>OU426881.1:10000000-20000000 GCA_911387805.1 Cantharis rustica | reverse complement strand
CTTTAAATCTACCGTACTTAAACTATTATGTAGCCGCAAATAATCATAGCCGCAAATAATCATGAAAAACTTTGTTAAAGTTCTTCTTTAATATCGTAATTCAATTGGTATTACCTTATATGTATTCAATTGTTATTATCTTATATGTGGTCGCAAATAATCATAAGGAGCTTTGTTAATCTTTATTAATAACTGTCCTGAAATATCAGAATTTTGTAGTATATCATTGAGATATTTAAAAAAAGAAAAATGAGAAACATCACAGAATTTGCTTTGTCATTTCCGGCCCTATATAGATAGTTTAACCTTTTCAATGATCAGCCATTACTGCGATATTTTGCCACGGCCATCTTATGATTTTAAGCGTCCACCTCTCCTTGTTGCGCAATTCATCTAAATTAAATTACCTCACGATAAATATATATTTTCCTACTTCAAACACCCGCCTTCATTTTAAATTATCTTAAACAACTACTCTTACTTTTTATTGCCGCGTTGATCCCTAATGTTTTATAAAGATTCGTCGTAGGTCGCATATGAATAATTTATTTCTTCCCTTAAATTAGGAAATCCCGTTTAAAAGATAATAGTATTAAATCACAATCTCGAACAGTAATTAAATCTTAAAACAGAAGATAAAGTAATTTTTGAATTAGTTTAAATGCATACACGTGGCCCGATAACCTATTACCAAAATTTCTAACAACTCCCCCTGTTTTATTTAAAAAGTTTATAATTAATAAATTTATTTAACTTACGTATTTTAAATTTGTTGATAACTAAAATATCTTTGAAATAAATTTAAATTTAATTATTGAATAACCTTTTCTTAGAACCTCCGATGCACAAACTACAACCTGCCATCTCGACGTTCGAAAATGTAAGAACTTTTGTTACCCTCTAACGGCAAAATCTAACGGAAACTCGACTTCCTGCGTTTAAAATCCGCTGTTGCCAAATCGTCGTATTTTAAAGTAATTAGAAATGAACTAAATTTAAAATTTCGCGCTCATAATATTCAAATTCAAATTTACAATATTACAACACTAAGATTAACACTAACTAAATTACACTACAATTTATATTTAACCTAGACCTACCTAGACAAGTACATACATATAAACCCATAGGCAAGAGGAATGTAGGCCGACCCAGGAAGAAATGGGACGACCAAGAGTGACGTAAAGGACAACAAATCCAAAACGTGCAGATGATGATGATGATGATGATTAATTTATATTTAACACTAAGTCCAAATTTATTTAAACACTCGGTATATCGTTTATCGCTTCACTGTATTTATTTATGTTCACTGTTCATTTATGTTAACACTTGCACGTTAAAACTGGAATTGATTTGTCACTAGAAATCGCAGCCTTCCAGAAAATTCCATAACCCTCCAGGAATTTCTATTCACTTCTGTGCGTTTCTAGATTGTACATTCAGCGATATTTGAATGACTAATGCTGTTATCATGCATGACTCATCACACATGACTCATCGCAATATATGACTCATCATGTTTGACTCATCATAATTGACGTCATACATTAGTCATCAAATATAATTAGACGTTCTTTCGTAACATTAATATTTGATATTAGAAAATAAAATTACATTAGAATTTTCTCTACTCCCGTCAAATCAGAGCTAAGCCCTGCGGTAAACTAAGTGTGATGGTTGATTTTTTTTATTACTTACACAATAATCATTGCAATATGTAAGTTCTCACAGAACTATGAATGCCAAGTGTAAATTTGGTACATCACATGGTAATAACTAGGACTGAGATTTATATGGAATTGCATGTTTTTTTTTTTGAAGCTATGCCCAAGGTTATTACTTCGATATCTAATCGATTTGTACAAAAAGGGGTCTAAATTCCAAATTTTATAATACATAATATATCTTCATTTTTGGACATATTAGCATATTTCCGCACATTTCCCCTAATAGAATAAAATAGGTTTTCCCCTAATAGGGGAAATGTACATATAATAAGAATATTATGACAAAATAATTGAATTTTACATATTTTTTTTTAATTTAATTTAATTAAAAGGGTCTAAGACGGCCCTGAACAGAATTTAAATTCTTTAGCTGAATTGAATTTTGAAGTTTGAATTTTTTACCTGTGGTGCCAACCTAAGCATAAAAATTTGTGCTAAATATCAATTCATGCTTGGGTACTAAAATCTGTTTAAAATCCAGGTTATAGGTAAACAAACCGTGAAATAACAACAAAATGTTGTCTTTATAGTTTTTTTTAAAACATTTTTAAGTTGGCAGCAAGAAATCGCACGAAAAAATTGCATGAAATTAGAACAAGTTCTAATTCAAAACATCGCACGTGCGCAAAGTTGCAGGGACTAATCGCACGTGCGATTTTGCATTACACGAAGCGCTTAGATGCGGCGACTAGTCGCAGCGATCGATCGCATGAAAAAATCCCCTCGTGTAAAATGCCCTTAAAACCGCCTAAATTCAAAGCAATTTTATTAGTTAACATTTAGAGGTTGTCGTTGTAGTACAAACTCCAATATTCGATCATATACAAATAAACTAAAGCAAGCTTACGCATACGCCAACCGATATTTAGACGCTTCACTTTTTTTTACAGATTTTTAATAATTTTTTAGGTAGTACCAGAGCAGAGAAGGGAGTATAAAGTAAAACATAGATTTGTGTAAAATAAATAGTAAATAGGTGGTGTTCACAGGGCCGTATCTACGGGGGGAGAGGTTAGAAGTTACAACCCCCCCCCCCCCCGAAATTATTTATCAATTAATAAAGTGCTGGAAGTCCGACTGCAATCGTAAAAAAAATCAGAAAAAACAAAACCATTAAACTTGAAGTGTTTAAATAAAAATTAAACCTAAAGAGTTATTTCTAATAAATTACATCCCAAATTAAAAAATTGGAAATTCGTATTATTATCCGGGGATTGGCGACACTGGATTGAATACACCTACTGCTAAATTGCAAAAATACAAAAACTGACGATGAAGAATATAAAAAAGCCTTATATATTTACAGCACCGTGTAAAAGTCTGCGGCCACTTAATTAATTGTTAGTTATTACAAAAATAGAAAATAACTTAAAAAAGTTTTAGAATTTTTTAAGTATTTATGTGGTATTTAGTAGTATGTGATGTTAAAATAATAAAACCTAACAAAATGTTAAAATAATAAATTTTAACTGTTAAGTAAATAATTACGTACTACAAAGAAACATAATATTTAAAGAAACTAAAATAACAAAATTCACATTAAACAGGGTTGTACTTTTTATTTAACTACCTAAAGTTTCATTTAGACACATCACGTGGTTCAGTTAGGTTATTTGGTAAGCACATTATTTAATTCATTAATTTAAAAATTTTTTTTCAATTTTGTTTGGTATATTTGCTCTTAGTTCTTTTTATTTTTACTGTTATACATAACTGATGATCGCAAATAATCGTGAAATAAAAGCTTTTATATTATGTTACAGGTTTTTTTAATTTTTATCATTTTCTATAGTATAATTTTTTCAGATTTTAATTTCTTGTTTATTCAAATATTTCTAAGTACAACCCTGTTCAATGTGAATTTTGTTATTTTAGTTTCTTTAAATATTATGTTTCTTTGTAGTATGTAATTATTTACTTAACAGTTAAAATTTATTATTTTAACATTTTGTTAGGTTTTGTTAGTTATTACTCCTATTAATTAATTTTCAATTTTTTGAAAAATAATTATATTGAAATAAATGAAATAGGTATTTTATCTTAATTCTTACTATTATCGGCAGCATAGCTTAAAATAACACTTCCGCAATAAATTAGAGTGGACATTGTAAACCCATAAATTGTCTTATATTTTGGTGTAAATTTTATTTGAAAATATGTACATTTGCTTAAGATTTGTGAAATTTTCTTTCAGTTTAATTTAGTTCTTCGTTTTGACAATATTATTTTATCGTCGCCATCGGTAAAATAAGAATTTATGGTCGATTTTACTCAACATTTAACATTTATCATTTAACACTTAACATTATTAACATTTATCATTTAAGAAGATAAACAATAGAAATTGTGTATAAGCATTTATACTCCTCATTTAACATTTAACATTTATCACTTATCATTTAAGAGATAACCAACTTTCATCTATCATTTAACATTTAAGAAATTTTATTCACACTGCGCAAGTCTAACTGCGCGCAAAAATTTATCGTGTATTTTTCGTGTATTTTTTAGTTAGGGTATTCACACTTCCTTGTATATTTCGTTGTATTTCTACACTCTAGTAAATATACACAAGTTTACTAGGGTTTATATGGTTGCATAGCTATTTCCCATAAGAGCAAATACACCCTGGGTGTTGTATTTCTAAATAGTCCTCGAACGTGTTTTTTCTACCGTTGTATTTAAAAACCAATATGGCGGACAACAGCTGATCAAGTGCAGAAATATTTTCTACGTTTACAAATACCATTTTACAATACAATACAATTTTTCTTTTTATGATTTTCTAGGCATTTAAATGTGTAAGTCACTACTATTTCAAACATGTGCCGAAAGTAAAGTTAATAGAACAATAACATAAACAATAATTGTAAGGTTATGTATCACATATATCACATCAAATACAATTATTATTATAATATTTATTATTATTATTATTATAGTATTTCTTAAAAAACAGCTTTTCAACGTATTTCATTGGTTAATCCAAATTTTCTGGTTAAAACTTACAACTGTACAAGTAGCCCTAAATTGCATTTATTTTGCCGATTTTAGCATGACTGACGGTTTAAGTTGGGATTTAAATTTTTTTATTGAGGTATTTATTTATTTATCGAGTTCCTTCTATTTTTAATTTTATATTTATTTTTAATTGTTGTTTTTTTTTTTAATTTTTTAAATATGCTGTACTTTATACTTTTATTATTTGTTTTGAATTTTAGTTTCCTTTGTATTTTAATAAACTGCCTATTTATTTTTTAATATTTTTAAAACCCCCCCTAAAAATCTAGTCTAAATACGGCCCTGGGTGTTCACATCTACGCCACTGGTACCTTAATATTTGCAGGTAATATTAAGTACTCCTATCCTTAAGTATACCGATAAACCCTTTGTTCTCGGTAATGTTAAATTTTTTTTTAACAGTTTTTAATTTAAAAACAGTTTTAAAAATAATTTCATAATTTTATTACAAGATTTAAAATTTCAAATTCTTAAAAAATTTATTTATAAATTTTCTATAATAAACAGAGGTAATTATAGAAAATAGATAAATAAATTTCTTGTTTCTTGTGAGTGTGTTTTTTATTGATATTTGGTTAATTATGGTTGACGGAAAATTTATAGATCTGATACATTCGTACCCGTTCCTCTACGATCGTAGAGAAACCGATACCGTAATCAATCGATCGGGTGAAAACACGCGTGCGCGTTCTTCACATTTCTATGTTTTCTATGTTGATGTAAATGACAAGTCATTTGCTATGTTTTGTACGTTATGTCTTGTGCAAATCCTACTTGTATAAAAACGAACTTATATAAAAATATAACTCATATAACTGATATAACCTAAAATAATACTAAACAAAAAATAAAGAAAGATAACTAAAATAACACTGTAAGGCACTAGAAATCACTAAGAATCTTACCAACCTTGATGCCCTTTGGCGAGTGTAACCGAAGAGTTCCGATAAGACACCCGAAGATCGAACATACATACATACATCAACTATTATAGATCTAGATTGTAATAAATAAAATTTACTTTGTAACTCACGTTAATATAAAAATCTTGTACGAAATAAATCAATTTTTACAGTTAATTATGTTAGTTTTTACAGCATATTTTAGAAAATATACTGCATATATTTCCTAAATTTAAGCGCATATATGCTGCATGTATCAAGTTTTTTAGTGCATATAATTCTCAGCCCTAGTAATAAAAGGACGTAGTTCTAAAAAAATATCTATTTTGGATAGATATACCATCGGTCAAAATAAATTACTTTTTCTCGTCTAATCTGTCAAACTTTATTAATAAATAAATTATTACAATATTCAAAAAATATTAAATATTTCTAAATCACTTTTTATTTGTATATAATTTTTTTTTATTTGTAATTTTTTTTTCTTCTGCCTTCTGTTTTGAAACCATATCTTGATTTTTTTCCGTGGCAAATTTAGGTGAGTTGCCAATGTATCTTTTTCGCTCATCGTTAAATATTGTTTTTGTTGAAATATATCTTCTAATATAGTTAACTGCTCTTTGGTATAGCATGTTCGGAATCTTTTATTTTTGAATGTTGATTTTTCTGTAAATTATTTCGTGTAAGAATACAATTTTATGTTTTTTTTAAATTTAGTAAAATTTACTTACCAAGTGGTGGTGGTGGTGCTACATTATTTACAGATAATATCGACACAGGTTGTGTCGTATTTATAACTATGGGCTAAAAAAAAATCGATTAGAATAAAATTACTATAATAATATATTGTTAGAGTTCCTGTCAAGTAGAAATAGAACCGTCAATCATCGTAGGTCATGTCTCTAAGATATCTTCAATCATATCTTCATTATGATTGAGGGTTTTATTTCTATTTGATATACAAGTGCTCATAGAACCATAAAGCGCCAAATGTAAAAACTTGGTACATTAATGGTACAAAAACAGAACGAAAATTCTAAAGTTAAGCTAAAGAAGAAGAAGATATTACTAAATATTAATATTAAACTTAGATATACTTACACTATAATCTGAAGTTGGCTCGATGTTCGTAAATAAATTTTCGCCCAAGTATTCGTTTAAATATGCTGCAAAATCGTAATAAATATTTTCTTGCATTTTATATAATTTTTAATTAAATTATAAAATATTTTAAAAGAATATTTAACGACGATTTCTATTTTACAAATCTCAGTTCGATGGATCGTCTAGGGGTTGTTTGCGATGGATCGTCCAGGGGTTGTTTGTGAAGGATCATCTAGGGGTTGTGGGTTTTATTCTTCAGTTGGTAAGAACCACGCCCCTTTTTCCGAAAAAAAAATTCAAATTTTTAAAAAAAATTTCAAACACAATTTTTTTTAGGTTTGTACTACTTTGTAAAAATTTGTATATAAACCCATAACCCCTAGATGATCCTTCACAAACAACCCCTGGACGATCCATCGCAAACAACCCCTAGACGATCCATCGAACTGAGATTTGTAAAATAGAAATCGTCGTTAAATATTCTTTTAAAATATTTTATAATTTAATTAAAAATTATATAAAATGCAAGAAAATATTTATTACGATTTTGCAGCATATTTAAACGAATACTTGGGCGAAAATTTATTTACGAACATCGAGCCAACTTCAGATTATAGTGTAAGTATATCTAAGTTTAATATTAATATTTTTAGTAATATCTTTTTTTTCTTTAGCTTAACTTTAGAACTTTCGTTCTGTTTTTTACCATTAATGTACCAAGTTTTCACATTTGGCGCTTTATGGTTCTACGAGCACTTGTATATCAAATAGAAATAAAATCGTCAATCATAATGAAGATATGATTGAAGATATCTTGGAGGCATGACTTACGATGATTGACGCTTCTATTTCTACTTGACACGAACTCTAACAATATATTATTATTATAGTAATTTTATCCTAATCGATTTTTTTTAGCCCATAGTTATAAATACGACACAACCTGTGTCGATATTATCTGTAGATAATGTAGCACCACCACCACTTGGTAAGTAAATTTTACTAAATTTAAAAAAAACATAAAATTGTATTCTTACACGAAATAATTTACAGAAAAATCAACATCCAGAAATAAAAGATTCCGAACATGTTATACCAAAGAGCAGTTAACTGTATTAGAAGATATATTTCAACAAAAACAATATTTAACGATGAGCGAAAAAGATGCATTGGCAACTCATCTAAATTTGCCACGGAAAAAAATCAAGGTGTGGTTTCAAAATAGAAGGCAGAAGGAAAAAAAATTACAAGTTAAAAAACAAGTATCTGAGCTTCCGTTTCCAGATAGAAAAGAAGTCGAGTATTGTTTTGATTTATTGGAAGCACAACCAAATAACTAACAATAAAAAAAATAATCACAATCACATCACACTGCCGGTTCTTTTACAATATATTTGATCCTAACTAGAAACGACCTTCACCCATCTGTTTAATAGATAAAAAGTATTTTGTATCAAATTTAGTATGTTAAAAAATATATCGCGAGTGGATTGGCTAAAAAATTCCTGACCACATTAATTAAAAATTAAAAACTGACTTTTTATTAAATAGTGCACTCATGAGTTTAACCAGTTTAACTGATAAATTTAATACCAACCGAAAGTATGAAGCCTATAGAATATACAAACGTTGGGTTGTCTATTTTTTTTCTGGCATAATTACGGGGTTGGCAGGCATAAACAGGTATGTCAATTCTAGTTATTTTCGCCCATTTGTTTAATAAATAAATTTTATATCAAAATAAGCGCTGTTTTATTGCAAACAAGATGATATAGGGTAGTCTGCAAAAAATCTGTCCTCAGTTTTAAAAAGTAAAACTTGCGACAAAGAGGTCCGAGCCAAGTATCCCGTGCGATTGCAGCATTGTAGCTAACTAAGAAGTTCATCATCAATAAAAGAATTTATTTAACCTTTAAATTAAAAAAAACAATTTCTTTTAAACAATTTATGATTTAAGCTTTACCTAGGTGCATTTCATATCATTCAAACTTTGCGATTTCCTAACGACTAAATAATGTTTAAATTTGCTGAGAGTAGAATAAATTATAGTCGAAGGCGTTAATATTATTTTAATTTTAGTTTCATTTCGCTTAATGGTCAAAGGGCAATGATTTTCCAATCTTCAGTCGGAATAATTCTGGAAAGCAATCCCAAATAATTTAAAATTGACTAACATTAACTATAAAGTGCGGTTTTATTCTTGGTAACGCCAACTGCATTACTGGGGTCCGCCAAGTTGACCCCTCCATTTTGGAATCTTCAAATTTTTTTAATTACATTTGAAAGTGCTCGCGAAATGCTGGCGAATGCTGTACATTATTTTGAAGATGCTAGGTTAGTTTATATTTTATTAGCAAATAACGATTTTTAACCGAAGAGGGGCCAACTTGACGCTTCCCCTCCACTTTGTAATATTTATTTTTTTTATATTTATTTGAAAGTGCTCGCGAAATGCTGGCGAATACTGTAAATTATTTTGAAAATTCTGGGTTCGTTAATTTTTTATTAAGAATTGATATATCGACTTTGCTCTTATATATCAAAACTGCTCTGTATTTAAATTTTATTAAATATTGAAATTTTCTCTAGGTTATTTAAATGTACAATACAGTCTCGGTAACCTGAACATACGGTAATCCGATTGTTTATTATCCGATTACCCGAACAATAAACAAACTCGGTATTTTTGTAACCAACCTGTATGCGTTTGTAAATTAGTTTAATTTAGTACCAACTACGAATAATTCATAAAAAAATTAATATTTAAGAAATAAGGTGGACCAATTTAAAACATGTAAACAACATTGAAATAAAAATATTAAAGTGAATTAAAGTGAAAGTGAAATATTAAAATAGAGTAGTAAAGTGAATGAATTAAAGAAAATACAAATTTTAAAATGAATAGCTTTGAAGAAAATCCCAGCAACTTGGTCGAAAATAAATATATCATAAATATAATTATTATAATATAATTATTTATATAAATATATAAATAAATATATCAATATATCATATATATCATATAACAGAAAAACTGTTACTGAAATCTAATGTAGAAAAATCAATATTTCAAAAAAATGGTAAATCTGTATTTCCTTCGCATGAAGTTTATTTAAAAATTTCCAACGAGCTTAAAACCAAATATTAATGTTGCCCAATTACAAAAAACTTTATATTCTAACACTGCGGAAATAGAATTTATGGAAATTTTCAATGCCGATGATGATGATGATGATTCCGAAGCTAGTGATCTTACTTTAAATTTTGTTATAACTCTACATATTAATTATTTGGAAGGTACAATAAAATTAATCAAAGCAAACGAAAAAACGGCAACCAACGAGATAAAAGAAAGAGAAAAAATTATTGAAGACGAAAGTACTCAATTAGATTTTGATACTGCAAGCAATGCAATTAATAATAAAGTTATCAATATTTCTCCTGATGCAAAATCAAAAAATTTAAAGGTAGAAGAAGATAAGCTGTTGAAAATTGGCGCGGGCTAGGAGTTTCAAAAGCAGGACGTCAACGGAGATCATATTTAGATCCTCAAAAAGACTGGAAATATTTAGATTTAAATGACAATAGAAACTCAATTTCAATTATTGACAACTTCTTTTTGTGATCAAGAAAAAGTAAAGGATAATTCGATTTTTAAAGAAAATAATAATATTTATCATATTATTATAAAACTATCCAGTGGCAGAGTAGACCAAAATGGAGGGGCCAACTTGACGGACCCGCATTACTGTGGTTTCAAGTCCAAGATTTACTGATTACCGATTGGCAAATGTAACGGATGTTGGGTGTGAAGGGTAGTAAATCAAACACTTATTATCTGCTAGTCAACGTTTTGAACCATTTATTAGTTCATCCTCGGGGCTGAAATATATAACAGAGGTGCTACAATCTTTAAACGATGGCCTTAAGAGCGTAAACATACCTGACAGTTAAAGATGGTAAACGTTTGAAAATACAATATAGTGTATTACAATACAATAACAATTGCATCAACGATCGTCGTCAGAGAATAAAATGTTAACAATATTGCAAGATAAAACATGTACAATCAAATTTAAAAAAAAAAAGAAAAAAAGATAGTGATATTTACATTCACGTCCAATGAGATAAAATAGCAATACAAATTTCAAAACTTTCCGCTACATACCACGCTGACAGAAAGTATTATATTGTAAAATAACAAAATTCGAACACTAACCGCAAGTATAAAAGTCGATATCAAAAATGAAAAATACCCTTAAAAACACTGGTTAGAAATAAACAATATAAAAAATATATATACATAAAAAAAAAGTCCACCCACCACGGCCACAATCACTTACGCTGCAATACATTATCCATCTTTTGTTTGTGGTTTCTTAAAAGATTGCCATTATTAATGTTTTTATAATCTGTTTGGATGTTCATGCATTTATCATCGGAGGTTATAAAGCAGGCTTCTATAAACAAACGTTTCTCCCAAGGTGTCTCGGATGCCAATATCTCAATTACTTTACTTTACTTACAATTACTTTTGCTTTGTAGAAACATTGCTATAAAAATTCATACAACTTTAATGATTATAAAGTAGCAATTTAAATTAAATTATTTTACGGGCAAAATTTCTCCCCCCCCCCCACTCTTTTTAGTGGACTCCTTTCTGAAGATGTCGTATCACTGTTGACAGCCTGACAGCATGTTGATAGATTATAAGCATGCGCAATAACCAATACGTTTCTAAACAAAACACTCGAACACTATGGATAGGCCATAGGGATAGGCTAATACCAAAATAATACGTACAGCTTAGGCTCATTGCAATAGAATTTTCGTAGCCCGCGTAGCCCGAAATTTATGCTCCACCTGTCTGATTGAGCTAGAACCTTGGAACTTTTGGTGTAATCAAATACTATGTGTTATTTTTTTAAATTATATTTTTTATTAATATATAATATGTAGTTACATGAAATAAAACTGTGTATGTTAATTGTGAGAAATTTTTTGACGTGATAACGTCTTATAAATTGATATACCGGCTGCACACACGAAATTTGTCATAGACATCATTTGAATTATAAAATGCCATTAAAAAAAACTTGTCCGGCATGAGGTTCGATCTCGCGATCACCAAATGATGCAATTATGTTTCATGCACATAGCGCACTATCGAGTGTTAATGTAACAACATTGTTTTAATTCGTATTATCTGTTACAAATTGGGGTCGCTAGTATCGTAATGCCGTTTCACCTACTTTGCGATTTTTAAATAATTTAAAATTATTAATTATTTCTATAACTAATTTTTCGTGATTATATTTAAACAAATTAATTAAATTAATTTTGCAAAAATTGTAAATAATATTTAAAAATTAATGTTTTTAACCAGAGTTTTAAAAATATTGTTAACTTGTTTTAATGACAAGTTAACGCAATGCAAAGAAATATATTATTATAGTCTTTTTTTTAAGAAAAATATTGGAATTTGTACTAAAGCGACAACCTTGAAATGTAAACCAATGAAATTGCTTTGAAGGTAGACACTATTACAATAACGAAATTTTTGCGATTGAAGTGCTATGCGTGTTGCCTAAACTGAACCGGGTAAAGTCATAAATAAGATAGATTTGAACAGAGTTAAATGTAATATCGAATAGACGTAGTTATTCAGTTATAACATTTCGCTTTTTTGTGGTGAATGTTTAATATTACTACAAGATTAAGTACTATTTAAATTATCTGAAGTTTCCCGATGTAAATTAGACTTTGCAAACGACGCGCCACCTATATTATGGATCAACTATATATCAAGCAGGTTTTGGCGGGCTTTTCAAAAGCATCAGTTTCATGAATTCGATTTATTTGTCCAATTCCATCTTTTTAAATTAACACTCGGTTTACGGACGATAATTTTACGTGATTTTACGTCATAAGAAAACATAATTCAATTCAATTCATTTCTTATGACGTTATCACGTAAAATTATCGTCCGTAAACCGACTTTACAGACAACCCGAGTGCCACGTGTTTTTTAAATTTATTTTTAGTTTTTGAATTATTTTTTTTACTTTTTACACTTTTAAATAATTTTGATTTATTGTCTGTATTCAATTTATTAACATAAGCTTTTATTAAAATATTAAAATATTTATCTAAAAATAAATTTATACAAGAATCGCATATATTACAAATATTTTTCTTAATAAGATCACAATTTTTTAATTTTGTTTTCACATTACTCGCATTTTCTCCTAAAAATACAGTAAACATGCTTTTAAAAGTCTGATTATGTAATTAGATGCTGTTTTAGCAATTTCATTAAGAAAATATAATTTTGATGATTCTGTATACTTTTTTAATTCTAAGAAAGTATTTAAAACATCAAAATTATTATTTAAATAATACAATTTGATAATTGGTATTATCTTATCCATAGTATTTGCTCGAACGCAGCCAAAACCAGTCGTTGAACGCAACCGATGTTGTGACCTGTGGTTTGACATTTTTGTTTAAAACAAATTTTATTTGTGTTTATTAATGTTCGCGACGTTTCGGCAGTTTTAAATTACTTTCTCCCATTCAAAATATAAACAAAGTTACTCATATTTATTTTATTTAATCGTATTCATTGCGCAGGTTTGTAAACTAACGCAAATTCTTCTACCATGGATTGCTTAGGTAAATTTTACTTGAATTAAAATGTTATTTTCTGCTTTTTCACCATTGGATTTTTGTTTTAGATCCGTTGATGGGTCTCAAGCGTAAATGTTCGTCGTTATCTCAAACAAAAAACTTTAAAAGAGCTCGGTTAGACGAATCCAGAATTAACATTTTGCAGCTTTCCGATTGTACCCTACTTAACGTTTTGCAATTTTTAGATTCTACCTCTCTTTATCAACTTGGACAGTAAGTTTTAATCAAATTTTTTAATATTTTGTAAACAATGTAATATTTTAGAACTTGTATACGCTTTAATCAACTGGTGCGAGATGAAACATTGTGGATTTATGTGGAAGCTCGACATAAGCCGAACAATATTAATAAGAGTGATTATTGTTGGGAAAACGTACATAAGAAAACAAGGACTATATTAACTGCCGGCGAATCTCGTTCTGAAGTTATTCTATCTTTAGACAAACTCATTTTTAATAGTCACCTGGAAAACTTAACAATATTGGCACTGGAAAATCAGTGCATAAAATACGTAAGTATTCATTGTATGTCTATGAAACAATTTTTATTTTAAGCTTTTAGTGCAAATTAAAAGACTTTCCAGTCACACTTCAAGAGTTAAGTTTTCGCAAGTCGTTTATTGCACAACAGGATACTTTTTTTCGTTTTTCTCATGAAACTATGAGTAATTTAAGGGTAAATTTTTCTATTTCTTTTATGTAATAGCTATTTGAGGCGTGTAGTTGTAGTGATTATTTAGTCGTCAATCCTAAAAATATTATTCTCACATATGATCTAGATTCACGTTATTCTTTACTAATTGAAGAAACTAATACAGTAGACACTCGATATATTGAACACTTGTTCACGTTAACTGTAGGCATACTAGACAATGATAACATGCACATGGTTTTGTCTAACGTTGCTAAGTAATAACCTTGTTCATGTTACAGGGTGGTAAATTTTTTGCAGTATACGGTGGTAAAAAAATTGTTTACTTTAGCCGGAGATTCATGGTATTGCGTGCCTGTTGTAGTATTAGTGAATAGAAACCATGGAAAAATTATAATTGTTGTAGCTATGGTTATAATTTTAATTGTATCTTAAAATATAAAATACATTTGTGAAATGCACCATACATCTGCAAGATGCTTGTAGACTTGGTAAACACATTACAAAAATGTACGGATGTACAAATAATGATCTACAGTTTGGGTTTGACTATTTTGCAACACATTGAAATATTTTAGCCTGTTGTTAAAAACGGCTCAGAACTGACATATCGTGGGCATACAAGTAAAAGTGACTAAGTCAAAAAATTGTGGAAATGAGTTAAAATGATTAAGTCCGTAAAAATGTAAGACACAGGTCTGAAAAAAACGTCTATGTTCTAATAACGTATTGAACATGTTTCATTATTCGAAAAAATGAATTAAAAATATTATAAAGCTGATTTTTCGCAAAATGCGAAACATTCAATTTGATTTATCTCGAAGTTCTATTTTTTGACTTGGTCACTTTTACCTGTATGCCCACGATATATAATGTGTTGAAATCACTTCAGATCGGCTGTTCGGTGCCAGCCTATAAACTAATAAGTGAATTTGTCTAGACACTTAACCAGAGTTTCAATTCGCAAAACCCAGGAAACTCGACAGTCGGTGGGTCAACTAATTGCGTGCTATTCATGAAACTGAAAATAATCAAAGATAGTTGCTCGTTTAAGGGTGGTGGTAGCAAACAAATTTTCTTGAGAACGGCACATTTCTTAAGCTAAGAGTATTCTCAGCAAACGGACTGGAAGAATAAAGACCAAGTGACGTTATGCACTTGCATCAACAACATTTTGAGTATAATAATATGACAGTGAAAGATTACAGTTTTAGTCCGCCTTTAGTTTCTCTATTTTTCTATGACATTGGCTCATATTACCTGATAGTCTTTTGATTGAAGTTCAGACTTTTGTTGCAAATTTACATATTCTTTGTCTTTTTAACCGACTTCAAAAAAGGAGGAGGTTGTCAATTCGGTTGTATTTTTTTTTTATGTTTGTTACCTCAGAACTCCGTCATTTATGAACTGATTTTCAAAATTCTTTCGGCGTTGAATCAAGTATAGTTTCAAGTTGGTCCCATTATAATTTCATTCGTATTGGACCTTAAACTTCGAAGATAAACCGATAGTACCATACTGTTATTAATTTTCTAAGCAGTACGTTAAGTATAAGGTAAATAGTAAATACATTTATATCAACTATGATCGGATTTTCATAATTCTTTTTGCGTTTAGTAGGTCTACCCATACTCGCTTTCTAAAATAGTTACGAAACGCAACATGCACTAAAAAGGATGAAATAAAAAATTTTTTTATAAAAATAAAACCGACTTCAAAAAAAACTACTGTGAAAAAAATGGACTAAAAAGTAAAAAATAATTTAGTTACTTCAACTAGCTGGCATAGGCGGTCAAAGATTACAATAATTGACCCCCCTATGCCAGCTAGTTGAAGTAACTAAATAACGTAATTATTTTTTACTTTTTAGTGCATTTTTGTCACGGTAGTTTTTTTTAAGTCGGTTTTTTTTTTTTTAATTTTTTATTTGTATTAAACTTGCTGTTATCGGGAAATCAAAAGATCCACGCGCTTTTTAAAATATTCGAACTAATCTGTTACTTGTGCACCTCACACCATGATGGTAAAAATTAGGTAGGTACATCAGCAGCTACACCGCTTATAGAAGATTTAAAGAGGAATGAATATGACAATCATCGTGTTACACATACACAAGCTATTGCAGCTGTAGTGCCTGTATTAAGAGTCAAGGATCAATCCGAGATTCAAGATTAAATCTCGGATCGGTCTTAAATGCATTTAATGATCGCAATGATTCGAGATTGACCGAAACATAACCTTCAGATCTGGGCGATGGTTATGCATCCGTGACTATTAATACGGGCATAAATGTTTAATCAAATTATTTTGAACAGATAAGAAAGACTGAGGTTCGAGATTTTTACCCCTCGAGAAATTGAAAAATATGATTAAATACAATCTAAGGAAAAGTCAAAAACAAACAAAATTATCTGATTTTTTAAATAGAATTTTTTAATTAATATGTTCCTTGTTTGTAATATTAAGAAAAACGTCAATTATTATTATCTGTGTTTTTTAATTATTCGTGCAAAGCACGGTCCCAGTCGGTCCAGATAATCGAGGTTCTACTGTACTACCACATCCTATCAAGTTGAAATATAAATTTAATGCAGGAGCGAAAAGACATATTGGTATTCCTGTAGAAGAAAAATACGAGAAATTATAAAAAGATTCCCCATTCACAGGAAAAAAACACAATAAATGGTAAATACAATACTTAAGTATTTTCCTGAACAGTTCGTCTGAGCTTATAAGATTTTTGGTTGGGTCCGTCTCTTCCTTCATTACTGATATTTTAGATACTCTTTACCGAGGGATAAATATTAAATAAAAGTTGTGTACACGTAGTTGGAATTCCTTTTACAAAAATGCAAGAGTGCAACAAAAAAGGTCGTCAAAGTTTCGGATAGGGAAATCAAATTTTATTTTATATAGTAAAAATAAGAGATATTTATCCCTTGATTTTTACCAAGTTTCTAGATTTTAAGATACGAGAATAATACTTTTTAGAACGAACGTACAAATAGTCGCTGCGTTACATAAAAATATTATTTACGAAAATTTAATTTTTAGGTCTTATTGTTTGATCACTGCCAATGGCTTTCGCCTAATTGTTTTATCTCGCTCTCTAGATTTCCTAATTTAGAGATTCTGTCATTTTATATGTGTAAGAAATTAACCAACGATGATATGTCCAGTATTAGTGTATCCGGTACCTGTGGTTTTCCAAGTATAAAAGTTTTTGACTTACGTTTTACAGGTATGTTTGTGATTTATTTAAGGTATTTCTGTAAGTATTTAAATTTTTCACAGATATTGGAGACGCATTTATTCGATCGTTTTATAAGAGTAAAACCTTGCAGGTGGTTTACATGCAAAATTATTCAATGACTTATTATAAAGAACGTAAACAACGAATGGATGGCATCGGTAGAGGACAAAAATATAAAGAGCACTGCTATGTTTCGGACGATGAAGACAATGATTTATCTGGTAAATCAATAGAAAAACGATTTGGAGCTGCAGGATTACAAAAGTATCACTCTAATTCGATATCAGACCACACCTTCACCATCTTTCAAAATATTAAAGGGGGTAGTGATCCTGTTTTGCGACCCAAGAGTAATTTATATGTTTATCCATATCACGAATGCACATGTGGTTTTTCTAGAAAACAAATGCAAACTTTTGGTAAAGTATTTTCAAATTTAAAGATTCTTTTGTTATTTTACTTTTGTTACAGATGAATTAGAAGACGAAAAGAGCGAAATGTCGGAAATTTCAAGTGACGATGAGGCCACGTTTGATCCAAAGTCCAAACGTAGAGGACTTTATTATTTGGTACCTGATGATTCACACGTTTGCAATCAGATTGCATTTGATTCGTGCTTGGGACCGGAGTGGTGCCACGAACAATCAACTCCTGATTGTTTTAAGCACAAGTGGTTGTTTGCACGGGAACCTCGCAACGATCACGAAATTGCTATGCTGGAACACACTGACAAGCACTTCAGAGCTCGAATCGCCATAAAGTAAGTAAAATATTTATTTCCAGCTTTTCTATATTATTTTATCAGTTCATTTTACAGATCCTATACAGATTCGACTGAAATGTGCGGAGAGCCCACTTGCGTTTGCACCCGACATCAAAACCAGTTGTTAATTTTTACCAGCGAAGACGGCAGGTTTCCCATGCGACCCGAATATCGCCCCATAATTCCTAGTTCGATAAAAGAAGTCAGTGATCATTCCATATTAATTTTAATTGCAAAAATTGCAAACATAGTCGAAAGAATTAAAACAAGCACTCACCCTGACAGCGAAGTATTGTACATTCTAAAACAAATTTTTGACTCCTTAAAACTCGAATTAGAGTCGGCTTATTACAACGATTCGACATTTATTTGCAGATTGCGTGTCGCTCTTACCGAATTAGTGAAAAATGTCCGCCATAAAATTCTATACATATTACGTTACCATTTCAGTTGCTTCGAATTACTTTTAAGTCAATTACAATACAACGACACACTTCTGGCTAGGAAGCAAATACTCGCCACATTTTTTAATAATTTAATGCGCTCGGAAGTTAGTCCCTATAATAACGAAAGCAAAAATAAAGAGCAAAAATGGAATGTTCCTGGAACAAGTGGACGCAACTTGCCTGTTTCGGACCACTTGGATATATCGATTAATAATAATCCTAAGCCTGTCAAAAAGTGTGGCGGTGGTGGAAGTAGTGCGGGTTATGTGGATTCTATGACTATGTACGTTATTAGGAGGAACGTATATGAAGGTGTTGGTAACTTTGAAACCCCACAGTCACGAAATAATCTACGCAATTTGATTATTCATCTTAATCAAAATGTTACCCCTTCAAACATAAAAGAATTATCATTAAGAGGTTATGAAGATGTAACCAACGATTCTCTATTATACTTGAAAAGCTTGGAACTGGAGCTGTTGGATGTTACGGGTACAAATGTGACACTCAGTGGTTTACGCAAGTTTATGCTGTCAAATCCTTTATGCAGAGTACTTCATAAATTTGCATGCGTTTGCAAACCAAGTTTGCATTTTTAGGTAATTTTTGAGTTAATAATTTATTATTTTTGTTTTATATTTATAAAAGCCTTCAGTTTTATCTCATTAATGTGAAAGTTCTGTTGCAACGTGAAGGCTATATAAGTTGTTCTCTTCTTAATCTTTCACGCTTTTTAACAGAACTTTTGTTTCATATGTTTTTTGTAAAGAACATAAATAATTTGTTTTTTAAAGACAATCTCACACTTTTTTAAGTACGAATCATAATCAGATATAAGTTTACAAGTTAGCAGTAGCATTTCTTAGTTTAAATTTAAAAAGGGCTGTGCAATTGAAGTATAAACAAAGGTTTGTCTCGATGTAAATAAAATAGTGACATATTGAATCAACAAATTTAAAAATTGCTCATTTATAAATTTAGTGAGCTTTTAATTTAATTGTCAAATTATTTTCTCCGTTGTACGTTAGCTACGTGGTTCTATGTTATTTATTAATAATAATGAGCGTTAAAAGATATAAACTTTTGTGTACTATCAAAAAATGTATTATTATATAATGATATAATTAATTAATTAATGGCAGTCAAATTTTGTATTGTACTTTTAAAAAGATGTGTTCATGTGTACTTGATAATATATTCAATAAATAAATTATTTTCTAATTGTTTTGAGATAATTAAAAAATTACAAAGTACAATATATTACAAAAAAGAATTTTGTGTTATGATTTATGATGAAAGTTTCTTTGCGAATTAATTATTGTAGTAATTTTATTGTAACGTAATCCGAACAAATAATGAATTTATGTCGATTACCTTATTAAATATTGTTAGTTATTTGTAATGAAATTGGGACTAACTTCGAAAATAGTTTAAGTATTAGTGAGAGGAAAAAGGATAACGTATAAAATCTTATAGCAAAACGGTTGAATATTTCTATGAAAAAGTGATTTTTGAAAAGTTTCAGCACACTTTAATAAAATAACAAGGACACAGAACTGCTTTAATGAAAAGATTTAAAATGTAACGATTATATTTATAATTTTTGCCCGTCTCGTTGAAAATTAATAAAAGCAATTTAAAAATAAATTTTATGAACTTGATTAATTTCTCTTCTGGGCACCTCATATTTTCTCATTGACCTAGTTAATAATAATGCCACAATTTGTTACATTTTATAACAATAATAATTTTCAATGAAATGTTATTGTTGAATATTTTTAATTTACAATTATTTAATAATTCTTAAATAAAAGGACCAAGGTAGTATTAAATTCTGTTTGAACAACTTATAGCTGATGGAACGGAGCATGTGGTGTAACTAAGTGCAAGTGGTATACAAATACCATATTTTTTGGAATATTCTATAAAGATATTAATATAGAAAAAATATTGATGAATTCATTTTTAGGTTTGATAGTGTTACGAAACAATGATTAATTATATTTGATGACTAATGTATGACATCATATATGATGAGTCATACATCGCTGTCATTCAAATATTGTTTAACTTGCACTCTAGAAATGTATAGGAATTCTATGGAAGTTTCTGGAAGGCTGCTGCATTTAGGTATAAATGCAGAGTGGTCTCCTTGTGACAAATTAATTCTAGTTTCAACGTGCAAGTGTTAATATAAATAAAGTGTAAATATATAGTGAAGTGAAATCGAGACTTATTGTTAAATAATTGTAGTGTAATTTTGTATTAGTGTTAATCTTAGTGTAGTAATTATTTTATTTTTATTAAATTTGTCAGTATAAATTATGTAGCCCTTTAGAAATTAAATAAAAGTTTTAATTTTCGTTACAATAGATGAGATTTAATAATTGATTACGAAGTTAGAAAAATTTGTATATCCTTTGTGATACAGACAAATTTATTTTTTTAATACAAGGACTTAACCAATCAAATCACATGAGAGAGTTGTTCAAATTTTTCATAATAAAACCTAAGAAACTTTATTTAAATCTAAAAAAAATAAAAATCGTGTCGCACTTTTTCAATTTTAAAATGTTGCAGTTGGAAGCTGTGCACCAAAATTCAGTTCTCTAAGATGTGAAACAGTTTATTAAAAAAAATATTCAACCAATTGGCCGACTATATTAAATAAAAGCTTTTAAAACACATCTTCATTATTCAAGTTAAACTGCGGACTTACCGTTTTATAGTTTTTTAATATTTTTAATTTTAAAATTACAATAAAGTTTTAACATAAATTCATCTCATTTTCTGTGGAAATTTAAAACCAACTTTGGCAAGTTCGGCCCGAGCTTCTTTGATTTCCTAAAAACAAAACATAAAAATGAACTAAATTTTTAATCGGTGTGATTACCTGTTGCAATTCTATTGCATCTTCATCACAATCGTTAAAAGTAAAAGTGCGATACAGGACAACGGCGGCAGCATAAACCTATAAGCAGCGTAAATTAGAATTTAAACAACAAGTGGTAATCGAATCGAATACCCCGAACAATAACAACAAAGCTACTGGCGACCATAAAACAACCGTAGGATTTTCTTTAATAAAATTAGATTCTATTTTATTAGTTAGTAGAGCAATCCAAACACCAAATAATACTCCAAAAGCGGCTAACCATTCGAAAAGTTTCGTCATTTTTGTAGGTTAAATGAGAGTTGACAGTAATAAAAAAGAACCAATCGCACAAAGCTACCAACTAAAATTCAAAATTATATGATTTGACAACTATTCGTATTTGTTATTTGAATTGTCAAAATTTTACGCTCAAGTTTTAACAAATAGGACACACAATAAAATAAAATTAATGGTTTTGTCGATTATGCAACAAAAATAAATTAATTACAGTAATCTTAAAATCATATCAAGGAACAGCAACGTTGACACCTACCACTTAGCCAGCCAGTGAACTTAAAATAGGTCTTTGTTTTTATCGCTGTACTGATAACTATTATCAATAAATCATATGTGAATGAGTAACAATAATTTAAAGAATTTAAAATTTTCTTAACCCGGAAGGTTGTATCGCAATTTCAACACATTACTTGGTTGCTGTAAAACGAAATGGATAGCAGTATCGTACGTTTCGTATCAAAAGGTAATGTTTGTTTTTCACTTTAATTTCTTTACTAAAACTCGTTATCGTTTTAGATGAAGCTCACAAAAGACAGGAAGATTTTGAACAATTTAAAATTCAAATACAGAAAATTGATGGAACCGTGGTTAGCATATCCAAAGACTTTTCTTACTTGGACATCACTATACCCGAAGCAAATTATCAATTAATTAAGTAAGTTGAACCTTATATTTTTGCTTTATCTCCTAACTACAAACGCTCGTGTTTCATCTTGGTTGATAATTTTAATCGTAATGTTTCGGAAAATGGAAAGTCGAGCAAAAGTTCAAACCAGATTAAATTTAATTTACTGTTTTAAGCTTTCTTTAGGGGGCATAATGTTTTATTTTTGAAACGGAAATTTGTCACAGGTGCACTTGTTCTTTGTTATATTTTTATAATCGATACACGATGATTAAAGGCATGTACACTTATCAGGTGTAAGATGTCTCAGACTATTTACTCATCATTTTGTTGTGACAATAAAATGTTTAAAACCTATTCATATAGCGTTTTTATTTAATAAACAATAAACTAAAATGTACAAATTGATTTGCATTAACACTAGCGGATGTGAATCTAAGAAATTTAAAGAATTTAAAAATATTTTGTAATTTTACACTAGATTATGATTTAGCCATTTTTCATTCAGATTGATTATGACTTATCACTAGTATGACAAATTAATTCCTTGTGCCTGCGTACAAAATAATCTCTTTTAGCTAGCTTATAATGGACATAGATGCGAATAAATGCAATACATTTTTTTGTTTTTTGTAATAAAAAGATGAACAAGTTGATTTTTTTTTTAAATTGTTGTGTTTAGCTTCTAAAAATGGGCCCGAACAGAAGCAAATTTGTCGAAAGAAATCTCAAAAATTACAAGATCATGAATTGACTATTTCGTATATATCGTAAATGCACAAAATAGTAGTTATTTATTAGCAAAATTAAACTTAATAAAATTTTGAATAGAAACTACACGAAAAAGTTATTGACAATTTCCCAGATATAACCATTTTCTAAATTAAAAAAATTTAATTTTGAGAAGGTACAAAGTCTATAAAGCAGGTTTTTCTTCTTGAGTGCTTTCAAAGTCGATCGTTTAGATAGATTGAATGAATGTGTCTTGGCATACATGATTCGTTGTTAAACTTCTAAAATCAGGATTAAGCTACTCGACTGCAAAACTGGCTTTTAGAGTATTATTTATAATATTCAATTAATATTTTCTTATTTATTATATTAATAAAGAATAATATTAATATCAATACAATTACAACTTTTTAATATCCCAAATAAAATTATTACACTTTTACTCACCTAAATGATAGTAGCTAAGTTTTGATATTGGCGTAGCTCATAATATTATTCATTATAATATGTATATTAATCATGCGCTAGTTATATTATACAATAATCAAAACATTATACCGGGTGCTGAATGAGTTATTCGAACATAGGAATTTAATACGTAAAAACTTATAATGCAAAAATATAAACTACGATAAGAGCATTAGATTTCATCTAGCTTTTACTTAAGAGGTCAAAAAATGCTTTTAAAATTGTTTTTTTGTTGAGTTTTCTATTTATTTGCAGAATGTTTAATTTCTAAGCATCTAAATAATTCAGCATTTTGACTGAATTGTAAGAAAATCCTACCTCCCTGTACTCTGGTTTCTCTTCGACTTTGAAGTCGACGATTTATTCAAACTGTTCTAATAAAGACATTTATTTATAAATTTTTGACTGACACAATTTTTAAATTTTGATTGTTTACATGGAGTTAGAAGTCCTCAATGATCATGCAAAAAAAATCAATAATTTTTAATTCCTTTTAACTTTTACACCCTCATATTTTCTTCTTGCGGATGCATTTAAAAAAAATCCTTATTTCCATTAAATTATAGAAATTCTTCTTTCCATCCTTCATCTTATAGCAAAAGATTTAGTTATAATTTCATAATAAAAGCTAATCTGGCATTAAAATTTAAACGGAGAATTAAATTAAAATCGAATGTTTTCATTGGTTTATTCGAGGTAAAGCTACCTTAAATTTCTTTATGAAACCGATCCTTAGACATGTTTTAATTGTCATTTGTTTGCAGTACCGCTGGTCTTAATTTATTTATTTTCCATTCTGATACTTGAAAATATAATTATCGCAAATTAATTAAATATTATCAATTTGGTTACTAGTTTTTCATGTGTGCTGTGCAAGATTTGATAATAGGTAAATTATTTATGAAAATAATTTTTCTGTAGGCGTGTGCAAAAAAAAAATTAAATAAATAATATAATTACTATAATTTTATTATATTTTTTAGTAATAATTTTTAATCGCATAATATGTACAAGTACTTATAAAATAAATTGAAATTGTAATATAGGATGTCCAGATGTATATATATTTTTGTGAACCGACAAAGAAAGCAACAAACTTTACAATCAACTATTTTACTATAGGTTAATGCCGCTAGACAATAGGGCAATAAATAACTCAATGCACTCAAATTTGCATGTTTTTGTTCAAAGTCAAACAATCAGTGTCATAAAAATATTTACCTAAAATTTTTAAATTGAAAAAATAACATAAATACGTAGCTCGTTAAGTAAATAATTCTATAAAAGAAATTGCGATGATTTTTTATTTGAAAAGTGCATTTATTTTAGCAAAATTAGTATAAGTGTAAACGCAGAGACTTGAAATGAAATTTAACTGTTAACATTTTGTTTTAAACCTAAATGATCTTTAAAACTAAAAATTATAGATCGAATTTTTGTTAATATTATTTCTCAAAGAGAAATTACCTTGTATTGTTTTTCTTATAATTAATAATTTACTTTATAACGTTTATTAATATTCTATATTACAATCGCTTATATGTATAAAGAACCGTTCTTATCATTCCTAAATAATAATTTGGAGGTTACGTATGAGCAACGCGTCAGTGCGACCTTCAGGCCGCATAACCTGAACAAACTAGTTATTAAAATCCTGCACAATTTTTTGCACAAACTCATAAGTATTTATTAACTTTCTATAGGAATCAATTTAATAAACTTAGGATAATTAACCTTATCGGTATTTTATGATTGTATAATTTGTGTATTTAGTACGCAATTTTAGTTTAAAAAAATTGACTACATAATGCATTTTTTGTTATTTTAAAATACTGATATGGTTAAAAACATTACTTTTTCTTCAAGCGTAAAAAACTTGACTTTATGTCTTTCAATAGTTTAAATTTCTTCTGAAAAGAATTGTTTTACGTTAGTGCCGTTCAGCTTTTAGAAAAATAACATGTTTTATTCGGAGCAAATTTACTTTTTGTGGCTCGTTTATAATAATTGTCAGACTCGGTCAATCCTACAAACTCGTCACGAAAAGTTTCAAATTTATTTCTAATAAAACAAGCGATTTTTTTTTAATTGTCAGTAAAACTTAACTGTATATCTTTTTTGTATGTCCTTGGGAACCAATGGTTTCTTGACAGTATAAATTTTTAATTTATTTTATCTTCTTCTTCTTGTGCCATATCCGGTTTCTCGGACTTTGGCGACCTCTCTCCTATGTGTGTGTTGTGCGTTTGAAGTATTATCACATACATAGGGGACCTACTGCTTAACGCGGGCTCCGAACCGCGGGAAGTGTATACACTTCATCTCCAGAGAGGATGTACCAGGCATATTACATCTCGGTGGTTTGTCATTGCCTTCCGAGAGGAGACGGTCAGAATAAAGTTTTTACTGAGCCTGGAGTCGAACCCGGCATTAGCAGCAACGCACTTAACCGCTTTAGCTAACGACCGTCTGTTATTTACCTTATATAAAATCATAATGGCTTGATAAATTAAAAACTAGTATGTATAGAAATAAAAGAGTTAACTTATTAGATAAGTTTTCGAATGCTCTTTTTATAAATGGTTTTTCGCCGATACGAATTTTGTACTTGATATGTGCAATCTGTTATGTTTATCTCGGTAAAGTTTAATTAAAACGACAACTATAACGATTGTTTTATAACTCGAAAAATTATTGTGGTGACGGCTGGCACGCAGAGGGCCAGCTCTGAATAATATTTTTATACGCTTTTAACAGCGTAAGTTACTGCTTTACTTTTCCAGATCATAGTATAACATAGACGGTTATGTACAATGATTAGGGTTGCTAAACATTGACGATTTCACAATGTTTGCACATTTTAGGAAAATTAAGAATGCAATATAAAAGAATGAGGGGGGTAGCCTACGTGAAGCGCGTGAATAGATTAACGAGATGGTAAATTAAGATATGGATTAAATTCAATAAGAGATAAACTAAGAAATGTATAGGAGTTTTTAAAGTGACGATTCCCTCAATAAATTTTTAAATTAACTACCACTTCACTTTTCGATCTTTTAAATGAATTGCTGCACAAATCGAACCTTTACCGTTAAAAATTAGTAACATAACCTACATTGCGATACTAAAGTTTTAATGTAAAATAAGTTGCCTATTTATCACTAAAATATTACCAACTTCTCGTACCACTGCAACTTTTCATTTACAAAGCCTTTTAAATTAATTTAAAATTTGTAGTTTTGTTTTAGTACAAATAAGCTAAATATATTGCGATGTTTTTTTTTAACGAAAAGAAAATAATTTTTTATGTTTAGTGCAATATAAAACAAATTATCACATTATTGCATAATATAGTCTAAACCTTGAAACTTGCCCAAACTTTAAAAGGAAACTGTTATTGAGTAAGTTTAAAAGTGGACTTACTTCTTATAAGAGTTGTAAACTATGAATACCGGATGAACCAAAAATTGAACGATCGCTTTCCCAATTCTTCCAGACTGCTACTTGCATACAAAATAATATGAATGGCATATTTTCTAATTTCAAACACTACGTTGTAAGTACTTCTGTTTTGAATAAAAGCTGACTAAATCTCACTGGATGGATTTAAAAATTATACATTTTAATCGAAATTTCGACTAACCGAAAAACTTTAACTTACTGTACTTAATATCTTGTGGATTGAACTGTAGAATACATAAACCAGTTTTTAATTGGCTTTTTTTTGTTTCGTAAATTGCGACGTAATTATTACAGTTTGAAAATCACTTTTTACGTACTACCTTATGGTTTTCCAATTTTGTTGCTCACTTCCTCTGAGTATCTCGACGAAAACTAGTGAACCAAAGTTTCGAACCGTTCTACATTTGTTTTCCAAGTTCAAGACTTTCACTTTTTTTAATTTGTCCAATTCTAATAAATTATAATTATTAAGGTCGTTCACTTTAACCAAGAATTATTAGAAACTTTCACGAGTGTTTTCATGATAATTGTGTGAAGTAGTAAATGTTGATTGTGTTGGTGCACTACAGGTTTTAAAAACCAAAGATAAACATGCCCACTTCGGATAAGTTTAAATATTTTTACAAAAAGTGAGTTATTAATTATTATTTTTTCAAGCGGGAATTTGTTTTTAAATTATTATCTAGCATATTATTGTTGCGGTGATTCATGTGGTTTTCCACCGATACCTAGGTCTTCATTTTATCATTATTTTAGTTTTAAATTTGTAGGTGATGTGATCAAGTTTTATCACATCTTCGAAAAATATTTCTAACTAAAATACTTCCGATTAATAAAAACAACGCTGCATTGATAGGTAATTTTTTAAAGTTAGTTTTATCAGTGTTTGATATTTTGTTATCTTATTTGTTTTCGTTTATCTGCCACTAATTTAGTTGCACGGAACTTTTCAAACACCGTGCATGTTTTTTTAGTTTTGTTATGCTACTTATATTTTACTACTTCAAATAATTTTTTATTGTTTTACTATAATTATACAAAATGAGTGACAAAATTGCCTTGTTATCGGATGAAAACGTGTGGTGAGTTTGCTATTATTGTGGTGTTAATTTTATTTCATAAGATTCCACTTGAGGCAAGTTTATTTACTTATAATATAAAATATAGATAATATATTATTACTTTTACTTGTGGACCGCCAATGCCCCCCCCCCCCCCACACCGATAGGAAAAACTAAATTATATCGCTTTATTTATGCCCTTTTTATTCAAAGGGGTTGATTATTACCGATCGTTAGAAGAAAATTGATTTTTTTTTTATTTTAAACCTGAAATATTACTGTGCTATACAAAAATATGCTTGTGGGCATAGCTGTGCTTTCTTGCATAACTATCTAGGTTACCAATTCATATACTACAATTTTTTTACTTATGTTTATTCATTTTAATTTACTTAATTATTAACATAATATATAAAAGTATAATTATTATTTTCGACCACAAAATTCAATTTTGTGCTTTGGAGTCAAAATTACAGGAGGATTAGGAAATAGTTCTCCTGAACGATTTATAGATACAGCGGTTGCTGTATGGTTTATGAGAACAGGCAAATCTAACAAAACTGAATTTGAAATTAGGTATTAACTTGAACATTGGGTAGATCAACTCTAGGCTTTGCTCTGAAGGTCTTTACAAAGGAGACAGCTTTATAGCCCGGATCTTTGAAATTCTTTAACTGAGAAGAAAGATACTATGAAATTTGTTATAGTTTTGATATTCTACTCACAAGGGAGGGAGATTCCTATTTGTTCTGCGACTGATGCAATATGAAATACAGCTACAAACACAAAATTGGTAACATACAAACTCAAAAGTTAATTACTTATGATATGATCCTTAACATCTAAAAAGCAAGATGACATGACAAGTCACGAGTTTTGCAATACAGGTTGTCACCACAGATATTATAAAATTCAACAGGGATTCAACCCATCTTCATCAGAAGTAAATTTCCAAAAACGGATGTACACTTTAAAAATCGCACGAAAACTCTAAGAAAAAATTCATTTAAAGTTAAAACTATCCAAGTAAGACCGACACAAAAATGGAGACTCATCGAAGCCATCGAAATGTCTCCCAACAGCTGAAAATATCCAAATATATTTTTATACAGGATTTTTCCGAACAAAATCCTATCTTAGTTATTTTAAAATTTATTTCTACTAAAAATTAATAAATAGGTACAAAAATAAAATAGAAACATTGCATTCACTGTGATTCGAACCAGAATTAAAGTTTAAGTTAAGTAAGATTCACCGTTGAGCTATGAGTACTTGCACTTCAAATTATTTTTGCACGCATTTTTAAGACGATGAGATTTTTGCCCTACTTTAATTTTAAACAAATACCAAAATTTGCGGATGGTCAACTATAGATTCCCTTGGTCAGTTTTTAGTCACTTTGATTAGATAAAGAGTGACTCAGGTTAACTTAGTCGATGTTTATACAATCGGCGTAAAGTTGGTTCTTTTATACTGACCTAATGTTGATTGAAATATTTTACTCATTCTGTGATAATAATATAATTATAAATTATCTTAAATTTCCGGATATGCCATCACCATAACAATGATTCGTATACATATGGGATACCATAAAATTATAATCAACAACATTAATTTATGGATCAAACCGATTAAAAACAAAAATTGCCGGAAATAATTTGATCTTCTGTTCATAACAAATAATAATTGAAACAGAATTAAATTTGACATAACTTTGGTTAATACAAGGAACTTACAGTTTAAAAATAATTTTATGAATGATTATGTTTTACATAATTTTTTCTTAAATAATCCACGGATTTATGTTTTATATCGAAATAATTTTTTTCTTTATTTTCGATTTTTTTTATTTTTATCATTAACAACAATCTGCTTTATTAAATGAACAATAAGTAATCGTTTTTGATGATTATAATTTCTTTCCCGAAGTATCGAATGGTTTGCAAATGCTAGGTTTCAGTTAAAAGATATTTCATTTTCTTATTGTATTAAGTATTATATCAATTTTTGTATTACAACTTCAAAAGTATGATATTCTAATTTATAAAATCACAATACAAATTGTGATTTTTGTGGCTGACAAAATAAATTTACCTTCTTCTAGTTTTATCTACAGCAGCATCATTTAATATTTTTCCTATATCCTACTTTACCTTTTCTATCGTTAATCTATTTGTGCAAGTCGGTTCTCACTTCCGGGTATCTACTTCATAAGAGATCTCTTTTTAAACATTATTGGGGGGGGGGGATATTAAAATATAAATACGTCCCAATATTTTATGGCTGTATTTTCAAACATTTCATTTCAATTTACAACAAATTTGCATTTTATCCAGGTACGACATTGTACCACACATTTTTCATTCATCAAATATCTACCTGATAATCTCGGGTAATATTATAAAAATATATATTTTTAATATATAAATCGAACAGTTACATTATGATAAGAACTGAAGAACTGATTAGATTATGACAGGAAATCATACACGGAAGTGGACTTTTATTTACATGATATGCATTTATTTAAGATGTTTATTTAAGAATTTTCTTTTAAATAAAATAATATTTTCGTTTTATTATTTCTTACAACTTTTGGAAAAAAAAAGTTACTTTTAAAATCGCCTATTATTTTTGTTTAATCGTAGAGCTAACCTTCAGTTTTATCAAATCCTATTATACCCATATGCTTATTTTTTAAAATTTAAGTAAACAAATATTGTATTTATTTTTCAGGGAAACGACACAAAATTTAGGTTTTGAGCCTCTACTAGAAGTAAAAGATGAAGATGTTGTGCAGACGCTTAGTCCCACGGGTGATTATAATTTATTAACCGTTCCATTACTTAAAACGCCCGAAACCGATAGTGCAATTAAAGTGAATATTATTGGTATGACATGTCAATCGTGTGTTAAAAATATTGAAGAAACTATCGGCAGTAAACGTGGAATAACTAGCATAAAGGTAATATATTAATACTATTCTTTTATTTTGATGCCTCTATTTTATAAACTTAAACCCTAAGACGAGGAAACCTTAAGGTTTTCTCCAATACTATTTCCGCAGACAGGGATCTACCAACACTGCTCAGGCCTAACGGTTAGAAGGATCGGAAAGAGTTTACTTAAGAAAATTTCTTTTTGACTCTCTCATTATATTTGTGCTTTAGAGGGCATTGTAAGCAGGTGATCCCCCTGATTTGAATACCAAAACTTCTTTTAAAAATTGACGATTCATGATGGATCCATCTGGATATCGCTCAAGTTATAATGCAACTCGCACGGTGAAGGTCTGAGCCGACAGATCTAAACAAATTTCAACCAAGTTTGTTTTCAGAAATTGTTATTTTTTTTCTAACAATTTTTTGAAGTTTTGGCATAATTTCAACTTTATTTTGTTAATTAAATTTTTGTGAATTGTTTGTATAATTATACATAATAATATAATACTTACATAACGGAAAACGACATAATAAATTGCAAAATAGTATAAAATAATAAGAATTCGATGATCATTATTAGCCCTATATTTTTTGTTTTAGCAAATAAATATTACAAACAAAGAGTTGATTGCCTCCGCATTGAGTTTATTTCTTTTTTTATCCAAATTTAAATGTTTCAGGTGAATTTATCGGAAAAGTGTGGTTTAATTCATTATAATAGTGATATTGTGACAACACAAGAAATCTGTGATTATATAGAAGATATGGGTTTTGAAGCAAATTTACCATTGTTACATGACAATGTCACTATAAGTACCTGCGTTGTGCATATAAATGGTATGACTTGTAACTCGTGTGTGCAAAGTATCGAAGGTATGATTTCGGTGAAAGAAGGTGTAAAAAGTATATGTGTTAATTTAAATGAAAAAGAAGGTATAGTAAACTATTTACAAAATTTTGTAAAGCCTAAAGATATCGTAGAACAAATTAACGATATGGGATTTGAAGCACACATTAAATCAGTTAACGGTAGAGTAATTACACAAGGTAATGTAGAATAAATTTAAATTACATACTTTTATTTCTAATTTGATTATTTTTAGATTCTCCATCCCCATCAAAGTCAAAACAAAGCACATCGAATATTATAATTTCTAAAGAAGAAATTAATAACTTAGAAAAGTGTCAGTTACACATAAAAGGAATGACATGTGGTTCTTGTGTTGCTGCCATCGAAAAGCATTGTCTTAAGATTGCAGGTACTTGCTTCCCGATTACTCTCACTTAGATTATAATTCCTTTTTAAATTTCAGGTTGTCATAATATATTGGTTGCTTTGTTAGCAGCACGTGCAGAAGTAACTTACAATCCCGACGTAATTACACCCTCTGAAATTGCAGCATCAATTACAGAATTGGGTTTTCCATCGTCAGTGTTGGAACAAAATGGTGCCGGTTTATCGGAAGTAGACTTAAAAATATCTAGAATGACGTGTGCAAGCTGCGTTCACAAAATTGAAACGAGTTTGTCGAATTTGGCAGGTGTTTTGAGCGCTAAAGTAGCACTAACGACACAAAAAGGAAAATTTAAGTAAGAAATGTTCAATTTGTAACTTATTAATCAGAATAATGTTCAACAAGTCAATTAACAGATTTTAATTATCTAGTATCCATACCTAAAGTTGATGCTTGGCTGGAGCAAAACTTGAACACGGCTTAAATATGAAATTGTTTATTTCGATTGGTCGACTCGAGATTGAAATTTTCTTTCTAATTTCTTCCCTATAAATTTTAAAGATCAAATATAATCAGAGTTTACTGTGTATAGAAGAGAAGATTATAAAATTGTTATTTTTAGGTATGATCCTGAAGTTACCGGGCCTAGAAATATAATCGAAGCGATACAAGCATTAGGATTTGAAGCGGAGTTGTTTTCACGAGAACGTAATACCGATTATTTACAACAAAAAGAAGAAATACACAAATGGTGGCGAGCTTTTTTAGTCTCCTTAATTTTTGGCGGACCTTGCATGCTAGCTATGATTTACTTTATGATAGCAATGTCTACAGGTTACATATCACACGACGAAATGTGTTGTGTCATACCTGGATTGTCACTTGAAAATTTGATAATGTGGGCACTGTCGACGCCAGTGTTAATTTTTGGCGGCAAACACTTTTTTATTCAGGCTTATCGTGCCATCAAGCACGGAACCACGAATATGGACGTGCTTATTGCTATGGCTACGTCAATTTCTTATATTTACAGTGTGTGTGTCGTAGTTGCTGCCATGGCTATGAGACAAAGTACGTCACCTCAAACATTCTTTGACACACCCCCCATGTTACTTTTGTTCATCAGTTTGGGAAGGTGGCTCGAACATATAGCAAAAGGACAAACATCAGAGGCTCTCTCGAAACTTTTATCTTTAAAGGCAACCGAAGCAATTTTGGTGGACATAACTAAAGAAGGAAAAATTGACAGCGAAAGATTGGTTAATGTAGATTTAGTGCAAAGAGGCGATTATCTCAAAGTCATTCCCGGTGCAAAAGTTCCTGTAGATGGGCGAGTTTTCCAAGTAAGTGTTTTTTATTTTAGTTGTTTGAAATCTAATTAAAAATTTTAGGGAAGATCAATGTGCGATGAAAGTTTAATAACAGGCGAATCCATGCCGGTGCAGAAAAAGATTGGTAGCGCCGTGATAGGTGGTTCTATTAACCAAAATGGTTTGTTGATTATACAAGCAACGCACACTGGGGAAGCTACCACGTTATCACAAATTGTTCGATTGGTAGAGGAAGCTCAAACATCTAAAGCGCCAATACAACAACTTGCTGATAAAATAGCCGGTTATTTTGTTCCAACTGTTGTGTTCTTGTCGTTACTTACTCTAGTAGTTTGGGCAATAATTGGTACTATAAACATAAAGTATCTACCGATTTCCGAACCTGAAGAAGGATTTACGAAGACTGAAATTATTTTACAATTTGTGTTTCGTTGTGCCCTAAGTGTGTTGGCAATAGCTTGTCCGTGTGCATTAGGTTTGGCCACACCAACCGCCGTGATGGTAGGTACAGGTGTGGGAGCACTTAATGGAATTTTAATAAAAGGTGCGGAACCACTAGAAAACGCTCATAAAGTGCGCGCGATTATGTTTGACAAAACTGGAACCATAACTAAAGGAGTTCCCGCAGTGTCGAGAATATGGTTGCAAGGAGACACGTTAAATCCGGCCGTTATTTTTTGTGTATTAGGTTGTGCCGAACTGAATAGTGAACATCCAATTGCCACTGCAATTGTTAAGTTTGTTCGTGAAGCACTTGCAACAGATATTTCGTGTAACAGCAGTAATTTTCAAATAGTGCCCGGTTGTGGATTAAAATGTACCATTTCGTCGATCGATTCGATGCTGAAAAATGCGAAGAATGCTGAGGAGTTTAGTGGCTTTTTATCGTTAGTGGGGGGTGGCAGTTCGGGATTGTTTACGCTACAAGGTGTAACAGTTGAAGTAACGAATGCTCAAAATTTAAAACTCGGAGAACTGATTGGTGTTAATTATTCATATAATGAAGCCGATCAGTTGGAATACAATGTCATTGTTGGTAATAGAGAATGGATGAACAGAAACTGTATTGCCATACGAGAAGATATCGATCGAAAGATGATTATAGAAGAAGAACAAGGAAGGTCGGCTGTGTTGTGTGCTATTGATGGTAAGATTTTTATTTATAGTACTATTTTTAACGTGTCTTGCTTTCACGAGAAATTCAATCAAGATGGCAAAGAAACAATTTTACACTTTATCTACTTCCGATAAATAAATGCGTACTTATCTCCATCAAATGGCGTGGATATGATCGCGGTTACTTACTGCATTGATTAATATTTGTAAAATTCCCAAGGGAGGTAATATTATCTGACGTTTATATATTGACATATGTAATACCGGCACTAACTACAATAACTACACGACAAGCACATAAACATGAATAAAATAAAATAAAATACTGTATTTCATATTTCTTTTTTGATTTCGTCGGCAATCGTTGTTCTACAAGCTTTGCCGCGGCTTCATCAACATCAAAAGTATCAACCATGTTAATGAAATTACACAATTTTTTTTGACAAATTACTCATTTGTTTTATTTTTCAATCACTAGATTTCTCATAACTTGTATAACTTTATTTGTTTCAATCGAGTTTTCATCAATATTTCTTGGAGTTAGGGCGCGCTAATTAATGCATCTGGTAGCGAGAACATTACCCTCGGCGGGGGGGTGTGAAGGCTGGGGGGGGGGGACATTTTTGAGTTATTTTTTCGATATCTTGTCTCGTTTTCGAGATAAACAGCTTTTTATGTTTTCATTTGTCAAGTGTAAATTATTTTAATTATTATTTATTATTAAATGCTATTTAAACAAGGAAGTAGATAAAATAGTATATCAAACTTGTGAGATAACGATGCATTACCGGACTCATGATTCAAAAGCCCTCGGGCCTACGGCCCTCTGGCTTTTAAATCTTTCGCCGGTAATGCATCTCATATCTCCCGCGTAGATAATATACTATTTCAATGCCAGTTTTTTTTTTGATTTCTAAATGTTTTACATTTTGATCAAAATTTCAACTTATATTGTTTTAAGAAAATTTTGATAGTTTAATTTAGTTTTGAGTCTCGGCGTTGACACTTTTGTTAATTTATTACATTTACAACAGTACAATAAAATTGAAATAATAAAAAAACAAAACACAAAATTATAACAGATTGAATTGAATGTACAATGTTTAAATGTTCAAGTGCATTCACTTAAATTTCTATGTCGAAATAGAAAATACTTTTGATGTTGCCATAATAAATTTTGAACATCCTGAAGTTTATTGGAAAAAGCGTATTTTCTCTGTAAAATTATCAAAAATGTAAACGCACAGGTTCATAATTTTGCTAAAACAAAAATGTTGATTTTATTTTTAAACCATTCTTGGAAATTCATATCAATTAAAAAATTCTCAGGCCTACTACTAATTAAATATTATTTTAGGATTTATAGTAGCAATGCTTAGTATAGCAGACACTGTAAAACCCGAAGCACATCTAGCTGTGTACTCTTTAAAAAAAATGGGACTGGAAGTGATACTCTTAACAGGTGATAACAGGCAAACGGCTGCAAGTATAGCACGTCAAGTTGGTATATCTAAAGTTTACGCAGAAGTACTTCCATCTCACAAAGTGGCTCGAGTGCAAAAGTAAATACAACATTTTGACAGCTATATCATCGTTTTAAATATAAGAAAATATTAAATTAAAGTTAAAAGTATTAAAAAAATATAAATTTAATTCGTTTGTATATTTTAATTATTTTAAATCATACAATGTTCCAATTTAAATTTTGCCAGTAGCTTCATTAAAGTCATGTTTAAGTAGTATACCTAAATTTAAATGGAAAAAGATGTAAGTGCTGTTTTTTATAGATAATTAATTTTTAGGTTGCAATCAAAGGGCATTAAAGTGTGCATGGTGGGTGATGGAATTAACGACTCACCGGCTCTTGCTCAAGCTGATGTTGGAATGGCAATAGCGGCAGGAACAGATGTGGCTGTTGAAGCGGCACATGTGGTACTTATGAGAAATGATCTTCTTGATGTGGTCGCATGTTTAGAATTATCGAGGAAGACAGTCAATCGAATAAGACTAAATTTTTTGTTTGCTAGCATGTACAATTTATTAGGTACATTTTGGTATATTAATGTTTGCTGTAGTTTTAATGCTTGTTTAATTTTAGGCATTCCATTAGCTGCAGGTGTTTTTAGTCCATTTGGCTTAGTTTTACAACCTTGGATGGCCTCGGCCGCGATGGCACTCAGCAGTGTTTCGGTTGTAGGTTCAAGTTTATTATTAAAACTTTGGAAAAAGTCGACAAAAGAGGATTTAGAAACTACCGAATATTTAAGTTCAAGAAATAGTTTCGATTTAGACACAATTTCGGTTCATCGAGGTTTGGACGATTTAGAACATGGTGAAAGCTCGACCGCTATTTCAAGGTATACCCAGACGTGTAATGCATGAAAATTGATTATGTATTTAAGATACTTTTTAATTTGGATCTCCAAAACAGAAGACTGCCTCCAATTGGTATTTTACCAATGCACTTTTGAAATTGAACATATTTTATTTTATAATGAAACGTGGTGTTTTGTTTTATGTAGTCTATTAAGACTCTATTAAATATGCAGGGTTAAAAGCAACCTATTCCTTACTCTTTGAGTATCTAACAACTCGCCAATCTCAAATCTTGATATAATATTGTGATTAAATATTCTGTTCTTAAAAAACATACTGAGGTATTATTTAAAAGAAACTTGTGCTGTGATTAAAAATACTTTGGATACTTTTATCCAAATTTTTGTGAACGAATAGGAGTTATGAGTGTGACATCATAGCATATCTAAACATTGCTTAAATTTAATGTAGTTGCATACATGCTTTGTTTTAATACACTATTATGTCATGGCTAATGGCACTTATTAATATATCTGTAAAACTTTCTAAGTTAGGAAGTCACAAATAAACAATAAAACACAATGATTAAGACACCCTTATTTTACACTATTTTTTGTTTTTTTTTTAATTTAAAATCAAAATTTTTATATTTTTTTTCATAAAAACGCGAATTTTTGCAAAACGAGTGGAAATTGGCCAGTAAAATTGATGTGAGAGTGATTTTTTTTCTGGAAGATAACTGCTAACTGAAAAGAATCTTAATGCTCTATTTTTGCCGACAAAACTTTTATTTCATATTTTTGTTCATACAGATTTTTTATTTTGAAATCACCTTAATTTGAAGCCTCGTTCAGATAGGACATTGCTTTCGTACTGTAAAAATTATGTTGTAGTATAAAAATTTAAAAGCACTAAATCATCTGGAATAAGAAATCTTATTAAACCACTTTTAAATAAATACAGTCTACATCTTCAATATAAAATATCCACACAAAAAATTCTCACTAGAAATATATAAATTAACCAATTTACAAAGTTAAGGTATGCTTGATAAAAGAAAACATCACAATAATAATATATTTGCACGTTTCACTTTTGAAAGTTTACATTTACAAGAACACAATGAAATTAAATCGAGAAAATAAATAAATTACTTTCAGCTGTTCAAAAACAAAACTCGGTTATGCGGATTAATTTTTAACTAATTTTCTGTATTTATAGAGAAACTATTTTATTTTAAATTATACATACAAGTACTTAATAAGCCCTGCAACCTGGAATCTCAATCACGGCACGAATAATTTAAATGTTTTTTTTATATTTTGAATGGTAAGTAAGGGAGCTATCGAAAAAGTCTACACTGTATATAAGATTAATACTAATGTAGTTAAGTTAAATAGCTCGGTTGTAATAAATTCTGCGAACGCTAAGCATTAAAATGAAAAAGAAAACTGTTTCATCGAATGTAATTTTATTTACCATTTCTAATGTTTGCAGCATTTTATCGGTGGTTCAAAACACTAGCAAAAGTATGAAGTTTAACTTTTTTAAATCGAATGTTTAAACGTAAGTTTAGTAAAACAAGATTTATTAATTTTCAGCCTACAACGATAACTATTGTAATAATTTATAAAAAATAACGAATACTAAATTTATAACTGGAGTGGTTTTTATTTGAAACTTAACCATTGTGTGTTGAATTATTGCCCTATAATCGATTTAATCTTGCTGATAACAAATTTACGCTTTATTTAAGAAAACATAAGATAAAAACACTTTATCTCTGTTTACTCAAGGTGTAAACACCTAATTTAACGATAGATTGATTGATTGTTTACATTTCAGTGATTTAATATTTTTTAAGTTGCATGCGAATATTTAAACTTTTTTGCGATTTTTACATGTTGTTTATTTTTTAGGATTTTGGCCAGAAGCAGGAATGACCAGGAACTCTTATTGGCACAAGAAAACGAAGACGATTCTGTAATACGATTCAGTAAGAGTAGTAAAATTAATAAACATCCAACTTTGCTTTAAGTATTTTCGATTGTATTTTTAACAAATTAGGTAAAACATATTAAAGGCAATCGACAATTTCATTATTTAGCTCGTTTGCATATTTTTCTACAAAATGATAATGTGAAAAACTTAAAATAAGGTCCTGTTGTTTTATACATGTTGGTACCGCAATGAGATTTTTTATCAGTTTCATTATTTACTGTTTACAGTGTTTTAAATCTTTTACCATAGTAAAACAAACTATTTAACTTACATAATTTTTGCTTAAATATTAAATGTGCGCTAAATTTGTAGATACCATTTTGCACAACCAAACTGATGTTCTGAAGAATACTCGACCGTATCAGTGGCGACTCGTAAATGTGTAAATCAGTCGGGTAAAAAACCTATTAAATTATATTGTCGTCATGGCTACCTATTAGAATGATCTCTCTCTATCTCTGTTTCTTCCACTACAAATGATAGGTTTGGTAACTTTGCATAGAACAATTGAAATAGTTTTAAATCGGGCGACTTTGCTTAATCATTATTTCAAAAATACTAATTACTTGTTTTCCATTATATTGACTTCCATGATTATCCACAAAAGTATTTTTGAAATGGGCAAAATAAAAATAATAAATTTGAAAATACTGCTTCCATTGGACCCACTTTAATGACGTTCATCTTGTCTTCATACCTTTCAATTTGCAGGGTTGTTTATCTTTTTTTGTGGGGCTTACTTTGAAAATATTGCAAAAATTAAAATAAAGCATAAACTGCAAATAATTTTTTGTGTATGTAAATATGAAATAAAAATGTTGCGATATTCTTAAAATACTAAAATGACTAATCCAAAATTCTAACTCTGCAGTTGTAGAGATTTTTAACTTGTCAAAAGGGTTGAATGATGGTCTAAAACGTAAAAATGTGAAATATAGCTGATTCAAGCTGCTTTCAAAATCATTTAATTATATAAAATATTATGTAAATCAAATAATTTGGCTTTACCGTGGATAGTAATAATTTTAAATAAGATATAAATACAGGGTGTATTCTCAATTTATTTTCTCATTTGTAAGTCACGAATCTGTATTTTTTAACCAATAGTAGGAATCTAAGAAATGGATTTATCCCCATTTTTATACATATCTTTAGTTTTCCTATTATTTCCTGTTGATCTCATCAAATTCTACTAAGGGTAGTTTCTAAAAATTTAATATTATAAAATTTGTATAGAAATTTTATTTTACTTCAATTTAAAAAAATAAGGAAGATTTTTATTGCTTCAAGAAAAATTACCTTTTTTTAAATAAATCTTATTTAGCCTAACTTCACGCCCTGTATATATACCGATTTTTTTAATTCGGGAAGGCACGTAACAACCAAGAAGTTAAATTGTTTGTTGAGCTGGCCCATAATCTTCGTATTTCTTATTTATTTTGTAACTTACTAATTTAGTGTTGTTCGGCATGCTGCTACCTCACAACACTAAAATTAATTCTTGAACCTTGGATATTTCGCTGCTAAAAAAAACTGACTGGTGTAAATGATACTCAAAACAATCGTTTACAAAATGCATTCGAATATTTGACTGCATCTCATATTTTACTTAATAGATTTAAGTATCTAACATTAAATTTGAATACAAAAGTAAATCTCTCTTAACAAGAATGAAGTTATGATCTGTGTTTTTAAATATTTATTATTGTAGTTTTTATTTATATTCTTTTGTTCGTTTAACAAAAAGGTGTTCCAACAGCGTATTTTCCATTTTCATAATTTTTTATCTCTTTTGAGATTTTCTTTTTTCTAACAGGCTTCACCTATGTTAGTCTTCCATATCTAGTCGAACCATTATTTGTACTATCAGATTGTTGGATCACTTTTTCTATAAAATATTTTCAAAACGATTTAGTAATTGTGACAAAGTTACGGTGTGACGAAAAACTTGAATATGATTTTAGATTTTCGTGCAATACTTTTTTGTGATCGTTATTTGTTACTTTTTTTTAGTTGTAAGAATTGTATTCCACTTAATTCTTGTTTTTATTAATTTATCTCTAAATATTTTACTATTATGTATTTTACAAACCATAGCTATTTAGGTATTTGTATTTATATGTAGATGAAAGAATAAATTTTTTTACATGAAACTAAACCTTGTTTATTATTTTCAGAATTTCTGTGAAAACGGTTGGTTTCTCAATAAAATTTATTTGACCAAAGTTGTAGCCCGTTAAATTCTCTATCCGGTTTGGGGCGTTAGTTTTTTTTTAAGACGTTTTGTTTAAGAGATACGGGGTTCACAAGAAAACTAAAAAAAAATATCAGAGCTTTCTTAACATTTTTTCCCTTAATTTAATTTATAACTCAAAAACGTTTATTCTAGGCGATAAGGGGATGTAACCTAATTTGTAGATAAGCAAATTATTTTTAAAAAAAGCCTAATCTATTAAGTCTAAAAATCAATAATATCGGAGCTATGGCCGTTTGAAATCAGAAATTCAAAATATTGCTTTAAAGGAAGGTACTCCCCAAGGGTTTGGACTTGGACAAAAGTATTATTTGAAAATTTGTCTTACAAAAGTGTCTTTTATCACCACCTCAAAGGTTCTCCACGGGGACACCCTGTATATATAAAATTCTCGTGTCACAATGTTTGTAATTGTAACCGAACTCATTCGAAACGGCTTGACCGATTTTTATAAAAAATTTTGTGTATATTCGGTAGGTCTGAGAATAGGTTTTAAACTATTTTTTATACCCCTAAGTGATAAGGGTGGCCCACCCGAAAAAGTTTTTTTATCTTTGGACAAAATTTTTTATTTTTTTATGATTCGGCATTAAAAATACATATAACCCTTAATTTTTACCTTTCTACCACCAACCCCCATTTTTTAATAGCAATATTAGTACTGTAATAATCTTCAACTCTCAGTGATCCATAACTGATCAATTATCAATCAATCAGTTATCCCTGCCAGGCGTCTACCGGTGTCATTTCTCATCCAGCACGGAGTAGGGATGGGAAAATATGAGACGTGCATGAATAGATTAACGAGATTCCCATAACTAATCAATTATTTCATTTATTTTAAAAAAACGTGACAATATATTCACACCTGAGAGAAAAACTAGAAATGTTGTTTACTAATAAGAATTGCAAGAAATGCGTAATTATGTTTTTTTTAGATTTCAATTTTGAGCAGAACAACGTCTGGCGGGTCAGCTAGTATTTTTATATAAATCTGACCTTATATTAGGTATTTATACAAATACCTCTACAAGTTTTGTACGATACACCACTGTCTTGAGCTTTTCCTCAGATTGGCTGATTTCTCATTCTGTTTCGCGGGCTTGAATAAACCTCGAAAAGTAGAATGTACACCCGCACACTACATAATCGTAATTATTTCAAAAAAACTGAAAACGAACATCATAACTCTACACACTTCGATCTCATTTTATCAAATTTTACTGTCATTAATTTATTATTAATCACGATCGTAAAATGTTTTAATTTTAAATAAACTTGATTTGTTTTTATTTAGTGTCGTGTAAGCAAGACTTCGTAGTGATTTGAACTACTTTTCATCGGTTGAAGGTTTGCGTTGGTGCGGTTTAAGTTTAGCGTTTTAGCGGGTAAAATTTTAAAAGAGTATTGAATAATTCTACAATTATACTAATTAATATATACAAAATTGAATTTATTGTTCGCCGTTAATGTTGTAAACAAATTTTATACTTTTTTAAACTTATAAAGTGAAGTATTGCAGTTATAAACTTTCTAACCTTAAAATTTGTTAAAATTGTTTTAAACGAATATGGCAAAAGTACAATTGTGTAATATTACTGTTATGGACAATCCTAGTCCTTTTTTAAACCCGTTTCAATTTGAAATCACATTTGAGTGTATCGAGGAACTTAAAGAAGGTAAAAATTTAAATTGAGGTTAAAAGGGCTGCTATTTTAGGAATTATTTTCTAGATTTGGAATGGAAAATGATTTATGTAGGCTCTGCCGAGAGCGAGGAATATGATCAAATTTTAGATTCGGTCTATGTTGGACCTGTACCTGAAGGAAAACATATGTTTGTTTTTCAAGTACGTTTTATTAATGTTTTATTTTTTTGAATTTTAAAACTTAATATTAATTTTAGGCTGATCCACCAGATGTGTCTCGTATTCCTGAAAATGACGCTATCGGAGTTACTGTTGTATTATTAACTTGTTCGTATAAAACACAGGAGTTTATTCGTGTAGGATATTTTATTAACAACGAATATAGTGATCTGGAGTTGAGAGAAAATGCACCTAGTCCACCACAATTTGATAAAGTAAGTTCCAATTTACCGTAAGAAAAGAATGCTCGGTGTGGGTTAACTATCACCACACTTCAAAGAATTATGTTCTAAAAGATTATCGAAATCAAATTACTTTTTACTTCTCTTCCGATCTGTTACAGATTTTTCTTTAAAAAAAATTTTTGTGCAACCCCATTGGGTACACGAGTCTCAAAATATGAAAATATTTATGAAAAATAACAAAAGAAAATTATGCTCTTCTTTTTGCCCAGATGCGGATATATTCATCGGGATTTTCTCCCGGAGTTGCTTCATATTTCCATTCACTTAAGGCAGTGACAATATTTTCGTATTTTAAATTTTTATAAAATCATAGGATGAGAATAAGAAAGATTATACCAAATATTGTTTTGTTATAAAAAATATAATTAATAACAGAAATGCTAAAGCATACTATTTTTTGATGAATTTATAGTTTTGACATTTTTGATAGCCATGATCACGTGTTGGGCACTTTAAGGTGGTCAGCTAGTGTAAGCCTTTGTTTTCGAGGTGATTTTTAGGAATTAAATTTGAAAAAACTGTTAAATTTATTGATTTTTATTTATTCACGTTGAAAGTAATGGCTAAAATTTTTGAAAAACATTTTATTGAAAATTCACAAGTAATAACCCGTGTTTTAAAATGAGTCTCCAATCGGGTGCAAAATTTCTAACCGCCCTAAATGTAGCTATCATCAGAACTACGATAAACCAAAAGTGATAACATGGCAATGATTAAAAAAAACTTTGATTTTTATTATAAAATATATTATAAATATATTTTGCAACGTTAGCCTGAAATATATTGTAATTGCCTAAAAAAATCAAGTCAATTCACCGAGTAGTTTGTTTGGAAAATGTGTACCCGATTTAAAAAATGTAGTTTTAAGATATAATAAAATGAAAATAATGAACACCATTGTAGGGAATTCGTTAGAACTTGGTCATTTGATGTATTTTGGGCATCGTTTTAAGACCCCAGACTATAAGAGTAGATAAAAAAAATCGAAAAGTTTATCGGTCAATGCCCGGTTCACCAACCTTCGTTAAATATGTTTTGACGCTGATCTAATTAACGCTCCGTCAAATTTTTACACCTTGTTAAACTAAAAGTCGTTCACCAACGTTGATCAAATTTAACGTTCTTTAAATTTGTAACCAAGTATTATTCAGATTTTCTGCAATGTAATTTCAAATTACTCATTTTGGCTTCAAGTTTTGACAGTTATTAAATGTTAATGTATAAGTCAATAGTTAATAAACGACCTGTTGAATTTTAACTGTGGAATATTCGGTCATCAAATTTGATCATAGATTTTACCAACGTTAGTGAAACAGATTTTCATGACTTAACGAGCGTCAAACCGTTTGACGTTGATCAAATGCCTTGAAGGTTTGTGAAACCAGGCATTAATCTTTTAAATTTAAGCGCAGTTTTGGTTTTAGGTGCATCAACATCTAGGTTACTTTCAGTTGGTCTTTGTTATAATATTAATTTATTGGTGAAGGTAATTTTGACCAGATTTTTTATTCACAGGTTGTGGATATTTAGCGCGTCGAGCTAAAACAACTCCCTGAAGATTTAGGTATCTTCATGTTTTTAATCGCACCATACAGCATATCATTTTATAAGGGTCCAACAATCACCTCTATCACTTTTTATGATTAAATCTATCAATTTTTATATGGCGTGTTTCATAAAGGCTACATTGAAAGACATGATCATTTCAATCGGGAAAAATTTTGATAAACAGTATTCGAAGAGGTTTCGGTGCCGGACATTGCCTGCTAAATTAATATTAATTAAATTATGGTAATCATTTGTTGACAATTTATCGATCTACTAAATCTACTAATTTAGTAGACCCCACCCCCGAAGGTAATAATTGTCATCAGTAATACTATAAGAGGTTTGGAATTTTCGGAATATTTAACGATGAGTGTCAGTTTTACAACAAAACGATTACTACAAAAAATGTTTTATTATTTCGGACGGTGGTAACCTCCACCGATGGACAGTTTTTAATTCTTTTGTTGCTAAGATGCTGATGGTCAACATGTAAGTTTCACCACTGGTCAATAAAGATACTCTGCTAGCACCGCTGCTAACTTAAAGTATTACTGGATTAAGAACTGCAAAGCTGCTTATAGTACTATTCTTGCAGTACACACACCCCCCCCCCCCCCCCCCGGTCACTAATATTAAATCAAGAATATAATTTTTAACGCATCTGTTATTGGTTTATTCAATTAATTATTCGCGATGACTAGATTTTAGGGTGAATCCGAGATTTGTCATATATATATCGTAAATATATCTCTTTAGACCAATCCTACTCGGCAAAGTGTGCCACTAGGAAGGGGTGGATCTCCATCGATGTGCACTCGACGCTGTGATATTTGACGTTGTCAAGTAAGAACTAATAAAAATGATTTATTTGTAACATCAGAATACTTTTCGACCCATAAAATGTATCTTTTATATAGTTTATATAGAACCAAGTCAAATTGCATCATAAATCTCGAGATTTTTGTACAATTTGATTGAAATTTGACTCCCACAACACAATGAAAGATTAAGAATCTCAACTTATTGTCCGATCCCAAAAATGACCGGTGGAACTTACAATTGTCCATTATTACTGTGCAGAACGCTTAAGTAGATACTCGCAGAGTTTCAAGGATTGTATGACTTTAACAAGATTGTTTCTATGAATTGGCTATAAAAAGAGCTACGTGTAATTTTTGTGTACCAACAAAATTTTAAATTATCGAAATAATGTATAGCTAGTTTTAATCTGGCATTTTTATTGGTCTACAAATTAGAGCAGAACGTGGGCTTAGGAAAATTTCTTACCGTAAATAAATAATGCAAGTTATTTTCTTTTTACCCTAACATAAATACTGTAAAAAAATACCCAGTGGCTTACACTCGAAACGATGAGAAAACAAATTTAATGAAGTTAAATTTTTTCACTGAAAATCTTCCACGTCTAAAAGTATTGAACTTTTGAATTAATTAACTAACTAAAAAAAATCGACAGTTTTCTTTGCACCGAAACTTACACTTGCATGTTCAATTGTGTATCGATTTATTTTTTTGTATTTTTCTATAAGCTGTTGGAATGCTAGTAATTATTTAAATTTTCATAGAATTATGGAAATAAATGCCCACACTTTTTTTTACATTTGGGTGCATTTTTCTTGAATGAATTTTGACAAATCTTCTAGAACATTAAATTCAAACTTCTTTTATGTTTTGTGATAATATTAACTCAATTAAAATTTGCAGGTAACCCGTAACATTTTGGCGTCGGAACCACGAGTGACTCGATTTAAAATTAATTGGGAAGATGTATCGAGTAGCGAGAATGCAACTAACGGAGACTCACAGATAAACGGAATAACAGAATTGAACACCAGTTGTAACACGATGAACGATGATTCAAATTCACTTTTACATATGGAATTCTGATTTAATTTATTTTTGTATTATTAATAATTAGAACATAAGCTCGTTTAGTTTCTTGTAGGTTAACTTACCAAATAAGTGTATAAATTTTCATATTTTTGTTATTGATAAATTTATTACCTAAATAAAATAGTTTACACTATAAAGCAGTTTTTATTTGGCTCAAGCGATGCCTTTTTGGTAGGAAAAGTTAAAAATTTGGTGTCCATTCGCAATTTTATTGTTACATCCTGTTCCAAGTGCCAGAATGATTTATTTAAAAAGACCATTGTGTGCAGTAGAAATGCGATGACCCTAAGTTCACCTTACGTAAGGGTCACATTGGTTTGTCATCTCATTTAACCTCAAAGTAAATGTTATTTTTTTGTGTATCAAATGACGCCCAGCGAGAGCCAATGAAAAGCGAGAGTTCCCTGCTTTCACTTTTGTGAACCCCGTATCAACCCATGAAGTGAAAATTGTTAAGGTACGTAGAAATTTTATTCATTTTATCTCGAAAATCATGTGGGTAGAACTTCTATGCTCCTTTTCGCCTCGAAACTAAAATTTTTTTCACACATTTTTTTCGAAATCGAAAAAATTTCAGACCCGTACGATTTATGGGCGATAAAATTTACTTTTTTAATGCAATACTCTTTTATAACCTAACTTTATTATCGATTTTTTATAGGGAAATTTTTATCGAGACGCGATCGACTTTTTTGCATCGAAACAAAAGTCGAGACATTTTTTCGTTTGTTTTTAATTCGAATTTGGATAATTGCTACTATTTTTACATCCTTTTTCGGTTTTTAGATCATTTACCTCCCCACTACTTTTATTATGACTTTCAGTTACCACCCCCACCATTTCACTTGGAGTACTCCACTATTTTATTAACTCATTATTAACCCACAAACGAGTGGGGGGTTGGATCTATTTAATATTTTATTATTTATTTATGTAATTTAACAATTACCGCAAGCTTTTTAAATTATTTTACAATCTGTTTTGACAATTTTATTATAGGAGATTATTTTTACGCCATCTTGTTAATAAGTGGGGATAAAAGTAAACGAGATTTGCATCGAAAAAGATGGCGGTATACTAATGAAGTATTTGTGTTGCAAATTTGCAAATTGTTTATGCATTAAATAACAATTAACGAAACGTGCTAATAAATTAATTTAGGTTAGATCGCGCATTTCGAACGCATTTTAAGTTTCGAATTGAGTTTGAGTCACAATTTTTTAAAAAACGGCTGCTATTTTAACCGATGCTTTTCTGTTTCGATACAAGGTTAGGTTAGTGTTTGTGTTGTGTTTTGTTCTAATAATTCGCGATTGTTTTAATGCGACAGGCTTGAATTTTGATAGAGGTGTGCATCTCGCGTGCGACACTTGTTAGGTTCAGATTTTGCTTTTTATTTTCGTTTTGCGGGCTATACTTTTGGGATTTCCAAGAATGCTGTTTCATGCCCTGGCTGCCCATTTTCATCACTCGAACGAGATTTCATCTCGACGATTTGGTCGTAAAGTAATCGAAAGTATTTTTTAGAAAAAGGCGCTCGAGGTTTGTATTACACATAATAATTATTGACTGTCAATTTTTTTACGTCTCATTTTTGATTTTGCCCAAATTGCGTGATTAATATTAGTTTGTCAATTTTAGGTTAAATATGAAAAATCGGTGTCGTATGTGATAGGGCCACACCAATACCATTTATTATGATGTTAAAAGGGCCCAGCGAAAAATAATGTTTCCGATAGATTTGGATAACTCACAATCGTTCAACCATAGTGAAATGGCTTTATTCGAATTTGGATAAAGAAGCAAGTGGTCTATTCCGATTGCCGTTTAAAACTACAATAATTTATTGTTGTGTATATTTATTATAATAATGAAGTGTTCCATATATTTTAAACAAGGGTGATAAATAATGAGGATACAGCTTTAAAAAGTGCATTCCAAATGTGTATAAAAAGTTTATAGTTTGTAAGTTTTCTAGGTGTGTCAGTTTAAAATAACAAAACATGTACTTAATGTATACCTTTTGTTGTTAATCTTGCTAAAAGAAGGAACAAAACAAAGTTCTTTGATAGTAAACACAAATATGTCTTCGACTCCTCAAAAACCAACATCAAAGATGTGTAAGTCGCCCAAGAATTCGAATTTTCATGCTATGAAAAGCGAAAAGATTATCAACGAATACGAAAATTTTAGTACCAATTGCACTGTCATCGGTTCAAACAATCTTCATTTAGTCAAGAAGCCTCAAGTAATCACCAGCGTTTCTCCTGCTTATTCAAATCCGAGCCCAGGTTATCCGCAATCGCCGTATTCGTCGCCGGCCAGCTTAAAATCACCGTCTCCGCAAAATTTTAAACCTCCCACACCTCAACCGACTTATCCAGTTATGCAAATTATACAAAGCAGTCATCAACTTTTGGCAAGACCCTTACAAAGTCAGCAGCAGAATGTTATCAAACTGAAACCGCATCTTAATATTTTGCCAAAACCTTCAGCTAGTCCGCAACCTTCACCTAAACCTAGTGTTAGGTAAGTTTTGTATATTCTTTTTATGCTTACAATTTTAGTGCTTAAGTAATATTTCTGTTTGTGTAATTTAGGAAGGTTCTAACAATTATAAAATGATGCAAACAAATTACCTTGATTGAGATTTAAAAAAAAAATAATTTATCCTGAAAATTAAATCAAAACGTCCAAGTCATTTTAAGTACATAATAAATAAAATAAGATGCAACGAAAAGTTACCTACAGGCTATGGGGTTTAATTGAACCGAATGTTATAGATTGTCAAATGTTTTCAGAAGTTCTGATCAGACCAATGTAGTATCTCCGAGAATTAAGATGAAAAAAGATTGAATTTGCTAAATTTTATAAAGTCTTAGGGCAAATAGTAAATAATCTTGGAATAATAAATTGTTTTATGAATAGAGTGCTATACATTTAATTCATCCAACAGCATTCCGAGGTTATATTGCTATTTTAAGACTGAGCTGCAGAATCAATTTGTTTTTTCTGAATTAATCTTCAAAAAAGCATATGTTAATAATTTTCTAAAACTTCCGAAATGTTTTAAAGTAAACCGATCATAGATCGGTAGAAGCTATTAGGCTGTTTATCTTGATGTTACAAATATTTCAGTCACCGGGGAGCTTACTTTGTAAGCTTTGCCATTATTTTTCGGTATGGTGTCAAAAATCTTGGTTATCAATATTTTATTTTCTCGAGTAATATCGTGACTCTTTTTCTGAAATTATCCCAAAAATTATATATTCATGCGTACGTTTTGAGGTTTTCCTCAATCATTCGAAAATGACTCAATAGTTTGACTGTAAATTTTGAAATTATGTTGATAACATTGTAGCTGAGGGCAACTTACATTTTTTTTTTGTTAAAATGTCTAAATAATTAATTACAGAAATATTAATTTAATACAAACATGATTAAGATTACCTATAATTTATTCAAATTAATTTTCCCGCCAGTTGGTAAGTCAGGGATCTGCATTCTCCTGACAATGGTAACTGGCGGGAAAATAAATTTGAATATCAAAGTATTTGTTTTAAATAAATTAATAATATTTAAATGTAAATTTTTATTACAAGACTAAAAAGTTTGTTGTGTGCAAAATAATGGTATATTGTATGCCTAGAGACCAAAGTGTCGCTTTTAATCCTGAGTGCGAAATTTATTTGCACGACGTAGAGTCGAGAGTCTAAGTCGCACGAGAGATACTATTGTTTGCATTTTAAAATAAAAAGAATTTTTAACGTAAGTAAACTTACATGTTTACGTCAGGGCAACTGGACTCGCGGAAAATTAAGAGTAAAATAATCAATTATGAATAATTATAAAGGAATAAACTTCAAAACCTTGATTATTATGTTTAGTATCAGTACAGATAATTTACTATAGATAACCCAATTTATCACACGAGAACAATTTGTTTTCACATCGGTGGCAAAGAAAGGCATCTGTATATTTTAGCTAATTGTAATAGACTTCACATGGGAGTTATCTTCTTTGTGACGTCATGACAGTACATATTATCTTTTCACTTGCCAGTGACGGGAAAATCAATTAGGTTGGAAGTCATCGAATCATTGATTTTCACTGGCTTTCAGCATTTTAAATCGGAAAAAAGGCAGTCGATTAAATAAGTTAAAAAAATAGTCAAGGGAATCTTCACTTAATCTATCACAATATATTTCTTTTCCCTTAGCTTAGGACATACATACATTCAGATAGAAGTCAAAACCATGGATCACAAGCATATGACTGGTTTACGGAAAAGAATTTATCATTCTCAGATACACATTGACATGAAATTATACTTGTCTTAGCACGATGGAGTATCGGGGCTTTATCATATACTTTGATAAAACGCACACTAATTGCGTGGGGGTTTTGTTTTACAAGAAATAAATCGTCTTAAAAATGACTATTGATTGACTTATAATCTCTTTAATCTTTCATTTATACTATAATAGTTATATCCGATGATGGAAGACGGTCATGGCCTGATCCTTATGTGTGTCGACTACTAAGCCGAGACCCTCGGTTCGATCTCAGGCAAAGTAAAAACTTGATTCTGACCGTCTTCCCTCAGAAGGCAATAGCAAATAGTATCTGCCAAGAGAACGACCGTTCTAAAATAAAAGAAGTGGTCACTGTGCCTTAACGTAGGACTCTAATATAACTATCTGAGTTATTTCTAATAGTAATAAGAATAAGTGACATGTATACTAGTAAAATTTATTTAAAACCAAGGCAAAACTATTGTAGACTTGAAAATTGTCTCAAATATTTGAGGTCATTGTTGAATAAAATTTACCGAGATATGATTTTTGGCCAAGTTATGGCTATTTAATGTTAAAATAAAATTTTTAAACAAAGTTTTTTCTAGAAATTGCGCTAAAAAGTAAAAAATAGTATTTCAAATAAGAACAAAGATTCCTGAAAACATCTATAAAAAGCGTGGGGCTATGACTATAATAGCTATGCTTTTTATATTGATGTTTTCAGGGAGCTTTGTTCTTATTTGAAAAATTATTTTCTACTTTTTAGTGCAATTTATAGAAAAAGCTTCATTTAAAAGTTTTTTTGAATTCTAATTTATTTTCAACTTTATAGTCTTTAAATTTTGATTAGTAAAATATCAATCAATTCCGCCTTTGGTTTTCCCATATTTAGCTTTAACGAAAACGCGAAACGTTATATACCTACATTATATGAATTTTCAATTATTTAAATCTTGATTAAAAAGTTTCTTATATTCTTTATTTATTATATTATTGTATTAATCATTATATTACTAGCTGGCACAGGTGTCCTTCGGCCGCCTTTAGCCATCCAGACTGTGTCGGATATAGTTGTTCGGTCTCACAGGGGGAATATTGGTAGTATACCTGAAAGCTATAATTGTTCGACCTTAAAGTCTCTAAAGTCGTTCGGAGCGACTCAATAGTGCTTGTGTACTTATCGGATTAATGAATTAATTTTTAAGTTGGAAAAAAAACCGGCCAATCAGAGATGCGGCTTTAGCCAACTAGACTGTGGGATATAGTTGTTCGGCATTTGGTCTCACTCAGGGAAATCGCAACCACACTGGTCTACCGGCCGCCTTTAGCCATATAGACTGTTGGATGTAGTTGTTCGGCCTGCGACCTCACAGGGAAAATATCAGTAGTATACCTGAAAGCCATAATTGTTTGACCCTAAAGTCGTCAGGAGCGACTCAATAATGTTCATGTACTTATCGTATTAATGGATTAATTTTTAAGTTGGTGAAAAATACCGACCATTCAGGGGTGCGTTACGGGAAAGAAAGATACACAGACTTAGTATATTATTTTATTAGATAGCTGATACAGGCGTCTTTCGGCTGCCTTTAGCCATCTAGACTGGTAATTTTTAAGTTGGTAAAACAAAATGACCATTCAGAGGTGCGTTACAGCAAGAAAGAAAGATACACAGATACGCCAAGGTAAATAGAAATTCTATTTACTTTGCAGATACGCAGACTTAGGATACACAGCCTCATAGGGAGAATATCGGTAGTATACCTGAAAGCCATAATTGTTTGATCTTAAAGTGAGGTTAAAAAAAACGACCAATCAGAGGTGCGTTACGAATGCAGATACACAGATTAGGGATATTATTATAGATTTATTTATATTATTTTTTATGTTGGTAATGACTTTGAAGAAAAGTTTGTTTTTTTTAGTTGGATTTTTTGTTTTTGAGAGTAAGCAAAGAAAAGGCTTTGAAAAATAAGCTTTTATGTACTTATTAAAATACGAAAATATTAATAACATTGTGTAGTAAGTGTTTTCACTGTACAACTAAAAGGAACTAAGGTAATGACAAAAATTTGTTTTTTTGTTCTTTTCGCACAATAGAGCGGTGATAGCTCAGCAGCTATCATTTGATATTTTTTGGTTAGTAAAGCATTAATTTTTATACTTATTGACTCTCCTATTATCTCAAAAACTGCTTATCTGTTTCTTCTGAACCATTCCATTATTTAATTTTTGTGGGCTATTCGCGAATAAAATTAACGATGGGGGCGCTGCTAAATTGTCAAAATGGCCGTCATATGCGAGTAATTTGAGGTTATAGTTGTGTTTAAAGTGATCGAATCAACCTTGTAAATCCTTTTGTATGTCCGAATGATCAAAGAAAAAGGTAAAATGACAAAACAAATTGCTCTAAAATCTTTATTTAAGTACAATGAACTACGTTTAGTACTCGCATCGAAGTGTTCTCAATTCTGCCACCAGACGTCGCATTATTAATTTTATTCGCGAATTATTTTATTTGTGTGGAATTTTTGTTTGAATCACAGTTATGGGTTTTTTTAATACTGTGGTCACTATAACATCCTTGATTATTCGAGCTAATGATTGAGGATAATCCAAAACTATTATGAAATTGTGTAACCGCTGCCGTCTGAATAAACGCATTAATCTCTTTTAATTTATCAATCGAAGTCAAGTTTGTGGATGACTTCGATGCAAATGTTTAAATGAATTAGGATAAACAAAGTAACTACTAGGTTGATATGCAAGCGGTAGTGCAAAAGAAAGTTAGAAAAGGTTTTGTAATCTTCATGACTCATGAGGAAAACCCATCAAATGTAATTCAAGGATCGGGAAAAACCTAGGTAGGTTGAAAGAACACTAAAATTAAACGAACACCTGTTGTTTTTTTTAATGTGCTATAAGCAACTGTTTCTGAGAAAATAGTGCTTTAAAATTTTCATTTGCAGTTTTTGCAAATTGCAATACTTTAACTAATTTATGCTACTATAATCTAAAGGTCTTCTAGCTAATGATTAATAAGTCTGCAAGTAGATTGGAAGGTCCAAAGTTTGATTTCCAACAGGAATAGATTTTTTGGCATACTGAAAGAAAAAAGTACCGTGGGGAAGCGAATTTGAACTTTTCAATCAACTTACGGACGCCTTACTATTTCAGAGTAAAGACTTAAATTTTTATTACATAAATTAGCTGAAGTATTGCATTCAGACTTTAATTCGCTAGTTTCTTAGAAACCGGTATTTGCTTAATTTTAGCTTTCTTTTAACCTACCAAAGCTTGTTCCTATCCTAGAGTTTCACTTGGGGGGTTCTCCTCGTCAGATAAAGTGGACAACTTGATATTGCCGCTTTGAATAACGCCGAGGATTTTTTTTTAGTTTTGTCGAAGTAGATTAACATTATGCTGCATTTACACATGCAATGATTTTGTGGCGCCAGTCGTCGATGGTGAGAGAAAAAAAAATGCATGTATAAACGCCACTAAATCATTGCATGTGTAAATGCAGTATTACATTACATTTTTCTTCTAAAAGCCTGATTTTCATTAGTATTTCAAGTTTCCCGCTAAAAAATTTCATGATTACACCCTACACCTTACAGGTAGAAAGGGATTATATGATTTAAGTATTTCTTTTAATAACAGGCTTTCTATTTAATTTTCATATTTTGGTTATCAACCAGATTGTGATTATACTCTTATCTCAATCAATGTAGTTTACTTACCATCAGTAATTATTGGGTAAGTACTATCTGTGGTGGTAACTAATGCCATTATCTGCAATTGTTTATATTTATTTGTGGTTAACTGAAACTTTTTACTAATTTATTATAAACTTGATATTATTATATATATTGATATTATAAACTAAACACGGGTACAAAAGAATATTCGAAGTTTTACTTTATAAATTAACTTTTGTCTTTTTATTTCAGTCCTCATATAGTTATTCCAAGTCAACAAACCACCACACTAATGCCAACAGCCCAACCACTTCTACTAAATCAAATGCCAATGTTAGCTCCAGGAGTTCAATTAATATTACGGCCACAAACAACAAAATTGCCCACTCATATGCAAACGTCAGCTACAGCACAAGGTTTAATTTTGCAACCCAGTCATCAGCAAGTATTACAAATACAATCTCCACGTACTACACAACAAATGGTACGGGTTTTAACCAATGGCATGCATTTGGCTCCTCATAGTCAGGTTGTGACTCAAGTAGCAAGCCCAGTTATCTCTCAGAGTACCACCCAACATGCGCATATGATGCACCACAATGAGCATAATTTGGCAATATCCTATGCAAATTCGAATAGCCCACCTAAGAAAAAACCAAAAAAGAAGAAACAAAAATTAGATTTAGCGAATATTATGAAATTGTCAGGCATTGGAGACGAAGATGACATACAGTTTGAAAGTGACACTTCCCAAAGCGAAAGTGAGCCCAACACGGTACAGTTGCATTCAGATATACATCAAACTCATAATGTGATACAAGAAGCTAATATTATAAGGTCTCAAGCTAATGTGATACAAGCAACCGACGTCGGTAAGAGAATTGGAAATATACAATTTTCTACTATACCACAAGCTACAACACAAACTCCTTTAGTGCAGGTAATACCACATTTTTCTTTTTCGTTCCTGGTTTTTCACTTATTATCTTTTTTTCTAGCTATTAAATCAAGGCTTCCCCAATGGCGTAAATAATGCAAGTTTTCAAACTTCTCAACCACAAGCTGGAATTCCGTTAAATTCCTTTATTACGCCAAATATTACAATAAACAATGGTTTAGTTGTACAACGAAATGGTGGATTCAAACTTGCCTTAGGAGAAGACGGACGTTTAGTATTACAACATGACCCAACTCTTCATCAAGATTTGCAATCTCAACTACTTCTACAAAGCTTGTTTGGCTTGAATGGATTAGTTCTACAGCCTTCTATAGATCAGCAAGTGCATTCACAAACGGTTCAAACAATTCAACAGCAGTCGGTCCAAACTATACAGCAGCAAACTGTTCAGTCACAAACAATTCAAACTGTGCAACAACAAACTGTTCAGCCCCATACGTTACCAACTATTCAGCAAACAATTCAACCCCAAATTCAAGCGGTGCAGCCTCAAACGATGCAACAAACTGTTCAACAAACAATTCAACATCAAACTGTGCAGTCACAACCTTTACCTACGTTACATCAACATCCACATTCTCAACCCATGCAGATTGTGCAGCCACAACCAATTCACACCATTCAGTCCCATAATATACAACAACATACCATTCAGTCACAACCTGTTGCTTCTTTACAATCACCCGTAGTTCATGCCATCCAATCACAGGTAAGTCAACATTTTTAACCTCCCTTTTTCAATCAAAACCACATTGCTAGACCACTTGAAACCAATAAATTATTTGTTCTCATTAAATGCTTATCATAGATAAGAGTACGGAAAACAGTAGCAAGTGTTTTTTTTGTTTATATAAATTTCCTGTCAGGTTAGTTTATTAATTTATTAAATTGGTTTAAAAAAGTCTTTCTCGATAACTTTTACATTTTTCAACTTTTATTAAAATTTAATTTGACAATTACCAAATAATATTAAGTTTTAGTTTAAAATTTTTTATTGCATTTTTAAAGGAAATTTTAATTAGTTATAAGTTATAAGTTTATAAGAAATTTTAATTAGTTATAAGTACCTACTTATAGTTTTTAAAGTTTGCATTCTTCTAATATTTTGAGAAGGAAACTTATTTCAATAAGAAGGAATGTTTAAGTAGTGTGACAATAGAAAACGATAGAACAACTTTACGGATGAAAGTATTTTTACCAAGATAAAATTCAAATAAATTCATAGGGATCTGTCTGTTAATTTCCTCCACGATTTTAACTTTTTCCTATGCACTATTGGAAAGAGGACACTTTTCTAAGCATATTACAACAAAAAATTTTGAGGATTATCCATTAGTTTTCGAAAAAATAAAAAATTTACATGTATTTTAGATATTTAATAAATTAATTTTTTAACTTGTGAAATATAAATAAATAATCTTTGAGTAAACAAGTTAATTAAACGTTTTAATAATAAAGTTTTTATTGAGCTTTTGGCGTTGGACACGTGTTCGTCAGAATAATTTAATATAATACAATGTTTACAAGTTTATATGGAAACCGAATGATAACGTATTGTCATTTGAACAATCTATGATCTAAAATATGTGATTGTGTGATAAGAAATAACCTACAGTGAGTTTCCTTCAAGGTAGGAAAAACTTAACACCAATACGTGATGGTAATTAGACGAGTAGATGGCTGTATATATTGCTCAGACCATCAATATCAGTTTTTCTGTTCATTGAATTCTTTTAAATTATTCTGACGAAGACGTGTCCAACGCCGAAAGCTCAATAAAAACTTTATTATTAAAACGTTTAATTAACTTGTTTACTCAAAGATTATTTATGTATTTTAGATATACGTTTTAACACAGTTGCATGAGTTGTCGTGGTTGAGTTTGTCAAAACAGACTCTCTGGGCCTGTATTTTGACAAACACATAATGAATTTAAAAATATTCTTGTAGAATGACAGAACTCGCCAACGATGGAACTCGTCGACCGCAACTGACAGTGAACATTAAGGGTATATCAAAGCACACGTACTGTCAACAGAATAGTGAGCGGGAAGCTTAACGTCTGAGTTACCATAGCGCGCATCGGGATGTATCGGATTACAACTCCCTGCTTTTATAAACTTTAAAATGCCGTTTTTTCAAAAACTAATGCGTAATTCACAAAAATTATTGTTGCATTATGCTCAGAAAATTGTATTCTTACCAATAGTGTATAGTAAAAAGTTCAAATCGAGGGGAAATTAACTGACAGTAATCAAAAAATATGTATAAATATGAAACATTTATGATAAAAATATTTAACAGGTTTTCTACTTGGTCAAATATGAAATTTAATTCTAAAATGAAATCACTTTCTCTAAATCGAAATTACAATGTTTTGCATAAAGTAGCAAATTTTCAATAATGGGTGATATGCATAAGTAGAAGCAAATGCTTCAACTTAAAATTTAAGTAAATATAAGAAAATATTTTCTTTAAAGTGAAATATGATGGGTATTATTAAGATCAAAAACTACTTTAGATTAGTTATACATTCTTGGCATTAAGAAAGGTAAACGATGAATATTTATAAAAAAAATCGTTTATGTTGACGTATAAACATTTTCTTCTACTTTATGCATACCAACCATCATAATTATAAAGTTTGAAAATCATACGACAGAGTCATAATTTTGGTTTGACGATGCAAATTTGTCAGAGAAATGTTTACACCAAATATAATTTTAAGCTTGAAATAACTAATTTTGTAAATTAATTATCTCTTGAATAAAATTAAGTTCGGAGTAGCCTCCGGAATATACATAAAATAAACATCAATTGAATTCCGGAAACAACTTTTTTGTGTGCAACATAATATATCGTATGGACTTTGAGGGTTTTGAGGGATAAAACGTATGTTTTATCTTGGATGCTCTTTTTTGGACTATTTTTGCCCGAGTAGCCTGTGCATGAATTTCACTTGGAAAAGGGACTTGCCACAGCTTTAGTTCAGAGGAAGATATTTCCGTGGCCGAACTAATGTATTGTTGGAGCTCCATATCTTTGTACAACTGTATTGTACAGATATCAAATTTTTTGTCTTTGCTAAGATTCTTCTACGGAGCGAAATTAAGTATGAAAATAGTTGCTTTACTCTAGAAATTCTCACCAGAGCGTTTTGTAAAAATTTTATATCTATACAAGTGTTTCATTCTCGAGTTTTATGTAAGACAGCCAGGTATAATATTATTACACATAATTATATAGAGGAAAAATTTCAGAAATATAGTATAGATTTGGTATTTAAAACATTTCCAATTTCAAAATCTCTTCACAGAGGACTTTCGTAGGTATAGGAATATCGGTGAGGTAACCAGGGTTGAAAATTTGTGGGATGGTAGTTTTTTCTGCTGGTAGTCTTCTCATAAAGATAAATTTGTTGGTAAGAGTAAGATTCCATTGATTGTAGATAAATGGAAAATAATGTATAGTTAAGGGTGAGATTATAGAAAACCAATGTTAGGGCTTTAAAAAAAATAGTATGCATGCATCAAATTTGTGCTCGAAGGCTAGTACTTCAATTTATGTCTACGAACACAAAAGAATCTGTGTAACTTATTTAAATTACAAGTCTTATTTTAGTTAAGTAATTTTCTTATAAAAGAATGCAATATAAAATAAATTATACGTAGGTACTACAATTTGACGTAGTTATTCAGAAACGATTGAATGTAAACTTCAATAACTCGGCAGTCAGTATAGTATTATGTAGCAACCTTATGTTACCTCTCAATTTAATTTCTTTCTGTTCATTTTAATTAAAACAGTTATTTTTGAAGTAATTATTACATTATGCAATTTTCTCATTTTGAAACTTATAAATTAAATAAACATAGAATAAAATAATTTATTTATCACTACATAATATTTTCTCACGTTTTTCAGAAACCAAGATTTCAAAGCCACTCTTCATTTTTAACATAAACAATTGTTTTAATTAAAACCAAATGAGCAATATAATATTGACAGTATTGAAAGTATTTACTTCAGTTTTGATATGATCAATGCATTAATTAGTTAGTTACCTTGTTTTTGTACTAAAAATACTATTTAAGTTTTCAAGTTAACGAGCATAATAGTGTTCGTCGATGTAGAGTTTTCTAAAAGTAAAAATTTGATTTCAAATTTTAAAGGTATTTTTCTTTTTTAGGTCCACCAGAGTATCCAGTCGCAAATTCAAGGTCAATTGCAAACTTTACTTCAATCTCAATCGCTGCAAGCATTACAACCTCAACCTGTTCATTCCCACGCTCAATCTTCTCATGTAACTTCGACGATTCAATCTCACCCTCAGACTCAACCGATATTGAAGGTGCAGCCATTTCATAAAACTCCGCCTGTACAAACTGTTCATCCACAGCCAGTTCAAACGATACAGCATCATCAGACACATCAAACATTGAGTGATAATGCAACGCATCAACCCCAACCTCCTCAACCGCAGTATGTTGTCAATTTAACGCCAGACCAATTGGAGCAATTAAAAAGAAACGGCCAAATTTCTGTTAATGGCCAAACCATTTTCATGCAAAGGCCTAACGTTGTAAATAAAATCCCCGAGCAAGTGCATCATCAAAATAACGAAAACAAAGTGAAATTGTCGCCAAAAATTAAAACAGTAAAGAAAACAAATAAAATTGCAACTAACACTTCGCCAGTGAAAAATCTTATTCCAGACAATGTGGGACTTAAAAGTACCGACGATAAAAGTGTCAATAATGTGATAAAAGAAGCTCCGAAAAGTAGTTTAGTGTCGGCTTTACAAGCACCACCCAAAATAGCTCCTGTACAAAATCATGTGCAAGTTCAACCGCAACAAAAAGCGCACTCGCAACCGTCGGCGGTTATTCAACCGTCGATTGCGGTACAACCAACAGTACAAACATCCGTAGGTAGTCAAACGCAACTTTCGAAGCCTCCTGTACAAACTAAACTTCACCAAGCTAAACTGCCAAACACACATGCTCCCAATCCAGATAGCAGCACCGGTAATAATCAGGACATGGATCATTTGATCGGCCAAATTTTAGAAGAATCCAATACCTCGTCAAACGTGCCTACTACTAGCAATAATCAAGTACAGCAGCCTCCTCAACGAATTCACACCATTCAGTTGACCCCACAACAACAACAACATCTAAAGAGCGTACAACTGCAAATACAAACCTTATCGGCTCGTTTAACACCGGGAGATACCGAAATGCACAACGCCTTAAAGTTACTCTTCGCAGAACAACAAAAAATTTTAGCTTCGGGCAAATTATTGCCGCCCGACAAAGTCATCTACCAAAATAACCAACTAACAATCATCAATCCATCTTCTTTAGGTATCGGTAACTTACCCATCAAAAGCGAGCCGCAGGTTTTACAAGCTCCTGTTTTACCTCGAACGATTAACAGCGAAACGTGTAATTCGCATCCGGTAAGTTTTTTTTTTAAACCTTTCATATTTATATTTACTCTTTTACTTTTGTAGATTTCTACCACTGTTCCTGTTCAACAAGTTCCTAAAATTACTGTATCCATACCTACGGTGACTGAACACGTCACTCACAGTAAAACGGCACCCACGCAAACTTTAAAGGTTGCCGCTGCGCCTTCTGTACAGTCGACGGCTTCGACACACGCTCACCAGAATAAATTTATTCCCAGTTTTACCAAAGCACAATTGTAAGTATTCAACTATTAAAAAAAGGTGGAATTGTTACTAAAGAATACATTTTCAGGTTGGAACAACAATTGAATACCGACCAGAATGGAGCTATGAAGCCGGACGTTTACACGCCATTTCGTGATAAAGCTGATGCTTGTAAACGCCTAATTCGATATCATTGCTACAATCAGCCTGTTTTATCTCAAAAGGATTTAAACAAAGCTGACGAAATATTCGAATTGACTGCTAAACATTTTATCGATAAATTTCGAAGAATGGTCGACAAGTATAGATTTTTGTTGAACAAAGAAAGCATGGTAAGTTATTCTAGCTTATTCTTTTAAAAGAGTTACATTGCTCCTGTAATCTTAAATTGGAAGATTTGGTAGGATCCTTGTTTTTTTTCAAAAAAGAAATTTTTTAAAGTTTGAAAATCCAAATATTCAGCACAATAATTAAATTTTTGAATAAATGGTTTGTTTTCAGTATGAATTCCTACGAAACACTTTGGTTTTTTTTTAAATAAGTAAAAATAAAACCTATAATTGCTTTATCATAATTTACAGACTTTATGTTGAACAGTATGATTTAACTATTTTAGGGCAAATTAAATTGTCCTGAAGTATATTCAAAGATATCCTAAACTTGCTAGGAGGACTAAGTTCTTTACTGTGGATTCAAGTTTATTTTTTATTTACAGAGGCAAGTGCAAACGTCGGAATTGATGATGTTGGATCGAATGTTTTACGCAGAAGAACAACAATCAATGATGCGTCTACGGCAGGACATGGAGGAGGGTTCGTCACATTACTCTATGGATTCAGACATGCACGACTCTTCTAACCCTTTAGGTCAATCGCCGCAAGAGGAATACGATGAGTGGGCGTGCATTCAGCGAGAGCTCGGTTGTTTACAATCAAATATGGATGACCCCAAACAACTGAGCAGTGCACAGCAACAAAAGTTAATAAGTTTGTCTTTGCAAGCGGGTTCAAACTTAACAAACAATCTGTCGTCTAAACGATCGGCCAGTAGTGATTCGCGCCTAGAAACTCTAAAAAAGTTTCGCGTAGATAAACACAATAAAAGACTTGTGGGTGAAGGTGGCGGCGTTAATGTACAAAACAATTTTATTAGTGGCGGTAACATTCAAACCAACAATTTTACCGCATCCGGGGGTGGCGGCGGCGGCTTAAAAGTGCCTCAAAGAAACGCACAGGTGCAACAAATTATAACAAATGTTCAAAACACGCAATCATCTCCCACGGGTTCTAATGTGCAAAGCGCAAGACAAAACGTTCACGTCAGCTTGCAGCAGCAACAGGTGGTCCACAATCAGCAGCATGGTACAAGGAGCGTTCATTACGCGACACATTCGGGTGCACAAAATGTTTTTCATAGTACAAATATAAGCCACCATCATCAGTATGTACAATATTCGCAGGGCCAAGATATCGGCCCTAATTTACATAGTTTGTATGGTGGTGGACAAATAATTCAACAACACGGTGCGTCACAGCAAAACATGACTACTAATAGTGTATATAATAATGCAAATAATAATTTAAGTGTAAATAATAAGATGAATAGTGGATCGCTAAGTAGTGAAAGTGAGAGCGGTAACAATAGTATCGATGAACATGTTCAATCTGCTATAGATTCTATACTTAATTTGCAACAATCTTCAAATTTAGACTTAGATGAAGCAGTGTCCAGCATACTATCATGACGAAATATTTAAATTCCAACTTGTTAAAAAAACTTTGTTTTTTTTTATATTTTTCTCATTGATTGCTGTGTTGGTTTGCATTAGTCAAGTGGGGTTAAGATTTTTGTTTCTATTTAAACCACTTAACCCAAACTGTTCTTTCGGTCTCATTTTAGTTTTGAAGTTCACATCGACAAGATAATATCTCAATGTGAAGTGTAAAATGGCACCGAAAGGATTGGCAAATTGCATGCACAATTTTTACAGATTAACCACACTTTTCTAATGCATTTTTTCACATACGGTACCTTTTATTATTACGCTATTTTTGTGATATAATTTATTGACAGCTAAAGTGTGCTGTTTTATTATGAATAATTATTATAGAGGATTTGAAAAGATTTCGGAACACGTTGTTTTATGTCGACTAAATAATTGAAAATTATTTGGTTTTTATTCAGTGTTTGCTCAATTCGTCACATCACAATAACGAGGGATTTTAGTAATTTATTATCTCTTTATTTATTTTAGTTTTTAAAACTTTTAAAATTGTTTTATTTTTGTAATTCGATGTTTTCTCACATTTTGGTAATTTATGTGTACTTAACTTTCTCTTATAGTAATTTTATTATTAAGACTGATTCCGTAAAGTTTTAGTTCCTAATGGGATGAAGTATTTTTAAAATAAAAATAATTATCATTTTTAAACGACTACAAAATCCACTTTTGTACATCACATGAAATTTTTGAATTATTGTTATTGAAAATATTTTAAAATGCTTTAGTTAATAAGCTAAAATTTAATAAAACGTTTGATGGAAATTTATTTAAATAAAAATTACACTTATCGTTCAACATAAATTTATTACTTTTTCTTTTCTATCCTCCACGATGAACTTTCTCAAAACATTAATTTGTCAATGAGAGTTAGGTACAAGAACTTTAGGACAATCAATAATCTGATGAAATTTTTAATAGGGATGTGGTGTCCACATTTTTGCTTCGTAATTTACTCCTCGAGTGAACAACAATTTTACACATCAGAAAGTTTGCCACGGCCACCCTTTAGCTCTGCTTATTTGGAGAATTGGTTTATCTTTTTAAAAGTTAAAAGGATAGGTCCTATAAATTAATAAAGTGGCATCGGAGAGTTTATCCTAACGTTGCATTAGGTGTCAATAGCTTTTCTCATTTTCTCCTAGCATTGCTGTGAGGTGACAATATAAATGGGGTGAAATAAACAATAATCAAAAACGATGTGTTTTAAAAATAAAGTTAACAATTTTTAGGATTTGAGCATTGCACCACAGGACTTGCAATTGAAGTGAACGTTTGGAACATTAACACCACAAGAAAACGTTTGTTCGTTACACAAAATTTTAGTGTGGTAGTATAAAACACAAAGGAAAACATCAAATAAGCAACAAGTAAAATTTATTTAATAATTTTATTTCGGCACATTTTAAAACTGAAAGATCCATAAATTCGATTACAGAATCCATTATTGTGATCAAAATTACCCTACGAAATTTACTGCTACATGAAAACATTTCGACATAATGATAATATTGAAACTTAAGTTTGAAATCGGAAAAATAGAGAAACCTTTAGTATTACGTATCATGTATAATTATGTTCTTATAAAATATTTTCGCTTCAATATAAACTTAGTTATCGTAACTAACATTTTATGACTTGTTAAGTTGAAGTACTATTGACAAGATATTTTTAAGGAAACTGTAATAAACCTGATAATATCATGACTTTTACCTTTTGGGATTTTATTGATTCGTGTGCTGTTTTTATAGAACTGAATATTCTCGTTTGTTTTTCATACAGTTCTATTTATTTTTCTAATGTAGAATTATACTTGAAATTATTTATATGAAATTTTTTTTGCACTGAAAAGTCGAACCATGTCAACTACCACATATTACCCAATCCAATGGCATGATAATTTTTCATTTACTTTATATTTATCAATGTGTAAAACTCTTATAAAATTAGTTATCGCAACCATAAATTCATTGTTAACCCAACTGAAGCATACGAATGAACACCAAATATTCCAGTATGTTACTGGAATAAAAGTTATATAAGACAAATTTGAAGCAGTTACATATTTTTAGTTTGTTATAAAAATGTATACGGGTAATCAAATCAAAATTTTGCTTACATATAATTATTGAGAAAACTGGCAATATTTGAAAAAGTAAGTTGTTATGAGTTTTGTAACAATCTAACAGCTTAGGTTTGCTGTTACATCGGATGATGGAAAAAATAAGAAGTACAATCTTAATTTTAGTTGTTGTTTTTGTATGCAAAAATAGAAAAATTGATTGTAAATATAATAATCGGAATGTACTCAATTATAATCACAAATCAAATGGGTAACATAAAAAAATATGATTTCTTAATTAAATCTTACAGTATAGCTTATGTTGAAAATCGGTTTATAATTTAAAGTGCAATGAAGGTAAATTGATGTTAAGGACAGATTTTAAGAAAACTAATTTTGGTTTGCTTCCTCGAGTTATATCAAAGTGCCAATTGCAATTAAAACTCCCTTATAAATTGATGCTTATCTCAATTCTTCCATCGTTCATTTATTTGGTCGTTTTAATTGCAAATCTCAGTACCTAGTTAAGTAAAACATTAACTTTTTTAAAATCTAACTTTAATTAACATTATCTGTTGTATTACCGACTTGTAGAAAATCTTGGATAATCGATTAAAATTTTTGATGGAATTTAAAAGTGGAAAATGACGCAGGTTTTTTAAATTTAAACGATTTGTGAAATATTTCAAACTGATGTTTCCTTAAGTTACTCGTGTGTTTTTGTTTGTGTAAATGTAAGCCATCCGTATGCAACAAACAAACTTAAGCTATACTTTAAATTGTTTTTTTAAATAAAATCTCATATAGCCAGGCGCTCATTGTAACAGGCAATCACTTGATGAATTTTAGTAAAAAGTACTGCATTAAACTGAAGAAAAACATATTTACCGTTAACAAAAAGTGTAACCAGAAATTAACATACAAAATTAGTAATAATTTGGAAGAATTATAATATCAAATGATTACAAATTAGTGACTTGCGATGCTGTAAAATACTTTTAATAGCTTCAGTACTCTTTAACAAATGTAGTTGTTAAACATTTTATTCTAATTGCAATTTATGTGATTTTCAATGAATTATTTACGAACCCACCCCGATAACTAATAGTATAAAAAGAATAACAATAATAAATTATTAGTCAAATAGTAGTTCGATAATGTTCACTTGTTCTGAGGTCAAATCAAAGCATTGCTGTGAGTTGACGTGATTCTTTAAAATAGATAAAACACAAATAAACCTCTCCGTATTAAATAATTTGAAATAAATACTAACAGCAAAGATCGTAACGAATCAATTAAATCAAAAGTACAATCGTAAAAAACTTTCTAATTTCTTAATTATTCAGTGCATTGATAAAGGATTTCATTTCTTCCGATTTCAAAATCTTGTATTGTTCGAATTTAAACAAAATTATAACTTCAAATTTAAATTTTTTCGGTACAGAGCAGTAAATTTGTCAATTTTAATCAAATATTGTTTATGACGTAAACATCGGCATGATTGGTAGATATAATAACGAATATCTACCTGCCAAATATGTTATTGTGCAGTTTACCGAACCAGATATATAATTCTCGACTTACTGTGAGCTATTTGTTTTGGTGCAAGTTACTAACATGAAAACAGCAACCGAACAATAGTGCAACAAGTTTAACATAAACGCTTTGCAAAAAAGCTAACGATCTGCGATACAAATAGCTGAATGTGAAATTTTCAAGTCTGATGGTGTAATATTTACATTTTGAAAAATAAATTGTACAAACTTATTTTGAATGGTAGCAGAGCCTTTTTCTCAAATAATTTCCCCCATCCATGTTGGGATGATGAAAATTGGCCGAGTTGAATTTTTATTTCTTACTTGGTTCAACATTGCTCGATTTCTTGAATTTCCTTGATCAACAGCCGATAAATTCTGGTACAAATGTTATTACATTTTCTGCGAACTGCACATTTTGTGCTGTAAAGGAAAAAAAATAATTTTCTACGAATTTATTTATCAAGTAAAACAAACTTACCTATGCACTGTCACCGTAATTTATGCATCATTTTTTACTAGTTTTAATGTTTAAAATGCACGAATTGCATTATTTTATTTGATTATTTTGATCAATTTATTGGAGACATCTTTTCAAAGCAAAGAATCTACATTTTTAACGGTTTTAATATTCTGTGGGGTGGGGACAGATTAATTTCCAGTGCGCAGGTTCGCAAAGAAAATGGAGAATTGGCGTCAAAACTTTCAAATTTAAAATTTTTATCTGACAACATTCTTTGATCATTCGTTAACTTGTGATTCTTTGTCAATTTGGCTATTATCAATCGTAATCAACATTTTCTTATCAATATAATTAATTAATTATATAAATTTCCTTCACGAACTAACACTGTTAAGTTATTTTTCTAGATTGATAATAAAATAGGCAACATCTCATTTTGTAGTGTGTGTAACATCAATTTTATATCTAACCTCATTTTTATTTACAAAATTAAGATATTATTTTAAACTTTAAAAGCTACCTAGGTACGTATTTTAATACGTAAAAATTTAACCGATATAAAACGTTAATCTAATGATATTTTCTATTAATCATTTGGTGTGCGTTAAGAACCCTCGCAGACTGCAGACTTTCTATCGACGGATAGTTTAATCGGTTTCTTAATCAGTATGAAGATATATGCAAGTGCGCAAATTGTAACGATTTGGTATCGGTCGATAAAAAAAGTTTGATGGTCTATACGATTGTCTTCAAACTAAACTGTTGGCGAACTATCGGCCAACTGCTAAATAAGTATGACGCTTTTCAGGCCCATTAGGTTTGCGCAAGCGGCCTTCCTAGCTAGAGAATCCGCTTCTTCGTTGCCTTTGATGCCCTGGTGTCCCGGCACCCACATCAGTGTGACGCTGTTGCGGAGAGCAAGTCTTACCAGAGCATCTTTCCATTGTTTGACAACCTTGGAGTGTAATTCAACTCCTTCCAAGGCTCTTAGAGCTGCTTGGCTGTCAGTCATGATATAGATTCTCCTCTCTGCGAGGTTCCTCCATACCAGCTCTTCAGCACAGACAAATATAGCAGTTACTTCTGCCTGAAATATAGTTGCGAGAGGTCCCAGGTTAATGCTATAAGCATCCCCCGGTCTCCTGCCTCGCACACCTATTGCAGTACTTGTCTCAGTCTTTGATCCATCTGTATACCAGATGGTATCATACTTAAGCCCCAACGTTTGTGAGGTTTCAATTTTATCCCTATCCGGTACTAGGACCTTATAAGGCTTTCTAAAGTCCCTCACGGTGCTAGTTTTATCAGGGTGCATGCTAAGCAAGCCGTTACTCTTAATTAAGTTTAAGATCATGGTGTGGTGCCCCCTTCTAGGATTGATCTCACCATGACCGTTAATTTTCAACCTGTAGGCTGCAAGTAGTGTAACAAACCGCCCATAAATTCGCAAGCATAAACAAAGGTAATTTATGCAAATTTAGCATAAACGCAATAAGCGACCGATTAAAATCTTTTATTTTATATAAGTTACCTTTTTCAAATTGCGAATATAAATAAGTAAAACGTAATTAGTTAATAATTATACAATTAAGATAAATATGTAAAAAGGATGGGAAGCGCAATTTCAAATTATATTAAAACGGCCACAAAGTTTCACAACTTAAGTGGTTGACGAATTTAGCCTAAGGACTTTAAGAGGGATTCATGAATTATGGGACAGATATGTCTTTTTAAAAACTAATTAGGACTAACGAATTTTGACCTTATTGACTCTAAATTTGAGCAAACCGATCATACAAAGTTCAAACTTACACTAAAAAAAGCGTAATCTGTTTTGCTAGAAAAATCTCATGTTACGTGCCAAAAATCTCGCAAAATAACTAAGAATTACGTTATTAAACTAAAAATCAATTAAGTGAGAAAAACTATAAAATTAATTTTTAAATAAACACATTTTAAACCATAAAAGTTAAACAAACCAGTCACCCCAAAACTTTTTTAAAACTATATAGTAAAAATTCAAATTATAAATAACTATTGGAAATCACCGGTTAAAACTTAAAAATAAGGGGAATATAAGAGCAAATCCATTAGAATATTGATTTGAAGTGACCGTCTCGACAACTAATTGACATGTGTTAAAAGATTTACCTTCACAAACAGTGAATCCCAAACATTCTCCTAATAACGTACACACAAGCTTGAAATTCAAGTCAACTTTTTGTGTGCACTGATTTAAATTCGCCACTTCGCGAATATTTTGCTAAAATTCTTGATTACAATCAATATACATGTTAACCTGATTTTGGGCGATGCAACAAAAATGTCATTCATGAGTTTTCGCGATCAGGAAAGTCAATTAACTGCAAATATTTGCCAATTTTTCAATCAAAATCGAATATGATTATTCCCTATCCGTAACAACAATTAAAAACGATAATGCCAATTTTTATAATTAAAAATCTAGTTTTAAAATCCAAAAATTTGTCAACGAATAAACATCAACCTTATTGACATGTATTCCAAAATTTCATATAAATAGAGGTTATCCCTTAAGGCGGCCAGTCAGTCTCCCTCCGACAAGATGTAGTTCATCTCCGACAAGACGCGTAATCCAACCTGCCCGTTCGTTCTGGGTATTAAGGATAAGATATACGCAGCTAACTTTGATTCACGAACGCGAGGGGGCTTATAAGCTCGTTGTATTTTATAATTCGCGGGTAGACAACACGTTTAACAAATTTTTAAGTCATCTAACTTATTATTGTTTTACCGATACGCGTCGCTATTTCTAACATACGATCGATAAGCTCCTCCTTTTAAAATACGAAAATTACCCTCTCTGTTATGTAGTTTAAAAATTTTATCAATTGTAAGAGCGGGGAGGATTTTCAAAGGTTTACTTAGTATTTTTATACTCGTACATATTTTATGATGGTAATTTTATACAAATTTTTAGTTTCCTAGAACTAAACCTATACAAAGCTGTTGGTGATTTAAATGATTTTAAAAATAACACCATTTTTATATGAAATTATATAATGTTTAAGATAAATTTAAGATCACATAAGATAAAAAATTATTAACACTAAAATAAGTATAAATGCATATAAATTTGATATAATATTATAATTTCGCACTTGTTCGACTATATAACATTAATAATATTTTTCGTAATCGTATAAAACTAAGCCCAATGCAACTGGAATTTAACCTTGCAAGGAGAGATATGCATAAAACTCGATCTCACTTTACTTTTGCAGTTATCCGACAATAATTACTATGTCTTGAGATTACTGTTCAAAATGATTTGGATTATATTGTTATAAAATGTTATATTTAAAAATGCAAAAATTAAAATTTTACTATAATTACAAAAATTTAAATGCATTGTTATACAGAACACATAATATTATTTGATAACTCTTATAATACTGAATGGCATTTGAAATCATTGGGCAATCAACCATAAGTGTCTAAATATCCGACAGTTTTGTGGATAAATTAAAAATATTTATTTAAATCTGATGAAGGAATTGCACATTCGTCTTTTATCACTATTGCTGCAAAAACTAATAAGCCAAAGTAAAAACTGAATTTTCTATTAAAAAAATCGACGAAAGCATTATTTATTCTAAGATGAATATTAAATTTTCACAACCGATTTAATTCTTCTATTACCATTATATGAATTTGATTTTACTATGATTATTTTTTATAAAAAAAGTACCCAAAGACGGAACCAAGGGGCGGAAGGATTTCCCAGATGCTCCCTAGCAGAACTAAAAGATTTTCGAAATTATATTATAGTTTAATTCACTACCGTAAAATGGGGTGACTTTGTTCAATTTAATTTGTATTTCGCATATAGTATTAGATTTGATTGATTTTAACTTTAAAGTTAAAAAATACCAAACGATTGGTGATGGCATGCAGAGACGACTTTATGCTAAAGAGAAATTAATTTTTTGTAATACGCGCAGTAAAAAAATAAAAACTTGCTGATCAACTTTACACCTCGAGTAGGGCCACTTTGAACTCGCCCCCTCTGAAAATACGTTTAAAATACAGAGAACCTGTCTAGAGTGATTATTTTCGCTTCATGTTAAAATCGGTGTTGTAGTTTTTGAGTTATAACAGATATTGTTTTGGGGGCGACTTTGATCGAAGTCTTTTTATTGTATTAGGTGTTTATTTACATAAAAAATACATATTCTTGTATAAAAAAATAAATAAGTGTTTGTACGTTTATACCTAAATATAATTTTGCAGTATTTATTAAAAACTTAAATGAAATTCTCTGAATAGCTTCATCCAGTTAGCCTTGTGAGTAATGCTTATAATCCTTAGTTCCGGATTTCCTCTTATAGACTCGGACCATCTGAAGTCAAAAATTGCCAAAATTTGCTCAAAATAACCAAAAAACTATTAAATATAAGAATCAAAGTCGCCTCTTAGTTTATGATCAAAGTGACCCCACGACGGTTTAACAAGATTTTTAACCACATGATAGTTTTTTTTGTAAAGTTTATTTGAGATTATATGTTCTCAAGACATGCCTGATTAAAAAATACTATAAAATATTACCAACCTTTGCACATTTGAAGCTATAACGACTAAAAAAATCTTCTTAGGCCGATGACCGGCGTTTTTGATCAATTTATTGCACGTTACTTAATAAAAAAAAACTATTTTTACAATGATTTTAAGATCTGTAGGCGTGGACGTAATTAATGCAATTAGCGGTAATTTTAAAATGTACCAGTGCGGCTGCAGTTTGCAGAGAAGGCAGTTATCAAAGCCACACCGTAATATCAAAGTCGCCCCACTTTACGGTACAAACAAAAAGAGGATCTACAAAACTTACTTCAAAAAATGTAAAGTATTCGTGGTATAATAATAGAATTTATTTATCTAATTAATGCGTTTTGCGATTATACAGTAGTACTTCGATAATCCGGACGTCGATAATTCTGATCCTCAATTCAATTCAATTCCAGCGCAAATAAAATTATTATTTCTATAGAACAGAAAGAAACATTCAATTTGAAAAAACTTTTAACAACTTTTGCCGCAAAAAAAACTAGAAAAGTTAAAATTTGATTTTTTTTAGTTTTATTTTTGTTAGAAATGGTTTTTTTTAATAAAAATATGTAAATCAGTATTTTTTTAAATATCGCGAATTTTTGTTTCTCAGCTCAGCACTGCTATATAAATGGGGGGGGGGGGCACTGATAAAATTTTGCCTAGAGCGTCAAATATTCCAGCGCCGGTCCTACTTGTGCTATTATAATCTAAACACCACGCGGAAATAATGAATGTTTTTTGATTTTCTTCAATTAGTCTTTTGCAATCCAAAGAGAAAACATTTTTTTGTGGCAATATTGATATGAAAACTATTTTATTTGTATAATTAAAGAAAGCATTAAATAATTAAACACGAAACAAAGTACTCTTGAAAAATGAAAACCTAGAAAAAGATACAAAGATGAAAATGTATAAAACGATAACAAGACCGATTCATTACGGAAGAAATAAAAAATAAACATTTGAATCACTTATTTTCTTTCGATTGCACAAGAAAATTATTATAAAAAATATTTATTTTTGCATTTACACTTTATTGTATGTTTTTTAAATAGAATTGAAATTATTTCTACCGCCATTAAAATTATGCGAATTATAATTTTTATGAAAGGTTTTGTAAGCATCCAAAAAGTAAACACATTAGCCATTTCTAGTTACAATGAATTTGAAATGCATATCCCCCACCTAAAAATAATTGTAGATGATATGCACGCAAGAATTTATACGATTGCACAAAACAGAAAACTGTGCGCTCAAAAGTGCATACAATATAATAACCATCTGTGGGCTATTGACTGAACTATAATGTTCCATTTTATCTAAAATTATTTGAATTCATCAATTATTTTCAATTTCATTTTTAATACGTTATAGGTAACATAAATTGTTGAAAATTTTTTTACGAATTCATTTATAGATGTACATTCTTTAAATAAATAAAATTTTATTAATTGATAATTATTTTCATGTTTTACAACAAATATTATTGTTATAAATACAATTTTTGAGTTCAAAAACCCCGCTAAGCAATCCTTATAATGTCACAAATATTATCTCAAAATTTTGAACCAATCCGTCCAGTCGTTTTTTAAATAGAGTTGTAGATGTGATTTAATTTTGCACCTGGTCAATTTTTTTTTTTTTTTTATTAATAATTCTTCGTTAGTAATTATTTCCTCTACTTTAATTTTTGTTAAATAAATTACAATTATAGTATTTAAAGAATTTGAATTCTAAATTTCAAAATTTGCCAAAAAAAATTATGGCTAAGCAATGCTTAATTCATCGTAAATATAATTCCCAAATTTGAAAAATATCTATTCAGCCGTTTTTGAATTGTTCTTGTAGATGTAAGAGCGCGCCGCAAAATCCTAGCCTTAAATAAAAGTGTTGTGCTAATTCATAATTAATCTTTTTTTTTAAAGTATTCATAATAAGATTTTAATTTTTTTTTTAAAAGTGTTCATAATTAAATAATTTTTTTTTCTAAAATATTCATAATAAAATTTTATTTTTTTTAGTATTCATAATTGAATTTTAATTTTCATTTTTTTTAAAGTGGTTCAAATAATTTTTCTTTTAAACCTTTTTTTTTGTTTTGTTTTGTGCGCTTTCCAACGACTAAAAAGGTAATGACCAAATTTTTATATTTAAAATTGTATGTTTTTTTTATTATTTAGGTGAGTCCCAACGATTTCAATGTAATTTTTATCTTTATAACAAAAAGTTAACTTGGTAAATTAATTCTCAGCAATTATTTTTTTTATTATATTTTATTTTGTAATTATAATTTTTTTTGTACCGTTTTTTCATTATATTTTTTTTGTGTTAAATAAATTAGTTGTGATTTACATGTTCTTATTCTTTTCTTGCTGTTAAAAAGGCGATCGACTTGGTAATAATCCTACGTCTCCGATCTTCAATTTAAAAGTTTGAGCCCGGCTTATAAACAGGCTCTGGTGGCAGCGAAATTAACCTTTAGTTAACACACAACGGCCGCGATTATTTCATTAATCAAAGCCTACCCGTGTTACAGTAGAGCCTTGGACCTCACAACTAGGTGTAGAGGTCGAAGACCCAGGAGAGCCTCCATGGAAGCGGTGGGCGTTAATGCCATTGCCCCCGTAATACCCAAGCAAGCCAGTCTTTACAGCCTGTTGAGCCAGTTTATGCTTTCCCTTTTACTGGCTTTATGCCACCAGATCAGGGCTGAGTATGTGATCGCGGGTATCACCACCTTGGTATACAACCAAAGTACCATTTTAGGTTTTAGTCCCCGCGTTTTACCGATCATGCTCCTACAGGCCCAGAGAGCCCTAGTCGCTTTGTTCGTAATGTGACGGATGTGAGGCGTGAAGGTCAGCCTGTTGTCCAGAGTTAGACCCAGGTATTTGACCTCCTTCTGCAGAGGCAGCTCCTCTCTCCACAACTTCAGAGTCCTCACATCCTGAAGTTTAGTGCGTTGTGTAAACGCCACAACAGAGGTTTTGCTCGGATTTACCGATAACCCCTCTCTTGTGCACCATCTTTCGACGATTCTGAGTGCGTTTTGCATCAACGAAGACACGACTCCTCCGAATTTCCCAATAACAAGAATTGTGATATCATCAGCAAATCCCTGTCCATGTACCCCTGCCTGTTCTAGCTCCCGCAGAAGACTTTCCACCACCAGGCACCACAGCAAGGGCGAGAGGACCGCCCCCCTGCGGACACCCACGTGCGGCAGAAACCTCCACAGTCGTCTGTCCCAGACTAGCTCTGATTTTCCTGTCACTGAGGGTAGAGCTAATCCAACCCGTAATGGCTGGGTGGGCTCCACGACTTCCGACAGCTCTCACTATAGAGTCAAAAGAGGCGTTATCAAACGCCCCCTCTATGTCTAGAAAGGCTCCCAGAGCAATTTCTTGACTGCCAAGAGCCCCCGCTATCCTGTGAGTTAGTTCGTGTAGACTAAGCTCACACGATTTGCCCGATTGATAAGCATACTGGTGTCTGTGTAGAGGTGAATTCACCAATACGCTATCCCTAATGTGCCTATCAATCAGTTTTTTCAGTGTCTTCAATAAAAAAAACATCAGGCTAATTGGACGAAATGACTTAGCCTGGGCATATGATGCACGCCCTGGCTTGGGTATAAATACCACTCTTGCCATCCGCCAGCTTTGGGGTACATAGTTGAGTGCCAGGCTGGCTCTGAACAATGTACATAGAGAGGTGGCTAGTATTTCCATCCCCTGTTGTAATAATGCGGGGAAAATACCATCCTTGTCTTGAGACTTGAATGGTTTGAAAGTGTTAATCGTCCATTCAACTCTCGTTTTGTTAATTATACTATCTGCTAATTTCCAGTTGCTCCTGCTCGCCCGACTAGTCGGGACGGCTTGGTGCCCCTGGCCATTAGAGCCATTATCGGGTTTGGGAACACATCCCGGGAAGTGTGTCCGGAGCAGTAGCCCAGAGTCTCCTCCCCCGATGATGTAAACCCTCCCTGTGATTTTTCTATTGTGCCCACCTTTCCGTGGCCACTCTTGAGAAGAGCTCTTTGGAGTCTTGCACATTCAGGAGTTCTTTCGATCTCCCCGCAGTACTTCCTCCATGAGTCTTCCTTTGCCTTACGTATGGCGAACGTGTATTTCAGACGGGAGATTTTATAAGCTTCCCAGTGTCCTGTTCTCTTAGCTTTGTTAAAAGACTTTCGAGACTCTGCCCTGAGAGATTCAAGTTCACGGTTCCACCAAATGGTCTCCCGCTTACTTTTCCTCTCTTTTAGAGAGCAGTTTTTTTCGAAGGCTGTGATGATGGCCGACGTTATCGCGTCGTTCATCACTTCCAGCTCCGCTGTGTTAGTAACCTTCGACGGACATTCCCCCACCCCCTGTTCTAGACTCTCCTTAAAGAGAGCCCAATCACAGGTTCTGGGGTTCCTGTACGAGGCCTCCACCATTGGTGGGGTTTCTATGTCAAACCTAATGTATTTGTGATCAGAGAGTGACTCCTCCCGAGAGACGTGCCAATCTCTGATCACCTGACTATCGAGGGAAGTCCCTATCGTTATGTCAATTACCTCCTCCCTTGCCACAGTGACAAAGGTAGGCTCCTCTCCCTTGTTCATTATCTCCAGCTTATTACTGAAGACAAATTCAAGTAAGAATACGCCTTTGCTGTTCGTATCCTTGCTCCCCCATATTATGTAGTGTGCATTGGAGTCACAGCCGATCACCAGTTGTGTTTTGCTGCTTTCGCAGTCCAGTACCAGATTTTCTAACTCCTTTGGAGGAGGTGGTCCCGGTTGGTCATATGGAAAGTATGCAGACGCTACCACGAGGTCTATTAAGCTCCCTTCCATAGATATTTTAAATTTGGCTGCTATTTGGTCTCTTGTACAGAGCCCCCATAGCGGCAAAGCCTCTTTTTTGCAATGATGCATACTCTAGGATGATTATCTCCCGGTCTCCTAGAGAAGTAAGCCCCCTGATCCGGCCCCCCGTTATCCAGGATTCCTGTATCAGGGCCACGTCAATGTCGTGTTTAATTATAAACCTCGGTTATAGCGCCTCCTTGCAGCCCTTGGAGGTCTGGGTGGTTCCTTCCTTTCGGAAGCGCCCCCCGTGTTTTGGTTAAAATTTGGTGGTTCCATATTGTTCCCACAAGTATTGGGGTAAGAATGTCACCATCGCACAGAGCCCCATGCACGATAGAAGGCATTAATACAAAAGGGTGCGCCTGGTGCCCCGAAGTTTCTGCGACTAGAGACCGAACTTCCCTCCGGCCTTGCATCCCTTTGGCGTCGCAGTACCGTGGGAATTGGGAGGGTTTTATAGTGGTACCTCATCCACGCAGTCCAGGCGATTAAGCCAAGGCCCTCATGCCCCCTGTCACTGCTATCCACTATGGGAGTCGTTGCAGCCCACAGGTGGTTTACGATTTGATTCTTGTGTTTGTCAATTAGTCTGGCTCTCTCCGCCACAGCCATCCTAACCTTTAAGAAGACGGCAAGAACCGGGCACAAAGAGTTTTTAAGTGGGGGTCTCCCCACAGTTCGTCCCTTGAGTACATTCCTACAGCTTCACTGAAAGCACGCTAGCCCCCTCATCACGCCAAGGTTACAAACACTCGGAGGGGGTTAGGTATCATAGAGTATAAAGGATTTCAGTTTACGTTCAGTGGCAAGGACGTAACATTAATGTAACCCGCAGGTGGTTATAAAGACATTTTCATTTAAAAATGTAATGTAATTTATTAATAATTATTTTAGATGCAAAGAATGGTTGAGGCTATGTAGTAGAAAAGAACTGATGAACAAAACCGATGAAAATTATTTTTATAATAATTTAAGAGTATGCGCTAAACATTTTGAAAGCAATATGTTTTTGAATGATCTCCAAAATAGGCTACAGCCCCATGCTAAACCAATTCTGCATACAGGGAATATTCTTCAGTCGATAGATGTTGCACCAAAGACTATTGAAATTCAACAAAGCATGGAACAGCCATCATGTTTATATTATGTTAATCCTACAGATGTTACACCTTCTGAGCCAGCTATTTCTATCCCTCGATTAGTGGAAGACGTAGATGCTGTAGTACATGAAAACAGGTAAAATTTAACAAATTATGGATCTATTTCATTAGGTGCTTATGTGATTTTATTTTTCAAACTTATTAGTACTTCGGTAACAATGCAAACTCTATTTCTTTCTGCCCACACCCCAAGAAAGCAAAAGTATAAAGTTCAACAAGAAAACCTGCATGTTATTAAAAATTTTTAAATTTTTAATTTTGAATTTTTAATTACACAGTTCAGAATCGATTGACAAATAACAAAAATTATAAATCCGGTAACTATTTAAAATTTACAATACAATAAAAAGTAACTTTACTGAAAATATCGTGGGTATTCTGCGAAAATGCATTAAGTCAAAATTATTTTGTTGTTTTTTGTTCAGTTAATCATGCTCTGCTATTGCTTGGTGAACGTTGTATAGCCTGCAAAAACGCACTAAAGTCATACCTATTTATACAACTGGCCAACATAATTTCTGCCATAACTCAAAAATACATAAAGATGTTCAGAGAAAACAAACTTTCAAATTCAATTATGTCAAATCTATGATTATTGACTTAATGCATTTTCGCAGAATACCCACGATATAAACTAAATATTTAAATTAAATGTCAAATTCTATGTAGAAATAAAAAAGAATACTGACAAGGTTAAACTCCATCACCATAAGCAAACTATTCGAATTTATGCGGTATTCTAGTCTAGAAGCGCGAATGTTAGGTATTTTTTAAGTGCAATAAAAAAAAACTGACAATATTTTTATTATCCATTATTTTACAAGATATTTACAGTACAGTCTCGGTAATCCGAACTAATAGAAACCTGACCCCATTCGGATTACAGAGAAGTTCGGATTACTGGATAAAATTAAAAAATGATAATTGCATCTTCTCTTAATTGCGGAAAAATAAAATTTTATGAGATGGAACATCATTTTTACATGCCTATCTTAAATAAATGTTAAAACTATCGACAGCTTCTTTATTTTTTATGAAAGTGTTTTGTCATTTTCGTCACTTTCTTTATCATCACGTTTGGATCTTCAATAAATTACTCAATAATTTCTGGAGCAATTCAATTATTTTTTTCTGATTTCCTCCATTTATCCACTCTTCTACTTCAGCTTGTAAACACTATTTTTCATTCTATCATTTTTTCCGCAATCCAAACATTTTTCTATAATCCGAAAATTTGTTAGTTGTATTCGGATTATAAACTATTTGTGAAAACTACAGAGTTTTTTTTTGTTCGGATTACCGAGACTGTACTGTATTAACATTTAAAGAATATGTGAAAAAAAGGGAAAAAATTAAAAGTTCAAAAAGTTACAGGCTGAAAAAGTGGGAGGTCTCAAGCCTCAATCCCAAGAAAAACCACAATCTCACACTAGCTTCAAAATGTCTCGAAAACATATCTAGATAGCTTACATTTAAAAGAACTCAAGTTAGTTTCTTCTTTAATGCCTTTAGGCATTTCATTAAACATAATTAAACCCCTATTCATAACAGTGTTTTGTGATTTCACTAGCCTAACTTGATCAACCCTGAAATCATTCTTATTTCTCAGATTAACATTACACACGTCTTTAACATAATTTAATTTTTTCGACAAATATCCCGGCAACAAGTTGTATTTCATTTTAAATATCAAAATCAGAATTTGAAAATTTAGTCTTTGTCTAACGCTTAACCACTTCAAACTACTTAAAACAGTAAAATCAGTTCGATTAGCATTAGGATCAGAAGCTAATAAATTTTTTTCTTCATCAACAACTTTGGAAATAATATGGTCATAAACTGCGGATGCGGCCGAATACAAGTTTTCGAGATAACTAGTATGTACCGATTGATAATCCTTGACAAATATCCATCAAACTGCAGAGGTTATTTATCCCTTCCCTTCCAACTCCTAAAAGTCTCATAGCAAATATCATTTTTCGATTTACTTCAAAGGCTTTATTGACAAATGGAGATGATGGTATATATTGCATAACTTCGCACCTGCATTTTAAAACCTAGTCCACGATGAGCCGTTCGAGAGAATTTAATCTCTTCCTTACATGTAGCACACAAAACTAATGAAGAAATCATTGTAAAAACAGTGAAAAACTCCAAAATACAGTAGCCGTAATTGTTTTCGATAAGAACTTCTTCATCACCTGATTTGCTCAATTTGGCAGCTGATGCACTTGTAAAACTAGTTTCTTGATATGAAATATTACTTCAAAGTAGAGTAGAGTACATTCGGTTTGGATGACGCGTTACTAAAACAGCTATATCACTAGTTATTCAAACAAAAATAAAAAACACTTTACCAATCTGATTTATCTTTTTTTTTTGGTTAATAGCTTGCTTTTCCATTTTTCTCTTCTTGCTTATTTCTATCTTTTTTCTTGTAATTTTTTTAAATACTTATGGAGATTAAGAATTTCTTCATCATCCAATGATGGTACCGTGTCTATAATTTCATTTCTCATAATCTGAAAAGATTATTTCGTTAATAAATTTTAAGCCAAATATTACCTGAGGTGCCACCTTTATTTTATAACTGTCTATGCTGGACTCATCTCTATTTTCAGATTTAATGTTTATAAATGGATGTAATTCCTCCTGACATGTAATTTTACTGGTTGTAGCCACCATAGTATCTGCATCTCTTTTCTTATCAACGTTGAATTTTCGCATCAAATAATCTAAATCTCCTCTTTTAATCAAATTGATTCGCTCCAATTTCTGGTTTTTAATCTTCTTAGCATCTTGTAAAATCCTCTCTTTTGTCACACCATCTTTCAAATTTTCCACTATTATTTTTTGTTCGTTGTTTGATAATCGCTTTGTTCTTAGCTCATCCTCATGACCCACATGTGTCTCGATAAATTTGACATTTACAGTGCCTTAGAAAAAAATTCAGTTTTATATGTATCTTTTATTCAAGAATACAGTAACACTAAAACTTTTATTTAAACTTACCATTCTTAAAAATTTTCACTAGAATTCTCGAAGGACATACTCCGGAAATTCTAATACTACCCCCGGTTTTAATGGCACGTATTTTAGCGGTGCTACAGAATCCTAAAAATATTTTTCAAATTACCATCAATATTTAATTATTTATATTATTCCAAACCTAGTGAATCACTACGATTACAGTTGTAATAAATATAACTAATGCCACTAGTAGTAGTATTTCTTCTGCAAGAATAATAATTAACTTCTCTATTTTCTTGCAATCTCCAATATTCAAATTCCTCGATGTTCTTAAAATTTAACGTAGATTCTTTAATATTTAAGTCGTGTCCCTCCGTTAAATGCTTAATCAAATCGTCATGGTCCTTAAATGGATTCTTGTTTTCATTAGGACATATAGGGCAAGTTATGTGGGTGGATTTCTGTTTCATTGTCTTGTCATGGAAATTCCTCATATGTCTATTTTTTGTCGATACACTGCTAAATTGCTTGTGACACTCATCACAAATTAATGTATTCTCTCTAAAATCACCAAATCATGATAATATTTTAATAAATTAATTTTTTAACTTGTGAAATATAATTAAATAATCTTCTGACGAAGATGTTTACCAACGTCGAAAGCTTAATAAAAACATTATTATAAAACGTTTAATTAACTTGTTTATTCCAAGATTATTTAATTAATGATAATATTTTAATACATGAAGCAGTTACATGTTAATTAAAAACATACCTTTCCATGTTGATTTCCAAATTTAGCAATCAAAATTATTGGATCGTGAAGAAAAAAAGTAGATCCACTGTGAATACACCCACGAACAAGTAATTCAAATTGTAAGCTGGCAGTATAAAACACTAATAAAGTATCCCAAATTATGTATTTATTAGTTTATGCAATAAAAGGCGCGCGCTAGAAAAATACAAATTGCTATGAAAGTTAGGTTAGAGTGAAAGTAATGCTGTTAAATCTCACTGTGATCGTTTCTGATTGGCCAGCATGATGCTTACCAGAAGCCGGTAGATAACCGTCATTTATTCACCAACAGACATTAAAATTTTGTGCAGTTGTCAAAATTGCACAAAACTATCATCAATAATTATTGTGATGCAGCTCATGAATTTTAAATCAAAGATGAATAAGGTTGGGTTAGAATAATCAAACCTAACAAAATGTTAAAATAATAAAATTTTAACTGTTAAGTAAAGAAATTTAAGTTTCTATTTAAGGCTAGGTTAGGTTAGAAATTTTCAATTTCTTTGAAGTACTACTATTAGAGGAAATGTGGCTAATATTCACATAATAAAATTAAATAATCTTAGAATGAACAAGTTAATTAAATGATTTTTAATAATGTTTTTATTATTAAGCTTTCAACGTAGGTGAACGTCTTCATCAGAATATTTTAATACAATATTTATGTTTTTTCCACTACTAGTCATATAGGCTATCATTATATAGCCAACTCCAAATACATTAGATAGGTTAATACGTACAGCTCGTTGCATTTTCAATGCATTATTAGGTAAAGCAGAGCCAGTATATTTAGATATATATACTGGCTCTGAGGTAAAGCTGGTTTCAACGCCATCTGTCGATGCGAGTTGTTCAAATTGGAAATCAAATAATAAATAATTGGCTATTCAGGAACAGAAGTGATCCAAGTGACATATCAAAAGTTTTGAGATATTAACCAAAACGCGTTTTCATGAATCCTGTCATTACTTTAATAAAATTTTTCCTAAATTAATTTTTATCTTAACAGAATTCATAATAATTAAATTACCTCATATAGAAAATTATGAAAATTTGTAATTCTATTAGGAAAACTTTTGATTTTCTTTATTTAGATCACTTCTGTTTTCGAAAAAATTTAGAATTCCGAATGGAATGCATGATTGTTCTTTATTATTTAAAACGTGGAAGGAATAATACTGTAAGGGTAAGAAGAGAACAAAGTTACAAGTCCGACCTAGGGCAATATAAGTTCGTGTGCAGACCAGGAAAATGTTTAGATAAACTAAACCCACTTAAATTACAAACCGGAATACCACCAAAATTTAATAAGCTTAAAGATATTGCATTGCTTCTAATAAAACATTACAGAGCAAAATGTAAAGATTTCTCAAAATTGAATTATTACAAACAGGTATTAGAGAAGTATTTTGGAGAAAACGTTGAATAAAATAATGGCGATGTAGAAAAACATAATATTGAATCTAATCATTTGTGTGAAACGGTAAAAGATATTCCAGATCTATATATTATTTAAATTAATTCGATTTTAATTTACATGTTCGGTTTGCTTTATTCTTGAATTTTGTATAACAATTAATAAAGTTTTGTGCTATTTGCAATGTATTTCTTTGATTGATGTATTATTTCAATATTATTTTGAGTCAAAATCCACGAGATCCACTATAAAATTCCATTAAATCCATTTTTATATTCAAAATTGTGCCTGTAAAAAAAAGGAATATTTTTTTACTTTTGTGATATGATATTGTTATCAATTTAAAAAAAATAATAATAATTTTAAAGTTGTTTTCAGAACTTAGTTAAACCAAATGTTAACGGTTTTTCGTAATTTTTACAAAAATTGTTAAAGTGGATTTAGTAGGTTTTGATATTAGAGGATTCATGCATTTAAACTATTCAAAACGATTTTTTAATAGAATAATTTCGTTTCAAATATTTTTAAAAAACTGGAATTTAATTATAACAGCTAACCTAAACTTGCCAACATCTGTCAAATCAACAAAACAAAACAAAGTTGTCATTTGATTTAATATTTTAAAGAAATTTTTTATTAACAAGACTTAAAAAAAATGGTAATAAATCTAGTAGTGGAAAAAATCGTATATAAACCACGGTTGTGAAGACCATTATAGACCCCGCGCTTCGGAATATAATCTTGGCGCTAGGTCAATAATGACAGTCTTCACAACCTTGGCCTATAATATACTATTATATTATGGAAACCGAATAATTATATTTTACAAGTTAAGAATTAATATATTTAAATATTCACATAATATTTACGAATTAGTAATAAAATTGACTCTGAAACTATTTTTAAACGAATCTCTTCAAAATGATCACGACAAGATATAAAATCAAAATTAACATATTCCAATACAATTTGGATTGTTTTACTTTTAATTTGATCGATGTAACCATAATGTTTCAAGCAAAGTACAACAATATTGTGAATGTGATTTAGACAAATTAAAAACGGAAAGGTTACATAATTGAATCGTTTCTGGTCATTTGTAAATTCTTTAATAGAAGTAAAAGAGCGATGTGGTAGTAAATCATCGGAAACAAGGGAAGTTCTGCACTCGGCACATGATAATCGTAGTTTTTTAACTATGAAACCACACACATATGAAACAGCCCGACCACAAAAATTGTCAATAATGTGAGTTAAAGAAGGCGGCATTGTTAAAGAGTGAAGCTGATTATTTTCAAAAGTTTTATCTTGAATTTCGACAGGATTTGTTAAAAAGTGTTCTAAATTATCTAAAGCGACACTGGAGTCGGCTTCGCAATTTGTGTCTCGGGTTTTGAAACTTATTAAATTATTTAAAATACAACTTTTTAAAGTAGAAATAAATTGGTAGCATGAAGGATCTGTATTAGCAGCTCCAGATTGACGAATGGCACTAAATAAATTTTCTAGAGCATCCTGATTTAATTGACGAGTTCTTAAATATTTGAAACCAGATTCACGACAAATTTTCCACACTTCTATGACACCTCTAATAGTTGAAAGCCAGCATTGTTTACATGCTGGTGCTCTATTAATTTTATCGATATCGTTTTTGTTAACGAAGGTCCAGCTCTCAATTTTTGGTAACATTTTGTACCAAAATTCGATATGACCAGATTTTTCGGTAACAGCACAACGAAATTTTTTACCCATTTCAGGTTTTAACGTTCTACTATTCAAACTATCAAAAAGTGAATCAATATCGTGTACAAATTCTGCAGTATAAATGGCATTAGAAGGCAAATTACCGCATCCAATGGCAGTCTCTAAAGCGGCAGCAACAGTTGAACTTAAAGTACGGGCAGCAACTGATACTTTTGTTTTAATTGAACTATTTCTTAAATTGAAATAACGAGGACTTAATTTTCTGAGGCACTGAAAACGTCTTTGCAAATCAAAGCCATAACATGTAGTGATATGGTTCCATTGAGCTAATTTAGAATTTTCATACCGAATATGATAATTGGATAATGCATTTCGGATATTTTTAAGAAGGTGTGGTGGATCGTATAAAGTGACAATTTTCTGATTGTTGATATGAAAGTAAGGGCCAGGTCTATCTGAACGATCTTTGGTAACTAATTGAGTAAGAGCTGCAGTATTCGTCGTTCCTTGATCACATACAACAGCAATAACTCTAATTGAAATTTTTTGCAACTCTAATGTTATATTTTTAATAAGTATTTTTAAATCTGCAGTCTTTACTTGATCCCTTGTGAAATAATAAGCAATCGGTTGCTTCCACGATTTTCTAACTCCACTAATCATAAACACCAAAGCTCGATTAGCTTGTAGATTTTTACGGCCGAGTTCCCCCAAATCAACGTAACCCACAACCCGATCTTCATACATATCGTATGTAAAATTATTTGATAAAGATATTTCGTCAAACATTAATACACAAAAGCGATCTAAATTGTCCATTTTTTTTACACGAACTGATAATTTTGAAAATAATCTTGAATTTATACCGGTGCCAAATGGTATTGTTTTCGTTAACATATTTAATGTGCTTTTCGAAGGTAACTTTAAATAATTTCTAAGAAATCTATAACAACGTGGACCTTTTTTGTATAAAGCTAACGCAAAAATTTTGTTTTTAATAGTCCAACTAGGACGTTTATTTGAAGAATTGACAAATTGCGATTTTAAAAATTCCAAACTGACAGGATTAATATTTTGTTCTAAATCTAAATATGCTTTGGTGTTACTAAATGACAAAGCCGTTTTTAATTTATTTTTAGATTGCTCTAAACGTGACTTAAATTTACAAACTTTAACTTGAAGTGATCTATTCATTTTATACAATTTTTTTCTTCGAGGTGATAATAATTCTGATGTATTGCGAAGATGCAACTGCCGTGGTTTGGTAAACTTCTGACGTTGACCAGAAACTAATTCACTAGCTGAATGAAAATCATGAACAACAAAAGAAGGTAATTCAACGGTAGGATTTGGACAATTTATTTGAGAACTTGAATGTGATGTATTAGCTATAGGAGAAATATTACCAAAACTGTCGGATAATTCAAATTTTACAAAAATTGTAGGAAAAATAGTGGGCCCTTTTCGTAAAGTTTTCTTCAATGTACTTGTAAAACAATCGTCTGAAAAATGATCCTGACATACACGTGAATCATTAGTTACAGAATGAGAAATATTATTTGTCCTATTTATTGAATCTATCCATTTAGCACGGTAATCGATGTTTTTCGGAAATTTAAAGAAATGTCGAACAGAAGATTTTCCCTCATAAAAATTTAAACAACCAGAAACAATACATTTTTTAGATTTAGACATAACTACACATGAACTACACCTACTATTTATTATTAACAACCACAACTGACCACAACTACAAATAACTCACTAATAACCTCAAAAATTGGCGGCAAATTACTATAACCTATAACGTGACTATAACCATAGATTATAATAAGGTTAGAGATAATCTCATAGATTAATGATTAGAGATGGTCTATTCTATAGATTAATGATTAGAGATTCTCTAATGCCTCTAATGTTAGAGCAATGTTCAATGTTAAAAAAGTGGTAACAATTTTGCGAGTACGAACGTAAGCCGAACATAAGATCAACATAAACATAAGAATTTCGTAGACACACTGTGAACACTTAAATTGATTTACTACTAGTTCAACTTTACGTCTTATGTATGTATTATGTTTATATGTTTATCTTATATCTTACGTACATTGTGAACAAGCCCTAAAAGTTTTAAAAAAACTAAAAGCGCCACAGCCTGAAATAATGTAAACTAAGTTAGTAGAAATTTAAATTTTTGATTGTGAACTTAGATAAATAGTTATCAGCACTCCCGTCTGCGTCGCGAAAATCGGTGTTAACGTGTTTTTTATTTTTACTAATTGTCACTTACTAATTTAGCTAATTTAGCTATGTTTTAAACAATAAAATTATGCATAAACTACGGTGACAGTGCAGTTGATAGGTATGTTTATTTACATTATAAAAAAATACCACTATTTATTTTTCCATTTTACAGCAAAAATGTGCAGTTTGCAGAAAATGTAATAACATTTGTACCAGAATATATCAGCTGTTGATCGAGGAAATTTAAGAAATCAAACAGTTCAACCAAGTAAGAAATAAAAATTCATCTCGACCAGTTTTAATCACCACAACATGGATTCGACGTTTTTGGGGAAAATTATTTGAGAAGTTGGCTTGCTACCATTCAAAATAAGTTTGTAAAATTCATTTTTGAAATGTAAATATTACGTTAGCAGCACATTCAGCTATTTGTATCGAAGATCGCTGACTTTTACAAATCAAATCATTTATGTCACATTTGATTCAGTTTGTGCTATTTTTTATGTTGGCAATTTGAATCAAACAAATAGGTCTCAGCGAATAGTAATATTTGAGAAGTCAAGAATTTAACTAGATTTGGTACGAATTTAACTTTAGTTCTGTAAACTGCACAATAACATGTTTGGCAGGTAATAATGAACATCTACCAAACATGTCAATGTTTATGTCATAAACAATACCGACAACTTCAAATTTTTATTTGATTGAAATTCACATACTTACTGCTCTGTTACGGAAAAAATTTAAATTTGAACGTATAATTTTATTTGAAATGGAATAATTCAAGATTTTGAAATCGGAAGGAATAAAATCCTTTATAAATACACTGAATAATTAAGAAATTACAAAGTTTTAAAGAAAGATTTGTTAGGATCTTTTCTGAATTTGTTACTGATGGATTCGTTTATTAAACTTTACTGCTTTTAGTATTTATTCTAAATTATTTAATACCGGGAGGTATATTTGTGTTTTATGTATTTTAAAGAATCACGTCAACTCGCAGCAATGCTTTGATGATACTCTTAGAACAAGTGAACATTATCGAACTAGTATTTGACTCATAATTTATCATTGTTATTCTTTTTATACTTATTAGTTATCGGGGTGGGTTCGTAAATAATTCATTGAAAATCACATAAATTACAATTAGAATAAAATGTTTAACAACTACATTTGTTAAAGAGTACCGGAGCTATTAAAAGTATTTTACAGCATCGCAAGTCACTAATCTGTAATCATTTGAATATTATAATTCTTCCAAATTATTACTAATTTTGTATGTTAATATCTGGTTACACTTTTTGTCAACGGTAAATATGTTTTTCTTCAGTTTAATGCAGTACCTTTTACTAAAATTCATCAAGTGATTGCCTGTTACAATGAGCGCCTGGCTATATGAGATTTTATTTAAAAAAACAATTTAAAGTATAACTTAAGTTTGTTTGTTGCATACGGATGGCTTACATTTACACAAACAAAAACACACGAGTAACTTAAGGAAACATCAGTTTGAAATATTTCACAAATCGTTTAAATTTAAAAAACCTGCGTCATTTTCCACTTTTAAATTACATCAAAAATTTTAATCGATTATCCAAGATTTTCTACAAGTCGGTAATACAACAGATAATGTTAATTAAAGTTAGATTTTAAAAAAGTTAATGTTTTACTTAACTAGGTACTGAGATTTGCAATTAAAACGACCAAATAAATGAACGATGGAAGAATTGAGATAAGCATCAATTTATAAGGGAGTTTTAATTGCAATTGGCACTTTGATATAACTCGAGGAATCAAACCAAAATTAGTTTTCTTAAAATCTGTCCTTAACATCAATTTACCTTCATTGCACTTTAAATTATAAACCGATTTTCAACATAAGCTATACTGTAAGATTTAATTAAGAAATCATATTTTTATATGTTACCCATTTGATTTGTGATTATAATTGAGTACATTTCGATTATTATATTTACAATCAATTTTTCTATTTTTGCATACAAAAACAACAACTAAAATTAAGATTGTACTTCTTATTTTTTCCATCATCCGATGTAACAGCAAACCTAAGCTGTTAGATTGTTACAAAACTCATAACAACTTACTTTTTCAAAAGTTGCCAGTTTTCTCAATAATTATGTGTAAGCAAAATTTTGATTTTATTACCCGTATACATTTTTATAACAAACCATAAATATTTTTTAATTGCTTCAAATTTGTCTTATATAACTTTTATTATTAGTAAAATACTGGAATATTTGGTGTTCATTTGTATGCTGCAGTTGGGTTAACAATGATTTATGGTTGTCGTTGATGATTGTAGTTGACGTGGTTCGACTTTTCAGTACAAAAAAATTTCGGGAGGAAAAGTTTCATATAAAAAATATAAATTATTATTCTACGTTTGAAAAATAAATGGAGCTGTTTGAAAAATAAACAAAAATATTCAGTTCCATAAAAACAGCACACGAATCATTAAAACCGCTAAATATAAATGTCGTGATCAGGTTTATTACAATTTTCTTAAAAATAAATTGTCAATTCTTCAGAATTAAAAATGAAAATTAAATGAATAAGAAGATCGAGAATGAGGTGCCATAATTAAAGTTAAAATGTTGTTTACGATAACTAGGTTTATATTGAAACAAAAATATTTTATACAAATGTTAATAATAATAACAAAGGGTTTTCTATCTTCCCGAGTTCAAAATTAAATTTCAATATTATTACGTTGAAATGTTTTCATGTAGCAGTAAATTACGTAGTAGAATTTTGAACACAATAACATATTTGTAATTTAATTCAAATATGAGTTACTTTAAAATTTGATTAAAAAGAGTTGAGAAAATCTTTTAATCTTTTTAATAAAATTAGTAAATTTTTTATACATATTTTTCTATTTAAAAATAAATTTTACTTGTTGGTTATTGATGTTTCCTTTGTGTTTTATTTTTTAAATCTCAACCTCCACTTTCGTGTTTTTACAGGAATCTGACACAAAGGAGTTCCAAAACAATGCTAGCTTCGATGCGAGGATATTTTCTTCTGAACTGTAGCTAGATATAAGTTTAGGTCGATGTGTCTCCGTCTTTGAAACAAAACTAACGGGCATACTAATTCTTCAGGAAAAGGATTTTCAAATCAAAACGATCCAAATACGTATAGACAGTATAGCCGATCTTATGGCACTCAGTAGTTATAAGGTCATCCGGGTTTGGTGTTGTAATGCATCCGACTACTGAATAACTCTTAGTTAGGTAAAAGCACACAAAAATAATTAGGGCTGATGAACTGGCGAGGCTAGACTTGGGTAACCCATCTTGGGGTTCCGAGCCTTTTATTACTCTGACCGTTAAGAGTTTAGATATCATCGTAAGGTAGGAGACCGCATGTGAAAAGATGCTTATCTATTAAGATATTTGCGAAATACTATCTACAGCTGTCCCGTAACAATCAATGTATAATTTGTCGTTGGCATAAAGAAGCAGAAACTTCTGACATGGCCAGTATTGACACACCACCGTTTAAAATACTTGAGTTTGTCATAAGTTTGGGATGTCTCGGGGGGGCTGCTACCAATTTTTTTGATAATTTAGAAGTTATTTTTAAATTAACTTTTTATTATTTTTATGAATTCGTTCGCGTTTTTTCGTTTTATTTTAAAATTTCATTTTAATTATTTTTCAAAGTTAGATATTTCGATAAAAAAAGTATATTGTTTAAAACATACAACTTTTTAACTCTCCCGTCCTTAATTCAGGTAAATCAAATGCGCATTTGTTTTACGATACGATTTCATAAACTACTATTAAAAAATAATAGCACCATAGTATAATAACTATATATTCTAGAATAAGTAGTCTCACTCTCGTGATTTGGTGTCCGAAGTTGGAACTCGCGCAGTCCTATATGCGCACCCAATATGGATCCGTTCTCACAGCTGTTTAATATTTATTTTTAATTTTAAATTAAAATCTTATATTATTATTTGATCTTCTTAAATTTTTACACGTATATATTTAGTATACTTTAGTTTGTTATTTTTTGCCGACAGTTGTAATGCTCTATAAACTTTATTGCTTAGTTCCTAATGGGCTTTAAAACGGCAGCCAGATTCCAGCCCGATCAAGCTTAGCGCTTCAAATGAGGAATCACACCTCAGTAAATCACAACGCCCGCCGCCCACATCAGATGAAGGAGATATACGGATCACCGTGGAACTCCATATCGCCAAGAAGTTCATCGTTCATCATCGGCAACCAGATTCTACCCCGCTTAAACTTTTAAATTTTCACCTACATATTTAAAATTTTTAAAAGTAATAGATGCACTTTAGTTTGTTATTTTACAAAAATAAAAATCGGGATTTGTATGGTAATTTCAAAATGCCACCTACAGCGTTTTAGTCCTGCATAAAAAATTTTGATGTTACGTTTTGTGATCTGTTTCCCAAATTAGCAGTTCAAGCCGAAGTTGCACACAAAATAAAGGTAGAGCTTGAGAAAATCCCTTTTACTCCACTATGCAGTGAGACTTCTACAAATTACTTATTAAATTTATTTATTCGTGTCAGAATATTTTACACATTAAAATTTTTAAATAGGAATTTTAGAAATCAGCCACGTAAACATACAAAAATTATTAATGTGACGCATATGTAATTATTAATTTAATTTATTAAATTATTTTATTTCATAAATTATATTTATTAAATTAACTCGATGGTAGATGCCATTGCTTCTGTAAAGTGGTTTACTGCTTTTACTCCAAAAACATACACCGTTAAAGCAAATTGCTAGTATAATTCAGGATATCGTAAACCCTTTCCTTCAGATTTAGCTAACCATGCTTTCTCCTAAATTTAGTTTTCAAAAATCGATAAATTTCTCTTCCATTATTTCCAACTCCCTCTCTGGAGCCTGTCTAAGTCTTAACTTTTTTCTTTTCAAATTCTTAATATCGGCTTCCCGACTAATCTTCCTTGAAGTGGAAGATGATAAACTTGGAGTTCATCAACTGTTTGAATTATTTCTAAAACAAGTGAAATAACAGTTAACGAGTTGTAAATAAATTTGTAAATAAAATATACTTACCACTAGTGGTTTCTTTCAACAAATGTCCTTCGTCTCGTAGATCTTCATTCTCACGTGGCAAGTCTATCGATACACTTGGTACATTATTTTCTTTGTTGCACAACCAACCAATGCATCGTATCCCATAATAAGCCCTAAAAAATTGTTAGTCAGTTATAATTTGCTTTTTCAAACAAATAAAACTACTCACTTACTCGTACTCCACTAATTTTTTACTGTTCACACATCGATAATTAGATAAATCCATTAAACTACTCTCCATTCGCCTAAATTACTTGCAGTGTCTGAACGAGCCTTTATGATAATTAATAACTGTTAAAATTTCAAATAACTTTTATCAAAGTTATTTCAAAAATTTATAAACGAAATTTTAATAAGTTGAGAAAAGTATAAAAAGTTAGGTTACTGACAAGGTCATATTTTTATTAACCCTACATTGCTGTACATGTGAAATTTAAACATAATTATGTTATCTATAAGAGCGTAAAATATGGTTCACATGCAGGGTTAATACTTGCGCATATAGGTATGCGCGAGTTCACTTTGCGGACACCAACTTCAAAGGTGCCGACACAAAGTGAAACTACTTATTCTAGTATATAATTATAGTTATTATACTATGATAGCACCATCTATTAGTTACATTCGAAAGCTTTTATAAAACATTTTGGCGAAAATCAATAATTTATTAATTTAACTGGGAAATGATTAATTAAAATTAACAATGCGGTTAGACGTTTTATCTTTCTTGTAAGTATTGACGATATAAAATATCAAATTTACAATTTCATTACATCTTCTATTCAAAAGACACGTCATATCTAAACTAACCTCTTAATTTTTTTTAGATTATCCTTGTTCACCCCCATCAATGTAATGATAATCTTTTCGGTTTTATGTGTTGGAATATGCTTTGCAGTCACGTATATGTTGCGAAAATGTATCCAATCTAGAAAAAAATCCAACCAAACTGGCAGGTTGAAAATTGCGTTTTTCCATCCTTACTGCAATGCCGGAGGCGGAGGAGAAAAAGTCCTGTGGGTAGCTGTACAAGCATTACAGAAGAGGTTTAACCTTGTAGTTTAATCTAATAAGATATACATTGTAATTACTTTAGATATCCAAATGTAGATATTTACATATATACTTGTGATGTCGAAGCTGCTACCGGAAATATTGCAAATATTTTAAACAAAGTGAGAAATAACTTGAACGTATCGATTGAAGAAAACATAGAAATATTATATTTGCACAGAGGAACATGGATAGAGCCACAAACATATCCTTATTTTACATTGTTAGGCCAAAGTTTTGGATCAATTGTGTTGGGGATGGAAGCATTATGGAAATTACCTCCCGGTAATTTAATGGTTAATATTGTAAATGTTTCATTATGTTATTGTTAAGTTTTCTTTTAGATATTTTTATTGACACCACCGGATTTGCATTTACTATGCCGATATTTAAATTCTTGGGAGGCTGTAAGACTGCATGTTATGTCCATTATCCGACTATAACAACTGATATGTGTAAACGAGTATCTAACCGAGTTGCAATATATAACAACAATAGAGCAATAGCTCGAAGTCCCATTCTTACTGTGGGGAAGTTATTATATTACAAAATATTTGCATTTGTAAGTTTCATTTTTAAGTTAGAAATTATATAATATAAAAATATTTTTAGTTCTACTCGTGGACGAGTGATTGCTCTGATTGCACCATAGTGAATTCAACATTTACACAAGAACATCTGCGTAAGATGTGGCATCACCACATTCATCTCGTCTATCCACCTTGCGATATCGATCATCTTAAAGCTATACAACATGAAGAGAAAGAAAAAATTCGAATTCTTTCTCTAGCGCAATTCAGACCAGAGAAAAACCATGCGTTACAGCTGCAAGCTCTGTATCAATTGAGGGAAATAATTTCTGAGGAATTGTTTTCAAGGGTAACGCTGGTTATTTGTGGTAGCTGTCGTAACCAAGACGACAAAGATCTTGTAGAAGATTTGCGTGATTTAAGTAAACATTTAAGTTTGGAAAATAACGTCGAGTTTAAAGTAAATATTTCTTACAAGGAATTGTTGGAAGAATTTGGTAAAGCTCAGATGGGAATTCATACAATGACCGACGAACATTTTGGAATAGCGGTGGTTGAATTAATGGCCGCAGGACTTATTACGATTGGCCATAAATCTGGTGGACCTCTACTCGATATAATTGACGTTTGGGATTCTTCCAGATTAGGGTTCCTGGCGACTACAGCGGAAGAGTATGCTCAAACTATCGAATTTATTTTAAATTTGAGTGATAAAGAAATTTCGGAAATTAGAGAACGTGCAAGAGCATCTGTCGATAGATTTTCTAGTGAAAAGTTTGAAATAGATTTTCTAAGGGCAATTGAGCCTATAGTTACGTAAATTTTATTTGTGATGTTGTTATTGACAAACCAAGTATATCTCGCAAGTTTACAAGGAGGTATGCAATACATGTGATGTTTCATAAAATTCTTATTTAATAGTTTTAAAGATTGTAATATTGAGTTGTACTTGATAACTGTTCTAATTATATGATTTTTATCAATTTTTATGAGTTTATCTTGCAAATGAAAACAGCTCAATTTCGTTGCTTAATTTTTTAAATTGCAAAACTTGCTCGGCCAATTAACGTATCTCGATTACTTTTAAAAATAATGCTGGTCTGAAAATATCGTGAGGTTGGGTGACCACTTCAAAAGTACCTTGTCGCTGCCATCCTCCAATTGAGGATTAAAGTGTCGAGCTAGTTCCCTGTCACTCACAAAAAACTTATCAAAAAGCCTTCTTAACTCTTCAACGGCGAGATTAATTTTTTAAATATAAAAATGATAAAACGTCAGTGCATGTTTAAAAAATGGTTTATTCTAATATTTTTTTTAAATTAAAGTTAAAAAATTTTAATTAAAATTAAAGTTTAAAGAAAGTTCCAATTTCAAATTGAAAAGTGGAAAGCACATACATTGTGTAGCCTGCTCCTGTAGGCAGTTTTGAAATACCTGTCTTTTGCAATAATAATAATTATTATTATTGTGTACAAATTTCGTCTCCTCCTGTACATTGTTCTTAACGTTTGTTTTCAATTTTGAGCGCCACATTAAATTTCTAACCTAACTTATTAGATGTATTGAAATAAGTTCATCTTAAGTTATTAATTAAAATAAAAATAGATTAAATGGTAAACGCTGTTAATTAAGTGACACGATATTTAATTTATCATATTTTTAGCGTCGCAGTCAAGCCCCTAGTCAAGTTAGCAAGCAATGGGCTAGTCCTGTTCAAACTATTGCAACATCCAGGAAGAGAGGTAGAGAGAAATCAAAAGAAAATGAATCTAAGACCCGAAAACCTCTACTATCCGTTAATGACAACAAGACTAATTTGGAATTTACCACCGATCATGTAATTGTCAAATATAATTGGTCGAAATGTTTATTAACAAATTGTATGACTTTTAGGAAGAAATAATTAAAAAGCTAACGAAACCTTTCAAATGTCCTCTACCAAATTATGTAAGTTCAAATTCGTCACGAAATTTAGGGATGAAACGTGCCCAATTGCGCAGACCGTTGTACGATCCAAATACTCCGAATGCGTTGATTTTGTATACGCCTCCCGAAGTTACAGAACACGATAAATTAAAAAATAATTCGTAAGTAACATCTAACTGTTGTTTTTTACGTGTTTTACTTTTTTTTTATAATTCAGATCAATTTTGGTGCACGTAGTGGTAGATCCACTTTTAAGTAATATTTTACGTCCACATCAGAGAGAGGGTGTTAAATTTATGTACGACTGTGTAACGGGAGTACAAATCCCTGACGCCCATGGTTGCATAATGGCAGACGAAATGGGTTTAGGAAAAACATTGCAGTGCATTACTCTCATGTGGTCTCTTTTAAGACAAGGACCGGAGTGTAAGCCAATAATAGACAAAGCTATTATTGTGTGTCCCAGTTCTTTAGTTCGAAATTGGAGTAACGAAATCCTTAAGGTTAGATTACAATTTTTATTTTACCTTATTACCCAGAAATTAAATTTTTTAATTTAACATCCAAAAAAAAAGAATGAGAGTTTTAAGTTTTTTTTATGCTAAATTATTAGATCTACTCTGACCTCTTTTTCAGTGATGACTTTACTACTTATTTTAACTTCTTTTAGTGGTTAGGAGGACGACTGAGTTCACTGATTATGGATGGTGGAACGGATGCCAAGAAAAAGTTAACGCAATTTATGCAGGGTCAAGGACGCACTGCAATTCCATTATTGATTATTTCATACGAAACTTTTAGGATGCATGCCGAAATATTACATAAAGGCGAGATAGGGTTGGTACTTTGCGATGAGGGGCATCGTTTGAAAAACTGTGAAAATCAGACTTATAAGGCTCTCATGGCTCTTAATGCAAAACGACGTGTCTTATTAAGTGGCACGCCAATTCAAAACGATTTAACCGAATATTTTAGTTTAATTCATTTCGTTAACGAAGGAATGCTTGGAAGTGCTCAAGAATTTAGAAGAAAATACGAGAATAACATTATGAAAGGTGCGTATTACGATTTTCTTTACGTTTTGCCTTTTACGTCTGCCTGGTGTTTTCACTTTTTACTTATTAGTTACCCAATGCTTATACCATGGTATTCGATTTAAACTTTTTTTGTGTGTTTGGGTAAAAACGCTGTTTCATTTATATAATTGGAAAAGTAAAGAATATATTTCTATTGTCTGGTTACACAGTACTATTTTTGAGTTCCTACCCCCGAAAAGCCAGTTTTAGTTTTTGAGATTATTATGATTTAGCTTTATAATATTTGGTTTAGTTTAAAAGTATAAATCATGAAGTCAGTATTGTTAAAATTTGATGAAAAGGAGCTGTGTGTTTTTCTATTTGAGTGCATATATTTTTCCTGAGATGACATTCAAAAAGATGATATTTAAACAGAGTGAATATCATTGATTTTTATAACTTGATTTGTCTTGAAATATCGAACGATATTCAAAATTGTAATTTGATATTTCGATAAACGATATTATAAATAGTATTTAAATATAATTATTATTTTATGTAATATTAAAATATTAAAAATATTGAAAATTTAAGTAGGATATTTGATAAATCAAAAACGTAAAGTCCAGTCATGTGATGTAGTTACCAATTTATTTTACTATTTTGATTTATACTTTAATGCGGTTTTTTCAGTGCTCGGTTAAGCTTTGGTTAGGTTAACCACCACCAATAAAGTGTGTAGATTTATGGATTCACTGATGGCTAGCCTTAATTGAGCTTTAACTGTGCATTGAAAAAAATGGCCCCCAGTATTTATAATTTCTTTTAAGTTCAATTTATTGATTTTCAGTTATCCGTAACCGAAGGTTTATTTATAAAGAAACATTTTTTTCTATAGAAATTATTTTTTGGTTGGAGATAACTGGAGATTGCTAAATTAAACTTAAAAAAAGTAAACGCGAATATTTACTCTTTTTGATAGTAAATTTAATACTTAGTTGCCCCTGTTTATTTTTCATGCATAATTTAAATCCTTTCTGGTGTATCTAATTAGGCCTTATTCATTCATTTCTGGACAAATGCCTTCCCAAATGTCTTCAAATTACTCAATTCTGGGTAATACCCCTCCAAGCAAGGTCAGAAAAAGTCTTGGTTATGTCGGCTCATCTAAGCTGTTGCCAATTTCTTCCTAGCATTCTTTCTAGATTTCTTCCTAGCTAATAGCATAACTGCAGAATTTCTATTTAAGAGGAAGTTATTTGCTTGGTGGCGTCTACCTGTCGATACATAATTTAAAAAAACGCTCAAGAGTCAGGACAAAATCTGTCGGGAGGGGGTGGACATTATGTCTAATTGATAATATTTTTATGTGTAATCTATAATAGAATAACAATTATTTAAATGTGTTAGATGCAATGTTCACACATTTACTCAAAAATAAATGTCAAAGATTTGTACCTCTAGTAATTCAAATATTAATACAGCTGAGTCGACAACATATGAGACTTATAATTTTATGGCTGATGGCTTAAATCGTGGGGATTCACATCATAGAAGAATTAAAGGGAGTTAGAAGTTACAATAATAATATTCTTATTTCAGTATTAAGGGTAAAATTGTTACTTGAAATAAATAAAGAAATATTTCTGTTCTGGTTAAATTATATTACTTTCGAGGGGTTGGCAATGACAAAAAAACTACAACAAAAATAACTTAAAATGCTTAAAATTGCTTAGGAATTCTCTTTATTTTCTTCTAATAAAATCTACGGCAATTTCCGATTATCTTTTTAAGTTTTTCACATTTTACTTTCTACCTTCCGAATCCACAAATTGAATAAGTTTTTTGTGTTTTATTGAATTTGTACGATCTAAATACATTGTTAAATTTCTTGAATGGGGGCAGCTTACCCTCGGGTGTATTGTGTATAAATTGTAATAGAACTTTCTAGATGTATACCAATTTTCATGTTAGTAACCGGAACTCTACATTTTTTTTCTCTTATTAATCTCACTATTCTTTATATAATTATTATTTAATGTTAATTATTGTAAAATGCTGATGAAAACAAATAAAAAAAACAAGACAAAAAAAGTAATTACATGCTGGAAATCCCACGATTTGAACCATCAATTGCTAGATTTTAAGTATCATGCGATTTAGAAAAACATAGTAACGAATTTTATCTAATTTGGTGGATGAAAATGTCTTTTTGGACATAAAAAATTAACTCATTTTCAGAATTATTTTCTTCGTTTCTTTTTGTACACGATTTTATAGATATCTTACAATGCGAAAAATATAAGTGTTTCGCTGTGGATAATATTGTTATTAATTATTAGAAAATATGTAATGTTGCCTATATTTTATTTTTGAGAAAACATGTATCCTAACAATGAGTGAGGCTGAGCAGATTAGAAATTTATTTTTTGCTAATCCTGTATTTGTGGCAGGCATTGATATTTTTTTGGTAAAAAGTTTCCTATATTGTCGATTTGTGATTAAAATTTATTCCTGTCTGTTGGTAAGTTCGAGATTTGTATTATTAGGTCAATAAAAAATCACAAGAGATTTCCCTGTTGTGACGCCATTAAATATCATAAGCTGGAAAATACTTATCAATTGCCGGGAAAATTAATTTAAATCGCAAATTGTGTTTATTTCTTGCCTCTTGTTCTTTTATCGGAAACTGCTCAATTGAAGAAGTACAAAAAGCAACAATTTTACATAGAATACATTGATACTTTCATGTATACTTTTGAGTTTATTTAAAATTATTTACATTTTGAAAATTTTCTTGTAGGTCAGGACTCGTACGCAACGCCTTTGGAACGTCAACATGCACAAGAATGCCTTCAAGAATTAACTACTCTGGTAAACAAGTGCCTTATTCGTCGCACAAGTGCGTTACTAACCAAATACCTACCAGTGAAGTTCGAAATGATAATTTGTTGTGATTTAACCCCAGTACAAAAGCAAATTTATTTAAATTATATAAACTCGCCCGCAATTCGTAAAAAGGTGGCTTGTGAAGGTGAAGTCAAGGGAGGTGGTTTTAACCCCACGTTGTCTTGCATTACTACTTTGAAAAAGTTGTGTAATCATCCCGATTTGATTTTGGATAAGATAAAAGAAGGTGAGGAAGGTTTTGAAAATGCCTTAGCATTGTTAGGCAATAAACGCGGCGAGAATGATGTGCGTCCCGAATTGTCCGGTAAAGTGATGTTATTGGATTGCTTGCTTGCAAATATAAAAGCAAATAGTGACGATAAAATCGTGCTTGTTTCAAATTACACACAAACGCTTGATTTGTTTGAAAAATTGTGCAAGAAGAGGTGTTATTTGTATGTTCGTCTGGATGGAACACTGACAATCAAAAAACGTGCTAAAGTGGTCGATAGTTTTAATAATCCGGAATCGCGAGAGTTTATTTTTATGCTTAGTTCAAAAGCCGGTGGATGTGGTTTAAATTTAATTGCCGCCAATCGATTGGTTATGTTTGATCCCGATTGGAATCCTGCAAATGATGATCAAGCTATGGCTCGAGTTTGGAGAGATGGACAAAAGAAACCTTGTTTTATTTACAGATTTCTCGCGGTAAGAAAAGTTTTTATTATTACGTTATTTAAAATATTAGGTACTTTACGGTCGGCCAGGTCTGAATTAAGTAGGATTTGTTTCAAAACTTAAAATTCTAAAGAGTGCAGCGTCATAAAACATAAATTAATATAGTGGAAATATCCGGACACCGTCATTTCGGCGATTCCAGTTCAACAACGTCATTTCAGCGATTCTGATTCGGCGATCCGATATTTGACTATGCCATTTTCGGCGATTCCAATTCTGCACCGGCATTTCGGCGACAGTAAATTCGACTACGTCGATTCAGCGACGGGAGATATACTTTAGGTTTATTCAATTTATTCTGCTAAATTTAAAATCTAAACTAAAAAACCTTAGTACGACGCCTATGGCTTTTGAAGAATCAATCAACGCTTGTACTTAAAAACCCGTCGTTAAAAGTTGGTTATCTTTCTACCTCTCTTAAGTGGAGTCTTTCTTTTGTTTTTTGCTCCTTTTCAATAATATTTATTGTATTAATTTTTAAATATTTTTTTTATATTCTTAATAAATTTTAACACTTAAATTCATTTCCCGTCGTCGAATCGACGTAGTCGAATTTTCTGTCGCCGAATGGGAATCGCCGAAATGCCGGTGCCGAATTGGAATCGCCTAAACTAGCATAGCCGAATTTTGAGTCGAATTATACGAAGCTGAATCGCCTTAGCCGAAACGACATGTACCGGAAAATATCTGTGTTCAATGTGGTTGAATACAAGCTGTAAGGTACATACACCAATATGGCTATACGTTCATCTGATGTCACAACTAATGGCTGTATTGGAAACACCTTTAATGTAATGATAATAATAATTCTAATTATTATTTTAAAGTTATTAACTTAAAATAGATGAGAACTATTTATTATGTGAAGAATTTGTGCGGTTAGAGTTTGAGATTTGATATATAGTCAACCTGGTTTCAATGTCTTATGGTTAATAAATTAGATGCGACTCAGATGTAGGTCATCTACTTTTTGTGAGATGAGGATTAGCTTCGTAGATCCTTGGTACATAACTCAAAAGTTTTTAACTATCTCGCCGATTTTACAACGATAATTTAGAGCGTCCAGATGATTGCTTTAGTTTCCTTATTATAAACTCGTGATTTAATTGAACCATATTTTATCAACTTATCCTGTAATCCCAACGACAATTTTTTTTCGGAACGTGAAATATAGATACGTGTAATCGGACAAAGCGGACGGATGCTTGATAAACGTAATCACTCGACGATAAAATGCTAACATGCTATTATTATTATTATTATTGGAAAAATAATGTCAAAAAGAAAATACTGAACGAATACTCGATGACATCATGTACTTCATCTGGGATGATAAAGATTTTGATTTGTTGTCGATTGTTAGAGTTGGACAACGCAATCTAAAGATGCTAGAAGATGAAGAGAGAAAACGGGTTCGTTCCAGTGCATGCCAACATAATCGAACGTTTGGCCTTGCGTAAGTCGGAATGCTTGTAATTTGCCGACTTTTTAAAACAAACGGTAGTCTGACATCGAATCAATTCTTGGAATAAATACTAGCATATTACCACCGCGGTTACACCATAAAAGATTTCTGCGGTTCTAAAGATGTTCCTTTATAAATCTCACAACTAAGCGAACTCAATTGCAAAGTCTTTTTTTTAATTAAGATCGTGAAGGTGTTGCCTAGCTTTTGACCTGGTCGCTAGCTGTAGCTTAACTTCAAATTTCAGCTGTAATATCAGGATGCTTCGAATACAAAAGTCAATATTTGATTTAATGCGTTAGGCTATGCTTGAAAGCTTCCATAGCACAGACTTAATGGGCTATGAATTAGGATACCCAAGATAGGGGTTTTCTACACTGTAAGCACCATTTACAAAATCGGTTTGGGGTGCAAGCCAATAATTACGGATTTGTTCTATCTTTTCTACAAATTTCAACAGTGGTTAACAAATTTCTATTATCGAATTCTGTAACATCTACATCGAAAAAGATAGAAGAAGTAACTGAGCAATTTACGAATTAACGAAACTTTCTTGTCTATGATAAAATAATAAGGTTCTCTATATTGCTTATTGCTAACATCTGTTAGTTTATACAACCAGACATAACAGCATTGCATCTTATTATTATTCCATTTTATATAAATAGAAAAATGGTGAGAGGGAGTGATAATTCCGCTGAAAAAGGAAGGCGACTCTGGTGATTGTAATAGAAACTATAGAGAAATTATGCTGCTCAGTTCGGCGTATAAAGTCCTATCAACACTGATATACAGAAGACTGAAGGACTACATAAAAACAATGGTAGGCGAATACCAGCTTGGTTTCACTGAAGGTAGATCCACAATAGATGCAATAGGCAAAGGCTTCATAACAACAAAGGAGGGGCAGATACTTGCTTATGCTGACGACATCGTCATCATGGCTGAACACTAAGAAAGATGAAAGAGATCTTCAAAAGGCTGAGGATGAAGGCTAAAGAAATGGGACTATTGTCCCATGGAGGTCCCATTCTATTGTTCAAATGGAACTTGCAATCGAGGAAGTAAGCAGCTTTATCTATTTAGGAGTGATAATAAACAACAAATGTGAAAGAGAGGAAGAGGTGAAGAGACGAATAGAAGAAGAAGAATAGAACAGAAAAATTTTATTTTAATATTAAACAAGAATAGAACAAGACATTATATCATAACAAAACACTCGTTAGAAATTAAAAATTAAACAGAAAAACTAGGATGAAGATTTATAAAATTCTGATCAGGCTGGTGGTCACGTATCCAGCAATAACTGCATGTTACTAAAAGCGTGAAGCAGAAGCAAATGTGGTAACGGTATAACAAGACCCCTGATGATCTGTGGGATTGGGGAAGAAACAAAAGGCGAGGATATCATGAAGCACATTAAACCACAAAGATTCGGATGGCTTGGTCATGTAATGAGAAAAAGCGACACTGACATAGTGAAGAAGATAACTTTGTGAAAACCGACTGAAGATAGAAGGAAGGGAAGACCAAAACTCAGGTGGTGGAACCACGACGGACGACCCGAAGGCGATTGGATGAAGAGGACGCAAAATATACAGAGCTGGAGGGAAGTTGTCAGGGGCGCTGCCGCAACACATGAAAAACTGTGAACAAGGAATAAAGATTTTGATATAGTTTTGAAAGAAACATGTAACATGAGGACTGATCCGCCTCGACAAACGGATCTGTATATCCCGGTAAAGGATAGCTGTATTCTTACGAATGTATAGCTTGTAATAATAATAATAATATAAATACGGCAAATTTATACGAAATGACAGTTGTTTCGTTCTCATTCTCATCGCATCCTAGTAGTATACTTACTGACAAGCGATCACAAGTGACATCCGTATTTAAAATACCTGTATTAAGGGATTAAGGGTTTGTCGTTGATAGACAAGATACAATACAATTACCAGTGTACGGGCTCCGTATACGCCCGGCGCCCGTATAGCCAGCGAGCGAGCGTTGTTAGCCTACAATGTTTTTTTTCACTTTGGATTGTTTCTTGTTATCATCGCTGTATTTTTTGCCACGCTTGACCGCCCTAGGCCCGGGCTTTAGGGTAAATCCGCAACTGTTTGTAACGCGATACGGTTGCTGTAACTCACTAACAAAATTATTATAACTGTAACGAAAATTAAAACGTTTATTTAATTTATAAAGGGCTGCACAAATTATACAGATACGGCTTATAACAATAAAATAATTACTACACTAAACTAAATTACACTACAATTTATTTAACACTAAGTCCGGATTTATTTAAACACTCGGTATATTATTTATTTACACGTATCACTATTTATTTACACTTTATTTATGTTCACACTTGTACGTTCAAACTGGAATTAATTCGTCACTAGAAATCGCTCTGCATTTAAGCCTAAATGCAGCTTCCAGAAATTTTCATACAATTTCTATATACTTCTACACGTTTCTAGATTGCAAGTTGAGCAATATTTGAATGACTAATGATGTTATCATGCATGTTTGATTCATTATACACGACGTCATACATTAGTCATCAAATATAATTAAACATTATTTCGTAACATAACGAAAAAATGAACATAAAACGCACACACGTAATGGATCAAGTAAAGCTAGTGATACATTGAAAACTTAAACACTAGCGAACAAAAAATTAAAACTCAAGTTCTGATTTGATAAAAGAGTATCTCACTTTATTAGTAATATCAGGTCTAATTAAAATAATGTGTCAGTATGGCTAAAACGGAGAACTCTACATGCATTTATTTAAAATGGAAAACTCCAGTTGAAGACTGAATTAGACAAAGTTAGACAATACTTTGATTGCTTCCCGTTGAAGATGAGAAAGTAAGCCAGGATTCTCTGAAAAAGAAATCGCAGCCCAAATGTTTTGTATACATTTAATGAAATTGGATTTTTTTTAAATCTCAAAATAGAATAACTGCAATAATACCTCGTACATTTTATTACCAGACTCATGGAACACAAAAATTCAAATTATTTGAATATTAGAACAGAAAGCAAATGAACAATAAATCAAGTTCATTACCCATGACTGCTCGCTCAATCAATAATCTGACGACAAACTGCCATTTTGAAGTTTGTTACAATGTTTTCAAAAAATGTTTGGGTTGTTATGTATGTTTACTAACCAAAAACGTCCTCCAATTGGATTGGCTAATGTACAATAGCCTTTTTAAACATTTTTTGTTTTCTATAGCACATAAAAATGACACGCCCATTTTAATTTTTTTTATAGACCGGCACCATCGAAGAAAAAATTTTCCAAAGACAAGCTCATAAGAAAGCTCTGAGTTCTACAGTTGTGGACATGAATGAAGAAACTCTACGACATTTCAGTGCATCTGAATTGAAGGAACTGTTTCGTCTTGAAACTACAGAATCTGATACTCACACAAGGCTGAAATGCAAACGTTGTTTTAATAAAGCACAAATTAAAAATCCGCCAGATGAGGCTGACTGCACGAGCGATTTGGCCAATTGGTACCATTGTTGGGATAAAAAGGGGTTAGCTGACATGGTAAGTTTCAGTTTTTTTGTCTCAGATGTTGTGGTCATTTGAAAACTTTTCTAGGTGATTAAGCAAATATGGGATATGTCGCGTTATATTTCTTTCGTATTTCATCAAAAATCTGCCAATCAAATAGTAAAACCCGAAAAAACCGAGGAGACTGAAGATGAGGATTGCACAAGCACTGCAACCAGCCAAAACGAGTACGATTATGACGAATAATTTTTCAAACGGTTGTTTCAAGAATTCTGATCGTGGAAATGGTGATATTCGTAGTTATTAATTGACTTTCATTTTAAAATATATAGTGCAATTGATTGTTCTCTTTATGTTCGGTATAATTTTGTCAAGACTAAAGTGTTATGTTTTTATATGTAAAAATTATGTTTGTTTATAATTTTAGTATTTTTAATATATTTAGTTCCTTTAGTTCCTTTTGCTAATATATAAGAAGAAAAAACTAAAATCAAAATAAATTACAATTTATTAAATCACAACTTTAATAGGGCGTTGTAGGATGTTTCCAACAAAAGTGGAATTACTACTACAAATCATTTGACAAAATGATTTAAATACTTATAACTTAACATTTAAATAATACAAAATTAAATAAGCATAAATAATAGTTTCATAAAGAACACGCACACATGCATACATACATAAATAACCCAAAGTACACAAATAAATATTTTTATACAATTATATCACAACAATATTGGAGTGGAAGTCTCTTTCATTGAAAGAATGCAGTCATACAGCGAATGAATGGCACGCACCAAAAGTAGTTCAGTCGTTTTTTAAAGATTTGGCAATCTTATTTGCGTCAATTTGTATTGCCTTAAATCTTCGTCTTGCGGAAAACTGATCGGTTCTTGAACCGGCGTTCCGTCGGGATACACCTTCACGACCATGGGACCTGTTAAAGGTACTTCTGGTCGGTAGGATGGGTCGTATCTGTCGTTGGCACGGAATGGTTTCAGGATGTTTTCGAAAGGAAGTTGATTTTGCGACTGCACTGGTTGTTTGTATTCGGGTTTTCCAATATTGTATTGGTATGTAGCCGTTGGACGGATGTACACAAATCCTTTGGGCGGAGATACTTTGTAGACGTTATCGATTTTTGCGGAAGCAGCGCCGAAGGTGCCGAGATCGTCTAATCCAAAGGAGAGGTCGTCGTCGTAAGCGTTTGGTTTGGGCGTGGTGGTAGAACGCACTTTTTGGGTAGTTTTCATCATTGCGTGACCTTCCATCATCGAGTCCCAAACTGTAACAAAAATAGTCGTTTAGTTTTGTGCCGTGACCTATTATGTTAAAAAGATTTATCACGTCTAGATGTGACCGTCACTTTTAGTGATCATCTCTATATGGCCGACGAAGGTTTAAAAAACCACTTAAGGCCGTCCATCAATCACGACAACCGAAGGTCCGTCGTTGACCCGGACGACCTTAATTAAGCAAATCAAACAAAATCGAGTATCGGATACTTACTTATATTGTTTGCGTTTCTTTGGTAGGGATCCATGAAATCGAGATGATCTTCTGACATATCTTTAAGTTTCCTCAATCCGTACGTCAAGAGTTCTCGATTGCAATCCGTTAGTTCGGACGATTCGCAAAATCCTTCGACCTGATTTGCGAACATCGAGTAAAGATAGGACATCTGTAACAATAAATAAATAAATTAATATCGTGAGCAAGAATGATTAAAAAGAAAGTGCGTAGAAACCGAAACTTTCTTTTTACACTTTCGTGTTCGGTTTTTTCAAAAACTTGTAGCAGCTTTCTTTCTTGGTATTCTGGTTTTAAGAAAATAAAGTAAATTACCTTTTCTTGTTTGCTCAAATTTTCCCACATCGGAATAGCGGAGCACGAAATTTGCTCCACGACCAGGGTGCTTGCACACAAAATAACAATCAACGAGAACATTTTTTTAAACGTTATTTTTACGTAAATATAACTGATTCACTTGTTAAAACAAAACACTGTAGTAAACGAACTAAAAACAACAAATGTAGTACGTTGCTATAACAACTTGTTTCTATCACAACTAACTGCGATCTGCTGGCTTGGCCGATTTTCGTTTATTTTATATAGTGGATTGGTCTGACGTCACGATCCGCATTCCAACGTTGGTCGATTTGGGGAATCCACTGCTCATCTCGATGTTTTTGTTGTTTTTAGGGATTCTAAACAAATTTTGTGAACCAATGACGCTAGCAAATATTAATTAATTTTATTTATTATATTTTTATCAGATGTACGTTTTCGAAAAACATCCGTGTGCTCTCCGATACGTGGTTATTGCACTCTCGATGCATAATAAAAAAAACTTTCTTTATTTTTAGCGATGGGCATTATTCAATAGGTACTTGACTAGTCGATTAAAACAACTACTTCCAAGTATGCAGTTATCTAATGACCCGTCTTAATCATTTATGGCCGCATCCTGGTTTACGTTACGAGATTTCTCCAATTTTGAGCGTTATTTGAAAACAACTCATAAATAAGTAAAATAACGAGTAGGACGTAAACTTGACTATGAATCACGGCGATTAGAAGATTTATACTTAATTTTCTGACAATCACAATTTCGATTCTACGGTTACGCCACTGATTAGATTAACAATCAATTTCTCTTTTTTGTCTTTTAAAATTTTCCATCGATGGTGGAATTGCAACGCTCGCAGGTCGTGGATATAATAATTATTTAAATCTCTCGACTATTCAATGACATTTTTATTGAATTTAAATTTGAGCAAATTTGAAAAGCGTCAAGCGTCTGTTTTGTGCGTCAGTGTACACCTTTCTTTTTTTATTTTGGAAGTCAACGAATTGATTATATCTTGTAATATTTGCATAAAATTAATTCTATTCGATAAAATTAAAAGCCGGATTTTTAAAATGTGACTGCAAATTTTGTTTTTTGTATCGGAACGGCTTTTTTGACGTAGCGTTTTTATTGTTTTGTTTGTTGTGGGCTTAGGTCTTTTAATCTATAAATCATTTGTTTTAAAAGCGATTAATTAGCGATTCGCATTTTTTTACCACATTTATTCGAAGCGCCTTATCTCAAAAATTATAAGAACGTAATATATTTATGCCAAATGCGGGTATTTATATTTTTCAAAAAACTACAGTAACATTTAAATATTTTGTTGACGTGAGTATATAAAAAGTATAAAGAAAAATGCCAAATTACAAATGCCACCAGCTTGATTTAGCGTCAACAGATCGTAAAATTATAAATTTTTGTCATAATCTTCATGTTAAACTTTAACTGTCGCGTTACGCTGTTCGTTAATTTTACACATTAATTACATCGTTAACAATCATGTTACATAAACAAATTTAATATCCGCCATAAAATAACGATCTTGAAATTTTTGAATTTTTATACATAATTACAATTTAATTGGTCTTAATTGGACGTTAATATACCGTATCCAATCTCTCAGCAAGATACTCAAAAATACATTTCTTCGACTGGATTCGAATAACCTTATTTGAATTTTGAAATCTTATCCGTTATCTGTCTACAACGGATACGCACGAGTGGATCAACAAGATCGCTGTGGTGGTCTTTCACCCCGCCGAAGACTCCTCGTTTCAAATGTTACCTAGTGATTTTTAAATTAAAATATATCTCGTTAATCCATTCATGCGCGTCGGCAGTAGACATAACGAATAAGGTCTGTATTTTTGTATACATTTTGATCCTTATCTCAACAACTACCACGATGAATTCTTCGATTTTCGATTGTGAAAACACATGAGAATACAAAATTAGCTATAATTTTAAATAACAAAAGAATAATGTATTGGAGAACAGGTGGCGTTCAAGTATTGCGTAAGCTGGCTTAGCGGGTGGGGGTTCAATTTTTTTCTTACGTTAGCTGACAAAGGGAGCGGAGGGGATATTATAAATCATCTTACGTAAAATAAAAAGTAAATAATATATCGTAAATTTTTTGATGTTTTAATAAAACTTATTTACAGTATTATTTTGGGGAGGGGGTTTACGATTTACATATTTACATATTTACACTTATACGGGGGGGGGGGGGGGGGTTAAATCATTGAAAGTTTGTTTAGCTAATATTTGAACGCCTCCACGCACAATATATTTCAGTAAAAACATTTAGAGAAAAACAAAATAAGAGGATTTGCAGACCTATTTTGCCGATATTACCTATTTGTATACTGGATCAATTAATTAACGTAGCTCCTCGAATCAAGTAAGTGTAATATATTCTATTTGAGAAGGTGAATTGAAAACTTGGCCATCTAATTGTTTGTGATAAATTGTAATTTTTGCTTCTAAAAAAAATTAATTTTAATCTACTCTTATTACCGACCGGTTTCGTGCATCTAGCCATCATCAGAGAAACAATTTAAAAATTATTTTACACTATTAGATATTTTATACCGATTAGGGTATTATGGTAAAATTTCAAAAACCGAAAGTTTGTGTGTATGATCTGAAATTGATTTTATTACTTTTAAAATTTTATCACTCTTACAATACATATTTAAATATATCTATAAACTCCTCTCCCCCCTTCTGACTTCAGTTTCAGAAACCGAAGATTTGTATGTATGATCTGCAATTGCAATAGTTTTATAAATCGTTGAATAATTTCTGTTTAGCCCCCCCCCCCTCCCCAAAGAATTCTAGCTTTGAGGCTCACGCCTAGGTTTATCTTGCATATCTCATTGGTTCTTTCAATTACCCCCCCCCCCCCCAAACTTCAATTTCAAAAACAGAAAATTTGTGCATATGATCTGCAATGGATTTTATTAAATAGGATTTTTCACTCTTAAAATACATATTTAAATACATCTATAACCCCCTCCTTCTGACTTCAGTTTCAGAAACTGAAGGTATGTAGGTATGATCTGCAATTGCAATTAAATTACACATTTTATTGGTTCTTTAGTTTAATCGACATGAATAATCTAAAAACGTAATTTGTTTTAAATTAAAATTCTTTAGGACGCTGGACAGTGGCTGAACAAACACTCAAATAAAGCAAATTAAATGTATATCTTCTATATAATACATAAAAATTGATGTATGTATGTTTCCTATAGACCTAGACCGATCCGAACCAAATGTGATGATGTAGGATCTTGCGGATGTTTTCGTGTAGAAACAGTTCTAAAATATTCAAAAGCAAAGGAAATTGGGTAAATATATGACGCGCATGAATAGATTAACGAGGTTCCTTTCAAAAAGAAAGGCCGAACAACTAGATCTGCACAGTCTAGATGGCTAAAAGCGGCCGAAGGACGCCTGTACCAGCTAGTTATGAATAAAAATAAAAACTGATGTTCGGTTATTGTATTCGACTAATCCAGAAGTGCTTTTTAAAATAAAAAAATAATATATTATGTCAAATTAAAATCTGAAAAGATGACAAACCAGTGGCAGTTAATTTATCAAATCAACTGTTTTTTTATTTGTTTTATTTAAATAAAAAATAAATTTGTTAATAATTGAAAATGTCAATTAAGATAAAATTTTTTGATTTTTTTTTTAATTTCAGAAGTTCTAAATCAAAAGTATTTTAAAAGTTTTATTGCGTATTTTGAGCAGAAAATTCGAGCAAAAAATACGCAGATTTCTTGTAGGTATGATTATTTACATTTTATATAGCTTTAAAGTGCATAAATTTTAGTCAATTTGACTTTTTCCTTATTCTGAATTTTGAGCTGGTTTCAAGAGTTTTCGCCAGTTCCACGTATGATTTTCGAACTCGCCGCATTCAAATACGTCAACTTACGGAATAAAAAGCGTATGAAAAGTTTTTTTTGATTTTTAAAAATAACTTCCTTAATCTTGATCCCAAAAATTGAAAGTTTTAAATCAGAAGCATTTTCAAAATTTTCTTGCCTGGTTTGAGTAAAAAATTTGAATGGGCTACGTAGATTTCTCATTAAAATTAAAATTTACATAACATACATAAAATTTACATTTTATGTAGCTTTAAAGTGCACAAATTTTAAACCAACTTGACTTTTTTCATTTTGAATTTTGAGCTGGTTTCAGGAATTTTCCAATTTAACTTTGCTTTGTTTTGCATTTTGAGTTGGTTTCAAGAATTTTTCACTGTTCCACGCGCGATTTTCGAACACTACGCATCGAAATACGTCGATTTACGGAATAAAAAGTGTAAAGAAAATTTTTTATGATTTTTGAAAAAACGGATTAACCCCTTTGCTACTTTCTTATCTAAAAAATTTAAAGTTCTATATCAAAAGATTTTTAAGTTTTCTAGCACTGTTTCAGCAGAAAATTCAATTGACCTATGATAATTTGATAATTTAAATTTTATGTAGCTTTAAAATGCACAAATTTTAATTCAATTTAATTCTCTTTTTTGCATTTTCAACTGATTTTAAAAGTTTTCGCCTGTTTCGCATAAGATTTTCGAACTCTACTGATGGAAATTCGTTGATTTACGCAATAAAAAGCGCAAAAGGAAATTTTTTACGATTTTTGAAAAAACCTTTTGACCCCAAAAACGGAAAGTTCTAAATCAGAAGCATTTTCACAGGTAGAAAATAAACTTGAAAATTATCGTAAATTTTCAAAAATTATTAAGTCACCAGTGACGACCAGAATTTGTCGAATTATTGATAAACAAAAATTCGTAGAACGATGAATACCAAATGTAAACTTTTACCTTTCAGATATTATTGTAGCAGTAGGGCGAAGTATTAAAATAAGAAGAAGAAAAAGGCGTTGTAATAATTGTCAAGAAAAATTTAGTTTTATTTATTACATCTGGTGCCCAACTAAAAATTTTTTTCACTTTTCATTTTTCGAGCTTTTTGAAAAATTAAAAATTAAAATTTATTGTAATTTTGTTCCTTATGAGAAAATAGATCGAATGATGACACCCTACAAACAAGGGTGGGATGGTTGGAATAGTGCAGTTGGGGGAAGAGGAACTTTTTCAGACAGATTCAAAATTCGAATCGCTATAACGAGCGATTGTAAAAACAACATCATTCGTGTCTAGATAAGTTCGCTGTTGGAAAGCAAGAATAACAAAAAATTCATTAAGCTTGCGTTCTAATCCTGCATACTTGGATTTGATAAATATTGTGATGCGCTTTTTATTCAATTTTTTGTTATAAATTAAATCGCTTAAAACTTTCCACATGGATATTTTAGCTTGAGATCGAATGACGAAAATTGGTCTAATTGGTGATCCGCATGGCATAAAAAAGGAAGATTTGAATAAATCGTACCCGAATAGTTTTGAAAAATTTGGAGGTACGCTCATAAATATGTTCTTCTCAATTTACGATTTAAAAAATAACAGTCTCGAAGTTTTTCATTATTATTTTTGGTCTGGTTGATTTATACAATTTGAGCGAAGCATAATTTGCAAATTAAATATGCAAAACACAGAATAGAAAAGTTTGGTTTTATGTATGACATTATCGTGTTAAAGAACGACATCCGCGACCGCATTTTTAGGAGGGTCCATTTTACAAAATAGTAATTTTTAAAATTATTGTCAAATAAATTTAAATTACATTAGGCTTCACTAAAATGTTACGGTAATAATAAATTTATTATGTAATAACTTTTGGTATTATTTTGTAAAAACTGATTACTATCCTAAATAAGTTTACGAGAAAAGTTCATGGTGCACATAAATAACAATAAATAATAAAACTTTTGTAGCGGTTAAGTGATGCCATCTAAAATTCCAAAACCAGAATTTGGTCACCGAGACGCATAATTCGACAACCAATTGGGCAGTTCGCCGCCGTAACATAACAGTGGAATTAAAAAATTTAAATAATTCCTAAAAATGTTAAAATAAAAGGAAAGCTGTTTACGTGGGAGTCTGATGATGGCTCTCTTATACGCAACTTATAATGTAGAATTTTTCATAGCTCAAGATCTTTGTCTTTAAATTTAAAAAAAAATTAAATTTTGGATTTACAACTAAGATAACGAACAGCATACTAATGGCATAATTTGCTAGTAATGTGAATTTGATTATGGCAAAAAATATGTTTCTCCATTGACTACCTATGCGGAAAAATACAGAGGTTGTTATCCTCAACGACAAGCAAGGTATAAAAATAAGAAATAGTGCGAAAACAAAATAAAGAAATATGCAACTGGTTTCCCCAAATTGTAAAAAAATGTGATTGCAATCAAGAATACCGGCGATTAAAAATGTTGAGGATAACATTTCGTAGTTTTTTTCCTTTTTAGATTTTTCTTCACGACCAACGACCACTTATTTTCTTAAATTACTGTTGATGAAATATGTCTTCAAGTAATGTAAGTTATTTGACAAATATTTAGTCGTATTAAATACAGGGCACGGCAAAACAGAGCAGGGTAGAGCAAAAACAAAACAAACAAAAAATTTCATGATTATCCTTTTCCCTTTACATCTTTCATTTATCGTAAATTCTAAATTTTCAAATAAACACTTGGTAGGTTTCTTTTATTTTTTTAATTATTCCTGAGATATTAATGTATACGTAACAAAAATTTCATCTAGATTAGTTAATAACTAAGAGAGATATAATTTATTTTGTATCGGAAGACAAATATAATCTTCTGCAGATGAAAAAAATCGCAGTAATTCAAAAACTTTAAGAGGCTGTAAAATGTAAACCTTGAAAGATAGAGCAAAAAAATTTAGTATGGTTAATTACATCAATAAATAAAACAACCATGCCAAGTTTCATCAAAATCTGAGATGATCTAAAACTCGTACAAAATAAACTTCACTCTAGCAACAACAAAATTTGTCAATTTCTGATTTGAACATTTTATACCAAAGGGCAGAGATATAGTATAATATATATTGACGTGTTTTGAAACCTTTAATAATTGTGTTTTGTTACATTGTAAATTATTTTAAAGTAAAAAAGTGGGGATAAAGATTACTTTACGCCGAGGTGCGTGAAAGTCAACGCACTTATGTTTTGTCCGTTGATTTATTAATTAAAATATTTTTAATGATTTTGAAAGTAAAAGTGATTTTGTTTAAAATTAAAAGAGTTGTTTTTAATCGAAAGTGTTCGAAGATAAAAAAAATTGAAGATTTTAGTGAAATTGGAAATTATATCATGACCAGTTTTGTGTGATAAGGGGGACAGCTGTGGACACGACGCTGGTTTCACGAGCAGGAACATTAATGATGCTACATAAGGTAAATAACATTGAATAGCAAATTGAATGATCACATTTGATAAAATTAAATATAAAAAAATTGAAGAGAGAAGGTCAGATTTTTCACATTTTATACAGCTGGGGGCATAGCAATAAAATGTCGTGTTTGGAAATGCTATAAAAACATTAATTTTATTATTTTGTAAAATATTTTAAAGTTTGGATTTTGTTTTATTTATTTATAACAGTGTACATTGTATAAAGTTTGTTAAGTTTTGCTGTATAAAAGAAAGTGGGGAGCGTAGAAGGAGTGGGACGAGTAGGTTGATGTAGTAAGACTGAGGTGGACGCGTTGGCGTCAAGCGGATGAAACACCATTCCCGCAATTCTAATTAAAATTAAAATTGTTTTTGAAAATAAATAAGTTAATTTGATTTCTTTGTTTGTTTTAATTATTAAAGTGAAGTGCCAAATTTTAAAAAGTGAAGAATTTATGAAAAATTGGTCGATGCAAAATTGCATCGCAACAAATTTGTTAGGCCAGCTGCAAAGTACATGTGCGCTTGGAATACCACATTGAATACCAGATTGCAAGCTAACAAACAAAAGTGAGCATTTTTAATTTTTATTAACAATTTGGAAACATCGAGTCTCATTGCTCCTAAGAATGGATGCCCAGCTATAAGAATAATTTTAGAATTAAGCAAATTTTAAAGATTTGCATAGCTCGGGTGATTGCAATATATTTCTATGTTCGAAGTTCTAAGGTGTACATCATGGAATTACTATATAGCCCAGTCAAAATAGTGATAAAAATAGGGTAAGCTTGCATAAATTACGATACAGCTGAAAATTGGTGGAGGTCTTCATTTCATTATTACAAATGAAATGCCAGAAGTCCCCATCGATCCCACATCTGCTAAAAAAGTTATTCAAGGTCAAAGGTCTAAAACTTCGGTTTTTCGTCTTTTTCTCGCAAACGGCGAGTGTTATAGTAAAAATAGCTTATACAAAAGTTGTAGATTATTAAATTCTCTACAAAAATTGTCTCTATGTTTTTTTTCTACGAATCGTCATTTCAGAGATATCGCAATTTCAAACATCGTCAATCTTGATAAAATTTTAATTAGACAGTGCAAATATTAATTGAAAATTGAAACTAATAAATAATAATGAAATTAATAATTGTATATTTATGGAAATTTCAATCTGATTGAAAATCTTCAAGTGCTACTTCTACTATAATGTCTTTGTCGCTTTCTTTTTCTTCTTTCTGTATCTGTTTAGATTCTTCTAAGAGAAGAGACTCACGAGTCTCTTCATCAATATCATAAGAATCTTCATCTGCTGTATTTGATACATTAGAGCAAGATTGGCCTGAACAGTTAGTACACACCGGTGAACAAAGCAATCATCACATTTTTAATATTGCTGTTTTACCCCTTTTGAATATCGCTGAGGTTGTGTCGCATCCAGTAATTGCATGCAAAACTAAAAGAACAGCAGATGAAGCATTACAAACCTCATAAGAGTAAATATGAGTATTTTCGATGTTTGAATTGCGATATCTCTGAAATAATAATTTGTAGAAAAAAAAGCATTGAAACAATTTTTATAGAAAATTTAATAATAATATAATAAATTTAAAAACTGTTGTGTAAGCTATTTTTACTATAACACTCGCTGTTTGCGAGAAAAAGGCGAAAAACCAAAATTTTTGACCTTTGACCTTGAATAACTTTTTTAGCAGATGTGGGATCGATGGGGACTTTTGACAGTTCATTTGTAATAATGAAATGAAGACCTCCACCTTTTCCACATTTTCAGCTGTATCGTAATTTATGCAAGCTGAAATGTTATTTTGACTGGGCTAATATGAAAAAGATAATTACTTTACCTTTTAAGGTAGGAAATTTGCTACAAAGCTAATAAATTTAAAAAAAACTTTATATGTATAGAAAATAAGAAATTGCTAAATACTAAATCTTTAAATAAATTAAAATTGCAGTAATATAAAATAAGTTAATTCTATTTTAGTAATTTTAAAAATTCACTAAAATAAATTTAATATTAATGTCATTCAATAAAAATTCCTTTTCTTAGCTTTTTGTATTTATTTTTTAAAAGTTAATTAGACTAAAATAAATTAGAAATTGAGAGAATAACAATATAACAAAAAATACAGAAATATTAAAAGGTAATTTTGAAAATAATATCTATTTATACATATTTTTTTGAGAATATCTCTTTTGGTATACACTTAAAGTTTTTTTGTGCTTTTTGTATTGCTATTTTAAGATGCAAATAAATTAATAAATTATTTTTGCAATGACGTTTTAACACAAATCAGAAAAATAACAAAGCGAAGACAAAAATATTTAAATATTTTTTGAATAATAGAAAATATTCGAATTTTAAGCTGATATCCTCTGGCACAAAATTTGAAAACTTTTATACGCTTCTGTCCGCATAACCACAACATTTTTTACTCATTGTTGCGGTCAACAAAAGTTAGAATTTATTTACCAATGGGTAAATATCTCGAAAAAAATTTGTACACGGAAATCGGAAATGCAGTGATTTTTAAAGAATTTCAGAGATTCCAAACATGATTTCCAAGAAATTCTAGAGAATTTGCTAGTATTTCAATAGTGTGAAACTTAATTGTTGTAAAATTCACTTGTATGCGTTGTGCGGCCTAAAGGCCGCACCAATCCGTCTCTCTCCCGTAACCTCCCAGATTTTTTGGATGATATAACTCAAAATGGACCAATCAGAAATTAACACACTATATTTATTTTATAATAAACAAATTTATAAAAGAAGAGTAAACAATCAATTCGAAGAAACCGTAACAGATTTTTTCAGTTTTTCACGTGGAGAACAATAAATAAAAGAATTGTAATTAACATTAAAGATAATGTTGACATTGCTTCTGAAATGCACTGAAATGGAGCTATTTGAAAAAATGTAATAAATAGCCAAAGTTTGAAAAAGTACAGCTATTGCTTTAATATAGCTACAAAGTTGTACTATGCATAGATTTATAAATAATTAAGTCTAGTTTTACTTTTCTGTAGACACTTTTACTTCAAAAGATCAGAGAAAACTCTACAGCAAAAAATAAAAACTAAGTTTTTTTGGGCAAAAATCGATAAAAATCGAGGTGCTATGAAGATGAACTAGGGTAAAATTTTTTTATGCAGAATTTTGTCTACTTTAATTTTTATATTATGATCTATTTTGGGTATAGGATGTACAGGAAACGATAAGATTTTGTGATTTTGAAAAATTGTTAATTTTTTTGTTTTCTTGAATAATAAAACTAATTATCGATAATATAAATAATGCATACGGATCCGGCTCTCAACGCTGTGTTTTAAATTGCAAAGTTAGCTGTTGAGTGTAATAACATCTACGAATAAACTAATCGACCAGTTTTTGCTATTTCCTTTTTTTCTTTAGAACTTTTGCTCGATAAGGTCTTAATGACGTCTTGGGTCTTGGTGACGTTTCTTGGCAGATACCTCGGTGGTTTGCAATTGACTGCTGAGGGAAGACGGACAGAATAAAGTTTTTACGTCGTCCGGGATCAAACCGAGGGTCTCGGCTTAGCTGTTGACGCACATAAGCATCAGGCCGTCATCGTCTTCGATAAACTTCAAAGAACTTTGATAAACTTCCTACTAATGATTAATTTAATTATTATTATTATTAGAGACCGGATTATATGCATATTTTGGTTATTTTTTCAGGATATTGCATATTTTGACTGAAATCTACTGATGGTGCATATTTGTGCAAACTTTCTAAAATTTAAAAAAAAGGTATAAGACGGTGGTCCCGCTCCGACAATATAATATAATATATAAAAAATATGTTTATATATATATAAACAAAATTTAATTTGTTGGTGTACAAATGGTGTTGGTGGTACCAACAATTAAATTAAATTTTGTGTTGGCAATGCGAGACAATTACTTACCTAAAAATATTATAAGTAAATAAAATAGTATTTTTATATAAATTAATAAAATTTATTTATTAATAATTTTTTTTTTAATTTTTAAAACTATTTTTAAAAATATTTTTTTTAAATAAAATGAATAAATAAATTAGTATTTATTTAAATTTGATGTTGCATATTTTGGTGAATTTGTTTCATATTTCGACCATTTTAAGTTGCATATAATCCGGTCTCTAATTATTATTAATAATTTATTTTGAAAAATTGGCGCAGAAATCCAGTACGACAAAATTTTGTTGTTGTGTTAAAATTATTCAACTAATTTTAGAGAATTACTATGCCATTCTTTCATTATTTTTCTATATCAATGCGGATCTGAGGAGATGAATTCAAGCTAAACCTTTTAAATAACATTTTTGATTATTTAGGCTTTCTTTATACCATATTTTCAAACTTTAAAAGCTTTTGTTTTGTGTAGTTTATTTCATGGCGTATAAAGGAAACAAAAAAATACCTTCCAAGTAGACTGGGAGGTATGGGAGGGGAGGTATATATGTATTTGTCTATTAGAATTTGCAATTTTTATAGTTTTAAGCCCCACGTCTGAGCGACATTTAACGAGATGACCCGAGCTTTACAAATTTATAAAAGTTTGCTCAATCCAAAAATCACTCCTTGCTCGGATGCATTCATTATTTTAAAAAAAAGCTATGAGACTCTTGTATTTGGTTTTTAATTTTCTTAACGTTTCAATTTGGTTTCAATTTTTACCTTATCGTATTGCAAACGCATGTGTGCGTCTTGCAGCTGTTGTCCGCGCCTCGTTAACAAATTCGTTGTATTGTTTTTATTACACAATTATCCAAATGACTTCTAATTTTCAAACAATCATCACTTGCATTAATTAAAACAAAAACAACTTTAATTAAAATTAAATCACTTTTTATTTTTAAAACAATTACAAATCAAATTTTAAAACTTAGACGGAAATGAACATTCGTCCCGCCTTTAGCTAACGCAAAACGCGTATTTTCTTCTTTTGACTTTTACGACCTTAGTGACTACCTTCACGCCACTCCCACCCTTCAAACTTAAAATCCAATGTACAGAGTATTTACAAATTTACAGTCAACAATAATTAAAACAAAACTTCAAAATATTTTTACAAATAAATAAAATTAACGTTTCTAGCAGTTTAAAACACGACATTTTACCCCTTTAATTTTTATGAGTAAACCCAAAGTGTTTGCGATTAAAAATTATCCAGTTGACGTGCTTTGACAAATAAATTTTTTATACTTTCTAAAATATACAATAATTACATAAATAAATCAAATTTTCTTATACAATCATTAATCAAATTCAAAAATAAATCTTTTCCGCCGTTTTCAAATTAAATCTCAAATCAAACTTTTCAAATTAAATCTAAAATAAATAATCAAATGTTTTATAAATAATCATCAAATCTTATTCTAATTAATTAAAATAATGTTCAAATAATCTTTTAAAAATCAAAATCATCAATTCATAATTTCCAACTAAATCAAAACAATAATCAAATATTTTATATCATCATCATATTCATCATCATCATCATATCAAATAAAAATTAAATCATAATTAATTATCAAATCAAACCTTCAATTAAATAAATTTAACAAAATTTCTACAAATAACCATTTTTCAACATACAACTTTTCCGAATTTTTCTTTTACTTCCACCGCATGAATTTTCTCCTGGGAGTTCACATCTCCGGCATCACTCTCGACCACCCCCTACTTCTCTATTCGTTTTTAACTTCTCTACAATCTATTGTTGTTTGTTCTTCTTGTTTTTGTTGAATTTTTCTTTATTTTCGTTTCTTCAATTATTGTAATTTTGATTTGTCCAATTTCAACATTTTTATTTTTTTTTCGTTTAATTCCAAAATTTTCATTTTTCCGGACAAGTTCTGTATTTTTGTTACCGTCAATTTATTTTCTTTTAATTTCCAAATTTTTACTTTTATTTTCTTGATCTTATTTCTATTCTTCCTAATGCAGCGTTTCAAATTCTTCATCATCTTCAATAATTTTACTGGAGCAAACAACCTAATAATTTTAAATTTTTCTTCGTTAACCATTATTTTATTCATCGTTTTATTAATTTTCATTTTATTAACCTTATTCTTCTTTATCAAAACTTTTTTATCATTTGTGCTTTTTCCACTTTCCATTATTGAGTCTAATTTTATTTTTTTACTATCCGCATTGATATTCTCTTCTACTTCCCTTCTTATTTTTTTTCTATCTTGTATTATTTTGTCTATTCTTTTATTTAATTTTTCATAGTTTTTGTTTATATCTTGTTTTAATTCACTTATGTTTTTGTTCATGTCTTGTTTTAATTCTTGGTTCTCTTGTTTCGTCTCACTCCTGTTTTTGTCCATTTTGTTTATATTTTCAACTAACAGTTGCAGCATTTTTTCCGTAATTGACATTTCTGTTCTTATAATTTTACAAATAAATAAAATTAACGTTTTAAGAGTTTCAAGACACGACAATATTTGTCTAATTGGAATTAGAAAAGTGATTATCTGTTAAAATGCTATTGAACATAAGATTGAGGGTGCAATTAAAGTACTTTGCTGACCCCCCCTCCTCCTGTCATTACAAGTAAAGTAAAACAATTGCTATTTAAAGAAGTAAATCTTTACATTTTACATAGAGCGAGGTGTTTTTGACGTTTAGGGGTAAGGTATTTTTTATATTTTGTACCTTCCTAAATTTCTATAAAATTGATAACTAAATTACTACGAAATTTTTAAATTTTTACGAAAAAAGAATTGAAGAAAAAAGTGCGGGAAATGATTTGAATGGAAAATGTAGAGGAGTACAGACTATCTGCTTCACTTTTCAGCGAAATTTCTAAGTCCAAATTTGATTTAATAATTTTTGAAAAAAAGAAAAAAATATTGTTCAACGATTATTTTTCCACCAATGATAAGTTCTTCATGGTAGTAAAGATTAATTATAATTAAAATAAATCATATACCTAGTGTTATCGGCTGTAGAGCCGGGCAGTAATTATTTGGAATAATATAGAATAGAAAATTGAATAGTATTTTTAGAATGACTTTCACGTTCATCCGATGTCAAGCTAATGTACTGCATGACCAAGTTGCGGAGTGTGCAAAAGTGAAGTATGAATCACTGTATATGCAGATATTTTTTGGTTACGGTTAATCTGTCGTCTGGATTTTGGCGCCAAGATTTTAACCTTTGCTTTATTAGGTATGCAAAATTCCTTTTTTAAATGAAAAATTATTCAGTCGATAATTTTTTGTCGGGTTTTATAGTTTTTATTTAGTGCCTTCTCGACAATACAAAATCAACTGCATCCGGGTTGTTGCTTTTGCCTTGGGGCTGCAGGTCGGTCGCGTGTAGTTCGTTGATCGTAAACAAAATAATTTAAAATGAAGTTAACCCGCGACCAAGCTTAAGAGCCGAAATACATATTCGATTTTAAAAAGCGATTAAGTTCGCTCGATAATGAAGTTGGTAATTAGAGATTCGACTCTTAAGTTTAACAAATAGCGAGAGGTCAATGCAATCAGATCTCATTCCGCAATCCTTCATATTCATTACCAAATTAATGGCGTGAACGATAATCAAGGAAATTGACAAATGGAAGGTTGCCAAAATTATTTAATACAACATTCTCTACAGAAATCTTATGATTTTTGGATAATAAATTAAAAACAATTTCGTTACTAATGCATACACCAACGCTCTCCTTCGGGGAACGGATTAAAAAATTAATTCGAAATAATACAACCTACACGAGCGAAAGCAGACCGAATTACCTATATGCAAGATATTTTTCCAAACATTGCAACAATTGACTCACTCGTTAATATTTTTCGAATTCGTTCGTTACGGATGTCATCATCGTTTTAAAAATTCCAACCGCTTTTTTTGGATTGTTTTCATAGTTTTCGGGGGTTTGGTTGGACATACCTATCTAAAAGACCGGAATGCAAATTAGATACAGCAGATTCTCGAGAAGGTCGCCAAATGACCTTCTTGGTGCCACATCGGCGCTCATTTTATTTTATTACTTGTTTATTGATATTGACGTTATGATTCAGACACGTAGACGTATATATTATCAATACAATCGAAATACCGTTTCACAAATTAATTTTTTTCCCCAAAAACATTAGCAAATATATAAATATTTAATTATTGTTCACAAATTTGTACCATTTTGCACTAATTCGAGTAAACAAAATAATTAATGACTGTCAATATCGTATAACTTAACCGACAAATGATCGATTATTTTAATAGCTCTTCTTATTGTAATTTGTTTATCATAATAAAATGCGTTAATTATATTAATCTTTTCGGGTTTTTGTGCGATTTCGACAAAGGTCGCGACATTGAGATGGTTCTTTTTTTCATAAAAACCAATTTTTGCAAGGTCAAGTTTATCTTACCTAATCAATCGTTAATTGCAAATCTTGCATAAATTAATTTGATTTATTACATGCAAAAAATACCATCATAAAACATTCGTTAATAAATCGATAGATTATTTAGCCACATTGTTTTTTCTTATTAATTCGCCAAGCTCGTTAGCGTTTAATTACCAAATTTTACAAATTCTATGCTTGATTTATGCACAGAGCGACCCGACTTCTTACTAAACTTAATTAACCTATCCAAAAACAAACAAAATAATTTTAAATATTTATCTACCTATTTAGGTTTCCTTATTTAATATATTACAAATGCGATTTTGCAACAGTCGAAGAATCAAAACATTACTTTGATTTTAGTTGGTCTTGACCTAAATTCTTCCATTACAGATCATCTCACAATAATTTATATTTACTTAATATGTACCAATAGTAAACAAAATATATTAAATATTGATGAAATCGGTTTCTCTAATTTTTATTTGCCGACTTGCCTAATCGGGACCATAACCTGTTAACGCAGTAAAGCTTCTATAAATAGACATAGCAAATGTTTTTTGCAAGGTGTGCAGGTGTCGTGGTGCAATAAAAAAGTCTTTCTAATTCTATGGACACGAAGGTATGCCAATATACTTCCTCTCGTGGTACCATAAATTTTTAAATTTTCAAACGCAAATTAGCATAATATTCTTTCAATGAACAATTTCGAAAAGCACAATTATGATAAAAAATCCTTGTGCTATTACAATAACAGGAAGCAGAGAATAGTTGAATCCAAAAGTCAAGAATTATTTAAATTGCCATTATAACGGTGTCAATCAATATTTTAATAACAAGGTAAAGATTACCATTTAGGTATTTTTGCGACAATAAAACCGATTGACTTTTATTCAACTTTCAAGTTTAATGAACTTTTGTCGTTTTGACTTCTAAAAAACACAATAAGATTTTATTAAAAGATTATTGGTGAGGTATTTACGGTTTATCTCTATAGAAAGAGAAAGAGTGGGAGTTTGCAATTTATTATGCAAGACACATAATTTTAATATTGTAAATTTATTGTAAAAAAAATTGTATAATACCAAATACAAATCCTTCACTAAAAAATTGAATATAAACGGCTACTAATTGAAAAAAATAGATTTATTGCATTCGAAATTATTAGCCCACCTAGCGAAATTCTTTTATATTTTCAAAATAATAATAAAAGAGGATACAGTAAAAAATTAATTTTTCCAGTGTTTAATTAACCAGGTAATAATAATTAACAAATCCGGCTATATAATATATCCGGGTGCGCTGTTATTATTGTGGTAATGTAACTTACTTATTAATTCAGTTGAATTAATTTATATAATGTTCTATGTAGGTGCCAAAAAACCATTAAACGGTGTAATAATAATTAAATAACGAAATCTCAATAAAGGTTTTGTTATAAACTGCGATGGCAATTATAATTATTATTATTATTATGATTGACTGTGTGGGTTCCCTACGACGTAACTGCAATGACTTGGGTTGAAATGTCCTAATATTAAAAAAAAAATTGTCGACGTAAGCTACAAACTTACGCACAAATGTATAAAATATATTAAAAATAGTGAAAATAATTTCCTTGAGAACCGAAAAAAAATGATTTGAATATCTGCTCAATGGACTTGATAAAATGTAAATAAATATTTACACTTGTTGGACAGCCAGGAAACACTTCACCTTTACTGATGTTTAATCGAACCTTGGAGATTGGAGTAACATGAAGAGCACTTCATATTATATGTCACACATAGGTTGATTGATTGGCATGTTTATTATAAACTTAAATATTTCTGATATAATTTTTCATAGCACAAAGTACAGGTCCATTTGAATAATATCAGGTTATGGGCCCAGGTCAGCGATATGTCAAAAATATAAACAAATATTTAGTCGGCATACTTTTGGAAAAATAAAACCTAACAAAATGTTAAAATAATAAATTTTAACTGTTAAGTAAATAATTACATACTACAAAGAAACATAATATTTAAGGAAACTTAAAGTTTCATTTAGACACATGGCGTGGTTCAGTTTGGTTATTTGGTAAGCACAACATTTAAAGTTTGTTTAATTTATTAATTTTAAAAAAAATTTTCAATTTTGTTTGGTATATTTGCTCCTACTTCTTGTTATTTTTACTGTTATACATAACTGATAATCGTGAAATAAAGGCCTTTATATTATGTTACAGAGTTTTCTAATTTTTAGTAATTTTTATCATTTCTATAGCGTAATTTTTCAGATTTCTATTTTCTTGTTCAACCCTTTTAAATGTGAATTATTGTTATTTTGGTTTCTTTAAATATTATCATTGTTTAAACAATGATATTATGTTTCTTTGTAGTATGTAATTAATTACTTAACAGTTAAAATTTATTATTTTAACATATTGTTAGGTTTTATTATTTTAACATCACATACCAATAAATACCACAAAAATACTTAAAAAATTCTAAAAACTTTTTTAAGTAATTTTCTATTTTATAGTAAACATGCTTTAGGTGCAAAAACGTGGTAAAAATTTGAAACATTTTTCAAATTTAGTTTTCGAAGTGATAAATGGCATTGTATGTCTCTACTTCAACCTCTCCTTTGCATAGGAGATTTAGGATCCATTTTCATTTAACTAACCTAAAGTTTCATTTAGACACATGGCGTGGTTCAGTTTGGTTATTTGGTAAGCGCTGCGTTTAAAGATTGTTTAATTTATTAATTTTTAAAAAAAATTTTCAATTTTGTTTGGTATATTTGCTCCTACTTCTTGTTATTTTTACTGTTATACATAACTAATAATCGTGAAATAAAGGCCTTTATATTATGTTACAGAGTTTTCTAATTTTTAGTAATTTTTATCATTTCTATAGCGTAAACAAGAAAATAGATTTTTTATTATTATTTTCTTGTTTATTCAAATATGCTAAGTTCAACCCTGTTAAATATGAATTATTGTCATTTTGGTTTCTTTAAATATTATGTTTCTTTGTAGTATGTAATTATTTACTTAATAGTTAAAATTTATTATTTTAACATTTTGTTAGGTTTTATTATTTTAACATCACATACTACTAAATACCACAAAAATACAATAATAAAAATTTTCTATTTTATACTTTTGGAAACCTACAGAAACATAATTAACAAACAAATAAAACCCTGTTTCCCAGGAAAATACAAATATCTATCGCATTGAACAGTGCGCAAAATAATATAAATAATTTTAATAATTAAATAATAATTTTGCATGACGTATTTTATAAACGATCTACTAATTTTCCAATTAGTAGAGATATACTGCTCAGGGCCCCACGAGCCTGTTGTAAATATTTTTATAAAAAATACATTAATATTTATAAGAAATCTGTATTTTACAAATAAATATAATAACAAAATTTTAAAACTATAGAGGCTTAGAGCTTCAGAAATATCTTAAGGAACACCACTATAGTTTGCCTGCCCATGGCGATTTTTGGGTGTTTATTGAAACAAAAGTATTGCATCGAAAGTTTTAAAATTTTGAGGATATATTTGTATATAAATTATGTATTGTAGTGGCATTTTCTTTATTTACTAGCAAAATTTTAAAAATCCTTTACTACATTTCAAAAAATTTACTTCGACTAGCTCTGGTATGCGGTAGAACAGAAAAACTCTTTTCAGGGGTAGGTTTTGTGTTTGTTACAATTTCAATAATACTATCAGAATTTGATTTTAAAATTACTTGCTATCGAAATTATTTTAAACTTCAAAAATTGTATTCTTTGTTCAAGGATCGAACTTACGATTTCAAATTATCAATTCAACGTGATATCAGCTACGCCACACGTACGTTCGATCTTTTAAATGTAATTTTATTTTTCGATACTAAATCTTCCAATTAAACAAACAAAAATCCAAAATTATAACTTCTAAAAAAAATAGTTTATCTAAAAAATAAATCTTCTTTAATCAAAAATCCTAGCTGGGGTCAAATCAGACCAAAAACTGCTTCAAATCAAATTTAAACTAATAAGTACTCAAAAATAATCAATTCCAAAACTATTTGCACAAAAATTTACGGAGTCAAAAATTAACCGACCGCTTTGACAACCATCTTTGGCCAAAAAGTTCCTACTTTTCTAAAACTTCCGCCAACATTAGATTCACAAAATTTACGGAAATTCAAAAATAAATTCAAAATTTTACAAAATACTACAGGGGCGGTTAAAATCACTTTGTAACACGACAGTAATTTTTTTGTATGAAAATATTCAATTTAAAAATTTTGTTCCGCTAATTTTTTGTGAAAGTTTTTGAATTTAAGAATAATAAATTGATTTGAATAAATTGAAGATAAAAATTTTGAAGAGAGTGTGATGTTTTTGATTGCTTAAAATTTTGAGAATTGGAAATAATTAAAATATAATTTATATTACATCACAGTATATTATTATATTTGGTTCCCCCCCCCCCCCCCCCCCAATATGACTACAGCATTGATAATATTAATTAATACTATCAAACGTCCGGTTTTTGACGATTATCTTCGGAAAAAATATTGAAAGGTTTTTAAACTAATTTTTGCCTTTAATTTAAAAAATATTCAAATATTAGTACCTTTCTGTACTAGTGCCCCGCAAAACATTACCTTTGCTTTGGCGCTACTTGACGGGCGACATTAAAGTACTTTTTCTGTCTCTGACTTATTAATTTTAATATTGACATAAAATGCTAAGTAAATTATTTTCAAAAAATAAATTTTATTTTTGGTTAAAGACGAAACGAATCGCTCGCACCAAATTGTTTGTATATATTGTCGTGTTTTGAAACCATAAAAACATTATTTTATTTATTTGTAAATTATTTTGATTTTATGATTGTAATTATTTATTTATAAACATACTGTACATAGGGTTAATTTATAGTTAATTTGAATTGAAAGTTGTTATATTGAAGTGCAAGTGTTTAAAATAATTAACAATTTGAAGATTCATGAGATAATTTTGAATGATTGAGAAATAAATGCACAACAAATTTGTTTGACCGACGAGCTGACGCAAGATGCAGGACGCACATGCGTTTGCAATACCATAAGGTAACAAAATTTTATGCAAACCTTTTATTTATCAAGTTTAAAAATTATAAATTGAAATAAAATAAAACGACACGAAAATTTGCAATTATAAAAAATTTGAAATATCAATTGCAAGAGTCTCATGTTAATTAATAATGGATGTACACCCAAGCTAGAATATTTTTGAAGAAGTGAAATTTTACAAATTTGTATAGCTGGGGAGATCTCAATATATTGCTATGAACCATTATAATTTGTTTTTCATCTCAATTATTGTAAAGATTATGCCTTCAATAAATTTTAGATCAAAATACTAAAAAATGGCGGCGCTGCTGAAGTTTCCGCAAGGCCCTCCGCACGACACACGCGTAACATACAGGTATATCACCGTCATGTTGAATCTGTAAAAAAAAGAAAAAATGTGTTTATTCGTGCATAATATCGCTACAATGTAGCGTAGCAATTCTTTTTACCATTAGGAAAATTATGGTGAGTTGAAGAAAAAAACTATATAAGTATTTTTACCAAAATTTTACGAGAAAACACGTCAAAAAAATACCCAATCAAGTAATCGTAAAATTGCGAGATGTACTTGACATCATTTCGAAAAATGCACTTTTGAGATAATCACAAAAAAAGTAAATGTGCATCTATTCGACTGGCGGTGCAGTTTTTGTGAGCGCTATCTTCCTGGTCCATATATGTTCTATATACTCGTACTATGTACTTAATTGGGGAATGATGTTTGTCCCACTCTGTATTTTTAAGCATATAGAATCGTGCTTTTCTGTCGCTTGCCAAAATTTGGCAAGCGACTAATAATGGCCGCACGGCCGACAGATAAAATACTTGTAACTTTGACAATTTTGCGATTTTCAATACAAACTATGGTTTGAATTGTTCGTAACATTTCAAGGTTTCTTTTGTAAAAATCAAAAAAAATCAGGGTGACCGGACCCCATAAATGGCTTAAGCCAAAAAACGTCGTTTTCAGCAAAACAAACAAGAATAATTTAGTGCAAATTGTAACTCAGGCAACTATTTTTTATATTAATTTCTAGCAATATGTGATTACTAGATTTGGTTTTCAATTGAAGATGGTATATATTTTTACCATTTATGCACTAATTTACCAATTGGCAGAAATATACAGCCCGAGGCCCCATGAGCTGGTTGTATATATTAAACAGAAATATGTAAATAATTATATAAGATATCTGTATTTTATAAATATAGGTATAATATAATAAAAATTTCAGTTTAAGCTAAGTATGGTGGTTGGTACGCTCTCTACCTCTTAGGGCATTCGAAAATTCTTACAAATACAGGAATTATTAGTTTGTAAGTAAGACATCAGGAGATAAACCTGAAATGGTTTCTTCTCTTACTAGGGGGTTAAAAAATTTATTATTACCTATTTTTTTCAGAAGACAAACTGCTCCCTTAAAATGTGTTTTTAAAGTACAAATAAAAATTTAATATTATTATATTTGGTCGCTCCTTCCTCTGCAAACATGACTACCGCATTAAGATAATAATATTAATTAGGAACATCAAACATCCGCTTTTTGACGATAATTTTCGGCAAAAATATCGCGTTGATAGGTATTTAAATTCATTTGGTCTTTTTTATCTACCCCCCCCCCCGCTTCCCCGTAAAGATGACTACAGCATTTAGATGATAATAATATTAATTAAGACTATCAAACGTCCGGTTATTGACGATAATCTTCGCCAAAAATATCGCGTTGAAAGGCTTTGAAATTAATTTTCACCTTTAATTTAAAAAGTATTCAAATATTAGTACCTTTTGTTTTGTGTACCACAAAACATTACTTTTACTTTGGCGCTGCTTGACGGGCAGCATTAAAGTGCTTTTCCTATCACTCGCCATCTTTGTGACAAAAGCTGACACATTCATTTTTACATTGATTATTTTCATAAAAATAAATTTTTAAATATTAAACAAATTGTCCGTGTATATATTGCTATGACGCCATAATAATTTGGTTTGTAAAAATCTTAAATTTAAAGCTAAAAATATTGTGGAGCCCTTAGATTCTGCGCCGAATTTTTAAGATCTGTTCAAATGGAATTGTTTTACTTTCTTAATTGTACCTAAAGAAAAATAGAAGCCATCTATAATATACTGTCGTGTTACAGAATATTTGGACCCACCCTGTACTCTTTTGGTAAAATTTTGTAACTTGTATTTTAATTTGGTAATTTTAGAAAGAGTGCAGGTGGGGAAGCAAAATGTTAAGAGGGTGGCTTTTTGCGCCTAATATGGTCGACAGCGGATATGAAATGTGATATTCCCGCTGAGTTGTGATTTTTGATACGAAATTTTTGGATGATGCGTGTGCATTGCTGCGTTTTTTTGAAGTTTAAATTTATTATGAGTTATTTAATATTTTGCTGTCGAACGGTAGTAATTTGATTAATTATTTTGAAGGAATAATAACAATTATAAATTTTGATTTGGATTTTCGAAAGTTGATACTACTTGGAAATATTTGGATAATTAAAAATTAAAATTTGTAGGAGCGACGTATGGTCAAAAAAATATCGCATTTGTTTTGATAATTAAAATTATAAGTTCGATCCTCGAAGCAAATATAACATTTTTTGAATATAACTAAAATAATATCAATTGAAATTTTTAAAAGGAAAAATTTTTGGTTTTAGAATTGATGATTATTGTTTTTGTTTTACGAACGTCCGAACCCTCGACCCAGTGATTTTTGTGTGATGTTTTGATTTTTTTTACAAAAATATCATTTCAATACTCTTACAAAGAGGGGGAGCGGTATTGCTTAACATGACGATATGTGACAGGGGAAGGAGAGTCTGAGCGGGGGGGGGGGGGGGTAAAAATGAGAAATTTTGCATGACGTATTTTATAACGGCCCCTGTAGATTTAAATAAAGGAAGAAGAAATAAGAGAAACTTTTTAATATTTTAATTTATTTTACTTTCTTGTCCGTTAAGATAATCAAATATTTAAATATTTTATTTGTGCATTGTTTGGTTGTTATATCTATAATACGTGAGATTGTTGTTCGCATACATTATATAAATTAAAAAACTAGTGATTGATGTTCCTCGATTCATATAAGGTCCAGGGTTTTGAAAATTTGAATACATAGAATTTTTTTTTAGTTTTGCCCTATTGTATTGTGATCAATATTTTATCTTTTCCATTTGCATTCCAGCGACCAAGAGCGGCTCCACCGTCACAAATTTATTATTACGAATATTAATAACTTTAACGCTAGGACTAGTGATAGTCTTTCCAACCTTGATTTATAATATACTATTTTCATTTAAGTACAAAAAATTTTATTATGATCGTCAAGTCTAAAGTTTAATTACTGTAAAATTTATACTTCTTGGTTTAGTTCTTGTTTTTAATTAACTGCGCTTATTCATAACATCGGCAAGCTGAAATTTTTCAATTATACTAAATATTTTGTCATGATATGAAATATAGGATACAAAAACCCACGTTTTTATATCAATGATTACACCATGTCGATAAAAAAATGTTATAAAATTTTAATTAAATTATGTCAAGTTTTTCAGATTATTCTTGTTGGAGATTGAACCTTTTGTACGAATAACCGTACTATGTTTTCTTATCGTTCTTCCAAATAATACTTTCAAGTAATAAAGTTTCAATATTTATTGTCAAATTCTTGCTAACATTTGTATAAAATAATGCAAAAAAAATTGAAGGATTTATTGTAAGAACGTAATAGTATATTTTCCAAAATATTATATTATATTCAGTTGTATATGGCTAGATTGGCATTGAGAAATAGTGTCACCTACCTACCCACGAAATAATTTTTCTTGCTATCTAAATCTACAACAACACAATATTTGTGCATAATATCATTGTTTTGCATTAATTTAACGACTTCTACTAATTTTTGCTCTAGAACCTATAATAAGAAACAACTTTTTATGTGTGCCATTTTACATGGCTCCTACTTTCGTTTGAATTTATTTTTTACTGTTTCCAAATAATTTTATTTATCGAAAATATTAATTTAAAGTTATACTGTTATCAAATTGAAAATAATGAGTCACTGGGAATTTTTTAGAAGAAATCCTATCGAAAAAGTCAGTAGCAGTATTAAAATTTATTATACCTGTTGATGATCACGATTAGCATTTGTTGCCGTTATTGAATTAGCAATAAATTATTATAAGTAATTAAAAAATTTTTAATTGATAATTAAAAAAATGTTCACTGTAATGCTTTTACGGATTTTGTGTACAGTTTTTAAAGCTCACTCAACGAACAGCAGTTCCCCGATAGTCTATTAATGAAAAGTGAAAAATTGGAAAATCCTAATTAGTATTTTAGAAGTAAAGCATTGATGATATAACATCAATTATTTCATTACTTACATAATTGAAGATCCTTACTAAATTATTCCGTATCCGTAAGTTGGTGAACGGAATGACAATGAGAAAGTCATTTGTACATACATAATAGAATAAAATAAATAAAAGTTTTCGAATAAAACTCAAGTTACCTATGTGCACACTAAAAATTAAATAAATTCAATTATTCAAAATATCAAATAAAAAAAAATTTAAATAAAGTCATGGGCTTTGCAATATTTAATTTAATTTAATTATATAAATGCCAAATATATTATATCAATATTTAAAAAATTATATTGGTCTATGCCAGTGGTCAGCAAACTCATTATAGTCAACAGAGCCAAATATCAACACTTACGATTGAAACGATTTTACGATTTTTTTATAGCTCATTGAGTAACAATTTGTTTGGTGATCTTTTTTATATTTTTTAGCTCATTCAGTACAGTTTTTTTTTTAATTAAAAGTATAATTTTAGCTTTGTTAAAGCGGAACATTTTTTGCCAAAACGGAAAGAGCCACACCTATGAAGCCAAATGTGATGGTTTGCCGACCACTGGTCTATGGTCATAAAAGCTTTCAAAACAAATATATCGAAAGGCGCACTTACCCCCACATTCGAGGTAAGTGTTTTCTCATAAAACAATTTTTTTTCGTGGATTTGTAGTGAAGAAATCTTCAAAAGACACAACCCAGTTGTTTTGGGAGGTAGTGTAAAATCTTATTCACTAAAACCCCACTCTTGTGCTATTCGGATTCGCCTTCCGGCATTCCTTCCGCAGAACAGTTGCTTCTTTGCTATTGAGTGTTCCGCCTTTTCGGAATTTTCTTCTTCGTACAATTGTGTAAGTTCCATCTGTCGCTCTCTTTGGTCTTTACCCTACACACGAATGTCACAAAGCTCTTTCCAGTTTTCCAGAGAAGCCAGCATCGTTCCCACCAGATTTTCAACGGATAGAGAGATTCCATTTGATTCCTTAGCCATCATTCTATGTGAACTCCATCGAGGAATGTATGATGTAGAGTGTCTATCTCTTCACAGTATGGGCAGCCAACCGCATTCACTTTTCTGAAGCGAAACAGGTATACTTCGAAACAGTCATGACCTTGAAGGAACTATGTTAGCTCGTATGAAGTCTGGCCGTGTCATCTTTCTTGTCATTCCTGTATGTTCCTGATCAGCCGGTACATCCATCGGCTTTTCGTGTTGACATTCCACCTTCTCTGCCACGATTTAATCGAGTCTCAGCGCAACTCGGCTGGGGTTAGTGGTAAATTTGTCAAACTTTGCCTTGCGCTTCACGGCAAGAAGATCCATAGAAACCTGTGCCGTCACCACGAGCAAGATGTCCGTCGGCGCAGTTCTGTACGCTATTCTCAATGCCATCTTCCTCTGGACACTCTGGAGCAGTTAGGCGTTTTTGCGAATTTTAAGAGCGCTCTTTCTGTTAGCGTCTGCCTATAAGCTCCTCGTAGAGCGAAATAAACTCTGCTACAGCCGCCAGTTCTCTTTGCTTGTACTCTGATGACCCCCATGTATTCGGAAGTAGTCTGATAATACCGGCCACCGCCTTCTGCACCACCACTAAGCGAATATGTAGTCCGAAAGTCCCCAATGTATGAACAGCTAGGATTTTTATGTGTTCCGACGGGGTCTCATCTACCTCGATATTTATTTCTTTTTCTTTTGGTTACGATGAACTGCCCCTTCGTGTTCATCCCTCCGTAGATGGGTGCAATTTTCTGATTGGAGTTAATCAGGACTTCTTCTTCTGGCCTGGCTGTTGTCACGATCGTGAGGTCGTTAGCAAACCCAATAATTTTTATTCAAGGCAGAGTGGACAGCCTTAGAACTTTGTCGTAGCTGTACTGGGACAGCGCAGGTTCCAGTACGGAGCCCTGCAGGACACTACTGTTCATCTCAAAACGCGTTACCTTATTCGCCTCCCTCGTCGTAATCAGACACGTTCTGTAAGTATGCGACTACTTCTCTCTCCCTCAGATCCAGCAGGATATTCTCTCAGACGACATATGTAGTTAAATGACGTCCATGGCCGTTACTAGAGCATATCGTCTGGTACTCCGTGTAGATTCTATTGCCAATCTGACAGTGGACACTATTTCCTAGAGGGTGTAAGTTGTGGACTTCCCCTTTTTGAAGTCATATATAGGTCCCCCTTTTGTCTCTATCTTGGCCTGTAATCTGGTCAAGATCAGGCGCTTGAGCACCTTGCCGACATGGTTTATGAGGCATAGAGGTCTGCCTATATTCGACGAGGGCTTGCCCAGAGGTTTGTTTCTCTTTCTAATAAGCACCAGAACGGCCTTTTTCCAGCTGCTTGGATACATTTCACTTTGGATGAGTGGGTTTATAGCCTTCAACAAGAAGTCCGGCCGCAGCTCTCTCATTTTCCTTATGATCGTTGCCGGAATGCCGTCGGGACCTGGCGCCTTGTTGAGCTTACCTTAACGCCTTAAACAACCTAGGTCGTTCGAGGCATCGTAGAGCTCTGCGACATCGAATGGTGGGATTGAATCAGTAACCACCTTCCTAGGGGTGTCGTGTCTAGAACAGTATATCAATGATTGTTCCCAGTCTATCGTCCATTATACCGGATGCCGCTCTTTAACCCGGGCTCTTGGTAACTATGCTATATACCATTCCCCACTCTATTCCACTTAAAACAATATAGTAGTATTATTTTTTCCAAAAGTCAAAAAAACTTGAATTTGTATTTACCTGTCAAATTTATAAATTTACTTTTTGGTGAAAGTAAAATTGTTTTACTTCACTGTCGGCGACTGGCAGCACTAAACCACTTCAGTTCCGCCTACAATAAAAGTTAGTGTTAATAAAATATGTATAATATTTTTCGGCTTCATTTTGAAGGCATTCTATATTATGGTTATAAGGTCAGCCTCTATGGTTTTTGTGTCAATTATACAATTTAATCTTGAGATTGTTTTATTATTAACTAATCAAACTAAACAAATGTTAAAATAATTAAAATAAAAATTTTTTTAAGAATTCAGTAAAGAATACATACTTACATAGAAACATAATATTTAAAAAACACTAAAAAATGACAATAATTTAAAATAAAAAGTTTGTAATACGATATAAAGGCCCTTATTTCACAATTATTATTGATCATCAGTCGTATTTAACATAAGAAAAACGTAAAAATAATGAGAAGCAAGAGAAAATATACCAAACAAAATTGAAAAAATTAAAATTAAAAAATCAAGAAATTTATTTTACTTTAAAATGATTGTGCGTGCTTATCAAATAACCAAAAACTAAAAATGTCACGTGTGCTGACTGAAATGTTTAGGTTAAATAAATGAAAATAAATCTTTAACCTAATACTATTGGATGTGGAGTGGAGACGCACTGCGCCATCTAATCACTTCGAAAACTAAATTTGAAAAGAATTTGTGAATTATTGTCATTTTTTAGTATTTTTAAATATTATGTTTCTATGTAAGTACCTATGTATTCTTTACTGAACAGTTAAAAATTCATTATTTTAACATTTTGTTTAGTTTGATTATTTATACATTGCATACACTATTAAAAATACGAAAATAAATACTTAAAAATTTTATTTTTTAGGTTATTTTTCTATGTTTTATGAATGTTTTAATTTCATAATTTTCGGTATTTTTATATTTATATTTATCATAAAGGTGCAAAATTAGTCTTATTTATGGTTTTAGATTCAGAATTTTATAGTCTAAAACTCACATTTGAATGTTATTTTGCTTATAATAACTAGGAAAACAGTAACTTACGAAAGTATGATTTTACAGATTTTACAAGTCCTACTACCGAGAATTGTGGATACCACCGTGTATGTTTGGTATTTAATAAAAGTTTTGAAAAAATTCTTGCGTCTTATCATACTTACGTAATACTTGAACGCTCCTTAATAGTAAAGAAAATTATGAAAAGTCAAAGTCAATATTGTTTAACTTATGGCCAACCTAGGCTCATAACCTGTTGTGATTATGGCTACTATTCGTCTAAATTATTAGTTATAACTTTTACGCAAATATCAAGCTTTGTTCGGAGCCCCACGATATGTTTAGCTTTGGGCGCCTAAAAAGTTGGATCCGCCCAATGAATAGGTGCGGTGAGATCAATAATATCATTATTGATCGAATACAATTCGATTACATTAATAGAACGGTTTAACGTAAGACAGTAAAATGTTATCATTCCAATCTCTCGTTTGTAAATTGTAATTCAATATAAATCTGTACTATATATTTTAATATACTTACTAAATAAGTGTTAACTGAGCTTCCACTTGATTCTTTTCGACCCTTCGACATGGGTGTACCGAATCAAGACTTTATATAACCCTTCAACTGTTTATAAGTCTACAAATAGAGCTAAACCTCTCTTAAGATCATTTTTAAAATTATCTAAATTTTATTATTGATAAAAATGTAAAACATCAGCTGTTCCATATTTTTGGTCAATTTAAACCTTTTTGCTTTAATTAAAAATGTAATAAAAAGTTAATATTTGAAAATTTTTATATTGGTGAGACTGCAGTTTTTTGTTTTTTGCCTATCTACAAATTTCCTAATGGCAAAGAATTTCATTTTGATTAGGTCAAAGAATAACCGTCAAATTTGATCCAAATAATTGTCACATTTGACAAATATCATTGTCAACTGTGATTTCTGACATTTTAACCGATCTCAAACAACGGTCATATTTGACAGTTTTTAAACAGCTGAAGAAAAGATATTAAAGAAAACAATTGAATTAATTACCGAAGGTTACTGAAGTTTATACCATCGGCAGTAATTCCTTCGGTGATTCAACTCTAACCTTCTTTTATTATAAGATTGCCAAATTTGATGACAAATTTGACAAATATCATTCTGACATCTTAACCTATTTCAAACAATGATCACATTTGACAGTTTTTAAACAGTAGGAGGGAGGATATGAAAGAAAATCGAATTAATTATTGAGGATAACTTAAAACCACCGTCGATATTTTGTTACCATTGATGCAGTTTTACACCATCGACAGTAATTCTTTCAGGGATTCAACTCTTGTATTAAAATTACCAAATTTGATCTAAATAATTGTCACGTTTGATAAATATCATTGTCAACTGTCATCTCTGACATCTTAATCTATTTCAAACAAAGATCACATCTGAGAGTTCCTAAACAGTGGAAGAGAGCTATTAAAGAAAACAATTGACTTAATTACTGAAGGTAAGCCTAAAACCACCGTCGATATTTTTTAGCATTGATGTAGTAATTCTTTCGGTGATTCAACTCACTATTCTATTATAGGATTTTCAACTTAAAAAAACTGGTTAATAATAGCCCATTATTCTGTGATCTGTATTACATTCTAATGATAAAATTATTAAAATTGCTTATAATTGTATTCTATTTTTCGAAAATATTGCGTTTAATTTTTCTAGAATAATGCAAACAAACACGTCGAATAACATTTTCAGAAATTCCAACATCAAATTTTTTTGGGATTTATATGTAAATTTGTAAAATTAACATAAAGATGATAATTATATTCAGAGTGTCATACAAGTTAAAAACTTCAAAACACAAAAATACTGGAAACACACGGAGACATTTTATTGGCGCCCAATCCCGGATACTTTGGCGACATACTCGTAATATGTAAAATTTGTCTTCGCAGAAAAGACACTGCACATCCATTTTCGAATTAAAATGTTACAATGTTAGCGACCTTGTCTAAAATAGGAAATACTTTAAAAATTTACAGCCTTCGAGGAATTTAATTCTTCCGGTATGAGCGGTAGAAAATAAATGATCCTTAACATGGTAAACAAACTTTCCGCTACGAAAAATGTGCCCATACAACTCAATAATTAATAATTTCATTAATTTATCTGATTTCTTATTTTATTTATTAACAAGGACGACAAGAAATACTATAAGTAATTGTTTCAGTTTGAGAAGATTCCTTGGCCTTTAAAACAAAAATATTAACATTTTTATTTACTATGTAATATACCTTGACTTAAGTTTTACTATAATCATCTGATAAAAAATATCTGATTTATTTAAAGAACACTTAAATTTAAATGTAAAGCTGCCATAATAAAATATTTGTAAAAACACTAAGTTTGCATAGGTAGAAGAGACCGAAAATGATTTTAGACGCTACGAATACAATGGACACATATGTACAATGTTACCCCGATTATGGGGATACTTGGTACACTTTCCACTGCTGCACTTGTATTACCCCGATAAGTAGTATCAGAGAACGAAAAAAATTTTGTATGTTGACATTTAAGTCTGCTAAAGATCCTTAGTTAAAAATTATCTCATGAAGCCTCGGTCTCCCCTAATAAATATTAATTATAGCTGTAGAATTCTATACTCATTAAGTGCTTAAATGAACTGGTGTACGCTTTTTTAATTGGAAAATACAAATAGGTAATTGATTTTCTGACATTTTAAAATTATTTACAATTACTCATTGTAGACCAGCAATCGCTGAAAAAATACAGGGCGTTATTAGCCAGCGGACGATTTCAAGTAATGCCAAGTATGGAGCCACGTTGATTGGGCTAAAAAAATGAATAGATTATGACAAAACATGCTAATAAATCAACTTCTGAATAAATTATTTAAATAACATCTTAATTAAGCTATTGACGTTAATGTAAACGACGATAATTTGATTGTACGAGTATGTTTTTAATAAATTAATTTAATATTCCAAAAAAATTTACTTTGGATTATTATGGAATTGGCGTGAGATACGGACCCTAAAAAATATATGTATACATACATAATAATAAGTGTAAATAAACAAAATTCACAAGATTAAACTTTAAAATTAAAATATCTAGAATGATATCGCTTCGAAACAAAATTTGAGGAAGGGAGGGGGTAATCTATAATTTATCTATAACTTTCTTTTGTTTTCGAGACGTTGAGATATAGCTCGATGACCAGCGATCTCAATTAAGTATTTATCTCAGTTAATTAAATAAACCAAGTAAAAAAAGAATAACAAAAGTCGAGGCGATACCATCTCGCTTAATTTAAACGTTAGGGACTGTAATAAGAACAATCATTATGATTTTTAAGCTAATTACTGTAATTATGTAATGCCAATTTAATATTCTTGGATATTACGAAATTTTCTAGTTTTTATTCGGTCATTAATAAATATTAATAATGCTGATTCGCCATCCTTTTTAAGATTATTAACCACTTTAAGTTTTTGTTTTCTGTTAATTATTCGTTTTGTTTTGCATATTATCTAGAGAAATTACATAAATTAACTTTCAGAGTGAAGAATTTCAACGTTATCGTCATTTAGAGAAACATAATAATTAATTGCTTATGTTCTGGTTACTTAATTTGTTCGTTTAAAGATCAAAACTGAGCCGTTCCCGAAAAACTGATAACGCAATGGAACGTCAGTAGGTCTTCTCCAATGCAGCTTACTCGGGAGCTAATCTTATATTATTACACCCGATGATAATAAATTAAATTATCAGTTGGGTAGGTTTTTAGTTTAGAATTGCCCGTGGCGGCGGATGGGATAAATCAAATTGAGCATATAAAATTTGAAAATAAGATTCGACCGCATCGTTTTATGCAGTTCATAAATATAAACTGCTTTCCGTTTTTTTGTTTATCACATGCAGAAATAAAGAAAGCAAAAGTTTTTATTTTTATTTCAAATCGAATAATATCTATTTATACTTCTTCCTATATTCTTCAATTTGATTGGTTCCTGCAAACTTTTACATCACAGTGGAATATTTTTATTATTAATTATTAATTATTTAATTTATTTTTAATAATTTTCTTAATTATTGTGCTCTAGTCACTAAATTTTCCGAGACGAAACAATTGAAGATATACAACGAGATGGTTTTCAGATTCAGCAAATACCCCCCCCCCCCTTCCCCTATACTACAATTTTAAATCTCAAATTAATCATGCGAACTTTAAACTTTTTTTGAACTTAGTTACTGGAACTGGAAGTATTCCATAACCGCTCCCCCCCCCCTCTCTGAACTCGTATTTTATTTCATCCTTTCAGAACAAATACACCTATAGGTCGAAGTATAGAATACCACTGATTATTTACCGTGTAGACAGAATTTTTTGTTTATTATTATGATAAAGTCTTATTTTAGGGCTTATTTTTTGGATAAAAAAATTATTTCTGATTTTAAAATAATTATTTTCGACCGTAGACGACATACCAATCAAAATTATTATTTTTACAATTATTTAAACCAATTATTTGCTTTTAAGTGCTTTTATATTTTAAAATTCAAATAATTATAATTTTTTAATACCTATATAAGATTTTTAATTTATTTGTTTATATTATAATTTAATTTATTTTATTCTCTGTATAACGTGTTGGAAGATTATGCACAAGTAGTCGAAACGCGTCACGACAATAAAAACATACGTACGAAAAAAGTGCAAATATCTTATTTTATTATATTATTTTATGATACCGGAATGTGATTTTTTGCTATACCTACTACCGTCAGTTGTGACCAAGAATAGCAGACTAACCTAAAACTACTGATCTTATCTGTTATCTGTCTACAGCTGACGCGCATGAATGGTTTAACCAAAAGGTTACTTAGGTCTTAGGTTACATGTTATCTAGTGTTTTTTATTAAAATATCTGTCGTTAATCCATTCGTGCGCGTCATTGGTAGACAGATAATTGATAAAATCCAAAACTACAGTAAGTATAAAAAAATTATTACTTTGCCATACTTGAAACTTTAACTTCAATTTACTTGAAACTACAATTTAAAAGTTAGCGGGCACGATTACTCAAAAATTAAAAAAGCAACCAAAGTGCACTTTGCAAAAAAATTTTTTTAAAAATTAAAACAAAAATTATGGTGTAAATCTCAACTTTCGTTTTATTCTCTAATTTAATCATTTTTACTAATTTTTTTAGGTTCATCGACAAGTAAAACCTGTAATAAAAATTATTAAAAATTGTATTTAAAAAGAAGAAAAAAAAAAACAAAATGTAAACAACAAATGTAAATTATATATGTAATAATTTAATTTTAATTAATTCACTTTTTTTAAACCTGTTTATTTTTTATGTTTTCTAGATGAGTCAAAAAAACGTTAGGAAAGCTCTTATTTACTACCGTTCGGAAAGCTGCACTTTCAATATCTTTTATTTGTGATATAAAAATAAGGTATGATCATTTTTAGCAATTTAAAAGTGATGCACTAGCGGTATTAAATTTAAAATGGTTTTTAGGCAATTTTCTTTAAAAAAAATTTCGTTAATCAAATCATGCGCATCATTAATTAATTTTCTGTTTATGAAATTATGTAGATAGTGTTAAATTAATTATACATAATTTTGATAAATAAAAATTGATAGAATTTTGTGGATGAGGTGCTCAGCGCCATCCTCCCATTTTCAAAATTTCTGCCACTAACAAGATTTGTTAGTAGCAGCATTCAAATAAATTTAAAATAAATTTAAAAAATTATATATTCAGTTAAAATAATTATATAAAATATAATAAAATAAAAAAATTTAAAAATTAAATAAAAAAATATAAAAAATGAAATAAAAATTTAAGTTTGTTTATTATTTAAGCAATAAAAGGTTTTGTTACAACTCAGTTATAACCTAAAAATGTCAAATTAAAATTTGATAAAATAGGAGCCGTTCATAAAATACGTCACGCAAAATTTCGCTTTTTAGACCACCCCCCTCGTCACGCTGCGTCATATTTGCTAACCCCCCCCCCCCACAAATATTACGTCACAAATTCACAACGATTAATAATAGCATACAAATATTTATAATTTAAAATATTTATTCGATGATCTAAAATAACAAAACTCGTAAAACTATCCATCGCAAATAATCTGTTTATTTACTCAATCGGTAAAAAATCAAATTGATGAACTGCGAAGTCACGTTTCTTAAGACCCCCCTTCCCCCTTGCCACATATCGTCACATTAAACAATACCTCTTCCCTCTGCATTGATGTTGATGTTTTTATTTCGATAAGAATATTTCTACTGAACACAATTACTAAAATATTTTTAGGATATCCCCCCCCCCTGGTTTTAAGAGGGTTTGATATTATTGTGCTCTGTAAATAGTTTTGTATTAAACAAGAATCTTTTACTCTTTCAGAACAAATAGTTGATCTACATCTCGCAGATCGCGGCGTTTACGGCATTTCGCCGTCGGCCTTTTCGCCGTCGCAAATTTAAAATTTAATTTTAATTTTTTTGTTAAATTCTAAAATTTTTAAATATAAATTGCAATATAATATTATAATATATAGAATAAAATTTAAATTATTTTTTTATTCAAAAAAACCTTTCAACAGGTTTGAATGTTCAAATTTTAACATGTAAATAATCAACTATAATTTTATAAATCAAAAAATGTAAGTGACTTTGAAGCCACCTACAGTTTTGAGCAGAAAAAAGGTAAAATTTTAGTGAATTTAGATGTTTTCAGGTTTCTTTCTTTATATCACTTTCAAACAAATACCTCAAAAAGTAACAGGAATTTTGTAACCAAATTTAGTATTTAGTACTCTTATATTGAGACTTAAGAATTGCTTAAATTTTGTTTAAAATTAAACTGAAAAGAACATTTTTTTTCTTACTTTTTCAAATTTATATGAAAATTAAATCATATTTTTAAAAAATCCAAGTTGTGGAATTTGATTTATATTATAAATTATATATACAATTTCAATGTATTGCAAAAAAAATGCAAAAAGAGATTTAGCACTTAAAGATGCAGTTTATAAGTATAAGGTAATAAAAAAATCAATCGTTAATGGTCAGCATGACTTGATAAAAATAACTGCCTGTCTACTGGCGGTGTTCACAGGAATACTGAAAAAGAAAAAAGTTTTTTTTAATATTCCAGGTTTTTTTATGTATAATTTATTTACTCGGAGGCTAGACAAAAAAGGTTGCGTCTTGGACCGCGGTTTTATAGAACATGAATTTAAAGTTGATGAAATTACACAGCTTTGGCCTCTTTCGAAGAAGTTATTTATTCAGAAATAAGATCCCCATTTATTGCTAAAAATATTTAACTCTTATCTGAACAATTATGGCTGGAATCTCGTTAATGTATTCGTAATCTCATTTCTAAAATATCAAGTGAAATTGATCATTCTAATTTTATGATAAGGGGGGGGGGTCTGCAACCCGAAAAATTTTCTAAAGCTTCAGCGAGATTCACTTTTGGTATAGGAATTTTACCAAATAAATTTTTAATTTTAATCAAATAGAAAGTGGAATATTTATTAATCGATTTGTTTCCGACATTCAAATTAAATTGTCAACGAATATAAAAAGTAAAATCAATTTGTATGCACGTTTCCTTGTTCATTTTGAAATTTATCATTTTAAAGTATAGCACTTTTCCCCTTTTTAATTATGCATAAGTAGAAAGCTTAAAAGTTGATTGGAAGTTGAACCCGGAAATATTGGGTCAAAAATGGCTTATACTACAGTTTAGAGTTTCTGCATTTATCTCGAATATTTTTAGAAAAAATTCAAAACCGTAGTAATAATCTTTTCTGGACCCATAGATTAGATGCTCTCATCCTCATTATTTACTAGTCCAAGATTTTGGAATTTTGGTTTTGGTGTTATGCAACTGCAATTCGGTGTGCTGTTATTATGACCTTGTTACAGTTATGGAATATTTTAATAAATTCAAAAACTTTCCACTTAAAAGCATAGTATGCCAATAAAGATGTGAATAAAAAATAGGAAATTCAACAGGAGAACTACAGCAAATCTGATGCAGAAAATATACCCAATAGCCCTAAAACTGTAAAAGTTCGATTTTATGGATACACATATTTTAAAAAGTTACGATACTGGTTATCAATTATTTATATCAAAAAACGGGCAAATGCTAATCAAAACAAATAAGATTATTCCACAATGTCAACAAGTTCAATAAGAAAAGAGGATTTTTCTGGTTTCTTCCTATAAAAAATATTATATAAAAAGTGTTTTTGAATTTGTAACATACTAATTATAGTAATACAAATTTATAAAGATGAAGAACTGACGACAGAAGCACGTTGGGGTCACTGTTCCGGATCTTAAATTTTGCTCTTTTGAAAAACTCAAAAAAAGCAGTAGGACTAAAAAATTTCGGAGACGCCAGGGGTAAAATTCGCTACATCGTTATTCGTCAATCTCATTCTATAGGAGAGATTGAGAGAATATCTTATACATTGATATTTTCAATCCGGTGTTCGATCGCATGGGCACCCACGTCAAATTTTTATTTCATATTTTAAAAAACGAAATGATTTGATTTATTCGCGAGAAGTGAACTTGTAAGCGAGGTCAACAAATACATAATCAACCATCTTTAAGTTGTTTTATTTCGGTATTTTATATGATGCCTACACGAATAAAATGTTAATCAATATCAAAATATTTGTTAACAGTTTATGTGATATAATAATTTGGTAATTTTGTAAATTGCAAAAAATTTTCATTGTAAAGTTGCATAGTTTGGGGCTTTCAATTTAACCGCAAATGCTTGAAGTGGTTTTTATTCAATTGTCAACTTTGTAATGTTGCGATGTTAGATTTTGAATCTCGCGCCCTTTTTCTTTAAAAATTAAAGGCCTATGAAATTAAATACCACCATCAACAGTCACTATGGAAGTAACTCAATTATTATGCAACCCAACATACAATTTTTTTCTTTATTTACTTTTTATTCGTATAGATATAATAATAATGTAGATATAGATTATTTTCTACAAAGTTTTGTTTAACTGGCCAATAACTGTACTGTTTACCCTATTATGAATCAGTGTTGAAAAAGCGAATTCGCATAATGGCTGTGCACTGCTGCAAACATGCGACATACTCTGTATGTAACGGTTCAAAGTTGACAAAGTATATTTTGTTAATTTTGACTGTAACAGAACTGAAATGTGAAGTCTGGGTAACTTTCACTGAAAGAAGTGTTTTTAGCATAGAAATCCTCGAAGGCGAAATCCGAGGGATTTCCTACAAGTATTTCACGAGTATGGTCTCGAAGGGGAAGCTGATGTCGAATAAGTCTTCCTTTACAAATATCGAGTAACGCCTCTGCAATTAGAGCTCTGCCAGCAAATCCTCTTCCCACGTTCCCGTCGTGCCCCCTGACTGTAGCAAACGGGAAATGATGAAAAGCGAGTTTCCGGCGCCTAAAAGCCAGACGAACTAAATCAAAGACGACTTAGGTAAAGAACATGGAACTTTCAAGGAATATCAAATAAACAGCAAGAAATGTGAAGCCAGTTAGACAAACTGAAAATGGACATAGTATGTCTCACGGAGACCAAATGTAAAGGCCAATGACAGAAGATGGAAGACAATTATGAGATCTATTGGTCTGGAGTCCCCCAAAGCAGAATGCAGCAGCAGCAATAGCCATTAAGAAAAAACATGCCAAGAAGGTAACAGATTTTGAAGCGATTTTAGAAAGATGTATAAAAATAAATATTAAGATCAGAAATAATGAGATAGTTATTCGCGTTTTACAAAATGTGAAGCGCCACGTAGTGTCCTTAGCGGTAACTAGCATAGGCAGTAATCGACGTCTTTTTCGCTTTGAGTGTTTTTAAGTAATATGGATAAAATCCTGAAAAATAAAATTAATAATATGAATTGTAGTGTTTACTAATGTCAAAGCTGGGCAAGCCAAACAAAAATTTTAAGTTTTCATAATTTTCCACGCAAAAATAGTAGGTATGACCAGAATTTCCAGCTTTGCAAGTACATAATGCACTTTTGATCTCAATTACCTCCATTATTCAAAAAGCACATTGAATTTCATATGGTTTTTCCATTAAAGCAGTGGTCTGCAAGCACAAAGCAAATATAGCGATGGCATCGGCATCTTGGTGTTTAATTCCACAATTAATGAGGTGTTTGGCATTTAAAATTGCTTCTCCCTCATTGATACATCTAGAAGACGGCAGAGCATCTAAATAATAAAATATTTTTGCTAATGAAAGTAACAATGATGCATTTTCAGTAGTAATTTTTTCTAAAAGAAAATTTAACAGTTAGTTACCTACATTGAATAAATTATGAATTAAATGAATTTCAATCTTTTTTTAAGTTTTTCTTTATATATTTACCATTAAATATCTTATAAATTATAAAATTCACTAATGTAAACCAAATTGATTTAAATAACACGATTTCTAATACGACGCATAAGTCGGACATATTGTTTCAATACAGCGCCACCTATCGGTAGTGTAAAATGCGAATACTGGGAGTGTATGGCCCAACCATAGGCCCAACAAACGATTCAAAAAGAAAAACTAAATAAGAGTTTGTAAGATTACAATATGCAAATTGTAATGCTTGTTGGGTTGTCTATATCTTATTTTATAGCTCGAACCGGTTCGACACTTTCCAGGTGTTTAAAAGTAAAAGTAGAAAGGGAAAAGTTTTGTTTAGTAGAGTTTTACAAGAAAAGTTAGTTAAAACTGTGGTTGAAACGTAGAGTAAGAAATTTACAATTAAACGTAATATTGATATTATTTATATTTGAGTACATGTCAGATCATAATTTGGTAAATTTTGGTAATAAATTTTGTTCGTTAGTTTCAATTTGTTTAAAACAGGGGCACTATTGCGTATTACGTTATCAAGGATTGAGTTGGTTATATTTAAACAATTGAAGTAAAATGTTTTAATTATTAGATGGGTTATATTTTGGTAGCTATTGAAATAATTTTATATTAACGGTAATGGCATTATTAAAAGTTGATAGCAGTATAATTAAAATAGGAGTAACTGGGTAATTTTGTTGTTAATTGTTTAAACATATTAGTGTTGTTGGTTGTATTTTGGTGATGGTTGATTTATTTTAAATAATTAAGTTTGGATTGCAAGGAACACCAGAAATCGACAAAAGTTAGGATAGTTATTGACCAACAGCTGCACATTCTGAACTTGAGTTTATAATTTTATTACTAAAGTATCAAATGTTGCATTTTAGTATAATTTTAACGATCGAAGAAATTCCATATACAAAGTGATTACTTTGCAGATGACTTTTATTTGTATGTAAATTGATTACAATGGTTCTTCTAGTTATTCTAACGATCACAAGTTGAAAATAATTTTAAAGCCCATGACAATTCAGATGCATATTAATAATTATGCTTAATTCAATTGAACGTGATTGTAATTTCTATTTGAAAGATTTGTCTATTACTCTCGAAGAACTCTAGATGATAATTCACAAATCCTCCGACTTTCCTTGAAATATTAAAGTTGATTGTCTAGAAGAAAAATCTAGAAGAATGCCAAAATTTCACCTAGAAGAGATCCAAAAAGCTTTTAGTCGAAATCATCGGTATGCGCTTCGTGAGATTTCAAATCTAAATTACAATCTCTGCTTGGTTTAATTGAGTCACATTTGCAGGTGTAATTTAAACTAAAAAGTTTTCGACAAACAATAATAATATTATTGTATATTATTATATTATATATAATATATATTATTATTAGTATATATTATTATACAATAATATAATTAAATACAATACAAAATATAATTTGGTCCAACCGTGCACAATAAAATTATATAAAATATAAACTTTTGAACCCTAAGAATGCAATTTTATATTACTGAAGTTACACAGGATTCCGATATAAAAATAAGTACCGTGATCTCCAATTAAGTTATTATTCAGGATTATTAAAATTCAGGGTGTTTGGAAATTAATTATGATTTTATCATTGCTTCAGACTTGATTCTCGAACCCAGATTTAAACAGGAAATAAAAGATTTGACATAACCCAAATATATGTATTTTATTTGTGTTGTGCATTTATGATCGTTTCTTGTTTTTGGAGCGGTCATCTGTTTTGTTTCAGCTGTGAACAATTTTGTTTTGTACAACGGAGGAAGGAAGAACTGGTTACTAGATGACGTGGTGGTCCATGGCTATTTTTCCTTGTTTAGGAATTTTAGAAGTCGCATCTCCAGGCAAACGCAAAAGAAGTCGACCAAGAAGATCGTAGAATGACGATACTAAGGAAAGAATGCGGGCTTTCTAGGTAGAAGAGAAAGATGCATTGAACCGAGACATATGGCGTTTGCAAACCGAAAAGTCGCGAATGGCGGTATAAAACCGGAAAATATGTATATTTCACGACGGTAAAGTTACGTTTGACTCTGAAGACTGTTATCCACAACAGCATCAAAATGTGAAAAAATCTCGGAGACTTTAAAATCAGCTTTCTGTATTATGTATTAATAATTAAGGTTTACTTGTGCACTACTTCTGCAACCAACTTAACCAAATTGGAAAGAGGACAATTTTCTGAGCATATTAAAAATTTATTAAAAATCAAAAATTTACATGTATTTTAGATAGGGAAATATTCGTTTTTACATTGATGTGTGATTTGCCGTTGTTGTAGAATGGCAGAACTCACCAAAGGTGGAACTCAAAGACACAGAACTCGTCTGGATGTCAACCGCATCTGCGTAGCGTAGCGTAATGGCAATGCAAAGCGTTTAGTGCCGTAGGCGCTTTAATCTTCTTCATCTGGTGAGTGAGTAACGGGCGTTGGAGATTTTGGATCAAAATATACGCTGACGCGGGTTGGGCCGCGTCGATCTGAGTGGTGAATTTTGAACTTTGCCAAATGTGTGTCGAAAACTAACAAAATGAGATTTCGTGGGCGAACAGCTATTATTTGAACCTCAAAAAGTGTACGCGTCTATAGGTGTGCCGTCTCGGACGTCTCGTGGGTCGTGCAGGGATGACCGGAAAGGGGTCGAGAAAGGATGTCCCCAAGACGGGAAAAAATAGCTGTGCGAATTGAAACACGATTGTCAATCGAGTTTACGACATCGCCGCTAGTGATTTTCCGTGTCAAAGAATTCCAAAATCTTGTTGTTGCATTGTGGAACCGCATCTGACAGCGAACAGTAAGAGTAGTTGAAAGCACACATACCGTCAACAAAACACAGAACGGAGAGCGTAACGTACGAGTTTCCGTGGGATTGCTATGTCGCGTTTTACAATTTTCAGATTTTTCAAATTTTAAAATACCATTTTTTCGAAAACTAATAGATATTCCTTCAAAATTTTGTTTTAATATGCTCAGAAAGTTGTCCTCTTTCCAATAGTGTATAGGAAAAAGTTCAAATCGTGGAATGAATTAACTGACAAGTAACCATTTTGTTTGAAAGTTGTTTTAAAAAAAAATTTTTTTCTACTAAAAAATACCAAGAAAATAAATATTAGATAACAAGAGCGTCAAGTAGGTTATTATCAATTCGAGCAATAAATTAATAACTCCTTTACCTTCCAGCATTATATTTATACTATTTTGTACGCTCTGAAAAAATCAGTAAATTTATATAAATTTAAAACAATAAGGGCCGGTATTATAAAGCACAGATAAATCACTAGCTAGTTAGTTTCAAAGTAAATTTCCTATTATGTTTAGACGTTTTGATACCAGATGTCTTGGTCATAGTGCATGAGATGTTATGATACGTTAGAACTAATTTTTAAATTTTATGGTTTTATAGCATATAGGGATGCATGGTACCATGATAGGGATGTAGTGATAAGCAACACGGCACCTAGCGGAAATTTGGCGAACTAAGTTAAATGAGTAGTATTGTTAGTTTAGCGTATGCTGTAGTAGTAATTTTAAAAGTTTTCGGCGATAAATTAAATTTTGTTATATATAATTCAATATGAGTGCTAATCAGTATTGTTCAGTGCCTCAATGTTCCTCTTGGGCAAAGAAAAATTCGGAATTAAGTTTCCATTTATTCCCCACAGCTGAAAAATACAAAACACGCGTGCTAAATAAAATAGGAATTCAGGAATTGGTAGATGTGAAAAAATGTGGATTAAAAATTTAAAAATAGGAAAAACTGTGACAAAGTTTATGAAAGTGTGTTCACTACATTTTACAGAAGATAATTCTTTTACACGAGGCCTTCATAAACACATCTAGATGTTTCAGATCCCTCTAAATATTTTAGATAGTCTTTTTCTTCATGTGCCATATCCGGTTCCCCGGACGTTGGCGAACTCTCTCCTAGGTCTGTGTTGTGCGTCTGAAGTATTATCACACACATAGGGGACCTATTGCTTAACGCGGGCTCCGAACCGCGGGAAGTGTATACACTTCATCTCCAGAGAGGATGTACCAGGCATATTACACCTAAGTGGTTTGCCATTGTCTTCCAAGGGGAGATGGTCAGCATAAAGTTTTACTGAGCCCGGAGTCGAACCAGGCATTCAGCATTAGTAGCAACGCACTTAACAGCTCTAGCTGACGACCGTCTCTAGTCAAGATAGTCTTGAAGAGTTTTTAGATAGTCAAGAAGACTTAATTTTAATTCGTAAGATTCTGACATATCTGTAAATTTTTAAAATTAAACAAAAACACCCACGTTGAAGTAAGCAATCTAAAACTCACCTAACCGTATATATACTATGTAACTGCAGGAAGATGAACTACTTAATACTAACCGTAAATTGTCTTAGCACAAATAAAAACTAATTAACAAGTTTGCTTGGAAAAAGGAATGAAAAACTCTCAAAACACCATAAAACACAAGTACTGCCGTCACACGAATGTGTTTTAAGTTAGTTCACATTTTTACACGGTGGCGTGTAAAATTCTCAGGACTGCAAACGGTAAAAGTTCCAAAAATTATAAACTACGGTGGAGGTTATCAAAAGAAGTACCTACCAGATACATTATTAAAAATATCTTTTTTTTATATAAAAAATAAAATAAAATTATACTATGTTTACCTCATTTACATTGCATACTTATCAATAAATTTCATTCTTGTAATTTACCAAATTTCACTTTGATCATCACAAAAACTATTTTTCATACTGAAAAAATTTTTAAAATTTATTATTAATTGAAATCAAATTTTTAACAATCCAGTTTAAAAATCACAACTAACTGTAACACCTCAGCTGAACTTTCGTCAGTTTCTCAAAAAAAAAGATCGCATCGCGAATTTACTGTCAAGTCTGACAGCAGCAGATTTTTATTTTATTAATTATTTTTGATTGGTCAAAATTTGACATAAAATCAAAATAAAACATGGGAATTCATCAGCAAAAACCTATTAATAATTAACAACCTCTTGGAACATTTAATCTTTACTCAAAATTTTTTTAATTTTCATTCATTTGCAGCCCAACTTGCGTCGGGTTAGTAAAAATTCAGCAAACACTAATTTAAGTGTTACCCTCCACAGAAATCTTTCATAAACGATGAACGATGAACTTATTGGTTTCATAATTAAAAGGCGAAAGATTTATTCGATCTGAACCATAGTAGGAAATAGTATGGTATCAACCAATCAACGGTTATAGGGATTTAACATTAACCAAACGCCACCATGCGACAACAAATGTAACTACTTGAAAGCATACAGCAAAGTGTATTTCAGTGTATTTTAATAAGTGTTAATAGTGTTTTGAGTTTGTTTTTCTGAGATTTTTTAATTCAGTGTAGTGTTTAATTTAAAAAACAATATAATAATAATAATTATTGTTAGTTATTTGCTGTGGTATGTACTTAACCTATTATGAATAAAATGTAACCTATTGTAATTATTAATATTTTAGCAGAAACTTTTACCTCGTGTCGAAATGAATGTTCGCTTTCATTTAAGAACCTTTTTGATTACTTAGAAGCAACACCAACTTCCAGATGTATTACGGAAGGAGAATCTGTTGCTAATGCCAATCATGTGATAACTTGTGGGATTTTGGAGAAAAATATGAGTATGTTGAATATATTTGCTCTTTGTTTGCAAACAACTGCTTTAACACAGGAGCCGCATGAAATTCGAGGATTTCTGAAAGTCAGCTTACAAGGCGCCGAGGCATCAAAATTTTTGTGCACATGTAAAGCTGGCAAGTCAGGACGTTGTAAACATATAGCTGCGGTCCTAATTGTGTGTTCAAGGTAAAAACGTTTTGTGCATTTATTAACAGACTAAACAGAGCCGATTTTCAGAAAAAATATATGGGATTTTCCAATGTTGTCATCGACTGAAATGAAGTGTTATTGGAATAAAGTTAAGGTAGTAGAAAAATATGCTCCACAACGTTTATACGACCACATCTGCTTTGAACCTAAACGAACTACAAAACCGTTGAAACCTGCCATTGAACGTGACAACGATGATGTTTTGTCTATCCTGACTGTACTCCCGATGGAATTGTATTTCAAGATAAAAGGCCAACAAAACTTCTCGAAATAAAATGTCCTTTTGAAGGTAACTATATAATTTTTATTAGTTTTCTCTAATTTATGTATATTTACAGGCAAAGAAAACCTAGCGATGCAGATAGTCAAGTCCTGCAAATTTTTAGTCTTTGAAAACAATGTTAAAAAAGAAGCATTCCTATTACGCACAAGTGCAATTAAGCATGGCAATTTTAAATTTAAATGAATGCGATTTTGTTGTATATTCATCGTTTGCTAATGACTTTATAAATATTGTAGTAAAAAGAAGCGAATCTTTTATAAATGGTTTAATTAGTAAATTACAGTATAATTATTTTACACATATGATACACGTTTTATGTATGAATAATCAAACATGAATAAAAAAATAAATCAACTTGAAGTAGTAATTTTTTATTTATCAAATTTATCGTCTGCTAAAATAGGTTTCGACAAATTAATCCCGCTACTTTGGTAATAGGCAAATTAAGTTGCAGTAAACCGTTTATGGCAATGTTTTCTGCTTCAGTTAAGTTACGATCAGTATTCTGATCGTAACTAGTACTTGGTGATGGCATTGGCGAAGACTTTTCTGGAACATCATCAATCGTACTAGATTTTAATAAATCCCGTACCTTTCTTGATTGCCTAGCACAGCGATTTGATCTAGGCTTTGGTTGAACTTTCACAAAACGTTTTTTTGGCAAGTTCAGAGAAGGAACAGCGTTACTTTTCAATGTGCGTCGTTTACAAGGATGGGCTAAAAAAAATTTAAATTAATACACTGATCTATTTCAGGTGCAATTATATTCCTAAAAATATATGTTTACGCTTACCCGGTAGTATATAATCGTCGTTTTGAAAATGTAAAGAGCAGACTCTCATAAAACGTGTTGTAGGTTTTCCCATCAACAACTTTAGTTCCCAAGCTTTCTTTCGATCAATTTTTTCACAAATCCCAAACTTATTCTCAGTAAACACGTAACCACTTCTTTCCTTAGCAAAATAATGAAAACTTAGCTCATTATCTCGTCCTTTCTTAGAATGACAACCGAAAACGGAACAATTCGTGTTATTAATTTTGTAATTCTTCATTTTAATGAAAATACCTATACTTAACTAAAAACATGTATTATTAATAACTGTTTTTCTTTTTCGCGCAAATAAATACATTATTTTCTTACTTACCTATAGAAAAGTTGAATTAATTTTGACACAGCTTAACGAAAAAACTAAAAATTTCTGTAGAAACCCGTATAAATAAATCAACATTCTACTGAAGTATATGCTTTAGGGCGGACATATTGAAGTTGTCACTAGCGCCCCCATCGGTAGTGTAAAATCCCTATAGGCATGGTATAATAAGTTATACCATACCATGGGTTATAGGCTATGTGTTCACAACTAGCGCCCACTGGTTGGGCGCACTTGCACTTTTCATAGAATACCTTTCATTTAAATGAAATCACAAATGATTTGACCTGTCAATTTACTTCACAAGTAAATATTTAGTTGAACAAAATCGAGGGGTTAAATTAGTTGCTAGATTTAGTTCGAGAGTAAACTATTCGTGCTTTATAATACCCAATCTAGCAAGTAAATTTACTTATTTGACAATCTCACAAGTAAATTAGTTATTTGTCGTTTATAATTCCGGCCCTAAGACAGGAAATGATTAAAATAAAATAAATTTTTATTTTCTTTGAACACAATAAATTACTTAAGTACTGCAAGATATTATATATTTCACCCCCCCCCCCCCGTTTCAGAAATTGAAGAATTCTTGCCATGTTTGATTGAAATCGGTTAAACGTTTTACATCTACACCAAACAGTGGCGGCTCGTGAAAAATATTTTTGGGTGTTCTGCATTATAAAAATGGCAAGATATCAGAAAATGGCAATCTCAAAAAATAAACATATACTTATTGCACATTTTTAAATATTAAACGTACAACACTTATCTAGAATATAGTACTTTATATGATTTTACATTTTTACAATAAATTGCAATCCTAACTAATTTTCGAAAAATTTTTATGAAATACGGCTTATGATAGGAGTTGTGTTAAAAATATTTGTAATATTTCATTTTATTTTTTCTTCGTTTAATATTCATAAGCATTTATTTTATGTACTAGTAGGTATAAGATACTATCTTCGATATTCATAATTTCAATTAAAGTTCATAACGCAAGATGTGTTTAAAATAAAATCGTATATGTTTGAAAACCAGAGCTGAAATATGAGCAGAACGGTTGTACGTTGTATCATGGTGGGTTGTTCCTATATCTTGTAATCTGCGAGTTTAATAATAAACATTATTATTGTAGAAAAAACCTACATAATTTTAATTTTACTGATATTAATAATTAAACGTAATTTGATTTCGAGTTTCTAATATAGGATCTGTCAAAAAATAATTTTACTTCTATTTTGATAATAATATTTATAAGAAACTTGGTAAAATTAAAATTTGTAATAAATTTTCAAATTACACTATATTACGAGTATTAAACGATTGCATTTTATTGTTTAACAATGTTGTTGAACAATCAATGAACAAAAATTAACTTACTAGTTGTTTTCATAAGTCAAATTTTAAATCATATGACAAAAATACGGCATGTAATTCTGCATAAAGATGCAGCACAACTTGTAATGTATACCGTGGTGTTAAGATTGTCCTAACACCACGATGTATACTGGATATGGATACGATTCCACCCGATAGCTAGCGTCATTTCATGTTCAGAATCATATCCAGCACATCGAAGTTAAACAGTGATTTCGAAAGCGTTACGGACTTGTATTAATTATTACAGTACTTATTTGACAGACTGATAAAGGTACTTATAACTCAAGGCAACATAAGAAGCGCGCTTTTAAACCAAAATTGATTATGCTTCAATTATTGAAATAATTTGAAATGTGGTGGTTATACTAATAAGTAATAATTAATTTGGTACACTTCATTCTTATTTTTGGCGGTTCTGCAGCTCTGCAGTTCCTATGATAGAACCGCCCCTGACACCAAAGTATATTGCAATGAATGAAAATTTTTGTTTGGATAGTCCAAATGCAAATTTTCCCCCATATTGGTTTTTAAATTTGAATTCAAATGAAATCGTAAAAATTAAATTTTATTTGATACCAGTATGCATGTGGTTGATTATAATCAATTATTACAAGCGTCATTCCTTCAATAATTTTAATTATTGAAATACTTTGAATTCCTAAACTCTCAGCGAATTAAAATTTTAATTATAATTTCATTCCTTATCCAATTTAATCAATAATTTTTCTTATCTCTTATTGCTTCTGTTTTAAAATTATCAAATTTCTATTTTAATCGTTACTATAAAATTTAAATCAAAAATCGGATCCCTGGCCATCTCATCATATTGATACAAATAAAACCGTGTAAATCGCAAATAAAAATGATATATCATAATTTTAACTCTGCTGCGAATCACGAGATCGTTGTGTTACTAGAAAACTCAAACTGAAACCGTTAGATCTGTATTCCAACCATTTATTGTTTTTTTTTCAAGATGATAACCAAAACACCATAGCTTCACTGTTTAGAATAATTAAGATTATTATAAATTTTTGTGTCGTTAGCATATCGAGATATCAAAATAAGATCAAGGAAGGAAGATCTGCACAGTATATGAGAAATAACAATAGACAAAGCACAATCCTTGAGCGACATCGCCGAGAAGGAATGCAATTCAAAAGAACGTTGGCATTAAATATCCAAAAGTTTGCAGTCAGTAAACAAGTTCTCCATGATCATCAATAAAAGCAAAGAAATAATGTTCCGATTCGATCAGGCGGGAAATCAATCATCAAAAAAGTTCCAGAACAGCAACAATCAATTTGTGGAAGAAGCCTGTCAGGTTCTTATACAAAAAAAACGACACCAATTTCAAAATCACTGCTATAGATATTGAAAATTTGTAAATCTTTAAATTGTCTTCAAGGATGAGATTACAATGTTGTATAAAGTTTTTGAATGTTTTGTTTCGAGCATATTTCCACAGGTGCCTCTTTTTCCCAATAAGTCCCTTTAGTTCAGCTGTACTACAAAGTTTGCTGAGATTATAAGTTATTGTTTTTAGATACAAGCAAGCTGCGATAGAAGTACCAATCTTTTTCTGAAACTCAATCCTTGACAGGAAGGTTGATTCTTAGATTAATAAATTTTCTGGAGCTTTAAGAAAATATGCATACATACAAGGATTCTGATGAGGTTCAAAATGTTGCTGAAAAAAATCAATTCGAGGATAATACTAATATTATTATTTAATATACTAGTTATAATTATTGAAATTAATTAAAATTTTTCAAGTGGCCGGATGGAACTGAAAATTTAAGATTAAAATTGGTGTTTCACCAATTACAATAAATTTATTTCTAACCTATTCTGCAGCCCAAACCTGGTTTACTTGCCGTTATAGATCAGAAGCATTTTTGATAACCGAACCTCGTCGTTTCCTTTGTTTCAATTTCTAACCAAATTGCAATAAAATAATATATTCATGAAAGTCTTCCGTTGTTCTCCACAAAAATATTTGTAAGTTGCATAGACATAAATATAATCAATTAAGTCAAAACGTATATTATCCAAACTTAATAGAATACGCAACTAACAAAATCAGATGACTCTTAATATTGCGTGCCATTATAATTAGTTTAGATTTGCTCAAAGCAGACTGCTTTAAAAACAAAATACAATTTCCCTAATAAAATTAAATAATATCTTTATAGTAAATAATCAACAAATATTATATACACTAAATAATTCTGTATAATTATTAAATAAAATTTTTTCTACCTATGGATTCAACGACCTTACTGCTAGTTCTTTACGTCGATTTTCGCTAACTGTTACAACATCATAGTTTTTAGTTCTGTATGTCATATACAATATGGTAAAAAAGAATACACCTATAACTCCAACCAACTGAACAGATTTCAGTCCATCGTCGTCTTCTTTTCTTAGATTTTGAGTAAATGCTTCTTTCTTTTTTCGTTCCATGTCACGTTTAAATGTTGATGCATAATGTGCTCTTGTCCACTCATCGAAGTTATAAATAGGAGTAGAACTTTCAGGTCTCGTCACCTTCTGTCTTGATCTATAAAATTTCGCACTTGGATCTAAATCGGGATTAGGTGAAGAGGTGCCAGACTGAGACGGTCGAATTGGATTAACACCTAAAATTCGATTTGAAAATAATCGCACATGAAAAGTTTGCGAGACATCTTACCTTTATCATACAGTTTACGTAACCGAACATTTCCAAGAATCTCGTAGGCTGCTTGAATTTCTAAAAACTTTTGATCGTGACTTTTATTGCCTTTTTGATCTGGATGATGAACCATGCATAACCTAAAATAAGCACCCTTGATGTCTTTCTGTGTGGCTTGGGATGTGATTCCAAGAACCTCGTAATGACTTTTTTTGCTAGCCAGTAACTTACTAGTCGATAAGCAGCGGCAGCTATTGCGATAAACAATTGCTAAAGAATTTAACGAAAACATTTCTCTAAAATTATAAAGGACAAAATAGAAAATTAAGCTAATCAAAAACCGTTGACATTGCATAATTTAATACTCACAAAATTTAGCATTACATAAAAATAAATTCATTCGTGATTGTGTCAAATAATATGAAGTTATAAACATTACAATAAAAAGTGTTAAACATTTTTGAACTAATTTGACATAACCATTGTAATTAACAAATCAAACAAACTATAGTTGTAGTAAATGAACTAAAAATGAAAACTTAATGTTCAGCATACACTTCGATAAAGAAGTCGGATATACACGAACGAATTTTTTTTAAATTAGTTAAATTACAAAAGAACGATTTAACGTCAAAACACTGAAACTGAGCGATGGACATCCCAAATGTCACTTTCGGATTCCACGTTAAACTGTAGGCCTTGTCCTGGGTGCTATGAACAAAAGTCCCTGTACCCCATCAAACAGCAGCGAAGATATATTACTACAGTGCAGTAGTAAGTACACCAGACAACGCAATAATTGCATTCGGTATTCCATAACCTTGGATAACCCCTTCATCTTTTATTTTAATTATATTAATAAAAAATTCCAATTTGCAAATTAAAATTTTGTTTAATCAAATTTGGACCCTAAATAATACTACTGAGCAGAAAATATTAAATTAGCTCGATCGCCATAAGGTCAAGGTTGTCCTTCTTGGTCCAGAACAGTTCGCACAACCTGGTAAAGAGAACTTCCCAAGATTGCACCGTCTCCGTCGATAGTCTGAAGAAATACAGATTAATCTCCAGGCAACAAGCACTCTTCAGGTTTTTCAGAACCGACGTCCTCGCAGAAATCTATAAAGACCACCAGGACTTCAATGTTCAGACTTTTCAACTATGATCTGCTCAAGAACTTGGCATATATTGGTCAGCAAGCATATCGGTTGGTAGAATGACGGATACAAGCACTGATTGCAGTCATGGAACATCAACAGAATGACTTCCGTACATGCCACGCACGCTTATCATCTCCGAATATAAATCAGTTCCGTCAATTTGAAAAGCGGTTCAAATAAGAAGCAAAAACAGGACTAATAGATTTTACCAATTTTTATTGAAAAATTACAATATTATGCACAATATATTACTATTAAAGTAAAATTACAATCTACAAGTATAAAATGAAGCTTCACAGCTAAATAGATCAAAAAATTTGCAGTATTGGGTGCCCAACTACAAAAGTTTAAGTTGTGTTTTAGCATAATCAATAGTGAGATATAGAAACAAAATTTAACTTATCAAATCAAAATGCTAGTAACTTTCCAAGTATCAAAAATAATCTAATTATTTCCAAGTTTACAAATTTGAGAAAAACCAATCCAAAATAATATTATTAAAATGTTTAATGTTGAAAATGAACTTTTCCTTTTCTAAAGAAAAGAAACTTTGGACCGTTTGCAACATTTGCATTTAAATTATATTGCAATCAATAGACAAATAACATAACGGCAGCACTTGCCGATTTAAGTGATGCAAACGGGTATACGTAAAAAAATAAATTTTAAACAATTAATAAAGCAGCTATTTAAAATGAAAATGCTGTGAAGTACAACCCCGATCATTAAAATTCCAACATGCCTATCTTCAGTTAAAATGTATATATACAAAAATAATCAATTCTCATAAGTATTTAAAATTAAAATAATTGTAACTCAAATTAATATTATCAATTCAATTATATATAAAAAAAAAGTTTAAATTGTTTTCATGATTTAGAACGCAATTTATCACCCCAAAAATTAACACCACTCTTACTCTCTATTCGGCTCCTTCTTCAACTTGTTGACATTTTTAAAATCTTCTTTTAGCTCATTAATGATGGTTTGTTTCGGTTTGTTGGTTTTATTTTTCAACGGTAAACGACCAAGCAGATGTTTGTGAATGTGGCGCTTGAACGTTTCAACATCTTTCACCAAAAAATCGCAAGATTTGCACTGGTATGGTTTTCTTTGATGACATTCTTTGTGCAAATTGAGCGCATAAGGTTTTCGGAATTGTTTCCAGCATAAGTCGCACTTGTAAGGTTTTTCTCCCGTATGAATTTTTACATGTCCCATCAAATGACTCTTTTGTGTGAACGTGGCTTCGCAAATATTACAAGAAAAAGGCTTCAGTCCGGTGTGGATTCTCATATGAACGGCGAGCTGAATTTTTTGAGCGAAAGCCTTCTTACAAACGGTGCAATTGAATGCCTTCTCACCGGTGTGTGTCAGTAAATGTCTTTTGAGAGCCGTGGTCGAGGATAAACGTTTAGAACAAAGTCTACATTTGTATGGTCCTAAATTTTTGTGAATCATTTGGTGAGCTTTCAAATGTTTTTCGTGCGAAAAAGTTTTGCTGCAAATGGAGCAGCTATATAATTTGGTTAGTATGTGAGCTCTTTCGTGCACTTCAAAATGCGACTTATAACGATAAATCTTATCACATCTGGTACATCGATATGTAACATTGCCGTCCTTATCGACCAGTTTTGTCACTCTATCTCCGAGTTCTTCGTCGTCCGTTGTTAACAGGATCTTAATCGGCTTAACCTCGATATCTTCTTCTACCACATCCTCTTCCGATCCTTCATCATCAAATTTAACCACTTCAGGTTTTTGATTTTCACGGCAAGAACGCTTTATTCCAATTTGTCTCCTTTCGATGTTAAAGGCTTTTCGCTTCCTCGAACCAATTTCACTTTTAACTTCGCCAGCAACTGTAGCACCAACTGGCGTAGCATTTTCCTGCGATTTATTTTTGCTGGTAGAAACGTCCGTTAAAGGCAGAATTTTTGGCGTCTTTTTCGAAGACGAACTGTCGATATTGACGATTGGACCACAATCATGATCGGCATGCTCTTTCAACTTCTGAATTATCTTATCTAACGATTTCGTAATTGGATTACTCAAACTTCTTCTAGATGTGCTTCTACCGTAACCTGCTTTAACTGGACTAGTTTTTGCACTTCCCTGACGACCTTCAAATTTCGATGAACCTTTGCCTTTGGTCAAGGATTTTTTTCTGGCACTCAACTTTCCAACTGTTTTCCTAGGACTGCAGGACGCGGTTCGACGTTTTGCTACTCTAGTAGGACTAGCACGAACAGTGGGCGTGGCTTTCACAGGCGTCACTGTACTATCACCATCTGAAATGTGAAGAGACAACGACTCATTTTCATCCAAAGAAACTTGAGTAACTTCTTTTGCTTTAGACTTTGGTGTACTCGAACTTTTAGGTGATTCAATAGAAGAATTTACTTTTTCCAAGGTGCGATTTTTTATGGAATCAGAACTAGTTAGAAGCTTGTCCGAGGGTTCCTTATCTACAGATGTATTCTCCAGCCGTTCTTTTGATTTGTGATCAACTCCACTCTTAGCTTCTTTTGCAGTCCCTATTTGATTAGTCACATTTGTGACTTTTTCAATTGCTTCTTTTACTTTTTGCGTGTCCCTAAGTTCTCTTGTCGGTAGCTGCTTAAGTTCACCAGCAGATTTAACCTTTTTCGACGTATCATTTACAACATTTGTCGACTTCACTTCTCTTGGTTGTTTGACTTCGGCCAAAGACACTCTCGAAGTACTGCTTCTTGTCGATAGTCTGACTTCAGGCTGAGATACTTTCGAAGCACCACTCTTTGGTAATGCTTTGACTTCAGCTAAAGGTACCCTAGAAGCCCCACTCTTTGGTGATGCTTTATCTTGAACTTCCTTCAAATGACTCACCGATTTTTGTCGTTCTTGAGGTTCCATCACCTTAACTTCTTTGGCAGTGTTCGATGATTTTTGTTTATTTTGACTTTCTCTGGTTTGTTGCTTAACCTCCACAACAGATTTTTTCAAAGGGGTTACTTTTTCGACCAACACGTCTGACTTCCCTTGAAGTTCCTTCATTTGCTGTTTAAATTGATTCGACGATTCCTTTGATACCACACTTTTTTGCTTGGTCTCTTTTGTAGCACTGTCACTTTGTTTAAGTTCTTTCGCAGTACTCTTGCTTTGGTTAATTTCCTTTGTGTTGTTTTGTTTCAATTCTCTGGACACGTTGCTCGCTGAATCTTGTTCCTTTTGCTTAGTTTCTTTTGAATGCTCTCTTGAAGTGATATCGTTTTGATGTATTTCTTTGGAAGAAGCACGCTTTGTGGTACTTTTCGATTTGGTTTTTGTGGGGCTTTCGACGTCAGAATCCTGTACAATTGCGTTTAATGACGATTGAACGTTAGTGGAGAGTTTTGCTGTGGACCTTTCGACTTCATAATTAGACTCACTATCGGTATCACTTCCCGTTGTGTCGGTCGGAGAAAAACGTTCTACATACGAATAGTTATGCTCACTATTGATATCCTTTCTAGCAATTTTCAGTAGATCCTTGACGCTAAGTAAATCCGTGCAACTCGGATTCAACTTCTGTCTTCGTTTGATGCAAGTGTACAAAGTCTTTTCGGTTTGTATGCACGTACTTTTGAACTGATAAGCCAAGTTTAGGGCGGAGGTGCACGTACTGCATATGGCGGGTTCAACAACGATATCCAACGTCTAAACAAATAATATTACGCATAAAGAAATAGAGGTTAAGGTGCATTAAAATGGTTGCTTACCAATTCGGGTACACATGATTCCAATTTTTCGCGAATCGATACTGCTTCGGTTTTTTTATTAGTTTTATTTAAATACGCTATCGAATATGTGCTTCCGATTATGCGTAAACATGTACGGCACACATTTTCCATTTTATTTCACGAAAAATGATTTTATATTTCAAACTCACGTCGATTGCTGAGCACAGAAAATTTATGTTGGCGTTTAAATGCAACTGAATAAACGGTTGGTAATAGTTGATTCATCTGATACATATGAACTACAGGGTGACAGAAGGTAAAAATTGTTAACGAACTTAAATTGGATTTAATTCTCTTGTATATTTATTGACGATTTATACAAAAGTTGAAATCCAAATACATAGATAATTAAGTTACTAATTTATCTATGTCCGAATACGTACGTCAAATTACAATTATCAGATAAATTTGATTTCAGAGGTCCGATTGTAGCGCCTTCTAGCAGAGCGTCTTAAAAATAAAATTCAATTTTTAGTTATGTAATGACGTTTTATTTAACCTTAAAAAATGAGCGATAAAAGTGAAAATGTTGATATTTACAGAAATACTCCGTTAAGATATTTAGGTAACATTATATAAACTAGTGGAAGTTAATTTGAAGTATCAATTCTTCTAGGTTATGCCAACGAGGTTGGTGAAGCATTCCGATCCATAGTGGGACACCAGTGGGTTAGGGTCAGTTATGGTATAGCAACCGCTTATGTGTTTGCAGATACGATAAGTAAAACTAAGAATATGTATAAAGTAAGTTTGATTGAATAACAACTTTAATGTGGTTCACTTTGACACTTTAGTTTCTTAATCAAGACGAAAACCACCACACAAAGATGGTACAGTTGCATACGGAATTATCAAAGTGAGACTATCTACATCATTTAACATATTTAATGAATCGGTGACCGAAACAAGTATAAATAGAAATAACGTGTGTGGTTTTTCTCCATTGTGCAATACTATTAAACTATTGCTCAACATTTTTAATATCTTTAAGAGTGAACCTTACCAAAACTTAAAATAAATAGCAAGGGAATACGAATTAGAACACTTTATAAATACGTAGATGGAACCTGATAAATAAAATAAAAATCGGGCTGTGTGTCCGAAATCACATTTGCTGCTTACTTTTACATTTGGGGGGGGGGGGGTCTATTCCAAATATTCGGCTACCAGCAGGGTGTATAAGATTTTATCAACAGGCTACGTAGCGTGAAACCTGATTGCGCCGACTACACTGCTATGATTTAAAGTTCAACTGTTGATCTATAGGCTATGATGTAGCAAGGTTAGCACCCTACTAGAATGAATTAGTCAAGTGCTTAAAGTACCATAAATGCCTAGCCAAATTAAGAGAAAGTAGAAAATCATTTAGGCCTAATTTTTCGGTAGTTAACGTTCTATAATTTCCAGTTTCCACTAATATTTAATAGTGTTTATGATTTACAATGCCCTGAATTTTATTTTATTGGATCAAATTTTAACCAATGAACAATAGATATTTTCGATACAAGTTAGGAAAACTAACATTTTTCAGTATTGTTCCAGAAACCATTCCACCCATCGCCGTTGTTCAATACTAGCTCACCATGCAAATCTGTAATCAAAACGTTTCGTTAATTTAAAAAATAATCTTAAATCAATTTATTGTTTTGGTTACTTTTAAAAGGTAAGCCAAGTGCCATAAGTTAGGGGTTGACTGCAAAGAAATTTTGGTGTTCAAAATCTATGACAAAAAATTGTCAAAAAGAAGAATTTGCTTACTAGATTTTGGTCTGCGGTTTACCTCTCGTTACATAACTCGAGTGTTGTTCTCTTTTTGTATAATGTACTATTATCGCGTAGGAAAAAGTCGGAGTAGGGGTGGGGGGGGGGGGGGCTATTTATTATAACTTTTCACTTTATGTGTTTTTATTGGCGAATTTACCTAAAAATTAAAAAGCTGGAAAGTATAGAGCGAAAAGTTTAAGGAAATATCTTAAAAATTGCAACCAAAATTTTTAGTTCTTTTCAATGTGATTGATGGCTTTTCTATGCTCTCCGATGAACAGGATTATCCATAACTTATATTTTCCAGTCAATGATAAATCAGGAATGTGTATTTACTTAAAATATGCTGAGGATTTCTTCTTGGTGACGTTATAAAAATACCTATCTCTGATTTACCTTTTTTTTCTTTAGAAGCCGTCCATCTTCCATCTTTCTCGTACAGAAAGTTTTTTTTTTAGCGTTTAGACGGCTGCTGAGCCAGATTGGGGAATGTGCCTAAAGCCCTGTTTCATTATTGATGGTGGCAATCGTCAACGCAACCGGCTTTACATGCTCTCCGAAGTATTGAGACTGGTATAAGGTGACATTTCACATTTGACGAATTCGTTTTGATCAAATGTTAATTTAATTACTTAACTTTCCAACTGAAAATCCTTGTTGTATTAGCAGTTGATTGCGCAAACCATCTCCCGTGTTTTACCATTGACTGGAAAATAATCACCAATTTAAATTTCAAGGCGTAAAAAAGCCTTACGTAAGGTTCACTCTTATGGCTTGTATGTTTATCTTGTAAAGCATGCACTAACTTCTCATTTTCTCTATTATTAATTTTCTTGTAGGGATCAAAAAATAACCCCGATAAACTTAAGAAAACTATTTTTACTGCTACTGACACTTTAATATGGCAAATGCTCGCTTCAGTTATACTGCCTGGATATACGATTAATAGAACGTGTGCTTTTGCAAGTAATGTGTTTAACAGAAATAATTCATTTCCAGTTGGTATTAGAAAATGGGTAGTGACCGGAATAGGATTAGCAATGATTCCTATTATAATTAGACCTATAGATAATTTAGTCGACGACGTTTTAGATGTAACGCTTAGAAAATTTGCGCCTTAATGTAAATTAAATTTTTAAATAAAATGTTAACGTTTGAGCATGTAATTTAGTAGTTACGTAAGTAGGCCTCGTGTTCAGTATCATTGCGATACATTGTTAGTCAATTTATAGTTAATTTTTTTACACTTGCTCGCAAAGTATGATTAAAATATGTATATAAAAAATATGTTTCGCATAAATTGTTAAATAAATATTAAAGGTGCACGTTATTGTTTCATTCCCGAAATTGCAAATCCTTTCAATAAAACTACAAATTTTAATAACTACTTAATATTTATACAATTATCAATATATTTACATTAAAACCTTGAACGCATGTAATAGTCAATTGCTGTTGAAAATGCGGCAAAACCAGCTGCTCCTACAATTCCAGCTTTAACACCGGCTATAAAAAAGAATATATAATCATCGAATATTTAAAAACAAATTAATTACCTCGAAGTCCAATAAGACCTCCGGTAACCCCTCCCGCATAAGTTCCATTCTTCCAATCTGATTTTCCTCGAGCCTAGAAAAAAACGTCAAATTTTTGAATCGACACTGCGATCTACTTACAGTTTCAATTGCGCATTCTACGGAAGTAAATAATGCTCCAATAACTGCAAAATTTTTAGCATAACTAAGAGTTGTTGTTTTCATTTCTCGAAACACTTCTCGTGCCGTTTGTTGTTCCACATTTGTGGCAGTGGGACCCACACTTGACGAAAACAAACCAATTGCAGCGCCCAATCCATAACCTACAACGAAAAATGTTAAATAAGAAATGAGATAGGTAAGTAAAGGTATTGTACTAACCCATAACACAACTCATAACCGCTTTAAATGGACAACTCTCCAACACCTTCTCGATGGTTTTCTCTTCGTTTGTTTTAATTCGCACATGTCCGTATGTTTCAGGAATAATTATATTCTCTCTGAATCTGTAATTATTTCCTACAAAGTAGTTGGATAAATTTATCCAGTCTTGTGCTCCGAACTGCCGGTCTTCCGAATTGCTCATTTTTGTATCTTCTTCGGACATAACCTCATTAATTTAAACCGATATCAAAGAAAAGTCATTTTTTGACGATATAAAATTACGAAATATTGTTGTTAATTTCCAAAGTCAGATAAACGTAAAATTACGGCCACAAATTTAATATTGTGCACCTTATTGTAGCATGCGAAAATCGTCAACACAACTACATATAAAACAGTGCTTCTAAAACTGTTGGAAATTGACCGAAAATTTCACCAATCAGAAATCCGTTGCTGTTAGAGCTTAGCTGAATGCAGAATTTCAAAATTAAAAATTAAAAATATCTACACATCATAGTCCTTCTCTTCGATAATAAAAAATATTTTAGTTTCAAAATAATTTTAATTTATTTAAAACAAATCTGTTTAAATTTTTGTTAACTTCATTCGTAAGCGTTTAAAATAAAAAATTGTACTTTGGCCAGTGGTGACCAAAAAATTCCTTTTTTAATTTATTTTTTGATATTTTGTTTGAATTTTTAGTGTACACAATTTTGTAGGGCGATTTACCCTTTTACAGCTTAATTTAATATCAGCAATTTCAATTCCCTAATTTGTAAAACCTCAAAATCCTTAAATCGCACAGAATGCGGAACTAAAAAATGAAATAAACGAAACTAAAGCTGAGTTCTATAAACACAAACCAACCTTGGATCAGAGTTAACCCATGATCAAGTTACGGTTGATCCAGTCAGAATAACCAAAGCCTGGGAATTCCGTGAGTTAACTCTGATCCGAGGTTGCTACTTTTAACGAATGGAAGAGAAGTAACTTTTAGTTACACTAATTCAAAATTACTTTATCTTCAGTTTTAAGGTTTAATTTTTAATTTAATGATCTTTAATTATTTACAAACTGATTGTGAATAAAATTGTATACATACCTCGGTGTCAAGCTTCATTCCAGCCTCGCGCATAAAGTTGACTTCGGCGCTTTGCGCCTCAGTCAACTAACTTAGCGCTCGGCTGTAATGAAGCATTTTCCACCTCGGCACGTAATATACTATTATTTAACAAGCATTTAATGTAGGCTATAATTCTCGAGGATAAAGTTTATACGTGAGCCGTGGGCGAGTGTATAAGCATCCGACTGAATTATTCCTATTATGTGCGAGTTAAATACGATGTTTTATCTACGAATCTGAATAAAAAATTTCATGTTTACAAATTTTTATTTTTACTAATTCAATTATTCAAAAAAAATTTAAAACAAATGACATCTAAATAAATTGTCCAAAGATTTTTATATAAAAAATTAAAAAATATAAAATTAATTTATATTATCGATACCACGTGTATGTATTACGTTTCGCTTTTGAGGTTGCTTTTATTGAAACTGTCAATATTATCTTTACTTGTTTGTACGATATGCGCATGAATCTTGCTTTAACCCTGGTTAAACTCCTTTAAACAGCCAAAATTGGTCGATTAGTTTGAGGGCTGGTTAACTTGCTTTAACCATGATTAAAGACGTGGTGGAACACTCATTTTTATTTAACCGTGATTAACTACAACTAACCGACATTAAAGTATTTAATCAGAGTTGGTGGAACCGGCCCTTATAGTACAAACGAGCGGTGATTAGTTCTAAATAAGAAGTAAGAGTAGTTGTTTGAGATAATTTAAAATAAAGACGGTTGTTTGAAGTGGAAAATATATATATTTATCGTGGAATAATTTAATTTAGATGAATTGCGCAACAAAGGAGAGGTGGACGCTAAAAATCATAAGATGGCCGTGGCAATATATCGCAGAAATGGCTTATCATAGAAAAGGATAACCTCAAAATAAGGCCGGAAATGATAAAGCAGATTCTGTGAACATGTTTCTCATTTTTTTTTCAAATATCTCAATGAGATAGTACCAAATTCTGATATTTCAGGATAGTTATTAATAAATATTAACAAAGTGCCTTATGATTATTTGCGACCAAGTATAAGATAGACTTATTTAGATTTAAGGAAATGACCAATTAGAAATTTAAGTAGGACGAAATTAGATTAAGGTGACGACATATTAATTAAGTGACAATCTTAGTTTTAAGTTGACGGGGTAATAGTTATATAAGAGCGAATAATTTAGCATAATATAAGGGTTTATTATTTAAAGATCTTACATAATATAAAAAGTTGAACATCGAAATATATATATTGTAATGTTATTTTCGTGGAAAATATTCACACACTTATATTTGCTCAGGTAGTCTTGGATTGCGGGAGCAGTTGGTTTTCAATTTTCAAGGGTAGAAGGATTCTTGCGTTTTTCAAAAATCAACTAAAAAGAAATCTTTCTAATGCAAAACAAATAAATACTCCAAAATAATTCTTCTTCAAAATTAAATTATCCAAATTTAAATTATATTCAATGTAATGTAAAATTTTACTGGGCTTGAACTTTTAATTTTATCCTTATCCAAAACGTCGGCTTATCAATATCGACATTCGTTCGATCAAATGTAAATTTAATTTTCCAATTTTAAGTATCCAAACTTAATTTATAATTTCACCAGCTTTTTTCAATTCAATCACATCAATCAATCAACTACCGCTCGGTAGCAACTTATCAAAAATATCCAAATTATCAAAATATCAAAATATTTATCCAAAAACACGCAATAATGTATTCGCATAAAAATCACTTTATTTAATCAATCAAAATATTTATTACTCACAATTCTTCAAAAAAATATCAAAACTCAGCGGGCATACACAATTTCGCACCCGCTGTCGGCCATAATTGGCCAAAAAAGCCCATATTTCTATCTTTTCTCCTCACTCTGTACTTTTCCAATTACGTTTAAAAATGAAATTAACAAATTTTTACAATTAAGCACAGGGTGGGTCGAAATATTTTGTTTCACGACAATATACGCTTCTTTACAACGTATTATAAAGATTGTGGTTGGTCATTAAATATGAATAATCAATTAGAAAACATTACGATCAGAGGGATTAACTATCGAACAGTTATTAAATTAAATTCAAATCTATAAGAAAGATTAAAAGCACTTTAAATCTAAGAACCGTACGTTTAAAGGTTGGATCGTACAAGTCGGTAATTACCAATTTACAATCGGAATAATTACCTCCATTTGGTAACAATGTTAGGTAATAAAACGCATCAAATCAAAAAGTGTTTCGATTTTCTTAGGCACATCAATTACACGTTTACAGTTGCATATTTTTTTATTAAGTTCTTCTGTTGTTTGTCGAAAGCGTTGATAAAATGAATCCACAAAATCCGACGACGGATTTACAAATTTGAAGTCAGGGGAAACGGAGATTTCCTCCACTTACGAAACCTGTTTATACATTCCATATTAAACATTCTCCGTTTCCCCTGACTTCTTGACTTGAAATTTTGTAGCGGAGGGGGGGGGGTCTGAGAATTTGTTGTTGAATAAAAAAGAAAAAATTATTTTTTTCTTTTTAAAGGGAACAGTAGTTTTTAAAGTAAGGTGCTTTTATTATTAATTTTTATTTTTAGAATTTTTTTACAGTCGGGTTTTTAAAATTTTTAATTTTAATTTTTTTAAGAATTGTTTAACATTTCTATTTACTATTTTAAAGTAAATAGAATCGTTCGCTATGCTAAGCTTTATTAATTTTTTATTCTAATTTGTTCTTAGAAAGGAAAAAAATTGGTTTTTGTACTGTCAAACTTGCATTTTTTAAAAGTAATTTTACACTTTCTTATATCTAATTTTAAAAGCCATTAAAATGTCTTCAATTAAAAGTTTTTTTCAAAAGTTATAGGTCCAAAACATAGTTTTTAACACTTAACTTGATAGCTCAAATATTTCGTAGATTGTGTGTTTGTAATAATCGATTGATAATTTAAAAAAAAGGGCCTTGAAGTGCATGCATATTGCATATTATATGCATAATCGTACTGTAATATTGTAAATTTGAATTTGAATATAATCGGGGCGAAATTTTAAATTTAGTTCATTTTGGTTACTTTAAAATACAACGATTTGGCAACAGGGGGGATTGTAAAACGCAAGTAGTGGGGTTTCCGTTAGATTTGACCGTTAGAGAGATCGAATAAAAGGCCCTTACATTTTTGGACGTCATTGAAGTCGGTTATATTTTTTTTGTGTCGAAGTTCTAAGAAAAGAATATTCAATAGTTGAATTTAAAACTATTTCATATCATATTTAGTTATCAACAGAATTAAAATACGTAAGTTTAAATATTTGATTTATTTTTCTAAAGGAATTCAATACAGGATTGCGTTGAAATTTAGGTAATAATTGTTCGCAGTCGCGCGGTTAGGTAATTTTACATGCGAGTTTGAATCTAAGTTTTATTAATTTATCTTCAGTTATAAGATTTAATTACTGTTCGAGATTGTGATTTAATACTATTATCATTTAAGACGGGAGTGGGATTATGTAATGGAAGAGATTGATTATTGATAAAATGTGTTACCAATGGCGTACCATTGCAGTGGTTGGTTTGGTTAAGACGTAAGAGGAATTGTTTAAAATAATTTAAATGAAGGCGGGTGTTTGAAGTGGAAAATATATTTATCGTGGGATAATTCAATTTAGATGAATTGCGCAACAGGTTGAGTGGACGCTTAAAATCATAAGATGGCGGTCAAAATATGTCGCAGTATGGCTGGTCACTGAAAAGGTAAACTTTTATAGAACCGGAAGTGACAAAGCAAATGCTCTGATGTCTCTCCTTTCTTTTTTTCAAATGTCTAAATGATGTACTACAAAATTATGATATTTCAGGACAGTTATTGATAATTTTAACAATGATCCTTATGATTATTTGCGACCACTTATATAAGATAATAAAAGATTGAATACAATTAAAATAACAATAATTGACCTAATAAAAGGTAATACCAATTGAAAAACAATATTAAAGAACTGTGTTAACAAAGTTCTTCATGATTATTTGAGGCCATGATTATTTGCTAGTTTAAGTACGGGGAATTTATTTAGTTAAGTACAAACGATTTATTTAGATTTAAGAAAATGACCAATTGGCAATAAGAGGGACGTACTAGTTTTAAGCTGACGACATATAAAAAGGGTGACCATCTTAGCTTAAGTGACGAGGTAATAATTATAAAAGCGGATAATTTAGAATATAAGGGTTATTATTTAAGGTCTTACAAAATATAAAACCAATTGAGTTGAACATCGAAATGCATATGAACTTCTTACAAATTACTATAGGTTGTGGTTGGTCATTAAATATGAATAATCGATTTAGAAAACATTACGATCAGAGGGATTAACTATCGAACAGTTATTAAATCAAATTTCAAACTAAAGTATTCTGAATTAAATGATATCAAGGAGATTAACTTTGCTGGTAAATTGGCTGTCGGACTACCTTTTTTCTTTTCGGTTAAATATATATTCATCGTTAAACCGAATCCTGTGTTTTATTTCATTTGTGTGTACTAATTATTTCTTCAGGTGTCCTAGCAGTGGTTACGCCACTGGACAGATGTAAGTTTAAGTTTGAGGTTAGTAAGCAAGGTAACAACGTTAGCATTCAAAGAGCCATCCGCAAATTTAAAAGGACTTGTAAGTGTTACTACGAGGAAAGATCATAACGTGCGAGGTTTGTTTGACAATCACAGTTTTGGTTTGGTTTGTAACTTTGATTTGAGAAGGCGGTAATTCAAATTGAAGAACCAAATATTACAGTACAAAGTTTAATATATTATATCGATCAACTATATTATGTGTTTTCTTGACTTTGATTTGCGTGGTTTATATATTTTCAACTATGTTACAACTAAACTGGAAGTATTTATTAGAAAATTGAAAGGTTTGAATTTTATTATAAATAGAAATATTTTTTAGATAACTGAAAGCATTTAATTCACTATTTCGCGACTCGACTGTAATAAATTTTAACTGTTAAGTAAAGAATACATACTTACATAAAAAAATAACATTTAAAAAAACAATATAAACAACAATAATTAACATTACATACTTTTAATTTTAACATTACATACTACTAACTACCACACTATCGACTTAAAAAATTTATTTTTTAGGTTAATTTTCTATTCAATCACAACCTCAGTTTACCTCGGCCCAGCTCTGATTTAGCGAAAATATAGAAACTTCTCATGAGTATTCGTCGGTTCTGATTACGTTTTTGACTTTTTAACAAAAATATACCAAAATTTTGTCTTCGGTAATGTTCAATTAAATTATTTCAAACATTAAAAATATTATACTTGCTCGACGATCGAACCTACAATTTCAATTTAACAATCGGCTGCTATATCAACTAACCCACATGTTGTGATATTTTAATATAATTTTATTTTCTAAACTATTTAAACTATTCAATTATTTAACAGAAAATTAACCTAAAAAATTAATTTTTAAGTCGATGGTGTGGTAGTTAGTAGTATGTAATTTTAAATAAACAAACTAAGCAAAAAGTTAAAATAATGAATTTAACTGTTAAGTAAAGAATACATTACTTACATAGAAAAATAATATTAAAAAAAAAACAATAAAAACAACAAATTAACATTTAATAGTTTTGGACTAAGAATATTTGAATAAACAAAAAATGAATTTTGAAAAAATTACGTTATAAAAATGATGAATACTTAAAATATAAAATAAAAACTTTGTAATACGATATAAAGACGCCTATTTCACAATTATTATTAATCGTCAATCGTATTTAACAGAAACCAAGAAATTAAAAAAAATTACTTAAATTGAATGTGACTAACCAAAAATAGAACCAAACAATATCACGTGTTTCAATGAAATTTTTAAGGTTAATTAAATACAATAATTTTTATCACGGTGCGCTGTGCGTTCTTCACTTCAAATCCGGTTGCACCGTGATAAGAATTATTGTATTCAATTAACCTTAAAACGTTCATTGAGACACGTGACATTGTTTGGTACGTTTTCTTCCCTATAGCCGACAGTTTGATATTAGGCTTTAGATCATAGCAGAATAACCAACTCAATTGTTTCTTGTAAAACCAGGCGGCCGGTGGCTGCCCGACTTTTTAACCGAAAAATGTAGTTTCCTTATCGCATTATTTATTTAAGTAATAAAAATACGTAAAAATTTATTTTGCAATAAATATTTAAAATTTAAATTGATTTTTATTCTTGATGTAATTAAATAATAATTAAATAATATATTATGACCTTGTATTATAATATACATGATATAGATAAACTTCATAGGTCACATATTAATATTATTAAATTTTATTTTAGCAATAAGTATGTATGGTATTACTAAGAAAAAATGTACCAAATTTTTCTAATTATTTTCAGAAATTATTTTAAACTTATAAAGATGTTCAATTTGTATGTACAATTTTTATTAATGTATGTTTATTATGAAAACCAAAAAAAAATTATTAATTTACTATGGCTTAATAATACCATGTAATTGGTTGTATGATTATAATATTATTGATTATATTACGTTTTTATGTTTATGTTTATTGTTTGTTTATTATATGTTTATTATAAAATATGTTTTTCATGACTTGATCGGTAAAAAATAAATCATCCTGTATATAATAAATATTTTAATCAAAAGAAAAAAAATGTTTATCAAGAAATTTATAAAACATTGCACTGATATAAATAATTTAATTTACTACGTATAATTATAATATTTATTAAATCGCTACATAGTATATTAATAAAAGTTACCTATATATGATTGAATTTAAAAATGAATATTATTTATATTCTTTTAATATTTCCATTATGTCATGTAAGTAACCCACGAATAGAATAATTCTCAGCTATTTGGTATAAAGGTGTTAAGTTAGAAGAATTATATCATCCTAATAACAATATTATATTGCTGGATATCTTGTTTTACTGACTTAGGCTCTTTATACTTAATGGCAAAAATATTAGCTTCAACATTCAAAAATTTAATAAAATTTAGGGACTTCCGTACGAAACCGAAAATTACACGGAACCTGGCCAACGTTTCCCAAACAATTGGATGGAATTGCCTTTAGATCACTTCGATCTATTTGATAATAGAACGTGGAAAATGGTAACAATTACATAATATTAACTTTTTGGATTTTATCCGTTATTTGTCTACTACTGCGGCACGCGAATGGATCATTAAAATAAATCTCTTCTTAATCCATTCGTGCGCGTCAGTGGTTTAATGTTTCTACTAAACGTATATATTCCAGAGGTTTTATCAAAACGACGAATTTTTTCTTGAAAATAAACCAATTTTTATGGTAGTTGGTGGCGAATCAACCATGAGTGGTTATTTTCTTACAACTGGACAGCTTCATAAACTCGCAAAACAACACAATGGTATGTTAGTTCAAAATGAACATAGGTTTTATGGAAAAAGTCTACCAGTTTTGACGTAATAAAGCTAACCTTATATTATTACGTTTCAAAAAATAAAATTAGTACATTTCTTTTAGAGATAAACCTTCTGGATTACGCATTTTTACGCCCGGGGATTTACACTTCCTACAAATTGAACAAGCTCTGGAAGATATTGCATATTTTATTGATAAATATAAAAATTCTGACCCAAAATTCAAAAACAGTCCTGTGGTTTTGCATGGCGGTTCTTATCCTGGTATGTTGGCAACCTGGATGCGTTTACGATTTCCTAATCTTGTCGATATGGCTTACGCATCCAGTGCTCCTTTGGGCGTTGGATTAGACTATCCAGGTAAATGCTATTTAACTATCTAATGATTGTTTATACTTACCAAAACAATTTTTAAGAATACTACGAGATTGTTAACGATGTGTACGCAAACGTAAGTGTAAGTTGTATCGATACCATCAGAGAAGGATTTAATAGAACCGCCAAGTTAATGAAAACGTCTGCGGGACGAAAAAAAGTACAGGAAGCCTTAAAGTAATAAGTACAATTTATTATAAGCTAAATTGTTTTTATTTTTGTTTATTTTAAGAGATTGGAATTGCGGAAATGTAAACGAGTTCAAATCTGGCCAACTTCTTCATTTGATGATGAATATATTGAACGTACAAAATGATCCACGCCAATTTGAAGAAATAAGTTGTCTTGTTTTGACTATGGATTTAGACGACACCAGTGCGTTTGAGCGATTAGCCAGATTAATTGTATTGAAATCTAAAACGATGGGAACTTGTTCAAGAGATGACGATGAACAGGAAGAACATGTAGCTATAAGTAAATTCGAAGAAATGATAAGAAATGGTTAGTATCTACTTTATGTAATCTTACACAGGTAAAATTGTATATGTTTCGAAAGCAATAGCATGGAGTTACCAAACTTGTACAGAACAGGGAACTTTTCAAACACTGAGTCGTTCAAACTCTCGAAATCCATTTTCAATGACAGCTAGTGTAGAAGAATCTGTAGAACGCTGTGTAGAAAAGTTTGGTGGACTGTACGTAAATACTATCCAATCTTATAATTATGACTTTTTGTAATCGTACTGAATTATTATTAGTGTAACTGAACAAGTTTTACGAAATGGCGTGGAAAGAGTAACTCGTAGATATGGTGGTAAAAGACCAAAGGTTACAAAACTAGTGACCGTGCAAGGAATTAAAGATCCGTGGAGAGATTTAGCTTCTTTAGAAGATTACACACCTGAAGCCCCAGTTCTTCTTGCAAATGGTATTGTATTCTAAAAATAAGTTTTTGTTTTCTGAAATATTTCTAATCTTTCTAATTTCTATCGCTTCTTGTACTGTACCTGTACAATTGTAAAAGAATTGTAGTGGTTAGAGTTGAAGTTTAGCACAAATATTTTACTAAAAATGTTTTAAATTTAGGAAACCATTGTATTGATCTAATAGAAAAAGAAGATGACCCAGCAGATCTAATTGAAGTGAGAAGAAAAGCCAGGCAATATATTACCGATTGGCTTACAGAAATGGATAAGTAATATTTTTCAAAATGTAACGACAATAGCAAACAAAAATAATTAAATTAGTACATTTATAGAAGTATGATTTTATTAATGTTATTATAATGAATATAATTATTATGCTAAACTTCTTCCTTAACTTAATTTTAGAACTTTTGTTTTAGTTTTTACTATTAATATACTACTAAGTTTTTACACTTGGCACTCATGGTTCTGTGTGCCCTAGCATAACATTCTGATATGGTGCTAACCTTACCAGATGCATAACCCATAGATCAAACTCGGGCTTTAGATTGTAGCCTAAAGTGAGCGCTAACAAGATGCCACTTAGTTAACCGTAGTTGTTATTACACGGTTGGCCAGCTATTGGGATTTAACCCACAGTTCTTCAAGCGATGGGTAGGTGTGTCCACCAATCGCAGGTTCTTCGGTAGATTGTTCCTGGTATTGGGTTACCACAAATGGTGAAAATGGCGATACTATCAACTTCGAAATGAAATGCTCTTAGGGCGCCAAATATTGAAATAAAACTCAACAAACAGAATGAAGGGGATTTATTCAATATTGAAGAAGAGAATTAAGGTTGAGTTTCGCAAACCACAGATGTACAACAGTTATACAATAAATATTGGACTCTTGGTCCTAAACAGTAAACGCTGAAGGCGTGTAAAAAAAAGCAATCTACTGCTGACTGACTGATGGTCGCCTGCAACCAAATAGATGGAGTACCCTCAACATCCACTCATCCAAAGCTAATCAACTAGATCGGTGCAAGGCTTGATGTGTCGTTAGACAACAAGTGACTGTAAAATACCAAATGAACAGCACTTACCCAGTCCTACTCCTTTCCAACCTGCTATTTAGTAATTGCAGTGACACAAGTATGTTAAATTGGTCCGACTTCCTTCCAAGAGCTCTTTTCTGGGTCCGGATCTGTGTCAATGAAATAGAAACTACTAAAACAGATAAATGCTATTCACACAAGCAATCCACAAACCACAAATTGTCCAACTCAAGCTAACTAAATTGACCAACCGAAAACAAGTAGACGATCGGACAAACTAAAGATCTGATTACATAAAACTAAGGTTTAATCAGCAGCAGTAATTATAAATGTTCAAAACAATTTATCAATCCAGAAGGTAAAAAAATCAGTAGTCCAATCCAATCCAGTTTCCCAAATCCAAATCACCAGATACGGTAATTGAAAGATATCCACCAATTTGTTTCTAATTAAAACCAAATGCATTAAGTTTTATATTAACTTCCAATATCATACAAATGTGGCGCGGTAACTTTTCAAATTGGTTTATCTGCTGATTAGTTCTGACCTTACAATTTTCTTCCAGTCATAAATATAATAACTATTGCCATAAACCAGATCTTCCGCATTAAAAAAATATCCAATTAATAATAGTTTAATAAGGTGTTATTAATTTCAATATAAAATTTATCCAAATTTTAAAGGTTATTCCATAATTATTAATAATAACTTTCGCTTTACTATAAAACGTCACACCAGGCTCGTTCTCAAAATCAAAAAGCCTCTTATCAACGTCGAGCGCTTCGTTGATTACAACCTCTACCGAGTGCTTCGTAATTATTAAAGTAGGATTTATTAATTACTTTTATGTAACTACTTTTGTAACGTTACAAGATCACAACAGTGTAGTTGGTGCGAGCAAACATTAAACCGTAGTCTCCAACTTCGTAGCATGACATTTGGTCTTTCGAGCCGGATCACTAAACATTGGATCCGGCTCGAAGAGTAACCGTTACCCCTGTCAGGAGTAACGGGAGCAATGACAACAAAGCCTACCGCAGCCATGGATGAGCTTTTGGGGTATCTCTACTGGTAGCATACAGGCTAACAATAAATGATCATGAAGCAGTGATTCTCAGAGAGAGTCTTCATACTGTTACGAAAGAACGTTTAATTATATTTTATGACTAATGTATGACGTCATGTATGATGAGTCAAATATGATAAGTCATATATGATGAGTCCTACATGATAACAACGTTAGTCATTCAAATATTGCTTAGATTTCAATCTAGAAATGTACAGAAGTGTATAGAAATTGTATAGAAATTACTGGAAGCTGTATTTAGGTTTAAATGCAGAGCGATTTCTAGTGACGAATTAATCCCAGTTTGAACGTGCAAGTGTTAGCATAAATAAAGAGTAAATAAATAGTGAAATGATAAACAATATACCAAGTGTTTAAATAAATCCGGACTTAGTGTTAAATAAATTGTAGTGTAATTTAGTTTAGTGTTAATCTTAGTGCAATAATTGTTTTATTGTTATTGACCGTATATGCTATGCCCCCAACTTTGCAAATTTAAGCAATTTCACCCTCTAGTGAAAATAGTCGAGGTAACACAGATTTTTAACTCAGCAAGATACTCTTAAGTAACAAATTGTAAATTTAAAATTAAATGCTCACTTTTGTTACCTTTGCATGTGGTATTGCATGCGCACGTGTATTTTGCAGCTGATCTACTAAATTTGTTGCGATGCACTTTTACGCATCGACTAAATTTTCACAACTTCCTCAGTTTTTATTTGTGGCACTTCACTTTATTAATTTTAAACAAAACATCAAATCAAATTAACTTAATTTATTTTCAATCAATTAACAATTTTAATTATTGCGGAAATGGCGTTCGTCTATTCGACGTCAAGGCTGCAGCCCAAGTGTACTTCATCAACCTTCCAGTCCCACTCCTTTCAGTTCTTGTTCTCCCTACATTTTTACTTACATAGTAAAACTTAACAAACTATTTTATACAACATGATTATAAATAAATAAATAATAAAACAAAATTAAACCCTAAAATAATTTACAAAACAATAAAATTAATGTTTTTATAGCATTTCGAAACATGACAATATATTTGTATTAGCCCTTTAGAATTAAATAAACGTTTTAATTTTCGTTACAATATCATGATTTTCAACTCCATCAAGAATAACAATATGACATACATGCAATCTGACAGAACCAGCACAGCACAAGAAGTTTCAAAAAACTTTTAAAGTTCTGATACCTGAGAGAGAAGTGGAAAGCACCAAGCAGAAGCTGGAGGCTCGATACACAGATGGATCTAAAACAAAAATCAGTACTGAAGCAGAGATCAGTCAATGCAAAACAGGTGATTCGTTCAGCATAAATCTGGATTCCCACGCTACTGTGTTCCAGGCAGAAATAACTAGAGGACTTATGCAAATAAGCAGATTTGTATTATGACCGATAGCCAGGCAGCATTAGAAGCCCTGGAATAAGGAGTGGAAACACAACCCAAGATTGTAAGTTACTGCATCGATGTACTAGTAGCACTAGCACAAAAAACAGCTTAACTCTGAAGTAAGTGTCAGCACACACTGGAATAAAGGAAACAAAAAAGCAGATGTCCTTGCTAAGAGAACTGCAAAATGACAGTTAGAATCAGAATTAACTTGCGGGATAGCATACCTGACCGCAACAGGGACTATCATGGAACTACCAAGCAAACGGCCTCTTGTCTACTGGAGGGACCTTTTAAGGCTTAGGCAATTGCAGATGTTCATGGGTGGGCCTCCCGCGACAGAAGGAAACACGAAATCCTGAAACTGAGTAGACCACAGCTAAGGAAATGTTGGGACTACTTACAGGACACTGGTGTCTAAGCAGGCACCTCAAGATCATTGGGTTTTAGAAGATTTCACATTAGGAAGTTTGGGAAAGAGGAAGAAACTCCACACCACAAACTATTTGTATATTCAGCCCTAACTTCGAAAGGACTAAGATACCTCGGTCTCCTATATCCGACAACAGAGGAAATAACTTAAGCACTCTATACCTGTACCTATACTCAATTTTATTGAGGAAACTAAGCTGATGAAGTAAAACTTGAAACGCGGGTTACAATAAACCTAGAGCTTCAGTGCAAGTAGGTCTAGAACCTAAATAAAAATCATCTATCTTGCAGAAACTGCGTTTTCATTGTCTTAAATTATTTACGTCATCAATGTACATCTTACGGTTTGAATCATACAAATAAATTATTGTAGTCATGTGAAAGGAGGCAAGGGTTGCAGAATTGCTTTGGGTACTGTAAATAATCTTCGAGCTCTAGTAGTTTCCCAGCTCTTCAAATAGAAAACTTGAAGTTTTTATGTGGCGATTAGCACGATAACTTTAATCTAGCGTAACGTACATCTAGATGACCTGATCACTATTTGGAACAGCATTAAGCTGTTCTTTGGACTTAAAGCGGTTTGTTAGTTTAGTAAAGAACTTAGTGAGGCTATAGCACCTCTCGATTTGTGTGTTGCTTGTTTTATGTAAAGGCCCCACCGAAATCCCTTGTATAGGATTAGCTCTAGCTGTGATCTAGGTACCAAACATCTTTAGTTGCTCTCTGATGGACGCAGTATGCGGTGGTAATATCTACCACAAATTTATGTCTGTTTGATATTACTAGGAAAGTGCGACCAACGCGCAGTTACATCCGGTGGACCACGCCAGATGTTTAACGTTTAAGTCACTGGCTATAGAATCCGCTCTTAGCAATGGCACTGGAGAGTTTAGGATGTACAAGGATGTGTTTAGAGGTAACTTATAAATAGAGTTAGTTGGAACCATTCATTTTTATTCGTGAAGGTTTTTATGAACTTTCAAGGCTTTTAACGACACCGAGAGTGACATTTTGTCATGCTGTATTTACCGAAGCTTGTCAGAGGCATACAGTTGACCGAGTGGATGTTGACGTGAGTTCTTCGTGTGGAAGTGATTAACTTTATTGTCATCTTCAATTTGTAAATATAATAGTTGGACGAAGAATCCTTTTACAGTGCAGTTCAACAAGCTACTGCTTCTTCAATCCCAGCGAAAGGGAAGGTCACGTCGACAACCTTGTCTTTAGAATTGGAAGCAAAGAGGGTCTTGGTGATGTAACCGCTGTCATAAAAAATCTTGTAAACGTACCTGAGTGCTTGGGCAAGTCCATTCTTAACATTACTTATTGCTTGGTTTTATTGGGAACGCTGTTAGTTTCAAATTGTGTTGGCGACGTGGCTTGCAGGCCAAAAAATAAAATTTGAAGCTGCCGATTCATTTTTTTATTGGAAATTGTTGCAAGAACGTTAAATAAATTAGTAGATTGTATTTAATTGCTACTATCGTTATACGTTATTTAATTATCGGTGTTTTTTTATTTTGAGAAAGTGAAAGCAAATTCTTTTTCAGGATTCGCGCTCTTAGCCTCCGAAAATAATAAGAGCTGGTTTTTCTCATCTGGGTTTCATCACGCATATTTAACTTAAAAAGATCAAATCCAGGTGTGGTGAAAAGTTTGCAATCCGAACGACTGTAATATTCTTATTATAAAGGGCTAATTGTATAATAGTTCTCTGTAAAATTGGAAAACGGATACAACAAGGAAATCCACGCGTTTGAGGTCTTTTGTTTTTGTCTCTTTAGAAAGACTTTACAATATTTAGCTTTTTACTTTTTTATTTACCTTCAGCAGTCTGTTCAGAGCGGTTATATACAAAATGATTGCATTTGTGAATCTTGAGAAATCTTTCGCTGAATTAAAACTGATTGTCAAGGCTTTCTTAGTGTCTTTGCTTTTGTAGTAGTGTCAATTTTTATCGTTTTTTCGATTTGCTCGCGAAGTATTTGTATTAGGCCTTTCGCTGCACTTGCCGAGAGAAGGGGGGAAGGTTAGAGCTGTTGAAGTAGATCGGAGGTCATCCATTTGTAGAGGTGAGATTTCCATGTTCATCTCTACCTGGAATGTTTCATGATTGTAATCGCTGGATGCAAAAACTGTATTTTTTACTAAAGACCTGAAATTCATTTTACGAGGAGAGAAGTCTTGTTTTCCTTAAATTGTTTTCATATTTTTTAGTTTTTTATTACCCAAATTTTTAAATAATTTTTAAAATTTTATGTTTAAATTTGTAATTTACACTCTAAACTACCATAATTTTAATAGAACAATTTTAAATTCGTGGATCTGGAAAATTTGCTTTTCTCTTTGTTTCTGTAATAGTTGGCAACAGTTCGACCAGTAAACCTGTATTTTAAAATTAATAATAAATACTTTTAAATCTTTTCAAATTGTTGGAAAAACAAAAATTCTGTTTTGAAATTTGCTAAAAATACAGAATATAAAAAAATTAGTACTTTTAGGCAAACTGTACATACAAAAATGTAAATACTTGAAAATCCAATTCCTACTTGACTTTATTCATGCTTGGGAGGCCACGTAAAATTCTAGTTACATGATTTATATTCATCAAGAGTAATGAACATAATTATCTGAAGCAAACATGAGCTACCTCAGATTGGAAACAATAAATATGTTTGTTCTGAGTACAAAAAGTGGCTTCAAATCAGCAATTACCAAAATAAAAGGTACTTTAATAATTGTAGTCCCGATTAGACCTAAGTTGCGTATATGTATGCTTGATTATGACTGATTGAATAGCTTAACGAATGGATCTTAAATCTAAGATTCATCAGTTCGTATCCCTCGTTAAACAATTTTTTTAAGGTAAAGAAATTAAAGAATATTTCGAATATTATAACTTTCTTAATTTACTAATCCATGCCGCGATGGCGCATATGCGCTAATTCCTAATTTTCAGAATCATTATTATCAAAAACCATTTACCAAATACCGATGAAAAAAATTTGATAAATTATAAAAGTAAGTCAGTGCGGCCTTTAGGCCGCACAATCTGGGCAATCTAGTAGGTACATAATAAAAGCGCAATATTATTTTCTATAAATGATTTATTTTTAGAAATCCATTTATTAAGTTTTAAAATTATTCTAGTACGCATGCGTGACGATTTCAAATTTTCAAAATTCAAAATATATATATAACTAAATACGCATGCGCAATAAGGTTTGAGTAACAATATTTTGATCGATTCGATATAGGATTGGTGTTCGTATTAACAATTGCTATTTTTTCAAGATGGTAGCGCAAGTAGTACCCTAGAAAATTTTAAAAACTATTTGACGAAGCTGGTAGCGGGTAGTGCGTTGCCGATCACGTGACTAGAGTCCAGACAAGTCACGACAAAATGTTTTCAAGGCAAATGAAGCTAGTAATTGTTCAATTTAAATATTTTGTTTTTTGTTATAACATATTTTTTATTAAAATTATGTATATTATATAATAATTAAAAACGGCTGAATTTTTTAAGTGTTATTAATTATTAGTGTTTTTGTTAAACTTACAATAATTAGTAGGCATCTATGTATTATTTATTATCACATAATAAACAAATTATGTAGTGAGCTCGTAAAGTTTAGAACAAATTCAATAATAAATATTTTGTCGAAAAATTTTTTTTCTGTCATTTAATCAGTACTAAAATAAACAATTAATTAACAAAACACTGCATTTTTCCACCTGTAATATCGTCAAATAAAATTCAAAAATGGTCAAATAAAAATCTGAAAGCGTCAAATAAAATTCGGAAAGTGTCAAATTACATTTGACGGTTTCTAAAAAATATCAGTTGACAAATCTGAATTACAGTTGACGTTTTCTGAATTTTTGCTAGAGAAGGTGTAAATCGTATTATTTTTTTCGGCGTCTTCTTGATATATATTAAATTGGTATACTCTAATATATTTTTACGCTTTTTCATTTTCATACTCAGAAAATTGAGATCTATCCAATTCAGTCAAGAAAAACAAGGGTCGCTATTTAAAAAAGTTCGCTAATTTTTTGAAATTTTTTTCAAAATTTTTATATTATTTATTTATTTTTTGTTCTTCCTAAATCTCGTCTTGTTCGAGTCTTCTTCGTTGCCTAAAATTCCAGAATTTTATAAAAAAATTGAGTTTCCTTTGTCTTAGTTTTTAGGTGTGTCTGCTAATGTAAAAAATGCTGTTTTTATTAAAATCTCGTGTTATTGTTTAGTGATGCTTATCTAATTATAATAATTAATAATTTTTTTCATAATTATTATACTAAGAATTTGTTTAAAAACTTATGTATAATTTGATGGTCTCTTAAGTAATATAGATAAACTTCAAGGAAAATGTTAAAATTAGATCACAGTTCAAACAATTTTGTATTTAACAATTTAATTAATTAATTAATTAATTTACAAGAAGAGTTAGATTTAAATGCTGTATTATTTGTATTATATAACAACAAAATGTAAACATATAATGCAAAAACAATTTATTATTTAAAGGCCGTACCACACTAAACTTTTGAACCATTAATCTCGCGAGATAAATTAATTTCAGCAAAAAATATTGTTATTATTTAGCATCTTTTTACGAATGATGTGCGATTGCTCTTAGTTATATCTCGTTCGTATGCATACCTATAAAAGTATAATATTTTTGAAAGAATTCAGTCTTAACATGACCTTCTCTAAAGTAATATATTTTAAAATGAGTGTTTTTTACTTGTTTTTATTATTCTCGTTTTGTCACGTAAGTGCAGCTTTGTTTATTTGAAAATTTGAATTACTATTAATTATTGCAAAAATTAATACAAATTTACTTTAATTAAAAAAAAAATAAAAAACGTTTGGTCCCCCCCCCCCCCCGTAATTTGCTCTTCTTCCATCGTAACGTCTCTGGATTGGTCATATTTCTAATTTCTGTAAAGAGGGTAATTTTTGAAAAATAACCAAAATATTGAAAATATTCTTCCCTTACGACCGCTCTTGCCCTGAGTGAGAGTGAATATTTTTACACAAAATCTGTAGTATACGGTCAACAACAAAATTTAAGACATCTAACGATCAAAAAAATTTCTTATCAAACAACTAAAAATACATCTTCAATTTAGGAAAACAAGATTTAGGTCAAAAAGTTCTAGATTAACTTCAGTTAACAACAAACGGAAAATAATTAGGATAAGAAGTGACCTTGAATTCAAAATACATATAATTATTTAAATATAATTTTAGGGTTAATTAATTATTATTATTTATTGTTTGTTAAAACAAAATCATTATTTTTAAATAAAAAATTTAGGCTTCCTTATTTACGAAAGATGATGTGATTCCGGAAGGCCAAACGTACCCCAATCAATGGATCGACGTACCATTGGATCATTTCAATCTTTTCGATAATACAACATGGAAAATGGTAAGAACATTGTTTATTTTCGTGAGTAGATTATAAACCATTACCATTGCAGAGATTCTTCGAAAACGACGAATATTTTGTCGAAAACAAACCCATCTTCTTAGAAATAGGTGGCGAGTCAACTTTGGATGGCAGCTGGATTGAATTTGGGCCAATAAATAAACTGGCAAAGAAACATCAGGGTATGTTAGTTATAACCGAGCATCGGTTTTATGGCAAAAGTTTACCATTTTCCACGTAAGTTTTTCCGAAAATCTTCCAATGAGTCATAATTTGTTTTTTGGATTTAGGAATTTTACCAATGAAAACTTACATTTTCTGCAAATTGAGCAAGCGCTTGAAGATTTGGCATTTTTCATTGAGAACTATAAAAATTCGAATCCCAAATTTAAAAACAGCCCAGTAGTTATCCACGGTTGCTCTTATCCTGGCATGTTGGCCACTTGGATGCGTCTGAAGTTTCCTCATCTCGTCGATATATCGTACGCATCCAGTGCGCCTTTGGGAGTCGGTCTTGATTATCATGGTAAAACTTCAAAGTGTACATTTTAAATTTATTGCATTTCTAATTTTTTTCAGAATATTTCGAGATTGTTAGCGAAGTTTACGCTAACGTAAGCGTAGATTGCATCGACACGATAAGAATAGGATTCAATCAAACAGCCGAATTGATGAAAACTTCTGAAGGACGAAAAAAAGTGAGAGATGCTTTAGAGTAAGTGCTATCTGCTAGGCAAAATTAAAATCGTAAATAAAAACAATTGTTTAACTTCTTAGGGGATGGGATTGCGGAGATCCAACCAAAATGAATTCAGCTGAATTACTCCAACAAATGATGCTCATATTAAATGTACAAAATGATCCTCTCAAATATGAAGAATTCAGTTGCGTTATTTTGTCCGTAAACGTTTCAGACGATGGCAACACTGCTTTCGAAAGGTTAGCTAATTTGGTAATATTAAAATCAATAGATCAAGATTCGTGCATCAAGCCAGTTGATGACGGAGGTGAAAGTGAACGAAATGGTAACTAATTTTTTTATTCTTGTTTATTTCTTCTACCGTTATTCTTGTGTTAGGTATGGCATGGGCTTACCAAACTTGCACAGAAATGGGAACCTTCCAAACTTTGAATCGTAAGAATTCCCGTCATCCGTTTGCAATGGATGCTAGTGTTGAAGAATCTGTAGAAGAATGCGTCAAAAATTTTGGTGGAGTGTAAGGTTTTTCATGCATAATTATGATTTATATTGTAATAATATGAATGTATTTGTAGTGTGACCGAACAAGTCTTATTAAACGGCATAGAAAGGGTAACTAGAAGATATGGTGGCAAAAAACCTAAAGTTACAAAAGTTGTAACGGTGCAAGGAAGACGTGATCCATGGAGGGATTTAGCCTCCTTGGAAGATTACACTCCTCAAGCTCCAGTTCTTATTGCCAACGGTAAGTAGATATTAGTTCTTTAGAATTTTATTTAACTCTGAATGTCGATTAGGTGCTCATTGTATCGATGTTGTTGAAAATGATGACGATCCCGAAGATCTTCTGGAAGTAAGAAGAAAAATAGGACAGTATATTTCTGATTGGCTGAAAGAAATACAAAAGTAGCGTTTCAGTTGCTATTGTTGTTTCTATCATTGGTTATTTAAAATGTATATTGTATATGTTTGCAATAACTCGGGAGCTAAAGCTTCCTCGTGCTAAAAATAAAATGTTAAATTTCATTGCCAGTTAAATAAATGTAGTTAAACTATGAGTACTTGTTTGCACTGTTGCAGTAGCGAAGAAACGCAGATTTTTCGATTTGGAATTAGAAGAACAAAATAAAATTTCCCAGCCCCAAACAGGAAAAAATCAACCTAAAAAAAATTTACTATTATATCTTTCGCAAACAAGTCAAAATATAGTTTTGCCTCCAAGAAGAGAGACCCTCAGAACAGACTATCTAAGCAGAAACTATTAAAAAAGTAGTCGTAGAAATAGCACTCCAATTAACAGTACACCAGCAAAAGTACTAAGAGCAAGTACACTAATCTCTACTACATTAATTCACTAACGAATCCCCCTTGCTTCAAAATCTATTCCAGCAGTCAAAAGCACAAGCTCTCTAAAACTCAAGCTTGAACTCTCTGGTGTTCCCAGCAGAAGACAATGGAGTAAAAATCTTTGAAGAAACCAGAAATACCTTAATCTTCAAAGAACTCCCTTCCGTTGGTACATTCAGGTTTTACATTTGAGTTTTTTTCAGCAGATATTACGTCTGCAAATCTTCTGCTCTTTCAAGACATTTTACTTTTCATAAATTGTAAAAAACCTGTTGGGGCGCGTGTTCGACCTACACGGTTAATCGGACTTGTTCCTTTTCTTTTTGTTCGTCTTCTTCCTTAGTTACCATGATTTCGTTGATGGCTTTCAAAATCCTGTTGCAATTGTCCTCTGATATTAGCATTCCACTAATAAGGGTGTTGAGCGTCAATTTCTGCATTTCTGCGCTACATTTAATATTGTCACATCAGAGACAGTTGAAGAGCGTATACCTCGCGGGGTCTTTTTTGAGATATACCACCCTAATGTTATAGGGTGGTAGTGTCTGACTACCTTTAGTTTACTGACTAAAACCCCACTACTTGATGACAGCGGAAATCGACGTTGTCATTTCTTCCGCTGCCACCCACCTGTCTTAGAGAATCTTCGCTCTTTCGGGTCTTTTCTCTTCTTTTTTTACTTATTTTTTGCATTTTTTTCCTTTTTTTCTTTTCTTCCGTCTACTTCTCTCTCTGCCTGTCGAGTTCCTCCGGGAACTTGGTCTTTAAGATGTTCTGTAAACCGAAACTAGCTCTGTCCCAAGTCTCTGGGCTTCGGAGTATCTCTGGTATAAGGCTTTCGGGTGTTAGGCCCCTCACATCGTATTCCGTTAGCACTCCAATTTATCTCGGGCACACGCGAATATGGTGTCGTGCGCATAATCCACTACCCCCTGCATTGCATGCATTTAGATGCTAGTGCTCTCTTGAATCTATAAAGGTAGTGTGAGTAAAGCACCCATGACCGGTTAGGGCCTAAGGGAGTTCGTAGTTTATTTCTCCGTGTGTCCTCTCGACCCATGGCTGTATCGTTGAGATCAGCGTTCTCGTCCAGGACCCCTATTTTTGGTTTTTGATCGTTTCTTCTGGATCTATATAATTATTTCCACTCTCTTTTACGAGAAGGTCGATAGGGGGTATTGCCGCTATCACCGCAAGAACGTCGCTGGATGCTGTGCGGTATGCTAAGGATACTTTCTAGGTCCTAGTCCTTTGTATCCTTTCGAGGTGGTGCCGGTATTTGGCGATGTTCATTGCCTCTCCTCAAACTGGTGCTGCATACAGCATTGTAGAATTTGCTATTGATACCAGGACCCGTCTCTTAGTACCGGCATCCTGGATCGTTCCGTTTTCCGAATCTCTTCAGACAACTGTTGAAACAGCCATGTGCCGTTAAAAACTGTGTGAGTCTGAAGTTTAGCTCACCTTCTTAGGTGAGCTAAACTAAAGATATCAAATACCGACCATTAGATCTTTTTAATGGTCGGTATTTGTTATCTTGTCCAGGACCCATTGAAACTGTCTTTTCACTTGGCCTACCTGGATCTTCTTAAAGTAGTAGTTGGAGTTTTGCTTCTCGACCAGAAGTTCTATGAGCGGAAACCCCGAATGCACCTGCAGTACCTTCTTGGATGTCGTCTAAGCACATACGATACGACAAGCACACTCGTAGTGCAATTGTTCTCTGTACCCGTTCAAATTTGCTCCTGTAGCTGCCAACCCTCATTGCTTCGTACCAGACCGGTACACCGTAGAGGATGATGGAGTCCACTCTTCTCTTAGTAAATTTCAAACCTCCCGTGTTTGGCATCAGTTTTATCAAGGCTGTGGAAAGTTGTAAAGCCTTTACCGCAATGGTGTCAACATGAGGATTGAAACACATTCTCTTGTCTAGTTGTACTCCTAGTACATTGACCGTTTTGCTGATCTGACATGAATGCTGTGGCTCATAATAGGTGGTCCATAAGTGGATGTCACATTTTCGCTTTTCTATGGCCAACATAACCGCCGTCTTCTCTGGAACTACCTGTAGACACTTTCTGTTAATCAATCAATTGCCTCATCAGTCAACCGTTTAAGATTTTCTTAAACCACAAGAGTCAGATCATCGGCAAAGCCAACTAGTTTGATCTTTTCGTGTATAACCAAACATAGAACTACCATCGTACATAAGGTTAGAAGAGTCGGCCCCAACACGGACTTCTGCGGAACGCCGCTGGTAATATCGTATTCCTCTCTCAACAGCTCCTCCTCATTATAGATAGACTTTTTACTTAAATATCTCTTCAGCAGGTCAATTAAGTATTGTGCGATGTTCCTTTGTACCACCTCGTGTATGATAGATGACCACCTTGCGGAGTTAAAGACATTCTTTATGTCTAGAGCGACCATAAGGCAGAACTTAAGACAAAACCATACTGGTTCTTCGAGAAACTCCCGGTGGCATGAATCTCTTTCTGGATCCTGCCGAGTGTGAGGCTGGTAGAAGCTTGGGTTTTTCAAAAAGTTTGTCTTTTTTTCTTAGTAAAACCAGTCTAGTCTTCTTTCAGATGATCGGGAAGGGTTTGGTTTAAAGATAGTCGCTTAGTACACCTAAGATGGTGTCGGGATGTTCTTTGCACAAATATTTGCACCAAAGACATATTCTCGGTTGCTTCGTTCAGTGGACGAATCTGGCAGGGCTACTCCTCTCATCTTGACTGGGGGTTTCATTCAACAGATGAGTCGGAAACAGTTCTTCGACTATCTTCCTCAGTCTATTTGTCACCTCGTCGTGCCAGTATGAGTTTTCTTCTCCATACGTCATTGTTGAGCTCGCAACAATGCCTGCGCAACTCTTTCTTGCTGACTATCTAAACTTCATAATGGAGAAAGGTAGAAGAAGAATTTAAGGTTGCATAGAAACGTTAGGAATCTAAGAAATGACTGTAAGCACACAAAAGTGTTTCTGTCGGAAACAAAGACTAAAATTACATGCCAGTACATTTATCCATCCGTTTGAAATTCAAAGGCGCATAGCATAGGCAAGACTCCAAAGAACAATCCTGTATACTTCTTGAGATTAAAAATAGTTCCAAATCAATACAGATATTGACTTTTATCAGAAAAACCATGAAGGAAAGGATAAATCTCACCTGTTAACGACGATGGGATATCGAAAAATATAGAAAATCCGTATATTGCTTCATATCTAAAGGACTAAAGTCAAGAGATTGAGAAAAACCGTAGATAAATTATATCCCAAATGTGAAACACTAGAAAAACTGGAACTGTTCCAAAAAATATCACTAGACTTTACGCCTTCATTCTTTGCAGGGGTATAGTAAGACAGCATTCAGCTTTCCAACCACAAAGTCTCTCAGACACAGATTCAGAATACATCTTATAATCCTTTCAAGTTTCCTGGTTTCCACATTTGGAAATGTGGTCTACTATACGCTCTACTATACTTGGTGGATTTCTGAGATTTTCCAGCCTCTATAAGGAGACTTCTTTTACTTAGACGGAAATTGGTTTCCCCTCTACCACTTAACGGTCGAGTGGTTTTCATTAGGATTTCTGGAGAGTTCAGCTTTCCATTCTTCAGGTAATTAATAAGTAATTGATGACGTTCTACTATGTTTTGGTAGAAGTTTGGAGAATGTGGTTTTGGTAACTTTTCTTTCTGTAGTAGATGACTGTCTTTTGTTCGGGCCGTTCGTTTTAAATTGTGTCTCTCTCACTAAGTTCACTGTAAGTTAAAATGTCACCACAGTCACAGCCAAGGTTACTACTGTTGCTACCGTATCGCCGTCGGCCATTTCGCCGTCGGATATTTTTTGATTTCGTGTGCGCTGTCAATATGATAAAATGCTAATCACTTGTTATTTTACATTAATTATGTAATAGTGTTTAGATAAACAATATCACCTTACTAAGGATCACTTATTATAATGTAGATTAAATTATATAAATATATCGAATATTTTCATAATACGATTAAAATTTTACAGCTTTCTCGCAAATTTGTTGTAACTTTTTTATAAAATGATTTTATTCTGTTTGTTTCTGTTGTTTTCTTCGAGTTATGTAAGTAGCTATAATAAACTATAGTATATACCATGGTTAAACCATTATGAGTTTGAAATATTCCATATGTATCCTCAATATTTAAATAAATAAAGTTCCAGCTTACATAATTAAATAAAAACTTAAAATAAAAATTTTGAGTATTTTTTTTATAAAAAATATGAGGTTCAACAAAAATAAAATTTTGCTATTACTTTCAGGCATCAATATTTCGAACTGAAGAAACCAGGGAACCTGGCCAACATTTTCATGCCAAATGGTTAGAAGTTCCTTTGGACCACTTTAATCTTTTCGATAACCGAACGTTTGAAATGGTAAAAAAGCAAATTTATAAATTCGTATAATATCCTGAAAATGTTGTTTTAGAGATTTTTTCAAAACGATTTGTTTTATGCTGAAAACGGCCCGATTTTTATTGAAATCGGTGGCGAATCGACAGCAGATTCTACCTGGCTTCTGGTTGGACCACTTACCCCCATTGCAAGAGACCACAATGGAACGTTAATTTTAACTGAACATAGGTTTTACGGGAAGACCTTGCCGTTCTCCACGTATGTGTTTATTAAATTTTATAATACTTAATCTTGACGTGATGGTAAACAATTTATAGAAACTTTACTACTGAAAATCTTCACTACTTACAAATGGAACAAGCGCTTGAAGATTTGGCATTTTTTATTGATAAATTTAAGAACTCCGATCCTAAGTATAAGAACAGTCCGGTAGTTCTTCATGGTTGTTCTTACCCTGGAATGTTGGCAACCTGGATGCGATTACGGTTTCCTCATTTGGTCGACATGGCTTATGCATCCAGTGCTCCTCTAGGGGTTGGACTTGATTATCCAGGTGAAAATTGTATTTTGTTAACTTACATCATCTCTTGACTTCAACTTTTAGAATACTATCAAATTGTTAACGATGTTTATGCCAACGTAAGTGTAAGTTGTATCGACACAATTCGAGAAGGATTTAACAGAACTGCCAAATTGATGAAAACGGCTGCTGGACGTAAGAAAGTCAGAGACGCTTTGAAGTAATTTTCATACACGAGTAAAATTTCTATTGTATATTCGAAATAAAAATTTTAGAGGTTGGGAATGCGGTAATCCAATGCATATGAATTCAGCCGAAATGCTTCATACGATGATGGCTGTATTGAACGTGCAAAACGATCCACTCAATTATGAAGAAGTTAGTTGTCTTGTTTTATCTATGGATGCTGACGACACTAGCGCGTTTCAAAGATTGGCAAATTTGGTAGTTTTAAAATCAAAGGATACTGAAATGTGCGCAGGTGCTGGAGGCGACGACGACGACGATGATGATGATGATGACAATATGCCTAAAACGGAGTCACAACGAAATAGTAAGTATAATTTAAAGGGATTTAAATTCTTAAGATACCTAACATTTTTGATTGTGTCTAGGTATGTCATGGTCTTATCAAACTTGTACGGAACAAGGAACGTTTCAAACATTAAATCGATCAAACTCCCATCACCCATTTGCCATGGACGCTACTGTCGAAGAGTCTGTAGAACAATGCGTACTAGAATTTGGTGGAATGTACGTACAATGCACGTGAACAATTTGTAATATTTGATTAATAATTGTTTTCGCAGTGTAACCGAACAAGTTCTTAGGAATGGTGTAGAAAGAGTAACTCGTAGATACGGCGGTAAGAAACCAAAAGTTACAAAACTTGTCACAGTGCAAGGAACTCATGATCCCTGGAGAGATTTGGCTGCTTTAGAGGATTATAACCCCGAAGCTCCGGTTCTTCTTGCCGAAGGTATCTATTCAGTTATCCATATTATTTACGTTAAATGAAATAATAGAAATCCTACAATATACCTATATATTGCTATGTTTTTCGATTACAAATTTAAATTATAGTAGTAATAGGTACAACTTGAGTTGAGTTGGAAATAATAATTAGATTAAATACATGCAGATTAAAATAATGCTAAAAATAATATTTTCAGGGTCCCACTGTGTCGACGTAATTGCAGATGAAAATGATCCACCAGGTTTAGTTGCACTACGAAAGAAAGTCCGAGAATACATCGAAAAATGGCTAAGTGAACTGAAAAATTAATATTCTTCTCATGTTATTATGCATAATATCTTTTAATTGATTAGTTTTGTTGCTTCTTAATGATATCACAGACTTGTGCTTTATTATAACTGGTCGATTAATATTGGAGATATTATAATAAACAAATAAATAATATTTGTTTGATTTAAAATAATTTTTATTTTTAAATTGCTATTTATGAGCTGTGTAAGTAAATATAATGCCGCAAACTTTTCTTAGTGGATGTAGTGTAAATAAATGCATTACTTGAACTAAGGCCGTATTTAAAGGGGGGGGTTAGAAGTTAGAACCCCTTCTCGAAATTATATATCAATTAATAAGGTACAGGAAGTCCGACTGCAATCGTAAAAATATTAGAAAAATCACAAACAATTTTTAAAAATATAACAAAAACCTTTAAACTCTTTAAATAAAAATTAACACTAAAGAAATACTCTAATTAAGGCAGTATTCTCGTCTAGAAAATTGAAAAAATGCAACAGGGTGTATCGGGTTACCACTACCTGCTTTTAATAACTTTAAAATGCCGTTTTTTCGAAAACAAATGCATGGACCTCCGATATTTTTGTTGCATTATACACAGAAAATTGTCCTCTTTCCGATAGTGTAGTTAAAATTTTGAAATTCGTGATAAGGAAATTCTGACAGTAACCTAGCATTCGTTCGCTAAATCATCCAAGCCACACGATGGCTCTCATTTAAAACGCAATTTAAATTTATTAATATAAATTTATAAATTTACATTTTTTTATTTATTTATTTGTCGAGTCCCTTCTATTTTTATTTTTATATTTTGTTTGTTTTTTATTGTAGTTTTTTCTTTTTTAATAATGCACTTTATACTTTTATTTTTTGTTCTGAATTTTAATTTCCTTTGTAGTTTAATAAATTAATTATTTATTTTTAATTTTTTTAAAACCCTTCTCGAAAATCTAGTCTAAATACGGCCCTGACTTGGACCATCTACAGTACAGTACTTCTATTACTACTTCTTAGTACAGTACAGTCTCGGTAATCCGAACACACGCTCATCCGACCATCCAGTAATCCGAACAAAATCCGAAGACAAATAATAAAATTTTTGGATTATAGGGAAATGTTTGGATTGAGAAAAAAAGAATAGGATGAAAAATAGTGTTTACAAGCTGAAGTAAAAGAGCGGATAAATAGAGGAAATCAGGAAAAGAATAATTTAACTGATCCAAAAATTATTAAGCAATTTAATGAAGATCTGAACGTAAAGAATAAAAAAGCTATCGATAGCTTTAACATTTATTTAAGATGGACATGTGAAAATGATGTCCCATTTCATAAAATTTTATTGTTCCGGCAATTAACAAAAGAGGCAATTTTCGTTTTTTTAACTTTATCCAGTAATCCAAACTTCTCTGTAATCCAAATGAGGCCAGGTTTCTATTAGTTCGGATTACCGAGACTGTACTGTATTATCACTTTTTGTGAGCTGCAAATTGAAATACTGAGAACTCTCTAGTCTCTCTAGCGCAGGTGTCGATAAAATGACGATAAAATTGATGTAGTTCTAAATCTTGTTGTTGGAATAAAGTAAGATCATAGCAATATATACAACAATATAATACTAAAAGTATAAGCACCCACCAAATGCCAGTGTATTGAAGTTTCTATACGTATTATTGAACGACGTAATTACCGTGATTTGCAAATAAGCAGGAACAAACATAAAATGCAAAGAATAAGCCGCAAAAGAAATCAAAGAAAAATACAGAAGCAAAAATTAAAAGATTTTTTATCAAGGAGTAAAAAAAAAGAAGGAAAATGCCAAGTAGAATCAATGATGTTTAAGTATAAAGGGGGAAACTTGATGAATAACCGATGTGAAATGCTAAAGGGATGAGTCGAATATTTTGAGGAATTACTCAAAAAAATATATATGAAGAAAAAGCACTAGTAAGATTAAATAAAAGAATATGAATAATATGAATCACCATCCATGCTAGAAGATATCAAGAAAATAATGAAAAACTTTAAGAACCGCACAGAAGCGCTGATGCAGATAAAATTCAGCCCAATATGGCGAAGACAAACTGAGCGAAAAAAGAAATTTGTGGAACAATATATTGTAGTGATATTCTCTAGGGCCAAACGAGAATCCTTCATTAAACAAAAATTTACCTCGGCTAACGTTAATAGTCGTAGAACAAGAGCTCTTTTTAGTAGTCGGTTCCCGTTGCCGGTGAAAGAAAAAAAAATTTTTCTAAGACAAATTGAATCAAATTTATTTATGAAAATAGAGTTTTAATAGGTGACAGTTTCATCTTCAGCGGATTTAAATTTGGGTGTATTGTGTTGATTCATAAAATTAGATGCACATTTATTGTTAATCGTAATCGCACTAGCATCTATTAATCTCTTATGTGTAATAGTGTTAGAAGTTTGTACAAAATAAATAAAATCCAATGTTCATAAAGTTAATAAAAAAATATTAATGCACTTCAAAAATTAATAATAGTTTAATCTACCTGTGGATACGCCACTGACTTATTAGGATCTTGCACTCGCTCAATGAATAATTATTTTCAGGAAAAAGCCTCCGCTGCAAGGATGTTTCTCTTCGAAACTTGATAAATGATCTCTACCTTGAACACTATTTTCACCCTTAACAAAGTGAAATTCGCACAAGAAAAACTAATTTTCGGTGACTAGCAAAACTATTTGCAAGTCGACCCGCTTCAACGCTCGCTCGCCGACCTCTGCAATCTCTCCAATTCCTGTTTTCAACTTGACAAAACCAAAATCTTGAAAGTAAGTTAAATTTTCATTCACCCACGAACATTTTTTGACGTGATAAGGTCTTATAAATTGATATACTGGCTGCACGCACAAAAAATTGTCACGTTCCGCAAGCGAGAACGCGGAACAAGCGAGAGAGAGGCACGATCGGCTTTGCATCATACATAGACATCATTTGAATTATAAAATGCCATTAAAAAAAACTTGTCCGGCATGAGGTTTGATCTCGCTATCACCAAATGATGAAATTATGTTTTATGCACATACGCACTAATCTACTGAGGGTTAATGTAATAACATAGTTTTAATTCGTATTATCTGTTACATAATCATAATTCAATTCAATTTTTAAATTAACACTCGGTTTACGGACGATAATTTTCGTCATAAGACAACATAATTCAATTCAATTCATAAAAGTATGCAATTTTTCATCAATGTTTTCTTATGATATTATCACGTAAAATTATCATCCGTAAACCGACTTTACAGACAACCCCAGTGCCACGTGTTTTTATTTTAACTTCTGTTTCATGTCACTGCACTTTATACAAATAATTGTGTTGATAGTTTTTGTGTTTCAAGTTTAACATAATAGAACTCTGCTTACACTACCCTTCAAGAACGGTTGCTTCATACAAGCGAAGCGGTTATTAAACAACAAATCGAGAATAAAGGCTTGGCACAATAATACACGACAATATTGAGAGAATTTCAGATTAGCATCAGGAAAGACAAGTCAGTAATAAACCATACCTTGCACTTCGATACTCTGGACCTCACCCTGGCTACTCACAACGTGGCAATACTAGTCGAAACATGATGTAGTACTTCAGCAGAAGAGCTACAACGACCATAAATACATTTTCTTTGTAATTTCTTCAGACAAACCAGTTACTCCAACCAAAAACAGATAGGCATCTAAAAGCAGAAGTATATTGAAGAGAATACACCTGAGAGCTGTACAAATGAAGCAGTCAACAAATACCTACTCGATCACCTGTATACCACCATTGATAGACTATCTCAGAATAGAATACATAAAGTCAAGACGGAAATTATTCAGAACCTCGTGCAGACACCCTCAAATGATAAACGAGCACAAGCCCCGGCTATAGAATGATAAAAATTTGATACTTAAAGCAAGAAGAAACAGTGAGAATCTCTTCTCAATGACCTCGATATTGATATCTTGGCAAAAAGCTATAGAATAGCATGCAAAAGGTTCGCAAGAACCAAAATCTCTGACCAAACCATACTGAGGGTGTAGTCACTTCCCTGTTCCCGACACATCCTTTCTTCGATAGATGCAGAAAAGAGCTAGTTCATGCCCTGGACCTTCTTACAAACATAGTCAATTGAGTCAAAATAGAAACGTAAAAAACTAGGAGTCTCATGATAATGATAGCGCCGGACATAAGAAACGCTTTTAAGTTCGCCAGCTGGAGAAGTGTTCTTGCGGAACTGGAGAGCAGAAGAGTCAGTTTCTATTTATATAACCTAATATCTGATTACCTCAGAGTTAGAATAGTCACGATAGAAGTTCACAACAAGACGTCAATATATAACATTTCATCAGGAGTTGCACTGGGCTCGGTGCTAGCTCCCACACTGTAGAATGTCAGCTATGACTGGGTACTCTCGCTCCCTGCATCGCAAGGCGCCATGTTGCTAAGGTTTTCGGACGACCTCAGCATCATTATCGTGGCGACTACTGAGTATATAAGTTGGAAAACAACCCATCAAAGACGATCCATAAAATTAGAAATTGGATGAAATACAAGAAACTCGCCTTAGTTTCCGTGATGACGGTGGCGGTGTTAGTATGCGTAAGAAGAAAGCATCTTTCCATTGAAATATAGATAGAAGAAGTCACAATCAGACCAACTGAAGACATCAAAGTACTGGGAATCATGATCAATAAAAGACTCTCCTTTAAACCACCATACAACATGCAGCAAAAAGAATACATCCTTCCATACATTGGAGACATGCCGAGAAAAAACGAAGAGTGGTCGCAGACCTACAGCCTTGTTTCATCCATATAGGGCTGATACTTGAGACGAAGAGTTGACGTACGAACTATCCCAGATCCACACCAGTCAATGGGTGCTTCAAAAGCTACTTTGCATCGCTTCAAGAGAGCTTCCAGCAGTGGTTGCTCATATTGCTCAGATGAGGACACCGCGAGAAAATGTGTTCTTCGAGTGCCAGGGTTAGATCGAACAGCGCCAAGATGTCGTAGTGAGACTCAGCTCCCAATTCACATCGGACAGTTTGGTGGAGTTTCGAAGAAGCATTTGGTTGACTTGCAAGTTGAGGGTTTTTGGGATCTCTTTATTCTTGATGGTGGATACGGCGTTCTCAATATTTTTATGATAGTTTTGGTTACTATTTTGAGTATCTGTGAAGTTGGTAACATAAAACGTCGTCAACTCCCTCGCCATATGATTAAAATTATGTGCAAGGGTGGACGTTTCAATTATCATAGGCTTACGTGTCGATAGATGATTTTTACTCTTCTGTTGTGAAAATACCTCGATCATGACGATTTTTGCATTTAATTTTTTAGTTGTCGTTTTTAAAATAATTATAAATTTAAAATAATTATAAAGTATTATATTTACTGTCTGTTTCGGCTTTCGTTAAATTGAACTTGAAACCGGCATCGATAAAGATAAAACAGACCGTAAAAGTAAAATTTCGCATCTGGTAGCAATACAATAGGTAATAAAGAAATGAACTCTCATCCTTAGAAAAAATCTTTTAACAGTTAGAGCATATTTTGATTTTTATTTACATCATATTGCAGTTTGTTACAGCATTTATGATAAGTACCAGTTGTTTTGTTTTTATAAATTATTTTAAGTTTTAAATAGTGAAGTTTAAGTTGAATTGTTTATTTTGGAGTAATTTATTAAAACCGTCAGGTATGTTTTGAATAAAATTGTTGATTTTCTGTTAACTGTTTTTTAACTGGTCGGCTTTTTCACTGTTGTCGTGGTTTTTGTATTCGACCACATCATAAATTAAAATTATACTAAAAATAAAAATTTCAGGATCCCATTGCGTCGACAAAATTACAGATAAAAGTGACCCACCAAATTAAGTTGCAGTAACAAAAAAATTAAAGAGTATATTGACAAAATGATAACTAATAATTTTCTGTTTCTATTTTACCCACGGCCTCCAACGTTGCAGTTCAGTTCAGTGAACAAGATGTGAGGTTGAATAAATCAAGGAAATAAATCAACCGTGGGAAAAGAATTTATCCCACGTAGAACGCTAGCACAGCCTTCAAAGCGCAATTTACCCTCTCAACAGGATTCACTTGCGGGCGATAACCTTAACATTATAAATTAACTTGCAACAAAGCTGTCCTAAATATTTATTGTTTTTTTTTTTATTAAATTTTGTGAATACTTTAAATTTATTAACTAATTCGGTTGGATTTCGCTTTAGATTTTCCCGGATACATATTATTGTTACGTATTCTTGCAGGTTGAGGCAGATTATTACGTTCTCTCCATTCACTTTCAAGACGCACCCAAAGGCCGCCTAAAGTAAATTTTTAAATAAATAAAGACTTTTAATAAAAATATAAGCTACGTTTACCTAATGGTGTTATGTGTCTTGGCCATAATTTATTCGAATGCTGTTTCACCGGTTGATCCATTGAAAATAAAATTTTTCTTCCGAGAATTGTAGAAATATGTTTAAGACTAGATTCTTCGTGAGCTCTTTGGATGTCCTGATTACTTCTAGCCGACAGGTTAGGCTGCCAAAACTTATAATTGCGTTTCCTGATTCTCGGAAAAACTTTTTTACTTTCTTGCGGCGAGTGGTAACTTTCTTCACTTTTTTGCGTACTGCTAGAACTGGTAATGCCAGAACTCGAGCTGGAAGAATCTGAATCGTCTTCTTCCTGTGGTATGGTTTCGACCGGCTGAGATACTTCGTCCAAATGCAAATTAACGTTTAAGTTATGGAAAGAACCAAACAAACCAAGTTTGGGACGCGATGGAATTAATTCGAGACCTTTCCACCAAAAGTGATGATTTCCTTGAGATTTACCTTCGCATCCTTCTTTATCGTCACCTGAAAATATTTATTGGCGTTTGTTTTGATTGATTTGAGAAAACTCACTTTTAGCAACAAGTCTGGTAAGACGTTCGGGAAACATTAACTTGGGAGCTTCCTCTTCTATTAACGATCTAAAATGTTCTAACATGGACAATATGGCAGCATCGCGTACAGTGTCGGTACTCGGAATGTGTTCTTGAAATTGGCAACCCTATAAAAACATGGGGTTAATTTTTATCAAAGCAAATTTTTGTAAGTCACCGATTCGCCTTCTAGAATTTGAAAACGATAGGCTCGGTCGCCGCAACATGGAAACCTTCCAACGGGCAACGACGCACGTTGGGCGTCGACTGTAAAAAATTGTGGAGGATCCGGATGAAAACGACACCAAGATATTTGATTAGCAGGAAAGTACCGCTTACACACAGTGCAGTATAAAAAATGAGCGTCGCCCCATAAATGCCAATAGACTCTTCGCCACGATTTCAAAGATCTGAACAAACTTTCGACATATTCGGTTAAATTCCAGATTGGATCGCGCTCGTGTAAGAATACTACTGAACCGTCACATAATAACCTCATATACGATGGTATACAAGGAACTTCTAAGCTAACCGATGGACTAACCAGCTGTTTGCAATGTTTGCATCTGTACGATCGAGCCAAAGAACTCCAATGTCCTCTCATACTCTCTGGATCTACATCGCATAACGATTGAATTAATTTACAATATAGTCGGGATTGTATTTTGTCTTTGCGATCCCTTATAGATTCCACTTCTGCATTTGTATACATCGCTGCCAATCTTGTTATAAGGGAGTCGTTCAAACATGACAAATTTGTAGATGTTTTCAAAATGTCATTCATGTATCTATGACAAAATAACAAACACTCCTGTAACAATGGATCCATTTGCAAGAAAGCCGCCGAAACGAGAACCGGTATAACACATTGCGGATCTAAATCGAGAGCGCCATTGTTCTCTTCTTCACCTTCTTCTGGAGGCAAATCTTTTTTGACCCATCTCATTAGCCACTCAAATATTCCAATCTCACAGTGCACCGATATATCCATATCCTCCAAACGTTGGCCTATTATAAATAAACATGAGTTATTTTTGCAATTATTGTGTATTAAAATATATAAACCTGCGGTAACATCAGCAAAATATCCCATTTTTTCTACCAACAACTTTTGGTTACAGACAAAATCTTTTTTGGCACTTTTTAATTCATCGCAAACGTGAATAACTACTTCGGCACTAACAAAAAAAGATTATTAATTTAATTTAAAAAATTTTTTTTTTTAATATTTAATACTGGATTGGTCTACCCGATGACGCCTCAAGTTACTGGAGCCCTAAATGAATAAATTTTCCTGACCATTTTAAATAATACACATATTTTTGTAAAGTTTCTAGAAAAGTCACTCAGCAGACATAAATCGTACGACCTCCACACAAACCGTAAATAATTATTAAATTATTTCTTACTCTGATCTACTCGATTTAAATGACGAAATAGAAGTGTCTCCTGATTTTCGTCTAACCAAAGCTTTTTCACTGCAACAACTGTTGGACGAGTTACTATTTTTTTCACTAAGTTTTAGTTGGGAACTTCTACGAGATGGTGGATGTAATGAAGTACCTGAAGGTACCAAATAAGACAGAACGGAATCCATGACTCCTTCCGATAAAACCTCTTGAAGTTTATTTTTTAAGTTTCCACAAGAATCATAACTTAAATGAGAGCAATCTGAAATTTTTTTTTGTAACTCTGAAAGAGAAAGGTGGACTTAAAACCATTTGAAAATCACGATAAAAATATATGGCACCTTTTTTATCTTTCACACTCTCCTCGGACGTCTGACAACCAATGTCCCGAGGTTTTACCAATTCACTTTCTTTTAATTTGATCCAATTAACAGTTTCAGTCATGCCACTTGCCAGAAGGACATTTTCCACACTATCGTTGACCTAATCAAGTGATAACTTATATTGATAACTTCTTAGGTATCTTAATTGTATTAGTACCTGATAAGCAGTTTTTAAAAAATCCAAAAATTGTCTCACTGTAATTTCAGAACCTTCTGAATTTTTGTTGGGCGATTTTACTACTGAATCGTTTAATTTCTCGGGAATCATTTTAACATTTTTGGTCTCCATCGAACCATGAAAATTTTGAACACAAAAATTATTTAAAAAATGCCCAACACAATACCTTCCAAATACAAAATAAACTAAGACAATTTAGAATTTCCTGTCAATTTGACGATGTCAAAATAAAATAAAACAGAATTTTTATAATTTATTGATCAAACTTCACATCATATCAAAAAAAATCAATAGATTAAAACTTCATTCTGTGTGGATATTGAGATGATCTTAAACCAAACATAGAAGCAAGATAAGCAAATACTAATTTCTTGTCTTCCCTCTGTTTGATAGCATCGGTGACCTGTCTATCAACAAGTTTTTGATCAGCTTTCCTTGCATCACTGACTTTGTACACCTGCAGATTAAAAAGGCAAAATTAACCCAACTGTGAAAATAAGAGCTAAATGAACTACTAATGACTACTATTCAGAAAACTACTAATCCATCACACTACATCAGAGGTGTCCTAAGTAACATAAATCATCATACTGAAACTTAAAATTGAAAAGAAATTCTGCTAAACACTGACCTCCTTCTTTTTAGAAAAGATGTCGCCTTCTTCTTTCTTTGGCGTAGTCTTCTTTTCTCTACGGAAGTAATCGTCATTAATGTGTGGTGGGATAGTCACTTTACTGATGTCGATTTTTGTGCGAGTAGCCAAAACATGGATGGGTTCGATCCTTCTCAAAGGACAGGCGTTGATCACAAATGTTCCTAATACAAAGAAATTGATTCAAACAAACTAATTTAACCAAAGATGAAAAAAGCATACCTGTGACCAAAAGCAATCCAGAGTTTAATTGTTTAAGCAAAATGACGTGCTTTCCCTTATGTCTGCCTGCAAGTAAGATGCACACAGTTCCAGGGGTTAAAGTATGACGAAGTTTACGTTCGTGTTGCTTGAAACACTTCTTGGTTGGTCGCTTCTTAAGTTTATCTTGAGTGGCATAGTATTTACGACGTTTTTTCAATAAAACTTGACGGGTTCCACCATTCTTTTCCCCATTTATTACCTTAGTAACGGTTAAAGGATCGGCTTCCTTCTTCTGAGGAGCAACCTTCTTGCCTAAGAATTTGTAAATGGCTTTCTTATGGAACATACGACTTCTGGAAAATCGGTATACTCCGCTACCCAAATCATAATTTCTTGGTTTACCAAGCTTAAAACCTTTAGAGGTAACGAATGGCCCCTTAACGGCTGGTGCGGCTTCTTTCGTCGACATCTGAAATAACAAATGGGTGAAAACGTGTACGACTCGCAATGTAATTTGAGGTTATAAAAAAATTATCAGAAATTTGTATCCACAGAAAACTTCGGAAGTGTCCTAAGGCCAAATAGGCAATCATCACGTAAAATTAAGCCACACAATTTAAAGAAAAATTCGTAATTTTATAAACTTTGAACCACATGAACAGATCGGATATGAATCGATGTTTTGGTTTGCACATTGCAAATTTATCAAAAATATCGTTGGCAAGTTAACGGGGAGCTCAAAATATACGGAAAAATTGATTAAAAATGTACGAATTCATTCAAATTGAAGTAGATTGCACAGATGTAAAATTAAATTATTTTCCTTACCTTTCCGACTATGTAACACAATTACTAAAGGAATCTTGTTTTCGCTGTTGTGGCGCTGCACAACCACTACGCAGTAATTGTTACTATCTTGTCCGCTAGGATAACAGCGGTAATTTTAAATTATTAAATATTTTATTCACAAAATCATTTTCGTGAGACAAAATTATTAATTATTCTAATTAATATTTTTGATATTTAATTAAATTAAAGTGTGTATTTTTATCAAACATTGTAGCTGTAGTGCCAAGATTATATTCTGAGATACGAAATAAAAAATTATTTACTTTTAGCATCAATAATAGAAAAACTTAACTTACTTAACTTTTTGTAAAAAGTTTCTTGAAACTTGGGGCCGCTCAAAAGAGTTGCCTGGTAACTAAATTATTATTAGTCCAGATTTAATATAGAAATTTCTATTGTACGGTGGACTTTACACCTAAAAAATTTCTTTCCTTGTACTACCTTCTACTGCATTTCAAAGATTGCGATGACTTTATTTTAACTTCCTAAGAAGATATTTCCAATTCTTCAGTATTACACTTGACAAACTCATGCAGTTATACAATTCTCGACCATTCCGAGAAACTTTTACCAAACAAAAAGCTTCCAATGAAGATTGTTGAGGTTCAAACAATGAAAATAAGAAAAACTTATTTTACCCAAAAAGTATAATTAAAAAAAACAAAAACTTTAGATATTAAAATTATATTTTTCTAACAAATACAACAAAAATATAATCAGAATTAATAAGAAGTTAATGTAATTAATGTATAATTGTCTATTTTGCTTGAGCTATAGGAATTTCATTCTCTACAATAAAATATTGCCTCATCTGAGATAGCATAAATAAAATAAATAAGAGATCACAAACTTAAAATCGAATAAATAAGTAATACAAACCGTAATTTGGCTTTGGTTAAAACAACTTTGTAAATATAAAAGGAAATTTAAAAAGTAATTATTAAAGCTCTTGTCGTACCTACACTATGTTTTGGTGATATTACTTTTTTAATTATCATTTCTTGGAGTATTCTAACTGTTACGCATTCTAGCTAACTTAAAGTTATCACATTGAGATTACTAATTCGGTAATTTTATTTTATTATATTAAGCGGTCTTGACTATTTTCTTCAGACTGCGCTATTTCAATGTTAACTTCAAGCTGATCTGCTTCAGCTAACCATTGACTAATTTCTGAGGTGTACATGTGATGTTGTAAAACTTCTCGGGTACGTTGTCGACGACCCAGATAGCACGTCACACCCTGCAAGTGAATATCGGTATTAAAAATTTAATCAAATAAAAACGGTAACGGTAACGTACCCCAGGTGTAAATTCTGTGCGAAGAAGATCCACAAGAGTGGAATCCTGTATGGTACCCTGTAATGTATTCCAATCAACCACCACTTCTTCCATCAGCATACGTTCCTCTGTAATCTTTCAAAATTAGAAAAACATATTTTAATCTTAAAATACCAACCGTCTTTCTTCGAGGTTTGTCGCTTGTATTGGATCCTAAACCGGAAGGCTTCCAAAACAGAAGCTACAACAATGGTGAGAACCACCATAGTAAATAAATAAAACAACATAAAGAATGCACGATAATATTGACCAGCAACGGCTGCATATGCTTCCATCGTAATAAACCAGTTATTCACAACTGTCAACTCGAAAAGCGTCACACCTGATACAAGAAGGTTAGAAAACGAGTTGAGATAATAGTAGCCTAGTGCGCTAGTGCCATTTGCGCTGTACTTGTAAAAATCTTCTACTGTCGTATTCCTAGGTATAAAAATTGTTATCAAACTTTACAGACCAAAACAGTAACTTACACGCAACAATTCCGAAGATCGTATTGCGAAAATAATTCCATTCCAATGATTGCAAAAAAGTAATACATCACTAGCATTACTATGGAAGTCGACAGCATCAGAGGTGACAGTAAAACTACCGTGCCAAATATGTCCCGATACCGCTTTTTTAGTTTAAATAAACGCAGCAATCTAGAGATTAAGAAAAGAAAATCAAATTAAGAACATCATCAACATCAAAATCAAAAAATTTCTTTTTGCATTTATTTAATTGTAACCGATATCTGTCTACCACTGACGTATACAAACGAATTAATGAGATTCCCACTACCAACTGCTCAAATGGTTAATGAGATTATGTATGTAATGCTGATTATATAAAAGAAAAATCCTTACTAATTCAAGAGCTTACTACGGCACTAACAACAAACAAAAACTAATAATCACGTAAACAGTTGATAACTGGAATCTCGTTAATCCATTTATCCACGTTCGTGGTAGACAGATACTGGATAAGATCCAAAACTTTAGTAACATTTTCTTTTGAAAATACTAAGAATAATATAATGGTGACCACTCTTAACATAAAAAATAAAGTATATACCTCAGGGGTCTGAGTATTACAACCCCGGTATATGAAGGTTGATATCGTAGCAAAACCGATCCGCATACTGCAGCATAAGTAACACAAAAATCGAAAATGTTCCATCCAGAAGAAATATACTGTGACCAACCCATACCAAGAATTCGTAATAAAATTTCGAGTAAAAATACTAAAAGCATCAATTAAAATATTTGCTATAACTTAAACAGGTGAGCGTACATGAAAGAAAAAGACAAGTGTCCCACGAAGCGGTAAAATTCTTTGCGCCTTCTTCCAATGTTTCCGAAGCCTCCATAATTCGTACAAGCATAGCGAGTCCGTTGCAAATAATTACTCCATCTAAAATCGTCCAAAATTTATATTATTTACATTTGAAGCAAAATTTATTATAACACTCACAGACTATGTGTTCGAAGTATTTCCATGTCACTAAAAAGCGAGCAACTCGGCAAATTGACCGTAAAGGTGGCCAGGCGGCAGAAAACCATGGATCTATAGGATCTTTAAGTTTCCAGTACAGTGTGGTAGCATCGTAAACATTCACAAATTCGTCTAAAGTTAAATTTCCACTATGGGAAGCGTTAAGCTGCCAAAACATTAAAACGACGTCTCGAGGACCTAAAAAAACACATGAAGTCGTTTACGGCAAAAATACAAAATTCTTACTTGTTCGAGGCGAGTAATAACGCATGAGACCATTAAATTGTCTAAAACGTATGCTGGAAGGATTTTGCTTACTAACCAAAAGTCGAAATGCTAATTGACAAGCACGCCTCTTGTGTAGCAACAATTTTCTAAATTTTTCCTTCTCAATACCAGTAAATGTTTCATAAACGACAGCCAACATCTGTTTAAATTTGAACGTTTAATTTTAAGAGTGAACTGTACAGGAACTTAAAAGAAATATCAAAAAGCACTGAGCAAAATTTTGATTGAAGGTATGGAATTAAGTCTAATAAAAACCTACATTAGGTTTTCCGGGCAAAAATTGAGCAACTATAGATGTAGACTAATCAGACACTTGCGTAAAAGAGGTAAACAATTAGTTTATGGAAGCCACTTACGTACCAAATTCATTAGCACATATAAAACAGTCGAGATGTAAGAAATGAAGAAGGCGGCATACCATTTCGAGACCGCATACGATGGCATCATAACATCGGGAAAACTAAAATTTGATTTCGACATTAAGGTAAGCAATTTTAATCGTAAGCACTTACTTCGCAGTAGTAAGTAAAACAAACATGCTAACAAAACTGCTCGACAAAGAACTGAAATATGAATTTGATGGAATGTGGCCAAACAAAAAGTAGCCTAATACTGAGTAACTGCACACCAAAAACATCAACAAAGCCAGCATGTCTAATATCGGCGGTAACGATTGCAAAATTTGTCTTATAAAGCGTCTCACTCCGCCGCAAGCTCTTGTATCCACAAGAAAAATCGGACGTAACGAGCGTGTGATCCGAAAGTGCGACGATTGTCTTATAATAACAGTCAAAGCTTCCAGCACCATAATTAACAACGTGATGCCCTAAAATAATTTGGTAACACTCGCCACCACCAAAATATAATAAACAAATTTACCTTAAGCATAGTTCGTTTGTGCTTCAAAATCGCTATCCAACCGATCCATCGTAACTTGAGTGTCAATTCTACTGCTATGACCGATAAAGCTACTATCTCTAGAGTTGCGTGGATCCCAACCGATAACTACAAAACTTAACTTTAAGTTTCCGGTTTCAATTTGAACAAAATAATATAATTCTAAAATTTGGTTACTACCTGAAAATTAGCAACGGCCGGTGCTTCCACAATGGCTAACAGTAGTAAAACAATGGAGGTAATTAAGTCGAAACCATAGTACCACGCATTATGTACCAGAAGGTATGCAGGTAAATCGTTTGGATGCCGAGGATGAGAATCAAACTTTTCGTTATTTTGTCCTTCCTATCAGACAGAGAAAACATTTCTCCAATGTTAACCCACCTCTCGATAGTTACAAAATCACCTCTAAAAAAATTGCGGCTTCGTGATAATTCATCTCCCAATGACTGTCCCCCGTATCCAAATCCCTATCGGTTTCGCAACTAAGCGTAGATCTACTCCCCATTTCATCGCCTTCGACGGAATCTGCAAAAATCATAACCACTATTAACTCATTTGCTATCTAAATAAACAAACGAAAGGTTTTGACCTTATTGTTAGTCTATAACTGATAAAAGAGATGACGTAAAATTATGGGAAACTTTTAAACCACCAGCCAGATAAATCTTGTTTTATCTCATACAACCAAGTTATCATGAAAAACTGCACGGGGGTGATTGAAAAACGTATTGGTATATTGTGTGGTTTACTTCATACGTACTTGTGCTGTTAGAACCGTACGAAATGTTGTGTACTTCTGTAAAACGCTGATAGCCATCATCGTCGGGAGATGAACATCTCCGATTTCTGGCCATAATATCTATGAGCAGCTGATTCGTCTTGATAAACGAAGGGTGGTAGGGTAGGCAACCAATGATGAAATTAGGCTGAAACAAATTCGGTCTTCCAATTTTTTATAAACGCAGAGCTGGACTAAGGCATTCTACCCACAACACTTGTAATACATTTTTAAGGATGTATGAGCAAGGGCGTGGGGGAATAGCGAATTTTGATGAGTGGGGATAGGCTAGTATCGTTGCGGGGTGAGGTGACAAAAATAACCACGTGACGTGTAATTTACATTTGGCAACATAGTTTTTTTGATTAATTTCTTGTCGGTGACATTTGACATTTGAACTTTTATGCATGCTATTTTTTTAATTTTCATTTATTGAAATGCGGTTTATTTAATATAAAAATTCTCAAGTCTGCTGCTTTCACTATAATGTAATATAATAAATCTGTTTTGAAATACACAAATGAGGTTATATTTACATCTGTATTTACTATTACTAATGCTAGTTTGTTGTGGCGCTCGTGATAGCAGTGAACTACAGTGAAACGTTGCCAAGTGTCATATTAAGGCGAGAAAAAATTTGTAAAATAAAATAATTTGAATTTCATTTCAATTTTTCTTTTTGGGATGTACCGATGCATAGTATTTTTAATATATTGACGAATTACTGCAAGTATCATCTTTCTTATTTATAGTTTTATTTTAAACTGAAGATATTTTAACATACTGATATTTGTTGATTTATCATCACAACTACCCATTTCTCCATAAGAGCAATGTATTTTATGTCGATTTTCAAAAATTTTTTTCTTTAAAATATGAACGGTTACCTATGCTGAAATTTTTACAGTAAATTCATTGAGTAAAAATCTATATGTAAAAAAATTTTGAGGTCTTAAATTGAAAATTTTTGTCATGCTCATACATCCTTAAGGGGCGATTCATGTTTTTTACTTTTACCAACATTTAATTAAACTTAAAATGAAATACATAAAAAAATCATTACAAAAATTACCAAACTAATTTTTTTATAGGGGGCGTGGTCAACTTATTTTTAACATAGCAATAGAGTTTCATTATGTAATTAGAAATTTAAATATTAATATTTTCTAAAAATTTAATTTTAAGAATTTTGCAAATAATAATAATCTTTTGCCTTTTATTGAAGATCCTCGAATGGATTAATATTTTTATCTTAATTAAGTTATAAAGTTTAAAAAATTTTCAAATTAAAAAAAAAATATTATAATTTTATATAAAAGTTATAAAATAAATTCATCATCTTAATAATGAATTCATAAATCCTGTAATAATTAATTCATTAAAATAAAATAATAATAATAAAATAAATTTATAAAATAATAAATTGTCTACCACTGACGCACATGAACGGATTAACGAGATTCCCGCTACCATTACTGTACTACCATGATCATGATTTTCGGGTTGGGGTGACCTTCAAAAATGTTTTTACTAAGTTCGCGGGCTCAGTGACCTACTCACTTCCAATACTCCCTACTCAAGTCCTGTGAGGTTTTTAGGTTACTATGTTACTTAAATCTCGTTAATCCGCTCAGCGCATTAGCACCCATGAGAAGACATTTTTGTAACTGATAAACGATGAAAAATATTAAAACTATTAAAAAATTCCAAAGTGTTCAGCGTAAAATACGATTTTACAAGCATTTCCTATTTTAAGCATTTTAAAATCTTTTGCGGTTCTGAAGCTATTAGAAAACAATTTTATTAAATGAGAACTAGTGAGAACAGTGAGAACTAGGGTAAAAATGCGATTTTTTTATTATGATTATTATCATTAGTTACTAACTATAACTAATTAAATTAATTAAAATTTTTTAAAAAATTAAAAATATGATATACTATCATTGATGACCAATGGGAGATTATTTTTGATAATAATTATTTTTTGTGTTAAATACGCGAAATCGTCGTTTTTTTATGACACATCCAGATGTTACTTTTAGCCGAGACCGCGAGGTCAAGGTCTAACGTCTTATCAATATTTTTGTTAAAATTTAAAAAATAATATAAAATGAAATTATTAAAAAATTTTCGTGGTATCACAGTGCACATGGGTTGCAATAACCGGCCCTTCACATTTTTAATAAAAAATTTAAAATGAAATTTTTCGCTTTACTTACTGAGAAAGTCCTACATTTTCTATAATATGAACATCCAGAGTTAAATTATGTAAATGGAACTTCGCCGCTGTTCTTCGCGACTTTTATAGTATTTTAAAATTAAAAAGTTGAAAATGTGCAATTATCCTAATTTAGGGATAGAACATTGCAATATATACCAAAAAGGCGTTTCTCCTGTCTTGATGATCTATATTTAATTTTTATAGGTTATATTATGTTTAAAAATACATATAATTATATTTTTTACATAATATATTATAAAAAAAATTTTTTCCAAAAAAATCAAAAAAACTAAAATTTAGTCCTATTTGATATCACATCGAAACCTGTACGATAAAAAAATATTCAATGTCTGAATAAAGTTTGCTAATATTTTAACACTAGAAGCGCCAAAGGGGTTATTTTGACACTTTTCAAACATAATTGTTCTGAATCTTCAAATGCGCCAAATAGACCATAAGCTATTATTTCAATCTGAGTTTTTCAATATATAAACAAGAATAGATTGCAGTGTTTTATTTTTTATCCATCCAACAAAATTTATAAAATATAAAATGACAGAGTCAAAATGACCTCTGTGGCGTTAATAGGTATGCAGGTAAGCATGGCGCGTCTAGTGTTAAAAGAAATATTAAATAAAAATATAAAATATTCTTTTAATTTTTCGTGAACGGTTAAAATCGGTTTAAAGTAACTTTTTAAAAAGCAACTTAATTTTCGTATAAATAAAACAATTTTAAATTAAAAAAAAACTTAAAATATCTTAAAAAAATAATTAAAATTTAAATGAGATAAAAATACTATTTATGATAATATTAGAATTATAATTAATAAATATTATAAATAAATTCATATTATTTCAAAAAAATTTATTATTTTTTTTGTATTTAATATTCTATTAATTAAATATCTATTTAATAATAGAATAAAATTTAAAAAATAAAGTATTTAATTTTTATTTAATATTTTAAAAGTTTCCGGTAACAGATTTTAACCAAAATTTAATTAGTTCTTAGTCTCAATATTAAATACGAAATGTCAGTTTAAAATTCCTATTATTTTTTGAGTTAGAGTGCAAACAAAATTTGACCACATTCACACAGGCATTTTTTAGAAATAATAATTTTTAGCTTCTGGGACCCAAAATATATAAATCTCATAATTAATTTGATGTTTGTTACCTTCACATTCCAGCATTATCAATCATATTTAGGCAAATTGACACTTACTTTGTGAGATGTAATCCTAAACACGTTTCTTGCTACGTTTGTCATCATTGTTTCACTCCCCAAAGATAGATTCAGTCCAAGTTCAAAGAGGGGGGGAATATCATAAATATTTTATGATAAAAAAAATCTCTAAACATGAATTAAATAAATCTTCAAAATATTTTGCAACTTCTAGGTAATTAATTAATTACTCGTTTTAATTAATTAAAAATAAGTTGCGCTAAACTTGGAAAAAATTTGCAAATTAATCAAAAATGTAAAAGTTTTATTATTTATCGCTGAAAAGTTGCAAAAATAGAGAACTAATCGATAGACCCATATAAAATAAAGTAAAATTAAGATTCAATTTGGTGATCTACCCTATCTCGGAAGACCTTTATCAACCCAACTACACTACTGATTATCACGTCATGGTTTATCATACCATATCCCATTGGTATTTTAATGTATTATATTGATATAAAAAAGCGAGATTATTTTTTATAAAATTTGTTTACTTACATTAACGAATTTTACCACTTGAAATTTTTATCTCGCAATTAAATAATTAGATACCTACTGATAATTTTCTTTTCATATTTTTAATTTTTTTAAATAAATTGAGAGAACAAACCATATACACAAAATTTTAAATTAAAACAACAAATAAAGTGAAAATAATGTTTTTTGAGTAATGCATTGTGCATGCGGAATAAAAATCAAAATTTTTGTTAGATTAACTCACTTTCATGTTTAAAACAATCACCCTGCAAAAATTCTAACGTTGTACTGAAAATTTCGGTTTGAACAAGTTTATGAAACAAATAAAAAGATAAGTTTTACCAGTTTCAACCAAATTTAAAAGCAAAATTAACTTTGAACCAAAGCGCAGTAGGTATACATCTTACCGACATAGAAGTTAAAATCTAATGAAGGTTCTAATAATTTTTTTTATATAAGTCTATTAGATAGGTAGGTACAAAGTTTAATTTTTTTTTTTAATAAATAATTTGGATTGTTTACTCAAAGTATACTAAGAATTGTGATTTATCTACTTATTTATGAAAACTGTTAGTGCAACTTGCAACATCTAGGTGTGATTAACTTCAGAATGTTACTTAATATTTTTATCACTACATTTAAGATGATGTAAAGTTTATCAATAAATTAGAATCTCTAAGGTGAATGTCAGAATGATTATAGTAAACAAAATTTATTATTTAATATTACTTCACGTTCACAATGTTGGGCAAAATTACTCCACGCTTAGCAAGTAATATGCAACTGTATAGTAAGTCTGTAGGATTCAAAAATAAATTAAACAGTAAACTGTTCTTTTAGTTTATTTTATTTATTTACAATATTTATAAAACAAAACTTATCCTGTGATGATAGTTTACCCGACTCTGCTTTTTAGTCGTCTCAATTATTGCATCGGTAATTTACCACATGTCCTGTAATCTGAAATTATATAAATATAAGTTACTTCTGTACTGTGGTAGCTACTAAACGTAAATAAAAAAGTTATACAATCAGAGAAGTATTAGTCTTTCACATTACGTCAGAAGGTCTTGAGTAATAATCATTATATCTAAGATCTAATTTTGTGATTACAAAAAATATTTTACCTCCATGACTGACAAAAGTATCATTTTCTGTACAATTTATCAGAACGAAAATGATACTTTGAGGTATCAAGTTAAAAAAACATGTAAACTATAAACACATAGAAAGTTTTATTTTCAAACCATGTTTATTCAGGTTACATTTTACTTTTGGTTACAGTCAGGTAATCCTCATCACGATTTGAACTTTTGCTTATACACTATTGGAAAGTTAACAATTTTTCTGAGCATTTAAAAAAAAATTCACATAGGATTATCCATTAGTTTTCAAGAAAACGGCATTTAAAAATCAAAATTTGACATGTATTTTATATAGGGTTTTGATCGTGTAGTACGTTACGGGGCATTCTATTAATGGTCCATGTGCTTAGTATTTGCTATCAGATGCGATCGACACCTGGACGAATTCTGTGTCTTCGTAGATCCGTTATTTTCGTGTTCTATCTTTCTCGGGGGATTCTTTTAATAGGTTAAGCTCTCGTCAAACCGGCGCAGAGCAGGCCTGAAAAACCGTGCGGAGTGTCGGTTCTGATAAGAGCTACCACAAGAGATCATGTATCTACCCTAAAAACTAGTTCTTTTTGCAAAATTTAACCAGTTGAACGCCGCCACGTAAAAACCTGGTTCGAAATACCCAAGTTTTTTAAATTATTTTACAATGAGCTCCTTTTGCAGTAAAATAGCAATTTTTTTTTCTAAAGTAAAACATAGAAAATTTTATACCATTTATACCAACTACACTAAATGAGCAATTTTTTTTAAGTAACTTGCCAGGTTAGTGTGTAATATTTATACAGTATGAAGAATGGAAGTTAGCGAATAAAAAAAAACGAACCTTACAGTACTCGTATAATATGATGTGTAACATCTGACTTATCACCTTGGTAGTAAGCAACATTATTATTTGAAATAATAATTATAAATCATTTAAAATCGCGAAATAGGTGGAACGGCATTACGTTACTAGTAACCGTAACCCCAATCTGTAACAGATAATAAGAATTAAAACAATATTATTAGATGAACCCTCACAGCGTATTGCATTATGTGCATGCAACATAATTATATCATTCGGTGATCGCGAGCTCGAATCTCACGTCGGACAAAGTTTTTTTAATAGCATTTTATAATACAATTGATGTCTATGTATTCCGATAAAATAATTTTGGTGCTCATTAGTCAAATCAAATAGCGCGCGCCTTTCTGGCTTCCTGTTACACATTTCCGTCCCATTTCACAAAATTATCCCCATAAGTGAGTGGAAAGATGTTACACATCAAAAATTTTACTTACGAGTTGGGAAAAAAATTTTTATTTTTCTAAAAGTATGGTATTATTACTTTTATTTTAGTTCAGTCAATAGCAGAGCTATTCAGGAGTGCATAACCAAAATTATAATCTTAAAATATGGAATTTTGTACCCGTGGCACTCGAAAAACTGATTTAAGGTGTTGATTTTCACATAATTTATAAAAGTGCTAGTATCTCAAAAACGAACGACTTTTTACTAAGGTCATATATTGATATTCTAGTCAGTCATGAGCTGGCCTATCAGCCCTCCAAGAGATGACGTTGAGTTCTGGGACACTCTGTATGTCACATCACCCAAAGAGCAAAAGCGTGTGTGGTACGTGCGCTTAACACGTTAACTGCTAATCGTATCGGCGTACTTACCCCCTGGGGCTAAGGCAAAAATTTACGTCGTTTGGGCAAACCCATTGAGGAAACACTTTAATAGTGCAAAATAAGGAAGTTTTTATAAAATTTAGGGTCAAAAGGGCCATGGCATATATATCGACCACGCGCACTGAGCACTGAAATTGTAACCTAATGCTAATGGTATATTTATATACCACTATGTAAATTACACTACATGTAGCAATAAAAATAGCACTTGTGAAAAAACTGTACTTATAATAATTTAAAAAACATTGTTTACAAGTTTTCATGGTAATTTTTGAAACAATCGCCTACACAAAGGGACGGTCTACCGGTACAAGACGGGCAGTAATACGATGTCCTCTTCTCAACCTTTTTGTGGTTGTAGCACCAGGTACATCTCCTGGATATCGCCTTTTTGCCAGTCTTATCCATGGGATGTTTTTTTATATTATGCAATGTTTCCAAGGGTATGGGTGCTGGCAACCTCGCAGGAACCAGGGTTTCAATAACGGAGAGTCGAAAATCATACAACGACATTTTCGATTTCGTGTGCTTCTTATATAGCAGATGGGCATTGATAAGAAGCATTTGAAATATGTGAATCCCTAGCTTCTTGTACCAGCGGAGACATTTCCTTTCACAGGGATAGTAGGAAAGCAACTGGTCTTGTCTATCTACCCCTCCCATGTATTTGTTATATTCATAAATTGGAGCAGGTTTTTCTTTTTCCCTGTCCAATTTATCGCGATAGGTGACCATTTCATCGGTGAACTCCGTTGTTATGTAGGCCACTTCCCGCTTATCCCGCCATTTGCCTATCAAAACCCCATCATCGCTGTATTTTTCAATGGTTTCTCCTTTTTTTAATTTGGTACTCTTTATCTCAGGTGGAGTATTCTTTCTTTCTGCCCTCAAAGTACCCGTGCAATAGGTATTGCGGTTTAGAAGTTTGACGGCGAGGTCATGACTGTTGTAATAGTTGTCCATGTAGACTGCATGGCCAACATCGAGGCGCCCTTCAAGCAAATGAAGAACAACATTAGCTGCGTGGCCCTTGCCGCCAAAATCGTCCAGTTGCCCAGTGTATACAGCAAATTTTAAAATGGTGCCGCAAGGCTCTGTCAGTATGTATAATTTTATACCATATTTGTGTTTTTTATTTTTAATATACTGGCGGAAGGAAAGTCTTCCTTGAAATAAGACCATAGACTCATCCAGGGATAGATTTTTGTCGGGATAGTAGAGCTCTGCCATTTTCCCGTTGAAGTACTCAATGAGCGGCCTAACCTTGAACAGGCGATCGTCCGGTTTAGGTTCGCCCTCCCTCGGGTTACGCGTGAAATGTAGACACCTGCATTGAAAAAAATTTTTTTTCATTTCAAAAAAAATTCAAGTTGTAGTAGTACAATTCGCCTCATAATCAATAAAAACCTGTCTCGGCTCATTGCGGCTGCAAAGAACGGAATGCTAAACAGACGCGAAGTTTTCCAATAGTCTTGTAGCCTATTTGTCGTAATCGTCCCCATGTGAAGAAGTACGCCGAAAAAGATTCGCAACTCTTCCGGGGTCACATTATGCCAGCGAGTAATTCGCGACGAGGGAGATGTCTTCTCAGACAGAAATACATCCACGGCATACGCATTCGTTTCTTCCGCAATCATTTCATAAAAGTGGTCATCCACCAGCATGTTAAAAAAATCTATGGGTGCATTTCCTGTAAATTAGAAATTTAATTGAGACTTTTCAAAGCAACGCGCCATCCCCTGCTTCCTCTTTCGGTTGATGGAGTGCGGATCGGATGGGTGCGCATTGAGAAAATGGAAACAAATCTTACCATCTGGCACAACAAGGAACTCCATTCGCTTTGTGAAAGGAAAGGTTTTCATCGCCCGATTGTTTGACCATTTAGGGCCGGGGGGTGGTACAGCTGCAGCCGCTCTAGCTGGTTGGGGTTGCGTCGGAGCTTGTGTTTGCTGCAGTTGAACACGTGTTGTTGGTTGTTGCGCTTGGATTTGAGAGAAAGCACTCCTCTGGTCCATATTTTCAATGACTTCCTCGGAGGAGGCATCACTCTCCCCCGCTATATAATCATCATCGGAGTCAATTATTTCAGGGTCGTCATCTTGAATATCCGCGTCGGAATCATAAAGGAGTTTTTCTAACTCCTTATCAGATAATGGAGGCTGATAGTATCGTTTGGGAGCCTGTCGTGGCCTTTTGGGAGTGGAGGGTCCTGCTTCGTCATCCGCCATGACTAACTCCACCAAGGGTATTTTATTTTGTAAATTACACTTATCAACACGCTCACCAAAATACGTCACCTCACGTCCACCGCTAAGCTCACACTGAACGATATAAAGAAGTGACGCAGATGGTATATTTATCGACCACGCGCTTATGCCACCTACCGCGCATGGCTGATTTATCGCCCATCAGCACTTAACGTGTTAACTGGTTAAAATAATTTCTAAAAACTAATATATTTATACATATTAATTCAAAATTGGCTGCAAGAGCAATTCAAATTACGACTATTCTAGTTTAAAAGTTAACGTATTTGTAGTCGTATGCAAACCAAGTCGCATAAACAAGTTAATTACCGTTTCGTTTGACCGGGCAACCGCTTGGCGCGTTTTATGCTTCCCTTAAATTGCATATTATAAAATGCCGTTTTTTTGAAAACTAATGGATAATCCTACAAAAGTTTTGTTTTAATATGTTTAGAAAATTGTCCTCTTTCCTATAATGTATAGAAAAAAGTTCAAATTGTGGTGAGGATTGACCGACAGATCCCTTATTTTTTTAGTTTAAAAAGGTTCTATATTGGAAATAAAGATGCATAATATGTGATTTGCACCAAAATAATTTGTAAGCTACCAGAACTCGTTCTGCTCTATGCTTACTCATTACGTAAAGCATATGTTTGAAACTTACCGCACTCACAAAATATAGTGACTCTATCTTGACTATGCAGTTTGCTATTCCTAAGTTTTTCCGTTTACTTATTAATCTGAAATAAAAAAAAATTATACATCTACGAAAATGCCATTAAAAAAAGGTTAATAAAAAATTTAAGGATCAGAAAACTACCAGTCCTTCACAATTTATCAGAGGTGTCCTAAGTAATAAATCATCATACTAAAGATGACATAATTTAAAATTTCTGAAAAGTATTTTATTAATCTTACCCAAATTAGAAAATATGGTAGATTTTTCTCAGCTCGGCAGCTTTTTCATTTTTCCGTGTCTTTCTTATAAATCTGCAATTGAAAATTAAATATATTGCTACACAAGAAGCATTTAATAAATAGGGTAATACCAAATTTAAGGATCAGAAAACTACCAGTCCTTCATAATTTATCAGAGGTGTCCTAAGTAATAAGTCATCATACTAAAGATGATATAATTTAAAGTTTCTGAAAAGTATTTTATTAATCTTACCCAAATTAGAAAATATGGTAGATTTTTCTCAGCTCGGCAGCTTTTTCATTTTTCCGTGTTCTTTCTTATAAATCTGCAATTGAAAAATAAAATATATTGCTACACAAGAAGCATTTAATAAATAGGGTAATACAAAATTTAAGGATCAGAAAACTACCAGTCCTTCACAATTTATCAGAGGTGTCCTAAGTAATAAATCATCATACTAAAGATGACATAATTTAAAATTTCTGAAAAGTATTTTATTAATCTTACCCAAATTAGAAAATATGGTAGATTTTTCTCAGCTCGGCAGAATTTTAAATTTTTCCGTGTTTTTCCTTATAAATCTGTAATTAAAAAATAAAATACATTGCTACGCAAGAAGCATTTAATAAAAAGGACAATACAAAATTTAAAGATCAGAAAACTACCAGTCCTTCACAATTTATCAGAGGTGTCCTAAGTAATAAATCATCACACTAAAGATGATATAATTTAAAGTTTCTGAAAAGTATTTTATTAATCTTACCCAAATTAGAAAATATGGTAGATTTTTCTCAGCTCGGCAGCTTTTTCATTTTTCCGTGTTCTTTCTTATAAATCTGCAATTGAAAAATAAAATATATTGCTACACAAGAAGCATTTAATAAAAAGGACAATACAAAATTTAAGGATCAGAAAACTACCAGTCCTTCACAATTTATCAGAGGTGTCCTAAGTAATAAATCATCATACTAAAGATGATATAATTTAAAGTTTCTGAAAAGTATTTTATTAATCTTACCCAAATTAGAAAATATGGTAGATTTTTCTCAGCTCGGCAGCTTTTTCATTTTTCCGTGTTCTTTCTTATAAATCTGCAATTGAAAAATAAAATATATTGCTACACAAGAAGCATTTAATAAATAGGGCAATACAAAATTTAAGGATCAGAAAACTACCAGTCCTTCACAATTTATCAGAGGTGTCCTAAGTAATAAATCATCATACTAAAGATGATATAATTTAAAGTTTCTGAAAAGTATTTTATTAATCTTACCCAAATTAGAAAATATGGTAGATTTTTCTCAGCTCGGCAGCTTTTTCATTTTTCCGTGTCTTTCTTATAAATCTGCAATTGAAAAATAAAATATATTGCTACACAAGAAGCATTTAATAAATAGGGTAATACAAAATTTAAGGATCAGAAAACTACCAGTCCTTCACAATTTATCAGAGGTGTCCTAAGTAATAAATCATCATACTAAAGATGATATAATTTAAAGTTTCTGAAAAGTATTTTATTAATCTTACCCAAATTAGAAAATATGGTAGATTTTTCTCAGCTCGGCAGCTTTTTCATTTTTCCGTGTTCTTTCTTATAAATCTGCAATTGAAAAATAAAATATATTGCTACACAAGAAGCATTTAATAAATAGGGTAATACAAAATTTAAGGATCAGAAAACTACCAGTCCTTCATAATTTATCAGAGGTGTCCTAAGTAATAAATCATCATACTAAAGATGATATAATTTAAAGTTTCTGAAAAGTATTTTATTAATCTTACCCAAATTAGAAAATATGGTAGATTTTTCTCAGCTCGGCAGCTTTTTCATTTTTCCGTGTTCTTTCTTATAAATCTGCAATTGAAAAATAAAATATATTGCTACACAAGAAGCATTTAATAAATAGGGTAATACAAAATTTAAGGATCAGAAAACTACCAGTCCTTCACAATTTATCAGAGGTGTCCTAAGTAATAAATCATCATACTAAAGATGATATAATTTAAAGTTTCTGAAAAGTATTTTATTAATCTTACCCAAATTAGAAAATATGGTAGATTTTTCTCAGCTCGGCAGCTTTTTCATTTTTCCGTGTCTTTCTTATAAATCTGCAATTGAAAAATAAAATATATTGCTACACAAGAAGCATTTAATAAATGGGGTAATACAAAATTTAAGGATCAGAAAACTACCAGTCCTTCATAATTTATCAGAGGTGTCCTAAGTAATAAATCATCATACTAAAGATGATATAATTTAAAGTTTCTGAAAAGTATTTTATTAATCTTACCCAAATTAGAAAATATGGTAGATTTTTCTCAGCTCGGCAGCTTTTTCATTTTTCCGTGTTCTTTCTTATAAATCTGCAATTGAAAAATAAAATATATTGCTACACAAGAAGCATTTAATAAATAGGGTAATACAAAATTTAAGGATCAGAAAACTACCAGTCCTTCGCAATTTATCAGAGGTGTCCTAAGTAATAAATCATCATACTAAAGATGATATAATTTAAAGTTTCTGAAAAGTATTTTATTAATCTTACCCAAATTAGAAAATATGGTAGATTTTTCTCAGCTCGGCAGCTTTTTCATTTTTCCGTGTCTTTCTTATAAATCTGCAATTGAAAAATAAAATATATTGCTACACAAGAAGCATTTAATAAATAGGGTAATACAAAATTTAAGGATCAGAAAACTACCAGTCCTTCATAATTTATCAGAGGTGTCCTAAGTAATAAATCATCATACTAAAGATGATATAATTTAAAGTTTCTGAAAAGTATTTTATTAATCTTACCCAAATTAGAAAATATGGTAGATTTTTCTCAGCTCGGCAGCTTTTTCATTTTTCCGTGTTCTTTCTTATAAATCTGCAATTGAAAAATAAAATATATTGCTACACAAGAAGCATTTAATAAATAGGGTAATACAAAATTTAAGGATCAGAAAACTACCAGTCCTTCACAATTTATCAGAGGTGTCCTAAGTAATAAATCATCATACTAAAGATGATATAATTTAAAGTTTCTGAAAAGTATTTTATTAATCTTACCCAAATTAGAAAATATGGTAGATTTTTCTCAGCTCGGCAGCTTTTTCATTTTTCCGTGTCTTTATTACAAATCTGCAATTGAAAAATAAAATATATTGCTACACAAGAAGCATTTAATAAATAGGGTAATACAAAATTTAAGGATCAGAAAACTACCAGTCCTTCATAATTTATCAGAGGTGTCCTAAGTAATAAATCATCATACTAAAGATGATATAATTTAAAGTTTCTGAAAAGTATTTTATTAATCTTACCCAAATTAGAAAATATGGTAGATTTTTCTCAGCTCGGCAGCTTTTTCATTTTTCCGTGTTCTTTCTTATAAATCTGCAATTGAAAAATAAAATATATTGCTACACAAGAAGCATTTAATAAATAGGGTAATACAAAATTTAAGGATCAGAAAACTACCAGTCCTTCACAATTTATCAGAGGTGTCCTAAGTAATAAATCATCATACTAAAGATGATATAATTTAAAGTTTCTGAAAAGTATTTTATTAATCTTACCCAAATTAGAAAATATGGTAGATTTTTCTCAGCTCGGCAGCTTTTTCATTTTTCCGTGTTCTTTCTTATAAATCTGCAATTGAAAAATAAAATATATTGCTACACAAGAAGCATTTAATAAATAGGGTAATACAAAATTTAAGGATCAGAAAACTACCAGTCCTTCATAATTTATCAGAGGTGTCCTAAGTAATAAATCATCATACTAAAGATGATATAATTTAAAGTTTCTGAAAAGTATTTTATTAATCTTACCCAAATTAGAAAATATGGTAGATTTTTCTCAGCTCGGCAGCTTTTTCATTTTTCCGTGTCTTTCTTATAAATCTGCAATTGAAAAATAAAATATATTGCTACACAAGAAGCATTTAATAAATAGGGTAATACAAAATTTAAGGATCAGAAAACTACCAGTCCTTCATAATTTATCAGAGGTGTCCTAAGTAATAAATCATCATACTAAAGATGATATAATTTAAAGTTTCTGAAAAGTATTTTATTAATCTTACCCAAATTAGAAAATATGGTAGATTTTTCTCAGCTCGGCAGCTTTTTCATTTTTCCGTGTTCTTTCTTATAAATCTGCAATTGAAAAATAAAATATATTGCTACACAAGAAGCATTTAATAAATAGGGTAATACAAAATTTAAGGATCAGAAAACTACCAGTCCTTCACAATTTATCAGAGGTGTCCTAAGTAATAAATCATCATACTAAAGATGATATAATTTAAAGTTTCTGAAAAGTATTTTATTAATCTTACCCAAATTAGAAAATATGGTAGATTTTTCTCAGCTCGGCAGCTTTTTCATTTTTCCGTGTTCTTTCTTATAAATCTGCAATTGAAAAATAAAATATATTGCTACACAAGAAGCATTTAATAAATAGGGTAATACAAAATTTAAGGATCAGAAAACTACCAGTCCTTCATAATTTATCAGAGGTGTCCTAAGTAATAAATCATCATACTAAAGATGATATAATTTAAAGTTTCTGAAAAGTATTTTATTAATCTTACCCAAATTAGAAAATATGGTAGATTTTTCTCAGCTCGGCAGCTTTTTCATTTTTCCGTGTTCTTTCTTATAAATCTGCAATTGAAAAATAAAATATATTGCTACACAAGAAGCATTTAATAAATAGGGTAATACAAAATTTAAGGATCAGAAAACTACCAGTCCTTCACAATTTATCAGAGGTGTCCTAAGTAATAAATCATCATACTAAAGATGATATAATTTAAAGTTTCTGAAAAGTATTTTATTAATCTTACCCAAATTAGAAAATATGGTAGATTTTTCTCAGCTCGGCAGCTTTTTCATTTTTCCGTGTTCTTTCTTATAAATCTGCAATTGAAAAATAAAATATATTGCTACACAAGAAGCATTTAATAAATAGGGTAATACAAAATTTAAGGATCAGAAAACTACCAGTCCTTCATAATTTATCAGAGGTGTCCTAAGTAATAAATCATCATACTAAAGATGATATAATTTAAAGTTTCTGAAAAGTATTTTATTAATCTTACCCAAATTAGAAAATATGGTAGATTTTTCTCAGCTCGGCAGCTTTTTCATTTTTCCGTGTCTTTCTTATAAATCTGCAATTGAAAAATAAAATATATTGCTACACAAGAAGCATTTAATAAATAGGGTAATACAAAATTTAAGGATCAGAAAACTACCAGTCCTTCATAATTTATCAGAGGTGTCCTAAGTAATAAATCATCATACTAAAGATGATATAATTTAAAGTTTCTGAAAAGTATTTTATTAATCTTACCCAAATTAGAAAATATGGTAGATTTTTCTCAGCTCGGCAGCTTTTTAATTTTTCCGTGTTCTTTCTTATAAATCTGCAATTGAAAAATAAAATATATTGCTACACAAGAAGCATTTAATAAATAGGGTAATACAAAATTTAAGGATCAGAAAACTACCAGTCCTTCACAATTTATCAGAGGTGTCCTAAGTAATAAATCATCATACTAAAGATGATATAATTTAAAGTTTCTGAAAAGTATTTTATTAATCTTACCCAAATTAGAAAATATGGTAGATTTTTCTCAGCTCGGCAGCTTTTTCATTTTTCCGTGTCTTTCTTATAAATCTGCAATTGAAAAATAAAATATATTGCTACACAAGAAGCATTTAATAAATAGGGTAATACAAAATTTAAGGATCAGAAAACTACCAGTCCTTCATAATTTATCAGAGGTGTCCTAAGTAATAAATCATCATACTAAAGATGATATAATTTAAAGTTTCTGAAAAGTATTTTATTAATCTTACCCAAATTAGAAAATATGGTAGATTTTTCTCAGCTCGGCAGCTTTTTCATTTTTCCGTGTTCTTTCTTATAAATCTGCAATTGAAAAATAAAATATATTGCTACACAAGAAGCATTTAATAAATAGGGTAATACAAAATTTAAGGATCAGAAAACTACCAGTCCTTCACAATTTATCAGAGGTGTCCTAAGTAATAAATAATCATACTAAAGATGATATAATTTAAAGTTTCTGAAAAGTATTTTATTAATCTTACCCAAATTAGAAAATATGGTAGATTTTTCTCAGCTCGGCAGCTTTTTCATTTTTCCGTGTCTTTATTACAAATCTGCAATTGAAAAATAAAATATATTGCTACACAAGAAGCATTTAATAAATAGGGTAATACAAAATTTAAGGATCAGAAAACTACCAGTCCTTCATAATTTATCAGAGGTGTCCTAAGTAATAAATCATCATACTAAAGATGATATAATTTAAAGTTTCTGAAAAGTATTTTATTAATCTTACCCAAATTAGAAAATATGGTAGATTTTTCTCAGCTCGGCAGCTTTTTCATTTTTCCGTGTTCTTTCTTATAAATCTGCAATTGAAAAATAAAATATATTGCTACACAAGAAGCATTTAATAAATAGGGTAATACAAAATTTAAGGATCAGAAAACTACCAGTCCTTCACAATTTATCAGAGGTGTCCTAAGTAATAAATCATCATACTAAAGATGATATAATTTAAAGTTTCTGAAAAGTATTTTATTAATCTTACCCAAATTAGAAAATATGGTAGATTTTTCTCAGCTCGGCAGCTTTTTCATTTTTCCGTGTCTTTCTTATAAATCTGCAATTGAAAAATAAAATATATTGCTACACAAGAAGCATTTAATAAATAGGGTAATACAAAATTTAAGGATCAGAAAACTACCAGTCCTTCATAATTTATCAGAGGTGTCCTAAGTAATAAATCATCATACTAAAGATGATATAATTTAAAGTTTCTGAAAAGTATTTTATTAATCTTACCCAAATTAGAAAATATGGTAGATTTTTCTCAGCTCGGCAGCTTTTTCATTTTTCCGTGTTCTTTCTTATAAATCTGCAATTGAAAAATAAAATATATTGCTACACAAGAAGCATTTAATAAATAGGGTAATACAAAATTTAAGGATCAGAAAACTACCAGTCCTTCACAATTTATCAGAGGTGTCCTAAGTAATAAATCATCATACTAAAGATGATATAATTTAAAGTTTCTGAAAAGTATTTTATTAATCTTACCCAAATTAGAAAATATGGTAGATTTTTCTCAGCTCGGCAGCTTTTTAATTTTTCCGTGTCTTTCTTATAAATCTGCAATTGAAAAATAAAATATATTGCTACACAAGAAGCATTTAATAAATAGGGTAATACAAAATTTAAGGATCAGAAAACTACCAGTCCTTCATAATTTATCAGAGGTGTCCTAAGTAATAAATCATCATACTAAAGATGATATAATTTAAAGTTTCTGAAAAGTATTTTATTAATCTTACCCAAATTAGAAAATATGGTAGATTTTTCTCAGCTCGGCAGCTTTTTCATTTTTCCGTGTCTTTCTTATAAATCTGCAATTGAAAAATAAAATATATTGCTACACAAGAAGCATTTAATAAATAGGGTAATACAAAATTTAAGGATCAGAAAACTACCAGTCCTTCACAATTTATCAGAGGTGTCCTAAGTAATAAATCATCATACTAAAGATGATATAATTTAAAGTTTCTGAAAAGTATTTTATTAATCTTACCCAAATTAGAAAATATGGTAGATTTTTCTCAGCTCGGCAGCTTTTTCATTTTTCCGTGTTCTTTCTTATAAATCTGCAATTGAAAAATAAAATATATTGCTACACAAGAAGCATTTAATAAATAGGGTAATACAAAATTTAAGGATCAGAAAACTACCAGTCCTTCATAATTTATCAGAGGTGTCCTAAGTAATAAATCATCATACTAAAGATGATATAATTTAAAGTTTCTGAAAAGTATTTTATTAATCTTACCCAAATTAGAAAATATGGTAGATTTTTCTCAGCTCGGCAGCTTTTTCATTTTTCCGTGTTCTTTCTTATAAATCTGCAATTGAAAAATAAAATATATTGCTACACAAGAAGCATTTAATAAATAGGGTAATACAAAATTTAAGGATCAGAAAACTACCAGTCCTTCACAATTTATCAGAGGTGTCCTAAGTAATAAATCATCATACTAAAGATGATATAATTTAAAGTTTCTGAAAAGTATTTTATTAATCTTACCCAAATTAGAAAATATGGTAGATTTTTCTCAGCTCGGCAGCTTTTTCATTTTTCCGTGTCTTTCTTATAAATCTGCAATTGAAAAATAAAATATATTGCTACACAAGAAGCATTTAATAAATAGGGTAATACAAAATTTAAGGATCAGAAAACTACCAGTCCTTCATAATTTATCAGAGGTGTCCTAAGTAATAAATCATCATACTAAAGATGATATAATTTAAAGTTTCTGAAAAGTATTTTATTAATCTTACCCAAATTAGAAAATATGGTAGATTTTTCTCAGCTCGGCAGCTTTTTCATTTTTCCGTGTCTTTCTTATAAATCTGCAATTGAAAAATAAAATATATTGCTACACAAGAAGCATTTAATAAATAGGGTAATACAAAATTTAAGGATCAGAAAACTACCAGTCCTTCATAATTTATCAGAGGTGTCCTAAGTAATAAATCATCATACTAAAGATGATATAATTTAAAGTTTCTGAAAAGTATTTTATTAATCTTACCCAAATTAGAAAATATGGTAGATTTTTCTCAGCTCGGCAGCTTTTTCATTTTTCCGTGTTCTTTCTTATAAATCTGCAATTGAAAAATAAAATATATTGCTACACAAGAAGCATTTAATAAATAGGGTAATACAAAATTTAAGGATCAGAAAACTACCAGTCCTTCACAATTTATCAGAGGTGTCCTAAGTAATAAATCATCATACTAAAGATGATATAATTTAAAGTTTCTGAAAAGTATTTTATTAATCTTACCCAAATTAGAAAATATGGTAGATTTTTCTCAGCTCGGCAGCTTTTTCATTTTTCCGTGTCTTTCTTATAAATCTGCAATTGAAAAATAAAATATATTGCTACACAAGAAGCATTTAATAAATAGGGTAATACAAAATTTAAGGATCAGAAAACTACCAGTCCTTCAAAATTTATCAGAGGTGTCCTAAGTAATAAATCATCATACTAAAGATGATATAATTTAAAGTTTCTGAAAAGTATTTTATTAATCTTACCCAAATTAGAAAATATGGTAGATTTTTCTCAGCTCGGCAGCTTTTTCATTTTTCCGTGTTCTTTCTTATAAATCTGCAATTGAAAAATAAAATATATTGCTACACAAGAAGCATTTAATAAATAGGGTAATACAAAATTTAAGGATCAGAAAACTACCAGTCCTTCACAATTTATCAGAGGTGTCCTAAGTAATAAATCATCATACTAAAGATGATATAATTTAAAGTTTCTGAAAAGTATTTTATTAATCTTACCCAAATTAGAAAATATGGTAGATTTTTCTCAGCTCGGCAGCTTTTTCATTTTTCCGTGTTCTTTCTTATAAATCTGCAATTGAAAAATAAAATATATTGCTACACAAGAAGCATTTAATAAATAGGGTAATACAAAATTTAAGGATCAGAAAACTACCAGTCCTTCACAATTTATCAGAGGTGTCCTAAGTAATAAATCATCATACTAAAGATGATATAATTTAAAGTTTCTGAAAAGTATTTTATTAATCTTACCCAAATTAGAAAATATGGTAGATTTTTCTCAGCTCGGCAGCTTTTTCATTTTTCCGTGTTCTTTCTTATAAATCTGCAATTGAAAAATAAAATATATTGCTACACAAGAAGCATTTAATAAATAGGGTAATACAAAATTTAAGGATCAGAAAACTACCAGTCCTTCACAATTTATCAGAGGTGTCCTAAGTAATAAATCATCATACTAAAGATGATATAATTTAAAGTTTCTGAAAAGTATTTTATTAATCTTACCCAAATTAGAAAATATGGTAGATTTTTCTCAGCTCGGCAGCTTTTTCATTTTTCCGTGTCTTTCTTATAAATCTGCAATTGAAAAATAAAATATATTGCTACACAAGAAGCATTTAATAAATAGGGTAATACAAAATTTAAGGATCAGAAAACTACCAGTCCTTCAAAATTTATCAGAGGTGTCCTAAGTAATAAATCATCATACTAAAGATGATATAATTTAAAGTTTCTGAAAAGTATTTTATTAATCTTACCCAAATTAGAAAATATGGTAGATTTTTCTCAGCTCGGCAGCTTTTTCATTTTTCCGTGTTCTTTCTTATAAATCTGCAATTGAAAAATAAAATATATTGCTACACAAGAAGCATTTAATAAATAGGGTAATACAAAATTTAAGGATCAGAAAACTACCAGTCCTTCACAATTTATCAGAGGTGTCCTAAGTAATAAATCATCATACTAAAGATGATATAATTTAAAGTTTCTGAAAAGTATTTTATTAATCTTACCCAAATTAGAAAATATGGTAGATTTTTCTCAGCTCGGCAGCTTTTTCATTTTTCCGTGTTCTTTCTTATAAATCTGCAATTGAAAAATAAAATATATTGCTACACAAGAAGCATTTAATAAATAGGGTAATACAAAATTTAAGGATCAGAAAACTACCAGTCCTTCACAATTTATCAGAGGTGTCCTAAGTAATAAATCATCATACTAAAGATGATATAATTTAAAGTTTCTGAAAAGTATTTTATTAATCTTACCCAAATTAGAAAATATGGTAGATTTTTCTCAGCTCGGCAGCTTTTTCATTTTTCCGTGTTCTTTCTTATAAATCTGCAATTGAAAAATAAAATATATTGCTACACAAGAAGCATTTAATAAAAAGGACAATACAAAATTTAAGGATCAGAAAACTACCAGTCCTTCACAATTTATCAGAGGTGTCCTAAGTAATAAATCATCACACTAAAGATGATATAATTTAAAATTTCTGAGAAGTAGTTTATTAATCTTACCTAAATTAGAAAATATGGTAGATTTTTCTCAGCTCGGCAGCATTTTCATTTTTCCGTGTTTTTTCATATAAATCTGCAATTAAAAAATAAAATATATTGCTACGCAAGAAGCATTTAATAAAAAGGGTAATAAAAAATTTAAGGATCAGAAAACTACCAGTCCTTCATAATTTATCAGAGGTGTCCTAAGTAATAAATCATCATACTAAAGATGATATAATTTAATATTTCTATGGTGGGTAGGGAAAAGAGTATAAGTCAAAATTTGAGATATGTGGAAATAGAGGGGATTGAGGTTTTAAGGGTGGAAATTATATTATTCGTGCAGTCGCATTTATAATGTCATGAGCTATATTTGACTGTATACTCTTAGTGCTAAATTGCAGTGCTTATTTTGTAACTGACTTAAACGGTTTTAAGCAGAGTTCCGACTTATACTCTTTTTCCTACCCACCACAGATTTCTAAAAAGATTTTATTAATCTTACCCAAATTAGAAAATATGGTAGATTTTTCTCAGCTCGACGGCTTTTTCTTCATTTTTCAAGATATTTTCTTGTAAATCTGAAATTAAAAACCAAGTTTACTACTACGCAAAAGTATATTATAAAAAATTAATAAACATTAATAATCAGAAAACTACTAGTCGATCACATAATATAATCAGAGGTGTCCTAAGTAAAACATCATCATGGTAAAATTAAATCAAGAATTTATTAATATCTGGAAACCTTACCCCATTTTTTCGGTGCTCTTTATTTCAGCAAAGCTTTATTTCCGTTTTTAGCCATTTCATATCTAAAAAATTATGTATATGTAAACCACGTGGTATTAAGATTAAAAAAAAAGAAAAATATTACTAATATATTTAACGTTAACTTTTCGTATAAATTTTAAATAAAAATGTAATTCAATTTTTAATATCTTGATTTTTACCTTAATCGCTGTCGCCTATGTATGTGAAAGTCGACATCTACAAAGAACGAACAAGTAACAAATGAAGTTTCATATTTGGTTTCATGAAGAAAGTTCAAATCTCAATCCATAGATAGAGCAGTGGCGTAACTGCCGGGATTCCGCAGAATCAGAACCCGTAACCTGAAAAGGACAAGACCGGAATGCACCTTCCACTCCACGGAAAAAAACTAATTTAGTTAATTCACAGAAAATTTATAATATAACCACAATAAAAAAACAATTTTTGTTTGTAAATCAAAACAAAAAATTATCTTTTTCTAATGAGCCATTTTCCTCAAATACGAAAAATTGCTCACTAGGGGCGCTAGTAGTCCGGTAGGGACAAACAAGTATTTGGCCATAAGAACAAACATTCGTTCAATTCGAATACTAGTAATCTGTAGCAATAAAAATTTTACATGTTATTATTCAAAGCTTCACGAAAACATTGTGAAAATAACAGCAAATATTAACAATCATTATCTGAGTAATAAAATAAATAAAGTAACTACGAATCGACGACGTTACTATTACATAAATTAATTGACGATTATAGAATTAATATATGCTGATTTTGTCACATGTTATTAAAAGCATAATATTGCAATCATATATAAGCTGAAATCTGAATATTTAGTGTAGTTATAAGCAAGAAGAACGAATGTTTGTGATCTTCCTGAGAGGTCATGCAAATTTGTCACTAGATGGCGAGTAAATCGATAATTTTTAATTTAATAAAAATGTGAACTAGAATTTTGAGAAGCTCCTGTACTATAAATATTATTCCTGTGCCAAATAAAAGAAAGTTTTAATTGTAAACTTTTTATTTTACTTTTTACTAAAAAATTGAAATAAAACTGAAATTAGTGCAAGCAAATGATTAAATAGTTAATAGATCATTCATTAAATGCAATGAGAAATCAAATAGATCAATTGAAGCAAAAAAAGAGCTAGAAAAATGTAAATACGAGTATAAAAATGACGCTCAAAACTACTTTTTAATAGTTTGTCACACAAGATACGCTGATGTAAGCGGCAAACTTGCCGACTACTTTTGATAGATATATAACGTTACACAAGACATCTATGAAACGTCATTTAAAATTTTTCAAAAATTTGTAACCTAAATGTAGAAAGTTTGATGTTTGTCCTTACCACAAGTGCTGCCTCTCGTGACAAATTTGCCACACTATTCTCAGGAAAAAGGCTCATTATGTTTCAAAAAGTGTCACTTTTTGACACTCAAAAGTGTGCGAAAAAGTACTACTTTTCCGCCCTAGTGCGGAAAAGTAATAATTAAATTAAGGGAAAAAATGTAAAAAACATCAGCTTTTATTTTATTTACTTTTCTTGCAAACCCCGTATCTCTTAAACGAAACGTCTTAGAAAAAACTAACAGCCCAAATCGGATAGGGAATTTAACGGACTACAACTTTGGTCAAATAATTTTGAGTGTCCTCTATCACCACCTCAAAGGTTCTCCACGGTCACGGATACCCGGTGTAAAATATTCATATAATTTAATTTTCTCTGTTCCAAAGAAGATCGTAAATAAGTTTTTATCCTTTTTAGGACTGATAAAGATCAAAATAAAAATTGCTGCCCCCAAAAGGCTTGCGCCCCGTGGCTATAGCCCATTTAGCCCTGTGGTTAGGGTGGCCCTGAGTACATTTTAAACAGTAAACAGAAAATTGCACGCCACTGTAGTGGTAAACACAACAGCTATTCGTTTGTGTAGGTTTGATACTGGTGGTCTTTTTCCAACTGTCTTTTTACTACTGTCCGATAGAAAGAAAGTCCCGACAAATATTTAATTTATAAAGTCTTAATAAAAAATTCTTTTGTCACTTCATTCAGTCCCACTCTTTAATTACTTTTTAGAAAACTTGGCCTCTCGGTAATCCTTCATGCGCATCGTATCTCTACTCCATCCCTTTCTTCTTCCTCTTTTCTTTTATATATTTTTTTCTTCTATACCACTTTTAGACCAAACCAATCCTGTCCAATCCTAACAGACAAAAAAATTGTGAAATAAATGACTCCTCTAGGGGGACGATTAAAGATTATTTACTAAATAGTTACATGCTATTTGTGCCACTTTGGACTGCAACCTTGGCACCGGTGTGCCAATAGTGAAGAGTAACATTCTGGAGTATGGACGCAATTTAAAAATTGAAAGATTTGTAGAACGTTTAAGGGAAAGAATTCAAATAGATTTAAAAGCAATCAAATACGACATTGGCTTAAAACCCAAAAAAAGAAAATTAGAGGTTGATATGCTCGAAATCGACTAGCCCTTTGCAGAAGAAACATGGTGACCAAAACAAAAAAAACTAATTATTTTTCTAAATTAAATATTGAAAGAAAATTGGCTAAAGAAAAAAAATGAATTTGAAAGAATAATGCGTCAATTTAATTTCAGATAATGAAGAGACCAAGAGAATGTCTAACAGTGAAGATGCTGCCTTAATTCCAGTTAAAGAAGAAGTCAATTCAACTTTAGATAACGAAGGCAATTATGAAAATAAAACAAATGAAGATATATTACACACAGATGACAAAAACATCCTTGATGTGAGGGTTTTATCAAGTGGATTGTTTTTTAATTATGAATACTATCTTGCAGGATGCATAGATTCAAAATCGATCCATACCTTTGAAATCATAAATATAATGATTTCGAAACTGGATTATATGTCGTTAATTTCGACGTATAACGTATCCAAAATTGGATACGTTAAAATATAATAGTGTAGTGGTGTTCTCGGTGACAAATGAGAACTCTTCACTAAACAAAAATTTACCTCGGCTAACGTTAATAGTCGGAGAGCAAGATCTCTTCCCAGTAGTCGGTTCCTGTAGCAAGCCTCTATTGCCGGTGAAAGAAAAAAAAATTTCTAAGGCAAATTGAATTTAATTTATTATTGAAAGATGGAGTTTCAATAGGTGACAGTTTCACCTTTAGCAGATTAAAATTTTGGTGTTTTGTGTTGATTCGTAAAATTGGATGCACATTTATTGTTAATCCTGATGGTACTAGCATCCAATTTTATTAACCTTTTCTGTGTAAGTGTCAGAAATTTGTATAATGCAAATGAAAATTTAAATAAAAATGTACTTTAAAATTTTATAATTGTTTAAATCTACATGTGGATACGCCATTGACTTAGCAGGATGTTGCATCATTCGCTCACAGTGCTGAATGGGCTATAGCTCCAGGGCGTAAGCCTTTTGGGGGCGGCAATTTTTATGTTGATCTTTTAAAATTATTTACGATCTTTGGGACAGAGCAAATTAAATGATGAGTATTGTAATTATAAAGAATGACTTATTTAGCAACTTAAATACGAGTAATATTAACCAATTTGTTACAAAAAAGCTAGAAAAATAAATTGTTAGAAACCATTTGAGTGACCGAATATACCACTTAAGAAATGATTAGTCGCCCTGTGACGTTCCCTAAGTTCATGGATCATTTTACAAATTAAGGGCAGTATGAAATACCGACATACCAGTAACGGCATCCGACCTAGGTTTACATGTTTCTAAGATATTATATGTATGTAAAATATAAAATAAACTCTGTGCTAGAAATCGTGTGTTTAATTAATTTATTAATTAATATTACTCATTTATTCATAAAAAAAATACATAAATACATACTCAAAATACATACTCTAAAGTTCGTTTCTGTTTATACAGGGTATCCCTGGATACACTGTACATAACTTAGGTGCTGATAGAGGACACTTTTCTAAGACACATTTTTAACAATTTTTCTTTCTAAATTCAACCCTTTGAGAGTTAGTCCTCTTTAAAGCATTTTTTTTTAATTTCCACTTTCATGTGGCCATAGCACAGAAAATACTAATTTTTGGGTAAAAATGAATTAGTGCTTTTTTAAAGAGCGTGAAATAATCTACAAACTCGATTGAAACCTTTTATTGTCTAAAATTAACGGCTTTCGAATTATAAATTAAAGTAAGTAAAAAAATGTTGAAAAGTTTGAAGTTTTTTATTTTTTTGTTTTGTAGCTGCCATTGTTTATTATTTTCTGATTTTCTGTGAAATGGATTGGTTTCTCAAAAATTTTTACTAAACAAAAGTTGTAGTACGTAAAATTTTCTATCCGGAATGGGGCGTCAGAATTTTTGTAAAATGTTTCGTTTAAATGATACAGGTTTTGAAAAAATCGAAAAATAAAAAAAGTTTCAATTTTTCAACATTTTTTACCTACTTTATTCATAACTCGAAAGCCATTGATTTTAAACAAAAAATTGTCGAATCTAGTTTGTAGATTACTTTACGTTCTTTAAAAAAGCACTAATCCATTTTTACTAAAAAATTAATATTTTCTAGGCGATGGCCTCGTGAAAGTGTATATAGTGTAAACTGTATATATTTTTTATTTTTCTATGAATTTTATGTTTTCGTTTAGGTAATAGTAATAAATTGACTATTTTACTTTGTATTTGTGTATTTTCTTTTAAAGAGGGGCGCATTAATTTTAGTATCCCAGGTTCCCAAAAGCGTCGTATATCTTAGAACGGCCCTGTTCGCTCACTGTAATCTGCAGTTGAAGTTCGCGGTTGCCATGTGCTTCCTTTCTTTGCTATACTGGTGAAATATTTAATTTGTTTCTGAATAATTTCCAGTGTCGCTTGCTGTAATCTTTTCAAACGGCCGCGTCTTATTGTCACGAAACATGTGGCTTTCATTAATTAACGAATAAAACTTTCAAGAAAAAGCCTCCGCTGCAAAGATGTTTCTCTTCGAAATTTGACAAAAAGATCTTAGTATTAAACACTATTTTCATTCTTCACAAAGTGAAATTCGCAGAAGAAAAACTAATTGTTGCTGACCAAACTATTTGGAAGTCAACCAGCTTCACTGCTCTCTCGCCGACCTCTCCAATCTTAAAATCTTGAAGTAAGTCAAATTTTTATACACCCACAAACATTTTACTTTCACTTTCGTTTCAGGTCACTGCATTTTATTCAAATAATTGTGTTGATAGTTTTACTTACTATTACTTAACAACAAACCGAGAATAAAGGCTTGGCACAAAAATACACGACAATAGTTATTTAGTTATCTAAATTTATCATTTAGATCTTGGTAAATGCCACAATAAAAAATCAAGAAATATTAAAGTTGGTGAAAAAATTCATTATTTCACGAAATAAACATAATAAATATGAAAGAATCAACTACTTATAGAAAATTAAAAGTTACGAATATTTACGATTATCGCAAGCAAACGGATGGAATGAACTGTGGAGTATTCGTTGTGTATTGTATTAAAATTTTAACCGAAGTGTTTATATTAAAGTTTAAATATTGATCCAGAAAAGTTTGGAGTGAATTTACAACAACTTTTATTGATTTCATCAAACAATATGTGTGATTTATGTTTAATATGTAGATTCAACACTCGCGAACCATCGCTACAGTGTACGGATTGCTACATTTAAATCAATGCTCAGGCATCGTTTCAAAGACATATGAAGAAGTTAACTCCCGAAAATTCCAATACTCATGTATATTATGCAAAATATCACAAAATCCATTTCATTGTGTAGCCAGTGATTTGGTTATCTGTTTATCTCCAGTTGTACTGGATAAATTCATTGATGCATATATGTATACAAGATAACAGAAACATGTGTGATAATTATAAATCCGCCATTAATATTCGTTCGCAATTAGAAAATGAAAACTGTGGTTTTGTAAAAATAGAGTACGCTTCAATATTCATTGATTACAACCCGACCTACCATATTTGTAAATATATTCAAAAATTATTTCCTACTACACCACTAAAGTACCTCGTCTACATAGTGGCAAGATATGTAAATTTTAAAGATATTCCCATATACACTGGACAAAATATTGAACTAAATAATAAATGAATAAACATAATTATATAAATAAAATATTTTAAGAAAAACATTGAATCTGATTTTGAGATGGCTGGAGTGAGGGCTAGCAATTGTCTACTCAGGTGGGGTTAAATATTGTCGTTATAAGATACTGGATAGAAACTAACACATTGCTATTTTTTTTATTATTGTTGCAAATCTACCCCTAAGAACGGATCAGGTGGATTTGAAATTTTTTACACAAGGTGGGCTGATTTAATGTATTGGGTTAGATGAAATCTAATACTCTTATCATTCATAGTTTATATTTCTGCATTATTTTGGTGTATCATTTTTTCTCTAAAATAATTAGGGAAGCAGGAATTTGCATAAATAAGTTTTTACATGTTAAATTCCTATGTTCGGCTAACTCATTCAACACCCGGTATACCAAAAACATTGCTACAGTACGATGAAAAATAATATAAAAAAATTCCAAACAAATGAATCTATGTAAGTGGAAAAGTTCATTATGTGCCAAATCTGAACTGGGTATATTACGATATCGTAAATTTCAAATTTATTCTTTCAGAACAAAAATTCTTATTTATTAGCAAAATTTTACAAATAAAATCATTTAATAAATTTACCACTCATAATTTTAATCAGAATCTGAACAATAAAAATCATCAGCCTCTGTGTTTACAACTAAGTTTAAATTACCATAACAGCCTTTATATTTTCTGACAAAATCCCCCCACAAAAAGTTTTTATTACAAGATGGACATTTCCCTTCTATAGGAACATATTCACCCACCTTTAAAAACCCCTTAGATAAACAAATAATATGACTAACCATATCACAACTAGGACTCAAACACGACATCGCTTTTCCGTCAATTACATCGTTACAAATAACACAGATATTGATATAACTTTGACAAACTTCCAGATCTATCTTATCAGCAACACTTGCAACCTTTTTGCTTATGACGGATCCAAAACAAATTGGCATGTGTAGCGGAGGTGCTTTACCGCTCTAAAAAATTGCATTTTAAATTAAAACAATAAAGAAACTACAAAACTTACTGGGCATTCAACAAAAAAGTTTTCGTTTAGCCACCGCACAGTTAAAGGTAAACGATGCCACGGTCCCGTCCTCAACATTTCCCACAATATTCTCAACCGATAATCATACATCTTCTCGTTGTATTTTTTTTTAGGCAAATGTTTTAATCTTCTCGACCTAAGTGGATGCTGCCAAGCCCACTCAAACTAAAATGTCAGTGTTTACTTTCAAACTGTGGCAATTTTAAAATAGTACCTACTCGTAATGCAGAAGTGTCGTTTGGAAAACCATGAATTATCATCACCATGGACCTAAAAGTAACATGGTCAATTATGTAATTAGAAGTAAAACAAGTTAAGTTACCATGGTCCTTTATTGCTTGTTCTCCAAGCACCTCCCGCTTTTTTTCCTTTATTGTGTTGTTTTATTCTACGGTTTGGATCAACAGTGTAACCTATGTACGTTCTACCTTTGTAATCAGGATTTGTGCAATAAAGTAAGTAAACTCCAAAGAATAACTCGATTGTATCGGTACCTTCGCTCATTTTCTAAACTGATTTAAATTTTTTTGAAAAAGTAGGTTATGTATCATATTATTATTTTATGACAACAAATTGGTTCAAATGAGAATTAGCGAATGTGAACCGCGAACAAATTAGATTTCGCTGGTTCTTTCTTTGTTTTAGTCGACGGCAATTGGCAGTATTGTTTGAACGGTGTAGTTAATTGAATTTAGGCTGAGTTTCTTTGTCAAAAACACCTGGTTTTCACAAAATTGGTGGTGAAATAGTATGACGAAACCATTTTTATTCATCCACTTGTACGCTTTATAGATTTTATTAATACTATTTAATTTAATAAATAATTAATATATTGTCGTGATTCGGTAAAATTTGTCAAAATGGCAGCCACGAGAAGGTTACAAAAGGTAAGCACTTGTAATTTTTTTTATTTCTGCTAATTTTATTAATCGAAATTTCCTTATATGACAATCTTATTTATTTCTTATTTTTTCACACCCTTAATATTTTAAGTTTCAAAAAGAAATTTGTTGGCATTAATTTTTCATTTCAAGGCCAGAAGTTTTATTTGTTTTTGAATTTACGGTAGATTAATATGTTAAGATTAATTAAATATTTGTCAACAGGAATTGGCTGACATTAGGAATTCAGGTTTTAGAGCATTTCGTGATATTCAGGTTGATGAAACGAATATTTTAACATGGCAAGGACTTATTGTACCTGTGAGTATCTAAATCAATTAAATTGCATGATTTTATAAGGAAATGACGCGATAACTTCACTTATCAATTTTCTAGGACAATCCTCCTTACAATAAAGGTGCATTTAAAATTGAAATAAACTTTCCTGCCGAATATCCATTTAAACCACCAAAGATTAATTTTAAAACGAAAATATATCATCCCAATATCGACGAAAAGGGTCAGGTGTGTTTACCTATTATTAGTGCAGAAAATTGGAAACCTGCTACTAAAACTGATCAAGGTAACTTTCTTGCTATTAATAAAAATTGCGTTGAACTAATAAATTGCTTTTGTTATAGTAATTCAAGCACTGGTAGCATTAGTCAATGAGCCTGAGCCAGAACATCCATTACGTGCCGATCTAGCTGAAGAATATTTAAAGGATAAGAAAAAATTTTCAAAAAATGCTGAAGAATTTACAAAGAAACATAGCGAAAAGAGGCCTGCCGATTAAATTGGTAGGACAGTAATAGCCCGTATTTGACTTTTGTATTTATAATATATAATTTCCACAAATATAACTTTGCTTTTCTCATTTTCTATTGATTTTTAAAAACAATTTTCATTCGTTTTTATAATTTTGTATATAAATTGTAATTTAACAATTTTTCTTGAGCTCACCAATTTTTACTGTGGTAATTAAATCCATTTATTTAATGATAATAACAATAAGAAAACTTACAATGTTGCATAAAGTTACTAAATTAAGTTACTTGTAATAATAGATAAGTAATGTATTTGAAATTTTGATTTTGCATAATTAAACACTTTTGATTCATTTTTTTTTATTTTTCTGTGTTGATGTACAATAAAAATTGAATAGCAAACTGATTATTATTAAGTTCTCTTCTTTTGTTCAGGTTATAAATTATTTTATAGAATCTCGCAATAAAAAATGTCTATTTCATGGATAACAGATTCTACCAATTGTCTTCTTTGTCCATATTTGACGAACTTAAATTATTGCAAGTTTTCGGACGAAAATTCATAACTCAAAATATTTTGAAAGTCAAGCATTTGCTTGTGCAATCTTCAGTTGCATGTTAACTTCTGGCAGTCGAGTAATCATCGGTCTCTGCTTTTAGGGATTTTAATGTCTCATTTCACCCTGAAACTCCAATACGATGGAAAAGATCAGTTATATGCTGTTCATAGCAAATAAGTATGTAAGTTGTCAAAAGAATGAAATATATCATACAACACGGAAGTCAAGTTCCACTTCTCTACTTGCCCTGAAGAGGGCAAAAAGAACCTGTGCGAAGAAAAGTAACATATATCTTTTGTATTTCAGATTTTTTAAGCAACTTTAAATAATCAAAGATTAGAAAAAGTAGAAGGGGTTACACTACAGTGAAAGATAAAATTACTTTTTCTCTTGAGGAGAAGTAGTCTGTTTTCATACTTTACTCCCTGAAAATTTGTAAAGTAAAATTGTCACTTCCCCATTCCGGTTAATGCAAGACGAAAGTGACTTTTTATTATATGTTTGTACTTTTTAGGATAAAAATATCTTGTTTAGTTCCTTGGTATATGTAAATAAGATACTATTATTAACATCTGTAATTTGTAACTATTGAAACCTCTAATCAGTAAAAAGTGGTAACTATAGCAACAGGAGTTAAACTGTTTTATTGCTGCGTAGATTTAAGCAGAAATAAAATTCCAAGTGGTTTTAAGAGAAAATTTACTCAGTGGTGGGTTAAACCACTGAAATTTAAGTTCCACTTTGTTGAGTTCTTTGACCTTCAAACTGAACAGTTGTCACTACTATGGGATCAGATCAAAAGTAGATGGCAGCAGTGAATTGCGGATTTTTTTGCGAATTATTTCTGATCGGTTGAATTTGAATTTTACTTCCGGCGATAACAGTATCTCTCACAATGATAAACCATTGTAGTCATCAGAAATCTGCCAGCCTCATAAATGTTAACCTATCTCTCGTTGAAGTAAGAGAAAAGATTGTAGAGGTATAGGAGTTTACATTTATTCTCTTTAGCTCCTCGATATGGTGGTTGATCCTCACTTATAAGAATCAAACTAATTAGCCACAAGTTCATCTTCTGATTTTATTTTGGCCTGAAGTCTGTTTGACACAAAAACAGCTCCTCGAGCAGCTTAGCTCCATTTCAAATGAGAATCGGGGTTGCTTTTTTCCAGTTTTTAAAACAATTACCGTTCTCTATGAGCAAGTTGATCTATCTAGCAATATTTGTGATTTCAAAACGGTGAACTTCTTGGAGTAATTACATAATATTTCCATATACAGTTACTCACAAAATTATTCGAACGCTCCTATGTTAGCAATGTAAATTGTACTTTTTGAAAACTTTTTTTGGCATATAAAAATCGCTTTTACAAAAATACTTTTCAGACATTTTTTGTAGATAATTTCTTTCTCTTTATTTTTGTTTCCATACACTTTTTTATTCATCGCCTCATTTTCAACCTAGAGTGACTTAAAGCAATCTCGGTAAACATCCCCTGAGAAAACCATAAGAATTCCATTGTGCATTTTTAATATTATTAAAAAGTTTTACCGAGTCTGCTTTAAGTCACTCTCGGTCGAAAACGAGGCGACAAAATAAAAAAATGTATATAAACAAAAATGAAGACAATGAAATTTGCGACAAAAAATGTCTAACAAGTATTGCTGTAAAAATGATTTTTATATGATAAAAACAGTATTCAAAAGGAACAATTTACATTGCTAACATAGGAGCGCCCGAACAATCTTGTGAGTAACTGTATATCGCACCTGTAGCTTTGCGTAACAGCCTGTGTAATTTTTAGTTTGCTATAGGTAAGTACAAACAACCTAGCCACGTTCTAATATAAATAAATTGCAACATTAGATTGATTGTGATTAAGAAGTATAAAAGTACATGTATTTTAAAATAAATGCAATTTACTTGAAATAATTTATATTGTCGATAACACAATTTAAACAATAATATTATTAACCACAATATGTAATTTACAAGTCACATTTACTCTGCACCATCGTAGGCATTAATAAAATAAAAAGCTTGATCTCCAATTACATAAACAAAAAAAAGTTAAATAATTTGTAACACATTTTCACAAAATAAATAAATTGGTAAAATAATATTCACAACTTTTCAAGACAATTTAAACCCAATAAAAGTTTAAAGATAAAATTAATTGCTTCAAGTACATCATGCTTAAAACGAAAGATCATTTACGGCATTTCATGCAGTATATTTTAATATAATTTTAAAGATAATTTATGCCGACTACAGCGTCGTGCTAGCAGTAATCTTTTCATTAGTTTTTAAAAAATTTTTTACAAACGATTTAATCTCCGCCGCATCTAAAAATAAAACCTAAATTTTAGATTTGAAGTTTGAATTAAAAAAATCTTACCTTTATCCAGTAAAGCGTGCGAAATATTTCTGGCTGTGCTCTTAAAGGTGTCTCTCGAATCAAAACGCCTTTCCGCGTAAGCGGGCGTTAAGAGCTTCACCACCAATAATCCAATTTCTGTTTTTTTCAATTTTGGCGCATCCTTTTTAACAACGTCTTCTTCCTTTTCTTTAGTGTGACTCTTCCTACTACTTTGACTCGATTCTTTTGTTTTGTGTTCTTTTGGTGTGCGTGGTTTTTCGTTATCAGACTTGACATCGTGTTTTTTGTACTCTTTACTTGCATTAACTTTCTCGAAGATAGTTTCGTTATTGAAAGGATTTGTGTTAATTTTAAACGTGTGGAAGTCACTTTTGTGGAAATCATCGTCTTGATTGACGTTAGCGTTAGAATTTTCAGAATCTGTGTCATCACCGAACAGCATTTTCAGGTTACCATCATCTCGATTTTGCGTTGGTTTTTCGTCATCATTCGATGTCGACTCCTTTATTTCTAATTCCTCCTTATTACTTTCACTTTTAAACCAATCTTCACTGCTATTGACATCCTTCTGTTCATCACAGCTTTCTTTCCTGAAAAATGAACTGATGGATGTTTGATTCTTGTCCAACTTCATTTTCTTATTTAAAATTTCTTTTGCAGTTTGAAAGCCCTCATATGCTATGCGAGGGCGTTTTTTGTCGTTTTGCGATTCGTACGGTGGAGGAGAAGACGAATCTTCCTCGTTTTCGTTTTTAAGTAACATCTGTTCCTTTTTGATATTCCTAAATAAATCGGATAAAGTTTCGTTTCTCTCAGGTTTTGGTTTAAATTTCACAAGATCTTCATGAAGGCTTCCATTTGCCGTGTTTTTGTTAATAGTTGCCACCTAAAATTGTCACTAATGGTTATAACTACAAAAAACAAATGAAAAACCAAGCCAAGCATTCATACATGGCATTCATATAGATAAAAAAATCTTTTTTCAGCCAATGATAAGCCAGACATAATAATACCGCATTTACACATGCGCCAATCGTCGATGGCATGTGTAAACTTTACTAGCGTGCAAATTTTAACAATGCATGTATGGATAATTAAAGTTGGTTCGTTCCAACTTTTTGTCGCGCCAGCAATAACTCATACGCCAGTGTAAGTAAAATTAGGAAATGTAAACATAATATTGCAAGCAGATTCCCCAGCTGTTACTTGTAATATAATATATTTTTTTAAACTTTAACTTGTTTTAATTTTGTAATTTTCAAAAATGAGGAGGAACTTTGATATTGTACATTTTGGCAACCAATATAAGTACTGCAAAGATGCAAAAGAGTCACCAGATGCTAAATATCAGGCCCGTGTCCAGGGGGGGAACAAGTGCCCCCCCCCACCCCCCCGAAATGTTTAAAAGAAAAGATTCTTTGAAAGTAAAAAATTTGAATTTCTAAAATCAAATATGTATATTTTAAAGAAGAGGTATATCCAGTAATTCTTGAAGAAGAATTCAATTTCTGGAAACAAACATTGTTAAATGTGAACGATTTGTCAAAAAATTCATTAGATATACTGAAATGATGTGAAATTTAAAAAAATATTAATTTCACCACAAACCAAAAAAATTACCACGGCTAGCTGGTTCAGTCGTCGTGCAAGTATCGTCAGGGGTGAGTTCACACGTAAGTCTTCATTAAAGACGGAAGAAAAATGCTCCTCCAAAAATAACCAATTCACAATGTAAAATACAATTTAAGTTCAATGTAATGAAAATATTAAATTGTTATTGGGCTCGTACTTTTAATTTTAACGTTTATCTAAATCGCCTGCTTATCACTATCGACATTCGTTCCTACGAATGCAAATTTAACTTTTCAATTTCAAGTATCCAAATCGAATTCATTATTCGAAATATTCTCTTTTCCAAAATTTAATCATCCAAATCAAGCCAAGTCGATACACTACCGTTCGGTAGCAAACCATCAAATAATCCAAATTAACTTCAAATCTCAAAATTATACTTCCAAAATAACAACGAAATAATGCACACGCATCAAATCCACTTTATTCAAATCAAATCAAAATAAAATATTACTTACAAATATCAAAATTATCAAAACTCAGCGGGCATACAAAGTCACGCACCCGCTGTCGGCCATAGTTGGCTCAAGAAGCCACGAATTTCCTGTCATTGGTCCCCACCCAACAAATTCTACAATCTTACAACTTAATTATTATAGCCAATATTTCACCAAAATGCATAGGGTGAGTCGCAATCATTTTGAAACACCACAATACATTGACAAAATGCTTTGAAGAATTTTTTTCCAATGTCAGAACAATATTAAAAATATTTGCAATATTACCAGTGACTGCAGCAACTGCTGAGAGAAATTTTTCCAGCTGAAAACGAATAAAACTTATTTAAAGGGCATTTTACACGATGGGATTTTTTCATGCGATCGATCGCTGCGACTAGTCGCCGCAACTAAGCGCCTCGTGTAATGCAAAATCGTACGTGCGATTAGTCCCTGCAACCTTGCACACGTGCGATTTTTTGAATTAGAACTTGTTCTAATTTCATGCGATTTCTTGCTGCCAACTTAAAAATGTTTAAGAAAAAACTATAAAGACAACATTTTGTTATTATTTCACAATTTTTTTACCTATAACCTCGTGTTAGTTATTAAAGTTTGTTATAAAGAAAGTTTTATTTTATTTTTAAACATTTTTTTTTATAAAATTTATAAAAAATAATGAAGAATTTATGTGGAGCAAACATTCATTAGAAATATTCATCGACCTGATATTATATACTCTTATTAATAAATTTCAAAACGAACATACCTTCTCTAATAGTACCATGACAAGATCCCCTAAAAATAAATGCTTCGTGTAAAGTGACTATGCGATAAGTCACTGCGACTTTGCACATGCCAAAAAATCCCTGCAACTAGTCGCAGCGATCGATCGCATGAAAAAATCCCCTCGTGTAAAGTGCCCTTAAGAAATTCTACTGGTAAAAAAAGGCTAAACGGTCTTGCGCTAATGAATATTCATATCAATAAAAATTTTGATTTTGTTATATTAATAAATAATTGGGATCCGTCAGTCAAACCACCCCACAATTTTAACTTTTTCCTATTGACTATTAGAAAGAGGACACTTTTCTAAGCATACAACAATTTTGTAGGATTATAGGCATCAGTTTTCGAAAAATCGAATTTTAAATAAGGGAAATTTTCGTTTTAACATGGATTCACGATAGGCCGTGGTTGATTAACAAAAATAGATCTTCCAAACGCCTTCGACGCTCTCTGAACCTGTATTTTGACAAACACTTAACGAATTTAAAAATATCTCTGTAGAATGACGGAACTCGCCAACAGTGGAACTCGAAGACCAAGAACTCGTCCGCAACTGACAGTGAACAGTAAGAGTATATCACAGCACACGTACCGTTAACAGAAAACCTGATCGCTCGGAGCGGGAAAGCTTACTAGTTGTTACCTCTAGCGTAATAGGTTTGGCGTTGTAAAAGTCTGCTTTTCAAATTTGCAAATACCGGTTTTTCGACAACTAATTTTTAATCCTCAAAAAGATTTGTTGCAATATGCTTAGAAAATTGTATTCTTTCCTATAGTAAATAGGAAAAAGTTCAAATCGTCGGGTGGATTGACTGACAGTAACCAATAAATAATAAATGAGTTACTTAAAAAACAAAAAATTTAATAAATTTAGAAAAATAAAATATTGAAAAACTTTGTAATAATAAAAATTCCCGGAAAGGGAACCCCCGAAAATTTTACTTTTTACAAGTGCCCCCTCCGAAACGAAATCCTGGCTACGGGCCTGCTAAATATCTTAAAGCTACTTCTAATTTAAGTTTTGGTGATAACGCATCTCTCATTGGAGTGTTTAGTTTTCTAATATGTGGTGTTACGAGTTGCAGAAGCACATCAAAGTTTTTCTTTGTCATCCGTAAGCAATTTCTAAAGAACTCGGGATCTTCTCTCGAAAGCTCAGTTAAAAGTCCAGGGTTGCCACAGAGGTGTAAGCAACAAGTGAGTGAAAAAATGTATACATTTTAACCTTCATCCGGGCGCGTGGGCGGTAGTTTACCGTTTTATTTATAATAATGCGCGAACTTAAAAAACAGGGATTACAAATTAATCCTTATCCCTACTGTGTTAGCTTATTTTATTATTCAAATTTTAATAAAAATGTTTTATCTTTTAAATAGTATTATAATGTTTTTATCATATTTATCCCGATTTTAAAGATTTTGGATGAACGACGAAAGAAAAACCGAAGACGGTAAATTACCGTAATGTTAGGGAAAGAGGCGCGCCCGGATGAAGGTTAAAAAAAAATGAAGAAAAGTGTATAGCAATTTTGAAAAGTGACAAAAAGTGTAGTAAATTGTAGTATTTAACAAAAATCAGTTTCTAGCATTTTTTTAAATTTTGTACACAAACTGGGAAACCACCCAAACATATTCATTATCCAGACCTGACTCTGGTATATTAAGGGGCCTATACACGATGAGACATGTTGGACAAACGGTTGGATAAAATCAAAACGACTTAGATTTCTATTACTAGTACGACTGTGTATGAGCATGTTGTACAACTTTCTTGCAAACATCAGTGTAATTTTTAATTTAACAAAGCTTATATTGAGATTACATCCTGATAAGAGCATTGCTATTAAAAATTTAAGCTACTGATTAATATTTTTGTGTTAACGTGAGTTCATTTGATTTGTTTTAAACAACGAAAATGGAATCAATCAATAATAACGATTCATGGAGACGTTTTATTGAAAAGTACAGGAGTCTGCAAGAGTTATGGAAAATAAAAAGCGACAGTTATAAAAATAAAAACGCTAGAAATAAGGGTTGGGAAGAGTACTATTAACTATAGTTTCCAACTAATTGAATCTAATGCCAAGCTGGACATTTTAAAAAAGCGAATAAACAATATGCGTGCATGTTATCGACGTGAACTAAAAAAGATTGCATCTCTCATCAATGTATTTTTCTTTATAATTAAAGGTGTAAGCATTTCTAAAAGCTCCTCATAAACACTGTTATTCATGCGTAGCAAATTTTTATAATCTTCCGGTGATGTTATTTTGAGTTCCGACAATAAATTTATGTGGGAAAATTTAGTTCGTTTTTGCAGCCAATCTTTAACCCAAATTTTTCTTTTTTTTTCGTTTGATGCGTTTTTCTGTGCAAGCAGCTATTATTATGCTACACAAATTAACTTCTTCAGAGTCTCTTGACATTTTGTAAAAATGAGTTGCAGTATACACAGTTTGCTTTCTTTGCATATACTAATGTTTGTCGAACTAGATTTTGTAGTTAACTTAATGTTGTAGTTCCATGTTGTTCAACATGGTACTACAACATGTCTCATAGTGTATAGGCCCCTTTATAGCAGAAAGTAGCTAGTATGCTGATAATGTACGCGAAATAAATTTTTTTTATAATACTGTGGACGCCGCTTAATGTGATCATATTGGGACTCGGGAGGTTTTGATAACAATAACCGATTGATAACAATACACAAAAAGATTTTTTTAAATTTTACACAAAAGTGGTGCGAATGCCCAGTTGTAGTGCTGCATTCCGCTGGCTAATTTTTGGTAGCTTATCTAAAAATGTTATAAACATTTTTTATGTCGCTTATTATAAAATTTTAAAATAGAACTGAATTAAATCGTATATTATCAGCATACTAGCAACTTTCTGCTATAAAGTACGGAATACACAATGCAACGGTTGTACCAACATCGCATCAATTTTGAAACTGCAAACGATAATTGTATGGTGTGGGTGCTCGTCTCTGTCCGTCGAACCAATATTGCATAGTTGTATAAACTTCGCATAAAACTTGTAATTGCATACGACAGATTCTAAGGAAATCGTATTGTGTGTGTCGTGCAATCTAATGCATAGATTTGCAGATGCCATTCTATTACATAGACGCTCCGCTAAATAAATGAAATCGCATTGTTCTTGTATCAAAATTGTATGCAAATCGTATCGTATGTTTTAACGATCCAACCGTTGTATCGATATCGCTACAACCTAAGTTGGTACAACCGTTGTATCGTGTATTCCGTACTTAATACACCTGACACGAGTCACGTCTGAGTAACAAATTATGTCTGGGTGGTTCCCCAGTTTGTGTACAAAATTTTAAAAAAATGCTTGAACTGCAAACGAATTCCATTTTCAGTAGAAGAAAACAATCTTAGAAAAATCTTTAAAAAAATACCAACTAAAATTTAAATTTGAAAAAAAATAAACATATATATAAAATAATTGAATTTTTCTAAGTGAAATCATACAAAAAGTGAAAAAAGTGTATTGGTGGCAACCCCGAAAGTCTCTCCGATACACCTAAAGTTTCCCTCCTACTAATCCAATTTTTTTCCCATATCCGACCTTTCTGCTTCTGATTTTTTTGCTGTTCTAATTTTCTAATCATTTCCTCATTTCACATTGTGTCGACATCTTTACACATCAGCATGCACTTGTAAAATAGGACTGACAAAATAAAATTACAATTTATGTGAACTAGCTTTACTGGCGCGCCAGGAAATCATTGCACGTGTAAATGCAGCTAAACGTCAAAAATAATAACTCTCCCGTGTGATGCTTATGGCACATGGCATTTATCAAACAAACAAAAACAATAAAAATGTAAATGCTGAAAATCAAAATTAAATTGAACTCATATAAATATGAAAAAATTTTGGATTTAAAAATTTAAAACTCCAACATTATGTCAGTTTTTGAATGCTTGGCCAGGTTTTTTAACGATAGTCATAATTTCTTTATTAAAAATTTAATTTCTACCAACAAATTCCTTTAATTTGACTTTAATTCCAAACCAACAAATAACTGCTAATAGATTACATATTTTATTTGAAAATTAAAATGTACTTACCAGTTTTACGTTTGTACTGCGATACATTGTAAGATTAGTTACGGAACTAAAACAGGAGTATTCTAAATCGGCAGCGCAATCTTCCAAATCTTTTTTATCAAATTTCTTTTCCAAGCAACAATCGTTATAATTATTGGACAAGACGTCAGTAATTTTAGTTAAATATTGTTCACGGATTGCTATATTGAGACCTTTAACTTTATTTGAGGTGGCAGCTGCAGACAAAACCCTTGCATTCTTAGCAAACAATTTGTTTATCGTTTCCGATGAAACCTCCTGAAAATTATTCTGTAATTTAATAAAACAAGATAGAAAAAAACAAAAGAAAACAATACCTGCGAATTTTTTCTCAATGCAAATTGCTTTTTTATTAAATCTGTACTTTCGTCTTTAGCTCTTTCTTCTCGTTCACGACTGTTACTGCTACTATCGTCTCGTGTATATTCTTCAAATTCCCTACAAAAATATAGGTAGTATTAGGATTAAAAGTAAAGTCAAAAGAAGAAAAAGTCCTACATTTTTTGTCCTTTCCGGCCACCTCCGTACAAATCGGAATAGTCCATTTCGACGTTGTCAGATGTTTCGCTAAATTGAATGCATCTCATAAGAAAGTTGTTTGCTCTTTCTTCAACTTCCTTTTTATTCCTGCAAATATCGCATCTATTTTTACAGTTTGGTGGTGGTTCACCAAAATGACTTGAAAATAGCATATGCCTACAATCCCTAAAAATATATCATTAAAATTGTATGAAAATACAATTAAAAGTCAATTAACTTGGCAGTCTCGCAAAATTCTATTATTTTGGTAAAATTTTTAATAGCATTTTTAGCGTTAACTTCTCTCGCTCCTTTTTCTTTTGCTTTGGCAAGATCTTGGGATAGATGGAACTCCACGGCTTTACGATCCGACCTATTGTAATATACTCGACACTTGGAAGCCTTACCATCTCGTCCGGCCCTTCCCGACTCTTGGTAAAAAGAAGCGGGATCTTTCGGTACCCCCCAATGAACAACAAACCTAAATTATCAACAAATTAATTTAAATAAAATTGCAAAAAAAGGATAACTGACCTCACGGTTGCTTTGTCAACTCCCATTCCAAAGCTTACAGTTGCACATATGACAGGATGATCGCCGTTTTGCCAACTTTCCTGATACTCCAGTCTTTCTTTATTTTTAAGACCGGCATGATAACACAGCGACTTTATTCCAATAGAATTTAGGTTATAAGACAAATTTTCTGTTTGTTCTCTCGTTCGGCAGTAAATTATACCGCACGGTCGATTTTCCTAAAATTTTAAACTTATTCAGGATTCCTACTAATTTTTTAAAAACAAATTCTCTTGTCTCAAATCAATCAAAATACAAATGAAGTGTGTTTTGACTCAACATAATTCAGAATCAATAAATTTCCTTATGTTTATGCAAGTCGTCAGGAAGCGTTCATTAATTTATTCCTATATCATATTATAAGGATGATTTTTGATTCTTTTATAAGGGTTTGTAAAGTTTTGATAACATTTCCTTTCTTGAAGAAGACGATATCTTCTGCCATTATAGGTGTTGCATAATGTAGGATTCAGTATTAAAAATGATTAATTAAAAAGAATCCGTAACATTTTGAATAACAAATGGGGTTTACTAATCTTCACTAATTAATTAAATAAATTAAATTAAAGCAAAACTTCTAATAAATTTCCTGACTTTCTATGACCAAATAGCAAAATTTAAAATTCGTTGGCTTTTTTAAGATTTACCAAAACCAAAACCTCTGTAATTTAATGTAATTAATAAAAATAACTTACTTTTTTAATATCTTCATCTTCTCCTACACTTAGACAACTTTGAATAAATTTCTTTAAATGCAAAAAGGGATGATCGAGCAAGTTTTGGTAGTATACATCGTAAAATAAATTTTTTCGAAAACAAGACGTCCGGAAAGTTTTATAGGACGATGATAACTTTAGACTGGATACAATATCTTTGATAACCTAAAATTATTTACGTTATTTTTAAGATAAGATGGCAAAATTGTTCACATACCTCAGCTCCTGCAGTAGCCGTTAGTGCGATGTAAGGAACTGTCGAAAAACTACGTAATTCTCCCAACTTTAAGTAATCTGGCCTGAAATCGTGTCCCCACTGACTAACACAATGAGCTTCATCAATAACAATAAACGAGACTTTATCTCGCTTTGTTAAATTATTAAACAAATCCTAAAATAAAGAAGGTTAATACTTCAAGTTCTTATGCTTCCGACTTAAAAATTTACCCTAAACGTATTTGTAACAGATTGTTCGGGGGTAATATACAACAATTTAATGCACGGCGTATTTGTCTTCAAATCAGTTAAAATCAAATTTCGCTCAGCAGTCAAAGTTTTCGAGTTCAAAGATGCTGCCCTAATTTTTAAAGCTGTTAAATGATCCACTTGATCCTAAAACATCAAATGTTGCGGGTCAACTTAACACATAAACACATCTCTACCTTAATTAAAGCCAACAAGGGTGAAAACACTATGGCCACTTTGTCCGGAAATAACAGTGCGGGTAACTGATAACACAACGACTTTCCTGAGCCTGTGGGCATCGAAACCAGAACATCACTTTGACCTAAAATATAAAAGTTAGAATGGGATTCGCTTTAAGCGCAATTTAAACCTTACGTTTTGAAACCTCCAAGACTGCAGCTTCTTGCAACTCAGATTTGAATGTTGTAAATTTGAAATTGTTTTTTAAAATTTCCTTCACTTTAACGTCAACCATTTTTTCGGCGATGCACTTCAATACAGTTTCTGAATTAAATCATCTCGTGTGAATGCATTTTTTAAAAATTATGCACAGTTTACTTCTCAGATGATTTTGTTAGGTTAATTTTTGAATGTCACTTCTCATTTGCAGTTGGTATAACGGTTTTTGGTGCATCGAATAATTTTAAAACATAAATATTTGTCTTTGAATTTTTAATATAAAATAAATTAGCCTTCGGGTGTAAAATTTACAAAAATTATTTTAAAATCGTCTTAATTGTATGAATCAGTTTTGAAATGTCAACTTTTTGTGAGTTGCAAACATATTTCTGACACTTCCTCGTAAACAATGCATTTTTGGTGATTTTTTGGTGCGCTTGGTATTAATTAAAGTGACGTTTGACGTTTTTGACATTCAATTGACATGTTATAAGATGTTTGATTTTTTCCCTTCCCGGTTATTGATTTTAAAAAGATTTTATTAAATAATTTAAGCAAAACATATAATTAATTAATAAGGATGGAGGAAGTAGTAGATAATTTAGAAAAAAAAGTAAGTGTTGTTAGTCAATAGTAATTAAATATTTAAATAAAAAGAAACGTCGGTTTTAGATGAAATGTGCCGACAAAAAGTTAGATAATTTAGCAATAACGGTCGATAATATCGAAAAGGAAATATTGTCTGATCACGGTGCTCAAGTAGAAGTAAACAATTTGCTCAAAACTGTGACGGATGTTAAGAAGGATTATCAAAATCTACGTCAAAATATACTCGAAGTGCAAGATCTACAAAAACAGTTAAGTACCTCATTACAAACGCAGCTTCAGCTTTTGCAATTGAAATGCAATTTGTTAAGAGAAAAATTAACAGTGAATGTGCCTAATCCTCCGGGTGAACCCAAAATCATTGTGACAGATTACTCTGTGTCACCTGGACAAACTTTTCAAGAGAGCAAATAATTGGTTAGGCTAACGGCTTACAATTTATTTATTATTTATCAATGCAGCTTTAGAAAAATGGTAAAATATTCTAATATAACGTTTATTGCCATTTATTAGACGTTACATAGCTGTGTGGCATTTTGTATTAATTTTTATTTTTTATGATATTATTTATTCAATTATGTAACCATATCAAACGATGATGTTAATTAATTATTGTAAAGAAAAATATTTTATTCACGTTTTAATGTTAATTCCTTAATTATTTTATACATAAGTTTTACACCATTTTTTTGGAAGTTTTGTTTTTTGCAAAATGTTTTTCGCATGCTAGTAGCACGATTTTTGAATTAAGCAGTTATTATATTTTTATCTATGCATGGATAGGAAAACATTGCTTAATAAGCGAGATTATAATTTACATTTCTAAAAATTGTTAATGTTTTGGTGATAATTTTGTCAAAGAGGATACAGCAATTTCATGGGCATCCCGTGGTTATATTCTAGGACGTACAGCAAAGTTAAACATTAAAACAGGGGTTTAGCTGCTTTAGTGGGCTTCCTGTCAAATCCTTAATGAAAGGAAATATTTCATATTATTATTAAAGATATATTTTTGTTGCATTTAAATAATACAGTACAGTATTTTCGAATACGACTCAATCGAATTTTTCTTTGATAATTTAAAAACGGTGACGATATTAAAAATATTGACCAGATTAAAAGTGTTCAGCGTTTTGTTGTAAAATGTGTTTGATATTTTTCCTCATTTTTGAGTTATTAGAGAAAAACTTGTGTTGTAAAGACGTGACAAAAAAATGTGATTAACAAGATTATTTTTACCTAGGGGCGATTTTCATTTTTTTTCATTGACTTTTGACAATAATTGTGCCTATCGTAAGCATTAATATATAAAAGGTTTCACTTTTAGGTCTAAATCGGGCGAGAAATTTTAAGGAAAACTAATTCAACTTTTAAAAAAACATCTCCCTCTTAATTAAAGACGCCCATTATGAGTTTATGTTTTAGTTATCCCACTCGGATCTGTTTTAAATTTACTCACAGTAAAAAGCTATTGCCTACAAACAAATGTTTATTTCAGGGATTTTAAATATAATTAGGGGGTTCGTTAAAGCAAAAAACTGCAAATGTGTATCCTCTGAGGCAAGTGTAGAAATTTTAGTCACAATCAAGTACGCACACAGGATTTATTCTTGGGGGCGGTTTGACCGACCATAGCGAGGTAAAATAGGGCCTCAGGGGATTTTTTTTTTATTTTAGGAGACGTGGCCTAATTTAAAGGCTCATGGTAGATTAGAATAGAATTTTGTACTTCTTGTGAATATTTTTTTAATTTATCTGCATTTAGAAACGGGATCTGTCTCTCTGTGTGCGCTCTTGATCATAACAATAAAATTTATTAATAAAACCTAGAGTAATTCTTTTTGTTCACATAAGTGTTACTTTGTATACCAAGTGCTATACTTGTTTAGTAAATTATATTCTAAGTTTTAGCGTTCAGGCACAACTTCACTTTTTCATTTTTAGCATATTCTGCAATTTTTAGAAATCGCTGCACGTATTTCGTTAAATTATATATTGGAACTTTCATGTGCATGCTACATGTAACTGAAATTAGTTTGTCACAAATAAATGAACTGATGAGTATTTTAAGTCAATAATAGCAGATTGAATATTTTTATCGTTAGTCAATATTTTTTTTATTAAAATATTTGTACCAAATACATAATGTAAAGTTGTAGAATTTTTCAAGTTTTATACGAGAGCGGAGATGCAGCAGCACAACATTTGTAACAATGTGATTGAAGATGAAACTATAGTAGTCGTAGAAATTTTAATTTTTAAGTGTTACGGAATGTTGATGTTTTACATATTTTTTAAATGTTGTTAGAAATGTAATTTTTTTTAGTCTTCCAAGATAATATGACACTTCCAAGCACAATAATCTACCACCTCATATCAATACTCTTCTACAATAATACGCACATATTATTTATTTCGTATAAATAAGGCACCTTCTATTTACTAATTATTGCTCAACACTGTATAAAAAATTGTAATTAGTCAAATTGAAATAAAATTTTATTTAAAAACTGTGTTTGTTTTGAAATTCGCGCGCGTGCTTATGCAACACAAGTTGCGCGATTTAAAAACAATTGACTCATTTCGATCGCGTGAACGTGGCTTTTAGTGTAACATACCCAAGTGATGTGCGACGAGACTGCAGAAAATGGATGAGCCAACTGAAAATGGTTAGTTTTTGATGTGTTATTTCATGTTGTACATCAAATTGTAGTTATAACGCGAGTGTGTCATTGGTTTGGAAAAATTTTGATGCGACTTATCGGTCAAGTTACATGTTTTTTGGTCGAAATGCGTGGGCGACAAGTGTCAAACTTAATTCTTTGATTTACAAAAAAGGAATAGCTTAATATTTTATGCGGATCGCAAATTTTCAATTAAATCAGTTGGTGTGTTTCGTCAAAAAATTTGTAACCTTCGTAATTAGTTTGTTTATTGACTTTTAGAAAACAGAGTTTAAAAGTCACGTTCACACAGCATTGTTTTGTTTTTGCAGATCACAACGAACATTCGGAATCTTTTTGTGCTGGTTGTCTTAACGTACTCGACGATGAAGAATTTATTTGTGCTTTGGAACAAGAATGGCACTTGGAGTGCTTCAGGTAATTAGCAATTTCAACTCGAATTTGCCTCGTCACATTTTTTGTTAATTTTTAGATGTTCAGCATGCGATGCTTCACTATCAAATTGGTATTTTGAAAAAGATGGACTCTTATTTTGTAAAGACGATTATTGGGCAAAGTATGGCGAATGCTGCCAGCAGTGCAGTCAAGTAAGTATTCTAAAAAATAAAAAGATTCAAAAGTTAACCATGCAAATGTCATTCTTAGATAATAACAGGACCGGTGATGGTAGCTGGAGAACACAAATTTCATCCAGAATGTTTTTGCTGTGGTTCTTGTGGTTTATTCATTGGAGACGGAGATTCTTACGCATTAGTGGAAAGATCAAAATTATACTGGTAAGTTTTCAAAATGGATTTAAACTATTGTTAAACAATCAAACTTTTAGTGGTCAATGTTATAAGCGGCAAATGCAACCCTTGGAGAAGACCACCAAATTTCCATTTTCTTCACATAAACCTCATTCGATTAGATTGGTTGAAATACCGGCAGGTCAAAAAGGTATTAAGTTATGTGCAGATTCGTTAAGGGGAGATTCTAGTCGACTCACAATTTCCCAGTAAGTAACTTTTTGTGTCGATTAACAATTTTAAAGCGTTGACTATGCATTAACCTGATATTTAAATATTTTATAATAGGATGGTTTGGAAGCTTCAAGGGAAATTGCTACAGTTGGCTTTAACATTTTTAACATCTGCTTTTAATTTTTGCTGCTACTTAATTCCTTCTTATAGGTATGTTGAAATTATCGATTGGGAATTAATTATCTACAATTTTAAGCTTTAAGTAATTTTTATACCAAAATAAGGTGAGATAAACAGAACATTTTCTTTCCCTAATTTCTCAGTAATTCATTAATTATTAATACAAGTAAAAGTTGAACCTCACAGTTCCACGCTCACGGTTTTTTTTATTATCCTTAATGATTTTTTCAATTTAGGTTGGACATGAACAACGACTTAATGTCTTTGCACATTGGTGACAGTATTTTAGAGATCAATGGTATTCCTGTTAGAGAAACGCCAATCGAAAATGTCGAAAACTTAATTAAATATTCCGACACTGTTTTGCAGGTAAGAAGAAATTTTTGTACTTGCAATGCTTGGTCTCAATTTGATTGGGGTAAACAATTTCTTGAATTTAGATAAAACAGATTTCGGTTATTATTTAATATCATTGAGTTATCATTGATTGATTTTTTTGCGAAATTTAAACTTCATTATTTCAAAACTTCCATTGACTATTTATTTATTTCCAATATGTTACAAGCATTTCAACAATCGCTAAAAAGCATTATTTTACTTATTTGAATATTGTATAATATGAACACTAAAGATCTCGGGTATTCCCAAATTCTAATTTTAATTTTACCCGATATTTATATATTTTTTAATGTTCTGGAAATTTTTGGATCACCCAAAAACTTGCCATTGCTTTTAAAACTTGATTTAAGGGGAGGGTAAGGTCCTATCAATGAAAAAATAGCTTATTTTCAAGAATTTTTTTATACAATACAGGTAATGCTGATTTATTTAATTAAGTTCCATATAATAATACAACATCTGAACGATATTCTCCTAAACTTTCGTTGCAAAATAATGATAAATAAGCTGTTGACGGCAAATCTCTGCAGGCATCACGAAAAAAGTTGTTTTACGGTGTACGATATAACTCATCAGTGGATCATCTAAAACAAAAGAGTTAAAATGCGTTTATTAGGTGAGATGTTTTTCGAAGTAACGCTGCCAAGTTTTCTTTTTTTTTTAATTAATTTTTTCAATTTCTGTAGCACTTGGAAGTCAAAAATCTGATTTTTGCTAAAAATAAAATCGACAAATTTGTTATTGTAAGATAAAAAATCAATTTAAAGAAAAACTTGACAGCGTTACTTTGAGAAATACCTCACTTAATAAATGCATTTTGATTTTTGTGTTTCAGATGATTCACTGTCAAGTTATAGCGTACACCACAAAAACAACGTTTTTTCAAAGGCGCTTGCAGAGATTTACTGCCAACGACTTATTTATCATTATTTTGCAATGAATATTTTGGAGACTATCGTTCAGGTGTTGTATTATTATATAGAACTTAATTAAATAAACCAGCATTATCTGTATTATCTAAAAAAATTCTTGAAAATACGCTATTTTTTTCACCTTATAAACCTTACCTTCCCCTTAAAAATTACAAATTCAAAACTGAATTACTTAATTAATCAAAACTAATTGCATTATTTACATTTTCATCTTGTATATTAGAATAAATTATGAAATTACAAACATTACATTTCCCATACCCACACAAAGCTTTTAACCGAAGGTCGAAGATTTAATTTTATTAATTAACTGAAAATAATCTGAAAGAATCGTCGATTAATTTTACATTTTAAAGTAAATACACTTCTTGATGTGAAAATAATGAATGACAAGGTCAGGTGCAGGCACGGCTTCTCCGTAACTGCTTCGTCAGAATAATGTTAATGTTAACGAAAGCGAACTTTAGACTATTTTGTTGTGTTTGTTAAGATTAACAAACTTGTCACTTGTATTGTATGTAGCTTATTAGGTTTGTGACAGCTAGTTCAAAATTAAAATCAGTCTTTTTCGGAAGCAACAAAACTAAACCTTAGGGTGAAAGTTTATTCATTGTTCTCTCATCGACAAACCTAAAAAGAATCCGAGGCGCCAATTAATAGAACAAAACACTAAGTAAAGATGAAGGGGATTTATTCTTCAATAATAAAATAAATGGAAAGACTTGTAGTGGTGGTCACCTTTCCCTCGAACTTGGGATCAATTTGGGTTGACCTCACGTCAACCCTTATATTCTTTCTGAGATAATTTTAGAACACCATAGAGAGCTATTTTCTAAAATTTTGCTTACAATATTTGCGACTGTTAAGATTATTTAATTAGATAATTATTTTGAAGTGATAAATATTTCGAATAGTTTTGTACAAAGATTTTCAGGGATTTCCAAAGAATTTCAGAAATTTCCAAACAAGTAGATATACAAAATTATTGAGATATTTGTCCCTTGATTATTTCGAAATTTTAGAGATTATCAAAATGAAAACGAATTATCTAACAATAATTGAAACTGCAATATTAGGGTTTTAAATACTTCTGCGAGTTGATTACCTCTAATGCAGTAGCTTTGAGATGGTAAAAAATTTAAATCTCTCTGAACTCCGGAATGTCAACGGATTATTACAGAATTCTTTATAAATATATTTTCAATAATGCATTTATCTTCATTTATCAAGATCAAATATGTAATACTTAATAACTTATCAGTGCTATAATTTATTTTAATATATTACAACAAAAAAGAAAAACATAAATATTAAACATATTTCAATTTTACAAAAAAATTATAATAACGCATAACTTGATAACAAAAAAGATAATCTAAATCTTTAACTAAATTAAAAGAGTTAACACAAAATATTTTTATTGCTGTTTTTCTAAGTTCAATAATAACCGAAATATAGCTAGGTACTTGTGAGATAAGCCTTATATTCTGAGTATTTTTCACTGTTATGTTACAGTTAACCATCGAACACGATCCCAATGCTGTTTCCAGAAGAAGACAAACATTTCTAAATCCAAAACAATGCCTGCCTTTAACTACCACCGCAAGTGACACAAACATCCCCAATAAAAAGAACAAAATGCCCATCGATTCATCTTATTTTGGTTCTACCGAATCGATTAACATCGATCTCGATGCAGATAGTCAAGAATTACGTATTATAAATAAAAATAAACCTACTTTAAGCGACAATAACAGTAATAAACCTACTTTAAATGACAATATCAGTGATCTTCGTAGTGTTCAAAATTGTGGTGATGACACAGTCAATAAAAGTCCAAAAAGTGGCGTCGTTACGCGTTCGGGTGATAAAGAAAGGTTGTTCAAAAGAAGAGATGAAGGTTACATGAGTGGTACCAGATCTCGTCAACTTCGTAGAAAAAATAACACGTCTGAAACGAGGCAATCCTTAGACAAAGAAAGAAGTTCATCGATGAGTCGTTTGTTGGATGAGTAAGTTCTACATTGTTTATCTATTATCAAAACTTTACCGTTCTTCATTTTTAGACTTCCTAATTCCAAGAGATGTATGGATTTGTCGCGAGCGCATTCGTTTTTAGAACCAAAACCTCAACAAAGGGTGTTTCGGGCGTCCGATTTAGTAAAAGGTGAATTACTTGGTCAAGGTTTTTTTGGTCAGGTGTACAAGGTTACGACAAAGGATACTTCAGAAGTTATGGTGCTGAAAGAATTATACAGGGTGGACGAGGAAGCTCAAAAAAACTTTTTAAAAGAGGTTGCAGTTTTAAGAAGTTTACATCACGCCAATGTGTTACGTTTTATCGGTGTGCTTTATAAGGAACAGCGGTTACACTTGGTTACCGAATACATTGCAGGTGGTACTTTAAGAGAACTTCTGCACAATACATCTCAACCATTACCATGGGAACAAAGGGTGTCCTTTGCTAAGGACATAGCTTCGGGAATGGCTTATTTGCATTCCATGAATATTATACACAGGGATTTAAACTCTCATAATTGTTTAGTTCGTGAGGTTTGTTGCTAAAATAATATTTTCTGTTCAAGTTTTGATGTACAAATTTTAGGATAAGACTGTGATTGTAGCCGATTTTGGATTGGCTCGCATTGTATCTCAAGACATTGGTAGTGTACGAAGATCATCGCCAAAAGGATCTATAGGTAGTGGGAGAAGACACGAACGGAAGAAACGTTATACTGTTGTAGGAAATCCTTATTGGATGGCTCCTGAGATGATGAAAGGAAATAAGTACGATGAAAAAGTTGATATTTTCAGTTTTGGAATTGTTTTATGTGAAATAATTGGAAGGGTACAAGCAGATCCAGATTTTCTACCACGTTCGAATGATTTTGGCTTAAACCAAGTCGTTTTTAAAGAGAAATTTTGTTCTTCTTGTCCGGAACCATTTTACAAAGTTGCATTTCTATGTACCGATTTAAATCCAGACAGAAGGTGAGTTAACCGATTAATAATAAGAATATTATAAATTTCTTTATAAGACTGTACAATCTCACTTATCAAACTTCCTTTGAACCATAAAATTAATTGTGAACAAAATATTCACAGCGTACTACCAGATACAGTTCAAATTTTGACCTCACGGAGCGTTTCACTAATTACACTTCAATATACCATTACAAAACTTATTCGTAAATATTATGCAGGTATATTATAATCCAAGTTTTAAATCCTTTTGTTATGCGTTACATATTATGAAGATATACAGGGCTGTATTAGGTCGATTTCAAAAATTGCAATTGCGTTTTTTAAAGTTTTGATGTGTAACAGTATAAATTTTTCAAATGTTTCTAATATAAATTTTCTTTTTTTTAATAGACCCCCTTTTGAAGTAACGGAAGTGTGGTTGGAATCTCTATCGATGCATCTTTCTGTTGGGAGTCAATTACCGTCCGATTTAATTTTTGACATTGATAATTATCGTGGTCACAGTCCAAGTTCATCTGGCAGTACAACTCCAGAAGGTTTACCTTCTGGGTGCAGAAGTCCAATTTTGGAACCCATCTGTGAAGGAAAAACGGCAACTTTACAAAAGAATGACGAACATACTAAAATCATGCTAAGTGCGGAAAATTTAAAACCAATCATCAAAGTTTCTAGTGCCGATAATTTAATTTCAAGTCGAAAACAAAATGGGGTGAAAAACGTAGTGAAATATTCGAATAATGCAGTGTTGAGCAAAAGCTATGAAAATTTTAGTAAAAATTGTGACAATTCCTTTTACGATGATATGAGTTGTACAAAAAGCTGTGAAGACTTTACAAAAAGTCGCCCTTTTGATGAAAACAATGTGGCAGGCAATTTTGATATAAATAAGGGCAGATGTAATACCTCCGATTCGCCCAATTATGAAAATATAGAATTTTTAAAAAACGACAGTGCTTTCGTAAACGATAATGACAAATTAATTGATATTGAACCCTTAAAGGAGTTAAATGAAAATTTAGATAAAAACGTTAAAAACTGTAATGTAGGTAATTTCAGAGCGAACATTTGGAGAGATTCTAGGGGATTTTTAGTCCCTTTACGTAAAGTGCCTAAAAATTTTACTAGAAATCAGTTAACGAAAGATAGGAATGCAGTTGTTGATGATTGTAAAGATAAAAGCGAGAACGAAGCACACGGAAATTCTAATTTGACAGGCGTAAGAGATAAAATTAAGTTTTTAAGTAAAAAAAACACTTTCGAGGTTAACAAACCTAACAAATCGAATTTAAGCTTAGATAATATGAACTTGAAAAGTTGTACCTTACCTTCTAGTGTTACACAAAAATATGTAAATAATTTGAAGCCAAAAAATTTAAAAACTGTAGATAATAAGGTTTGCTCAACTTTACCCGTAATTGATAGGATAAACCGTAGTGTTTTGGATGAAAGTACCTCACACTCGCGTCACATTCCTGATCTCGTTTCTTCCACTTTAACAAATACAACAAAACCTCATTATCTCGAAAGGGTATTGCAAAAACCGCCCGTTGAGACGCTTGTAAAACCTTCAAATTTAGGGACGAATTTTTGTATCAATCGAAATGTTTTTAAAAGCGTTTCACCTAAAAAAGAAGAATCTCCGCCTGTTTATTTTGAGAATTTTAAACCAAAATTGTTGAAATCGACACAAATTAAAGAGGATGTAGCTGGAAGTTGTGATTTAAATATTTTGGAACCAAGGTTTCTACCTTCGCATCCACCTAGAAAAATGTACAACCCTGGTAATTTGCCCAGTGCATCGAGATCTCCTAATTCGAATAGTGTAGTTAAAAATATAATACAGACTTGGAATCGTAGGGACAATAGAATTGATTTTCAAAATCGTAACACGTTTGGTAGGAGCTCATTAAAAGTTATCGGAAATCCTAAGGTCGATGTGAATCCAACTGTTAGGTGTAGCAGCCCGGTTGAATTTACCGCTCTTTAAATTTTTTTTTTAAATTTGATTTTATTGTAAGTAGCAAATTTGATTTCTGTGGTTGTTTATACAGAGCGAATTAATGAATTTACGAGGTAGTTCTTTTAGAATTCTAAATATTAAAAAATGTTTCAATTAAAAGTTATCTTAAAATTAATTTTTACTATTTGTCTATTTCGATTTTTAAGAAGTATTGTTGCAAATTTTTGTATATTTTTTATTGTACAGGATGGGAAGATTCAGTTTTTTTTATAACAGATGTTAAAGAAAAAGGATATAATAAATCTCAATTACAAATTAAATTATTATTTGAAAGTTTTTATTTAATATAATCGAAGATACTTTGCAATTTTAATAGTAATTTTAGTCAAAATAAAGTACTTTTGCAGTTAAAGTGTCACTTGTTCTATTGTTTTCATTAACATTGCTATAGAAAAAACTAAATACTTTTGTCGATTAAAGCAGGAGTTGCACATTAATCTTAAAACATTTTTTTATCGGATAAGGCAAAGCAGGTAAAAGGAAAATTCTGAATTTTAGTTTTTATTTTACGTGGTATTCAAGCGAAACTAGCAATAGCCAAATTTTTATAACATTTTGGTCATACCGAGAAATATTACATTACCGATCATGGCTCTAAATTAAAACATTTTTATATTTAGATCTATAAGAAAACTATTTACTCTACATTTTCTTCAGTATTCCTATGAGAAGTGCCTATTTTGAAGTAGAATTAAGTTGATTTCTTTGGTCCCTAACTGGCAGCATTTGGGGCAAAGCAGAGTAACCTGGATTGGTAGCAAGAGACGTTTTAACGTCTAAATTAATTTTTATCAACTAATACTTCAATTTTAAGAAAAGTGCTCATTAGTGCCATTTTGTACACTAGGAAAGCTTATTAAAATTTCTCGTTTGTGATAATATTATAATTAATGCGGTGCATTTTCATTTTGTATTAAAGTGCCTATTTTAGCACTTGTAAATATTAATAGTTGAAAAATATTTAGAGAATTTAATAGGAACGCATTAATCCACTTAAAAATTTTATTTTTTGGGTTAGGAATTGGAAATTTTATTTTTTGTTGTTGTGGTTGCTTAAAATGTCTTAATTTAATTTATTTTCAGTGCAAAATTACTAATTCTGTGATAAAGTTTAAAATTTTTTTTATTAATGTTAGTAATTTAGGTATACCTTAATAGGATGTATACGTTGTGTAAATTTTTAAGATTATGGTAACGAATTGTATATAATTTAAAGAGTGAACTTTCACTTTAAAATCCTCTAATCACAGTATTGTATTATAACGATGATGATAATCGATTACAGTATTTTTTTTATTGCTCTACGTAAGATACTTAACGTTTTTCTTGTTAAAAATATATAACTTTATAATGAATATTGGAAAGCAATATATTAAGTAAAACTTCTCAAATAATACTAACAGTCATAATTTTATATAAGATAACAATTTTTTTTACGTTAGAATAGATTTGTAACCGGTTTTTCCCTGACATACTTCCAAATACCTAGCAATAGTGACAACATATTTATCTCGTATCGATTTTATTACAAGACTCAAGTTTATAAAATTTAGAAATATTTTACAGTAATGAAACACAAATTATAACACTTCTTGTGGTAGCTAATTTTGTTTGTAATATATTTAAGTACTTAATCGTAACATTCCATGTTATAAAACTGTATTATTAATTTATTATTAATGTAGTTTTTTCATATATTTTGATATACTATGCATATATTTTATAATCAAAATAATTTTTTTAAAATTTGTTTTATTTGCAGCACCTGAACACTTTCTATCAATAATAACTGCCTAAATGGAAGACAATTTTAAATAAAAACTATTTCAGTTCAATGGCCGTTTGTTAAATGGAAAACAAACCTTGGATCCCATAGTTTTCAATACCAGAGTATGAAGTTACTTTGTTACTCTGACGACGATCTTAGCACTTGAAACCTAAATTTGTGGTTTAAATAAGTACTGGAAACACTTCCTTGAGGTCAAAGTGTTTCTTTTAGCAAAATACATAAAAACTTTGGCTGTACATGAAAATTTCAAAATACAGTACAATCTCGGTAATCCGAACAAAAGAAAAACTCGGTAGTTTGCACAAATAGTCTGAACACAACTAATAAAATTTTCGGATTATAGAAAAATATTTGTATTGCGGAAAAAGGGATGAGATGAAAAATAGTGTTTACAAGCTGAAGTAGAAGAGTAGGTAAATGGAGGAAACCAGAAAAAGAATAATTTAAGTGATCCAGAAATAAATTATTGAACAATTTATTGAAAATCCGAACGTAGAAGATGATGAAAGTGAGGAAAATGACAAAACACGTTTTATAAAGAAGCCGTTGATAGTTTTAACATTTATTTAAGATGGGCAGGTGAAAATGATGTCCTATCTCATTAAATTTTATTGTTCCGGCAATTAAGAGAAGAGACAATTTTCGTCTTTTAACTTCATCCAGTAATCCGAATGAGACCAGTTTTCTATTAGTTCGGATTAGCGAGACTGTATTGTAGTATTATTATACATTCAAGGAGAGAAAAGCAGAATTATTATACTTTTTATTTATAAATGTTTGAAAGTAGAAATCGAAGAAGCCACATACTTAATTGAACTAACGTTAATATGTTAGCGACTTTAACTTGGGCTAATTTATTATTTCTATTTTGTTCCAAGTGCAGTTGTTTGGAACGTGACGACATAAAAAAACCAAGCTGTGCTTCCAACGTCGCATTGTCTTGAGAAGCTGTAGAGTCATCGAATTTTTTGGAGGTTGTTGTGACGTCAAATAAAGCTAATTTTATATTCGATAATTTGGTTACAAGACGCAGGATTTTTTCAATATAAATTAGTCTAGTACTCGGTTTTTTTTTTCAATTTCATTACGGTACTTTTCTTGATTCACAAGTACCTAATCACGCATTTGCTCAATATCTCAGAAATTTTGAATTTAATGAAGGGGGTTCTAAATGATTCACCTGACCAAAAAATAGAAAATATTTAAATATCACCACGTTGACGTAATAAAAAAATATTATTTTTATGTAATTTGCTTTTCACACTTATGTCATAATGCATTATTGGAACTTAGTTTTTGGAAAAGATCCCCAACGGGGGAGGTACAATTTATTGCTCCCGAGGATCGCACGTGAATTACATCGATGGTCGCATGGGAATTGCACTGAAGGCCGTATTTGGACTACACGAAAAGCAGTTATTCTTTTTTTTTTTTGTGGGATTGCACCAGTAATAAGCCTAATTACTTGTTTAAATGATCTCTTGAAAACGAAAAATCTAAGAAATCACAGAACTTGAAGCTTTGACACAGTAGTAACTCATGGCTTTTTAATTTAAGCAGACTAATCTTAAAATTGTTTTTTAATTTTTCAAGGTATCCAATTTTAAACATTCGAATAAAAACCTGATCCAATCAAAGTTAATTAAATTTTAGTGATTTAGCAAACTCTCCTTCTTGGTCCGATTTAGGCTTCTCTCGTGTTATTTTAAGGCTCAGTCATTTTATTTGGAGGTGCGGACAATTGTCAGAATAAATGCTGGGGTTTTCACAGAAAGAGTTTGTGTGCCAACAAGTTTCCGTGACCACCTAACTGAATTAAAACATGTTCTTTGAGTTAATACTTGGAAAAATTTTAATAAAATAATTTTTAATTTTATTCATCTTGAGATTGTGCATTAAATGCACATTGAATCTCACAGAACGACAGCATAATGAAGATAAAAGCGATTTATGATTGCAACGTAACTTAAGGTCTAACGGGAACTTGTCCTGCTCAATCTGTAGCTACCACTATCAAACTGGAGAAGGCATTTAATTAACGGAAAATTATAAGTTCCATCCGCATGACTATATTATTCGAGGGACGAGTGAGACAAATTTTTGTACACTACCTACTATATTTCTTTTTGCGATATTTTTCCGAATTTCTTTTCAAAAAAATTGAAAAAGCAAAAAACTCATCTAGAGTATTTCTAAGATTTCACTGGTACACCAGATTTCCTCCTCGATATCATTTTATCTTTTCATATGAAATATAATTTTTTAAATTATTACCAAAAAGATAATAATGGAGTTTTAATGTTTCGAGCAAGGCGTAACAAACTATAATCATTTTAATACAAAAATTTTTGATCTGAATGTCTCAGCTAACTTCGAAGCATTCGAACTTGGGTCAAAAAAAAATTTGTTTCGAGTGAGATTCAATTAAAAAAATATGTGCTAAATTTTTTGAAAAAATTCTGTTCGTTCAGCGATAACCTTCCCAGTAGAATATTTTAAAAATATTGCTGATAACTTCCCCCCCCCCCCCTACATCATAGAAAATAAAATATTAATCCACCGATAACCCTGTATGCACAATTAATTCAAAAACAAAAATTAATTTATTGAATTAAAATTTATAATATAATTTTTTTAACGATATCAAAAAAATCACCAGAACATCAAAAATAATAATCACTCTTCAGAAAAACATTTTAAAACTTTAAGGCAAGAAAAACTATGTTACATATACTTTTGCAAGATTTGCTGACGAACAGCACAAGGTTTCTAAGAAACGACAAAATATTTGATCAATATGTGGTATTGCCAAGGACCAACAAATTGATTATTTTAGCTATTACATGTTATTGAAAAATCAACATAAAGGTAAGTAGTGAACCAAAATTACTTTTAAACACTTTGAAAATAACAATAAAGCTATCGGTGTATCTTTACCTTCTTCGGTGTAGTTACCGAAGACGGTAAAAATACTCGAGATTAATTTAAGTCTTAAGTACTAGATTAAAATTTTACTACTGACACATTTGAGCTTCACGTTCTTCTTCTTCCAACTCCTTTTTCTTGTCGTGTTCGAGGATTAAATAAAATCCACTGATTCTTTCGTTCAACAGAGCCAACGACAACTTGTGACTCACAACGGCTAAATTCATTTTCATATACTTATCGACAAGTTTATGATAATCGTCTTTGTTGCGTTCCAACTTTTCTTTCACCCCCACGTAAAAGTCAATTTTATCGGGAAAGTTTTCGTTTAATTTCACGAGATTCATCATAGAACTTGGTTGGCTCATTTTTCTTTGTTGTTTTGACGTCGACGACTTTGTTCAGATGAAACAAAATCTAGTGGGTGCCTAGGAGAAATAAAAACAAAATTGAACGGCATTTTGGCGGCGGCAAGTTTGAATAGTGCAATTTGAAAAAATCGATGGAATAGCAAAATCAATGCTTAAAATAGGTCTTTTAAAAAACGCTTGCGAATGCGCACGCGATCGCGCGTTGACGCAGAGTAAAATTGATTTTCTTGGATATCGTTTTGGAAGAAGAGAAGTTCCTTTTAACACGATCACGATGTGTTAATGTTGCATTCGACGATGCATTAGATATTTAATTAAATGCATAAGCGCTGATTTGGGAAAAAATTATTGCCAAGGTAAGAAAGGCATAAAATTCGAACGTGCACCAGTAGGGTCTTTTTTATTAGACCAGTTTACGCTTCTCAAAATGCGTCCAAGTCAAACTTAATTATAAAATGTTTTTGTTTTTGTGAAGGATGCAGGTGAATGTGCAATTTGCATGGAAAGTTGTTTGAATCGTATTTACGTTTTGTGACGTATTCGTATATTATGCTTTTAGTTCCTACCAAAATCGAATGAGCAGATCTGTAAAAGCATCATTTTCAGACAACATAAAGTTAAACATACGTTGGTACAGTAAAAATTATTATTATCGGCATGATGTGTCTTTAATAACTTCAAACGTTCCTTTTACGTGCATGTGCATGCTGGTGATCGTTTTTATTTTTTAGTTTAAATGGTTTAAATGTTGTGACCCTTCCGAAATTTTGCTGTCGTAAATTATTGTTGTACGGTTCTGCAAGTGTGCGTGCGCAGCAGGCTGCCAGAAACCTCTGCCAGACGCCTCTACGATTCGACCAATGAGAAAATTTTAAGATTTAATTTGTATAATCCGCGAAAAACAGGGTGGGAAATAATAGTTGAAAATCGGCTTATACAACATTTTCGACAAAATCAGAGAAAAACGTGTTCGGTGCATTACAAACGGCGCATTTAGTGCATCACCTTAAATTTAACGTAAGTGGTATATAATTATTTCTAATTTAATATAGAAATCCAACTCGTTATCGTATTTAATTTTTACGCGACTAACCTAAAGAATTGATTCGTAAAATTCGAGATGAGACAACTGACATTAACATGAGACATTTAATCAATCAAATTTCTATCGCATGTCTTAAATTCTAACGAGATGTTGTATATATTGATAAAACTGGGGCACATTTGTGCCAGTATTACTTAATATTATGATCGCTCATGCTACCGTCCGTATACGAGATTTGAGTGCACATCACAAAAGGTCAAAAGTCGAAATTAAAACTGTTAGCGTTTTTATATTAAATTTGCTGATATTTATTGCATACATTAATTTTGCTCTTTTATAGGTCTCATTCCCAAAAAGAAACCACAATGACAGATCGCAAAGCAGTTATCAAGAACGCTGACATGAGCGAAGACATGCAGCAGGATGCAGTCGATTGCGCAACTCAAGCAATCGAAAAGTACAACATTGAAAAGGTAAACTACGTCTATAATTATCCTTCGGTTGGCTTTGATCTGTCAATTTTTATTCGTTGCTTGGATTTCGATGACAAGCTGTCATTTAAGCTTGCTTTGATTATTACGAGATGTCCAGATTACATTTTTCCTCTTTAGATCTGTTCGATTTCATTCTCTGTCGTACAGATGGCAACGACCATCTGTTGGATGTTTCAGGGTCGAAAGACATCGAAACAAAAATTTTAACAGATTGAATTATCACCCACCACGAAGCAATCACTAAACAGTCTTATTTTTCACAAGTACACCTACACAATTTGTAAGATGAAACAGTAGGAGGAAAGAGATTGAAAAATCTTTCTTTTGAGCTCAAATTACGCATTTTGTTATTTTTATCATTTATTATTTAGGAGGTTTTCTGAATTAATGTTTAATTGCTGGATTCTGTTGTTGGTTCCCACAGGCAAAACCATACTGTTGAAATTTTAAATTATTTGTGGGATGGTTTGTAGGAAAATGTAGGATAGGCTTATTTACATACAATAGATCGTCGAAAACTAAATCAAGGTTCTTACTTGGCTAGAATTTCTGGAATAGTCTGGGAATTTCGAAACGTGCAAATTGAATTGTCAGCGAAAGAAGTTTTTGATAACTTTTTTGGTATATAGGTCAGTCATATTACACTAATTCCAGGGTTAAGAAAATATGAGCAAGATGAATGTATGTACTTTATTATTTTGCAATTTAAAATAAATAAGATGCCTGTGTGCGTCACAAGTTCAATTTCAAACAAGTTTCATAAAACTTTTAATGCTGTTTTAAATTTAACTAATCAAAAGAAAATATTTGTTAGTACTAATAATCTTCAAGAGAAATTCAATTAGTTTTCATCATAAGATGTAGATTGGTCTTATGACCAAAATTATTAGCAAAATTCGGTTTTCAATTTTTAATTCCACAATTTGTTCATTAGACAGTAGCAGTTTTAACAGTAGCTGCTTGTAGTTTACTATGACCGAGAGAAGGCAATTTGAAATGCGGAAAAATATCAGGTCGTCCTATAAGTATTGCGACATATTCCAATGAGTAATAAAAATTTTCTGTTATCAACAACCTGTAAGAGGCATGCAGGGGGTTAATATGACTTTTAAAGTGCATCACATAATCAGTCTTACGAATACTTTGACACGCATATCGTCGTACTAGAGGTGAAGAGAGCTAAGCCTCACATTTGCTATTTTGAGATAATTAGCAAAAAGATTTTTAAAATGTTATCTAAAATAATGTGATGTTTATATCATTCACAGGTTAGCGGAATTCAACGTTAGAACTAAAAAATTAATTATCTGTATTCACCACTATATTCTTCATTGTTTTTTGATTGATGAGATATAGTTAACTATATTTTTCTATTTTTGTGGCTTAGCTTTCTTCACGTCTAGTACGACGATATTTCAATCAAAAATAGAATTTCTTTTGATTTGAAATGGAAGTGACAAGAGAACATATTGGGCTGATTATATGCTATACTAATTTGAAATTGGTCACAATGGAACAGTAGCTACAAAAAGTCAAGTTAAGTGTGAGCTAATATTCCTAAGATTTCATTCTGGTGATTACAATAATTCAACGATCGGTTGAATTCGATGAAAACCTTCCACACTCACTTGTAAAACGCAACCCATCCATGACTGTTAAACAATCTTTGGAGACATTGAATGCATTGCATTTGGGGTTCCCAACTCTTCCGGATTGCCTGGGAGACTCCGGTAATAATAGTTAATCTCCCGGGATGCAACAATTTCTCTGGTTTTTCTAAAATTATACGCATTTGTCGTTTTTTTTTACGCGTTGTTTGATATATTTACAAAAATGGTATAACTTTGAAGATCCGGAATACCAAGTAATGAAAATTTTATCTCTAAAAGAACCAATCACATGGACAGGCATTACTAGACTCCAGGAATGATTAAATATTGACTTAGAGGGGAGACCAAACTGTACGTTGGAGTTGGACTTTTGCGCGAGATGCAACCACATCTCGTTGAAGAAAATCGAGTGGATTTACGTTGGGTTGACTTCCTTACGAAATCAAAAGACAGAAATCCCTGTCTGGAATTTAAAAAAATCTTGTCTAATGCTTTTTGCGAGCGCGTATTCAGCATGATGGAGCAAGAAATGAAACCGAATAAGCAGAGTTACAAATACTAACAAACTTCGATTTTTCATGTAAAAACTTTTATGATTTTGTTGTAAAAAACCGTCAAATATTAGATGCTGCTCGAAAGCAAAGTAAATAAAAATTAATAAATGATGAAGATTTTCTTTCGACCCCCCCCCCCTCTCGATTTCTTAAAATTCTCTCTGGTTAATCCTTTCGAGAGTTGGCAACCCTAATTGCATTACATCATCTTTCATTATTTGAAAACTACTGATATGATTTTCAAACTTAGAAAGTAGGTGCTACATCAATTATCCGCAGCAAATTTACAATCACGAATAAATGTGTGCTCATCCTCATTAAAAGCGAACAATTTTTGGATTGAATGATTACTGGAAACGAAGAATGGTTATCGCCTGAAAGCATTCCTCAACCCTGACCTCGACAGAGTTTTGCTCTGTATTTGATGGGATTTAAAAGAAATTGTCCACTTTGAACTGCTGAATCCTAACGAAACTATCACTGCTAATTTTAATTGTGAGCAATTGGAATGTTTGAAAGTAGCACTTGAAAAACATACGGCAAGACAGATACTACAAAAACTGCAAGAGTTAGATTGGGGAACAATAATTCATTCACCATATTCTCCCGACATTGCAGATCACCATTTTTTTCATAGCTCGACACTTTCTGAATACTAAAAATATGATTTACGTAAATTATGTTATATGTGTATTTAAACATTTTCCCGAACGTTGGAAAACCATTGTAGAAAATGATGGAAAATATGTTACTGATCAGAAATACAAAAAAAACTAGTTTTTAGTTAAACTTTCAGTAGTACTGAAAATACCGCATTACTTATGGGATGACCTAATAATAACAATAATAAATTTTAAATTTTGTTTTGGTGAAGCGGCATTATTTTGGGTATTCTATGTAAACGACGTTTCAAGCATTTCAAGCGGCTTCATGAATATTCTAATATACAATAATCATGTATATTGGAGTTTTTGAAGAGCTTGCGTCGTTGTCCTATGTCTACAGACATAGGGAGGGCCTACATTTAACGCAGGCTCCGAACCACAAGAAGTGTACACTTCAATTATTATAGAAAAAATTGTTGGCATGTAATACTTTGAATATGTCGTTGTTACAATTGTGAGGGAGACAGACAAAAGAATTCAGTGTAGTTATATACTCGAACTGCCAGCTTACGACCATGCTTTTCAAATTAACAGTACCTACTCAAAAGAACAGATACCAAATTTCAAAATAACCTAATTTATTTTTACCAAAATGGCTTATCTTACGAAACGTCTGGGAATTTATCTTAGAAAATATAATTTTCGATTGGGTCTACAAAAGTTAATAGATTCAAATGGTAAATGGGAACTTTTATACTTTAATGCATATTTGTAATTATAAATAGACACGTTTAAAGATTTTTGGTGTATTCCATTCTTTTTTATGGTATTCCATTCTAGATTTCATTGTTTTAAAATTAATGTACCAGCAATATAAAGAAGCAAATTGAAAAAATTACCAAGTTTCTTTGTTAAGATTTCAAAATATTAACTTTTTAACCAAGTTAAGGGGTTTCTCTAACTTACATTTAATTTAATTTTTTTTGCTGTGAAAATTAGTTTATAGGATCTTAGCATTAATGTGACCAAGGTTCCGTGTTGATATTTGAAGTATTTTTCAAGTTATAGCATTTTATTAAGCAGAACAAGTTGTTAGGTAATCGGACAGGCAATAAAACACTGCAATAAAGTAATATAATTCATGTATCATTGCATATTGTTGAAAAATAGTACTATTACCAAAAGAATACCTCTTGTAATTAGCTAGTAATGATTTCTATTGTAAAATATTAGTAGTGAATGTTTAAACGTGTTGATTTCAAAATTACATTTTTAAAACGGTGTACGTGATTTCCCAAGTTGCAAAATTGATGAATTGATTTGTAATTTGAAACACATGTTTAGAAAACTAATTTTTTTGAAATATTGTTTTCCTAGATTTTTATTTAAAAAATACCGTAAAAAATAATGTACATTTTAGTACAATAAAATTTTTAAATAAATTATCAGCGAAAAGGGAAAAAAACCAAATTAGTTTTCTGACCATATTTTTCAAATTTCAATTCGATTCATCAATTGCAGCTACAGAAATCATGTACACCATCAGTATACGCGAAATTTTTTTAGCTGCTACAAAAATAAGTTTTTAAATAAATTTTGTATTTATATTTACTCAGGCTTGTTTCAAAATTAATTCTCTAAAGTTCATATTGTTTTAAGGTGAGTCACAGTAGGGAAATCCCTTAAATCAATTAACAACTCGGGAGTTTTGCTTTGAGATGATGAGGCTTGGGTATTCTGTAGCGCCATGGAAGACATGGATCTCTTATATAGATTTTACTTCAAAATCAATAAATATAGTGAAATTTTAGTTAACACTGATACCAAAATAAGCACTGGCATGCTCTGAAACGTAATTAGCTAAAACCTACTTGAGAGTGACAGTTGTTAAATCAACTTCGCCTTTTCTACAGTAATATTAGCTATATTGTAGCTATTGTATGTATTGACCACTAGTAACTGCACTCTAATTAAACAGGGCTTAATATGAGCATTTTTGCTATTACCTCTGTAATCATTAAAATTATACAAAAATCCAAACATTTTGATTACATTTATTTATTTATTTATAGAAAAAAAGTTTTACTGCTGTCGCTCTCCCTATAACTTTCAGAAAGAAAAGTTTTATTCTTGGGGTCACTTAAAATTTCTTTCGCTTTTTCTTTTTAACTTAAAGGTTTATTTATTATTAAGAAATTGATTTGCCCTAAATAATTAGTATTGAAAGTCGTTTGTTTTGGAAACTTGGCACGCTTATAATTCATTTACATAAGTTGTCATGGCAATGGGGTGTGACGAATATTACATTTTCATTACCTTTAGTTCAGTTGAAAATGTTCCATTAGTTTTTGACTTGAGTGGTGCAGAATATGTAAATGGTACGACTAAATTTTAAGTTTCAGTGTCCAAACAGAAAACGACATTGGTTTCTTTTGGTTCTTTCCTTTGGTTCACTTTTGTTGATTATAACTTATCTGCATTTTTAAGAATTCGATTTGAAGTCTCTTCGACTATACAGCAAAATTTGCACTTGCTACTGTTCTATAAAAAAAATAAACGCAATGATTAGTTTTGATGTGTTCAAGTATCCAAACAAAGCCTATATCCTAATGTATTGAATACAGGCAAATTTTAGATACAATCTGACGATGATCTAATGTAAATTTAATATTGACTTAGATTTTAACAACGGAATCTTGTCTATGTTTCCTACACTATAAATTTTTTATCTGCAACTAAATTTCACATCACAAATTATTAATTTTCTACCCAATTACTTTTTTGCTTCTTATTATAAGAAACACTTGACCTGGTTTATAGTTTTTTTATGTTTGCAATTTTTAATGCTTAATTTAAAAACATTTTTACTATCATCGTACATATCTTTTATTATCTAATTTATGAATATTTGAGAATCTAAATTTGACCAAATAAATTGAAATATAACTTGATTTACTGTAAAAAAAAATATTTTTTTGAATTACAAGATAAATAATTTTGCATATCTACATTGTTGAAACCAGATCGCAGAATATTACAAGGTTTAGATAATTAACTTATCAGTAATTTCGAGAACTTTGATCCCAATTATGATTTTGATTTGTTTATTAGATTGACATATTATTAGAATCATCTGTTACTAATTGCGCGATTGGAAAGTTTTAAATTGGATTTTAATTTATTTGGTCTCGATAAATAGCTTTAATACTAATATTTGGTTTGTTTTAGGATATAGCTGCATATATCAAAAAAGAATTCGATAAGAAATACAATCCAACATGGCATTGCATCGTAGGACGTAACTTTGGTTCCTATGTGACACACGAAACGCGCCACTTTATCTACTTTTATCTTGGTCAGGTGGCTATATTGTTATTCAAGAGCGGCTAAACTTAGTGTCATTATTTCAGTATTTCTATTTGGTATCAATGAATATGGGCACTTGATCAATGTAAACCTATTGCTGGATTAATTAATTTATTTTTATTTCACTAATCGACCCATTTTCAAATTATCCCCATGTGAAAATTTTGAACCTTAATAGGATTTAAAAAAAGTTGGATAATTTTGAAAATGCATACAAAATTAACTATAGCTTTTTTACGTAAATATATTTATAAACATAGCAATAGTTTTTGAAATAAATTACTTATGTTAACCATTCTAATTTTTTTTGCCGTTTTTATTTTTTGTTGAGTGCATAATATTCATTTTGAACTAATGCAAATATTGGAGTTCTCATTTTTTTTCCAGTGGTAATGGAACATTTTGTGTATTATAAATCATCTCGTAAAATTGCTTTTATGTATTTCGATTTTTTGTTGTACAATAATGCAGTTATGTTGTTTTGTAGCACAAAATTTTTCGATACTCGCTCACTTTGCACATCCCATTTGTATATTATGGATCTGTTAGAATTTCACTTATTTATTTATAAATAAAGTATATGATGAGGCTGTTTTGCGATTTTCATTTATGTCCACCACGGCCGTCGGTCAATCGGGCTACATTGTATAAAAATTTTGTTGCTACAGAAATGGATGTATGTCGAAAGATAGCAGTGCTAGGAAGTGATTAAAAAGCGCACAATGTCGGTGGTGTAATGAAAAATTTAACCACCGAAAAAGTATAATTTGACCATTACCATTTGATAATAAACCGTATTCCAGTATTTGTGTTAGTTTTTGATGTGTTTGGATTCTTACTGATTTCTAATTGTATAGTCGTATTGTTATTCTTGCAAATTCTTAAAAAAATTATGTAACCTTGTTGAAATATATACAAATATATTCTTCCTTTATTGGTACTTGATAAAGCAAGTGCAAAGTTATTTTTAGGATTAGTTGCATATTTCTAAAGTATAACTTTCCTATAAAAATACTACTTTGGTATATTAATCGTTGATAAAGAAGTACTTAGTAAAATAAAAAAAGCATACATTTATGTTTCCAATGTTTGTCCCATCATTGTATGTCTTTTTTTGTGTGCGACACTCTGAGATTTGTAAAGCAAAGCACCAAATAAAATTAGATTTGTTGCGCTTGTGTAGATGCACATGTTTGCAAGTCTCTAAGTGACTGATGTAAATTTTGTAGAGCATTTTAGTTCTTCTAAATTCTCGACCGAAAACAAGATCCGTAACTGCCTTTATAATAACTTAGCAGGTTAGAAGAACTAAACGTTTTTTATTACTAAACAGTAAAATACAAAAATTAAATTAAAGATTTATTTGGTTGTGGATTGTAAAGATAAAGTTTTACTTAACGTGCACATTACAATAAATAGGACATTTGTGTGCTTGAAGGAACTACTTTATTACCTAAGTTTGTTAGTTTGGTGCTGATTTATTTTATAATTTAGATTTAAGTAAAACTGCCAATACTTACCAGCAATATTATTTTTAGTTGTCTTATGTTTTAATGTCAATATTGAAACATACGTCCGTAGCTACTCAATAATTTTGTATTGTTACTTTTGTACTCAAAATTTTGATCATTTAGTAACACTTTTTTTAATGTTTATTGTATCATAATTCTCTTAATACATTAATATATAACTTAATGTGTTATTTTTGCTTTTTTATTTATCCTCTCATATGTATTTAAAACGGTGCTATTATTATTATTTATATGTAGTTCAAAATATTAGTTTTTTTTAAGAATTTATTTTATATTGAATTTTTGAAAAAGATTTATTTGGGCTATTCTATTTCCATTTATTCTAGTGGTTCTATCGTGATACATTTTTATGCCCGAAGATAAAAAAATAACATGAGATTGATTTGTGGTTTCTACATGGCTTCTTATAGATTATCGGAATAGTTTTCAGTTAACAATACTCCCTAAAATTATTTTTACTTAGCTGTAAAGAGCTATCCGCTTTGCTCTTTCAGTTTATTAAAAAATGACATTCTCATAAACAAAACAAATGGAAAATCAAAAATACAGTTTGATTTGGAGAACCGAAACAAAAATGAACTTTGCAATTTTTATTGCCTAGACTGCGAGAAGGGTTCCGTAACTTCCACTTAGCTTAGATATTACTGGTTCTATATAGTTGCCAAAACCAGAGACTTCTCTTTCAAATTTAATTCCTTTTTTTAACCATTGCGTTCTGACACGAATGAATGAATTAATGAGAAATATTTTTATAAAAAAATTCTAGAAAACTTGTAAGGTAAGAGTTCCAAGAAGACGGTCACAGCTTGATGCTTATGTGCGTCGACAGCTAAGACAAGATTTTTGGTTCGATCCTGGATGGAGTAAAAACTTTATTCTGATAGTCTTCCCTTGGCATGTAAAGGAAAACCACCTGTATCTGTCAAGAGAACTTTTTATGGATTATGATTCCTCAGTCAAACTAGGGAGAGAAAACTTGTAATGTAAGAGACCCACGGGACTTACAGCGGAGAGTCTTTAAAGTAACTAGGTCTCTGATACCTCGAAAATCACCTCTATAAAAAGACGGTGGATCATGTTAGCGGGAATCTCGTTAATCTATTCATGCGCATAAGTGGTTGACAGATAGCGGATAAGATCCGACTAAAGATTTCCAGCTATATATTTCCTATCGGAGATTGTTTAAAAAAACCAGAGGTTTGTGATCTCTATAGCTGTTATTTCTCATATAAGATTTTATTATATATACCGGGTGTTCATTCCCAAACTATGCAGTCTAAATAACTTATTTTTTTGAAACATGAAAAAAAAACGAAAAACGTGTCGATTTAGATAAGGAGGGGAACTACTTCAAAACTAGTACTGTTTAAATTTTAAGTTCCACCCCCAGCTACCCTATAACTTTAAAATTTTAAATGCGACCATCTACGTGCGATGTATAATTTTAAAGATGGAAAAAATGGATCCCTCGATGAGCTTGAGGTAAAAACTGCAAGATGAAATAAAACATAATTTTATTAGCGGTTTTCCATGCGTGGTAGATGTGATAGCTACACACCCGTCAAATTATAAATTAAAAAAATGTTTACAAAAAATAAAATAACAACAATACCTGAAATCTAAATAATTTATATATCACCTGTGAAATGCCTAAATGCTGTACAGAACTAAAATGGCTGGATACCGCTCTAAATTTTTTTCAGTGTATACTAAAATTAAATTTTTGTTTTCGGAAGCAAAAACTATCAGTGGTCATATATTTCATGCAATTTTTGATGATCAAAAAATAGTTACTCTACTTTCGCTTAGACAAAAAACGTCTTGGGCGTAGGTTTTTGCAGGATTGCAAAAAATATGTTTCAAACAAAATAAACATGTTTTTATCAACCTAGACTATTTTTCAAATTTTTTTTAAATATTATTTTTGGAGTCGCAAATCTATCCCTAAAGACCGCTCGGGGGTGGGGGGGATTTTTACCAAAGTTCGGCTAAATACTGTCGATTTAATGGAATTGGTTAGAACTTCATATACTGCGATTTTTTTTCAGTTGCAAATTTACCCTCAAGAACGGCTCGAGCTTTGAAATTTTTTAACCAAGTCTGACTGAATAGTTTCGATTTAATAACATTAATTAGAACCTAACTCTACAATTTTTTTTTAACATTATATTTGAGTCCCAACTCTACCCTTTAGGATTATTAGATCCTAACGCACTGATAAATATTATTTTTGAAGTCGCAAATCTACCTTCAAGAACGGCTCGGGGGGAGGGGGGCAAAATTTGTTTCCAAGTTTGGCTAAATATTGTTGATTTAATGACATTGGTTAGAATTTAATAAACTAAATATTTTTTTCGCATTTTGACTAATAATGTGCTGTTTTATTAAATTCAAAATCATTTAATAAAGTGGTACTTTAGCACATAGATATGTCACTTTACTACATAGTAATGTCACTGTCAACAAAAAACTATTGGATAGAAGATTGTTTAATTAAATATTGGAATCATTGTTATACATTTATGTATATTAAAAATACAAAATTATTATTCAAACTAGAAAACTTAACAATCTCACTTTTATAATTAATATTATGTAACTTACACAAAATTCGAATCAAAAAATAAAAATTAACTGTTGTTATGTAAATAAATAAAGCCGTGTCTGGTTACTAGATTACGAAAATTTTACACAAATATCTATTTAGAAACTTTTTGAATTAGCAATAACTCAAGAACGGCGCTAGATATCGAAAAACTGAGTAAAAAATTGCCCCCCCTTGCCTCGTACTCACCCCAGTGAATTATCGGTAGGAAGGCATACGAAAAAATTTAGACCGATCGCGCGCAAAAAAAATTTACTCATAAACGTCTAAATTCATATTTTAGATTAGATTTTCACAAAATACGAAAAAATTGTATAAACAAACCTCGTAAGAAAAGTAGTTTTACTAAACTCATATAGCTTTTAAGTTACTCGCTCGCTGTGCTCGCTCATACTTAAAAGCTATATTCGTTTAGTAAAACTTTACTTTTCTAAACTTGTTGTTTAATATACTATTTCAATATAATTTACTCTCAATGACGGCATCGGGGGGGGGGTTGAAATTTGTTTTCAAGTTTCTAAATATTGTTGATTTAATGAAATTGGTTAGAATCTAACAAACTGAATATTTTTTAAATATTATTTTTGGAGTCGCAAATTTACTCCCAAGGATGGCACGGGGGCTTGAAATTTTTTATCCAAGTCGTACTGTATATTCTCAATTTGATAGAGTTTGTGAAATGGCAATTGGTGGTGATTGGAGGTCACTTTTCTAAGAAAAATATTTAACAAAATTTTTTTTCTAAATTCAAACCCCTCGAGAGTTAAACCTCTTTAAAGCATCTTTTTTAAATTTACACCATTTTTTTTATAAAAAAGAAAATTTTTAGTAAAAATAATCTACAAACTAGATTTAAATTAAATTAAAAAATAAAAAAAATGTTGAAATTTTTATTTTTTTTAAACTAAACATTTTACAAAAAATATGTCGTTCCATTCCGGATAGAAAATAGACAACAATTTTTGTCTAGTAAAATTATTATATATCGTAGAGAGTAATATATTTACTGTTGGTGAGTATTTCTTTTTCATATTATGGATTCAGTTGGTCCGTTGTAAATCTTATAAGTTATAATGTTGAATCTAATTTCAGCTACATGAGAAGTAAGGTTTGCCATTTAAAAAAATTGTCGGTTTGACTCACATAAGTCATCTAAAACCAACAAAATTTACAAAACTTTTTTTTTTATTTGAAAAAGATATAAAGCAAACTGGTCCACCTCTGGCCGACTCAAATAAAAAATTGTTAATAAGATATAATCCTTCATAACTTCAAAATGCAACGGATAAGGTAAAAGTTTCTTATGGCAAAAAATTATAGCTATTAAAATTTCTAAAATGTTAATTAATTTTTTTTCTGAAATGTACAGGGTGCGCAAATTTTAATGTTTATTTATTTTATAACGACAAAATCATTTGAGAAAGAATTTTCAAATTTGGAATAAGCTCGTCACTCATGGGAAGCTGTTTGAGGAAAAAATATATAAAGGAAATAAATGTGCCATATTTTTTAAATTTTTTATTAAATTCTAAAATTGGGTCCTTAAGGTAATAGAGAATTTATAAATAAGTAACTTTTGTTTCCTGTAATTTTTTGCTATGGTTATGGGTTTCCTAGAATAAAAGAAAAGCAAAAATAAACAACGACGTTTGTTGTTCATTTGTCACATCAAATGTTTTATATCTACAATGAAAATTCGTTTATATGCAAGTGTTTTTATTTACAAAATTATTACCTTATTTGCCTACAATGTATAAACACTAAACATTTAGGTTTTGATAAAGTTTTTACTAAAAATTTTTTTATTAACTTACGATTCAATTGGTTTAAAAATAAAAATAAAATTTTTTATTTTTTTTACAATATTAAATAGTAGGTATAGATAAAAGTACAAATAAGTACTTGAATTTTGAAATACTGAAATATTTCAATATTGAAATACTTGGACAAAAAATTCAAAAAATATTAAAATTAACAAAAAATTAATAGAAGTTATATTATTCTTACGGCTAATTTTTAATTTTATCACAAAAAAAACGCAGAAAAAAGACGGAATTGTTTATGGTGTGGCAATTAAATCACATCCGAAAATTGGTCGATTCGTCAGTGCACTGTTGAATTTTTTGCAAACAATGGAAAGTATGCGTATTTGGAGATGTTTTAACTTTCACCATGTTGCCCTTCATAAGGCAGCTAGCAATCTAACGTAAGCTAGGACTACCCAATGATGAGCTTCATCGCGAAACGTTCTTTATACGCTGCTTTCTCGAAGAATTCCAGTTTCCGTCTTCGCAGTTAACTTGGGCACATATTTTACAAGATTACAAAACACATATTCAACATACAGCACTAAAATACAAATAGGAAATTTATAAACAAATTTTCCCTTTATATATCAGCATTGCATAAGGTGGGGTCAGCTTCCTGTAAATGTGGACAATGAAGATAATATTAGGAATAATACCAAAGCTTATCTACCAGTGATCTTGCTTGGTTTTTAGCGATAACACTAATTTCTTAATAAATTTAACAAATCCTTGCTCGACTCATATTAATTTTTGGAAATTGTGGTAACAATATTACCACAAAAATGTCAGTCGATTAAAAGAGCAACAAAATATACTTTATTTAAAAAAATATGAAAAGTAAAATTATAACTTGATCTCTTCAAACTGAAAAAAAACCAAAAGCAAAAATGTACCAACCGAATTCTGTGCTAATCTGCTTTTTAATTTTTTATTTTGTGCCCTTGCCCTTCAACTGCATTATATTTTGTAGTTTTAGATTTCTATGTAGAAAATTTGCATTGGCAAAACATAAATTAAATTTTATTTTAGTGATTTTTATTTTTAAGGAAACTTTAACAATAATTAATAAATTATTAATTTTTATCAATAAAAAAAGAAATTTTTTAATTTTGAGGTAAGTACCATTTAAAAATTAAAATTAATAAAAACCACTTAAACGTTTCCTTTTGTAATCTGAAGTGCTGTGGTATAGCACTTCCTCCTTTATCAGTACGGCCAGATTTCCGTCTGCTCCGATTTTTACTAAAAGTCTGATGTGAAATATAAAATCAACAATGCAATGATAAAATTATACGTGACATGGACCGTACAAAATAATTTAGTACAATTCTTTGCTTTATTCCAAAAATTGTAAATTGAAAAGTAATAAAAATTATAGAATGAAAAAATACATGGGGGAATTACAGCCGGTAAGAAAGCATTGGCACCGCTTACAATTTGAATTTATTTTTCTTAATATTCACTTGCAAAATTATCAGTAATTTAACCATTAATTGTAATATAATCAGTCGAATTAAAAAAATTTGAAATAAGGATATGTAACTATGTAATTGGCATTACATTTACACATCGTAGAGCGTGCGATTTTGTAAATTATTTCGTTGGTAGAAAAAATAAATGTTTAGTACTAGGATTGGTGATCCTTCAGAACAGAAGGTAAATCACCGTGAAATTTTTCATTTCCTGAAATGTTTATGAAATTTAAGAGCGTTGTAGCGTTGTCCTATGGTTTGGATCCAATTTTAAAATGTATTTTAACGGACATTTCGCTACTGGGCATTTTATCCGCAACATTAGCAATTTTTTTTTATAATTCAACATTTAATTAGCTTGCTCATAATTATAAAAAAATCATTTAAAAGTCTTCTTTTTAAATAAGAATAAAACGGTAGAGCCCCCCCCCCCCGGTCTGGGTACCCAGGTCAGTAACTCAGTTCTCTCTCAACTTTCATCATTGTAGATAACCGTCTATTTGACACCATGAACTGAAAAAATAAAAGTGTAACTTATGACGTCATAATCCTAAATCGTGTATATTTTATTCCAAACGCCCCCCCCCCCCCGCCTGATTCTGGCGGTAGCACATCAAAACATCGAAAACAAAAACGCCGAAAGTCAAAAACAAAAAACCCAAAAAACAAGAGCACTGAAAAACAAAAACTGCGAAAATAAAAATGTCGCTATGCTATGGGTGATGATTTTTTTAATAATCAGCTGAAAAATAGAGATTTGTGTGCTGGTTAATTAGATTAAAGTTATGAACCATTCTTTTTAAATAAATAAATTAAAAAAAAAATTATTTAACAAAATAAGAACCATTTTTTTAAATATTCAGCTTAGAAACAGAGATTTTCATATTACAAAATTTTTAATTTCGGTGTTTCTGTTTTTGACACTTTTATCTTCCGTGTTTTTGTTTTATAATTTTATCAGTAATTTGAACATTACTTAGTTAAACATTGATTTAAGTATAGCAAAATAACTATGTATTTCCTATTATATACCGGCAGTGTCGTAGCAAGCTCTTCTAGCGCTTGGGGCAAATTGGATTATATGCCTCCCTCCTCCCTACTTCAAATTCTTACTATTTTAAAAATCTTAAACAATTATTTATTAAGATTTCAGATGAGTGTTTATTTATTTATTTTTACAAGCAGAATAAAAAAACTGAAATAGTTTTAAGTGAAAGAGAATCGTGCAATTTGATCGGTGCAAATTCAGCAATAACATCCTAAAAATGTCCAGCAACTTCATTTTTTATAAATAATTTTTTTTAAGTGCCATCTGAAAATAACGACGTTGACCAATATTTTTAGTTTAAAAAATTTGTCAAGGTTTAGCGCCGCCATTGCGATGGTGCCTGAGGCAAATTCCTCAATCGCTACACCTTTGCTACGGCACTGTATACCGGATAAGAATATATTTCTCATTAGCTAAACTAAATTAAGTTTTCATGAAACCTTAGAATAGATAAATTAAAGGGGTCCATTACAAATAAAGTAAAAACTGAGGGCTTCTAACCTTCAATTACTACAGTTCCCTCTTTCACTTACACAGGGCCTGATTTAGTTGATTAAATTTTGCACCCTCTTCAGTGACATAACTACAATAGCCTCACGGATTCAGCAGGACCAGTTTTTATTTTATGAGAGTTCTAATAATATAGAAGAAAATTTAATCTTATTAGATGTAAGCAGCAAGAACGACAGGTTATGAGCCCAACGGATTAACATGTTATATCTAAGAATTTCAATACAATTCATACTCTCATCTACTGACCTCCTCATTATAGTTTTCTGAAACTTCCATAAGTTTAATTTAATTTAATTTTACTCACATTCCTTGTTCCCCCCCCCCCTCTTCTTAATTTATAACTTCAAAAATAAATTCAAATATATTGTTACCTCTTTTTTATCGTTTTTTAAAAAAAGTTTTACTTTATCAATGATTTTTCTATCAATTTTGTTGAATTTAAATTTGGCGCTTCGAAAAATTGCACTATACTTGAGCGTTTAGAATTCAAGTTTCAACATTTAAAGCTGAAAACTATCCGATAAAATCTCAATAATTAAAAATTTTGTTTTTTTTTTATTTTTTCAAAAAGAAATTCCTTGAAATTTCGTAAATGAAAATCTGGTGTGCAAAGTTTTGCGTTGCGATTCACAATGGTGCCAATCATCAATTGAGAGGAATCGACGGTTTTATATGCACTCCGAAGTACGGAGACGGTCATAAAAAAAGTTAGGTTTATGTACTACTTTAATTTTTAACATTATTTGTAAAAATGCAATGACTTTGATAGATAACATACTAAAATGAAGCGATTAAACTATGGAGAAGATTCTGATATCGATTACTTTAGAAATAATTTTTGGGGTACCACGGCGCTGTCGTTTACCTCCTGTTTTATTCTGTCGATGTACGCGCTTTTATCGTGTTTGTACCCGCCACCTAGTCGACCATCATTGCGGAATTTCCTCCCCGAATAAAAAATTTTTTGTTTTTGCTCTGTATCGGACTCCTCATCAATTTTGCAAATCGTTTGTTTGTAGTGAGCTCTATTCTGTTGACAGTACGTGTACCCAAAGTTTTTAAAGGGTGGAGCGAACACATCCACATCATTTTATTAATCTATTTTAATTTTAATTTTTTTAATTATAACCGAATTTAACTTAAAAACAAAATTTTTTGAGTTCCGACTGCTTCAGGGATATTTTTAAAAGTTGTGTGGACTTGAAAATTCCGCGTCATTCTAGATTCATCTGTCGTTTATAGTGAATGTTTTTACTTAAAATAATAAAAAAACCTAATTTTAATATTTTTTAGACCGTAACAACTTTGGGCGTACAATTGCCAAATTATGCCAAAAAACACTTTTATTAAATAAAGACACGCCCATGGGTGGAGCTAACCTTGTGGAAACAGCCAATATATTATACGCATTCTATTTTTACGGTTTTTTGGGCTTACTTACCAAAATTTGCTAACGATTCGCAAAATTTAATGTTTACAATAGTAATTTACGCTCTTGAATACTAAAAAAAATTTTATCCGGGTAAAAGTTATCGTATTCTCCCCAAAAATTATTAAGCCTTATCATCATTAGCACTTGAGAAATATTCAATTACTAGAAATATAGAATTTCTTTATTTATTTTGCCCGATTAACCTTAATTTTGTTCAAATAAATTTTATTGAAATGCAAATGTTGACTAAAAGTTCATGCCGGTACCCATCTCATAAAATCATTTTTCAAAATTAACAACAATATTATTTTCAAAATACGTCAATGTTATTGTTGTTGGGAGACTCACCGGGAGAGGTCTCTCCTAGCCATCAGGGTCATCAGTTTTTTTCTAAGACGTTTCTTTAAGAGATACGGGGTTCGCAAAAAAAGTCAAAACAATAAAACCTGAATTTTTTTAACATTTTTTTTCTTAATTTAATTTATAATTCGAAATCCGTTGATTCTAGACGATAAGGGATTATAACCTAATTTGTAGATAAGCGAATGATCTTCAAAAAAGTTCTAATCAATTAAGCCTAAAAAATCCATAATATCGGAACTATGGTCGTTTAAAATCCCTTTAAAGGGAGGTACCCCCTAAGGGTTCGGACTTTTATTTTATTTTTTTTAAATTTTATTTGAAAATTTATCTTAGAGAGCAGGTGTCCATTTTAAATATAGCTTAAATACAGGGGAATTCCATAACCACCTATCTCTCGCTTTTATAGATAGAAAGTTTCATCTAACAAAATCTCAAGATGACAATAATGTACGTATAAGCACAGTGGCGACTGGTACAGGAAAGGCGAGGAGATTCTTTTTTCCCAAAACAAAATATTAAAATTTAAATATTATATTATTATTGTTGCCAATTCTGATTGACTCCAAAATTTCTAGTTGTAGCCCCCTTCTAGTACGAGCGCCGCTGTAATTTATCCGTTACAATGGGAAGCAGGAATCTTAAAAAATTATTTTTGATTTTTTTTAATTTATATAATAAAAAAAATAAAAATATTAAAAAAAATTAATAATAAATTTATTTAATTTTTTATCATTCCCAAAGGTTATAGGCATATAAAATAATGTTAATAGTTATTTATGTAACTAATTATGTAACGAGACTTTTTGTTCAACTAATGTAAATTTGAAAAGACAAACGAACGCTAGCGGGTAAGTTCATATTATTACTCTTAAATTTTTTTCTAAAACGAAGTAATAATAATTATCAAGCGAACACATTATAATTAATTTAAATATTTAAATTTTATTTTTTTTTTCTTACTTGTAATGTTGCATACTACTATTATAAATACTTTTATGGAGTTTTATAAAAAATATTAAAATTGGTATCGGGATCGCTTGCTCTCCCCTATCGATCAGACAATTTATATAATTATATTTTTGTTTTCATAATTTAGTTTTATTAAAAAAATATTAGTTTGGTCTATTTTACCACGTAATTAGTACAATATAATAGTTTTTCCGATTACGAACACTGATAAAATAAAATTTGTTACTTACCATTTGAAAAACGGAAATTAATTTGGTAAAGCACAATAATTAATAATAATTTACATTATTAACCGAAGAAATAGCGAATGTAGTTGGATTTAATTTTAAAAATACGTTTTGTACAAAGCCAGTAATGTGAGAGGTATCTGATAGTCAGTTACATATTGTGCACTGAAACCCATTTTCAATTATTAAAAAAGGATAATTATGTTCTGTTAATTGTGTTAAAAGAAGAAGAAAAAAGTTATGTGCATACAGTCGTATATTACACATTATTAAAAAGATAATGTGAACACATGTTACAATAAAAAAATTATAACATATGCTTCGTACATATTATAGCTATCTATACGACTCGAATATATTACATGTCCTGCATAGTTTTGTTCCCTTATTTTAAATATTTACGTCAATTCGTAGGTAGCTGTAATAATATTTCTGCTATCGCAATTTCTAACACGCAATCTAACATAAACCTAGTATGGATTTTATAAAATTTCATAACCACATGATAGAATCGTGGAATAACCACAGGTCTGGTATAGTGGTTTGTCCAAATTGCTCATGCTTAGATTACTTTTTTACTCAAACTATTAATTATATTAATTATTTATAAATATGTGCTAAATATTTTTATTTTTTGCTTTTCTTTCGAAATATTAGCAAGGCCGCAGGTTGAGGCGTCTGCACCAACGTTAGTCATGAATTTTTCTAAAATTATTTCGGACGGAAAAATTCAAATTTAAAAAAAGATTCATCAAATAGATTAAAAGAACTTCATAGCTTTCGTAATACTCAATTATTATACATTCCCAGTGTCGTAACTAGGTTACGGCGACCGGAGCAAACATTTTACGGACGTTTTGTACGCCGGCAAAATCTTCGGATCTTTTCCGTCAGTAGTCTACCACTGACGCGCATGAACGAATTAACGAGATTCGCCACTTCTGTCTTTCTAGATCTTGATTTTCGAGTTCGGTGGACGCGTCCAGCCTGCTGGACTTTTAGTTTACAGTACGCAATCTAGTATCTCTTTTAATTCTAGTATCAAATAAAAACCATAAATTTTCAAAAAATTAATAAAGATTTTATTAATCTTAATATAATAATAATATTAATAAACATTATTAGTTTAAACAAAAATAAAAAGTAAGAATTTTTGTTAAAAATTACTGTAATACAAAAATAAAATAAACTTAATAAAAATAAATTTTTCTGCTACCAATTACCGCGATATGAAAATAAATAATAAATTCATAATTCAATAAAAATATAATACTTTTTTGTTGGTAATTTTTACAAAATTATTGAGCTTTTTGTACTTTTTATTTTAATTGATAAATTAGACTTTTTAAAAATAAGTGAATACTTGTCTGTCAGAAGAAGCGTAAAAGTAAAACTGCTAACAAATTAAAATAAAAATTAAAAAATTTTTATATTGATTTAAAAGTAAATTGCAATACAAAAAATTACAAAATAAAATACAAAAAAACATTTTGACAAATATAAAATCCATGTGACAAATATTCAGGACCTTATTCGTTATCTGTATACTACTGAGGCGCGTGAATAGATTATCGAGCTAGAAAAAAATCTTCAGTAAAGCTAGAGTAGGTCTCTAAGCCCACGCACTTGGTAGAAACATTCCTGAGGGCCGCCTTAATTCGAATAACATCGATCATGGTTGTGGGAATCTCGTTAATTCATGCAGACAACAAAAAGGATCCATTTGCTGATGTAACAATGTTTTAGATTTAATGTTCTGGAAGGAAATTGAAGAAATTGAATTTATTAGAAATTTTTCTAATAAATTTTCTAATGGCTAACCCCTCAGTAATTCTCGTCTTGTTCCATTAGAACTCAGAGGTTGTGAAGTGGCCTTTGATTCCTGCATAAGATTTGATGACTTTAATGATGGGTAAGTGCAGAGGCCTACACAAAAAAAAATTTTTTTTGGATTTTCGGCCAAAAAACAATTTTTAAGTCTGAATCTCGTTAATCCAATTATTATACTAACTAATAAACTCAAAAACCATATTGAAAAGAGTAGAAGGCAAGAAAAGAAAAATAAAAATTATTAATTTTTCGGTCGTTGTTTTTATCGCCGCACATAGGGGTATTTTACATAAAAAACCGGCCATAAGTCCGAATCACAAAATTCATGTTAAGAGTTACCTTTGTGATTACAAGACAATGGTACCCTTCCATCGACATGATAACGGATTAATTACGCTTCTAACCTGCGCCACGCGCTTTTCACCTCAGTCGTAATTAACCTCTTGGAATAATTACTTGTTTTCCCGGTGCTTGCAATTTTGTCATCGCTGTTCTGTGCATTGCCAAACTGTTGTGTTTAGTGAAAAATGAAAAAAACTACTATGGATTCTTCTGACAAAGGTATGTACCTTGGTTTAAATACATTATTGACTAAAATGTCACTTATTTTCACTTATAAATTTCATTTGGAAGACATGAGTATTTTTTTGCCGATTTTGTGTAATATTTTAGTTAACGATGAGAATTTTTGTATGAGTTAAACAGAGTTAAGCTGAAATTTTTATGTGAGCATATTCTATGAACCTTCTACTTAGATTACTAGAAAAAAAAACTTCCGCCACTTTCCGCCCGTCCTTTAAAAATCCATTATGCCTAGTTTAAACGTGTAAATGTGCTCAATAGTACTTAGTATTAGTAAAAGCGTTTACATGGTTTAATTCCACATAATGACAAGTAACAAGTACGTAAAACGATTACTTCTTACTTGTCACTATGCTGAATAATACTAAATGACAAGTACTAATGACAAGTACTATGTTCGTGTAGACTAGGCATTAGATATGATGAGGTTCGCAAGGAAAAAACTGTTGATATTTTGAAAGTTTTGATATTAGCACTAGATTTTATTTGTTCACAGGTTGTAGTGTTGAATCATCTATTCACTGCAGAACTATATGTCAGTTTGTATAGTTGGTACCCAATGACGCCTACTCTCCATAAAATTTTGACACATGGAGCTTTAGTCATTGAACATGCTCTACTTCCAATCGGGCAGTTATCGGAGGAAGCAGCAAAGGCGCGCAATAAATATGTTCGCCTATACCGGCAAAATTTTGCGCCATAATTTTGGCGAAGAGAGTGCAATGAAAACGTGATGAATCAATTGCTTTTAACATCTGATGTTTACCTAAGTTTGCAGTAGAATGAAAATTGCCAAGAATCGAAAACCTTTTTCTACTGAAGCCTTGGAGTTTTTAAAACAGGACGAAGGAGCTTCTACGAATTCATGTGAACATAAAGATAAAGTTGATGACGACGAGGATAGCGAATCTAAATTTTAACAATATATATTTTTATATTATAACTTTTTATTATTTTATTTATATTTTTTATATTATTTTTTCTGAATTAAAATTAATTTGATTTCAACCCTTCGAAAATAACCCCAATACATCAATAATAATTTTTTTATTATTTTTCCATGAATTTGTAGGTTAATTTCTCAATATATCGAAAGTTTCATTACTTTATTATGTTATTTTAATTTCCACCCCCAGAAAACCACCCTATTTATCAATGTAATTTTTTTACTATTTTTTCTGAAATTCACAGCATATTTTGAACTCATTTTGAGTGTTTTAATGTTTTGGCCAGTTTTTAGTGTCAAATACCCCTATGTGCGCCGTGACAATATTTTTGCAAAAATATAAAATTTTTTGAAATTTTAAATTTTTGGTTATAACCAATTCTTCAGATTTTATTCGTTATGTCTACCACTGACGGCATGAATGTATTAACGAGATTCTCGCTATCATGGTCCATGCTTTTTAAGTTACCGGGAACCTTTCCATCAAGTGCGTGAGTTCAGAGATTTTCAGTTTGATAGGGGAAACTCGTTTTATTGCTAATCTGGATCAGAAAGAATCTAATTTAGCAATAAATTATAAGTTACAATAGGACTATGGGAACTGAGCCCCTTCAGCCACCAAACCTTGATGATACTAGCAAAACAAATTTTTTTATAAACGGCTATTTTAACCTTTTCTAAGCCTCCTAAAGCACACCACTGACTATAACTGGCTATTTTTGACGAATAAAAATTTAAACAATAAACAAATCCTACAACTCAAATAAACTCCGGGAGCAAATTTAAATCTGTTTTTTTTTTACAAAATTAAATTGTTATTTTTAAAGTAAAAAAAAAACAAAACGTCCACGAGCGACATCCATTTTTAATTTAGGAAAACAAATGAGCTAGGTATCCATGGCAACCCAACCGCCAGTCGCCATTTATTTACCAACAGTTATGTCAAGATGTTGCATCTCCTACAGTTTTTGTGCAATTTTGATGCAACATATTCGTCTGAAACAATAGAAATACGGTGACGGTGCAGCTGATGGGTGTGTTTGTTTTACTTGACAAGAAAATGTGTTAAACCATTTTTTTGCTATTTTACAGCAAGAACAATGTAACAAAATTTGATTGTCATTTGTCGAGGAAATTTGAAAAATCAAGCAATGCGATGAAGAAAATAAGAAATAAAGATTCAATTCTGCTGACGTTAATCATGCCAACTTTGATTATACATACTTGGGGAAGAATTATTTGAGAAAAACATGGCTCGCTACCATTCAAAATAAGTTTGTAAAATTTATTTTCAAAATGTAAATTTTAAACTCTGCTGTGTGTAGCGAAAGTCACTCCTAATACGATGTGCTTATGTCAAACTTGTTGCGATTTTTGAGTTATTATGTTGCTGTTGCTAAATTACAATTCAGTCAAGATGCTGCATCTCTGACAGTTTTTGTGCAATTTTGATGCAATTAATTTGTTTTAAACAATAGAAATATGATGACGATAGATGATGGGTATGTTTGTTTTACTTGACAAAAAAAATTTACTAAACTTTTTTTTTTATTTTACAGCATGAACAAAAAATGTAACAGAATTTGATTGTCATTTGTTGAGGAAATGTAAGAAATCAAGCAATGCGTTAAAGAAAATAGGAAATAAAGATTCAATTCTGTCAACGTTAATTATATCAACTTGGATTATATGTACTTTTTGGGAAGAATTATTTGAGAAAAAGATGGCTCACTACCAGTTAAAATAAGTTTGTAAAATTCATTTTTAAAATGTAAATGTTACGTGATCTTAACCTAAGATTTTAACTTGGGTGAATTAATTTTGAAATATCATGATTAGCATTCAGTACCAAACATCTACCAATCCAAAATAATGTTCGTCATGAACATTATTATTTACAACTTCAAAATTTTCATTTGATTTAAATCAAAAAATCTACTGCTGTCACTGGAAAAATCCCAATTAAATTTATAATTTGGTTTGAATTGCAACGCAATTTTGAATTTAAAAGAAATGAAACCTTTATAAATGCACCGATGTATACTAAAGAAAAACCAAAGACATTAGAAAGTTTTATTGATTTTCACGTATACTCCTGATGCAACAATTTTGTTACAGTAATTTGTAATCTTTGTGTTCCAATGAATAGTTTGAAGATGTTTTGGAAATTTCTTTTAATTTGTAATTCAAATTATTTAATATCGGGAAGTTTATTTGTATTCCAACTATTTTGAAACAATTACGACAATTTCAACAGTGCTTTGATGAAACTTTTACGACGTGTAAATATTATCGAATTAGAATTTAACTATAGTTTATCATCGTTTCCTTTTTTAAACTACTAATTATGAGAACATGTCCTTAACTAATTCAGCGAAACTCACATAAATTATAATTAGAATAATATGTTTAAGAATTTTATTTGTTAAAAAGTACTACAGCTATTAAAAGTATTTTACAGCATTGTAAATCAATAATTTGCAAAAATTTGCTCACAAAACGTCGGACAAACGTTTTTTATAAGAATATGTATATAAACTCAAAAAAACAGACTTTTTGATATCTTGTAAATCACAAAATTACATTTTTTTAATTTATTTATGGTGTTTTTCTATTTCTCTATTGTTTTTAAAATTGGTATACTAATTTTATTTTGTTAAAATTCAATGATTTTTGTTGCAAAAAAAAAACAAGTTGGTCTGATGTTTTGTGGGTCACGCTGTATAAACTGTAAACTCACTAACTTTGTATGTATAAGGAAAGATAATATTTTTTGATAAAATACCTCATCGATATATTGAGATGTAAAATTCTCAAATTTTTACTATCTACGATTACCAAAAGATTTCTATGTTAATTCTTTTTGTAACTACTTTATATTTGATTTTTTTATTTTTATAATATGATTTGGATTAAATTTGAATTTCGCCGACTATACTCAAGAACATGAAACTCTCAATTTCATCAAAATACTCTCCTTAGTGCTCTTGCATATTTTTATTGTTTCATACAAAATCAAATAAATTATGTCCACCCAGATATTAAAAACAAATCTGCAAAAACGCAGCTTTACAAAAAAATCACAATGATTCATTCAGTCGCTTATAATGGGTTTGAAAATATTAACTGTCAATTTTTTCAAACGCATACCACATTATAAGCGACGCCGTCATACTATAATATTGAAGTTGTTTAAAATAATTGTTTTAAATAATGCTGTTCACAATAGTTATCAAAAATTTTTTAAAAGTCGGGAATAAAAACTACCTTATAAATGAAAGATGAAGAAATTGAAATCATTAAATTATAAGGAAGTTTTAATCGTAAATAAACTAGAGTCAGCAAACTTAAACTACGTTTTATAAAAATTTATGCGACGGATCAGTTCACCTTTATTATAGTTTAAATTCTTTAATCAACTTGTCAAGATAAATTATCCTGTAAGATTTAATTAAAAACCAATATTTTTTCAACGACCCAAATGTTGGTAACTAAAATTAAGATATTCCAGCATCCAATACACAAAAATGCTTAAATTTTTAGATTCTTTCACAACCCATAAAAACATACTTTTTCAAAAATTGCCAGTTTTCTCAATAATAATTATTGATATCACATCGAAAATAATTTTTTAACTGCTTTAAATTTATCTTTTATTATTTGTAAGATGCTAAAATATTTTTTATTCGTTGAAATATTCGGTTAGTTAACAATGAAATGTTTATAAAAAATTATAAAATATTTAAAACTTCCACCCAAGAATTAAAAAGAATAAAGTAGTAAAATTTAAAATGAACATACATTTCTGGTTTGAATAAAATTTTTCATAATATTATCTATGTTAATTTGTTTTCATTAATCAAATCAGTTAAATGAAAAATTAGCATGCAATTGGGTAATGCACGGTAGTTGACATGGCTTTCGACTTTGCACTGGAGAAAAATTATTTAATAACATTTTGAAAATTTGTTTTAAATGCTGGTGGTGTGCATAGCAGTCGATTTAAAAAATCTTATTTTGTCGCTTTTTTATGCTAAGAAAAGAATAGATTAAAGAAATTAAATAGATAAGTTAACCGAGAATGAGTTTCCATAATTAATGTTATAATGTTTTCTATGATAACTAAGTGTAGATTGAAACGAAAATATATCACAAAAGTTTTATATAATATGTCAAAGTAATAGCGAAGGGTTTTCTATCTTTCCAAATTAAAATTCAATTAAGATTATGTGGAAAAATATCAAGAGCACTAAATATTCTTGTGTATCACAATTACAAATTTAAAAATAAATTTTACTTGCTGTCGATTTGATATTTTCCTTTGTGTTTTATACCACAAACTTTTATACTACTACTATTTCTGTTACAACACTAAAGTTTTGTTGTAAAGTTATTGTTAATTTTCTTTTTCGAAAGAAAAAGTAACACTGTACTTGTTGAAAATGGGGAATAAAGAAGCCGTTTTCTTTCATGACATGTAAAAACAAATTATTTAAATTTACATTTTAACATAATTGAACTTTTCTTTTTATAAATATAATTCACAAAAGTTATGTATAATAATTGATGTTATAATAGGCCTATATTGAAGCATACAGTGTGGCGACCGAGCCAATAGTTGATGTTCTTAAATGTAGAAGATCAACGCTCGATTGCAATAAAACTCTGATAGAGCAAATCGAGCGCGCTCGGAGTGTTTGGAGCTTTTATTTAAACATATCCCTAATAATCAGGGATCAGAATCAGTAAACTACATATTTTGTTAGATCTATTGAAAACAATATTTTTAATGTTACAATATTTTGCAAACATTCGAGAAGGAAAAACTAAATTAAATGGCTAAGGAGAAGCGAAAAACAAATAAAAGGAAAGAGAGACATCGGGAAGTTTTAAAATAATGCAAACGAGGATACAATTAAATTAAACTGCACACAATCAGACAAATTACACCAAGATATTAAGGCTTCGATTTATTAAATTAAATTAAATAAATTTCTATAAAAATAGAACAAAGACAAAAACGAAATTTTGTAATAACAAAAAGTTGCAAGATCCAACGATTAAGCCAAAATAAAATAAATACAACTAAGTAAGTGATTTTTAAAACAAAATTATTCAAGTTTAATTTTTTTCTAGTTCTCATTTTCCAAGCCTTCGATTGATTATAAAAGCAGTTTTGCTTTAATCCAGTTGATGTAGGTTGGAACACGGGCGAACACAGCTGCACCGCTATTGGCGCATGGTCTTCTACTCCAAGAGGCAATACCCCATTGTTTTTCGTTAGAAATTAATGGACCACCAGAATCGCCCTAAGATTAAAAAAATTGTTTTACAATTGTTTACAAATGGGTACAGTATACTAACAGTGCATACTCCTTTACCACCTTCCGGCACTCCAGTACAGACATGATGTCTAAGATCTACTTGTGATCCATGATCAGCTTTACAATCTTCATCGGTGTATAAAATTACGTCTACTCTTTGCAGATATTTTTGAACGGATCCACCACTCTGCAATTTATTGCAAAATATAGTGTTTGTATTATTGACAAGAAACGCTTAATAAATTACTGCATTTAGTCCCCACCCTGAGAGCACTGCGGCATTACCACCTGGGGGTGTTTCATCTTGCAGTGGTAATCTCACTGGTTGTACATATTTAGTATATACAAGATCTTCAGCGAGCTTAAATATATTAGTTTAAATAAAATAGGTACTTATTATTTAAACATATTACTTTCAAAACTGCAATGTCGTTGATGTAATTTTTTTCTGGTGAATACTCCTCATGTAAATAGGCTTTTGAAACTTGAATTATATTATCCAGCGACCAGATGTTTAACTCACCATATTGGACACTTATAGTATTTGGATCGCTATAAAAAATGTTATACATTTTTTTTTAGTTGATTATACTTTTTATTTTCACGTACAATTCAATAATGCAATGGGCAGCCGTAAGAATGTGCCTGTTATCTAAAATTGTTCCACCACAATAATGTTCATCGTCAATACGAACAGATACCTAAAAGGATATTTTATATTTCTAGATTTGTAAGATCTATTACAGTTGAATTATTTACTATATATGGAATTTCTCCAAGTTTTGCTTCAGTTCCATTTACAATCCTGGAGCTCTCCAAAGTTCGATCGGCTAAAATAATATCCATTTATTAATTTTCAAAAATAAAACATGAATTAAAATAAAATTAATATAATACATTGAAACGCACCTGAAATGTAACCTAATAAAGCACATAAAACTGCAATTTTCAACATCATACATTTATTAATTAATTAATTGAATAAAAAAGCTAATACTCTCTCCTAAAATTTTTGCTTTGAGTATCAACTTTTTATATTTTATCTTATCTTACATTATTGCGCAAAGTATTAATTAAAAATAGAGTATAAAATTTATTGAGGAGTAGGTCCAGACAAATTTTAGGTGAATGCCAGAGCTACTCGGTTTACCTCTGATATCGGATAACTTTTTTCTCATCTGGCGAGAGGACCTTGGGCGCTACATATGATTAACTAGACAGTATAATATAAACTAGTTAGGCACAGTCGTATAACAGAAGATCAACCTTGGATCAGAGTTAACCCAGGATTAGCTTACGGTTGAAATCAAAGCCTGGGAATTCCATGGGTTAACTTTGATCCGAGGTTGATCTTCCGTTATACAACTGGGCCTTAGTCAGTCCACAGTGGTAGATCCTTCAAGTGAGGTACCTTTTGTACCAAATTGGTGATTCAGAAAAAGTGGTCTACGAGCTTCTTCTTTGTGTGCTTTCTCCTACCGGAGGTTGGTCAACATAGTTATCTCTGTATCTTTGATACCTAAGATTTTTAAGCTATAAAATTCTGCGACGACCAGGTCCTCTTCTGAATGAAGAACCTAGATAATGAACCTAGAGATCTATTCCGGAAGGTTAAAATGTTAACCAGGTCTTTTACATCACGGAATATACCAATAAAGGAATAATCAGGTAAAATATTAACGACTAAACCTGAAACCATATAAAGATGGCGCCAATATTGTGAAAGTCTGATGGCTGCTGAGGACGATGGAAATAACAATTAGTGCGAACAGAATATTTTACCAAATAAAGAAAACCTAGAACCTCCCATACTAAGACGAGAGATAGAAGCGGCTCTTAATAAGCTCAAAAATAGAAAGTCGGTGGGGACAGATGGAATACCAGCAGAAATCCTAAAGGTAATAGGTCCGAAAGAAGTGCATATTCTACACACTGTATGCAATAAATTTTGGACAACAGGAGTCTTGCCGAACGATTAGACGGAATCAATCTACATTCCCATACACAAGAAGGGCGCAAGAGATATCTGCGTGAAGTACCGAACAATAGCAATTATGTTCCACGCTGGTAAAATTCTTATCCATATAATCCACGAAAGACTGAAACTGTATCTACACCTCTAAATTATTATTTAGTAAAGAATACATACTTACATAGAAAAATAATATTTAAAAAACAATAAAAACGACTATTTCACTCAGCTGTCATTAGACCAATGGAATGAAAAAACAACGAAACATTCAACCAATAGCAATCGAATTGCAGCGACAATTTTTTCAAATTTATTTTAAAGCAAATATAAGCGACAATTTTTTTTATTAACTTCAACATTTAAATAATACATATTATGATCTACTTATTAGCGTAAAAAAATTGTGCCTTCAGCACTAACTCAAATTATAAGTTTGTACATTCTATAAATCTACAAATTGCTAAATTTGTAGATTTATAAATTCAAATAATACTAAAGAAAAATTACAATTTGAATTATTCTTGAAAGCACAATTCCAATTTCGTCATATTCCTTGAAATGCAATAGGCGCTGAACTCACTTTCCGTTTTCTGGTTGAATTTGTAATGCTTTTTTTGCATCTCGTGCATCTGGAGCGTCTTAAATACAATATCACTGAACGGATTGACATTTATATTATATCCAGAAAAATATTTTTCTTGTATTAATTTTACAACGTGTGCTTTACAGCTCGTTCTTTGTAATCATTTCCATCGGTTTTGCGCATATTATTATAACACCAGTCAACCAATATAAGCACCAGATTTTCTATTGTTGCAGTTTATAATTTTTCTCCAAGCAAAACTTATTAAATTGTTTCCAACTGATGATTTTGATTTTTTTGTATTTGTTAGCACGAGATTCTCAATTTCGTTCTTAATATTTTACAAATTATTTACACCAAAACGTTTACTGTACGACATCTTTATAATTAAGATTGTTTTATATTGTCATGACAAACATAATCAACGATACATTGATTTTTACTTTTAATTAATTATTTATATTAACCTTCTATTTTATTCGTGAAATAGTCTAAATAAATATCCTCTCGTGCATTTCAAATTAGTAGATAATTTTTTTTCGCTTTTCACTTATGCGTTTGTTGCTTTAGGGCAATTTTCCCTCCTCTTCGAGTCGGGAAAATTGCAAAAGCAACAAACGCATTCGTGAGCTCAAAAAAATTGTCGACAATTTGAATGCACTTGGGATATTGTATATGACAATAATCACATTTAACAGGTCAGGACTTAGAATATTTGAATAAACAAGAAAATGAACTATAAAAAATTTACGTTATAAAAATTTAAAATAAAAACTTTGTAATACGATATAAAGGCTCCTATTTCACAATTATTATTGATCATCAGTCGTATTTAACATAAGAAAAACGTAACAATTTTTTATTCAAGTTTCTAATTCGGAAAACGAAAGTTGGATTCGTGATCCATTTTCTCTTAACTGAAAAATTTTCATGCGTTCACTGTTAGAAAAAAATCAGTTAGCAGGCATTTCTTGTAATGGTGATTCAAAACTTGAATTTAAACAGCAAAATTTAAGTGATTTTTGATTTCAGCGACGATCTGAATATGAAGCAATTTCTGATAAAGCTTTAAAAAAATTTTGTTTGTTGTTTCCAGTGATTATATATTAGATTTCAGCCCAGATATTTATATTTTACCACTCTTTAAATTAGTTCATTCTTCAATACTCTCGTCTGGATATTTTCCGTCTTGCTAACGATCATAATATACAGTGGCTCACAAAATTATTCATCCACCACTGAAAACTTACTAATTATTGAAGTATTTTCGAAATGAAACCCCCAATTATTTTTATTTAATTTTTATTATATTAAGTAACACTTGACAATTGATAACAGAAAAGAAATATTTAAGAAAAACTTCATTGGAAGACGCAATTTTAAGAAACATAACGTAATAACGTAAATTCATAACAAACAATTATTCATCCACAAGTAGATTGCACCGTAGTTATCATGTTTCTATAATGTAATACTATCTAATTGTCTTTTATAATGCTGTAGAAATGTGCTTACAAGCATAATAAAGCAAAATTACTGGAATGAAATAGTTGCACTTCATATTTCGGTAAGAGGGTCGCAAAGAAAGCGAAACTAGTATCGAAGAACGAAAATTAATTCTTAAATTAGTATGCGAAGGAAAATCTATGCGTGAAACCGCAAAAATTGTCAAGAGGAACCATTGTACAGTCCAGTACATAATAAATAAATTTAAAAATGAAGGAAATCTTGCAAATAAAGCCGGTCGAGGGAGAAAGTGTATACTGACACCAAAGACTAAAAATTATATTATTAAGCAAATTAAGTGTAATCCTAAGAGAAGTGTTCCAAAATTGACTGCGGAGGTTTCAAATATTATTGATCAAAAAGTTTCTGTCGAAAGTGTCCGTCGGGTCCTTCGGAAAGAAGGGTATAATGGTCGTATTGCACGCAAGAAACCATTTGTATCAAAAGTGAACAGAACGAAAAGACTTGAATTTGCAAAAAAATATATAAATGAAAGCGTCGAATTCTGGAAAACGGTCATTTTTAGCGATGAAAGTAAATTTAACTTATTCGGTTCTGACGGTAAGCAAGTGGTGTGGAGGAAACCTAATACGCAGTTAAATAAGAAAAATTTATGCCCAACTGTAAAACATGGTGGTGGGAATGTGATGGTTTGGGGGTGCATGGCTGCAAATGGAGTCGGAAAACTTCAATTTATCGACACTACTATGGACAAGTTTCAATATCTGAACATTTTAAATGAAAATTTAAAGCCTAGTGTCAATAAATTGGGCTTACAAGACGTCTATTGCTTCCAACATGATAACAACTCCAAACATACCGCTTATATTGTGAAGGAATGGTTACTGTATCGTGTGAGAAAACAGCTTCACACTCCTCCACAATCACCAGACCTCAATCTTATTGAGAATTTGTGACAGGAATTAGAGGGGAAAATACGACAGAGGCCCATTTCCTCTAAGGAAACCCTTAAAAGCATTATTTTAGAAGAATGGCAAAAAATTCCCGAATCTGCAACTAGGAAATTAATTGAATCCATGCCACGACGCTTACAAGCTGTTATAGTTGCAAAGGGATACCCTACAAAATACTAACTTATTAAATAAAAGCAAAAATTGTAAGCTTCCCGGTACTGGATGAATAATTGTTTGACATGGTTTTACTTTGTTATGTTTTGTTTATTAGAATAGTGTTTTTGAATTAAGTTGTTTTTCATTATTTTCTTGTTTATATTTATAGCAAAGTATGCTTTAATGTATTAAAAATTAATTAAATATAATTTGGTATTATTTGTAGAAGTTATTGCAATAATTTGTAAGTGCTGTGTAGTGGATGAATAATTTTGTGAGCCACTGTATTTGGTTTTGATGTTTTTACTGACATTATTGACCATAAAATTTTTTAAATTTGCAATATTGAAATCAAATTCTCTTCACAAAATTGAATTAGACGATCTGCTCTGTCATTTCTTCTTCTTTGTTCTTTTGTTTACCTCTTCCAATCTTTGCATTAAAATCATCCATTATGACGCTACATCTCGTGATTTTATTAGTTTTAAAACCAAGTCGCAATCTTATTGGCCGAACTGGAGATCTTCGTACCCCTGTCCCATTGAAGGGGCGCCCGTACTCGAAGCCATTGTTTAATTTATCGGCCATGTTGATTTTTCCTGGGAAAGATAGGGAAGTGGTTTTTCGTTGCCTTTTTTTTTCGCGCGATTGGTATTTTCTGAACGCTCGAAAATTGTTGCCTCCTCAGCAAAGAAGTTTCACTTTAAAAATAAAACAAAAGATAAGAGCTCAAAGTGCACTCACCAATGTTTAGATTTATAATTTGTTTTTAATTTAAATAAGCTGAAAGGAAAAATAATTATTACAATGCTAAATTTTGATAACCAATTGTAGGCAAGGGCGTTCATAAGAGGGAAGGGACATGTTGTTGCTAAATACCTAAATACTGACACATTTTTTCAATTTTTGATTACTTTTCAGAAATGCCTTCTCTCTCTTAGAAATTGGAAATATAACCGCCGCGCCGTCTGATTACTTGCGTTGTTGTAATCGAACTGCTTATTCGCTCATATTATCAACATGCAAATGCTGCAATCATGATACAATAAATTTACAAGGTATGATCCAGCGCAGGTGTTGACTCAGCACGTACATGTGACCATCATGTGATTCCATGTTACTGTGACGTATCTTGGTTTGAACCCTAGCATGCTGTCTACGTAAGTCGTGGCAAGCGTTTGGGTATCGTATTATATTTAACTTTACGTACAATAGCATTGTAGGGTTAAACAAATAGCGAGAACGACCGAGTATTGGCGGTCAACTACGGCGGGAACTATTCGATTCGATTCTTTATAACCTGTATTCTTGATTTGTGTTTTTTTATATAATATTTAAAATTTATTAGGAATAATGCGGTGTGTTGTGTTTGGATGTGAAGTTTGGTATATAAATAAAAGTGATGTGAAGTTATTTCGATTTCCGACTGATGGTGAAATTTGTAAATATTGGATAATAGCGTGCGGCCGGGAAGACGAGTTTAACGTAGAAAGTGCACGAGTGTGTTCAAAACATTTCAAAAAAGATTACCAAAGATATTTGAGATACGAGCTTTTAAAAAGTAGTGTACCAGATCGTTTTCGGCTGCTTAAGCCGGAAGCGATTCCTAGTGGAAACTTACCGAAAGTAACTTTTTCTTTTGTTTCAGGGTCTAGTAGGTATACTTCCGAAAGGTAGGAGCAGTTGGATAAAAGAAATCGGTTTAAATTGACTGATATGAATGAGATGGACAAAGTTTGCATATTGTCGTTTGATGAGATCAAGATTCGAAAGGTATATTTGTACGACAAGGGTAACGACGAAACTTTAAAGCCATACAGTTCTGCACAAGTATTTATGTTAAGGGGACTATTTTCAAATTGGAAACAACCGATCTTCTACAATTATGACTGCAAGACAACCAAAGATCTATTATTTAAAATAATAAATTATGTTGAAAATTTAGGTAAGCTTCAACAACAATCTGTTTATCTTATCACTTTTAATTGTTTTATTTTATAGGTTTCCAAATTGTAGCTATGATTAGCGATCTTGGTGGACGAAATAGAAGCGCACATACTGAATTGCAAGTAAACCCCGAACAACCTTGGTTTAAAAATCCTTCAAACGACCACACAATTTACGTTTTCGCTGATGTCCCTCATCTTATTAAATTGATTAGAAAACATTTTGTTGATAGTGGCTATAAAATCAACGGCAAGGAAATAAACAATAATGTTATAGAAAAGCTTCTTGATGTCACTAGCTAGTCTGATTTAACTATTACGCATAAAATCTCTAAAGGCACTCTAAACGTCAAGAACGCTAGTAGACAAAAAGTAAAATTCGCCACAAAATTATTTTCCCACACTAGTTCTTGTGCAGATGTGGAATGAATGGTGACTTGGAAGGTCATAATTGGGTTGAATGTGAAGAATTTTTTAAATTAGTAAGTATTTACAAAACATTTTTTTTGATATTCCTCTTTCCACTTTTACTCAGTTTATTCAATGTTTAAGTAAACTTAATAAATATATTTACGTACTAGAGACATTTATTGAAAATATCTTTTAATGTTACTCTAATTTTAAACTAGGTAAACGACTAGTTCGATTCCTTAAATGTGCAAGTTCCACAATCAGATAGTTGGGAGAGGAAACATGCGTATGGTTTGTTACTTGAAGATGCTTGAAGTTCAGAACAGCATTATAAATAATATGACCAATGTAATGAATAATTTGAGGGCTAAAGGCAAGTCTTCTCTTCTGCCATTTCAAAAAGGTACATTTTAATATTAAATTTAATAAAGTAAATATTCATAATTATAAGTTATTTATTACAGGAGTTATGATGACAAACAGCGTTGCAATTCTTATTTGAAGATCTCAAGAAAAAATTTGGAACTAAATATATTTTAACATACAGACTTAGCCAAGATGTGCTGGAAAACTTTTTTGGGACTATAAAGCTTGTTTTAGACTACACGAAATCTTGAAGGAAATCTTGAACAAATTTTAAAACAATCTAAATGCATAGTATCAAACAGCAAATTGCTTCAAAAATTGTTTTGCTTTGTGAAATGGCGTGCAAAATAGAACATGTTCTATTTTGAAACAATTTACTAAGCAATCTGTCAATCTTCAGGCATGCGCTACACAGAAGTGTCCGTTGGTTATGTTGTGTCGTTTTATTAAATATTTATTGTAAATAACCACTAACGAGAGTACTACACTTGTCAACATTAGTTCTTGTATTTTCATGATTGTAGTGTATTATTGTATCACCATCAAACTAATAATAATAACATAACTTCCACGAAATCTATTAATTTCTAGCGAATTGCGCAGAATCGTAAAAAAAATATTGTTTCAAAGATTGTACAGTATCATACAGGTTGATATCGAAGACAAAGCAACTTCTTGTTCAATATATTGGACAATTTATTGTTTCAAATCTTGTTCAATATTTAGTGTAGTCTAAAACAAGCTTAAGAGCTAAGGGAGGCCTTCATGACCATCCAGATCCTCTGGATTTTAGATATCGGTTGCGGTCTTATATAATGGGCAGAAACGAAGGGTCACTTTCAACATATGGTAACGTTGTACGCTCGATTTACCCACTGCAGAGCCTACTTTAGGTGCAGCATTTTTCAACACCGTTCTTAATGAAGAGATTGAAATACGGCAAGACGAAGAGTCCGATTGGATTGAATTAAAAGACGTTGTGTATGACGGTCTCGAACATTTGGCTGGTTACATTTGCCACAAACTCAAAGAGCAATTTTTGTTAATGTGAATGCCGACAGTGTTTTAATTTCAAAAAATTATCTAAAAAACTTGTTAGAAAAAAGTAGTCATGTAGAATGTTCTGAAGATGTCAAAAAATTATTTTTTAGATCGTGGATGTTTTTTAGATTGCGGCAATTAAATAAGGAGTTAACAGATTCTTTCATTAGCAAAAAAAGGAAGTTGAATAAGGTTACAAAATAAAATTTTGTGTTAAATCTTTTAGTGATTATTGAAATCAAGGGTGTATATAGAGTGTTGCAAACGAACATACAGCCTCTCACACCTTCATGGTTTACTCGGTTTTAACTAACGAGGCTCTGACGACCGAGTATTGGTGGTAGATAAAATAGGATGATGATTTCAATAATGGACTTTTCCTTTTGAATTTATGTTTTATTTGAACTATAAATAAATAATATGATTATGATTTTATACTTGCATTATGTGTTTTATTTCAATAGTTATGATTTTAAGTAAAAATATATGTATATAATTATTATATTATATTGAATAAAAGTCAACATTCAATATTATCTCTCTTGAATTTATGATTTATTTGAATAGTTGTAATAATTTTTTTCTAATTTAGCGCATTATTTAAATATATTTTATGATTTTATATTCTATTATGTGTTTTATTTCAATATTTGTGATTTAGTAAAACATAATTACACGTTTTCATTATATCGCGAACACCGCTAAATATTTGAATTTGAATCAAACCAAGGTACGTCATAATGACGTAGTGCGCCAAACGGACGAAAATAGGTTTCAAAGATATCATACCTTGTAATTCATTGTATCATGTGCTGCAATGATGACATTATCATTTATGTTTTATTGTAGCTTTATTTAAGACATGACTAATTTTTTATGCTATAAAATTTTCAAGTTGTCGCTCAAACAACGCCGCGACTTGAATTTCCCCCGATATGAACTTTTTAAATGGATGGTAAATTTTAAATACTGTTTGACGCGGCATAAAAGCTGACGCCGGCGCTGAACAGCTGAAAAATTAAAAAAAAAAAGTATGATGAAACTCCTTTATTCTTGAAGTCGCCCTTCGTGTTTGTTGTTTTTTTGATATCGTTTGGCTCCGCTACTGATCACATTAAGACGCTTGTGGTCCATGCGCAGGTTGAAATTTACTTTGACGTATGTTTTGTGACTTTGACGTATATGTTTATTTATTATTTTAGGTTATCTACCCGTTTGTTAAAATATTTAATTGTAATCGATGATGGCTTGTTGTGTTCCCAACTGCATGTCTAAGCATAGCATAAATAGAGAGTTAAGTTTTCATACATTTCCTAAACAACAACTTTTAAACAAGAAATGGAAAAATGCCATCAAAGTTGGAAATTCGCTAAAAGTTGGATTTCCACGTATATGTTCCTTGCATTTCAAACCCGATGATTATACCCAACATAATTCAAGACTTTTAAAGGAAGGTTCGGTGCCGTCTGTTAATTTGCCAGAATTTTGGACAACCTCTGCCAAAATGCGGCCCAAAAAGGCTCCTATTCAAAAATGTATTAAGCAACAACCAAAGCGTAAGTTTTTTTTATTGCTCTTAATTCACAAAAAATCTAAACCGAGTCTTAGTCTCTCTAGTAGATGAGCATACTCACGAACTGCAGACATTATCTGAGAAGTACTACGTTAAGATGGATATTCCAGCGCTGCCCGATACCGAAGACACTGTAAGTTTTTTTACTCTATTGTTAACTCAAATTAAAATACTTGTGTAGTTTGATAATAACGACGAGTGTGCTAAAGAAAACTATGAGAAAAATGCTGTAAACGTACCTGCCGAGAGTAACACTAAAATTGTTTATCATAGTAAGTTGCTTGTGCGAAGTTGTAAGCAAAATATGTATCGTCATTATTTTAGGTTCCGTTTTGTCAGAACACGAATTTAAAATTGTGAAATGCTTATGTAATTTAAATTTAGAAGTAGAAAATGTTCAACTGATATTGTGTTCGCAATGTGTGGCCTTTCAGCATTGTGTCTGCATGGGATATTTAGATAAGAAGGACATTAGTGAAGAACCATACACTTGCTATGGTTGCAAAAATGAAGGAGGAAGTAAGAGTGCATCCAGGGTTGCTTTAATGAGGTTGTAGTTATAACTTTGTGTAGTGTAACGGCGTATTAATTCACCTCTATTTGCAGGCTTGCATTGGTTTTGGCTTATCGTTCTGATGAGGTTCCAAATGATTTGTTGGATAGTTTGTCGCCCAGCATGAGGTTGTGTTTAATTCAAGACTTGAAAAGTAAGAATATATTACAGGGTGAAGATGACCTGTAAGTATTCTCGATATTTAAATTTTCTCCATTTTAATCATCTATTTTTGCAGATATTTTTTAAATAAACCTGTGTTAACTGAGACTCAAATTAAAAATGTCTTACAAGAAGCGCTGCCCTAAACGTTGAAAATGTTTGTGTTAGCGCAATTTTAATTTTACCTAGATACAATTTAGTCTGTATTAGGTCCACAATTATGAATATTTATTTTGTTTAAATTCTTAATGTTTCAGTATAACTGAAGGCCTAAATTTTTAAATGTACTTCTCCTTCTTTGCTTTTAATGGGAAAAATTGTTTGTGAGAAAATATTTGATCCTACTTTATGCACATGATTTTGACAATGGCGTTTGCATATATGATGGTTATTGGGTATAAAGGTGTTTTGTTTATATAATTTTTGAAATCAGATTTTAAAAAAGTTAATATTAAAAATAAGGAATTTGTTGCTGATTTTAATCCTATCAATACTATCCCTCTTTTTTTTCTAAAACAAAAAATAAAATCAATACAAAACTAAGTTATACAATTTTCAGTTCATAGGTGGCGCGACAGATTCAACTCGTTGATAATGTATTTGCAGTTCGGCATGAACTGCCAGATTGTAACAAAAATTATTTACTCTGGTTTCCCTTCAGAGCGAATAAATCTTTCGCCTTTTACTAAAGATTTCCGTGGAGGGGAACACTCAAATGAGTGTTCACTGACTTTTTTCTAGCCCGACATTTGTTGGGCTGCATATAAAATAAAAAGAATATTATAATTTTAACCGTAGCTATTTATAGTGTATTTATATCGTTGACCCTCCATAATTAATTAGTAAAAATATAGTTGAGTTAGGGGTCAGTATTAAAACAATAAAATTGTCCGACGTTCGAGTCTTTATTTACCCATTATCAAAGCTACAAATAATTAAAAACTTACATAGATTACAAAATTGAAAATAATAAAAGTAAAATATTGAAATACAGAATTAAAATATAAAAGTGAAAACAATTTGAAAATACTTTAGATGAAATACTAACCTTTATATGAGATAAATGGGGGTAAGAAGGGGTCTTCTTAACTTGTTTTCACTTTTATATTTTTATTAAACTAAAATTTTAATTTTTTAATTCTGTATTTCAATATTTTACTACTTTCATATTTTTATTATTTTAAAATTTTTTAATCTATGTAAGTTTTTAATTATTTGTATTTATTTGTAGCCTTGATAATGGGTCAATAAAGACTCGAAACGTTGGACAATTTTATTGTTTTAATACTGACCCCTAACTCAACTATATTTTTACTAATTAATAGCTATTTATTGAGATGACCCGAGCTATGCAAAACTTTTAAATTTACTTAATCCCAAGATTACACCCTAGCTCGGTTTCATCCATTATTTTTAACAATGAGACTCCTTTAATTCTTTTTAAATTGTCAATTGTAACAAATTTGTTGGACTGCACCTTTTGCACATCAACTAAAATTGTCACAATATTCTTTATCTTTTCCAAGTTATTTAGCACTTCACTTTGTCAATTAAATAAAAAAAACAACAAATCAAATCAACTTAATTTATTAACTTTTAAAAACACTTAACAATTTTAATTATTGCGGAATGGTGTTTCATCCGCTTGATCATTCGACGTCAAGGCCGTAGTACTCAAGAGTACTAGCCGTACTCCCTCTAGTCTTTTCTTTTTCGCTCTTCCCACTCTTTTATTTTTACATAGCAAAACTTAACAACTATTTATTACAATGTGATAAATAAATAAATAATAAAATTGAATTTTAAAATTATTTACAAAATAAATGAATTAATGGTTTTTAGTGTTTCGAAACATATTATAAGTTAGTGCAACAAACTATAATCTATAATAAGCTTAAACAATGGGTGAAAAGTCAAAATTCTGAAAGTTTGCAAGGATTCACAAAGCCCAGGTTTACGGAAAATTTAAAAAAAAAAATATATCTCGACCGAGTAATTTTAAATAGTAAAAAGGATGGGAATTTAAAAATGTATTTAATAATTTCTTAAATGCTACTTCACTCACCGATGCTGGAAAAGTCAAACTCGAGGACATTAATACGTTTATGGATCCACGGTTTAAAAATAGAAAAATATTTTTGGGATTTTGAATTAAAACTAAATAACATTTTAACAAATGAAGATTTAATTATCAAAAATATAATTCTGTACATTTCTGCAACTTACACACCCTCCGAAATACTTTTTCTAAAGCTAGTAATATTATAACTGCGAAACGTTCTTGTTTGTTGTAACAGGCAAAATGAAGATCTTTTTCGATTATTTTTTTTTGACAGCATAATAAATATATATTTAAAAACTGTTAATTGCATTGATTAGTAGATGTTTTAGGGTATGTGTTAAATTTTTTTCATAGAAAAATATTTGAAAATATTGGAACTACAGCTATATTCCCGAAGCGCCTTTTTTGGACTTGACTTGCGATGGTCATGATAACTTTAGAGCGATTCATCTGAAATCAGAACTTCAAAAAAATGTTGTTAGTATATTATATTGTCTAGTCGATAACTGAAGGATTTGTCAAAATTTAAATTAAAAAAAAATGGCGACAGTTTTAGTGAAAAGTTTATGTTTTGAAGGTGTTAAATTTTTGATTTTTTTGCTTTAAAAATTTGAAAATTCTTCGGTTATCTACTAACTATTATAATAAATAAGTAGTATAAATTTGGTGTTGATCGGATTGATAGTTTTTTAGTAATCGTGACCACCGCAAAGGGACTTTCACTAAAACACGATTCTGAGATAATCGTCTTTAGTTACAAGTTTGTTCCTTTCATTATTTAAAATAAATATATTTGAACTTACATCGAACCGTCTATTCCATGACCATGAAGTATTCTTGTACAGCCTCCAAAACATCGATGGGAGTTTGGTGTAATTTTCCAAATTAATTGATGATAACTTTCGTTATTATTCTGCGTAAATCCGCCAAATGAATTCTTTCTTTTTTAGATCTCCGTAAATTGGCTTACTAGCTTTCAAAAAATCTGCAGGAAGAGCAGTGTAAGTGTGTTGGAATGATGCTATTTCAGCCTTTTATCTTCGGGCAGCACTGCGTAAGCTCTCTGCCACTCACACCTTGAGTCGATTCCGGGCGGACATTTTTCATGTTGTAGATTTTTATAGTGACAGTATGTAGCCCAAATTGCATTTTCCATAGATTCAGCAGATTCATTATTTTGGCGAATTGCCAAACCGTAGTATATTGTCAACTTGTCAATAATTTGCCGGTCAACTTTCCATTTCCGCTGAGACCGTTATTTTATTTTATTGTATTTGTGTAAGCGACTACCCAATGCATTTTGTTTTCATAACATAATTGAACAATTTGACAAGCGCACTGTAAGTTTTAGAATCTCCATCACCAATATAATTGAAATACTTTATTCCGTGCAATTCTTCGGAGCGTCCAAACATTTCTGCCCTGACATCAACTTCCATTTTACCAAATGATCCTGAGTGGTTGGCGAGACAGTTTGGCTCGTGAGTTATCTTCCACTTTTCATATTCAGCCGTGCCCAATTTTACAGTGCGCGCTCTTTACAACCACATCAATAATTTTTCCACTTAAGTACCTATAAATTTGGACCGAATGCTCCGATCGTTATGAAATTATGTGATAGTATTTTTGAGATAATGTAGGGAAGGACCGAGCAAAATGACATAGTTAGCATTCCAAGGATTCTCACAACTTGAAATACACACCAAAAAAATCCGGACTTGTACCTATAGTTTGCATGTTATTGACCTTTATAAATCAAAAACAATAACACATGCAGCTACTCACACTTAACAAAAATAAAATTCACTTGAAATACTTGAATTTTCTATTAATTTTGATAATCGAATCATTTGAACAGTATTATAAATAAGTCTATCCCTCAATGTCTCGGAGGATAGACGGGTAAAAAGTTTTTAATCCAAAAGATCAGCAGAATTTCCACTTTAGTGCTAGCAATGGTTGATGCCTACAGAGGGAATTATGGACGAATTTTTCATGTTATTAATTTAATGTAAACTGCAAGTGTGTTTCATCAAAATTTTTATTTTACAATATAATTTAAAAAATAATGTACAAAAAATAAATAAGTAATAAGTTACTTATTTCTTAGGCCAACTTGATGAATGCTTTTTATATTTAATGTCATTTGTAACTAAAAATTTTAGCTGATAAAATCGTTAAAAATATCCAAAACGCCAACTTCTGTTGAATAATTGACTAATTGAGTTACATGTACTAGGGGGATGTGTAAGTCATGAGATGAAACTCTGGGAGTTACCAAAAACACTCGTTTTGGTAATCTGTATTTATTGAAAATTCTATTAAACCTTTTTCGTTGAGAATTTGAAGCTGGAAATATCAATCCCATAAATACCAGTTGATCATTGCTTGAAAGAAATAACTCTAGATTGGTATCATCTAAAGTCATAGCCTCGAAGTGGAAACATATTCTATTTAATTTTAGATTTTTATTTTTCACCACGGTCGCAAAAAACTCTTGAAGGTGCATATCGGCTTGTTCAAATACTAAGTCTTTAAGGCTGCTCGTATATTTCAATGCATTACATAGAGCTATATTTAAATTTCTAGTTGATAGCAGTTTCAGAGACCGAAGTTTTTTACAATTTTGGGCAATCTAAAGAAGAGTTATTTTAGTGGATGTTTTTAAATAAAAAGAATACTTACTGGTATCAAAAATTGACCATCGACGTGCACTGGAATGGTGTGCAACGTTAATTTTTGTAAACCTTTTATATTTTTTATGCAACTTAAAGAGCTATTAGTTACCAGCCTTGTTTGTTTAGAAGCCAACGTAGATGATCTGTAATAAAATAATTTAAATTTATTTTGCTACTATTAATAATATTAAATCTTACATGCACTCCCAAATTTCTAGTTGTTCTAAAAGGGTCATATTATCTACAGCTTCTTCAAGTATTGACTTGGAAAATCCCTTATTTGGCACTCCTAGTCTTCGTTTCTTAAATAAAGGTTGATAATCTTCATTCGACGATTTTGTAATAGACTCTAAATAATATTTTATTAGTTTTCAAATAACTTATTAGAATTCAAAATAATCAACACAATCAAAGTCAATTTATTTTATTTAGGTAGGCTGTGAAAACATTCGAGTTCTATTTTTTTACCTAAATTCAATAACGACAGACTGACCGAGTTAGCCAGAAAAAATACTAAATTTGCCTACCATATACTTACGTTCGCACAAACAAAAATTAATGGCCAGCTTTTTAACTAATTTTGTGTTATCTGATAATAGAATTTTTCTTACGGTGACGGTCAACTTTGCACCATAACAATATACATGCTTAAAATTTAATTCGGTAAGGTTCATATTTGATGGTAAAATTGATTTAAGCACGATTTGCTACAATAAAAACAATTATCTGTTTAATTTGTTCAATATTATGGCAGAAAATAACTTACTTTGGAATCTTTCCAAGAAAATGGGTAGCAATAACTTCCAACTAAATTGTCAAATAAATCATCGTATTTCATATTTTTGCTATAGATATTTAAATGGGAATGTACTGATGACTTCTCTGAAATAAAATGCATTAACGTTGGGGTTTTTTAAATTTAACTACCTTACCGCAAGTAAGCATATTTGATTTGCTATGGTGTGTTACAATTAGTTCATCTGTCTTCTCGAAATTTTCTAAACGACATACATTGAGCGTATATTTTGTTACATGTGTTGGTATGTGTTTTACATCATACAGCATTGGTAACTCGGAAGCGGTTATTAACTAAAAGTAAATTTTATTTTAAAAAATGTTTGTGCGTTTTAATATTGTAGAAGTTACTTTAAGATTTAAGACCTTCAGAGAAAATGAAATTAAGTCTGAAGTCAAAATTAAGCCAATAACTTTACAAAACGATGATATTTAGGTACGATGAATGCTAGTATGAATTTTGCAAAGTATTAAGCCAGCCTTTAAAATCTCGTTATTACAGGAACTGTCAAAATTATTTTGCGAAAAAACAATGTAAGGTTTTCCTGATAAGAAACTAATCCGTTTTAATTCAACAAACGGTTTTGCACATAAACTATCATTGATTCAATTAATAGAACCTTGCAATTGTTCATAACAAATGCATTTACTTGTCACATCGGTGTATACCCAGTGGCACAAAATACCCTCCACTATAGTGGTAATTTACAGAATTAGCAGACGACCAAAATAAACGTTCATTTTGTAAATAATTGCAAGAACATGATGAAATAATATACTAGATACTGGGCCAAAAACCCAAGAATTAATTTTTCTACAAGAATCATCAAAAAATCAATATTTGAGTTGAGATTTTTAATAACAAAATTATCAGATCATTTGAAATTATTTGAAATTTAAACTTTTGATGACGAAGATAAGTCCTGCATTGAAGAATGTTGCAAGAGATGGTGCTACAAACCACAGAGTCAGATCTCCCGAGTTCCCAAATATTAATCACTAGCAGGGTGGTATAAGGCTTAAATCGACATGCTACTGAGTGGGAGCCTGATGTTCAATGCTTGATTGCGCCGACTGCACTGTTGTGTTCTAAAGCCTAAGTTTGATCTATAAACTCGGCAAGGGTGGCGTTTTAACTGCTAAAACCTCCTTTAATATCCTTAATGGAAGGAAAAAGAAGAGGTCTGCATTTAGGAGTGGACAGATAACGGCTAAAGAAGAAATATTAATCCTTCGAAGAGAAGTAATCATGCAAAGTGTGGGTTAATAAATGAGAGGCATTTGGCTAATGTTAAAAATTCGCTTGGATTTTTTATAACGATATTGAGATTATTTAAATAAATGTTATGTTATAACAGTAATATAGTTAACTTTTTTGTAAATTAAGTTAATATTTGGGCTATAAATGTAAAAAACTGAAATCTGAAAGTAACTTTTACAACTTGCATGTTTAAACTTACCCACATATCCTTCAAATTTTTCAAGATGTTAACAGTAAGTAAAAATAAATCCGATTTTAAAAAGTTTCCATACAGGTACAGTCTTGTAAGTTTATTTGAACAAGCGTTCAAAAAGGGTATGCTTATGTTTCCATTGTAAAATGTAACAGCAAGGGTATTTAACTAAAATATAAATATATAAATATACAGCGTTTAAAACAAACAGCAATTGCCTACATTAGTAAGATTCTTGTAAGCTGGTACGGATGCATCGCTTAATCCTAGTGTTGTGTCGACAGCATAAAGGCACTTCAAATTCGTCAATTTATTTAAAAAGGTAGTCCATACTTTTGGTGTAATCCAGTACACAGAATTTATATTCAAAGTGGTAATCGCTTCCAACCGAAAAGTAGCCGCAAGAGCAGTAGCTTTAAAATGAGTACTGTTTAAATCGTATAATTGCGATAGAATAAAATTCCTAAAATTTTTGGTGCAAATGGTTCAAAGCAAATCAGTGAAAGTTGTTTTCTACTTACTCATTAATTTGTTTTTCTTTCATACATTCTTTTAACGAAGGGTACAGTTTACATAGCTGCATCAAAGTTAGTACGTCTACATTTTTTAAAATCTTTATTTTAATTTCAAAAGGTAAATCAAAAAATGAAGTTTCGGACATTTTTCAAAGTGTGTATCTCTCTTATCTATGATTCTAACCTAAAAGCCTAAAAGTACACAAAACATTATCAGTTATTATAGCCAGTGCTGCCAATAGAATTGTTTATTTTTCCCCGAAAAAATTTTTCGTATGTTCGACGATTAAAATTTTTTAAATTTCATAACTTAAAAAATATTCTCGTGAATTGATCAATGACTATAGTAACAAAAAAATGTAAAGAATCGGAAATAAATAAAAACAGCATTTGCCTCTGAATACCCTGTTGTTTAGTGTATATTATTGATGCTATATTTTCCGGTACATGTCATTTCGGCGATTTCAATTCTGTACCGGCATTTCGGCGATTTCCATTCGGAGACAGAAAATTCGACTACGTCGATTCGGCGACGGGAAATTTATTTAAGTGTTAAAATTTATTAAAAATGTAATTGAAAATACTGAATTGTATTAAAATGGGGAAAATCAAGAAAATATTAATACAATAAATATTATTGAAAAGGAACAAAAAACAAAAGAACGACGAGTTTTTAAGTACAAGCGTTGATTGATTCTAAATCAACAGTAAAAGTTCGAAATGCCATAGGCATCCGTACTAAAGTTTTTTAGTTTAGATTTTAAATTTAGAAGAATAAATTGAATGAAACTGGCATAGCCGAATATCGGGTCGCCGAAATGACGTTGCCGAACTGGAATCGCCGAAATGACGGTGTCCGTATATTTTCTGTTTTTAAACTATTTCTATTATCAGTTTTTATTGAATTTGAGTCGCTGAAAAGGCGCTCTACGCTTGCATTTGAAAATGAAAGAATAAAAAAAAAAACAAATAATAATCTGCAGATTTTTGAAAATTGGAAAATTGACAATTTGTTAGATACTTACAATTTCTGCCTCTATCGCACTTGCAACTAATTGAACTTTTTATTTTTCTTTCGTTTTCTTTAATAATAATATCCTCATAAGATAAAATACTCATAAAATAAATACTCATTTCTGTTGAACCTCTTGTCACCACTCATACTCTGTTTTGGAAGTAATCCAAAGGCGAGTGACTGGATTTTCTCTTTGCTCACCAAAGCCATTCTTGCCATCTGGATAAAGAAAATACCAACGCAATTCCTCCACACGCCGTTCGCGTTTCAAATTCAACGGTGGTGCAGTTTTCCTTGAATTTGCGGCCAATCTCATAGTATCGGTCGAAGAACTATTCTGCTCACCGTCTCAGCTTGATCCACGAACGTTTATCAAATGAGACGGAAGAGCAAAAATTAAAACAAAAAAAAATTAAGCCGACTTAAAAAAAAATACTGTTAAAAAATTCACTAAAAAGTAAAAAATAATTAAGTTACTTCAACTAGCTGGCACACGCGGCCAATTATTATTATCTTTGGAGTCAGTGCCAGCCAAGATTTTTAGAAATTCTCGGAAGTTCTAGAAGATCTGATCCATAGATCAAGGAATTTCTCCGGCGGATCAACAGATCGGCTCTACAGATCAAGCTGTTTGTCCTGTGGATCAACACAGATCAAGAAAACTATATAGGTTGAATTAAGTACAGGTATAAATGTATAAAGTTAAGGTGTGTCATATTAATTTAAAAAGAGATATTTTCTAAGTGTTTAAATATAAGTATTAACAATGGCAAAAAATGTTGCAAACGGCGGTTCATTAAAACGAAAAAGAGAACCATCATTCAGTAATGATTTAAAGAAAGCTGTAGATTTTAAGAAACGAAAGCAAATGGATTTTTCATCTGGAATTGGTTTTGAAGAAGCATTAGAACAGCTTCTACAATTATTTGACGATTTAACATTATCAGATTCAAAAATAACTGCAACTGATAGAAATAAGTTCTCAGTCACCCAAAGCACTGAAGCCGATATAAGTTCCAGCTTCGGTATGCACGATGCATTGAATATGGAAATAGATTCCTCATCTGGAATTGCCGTTGAAGAAGCATTAGAAATAATTACAATCAACAACGGTAAAGACAAGGAAAAACAACAATATAAAAAAGAAGAAACTAAAATTATAGAACACAAGACTTACGAAAAAAATAAAATAAAGGAAAATAAACCAAACCAACATCAGAAAAACGATAAAAACGACAACGAAAATAAAAAACACACAACCAAAACAGTCCATAAGCAAAAAAATAAATCTGAAATAGAAATAGATTCTTCATCTGGAATTAGTTTTGGAGAAGCCCTAGAAATCATTGCAATAAACAACAGTAAAATTAAGAAAAAAAAGAAAAATTAAATATAATAATTATAAAACGAATTGGGCGATACTGACTATGTTTTTAACAAAAATGTAAATTATCCAATAAATTATTAGTTGATTTATTATTTAACGGTGTAAATTTTTTCAAAAATAAATAAATAATTTAATAAACATATTCTTATGTTGGAAATATTTATTTTGGGATTCTTTTACGTAATGTAATGACCCACCAGGCAGGAACAGGTAATATAAAGCAGGTACTCAGTACTTAATGCGTTATCAAGCCGATTTTGAGAGTTTTTAATATACGTTTAATAATATACGTCTTATAGTTTATAGACGTAGCATAATAAAGGATAATATACGTAGACAGTATACGTCTATGTATAGGGATACGTCATGACAAAAAATACGTATACGTATACGTTTATGCTATACAGTTTATAGACGTAGCATAATGAAGGATAATATACGTACATTGAATATGTATAATATACGTAGACAGTATACGTCTATATTGTGGTGATTTTTTGTTCAGTCAACCCGTAAGTCCAGACCGTGGTCATTTTATTTGTTTTAAGTAATGCAAATAAGTTACAATTTATTCAGAGGAAAATTAAAAAGACTAAATTTTATATTTAAACACATCCGCAACACATCTTTATTGTAATTTTTATAAACGTTGGAATAAGTGATATTTGTGCAGTGCTTCGAAAACGATCTACGATAAAAGAAAAGAATATTAATTTGTGCAACATCCTGTACGTAGTTGAAGAACTTACGCGGGATAAATTTTCTTAAGGTTGAAACCAGGTCTTCCAGAGCGCTTGGATGCGGGTTAGACGCTAATAATTTGCGAGGAGTATAATTTTTACTTTGCAACTAAGTAAAAATTAGTTTTGGAGCTGTAAAAGTGAATATTTACGAAGAATCGTCAATTTCTGTAGAAAATTGCTGAAAATATTAAAATTTGAAGACATCGTAAGTAAAATTTTACAAAGGTCAAAGTTAGAAGCAGAGGCCATTTTGAAAAGGATTAAATTGAATTTTGAAAATTGGATCAGCGGTTTTGAGATTGATAAATTTCAATCTAATTGACTTTGTAAATCAATACTACACTAGATAGTCTACAAAAATTCGTTAATTTCAACACATGTAAATACTCGCCACGTACGGAAGCAAATGGTGATCGAAGAGACGAGCCGCTTACACGAACACGCACGAGATTTATACAAGGTATTTCAAAATTAAAAAGTTCCATAGTAAAAACATTTTATTAAAAAAAAAACTAAACTTGTATTACATTATAAAATTTTATTATTCGCTACACACTTAAAACATACCGGCAAATAAGTTTGAAATTTAGCAAGGTTTGGAATAAAGTAAATAAAATTTCAAAATCAGTGGTCGATCATAATTACACTGAAGCCTAATAGCGAGATTTAAAATAACTTTTGAGTTTTTATTTGCTCACAAGACAGACGGGGTGACCTACAGGAATTCGCTACTGGGTGTTTCATGCTCTACCGAATCCACTAAGCTAGTCGAGGTAATTTTAGGTTGGAAAAGGTTTTTAATAAAATACCACCACAATATATTGGGATACGTCGTGACCAAAAATACGTATACGTATTCGTATATGGTATACGTATTATAGTCGGTTTTAACGTTTGATCTAGACGACTTTTATACGTCTAATATACTATTATGTGTTACTTGGGTACCTATTAGGTAATTATATTCGTTATGACACCATCAATCACTAGTTGCTCGATCTTTTCGTTGGTCTTCCTACATTTCGCCGCCCTATAGATTTATGTAGGTATATTGTTTGGGAGTAGGATATCGTTCATCCTCATCAGGTGTTTTCTCCATGTTTCGCAGTATTCTATTTCCGCATTCTTCGCGCAGCCCATAATAGATCTTAAAAATCTCCATCGAATTTTTTTCGTGAGGCTCTACATTTTTTGTATAGCAAATTGAGTGAGCGTTTGTAATGAACCATGTAAAGTACCATCTAAACTGTTAAACTCATTGTGATCTGAGTGCCATTATAGTGCCAGACTGATCCATATTCTTGTTAGACAAAACTAATAAAAAATGTATAAATTAGTAATTTGACCAATGAACTGCTTTATAATTATAAAGCTTGTAACCAAATAAAAATAACTTACATAAATACAGTGGCGGCTCGTGGGGAAAAATTTTGGGTAGGCCAGCAATATTTTATAAATAGATAAAATCTGCGGAAGATGTGAATATTTTCTTGAGTTATAATAATATGCTCTATTAAGTCATTTTATTTAAATAATAGAATGACTTACAGTTACTCGAAAAAGTATTCGGACGCTCTTATGTTAGCAATGTAAATTGTACTTTTTGAAAACTCTTTTTAGCATATAAAAATCGCTTTTACAAAAATACTCTTCAGACATTTTTTGTAGATAATTTCATTCCCTTCATTTTTGTTTTCAAACATGTTTTTATTCGTCGGCTCGTTTTCGATCGAGAGTGACTTAAAGCAGTCTCGGTAAAAATTCCACGAGAATCCTTCGAGAAAACCATTGCGCATTTTTAATTTTATGAAAAAGTTTTACCGAGCCTGCTTTAAGTCACTCAGTCGAAAACGAGGCGACAAAATAAAAAAATGTATAGGAACAAAAATAAAGACAATGAAATTTGCGACAAAAAATGTCTAATAAGTATTGCTGTAAAAACAATTTTTATATAATAAAAACAGTGTTCAAAAAGAGCAATTTACATTGCTAACACAGAAACGTCCGAATACTTTTTCGAGTAACTGTACATTAAGTTATAGTATTTATAAGCAATGATTGGTTCTCTTATTTTTGCTCTTCGCAAATCTGTCTATGACATTGTCGTGAAATGTGTCCGTTTTTAATAATTCATCAAGAATGTCTTTTTGTATTGATAACAGTGCAAGTGAAGATAGGCGACAATACCTACCGCTTAAACTATTTTGCAATAATAAAAATACACTACAAAGTGCAAAATACCGCTTAATTTCTTTTTTTGTTATTTAATTAATTTATTTAATTTGAGATAAATATTCTTTTTGTCATCTAAACAGCTTTGAAATGCCGCTCGCATGTGTCCGATAAGAAAAACTGTTTATGGCGAGGTATCATATAACTGCAAGTATCTGGTAGGCACGGGCCTAAGCGCTGGCTATTGAAGCTATAGTATTGCTGTATCGGGCGTCATGGTCCTACTATTACATTGCGCTATATGGACCAAGCTTGGCCAGTGCCTACACTATAATACTTTGAAGCAGATACAAATAAAAATATAAAACAGGCTAATTTTTGCAGCTGTTATTGCAATTTTAAGTGCAAATACTGAAAAATAACAAATATTAATTGTCCATAATATTAAAATATTAATTTTATTGTACATAAAGAAAATGTTATTTATGTACATTAAATTTTGGGTAGGTCGGGCCTACCTTGCCTGTTCTTTAAAACCGCCACTGCATAAATATCATGCAAAATTACTCTTTCGGTTGTCCGTTGTCATATGAACCACAATTACAATATTTTTATTTGTTGATTTGTCTGTTACAAGCGTTCTTATTTTTTCTTAGCACTTTGATTCACATCACGTCAAATTTAAGGTTACGATGTTAAGTCAGTGGCGGCACTTCACGTAGACTAGAGAGAATTAACTACATAATTATGATACAAAGATGCTAATTCAGATCTAATTAAATAAATAAAAATTGACTATGTAAACATCGGATAACTTTTTCCAATTAATTTGGGTTAATAAATAATTTTGAGAAGCCAGGTACATTATTTTTTCATATTTCGACAAATGACAGTTTGAAAATTAAATTGTAATAAATCGGTGCATATTAAACATCAAATTAAAGAGAAAATTATAGCGAAGAATGTTCTGATGTTTAATTCAAAATTTAGTTAAAGATAAAGAAATGGTATATAAATTTAGAAAAATTAATAATGGCGATTTCGCCATTTTCGTTCGTTTTCGCTGGTTTTCGTAGAAAGTATAAATAGCCGATCGAAAAACCGTTAACGGTCATTTGCGATTTTACCGCGTAGAAGTCAACATCGTCAGCCATGTAGTACGACAACATTTTTATTAACTGAAAAATAACGTATAAACATTAAACAAATATATTATTTTATTATGAATAAGAAAAATGAAGACATCAAATTTTGTTTAACAACTTTTGGGTGAGTACAAATAATATTGAAATAGTCACATTTTCTAAAATCTGTTTGTGGCTGTAATGGCCAATCTATCCGTCATTATAATTTATTTATTATTTGTTGCTATGATCATGAAGAATTATATGAAGAATTATATAAATCATATGAAGAATTCTAAATAATAGTATATTATATAACGAGTATGTAGCGATTTCGGCATGTGTCAAAGTTGATGTAAATCCGCAATCATCCGGCTCATCGTTGAATTTTTCGAAATTTTTTTTGCATATTCGGCTTTAGATAATTTTTTGCATACGGGTGGCATTTTTCAAAATCGATATTTTCAAAAAGTTTTGCACTTTTTTTTCGACTGAAAATTTTTAAAATTATTAAATTGCAATATTTTCATTTAATAATTCATCGGTTTAATAATTTTAACGTATTCTTAATTCCCGATATTCAAAGAGTTTCGCTTGATTACTTTTAACGAGGATTCTTACGGATAAATGGTAGCACTGCCCGCCACACCCACACACCGAGGTTCGAATCCCGGAGAAGGCGACAATTTTTCTAAAGGAATTTGCAAACCGATGAGACGTAGTTTCCGAATATTATATTAAAACATTGATACTTTAAACAACGGTGCTTTAAATTCATAATCCACGGGTGTGAATTATGAAGGGTATTACATTACTGTGATTACGTACGTAATGGATGTATTGTGTACCAGTCGTAGATAAATTAAAATAAAATTCACTTCGTAAGATTTCCCGCAAAGTGAAATCGGAATCTTCCTATGTAGCTCCGTTGCTTGTATAAATATTTATTGGAAATATACTGTAACTTGATTTTTGTTTCAGATACTTCTAAACTTGCTCAACAATCAACAAAATTTATATTAACTAAAATGATGAACAAAATTAAAACAAAGATGAACCATATTGACCCGCACCTAATTTCAAGATCAGAACGTGGACATTTGGACTACGACCACAAGAAAAGGTTCTTAAAAAGACTCTGCGTTAGGCAAAATTTTAGATTGTAGTATGAAGTACAAAGAAAAACATCGAATAGGCAGGCATCAAGTAAAATCTATTTTTAAATTCTTACATTTTAATATTTCTAACAGCAAAATTTAGTAATTTTAAAATTAACTTAATCGTTTATTATCAACTAAAAGATTTTCTTAATTCGTTTTAATAAAATTTAAAAATTATCTATTCCTATTTTAAACGTTATTGTAATTAAAATAACTCAACGTAATTTACTGCTTCGAAATTACTTTGGTATAATGATACTGTCGATATATGAAATTTTATTTTATTTTGAACTCGGATGAATGGAAAATTTTTTGGTATTATTTTGACATATTCGAAGTTCTTGTTAAACATTTTCATATTCTTGTAGCCGTTATGCCGGAAAACATTGAATTAATTTTTTGTCGATCATAAAAAATATAACTTTCTAAATTGAATTATATGAACGCTGAATGTTTTTGATGCTATCAAAATTTTTACATTTTGTGATTTCATTCATGTTTTCTGTTTTTGTGAAACTGGCTTTATTCATTTTTTTTTTTTTATATAAAATTGATAATATAAATTTTTATTTATGGAAATCTTCATCTCGGAATATTTTGCAATCATTTTTTCACAGTGAAAAGTCAAAAACCACGTCAACACCTTTTCGTTAACGAAACGCCAAATTAACAAAGATATTAAAAATTTCATTTATTTCAGAACTGTATGTTCAAATACATCATTTTTTATTTTTTCGAAGAACTCACTTGGATAATAGAATTTATAAAAAATTATTTCATTTCTGACCAAACTGTAGTATTACCGATGAATACCAAAGATGTACGGGAGACAAATTTATGCAATTTACAAATTATTTTTGGTTTAGTATAAAAATGCAACGAGAAATAAAATCGAAACTTTGCTTCCAAATAATTATTGCGTGAACCGTAAATTTTTGAAAAAGTAGTTTAATTTGAGTTTTGTAACAATCTAATAGCTTAAGTTTGATGTTGCATTGGATGATGCCAAAAATATAGAGTAGTATCTTAATTTTAGTTATCATTTTTGTATTTAGAACTAAAAAAAAATTGTTGGTCATTATCTTTGGAATGCACTCAATTATGATCAGAAATCAGTTAGGTAATTTAAAAAAATATTGTTTTTTAATTAAATCTCACAGTATAATTTATGTTGACAATTGATTTACAGTTTAAACTGTAAAAATGGTAAATTGATAGGGACAATTTTTAATGAAAACATAATTTAGGTTTGCTTCCTCGAGTTATATCGAAGTGCTGCTTGCGATTAAAATTTCCTTGTAAATTGATGCTTATCTCAATTTCTCCATCTTTCGTTTACTAGGCCGTTTTAATTGCAATTCTCACTACCTACTTATGTAATAAGTATTAATTTATTTAAAATCTAATTTTAATTAACATTATTTGTTATATTTTCGACTTGTAGTAAATCGTCGATAATCGATTAATGTTTTTGAAGTAATTTAAAAATGTGAAAGTCACAGGTTTTTTAAATTTGAGCTATTTGTGAAATATTTCAAATTGATGCTTTTATTAAGTTACTCTTGCGTTTTTTTTCTGTAAATTTAAGCCTTCCATATGCAATGAACACTTTTAAGTTATATTTTGAGTTTTTTTTTAAATAAAATCTTTTATAGCCAGCACCACTGCGACAAGCAATTGATTGATTTTATTTTGAAAACTAAAAGTCATTGATTTTCATAAAAAGTATCGGTATCATAACTGCGGTTTTAGAATTGTCTCACTGTACAGAACGACAACTATTTTCACCGTTAACAAGTAATAATTTTCTAAAGGTATTTTATTCAAACAAATGATCTTTTCTTATACATACAAATTAATAAGTTAATACAAGTGTAATACTGTAAAATACTTTTAATGCCTCCAGTACTGTTTAATAAATGTTATTTTTGAATATATATATTCAAATTATAATTGATGCGATTTTCCATAAATAAGTTACAGACTCCTTACGATAACTAACAGTTTAAAAATGGTTACAATGATAAATTACATGCTAATTGTTGTAAATTGACGTGAATAAAAAAATAATTTCTACTATAAATAAAAAGCAGTTTTACAAAACAGTTTCAAATATTAAACTTCAGAAAATTACTCATTTCTACACAAATATTGCAAGTCGGTACAAAATGTTTTTGAGATCATATCAAATTGGTTACATCAGGAGTACGATCATGAAGAACATTAAAACTTTCTAAGATCTTGTCTATTTTATTTTAAAGATTTTCATTTATTTCGAGTTTAAAATTGTGTATTATTCCGATTGAAATACATTTTTTTGGATTTTTGAGTTTCGGAGCAGTAAATTTGTTAATTGTAATCAAATAATAATTTTGAAATTGTAAGTTTTGTTTACGACAGTTTACTTGCTGCTAGTAAATGAATGTTGAGGTTGCTATGGATACCTGACTCGCTTGTTTTCTTAAATTAAAAATTTATGTCGCTTGTTAATATTTTGATATGTTTTTACTTTGTAATTAAAAAAAAAATTGTATAATAAAAACTTAATTTATTTAAAATTGAATATTTATTAAATTACATGAACATTTGTTTTCAGGAGTTTATTATTTATTCCATAATTTACCAGGAAACTGGTAAATTGTTCTCTACAATTCGTCGTAATTACACAAGGAACACTGAAACGTGGAATCCAATTTCGAAAAAAGATATTTCGTAATTATTAATTCCTGAATAAGATAAACCATCTGTTGTATAAAAAATTAGTATTTTTAAAATGATATGAACAAAAAGGCGGTTTTTATTAGTACTAACTTACATCAAATTCTTATGCCGGTAAAAGGAATTTCATAAAATTTTATCATCGCTTTAAACATTCATGATAATAATAATCTCAAATGGGAAACGTAAAAGTGTATCGGCAACCACCTTCTTTTTCTTTTATGTAACAGATATCAGTGGTAAATTGAGCAATAAATTCTAAGTTTCATTGGTAAATAGACGGGAAGCGTCCTGATGGTATGATTCTGGTGCCACGATTTATCTTCATCTTGGTCAGCAGGTGCTCAAAATTTGAAAACGAACAAATATGCTGGTCTACATGACCACCTTAAATTTTTTGACTTTGCGATACACTTGGTTCGTGGTAATCGGATTAAAAAAAATTTTAATTAAAATCCGGCGATTGTCGTGCCAAGTCTTTTTTCATTCAACATAGCCCAGAAATTCAAAGGGGTAATGTGGCCAGCATTTTACGAACATAGAAATCCGACCGAATTCAACAAATTTTTTTATTATTTGTTAATAATAGATTGTATATTATATTGTATGTATATTAGTAATTAAATTTTAATTTTGCAGAAACATTATAATACATATACATATAAACACGATCGATAATTTTTATAAAATATTAATTTTTATGTACAAAATTTTTACAATACCAAGAAGAGAATATTTATTTCTTCTTACTTTGAGTTTCTACTAATTTAATGTGACTTAATATATTATTGATAAATGCACTTAAAAATTTGATTCCACGTGGACAATTATTTAAAAACCTTTTTATATTACATTCTTTCAACGATCCCACTTCTGCAACTGCAGTTATATTATCTTCTGATATGTTTTCCATATCCGACAGATCCACTGTTATCCACCACAAAATCTTTAACCTTAGGTTTACAATGTTAAATTTAACGCTAAAAACAGATATTTAGTCAAAATAAAAAAAGGTATTAACTAAAAAAAGTTACCAAAAATTAGAGTCAATTTTTAAACCAAAATGCCCTTCAAACATATCCAAGTCACTTATAAAATCCACAATCTTTTGCATGTTCATGTAAATATAATCCATAAGAGTTAAAACGTCATAGTGTTCTCCAACTGCAGCTTTAATATGCTTTAGGGAAAGAGTTTCTCGAAATACTTTATAAGCCAACAAAGCACTAGGTTGAGATTTATCTAGAAACATTATGCTGTAAAAAAACACCAATCCGAATTAAATGATCTCACCAGACAGTCGGTCACAAATGTCAATTTTGTTTACTTCGCCTGTTTCGAGATCGAAATCCACTTCCAATCGAATACTGCCAAAAAGTGTTTCGAGCTTACACTTGGAATTTTCTACATAAATTATATTACAGTAGTCTTTACACCTAAAAATAAATAAACACAAAATGATGAGAAAGATAATTATCAATAAATCACCTTACCTCAAGTTTTTATTTTGAATTTTTTCTCTAATAGTTAAAGCTGCTTCGTCGTTCTCATTTGAATCGAAATTAAGACGAAGTAATGAATCGTCAGCTGAACTGTCATCACTGCCCAGGTCCATATCATCCTCAAAACTACAATTTTGAAGCGCATCAAAATCTATTTTTTCATAAATAATTGTTGCGTGCTGTGGAAGCGACATTTCACTCAACAGTTCGCCTTTTAATTCTGTGAGAGTTTCCTTCATTTCTTCCATTTCCACAGAAGTATTTTCCAAATAAGCTTCTAAATCTTTCACTTTGGTTCTGAAAGGAATTTCGGTTTTAGATAAAGATAATATTGGTTTCTTGGTTTGTAAAGGAGAGCAATCGATTGAATTTAAACTATCGTGCAGCGGTGGAGTAATTTCATCCAATAATCCTTCACATTCGTACTTTATCATGACTTCGTAAGAATCACTCCAAAATGTTTTACTTGACGGAATTGCATCGATATATTCTTGAGATGCAGTTCTCTCTTGCAACAATTGTGGATTACATAATTTTTCCCAGCTTTCTTCTTGCTTTTGAATTACTTCCCTTGCACCTAAAGATAATTCTTGGGTAATTTCAGCACTATCACAACACATTTTTGGAATGCTAACATTTTGTATCAGATCTTTTATCCCCGACATTTGTAAGGCTTGCATTGAATGAATTGAAGTTCCTCTATTTACGGACATCTCTTGAACAATTTGGGTGCTTTCGTTCCAAGTTTGAGTCCAATTATGAACTTGTTTCATATTCTCTTTTTTCTGGTATTTCACAAGGAAAGTTTCAGAATTTAAAGGTACTTCATCTGGAATTTCTATACTTTCAAATAATTTAGATTGATTTTCCAATATTCTTGAACTTTGTGTACATTTTACACTCTTGGAATTTTGCAAACTTTCGGGATTCAAAAGTACTTGTTCTGGTTTATCAAAATTTAGAGATATCTGATGATCGACTTTTGTTTTTTTATCTTCCTGTTGAGCAAACTTACTTGGTGCAATTGCTACTGTTTTCTGGTATAAAGGTATATTTTCTGTCAAATCCAAGCTACTATTAAAAAGTTTTATTTTTACATCTTCCCGTTGAACCAATTGGCTTGGTGTACTTTCGAATTCTTCCTGGAATAATGCAGGGTTTTCAATTTCACAACTTGGTAAACTTGGTATTTTACCTACATTTTCCTGCCCTTCAAAATCATATTCGTGTACAAGCATATTTTCTGTAAATTTCGTGTTATCATTAAATGTTTTTGTTTTTACATCTTCCTGTTGAACTATCCGATTTGGTGCAATCTCTAATATTCTCTGAAGTAAAGATGTGTTTTGAATTATATCACTTGGTTCATTTAGTCTTTTTCTAACATTGCCCTGTTGATCAGAATTATCCCGGTTTAAAGGTACCTTTTCTTTCAATTCCATGCTATTATTATCTTCCCGTTGAACTATCTGACTTGGTGTAATTTCTAATGTTTTCTGAAGTGAAGCAGTGTTTTGAGTTCCATCACTTGATTTTTGCAGCCCTTCAAAATTGGATTGCTTTAATGTAAATTCCATGGTATCATTAAATAGCTTTGTTTTTACACTTTCCTGTTGAACCAGGGGCTTTGGAGCAATTTCTGAATTTTGCTCGGGTAAACTGTGTTGAAATTTTTGCTTTTTTCCCACACGATCATTTTCAGATTCGAAATTATATTGATTAAAAGGATTCTTCCGAGATAAAGCTAAACTTTGAGTACTACCAGTTGGCTGATTCAGTCCCATATTTACATTTTGGATTCCTCCAGAATTACATTGGTTTAACGGTATAATTTGGGTAAATTCCATGCTATCGTCAAAAAGCTTTGTTTTTGCACCTTCATGTTTAACCAAGTGACTTGGTCCAGTTTCTAAATTTTGCTGGCATAAGCTTTGTTGAAATTGTTGCATTTTTCCCACTCCATCATTTTTAGATTCAAAATTACATTGATTTAAAGGATTCTTCCGAGTGTCTTCTAATTTTTTCTGAGGTAAAGCTAAACTTTGAGTACTACCAGTTGGCTGATTCAGTACCATATTTACATTTTGGACCCCTCCAGAATTACATTGATTTAATGGTATAATTTGGGTAAAATCCATGCTATCGTTAAAAAGCTTTGTTTTTGCACCTTCATGTTTAACCAAGTTACTTGGTGCAATTTCTAAATTTTGCTGGGGTAAGCTTTGTTGAAATTGTTGCATTTTTCCCACTCCATCATTTTTAGATTCAAAATTACATTGATTTAAAGGATTCTTCCGAGTGTCTCCCAATTTTTTCTGAGGTAAAGCTAAACTTTGAGTTCCACCAGTTGGCTGATTCAATCCCATATTTACATTTTGGACCCCTTCTGAATTACATTGGTTTAAAGGTATAATGTGGGTAAATTCCATGCTATCGCTAAAAAGCTTTGTTTTTGCACCTTCATGTCTAAACAAGCGACTTGGTGCACTTTCTAAATTTTGCTGGAATAAGCTTTGTTGAAATTGCTGCTTTTTTCCCACTCCATCATTTTCAGATTCAAAATTACATTGATTTAAAGAATTCTTCCGAGTGTCTTCTAATTTTTTCTGAGGTAAAGCTAAACTTTGAGTACTACCAGTTGGCTGATTCAGTCGCGTATTTACATTTTGGACCCCTCCAGAATTACATTGGTTTAACGGTATAATTTGAGTAAATTCCATGCTATCGTCAAAAAGCTTTGTTTTCGCACCTTCATGTTTAACCAAATGACTTGGTGCGATTTCTAAATTTTTTTGAAGCAAGGTCTGTTGAAATTGTCGATTTTGTCCCATTCCAATATTTTCAGATTCAAAATTACATTGATTTAAAGGTACACCTTTGGTAAATTCCATGCTATTGTTAAAAAGTTTTGTTGTTGTACCTTCCTGTACAGTCAACTGACTCGTTGGAGCTTCTAAACTTTTCTGATGTAAATTTGGTTGAAATTGATGCTTTTGCCCCTTACTAACATTTTCAGATTGAAAATTATATTGATTTAATGGAATATTCTGAGTAAACTCCAAACTATCATTAAAAAAATTTGTTTTATTTATGGGTTTTTCTAAATTTTCTTTGTTTAAAATTTGACTCGCTGCAATTCCTGGATTCTGTTGGATCGAAGATAAAATTCGTGGAAAGTTTTGATTTTCTTGTATTCTATTTGTAGGTACCATCTGCGTAAACTCCATACTTTGATCCATTCTAGTTTTATTATTTTGCAGTTGGGGCACTTTTTGAGTGAACTCCATACTTTCATCAAACATTCCAGTTTTGTTAAACTTGGCTCCTCTTTGTATATTTTGACCAATTAATAAATTAAACGACATATTTTTAGTGGTCTCCATATTTTCACTAGTTGCGTTAAAAATTTCTCTTCTACCTAAACATTCCTTATCCATTAATTCTAAAGAATTTTCTTTGTGCGTGGATTTTTTATCTTGAATTTCTGTAGGATTTCTTACATTAAATAAATTTGTTTCTATAATTTTGTAGTTATTGAGTTGTATATCGGTAATATCCATACTTGTTTCAGTTAAGGTAACATCTTTTAATTTAACTTCTTGATCTTGTTTAACGGTTGTTGAATTCAGAGGAGGTTTGAAATTATCAATGAAACCCGTGAAGTCCATACTGCTTACATCCAAAGATGTTTTATTAAGTTTAGATTGAGTTTTAAGCGTACGCAATTGTGTAAATTCCAAGTTACAGTCTTCCATGACAGTTTCATTTTGACATTTTGATTTCGTTACAACTTGGTTTTCGAGCAAATTTGATTGTGAGGCATTTGGTACTGATTTAGATGGCTCATTAATATTAGACTTTTGAGCTTTAGTTGTCAAACCTCCTCCCAAATTATGAATGGAAGCTTGTGTTGTTTGAATCAACTGTTGCGACTGCTGATTTGCGATAGTGTTTTGTGCATTTTCAGAAGACCGAGTCGAATCGGATTTATTTAAAATTTCTTCATACGTAACATTCCATATTGTGTTTTTTTCGGGATCCGCTGCAAATTCTCTGCAAGAGCAAGTAATTATTAAAAGTTTATTGTAAACACTTGGATTGTCAAACTAGAACATTTACAATGACTGGCTACTAAGGAAGACATTTCGTGTCATACGAGGTTGCTCACTGGTAGAATATTTTTTATTTGATAAAATAAGCAGATAATTTTACAGTAGGTATATATATGGTTTTGCAGAGTTTCAATTGAAAGTTAAATTAACTTGTGAATTTTTTCAATGCAGTTGTGAGTTGTTTTCAACTACAATACAAGAATTCATAAAGTGAATGAATACTTTAAAGAAATCCACGTATACTAAGTGTACGGCTAAATTTACGGTTTTCCAGTTATAAATTAAAGTAAGTAAAAAAATGTTGATAAACTCGAGATTTTTTATTTTATTTTTTTAGACTATCTTTTAAACAAAACATTTTATATTACAAAAATTCTGACGTCCCATTCCGGATAGGAAATTTAACGGACTACAACTTCTGTCTAGTAAATTTTTTTGAAAAATCAATCCCTTTCACAGAAAATCAGAAAATAGTAAACAAGGCAGCTACAAAACAAAAAATTAAATTAGTAGTATTTTATTAATTATTAATAAAATAATTTTTCAATAAAAATTAAAATTTTGTGAATTTAATTTTTTGTTTTGTAGCTGTCTTGTTTATTACTTTCTGATTTTCTGTGAAATAGATTGGTTATTCAAACATTTTTACAACACATAAGTTGTAGTCCCTTAAATTTCCTATCCGGAATGAGACGTCAGAATTTTTGTAAAAAGTTTTGAAAAAAACCAAAATAAAAAAAGCTCAAATTTTTCAACATTTCTTTACCTACTTATATTCATAACTCAAAAGCCGTGGATTTTAGACAAAAAATGATTAAATCTAGTTTGCAGATTACTTCACGCTATTTAAAAAGCAGTAATCCATTTTTACTAAAAAATTAATATTTTCCGGATGATAGCCACGTGAAAGTAGAAATTTAAAAAAATGCTTTAAGGAGGCCTAACTCTGGAAGACTAATTTAGAAAAAAAATTTTGTTAAAAATGTTTCTTAGAAAAGTGTCCTCTATCATCACCTAAGTTATGTAAAGTGTATCCGGAAGCACCCTGTATATATAGTTTATTTTTGTATGAATTTTATGTTTTCGTTTAGGGTAATAGTAATAAATTGACTTTTTCTATTTTGTATTTGTGTTTTCTTTTGAAGAGGGGTGCATTAATTTTAGTAGCCCAGAGGCGTCGATATTTTAGAACGGCCCTGTGTGCAACTACATTTGAAGTGTCATAAGATGTTTTTAAATGTTTTCTACTGATTTAAATCAATAAGTATTGTGAGGGCACAAAACTACATAAACGACATTTTACACTTATACAGTCACCGCTTGATATCTACCCAAACAAAGGCTAAACTAAATGTACTTCGACTTACTTAATAAAATTGCTGCTAGCAAAACTAACTCGTCTTGTTAATAATCGAGTAGCTGTATTATCGTCAGTAGGTTCTAATTCCGACAAGGGGTTTCGCAATTTTTGTGGTTTGAGTATCTAAAAATTTCAAACTTTCAAGTAAAAAAAAGTCAGATCAAATATCAACTTACCGAAGATCTTCTCTTTTTATTAGTTTCCATTTTAAATAAACTGATCCTATAAAACGTTGGCTCACATTCACAATGTTTATTATTTTTTAAGGTAATTAATTAATAAACCTCAAAATTTAAAATTTCTAACCGTCAAAGTAAACTGAATACAACCTGAAAATCTGCAAATAAAACAAGAGTAAAACAACACCATCGCACGGATACATTGATAACCTTGGTTCTTCGTAGCGATGAAAAAAGATAGATAGCACTAGTCAATTCAGAATTTATTGTTAATTTTTGACATTTCTATTTTCAAATAAAGTTATTTGTGGTTAGTTTGACATAAATTATTAATAATCAAGAATTTTTATTATTATTATAAAGTGATGTGGTTTATTCCCGGCTACAAGCATTATGGTCGAAAAGAAAGATGCAGATTTTCTATTTCAAAGAAACGGGAAAACTCGAAAAACATCATCATGCAAAGCAATGTATATTTTTCAAACATTAAAAACATGTTAAAAACTGTCAATGCTTATAATTTTGACACATAAAACTACAAAAATAATGAACGTGGATGTAATTTCTTCATATTATGTCAATTTATAGATGGTACGCAACAAGTTGATCAATTTTGGTAAGTAAATTAACAATTACATACGATGATTTTCAAACATTTCTATATCACTTGTTCGATTAATATAAAAATGATGTCGAAACATGTCGTTATCTAGTAAAAAGGAACTCTATTATTCAAACGAAGAAGAACATAATTTATATATGATAATTCTATAATCGATTTTACACCAATTCTCATTATCGTCAGTTCTTGTCGAGATACAAGCTTGACGTTGAAAGTGAATCTATATAGTTTTAATTTGCCATCAGCTGCTTCTTTTTGACTGATCCCATTGGCATGCTCAATCATATCGCAATATGCAAACTTAGGTGATTGTGAACGGGGGGCTTCTAATTCTTGTGCGCTAAGTTCTAGCGTTGCTTTAAGTTAATGTAAATGATACTTCAGTTGGGTTTTGATATTTACAAAGAAAGAGTAGAGCGTGATACTTCTAAGCTTTCGTAGGTAAGGTTATATCGAACTTTCTCGATAGATTGAATTTTTAAAACAGAACATGTTTATTTTGTCACGATTACCAAATATTACAGCAACTGCATAACTGGCACTGATGCGATTGGTACTATATTGCTTAGATCTGCTACAAAATTCTTTCGATACCCATTTTCATATAATTGGAAAGTGTTTACCAATAAAAATACAAATGTAAACAACAATTAAATACTTATGATTGGATGGATTCTGGATTATAGGTAGGGAGGTAAGGACTAAACCTCACACGCACTTAAGCTGTCACCGTCTGGTCACTCCCTAAACCATCCCAATCTTAAAGATGAACTCGAGAATCTTGGCAAGCGGAATGTTGCTGATTCTGACCATATCAGGACAGAACTCCCCCAACATGGTACCTCTTTTTGACATGACTAATAATCATACTAATTTTTCTTTTAACATTCTTTAAAAACCTTTAACTTCATCCTGTTATTACCATTATTAATATATCAAGTCTACATTTAAAACTCATGATTTTGCTAAACGCTTAATAGATCGTCGATCGAAATTGAACTTTAGAGCTTTAGGTTACTTTTCTTGTAATTTTAAAATTAAGATTTTTGTATTTTTATAGGTATTACTTTGTCATCTGTTTACCATTGGTACGTAGAAATGGATTATCGAAATTCCAAAATATTTAAAATGTAAAATATAACCTAAGCCTAATCTAAATGGAAATGTAATTAAATCTAAATAAGTTAATGAAAAATCTAACTTAAATGAATAACTTAAATTCAATTTTTTTTAATTTAATGTCAATCTTGGAATCTCGTTAATTTATTCATGCACGTCATAAGTAGATAGTTAACCGGGGAAATCCTAAATGTCTTATTTTGAGATTTTCAACTAATGGACGGTGATACGGACCCAACCAAAATTTTCAGTTTTCCAACTTTTTTTCTATAACGTTATACAATTTTCATTTGGGAAGAGTCCAAACTTTCATCTCCTTGGCTGTTTCCATAAAATTAGGCTCGCCCATGGTTTTTTTTATTTTATTAAAGTATTTTTGGGCATAATTTGCACTCGAAAATTACTACAACTAGATTTTAGGGTGACTCCGAGATTTGCCGTGGTTACGATTTTTAAAATCGACTGTACGCACCCTGCGCTTCGGTCTTTTCTACTTCGGGTGCTATGGGCCGTTTTGACAAACACTATACCCACTAAAAATATCCCTCCCAGACTTCTTATAAAATATCCTTTTTGAAATTCTAAAAGAATTTTTATTGTATCAGTAGCAATTTTAGTCATTTAGCAAAAGAGAGTGAATGATTTTAATTTCGCGATCGTTGTTTTCCGTTTTAACGCTTCTTTTATTTTTGCTCTACACTGGGAGTAAAACAGAGGTTTTACTCTAAGGTCTAAACTAACTAAACTACGTTGTTCAGTTGCAGGTTTAACCGAAAATTTAGATTAACCAATAATATTTCTTAAAAAACAGCTTTTCAACGTATTTCATTGGTTAATCCAAATTTTCTGATTTAAAATACAACTGAACAACTGTAAACGGGGTTGGATGGGGGGGGGGGTAAAGCCAAATCATCCATTATGACATCTGCATAAAAATCCCAATTTAGATCTATGTATTTTCAATTCGATTTTAGAAAATTAAGGGGGATATTTGATTTTTAACTATTGAACGTTTCTGGGGGGGGGGGGGTTAAAACGTCAGAAAATATTGCGACGTTCTTTATTGACGGCCCCTAAGCGCTTTTTTTTAGAAATTGTTAATTTTCTTGCTATATTTTCAAATTTAATTTATTTTACAATTTTTTAAATTGCAAATCTTATAGCAAGTACATTTTTATGACTGGTGTTGTAGGTCTTTGAAATATGCACAATAAACCACTTTTATTATAGTAATTCATTTTGTGAACCACATCAGGTTGGGTAAGTGGAGGTAAATATTTTGTGAAGAGCATAGTTGTTTCTTTCTGAGAGTCATATTATAGCAACAGGTTTTTTGGTTTTGAAAGCAAGATGATATGGACCAATAATTTTTTTAATTCTGCTTCCCATGGCAAAAGCTAAAATAACATTTCTGGCATATTATCGTGGGAAAACAGTAGGTTCCCAGATGTGACGCTGTTCTGCTCTGATCTGCTTCTGATTCTATTCAGCTGATCTGCTTTATATACAAGCTTTTTATATGCTTTTGTGAGAATATCCACTCATCTGATGTAGGGGCAAATACATAGCCGTTTGCGAGAAATTGAGAGTGGAATATTGATTATGTTAGTCACGGGTTTAAGGATTATGTTGGTTTCAGAATTTCTGTAAAATCGGTTGGTTTCTCAAAAAAATGTATTTGATGAAAGTTGTAGCCCATTAAATTTCCTATCCGGTTTGGACCGTTAGTTTTTTTCTAAGACGTTTCGTTTAAGAGATACGAGGTTCACAAGAAAAGTAAAAAAAAAATAAAATCAGAATTGTTTTAACATTTTTTCTCTTAATTTAATTTATAACTCAAAAACCGTTTATTCTAGACGATAAGGGGATATAACTTAATTTGTAGATAAGCAAATGATCTTTAAAAAAGGTCTAATCCATTAAGTCTAAAAAATCAATAATATCGGAGCTATGGTCTTTTGAAATCAGAAATTAAAAAAATTACTTTAAAGAGAGATACTCCCCAAGGGTTTGGACTTGGACAAAAATTTTATTTGAAAATTTGTATTCGAAAAATGTCTTTTATCACCACCTCAAAGGTTCTCCACGGTCACGGGGACACTCTGTATATGAATTTTTAACCAACTTTCTCATATTCCAGAGAGTTTCTACTAGTGCTACCTGTTAATAAATTGACAATTTGTAAATAATTAAGTTTCCTATAAAAAAGTAAGCGATAATAGATAATATATTGTAATGATATTTTGCAATGCGTGGCAAACCGCAAAATAACCATCAATCTCTATACGACTTCCAAGTCGGAGAGCTAAGACTTCTCAGGAGCGGGTTCAAAATTCCAAAATAAATTATTCTGGGTGCCAATTTAGCTGTAATTATCTCACAACTTCTTCTAAACTAAATAAAATAAAAATTCTTTAAAACCAATCAATTTTCTTCAAAAACCAATTTTTTGTATCGTAAATAAATCGTAAATTTAATTCAATGCGAAACTTTACTGGGCTTGCACTTTCAACTTCCACGCGTATCCAAATCGCCTTGTTATCGCCATCTGGCCTTCGCTCGTACAAATGCAAACGTAATTTTTAATTCTTCCAATTTTAAACCAATTTCAATTTTAAATAATTCAGATCCAATTTTTAATTTTAATTGCTCTTTCCAAATTTTACCAAATCAATTAAATCTATCCAAACTACTAATTCAACTACCGCTCGGTAGCAACTCATCAAAAAATATACAATTCCAATTATCAAAAATTATCCAAAAATTACGCAATAATGCATTCGTATCAAAATCATTTATTCAAATCAAAATCAAAATTATTACTCACAAAATTTTTAAACTTATATCAAAAATCAAATAGTCGCCTCGAGCTAACATGACACAACATGCTCGGGCGGGCACTATCGGCACAAAAAGCAAAAATTAACGAGCCAAAAGTCGGCCCGCTGTCTCGCGGCGACTCGTCGGCAAAAGCAAATATCCTCGTCGATTCGCCCCCACCTGTCTAATTCTCCAGTCTTATAACTCAAAATTATTTAAAACAAAATTTTCATTAAAATGTACAGGGTAGGTGCGAATCCTCTTTTTCACCACAATATTTACTTTTTATGGTTTAGGCGTGAAAGGAAAGGCGCACATTTTAACTTTATAGTTCTTCTGGCGATTTGAATGCCTTTCACGCCAAAACTATAAAAGATAAATATATGTGATAGATAACTTTTTTATAGAAAATTTAATTCTGCTCAAATTATCTCCATACAATTTTGTTGTATTATTTACCGTTCTCTCAGCGTTTTCTATTTGAAGTTGCGGCGCATTCTACTGTGCCTTCTCATTCTAATTGATTGAATGTTTTGTTCGAGTCTCCGACCTAGAGATCCAGGTTATTTTTTAACAAGAAAACCAACTGTGTTTTCAGCCGTCTGTTTTGGACTATTATAAGGGATTATACTAAAAAATATTCGAGGTTGCTGAAATGAATTTTTTGCAAATAATTTAACGACTGGTTACATCTCAAAACTATCAGCGTAGTTAAAACTAGTTTAATCTAAAATAAAACTATCTACTAAAATTTAATCATTTGTAAAGAATTTGATAAGCGCCAAGCGCGATAATAAGCTCTCGTATATTATGGTTTATATGATTAGGAGCATGCGCTTAGTTTGTCCTATTTGTCATTGAATGTTTAAATGTCGAATTAAAAAAAGTATATAATTTAAGTTAAAAATTTTCTATTATCACCAGTTTTGATTTGAATATTATTACGTCGATACGTAGTTTTCGTTTGAACGTTGACAAAACAATTGATGTCGTGACTTGTAGTGACGATAAATTAACCTAACTTTCTTCGGTTTTCTGTTAAACGTTTTACGTTGTTGTCTTTTAATACCACATAATAAAATTTAATTGGGTAATCTATTTTAAATTATTATATAATTGGTGTCATGTAATTCTTTTATAAATTGCAGATACTAAAACATGGTTTTAACGAGTGTTGTGGTACCCACGACCCCTTTCGAGGGTCAGAAACCAGGCACAAGTGGATTAAGAAAGAAAGTAAAAGTTTTTATGGAAAAACATTACACGGAAAATTTTATTCAATGTATTCTTGATGCTCAAAAGGACAAATTGAAAGGTTCCACTTTAATTGTTGGGGGTGACGGCAGATACTTCACCACTCAATCTATCAACATTATCATTCGTATCGCAAGTGCTAATGGGGTAGGTAACTTTTTAACCATTAAAACTTGAAAATAATTTCTACGTATTTATTATTTAGATATAAACCTATACACAGATTATTCACATTTTTATTGTTAAAACTGTGATAAGACCCAAGTATTGCAATTATTTTTTTACCTTTTATTAAAATATTTTATGACCGCCTTTATTACTCTCATTATATAATCCCATGGTATTAAGTTAACTTTTTTCTTATTATGTCGTGCTAAATAAAGTTAATATTATGCAAGTCTTGTGTTGATAACCCTGTTCATTTATCAGTTTTCTAATATAATTAGACCATTTTTTGAACTTCAACTGATTTTGCAATCAAAACATACATTAAAAAATTATGAAGTTTTTCAAATCGAGACGATAATGGGATACTTAAAAGAAAATACGAAAAATTTAATAAAATAGCGTGAAAAATTCAAATAAATTTTACAATTTACGTCATAATTTTTTATAGAATCTTATACCTACATTAATATTATTTATTTTTGTGTTATGTAAAAGTGATCTGTTTATGACTAGCCCACGTTCCCGTAACCAATTTTTTGAATATATTTTGGAAACAGTCACTTGCTTTAGAAGGAAAAGCTTCCTAATTTGTAGAGCACTGCATTTTCTATAAAAACATTCATTGTAGTTTATGGTATATTAGTTTTCACATGAATCAACTTGAAAAATTAACTATCTACTTAAATATTTAGAAATTTATTTAAGTAAAAATAAATGTTCCAACTTCAATGCTGAATAATTATCTTCTAACATCTAAACCATCAAGGTTATACAGAAATTTTTTTTATTCATTTCTAATGTATTTTAAACAATATGAGAATCTTAAGTCGCCCTTGAGTCTGAGTGGAAAAATTATTCAACAGATTAAAGCTCTAAAACCAAATAATATTAAAAAACATGTACCCACTATAATAAACATGTAATCAAAAGTAACTGAACTTGTAAAATTACAAAGCAGATAAAATTTGTTAGCTCTATAATATTGGCTTAATTGGTTATGCTACTGACGTAGTCAGAAAAATTGTAGTAAAGTAAATTAGGATAATTTTGATTTATCTAATAATTTTTTCTTTACAAATTAAGGATGATATTTAAAAATCGGACGAATTTTAAATTATATAAATAGTGCAATAATTTTTGAGTCAAATTATTGTTAAAAAATCATTACTGTTATGTGGTTACCTTGAAAAATAAATTTCATTATAATTAAACTAGGAAGTCTACCGACCATTGTAATCTCCCAGTTAGGGGGATGAATTCCACTCAGCAATGTGCATCTTGATTGATTATCATAATTGTTACATAGAGACAGAGTTACAAGTACCAATTCTAATGTTTAAGTTGTACCACAAAAATTGAATTTAATTTTTATCATCTCGATTAGGAGTGTACCAGAAATTTCACTGGTGGGGCTTTATGGCTAATAAAAATCTCACCTTGGTGTTTCTTGTTTACTATTTTTGACCTCTCAAAGAAAGTCCCGACAAATATTTAATTTATAAAGTCTTAATAAAAAATTCTTTTGTCACTTCATTCAGTCCCACTCTTTAGTGACTTTTTAGAAAACTTAGCCTCTCGGTAATCCTTCATGCGCATTGTATCTCTACTCCATCCCTTTCTTCTTCCTCTTTTCTTTTATATATTTTTTTCTTCTACACCTCTTACAGACCAAACCAATCCTGTCCAATCCTAACAGACAAAAAATTGTGAAATAAATGGCTCGTGAAAAGGCTTTATTGCCCAAATTGCATATTAATTATAATATCAGCTTCTTCAGATTCATACCTTGGGGGGGGGGGGGAGCTTAAGCTTTATAGGTGTACCTCTGGTAACTTCCCTATTAGAGTTCGTTAAAAGTAAAGACTTTTCAAAACTAAAATTTCTTTATTTTTTGAGAAGCATAATTTTAATAAACCTCAATATTAAAAAAAATCGTTGCTATGGCAACCATAAATAGGATAAATTTACAGTCGGATTTGTCTGTTTGTTCTTTCACACTACCTATGTTGTTACATAATCTAGGATTCATAATTGTACTAATATTATTACTTGTGAAGTAGTTAATTATTATTATTACCACATAATGTTGGACAATTATCTTCTTTTGTGCTTGTAAAGTAAGATATTTTATTAATAAATATCAAAAAGCTACGCAGTCAGCTAACCACACTAATTACTTTTAAACTATTTTAAATTACTAGTAATTTGTCAAGTAGGTACACTGTAAAAAGTAGTGTAATTTCGTGTTTTTCTTCACTAAAAATAATTGAAAATATAAATAAATATAATAAAATAAAGAAATTCCCGAGCGGAAGTTACAAAAACTAACAGTAATGTTCCTTCAAACCAAAGACATGTAAGAAATTCTGCTCGGAAATTTGAACTATAAAGGTAAATTGGTGTATAAGATTTTTTAGATCCCCTATCGGGTTTCAATACATACTATGTCTGCAAATTTTAACTTGTCCAGATTCCTTGCACCGAAAATTAAGTTTGTGAATCCCGGAATTTTTTGAACAAGGATGAATTTGTGTACCAAATTTAAAACAAAACATGCCATCTAAAATTCATATTTAACAGATAAATTATTTTCTAGGTCAATAAACTCATAATAGGCAGAAGAGGTTTATTGTCGACTCCGGCTGTATCAAGTTTAATCCGTCACCATAAAGTTTTAGGTATGTCGATTTCAATTGCAATAAGTGCAACTAATTTAAACTATATTTTCTCAGGTGGTATTGTTCTAACTGCGTCTCACAATCCTGGCGGCATTAGAAATGATTTTGGTATAAAATATAATATAGAAAATGGTGGTCCTGCACCTGACAATCTAACAGACGAAATATACGAACTAACAACAAAAATAACCCAGTACAAAATTACGCCCGACTTGGATTGTGATTTTCAACAACCAGGTATTCAACATTTTGAAGTAAGTTACAGATTTAACGCAAAACGAAACTACGTTTTGTTTAACGTTTAGGTTGAAGGTCGAGATTTTGTCGTCGAAGTGATAGATCCAACCGACAATTATGTAGATTTAATGAAGTCAATATTCGATTTTAAGAAATTACGCAACCTTTTACGTGGAACCGAATCCAGAGCGCCGTTTAATGTATTAATTGACTCCATGAATGGAGGTAAGCGGTACCATAAAATCAAAATTTGCTTTATTATGTATTTTCTTTCATTTCAGTCACCGGTTGTTACGTTAAGAGAATATTTCTAGAGGAATTAAATAGCAATCAAGACAGCGTTGTTCGCTTTATTCCTTTAGATAATTTTGGTGAAATTCACCCTGATCCTAACTTAACTTATGCCAAAGATTTAGTGGATAAAGTAAAATCAGATTCGAATTACGACTTAGGGGCTGCTTTTGATGGCGATGGGGTAAGTTGAAATTTTTTTTGATTATTTTAATTTTTATTTTTTTTATTCTTAGGATCGCAACATGATTATTGGTAAAAATGCTTTTTTTGTTACTCCGAGCGACAGTTTAGCCGTTATTGCCAACAATTTGGAATGTATTCCCTATTTTAAAGAAAATGGAATTCATGGATTTGCTCGTTCTATGCCAACAGCTGCTGCGGTAGACAGGTAATATTTTAATGGAACAATAAATAGCATAGTTCTAGTTTTATGGCGTAATTTAAAAAAGCTTGTATAATGTGTCACGAGCTACACTGTCGAGTAGTACATGTTGTCAAATCACACATATAATTTGATCTACGTTTTTATTTTTAAAATGTCCTACTGGACAGTAAATATATCAATTATAGTTTTCAAAATCATCCAGCCGTAATCGCAACGTGGATCATAAATTTTATATTTTAGAGTTGCTGAAAAATTAAACAAAGAGATTTTTGAAGTACCAACAGGGTGGAAATACTTTGGAAATTTAATGGACGCAGGTAGATTATCCCTGTGTGGAGAGGAAAGTTTTGGAACTGGATCAGATCATATTCGCGAAAAAGACGGAATTTGGGCCGTTTTAGCTTGGTTATCTATTATCGAGCATAAAAATATGGGTGTCGAAGATATTTTACAAGAGCACTGGAAGATCTACGGTAGAAATTACTTTACTCGGTTAGATTTTTTAATTGGAGATTTATTAGCTTATTAATTAGTTTTTCTTTAGGTATGACTACGAAGAATGTGAAAGTGATGCCGCTGGTAAAATGATGGCCCATTTGGAAGCGTTAATTTCTGATAAAAATATCATAGGTAAAAGTTATTCTAATGGTGGAAAAACTTATGTAGTAAAAGTGGCCGATAATTTTTCTTATGTTGATCCTATCGATCGAAGTGTTGCAAAAAATCAAGTAATAGTATACTTTTTTTTGCTTTCAGCTTGATTGTAATTTGTTATTTTAGGGTATAAGATTTCTTTTTGAAGATGGTTCAAGATTGGTTTACCGTTTGTCCGGCACAGGAAGCAGTGGCGCTACTATTAGGGTATACGTAGATAGTTACGAAAAAAATGAGACAACAACTGACGCCCAGGTATTTAATTTTGAATAATAACATCGAGTGACATTTTTACTCCATAATTTTCCAGATAATATTGAAACCTTTGGTGAACATTGCACTTGAAATTTCCCAACTGCCCACATTCACAGGACGAGAAGAACCAACTGTTATAACATAAGAACTTTTTATTAATTAATGTAGAATCATACGTATGAATTATAAAAAGCATGCTTGAAATTTTAGACATTTTAATACCTGTGTATATTTTTTGTTATCATTTTCGATTTTATAAGTGTGAAGACGTTAAATTTTTGTGTGTTAATTTTATCTTGTTATAATGGCATAATGTACTTTGTGTACTTGTTAATTTTAATAAATTGCGTATTAAGAATGAACAGTGCATAATTTGGTCAAAAAATTTACAATTGCTAATGCCGAATAGTGGATTCTAAGGAAATTTAATTTCATTGTGTCAAGTTAAGTGTTGTATAATTTCTAAAGGAGTAAGGTGAAATGCTGTAAAAATAAGACACTTTATTTACTTAAATGCTTAACCAAAAGCTATGAAGATTTTATTGCTCGATAATACTGGAGTAAAAGATTTCGCCAAAAAATGAAAATATTCATTATTTTAAAGTAGTAATTATAAATAATAGTTCTATTGTTTCATTTTTATAGGTTTGAAAGTGTGATTGCTTTTACGGGTCTGTACAAACAGTTGCGAGGTTGTGTATAATAATTATTTCCTTTGCCTTTGAGATTAGCACTCCTTTGCTTACCTATCTTTATAATTATAATTGCATTATGTTACATTGATATTTGATATCTGTTTTTTATATATCTTTCTTACTGTTATATCCAGTTTCATTCTTAGGTGTTTTTTTTTCTGTCTGCCATTAAAAGAAAAGACGAATCAAGTTTTGTCTTCGCTTCTCTTGATTCCGTGGTTATCGACACTTCGTAATTGCTCTTTAATAAAAAAAACTAAATTCACTTGGAACGCTTACGATAAGGTTACAGGTATTTTTTTACCAATAAAAAGCAAATGCTTAATGTCGACCGACTTCAGTTATTATTAGACTATCTAATAATAATATTAATTTTTTATTGACGAAGAATTACCCACAGTTCTATTATTAGATTTTTAACCTTGCACGTGGAGTCTACAATTTTTATATTTATATTTCCATTGTCGGATTTATTTTGCAAAATTTTAGAATAGGATTTTCTCTTTTCTCAATAAAGTGGAATATTGTAGTGCACCCTGTATATACTTTCTTTTATTTTTCAATTTAGGGGAATTTTAAGAGACTCATAATGTGTTGGCAACCGTGTACATGTCAACAATGCGAATGACGGATGTCATAATTTTTGTTGTAGTAGTTTTTTGCTCCTTGTATTCGAACATAAGAAGTAGGAAGTCAACGCACAAATTAAATGTGTTAACTAAAGGTGTCGTTAAAATAGTGCGTACTTCCATTTTGAGTTTCGAACAAAAACGATTTACCGGTAGTATGAACTTTTGCCTTGACCCAACCTCATTTCAATGTAGAAGTGTTAGTATTTTTCACTAAAAGAAAAAGAAGAAAAGTACAAAATGAGAAATCATGAATTAAAGTTGACGTGTAACGAGATGTACAGCGGTGTATGCAAAATATAGATTGTCACATGCTACCGCGACCAGTGTTTTTAAAAAAATTTAATGTAATTATATTGTATTAAAAAATGTTAACTATGTGTCCTTTATTTAAAGTGATTTTTTATGCTTCTTTGGTGTCATATTGTGGTAAGTTCATTTTTATTGCATGTTAAATTTATAAATTTGTTTATTCAAAATTTTTAATTTAATTAATTATTGGTAAAATAATAACAGAAATTTTTTTCTTGAAGATGTTGACTACTTACTCCCGAAACGTCGCGAGAAATTATAACGTTTGTAATCGTCGATATTTTTTAATAACTTTTGATTCTTTGTTTGGAATTTTTATGACATTTTTTTTTCAAAAGAAATTTTCCTTGGAATTTGATAATTTGTTGATTTTAAAATTATTAAGTAAATTATTAGGTTTTTATAATTGCGAGTGAATGCCTTTTTTGTGATTTTAAGTTGCAGTCTGTGTAAGTAGGTATGTAGTTCAATTAAATCACATTGCCTCCACATAACATATCTAATTTCGAAGTTAACAAGGAAATATTTCATTAAAAGAGTTAAAACTATTTTGCAACAAGCACAAGGATCCGGTAGTTATTTCTCTTGAATAATTAGTTTTCTTTGTTGCCTGAAAATACATCAACTAATATTTTGCACACGGTGCACCAAAAACTCGTAATTTTTAAAAAAAATTTCGAACCGCGGCAATCACCTGTTAGCTTAGTAATGATCAAATATTAAGCTTTTCTCGAAGAAAAGCTTCACATCTCAACAGGTGTACAATTGTTAAACCTACCACACATGGAAAGCCGCCTATGATAAGGCAATTAGATTTTTCACTTGACGACTAAAAAAATCCAGCGTTTTTCGGTTTCATTCAACCCGTGATCAATGCTCGTGTTGTTTTTTTTTTCAATACAAGTATTTAATAATTTAAAAAAAAAGAAACCAATGCGAGTTTTGAACTGGCGGGAATCCGAAATGCTAACCGATTACTATGTTATTCTGTTAAACTTGAAGGATATGCACTGTTCCAAAAACTTTTACTGCTTTTATCTTTAAGTTCTTCGGAAACGACGGCTCATCTACCTCTAATGTTTTAGGGATTTATTGGTATCTGTCCCCGCTATAAGTATGCGAAGTCTTTCTCCTAAACTCGGTTGGCATTTACCGGTATCTTTTCATAAGTTTAACTGGGCTTTTTAGGCAATTAAAAATTAAATCTTTGCGGGGCGAACGAGTAGGATTCACTGCGAATTGTCGGGCTTTGTTAGTATATTATTTAAAAAAAAACTAGCAGGTGCAGGTTGCATTCTATTATTTTGTTTAAGTCGTGCGGCCTGGAGGTCGCACTGACCCGTCACTCTCCGTAAGGTTTGAATTTTGTTTAGTTGGCAATTAAAATTTACCATTATTTTTTCAATTTTTCTTTTCCTTACATCTTCTAACTGGGGGTGTCCAAACTACGGCCCGTTGTCCAAAATCCGCGAAGGTTTTTAAAAAATACTGATATTTTTCCGCGAACTATTTGATTTTCCAAAATGTACATCGAAACAAAAATATATACCTACATAAAATTGTACTTAAATTTACAGCCATAAAAATATTGTTTTGCGGCTATTCACGTGGCGTGGCCCGCCGCAAAGGGATTTGAATCCCAATTTGGGTCTCGGAGCAAAAAGTTTTGACATCTCTGTTTTAGACATTTTTTTCCTTCATGTAAATTAAATTTCTTCCGTGACTTATACCTTCTTGTAATTATTACAAGGAGGGACACCGCGAGTGCATTCCCTTCCCTAAGGAAATCTGGTTACTGCACTGTTAATTGATGTTTACAAGTAGCGTAACCAGAACTTCTGTTTGAGGGGGCTTAATTACCTAACTGTTTTTATTTTTACTTCTATGCTTGGGAGGTCGACCGCTCAACAGAAAACCTATTCTGCTCTTTTATAATTTACTCCTACTCCTCTTCGATATAAGCATTTTTTTTAAATAAATTAGTGCAAATATTTTAAATTTAAACTGAATATTTTATTTTTAATATTTTCCAAATTTGTCTAAAAAATGTTAAATTAATACTGTCGTTCTTCTTGTAAATTTTTTGTAAATAATATTAGGTTTTGATTTAGGTCGTGGAAGGGGGCGTAATAAAATGTGTCCATACCTTAAATAAGGATCAGCTTAAGGGAAAAGTAGGAGTATGTTGCCTCCCCCCTGTTAATTTTACTATAAATTAATAATATACTTTGAAATTTAGAAACCAATTTTATTTTAATTTAATTATTTTTTTTTTTTTTATAAAATTAAATAAAATCGTTAAAATAATAAATTTTAACGGTCAAATAGAAAACGCATAGGTATAAAAATACTATTTAAAAAACAATAAAAAAAATATTACTTTATTATATTTAACAGGTTTAGACTTAGAATATTTGAATAAACGAAAAATAAAAATTACTATACGAAAATTTACAAAATATTTAATTAATTAATTAATTATTTTTTGTTTTTCAATTTGTTTTGAATATATTTTTTTGCTTCTCATCATCTTTTCGTTTTTATTAGTTATACGCGACTGAAGATCGGAAATAATCGTGAAATAGGGTTTTATATCGCATTTTTATTTTAAATTTTATAAATTTTCATAATTATAGTAATTTTTATTTTTTGTTTATTTAAATATTCTAAACCCAAACCAATTAAATGTACTAATAAAGCAATTTGCAATAATATTTTTCTACGTATGTATTCTTTACTTGACAGTTAAAATTTATTATTTTACGTTTTTGTTTAGTTTGTTTGATTTTATATTTAACAATACATATTACTAATTGCCACAAAAATTCATTTTTAAGTTCATTTTCTATTATTTCTTTTTTATTTTAAAGAAAATATCTTCGAAGTTTTTTATATGCTAATTTAACGGTAACTTTTTTGACGCTTTCCAAGGTATAATATTAATTTTAAAAAAAGTTTCTAAATTTTTAAGTAAAATCTGGAAAGTTTGTCGTGCAAGAAGCCTGTAATTTATTATTTTAATCAAAATTTAACCTAATTTACCGCCGCCACTAATGCCGACCTTAAATTTTAGTATGAGGGAAGTTTACATGCGGGATTAATAAAATAAAAATCAGGTTGTTTTAAAAGCAACGTTAATCTTTTCGACCTACAAACATAAAACACGACTGAACAATGCTTCCGCCCGGGGGGGGGGGGCATTTAGCAAGGGAGAATTTAGAAATATTGAGTTGGTTTCAGTTATCAGTCATGTCGAAAATAAAAATTACATCTTTTTAGGATAAAAATAAATAAATTACATTTTTTAGACGAGCTAGAATAAAATTGTTTCTTGTTTTGTCCTCACAGTATTATCTAGTATTTTCAGAGGTCAATCCAGGAGTTCTGTTTTTTTTTCTGTTCCTAAATTAAAAATTTAACTCTACGGTTTTTTTTAAACAAAAAATACCAAATTGGAATAAAATAAAACTTTTCCAAGTTATTATTCTGTACTTGTCAAATTAAATAATAATAACCCTCAAATTAGCGGAATGTTTATTTAGTTATGTTTTATAAATTAGTCACCAAACGCGGCTTTGAAAATCAATAGTTTTCTCTCGAATGTTCTAATTATTTAGTAGGTACTTGCCTGTCAATTCAAATATTTATGAAAGTAAAATCTATACATATAAAACTAAGGGTTCTTGCTCATCAAAAAATCAAGATTGATTTATATTGGAATAATAGAGAAGCTTTGTAAATATTAAAGCATACCAATATAAAATTTACCCACCCGTCACGAGGCTGAATGCCGAGCAGTTATAAAAATAATTTTGACATCAATAAATTGTAGACTCGTTTTCTACTAGGATGATGATCATCAGTATTTTTTGAAAGCATTTGTTTATTTATTATCACGACTTGGCACTAAAGATAGCGCGGGTTCATGATAAGAGATATTCTCGTGCTTATGTAGAACTCTCATTGACAAATTAGAAAAAAATATAATTATGTACATTTAAATGCAACAATCTTCATTATTTTTTCCAGTTGGTCAAACTTTTTATCATTCCATCTACTGAACCCCTTCAAACACCTGGACGGTTCAAGATTAATTTATTCGAATTAACCGGGCACAGTTTCAAAAATTCTCATTATTACGCTACTTGCACACTAACTTCCTACTTTCAAAATTAACTGGTATCGACTTTTGTTTCCGTTTTCGCGAAGCACTTCAATTTTGCAAATTGTATTTGGAAATACATTCGTTTCGAACAAAAGCAAAAAGTTTAAAATTTTAAATCGAAATCGTGTAATGAGATTTGGTATACGTGCATGAAATTTATGCATTCTATTTATAAATATACTTTAACGGCAAGCAACAACACTTTCAACCATTGTAATTCGAATGCTTTGTATTCGAAGAACGTTTTCAAAAATCCACTTGAGAAAATTGGTTCGTCCAATAAAATATCTAATTTACTTTATTTTCGTTGGGTCAAATAGTTTTCGAGCTCAGTCGACCGATGATGAAATTTGCTGCTCCACCTGGGCAGATAGTAAATTATTACGAAAAAAAATCATTTCGAAATCAAACGGCTAGCATAATTAGTTTGTGTTAAAAAATCCGAGTTTATTTTCTATTTTAACGCCAAGATTAAAATGTGGTGCACGTTTACAGGATGACTGTTATTTAAATAGCTAAAAATATCATCTAAATAATTTGAAATGGTTAACCAGAAATATTTCGATATTAATCAGAGTGACGAAGTCTTTATCTCGTAGAAATATTTATGCACCCCTATACTTGAGCTCAATCAAGCAATTGATTATTACACTCGAGGGGAATATAAAAAAGATTGCGAAAATTCTTGTTTAAGATTCACTGATTTATAATATTGTAAACGACCCTGTTATTGTGCAGGATAATTTTGTACTCTTTCATTAAAGGATATTGATCTGCAGGTACTATATCAAATTGTGGTCGCTTCAGACTGCTACATCGTCAAAAGCATTTTGATTGATTAGTTAACCAAATTTAAGCAACGTGATTGGTCTTACAAGCTTAGCGCACCAGCCGACAAGTGAATTTAGTAGAAATTAATTAAAATAGATGAGCTGTAATAAATTGCACACCCACGAGACAATATAAAACTTCACGAAATTCAATCAGGAAATTTTTGATGAATTACTGGATTACTGCAAGAAAACGGTAGCTGCAGATTTCCATTTTTTTTTTACTCTGTTGAAAATCGAATCACTCAGACTGTATGACTAAACATGAATTTATGAATTCGTAATCGTAATGTTTTTATATTTTCAAAATATTTTTACATAATAAAGTTATATTATTATGTAGTTCTATACAAATCTGCATACGATATATTACATCTATACTGTAATTTTCAAAGTTGGTCCTATATATGAGGCACATTTTAAATTTACGATTGCACAATTTAAAAGTATTAAAAGATTTTATATATTTTCATATAAAATCTTACGTTTTACTGGTATCACTGGCAATTTATTTCATTTCACCGGTTATAATTCTACAAAAAAATCACCGGTATCTCAAATTATGTTAGAAATGGATATTGTTTACTCTGAAACTTAATCCCTGATGCTACTATATATACTACAGTTACTCACAAAGATTTTCGACGCTCTTATGTTAACAATGTAAATTGTTTCTTTTGAATACTTTTTTTTTTCATAAAAAAGTCACTTTTATAGCAATGCTTATCAGATGCTTATTCTATTTCTTTATTAAATACAGATGGAAATATTTATTGTATTGTACAAAGAGTTTTTTAAGTCACCGTATCTTTGAAACGGTGCGACGAAATAAAAAAATATATAATAGGGAAATGGAGGGAATGAAATTTGGAGCAAAAAATGTCTCATACGTGTTGGTGTAAAAACGATTTTTATATGACAAAAACAGACTTCAAAAGGAACAATTTATATTATTGGCATAGGAGCGTGCGAAAATTTTTGTGAGTGACTGTGTTTACACTAAATTGTTTTATTATTATCAAACGAACAAATAAATTTTTATCAAACTGTAAATTTAAAAAAAAAAATTATTTACAATATAATATATCAAACGTAGGGGTGGCCACCCCAGTTAATTTTGATCTGCCCATCTGTAATTTATTAAATTTGCTCACCAATCAAAATAATGTAGATATATTTAAAAATAAATAATTCGTGACCCTTTGTATTTTACCGTCATGATGGTACATATTTTTGTTTAGCATTTACGGAAGAATATAATGTAAGTATATCCGACTTACTAAGGATAGGAAATTAAATTTAATTGGCGAATTGATGAAAATAATAAAATGTCAATAAATTATTTTATTCTAAAATTAATTCTATTGGATGGTATTGAATTTAAATTATATTTATTCTCAAGTATAAACGTTAATCTTGCCCGCCTATACTGTAATTACAACTAATTACATAAAATATTTGTTCATTACCCTTTCCTCTTATGCCAAAATCTCCTGCGTCACCGTAACTGCAGTCAGGACAAGGTCCATTTGACGTGGGATGTTTTAATGTTTATTTGTATGTTTCACTAAAACAGCTCACAATTGGAAAACTCAACTTGAGGTTATATGAAATTTTTCTTTGAGATAAAAAGTGCTTTTTATTCGGAGAAAGACAATCTTTCTCTACACGCTGGAAAAATTACGAGCTTCCCATTGTGTAGAGGGCCCTAATTGATGTTAAAACTAACTGATAATCTCGGAAGCGAGAGCGAGGTTAAAAAAATTCAAAGCAAGTTCAGCTTCTCAGAAAAAAGCATTATTAACTAAATACTAGAGTTCCAAAAATAATATACAAATATATCACGCTGATAACAGTTACCAGTGGGGTTGCTCTCAAAGAGTATACATTATGAATAAATAAACTCAAACGAAATGTTCGGGTATGTCGTCGAAGGTGTTGAGGGTCAAACAAAATAAAGTTGACTGCTCTCTCCAAATACAGACCCGATAGCTATCGATGAGCTTAACATTTTTTACCTTATACAGAGGTACCTCTAATCTATGGGTCTGGCAGTATTAAAATAAGCACTTCAACACTTCCCGCTTTGCACCACGAAAGTTCACGTCAAAAAACGAACATTCAGGTGATCTTGATCCAATTGCTGCACACTCTTTCAAGGACCCTCCGTGTCGAGTCACAAAGGAGCGACTTGCAAAATCAAACAGGTGGTGATTGTGGCCAAGGTTAATGTTAAAATGTTAAAATTATTTCGTTTAAGCTGAAAATACGGTAATTGGTAATTGGCTACCAATAACAAATAGATAAAAATATAAAATTTAACGGAAGCATTTTAATTTCTCTTATACTAAACGAAATTTCAGTAAATTCAAAACTGGCGCTATGTTTTACTCAAACGCTCTTCTTTCCACACGCGTCAAACCTTTTAATAAAATCTGCCAAAAATTTGTTACGCTCTTATTGGGTATAGTACGATAACGTGGCTCACAGATTTTTATAATTATTCCTGAAATTGTGGTAGCATTTCAAAAATGACATTAAAATGAAGCGATTAAACCAGGATCTATATCGATCCCAAGGGGTCGACGACGACCTGCAAAGGGTCTACGTCAGCGAAAAAAAAAATTGGGGGTCTATGAGATGTAAATGGGGGTTAATCACAGTGGATTTCATTTAGTAGTAGTAGATTAAACCTAACTAAATTGATGCCCAATATTGAAAACTCGGTAACAAAGCATAAGGTTCATCATTTCTACTAAAAACATTAATTTTTTGCTTAGTTATTTTATGTTATAGATAATAAATTTTAATTTGGTTCGTTTTAATTTGAAAAAATTAAAACCAGATAAGTAGGGGGGTTTAGCCAAAACCGAAAAACGTGGCAAATGGTCTACGAGACAAAAAAGTTTGGGAACCACTGGATTAAACTATGGACGAACGTCAATTTTTCGTTTAATTTTGAAAATAATAGGCCCAAGGAGTATTTTTAGCAATTGGTAAAAAAACTCAAGAGATAAGTATTTTTCGAAATCGAGCGATCTTCGGGGATGTTTTTACCAAAAGCGCGAGCCCAGAGCCTCGTTCGACTCAACTTTTGTAATTTTCTTAAATCTGTCGTTTAGATCTAATGTTTTTACTAAAAATAATAAAAACCGTAATTTTAATAAGTACTACTTACGTTTTTAGTCGTGACAACTGCAGTAGTATTGTTCAAAATTGAAAATTATGCAAAAAACACTTCGTAAAACTTAAAGTAACCTAATGGGCGGAGCTTAATTTACGAAAACAGCCAATAGGGTATACGCATTTCAAAATTATTGATTTTGGACCTTTATAAAATCTAATCTTTATATTGAATGGACAAAAAGACCCTACGAAATTTCTAATTTAAGACAGCTGAATTACGTATTTATTTGTTTAATTTAACTAAAAAAAAATAAGAGTTAAAATTTCCAAGTTGGGGCTCTTAGGAGTTATTAGGCGGCTAGGCGCGGGTAGTTGAGGTTTCAAAATGTCAGGACTAACTTGCAGTTGCGAGGAAAACAAGAACTTTTATCTGTTTTTTTTAAAAGCTTTTAAGTTAAGCTATTTTAGAATAAATTTTAAAATAAATTATTGTCGAAACTCAAATAATTTAATGTGAAGTTTTACGGTTTGCAAATGATATTAATGTTCATTTATAATAATAAATGTTTCTTTATCATCCACATAATTATACTAATTTAATTTCTCTAAAAAATGCAGAACTGAAGAAATTGCACGAACGCGACCTTATGCTGAAAACTTGATATATAGACAATATATTTTGACTTTTATATTAATTTTGACTAATTAATTATTAGTATGACTGGAAAAAACGATTAAGAATATACCAAGGCTTCGATTTAACACCACAAATAAAACGACGCCAATCGAGGTCTCAGTATACCAAACGTTCCAATTTAAGGTGCCGCCCCGTGTGTTTTTTGTGTTATATAAATTTTGATTATGTTAAATTTAGATTAAAGTAAATAATTATGTTAAAATTTTGGCAAATACGACTTAATAGTAAGAAAAAATTAAAAAGGAAACTTTTCGAATTTGATCGCAACTTCAAACTATTTCTACTACTACAGCAGGAAGATACTACAAAAAATTTCTAATACAAAGTGCCATTTTAATCTCTTATTTTATAATAGCTATTTATAAAACTCAGTTCCTAATGGGGGGGGAGGGCAAACAAAATCTCTTAAAAACGAGAAATTTTACAGATTATTTTTAGAACACAGAACAAAATTTCGTTACAATTTATGTTTCAAAATTATCATATTTCTTTGTTATGAGATGCAGATCAAGAAATAACTATAAAAAGCACGGATAAAATGTATCACTCACTGTCAAATTTATATATCCTATTCTTTATTTTTATTATTATACCTAATCTCTATTTTGTCTGTGTCTCAGCATCACGAAAGAATCTGAATAACAGATTATTCCTGAAACATGGACTTATAGGCATTTCAAATTTTTGGATTACTTTATTGAAAAAGCCGAGTCGGTCGTGATTATTTAAATGACGGGTCAATTTTAACAAGTGTTAAATGGTTTTTCGCCAGCATGAATTTTATACTTAATATTTGAATTTAAAAATTTATTATTTAGATTGCGTGTCTTTTTCTGATTTATAATGAAAACTAACTTCTATATAAATGATTTATCGAATTCTGATATGCTAACAGATTATTTTTGACGAATGAAGAAAAAATAGAAATAGAGCATAAAATGTGCGCGGTGATGCTTTATAAACTTGATCCGAAGTAGGAATGGGCCGGGAGAATTTCTTAGACATTCTTCTTCGTTTCGTTTTTCTAAGCTACAATTTAATAAAGTTCTATTTTCATTAGAAGTGTATTAAAAAAAGAACCCCATTTAGTGTTTAATATCGCAGAGAGTACAATCAAATTAATTCCAGGGGACGTGGAAATTTATGACGAACCATTAACGTCTCGTTTGTAAATTGTAAGTCCCACGACGGTAATATTAGACAATTGTGATGCGCTACACTAAAAGATAAGTTTTAATAGCGGCATTCAAAAATTAATATTTCAGTTACTGGCTTTGCTCTTTCCCACGTTTGGTGGATTATAGTTGCCAAGTCGTGTTATTATTTTTAAAAGGGGAAAAAATGAGGGGCTAAGTTTAAATTTCGCTTGTTTATATTTGAACAGCCACGTCCGCATTCTTTTGCCGATAGTAGTGACATAAACAAACATCCCTCTTTGTAATATGGGGGAAGTAATAGACTTTTTAAAGAGATTTTTCTGTAATAAGCTACAAGAGAGGGCTTTTTTGTATTAAAGTTTCTTACAAGTTTTTCAATTTATTGGCAATTATTTCGGTATACATTTTAATAAACATTAAAAAAATTTCTATTTTATAAAAACGCGTAATACTGAAAAATTAAGAATTAGGTTAATTGTTTTTGTCATACACAACCATTACCCCAGCACCCACACCACGGTATTTTTCCCGTTTGTCTCAAATTTTGAATGTTTGATAGTTTTCGTTCTTTTAAGGTATCACAGCTGCTTAAACTATTGGTACGTTCTCTATCCGAAGTAGTAAAATCGTCGTAATTATGTAAACCCAATCTATGATCCAAAATATTTGATCTATCTGTACAAATCGAATAACTGCGCTCTCGTCCAAATCGATCTATGCTGACGGAACTTCTACGAATTTTTTCTGCTTTTTTATGTTTTTTATGACACTTTTTCTCCTTATTGTGACCGTGTTTTCTCTCGGGACTCGCAGAACTGCTTTTCCTGCTTCGATCCACACTTTTGGGATCCGGCATTTTTGCATCGAAATGAGCCGGATTTTTCTTGTCGTTCGTAAAACTCTTTTGGTCCGAAGAACTCGATTCCACATTTTTTGCATCGCTTTTCGTAATCTTATTCTCCGACGAACTGGAAGTTTTGACTTCGCTTCCCGACGGTGGTTTTGCTTCTAATGCACTTGGGGATTCAACGGCAACCGCTTTTTGACGCGCTAATTTTTTTTCTTTCGATTCCGTCGAAAATTTCAAATCAAAGAACGAACTCTTTTTGTCTAAAATTGGCGATTTTGAGTTGTCTTCCTGTTTTGCACCATCCGATGTTTTCGTTTTCGCTTTATCTTTTTTGCCTTTGAAATGGATCGAAACTTTTCGTCTAATATTAAGTTTCGGCGACTTGGTCGACTCGTTTTTTGTTTCTTTTTTTAAATTTTCGACTTGTTTGTCTTTTTCGATTCTCGACGTCTTAAATTTTAAGTTTTCTTCGTTTTCGCTCGACACGTGATCCGAGGATGCGGTTTCTATTAAATTAGTTTTGGAATTATATATTTCGGGTTCTTTTTTCAAAGACGTCGGGGTTTTATTTGAAGTGTCGATCTGAATATCGGATTCCTTATTAACGAAATGATCTGGAACGTAATTGCCGTGAAAATAATCGTTTGGCTGTCTGACGTTGCCAAAATAAAATGGATTGGTCTGTTCGTTTACCAAATTTTGGTGTTGTAGATTTTCTAAAAATAATTTATTTTCTGGACCCGGACAAAACGGTGGAACTGGAACGATGGGCTGAAATAAGTCTGGAGGATTTGGTGTCGCAATCGGCGTATGATTGGTCGAACCATAAAAACTAACCGGTGTCAACAGGTTTGTTCGGGTGTCTGGAATCATTTTGATGTTATGGCAGGACGATGATAAATTTTCGTGCGATGGACCGTTCAGACTTTCGCAGCTTTTTTGAATATTTTTGTACTTTTCCACTCCTATAAGTTGCATAGGTGAAGGCATTAAAACTACGTTTAATTCGCTTTTGTACGGTCTACTTGTCGATATTCCACTGATGTATTGGGGCTGACTTATCGAGTCGAAGTTGTCGTTTTGGTATGTTGGAAAGTAGTCGTTGTCGTTGGGCAGAAAATTTGGAAAGGGACAAAAACTTGGCGGCGGTTCTAACGTAGTTTGATTATTGGACATTTTCAAAATATCGTGAGATATTGTTTCGATGTCGTTGAGAAGTTCTTCTAAATTTCCGCCATTACTAAACGAACTTTGACTTTGTCGGGCAGCAAAGTTTTTATTATCTGTTTTGACTATGAGATCAGTTGTACTTTTGTTGAACGACGGTAATATAAATCCCGAATATGTTTCCGTGGGCGACCCAAAACCATTTTGATTTTTTTGCTCCAAAGTTTCGTAATTTTCGGTAAACGATGGTTCTGCGTAAGGCGATTCTGGTCCTAAAAATTGATTGTTTACGTAATCGTCGTTGGCTTTGCTCATTTTGATAGGCGAAAAAAAGTGTTTGGGCATTGGAGCAGGTTTGTTCGATTCCGGATAACTTTGGTCGGCTTGTATTATATTACTTTCTAATTGATTTTTTGTCGTATCGCTCGGCGATACTCTATTGGAATTATTTTTATCTGAATTTTCCGTCGAATTTTCTTCTGGAACAATTGAAAGGAGATCAAATTCTTCGGTAATTTTCTTAAAGTTGGTTTTTTGAAAATTTTCTTTATTTTGCGACGTTTCTACTGCTTCAGATTCTTCGGTACACGAACTACACGATTCCTGCAATTGAAATAAAATTATTGCTTTATGTTTGATTAAACTTAAAACAGCGGTTCTCAACTCTTATTATTATAATAGTATGTAAACCTCGAGGGAGAACGTTTTAAACGTTACCGACAGGTGGCGCTACTAATTTGGAAGGCGTAAATAAATATAAAAATGAAATAATTTAGTGCGTATGTCGGTTGATAGAACCGAACGTTTCTAAACTCCCAAAAGGTTTGTCTATCTGATATCACAGATATGCCAGACAATACAGTTTATGGAATGCCTTTAGTTGCTCACGTAAAAGATCGGAAACAAATCGAAAGAATATTTCTTAGTTATTTTAAAACATTAGCGTTTCCATAAGCGTGTGCGTTCTGGTACTGTATAATCAAAGCTTTTACTTTTTTTTTTAGTTGCTTTAATTTTGCTATATCTTCTTTGGATGTTTGAGATTAATAAATTACAATCATTCTGGTATCATTCAAAAATTTCGTGACGTATAATTTGAACAGTAGAACAAAACATATAGTTGGTAGGCTAGCGGTTAGCGCTTTGGACTTACGTCACCACAGCTTCTTGGAAACAGCTTTTTCCGTCACGCAATTTTTAAAATAATCAATTTATACAATTATTATGATAAAACCAGTTTGTTGAGAACCGCTGGTTTACTACGGTACTAATTTATTTGATGGTTTTCTATTTTAAATGGGCAGGTTTATTAGGTTGAAGACTGGAAATATGCAAAAGTATGTCTTGAGGGATTAGCGTTGGATCCGATTTGATAGAATACTCTTTTGATGATATTTTGGCTTCCGTTATGAAGACAGGAACAAAATTGATGGCTCATGCTGATTGTGAGCGGCGACTAATTATAGAAATGGGGCGAAACTTCAAACGTCGACACACCGCATTGACGATATAAAAATGTCAATATAATAATTCTTTCGGGACACGACGAAAATTTTATGCTAGAGCGTTGAATGCTATCATTTGTCATCGTACGGAAACTAAAATCTTTGGAACTATGTGCAACAAGTGACAAGTACAGTTTGAAAGAGTATACAAACCACGATAGAAGAAAATCGATTTATATATTTAAGGGAAAAAATAAGGCACTGGAAAGGTATGGTTTCCAAGGAGCGACCGCGATAATTTTGGAAATTGCACCTTTATGGTCGCGTTCGGTCTGGCTTCTCTTTTGTTTTAGCTCCACCCCTTTGTGGAGTCTCAGAAAGGATCAGATAGAACTCATTTGTGTTTTGCAAGTCAGTTTCTTAACTTTTGTTCAAACTTGGTTCAATTAGTATGGAGGCTGCGTTACGGTGGGATTAGCTAAACTATTAACCCGAACACCGTGGATATTATCGATAACACTTACGTTTTACTTCTCCTATAGAGTAACATCAGGCTAATCTATTCATGTAAAACCAGCGTGCACAGCAGGTTATCGCCGCAATCGTGATTTTAATTAATGAATCTACAAACCATTAAAATGTTTAACTTTATTTATGGAAATTTGACCTGACAGTTTGAAGTTAAATTGCCTGCTTTCGTTATCTCTTCGATTACGAGAAGTAGATATTACATGGATTTTAAATTATGCTACACCGTTGATGGTGTGACGAAGATTTCGAACTTTCGACACCCTAAAAAACAATACATCAATGGATTAATTAACGTTGATTTCGTTTAATATGATATATGGACTGTTAAAATGTGAAAACTCTCGGAACACAATTACACAGTAATAATTTTGATACGTTTGTCTTTCGACATCTCTTCCATAAATCATTGGACGATAAGTACACTGTGTAGGTGTGGGACAATCGCGATATGATTGAAATGGGAATGCAGAATACCATCTTATTAAACGCCTTCTTTATGATATATTATGTAGGTAATATAATTTAAGAGAAACCTTAACTTCTCGGGGCCCCAAATTAATTCACTCGTATTGTTCTAAATTTTCCGTGAGACTTGACACAAAAAGGTTAAATTAAAACTCATCGATCGAACGCCTTCCGGAAGTTATTATAAATTTACTTTATTCGCTTCCATTATCACATCACACAAAATTGCGCACTATGTGTCGGACAAAAGGTTCCTACGAATAATTGACACTCCCTAGGACTTTTATGAAATTCCCCAAACGTCGAAGGATCCGTAGGGAATGATTGAATATGTTTGCGCCATTCATAGATGGATGATATATATGCTGTATTTGCACTTAGGTCAAGCGTTTTACTCACCCTCCAAGTACGGACCCTTTTTATGTTAAGGAAGTTTGGGCGTGTCAAAATGAGCACAAAACGAGTGGGATATTTATAAATGTGTCTTGCAGGAATTTAAAAGGACGTGTTAGCTTTGTAAATTTAATGTACATATTTTTCCGTTACCCACTTACTGACTCACTAGAGCAACTCGAGGAAGATGAATCCTGACAGGCCTTTTCTCTTAACAGCTTATCAAGTTTGTCATATTCATCTCGCAAATACCATATTTCTCTTCGCAGTTGGTCGTTTTCCCGCTTTAGTTTTTTAATATCAGACTGTCCTACAAAAAAAATAATCACTCTTACATTAATTTTTCCAAAATTAATTTTCACAATAGCATGAGTAATCTTTTGGACCGTTTCCAATATTAAATAGGTATAAAACGTGTAATGCGGGGCAATCGACAATTATGTTTAATTTATGTTTGTTTTTTAACTCAAGGTGAACGAAAAATTTATCAGGTGTGCGTTCTTTTTATGAAAAATAGCAAAATTAGCTTCTCGATGCTAATGGCAATTACGTCGACGTCCAATTGCTTGTGCACCAGCCCGAGGTATTTCCAGTTAAATTTTTCATTTTTAATAAAGGGGATGAAAAGCAAATCAAACATTCATCTTACCTCTCTCAACTTCGGCGTTAATATTCATCGTTTTCAACCTCAAATCTTCATTTTCGAATAACATACCACGAGAAGATTTTCGATCCAATCTGTACGACAAAAAGAACAACGGAAATAAAGAAACATTTATAATTTAAACGATTAATTTACCTTCTGTTAGGTTTAACATTGTTATCCTTTCGACGTGTTCTTAACATGGTTGTCGATTTTGACATACTGACTGTTGTGAATTTCCTTTCAAACCAAGAACTTGTGTTTACGTTATATGCTATTTTAAGAGATATTTAGGTTCAATCGAATAATCATTTAGTGGGTTGAGTTTGTAGTGTTTAAAATAAACTTAAATTATTTGCACTTGTTTATTTCTAATCAACTTCTAATTATTTCTTGTTTTCTTTTTCAATTTTTTTTCAGTCTTGTGTAGTTGATTTGGAATGTCGGGGTAGTAAAAGTGTTTCTTCCTATTCGTGTATAAATAGAATTGCAGTATAAAATGATTAATGGTCGCTCTGAAACAAAACATTTAGGTTATTTTTTATCGCCGTTTAAGAATGTTTGGAGTATTTGAACAATTTCAAAGGTAATCGATCTTTTCTATAAAATAATTATATGCCAAGCTTTGCCACTAACAGTTTGTTTTTTAATCGTACGCTCCAAGAACTGGCTAAACACCCTGTATTTGGGGGGGGGGAGTACTTATAGTACTTTTGTAAGATCTTTCTCCATTGCATTATCGAACTACTAATATTTTATAGCCGAGAGTTTTTATTGCTGCGTTCCAAAAGCTTTTAATTATACATTTTTCCGATTCAATAAAATCGATTGCATTATTCAATTAGTGCTTTATTATGATTGTTTTTATACAATCAGTACTTGTACGTTTTAACGTTTGGCACGAGATTCCGTGAATTTATCTTGTGTCTATTTTGAATTTTTGATGATGGGTTATATACAAAGATGACTCACATAATGTATCTCTTGAAATGCTGATAAAACCAGAATGAATAAAATTACAAGAATTCTGCACTTGTTGATACTTGAACTTAAAAAATAGAAAGCAAAACGATCCATTTTAACTCAATATAAAAAAATTAAAGATGATTAGCTGTCGCTGTCTTTTGCGTTTCTTTCGGATGTATCTCGTAGGATATTAAATTTATTAACAAAATTGTTCTTATCAAAATGAAAGATTTTTAAATTCTCTACAAGAAAGGTATGATTCATATTTTTTATAACTAGAACGGTTTTCGAGAAAATGGACTGAGAATGTCGTAGGAGTGACGGTGAACTCCATTATACTTTCTATAATGTGTATGTACACAACCAGTGGCGGATTCAATTTTTTCTGTTCAGCCTCAAGCTGAACAGATTACATTAATTATTCTTATTATATTCAGAAGTTTTATTTTACTCAAGCCCTGGGCTGTACAAATTAGTTATAACTTTGTTATTAAGAATTTGGTAAATTGTTTGGGTACAAACAATTGTTTGGGTTTATTTTGTAGTAAACTCTTTTTGATGTTGTTGAAATATTTTTTGTAATTAATTAGTTTAAATTAAGAGAATTTGAAAAATACTAAAGAGACATAAATATATATAACTTCTATATGCGATGCAAGGATATAACTAAATATATAAATTTTTAAATTTAATTTTTGTATTTTAACATTTTTCATAATATAAAAATTTGTGTTTTCGATTGTTTCTTTTCAAATATTCCCAGTCCTGACCTGTCAAAAGTGTTTTTTTTTTATAATAATTTTCTACTTGTGTATTCTTTACTATACTCAAAATTCTATTATTTTAGTTTTTTTAGTTTTGTTAAATTCATGTTAGATCATAGAAATATATAATCTTTTTACGCAAGGATATAATTTATACATTTATGAACATATAAAACCTATGTGTACGTACATTTGGGAGATCTGCGGGGTATGGCGTAAACTTCAGTACTTTTTTAGTTTTTATTGGGGTGCAAAATAACAGAAAGATAGATTTAAAAAAACAGATTACCAAAAGTTTCGATTTTGAAAAAAATTATAAAATTATTTGTTATTTTGAAAAGAAATTTTCATGAATTTGTATTTGTTATTATTGTATGAGCATGGAGAAAAAATTAAAATTTTTGATAAGAGGTAGACCGATGGAATAGTTGCGGTTCGGTTGTAGATTTGTATATCGCAAATAAAAGTGAATACAAAAATTTTTTATTCTGAGTTTAATAAATTTTATTTTGAACTTCGGTAATTGCGTATTTGTTCTATTTTGTTCAATTTTTCATTGAAATGTATTTAAAAGAAAATTGTGGGAAAAATTAGAGAAATTGTTCGCCTGTTGGCTAGCGATTCTGGTTCTCGTCCACCATAGAATAGAAAATTAAATACTCATACATTTTATAAATGAAAAGTAAAAAATTACCATTTTACAATATTTTAAATACATATAAATTTCAGTTAACTGACCGAAAACAGGCGAATCGATCTGTTTACACAAGATAACGGTCTGTTTTCCGTATCTAAAATCCATGTAAATTTTTGATTTTTAAATTCGATTTTTTCGAAAACTAATGGACATTCCCTCGAAACCTTTTTTTTAATATGCTCAGAAAATTGTCCTCTTTCCAATAGTGCATAGGAAAAAGTTCAAATCGTGGGGTGGATTAACTGACAGTAACCTTTATTTTATTTAAATAATTAATTTACACTATAAGTTCACAATATGTATAATATGAATGAACATAATTAAAACTACGCAATACAAATTTAATTAAAATTTTATAGTGAAGGTTTAAACAGACTGCTAACGCTGGACGTAAAAAATTGTAATCAATAAGAACCAAGAAAAATCTTAATTCAATATTCAAAAGAACTTTAAAGTTTTTAAACGTATTTTTAACCTATAAAGGTTTAACCTATGTGAACCTATTCGATTTATTTGAAAAACCGCTAACAAAATTAATTTAATATTTTTAAATTAAAAAAATTAAACACAAATTGAAACAAATATTATTTTTCTTCCAGGACTACCACTAACTGCAGATAAACTAAAATTTATTATTCAAATAGAAAAAGAAGCACGATTAGATGACTAGCTTTTAGGGTGGATCCGTGATTTGCCGTACTTGTGTTTGTCAAAACCGACCCTCCGGTCCCCTCCACTCCGGACGCTCTGAACCGTTTTGACAAACGCTGCACTCACTAAAAATATCCCTCTAAGACCGCTCTTACTAGATTTTTATCGAGCCTTTTGCATCTTTTTGTTTTTAAGTTAAATTCTGCTAAAATTAACGTAATCATTATTAAATGGTGTTAACAGCTAACAATCAACTGAGGTAAAATTCTTCCAATCAACAGACTGTTGGACTGTAAAATAAATTTGGAAAAAACTCAAATTAAATTAGTTCAGCTGTCTACCATCGCTTATGTCTAATAAAATTTTATTCCTATGAGGGAAAAGAGGTATCAATCCGCTTGGTATTTGAAATACAACAATGCTAGAATTGTGTATGAAGTGGTTAAGTGATAAGGTTTCCAAAAATACTCAAGTAGAACTGGTATTCCAAATTCCCGGTATTCTGTGTGTGTATTTGGAAATATTGAAAAAAGAAATAGAAAACTAGAACTAATTGCAGATCCACAAGTATTCCTAGACCTCATATCAGAATCTTTAACTGTCATTCGTATGGGGAAACTTGCAAAATTTTTGACTGGAAATCTAGTGCTCAACAAATTTTAAAACTTCCTGGTACATAGTATTTCCAATTTAAAGCAAGCAAAAGATTTTATTTAGAGTAAAGTTCTTCTGAAAACCTTCATGTAAGGGGGGAGATGCATTACAATAATGATTTGGGTATACTAAAGAGCGTTACTATAGTGAAAACCGACTTTCCGCACTCTACGCTCCGGTCCACTTCGCTACGGGTCATTTTTACAAACGCTAATTAAAAATATCTACCTAGATCGGTTCTACTCAGCAAATTGTAATACTAGAAATTTATTTTAAATAGATTTATTAAATGATATCAACAGTTGCATAGACAACAATCAACTGGAGTGGACTCCTCTCACTAAAACGCGCTCCTGCTCGTATTTACATGGAGTACACGTACCGCCAACTTAACGCGACTTTTGAACGACTCTTACCTGAAAATTCGATATTTCAAGTTCAATTATTTCGAAATTTTAACAATAAAAGTATGTATGTAGATCTTCAGTTTATTCGCTTCATAATAATGTTCTCTTTCATATTACACAAGAATTATTGAATTCTGTGGGGCACACTGTGCTACTCCTCAGTTTTTCATCTCTACTGAAAAATCGCAACATAGCCGCTTTTGATACTATAAATATAAGGATGAAATTAATTAGAAACATTCCTTTCCCTCAAAATATTCTCAGGGTTGAAATCCTTGTTTATAAAATTTATTTGTTTAAAAAATATACGGACAGTTCACTTTTGATACACAGAAACTAAATTTACGACAAGTTTTTACTTACAAATAACGAAATAGTGTAAGGTTCACACAAACTTGACGTGGTTATTGGCACTAATACAAAATATAATAATTATTATCACAGCCCAACATAATATCTAGTAGGAATTAAATAATTATATATAAATTTATTATAACGTGACAATTGGTGTTTTGCAAATTTATGATCGAAAACGACCAGCTACGACCCACTCCCTCATTGTGAACTGAATTCGACTACGACTACGATTATGTCACTTTTGACTTCATTAATACATCCACAAAGCACTTGAACTCATTTCCTATCTCATTTAATCTTATATTTAAAAAAATGTATGTTTTATTCCCCCCCCCCTCTTTACAATCGACTGTTTTAGAAATAACCCATAGTATAAAACGAATGAATGATATTCTGACCTCAATTTTGGTATACGTTTGTTTGCCTTGATTTACTATTATTAAATCATGTTTAAAATAAAACAAAATAAAATTTTATTATAATTAAATAATAAAAATGCTCGCACGCTTTTAGAGCAGTCATACACACAGTGGTTTTACAATTTCAGTTCATAAAAACTGTTGTTGCGTATTTTCTTCTTTCTGTAATGGGAAAATTGGAAAAAATAATGAGTTGATAATAAATGTTTTCCAATTTACAATAAATTATATTATATTATATTGATATCCGTGGAACCAAACAATTCTCTTAATACAGCTCAGCAATGGCTCGTAGTTTTCCGTAATAAGGATGCGACGACTACAAATGTAATTTTGAAATGTAATTTAACTGAAAAATTGTGTTTGAGTCGATAACAAAGAGTAAAAGGGCGCTACCACCATCTTGTTCTCAATACCGGCCGCCATTGATTCGACCTATAATTTTAATCTTTCTCTAGCTCTTATTATGTTTGAAATTCGTATAACTTGATCGATTTTTTTGAAAGCCTATAAATAGTTAATTATTGGGACTACACTGAACGTCTCGTGATATAGTATATGTACATATTATACATTATTTACGATTGACAACCAATAATCACTAGTATTTTTTATAATATTTAAAATAATAAAATATTTTCAATTATTATTTGCATTTGTTCAATATTTACTGCCAACACCGTCTGTGCATATATCGAGTGAGATACCCGTTCAAGAGGATATGTAGCCTCTCACGCTACCACGATTCTTTAATTTTTTTCAATTAATTGTATTACTTGAAAAGTACTAACTTATTTTATCTAATTGGCTTCTAATGGAACAGTTGGTTTTTATGTAGACCCCACATGTTTTAAAGTTTTCTTAAAGAAATCACGTGGATCCCAGTTCCCGTGTTCCCCAGTTCCCGTGGAGCAGTTCACAAAAATGTTTATGTAAAGTTTCATGAGACTGCATGTCGCTACGACTTAAATTAAAAATAATATAGAATTAAATAGAACAATTTTTCAATGTATACATGAAAAGCTCGCTCTTATAGATATATAACTGGAGGTACCGAGTACTCTTTATCAGAAGACCGGAAGCCGCTTGACCTGGCAATTATATAAAGCAGAAAATACTCTCTGCAGAATCGGATTAAAAATTGATCTAAAATGGGATTTTTATGCAAACATCAAATTTGGCTACTCTGCCCCCCCCCCTACTTAGTAAAGTTCTTAGCGGAATTATCGTAATGGTGAATATAAAGGTGAAAATGTAGTTTAGAAAAAATTCTATAAAATTTAATTTTTCTATTTTATTTAACATTATTTTAAAAATTCACGCTCGTTGAACAAAATATTACATTTTATTGTTTATTTAAAGAAAATAAATAGCTAATATTTTATATAATAATAATATAATAAATAATAGGGGGGGGGAATTTAGTATCTAATTTTTTAATATCAAAATGAGTATTTCTAGTAATTTTTCTAAATGGTAGGAAGCAAACTTGACATTTGTTTAATATAAATTATAGTAGACTATTATACATTAAAATTTAAAAATTAACGGATTAATTTAACAATAACATAATTTTTATTGTTGCAACCAAAATAAGTTCATTATGTTGTACAATCGAGAACTCAAATCTCTTTTAAAGTGTTTTTACCTGCTTTATTTATTGTTGTTTTGCCTTATATTTACCGCCGAACTAGAACTTATTTTTCTGCGAATATGCAATGTAATTCATAACTTTAATTTCAATTTTGCAGATTTTATTTACTATTTTTACATATTATTCATGCTAAAAAAGGGATAAACATCCTGCTTAAATTTTAAGCGTAAACAGGTAGAATACAAGATTTCACTCTAATTTTAAATTTCTTAATTTTTTATTTTCTAAATGTAAATATTTTCGTAAATACTTACAGATTTATAAATAAACCGAAATAAACAATATCGTCACAAAAAAAATATATAATCATTGCGTACAATTAGTTTATTTCTATTAATTTTAATGTAGTAATCCTTAAAATTGAAAGATTCGAAATGCCAGCTTGTTTGCTTACAATCAAATACACAATTTTGAAATTAACAATAATTAATTAAAAAATTAAATAATAAATTGAACGAATAACGACAATTTTCGCCGTTATTATTGATATTATTTTTATCGGTGAGAAAAAAAGCAATTTATTCGTTTTTTTTTTTTTTTTTTAATTACAAAATTAAATTTTTATATTTGTAATGCAATCTAATGTTTTTAGATCTCTTTAAATATTAACTTATTTTTTATTTTAGTTTTAAAAATGAAATACTAAGTTTTCGACGGCGCACAGTAGTGCGCTTAAGAAACTCTAGACTTACTCTAAATATTTATTAGAAAACTGGAAAAATAGTGATAAAATTAGAAACAATATTAGAATAAATTTTAAAGGGGCAAAAATAGAAATTTTTGCTGAAACATTGTAAAAAATGGTAAAAAAATGTCCTATTGCTAAAAGAAAATGACTTTTAAAGAGGGTAAAAAATAAAATTGTTTTTAAAAATTTTGCAACTAAATTTAAAAATATTATGCTAATAAATTACACAATAAAACATCAAAAATAAATTAAGGCAGTAAGGAGGTAGTTTTTGAGAAAGTAAGAAATAAATTTTATTTGTAATTACATGTAATAAATAAGTATCTACCTATTTTTACATATTACATAGTAAATAGCAAACTCAAAATTCAGAAATAATCTCTACAAAAATACAAAATCGAGAAAAGAAAAATTTTAAAATACTACAATTAAAAACAAAATTGGTTAAATTAGTCAATTAGAATTTTTTTGCTATAATCAAATAAAATCTGAGTCTGAGAATCAGAAATGTAATTTCTTGTTTAATTAAAAAATATATATATATTTTAACTACTTATAAAAATATTAAATTTGTTTATTTGTTGGACCATCAGCAATGGTTAAATATAAATAACCAGTAAAAACTAATATAATAACCTACAAAAACAATTAAAACAAAATCCATTAAAAGCAATAATTCATATTTTTTTAAAAGAAATTTTTTGATAACAATAGACCAATATGTGGCGAAGTGGCGACGGCGAAATGTCATAGACTAATATTGTAGTGTACTAAACTGCTACTTGCATGCAACTGCAGGATAATGTTGACATTTCTTAATTAACAAAAGAGCTATTTAAGTCACCTGCACTCTGCACTTGCTGCGCATCAATTTAGAATTTGGGATCTTTTGTCCAAAATTAAGTAATACAGTAAATCTCCTGATTAGTTAAATGATGTAACGACAATATGGGTTTAATTTATAAGACCATGAGGATTGGGTCTGTTCGGCCTATATGTTTTGATTAACAATCGTTACATATGTATTGAAAAATAATAAATTTACGTAGTATACGTAACCGAAATATTCGATATTTATAAATTGCATAGTTCATGAGTCATTAATTTATTAGTCTAAAGACTGGCTAGGTGAGACGAAAAAATAATGTAAGCAAATGATTTTGGATAATATATTCTTGGAAACTCTGTCTAATCATTTTGGATTGTGTTTAATTGGACGAGGAATGGAGAGATTAGTAAAATTTAAAAACGAAAAGCTTTTTAAATCGCTGGATCTGAGATAGTGGGTGCGTATTTAACGAAACACTTTATTTAAAAGCTTTGAACTTTGTTTCGCACTAAAAATAAGCATTCGCTCAATCAAACTTTTCCTACCTATTAGGTAAAATTATGTTCCAGGCTTTTTAACACCAACACCACACGATAAACTGCAACCGCGCGACCTATATTTTATGTAAAAATGCAAAATCTGAAATGATGTTAAACTACGTGGTTCTCGTGGCACTTAATTATTCGAATGCGTGAAATGGGTTACAGGTATGGTGTATCGTCTCCTTCTAATTTTATGTTCTATCTGAGTTTATTTCATTTAAATTCAGTGTTGTAACTTTTTCTATATATACTTTCTCTACAACTGTTTATAATATCCTAAAATCTAATTTTATCTTAATTTATTTTCAACATAAATTCTGCATCGAATATCGACCTTATAGATGCTCACCTCACGATGCTTTTTCGCACACTTTATTTACACCATTAATATCTTACTTATTCAATACACACAGATCACGGATCAATGTTAATCCATTTCATCACGTTTACGCTTACAATCGATCACGAATTGCAAACGGGAACGACTTTTTGTTTAACATCATATCTGAAGATGTTACTACGTTCGAAACGTTGCTACTGCAGTATTTCTTTTTTAACCTTCCCTTTTTGTTTTAGCGCTGGTGGTGCTCGCACAAGAAAACGATTATTATTCGGATTACGAAGAGTACGAAAATTACGACGACCCCTCCGGATCCAATGCCACCGAAAATGGTAAGACTCAATTATTATTATTATTTTTTTTACATACATTAGGTACATGCAAATGCATGTTTATTTAGTTAGAATTTTTAGCATTGGCAATTTAGCAGCAATCATGCTTTGTGCGTATGTTCACTTTTGTAAATGCATATAATTAGTTTCCTTATTTTTATAGTATATTTCGTTGTAGCACGAGGAATAAAAGCCAAATTAGTATCTCTCGGGGTGTAAAATATTATTATAAATTGCTAACCGTCAGTTAGCAAGCCAGCGGTGCTCTTGAAGTGGAATTAATTGCAATTATATTTCTCTGTAACTTTGTGTTATCATTATCCCGCCCGTAACTCTGACGTTGTCTACGAGATCGCAATTCCCATGGCGACACCCATCTGCCTACCCTTTTTGAAGTAAAATTCATTTAAAACTTCTATAGCTTTTGACCGTAAATTTATATTAGTTTAACGCAAAAGTTCAAAATTGTAAATTATTATAAGACTTGAAAAAAAAATTAAACTTGGATTTCGAAATACCGAAATTTTGGAAATCAGCCAGACATTTCTTTTCTCTTATGTTAAAGCCATTTAAAGATTTTATAATTATAACTCAAGGCGAACTCGATTGCTTTGTTTTTATTCTGAAAATTTAAAAAGAATTAATTGGAGAGGTACCAATTCCTCCCCCCCCCCCTTTTATTTTCGTTTGAAACGGAAAGTTGCTTTCAAGGTTTGACCTAGACCAGAGGCCCACCAAAGAGCAAATAATTTTAATTTTCATTTGTTTACAAAAAACATTCAGTCCCTTGTCTTTCAACAGCTATGCTTAAGTAGTGAACCAGAGTTGTGGTTCGCCTATTTTAATTCCAACAAATGGAACAGCACAAAAATTTAACATAGAATCGGAATAAATTGAAAACTCCAATTGAAGGCTCAACACTAATATTTAATAAACAAATGAACCAAATGAAATTAGTTCAAATTCATTACCCATGACAGTTCTCACAATCCACAACGCCGTGAATTGCAGTGAACACAAACTACCATTTAGAATCACAATGCAATTTTTCAAAATAATCGTTGTCTACTTAAAATACCAAATTTGTGGAATTACCTGAACTCAATTGCCATCATTTTAAATCAAAAATCATGCACGGCTAAAAACGAAGTTCTTGGGTATTAGGTATTGAAGGTTTGTGTGAATGAACTGTGATCGACTTGATTAACACTTCACCGGTTGTGTATGTGTAAAAACGTAACTTTGCTCTCGTGAAATATTTTTACGAATTTCCCTCAGCCTGCGGCTTCGTGAAATTCATGCTAAAAATATATCCAACACGTAAAGTCTCCGAGACTTTTACAAAATTACAGCAGACATTTTTTTATGCCTCTTCAGTGCATTATAGGCGTCCTACTTCGTCGCGGGGGGGAGGTGTCACGATTTTCTTATTTTGTCTTATACAGGGGGAGGGTTCTAAAATTATTGAAAGTTTGCTTACATAATACTTAAATCTTTAAAAATTGGTGGGTTTTAAGGAGATAAATTAGAAACAAATTGCTTTAATCAATTCATCCCACAAAACCCACCCTCTTAAGATTTAGTTTTTCTAATATTTATTAACTCAATTTTTTTTTTCAAAATATAACTTTTATTTTAGTATTTTTTTCAAATGATGATTATTGAAATTGAATATGTCCTTAAAGTTTTAAATTTTTGGTAAACTATTTATGTTTAACCCTTAAAACTTACCCCATCCAGAAATACGAGTTTTAATTATAATAATTTATTTATTTTTAATTTAATTAACTGTCAGCAGTTAATTCAAGTGCAAGAAGTATAATTTCTTAAATCCTTGAACCTTGTTTCCAGTATTTGGGGGGGGGGGGGCAGGGTTCAGATTCTTTTCCCAAAGTGAGATTTTGATTGTGCGACTGGAACTTGACGAAACATTAATCAATTAAGACTGGAGTTTACCTAATTGCTCTTTTTCTGTTTGCTCTTCACATGTAGTCCAGAATCCAGTAATGTGTGTTAGAAGTATATTTACATAAATAGAGAAGACCTTTTGCTTATCGTAGGCTACCTACCACGTTGTACCTATCTTAGTTGTACGAAAGGAAATGTTTGGAAGCTAAAGAAGCTCTTCAGCTTCCCCCCTTTCCAAATCCGAAATTACTTTCTATTCACACTTGTTAATTTATTTAAAAAGAATACTTAGGAAAGGAATTCTTTGGACCTTCATTTCTCCCCCTCCCCAAACCTCCAGGTTTGGACGCTCTCTGTAGGTATTGAAAGATTAAGTTTGATTTCCCAGTTTCATACTCAAGTGTTACGAAAAAAACCTGCTTGAAAAACACAATACCGAGACTCGGGAGAAGAAATCCCGGATGTTATCCGTTATCTGTCTACCATTGACGTGCACGAATGGATTAACGAGATTCCTGCTATTTGTATTATTCATAATTTTCGAGTTGGGACGGCCTTCAAGAATGTTTTTACCGCATGTATGGGCTCAAAGACTTATTCACTTTTTTTATTAAAATATCTTTAGTTCATTCATTCATGCGCACTAGTGGTATTCCCGGATATTCATAATAATTCGAATTTAGATGATACGAAAACTTCCACTTTGACGGTAGAAATATTTCAATTGTTATCCTACAAATCTCCAAATAGGCGAGATCGGAAACAACTTGTCCTCGAGAAATAACCTACGTGGCATAACAATTTACTTCAACATAAAGAATTCTTGATAGCCACCCTTAGACGACAACCCAGCAGGTGGTTTATTAATTTCCGGTAGCTGTATATTTGACTGGCTGTCATTGACAATAGATGGCAAGCCGACTGTAATGTATACAGCTGAAAATAAGGGATGGAGACTTATTATTATTTTAATAATATTTTGAATATTTTGGTTTCAGCAAAAATCCCTAACAGTTTTCCTATTAGCATAGCCAGCCGATAGCCTTTACAGTTCATCGTTAACTATATAGCTAGGTGTTCACATAGTTTTTCGTATAGTTTGGGGCCCCACATTTTAAACCAGTCATCATCATGTGTTTGCTTATTTTAAAGCTATAAAATCGTAATACTTATTCATTATTTATAGGTACCATACTCGAATTTACCAAACAATTACCAAACGTTACTAAATCTAGTGGGCAATCAGTAAGATTTACGTGTGAAGTAAAAATTACCGAAGCAAATTTTAGCGATTCGAAGGTACATTTCACTTGGAAACGATCTAACAGTCCCATCGAAGATAAAAGAGCGACAATTAAAAATAAAACCATTGTCGTAAGATTAAAAAAAAAAAGTTTTTTAATAAAATTTTTAACATCGTTGATTACAGACTTTGGGTGTACCTTATTATTCCTCTCAGTTACACATTAAAAAACTCGATACATTAGATACGGGATATTATGAATGCATTGCCAGGTACAACAAAAGAAGAATTATCTCGGCGAGCATTTTAAAAGTTGACGGTAAATGGGGTAAGTAGACGCTTTTGTTAAGCACGCTGATTGCTATTGCAATTCTTTTTTTATTTTGCAACTTGCTTACTTCAAGAACGTTTCAAAAACACCTTGCACATTAAAATTGCAAAGATTATTTAAGTCTGCATTCATAGTTTTAACCAGTTATCGTAGAGTAAGCTCATTCATAAACATGATTTATTCACTTTGTGAAGATAATTCAATTTTAAATTTTTTTTGTTATTTCAGGTAGTTCGCAGAGCGATTTTCCTACGTATAAACCATCATTCGAAGGTTCACCAACTCACACGTAATATAAACTGGTAGCGTAAAGGAATAATGTAACCGATTTATGTATTTTTAGTTTCGAGGGTGGATTTACGACGTTTTTTCCGAATATTCACAAAAAAGAAAAACCGCGTGAATTGCTCACCACGATGACGGGTTCGATATTACCCACCCTTAGTGAAGAGACAATAAGCAAAAATTCTTTTGTATTTGATAAAAATATGGATCCAATAACACAATTAAATAGTAATAACGATAATAATATATTTTATAATTCTTCACAACCTTTCTGTCAGATGTATACAGGTAATACTTGTAAACATTACTTGGCTGGTAAATATGTCTTTGTTCAACCTCCATACACGCAAGAAAATATCGAGACGAAACTAGAAAATGCAGTTACAGTTGTCTCGCAGTCAAAGTAAGATCGAATTTGTTTGTTTTTTTCTGTTTGAAATTAACTTGTTTGCTTTTAGTGAAATATCGAGTAGTTGTAGTAAGTTTGCCATGCCAAGTTTGTGTTTTTCGGCGTTTCCTATTTGCGTCGATTCGGAACAAATTAATATGCACCAAAAAGAATTTATTAATAAATTTAGTGTGGAAAAGGATATGAAAATTTATAAAAATGTTAGAAATAAGTTAGCGTTGCAGCGCATCTGTAAAGAAGATTGTGAACTTTTGGAGAAGGAATTGTGTAGTAGGGAGTACGCTATAGCCAAGAGACATCCAGTTATAAGTACGTGTTTGGTATTTTTTTTTAACTTGTTTTAACTTTTTTTGCTTTAGAGCAAACTTTGGACTTGGACGAATGCGAATTCTTGCCTGATGAATCGGATAAACGTTCTATGTATTGTTTGAGTTTGGGGGTGGACCGAACACAGACTGTAAATGAGGAGGAGATGTGTTATTGGGATTACGGTGGTTTATACAGGGGAATCCAAGATTATAGCTTTTCAGGCCAAAAGTGTATAAAGTGGTCGTACCAGTTTAAGATTCCGTTATCCGAATATCCGGAGCTGTCTGGACATTCTTATTGCAGGTAAATTTGAACTTGAAAGTATTTAATCAAACCAAACTGATCTTTTTTTTATTTAGAAATCCTGGCATGGCAGAAAATCAGCCGTTTTGTTTTATTGAACAAAATTTAAAAGAGGTTTGTGGGATACCAAAGTGCGGAAACATCTTATGGTTTTATTTGGTCATAGCAGCAATTATCATATTTATGCTTGTTTTTATTGCAACTATAATTTTTTATTGTAATAAGAAAAGAACCGCACAGAAGAATCGCCTTCAGAACGTAAGGCCGATATTTAGTTTTAATATTAAAATTAAAATGTTATATTTTTAGATGAATGTTCCAACTGCCGATAAAAATATTTATGGTAACACGGGACCCAATTCTCCTATGGAGTTAAACACGCTTTTGCCAACTAGGATGAACAACATTCCAACGAGATCTCACAGTTCCAGCAAAAACGGATTTCAAAGTGTGCCTCATTATACTTACAAGGAGCTATTATTTGTTGAAGAATTAGGAGAAGGAGCTTTTGGTAAGCAGATATTTTTTATTATCAGAAAATGTGTAAACAGATTAATTTTATTTTATTTTTAGGAAAAGTCTACAAAGGAGATCTAAAAACCAAAACGGGTAAAATAGTGGTGGCCGTTAAATCATTGAAAGAAAATGCTAGTGCAAAGACGCAGGCTGATTTTCAACGAGAAATTGAATTAATATCCGAACTAAAGCACCCCAACATTATCTGCTTGCTAGGAGTCGTCATTAAACAAGAACCCATGTGCATGCTGTTTGAGTTTATGTCCGAGGTACGCATATTTTTATTGAAAATATACGAGCAATGATTTTAAATTTCAGGGGGATTTACACGAATTTTTAATCGCCAATTCGCCGCACGAGAACAAATGTTTAAGTCAACAACAGTTTTTACATATTGCATTACAGATAGCGCAAGGTATGGAGTACCTATCAGAAAATCATTATGTCCACCGTGATCTGGCTGCAAGAAATTGTTTGGTTTCCAAAGACTTGGTTGTGAAAATCAGCGACTTTGGTCTTAGTCGTGATATGTACAGTTGTGACTATTATAGGTAAGTTGCGCTTAGAATCATCAATGGCTTTTGATGTAGGAATTAACGTTTTGATTTTAGGGTGCAATCGAAGTCGCTTTTACCGGTGAGGTGGATGCCGCCCGAATCTATACTTTATGGAAAATTTACAACTGAAAGTGATGTGTGGTCATATGGTGTGGTTTTATGGGAAATTTATAGCTACGGATTGCAGGTAATGTCGTACTCCATCCTCGACTGTTAAAAAATCAAATTGTTTCAGCCTTACTATGGATACAACAATCAAGAAGTAATCAATATGATACGTTCACGAAAACTTTTACCTTGTCCCGACTGCTGCCCCAGTTATTGTTACGTCCTCATGGTGGAATGTTGGGCCGAATTATCAGTTAGAAGGCCTAATTTTACAGAAATTGTTCATCGCTTAAAAGTGTGGCAACTAAACGGAAATTCTGGTACTTTCCCCTCTTGCTGACTATATTATCATTTCTGAGCAAATTTTATTTTAGGATCCTATCTGGAGACTCCAAAAGTTTATACAAATTCGCAAAAGCATGGTTCCAAGTCGAGTCACACGTCCGATTCGCTCACAGTCTGCCCTTCTTTTGAAAATCACGACTCGCACACTTGGGAGAAAAATTTAAGGAAGTCGGGCAACAAACTGAACGAAAGTCAGAGTAGTTTAAATTCTCACAGCTCTAGCATGGGTAACCGAACGCAGAGTACTAGTTTAAGCAACGATCACAATGTTAGAAACAGTAGGAAGAGTATTGACAGAAAAGGTCAAAAATGTAAAGGTGATAATTGTGACGGTCCAAATCCTAAACACACAATTGTTAACAGTAACGGAGACAGCTTTGAAACTAAAATTACTTTTTAATTATACATTTTACGTTTTATTTTGTGACAAAGGCTCCACAATTAGTGAGGTATCTGTATCTTGCGGCAGCTTAATTAAGCAACAAAATGCTAGTCTTGTTTAGACCAAATACCATCAAAACTTGTTTTTTTGCCAAAATTTTATTAAGTCTGACGAAATATTTGTGATATACATTAACTTTTGGTTGCTCAATTGCAAAAACATATCTCATTGCAAACTCACTCATTTGTACGAGACTGAATTTTGGTAAAACCGAATTTTTATTTAGTTATTAAAATTAAAACGACTGCCAGTTTTAAGAATTTATTAAAATAGAGCTTTATTGTTTGTTAATCGTTTTTTTCTGCTTTTTAGTTGTTATGTAAACAGGATGAAATTAGTGCAGTAAGTGGTTGAAAGGTTAAGGAGTCACAATAACAGCGATGGCTCCAGTAATGGTCATTGAAATATTTCCTCGTTGGGTCACGATTCTTCATAATTAAATTTGATAAAAAAATCGGGGCAGGTTAAGTTATGTTCGATGTTTTGTTAAGGTAAATTTTTATAAAACTTCTCGCTTCTTTTTTTTTCAAGTTTATATGAAGCGTAGGCAGCAAAGAAGTGAGTTAAACATCGACGAAATAATTCAATTCCTCTAATTTTTCTTGCCATATGGGCATTTTAGTTTATTTTACAAAACACTAAAATCCCTCACTCAAAACATAATACTCCTATATTTATTCATATTTTTTCTAACTCATTTTAACCTTTCAATAATATTAATGTGAAAAATAAAAGTTGAATCAAGTTTTATAAGCTCAGAAATGTAAATGTTTGTAATAATGTTAATTATTGTAAATTGAGAAGCAGCTTTGAAATGTAGGAGTGGTGCAAAAGTTCTGTTTCGTGAACTTGCGGATGCTCTCCACTAGTAAATAAATTGAAATACATATTGTAAATAACAAATTTTATATTTGATCACAAAATGATATCATTTTACATGTAATTTGTGTAACCTTTTATTTTTAACAATTTTTATACATTTAAAAATTTTATACTTGTGTAATATGTGTGAAAGTTGATATTAATAATGATTTAAATCCAAACGTCTTTTTCGTTGCTCAAAATATTTTATTATTGTTTAACCTTTTTAAGACCAGCAGTGTGGCATAAACTTTTAAACCACAAAGGTTAGCATTCATTTAGAATAAATTATAATTATAATATAAAACCGGCAGTGTGGTGTAAGGCTTAAATTGCCCGGCTATGAAGTGCGAGATTGCGGTTCGATGTCTAGTCGTACTGTCTACACTGCTGTGATCTAAAGGTGCAGACGGGAGAGGGATCTCTGCTGTATTCATACCCTGTTTCAAGAGAGCAGCATGAGAACTGTTCATCATGAATGCTATTACGATCCTCGGATACGAACGTATCAAACAAGAAGAAGACGTAATATAAATAGGTATTATAATTGTGCAGAAAAGAAAGTTAAGATTTTGTTGAATTTGGTGTGCGCTCTATCTAAAAAAATAATAGGAATTTTTTAACAAAAGAGCCGATTAGGTTTTGGTTAAAATTATTGGTACCTATACGTAAATTTAAAAAAGTTTTTTTTCTTAGTGTTTAAATTTTATTTTCTTATAATTTCTACTTCATAATCACAATAAAAAAGTGTTAGGTAGTAATCGTGAAAATACCTAATTTTAAAATTTTAAATAAAAATTAAATCATAATTTTTTTTTGACAACATTCTTAGTCCAAAAGTTATAATAATAAATTGATGGAACTCTTGGGAAGTGGACTAAATAAAACCAATATGTTGACCCGTTAACGTTTCGGACAATTTATTCGTCCATCCTCAGGACTGCAAACGGTAAAAGTTCCAAAAATTATAAACTATGGTGGAGGTTATCAAAAGAAGTACTTACCAGATACATTATTAAAAATATCTTTTTTTTTTTATAAAAAATAAAATAAAATTATACTATGTTTACCTCATTTACATTGCATACTTATCAATAAATTTCATTCTTGTAATTTACCAAATTTCACTTTGATCATCACAAAAACTATTTTTCATACTGAAAAAATTTTTAAAATTTATTATTAATTGAAATCAAATTTTTAACAATCCAGTTTAAAAATCACAACTAACTGTAACACCTCAGCTGAACTTTCGTCAGTTTCTCAAAAAAAAAGATCGCATCGCGAATTTACTGTCAAGTCTGACAGCAGCAGATTTTTTATTAATTATTTTTGATTGGTTAAAATTTGAAATAAAATCAAAATAAAACATGGGAATTCATCAGCAAAAACCTATTAATAATTAACAACCTCTTGGAACATTTAATCTTTACTCAAAATTTTTTTAATTTTCATTCATTTGCAGCCCAACTTGCGTCGGGCTAATAAAAATTCAGCAAACACAAATCTGAGTGTTACCCTCCACAGAAATCTTTCATAAGTAAAAGGCGAAAGATTTATTCGATCTGAACCATAGTAGAAAATATCACTGGGGAATAAATTCTTCGCACCATCTATAGACTTGGAGCAGAATTACAGGTGGCGCCGCGGTGTCGAAAAATAAAATAACTTGTATAGAATTGTAAGTGTTTGTATACAGATATACAAGATTTATATTTATTTATGATTTTAAATACAACGAACAAGATATTTTTGTATTGGGGAGTTTAAATATATATACAGGATGTCCAATATTAACGCCAAACATAAGGAATTAACATTGATTTCAATTGTTTTGTGGATTCCTGCTCGCTAATTCAACCTCCGAAAATTTTTTTCGTATCTATGGAACGAGAAAATTATTGAGGATCTTATGATACCAAAATTAATTTTTTTTCATCGATATTATTTAATATAAAATTTTAATTTAAAAATTTAATGTTTTTAAAAACAAGTTACCATGTTTTCAAAAAAGTTGATTAAAGTTGACATTAAATTTTAAAATTAACATTTTTTAATAAATATCGATGAAAAATATTAATTTTAGTATCACAGGATGCACAATAATTTTCTCGTTCCATAGATACCAAAAAAATTGGCGGAGGTCGAATTAGCGAGCAGAAATCTACAAAACAATTAAAATTAATGTTAATTCCTTATGTTCGACGTTGATAGTAGACACAATGTATATGTAAAAAAATTAACTCATCAAATGAGTCAATAAACTTAGAAAATTGAGAAAAAAATAAAAAGAACTTAAAAAACTTTGAGTATGGTTTGACAGACAGCGATTGCCAAAAATAAAGACATTTTTGGTGTTAAGGTTTATCGCACTGGGCCTTTGTTCCTATATTCCAACCGTGGCTAGCAGCTTCTATTAGGGAAACAGCCTTGGGACGAAGCAAATTTCAGGAGCTTCATAAGGGAAATTTTGGAATATTAATTTCCCGAAGCCGTAGGCTGAGAGAGATTTGATAAATAATATTTCCCGAACGGCAAAAGCTCCGTGAAAATTAGTTTTTCTAATTGTGTTTCAAAACGTGTCACTTTTTGACACTCAAAAGTGTGTGGAAAAGTAGTTTCGGAAAAGTAGTTTCATCTCGGCTTCGGTTTACAATCTCGGCCTTCGGCCTCGATCGTCAACCTCCGCCTTGAATGGAAAAATGTTAGTTTTCCTAACTTGTATCGAAAATATCTATTGCGATTATGTTTTCAATGTTGTAAAATGCGACGTCGGGATTAATTATATTTTTCCGAATTGTAAATAAAAACGCGGGTTGAAAATGTCTACAATAACTACAAATACTTTCTGAAGTATTTCGGTAAATGCAAAATTTTTAAATACTATTCATTATTAATATACAACACTTATTTTTAGATTTGCCCACTACGAGCGCTAGTAGTACATTTTTTTTAAATTTTTTAAACCTGATTAATACGTACAGCTTATTTTCAAGCACTAATTAATTATTACGATTATTACTCATATTTTACATTATCGCAAATTTTGCGATAAAAAATAATAAATTCATAAAGTGAGGTTATGTGTTACATCAGAATGTTTGCAAAACAAACGGCTCTGAAATCTATTCGTCGTCATTTTAGTGGTACTGTGTTACAAAATTTTGTACCAAAACATTCACCCGCTAGTGAATACGATTTAAGATTAATTGAAGATTTTATTTTTAGTTCGAAACGTTTATTTATTCTAACCGGAGCTGGTATCTCGACTGAATCAGGTTTGTATGGTTTCGCATATTGTTTTTAGCCATGAGGTAAAAAGTCGTATTTGCAGGTATACCCGATTATCGTTCAGAGGAAGTAGGTTTATATGCCAGATCGAATCATAAACCTATAATTTATAGTAAATTTTTAAATTCGCCCATTCTGCGACAAAGATATTGGGCCAGGAATTTTGTAGGTTGGGACCGTTTTTCGGGGTGTTTACCTAATGCGACGCACAACTGCGTTAAAAATTTGGAAATTGACCTTGATGTGGCAAAAGTGGTGGTCACCCAAAATGTAGATAATTTGCACTTTAAGGCAGGAAGTCGAAACGTTATCGAGTTGCATGGTTCGGCTTACAGGGTGGTTTGCTTACATTGCAATAATAGATACGATAGACATGAACTGCAACAAATTATTAAAATGCTTAATCCAAATATGATTCAAGAAACATCAAAAATGATTCGTCCTGATGGAGATGTTGAAATCTCGGAAGAGTTGTACGAGTCGTTTAAGTCGCCCATATGTGATAAATGTGGAGGGATTTTAAAGCCCGATATAGTCTTTTTTGGGGATGTTGTTCCTAAAGATAGGGTTCAGCAAGTAGAAAATTATTTATCGCATTGTGATGCTGTTTTAGTTTTAGGCTCAAGTTTGACCGTTTACTCAAGCTATAGGATTATTCTACAAGCAGTAGAAGAAAATAAAAAAATTGCTATGATTAACATAGGACCTACTAGAGCCGATAATTTAATCAAACTTAAAGTGTCGGCTAAATGTGGCGATATTTTACCAAAACTTTGTTGACGATTTTAAAAAAATAAATAAAAATTTATTGTTTCCTGGAATTTCTTCTTTCCTTGGCGGGAAAATCGAAAAATTATTTATATTGATTATTTAAAACCGGGACAGCGCGTACGCAGTCCCGACTACCAAAAATTACGCGCCCGAGTTATCCACATTAGGGATAATCGCAGGGGTCAGCCCAATCGTAGTGCAATGAAAGGGCCTCACCCTGGGGGAACCGCCTTGTTGATCACGGTAAACCCCTACGCCAGGTAAGTATGCTTTCTCGGGGTGCGAAGTGCACTTTTGTGTACATATTGGGAGAAATTTGCTGACTACACTAAACTGGAGCGCCATCTGTATATAATATAACACCCAAAAAAACGGAAACCAGATAATAAAATAACTTTTTTTTACAGAAGAGGAAATTTTTTTTTGACAAACAAAAATTATTTAACAAGCAAAATTTGATCGTATATAATTTTTCTTAATTTTAATATTTTCGTTGTATTTATAAAAAAAATTTTAATTTTCTGATTTCGAAAATATAGAAACTAAAATGATATTATATTTCTTACTTCTTTTAAACGAAATATTTAAAATATTAAAAAAAATATTTAAAAAAATAGAAAAGTTTTCAATAAAAACAAAAATATCAAAATCACAAAAAGTTTTGCATTTGAGAAATATAATTAAGATTGAGATTGGAAATCACAATAATTTTTTCACCTTTATTCCTTAATAATTTATTACTTAAACGCTGGTGACTTTAGACAATAAAGGGTTAGAATTTATTTTGTGCAATTCTTAATTATTTACACTAAACATCAATACTTTCTGTGCTATTATGGTCATTTGAAGGTAATTATTAAATTTCTACTTCAAATGAGATAAAATTTCGAATATGGCATGTAATTAATTACAACTTGAGCAATGGATTCATTACAAACTATAATATTATAATAAATAAGTTGTGAATATAAATTTAAGAAATTAAGGGAGCAAAGCTTTTTTTTTTATTTAGTTTTTAAAAATAATTTTTGCTGATTTTAAAGCTTGCAGTTTTTGCTTAATTTATTTCATCAATATTAAGATAAATAAATGATATAGTTTGATATAAAGAGGGGGGGGGGTATAAAGTAAAGAATACATACGTAGAAAATATTATTTAAAAAAACAGATTGATTTACATTTAACAGGTTTGGATTTAGAATATTTGAATGTTAATAAAATTTTTTTAAATATTGAGGAAGAATGTTTGAAATTAAAAATTACGTTATAAAAATTATGATAAAATTTAAAATAATAAAAATGTTTATTAATGAGATATCAGCCCTTATTTCACGATTAATTACGATCTTCAGTCGCATATAACTATGAAAGACGAAAAATTAATGAGAAGCAAGAAAATATATTCAGAACTAACTAAACAATAATCAAGAAATCAAAAAATAAAAAGTTTTTTTTTTTTAATTATTAGTATGTATTTGTATACATTGTATACAAAATTAAATAAAACTAAACTAAATATTAAAATAATGAATTTTAACCGTAAAGTAAATATATACGTAGAAAAATATTATTTAGAAAACAATAAGAATACATTGATTTACATTTAACAGGTTTGAATATTTAAATAAACAAGAAAAAATAAAAATTATTAGATATAAAGTTAATAATTTTTTTTTAAATATTAACCAAGAATGTTTGAAATACAAAATTACGTTATAAAAATTATGATAGAATTTAAAATAATAAAAGTTTTTAGTATTTTTTTTTAAACAAATGATCAAGAAATCAATGACTTTTTTATTGTTTTTCTTTAACATTTTGTTTAATTTTATATTTAACAATACATACTAATAATTAGCACAAAAATCTACTTAAAAATTCATTTTAGGTTTCTACATAACTTACAGAAAGAGGCCTTACGATGTAGCTCTGTATCCGTCCGTCCACATAATTCAATTTCCTACCGCTCCAAATTGTTATCAGTTGAATAAATTTACCTATATAGTCAACCTAATCAAAGGATTTAAGGAAAGTATCAGTATGGTTGCGATTTCTCTAAGAGGTCGAAGGCCAAACAACCACATCCGATACCGTCTAGATGACTAACAGTAGCTACCTAGAGCTTTTGCCGCTCGGGGCGGTCTTAAAATTTGCCCCCCCCTCCTCATATAAATATTAATGAATATAAATATATAAAAAAAATTTTTAAATTATTTAATAAAAATACTTTTCATAAAATTTTTTTTATAACAATGTTGTACAAAAAGAAGAAAAATGTCGCTCCTTACAATGTGCCGCCCCCCTCTAAGTAAGCTACTGAGTAGCTGGCGAGCTTTAGATGGTTAGCGGCGGCCGTTAGGCCAATACAATTGCGATTTTTCTGAGTGAGCCGAAGGTCAAACATCCATATCAGACACAGTCGAATACTTATAGTTCCTCACAAAATTGTTCGAACGCTCTTATGTTAGCAATATAAATTGTACTTTTTGAAAACTCTTTTTTGTATATAAAAATCACTATTACAAAAATACTTTTCAGAAATTTTTTGTAGATAATTTCTTTCCCTTTACTTTTGTTTCCATACATTTTTTTATTCGTCGCCTCGTTTTCGACCGAGAGTGACTTAAAACAGTCTCGTTAAAAATTCTATGGGAGTCCCCTAAGAAAACTATAAGAATTCCATTGTGCATTTTTAATTTTATTAAAAATTTTTATCGAGTCTGCGTTAAGTAACTCTTGGTCGAAAACGAGGCGACAAAATAAAAAAATTTATATGAAAAAAAATGAAGACAATGAAATTTGTGACAAAAAATGTCCAACAAGTATTGCTGTAAAAACGATTTTTATATGATAAAAACAGTGTTCAAAAGGCACAATTGAAGGGCTTGGTGCAATAAGCGGCCAAAGACTAATTTTAAACTTTAAAAATTTAAAGATAATGCTTTTGAATAAAACAGAAATATTTCAGCACATTTTAAGATGTTTTTAGGGCACAAGTTGAACAAAAAAAGCAAATTTGTGGTATATTGAAATTTACTAAAAAACATGAAAATGGTTACAAAAATTACATAGTTTAACTGAAAATCATACTACGCTATAATTCATTCATTCATATTTTTTAAATAATGCAACATTGAAGCAACACAAATCATAAAAACCTAATTTATCATTAAAATAAAATGTTCCATTCAATGAAGTGTTGCTAATTAAGAACTTAATACTATCTTCAATTTTACCTATTTTATTATTAAATATGCATTTGTCATTTATTCAACAAGTAGTTTTCTGCAAAACAGAATATTTGCAGCATCACTAAAAGCCTGATGCCAATACCATACATTTTCTTCACGAGTCGAATAAAACAAATTAGTTTTGTTACAAAAATATACAAAGAAAAAAATGCAACATACCAACTTTTAGTGGCAAACATTTGTGACATTTCTAAGCACTGCAAATTCCAACAATGCATTAATCTTATCAACTAAAAATATCAGACGCAAGTGCTAGTTTTTACAGTAAAAAAACTGACAATTCTGTTATAAATTACCTAGTTTAAATTACATTAATTATAACGATGTAAAAATGGAGGATATGGATTATTAACAAAATGGTCTTCAAGAAGTTTATAGAAAATAATCCGCTTGTGGTTTTTTCGTCGGCATGCCTCTGGTTTCTTGTGGGGCTGCTTCGAATATTGTAAAATCACGTTGTAAATGTTCATTTAATTCTAATATCGCTGCGACATTACCACACCTACAAGTAAATAAATAATTATTAATACAAAATTATTTCACTTCCACAAAGTACACTTACCGATAACAATAATTTGGTGCAGACCACACTGTAAGTACTGTTTCATTAAAATGCCACTTATAGCCCTCCATTACTAACTGATGTGCACGACAAATCATGTCGATATCATTGGCAGCATTAAATTGAGCCACAACATCTGAACCAAACAGATATCCAGCACCACGTGGCGATACTCCCCATCCTTGGGTATCTGAAATTAATTTAAATTAATATAGATTTGTTGAGGTTTACCACGGGCAATACATCATAAACACTGACTCGTTAATAATTTAAGGCAAATTATAAATTGAGAAAACTAGTCTCCTTGAAAATAAAACAAAACATTTTGTCTACCGCTTTCGGCTTATTACCATCATCAAAACAGTGTCAAAAAAGAAAAATTAACAGAATCATACAAAATAATCAAAATTAAATACTTTTAATTAACGTTGAACTCTCACTAAGTTAATAGTCGATTGGTCACATTGATTTGTTTTTATATAGAAATATGTACTATTATGTAATTGTGAAATATTTATTGATATATATTATATATTTATGGGCAAGTTTATAGCCCATAGATTAAACTTGGGCTTTTAGATCACAAGTGTGATCAAGCATTAAACTGTAATCTCCTGCTCCGTAGCATCTCGATTTAAGCCTTATACCAGCAATTTTCAACCTGGGGGTCGCGGATCTATTTTAGAGAGTCGCAGAAAATATTGCGATTTCTTTTTAAAAATAGTTTTGAATTGGAAATTAATAACCTGAATTAAACTTCTTAAATTAAAGAAACACTGAAAAAATAATCGATGCAAATTTTTGAATGCAAGCATTGAGTCGAGAACTCATTACATGGTGCCACTGCTATGACGGGAAGACACAATGGAACTTGTAAGCCGTATAAAAAAAAAATCGCCAATGAAAACATAATTACAACACACTGTTTCATCCATCGACAACAACTTGCTGCTAAAGATATGGGCTAAATTTGATGGAAATTTTAGATCAGTGTGTGAAAATCATCAACTATATTTCTGCAAGTGCTCTTCACACTCGACCTTTTTCTGTTTTTTGTAGTGAGGTGGGTGCCACTCATACTCATTTATTGTTACATACAAATGTACGTTGGCTTTCTCGAAGAAAAGTGCTTTCCAGATTATTTGAGCTAAAAACAAATTGAAATTTTTTTAAAAGATCAAAATTCACCGTTATGTCACTATTTTGATAACAACATATGGATGGCAAAAGTGGCGTATCTTGCCGATATATATATGGACTACTCAATGAATTCAATCTAAGCATGCAAGGGTTTGAAAGCAATTTATTTTGGCCAACAAACAAAATTTAAGCTTTTAAAAAAAAGATAGATTTTTGGATAGTACAAGTAGAGAAGAAGGATCTGATTATGTTTCCATTGTTTTTTAATTTAACGAAGGAAAATAAATTAACAAAAACCCAACAAGATATAATGTGTTATTGGAACTTTCGTCGGATCAAACTTTACAACTTTTGTATGAGAAAAAAGGTTTAAATTATTTTTAAATAAACTTAGTGGGAGAATATCCTGATCTTGCTGATCATCATCATCTGCATGTCTAAGACCAGTGGTCCGTTACGTCACTCAATTTTTATCTTGCTGATAAAATATTAAAATTGTTGTTACCATTTTCCACGACCTATTTATGCGAGACAGGATTTTCAGCTTTATGCCTAACTAAAAGCAAGGCAAGAAATCGACTTGAAGTGGAACCTGCACTTAGGATTTCCCGTATCGTATCAAAACATCAAAATCAAGGAAGTCATTAATAAGCAGGCCCGGACTGGGACCTAAAACCGGCCCGGGTATTTTAGAGACTGTCGGCCCCCTACTTCCCACAAAAATGCTACATGTATTCGTATACATACGTATATACTGTCGTGAATTTCCCTACAATTTGGTATTTTGGAGTGTGAAATGATTTTTTTATATGGTTTATGTTTAAATTTTGAATATTTGTTAAAACGAGGTTGGCAATATAGATGACATTTTTGTCAAAAAAGTCTGTTGATTTTTTAGAAAATTTGTAATTTGAATATGAAAAGTGATTTTTTTTTATAAGAAGTTATTTTGTTTGAAATTAAAAGTGAATGAGAAGATGAGATGTAGAGTGAATGTGATGATTTTGATGGTTGTTTTAAAACGGCAGCACTAATTAATATTTTGGAAGATTGGAAAAATTAGATAAAAGGAAAATTAATGATTTAAAATAATTGTTTTTATTACACCTCAATTATTGAGATAGTAGTAGTAGTATTATACATAATATACACATAATTATAATGTATATTATTCTACGTATACATCAATGTGGACTGATAGACCAGCAGTGTGATTTAAGGCTTAAATCGACGTGCTACGGAGAGGGACACCGCTGTGATCTAAAGCCCGAGTTTGATCTAAGGGCTATGCATCTGGCAAGGTTAGCACCCTACCAGAATATATGTAAATGTTCAAAGACCCGTGAATGCCAAATGTAAATTTGGTTAAAAAACAGGACGTAGTCCTAGATTAAGAATATTGGGTGAATATTGGATTGGGTGTTCACAGGACCAAGATGTTCATAAATTCGAATGTTCACGTTATCGAGTTTTTACTATTAAAAACTTGTATTTGAACGGTTTTTGTTATTTATAAATTTATTGCGCTAAATTTTTAAGTTTTATTAATCATTTTTGAAACTTTGTTATGTTATATTATAAAATAGCATAATTTTTTTCGCGATGTAATAAGCCAGCGCTGCTGGTTAGACGGCCCTTTCACTGCACCGGCCCATCGAGCATTTGCCCGATCTGCCCTATGGCCAGTCCAGGCCTGTTAATAAGTAAAAAAAAGCACAAGTTAAGTATTTGTGTTTTATTTTTTCAGATATTATGTATCTTTTTTTAATATAAATTTTAATAACTAGTTTTGATTACTGACATTGTTGGGATCGCAGAAAATAAGCAAGAAAATTTGGAGGTCGCGTCGTAAAAAGGTTGAGAGCCGCTGCCTTATACCACATTGCTGGTATTTTAAATAAAAAAAACACTTTTCCTTTTTATATATTTTTATTAATTTTTTTTTTGATTTGGATAATAAACTGTGAATAGCGCCATTCATGTTATTGGCATACGCCATATTTTAATTGAAAATATGTTCAAAATAAAAATAATCACGTTTCAAACATTTCATTTTATTTATTTAGGTAAAGGTAAGGTAAAATTTATTTAGGTGGCGGGTAAAGTGTACACAATACTTGATAGACAGAACCTACTCTTTCATGACGAATGACGATTATTTACTATTTTTATTTGAAATACGGCCAGTGGCGTCTGCATTACAAAGGCAATAAAAATTACATTTGTTAAATTGATAGTTAACTCGGATGTTTAACTGGAGGTACAGAAGTTAAGCATAATTAAATTAGAATAACAATATTCGCAGTATAATAATTGTTGGTAAAAATGACAAGGAGGGGACCACATATGGGAAATTTTGTTTTTGTTTATACTTATACTACATAAAGACACCTAAGACATTACGGGAACGAAATAGTAGCGCGCCATATTCAGTCAATTTTGAGAAAAAAAAATTTAAATATTATTTCTCCTATGTGCATGAATTAACATAATAGAAGATAACAATTGCAATAATAAGTTTCATGACAAAAAGGTAAAGTCCGGTCTATAAGAAAAGGGTTTTTGGTTCGATTATAGCACCAGTACATTTTTTAAAATTAATTTTCTATTATTTACGTGTAAAATTGATCAAATCTATGTAAATTAACAGATATTAGATATTATATGCAAATATATTAATTGTTAACTTGTGATAAATACAGTAGAAGCTCGATTCTATGAACACAAAAATCCAAAGGCATGTTCAAACTAGAGCAAGTGTTCACATTAATGGGGGTGTAGAAAAACTAGTGTTTTGTGTATTGAAAAGAATTACGTACTAACATTATGAAATAAAAATATTACAATGTCATTACCACCTTGTATTTTGTCGACAATTAGACGAATTTCTTATGATTATGTAGATATGCATTTCTTTGGGTACCTTTATTTTATATTTAATCACGTACAAGTGATAAGAAGTCGGTGGTAGACATCAAGATAATTAATACACAACACTAGCAACTGTTAAATTTCGTTGTTCACATTATCGAGTGTAATAATGTTGATGTTACCGAGTAGCTATAGAAAACATTGGTGTTCACAGGATCGAGATGTTCATAAATTTAAATGTTCATGTTATCGAGCTTCTACTGTAATATAATTAACGGTAAATGAAATGAAATTTCAAAAATCCTAATTGTCAACCGTAAAAACTAAGAATAAAAAATAAATAGTTGAGATAGAGGTCGTTATAATCTACAACGTAGATGAATTTCAAAATACAAATTTGTAGCAAGACATCGGTAGTCAGGACCGTATTAGGAATCAATAACGAATGAAAAAATAGAAAGAAAAATATTATTAAATTCAAAACGCCTTAACGAACGACATGTTTCGGACTATTCCGAACTATTATCCGAACTATTATTATCCGAACTATTATAGTCCGAAACATGTCGTTCGTTAAGGCGTTTTGAATTTAATAATATTTTTCTTTCTATTTTTTCATTCGTTATTGATTCCTAATACGGTCCCTGACTACCGATGTCTTGCTACAAATTTGTATTTTGAAATTCATCTACGTTGTAGATTATAACGACCTCTATCTCAACTATTTATTTTTTATACTGTAATATCAAATAAGTTTAAAATAGAACAAGTTAAATAAACGTTAAAATATAAATTATTTATTTTTTGAGCTTTCAGCGAGTTGTATCGCTATGCGTGTTGCCTAAACTGAACCGGTGAAAGTCATAAATAAGATAGATGTGAACAGAGTTAAATGTAATATCGAATAGACGTAGTTATTTGGTTATAACATTTCGCTTTTTTGTGGTGAATATTTAATATTACTATTTAAATTATCTGAAGTTTCCCGATGTAAATTAGACTTTGTAAACGACGCGCCACCTATATTTTTCATATCTTGGATCGACTAAAGTGTGTGATATTTTTTACAAAAATATAATTTCAATACGTTATAATGTAAAATTGACCCTCAGACATCAATCTTATTTTTTAAAATGTTCTGAAAAGAATTGGTATAAAACACAAATTACTCATTATAGCAATGAACTGCTCTTAGGGATAGTTGTATAAAGCTCAGAGTCAACTCACTGTTGATCCAATCGGAGTGGACAAAACCAAAGTTAATCTAGGGAATTCTATGGGTTAACTCTAATCCGAGAATTACGTTGTTATACAACCGGAACTTAACGTGCATTGAAAATTAGGTTCCGGCGCAATTGGAATTCGATGATCTAATAGAATAATTTATGTTTTTCGGCATTTTTGCAGTTTTGTGAACATCCATAACATCCCGTTAAAGGTAAAGTTTTCTTACAAATTTTTTTAAATATGTCCGCAGAATGGCACAAGATTTCTTTTCAAAAAAGTTAAAAAAGCAAAAAATAAGCTCATCTATAATATTCCTAAAATCCCTTCACATCTTTCAAAGAGAGAAATAAAATGTATTAAGCAGCTGCAGAAAAATCCGGATTTGTCAAAAACAATCAAAAAGCAAAATACATACTTCATACATAAAGTCAATCGTTTATAAAACTAAGGCGAAAAACGATCTTCTCAATAATGTACATTTATTCTGCTAGAAATTTTTAAAAATCGGAAGTGGAATTTGAACAGAAATCAATTCGCTTTTAGCTCAAAATAAAGGCCATTTTAAACACGTGCGTTAAAATTTAATCAATACTTCCTTTTTATACTTTTAGCAATTATCATTATTTTTTTGGTTATATAAATAATATAGAATAGCTATAGAAAACATTGGGTGTTCACAGAACCGAGATGTTCATAAATTCGAATATTCACGTTATCGAGCTTTTACTGTAGTAACACGGTTACCGTCAGTTAACCACCTTACGATTTCAACTTTTTCCTATAGACAATAGGAAAGAGGACACTTTTTAAAATTTTATACGGATTATCCATTAGTTGTCGAAAAAACTGCATTTTAAAATTTGAAATTATAGGGACTCATAAAAAGCGACATAGAAATGCCACAGGTCGCGCCGAGGGAACTCGCACGTTAAGCGCCTCGCTCTGTATTCTGTTGACGGTACGTGTGCTTTTAACTATTCTTACTGTTGCTGCCAGATGCGGTCGACAACCGAACGAGTTCTATGTCTTCGAGTTCCACCTTCGGCGAGTTGTCATTTCACAGGAATATTTTTAATTAGTTATGTGTTTGTCAAAATACAGGCCCGGAGGACGCCGAAGATGCCCGAAAGGTCTGTTTTGACAAACTCAACAACGGCAAATCACACGATGATTTGTAAAAACGAACATTTCCTGATCTAAAATACATGTAAATTTTATTTTTAAATTCAAATTTTTCGAAAACTAAAAGTGCGTCTACGTTATGCGTTGTCGTAAGCAAATATTTCAAAGTTCACGTTATACTAATAATTTATTTATATCGTTGACCCTCCATTTTAATTTGTAGATTATAGTTGAGACAGGGGTCAGTAATAAACAATAAAATTGTCCGACGTTTCGAGTCTTTATTGACCCATTATCAAGGCTACAAAAAGATATATAAATAATTAAAAAACTTACATAAATTACAAAATTACTAAAATAAAAGTACATATCAATTTTGCAATTTATGTAAAGCCAGTTTTTTAATTATTTATATATATTCAAGTTATACGATTTAGCATACGATATGGCTATTTTCTTTGCGATTGCAGTTATTAATGAAATCTACTTTGTTGAGAAATCCAGCCCTGCTAATTATTACTGATAGTTTGTTGACAAATTATTTCAAATTTCATATTGTTAAAATATTTTCGAGTCTGATCGTAGTTACTCGTAATCTCAAGCAAACTGGTAACGAAATCGCATAACGTGAACAGAAAACCACCAAAACCTGTTATAACGAAACTCGCAGGAAAAATCGTACGTAAAATGGCATAAACTGCACTTAATGGATAATTTGCAAAATTTGTTGTTGTAATATGCTTAGAAAAGTGTCCTCGTTTGTATTGTCTATTTAAGAAAAAGTAAAAATCGTGAGGTGGTTTGACTGACAGATCCCAGTAACACATATACAGTCGTCCACATATGTATTGAGCACCCTGTGTTTATTCCAAGATCGTACCCAAAATGTACGAATTTTAACTGTAAAGGTAGGTCCAAGGTCCAGGTAGAGATAAGAAAAGCTTTTATTTTAAAAAATTTCATTGTTTGGTGGAAGGCATGTATAATAACTACTTATTAATTATTATAGATAATACTACCTATTATAAATTGTTAATAGTATACCATGGGTGGTAGTTATTGGATTAGTAATGTTTATTTCATTTTTACATAGTTTTCAATCATGTGTAGTTCAGTAAATTTTGTAGTGATTTTTCCTGGGATTCTATTTCTATTAGTAATTTATTGTAATAGCTAGTAATAAGTGAAAGTGCCGTTATGCTGAAAATTCATCAATTAACACAAGCTGAATGTGGCCAGATTGTGTTATTAAATTCACCAAGAATAAGCTAAGTTAAGATTTCCAAAAAAAATTGGGTGTTCAAGAAGAGTAGTGCAATACAAAATTTAGACGTTACTTCGAAACCAGTTTTTATGAATATCGACCTAAAAGTGAAAGATAGCGTATAACATCTTCTAGGTAAGACCTTTTATTACTGAGATTATTTATAAAAAATCACAGGGTCACTACAAGACTTGGCTCAGAACTTAATCCATCAAGACGAAGTTAATATTTCTGCGTGGACAGTAGGCAGATGCCTAAAAAAAGCCAACTTACATGGTAGAAGAGCCAAGACGTATATTATTACTAACAAGGGAAACGTCAGGTATGCGAAATTTTGTTTTGGTTTATACTTATACTACGTAACGATTACACCTAAGACATTACGTGAATGAAATAGTAGCGCGCCATATTCAGCCAATTTTGAGAAAATTGAATTTAAAAATTTCATCTTTTTGCCTGAAATAACGTGATAAAAGATAAAACTTGCAACAAAGGTTCCGTGGTAACGTGGTAGAGTGATGGCTTTAATAAGCGAGGGTTCTAGGTTCAATTCTAGCATCGCTACTTTTTTTTTTAAATATTTTTTTTTTAATTAATTTTCTTTTTAAGTAATATGTAAATTAACATATATTTAATAATTATTCGAAATTATTAATTTTTCAGATCTCAACATTCGGACGATATCGTTTTGTCTTACTAACAGTATTTTCAAACATTTCTTAAATTGATTATTATTCGAAACGTTCAAAAATTTTTGGAATTTGTTAAAAATTATATTTTTTAATTAAATAAGTATTTATTTATATATTTTTCGTATTTTGTTTATATATTTAATAAGAAATGAAAAGTTACATAATTGAATAAGTATTTACATATTATATGAAGTATATTATTATTATATATATTAATTATTTTCTGATCATTTTACATTGTATAATTTTTTACACCGACGTTTCGCACGATCCCGGGTGGTATTCATCGTAAAAACAAGGAAAACAGTAAGTTTTACGGGATCTAGTAATTAATAATTAATTAAAAATTAATAATTTCGAATAATTATTAAATATCTGTTAATTTACATATTACTTAAAAAGAAAATTAATTAAAAAAAAATATTTGAAAAAAAAAGTACGGATGCTTGAATCGAACCTAGAACCCTTGCTTATTAAAGCCACCACTCTACCTCGTTACCACGGAACCTTTGTTGCAAGTTTTATCTTTTATTATTTAGTTATTTCGTGCAAAAAGAAGAAATTTTCAAATTCGATTTTCTCAAAATTGGCTGAATATGGCGCGCTACTATTTCGTTCACGTAATGCCTTAGGTGTAATCTTTACGTAATGTAAGTATAAACCAAAACAAAATTTCGCATACCTGACGTTTCCCTTGTAAGCAAAACCCATATGTAAGAGATTTAATTAAACAAAAAATATACCGTCGACGATTGGGCCAAAGTAATTTGATCAGATGAATCAAATAATGAGAAGGCCCATTTTACTCCAAAATGCATTATCCTTACCGTAAAGCTGGAGCGGGTAGCATTATGCTGTGGGGGGTCAATGAATGCTACAAGAGTTGGTGAACTGAAAATGTACGATTGTCGGATGAATATGAAAACTTATATGGACACGTTGGAAGAGGTTCTAGAACCTACTGTTCTGAAATTATTTTCAGAAGATTATCCTGACTATCTCTTTCAACAAACTCTGTTTGTTGTGATTTATCTGTAGATGGAACATAAAAGTGAAAGAAGTTGTTGGCATTGGGTTTTCAAAAACAAGAAGATAGGTATTCATGATCATGGCCTACTTTCTCAGACCTTAAAAACAAGGATTGTTGAAAAATGAGTCATATGCAGGTTTCAAAACGCAATATTCAAATTTCAAGCGGAAAATGTGCTGTTTGTTCAAGCATAGTGAAATGACATAAAATAATCCTCACCTTCTGGATCGCTCCACAATAAATCACACATAGGGCCGTCGTGAGGTACTTCTTGTTTACGATCAATTGTACGTATTTGATCTAAAGTTTGGATCGACGGCGATAATCCACCATGCACACAAAATATTTTTCCATCTATGATAGCAGATAACGACAAATAATCAAATATCTCTGTACAGTATCTCCAAACAGTTATTGAACCGTATTTTCGTAAGCATTCATCGTAGAATCCATAAACTTGTGTAATTTGTCTTGACTCGTGATTTCCTCGAATCAAAGTTATACGATCTGGGTATCTAACCTAAAACAGTAAAATTTAGTAAACAATGCCAAGAATTCAGATTGGCAAAGATGGCAAAAAACAAGTAGTGCTTGGTTTCATATTCTCAGAATGGAAATCTTTTATTAGCACCAATCCAAACAAGTAGTAATATAAGTAAATAATGAAAGGTTGTATTAAAAATACCTTTAAAGCTAAAAGTAATAAAAACGTTTCGACACTATAAAAACCTCGATCCACAAAATCGCCCATAAATAAATAATTAGTCTCTGGAACATCACCTCCCACTTTAAAAAGTTCCTTTAAATCGTAAAACTGTCCATGTATATCACCACAAACCTGAAAATGGTAAGTTTAAAACAAACAATTGATCTCGAGTAAACTTCTTCCTCACCGTTACGGGCGAGTCGACGCGTTGTACATTACTCTCCTCAACTAAAATTTCTCTAGCTTTGGCACATAATGCTTTGACTTCGCACTCCTTTATAATTTCGCATCGTTTTAATTGTTCAATTTGGCGATCTAGGTCACTTGTGTCAGACATGCCTGATTCGGGCTGAAGCACAAAAGAAATTGAACCCTCCATTTATAAAATTATCTACACAATCGCGTTTTATTATTCCAACGATTGCGTTATGAAATCCAACATCAAACGTATTAAACAATAATAAAGCAACGAAAATTTGTAACGATAATTGTACAGAAAATTATGTGAGGTTAAGTTGCTATAATTACACAATTACCTGACTTATTTATTTGACAATAAATTTACTAAAAATCACGTACGCCAACCGATACTGTATAATAAATTTATTTACTTTTTAAGCACTACAATTTTTATTCAATTAATTTATAAGTTGCAAAATTGTGTAATTATTATTAATCTAATGTAAACCCAAACACTCATCAAACAGCGTTTCGTCGGTTTACTATTTTAAGCATGCGCGGAAATTTTTAAAGCGCCGATGAACATGAGGTCGTTGTGTCGGTAGTACTATAATCGATTTAGTGGTGGGCAATAAACAAGAAATCATAAATTTGGCGGTTTTTACGCGATAGTGTTTTGGCACATCCGGACTGGACCGCAAGGAAAAAAACAAATTTCCGTGATTAATTTTGAAAAACATTTTTGGTTTTTTGTATTTAAACAAATATTTTTAATTTAAACTTATTTTAATAATTAACTTTAGGTTCAGTTTACAACAAACCGAATTTTGTATTTTCAAATTTTCGAAACGTTTGCTTTTGATAACTTGGATAATATTTTGGTGGATGAAAGGAGGTAAAATATTTGCCGCAAGCGCATGAGGAAAAATAACGCCTAAAACAAAAGCTGTTTTTATTAAAATTTCTTTAAATTAACTTTTTTAAATAAATATTACTTTTAATTGTTTATTCAAATGTATACCACAGTCAACTAATTTGGGGGACTAATTTTGATTTAAAATGAGCTAAGTTTCTTCCAGTCGGATGAAAATTGTGGTTGGGATTCTAATAACATTTTTAATTAATTGGCTTCTCAGCCACATAAAGAAGAGATTTTTTGTTTTATGATTAAAAGATTTTTAACTCGAATATTACACCTGAATTATTCTATTGCCGAAGTTTTACACGGTAGTAGATTACACGGAACTGATGGAGGGGGGGGGATTTCATGGAGTACCCCAAGGTCTTCCAATCTGTAATAATTTGAATTTTTAACTTTCAAATTGATGAGGTTGGCTATAACAAATTGTGGAACAAAAAAATTTTTTTTAATAAAAATTTCATACATTTTTTTTAATTTTTGCCAATTGTCACAATCGAAATTCTTGTAATTTTTTGGTAAATGCTCTAAATTTCAGAACATTTACATTGTATTGCTTTACTATCGAAAGTGTGCATAAGTCAAAAAAGCATCGTTGAATTTTCTTCTGGATTTTTCACGTTTTACTTCCTACCTTCCACGATTTTAAAATAAAATTAACTGAAAGGTGAATCACAAGGCAAATTTTTGTACCTAGATTTATTTAAAGAGATTCTCGAAAGATTTCTCCGAATTTCCTCTTGAATTGCTTTAAAATTTTTCGATAAACAAGAAGAACGAAAAAAAGCTTAACTGATAATTCTAAGATTTTCTCGGATTTCCTTTCACTTGTACACAAAATTTCCTCTAACAACTTTTTTTTTCAGATTACGATTACGATTTTTATTTTCAGAAGGACAATAAATTTTTCAGGAAGCCGCACCCTCTCGGCCATTACTGAGAGCAAATACTCTAGATATTTCGATAAATTAGATCTATAGTATTTGCTGAGAGACATTCCATATCCCCCAGACCTCCCAGTGTATAATAATGTAGCATATAATAGTCATGTAATAAATACAGGTGCTATTATAAAATTGAGAATTGTAGACACAAAACGCTGGTGTCAATTTGGGAGGTCTGGGGGGTCTATAAAAATTGAAAATTATTTAAACTATTTTTATTTATTATTTTAAATTCTTATTTTATTTATTATTTTTTTATTCTATTTGTTATTTAATCTTTTAATATTATTTTATATTATATTTGATTGGAATAATTTATTTGGAAAAAGTATTGAGCCACAGTTTTATTATAACAAATTCAGCACGAATCCAAACTTTGATTCTAGGTGAGATAATATAAATATAAAAATTTTAGATTTAATTAATAGCGGAGGTAGTCCCCCTTTCCCGTAAATTCGCGGTTTTGGGGTTATTCATAAATAGGATTTTATAAAATTTGTAACCAGAAGGGTTGTGCTTAACGTGATGATATGTGACAAGGGTGTAGGGGGGTCTAAGAAATCGTGACGTTCGCACTGTTCATCAATTTTATTTTAATTTTTTTCTAAACTTATTACTTTCTAAATTTTATTTTTGAAGAAAATGATACTTAAATTTAATTTTAAAAAAATACTTGAATGCCGATTATAGATATTTCTGAGCATTTAAAGAATCCTTGGACATCCTTTTCAATTTTTCAAATTTTTAAATTCCCTTTTTAATTACATACCAGATAAAGGAGATTAAAGCGCCTACGGTGCTAAATGCTTTGCATTGCCATTCCGCTACGCTTGTTATTTTAGATCTACATTTTTTTTTTAATTAAAATTTATATTATTGAAGTAATGTATTATGTACATTTTAAATTAAAAATATTTCTACGTTATTAATCTGAATAAATTCTTTATAGGGGGGGGGGGGGGAGTTATCTTTTGTGACGTTATATTTGTGGAGGAGGAGGATTCCAAAAGATTAAAAAAAACGAAATTTTGCGTGACGTATTTTATGAACGGCCATTTTGCAAAAACAAACTTTTAATAATAATTTAATTTTATAAATGATTTTTAAAATAAAAAATTTTAATAATACATATAAATCCACTTCCTATTAGTAAAGTTTTTTTATTCTCTCAAACAATAACTTTTTAAATCCAGCCATGATAGTAGTCAGTTCTCCCTCCCTCTAACCTCAGGATTACCTTCTTGACAAAACAAAAGCGAATTCAAGCAAACTCAAGTTTATGGGGGGGGGGGTAAATAATAACGCGATCTGTTGACATCGTTGACATTTTGCGTTTTTAGCTCTTATCCTCTTTTACAGCGACAAATAAGACTTTTTATTCTTCCGGAGGGAGGGGGGGTTTAAATATTTGAGTAAATAAATATATTGGTATATTTTTAAAATGTAATAATATTTTATGGATTTTGTTGAATCATGAGGGTAGTTACCTCTCCCTCTCTTTATATCCACCCTTGCTGTAAGAAATGCTATTAGGTGTGAAAATTACCTGATTGTTGAATATAAAATAAATATGGATCACCCTGTACATAAAAATAATTGTTTAATTTTTTATATAGTGAAAGATAAATATGTAATAATAACAATTTAATTCAAAATGATTCATAAAATTCCCTGCAATAGTTTTTCGTAGTCCGTATCGATTTGTTATTCAAAATTGTGCAACCACTTTTTTCATTCTAGTCGCTTCGTGATGACGGCGGGCTACTTACGCACAGATGACGTCATACTGATAAGATTTAAATTTTGATTTCCGTGGCAACGGTTAATTTCAAGATTGTTTTAGTTCGTAAAACGATATTTGAGTATTACATTAAAATTTCTAAAGGGTATTTCATAAAAAAGTATAGTAAAAACTAAAAGTTTTTGAGGAAACAAAAATTGTATTATCTTTACAGGAAGTGACGCATGCGCGAACGTTCAGAGTGGAAATAGCATGGCCGTGTGTTGTATGCCGAAGAGAGGTTTTTTAAAGTGCATTTGATTTGTACGAAATATTCGCGGTTTTAATCGGTCGGTTGTGTGCAGTTTATTAGATTGTGGTGCATATTGTGATAGCAATGGGTAATATACATACAGTTGGACCTAACGAAGCACTCATCGTTTCAGGTAGGTTCTGTTAAGTGTTATTTAATATTTACTAATTTTTTAAAACACATTCCTTTAAATTTGGTAATAAAAATATGTGACGTCTTTTACATTGATTACGTTACGTCAATTCGGATCCATCGGATGCTGTTTGGGAAGCATTCGCCGATTAGCACGATACCTGATTACCGGTGTTTTGAGTCTTCAATCTAGAGTTAAATGACGACTCAAAAAGGGGGAGTGGTGCAGGTTCTTCTTCCGCAAATTGTTGATGAGTAACCTTGAACGTAATAGTAGATTATGTCACGAGAACAACAATTTTACCGTTACTTTCGCTACTTTATGTTTGTTTTTCAAATTCCCGCTCCTAAACGCTTTTATTATTAACAAATTTAATAGTCCACTAATTACGTTTGATTGGTTATAATTACTCGCTAATTTAACAGCATTTCAAATTTATTCGATACGATCGTCCAGCTCGACCATCACAATTTTTTCGGCGTGGTCAACAAAGTCTATTTTTAGATTAACACACATTCACCAAAAATTGTGTAATCCATACATGCATAAATCTAAATACACAGGCCACACTAAAAAAATATTTTAAAGTTTTTATAGCCAATCGCTACTGCATTTTTTATTCTCACGATAAAATATTGATATTATGTAAATATTTAACTTTTGAACTTGAATATGGAGGAAGATTACAAATTTAAGTTTAAAAGTTGTGTTTGACTAGCTAAATTATTTTATTTCATATTTTTCCTAACTCCCAATTTATTTACATAATTTAATATAGGCAAGAATTTTAAAATAATTAAAATAATGAAAAAACAGTTTAACATAATTATTATGTTTACCTATCACTTGAATTTCTACGTCTACTGACGTCAAAATGCAATAAATTAGCGGTCATTTTTATTCAAACTTATTGGCGCTACAGATTTAAATTTTTTTTCCTGACCTAAAATGTGTACGAAATTAAAAAATATTAAAACACTTAACAAATATTAAAAAATAAAAATGTCTGCGTGAAAATAAGACCGAAATGAATTTTTTTTGCTTAGGTCCAAATTCAAAATTTGTTAAGAGAAGTTCCAAAAACACAAAATCTAAAATTGGCTGGTTTCTGTACATCTTATACAGGAAATAGATCTTATCGAAATTAAAGTAGATAAAATCCTCAGTGAAAGTATAACAAAATTATCGTTCTAGTCTATTTAGTTTTCGAGATACAGCACTTTATAGAGTTTCAGTTTTCCACGCAGAATTTTTTTAAAAATTTTCTGACGGAAAAGTGGTCTACAGAAAATAAGTTGGTAACTGTAATAGGGCCATAGCTGTAAGCTATAATTTTGGGTATGCGATGTACAGGAATCAGGGAATTGGTGGTTTTGGGAGCATATAGTTATATTATCACTTAATATAAGAAGCATTCATTGATTACGACCGTCTAATCGTTGCAGGTCCGTAGCCAGGATTTCATTTCGTAGGGGGCTCTTGTAAAAAGTAAATTTTCGGGGGTTCCCCTTCCGAAAATTTTTATTATTACAGATAAATTTTTTCAATATTCTATTTTTCTAAATTTATTAAAAATTTTAGCCTTTCTTCACCTGTAGAATTTCTTAAGGGTGCCATTTTTGGACCTATTTTAAACTTCATTTACAGCGCAAAATTGGCTTAAGATATTACGATGATTTTTTTTTAATAGAGAGAGGATAATTGTTCGAACAACCTGATATAATTTTTAAGATGTTTTGATAAAAAATATATATTTTTATTTAATTAATAAGTCTTTTATATCAAATAGGAAGAATTATTAACATTTTCAAATATGTCATACCGTAGCTAATGTAAAGATTTTACGTAATCTGCATTAAAAATTTAAAAAAAATTTCGGCCATACATTGAATGATTTGAAAACGCGCGCTTTGATAACAGCGCGCAAACAATTATCCTCTTTCTAAAAAAAAAAAAAATCATCGTAATATCTTAATGTAAATAAAGTTTTGAAATAGGTCCAAAAGTCGCACCCTTAAGGGGGGAAAAGTGTCCGAGATACAAAAAAAACAGCATATTTTTGTGATTTTTTTTCAGAGTATACCTTATTTATTAATATTTTTTAAATTATTTATATTATTAAGCATTATTCAACGAACATTCTGCTAAATTTTTATAAAAAAATATTGAAAAATAAGCCGGTGGTAGTGGAGAATTGTTCGTTTCCCCAGTTTGAAAGACAAGTAGCAGTGGACTGTAAATGAGGTGTTTGAGAAGTTTCCCAGTTCATACGGTGTTGACAACCAAATTTTTCTCGCACTCGACGGTTACGAAGATTATGGAGCTTTAATTTAGCGTCACCAATAAAAAAGTAATGAAACGTGAAAGTATTTATTAAAATAAATAGAATGTCACAAAACATAAATTGAGTATAAGCCAGCGTTTGTTGCTCGAGCCTTGACAAGATACTGAGTTCCTGTGGTGCGTCGCCTGCAGGAATCGGCAAAATAAAGTAGGGGTTGCGCACTCTGAGTGAGTCCCAAACAACAAACTTCACACATACAAAATGCACACAAAAAAATTATAAAGGTTCAGATGCTTTCTGAACAGGTAGTGATGAAAACCGAGTGACTTCAAAAAAAAAAGGTTTCTTGTAGTCAGGATAATTCATGATTGCTTCATCTGAAATTAAAAAACCAAAAGATTTCTTTAGTAGATAAGTAGTTTATCTAGGTTTTCAACGAAAGAATTAACAAACTTTTTTATCATTTTTGTATTATTTTGTATTAATAATTTATAAAATTATTTATTTTTGAATTTTTGGTAAAAGTGCAATCAAAATTTCTGTTTTGGTTTAATTAAAAAAGAAGTTGCAATTGAAAAAGAAAAAAATCCTTCGTTAAACACCAAGATAAACTTATGTACTAAAGAAATCTTTTTGGTTTCTTAATTTCAGATGAAGCAATCATGAGGTATCCTGACTACCGCATGGTAACTTTTTTCTTGTGGTGACTCGATTTTCACTACTACCACTGGCTTATTTTTCAGTATTTTTTTATGAAAATGTAGCAGAATGTTCTTAAAATAATGCTTAATAATGTAAACAATTTAACAAATTTTAATAAATAAGGTATCCTATAAAAAAAAATTACAAAAATATGTTGTTTTTTTTGTATCTCAGACCCTTTTCCATCCTTAAATAAGTTTTTATTCGTTTTAAACTAGAAAAACTCCTTTCGGCAGTTGCTGTAGTCACTGGTAATATTACAAATATTTTTAATAGGGTTCTGATATTGGAAAAAAATTCTTCATAAAATTTTGCTCATGTATATAATGAATTCTTTGACAAATCGTTCATATTTAACCATTTTTGTTACTAGAAATCGAATTCTTCTTCAAGATTTGCTGGGTATACCTATTTTATTATCCAAATTCAAATTTTTTACTTTCAAAGAAATTTTTCTTTTGAACATTTCGGGGGGGTGGCACGTGCCCCTAGGTGCCCCTCCTTGGGTACGGGCCTGAATCGTTGACTAATTAATTACATCTTTCTAATCATACAATGTACAATTGATTCTTTTTAATTTAGTATAAGATTACAACCACTCTTTATTTACTTTATAAATACACTTTGTAATTCTAATAGTTGAACGACGATGATATTGTAACATAAAATGTAATTTTTTGACCCCCCTCCTCTCTCCCAGGTAAGGGTACGTAAGATTGTGGCAACCTCCCTCTCATCTTACGTAAGGGTTTTTTTAAAATTAATTTTGACCTCCCCCCCTATAGAATTGGTACATTATCAGCATACTAGCAACTTTCTGCTATATAATACACCTGAGTCAGGTCTGGGTAATGAATATATCTGGATGGTTCCCCGGTTTGTGTACAAAATTTTTAAAAAATGCTTGTAAACTGCAAACTAACTTCATTTTCAGTAAGAGAAAACAATTTAAAAACAATAATTTATTGATAACAAACGATGTTTTTCGCGTGTAGTCATATTCGTTCGGCCCGTTCTTCGCGAAAGTGATTATACCATTAACATCCACTGTATAACAATAAATTATTGTTGATTGGTACAATTTTGAATATTTTTTACTTGTATATAAGGGATTATAAACGTAAAAGGAGAAAAATTTAATTAAAGAAAGCAATTTTAAGTTAAAACTTACGTAAGGAATATGTTGAACCCCCCCCCCCTCCCGCAAGATTTCCAATACCCCCTTCTCTCCCTCCAAACATTTACGTAATTAATGGTCGGTTCCTTATGTTTATTGCTTGTAACAATCTCTGTAATTTTAAGTCTTTAAAAAATCGAATTTAACTATATTTTTGCAAATTTTATATTTTCACTTTCGTTTGAATATCTAAAATCATGTTTCAAAGCGAACATGTAATTTTATTTATATTACCTATCTAAATGATATAATAGAAACAAACAGATCGTAAAGTTATTTTTCAAGGCCGCCTATAATTTTTTGTATAAAATTGTATTGTCATGAAAAGCAAAGCAATTTTCATCAATTTTGTCTACAGATGATGTCACAAAGCGTTGAAAGTATTTTGGTTTATACTAAACATGTATTTCTAATTAATCAATATAGGCGTATAATTTAAATAGAGAAGTACCTACCTAAGTAATGATAGCTAACATTGCCGCATAATTTGACGAACAATTAAATTATTAAAAAAAATATTTTATTTTATACAGTAATTTATAGAAAAGTCTATTTTACAAAAAAAATTATTTAAATATTAATTTAACACAAAAAAAATAATATAACAATTTATATTTGTAGATCATTCTCTGTGCCATGTGGAAGTTTGCCATTTCGATATCGAAAGTTAAGTTTATGAAAAAGTAATTTCAATAGTTCAAATTTCTAAGGTTTACCTTTTTTAAAGTTTTACGTAATTTATATTTGTTTAATTTATTTGTGCATTTTAAATAATAATCTTTTGATTAATATTAGTTTTATTTTTATCCGAAAAACTTCCTTCTGATGTTATTTTATTTTATTCGGGTGTAAGACTTGTTATTTTATATACAAGGTGTGTGAAATGACTATATAGTGTAAACCGCTACAATCGAAAATAGAAGGGCTGGAGAGGAGGTTTTACAAAACATTAAGAATCTTTCCGTGGGGTTCACTCTTTGTAGATATTTCATGAGATAATCTACAGATTTACGGATAATCTACTCTACTACTTTTGTCATTGATTTAGTAGCAAGCGAGATCAACTGCTAATATATAAATGTATTCAATTCGATTCAGGAAGGAGATTAACATTTTTTTGATCGCTTACTTGCTTTGGAGGGCACCTTGAATGACCTTGCTTGAGTGATGATTGTATCCTTCATTAACGATAAAACAGGGTCACAGACACATTTTCCAATTCGATTTCAGCAGCCGCGGAGTGTTGATACTAAAACCTTTCTCTAAGAAAGTTATAATGTAACTTTCCATTAGGTAATCTGCATATCACTGCCGCATATGAGTAGATTAACGAGATTCCAAAATATTTAAAACGTATTAAAAATATAACAAATTGATTGGGTTCGATTTTAAATTTTAATAATTTAATAACTTAAATCAAATTAATAACCAATCGAGTTGCCCTACTGTACTAGTCATGTTTCTCGGGCGCCAATCCGATTTTTATCAAATATTTATAATACGGAGGGGGATATTAAATTTTACTAATGAATGGTAATTTATTTATACTGGTCATCTAACATCTCCGTATTTTAATGAAAAAAATAATAGTACTTTATACGAAAGTATGTTGATTTTCCAAGTGCTGCATACGGAATTGTTTGCTAATTTACAAAAAATGCCGTTAATTTATTATCAATGCGTCAAATAAAAATAAAAATTTAACGTTTAATTATGTGCTTATTGGGTGTATATTTAAAACTTGGAAATGTACTCAATAATTAAATCTGAAAGGTTCTTATTTAAAAGCCACAGAATCAGGCGCGGATACAGGGGGGGGGGGAGCAGCAATTGTTCCCTTGACTCGCGACCGAAGCAGTCTGGGAAAAATCTGTGCTATTATCTTCGTGGTTTGGATTCCACATGACTGACTAGGTGATGCTCTTAATATACCGTGAGAATGTGAACCAAATACAAACGAATCGTAAACATCCCATCTAAAAAATTTTTTTTTTTCAAAAAACTTTTTCATGTTTTTCTTAAGACCAATATTTTGTGCCAATGGCTCTTCAAATACTTTTGTGAGTACATACTCGAAATTTCTTTTCGATATGTACGGTTGAGGAGTAAATATCTCAAAAAAGTAGTATACACATGGATGGAATTCTTCTGTCTTAGAAAGCATTAATTTGGCATTCTTTGCGTAGCCGAATGTAGAACCATTTTAAAGGTGCCAAGAAAATTTTTTTAACATTTCAAGTAGATGTGCTAGAGTATGACGAAGAGTAATCCTTAGACGAGAAATAAAATTTGGCAACTTGTTTATTATATACTATATATATTGCTATGCTCCCAACTTTGCAAATTTATGCATTTTCACTCTCTTGTGAAAATTGTTAAGATTACACAGATTTTTATTTAGCATGAGACTCTTCAAATTCTTGTAATGTGTGGCATTGAAAGCGTACGTTCCGCATGTGATATTGCAGCTGGCTTCAGTGCGTCTAGTCATACAAATTTGTTGTGGTTTAATTTTACGCATTGACCAAAAATTATGACAAATTCTTCAAATTTTCCAATTTATTAGCACTTCACTCTATTAATTAAATAAAAAAACAACTTTTATTAAATTAAATTCACTTTAATTATCGTCAATTTCGGGAATAACTAACATCCGTTCGTCTATTCGACGCAAAGGCCTCAACCCAAGTCTCTCTATTCAAGCCCCTCTCTTTTCTAGTTTTATTTTTTCCACCTTATTTATACAGCAAATAATTTAACTAACATTTTATACACAATATGATAAATAAATAAATAATAAAACAAATTCAAACTTTAAAATTATTTACAAAATAAATGAAATTAATGTTTTTATAGCATTTCGAAACACGACAATATATTAGCACTACAGGCCTAGAAGGCCCATGACTGTTTTCGTCACTTCTCTCTACTGCTTCCTGTCTCGAGCGATAATTTACTAGTCTACCACTCCAACCTCATCCAGATCTTCTTGCACCTCGTTCTTCCATCGGTTCATTGGTCGACCCTTTCTTTTTACTTTTGCAAAATTTTGGCTTCACATTTCCTTTGATGTTCTATCATTTCCCATCCTCACCAGATGACCCAGCCATTTTAGTCTCTGTGTCTTTGCTATCGCCACTATGCTCGGGTCTCCATATAGTTCTCTCAGCTCCTGATTGGTTCTTATCATCCATTGACCATTTACGTATTTTCCATCGTAATTTTTCTCAAATTCTTCCTCTCTCTACACCTCCAGCATCGACTTCTTCTTTTTTCACAATGTCCACACTTCTGCTCTATATAATACTGACGGCCTAATTATCGTTTTAGAAACTCTCACCTTGATTGACTTGGCGAACACACTACTATTAGTGTGTTCTTGCCTTTATCTCTTCTTCGCATCCTGGTTCTCTTGTGATTGTTGTTCTCAGATACGTGAAGGATTTAACCTCCTCAAATTTTACAACATGGTTCTGTATTTCTACACTTATTGACTTCTTTTCTTCGAAAGTTTTGTCGTTCCATACCATGTACTTTGTTTTGTCTTTATTCACCTTTAACCCTATCTCTTTAGCCGCCTCTAATAGCTTTCTCGTAATGTCCTGCAGCTCTTGCTTTTTTCGCGTCATAACTGTCAGATCATCTGCAAACACAAGGCATTGGTGTTTCCGCCTAAAAATTGTTTCATGTCTGTTTAATCCCGCTTTTCTTATTGTTCTTTCCAGGGCGATATTAAACAGTACCGACGACAGAGGGTCTCGCTGCCTTAATCCTGTTACCACCCCAAAGCTGTCGGTCAATTCTCCATTTATTTTCACTCTATTCTCTATATCCTGCAATGTCATTTTTACCAATTTTATTAGTTTGTCGGGTATTTTCAGTTCACTCATAGTCTTGTATAGTTCCACTCTTCAAATGCCTGCTTGAAATCTAAGAATAACAGCTGCGACGAGAAGAGGAAAGCTTACTACAAGAGCCAAAAAAACTGAGAAGCAGGATTGAACGGCTAAAATAATCGACAACTAGGGGCGAAAATGACAACGAATTTGGACTGCGAACTTGTTCTTTATGAGAACAATTTTTTTTTAAATATTCAAAATTTGTTTATTAGAAAAGTGAAATATAAATACTATTTATAATTTAAATTATTGTAGTTCTTGATGGACTCTGTACTTCCTCTATTATATTTGCAAGGTTTGCTATTATTAGCGTTATTATTATTTTATTAAAAAAATTATGTATGTGTATGTATGCATTTGCCTAATAGATGTTTTTTCTTTTTGTACGTTAAATTATCTACTCGTTCAGTAATTTGTTTCTGGTCTCTCTAATTGCGTAAACTGCTATTATAACTACATAAAACAGTGGATCCGAAACATCTTAAGCTAAGAACTTGGACCACTGAACTTTATTTTCCATTTCAACGTCGTTCAAATATGACTTCCCTTGGCAAATACCCAATTTATTACACGGTCTCGCCGGCGCGGCGCCGGCTCTGCCAAAAAGATTAATCATTTGTGATGTACATTATGACGAGCCAAGCTTCAGATAACATTATACAGCTAAAACGGAAGAGGTGCAGTTTTCGTTTCTTACAACTTCTTTAACTTATTGCCTTTGTCAACAATTATGGCTAACTCAATCGATCAAACTGATACCACAAAATATTTTTGAAGCTTTCCCTAAAAATAAAATTTGAAGCTTTCAGAAACAAATTTCCATTTTTCTTTAAAAACACCCAAATTGGCGCCTGTTGGAAATATTAACCCCGAGGGTGTGTTGGGCTCATCGCTCTTTAATATCGAACCATAATTTTCATAAACTTGATTGATTACTGTGTATCTGTAGTTCTATATTTTGGAAAGCTTTTAGATGTTCTCTCGTATATCATTCCAAATAAAAGGTGACTATTTCGATTGCGGGTCCCATTTGAGTTTAAGCTTATGAATGACACTTTTTCTGTTACATATATAATATATTATCGACTAAAAGCTCGATTCTTAAAAACACACCGTGGGGGATGTTATTCTAATAGGGTGGTATACGCCGAGGGGTTTTCAAGTACATACAGACGTCGCTGTTTATTATGCAGTAACTAAAGTTATTATGAATCTTTATGGTTCGCCATAAACTAGCGTTTATTCTCGAATTTTCGTTTTTATTACAAAAATTTAAATTGTGAAATGTTTGAAATGGTACAAAATTTTTCATTCAATTTGAGTCTCGAGTCTAAAATTAAATCGTTATATTTCCAATTATAATCTTAAATTATTAAAAAATGCTGGAATCGTAGAATAATACATCATGCTTACATAATTTGCACAAAAATTCTGACTGACGTAGTTTATTGACCCAATTTTCTTGATTACTCTATGGTTATACATAAAGTAACGTTTTATATTGTATGTACTCAAGGAATCATGGAAAGCTTTATAACTTCTGCGATTGTGCAGATGTATTCATAGTGATTATCAGAGAACGAATCTGAATTTCGTATATTTACACTCTCAAAAATCGAAAGCGTCTTTGTTTCAAATTCTGTTTCTTTATCTATTTAGATTCTGATTTTTTTAAACCGCGAGAGTCAGATTCAAAATTTCAAGTTAGAATATTGGGTTTCACTTTCTAATAGTAAACAATCAAATGTTTTGGTATAAAAATACACGTACATAAAATCTGACTAATACAAAATAATTCAAGCAATTTTCCTAACCAATTCCTGTGGTAGAAAAGTATCTGCAAAAATAATTTCAAATTAGAACGCCTTGGGCGATTCTCTAAACGGTTATCGTAACGATTGCATTTCTGCAGGTGCAAAGAAGGTTTCATATTTTTATAAAAAGTTTTTGGATAAAACTTCATAATTTAAAATCACTTTGAAATTTTTTTAAAATCAAGTTTAGTAATTAAAAATGTTACAGAATATTAATTGTACATCGGCTCATGCCTGGGTTTTTATTGATTTTTCTAGAACTTCCAGAAGTTTTTTACTTTGTGTTGTTTACAAAAACAATATCTTGATTAAATATTTGATGTTGTAGGTGTAGGTACTCGCTACCTACTATTTATATTTTATTTAATCTATAAGTGGTATACGATATATGTACTCACATATAATTATGTACTTATTTGCTTAAACCGAAAAAATCTTGAAATCCACTTTAAAAATCATTTTTGCATTTCCGGGAACCGAGTGTCTAATTTGCTAAGCTTTAATTAGGGCTGTTCAAAGAATCCATAAATTGACCTCAGACTTAACTTTTATTGAGAAATTTTCATGATTTCAGGATATTTAGCATAGTTTGCTGGTAATTATTTTTGAAGGAAGGGGGTTTGATTTTGGACATGGTTACTTTGTTCAAAGTCTGATGTAGACATTTTGGTAAAACATGAAGCTCAGAACTTGTTTTTCTCGACGTAGAGAACAGGAAATTAAAATGTGAAATCCAGGGCTTGAAAAAATGATAAATTTGAAATTGCATGTTTTAATTTATTGTATTCGTGTTTGTATGAATTTTGTGTTTGTAGTTGCGAAGCCTTGACGGTATTCTATATCCACAATCCTCCGGTGCGTACTGCCCCAAAATTAATTACAGAACATAGCTTCTTTGAAGCTGCTAACTTATTGCGTGCTTTCAAAAGGTAGACTTTTTGGACCGGTATTTCAGTCTTTTACATCAGGGGCCCGAAGCTTCTGTTTCGTTAGTTTCAATGTAGATCCACCATACCATACTGCTATGTATTATTATTATTAATCAGCTAATACATTCTAAAAGAATATTGCTATCTCTTTCGAGATTTTCAGATCCCTTTAATGGGGTGGATTAGTCCCCGTCTTACATGATGCTAAGTTACATTTTTTTTTCTTATCTTTATCTTTTATCTTACTCTTCTATCTTTCGGTCCTTCCTTGTTATACCTCTTCAAAGCCGTGGGTGGTTTGCGGCGCTCTTCACAACTTCTCTCCATCACTTTCTATCTAGAATCCTTTTCGCCCAATCGTTGATCCCCATCTCTCTCAAATCACGTTTTACCTGATCCAACCATCTTTACCTTGGTCTTCCTCGTGGTCTACTGTCTCCGGGTTTCCGTAATGTGATCACCTCAGTCGCTGTTGTGTTCTTTGATCTCATGACGTGTCCGAACCATCTTATGCGTTGCGACTTTATTTATTTGAAAATGTCTTCTCCGTCGTTTAGTTTTGAGATCTTGTGGTTCATCAGTGCTCTTTGTTCTCCGTCTTCCTCAGTCATTGGTCCCATTATAACTCTCATTATTCTTCGTTCGAAAACTCGGAGCTTTTTTCTTCTTTTGCAGACATACACACTGTTTCTGACGCATATGTGACCGCCGTTCTTACCAACATCTGATAGATTTTCATTTTTGTTCTTTTTGTTATTTGTTTACTTGTCAACATGATCTTGTTTGTGTAATAGGCTCTGTTTCCGATGGTTATTCTTCTTTTTATTTCTTCGTTTCTTTCACCTTTTCTATTTATGGGTATTCCCAGGTAGGTAAGACTTTCTACTTCTTCAAATTCGTATTTATCGATCTTTATTTTACGTCCTGTGTGGTATTCATCCCTTTCATGAATACCCATGTAAATCTCAATAAAAATATAGAATATATTAATAAGCTGCTTGTAAATTTTTCTTTCATCATCTTGTGACTAGCTCACTTTATACTTTTTCCTTCTGGAATTCAGTAAATATTTAAACATTTTTTAGAACGAAATTGAACTAGAGTTGTCGAATGTTTCGAATGCTCCGGAAATAATAAATTGTAACAAATTTATATTGGAAGGTAATGACATGACAATATAATGATATTTATAAAAAAAAAATTGTTAACAGAAAACAGAATTCAAATCATTAGCGCTATATACTACTGGTTTTTATAGCACAAGAAGAAATGATTGGTTGCCTATCCTGACGGCGTGCTTTAATTTTATTTTTTTAATGAAATTAGTTTTTCCGATGTTTTCTTTAGTTTCATATTTTATTGGCAAAATTGTTATAGTACAATAAGGAAATTAAAAAAGTAACTTCAAAATATTACTTCATCTACTTGGCTTTCATAGACCATCCATTCACTTTTCACTATATCGGCAGCCTTCTCCCCTATCATAATAGTAGGTGCATTAGTATGTCCAGACAATGGAATAGGAATAACACTTGAATCGACAACCCTTAACTTATTAATATTATGAACTTTCAAATCATGATTTACAACTGAGCTGGGGTCTTCTTTAGGACCCATTTTACACGTCGCTATTTGATGGTGCAAGGTGGTAGCGAGCAGTTGCAATACACATTTCCAATACGAATCCGAATTAAATCCAAAATTATCGCAATCTTGAAACGGTCGTCGATTTAATTGGGCATTGTATTTTTTGAAACTGTTTGTTTCCGTAATTTTAATTACAAATCTCATAGCAGCAATCATAGTTTTTAAATCGTGTTCTTCTGGATCTGAAAAGTAATTCCCATAGAATATTGGGTGATCTTTAATGTTTGCACTTTTTAGTTTCATAAATCCTTTCGATTTTGGATGTAACAACATCGGACTTAATGCAAAACTTGGACGACCTTCTGTAGGTAAATAATTTTTATAATAAAAATTGTCTCTGATGTTTAAGCTACGTCGATTTAACAAACCATAATCTGTAGGAAACGATCCGGTTCCAGCAAAAAGAATTTCAATGTCTGGATAATTTTCCTTCTCTGTAGAAACGTTTGTTTTAACAAACGCCACAGCTTCCTGACCACCTAAACTGGCCAATGGTCCCATACCTGTTTTGTACCATTGCAATATTTGGGTTAAGTTAAATAAATTTTTTGCTGGTTCTAAATTTTTATTAAAGTTAAAAACGAAACCTAAAAATACTACGTGATCGTATAGTGTTTGCCCAACGGGCAAATTTACTATGGGCGTAATTCCTACTTCACGAAGATGCTTTTCAGGTCCTATCCCTGATAACATTAACAACTGAGGGGAATTTAAAACACCCGCAGATAGGATCACTTCTTTTGTTGCTAAAGCCGACTGTAATTTCCCCTTTCTTGTGTATTCTACTCCATACGCCGTTTTCGTCGAAGGATCTATTAAAATTTTTGTCACAAGACTTTCAGTAAGAATGTGTAAATTTTTGCGGTTCTGTACAGGTTTCAAAAAAGCTTTGGCAGCGCTGTGTCTGCGACCCAACTTCATAGTTGCCTGAAATGTCGAGAAACCCAACGTTTCGTTGGCATTATAATCAATTGTTTTAAAACCCAATTCTTCGCCAGCCTTTAGAAACGCTGTAGTAATTTCGGATCTGAATGGGTCTTCCACGTTTAGGTATCCTCCTTTGTTGTGGTAAGCAGGATTAAACTTCTTAAGGCGACAATTTTCAGATTTGAGGAAGTATGGTAACACATCTCGGTAAGACCATCCTGGATTTCCTAACGAAGCCCATCGATCGTAATCGATGTGATTTCCTCTAGTATAGATCATATAGTTGATGGATGAGCTACCACCCAAAGATTTACCTCTGGGCCAATGACATTTGTTTTGGTACATAGCTAAACATACATTATTTTGGGGTTCCATTTTATAGTTCCAATTGTATTCGGTAAATTGTAAGACTGGAGCTAGTATGGGGTACTGCATTATGAAATTTTCTGGTTTACCAATTTCAAGCAGGAGAATGTTCCAATTTTCGATTTCTGATAAACGATTTGCCAGTACCGATCCTGCCGAACCAGATCCCACAATAATAAAATCGAATTTCATACCTAGAAAATAATAGTCAAGATTAATTGAGATTAGTTTTATTACGGGAACACCGGATTAATTAAAACATTTTACCAGAGGTCTTTTGATGAGCCTTTTTTGGGATGTCTGGTTGTATAGTGTACCTTTGAGAGATGTCTGCTTGTATGGGATCCAGTTTTACGGCGTCTACTTGTATGGGGTCTATTTTTACGGTGTCTGGTTGTATGGGATTCATTTTTATGGTGTCTACTTGCATATAGTTGTTTTTTACGGTATCCGATTGCCTGGGATCTATCGGTATGGTGTCGACTTGTATGGGAAGGTCATCCTTCATCTGCATCGAAATTTCCGTTAATGTGCGGATTAAATTTCTCAGCCTATTTCCGTCGAACAATATTCCATTGCAATGTGAACTTAACAACAAATATAACAGAATCTTGAAATACTGAAACAAGTTTTTTATGATTACCTTGGAAGGCTTGAACCTTTATGCGACTGGGAAATAAAACACCTACTAATGACGGCATGGGTACCGGGGTACCTCCACACATTACATGCACCGATCTGCGCCAAAACAAATGTTAAAATAATAAATTTTAACTGTTCAGTAAAGAATACATAGTACTTACATAGAAATATAATATTTAAAAACACTAAAAAATGACTATAATTCACATTTAACAGGTTAGAAGTTAGAATATTTGAATAAACAAGAATACGAATGTAATACGATATAAAGACCTTTATTTCACAATTATTTTTGATCATCAGTCGTATATAACATAAGAAAAATTTAAAAATAATGAGAAGTAAGAAAAATATATCATACAAATTGAAAAAATTAAAATTCAAAAATTCAAGAAATTTATTTTACTTTAAAATGAATGTGTGTGCTTACCAAATAACCAAAAGCTAAAACATGTCACGTGTCTGACTGAAATTTTTAGGTTAAATAAATGAAAATGAATCCTTATTTATATCTTTACTTATTATACGACTGATGATCAAAAATAATTGTGAAATAAAGGCCTTTATATCGTATTACAAATTTTTTATTTTAAAAATTTTTATTATTTCTATAGCAACGTAATTTTTTAGAATTTTATTTCTTGTTCATTCAAATATTCTAAGTTCTAACCTGTTAAATGTGAATTATTGTAATTTTTTTAGTGGTTTTTAAATATTATGTTTCTATGTAAGTATGTATTCTTTACTGAACAGTTAAAATTTATTATTTTAACATTTGTTTAGTTTGATTATTTATACGTTGCTAAAAATTTCATTTTTTAAGTTATTTTATTTATTTTATTGTGCTTTATGTATAACAAGGTCCCTTATTAGTCCTGACTGATTTTTGTAGTTAAAAATTAGAAGTGATTTTAGTTATTATAAAAATTAAAATTATAATTTCAATTAGGATGTCTCATAATGAGCCTGGAAAAGTCACAGTTCTTTTCGAAAACCGAGATTGCGAGAAAAGAGGTAAGATAAATAATAATTATTGTAATTACAAATTGTAAATATACAACTACTCGCAAAAGAACTCGGACATTCCTATTATTTATTTAGTGTACAATTAGCTATGAAATTTTTCAAATTCTTAAATTACAACAATTAAAAAGTCATAACAATGAAAATTCTATTTTCAACTATAAATAACTTTAAAAATTTTTAACAAACGTAAACAAAAGCATAATAAGTAGTTGACAAATTTCTAAACGCTGAAAATTTTTCTTGCGGTGAAGAATATCATTATGTATAGGTGTGAAAACAAGTTATAAAATTACTAAATACTACAAATTCTTCATTAGGTCAAGAATTACTATGTTTGTGCTTTTATTGTTATCTCATCAATATTAATTATTATATAGAAACTTATACATTTATGTACAATAATGTAAAGAACATTTTAATTTTCTTTTTATTACTACAATTTCTACATATAATTTCATATAAAACTTCTAGCGGTACCTGGGTACCCACATCGTCATTAAAGGGTGAAATAATTTTTGACGCCCTTTTCTCTTTATAAAAGGAATAATAATAAACAAAATAATATAAGAAAGTATAGTAAAAAACACGCTCAGAGATGTTACGAAATTTCCAAACTTGACGACTTTGAACACAAAAAGTATGAATGTATCAAACTGCAAAAGGCGCCCGGGTACCAATCCAGTCACGGATAAAGGTTAATGGTTCATAAAGCATTTGTTGCACCTATGAAACCAGTTTTATAATTAAAAAGTATTTTTATCGAATTAAAGATTATTTTCGCGGAACAATAATTTTCTCATAAAATTATTACGGTGCAATAATAAAAAGGATGTTCTACAAAGGATAATTTCTCTTTGGCCACAAATAAATTATTTTATATTAAGCTTAATAGCAAGCGTTTAAGTACCGCTTAAGGGGTCATGTCCAGTTAGACGTAAAAAAAATTCGTGATCTTGGAGAATTTTTTAAGGATATCTTGGTATACGTAAAAAATAGTACCTTTTTACTTACTTAATATAATTTTTTTAAACAAATAAGTTATGATTATTCTCTCGAAGGTCCATTTCAAAATCATGTTTTGCGGTGACCACTGCTGCTCGAATCTGGATCATCGGATATAAGAAATTCAAAAAAATTTAAACAATATATAAAAATTATTTAGTTCTTGAACAAAGGGTTTTTTAAAATATCTATTTAGGACAAAATGGCACACGCTCAAAGTAAAATGTTAAATTTTGATGAAAATATTGCTTTTTTATCGCTAATAAAAACAAAACTATATATCGAAAAATAAATTCCTTCGTTCAAGGACTAGTTTTTAATATCTAAAACAATTGTGCCAAATTTGAAACAAATCGATGCAGTAGTTTTCAATATATCGGTGGTCATCGATGTTGAAAATGTCATTTCGAGAAAAACGCGTTGAAAGATTCAAGATCGGTTTTCTCTAAAATAAAATATTAATTTGCAACTTAAATCGAGTCATTTATTTCAGGCCCACATTGAACATTTTTAGATTAGGTTGTAGCCTCCAAAATATCGAGTTGACACTGTCTGCGAACCATTCTTTCTTCGCAAGTGGCTTGATGCGTTCGGCGGTCTGCCGTCTGATGCAGACTACATCCTCCGATTGCAAATATTAGATTGCACATACAACCATAATTTGAAAACCAAGCCCGCCCTTGTAATTGCAGCAAATAGTTATAAAATTTTGTATTCCAAATCTGTATCTACCGGGATGACATTTTTTAAGTTATTAATTTTTTTGCAAATGTGCTCAGACTACGATTGTTGTCGCTCTTTTCACTTTTAGGGTTAAAATATTGTTTCTTTTTTTTTTTGATCGCGATTTCCTAAAAGATTTAGTTCGTCGCAACTTCCTAGAACCTCTTTGCCATTCTATTGAAACGAATGTCTAACCGGTGCGGTTAGACATTTACACAATAATTGTTTTAAAATAAAAATTACACTAACTAAAAACTAAATAGAATTGTTTAAATATTTTACCGCACGTAAAATTCACAAATTATAATTTAAAAAAGTACAAATTTAAACACCTGGATTCTCTGAATCACCAAAATTTAAATCCTAATATCAGCATCAAAGTGGAAACATGAAACTATACTGAACCAAAATTACACACAATTTATTGAAATAAATAATAAACCTATAGGGTAATAAATATTCTAAAAATAGTTGGAGTGGTTTACTTACAGAAAATCAAATAAAAAAAATCGATTTTTTAAAATTTGCAAGTGGGTGTGATCCCTTAATTAAAAAGCATGTACTCACCATAATTATTAATCTTGAATCACAAGGAAATGAATTAATATTTATTGAAATGCGGTACATATTATACCAGTATTTAAATACTTTGGTTACTTTTTTATTGCGCATGTTTTAATATTCCGAGACCTTCAATCAGTGATAGTTAATCATCTTCAATGGCTGAACACTCGGATAAAATCAAAATTTAGTGTATATTTTATGTACATATTTTTAATCTTGCAGATTAGGACTTTTCATTTGCCAGAAATTTCAAATCCCGAAATTCCGGTATAAAAATGTTTATATTCTTGGGATTCTGCCAAGACGGCAAAACCTTCTTTATTTTATATTATTAAATTTTTATTTTTAGACATTAATATTTTATTTAAAAAATATAATAAAATCATGGGATCCCATTTGGAAAGCCCTATTGTATTTTTAAAAAATATAATGATGGTACATTACATTAAAATTAAAAAAAAAACAATATCAGTTTAAATTAACAATAAAATAAGAAATTTTTTTATAAATTTTTATAAATGTTGCTTGCCATTTATTGTTAATGTAACCCGTTAATTATTAAAAAAATTTAATTATAATATTTTAATTTTATTATACTGTTATTGTACAATATTTTAATATTATAGTAATACTTTGACTATATTGAGTTACTCGATTTAAATTTTTTTTGGGCGCCTATAAGTGTTCCGCCTACTCCATGTAACAATAATGATAATAGTATATCAATTTAATTTATTAAAATTTAAAATATAAATACTAGTAGTTTCCGGTTCCAATTAAAGATAAATTTGTATGTATGTATTCATATGCAAAATTGTACTTTGACTTACGCGAATTTGATTTACGTGCTTATGGCTTGTTTCTACCTATCGCGTAAGTCCGCGGTATTACTGTATTTAAAAAATTTAAATCAGTAACCGAAATCTTACTGGTAAAGAAGTTTTTGCTTTGAAAAAGCCCCAATAAGTTTGTTTACTTCTAGTCTTCTAATCATTTGATCAACAATTAGTTTTTTTCTGTAATCCTAAATATTTTTGAATCCAGTTGATTTTTTGAGTTCGAAACTGTACAATCCATATAATCTGTTTCCTGGATGGTGTTGCTCATCAATTGAGTTATACAACAATTGAGTTGCATATAAATTAATTTCCAATATATTAGACATCAAATGGAATACTCCCGCTCTTTCCAAATAACTGGATACTATTCTAGACGCCATTAAGCTGCGTACATCGCTGCGGCTGCTGGTATGTTTGGTAAGCAAGTTGGTTCTCTTCCTGTTTCTAGTAAAAGGACCTTCCAATTTGGGTTTTCTGAAAGTCGGTTTGCTAGAACGGAACTTGCCGGACCAGAACCTACCACAACGAAATCGTATTGTTCTTCCGATGTTGGATCATAATCTGTAAGATTAAAAAATTTTAATAACGTGGTACACGTCGAACTACTGTGTTTTATTCTGTAGTCATTATGAATTGTGGAAGATGGCACTACATTCGCCATGATCTGTTGTTCTCTACCTTGATTTTTCTTTCGGAACCGGTAGTATATTTATAAAGGTTAAATACTTTTGAAACTAATCAATTGTGTTGTAGTCGATATTCACAAATTTTCCATTTCGTCTTGCCAAATTTTCGTAACTGTTTAACAAAGTTTGGTTTGTTGCAATGATGCTCAGCAGAAAAAGAAAAAATTGTATTATCCACATTGTTTATTTCTGAAAGAACAACAAAATTAAAAATGTGATCTACATTTTTAATGTTTTATTCAAATCTTTAAAGGTGCTCTCTGAAGTGTGCTAAAGGATTTCAAATTTATATTAACATTTTTGGATCATTCCCAATGATATTTGAACTATATACTTTTTTTAACTTTACAGCGCATTAATTGTTACGGTTTGATTTTATTTTTAAGTAAAAATACAAAGGTTGTGAAAGATTTTCAAAAGGTGGCATCCTAATTCACTTTTGAATTCAAATTTAATAGAAATTATTATCATAATTGATAATTCGCACATTTTTAATTTTTAATTTTAACTTTGCGATTTTGGAGAAAAGTTATAATTTGTAAGTTGAGTAATTATATTTGGACGACGTAGCTAATCAATTTTTTTGGTGAAAATTGCGTTATTTTCTCATCCAGATTTATTTGGGATTAGTATTGATTGCTACGATTTTTTGGATTTCTTTTTCTAAATTTTACGTTTACTTGAGAAGTTATCCGATCTTCATTTGAAGGATTAAATTCGTTCTTGGACCATTGCTTTGCTTACTTCACTAACAAACCCTCAAACAACATCTAGAGGTATGTTTGATAATTTTATTCCACATTTGTTAAGTTGAATTTTTCTAGGGTGTTAATAGCGGTTCACCAGCTATTATTTCTTTATTTGGATTACCGATATCAACCGGTGTATCATATCGATCGTGGTGTTACTCCTTTTTTTACTTCTTGGTTACCTGGTGTCGTATTTCTGGCTGCATGGTTATTGGGTAATCCACCTGTATAACAACACAACAGCCTGGATAATTCAGTCGAACATTGGTATCGCTATCCTGATCTAACCATCAAGAGAGAAGACAACAGAAAGCTAAGATTTTGTTTGTTTGTGCCGTCATTTATTATTGTTAATTATCTTTTTGCGTGAAGAATTTTATTGGGCCGTTCTTTTGATTATAATTTTATATTTAATCAACTCGAATAGAAACTGTAGAAATTATTACGGTATTTGTGCGCCAAGTATACGTATACGCGGTAACTATAACGCGAGTTTTGAGCAATTGTGAGCAATTGATAGCTTACTTACGTATTCATTTTTTTTATATTAAAAAGGTAGCCCAATTTTGCGCAGTATTGTATATATTTTATTTTTTTTATTAAATCAGAAACAACAAACGTTATCTCTGTTACTCAGTCTCTTCTTGACCTGGTTACTTCTTTTTTTGCAACAGCCAGTATTTTTCGTAGTTTAACGTGGCTGTTGATTCGAATATACAGGGTGATTTTCTTTTTTTTAAAACTTCGTGGCGCCCAAAAATATCAACATTTCGGCTGGCTCTTCGGAGCGTTACTTTAGCGATTTTTTTCCCCTGCGTATTAATCTTCCCGATCGGAAGAAGAATCAGCTCATTCTCTTTTTTTGTATTTTTGTTTATTTGCCTTTACGAGCTAGCCAAAGGCACACGACCCAACTACCGATAATTTCACCAATAATAATTTATTATTATTTTTCTTAATCCTATCTACTTTTAACGGTAGCATAATTTTAACAAAGGTAATGAAGGTCAGTGCCGGCAACAGTTGCGTTGCTTGATTGCTCGAGCACCACACCATGGATTTTGAGCACCACACGGGAAAATACAATACAATAAACAATTTAAAAAATTGTATTTTTAATTTGTCGATACACACGGTAAATAATCTAATTAATAATAATAAATAGTTGATTTGGCAAAACCATTTCAATAACTAAATAACTATAGTAATCTATAGTAATAAAGCCATAAAGCTACCCTTATAATTCTGCTTATTGCACCTCCGTGAAGTTGGCCTCCCATCTGAAACATATTGATATAAAAAAATATGGAATTGTTAGGTGTTGAAAGGTCACCCGATTTTATCGTTAAGTCACTTTTAAAATAATAAAACCTAACAAAATGTTAAAATAATAAATTTTAACTGTTAAGTAAATAATTACATACTACAAAGAAACATAATATTTAAAGTAACCAAAATAACAAAAATTCACATTGAACAGGGTTGAACTTAGAAAAATTTGAATAAACAAGAAATTAAAATCTGAAAAAATTATACTATGGAAAACAGGATTTTTTAATTTTTAGTAATTTTTATCATTTTCTATAGTATAATTTTTTCAGATTTTAATTTCTTGTTTATTCAAATTTTTCTAAGTTCAACCCTGTTCAATGTGAATTTTTGTTATTTTGGTTTCTTTAAATATTATGTTTCTTTGTAGTATGTAATTATTTACTTAACAGTTAAAATTTATTATTTTAACATTTTGTTAGGTTTTATTATTTTAACATCACATACTACTAAATACCACATAAATACTTAAAAAGTTCTAAAAACTTTTTTAAGTTATTTTATATTTTAAAGTCACTTTTAGTTTTATCAAAAAAAATTATTCAAGTTTTGAAAAATTTTCTTGGTAAGTTAATCTAAAAGTACAAACCGCGGTAGGAAATGCACTGCTAACGATTAGTCACGTATATTTATCGTTGGGTCATCTTTCATTTGTTTGTAATTAATTAATTACAATTTTATGTTCCTATTGCGCATGCGCTAAACAAAAATATAGTTGTGAACAAATTTTTCTTACAAAAGTAAGAAAAATATAACATTTTGATATAAAAAATATGGAATCGTTAGGTTTTTAAAGGTCATTTGGTTTTATCGTTAAGTTACTTCTAATTTTATCCAAAAAAATTATTCAAGTTTTGAAAAATTTTCATGGAAAGAAAGTTCGATGAAATAAAAGTGGAAACAGGTAGGAAATGCACTGCTATCGATAGATCACGTATGTTTATCGTTAGGTCATCATTAATTTGTTTGTAATAAATTAATTACAATTTTATATTTCTATTGCGCTTGTGCTAAACAAAAATATTAGTGTGTGCGAATTACATGAAGGGGCGCGTTCTTGCAAACTCTTGACTTGGAGTGCGTACTGTGCGTTCTCGCCAACACTTTTGTACATAACGTGCGCTCTAAATGGTTAGAAAAGTTTCGTAAGTGCGAATCTCGAAGGCAGAGAATAATAATGATATTTATAAAAAAAAATTGTTATTAGGAAACAAAATTCAAATCATTAGCGCTGTTTACTACTGGTTTTTATAGAACAAGAAGAGATGATTGGTTGCCTATCATCACGGTAAGTTTTACTGGTGTTTTAATTATTTATTTTTTTTTTAATAAAATTGGTTTTTCCTATGTTTTCTTTAGTTTCATATTTTATTGGCAAAATTGTTATAGTACAATAAGGAAATTAAAAAAGTAACTTCGAAATATTACTTCATCCACTTGGGTTTCATAGACCCATCCATTCACTTTTCACTATATCGGCAGCCTTCTCCCCTATCATAATAGTAGGTGCATTAGTATGTCCAGACAATGGAATAGGAATAACACTTGAATCGGCAACCCTTAACTTATTAATATTATGAACTTTCAAATCATGATTTACAACCGAGCTGGGGTCTTCTTTAGGACCCATTTTACACGTCGCTATTTGATGGTGCACGGTAGAAGTGAGCAGTTGCAATACACATTTCCAATACGAATCCGAATTAAATGCAAAATTATCGCAATCTTGAAACGGTCGTCGATTTAATTGGGCATTGTATTTTTTGAAACTGTTTGTTTCTGTAATTTTAAGTAAAAATCTCATAGCAGCAATCATAGTTTTTAAATCGTGTTCTTCTGGATCCGAAAAGTAATTCCCATAGAAAATTGGGTGATCTTTAATGTTTGCACTTTTTAGTTTCATAAATCCTTTCGATTTTGGATGTAACAACATCGGAGTTAATGCAAAAGTTGGACGACCTTCTGTAGGTAAATAATTTTTATAATAAAAATTGTCTCTCATGTTTACGCTACGTCTATTTATCAAACCATAATCTGTAGGAAACGATCCGCTTCCAGCAAAAACAATTTCAATGTCTGGATAATTTTCCTTCTCTGTAGAAACGTTTGTTTTAACAAACGCCAAAGCTTCCTGGCCACCTAAACTGGCCAATGGTCCCATACCTGTTTTGTACCATTGCAGTATTTGGGTTAAATTATATAAATTTTTTGCTGGTTCTACATTTTTATTAATGTTAAAAACGAAACCTAAAAATCCTATGTGATCGTATAGTGTTTGCCCAACGGGCAAATTTACTATGGGCGTAATTCCTACTTCACGAAGGTGCTTTTCAGGTCCTATTCCTGATATCATTAACAACTGAGGAGAATTTAAAACACCTGCAGATAGGATCACTTCTTTTGTTGCTAAAGCCGACTCTAATTTCCCCTTTCTTGTATATTCTACTCCATACGCCGTTTTCGTCGAAGGATCTATTAAAATTTTTGTCACAAGACTTTCAGTAAGAATGTGTAAGTTTTTGCGGTTCTGTACAGGTTTCAAAAAAGCTTTGGCAGCACTATGTCTGCGCCCCAACTTCATAGTTGCCTGAAATGTCGAGAAACCCAACGTTTCGTTGGCATTATAATCAATTGTTTTAAAACCCAATTCTTCGCCAGCCTTTAGAAACGCTGTAGTAATTTCAGATCCGAATGGGTCTTCCACGTTTAGGTATCCTCCTTTGTTGTGGTAAGCAGAATTAAACTTCTTAAGGCGACAATTTTCAGATTTGAGGAAGTATGGTAACACATCTCGGTAAGACCATCCTGGATTTCCTAACGAAGCCCATCGATCGTAATCGATGTGATTTCCTCTAGTATAGATCATATAGTTGATGGATGAGCTACCACCCAAAGATTTACCTCTGGGCCAATGACATTTGTTTTGGTACATAGCTAAACATACATTATTTTGGGGTTCCATTTTATAGTTCCAATTGTATTCGGTAAATTGTAAGACTGGAGCTAGTATGGGGTACTGCATTATGAAATTTTCTGGTTTACCAATTTCAAGCAGGAGGATGTTCCAATTTTCGATTTCTGATAAACGATTTGCCAGTACCGATCCTGCCGAACCAGATCCCACAATAATAAAATCGAATTTTATACCTAGAAAATAATAGTCAAGATTGATTGAGATTGGTTTTATTACGGGAACACCAGATTAATTAAAACATTTTACCAGAGGTCTTTTGATGAGACATTTTTGGGACGTCTGCTTGTATAATGTGCCTTTTGGAGATGTCTGCTTGTATGGGGTCTGTTTTTACGATGTCTGGTTGTATAGGATCCATTTTTACTTTGTCTACTTGCATAAAGTTGTTTTTTACGGTATCTGAGTGCCTGGGGTCTATCGGTATGGTGTCGACTGGTATGAGAAGGTCATCCTTCATCTGGATCGAAATTTCCGTTAATGTGCGGGTTAAATTTCTCAGCCAATTTCCGTCGAACAGTATTCCATTGCAATGTGAACTTAACAACAAATATAACAGAATCTTGAAATACTGAAACAAGTTTTTTATGATTACCTTGGAAGGCTTTAAGGATAAAGGTATAATGCATGCATAAAGCATTTGTTGAACCCATGGAACCAGTTTTATAATTACAAAGTATTTTTATCGAACTAAAGATATATTTTCGCGAAACGAAATTTTCTCATAAAATTGTTAAGGGGTAATAGTAAAAAAGGATAATGACTCTTAGGTCACAAATAAATTATTTTATATTAAGCTTAATAGTGTAATAGTAAGCGTTTAATTACCGCTTAATTAAAAAGCATGTACTCACCATAATTAATCTTGAATCACAAGGAGTTTAATTAATATTTATGGAAATGCGGTACAAATTATACTAGTATTGAAATACTTCGGTTACTTTCTTATTGCGCATGTCTATATTCTGAGACCTTCGATCAGTGATTTTTAATGATCTTCAATGGCCGAACACTCCGATCAAATCAAAATTTAGTGTACATTATTGCAGATTAGGACTTTTCATTTTCTAGAAATTTCAAATTCCGAAATTCCGGTATAAAAATGCTTATATTTTCGGGATTCTGCCAAGATGGCAGAACCTTGGTATATTCTTTATTTTATATTATAAAAGTTTTATTTTTAGACATTAATATTTTATTTAAAAAATAAAATAAAATCATGGGATCCCATTTGGAAAGCCCTATTGTATTTTTAAAAAATATAATGATGGTACATTACATTAAAATTAAAAAAAAAAAAAAATAGCAGATTAAATTAACAATAAAATAAGAATTTTTTTTATACATTTTTAGCAATATTCTTTTTTTAGCAAATTTTAGCAATCTTATTGGTAAAGAAGTTTTTGCTTCGAAAAAGCCCCAATAAATTTAGTTACTTTCTTCTAATCATTTGATGAACAACTAGGTTTGTTTCTGTAATCCTAAATATTTTTGAATCCAGTTGATTTTTTGGGTTCGAAATTGTACAACCCATATCCTCTGTCTCCTGGATGGAGTTACTCATCAAGTTATAACTAACTTGTATAACTGTATAAATCAATTTTCAATATATTAGACACAGGGCCGGCGCTAGGATATTTTACGCCCTAGGCAAAATTTTATCAATGCACCTCCCTCCCCCATTTATAGTTGGGGGATAAGATTAAAAAATTATTTAAAAAATATATTTTATATTTAAAAAAATAATTAAATTTGCATATTTTTTTAAAAGGTGCTATTTTTGGACATATTTCAAATGTATGGCCGATACAAAACTTCATTAATTTTTTTAAATTTTTAGCAGATTACATCAAATCTTTACATTAGCTACGGTATGACATATTTGAAAATGTTAATAATTCTTCCTATTTGATATAAAAATATATATTTTTTAGCAAAACATCTTAAAAATTATATCAGATTGTTCGAACTATTATCCTCTCTCTATTAAAAAAAAATCATCGTAATATCTTAAGCCAATTTTGCGCTGTAAATGAAGTTTTGAAATAGGTCCAAAAATCGCACCCTTAAAAAAATTAATAAAATCTTAATTTAACTTTTCTAGCTTTTTTTGCGGCATAAGTTGTTAAAAGTTTTTTCAAATTTAGCATCGAGGATTCTTCCTGTTCTGTAAGAAATATGTTCTAAATCTTTTTTCTATGTAACTAATATATTAGTATTGTCAAGAAACAAAACGATTTTGATCCACCCTGTGCTTAATTGTTAATTTTGAAATTTGGTTAATTTAAAAAGTATAAGGAGGAGAGTAAGAAAAGGATTGCTTTTTTGCCAAAAATGGCCGCACGAGCCGGTCGTGGGGGTTTTGGTTCTAATTTTCTATCAAGTTTTCTGAGATATTTGATGAGAGTATTTTTGCAAATATTATATATGTGGAAAGAATTGCTGAAGGAGTATTTTGGAAGTGTTTGAGTTTTGCGAGTTGCTTTTTTTTGATTTTTTTTTTTAAATTAAATTTGATAAATTTGGATGAGCGACTTTTATTTAATTGCAAAACAATTAATTTTGGAAGTTGACATTAATTGGGTAATTATAATATTTTGAAAGAAATTTAAAATTGAAATTTGTAAGAGCGGAGTATGGTCAAGAAGATATCGCACCTGATTTGATAAGTTAAAATTATAAGTTCGATCATCGAAGCAAATATAATTTTTAAAATTAAATTATAAACGAATTGGATAGTGGATATTTTGGAGAATGATTTTTTTAATTGACAACGAAGATGAAATCGTCACTGGAATTCGCTCCTGAGGTCAGATTGTTTCACTGCATTAAGAGCTACCCGAGGTAACTAAGAAAGTTTAGTAAAAGTTATCTCACTTTTGCACAATAAACTAAAGATTTATCAGAAAATGCAAGACAAGGATTTTCGGTTTCTCCAATCTATACGATTTTATTTTCGAAGTTACACTATTTCATTATGAAATACTATATCAATTTGTCATTCCGAATATACAGATAACTCAAAATCGGGACTTTTTAAGTTGCCTTACTATTGTTCTAGCACAGCGACATGTTTTAAGCAAAAAATTTTTGCTTTTTATTCTGCTTTGCTATTAGTATTTCATTTTACATTGCACACTGCAATTAATTTTTGCACCTCGATCTGGTTTGCGCCCCTTCATCGTTTGCGCCTTAGGCAGCCGTCTAGTTAGCCTAGTGCCTAGCGCCGGCTCTGATTAGATATCAGATGGAATACTCCCGCTCCTTCCAAATAACTGGATACTATTCTAGACGCCATTGAGCTGTGTACTATGGGGAAGCAACAAGAAATCACTCTTATCAATTATATTTTCCTACTAGGACCGTTCATAAAATACGTCAAGCAAAATTTCGTCTATTCGGACCTCTCCTCCTCGCCCCTTCGTCAGGCAATGTCACATTTTCTGGAATCCCTTCACAAATATAACGTCACAAAAACTAGACCCCCCCCCTATACATAATTTGTTAAGAAAAAAATTTAAATAAAATTGACGAACTGTGCGAACGTCATGTTTTCTTAACCTTCTCCTTTGTCATATATCATTACGTGAAACAATAGCTCCCCCCCCCCCCCTGTTTCTGAACGTATAACATGGATGGCTTTAAAATTGTTTTGGCTTGGTGCAAGTAAGTTGAAGCTCTACAGTTCGAGTGACCTCAAAAATTCAATTCTAAAATTCTAATTCGAAGACGAACAAAAATTTTACATTTATTTTCACAATATTGCAACCTGAATTTCTCAGGGATTCTACAGTTTAGTAATACTCTATCGGGCCCGTTATGCCCGCAGCTACACTGAAAAAATATTTTTATCGTATTTATAAAAATGTCCAGCTAACATTATTTTACATTTTTGTTATTTACATGATAATTATGAAATTGGATGGATTTGATATGGGATCAGGACTAAATTAATGTTTATGGTATCAAATTCTATGTACATTAAAAAAAAATTATGGCGTTGCTTTGGCCTTGGCCATTTTTGCAATTGAAATTTTATTTCCAATAAAAAAAGTTCAAAATATTTAAAATATAGTTGACCTATTCTTGATAATAATAAAATAATATCTTTGAGCTGCAGATAGTTTTTTGGATTGTGTAGTTGTGAAACCTACATGTATATGTATTTATAGATCAATTAAGACCCCAACGATATTATTTTATTATTCATTTCTAATAGATATACTACATTAAAAAAAAAAAATTAATCATCCATTATTTATTAAAAAGCTTCAGTAATTTCTTTCTGTATACAAAAATATAATAATTACTTGATATTTGTAGAAGTAAATATCAGTTAAGTTAATTTTTAGGCAATTCTTGCGTGTATCTTGTAATATTCTCGGTCGTGCTTAATTAAATATTGATCTAGAACAGCGGTTCTTAAGCTTAGTAGTCCGGGGACCTCCTTAGACATTACTCAAAATTTACCTCACAAAAATTTAAATTGATTCCCCGGGATGCTAGGGAGTCCCCTAACCTGTACTTAAGAAGCACTGAACTGGGAGCTTAAAATTAGTATTAATAATATTTAGGGTTGATGTTTGGTACATGTTCATTCCATTCCTCCTTAATCAAATCGGCAGCTTTTTCACCAATCATATACGACGGTGTATTGGTGTGCGCCGCTAACGTAATCGGTATAATGCTGGTATCGGCAACTCGTAAACTTTTTATTCCATACACTCTTAGCTTATTATCAACGATCGCTTCCTGATCCGATGGTGGTCCCATTTTACAAGTGGCAATTTGATGATGTAAGGTTGCCGTTAGATGTCTTATCGCGCATTCCCAGTACGTATCGCTGTCGTATTGATGGGATTCGCAACCGGGCATTGGAGTGCTTACTTGCTTACAGTCATATTTTTGAAAGGAAGGAGATTTTGAAATCTTCTGTACCTCACGAATTGCAGCTATCATTGTTTTCATATCTTGATTATAATGATCAGTCATGTAATTACCGTAAAATTTAGGCCAATGCCATGGATTTTTTGATTTTAATTTCAAATATCCGTAAGATCTTGGATGCAACAACATTGGGAAAATGCTCCAAGCATATCTATTTTCAAGGGGTTTCCATAATTTATTATAAACTTCGTCGTTTACCCGAAACATTGATCTATAAAATTGACCCTTATCGCTGTGCAAACCACCCCCTATAAAGAGTAACTCCATATCGGGGTAATTACCGACATATTTGGTAGCATTGGTTTTTATATAGGCGATAGCTTCAACAGCTCCTAACGTTGTTAACGGTCCAGTTCCTTGAAATAAAAACTTAAGCACGTTTCCTGGCTCTTCTACTGAAGATTGCTGGAAAACAATCGATTCGTTGACCGTAAACATCAATCCTAAAAATGTTATGTGATCGTAGAGTTTTTGTCCAACTGGAAGGTCTTTCAGGACGGGGATTTCTAACTCTTCGAGATGTTTTTTTGGTCCTATACCCGATAACATCAGTAGTTGCGGCGAATTAAATGCGCCTGCCGATAATATAACTTCTTTGCTAGCTCTCGCGATTCGATATTGTCTATTTTTTATATACTTAACTCCATAAGCTACTTTGGTATTGGGATCTATGAGAACTTGTACCGCTCGACTTTTAGTAGAAATTCTTAAATTTGGCCTGTGTTTAGCTGGTCTCAAATATGATTTCTCTGCACTGCATCTACTTCCGTTTCTTAAAGTGCCCTGAATATATGAAACTCCCATTTGACTCTCTCCGTTATAATCCACATATTTATATCCAATTTCTTCGCAAGCCCTTACAAATGCGTGGCAAGATTCCGAACGGAACGGGATATCTTGGATACTTAAATGCCCCCCGGTTCTATGATATCCCGCGTCTTGCACTTGTACATTCGAATCTTCCATTTTTAAAAAGTATGGAAGTACTTCTTTGTACGACCATCCAGGATTACCTAAAGCCTCCCATTTGTCGTAGTCGTGACGGTTTCCTCTAACATGAATCATGTAATTTATAATTGAGGATCCTCCAAGAACTTTACCTCTTGGCCAATGCATTTTTTGATCCTTTAAACCTAAAATTTACCGTTACTATTTGTCAAGATCGAAATATTCTGCTCACCTAAACAGAAATTGTCCTGTTTTTCCATAAGGTATCCCCAATTATAACCCGTAAATTGAAACATCGCTGCGGCGGCTGGTATGTCTGCTAAGCAAGTTGGTTCTCTTCCGGTTTCTAGTAGAAGGACCTTCCAATTTGGATTTTCTGAAAGTCGGTTTGCTAGAACGGAACCTGCCGGACCAGAACCTACCACAACGAAATCGTATTGGTCTTCCGATGTTGGATCATAATCTGTAAGATTAAAAATTTTTAGTGACGTGGTACACGTCGAACTACGGTGCTTTATTCTGTAGTCGTTATGAATTGTGAAGGCTGGCACTACATTCGCCATGATCTGTTGTCCTCTAGCTTCAAAAGTTTGTCATTTTGATTCTTCTTTCGGAATCGGAAGTATACTTTATTGTTTTAATTATAAGAAATCTATAAGCGGGTATGAGGTAATACCTGCAGTATTATAAAAGTTAAATACTTTTGAAACTAACCAATTGTGTTGTAGTCGATATTCACAAATTTTCCATTTCGTCTTGCCAAATTTTCGTAACTGTTTAAAAAGTTTTGGTTTGTTGTAATGATGCTCAGCAGAAAAAGGAGAAATTGTATTATCCACATTGTTTATTTCTGAAAGAACAACAAAATTAAAAATGTGATCAACATTTTTAATGTTTTATTCAAATGCTCTCTGAGGTGTGTTAAAGGATTTCAAATTTATATTAATATTTTTGGATCATTCCCAATGATATTTGAATTTATACTTTTTTTAAATTTTACAGCGCATTATATTTAACAAAGGTAATGCAGGTACCACATTAGTATGTGTAGGAGACCATCATTCCGCGGTGCGGGGAGGCCCCGACAGGAAAGTCGTATGGAAGAAACTACACACATAAAAAAAATTTGAAAACGAATTTTTAATTAATCTTATGTTGGTGCCTCCGCGATATAATTTCGTATTGAAGGCTTTGTTAAATTTTTACGTTAGGGGGGGTTTATCCCCATCACCGCTTGTTTGGTAGTCGAAAAATGGGTGAACAATTAGAAAACCCGAAATCGAAATATTTGATAAGATTTACTGTTTATAAAGCTAATAATAAATTAAATATTTACCTATGTTAAGTTTTGCAGTTCAGCCCTCAGATGAAAATCGAACACTGGCTGCTTAATTGAATTGCACCGACTACCTCACTTGCTAACATGGGATTCATAGACTAGTTCTTTAGTTGTAAAAACTGTTGTTTTTTTTTAAACTTTGCAAGCAGGGAGTCAAAATTACTTGGAACCTGTTTTATTTTTCAAAATAAACAATCATTCTAGTTGTTAAATTAAAAAGTCAAATGAGAAACAAAAGTTCTTTGTACTCTAAAAATTACCTGAAGCTTTTTCTTACAAATTCTTATTGAAATTTTTCATTTAGCAAGTTTTTAATTGGCCTACCTAAGTAATTTATTGCTAACATTAGATTAATTTTTCGAAATGTATCCAAGATCAAAAGGAATTTATAAGCGAGCTAGAACACCTTAACCTAAGGTCTTCGCCCTTAGTATAAGTTAGTGATCTTTGGTTTTAAGTGATTATGGTAATATGGTTGCTTTATTCATATATTCTACAGGCTACAGGTTTATTCTACCCATTTATGTGAAACTATTCTGATTATTACAAATTATAGTTTATGCAACCCAAAACGCTGTTCAGCATTTTGTTTCTCATAAAAGCTTTTGTTTTGTTGAGTTTTCATCAAACTCTGTATAGTCATAATAATTAAAAGCATATTTTTTTAAATAAAAATGATACGTAGTCAAATACGTCAATTTATTTGGACGAGTTCTGACTTTTTATGTATTTTCATTGGCCAGCTATATCTTAAGTTTGGCAGTGAAGTGCAAAGCATACACACCAGAGGTCTGAATGTGGATTTCAATCAATCTTTCAGATTGTTAGCCAGGTTAAAATACTCTTCACCTAGATTGAATTATTAATTAATTCAGATTTAAAGGAATCACCCGAAGTAATCTATTTCATCTTTGGAGGGTGCAAATAATGCCATTACAAAATATTTACATATATATTTACAAATACTACATACAAAAATTTAATTTTAGAATTTTTGCTTGAAAAAAATTGTCAAATAAAATAATAATGAAATTTTGACGCTCATGGGGGCTTCGAACGGTTTTAAATAATTTGATATCGTCGACTGTAATTTAGGGTAGAACACGTGTCACGTAATGTTATTCTATTTTTATCTTCGAAGGGGTTGAGTCCCCACAATCAATTACACCTACACAACACGAGAATGCCTGTTACACCGTAAAACGACCTGGAAAATTATCAGCGAAAAGTGTGCTGCTGGAAATTCCCGAAAAGTTAAGATTATAATATAATTTTTGCAATAAGCTATAACGTGAACTTTGCGCCAGCTTTTTTAAAATTGATTTTGTAAATAATAAGGTCAAACCGACGCCGTTATGGTGGCGCCTAACAGCGTCTGGTCATTAAGGACTACTAACGTGGACGCAATTTGTTCCGAAAATTAAAAGAAATACTTATCGAAAATCGTTTTATTTTAACTTTTCTCTGTTCTTTTTGTAAACTATTTTTCTAACAAGTAGTTCTGAAATTATTAATCTTAAGTGTTAATCTTAATCTTAAGTACAGTAATTATTACGTTTTCTGAAATGGCTGTGGCAGAGGACCGCTTTGTAACTCACCCCCCCCCCCCCCGCTATATTAGTTTTGTTAACAAGTGTTTTTATATTCTTGAAAAAATTTTTAAATAGTATTCTGTAGTTGTATATAAATTTGATCATAATAAGTTAAGGAAACATAAAAAAAGCATAATAGTATTTATGAATTAATTAGATATGTATATTTAATTTAAAATTAAATAAAAATTAGGACCGAATGTAAAATAGATAGTACGTGGTAGTCGACAATAAATTTTTACATTGGTAATATTTTTGAAAATTAGAAATTAGAGCATAGATCATAGCAATATATGTGGCATTCCATGCTAAATGTCTAATTGATTTGATAATATTTTATGGATTGGTAGGAATTTTTATAATTTAATCGATGGATACGTAGTTTAGGCAGTTTAGATCTGATTTTAACTATATCAATACTTTTTCTAGTTTATCACCTGATGATGCGTTTGCGATATTATACCTACCGTGTATGTTATTTGTGATAAAATGCACATACACAATTATCTGAATTTTTTGAGTTTTCTAAAATATTGATATGGTTTTTATAACTATTTTTGCATTTTTATCTTAGTTCATTTTCGAGTTATAAATTTTTAAAAAAAATATTTTTTAAAATTTTAAACGACAGAAAATATTTGACTAATTTATATATTTCTCTATTTAATTTACAAAATCGTGTTTTCAAACAAGTACATACAATTTTTGAAAAAATTCTGTAAAAAATATAAGATCAATTTCACGAAATTTTTTCACGAATGAAACTTTAAAAATTTTTAAAATGAAAAATTAAAAAAAATATAGTAACCTATTTTTGATAATAAATGATAATATTTTACACGAAATTAAAAATTGGTTTCTTTATAAAACGAAATATTTGGCACTATATGAAATAAATTATAGTATTATACAAATAAAATTTTATAAATTATTGTATTACAAATTTATTGCCAATAGGTATGTAGTCATGCACTTTCATTTTTAATTTAAACCTACCTATAAATTTAAATCTAACAAGGGAATTACGACTAATAAAAAATTGTAATGTATTACTTATTGTGGTGTCATCTAATATATTTTTTGTATTTTATATGCCACCATGCTTGCGGGGGGGGGGTGCTCTACTAGTGTCTGAGCGTCAATGAATTGATCAACAAGATTTGCTTATATCTAGATATTTTGGGGGAGCGGATGCCAAAATGTTTACCGAAAATATTATAGATACAATTAAAATTCTTACGGCATTTAATAGATGACATTAAAATAAAAGGAATAAACTATGAATGAACTCCATTATGTCGAACAATTTAGGAAATAATAGATTTTAAATTTTCGTTTTTGCATAGAAAACCCCTAAATAGTTCATTCTGTGAGTGGTGCGTGTGCTCTACGTAAATAAGTTTTGCAGTATGTTTAGTGGGAGGAGTCGACTTTACTTCGTTCTTATACGCTACGGGCGCTACGAGGCGTTTTGACAAATGCAACCACGAAAAATTTCGGATTCACACTAAAATCTACCAATCTGTAATTTTCGAGTGCAAATTATGTCAAAAAATACTTTAATAAAATAAAAACACACCATAGGAGGGGCTATTCTTGACGGAAACAATTTTCTATTTTTACGATTTTTTGGACTTTATTGCTAGAAATTTTTATTACGCCATAATCTACCATAATTTCATTAGAACATTTTTAATTTCGGGTGGATGCTTTGGCATTTATTCCCGATATTTTGTTTTCTGCTGTTGCAAGTGTGGCTTTGTTCTTAGTCATTAATATGGGACTCAAGTTGTGGGAAATGTATTTTATTTTAATTTTATTTTTTTAATAAAATTAATTTTTACATGTTACATGAAATTGAAAAATAATTTAATTTATTCAAAGATCGTCTTATTTTCTTCCGTAAGTTAGCTCCAATTATTTATTGTAAATTACCGACCTAAAAAATTGGGAGATTGCAGAAACTATTAAGTCAGTGCGGCCTTCAGGCCGCACAACCTGAGCGATCGAGTTTCGCACCATTTGAAGTTCATCAAACTTACTATTTTGATTGTTTATGGTATATATGGTTGGCGTCTCTAATTCAAACGAAAGGATACCAGAATTCCAGATACCAGAATATCTAATGGCAACGTTTCACTAGCAGTCGTCTCTGAGTGCAAACGATTCTTGACCGTACGATTACTGACAAACTAGTCGTAATTAATACAGTCGTCAAATATATTTATCAGTGCTGGAATAGTTCGACTATAATACTACAACGAAACAAATTTTCAAATGTCACGCAAGCAGCAACATTTGGCGGAAAAGAATTAATCGTCTGTATAATTAATCTTCTCACGTCTTGGAAGCTTTCTTCAGTATGAAACCAATCAAAACTTAAATTGACCATTTCTCAAATGTTTGGGGCAAACATCTTCAAGGTGGTTTGAAGGTTGCCTGCATAGGTTTGTTTTGTTTATATTACATTACATTGATTTCTTTTTTAAGTTTTTCTTTTTCTAACGTTTTAGTCAATAATTTTATTATTTTTAAATATTAAACGCGAGTGCCTAACTCGACTAACGTCTCGTAATAAATACTCATTCTCAATCTTTACTGTGCTTACGAGAGGAACCTACAGCTGATTATTTGCAATTTTTTTGAAGTATAAAGTACAGTGACTTCACTACTTCGCACATTTGCAACTGGTTAGAAATATTAGAAATATTAGCAACATTAGAGATACAAAAATAAAGTCCCGTTTTGAATAAATAACAAATAAAAACACTACTTACAGTTATTAAAAATGCTTTTTGTTGACCGGTTTCGTGAATTATGCAAATCATCAAAACAATAACGTCAGTATCAATAATATATAGGAAATCAAATCGAAAATGCGTTTTGATCCTCTCATACTATTATGTTTATTTGAGAACGGGGAATATAAGAACAAAAACATATGAAAATCGATCGATAAGGGCGAATAATTAGAAGGAACTGGTTTTTGGGGTCATTATCTAAACTGTGCTTGCGGATTCGAAAAGTTTCCATCCCTTTTCCAAGTTGTAACTTTAGTAAAGGACTATCTGATTTAAGTTTTCAGATTCTTATCCTATTTTATGCATTTCGTGGGCGATTTGCGGTTTTCGTAGTGAAAGTAGGGGTTTCTAATAGTTTGAAATCCAACCTCAATCCAAACCAAGTTTTCCTATGTATAAACTTTGCTTTTATTTTGTTGTCTACGATCTCATGCGGTTAATTTGCATTTGTCAAACTCAATTATAAATTTTACGGACCCGTTAAAAATGTGGATATTTATAAGTATTTTTAGACTCTATTCGAGGTTAATTAACTTCATTAAATTTTTATGATTCTCTATTTTGCGTGAAAACAAGTTTTTATCAAATTATATTACAAATTTATGACTTACTTTGATATATTTCACTACTTAGGGATCTTTTTATTTGATTGTAGTATGTATTTTGACTGATAGTTTAATGGTGTATTTTTTATTTACAGGTATGGATCACAAGTTTATTATTATTCCGGAAATAGCAAGGTGCGGATGGTAAGCGATTTACAAATATAACGACCTCAAATATTGATAAAAAGTTAAACACATGGTCATCTGCGGACACTACTTTTAATTAATTTATGATAAAAAGTGGTTTAATTCTACTAAATTACTTATCGTGCTTTCTTTTCTTCTTTACATTAAGCAAACTAGAGCTTTCGATGGAGGTTATATACTCGAATACAATCCTGATATTCCTGCTACACTACTTATAGATTTGCTCGCTTTGGGAACTTGAAGTCCTCCACATTTGAATTATAAAATATTTTAAAAATTAGTCTTTTAAACAAGTTTTTCAAGTCTTGCAGTCGCTTAAAAAGTGTGGTCAAAAAGTTGAAAAACAAGTTTCTAATTTAACTTTTTTTATTTTTTTTGTTTTATTAAAAAATCCAACCAAAAGTAACAAAAATTAAGTTAAACATTAAATTCCCTCAACAATAAATTTTCGCTTTTTAAGCTCTTGGGGTGCTTCTGTAGTTTGGATTCCCTTGATTCTGTAGTTTAATTCACTTCCATGGGCTTTGTTACTGACGGAGGCTATCCCTTCAAGATCTACGTGAGGACCATCGGGGGTTAAAGGTACGCTTTCCATTCTGAAAATGGTGTAATTTTTGATAAAAACAGTTTTTTGAAAAAATATAAAAAAATAATTACCCTGTAACTCGGTAACCGTCTTGATCTGCAATATATCCCACAGTTATTTTGTAATAACCGTCACTATACGAGTACGATCCTTTCACGGTTTGACCATCCCTTGTTTCTTGTCGATGTTGTGACAAATCGTTGATCTTGTCGTCAATGTCAGAAGAAAATTCGTACCTAAAAAATATTAACAATAAATAACGCAATAATTCGACATTGGTCGAAACTCACTTGGCGTTCTGATTTTGGAACTCTTCTTCATCTTCCGCGTCTAAATCTTCATCTTCGGGAGATACATGTTCTATTTTTCTTTCGTTCGGATTTTGAACTTCAGAATTGCTATAAACAGATTGTTCTTGTTGGTACCCCTGTGGTCTGCAATTAATCGCGACAATTGAAAGTAATAAAATCACCTAAAAGAAAATTTACCCGTGAAAATTAAAGACTTAAAAGGTAGTTTACTTACAATAATTGTGTTCATTGTTAGCGTGGTGATCGATCGAAGCCGTTCTTTACACTTGAATATCGAAAAGTGGAACAACCGGCTCTTAAATACTCCCGGGGAAAATCAAATCAAGTTGTGGCCAATTGTTTTTATTCGTTTAACGAATTTGTGCGAAGAGGTTTATTGTTTAAAAAATATTGTGAAATTTTTTTGCAATATTGTCGAAAAACGAAATTAAGTGATAAAGTGGCGATTAAAAATGTGGTTTTATTTTATAATTATGTAAATAGAATTTCTGAATTACCTAATAATTTCATGTTCAAGATCAAGGACCTTTGTGAAAGATTTTAATATTATTATGTAAACTGACTTCTATCTTTTTATTAGAAACACGAACAATCAATCAAATGTTGAAATTATAGATGTACATACTTGAAATTCATTACATTTCAAGTGGTTTCAGTTCGAGTAAAGTTAAATTAAGTTGAAATATTTTAATCTAAACTATGCATTTTGTGAAAGCAACTTAACTTGGAAGTTTAACCACGAATGGGTTATAGGTTTATTTTCATTAGATAATATTTTGTGTGGGGAATAATAATTATATCACTTTATTATGTAATTTTATTTGTGATTTTTTATACACAATTCCAATCTTCAGCTGTTTGCTATTTTTTTCTTTCAAAACTTGAAGGGGTTTTGAGAGAGATCACAAACTTATTTCCACATTCAGTATAATTCAAAATTATTTTTTTTTATCTTACGTATTCTTACGTTTCTTACGTATGTTTTTTTTTAAATAAATTTAAATAGAAAGTATTTTTGACTTTGGTGTTGTGGCGAAGGCTTCTCGGCTTTGGCAAGGGATGAACGGAAAGGACAACAGGAATGGAAAATGGGGACGAAGGCAACAGAAAAGTTAACCTTCAAAATGAAGTTTTGCTTACGCTACGGGGAGGGGGAGATGAAAATTTTTGAAATTATCTTGACGTAATATGGGCGAGGGGCCGGGGGGGGGGGTTTATATGAGAACAGGAGGAGTCTAAAATTATTTTTACGTAATTGATAGACGCTCCTATAGCTAATTAAATTTCCACAATTTTTTGAAGATTAGATTTGGTCACACGAGTTAGCCGGAAAATAAATATTAACAGTCCGGACCTGCTCAGTCGCTCAAAACAGACGTGTTATTTAGTCATACCAACTGTCTAGTTTTTAGCAGTATCAACATGGCAAGGAGAAAAAGAAAAAATCCACGATGAACAAGGACCAAAGGGGCCGTTGCAGATTCAAACCCGATACGGAAATCCAACCGGCGGAGGAACGCCGACTCAGCGACGAAGCCAACACACCCCAAGTGGCCGCTTGGATTGCAGAATACCGTCAAAAGAAGAAGAGGTAAAATATGCTTCAAGAAAACGTCAAACAAAACCAACCAAATAAACTGGAGGCTTTAGTGGAACAACGGACCGCGATAGCTTTAACTGGACTCGTAGAAGAAGAAGGTGCAAGCGACGAAGGGTACAGTTTCACCACGCTCAACGGCAAAGACAGAAAACGAAAGAACAATTCCAGCCAAACCGATGAAATAAAAAAGATTCGGTTAACAAACAGGTTTCTTCTCAACAATCAACTTGTTGACACAGAGGGAGAAACCGAAATGATCACTACCCAAGGCGAGGCGGAAAGTGAGAGCCAACGAAAGTCCGTCTACACCACAATGAGCAGCAGGATCGGCCTTAAGCGAAACCAAACGGCAAAAACCTAAACAGTTTAGGTCAGCCAATCATCTGACAGGAAGAGTCCCACCAATCATTCTCAAGGAGGTCTCGACATGGCCAGAACTAAAAAAGAGGCCAAATGAAGGCAACATAAAATACAGGAAGGTTACCAATATAGCCGAAGGACTAGCCATTGTACCGTCATCGCCCTACGACTACCGAGCGATGACGAAAACCTGGACCAAACCAAGGGCGGCTACTTTATGTATGCAATCCGGACCGAAAGACGATCCCGAGTTGTCATCAGGGGCGTCTATCAAGATGTGGACATCGGCCACATCAAACAAGACATGGCAAACCAGGGATTAAAAGATTTCAGAATCGCCAGGATGGATAGGAGGCTTGACCGAAAACCTTTACCATTGCTATTAGTCACAATGCCAACCACTTGGTCGAACAAACAGATATACAACAGGATGACCATCCTGGACATCAACATCCAGGTTATCAGGATAGCACTCCTGCTATGGACTAGTGCAGGATTTTCGGATATCCGAAAATGTATGCACATATCAACGTGGCAAAGGAATGAAGTTCGCTATTTTTCTCAGTAAATTCTTTTTGGATACAAATGGTAGCCCGGACAGTGGCGATACAGCTTTTACAACTTTGTTTTCAACCTGGTAAACGAAGATGATCGGTAAAGACCATTTGAAGTTCTTTTCGGAAGTTATGATATTGTTTTCCAACACTTCCGGCAACAGGCGGCACTAAAGTAGTAATTTAGCGCCGCCCGTTTACCGGTACCGTCACTAAAGTAAAATATTTGCTGGTACAAAATGTGTAACTTGAAGATTAACAATTTAGAATATTATAAAGTATTCTATTAACTTTTTTCTAAAAAAAAAGTTTTTTTTCAGACCGGGGTGGGGGGGGGCACTCAAAGGAGTAGATTGATCAACGATAGCAAGATAGTTGTGTTTTGACTTTCTAGTCTGACATGGGATTTGTCACTTTAAGAAAGTAAGTAAGAAATATTAGTTTCTTTTGTCAACTGCTATATTAGATCTCTGTTCATCACCACCATGTTTACCTTGTTCGCAAAATCAGTGACTTCTATATCTTTGGGATACATCGATCTTCCTCAGTGACGTAATCAAAAGGGCCGCTGCAGCTTTTTTGAAATTGAAGGTTAACTGCATTTCTGGAAGAGTTTGGGGGTGGAGACGAGATTCTTCTGCCAAATATAAGCATTTTGGGAAAACTCACAGGAATTCGGTGCGAAATAACTTCATCACAGCCTTTGTCATTATGGATGGAATGCCACACAATTTTAACTGCCATCCTCAACTTCTTCTCGCTGAAAGTATATTTTCTATTCACAAGATTTTTTGTGCTAGCTCGAGGAGTAAGTCACTTGGAAAAATTCTAATTTTCCAGAGTGACTTACCTCTCGTAGTAATTATGGTCCAATGAAATTCTTATTGAGTCGGGTAAATCATAGGATTATGTGTGGAATATTATATTGCATATAAAATAAAAAGAGGTATTTTTGCTAAGAAAGGTTACCTTACTTGAAAAAGTTTAATAAATATTTCTTTATTTTTAGTTACTAATAAATATATTTTTTGAAATAAGGTCAAAAGCTTCGCCAATCTTCTTTTATTAAATCCGAACCTTTTTCGGCTATCATATAAGTAGGTGCGTTAGTATGAGCTACTGGTATTTCGGGCATAATGGATGCATCGATAACTCTTAATCCTCGAATTCCATATACACGGAGCCTTGGATCTACTACCGCATTTTTGTCGGTGTATGGACCCATTTTGCATGTTCCACTTTGATGATAAATCGTAAACGTGAAGTGTCGTATATGACATTCCCAATATTTATCGCTTCCAAATTTGAATTTTTTGCAATCTGGAATCGGTATATTGTGTAGTTTGGCTCCAATGTCTTGCAAAGCAGGTTGATGTGATATGTTGATGGCAAGTTTTATTCCTTCTACCAGAGTATCCACATCTTCTTGATAAGCAAAATAATTGGGATAAATTAAAGGTTTGGTTAGATAACTGTCGTCTCTGAGAGAAATTCGTCCTTTACTTTTTGGTCGCAACAACAAAGGCAGAACCATAAATGCATCTTTATTTTCTATTGGTTGAAATACGGCGCTGTATATTTTATCTGTTATTCCAAAATTTTTACGAAGTAACGGATCGGATACTATAGACCCAGCTTCGTACAGTAGTTCTATGTCTGGCTGTGCATTTAAAGAATTAGGATTTTTGAGATCACTGAATAGTATAACTTCACAGCCACCAGGTAACGTCATCGGTCCTTTGTGATGCGAAAAAAAATTGAAGAATGGGTTTGGTTGTAGGAAATCGATAGTTTTGACCGAATACGGTTTATCGATAGTAAACGTTATTCCTCCTGCAGAAACATGGTCCATTAAGTTGTAACCCACTTGCAAGTCTTGTATAACTGGAATTCCAACTCGATTTAAATCTTCTTTAGGACCTATTCCTGAAAGCATGAGAAGTTGAGGCGAATTTATTGCACCGGCTGATACGATTACTTCTTTGGTAGCTATCACTCGTCTCGTTTTGTTATTTTGCACGTACTCAATTCCGTAAGCTTCTTTGCTTTCAGGGCGAATTAAAATTTGTGTTACCATCGCGCTTTTTTTAATGTGAAGATTAGGTCTGCCCACAATTGGATGAAGGAAAGATCTGCTGGAACTTGCTCGTATTCCGTCCTGCATTGTAACTTGCAAATTAGAAACTCCGATTTGTGCTTCACCATTGTAATCGACATAATTGAAACCGTATTGCTTTGCTGAATTTATTACAGCATCAGATATTTTCGAACGGTATGGTATTGACGATACAGATAAATAACCGTCGGAATTGTGATACGGAGAATTTTTGTATTCGTCGACAGTAAAATTTTCCAATTTCAAATAATACGGAAGAACGTCACGATACGACCAACCGACATTTCCAAGTTTCTCCCAAGCGTCGAAGTCTTTTTTGTGACCTCTCGTGAAAATCATGTAATTTAAGACGCTCGAACCACCCATAACCTTTCCTCTTGGCCAGTTACACCGGTTATCGTTCATCGCTTGGCAAAATTTTTTATTTGGCTGTGTTTGATATTTCCAATTGGCGTCGGTAAATTGAAGGTAATTGGCCAAGATAGGTAAATCCATTATGAAGTTTTCTGAGCGACCTAAAAATGCAAATATTAACTCGACCTATATTTACACTTGAATAAAGTCAATATTGTTTATTTATGTTAATATATTAATTTTTAATTTGTGAAATAATTAAATTCAATAGTCTAATTGAACAAGTTAAACAAGTTTAACTGCGTTAAACTTCGCAGAAAGCTCAATAAAATTTTTTTACAATATTGTTTAGTAACTTGTTCAATTATATGTACTATATTATGCATATTATATTATGTATATTATGCAAGCTTTCCGGCCATTGCTTTTAGATAAAATTTTTACCTGCTTCCAAGAGTAAGACGTTCCATTCAGGATTTTCGGATAATCTATTAGCTAATACACATCCAGCTGTCCCAGCTCCAACTATTATAAAATCATAGGAATCACGTAACTCGGAAGTATCCTGTGGTTCTTTCTCAAATTGATATGTGCCTTCTTTAACGAATCTGGTGATAGCTTGTAAGAGTATCTGATGAGCTTGTGCAGTCATATACAGTAAAGGCAATAATAAAATTATTCTCCTCAACATGATGTATTGTTTTCTGTAATTCCAGTAATAAAATTTTTTTATATTTTATACAACAACTTTTAAATTAATAATAAAATACATTTGTGATTGTGCATATCTGCCTACTTTGAAATATATTTAATTAATTTAAGATTTAATTTCGATTAGCTTAACTCAATCTTTTATTAAAAAAACCAAATAATAATATAGATAGTAACACAATAAATTGTATTGTATTTTTATGTGAATTTTGCGTATAAAAATTATTTAAAAAAAAAAAAAAAATTGAAAAGCTACTGTAGTATTTAGGGCAATTCAATTTTGAAAAAATAAATAATTTATTTTCGCTTACCTTTTTTAAATTGGAAGCTTGATTTTCACAATTTTTGTACAAAATTTGTTTTTAAAATTTTATTAATCAATTTAATTTATTATACATGATAACTCTACCCAAAATAATTTGAAACTGACCACCATACGTTACTATTTCCCACTGAATTATTGCTTATTATTGTCCCTCTTTTTATATCTTCAATGACGTATTTATTTACAAATTGTCTTTGAGATCAATTTTTGTAATTTTTGTTGGGTTGAAACGTAATAAAGCCGTTTGGTCGTCGTCCTTAACGAAAATAGTGAAAGGTTTTCAATTAAAAAAATTTTAGTCTTCGATACACTATCGGTGCAGTTTGGTGACCTTGTTGCTTCTAACGATGCTCTCACAATTAACTTAAAAAAATTATTACAAATTTCATGAATTACAACATCGACAAATATTTATTATTCTAAGTTTCTTATTTTTTGTTCACTTTATTATTCGCGTTATCCGCGAAACTGTGCAATTTTTATTGCGGTTTAGGTCTCAGACGTACAGACGTACGTATTTTATAAATAATAAATAAAACAAGTATTTTTAATACATACAATTTTATGTTAATATTAATTATATTAATAATATTAATTACGTTAATATTAATAATTATGAGTTCTAATTTGATTCTATAATAATTTTTTTTTTAAATTATAACATCGATAATCATAAATATAAAATTTTATTATTTACAAAGATGTTATTTGATAACTTATGGATTGGAACACACCCAATGTTAGTTATTCTAATTGCATTGCATTGTTTTCATTTCGTACACACAGATTTATTATGTTGGTTTCAGTGATTTACTGGAATATTCGCGTGGCTAGGACAAATTACATCTCGATCTTTTTTTAAATATTCCAAAAGAGAATTTTGTAATTTCTAAGTAAAAAGACCGATAAAAGGCCATATTTTGGTCAACTTTACGCAGTCGTATACCAAATATTTTAGTAAAAATAAAAATAGCTGCGACCAATAGTCAATTAAATTGACGATTCAGCAATGCGTAAACGTCATCATAAAAGATGGTATATGGTAGAAGATTTATATGGTAATATGGTAGTCATGGCGACTGATTTTAATCATGATCAAGATTTTCGAAACTCGAATTCAGGAACGTTGTGGATATTTTTTAATCGTCAAGTAAAAAAATGTAAGGATAAAATAGTATATATTATTACTAGGGTATAAACTACTTATTTACTTGTGTGGATAAACTAGTACTATTTATAATCATTCGAATCACACATATCTACAAAGTTTTAAATTAATTAAGTAATTCCTCTCTTATCTACCTTGGTTAAAATTTAAAAAGGTAATTCCAATTTTTAATCTAATTAATTTAGCGGTTACTTGTTTTTGTCCTAACGTGTAAATGGGAACGTGAGTAAAATATTTTTAAACTTGATAAAATTATTGATGAATTTTCGAGGTTTCGATAAAAATCGATAATTTTATACGAAAGTTTAAATAAATTTAATAGATAAAAATGGTGTATTGTAATTAATCCTATTCATATTGTTGTGTTGTTTTAATTCTTACATGATTAAGAAGCTGGAAGTCCGATAAATCAAAAATCTTTGTATATTTTAAAATTTTTTGAGCGGAAAGACCAAAAAATATAATTTCAATTCATTTTTAATATTAAACAATGGTGGTGTGAATAAAAATTAACCAAGTTCAATGCTTGTCTAAAGAAGATTCCTCAAGATAAAAATCAAATTTTGAAAAATGTGGGAAAAGACGACACATTTTTCATTTTAAATTTTGCTTATTTTTTATTCACACCAACAAAAAATAATTTTTTTCAGTTTTAATGCGATTATAAATTTGAACTTGTATCTACTATTAGATTTTATAATAACCAACCTTGACACTTTCTCCAAAGGTTGTCTGGAAGTATTTAGACACTTTGTTATTTAAAATACACACTTTTTCAGTTTTATTATTATATATTTTTTAGATTTTAGATCCTTCCAAATATTTTTTTAAATATTTTATTGCAATAGGACTTTCCTGCGGTACACCTTCTAATTAGTCACCAATATTGTGCAAAAATTAAATATCGTCAATTATAAATTTCCGATTACCCTATTTGCAATAAAAACTACATTTTTGGGTTATTTGTCTTCAAACAATTTTTGTTATAAGCCAATAATTTTCGAAACATTCTGGGAAGTTCTTCAAGGTGTTTTCGAAGTGTTACATAATTATTTTTATTTTTCAATGCGTGCAACGTTCTTCTTCGGGTATATGTATTAATTCTGTAATTTTTAAATTATCCAATTAATAATCAGTCACCGTTCTTTGTCTTGCATAATTTATTGTAAGTATAACAATAATAATTTATTATGCGTGGTTAATAATTATTATTTTAAGGACGCTTTAGATTTGTTTCAATTTATGCATAGTATAAAACAGATCTGAAAAGCCCTATTTAATATTATATGGAATTTAATTAATAATTTTGATTTTAATAAAAAATGTGAGTTTTGAAATTAAATAGATTAAAGCCTTAATTTAACATGTAAAAATTAAAACTCGTAAATGTTTTCTGTCGTTCATTATTGTTTAATTAAGATTGAATGTTTTGATATTTTATTATTTTCTTTTAATAGTTTTACAATACAGTAAAACCTCGATATAACGGACTAATTTGGGAGAAGTACGCATCAGGCTTTATGGAAGACCCCTCACTATCTTATAATGTTCATTTGTTTTGTTCTGTGATATCGTAAAAAGTACGAATATTAAACTAAAAACACTCACAAGAAATTGTTTTTTTATTGTTAATACACAAAAGAGGAGTTCGAAGTAATTTCGAAAATTTTCATAATTTTAATTGTTTACCTTATTTCATGTAACTTATTGTTGGATAGCATTCTCAATAAATCACACGGTTGATTTACGATGAGATAATTTTTATTTTATGATTGTTTCATATCACCTACTGTGATATCAAAAATCTGTATGTTTACACATACAGTATGTTTTACACCCAGTATTTAATATATCGTTTCTACCGGTTGTTGAAAAAAGGCCTCTTCTCATTGGCGCTTTTTTATGATTTGTAACCTCTCTGGAAAGAAGTTACAGCAAGGGTTGATTGTTCAGAAGTGCATTGAAGGCATTCTCCTGCGTCTAGTAAAAATAAAATAAAAATTTGAATCACTTATTTTGGTTTGATTGCATAATAAAATTATTACAGAAAATTATTCCTTTTTGCATCTACACTTTTTGTATGTTTTTTGAAATTGAATTAAAATAATAATATAAATTCTAACGTCATTAAAATTATGCCAATTGTAACCATTGTAACCATCCAAAAAGTAAATAAATTAGAAATTTCCACTTGATAGTTATTAACCTCATACATACATAGTTGATTTGAATGCAAATCCCCAGAAACCAGAAAATAATACCACTATTATGCAGTAGTTACGATTGAATGCGAGTTTTTCATTAAAGTTATTTGAAGTCCTCTGCTACACCATTGCGACATGAATTTAGCAGTTTTATTGGCTGGTATTTTATTTTTACGGAAATAAAATGATTATATTTTTTTTTATAAAATTAATTTTTACAGGTTATATGAAATTGAAGAATAATTTAATTTATAACTTACTATGAATTAGTAATATGAATAGGTTGCATTTATTTCTCGCATATAATTTTTTTTCAAAGTTTGGAATCTTAGAGGTGAAAAAAAAATACTACACTTGTAAGCCCACCCTTTACATAGTATACAAAAATTATATGTATATTATTTTATAGATGTATTGGTAATTCTAAATTAATTCTTTAATGATATTTAAAATATTTCTGAGATTGTAGCTCACGATATTAATGAATTTTAATTATTATTTCTACACATTTATTTGGACTATGTACCCCTAGTAATATTTTTTCAAATGTTAAATTTTTATTAGTTTCCAATTTAATTGGTGAGTTGTGAGGTTACATGCAAATTCTTAGAGAGCATGAGACTTTTCTCTTAAAATTTTTGTATCGTTTTCTTTTTATCTTTCAAATTTTATTTTAAATATTATATAAAATTTTGTTGTGTTAAAATTTATCTTATGTGGTCACAAAATCAAAAACAATCAAAACAATTCTTTTTACTATTTTAAACAAAATCAGTTTTAATCTCAAAATTATCACAAATTATTAAAATTTCAGATCGAGAAACAAAATACATCTTTCGACCTTTACGCTCCTCGGCGTAAGGACATCCTTCTTCCTCTGTTGTTTCTTTCCTTACCAACTTCATAATAAATAATATAATTTACAAAATTTTAAATATACTGCTATGTAATTTTTTTTATACCGCTAGCTATTTAAATTTGTAATTTTTTTTCTTTTACTCCAAAATTATCTGGATTATCTATAATTATCTAAATAATTATCTATATAATGGATAATATCTGTTATTAATTTTAGCAAGAGACTTCAAAATTTCAAATAATTATGTATCGTTTTAATTTTGTTTTAATTTTTTAATTTTCAAACGTTGGTTTTCATAAAAAGTTTTGTTACCTTATTGTATCGAGCTTGCACGTGCGACTCACAGCTGCTCGCGCCGGTCAAACAAATTCGCTCGTGAATTACTTCCCAAACAACCGAATCTTCCAAAACTCCATATTTTCTATCATTTCTTTTAGCACTTCCATTAATTAATATAAAAACAACAATCTATTCAAATTAAATTACTTTTTATTTAAAATAATCAAAATTAAAAATTATAACTTAGACTGGAATGAACACTTATCCCGCCTTTAGCCAACGCACACCGTGTCTGACCATGACTAACCTCGCCGAACACCTTCTCTTATGAAAAAAAAATGTATGGCTGGGACTCTTTAGAGAAGACCCAACAATTTCTTTCTTCCCGCACGGTTGAAAATCGAAATTCCCAACCTTTTATTTGATGTGGATACCCAAGGTGGAAAAAACAATCTCTTTTCTTTGCGGAAGCCAGGGATGAATCCGGCGTAACTGCAACAAGTTTGCACTCTTTCCCGTAAAGAAAAAAAAATGTACCTACTATGGGGAACGAACTCGAAATGGACGTTCGCAACGACCGACACCGAATATTTGGAATATTTAAAAGGGTGCTTGAGCTCAACACTAGATAAAAAAAATCAAAAAATATTCGAAGCGAGCGTTGGCTATATCGACGAACGCAGCTGACAATTATCAAAAAAATATTATCGGTGTTGTACAACTTTGCAGATGAAAGAAACGAAAAGAAAGTAATAAGGTTTATCTTATTGCTGCTGTTGAAAATAGCTGAGTGGTCGCCATCGCTCGGTCTTTCAAGTGTTCAAGAAATCCAATGGCGAAAAAAATCAAAAGAACACAATTTTCTTGAAATTGGCGCAAATTCGCGGTGGTACCTCTAGTAAATCTCATTTTTTCGTCTACAAAATCTGGCTCTTTTCTCTATCACCCCGCATCCCTTCTTCCTGATCTCCCGTCATGCGCCCAAATTGTCTTGCATCGAAATATTCTCGTATCATTAAAAAACAAATACGAGGTGTAGCCAAAAGAATATAGCAAAATTCAAAATTTTGTTACACTCTCCCACTTATTTCTATTGCCAACCTAATTATTTACAATTAAAACTTTATGTACAGTCTACTTACAAATAAATAATTACAATAATAGCAAAACAAACTTCAAAATAATTTACAAAATAATTAAACGATGATTCTAACGTTTCAAAACACGACAATACAATATGTTACACTATTTTAAATCAAAACAAAACAAATTTTAAAATAATTTACAAAAATAACAAAACAGTTTTTCAATAGCATTTCAAAACACGACAATATATAGAATCATTTCTGTATTATTGACTGAACTATAATGATTCATTTTATCTAAAATTATTTGAATTCATCAATTATTTGCATTAGATTACATTTTTATCAATAGGTAAAATAAATTGTTAAAAATTTATTTACGAATTCTTTTATAGAGTGAATTTTATTAATTAATAATTATTTCCAAATTATAAAATAGCGAAATGCACTTACAAAATGTGTCGTTTTTAATACTTATTTAATAATTAAATAATCTGTTTTTAAGAGGACGACAGTATCGCCCTAGGCGTACCGCCTTGGCACCTACCTCGTAGGTAAAATTTACTATTTTCTGTCAAACTTCACTGTAAATTATTATGTATTCTTCCAAGTCGCAGATATTCTGCAAGTTTTTCTTAGTTTCACTATCAGTGCCTATCTGTATTTCTTTCAGCATTTTACATGAAAACGTGTTCGAGACAGAATGTATCTTTTAAAACAGTCTTTAAGTGTAATTTTCCGCAAAAAATTCAAAACCACAGGGTCCGTTACTTTGGCCCCCTCGGTTAATATTTTTACTTTAAAACTTAGCACTGGGATCCTCAGAGCTAACACCGTTACAGTTTTTTTACAAATCGACTTTGAAACCGCTGGGGGGGGGGGGGCAAAGTAATGCTAGGTCCTCCTCGGTTAATATTTTAGAGCTAGCACCTAAATATGAAAGCTAGCACCATTATAGTATTTCCACAAATCGACTGAAATGAATGACAGTGCTAGGTTTTGGAGTAAAAATATTAATGGGGGGGGGGATGTATGTACAATTATTTAAAAAAATTTAAATTTAACAGTCTGGGAATTAAAATATTTGAATAAAGAGAAAAACTAAATTACCACAAAAATCTACTTGAAATTAATTTTTAAGCTCATTTCTACCATACTTTTTAATCCGTTGAAAAGGAACCTTGAAAATTATTAGTCCAGTACATATAAACAGATTTTTATCAATTTGTTCGATCTTATTTTTCTATTTCGATCCGATAAAAATAAAAAATTCATATAATAATAACATTTTAAAACATGTTGACGGATTTGATTTGAAAAATGATACTATTCGCTTCAAAGTTTTTGTTCAGTTTGTCTTCATTGACAATTTTTATTCGTGCTGGATTTATCCAAGACAAATTAGTAAGTTTTCCTTAAATTCAGACGTCAAATCCAAAAATTAAGTAACAACTTAATTTTTTTTCTTGCAGTTCGATGGTATAGTAATGCATTTTGATAGACTTGACGGCGAATGTCGTGGTAAAAATGTTCCATATCAAACTTTTCTTCGAGGTGTTAAAATTATATCTACAAGTATATTCGTAGCAAACTGTACTTTTATTGCAAAAGAAGAAGGCTTTAAAAAGCTGCTGGTAATTCGCTTATATTTTTTAAATAAATCAATAAGAAAGATCTCATTATTATCAAATTTGACTTTAAATATTAAAACATAAAATCAGTACCGAGAGCCTATCTTTAAGGAAAGCCGAATTTAACAAATCGAACTGTACTCGTAAGTTACTAATGAGATCTCCACTTGGTGCATTGTGCAAATTACATAATAAACTTTCATATTTATAGCTGACTATAGAAATTGAAAGATGTCGCTCTAAAGAAAATTTGGATACGTGTGAACAATATATTAAGCAGCCAAACATCGATTACTGCAAAGCCATCGATCCCAATAATTTTATTATAAACAAAAGCCCTTTCTATATCCCCTATGTACCACCAGTAAAGTGCCCAATCAAAAAGGTGAAATTTTATAATACAATTTTAATTATTTCATGAGATGATAAGAGACAGGCTCAAATCAACTTTACCTGAATTGATAAGAAATTAAAAAATTTAAAAGTCATGTTCTTGATTTTAATAAAACTTTTGACTTTTGTTTCACTGGCACCCAACCAGGGGCAGTTATTATAAAATTGTTACGTTGTTTTTTTTACTTGTTATTAATTTTAAATAAAATATTTTAGGGTAGCTACCACGCATACAATGTTACATTAGATGTAACTCCGTTTATATTTTTTAAACTTGATGGTTGGTACTGGAAAGCTAGATGTGATGTGGTCTCTCCCGAACAAAATAGATTAGTATTTTGCATACAAATGCAAGGATATGTTACTTATAATAAATCTAAAAGCAATTAAGAAATTAACTCTTTTTTTAATTGACTAAATAAATTTAAATGGTGATGGTAACTCTTAAAGCTGGTTCACACTATGTGATTTCTCACGTGACTAGGTCATACCAAAAGTCATAGCTAAATCATAACTAAACACTCAAGTCACATGACCAATTGTTTTTATATTCAAACTACGCAAGATTGCTTATGATTTAAAATGTCAAAACCGCTGTCATGTCAAAAATATTCTAATTAACCTAAGTTTTATAGGAGTACCATGCGGTTGATTTTGAATTTTGATATTGAATATAAATTATTATGAGTGACGAATTAATTATTTTTAAATTTATTAAAGAAATACTTACTAGGTTCTTTAATTGCAGGGTCGAGTAGTAGCTCTAATTGTGGTTAATTAAATAGTGTCTGTACTGATATGTAAGTTATGAATTAAATTTTAATTTTAATTTCACGTAACATGTAAAAAATTAATTTTATAAAAAAGCAACTAATTTTGTGGTTACTGCCCTTTTTGTGGATTGTTGATAGTGTGTACAGATCGGCTAAATTTTCTACCCAGTTCTTGTTGCCGAATCTTTTGGAGACATTAATTTTCATTAAAAAATATTAAATCATTTAATTTTACGCAAATTAACTTTAATTAAATTAATGATTAATAATAAAAAATAATTAATTAAAATAATTAATTTATTTAAAAATAATCAATTAAGTATCTAATATTTATTTATAAATATTAATACAAACCATTTTTTTGTACTTCGCATAAAAAACTTTTTAAAAAAGCGGTTTACTTAAAAAAATCAAATGAAAAGTCATAGCAAAATAGACACCATCCTATTCTGAAAATCACTTATTATTTTGTTACGACTTGGCTTATTATTTAGCTATGACTTCAATAATATCAAAAATTATATAGTCTGAACGTAAAAAATTTTCTTATGTGACAAAGTCACGTGAGAAATCACATAGTGTGAGCCAGCTTTTACAAGGAAATTATATGACTTTCGCATTTTTGTAATTTTTATCACTTATTGTGCTGAAAGTTCGGTCCTCCAATAACAACTCTTCAAAGCCGTAGGGCCAGATGGCCAGAAATTTTCGAGAAAATCGACTTTGAAATATTGTCGAGAGAGTTTGAAGACAAGATGTGAAACAATTACCAATAAGTTTTGTAACACGGGTAAGAATGAGTTAGACTACGAACCAGTGGGTCCACGGTTCTATTCCCACCTTCAGTAGTTTTTTTTCCAGTGCGTATTCACATGTCATTTAATTATTGTAAAATTGATTAAATTTATGCTTGTAGACTAACAATATGTCAACATTTAATTTATTAAATACATTTAATTTGTACCTTTTCTTAACAAATGTAATAAAATCGAATGTTTTAATTATTATTATTCAGCAGAACTGGTTTCACAAGTCGCACATATCGTCTCGTGGAAATATTTTACCTAATAATTGTTTATAATTTATCATTTGATTTAATTTATTTATTTTACGATTGGTAGAAATAGCAAACATGATGTCGCTAATAAAGCCATGCAACTGACCAGAGTTTAATAAGAAATAAAAAATTAATAAACCAACATATCCTAAAACAACATATCTTAAAACAACATATTTTTACCCTAAAACACATTTTCATCGGTTTAGTTTTTATCTAGCGTATTTACTGAAAAGTTATCATGTCTGATATCTTTCAAGGGCATCTTTCATGTGTAATTTGGTAATTTCACTGCACAGACTATCTTCGACGGTGTCTTCAGCCTTCGTTAAGGGGCCAGGCAAATTAACGGATACAATAACTACAAGCAATTTTACAATAATTAAATGACGTGTGAATATGCACTGGAGAAAAGAAAAATTAAAGAAAAAAACTAGCGAAGGTGCGAATAGAACCGTGGACCCACTGGTTCCTAGTCTAACTCGTTCCTACCCAAGTAACACACGATCGTATAATATACGTATATTTTTGGGATAAATAGTATATTTTTGGTATACGTCTAATTTTGGTAAGTCTAATATACGTATATACGTATACACTTTATATACTATACTTAAAATATTCGTATATTATACGATGCTTATATACTAAAATATAACTTACATTCAAATGTAGAATTTTGATCTAGACAATACGTTTAGTAGATGTTTATTATACGCATAAATTTACCATATTCACAATAGTATATTTTTGGTCTACGATATATGTTTAATAAACGTTTGTTATAAACGTAAACACTTAACATCATTCCTTTATAAATTTTAAGCATGATAGGTAGAATTTTCAGCTCAACAATTCGTATTATAGATGTGGATAATACGTATAAATTTACCATATTTAAAATAGTATATTTTTGGTCTACGATATATGTTTAATAAACGTTTGTTATAAACATAAACACTTAACATTATTTTTTTATAAATTTTAAGCATGGCAGGTAGAATTTTCAGCTAAACAATTCGTATTATAGATGTGGATTATACGTTTAAATTTACCATATTTAAAATAATATATTTTTGGTCTACGATATATGTTTAATAAACGTTTGTTATAAACATAAACACTTAACAGTATATTTTTATAAATTTTAAGCATAAAAGGTAGAATTTTCAGCTAAACAATTCGTATTTTAGATGTAGATTATACGTATAAATTTACCATATTGCAAATAGTATATTTTTGGTCTACGATATACACTACGCGCACTTAAAACCCTCGCACTTGAACTTTTACCTGCTACCTGAAAAGTTTAATCTTTTACACCTAAGGAACATTGTTTATAGCCCTTTTGGTAATAGCTTAGGTTTTTAAGATAATTTTAGTTTGTATTTTAGTTTTGCTCAACAGGATTGCTGTAATAATACGCTCAAAAAGGGGTGCTATAAAATATTGAAGAATAGTGTTTGTTTAATAGTGTATTTATATCGTTGACCCTTCCTGTAACAAAAAATTTTGATTTTAAATTTTTATTTAATTTTTATTTATTTAATATTTATTTTTATTTTTATTTATCAGTTCATTTATGCATTTTTACAATATTTTTACCTGTTTCCTATGGTTTTCATTAATAACAATTTTTTTTTAAATTATCACTTAAGTTTATTACCTGTACTAAAACCAGCATACAGGTAATTTTTAGATAATTAAGGGTGCACTTCAAAATTATCACAATGAAGGGGTTAACTGTATTATGTACAGACAGTCTGATGACTGTATGGCTATTTTATTCTATTTTAATAGTTTAAAATATTCTATTTTAATAGCTTAAAATATCTTAAACCTAAAAAAATACAGGTGCGAGGGTTTTTAGTGCGCGTAGTGTATGTTTAATAAATGTTTGTTATAAACATAAACACTTAACATTATTTTTTTATAAATTTTAAGCATAACAGGTAGAATTTTCAGCTAAACAATTCGTATTATAGATGTGGATTATACGTATAAATTTACCATATTTAAAATAGTATATTTTTGGTCTACGATATATGTTTAATAAACGTTTGTTATAAACATAAACACTTACAGAGCCGTATTTACGGGTGGGGTTTTAGGGGTTAGAACCCCCCCCCCCCCCCCCCCCCCCGAAATTATTTATCAAGTACTGGAAGTCCGCTTGCAATCGTAAAAAAATCAGAAAAAACAAAAACAATCTTTACAACTAATAAGAAAAACATTAAACTTGAAGTATAAAAAAAATTAAAACTAAAGATATTTCTAATAAACTAAATCTCAAATTAAAAAATCGGAAATTCCTATTAAAATCTGCCGATTGGCGACACTGGATTGAATACACCTACTAGTAAATTGCAAGAATATAAAAACTGACGATGAAGAATTTAAAAAAATCCTATATATTTACAGTAATATTGAAATAAATGAAATATATATTTTATCTTAATTCTTAATATTATGGTAAAAATTTTAAATTGCTATAAATTGTTTGAATCAAAAATTTAAAAAAAAAATAAATTTTATGACCATCATTGGCAACATAGCTTAAAACAACACTTCTGCAATAAATTAGAGTGGGCATTGCAAACCCATAAATTGTCTTATATTTTGGTGTAATTTCGTTCTTCATTTTGACAATAAGGGTATTCACACTCTCTGGTATATCCCGTGGTAAATTTACCACGTGTTAAATATACCAGAGAGTGTGAATACCCTAATTTATTTACCATCTGTAAAATAAGAATTTAGTTTGTGATTTTTATTAAATTAAAAAATTTTATTTAAAGACGGTTTTTTACAAAAGAGTTTAAAATTAAAATATGAATAAGTTTAAACTTATTAAAAATATAGTAGTAAACAAAAATTTTAAAATAGCACAAACAAAAGTTTTATCCGCGATGCCCCTCAGAAGTCAACCTGTAATCAAAATTTGTCGCTCCCTCAACAAATTATTTTAAATCATTAAATAAAGTTCACAAAAATCAAAATTTTCTTTGAATATCAAACTTAAATAAAGAAAAATTGCTCAAAAAAATAATTACTTTAATTAAATAAAAACAATCTTCTCACAAAATTATAAATTTTCCAATAACAATACTCAAAAATAAAATCGTAATTGCAAAAATACTTGCACAAAGTTATACTCAAAAAATCAGCAGAGCAAAATCTCGGCCTTCGTCATTTCTGCCACCTTGGCAAAAAAAACCTCCCTCTACTCATTTTTCTGCAAACATTACATTTCAAAAATTTATATAACAAAATTTAAATTTAAAAATATTACCAAAACTGCACTTATTTTGCCGATTTTAGCATGACTGACGGTTTAAGTTGGGACTTAAATTTTTTTATTTAGGTATTTATTTATTTATCGAGTTCCTTCTATTTTTTATTTTATATTTGTTTTTTATTGTAGCTTTTTTTATTTTTTAAATATGTTGTACTTTATATTTTTATTTTTTGTTTTAAATTTTAGTTTTTTTTGTATTTTAATAAATTAGCTATTTATTTTTTAATATTTTTAACCTCCCCCCTTCCCGAAAATCTAGTCTAAATACGGCCCGGAACATTTAACATTATTTTTTTATACATTTTAAGCATAAAAGATAGAATTTTCAGCTAAACAATTCGTATTATAGATGTGGATTATACGTATAAATTTACCATATTGAAAATAGTATATTTTTGGTCTACGATATATGTTTAATAAACGTTTGTTATAAACGTAAACACTTAACATTATTCCTTTATAAATTTTAAGCATGGCAGGTAGAATTTTCAGCTAACAAATCGTATTATAGATGTGGATTATACGTATAAATTTACCATATTTAAAATAGTGTATTTTTGGTCTACGGTATATGTTTAATAAACGTTTGTTATAAACGTAAAGACTTAACATTATTTTTTTATAAATTTTAAGCATAAAAGGTAGAATTTTCAGCTAAACAATTCGTATTATAGATGTAGATTAAAAAATTAATTTATTAGATGTAGATTATACGTATAAATTTACCATATTTAAAATAGTATATTTTTGGTCTACGATATACATATGTTTAGTAAACGTTTGTTATAAACATAACCACATCACAACGAATCTAATGAAAATTGTGAAATTAATGTCAATAAAGAAAAAGAAGTGATAGATAATCCTATTGATATTACGAGTACATGCAATATCTCTAAGATTAATACTATTGATAATTTGCTAAATAATCAAACCTTGCCGCCATGCTTTGATTTTAAAGACAACGTCGAAGAACAGGAACAAAACGTGTTCATTTATACCTAATAAATTATTTTAAATTTTTATTTGAATTTTAATTTAAATATAATATTATTATTACATTTAACCCTGCGCTTTAATTTTTTTAACTACGCGCCATTGTAACTCGTAAAGTAAAGTAAGCCAACTAAAAATTATCATAAGCTTCGTAGGTAGATGGTTAGAGTGGTTGCCTCATGGTCTTGACACCGCGCGTTCGAATCCCGTAGATGTCAAAAAAAATGTAAGTACAATTTAATAAATTCCTGTAATAATGAATAATGTAATGTAATAAATAAATAATGTAATAATTAGAATTTCACAGATAGTAAACAGGGATAAACGCTGCCTAAAAAAATAAGCATAATTAAATTAAATTTAAAAAAAATGCTCTAAATTTTTTTTTATCTATAATTGTGATATAAAAATACGAATAATATACGTACATTAAATATGTATAATATACGTAGACAGTATACGTCTATATATAGGGATACGTCATGACCAAAAATACGTATACGTATACGTTTATGCTATACAGTTTATAGACGTAGCATAATGAAGGATAATATACGTACATTGAATATGTATAATATACGTATACAGTATACGTCTATATATTGGGATACGTCATGACCAAAAATACGTATACGTATTCGTATATGGTATACGTATTATAGTCGGTTTTAACGTTTGGTCTAGACGATTTTTATACGTCTAATATACTATTATGTGTTACTTGGGTACCTGCGCTACGAAACTTATTGCTAATTGTTTCACATCATGTCTTTAAACTACCTCGACAATATTTCAAAGTGGATTTTCTCGAAAATTTCTGGCCATCTGGCTCTACGGCTTTGAGGAGTTGTTATTGGAGGGCCGAACTTTCAGCACAATAAGTGGCAAAAATTACAAAAATGCGGAAGTCATAATATAATCCCCTTGTTAGACAGAAGAGCAGTATTTTAGTAATTTCTTTTTTTCAGAACTGAAATATAATTAATAACTGAATACATTATTATAATTTTGTATTATGATTATTGTACTTATTCTATTATTAATAATAGTACTTTTATTATTATTTTTTCTTTTTTTCGAACCTTTTTTTGTCTTAAAAATCATTTTTACAGAAAAACTTCTGAACTTCAAATTTATGTTGCAAATTTCATTCTCTTCAGTTTAGATGATTTTTGATGAAAATGTCTAAAAGAGATTTTTATACGATAAAAAGTCTTGGAAAGGTAAAATTTATATTGCTTATTACATACACAATAGAAGTGTTCTAGAATTTTTGCGAGTAACTGTATATTTTTTGTATTACTTTATGTAAATATTTATAACCAAAAAATAATAAATAAAACAAAGCTTTCCTCAATATAATAATTTTTTCTTAATTTTAATTACATGTACCGATTTTACAATAGCGTATTATTACAGTAATAAAATAATGGCACTGAAATTAATTTTAAAAATGAGAATATTATATTAGGGTGTAGCACATTAAAGTGCACCACAGAATTATACTAAAAATTCTTGTAGAATTTGAAAGATGACCTTATAACGAAGCGATTAAACAGAGGATCTACCTAAATTTTTTCTTATTCCTTAATAATCCAATTTAAAAAATCGATTTTTGATGAGTAAGAGACGTTGAATTGCTCATTGTGTTAACGGTGCGTGTGCACAACGTAAATATGTAGGTACTGCGGTATTTTTAGTGGGCGGGGCCACCCACAGTTGGTTTGCAGTATTGCTACTCCTAACATTTTGTTATAAGGTTATTTAACATAGGAATTCGTTAATTATAGTCGAATTTAACTTGATAACAACGATCTGCGTTTTTGTAGATCCGTTATTTTTGAGTTCGGTCACGCTTGAGGAAATTTTTTAATTTATTGTTGTACTCCGAGTTCTGTCTTCTAGATTTCAATTTTTGAAGGCAATTTATGCTCAGAAATACTTTTATTTACTCTAAATCCTATACCATAATTTCTTTAAAACATTTTTAAATTTTTTGGTGCACTTTAACGTGCTAATCCCTAATATTAACATAATCAATGTTTAAGTATCTTATGAAATATATGAAAAAGTAATGAAGGTTAGAACCGAAAGAGTTATAAATAATAAAAACTTCTTCTGTTTCACAGCAAGCTTTTGTTTTTCTTAAAACAAAAGAAAATAGAAAACTTGGAAAGTTTGAAACACCAGCGTAAAACTGACGGGTTTTATAAGAAAAAGTTGAAAATATAATAAATATAATTTATTAATAGTGATAACGAATCAATTCTAAAAGTTTTTGACCCTATTATTGTTTATGCATATACAAATATTTGGAATACTAATGCAGTCGTTTCGTTATGTTGTGAAAATTTAATAAATTATCCGAACAGTGATTGATAATTTTAGTAATAATTATCACCAACTATAAAATAATTAATATACACTTCAACTTATATCGCTAAACTTTCGCGAGTATGCAAAGTTGCATAAACTTTTTTCAATTCCTTGACAATTATGAATCGGAATTTTTATTAAAATTCATAGTTTTTTCTTTAAGTTCGATTGTAAATTTAATTTTGTATCAATGGGTTTGGAAGGGGTACTAAAAGTGGTCAGTCTACGTTCCTGTGTGGAGGGGAAGCTGCTGACAACAACCCAAAGTAGATGTTTTTATAAATACCGTTGAACGTGGGTTCCAAACCACGGGAAGGGAATACACTTTTAAGAATTCTTTTGTCTAATTACTTTGGTGGTTTGGCGTTACCACCGGCACTGGCGCTACTAAATTAGAAGAATTAAATTGTTTTAGCACTAACGTCCCCTCTATTTTTTACTAAAATCACTGTGAAGTTTCAGTTCAATGCCTTTTCGGGGTCATCATTCTCATAACTTATCCAAGGTTTTTTAATTATTTCAATGTCAGTCGAAGAAAGTAAGCGAGCTACAAGTTCATCCTAAAGTAATTTATTACACATTCCAATTTAGCCATCTGTCGATAATCTTTTGAACTACTCCAGGTGCTTTAGCTATCTCAAAGTTTGGTTTACAAGTTAACTTAATTTTTAAGGAAGGACAGAGTCCATTGGGCTTAATTGTGGCGATTAAGGTATTTGCCTTCCATCAGCCCATTACAATTTATTGTCAAGGTTTTTGAAACCACACGAGGGGGGGGGATTGGGCAGTCAGAGAAGAAGTCTTCGGTTAGCCATTCATCAGTATTTTTAATAAACTACAACATTTTTAAATATAATTTATTGGTTTTTGCTGGGGATCGGGGGTCTTTACTTCTTTACCTTCGCATTAATATACTAGTGTATATACAAAGTTAATAAATTACTGATAGTAGAGCGATATAATGAAAATACTGTCACTTACAAGGGAAACGTCAGGTATGCGAAATTTTGTTTTGGTTTATACTTACATTACGTAAAGATTACACCTAAGGCATTACGTGAACGAAATAGTAGCGCGCCATATTCAGCCAATTTTGAGAAAATCGAATTTGAAAATTTCTTCTTTTTGCACGAAATAACTAAATAATAGAAGATAAAACTTGCAACAAAGGTTCCGTGGTAACGAGGTAGAGTGGTGGCTTTAATAAGCAAGGGTTCTAGGTTCGATTCCAGCATCCGTACTTTTTTTTTCAAATATTTTTTTTTAATTAATTTTCTTTTTAAGTGATATGTAAATTAACAGATATTTAATAATTATTCGAAATTATTAATTTTTAATTAATTATTAATTACTAGATCCCGTAAAACTTACTGTTTTACGATGAATACCACCCGGGATCGTGCGAAACGTCGGTGTAAAAAATTATACAATGTAAAATGATCAGAAAATAATTAATATGTATAATAATAATATACTTCATATAATATGTAAATACTTATTCAATTATGTAACTTTTCATTTCTTATTAAATATATAAATAAAATACGAAAAATATATAAATAAATACTTATTTAATTAAAAAATATAATTTTTAACAAATTCCAAAAATTTTTGAACGTTTCGAATAATAATCAATTTAAGAAATGTTTGAAAATACTGTTAGTAAGACAAAACGATATCGTCCGAATGTTGAGATCTGAAAAATTAATAATTTCCAATAATTATTAAATATATGTTAATTTACATATTACTTAAAAAGAAAATTAATTAAAAAAAAAATATATGAAAAAAAAATGTACCGATGCTAGAATTGAACCTAGAACCCTCGCTTATTAAAGCCATCACTCTACCACGTTACCACGGAACCTTTGTTGCAAGTTTTAACTTTTATCACGTTATTTCAGGCAAAAAGATGAAATTTTTAAATTCAATTTTCTCAAAATTGGCTGAATATGGCGCGCTACTATTTCATTCACGTAATGTCTTAGGTGTAATCTTTACGTAGTATAAGTATAAACCAAAACAAAATTTCGTATACCTGACGTTTCCCTTGTTAGTAGAGGAACGCCACCTTCAGGTACCACGCGGAATATAAAAAATCGTTGGAAGTAATTTTTTGGTTAATCAATTAAATCTTATAATTTTTTGTAAATATCTTCTATCTCGATACTAAGTAATACCTGAAGGTGGCGTTGCTGCCAAAAACATATCTTCGGGTAATACCCGTTAGTATATGGTTACTATTAATAGAACAAGAATAGAAAAAGGAAATGGTAACAAATACATAAAGTGTAACAATTTCAAAAAAGTAATTAAAATTTACACAGCATGGCGGCTTATCTATTCCTAACGTTTTCACATATTTACACAATAATTAAAACTTAACGAACAACAGAAACAATTAAAAATATCTAGATCTAAGTAAACTTAATGCTACCTCATTGGGCCTAGCCAATCTTCTTTTATAAGGTCCGAACCTTTTTCTCCTATCATTATGGTAGGAGCATTGGTATTTCCACTAGTGATTGTGGGCATTATTGAAGCGTCTATAACTCGTAAGCCGCGAACTCCGTGTACGCGTAATCGAGGATCTACTACGGCACTGGGATCTGACGCTGGACCCATTTTACACGTCCCAGCTGGATGATAAATAGTCATCGAAATTGTTCTTATATGGCACTCGAAGTATTCATCACTGGCAAATTTAAATTCTTTACAATTTGGAAATTTAATTTTATGCGGTCTAGATCCGAATTGCTTGAAAGCTTTCGAATTTCCCACTTTGTATGCCATTTTAGCACCCTCCACTAAAGTTTTTATATCGAGTGGATCGTCGAAGTAGTTGGCATTAATTTGAGGATAATCGAATGGGTTTTTGCTCCGCAGTCTAACCCAACCACGAGATTTTGGTCTTAGCAGAAGGGGCATTATACTAAAACAATCTCGATTTGAAATTGGTTTGTAGACTGTGTTGTAGACTTTGTCGGTTAAACCTAGAATATGTCGTACACGTTTACCAGCATCTGAGTTGAAACTAGCGGGTGCCATATGGAATTGTATATCCGGCCAAGATTTGTTTCCCAAGTAAGTGTCGATAAACGCCAAGCCTTCTACTCCTCCGAGAGATGTCATTGGACCACGAGCGTTAACGGTATATTGCATGGTCATCGCAATCGCATGAAACCGATCTTGAACTATCGATACTGGCTTATCGATTAAGAATGTCAATCCACCCATTGCGACGTGATCTTGCAGATTTTCGCCAACCTGCAAGTCTTTAAGGACTGGAATTTTAAATTTGCTAAGGTGCTCCTTAGGTCCCAAACCTGAGAGCATTAAAATTTGGGGACTGTTTATAGCACCTGCGGATACAATAACTTCTTTTCGTGCCAAAACTATTTGCTTTTTACCATTTCGTACGAATTCTACGCCGTACGCCTGCTTAGTTCCCGGATTAATTAATATACGGGTGACGTGGGAATTTAGAGCAACGTGCAGATTTTTTCTCGTACGTGCGGGCCTTAAAAACGCTTTTGCTGTGGAACATCTCGATCCTCTACGAATTGTACCTTGTGCGATCATAAATCCCGATTGGTCAGCTCCATTTATATCTCGAACCGGATACCCTAGGTCCATTCCGGCTTGCACAAACGCCAACACCAATGGTGTTCTCCACGGTGATTCTTGTACGGTTAAAAGGCCACCTTTACCGTGATACGGTGTTTTTGCTAAATAAGGATTTCGATTATCTTCCGATTTAATGAAGTACGGCAAAACATCTTTATAACTCCAACCCGGGTTTCCTAAAGAGTCCCACAAATCAAAGTCTTTTTGATGTCCTCGAACATATAACATATAATTTAACACACTCGAACCTCCCAAAACTTTACCTCGCGGCCAATTACAACGTCCGTTTTTCATCCCCAAACAGGCTTTACCCGTTGATTCGATTTTATACCCCCAATCTAAATCGGACAGTTGTAAATATGCCGATAGCGATGGAACGTCGGTTATTTCGTTTTCGTCTGGTCCAGCTTCTAAAAGTAAAACGTTCCACTTATAAATTTCTGACAATCTGGATGCGACCACCGCGCCAGCAGATCCACCTCCAATTATAATAAAGTCATACTCGTGATAGAGGATTTTTTGGTTTTTAGGGTGAGATTCGGGATCTAACTCATTATAATTATAATAAGCAACTCCTGCGAAAAGAAGAGGAATTACCCATAGAGATTGCCCAACAACACTAATGGTTCGTAGTGCTGTCGATACTAAAAGAGTCTCTAAAACCATCTTTAAATGTTTTTAAATTTATATATAAATTATAACTATTTCAAACAAGTTTTTTAATCGGGTGGATGATTGCTCATTTTTATTCTACATTGATTTAGCCGTTTTTTTCTTCGTTTTGGCAAGATAATATGCATATTTTTCTTTTTGGTGAGGTCATTCAGTTGATGGTGATGATCTGAAATCAAAAAACTGTATTAATTCAAGTCAAAATTATTATTTTTTGTTAATTTGATATTTTGTTGCAGGTAATTTGGAAAGAATATTTGGTGATGGATGTAGCTAAAGCCTGGTAAGATCTCAGTTATACAATTCGAAATAACAGTCAGACTTCCGCAGGGTCTAAATAATCAAGTTAAATATTATTTTATATCATAATGCATTTTTTATTATACAAATTATATCTTATAAAAAAAGCAATTTAGTTGCATAATAATTTTTTGTGAACTTTTAATATTTGTCTACAAGAAGTGGTACTACAACAACGGAAGTGTAAGACAGCAAATGTACCAAGTGAAAGTGAGCAGATGTGCAAATTGTATTCTCCTATTTATTTTCTTTGTACCTACATATTAATTTAAAATTTCATCTATTATATCTTTCTATTTTATAATCGGCTATTTTTCCATGCTGTTGATTTATTTGCTTCATTTAATAGCAAAATCGTGTGGATGTAAATACAACTAATTGAGTTGTGCCGATATTTGTTTACCTGCAGTTGAAAACAATAATTTATTTAGTTGCGGAAATAAATAAGGCAGTAGAAACTTTCTTCGGTCTTTGTAATGTCTGAAAGCATAATTATCGGTATTAGTGCATATTTTGATTAAATTGCAGATAGGAAGTATGTATTCAAATTTTCACCCATCGTGAACGTAGCAAGCCTGTTACGTGTGAGCTAGGACCGAATAGCGTCAGCGTGGTATAATCAGTGCCGCTAGAATATTAGCATACATTTCTCATCTTGATGTATAAATATCTAAGGTGGAAGGTCTTAAGGTGGAATGGAACGGATACAATAAGCTTTACATTTTTCATTTGAAATCGCCGTGTTTTATGGCCGATGAAAGTTTTTCGTAGGATATTGGATTCACGAAAACGAAGTTAGCGGTTTTTATGGTCAATTAAAAAAAATGATGCGAATAAATTGAGGCTAGTTGGTGCATTTCACCAAGTTAATTTATTTGTGTAGGTGGTACACGACTTTTAAATATTTAGCAGAAGGTAATTATCAATTTGTTATCGATAATTACTGCACATTTTCTTCCAAAAATAAAAGCTTCTATGGTTGGGGACGATGGTAAAATCGTGATAGAAAGTCAATACTGACGATACCATCTTAAGGCAATCAACGCTTTAGATGCATAATTACATTTATTTAAATTTGGATTATTAATCAAATTTTCTTATTATGCTAATTTTTGGTAACATCGTCGCTTTTACGCCATTTTACCGAACGGTAACACCTGGGAACTGTGGTTATTGGCTGGAAACGGAATGCGTAAATAATTAGAAATTTTGCATGGTTAATAAGAGTAAATTGTGGCAGTTTTTAAGACTTTCTTTAGTAATTGAATTTTGTTTGTTCCGGCAGTTGTGAAATATGTCTTGGGTCGGTGCAGGAAGGAAATTGTTTTAAATGAACTGTAATAGATAGTACGGTAGCTACGTTTTCCTCTTTACTTGAATAATTACGCGTTGTTAGTATTAAATGAGGCATTTAGGTTTCTTACATTTAAATTTTAAGTTACATAATGCGATGCTTAAGAAATATTAATATTAAAGCATTCTATACTTCAAGGATTCCGAATAAAATATTCATTTTGAAATTAATTTCACCCATTAGTAATTAAAACGACATCCCAATAGTATTCGGAAGCTGTTTTTATTTTATATATTTTATTAAAGTTTATCGGATAACTCCCAAACAGGGAGGAGATAACAGCCCCCCCCCCCTCATAATATGGACAAAAAAAAATCCTTATTAAAAATATGAGTGAAAAAGTAGGTTTAAAAAAAAAGAAATATATATCAATAATTATTTTATTGATCTGCCCCCCCCAAACTGCTATTTTAGGTGTACATGTGTACGACTTTGTACATTAGCAAGTCTTTTTATTTCACTTTTTCGGTCCGTTTCAGTCGCCTCTGGATAACATTGTTATTGTAATTTTAACATTACAAGGTTAAAAGCGTTAAACTCTAAATATGTACTGTGAAAGAAGTATCATGACATAATTCACTTTCCTTTTCTGAGTTTTTTTTTAAGTTTACTCTTGGAACTACTCACTTTTTAATTATAAGGTAAAGGTTATGGGCCACAACTATTTGCGTTTAACATTATGATAACATTCACAATTTGGACATTTCACAAACTGGAAATTTATTCAGAATACGCATGTATTGCCCCCCCCCAATTTTCGGTTAGCACACGGAACCGTTTTCGTATTACTTTTCCAACAAATTTTGTTCTTAATTCGACTTCTCTCTTACTTGGCAGGTTCAGGACCACTTCACCTTTTTGGTAAATTAGATAGTTTAGATTGAGTAAATTCGGGTTTAACGTGCTAATAAATTTAAACATTAGCAATCTGACCACTAGACTATCCAGTGGTATTTTAAGTTTAGCATTGGATTTTATTTCCGAATATAAGCCACATTGCCGTATTCTTATTTCGATTCCATTTTCATTAAAAAAAAACAGTTTGCAGAAATCCGGAAGTTATCAAAGTTACCAGCTAATAAAAGTGCTGACTAGGTGGAATATACAATTGGAAGTAAATCTTGTGGGGGTTGTGCGAGGCGCTAGTGAGTAATATTTAGAAGTTGAGGGGGGATTCCTGTTTTTACTTTTTGAATTAAGGTTGAAAATGCATTGAAGATTTTTGTGTCGAAATATTTTTGCTGGAGACTAGGGTCGAAAATCGAACGTTTGATAATTCTAATTTATTATATTATATCGCAGTGCTGCAGGTACATTTTAGAAAGGGGGAGGGGACACAAAAAACTTTCAGACATGATTAACTTCGACTTTGTTTACTTTCCAAACTTGTTTCTTTATTTGTATTTCTAAAACAAAAACACATTTGAATCATATCAAAGTGAACAATTGATCTTTAAAAAAACAACAGTTTCTTAACCATCTGTTGGAGGGGGGGGATTTTTGGATTTGCTTCTAGGGTGATCGCATGTAGAAACTATACCTTAATTTATTATTTTGTTGGGGTTTTCAGTAACCATTCGTTTTGATTTTATAGGTGTATTTCAGAAATATGTTGATTATTGGAAGGGGGGAGGGGCTTACATTGTATAATTTTTATTTTTATTTCATGCGCATGTATTTTTAACAGAAACTGTACCTTGCACCTCTGTTAATTGTAGGCTTAAGCTCAATGAATTTTGATTCTAATAATTCGATGATCTTTTGTATAACTGAACTAAAACTAATTGAAGTGAGCTAGTGAAAATAGCTGAAAAGGTGGAAAACGGATGGGGCAGGCCTATACTCAGCAATGGATTGATATATTGTCGTGTTTTGAAACGGTAAAACTATTATTTTAGTTATTTTGTAAATTATTTTGAAGTTTGATTTATTTAATTCGGAAATTTGTAAATGTACTGTACATGGGATTTTATTTGTAAATGATTAGGTTGGCAATGTAAGTAAGGTTAGCGAGGTTATCCTTGAATAGACGGCGTTGCGCCAGCAAGACAAGGCGGTAAAAATGTTTATTCCGATGTAATAATTTTGATTTTTGATATCAATAAAAAGTAATTCTGAATTTAATTATAAGAAAAGGAAAAGTTGTTTTAATTGGGGTGCAAGTGCTAAAAGATTTTTCTTGAAGAAGATTGAAGGGTGATTGTGAAATATTTACAGCGAATTTGTTTAACGACACCACATGCAAGGTAACATTAACATTTTATTAAACCACATTTGGATGAAAATTAGAAAATGAACCAAAATTATAAAACGATACGAAAAATTAAATTTTAAAATTAAACTTGAAATTTTGAAGAAGAGTCTCATAGCTCTATAATTAATAATGGATGCCCTCTAGCGAGGATTTTTTTGGAGTAAGTAAATTTTTTACAAATTTTAAATAGTTTGGGGCATTGCAATATGTATACAGGTAATATGTCAGCTTCGCAGTTCTATGCTCACTGCTGTGAGCTCAAGTCGAAGTTTGATCTATGAGCAATGCATCCAGCAAGGTTAGCACTCTATTAGAACATGTTTTAGTTCTAATGAAATATCAGAGAAGATTATTTAGAATTATAAGAATTCATCAAGTAGTTTTCAACATTTTCCAAGTTTACAGTCTAGATTAAAATAAAATTTAAACGAGAAAGAGTTTTGTGCTGCGAATTTTTAGAGAAGTACAGTGGATTCTTCGTTTACTGTAAGGCTAGCGTAATCTGAGTCTATCGTTGACTGTTGGTTTTTTGGTGAATCATCATCTAAGCAGTCCTTTATCCACTGCTGGAGGTAAGCTTTCTTCGAGAAGGGTTTTAGTTGAGTTAGTAAAAGTGTTCTTAAATTGGTATCTTGACGGTCACCTATACAAGTGCGGACATCTAACAGTCGTGCTTGTGTTTTTGTTGAACTGATAAGAACAGAACATCTTTTAATTTTTGATCTTATTACTTCTCTTGTTGGCCAAGGTTTCATCTTTAATCTGTTTTGGAATTTTGGGAATTAAAACTATTTTTTAGCTATTAACTGACTTATTTTTTGAACATAATTACTGACTTATTGAGGTGTATTCTATAACATTCTCCCCCCCCCTCCGGGTTTGGGTAGTGTGCATGTTTCGTGATTTTTTTTTTATTAAATAAGAACCTTTCATTCTTTTAGAACAAAATACATTTATAGATTACGACAGTACGCACCGGGGCATCTGGAGAGCCTCCAGTAACCAGCGATATCACGAACATTTTAATGCACACTCAATAAACACAGCATAATAATTATAAAACGTTAATTCAATGTTAAAATATCTCTCAAATTAACATTGCTTTTCTCTTATATTTATAAAAAGGAAAAGTAGAAAATAAATTTAATTCCCATACGAAATTACACCAAATTAATGTTGAAGGGAGGGTTTAAATTTTTTGTGAAATATTTTGCGGTTTTAAATTGTATATTATTGAAAATTTTACGAAAAAATACTGTGTTTGATTGCGAATAGAAAATATAAGAAGTTGATTGCAAAAATAAGTGAAATTTTATAATTTTGGAATGGTAAAATGTTAGTGGTAAGAACACAAGGCTTGCGATAATCGATTGTTTGCATTTTAAAGACTAAATAAATTAAAATTTTACGTTTAAATTTTTTTTAATTAAAACTCTACCCTTTACTCTTAACTTGGGTTCTTTTCGTATGCGAATTAAAATATTTTACTTTTCTGTAAAATTGCACTATCTGAATTATCCTGCAATCCTTAGGATATATAATATTTTATACCAATCGATACGTATTTTCTAAATACAAAAGTTATAATGAGTCGTAATTTGTGCAATTTGTTAAAAAAAGATTATAAAATAGGTACCTACATATTAATTGTCACAGTTTTAATAAAGAAATAAATTAATTATAATAAAAAAACTTTCAAGTGGGATTCGGTCCATCGACTATTAAATTAATTAAATAATAATCTAATTAAAGCTAGGTACTTACAGAAATGTTACGATATATACACAGTAAAGTTAATTCCATTGTACATGTTAATTCACTCTTTCAAGTAAGAATACGCGAATTTACTCGTTATTAGTAGTATTAATAAACAGCTTCAACTGAGTAAGTTTTTTCAAGTCTTCTACCATTGTTACTTGATAGATGACCCATAGTTATTCCACACAGTGTGTGAAATTCCACTCAAACACAACAATTTATATTGTCTTGCGGTGGTCCCTTTTTTCATTAAAAGCCTCATTATTTGAAATGCATGGACGAACAATTTCAGCCTTTGATGATAAATGGTTCGCAGATTTAATTAGATTAAAAAAAACAATAATAATATACAATTATCGACTCCAATTCACGCTTCCATTTGAATTTAACGTGTAATGTTAATATATAGTGTAGTAATTATTAATTGATGGTAATTTATTAAACGAAGTACCTAATTGAGACTAAAAGTATTTACAAGTCTGAATCGATGCTCCAGTTTTTTCGTATTTTTTTTTGCAAAATTTACAATAGTATATTTAAATTTTTTTATGGTTACATTTTGAAATTACTTTCGTTTCATTGTTTGCTTCATAATTGACTGGATGTATGAAAGGAAACGTCATTTTTTATCTTTTGGTGACATTGGACACAATGTCGTAATTGTAATTATTTACTGAAGGTTATTGCAATCAACTTATTGAGATTTTTTAATAATAAAAAAAATTACTTTTTTTAATAAAAAAATATTGCTTCATCGAGAATTAGGTCCTGACATGAAAAACATGGACTTAATTGAATTTATTGCGTGATTTATTTGCTGTCCTACATGAGGAAATATTTGTAGTGAATAGTAAGGTAATTGAAGATAAAATATCACCGTGATTGAATTGGAAATATTGTTCCATTTATTCCTTTATTTAATTTAGTTTTTTAAAATATATATCTGCCATATTTCAGGCTCTGAAATTTATTTAGAGAGCGCAAACAGCAAACAATTATCTACATATTTAAATAAGATTTCACGAAATTTGTCATCGCAGGAAGTTTTCACTTTTAATTAAATATTTTTATTGAATGTACAATTCGATTTATCGATAAGACGTCATTTTTCCAAGACCAGTAGCTAAAAGTATAGATGTAATCTACCTAGTGGGTATGTCGTCGTGAAAGTGGTCTTGCATAACGAAGACTTGGGTGAAAGAAAACAACAGCTGAAGTAATTATTTCGTAATAATAAATAAAGTGATAATTAAATATAGGTATTAAATGTTAAATGTGCGAACCTCGATTATAGTAAGTTCAATAGTTATGGCGATTGTTTGTCATTCAAATAGGATAAAAACTAAAAATACCTACAAAAGAATCCCGACTTTCGTTTTTTAATATTATGTATTGTATGTATAAACTTTTTCAATAGATATTTAAAAAACTTTTTGTTTATTATATTATATTCCATTCATTGGAATAATGATAAACGAAATCTGTGTGAAGTTTTGTTCCAATGCCGAAAAATTTCACTTTATATGGGAATTTTGGGTTTGAAACTAATTGGATCTAATCCGAAACGATTAAATTTTTATTTTTATTCACAGCAATTAATTTCAATTTGTGGATATATAAAAAGTGTGTTTTTGTAGATTTTAAGGGGGTTCACCTCAAAAAGAACGACCTTGCTTGGATCAGATTATTATCTCCGAAAAATTAACATTCATTAAAAAATAAATATTTTAAGCGCTTGATCGCGTGTTTGCATTTTTGGTAAATAATAAATCGTTTTAAAACGCGTTGGTCGTTTATATTATGTGAAAATAGGGAAAATGTGATTAATAATATTAAAAAAAAACACTTACTTTTTCTCTTTTGAGTCTTCAATATCCATAGCGAAAGAGGAAGATTAATAATCCCAAGAGCTTTTAATTAAATAACGAATACAATTAATTACACTGCACATAATTAAAGATATAAAATTTCTAATTAACTTACTGTGTAGTGGTGTTGATTAGTGTACGCTTAAGATGAAATCCGGAACACAACTAACCAAATTGATTGTTTCAAAACGAACCTCAACAGTGGGGCAATATTCCGCAGGAACTCTTGCATTGAAAGTTAAGTTCATGACTACAAACCGCAAAGCGAAGACATTGAATATTAAGTAGTGAAAAAATATTATCTTTAATTTATTCAAAATTATATAGTATAACGTAACACTTCATAACAAACACTACTGGTGGTTTTGATCGTAGCTTGACAAAGCAAAGTAAAAACAAACAATTAAATTTTAATGGAAGTAACTGCATCAAAGCATATATGGGTCATACCGGGTATTTCAAAACTTATATAACTTTTCTTAACTAAATCAGTCGTGCTAATTAGTATTAATTTTTATTTTTGCAAATTTAGGCTTATCCCACTGGGACTTTCCGAATCTCTTTGCAATCTCGATATCAATAATTAAATTTCCATTTTAAATTTAATGAGAACCTTTTCCAGAATTACTACTTCTAATTTAAAAAGCAATACAAAGTGAGAAAGTAGACGACAGAGCTACGGGCATTTATTCGTTGGCGCCTAGCAATTAATTAAGTTGATGTACCTACTTCGTAAATATATTTATTGGTAAGTAGGGCTATCAATTTATGAATACCAGATCCGGAGTCGAAAACTTTTTTAATAAATAAAATCAAAAAAGTACAATTCCAGAAATATAATACTCTTATATTAAGGCTACGAGAAACTTTTGATCAAAGTCGAGTCGGAATCACAAAGAAAAGTTTTGTAAACTAGATCATCTATTGTATTAATAGAAAATAACTTAAAAAAACTTTAGAATTTTTTATTTTTACCATTGTGTGGTATTTAGTAGTATGTGATGTTAAAATAATCAAACCTAACAAAATAATGTTAAACATTTTTTAATTTTTTCAGAATTCTATTTCTTGTTTATTCAAATATTCTAAGTTCAACCCTGTTAAATGTAAATTATTTCATTTTAGTGTTCTTTAAATATTATGTTTTCTATGTAGTATGTATTCTTTACTTAACAGTTAAAAATTTTTATTATTTTAATATTTGTTAGGTTTGATTATCTATTGTATTCTTAAGATTTTCTGGATATCCTCAGATCTTCTAGGATTTCCTAATATTTCATCAATTGCACAAACGGGTGCTAAAGCGTTGAATTTCAAATTTTCCTTAAAGAAAAACAAAAATGTCTAAAGAAAGGGTCCGGAAGGCATAAAATATATAACTCGCATGTTACGGCACTGTTCACATTACATGTCTTGTCTCTGCCGATCTACAGGATTTCCATGCCAAGGTATCTGGTTGTTTTTGTTTACTGATCCAAGCGATGTTAATTTGTCTTAATAACAGCGTTTATCTTTTTAAAGTTTCATTGTAATATATCTCTAATTTTGTTTGTTTTATATTCATTCTTTTGTTTTTTATTACAGTGTTTGTTTTCTATGTGACAGTGGTAGCTGGTACAGAAAGGGCGATGTTACAGAAACGACGATATTGTGGAAACGACGCCACACGCTACTACTTTATTCTTACAGTTCAGCTGTAAAGTTGACTGTTTTCTACCACGATAAGAGTTTTTTAACACAATCACTGTACAATTGAAGGTTTACGTGCAGGTTCTATGATTGGTTTTATTAAATAGGACTCTTGTACTCTTTTGAAACAAATTCAGCTGTATGTCGCGACGTACGTCTCACCCACTTCTCCAGGATCAAAAACCATCGTTTTTTGAAACCGGGAGCCTGGGGATATGAAATACCCGCCAGTAACATAGTAATTGCATTTGAAGTACCCCTCCACCCCACCTTTTCCCCAGGTACTGTTACGATTTGTAGATGTATTTATTCTGAAAGAGAGAAGATTTCCATTTAATACAATCAATCACAGAATAACTACACAAACTGTCGTTTATTGAAACCGGGGGGTCTGGGGGGTATGGAATACTCCTCAGTAACCTAGCAGTTTCATTCAAAACGAAAACCTTTATTTGTCATGGTGAATAATCGTCTACTTTATACTATGAATTCGAAGATTAAAGCATAGTTATTGCCAACTCGAATAACATTTTTAATACTATACATTACGCTGTGACCCCGCGTTTCTAGTCGTCGTATCCTATTGCAGTTAACTAGGAGTTCGAACTCTATAGTCGTTCGAATTCGACGGAACTCTTGCTTTTTCGCCGTTTTGGCAACAACTCCAGCAGTTGTCACCTCGAGCGTTACATTGTGAATGTTTTCATCCAGATTCCATTTCATAATAGTTTTCTTTATTCTTTTTATATTTCCTCAATTTGACCATTCGGCTTGAATATTTAGCCGTTCCTCATGACAGCGTGACGTTTGTGTGGCTACGTTTACCAGACCTACAAGTGTACGGAAGTAGGAAGTTAAAGTGCATATTGCATTTAAAAATAATCTAATGAAACTATCGTAGGATTTGGCGTAAATTACAAATAAAAACATGAATTTTTCAGGATCATTGAAAAATTTATGTAAAAACGTTCAAAATCTATAACCGCTCATTGCATTGGTTGTTACCATAAGATTAGTCCCGCATATTGCGTGTTTTTAAGCGTTTTTGGATATAAATTACACTCAAAAATGCGGATTTAGAAGTGCACAGTGCAACAAGTTCTCTGCCTGGTCGAGCACATCACCTTCGGATATAACAAGAAGATATTACTCGACGTCTCAAAGGCCTTCGAAAAGGTCTGGCACCAAGGTCTACTATTCAAGATGCTCAAGACGAACATACAACCAGCACCCTTCTAACTGGTTGCTTCCTAACTATAGGATCGACGCTTCAGCATCAAATTGTAGGACATTCGCTCCTCCGAGCAATTCATCACAGCTAGAATCTCACAAGGGTTCATCTTCGCCCCGACTCTATTCAACATCTTTATGAGCGACATTCCTGACCCAACGAATTCAAGAACGAAGGTTTTGTTGTACGCCGACGACACAGCAATTTACTCATCCTTGCTAAACCAGGACCTTGCCGCAGCCCGCCTTCAAGAAGTAACAAACGACCTGGAAAAATGGTTCGCAACTTGGCGCATCAAGGTAAATTCGCGCAAGAGCACCGCTACAATGTTACGTGCAAGACAAGCCAAAAACCCGAAGAAAACGAACGTCTTCATGTTCGAAGAATCCATCCTATGGACAACTACGGCGAAATACCTAGGAGTCACGCTCGATTACTGTCTCAAATGGAAACATCACATATTATGTAGAATCAGTAGCAAATCGAGGAAAAGCCGCCTTTCACAAACTTTACCAGATGTTCAACTCAAAGAGCTCATGTCTCTCGGCAATAAAATTTGGATCCTCAAGGCTATCAGGCCCACGATGACGTACGCGTCTCCAGTCTGGGGAAACGCTGCCTCCACGCACATCAAAAAGTTACAAGTGATCCAGAATAGATGCCTCCGCCACGCTTTGGACTGCCCATACTACATCACCAACCGAAGATTTCACGCCGATGCAAACATCGAAACTATCGACGAATTTATCAAGAAAAATCCGCGAAAAATTCACTCATTGGCCAATACACTCCCGGCGTCAACATTGGACACCGCCGGCCCAAAGATCTCCTCATCGCTCCTGTCCCGACGCCGCGCCTTCTGCCACCAGGAGACCCATCATAAAACTTGGATCGCAGTTAAGAAGAGGATACTCACAAATCGCACAAGGACCTACAACCAGTGGACCAAGCTCATCAAACACTTGGATCTCACTACAACGGACGCTCACAAGGATGAAGAAGAAAGAAGAAGATAAACAGCACCGTTCTCTGCACCTGCGGGTTTCAATGTTATACGCGCATGGTACGAACCTCATCACCCTTCCCATGACCCAAGAATCCACCCAGTCTAAGCCTAGCGCTAAATGAAGAGGAATCCAACCTCACAAAATTCACCGCCTGCCGCCAACATCAATCAAATGGAGATATAGGGATTGCCCTGGAAATCCATAAAGTCATGTTCATGTTCATCATGTTCATCGTTTGGATTTAGAAGACACCGAACTGGGATTACATCTAAAAATTAAAAAATTTTCTTGAGCCCAACCGAAATTGGTGTATTTTGAATTTCGACTGAAATTTGACTGTATTTAACGAATTCCTAATTAAATAAATTTATAACATGATGTTATTACTTATCAGTAGCGATGCTGTAGTAGCGCTTTACGTATTTACATGGAGTAAACTGACGGTCAGCACAATGAGAATTCCTATATCACAGATTCCTAGAATCTATATTTCAAATTCGATAATTTCAAAATTTTAAAGAAAAATTTATGATGATCATCTTCATCAGTTTGATCGCTTCATTATAATGTCATCTTTTATATTCTACAAGAATTTTTAGTGTATATTTAAAATTCTGTGGTGCACGTTAACGTCCTACACCCCAAGTGTACTCGCGATGCCCATCTAATGCCGCTTATATCGCATAAACTACCTCACGAATTACATTTTTATGGTAAGTTAGCTCTATTTCGGTTAAATTGGAAGCTGCCTCTTGGCTGGAATGCTTGGATTCTAATCAATGCTTTCGAGATGTAGTTGATTGAAAAGCAACGTACCTTGTAAGACGAGAGAAAAATTTAGGCTTTTGTGTACAGAAATCGACAGATTTGGTGGATTGGCACCAAAAGTTTCAGTTTTTGATTACAACAAATTTCATATTGTTGTTAGTAAACAAATTTTTTAATCTCATTCAAGACTTCCCAAAAAAGGAAAAATTTTCTATTCTGAAGTTTGTTCATTTGCATTCCAACGAAAACTATTACCCCACAAAGTTATAGCTAGGTTGCTAATCGTCCAAAAACGTCAGCTATTGCAAAATAGAAATAGTCAATGGATTGCAAAAGCATTTGAAAATTTATGTTAGTATTTTTTTTTCATTTCTAAACTGATTTTGGTACTTATAAATAATAATTTAGTGTCGAAGAAGAATTTTTACTTTCACTACGTGTTATATTATTTAGAAGTTGAAGTTCATGAATAATTTACGAATTATTAATATTAATTAACAGTAATTATATTACTTTTTAGTTTTGCTTCATTCGGGACTAAGTAAATCGTTTTACCTGCTAGTTTTTTATTTTTTTTTAGGATTTGTTGTGTCTTATGTAATGGCTTTCTCAAGACCGTTTTGTGGATTGTTCTTATCAAAAGCGGCTTTTCTGGGATTTACATAATATTATCTCTGCATTAGCTCTTAGCTGCACTTACACATTAATGTAGTGCTTTCGGTAATCAATATTTAAATTTTATGTAGGTAATAAAATTGTTTAAATCCAATTTTAACGTTGGATATGTATTTTTTATAAATCATTAAAATGATTCTTTTAGTACGTGAAAGTGAATATGAACTTTCATTAATATAATTTTGCATACATATTTCTTATAGCCGTACGATATTTCTTTAAATACATCATATAAATTATTTTAATTATGCTAAATTATGTTAAGTCTTAGCTCAGAAGACTGCATTTAAACAATTAATGGCTAAGCTGTTTCAGTTAAGGTTAGCATTTACATTCAAGTTGATGTTTAACAACCTGCAAATGGGATGTCATTGTATTGTATCGCTTTGTAAGAATGGTAATTTTTCTTATTGTTTCCGAGTCTCCTCAGTGTCGAAAGAAAAACTCTTTCTTTATTGATTGATGTTCTCTCAAATTTTTTCTATCTTTTATTTTTGTCAAAATTTATAGAAGCAGCTCTCACTTACCAAACCAGCGGTTATCGACTCAAGATTTGATGTTTTCTTCGGTTTAGAAATTTACATGATATTACAACATTTTATGCAAATTTTATGTTAATTTCTGTAACGTAATTTTAATATTCTTTTGTGATAATAAATTAATAGATAGAGTTAAATTAAACTTGACATTTTGTAGAAATTTGGCAATTATAATATAAAGGCGTGGTTCTTAAGAGAGTATGGTGTAGATTTTCGGCATCTAGTATGGAAGGTGAAAGTGTTAAGTAATAATGTTGATAAACAAAAACTGGTTATAACGGCATCAGCAGTGGAATCGGATGATTATTTAGAAAAATATTTTTAACAGTAAAACAAGTAAGTTCGGTGTACTGAGGCAACGCAATAATTGGGTGAGCTCGCACACCCCAAATAAAACTTATTCCGAAAGTTAAAATTCTTCGTTATATAATTACTTACATAATAAAGCTTTATTATTACAATCGATGTTTAGAATGCATCAACTGATTTGTAATTCGTGAGTGCAATCTCAAGTAGTTGACAATGTAAGAGATTCTTCACATCCTCGTCACGAATGCTAAATTATATATGTAACTGGTTTTACAAAGTAAATTACCATTGTTTTTTAAAGGAACTAATAGCAAGTGCATTGCAGACATTCATTAAGTAGAAAAGGAACAAATATTTATTTTTCATACACTTGCGTTATATAAACAGGCTTTCATTTCTTGACTATACAAATAGCATTGGTTCGGAACCGTGACATTAATATTAATAATACATATTTGGAATTTCAAGAGTTGCCTACTTGGAAAGCCTTTTTACAGTTTAATCACCGTTAATAAGGAATTTTTAGTTTGTTGCACCGACTCTTCCTTACTGGGCGTACCTCGAGTTTTACTTCCACGAGCTTCCTGATTGCTTTGTAGGCAAACCAGCCTTTCTAGTTGCAATTGCATTTTCAAATCCAAAAATAGAATGCAGGTGTCTGAATTTTTTAGTATCTGAAAACCATAAATTTGTGTGTGTGTGAAAGAATTACTAATTTCTTCGAGATGATAATGATGAACCGGCCTGAGAATTGACTTCGTCCTTACTTTGGACTAGAAAGGTTAAGCCAAATTAAATAATTGCGTGTAACAACTAAACATTTGCAGATTTACTTCGGACAGTCCTACATAATTTCTTATTAAAGCTGGTAATTTATATGAATATTCAATGTTGTGGGTAGGTAATTGACGAGAGAACGGAATGTAAATTGTTTGGGTTAGTTTGGGCTGTTTTCAAGTTAACAAAGGAACTATTTTGTACCATTTACAATTTTATTTCCTTCTTAATTATTATTCGCATACATAATATTTTTTAATTATCAACACGGTTTCCCTAATTTTAAAATGCGTTCTATGCACGCAAGTAATTTTCCCAACAATGGTAACGGTGCAGAAGTAAAAGCGAAATATTAATTTTCAAAATCAAAAGCCATAACTGGAATTGATGTGTACGTGACTCTCTTCGTGTAAGATGTAAATTTTTAATGTACATAACATTGCTGATGGTTGGTAGTGTCTGTGAAACCAGACTCGAAGAGAAACTTTTATTGAGTTGTTCAACTTGTTGATTCTCCATCGAATTTTCTTTTAATAGCCTGTTGGCAGTTTTATTTATATCTTCAAAGAACGTACACGTAATTTGATTTTCCGGGGTTGAACGAATTGAATTTTGTAATTTGGTTTTCTTTGCCTTTTTTTTAATCCCTTCTTGCTTGTCACATCAATTAACTTCTCAAAGTTAAACAATTTTTAACGACTTTTAACATTTTTTGTCTTTATTGAAAATATGCTGTTGGTTATGGGTTGGATAGAGAGATTATCAGTTATCAATAATTGACTTCTGAATCCACCTTATCTACTTATTACAGAAAAGCTAGAAACAGATCCAACCGCGACATAAAAACTACTCCTTACAATTTTTAACCTTTCAACTTTTTTCAATATTCTTCCACTTACATAAACTTCTGGTTTTACGAAACCAATCAATTTAGTTTACTACATCTCTAAAGTACAGAGGTAGTTTTAATCCAGGAGCACCTAGAGTCAATTTATATTTAGTTTATACTCTTCCGTTACTTTCATACGTGAGAGACTCTGATCTACAGCTCAGCTGAACCAAACCTGAAGTTAACTGCTTTCATTTAACTAAGTGACCAAAAAGCGTATATCAGCATATAAGCGGTAAAGAGCTGAAACATAAACTGAACCCTAGATCGCTTACGTCTAAACGGCATAAAAACTTTCCACTAGATTTAACATAAGAACACAAGATCTTGTGTATTTTATGTTAGAGAACCAGCTATTCTGCAATGCTATATCTTCCAGACAATTAAATCTTTATGTTTAGAATTTGCAGACTTAAAATACGAAGGGATATGCGGATTTTTTCAAGAACACTTTGTTCAGTATCGAATATCAGAAGAAAATTAATATCTGAGATAACACTTAGCGAGCGTCCAACTATTCCGTGTTTTCGATGCATTAAACTTGTAGAATTCTTGAGAAGTGGCAACTAAATACTCAACAGTTCTGTAATGTAAGTAAATACCATAGGATGCACTGGAGGGTATTCCATACCCCCCCAGACCCTCCGGATTGACACGGATCTACGTTTAAATCTTGGTCAAAGAAAGTATTTCTCACAATATGTTTAGTTTTTCTAGATTCACCACTCGCTGTTACCTTGTCATCATCGTCAACCACAGCTGTTGATGATCAGGTTGTTACATTCATCAGAAAGTCAGTTTTCCATCTAGTAGGTGGTCTTCTACGGCTTATCTTCATGCCTCTTCATTTCCACTGCAGTTTTTCGGTAGTTTATAGCTTATTTTTTGTTTTTGCAACGTGTTTTTGCAACCATGCTATGCGTTTGTGCGTTGTGGAAGGGGAAATCTTGATAAGCATCACTCGAAACAATAGGTGATACTCTTGTATTCTTGCCGAATAAAACCCTCTTTAGATAGATCCTATAGACCTATTTTTAGATAGATTGGAAGACGTAATTTCGTTCCTTCTTGTTTCGTTTTTTAAATTTCTTAACGAGTTTCGCAATTTGTCGTATCAAATTGGAGCTTCGTATAGTAATACTGAGTGCTATCTATAGATGAGCTTTATATCACAACCGTTTATCCAGCGTCATTCCCAAACTCACAAGCATATCTTGAGGTATGGTGGTTGTGCCTTCGAATGAAATTTTTTTTTTCTATTGAAAGAAGTGCTTCAGTTTTTTCAAGTAATATCTGGAAGCCATGTTCTTTCATTCAGCTGTTTAGTATGTATAATGACTTTTTTTCTATTGTTTATTTATTTTTTCAGGAGCGCAGAGAGAATATTCTTTCATCTACGAAGTTCTCACATCTATGTTGATTACCACCGGCAGTTCCCGTGTGCGCCATGCACCTTACTGGCTTTTGATTGTGTCGGTCTTTCGTGTTTTCGATTTCCTCATGCAGTTTTTTTACTAGGAGTCGTTCAAATAGTTTATATCTCGCCGTGGAGGAAAATTGATCTATACGAGTTTGGCAGTTTGAAAGGCTATCCTCCTTTCTTAGGAGATTAAGTCTCAACTCCTCTTCGATCCTGGGGTATTTTTCATGTCTCAGATAGTTGTAGACCTTGAGCACTCCGCGTGGACAACTTTTCATCATGCTTCTGATGGCGGTGGAGGGTATTCCATATTTCTAGGAATTTTTTGGATAGCTTCTTTAAGATCATCTGGTGTGAAGAATTTAATGTCAGTCGGAGGTACGGTTTTCCGATCTATATTTACTAAATCAAACTTGGGAAAAAGAACCTCTACTATTATTCGTATTCTTAGAGTGGTCAAGCCTAGGATGTGAGTCTTTCAAGCTCTTAGTCACTATTTTGTAATCCATTCCCAATACATCCCGGTTTACTTCATGAATTACATTTCTTAATGTTTTTCTTACTGCTTTCAATTGCATTTGATAGGGGTTGTTTGGTTTCGGTATTTTCTCTGGCATTTTGGCATGGCAGCGCTCCGAGACCAATAGACTTCACATTCTCTAGTGAAGGTTCGTCTGCGTGGCATGCAGTCGTCGCAGCTTCTCTTTTAGATGATGCTTAATGACTTTGTTCCGCATTGACATTGTACAAAATGTATGTATGGTTGCTGATGATGATCTCATCCGAAACTCTTCAGTTTGTCAGTATTCGGTAAGAGCTGTTCGATGCTACCGTAATGTCCATAATTGAGGCTGGCATTCCCCAGCCTATGTTGCACACTTGTAAATTCAGGTTCGCCAACAATTTACAAACCAACTTGACTCTGGTTAAGTTTTTCCTGGCAGTAATTCCAGAAGTACTGTCTCGAACTGGAGAAGGGGAATCATATCACACTGCACTGTCTCACTTGGAAATTTGTGTTCTTTTTGGCGCAAATGGCAGCTTTCTGCTTGTTTTATTTGGTTAACCAACTATTGCCATACTGAAGTTTCTGCTCATAATCTTATGAAGGAGAAGGTCTTGGGCTGTCATTGCCCGGTGTAATAAAAAATGTAATTTTAATATAATTTAGGGTCTAACACCTTCGGTATAGTAGCATAAAATTGATCACATTACGCCAAAAAAACAGCTTCATAACATAAAACACTTCATGGGGGAGGGGGAAATAGAATGGAAACAGTCCATCGAATAATTTTTTATTTTCTTTTTGATGTGTAACATGTTTCCGCTCGCTTATGAGGGTAATTTCGTGAAATGGGACGGAAATGTGTAACAGAAAGCCAGAAAAGCGCGCGCTATTTGATTTGACTAATGAGCGCTAAAATTATTTTATCAGAATACATAAACATCATTATTTGTATTATAAAATGCCATTAAAATACTTTGTCCGACGTGAGGTTCGAACTCCTGATCATCAAATGATGTAATTATGTTTCAAGCATATAATGCACTGCGCTAGAGGGTTAACCTAATTAAATTGTTTTAATTCGTATTATCTGTTACAGATTGGGGTTGCTGGTAACGTAATGCCCTTTCACCTACTTTGCGATTTTTAAATAATTTATAATTATTAATTATTTCAAATAATAATGTTGCTCACTACCAAGGTGAGATGTCAGATGTTACACATCATATACGAGTACTGTAAGACTCGCTCCTTCGTTTTTTCACTTAAGATATTGTATATTTATATTTGAAATTTATGCCCTAAATAAAAAACCTAATATATTTCATCTTCTTTTTTTAAATTGTAATGGATTTGTAAAAAATTGTAAGGGGGGGGGGGTTTATAAATCTGAAAAGTTGAGATAAAAAAATAATAATAACTTTATTCATCAACTTAATTCTACTCATTCAAAGATTGAACAATACTGTCAACAAAGATTGATTTGTTGAAGAGATATACTCGAGTGTCATCAGCATACAAGTGTACACCGGTCGGAAGAAAGAACGCTGGGAAGATCAGCAGTAAAAATGGCAAAGAGAAGCGAACCCAGAATACTACCCTGCGGCACTCCACTGGTTATGGCAAGCTCACCGTACAAGCACTCATTCAGCATGACCATCTGAGTTCGACCAGTCAAATAATTCCGCAAAAGAACAATGGTCGAGCCGGGACAACCGTAATACAACAACTTAGAGAGGAGCAACTCGTGATTAATCACGTTGAAAGCCTTATCGTAGTCCAGGATTTTGATGTGATATAGACGCTAAAGTCTTGAAATAATCTTAATTGCTAGGTGGAACAGAGAGATTTAGATCGAAGTACTGTCAGAAAGAAAAATCGTCAACTTCAGTTAATTATATTCCCTAGTAAGTCATCTTGACTCTTGTGTCAGATTAAAAACTCAAGAATAATTTTTGATATGTACGTAATAATAATACAATCAAATCTGACAGCAATAATTGGCGTTTACAACAATGAAACGGGAGTTTATCAACAGCTTTACTTTAAATAAAATTTTATTTTATTTTTCATATCTGTTTTTATTAATGAATTATGATAAAGTACATTGCAATATTACAAACAGAATTTATTGATAATAATGCTTTATAGGAATCAAAGAACCTCGCACTAAATATGGGATTTTTAGCTTCATAAAAGCTTAATAAATTTGTCTTGAATGTTCGCTGCATTCAAAATGAACAATAGCTTTGAAATTTGGCATAGATGTGTGTTATCCATGAACATAATTATGTACAATAATCAGTAATTAAAAAAAGTATCTAAGACTATTGACCAGTTTGTAGGGAATTGAACTTTCTACAGGAAAGTCCGTGACGGCATATATATTTATTGTATTTCAAAAGTTTACCAGCAAAAGACTAATTTTTTTGTTACACGCCTAAACAATTAAGATAAATATATGCAATCTCGGACTTTTTTGACAACGAACAAGTTGATACAAGATCAAGAAATTATTATGTAAATTTCAGGCAAAGATTTTGATCTTTTTATTATTAGTTTCTCAAAATGGAACATGAGCCTTATGGCGGTATATTGGTGCTATATTAACATTGTGTTTTATACAGGTTTAAATTAGAATAAATTACATCATATAATTATAATATTGTAATAATAATTATCATTATTGAATCCGCACAATAATATTATATTTTTAGAAAACTATCGATTTCACAAGCTTTCTCTTTCGTGAAGATTATACGGCTAGGTTACATCTTGAATTTTCCTTATTTAATAGTATTATTAAGTAATAATTTTTATTATTCTTAGCCACTAAAATTATGCTCTTTTTAGTTTTTCATTAATTACATTGCTATTTAAGTTACCTATTTATTTTGACTAGCACAATCACTGGTAATTAATAAAATAATAACAGATTGAGTTAATTACTACAAAATGAGTCGCGATAAAAATGCACTTGCATGTTTTGGAACCTAATAATCTATTATTCAATATTTGGTTTTCAATTTTCTAATATTTTGATCAATTATTAAATTATTGTAAATTCTACAGCTAATAAATTTAAGATTATTTAAAAGAGTTTGTAAACTTAATATTTAATTTTATGGCTGCATAAAGCTATTTGTATCCATAATCTTGCTTTATCATGTCGGAACCTTTCTCACCAATCATAATGGTAGGAGCATTTGTATTTCCACTTATAATTGTCGGCATGATCGATGCATCTATAACTCGTAACCTCTTAATCCCGTGAACTTTCAATCTTGCATCTACAACAGCATCCGGATCACTCTCCGGACCCATTTTAGCTGTCGACGTAGGATGATAAATGGTGAAGGTGAAGTGCCTAATGCTGCATTCCCAAAATTCTTCGGTATCGAATTGATACTGCTCACAACCTGGAAATGGTATTCGATGACACCTCGAATTAAACTTTTTAAAAGCTGCCGTATTGGATACATTAAGACCTATTCTAATTCCTTCCACTAATGTTAAAATGTCTTCGCGATAATTAAAATAATTCGGAATTAATTCGGGATGCACCAACGGATCCTTTGATTTTAATTTTACCCAACCTCGACTCCGAGGTCGAAGTAGTAAAGGTAAAATAGTCCAAGTGTCACTGTGTATTAATGGTTTGTAAACTGTGTTGTAAACGCTGTCACGCAATCCCGTAATCTTGCGTACTTGTTCTCCATCAGAATTTATACTGCTCGGTGCAAAGTGAAATTGAATGTCCGGCCATTGACCATCGGCTGGTGCATACTTTGTATTTACAAATGCAAGCCCTTCGACTCCTAACGAAGTCAGTGGACCTCTTTCGTTCAAAATGTATTCCATTGCAACACCAAATCTTTGATAACGGTCTTTTTTGAAACTTATGGGGTCGTCGATGATAAAGGTAAACCCTCCCAAACCGACGTGATCTTGCAAGTTATGGCCTACCTTTGAGTCCTTCAGAACTGGTATTCCGAAAGAATCCAAGTGTTCCTTCGGACCAATTCCCGACAACATTAGAAGTTGTGGAGTTGTCAACGCACCCGACGATAAAATCACTTCTTTTCGGGCTTTCACCATAATTTGTCGTTTGTTTCGTAGAATTTGTACACCATACGCTTGTTTGTTGTTGGGATCAATTAACACTTTAGTTGCCATCGAATGCATTGCGATGTGTAAATTTTTTCTTAGTCGAACCGGCCTTAGAAATGCCTTTGCCGTTGAACAACGCGCTCCTCTACGAATTGTACCTTGAGCTAGCATAAATCCTGTTTGCTTCTCTCCGTTACAGTCTCTCACATCGTATCCCATTTCTTTTCCGGCTTGTAAAAATGCGATGGATAGCGGTGTGCGCCAAGGAGCCTCTTGAACTGTCAGGTAACCACCGGTACCGTGATATTTTGTACGAGCCAAATAAGGATTTCGATTATCTTCCGATTTGAGAAAATAAGGCAATACATCGTTGTAAGACCAACCTGGGTTCCCTTGGGCTTCCCATTGGTCGTAATCACGTTTATTTCCTCGTACATAAATCATCGCATTCATCGTACTAGAACCTCCTAAAACCTAAAGATTTTAACTTGAGCAAAAAAACAGGCAACAAAGGGACGACGGTTTTACCTTTCCCCTTGGCCAATTACACTGATCTCCTATCATCGCACGGCAGTACGAAGAAGAATCCGCAGGTGGGGTTGTTTTATACATCCAGTCTATCTCGGACATTTGGAGATATCCAGAGAGCGCCGGTATATCAGATATTTCGTTTTCATCTCCTCCAGCTTCCACCAACAACACCGTCCAGTTGGAAATTTCGGATAACCTCGAGGCTACCACCGCACCAGCTGAACCTCCACCCACCACCACAAAATCGTATTCCGGTAGTATCTGAAAACATATTTTTTTCTTTAGAAACTTTTTAAGGTTAAATAATGAAGAACAATATTACGGTGTGGTAACTTTTACTAACGAAACTAATAGGATAATTGACGCGATGCGATGTGTAAAATTATGCAATTGTAATTACCGAAACGAAATTAATGATGTATTTTGTAACGTCGTCGTTTTGTTCGAATGTTTAATTTTTGGATGAAGATTAATTGTATAATGGTGAAGCGTAAAAATATCTTCAAGTGTTCCTAATTAGTTATCAGTTATTCTAAAAATGTTTGAATGCTAGTAAAGTTATGTAATCGAATTATTCCATTATAATATTTTCCGTTACGCCAAATGTATTCTATCCAATGCACCGAACTTTCTTTTGAAATATATTTATAGAAAAGTCAGATACACCTACACTTTCACATAATTTCTTGTTTGGGTGTAGTTTCTGGATTTATTTTTGTTTTTATTATATCCTAACTGGGATTTATTGAACTACTTTATCGGAAAACCAGCTTCGAAGGGAAAGAGATTTGGATAAATCTTCCGAGTTTGATTTTTGCATGTAAAGGTCAGGAAGTTAAAAATTCGGACAGGAAGAACAAATGGTAGATGAATAGTTCGAGGATATTGAAAAACGCAATTATTGTATAGAATAAATTACCAAATAGAAATTGTTACTTTCTGTTGCGTGCAAATTTTATTACAAGTTCCTATTTTTGTGCTCATGTGATTACATTGTTCAAGTGAAATGTTTTCCGAGGCTTGACCGATTAGTTAATCTAGGAGGAACAACCGGTAAAGTTATGGTAACAATGTCATTGTCGGTTGATTTACGATAAATAAGATCCATGATTGACAGCAAGGAAATTTAGAGCAAAAAGGAAGAAAAAATTTTTTTACACAATCAAATTATGATTGAAATTTAATAAGATTATTCAAAAGGCGAAGGAAGTAATTAAAAAAAATATGTTCCTGCTTTCGATGTTTTTGAAACATTAAAATAGGTAGAATCTCGTTTTCTAATCGGTTTACGAGGTTGTCGATGCTACAAAATTCACTTTCGAAATTACGTTTTTACTTTCTGCAAATTAACGGATTCTTATCAGCTAAACTAAAAAAAAAAATACTTACACGTTTTACTTCAATCGGATGCGATTCTGGATCAATTGAAGCGTACCTCATGTACGTTAATCCAATCGCGAACAATGGCAGCAGTCCAACTATGGTTAAGGGGCTTCCACCAATTCCTACTGCAAAAGTGACGACCTGTCCAACACCAGCTAGTAGGGCCGACATTACGGTAACTTATAATATCTAAATTCAGTCAGTTTAAGTAATAACAATTCGTCATATCCACATCCCCATGTTCATTTCTTGATTAATGGCCTTGGGAGTGTAATTTCTAATGGATACCTTTTGCTGTGGTTGAAACTTCCATACTGATTGCTCGTTATCCACACATGATTTGATATAGAGGTGCCTTTTGATGTAATCGTTTTGCGTTGTTTGGATTTTGCCAACAGAACAAATATAACAATTATTTATAACCGCTTTTTCTTTTGGTGTGCACGGAGCAGTTGAAAATTTTTCTTTGGGCTGAATGTTGGTGCTGATGGCTCGTTTTATGTACTCTGTTTGATATTTGTCCTTATATCTAAAATCTTGCGGTTGATCCCAATTCATATATTTTCCTGGATTGAGACCAAATTTGCCCATGACCTATTTCTGCTATCCAATATACTGAAACAAATTATGAAATTATATTGCTAATTTAAGGAAATGACCTGATGTAATTTATAGAAAGTTTGCATTATACGAAATTAATGAATGGGTTCAATTATTTATTTAATATCTGCAATATAAAAACAAATGAGAAAAATGAAATTTTAGAAATAGCTGAACTAGTTTTGTGTCTTGAGAACTTACAATCTCTTCCAAATATTTGGAAATATTTTTTACTAACAAATTCAAGAAAAACCTGGAGCAGGCATTTATTACAACTCTTCAAACGAAAAAAATTTATTTAAAATAACTTTCAACATTACCTCGACAATTTGAAATTCAAAATTCTTTTGCTAGTTTAACGAATAAGAGTTTTCCAGAGACCGTTTACATTTAGATAGCATCGCAAAGCCTTAAAAGTATTTTATCCTAATGCTGCTTCCATGTTGGAGTTAAATGAATTACATCAATTTCTATTCGAATACCTTGCGAAGATCTCTTATTTTCTTAAGAAATGTAACTTAACCTGACGTTTTGATAAAAGCAAATTATAAAAAATTTTAAGTTTTAATTTATTGAGCCGGTGCGCAGCGAATGATTTATTTTCAAAGGGTTAATAAGGGATTTGATAAATTTTCAAGAATAACACTTGTGAAACTCGATAGAATTTTACTCCTACTGCGTAGTCGAACTTATAACTTTGTCTATCTGATGACTGCGTATGACTAATGAACTGCCATGGCTCAATCTTAAATCTTTTTCTTCTGATGTAGGGAGTTGACGTGGAACTTAAAGACGCGTTAATCTTTTATTGCCTAGCGCTAGGATAAATATGTCAAGAAATTTTTAGGATTGTGTGAAAAGCTACACTTTTTCTTTTTATTTTTGTCTCAAAATTAAAACATTAATAATTTTTATCAAATTTTGTTTAGACTTCCAATCTACATTGCAAATCATTTTATAGCAGGAAATAATTTTAAACTTAAAGATGTACATTTTATAATTCTTATTTGCGCTGAATGAATGGTTTAACGAGGTTCCCATTTGAAGTGATAAATTTTATTCAGAATCGGTGAATTCCCGACTTTTAATAAGTTGGGAAGCAATTTATTATTTACTTTCACTTGTCAACCGATCAGAAAGCTATTTTGTTTTACTTCCCGACCTTGCAATGTCACAATGTTGGTTGCCAATGTCAATGTCGGTTTTCAAAAATTAAATAAAATAAAATTTGATATTTAATTATTTACAAACTGATTGTGAATAAAATAGTATACATACCTCGATGTCAAGCTTTATTCCAGCCTCGCGCTTACAGTTGACTTTGCCTTTTCTTTTTGCGTTTTCCAGCTTGGCATGTAATATACTATTAAACTCAAACCTACCATTTTACTGAAATACGATTTTTTCCGCAGTTTACAATAGCAATTATTATTTTTTAAATGTTTTGAATTAATCAATCAATTTTTAAACTACTGTGTGCTGAAAAAGTCAAGTGGTAACTTATAAGGTTGAAGGAAAAAATATTATTCCGCGTTGGCAATAATAATACTAAATTATGTATTTAAAATTTAATCGAGGGGGAATAACACAAATTTTTGTACACAAGATTTCTATTTACGAAAATCTTCTAGAGATTTTCTTGGATTGTCTTAAAATTTTCTTTTCAAAACATTAGATGAACAGAAAAAAAGGCTCATTTCCAGTATTTGTAAGATTTACTGGGATTTCCTAACATTTTTTGAAATGTTTCCAAATTTCTCCGAATTTCTTCAGATTTTCCTTCATTTATACTATGTATATACAAGATTTTCACCCCCATTAAATTTAATCATGACAGATATATCTAATTTTTTCTAAGTTTAATCAATTATAGGTAAATAATAGAAAATATAAGGTGGACTAATCGTGAGTTACTTCGCCCCCCCCCTCCCAACTAACTCCAGGTAGCTGTAATATAATAATAATAATTGTACCAAATCTTATGAATACGAGGGTGGATATAATTTTATTGTCCTCCTCGACCCTTTTACCTTGATGAGGGCTTCGTGACCACTTCTTATTTAGAAGGGTTCTTTTGGCAGATACCTCAGTGGTTTGCCATTGCCTGCCAAGGGAAGACGGTCAGAATAAAGTTTTAACTACGTTCGGGCTCGAACCGATGATCTCGGCGTTGACGCACATAAGCATCAGGCCGTGATCGTTATTCAATCAATAGTATTCTTATGAATTTCCTCAATTTCCCTAGAGGGAGTTTACCTATAAAATATAAATCATGCCTTTCCTTACGTAATGTACATACCTCCGATTGGTCCATGTTTTATCAACCTACAAAATTTGCATGCCACATAAATTTCATAGTATTCTCGAAAAAGAATTTCATTTCAAATCAATATGATGAAACAATTTTTTTTCAGTGCGCAGGGGAGTGACGGGTCAGTGCGGCCTTTAGGCCGCACAATCTTTAAGAATATAAAAAGCAAGTTTTTTTGAGAGCAGCATTTAATATCCAATTTTTTTGTACTAATATTAAGTGAACGAATGAATTGATTTTTCAGTTTACAAAATTAGTATAATTGGATTTTTTTCTAAAGCTATTTTGGTTCAACAATGCAATGACGAGCGAAAAAAATACTCTTCGACTGTCAGCTGATTATTGCAATTTTTGTTTTTTGTTGGCAGTCAACCTGATAGCAAAACCTGGTTTACTTATAGTACTGAACACCAGGTCTCCACTATCAGTTAAGGATAGTCTAGAATGTACTTATCTGGAAATCTAAAAATTCAAGATTTTCCCGAGTCAGAAATTGGATATTTAAATTGAAAATTTCTGTATTTTGTATGCAAATATTTTAACACCTCTCCTCGATTATGTGAAATATTACTTTCTTATATTATTTATTTATTACTAATTTTAATAACTAGTTGCTTAATGATAATCTTGATAGATACGTTTATTGAACTCTTAAGTTTGCCAAAATATAACCTACTTTTTATGTCTTTAAAAATGCCATCATTAGCTCCGATAATTTCTTGAAAAAAGTTGGTATAATAATAATAAAAGTATAATTACATCATTAATGCTGCAACAATTGTATTGGGGTGGTAAAAAACTCGTCAAGAAGAAAATTAGCTAATATTTTTGTAATGATTATTATGTGGTCACACGATGCTTTTTACACCAAGTGAAAATTCGTTAAATTAAATGTCAAGGTAAAATTAAAGCTGAAAATGTATCCAGATTTCTGTTTAAGTCTTTCAAAATGTTATCTACCTCTAATTGCAATTAAAATGTGTCAGTTTATTAAACTACTTTTCAATTTAAATTTCATGAAAGGAAGGTCAATAATTAATTATCGGGTGTTACCAGAAGGATTTTGTAATCACATCTAATTTGCACAAATCTGTCCTTGTACTACTATTTGTCGCTACATGCAAGGGAGATCGAAATGCTGGGTACAGCGAGAAACCTGCATAAGATTTAAAAAAAAAATCGGTTTAATTTCAATCAACTTACTTTTTGTTTAATTGTAATCCATAGTAGTAGGTTTGCACTCATCTTATGAATTCTTAATTCAATTAAGGCACACACAATATTTTATCATTTTACACGTATCACAATAAAAAAAATTACGGGACTACGAAAAGTTCTTGTTTGACGAAGTCACTTTAAGAAAGGTGAAATTGTTATTATGCAGGTGTTGGAACTTGAGTTTTACAGGGAAAGTGTAAGATTTGGTCGTCGTGAATCGGCCACTGTCGATTATTTTTTAACCAAATAGAAAGTGTTCTCTGTGTGTAATAAATTGGATTTTTAAATGAATCGATTTCTTATCGGTATAATTTTCATTTTTGATTTTGGGCATCCATCTTTTATCAACCGCTTTCTTTCCCAGTTTTGTTGTTCAAAAATTGAGTATCTTTTTAGCAATCATCTAAGCCTCTTGGTCATTTAGTAAATTAAAAATAGGCAAAGGACCAATTAAGTCTTCAGTTTAAAATTAAGGACAGGCACATTTTGTCTTTAAAACGACACAATTTGTATAATAATTATGATGTAACTAATTTTGGAATTATTGCGAAACTAATTTAAAACCATTTATTATAAAATAGACATAATAGGGATACTTATAACAAATAAATTTTATTGCTTGGGCAAATATAATACTTATTTAACAGCAAATTACTTTCCCTATCGATTTACATGTTTTGTTATTTAAATTGCTCGAAGAACTGAAAGTAATAATTAAGTTGCCTTCTTCATTGCAGGCGCTTCTACTTTCACTCTTTAGTGTTTATTTTCGGCATTCCTAAACTAAATGCAGTAGGTTCTAATTTTTTAAATTAACAGTTTTATGTTTTATTTTAATGTTAGTTGGATGGTTTCGGGAGACTAGAAGTGAAATTCGTTGGCGTTAAATTTTTTTTCCTGTTCTCCTGAATATTTATTATTATTTTAAGTTGGGTTTGTTTAATTTAGCGTGGAGAATATCAATTATTTTAGTTTTGTGCAATATCGGTTAAAAATATTTCAAAATCATGGTCGAACAAGTTTCTGGTGCTTAAATTTTTACATATTGCACAAAATTTAAAAAGTTTTGATAATGAAAAGAAAGTATCAGCTTAATTACATAATCAGCCAAATTCATTGTCACTGTCAAGTGAAAGTTATTAATTTTAATAACTAACGTGTACTTAATCACGTATGAATTTGTTAGCCGTTTAAAATTTTCTCTCCTTTTTCAAGTGTTAGTTTCATTGTAAGTAACATAGGAAAATTAATTGTTTTATTTTCGAAACGTGACACTTTCATGATCCTTACAATCGTAAGTGGAACATTTACTCGTAGTTAGTCAGAAAACCATACTTGAATTTTTCTAAGGACTTATTTTGGTTTATAAAATATTCACCAAACGAATGTACTCGGTTTATCGAAAAAAGTTTTGCGAACATCCTACCCTAAAGAAATTTTTAGGAACATCTCTCCACATCAAAGGTATTGATAATTTTACGCCCTACACTAAACGCCAAGCTTCGAAAATTAAATTCTGGCAAACTTCGCAGGCTGCTTCCTCAGTAATAGAATTATCGAATTTTGGACTTGTTCTTAGTCAGCAATATTTACAGAAAGTTCAATTTTGAAGGAAATTTAGTGCCTACATTAAATTATTATTTATTTACCAATACAATAAATAACAATCAGTAACATAGCAAGTGTATTAAACTGCTTAAACTTCAAAAATCGATAGCATTCCCATTTCAATTGAGACAGCTTCCGCAGAAACCATATTTCTGACCTAGGGCTTATCAAGTTCGTAATCGGCTTCATCCGACTTGTCCTTTATTTCAAACGTTTGATGCGGGTTTGTAGTGTATTTAAGGTTACGCTACTTCAATTTGAAAAATATTTTATTTTAAAAATGCGAACGAAAAAAAATTGTAACCTTAGAGATAAATAAATGTAGCGCCCCACGTTGGGTGCCATAATTAATCAAATCGTGTTACCCGTTGCTCAAGAGTACTTCCTGATTAATTAATACAATTAGAAGTTTCAAATGAAGGCTTTGATTATATAGTGTCAAATAGGCAAACCTTATATGAGATGTATCAACTGCAAAACGTAATAAATCGATTAATTAATTTTCAAGTTTGTGATGGTTTAAAGTAATTTATGAGTTCTTTAAATTTAATTCCGCCGAGGTTTTTCTATCTAGTACCACAATATCAAAGATTAATGCAAGCTTTTACTGGATTTATATTTAAAACAGCACATTATGCAGGTTTTGTCTTTACAACTTCATAATAATTATTAATTGCCCAACTAAAAACACTTGTTTGGTCTGGCAACAAGTGTTAGACCGGAATTGTCGGAACACCGCAAATATACCAAAATAAACCTCTGTATATGGTAATTTCAAATTATTTCGTAAAATCGGATGTCGAAGTGAAAAACATATTTTTTAGACTTTTTAGATTACATACTATTTCTTTTTATTCTATTTCATTACCAGGGTTTGATTTAAAACGGCAGATCCGTTGTTATTGGTAACTAAAAATAATAGATTTTAAATCTTCGATAAACTCGATAAAATCGCTACTTTTGAGTTTTCTGATGACGCTATAATAGCTACTAAACATTAACTTTACACATCACAGAGCGTGCAATGCAGTGTAGTATTTTAGTGGTAATAGGAAAAAGTTAAGTACTGACGTTGAAAAAATTCGAACTATACCATCACATGCAAACCGAACAAAAATTCATTCTCGATAAACTGGTGAAGAGACCGAGACTTTTATATTTAAAATATTACTGTTTCGTTGAAAACTGAACGTATAAGTCATATTAGCTAAAGTTGTTGAAGTCTTTCCGCAACTTGATTCGATTAGATAGCTTCAACATGGTTCAGGCAATTTTAAAACCATGTTGTGTAGATTTCACATATGACATATTTTCACTTTATTTACTTTTGTTTTTATAATTCTTTTTTTATTTGACCTACGAAACGTTTCACTCTGTTGTATAAAATGTTTTCTATTCTTGCATATTGTCATTTTAAAATTCAGGACTTGCAATGTCCAGTTAATATTGATTTGCAATACGGATTGCCAATATTGGCTACCGAGATAAAGCTAATATTGATAAGCTAGATTGCCCATAGTGTGCTGCCTGAAGACCGCAATCAATTTTCTCGTAACCTTCTATATTTTTAAAGGTTGATTACTTGAAATTAACGGAGACGGAATACGGAAACTTGAGTTTTTTTGTGGCAATAATGTATAACAATATAATATAGTGTGAATATCAGTATATCAATATCAGTGCGGTTTTCAGGCCGCACAACATAGACACAATATTTCAGTTACTATTATTAACACTACTGTGTTAATAAATATAGTAAATGTTTTTATTATGTTATGAGATTAATATTAATTTAACTATTTTTTATAGTAAATAATAAAATCATTTCAATGTAATAGTGTTTAATATTGCTGCAATATTGACAATTTTCGTATTGTACATACATACTACCGCCATAGTAGTGGACCTATTAAGTTGGGTTGAAAACCGAAAGCATTAGCACATTATAATAAAAATCAATTCTAGTGGAAAACATCTAATTATTGGGGAAGGCGAGAATAGATGCCAAAGTGACATCACGAATTTAAAAATTTTCTAATGAAATTATAGACTTATTATAAATTATAAACTTACGAATATAAACATTAATATTTATGGATCATACAAAAATTCGGGCAATAAGTCGCAGAAAACCGTCAACTCAGAAAGCGGCTACTATATTAGCTGTTTCCATAAGATTAAGAATTCTTACTACGATTCGATGACTAGATTTTAAGGTGGATCCGAGATTTGCCGTGGTTGCGTTTGTCAAAACCGACAGTCTGCACGCTCCGCTCCGGTTTCCACTGCCCCGGACCGTTTTAACAAACGCTGTACTTGCTAAAAATATCCCCTTAGATCGGTTTTACTCTGTAAAGACGCAGATCTTAGTTTTTAAGTTAAATTCTGTCAAATTAACGAATTCCTATTTAAAATAAATTTATGAAATTATATTAACAGCTGTAACGTTAATCATCAATTGAGGTCGACTCTTCCTGCTAAACACACTGCAGAACTTATTTACGTTGAGCACACGTACCGCCCACAGAATGAGCTCTCTACAGGTTTTCTATGCAAAAATCGAAACTTTAAAATCGATTATTTCCTAAATTATTCGACACGTGAAGTTCGCCCATACTTAGTTAATTTGCTTCATTTTAATGTAATCTATTAAATAAGAGAAAGGCTTTGAAAGGATTGAAATTACCATTGTAGTCGGAAATAATTCACAAAAAGCAACGAATGAAAACTATGTAAACCCCCGGGATATGTCACTCAATCAATATATAGATTTATAGGAAAGAGGACACTTTTATAGGTAGATTTTAGAGGATTAGGATTTCTTGCGGATTAAGTTAGCTTAGTAAGCCCCTAGGACGGCTCTTGCTTGGGAACCGCGAGTTCTATCCTAAGTCCGGGTGAAAATTTAGTTGGTCTGTCTTCCGTCGGGGTTCGGATTTCGTTGCTTCTTGATGCACGCGCGTCATCCCGATGTTACGTTATACACACTCGATATAATTAGCTTCTGGCGGTTTAGAGTGTGTTAAGCCAAACATAAAAAATAAAATGGAACGGACGAGCAGGGGTACTGGGACTCACAAGTTTCCCTGCTCGACATGTGCGTGCATTTGGATTGCGACTAAAGTGGTATCTGTCGTGCACCATAAGTGATGGAACGTAAATTTCTATGTTTCTTCGAGGGTAGAGCCCCAAAAATTATTATTTTCGAAAAAAATTTAAAAAATAATTTTTTTTGCGTTGATCCGAGATTGGGGTGGTTGCGCTTGTCAAATTCGATCTTCCGTACCCTTCGATTCGTTTTCACACCCTTTGTATTGACAAACTCTGTAATATTAAAAATATTCCCCTACATCATAAAACTCGCCAAGGGTAGATAATTGAATGATTTAACCTCGGGACGGTCGACAGTCGACTACGGTGCTACCCACCTTCGAAAGCGCGCTACTGCTCATAATATATACGTCTAGTCGACGTCCTCTGAATTTAAAATTTTAAAATGCCGCTTTTTCGGCAACTAATGCTTGATTCTACAAAATTTTTGTTAGAATATGCTTAGAAAAATGTGTTCTTTCCAATAGCCAATAGGAAAAAGTTCAAGTTCAAAGTGGGAATGATTAATTGACAGTAACCAAAATTTCACAATATTGGGTTTGATTTGCTTAAGTGGGGTGAACTTTTGTGTATTTTGTTTTATTTATATATTGCAGTGAGCCGAGCTATACAAATTGATAAAAATTTGCTCATTCCAAAATTATTCTTTTTTGCTCGGTGTACATCCATTATTTAACAAGAGACTCTTCTGTGTTTAATTCAATTGTAAATTAAAAATGTTCAATTTTTACCTTGCAATGTGGTCTTGTAATCGCACGTGTATTTTGCAGCTGGCCACGCCTGGTTAAACAATTTTGCTATCTACCAAAAATTATCACAAATTTTTCAACTTTTCCAATTTATTTAACAATTTGCACTTTACCACAATTAAAACAACTTTCTATCAAAATAAATTCACTGTAATCATTAAATTATCAAAAAAAAAACAAAATTACAATCACAACGAACAAAATTCACGTCCATTGCGTCGGCTATCTTGGCCTGAAGCTCCTCTTTCATTTTTTATTTCTCCCACCTTATTTACAGCTAAAATTTAACTATTTCACACAATATGATACAAATAATAAATAATAAAACAAAGTTCAAACTTTAAAATTATTTTACAAAACAATAAAATTAATGTTGTTATAGTTTTCGAAACACGACATTTTATTACGGTGTTTTTCCTTCAATTTTGGGGTGATTCTTGTTTTTGAAATTTTTTAAAATTTTGGCTTTTTAATATTACGTCGACTTATTTTATTTGTAGTATATTTAAAACTTGCATACGTTTTGATTGTTTATTTTTTAAATTAAAAAAAAATTTTTGTTTATGTTTCGGAATTACCAGGAGTCTAATCAGAAACTGGAGGTTTAAGAGAGTTAGGAATGAAATAATAAGAAAAATGGACACCCAAACTGACTCACTGGAGACCTAGAGCTACTAAAAGCATCTTGACTGGTAAATTCAGCAGGTTATAAGGATTAATTCCAAAATTCATACTGGCGAGAAACCATTTAACACTCAATTGAGAGATAGTCAATTAACAAAGTGTAATAAACGAATGTTTTTTTTAGAACCCATAATAACTGTTAAATAAATAATTCGCATTGTTGTAGAATTCTAGAAATAAATGACATAAAACACAGTTACTCAATGGCAACTGGATATTGCTCTTAATGAATTTTTCTTTTATTTAAAGAGAAGGATGCTTATCACGTCTCCGTTTTAATATCTCTAATTGCGAGGGTATTTTTAAATTCATTTAGCAAATTTGAAGTTTGTAAAGTAATTAAAAATATTTTACAAAAGAAAATTATTATCGTGCATTCGGAAGTAAATAATATCTGTAGTAAGAACAACATTAAGATTATTTCCTGCTATAAAACTAAAAGTAATAGTAAATTGCGTTTATATGTGAGAAGTTTAAGCAAATATAAGTTACAACTTATAATCTCTCTGTAAAAACGAACATGCTAACTGTTGATAGTAAATAAAATACATTTTTTTATTAGGCGTACACTGGAAGGAAAAGTGAAACGAAGGACATTGAAAACTTACGCGGCAAGAATAGTTTTAATTTTTATTCAAATATCCCGCGCACTCATTCATTTAATGAATTTTGGATATAACGATCTAATATTCACGGTCCCTCCAATGTAGTTCATTATAACCGGATTTTACTGCATATTCTAAATCAAACCAAGGGCCCCTGGCAATATTTGCTACGGGACCTACGCTGGCTTAATCCGGTACTGTAGGGTATAGTACTAATAAATTAATAATAATATAATAGTATACAGATAACTTTATACAATGATCTATAGTTTAACGATATTTGGGAAGTATAAGTGTCAGGGGAATAATGCCGCGAATTTTCAATGAAGTTAATTATTTTAGACATGACGCGTTTTGTTGGTTAATTGACTGTTTAATTAAATTATTTTAAAATTTGTTATAAAAATATTAGATTTTTTTTTCACTATACACTATAAAATTTAATATTATCTTTAGGGATCCAGGATAGGCTTTGGAACGTCGATGGGGTTGTTAACATTGTTAAACTATCCAATACTTATTGATTTTATTGTTTTGTAGATTATGTATTTAAAAGATCAGTACAATTAATCACATTTTAGTAACACAGGAATAAATAAATAAAAAATAAATTAGGCTCATCAATCCATAAAGTTGTAATTTTGTTAACAGGAGAAAATATTTACAACAAAAAAGTTAATAAATACTGGGTGTCCGAGCATTTTCTAATAATTAAAATATTAACAATTATTATTCTACAACATAACTTTAACATCATAACAACAATAATGAACACAAAAAATAGTAAATTTTCTTATTTATAATATGGTGAACAATTTTTTTTGTCGATATCACAAATCACATTATCTTCGATAGTCTTATTTAAATTATTAATTTTTATTAGAGGCTCTGTGGCTTGGTTAAGCCAATATTCTTTAATTAAGTCGGCCCCCTTTTCACCAATCATCATGACGGGTGCGTTTATATTTCCACTCGTAATGTACGGCATAATGGAAGCATCTATGACTCTCAATCCAGACACCCCATACACTCTTAGCTGCGGATCAACCACAGCGAGTGGATCCGAACGCGGTCCCATTTTAGCGCTACAGGAATAATGGTAAATCGAGAGTGTGTATTGGCGTACAGCGCATTCCCAGTATTCGTCGGTAAACAGGGGTAAATGTTTACAATTTGGATAAGGTATGCTGTGAAATTTGGAACCAAATTGTTTCATTGTTTTTGTCTCTCCTAAGGATAAAGCGGTTTTAACGCCTTCTCGCAGAACCGCTACATCGAGCGGATCGGTAAGGTAGTTATGGTATATCAATGGATACCGAAATGGATTTTTACTGTGCAATTTAATTTCTCCAGCACTGTTCGGCCGCAATAGCATTGGAAACGCGCTATACACATCTCTTCCGTTAATACTCGAGTACACTTCCTTATAAAAATAATCGGATAAACCATGGGCTTTTTTCACTTGTTTACCATTATCAGCGTTAGTTGACGTACTTAAGAGCATCAGTTCCATATCGGGCCAATCGTCGGATCGGTTAGCATATTTTGACGAAAGGAATGCAACCGCTTCGATTCCAACACTGGACGTTAACGGTCCGTTTTCGTGTATTGCATACCTTAAAACCGAATTTATGTTGGTCAAACGCTGCGGAATAATCCCCGCCGGATAATCGATTAAAAATGTTATTCCTGCTGCTGCAATGTGATCTTGGACATTTTTTCCAACACCCGGCGAGTCGTGAATTACGGGAACTCCCACCTCTTCCAAGTGGTATTTTGGTCCAATTCCGCTGAGCATCATCAGATGGGGCGAATTTATTGCCCCAGCTGATAATATCACTTCTTTTTTTGCCATTACATTTTGGAATCTTCCGTTTTTGAAAATTTCAACTCCATACGTTTTGCGCGTGTAGGGATTTATTAGCAATCTCGTTGCTTGCGTGTAAATTGATACGTGTAAATTTGGACGTAATCGTATTGGCCTTAAAAAGGCTTTTGCCGCACTACAACGCGTACCTTTTCTCATGGTGTATTGAAATAGAGAAAAACCGGTTTGCTGCTCTCCATTAATATCTCGAATTTCGTATCCCATTTCTTGTCCGGCTTGAAGAAAAGCTATCCCTATGGGTGTGTTGTATGGGTTATCTTGAACCGTTTGATAGCCACCTAAAAATTAAAATGCTAATTTAGTTTTTTTTGTTGCAGGTACGTTTTGGATGGTTTTCTTTACCCGTTCCATGGTAGCGTTTATTTCGAGCCAAGTAGGGATTACGCTGATCTTCACTTTTACGAAAATATGGTAGGACATCTTCGTAACCCCACCCTTCGTTACCCAAATCTCTCCACCTGTCAAAATCCCGTTTGTTTCCTCGAACGTACAGCATTGTGTTGAGAACGCTGGAACCTCCTAAGATTTTACCACGAACCCAGTTGCATCTTTCATCGATCATAGCTTGACATGCCGATTTTTGTGGTTGGGTTCTAAAATTTTAAAATGTATAGTCCGAAGATATTAGCTATCTTTCTTACCTGTAACCCCAGTCAATTTTAGTCCGGTGGAGGTATAGACTGAATATAGGAACATCCGTGATTACGGTTTCATGACCTCCAGCTTCGATCAGAAGAACTTTCCAACTGCTGATTTCGGTTAATCTGTTAGCTACGATGGAACCGGCGGTTCCGCTACCGATAACGATGAAATCGTACTCGGAGTCCACTTCGTTAACCGTGATGGGCCGATTTTCGGGATCAAAAACGTCATAGTGAAAATAGGCGAGTGACGCAATTACAAACGGAATGATGGCCAACTTTCCCACACCAACAAGCGAGACTGCAGTTTTAATTGCGTGTAAAATTAAAGGGAAGTTTGTTAAAAATATTATCATGATAACTTAATTTTCACAGTTGGATATTTTCTTCTAATGTGTTCACCACGAAGGTGGTCACGTGTTTGACATCCCATTATGCATTTTCTATTTATTTTACTTTATGTGAGGGATATCCTTCCGTTACATATTTTTTGTGTACTTTAAATGGATTTGTACAAGAGATAATCAGCATGTTGATCCAGTACGATCACTTTCTCCAAATCGACCTTGCAGTAGTTTCCGTTTTTAGAGTAACATTTCAAGGTCAAACATCTTCCGACTGTCTTCTCAATACCATTGACCTCAAGAGCGATGTCTGTAATGCAAAAAAAGGTATTAGTTTTATATTTAAAGGATCTTTTGGACAGATTAACATGTAGGACAATTAAAAATTTTTTTTCATTATTTGCAAATTAATTCTTCTCACGGTTGTTGAATCTTTCGAATAATATTTTTTAGTATAACGAGGAAATTTGCAATTTATTTAGAAACAAGGAATTAAAAAGTATGTTTTGCGCGTAATAATGCGTAAGTAGTAGCAATAATAATAATACGAATATCTTTGATAATATCACATAAAAATGCTAATTTACGACATTATTAATTAATGAACAAGTTTAGAAAGGATGTCAATAGAATTTATGGAAGGTTACATACCAAAAAATTGTAACGCTCGTTAGTCATTATTATAGACCCAATATTATATTGATTTTTTTAAATAGCACCATATATTACTTTTTAATGTCAGGATTCTAGTTTTTGACAGTTGATGCTACTGGAAAAAATAGTACATAATAGTGCACTTACCTATTGCACAGAATCGTATAATAGTAATTATACTAAATAATTAAGCTCGTGTCACAATCTTGTCAACACTTTTAATTTTGCATAAAATCTTACATAATACATTTAAATCCTCTCTGTATTATTTCAGTCCTACTTAGCTAACGTTTCATAAAAAGGTTTCTAAACACGAAGAACTGTACTTCAATATAATTAATATGTCTTTTCTAATGCTGAAGTTATATATTTTTGCTTCGTGCACAACATGGAGTGGCGCCACCGCCAAGCGGTTAATATTAAAGTATTAGGGTTGAATATTTTATTCTGATCAAAAGTTCCTAAAACGACCACCTGATGCGCTGACATCGAAAATCAAACTGTTGTGTATAATGAGAAAAGTTCAGTAAAATATTTTTACTAATTTTATCAAATCATCCACCTATATTTTATATGGGTGAATTTGTTGTTAAAATTGGTTTAATCCTAATATTATCAAATTAAAGATAGCAAAATATTTTCCACTTTATGACTGCACATTAATCAAATTTTTGATTATATTAAGAAATTATGTGACTTTCACATTTTTGTAACGTTTATTTTAATAGTTGCTATTGTAATTATTACAATTTGGAATTAAAGTTATTGTTGGTGATATATTATCAGTTATGTAATATTAGCATATAAAGTAAGGATGTAGGAATTTTAAATTGGTTCAAAGTTAAGACACTAATTAAAGGATATTAAAACACTTCATTTTTTGAAATTGTTGCTCACCCCACATAGATTAATAATATTGTATATTCAAAAAATTACTTACTTCAAGAAATGCATTTTTACATATTATTTAGGACGTAGGACCTTGTAGCAAAACGTTTACCCGAAATGTCTCGATAGGAAATATTGACTTTTGAAAAAAATATTTTTTTAATTTTAAAATTTCTTAAAATGATGAGTTTGCAGGAAAAATTGCATTAGAGCATTTCAAAATTATTCAATCGTCTCTGCAACGTAGTTCGCGAACGTCGCGTTTAGGAGATACACACTTCCGAAGTTACAGAGCCGAACGAATAATTTCAAAATGATCTAGTTACGTACATTAAAAAATATAATTATTTTGAGGTAAAATTTCTAAAAAAACAGTTTTTTTTGTTTTGCTATTTAACACTGGAGTACCTCCTTAATATTCCCTGTGTAGGGAATTAATTGTTGTTGAAAGTGATTTACCAAATTTCAACGCAAAACATTTAAGTATAATTTTTTAAAACTGAAGTGGTAAAGGGGAGGAGAGCGGAACTCACAATATAATCCTTTAAAAGGCTTTGAAGCAATTCGCTCGCATCAAAAACAGACTCGCTAATGCATAACTTACATTTTTATTCTTAAATGTCCAACCTGACATGTTAAAGCATTTGTGAAATGAGATAAGAAAAAGAATTCGAAACATCCAAAGTTGCGTTTTAACCTAAAAATGCAATGCATGTCAAATTAAAATCTGACAAGGTGGTAGAATATAACAATTGCTCAAATAAATTATATTATTATAAATTCAAATAATTTATTCCATTATTTCTCATTTGTTTTAATTAAATTAAATAAATCCTATGACTAACAGGTTAACCGCCACGGTAAGTGTTAATAGATTATTATAGTACGAGGGAGTTAATGAACTTATTATTACCGAGAAATTAAGAACTTCTTTATTCCAAGTAATATACAAATACTCAAGAGTAAATTACTTAATTATTATGCTAAATTACATCAAACGAAATTTGCTAAAATAAAATTAAGTAAATTTTAACATTTTTATTTCCTTTCCTTACGGGAGGGTATAAACAAAATTTATTTTACGTAACATAAAAAACAATCAAGTTAAACTTGCGATAGTGTGAGGAAAACCTTACGCTCTTGGAAATCTAGAAAAGCATTAGCTAACATAATCATAACTTAAACTACTTATTACTTGTATATTATATAAAAAGCCATTTTACGCACTTTCCTTAAAATTACCGATCTAAAAAATTGAGTTTACTATTCTTCAGACACTATTAATACATTTTGACTATCCTAACGCAGTTAAATCTAAACCAGAAGTATTATTTAAGGGTTTGTCGGAGGGGGGGGGGATGCCATGTACCATGTAATGCTTAATATGCTTGTGGCGTCGGTGTGACGTGCATAGGGGACCCACCGCTACGATGGGTTCTGAACCACAGAAGTAGAATGCACTTGATTTTGAAATAGTTTAAAGGTCAGATTACTTGGCGGTTTGCGTATTGGCGAAAGAAAGTTCTTATTAATTATAACAATAAAAACAAAATTTAAAAAAAAATTAATTTTCTCTTTGCGTCGAAATAATTATTTTACGAACTACTAGGTACAATATTATTACATGTAATTTAATCATCAATAATCGTAAATTTTTAATTTTCTTGTTGTGGCTAAAAACAAAAAAATTTTATATATACAATTTGTCAGGCATTGTTATAAAACAATTATAAATAAAAGTGTCCTTATATAATTAATTACTCAAGAGCTTTTCAACTTCAGTTTTTAAAAAACTCGAGTGTAATTTGACGGAATAATTAAATTTATGTTTTATTAATATAATAAAACTTAATTATACTTTTTTAACAATTACTACACAAAAACTAAATAAACTGACCTAAATAATAACACGAAAATATTCATTGAATTAAATAAATACGCATTTATTACAACTAAATAATGATTTTACCCGAATTTTTTTTGGCAAATTGAATCCTTTGAAATAATTTTAAAAAATTGATTTGGTTTGTTGAATAGTTCGTCGAATACCACTCATAGTTACTGTTATGTAGTAATTAACGATTAGAATTTGTTATTTACTGATAAATCATTTTGAAATATAAGCAAATTTCATTTAAAAGCTGTAGTAATTGGCAGCTGAGTGAAATATTTTATTGATATTTAAAACATCATAATATTATGAAATATGTATTATAATTATCAATCAGTGTAGCGTAAAGCAAACATCGACATGCTTTGAAGCGGGAAACTGTGTTTCCACGCCTGATCGCACCGGCTACACAGTTTTGTAAACAGTCATCTGTCATAAAACGGGTAGTAAAGATTTCGAAGAAATTGTTGTATTCAGCGGCGACTCGTAGTTTGCTTTAATAGAAGGGCAACAACTAGAAATCTCTTTTAAATTTTTTGGCTCTAAAACCACAGTCATCTACGTTACGTAAATATATTGTCGTGTTTTGAAACCGTTAAGAATTATGTTTTGTTTATTTTTGTGAATTTGAAAATTTATTTTGTTTTAATTTAAAATTTTGTAAAACATTAATTGTTACGAGGTTGGTAACGAAGCGGAAAAAAAGAGGACTTTACGCCAGTGAGCGTGAAAGTCGGCGGACTGATGTTCGTCCATTGAGTTAAAAATTTGATAGTTTTAATTGAATAAAAGTTTGTTTTAATTAATCGAAAGTGTTCGAAGATAAAAATTTGAATATTACAAATTAGAATTGCTGGGGGCATTGCAATATATATTATCATGTTACGGATAGGTAACGCGGTATAGCACAGGACTGCTATAATGAAATCGACAAGGGAAAAAAAATTGTAAAAATTTATAATTGAATAATAAGGGGCTTTTTGCCAAAAATGGCCGTACGAGTCAGTTGTGCTAGTTTTGGCTCCAATATTTGTGTGAGAATTTTGTGCGGATAGTTTTGAGATATTTTTTTGATTTCTGTAAGTGGAATAAATTTTATTATTAAAGAAGATTTTGATAGAGCGATATTTTTTCGGATGTGGTTTTTTACTTTATGGAATTTTGGAATTTGATATTGATTATATTGGATTAATTACAAAATTTGTAAATTTGAAAGTAAAAATTATATTTTAACTTTATGCGACGATATCGCATTCGAACTAGTTTGAACCTTGGAAGAAGTATAAAAATTTTACATTTAAAATTAAAATTATTTTAGAAAACGATTTAAGATGTTTTTTTTAAGACAGTTGGTTTTGGAATTGATGATGGTTGTTTTGTTTTACAAACCCCGCGAACCTGCGACCTTTGAAAATTCCCAACTGCTTCCGCACGTTAGGGCTTACCCGAGATATACAAGTGGGTGGTAATTTTTAGATAAAATATCATTTTTAGTTTAGTATGTATTTAGTATGTACATCTATAAAACTTGGTTCGACGATATTTTGAGGGGACGGCCTCCCCCCCCCCTCCGGGTGTTGCAACACCTAAATGCGTTTGTTTTGAGGAAGTAAAGGGGTTTGTAAGTTTATCAATCAATCGTAGAATAAGCACACAAGTCTGGAGTGTATGGAATTGTTTAAAAGGGAAATATAGAGAATTATCTTATCATGATAGATATTCGTTCACTTCACATCATAAACTGAAAGAGTAAAGTATTATTTTATGTCGTTAGGAGCATATAAATATATTATTAAGAGTTGGCAATCCTAATAATAATTTTTTAAAATATCGAAAATATTTTTTCCTTTGGGGGATCTGTCACTATTTCCATCTCAAAATTGGAACTTTTTCTTATTGACTATTGGAAAGAGAGCACTTTTCTAAGCATAATAGAACAAAAATTTTGTTGGATTATAAATTAGTTCTCGAAAAAATCGAATTTTAAAAAAGTAGAAAAATGGTTTATGTGATTTCCCAATATATTTGGGAGTTATACAATAATAATAGTTTTCTAATGAATTTATGAGAGTCGAGAGCATAAATTACAAATACAAACATTAAGTTTTCTGAATTATTCAAAATCTCGGGTAGTAAAGGTCAAAAAACCTAATGCGATTCTGTTTCCGATTTTGAGTCTGTTTCCATAAGGTTAGCCCCGTCCATGGCATACATTGTATTTAAAAATGGCGAATTTAGATTGACGGTGTTACTCACTTATTAAAAACATCTCTCAAGATGTTCCAATTCGAAAATTACGGAACTAGGAAGTCTGAATACTTATTTATGAGGTAAAACTTCTTTATGCGCGACTAAGGGGTAGCTAGACGACAATGCAACGGAAGTCCGTTACGGCAATATGACAGTATTTCCAGTATACTAGCTAGCCGGAAATAACCGAATTAAACTATTCTGGTACTCCAGCTGTAGATACTTCCTACCTCTCAGAATACCTTGTTGGTTTATACAGTGGACGCCGCTTAATGTGATCACATTGGGACTCGGGGGTTTTGATAACAATAACCGATTGTTAACAATACACCAAAAGATTTTTTCAATTTTATACAAATGTGGTTGCAAAATGCTCAATTGTTGTGATGCATTCCGCTGGCTAATTTAAATGTTATAAATTTTGTTATGTCACTTATTATGAAATTTTAAAATAGAACTGAATTAAATCGTGCATTATCAGCATACTAGCAACTTTCTGCTATAATACACCTAACGTGACTCGGGTCTGGGTAATGAATATGTGTGGGTGGTTCCCGGGTTTGTGTACAAAATTTAAAAAAAAATGATTGTAATTGCAAACTAACTCAATTTTCAGTGGGAGAAAACAATCTTATGAGAAATAATTGATAATATAAAACGAATTTTTGATTATAATAAACGATATTTTTCGTGTTTATTTATATTATGTTCACTGTTGCATTTCTTAGAAGACAACTGCGGCCGGCTCCGCCCACTGCACACGTACTGTCAACAGAATAAATGTTATGTGATAAATCTAAAATTTAAAAACGATTATTCCGAAAATAATTGACTTAATACAATTTAACAGAAACAATAGTTCTTTAACCGTTTAAACAGGTGTACCGCGACTTTTCATTAAAAACTCTGCAATACTTGTAAGAAATACAAAAAAATTTTATAATATGGATTAAAAATTGTATGGAAAAGTTGAAGAGAAATTTCAGGTAGGTATAAACATTTAGCCAGAATTTGGATTATTACAATTTTCAAACATTTAAAATTGAAATGCTCACTTGTTATTCCACATATTGATTAAATTAGCATTTGGAAACTTTTTATTTATTTATTCACTTCACACCCAATTGCATGCAAGGCGTTTTAAAATCTCGGCGGTTTAATCATGCAAGTACACGAACTCGGAACACTTTCTATCCTTGAATTGGGTCTATCAAAAGGTGCTCGATGCGTCGATAGCAATAATAATTAACGCGGATGTATCAGAAATGTATTCCGACTCTTATCGCCCGTTCTCTTTGTTAAGTAATTTGAAAGTAAATTTGAGACACCAACAAGAATTCATGTCGAGTTTGTTTGCGAAAATATTTTTCGATAAGTTGGAAACTATGCATGGCACGATTAGGGAATTTCACGCTTGTTACCTACGTGACTAAACATCCATTTAATCATGAAATTTCCGTTTAACTATTTTAAATTTGTAGGCGTGTGTATTCGTTAGGTTCGGATTACAAAATTGGCACACACTTTTATCTTTTTGGTTTACTTACTTCACACAAATTCTAGGAGCGTTATTTGCTCAAAATTAGAATGTCATCGAAGTTGATGTGTGATACTTTGAAGCGCAATATTGTAAACGAAAACTGATGTTTTGCTGTTAATAAAATGTAGAAAGTGAAGTTGTTACATCGTTTTCGAGATAACAATATAATTTTGTTGCAATTATAAACTCGAATGCCTATCAATTATTACAACTAACGCCGAAGAAGTCATTACAAACACTTTTCAGAATTAAGCGAAAGTTCATGAGATTATTAAATTTCTATATAATTAAAATATATTAATGAAAGACACTTATTTTCTGCTCCACATAGAAATAGATTTTTCATTATCCAATTCAATCGGTTGCTGAATTGGCTCATCAGGAAATAATTTTTTGTTTCGGTTTTTTTTAGACCTCGATTCGATTTAAAAGAAACCAATTTATTGGCATTTCTTGTCCGAGAATTAAATATTGAAACTCACGACTACCGAAACCGGTAACTATTAACTTTTATATAATCTGTACCTACTATTTTATAAATTACTAAATATCCTGTAGAGGCACTTCAAAATTCAAAAACTTCTAAAAACTTACTTGTTTTGTTTTAAAACTATGCCGATATATTTATTGCATAAGAAGTTCATAAGCATAAAATGCAACTGCCCATGCAGTGCATAATTCTCGTAAACTTGAACTTGAAAGTAAAATAATATCGTATTTATATAACTGTACAGTTCCTTAATATTTATTTTGAATTAATTCTCTATTTTTCCGGATAGAAGTTCATCTTGAACTTCTTTGATGTAAATTTTCAACTTTTCAAAAAACACTTCACCCTGACAAATATTACAAAAGAATTATTAAAAATTTTATTGCGGTATGCTAATATTCCTAAATTTAAATTTTTAATGTTCAGTTTGTTACTTTCGTTGCAACAATATTGTTGACGCAAAAAATATTTTCTGTTAAATAAACTAATTTTGACCTACATTTTCGAAAAACAACTTTTTTTAATGAGAATCAAATGACTTTTTTTGATTGCTATATTGATGACGAAAAATTGGCAATAATGTTTTAATTATAGAGCACCAATAACTTTTTTAGCGGAAAATTTTCCACCTCAGTGGGTTTAGTTGAAGGGATTGTCCGCTAGCTAGGCGGTTGTGGGATCTTAAAAAATTCAGACTTGTTTGCAATTAAATCCATGAGAAAACCAGATGTGCGAAATTTTATTTTATTTTCAACTTAGTACATAAATACTTATAATATTATAATTGGGACATTAATTTAGCAAAGTAATTGTGAACGACATTCAGCCACCTGATGCTTCCGAAAGCGCGATGCTCTGACACACAAAGTAGGAATTTAAAATATAAGATAAGTAAAAAAAGCGAATAAAATCAAAAATCGTCATTCGGAAATTTTAACAACAAACTACTTATACCAAGGGACATAAAAGATATTAAACGTATATATTTTCAAATAATCAAACCTAACAAAATGTTAAAATAATAAAATTTTAACTGTTAAGTAAAGAATACATACTACAAAGAAAACATAATATTTAAAGAACACTAAAATGACAATAATTGAACTTAGAATATTTGAATAAACAAGAAAATAGAATACTGCAAAAATTACGCTATATAAATGATAAAAATTACTTAAAAATAAAAAACTCTGTAACATAATATAATGGCTCTTATTTTATTCATTTTATTCATTTATTTTATTCAAATATTCTAAGTTCAACTCTGTTAAATTGAATTGTTGTCATTTTAGTGTTCTTTAAATATTATGTTTTCTTTGTAGTATGTATTCTTTACTTAACAGTTAAAATTTTATTATTTTAACATTTTGTTAGGTTTGATTATTTTAACACCACATACTACTAAATACCACATAAATACTTAAAAAATTCTAAAACTTGTTTAAGTTATTTTCTATGTATATATTTTCAGTAAATTAAATATTGGACTTCATTGGGCGTCGAAGGAATTATTTGGTTTCTAAAGCGGAGAGGTATTCCAGACCCCTGCGAAATTTGAGGGAAGAAATTAGACAACAATTTTAAAATTAGTTGTCAAAATTCGGCCGAAGGTCACCTTGACCTCCTAGTACTAACCCTTACAATAAACATTAGATCAGAATTTTAGAGATTAGCAGGATAAGCAAAAAATAAAAGCTTTCAGCAATGAAATCTTGGTATCTTTAGATGCTTTTTTTTTAAATTGTTATTTATTGTTTATTTAGGCTGTTCATTATTTAAATTTTAATTTAATAGATTACTTACAATGTAGATTAATTCACAATCTTTACTCTTTATTCATAGGCCCAAATTGAGAAGTTACATATTTAACAATGCTGTGAGGGGGGGGGGCGTTGTACACTTAATAAGGTAAACATTAAGAAACATGAGAAAATTAATTCTCTAGGTTCTGTCGAAGACGGGGAACTACCTCGAAAGTACTACCACCGTAAGTTACAGTGATTTGAAATTTTGCAAGGAAAATTATTTATTGAGGATGCAGAGTATATGCTAATGCTTAAAAGGATTGGGTTCTGATGTTGGGAAATTCGAGGTCAAAGATTAACAAATTCTTTCATGAACAAACGTTAAATCACATTCAGGTGTAACCTGGCAACTCGGTTAGTTATTAGTAAGGTAAAAAAATTCGTTAATTTTAGCTGAATTTAAGTGAAAAACAAAGATCTGCATCTTTGCCGAGTAGGACCGGTCTAGGGGGATATTTTTAGCGAATATAGCATCCCACGCTCTGGGCCGTTTTGATAAACGCAACCACGCCAAATTACGGACCCACCCTGTACTATCATATCTGTAATTTTCCAGTGCAAATTATGCCTAAAAATACTTTAATAAAATAAAAGCACATCTTGGATGGCGGTTAATCTTATCAAAATAGCCAATACAGTAGCAGCTTTTTAATTTTACCATTTTTTGGGCTATATTTCTCGAATTTTTGAGTGATTCATAAATTATAATGCTTACATTCGTAATTTACGCCATAAACTACCATAATTTTATTAGAAAATTTTTAAATTCGTGGTTGCGTTTTGGCATCTATTCCCATTTATAACAAACAAGAGGACGGGGACTGAAGCTTCTGCTTCATTACCATCTAATCTTTCAAAATAAGTTATTGGCAATATTTTTAAGTTTTTGTTTTATTTTTGCTTTAAGTTTTTAACAATAAATGAAGAGAAAAATATCAAATAATCAAGAAAATATTATTTTTCAAGAAAAATATTGAAAAATCAGATTTTTATTTCTGTGTTCAGGTTTAAGATTTGGCACCCGGTCTGTGGGTACTTTATAAATAAGACATCAAAGAAATATTTTAATTTTAACAAAGTTTCATCTACCTACTAAGAAATTTGATTTAAAGGTGCTTTTTAAGTGAATTATTTTCCTTAAAAGGAGGAACAACCGAAAGGAGGCGGGATATAATTAAATAAATTGAAATACAATTTGATATACTCATAAAAAATTCATAAAAGACATTTTACGCTACCCATTAGCGAAGCAGCGAATTTTATTTTCTGCTATATTTTATATTAAATGAAAATTCAAGATTTAAGTGTGAGATGACGAAAATGTGTCTTTCGGGATTGTAACTGTCCCGTTCCTCTGTGACTGTCATTCTAGAGATTTTTAGCTTTGTATATAGGATATACAATCCCGATATTTCAAAAAATTTACTCCGACATAATAAAATTGTGAAACTGGCTTTAAAAATTGTAGGCCGATTATTTCGATGAGAGTACAAATTAATCACGCAGTATTGAATAACTTAATATAAGAATAATTGCTTGTTTGCATCGGACATGTAAATGACAGGAAGTGGGATGACGAAAGCTTTTGAGGGAAGAAATGACGTTTTCAATCACAAAATTGATCAATTTTTTATGTTATAACTTGACAGATGCGTGAACGCAACCCGGAAATATTCCCATTGGAATTTTTCTTTCTACGGCTTTCTTGAGCTACGAAAAGACATCGCCAGGTTTATGTTTTTATTTCCCGAAAAGTTTTAAGTTTAACTTAGACATGTGCTATTTGTATCAATATAAAAGCCGGTAGTTCTACTGGAAATTTTTCTTATTTAATGCTACTTACGTTAAGTAATCCTTAATTTGAAAATCTTAACTAATGTCTCTGGTGAAAAACACTCGATGAATCAAACAACATATACTTAAGGCTTTTTTGACAACGTTTACTAGTTAGCTCATGGAAACACTACTAATATTAATGATAGTGTATTTCTACAATTTGCGGAGAAAGTTTAAAGGTTCCCTCTCTTTTTTATTGGAAGCATGCATTGCATTCATATTACTCAATCGTCTCCAAATGTATTTTTTAGGGTCGCTGATAACCGAATAAACTGGAGTAATAATTCAGTTTTTTTGTTCTAAATAATCGTTTATTAGATTTTGCTCTTGTGGGCTTTTATTTTAGCACAACTTCAATAATTACAATAATTATTGCATTATTAATTTTTTGCAATTTCAGGTTATTACCTGTTAGTGAAACTGTTAATTTTAGCATAAATGTGTTGTCATAAAAATATTCATACGGTTGAAGGATTACATCCTTGAAAGAACTAAAATAATACTATATTATTTGTTAGAAATTTTATGGCCAGGATACAACTGCTTACGATTTCGGTTTCTGGATTTGAGAGGCACTTTAGGAAGCTAAATGGAACCTATCGATATCGGAAATGTAATGAACAATAATTGCTGATACTACAAAAAAAATTACCAAAAATTAAGACGATAGGGTTGCAGTGAAAGAACCCACATTTCAATTTCTTCTAGATTAAAGTTATCACGAAAAATTAATAATTATTATGTTTCTACAAAATTATCAATGGTTTCTAATTGAATCCAATCATAAATTGATTAAGGATACTTAATTATTTAATTTGTTTCGGTAGTAATTAGGTTAATTACTTTAAATATTAACGTAAGAGTGTTAGTTTGCATTTTAAGTCTTTTTTAATTATTAGGTATATATTATTTTATAGTAAATCGTTAGGTTAAATTATTTTTAACATTTTTTAACAATAGGCAATTATTTCAATAAATTATAATTGTCATTCGTCTTTTAATCTTCAGTTCAATCTAAATTGGTAGTTGCTGTTATAGTTATATTATCTCAATTTATTATGCAAATAAAGTACCGCCTGTGTAATCACGCAGTTAGATTATAAATTTTCTTATAATTTTATACCGCTTTCAATCTCGATGGAATAATAATTGTATGTTACGTGCTTTTTTGTCCAACACGAGAAGTTAATTTCTTTAATAACCAGTAATTATCGGTCGAATTCTATCAAAAATTTGAGTTTGTCTAGTAAATGTCTATAGCGCAAGAAAAGTATGAATCTGGCGCCTTATTTTTTCTACAGAAATATTTATAAATATTATTTTGCCTGGTCAATAAACTTTATACTCAAGATTTTAAAGTTGTACTTTAATCTCTTGGTATATAATATACTATTATCATGGTTACTCAAATATAATTAATGTAAAAAATAGTCTGTTGTGTACCTAGGACAGAAAGATTCGGGGAAACTTTAAAGAGGTCGTCAAACAGGATCCATATTTTATTCGACCAAACAATATTACAATGCTTAGGTAGTTATCAAAAAAAATTATCTTTTGTAAGCAAACACTGCTTTTAATAACATCTAAATAATAGTATTTAAGTCTTTGTTTTTTCGTCAAATTAGCACGTGGTCGGTAAGCGGAATGCTATGTATCCATTATGTTATTTCAAGTGCAACACACTTACATTTTAATTTCACAACTTAAACATTTTAATTTGACAATTATTTTTAATAGTTTATTATTTGTTAGAACAAAAGATATTTTATGTGTTAGTCACACTGTAACTCGGGTGACATTGCAGAACAACGCACTTTTATTATATCACCAGGCTGTGCCGGCAATAATTTATTTAAACAAGTGCACAATCAAGTGTTGGTCGTTGGACAATAGAAATAATAATAATTATTCGTGGGTGCCTACCTAAGGTTGAGAACATTAGAAAATACGATAGGTATAATGTTGATGAACATAACTTTTAGGTGAAATTATGTCGAGATTGCGTATTATATAATTTAATAAAACCAGTTGAAAAGAATGGAATGCACATAATAGCAGCGGGGGGAAGACAAAAAATTGTAAGATGTGAAGAACTGCCAGGAGGAAAGCGAGTTGCACACCTCGAAATGGTAATCTAAAAATTGAGGACGTTAGGTCGAGCTAAAAAATCAGCCTGTTCTTTCAATTCGACTTCGGATAAAATAAGAACTTTATTTCTGAATGTAATATACCTACAAATTTTTCTTCCGTGGTTTGAAGCTCACGTTAAACAATAGGATATCTAACATCTAGATACAGCATATTAGAAGAAGTAGCCTGCCTAATGGAAGTCCGAGAAGGAACTATCTGTAATCTCGAAGAATGCAAACTAACATTTGCTGATAGAAAGGTGTGTCAAATGTGTTTGAAGTCGGGGGGGGGGGCAGATTGACCCTACGCTATTGTTTCAACAATAATTGGGTGGATATGATTCTTGTAACACTTGTCGAATGATGGAAATGGCTGGGGTGTATGTTCCTACGAATAAATATGACTTAAGGCCAGAAGAAGAAGTAAAGAAGAAGGTCGGGAATTTTGCAATTACTATAAGTATTTCCGCATTCTATCTTGATTCTGGACTGTCATCATGAATCTTCCTGTGCTTCTAAGACAATGGAAAACTTTTGAGGTTTTTTGTCAAGAAAACTATAAAAAATTATTATTCGTAAAATTGTAAACTATAGTAAATTAATGAATAGTTTAACGTCTTATAGTTTAAAAATAAAAACTTGTTTGAATTGAGCGATACTTAACTTCATTCTGTTGACAGTATGTGTAATTTAAACGATTACTTTAATCTAGCTTTAATCTAAATTAAAAAAAAAAAAACTGTAACATAATATAAAGGCCCCTATTTCACGATTATTATCGATCCTCAGTCATGTTTAACAGTAAAAATAACAAGTGAGAGCAAATATACCAAACACTTAAACCGTATACCATACCATAAACTTGTTATTTTTACTGTTATACATGACTGAGGATCGATAATAATCGTAACATAGGGGCCTTTATGTTACAGAGTTTTTTTTTATTTATTTATTTTTTTTTATTTTTTTTTTATAGCGTAATTTTTTCAGAATTCTATTTTTTTGTTTATTCTAAGTTCAACCCTGTTAAATGTGAATTATTGTCATTTTAGCGTTTTTTAAATATTATATTTTCTTTGTAGTATATATTCTGTACTTAACAGTTAAAAATTTTATTTTTTTAACATTTTGTTAGGTTTAATTATTATAACATCACATACTACTTAATACCACAAAAATACTTAAAAAAAATTCTAAAACTTTTTAAGTTATTTTCTATTTAAATTTTTAAATTCACACTTACTAATGAGAATCGCCTTCTATGAGCGTGGATTGGTAAATTCTTACAGATGATCTGGGCTAAAAGACTTTTATCATCTATCGTGAGGCTTCGATACTTTCTTACGTCCGATTTTAAGTAACAGATCGTCACTGGAGTTTAGAAAAATAAATCAGGCGTTTCAGTCTAAAGTTTCACGCACACGGTCTTAACTACATCCACCACAAGTCCGGGCAGTCTACTACCTAAGGCTTCAGTTCCCATGGTCTTGATTATTTTGGAGCAATACTCTGAAGTGGTACTTTTTTTACAACTAGAAGATTAAGGGATATTGAATCTTCAGGTAAAACTTCCGCCGCGAACTCACCGAAAACGGATAGTGTTTACTTTGTAGAAGCTCAGGAAAATACTGTCCGTGGTTTGGTTTTAGCTTTAAGTTAAAACAGGCGCTAATTCTTTGGTTCACACGATTAAAGTCTATCGCTTTACTTACCACGCGGTTTTATTAAAGTATTGTAGTTAGTCAATCTTTAACACGATTAGATGATTAGATTTTAGGGTGGATCCGAGATTTTCCGTGATTTCGTTTGTCAAAACCGACCGTCTGCACCATCCGATCCAGTTCCTTCCGCTCCGGACGCTCTGGGCCGTTTGCCTAAAATTGACGAATTCCTATTTTAAATAAATTTATTAAATGATGTTAAGAGCCGCAGATCAACTAAAGTCGTTTGAATGCGCATTTTACGGGTTTTCTATGCAAAAATCGAAACTTGAAAAACAATTATTTCCTAAATTAGTCGACATATATATTGCGATGTCCCCTTGTATAAATTGTGTAAAAAAATTTTAAAATACAAAATAATCCAAATTTTTTAATTTTTTCGTGGGTTCATGTGGAGGGCATTTAAATATTTGTGAGCACGAGACTCTTCTTTTTTTATTAATAATTTTCGTTATTATAAATTTTATTTTTTAATATGATCATGCAAAATTTTGTTGTTGTTTTAATTTACCTTATGTGGTATCCCAATTGTCTTGTGCGTGAACCTAACATCGTGTCCACAGCTGTCCGGCTTATCATAAATTCGTTTCGGTTTAAATTTCGATTTTGTTGTAAAGCAATTTTCAAAATCTTCCAAATTTTTAATCATGTAGCACTTTGCATTAATAAAAACAACTTTTAACTAAAAAAATCCACTTTAATAATTAAAATATCAAAAAATCTTAATTTTGCAACCGGCTTGGTTCGCCATATCGCCATGAAGCGCTATTTCTCTACAGCACTGTTACCAACATCGTAACCAAAACCATCAACTTACAAATTTTTATGTACAGTATGTTACACAAGTTAAAAATCAAAACAAAACAAACTTTAAAATAAATAACAAAAGGATTTTAACGTTTCAAAACACGACAGTATATGGAGTTTGCTCCTAGTTTATTTTCTTTATTTTAATGTTATCTATCAAATACCGCAAGAATTTTTGGGTCCTTTTCAATTCACCTTTTCACCTTTGGGTCACTTATTGACATTGTACGCCAGTATCAGTTTGGCAGTAACCCGCACACACTTGGATCTTCATTGGATCCAACATGTCGAAATGATGCGGATGTTACTCTTGTGGGACATTTCTAACTCCATGAGATTCTTCTTCTTTTGCAGGCTGTCACGGTTCATTCTTGGACATAATCCTCTCCCAATCTTATCGAAACCTTTTTCTTCGTGGCTCTCTCCCGTCACTCCCGACCTGCCGTTTTCTTGATATTATCTAACCATCTTTTCTGGGATCTACTCTGCTTAGTTATGTCATTCTTGGCCTCCAATTGATTATTATCTTTACCATCCACCTGTTGTAGTCCTGCCTCGCTACATGCTGGACTTAACTAAATTTCAGATTTGCCACACGTTCTATGACGTCTTTAACTTAACTTCTTTTTTTTTATCTCGCTATGTCTTATTTTGTTTCGTAAACTCTTCGTTGCCTTCAGCACCATCCTTAGTCTTTCTCTGCACTCTTGTTGGTAATGGTCATTACCAACAGTTTTCCGTAGGCTACCCAGGCAAGACTTTCTTTTTCTGATCTCAGCCTCTTGGTTTTTTTTTTTCCCAATGTGATTGTGCGATCTAAATAAGTGTACTCGTTGACTTTTTTCATCTTGTGCTTCTTCCCGGTCTGATAAAATTTTTGTTTGATTAAGTGATTGTTGAGTTCTCAAAACATATTATTCAGTTCTTCGGCCGTGCTGCTAATTATGACTATATCGTCCGCGAAACGTAAGCGACTTAGATATTTTCCGTTTCCGTTATGTTTATACCTTTTTTCTCCTTTTCTAAGCAAGTCAGTTGCTTAAAGACGCCTTGAAAAGCCAGCAGGTTGAACAACTTTAACGATCTAAACTACAAGTTAGCTCCACTATAAATATTCTTAATGACTTTTGTAATCTTGAGTCTAGCCTGGCGTTATCTAGTGTCTGAAGACAGGCCTACTTTTTTATTGAATCAAAAGCTTTGTTGTAATCGACGAATGCCAAGTGTATAGGGACATTGTGTTCCCTGCATTTCTCTATTGGTTGACGTATTGTTTGTAGATGGTCAGTGGTGCTAAAACCTTTTTCAGGTTGACAAGTATTTTTTATACTACTCTGGAATGTACAAAAAGGACGATTTGCAAGGAAAATTAATTTTGTCAAGTTGGTATTTGCTATTTGAGTATGGTCCAAACATTAGAGTAATCTGAAATCACTGTGAGTAGAACACTTATTTTATCTATTATCTCTCAGATAAAGATTTAATCATTTAGACTTCAATAGTTAATCGTGACAATTTTCAACTCAGAGGGACTGACAGTTTTACGTGCTCTCCGAAGCACGGAAATGGTCATAAGAAGGACGAACACTTATTATACTATATCTGAAGTATCTTAAAGTACTTTAGTGCCGTCTGCTATTTTTTCTTTGTTATAGTTACGTTCACAAAGAGTAACATATTATTAACTTTAAACTTTTTATGTTGTTTTCAAACAAAAAATAACTTTTTATGTCCGGTAGCGGATACACATTTACCTTGTAGGTATTGGTTTTCCAATTAAAATGTTAGGGGATATTATCGTATTCATTAAATGTTGCGTATATTTTATATCCGTTTAATTTAATATTGAGCAAGAAAGGATAAACCTATTGGTTTTAACATTGAATCATATATTTTATGGAGGGAAAAAATTCTTTGGTTGACGTGAGCTCAATATTTTCTTACTCAAGAAGATACTTTTGTGACTAATCAGTTATACTACATCCTTGTTTATATTACATAAACAGTGCGATTCTAAACAAAGAATTTGTTATTAACGTTATTAAATAATAAAGAAATAATAATTCTAATAAGAAGAACTAATTGACTATTTATCTTTTCGCGCATACAAATGCTTCAGCTTTCGAAAAACGATTTAGTTATAGGTAATATAATAATGTATTGATCGCTATTTCGTAATACGTAGTAATACTATCACGAAATTTATATTTTGTGAATCACCTAGTCAAATTTTGAGTGAATTGTGTTACCTAATAAACTGCATCTGTACACGAAATACATTCACTTTTAAGAAATTTTTAAATTAAAACAATAAAATGTCTTCAACCTATAATGTATAGTTAACTGCAAAATAAACTGCATCGTGAGAACATTTTCTTACTTAAAATATTTGATTGTAAATATCTGGTCTTTTTTTGTTGTACTTATTATAAAATCGTCAATAGGTATGACAATTGACTCCACATTACTTATCAAATGAAATTGCGCCATTTTAGTTGCGTGAGCCAATCAAATCTGCTATAATTTGATTACACTGCCGATCGTGCTGGGTGAATGATTGTTAAATATTATTATATCAATAGCAATGATTCCAGTCTACTAAATAATAATTAATATTTGAAAAATTCAAAAATTAACTTTTTTTTTTTAATTGTAATTAGAACGCACATTAAGGAAATTTTTGTAATACTAAAACTAAATCTTAATTTGTAATTATTATGTTCGATCAATTGTCAAAGCAAATTTCATGCGTGACTTATTTTGTTTAGGTAATTGTCACCGCAAAGATTACTTCTGCGGTATGGACAATTAGAAAAGAAGCCGTCGTGCTTCTTTTCACCGCAATAATTAGTCGGCAAAATAAAGTTATATAAATTATGAGAATTAGGCTGTTGGTATTTGAATCAGTGAATGGTTACAAATAACTTAGCTCTCCGTACGTAAGAGATCGTAATTGAAATATGTAAACACAAAATAGTTTTATTCTTATACAGGGTGTCCCCGTGACCGTGGAGAACTTTTGAGGTGGTGATAAAGGACATTTTTCTAAGACAAATTTTTAAATAAAATTTTTGTCCAAGTTCTAAACCCTTGGGTGGTACCTCCCTTTAAAGCAATATTTTGAATTTATGATTTCAAACGGCCATAGCTTCGATATTATTGATTTTTTAGACTTAATAGATTAGACCTTTTTTGAAGATCATTCGCTTATCTACAAATTAGGTTATATCCCCTTATCGTCTAGAATAAACGGATTTCTAGTTATAAATTAAATTAAGGGAAAAAATGTTTAAAAAATTCAGGTTTTATTTTTTTTATTTTTCTTGCGAACTCCGCATCTCAACCGAAACGTCTTAGAAAAAAACTGATGGTCTAAACCGGATAGGGAATTTAACGGGCTGCAACTTCGGTTAAATAAATTTTTTTGGGAAACTAACCGTTTTCAAAGAAATTCTGAAATAATGAATAAGGTTCTCCACTGTCACGTGGACATCCTGTATATTTTGCGTACTATTCAATGCGATAGAAGCTTTTTCTATGCCTCCTAATGGTGAGTTTATACAGATATTTAATATAACGTAATTGTGGGGGTGGGTGGATATTGAACACACAATATTTTGTTTATTTATTGCATTTATTATCATATTTTTAATTTTTAAAATAATTTGAATTCGGACTTAAAAAAATAGTTTTATTCAAGAGTATCCATCCATTTTTTTATAATCACTTTCGAAATTTTCTCTCCTACCATAGCCATGGTGGCCTGAATATCAGCAGAAACTATTTCGGGCATGAAGCTAGCGTCTACAATTCTTAACCCAGTCACTTTTTTGACCAACAAATTTTCGTCCACTACAGCGTCGGAATCAACATTTGGACCCATTTTAGCAGTACCTGCTACATGTCCTTGCGGATAACCAACATTTCTGATATGACACTTAATAAACGAATCAGTTGAAAATTTTAAATTCCTACAATTTGGTAAATCTATCTGAAGTAACTGGGCGTTAAGTTTTAAAAATGGAGACGTTTTCACCATTTCACCTACATATTTATAACCGTGTATGAGCGCGATTAAATCTTCATCGTTGGATAAAAAGTTTGATTTAATTACGGGTGGACTTATCAGATCCGTTTTGTTTAAATAAATTGTTCCTCTCGATTTTGGTTTGAGCAATGTTGGAGTAAACACAACCAACATTTGATCTACGTTTTGTTTCATCAACGATTTAATTATGTCGGAGTCGTAACCTATTCGTTCCATGTGGCCTTTCAAGTTTAAATCGTTGGGTTTGAACAGGTAATGATAAATCACCATATTAGGAAGCTCATAAGGGTCTTCTCCAGTGTTTATAAATCCAACCAAGTCGTTAATGTTTGTCTTACTCAAAATCCCAGTTTTATGCATAACATAAGAGTATGTTGCATCCACGAGCTCGTCTAATTGATCTACAGTCTCGTTATGATCTAATCTAACAAATATTGGAACACCAAAATGTTCTTGCAAATTTTCTCCTACTTGCAAATCTGCTACCAGTGGTAATTCAATCTCACCCAAATAGGTTTTTGGACCCAAACCACTTTGAAGCATAATTTTGGCGGTGTTTATTGCGCCGGCCGATAAAATCACTTCGTTGTTAGCTTTTAATTTGATCAGCTTCTGATTACGGATTAAGCCTTCGACACCTTTAATTTGTTTTTCACGAATATCTGGAATAATAAGTTTTGTGACCATACAATTTTTTAATACGAAAAGGTTCCGTCGATGTTTAATTTTTGTTAAAAACGCTCTGGCCATGTTGTATCTAGAGCCTTTCTCTAGAGTACCGACAATTTCTTGATAACCCAAATGGTATTCGTTCAAATTTAAGTAATCTATTTCTTTTACAGATTGCAGAATGGCATCTTTGACAAAATGTGGATTTTTGAAGTGATCTATTATTATTTCTCCGGTTTTGCCATATTGTAATGGCAAACTTGGGCATTGAGGTGGACCTATAAAGTTCTCTACCTTGGAGTAGGCTTCATCTACCGAATCTGGATTCCATTCTCCATTTCCCCAAGCGTACCATTTTTCAAAATCGTAAGAGTTTGCTCTCATGTAGTGCAAGTTGTTTATGGTACTCGAACCACCCAGAACTTTACCTTTTGCAACGTGGCAAACTTTTCCAACCATTCCCTGACATACGTTCTCGTCCCCTTCAGTTTTAAACTGCCAGTCTTCTAAGGTTTTTCGAATTGTTGGATAAAATGCTGGCACCTGTAACAATACGTACAGCAGTACTTGAGTGCGAAATATTTCAACTTACCTCGCTGGTTGCTGATGGATTGTCTCCTGCTTCTATAAGAAGGACCTTCCATTTACCATTTTCTGTTAACCTATTGGCTAAAACGCAACCAGCCGCACCTGCTCCGACAATTATAAAATCAAATTTTAGATCCAAATGCTGTAATATGGCTTTTGTTGTATTTTAGTTGTTTACAAAATTTAAAAAATATTTACTTGCGTGATATAGCATTCAGCATCTTGAGGATAGTAACTTTTGGGGCATATTTCACCTTTCTGTAGCATCAGCATGTTTATCATCAATAAAAAAGCAGTGTTAATCGCCCCCGTTAAATGGCCTGGATGAGGATCTTCAATTTTATCTTCCATTTTTAATTTTGTAAAAAAATATTTCCAAAATTATGATTCTTATTAATTTGACATCAATTTAATTATTTTGACATTTAAAAATTTACTACTAATCAATTTTTTTTTTTTGATCTCAGGAGGGCGGATTAAGTCCAAATATACCAAAGAGGATTATTTTTAATAAAATGATAAGAAAAATATATTTGGCAAGAAAATGCTTTTATCACGATACAATTTTCGTTACACTTGTACATTTTATGTTAGATGAAAAAAATACACAAAAGTTTATTTTTACAGTTCACTGTGAGTGTGCAGCCAATCTTCTTTTATCATTGTTGATCCTTTTTGTCCAATCATGATTGATGGGGCATTTGTGTTACCACTAACGATGAAAGGCATGATGGAAGCATCCATTACTCTGACTCCCTTGAGACCATGCACCCTCAGTCTTGGATCAACTACAGCATCGGGATCACTTTGCGGTCCCATTTTACAAGTTCCCACTGGATGATAAATATTAGATGCCACATTTCTTAAGTAGCACTTCCAATAATCGTCGGATTTAAAAACGTACGGTTTACATTGCTCAATTTCCAAATCGACGATTTTTGGATTATATTTTTTTAAAGCATCCGTTTCCATAATTCTTACAGCCTCTTTAATTCCTCGCAAAAATGTTTCAATGTCTTCATCGTTTTCATCGTTTAGAAAGTTTGCATGGATAAGTGGTTTGTCTAACGGATTTGAAGATTTCAATAAAATTTTTCCTCTAGATTTTGGATTTAATAAAGTTGGGACCAAGAAAAAGTTCGCCGAAGCCTTGTTATGTAGTAAATAACGGGACAGAAGAGATTCGCCAATTCCAAATGAGGATAATATGAGTGGAAACAAGTAACTATCATTTGGCAAATGAATAGAATGATGCATTTGTATATCGGGATAATTTGAATCTTTTTTAGTGTTGGTGAAACTTATCATATTTGTCATTGCAATTCCTGATAATGGTCCAGTTCTATGCATAAAATATTCATAGAGATCGTCTATCAAATCTTTTTGAGATTTTGGAATCAATGCTGACTCGTCAACGTTTGCCATGAGGAAACTAACTGTGTGATCTTGAAAATTTTCTCCTACTTTCAGATCTTTCACAACGTTAATTCCTAAACTCTCTAAATGTTCTTTTGGACCCACCCCCGAGTTCATTAATATTTGAGGGGAATTGATTGCTCCGCCCGATATTATAACTTCTTTTTTGGCATGAATTCTCACAAGTTTATCGTTAATTTTTACTTCGACACCTTGAACGGCTTTATTTTCAATTAATAACTTAGTGACATGAGAATTTATCGATACGTATAAGTTTTCACGGTCTTTGATGGATTGAATAAATAATTTCCCGCTATCAAGTCTGGCACCATCCCATACATTCATTAAAGCGTCTTGGTATCCCGATTCGAAATTTTTGGTTTCTTCATATCCTAACTCGCGGTATGCTTCTCCTACTGTTTGACGGATCGGATCTGAGCATGTATAACGGCTAAGTTTTATATTTCCATCACTGCCGTAACCTTCTACACCTTCAATATTTACATTTTCATTTACTTTAAAGTGTTCTAGAACTGAATTGTAATCCCAACCGGAATTTCCAGCTTTTTCCCAATTGTCGTAATCTCTTTTGTTACCTCTGACATAAAGCATAGCGTTTAATAAACTTGTGCCACCAATGCCTTTACCTCTTGGGCAACGACCACGTTTATCTTGCAGTTCAAAACCTGACGCATCGGAACGTTCGTAACTGTATTGCCAATCTATATCTGTATTTTGAGAGCTGAATAATAAAGCAGGAATCTAAAAATAATGTTTGATTATAAATGTAATTTGTAAAAACTTCGTAAGGTACCTCTGACGTTGCGGTGGAATAACCACCAGCTTCCAATACTAAAACCTTCCAATCCTTTACTTCAGACAATCTATTCGCCACAACTGATCCTGCTGATCCCGATCCAACCACAATGAAATCAAACTCGTCACCATCTTTCAGATTTTTGCTATAGTCGGGTGGGTAAAACGACTGGCGATCGAGCGAACATTGCGAAAAGAATAAAGTGTTAATCAATGCCAGGAAGAAGTGGCCGGATGCACCCTGAATTGCATTTGGGCATGTGTTAGCTATTTGTGAACCAAGATCCATCTGATTTTTTCTGAAATTAAAAATGTTACAGTTAAAATTAAGACAGTTGTGTTTCTTATTCTAATATTTTTTTTCTTTTCAGGTAATGATTATTGGTTAAGGATTTTACTCTCCAGTTTTGATGTGGTAGGATCTGAGGCTTAAGATAATTCTACTAGTTTGTAAGTAAACATATTGTCTTGTTACGAAGTGATATTGATCGCTTCTGTCATTGTTTTGTAAATTTGTAGGAATTTTGTAAAATTAAGATTGGCAATAAAGATTGCGGAAATGAGACTTTGTGCCAAGATGCCGAATGGAGCGGACGTGTGGTTTTTTAGGTTCATCGAATCTGATATTTTTTATGCGAGTTTGTTTTGATTTTTTTGAATGATCGTTTGTTTGATTCGACTTATTGAATTGGAATTGGTGAAATTTGTTTCAGTTTTGGAAGTAATTTGTATTAAAGGATTGACGCAATTGATATCGGGCTCAACAGCTGTTTGAGCTGTTTGAGTAAATAGCTCAACAGCTATTTTGACGGTGGCATTTATTTTTGAGAAATATGTTGCAACGAAAATTTTTAAAGTACTAATGGTTTGAAAAGTAGAATTATGTTAGAAGAGAACGACGTGTGGCTTCGGTAATATACCAGCAGATTGCTAAATTGAAATTGTAAGTTCGATCTTCGACTAAGGAAAAAACACGTGGCACTCAGGTTGTCTGTAAAGTCGGTTTACGGACGATAATTTTACGCGATAACGTCATAAGAAAAGATTGATGAAAAATTGCTTACTTTAATGAATTGAATTGAATTATGTTTATGTAACAGATAATACGAATTAAAACTATGTTATTACATTAACCCTCATAGGGTAGTGCGTTATTTGCATGAAACATAGGCGACGCCGAAGTAAACTTAGTGTGGTGATTTTCCACACGGGAGGCAGCATAATATTATAATTAAACCTGCGGAAGCCGAATAGTGGGAAAGTCAAAATTCTTCTGTGGTTTGAAATTATCACCACATAAACTGCGTACAAAGATGTTTAGTTTGAAATTGGAAAGTGTATTCCATAAACGGGTGTAGCAAGCTAAGTGATTACAGGTTTTTAAAGATAATAAAAATTCTTGCAGGATTTGAAAGAGGACATTATTATATAACGAAAGAATATAGGATCTACATACATTTTTCTTATGTAAAATATATGACTACGTAAGTGTCGTTATAAATCGTATTGTGTTGGCTGTCCACAGTTGGATTATAGTATCGGTACTGCTAACATGTTATAAATTTATTTAAAATAGGAATTTGTTAATTTTAGCCGAAAAAGAAAGATCTGCGTCTTTGTCGAGTAGGACCGGTTTAGGGGGATATTTTCAACGAATATAACGTTAGTTAAAACGGCCCGGAGCGGAGGGGATCGAAAGAAATGGTCGGTTTTGACAAATGCAACCATGGAAAATTTTGGATTTCCGTAAAATATAGTCATCTAATCTAATAACATTTTATTAATAAAATAAAAACACCATGGGCCAATGAAATATGCGGTTGCACGTTTAGGCTCTTTTTACACATATTTTTTTATGATCCTCAAAAATTTATTTTTAAATTTGTAATTTAAGTCAATTTCTACCATAATTTTATTAAAATATTTTTAAATTTGTAGGGTTACTTAACGTGCTACTCTCCCATACAGGGCAGTACTTACGGGGGGGGGGGGGAACAACTTCTTCCCCCACTGAAATTATTTATCAATTAATAAAGTATTGGAAGTCCGACTGCAATCGTAAAAAAAATCAGAAAAAACAAAAACATTAGACTTGAAGTGTTTAAATAAAAATTAAAACTAAATAGATATTTCTAATAAATTAAAACCCACATTAAAAAATCGGAAATTCATATTAATATCCGGAAATTGGCGACGCTGGCTTGAATACACCTACTACTAAATTGCAAAAATATAAAAACTGACCATGAAGAATATAAAAAGGTTCTATATATTTACAGTACTGTGTAAAAGTCTGCGGCCACTTAATTAATTGTTAGTTATTACTCCTATTAATTAATTTTCGATTTTTTGAAAAGTAATTATATTGAAATAAAGAAAATAGTTATTTTATCTTAATTTCTATTATTATGGTAAATATTATAAATTGTTTGAACCAAACATTTTAAAAGGAAAATAAATTTTATGACCATCATTGGCAGCGTAGCTTAAAATAACACTTCCGCAATAAATTAGAGTGGGCATTGTAAACCCATAAATTGTCTTATATTATCGTGTGAATTTTATTTGGAAATATGTATATTTACTTAAGATTTGTGAATTTTTTTTTCAGTTTAATTTAGTTCTTCGTTTTGATAACATTATTTTACCATTGTCATCAGTAATAAGTATAATTAACAAAAATGAATTAAGAATTAAGTAAAATTTACATTGCCCTTATGGTCCCAATGTAATCACATTAAGCGGCGTCCATTGTACCTACAATCTAAAAATTTACCTACAAATATTTGTTAAGCATTTTACAAAATCGTCTATCTCATTCTGAGACCAGGGGTTGTTTCAGTCCATCGAAGGAGGAGCTACGTTTGTAAAATTTATTAAAACTGACGGTGGGGCCATCTGTTTAGTAACATTTAAATTAAAATATGGTTTTTTAAATACCGTTTTTTGGAAACAACATTCATCTATTAAAAATTATAGGTGATAATGGAATCTCCTAATCTATGCCTATTGGTCAAAAACTTAGTAATATTTACCATAATCAATAGATAAGTGGTTTAAGTAGTGTAACTCGATATTAATCATATCAAAATTTTTTTGCATAAACCAAAAAATGCACAAAACACTTTTTCGAAACTAAAATGTTTAAGTTATCACAATATATAAATACACTGTATGTATATTATCGCAAACGTTTTCGATAATATACATACAGTACTCTACTCATTTTTCTGCAAACATTACATTTCAAAAATTAATATTATATATATAATATATGTAAAAAATATATATAAAAATATTAATATAACAAAATTTAAATTTAAAAAAATTACCAAGGTTCATTTGTTTAGTTGCAGGTTAAACTAAAAAATTTAGATTAAGCAATAATATTTCTTAAAAAATAGCTTTACAGCGTATTTCATTGGTTGATCCAAATTTTCTGATTTAAGTTACCACTGTACTAGTGGCCCTAAATTGCATTTATTTTGCAGATTTTAGCATGACTAACGGTTTAAGTTGGGACTTAAATTTTTTTATTTACATAGGTATTTATTTATTTATCGAGTTCCTTCTATTTTTAATTTTATATTTGTTTTTATTGTAGTTTTTTTTATTTTTTAAACATGTTGTACTTTATACTTTTGTTTTTTGTTTTGAATTTTACTTTTTTTTTGTATTTTAATAAATTAGCTATTTATTTTTTAATATTTTTAAAACCTCCTCTGAAAATCTAGTCTAAATACGGACCTGCTCCCATAAACATAAACAAGATTTATATTAAGTTCACTAATTCAGTTTATCTTCTAATGTTGCTAAGACAGTGAACTGCAGTACAAATAAAAAAAGTACATTATGTAGTATATTAGTGCTTGTTCACAATGTACGTAAAAAATAAGACAATCATAACACAAACATAAGACGTAAAGTTTAACCTTTGCTATAAAATTTGAAAGGGGTTTGAAAGTTTATTTGTTTATTTAGTTTATTTTTTTTGTTATACGCATGCGCAGTTTCATATATTTCTTATGTTTATTGTGAACACTTTTACGGCTTATGTCCAAATTATGCTTTATGCTTATGTTATCCTAATGCACGTCTTATGTTTTATGTACATTGTGAACAAGCACTTATGTTGCAATGTCTCATATTGCAAATTTGAGTATATATTTTATTTCTTTGTTAAATATTTTAAATATTTCCTAAATAAATCATTTTAAAAGTAAAATAAAACATATCTGATTAACCAGTTCCTGTAGTTCATTTTAAAATTTATTATTTATTATAATTTAATGTAACTCTTAAATTTAAACTTTTAATTTAAAAATTAAAATAAATTCAAATTTAATTTCAACTAATATTGTTGTTATTTGTACTTTTTATGAAAATAATATTTTTATTGTCCGAGGTTAATAATAATAATAATATTAATTAATAAGGGGGTTAATTATTGTTTTCTTAACATTATTAAAACTTTCTTTTTCGAAATGTTTGATAAACTTATTAGGTTTTTCGATTGTACTTTGAATTTTTACATGAATTATCTAATTAACTCATTAACTATTTATATGTTTATGATATATTATTAAGTTATAAATGGAATATTTTTGTAATAATAATTTATAGAATTTAAAAAAAATTTAAATATTTTTTGTAGCTATTAAAATTTAATATTTGAGAAGCTTTTTTTATAGATTAGAAGAAATCGTATTATCGTAAATGCTATTACATAAAAATAGTTTCTAAATATTTACACAACACAATATCAAAAATGTTGTGAATTTTGTATTTACCTTGAACTGTCGGTTCAAGTGCACGACGACGTGCATTATACTGGTTTTTGTCTTGTTTCGCGTACTCCAAAGAACGAACACGGGAAATATGTCAAGAATAGGTTTCAACGTACGATTAAAAAATAAAAATTTTGAATAAGAAGTATTTATAACAAGACATATTTTAAAAATATAAAAAGCTCCTTACCTCTTGTGTGCACTGCTGATTACTTATGAAATTCTGTTATCTTATTCTATATTAGTTGTTTTTCAAATTGATTACATTTACACATTGATAAAAACTTGATAATTACTTTAATCAAAATATAATGTAATTTCGAATTAAAATTCACTCTCGGTTGGTTTCTAAATTAGTTAGCTAGCATCTTGATGAAGCTCCAACGTGTACTGTTATAAATTCAAGTCCGCTTATGGAACTTAAGTATCGCATCATTATACAGTTTAAATAGAATGGTGTGCCCTGAGCAACTAGTAACAAAACCGTTAAATTTTTAAAAATATATTATTATTTTAAGATTCAGTAACAATGTTAATAACTTCTCTGCAGACGTAATTACGTTGCATTTTTTTCACTCTTTTCGCCACACCACTAAATATGCGCGAATTTTACTTCTTTATTTTGAAATTAATTATTAGTTTTAAATACGTGGTATGAATAAACAACAAAATATTATGAAAATATTTAAATTTTTACAAAAGTAAATAACTGAATAGTTCTTCTTAAGATTAATTGGGGGGGGGGGGGCACAAGATATTTATTTAACATATCATCACCTTACTCATCATATATGTATGATCATTAGGAGATCTACTTGTTGGATTCATAGTTTTGGAATCTTTGAAATTTGGTAGGCGTTTCGTGCTTGGCACGATAATTTAAGGTTAACTTTATTTAAAGAAATGTTTCGCCAATCAATGCTAAGATAAACTTCAATCAAACATATTTTTAATCTGTTATATAAGTCAAATTATACAGTAACAGGGTGTAGCCGCGTTTTCATAAGAAAGAAAATAAAAAATCCTTCAAAAGAAGGTTCAAATTCAACCAATCAATAAATTTTTATGAAATTGTTATTTACAATTTACTTACAATATGATAGTAAATTAACCTAAAAATGAATTTTTTAAATGAATATTTTGGTAGTTAGTAGTATGTAATGTTAAAATAAACAAACTAAACAACGTAAAGAATACATACTTTCATAGAAAAATAATATTTAAAAAACAAAAAAACCACAACAATTTACATTTAATAGATTAGGACTATTATACGTAATTTAAAAAAAATTTTTAGTCAGTATTTAAGGATATTGTCATTTTTATTTTTATTGTTTTTTAAATATTATTTAATTCTTATATTATAAAATTCATGTATTTAACCTAAAAATTTCAGTTAGACACGTGACTTGTTTAGTTTTTGGTTATTTGGTTAGTAAAATAAATTTCTTGAATTTTTTAATTTTTTCAATTTTGTTTGGTATATTTTCTCTTGTTTCTCATTATTTTTACGTTTTTCTTGTGTTAAATACGACTGATGATCAATAATAATTGTGAAATAAGGGCCTTTATATCGTATTACAAACTTTCTATTTTAAATTTTTATCATTTCTATAGTAACGTAATTTTTCAGAATTCTATTTCTTGTTTATTCAAATATATTACAATATATATTTTAAATCAGGAATATATGGATTGTTTGGATTTGCTAATATAAATTACTAAGTCATAAAAAACAAACAAAACTTAATATTTATAATAACATTTTTCAGAACACTTAAATAGTATGAATATAAACTTATATATTTTTCGTCTGTTTATTTAAGCATTTGAAAGGTCGTTGATAATAATAATTATCTCTTAATAATAAGTCTCTTGACTTTGATATCAGCACTTTTTCTATATAATTTATAATTCATTCTATATTGTTCGTTTTTGTTATTGTTCATATTAGTCTACATGTATTCTTTACTTTATAGTTGAAATTTATTATTTTAACATTTTTCTTGAGTTTATTTTTAATTTTATATATTTGTAAAGTTAGTTTTATTTTTGGTATACTCATGAATTTACAATATTAGAAGAACTAATTGATTTGTTTTTAAAATTAAAGGAATAAAAGGAAAAAACAAAGACTAACAATCAAATTAGATTTTTACTTGAAATATAAAATTGAGGTATTGCATACCTGCTTGAAATTTTAATTATGTTTAACCTTTATAATATTCTTTTACGTAGGTTTGCTGTAAACAAACAATAAACTTTTATACCTAGCCCGTCGGCGGACTTTATATATTTTTTGGGATATTCTTTTTTTTTAATATTCTATATTATTACATTTTACCTTAAAAAAAATTAAAATACAATTAATTTGAATTAATTTTTTTTTACAATTCGTTGTGACGTTTCAACCAATCTTCCTTTACCATCGTAGCTCCTTTTTGACCGATCATAATTGTAGGGGCATTGGTATTACCGCTAATTATGAAAGGCATAATGGAAGCATCAATTACTCTAATTCCTTTGAGACCGTGCACCCTAAGTCTTGGATCAACTACAGCGTCTGGATCACATTGTGGTCCCATTTTACAGGTTCCTACCGGATGAAAAATATTTGACGCTAAATTTATTAAATGGCATCTCCAATAATCGTCCGATTTAAAAGCGTACTGTTTACACTGTTCAATTTCTGTATCGACAATTTTTGGTTTATACTTTTTCAAAGCATCCGTGTCCATAATTCTTACAGTCTCTTTAATTCCTTCCAAAAGCGTTTCAATGTCTTCATTGTTTACATCGCTTAAAAAGTTTGCATGGATAAGAGGTGGATCAAATGGATTTGAAGAATTCAGCAAAATCTTTCCTCTGGATTTAGGATTTAATAAAGTTGGGATGATAATCAACTTGGCAGAAGAATTGTCTCTTTGTAAATAGCGCGCAATAACTGATTCTCCAATTCCGAATCCGGATAATATTTGAGAAAGCAACTGGTTGCTGCTTGGCGAGGTAATAAAAAGATGCATTTGTATATTGGGATAAATTGAATCTTTTTTTGTGTTCGTAAAGCTTATCAGGTTCGTCATTGCGATTGTGCTCAATGCTCCTGTTCTGTGCATAAAATAATTATAGAGATCGTCCAGATTATCTTGATCAGATTTAGCAATAATCGCTGATTCGTCAACGGTTGTAAGAAGAAAACTGACTGGGTGATCTTGAAAGTTTTCTCCTACTTTCAGATCCTTGATGACTTTAATTCCTAAACTTTCTAAGTGTTTTTTTGGACCGACTCCCGAATTCATTAATATTTGAGGAGAATTGATGGCTCCACCCGATATTATCACTTCTTTTTTTACATATAGTTTCAGAAATTTATTGTTAACTTTTACTTCGACGCCTTGAATTGAGTCATTTTTAATCAATAACTTAGTGACATGAGAATTTACCGATACGAATAAGTTTTCGCGCTTTTTGATGGATTGTATGTATGCTTTTCCTGTATCAAATCGGGCACCGTCCCATAAATTCATTAAAGCGTCTTGGTATCCTGATTCGAAATTCGTAGTTTCTCTATATCCTAGCTCTCGGTATGCTTCTTCGATTCCTTTACGTATCGGATCTGGGTGTGTATAACGACTAAGTTTTAAATATCCATTATTTCCGTAATCTTCCACACCTTCAATATTTACGTTTTCATTTTCTTGAAAATGTTTTAAAACTGAATTGTAGTCCCAACCGATATTTCCAGCCTTTGCCCAATGTTCAAAATCTCTTTTATTACCTCTGACATAGATCATTCCGTTTAATAAACTCGTCCCACCTATACCTTTACCTCTTGGGCAATTACCTCGCTTATTTCTTAATTCAAAACCAGATACATTGGATGACTCATAACTGTATTTCCAATCTAAATTTGTACCTAAATTATCGAATAATAGAGCGGGTATCTAAAATATACTTCGGTTTAAAAATTTAATTTGTACCAACTTACTTTAGTACCTCTGATGAGGTGCTTGAATAACCACCAGCTTCGAGTACTAGGACCTTCCAATCTTTTACTTCGGATAATCTGTTGGCAACAACCGATCCTGCTGATCCCGATCCAACTATAATAAAATCAAACTCGTCTCCTTCCATTAGGTTTTTGCTGTAGTCAGGCGGGTAAAAAGGCTGGCGATCGAGTGAACATTGTGAAAGCAGCAAAGTGTTAATTAATGTTAGAAATAAGTGTCCTTCTGTACCCTGAATTGCATTTGGGCATGTATTTGTAATTTGTGAATTGAGTTCCATTTCCTACTACCTGTAAATATTTCAAGAAAGGTTGGATTATGATCCAATTAAACAAAGTAAAAAAATTACTTGTTTTGAAACCTTAATGGGGTTTAGTAAGTTACAGGAAGAGAATGAATTATAACTAAATTTCAAATATCGGTTAATTTATTTTTCACATGAAATATGGTGAATAGTTTATACTGTTTATGTAGGTGGAGTCGCCCGCAGGTCACTTCTAGTCGCGCAGCTGCTAATATAATTTAATAACTTTATTTTAAATTGGATTTTGTTAATTATAACAGAATGTAACTTAAAAACAAAAATCTATGTCTATTTAAATTCGTATTTTTCGAGTTCGAACCGTTTCAAAGTTTATTTAATATTGAATCTACTCTTGATCTGTAATTTTCGAGTTTGAGCCTCGTCAGGATTTTTTTACATTTTTTGAACTACTCAACCGTTCTGCGTCTTTCTAGATCTGTCATTTGCGAATGATATTGATGTTTAAAACTATTTGTATAAAATAAAAACAAACCGGGGGGGGGGGGGGGATAGCTAATACAGTAGCATCTTTCAAATTTTTACGGTTTTTGTGCCGTTTTTAATTGAATTTTAAAGTGATCCATAAATTTTAATGTTTATATTTGGAATTTACAACATTAATTACAATAATGTCATTAGAAAATTAGAAAATTCTTAGGTACACTTTTGTATCTATTCGCCATTTTACAAGGGTAGAATTCGCATTGTAATTTTACGACTGCGCCCTAAGGAATTTCTGTTTTACTTTATTTGTATTCCATTAGCAATGATTACACTTTTTTTGTATACGGTGTAGGGGAGGACGGGTTATAATGGAGCAAAAAAATATTTGTGTTTTTGTTTATAATTTTCCACTTTGACTGTTGCTTAGATTGATTTGTACCATACTATTTAGAGATTTTTCAATTATCTCAATTACCTAGAACTGTTATTAAAATAATATTTTTATATTAGGTTTTATTTACGTACCTAACTAATTTGTTTTATTTCGCGCAAATCTGCAATAATTTTATTATAAAGGCAAACTTGTTAATACTGAAATGGGGTCCAGTTAGCATTGACAACTTCATGAGTATGTGAATGTTTTACTAAGCATAGGGAGCATGAAGATGTAAGCACGGAAAACAGTTTAACAGACAGCATTTGGAAAATAATTAAAAAATGCTCAATGCTCACCTTAAAAATACACAATCAAGTTTCTTTCACTTTTAATATCAAAAAAGTAATTTTTTTTAAATATTTTAGCAGTTGTATAACCCCAATACTTTTGCTATGACTGCGCTCTTTTTGATAATTTATTATACTTTTAATATTACTTGTTTGCTATCCCCACCTTCTGTTTTTTGCACATATTTTGATTGCTACACTATAAAGTGGAAACTGGAGAAATATATAATTTTTGAAAATTACAAACTTAACCATGGAATTTGATTTTCTGACTAAAAATTTATAAAATTTTGAAAAATTTTCTTGTGTCACTTTTTTAAAATATCCAATTAAATTGGATATTTTATATGTTAACATTTAATGTAAATTAATATTTACTACATAAACTTTTTTATTCACGTATAATACATATAATGCTTTTTTTGTGTGAAAAAATTTAATTAAAAATTAAGCTATATAAATTAACTTTTAAATTTACTTATTGTTTATTTTTTTGTTTTCGGTTTGTTTATTTCAGAATAGGCTAGAAGTCCACGTACAAAAAATATCAATTGAATAATTACTTACTTGGTGGATTAAAATAAACGTAGATAAAAATCTAATTGATTAATATCTAAAAAAAATTCAAGTTACTATTTTTAAGAATTTTAAACAGACTTTTGTATTTATTTCAGATATTAATTTTATTTTTATCTAATTTTGCGTGATTCTCGTTAATAAAAAGCTTACTATATTATTTGAGAAAATCTGTTTACTCATTACGTAATTTGTTTCTTTTCTAACTTATTTTAATTTTAAATATTTTTAATTTTATTTCTTTAACTGTATGAAAATAATTTTCATATTTTAATTAAAAACACATTTACTACAATTTTATTATTTAACTAATTTAAATTTATTTAATATCTTTCACATTCCTAGCAAGAATTTTGCTGTTTCTACATTGAAACTTTACATATCCGTTTGTTGGGGTGGATTAGTCCCCTTCATATCTACATTTTATTTTTAAGGTCTTTTATCTGTTTTCGCTTCCATCACAATTTTTCTCCAATTATTCCTGTCTCTGGCTTTTTCTTTTTGGTTTCCCACTTCCATATTCCGTCATCTGGTTCTACCATCTTATTTTGGGTCTACCTCTTTAATGGATCTGCACTGCATTATCTGTTTCACTACCTCGGTCTCTTCTCTTCTCATTACGTGTCCTAGTCATTTTAATGTGCCCGATTTAATTATCTTCACCACTTCCTCATTATCAATCGCCTCTAGTATTTCAATATTCATCATGGTTCTTGTTTCACTTTCATTAACTTGTTTTCTGCCCAACGCAGCTCTTAATACTTTACGTTCGAAAATTCTTAACTCTTCTTCTTCTTGTTTTTTTGAAAAGAACGCAACATCCCACCCATATGTTACAATCGTTCTTATCAATGCTTTATAAATTTTAATTTTTGTTGATCTTGATATGTGTTTATCTCTCAGTAAGTGTCTGTTAGCACAATAAGATTTATTACCAACCTGTATTCTTCTTTTTGTCTCTTCAGTTCTCTCACCGTTGTCATTTACTTGTACTCCAAGGTAGTTAAAACTTTTTACTTCTTTGTACTCTTTATCGTGAACTTTTAAAGAACTTTTTTTTTTCGTTTTTCCTCTTGGGCATTTCATATATTTTGTCTTACTTTAATTTATTATCAATCCCATCTTTTGTGCCGTATTATTAATTCTTCTAAGACTCTCCATTCATTTGCTTTTCGTTCTCGCTATCAAAACCACATAATTTTCATAGAATATTATAGCTTGTATTTCTTTATTTATTATCGTACTCTTGGTTTTTGTGCTTCCCATAATCTTTTCCAGGACCAAGTTAAACAGCGTTGCAGACCTCGCGTCTCCTCGTCTTTCTCCACTGTTTATCTCAAAATTATTTGTTTTGCCTTCTGATGTTTTCTGATGTTTAAGTGTCATGTTTGTCAACCTTATCCATTTTTTTGGAATCTTCATTTCTGTAATTTTTCTTAATAGCGCATCTCTTTACTTTGTCAAATGCCCTCGGATAATCAATGAACAACATAGGTGTGTCTATACCAAATTCTAAGCTTTTTTCTATTATCTGTTTTAAAATAAATATGGAATCCACTGTCGACTTGCCTTCTGTGAATCCGCATTGATATTCGCCAATCACTTTATTTGTGAACTTTCTCAGTTTTTTATTTATAAGCGTGGACATTACTTTATAGGTTGTATTCAGCAGTGTGATTCCTCTTTAATTGCTGCACACCTCTGGGTCTCTTTTCTTTTTTATCGTTACTATAATTTATTCTTTCCATCTTTGAGGTATCTTCTCTTCTATCCACACCTGTTTTACCAGTTCATAAATTCTTACATGTAATCTTTCTCTCCCATATTTAACCAGTTCTGCATTTATACCATCTTTACCTGGCGATTTTCTGTTTTTCAGTTTATTTATTATTTTCACTACTTCTTTGTAAGAGGGTTCTTCTACTTCTTGGTCTTTTTCTCTTCCCTATCTTCTCTGTATCGTTTTCTAATTGGCCAACTTCATTCTTTATTTCTCTTGTCTTCACCTTGTGTCTTTTTTTTTGTTTTTTTGTTTTCTGTTACTTTTTCTAATTCTTTCATCATTTTTTTATGCTTACATTATTTTTCTTTTTATACATTTTACTTGCTTTGCCGCATTTTTCCTTATAATTTTTTAAGTCATTATTTGTGTTCGAGTTGGATGAGCTCATCCACTTCAATCTTGCTTCTCTCTTGAGCCCTTTAACCTCTGCACATTCATCGTCAAACCATTCTGATCGTACTCTCCTTTCTTAGTATCCCATCGTTTGTTGGTCCACGATGTTACTTCTTGCTTTGTTTTTCATTTTTTCTTTACAATGTCTTCATAATGTGTTCTTATTTTCTGTTGCTATTCTCTTATTTTCCTTACTGTTTTTCTTGCTTTTCCTGCCTTTTGCTGAATTTCAGCTATCACCAAATAAAGATCTGTGTCTGCATTGGCTTTTCTATACGTCCTTACGTCTTTGACTAACGATTTCTTCTTTCTCGAAATCAATATCTGGTCAATTTGATTACCATCACCACTGCTTCCGCCCGGCGATACACCCAAGTTATTTTGTGTATCTTCTTATGTATAAATCTAGTGCTATTGAGGTCCATGTCTGTCGCTGTCGCCATGTTGCATAATCTATTTCCATTACCGTTCGTTCCCCGTACTTCCCCGATGTAAGTTTCTTTACCTATTTGCGCATTGAAATCTTCTAATATCAATAAGGTGTTGCTTTTGGTAGTTGTTTCGCATATATTTTTTATCTTGTTATAGAATTCTTCTTTTTCTGTATCACTGTCGTCCTCCGTTGGCGCATATGCGTTGATAATTGACATGCTCGATGCTTTTGATTTTATCCTTATGTATGCCACTAATTGGTTTAAACTGCAATATATTTTTATGTAGTCTTGCTGACACCACAAAGCCTGTGCCTCTTTTTCCTTGTTTTTTTTACCTGAGTATAGCATCGAAAAATCCTTCTTGACAACTTCTCCTTGGCCCCCTTGCCCCCATTTAATCTCTTGAAGTGCAGTCACATCCGCCTTGTATCTCATTAATTTCTCCGCCACTTCTCTCATCTTTCCTGGTTTTATCAGAGTCCTTACATTCCATGTCCCAATTCTAATTATTTCATTTCTTTTACCATATCTTTTTTATCCACCTTACGGCTTTTTTTAAGCGCCTGTTCCATTCTGCTTATTCCTGTTCCGAATCTCATTCGTGTCTCTCTCCCAGCTATCTTTTCTGGAGTATCCGTCTGGGAAGGTCCAGATACCCCTCCCCCCAACTGCTTTAATTTTTTGGATATAGGTCTTGATTGCATGGTGCTTATCTGTAGGGCATTTGCTTTTTTGTTCCATATATAATTTATTTTGTTTTGCTTAAACATCTTCTGATATCCCACCTTTACTTCTTCTTCATTTTTCATTTCAATTTTGGCTGTAGCCATATTTAGTTTTGTATTACCTTTTCACAGTTAGTCAAGTCATTCTCGGTGTAAGCGTTTGTACCTTTGAGTCTGTTCTTATTTTCAATTATTATTGTTTTTTGTCCAAAGTCCTTCAGTTTTGCAACGATCACTTGTTTTACTGCTATCTTCCCACTTTAGAAGCATCTACGACCTCGATCCGTGTCTGCATCTTATGATTCCAAAAATCTTCTATCTTTCCAGGAGTTTTTATTCTTTTTTATATTTTTCCAATTGATCCTCCAAAGCTGCCATTCTTTCGTCTTGTTTACTAACTTTTACTGTTAAATCTTCAGTCACTTGCTTCATTTCACGCACCTTGTTATTCCACTATGTTTCAATGGTTTCAAATTTTTTTGTTATTTTGTTACTTTCTTTTTTACTATCCTGGAAACCATCGTTTACCATTTTTGCCAAGCCTGCTATCGTCCTTTTTAAATCTTCCATGTTTTCTTCTCGGTTTTTTATGACTTCAACTACTCTATTTGGTAATTTGGGTGTTATTTTACTTCCCTGGAACACCTCTTTCTCTCTACTCATATCTAGTTCTTCTCTTCTCCGTTTAAAATGTTTCCTTATTGATGACCAACTATTAGATCTGTCTTTGTTGTATTTTTCTTTATTCATTTACCATTGTTCGGTTGCACTTAGGCAACCAATCCTGCTCTCGATTTGTGTTATGTTTATTCCTACTATTCAGTATATTTCTGAGTGTTTGGTGTTTTTTCAATATAATAGCGACAATACGAAGGTGCGTGTCAACCCCTAGGAAATATTCGATTTACTATTACTATACCAAAACTCAATTTTCACCACCTAACCTACAATACTTTAAGCCGCTCGGTTTTTCAGCAAAATCTTTTTTTGTGGTATCTTCACAATTTTACATCCTATTTCAAATCGCATCCTTTGCCTGATTCCAGTCTCCTATTGTACCTCTAAAACGCAAAAATTCACTATTCATAAACACAACACAGGACCGCACTTCATGTAATCATCCTAATTTAAATATATAATTGAAATCTATCGGTATTTCACTGTCTAATATCTTTCTTCTTTTTCGGTGAACTGAAGGCTTAAAAAATAATTTTTCAATTCTTTTAATTGTCACAAAAATATGACTTAAATTATGTGTGGATCAGTTTTTTACTATGAGACATTAAAAACTATTGATTTAAGGAAATAAACAACATTTTAGTATAGAAAATTAAAATTAAAAAATTATTTTAAATTATTAATTCTTTATTTTAACGGGTGATTAAGTTGTGAGTAGTATATAGTAGTACATAGAGTAGTACATTGCCTGCTTATATTCTTCGTTTCGTTTCCACATTTCGCTCGTTATTGTAATTTACTTGGACCCCCAGGTTATCAAAACTACTCACTTCTTACTCATCACCAGGGCTCGGAACTTTATGCACTAAAAAGCAATGAAATATGTGCATACGTATGCGCTAAAAAATAGAAAAATATGCGGTATAATATGCAGTAAAAATTAGGATAATATGCAAAATTTGTAAAAAATTTTGCTTAATCTTAAAATGACAAATAAACAAAGTTGTAACTGATAACATTTATTGAAGAAACAAAAATAATATTAAAAATAAAGAATAAACTTTGGAAAATCGAAATAGTACATTATGCAACAAGAGGAGAAACTGAACAATTTGTGACCGGAGGGTCAAGGTTTGTTTGCACGAGGCTTTAGCCGAGGACAGCAATTACTCTCAGGTTAAAAGTCACTTTATTTATCCCCGATGAGCATATACTATGTTTGCAATTGCGAGAAGTAAAGTAGAAACTCCACCAATTACGAAACTTAAAGCAAAAGTTTTAATTTTTTAAATAAAGTTTTATCTAATAGTCATGTTACGAGTTTAGTAAAACTTGGTTTAATTTATAAACGACGTTTAAAAACGTAGGTGTTTTTAAATTATTTTAATACCAACATACAAATTACTGCTAAACTAGTAAAATTAAAAATACAGTAATTTGTATGGTTGGTATTAAAATAAATTAAAAACACCTACGTTTTTAAACGTCGTTTATAAATTAAACCAAGTTTTACTAAACTCGAAATTAAACTCACACTGTACAAGTGGCCCGAAATCAACAAAATATGCAATTATATGTTCTTAAACCTAAAATATGCGAGTTTGTCTAAAAAGTAACGAGATATGCAAAATTATGCGACAAACACTTTTATATTTGACATGTAGGTAATACGAAACGAATTTTTGGCTAAGCAGAATTACAATATGCACTTTCCAAACAAATATGCAAAATCCTAAAGTTCCGAGCCCTGCTCATCACCGTCCACTTCCAAAAAGTTTTCCATTTCTGTTTTCTTTCTTGAACACTTCATATATTTTGTCTTATTTTGATTTATTATTAGTCCCATCTTTTTCGCCATAATCGTTAATTCTTTTTACACTTTTTACCAATTTACTTCTTGTTCTCGTTATTATTACATCATCCTGTAATGGGAATTTTGCTATCACTCGGACTGTAAACAACAATTTGGAACTAACAGTGTTCTCAAAAACCAAACATAGTAGGGAATTAATAATGCTAAAATTGACTTATCCGACCGCTCGGATAGGTTTACAAGATTTTGTATGACAGCTGTTGCATCACCAAGACCTTCTGCGCTTCCAATTATGAAGAAAATGTTGTCGACGTGACCTTCTTCCGCTGCGGTGGAAGAAACAGTTTTTTGCTGAACTCATGGTAGGAAGACGATGAAATCAATACTGGGACAGAAGTAATAGCTTCATCCAAACCTTTACTTAAGCACTTATAACACACTTAAAACACGGTAGGTTGTCGATGCTGGTACGAAGGAACAAGATAACATTACACCACTTCAATAGTCGTTCCGCAAACGGTTGAAAACCCGTTCATCAAATATGATACCAATAATTGTCGACGTTTACATTGTTGGCAATTTACTTTTACACTACGTCTCAGGTTTAAAATCCCAAATCTGGCACCCTGCGTTACTCTCTGATAAGTAGATTTCTACTAAAACTCGGACGAACTTCAGAACTAATTTCGTCCTCTGCACTCAATGCCACGGTCTAGGACGTTTTGGCGCACCCGTTTTGACGCGACCGTTTGGCGCAGCCGTTGTGGCGTGAGCCCGTTTCGGCGCGAGACCGTTTTGGCGCGGGAATTATAATAAGTACTTTTTATAAGACGAAATCGTTAGAGAAGTAACTTAGTTTTATTAATTGTTTTTTTAAGTACGGTTAATTAATTATTAATTAATCAATTAACTTAATTAATAAAATAATTTTAAAAAAATAAAAATTTTCTGAATTTAATTTTTTGTTTTGTAGCTGCCTTGTTTATTATTTTCTGATTTTCTGTGAAATTTATTAGTTTTTGAAAAATTTTTACTAGACAAAAGTTCTAGTCCGTTAAATCTTCTATCCGGAATGCGTTAGGGCTCGTTCACAATGTACGTAAGACATAAGATAAACATAACACATACTTAAGAAATAAAGTTGAACTAATAGTAAATCAACGTAAGTGTTCACAGTGTGCTTACGAAATTCTTATGTTTATGTCGATCTTATGTTCGGCTTACGATCGTACATAAGATTGAAATTATGTTACATTTACTGAAATTTGTGGTTTAATGTTGGTAGTGGTTGGTCACAAATTGAAATAAATTGACGAAATTGACATAAACATAGCCGTTGTTATAAAGTTTGACAGGTGTTTGAAAGTTTATTCGTTTATTTTTTTGTTATACGCATGCGCAGTTTCATATATTTCTTATGTTCATTGTGAACACTTTTGCGGCTTATGTTAAAATTATGTTTGATACTTATGTTAGGCTTATGCACGTTTTATGTTTATGTACATTGTGAACAAGCACTTAGATTTTTTGTAAAATATTTTGTTTAAAAGATATAGGGTTTTGAATAAAACAAAAAAAAAAGAAAAGTTTGAATTTTTCAACATTTTTTGACCTTAATTCATAATTCGAAAATCGTTGATTTTAGAGTAGAAAAAATTTAAATCTAGTTTGTAGATTATTTCACGTTCTTTAAAAAAGCTCTAAGCTATTTTTACTGAAAATCAATAAAACGATTTCGACTTATCAAAAGTAACGATTTCGTCTTATAAAAAATATTTTATAATTCTCGCGCCAAAACGTTCTCGCGCCAAAAAGTTCTCGCTCCAAAACGCCTTGCACCAAAACGGTCTCGCGCCAAACCCGCCTCGCGACAAATCGGCTGCGCCTAAAGTCCAATCCCGGTCGTTCCTTCAAGAGTCATGTATTTGTAAACTTGATTAATTTCTTCAGACTCTGCATTTTTTTCATCGTTTTTAGTACTTCTTCTCTATTTTATTTCTTTATTTATAAAAGAAAACATTGTTTATTTTTCAATTTCCACTTTTTGAAAATATTAAATTAAAATTAATTTGGATGTTTTATTATGTCGAGATTATGTAAATTAATATTTACTACCTATATAAACTTCTTTATTCACCCATAAATGCTGGATTAATATTTACACAGATCAAAACCTAATTGATTAATATCGATAAAAACCTATTGTGATTTAAAATACTATTACAATTTTTAGTTTATATTTTAAAAAATTTTAAACAGACTTTTGTATCTATTTCAGATAATTTTATTTTTATCTAATTTTGCGTGAGAAATTTTTCATTAATAAAAATGTTACTGTATTTGTAAGAATCTGTCTACTCACTAAGTGATTTTTTTTCTAACTCATTTTAGTTTTAAATATTTTTAATTTTATTTCTTTAACTCTATGAAAATATTTTAATATTTCAATTAGAAACGCATTTACTACAATTTTACTTGCTATTTAAATATATTGCAATGGAATTTTATACTTATTTTATTAGATTTATCTGCAACTTACCACGGTCTAGCTAATATCAGGAACAACCTCTTTAATCTCAGGAGCCGGACCTATGATTGTCACACAATCAACTAACTACCAACATTTTTGCAACTTGTATTAAAATTAAATGATTAATTTGAAAGCAAATAAGATCGTTTATTAAAACAAAATAAAATCCTCTGTCCACAATCCGGACCTGAACGTAGGTTGTTTTAAAGATTACAAACATATACAAAATTAAATTGGCAATTATCTCAGCCTTTTTCAAATATTGTAATCTTTAAGTTACAACTTAAAATTGAAAAGTGTAAAAATAATGTGCGTAGTTTATAAATTATCAATTGTAACGTTGAATTTAAATTTTATCACTTTGTTATTATACAAGATCTCTCACCCAGTAATAGTTCCGTGATATCACCTAATTTTCTTCCTTCTTTTCTTAACTTTCCAACTGCTCAAACACTCAAAACCATGTAAACTCCTGTTCCTACTTTGTCTCCTTCGTGTGAATCCAGTATGGTAAAATTTTCCAAATATAAAAATATAACTTCTAATTTTCAGATGTCGGATTCCGTACAATTAATCGACAATGATCGTAATAACCTCATAAACTTCAATCTTCAACAAATTCTAATTTTATTCTATATTTTGGTCGCTATCACCATAATCCAAATTCTTAATTATTCATAAAGAAAATCTAAAATTATTATCACGAAAAATACTCTTTTACAATTTTCTTCCAAAATTTATTTTTAATCTTCTACTTTTATCAAAAATTCTCTATTCCTCTCTCCGGGAAAAATGTTACCAACCACTCTCTTCTAATTTTCTAAATTTCACTTTTAATTTTATAAGGTGCGTTCACATTTTTTGTAGGTCTGTATTTGATACAATTTATTGCTTCCGTTCTTATTTAATTTCTTTATCTTATAAATGGTCCCACAATTTTAAACTATTTACAATTTAACTACTCCAGCTACTGTTTTTATAAAGCAGTTGCCCTATTATTTATTTTATTTTTATTTATTTTTTTTTGTTACGAAGCATGACAATATGTATAATTGAAATCTTTCGGTATTGCATTATCCAATATGGTCCTTCTTTGTCCGTAAACTGAAGTCTTAAAAAATATTTTTTGCAATTGCGGAGCTAAAGTAGCCACTATCCACCCCGATTTGCGGATTTAAAATGGCCTTTTTTTGTCCGAGGGCAAAAAAGTAGTCACAGCAGGCAAAAAAGAAGGCTAGCGGGCAAAAATGAAAAAGAAGGTGTTATATTTTTACCTGAATACCTGGGGGTATCACCTGCGGATATTCAAGTGGCAACACCTCGTGGTGTTTTTAATTAAAAAATTAAAACTTATTCTTTAAGTTTCGTAATTGATGGAGTTTTTACTTTACCTCTCGCAATTGCAAAAAAATAGTGTTGTATGGGTTCGTGTAACTACCATTCGTAAAAATAAAACCACACACTGTACTTTATTCATTTACTTTAATGACCCAACTATGGAACTTCACGCAACACAATATTAATGCGAACCATCATTGAACAACGCTTACATATATGCATATATTGTGGTGTTACGAAATACGTGGGAGAGGAGTAGTTAGTTTTGGGATAGCATTTCAGTCTATTTAAGTTTAGTTTAACTGCCCAGTAGATATTACATTGCAATGAAACTCATAATTTGTTGGTAGGTTTAATAAAACGTTGCATTGGGAAAGAGATTGCAAAATAATAAAATGGAAATTCTTTGTTTCAATCACACTACAAAAATTACAAAATTATGTTTAAAGGAAATTTTTGTTTTTAAAATTTAAACGTAGCCGGAAACGATATTTTTTATAAACGTTGGTGCGTTAGCGTTAGTGCGTGAAGGTCAAATTTTGGTTTTTTTCTTTTTTATATGGAAGATTGAGTAGAAGTTATTTTTTTTTGGAGAATATTGGAAGCGGATGATATTCGTTGGATCCAGATACGAGAGTTTAGTTTGAGAAAATTTAAATAAGTGAGAAAAAGCGACCAAGTCAAAAAGAAGCAACACCACATGGGAGTTGTTAATTTACAGAAGAAGATAGATCGTGAGAGGATTTTTGAATGCCGGCAGCGTATCGTGGAAGCACGAGTTATCTTCACCATCGCCACGAAAGTAAGTGCTTATTTTCTCTATCGCCTTGCTGCACGGGAACTTTACACTGAAGCATTGCGCTGAAGATAGGGTTAAATTTCGTCAATTAACATAAAAATTTTTTTTATAAACATTTATTTTAAAGAATTTAGTGAGATTCGTTTATTTAAAATTTTGTTTATATGAATTTTGGAAAACACAAGTATACACGAAGGTTAACGATAACGAGATTGATTAATATTTTAAAGAAAGATTTATATTTTAACTTTACAAAATCTCGTTGTCGTGAATCCATACATTATTACACAGTATTTCCATGCTAACGATTTGTGATAGCAAATATAAGGTATTTTGCAATCAACTTGGTTTATTTTTACTACATTAAATAAAAATCTTTTTTGAGTGTTGAAAGTGAAATTTTGTTGCAATCCCGTATCTGCGGGGCAAAATGCATTGGTGACCCACACCCAGAGGCTGACCGTCTCATCTCCCACTTTCAGGGGCTAGTCGAGGTGCTTAAAGGACAGGGTAAAACAAATTTTTGTAATATCACTGCAATATATTGCAATGATATTTTGTAGAAATTTATTTTATTGTTAAACTTGCAACCTTCCTCAGCTTAGCTCAAATCGGAAGCAACCTCTTTGATCTTAGGAGTCGGTTCTGTAGATGAAAACAATAAATTCCTTCAGCTCTGAACTGCTTACGAAAAGTAGTGCCTCAATATTATCCTAAGGAGTAACATACAGAAACAACCAGGTCAAACCAAGTAACAGATATCACTTGGGGAAAATTTCCCCAAATCACTTGGGGAAAAAAAAAATTTCTGCTCTAGTCAGCAAACACAAAAAATATTTGTTCAAATAAAAGTTGTCCGACAAATGCGACCAACTATTACTGATAACTAATGTTCGCAATTGCACCATAAAATAAATTGTAAATTAATACGCTTTGCGACTTCAAATCATCTCCAATCGCTCAAAAAGCATAAAAAATACCTCACCAACCCCAAATCTGGAATCACTTCAAAAACAACAAAAAATTCACTTATCAAAAATAAGGCACTTCGCTCTCTGCAAATCTTAACACGAGCCAAGACTGACTACATGCGTGCGCAACCTCTGTCGCCCTTCTCTTCCACCCCCGACTCGTCTAAAACTTCCGGTTCTTCTTTTTTCTTCATGGCTTCCTGTTTCGTGTGATCTTACCTTTCTAAGTTTGAAATTGTTTTTTCTTGTATTATTATCTTCACTTGTTTTCCGCTTCTAATCTTGTAGCTTCTTGTTTTTCAAATTTTAATTTTTCTGCTTCTACTTTTACCATTTTTAATTTTTCAGCTTCTTGTCTTATACATAATTTCCAATTTTAGCGCTTGTAATCTTACAGCTTCTTGCTTTTTAGCTTCCAGTTTTACCATTTCTAATCTTTTAATTTCTAATCTTTTAGGTTCTTGTTTTGCTGCTTCTTGTTTTATAATTTCAATCTTTCAGCATTCAACTTTGTAGCTTCTTGTTTTGTAATTACCAATTTTTTATCTTCAATTTGTTTCATTTTTCCATTAAATGTTCTCTCTATGGTTCTCTCAAATACATTTTAGTATTATTGTTTTCCAATCAATTTCCTCCATTTTTACTTATTTTCTCTTATCTAAGGGTCAACAGTGCGTTCAATTGCGGAAGCCCGACGTTGTATGCGCCAATAGATGCTATGTAAAAATTCTTAAAATATTTTTCAATAACTTGTTTGCCTCCGGTTAACCCTTGGATAACTTTCAGGGCGAAGGGTTCTAGCGTCTTCAAAAATAAAAAAAAAATTTCCAATAAAAAGAAATAAATAAATTTTCCAAAATAATTAATTTTCAATTGCAGATAATTTATTTCCAATGTAAAATTCTTTCAAGAGATTGTACTTGCAATTTTAACCTTATCCAATTTGACGTGTGTTATCTATCTGGCCACACGCTCGCACTTACAAATAATATAATTTTTAATTTTTCAATTTTAAATGCAAATCGAATTTATTACTTGAAATATTTTTTTTCCAAGAATTAATCATCCAAATCAACATCGCTCGGTAGCCACTTATCAAAAATATATCCAAAATCCAAAATATCAAAAATACGCAGTAATGCAATCGCATAAAATCACTTTATTTAAATCAAAAATAATTACACACAACTTCAAATATAAGACAAATCTCAAGTATAAATCACAGAGCCAAAAAACTAGCGACCAGCTTAGTCGGCCTTCTTGGCAAAAAAGCTCTCAATTGTCTGTCTTTGGTCCCCACCTAGTCAATTTTACAAAGTTGCAATTTAATTATTAATATTCAAAATTTTACTAAATTGTACAGGGTGGGTCCAAAGTTACTTTGACACACGACAATATACAGTGCGCATGCACATTTATGAACATAACAAATAGTATATGCAACTTCGGGGATAAAGTAACTTTTGGTCTGAGGGTAAGTGCTGAGCTCGGCTAAAGCTTTGTACAAACAAGCCTTTATCTTCAGGTTAAGAATTAGTCACTGTATCCCCTTGTTGCATAATGTACTATTATGTGTGGAAAAGGTTTTTACTCTGAGGTATCAAAAACAATTGTTTTAAGGTTTAGCCATGAAAGCTAGTTTTATATGAAAGATGTGTTAAATTCTTCTTTATAATTAAATATTATCGACATTTGTATAACTTCACAGGGAACTCTGCTCTTCAGTGGAGATTCCACTTCCCCTTAGCTGTCAAGCGAAGCAAAATAATTACCAGAACAGGAAATTGATACTTTTATTAGGTTGCAGCTGTATACTATTATTAAAACAATTATTGTTCACAGATATGTCAAATTACTTTTTTAGTGCCTATGATATAAGGGAATGTCGTCAGGGTTGGCCACCCTTTTAACTTTTGCCCATAACTTCCGTGTAAGAAAGAATTTTGTTGATTTAAGCACATGATCAGAAAGATCTAGGAATAAAGCTACTTTCGAGGCAATCGCAAATTGATTGGATAAAAAATAGAGAACTTATGCAAGAATTAAAAAAAAAAATGTTGTCAAGGTTGGCCCAATGCTGTCTAGGTTGGCCCACCGTTGAGAATTGCCAAATTCATGCAAAAAAATTGACTGGATGAAATAATAAACCAAATTTATTTTATTTTTATTCGATTGAGTGAAACTTTCCAATATAATATCGCAGAGAACTGATTTACATGACACATAATTCCGAATCATCGTTTTGGCAAATAAAATAGCTCCTTTCCATTTTGGCACATTTAAAATGCACATTTTTCTTGCATTTAATGCATGCAATAGAGTCGTTGCGGTTCAGGCGACGAAGCATTCGCTTCCAAGCAGATTAAGCATTTACCAACGTGGTTTTTTTGCAACGGTCCAACCTTGACAACAAGTTCCATCACCACATCGCGTCACACTACAACCAAACAGGTAGCGAAATTGAATTTTTCTCTTGAATAATTTTTAAAGACTATCCACATAACACATTTTAGATGCTTATCTTAACGATTTAATGTTTTTCCTCCAAGTTTTCATGCTCTATTTGCAGCTGGTGGAAAACTTTTTTGTCTTAGTTCAGTGAATGAGTGCACAACACGTTTCAACATTACACTCCAAAATCAGTAATGACACGAAAAGTTTGTTGTCATTGAGGGATGTTTTGCCACACTCGCACATAGGTAGTTTCAGTGATCTACACTGAAAAATCGCAGTGGGCCGACCTAGATGACGGGCCAACCTTGACAACATTCCCCTATTATGTAATTTCTAATCATTTATCGTAATAAAAAGTAAGTATAGCCTAACTTGTTAGTTAAATTCTTACCGATGGTAGCGGAATAATTAAGAACTGTTTTATACAAATAAGAAAATATACAATAATTATTAATATAGCATAAAAAATTTATTTTTACAATTCATTGTGAGTATGCAACCAATCTTCCTTTATCATCGTAGATCCTTTTTGACCGATCATAATTGTAGGAGCTACGGTATTACCACTAGTGATAACAGGCATAATGGAAGCATCAATTACTCTAATTCCTTTGAGACCGTGCACCTTAAGTCTTGGATCAACCACAGCATCTGGATCACTCTGTGGTCCCATTTTACAGGTTCCCACTGGATGATAAATATTTGGCGTTAAACTCTTTAAATGGCATTTCCAATACTCGTCAGACCTTAAGATGTACTGTTTACATTGTTCAATTTCAATATCTGCTATTGTAGGTTTATACTTTTTCAAAGCATCTGTTCCCATTATTTTTATAGCCTCTTTCATTCCTTCTAAAAACGTTTCCATGTCTTCATTATTTTCATCGCTTAAATAGTTTGCATGGATCAGAGGTTCATCAAACGGGTTTGAAGATTTTAACAAAACTTTTCCTCTAGATTTTGGATTTAATACTGACGGTGCCAGAAGCAGGTTTGCTGAAGAGTTTTTACGTTGTAAATAATTCGCAATAGTTGTTTCTCCAATTCCAAATGAGTCTAACATGAGTGAAATCATGTGTTGGTTGTTTGGTAAATTAATATAATGGTGCATTTGTATATTAGGATAGCTTGAATCTTTCTTTGTGTTTATGAAGCTTAACATGTTCGCCATCCAAATTCCGGCTAATAATCCTCTTTTGTGCATGAAATATTCATAAATATCGTCGATGTAATTTTTGATTGTTTTTGGAATAACCGCCGACTTATCAATATCTAGAAGAAGAAATCCGATTGGGTGATCTTGGAAGTTTTCTCCGACCTTTAGATCTTTGATAACTTGAATTCCTAAACTCTCTAAGTGTTCCTTTGGCCCCACTCCTGAATTCATTAATATTTGGGGAGAATTAATTGCTCCAGCTGATACTATCACCTCCTTTTTGGCATAAACTTTTAAAAGTTTATTGTTGATGTTTACTTCGACTCCTTGAACTGATTTATCTTGAATTAATAGCTTCGTGACGTGAGAATATACCGATACATATAAGTTTTTACGCTCTTTTATGGACTGTATGAATGCTTTTCCTGTATCAAATCTGACACCGTCCCATAAATGCATTAAAGCATCTTGGTATCCCGATTCGAAATTTTTGGATTTTCCATATCCTAGCTCTTCGTATGCTTCTCCTAATGCTTGACGTATCGGATCTGGGGATGTATAACGGCTAAGTTTGAGATATCCATCACTTCCGTAACCTTCTACACCTTCAATATTTACGTTTTCATTTACTTTAAAATCTTTTAGTACTGAATTGTAGTCCCAACCGGTATTTCCAGCTTTTTCCCAATTGTCAAAATCTCGTTTATTACCTCTGACATAAATCATTCCGTTTAATAAACTTGTACCACCGATGCCTTTACCTCTTGGGCAACTATTTTTTATATTAGAAACATCGGAGTGTTCATAATTGTGTTGCCAATTCATATTTGTACCGCGATTGTGGAATATTAAGGCAGGTATCTAAAATATACGATTAAAAATTTAATTTATAAAAACTATTTAAGTATGTACCTCGGTTGATGTCGTTGAATAACCACCAGCTTCAAGTACTAAAACCTTCCAATCGTTTACTTCGGATAATCTGTTGGCTACAACCGATCCAGCGGATCCTGATCCAACCACAATGAAATCAAACTCTTCTCCATCCGTTAGGTGTTTGCTGTAATCGGGTGGGTAAAAAGACTGACGATCGAGTGAGCATTGTGATAAGAATAAAGCGTTAATTAACGCTATAAAAAAGCGACCGGATGTGCCCTGAATTGCATTGGGGCATGTATTAATTATTTGTGAATTGATATCCATTTTATTGAATTGAAAAATTTTCTAGTGTACACCGGCGTTGTATTATTGATCTGTAAATATTTTCAAGAAATGCTATAAACGATTCGATTCAATTTTGATTATAATTATTTATTAAATTACTTGGTTTGATACTTTAAAATAATTATAAATAACTTTGTTTTATTTTTATTAATGTTCATTTTAAAATAGAATACAAAATTAATGGTCCACGTATAACAAATACTAATTGATAAAAAGGTAAATGTTATTAACATGTGATAATATTTTTTAATAAAATTAATTTTTACATGTTAGATGAAATTGAAAAATAATTTAATTCATAACTTATATGAAATTGTTTAAAAACTATTTAAATGAATGATATAGTTTGCGACACCTTGTTATAACTGATGTTTCGATTTTCAGAATCTCATCAGGCAAACAAAAATAAATTTGACTTTAAATCAAGTTTGAATTTTTAATTTAAAATCATAACTTTTCAATCATTTCAATAATTTTTCCAGGTTTGCCTGATGAGATTCTGAAAATCGAAACATCAGTTATAACAGGGTGTCGCAAACTATATCATTTATTTAAATAGTTTTTGAACAATTTTATGTAAGTTATGAATTAAATTATTTTTCAATTGCATCTAACATGTAAAAATTAATTTTATTAACAAATACTAATTGGTTAACTACTTTCATGGTTGGTTCTTAATAATGATTTAAAATTTAAACTGAAGCTTTTGCTTTAAATTTTACTTATGTTCAATTTACTATTTTAAGTAATTAAAAAAAAAAATAACCGAATAATTAAAAATTTAATTTGTGATTCAAATAACAATTATTAAGAGCGATTTCATAATAAATTCATAAAAATTGTAAAACTTGATTAGACTACATAATTATATAAAAAAATTATATTCAAGGCTCAATAAAAAATAATAAATTACGTTACCAAGAAAAGAGCATCTTTACCAAAAATCTGAATTGCAACTTTCAGAAAGTTATCACTAAAACTACACCATTTCATATTAAGTAATATTATCCTTACCTCTTGCTTATTGTGATTTACAGTTGAATCTAAATTCTTATAATTCTATTGTCTGCTTTATAAGTGATTATGTTAGCATACTAATTGTATACATATTACGAACAAAATTCATAATTACAAACTTAATATATTATTGTTAATAATATAAAAATAATAATATTGTTAATAAACAATATAGACTAATTTACAAGATTATTATTAGAAATTGATAAATTAAATCACACTATTGTAACTTGTAACGAGTTTCGACCTTAGACGGCCCGCGTCAGACAGAATAATGTTGAAACTTAAAAACCGAAAGTACGTCAACTCGAAGACGAAATATCTGTAGAACTTTGTTATAAAATTTTGTTATATAAACAGCTAAGCAATTAATTTTGTAATTATTTAAATAAATATTTAACGAAATATAGCATTTTTTAGGTTGGTAAAAAAGTTTAACAATAGATAACAGCCGAAGATTTGAATCATTTCCTTTACCTTCAGAATTTAACAAAAATTATGATGTAATAGAAATGAAGTTAAAAATGAATTTCAAGTAGATTTTTGTGGTAATTCGTAATTATTGTTAAATATAAAATTAAAAACTAAACAGAAACGTTAACGAAATTAACGTTTTCGTTTTTTCGTTAAGAAACGAAAAAAAATTATCTTTTTAGAAGTCAAACCATGTCGCAGTGCGGTCGACTTCAAGTACCGGATGTGTGGTTGTATAGTTTTTTTACTTATTTAACCTTCAAAATTTATTTAAGCACGTGGCATCGTTTAAATTTCTTATTTAGTTTTTATGGTAAGTCATGCTATTCAATTCGTAGATATTAATTTTCAACATTTGCTTAACTATTTCTTATTTTTGCAATTTGTTTTGTATGTATTTTCTTGTGTTTTATTATTTTTCATTTTTTCTTAGTTGGAAGAATGGAAATCGTGAAATAGGGCATATCGCATTACTATAATTTTTATTTTAAATTTTATTAATTTTCATTACATATTTTAGTTTTTTCTTTATATTCCAATATTCCTATTCTGTTAAATGTAGTAAATTATTGTCTTTTTATTGGTTTTTAAATAATAATTTTCTTTCTTTTGCGGTTTGAAATCTTCTAATATTAATAAGGTGTCGCTTTTGGGAGTTGTTTCGCATATATTTTCTATCTTGTTATAGAACTCTTCTTTTTCTGTATCAATGTCGTCCTCCCCCCAAAATTATTAATTCGTAATTTTACAATGACTTCAAACCATGTATAGATTTCTATATAAATGATTTTCAAAACACTAATGATACTATATTTGAAGGCAAATGGCTAATTTTGCATCAGAAATGAAAAAACCAGGAAGGAGAGCTTCCAAAATATACAATGAAAGCTCTTAATCAGTTCAATATTAATGTTTCCGAATATATATATTATTTTAGGAACATTAGCGGTTACTACAGCCTCTGTAGAAAGAACATTTTCCATCTTAAAACGAATAAAGCCAAATTTTAGAAATAGTACGGGCAAGAATAGGTTAAGTGGTTTAGTTTTACTAGCAGTGCACAGGAATGTGCCTATATTAATGTAGAAGAGGTTATAAATACTTTTGGAATAAAAAAACGGAATAATTTTACAATTATAATTATATTAGAATAATAATTTCTATGACTTAATTTTTAGTGTTTATTTATTCGTTGGAAACTATTATTGTTGTTATTAACGTTAAAATGTCTGACGAAACCATTTTTTCGGAGAAATTAATATTTTATTGTAATTTTTTAACTTTCTATTGAGCGCATGACCTTGAAAATTTGACAATTTTTTGACTGCGGCGCTATTAAAAACGACTCGCTGCGCTCGCAGGCACCCCCCCCTCCTCGAACCAAATTCCTTGCTACACCACTGCTCTACAATATAATTTACATAGTATTTGTTATTACAAGTTCTACGTGTTTGTGCATTTATTCCCTCATACTTTTTAAATAATTTTCAGCAATGGAAATAAACAATATATTAGACTTTTTGTTAAAAAATAATTTTAATACGTTATCTTATGAACAAAAGTGTACTTTACAAGAAACTTTCAATGCAGTTAGCAGAACCGTATTTAGACTAGATTTTCGGGAAGGGTTTTAAAAAATTCAAAAATAAATAGCTAATTTATTAGAATACAAAGAAATTTTTTTTTTAATTTAAATTTTGTTATATTAATTTTTGAAATGTAATGCTTGCAGAAAAGTGAGTAGAGAAAGTTTTTTTTGTCAAGATGGCATACGGCCCTGGTAGTTGGTATAGCAAATTTTTGTGGCTTACTAGTTGCGATAATTGAAATAAAATGTTTTGTTTTACTTGCGTAATTTTTGGCGGAGAAAAGGAATGGAATGTTGACAATAAAAAATTTTATAAGAAAGGCAGAAAAACACTCTATTTCAAAAAATCGCTTGAGAAATCAAGAAAAATTTCATGTTTTGTATCAAGTTAGAATTGAACATGTTCTATCAGAAAGTCGACGACTTGCTGCCCTAAAATATAGTGCAAAAGTCTGTATAAATAGACATTTACTAACACGTTTAATCCATGTTGTTTTTTTGGGTAAGCAAGAAATTGCTTTTCGTGGACATCCGGAAAATAACGAATTTTTAAATAAAGATAATTATCTTGAATTACTAGAACTACTTGCACAAGAAAAGAACATTTTTTGTTATCAATAATATTTAAAGAAACATGTAAGACGATACAAAATAATTTAATAGAGTGTAACTTGAGTTTTAAACTCAATAATTATTATGTACATTATTTAGATACATATTTAATAACTAACTGCTATTATTAGTACTTTTTAATACTTCAGACTTTCATGCCCGGTTTCAGAAACGATAATTAAGGAATTTGATCAAAATCAAAATTTTACAACAATATGGCAACAATACATTTAAATTGTTGTAAAACTTTAATCATAGATTAAGTTATAACATGTGATTGTGAAACCGGGCTTAAGTCTTCCCAAATTACTTACTCACGGAGCTTTGTCAACCACTCTTACTCCAAATCGCGTTCTTTGCCTGCTTCCAGTCTCCTATTCTACCTCTAAAACACAAATTTTATTGGTTCACTATTCATAAACACAACACAGGACCGCACTTCATGTAATCATCCTAATTTAAATATATAATTGAAATCTATCGGTATTTCACTTTCTAGTATCGTTCTTCTTTGTTGGCGAACTGAAGGCTTCAAAAAAATTATTTTTCAATATTTTTAATTGTCACAAAAATATGACTTAAATTATGTGTGGATCACCTTTTTACTATGAGTTTTTTACTTAACAACATTTAGGGCCGGGATTATAAACGACAAATAACTAATTTACTTGTGAGATTGTCAAATAAGTAAATTTACCACTCGGTGCCTGGTGGGGACCTAAAACAGACAAACAAAGAGAGATTAGTTACATCCCGGTTGGCGGGGGGAGGAGAATGTCTTTTGGCCGGCGGTGTCCGAGATTGAAGCCGGGTTGGTAGTCGCCTAACTGCGCAATGAGCGGGTTTTTGGCGAATCTTGTGGAGTTGTAAAGTTTTTTCGCTTGCTTCCTGATGTGAACGCCGAGGGTGTCGATTTTTGCCTCGGCGTGAAGTCTTTAATTTGTTACGTAGTACGGACTGGAGAATGCGTGACGAATGCATTTGTTTTGTACTACTTGGATCTTGTTTATGTGGGTTTTGGCTGCTTGTCCCCACACGGGAGCAGCGTAGGTCATGGTTGGGCGGATAATGGCATTGTAAATTCGCAGTTTGTTTGCGGGAGACATCTTACTGTTGGAGGCTAGGAGAGGGTAAAGCTTTGCGAAGACGGCTTTACCCCGGTTTGCGACGTTGGACTCATTTTGTTGACGGTACGTGTGCTTTGACTCTTAATGTTGTTGTCAGTCGCGGTTGACACCCGTACGAGGTCTATGGTTTCGAGTTTCACTCTTGCCGAGTTACTCCGCCCCATCGACACCAAGGCACCAAGTTTATCGAATACTAGGGACCCCAATCCACGGATCGCAGAAGCACATCGCACCACCGCCCTTCTGGCCCCATAACCATGTCCCCAGGAAAGTTCTTCGAAACACCTACGATTCTGCAAATCACAGAAAATTATCCACATGGACCAAAAACCCAGCCCGACCAAGCCTAGCGCTTCAAATGAGGAATTATACTTCAATAAATCCCAACGCCCGTCGCTCACAATCAGATGAAGGAGATATACGGTTCCGCCGTGGCACCTCCATATTGCCAAGAAGTTCATCGTTCATCACCTTGGCGAGTTCTGTCATTCTTCAGGGATATTTTTAAATTGTTTTGCCTTACACAACAACGGCTAATCATACAGTCGTGTTAAAAGGTGTATCTAATATACATGTAAATTTTACATTTTTAAAATCGATTTTTTTCGAAAACTTTTGCATAATCTTTTAAAATTCTTGTTCTAATATGCTTCGAAAAGTGTTTTCTTTCCTATAGCGCACTTAAAATTTTAAAATTTGTGATGAGGAAAAAAACACGAAAATCATGTTCGGTATGTGAGTTCCCTATTTGTGAACATTGTATTTCAACCACGACATGCCAGGAGTGTACGAAATAATTAAATCTATTTGCTTTTTTTTATACGGTACTGTGTTATTTTATAAATAAAAGAAAAAAATAACTAAAATCAAAAATAAAGCGGATTTTTACCTACTATCTTTACTATTATTTATAATAAAAATTGTTTAAATAAAAGAAATTACAGACAATATTATTGATTATTATTTATTCACAAGTCAAGATACATAAATACTTTGATAAACGTTTTTTTCGGTGTGTATAAACCCGGCTTTCATACATAATAACGTAGTGGGTACCCAGGTAACCGGTCGTTGAACGGAGGGGTCGAGTTTGATGGTTAATAACTGTTATTGATTGATTGATTACAAAATTCTTTTTACGAAAATTTGGTGTCAAACTACTTCAACTTTGGGGATCCGGGCGGTCATAAGATTTTTTAAGTAAGTTAATAAATTTTACCTTGGAAACTAAAATGGATACCTGGTTACCCGGTTATTAACTGGACGGTTAAATTGCTTGGTATGATACATTAGAAATACTATAGATTAATTCTGTTTTATTATTTTTAACAAATACTAATTGATGAACTACTTCCATGGTGGAGTCTCAAATCTGACCTTAAATTTATACTATAGTTTTCATTCTTTTATTGGTGTTACACATCATTTATTCCATTAAATTTCTATGTATTATTTTAAATAATTTTAAGCAGACTTTTTTTTGTAAGGCGTTATATAGCTTGGTTTGGCCAAAATAATTCAAAATTTATTCTGTGATTCAAATAACAAAATAATATTAAGTTCCGATCTCATAATAACATATAGCTGTGATATTTCCTTAAAAATTGTATCACACACTTGTTATGCTCAGGTAAGCCCTGATGTGCGGGAGCAGTTAGTAAAATTTTAGGGTCGAAGGTTCGGGCGTTCGTAAAACAAAAATTAATACCAAATCTCAAAAATAAATATTCTTAAATAATTTTCAATTGAAAATCAATTTCAATTGTAAATGTAAACATTTTATACTTCTTCCCAGTATCGAACTTCTAAATTTTTCTTATCCAATCAAGTGATAACCTCGCGATCACACGACGTTCTTTAAATACAATTTTAAATTTATCATCCAAATGGAATTAACTAGTTTCCAAATATCCAAATTCAAAACCAAAACACATTCAAAAATTATCGCTTATCAACAAAATCTTTTTTAATGATAAAAAAAAAGATTATTTTATTTACAAATTTCCAAAAAAATAATAATTAATAAATTTTCGCTTAATCTCCAATCAAAACGTTCAAAAAATTCAATCTTGCCAAATAATCGCACAAAATTTCACAAAATATTACTCAAGATTAGAGCCAAAAACTCGCACAACCGGCTCGTGCGGTCATTTTAAGCGAAAAGCTCCTAATTTTCTCTTTTTTCTCCCCACTTTGTACTTTTTAAACTCAACCTTCAAAAATGAAATTTATAAATTTTACAATTAAGCACAGGGTGGGTCGAAATATTTTATTTCACGACAATATTCATAAAAAGCTTAATTAGATTATGGCATATAAAAAAGTTATATTCTAAGAAAGTTATATAATTACATTAAAAAAAAATATTTTTACCAAAATTCTGAATTGCAAAGTTCCAAAAGCTAGCACTAAGACTATACTAATTTTTTATGTTAAACATATTATTCTTACCCATTGCTTATGATGATTTACATTAGAAATTAAACTCTTATTTTTTATATTGGCTGCTTTTATAAGTGATTAATTATAATTATTACGAGCAAAATTGATAATTAAAAACTTGAAATATGTGTTTTTATATACATAGTACGTAGGTAAATAAATCAATATAGGCTAACTTATGAGATGATTATTAAAAATGAATAAATTAAATCACAATATTGTCAAGTGTATCGTGTTTCGACTTCAGACGACCCTCGTCAGACAGAATAATGTTGAAACTTAAAAACCGAAGGACGTCAACATGAACATGAAAACAATTAATTATTTAATTATTTGCATAAATATTAAACAAATTATTGTCATCAGTTTGGTTGGTAAAAAAGTGTAAAAATACTTAAGAGCGAAGGCTTTCAATTATATCTTTTACTTCAAAATTTAACAAAAGTTATGTTGTAATAGAAATGAAGTTAAAAGGTAAGTAAGTAGTTAGTAATTATTGTTAAATATAAAATTAAACAAACTAAACTGAAACGTTAAAATAATAGAATTTTAACCGGAAAGTAAAGAATACATACGTAGAAAATCATAATTTAAAAAACAATAAAAATACATTAATTTACTACATTTACGACAAGGTCAAGGTGCATCATTAACTAATGTAAATGACCCACAGCTTGAAAATACATCGCAATGCAAGAGCTGTAAAAGATGATGAAGAACTTAATAGAACAAGTGAGAACAAAGTTAAATCTTTTAACAATGCTTGTGTTAAACACATACCAATGGTGTTTATAAACTCAGGGGTAACTCAAGGTAGCGTAATTGGACCTGTGCTGTATGTCTTGTTCACGGCGGATTTACCTACATTGGGGTCTGCAACCTTGGCGGACGATACACCTGTAATAGCCGCTTATAAACATCCAAATATAGCATCTGAATTTTTGCAAAGAAGCTTCAACGCAATAGAAAAGAGGAGAATCAGGGTAAATGAGATTAAGTCAGTGTAGGTAATCTTTACACTAAAGAAAGAGACACGTTCACCTGTACTTTTAAACAATCACCCACTTCTCCAAATGGATGACGTTAAATACTTGGGGCTTCTTCACCTGGTTAGAAGATGGACGTGGCAGAAGGATGTAGTATTGGCTAATGGGTAGAACATCAACACTCACAGCGGACAACAAACTGTAATAATTGTAATTTATTGTTTATTTAATTAATTGTTAATTTAATAACAAAATAAATCAAACAATTCAGCGCCGCTTAGGAAACCCTTCTCTAGGTTAGAGAAGAATTTACAAAGTGTGGTGAAGCAAGCAGATTAAAGAGGTTCAAACCCTCTGATTTTCAAGCAAGAGTTTAGTGAATAAATACAGTTTAATTTAATATCTTGAGTACTCTGTTACAAACACTATTTTATTATGTAATTCATAGTATAGACATAGATAGTAATAATGTAACATTAACTCTTACAAGTTAACTTATGACAGTCGTAACACTAACTGAATTTTTATTACAACAGATTGTAACTTATAATAATTATTATTTAATAGCTTCACACTCCTAAGCGGAATTTAGCTGTTTCTTGTGAAACCTACAAATTTGTTTTTTTTGATGGATTAGTCCCGGTAACAACAACATTTAAATATTCAAAGTCTTTAATCTCTTTTCACATTCGTTACTATTCCCTTCCATTTATTTCTGTCTCTGACCTTCTCTCTCCATTTCCGACCTTTAACGTCTTCAGATCATCAGTCACTCGGTCTTACCATCTCATTCTATTCGACTTAATTATCTTTGTCTTCGTTATTCATTGCTTCCAGTAATGCTCTGTTCGTCATAATTCTTATTTCCGATTTGTTGATTCTTTTTATGCCCAATACCTTTTTCAAAACTTTATGTTTGAATACTCTTGTATCTTCCTCTTCTCTCTTTGTTAATCTCATTGCGATAATTCTTACGCGTACCTTATGAAAGGTCTTATTAATGTTTTGTATATTCTTATTTTGGATGGTCTTGATATATGTTTATCACCCATCATGTGCTTATTGGCAAAATACGCTTGATTACCTGTTTGTGTTCTTCGTTTCGTTTCCACATTTCGCTCGATTCTTCTTACACTTTCTACTAATTTACTTCTTGTTTTCGTTATTATTACATTATTCTGTAATGGAAATTTTGCTATCACTCGGACTGCAAACAACAATGGGAACAGTGTTCCCAAAAACCAAACACAGTAGGGAATTAGTAAACCTAAAATTGACTTACCCAAGCGCTCGGATAGGTTTACAAGATTTTGTATGACAACGGTTACACCACCAAGACCCTCTGTGTTTCCAATTATGAAGAAAATGTTGTCGATGTGACCTTCCTCCGCTGCGGTGGAAGAAGCGGTTTCTTGCTGAACTGCACGGTAGGAAGACGATGAGATCGATGCTGGAACAGAAGTAGCTTTGTTCAAACTCTTACTGCCGCAGTTAGAACTACCACGTAACACACGGTAGGTCGTCGATTGTGGTACGAAGGAACAAGATAACATTACACGACTTCAATAGTCGGTCCGCAAACGGTTGAACACCCTTTCATCAAATATGACCCCAATAAATGTCGACGTTCACGTTGTTGGCAATTTACTTTTACACTACGCCTCAGGTTGAAAATCCGATATCTGGCAATTTGCGTTACTCGCTGATAAGTAGATTTCTACTAAAACTCGAACGAACATCGGAACTAATTCCGTTCGTTGCACTCAATGCCAACCGTCTTTGTCGACGTTTCAAATCAAAATCCTATCGTTTCGCACGACTTTTGTAAATGCAAGCAAGCTAGGGATGCGCTTCAAGCTGCGCATAATGATTCCCATAGGCGTACGGTGCGACCGACCGAAACAATTATGCAATAAATTGTTACAATCCACATAGGCTATTACTTACATCTCTTTGTTTATTATTGTGTCTTTGACATCTATGCTTCTCATTATATTTTCCAGTATCAGATTAAACAACGTTGCAGACATTCCGTATCCCTATTGTCTTACTTCAAATTATATTTACTTCAAAATCATTCGTTTCTCCCTCCAATGTTCTTACGCACACTGTCGTTCTTTCAAGTGTCATGTATTTGTAAACTTGATTAATTTCTTCAGACTCTGCAATTCTTTCATCGTTTTTAGTACTATTTCTCTATTTTATTTCTCTATTTCCACTTTTTGAAAATTTTAAATTAAAATTAATTTGGATGTTTTATAGAATGTTGAGATTATGTCAATTAATATTTACTATATAAACTTCTTTATTCGCCCACATAATGCTTTTTTTTACAGCAAAATTTAAGTATCTACGTAATTAAATATTAAGCAATATAAATTATAGCAGAATAGGTTCAAGACAACGTACAAAAATACCGATTGAATAATTACTCACCTAGTGAATTAAAATTTACACAGATCAAAATCTAATTGATTAATATCGATAAAAAATTACAACTTTTAGTTTATATTTAAAAAAAATTTAAATAGACTTTTGTATCTATTTCAGATAATTTTATTTTTATCTAATTTTGCGTGAGAAGTTTCTCATTAATAAAAAGGTGCTGTATTTGTAAGAATCTGTCTACTCACTTACTAATTTTTTTTCTAACTCATTTTAGTTTTATATATTTTTAATTTTATTTCTTTAACTCTATGAAAATATTTTAATTAGAAACGTATTTACTACAATTTTACTTGCAATTGAAATATATGTATAATTGAAATCTTTCAGTATTGCATTGTCCAATATGGTCCTACTTCGTCCGTAAACTAAAGTCTTAAAAAATATTTTTTTGCAATTGCGGGGCTAATGTAGTCACAATCCATCCCGATTTGCGGGTTTAAATTCGTTTTATTTTGTCCGAGGGCAAAAAAATTGTCACGGTGGGCAAAAAGAAGGCTAGCGGGAAAAAATGAAAAAGAAGGTGTTATATTTTTACCTGAATTCCTGAGGGTATCACCTGAGGGTATTCAGGTATTCAGGTGGCAACACCTCAGGGTGTTTTTAATTAAAACATTAACAGCCTTATGCATAGTCGTACTTTTAAAATGGTTTTAAAATGAATTAGTAGCTACTAGTTAATAGCATTCTAGAAGCTAGTAAAATTTTGTTATGCATAGTTCTTTTAAAAAGAAAGTTAGTATCCTTTTAGTTGGTAGAATACTAAAGTATCGTTTTTGAAATATTTATTTGGCAACACCGCAAATTGACAGCCGACAACTTAAAAATAATTATTTTTACCTAAAACAGGTACCTAAAAACAGCTTAATATTGTTTACCCTTGGCAAGTACATTGTTATAATAAACCAAAGGATTTATATGATTCACATATACTTTTGGCCTTCTATTTAAATTTAGAATAATATCTTGAATTATTTGAATTTCTTCGATTTCTTCGTCAACATTTATACAATCTTCCAATATTTTTAAACGAATTTTTTATTTAATTAGTTTTATAATTCAGCATTTTCCCACTTAAAAATATTACATTAAATACTTATTTTATGTATAATAAGAATAAATTCAATAATTTGTAATTGAACAAGTTAACTAATAAATACTAAACAATATTTGATAATGTTTTTATCACAAGTTAAAAATTAATATATTATGTATAATATGGTATATTATGACTAAATATAATTTTCAAAATTGTCTATTCTTTGTAAAAAGTAACCTTAAAATGGTCTTAAACATGCTCAAAACTCTCACTAATTATTTAGTAACGAACCAACGATTTTAGTAGTCCTACTAAGGTTAGTACCCTTTTAACTCGTCTATGCATACAAGTTGCATGCTCGACTACTACCTGACCGCGTTAGTAGCTACTTAGTGTACTTAGTAGCTACTTAGATGACTATGCATAAGGCTGTAAAACTTCTGCTTTAAGTTTCGTAATTGGTGGAGTTTTTACTTTACCTTTCGCAATTGCAAAAAATAGTATATGCAACTTTGGGAATAAAGTGACATTTATCCTGAGGGTAATTGCTGCTCTCGGCTAAAGCCTCGTGCAAACGTCTTTATCCTCAGATCAAAAATTGGTCACTTCATCCCCTTGTTGCATAATGTACTATTATGTGTGGAAAAGGTTTTTACTCTGAAATATCAAAAACAATTGTTTTAAGGTTTTATATAAAGGATGTGTTAAATCCTTCTTTATAATTAAATATTATCGACATTATTTGTATAACTTCACAGGGAACTCTGCTCTTCAGTAGAGATTTCACTTCCTCTTGCTGTGAAGCGAGGCAAAATAATTACTTGAACAGGAAAATGATACTTTCATTAGTTTGCAGCTGTATAGTATTATTAAAACAATTGTTTACAAATATGTCAAATTACTTTTTTTAGTACCTATGATATTATATTATGTTATTTCTAATAATTGATCATAATAAAAAGTAAGTATAGTCTGACTTGTTTGTTAAATTCTTAATTTGAAAAGAAAATAAACAACATTTTAGTATAGAAAATAAAGATTAACAGCCTTATGCATAGTCCATGATATGCATAGTCATCTAAGTAGCTACTAAGTACACTAAGTAGCTACTAAGTACACTAAGTAGCTACTAACGCGGCCAGGTAGTAGTGGAGCATGCAACTGGTATGCATAGACGAGTTAAAAGGGTACTAACCTTAGTAGGACTACTAAAATTGTTGGTTCGCTACTAAATATTTAGTGAGGGTTTCGAGCATGTTTAAGACCATTTTAAGGTTACTTTTTACAAAGAATAGACAATTTTAAAAATTATATTTAGTCATAATATACCATATTATGCATAATATATTAATTTTTAACTTGTGATAAAAAACATTATCAAATATTGTTTAGTATTTATTAGTTAACTTGTTCAATTACAAATTATTTAATTTATTCTTATTATACATAAAATAAGTATTTAATGTAATATTTTTAAGTGGGAAAATGCTGAATTATAAAACTAATTAAATTAATTAAATAAAAGATTCGTTTAAAAATAATGAAAGATTGTATAAATGTTGATGAAGAAATCGAAGAAATTCAAATAATTCAAGATATTATTCTAAATTTAAATAGGAGGCCAAAAGTATATGGGTATCATATAAATCCTTTGGTTTATTATAACAATGTACTTGCCAAGGGTAAATAATATTAAGCTGTTTTTAGGTACCTGTTTTAGGTAAAAATAATTATTTTTAAGTTGTCGGCTGTCAATTTGCGGTGTTGCCAAATAAAAATTTCAAAAACCATACTTTAGTATTCTATCAACTAAAAGGATACTAACTTTCTTTTTAAAAGAACTATGCATAATAAAATTTTACTAGCTTCTAGAATGCTATTAACTAGTAGCTACTAATTCATTTTAAAACCATTTTAAAAGTACGACTATGCAGGGCCGTATTTAGACTAGATTTTCGGGGGGGGTTTTAAAAAAATTAAAAAATAAATAGCTAATTTATTGAAATACAAAGGATAAAAAATATTCAAAACAAAATATAAAAAATATTTAAAAAATAAAAAAAAACTACAATAAAAAACAAACATAAAATATAAAATTAAAAATAGAAGAAACTCAATAAATAGGTAAATACCTAAATAAAAAAGTTTAAGTCTCAACTTAAATCGTCAGTCATGCTAAAATCGGCAAAATAAATGCAATTTAAAAAAACTTAAAGTACCAACTAAAATCATCTTGCACTATGAAAATTTATCCTAAAACCAGGTTACTGGGAAGAGGCATAGTTCTATGACTGGACATAAGAATAAGAGCTAGTCTTGTTAGCCTTTCTTATCCAGTAGAATTTCTTAAATAGCTTTTCCCTTTTTTGAGTGAAAAGAAACTTCTTCCCGGGGTGGCTGTTGTCACTAGCAGGGTACACAGTATTTGTAGAAGCTTATATATTGCCGTGTTACGAAAGGAGGATTTGAACGCCTCAGTTTCTCAGTTGTAATTTTTGAATTGATTTGAAACCTTTGGGCTCAGTTGTTCAGTTGTAAGTTAAACCAACAGATTTGGATTAATCAATGAAATATTACGTTGAAAAGCTGTTTTTTAAAAATATTATTAGTTAATCTAAATTTTTTGGTTTAGCCTGCAACTGAACAACCGAACCTTGGTGATTTTTTTAAATTTAAATTTTGTTATATTAATTTTTGAAATGTAACATTTGCAGAAAGGTGAGTAGAAAGAGATTTTTTTGCCAAGATGACGGAAACGACAAAAGCCTAGATTTTGCTCCGCCAATTTTTTGAGTATAATTTTGTGCAAGTAGTATTTTTGAAATTAAGATTTTATTTTTGAGTATGGTTATTGAAAAATTTTGTTTGAATGCTTTCAAACTTTTGGTCGAAAGTGACCGCAAGAAAGTTTAAATTTTGTGAGAAGATTATTTAATTAAAGTGATTATATTTTTTGAGCAATTTTTTTTAATTTGAGTTCGATATTCAGAGAAAATTTCGATTTTTGTAAACTTTATTTAAAGGGTGAAAATAATTTGTCGAGGGAGCGACAAATTTTGATTACAGATTGACTTTTGGGCGTTATCGCGGATAAAATTTTGTTTGTGCCATTTTAAAAGTTTTGTTTACCACGATATTTTTAATAACTTTAACCTTATTCATATTTTTATTTTAAACTCTCTTGTAAAAAACCGTTGTAAAAAACGAACCCCAAAATATAAAATAATTTATGGGTTTACAATAACCACTCTAATTTATTGCGGAAGTCTTATTTTAAGCTATGCTGCCGATGATGGTTATAAAATTTGTTTGCTTTAAAATTTTTGGTTCAAACAATTTATAGCAATTTAAAATTTTTACCATAATAGTAAGAATTAAGATAAAATATCTGATTTAATTTATTAGAAATATCTCTTTAGTTTTAATTTTTATTTAAACACTTCAAGTTTAATGTTTTTTTTATAGTTTTAAAGATTTTTTTTTTCTGATTTTGTTACGATTTCAGTCGGACTTCTAGTACTTTATTTATTGATAAATAATTTCGGGAGGGGTTGTAACCCCTAAAACCCCCCCCGTAAATACGGCCCTGCGACTATGCATAAGGCTGTAAAAATCTTTCTAAACTATTATTTCCTTGTAACTGGTGACTAGGTTGTGAGTAGTACCAAAGAGTATGTAGTGTATAGAGGAACAGCCATGTATTAAAAATTGAAACGTAGAGACATTCCCGTCTACCAGAGGGCGTAGCAAAGCCATCTATCGGCCGGGAACATTTTTATATTAAATACCTAAATATAAAGTTAGCTACTATATCGATAATTGCAGGTATACCTTTTTGGCGACTGTTCGTACCTGAAGTGGATAAGTAAGAGAAAAGGTTTTTTAACACGGTTTTATCATGGGGTCTCCATAGAAATTTTTAAATAGGGCAGTAAACATTACAATCAGTGTAACCACCGTACGGTAGTTATTGTATATAAAACAATACGATAATTTGTATCCTCTATAGCAGTGTTTTTCAACCTTATCGAATAGAGAATAATAGAACCTTCTTAATCCCCCCCCGAAATTATTTATCAATTAATAAAGTACTGAAAGTTCGACTGAAATCGTAAGAAAAACAGAAAAAACTAAAACAATTTTTACAACTATAGCAAAAACATTAAACTTTATTTAAATAAAAATTAAAACTAAAGAGATATTTCTAATAAATTAAATTCCAAATTAAAAAATCGGAAATTCGTATTATAATCCGGCGATTGGCGACATTAGATTAAATACACGTACTACTAAATTGCAAAAATATAAAAACCGAAGATGAAGAATATAAAAATGCCCTAAACATTTACAGTACTGGGTAAGAGTCTGCGACCACTTAATTAATTGTTAGTTATTAATTACTCCTATTCATTAATTTTTGATTTTTTTAAAAATAATTGTATTGAAATAAATGAAATAGGTATTTTATCTTAATTCTTACTATTATAGTAAAAATTTTAAATTGTAATAAATTGTTTGAACCAAAAATTTTAAAGGGAACATAAATTTTATGACCATCATGGACAGCATAGCTTAAAATAACACTTCCGCAATAAATTAGATTAGGCATTGTAAACCCATAAATTGTTTTATATTTTGTACATTTGTATACATAAGTGTACATTTGCTTAGATTTGTGAAATTTCCTTTTAATCTAGTTTAGTTCTTCGTTTGGACAACATTATTTTACTATCGCCATCGGTAAAATAAGAATTTAGTTTGTGATTTTTATTCAAATTTTAAAATTAAAAAATTTTATTTAAAAACGGTTTTTTACATGAGAGTTTAAAATTAAAATATGAATAAATTTAAACTTATTAAAAATATCATAGTAAACAAAACTTTTAAAATGGTATGAACAAAATTTTATCAGCAATAACGCCCCCCCCCCCCCAGAAGTCAACTTGTAATCAAAATTTGTCGCTTCTTTGACAAATTATTTTCAACCACTAAATAGAGTTCATAAAAATTAAAATTTTTTCTGAATATTGAACTCAAATAAAGAAAAATCGCGCAAAAAAATAATTATTTTATTTAAATAAAAACAATTTTTTCACAATATTTCAATTTTTTTGCGGTAACTTTCGACAAAATACTTTCAAACAAAATTTTCTAATAACAATACTCTAAAATAAAATCTTAATTGCAAAAATACTTGTACAAAATTATACTCAAAAAATCAGCGGAGCAAAATATAGGCTTCTGCCGTTTCCGTCATCTTGGCAAAAAACCTTCCTCTAGTCACTTTTCTCCAAACATTACATTTCAAAAATTAATATAACAAAATTTAAATTTAGAAAAATTTCTTTTGTATTTTAATAAATTAGCTATTTATTTTGCAATTTTTTTAAAACCCCTCCCGAAAATTTTGTCTAAATACGGCCCTGTTACTGTTTAAATTGTTTAAATAAAATTTGTAATGTAAATCTAGTTTACAAATATATGAAAGATTTATATCTGTTACTCCACATGCAATAAATATAAAACATTCAATTTTAGAAGAATTGCGAAAAAGCAAATCGAACTTTTTTAAAATAATAATTGCAATAAATTAATATGTAATATTAATGTAATATGACAAGCAAAAAGCAGAACCCAAAAAAAGAATTTTAAAGCATGAATAATATTTTATGTATACTTCTAAAATAATGATAAATGTTTAATAATAATATTTTAATTTGATTTGATTTAAAAGATAAAATTCAACATGAAATTAAATACATAAAAATTAAAAATTGTGCCGAGAGATCCGAGTTGCAACGTTGATTTGTTGAAGTTTAAAATTATTTTAGTTTTAACTTTGTTTTAACTTTGGTTTGAAATTTTAATAATCTTTAAAATTCGAAGTAAATAATAAAATTGTCTGTTTTTACGATACTTTGAAATTCTCTTCTTACTTTTATAACCATCTACCTGAAGGGATTACCAAACTCGTAACAGACAAAGACAGCTTATCATGCTGTCTCCTTTAATGCTTACTCATTATATAATGCTCGTTTTTGCCGCTGAGGTCGTTACCAATCGACTACAATTTTATTGTAGGGTATGAAAAATGCTAGTGACAGGTATAGGTATACCCATAAGAGCTGTTCCTCTATACACTACATACTCTTTGGTAGTACTTAGAGGCATATAAGAAAGGATTTCCGACGTTTTTCTCTACCCGATAGTCGCTGAATAATTAGGAACTATTTTATACGAATAAGAAAACTAGCCCAATTTTAAATGGTCTATTTACTTTGCATCATATTTATTATAATATATAATAATTATTAATATAGCATAAAAAATTTATTTTTACAATTCATTGTGAGTATGCAACCAATCTTCTTTTATCATCGTAGATCCTCTTTGACCGATCATAATTGTAGGGGCTACGGTATTACCACTAGTAATCACAGGCATAATGGAAGCATCAATTACTCTAATTCCTTTGAGACCGTGCACCTTAAGTCTTGGATCAACCACAGCATCTGGATCACTCTGTGGTCCCATTTTACAGGTTCCCACTGGATGATAAATATTTGGCGTTAAACTCTTTAAATGGCATTTCCAATACTCGTCAGACCTTAAGATGTACTGTTTACATTGTTCAATTTCTATATCTGCTATTGTAGGTTTATACTTTTTCAAAGCATCTGTTCCCATTATTTTTATAGCCTCTTTCATTCCTTCTAAAAACGTTTCGATGTCTTCATTATTTTTATCGCTTAAATAGTTTGCATGGATCAGAGGCTCATCAAACGGATTTGAAGATTTTAACAAAACCTTTCCTCTAGATTTTGGATTTAATAAAGTTGGAACCATAAGCAGGTTTGCTGAAGAGTTTTTACGTAGTAAATAATTCGCAATAGCTGTTTCTCCAATTCCAAATGAGTCTAACATGAGTGAAATTATGTGTTGGTTGTTAGGTAAATTAATATAATGGTTCATTTGTATATTAGGATAGCTGGAATCTTTATTTGTGTTTATGAAGGTTAACATGTTCGACATCGAAATTCCGGCTAATAATCCTCTTTTGTGCATGAAATATTCATAAATATCGTCGATGTAATTTTTGATTGTTTTTGGAATAACCGCGGACTTATCAATATCTAGAAGAAGAAATCCGATTGGGTGATCTTGGAAGTTTTCTCCGACCTTTAGATCTTTGATAACTTGAATTCCTAAACTCTTCAAGTGTTCTTTTGGCCCCACTCCTGAATTCATCAATATTTGGGGAGAATTGATTGCTCCAGCTGATACTATCACCTCTTTTTTGGCATAAACTTTCAAAAGCTTATTGTTGATTTTTACTTCGACACCTTGAACTGAATTATCTTGAATTAATAACTTAGTGACGTGAGAATATACCGATACATATAAGTTTTTACGCCCTTTTATGGACTGTATGAATGCTTTTCCTGTATCAAATCTGACGCCATCCCATAAATGCATTAAAGCATCTTGGTATCCCGATTCGAAATTTTTGGATTCTCCATATCCTAGCTCTTGGTATGCTTCTCCTACTGCTTGACGTATCGGATCTGTGCATGTATAACGGCTGAGTTTGAGATATCCATCACTTCCGAAACCTTCTACACCTTCAATATTTACGTTTTCATTTACTTTAAAGTCTTTTAGAACTGAATTGTAGTTCCAACCGGTATTTCCAGCTTTTTCCCAATTGTCAAAATCTCGTTTATTACCTCTGACATAAATCATTCCGTTTAATAAACTTGTACCACCGATGCCTTTTCCTCTTGGACAACTATTTTTTATATTAGATCCATCGGAATGTTCATAATTATGTTGCCAATTAATATTTGTACCGCGATTGTGGTATATTAGGGCAGGTATCTAAAATATACGATTAAAAATTTAATTTATAGAAACTATTTAAGTATGTACCTCGGTTGATGTCGTTGAATAACCACCAGCTTCAAGTACTAAAACCTTCCAATCGTTTACTTCGGATAATCTGTTGGCTACAACCGATCCAGCGGATCCTGATCCAACCACAATGAAATCAAACTCTTCTCTATCCGTTAGGTGTTTGCTGTAATCGGGTGGGTAAAAAGACTGACGATCGAGTGAGCATTGTGATAAGAATAAAGCGTTAATTAACGTTATAAAAAAGCGACCCGATGTGCCCTGAATTGCATTGGGGCATGTATTAATTATTTGTGAATTGAGATCCATTGTATTGAATTGAAAAATTTTCTAGTGTATACCGGCGTTGTATTATTGATCTGTAAATATTTTCAAGAAATGGTATAAACGATTCGATTCAATTTTGATTATGATTATTTATTAAATTACTTGGTTTGATACATTAAAATAATTATAAATTACTTTGTTTTATTTTTTATTAATGTTCATTTTAAAATAGAATACAAAATTAATGGTCCACGTACAAAATAATACTAATTGACTTTCGTGGTTGGTTCTCAGTAGTGATTTAAAATTTAAACTGAAGCTTTCGCTTTAAATTTTTCATTATTTTCAATTTACTATTTTAAATAATTAAAAAAAAAAAATAACAAAATTATTAAAAATTTAATTTGTGATTCAAATAACAACTATTAAGAGCGATTTCATAATAAATTCATAAAAATTGTAAAACTTGATTAGCCTACATAATTATAAAAAAAATTATATTCAACGCTCAATAAAAAATAATAAATTACGTTATCAAAAAAAGAACAAAAATCTGAATTGCAACTTTCATAAAGTTATCACTAAAACTACACCATTTTTAAACATAATAAGTAATATTATACTTACTCTTTGCTGATTGTGATTTACGTTTGTATCTAAATTCTTATAATTTTATTGACTGCTTTATAAGTGATTATGTTAGCATACTAATTGTATGCATATTACGAGCAAAATTCAATATTAAAAACTTAATATATTATTGTTAATAATATAATAATAATATTGTTAATAAACAATATAGACTAATTTACAAGATTATTATTAGAAATTTATTAATTAAATCACACTATTGCAACTTGTAACGAGTTTCGACCTTAAACGGCCCAGCGTCAGACAGAATTTTGAAACTTAAAAACCGAAAGTACGTCAACTCGAAGACAAAATATCTGTAGAACTTTGTTATAAAATTTTGTTATATAGACATCTAAGCAATTAATTGTTCAATTATATAAATAAATATTGCATTTTGCAGGTTGGTAAAAAAGTTTAACAATGCAGAACAGCGGAGGATTTGAATAATATCTTTTACCTTCAGAATTTAACAAAAATTATGATGTAATAGAAATGCAGTTAACAATGAATTTCAAGTAGATTTTTGTGGTAATTAGTAATTATTGTTAAATATATAATTAAAAACTAAACAGAAACGTTAAAATAATTGAATTTTAACCGGAAAGTAAAGAGTACATACGTAGAATATTATAATTTAAAAAACATTAGAAAGACATTAATTTACTTAAGTTATATATTTATTACTTAGAAAAATTTGAAAGAAAATGATCTTTTTAGAAGTTAAGCCATGTCGCCGTGCGGTCGACTTCAAATACCGGATGTGTGGTTTTAGAGTTTTTTTTTATTTATTTAACCTTCAAAATTTATTTAAGCACGTGGCATTGTTTAGATTCGTTATTTAGTTTTTATGGTAAGTCATTATATTCAATTCGTAGGTATTAATTTGCTTAACTATACCTTACTTTGCAATTTGTTTTGTATATCTATTTTCTTGTTTTTTATTGTTTTTCATTTTTTCTTAGTTGGAAAAATGAAAATCGCGAAATAGAGCATATCGCATTACTAATTTTTATTTTACATTTTATTAATTTTTGTTACATATTTTAGTTTTTTCTTTTTATTCCAATATTCCTATTCTGCTAAATGTAGTAAATTATTGTCTTTTTATTGTTTTTTAAATAATAATTATCTTTTTTTAGCGGTTTTTATTTAATTTTATAATCATTATATTTTCCAAAATAATTATTATCATTTTCTGTATGATAATTAATTATCTCGATTAAAATTCGAAATAAAATTGTCAACATAACTTTTGAATGAAATTCAATTTTTTTTTTAAACTGTATTAACGTTTTTTTTTATAATAATTTACTGCCATATAGTTTATATTATTTTTAACGTAGTAATTTTCGAATAGTTAATTAATTAACTGAATAACTCATAACTGGGAATAATAATCACATACTTCTCAAGTATTTTCGTTTAACGCTCACTAATCAGAAATAAATTATATTCTATAAAATTGGTAATTTCTATTCATTATTGTAGCTAATTACGAAATGAAAACTTTTAATATAAAAATTATCCATACTTTTATAAGATTGTATTATCAAAATTGGCCTTCTATTATAAACAAATTTCATTGATCGAGATTATTAAAACTTGTATTGAATAAAAGTATTGCTATGTGCTGCAGTAACTTTAGAGTTGAGAAAAACTGAAACTCCATCATAGTAAAAAAACTTTTCTGGTAGTACCTTTAGACAAATTCTTAACTTTAGTTTGCGGTTGTAATTAGTTTATTTAAGGAATCAAGCTGGATTACAATGATCTGGTTTTTAATTATACCGATCTATATATAAACTATTTTTACAATTCGGTATGAGTTTTTGACCAATCTTCTTTTATCATAACAGATCCTTTTTGACCGATCATAATCGATGCTGCATTGGTATTACCGCTAACGATGGAAGGCATAATGGAAGCATCTATTACTCGAATTCCTTTGAGACCATGAACTCGAAGTCTTGGATCAACTACAGCGCTTGGATCACTGGATGGTCCCATTTTACAGGTTCCTACTGGATGATAAATATTGGACGCCAAATTTATTAAATGACATTTCCAGTAGTCGTCGGATTTAAAAACGTACTGTTTGCATTGTTCAATTCCCGAATCAACAATTTCTGGATTATATTTTTTTAAAGCATCTGTTTCGATAATTCTAATAGCCTCCTTTATTCCTTCCAAAAGCGTTTCAACATCTTCACCGTTTTCATCATTTAAAAAGTTAGCATGGATAAGAGGTTTATCAAATGGATTCGAAGAATTTAACAAAATTTTTCCTCTGGATTTAGGATTTAATAAAGTTGGAACCAAAAGCAAATTTGGCGAGGCACTGCTGCTTTGTACAAAATTTGCAATAACGGTTTCTCCAATTCCGAACATCTGTAACATGAGTGACAGTATGTTATTATTGTTTCCCAAACTAGCAACATGATGCAACTGTATATTGGGGTAACTTGAATCTTTTTTTGTGTTTGTGAAGCTGATTAGGTTTGTCATTCCGATTCCTGCCAGCATTCCTTTTTTATGCACGTAATATTCATATAGATCGTCTATTTCATCTTTCTCAGTTTTTGAAACCATCACTGACTCATCAAGGTTTGCAAGAAGGAAACTAATTGTGTGATCTTGAAAGTTTTCTCCCACCTTTAAATCTTTGATAACTTTAATTCCTAAACTCTCTAAGTGTTCTTTTGGACCGACCCCCGAGTTCATTAATATCTGAGGAGAATTGATTGTTCCACCCGATATAATCACTTCTTTTTTGGCATAAATTTTGACAAGTTTATCGTTAATCTTCACTTCGACTCCTTGAGCTGAGTTATCTTTAATTAATACCTTAGTAACGTGAGAATTTACCGATACATATAAATTTTTGCGCTCTTTGATGGATTGTATGAATGCTTTCCCTGTATCGAATCGGGCACCGTCCCATATAGTCGTTAAAGCGTCTTGGTATCCCGATTCGAAATCGTTGGATTCTTTATATCCTAGCTCTTGGTATGCTTCTTCTGTTATTTGACGTATTGGTTCTGGGTATGTATAACGGCTAAGTTTTAAGTACCCGTCGCGTCCGTAACCTTTTACGCCTTCAATATTTACGTTTTCATTTTCTTGAAAATTTTTTACAACTGACTTGTAATCCCAACCGGTGTTTCCAGCTTCTGCCCAGTTGTCGTAATCTCTCTTGTTACCTCTGACATAAAGCATAGCGTTTATTAAACTTGTGCCACCTATACCCTTACCTCTTGGGCAAAAACCCTGTTTATCTTTTAATTCAAAACCAGATACATCGGACGGTTGATAATTGTATTGCCAATCCAAATTTGAACCTACTTCGTAGCCAAGTAGTGCCGGTATCTAAAATGTACTTTTGATTGAAAATTTAATTCAAACTATACAAATACCTCCGATGTTGGAGACGAATAATCACCAGCTTCTAGGACTAAAACTTTCCAATCTTTGACTTCGGATAATCTGTTGGCTACAACCGATCCTGCCGATCCTGATCCAACCACAATGAAATCAAACTCGTCCCCTTCTTTAAGGTTTTCGCTGTAGTCTGGTGGGTAAAAAGACTGCCGATCGAGTGAACATTGTGAAAAGAACAAAGCGTTAATTAACGCTAGGAAGAAGTGACCTGATGCACCTCGAATTGCATTAGGACATGTATTTATTATTTGTGAATTAAGATCCATTTGAATTTTCCTTTTTCTAAATAAAAATTATTTGTATCTAATCCACATACGAATTGTATTGTAAATTCTGGATTCTGATCCGGGGGAAAATTTAAATTTTCGTAATATCGACCTAAAAAGATTTTCTGTATAATTATAATTAAATTTAAATTACTATAAAAAAACTAACACTAAGAAGAACGCGCTATACTTTTTTTAAAATAATGCTCTTACCACTTATATAGTATTTATAATGCCATTTACTTTAGGAACCTACATTTTTTATTCGATACAGATTGCCTATTGATATGATCTAGATAATTATTAAAAGCTTGAGTTAAGTGTTTTCATTGCAATCGTCAATTGCGAACTTATATAATGTACTCGAAGTTTCGATCTCGCGTGGTTGTCCTCGGGTACAATGTTAAAACTTAAAAAGACACCTTCGTCAACATTCTCAGGAACGAAACGTCTGCGGAGCTTTGAAATGGCATGGAAAATGCAAAATATTTGCAAAATTGCAAAATATATCCTTATCATTAGGGGTGGGAAAAATGCCTGTCGACGTGTATTAAAATACAAAATTCTTAAAAATAATATGTATTTAAAATGGTTGCAGTATTTAAATTCTAATTATAAATGTTTGCTAAATAAAAAATTTTATTTTTTATATATTTGCATTTTAAAATTAAAAATAACATGATATTCAAAATAGAAAATTTTTGTTAGAAATACAAATTATAAAAATAAAACCAAAATACATAAAAAATATTTTAAAACGTTTCCCACCTCTGTTTATCGTTAAATTTTCATTTCTTCTTGTACAAAATTTGATGGTTTTACAAAAGAAGTTTAAAATTTAATCCACGAATTTTAATCGTGGCTTAAAATTTAAATTAATTTTTCGAAACTCGGTAAAATATAATAAATATAATTATTAACTTACCTAATTTCCCAAATATTACCATGGGACTTCATTTAAGTACCTCATGAGTACTAATACATAAGTACTAATACTAAACTTAATCAAAAATTATAAACAAATAAAAATAGCAATTACGATTTATAATTACAATTTTTTAAAAGATTTCAAAATGAGAATTTTTAATATCATAATTACGAATTGTTTTACAAACTTATATTATTAAAATGAGGATGTTTATATATTTTATCTGTTTCTGATAGGTAAAACTGCATAAAGATATTTTACTCCCGATTAATGTCATTCATTTGTGTCTTACTAAACATAGCAAAATAATAATTTATTACAAGTTTTGCGATATAATGCTAGGGCTACATCTGCGTTAACGTCTAGCGAGAGAAAATGCGTTATTTAACGGAAGAAAAAATTACGCGCTAGATTATATATTTTTGAATGGCTACATCTATGTTAATGTTTAATGTGATGTTTAACGTAGTTCATGTACAGTAAACTCTCGATTTCGAGCATCACTACCACGAAAGAAGCATATAAAATGTGTCGCTCAGGACTTATTATATAAACATAGTATCTTGTTACTCGCGTTTAAATTACAGTCGACCCTGAATCTGCAAATTGTACATATTCTTGTCCGTTATTTAATTACTAACGTAGCACAAATAAAATTAACCTTCAAAATTTGCAAACTAGTTTTTCAAATAATTTAATAGAACAGCTATTATATAAAATACACTAATTTTAGACATCTATTATTTGTTTTCATATTTCCGTAAAATTTTTATTTTTATTTTAAATTAAAACATTTCTTTGATGTTTGGTATAAACAACTTAAGTCAAGAATTTCTGTTTTTAGGTTATTTCAGTATATCGTACGATTCTATTTTTTCCCTTTCTAATAGTTGGTATAAAGAACTTAAGTCATATTGCAAAAATAAAAGTGTGAGAGTGAAAATATAATAAAAGTTATTCGAAATTTATCTTTTTTAATCGGTAAAGACAACTTAATTTGCTTCAACTGTAAACTTAATTTAATTAGCATACTATGCAGAAATGAGGCGCAACTGAACCAAGTGCAGTAGAGATAATGCTGATAGCGCGAGATATATGTAGAATGAATAGTGTAGCCACAACAGCGCAATATTTAATACATTATCCCTTTGATGTGCCAAAGGAGACCGCTACCCGAGCTATCGCCTAATGTCTTATGTCATGACTAATATCGTCAACAGATTAGCACTTTAATTTGTAGCCATATCTGCATTTTAGCGCATTAATATACGTTAAGCTTAAAGTTAAACGCAGGTGTAGCTCTTGTCTAAGCGTTGAAATTTAAGCCGACGCTGATTCTGCAAGTTGAACATATCTTTGCATTTTATTTAAGTTTTTAATATACAAATTTATCTTGTAATTTGGTTTAACGTACGAATAAATTTTTTGCAAAATTTGCAAAACGCGTTCTTCAAATTATTTAATTTAATATAAAAAAATGCAATTTACACAAATATTTATTTTTAATTTTTCGTGAAATTTGTGTATATTTTTATGTTGTTTAATATAAAACCAAATTTATAGGTATACTGCCATAAGTTTTTGCGTTTATTTTACAATTTAAGACATTGCTGCATAAAAATGTTGATGATGATTGCTATAAAATTAATAAAACAGGTATATCTTTATAACGAGAGCTTACTGCACTATAAGTATGCCGATAGCGCGAGATATAGAATAAATGTAGCCACAACAACGCGATATCTAACGTATTAATCCCTTTGATGTGCCAAAAGAGACCGCTACCCGAGTTATCGCTAAAGTCTAATGTCATTAATAATGTCGTTAACAGATTATCACGTTAATTCGTAGCCACATCTGCATTTTAGTGCATTAATGCAAGCCAAGCATAACGTTAGACGCAGGTGTAGCCCAGCATAAAAATAATATATCTACGAAAATAAGCTTATCTGCAAATCTACACAAAAACAATCACTTTTGTGTATAGACATCTCCAGTTTTATTATCGTCGAATATAAGATATGTTGAATACCTGATCATTAAATTTATATTACATAATCTACTATATTTTTTGATTAAAATTTTAATTTGAACATTTTTAAAAACAGATAAATTAGTAGAATCGTGTAGATAATATATCACTCGGCTATCTTCTCGTGACATACAATCCACCTCGTCATTAAGAAGCTACTTTACTTTCAAATAAAATGTAAAGAAAGTAAAGTAACAAAGAATTTAACGCAAACAAATCTATACAAAAAAATAATAATAATACTAATAATTATTATATAGATAGCAATGTCCGTTTTTTCTTAACTAGGGCTATAATTTCATTTTTGGAAATTAATTTTAAATTTATCGTATTTTAATTTAACTATTAATAAATTTAATTTTTTCTTGAGTCCTCCTGTTTTATTTTCTAATTATATTTTCCTCATCCTTAGATTTCTCCCATCATTATAAATAACTTTATAATATATTCTTTTTAATTGAAAGTAATTACAAAAACATCTTAATCACATATCATTTTATTTATGCTGAATGACATCGTAGAATTAATTTTATAGGAATAAATTAATTTTACAATAAATAAAACATTTTATACTATTATATAATTTCTACTAGAAAATACTCGCTACCAAATTGTGTATGTGTATGGCACGAGGCCCCCTGAATTTTTAAATAATTTTTATTGCTTTTAAAATTTTCATTTATTTTTATGTTTATTAGATATTAAGAAAAAATTATAATAATTTTATTTTCAAGGAAAGAGAAGAATGGGCCTTGATTTTTAAAATAGTTTTTAATGGGTTCAGAAGTTTCCTCTTTTAATTAATTTATTAAATTTAAAAAAATTTCAATATTTCAATTGTTAAGGAAACACTGAACGGACGTCGATTTTAAAAATAATTTCTATTTTTGAAGATGGTTTACCTTAGTGTTACAGATGGTAATGCTGCTCTCTGATTCGTCCAAAAGTAGTGAAACGTCAATGGAGGTTAATAATCATGGAACTGGTTCATATAAAAAATATTTAACATCTTGTAAAAATATTAGTTTCAACCAATCAACCGCTATCAATAATTTTTCAAAAGCAAATTTACAAAAAATTTATTCTTATCTACACCAAACTGCATAGTAAACAATATTTTTTATATCTCTATATAATATATAATATTGTACCTCCCGATTGTTAGGAAAAACTAGCTACGCTTAACTACTACGTAGTTCTAATCATTATTTATTAATATTAGACTACAAAGGTTTACTTTACTAAAGGTCACCGAAAATTAAATGTAACAGGGTTAAATTTGAATTATTGTCATTTTAGTGTTTTTTAAATATTATGTTTTCCTTGTAGTATGTATTCTTTACTTAGCAGTTAAAATTTTTATTATTTTAACATTTTGTTAAATTTGATTATTCATTATTTTCATCGTTTAAAAAGTTTGCGTAGATAAGAGGTTCATCAAATGGATTTGATGATTTTAATAAAACTTTTCCTCTGGATTTAGGGTTCAATAAAGTCGGGATCATGAGGAAATTTGCCGAAATCTTGTTATGTTGTATATAACGCTGAAAAACTGATTCTCCAATTCCAAACGAGGATAATATCTGAGGAAGCAGGTCATTGTCGTTTGGCAAATGAATAGAATGATGTATTTGTATATCAGGATAATTTGAATCTTTTTTTGGTGTTAATGAAACTTAAGAGGTTTGTCATTGAGACTTCAGCTAATGTACCTTTCTTGTGCATAAAATATTCATACAAATCGTCTATGCTATTTTTGTCAGATTTTGGAATTAACCCTGACTGATCAATATTTACAAAAAGGAATCCAACTATGTGATCCTGGAAGTTTTGTCCGGTTCATATAAGTTCTCTCGCTCTTTGATATGAATGCTTTCCCTGTATCAAATCTGGTACCTTCCCATATAGTCATTAAAGCGTCTTGCTATCCCACTTCTTTCTCCATATCCTAACTCTTGGTATGCTTCTTCTAGTCCTTGCCGTATCGGATCTGGGCATGTGTAACGACTAAGTTTTAAATATCCATTATTTCCGTAACCTTCTAATCCTTCAATATTTACGTTTTCATTTTCTTGAAAATGTTTTAGAACAGAATTGTAGTCCCAACCTGTATTTCCATCTTTGACCCAATTGTCGAAATCTCTTTTATTTCCTCTGACATAAATCATTGCGTTTAATAAGCTTGTGCCACCTATACCTCTACCCCTTGGACATCGACATTTTTTAGTTCAAAACCAGATACTTCGGATGGTTCGTAATTATATTTCCAATCCATATTTGTGTTCTGAGAATTGAATAATAGGGCAGGTATCTGAAATATACATAATAATTATATGGGTTACAATTTTAATTCGGAAAAATTACGTAGAGTACCTCTGATGTTGACGATGAATAACCACCAGCTTCCAGTACTAAAACCTTCCAATCTTTTACTTCGGATAATCTGTTGGCCACAAATGAAATCAAACTCTTGTCCATCTTTTAGATTTTTGCTATAGTCGGGTGGGTAAACAGATTGACGATTGAGTGAACATTGTGATAAGAATAAAGTGTTAATTAACATTAGGAAAAAGTGTCCTGAATTGCATTTGAGCATGTGTTGACAATTTGTGAATCAAGATCCATTTGTATTATATTTTTGATTCTACTATTTTTTTTTTTTTTCAGGTAATGATCCATTACATCGGAAAAAATTATGACGAATGACGGCTTCAGTCCGGATAAGGTAGTAGGATATTACATATTTTTGTTATTAACCTGAAATTTAAATATAATATTCCAACTTGCAAAATAAATTCAAAATAAAACAATATAGATAACCTCATTTACACTACAATTGGCATTGAATTAAGTACAATATAAAATATTTAGTGCACGTACAAAAAATACTAATTGAAGATCTACTGTTATCGTGCGGATTATTGAAATCATTTAAAATTTGGACTAAATTAAATGTAAACAAAAAATATATTAAATAAAATCTATATCATACCTCAACATTAGGCATTCAAGCACTTTTATTTATATATTGATTTAAAACAACATAATATTTTTCTAGTTAATCTTTTAAATCATTTTAAACTCGATTTTGGTTAGTGATAGCTACTGATAAATTAAAAAATTCCCCCTTCATTATAAGTTAGTATATTATGCTTTTAGTATATCATTACCAAATACCTAATTTCCATAAAATTTGTGCAAGATAGAGAGAAAGCTTTTGTAATTTAATTACTATGAAACTAAACTGATAGGATTATTTTATAACGTGTATATTTACATTTTATTCTGTATTTATTTCAAAATTTTAAAGCAGGGAGATTGTAAACAATTTTCTAATTAATAAATTATATTATTTACTTTACTGGAACAGCTTATCAGAATTGGTTAGCGTTATTTATTTAAGTATCAAAAATCTGGGTCGTAAAATGATAGAAACTGACAGTAAGAAGATTTTTTATAAAAAATTATTTTTTACTTCTTTTTATTTCTGGACATTCGCTACTAGGACCTTTCGCCATAACTTCTGTTTTTTTTATAATTAACGTTAAACAGGAAATTAATTAAGAAATAATAAGTAAAATATATGTAGCAAATAAATTAAATATTTCAGAACTTAACGTATAATTTCAGTAGCAACTCAGGAGTGGTAGCGAAATGTACGGGAGCGAAATATACGTCCGGCATCAAAATATCGGTCACCGTCTGGGTTACTTTAAATCAATCGTGGTAAATAAATATTAACAATTTTTATTTTATTTCCTGATTACAAAAGAAATTACATTTTGAAATCATCATCTAAGAAGTCTTCAATAATCATTCTCGACCCCTTTTCCCCTATCATAATTGTCGGCGCATTTGTATTCCCGCTGGTAATTGACGGCATAATAGAACTATCTACAACTCTAATACCTCGAATACCGTGAACTTTAAGTCTTGCATCGACTACAGAATCGGGGTTATGTTTTGGTCCCATTTTGCAGGTTCCAACCTGGTGAAACATATTACTAGCCAGATTTTTTATGTAACACCTCCAGTAATCATCGGTTCCAAAAATAATACCCCGACAGTTTCTGATTTTTAAATCTGCCACTCTCGCATCAAAATCACTCCACGCTTCTGTTTTGAGTGCTCTTTCCGCTAATCTGATACCGTCGATTAATACCTCCATGTCTTCTTCACTATGAAGATAATTTGGAATTATTAAAGGTTTATCAAATGGATTTGAACTTCTAAGTAGAACTTTTCCTCTCGATTTAGGGTTAATAAGTACCGCAATTATTCCCATAAAATCTGATTTTTTGGAATATTCCATTTCAATATTAATTACCTCATCTGAATATCCAAATATTTTAGAAAACTGGGCTAACGCGAAATTGTCCCATTGAGGATAAAATGCATACATATATTCAATGTTAGGATAATTCGAATCACTTGTATTCACAAATGTTGCAAAATTGGTTATTCCAACAGTTCCTAAAACTCCTTCTCTGGTTCTAAGATAGTTATAGAGATCTTCGAGTAGTGGTCGCCTTGGAACCTCACGTGGTTTTAATAATTTTACAATCAGCTGATACGATAAGTGATCTTGGAGATTTTCCCCAACACTTAAATTTTTAATAACTTTGATTCCTAAATTTTTTAGATGTCTTGCGGGACCTATGCCAGAATTCATCAAAATTTGTGGCGAGTTTATAGAACCTGCTGAAAGAATCACCTCTTTTGTAACATATAATTTTAAAATATTATCGTTAATTTTTACTTCTACGCCTACAACTTGATTACTTTCTATGATTAACTTGGAAACCTGAGAATATAGTGCTAAGTAAAGATTTTGTCGATATTTTATTGGACGGATGAAACTCTTTGCCGTGCTTGATCGTGTTCCGTTTGATATTGTCGTCAAACAGTCCATATATCCTAGGGGACCTTCAGGAAGAAACTGTTTGTATCCCAACTCTTTGTAACCGTTCTCCAATGCTTGACGTATGGGTTCCTTATTTTTGTATTGACTTAGTTCTAAATATCCCTCGTCGCCATACCCTGGAAGTTTTTTACCTTGTACATTTTCGTTTCTTCTGAAGTGTTTTATTACAGATGCATAATTCCATCCCGGGTTTCCAGCCGCTTCCCAATCATCGAAATCCCTCTTGTTGCCTCTGACGTAAAGCATTGTGTTGGTGCTACTTGACCCACCTAGAACTTTACCTCGAGGACATCGACTAGCTTGATGTTTCAGTCCGAGACTATGGTGTTCTGAACGTTCCATGAGATAATTCCAATCCTCTGCCGAGTCTTGGGTTCCCGGAAATAAAGCCGGCACCTAAGATTATGGTTAGTCGTGATAGTCACTTTTTCGGAATACTTACGTCTGTTAAAGATGATGGGTAACCACCAGCTTCTAATAATAAGACTTTCCATTGTGCAATGCTGGATAGTCTGTTTGCTACGACCGATCCTGCTGACCCTGATCCGACGACGATGAAATCAAACTCATCTCCATTTTTTAATTTCGAATTAATATTTCTCGGATAAAGAATATTAGAATAGAATAAACCTTCTGTCCATGCCAACAAACAAAATAAAATTATAACCAGTTTGGACATGATAATTTTCTAAATTGGTTCTGAAAGTAAACAAAGCCCGAACGTAAAATGATTTTCAACTGAAAAATTTATCGCGTTAAAGCTGCAACTCACACCAAAACAAAAAAAGTGCTTTGAAAGTTTTTAGCTAGATTTTAGCTAATTTATAGTTGTAATCACTAACCAACGGTGGAGAACCTGTGGCACGCGTGCCAGAGATGGCACGTACGAAAATTTTAATGGCACGTGAACGAATTACATGCGATATATATTTAGCAATACATACTACTAATTACCACAAAAATCAACTTAAAAATTCATTTTTTATATAGTAACGTGTCTTTGGTTACAAAAACCTGGTAATAAAATTGAAAATATTTTTTCAAAGTAACTTTTTAGAAGTGACACGTTTTTGGAAACATTTTTATTTATTTAACCTTCAAAAATTCATGTAAGTACGTGACATCGTTTAGATTATTTATTTGTTTTTATCTGGTAAGTCATATTCAATCCATTGTAATTTTTTTTAATTTTCTTGATTATTTTTTGCTTTTCATTATTTTTTCGGTTTATTTTTAGTTATATGCGACTGGAGATCGAAAATAATCGTGAAATAAATTTTTATTTTAAATTTTATTTAGCCATCTAGACTGTGTTGGATGCAGTTGTTCGGCCTTTGGTCTCACTTAGGGAAATCGCAACCACACTTAATTTAAATGTGATTTAATTGATATTAAGCTACAATTCCCAATTTTAAATTTTAAATTTGCTAACGTTGAAGTAATAAACTGGAAAAGTAATTTTTTCTAATTATTATTATTATAACACGAAATTCTTTTGTTTTGGAAAAGTGGAATTTCCAACTTTATACTGATAAAATATAATAAACGTCAGCTTATGATTGGGTTATTTTAAATTGGGTTAATTAAGTATGGAAAATAAATGGAAAATTTTAAATAATGAAAATTAAATATTTATATAAAAAGTTATTAAAAAATAATCTAAACACATAAGACATCTTTTTATCCCTGTCTTTAATTAAATTAATTTTTTCGCTGTATTTTTAATTGTACTTGTAATTGTAATTAAAATTATAATATTGCATTTAGCTTATATAATTTTTAGATAATCGGGCTGTTACTTTCGCCTCGATCTACCATACTTACTTTTTTTGAGCATTTTAATCTACCTATAAATTTTAACAATTATTTAAATTAATAATTTTAAAGAGGAAGATTAATAACCCATATATTATGATAACGATATAATAGGCTTTAATATTTTGTCATGGATTATTCAAATAATTTTGTTTCTTTTAACGTGAAAGATAATTATAAAAATTTAATAATTCAATTTCTATTATTAGAAGAATAAAATATTTTTTATAAATTAATAAAAGTATTAATTCTTGAATCACCAGAATGAAGCACAAGAGACAATTTCTGGTTAAAGTCAAGATATCTACCAGAACGCACAACATAATAATTTCAGAAGTTTCCAAAATAAATTAATCAAAAAATTCCAATTTTCAATATTAGAAGCTTACAAAATACAAATTTAAAATTTGAATTAAAAATTAAAGAATTTGTAAAATTTCTGAAATAATAGAAAAATCTATTGAAGATTTAAAAAAATTTTTATTATGTTATCTAAGTAATAATATTTTTCATACTTTTTTTAAATTATTTATTATCATTAATTACTATATTATAAACAAATAATTTATGAACGCCCATACTTTTATATTTTAACTTTTTAAATAAATAAAGAGCTAGGTAATTAACAATTTTAAATAATTATAACTAATTAATTTTAATTACGTAAAATTGTTAATTGTTAAAATATTAAAAATTATGTGGAAAAAAACATTACCAAACATTTCTATAATGCTTTGATTATAATTATATGGTTAAATTTGGATGTGGTATGTAATGTAACTCTGACTAGGACAGCTCATTTTTAATTTCATTAGAAATTCAAAATTTTCTAATGAAATTATAGTAATTCAGGACGTAAATTACAAATTCAAGTTGACGATAATTGATAAATTTTCGGTAATAAAGGGCAAAAGATCGTTAAAATGTAATGCAAATACTGTATTGGCTGCTTCTATATGGTGGGCCCCGCCCATCGAGAAAATTTTTAAAGATAGACAGTTCTATACGAATGTATCCAGTTTGTACGTTACTACGGTATTTCTTACGTCTAAAAATTTATTTAAATTGGGCTTTATTGTTTTTGGTAGCAGAATTAAATTTTTAAAATTTAAAAATTTACATTTAAATAACCGTAGGTTAATAACTCAACTTATTTATATTCGAATTGCGTACAGAAAAATAATTTAATCCACGATTCTTAGAGATTATATGACCATAGGAGGAATTTACATTTCCCGTAACAAAAAACCGATTGGAAAACCAATCTCATTGTTTAACTTTGTTTACTCACACTTAACGGGGTATTGAAATAAATTTATGTTATTATTTTTAACACTGCAAAGTTGAAGATATTTAAAAATTTAAATAGTTTTATAGCGATTTAAATATTTTAATACCTCATTTTTAGAATTTAAAATTGTTTGAGTTTCAAAAATGCTAGAATGCCTGAATATTATCTGCAATGCAATTTAGGAATCACTTTTTCCAATATGATAAATAATTGGCTTCCATTAAAAGTGCGAATATAAAAATTTCAAAGTAAATTCCTTTACCCGCAAGATTTCACAACCAAGCAACTACGAATTTATAACCAATAAGTAGATCCCACTCAATTCAAGTTCTGCTCCTTATAAAACAAAAGATAAAATTATAGAACAAAATTTGACATTGAACTCCAAGCCAGTTGAAATTAAAAGTATCAACTTTGTCGTTGGAACTCAAGAATTGACATTTTTAACAAAACATGACTATATACTTTAATTTCTATATTTTTACCTGGTTACAATAAAATTTATAATTCGTGATGATTATTATCTAACCAGTCTTCTATAATCATTTGCGACCCTTTTTCCCCTATCAAAATTATTGGCGAATTCGTATTACCACTAGTAATGGACGGCATAATCGATCCATCCACAACCCTAATCCCTTGAATACCATGAACTTTAAGTCTTGCATCGACTACAGAATCGGGGTTATCCTTGGGACCCATTTTGCATGTTCCAACCGGATGGAATATATTAGTAGCAATATTTTTTACATAACACCTCCAGTAATCGTCGGTTCCAAAAGTAATGCCCTGGCAGTTTTTAATTTTTAAATCTACTACTTCTGCATTATAATCACTAAATGCTTTTGTTTTAAGCATTCCCTCTGATAATCTGATACCCTCGATTAATACCTGCATGTCTTCTTCACTGTGAAGATAGTTTGGAATTATTAATGGTTTATCAAATGGATTTGCACTTTTAAGTAGAACTTTTCCCGCAGATTTAGGGTTTAGGAGTATCGTCATTATGCCCATGCTATCCGAATTTTTTGAATGTTTGATTTGAATATTAGTTACCTCTTCCGAATATCCAAATGTTCTGGCAATTTCGGGTAACAAATAACTGTCACCTTGAACGTACAATCCATGCAGGTATTGAATATTTGGATAATTCGAATCATTTTTTGTATTCACAAATGTCATAAAATTAGTTGTTCCAGTTCTTCCAAACTCTCCTTCTCGGGTTCTAAGATAATCATAGATTTCTTCAAATACTGAAGGCCTTGGTACCATTGTCGGTGTTGCTAACTTTACATACAGGATATATACTAAATGATCTTGGAGATTTTCACCAACCCTTAAATTTTTTATAACTTTGATTCCTAAATTTGTCAAATGTTTTTCAGGACCTATTCCAGAATTCATTAAAATTTGTGGTGAGTTTATAGAACCTGCCGATAAAACAACTTCTTTTGTAACATATAATTTTAAAATTTTCTCGTTAATTTTCACTTCTACGCCTACAACTTTATTATTTTTTAATATTAACCTAGAAACTTGAGAATATAATGATAGGTATAGATTTTTTCGTTCTTTTATTGGATGGATGAAAGCCCTAGCCGTGCTCATTCGTGTTCCGTTTGATATTGTCATTAAGGTATCCATATATCCTATGGGATGATCATGGGTGTACTGTTTGTATCCTAACTCTTTGTAAGCGTCCTCCAACGCTTGACGCACAGGTTCTTTACTTTTGTATTGACTTAGTTTTAAATATCCGCTGTCGCCATATCCAGGAAAATTTTCGCCTTGCACATTCTCAATTTTTCGCATGTGATCTATAACAGAATCGTGATTCCATCCCGGGTTGCCAGCCGCTGCCCAATCATCAAAATCTCTCTTGTTACCTCGCACATAGAGCATTGCGTTCAAGTTACTTGTGCCACCTAGAACTTTACCTCTAGGACATCGACTAACTTGATCTTTCAGTCCAAGACCATGCTCCTTGGAATGCTCCATCAAATACTTCCAATCTTCTGCCGAGTCTTGAATACCGTTGAAAAACGCTGGCGTCTAAAATTAACCAGAAAGTTAATCGTTATGATTCCTTTTTACCATATACTCACGTCAGTTAAAGATGATGGGTAACCACCAGCTTCCAGTACTAGAACTTTCCATTTTGAAATTTTGGATAATCTGTTTGCGACGACCGATCCTGCCGATCCAGATCCAACGACAATGAAATCAAACTCATCACCATTTTTTAATTCTGAATTAATATTTTTTGGATAAAGAAGATCGGAATATAATAAACCTTCCGTCCATGTCAAGAAGCAGAATAGAATTATGACCAGTTTGGGCATGGTAATTCAAAATAAAGGTATCTGAAAGTAAAATAATGACTGAATTTAGTTTTGGTTTACCTATCAAATATAAAAGTATAAATTAGTGTTTTTATGCTATCGATTTTTAAGTTTTTGCTGATATCTTAATGATTAAACGAGTAAACGAGATTATACTTTATTGAAAAATTAATATTGTTTATTAAGACCTGGGTCAGTACCGCAGCTGTGAGCTCAAAATATTTGAAGTGAATATATGAATAGTGTTGGGAACATAGTTTTAAAATTTAATAAAATCAAATATACATAATTGAAAAAAAGCTTCAGCTGAAAGCTCAATAAAAATATGAAATGTTTAATTAACTTGTTCTATTTACACCTTTTTAATTTAATTTATATAAAATTAAATAAAACTAAACAAAATGTTAAAATAATGAATTTTAACCGTAAAGTAAATAATAATATTATTTAGAAAAAAATAAAAAAGACATTGATTTACATTAACTTCAAAAATTTATAAAATAATTTATAGATCATATTATTTTTATGGAGTAAGTACTTACGTTGAGTATATTTTGAACTGTGCAAATTATTTATTTAGATTGAGATTAATCAATATAATTAATACGTTTTTATATAATTTATGATAACGTGCTCCATAAAAAAATTTGTAAATAATTATCAAACCACTCGAACGAGCAACTTGAACTTTGTTTTTGAATCTCACATCTATCAGTTGGAAGAATATTGTTTGGAAATTCTTGTACGTTAATTACTACTTAGGTGTAATAAAAACAACTAATTTATTGTAATATTATTATCTGACTAATACCACAACACCAACAAAATTTTTATGGACACATATAATCGCTGCTTGAACACAATACTTAAAATTTAATGAATTTGTCGATAATAACTATAAGATACACTCAAATTGTAACTAATATATGAATTAATTATTATAAATCCACTGTTTACTATTTGGACTACACTTTTTTTTTTAATTACATAAAAAAGTCTATTATAATATTCTACTTACGTATGAAATAAATTACTAAATTATTTATTCTTCTCTATATTTAAATGTGTATTAATTCATAGAACTTTGTTGCCAATACTAATTCCAGTCATCTTATTGAAAAATTATAATACGAAAAATATCACAACTATTTGTTTTATTTTTTTTACATTTACGTAAATGGAATTTGCAATTAGATAGAAATTTGTAAAACTTCCTTTATTTATCTTTTTAGGTTTAAAAAATTGTTATTTTATATACGACCTTTAAAATTGTTGATTATATTTAAAATGCTTATATAATTTTCAAAACTCCCTACTTATGCAGATTATTCATGCACATGCATAAAATTATACTTAAATCATTTCATTCGGCATAATAGTTGTACAGTGGCATGAAAACTAATAATAGTCCCATGGCGGCTGCCTAGATCTGTCGTTTTCGGTGGATTTTTTAACAAGTGAATTGTTTTAATCGTCCCATGATTTTTTCTGTTTTATTTGTAGAAAAGAAAATATATCATAAAAATTAGTCAACAGAAAAATAAATGTGTATATTAATTTGCTTTTTGGGAATTGTATCTGTTGGAATAACCCCCCCCCCCCGCCGCTCTTCTAGTATCTCATTAAATTGTATAGAATACGGAGTTTTCAATGTAAGATTTGGACCCCCCCTGTACTCTTTTGGTAAAATTTTGTAAATTTGTAATTAAATTTTTTTTGATGATTTTCAAAGAATGCAAGGTGGGGAACGAAGAAGGAAAGATTAGGGCTTTTTTGGCTCCGATTTTTTTTTTTATTAAGATTTTGAGATTTTTTTGTGTGAGTATTTTGAAATTGAGTTTTGTAAATTTGAACGTTGTTGTTGGATTTGATTTGAGAATTATTTTGGTCGGAAATGGCCGCAGGAATTCTGTTTTTTTTTGCGAGTTGAACGTTTTTTATTAAAATGGATTATTAATTTTTAGAGGAATGGTTTTGTTTTATTTTGGAAGCTGTTAATTTGATTGGAAGTGATTGAAAATTAAAAGTTAAATTTAAAAAGAGCGACGAGTGCATTGGCAGATATCGCATTTGGGTTGATAATTAGAAATCGTACGTTCGATACTGAAAGCAATATAGACTATTTAAAAAGAAAAATTAATTTCGATTACAAATGTTAAGAAGAAGAATTTTTGGTATTGATAATTGATAATTTTGTTTTACGAACTTCGAACCCTCGACCCTGAAGAGGCCCGACTGCTCCCGCACATAGGACTACTTCGAGCAAGCAAGTGTTTGGTAATTTTTACAAAAATATTTTAACAATATATTATAGTATTATACTATAATAATATGTAGTCCGACATGGAAAATTTTGAAAGAGAACTAGAAAAAATGTTTTCAAATCAAACAATTTTAAGCTTCTTATTGTGGATAAATGTTAAAAATAACTACCAATAATAAAAATCTTCTGTCGAACTATAAAGACTAAAAAATTATTCTTAAGTTGCATTAATCGGAAGGTTTCTTGATTTGCTGTCAATCAAGTTAAAATTTTGAGGTAACATTCTTAAAACGTCTATCTTTTGAAACAAAATGTAAAAAAAATAATTTTTATAATTTTACAGTATTTTACCTTCTTAATATATTAAAATAATTAAAAAACCCAGAAATTTATACCTCAGATAAAATTAATAAATTAAGACCAAAAATTAAATTTTTTTTTCTATGAGTTGAAAACTTGAGTTGGCATTAAATTGTACTAGGTATTCTTAAGACGATGTTAAAAATAAAAAAAAAAATAGGCAACTCATTTTTTCATCAGTATTTTTATCATAAAATGGTCAATATATAATAATATTTTGGTCAGTATAATTTGTTATTTTGGAAAGTCTAAATCAGTGGTTCTCAAAGAGGGTGCCGCAAGTACACTACAAGGGGGCCGCGAAATTTTTAAATAAACAAATTTGTTTTTTCTACTAACTTAGTGAATCTCGAGAACTCTTCGACAAGATTAGATATCGGGCAAGAGAATTCAAACCATGAAAGCAAATCATAAAGAATCAGGAAGGAAACTAATACTGGGAGTCCAAGGAATAGCTGAGGTGTGAAGAAATTTCTGCCAAAATCTATACAAGCAAACTCAGACTGGGACGAATGAAAATATCTCTGCCACAGAAAAAGAGCCGGTTATTGTTAAATCAGAAGTGGAAAAAGTTCTAAAATCACTTGAAGACAGGAAAGCATCGGGAGCAGACGGCATCTCGAGAGAGGCTTTGAAGGCTATGGGAATACTGGGAGTGGATATAATGTATTCTTTTTTTTTTCATGTACTTCTGATTTTTCATTATTTTCACTAACTGCAGAAAAAAGCAAAAAATATATTAATAATAATAGGGGTGCCGTGAATTTTGTTTAATAATTTCAGTGTGTCACTAGACAGTGCGACTAACAGTTTGAGAACCATTGGTATAAATAATAAAGTAGCAGTGGGCGGTCTATGTACTCTGAATTAATAATTCTTTAGGATTATGTAATTTATTTAGGTTTAAATTAATAATCGTTCAGAAATTATAACGTGTAATTAATTAATTATAAAGTCGTAAATATCACAGAGTCGAGTGCACATCGATGGAGATCAACCCTCCTCTACTTAGTAGCACACTTTGTCGAGTAGGGCAGGTCTAATGGGATATTTTTAGTGAGTACAGCGTTTGTTAAAACGGCCCGGAGTGGGGGGGGGGACCGGTTCGGATGATCGGTGTTGATAAACGCAACTATGGCAAATCTCGGATGCACCCTAAAATCTAGTCATTTAATCGTGGTAAGCATTGACTGACACTGACTGAACAATCTCCTTATAGGGTAATTCCCTTCTTAGTGCTAAATTTTAACGATTCTCTTATACCATAATCTGCTAGTCGGTGCACAATTAATTTAATGATAGGATTTACAAAAATTGAGGATTAGTGCCCAATTTATGTACACCCGTTTAAAATACTGACTATTTTATTAAAAAACTAACCAAAAATATTTTATAATATTGATCAAATAAATACAATTAAATGTTTATTAAAGATTAAAAAATTGTAGTCTTAATTATCTAAATTATCACTTGTTAGTGATAACGAAATATACCATGTGTTCATTTTAGAATTTTAGAATAAAAAAAATGTTTGAACAAAAGTTGTTTATTTATTCATAAAAATATGAATCTGCTAAAAAAATATAAGGTGCCATTAAAAAAAAAAGTTGACCTTCAAATGACCTTAAAAGTCAGTAAATTAAAAAAACAATCATGCCATATTCTTTTTCCCCGTTAGCATACAACTTTTGTCCGAAACATTTTTTCATCTGACTTGGTTTTGGAGATATTAATTGCTGGAAGTTTTAAAACGAACACTCGGTAGACAAAATTTTAATATGCAACTAAATTCGCCTACAACTAGGAAGATAAAACTGCAATATATCAACTGTGTGTAATTTACACTAAAATAATAGTTTATTGTCTATTACAATATTTATCTATCTACAAAAAAAAATATTTCAAAAACCTCGAGTAGTGAAATTTGGTGATGTTGATTGAAGTCTTTTCGCTCAACATTAAATGTTTTTTATTAAACCGCACTAAAATAAATAAACTGTTCCTGGTTTTTTGAGTACTAAGTATTAGATTTTCTATAAGTTTCCTCGTTCCTGACTTTTAAAAAATTTTGCATTAAAATAAACAATATTAGTTAGATTTCTGGATATAAAAAAATTAAATCGGCCCAATAGCTTTTGAGTATTTAAATTTGCACATTAAATACACTTTCGGATTTTAAATAAATTATATTGCATTTAAATTTGTGAAACTTTTATGAAATCAAGCAAAAAATAAATAGAATTTTTCGCGAATATTCAGATTTTCTTCGTGTGTCGCGTCATCTTAACATCTTCAGAAGGTTTGTGTAACTTTGACAATAAAGTGAATTAAGAATAAATAGAACTGGATGATATTTCAGAACTTTTTGGGAAATACAGAGTGTACATTCATGGAAACAACTTCGTATGCTATTGATTTTTATTGCAATTTTATGGTGACTGCTTCCACGATTGTACATAATCTGCATCGCTGATTCGCTAAAAAAATTCGGTTACCTTTTGTTTTAATATTTACGATTGCAGTTTTCAGTTCTTTTAGACTTTTTTTTCCAAAAAACTAATTAACTCTTCCAAGTCAAAAACTTTATTTATACCTACAACAAATTTTGTTCTAATGATCTAATTTCAATGCGAAAACTTTAAAAACGTGATCGTTTTACATAAAAAATTGAGATAACATAATCGGGTTGAAGATTAAAAAGACTCAATAGCGTAATAAAATATATTACATTAAAAAATTAGGATATAAGAACAGTAACAAACGAGATCATTTTTTTAATTTCCTAATTTAGAAAAACAATATTTTGCAAAATGATAACTCTACCAATAATCTATTCGTTTCCAATGTTCGGGCATCTTTTCTTTGCTTCTGTTAAACGAACTTGAATTGAAATTTTGAATTTCGTTTGGATATAAATGTGGTAGCTGGATCATTTCCAATTTTGGTTCATCTTCATTTGTTCGTTGATGATAAGTCCTGCGAAGGACTCCCCAGTCCTCTTTAATCATGTCTGCAGTTTTTTCGGCTATCATAATCGTTGGAGCATTTGTGTTCCCGGTGACAATGTAAGGCATAATCGAAGCATCCACAACCCGAAGATTTCGTACGCCTCGAACTCTCAAGCGTGGGTCAACGACAGCATCGTAATCGCTATCTGGCCCCATTTTGCAAGTTCCCACGGGATGATAAATCGTTAAAGTGTAATGACGCGCCTGGCATTCCCAATATTCGTCGGATAAAAATACCAAATGCTCACATCCAGGAATGCGAAAATGATTTATTCGGACATTATAACTTCTCATAATAGGCGTTTGCGTTAATGCGTGGCAGATTTTCAAGCCTTCGACCTAGAATTTTTTATTATTAAATAGATTTTTAAAAAACGCATTATTTCATCTTACCATCACTTTGATATCATATGGATCACTGTAATAATTTGGAATAATAAAAGGATGCGTTTTGTGATGATTATCCTTCAGCAAAATTATACCTCTACTTCTAGGTCGCATAACCAAAGGCATCAAACTAAAGGTTTGTTCATAAATAATCTCTTCAAATACGGAAGCATAAAAGTCGTCAGTTAAACCAGCTGCTCGTTTACTAAAAAGCCCACCATCTGAGTTATCCGAATATCCGGCAAAAAATATTTGAATATCTGGCCAATCTTCGCTCCGATTAGCATAATTCGTGTGCACAAAACCCATAACTTCGCATACGGGCAACCAATACATTGGACCTCGTTCGTTTTCTGCAAAATCTTCGATATTATCTGGAGAGTACACTTTAGGTAACGTAAACGTGCATTTGTCCGAACATTGTGAAGGTAGATCGAATAAATAAGTTAAACCACCAACCGAAACGTGGTCTTGTAAATTTCTTCCCACTCCTGGCGAATTCACAATGACATCTATTCCGACGTCTTGTAAGTGTAGTGCTGGACCCACTCCAGACAACATCAATAATTGGGGCGATTGTATGGATCCTGCACTTAAAATGACTTCTCTATTTGCATAAACCGTTCTTTTTACTCCAACTTTATTGAAATTTACCCCGTAGGCTTGTTTTGTTTCTTCGTTAATTAAAATATTCTCTACTTCCGTTAACAAACTGATGTGAAGGTTTTCCCTGTCGTGAATTGGTCTTAAATAAGCTTTAGCTGTACTGCAACGCAATCCTTCACGCAAGGTACCATGAGATAACGTAAAACCAGTTTGACTTTCGCCATTGATATCTCTGATTTGGTATCCTAGTTGTTCTCCTGCTCTCAGGAACCAATCCACTATTGCAGAATGAAACCTAAAAAGCTCCACCGTCAAGAAACCCTGCGTTCCATGAAAGGGGTCATTTCTAAACTCTTCAATCCGCATATTCTCGGACTTTTTGAAATATGGTAAAACACTATCGTACTCCCACCCGGGATTGCCCAATTCTTCCCATCTGTCGTAATCTTTTCTGTTGCCTCTCACGTACAGCATCGCATTTAACACACTGCTTCCACCTAAGACTTTTCCTCTCGGCCAATTGCAACGTCTACCTTTCATCGACAAACAGTAATTGTCATTTGGCTCAGTTTTGTACTTCCAATCGATTGGCGTAATCTGTAGGACAGGAAACAGAATCGGTAAATCTGAAAATGTGAACTCGTCCGGTCCAGCCTCCAATAATAAAATATTCCAATTTGGAACCTCGCTTAACCGATTTGCCAAAACTGATCCAGCACTTCCACCACCCACTATCACAAAGTCATAACTTTCGTACATGTCTTTTACCTTTGTATCGCGTACTCTATTTTCGTTATCCAAAATGTCAGGTCTTTGATGCATAATCGAAGAATGCAAAACAATTATGAATGCCAAACTGGGGATTAATGTAGCAGTTATTCTTTTTACCGAAAGTTTCTTCGCTTGGTCGGTTGCCATTTTTAAAATTTTACCTAAACTAATTTATTGACGCAGAAAAGCAGCGATAGTGCCTGCCGATAGAGGAACACGTTTGCTTAAATAAAAATTTAATAAATATTATCACCTATTATGTACAATGTGTTTCATAAATTACAGTTTTCTTATTTAAATACAAATTTTATTTACTAACTCGACTGGTCCTGTTATCACACTAAAAATGTTTATCCAACTTTGAGGGTTTCACGATTCACTAACTTATAGTTTTTCTTCTTCTTTGCGCGTCAGTATGTACGGAATTAAGCCAAAATTCTTTAATTAAATCGGATCCTTTCTCACCGATCATAATAACTGGTGCATTTGTATTTCCACTGACCAAGGTTGGCATGATTGATGCATCGATGACTCTCAATCCTTTAATTCCATAAACTCGTAATTGAGGATCAACCACCGCTTCTTGATCCCAGTAAGGGCCCATTTTGCACGTCCCAACTGGATGATAAATAGTAACGGAATACAACCTTATCATGCATTCCCAGTAAGGATCGGTATAAGCTGGTATGTGATCACAATCGGGAAATTTTTGCAGTTCGCTTCCATATCGTTTAAATTCTGGAGTTTGACTCAAAGCCACACCAATTTTAACACCTTCTACTAGAGTTTTCATATCGAAATCTTCCTTAAAGTAATTTGGGTATATCAAAGGATAATCTAAAGGATTTTTACTTCTCAGCTTGATGACACCTTTACTTTTAGGTCGCAATAAAACAGGAATAACACTCCACGTGTCTTTGTCGTTTATAGGTCCAAATACTTTATCGTAAAACTCGTCGGTTAAACCGTGAGCTTTTTTTAATTGCATTCCGGAATCTGAATTGGTAGAACCAGAAATAAAATGAAACTCGATATCCGGGAAGTCTTCCGAGGCATTGACATATTTTGTACTTACAAACGCCAAACCTTCGACTCCTCCCATTATAGTTAAAGGGCCTCTACCCATGAGGGCATATTCCATAACGGGCCTAACCGAATAAATACGTTCGAGGCGAATCGAAATTTCCTTGTTGACAGTAAATGTGAGTCCGCCCAAACCAATATGGTCCTGCATGTTGGTTCCCACTTTTAAATCTTGTATTATTGGAATTTTGTGTTTTTCTAATTCTTCTCTCGGCCCTATTCCAGATAGCATTAAAATTTGAGGCGAATTAACAGCTCCGGCCGATAGAATCACTTCTTTCGTAGCTCTAATCCGATGCAGCTTTCCGGAACGCATAAATTCGACCCCGTAGGCGATTTTACTCGTCGGATCAACAAGTATACGAGTGACGTGTGCATGCATGGCAACGTGCAGATTTTTTCGTAAACGAACCGGACGTAAAAACGCTTTTCCTGTCGAGCACCTCGACCCACGCCTAATCGCTCCCTGAGCTATCATAAAACCGCTCTGAAATTCACCGTTGATATCGCGATTTTCATATCCTAGTTGCTTTCCTCCTTCTACGAAGCTTAAAGCTAAAGGCGTATGATAAGGAGCTTCTGAAATTGTTAGATAGCCTCCGGTGGAATGGTACGGCGTTCGGGCCAAGTAAGGATTTTTATTGTCTTCCGATTTTTTGAAATAGTAAAGCGCGTCTTTCGAACCCCATCCCGGATTTCCGAGAGATTCCCATATATCGTAATCTTTTTTGTTACCTCGCACGTATAGCATGTAATTTAATACGGAAGAGCCACCAATCACTTTTCCGCGCGGCCAGTTACATCTTCCATTTTTCATCGCTAAAAGTTTTCTAATTTAGTGCAATTTATACGAACGCGGGATATTTGTTACCTAAACAAGCTGTTCCTTGTGGTTCGCTTTTGTATTTCCAATCTAATTCCGATAGTTGTAGGTAGGCTGCCATTAAGGGGATATCTGATATTTCTGTTTCGTCGCCTCCTGCTTCTAACAAAAGTACATTCCATTGTTCCATTTCGCTCAACCTGTTAGCTACTACCGCTCCTAAAATCAGTAAAATTGCATTAGTATTTTAATTAATGGAAATGTAAAGGCTTGGCGTATTTGGAACGTTGTTGAGTGGTTTAGTAAGTAAACGGAAGATTTATTTAATTTTTAGCAATTTATCCTGTTTGTTTTATTTAAGAAATTTACGTTAATAGTCAGTATATAATGAGTTTCGAAGAAGTGTTTTACATTCAAGTAAGAATGAGAGTTTAACTATAATAAATTAAAAAGGTTTTAATTGAACAAGTTAATTAAACATTAATTACATTTAATATTTATTATTGAGCTTTCAGCGAAGGTTATCGCTTTCATCACAATTTATTTAATATTTATTATCTTTGCTGAAAGCTTGATAATAAATATTAAATGTTATTAATGTTTAATTAATTTGTTCAATTAAAACTTCTTAATTTATTATATTTTACAAGTTAATATTTTAAATACCTTATTTAACTATAATAATTTGTTTTAATAAGAAGTACAAATAGTACGCAAAATTATTCTTTTTTAAAAAATTTCAAGCCGATTTTACAATAAGTTAAAGCAGGGGTTCTAAACTAAGCGAGTACCAGCAGTCTCGGTATGCAACCCGCTATAGTTTATTTTGATTACATTGTAAAATTTCCAATGTAAGTAAATCATACAAAATAATAATCGGATCTTTTTATTTAAAAACCAATTAAGAAACACAATAACCGACATTTATGGTATGAGATTTATCCTAAAATCCTTAAGTGACCGGCTAACTAAATCTTGACCCTTGAGACTAAATGAAGGAATCAGTGTTGCCCTTTGACTGAACAGTTTGGAGACCCCTGAGTCAGAGGATGCCCACTTTCGTTCAGATGTGATTTAACGTTTTTTCTTGGAAAAAAATTTTTAATTTTTACAGAAAACCTGTAGATTCAGGTTTATTGAATCCAGAACCCGCCTGTTAAGAAGTTTTTTTATTCCTTGCATTCTGAAAAAGCTAATTAGTTTTGCAAAATTTCAGGTAATTGTGGCTTTACAAGAAATACACTTCAGACTTTCTGCTTTATATGGTGACTAAAAAATAATCTGTGTTTGAGATGATTATTCGGTCTTCAGCATCACTTTGAAAAATAATTTTTAAATTTTTCGATCGATTTTTAGATCGACATTGGTCTTTAGATTACAGCATTGTATCCGACGCGACCAGAATTGGTCGCCAATTTAAAAGATTTAACAACAAATTAATGAATTCGTTGTTACAACATCTGAAATTGGTAGTAAAAATAAACTTAGGTATACAATTTCATTGATCTTCAGTTCAGCTAAACTAAACTTAAGCTAATACTATAAAAACAAAAACGTATATGTGAAATCCGGGGGGACTGCGGAGTATGAAATGTCCTTCGCGTATTCTTTGTTTTTATTCACACATCAAATGATTCTGTTTTGTTAAAATTCGGGTTTTTGTGTCTTCGGGCGGTGTTGGGCCGCTCTGACCTGGTATTCGACGTTGGGGTGACAAACAATTGATTTTTGCAAGCAATTACAGTTTTTCGGCCCAAATTAAGTACAAAAGGAATACTGGGGGTATTCCAGATCTCTCAAATTTACACCCATGGCTTATATTTTTAAACGAAATTTCGTAATAGCTGTTTAAGCTAAATGGAGCTAAGTTTAAGTTCAATGAATTTTAGAAGTCTTAACAATTAACCTTTTACTAAGCAAAAGCGGTATCATTTAATGTTTCATTTAAGGGGGGGGGGTAATTATCAAATATTTTACGATGAGCCACAAACGTATATTTTGCAAATTTAGTACGTTTAATCGAGTTTTGCTAGGCTTGGAAGTCTCTCCCTCTCAGAGTTCTTCGCCCTGTGTAAAGGCATAGTGACCGATTCTTCTTCAGATACCTCGGTGGTTTGCTATTGCCTGCCGAGGGAATATGGTCAGAATAAAGTTTTTACTCCTCTCGGGATCGAACCGAGGAACTCGGCTTAGCAGTCGATGCACATAAGCATCAGTGGCCGCTTTTTCTTTGGAAGTTATGGGGATGTAATTTATGTGCACCTAACCTAAGTTGCAAGTACTAAGATGGTCTTTAAAGGCACAAAACTTTGATTGAAGTCCGGGAGGTTTGGGGGTTACGAAATACCCTCTAACGCATCCTTTACTTCTTATTCGCGTGCCAAACCTGACAAAATATTATCAGGTTGGAGACATGATTACTTGTAAAAACAAATTAAGAACAAGCTAACAGTTGAGAACGTTAGACAACCACCTTAATCGTCAATGACGTCTGACCGACAGCAATGATATAAAACAGAAAGTCCGGTGCAGGGTTTTACAAAATCGAGTTAAAATTTAATCTAAGATTAACAATTATTGTAAAGAAATTATTGTAAAATTAAAAAAAAAAGTTTTTTTGATTTATAAATGTATACATCATAAGTTATAGCAACCTGAAAATTTTGCAAAAAGAATTATTTCCTCAGCATGCAGAGCAAAGGTGTCGAAATGTGGGAAACATTAAATCACATCCCAGGTAAACCAGACACTTTGACTAATTTTTTTAAATAGTTTTAAAGTTGTTGACAATCGTAAAAAATAATTTTTGATTTATTAGTGGTTGAATAATTAATTAGACGTGTAATTTCATGGTTTTGAACTATAATATTTAATTTATGCTAATAAAATTGTGGGTTTTGTGTCAATTACCGCTTTTGATATGGTCGGTTGCATGAGCAATCATTGGCACGTGCTCGATGAACAGCATTCAAGTGCAAACATTTGTTTCATTTTTTTATGAAAATTTAAATAGAGAATAAAAAGTTGGGTACCTGCAGAGCCGGAACCGACTACTATAAAGTCATAGTTTTCCCATAGCAGTTCAGTATTCATATCGATGGGCCTCGATTCTGGATCCATTAAATCGTACTGGAAATATGCAATTGCTGTTATGAGAGCCGGTAAAATGTAAGCTATATTGGATGCTGTTGCGGCACCCAGCCCAGCTAACGATCCCGCGATTCCACTCATCGCTGAAAATAAGAAAAAAATTAGTTTAATTTAAGAAAATTATTTTTTTCAAATATACCGCTCGAAAACCACATTTTGAAAAAAATTAAATAATTGAAGCCGAACCCGGGCAGGTGTAATCACAAACTGAGTGGCTCCTTAAAATATTTTTTCAGAAGCTCATTAAAATTTGTAGCAGACATCACTTTCTCTTGATGTGAATATGTCCTTTTGCAATTAAATGTTACAGCTACGTGATAACACAAACGCAGACAGGACTATTGATAACCGATTTGGTGAAAGTAAGAACTGAAATATTTTTTTGTTGCGATAAAATGAGATTACTTAATTTTTTACGTGCTTTGAAATTGTTGTGACAATATTTTGAGTAATACCTACTGAAAAGCAAAACCTCACCTACTTATCGATTGTTGCCAAGAAGATCCAAAATCATTTAATTCGGTTTATCGTCAAACAGATTTTAAGCGCTGGTATTAAACCGAAATCACGAAAAGCTTTTACAAATATTTGTATTTTTCAAGTCGGGACTATAATTAAATTTTAAAGACGGAATTTTTGTGGGATGTATAAAATTGGTTTTTCTTTATCTTTGTAATATTCATGACATTAAGACTTGAAAACACGGAGGATTTTAATATTAATGAAGGGTAGAATAAAGCGGCTGTGCTATAACCGTAGTATTCATTAATCACAACTAGGGGCACAATTTATGTACAAATTGTCTTTTAATATTAAATCAACTTCCTGGCAGAAGACTAATTTATTTTGGATAAACTGGTAAATATACGTAGGAAATTTATTGCGCTTGAGATAAGACAGAAGAAATGTTTTGATCCTACAAAGCAAAAAAAGGAGATACAGTATAAATTTTATAACCTGGTTGTTGCGTCATAAAATAAAAATAGTAAGATGGGAGCAGATGTCGCTGTTATTGTAAATTTGACGTAAAAGGTGGTGAAAATCTATTGGGGGTAGGGGAGGGCGAGTATCTCGACATTCATTAACTTATTTATTTCTAAAACGTTAAACTAAGATGAATTAAAAATAGTAAAAAAATTTATTATTGAATTTAATTTAATTATTAAAATTAAAATATAAAAAAATCCACAAATTCAGGTTAAATTTTCACCTTTATGTTAAAACAATTGTTTTACCCGACTGATGATTCGTGGCGAAAATCTGTTATACAAATCAAGCGAAATTTGATGAAATCCAGAGAAATCAGTTGAGTTTTTGAAGTAAAACTTCTTTACGTGCGACTAGGCGTAACTGTACGACAATGCAACGGAAATGCGTTACGGCAATATGACGGTATTTTTAAATTAATAACTAGTAATATAGGTGCAACAAAAGCTGTATTCTTTTTACCTATTTTATTTCCATCTCAGTTGCACAACTGAGATGAAGTGAGCTGAGATTAACTGAGTCAAAGTGAAAGAAAGATAAGGTAAAAAGAACAACGAAAATTTACTACTTAGTGATTTTTGAATTTAATTATTATGAAGTTTGGTAGTACTAACCAAATGTCAACATAAACTTCAAAAAGACAAATTAAAAATTTAAGGTGCAGTAGATATTATTGAAATGATTGTAATAAGTGACAAGTTTAATTCAAATCAACCAATCCGGACTATTTCCCAATTTGTCTCAGTTGTAACACTTCAAAACAGCAAGATCAGTTTGGGTATGGAAGGGGATAGTTTTGTCACATAAAACTCAGTTCGACACGGCACAGTACTTATGTCAAAACGGTAAAAAAAACAACCTTTCAACTGAGTAACTGAGTATCTCAGTACAATCTTACTTAAAATAGGTAAAAAGAATAGAGCTATTGACGAACTGAAATAAATTTGTCATAAGGGTGTGAATTTAAAAATACGGTACGTCGAAAATAATGATGATACCTATAATGAAAGTAGTTTCTATTGTGAATTTGTGACTGTCAAGTTTATTTATAATTTAAGGTTATATTCAAATTTCATTCGAGTTCATACTTTGGTTTGCTAGATTTTCTATTGAATAAAAGGGCTCTATGATGATTATAATATTGACAGCCATTTGAGTTTCTTGTTTTTATATTTTAATTTTTAACTTAATCATCATCTGTCCTAATGCCAAAAAAGTATTACAATTGCGTGTGACGATTATTTTTTTAAAATTTTATTTTTAATAATGTGCGATGTTTTTTTGCTGTGATTAGTGATTGCTGTAATTGATGACCGATTACCGAATTGACCGTCGCCCAATTTAGGTATTTTTGTTTTCTGCATTTTTATTTTCGTTGTTTTTGTATTTCGATGTTTTTATTTTCGGCGTTAGAATGAATTCGAAGAAATCTATGGAAATCTGAGAAAATCCTATATCCTTTTCTTTGGTTTTTTACAGAATTAAACCAACAAACTGTACATTTGAAAAAGAATTCAAAAATATGTAAAAAAAATTTTGCTTGTATTTTTATGATGTTTTTTTAGTCAAAATGGTTTTTATTTACTAAATAATGAAAAGTATTAATACAATGAGCTTGTGAAAATTAATTTATACAATAATATAATAATAATTGTGCTCCCATTTAAAAATAAAATATAAAATAAAATAAAATTTATATTATATTAGTAATATAAACCATTAAATAAAATATTGGTGCCCAAATACACAAGCTGCCACTGCTATGTAGTTTATTCGATGCACTAGATTTAAGAAATAAACAATTTATTTAAATTTTATTAGTTTATTTTCAAAATGTACTTTTTTTTGTTTTTATGTTGTTCCCTTTTTTAATACATAAAATTATTTTCGGTTTTTTATACTTTTATCTACTTTTTCCTTCCTCCTCTACTCCCCTCCCCTCCCGCGCCATTCTTTTGAGTATTTTGTATTATATTTTTTAATTGTTTTCAACAGTCTAAAAAATTTATTGGAGTCGAACTCATCTCTACACCTCAAAAGTTGTGCTAACATTATAATACATAAGAATTATAACCAGTGCCGTAGCAAAGGTGTAGCGACTGGGGCGTTTACCTCAGGTGCCATCGCAATTGGGGCCTTAAACCTTGACAAATTTTTTAAACTAAAATATTAGTCAATCTTATTTTCAAGTGGCACTTAAAAAAATGTAGATATCTATAGAAAATAAACTTAATAAAACTTTACTATATGTTTTTTGCACGATGCTCTTTACATATTTAATTTTTTTTTTTATTTTGTATGTAAAAATAAATCTTAAAATAAATAAATACTTATCTAAAATCCTAATAAATAATAGTTTAAAAATTTTAAAATGGTAAGCATCTGGGAGGGGGGGGGGCGCATATAATCTAATTTGCCTAAGCGCCACAATATTAGTATCAAAATGTACTAGCATACATAGCAGGTATAAAAGTGTAAATGCGTGGGCATTTCTGTTTCACTAGGGACGCGCGGCGCTACCCTAATGGAGTCCAAAACTTTTTCTGCATTTTAATTTAAAAAAATATTTAGACAATTTATTTGAAAATTTTAAAAATCTGTTGTATTCGAAATATAATGACATATTGAATTGGAGATTTGTTGAGATGAAAGTGTGACATGCACTTTTCACTGACGTTCTCATTTCTCCAATTAGCGAATTTAGCACATTTTAAAAATTAGGATTTTAACCAAATTAATCTCTTTCTATTCTGATATTTATTTTGTATTATACAAAAATTTTAATTGTTAATCTGCCCATCTTTTATTATATATTTTTGAGTTACTCAAAATTTTACTTTTAGTGCCCGAGTTTGTGCGGGGCAGTATTATTAAAAAAATTATATATCAAAATCGATATACAGGGTGTATTTACTAGAAATTCCTGACACTTACCCTATAATTTCAGGATAATCCTCAATAAAATCACAATTTATTTAAAAATTATTCATTAACTTCAGCATAATATATATTTTAAGCTTTTGTATCACATTTATCATTTTTTGCAATTTTCTCACTTAACACATTCGATTTTCAAAGAAGAGTTGTAGCTCTTCCGACCAAGAATTTCATTTAATGTTTATACTTTCTTTGCCATCAACGAAATTGCCCACAAGGATGTATTAACGGAACTCTTTCATAGTGGAACAGTTACATTAAGATTCTCCTTCGTCATAAAGCTTGAGAAGTGTTATCGACTTTAGTTGAATGAGCTAACACATAGCGGTAAAATATACACGGTATTTTAAATCAGGTTACAGGGGTCAGTAAGAAGTTGTCGTCTTCATCGGTATTCAACGGTTTAATCAATAATTATATGTGTGTTACATGGATTTTGGATTTCTTGTGTATGTGGTCTTTTGCACGTAGTAAATTTTTTAGTATTTGTTCATATACAATTAGGTTTTCACTATTTGTGATTCACAAGATGCGTCATATTAAAAATACGGTCAATCAAAAAGGAAATTGCTTTCCAAACGATTTGTTTCGCTTTACATTCCATTATTTGATGAAACTGATAAAACAGAGACTGGCTATATAAAAATTGCTATACTATTCTATTACTTTTGGATTGTGCTGAAAGATTTTGAGAATCTCGCTTAATCCTCAGCCCTTTCATCAGACGGTGACACATTATTGGCAAACCTTGGAAAACTTTTCTCTCTATCTCTATTAATAAAAATTTCTATTTTCAGGAGGATGTTGTGGATCAACGAAGAGAGTTACCATCGTCGGAGGATGGGCATGGGCTTGGTGGTTAGTTACCGATGTGCAGCGCCTTTCCTTAGAAGTCATGACACTAAATCCGCAATGCGATAGCGTCGAAACAGCCCAGGGTGTACCTCTTACTGTTACCGGTGTAGCACAATGCAAAATAATGAAAGCTGACGAACTACTTCACACAGCATCGGAGCAGTTTTTAGGCAAAACGGTCAAAGAAATCAAGATAACAATTTTGCAAACACTTGAGGGTCATCTACGCGCTATATTAGGTAAGTTTTAAGAGCCTTCGACTTGGGGGTTTCGAATTACGTAGAAAGTAATTTAAAGCACTCGAAATTATTATTAGAATTGAGATTTATTGGCTCAATTATTGTTCGCTTTGCTGAATTACGTCATCGAACTGGATGAATGATTTCATAACGAGCTTTATTAAATTTTTATTATTTACATAAAATAATTGAAAGACCATGAACTTGTATCGTAAACCTTGACTTTTATCTGGATCATATTAGAAATTTATAAAGTTGAAACATTTTTTAAGTTTAATAAAAATTCCATATTATGGAAGTCGAACAACTCACGGTTTATACTTATCCTTAGATGGATGGCCGCTTTGAGAATGCATTGTCGCTGCCCTCCCCCACATTCGTGGGTTAAAGCATTACATAACTTACTGAAGTTCCTTCTTGGGTATAACAAAACGTAAAAAAATATGAAGGATTTTACAGCAGCGAATCTTTTAAGTTGGACAGTTAGATAATTGAATCATAAAGCTATAAGTTTTTAATGATATTTGGAGAAAATAGTATATTATTTTATTAATAGCAAATGTTAAACTTCTTCTATTATTTAGGATATTAATAGAGATATGTAAATTAAATAAATTATACGAATCAGCATAAGAAAAATATAAAAAAAGGTAAAAAATTTAAGAACTTGATAATAGAACTTTAATTCAATTGATAGTACTATATTAGATTACAATGATATACATAGTAGGTTGTTAATCGCAATATGTATTGTCGTGTTTCAAAGGGATTCGCACCCACCCTGTGCATTTTAAAGAAAATTTTGATTTTATAAAGTTTAAATTGTAATATTGTAAATTAGAGAGGTGGGGGCGAATCGACTGAGATATCAGGCTTTTTGCCACGGGTCGCTGCAAGAGTAAGCGGTGCGACTTTTGGCTCGTTGATTTTTAGCTTTGTGAAATTTATTTTTGAAGTTGTGAGTAAATTTTTGAGTTTGATTAAATAAAGTAATTTCATGCGAATGCATTATTGCGCTTTTTTTGGAGGTATATTTTTGAGATTTGGATAAGTTTTTTTTTGATGAGTTGCTGCCGAACGGTGATAAATTAATTTGGTTGATAAATTGGAAGAGGAGCAATTGAAGTTAAAAATTGAATTTGAATTATTTAAAATTGGAAAATTTGAATTGCATTCGTAGGAACGAATGGTGCTGTTGATAAGCGGGCGATTTGGATAAGATTAAAATCAAAACTGCGATCCCTTTGAAGAAAGTTAAAATTCTACATTTAATTAAATTTGAATAGTTAATTTTTGAAAAAGATTTATTTTGGAGAATTTATTTTTTTATTTGCATTAGAAGAATTTTATTTTTATTTTTGAGAACGATAGAACCCAACCTGAGATACGACCGTCTCATCTCCCGCATTTAAGAGCAAGCTTGGAGCACTTATAGTGCATATGAGAAACTACCTTTTTTTGCTAAACATAAAGCTACATAAGCTACCCTACATAAAGCTAAACCGTAGGAATTGCAAGTTCGAATCTCCCAGCGGGAGACTTTTATATCAATTTTTTTTATATCAAAGATAAGTAATTAACAAATGTCGCCTTCATCTTTGTTCCACGTTATATCACTTGATTAAAAATATCGTAATATTATTATTAGTTACACGAGCTATTAATAACCAGTTTATTCTCAAGTAATAAGTAAGTACTTTTTTATTTTTGAACATATTAATACCATTAAGTAATAATAATATTTTATTTTGAAAACAAAACTAAGTAAGGCATTCTTAAATCAGCTGCATGTTGATGACTACCGGAAGGCCGAGCTAAGAAATTCTGTGAAGTCCAAGATTTGAACACAAAATTTCCGCTCTGTAATTCAATCAGCGATCGCATCAATCCACTGTTGCAGTTAATATTACGGATTGAATTAAAACAATTCATTAGCCATGGCTCATGATTAGAGTGCAGATTTATTATGTATATTTTTCATATTCTGCATATAACTAAATATGTTCGGATTTTACCACAAAAATTGTAAATTTGTAAACTGTCGATTGGTACACCCGAAAATTTTTGGCTAGGACCGTCTCTGTCTCCGGAACCAAATTCATATTTAGCTCTATTTTCGCATAATTATAACCGCATATAAAAAACTTATTTGGGTTAATTTTAAATACATAAGAAGAAATTATATTTCTTTATTATATTATTTATATATAATTTCACTCAAAAGTGGTAGATTTAGAAAGACAGATCTCTGAGTACCTCAAAAAATAAAAAAATCTCTAGAGCGCGATCGAACTTGAAAAATACAGATCTATAAAGTCACAGATTTTTGTTTTTAATTGGAATTCGGCTAAAATTAACGAAATATAATTTGAAATAAATTTATTAAATGATGTTAGCAGTAGCATGACTAAAAGTAAACTACAGCCACTAAAATCAAATCAAATAATTAATTAAATAAATGTCACGAGAATACCTTACAAATTCGTGTTTTTTATATTTAATTAATTGTTTGATGTTGGGTGAAAGTAGAGTTAGGTGGGTGCAGGAGAAAATGTTGTTGTATCTATAAAAACCTGTATATCCGGTTATCTTGCTACACCCCTGGAGGGTATTCTGTACCTCCCAGAACTCCCAGATCCAGAAATTGAAGGTTTTTGTATGTTTTGTGATTGATTTTATTAAATGGGAATCATTCACTCTTTCAATCCAAAATTATATTTATATGTCGTAACAGTACTGGCGGTTGGGAGGGGGGGGTGAAGGGTATGGAATATTCTTCAGTACCCCCCAAATTACTTGTATTACAGACTCTCCCAGATTCCTGGTTTCGGAAACCGAGGTTTCTATGCATGTTATGTGATAGATTTCATTAAATAGGAACAATTCACTTTTTCAGAACAATTACATTTATATGTGATATACTCATGATACTCTCTGGTATCCCACTAATTGTATTTCATACCCTTCCAGGCTCCTTGTTCCAGAAACTGAAGGTTTGTATGCATGTCTTGTGATTGATTTTACCAAATAGGAACCATTCCATACCAAAATATAATGACATAGGGCCCCCCCCCCCTCCCGAAATATCCAAAAGAAAAAATTTTAATTTTGAAAATAAAATACATATCAGCAATTCATGAAGAAGAATTCGATTTTTGGAAACAAAAATGGTTAAATGTGAACGATTTGTCAAGGAATTCATTCGATACAATGGCAAAATGTTATTTGTAATATTACCAGTGACTACAGCAACTACCGAGAGAAGTTTTTCTAGTTTAAAAAGAATAAAAATTTATTTAAGAAATTCTGCTGGCGAAGCGCTCGTGAATATTCATAGGAATATAAATTTTGATTTCGTTATTATAATAAATAATTTTGCGAATAAGAAAAAAAGGCGCTTAACTTTTTATGTAATGTTTCTATTAAATAAAAATAAATTAAATCATAAAATAATATATTGAGTTAATTTTACAAACAAATTTTTAATAAATTTAGAAAAATGAAATATTGAAAAAATTTGTTTGTAATAAAAATTCCCGTAAGGGGAACCCCCGAAAATTTTACTTTTTATAAATGGCCTCTCCGAAATAAAATCCTGGCTAGGGTCTGGTAGCCTGTGTAGAAGCCTAAGAATTGCGGTTATCCGAACTCCACCTTATTTAATGTTGCATTTACTTTTAAACTAGGGTCGTCCGTTGCTGGTGCTGTCTCATCATTTCCTTAAAGACTACTATCTAGCATTGTGCGTCTGCGCGTACCTAATCACTGCAACACAAAAAAAGGTTAATAAACCATCGAAACGTGAAAATACTGTAAAACTCGACGATGATCCACTGTTTTTAAGGAAACGCAATTTTAATTTCAAAAGAAACAAAAGAAAACCGGAAAAACAAAATTCTAACTGTAAACAACCGGAATTTTTTCATCTTTTCACTTCCACTGAAAAATTACAGAATTATTAAAACTCCATGCGTTTCTGATGGATAATAGTGGTGATTTATATTTCAATTCTTTCCCTAAATATCATCGAGAAAGAATGAAAAATCTATTAATTGACTGATTGAAATAACTTCGGCTTTTAAAACGAATCTATTGCTTCGCGTAGAAGTCTGCGACGAATTAAAAATCTTTTCAAGGTGTTCTCAATAAAGAGCAAAATTCCTTTTCCTTTCTGTAGAATTAAAGAAAAAATTTGTTATCCAAGTTGTCCCGATGGAATTTTCTAAAGGTATCGATTTCTTTTGTCAGCAGAAATATTGAACGTGACGATATTAGAAATTAAAAAATAGTTGCTTTTTGAGTATTTAATTTACAAACTTTATTTACCAGATATAATTCTGAGATTAGGTGACTTTTACTATTGATCTACGATAAAAATTTTTATAGGAAAGTTAAAACTTTTATTTTCCGAGGTGAAGTTCCTTTATTTGATATTATTTGATTCGCTCGAAAAATCACTATCTAGAAACTTTTTTTACTGCCTTATCAATGGTCTTCATTAATATTGCAAAATTTCCAATCGTATATTTATTTCAGTTTGAACATCGGGGTTTCTTCCTGTGTTATTTATTGTTTTTGGTCGGATATTTTGTGATGATTGCGTTCACATGATGCCATCTACGTATAATATAATTATGCAAAAGGTCTGTGAACGTTTAATTATAAATAGTTATTGCATTTAAATTTAAGTTCTTGCCAAAACAGAAGGTTAAGGAAGGACGTGACAAATGATCGCATTTGATAGTTCAATCACGAATTGCAACTATTTTGTCTTACGATGTTTATCTCTAAGGACAACTTTTAAGGAAAACGAAATTATATTTTAATATTGCTATTCGATTAAACTGTATTGGAAATTTTATCGACATATAGGAAGAAAACCCATACACGACGATGACTTAGAAATTGTTCACTGAAGGTCTTCTCAATAGAATCGATCAACTCAATGATTTTGTCACAATACCGCGTAATTTCTACTTCCTCTTGCTTGATGTTAATTAGATATGGAAGACGTTTAATTAACCTTTTATCACCAATACACTACGCGCAGTAAAAACCCTCGCACCTGTGTTTTTTTCGGTTTAAGGTATTTTAAACTATTAAAATAGAATAAAATAGCCATACTTACGTTTTCTAATTTAAAGCTAGTCATCAGACTGACTGTACATAATACAGTTAACCCCTTCATTGTAATAATTTTAAAGTACACCCTTAATTATCTAAAAATTACCTGTATTTGGGTTTTACTACAGGTAATAAACTTAAGTAATAAAGCCTTTACAAAATATTTTTATTAATGAAAACCAAAGGAAACAGTTAAAAATATTGTAAAAATGCATAAATGAACTGAATTTTATTTAAAAAAAATTTTTTTTGTTACAAACACTAGTTCAATATCTTGTAGCACCCCCTTTGGAGCGTATTATTGCAGCAATCCTATTGGGCATTGATTGGTACAAATTTTCTAAGACATTTTGATCAATTTCGTTATTCCAAACATCCAAAATCATATTTTTTAATTTTTCAACAGTTGTTGGCTTTTTGGCAACGATTTTTTTCCCCATAATTGCCCACACATGTTCTATTATATTGAGATCGGGACTGTTTCCGGGCCAAGAAAGAGTTGTAATGCCGAGTTGCTCTTTATGAACCGACACCTTTTTGAAAAAAATAAACACTTTAATTAGAAAACTCTAAAAAAATCTTAAATTATTAGATGATTACTTACAGAACGAGCTCGATGACATGGCGCAGAATCATCTTGAAAAATGGGGTTTTCAAACTCAGCGCTTACACGATTCCAAGTAGGGAGAAGTCCATTATTTAAAATTTCTATATATTTTTCAGCATTTACGCTACCATCGACAAACTGAATATTACCAACCCCTATGCTTGTAATGGCTCCCCACACCATAACATAAGGGGAATGTTTAACCGTAGGTAGAAGACATTCGTCGCTAAATCGTTCGTTTTTTCGTCGCCTTACTCTGAGAGTTCTGTCAGGACCTATGAGGTTGAATTTAGATTCATCAGAAAATATAACTTTTCTCCAATCTTCAACTGTCCAATTTCGATGAATTTTGCACCAATTTAAGCGATTTGCCTTCATTTTCTTCGTCAAAAACGGTTTCCGTGCAGGGGTTCTTGATTTCAAACCTAACTCATTCAGCCGTTTTTGTACTGTTCTAACAGAACAAGTTATGCTCTCTGCTTTTAACCATTCAGAGCGAAGTTGGGAAGCTGTATGAAAACGATTCTGCAAACACAACCTCTTCAAATGACTATCCTGTCTTGCAGTCGATACTCGTTTTCTCCCGGTTCCTTTTTTTCGCTCCAAAGAGCCTGTTTCTTTATATTTTTTTAAAAATGACCTTACAGTCCACTCACTACACCCTATTCGTCGACTTATTTCACGATTTGAAAATTCAGCTTCATGCCAAGCAATAATTTTAGATTTTTTTACAATAGAAAGTTGTTTGTATTGTGGCATTTTGTAAAACGAACTGCATTCACACTGTTACAAAACTAAAATACAAACTAAAATTGCTCTTAAAAACATAAGCTAGTACCAAAAGGGCCATAAACAATGTTCCTTAGGTGAAAACGATTAAAGATTTCCGGTAGCAGGTAAAAGTTCAAGTGCGAGGGTTTTAAATGCGCGTAGTGTACATACCAATGCATCGCCTGGCATGTAGGTACACGAGTTGCAACAACATTTTTATTAACACACTTAAAATCCACCAATCCAAATTAAAATATAATTAATTTAAATTGCTACGATAATTTAAAAATCAAATAACAGTCGAAATATTTAAGAAATCCCATAGTTTAAAGTGTAATTATTAATTTTTAGAATTAGTTCGACCTTATGGAAACTATTTTGAGGTGGGAGAAAATAGTTATTTAATAACCCTCATTCAGTCTTTTCCTAGTGTTGTGTTTTTGTAAGCAATTTGGCGACACTTTTTATATTGTAGTTTTACCAAAGCTTTCAAGTTGTGTAATTACCCGTTCGATACTTTTTTATATCGACAGGTGTTTAATTTTTGATCAAAGGGTTAAATTTAAAGAGGAACTACGATTATTGATTTCTTATCAGAAACTTTTAGTTAAACTTACAATAGTTCTGTTATTGGAAAAATATGTCGTTAGTGTCATTGAGTGCTGTAAAACTTGGTTTAACGATCGGATTTACTTACGTGGTTATAACCAGGTGAGATTTTTGTAATTATTTAAATTTTTGGGCAAGACGAAAAGTCAGCAGCCAAACTCAAACTTTTCTAGCTAGCTGCAGTCGCGTGGGCCTGCTATTAAACTGCTAGGGAGTAGCACGTTAAAGTGGACCCGGAATTTAAAAATATTTTAATGAAATTATGGTAGGATTTGGTAGAATTTTTGAGGATCGTTCAAAAATACTCGTAAAAACGGCCAAAAACTGCGAGCCTTATTCGATTGGCTATTTCCATAAAATTAGCCCACTCCCCCGCGGCGTATTTTTATTTTATAAAAGTATTTTTGTAAGATACAAAATATAACAAAAATGCAAATCTAGAAAATACAGAACTCAGAGTACAACAAAACATTAAAAAAATCTTTTCAAGCGCGACCGAACTCCTAAATAATGGATCTTCAAACACGCAGATCATTGTTTTTAAGTTAAATTCGGCTATAATTAACGAATTATTTTAAATAAATTTATAACGTGGTGTTAGCGGTAGCGATGCTGCAATCCAACTATGGGTGGCTCCGCCCACTAAAACAAACGTTGTAAGTCAAACGACTCATTCGTGAATGATCAATATTTCAAATTGTCGGAATTTTACGAAAAAATTTATGTATCTATAAAAACCTCGGGCACCAATTAGCGTGCTACACCCAACTGCTAGAGAGAATTTGGGGGCTTGAATGAAATCAAATCTGACTTTTAGGAATTCTATCGTAATATTTTTTTTCTTTTACAGGAACTCTTACAGTAGAAGAAGTGTATCGAGATCGAGACCAATTCGCTGCCCTTGTTCGGGAAGTTGCTGCGCCAGATGTCGGCCGGATGGGTATCGAAATTCTTTCGTTCACGATTAAAGATGTATATGACAACGTGGAGTATCTTTCTTCTCTTGGTAAAGCACAAACCGCCATGGTGAAGAGAGACGCCGATGCTGGAGTTGCTGAAGCTAATAGAGATGCTGGAATTAGAGTAAGTTTTTCTACGTCACATGACTTCTTCCATTATTATCCCTCTTATTTTAGGAAGCGGAATGTCAAAAGCAAGCGATGGATGTGAAATACTCGACCGATACGAAAATTGAAGACAACGCAAGAATGTACAAGTTACAGAAAGCTAACTTCGATCAAGAAATCAACACTGCCGTAAGTTATATTTTGATACTTATTTTTCTAATTTAACATTTGCACTCGATTACAGAAAGCCGAATCTCAGTTAGCTTACGAATTGCAAGCAGCAAAAATTCGACAAAAAATTCGTAACGAAGAAATACAAATTGATGTTGTTGAACGAAAAAAGCAAATCGAGGTTGAATCGCAAGAAGTTCTTCGTAAGGAACTCGAACTCAATTCAACAGTGCGTTTGCCTGCCGAAGCCGAAAGTTTCAGATTGCAATTGATTGCTGAAGGAAAACGGTGAGTTTTATGTCACAAAAATCACAAAAAGGGTTACATAATGGTTTTGACATATTTTGTGTTTTGCAGAACTCAAACAATTCAGACTGCCATTGCAGATGGTGAACGAATCAAGAAAATTGGTGAGTCTGAAGCCGGTGCTATTGCCAGTGTAGGTAAAGCTGAAGCAGAAAGAATGCGACAGAAAGCAGCAGTTTACAAACAATATGGAGATGCCGCTATCATGTCATTGGTTTTGGAGGCGCTACCTAAGGTAATTTTTTTTATTATCATCCGGAAGTAAAATTTCAAGTTATGTTACTTATACTACATAAAATCTACATTTCTCGATAAATCTTGGAAATGCTTTTTTTTAATTTCAGCCAATACAGGTTTATCAAGGGCGAACTACCATCCAAATATTGATACGGAAAAATATGTTTTCTATTATTTATTACAATTAAAATATTTTTCTGAGTTAAATTCCAGGCTATTTGTTTGTGATTTTTTAAAATAATTCCAATGTTATCTGCTAGAAAAAAAAATAAACAATGTTTATTTTATTTTAATTTCCACAGGAAATTTTATAAGAATTTTTTTTTTCCCGTTGAGCAAAATCTAAATATCTCTAATTGCAAAGCTAATTTAATCTTATCGTTTATTTATACACACAAATGTAATGTAAATAGAAAGTCAAGGTTAAATCAGTAAAAATCTGCGGATAAAAAATAAAATTAAAAATTTTAAAAGGTCTGCAACATAAAAATGAATTCAAATAATTTAATATTTTTACGTCTAGCTAAACATTTATTTATCTTAATATTTATTAAATAAAAATTACTTATATTTGGCCGGGGGGGGGGGGGAATCTAATGTACAAATCTTAAGAAATCCCAGGAAATGAAGGAAATCTCAAGAAATTTAAGGACATTTTAGGAATACTATTGATGAGATTTAGTTTTTTTCTTTTTTTCTACTTTTTCGAAAAGGAAAAATTTAAAAATCTGTTAAGAATCTCGTAAAAGGAAATCTAGTGTGCAAAAATTTGTCTTGTGATTCGCCTTTGAATTGCAAATATTTTTTTAAAACTTTTAAATTTATATTTATAAATTATTTAATTTATTACACCGAACTCTTTGTCTTTCTTAATACTATTGCAGTTAATAGGTTCTTAATTCACAGTCCATTGAGTGTTCCTCCCACATTATCTCCACCAACTTCTATGCTTTACTTGATAAAATTATTAATTATATCGGTAATATTTCCGATAATTTTCCCTCGTTCTTTGAAGCTCATATTAGTTGAACAAAGTTTTTCCTTATATGACCGATTAAATAAATAGCTAGTATTTAATGCATTTAATGCCAAAAACCGATAGATACCCGATTAGGGAAGCAGTCTGTAATTCTCATGTTTAAATCGCTAATTTTCGGTGCCAGTCCGCCTGTAGAAAAGTAAATAATAAATGTTTTTTTTTTTTTAGATTGCTGCCGAAGTATCTGCACCATTAGCTAAGACGGAAGAAATTGTGTTGATTGGAGGAAACGACAATACAACTGCCGAAATTTCACGTTTAGTGGGCCAAATACCACCAGCTGTGAACGCTTTAACTGGAGTTGATTTATCAAAAATTTTGGGTAAAATTCCTGGAGCAACTACCACAGTTAAATAAATACATCATTTTCATACATACTAAAATAACAATTATTTTCGCACTTAACATTCGAATACTGTTTTGTTTTGATATTCTTTGATGATATTAAATCAAATAAGATAATTATAGAGTTTTTGTAATAATTGTTGTTTTTTAAATATTAGAGTTAATTTCAATATTTCGTAATTTTTAAACTTTTTTAGTGCTTACTCAAAAGTCGGCTTACAAGAGCTGATTGCAATGTGTTCAATTTGTATAAAAAGAAAATATAAATAAAATTGTAATAGCGGTGTAACTAATTACATGCCACACTCGAATTTTTACATGATTTTATAATTTGTATAATTTTCAAGTGTACGGGATTGTTCAAAAGGTAAAAATTTCACTGTAAATAATTAAAATCTTTTTAATTATGCGGAGACCAATAGCTAGGAGAAACACCAATTTGTTTTTTAACTTTTAAGAATTGGTCTGTATTGTTGCTTTTGAACTACCTTGTACGTTATATTATATTAATCTTGTTCTGTAAGGATCTGTAAAGCACTAAAAAATTGTTTGGTGCATACTTTACATTAATTGTTATTTTTTGTATATCTTTTTAAAATGTGTTGTTCTTTGTTTATATTATATTATTTGTATCGTTTTATCAGTTTACTACTAGGCACATTTCACTTTCAGAAACCAAATGTGGCCTGAAATTTCTCAGGTTTGTAGTAAAGAGCAAACAAAAAGAATCTTAGCTGTAATTATTAAGAAAATCATTCTCGCCATTTTGATTAAACTCAAACTATTGATTTTTAGTCGTAATTGACACGACGAAATAGGGGGAATTTTAACTATAAATTATTTTTTACTAATTTCATCTTTGTCAGACATAACTGTAAGGAAAGTGAATTATTTTAAAATGGAATGAGTTGATTCCTTACGGTTTACCCGGAGCTATCGGATTATGTGGTAGATTTTGTATGAAAATTTATAGATGTGTAGTTTATATTAGTCAAATGAAAAGTTTCTATTTTACTCATCAATTTCAGTTGTTACTCGTATTTTTTCACCACTTTGTGTACTTAACTGTAATAAAGTAGTTGAAATTGAAAACAAAGTTGAAACATCGCTGTGGTTTCTTTCTTTTCTTGTTATATCTACGCCACAGGGATGTTGTTTATGAATACAAGTTCAGAAAATTAGGTGTATTCATAAAATGTACGTACCTATTTTTCTACTCCCAATCCCTTATCAGTGGAAACTTTTTCAAGCTATTAGTTTAATTATTATTGTACGTAGCATATTTATAAATTTGACCAAAAATATTAAAAGTATATTTAATTTTCATTGTGTAAATCTGCAAAATTGGAAGATTTTATTTTATTTTAATCAGACTGTGTACATGGCTTTCATCATGATAACATCAAAAATAATTTTTAAAGCTTGCAAATTGGCAATCAAAAACTAAATATTAACATATAGGAATGGTTTTGTTGCAAACATTTCTTAACACTCTGTGTCGATGTGTGCAAGTTTGATTAAATCAATTTAGCTAATAAGTGCTTTTAATGAAGGGAACAATGAGAATTTGTTATATTCCCAATAAATTAATGATAAATATATTTGCTTGGTTCTCTATACTGTGTATTCACCTAAATGTGTAACATTGTTCTGATAGTCACACCTATGTTCTGTGAATGATGAGTTTATTTTAATAAATGGTATATTACACATTTTTGTTTTTATTGCCACATGCAACGTCACCGAAAGAGTCTGTTGGATTGGATGTTTTTAAGAACGTAAAGAAATTTAATCGTCTTTTCGTAATTTTTAACTTCTTCGTATGCTATACACTAAGAAATGCGTAAGTGATTAACTTTGGTTAAGAGGGTGGTTTCACATGGCTTTCCTCATAGCTCACGGAGAGATCTTAATAAACTTTAGATCACACCAGTGTATCTGACAGAACTAGGATTTCTCTAGTTCCATGTAGGCTGTATCCTACTACGGATATAATATTTTTTTATATTATGAATTGATAAAACTATTTTTATTATGGTTATTTCGAATTTCGGGAACTGTCAGGTAATTTCAACCACGATTTGAATTTTTTCCTGTGCACTATTGGAAAGGACAATCTTCTAAGCATATTGCAATAAAAGTTTTTTAGGGTTAGGCATTAGTTTTTGAAAAACTCGAATTTAAAAATCAAAAATTTACATGTATTTTAGATAGGGAAATGTTCCGAGTGTTGCGTGAAGCTCATTCTGATACAGGTGCGTCTGCTCCGAACTAGGCTTAATTGATGCATTTCCAGCGGCATGCACTTGTCGTACTCCGCTAGTGTCGAACTCGTTTTTATATGGATATGTGATTTACCGTTGTTGTGTTTGTTATAAAACAGGCCCAGAGGGCGCCGATTTAAAACTAAATAAAAATATCCCTGTAGAATGACAGAACTCGCCAAAGGTGGGACTCGAAAATAGCAGATCTACAAATAAATATTAATGTATTTCGAAATATTAATTAACTTATTAATTCGAAATCCGCTGAAAACTCAATTAAAATTACGATTATTAAAGTTTAAAACTTAACATTTGAATTTGCATGCAGAGCGGGTTAACGCTCCAGCGACAAGGCATAGGGTAACGCTATGTCTGGATGTTAGCGTTCCTGGTATGGCACTTTTTTAAAATGCCGCTTTATCAAAAAATAATGGATAATCCACAAAAATGTTTGTTTTAATATGCTCAGAAAATTATCCTCTTTCCAATAGTGTATAGGAAAAAGTTCAAATCGTGGGGGAAATTAACTGACAGTAACCCGAATTTCTTTTATTCTTATTAGAAATAAGTGAGTGTTCTGAGAATTGTCATAACTCTGAACTACTAAACTACGAAGTATAGTTAGTTACAGCAGCGCTACAACCCACAGGTGGTTTTGGCTAACCACTTCATTTTACGAAGGATCTTTCAAGGCAGATTGTCTCCATGGTTTGCCATTGCCCGCTGAGGGAGGACGGTTAGAATAAAGTTCTTATTCCACTCGGGCTCCAACCAAGGATCTCCGCTTAGTAGTCAAAGCACTTAAGCATCAAATCTTTTTAAATGTACAAATGTTCAATTCGGGAACCCTAGATACTACGATATTAAGATTGAAAGAAGTAAATATAACGTCCATTTTTGATATTTGATAAAAGTTTTGAAAAAATTCTTACGTCTTATCATTTGAGGGAGGGGGGGTCTAAAATTACTGAAAGTTTGCTTACGTAATACTTGAATGCCTCCATAGATAAATTAGTTTAGAATTCTAATTTCCAACTGTTTTAGAATTTTTTTATTTTTCTTCTTTTTAGTCGAAACAAAATCCATACTATCCCAGGATATTTAGTATTTGACCTAGAAAAAAATATTGTAAGTCTAAAAATTAGCTTAAATGATTCTCAATCATTACCGAAACTCTCAAAACCTTAATTGAAAAATGCTGTAAAACCGGTAAAAATACAACAAAATAATTGTATCGAGATTATTTTCTCGAGAATTAAGTTTTTTTACAAAAAAGTGATCGATAGCATATATAGTCGTGTTACGATAGGTAACGCGGTATAGCACAAGACTGCTATAATGAAGTCGAAGGTTCAATCCTTGATGAAGAATAAGTTTATAATTAAATAATTTATTTGGATTTGGCTTTGCTGATATACCATCAGATTACTAATTTGAAATCGTAAGTACGATCCTCGGACAAATATAAAATTTTTAAAGTTTAAAATAATTTCGATTGGAAGTTTCTTGAAAACGAATTCTGGTATTGTTTTTTTTTAAACCCTCGACCCTGAGTAAGCCCGACTGCTCCCGCACACCAGAGCTACCCCGAGCAAGCAAGTGTTTGGTATTCCGGTATTTTTGAGCAACAGTTAGGCGTGAAATTATTGAAGTTGCCCCCGACTTCCTTGAAAGAAAAGTTTATGCACAATTTTTCCTCTTATGATTCTTGAAGCGTTTTGAGTGAAAGGTCGCGGTATATGTTAATTAGTTCCTATAATTTTAGAACGCGAATTTCAGGTAGGAAACTTTAGTTTACATAATATGCACGTAATTTGAATTTATTGCCGCTTCCCGCTTTACGAAAACATTAGAATTTGATTAGTCGAAAAAAATAAATTGACCTGAAAAGAAAGAACTTTCACTCTTTGAACCACTTTTCGGCTCTAACATTGCTCGGGTCTCTCTCGACATAACTTAAATGTAACGTTTTACGAAAAATAATTTGAAGTACACGCAAACAAATATTTTAGGTTAGGGTTGCGTATAAAAAATTGTGAACAGGGATTGTTTATTTTTTGTCAAAATCATTTGTTTGTGTTTCAAAATTTTGATGCAAGTATTAATGACAATACGAAGAAATTAACTATTTTGGGCTTTTCTGTCGAAAAGGTAACGTAAAATTTGAAAAAGGTACGTATAAAAATTTGCCGGTTTAAATTCTGGGTGCAAAATGAATTCTACATGACACTGTTGGCTGCCTTGATTTCTCGCATATCTGGGGACGCGCGTAAGTCCTTGGTTTTGGACGTTTTGGTTATTAAACATGGCTGGTCGTGGTGGTTATGATGACCGTGATAACAGGTATTTTACTTATTTTCGTTTATTTATGTCATTGTTTTTATTATTATTTGTAATTTTTATTCCTCTCGTTGACATTGTTGTTATTGTCAAGTCGTTTTATCTAATTTTTGTATTATCCGTTTTGAGTTTAATTTAAAAATTCCCGGTACTCTGTCGCATTTTAAATGCACATGTTTCTGAGAGAATTTGTTTTAATCGAAATTATTGTAGAGATTATGGTGGTGGAGGTGGTAGAAGAGGCGGCAGAAAGCCTATGCCCACCGAACCTCCTTATACTGCATACGTTGGTAACTTGCCCCCGGCTGTTATCCAAGGCGATGTGCATCGGATATTTGAAGATCTAAAATTAAAAAGTGTTCGTCTTGTGATGGACAAAGAGACAGACAAATTTAAAGGCTTCTGTTATGTTGAATTTGACACTGTTGAAGACTTGCAGCAAGCCATTAGTAGAGATGGCCTTATCGAAGTTGAAGGTTATCGTGTTAAAGTAGACGTTGCAGAAGGTGAGTTTTTGTGAAATTTATATTTATTACACATTTTATTTTTGAAGTTGGCTAGTTCATTAGTGATCGGAAAATTGGCTTCAAACACACTTGCGGACAATATCGGATATATTTGGAGCCAGTTTTATGATAGCAGCAAATTCAATGAATTTTAGAAGTTTTAACATCAAATCAGGTATTCCATGACATTTATAATACAGTTAGTACCGTTTATGTATCTCTGTATACCTGATTCGTTCTTAAAACTTCTAAAGTTAAGTTGCTATTGCAAAACAAATCCGTAAGAGTGGAAAATTTAAATCGATGAATCTTTATTTACTTTTATTTATCAAAAACCCATCATTTTATAATTTACTGTAAAGTAAATAATCTTGATGAAAAAACTTTTGAAAAAAGAAAAGCTCTGCATGAAAAACATCGTTAATTTATATTTTCAAAGTCTTCTCACCAAGTTCTGGTTTTCGAGGAAAGAAAGATGTTTTCATACACTGTTATCTTAAGGGGCAAAAAGTACTATGGTACTATATCAGTACCATAGTTGAACAATGGCCTCTTGATTGGTTTTTTAACATGACTGTAATGATAGGTAGATAAAGCAATATTACGATGTATAGATTATCTTATAGTTATCTAAAAATTCTACTATATTTTACAAAAATCAAAGATATTTGTAACTAAAATCTTTATCCTGTTATTGACAAGTTTATACTTGGCATTCCAACTTTTCAATGCCTGGTGCGTCTCTATCATGGTCAACTCCCTGCTAGAATATATTCAAATTCTCGTGGAACCATGAATCAGTCAGTAGGAACAAATAATTTTAAAATGGAAGTTTTTAGCTTAAAACTTTTAGATGGGCATTAGAAGAAATACATCAGGCTTGAACTGAAACAGAGACAAATTTCCCCTGTTAGTTTGGAATACCTAAAAAAAAGTTGAGGAAATTGAAATTTCGTGAGACAAAGTCAGGAAAGTTTTGATTTTTAAGTGAAAATCGGGAAGATTACATTTTTGGGTGAGGAAAAATTCTTTGAAAAATTACATTTTTAATCAAGAAAAAGCTGAAAAATCTTTTCGTGGTTGCTTTTTACACTTGGCAATTCCAGTTACATTTAACTTGACTGACAGGGCTGCGTCACTTGATCTACATTGCTTAGCGAATCAACACTTCATAGGCCAATAAGTGTAACCATCATTTTATAATTTTTCAGGAGCCAGTAAAAATTACATAAATTGAACAATTTTGCATATTTTATGCGTTCAATTTACATTTCTGTTTATGCCAATGACTGTAAATGAGGGTTACGACATTTGGAACTCAGAAATATGCATAACTCAATTTATAAAGTGTTGATATTATTAGTATGTATTTTGTTTAGATTTATACAATCTATAGTTGATTTTTAAAGTTTACCAAGTTTTGATTAGTCAGACAAACAGCGAAAAATCAAGAAATTCATTTTTGAAAATTTATTGGGAACTCTGTAGATCTTTTTAGCCTTAATAGGACGTTTTTGCTATTCTAATAGCTAATTATAAACATGTACACCACATCTAATTTACTAAATAAGCTGCAAGAAATCTTACTAGATTTTTTTATTGATCAATGATTTCTTTTGTACTTTTTGGCTTCTACACCACTGATATTTTATACTTCCGTTCACTTGAAATACATTGTTTTTACTAATACACGAATGTAAGTCAGCGAGACAGTTACAGATTTTTATGAATAATTTTGACTTTGTAAACAAACTTTCATATTGTATGTAATGTCCTTTTAATTCGTAAATGTTAAATCTGCCATCCGAGTGGGATAATACTCAATAAAGGGATTTTACATACTTTGAAAAAAAGCAGCATTACTTGAAATCACTGTCAAGAACACATTTTCAATATACTTGATGGTGAATGGTAACGTTCAGAACTTGTAACACTTTATAATAATTTATGTTGTGGCTACCATAGGTTTGATACACACCTAAGAAATTTCAACGTTGATGATTTCAGTCAACGAAATATTTTTACTTATTTGAGACAACGCTACTGTGGATTTCATGATTACAGTTTTTACTATGTGTGATACAGAAATAATAGGATAATGTTAATAAAACGAGTCTAAAATTTGTATCACTAGCTCTCGAGCTAAAACTTTATATCTTGGATTTATTTTCAAAATTTTTATCTAAAAAAGGTTAGATATGAACTCTTTGGAGTTTTTCTTCCTCATGTAAGGGTTCGTAAGATAAGTGAAATGGATGCTCTCTTTGTAAAAAGTGAAGTTTTTATAAAATTTAATAATCTTAATCAGATGCTTCAAATACGTAAACAATAAATTTTGAAAGCTCACTTCTATTTATTCTATTATGTCTAGAAATTTGTTTTATACCCAGATTTATCAATTTAATTCTATTTTTTGTTGGATAATCGGAGTTCTATGTAGTACAGAATCTCGAAAACTATAAAGGCTAGGACAGTATTATTTAGTTTTACTTATAATTTTATCTAGTAATTAAGTAATACCAGTGGAAAAATTTATATTGTTTTATAATTAATTAAAAATATCTTGAAATTCTAAAAATAGCACAATATACTGATAATGATCACCACCAGTAATAGGGAAGTTGCCTTATGTCTTCAGTTTTTGACATTATGATCATGTGAATTATAAAAGTTAGTGATATTAAACTTAATTTATTAAATCATACAGTTATCACGTCAAGAGTGCAGCCCACGTTTACCCTATTCCACTGCAAGTGGGTCTGAAATATCACAATAAAATTTAATTATTTTTTATCTTTTATTCTTTGAAGAAATTAACATAAAGCTATCAGATATAACTTTAGAAAAAGTTTAGTGAAAAAGTTTATACTGTATAATAATATGATTAAAGTTTTTAACATGTTACATGTTTTTACAAAAGTCAAAATCATTTGACTTTTAATCAAGTAAGTTTAGTCGCATAACTTTTCCATCAATTACATAATTTTTCCAGGTTTGTCTGACGAGAATCGAAAATTCGAAACATAATGTTAACAGTATGTAACAAACTATATCATTCAATTTAATAGTTTTTGCACTTATATGTAAGTTATGTATTAAATTTCAATACCCACAATTTACTTGTGGGTAAAACTGACCAAGTTCAATTTTAAGCATTAGTGGTATTTATGCGTTATCAAATAACTTATGACACTCTGCCTAAGTAGTAAAATTCACCAATCTCTATATTAAGGTTAAGGCATCAAAATTGATGGTGTTACTTTTGCCCAAGTTCACAATACAAGATGTTTTATAGGTAAAACTGTCCAATAGCACTTGAGCACTTCTTCTTCTTATATATTGTGTTTTCATTAGAATGAAATATGACCAAGTTCGATTTTCGAACTCGAAAGTGTATTGCAAGTACCTTGCTCAGAAGTTTCACACTTGTATTATAGTCGCAAACTTTCAGCATATAATCTTACTATCTACAAAGCAGGAACTCCCAATAAAGGATACTGCTTTGCTTGGACAGAAGTAAACTGTCAAAGAGACAGTTGTGAGATTGGAACAGCGCTATATAATTGGTTTCGAACGCTACCCGTTACAGTCGAAGAAGTTTTAATGTTTTCTGATACGTGTGGTGGGCAAAATAGACGCCAATATATTGCAGCTTTGTTTTTATTTAATGTCTAAAAGTTTGATAATATTAAAGTAGTGGAACATAAATTTATGAAAAAAGGACATTCATATAATGGAAGTAGATTCAATGCATAGCGCCAATGAATCTTGCAAAAAAACCTTCCTATATCCCTTACTTGCTACACTGGAGTGTAGAATACCCCAATTGTTTTTAATAAAAAAAAAAATTTATAATTTTTATTCGATATTTCAATTTTTTAATAGTATTTAGTTTTATTTTCTTGGTATGAAACCCATATCACTACAAAAAATTAGCTCTTGAGAAGTAATAAAAAAATTGGCAAGTTAAAATATTCAATAGATTATTTTTTGAAATAACAAGTTTTAACGGTGGGGTGCGATGCACCCCAGTCTGTCAAGTACGTCACTTCATAAAAGTGTGGCAAGTAAGGGATATACCTAATGCAATATTTTTCTATTATCAAGATCTAAGAGAAATCGTAATAAAGTCAGTGAAAAGTACATAATCAAAGAACTAAGATACAATGACTTTAAAGATCTTAAACATTTAGCTAGCAATTTAATTCAAAATATTACTGGTGATACAATGAATTGTAAAGTGCAGTGGTTGAAGATAAAATGGATGAGATAAGAAAAAGCAGGGACAATTTTCTTCAGTTATGATTTTCATAATGAATATAGAGAACTAAAGGTGTATGGCAAAGGCCGTCCTTTTAGCTTACCAGAAAATCTTAAGCAGCTATATACTAAAAAGAATGCAATTGCACCTCAAAAACAACAGTATTTAATTAAACTATGTAACACGAATGTTATACCTGATGAGTATCATCACTTTTACTTCACGTTACTGGTTTCAGTCAATTTGAAATGTAAAAATCCCGAACTCGATGTATTGTCAGAAAGCGAAGATTCTGAATAATTTTAATTGTATTAATTAGTTTTTTAGTTATTAAACGTATTTTATTTAATTTTTATCTTTGTTTATCAAATTCTTTTGTATCCTTAGAGTGGTAAAAGTGAACAAGTCCCAGGTTATCGTGGTATTTTCTCAATAACTTGGTTAAACCAATATTAGAAAGTTAAAAATATATTGAATAGAAAGCCGAATAAAGTAGTTATTTTATAATACACATTTGAGAAATTTCCAATAGCTTCCTGATTTTTAGGGACTAACTGAATTTTGTATTTGCTTCCATGTAAAATTTAGAATTTTGCCCACGATATACCAAAATAGTATATAGGTTAAAACTACTTTACTTATCACATTGTGAAACTTTCAGACTTATCTCTAAATGCACAACAATAAAAAAAAGTTTTCTCTAGTGCACTTTTAAGCAGGATTGCCACATACTTATTTCATTTTTTTAAATTCTACTAATAAATTAGTTTTAGTTACTTTTACAATAAGTAAAAAAATGCCTAGTTGATGAAACGAGACCAAAGCAAATTCAAACTGCATAAACATTTAGTTTTTTTCTCCAATTGTTTGAAATAATTATTAATTTAGTATTAAATACTCATTAAAATTATGTTATATTTAGTTATGTGCTTATTCAAATGATATGACAGCTTGATATTTAAACAATAAATTTGACAGCAACCAAATTTTTTACCACATAGGCGTAAAAGTGCTATTTTATAATTTTTAACTAATTTATATTTTTGAAATTCCCGCTGTCAAAATCAATGTGTTTTTTAAATATACGAATAGAATCATAATCGCATCATTTCAATAAACATTTGAAAAGCTCTAGACTGATATCAGACTAATGCAATAAATAATAATTTACAAACCATAATTTTTTACCTATTGAAGTGGAGCTATTAATGATTTTGGGTCTCAAATAAAACTTCTCGGAGGGTTAATAGAAAAGAAAATGTGATGGGTATTGTTGGAATTATTCTCTTACGGAGTTAAAAAAAAAGTCATAATTTTTCAAACAAAGTAAAATTGTTTCATATATTATTTTTTTTTTGAGATGTATAAACCGTAGGTTTATAAAAAATTTGGCTACAGTAGATGAGTGTCGTATAGGTTGGGACGCCGTATAAGTTAGGAATGCTGTATATCTAAATTGTCGGTATTGATGACACCTATGTTATGACTGTCGAAGTATAAGCTAACTTTGCATGTGCATTAGAATGAAGAACCCATGTTCATTAGATCTATGCCAAACAAGGTGTAAATTGTCATATAAAAAAGATCTTTACGATAGTTTCTGCATGTTCATAATTTGCCAAATTTAAAACCATTGTTTTAAGTATGTTCATATTTATGTATGTATGTTCTATTTAGTGCATTTTCATTGTGTGAAAAGGTAATATTAAAATGTAGTGTTGTGGAAAGTAATTTTTTGACTTTTTACGAAATAGCTACTGTGTAAAGGTTGAAACACCACCTTTTTATTCCAAGACACTACGATGCCAGTTAAATGATATTTTTATAATATTTGATGAATGCAATTGTAAATATAATAACTAAAAATCATTTATTTATCTGGTTAGAATTTTACAATGTCACGCTACGTACGACAAATCAATCAGGGAATTACCGATTTCAATGCATTGGTAGTAGCGATCAAGGGAATAAAACTGGCTAATAAAGACATTTTTTGATCTACCGTAAAAGCTTGTAAAATTCCAAAAAGCAGTTTGGCGAGTTATATTGCAGCGTCCCATTATCCACATACCAGAAGTAGCTGCATATGAAAAGGCCACTACATCCGAAACATCATCAATATTGCTATACGAATTTCACTTATCGTCGATTTTGTTTTTGATCGAACCTTTGCAGGCATCAACACTAGTCAAAAAATGGTATCGTGGACGAAAGTCAATGAAAGTATTGTATGTTGTATTTTGACGTCGCCCGAAAACATTTCCGAATTGAAGGAAAAGCAAAATAAATGAGTGGCTGCAAAAGAAAAAGCCATACAAACTGCGAATCAGATTAGATAGAATAGTCCCAACCTTTATGACATTCCTCTAACTAACTGTTGAAGACGATACATACTTATTATCGACGCTATTAAGGCAGTACAATATAAATGCCAAAATACGAAAATTGAGATATTGGTATCATTAAAAAGTTAATTTTAAGGCCCATTTCTTAGTATGATTAGTATAAACAACAAAAACCAACGGGGAGTGAAGTCTTATTTTTAATCTGTTAAGCAGAGGCCAACCGAGCTCAATAATAAGGTATAAATTATTTTTTTATGAAAGGCCTGGTTTTGCAATAGCAATATAACGTCCTATACATAATTACAGAGCAGTTAATCTTAATAGCCACTTTTGCGGTGTACTAACATGTAATTTACTTATACTTGACTGAGATGCTCATGGTTTACGTCTATAGTTTACTAATTTTTTATCTATGGTTTAATTAGAACAAAAATAACGGATACCAGTTGACTGTGATATAAACACTAAAAGACAAAAATAAAATAGTAGCTTTAAGATGGGAGTGAAATTCCAAAATCAAGTTCAAACAAATACATGAAGTGGTCTACAAACTGAAGGTTTCAGTCTACAGTTTAATGACAGATTAGGGTTGGAACTTTTCTAATAGATTCAAGAATTCATAAGAAATTATAAATTTTGAATTAAATTCTAACAAATCAAGTTAAGAAGCAATATAGAGGAAAAATATCCACTCAACGAGAGGACTTTGAATTATGTAAACACGTAACCAACTGCGAGGTAACAAATTTGTTATATCATGTTCTTTCGAGGTGATATAAAGCATAAATTTTGGCACAAATATTTGTCAATTTATGAAAAGATGTTATAAATTTTATTTTAACCCTGCAATGATTTGAATAACGAGCCGACACAATACAGATTTTTTATCATCACTTGGTTTTCTTGGCCTTAATTAGAGGTTAGCACTTGGCAATCTTAATTGAGAACAAGCATCAACTTTTTTCTCTCAATTTGTATTCATAGAAATGACTTGTAACGTCTTCACTTTATGTGAATTTAGTTTTTTTTCTTTTTCTAGTTCTAATTTTTGTATTTTTAAAGGTAAAAGGAATGACAGAGGTGGTGGCTTTGATCGAAACAGGGGTAATCGAGGTGGATTTAGAGGTGGTCGATCAGGTGGTGATCACAGAGGTTTTGACGATTTCGACAGAAGGCATGCTGGCGGAGGAGGTGGGGGTGGCGGCGGTGGTGGAGGTAGCAATAGAGGATATAACGGTAAGTAAAGTTGCAATTATTATTTTCTTGTTTTAGTCAGTTTGTAATTTTAGAACGTGACCGAGGTGGTGGCCATAGAGGTAATTATGGTAATTTTGGAGAAGAAGGTGGACGTGATTGGAATCGAGGTGGTGGCAGCAATAGAGCCGGACCTGGTTCGTTTGGTAACGGTGCCCCCGGAGGTGGTAGACCTCGACAGGAACGTAGACCTATCACAGAGGACCTTCCTAATAATGCACCAGGTAGGTATTACCGGTAATTATTTGAATAAAAATATTTAACGTAAGAAAATTGCAGCAGATACATCGGGTAGACCAAAGTTGATGTTGCAGCCGAGAACAGTTAAAGCTCCTGTCAATTCAATGGCCGAGACTTCACAGACGTCGACAATTTTTGGCGGTGCAAAACCGCGGGATGAAAAGAAAGCAGTAAAGAAATCAGAAGACGAAAACTAAAAAAACAGTGTTATTTGTATGTCTTTTTTATTATTATTAAATATAAGTTATATTGTGAATTATTTAAGTAATTTTAAAAAACAGACTTAAAAAGCGCTTTGGATATTATTGTATCATAATATAAAGGCGGCACTTACCAAAGTATCGAGTTTGTTTTGGTTGTGCTACAAGAAATATTTTTTGTTTTTCGATAAATGTAAGATGGGTTTTATTTACGACTCTATATTAGTAGTCATTTGTTTTTTAAGTACATCTTGGTACAACTGATGACATTTGCGGCAAGCTATTTTTTAAATTGTAGGTAAAGACGATTCCCTTACTTTGCTTGCTCCAAATCGATCTATTGGTACTTCCCAAAATTTAAATTGAATTAATTTTATTTGTTTTACTATGATCGTGTTGCTGTTTATATTGGATTTCAACTTGCACGTTGTCCATCAACAATGATTGTGCAGTTTACAATAATTGCAACTTGATTGATTGGTTGCTTTTATTGCATTTAGTTTTGTATGAGAAAAATAAACAAATTTGGGAAATTTACAATTTTTAAAAGTTTTGTCATAGAACTAGCAAGTAATAATAGTGTATTTGATGATTAGCATTGTATCAAACGGTAATCATTTTACTAACTCTAATTTTGTTTTTTAATAATCGTTTACAAAATGTACCAGTTTTTTGCAATGCTTTTGTGTGCACTTTACACGCTGTGTAATTTGACATACATGTGTATAATATTAATAAATACTTACACTTCCTTCAATTTTATTTTTTTCACTCAAACTTTATTTGATTTAATTTCATTTTAAAAGCTAAAATTACACTATTTACACACCAAATTATAAGTTGCCAAATAACGAGATCTAATTTTTATAATTTAATAGGAAATTTTTGCTCAAGTTGACGAAACGATTGCATTAAGGATGTGTGTAACAATTCAGGTCCATCGAACTACCAAGAATTTTTTAAAATCCTTTTTAGCTTACAAGTTGATTACATTTTTGATATTATATTTTGATACATTAATTTAACAGGTAATGTTTATTACTTTATTAATAAAAAATTTCAAAAGAAGCAATAATAATTGTGTCGAATTTGAAATTTTGAACAAAATTCTTCTTTTTTTTACAACTATCAAGTAAGATAAGAATTTAAAATTCCAAATTATCCTGAAATCCTAACATCGAGTAGAGATTCCAATATCTTAATATACATTTAGATCCAAAGCGATAAATAGACCAATAAAAAATGGGGTCAGGGTAAAGCTGGATTTATAGTTTGAGGGATTGTAGACATACTGCAAAAAGATCAACTATAGAATTTATGTGCAGTTGTTTATAAATGAATGCAAGTGCATATTGAAACGGACTGGTACGTCAGAGTTCGCTAACTTTCATCTCTTGCAGTTCGTTTCATACGTCTGACCAAAAGAAAGAATTCTGAGTGAAACTGCTGCTGTCGTTTATTTAAATTTATAATTATACAGGTGGCACAATTTGTGTATAAATAAATAAGATAATTTAGTTGGTAGTAGAATTATAGAAGTTGTCATCTCATCACAAGATAATATATGTTCCAATAGCTATAGTTAAAATGGCAAGCAGTTTTAATTTAAAAAAAATAATTCTAGGCATTCTCTCCTTTTCTGTTGCGATTTATAGGTCTTATTTTATAACGTCTTGGTCACCTAATTATTATTTTTCGAGTTTATCTACACTTTCCTAATGCTACTGTACATAACAGCAATCCCACGGCACCAAGAAGCATACCTTCATGTATTTTATGTGACGTGGAAAATGGAATACGATTCAAGCAATCTATGAATATTTAGAATATTTTAATTCAGTCTACCCATGCGCAAAAATTCTTTTACGTCAATTTATAAATTTAATGACATTTTACAGTGCGTTTGTTATGCATGCAGTGCATTTACGTTTACAGTTTGTCAAACTATAAATCCAGCTTAACACTCATTATTCTTGAATAACTTGAGGTTACCCAACAAATTTTGTTGATACAAAATTTTAATACAAATCTGTTTATAAATTTATTTTTTGATTGAATTGATAAAAATTCAAAAGATTTATAAATTAGACGGTTGCCATTTTTGAAATACTTGCAGATGACGGACTTTTAACTGACAGCCGGAAGAGTTTTAAGATTGCCAGCCAAATGCTCAGCAGTTGCAGTGACTGGGCTATGCATTATTAGATTGACTAAGCTTATGGAAATCCTGGAAACACGTTAGTAAGATAGCGTTGTAACTAATTTCTTTTTCGTTGATTTTGAGTAGGTCTAAAGAAATAGCATGTGATGTTAAAATAATAAGAGAAAGAAATATATCATTAAGTTGTTACGTATCATCAAATTATATAAATTGATATAAGTTATAAGTTTCATATGCAGCAAGAATATTAAAATATTTCTTCTCACACAAGCTGTTAAATTCCCAAATTATTTCTCTAGGGTTGCAGCTTGTGTTCAACTCGAAATCTGTATATGTAGACATAGATGAGAATAAACGAAAAAGTGGTGCAAGCTGTAAACACTGGAGTAAATATGAATTTTTAAAAGGTCTGTCTGGGTGAAAAACTTACTCAGAGCAGATCGGCTAAAGACTTTTGATGGAAAGCCTTTCATATTGGGTTTCTTCTCGTATCGGGAGAGGCGACGCGTCTTCTATCAGGACGAATTTTCTTCTGTTTGATTTATGGTATTGTTGCTTTGCGACATAACCAATTTCCAAACAATAAGGGCTGATTCTCAACGGATCACAGCATGGTAACTGGTTCGATACATGCATTGATTATGTACGAAATATATTGCATATTTGTAACAACTTATAACTTAATTTTTGGATCCAGCGTTCGTTTTGGTCCAAGATTGAAGCATGGATCAAGACTTAAGTATTACGAGGAAAAATATGTAAAATGTGATATTCCTGTCCTATCTGTGCTTTTTCTGCTTGTCCAATATAATTATTTTTGAAAGAATGTTTAAATAAACTATTTTATGAGCAAAAGGATGTTCTGAAAGCTGACCCAGCTTTTGTCGACTTATGGAACATGTCAAAGGAGATTGCTATTATTTTGAAAATGGTAAGATCGAGATAATTCAAACTAATATTAATTTTGATTTATTTTGTAAATTACTACGAAGTAACAAATATATCACTTATTGTATTTTTGTCAATTCTTTTTAGATTTTTTGATCTCATATTTTAACCCTATTGGTATTTTGGTTTACCTACCAAAGGTACTTACCTGTACACCTAAGAAATTAAGCCGTCACCGGGGGGGGGGGGGGGGGACCTGTATATTCTGCTGAATACAACCAACAATTTCATTTTTGAACGCTCCCAAAAGAAGTGTATTAAAATATTTAATTTTTTTTTTGTTGGTAACGTGTAAGTTGATTGTCAAGTGAATACACGCGTGAAGCTCAATAATTTAAAATTATTTAGGTTAAGTTGATTTGTTGACACAATTTTTTCAAAATGTCTATCGAAATGGATGTGGATGTGCCGGAAAATCAAGAAAATGTGCCAAAACGTGACAAGAATACAATTATCGATTGTTTTAGAGACTTGGGAAAGGGTCACGAAAATGCTTTGAATCAAAATGCACTTAAATTGCTAAAACACGTGCATAACAGTTCAAAACAAAATAATGTGAGGTTACGAATTGCTTAAAATCGATTTTTAAAATAATTTTGCTTATTTTCCAGGAAGTTGAAGTACAATACGTCTTAAATAGATTAATACGCGGACTGGGTTCGTCCGCAAGAATGAGTTACTATCCTATTTTAGTTGCATTATTGGAAACCGTACCGGAGATACATATAGAAAACATAGTAAAAAGTATCGAGAAAGAATTGCAAGTTGCAAGCAATTCTTCAAAAAGCGAAAAAAACGAAGTTTATCTTGGTCAAATCTTAAGTGGTGGTGCTGTTCTTGGTTCAAAGACATTTATGAAACTGTCTAAAGAACATCAAAAATATTTCCTGGAATTGATTTTAAATGTGAGAAACAACAAGCGTAATTTAGCGTGTCTAGCTTCTACGATGATCGTAGGCTTCATTAATACAGTAAGAATCTTGATTATCAGTTTTAATTATTTGTAACTAATCTGAGGTTTGCTTAGATTGACAAGGAACAATTCTTCGCTATCGTATGGCCTATTTTCCGATCATCGATTAAGAATGTTTGGGAAGAGCAAACTATTAATGATGTTTATCTGGCAATGGCAATTCAAACTAAGTTTCCAGAGACCATTAAAACTGCAGAGATGACGACGGCTTTTGGAAAACATGGAATTTTAACTAAAGGCAATGCTCCATCTATTTGCAACGTTTTATTTGTAAGTAATTATTTTTTATTTTGCCCTTGGGTTTTTTTATAAGTTCCAAACGATACAAAATTTGAAGTCCAAGTTTACTATTTATATTCACTTTTTCCACTTCATAAAAATTACAACAGCAATTTTACTCTTTAATTAAATTTGGCAGGTATTTAACATATTATTTATTTAAATAATATTTTATGTCTTTGTTCGAGGTATACATTAATTTTGAAAATGTGTGATTTAAATAATTTTAAATCATTGTTTGAAGGCTAAAATGCATCATTCTTTCAAAATATACTTATGTTTGCTATAACGGTAAAAAAATAATAAATAAAATTATAGCGGAGGAATTGGTTTATAATATTCTATAAGACTGTGACTTATTTGCGTCAACTACTAAGTCGAAATTCTCGGTTTGATTCCGAGCGAAGTTAAAGCTTTATTTTGATCGTCTTTCCTTGGCAGGGAAATTATTAAGATTATCTTGCAAAAGTAAACAATCTCTTATTCTTCTCGGTCCTTGGCCCTACATAAGGGCATAGTGACTATTTCTTTTTCAGAAGGGTTTTCTTGGCTGATACCTCGGTAGTTTGTCATTGCTTTCCGAGGGAAGACGGTCAGAATAAAATTTTTACTCTGCTCAGGATCGAATCGAGGATCTCGGCTTAGCAGTCGACGCACATCAGTATCAGGTTGTGACTGTCTTTGCTGACAATCTCTTATGGAACCGATAATAGCTTAGAAAATTCTCAGATCATAAACACAAATTTTTCTATATTTATCTGATGATACCTGAATAATCGAGAATAGAAAGTTATCGATTCTGCCTTGTTTTGTTCTACCTATCAAGAAGCTGCTAGACTTTTTAGTATCAACATGTTTATGCTCTTCAAATGGCTCTACAGTATTCCCACGTGTCTGGAATACCTGGAAAAATCGGAGAATTTAAAATTGAACACATTTTGTTAGAGAACGTCTGGGAATTTTTACTTTTAAGTCAGTCGGGAAAATTAAAGCTTTTTAGGCCAGTGCTACGGAAATTTATTTTTTAATTTATATTGAATATTAAAAATTTAGTTTTTTATTTATATAAATTATTAAAATATATCTACAATTTCTGAAATTCAATTTTAGTCTGGGAAAACCTGACAGCATCTATTTTTGAAAATGAGTGGGAACTCTGTTCTACAGTATACAAAACAAATTCTAATAATTGTCCATGATTAGTTACATTGACATCATTGGTCGATGTGGAAAAAATTCATCTTGTTACTTAACAATAACGATGCTCAATTGATCGGAAATCAATTTGAAAATATTACTTCGGTCGCAGTTTTTGAAAATTGAATTAATGAAACTTTCTCATCAAATTTAAAGAAAGCAACCACTATTTAGAACTATAAAGTTCTACTACAAAGAAATCTGATGTACAGAGCCTCATTCGAAATCATCGTTGAATGAAAAAAATAGAAATTATATATATTTTAAAAAAATTTACCGAATAACCGCGGTGTTGAACTCAACTACAAGTTTTTACATAACATTGTCCTTCAGACCCAGACTCATAAAAATACAAATTTCAGATTGGCTGTAAATAATATTAACTCAGGGTTCCCACTTGTATTAAAAACCTGAAAAAGTCAGGGAATTTAAAATTTTTAGCGCCAATGTCAGAGAAAAAACATTTTTGTCAAGGAAATATTTTCAAAAGTTTTGAAATTTCAGTCGATGCTGATTCTGCAAGCTGCACATATTTTTGCATTTTATTTCAGTTTTTAATACAGAAATTTATCTTGTAATTTAGTTAAACGTACGAATAAATTTTTTCAAAATTTGCAAACGCGTTCTTCAAATTACTTAGTTCAATATAAATAAAATTTGTTTTTCTGCTTTGAAAAATTTAGTGAGAACCCTGTAACTGTAAAAAATGCTTTAATTGTTTCTTGTATACCTATTACTTTCTTTTAACTGTTAAATATTAGCTGGATGAACGATATAGACTTGACTCTTCAGATACCTCTAAAAGTTAGACTATAAACGGGCATCAAACTTGGAAACGACTTTGTTCTGAAATAGCGCTCTGACGGCAAACATAGAAGAATTATTATTGAGCATCTTTTACGGTTTTTCTGGGAATAAAACGGAGGGCTTTTGTGATCTAATATCTTATGAAAAAATAGTTTAAAAATCTCATGCGATTTTTGTCCTTAGCTTTCGTCTCAAGAAAATATTGAGATTAAAAGTGAAATTTTAGTTGTAGATGTATAATGTACTATTTTTCCTCCTTTGAGTTACCTTTTTCTTTTTAATTGCGAGTTGGAAACAATAACTAATAAAATGGTCACTTTACTTCCGAATGTGCGGAAAAATATTGCTACAACAAATTAATGTCAAAGTAGTAATAAACATCAATTTTAATTTAATTACCTGCAAAATTTCCATAATGTTATTCATTACATCAAAGTCACCTATGTATTTGTGATAGTATTCAAAAATTCTTAATCGAAAGTGGAAAAAAACAGTAACTACTTCGCCGGACTACAGTGCATTGTAATCAATGTCTTTTGTGTTTGTTGTCCATGATTTCAGGCAACAAATTTCACACTCGAGATTAAAAGACCCACTTTAGTTCCTTTAGACCCTTCACAGTCTGGTGTTCTCATCTTTTTTTTTTTATTATAAAATTTAAATAATCTTAGAATGAACAAGTTAATTAAACGATTTTTAATAATGTTTTCATTATTTATTATTTTTATTATTAAAAATCGTTTAATTAACTTGTTCATTCTAAGATTATTTAATTATATTTCACAAGTTAAAAAATTAATTTCTAAAATTTAAAATTGGTTAACGAAATATCGTTCAAATATTTATTTTAAAATCTTTGCAAACTAGAAATTTATGAAAATTACATTTTAATGTTTATTGGTCAATTATAGATTAAATTATTATCCAGTAATAACCAATACAATAAAATTTATTAATATGTATTTGAAAATGGTTACAGCTTGGCACCTGCTAAGCCGTGATCAGCAATTTGAGCTCAGGCGGAGTATAAACTTGATTCTAACCATCTTCATGTCAGCAGACAATGACAAGCCACCGAGGTAATGTGCCATGAGAACAGGGAGATGGTAATATTTGATGACAGACCTGATTATTGCTAAAGAAGGCGAGGAAACCGAGGAATAATACATTTTTATTATCCGGTTCCCTGTGCTGTTAGGCTGATAAACTTTGAAAGGGATGACAATTTGGAAAGCACGAGAGGTTCTGTCCTTACCGGGACAGCCCAAAATCCGACTGGAATTCTGTAATAATATAATATCTGAAAAACTGAACTTTGGGATAATCCTAGACATACATAATGTTTGATAAAAAAACAGCAGCAAAAAAATTACAAGCTATTTATTTGATATCATTTATACGTATACGAGTACTGTTATCGGCAATCTATATCTACATCAATTTGCGACTCATTGTTCATAATATATTGTAGAATTGATTGAAAGATCTATTACAAAATTAATACATACCTACCTAACAATATTCTTCTTTCTATCCGTTCATCGTCGAATATTTAAGCTTCTTTCTCGTAGGAAAAGGTTTCAACATTTAGACAACGTTTAATATCATTCCCATAAGTTTAATGAAATTTTTTAAAAACTTTTCAAAGAAAAGATTACTTACACACATTTTTCAAGTTATTCTTGCTTCTAATGTAAAAAAGACTGTGGTACTTTACGTTGCGCTAGAATTCATCTGCTCACCATCAGCTACCCAAACTTGAAATTAAAATCTATCGATTTTAATTTGTCTTAAAATTTCTTGCATTACAAAGAACTACAGAATATCTGCTATATTTATAATACTCTAATATGCTTATAAAATAAAAATAATTAATTTTTTGACAGATCTTAATGTATTTCGAGTAGGAAAATACATACATAGAATTTACGTAAGGATGATATTTAAGATTTTATAGAGCCTTAAATTAAATATTTTTGATTAATATTTTACAATTGCTATCACTGTCGATCTTCCTTTTAAGGAAATAGAACGAAAAACTTGTTGCATAAATATATTCATTAGCACTTTTTATAAAAAATATAAAACTGGTGTTTACTATGAAAAAAATAGTTTTCTTACGTTTCACTAATAGTAACCTGGATGACTAAAGCTACTTTTAGTACTTTGAGCATATTAATCGACCAAATAATAAGATGGTTACAAAATGAAAATTACATTAAAAAAATTTGAATTATCAATTACCAACAAAATAGACAGTAAATAAAATAGAACGTATTTCTTTCGAGCGTGATCTCTAAAATATACGATGTGGAGTTTAAAGCGCAAAATATATAAAAGTAAACATACAAATTCTATCGTTCTTTTTGTCTATATTATTTATAGCCAAAAAAGTCAGTGCTTATGGAATTACTTGGAGCTGAATTGAGAAAATTGATGTAGACCTCAAAAATAAGAACCACCCTAATATATATTATGCATAGTATAATATATTTTATAAAAAATATTCTTATTTTTCAAAAATATAAAATAAAGAAGAGTAATATTACCTTTTAACCGAATATCGAGTGCCCATTTCTTTAACGTTTCAAACTTTTGTTAAATATTTCAACTTGCCTATGGCAACCCGGAAATCTCCACCCGAAGGTTAATGTGAAAATTCTTTAATTGTTGCAAAACTTTTTCAGAATTGAAAGAGAACAGAAAAGCGCTTGACTTTTTCTAAATCATATATTTAACACTTACTTATCTAATAGGATTCAAATTCATATTTAATACTTTAAATATAAATCACAGGTAAATTAAAACTATTTTTTAGGATAACTCGATCAAGCTTATAAAATGTGCGTGGTTAATAATACTGAAACAGTTTGTAAATTGTTTTTACATGACTGGTAAGCTAAGGTTGGTCGAGCTGTACACAAAAATCTCTTATTATTTAAAAAATTAACGCAATTTTTGTCAAATTTACTAGATCACACTTTTTTGCAAATATGTTGCATTTTTTAAAACAAGTTAAATTATAACTTGAAAATAATATTTCCTCTGTGCATTCCATGAATATTTTCAGATATTGTGAGATATTTTAAATAAAATGGAAATTTTTTTTTCAAGATTATTTTAAAATTTGCATTTTTGACATAAATTAAGTTTTTATTATTTGAAGTGATGTAATTTGGTAAAACTAATCAAATTTTTTGAATAGTTCAATCAAGTTTTTTTTGTGCACGATTGAATTTTATTGTGCTGATTACATAAAAAATTTCTTCTCAATTCCATGTTTTTGTTTATCATAAATTAGCAAAATATTTGGAAATAAATTTAAGTGCCACTCCGTTGCTCCAGCCGAACCCAGTTTGAACTGCATATTCTCCACCGCCTCCACGAACTCCAATGTATTCGGCATCATATTTTTCGTACATAACTCCAGAATCTGAATATCCACGTATGTTCGCGTTTATCCAATTTTCGGCAAGACTTTTAGCTAACGCTTTCGCCTCTTTGCTGCACGATTTAGCCAAACCTTCTATAACGATATCTTGTAGAGGAGGCCAAGCGTTAGGGAAGTCCCATTGTTCGCCAGTATGCTGTAAGGACGTTGGTATTCCGCCTAAAAAGTTATCGATGCCTTCGCGTTTTAAATATTTCGCTATTCCGTCTCCTATTGCAGGACCGTTTTCCTTATCAAAACAATTTGCCCATAATGGCGAAATGTTGCTGGGATAAAAGTATTTTCGTGATTGAGCTAGTTTTAAATCGTAATCGTACCAAACTTTGTCTTCTTCATCCCACAAGACCGAAGCAATTGCATTTTGCCACTGCAATGCTTTGTCAAACCAATATTTACTTTTTTCCTTCTTATCCAAAAGGTGGTATAATCTTCCCAAGTGTTTGAAAGAACCGCATAAAATCGCGTTTAGATCTACCGGAATTACATTAGGCGTGTCAATATGGGATAAATTGGTATAAATTGTGCCGTTTACAATGGAATACCACCTCGAAGAAAAATCCCATCCACTTTCGGCTCCGCTGGTTAAAGCTGTGTACAGAGTTTCTTGTTCTATTGGATCTGTGACATCTTTTGCAGTATTGTAATCTTCGTAATAGGATTCTGGCCTCGGAGTTGAATTTTTGACAAGGTACCTAGCTAAAGTAACGTTTTCGTTTTTTAATTCTATATCAACGGTTTGAGTTTGTAACCAATATTCAAGTTCTTTTTCCAAATATTGAACATTTTGTTCCACCCATTTTATATTTTTGGAGTGCTTGAAATATATGTAAGCCATTTTGGTTAGTAGCGGTGGTTGGGAACGATTTAAATAATAAATCCTACCTCCATTGGGCACAAATCCATACCTTTGTACCAATGATATAAAATTTTCGATCATACCTTTGGCAGTCTCCTCCATGTCGCTCAAGAGTAGACCTTCTAAAATCCAGTAGGTGTCCCAATAGTAATATTCATTGAATCTTCCTCCAGCGACTATGAAACCATTTTTGACTGGAATTAAACTGTACATATTTTGGTTCAAATATACTTCTTGTTTAACTTTTCTTGCTAATTGCGGCCATAGTTTTATCAAATCTTGAGAAAACTTCAACACAGTTTCGTTCTGGATAGTTTTTAAGAAGGGCGGATCTTCTCGATAATCTGTGGGGTTCCAATTTTCCAGAGCGTTCTCTCGTTGAAAATTAAGTTCCACAAATTCCGAAACCTTTTCATTTTCACTGCCATTTAAAAATATTTCGAAATTACTTAACACTTTTTCCGGACTGTAATTCAGTTTTAAATCTACAAATGTTTTACTATCGTTGAAAATTCTTGCCATTTGCACTGTATGGAGAAGTTGACCATGGCAATAAATTGTATTGTTGCATGGTAAGTAATCACAATTTACTTTTAAAAACAAACAAAATAAAGTCAAAATAGATAATGGGCACATCGTAGGGCGAAAGTTTTATTTTGATACGCAAATGTTTTAGAGAATGTTTGACGTTTAGACCAGCACCAAAAATTTACAACACGTTAATAAATTTGAATAACGATATTTTAAACCGCACCATAAAAACCATCATCACGATGTGGCGAATTTGTTGGACTGAGATGTATTTAAAATATTTAAAATTATAGTGGGAACTACCACATTAATGATAATTTGACGTATTTGTCGAGATTGTAGGTGACTAAATTAATTATTCAATTTCAAGCACGGTTTCCGAAATTTTTAATTTTTTGTACATACTTTATTGGTGTATAATTTAGTGTAGTATATTTTATTTAATTACCAAGTTGAAGGTCGCTTTTTTAATTTTATCTGCTCGCTATAAAAAAAATTAAATTATTGTTTTGCTAAGTTTATGCATAAAATTGCGATTATATGCACAGTTTCAATGTAATTCCTTTCAATTTTACAGTTAATCTTAATTGCTAATTGAAAATATTAAAATACTATGAGAAACTTCCTGTAGTAAGCCAAGTTTTACACGTTTCGTTATAAAAAAAATTGCGGCGATTGTTAAGCAAATTAAATTATCATAAAAACGTGTTTGAATTTTAATTTAAAGTTTTATTTGGCCTAATCTTGCTTACACATTCATAGATATTTCAACTTGGTTTGAAAAAGTGGGTTTTCTTAGTTTGCATAATTGGAAGCTTGCTAAAAAAATTCAAAAATACCATACAAATATTTATTGATGTTTGATAATTTGAAATCATAATATAATTATCACAGTTTTAGCTTGATCTGGAAGTTCTTGTGTCATAATATTTATTTACATTTTTTGTTGTCGGTACAGACCTGGAAGGCACGCGACTCTTGGTGACAAATTGGTTACGAGAAAATGACGCTGATTTTGACTACGTGCAAAAAGCCGTTCTATTTTTTTTGGATTTTTTTATGTAAAATGTATTATGTAAACATTATGTTACCAAAACAATACGCTCAAACAGCAGTCGACAGGTCACATATTCATTCAAAGGATAATTCGTGCGTACATTTATGTTATTTTGCAAATTTTCTAGCCTTGGAGAGTCACGTTTTGGAAGTGCAAAATACTCATTTATCAAAATGTTTTCTTTGTGTCTTTTTATGTCATTTCCTCTTCCTTGGGCATTGTCGTTTTTTTCGTATGGTGAACTTTTCGTTCACAGTTTCATAAATTTGAATTTTAAACTGCTTGATTCCATTTAAACACGAATTATTTGAAAATTCATTTTTGGCATTGTAGCACACAGTCAGAATTATTGAAATTTTGGAAAAAGGGATTCGTGTGTTTAATTTTTGGTAGTATTGAAATTTTCGAAAAGGGGATTCATATTTATTATTCAAATAATCAAGAGAAAGCTGAATTAGTCACAGACAAACGCACAATAAGAATGTCTGGTGGGATAAATTATTCCTACCTCCTACGTATTTCACTGTATTTGGATCTGCAATATGGGGATAATAGAGAAAGTTGCAATGGTAAGCTGCGTCAATATTTAGTAATTAGATAATGGGGAATCCGCTGGATTAAGACGGATACATTTCCGATAATAGCTATATCATCATTTTAGGATGATTCCATGCCAGGCATGCTATTTGCTTGGTTTCCACAAACATAGCTTCAAGGTTTAAGTAGTGCCTTATATTATGTGAAAATTAAAAGTTATTGTTTTAAATACGTGGGAACTAACACACTAGGTGAAAAAGCCACGTTTCTTGCAGCTCTAAAAAGCATGATAATTGTTTTCCATTCAGTTTTACTTCTGAAATTGCAGCATATTTTATGCAGCAATGCTGAATAGATTGTAATACCAATATTTCTTCATCAGCGTGGATGTACATACATATTAATTAGCATCAACATCTGAAAGTGCAATTTTCTACGTATTAGCAATATAAACTTTTAAATATCATTCAGACATTTACATAAGGTCACGATTATGTCGAATTAACGGAGATACGAGTTGTATGGTTAGTACCCTGACGTCACAACAGCGCGGAATTTCAGTTATAATCTTACAATAAAATATGAAGTAATTTTTGCTGATCAATCGGAAAAGTAATCAATCATAGTGTATAATTCTAAAAATTTTGTTGCGGAGTTACTGGATGCAGAACAAGAAGAGCTCAAAAAAGTTGATTTCCTTTTAATCATCAACATTATAATAAATTATATATAGCAGCTATGCATATAATTATGTTTACTGTAATTATTTATTACCTAATATATTGTCACAATTATATAACATTAATAGCGTCGCACCTAAGGTAATAGTTTTTATGCCCAAAAAACAGAGCTATTTTGTATATTATAGCGATCAAAAAACACTTTCAAGGTCAAATGTGTGAGCTTGATGGGTAGAATATAATCAAGCTATGCAAAAAAACATAAACAGTTTTTTTGTAAACAAAATCAAAGTAGTATATTGTGTGTCTAGAGTGTAAAGGGGCCTTTTATCGATGGTCTATTATACTCGGTCTATATGTAGCTGAAACCAGGTAAAGATGCTTTTTGCTCACCAGGTCTTGGTGACTTTTCCACAAGGGGAGAAACCTTAATGACCAGGATTCTCGTCTGGTAAAATCATGGAAAATGAAATTTGAGCCAGGAAAGATTACCCACCCTTCGGCCGGTCTTAGATTAATTGTTTTGTTATATTGACATTGGAGAAATATATTTTTTACTTTGACCGTATTCGCGTCTAATTTATGTGCTATTATGGTTTAATTATGTTTTTTTAACGATCTCGTTAAAAGCTTTAATATATACTTAAAATTTAATTTTGAAAGTAACTAAACATTTCTCAAAAATAATGCATTTTGAAATGCGCACTTTGAAAATGATTCACAGCAAAACAAATTAGGACAAAATTATTTAACATTCATGCAATTTTTAATTTTTCTACAGGTTTCCAGAACAGTAAAACCTACAAAACACTGAATTTGTTTCGTTACTTCTGACTACTGCAAAAGTGAGCACTAAATAAAAGATAGTATCTACTTAATCTTACTCATTCTCACTTAATGTTGGTTTTTAAAATTTTAATTTGGTTTCAAACTTGATAAATATCTAATTGAAAAACTGATTAATGCTCAAGGAAATCTAAGCCAAAGAGAAGAAAGTTGGCGAAGCGAATTATTTGAAATGTTTCTATTTCCTATAAACCTGTACGTTTTTCACTTCATAATTACTGATTTCGAAAGCAATTAGGTTATGAATTAATAATTAACTTTAAAGTGCATACTGTATGATGTACTAACTTGAAATGCTTGCTTAATGTAATTAATAATTATTGCTTAATAATAAATTACTTTGAAAGTTTTAACCAAAATTAACGTTTACAAGAAATTGTAGATGTTAATTTTAAAGTAAATACTTTAAATTTTAATTGAAAGATGCTGCCACCTCTTGAGCTGCATTTTAAAATCACTACTCAAAAAGAGCGAAGAAAGAAACTCAATATTTTCTAAATTATCTGAATTGAAATTATGTACGTAATTTGCGGGAGGGGGGGGGCTGGTTTATTGCTGTGGAAATCTGGTGTACAAATGAAGAGAAATCCAAGGTAATCTTAGGAAATCTAAAGAAAATTTAGAAATCTTACGAATATTATTTATGACCTCTCTCTTTTTTCTTTTTCTGCTTTTGCGAAAGGAAATCTTAAGGCAATGCAGGAGGAAATCTCGTAAAAGGAAATGTAATGTACAAAAATTTGCCTAGTAATTCGCCTCTTGGTAATACGATTACATCTTGCAAAATAAATATTTAGTTTGGTAGACTTTTAATTTCCGTAATTTTCAAATCTCAAAGTTAATAAAGCTTTGACGGGCTTTAAAATTTTTTAAACATTCTTAAATTCAAAAAAATTGATGTAAATACGTGTTTCTTGTTTCGTGCTTATTAGAAATACATTCATTACTGCCCACTTCAGTTTAATGAAATTAAAATTACAATTATGGTTGAATTCATGATTGAAATCTCTATTGCAGTCTCTGTTAATTTTATTTTAATATTTGGCGCACGTATAAAATAAGTAATACGTATGCGTAAAGCGCCTGGCAAATTCGGCCTTTAGTCATCAATTCATCATAGTACATCCGTTAGTTATCAGACTTGACAATCTGATGGGATGCTCTTATTTGGTATGGTGCTCTCGGTCTGTAAAGGACGTTAGTCTGCTGTTCGGGAACATGTACTCGACAGCTCCTTTAAGTGCATTTTATTAGATTTTTTGTCGTGCTTTTCTTGAAGAAACGTTTTCTACTCTTATTTTATATTTTTCATGTTTAGCTAAAGATGTTTTTAATTGTGCAGTTCACCCCGTATACTAAAATTCTATGCTTCGTTGGACAAAATAATTGAGTTTGAAAAGCATTTACAATACAACAATATTTTACAATGTTTAAATAAAATAAATATTATTTAGTGGTAAAATACTGCATAATTGCTTAATAGATTTAAATAAATCACACATTTCAAGGCTTTTTCCTTTTTGTACTTGGCACTTATTGTAAAATTTTTTATATAATCTAGTTGAAATAATGAGAGTGTCGTAGAAGTATAATAATCACGGCACGGATTTTAATGCTCTCAAAAATGCTAAAAATTGAAACGCAAAATTCATTTTTATTTTTTTGAAATATTAACTTCAATTACTTTATTGAGTATTATTAATAATTCATTTTAGTTTTTGCCAAACCAAACAATAACTTTTAAATGTCTTTTAAATTTTATAATAATAATTTTAGCTAGAAAGAAAAGTATAGCATGTATAAAATTTTAAAATTCAGCTTCAAAATCCGGAACTAATGATTGTAATAATAATAATAATAATATGTACTTAGAAGCATCTCGTTGAACACAACACAATGTTATTTATTTACTTTTTTATTCAAATTTGATCAAACTATTTATTAATTTATTAAATTGTCTTAATTGCAGAAACTGGCAGATGTAAAAGCTTTAAAGCAGCCGGCATATACAGCAATAGCGAAAATAATTGGTGAATCAAAATTGTTACCAACATTTCTTACATGCTTAGACGCTCAATTACTAAAATTTAACCGAAATAAATTGTTTATTGCATCCATAATTTTGCGCAACATTATACCGAATATACAGGATTCTGAACAAATACCAAATCTTTTAACGGATAACTTTGTAAGGAAATTGGTAGAACATTACGAAAATAAAAAATGGAAAAGCGATACAGAACTTAACGCCGAACTAAAGAACACTTTCAAAACATTGATTGATTCTTTGGCGAAAGAAGAAATAAGTTCGCCTGTTAAAATGAACGTCATTAAAAAGTTAATTTTCTATCCTGGTACTTTAACATTTGAAACCATGACAGAGATTAAAGTTTTGCAAAATTTAGTTCCAACTTTAGATTTGCAAGGAGTCAAATCATTAATCGAGCTTTTGAAGGCAGTCGTTTTTGACCTTTCTCAAGCTGCCGATAAGGATGCTAAGAGAGCGTGGTCGACTGCAGAAAAAACTTATGCCTTACAAATGTTGGTTAAATTATTGTCTCATTCAAAAGTTAAAGATGAAGTCAGCTTTAGAGCAGAATACACGAAAATGTTCATGGACTTAGGTTTTCTGGAAAATAAGAAAACCTCTTTAATTTCTGGTGAGTTATTTTTCAATATCTTCTGTACAAGCATAACAATAATTTTTATTTACAGTTTCGGCAAGAGAATTGTTCTTTAAAGCTTTGGAGAATAAGTTTTCAAAACTTGTTAATCTACACAGTTTCTTAACTCAACTAAATGAACATTTAAAATCTTTAATTAACTCGAATAATTTAACAGTTTCGTTCAGCGAAGAAGAATTGAAAACGCTGAAAAAAATGTTTAATTTGATTACGAAAAAAAAATCCAATAACACTGCTGTACAAGTTTTTCAGATTCTTTTCTGTTATATGGGATTGCAATGTTTCAAAAACAAAGAGTTGGCTTTCAACTGCATTGACGAATTGTTTTTATGTTACGAAAGAGTGGATGGGAAAAGAGCGTCGAAGAGTAAAGATGGAGATGATCCAGAATGGATCGAAGTTGTTCTTGATTTATTCTTAAGTTTGCTGTCTCTTAATTTGAATCTGTTTAGGAATTTTATTGCCTCTATTTTTCCTAGTTTGTGTGAATATTTGACAGCTTCAGCTATAGAACAAATTTTGAACGTTATGGATCCTACAAGTGGCGTTAATCCATTGTCAAATGCTGATGATGAAGACGAGTCTGAGGTCAGTGAGAACGAAGACATAGAAAGCGACTCCGAAGCAGAAGATTCTGAAGTAGAAGCAGATGATTCTGAAGATGAATCAGATGAAGACAATTCTGAATTTGAGGACAGTGTAACTGATTTGGATAAATTACGGCTGGCTGTTCAACAAGCTTTGCAAAGTGATGATGTAGATGACACTGACAGTGGTGACTTAAACTTGGATGATATGAGCGAAAATGAGGGTAAACGACTAGACGCTGCTCTATCAAATGCATTTAAAGAGTTTAGATCAGGAAAATCGGGAAAAAGAAGTGATAGTGACCGAATTTTAATAAATCTCAGGCTTAAAGTTTTGGATTTAATTGAGTCGATTGTAAATAACCAGCCTTCCATGTCAACTTGTTTAAAAATCATGAAGTCATTGTTGAACACTTTAGAATTTACTGTTTTAAAGGAAGATCAAGAGCCGTTACAGATTCGAATTAAAAGTGTTTTGAAAAAATTAAAAGCTGTGAAGAAGTTCACTAATACTGAAGAAGTTACCATGGAAGAATTAGGTACTTTGTTTAAAGATATAACCGATAAGGGGGAAAAGTCTGTGTCTACCTATCAATACTTCACCGAAGATAGAGCGCACTGTTGCGTTTTTATCATCAAATGCTCTCAAATTTTGTGCAAAAATGAAAATACGACATCAGATAACGCAGTTATTCAAGCGATGCTCGAATTGACCAAAGAAAGCTTAGAAAAGGGATTTCTAAATATTTCCAGTATTTTATTAAAAACTATCGATATATCTTGGAATGGTAACCTATCCGTTGTTAAACTTTTATTAACTAGTTTTCATAAAGTCAAAGCAGCTAAACAACGTCTGATTTTGAATGTCTTAAAAAATTTTTATATCAATCGCCGTATTCAGTACTCCGAAGAACAATTTAATCTTCATTTGGAAAAGGCAGAAAAGAAATTTGTGAAGGAATTAAAGAAATCCATTGCTCTGTTTTGTACCGATCAAACTACCGAAAGTCATTTTGCAAAGCACGATATTGCTGTAAAGCTGTTCCAATTATTCAAACACATGCTTTTGCATCCATTTAAAAATCAGACCATTAATTGGGAAGGACTGGTCGAAGTATTGAAAGAATATGCACTTCTTTCGTCTAATCATGTGAAAAACATTTGTAATGATCTATGCCATAGTCTCAACGTTGCTATTATCATTAAGGAATCTCAAAAACAGCCAAAAAAAGTAAAAATATCGAAACTTGAAGTATGTGTAAATGGTAACTCTGGTGAGACTGTGAACGAGGCTGTAGATGATTCAGAAAATGAAGATGAGATTGAAGAAATTGAAGACGTTGAAGAAAGTAAAAAAGAGGTAGTTGATATCAGCATTAAGAAAAAGAAGAAAAAGGGATCCAAAAAACAAAAATTAAATATAAAAGAAAATAATGATGTGGATATGGAAGAAGCTGATACCAGCAGCACAAGAAACAAGAAGAGATCCAAAAAACTGAAAATAAAAAATGAAAATTCTCTCAATTTAAGTTCAACTGAGGGGGATATTGAAGGTAAAAGTGTACAAAACACTGATACAAACAACTTAAAACGCAAGAAGGGATTTCAAAATAAAAATTCCAAGACAAAAAAACAAAAACTGTAGTAGGTTTGTTAATCTGAAATCTAGTTTTAATGGAAGTTTTTGTTTTCATTTTTTTATTTTGTTATATTCTGAAAATGTGTAATTCAAAGTGATAGCCTAATAAAAATAATTTAAATGTTTTCACTTGCTTCATTTACGGATCCTTTCGAACTAGCTGACGACGCCTGAAAAGAAATTCATTATAAGAATTTGTTATCAAGTTAACATCAAAAGTGAAATAAAAATAATTTCATACAAAATTGAAAGTGTTTTAATTGTAGTGAATCATAACTCAGAATTTTTCAACGATTTAGGTCTCGTATCTGAATATTTGTTCAAATGCTCTTTGAGATTATACTTTTCTACTACTTAAAGTAGAATCTCTAAGAAAAATTATAAAATGTGGTGGTTTATGGGGACAGTTTTTCTGATTTTGTAAAATCCCTGCATGGCTACTATATCCAAGACTCTGCAGATGAATATAAGGAACAACGAAATAGCCGTTGCCTTGCAGAACACGACAGTATCGCAATCTTCTAGAAACTCTATAACTACGAATATAAGGGTGGATATAGACTCTCATACCATCGAAATCATTAAAACAGTCTCACTCTCCAATTTTATATCATATTTAACGATTCTTTTATTTCTAACTCAACATTCACATTCCACAAATCTTTTATCCGATTCATAGATAATCATTATCTCCATCATAAAAGGAAGAGAAAAACCGATTTTTATCATTGGAATATATCTCCCTCCATACCTAATATTAACACATCTATAACCCACGTAGAGAGAGTGCTCGGACTCTGTGGATGAAGCGAAATTTACATATATGAAAACTTCAACTGTAGATTCCGAATGTAGTATCACAGATTAAATATACCACAGATAGCTCGCGTAATGTATTTTATTCATTTCTAGAGGGCTGCCTATACTTATAAGTTATAATATATTGTTGGTGGGGTACTAGAAGGAAAATTCCGTAAGTACCCGATCATCCCACGCTCTTTCTCTAAGACGCCTTATAGAAAATGTTTATGTGTGATAATGAATAGCTGGCAGCACGATTATACCTCAACCGTGGCTAGAAGAGAAATGAAACGTACTAAACACGAACAGCCAGCGCCTCTACGATATATAGTGAATGGCTTCCATACTAAGAGAATTGGCTTCTAAATACATGATAACAGACGCTCGTTCTCTCATAAGCGCGAGCTATCTGTAGTATATTTATTCTGTGGTAGTATGCTGATGTAAATTCTGTTGAACAAGCACTCACTTTAGAAGAATTCATAGCACAAAACAACTTAGCATTTTTAATCTTCTGCGCAAACCCTTTACATTTCAAAACATCGGAGGTAGGAAAAGCAACGTAGATCTCACGTTGGGAACAGCTGATATAAGGGATATGAAGGAAAGCGTAATCCTAACAGTCCATAAAGTCATCATCTTCTATCTTAAGAATTTTTAGTAGAAAACGAAACACCGCGAATAGAAGTAATTAAGTCCTACGCATCCAATCTGAATACGACAGAAAAAATTGACAACTTAGTACTTAACTTCCACCAACATATTGCCCATCTAATCACTACCCATGGAAGCTTGGGGTCTGACGTATAAAATAGTTACTGGAAAATTTCGTAAGATTGACGACTTTTCGTAAAGAAAAGGGGATGAAAACGCTCACACTCACCGAAACCTTTGAAGATCTCATGGAGAAACTTTTTCCAGACGTTGAAATTGTAGATCTCTCAAGCAATGAGATTTGACTTTGAAAACCTAAAGTTAACAAATGAGTCCATGGGTTTGCTAGAACTAAATGAAAATGAACTTGACGATCTAGTGAGAACCACACAAGTGTTGAAAAGCCTCAGGATTTGATGCAATCCAATACCTTCCTGAAGAAATTGTATGGTCCGATCAAAACCCTCCTCGGGAATACATACAATGCCTGCCTGAAACTGGCCAATTTCCCCACTATGTGGCAGAAGGAAGTACTCAAAAAGAGTACTCCTGAAAGACGCTTCTGGGAGCAAACTGATAACGGACCATAACAGTGAAATCTGGGTATAGAGGATTGATGAAAAACATACAAAGGCGAGGCTCTTATCCTGCTACGGGATGCGCTATCGACTAATAGCGAAAGGATATAGAACGATATCTTTTGCTATATCATTATTGGAATCTATCCGGTGGCCTAGAACCCAGGTACATGCATGGAGAATAATCAAGAAGAAGGAAACCGTAATATCCGCATATGGCAGGATTACCCACCAATTCATTCCGGTGGTTAACACGCCTACAGATGTTGCAATCAACTTCAAAACCACCCAAATTCTGACAGGGCACGGGGAGTTTGGAAGACACCTTAAGAGATTATATAGATCACCTGATGGTCTCTACCTGCAGTACAAAACCCCTAAAGTGCGAGCTATACAGGGAGAAAAGAAGGGAAGTAGAAAATTTCTTCAGAGAACACCCCTCTGAATCTCACCGAACTGTATGAACTATCTCTACCTATCTCTCCTTCTATCACTGCTGGCCACATCGCTTGGAGTATGCCTCGGGAAACAGAGGACTTAGTCTTGTACGTCTACCTTCAGTTTTTGGCTGATCTATATTATTATTAATTAGCAGCTTTATGAAGAAAATGAGGTAGAGAAGACAGCACAAATTAAAAGTAAAAAATTACTAATTCTAAAGGTTTGGGTTTTTACCTGCTCATCCTCACTGTCGCTGAGTTCTTCACCGAACAAAGCAAGTTCTGAAAAAAATTATTTAATTAAAAAATTAAATCTATTTTGTCATATTTTACCAGTTGCTTGTTCCTTACTATGCTTGTTTTCATAGTAAAATTCAAATCTTGTCGAAACCTAGAAAGCGAATCTCATTTTTGAATTTCAAAAGAAGTAAATCATAAATTTACCGCTTCATTGTCTTCGCGTAGTAAACACAGAACTTCTTTTTCGATTTCAACAACCTCTTCCATGTCTTCTTTACATCTCAAATGCTTCCTAAATCTTTGCTTTCTTAGGTTTTTTAAAGATGGTGCGATGCCGTGCGGATGCAAGTACTTCTTGTTTATTTTCTTAACTTCTCCGTACTTTTCCGGGGGTGCTTCAATGTCTTCCGAATCGTACTCATTTTCTTGACATACCAGCATTTGCGAAATATCGGCAGTCTTGAATAAATGGATCTTATCGATGGTTTTTTGCGATTCAACAATGCACGGCAAATTGACAAGTTTCGCATGCAAAACATGCTTTTTTATTTCGACCGTTCCTGTGCGCATGTCCTTCTTATCCCGATTTAAAGAGATTTTAAGAAGCTTTTTAAATTTTTTGTGCTTTAAATGGTTAATGCCATTTCTTACTATTTCGGCATATTTCTAGGGAAAGTTACAGATTTTCAAAAATTATAGAATAAATAAATTAATCTGACAGCTGAGCGAGTAACTTACTTGTGGTAAACGTAAAATAAACTGTTCTTCTAATTCTATTTCTCGTGCAGAATTATGAATCACTATGTTTTGCATTTTACCTATGCGAAAAGTTCAACACTGTCACTTTTACTTAAAACAATTGAGAGAAATAGCCTGGCACTCAAGTTTTTTACAATACACCAAAACAGTCAAATTTGTAGTTTCGGAATAAAAATGTCTAAAATTTTTAAAAACAAACGAAGGCGCTGACATGCGCGCGACGTTATATTATTTCAATGTTTGACGGCACGGCATTACAGTGTTCTGTACGTTGAAATATTTTTGACACTTTTAAGATCTTATTTTTGTTTCTTGGCGGACAAATTTTACTTGGCTAAGAAAATGTCTTTAGCCCTTATTCAAGCGGATTGTAAAAGTGTATTGAGCACGTTGACAAATTTAAACAACGACGAATTAGATACAATATTAAATGACGAAGATAAAATTCAAGAAATTTTTGATAAGGTGGAACAAGTAAGTAAATGCGTTGTTTAAGTTTTAAATCTAAATTATACAATCGTAGAACTACTTGAAAGATATAGAAAATGAGAAGGAAACGATGCTCGCCAGTAACAGTTCCTTGGTGGAATTTAACATAGCTAGGGAACCTGAATTAGTCGAAGGTAGAAGACGAATCGAAGAACTATCGACTCGAGGTGAAGAGTTATACAAATCGGTCGAAGAAAAAACAGGCAAAATTAGTTAGTTACTTTTGTTTTTTTATATGTTTCTCTTATTTATTGTTGGTTTTTTAGGGGAAACTTCGGGTAATCAATCACTTGAAACCACTTTAGCATTATTACAAACTGCCGCTAGTGAAATCGAGGAAGAATCAGATGCTTGGGCACAGAAATTTTTAGATAGCGAAGTCGAATTAGATGATTTTTTGGATGAATTTTTAACAAAAAGAAAGCTGATGCACATGCGTTTAGTTAAGGCAGAAAAGATGGCTAAAATATTGTCACGCGACCCTAGTCTCAACGATATTCCCACATATGCAAATCCACCTCCGGTCAATTTAAATAGTAACTACTTTCCGAGCATCAATCCTGCACCCGCATCGAGCGTACCGTACCCCTTAGGTCCCATGGCTATGCCAATGCCTGGTAGTATGAATTATTTTCAAAACCATTACTAGAATTTATTTTAATTTGTACCTATGTGTTTTTAAACATCCCTACCTTTAAATTTCGAACAAGAATTTTTATAAGAATGGAAATAATTATTTATATATATTGCGTGTTCTATTTACTTTTAGTTTAATATACCAAAACGCATAAATTTTAATGATTACTTGAAATAGTTTTTATATTAATTATTATTGTAGATACGAATTTAGCTATAAAATTGCACTTGTAATGCCTATGAGTGATATATTAAAGTTAAGTTTTAAATTTGGCATTCGTTATCTTAATTTTCCACTTATCCTATAAAAATGATTCATGGCTTTATAAATAGTAAGTTTACAATGTCGATGAATTTTTATCGAAATTAATGCCTACATAAAATTTTGTCGTTCCAGCTTCAATTAAATATTCAATCAAATGTTTTTTGAAAATCGTGATTCTTTTGCGTGTGATTTCGGATTAGTCAATAAGACTATTCTAAATATTTAAACAATTAAAAATCACCTGGGTGGAGTTTCTTATTGCTGAAATATAAATGAGTTTTTTTTTACCATACCAAAATAAGTTTTTTTTAAAAGTTGCAATTAGTTTTAAGTTAAAAGCATTTTAAGATTTCAAAATAAGTAATTTTGCTGTTTTGAGTTGATTTTTTTTATGTGGAACATCGTATTTTATTTTAAGAATATAAAATTAAAAAAGGATCAAAAATATTGTAATTTTTCTGAAAAAAATAAGACGATTTTTTCAAAAAACCCATGTTTTTTCTAAAATTTTAATGTTTATTACTTTTAGAGGTATTCATTTTTTGAAAATTTATAAGTAGTAGCCGTATTTTTACCATGAAAAATCCTATATAAAACTATTTATAAAATATTATTTACAATTGAAATAAAATTGTATGAATTATAAAGGATGTACATTTGAATACGATCCACCTTAAATTTCTCGTAAATTACACCAAATATCGAAAAACTGTGAAAGAAGTTTTCTTAGATAGGAAAGTGCAGACTCACCTCTTTATCCTCAGCTATATCAATTTAAAAAATTTAAATGGCAACATACCCTTTGCTCCACCTCAATTTAAAGTTTCTTTAAAATGCTATGTTTTTACACAAAAAAATTAAAATCTTCCGACTTGATTTTTTTTTTATAAGAATTTTATTTGATATCTTCTGTGGTTCCCCAAATAAAATAGTTTTAAGCAGTTTCTTGAAAGCTAATTATAAATTTTAATTTTTCTTGCGTTTTTATTTTTATTTATTTTTATTAATTATTTCGTAATGCAAAAAATAAATTTGACAAAAATTCAAGTTGATAAATTTAATTTTTATACGTAAATCGACAGCATTTCAAAATCCTTCAATTTGAGGTGTAACCCGCTCCATAGCCAGGATTTCATTTCGGAAGGGGCACTTATAAAAAGTAAAATTTTCGGGGGTTCCCCTTCCGGAAATTTTTATTACAAACAAATTATATTTATTTTTTAATAAAAAGTTAAGCGCCTTTCTTTCTTTTTCGCAAAATTATTTATTATAACAACGAAATAAAAATTTATATTGCTATGAATATTCATAAGCGTTAGACCGTTCAGCCTTTTCTCTCGGCAGTTACTGTAGTCACTGGTAATATTGCAAATATTTTTAATAGGGTTCTGACATTGGAAAAAAAAATTTCAGAACATTTTGCTCGTGTATCTAATGAATTCTTTGACAAATCGTTCACATTTAACCATTTTTGTTTCCAAAAATCGAATTCTTCATGAATTGCTGCTATGTATTTTATTTTCGAAATTCAAATTTTTTACTTTCAAAGAATTTTTTCTTCTGAACATTTCGGGAGGGGGGGTACGTGCTCTTAGGTGTCTCCCCCCCATTTTTTTTTGTGCGTTGGGAGTGGGGAAATCTTCAAAAGACACCACCCAGAGTTTTGGGTGGTAGTGTCGGATTTTTACCGACTAAAACCCCACTCCGTGAAGTTGCCGGGAACCGCTCTCGCATTTCTTCCGGACACTCTTCTGCGTACTCTTGTCTATGCCCTTCGGGACTTTGCTCTTCTTGTTCGTCCTGGAGTTTATTCTTGTTGGAGATTATTTCCACCATCATCTTCTCGATAAGGTTACAAGCTTCCTCGCTACCCAGCATCAGCTTTACGATGTTGGACGGAGTAAATTCTTGCCCCAACTGCGTTTGGGCGGTTTGTCTGCAGTCGCCCTATTTGATGCACTTAAAGATGGTGTGCTCGGCATCGTCTTCCTGACCACAGAAGAGGCAGTTGGGGGTATTCGCTCTCTTAAAGCGGTGCAGGTAACTTCGGAAGCATCCATGGCCGCTCAGAGCTTGGTTGGTCTCGTATTTAAGGTCGCCGTGACTCCTATTGATCCACGGTTCAATGTCCGGGATCAGGTGATATGTCCATCTCCCCGTCGGAGACGCAGTCCACGAGGCCTGCCACCGGCGCTGGATTTCAGTTTTTCTTCGTGTAGGTCTTTAATCTTTGTGAGGTATTTGCACTAAAGCAATTGTAGTAATTGCAGCCAGCACCAGAACCGCTGCCGTGAACACCGTTCTGTAGGCCCTGCAAGTCCGCAGCGCGCACTGCCTCTGGATCGCTTCTATCAAGCGTCTGTATGACACTTTTTGCAGGGCTGGGGCCCAAATCGGCGCCGCGTACAGTAGGACCGACTCTGCCACTGAGCACAGGAGTCTCCTCTTCATCTGCAGCGGCCCGCCCATGTTTGGCATAATTCTGCCGATGGCCTCCATTGTTGTTGAGGCTCTGGTTGCAACCCTCATGATATCCGGCCTGAATGTGAGGGTTCTGTCGATATCCACACCCAGCACCTTAACCTGGTCGCACGTTGGAATGTCGTGCCCCCCCAGCGAGAACTTCACCGGCCTGATACGCCTCTTCTCCGAGACCACCACCGCCTCCGACTTCTCCGGAACGAGTTTCAGTCCTCTGGCGGACATCCAGTTGAATATGCTGGCCACCGCGCCGTTGGTTAGTTCTTCTAGTTCGTCTTCAGTCCTGGCCTCCACTACGACCGTGGTGTAGTCCGCAAAACATGTTGTACTCACCCTTGATGGTGTGGTGAGCCTGAAGACGCCGTCGTACATTACGTTCCATAGCAGAGGGCCAAGTACCGAACCCTGCGGGACCCCACTGGACACTCGCATCGTGTGCCTCCAGAGCTTCTCCTCAATCATGAGCGTTGTACCGTGGAAGTAACTTGCCATTATGTTCAGAAGGTACGGCGATATATTTCTCCTTGTTAGTTTTGCCATGATCAGCTCCCAACGCGCTGAGTTGAACGCATTTTTAACGTCGAGAGTGACCAGGGCCACAAAACGTCTCCGAATTCCCCTTCCACTTCTCGCTGCCCTGATCTTCTGGATCATGCAGTCGAGAGCGCCTATGGTGGACCAGCCCCTTCGGAAGCCAAATTGCTTGTCCGAGAGACCCCCGCTCTTCTCGATATCATCTTGTAACCTTTGTAGTAACAGTCTTTCCAGGAGTTTTCCTGCATGGTCTAGCAGGCAGATGGGTCTGTAGGAGCTCGGCTCTTCTAGGGGCTTGTTACCCTTTCTCAGTAATAGAAGTATGCATTTCTTCCAGATTTCTGGGTATCTTCCCTCTTGCAGGCATCTGTTGAAGATCCCCAGCATGATCTTTGGCCTGGTGTCCGCCAGCTTTCGGATGACCGCCGACGGCACCCCGTCCGGCCCCGGTGCCTTGTTGTTTTGCATCTTCTTCGTGGCTGCCTTTAACTCGGCTACGCTGAATAGTGGAACTTCGCCCACTGGTCTGATGTCGTATTTCAACTCCGGATGCTCTGGGAAGAGGGTCTGTGTGATGGTCCTCAGTCTGGACTCTGTTAAGCCTGGGATAGGTGGTCTTCCCAGCCTTTTGGTGACTATGCGCTATGCCTTTCCCCAGACGTCTTCGTTCACCTCCCCTATAAGTTTTTTCCACTGCTCACGTTGTGAATCTTTGATTTTATATTTCAGCACTTCCCGGAGCTTCTTCAGTTCGGCGCGGGCCTTTTGGAACTTGCATGATAATGGCGCATCACGTCGTCTGCGTAGCCGTAAGTATTGCCTTCGGGCACTTTTGCACTGCCTACGGGCTTGGGCCACCTCCTCTGACCACCAGTAGGCCCCTTTCTTCGAGTTTAGGACCCTCTTCGGCATAACTGCGTTGCACAGTTTTGTGAGGAGTCCCATCAGCCCCTCCTCTGTGCCGGCATTTTGCAGGTCCGGCTCCTGCAGAATTGATTGGAGTTTGGCCCTGTCTAATTTTCGCCAATTCCAGCCCGTTGGGGAAGGGTGTCTGTCTATGGCAGAGGCCAGTTCCATGTTAAATACGATGTATCTGTGGTCGCTGGCAGTTTCTTCGTCCAGCACCATCCAGTCGGTCACCTCTCCCGCCACTTTCGCTGAGACCGCCGTGATGTCCAGTATTGAAGACGTGTCGTATCTCTCGAACGTCGGCTCATTTCCGCTGTTACACACTACACAATCGAGTTCAGTCAGCAGCTCTGTCAGTAAAGTCCCTCTGCGATTTTTTAAGGGACAACCCCATTCTGTCGCCTTGGCGTTAAAGTCTCCGCCAACTACTAATGGTTTAGTGCTTCTCGACATGCTGTCTCGGAGGTCCCAGACACTTTCTGTGTACTCCTCTATGGTGGTGTTTGGTGGGAAGTAGCAGGAGTACACCGTAAGATGGGTAGATTCCACCCACACAAAACATTGCCCCCTGCCAGTGCTCAGGGTCGCCATTCGGTCGCTTGTTAGGATGGCTGCTTTTCCGTCGGTGGTCTGGGTCCAGCCGCGATCCATTTAGCGGTAAGGCTCGCTAATTATTGCGAAATCTACCTTCCTGGTTTGGATGGTGTGCATCAGGAGGTCTTGGGCGGCCCTGGAGTGGTTAAGGTTTATTTGGAGGAACCTCGTTTCTCTTGCTAGTTTGCTGTGCAATTTTCGGGCCGGGTTGCCTTGCCCGGTCTCTTCTCTTCTTTGCAATTGGACAGCTGTAACTCGTTGTCCTGTGTCCGTCGAGTTTGCAGGAAAGGCAAAAGGGCTTTTTTCGGTGCAGTTTTTTGCGAAAAAAACCCCCCTGGCAACGGACCTGGGTGTAACAAAGAGTATGGTGTCATTTAAATTTTTTAAGTTGGGGTTAACTGAGGGTGAAGAAAATAATACGAACAGGATCTATGCAGATGTAGATCCTAAATCGTTTATCAGCATCCACTCTTCCGCAGGGCTACTAAAATTAATGCGCTCCTCTTCAAAAGAAAATCCACAAATACAAAATAGAAAAGTCAATTTATCACTACTATCCTAAACGAAAACATAAAATTCATACAAAAATAAAAAATATATACAGGGTGTCTCTGGATACTCTTTACATAACTTACGTGGTGATAGAGGACACTTTTCTAAGAAACATTTTTAATAAAATTTTTTTTCTAAATTCAAGCCTTCGAGAGTTAGACCTCTTTAAATTTTTTTTTTTAATTTCAACTTTTACGGTTCCATCGCATCGCCCGGAAAATATTAATTTTTTAGTAGAAATGAATTACTGCTATTTTAAAGAGCGTAAAGTAATCTACTAACTAGATACAATCATTTTTTTATCTAAAACCAACGGCTTTCGAGTTATGAATAAAAGTAGGTAAAAAAATGTTGAAAAATTTGAGCTTTTTTTTATTTTAGTTTAACTGTATCTTTTAAAAGAAACATTTTACAAAATTTCTGACGCCGCATTCCGGATAGGAAATTTAACGGACTATAACTTTTGTCTAGTAAAAATTTTTGAAAAACCAATCTATTTCACAGAAAATCAGAAAGTAATAAACAAGGCAGCTATACAAAACAAAAAATTACTTATTTAAATATAAATAAGTAATTATAAATATAATATAAAAAATATAAATAAGTAATTCTCTATAAAAATTAAATTACTATATCATTTAATTTACTCTGTCTCAAAGAAGGTCTTAAATAATTTGTTATCTAAAAAAACTAAAAAAATTAACACAATTAAGGTAAGAGCGGTAGACACATTGCCTGCTTTTTCGACCGTCTAGCCATCACACCATACAATGTGTTTCTGACTTATTAGTCATTGTTATCTATTTTAGGGCTAAACAAGATCAAAATAAAAATTTCCGCCCCCAAAAGGCTAGCGCTCCGGGGCTATAGCCCATTTAGCTCTGTGGTTAGGGTGGTCCTGCTCTTCCGTAATCAAATTCTCAATCATCTCAACTTCTAGCGATCTTCGCCATAGTAAGAAAACTCAACAATAAAAAAGTTCTTGACCTTGACAACATTACAAATTGAACAATACGGGAATTCCGCAAACAAGAATTCACGGCAATTGTTTGCATAAAAAACGCAATCCTATTTCTTATCAGGCACTTTCCAGATTGCCAAGTTACTTTTCAATCAAAATCTCAGAAATCTTGCTTTCTGCCGTCTCATCAACCTAACTCTTCTCTCCTGACAAGCTCTCAGAAAGGAATATCCTGGCAAGGCTAAACGCAGCTATCGCCCAAAGGCAAATGATTTTGGACGATCAATTTGGGTTCCGAACAGGGTACTCATCACCAAAAACAAGCAACAGGAACATTCTTCCTGGATATTGCTAAAGCTTTTGACAAAGTATGGCATCAAGGTCTGCTGTACCCCGATTTACAGAAATGGGAATAACTGTGAGCATCTCACAAGGATCTTTTCTAGCTCCGTCTTCGTCATCTTATATTTTGACGACCTTCCCGTTTCCCGCGAACGCCAAACAAAGCATGGATTTTACGCGGACGACACAACTCATTCCTTCCGTCTCCAGCTAAGTAAACCAACTCCAAACAGTCCTAAACGACTTTGAGAAGTATAGTTCTGGACATAATAAATAGGAGCAAACTCCTCTAAAATCTTCGACCTAACCCATCCAAATTCCAAGAAAAGAGAAAAAGAAAATTCTCAAATTTACTCCTGATTAACTCTCTAAAATTGTTTGTCACTGAGATCTCTTCGGCAAATACTTACAAATCTTTGGGGGTGAAAAAAAAAGCCGCTATCGCAGAATTAATTACAATTAACGCCCGATGTCATCTCTTCGGACGCTTACGAGAAAGATAAATTTACTTTTTCTCCCTAGGGATATATATTTTTTTAAATATATCAAAATGTAGCAATAATATTATGTATTTATATTTTATATTTAAAAAAAAAACATAATAACGGGTGTTTTTCAGAGCGCTAGAACTTTTGTTGAAGATAGCTATTGCTTGACAGATAATATTGAAATTGTTTGCATAATATATTAAATGTCATCCAATTGTTGTTACATAGGTATAAAATAAACAGATCGTTATATCTCAATTTATTGATGTTTTATTTAAATTTAAAGTTTTGACGTCCTAAAAGAATATCCTTAGAAGAAATTAAAAATAATGTTGCTACTTCTGACTTTAGGCTACACTGTCTGATTACTCTATGCTCTTTTGAGTTGTTTTGGTGTTTGAAAAACTGCTTAAGAGTGATATCATAAAAATTATGTATGAAAAAAATATAAACACCTTCATAAAATTCAGTAAATCGAATTACATGGTTTATGACTTTGTAACAATCTTGAGATCGAATTCGAGACTGACTTAGCAAAACCCGCGTCTCGAGACGTTTTTTGATTTTTGAGATCATTTTGAATTTTGAATCCAAAAATTGTTTGTGCCTGTTTGTACTGTTTATATTTTTATTTTATTCCGCGTGTCAGTGGAGGTGGCATAAACAAAAATAAGAAAGGTACAAATAGGTAATAATCTTTGAACTATTTTGGATCTATTATTAAAAAAGGAGGAATTTGCCTCCCCCCTCGAAATGTTCTAAAATATTTGGAAAATAAAATAATTATAAATGAAACAAATAGGAACGAAATACAAATATTTAAATTATGTTGGTTTCCAAATTTAGAATTAGGGGGGGGGGCGAAATTGCCAATATTCAATATTTCAAAAAACCAAACGGAGTATAAATGAAAATAAAGAAGGTACAAATGATTTAAATTTTTGGATAAAAATATTGAAATAGGGGGAAGGGAAGAGGCTGGCGAAATGCACCTCTAATAATGCAAAGAAATTTCATAGTATTAAAATTTAATGAAAGAATTTGGGTAGAATGAACTCAATTTAATTTTGGATCTCGGCGTTTACATTTTGGCTATGCCGGAACGCTTCTTCAAGTGCTAGAATTTGCACTAGCCATAAGCTAAAATTTTTTATGCTTTGCATAAAAATAATTTGAAATTTCTATAAAATAAAATCACCTGTTTTAAGCAGCTTTATGATGTACTTAACAAATGTACCAATAATTGTTTTTGTTTTGGTAATTGTTTGGTTTTTTAATGGCAAACTCTTGCTCATACTTTCATGGGGGCAGTTGTGTATTTCTCGGATGACACTGACCAGGTTTAAAAATCATATAAGATACAACAATTTTAGACGATAAAAAAAAAATAAAAAAAAATTTTAATTTCAATCTAACGAGGTTAAAATAATGCTGGCGTTTATTCTAAGTGCAATTATTCACGGTTACAAAATTTATTATTCAATATTATTGATTAATGAATTATTATTTAACACCGTGAATAATCACTATTACTTGACAAAAACGTTCATGTTAAATTCAATAGGAACAGAAAAATCAATTTTTGTACCGAAAATAAATTTTACTTAAATTTTAAATTAGTCTATGTAATAATATTACACAACATAAAAAATGTATATTTCCTTAGCATAAATTGACTATTTACAATGCAATTCCTTTATTACCTATAACTAATAAATTTAAATAATTGAGCAATCGAATATATTAAACGATTAAAATTATATAACCATATAACAAAAAAGTTAAATTATTTTTTTCCGCGCCCGAGAGTACATAGAAGTTCATTTCTACATCACACAAATCTCTACTGTTGCGGGGATCGGACAGTATTAATAAATTTAATAATTAATTTTATATTTTAAACTTCTAGCCCTGGGCGTGAAAAAAAGTATGCCCCTACATTGCGCGAAAGAACGTCGTTATTCTGTTGATTTGTACCCTCAGGCTTCTCTCTTTCGGTCTTCAAACTTACTATTTGCCTGGTAGAGTTAAAATATCCGAAGAATGCATATTATGGGAAGCCGCATAGTGAAAAACTTGAAAATTTTGAATCTTACCAAATTATTATCACAAGCTTTTATTGAGCACAATCTATGGGATAATGAACCCATAACATAATTAAGTCTAAAATCCAAAAGTTGTTCCACTACACAAATGTCTTTATTCTTAATTATAAGTAATTTTAAACTTTACTGAAATCACTTTCAAGATTTAATATATCTAAGTATTTGTAAATTCCATCAACTATATCTTGTACGTCTTGCTCTTCAGGGATTAAAGCTTTATCGGCTATCATTCCAATTTGAAATCTATTATCGTACGATAAAATTGAAAAACCTAAACCTGAAAATAAAAACATTAATAAAAATGCCGATGGAATTGCTAAAAATTACTTACCAATTGGTCCCCGATTTGGAACCCAAAATACAACATCTTTTACTGCATAGCCTCCCAAAACGGTACACGCAGGAGGTGCTGGTAGAATGCTAATCATAGATGAAGTGTGAAGTAAAATTGATAAAGGTCTTCGAAGTTTTAAAGGCAAAAGTCCTACAAAAGCTTCTATAACGAAAAAGTTGACCTGAAATAACATTATTAAAAATAGAAAGTGAATAATTCTGAAATTATTACTTGAAAATCTATGGACTGTCTAAATACTGATGATTCTTTCTTCACCAGAGCTAACCTGTCAAGGATTGCTTCACTTGCAGTGCTGGTTTCACTTTTGACTCTGGTTGGAAGATGAAGCATGGCCAAGGAAAACTTATTGGTGCAAACGTACTTTTTCAGATTATGCTTAACTGGAATAAACTTGGATAATCCTTGGGCTTCTGGAAGAACGGGCACCATCGCCGACATCGTATCCGGGACCGATTTCGAATACTAAAATAAGTTGTAAAGTATTCAAAATTTTCAATTAAGCGGTCGTTACCTTTTCAATGAAGTCATACAAACTTGCAGATAAAGCTGTAAGCAAAACATCTGAAAATGTCGTTCCGGGAATCCTGTTCTTAATTTTTTTTACGGCTTGTATGTAGTGGGGTGAATCTTCGACCCCACAAACGAGATACTTCTCTCCCGACAAAAGAGGTCCGTGCAAGCTATGGTTATCGTTACTTTTTATTATACCTTGGATGAGGAGTATCGGTGGTACCATAAGGAACATGTAAATCGAGTAAACAATTCTAAATAATCTATTTTTAATTGAGCTAATAATTTTGGTAAGTACATTGTCTTTTTTGGGAGAAATAGTTTCAGTCTTTCCGTTTTTGGAATTGTTGGTATCGTTAGGATTAACATCGGCGAAGAGCCTGACAATACCTTTCAACAAAGCAGTGGCATCGCTCAGACCGTGATGCATCCTAAACACCACTGGATAATAAATTCCGTTGTCTGTTTTAGTTTCAGTTTTCCATTTAATTGGATGAGATCCAATTAAAAGTTCCCATAGACTCGTGTGGTCTTTTGGCAAACGTTGATTGCTGTAATGTTTGCTAACAAATCTCAAAAATTCTTCTCTCCCTGTAATTTCTCCATCTTTCCAATACTTATGTTCCATTACTCTCACGCATTCTTCGGGCGTTACATCATTTCTTAAAAAGTATGCAAATCCTGTGAAGTGATGCCAGGTATACCACAATTTTGGTGTTTTAACCACTGGGTCTTTAAATCTTCTAATTATTTCATCTCGCACGGTGTTACAAAAGTTGCTGGATGAACCATTATCGTTATTGTTTGGACGCCGGACCATAAACAAAATGTGTCCACAATTTTTGGAAATGTCATCCCTGTCGATGACGTGGATGGCGTCAGTACCATCTAACAAACCAGCAAATTTCGAGCCATACTTGATTCGTAAGATAACACTTATTATTTTGCAGTATATCCAAAATATTGTAAGAGACGACAATATTATTGGCAAACCACCTATGAACAGGGAGAGTGCGAATAAATATTTCCATGTTAACGGTTTTCCACCTGTACTTTTCTGAAAATAAAAAGTGGTTATATGAAAGTGAAAGAGCAGAACTTATTTTAATAATTTATTAAAGTTCTCTAGTATTAAAAAATTTAAATAATGTAATTCATCAAAACACGAAATTGTACCAATTATAAATAACAAATATGTAGAAGAAATTTGAAAAGTAGGTTAAATAAGGCCGGTTATATAACTTCTTACTTGTTAGGCAATTTTGAATGAAATAACTACTTAAGACTCTTAAAGATGTTTTAAATACTTAAGTAAACGAAAATAAAGATGATGTGGCTAATTATAAATTTCTTCAGATAAACAAATTTCGAATGAAGGTGTCGGAATAGGTATGAAAAGCCTTCAAGAAAAAAAAATTGAAAACCGACAATGTTTAAAGGAATTTTCAAGACAGCATCGTTAAAATTTAGAAAGTAGAACCAAGGTTAACGAAAACACTAGGTATGTGAGAAATCGAGATTTATATTTAAAATTTTTTAACTTAACGCAACGTTTACTAGAGACAAAGTTGCTTCTTGTTTTAATTACAATAATTAATTAAACAAGTGAATGTATTCATTTGTCAGAAATACGCAAACCTGCCGAAGCTGATAAGACGGAGTCGAGATTCTAGAGAAAGCTGCATTTTATACATATGAAATAATTTTATTTCAAAGTTGGCATTAAAATCAAATATTTTTTTTGAAAATAAAAGTCCATCGTTCAAAATGAGCGACTCTTCGTACCAGCCGCCATTATTGTTATCGTTAGATAAGCATGATTTGTTATATAATTTTTGAATTTGAATTTGTAATTTTGTGAATGTGAGGTTGACAGAGAACAGACAAGAGTGGAGGCTTTTTTGCCAAAGATGACCGCCGGTGCGGTTGATTAAAAATTTTGGCTCCGTAAATTTGAAGTATTTTGTACACATTAGTTTGTAAATTGTGATTTTATTTTGAATATTTGAGATTTAAGATGAGTGCGAAGAGTTTGGTTGAATTTGCTTGAAGATTTATTGTTTTTTTTTGATATTTGTAAGTGGTGATTTTTTTAAATGATTAAATGTGATTTTTTGAGCGAACGAATTTTTATTTGGAATTATTTTTTTTATTGGATTTGTTTGGAAAGTGAATAAAAATTAAATTCGAAAAGTAAAATTACTTTTAAAAAGCGACGCGTGCGTTGGAAGATAAGGCACTGAATTTGATAAGTTAAATTAAAGAAATCCATGCACGGCGAAGTTTAACAATTTTGAATTTGGAATTTTTTTTTTAAATATCTTCATATGAAGCAATCATAGAACCCTTGACTCGACTGTTCCCGTGCACCAAAGCTGCTACCCTAAGCAAGTGTTTGATATTTTATCAGTATATTCTGATTTAAGTTTAAAATTTTTTGATTTGAAAGAATTTTAACCCCCTGCACTCTAAAGAGTATTCCCTTCAGATTGCTACAATACTGGAGGTATTCCATACCTCTCAGACTCTCTACTAAGTACTACTGCCACGTACAGATATCAGATAAATCAGATAAAATTTTCTTATAATTCTTATCCTATTTTCATCAATAATAAATACAGGGTTACAGGCACATCTAAAACCTAAATTGAAAAGCAAAATACTACCCAATCTTAATCTCCTTTGAAATACTTTGGAACTTAATGAAATGCAGAAGTTCACACTGGGCACTCATGGTTCTGTGAATCTAACCTAAGTGAGGTTCGGCACAGATCTCTCTTTTTAAGCAAAAATTAAGTGTAATTAATAAAATTCAATTAAAGATTACCAACAGATGATAACTTCTTGCAATAGAAAATGTAATAAAATTGGAATCAATTATATTTTTCTTCTTTAGCAATAAAATCATTAAACAATAAATTAAAAGAATTTTAATTTAATTGAATTTGTTATATAATTTGCCGGGTTTTCAGTTCTTGAGATTTTTGAGTAGGGACTGTACAGCGTTGGGATTTAAAATATTTAAACACTTGGAATGCAGTAAAATTTATAAAAATAAAATATCACGTAATAATTTGATGGCTATGGTAGATCTAACAGGAGTTGCAATCTAGGAGATCGGAAGTTCCAGGATTAGACATACTAATCCTACTATATAGGATATACTACTATACTACATACTAATCTTAACAATTGTACAAAAAAAATTATCTTAATAAAGTCATTTTTGTCTGTCGTTTTTTAAGGTATGCATTTCTGATTGATCAATTTTGAAAGGCAACCTACAAAAATTAAAAGATTATGACGATTTAGTGCGGTCTTTAGGCCGCACAACCTGGGCGAGTTCTACACGATTCAAATACGTGCCTTTAAATGTGAAGATCCTGAGTTTAAGTTTTTCTTTAAAGAAACATATTTTTTGTTTGCATCAAATCGAAAATCAAATTTATTTAATAAAAATCAAATAAAATTCGGGGTGAGACAAAATATTTCTCCAGGTAGCCTGTAACTCCCCTACTTCTATAGTTGAACGTAAAGACAACAAGGTTTACATAGGCTCATAACCTGTGATTCTTAATAAAATATGATGTAAAAAGCTATGCTCTTACTTCTGAGATCCTAAGATATCGGGATTAGGTAACCGGATAGTTTCAAGGTACCCACTGAGATTATTTATTTAATGGACAACGGAAATTGACAATATTATCCACAATTACTTTGACATTACATAGTTTAAATGGTTCAAAATAATTTGTAGCAAACAAATAATATAAATTCGAGTAGCTTCTATATAAATTACATTTATATTAACTAATAAAAAATTAGAGTGTTTGTTACAATACAAACTTCATTATTCATGGATTTGGTGTAATTAATCTTAATTTTTATCATATTAATCTAAAAAACATTTTAATGTTAAATTAATTGCAATACTTATTTTCAATGACCAACTTGATAATTTAAATAATGTAACAAACGAAAAAATTAGCGGTAATTGCAAATGCGCATTCGATTATCAGTTGCAGTGTAAAATTTTTGACTATGGTCATAAAAAAGATAAGATAACAATGATGAAGATTACCGGGAAAATAAATTTTGCATGAGCTTACCTTGTACTCGACATAATAAACATAAAGAAGAATTAATCCTATAATTGCCAGCACAATTAAAATTCCAATTGCTATTTGCACATAAACATTATTTAATAAATCCAAAATAAACGTTAAAATATCCATCGTAACATAAACTTAACTAAATACAGTAAACAACAAAACAACTTTCTGCAAACTGATTATTATTTTAAAAATTATAAGTTAGCGGCAATCGTTACAAAATCATTAAAAAGTTGTAAGCCTTGGTTGAACAGATAGAACTTGATGCTTATTTTGCAGTAGGTATTCACTACTTCTCCTGAGCGTAAGAAACGAACCATAGACTTACGTCACATCATTATTTAAATATCTACTAATTTATAATCAATATTTTATTGCAGGTACTTGAAATAATTCAAAATAATTTTTTTTTTTAATTTTAAATCTTCTGTCAATTATAATGTAATCATTTAATTGTGGAACTAGAGTAATTGAAAAACATAATATACCTAGCACATTTTAAACTTTCTAAACATAATATTGTTATTTAATTTTACATAATGCTATTTACGTAAGTTAATAAACACAGAAACCTATTTTAAAATTTTTTATTTTTGATTGAGAAATTAATTAGGAATCGATTCAGTACAATAATTTTTTACTTAAAAGTAAATAAATATTTGAGGGCTGCGCTTGTATTTTAAATATAAATTTTTAGTGTATTTATATTTCGTATTTTATTTCTAATTACTTGGGGGGGCATTGGTCTGCTTGACCCCCTTGTATTTTCAAATGAATTGTATTGGGTGTTTCAGGTTTTTACCAATTTGAAATAATATATAATACAAATTACAAAATATTTGTACGCTTATTTGTTGTTGAGGAACAATTTAGCACCTAATATTTGACATCTTCATTACATTTCAAGGTTAATTGTGTTGGAAGGTTATTGAATTATTGAAGAACCCATGTATATTTGCTACTTTACAACAGTAAATGAAGATGTAAAATTTTTCAATGCTATATAACTACTTACCTATAATATAACTCATATTTTATTTACGAAACTTCCTATCATACCATAATATGATTTGCAAATAAGAATAAATGAATAGTAATTTACTAAACTGCACATTTGCACAACACTAAATGAATATCCATTGTTAAAGTATGGTACTTTTATGAAATTATATAAAAATATAGTATAAGGTTGCTATATTAATTAAAGATCGAATATAGTATTGAATTTATAAATAAATTCGGTCGATAGAAAGGCATCTACTGTAATTTTAATAGTGAAAAGGTATAACTAGGTTATTGGCATTTAACTATAAATTCTTTAGAAACATTCAATTTGCGACATTTTTAGGCGTTAACGTTAGTTTGCTTGTGTGATAAATTGCTACATATTTATTATATAAGAAATTATAATTTTACAGAATTTTTAAGATCCAAGACAAAAAAATTATTATAGGTTTAAAATGGTAAATTATACACCAAGGCCTAAAAAATCGCTCAATTACGTAAGGTTACGTTATATTAACGTAATTTCCAGGGAACTATGGTTACTGATACGTCATTTCATATAAAATCAACCACAAAAAAATGTTTTTAATACTCATCTTAGATTCTAAATAGTTTTAAACAAACAAAAAATTTCATAATCAGTCTTTTCCCTTTAGGAGATATTCCATTTATTGTAGAACTCTGCATTTTGTTTCGAAAATTCTATAAATATCACTTTGAGATTTTTTTCTGGCTTGAAATAAACACTTCGTAGCTTTGTTTATTTTTTTAACTATTTCTGACATATTGATGTATATTTAAAAAAGATTTCATCTACATTGGTTGGTAACTAAAAAATATATAATTTATTTTTCATCGGAAAGCAAATATAGTTTAACCAAATATAATTCAAAAATTTTAAGAGATTGTAAAATATAAACCATTAGAGTTAGAGCAAAATGTTCAATGAATAGAACAACCATGCAAAATTTCATCAAAATCTGAGATGGTGGATGTCCTGGTGGGGTTGAACTGACGACCGCGGTAACGAGAAGGGAATCGCAATATACATTTTTATAAATAGAAAATAGAAAATGAATTTTTAAGTAATTTGTGGTAATTTTTAAGTAATTTATCCTATAGCATAGGAAAAAGGATTAATTTTTATTTACTTAACCTAAAATTTCATTTAGACACGTAACGCCGTTTAGTTTGGTTATTTGGTAAGCACACCATTTATTTTAAAGTTTTAATTTTATTTGGTATATTTTCTCTCATTTCTTTCTTCTCATTTCACTTCTTCACTTAATGTTATATACGACTGATGAGCAAAAATAATTGTGAAATGAAGGCCTTTATATAGTATTACAGAGTTTTTATTTTTAAAGGAATTTTTATTATTTCTATAGCGTAATATTTTCAGTATTCAATTTCTTGTTTCTTCAAATATTCTAAATCCAAACGTATTAAATGTAAGTTATTGCCGTTTTTTATTGCTCTTTAAATATTATTTTTCTATGTAAGTATGTATTCTTTACTTAACAGTTAAAATTCATTATTTTAATATTATGTTTAGTTTATTCAATTTTAAAACCTTGTATCTGCTTTTTCTATTTTTGTTTTGTATTATAATTACCTTCAAACCAAATCCAATATTTATTCTTTACGGCAGCGTTTCCCAAGTAGGGATCCTTGGAACCCTCGGGATTCCGCGTAAAAATCCAAAGGTTTCGCGAAAAAGAATTTCAAAATGGCGTAAAAATAAAATTTTAAAATATAGTATAATATAACAATATAAATTTAATAAAAATGTTGCCGCTTAAAAAATGTTTTTTAACTTTTTTTATTTTTCTGAGTACCCTGTATGCTTATATAATCCGTTTAATAAAATAAATTAATTATCGGATTATATTATCAAATATGTATCCCTCACCAGCCACCGGGAGGGTGGGGGGAGTGCATACACAAGCAACCTTTAAATGTAGAACCTGGTGACTTTTTTTTAGCAAATAGTAAACAAATCGGCTTGGGGTTTCGCCAAATTTTTTACATAACCGAAGGGTTTCGCGCCCAAAACTAATTGGGAACCGCTGCCTTACGGTGACAAATTTATATTATTTGGTCATAAGAATAATATTGCCAATTGAAATAATAAATAATCTGCAGCAATTAAAATTTTACAGGTTATTATCCAAACATCTACCTATGAAACATTGTGACTAATCTAGCAAATAATAACAGTGATTATCTGAATAATAAAATAAATAATGCCACGACAAAATATTATGACGTCATACTTATGATTTATCTAATATTTTGTTGTCACTTTAGTTATTTTATTATTCAGATAATCATTGTTTTTATTTGCTGTTTTTTCTTACAATATTTTCATAAAGCTTTGAATAATAACCTGTAAATTTTCATTGATTATTATTCCAAATGAACAGATGTTTGTACGTAACATATAAATTTGCCACCTTAAATTGCACATTTTTCAATAAAAAATATTGTAATTTTAATTTAGTGAATAATTCCATTTTAATTTTAGTTTTACTTTTACTAATTAAAAATTTACTAATTTTACGTAGATATCTGTGCAAAGAAAATGATAAAAGTTCAAAATTAATATCGTGCTTAAAACTTTTAAATTTTGATATACTAAATTGTATTTAATATATTCATTTTTAACTTGTGATATAATAATTAAATTCAATAATCTGTAATTGAACAAGTTAACTAAATAATATTTTATTAATAAAATATGTTAATAAATAATAAATTAATAAATAATGTTTTGAAATAATGAAATGAAAATGTATGAATAAACCTACATTTTTCTGTAATTTTAGAAATAGTAATTGATTTTAAAATTGCATTGTCTATTGTGTAAATATAGATGCAGCATCGTATTTTAATGAGCGGTACCGCCAGCAGCTATTTTTAAGTTCAAATGAACTTAAAAATTCCTAATTTTAACTGGCAACTGTCACTTTTGTTTTGATATTTATGAAGTAAACAGATACAGAATACACGTCAATAAGCCAGGGAACGCTATACTCCTCAAGATCTCAGAATACTCATGACTATCTCCTTCTGACGTCATAACTAACCTGTTCACCAATCACGAGATCTCGTTTCAAAAATGTAGTCCTATGAGATTTCAATTTAGCGAACATTTAAGTTGCCTAGTGAAATCTACCGATTACGAGTAATATGCACAAATTATTATCGATAATTTTTTATCATTATTTTATTTACAATAAATAATTATGACGCATTATTATAAAAAGTTTATTTATTTTTTAATTTAAAAAATACCATTAATTAAAACATACAATGATGGACGCGGTACATTATAATATAAATTATAGATTGCAAACCATAATTTATTCAGAATGGTAATAATATTAATGATGCAATACCGGTGTTGTAAAAACCGTTTAATCTAGGCGATAAGGGGTATAACCTAATTTGTAGATAAGCAAATGATCTTTAAAAAAGGTCTAATCTATTAAGTCTCAAAAATCAATAATATCGGAGCTATGGCCGTTTGAAATCATAAATTCAAAATATTGCTTTAAAGGGAGATACCCCGCAAGGGTTTGAACTTGGACAAAAATTTTATTTGAAAATTTGTTTTAGAAAAGTGTCCTTTATTACTACCTCAAAGGTTTTCCACGGTCACGGGGACACCCTGTATATTAAAATAAAACAAACTAAACAAAAACGTTAAAATAACGAATTTTAACCTTAAAGTAAAGAATACATACTACGTACGTAAAAATATATTTTTTAAAAAACAATAAAAAAGAAATTGATTTACTTTTAACAGGTTTGGAAGTTTGGAATAAACAAGTAAAAATAAAAAATCACTATATGAAAATTGATATAAGTTTTTTTAAATATTGACTAAGAAGGTTTGAAATAAGAAATTACGCTATAAAAATATAATTCTATGAAAAAAAAAAATAAAACTGCGTGTAACCGTCACACGCGATTGAAGTAAAACTTGTTTGGCATTATGACGATTAAGTTAAAAATAAAAATAAAAAACCAAAAATTCAAATGGCTGCCAATATATAATCATTAGAGAGCCCTTTTATTCAATAGAAAATTTAGCAAACCAAAGTATGAACTTGAAAGAAATCTGAATATAATCTTAAATTATAAACAAACTTGACAGACAGTCACAAATTTACAATAGAAACTACTTTCATTATAATTATAATGCACGCTAAGAGCTAAATGTAGCTATCTTTTTTTAACGCATACATTGGGTATCACTATTATTTTCGACGTATCATATTTTTAAATTCGCACCCTTATGACAAATTTATTTCAGTTCGTCCTATGTTATTGCACCTATGTTACTAGTAATTAATTTAAAAATTTCGCCTTATTGCCGTAACGCATTTCCGTTGCATTGTGGTCCAGTTACCCCTTAGTTATGTCTAAAGAAGTTTCACTTCAAAAAAAATTATGAAATTTTAGCTATAGCAAAATAACATCGGGTGAGTGCTTTTGGGCTACCTTGTATCTACTATATTATTATTAAATATTTTCAAGTAGCTGAAGAAGAAGAATTTTGAAGGAAAGTTTGCCATAAAAATTAACAGTATTGTATGGAAAGATCTCAAAATTGTAGATTTCATTATTTTAATCATTTCATGGCTTCTTTTCTATGCGTATAAGAGAAATCGTTCATGTCGTTAAGTAAGACACCTTTTAAAATACCTAATTAAAAGAACAGCAATTATGTTATAAATTGGTATTCGCTGTTCATTATTGTAATGCCACACCAAAAGGTATCGTTAACATTTCCATTAATTAAATGTTACAATTGAAAGTTTTTTTTTATAATTATTATTATGGTTCACCTTTTTATGGTGAAATAATGGCTTAAAAGTTTGCTAGTATCTTCATTCGACCATAATGCAGGATGCACCTAAGCAATATTATTTTTGTTTTATAGAAAACATGCGGTTTTATTCCTGGCGAACTAGAACTTTATTTTGGTTTTTATCTAGTAAAGGTTTAAATGAATTCATAATTATAATATAATTTTAGTCATTGTTGCATTTAAAGAGCAAAATTAAGAATATTTGTTTTCGTGCATTGTAAATTATCGCTGAATTTTTAATATTATACGTAAATAGATCTTTTTGCACTGTAATTGTTTTAATTTATTGTGAAAATGAGATATTAATATATTTTTTGAAAATTCAAGGTAAAAAAAATGTTATGGTGAACGAACTAGGAATAAAGTAAATACACATTAATATTCAAATATTTTTAATATTATTAAATATTAAACAGTTGGTTGCGAAACTATTGTTGCGTAATTAATTAAGTATAGATAAATTCAAAGATAAATTTATTTAAAATAGACAAACTAAACAAAATGTTAAAATAATCAATTTTAACTGTTAAGTAAAGAATACATATTTACGTAGAAAACTAATATTTAAAAAACAATAAAAAAAGACATTAATTTACATTTAACAGGTTTGACTTAAAATATTTGAATAAAGAAGAAAAATAAGAATTTTTGAAATAAAAAATTACGTTATAAAAAATATAATAGTTAAGATTATTAACATGTGAAAATATTTTTTTATAAGATTAATTTTTACATGTTACATGAAATTGAATGTAAAAATTAATCTTATAAAAAGCTATAAAAAATATGATAAAAAATAAAAAAAAATTTATTTTGTTTAATCCCTAGACAGAAAAGGTAAATTTATCTTTCCAATGGAGGAAAAGTAATTTTATCTCCCGCTATTTGTAAAACGTTCAAGAATGACGGATATTTTTGGTAATTTTACGGATTTGTAATCGATGACTGGAAATAGCTCGATATTTGAGCTCCAAAAATGAAACTTTTGAAATTATGGTAATTGAAAAAAAATTTTTCCGACCATCAGTCGTATATAACGAAAGAAAACCCCAAAAATAATGAGAAGCAAGAAAATGTATACCAAACCGGCAAGTGCCATGTTAAGAACCATTTTTATTTATTTCACCTCAAAAATTTCATTTAAACACGTGACATTGTTTAGTTTAGTTATTTGTTTTTATCTGGTAAGTCACATTCAAACTAAAGTAATTTCTTTTTAAACTTCTTGATTATTTTTTAATTTTTCAATTTGTTTTGTATAGTAATTTTATTTTCTTGCTTCTCATTATTTTTGCATTTTTCTTATGTTATATACCGGGTACTGAATGAACAGGAATTTAACATGTGAAAACTTATTTATGCAAGTTCCTGATTCCCTAATTATTTTTAGAGAAAAAATGAAAGATAAAAATAATGCAGAAATATAAACTACGAATGATAAAAGTATTAGACTTCGAGGCAAAAAATTCTTTTGAAATTGTAAAATTTTCATTGATGTTATTATGTTGTTATTATGTTTAAATTGATTTTATTAACGGAAACTGATTTGTATTTGTGAATCCTTGTCTGTAATTTACTTTGAATAATTTCGCTATTACTATTCGTAGATAATATTTGTACAATTGAACAGCAAAAATTAATTAATACGCTTAACTAAGGTTTGTTTTTAGTACAATAATTTTAAATTAATTCTATTGGATGGGCTTATTTGTCTTATTAAAAAAAAACAAATAATATTTTTGACCTTGCATCGATATAAATATTAAGGTTTTTCCACTGTTAAACACAAAAAGATGTCCTCGAGTTTAATGCAATTAAAAAATAAACCAAGTGTATTTTTTGTTTGCTTTAATTGAGTTGACGTAAAGAGAAGAAGTCATTCCATCCTCTGTTGGATCGGGAAATCCCTACTTACCATTCAACCGAGCACAATTAACTATAACACATCCGAGGTAACTTGCTAGGGTTATCTCCGATATGTCTGCACCTTAATTTTGTTGTTAATAGTAGCAATTATCAACCCAGAAACACCGACGACTTTACGTGCCTCCCGAAGCACCGAGACGGCCAGTAGTTGATTGGATAACGTACTAGGCTAGATTTTTGTATTTTTAAGATTATAATTTAATTTTTCTAGTCAGCTTCAATCTAGATTTTAATTCTATTTAACTAAAATATTGTAAACGCCGTTTAATTTTGAAAAAATACCGTTATGACGATTTTTTGTTTTTGAGCTCTTAAAACTAGAATTTTGCTATGTTCCACAAGAAATAAGTAATTTTAAAAGTAATTAGTAAAAGTAATTTTAGCTATTTTTAAGATAAATTATTTCTCGCGAAACAGCAAAACCTAGCAAAAACCCAACCTTACTAAATAGCAGTGTCTAAATCCAACGCTTTTTCGTCATATTTTACAGCTTAGGAATAATTGAATTGATAACAATAAAATGAAGAGAGAAGATTGAGAAAAAAGATCTTGCGAAATGAGTTACATTTTGACGACAATCTTGTTGGAAGATTAAGCTGATCCATAATAATCCACCGAAAAAAAAATATATATTAAATTAAAAATTTTTTATTCAAAAAGTTACAAAATGGTAACACTTATATAAATTAAAATAATAACTTTAACACAAATTTAAATCTATCGAAATAGCGATAGATTTTAAAAATCACAATAAGAAATTCGATTTCAGTTTATAGAAATCAGTTAATACATCATAAATATACAAAAATATAGCTCATTGGTAGTAGACATTTTATATTTTATATAAAAAAATTAATTCGTCGAGCAATCTTCATTTTCCTGTTATACTAAACTCTGCTGTAATCAGTTTCGATGTTCAATAAGTCCAAGTATTTGTAAATTCCGTCTAAAATCATTTGCGCATCAGATTCTTCAGAAATTAGAGTATCATCTGTGGTCAGTCCAATTTGTAAACGTCCATCATACGAAAACACCGAAAATCCAATTCCTGAGAATGTAAATTTTAACGGTGTAATTTTAATTTTGCAAATAATTTTTTACCTATTGGTCCTCTGTGAGGGACCCAAAACAAGACATCCTTGACAAGGTAACCTCCTAAAATTGTCATGGCGGATGGCGCAGCGGGAACTATACTTATTAAAAAGGTACACTTGAGCAATTCCGAAAATATTTTTCTTAACGTGAATGGTAACACGCCAACAAATACCATCAGGACCAAATAGTTTACCTACGAGGTTATAATGTTTTTGTATTAATTATAATTACTTAACTATACTTCCACACTTCAATTAGTAATTTACAAAAAATATAAGTAAGCAATTTTATGAACGTAGGTAATTGCTTAAATAATTCCATAAATTACAATCAATTAATTTTTTTTCATAAAATCATATTAAAAATAGGAAATTCGCAATAGTTATAACTAAAAATACGAAGACGTAATAAATAACATATTTAATATATTTTAGTTTTAGCTGAGTGATTCCATTGTATGTAATTGTATATTAAGAAATTTTTTTTGACCTTAACCTAATTACTATTGCTTTCTGTTAAAAATCATTGTAAAAAAATTAATCAATAAAAAAATTAACTCGTTATTACATTTTAGTGCCAGTGAAGTTAAAAGATCATTCAAGGATATTATAAGTAATAATTCAAGAATAAAACAATATAATTGCAAATATTATTATGTTGGACTGAAGGTGCAGGTCCAATGTTCAAAAGATGTAATGTTTTTATTTAAGAATATTAGAAAAAACCAATATTAAAATAAAAAACACAAAAAGCTATTAATTATCACCATTAGTTATTGGTACCAGTTTTAATTTTTTGTTTTGCATTTAATTAGATGATAATGGGATAATTATGTCTTTAGTAGCAGAATAGCTAAATCAACTTACTTGATAATCAATGGAATGTTTGAATATGTTAATTTGTTCCTTGATTAAAGCCAATCTTTTGGTAATCACGTCGTTCCTCTTATCACCTGGTTCTTCATCAACAGTTATAGGCAATTTAAATACAGCAAGAGAAAACTTATTGCGACAAATAACTTTCTTAACGCTGTGGTTATCAGGGAAAAATTCGATTAAATTGGATGATTCTGGAAAAACAGGCACGAGAGAGGCTATGGTATTGGGCATAGACGTTGAGTACTAAAAAATATTATAACGTACAGAAGTAAAAGCTAAAAGCCAATTTACCTTTTTAAAATACTCGTGGAAGCTGTACGAAATAGCGGCAAACAAAACTTCCGGTAATGTCGTTCCAGGAAACCTGCTTTTTATCCCTTTAATATAATGAGGCAACTCTTCTATAGCGATAGTTAGAGTTTTTTTCCCGGATAACGGAGGACCATGCAAGATATTGTTGTCATTTGCTTTTATTAAATTTTGAACTAGCAGAATGCAAGGAACCATAATTAGAATGTAAATTCCGTTTATTAAAATGCCCAAAGTTTTCCATAAATAAACGAACGGCTTAGAAGTGATTTTAACCTCTTTAGTTGTTGGTAACTTAACTCCTATTTGTCCATTAACCGCCGGTTTGAAAGTGTCATACTTTTTGGGCAGTGGAACTTCTATGGCTTTGTCTGCAAAAATTTTGATGAATGTTTGAACGAACGATGCAGCATCGCTCAAGCAGTGATGAATTCTAAGAACCACTGGATAATATTTATATTCATCTGCGTTTCCACTTTTCCATTTAATCGGTTGGCTGCCAATCTTGACTTCCCATAAAGCGGAGTGATTTTTTGGTAAAGCAGCATTTGCAAATTTGGTGACCAATTCGACACACTCTTCTTTGGTAATTTCGTTTCTGTTCTTAACGTCGATCGCCTCTAGTTTGCTGATGCAATCTTCAGGGGTAATTTGATTTTTTATGTAGTACGAATAACCCATGAACGTTTTCCAGCTATACCAAAGTTTCGGAGTTTTAACAACATTTTCGGCAAACTTTTTAAGTATGGAATTTTTGAAATTTTCGTAAAAGTTTTCGTTGTTTTTGCTCTCGATGGGGCATTGTATGACGAACAAGACGTTTCCTACGTTTTTAGAGTCGTCCTCCACGTCAAGAGCGTGCACAGCGTCAGGTCCTTGAAGTAAACCACCAAAATTAGAGCCGAACCTTATTCTTAAGATAATTCCGACTAATTGACAGCAAATTGCAAATATTATCATGAGTGGTATCACGATTGGTAGAATTGATATAAAAAATAATAATGCGACTAAATAAGTGAACGTTATTGGCATTCCTCCGGTACTTTTCTGAAATACTTAAAATTAAATAACCGCTTTTTAATTTTTTAAACGATTTCTTACCTTATATTGTTTATAATATCCATAAAGAATTAAAATTATGAAAAATCCCAAAACACACGCACAAGCAACACCAATTTGTAAATAAATATCCATTTTGTATAAATAGTGGAGCACTGGGTTTTAACAAAGTTTATTAAAAAACATAATAATTTTAATACCGTGGATTTAATAAACAAACTGGATCCTTTAACCTTGTAAGTAGCTACTAAACACGACGATTTCTAAGCCACGATTGTATGTATATCTCGATGTTATAACATAAAATAAAAGAGAAATTATTAAGGTGTTGGGCAAAACTTGTCCGCAATTGCTGTTGAGGACTTCAGATTGTTTATAACGCATTAGGTGAAAGACACTCGCAAATTTGCGGAGATAAACTTGTCAACATTTTAAGAGAATACAGTGATGTAATGCGCCTATTATAAAATTTAAAATATTTAAATGCTTACATGAAAGTAGTTAATTACTTCATTCGAAAACTTTCTATGCAAGAACGCAATCAATTAACAATTCTTAAAGGAAGTAAAACTGCTAATTCTAAAATCAATATGAAACTAATTATCATTTGGAGTATTAATTAAAAAATATTAAATTAAACTAATATTATATTAATTAAATAATAAAAATCAAATTATTTTCATGAGCTTTCAGCAAATGCTTCAATTTGTCTAATTTGATGTTCAAGAAAGTTATTTTGCTTTGTTCCTTTTTTTTTAATAGAGAAAATAATATGTAAGGATTGAAACATCTGACGATAGTAATAACCCATTGTTGTAAGCTCACGAGAATAATTTGATTTTTATTGTTTAATTTTAATTTTAAAATATAATATATTATTTAAAAAAATATTTTCAAATTTGCAAAAAGCAACTTCTTCGTTCAATATTTATTCTATTGTGAAAATAAATTTAAAATGTTATTTAATACCATAGCTTTTACTTTCATTAAATCGGTATCCGTATCGGGTGTATCTGTTAAAGTAGTTTTGTACAATGTTGTCTCATAATAATGCAGAATGAGGTCAAATTGTAAACCAACATTAAAAGGTTATTAAAAAATTTATTAATAATAATCCGATTGCACTGGAATCGAACGCGATGTCTTCTGGAATCTCGAAATTCTTTCTTTCGGATAATTTTCAATTCTGATGTAACCCATGTTTTTAAATGATATATAAATAATTAAATAAAAATTTAAACTTTTCAACAACAATTTTTGTTATAATTATGATAAAATTTACATAATACATGAATTATGTAGCTATGAAATACCTCCAGTCTGAGCTGATACACACGGTTCACAAATTTAAAACTTTTTTAAAGCAATTATGGTAGCTGAGGGTTTAATTTACACATATAAAAATGAAATTATCTGGATTATCAAAAAATACACGTAAAAAAGCGGCAAAAAACCGCAAGCATACATGCGATTGGCTGTTTCTAAATAATTAGTCTCGTCTATGCGGAGTATTTATTTTATAATAGTTATTTTGAGCATAAATTGCACTCAAAAATGCAGATCTAAAAAAAAAACGGACCTCGAAGTACAACTAAAATAAAAAAAATTTTACGAACCAGACCGAACTCCATCTACAAAGACGTAAATCTTTGTATTTAAGTTAAATTCGACTGTAATTAACGAATTCCTATTTTAAAAAAATTTACATCATGATCTTATCAGTAGTAATGCTGAAATTAAAGTGTGGGTGGCCCTGTCCACTAAAGTAAGCACATACATATTTATATGGAGTACTCAAACCGTAAACACAATAAGAAATTCAACAACTTTTACGTGAAACATTTATATTTCAAATTTGATTATTTTGAAAATTAAAGAAAAGATTTAGGTTTATCCAAACTTTAATCGCTTTATTTTAATGTCTTCTTTCAAGTTCTGCAAGAATTTTTATCGTATCTAAAAAAACTTGATTGTAAAAATTTATAATCAATGTAGTATTAATATTATAGATTGATTTTGAATAAATTCATTTTGAATGAATTTGTAAGGACAACTAAAAAAATAAGTTAAAGGTTTTATTGCTTTATGATTAAGACATTTTTTAACTTGAATACTATACGCGAGCTATTGGCTCCGGCCGCTCCGAGCCGTTTTGACAAGCGCAACTCTACGGCAAATCTTGGATCTACGATCTTTAGCCATTACTACAAACATTTAAAACCTTAATTCAATAAACTTTTGGTTCTGATAAAGACTGGTGCACTAATCAAGTGCAAATTCTGCTTAAAAATAGTTTAACAAAATAAAAACTTGAGGCGTTTGGGCTGGGTTAATCTTATGGTAACAACCAATAGAATGTACTTCTGTACATTTTAGCACTTTGTACGCGTATTTTTTAAATGATTCTCAATATTTTATTTATATAATTGAAATATACGTCATTTGCTACCATAATTTCATTGTAATATTTTCAAATTCATGATGCACTTTATCGTCCTACTCCCTACAGTCTACTATAGTCAGTCGACGACACTAAAATAAAGCAATTGCTAAGAGATATATAAAACCCTAATAAGACCTATCCTCACATACGCGGCACAGACTATGTGTTATAGCAAGAAGGAAGAAGAAGAAATGAAAATCTTTGAGAGGAAAATACTAAGAAAAATATTGGGACCTCACCGAATTAATGCACTGGGAACAAGATCAAAGATGAACCACGAGCTAATGCGCAAAATTAACAATGAAGACATCATACGAACAATTAATACCCGGTTTCATAAAACTCTTAACAAAGCATTAAGTAGATAATCTACCATTAAGTCCAAATTTGAGTTTCATAAAAGTCAGTTAACACTAATCTCTTGTTAAAATTTAATTGGCAAAATTTCGCCAGTCAAGTTCTTAATAAGAGATTATTTCTAACCTAAAACTTAAACTATTTACAAAATGACAGTTGTTTATAATTATATAAGTTTGGTAAGTAACTAATGATAGTTACTAGAAATGCTGTTAAGAATCACATATAAATACAATATTTCAATAAATACTTTAATAAAAATTATTTTAATAAATTAAATATTATTTAACATTTTTTCAATTTTTAATTGTAGCAAAGTGATTTTAAGAACACTTTTTGATTTGGCTGCTTCAATATTGGAGTTAAGCAAAGACATTTCCAAAGCGTCCTTTTGTTTGACTGCTTCAAATTTATATTTATAATATTTTTGAAGTTAGGAAACATAGTGTAAAACTATCAAAAATCAAATATTACTGTGATGTTACTAAAAATCTTAATGAAAGATCTAGGGATATTTCATTAGTTAATTTAACAATATATATGCTTTATGAAACCCACCAAAATTTAATGGCTTCTTAGAGTTAACAAACCATTAGTTAATTGGAGATTAAGGTATTCTTTATGAAACCGGGCATAAGTCACTCAGAATAAGATGGATAAGGCACGCGATGAGAAGCAGTGAACATTCGACAATAAAACAAATAGCAAAATGGAAACCAATGGAGGACCGCAACAGAGGAAGATCCAGAGTGAGATGGTGAGAATAGGTGGTGAGTGATTTGAGATGCATGGGGATCGAAAAATGGCAGTAAAAGACAATGAATAGACAGGAATGAAGAAGAATTGTAACAAATGCAAAAACATACACAAGAATATAAATGTACTAGAATATGAGGACTAATCCACTTCAATAAACGGATATGTAAAGTCTTCCAGGAGATTCGCTATTTATTATTATTAATGGAGACATACATTTTAACGAAAAAATTTAAACATATTTTGATGTTTGTATATCGTGCAAGGAATTACAGAAATGTTCTAATCTCCACATGTTGTGCGGCCTGAAGGCCGCACTGACAACTCACTTTTCCATAACCTCTGAATTATTTCTAAGTTGGGGACTTAACATGAATTAATCGGTAGCAAGGAATGACGGACACAAATATATTGTAAAAACGACATATATTTCTGAATAATTGTAATTTCTTTCCGGTTATTAGGCGAAAATCTATTTTAAATGAATGCTATTAAGTTATTATCATTATTAGGTTACTGTCAGTTAAACATCACCACGATTTAAACTTTTTCCTAATGACCATTGGAAAGAGGACAATTTTTTGAGTATACTAACACAAAAATTTTGTAGGATTAGGCATTAGTTGTCAAAATAACGGAATTTTAAAATTTTGAAAAACGGTTAGTTGCAATATGATACACCTCGATGCCTTTTATTGCTATTATTTCTGTTGACGGTACGTGTGCTTTGATATACTCAATGTTGTCAGTCGAGGTCTACATCCGGACGAGTTCTATGGCTTCAAGTTCTACCCTTGGCGAGTTCTGCCATTCTACAGGATAATTTTTAAATTGTTATGTGTTAGGTGAAATAATAAAAGAGTCTGTTTTCTTTTTTTGCCTAACTCAACAACGGCCTATCATGTACCCGTGCCAAAACGTGTATTTAAAATACATAATGTAAATTTTACAGTTTTAAAATTGATTTTTTTCGAAAACTTTTGCATTATCCTACAAAATTTTTGTTCTAGTATGCTTAGAAAAGTGTTCTTTTACCTATTTTCAATAGGAAAAAGTTAAAATCGTCGTAAACCTGAAATTTTAAATTTTCTTAGCATATATTATAGCACTCAAACGTCAATAATACTAAAATATATTATGCAACCAAATTTGCACTTTATTCTTATAGCACTAATAATTATAATATTATATTAGTTTACTCACGAAATATTGTATACAAATTTACTTTGGACCATCCTTTATGTTAAATTTAAGTTTTTGAATTTCTTTTTTTTTATTATTACAAAATTGTGGGTGTAGTTAAATTGTTGTGTAAAATTAAGTTTCTGCATTTTTACGTTTCACCCACACTGAAAATTTACTAATTTTTTGTTTTGATGTACTCTTTGTGGCAAAATTTGTTAAAGAGTGCATCAGTTGTTAAATTTTATTTATCTTTATATTTCTCTTGTACAATATTTTACATGTAAAGTACATCGGACAGCACAGATTATGTATTGTCATGTATTTTCATTTGTATGATTTTTCACATTTTTAAATCAATATCGGCTACCTAAAATTAAAGTTAGTTTTAAATAATGTGTTACGAAAACCTTATTTACTTGCAGCAGGAAGATTTGGTAGATTTTTGAATTAGTAGACAGAAAGTGGCAACTTTGATGGAGACAATTTTTAAACGATAACGTCGGGTGTCTTTGACGGCGTTAAAATTCCAAAGCTTTTGTTTATAATTATTTATCTTCTTAGATTGATAAGAAGAATAGGCGGAGTGAAAATCTTCAACAAATCTGGAATTTTATTGGTTAAGTAGCAAATATGTCTTAAAATAATGTCTTTTATCAACAAATGAAGCAATTAATAATTATTCAGAATATTTTTGAATTTATTTACCTGTACTCAATAATTGGATTACTGTTTATTTCGAAGAATAATTTGGAAAACGTATATCTATCTATTCACACATAAATTGCAATTCAAACTTAAGTCAAAAAATACAAAATAAAGCCAGTGATCATAAATATTTTCTTATTAGAATACAAATTCATAAATAAGCATACAAATTGAAAATTTTTATTGTAATGTTATTATTTTATGGATTATGAATTGCAAAAGATAATTTAGGTGTTTGAGAGAACAGCTTATTCAAACTCGGGATGTCAAAAACAGAAACTTACTTCATGAAGCAATATTCCGAAAAATGAAAATCAACCCCAAGATGTGTCATCTTACAAAGAAGACTGCTGTAAGACCATCAAATTAGCGGAAAAATTTTGTCATTGAAATAAAAAAAAGTCCAGGTATTATGCAATCTCAAGTGATGTAGTGGTTCGGGTTTTACGTTAAAGTGTAATTCCAAAAAAAATTCAAATATGATGATTTTATGATTTTAATTTTAAATGCAACTTTCCAATAAATTTTTCGATAAAACTTTTAAATTTTAACAAAAAAATGGGCTTGTTAAAAATATCTAAGCATGCATAATGCATATGCTCAGATATCAATTTTAATTTGATTACCATCACTTTGATTAAATCGTAATCTACTGATTATTATAATTTTATTATTTCTTATTCAGTTATTTCTATAAGTTTTCTAATTTCCTAATTAACATCTGTTTCTTTCTTCTTTTTAATATTATTCAGCTACTATTAAAACGCATTTAAAAAGTCTTTTATCTAAAATCACACAACTTTGTATAATAAATATCTTAAATTAAACGAAGACTTTCGCGGCAATTATAAACTTTTCAAAAATAACAAAACTCTAAAATCTTGGGAATGCGGTTTTAAATTCATCCGTCGCGTTGCGTGGTTTGGATTGATTGCTTTATTATTGACCCAATTAGAGATACGTTATAATCTAAAAAATAATTCTAGAACCGTGGTGAAATAAATTAAAATTTAACAGAATACGGTGATGAAACAGTGCGGCCTGAATGCCGCACAACTTTAGCGATCCAGTTATATTAAAATTATTATGAAATGTGTTATTCTAACAAATTTTGTGATTCCAACGATTTTATGCATTAATGGGGCCAAAACCAAAGAATTGAACGCAAATTAAAATATTAAGAATTACAATAAGATCATCACTGCCCTTGACATTTAATCTAAAATTAATAATAATTTGACTCATCATTTTAAAAATCTTGATTTTCAAGTTTACCAGTGGATTTTTTAAAAAAATTTATTGTTTTCTGCTGCTTAAAAATAGATTGTTTGATTTTATCGTATAATTAAAGGTAGTGTGGTGTGGATTAACTTTCTCTAAAGTACATTCAAGTTAGTATAACGTGTAAAAGACTTTGACATACAATTAAATATATTTAAGGTGTTATTTTTACAACATGAACTTTGTAAGTATTGTATTTAAATTACCGATATTTATTTTTATTATAGCTATTTTAAATTATTTGCATTAGGCAATTTCAAAAAGTTACGAAAAAATACATTTTAGAAAATTAGAACGTCGACCAGTTAACGTTAATTTATTATTAACATACACATACTTCATGTGTGGCAAATGCAAACTACTCATATTTTGAGCTAGCAGAGCTACATCAATGTGATGTACATAATAATTAATAATATTATAATATGGTGAGGTTGGGAACAGTGGCGGCGATGAAAACTGCGGGTTTCCCCTGCAAAAACCGAATGCGGTCTAATTAGGTCGATCGGTTAGGTAATTAATTAGTACATTATTATTATGGCTAGACTATACATTTTTCCAAAAAGTTTAATCAAACATTTTTGTGGAAGAGAACAATAAATTGAAAATCGACAATATAAAACTTAAAAAAAACTTTGTATCTTTTATTCTGCTCTTCTTCCGCACCACGGGTCGTCTCAGAGAACCATATCGCTACCATTGCACTGGTTGGGAAACAAGTGAATGTTTCTGTATTTTGCTGTATTATATTATCAAAGCTCAAAACGCTACTGCAGTATGTAAAAAAAACTGTTTAGCATTGTATTTCATGAAATAAATTGAATAAATTCGAATAATACTTTGATTAATACCACGTCATTTAGTTAACAGCGCGCATGAATAGATTAACGAAAGTTCTAGTGAAATTCTAATTATGTTTAAGTACAAAATAAATGTACTTACAAAAAAATCTAATTTTTAGTATTTACTTTTAGCTATTTTTATTAGTTGCAATTCCACTGGTATGTGGAGACGTTTCTCATATTTTGTCGACTACTCCGGAACCTCAGTATCCACCCCGTCCTTATGCTTTTGGATATGCCGCTGGTAGGTTTCCTGGACATATCGACAGAACGCATTCTGAAATTAGCGATGGAGCTGGAACAGTGAAAGGTAGCTTTGTATCAATAATAATTCTTCTTTAAACTTATCTATATATTATTTCAGGTTCTTACTCGTACGTCGACCCACGTCATCAAATACGGACAGTAGAATATGTGGCAGATAAAAACGGATTTCGTTCAATTTCTAACAAGAATCCACCTCCATTACCAACAGATTCTCCAATTGTTGCAGCAGCAAAAGCGAAACACTTACATCAATATGGAGTAATAGCCAGTGAGCATCAGTCTGGCCCAAATGTTGTATTGACGCCAGTCGATACCAATGCAGTTCATTATGCAAAAGTGAAGCACGCTAACTTATTTCAACAGATAGCAGAGGAACATGCTAGAATTGCAGCTGAACGACATGCTCTTCAGTTAGAATTCGAAGCGACATCTGAGATCAACGATGTGGAGGTACATCATTAAAAGTGGAAATATTTAACATGTCTTGTTTATAATAATTTTTATAAAACATATAAAATACATTTTTCTACTGTTATGTAAATACAAACTTAATAATTATTAAAAATTAAAATAATAATTTAATGTAACAATTTCAAGTTTATTATTTTATTTTCTGTCTTTCAAGATTTTACATCTGAAAAAAAAAATTTTGTAGGGAAAATTGAATCAAGTATTCGAATTTATAAGAGCAAAATTATTTCAAAAATATACAATACAATGGCTGGATAAAAAATGTTTGGATGTGGTTATTGCGGATGTTGGAGAAAATAATGTTAACATTTTTAAGATATTTATTTCTAAGAATAATTCTAAGATTTTTTCTAAGATTCAGTATTCCGGATTTGTGGTTGAGGATGAGATGATCTCACGTGCACTTAGGTCACTAAATCAAGCTCATTGTACTACTTCCGATTTTAGTTCTACAGACAGAGAAATCTCTGTATTACTTGTTTAGTCCTGGGCTACCATACAAACGCACCGTAGCACAGCATGGGTCTGACAACGAAGGAGTAGAGCCAAAGTGTCACTTTGGAGAACAGACCCAAATAAGACTCTCTATTTTCATTTGCATTATGTTTCCTCAGTTCAGCTTTTTGCCAAGTATTATTCTCGGATATTGATTTCATTAGCCATTTTTATGGGAATACCTGTTAAGCTAGGCATGACCACGGCCGACAGCTTTTGTTTTTTGGTGAACAGAACATACTCTGTTTTTGCTGAATTAACCGAGCTCTTTACATCATTTCTCCAAGACTTTGAGGACGTCCTGCATTAAATTGCAGAGGACATCTTTGAATTTTTCGGTAAGCAGTACCACGATGTTATCTGCATAGCCTTAACGTGTAGTAGTCTTTGTCGTTTAAGAATTTTAGAGGACCGCCTACCACCATATTCTATAGTAGTGGGGAAAGCCCTCCTTCCCCCTTAAAGCAGTTTTTCGTGACAACTCCTTTGATTTTAATGTCTCATTAATAACATCAATCATAGCTCTCCACATCAGTATGAACCTGATCTATTTTGGAATGTTTGGTAGAATGTCGAGAAGTTGCAACCCTGCATGTATGCTTTTAAGAGTGGCTTTGTCAAAAGCTTCTTCGATATCAATAAACACTCTCAAGCTGGACTCACAGTAGTCTAGTGATCTTTCTATGCGCTCCACTACCTTATGGCGGGCCAATGGAGTCCATTTTCCTGGAATGTATGCATGTTGATTCGCGTTTAACGGCCTAAGAATCAGAACCGTATTTCGAATCTCTCTATCGCATAATCTCTCTAAAGTTTTCAGAAAAAGCAATATGTGACTAATTGGCCTGAAGTATTTGGTCAAGAAGTAATCACATCTACCTGGCTTAGATATAAAGACAGCTTTTGTCTTTTGTCTCCGCTATTCTTTCAGTATATTGTCATGTTTCGAAACACTAAAAACCATTGATTCATTTATTTTGTAAAATAATTTTGAAGTTTATATTTTGTTTTGTTTATTTATAACACATTGTATAAAGTTGTTAAGTTTTGCTGTATAAAAGAGTGGGAAGAGCGTAAAAAGAGAGTGGAAGTAGGTCGATGCAAGTAGGTTGTAAGACTTGGTCTACGGCCTTGTCGTCGAATGGTCAAGCGGATGAAATACCATACCCGCAATTTTAATTAAAATTGAAATTGATTGAGAATAAATTAAGTTAATTTGAGTTGTTGTTTTTTTTTTTTAATTTAATAATTAAAGTAAAGTGCCAAGATTAGAAATTGGAAAAATTGTGAAAATTAAGTCAATGTGCAAGATTGCAACGCAACAAATTTGTTAGACCAGCTGGGATGCCATGTGCGCTCCAATACAACATCAAAGTAACAAAAGTGAGCATTTTAAATTTTAATTAACAAAATTTTAAACAATTTGAAGAGTCTTTTGCTACAAAAAAAAAATGAATGCCCAGCTTTAGATTAAAATTTATGGATTAAGCAAATTTATAAGATTTGCATAGCTTGGGTCATCTTAATATATAACCATGCGCAATGCACGCCCTAAGCACCCGCACTAAGTGACTGAGCACTCGATTCAAACTTCATTGAAGTAGGCCTGGAAATAGCCTGGTTAATTTAAAGAGACAGAAGGTTTTGATTGCCCATCTCGTTTTTGGTAAATTTACGACTTTATTTACAGTTTTCCAATATGTCCAAGCCGGAGTCTGGCTTATTTATCCGGTTCAGTAAAAGTCCGAAACAGTTTTACTATCGGGAAAGTGTGCTTTTAGCAAAATTTCGGTAGCGTTCGAGAGGCTTCTGTGTATAAGCCGTCTTCTCGTTAGAGGCTGCCAGCTGCCGATGTAGATTTTTTGAGATGATATTGTTTAGTCTTGCTGCAGCAGTAGTTGACTAAACACCGATGCAGAAGACTGTCAATGATTCACATTTTTTTTGACGTATCATTTTTTTATATTCTGTCTGAGGCATTTTGAATGCTGTCCAGTCAGTGTAACTTTTAGAGTTCTGAGTCTTATTTTAGAGCTTTTTATTACTTTTTTCAGCAAGGTGTTGCTTTACTCCACAGTCCAGCCTGTAATGGACAAGATAACTCATATGCTGTTGTGAGGGAGTTTTGCAACGCATTGGCGGGTAATTTGATTTCTTTATTGATTTTTATGGTGTTTTTGAGAGCCCCGTGAGAAATACTCTTAACGTAAAACTACTTAATACTATAGGTCACCTACCTTTGCAACCTTGGCGTGGTAAGGGGGCTAGCGTGCTTTCAGTGAAACCGTATGCATGTACTCAAGGGACGAGCTGGGGGGGGGGGTAGACCCCTTATAGGTCGGACGGGAGTCGGCCGGGTTAAAACTCTTTGTGCCCGGTTGTTGTCGTCTTTTTAAAGGTTAAGATGGAGAGAAGGTGGAGAGAGTCATACTAATTGGCAAACACAAAGAACAAATAAACTGCCTATAGGCAACAAAGACTTCCCCAAGGGGATAGTAGTGACAGGGAGCACGAGGACCTTGTCTTAATCGCTCTGGGCTGCGTGGATGAGCTACGGTACTGCGACGCCTAAGGGATGCAAGTCCGAAGGAAAGTTTGGTCTTTAGTCGCAGAAACCTCCAGGCATCAGGCGCACCCAACAATATCAAACCTGAGAAAAAAACAAACAAACCAAACACTGGGGGCGCTTCCGAAAGAAATGAACCACTCAGACTTTTGGGAGCTGCAAGGAAGCGCTATGGGCGACTCCAAGCAGCAAAACAAAACAAGGAGATAGGGATGGCAACAAAACCTGCTCTTATGTCAACAAATTCACCAAGAACTTTGACCGGAAGGCAAAAGCGAAACCGGTTGAATTCTAGTACACCCGCTAACGCGGGAAGACCAAAAAATAGAGTCAGGGACACGAAACCTGCTATCTCATACAAGTCTGTCTTAACAGACATCCGGGTAGTCATCATACGGACATCATACAGCTGGAATTAGTCCAGGAAATGCTTCTCAGTGCTCTTGACACTATCAAGAAAGGGAGACTTTTACCCGAATTTGCGGAGGTAAAATCCAAGGGGGGGCTAATGGTTGCTTCTCAACCAGGTCACCAAGGACTGGTTGGTGCATTGTGCATTGACGCTAAGAACGTCCCAAAATCCGGAAAGACTTGGGTTTTGGGACCCTCAGTTAAACAGAAACTCATACTCAACAGACTAAAGGTCCAAAACCAAGGGCTTAGAACTGACACCTGGTTTGAACCTAGACAGAAAGTCTGACACTATAGACCACAGCAACCAGGATTACCTTCAAAGAACTGGGGAAGAAGAAGAAGCAAGAGGGAAAAAATACTATGGAGGGAGGCGGGGGGGATCTAGAGTTACCCTTGCCATCTAAACCTCTTAGCACATCTGAGCCTTCAGCAGTGACCGCGCCTTTAGTTAATGGCAGTGTAAACAGGGCTCCACGTAAAGTAATTCTCCCAACCGGATCTCAGTCACAATGATCCGGTTAGTCCAAGCTAATAACCACCATAACATATACGAACTAACTCACAGGATAGCAAGGGCTCTTGGAAGCCAAGAAATTGCTCTTGGCGCCTTTTTAGACATAAAGGGGACGTTCAACAACGCCCCCTTTGACTCCATATAGAGAGTTGTCGAAAGTCGTGGAGTCGACCGGATCATAATGGGTTGGATTGCTTCCACTCTAAAAGACATGAGCTTCTCCTAGGTCTTCGGCCTATACACTTAGTTGTGAAGGCTAAGGCTCTACTTGCAGCCTTCAGGTTGAAAATCAACGGCCATGGTAAGATCAACCCAAGAAGGGGATATCACACCATCATTTAAACTCAAATAAGACCAATAGCGTGCTTAACATGAAATCGGATAGAGCCAGCACCGTGAGAGACTTTCGAAAGCCTTTTAAAGTTATAATATTGGAGAGAGATAAGATAGAATCCTCACAAATGCTGGGGTTTCAATATGACACCATCTGGTACACAGATGGATCTAAGACAGAGGTAAGCACTGGAGTAGGGGTGCGAGGCAGGAGACCAGCAGATGCTTATACTATTAACCTGGAAACACTCACTACGGTATTCCACGCAGAAATAACTGCTATATTGGTCTGTGCTGAGGTTCTGGTATGGAAAAATTACGCAAAAAGTAAAATCTGTATCATGACTGACAGCTATGCAGCCTTAAGAGCCTTGAAAGGAGTTGAATCACATTCCAAGGTTGTTAAACAATGTAAAGATCTTCTGATAAGACTTGCTCTCCGCAACAGCGTCACGCTGATGTGGGTGCCAGGACACCAGGGCATCAAGGGAAATGAAGAAGCGGACTCTCTAGCCAGGAAGACTGCTTGCACAAATCTATTGGGCTCGGAGCCTTTCTGCGGGATCGCATATACGACTGCTAAGAAAAGGATTAAGGACATATTTAGAAAACAACATCTTGTTCACTGGATGAACCTACCCGGACTGAGGCAATCGTCGAGTGACTCTAAAAGGAATAAAATACTCATGCTGAATAGAAATCAACTGAGAAGGCTAGTGGGACTTTTCACAGGACACTGCTGCCTTAAAAAGCACCTCAATATCATGGGGCTGGCTGAAGATCCTACTTTCAGGATGTGTGACGAGGAGGTTTAACCCCCTCGCCACATATTATGCAAATGTCCAGCTTTGGCTGGGAGCAGGCTGCGTCACCTCGGGTCTCCTTACCCAACAACAGAAGAGATAGTACAAACACTCTTTAACTGCATACTCGACCTGGTCGAAGAGACGCAGTTGCTGGAGTAAAACTAGGAAGCTTGAGCTTCAATGCAGTAATTAATTATTGTAGTATTAATTATAGTGTTTAGTTATAGTGTTTTCACTTTTGATTTTTGCATGAATTTCCAAATTTAATTTAAAATTTTTATTCCACACTGTTTTAACATTTTAACTGCTTTTTCTGCAAAGACGGGTAACTTTTATTACGTATATCAGTAGTTATAAAATAAATAAAAAAATAATTAGTAGTAACAAACAATAACTTTTATTAAAATTCAATTTTGATAGTAATTTTTAAAGTCTTGATAATGCAAAGATGCTGGTACACATCTAAAAATATAACAATTTAGTATCTAATCATTAAAATTGAAAGAAAATTTTGCATAACTATAAAATAAGAAATATCTTACCGTAATAATTAAAGTTTAAATATTGCCTGGGTGTCCTATCGGTTTTAAGTTCAACTGGTTTCTTATTGATCCTTTAAGGCTTGGTGGTGGTCCTGGTGGGGCTCCTGGAGGTGGGGGTCCTTGAGGAGGTCCATTTTGGCAAGAAACCGTTGCTGGTTGCTATAATTCAGACATTGCACAAATAACTAAAGAACTAAAGTACTATAAAATAATGATAAAGATCAAGTTTCACTAGTTAGTGTATGAACTCCCCTAATTTTCTCCAACGAACGTTGTATTTTTAAATATAAACATTTTTTTAAAGAACTTATTCTTTAAATATAAAAAAAATAATACTTACTCTTAATTTTCAAAGCAATATCTTCAGCAAATTTTCATATTACTATAAAAAATTACAAATCCAGATATTGCTTTAAAATTTGGCAGTAGTATTTTTGAAATTATGAAAATGCATCTGATATTATTTTTTTTATTATTTTTATCAGTTAATCATGTAATAAAATAAATACTTACCACAAGAAATACGGTTAGTACTACAAAAAGTGATACTAAAATTATACTCTTCATGTTTCGATTGTAGATTGCAGACGAATGCAACATTTTTAAATTTTTCTTCTTTTATATTCTAAACTTAATTATGAAAATATTGCATAAGTAATGTCCTGTACAAATTTTCTGTTTCTTTATTTAAATGTATCCACTGTGTCATTTTAATATATGCAATTAAATTATAAATTACTATACTATTGAATAAAAAAAATTAAAGTAAATACAATATCTTTGCTGATAATAATAATACTAAAAAAAAAACAATTAATTATAAGTTACAATAATGTTTATTAGTTAATTTGTTTAAGATCGATATATATTTTTTAAGTAATACCGTTGATTGAAGAATGTATTGAATGATTAAATCATTCTTTAATCAATGGTAATACCAAAAAAAAAAATCGAAATCTTAGCACCAATGCATTGTATTCGATGTCGGATAGATGCCGATAATGACAATCTCCAATAATCAGATTTTTTTAAAATTTGTATCATACCGTGATTAATTTCAAAATATTCCTACTGATAAATATTTACGAATATATTTTTTAATTTGTTAAGTTTTCAACAATATAAAATGTTTAATATATTAAATTTTAACTTGTAATATAATATAAATTAAATTCAATAATCTGTAATTGAACAAGTTAACTACTAAACAATATTTTATAATGTTTTTTATTAAGCTTTCTGCGTAGTTTAACGCTTTCATCAGAATATTTATTAGAATATTATTTATAAAATTTATTCTTCTTATTGCTGAACACTCAGCTCTTTCTCTTAGGAAAACCTTTTAAACACACCCGCTCACTGTCTTTTAACCGATTTTAGAAAGTTCTTCTGGCCCTGCTGTATTCTTGTCGATGATAAGATTAAATTGTTCTCATGTTAAATAAAAAATAAAGTCTTATACTTACTTACTTACTTACAAGAACAAAAACTATTTAATTGAATGATTTATTTTAATTACTTTACTGTTGATGTCTATGAGTGATTCACGAAAAATACTGATATAAGTACGTTGCTTTTCTTTGAAAAAACTTTAATTTCTCTTCAAGAAAACCACCAGCATTACAATCTTTGCAGTGGATTTTGTAAATCAACCAACTCTGAAGTTCCATCAGAAGTGGAATTTTCAAACTGATTTAAGATTAGATTTGGTTTAAGGTATCCCAAAAAAGCTTTCTCAATATCTTACATAAACTGAAAATCCTACTTCTTTTTTTTATCTTTTGGGTACCAAGACAGTCTATGTAAAAGTTCGTCAGTTCCATGAGGAATCTTTAGATTTAGATAAAAATATTGTAAATTATAACTCGATATTTAATTATTTAATTCAGTGAAATTGTAATATTATATGTAATTAAATTGCAAATATTAAAATGATGCAGTGGATAATTTTAAATAACATGTAAAAATATATAAAGGACATGATACTTATGCAATATAATTTCATAACAAAATTTACAATATAAAAGAAGCGAAATTAATTTGAATTGCATTCGTTTGCAAAATTCCTATTTGAAACATGAAGAGTATAATTTTACTATCAGTTTTTGCGGTACTAGCCGTATTTCTTGTGGTGAGTAATTAATTTATAAGATATTTAAATACAGTATTCTAGAATAACCAGAAAATACATTACATACTTTGAAACTCTAATATGGACAAAGTTTTCACGTTTAGATTTTATGAAAGATAAATATAATTTCATTCATCTTCTGATGATACCGCATATTTCGGTTGAAACATTTGCAAAATTTACATTCGAGGATGCATTTTATTTCTAAAAAGCCCTATTTTGGAATTTTATTTATCTAAAAGAAATTTAGAAATAATAAATTTAATTAAATATTGCAATTTTTAAATTACAGCAACCAGCAACGGTTTCTTGTCAAAATGGACCTCCACAAGGACCACCACCACCAGGGGGTCCTCCAGGACCACCGCCAAGTCTTAAAGCAGCAATAAGAAACCAGTTGAATTTGAAACCGATAGGCCACCAAAACATTAATTAACCTTCAGGTAATACGATAAGAAACTTTTTCATTTGTAGTTCAAAAATTCGTTCTATATTTGAAATTATACAAATTAATTTTGTTATTTTTAGATACAGGAATCTTTTGTCGATCAAGAATGAATTATAGAACAGCACATTACAATAAATAATATTGTATTATTATTAGTAGTATTTATCAATTATTATTATAATTTTGAATATCAAAATTAAATATTAATAAAGTTATACTTTGTTATTACAAATTATTATTTGTTACTTCTTTCTTCTAGAAAGATTAAACGATATCAAAAATTCACTATTCAAAAGATATCAAAAATCATAAAGATGTTCTTAATCTTTAGTATGGCTTAAAGTTTTTAAAAACTGGGAGATTTTAAAAATATTAATTTGTATAGCTGTTGAAAAGAAATTTAAAATTTTTGTTCAAGTTTTAATCAAAATTTGTTTCTAACAAAACTTTGCAGAACTTTCAGGTTTTTCTCTATAGAATTTGGTTTTAAAATTTTAAGTGATTAGAACGAAAATTATTGGAAAATGCGGTTTTGCCCATTTTTGCTCACAAGACATTTTAAATTTTTAGTCATAATAATAAAATTATCAGTCATAAAAATTAAAAAAATTTTAATGAAGCATTTCATCATCACTAAAGGCATTAACTAAAAGCAGTAAATAATATTATTCTATCGAGAAAGAAAACGAAATCATTAATCACTAAGGTGAATTATTATATTATGGCGAAACGTTTAGTCAAGTGATTAACTCACTTTATATCTTTCAATCTGCTCTTCTTCTGCTTCATAGGATTGTCTCCGAGAACCATATTGCTACCACTACACTGGTTGGAAAACAAGTGAATGTTTCTGTATAGAGTCAAGTTGAATTATGTACCACGTTATTTAGTTAGCGGCGCGCATGAATAGATTAACGAAAGAACTGAAATTCTAATTACGTCTACAAAGTATACCGATAAGGAAATCTAATTAATAGAATTTACTTTTAGCTATTTTTTATTAGTTGCTATTCCACTAGTATGAAATACCACGGAACCTTGGTATCTACCCATTCTTATGCTTTTAGGGATGCCGCTGGTAGGTTTCTTATAGATATCTCGACAGAACACACTTCAGTCAGCAGGGTGAGCACGTACCCACCTTGGCCCACCCCTGGCGCCGTCGCGTCGCTGAGTCAGCGATGGAACTGGAAGAGTAAAAGGAAATTTTTTATCAATAATAATTTATTTTTAAACTTATTGACGTATTATTTCAGGTTCTTTAAAGAACATCTGAGATCAACGATGTGTGAGGTACATGATTTATTTAAAGCGGAAATATTTAACGCACTTTGTTTATAATAATTTTTATAAAACCTAAAGAACACAGTTTCTTTACTTTATGTAAATATAAATTTAATAATTATTAACAATTTTAATTTTATTATTTCATTTTCTATTTGTCTTTCAAGATTTTCCATCTGAAAAAAAATGTTGTAAGAAAAATTGAATCAAGTATTTGAACTTACAAAACCAAGATTGTTACAAGTATATACAATACAATGGCTGGATAAAAAAATGCTTGGATGTATTTACTGCGGGTATTGGAGAAAATAACGTTTACATATATTTCGGTGGAGAATAAAACGGAAATTCCCATTGTAATTTGTATTAATGATTGCATTTTTCCTGTATCGTTGCTTGATACGTATTTTGTTGCTTGTGAACGAATTCCAGCGACCGCTAATGGTTCAAATATATTCAGAAATAAACCTAAAATGTAAAAAAAATATTATAAGTTGTAAAACGTAGATGTATTCCAGTTTTAAAGTATCAAAATCATCAGATTTTGGATAAAATTGTGGTATGTAAATTTAAACTTAATATAAAATTGATATCAATATCGCTATTGGGTTTTGTTTATAATTATGTTTATGACAATGTTGTTTGTCCATATTAGTTCTACGACACAAACATCTAAGCGATTCTCACGAAAATTAAAAATTTACATCTTAAAATAGTTGTTTTTTAATTGCTAGTGCAGTTAGATTTTCAGTCTTGGTCAACATTTTTATAATCATACCTAACAAATGTTAAAATAATAAAATTTTAACTGTTAAGTAAAGAATACATACTACACACAAAACATAATATTTAAAGAACACTAAAATGACAATTATTGTCATAAATACTTAAAAAAAAAATTCTAAAACTTTTTTAAGTTATTTTCTATTCAACATTTTTATGTTTTTTATGTAAATATTTTTTTAGTATTTAAAAATATGACACCCCATTAGTAATCTAATTGATTAGTAATAACTACTTGAAACATTTTCTCTGTTCTTTGTTCGCTATTAGACAAATATATTTCTGAAGTGCAATTTAACAGATTTTGTTTAATCAATAAATAATGCAACAAGAATACAGGTAAATAAAAAAAATCTAAATGACACCAGTCGAATGATTTACATTTATATAAATATCTTTTTTATAAAGCACTAATAACCTTCTGCACGAGATACAAATTACCCAATCCAATTTAAGCAGTGGTGGGGTTTAATGCTGTAATATTGTAAAATTTGAATTTAAATATAATAGGCGCAAATTTTAAAATCTAATTCATTTTGGATTTCTAGTTATGTTGGTTATAAAAAGTTACAGTTCTTTATCTATAATGTAAAGTGTTTTTAACTGCTAACATAAATATTGTTTAAAAATTTTATACAGATAAATTAACAAGAAAAAAAAAAGGAGCTGAAGTTCTACAAAGTAATGACTCCTACCATACTATACAGTTCTGAGAACTAGACAGTTAAAAAAAGATATCCAGAATATCCAAACATCAGAAATAAAATTTCTAAAAATGATCATATACGAGAAGAACTAAATATATAGTACTCAATTGTAGAAAAAACCCAGGAAAATTAAAAAAAAAAACTCGAAAAAACTCTTAACAGGTATGCAAAACAGTGGAATCTTAAAACAAGTATTTAAATACAGTCGTAGAAGAAAGAGAAGGCTTGGCAGACCGAAAAAGCGTTGATAAAGCCTAAATCTGGAAAGTTAGAAAAAGAAAAAGATTAACAACTGCACAAAAAAGCTTAGTTGAAAATGATACCTATGTCGACTCGTCAGACTCTTTCTCAAGACGGTCAAGATATTTTCTGTTTCTTTTTTGTACTATTTATTTATACCTCCCAAAGAAAACTAACCGGTAATTTTAAACGCGAAGATCGTTATTTTAATCATTATTATGTACCATGTTTTTTATACTTGGCACTCATAATTCTGTGGGCACTTGCATAACATTCTAGAGTAACAACTTTGCCAGATACGTAGCCTATGGCGTACCGTCAATTTATCGCGCGACAATTCATCGCCTACGACATTTCATCGCCTGCGACATTTCATCGCCTGCGACAATTTATCGCGGCCCGCGACAATTCATCGATTAAAATAATTTATCGCGGGTTGTAACTGACGCGACCGTGGTCTCCTGCATCACAGTATGTCGATTTAAGCCTTACACCACACTGCTGTTATTAATATCTAATCAATAAATCAAAATATAAAATTTAAAACAAATTAAATTATTAGGTACTAAAATTAATATGTACTGAGTACATCATTTTTATATCAACAATATTATGTTGGGTTGGTGGTGTTGTAGATAAACCAACTGTAAAAAAACAATAATTTATTTTGAAGTAAAACTTCTATAGGCGCGACTAGGGGTAAATACGACAATGCAACGGAAATGCGTTACGGTAATATGGCGGTATTTTTAAATTAATAACTAGTAACATATAGGTACTACAAAGACGAACTGAAATAAATTTGTCATAAGGACGTGAATTTAAAAATACGGCACATTAAAAATAATAATCATACCCAATGTATGCGTTAAAAATAGATAGCTACATTAGCTCTTAGCGTGCATAATAATTATAATGAAAGTAGTTTCTATTGTGAATTTGTGACTGTCTATCTAGTTTGTTTAAAATTTAAGGTTATATTCAGATTTCATTCGGGTTTATACTTTGGTGCTGCTAGATTTTCTATTGAATAAAAGGGCTCTATAATGATTATAATATTCATAGCCATTTGAATAAGCTGTTTTTATATTTTTATCCACGACCACTATCTTCGGAAGGTTTAATACGTTTATTTTACGTTAATGCACTAGTGGATTAGAATTCATAATACACTAGTGGATTCGTTTTCAGCTCAAAATTAGTATTCTTGATAAAAATAAATTTGTCAAATTTGACGTTTCTCAAAACCAAAATTTTTACTTGTGGTTTTAGCCATGGTCGTGGATAAAATGTTGAATTATATTCGCGATTAACAAATCTCTAATCCTCTCGAAAAAATGTGACTCTCGGCTGCTCTTCGAGTTCCCATGTTTTCTCGTGAATTAGGGGTTCCCTTAATCCTTTTATACAGTAATTAATAACTACTATTTTTAACTTAATTGGTATGTGTCATAATGTCAAAAAAGGTTTACTTCAATTGCGTGTGACGCATTTTCAATTTTTTAAACTACAAGTGGACTGTATGGTTATAGTAAAATACATGTGTATCATTTGGCAGATAGAATACTAATGAATAAATGCATTGAACACTGTGGGAAATCCGCCCTAAGCGAGGATGAAAGTAAAGGAGAGCAAATCGCCGCAACAAATATGATTGCATATTCTATCAGAATACAATTGCCTTGTGATAGCATTCTTCCATGTAGACTACTGTTGAGCTTCTTTGTATTTTGATACACTCCATGTTGTAAAGTATTCAGCTATAATTTTGCTATTGTTTATAATTTGTTATTGTAAAGTTTAAAATCTAAAGTCATAGCGGCTGACGGGCCGCGTAAACTTTAAGCTTAGTTTATAGCAAGGCCTATCTGTGTAAATTCTCACGTAATAAGCCAGTTAGTCTCTCTCAAGTGATGTATGTAAATGTACAACTAAAAATGTCTTTGATATTTTATAGTTTTTACTAATTTAAAAAAAATGTTGTTTATTGAAATTTATGCAGAAATCATAAGCAAAAACACAATATTGTAATAATTAAAACGTGGTTTTAAGTTAATGGAATTTCTCAAGCGGCAAAGGTAATTAAATAGTGTAAATTTGGAATTTAATATTCCAATTATGGTTAAGGGGCGTATGACACGGTACAAATTACCGAATAATAAAGACCGTCTTCTTCTACAAATATATATAATTTAAAAAAATTTTTTTAAAGATAAAGTGCTATTAGCAGTGTAGATGTTTCTTTTTATTACCAAGAAAAATTTATATAAAATTTAGAATTTTTCCATACGTTCCATTATATTATGCAGAAGAAAGCGTAAACAAAATATTTTGAATATTTTTAGATCTAAATATTTCCATCTGTTTTAAAAGAAAGTATAAAATTAATAAATTTATTAAAACTTTTTCAAGATTGCGTCAATAATAACGTCATAAGAAAAACGTTTTCTAATTAAGAAAATAACGTCAATCTATTGAACCTACTTTCCGATATAAATTTAATATTTGATAAAAATTCAAATAAAAATTATATATGAAAAGATAAAGCACTTGAGTAATAAAATATGAGTAATATTTGAAATTTAAAATAATTGCATAAAAACGAACTTAAATAAAATTAAAATGTATCAAAACCAGAACGAACACTTGTTCAACTTGGTTTGAAATATGATTTTAAGTGCAAGTATCGAGAGATATTTGGTAATTACTTAAAAATTACAGATGAGCCACAAAAAGTACATTTACTCCGAATAAAACATCTTATCTTTTATGTAGATAGTAAAGTAGAAAGAAAGATAGAAAGATAGTAAAACATAGTAAAGAGCGAAACTCAATCTAGAAATAATTTCTCCACAAAAAATATAATTATGAGAATTAATTTATTTAACTATTTTTGGTAACTTACATGTTTAATACATGTTTACAAATAATATAAAAACAAAAAATATACTATGTTACTTTCTTTTATTTTAACATAAAAACTAATTATTAAATTATTTCTTCCACTTTGGATATATGATCTATTAAATGTAATATGAGATATACTTCATCTTTATACTATGTACAACAAATGTTGATAAGTATAATACATGCACATGCAAAAGAATTTTTTTAAAAATTTTGCTAAGCCGGAAAAACAAAGCTTGAAGTGTGAACAGCGCCTGGGCGCAGAAACTTAGAGGCGGCAAATTTCTAATAAACAATGTTTATTTTTCTGATTTAAACTTCTCGCATTTTATGATATGGTGTAATTTTTAACTTCTTTCGGCAACGTTAAACTCATTTTAATATATCAGTAGTTAAACTAGTTATTGAATTGTCCGTTGTAAAATAATTAAAAAATTTGTAATAACAGAGAATAACTTTATTAGAATTTAATTTTGATAGGAATTCCTAAAAGTATAATAATTAAGAAATCCTGACATACATGCAAATAGTGCATTGTAATGCACTATTTTACAATTTATTTTGGTCAAAGATTCCGGTATCTAAAAATAACAAAATTATAGAATACAATATTAAATACTGAACGAAATCTTTGTACAATTAAAAATGTTCCTTACCGTATTAATTAAAGCTTAATTATTGTTTGGGTGGCCCATCGGTTTTAAATTCAACTGGTTTTTTATTGATCCTCTAAGACTTGGTGGTGGTCCTGGAGGCCCCCCTGGAGATGGGGGTCCTTGATGAGGTCCATTTTCACATGAAACCGTTGCTGGTTGCTATAATTCAGACATTGTAGTAATAAATTCAATTTGTATTATTTTTAAATTTCTCTAAACAAAGAATATTCCAAAATTGCATGCTTTAGTACTGCACTACAAATGAAAAATTTATTATGCGTAAAAAAAACATGTGAAAAATTTGTACCTAATACTGAAAAGTGTGTAGTGCATTATTTGAAGTTTCACTAGTTACCCCGATTTTTTCAAGTTAACGTTGTACTTTCAAATTTAAACTAACATTTAAAGAAATTATTCTTTAAATAATTTCTAAAACAGTACTGTTAATTTTCAAAGCATTATCTCAGCGGATTTTTATATGCCTAAAAAATAACAACTCGAGATATTGCTTTAAAATTTGGCAGTTGTATTTTTGAAATTATTTGGAAATGAATCTGATATTTTTTTAATGGCAAGGTATATTATTTATTTATCAGTGAATTATGTTATAAAATAAATAATACTTACCACAAGAAATACGGTTAATACCGCAAAAAGTGATATCAAAATTATACTCTTCATGTTTCGATTAGGGATTGCAGACAAATGCAACATTTTTAAATTTTTCTCTTTTTTTATATTCTAAACTTAGTTATGAAAATATTGCATAAATAATGTCCTTTATAAAATTTGTACATAATGTTTCGTTATTTAAAAGTATTCACTGTGTCATTTTAATATATGCAATTAAATCACAAATTACTATTCCATTGAACAAAATAATTAAAGAAAATACAACACTTTTGCTGATAATATAATATAAAATAATAAAAATATTTATATGTAAGTTACAATTATGTATCTATTGGAATTTGTTCAAGATTTGTTTATATTTTTTAGGAAATAACCAAAAAAATCAAAATTTTTACACTAATGCAATGTCTATTGAACAAAATTCATTGTGTTCATGAAGTAATTCTTAAAAACAATGAGTTTTTAATAATAAATAAGACTATTATATTTTTCGTTAATATAAAGAATTTTTGTTCATCGTACAAAATTATAGGAGTTGTTTTTTTCGTAAACGTTTTCTTTTACAAAAAGATCAAAGTATATAAAGTGGACCATTTATATTTTTCAATCCAATGTGATAAGATTTTTGTATCAAATAATATATAAACATAGTATAATTCTACCATGCCAACCAACAATGGCTATTTTGAAAAATTAGCTTTTCTTGGAATTTGTATCATTATGATTGATTTCAAAATAATTCTAATAAATATTTACAAAAGTATTTCTTAATTTTTCGATTTTTGAAATAAATACAATAGACACCAATATAAAATGTTTTATATCCTCTTCTTTAGCATCTGATGTCTATTGCTGAATACTCAGTCGTTTCTTTTTGAGAAAACTTTTAAGCATTCACCCTCTCACTGCCGTTTAAACCGAATTGGGAAACGTCGCCGTTACCATACTTTACTGTTAATGTCTACAACAGTGGTTCTCAAAGTGGTCTATATCGACCTCCAGGGGTCGACGACGACCTGCAAGTGGTCTATGTCAGCTAAAAAAAATATTGGGGGTCCATGAGATGTAAATGGGGGTCTACAATAGTGGATCTCATTTAGGTCTAGTTGTTCAGTTACAGATTAAACCAGCGGTTCCCAATTAATTTTGGCCGCGGAACCCTTGGGCAATGTAAAAAATTTGACGGAATCCCAAGCCGATTTGTTTACTGCATACAAGGTTGTATATGCCACACTAACCCCCCCCCCTTCTCCCGTGATCAAGTAAATACAAGTACAAATATTATTTATTATAGAATTATAAATTATTATAATTATTATTAATGAGAAGTATGATATTTTGTTTTCTCTTGACAAATTCTTTTAATATTTGGTTTGAATATAATGAGAATCTAGTTTCACACTTGTATGTGCTTGCAAATGGTAGCAAAATACGGTTTGCACGTTTGGACAACTTCGGATATTCCAATTTCAATTGGATTTTTGAAATCTACAGCAGAAAATTTGACTGAGCGTTAGCATTCCATGAATGGATTGTCATCAGATAGAATAGAAAAAAGTTAAAAAATACGCCATTTTTACGCCATTTTGAAATTCTTTTTGGCGGAACCCTTGTATTTTTTTGCGGAACTCTAAAGGTTCCGCTGAACCCTATTTGGGAACCGCTGGGTTAAACCAAAAAATTTAGATTAACCAATAATATTACTTAAAAAACATCTTTTCAACGTATTTCATTGGTTAATCCAAATTTTCTGGTTTAACTTACAACTGAGCCTTACCTAATTGGAAGTTGTTACCTATTGCAGAAACCATTTAGTATACCTGATACGCCCCTGGGTTAAATTTAAATTAATCTTCTTTCCTCATGTCTAGTGGAAAGGAGTTTCAGCGCGGTTGTCAATCTCCTAATCTCTTTAGGCTTGAGATTAAACCTAACTAAATTGATGTCAAATATTGAAAATTTGTTAACAAAGTATTAAGTTCATCCCTCCCACTAAAAGCATTAATTTTTTTGCTGACAGATAACAGATAATAAATTTTAATTTGGTATATTTTAAATTTCAATACCACGTAAGTAGGGATCTGCCCAAAACCAAAAAACATGGCAAGGGGTCTACGAGACAAGAAAGTTTGGGAACCACTGGTCTACAAGAATCAACCCAGAAGATCAACAGCTTAACGTGCCTCCCGATGCTCGAAAATTACCGTCTCATATATATTTCATATAAATGGTCCAAATAAATTTTTATTACAAGTGAAATTTTATTTCACATCTTTAAGGTTTTTTATTCTGAATTCTGAAGTTATTCATCAGAAATGGTATTTTAAGATTAAATTTGGTTTAAAGTATCTCAAATAAGCTTTCTGAGTGTTATACATAAACTGAAAATCCTACTTCCTAATCCTAGTTTCATGAGGAAATTTTACGAAAATTATTTGCCAAAAGAATTAGCTTAATCGCGTCGTACTTATTGAATAAAATTTGAGAACAGGTCAAAATTGTGAATTATATCTCTATGCTTCTATAGTAAATCATTGTAGGTATTTACTTTAATTATTTAATTCAATGAATTTGTAATATGTAATTAAACTGTAAATATTAAAATGATTCAGTGGATAATTTTAAATAACATGTAAAAAATATATAAAGGACAGGAGACTTATGCAATATAATGTCATAATAGAATTTAGCATATAAAAGAAGCGAAATAAAATTGAATTGCATTCGTTTGCAAAATTCCTATTCGAAACATGAAGAGTATAATTTTGGTATCAGTTTTTGCGGTACTAGCCGTATTTCTTGTGGTGAGTAATTAATTTATAAAATATCTAAATATCAGTATTCTATGTAGACTAATCACTGAGTTCTCACCCTCAGATTTTATTGACGATAACTATAATCTAATTCATCTTTTGATGATGTTGTATATTATGGTTGAAACATTTCCTAAATTTACGCTTGAAGTGTATTTTATTTCTAAAAAGCCCAATTTATAAATTTTATTTGTTTAAAAGAGAAATTTAAAAGTAATAAACTTAATTAATCACTGTACTTGCTAAATTACAGCAACCAGCAACGGTTTCTTGTCAAAATGGACCCCCACAAGGACCTCCACCACCAGGGAGCCCTCCAGGACCACCACCAAGCCTTAGAGGATCAATAAGAAACCTGATGCATTTAAAACCGATAGGCCACCCAAACAATAACTAAGCTTCAATTACTACGGTAAGGAAACTTTTTTTTTGTTTATTTTCGTTTAATACTTAAAATTATACAATTTATTTTTATTATTTTTAGATATCGGAATCTTTGGTTGACCAAGAATGAATTGAAAAGCAGCACATTACAATAAACAATATTATATTAGTATTTCTCAATTATTGAAATGTTATAGGTTCAAAATTAAATTTTAAATAAAGTTTTACTTTGTTATTACTAATTAGTAGTATTATTTATGATGTTTTTTATTTATTTTTACTGATTATGTTACTAGAAAGATTAAATCATATCGAGAACTCAGTATTCACCCTATAAAAGTTCTAAACAACTGATCTGCATGTGCACGTATTTTATCAGTATTTTAATTATTCAAGAATGAAATGTATCCTGTCTCATTTTACTAGTTATAATTAATGAATCATAACATTGGAACAAATGATAATTTGAAACAGAAGCTTAAAGCTTCTAAAAACTGGAAGATTTTAAAAATATTAATTTTATAGTCTTGAAAAGACTTGTTCAAAATGTAATGAAAAATTGTTTTTAACAAAAAAAGTTTTTGTATATTGTAAAAACTTTAGGTCTTTTTCTAAAGAATTTAGTTTTAAAATTTGCGATAATATACATACAGTGTATTTATATATTGTAATAACTTAAACATTTTAGTTTTCGAAAAAGTGTTTTGTGCATTTTTTGGTTTATGCTAAAAATTTGATATGTTTAAAATTCTATTCAAAATTTGAAATAAATGGGACGAAAAATGCTTGAGTTATACAAAAAGTTTTTTTTTGACCGAAACGCATTTTAAATTTGCAATCATAATAATTCAGGTTTAATAGTTTAGAAATTTACCTATAAAATAGGGTGTTCTTTTGTCTGCAATCCTGGGATCACAAAGTTACTCCCGATATTTACATTCAAGCGAAGCAGGTTTTCCTCTTTGGCTGTTCAATGGCTCTTAAAGTTCAGAAAAAACCTGGCAAAAATCAGACACTCAAGCATTTAAAATAAACAAACTAACTACCACACCATAATTGAAAAATAACCTAAAAAATAAATTTTTAAGTCGATAGTGTGGTAGTTAGTAGTATGTAATGTTAAAATAAACAATCTAAACAAGATATTAAAACAATGAATTATAACCGTTAAGTAAAGAATATATACTTACATAGAAAAATAATATTTAAAAAACATTAAAAACAACAATAATTAACATTTAACATATTTGAATAATAAGAATAACAATTCCAATCCTGTTAAATGTTAATAATTGTTGTTTTTATTGTTTTTTAAATATTATTTTTCTATTACTATTTCTCTTTACCACAGTTAAAATTCATTATTTTAATATTTTGTTTAGTTTGTTTATTTTACCACACTATATAGACTTAAATAAGAATAAGTAAAGAAAATACATACTTACATAAAAAAATAATATTTAAAAAACCATAAAAACAACAATAATTAACATTTAACAGGTTTGAACTTTAATTTTAATAGAAAAGAAAATGAATTTTAAAAAAATTACGTTATAAAAATGATAAAAAAAAATTTTTATCATTGTTAATTTTATTTTACCACACGATAGACTTAAAAATTCATTTTTTAGGTTAATTTTCTACTCAAGCAGTTGTCTCACTAAAGGCATTAATTTCAGACAAAATCATTAGTCTTTTATTCATACGTGAAGTACACTATTTTATTTATTTTCAAAATAAAGATTTATAAGTTTATTTAAAAATATTTTTGGCAGTAGGAATACTAGGAATAATATTAAATAATAAGACGTACGTATGTATTAATAATGTAATCATTTTTTATCACGCTAGGTTATGCTAGTTGAATATCAAAATACAAGATTGTAAATATGAAGTGTAAAGTATTAACTTCCTCCGGGAGGTAATCATTGGAGCAAATAAGTGGATATTTTACCATATCAAATGTAAGAATAAAATCATCGTTTTAATTAAGGAAGTGGATAAAGTAATGTTAATTATATTTATTAATTCATTTTTACGTTATATGTTGAAAGAACAAATAACATATTTTATTCGGAGCAAATGCTTTTTGAGTGATTCGTCTGCTGTATTGTCAAGTAATTTTACCAAGTATCGCTCTATATAAATCGATTATGATTATGCCATAATTAATTTGTTTGGAAATTAATATTTTAATTTAAATTTTGTATATTTATAAATTTTTATTGACAGATATGTATATAAATTGAATTTATTATAAACCTTTGCTTTATTTATTAAACGAATAATGGAAACTGAAGAGACTGAAGCTGAATGGCAAATCAAAGAGTGTCCATAGAAAAAAAAAAAAAAGAAAAATTATTATTGCAAGTTAATTACATGGTAAAAATTTGGATGACATTTAAATTAAAAGTTATTGCAGGAATCACAAATTTTAACGATAAGAGGACCGCTGAATACCGGTTTTGTATAAATTCAACCATTCCGTTTTGCGTTTTATTAAAAAATATTTTAAAAATTGATGTTTTTGGAAAACCATTTGAAAAATTTATTGAAGCTAGATAAATTAGTCTTTACGATTTTGACAGCATTTAAATTTAATTAGAATTAATAGAAATTTAAGTAAACTAAACTCATTTAGTTACATTTCGATTTAAATAAGCCCTATCTTTTTTATAAACGGTTAATTTATTTTATTCTTAATATGATTTTCATAATCAGAAATCGCTCATGTAATAAATAAATATGGCACCCAACGTGGGATTAAAAATAAAAAAGTAAATGTTAAAAGAAGATATATAACTATTGTCGTGTTTTGAAAATATTTTATAAATTTTTTTTAATATTTAATTAATTTTCAAAATGTTAATTTAAAATTCTGGATAATAGTTTATTTTAAAATAATAATTTTGTGAGTTCGATGAATTGGATAACAAGTTATTTTGAGAATAAAAAGTGAGTTTTTTCGATAAGAAGTTGTTTGATTGAGATTTATAAATAGATTTGGTTAATTTGAAAAAATTTGTCGAAAAAAAATTTTGCGTTATCATTTGCAAATTTTATTGCAGCAAAATTTTAAAAATTAAAATTTATTGTTTACAATTTGAATACATTAATGTTATTTTATATTATAATGTTATGATAGTATACGAGGTATGTTCAAAACGAAACGAGAATTATTTTTTTTCTCAGAAATTCTTTACTTAATTTTTAATGTTGATGGTATCTCCAAAACACTTCTCGAACGTTTCTTTTTGGATGACGTTAAGCTCTTGTTGCGATTTTTGCTTTATCATCTATATGGTGTCGAAACATTGTCCTTTCAATGTTCTTTTCATTTTATTATAAAAACTCATCAGTATCAACTTCAGCTGACGATTCCTCAGAGATATTTTTGCGGTTTTGCTTTTGTTGAAGATTCAACAATTTTGGCTGCCACTCGTCTCAAATTCCAATCTATACTTTAAAAATTGTATATTACATGATCCAATCGAGATTCCAACTTCTTCTGCGACGTTTCTAGTAGTGATTCGGCAATTTGCAAAAACTTCTCTAATCGATTTGCTAGGATGCTCATATTTGATATTATCGTCTTCGAAGTCTTCTTGAAAACGTTTGTACCACTGATAAATTTTTGGTTTCGACATAGTCTCTACGCCAAAAATCCCTTAGCCAACATTTCTAACACTTCACTATACTTATATTCATTTTTAATACAGAAATTAATGCCAGTTCTTTGATCCGTCATTTCATAACAGTAAAATAGTGGATTGTCAAAACACTAAATCGTTGAACACAAACTACACATTAAATATGGCATGTACATCATTCATAGTTTTACCTACATAGAAAAAAAATTATCTCATTCATTAACTTACACCGCGCGAAATTCAAAAATTCCCGTTTCGTTTTGAACATACCTGGTATATTTAAAAATTTTTATTTTAATTAAAAATAGGTACATACCTATATATAATCCAAGTGTAGACTTAACGGTTATACAAATAATATTTGATATGATTTTACCACATAATGATATTGTTACCAAAATCAAATCATTCAGTCGCAGAATTTTGGATAAAATTAGCATAGATATTGCAACACCTGCAATAAATATTTTACTTTTTTATTACATAGTAATTGGTACTTACCAAAAGCACTAATTGTACTTTGCAGTGCCTGATAAATAGTATATTTCAGGTAATTCCATCCATAAGCATGCTGGGTAAATAAAAAAAACAGCGTATTTTCGCCTGAGAAGAAAATTTGTAATAATTCAACATTTAAATATACTTAAGCAAAAGAATACCTGAGTTGACTATACGACAAATGGCGATAATTATTACAACAAATATAATATTAGCTCGCACCTTTCCACTGGTCACTAAAAATTTTAGAGTTCCTTTCAAGGCTTGAAAAATAGAGAAGTTTTTAATCACATTGTTATTGTCACTAACAACGTTTTTTGATGCATATTCTTTTACACCTAATATGCAATAAACGACACCAAATAAATATACGACCAAACTAAATATCATTAAATATAAATATCCAAGAAGAGCTAACAACGGACTGCTTGACAACAAAACGAAAGGAATTTGGATATTTATAAAAATATTTATCACGGATATTCGTATAATTCGTAAGTCAGGTGAACTGATGTCGGTGACATAGGAAAAAGAAGCAGCCGATAATAGAGGCACTCCTCCAAAAAATGATGATAATGTAACGGCTAATCCTATGCTTGCAACAGGCAATTGTTCTTTCAGAATCACACAAACAAGTATACATAACGAAGAAGCAATTCTTCCTGTTAGAGGAATAACTAGGAACGGTTTGCGGCTATTGTTTCGATCACTATAACTTCCCATGAAGAGTAAAATTATAATTGGAATTACTTTTTGTATTGGGATGCTCCATCTGTACATGTTGCTTATATGTTCTTGGACATTGCTGTTTTGTGTTGAAAAATTATAGCTTGCATGAGTTCCATTGATGACTGTATTGCAAATTGTTTCATTGTATCCGCAGTTTACTTTACATGCCATTTCTAATTGTAAATTATGTATAACAGGTGCAGCTAAGATTTCGGCGGAGATAAAACAGCATATTACCGGTTCGATAGTGATTAAAGCCTTTATTTCCGTAATTTTTGTCAAAATATAATTTTTATCCTTATTTTTTCTGTGCAAACTGTCGGTGGAGTTTACATCCAGTGTTGAAGTAGACCCCATCAAAACTCTTGATTGCTCTACTTAAAAAATAAATTTTTTATAAAAATACACTCTGCACTAAAGGAATCACTGAATTAAATGAAAATTTGTGCTTTCATAAAGATGTGATTGCTTATTAAAAACAAGTCAAACTAGTTATTATATTATGTTTGTGTGAAATGAAAAATTAAATTTATGCTTTCGCAGTTTAACCTTGAACATGCAAAACTTTCTTTTTTTACGTTATCAGTTTTGTCAAGTTATTATGCAATAGGTATCAATAATTATCAATTATTACTATTACTGTTTATACGAAGTTTTTCTAAATATATGTGAACAGGGAGTGATTACTTGCGGAAAATTTCATACGAAAGCAGCATATAGTTTTTAAATTGTATGGAATTATAAAGTTTTTTCTTCTGATTGAAACAATATAGAACAATATCGCCTTAGTTACAATATGTCATAACACACTAATATTTCCCTAGGGAAATATGAAACGTCATATCATATTGCCCTAGGGAAATATGAAACGTCATATTTTAAAGTATAGTTTGCGCACGGTGATTGGATAATCAAACACGCAAAACAAAATACTAAAGCTATCCCTGTTAAAAAGTGACATTTAAGTGACGTTTAAAATAAAAAATGTGCCTACTTATTTTTATATTTTAAAAACCAACCTAACTTTTTCTGAATTACTTTGCGCACATCCTGCGCGCTATTGATTTAGAATTTTGTATAAAGCTTCCTTCGACAAATTGCTACGGTGGTTGAGAACGAGCATAGGGAGGTAAATTTTTTGCTCAGTTTTTCGATATCTAGCGCCGTTTTCGAGTTATTGCAAATTCAATATCTCAAATTTTATTATTGATGAAATATTGATATATTATTTAATAATATATTTTTTACGCTTCCATCAGGTAAGTGTTCAATTGCATAGTTCAAATGCGGCTTGAAAAGCTGGTTTTCTCGCCTAGCGTTTGAAAAAAACAGTGATTATTTTATAAGATGTTGGTATTCTTGATTATATTTTGTACGTCAAATTTTTGCAATAAAAGGCACTTTTTGATGCAATTATAATACAGCTAACTTATTATTTTATAATTATATGTAAGTATACTATATTTTTATTAGATAATTTTATAAAAAATGAATGTAACAAATACCTATACTTTTTAGGTTAGTTAAATTTAAACGTCAAATTTAGAATTAAAATATTTTACTACCAACAACTACAACAAAAATCCCTAATACCCAATATTTCAAAAAATAATTACATTTTATATAATTAATTATAGAAGTCGGCGTAAAAAATTACGTTTATCATACGGCAGAAAACTGTTTTCCGAGTACTCGTAAATACAAGCCTCGGCAAATCCGCTTCAGCCTGTAAAAAATCTCGTACTCGGAAAAATTCAGTTTCCATCCTAATGATAAAAATAACTATTTCAATCAGAAGAAAACTATTGATTACAACACGGGAAATATGAATACATTTCCCTTGGTTGTCTATACATCTCTCGGGCTTGGCCCTCGAGATGTAACTAACCAACCTCGGGAAATATATTATTCATATTACCCTAGTTGTAATAATAGCTATAAAATTTTAAATATATTTAATCCGGGTGAAATAAATCAAGAATTTAAGGTGATCCAAGAGAAAAATATAAGGATATCGAGTCTGGAGACCAAGGCGTCTTTGATTGTGGTTCTGTGGTAAAATTTGTTGGAAATGTTTGGTTAGATTACTATAACCCAAAAAACCGCTCTCCAAAAATTTTTGTTTAGAAACACCCGGTATGTAGTACTGCTGATTTTGCTATCCACACGCATTATTTATGTAGTAACGACTTAAACTAAATTTCAAGCAATAAAATTAAAAAGTGTAAGTTAATGTTGAAAAAAATTGCCTGATACACTGACAGATCCGGAAAGCGACCCGAATTTTCTTAAATCTCTTAAAGGTTACGATGACCTTTTATTCAACAAGAAATGAAAAAAGGTTTTATCTGGTCACTGGTATTAAGTAAATGTTGAATTTCTTAATATTGAATATATACATTTTAAAAAACTATAAAAAGATAAATACTTTTAATCGTAGCTGGTGACTGCACTCGCGGAGCACTTGGTCTTCATTGACTATTAGTATAATAATTTCTACTTACATTACTTATCAAGTCGTAGAAAATAAAAACACACTTTTTTTGGTTCTAATATATAAAATTTAATCTAAAATACGTAACATACTTAGTCTAGGAATAAGGCCTTGGTATATACACAGTTTTAGGTGATGGTGCTTATTATAATTAAATTATGACTTGTCACTTGACATCAACAATCCATTGTTGGATAAGTCATGGATTAAAGACAACCTTGTATGCAGTTAAGAAGGCCATACATTCCGGCTTAGTGTTTTCCCACGATGAGGTTCAGCTCTAATTAATAAAACATTTATATTCTGGTTGTATATACTGAAACGCAGCTGATGGAAAATTCATGAGATTATCTGGATTTTTCTAAAATTTTCCCAAATTTAATTGGGTTTCCTCAAATGTTCTCTCAGTTGTACACCAGATTTCCCCAACGATTCCTCTCTGGATCTGTACCATTCTTCGGCCCACCTTTGTTAATACAATAAATTAATGAACAAATAATAATATATTTAAAAAAATGTACATGGTTAGCACATTAGCACAATGGTCATATAACATACGACTGAGGTGGCACGAGTCCGGATTTATTTGGAGTGCTTTTAAAGATGACAGAATCGTTGAAATATTAACTATGGCACTTTTCCCGCCTTTTTTCTACCACTCTAAGGTGTAAGGTAAAAAAAAGTATAGTTTACAACAGCTAATACAAAAATCAAAACATGTCAGTATCACAATTTTTTATTTTTATGTTAGATATTAATATTCAACAGCAATTAAACGCATAACTGAAATAACATCATCTCTTGTCTACTAAACATACATAAGTTAATAATTATACGTTAAACAATTTTAAGTGTCTTACATAATTGTATTCTATATACATGGTTAATAGTTTTTAATTAATTATGTATTTTATTTTATGATTTGGAAAATCTGGGATGGATCGCTTCGGTACGAAAAATTCGGGGCAAAGACTTTTTTGAGCAAGAATGTTTCGATGCCCAAAAGAATTTGACATTTGCATGATAACAAAAGTATTTTTGGTACATTAACGGTACACTATTTTTTTGTACCAGAAATTGTTTTATTGAGACGATCGAGTAAGAAGTATAAATTTTTAATTTTATTAACTTCCTGAAACTGTTTCTCTGAAGAATGAGTCATTGTTAGTTTGGCAAGTACGATTTTATGCAAGAAATTTGGCACAGGTAATTTGGTGCAAAAGTTCTGTTTTTTTAAAAATAAATGCTCAGTTTTAAGTTTAAAAACGTCAGTATTACATATTTGTTATTTTGGTCAGTATAAATAATAAAGTTGCAGTAAAATTTTGGTTGGTTAATATAAATTTTATTGCTTATTTATTATTATAAATGCACTTATAAAAGTTGTATAATTTGAAAGATTATATTAAAATGAAGCGAAGAAATCATAGATGAACTCCAAATATCGAATAATCTAGAAAATAATCGATTTTAAAGTTTTGATATTTTGTGCGCAAATTATAGTTTATTCTGTGAGCGGTACTGGTGCTCCACGTAAATACTGGACGGTGTTTTAGTGGGAGGAGTCGACTTCAGTTGACTGTTGGTAAAGCAGCTGGTAATATCATTTAATAATTTTATTTTAAGTAGAAATTTGTCTTTGTAGGACCGGCCCTATATTGAGCACTAGTAATACCTGCTCCAAGTTAATAATTCTTTAGGATTATGTATTTTATTTAGAATTAATTTATTAATAATTTAGTAATTATAACGGGTAATTGATTATAAAGTCGCGAATATCACAGCGACGAGAGCACATCGAGGGAGATCGTGCCGAAATCCTCTGGAACAACACCTCCAAATACCTGGAGTGACATTGGACATGAGTCTCCGCTGCGGGACACATATAAAACAGGTAGTAGGTACAGCAAGGGGTGCTATGGCCGCTCTTGGGCCTCTGCTCAATCGTCACAGCAAGCTCAGCATTAAAAACGGTTTAACGCTGATATACAAACAATAATCAGGCTCATCCTCACCTATGCGGCGCCAGCTTAGGAATTTGCAATTGCTAACCAAATGAAGAAACTATAGGTTGTACAAAACATAGCGGTAAGGAAAGCCGCAAAGGCAGATTAGTACCTGTCTAACAAGACACTGTAGGAGGATGCTGAACTTAAGTTCAACCAACACAAAGCCGCAGCGGCCTCTGAAAACTATGTATAGACCCACCCCTGCTCGCCACGACTCGCATCATCAGCAATCTTCTACTTAGATGGGATTTCACGGAACTCTATCGACTTTTCAAACCCGCCGACAGTGTTGATAAGGCTCTAATTGCATCTAAAGTCGGCGGCTTCTACGGCGAATTTTAGTGTGCGAATTCCTCTACTCGATGCCTTCAGGTGCAAGACACCAGCCATTTAGAAGGTATGGACCGATGTCCCGGTATTCTGCAATTACTATTTTAGATTTTCAGGACTAAAATCACCTCTGAAGGTTGAACCAAAAGGATCGGCCAAGTGCTAATTAGTTGGGTTTCGTGAACCGAGTGGGCTCGATTGCGCTTCTTTTCTCTCCAAAATCAACTAAACCACGCCACCACTGTGCAAAACTGCTGAAGTCGCGATTTCAAATAGATTCTCGATGCTCGGGCTATTCCAATTTAGATGTGAATGATAAGCTTCTTGGTGCAATGATTATATAGTAGATTGGTGGTATTATTGGGTAGTGGACTCAAATAAAACAAATATGTTGACCTGTCAACGTTTCAGACAATCTATTTGTTCATCCTCAGGACAGATACAACAGGTGACAACAGTTTTTCAAAAGTTGGGACGATCATACGGTAGAAAGCAATTGTAATTAACTACCTCAAGTATAAGGTTGTACAAATTGTTAAAACACATAAAAAATATTTACAATTGTATAAATAAAACTCTAGCAATAAATAATTTTACAATAATTTTACAAATTTTACAATAATAAATAATGGTTATTGTAAAATTATTTATTAATAAATAATTTTACAATAATTTTACAAATTTTACAATAATAAATAATGGTTATTGTAAAATTATTTATTGCTAGAGTTTTATTTATACAATTGTAAATGTTTTTGATGTGCTTTAACAATTTGTACAACCTTATACTTGACGTAGTTAATGACAATTGCTTTCTACCATATCATCGTCCCAACTTTTGAAAAACTGTTGTTACCTGTTGTATTTGTTCTGAGGATGGACGAATAGATTGTCCGAAACGTTGACAAGTCAACATATTTGTTTTATTTGAGTCCACTACCCAATAATACCACCAATCTACAATTTAGATGTGTTCTCAAAGCTTTTATTTTCTGAGAGCTGAACACGGTTGGTTCCCAAGCATAATTACGACTAAAAATGAATACTTCACAAGTCGCAAATTCCATCTCCGGTGTCGACGGGAGAGTCAAGAATCTTACTTTGAACGCTCAAAAAAGAGTTTCGACAAAAATTCTGAGCCTTCTAAGATGGCTGATAAGACACAAAAGGATACGATTCCGTATTAAAAACAATCACTAATATAAGATAAATCACAAGATTGGAAGTATATGGCAAAGCCACGGAATCCCATAAAGTAACCCAATTCGACTCAATTTCATCAAGGGAAATCTACCCCCTTTGCCGAGTAGGATCGGTCTAAGAGGATATTTTTAGTACAAACGCAACCAAAAAAAATCTGGAATGCACTCTGAAATCTAGGGTGCATCGTACTAAGGATTGACTGACAGCTCTCGGGTAATTAATTGGTCTCCTAGTTCTCTTAGTTGTGGGTCTTCTCAAAAATATTTCATTAAACTGAAAACACATTATGGGTAGGGTTATGGAAACAGTCAATACAGTAGCCGCTTTCAATAATTGTGGTTTTTCAGATAATCTATAAATTTTTAAATTTAGATGTGTAATTTTAGGATATAATCTACCATAGTTAAATTTTGTTTTTTTTAAACGAATGCTCACTTATCGTGGTACTGCTCTCAATTTTGGTTGTCAGTAACCATTTTTAATACGGGTGTTCATTTTAAAACTTCCAGCAATTAAGACCATTTTCTCAAGACCAAAAGTCAGATGAAAAAATGTTTCGGACAAAAGTTGTATGATAGCGAGGGGGAAAGAATATGGCATAATTGTATTTTTAATTTATTGACCTTTTCAAGGTTTTTGAAGGTCAACTTCGGTTTTTTAAATGACACCTTATATTTTTTTAGCAGATTCATATTTAGCATGAATAAATAAACAACTTTTGTTGAAAAAATTTTTTTATTAGATGTAGACTTTTCGAGTAAAATGCATTGAAACAAAATAAAAACTTAATGACATTGTTAATCAAAATTTAATATTTACAAGTGAAGGCTATTTATTAGTATAAACAGTAGAAAACATGTTTGTAAACGAGTGTTTTCATAACAAATTTTCAAAATGTTCTCCATTTACAGCTAAACAATGATACAGCCTTTGTTGAAACTCGCTTCTAACTTTTTCAAAAGTTTCTTTTGTAATATTTTTGCAAGCCACTGTGATTTGTAATTTTAATTCTTCAATATTAGCTGGTATAGGGTACAGTATCATAAATAACAGATTTTAAATGAAGACAAGAGGTATGAAAGATGACGTAGGGAATATAGTATACGAAATAGATAAAATAAAAAATATTTGGTATCAACATTTTAAAAAGTTGCTAAATACTTAAGAAAAACTAGACAAATGCGAACCAGATTACACAATTGGAGATGACGAAGAAATATCAACATCATCACATGAAGAAATTATGAACATAATCCAAAAAATGAAAAATGGAAAGGCCCCGGAAAAAGACGAAATCAGAGCAGAACTTAAGAAAGGAAGGAAGTAAACTTCACGAAAGACTGTGTGATCTGGTTCAGAGCACTGGAGAGAATGTATAGTGATTTCCTTGAATTAGAGTGGTGACCCGGAGAAGTGCAAAAACCACAGAGGAATTGCACTTCTCAACACTACGTATAAAATATTGTCCGCTGTTATACACAAGATTGAAGAAATACACAAAGGATCAAGTGGGGGAATACTAGTTCGGCTTCATTGAGGGTAGATCAACGATAGGTGCGATACCATACATATATTTATTAGTCATAAAAAATTAATAAAAATTACCTGAACTGAAACGTTGAAATATGAATATTTATAAATTGAAGTGAAATGGTACAACAATTGCACTATTCTGATGATTAAAATTATTATAAAAACTCTATTTATACTTAAATAAATTAAAGAATTAAAGAAAAAGAAAGATACCATTTTTTTTAAAATTTTTGGTTGAGCACATAATTTAAATTGATTTTCGGTTTCTGATATTATTTTATATGAAAGATATTTTTCACTATAGAATTTCATTTTTTAAGTTCACGTGTTCTTCGAATTTTCACAACTTTAAAATCAATTCTAGAAAAATAAAAAAGTATGAGTTAGTTCTCTTGTCAATTAAGCAGTAAATGCTCAGCCTGCGAACTCATTCCAAAACTGTTATCCAATTGCCAGCTGCTTGTAAAAGCGGACATTTCAACGAGGAGAATTTGGGTATTGCTCAATTGCAAGGTAAAAAAAAATTGCGGTAATTGCTTATTATTATTCGATAGTACATGAAATTATTTTATGATAATTTAATTACTACTTATTAGAAATATAACATTGTTATATAATGTTTATGCTAATCAATATCTAATTTTTTGAAAGATCCTTCAACACCAAAAATATTACTTGCCGATTTTGGTTTTCCAACTCTCTTGTTTTCGTCTACCAGTTGTTGTTGTTCCGTTCTAAAGAAATCTGCATTCTCTACTAAATTAGTTTTCATTTTTTCTGAAAGAAAATAATAAGCAAACTTTTATCAGATTACAAAGACCAATGGTTTTACCGTGCAATACAGAAATGGAATCAGCAGTACCGCCTAAATCTTTCGGCAGACATTCTTTAGGAACAAATTCATGTAATGTATCGATCGATTCGTGCAAGTGTAACTAAAAAAAATATCGAAAAAAATTAGAGAGAAAATTTATAGATAAATTAGACGAGTTTTGACCGTAATTCTAATTAAATATTAAATGCATAGTACATACCACATCCAATAGATTTTGCTTCATAAATGGCTTCATTAAAGCCAATAATTTATCCATGAACGGAACAACATTGATGTAATGCAATCCCAACAGACGAACTGGCATTCCTTCCTAAAATAAAAATAACATCAGTTATGTAACGTCAAAATTTTTATGAAGAACAATGTCACCGAGATGATACAACACATCCACATTTTTAGTGTTTTATACAGATTCTTCTAGGTATATACCTGCAAATAGTAGAAAAACTTCTTCATTCCCAATAAACTAAACTTTGTCATGAAGGAAAATGGAAGTTGGTCAATATCAAACACAAGCAGTAATCCTTTTTCGGTACCATGTTGCCGTAACCCTAGCATCATTATCATATCGAACATTTTCACTTGATCATTAAAGTTAAACTTATTTACATCCAAATCTAAAACTTTCACGTAGACCACTCGATAGTTATTATGAGTTAGTTTAGGCAAATATGTGTACAAACTATAACAATACAGTATTTTAGCTTTAATTTATATAAATTATTAACTTGTGAAATATTTAAATTAGAAAGTTTTAATTAAACAAGTTAATTAAATAAATAAATTCTGATGAAAGCGATGGCCATTGTTGAAAGCTGTTTAGTTAATTTGTTCAATTTAAAGCTTATTAATTTAAAATATTTTATCTTTAAAGTGTGGCATAATAACTCGGTTTACTTGATGAATATTCCTTCTGGACGGAATAATTTTTGAAACTTACCAGACATCGAAAATATCTTTTGGTAATATAGCTGTATCTCTGTTACTAAAAAATTCGGGGCAATGAGTTTTAACCGTAAAAAATACATCGATTGTTGTTTTTGCAAGTTGGAAACTACCATAGCAGCTTTGTAAAAATAACACTAATTGAAATTCTGAAAAAATCCCAAGTTTAAGTTTTAATATTTTAATACTATAGGTTTCAGTTTTATTCACCCGAAATTGGAGGTAGATGTGCTTGGCTTTGCACCCATTCCTGTAAAAGTTGCACATCGCTTTTCTTCAAGTCTTGGTTTTTTTGGTATTCGTCTTCGACGGCGATAAAATTTGTAGGCATGGTGGAATACAAATCTAAGAACTGCAATCAAGACAACAATTGCGTTTTACTTAACCGTCGTATATTGACAATATGACTAACTCTTTTTAATTATATGCTCTATGTATTATTATGCAAACAAGTTTTTTTAATTTGTACTTTCGTTTGAAACAACTGACATGCGAAGTGATGCACTATAAACTGTAATTATAATTAGACATTTGTTTTTCAATACAATAATGTTATATTTCTTGATAAGATACATTTGAGAGCCATATACTTATGTGAGTATTAACTAAAAATTATATAATTCTGAACCATTTATCTAATAATAATTAGTTACCCAATACCACACGAATTCATATTATTGAGTTTTCAAAAATGTAAGATTTATATTATGTTATCATCTAAGGTATAATTTTCAAAATTAAAAAATGTATTTTTAAACTTATAGGGCTGTTTGGAAAATTTTGTCCACTGGAAAATTCGATAAAAAAATTACCTTTCAAGAGGTTAGAACTCGGGTGTCTAGTAACATCTTATCCAGCTAAGCTACAGTGTTTATTAAAACTTCAAATAATACATAATGTAAAAAATATCGATGCTACTTTATATAGAATAACTAAATAACAATAATAATTCATTTAACAATAATAATCAGTTAATCAATATCTAATTTTTTGAAAGATCCTTCAAATCCCAGATCACTGCCAATTTTATTTTTGGCGATTCTTCGGGATTCATCGCCAAGTTGTAATTGATCTTGGAGAAAAAATTCTCGGTTGTCTATCAATCGCTTTTTCGTTATTTCTAAAATTTGAATGGTTCCAGCACTAGCTAAAATGATTATTATGTTTTTTTACCATTTAGTGTTGCAACGGAATCGCCAAAGCCTCCCAATTCTTTTGGCAAACACTCCTTAGGAACGACTTTATATAAATTTTCATTTGAAGTTGTGTGAAAGTGTAACTAAAATTTTAAATAATTACTTTATTTAGTTTTGCTATATTTATAATTATGTTATACCATTTCTTGCAATTCTTTTTTCATTAATGGTTTTATCATTGAAATTAATGTTTCCACCATGGGAACAATGTTAACGAAATGCAAAGCTTTAAGCCGTATTGGCATGGCTTCCTAAAATTATTGTATCTATTATAAAAGATCATTCAAAACAATGTTTGTTTTTTTTTGTTTATTTTGAAAAACTGGTATGTTAGTTCTTGCTTATAAAAAATTTATCAATCAATAATTTATAGGTACATATTGAGGTATTTTTTTATCTGTTATTGTTATAATAAGGCTGAGTGAACTTCTGGAAAAAATCTGTTTGATGTAGTAACGGACCAGGGAATCAAACTCAAAGTTTTCCAAACCGATATTCCGAAATTACTAGAGATCGTACCACTTACGATGTGAAATATTGATATTTATTAATTATTTCTTTACTGGAAAAGTAAAGAAACTATAACTTATAAAAGTAAAGAAAATTATAACAAATAGGTGTATAAAATTAACTACCTGTAGATAATATAAAAACTTTTTAAACAACATTATATTAATTCTAGGAATATGCCCGAAATTGCCTAATTTTGTATCGGTAATAATAATGTAGCCTTTCATAGGTCCTTCTTGTGTTAGTGATAGCATTGTCGACATGTCAAAAAGTTTTATTTGATCAGTAAATACATATTTGCTTGCAGTTCCATCCAAAAGAGTGCAATATAATATTGTGTCACCATCCGGGGTAGTCTTTGGCAACACACAATAAAAGCTGAAATAAAAAATATATTAAAAAAAGTATATTAATTGTTTAAAAATTAAATTAAAATCATTTTAATTTTCTAAAGCGTATCGGAATCACTTATCTTACCCTATTTCCATTGCTTCTTTAAGCAAAAGCGGATCTCGATTATTAAAAAATTCTGGAGAAACAGCTTTTAGCATAAAATATGTATCAATTGCATTTTTTGCAGCTTCTATGCTAAAATAACAGCTCTGAAGAAACAGAATGAATTGAAGTTCTAAAAAAAAAACTTTATTATTCAAAATTATAATCAAAAATATAATATTTAAAATGTAGTACATAATATTTTAATGTTCTCATAGCATTCTGACAATGCACATATATTTTTCAAGATAAACTAGGATAATAAATTTTCAACCTACATTTAATGCATGCTGCTCAAATATAATAAATAATAATAATAATTTACATTCCTTACGGAACTTGGCTATCTCTTTCGAAATTTAACAAATCTTGTTTTTGGATGGATTAGCTCCCTTCTACTACAACTTATTTCACTTTTATACTATATTGTCCGTTCTTACTTTCACCGCGATTCTTCTCCACTCTTTTCTATTCCCCACTCTTTCTCTCCAATTTATTACACCCATCCTCTTCAGGTCCCCCATTACTTGATCGTACCATCTTAAATTAGGTCTACGTCTTGGTTCTCCATTTGCAACCACTCAGTAATCCTTTTTATAGTAGAGTCCCCAGTGCTCCTCATCACATGACCGAATCATCTTATTCTCATCGAATTGATCGTCTTCACAACGTCTTTATTGTTCATACACCTCAATAATTTAAAACTCATCATTGGTCTATAACATTCTTGATCGTTATCTTTTACTGGTCCCAATATAGTACACAGCACCTTTCTTTCCAAAACCTTCATCTCATCCTCTTCCTTCTTACTAAGACACATTGTTTCCGCTGCGTATGTAATTATTAGTCTTACCATTGTTTTATATATTCTTAACTTTGTCGATCTTGATAGTTTCTTGTATTTTAACAGATGTTTATTTGAGTAATATGCTCTATTTTGTTGTTGTATTTTTTCTTGTTTTTTTGTCTCTTATTTTTGTTATTTACCTCTACTCCTAAATAACTGAAATCTTGCACTTCTTCATATGTTTCGTTGTCAATTTCCAGATTTGTTTTTTTGTTTATATCCGTTTTTTGACTTTTCATATATTTCGTCTTACCTTGATTTATTTCCAATCCCATTGTTTTTGCGGTATTTCTTATTTTTTGCACCACTTCTATTAATCTTCCCATCGATCTTGACATTATTGCCACATCGTCTGCATATGCGATCACTTGTGCTTTCTTGTTTACTATTGTGCCATTAACCTCTGCTTCTCTGATAATTTTCTTCAGTATAATATAGTACTGTTTAATATAGAACAGGGTTGCCGACAGCAAATTCCTTTGTCTCAGTCCATTATTTATTATAAAGTCCTTAGTCTCTCCGTTTGTTGTTCTTACACACGCTATTGTTTTTTCAGTGTCATACAAATTAATCTTATCAGTTTTGTTAGTATTTTTATTTGCTGCATTGTCAGTGCTGTGTAAGCAACACTCAGTAACGTGATCCCTCGGTAGTTTTCGCATTTTTCTGGATTTCCACTTTTCTTTATTGTCACAATGATCCCCTCTCTCCATTTTTGCGGTATTTTTTCTTCCCTCCATACTTGTTTCATTACATCATGTATTTCTCTATGTAGAATTTCTCTCTCGTACTTGATTATAAGGTGTGTAAGTATGAAACCGGAATTTTTGTACAGAAAATACACGTTTATTGTAATGATATGATACAAAGTAACTTATTCAAAGTATTGTCCGTCGCTATCTATACATTTTTCCCATCTTTCTGGCAATTTGTGGATTCCGCGCCAAAAGAACTGTTGCTCTTTTGAGGCAAACCAGTCATCGAGCCATTTTTGTACATCTTCGTAAGAAGTAAAGCGCTGCTCAGCAAGTGCGTGTCCAATCGATGCAAACAAGTAGTAATCGGATGGAGCAAGGTCCGGTGAGTAAGGCGCGTGCTGAAGAATCTCCCAATGGAACGACTCTATCGTTTCCTGGACCTGTTTTGCTTTGTGTGCTGGTGCATTGTCATGCAGCAAAATCACCTTGTGTTACCTTTGTTGGTATTCTGTTTGTTTTTCACGCAAAACTCGATCCAAATCGGTCATTTGTTGTCGGTAGCGTTGAGTATTGACAGTTTCCCTAGGTTTCAGCAGCTCGTAGTAGATTACGGCCGTCTGATCTCACCAAACACACAGCATTGTCTTTCGTCTGTAGCGGTTTGGTCTTGCCGTCGATGTTGATGATTCACCCGGAGTAACCCATGACTTTTTGCGCTTAGGATTCTCGAAATATATCCACTTTTCATCGCCAGTCACAATTTGATGTAAAAATGACTTTCTTTTGAACCTGGCAAGCAGCATTTTGCATGATGTTTTGCGGTTTTCCTGCTGTCTTTCGTTGAGTTCATGTGAAACCCATTTCCCCACCTTTTGTATCTTTCCCATGGCTTTCAACCGAAGGGAGATGGCTTCTCGGGTCACCTTTAACTGATCCGCCAGTTGTTGTTGTGTTTGAGCGTCGTCTTCGTCCAACAAGGCTTGCAGGTCAGTGCCTTCAAACTTTTTCGGTGGTATTTCACGTTCTTCGTTCCTCACGTCAAAATCGCCACTTTTGAACCGTTTGAACCACTCGAAACACTGTGTTTTACCGAGAGCATGCTCACCGAACGCCTCCACAAGCATTCGATGCGATTCGGCTGCGGTTTTCTTCAGATGAAAACAGAAGAGTAGTGCTGTCCGCAAATCGTAATTTGTTGGCACAAAACTCGACATGTTTATCTCTAATAAACTAATGTTACTGAATGAAACTAGTGTTATTGTGAGTTGGAAATCTTTGTCGGATATCAAAATAATAACAAGACACCGCTGACGTGATGTGTCGGTAACTGCATCGACATCTAGCACCACCTATAGGCAAATTTTGAAATTCCTTATTACTTCAAGTATTTCTGCGTATGTTGGTTCTTGTATTTCTGCATCTTTTTCTTTTATGGTTATTAATTCAGTTAGCTGGGAATCATTTAGCAGTTCTTGAAAGTATTTTACCCAATTATTTTTTATTTTCTCTGGGTCATCTTTTATTTTTCCCTGTTTATTCAGCATTCCTCTTGTTTTTATGTTTTGCTCCGCTTTCTGCTTCTTCAGCTTCTCGTAGAATAATCTGCTATTATTCAGTTTTCCACTCTTTCATTTCTTCCATTATTTTCTCTATCCATCTGTTTTTTTTTCTTATACAACTTGTAAAATTTTCGTTTAATCCTTTTGTAACTCTTTAGGTCTTCCTCTTTGTTTGTGTTAAGCCATCTTAATCTAGCCTCTCGTTTTAATTTTCCCATTTCTTTACAATTCTCATCAAATCATTTCTACTGTTTTTTTTTATCTCTGTATTTAATTACATGCTGTGCGCTTTTTCGCATACCGTCGGTAATTTTTTCTTCTTCTAGAATTCTTCAACTGCTAGAACAATATTTATTTATTTATTGTATACTTTCCCGCGACTTTGCTAATACATATAGTTTTCTTTTACAATTTTGGCATTGAAGTCTTCATGAAACCTGTTCCGTTTCTTCCCTATTTGTCTTCTCTTTAATACAGTATTATATATCCATTCAATGTTGTCTCACCTTGCGTTTTCCATCTGGTTTCCTGTAGGGCAACGATTTTTATTTCGTATCTGCTTAATTTGTTTGCCACTTCGTTTACCTTTCCAGACTTGAGAACAGTTCTGACGTTCCATGTTGCCAATTTTATTATTTTCCGTTTTTTGTTTTCTTTCTTGTTTTATCTGCTTTTTTATTTTATCTCTCTATCCCATATGAATACTTTATCTTGTTTGTTCATCCTTTGGTATCTAACTCTTACTCTTTCTTCGTTCTTCATTGCGTCATTCGTAATCAACCATATCTTGTGTTGGATATCTTTCTCTTGGTTGGTCAAATCTGTTTCTATGAACATTTTAGTTTCCTTCAGCTTGTTTTAATTTTTCATTACTATTGCTTTCTGTATAGGGTCACTTAATTTTGCTACGACAATCCGGTTCTCGACGGTTTTTTCTATTTTAAACGCTTTTATAATGTTTACTTGAATTTGCAACTCTTGGTTCAGAAACTTCTCAACCTTTACGATTGCAACACATCCCACCATTGGTATATTTTTAATGATCATGTTATTTGCCATTTTTTCCGTTTTGTATTTGTCTAATTGCTTCTCTAACATAGCTAATTTCATCTTCTGATTGCCCGATTCCTTCTCAAATTTCTCAACCGCTTGTTTCATATCATTCATTTGTCTTTTCCAGCGCGCTTCTATTTGTTTATTTTTTTAATTACATGATTATTTTTCTGAATACCGCTGCTTACTACTTTTGTTAACTTTATCAACATGTCCTTAAGTTCCTCCATGCTTTTCTTGTTATTTGTCTCCTAGACGATTCTTGTTGGTGACTTATATGTTTTCTTGCTTTTTTGAAAAATTGTGATTTTGTTAGAACCCTCTATTGCCTGTCCCAGCTTGCTTACTTCCTTTTCTTTCTTTCTGTTAATGAGTGCCGTGTGGTGAAATTTTTAAGAGTGAGGCAAATCTTTAAAATGCCGCCTTTTAACAGAGATATTTATTAACTAAAATAACAAGTTTTATTAAATTTAATATTATATTATAATTTTATTATATCTAAAAACAAATTTACAGTTTTACTCTTCTTACTTTTTTTTTTGGCAAACTCGTTATAAGTTTGCTCGTCATTAATTCTGTATAATTTAAATTACATTGATGTTTTCAATCAACGGTTATCTTTATTTTTTAATGGAAAGTCGTATTTTTTAACTTGTACTGGCTCTTTTTTAACAAGTAATTGTCGAAATTTATTGTTCATGATATTTTTCCACAAAGCAGGATCTGTAGGAATTTCGGGTACTGTCAGACAACTCTGACCACGAATTTTAACTACACTATAAGAAAGAGAACAATTTTCTAAGTATAATGCAACAAAAATTTTGGAGGATTATGCATTAATCAATAGATAAGTGGTTTAGGTAGTGTAACTCGATATTAATCTTATCAAATTTTTAGAATAAACCAAAAAATGCACAAACACTTTTTAGAGCTAAAATGTTTAATGTGGTATACGATGAACTAGGCGATGAACTCTTAGTTCATCATCGACGCGGTCTAACTCGCGTCAACGTATATTTTGATCCAAGATCTCCAACGCCCGTTACTCACTCACCAGATGAAGAAGATTAAAGCGCCCACGGCGCTAAACGCTTTGCATTGCCATTCCGCTACGCTACGCTAGTTGCGGTCGACACTTGTACGAGTTCTATGGCTTCGAGTTCTGCCATTTTACAGGGATATTTTTAAATTGTTATCTTTTTGTCTAACTCAACCACGGTCTATCATAAATGCTTGTTAAAACGTGTATCTGTAAACGTGTATCTGTGTAATACATGTAAATTTTACATTTTTAAATTCGATTTTTTTGAAAACTTTTGCATAATCTGCAAAAATGTTTGTTCTAATATGTTTAGAAAAGTGTCTTCTTTCCTATAGTGCAGTTGAAATTTTGAAATTCGTGGTGAGGGTTTTCTGACAGTTCCCTACTTAGTACATAGACTACCGCTTATAGAAGTTCAGACACCTAATAAAAATTTATTACTAGTAATAAGATTTCGTAAACATTATTTGTCAAATTAGAAGAATATTCACTCATAATAGGAAATACTTTTTTAATATTTTTCTAATATTTTAAGAAGTTTATATTGGCGGGTTGTTGTTGTTTCCTGTAACACGTAGGAAAATAAATTTAAACCGTAGGTACTAATTCTTTTTGCTTTTAATATTTTATTACTATCTTTTTGTTATTCTTTCACTTACTGAAATATTTACTGTAATATTCCTCAATCAGTTTTGTCAACACTGAAAGTGGTACAACCAAATTGTGTTTTTAGCAAGCGTTTTACAAAAAGTCAAAATTACCGCCCTTCTCTGTGCCGCTTGAGGCGACCGCCTCTTCGCCTCATAGCACCACACGGCCCTGCTGTTAATATATTGCCACACTCAAAATATAATTATACAAAGTGTGGAAAATAATTTATAAAGTTTAAACTGGGGTTCATACAAAAAGCATAACATGAACATTCCTAAGTATGTGTGACATTTCCGTTACTAATAAGAATTGTTTAGGTAAGACATATAAAAAAAAGATGAAGAACCCCGAGACGATAAAGATCGATTGTAATCGTCCGGGGGTTCGATCTAAATTAAAGGAGAGGTTAAGGGAGGTTTGGCGAGAACAATTAAAAGATTAATAAATCAGTCTCGAAAGAAGTCTCGCGAGTAAAGTACCAAAGAAAAGAGGAACTTAACCAGTTCCTTGCCAGCAAGAAGATGCACTGAGAAAACTGCCATGGTCAATGTAACAGTTTTTGCATGGTTGAATATTTTCACATTAAATGAATAAATGAAGGATTGAAATAGCACTAAGCACTTTGTTGCAGTCGTTTAAAAAAGTTTGAATCAAACTATTATTAATTTTAAAGCTTTTTATTTTCAATCAAACGATAAAAATGTTGAAAATACAACAACATTCCAAAATAATTAAAGTAACCCTTTTTTTCTTACATGGAATAGTTAAATTTGAGGTTGTGACAACAATTTCGAGAGTTTTAAACTGGCGTGGTTATTATATTGGCATAAAATGAGATAATAGTTAAACTTGAAGATTATTTTCATTACCACGAAGGTCTTAAATATTCAGTCAACAGTGTATAAATGTTAACTTAATAAAATATACTTTATTATTTGAAGACTCTGTATACTTAAAATAATACTTAAAATATTTGGATAAACATTTACAAATTAAATACTACATCGTAGCACATTTAAAAAACCGAAAATTCAGCAAACTCCCCCGCAAACATGAAAAATGCAACTTTATAAGAGGGTATTATTGCGTAAGCGTGTGGCGTCTTTGCAATGTTTGTTCAGATTTTCTAGTGAAGTGTGTTTGTGAAGATTTCAATTGAGGTAAGTTATTATAAATTCTACTAGTAGTTTAAAATTTTAACAAAATTTTAAATCTTTAACAGATTATTTATTGTAATTAATATTATAGAAGAAATTTTAAAAGATTGGGACTTCCAAGATTATATATAGAAGTATTTTCAGATAATTTTTAATAAAGTAAATTAGATGTAAAATAGTTTTGAACTGACACAAAATATACAGTTACTCACAAAACTATTCGGACGCTCCTATGTTAGCAATGTAAATTGAACTTTTTGAAAACCCTTTTTAGCATATAAAAATCGCTTTTACAAAACTACTTTTAAGTATTTTTTGTAGATAATTTCATTCTCTTCATTTTTGTTTACAGATATTTTTTTATTTCGTCGCCTCGTTTTCGACTGACAAGAGAAGGTATATGACCTCCGCATTTTTGTAAGTTTTGCCACTTATTGTGCTGAAAGTTTGACCCTCAAATAACAACTCAAAGCGGTATGACCAGATAGCCAGAAATTTTCGAAAAATCGACTTTGAAATATTGTCAAGAGAGTTTGAAGACAAGATGTGAAACAATTAGCAAATAGTTTCGTAGCACAGGTAAGAAAGAGTTAGACTAGGAGCCAGTGGGTCCACGGTTTTATTGCCACCTTCGCTAGTTTTTTTCTTTTTTAATTTTTTTTCTGCAGTGCGTATTCACACGTCATTTAATTATTGTAAAATTGATTAAATTTCTATTGTCTTTACCTTATATTTATAAAAGATGAAAAATTGTATTTTGGATTAAAAATGAAAAAATTGTATGTTTACATGCCCATTTATATGCTTATGAAATTCAAATTTTGCAAGAAATGTGTTTTATTAGTTATTACGATCTTAAAGATCATAGAATTTATCTTAAACATACTATTTGTAATGGGGAAGCATACATTACTTACTATTGATGTTATACTTACAGAAGTAATGTAGTATGTATGTTTCTATGTTTATTTTTTACATTTTACCTTATAAAATAATTATAGTAATTAAGTTTAAAAGTGAACAAGTTAAATAAACGTAAAATATAAAATAACTTGTTCACTTTTAAACTTAATTGATTTAATTTATCACTAGTTAAGAATTAATATATTTAAAATAATTATAATTTATATAAATTTATATCTGTATAAATTTGAAATTTTTTTATTGAAATTATTTTATTTTTAATTATTATTTTTTAATAATGTATTAATTGTAATTTAATATAATAAAATATTTAACCAATTACTATTTTATGTTGTGTCAATAATTTTTCCTATTTAGTTTTAATTCTTCACCCATTATTGCAGTGAAATAGACGATATTTCAGTTAACCAACTATAACGATTGAAATTTAATTTTTGACGTTGTTTTAACACAAAACACATTTTCAGTGAATATTAGGCATATTTTTTTCAATAGTGCCCTAAGTTGCTATAAACATTTTTAATTGTTGAATTAAAAATGTATAACTTTAAATCAAACTTTGGAGTGTTTTTAAATAACATTTTTTTAATGTTAAAATAAAATATACTATGTTACATTAATAAATTAATTTTTTAACTTGTGAAATATAAATAAATAATCTTTGAGTAATAAAAACTTTATTATTAAAACGTTTAATTAACTTGTTTACTCAAAGATTATTTATTTATGTTACATTAATCCTAGCTTTTTTCGCTCAACAGTGTTTTACAATTATTCCAACTATGATACAGTTTAAAGGAAAACGTTAAATTACCTTGTATATTTATTAATTCAACATTTTAAAAATGAAATTTTTTAATTATTATTAGAATGTAGCAACCGCATTCGCAGTATTTAACCACGAATAACTGTTGAGAAAACGTGTTTTCAGTTAAATTAACAGTTTATTTCTCTCGGTGTGGGCCAATCATTCCTACCCCTCACCATAATTTGTATATAGTAAGAAATAGTATTAAGTTTGTACATAGTTAAAGCGCCGTTTTGTTTTACTGGCTAAGCTAACACCTCTTACATACCTTACATACCCCAGCATGTAAAGGAACCCACGCAGGTGATATGATGGGTTGCCCAACCAAATAAATTACATGCGACATGGTGGATGTGCCGTTAATAATAATTATTACATGCGACAGTATAATGCAACAGATGGGCAGCTACCAGATCTTGTTTTTTTGACGTTTCTGTTACTCATTTGTGTGAAGCTTAGCAAGTGTTGGATGGTTTCTTACCGCTACGTATGTCAATGCTACTTATGCAACCTAACTAAGTTGCTTCGTTAACCAAAATTTAATCAATCAAATGACTAAAATCTATCAAAAATGCGTGAAAAGCACGAACACCCGGCTCGACGTCTCAGAGGTATTCGCACTACAAAATTGCCTATTAAATATTAAATAGCTTTTACCTTCACTCACTGACATGCAAAGTTAACTTCAAAAACTGCTTTCCACCTCGTGTAATTTCCTCACAATTCAGTTAGGTAATCGTGTCACAACGTGTTCTCAGCCTCTCACGTCTGTTGAACTAAAAAACTCAAAACATTACACTTTTCTATAACCTCAGTACACAGTGCACAGGGCAGGACATTTTATTATTAAACGTTTGTAATTCTTCAACATTTAAGTTATTTAAAGATCAAGCTGTGCCATTTATAACTTAGCAAAATATGAAGCGATGGGACTACCTCATTGGTACTTCGGCATACATTCAATGCATATTTAATATCTAAACATGCGATTACATTAAAAAATAAACCTAGGTTATAAGCCTAGGAAAAATTGTATTTCTGTATATTTGTAGAATACTTTTGCTATACGTTGCATTTTTTAATTCTTTGATAATTATTATTTATTGTTAATGTAGTTTTACCTTATTATTTTATTATTATGTTTGTGATTATTGTTATTAATTCCTTATACGTTTAATTAGGGATGTAAAAAATAATCGATTATGAAAAAAATGGATTATTTCTTCTATAGAAATTGATTTTAATAATCGATTTTTTTTGTTCGCTGTCGTTTTTACATCCGCAATCGCGTACTTTGGTTGCGATAATGATACTGGTTGGTCATAAAAAAATAGCCTTAACCTAACCAACTTATTCGATACTATCAATGGATATGAGCAGCACAAACGCTTTATTACATTTACCCATTAGTGGTAAAAGTACTTACTTTTTCCAAAACTTTTGGTAATTATTAAAAATTATAGAAAATTATTAATAATTTTCAATTCATCACACACACTAACACGCACAACATATACAGGAGAAAGAAAAGCAGGCATTCTTTCAAATAATAGGAAAAACGCGATTTCTAATAATAATCGATTTGAGAAAAATTGATTTTTAATTAATCGATGTTTTTCTTCAATGTCACATTCCTACGTTTAATCATGTTTCTTTTTTTAAAAATGTTTTTAACATTGTTTTAAAATATTCTATTATTTATACTCTATTTATTTTAATTATTATTGTCTATCAATGTAGTGTAAATCTTGTAGCGACAGGCTGCGACCGTACTTTGGTGCCTGGTTGCGCCGACTACACTGCTGTGATTTGGAGCCCAAGTCCGATATGAGCCATGCACCTAGCCAGGCTAGCATCTTCCAGAATGTAAATTAAAATAATAAAATAAATTTTCATTGGTGTTTTATTGAAAAGTTTATTATTGTATAATGTTTTAAATTCTATGCTTATCCATATTGTTTATGTGCATTACATTCTATTTTTATTCTATTTAAACATTTAATTTTTATTATTTTTTCTATCTGTAAATTTGTTGGTTGCACCTTTACTCGCAAGACCTCTAATAGCTCCAGCCCCACCGCCAGCACCACCGCCAGCACCAGCGCCGCCACCAGCCCCACCTCCAAGGCCTCCTCCGAAATTCAAGCCGAAACCACCTCCAACAGATCCCTCAGCTCCTCCTCCCCCATGTCCTCCTCCTCCTGCTCCTCCATATTGAGCATTACATTGCTCCTATATTATTGTTTCAAAGAAAGTTAAAATTATTAAATTAAAATACGATATCTACGATACTACCACCAATGTAAATGGTGGTTTATAATTATAAAAAAATAATTTTGCCCATCTTATGAATATACAGTATTTTTATTTTAAAGCTGCCTAGGTTCAATAACTATTAATTTTAAGTAAATTTAATTAATTTTATTTTATTACCAGTTAGTTTTGAAATTCAAACTTTATGCTTATTATTAAATACACAAATTTAATACTTTTTAAATAATTTTTTATTGGAATTAATTTACAAACTTACCAACAGTAAAACAGAGAGTATTAAACAGACAACCAAGTATTTCATGGTTGTAATTAGATCGGTAGATCACTTTAGAGTATGATACTGAAATTGAAATTTATTCATTTTATACTATTCGAAATTGTTGTTTCATCCGGTATATATTTTTTAACATATTTGTTTATTTTTTTTTACAAGTGCAATTATAATTTTCACTGCTATTGATGTTTTACGTGTGAAATGTACTATTAATTAAATTCTAACATTATTATTATTATTACATAAATTTTATATTGTATAATAATAATTTACAAGTATAGCTATAGAAAATTATTGGTAAAAACATGACCTGGTTCGAGTTAATGTAGTATAAAAAACGCAAGGGTATTATTAACCGGCCTGATAATAACTAGGAATATTATAACATTTTAATATATATTACGATAATAATTAATATTATGTTTTACATAAAACGTAATAGCTAGGTGCATACGTAGTATAAGTATTCTATTTCGCTTATTTTATCATTATTTTTTGGAAGTCATTTTATAGTTTGTATCTTGAAACAATCGATTTTGAATTTAAGTTACATATATAAAAAATAAGTTATTTACGATGGGTAAACACTAAATAATAATAATCATTTTATATAACATGTAGGTACATATTTATTATATTTTATAATTTCTATATTGAAGTATTAATAATAATAATAAATTATAGTATCACACATCAGAAATTATTTAAAATCATCAACATAATAATTATAACAGAAATTGATTAATAAGATATAATACAAATTTGGTTCAATTGGTATATAAGACCTTCCATTTTTAGTTCAAACCACATTTTATGGTGATTACCACCATGAAACACTTTTCAGTCAGTTTAGTAATTTGTACTATAATATTCCTAGTACTTATTTAATTTTTGCTATAATTTTCTTTATTGTATTAATATTTTTAGGCGCAATTTCCAGTCCAGGGGACAAGCATTCATGGAGATGTAGGAGCTGCAGCAAATGCATATCTGAGAGCAGGTAGCGGAGGATTTAGTGCTGATCCCAATGCTGGAAGTGTACCAAAACATACAAATGGCAAAGCACTGGGCCAATCAAAATGTATAGAAGATATAATAAATGGATTTCTTAATATACAAATACCTGTTATAGAAATTTCAGCAAAATGATGCAAGTATGTCAAGATTAATAGAAACAAACAAATAGGTACATACATATAAAAAATATATTATTAGTGTTTTTTAATATTGAGTTTGTGTTAAAAAAATTGTGTTTATTAGGATAAATAGGTATTATTACAATTAGGGGAATATGAATAGTATATTTCCCGAGGTTAGCTAGTTACATCTCGAGGGCAAAGCCCGAGAGATGTATAGACAATCAAGAGAAATGTATTTATATTTCCCGTGTTGTAATCAAAAATTTCTTTTGATTGAAAAATATATTATTAAATATATCAATACTAGCTGGCCCGCTAGACGTTGTCCTACCCTGTAGTCCTGCCTCATAATCCTCATAATACGTCATCTATCAAATTTCTGACTTATAATACGCCACTCAGATACGCCATTTCCACCTGTCAAAATAGCGCCATCTGTCGGCCACCAAAATCGTTTGCATACAAATTTTAATTCCAAATTTTCCAAGCAACTTTTTCAAATTTTCCAAGTTTTTTTTTGTTTATAAACTATCTTCGGACCCCCCTTTGCTCGTTCTCACTCCCCCTTCCCCTTTGCTCGTTCTCACCTCCTCCCTTCCCCTCGCAATTTGTTAAAGAAAGCCTTATGCAAAATTCTAGATCAATAGCGCGCAGAATTTGCTCAAAATAATTCAAAAAAAGTTATGTTGCTTTTTAAAATATAAAAGTAAGTAGGAACATTTTTCATTTTAAACGTTACTTAAATGTCACTTTTTAACAGGAATGGCTTTAGTATTTTGTTTTGCGTGTTTGATTGTCAATCACCGTGCGCAAAGTATACTTTAAAATATGACGTTTCACATTTCCCTTAGAACAATATGATATGACGTTTCATATTTCTCTTGGGAAATATTAGTGTGTTATGACATATTGTAACTAAGGCGATATTGCTCAATATTGTTTCAATCAGAAGAAAAAATATTTATGGTGATAATAATATAGTGACAAGTTAGAATTACTAGATGCCATGATAAATAAAAGAGTAGTTTGTTCTAAAACATCTTTAAATTTTATCTTAATTTTAAAATTTAAAAATTTTATTGTTTATATTATTTATATCAAATTTTTTAGAATAAACCAAAAAATGCACAAACACTTTTTAGAACTAAAATGTTTAAATTAACACAATTTTCACTTTGATATGAAAAAATTTTTCATCATATCAAAAAAATTTGATATGATTAATATCGAGTTACACTACCTAAACCACTTATCTATTCTTCTTCTTAGAGTGCCTATCTGTTCCGGATGTTGGCAATCATGATTGCTATTCTAACCTTATCGACTGCGCTGATCTAAATAAGCCGATTGTTGTTGTGTTAAACTAATACGCAGATTCTTAAGCCAGGATATTGGCCGTCTGTCTACGCTTCGTTTTCCCTGGATTTTCCCTTGTATAAGCAACTGAAGCAACCTGTATCTGTTGGGATTTCTCATCACGTGTCCCAGTTATTCCAGTTTACGCTTCTTAATTGTGAACAGTATTTTCTTTTCCTTCTTCATTCTTCTCAAGACCTCCTCGTTGGAAATGTGATCGACCCAAGAAATTCTCAGTATCCGGCGATATAGCCACATTTCAAACGCCTCTAACTTTTTACATGACGCCTCTGTCAGAGTCCACGATTCTAGCCCGTACAGCAGAACAGGGAAAATGTAGCATCTCAGCATTCGTAGTTTTGTAGTCATCGCCAGGTCCCTAGACTTGAATACTTTCACCATCCTCAAAAACGCAGATCGTGCTCTTGCAATACGGCATTTGATCTCTATAGAGTGATCCCAGTCCTCAGTAACGGTGGTGCCCAGGTATGTGCAGGACTTAACTCTTTGTATTGGTTGGTTATTAACAGTCAGAACTTCATTTAGTAGTTTGTTTTTAGATATAATCATAAATTTTGTTTTCTTTATATTTATTTTCAGCCCATACCTCTCACTCGCTTCCACTATTTTGTTAATTATATATTGAAGGCCGTCTAGATCTTTTGCGAAAACAATTGTATCGTCCGCGTATCGTATATTATTTATGATTTCTCCATTAACTGCTATTCCTTCATTTATCTCATCTAGCGCTTCGCGAAAGACAAACTCGGAGTAAATGCTAAAAATCAAAGGTGAAAGCACACATCCTTGTCTTACTCCACGCCTGATCTGCACTCCCTCAGACTCCTCTCCATTTACACGTATCGGCGATGTTTGATACCAGTACAGGTTGCCAATTATTCTTATGTCTTGCTTGCTAAGGCCAATTTTTTCCAAGATTTCTAGCATTTTCGGGTGTTGTACATTGTCAAATGCCTTTTGGTAATCTATAAGACTCACGAAGATGTCGTTGTTTACATCCCTAGCTCTTTGGAAGAGGACCTGAACACTAAATAGGGCTTCTCTAGTACCCAAAGCATTGCGGAATCCAAACTGTGCCTTGCTGATCTGTTCCTCACAGACTCGATGTATTCTTTTGTGAACTATTTTCAGGAAGAGTTTGAGTAAATGACTTATCAGACTTATAGTACGATAGTCCCCACACTCTTTAGCGCTTGGCTTCTTGGAGATTGTAATAAATGTCGATTTGAGCCAGCTCTCTGGAATTATCCCCGACGAGTATATTTCGTTAAATATAGCAGCCAGCCATTCAATACCCTCTTCATCCAGAAGCTTGAAAAACTCGTTCCGGATTCCAGCCGGCCCTGGTGATTTTCTATTCCTGAGTAAAGTTATTGTTTTCATTATATCTTCCTTTGATATTGGTAGCTGCTCTGTTACTTGGTATGAGGGTGGGTGTATCGGTCGGCTCCTATCTTCATATAGTTCTTTAATGTATTCTCTCCATATTGCCACTTTCTCCTCTTGCTCCACAATTGCTTTGCCATCTCTATCTTGTACCCTGCCTACGGCTGCCATTTTATATATTCCAACCGTTTCTTTAATTTTTTATGCATATTGATAGCGTCGTGTTTCCCTTCGAGCATCTCTATTTCCGAGCATTGTGCAGCCGTCCACTTCTCTTTAGCTTCTCTTATTTTTTTTCTTATTTCTTTTTGTATATCTCTGTATTTACTGTATTTACTTATCTATTAATTAGTTTATATTATTTATAAATAATTAAGTATACCAACCTATATATATCTAATAGTCTAAACAAATTCGACAAAATTAGAGCGAAAAGTTGTATAAAAAGTTCAATAGACTAAATTTGGTATATATAAATTAATAACTTTTTAAATTAAAAAGTTTTGTCCAATTTTATTTATATAATATTTTCATGGAAACCGAATATTATGTAAATAAATCTAAATGAAAGCGATAACCTTCGCTGAAACCTTAGTAAAAATATTATAATATGTCATTAATGTTTAATTAACTTATTCAATTTAAAAGTTTTTAATTTAAAGGTATATGATTTTGTTTTGTTATTCTAAACAATGTCCAAACAAAAGAATACCCTAATCTTTTGCTTCATTTTGGTTAATTTCGTAAAATTTTTTAACAAAAAAGTGTTTTTATTAATGTTTTGTCGTAGAAATTGCAAAATTGCAAAGTTGTCTTTCTCTAGTTTTCTAGAGTTTTCTATGCAAAGATAATTTTATTGAAATGTTAAATATTTCCTAACAGTATATTTTGGGTTTATCTGATTTTTTTAAATTTAAAATTTATTGAGTTATTTATAAATATTATAACATTTAAACGTCCATTAGTTAAATTATTTATATTCTCATTATCCTGTATTCGCGTCGATTCATTTTTACCAAGGTACTTGGTAATTGTAAAAATAACTATGTTTTTTAAATTACGCAATGCACTTCTACCAACTTTCGTAGAAGCTGTACACTTTTAATGGTAAATGTATATATTATTCAAACAAAACAAATATTATAAAATATTTAATTTTAACTGTTAAGTAAAGAATACGTACTTACATAGAAAAATAATATTTAAAAAACAATAAAAATGATAAAAATTTAAAATAAAAACTATATAATACGATATAAAGACCCCCATTTTACAATTTATTATTTTTAATCATCAGTCGTATATAATATAAGAAAAACGTAAAAATAATGAGAAGCAAGAAAAATGTACTAAACAAAAATTGAAAAAATTAAAATTAAAAAAAATCAAGAAATTTAAAAAGTTTTTAAATTCAATGCGACTTACTAAATAAAACCAAATAATTAACCTAAAGCGATGTCACGTGTTTGAATGAAATCTTTAAGGTTAAATAAATAGAATGAATCTTATCACGGTACAACCGGATTTGAAGTGTCTATGCTGCCAGACTTTTGGGTTAGGGGTATAATCTGTATAAATGAAAATTTTGTGAGCTCATCGATAGTTATCGGGGTGAGTAGTTTTTCTTTTTTTTTAATCTGTGGGTCTGTATTTTTGGAAGAGCAGATGCTTCAATTTTTGTCACATTTGTAAGGTGACCTTTATTAGCACCATCTGCGACGTGCATAAACAAGCGTTTCAGTTCATTTTAATTATATTTGCGTATGCTTGTTAAGGGCATCAATACCGATAATTGTTACTATTGTGACCACGTATTTTGTATTTTTTTTTTGATCTTTGATATCACTTTAAATAAATATCTGCTATTTTTATGTGTGTTTTTTTCTGAAGAGCTGAACTTGCCAAGAAAGATTTATTCAAACCTTGCTCTCGCGACCTCATCATATTAGCTAGTTGTAACATCACTTAGGGTTCTCTACACCAAAGAGAAGCTGGTTATTTTTCATAACCAGCGTGTAGAGGAAAGATTGTTCTTCCCCGCAAGAGGAAAATAGTTTTTCATCTCACCTTCTATCAATTTTGTCTTTTCTTCGACAAACAATTTCCAACCATTTAATAAATCGTACCAATTCTAATTAAATCATTGCCAATTAAATAGAAATCGCTCATTCAATAAAATTAAATATCACTTTAATTATAGAGAAAAAAATTCTAAACTCACAAAATTCAACTTTTCGGCCACGTTTGACCAGAAGTACTTTTAAATAATTTTCTTTTTAATAATATAAAAAAATTACAATCTAAAGCTTAAACGTTTAAAAAACGTTTCTGTCATTTTGGCAAAAAACCCCACTTCTACAATTTTTATTGCTAATTTTAATTTTACAAAACTACAATTTTACAATTCAAAATTAATATTATAAAATCACCCTCGTAAATTAAGTATGTAAATTAATATATTATGTATGTAATACAAAACGATTTAAAAGAAGATTTTTTAATTAGAGAGGTTTACCTGAAATCTGAGGTAAATGCGGTTGTTTTTTAGCCCAATCTTGCAAACACATGACGTCACTTTTTTTTAGTTTATTATCTTTTGTATATTCGTTATTTACGTCTGCCGTTTTAAAAGACATTATAGTAATTTTATTAACCGCTATTGACAAAGTATTAAAATATTGGTTAAATCCGGAAAACACTTTTTTAAAACTTGCGTCTTTATTTGTTGAAGGCCGATATTATAACTAACCGAATATATAATATGCGAAGGTAGGTTAGTGTTATAAAACATTTTCTCTACTTTCACCTTTGATATTCATATCACCATTAAAATGAAATAATATTTCATGAGTAAGAAAAGGGGAAAAATTGTTGTTTATTTAAATGAATACTTTTTTATATCTGCTATATATTGTATATGTATTAGTTGATTGGTTTTATATGTTTATTAAAAAAATTAAATGCTAAAATAGAACTTATGTAATAAGAAACATAATAAAGCCTGCAAAAAAATGTTTAATATGATTACTTATGCAAATGAATGTATATCTTATATAATACACATTTATACTATGTAAGTACAATATTATATTTACAGCAAGGTCGCAGAATGCCGAATAAAATAAATTAATAAAATTGGAGAAAACTTATACTAAAAATTTTTAGACCACATTTTTTAAACTAGAAAAATAACTAAAGGATAATTTTTTATAAAAATAATTATTTTAATAATTGCTTTAATGCTTTTATTAACTTTAAAATGCTTTAAAATTTTAATTTAACCTTCGGAGTTTTAAGTTTCGGAATAAAATAAATAATTAAAATATTCCGACCTTCGGAATTTGCGCAGGTTTAAATATCTAAAAAGTTGTATACAATTGCTTTATTGTCTTATGATATAATCTAAAAATTCTTCATTCAAATTCTGGTCCCAATTGGTATGGAGAGATTATCTTATTAAAAATGAAATAATTATAAATTTTTATTTTTGCTTTAATCTAGATCCAGTTTCTTAAAGGATCCTTCAACACCAAAAATACTGTTTACAGATTCAGGTTTTCCGGGCCTCTTACTTTCGTCGACTACCTTTTGCTGTTCGGCTATAAAGAAATCTGCATTCTCTCGTAAATTGTTTTTCATTTTTTCTGAAATTCGATAATAATTAGTCACATTCTATTAACAAAAACATAAACGTTATTATTACCATGTAACTGAGAAATGGAATCAGCAGTACCTCCTAAATCTTTTGGCAAACATTCTTGAGGAATAAATTCATCTAAATTGTTAATTTTTTCATGTAAATGATACTAAAAATGAAATTAAAGGTAAGTTTTCTTCTAGAAAACTGAAATGAAACAACAAACTAAAGAATGATTAAATAAAAACTTAAATTACACCCAAAATTAAGAGAGATATCATAACAATACATACTTACCATCTGCAATGTATTTTGCTTTATGAATGGTTTAATTAGAGCCATCGCTTTATCAATAAATGAAGTAATATTAATGAAATGAATTCCCTTTAAACGAATAGGTATTCCTGCCTAAAATAATAAGTTATTAACGCTGAAAGAACACATTTGAACTCTTGTATAGACCTCTAAATAGTAGAAAAGCTTTTTTATGGTCAACAAACTAAATTTTGTCAGTATAGAAAATGGCAGTTGGTCTAAATCAAATACAAGCAAAAATCCTTTTGCGGTACCTTGCTGGCGTAACTCCAACATCATTACCATATCGAATATTTTGATTTGATCATTAAAGTTAAACTTGTTGGAGTCTAAATCAATTACCTTAATGTAGATCACCTTATAATTTTTTTCAGTAAGTTTAGGCAATAGCGAGAACAAACTAAAAAAACAAAACAGTTTTGAACAGTTTTGGTTATAGGTAAATTTGTAGCTTACCAAACATCGAAAAAATCATTTGGTTTCGTATCAATAGCTTTATTACCAAAAAGTTCTGGACAGTGCGTTTTAAGCGTAAAAAATGTATTGATTGTTTTTTTTGCACGTTGAATACTGAAGAAACAACTGTGTAGAAATAAGATTAATTCAAATTCTGAAAAAGTAATAATTATTATAATTTTCTGGGAAAACTTAATTAATTGAAACGCACTTTTGGCCTCTTGCAATTAAAATTAAGTAATTCCAAGTTTTAGGCCATTTGAGCTGTTAATTAAAAAACTTAAATTACTAACCCGAAATTGGAGGCAAATATTGTTGACTTTGAGCCCACTGCTGTAAAAGTTGCACATCGCTTTTGCTTAAATCACTGTTTTTCTGGTATTCATCTTCAACAGTTGCAAATTGGGTAGACATCATCTTGTATCATAAACAGATTTAGATGCAATAGAAAATCACGTCTTTAAGTAATTTAATTTGTAAGTAATTGGTGAGAAAATATTTCAATATTTTTTTTAATTACTTTATAACAATATTATATTAAATTTAAGTTAGATATAAAGCATACTAATTTAATTTAAAAACTTTGTGTATGCTTAAAAAACGCAATTAATATTTTGAAAACTGCATAATATTCTTTTTAATTTGATAATTAAATCTAAATAATGCTTAAAAATATTTTGTAAGTATGTATAATTTATTTATTTACTTGTTTTGTTATTATAATATGTTTGCACAGTTCTTAGCGAAGTGACGTAAGCCAATGAAAAGTTTTTTACCTTATTAGCTGGACAACCAAAGAAAAAATGGATCAATGCGGCGGAAGTGAAAAACAAATTAGATCATCGGACCATGTACTTACTGTTGAGGAGATCAATGCTCTGTTGGATTTGAAACGTAGAGGAAGCTAGCTTATAGTAAGCCTTTAGAACGTCTCTTGCTTGGAAATCGTGAGTTCTATCCTCAGTCCGGGCGAAAATTTACTTGGTCTGTCCTCCGCGTGGTTCGGATTCCACGTTAAATCGTATGTCTCTTTGAAGAGCTCCACTTCCGCAAAACTCCTTGCCAACCTTTTTTTACGTTACACACACTCTTATGTAATTAGCTTCTGGCTATTTAGAGTGTGTCTAAGCCTAATAAAAAAACAGAAAACAAGAAAGACGTCACAAGTGCGTTGAGACAGTGTTTCACAACCTTGGTGTGTATTTCTACTCCTTCCAACGCTCTCAGTACTGCCTGGCTGTCTGTTATGATGCAGATCCACTTGTCTGTGTAAGTCCTCTGTACCATTTTCTATTCCCAGGCAATTATTGCAGTAATTTCTGCCTAGAATACCGTAGCGTAGGAGTCCAGGTTAATGCTAATTAATTAATATCATTAACATCCTCTGTGTACCAGATAGTATGATATCGTGTTCCCAGATTTTCCTTGGTGTTTTTCTTTCCCCGCTTACGTGTAAAAACCCTGAAAATTTTTTGGAAGTCTATTATAGTGCTAGATCTGTCCGATCACATGCATAGCATGTTATTACTCTTTAGGAAGTTAAAGATCATCGTGCGATGACTCTCTCTAGGGGTCACCTCTCTTTGATCATTTATTGATAGCCTTTATGCTGTCATCAGTGTATCCATTTTCTGGTCTAGAGTTACTTAGAGTGAGTTGATCCGTTCAGCAATAGTGAAAAGAAAAAGACAAAAAAATGGTAGTTATTGAAGAATTTTCTCCATAAAACAAAGACTGAAATAAACAAAAAAGAACTAAAAGCTATCCGACAAGTCAGAAAATTGCAAAACGGAAATCTTTTGGAAGAGTTGGAAAAGATATACAATCTGAAATTTACTAGTTAAAACTCTTCAAAATGCTCCTTTTGCAGTTTCTTGATTTCGACTGGAAGTATATTTTATAGTTTAACGCATATGTGGTTTACTCTTAATTGTGTTGTCTTCGGGCGATGATCCAAGTACGAAATTGTTTCTATTTCTGGTATTGTATGTGCGAAACGGTAAGTTAGTCTAAAATTGACAATTTTTCTATACACGCTGAAAAAATTATATAACTACCTGAATATCCCGAAAGCGAGGTTCACAAAACAATTTCAGGCAAGTCCAGCTTCTTCGAAAGAAACATTTTTATAAAAAAGATATTTAAAAAATTAACACAATTAAGGTAAGAGCGGTAGACACATTGCCTGCTTTTTCGACCGTCTAGCCATCACACCATACAATGTGTTTCTGACTCATTAGTCGTCATCAGTACCGCTTACTATGTAATCACTTAATTATGTGCACTATATTAGCTACTGGTTTTCATTTAATGTGGACTGCTATACGCGACGTCACTACACAAAAATTGAACCGCGCCAACGTACGTTATCGAGTATCACTCTATCAAAATTTGCAAATGTAAAATTATTGCACTCATTGTGCATTGAAGTTTTAAAAACTAAAAAAATTAACACAATTAAGGTAAGAGCGGTAGACACATTGCCGCTCTTACCTTAATTGTGTTAATTTTTTTAGTTTTTAAAACTTCAATGCACAATGAGTGCAATAATTTTACATTTGAAAAAGATATTTATTTAACCACTTAAATACCAGAAATCAAAAATTATACAAAAAGTAACGTGATCACACATATAATAGTTAGCAGAGTATAACTACATAATGAATAAGAAAGTATGGCTCAAACAAAAGTTGACAAAAACAACTTGACAAAACAATGAAGCTAACTGTTTCCTCCTAATGCTGATCCCACAGATCAAAGGTAATAAAAAAACTACTCACCCGATAGCTACCGATGAGTTTACAAAATAATCGATCTTATACAGTGATACCCCTAACCTACTGATCCGGCAATGTCGGATCAAGCATACCAACAAATTCTAGCTTTGCACCACGAACTATCGGAGATGACAAGGCTAAACAAAAAAAAATTTGAGCAATTTTACTCCAGTTGCTACGGCACTTTACACAAAGAACAATTTCTTCCAGCAGTAATAAAGTCACCTTCCAAAATATAAAAAGTGATTGTGATTGTCGCCAAGATTAATGTACAGATGTTTAAAAATAAATTTAAACAAGTTGAATACGAAAGACAGTATTAAATTGTATGAAATTTAAATCGCAATAAAATAATTTTCTTTACCTTACACTAAACGAAATTTCCATATTCCTAAATTTGCGACTACCATGTCTAACTCAATCCGGTCTTTTATCTTTCCTTAAGGTTGTGTTGTGTTGCACACAAAACCGTGTTGTGCAGGTACCAGACAAGTAAATATAAACACATAGGAAATGGTGAGAACCTAAAATTCCATAAACAAATTGCGGTCGCTGGTAGAACTTGGGACACCAAAAATTACTCTAATTGCCTCTTTTTGCTTCAAAAGAAATCTGTTTGCTACCAAGTCACAGGACGCCATTGAATGGAAGTTGGGGTTTTAACTTAATTTTGGCAATTTCAAATAAAGAAACTGCTTTTATTGCTACAGTATAACCATTCCAGTCTAGTGAATTCTCAAATGTAATTCACAAAAATATAAATTTTTCAATCTTTTCACTCCAAAGACTGAATGTAACTTTATAAGTCTTATCTGTGTTCATCTTTAAATCATTTGCAGTAAATAATTTTTTTTGTATGTTTTACCGATTCCGACGAAAAATACTCGAATTCTGTTTTACAGTTTGCTACATTAAGAAAGTTGGTATCGTCCGACAAAGTAATTGTATCACCTGGAACATTTAAAAGTAGATCATTCATATAAAGAATAAATAACATAAGTCTAACGATAAAAGTATATGTAGAACCCAAGTCTACTCCAATAATTTTAATAATTGATTAGAATAAAGTTATGAAGAAAAGAATATTTAAAATAAAATATTCGGTATTCGTTGTGCTCAGTTAGTTTCGGGTTTTTATTCTGAGCAAAGAAAACTCACATCCGAATACTAGTATTTGCTCTTATTTTCAGTTTAACTATCTAGAATCTTAGTTTCCACAGTAAAATCTAAAAATTAGATTTTTCTAATTCGTAATAGGCACCCGTTGCGATAGGGCCGAGTTAAAAATTTTTTTTTTAAAGTAAATTGAAGCAACATAAAATAATTTTGTTGAAAAACACAGAAATAGAATATTATCGTAGGCAGTGGTAATACAATATATTATAAATAATAAAACACAATAAGTAGAAATTAACGTATAATAAAAATACAGCAATACTACATGTTGATTCTAATACATTTCTGAGAGTACAAAAATGCTTTGATGTAATAATGTTTTCAATCTAAGTGTGTAAACCAGTTATGATCCCATTCGTATTTCTATTTATTAAATTTTAAATTAATGTAAATTCAGCGAATTACTACAATAAAGCAGAACAACCTACTACAGAAATATGACTATAAATTTTGATGTTTTATCTAATCTAAGTCTAGTTTTTTAAAAGTTCCTTCAACACCAAAAATACTGTTTATGCTTTCAGGTTTTCCTGGTCTCTTACTTTCGTCGACCACCTGCTGCTGTTCCATTATAAAAAAATCTGGATTTTCTCGTAAATTGTTCTTCATTTTTTCTGAAATTCGATAATAGGTAAGTAATATTCTTTTAACAAAAATATAAGAGTTGTTGTTACCATGTAACTGAGAAATGGAACCAGCAGTACCTCCTAAATCGTTTGGCAAACATTCTTGAGGAATAAATTCATTTAAAGTGTCAAGTTTATCATGCAAATATAACTAGAAATCAAATAAAACATCTAATGAAAAATCAGACAAAAAAAAATTACAAATTAACGGAGATAACACAGCAATACGTACCATATCCAATAAATTTTGCTTCAAAAATGGTTTCATTAGAGCCATCAGTTTATCCATATATGAAATAATATTAATGAAATGAATTCCCATCAAACGAATAGGCATCCCTTCCTAAAATAATAAAGTATTTGCACCAAGAGAATAAGTTTGAAACATAAAACTCCTATACCTGTAAATAGTAGAAAAACTTTTTCATGCCTAACAAACTAAATTTTGTCATAATAGAAAATGGCATTTGGTACAAATCAAATACAATTAGAAATCCTTTTTCGGTACCTTGCTGACGTAACGCCAGCATCATTACCATATCGAATATTTTAATTTGATCATTAAAGCTATACTTGCTGGAGTCTAAATCAGCTAACCTAACGTAGATCACTCTATAATTATCTGGAGTAAGTTTAGGCAATAAGGAATACAAACTAAAACAAAGCCGTTTTGAACAGTTCTCGGTATAGCTATATAATCTAAAGGTGACGACTGACTTGTAACTGAATATTATAATGTAACACATTAGCATCCGTGCTCGACTTGTCTGTCGGTTTTTTACCGAATTTTTCTGATTGTTACATTACATATCAGTACACATTTCGACGTGTTCGTTTTGAGCAACTCGTTTACTTAGTCGAAGTCAAAGTGCCAAAGTGCAAATTATTCATAATGGAGTGGTCTCAAAACAAAATTTTAACGTTAATTGAACTTTATCGAAATAAAACAATATAATAATATAAAATAAACAACAGTAAAAGAAATCAAACGTAAAATGACGAACCAAAATGACCTGGAGCACAGGTTGAGCCAAGCATTCCAAATGAGCATTCGCAGCGCCTAGAAAACAAGCTTTGCAATGTAATGCTTGCCGCAAACAGTACATTATCAAGTCAGTCGCCACCTTTACAGCTTACCAAACATCAAAGAAATCCTTTGGTTTCGTATCAATAGCTCTATTCTTAAAAAATTCTGGAACGTGAGTTTTAAGCGTAAAAAATATATCGATTGTTCTTTTTGCAAGTTGAATACTTGAGAAACAACTTTGTAAAAATAAAATTAATTCAAATTCTAAAAAATAATAATTATTATAGTATATTTTTTGGTTTCTTACAATATTAATGCTGTAATTCCAATTTTCATGGTCATTTCAAAAACTTAAATTACTCACCCGAAATTGGAGGCAAATGTGGTTGACTTTGAGCCCACTGCTGTAGAAGTTGCACATCGCTTTTATTCAAATCACAATTTTTTTTGTATTCCTCTTCAACCGTAACAAATTTGGTAGACATCATCGTGTATCATAAACAGTTTGGGATGCAATGTACAACTGGATGTAATGTGCAATTACGACCTAAATTAATTTAATTTGCAAGTGAAAATTTTCGAGATTTTAATGTAGTTTTTAATTGCTTCATAATAATATTATAATAAATTAATTTAACTCATAACATTGTATACGTGAATAAAAAACGCAATTAATGCTGTAAAAACTGTATATAATCCTTCCTATTCATAAAAAAATATAAATTATGTTTAAAAATATCTTCGGATGCATATATAATTTTTCTATATATTTAAAACTATTTTAGATATTTGTTATTTTGTTACTACGAGTATATTGTTATCGATTTTACATTTTAATTACAATAAAGGGTTCAGTAGCTATTATTAGACCTAAAGCGTCAATTTTATTGCCAATTTTAAAGAATTATGCAATCAGAGCAATCAGGATTTGAATATTTTGTAGAAGTAAAGTTAAACATAGAGGTTTAATCGAAACAAGAATAAAAACATAAGCTAAAGGAAGTAGAAAGATAGGAATTAATTAAACAAAAAAATATAAAAATATATTTACAAAATATTTGGACCCACCCTGTACTCTTTTAGTAAAATTTGTAAATTGTGACTTTGATTTGGTGGTTTTGAAAGAGTGCAAGGTGGGGAAACAAGAGAAAAATAAGGGCTTTCTGCTAAAATGACCGCACGAGCCTGTTGTTTGTATTTTGACTCTGTGAATTTCGATTAAGATTTTTGTGAAATACTTTTAATGAGAGTATTATTTTGCAACAGGGAAATTTGTGAATATTGCGATATTATGACCGCAGCTAGAGTTATTTTAAATTTTGTGAATTTGTGGATTTTGTTCTTTTTTTATTATTAAAGAAGATAGTTTTTGGATGAGTAAATTTTTTTATGGAAGTTTGAATATAATTTTTGAGTTTTGGAAGTGAATTATGAATTTTTTGACTTTAGATAATTTTTTCGAAGACGATTTATTTTTTTATACTGAAATTAAATTTTATTGAGAAACTAAAAACCGCTTCGACCTTTGAAAATTTCCGACTGCTCCCGCACAAGCAACGTAGGGTAACCCGAGTAAAACAAGTGTGTGATAAGAAAATTTTATATTTTTATCATAGTATAATATATTAAAATGTTTCGTTTTGTTGGTTTCGAGTTTTTGTTCATATCAAAGAATACTCGCATCCAAATATGTGCATTAATTCTTATTTATATTTTTGTAAAACCTTGGCTTTTATCGTGTAGAATCTTAGTTCTCACAGAAAACTTGAAAAATTGTTAGATAAAAAATTTGGAATTGTTTTTAATTCTTAACAATAGATACTCTAAAACAACCTAAAAATTTATTAAAAACACTGAAATAGAACTTTAAACAGTTTAAGCACAGGCTGAGGTAATGCAATAGAACGCTATTTTATTTGTTTTTCAAATCGTCAATCGTAAATAAACAAGAACAAAACCCAAGGGTGTGATATAGCCCGTAGATTTTTATCTATCTTTCTCTCTCTCTTTCTCTCAGAGTCTTTAGCTCTATTTAAAGACATAGTGATCACTTCTTCTTCAGAAAGGTTCTTTGGGAGATACCTCGGTAGTTTTTCATTGCTTGCCGAGGGAAGACAGTCAGAATAAATTTTTTACTCTGCTCGGGATCAAACCGAGGATCAGGCCGTGACTGTCTTCATAGACGGTTTTTATAAATTAATAAATTTATAAGCAGCGAATAAACAGAAAATCTACATAAATTTTTTCATAAAATTTCGGATTAATCGAATTTGAATCATCGATTTTTTACGTAAAGTCGTAGAAATTGCCATTGTGTTGACCGTCCGTATACTCTTTGTAAATACGTACTGCCACTTGTTTTAGTGGACAGAACACACACAGTTGGATTGTAGCATCGCTACTGCTAACATCAAACTTTAAATTTATTTAAAATAAGAATATGTTAATTACAGCCGAATTTTACTTAAAAACAATAATTTGGGTCTTATTTTCGATTTCTGTCAGATTAGGAAGATTTTTTCCATATCTGTAATTTTCAAATTTGGTCGGGCACAGAGAAATCTTTTAATTATTCGAAGTACTTTCAGTTCTGTGTCTTCTAGATTAGCCATTTTTTGAGTACAAATTATGCAAAAATGTGTAAAATAAAATAAAAACTCATCATGGGCGGGGCTAATCTTATGAGAATAGCCAATAGAATGTATTTGTGCGGATTTTCGCAATTTTTATGCAAATTTTTGAATGATTCTTAAAAATTATTTTTTGTTATTGTAATTTACGCCAAAAGCTACCATATAATTTTATTAGAACATTTTTTTAATTTGTTGGCTCACTTATCGCACTACTCCCAAACACTTTTACTTTTATAATACTAATTTTAATTAATTAAATACTTAAACTCTTAATATTACAGCTTGGCTGTAATAATTTTTTTAGTCTAGGTGTGTATTATAATATATTTTTATCATAACTATCGAAGTCTTCGTATTTGTATTTATTATTAAAACGACCTACTATGCATAGATACGATTATGAATTTTATTGCCTTGTCTAATCTATGTCTAGTTTCTTAAATGATCCTTCAACACCAAAAATACTATTGACATATTCAGGTTTTCCGGGTCTTTTACTTTCGTCGACCAGTTGTAATTGTTCCTTTATAAAAAAATCTTGATTTTCTCGTAAATTGTTTTTCATTGTTTCTAAAATTTTGTAGAAATAAATTATTTTAACAAGCATAAAAAGATTATTATTACCATGTAACTGAGGAATAGAATCAGCCGTCCCTCCTAAATCTTTTGGTAGACATTCTCGAGGAATAAACTTTTCTAAAGTGTTCATAGATTCGTCTAAGTGTAACTAAAAATGACATACTTATTATATTATACAAAATAATAACAAAATAATTAAAGTAAAGGTTTTTAGCTGATACCGTTTCCTTATATTTGAAGATGCAGGGTACGTTATCATTATGAAAAATAAATTACACCTCAAATTAAGGGAGATAACATAGCAAAATATACCATATCCAATAAATCTTGCTTTAAGAATGGCTTCAATAGATTCATGAGTTTATCCATAAATGGAACCATATTAATGATATGAAATCCCATCAAACGAACAGGCATTCCTTCCTAAAATAATAAAGAACTTACTTCCATCTTATTTCATGTTAACACTTAGTGGAAATACAAAATTTTGTACCTGTAAGTAGTAGAAAAACTTTTTCAACCCCATTAAACTAAATTTAGTCATAAATGAAAATGGGAGCTGGTCCATATCATATACAATTATTAATCCTTTCTGGGTACCGTGTTGTCTTAATTCTAACATCAACACCATATCGAGTATTTTAACTTGATCGTTAAAATTAAACTTAGTGTAGTCTAAATCAATAATCTTAGCGTATATCACTTTGTAATTATCAGGAGTAAGCTTAGGCAACATAGCAAACAAACTAAAATAAAACTGCATTTAATAATATTCAGCCTCAGCTATAGGTTTGATCAAAGCAAGAAGATATACACAGTTTTGTAGCTTACCAAACGTCAAAAAAATTCTTTGGTTTTGTGTCGATAGCTCTATTACCAAAAAATTCTGGACAGTGAGTTTTGAGCGTAAAAAATACATCGATTGTTTTTTTTGCAAGTTGAATACTTGAATAGCAGCTTTGTAAAAATAATATTAATTCATATTCTGAAAAAAAAATTAAATTTTATTTGTATACAGTCAAAAATGTATTTAAATTTATGTTCTTGTTAAAATTGAAATATTTTTGTTGCTTCTCTTATTTCTAATTAAAGAAGTTAATACCGTTCTTAAGTTACTAACCCGAAATTGGAGGCAAATGTGGTTGACTTTCCACCCACTTTTGTAAATGTTGCACATCGCTTTTCTTCAAATCGCTATTTTTCTGGTATTCATTTTCAACAGTTGCAAGTTTATCAGACATGATGGAACATTAAAATATTTGATACGATGTACAACAATTTTATAAGACTTCGGTAAATTTGTATATTACATCATTAACTGATCTAATCTATAAGTAAAAAACTGCGATTTGAATAATTCAAAGGGTTTTTTTGATTGTTGCATAATCACATAAGAGTATTTATTTATTATCATTATGCAATTGTAAATTAAAATATACATACAATTATAACCTGTGGTTAAAATTAAACAAAATTTATATTCTAAGAAAAACTATAATGTGAAATAAAATTAGAAATTTTAAAAATTCAATTATTTTTACCTCAAGTGAAACGGGTCAAAGTAAAAAATATGAAGAAGAAGAAGTGCAAAAAATCTTATTAACCTTAATTTTCCAGGTCGCAGACCTAATTAAAGAAGAAGAAGAAGAATTTTTTTATGTTATTTAGGTTAAAATGGTTTAAAATAGTTAAAATAAAGGTGCGTTACGAAAAAAGAAAGATATATTACAATAATAGTGCGAAAACTAAGTTAAAATATTAGATCCTTGATTCTTTACTTATTTAAAACGCCGATTTATTTATGTCTGTTAGTTTTATTTAATATTAATTAATATTGATAACAAAAAATGATTTGAAAGATCCATGTCTATTTAAGTAATTTAAAAAAAAAAAAAAATTTTAATTTAAAATTAATATAATAAAACTAACAAAAGTACAACAAAAATGTTTTCATTACTTTCAAAATTTTGATACATATTTTACATAACTTAATCAAGATCCAAGCAGCTACTTTAAAAGTTGTAATTAAGATAAATAACACAGCTAGCTCTATTTGAAAGATATTTTATTAGAATTAATTTCGAAACCTGACTTTCATACATTTTATTTGTTTAAAGTCTTATAAAGACTTATAGCAAATTCTAAAAAGTATTATTTATTTTAGATATAAATTATTTTCAATAAAAAACATAATATACTGTCATGAATTTTTTAGTTAACAACTTATAAGATTATTTTATTTGAATACAAAAAGTCTTCAATGTGCAAAATTATTCATGCAGGGATGAGAATCCATAGTTTTAGTAAAATAAATGACATGTTGATTTGATGATTAGTTCTAATACAAAAACAGATTTTAGTTACAAAACTTATTTAAAATAAAAAATTTAATTACCTGAAAATTCGTAGAATTCACTACATTTTATTTAAGTTAATTTTATTTAAAGTTAATGACGAGCAAAGGCTGAAAATGATGAATCAATTAGGGCTTAGAAAGTTATGAAATTTTAAAAGTGTTTGAAGACAATAATAAAACAAAAAGTGCAGCAAACAACATTAGATTGGATCATCATTTGAACTTCGAGCTGCAAAATCGTCTCTAGGAAGGGACAAATTTGTAAAATTTGCAACAATACTGCGTAAAGGAGAATTTGTAGGGGTATTGCGATATGAACAAGCAAACTAAAAAGTCGTTTAAGTATTTGTAGTTCCAACAAAATCTGGACATTGGTATAATCTGAAATTTAAAATTTGATTATTAAATAAAAAACGTACCGCAATCAAAAGTGATATGAAGATGATAACAACTTACCTGAAATAGATGGTTAATTTCTTGAATAAAAAAAATGCTCAATGATCAAATACGGACAGTATCAGGAAAACCAGATGCGAGTGGCCAAAAGTCCACAAACCAACGTTTAACAACACATGGTGAGAAAACGCATGTGCACTATTGCACGTATCACGCAGTGATAATTTTTTAGAAGCACGTTGAAATAATTACGAATTAAATATTAGAACATTAAAACAAACGGCAAATTTGTAAATCATTAATTTATCTTATGCAAGAAAAAGTCTAAAAACATCAACTAAATTTGAATTTATTAAATCTTGAATTGTGATAAAGTTTTATTTTGAAATGTAATAATTTTTTTTTTAAATATTATAAAAATTTGCATAGACACATATCATTGGATTTTATTAAAATTAAGGTAAATAAATCAAAAGAGTCTGATCCTCTCAAATAATCTATGCACCTCAACTAATTCAACAGAAGAGTGAAAAATTGATAATTTTATAAGGTTGGAGGCCCCCTCCGAGTGTTTGTAACCTTGGCGTGGTGAGGGGGCTAGCGTGCTTTCAGTGAAGCTGCAGGCATGTACTCAAGGGACGAACTGTGGGGAGACCCCCCACAGGGCGGACGGGAGGCGGTCGGGGCCGGCCGGGACTTAAAAACTCTTTGTGCCCGGTTCTTGCCGTCTTCTTAAAGGTTAGGATGGCTGTGGCGGAGAGAGCCTGACTAATTGGCAAACACAAAAATCAAATCGTAAACCGCCTGTGGGCTGCAACGACTCCCATAGTGGACAGCAGTGACAGGGGGCACGAGGGCCTTGGCTTAATCGCCTGGGCTGCGTGGATGAGGTACCACTATAAAACCCTCCCCATTCCCACGGTACTGCGACGCCAAAGGGATGCAAGGCCGGAGGGAAGTTCGGTCTCTAGTCGCAGAAACCTCGGGGCACCAGGCGCACCCCGTTGTATCAATGCCTTCTATCGTGCATGGGGCTCTGTGCGATGGTGACATTCTTACCCCAATACTCGTGGGAACAATATGGAACCACTAAATCTAAAATCAAACACGGGGGGCGCTTCCGAAAGGGAGGAACCACCCAGACCTTCGGGGGCTGCAAGGAGGCGCTATAATCGACTCCAAGCAGCAAAAAAGGCAAAGGAGGCAGGGACGGCAACGAAACCTACTCCTGAACCAAAACCAAGCACCTCGACCGGGGGGCTAAAGCGAAACCGGTCAGATGCGAGTACACCTGCAAGCGCAGGTAGACCAAAGAAGAGAGGCAAGGGATCAAACCCTACCTTATCTTATAAGTCTGTCCTGACAGACATTAGGGTGGCCATCATACCAGAGGGCTACCCTATAAACCTCCTTAGTGGGGAGCAGCTGGAGCTGGTTAAGGAGATGCTGCTCAGTGCCCTTGACACTATCAAGGAGGAGGACAAGGGGCCTAAGTTCACGGAGGTCAAACCCAAGGGGGGACTCCTGGTAGCCTCCTGCGTTGACCAGGCCACTAAGGACTGGTTGGTGCGGGTGGTAGCCGGGGGAAAGCCCTGGGAAGGAGCGAAACTTGGCGTCATTGACGCTAAGGACGTCCCCAGGCCTGTAAAGGTCATGACGTGGGTTCCGGGACCCTCTGTGGAACCGGAACTCATTATCAACAGACTGAAGGCCCAGAACCGGGGGCTCAGAACTGAGACCTGGTCTGTGCTGGAAAGGAAGACCGATACTAAGGGCCAGCAACTCATATTGCTGGTTGACGAACTTTCCTGGAGCAGAATCCAGGAAATGGAGTGTAAGCCTTACCTGAACTTCTCCAGGATCACCTTTAAGGAACTGGGGAAGAGGAAGGAGCAGGAGCGGGGAGAGGCTATGGAGGGGGGCGGGGGGACCTAGAGTTACCCCTGCCATCTGCTCCTCCCGGCGAGTCCACGTCTGCGGCTGAAGACGCACCTTCAGCCGATGGCGACGGTGACGGAGCTGCGGGAGAAGCCACTCTCCCAACCGGATCGTAGGTGCGATGATCCGGTTAGTACAAGTAAACCTTCACCATTGCAGGGCTGCTTCGGCGGCCCTGCAAAGGTTCATAATTAAACACGACATTGACGTGGCCCTGATCCAGGAACCCTGGGTAACGGGGGGCCGGATCAGGGGGCTCACTTCTCTAGGAGACCGGGAGCTGATTAGCCCGGGAGATAATCATCCTAGAGTATGCATCATTGCAAAAAAGAGGCTCTGCCTTTTGCCGCTATGGGGGCTCTGCACAAGAGACCTAACAGCAGCTAAATTTAAGATATCTATGGAAGGGAGCTTAACAGACCTCGTGGTAGCGTCTGCATACCTTCCATATGACCAACCGGGACCACCTCCTCCAAAGGAGTTAGAAAATCTGGTACTGGACTGCGAAAGCAGCAAAACACAACTGGTGATCGGCTGTGACTCCAATGCACACCACATAATATGGGGGAGCAAGGACACGAACAGCAGAGGCGTATTCTTACTTGAATTTGTCTTCAGTAATAAGCTGGAGATAATGAACAAGGGAGAGGAGCCTACCTTTGTCATTGTGGCAAGGGAGGAAGTAATTGACATAACGATAGGGACTTCCCTCGTGAGTCAGGTGATCAGAGACTGGCACGTCTCTCGGGAGGAGTCACTCTCTGATCACAGATACATTAGGTTTGACATAGAAACCCCACCAATGGTGGAGGCCTCGTACAGGAACCCCAGAACCTGTGATTGGGCTCTCTTTAATGAGAGTCTGGAACAGGGGATGGGGGAATGTCCGTCGAGGGTCACAAACACAGCGGAGCTGGAAGTGATGAACGACGCGGTAACGTCGGCCATTATCATAGCCTTCGAAGAAAGCTGCCCTCTAAAAGAGAGGAAAAGTAAGCGGGAGACCATTTGGTGGAACCGTGAACTCGAATCTCTCAGGGCAGAGTCTCGAAAGTCTTTTAACAAAGCTAAGAGAACAGGAGACTGGGAAGCTTACAGAGGCTCCCGTCTGAAATACACGTACGCCATACGTAAGGCAAAGGAAGACTCATGGAGGAAGTACTGCGGGGAAATCGAAAGAACTCCCGAATGTGCAAGACTCCAAAGAGCTCTTCTCAAGAGTGGCCACGGAAAAGTGGGCACAATAGAAAAACCACGGGGAGGGTTCACATCATCGGGGGAGGAGACTCTGGGGCTATTGCTCCGGACACACTTCCCGGGATGTGTCCCCAAACCCGATGATGGCTCTAATGGCCAGGGGCACCAAGCCATCCCGACGAGTCGGGCAAGCAGGAGCAACTGGAAATTAGCAGATAATATAATTAACAAAACGAGAGTTGAATGGGCGATTAACACTTTCAAACCATTCAAATCTCAAGGCGAGGATGGCATTTCCCCGCATTATTACAACAGGGGATGGAAGTACTAGCCACCCCTCTATGTACATTGTTCAGAGCCAGCCTGGCGCTCAACTATGTACCCCAAAGCTGGCGGATGGCTAGAGTGGTATTTATACCCAAGCCAGGGCGTGCATCATATGCCCAGGCTAAGTCATTTCGTCCAATTAGCCTGACGTCTTTTTTATTAAAGACACTGGAAAAACTGATTGATAGGCACATTAGGGATAGTGTATTGGTGAATTCACCTCTACACAGACACCAGTATGCCTATCAACAGGGTAAATCGTGTGAGCTTAGTCTACACGAACTAACTCACAGAATAGCGGGGGCCCTTGGCAGTCAAGAAATTGCTCTGGGAGCCTTTCTAGACATAGAGGGGGCGTTTGATAACGCCTCTTTTGACTCTATAGTGAGAGCTGTCGGAAGTCGTGGAGTCGACCCGGCTATTACGGGTTGGATTAGCTCTACCCTCAGAGACAGGAAAATCAAAGCTAGTCTGGGACAGACGACTGTAGAGGTGTCTGCCGCACGTGGGTGTCCGCAGGGGGGGGTTCTCTCCCCGCTGCTGTGGTGCCTGGTGGTGGATAGTCTTCTGCGGGAGCTGGAACAGGCAGGGGTACATGGACAGGGATTTGCTGATGATATCACAATCCTTGTTATTGGGAAATTCGGAGGAGTCGTGTCTTCGTTGATGCAAAACGCACTCAGAATCGTTGAAAGATGGTGCACAAGAGAGGGGCTATCGGTAAACCCGAGCAAAACCTCTGTTGTGGCGTTTACACAACGCACTAAACTTCAGGATGTGAGGACTCTGAGGTTGCGGGGGGAGGAGCTGCCTCTGCAGAAGGAGGTCAAATATCTGGGTCTAACTTTGGACAGCAGGCTGACCTTTACGCCTCACATCCGTCACATTACGAACAAAGCGACTAGGGCCCTTTGGGCCTGTAGGAGCATGATCGGTAAAACGTGGGGACTAAAACCTAAAATGGTACTTTGGTTGTACACCAAGGTGGTGATACCCACGATCACATACTCAGCCCTGATCTGGTGGCATAAAGCCAGCAAAAGGGAAAGCATAAACCGGCTCAACAGGCTGCAAAGACTGGCGTGCTTGGGTATTACGGGGGCAATGGCATCAACGCCCACCGCTTCCATGGAGGCTCTCCTGGGTCTTCGACCTTTGCACCTAGTGGTGGGGTCCGAGGCGCTACTTGCAGCCTACAGGTTGAAAATTAACGGTCATGGTGAGATCAATCCTAGAAGGGGGCACCACACTATGATCCTAAACTCAATTAAGAGTAACGGCCTGCTCAGCATGCACCCTGACAGAACTAGCACCGTGAGGGACTTTAGAAAGCCCTATAAGGTCATGGTTCCGGATAGGGATAAAATTGAAACCTCACAAACGTTGGGGCTTAGGTATGATACCATCTGGTATACAGATGGATCAAAGACTGAGACGAGTACTGGAATAGGTGTGCGAGGCAGAAGACTGGGGGATGCTTATAGCATCAACCTGGGACCTCTCGCAACTATATTTCAGGCAGAAGTAACTGCCATATTGGTCTGTGCTGAAGAGCTGGTATGGAGGAACCTTGTAGAGAGGAGAATCTGTATCATGACTGACAGCCAAGCAGCTCTAAGAGCCTTGGAAGGAGTTGAATTACACTCCAAGGTTGTCAAACAATGCAAAGATGCTCTGGTGAAACTTGCTCTCCGCAATAGCGTCACACTGATGTGGGTGCCGGGACACCGGGGCATCAAAGGCAACGAAGAAGCGGATTCTCTAGCTAGGAAGGCCGCTTCCGCAAACCTAATGGGCCCGGAGCCTTCCTGCGGGATTGCTTACTCTACCGCAAAAGGAAGAATTAGGGATATACTAGCAGAACAACACCTTGCACACTGGGTGGACCTACCTGGACTGAGGCAATCGCGTACGTTCATAAGGGCACCGTCCAGTGAGGCCAAAAGGAACAAAATACTCATGTTGAGTAGGAAACAACTTCGAAGGTTAGTGGGTCTCTTCACAGGGCACTGCTGCCTCAAAAGGCACCTCAGCATTATGGGGCTGGCGGAGGATCCTATTTGCAGGATGTGTGGCGAGGAGGATGAAACCCCACTCCACATACTATGCCAATGCCCGGCCTTGGCCAGGAGCAGGCTGCGTCATCTCGGTTTGCCCTACCCAACAACCGAGGAGATAGAACAATCTCCCTTCAGCTGCGTTCTCGACCTGGTCGAGGAGACGCAGTTGTTTGAGTAAAACTCGGATGGGTGCACAATAAGCTTAAGCTTCAGTGCAGTGGGGATATGTACCACAGCCCGTGACTAATAATAATAAAATAATAATAAGGTTGGAGGCATAGCAATACATAATTTATGTTATTTGGTGAAATATTAGTTGAGACAGGGGTCAGTAATAAACAATAAAATTGTCGACGTTCCGAGCCTTTATTGATCCATTAACAAGGCTACAAAAATATGTACAAAGTAGAGATACAAATAATAAAAATTATAGAAATTACAAAATCGAAAAAATAATAAAAATATATTAAGTAATAAAAGCATCAATATAATATAACATCAATAAAAAAAGCGTGGGCTATTATATAGTCATTATTAGTCATAGCTATATTATATATAATCATAGTGGTAGTGTGGGATTCTTACCCACTAAAAACCCTCTCTCGTTTTTGTGCAGGGGATTCGCTGGCGCATTTTGTCCGCGCATACACGCGTTTTCTTCAGCCCTTTCAGGAATTTTTTCTTTTTTGTAGTATGGAATTTTTGCCTACGTTTGCGCTAAGAGTTCTTGTTCATTTTCTTGTTTTCTCTTTGATCTTTTACTTTAATGGCTATAATTTTCGCTAATGACTTATCTCTTCCATGCCTCCTCAGAAGAAAACATTTGGTTGACAAAAGTTTCTGGTTTTAAGAGCTGCCTCAGTCTAAACTCGGTTTGATACCGTTGGTGGTACCATCGCTGACAGTGAAAGAATAAGGTGTGCTCTACTAAATCAATCACCTCTTCGCTGTAGGAGCATTTGCCGCTGGAAAAGCTTTTACATATGTGTAAGTATATGTCTCAAAGCATTTATATCCGGAAAGAAACTGGGTCAATTCGTAGGTTGTCTCTATATGAAGTCTGTTATACCAGGTGTTTACCGATGGTACGAGGCGTTGAGTCCAACTGCTCCCACTGCTGGGTCTTACCTTTTCTGTCAGGTATTTAATGATTTTGCTTCTGTTTTTACTTATTTTGATGCTGTAATTTGGTCTTTCTCTCTTGTACTTTGATATCTATAGAAATGAGAACTGTTAACAGCGTCATTGTTTCTGCTGAAACAGTTCTATAAGCTCTAGTTATTCTGATTGCCATCTTTTATGGATCCTTACAAGATAATGGGCTGCACGTCTTTGGTATTTCAAGGATTCCAAACATATTTCTTTTTTATTTTTTAATTTTTTTATTTTCAATTTTCATTATTTTATAATTTATTAATCTTACGTAAGATAAATTACCACCACTCCATTTGTCAATAAAAGTAAGAAAACATTGAAACTTCCCTTACCACTTAAGATTGCTTACGTACTACTTAAACTTTAGACCAAATAAACTTATAGACATGCCTGCCTGATTACCAATTGAAGCAAACATAACGCGTTACATGCGTGGGCTTATTTGACAGTTGTCGGTTAACCTCTAACGTGCATGTTAACTAGTAATAAATAATAATAAATAGCTTTACTTTTAACAAGATGAATGCATGAACGAACAATCTAATAGATTAAGAAGCAAAGTAAATAAAACAATTTTGTTTTCTGAACAATAATTAAAAAATAAAAATATATTTCTTTGTTTCAGTAATAATTGAAGATCACAAATTGCTTTGAGTATTATTTTTGTATAAGTAAAAAGTAACTGGAATTGACTACTATTCAAAACATGTAATAGTGAATTTGAGGTAAAATAAACAAAATTTTTGGTATATATTCTTATATTAAAATTTTGTATAAAATTAATTTTTACATGTTACATGAAATTGAAATAAAATTTAATTCATAACTTAGATAATATTTGTTCAAAAGCTATTTAAATAAATGTTAATAATGTTAATAACCTTAACCATATTACATATATTAAAATTTTGTTGAAAACAAATATTCTTATAATATCAAGATTGAAGTTTTTAGCGAACCAAAATAAACGATTTTCTTCATATTTACAGTATAAACTCTATGTATGTGTTTGAAATTAGCCCACACGTGACGTCACATGCGCCGAGTTATGTTTGCTTCACTGCTTGAACTAATCTATGCTGAGTTTTTTGAAAGATCCTTCGACTCCAAAAATACTGTTTACGTTTTCAGGTTTCCCTGGTCTCTTACTTTCATCGACCACCTGCTGCTGTTCCATTATAAAGAAATCTGCATTCTCTCTTAAATTGTTTTTCATTTTTTCTGAAATATAACAATATTTTATAAAAAAATTTTTATTAAGAAAAAGATGGTTATTACTACCATGCAACTGGCAAATAGAATCAGCACTACCTCCTAAATCTTTTGGTAAACAATCTTGAGGAACAAATTCATGTAGACTGGCAACTTTTTCATGTAAGTGTAACTAAAAGCGAAATCAAAATACTACAAAACTACAAAAAATGTTATAAATTATTGTCGTGTTTTGAAAATGATTTTATAAAATTTTGTATTGGAATTTTGAATATTTTGTTGAATTGAGCAGGTTGGCAATACAGATGAAAGAGTAGCGGCTTTTTTGATAATTAAAAGTGTTTTTAGTGCAATCGGTTGTTTGAACGGATTTTGTCAATTTTTCCATTTTACAATCACAATTGACAAAGTAAGAAATTTATAAAATTTATAATTAAAACTTGGAGATATTTTTTATAGATTACATTTTAAATGCACATGTGGCGCAAAAGATATAGCATTAGATTGCTAAGTTGAAATCGTAGGTTCGATTCTCGATAAAGTATAAAAGTTTATAATTGAATACAATTTGAAAAATTTAATAATTACATAATAAAAGTGTACAATGTGAGTCGTAAAAATTATAGAAGTGGATTGCTAAATTGTAGTCGTAAGTTTGATTTACAACGAAGTAAGAAATTTATAAAAATAATAATTAAATAATTAAAAATATTTTTTTATACATTACAATATCTTCTCATCGATTATAACTTTCTCCAATATGTGAGCTTTTAATCAAAGTATGCTTTTAATATGTAAAATATTATATATACCACGTTTAATAAATCTTGCTTTATGAATGGTTTCATTATAGCCATTAATTTATCCATAAATGGAACAATATTAATGAAATGGATGCCCATCAAAGGTCATCAAAGGGCATTCCTTCCTAAAATTTACATTTATAGTTTTAAATAACCGATTTGAGAAATATGAAATTTCATGCCTGTAAATAGTAAAAAAACTTTTTCATGCCCAACAAACTAAATTTTGTCATAAAAGAGAATGGAAGTTGATTAATGTCGTATAGGATTATAAATCCTTTTTCAGTACCATGTTGCCTTAGTTCTAGCATCATTACCATATCAAGTATTTTAACTTGATCATTAAAGTTAAAATTACTGGAGTCCAAATCAAGTACTTTAATAAAAATCACTCTATAATTATCTGGGGTAAGTTTAGGCAGCAAAGCAAATAAGCTAAAACAGAGTAGGCTTTAATATTAGCTCTGTTTGCAGCAAGCAGCTGTACAATTTTGTAGCTTACCAAACATCAAAGAAATTTTCTGATTTTGTCTCAATATCTCGATTAGCAAAAAATTCTGGACAGTGAGTTTTAAGCGTAAAAAATACATCGATTGTTCTTTTTGCAAGTTGAATACTTGAGAAACAACTTTGTAAAAATAAAATTAATTGAAATTCTAAAAAACGCTTGCATTTAATTTTTATTCGTTAATATTTAAATTACTTACCCGAAATTAAAGGCAAATGTGGTTGACTTTGCGCCCATTGTTGTAGAAGTTGTACATCGCTCTTTTTCAAATTGGGGTTTTTTTGGTATTCTTCTTTAACATTTGCAAAATTTTCAGACATGATGCACTTTGATTTGCATGCAATGCACTGCTAAGAATAAATAGTAATAGGAATATTTTGCACTATAGCTACATATACTCGTATATCCTATGGAACAGGTTTAACCTGTAAATAAAGTTTTGCAATTAATTTAAACATATTTTCTTAATTTCTTGATAAAATCGATTTTAAGTAATGTACCTTATTTATTTAATACAGTAGAATCCACTTAATTCTTAGTCCTCTTCTCCTTCCCTTCCCAATTGCAAAGAACTTGGAATGAATTAAAACGTATACTTTATTTAGTTTATCTAGAATTTAAACTAATAGTGGAATACTTAACCTAAGAATTTTGCTGTAATTGCTGATGTACTAACCTCTCAGATCCTCCGGATCTTCGGGGGTATATCTCTTTTCAAACAAAGTTATACGGACTTCAACGGAAAATTATAAAAAATGTTGAAAATATTAAATTTCATGGTTTTTGGTGAAACCAAAATATTTTTACAATAATTCTTAGTTTTTCTGAAAAAGTGAGCGCGTAAAAGTTTCGAGTATAGTAGTTTATTTATGAATTATTGTTTCAGTCTCTTAGCTTTTTCGATTAATATATTAAATATTTTGAAAATAAAACTTATTTGTGCTTTGAGCAATTTTTGATAATGTCAGTTGATATAAAAGCATCAGAATAAAATCGTCTTTAAAATCAGGTATTACGTGAAAAGGTGCACTTCGATAATGTGGTAATATAAATGCAACCTGCATTTTAAAACATTTGCATAATTGTGTACTTTCTTATATATTAAGTAGGTAAGTATTTTTATACCAAATGATGTACAAAATAAGGAGATAACATAAGATACATAATTTAAATTTTTTTATTTAAAAAAAATTTATTGTTTAAAACAATAAGCAAAATTTTTCAAACGAAATATTTATTAGCCTAGTAATTAGTGCGAAAAATTGCTAGTACTATGGTATTATATCTAGTTCGAATTCGAAAGACTAATTTTTGTAACAACATTTTGTCTAAAAATTTATTTATTTTAACTCTTTTAGTCATTACTCGTTGGTACCGCTTATGGTTAGTCTACTTTCAAAAAATTTGAAAGTTTAAAAAACTTTAAGTTAAGGCAACTTGGTGTGTAGAGAAGTTTACTTTTTCACCCAGAGAAGTTATATATTGTAATGATATTTTTTTGAATGCGTGGCAAACGGTAAATAATCACCAATCTCTACGGCTTTACAAGTCGGAGAGCTAAGACTTCTCAGGAGCGGATTCTTTTGACGATATTGTCTTCGATTTCAAAATAAAATAAAAATCCTTCCAACTCAAGCAAATAATAAATTCTTCAAAAACAAATTTTTGTATCGTAAATAAATTCAAATATAATTCAATGTAAAACTTTATTGAGCTCGCACTTTTAACTTTATCCTTATCCAATTCGCCTTCTTATCACCATCGACATGCGTTCGCATAAATATAATTTCAAATTTTCAAATCATACACCAATTTCAAATTTTATTATTTCAATCTTTCCTTCCAAAGCAATCAAAACTATCAAAACTACTACCGTATCAACGGTAGCAACGTATCAAAAATTATTCCAATTCCAAATATCAAAAATTATACTTCCAAAAAAAGCGCAATAATGCATTCGCATCAAAATTATTTATTTAAATCAAAATCAAAATTATTACTCACAAATTCAAACTTATGAAAAATCTCAAAAATAGCTCACTGGAGTCAAAAATTAACGAGCCAAAAGTCGCACCGCTGTCTCTCGCGGCGACTCGTGGCAAAAGCAAATATCTCAGTCGATTCGCCCCCACCTGTCTAATTTCACAATCTTACAACTTAAAATTATTAAAATAAAATTTTCATCAAAATGTACAGGGTAGGTGCGAATCCCTTTGAAACACCACAATATACTTGTTTATGATTGAATTACTTTGTACTCTGATATAATCAAATAAATACAAGAGAAACCAGAGCCTTCAATTTAAAAAAAAATCTAAAAAAATTATGGTGGATTATAGCCTAAATTACACATATCATGAACTTTAAAATTATAGAATCATTCAAATTTTGGTAAAAATACCCAAAAACCAAAATAATAGAAAGCAACTACTGTATTTGCTGTTTACATAAGATTAGCCACGCCTATGGTGTGTTTTTCTATTATTAAAATATTTTTGTGCCCCGATGCTTAGATTCTCCGCTCTGGTCTTCTCCGCTCCGACCGCTTTGAGTTGTTTTGACAAACGCTGTATTCATAAGTAACAGCCCCAAGCCGAAGGAAAATTTGAAAGTACGACTTTCACGACAAAAAATTTTTTCAACAACTTCCCGACGGCAAAGCCGAAAAAAGTTGAAAGAATTTTTCTAGGGAAAGTCATTTTCTATAATTTTCCGTCGGATAGGCGCTGCTTTCTTGATAACAACGCGAGAACCTCCAATTACGCGTTTTCGAAGATTGCCGAAGAGCGTCAAAGAACGGAAAAATCCAATATGGCCGCCACGAGGGTTATGTTATCACTAAAATATTCTCCTAGACCGGACTTATATGACCGGAATTATATGACTTCCACATTTTTGTTATTTTTGCCATTTATTCTACTGAAAGTTTAGCCCTTCAATAAGAACTCCTCAAAGCAGTAAGGCCAGATGGCCAGAAATTTTCGAGAAAATTGACTTTGAAATATTGTCGAAGGAGTTTGAAGACAAGATGTGAAACAATTAGCAAATAGTTTCGCAGCACAGTGGCGAGCGAGTTGGACTAGGAACCAGTAGGTCCACGGTTCTATTCCCAGCTACGCTAGTTTTTTCTTTTTAATTTTTTTTTCTCTAGTGCGTATTATTTTCCTTAAGTAAATGCTCGTAATACACAAGAGCATCTTTCATGCGTAATTTAGCGATTTCACTGCACAGACTATCTTCGACGGTGTTTTCAGCCCTCGTCGAGGGGTCAGGCAAATTAATGGATAAATATCAGACATGATAACTTTTCAGTAACTACGCTAGATAATAACTAAACTGTTGAAAATGTATTTTAGGATAAAAATATGGATATGGATAAAAATATGGATATGAAGGAAGATTCGGATATGAAGATATGGATATGAAGGAAGTCGATTTTCTCGAAAATTTCTGGCCATCTGGTCCTACTGCTTTGAGGAGTTCTTATTGAAGAACTAAACTTTCAGTAGAATAAGTGGCAAAAATTACAAAAATGCGGAGGTCATATAATTCCCTTGTTAAAGATGTATGAGCGAGAGCGTGGAGTAATAGCAAATTTTGGTGAGTGGGGATAGGCTAGTATCGTTGCGGGGTGAGGGGACAAAAATAACCACGTGACGTGTAATTTACATTTAGCAACACAGTTTTTTTTATTAATTTCCTGTCGGTCACATCTGACATTTTTATACATTTATTTTTTACATGCTATTTTTTTAATTTTTAATTATTGAAATGCGGTTTATTTAATATAAAAATTCTAAAGTCTACTGCTTTTACTATTAGGTTATATTATATATGTTTTTAAATACACAAATATAGTTATTAATTATATAAGGGGATTAAGAAGCCTCTAATCTACGAGAGAAAATGGGCACTCGAGGCGCAGCCGAGAGTCACATTTTTTCGAGAAGATTATAGGCTTGTTAATTCCCGAATGTAATTCAACGTTTTATCCACGACCATGGCTAAAACCACAAGAAAAGATTTTGGTTTTGAGAAACGTCAGATTTGACAAATTGATTTTGACCAATATCTACTGATTTTGAGCTGAAAACTAATCCACTAGTGTATTATGAATTCTAATCCACTAGTGTATTAAAAGGCCTGTAATCCACGGAAAACGGACGTATTAAACCTTTCTAATATAGTGGTCGTGGATAAAGGTTATATTTACATCTGTATTTACTATTACTACCGCTAGTTTGTTGTGGCGCTCGTGATAGCAGTAAACCAGTGAATTACAGTGAAACCTTGCCAAGTGTCATATTACGGCGAGAAAAAATTTGTAAAATAAAATAATTTAAATTTTATTTCAATTTTTCTCTTTGGGATGAACCGATGCATAGTATTTTTAATATACTGACGAATTACTGCAAGTACCATCTTTCTTATTTATAGTTTTTTTTTAAACTAAAGATATTTTAACATACTGATATTTGTTGGTTTATCATCACAACTACCCATTTTTCCATAAGAGCAATGCATTTTATGTCGATTTTCAAAAATAAATCAAAAGCTATTACATTATTTTAACGGTACCAGGTAATATTTCACTATATTCAATGGCGCCCCCAATATCTTCTGGTAAAAAATCCTTGGGAACGAATTTAAATAAATCATCTACAGATTCAGTGTGTAAGTAAAACTGAAAATTTTAAATAAAATATTTTTAAGTATTTATAATTTATTCGTTAAATTAGCAATAATTATATAATGTATTATTATGAACAAAACGAAGAATTTTAAGTAATGTAAAAAAATTAGCATAAAATGTAAAATTAGAAAGTTATTTTTGAAGACATCGCCATAAAATACACAAAATAAAGAACAAATAAGTTTATTATTATATTATGTAAAAATAAAAATTGAGTTTGATTATTAATTAATTTTGTAATTTGAATTAATTACGTATCCTGCTACATTTTTTTTATTTTAATGTTAGTTTAAACAATGTTTATTTTTGTGCTTACTAATGGCGAAGTACAAAAAATCTGATGCCGTGGGAAATAGGAAAAATACAACACGCGATAAATAGTCAAGCAATTGATATTGTTCGTTTTTTCCTATTTACGGAATAAAATAATGTTGTGAAATATGTTTAGCACGAGGAAACTTTTTAACCTTTTGAGAGACTCATCTATCTCTTAAAATAATTGTTTTTTTATCAATAAAATTAAAGAAATTAGAAATATTCCTACTAAAGGCAGCAATCAATAGAAATATTTTATAGGTTTATTTTAATTTTAGTAAATTAGTTGATAAATAAAGCATAATAAAAAATATAGGTTGCAGTATTTTTTTAACATATCTACATATATTATGTATGTTAAATATAAATATAATTATTAAAAATTGACATAATTTTAAAAAATAGTTAAAATTCCATTTTGAAACGTTTAACAGATAAATTTGATATTATTTTAGAATACTGTATTTTATTCTATAACATATATAGCAAACATAATATATCCATGTACTTATTTGGATTTCGCTTATTACTTTTGAGTATTTCAATATTGATCTTACTTTTTCTATTACTACTACGATGTTTTATTGGAATGCAATATAAATTTGCAATATAAAGAACGCTCTGTGCCTTAAGCTCCGAAAGTCTCCATCTGTCACTGCGTATTTTATGTTTGTTAATGTAAAATATATTAATTTTATAATTTGTTTAAATCAGTAGTTATTAATACAGTCAGCGAAATTCAATTAATCTCATCACCTAAAACACTAATAATAATAGACCGACACAATTTTCTAAAAGCATATAAAAATTTTTTCAAACTTTTATTTCTATTTAAAAATAATATCACATGAAATACAAAACAATTTAAGAAAAATTTATAAAAAAAGCGCTAAAACCAGCACAAAATTGGATTAACCTCACCCTTCCATTTTTTAACAATTATCAGTTTTAAATTTACATTAATAACAGATATTGTTTCTTTTGGTTTTTAATACTTCACAAACTCTTTTTTTCATACTTATGACCAATTTCTGCAAAATTTCTGATGCAATTTCGTTCTAACTTCTATTAATTGAATTTTTTAGCTCTTGCACCGTATACTTCATTGTTTTTCATAAACCTTGCAAACAAGATCATTCATAAGTTTTCTATTGGATTTGAGTCTGGAAATATTGATGACTATTCCAAAATTTCGATATTTTTTTATTGAAGCCTTTCAGTTACTTGGGGGTGCTTTGTGAATGGCTGCATTATCTTGGTGGAATATCCAATTGTCTGTTGACAATTGTTTTCCAAAGTCTATTATCACTTCCTCTAATAAGTTAATATAATTATCACCGTTCATTTTTGCAGATATCCAAAAATTGGCTATTTTGAAGTATGCAGCCCAAACTATCACTGTTTCACCGCCAAAGTTTCTACTCATTTTTATTTTTGACGTGATAATGTCTTATAAATCGATTTTGACTTTGATTTGCGATTTGTAAAATTTTTGCTTATTAAATAAGTGAAAATTAGTTTCCGAGCCATAGAAGTGAATATTTGTGACGAGTCGTCGATTTCAGTGTAAAATTGCTGAAAAATATCTAAATTTGAGAAATTCGTGAGTGCAATAATTTGAAGGTCAAGGCTGAGACGCCGCACCATATTGGAAAGGATAAAAATTTAGATGCGAATACAAATTTACGTACCTACGTTGAGTTTACAGTTGAATTATTTGGATATTATTGAAAACAGCATCAACGGTGTTGAGATTGAAAAGTTTCAATAAAATTGAGTTGAAAAATTAGAACTACACCAGATGGTTTGAAGAAATTGGTTAACCAGAAAACGTGTGCCACTGGATACGTACAGAAGCCAAATGGTGGTCAACTGAACCAAGCGCACCATACCACTCACGAGATTCATACAAGGTATTTGAAAATTAAATTGCCCATTAGTGACAAACATTTTTATTATAAAAAATCAACATTTGTATAACAAAAAACTAACTAAAAGGTAAGGTCTTACCTTAATTATGTTAGTTTTTTAGTTTTTAAAACTTTAATGCACGATAAGTGCAATAATTTTACATTATTTGAAAATTTGTATAACATTATAAATTATTTGCTACACATTTGACACTTAACGACAAATGAGCTTGAAATTTAGCAGGATTTTAAATACAGTAAATGAAATTTCAAATTCAGTGGTCGAACACAATTACACGTTAAAGCCTAAAAGCGAAATTGTCACTACAAAATTTTCCTTTGAATAAATAACATTTTTCGTTATTCAAAATATGAGTTTATATTTGCTCGCAAGATAGACGGGGTGACCCACAGGAACTCACTACTGAGCGTTTTATTGTTTCCGATAAAGCTGAGCCAGCCGAGGTAAAATTTAAAGGTGACAAAGGTGTTTTTGGAAAATACCATCACAATATATTTTTTGTTGTCGACGTTGCGTTGTTAATTTTTACAGTCATGGCACGTGAGGTAAGGTATGAATGTATTAATTTAATGAAGTGTGCCGAAAATTTGTAGTTTATTAATTTGTAAGTCAGTCCGTCAATCCAAACTTTGTCAAAAGCTTCTTCTATATCGAATAGTGCCAAGACTGTTACTTTGTCTTTGTTAAAGTTAGTTAAAATGTCATTGGTTATTTTTGTTATTTGTAATGTCGTATTATGTTCTTTCGTAAATCCAAATTGGTTTATATTTGTAATTTTTAGTTCGTCTTCTTCTTGTTGCAGTCGGTTGAGTATTATTTTTTCTGTTAGTTTCGAAAGTGTGTTTAGCAGGCTGATCGGTCTGTAACTAGCTGGTTGAGTGGCGTCTTTATTTGGATTGCGTACTGGTATCACAAGTTCTAGTTTCCAGTCGGTCGAAAAATAGTGTAGTTTAATAATTGCGTTTATTATATAATTTAGCTGCACCATGGCTTTGTTTGAAAGGTTTTTTAAAATTAGATTTTCAATCTTGTCTGGTCTTGGGACTTTACGGTTTGGTAGTAATTTTATTAAGGTCTTAATTTCGTTGGGGCTAGTCATAATTTTGCTGAATTGTTCGGTAGTTAAAGTGTATTGTCGATTTAAAAAAGTTTTGACGTCATTTCGTATCTTTGTTTGTTCGTTGGTGTCCGTCGTGTCGGTATTGTGTACTTTTTGGAAAGTTACCGCTAGTGTTTCAGCTTTTTCAGCGTCCGTCATAGCGGTGACATTGTTGTCCAATTTTAAGGCCGGAATAGGTTAGTAATTTTTTTAAAGTTTATTTGTCAGTCGCCAAATAGAGTTGTTTTGTGGTTTTAATGTCGAAAGCAAGTCCGTCCAGTTTTTGCTTTTAAATGTTCTGGTCTTGTCTTGTATTTCTCTCGTCATTTGAATCATAATCTTCTTATTGTTAATGCCTGCCGTTCGCTGCCACAGTCTTCTAAAGTGATTTCGGTCAGTGATTAAATTTAAAATGTCATCTGGCAGATTTTCTTTGTTGGAGTTAATTTTGATTGTTTTTGAATTTTGATTTTTAGCGTCGGTAATGCAACGTGTCAAGTTTTTTGTCTCAGTTTCTAATGTTTCGATTGAGTTAATATTTGAATTAATTTTAATGTGTTGGTCAAGGTCGTATCTAAATTTATTCCAGTTGGTGTTTTTGTATTTGGTTATCGTCTTTGTGTTGGTATTGCTTGTAAAGTTTCCGAAATGAAATTGTACCACGTTGTGATTTGAACTTAGTCTTGGCAGCGAAAGCGGCTTCGTGACGTTGTTTAGGTTTTTAGTCAGTAAAATGTCAATCGTACTTGGTGTCATGTTGCTCATAAGATGGTGCGTCGATTCGTCAGGGTAGTGAATGTCTAGGTTTGTGTCAGTGCAGTAACGTAGTAATGTGTTGCCGTTAGTGTTGGGTATGCTACAGTTTCAGTACGTATGTTTTGAATTCAAATCGCCTGCTATTAAAATTTTGTTACCAAGTCCGAAGAGTTGGTCTAAGTCATTGTCATTCAAAATATTTTGCGGTCTATTATATTCTACAATTATTATTGTCTTGTCCTGAAATCTGATTCCCAAGGCTTCTGTGCTGCAATTTTGAATGTCTAAACCGACTTTACAGACAACCCGAGTACCACGTGTTTTTTTCCCTTTAATATTCTGCCAATAGTATTTTAAAGCATCAGGCACATCAATATTAAACTTTTTCTTCTTAGAAAATATTTCATTTTTTCATTTTTCGTCTCATGAAATATGATTTTCGACAAATTTCAATCCATTTTTGCTGAAAAAATTCTTTCTCGCACCGATGGAATTGCTATCTCGCAGGGATGCACGAACCCCATGATAATAACCACTGGTTTAAATGAATTGAAATAAATTTTTGTTTGAATTCACTCTTTTTATTTTAACTTTTGCAATAATGTAGACCGTTTGAAACACAAAATCAGTAAGATACATAATTATTATACATTATATAAGTTGGTAACTCTACGTACCTTCTTTGCATTTATTAAAAATCAGAATTTTTCTAAAAAAATTTGAATCAATTATTAATTAATTTAAATGATTAAAATATTTTATATGTTAAATATGCATCACATCCGATGTGATAATGTTGATTTTATTTGTTATCTGATCTCAAGTAATATTTTGTGCTGCAAGCACGCTGTGTCAGCTTAAAATTCAGCTATTGAGCTGCATCAGCTGTTGATTTTTAGTAACGTCAGAAGCTGAATTGCTACTGAATTGCTAATTTGGCGGCAAAAAACAGCTGAAATTGCGCTGCGTTTACTGTTCAAAATGTTGAATTAGCTGATAATCTGCTTTTATTCAGCACTGAGTCAGCTCATTTAGCGCTGAATTAATTTTTAATTAATAACATTTTATTTATAATTATAATATAATTTATAATGTTAAATTTGTAATTTATAAATACTTTTTTAATTACACATTACACATTCTTAAAAATTTTGAATATTTTGTAAGAAACCAAATTCTTTCAAGCATCAAACGCTCGAGTCAATTCTGAAATGACAGAATCAATAAATTTTAAAAGGGAAATATTCGGTGTTTTATTAAGTTGACCTTAGTTTAATAAAATAAAAATTTTAATTTTGGATTTTAAATTTTAATTTTAGTTAAATTTTAAAATTTTAATTTTGAAATGCAGATTTTTGATTATAAAATATTTGAAGCAAGTATATTTATGTTATTTAAAATGATAATATTATCAAGTGATAATATTTATGATAAAATTCAATTTTTACTTTTATAGAAGTACAAAAACTATTTAATTTTTTTAAATAATTTTTAATATTAATTTTAATATTATATTAAAATTAGTTAAATTTAATATAATCATTCAACTAAATAGTTTTTGACTTATAAGTAAGTTACTATATTAAATAAGTTTAAAAAGAACAAGTTAAACAAACATTAAATTATAAATTATTTATTGATTGAGCTTTTGGCTTAATAATTTATAATTTAACGTTTATTTAACTTGTTTTTCTTTAAACTTATTTAATATAATTTATCACAAGTTAATAATTAATATATGTATTTATATAAGTAAGTTACGCATTTAATTTTTAATTTTAATTTAATATAAAAAAAAATTTGTATTCTATAAATATTTATGATATTGGAAAAGTATAATTGCTGATTATTTAGTTGTTAATTTGAGTGAGACTTAATTGGAAATAAAACTTAAGGCAGAATTTCAACCAAAAATAATTTATTTAATTTAACTAGCCGATAAGTAGTAAATACAAAGCAGCAATTAATTGCTCCAATTTTCCGATAATATGTCCCCTAATTAATTTTTAATTTATTATAGGTGATTGTATTATGTACTACATACCACATCCAGTAATTCTTTCTTCATGAACGGTCTCATTATTGCTAACAGTTTATCAATAAATGGTACGACATTAATAAAATGTAAACTCTTGAGCCGTACTGGCATTGCATCCTGAAATAATAAAATTAGATTTTTATTGTATTAGAAAATTTTGCTGTATATATAAAATTTTCAAAAATAATTCTCGAAAAAAAAAACAAAATGAAATGTTTTCATGTGGTATAGAATACAATAACGGTCATATTTCTAATTTCCTGAAAAAAAGCATTTCTGAAAAATGATCAGAATTTATTGAAATATTTAGTAACAAAATTTATTTAAAATTTTGTAGGGTGGATGGTCTCTTTCTGACCGTCCTGGATATAATAATTATTCACGAATAATTCTTTAATTTGAATGTCGAGTATTAATTATGTTGTTCGTTCATCGCCTATAAGCTGCGTAATTTTTTTAATTGCGTTTCTTAGCTGTTAGCCTTGAATAAAGACAACATTTTTATTACCTGTAAATAATATAAAAATTTTTTCATGGCCAATATACCAAATCTTACCAGATGTTCAAGATTGATTACCTTCATATCGTAAATGATAATAATGCCCTCTGCAGTTCCTTCTTGTGCAAACCATGACGTAACTGACATATCAAATAGTTTTAGGTGATCGTTAAATATAAATCTGTTGGAATCAGGATTCACTACTTTACAATATATCGGTACATATCCTTCAGGTGTACGTTTTGATAAAGGTTCGTATATTCTGAACCAAGTAAAATTTTTGTAGTTAAACTTAAAATCATAGTTGTATTAAAAATACTCACCCTGTAGCTAGAGCTTCTACGACAGAAGCAAAAAATGGATCACGCCTGCTAAAATATTCTGGATAAAGAGGTTTTATGGTATAAAACGTTTCGATCGCATTTTTTGCCAATTCTATACTAAAGTAGCAGGTTTGAAGGAACAAAATTAGCTGATATTCTGAAAAATTAAAAATATAAAAAAATTAAGTAACAAATTTTTTTAAATATTTGTTCAATATTTTATTATGTAAGTCCACAAAACTTTTTAATGCGTTCTTGGAAGAAGGAGAGTTTGAACTTCCCTTGATTTGAATCTCAAGTTTATTGCGAAGCTTTTTGTGGTAAAAATATTTGTAAAATTAATAAAATTATTATTAATTTACCTGAAAATTGGGGTAGATGGGGTTGTTTATCAGCCCATTCTCTCAATGCGGTGACATCATTCTTTCTGAGATCTTGATTTTTCTTATATTCTTCGCTGGGGTCATCCATATAGGAGCTGCCAGGCTTGAACGACCATTGGGCCATACCTGGGGCAGCCCTGAGTAACCAAGCTTTGGCTGTTCGAAGTTGGTTCATACTTGTACCAAACTTGAACAACCAAGTCTCGGCTTTCTCAATGTTAGTCTAAGCTTGGGCCAGCCTTGGGTAACCGAGCTTGGGCTGTTCGGGGTGGGTCCATACTTGGACTATTTTATTCAAAAAAATTTTTCACTTTTTATTATGTTGAATTGTATATTTTTAATGTTATTATAGATATATCTGAGTTCAAGGAAGCGATCGAAGAGTTAAAAAAATTTATAAAAACGGAAATATTGAATGCAAAGAGGAGTATCCTCTATGACTTGGATCAGAAGATCAATATTCTAAAGTTAGAAATATGTAGAAAAGCTACCACTACATCTGACCATACACATCCCTGGAAAGTTATAGACGCAGACTTGCCAGCCAATGATCTGGAATCATTTTTAAAATTTGAAGAAATTTTAAAAATAGACACTACGAAGCAGGAAGCACTGGTATACGTTTTTTTTAAATCTTATATTTAAAATTTTGTGACTTGTATAATTTACAGAAAGAGATTTTTCGATTGTAAACTGTCGGATCTATAAATTACGACGCCGATATTTCAGTAATATTAAAAAAGCATATTGGAAAAACTGTTCAATTGCAGTACAGTAGATGTGGCAGAGTAGTGAATGGGGTGGGAAAACAAAATTTTTCAGCTACAGAATTTTACAAACATATGAATGGTAAAGTAATATCGTTAAAAAAATTACTTAAAGTAATTATATTTTAATCATTTTCAGTTTCAGATTTTCTGATGTCCAAGTACAGGGAATCTAAAGAAATCTTGAAAATATTGCAGGCTACTAGTAAATTTTTTTCCGGCGCGAAAGATCGAGACGGTAGGCGAGCTCAACGTGCAAAAATAATTTAAAATGTAATCTATTTTTTCTAAATTTCTGCTTCCCATTATAACGGATAAGAATAAAAAATATCTAATTATAGAGATCTTTTTTCCATGCCATAACATTTGATATTTTGTTTTTTAATTATTAATAGAAACTCGATAGTAAAATTAAAAAATATAGCTCTATTTTAGAAAATATTAGCAGGCTTGGCCGTCGCATTACATCAATTTTAAGGCTGTTCTTTTAGTATCTTTTTATAAGTTCTAAACGGCTGGACCAATTGACTTGAAATTTTGACAGAATGTGTATTAGATTATTACAAACCTTTACGAATATCCTTTTTTTAATAAGTTTTTTGGTTTTTCCAAAAAAGCCAAAAAACCATTGAATTTGAGATCTTCCGTTATTTTGTAAATCTCGATTTTTAGAAACTTTTGGCTCAGACAGAATTTTGATATCTTAATTAGTTTAAACGTGATTACGACCTAAAGTTCAAATTGCTTCACGTAATTACAATTGACGTGTAGAAAAAGTATATAAATTGAGAAGGAATGTTTTGCATCTCTTACAATTATTCTTATCGAAAATAGTAAGCCAGTGTATCAAGCATAGTATAATGTTATATACTGCATAAATAAATTATGTTCACCGTTACTACTTTTACTATTTAAAAATGTAGGTATGAATTAAAAATTCTTTTGAATAAAAGGTTTATTGGTTTGGTGTTATGAAAGTATGTTTAAATTAATTTGTCTAAAAGGGTGAGTATGTACGATGTAGTATGTACGTACATACAGTAACAAACAAATATATTTTTATTTAAATTATAAAGGTGTACCATATTATAATATGGCAAGTTGACATATTATTACGTATGTATGCAATTTCAAAAATCAAAACTTCAAATTTAAAAAACTCCTATTTATATTGATGTTTTAAAATAAAAATTTTTCATCTGTTCAACATAAAATTAAAAATTGCTTTGTCAACTGTCAAATTTTGTTAAATTTATAATAGCTAACTGCGCTTTTTGTTAAAATATTTTTCTCTATGTAAATCGCGAAGTCGCGTACAGTTTATGCTTAATTAAATATTTAAGAAGCTGGAAATTAATTAATAACTACGTAATCAATATTAAATGCGTATAACGGTCGAATAAAATCTACTAATTAATTAATAACGTGCCATAACACGTAAATTTGCGTCGCTGTTTTTTGGTAATTTGGAGAAGATAAAGGTGAATTAAACCAAGTCGTAGATAACAAGGCGAAGCGGAGAACACCTGTGAATTGATAGGAGAGTTTTTAGATGAGCTATCAAAAGGTAAATCGGACTTTTTGACTTATTTAAGAAATCGAAGAAGTTATCACGTTATCATTTAGTTGAAAATTATAGTCGCACCGTGCGAATAAAGTACTGCTCAAACAAAAATAAAATTATAGACCTACCTAGTGAATAAAGTTGTAGTCAAGTTAGTAAATAGATCGAAATAAAGCGTAATGTAATGCGGGTACCTCCGAGGTGTCGAGCCGGGTAAACGTATTGACCGCAACTCGCTGTAAAACGCACAGAAAACATCAACAACACTTGATGCAGGTTGAAAAGCGAATAAGTTTCCAATGAGTAATAAATCAAGCAGTGTGGGGTCATTGAAGGAATTTCTAAAAAGGCGAAGAGAAGAAACAACAACAGAAGAAACGAGTGAAGCTGCGATATTCCAAAGGAGCAAAAGAACCCTTAAAACACCAACCAAGGTTTACACAGAACAAGTTAGCGAAAGTGAAGTAAAGGGAAACAATATGGAGGAACTAAAAAACATGATAAGCGCGCTAACGCTTAGTGTTAATACGGGCTTCTCAGAGAATAGGAGAGAGATTGGAGAACTAAAATTGAAGATTGATGTAGTGGAAGAGCAATGGAAGGCAGAAAGACAGGAACGGAGGAATGAAATTGCAGGACTTAACGACAAAGTCCATAAGCAGGAAAACATAATACAGAGCCTCAAAGCGCAATTGGAAAGATTCGAGAAAGAAAGAAGGAAGCTAAATATTGTCATTAAGGGAATGCACTCCAATCAAGCAATAAATAAAAAATTTGTCGAGGAACTCATTAAGAAGGAAATGGAGGTACATGTAGAAGTGGTCGAGGCTTTTAAAATAGGAAGAGTATCCGGAAAAGAAGTAATAGTTGCAAAACTGAAAAATGTTAAACAAAAATTAGATGTAATGGCAAACAAAAAGAAGCTTAAAGGGATATACATAGCTCAAAGATATACATAGAAAATGATCTGTCACTGAAAGAAAAAGCGATACAAGACAAAATTGTAGAAAAAGCCAAAGAAGAAGCCCAGAAAGGCAAGAAAACTAAAATAGGATACAGAAAGCTGCACGTCGATGGTAAATTGTTTGCATGGTGTGATAAGGAATTTACGCTCACACCAGCCGAGTTAAAAAACTAATAGAGAAGATCGGAGTGAACGGTACGTCTCAACCGGAAGCTCCAAGCACTACAAGTGAGACAATGGCAACAGTAAGACAAATCAAAAGGAAAAAGAGAAAACACAAACAAGATGTGATAAGAGTAAGAACATGAAATATTAGAACTCTACTAAAACCGAGAAAAAACGCAGAAGTGGCGAACGAATTGGCGAGATATAGAGTAGATATAGATGCAATACAAGAACACAGGTGGAAAGGACAAGGCGAAATTACAAAGAAAGACTACACCACGTTCTTCTCAGGTGAGCAAAAGCAGAGAAGGAACGGCACAGGTTTTATAGTAGCAAAAAGATTGATCGAGAACGTACTAGCATTCAAAGCAATTAATGGAAGATTGTCGTATCTTAGAGTAAAAGCCAAAACAAATTTGTCAATAGTGAATGTACATGCGCCGAATGAAGACAGCAGTGAGAGCGAAAAAGAAGAATTCTACCATGAAGTAGAAGAATTATGTGACAACATACCTAAACAGGACCTTATGTTAATACTTGGCGATTTTAATGCAAAGATAGGTAAAGAACACTTTGTAAGCTCGGTAGCAGGAAAACATACAATACACGTGAAAACGAACGACAACGGAGAAAAACTATGTAACATGGCCGAATCATTGAATACCGTAATATGTAGCACAAAGTTCCCGCACAAGAAGCTACACAAAATAACATGGTGTTGGCTTTGCAGAGAAAGCGAAGACGGAAATCAGATAGATCACATACTTGTACAAAAGAAATGGAAAGGATTGGTAAATGATGTGAGGACTTATAGAGGGGCAAATGCGAACACGGACCACCACCTTGTGATAGCGAAAGTAAAGCTAAAAACAACTAAATGCAACACAACAAAAACAGCAAAAAAATAATAGCTAAGGAGGAACTTAGTAACAAAAAAACAAAGAAACGATACCAAGAAGAAATTGCAGAAGAACTAGGCAAAGAAGAAGAATTCGAAGACATGAATTTGGAAATGAGTAGTATTGCCTCAAGTATACAGTCAAGCGCAAAGAAAGTAATCGGCTACAGAAAAAAGAAAAAATTTAAAGAATGGTATGACGAGAAATGTTCCGAGGCTAGCAAGGGGAAAACAGAGAAAAAACTTAAATGGCTAAAAACCGGAAAGCCAGAGGATCGGGAAGAACACAAAAAAATCATAAAAACCGCGAACAAACTATTTAAGCAAAAAAAGAACGAATGGATAATGGAAAAAATGAAAGAAATACAAGGAAGTAACGGAAATAACAAGAAAATTTTTTACGAACTGATAAGAAACGAAAAGCGAGAACATATAATAAGAACAAGAAGCATGAAAGACGAAGAAGGGAAGATAGAGAGTGATCCGGAAAAAATTAAACAAATATGGGTAAAGCATTTCCAGAAATTAGTCGGCACTCAACAACAGACGGAAAAACATGAGCATAGAGACACGTATAGTGAAGAACAGCAAGTATTGGCACCAACCACCGAAGAGATACTAGAAATAATACAAAAAATGAAAAATGGAAAATCACCAGGCAGAGACGAAATAGATATAGAACTAATTAAGTATGGAGGAAACAAACTACATGATAGGATATGCAAATTGGTGTAGAGAGTCTGGAAAGAAGAAAGAATGCCAGTAAACTGGAAAAAAAGTGTAATAATACCATTAAAAAAGAAAGGCGATCCAGAGGAATGTAGGAATTACAGGGGGATAGCCCTGCTTAACTCAACGTACAAAATGCTTTCAGCGCTGATTCACAAAAAGTTAAAAGAGCACACCAGAAACAAAATAGGCGAATACCAATTTGGCTTTACCGAAGAAAGATCAACGGTGGGAGCAATACACGTACTCAAGCAAACGATCGAAAAAACATGCGAACATAACATTGACTTGCATTTAATGTTTGTGGATTTTCAACAGGCTTTCGATAAAATAATAAGAGAAGAACTGTACAAAGCAATGATAGAACTGAAAATACCACCCAAGATAATAAGACTGATAAGAATGACATTAGAGAAAACATTAATAAGCATAAGAACAACTGCAGGTGAAACGGAATTTTTCGAATCGAACAGCGGAGTTAGGCAGGGAGACGCTCTATCGGCCTTGCTTTTTAATATCGTACTGGAGAAGGTAATCAAAGGAATGAATGCGGAGGGAGCATTAGCAACTAGAGAGGTCCAGTTGATAGCTTACGCTGATGATATTCTAATTATGGCAAGATCCTTAAAAAGATTGGTGGAACTTTTCAAAGAATTGGAACGCAGAGTAAAACAACAGGGATTACTGGTAAATTACAACAAAACCAAGTACATGAAATGCAATAAAAATGAAGAGCACACCAGAAAACCCCTAAGAATAAACGATAACAACATAGAAAAAATAGAGAGCTGTAGTTACCTGGGAGTGCATGTAGACAGAAACGGTGGCAGGCAGCAGGAAATAAAAAAGAGGATACAAACAGGTAACAGAGCTTTTTATGCAAACAAAATACTTCTGAAAGACAAGAATCTCAAAAAATTTACAAAGATGAAAATTTATAAGACAGTGATACGACCAGTTGTGATGTACGCGGCGGAGACACTGTGTATGACCAAAGTGGAGGCGGAACAGATGCGAGTATTCGAAAGAATAGTGATGAGAACCATCTTAGGTTTCAAAATAACAGAAAACGGAGAATTGAGAGCACGAACGAACAGAGAAATAGACGAGGAGTTAGAAGGAGAGGACATGGTGAGATATGCAAAGGCACAGAGAATTAGATGGTTGGGTCATATAATGAGAAGCACCGATAACTCACTTGCAAAAAGAGCAACACTATGGAAACCTGGAGAAGATAGAACGAGGGGCAGGCCCAGAGTGCGATGGTGGGAGCAGGTGACAGACGATCTGAGCACAATGGGGGAAAGAAACTGGACAACAAAAGTACAGGATCGGCAGACATGGAGAAGTCTAGTCGCTAAGGTCACCACCCATAGATGTTTATGAGATTACGAGTTATGATTTATGAGTATGCACTGTGAGTAGGACACAAAACACAGCAACTGAATTAAAATTTAATATGTGTTACGGGGTCTAATCCTCCCCAACAAAGGGATATGTATAATCCCAGATAGGGATAGCAAAATTCTGAAAGGAATGTAAAGCTAATAATAATAATAATAATACAATATTAGCAAGGAATAGAAGGTTACATCTTACGATTGTTTTTTAGATAAGTAGTTAAATTAATTTAAATAAATTTCAATGTAAACATAGTATTAAAAACATTTAATTTGTTTAAACGATTTGACGTAAAAGAAATAATTAGGAACATGTGGGCACTATCAGAAAATTTTAAGCTTAATTCTGAATAAAATAAATATTAAAAATTATATTGTTTACCTTAAAACTACACAATAGTATTATATAATATTAATAATTTTATTATTTCAGAATAAAATATATTCATAGGTATAGTAAATACACAAGAGTTCAAGTATATGACTTAATTAAAAAATTTTATAATAACAAAAAACGATGAAAAATGCCTTATTCAAAAATATTCATATTTTTATCTTGAACATTTTTGAATTGATAATAAAATTAAAAACTATAGCAGCCTTCCGAAATAGAAAATTAAATAAAGATTTAATTTTCATACTCATTTAGGTATACAGGGTATCCTCGAATACACTTTATATAACTTAGGTTGAGATAGAGAACACTTTTCTAAGGAAAACATTTAACAAAAGTTTTTTCTAAATTCAAACCCTCGAGAGATAGATCTTTTTAAAGCATTTTTTTTAAATTTACACTTTTATATGGCTATAGTCTCAAAAATTTTGATTTCTCACTAAAAATGATTTAGTGCTAAAGAACGTCAAATACTCTACAAACTAGATTCAAACCTTTTATTGTCTGAAATCAACGGTTTTTGAGTTATGAATTAAAGTAAGAAAACTTTTTAAAAATTTGTGTTTTTTTTGTTTTTTTCAAAACAAAACATTTAACAAACAATCTGACGCCTCATTGCGGATAGAAAATTTAATCGACTACAACTTTTGTATAGTAAAATTTTTTTAAAAACTAATACATTTTGCAGAAAATAATAAACAAAACAAAAAATTAAATTCGCCAAATTTTTATTAAAAAATTATTTTATTAATTACGGTTAAACCATTACATTATTTAAGTAAATGTTCAAATTGACCACCCTCATTTTCAATACCAATTGTAATCACTTTAAAAGATGTTGTATTATAGTCGATCTAAGATATGAAAAATACAGGTGGCGCGTCGTTTGCAAAGTCTAATTCACATCGGGAAACTTCAGATAATTTAAATAGTACTTAATCTTGTAATAATATTAAACATTCACCACTAAAAAGCGAAATGTTATAACCAAATAACTACGTCTATTCGATATTACATTTAACTCTGTTCAAATCTATCTTATTTATGAGTTTACCCGGTTCAGTTTAGGCAACACGCATAGCACTTCAATCGAAAAAATTTCGTTATTGTAATAGCGTCTAACTTCAAAGCAATTTCATTGGTTTACATTTCAAGGTTGTCACTTTAGTACAAATTACAATATTTTTCTTAAAAGAAACAGCCTTAGTATATTCAAGTCGTTTCCCTTGTAACACAGCATTGTATAGGCTTAAATTTTCCCAATAACTAAAGAATAAATCTATAAAATCAAATTTGATGTCTACAATGTGTGATTTTGTTTTGCAGTAAATAAATTTTTATTGTTGTAAATAAATTAATTTGATAATAGTCAATGGTTTTTCAGTACTGTTGGCAAAAAATTAAAAATTCATTTTATTTGTTTGTTCTTAAAAGAATAAGTAAATTCTTAATTGTTTGGATAAAGGTTCCTATGTGAATAAATTAATATAAATATTTTTGAGTCACTATATTTTTCTTTCGAGAAAAATTATGGAAGTAATTGGCGGTCAGGTCAATGGCATTTTCTAAAATGTGTATTAGTAATTTTTGTTTAAATAAAAAAACATATAAAATTTATAAAGTGCGACGTTGAAATTTTCCTGAAAATTTCCGTATTTAAATTTGACTCCGCGAATACATGTAAAACTTGATAGAAATATAACGGAAGATAACGGTACACATTTTTCCTTTTGTAAAAGATTTCCGGGTTGAGCGTATTTTTGAATAATACATGAGAAACAGTTTGTAGTATTTTTTGTGGGTATATTTAAAGGTTTAATAATATTCATTACTAAATGTTGAAATTCCAACTAATTAAATATGATGTATAGTTTTTATGATGATTCACGTAAAGATATTCTAAACGTTAGATTATATAACTTTAACAATAAAATTTTATTAATTAATTAATACGAATAAATTAAATCAAATTGAAATTTAATCAATAAATAAGTGGTTTAGGTAGTGTAACTCAATATTAATCATATCAAATTTTTTAGAAAAACCAAAAAATGCACAAACACTTATTAGCACTTTTCATTTTCAGAAGGTTTACCTATGGAAAACTTCTTTATCTTGCTTACTAACCGATATTTTTATGAGTCATCTTGAAACAAAAATTCTTTGTTCAGATTTCAAAATACATATAATTTATTCGTATAAATCGTTGATGACATTAATATTTGTTTCAATGGCTTCTTCAGTCAATGATCTAATTGTCTTTTTAACTTTTTAACTTTATTAACAAACAACACCATAATATTAAATTTACTAAAGAAATAGAAGTGAACAATAGAATTAATTACTTAGATCTCACAATAATTAAAGACAATAATAAGCACTCTTTTGATATTTTTCATAAACTGACGGAAGCTGATTTAGTAATTCATAATAACTCTGCGCATCCTTTTACATATAAAATTGATTCTTTTTAAAACGTATTTTAATAATTATTAAAATATTTTAAAAACTAACTTAGAGATGTACATGGAATTATTTAAAATTTAATAAATTTGTTTATATTGAAGTATTCCGTTAAATTATTAGGAGGAAATATAAGTAAAAAAAGAAACAGTCAACAACCGTAAACACAAAAAAAACCGAAAACGGTAAAAAAAGTTTTTTTATGTATACTATTAGGTGAGATACAATTATGCGTTCTTAATTTTAGTAATACGTTTCGGTTTGATTTAAACATTTATTAATAATAGTAATTCAGAATAACCGAATATCTAATATATTGTTGTTTTACAAAATAATTTTTTACCGCCCATGATATTTTTGGTACATTTTTGAATTTAATGTTCGTGGTATTAAATTAGACAGTCGTCAGCTAGAGCGGTTAAGTGCGTTGCTGCTAATTCTGAATGCCTGGTACGAATCCAGGATCAGTAAAACCGTTGTTTATCTAGTAGATAAACTAGAAGTAGATAAACTAGTAGATAAACTAGATAAACAATGGTAAAACTTTATTCTGACCGTCTCCTCTCGGAAGGCAATGGCAAACCACCGAGGTGTAATCTGCTTTGTACATCTTCTCTGGAGATGAAGTTAAGCAGTAGGTAGTAGCAGTAGGACTATGTGTGTGATAATACTTCAAACGGACAACACAGACATAGGAGAGAGGTTGCCAACGTCCGGGAAACCGGATATGGGACATGAAGAAGAAGGTATTAAATTTGTAAATGTAAGATTGGCGGAAAACTAAGGAAAGTAGAGGCTTTTTTACCAAAAATGGCTGCCAGATTGGTTGACTAAATTTTGACTTCGTAGATTTTAAAAATTTTGAATAATAGTTTTTTTAAGATTGTGAGTTTTTTAAATATTGTTGAAGAGAATATTGTTTGGAAGTATTTTTAGTCAAACGTGGCCGTAGTTAAAATTATTTTTATTGTGAGTTTTTGGATTTTATTTTTATTATTAAATAAGATATTTTTTGGATTAAATTGCAATTATAAATTGGTAAATTGAAATTTAGTGTAAAATTTGTTTAATGGTTGAAAGTATTTTGTCAAGAAAGCGCGACAAATTTTGATTAGCGGTTGACATCAGCATCACGATATCGCTATTGCATTTTTTGAAGAGTTTGGTTGCTGCGATATTTTATTCCAATAATTTTGGAATTTTGGAAGTTAATTTTAATTTCGATAAAATTTTTTTGTATAAGGATTTATCTTTGTGAGCTCATCGATAGCTATCAAAGAAAGTAATTTTTTTTATGATTTATCTTTACTTTTACCAATTTGTATATAGAGGTTCTAACCAAGAAACATCCATGTATTAGGAAAAAAATTGTTTAGATAAGAAAATAATATTGGCAAGTCTAGAGTATAGAAATATACATTTTGACTAAATTAATTATATCACATAAAATCACTAAATCACGAGAAATACAATTTTAATCGATATCAAGCTTTTTAAAGGAACCTTCTACGCCGAAAATATCATTTACGGTCTTAGGTTTACCAACTCTTCGAGTTTCGTCAGCAAATTCAAGCTCTTCTTTTGCAAAGTAGTCCTTGTTGTTTATGAGTCTTTGTTTCATTTTTTCTAAAAATATAAATTTTGAAAATAAGTAAAATTGAGTTGAGTTAACGGTACCTTGAAATGTTTCAATGGAGTCTAGTGCCCCTCCAATATCTTTTGGTAAACATTCTTTGGGAACAAATTTGTATAAACCATCTACAGAGTCGGTGTGCAAAACAAACTAAAAATTGTAAATAAAGTGTTTGGCTAATATTGAAAAAAACTATGTTCAAATTTGCATAAAATCGTTTGAATTTTATAATGTCCAAATCCTATAATTTTGTTGTTTTTCTTGTTTATCGAATATATTAAAATTTCAAATTTAAAATAAAATAAATTTTTTTGTAATATGTGGCTATTTAATGCTTTTCTGAATTCTTAGAAAAATTAAGTAAGGATTATCTACTTCTATTACTCTCACAAAAATCTTTAATTTGAAAATGAGGAACATACCACGTCCAGTAATTCTTTCTTCATAAACGGTTTCATCATAGCTAATATTTTATCAATAAACGATACGACATTAATAAAATGTAAACCCTTGAGCCGCACTGGCATTGCATCCTGAAATTATAAAATCAAGTTATTTATATATTTTTTGTTTTTATGTAGTAGTTTAAACGTGGAAGTCTTATAGCATTGTTTCTTTATCACGTATATTATATCATATAAAGCTATATAATTAACTTAATTTCGTATCCTACCTGTTGGCCTTCACTAAATGTCAAATTTTTCTTACCTGCAAGTAATATAAAAATTTTTTCATCGACATTATACCAATTCTTGCCAAATGTCCAAGATTGATTTGTTTCATATCGTAAATGATAATAATGCCCTCTGCAGTACCGTTTTCTGCAAACCATGACGTAGTTGACATATCAAATACTTTCAGATGATCGTTAAAAACAAATCCGCTAGCATCAGCATTCATTACTTTGCAATATATCGGGACATATCCTTCTGGGGTACGTATTGGCAAAGGTTCGTATATTCTAAAACAAGCACAAGTTTTTTTTAATAAAATAAGGGCTCTTATATTCCACCCACCCTGAAGCTATGGCTTCTTTCACCGGAGGAAAAAACGGATCACGTTTGCTAAAATATTCAGGACAGTGAGGCTTTACAGTATAAAACGTGTCAATCGTATTTTTTGCCGATTCTATACTGAAGTAGCAGCTTTGCAAGAATAAAATTAGTTGGAATTCTAAAAAAAAAAAAAATTAACACAAGGCACGAAACCTTTAAATTTTTAAAGTTGTTTAACAGTCGTTAAACTGTTTTTTTAAATTTTTGTAGAATATTTTGTTAATTAAATCAAAAAAGTGTTCAGGAATTGTTTGGAAAGAGGAGCCAAGTGCCCCAAGTTTAGAGCGGGGTTCTTTGTGCTAAAATTAGTTAATTTACCAATAAAATAGAAGCGTTCCATTGACAAAAATTGTGCCACCATCACATCTGAAAATTAAGTTGATTTTTTTGATACAAAAAAATGTATGTTTTGAATAAACAATCAAAAAGTTTAAAATTTAGGTCGTGTATTCTTTCCGCACCTCTACCAGTTAAACTATTGCAATATAAAAAATTGCAAATAAGCAACTTTTTGTAAAGCGTAAAATTATTTACAAAAAAGTTAAATGTCGCATATTTGTATCTTAAATATTTAAGACGTTAGGGACGTTTGAAAATGAGCTCTTCTTTTTTAAATTCGCTACGAATTATTAAAAATTTCTTTTCAATACAACAGCATTAAATTGAACTGCTGAAAAAATTACCCATATCTTCCAAACCTTAAAATATTTTTTTCAAACAATTGAATTACCTATCGCAAAATTCTATTTTCTAAAATCTCAATTTTCACTTTTTATCTTTTTCACTTTTATTATAAATAACCATGAAGCACCAATCGTACTCGGTTGCCTCGATTAGTTTCTTCACAAGAACCCGCGGCACAATTTAAATACTCAACATTTTTTTGACAAAAATATTTTCTTTTGATTGCAACTATCACCAAAAATTTAAAAAAATTTTACAACTTTACTGGACTAAAATTAATCGCCAATTTACCTGAAAGTTGAGGTAGATGGGGTTGTTTATCAGCCCATTCTCTCAATGCGGCGATATCTTCTTTTCTAAGATCTTTGTTTTTCTTATATTCTTCACTTGGGTCAGCTTCTTTAAACGGCATTTTAAATAAATTAAAAATATACTTCACTGCACTTTTTATTAACTTCCGAAGTCACGTACAGTTATATACTTTCTGGTAGGTTTGAGAAACTTGAAACTAATTAATAATATGCATTTAATCAATCATAAATATATACACGAATGGAACGTAAAATAATCAAACATACCTATTAAGTCACAATGCAAGAAATAGAAGGTCGTTTCCTAACCGTTTTTGTGGACCATCAAATTAATTTAAATAAAGTTCAATGTCAACACAGTATAAAAACTTTAATTTAATTTGTTTACGTGATGCGAAGTTAAACCCATAAAAAAATTCTACACTGCAGACGATTTTGACTGCCAACAGATGACGCTATTTTGGTATATACCTTACCTTCACCTACCTAGGTCATTCTCGAATCAAGTATAACCTACCCAATCAACAAATACCAAAACAATGGTGAGCAAACAGCCAGTGTGGTTATTTATTTTATTTTTATTTTATTTATTTAGCTTAGACACACTTTAAACAGCTTAAAGCTAATTATAAGAGTGTGTGTACAAAACAATACATACACAAAACTAAGAGCATGGCACAACGTAGTATATAAACAGATATTTATAAGTAGTGCGGTAGTGCTGTAAAAACGGCCCGATCACTGGATTACCAAGTAGCAGAGCGCTGCAAACTTCTAAGGTCCGTGTGGTTGGGGTCAGTAATGTCACCAATAGCATTAAAGTTGTGGCAGCGTACAAAAATAGGAGAAGTAGATAAAAAGTTGGGACGACTAAACCTACAGTAGAAAAGGCTACTGTGTCTAGAGCAACCTCTTTGATCGGACAAAGCTGTTAAGAAGTAGCTTTAGGCATTGGATGATGAGAAGGTTTTGCGTATTACGATAAATAAACCCATACATGCGGAAGGTGCTGGCAAGGGTAATACTAATATGGTTGATGAAGGCCAGTCGGGAATCAAAAGTAACTCGCAAGTCTTTAATGGAGTTGCATCTTTCCAAGATTCTACCATTATGTGCATAGGAATAGTCAATAAAGGTCTTTCTGTTTAAAACCGTGACTACCTTACATTTTGAAATTTGTAGTTGCAACCTATTACGCTTACACCAGAAATCAATAGAGTTCAGATCCGCTTGCATGCGACGGCAGTCATCCGAGGAAATGCTTGCGTAAATTTTTAGGTCATCAGCATATAGTAATTTGTGCGATGTTATGACAGTGCGTAAATCGTTCACAAAAATTATAAATAATAGGGGTCCGAGGTTGGATCCCTGTGGAACGCCGAACTTACAGAAAAAACGGAAGACTTTATGTCCACGGTATTCGACAATCTGCCTGCACTGAGATAAATACAAGGTGAGGAGGTTAATCAGCTGATTCGAGAAGATTATGATTTCCCTGAGAGAGGCCAAAGGCCGAATAACTATATCCGACACAAACTAGATGGCTAAAGACGGTCGAAGAATGCCTGTGCCAGCTAGTAATTAAACATTTTTAAAAATATTATTATTGCACAAGGTAAGCCAGGCCCGGACTGAACCGACGGGCAAAGGAGCAACGACCGTGGTCTAGGATATATCTCCGTTGCCTTTTCGCTGCCGATAATGAAATACATTATAATATGAAAATTTTTAAACTCAATATTAGCATCATGTAAATTTCAACTGGAATTTTTTCAAAAGGTGAGAAGCGAACTCTCAGTAGTGCACAATTATAATACAGTAGAGTCTCGATAATCTGAACGTTAAAAATCCAGACTCTCGATAATCCGGATTCAATTCCGGCGAAAAAAAAAAAGTCTGAAAATGTACATATTTTGGTATTGGTACTAATCTGTACATATTGTCGTGGATTTTTGGGACAAGATTTTATTTTTGGATTGATAATCAGTAATCGCTTCGCCTTGAAAGAAGCAACCGAGTAAGCAGAATCATTATGTAAACACTTAAATACACAGAAACTGCCAACACAATTATTTGAACCAACGCAGCAATCTAAAAACAAGTGATTAAAAATGTTCGGAAGTGTACAAAAATTTGATTTACGTTTAAAATTTAGTGTTGTCAAGTTTGAAGCAGGGAATTTTAGAGAATTTGTGACCGATAATAGAGTTATTTGTCACAGGGACCGACTTCTGGAAAAGAGCTCAATGCTCTCCGATTATGAAGCTAGCCGAAGTAAACTTTTGACAAGGGAATTATATGACCTCCACATTTTAACAATTTTAACAATAACAAACAAAACAATTAGCAATAAGTTTCGTAGCGTAGGCAAGAATGAGCTGGACTAGGAACCAGTGGGTTTACGGTTTTATTCCCACCTGCGCTAGTTTTTTTTTTAATTTCTTTTTCTAGTGCGTATTATTTTTCTTAAGTAATGCCCGATTTCATAAAGAATACCTAAATCTCCAATTAACTAATGGTTTGTTAACTTTAAGAAGCCATTAAATTTTGGTGAGTTTAATAAATCATATATCTTGTTAAATTAACTAATGAAATGTCCCTAGATCTTTCATAAAAATTTTTAGTAACTTTTTTGACAGTTTTACACTATGTTTCCTAACTTCAAAAATATTATAAATATAAATTTGAAGCAGTCAAACAAAAGGACGCTTTGGAAATGTCCTTGCTTAACTCCAATATTGAAGCAGCCAAAGCAAAAAGTGTTCTTAAAATCACTTTGCTTCAATTAAAAATTGAAAAAATGTTAAATAATATTTAATTTATTAAAATAATTTTTATTAAAGTATTTATTGAAATATTGTATTTATTATGCGATTCCTAACAGCATTAGGACTTTCTAGTAACTATCATTAGTTACTTACCAAACTTATATAATTATAAACAACTGTCATTTTGTAAATATTTTAAGTTTTAGGTTAGAAATAATCTCTTATTAAGAACTTGACTGACGAAATTTTGCCAATTAAATTTTAACAAGAGATTAGTGTTAACTGACTTTTATAAAACTCAAATTTGGACTTAATGGTAGACTATCTACTTAATGCTTTGTTAAGAGTTTTATGAAACCGGGTATAAATGCTCGTAGTACACAAGAGCAACTTTCATACTTAATTTGGCAATTTCACTGCACAAACTATCTTCGACGGTGTCTTCAGCCCTTGTCAAGAGGCCACGCAAATTAATGGATAGATATCAGACATGATAACTTTTCAGTAACTATGCTGGATAAAAACTAAACTGTTGAAAATGTGTTTTAGGATAAAAATATGTTGTTTTAGGATATGCTGGTTTATTAACTTTTTATTTCTTATTAAAATCTAGTCAGTTGCATGACTTTATTAGCTGATAAATTATAAACAAATATTAGGTAAATTATTTCCACCAGATGATATGTGCGATGACATATGAAACTAAAGAAAAAAATTAAAAAATGAAAACTAGAGAAGGTGGGAATAGAACCGTGGACCCACTGGTTGCTAGCTTACGCTACGAAACTTATTGCTAATTGTTTCACATCTTGTCTTCAAACTCCCTCGACTATATTTCAAAGTGGCTATCTAACTCTACAGCTTTGAGGAATTCTTATTGGAGGGCTAAACTCTCAGTACAATAAGTGGTAAAAATTACAAAAATGCGGAGCTCATGTAATTCTCTTGTGAGATAGCAAAGAGTTCTATCTAATTAATAAGAAGAATACCGCTACAATATATCCTACTAAAGATAAACATTGTACGTCCTTGCTTATTGATATATAATTAGCTTATATCATATTACTATATTCTTGCTGACTACAATAATGGTACGTAAAGCAGAGGCATAATAATTAATGGCTCTATTTATCTGCTCCAAGTTTTTAATATGTTCAAGGGTTCAAACGTCAAAAGCGAATTATGTTAATTGGTTCTTTTCTGTAATCCGGACTTTTAATAATCTGGATAATTGCAATTGATCCGGATTATTCTGTCTCTACTGTATATTCATACGTTATAATTAAAAATTAACGAATTAATTAAGGAATAAAATTTATAATTACTTTTATTATTACACCCAGAATAATTTTACTTATATATTGTACAATCGAGAATTTAAATCTCATTTAAATCTGTTTTATTAATTGTTTTGTATTATATTATTTACCACCGAACTAAAATCAACATTTATTTCTCAATTTTTTTTTTATTTTGAGCGTTACGTTTAACGTTTAACGTTAAAAATTACGTTTGGATAAAAGATTTTACACTAGTTTGAAAATTTTAATTTAAAGATTTTCTAAAAAAAATATATATTGAACTATATCTTTCTAGATATTAATATTTATAAAATAATTTTGTTGTGCGTAAAATTAGAGGCTTACAAAAAGCCGAACAGACGCCTACGTCTGTTATATCATATCATTTTGCGTGTCAAAGATTTTTAAATTTAAATAAAAATATATAAAAATTTACAATTAAAATTTTTTTTATAAGAATTATATTTTTTTAAAATAGTTATTAATCATCCAAATTGCTTGCAACGCGGTCAAGGATGCGAGTATGTGTTCTATCCGTAAAAATGTCAGATCAGTCAAATCTGCTAATTTTAAAATTTTTGTTAATTTTACAGTATAGCTATAATTATTATTATAATTTATTACTAAATTATTTTATTACTTTTTTATACTTAGTTACCACCTCTTTTTACATATTTTACATATACCTAGTAATAAGAACACGTCCGCAGATGAGTAGGTTAGATACTTCATTTCAAGAAAATTTTACTTTAGTTCTACTCCTCTCCCCCATCTTCTAGCCCCACAAAAGAACGCCCATGGACTAATTGATTTAAAAATTAATATAACAAATTAATAAATATAGAATTAATATAATAGAATTAATTTAATTTGTTAATTAATATTAATTATTAAGGCAACGACCATACCACATTGAATATTATAACCGTTCTCGTCCGATCACGGAAGTCCAGCAATCTTGAGCGCGGTTAGTACTTGAATAGGTAACTACTTGAGTGCCGCTGTCTTACTTTTTTTATGAAAAAACTATTCCAATCTTAGAATACTTACTTCCCAGCTCGTAAAAATTTCTCTGGATGCTTATTTTGACATAAAAAAAATACGCAAAAAAAATAACTTCGGCGAAATGGCTGACGACGAAATGTCCCATCCTCCTTGACAGTATTACCTTGCTTATTTAAACTACTTGTATTAACCCCACTCAGTCATTTAATATCTCAGCCTGAATCTTATCATATCCAGCACCTCTATTGGTTTTCAGATTTATTAATATTCTATATTTAAGTAATTCTTCGTTTTCTTCACTTGGTATCTCCGAGCTATTATTTGCAATATCTCTATTAGTTTTTTTTATGTCTCGCTTTATACTTTTTGTTTTTTCGTTTGTTTGGCAATTCCTGGAAATATTTATCTTATTTCTTTCTCTGTTACATATTTTGATCTTATCAAATTTTTCTATTTCTCTTTGTAAAATATTGTTTTTGCCCGAAAAACTCGTTTAATTTTATTAGCCGTTTGATTGAAGTTTCTTATTATTTCTCTGCTATCATAAATCACTGTAAAACCTCTGGATACTTTGAAAATATGGAAAAAACAATTTTTCTTCAATGACGACATTAAGAGTCTTTATTTTGCTCTTCTTTAGGATCTAAGTATTACATTTACTATAAACGCTTTATATTTCCCTTGTTTATTCAAATATTCTAAGTCCAAACCTGTTAAATGTAAATTATTGTCGTTTTTTATGTTTAAATATTATTTTTCTATGTAAGTATGTATTCTTTACTTAACAGTTAAAATTCATTATTTTAATATCGTAGGTATTCTGCGAAAATGCATTAAGTCAAAATTGCTATTGTTCCATAGTCGAATGAAAATCAAGTATATTTATTGTTTTTTTATCATGTAAATAAGTACATATTTGGAACTGTAATTTTGTTGTCCCAATAATTTTAAAAATGAAATTTAAAAAAATTAATTACTTACTATACTAACAATTTGCTCAGCTCAGTCGGTGAAATATACATGAGGGTCATACTAAGGTATAATAAATATTAAATTTTGTATTTTCAAATAAATTAGAAATGTTAATCTTAAATTAAATAAATGTGTTGTATCTAACTACTTGTGACGAGGATTAAATGTAGTTTTCAAATAATTCTTTGAAATAAATGAGCATCCCCTCATTAATTACAGATAAATAAATTTTACATTATTCTATTCGGTTATCAATTGCTTTATTTATTGATGGATTAACAATTTTTAACAGTCTCAAAACGAAATTTTTTTACATGTTCATTTTATAACTTTATCACAGGACAGGTGTGGCATTCTAATTAAACAAATTTAAATTCCTTCCAAAAATTTAAAAATAATTTTTTTAATTTATTATAATAATTACATATTATTTATTATAATAATAATAAATTTTATGATGCAATAAAAATTAATGAAAATACGAGTATTTACATTATTGTCTACCGTTAATGGGCAATCACGTCAATGGCTGGACAATGACGTTGACGTCATTGTTTGCCCATTGACATCAAAGCTCGATTGATAATTGACTATAACATATTGTTGTGTCTCGAAAACCATAACAACATAATTCATTTATTTTGTAAATTAATTTAAAGTTTAATTTTGTTTTATTATTTATTTGTATCATACTGTATAAAATAGTTAAAAATTTGTTATGTAAATAAGGTGGGGAGAACGAAAAATAAAGTGAAGAGAATGGAGCTTAAAGGCTGTACAGGAGACTTGGGCTGATGCCTTGACGTCGAGTAGATTAGTGGACGAACATCATTCCCGCAATAAAAATTTAAAATGTTAATTGTTTGAAAATTAATAAAGTAACTTAAGTTCAGTTGATGTTTTTGTTTTAATTGTGGTAAAGTGCAAATTGTTCAATAAATTTGGAAGTTGAAGAATTTGTGATAATTTGGTCGATGCATTAAAATTACGTCGCAGCAAATTTGTTACGCCAGCTGCAATATCATATTATGTGGAGCGTGCACGTACGCTTGCAAGACCACACATTACAGGAATGTGAAGAGCTCATAGCTATTAAATAATCTGTGTAATCTCAACAATTTTCACAAGAGGGTGAAAATGCATAAATTTCTAAAGTTGGGGGCATAGCAATATACAGTATACGTATAATATTAAAATATACATTGTATAACATGTTACATAACTAACATTATAGTTCCATACGTCAAATTAATATATTGTGCTTTGAAAATGATTTGTACAGATTTTATGTTTAAAATTTTGAATAGTTTGTTTAAAATAATAAGGTTGGCAATAGAAAGTGATAAAAAGAGGCGTTTTGCCAAAAATGGCCAACGCAGCGGAAGTGTAAATTTATAAGTCAGCTGAATTTGATTTACAAAGTTTATAATTTGAGAATTAAAAGTGATTTTTAGTGCAACCCGTTATTTAATTAAGTTTTATAATTGGAATTAGTAAAATTTTATAAAATATTTTTTTGTTTTAGGAACGACGAAATGTTTTGATAGGCTGACAGCTGCATACCGGCATCGTATAAAAAGATTATAAAAATTAATTGATAATATTTTTTTACATCATAATAATATATAGGTATATTGTATTGTCGTGTTCTAAAATGCAAGAATCATATTTTGATTATTTTGTAAACTAATTTTGAAGTTTTGATTTAATTATTGTAAATTATTTATTTATAAACACTGTAAGTATAAATTTTAATTGTAAAAGAAGGTAGGGAGCGTGAAAGTGGAAAGGGCTTGAAAGTTGTCCAAGACACTTAGGTCCGAGAGACGTGGTTGCGTCAATAAAACCAGCGGATGATCATTATTCCCGCAATATTAAATTCAAATTTTGATTGTTAATAAAAAAATAAAATTAAATTAATTTGAAGTGATGGTTGTTTTTGTTTTATTGACGTGCAAGTAAGAAAATTAAAATTGAAAAATTTGATGATATATGTGAATATTTGGGTAATTGTGAAATAAATTCGCAACGAATTTGTTAGACGGACTGACGCCAGCTGCAATACCAAATGCGATTGCAAGGCCATACATAAGGTAACAAATTTAAACCTAGCAACCAATTTATTCGTGACAATTTTATTTAAAAATTAATCAACTACAAGAGTATCATGCAAAATTATTAAATAATGAATGAACCCTGGCGAAGAATGATTTTAAATTAAGAAATTTGTATACAATTTGTACAGCTAGGAACATCTCAGTATATTATGCAATAAATTTTAAACTTTAATAAAAATTTTAATAAACTTTAATTTTTAAACTTTGTTGCAATAAAATGTATAAAATGGTAACCTTAAAATGTTATATGATCAATCAATTTTGTCGTTCCTTTGACAAGTTTTTCAAAATATTATATTCAAATTCAATTTAACCAAATCCAATATAAATTTCAATTAAACTTATCAAAATAATCACTTATACTTGTATTTAAAAAATTATTAACTTATAAATCAAATTGAACGGATTTTCTTTTCAAATTTTAAGTCCGCTGCTGTTCAATCTCTATTGTTAACTTTATTTCAACAAATATACAAAATCTAAACATAAAATCTCTACAAATTATTTTCAAAATTAAATAAACATAAATTTTTGTGAAATTATTTTTAAAACACGACCATATATTTACAAACTTACTGAAAAATATATTTATTAATGTAATATCAAAAAATATATATATCCAAAAATAAATTTTTGGAAACTAAGTTTTTTACCAAGTCCATGATCGCATATATTTATGTTTAATAGTTTATATTTATATGGAAGACATTCAAAAGCACACGTTAACTTTTCAGTTATATTATAAATTTTTGCTTAATTTACCCGCGAAAACGTTGATAAAGAAAAACCGTAATTATTATAGTGTAGATGTAGCAGTGCTACCAGAAACTAGTGATGCCACCTATTTTATACTTTTAACAGATAAATATCTAACTAATCAATATCTAATTTTTTAAATGATCCTTCAACTCCAAAAATGTCGCTTGCATTTTTCGGCTTTCCAACTCTTCGAGATTCGTCGGCAATTTGAAGTTCTTCTTCTGCAAAGTAATTTTTATTGTCCATTATTCGTTGCTTTGTTTGTTCTAAAAATATAATAATATGTGTTTGTATAAATCTACTATACTAGAGTTATTTTACCATGTAGTTTGGCTATGGAATCCAACGAACCTCCAACGTCTTGCGGTAAGCATTCTTTAGGAACATACTTATGCACACTTTCGATAGAATCAGTGTGTAAATAGAGCTAGAAATTATAATATTAATGTATTTCAATAAATTATTGAAATATAAAATTTTTTTGAGAGAAGCTAATCCCCTAATTTCAAGAGCTTGGGAGCTTAGCCCCACCCCTCTTTTATTTCCGTCTGTGACTACCACTAAAAATTGCTTAAAATAATGCAGTATGTATACCATGTCTATTAATTCCTTTTTCATAAACGGCTTCATCAAAGCTAATAGTTTGTCCATAAATGGTACCACATTTATAAAGTGTAAGCCTTTAAGTCTCACCGGCATCGCTTCCTAAAATAAAAGTTGCTTTCTTAGTAGATTTTAGTTAAACAAATCAAAATTACGATTTATTCATAAATGTATGCCAATTAAATATTTCACTGTGCATTACGTAACGCATTATTAAACAAAGTCTATTAGAAGTAACTCATGTCCTTCAAAATACAATAACATTATTATGCTTCCAAAATAAACAATCAAAAAGTCATTTTTACTCAAATAGGTATTTACTACATTTTTAGTTTCCCAAGGGCGTGGTAAAATTTTTTTTAAAATCATAGTTTGCTATATGTTTATATTACTTAAATTATTGTTCAATTTAAGTATTGAATTATGCGTCGTACAACATATAGTTAGTACCTACCTGCAGATAGAATAAAAATTTCTTCATGCTCATTAATCCAAATTTTGCCATATGTCCAACACTAACAAATTTCATATCATTGACAATTATAATACCTTCAGAAGTACCTTCTTGTGCTAACCATGACATTACTGACATATCGAAGATTTTTAATTGGTCGTTAAACGTATATTTTCCGGTATCGGGGTCTACAAGTCTGCAATATATAGGAGTATAGCCTTCTGGAGTTTGCTTTGGTAACGGAGCATAAAGTCTAAAATTTATAAATATTTTGTTATTATCTCAAAATTTCGGCCAACTCATATTTACTCACGAAATACTCAGTGCCTCTTGAGTTTGAGGTAAATATGGATCACGCTTACTGAAGAATTCGGGGCAATGAGTTCTAACAGTATAAAATGTGTCGATTGTATTTTTGGCAGTTTCTACACTAAAGTAGCAACTTTGAAGAAACATGATTAATTGAAACTCTAAAAGAAACATTTATTTAATTTTGATAGCAATACAAGTAATAATTTTAAATTAGTTAAATTGAGAGGATTAGTTATTGTAGTTTATTTTTAAATTAACAAATTTACTCTGTAATGCTGTTCTGTCACTGTTCAGCCATTCTATTAGACATTCAAATTACAAGAAGATCATTTTTTGATCTTGTACTAATTAATAAAGACAAGTATCGTATAATTAAAATTTTTAACATTATCGCTAAACAGATTACATAAAATAATTATTTGGAGTAGTATTTAGATAGTATGTGTAGTATAATAAACAAGTTACATTGTTTCAAAGTTTATTGTAAATACATCATAATTAAAGCAATAATGTATGTACTATAAAGTTTTTCAATAATTAATAAATTCCGCGATACCAACGCCATTACCATATGTTATCATAAATATTTTTAAATTATAGGTAGGTAAATTACAACGATTTAATTGCACTTAACACGCCAACAACTCCGCTTACAAAGATATAAAAATATAAAATATTTAATATTAACAATCTTTAAATTTTAATTGAATTATAAATGAATGAAATTATGAATACATTTTTTTCAGAAATGTATTCCAAAAACACCTAGAGTATAGCAGAGCATTACTTCTCAGAGAACAAAGTCTAATGTCTAAGTTTAATTCAGCTGTAGCGGTTGATAAAATTTTAGTAAAAAATGGTTTTGTCTATTTATAAAATAAGATATTTTGAATCTATCAGAAACTAGAACAAATTCACTATTACAAGACAGTGACGTACTGACATCGTCGACCTGGTAGTTTGATAGGTCGCTTGCCTGAATTTCCTGCCGGTAGCTCAAAATGGGGTACGTAAATACAACAATAAATTTTATTGCCATCATAACCGCATTTTTTTTAGTGTTTACCGACGATACTCATACCACTAGCAAACTCTTTAAGAATTTGGCTCTGATAAACTGTACTCTAAGAGAAATGACTTTTGACAGTTACTGAGAGAGCTTGTAAACCGTCTTCGAATGCCTTCGTTTGGGCACAATCCATCAATCTAATTTAATATTTTCCCAGGTTATTTCAATAAAATAATTATTGAGAAATTTATTTAAAGCAAATATATTGGCTTCCGTTTTTGTGGCGTTAGAAGATACTATATTATTTTTATTTATTATTTGTTAGTTATTTTGTAATGAACAAATTAATTCAATTTATTTATTCAAATTGATAGATTTTAATATTTTTTACGCAAAATGATAAAAAGAAGGACCTTCAATTTAAGGTGTCACGAACGGTATGGTATCAATTAAATATTTTAAGTTAGGGTAGCTGAAGGTGAAGGTTGTATTCTAGGACAATACAGAGTACACAGTCTAATCTCTCTTTTTCTGTCTAGAAAAGCTTCTTTAACAGTTTTTCGATATTTTATGTAGTTTACGAGAAATTCAAGAGGGATCGTTTTCAAATATACACCCTGTATAAACTGTTTGTTTATTGTTATAAAACAATTAGAAAAGCTTTTTTACTTAATATATTTTACACAACTAGATTGCCTAGGTTGTGCAGCCTGAAGGCCGCACTGACTCAGCAATCTCTCGTAACCCCCTAAATTTTTTAGGTCATGGATTAAATTTGACAGTTCAAAAGTGCCGTGCGTAAGGAAAAAGCAGACAGAAATTACTTTTATACACAGGATATCTTAAAATAATAATATAATATAAAAGTAATGAAATAAATTCAAGTTTACAATATTAAAGTTAGTAATACTGAAATTTCTGCTAAATTACCTACTAATACAATCTAAGATTTTTATTTGTTTACAATAAGTAAAGAATCGGAATAGTCCTTGACTCGTGGTCATGTGACTAAAATTAAGCTGATCATTGATAAATAGGTCAGTTTTTAAAATCATTAGTCGATTGACTAAAGTTGAGTGAAATCGTCATAATTATTGCTGTCAATATAATAATTAAGAACAGAATCTATAAGTTATTCGCGTAAATATCTTTTATAACTAAAATTTCCTTGTATGATATTATGTACTAGTTCCTGGTGTAGAAAGAACTTGAAAATTGTTTTGATACTCTTTTTATTTTAAATTTTCAAATTTATGCAGAAAAGAAAGTTAAAGAAAATCCTATTTGAACTACTACAGACTGGGAGGTTTAGGGGTATTTAAAATAACCCTAAACCGACCTGATATAATCAACGTAGTAGAATTGATTATAAATTGAATTTAAACCATTCTTAATGAATTTTTAAGAAGAACTAGAAAATAAGACAGATATCCTATGTAGGAATGATTAATAGATTTTTTAACTTATACTATATTATAAAAAAATTATTTGACTGTGTGTTAAACATTATTCACTACTAAGATTATCGGTCTTAGTGGTCTAAAATTCAGAAACTTGAGGAGCGTGGAGGGGGCGTCAAACTTCTCCCGTAAACTCCGAACCACGAATTAAAAATCGTCTTTTTATTTGTTTTCAATTTTACTGTATCAGAAAATACCAGAATTTTAAAATTTTCCATAAGATATTAAGTTTATCCTCCAGCTGCAGATATATAATTAAGAAAAAAAGCCGTAGTCGATCAAAAATAAAAAACCAATTTTAAGTGTGATTTTACTACAAAAAATACTTTTTGAATGATAGAATTATACCATATAATGCTACTTTATAGCTGATTACAATGTTTAATCTAGTATAAAAATTTTATTTTCTACAGACACGGTTTACTATTTTAAAATAAAAAAAAAAGTTACGGAGTAAGAAGACAACATTTGAATTATTGGTACAATACAAATATTTTAAACGGATTTTTCAAAAAAATATTCTTTTAGTGATGAATTTTTAAAAAACAGAAGATGAATGCATTTATCGATTATGTAATAATTAAAATTTTCATACCTGAAAGTCGAGGAAGATGGGGTTGTTTTTCTGCCCATTCCTGTAGCGAAGTAACATCTTCCTTTCTGAGGTCCTTGCACTTTTTGTATTCTTCACTGGCCTCCCTTGGTTTAAAAGGCATTTTGAGGGAGGATTTCCGCAATATTTAAATCAAATATGTACTTAAATTTTATTTTTTTCTGCTGTGTAAAAATTTTTCTTCTGTTGCACTTGGACTGTAAACTGGAGCGATGTATTTGTAGTGGTAACTTTACAAGTAAAAAAATATGTATATTTATTATTAATAACTACTCACTCGCTTATAAAACATTCGTGTGTGTACAAATATGCAAGTAATTAGAAATAAAACTATATTATGTTAGATTTTTAACTTTATGTAGTATAATTTGACATTGAAGGTCGTTTAATTGTTTTTGTTGTAATCTTTTTTTATTAATTGGTAAATAATTAACTAGAAAAATTTTGATTATTTAATTACTATTAATTAAAATTTATCGAATATTGAAAAGTTCTGATTTTTCTACATTATACGTTTAGTATAAATAATGTAATACTAAAATGTACATTCATTTAAAAATGTTTAACAGAGCATTAAAAAACACGAGAAGAGAAGGGGTTTAACAAATGAGAAAAAATCAATTACATTACAAATAAATAACAATAGTTTGAAAAATATTTTCTGCTTATAAATTATACTTTTAAAACTATCAAAACCACGATCTTCTAAAAAATTAAGATTTTTCAAATCAAAGAAACCGCAATAAATTATTTTTTTATTTCTTTATCCTTGAGGTAACATTTGAACCATCGATGGCGATAATAATAATTATTGATAAGTGTCCTTGTAGTGGTGGTGCTTATTATGTTATGATTAGATACAAAATTTACCAATAAAACGATATTTGAACAGCGTAAAGGCTGCTACACACATTCAAGTCAGTCGACATAGTTGGCTTGAAAATAAATCGAATGAAAATTTTGTTTTTTGCTGGCGTTTTTACACGTACCGACTTAGTAAACGGTTTTCAATAAAATTTCAATAAGAATGTTTTTTTTTAAACCGAAATTCCGACTTCTGCAAGACTGATGACGATCTTATCTGATAATTTGTTAACTGTGTGTAGCAGGCCTAATGGCAACAAGGCATTATATTTACTCATTCCTATATGACTAATTTTTATTTAATATTAAAAAATTACTAATTTTAATTAATTTAATAATTGTGAATGTTGGAATATTAAAGAGCCTAATACCTTTAGACTAGTGAATATAAGTCGATTTTTATAATTTTTATTGCTGTATAAACAAAAAAAATAGATTATTACTAACATTCCTATTATGGTGTGCGTGTAACAAAAAATAAATAAAAATTTAAGAAATCAGACACTTAAAAAATAATTTGAATTTTACACAAAGTTATTTAATTATTTTTGCAATAAAAAAATAATTTTTTAAATGTGTGTAAAATTTGAGCGGGATCAATTAATTATCGCTTACGCCGATTTGAAAAATGTAATTTTGAGAAAATTAAATTTTTATTCTTTTTCTAATTTTCAAATTTAGATAAAAGAAAATACAATGATTTTGAGGACCCACAGACTAGTATGCAATTCCAGATCAATAATAGTCCTTCAGTGTCCTCGTAAAGCTGATATATTTCTATAAGTTGCTCTCCGTGGTTTCAAAGGTATTTCCCCCCTTAAGTTACTGTTTTTTTATTAGGTTTTACTAATTTTATTTATGGATCATTAAATTGATTTTAGATAAATCAATATTTATGTAGGATACAGAAATATGACATAATATACTACCTATACTTAATTGCAATATACAATGTCACAATTTAATAACTATATTTATTATGCATAAAATATTATTATTCACATAGGGGAGTTCATCTGACAATGGGGTACAATAAGAAAATATTTTGTTTTAAATATTTTAAAAAAAATTTTATTTGATAATGAGAATATAAAAATTTTTTATATCATCAAATTGTTCTAAATTCAAACATTTTTACGTACTTTTATGTACTTTTTACGTACATTACGTACTTAAAATAAATCATCTAGAACTGAAAACAAATTATTTTAAAATAAATTATTAAATTTTAATCAATAGATAAGTGAGAATAAGAAATAAATAGTTGAGATAGAGGTCGTTATAATCTACAAAGTAGATGAATTTCAAAATACAAATTTGTAGCAGGACATCGGTAGTCAGGACCGTATTAGGAATCAATAACGAATGAAAAAAAAATAGAAAGAAAAAAATTATTAAATTCAAAACGCCTAAACGAACGACATGTTTCGGACTTATTCGTGGTATTACCCATCGAAATTGACCTCATCAGGCTCATTGACAAAGAAAATATAAAATTAAACTTACCATTCTCTTCAACCGATCATGTAAACCTTCCACGTGCTCTAAACTAACCGAATGCCATACTAAGAAAATGTATTTTGAAAGTTAGTAAGCGTCCACTAGGGATATCTAAACTTACAAGTCTGTTATCTCACCAAACTAAAAAAAAAAATAAAAAAAAAAATTAAAAAAATTTTTTTTTTTTTTTAATAGATAAGTGGTTTAGGTAGTGTAACTTGATATTAATCATATTAAATTTTTAGAATAAAAATAAAGTTCATCTTAGTTCATCGCCTGATGATGCCATAGCATGATGAAATCGTTTGCGATAATATACTGTAATGATATTTTTTTATAGTGCGTGGCAAACTGCAATAAAAACCACTATCAATCTCTTTACGGCCTCCAAGTCGGTTCGCTAAGACTTCTCGGGGTGGGTTCAAATTTCCAAAATTTACCAATTAGTCTGGGCACCAATTTAGCTGTAATTATCTCACAACTTCTTCAAAAAATAAATAAAATAAAAATTCTTGTCCAAAAATTATTTAAAAACAAAATTTTCATTAAAAAGTGTACAGGGTAGGTGCGAATCCTCTTTTTCACCACATCTAATACCCCCGTTGCTAATGGCAGTTTTGAGCGCAGCTGAAAACAAAATTAGCAAAATCTCGAAAGTGTTTCCAAAAAAATTAAATCTAAAAATTTTACATGACATTACAATATTTATAATTAAAATAAATTCAAAATTTTTCAAATCAAATAAAAATAAAGGAGCTTATCTATTATTCAAAATCTTTCATAATCTTCCATGTTTTGGTTTCCATTATTTTTCTTTTCGGACCTTCCACAAATTCACGTCCACTTCACTGGGATTTGGTTTCTCGTTTTCCACCCCCGACTCATCCAAAACTTCCAATTCCTCTTCGTCTTCTTGTTGCTCTTTTCTACGTTATCCAATTTAGCACATTTCCGCTTTTTACTGTTGTCCATCTTTTCCAATGATTCCTCTTCCTTCTCTTCATCTTTCATCAGCGATTCTTTTATTTCCATCGATTCACTTTTTTGTTCTTCATCTATAAATAATTCGGGTTTTTCTTCAAATAATACTTTTTCTTCCTGTTCCATAGATTCATCTTCTTTTTCTTCTTTTTCCAAAAATTCTTTTTCCTCTTCACTGAACTTTTTTTCTTTCAAAAATTTTTCATTAACCAATTTATTTTTTTCCATTTGTTCTTTTTCTTTGAATAATTCTGTTTTTTTCATCAAATAATGCTTTTTTTTTCTGTTCCATTGGTTCATATTTTTCCTGTTCTTCCTTAAGTGATTCTTTTCTGTAATTTTCATTCCATTCTTTCATTTCTTCACACGATTCTTTCATTTCTTTTCGATTTGCCGCAAATGATTCTATCATTTTCTTTTGACTTGCCATAATGAATTCTATCATTTCCTCTTGACTTGCCATAACTTCTTTCATAAAATTTTTTAAGTCCTCCATCTTGTTTAAAATTCTTTAAAATAAATGGAATTGAATCTAATATTCCTGCGCTGTGGTGTCAATTAAGCTGTAATCATCAAATTGGTAAAATCAAGTTGGTTCAAGCCCCACAGTTGCTGCGCCAAAATAGTTGTAATGATATTTTTTTGCAGTTTGCCACGCACTATAAAAAAATATCATTACAATACATACGGTGTATTTATATTATGTTAACTTCAACATTTTAGTTCTAAAAATTGTTTGTGCATTTTTTGGTTTATTCTAAAAATTTGATATGATTATTAAGTTTTCACTTTACCGTCAAGTTTTACAAAATATTTTTTGGTGAAATATTAGGTGTACTAAAAAGTTCCCGGCCCAATTAATTATACAATAAACAATGACGTCAAAATAGATCTTTAACAATATGTATCTCTGTCACTACTTGCATAATGATATAATTTTGTCATTGGAAAAATTAAACTTATAGCAAAAAAAAACAAATAAAATCACAAATTAGAAGTAAATGAAGAAAATATTCGCTACGTTTTACATTTTTTCTTCGATCAAGGAGAAAATTCTGCGCAGGCTAGTGAAAAAATTTGTGATATTTATAGTCTAAATGCTCTATCGAAAATAGGAAAAAATAATAGTTCGCACGTTTTCGTTTTGGAAATTTCGATGTCAAACATGCACCACGCTCTAGTCGGCCAGTCATTAAAAAAGTTGAAAAATTCTAGAAATTGTGGAACTAAAGTGTGCGCAAAAGATCATGGTCGAAGCGAGGTGAAGCTCTCCAGACGGTGGCAAAGCCCGGACTCGCCGATCGAAAGGCAAAACTGTCTGTTTGGTGGGTTTGGAAAGGTATTCTCTATTATGAGCTGTTACCAGCTAGTCAAACCATTGATTCTGCACGCGCTAATGTCAACAATTAACTAGATTACAGCAAGAGATTTAAAAAAAGCAGCCGGAATTGATCAATAGGAAGGGTGTTATGTTCCATCATGACAACGCCAGATCTCACGTATCTTTGATGACCCAAGAAAAACTGAAAGAGCTTGGTTGGAAGGTTTTAAAGCATCCACCGTATGCTCAAACCTTGCACCATCAGATTATCATTTGTTTCGGTTTCTTCAGAATTTCCTTAATGGTATAAAGTTGGCTTCAAAAGAAGCCTGTGAGATCTAATTCGTTAAGTTTTTTACCGATAATCCACAGAAGTTTTACAGTGATGGAATAATGGTTTTGCCCGAAAAGTGACAAAAGGTTTCCGAACAAAATAGAGCATAATATTTGGTTTCAATAAAGAATATCAAAAAATAAAAATTTTGTGTTTTAAAAACTATCTAATTTAGCCGGAAACTTTCTAACACTTTCAGCTATATTTGGAAATTGAAAGGAGAAATATGTATATGGGGAGATTTGTGCAAATTAATAATCCAACGATAGTGGTATTTAAACATTAGCACATTGCAATATACAGTCGTAGTCATATATAAATATAAAATTAAACATAAACATTAAACAGGTAGGGAAATAGGAAAATAGAAAAATTTATAAAATTTTTAAATTGAAAATAGAATAAATTAATAGTACATTACAAATATTGCATTGCTAATTTTTATTTTAATTTTATAAGATTTTTATAACGTCATAATTATCATCATCACCTACACTTTTTGGACTTGTCCATTACGTCACACTTGATCGTCCCATCTTTTACTGTATCGGCCCATATTCCTTTTGCCTCTGTGCAAAACGTAATGAACGCAATTTTTTTATTCAAATATATTTAGTTTATTTTTAATTTAAAAATTTAATCCATTTATTGAAGACTACGGTGGAAAAATAGTATAAGCCACATTTTATAACTTTTGAGAATATTTAATTTAAAAATTGTTTTAAGTCTATCAAATTAAATTTTAGTAATTATAAAATGATAAAAGCATTAAAAAATGAGAAAAAGCAGGTAGTTTTACATTGATCAAGATCACTAGTAAAAAAATATAAGTATCTACAATTTTCAAACAAATAATAAACTAATAACTCACCCCTACTAAACATTTTTAATAAATAATATCTCCCCCTCCCTTCTAACTTACCCTACATCCACTTACATTATTTCTCTTTTATATTAATTATATCCCTACCCTCTAGTAAATTTACACAAAAATATACTATTTTTTTAAAATACCTCCCTCCTACCCTCTTCCTTTTCTCTTGCAATTTGGTCGATAAATACGGAAAATATAAACATTGTGTTAATTTAAACATTTTAGTTCTAAAAAGTGTTTGTGCATGTTTTAGTTTATTCTAAAAATTTGATATGATGGTTTATATATGCAACTGATAACTTAATATAGACTCTTCTGGCTGTATTTTCTGATCACATATGAACATAAATTCCTTGTTTTTGAATCAGTCATTAATACTTAAGTTGTATGCCCAAGCTTTTCTTAAGTAATAAGCCTAAGTAAAAGGAAAAGTAAAATCAAAGAAGGTAAATGCTTAAGAAATTGCTTTATGTTATGAAATAAATAAAGGTTTTGTTTGTGATAATCACTTATATCCTGAAAATCGTCAAAAATTTATTTTCAGTGCCTTCAAGTAGACTTACATGGACGATCTAAGTTTCTGATTTCTATTTTCTTGCCTTTCTTGTTCGTATAAGTTGCATCTAGATTTTTACAAGTGTTTTCAAATCAGATTTCTTCACAAGTGTCTTTTTCGGTGTTGGTAAATTATTCCGTCACTTTTTATTTTAATTAGATACTTAACACATACTAATTGCCACAAAAATCTACTTTAAATTCATTTCTATTATAGTCTTATAAATGTTAAAAAAATATTTAAATAAATCACAAAATTTTCAGTATAGTATTAATTTTAAGTTAATGTTTAAATAAATTATTGAACTTAACTAATACATATAAAAAAAACAATATTGATAAGGGTAGATGATAGGGAAGTTGAAAAAGAAAGTACAAATATTTATTTCATGGTTGTAGTTTTTCATTTTTGATTACAACCTTTTTCCGCTCCATACTCTGTGATTTATAACATTTTAGAAAAAATATTGTTAAAATTTTCGTAATTTCAAGTTAAAAGTACAGTTTTTAAGCTTTCGGATGCACAACCTCTTAGAGTTTATTATAATTCGCATTTTTTAATTTTTAATTTTTAAATTATATTTTATTATTTTTGGAACCTCTTGCCACTGCTAATAGTTCCATAGAAAATCACCAATTAGTGCTAACTGTTTGTTAAAAATTAACAATAGATGAAAAGTTTACCATTACAATTTACCAATTGTTTCGATGTATCTAACCTGCGAAAATAACAATTTTCTGTTATTGGAAATATGTATATAATTTGATTTTGTTTGATTTACTTTAAATTATTTTATTTAAATAGAATATAATTTAATAATTATAGATGGTACAATAAAACATCGGGTTCTTTTATATAATGAAATATAAAAGAATAACATTTATGCAATATTTTAATAACCAAATTTTAAATATAAAAGGAGAGAATTAAAAAAATTTAATATTCATCTGCAATCCATATTCGAAACATGAAAAGTTTAATTTTGTTGTCAGTTCTTGTGGTACTAGCCGTATTTCTTGCTGTAAGTAATTAATTTATAATAATTTTAATATTTATCATTTATTGTTGTCTAAAAATACGCATTTTAAAATCATATAAACTTAGTAATTAATTTTTTTTAATGCAGCAACCATCAACGGTTTCTTGTGAACATGGACCTCAGCAAAACGGAACTGGAAATCCTCAAGGACCACCACCAGCAGGAGGCCCGTCGAGACGACCACCAAGTCTTAAAAGAGCGTTAAGAAACCAGATGAATATAAAACCTATAGGTCACTCAAAAAATATTTAAGCAATTGATAAGGTATGTTATTTTTTATTTACACAAAAAAATTATCTTAATCCGAACAAAATTAAATATATTACCTAATACATAAAAAATACTAACTGCATTATTTACAGATGCTGGAACCTTAGCTTGACGTGGAATAATAAAACTCTAGGTTATATTAGAATTTTTCGATTATATAATTTTAGGAAGTACTGTCCAAGTAAAATTTGAATAAATATTCTTCAGCTTAGTTGTATTTTTTTAAATTTATTTAACTTGTTTCTTAGTTTATCGCTCTGAATAATCTATTAATTGGATTAGTCTTAGATAAAGATAAAGCGTTAGAAAAAAATAGTAAAATATTAACCCTATTCAAATATTTGATTATTTTGGTCAGCCTAGTAAGCTATGTACATCAGATTCGTAATAGATATTTACGATATGTGTATCGAAATGTAGATTTTTAGGATACGCGATTGAATCCATCAAGTATTGTAGAAATTCTATTCTTTGTTTCTATTATCAGGTTATGGCTCTTAAATAGCGCAGACATTTTGATGAATAAACTTCTTGTTTTAAAACTTTTGGGGTGAGAATCAATCTTTTACAAAACTTCTTGTTTTCTCGATGCGACACTTATAATCTCTTGGGAATGATTCCACTGTTCGTTGATGATGGTGCCCAGGTATGTGTATCTGCTGACTCTTTCTATTGTTTGATTTTTTACATTTAATTGACAATTTCTGATGTTATTCTTGCTAATGATCATAAGCTTAGTCTTATTCAAGTTAATATCCAACCCATATTGACTGCTAGTTTGAATCATATTGCTCATTAGCTGCTGCAGTCCCCATATACTATCCGCCATGATCACTGTATCGTCAGCATACCTTATATTATTTACTTGTTTCCTATTTAACCATATTTCCGCGTTATTTCCATCAAGCGGGTCTCTAAAGATATATTCAGAATAGAGGTTTAACACAAAGACGACAGAATACACCCCTGTCTCACACTTTTCATAATACGTACTTTCTCTGTCTGTTCCCCCTCTACACGTACCACTGCTTTTTGGTTCCGGTAGAGATTTGCTATTATTTTTAGATCCTTTCCATCCAAATAAATCTTCTTCAAAATCTCCATCATTCTCGTGGCAAAAAGCCTTCACTTTGGTGTTATTCGCCCCCACCTCTCTAATTTTTCAATCTTACAACTTAAAATTATTAAAATAAAATTTTCTAGCAAAATGTATAGAGTGGGTGCAAACCATTTTGAAACACCACAGTATATTAAAGTTATAATGTTTGTTTTGTAGCATCTCTATCTAGTAGGTAGATTTATGTTTTGCTTCGTGTTTTTCTTCTTTTCTTATCTTTTTCTTATAGTTTTTTCGATCTCTCTATACCCCACTTGATTGACATGTTTCTTTTTACTTTGTTCTTCCATCATCTCCAGAATTTCACCGGTCTTCCAAGTCTTTTTCTTGATTTTCTCATCTGATGTTAGCGTATTGCTTTTAATATCTTCAATAATTATTCGGTTAAATCTATAATTTCTTCGTCAATGGATGAGTCGGTGTTTCCGTTTCCATATTTGAACCTCTCTTTTAATGCATTTTTGTATCTTTTTGTTTACAGCCATATCTCTGATTTTATCAATATAATTCATTTTGTTAGTCTTTTTTGCTACCCGTTTTATTCTTATTTTGAGCATTCCTACTAGGGGGTTGTGGCCCAAACCTATATCCGCTTTTAGAGATGTTTTGACCGAGGTAATGCAGTTTCTATGTCTCTTGCTTATTAATATGTAGTCTATCTGGTTTCAAACAATTCCGTCATATTAGTCTCTGGGTGACTTCCATGTGGGAGTTTGAAAAAGGTATTCATTGCCACCAGTTCATGTTCACTTGCAAAGATGCTAAGCTTTCTCTTCTTTAACCTCCAGTAGTGCACCATCCCGCGCTTGGCCATCTCATTTCTCTAATGCCCATGATTTCGATCTTCATTTTTTGCATTTCTTGTATGGTATTGTGTATCTTTTCAGCATGGCATTGTTCGTACGTTCTATGTTCCAATTTCAGCTGTATTTAACTCCCCCCCCCCGGATATCCGATTGAAGGACTTGTAACTCCGGAACATTTTGAATCAAATATAGGCATGTTGATGATTTACTAGGAATATACTGTCGTGTTACCAAATATTTGGACCCACCCTGTACTCTTTTAGTAAAATTTTATAAATTATGATTTTAATTTGGTGGTTTTGGAACGAGTGCAAGGTGGGGTGTCAAGAAGGGGAGAAAAAGGCTTTTTCGCCAAAATGAACGACCAAGCTGGTTGATGATTTTGGCTCTGTAATTTATTTTTGAGATTTGTGAATTTTTATGAAGTTGTGAGTAATTGATTTTAATTTAAATAAAATGATTTTATGCGAATGCATTATTGCGCCTTTTTGGAAGTATAATTTTTAATTATTTTTGAAATTTAGATAATTTTTTTTATTGAGTGGCTACTGAATGGAAGTAAATAGATTGATTGGTTTTGATTGATTTGGAAAAATAGAAGCTAAAATTATAAATTTAAATATTTAAAATTGGAAAATTTGAAATTATATTCGTGCGAACAAATGGTGTGACTGATAACTCGACGATTTGGATAAGGCTGGAAATCAAATTTTGTTCCCTATAAAGTGAGATTGAAAATTTGAATTTAATTTGGATTTGGAATATTAATTATATTATTTTTTTTTTTTTTGATTATTATATTGGATTATATTTAAGAAACGATTTATTCATATGGATGGATAATTATTAATAGAGAAGATTATTTTTTGATGAGCAATTTTTTGAATGCAAAAATGAATGTTTAGAAATTAATTATATTTGGAAGTTATTATAGCAACTTTTGGCTGTAGAAAACGCAAGAACCCTTCGACTCTTGAAAATTACCAACTGCTCCCGCACTCCAGGGTTAATCCGAGGTAAACAACAGATTGATACTTTCCACAAAAAGTACCACATCAATACATTTGGATCTTTAATGCAATGGTTTCCCGTTGCCTTCTGCATCCTATGCCGTTGACCATACCCTTGGTTCATCCGTCTTTAGGAAAGATTTCTCTACCCAAGACAAGAGAGTGCCTTATGCTTGTTGGTTTATCCATCTGAAGTTGTTGACCATCAAGGTTTTGCTTATACCGACAATATTTTAGTGTTTACCATATCTGGCTACTCTCAATTAGTTTTTCCTGCATGTCAACGCAGTTTCCAAGGTGTGGCAAGTAGAGCCATAACTGAGAATTGGGTTCCCTGCAAGGATCAGTTACCAAATACCACCTCCCGTTTTAACCGCTCAGTGTGACCGTTTCAGTAAAAGATACTACCTTGTAACCCCATACACATTTACAAATTCAAAGTAGATAAAACAATTAATATATTCACAAAACTACCCAATAGTGATTTAAGGCAGCTGAAAACAGACACCATACCTAAAATAAAAGCAAAATGAATTGCTAAAGTAAAAGTAAGAGGGAAAAAACCGCTCACAACTGTGAATATTCTGAGTCACTCGGTCAAAATCCATGTTTCATCGGGTCATTGTAGTTTCAATTCTATAAAAATTGTAGCAATCGCAGGTTGATAGATGATATTGGGTTGAATTGCAATATTACTATCAAAAGTTTGATCCACAATCAACTACATCTGGTTTTTTTTAATCGTGTTCTACTCACAAGTTGCTGGGAATCTTTTTGAGAGTTTGAGACATTCAATACTTAGCCCAAGGTTTACAAGGCCTGTAGTGCTTTTAAGTAAAAAAATATACAACATCAAAATTTATTTATATTTCCATGAATGATAATTTGATATCTTACATAACAGTTACAATAAGTATCAATTTATGACGTTATTCAATTTTTTAAATTAACTGTTAGCATCGTTTTAAAATTATTTGTTTAGATTTATTGTGATAATTAAATAATCAAAATGTTATGTTCTAGCAATAAATATATCACATACTAATTATAGTTATCTAACAATAGCTAAATAACTTAGTACCAAAAATTCACTAATATTTATATATTTGACAGGTAAATAGAGGTAAGTAACGCTTTGTTACTTCATGTTAACAATAAGCCAAAATATGTGGAATTATCAAAGCGAATATTCATATTTTTTACTAACAAGAAAAAATCACTTATACTCATACAACTCTACGAGTGTCTTTAAGTCAAAAAGAAAGAATAAAAAAGTTAATCAAAAGGACAGGAGAGTTAATCGAGAGAAGAGGCCAGGACAGGGCCTCGACATCGGAGAGAAGCCTCGTTTCGTTCTCGACTGAGCCTGAATAAGATCATGATTCAAAAGATTTTAATTATCAAATATTATTATTCCTGAACATATTCTTTGAAAAACTATATGCCAACCGGCAACAGTGGCAAGAGTCAAAAGCTAAGAAAATATTCTTTATAAAGAAGTATTAAAGTTTTCACAAGCGTGTAAGACAACGCAGTGCTAGGGTAACTTTCCTTGAAGGAAATAGAGACACCGGCGTAACTTTTGAGGGCAGTCAAACTAGAAAAATGCAGATGAAAATGAAAAACAGTTGTTGGATGAGGGGACTGGAATTAGGATCAACACATTCCATACATGTATAATGAAAAACTATTCACAGTATTCTCAAATACTATTGAAGTAATAATAAGAATTTTCTTGTAAAAGATGATTATTAACGCGAGTGGTGAGAGTTTATTTTCAAAACTCAAATTGGTCAAAAATGAATTAAGAAATCGTATAACTCAATCATGTTTGAATAATTTAAATTTTATTTTATGAGTATTAAAAATGTAATATGTAAAAAACTTACAAAAAATATAGGCTGATAGATACATCACATGTAACACCAAGAAAACATTGATGAAGACACTTGTATTCCCCATCTTCCTCTATGCCGCGAAAACATGGCCCCTGATGAAAAATGGCGACAAGGAAGTGAATGTCTTTAAAATGTGGTGTTGGCGAAAATTACTGACGATGTCTTAGACAGAAAAGAAAACTAATGTCACCATTGTGAAGGAAATTCAAGAACCGCTAAGACTGTCCAGGCTCATCCAGAAAAGAATGGCTAAGTTCTATAGTCACATACAGCGTAGAGAACCCGACAATATGGAGAGATTGGTTGTTCAGGGGATGGTCCAAAGTACAAGTCGCGAGGTCGCTCACCAAAGAGATGGATCGACCAAATCAAAACAATTACCGGTGGAACACTGGAACAGGCAGCACGAAAAGCCAGAAATAGAGAACCATTCAAAATAATTAGTCTCAAAGGGTCACGACGCTTCTGAAAAGAGTCACACGATTAAGAAGAAGATTTTGAAAACATAATTAATGATATTACGAATTTAAAACTAATTTTCGAGATCTGTCAGAAAAGCGGGCCACGATTTTCAAAATTTCATCTACACGCTAAGAAAGAGAACACTTTTCTAAGCATACTAGAACAAAAATTTTGTAGGATAATGCAAAAGTTTTCGAAAAAAATCGATTTTAAATATGTAAAATTTACATGTATTTTAGATACACCTTTTAACACGGCTGTATGATTAGCCGTTGTTGAGTAAGGCAAAAAAATAAAACAGACTAGAGAGGATGGATCTCGCTCGATGTGCTATATATTATAATTTGTCTAAAACCAAGTCAAATTTTTAATTTTTTCATTTTGATTTTAATAATTTCTCACAATTTTAAAAAGCTTCGACTAGCTTATAAATGTCGAAAGCATAAGATCGTTCAGAGGGTGAGTTCTGGTGATATCGATATTCAAAAATTGAAAAGCAATTGTGTTGAAATAAAAGAATTTTATTTATAATTATACACAAGAAAATGAATATATTTGTCCGAAAAATTTCGGATTTGTAGGGCTTAAGTGTTAAAAAGTGTTCCCTTGCCCAAACTCGATTTTTTAATATTACTTTAAACTAACTTCCAAAAATAATTCGCGATTGTTTCTGGACGAATGTATACATAAATGTCTTCCCAAAAATTTTATAAAAATGTGGTATATGATTTATCAAATAATTTTACTTTGTTGATAATTAAATAATTAAAAAAGATAAATGAATAACTTTTTTTTACGCGTTTTTCTTTCTGGTAAGCTGAACTTACCGGAAACTGTTTTAGGACCTCGCTTTCGCTTTCGCGAAAATCAGTTAGTTGTAACATCAATTAGAGATCTCTGCACATAAGAGAAGTTGGCTATTCTTTTTGCGTGTAGAGGAAAAATTATCTTTCCCCGCAACAGAAAATTCAGTTTTTTATCTCAAGGATCGAAAAAGTAAAACTGATAGCCTATGCCTATACGATTAAATGAAATTCATAACCCATCGTGGAACCTGAAAATATAGAATAAATAAAAATAATACAAATTAGTGATAACAAAGAACATCTATTTAAATTTAATTTTGACAGTATAGACACATGTTAAAATTTTAATTGAGAAATCTAGACATAACATTGTTAATAATTCTACGTCGAGCAAAGGTTCAGGCATCTAAAAATAATTAATATTATTTAAATTTGCTTAAATTAAAATTAAAAAATATAACATGCCTTATTAATTGAAACTTAAATATTGTTTGAGTGGCCTATTGGTTTTATGTTCATTTGGTTTCTTACTGCTCCTCTAAGATTTTGTGGTGATCCTGGAGGACTCCCTGATGGTGGTGGTCCTGAAGGACTTCCCCCTTGTGAAGGTCCATATTGACAAGCAACCGTAGATGGTTGCTGTAATTAAAAAATTATAGTTATTAAGTATTAAATAATTTTACAGTATTTCTAATCAAATATTAAAATTATTTTATATCAATTACTTACAGCAACAAATACGGTTAATACCGCAAGAACTGACAACAAAATTAAACTCTTCATCTTTCGAATGTTAATTGCAGATGAATACTAAAATTTTTTAATTTTTTCCTTTTATATTCTAAATTTTGTTATGAAAATATTGTATGAGTAGGTCCTTAATGTATTTTTAAATATTTCTTTATATAAAAGTGCCCAGTGTATCATTTTAATATATATAATTTAATTATTATAATATTCTATTACATTGTGTAATTTTACTATCTTAATTAAGCGTACAGTATCCGGTGAATTATACATTTCAAAAACGGCTCCACAAATCGACTTTAAAATTTGAAAATTAACTTGATTACATAGTACTAGATCTAATATACTCCTAAATTTATTAAAGAAGCAAATACAACATTTAATTAATTTAACGCTTTAATAAAATCTTATCCGGTATTGTCCCATGTATTAAAAAAAACTGATTTCAAAGACATGAATCTGTCAGTAGGTTAGTGTTAGTTTATGTTATTTATTTTGCAAAACTGTACGTAAAAGGTAGATCCGCGCGAAGACATCATTATTATATGTTAAACCCTCATAAATAATATCTTTGTCCTGCGTATGTAATCGTTTCTCACTTAATACCACCATCAGCGGAGTTAGGCACTCAGATTACGGTAAAGCTTTTACTCGGAGCAGATTTGGGCATTTTTTTTCGTTTACCTGCCGGATGAGCGGAGTTGGGTATTGCTTGTTCTACATAAATGCTCTATAATTTAGTTTGAGATCCACCGGTGGAGCTTAGATCAGTGTTAGGAAGCAATATTTTTGAATATTTACGACCGTTAAAAGAGAGATTCATCGTTCGAGCTTAGGTTACTGTTAGGAAAAGATATTTTTTGTATAATTAAAATCGTTTGAAAGGATCCACCGGTCCAACTAAGATTAACTGTTAAGTGAAATTACCAGAAGTTACATTATTGGGGGTAAAATTACCGGACACCAATTTACTAGGAGATTACCGGGAGCAAAATTATCAGAGATCAAATTACCAGGGAATCTATTAACCGAGGGGTAAAATTACCGGGGTCAAATTACCGGGTATCAAATTACCATGAAGCAAATCACCTAGTGCTCATATGGCTATATATTTAACACTAAAAACCAGTAGACAGTAAACATTATAAATATCCCGGTTTTGCCCTAATTCAATGTCAAGTTCATTTTAAAGATATTTTTTTTATTTATTCAAAATTAAAACAAAATCTTTTCTAATAAGTGACATGTATTTAACATAAGCACGTTTAAAATAAATATACTACATTTAAATAGCATTTTTTTAAATTTATAAGTTTCCAAAAATCTTTTAGAATGACAAAACTCTCCTGAATATGAGACTTTCTAAATGAAAATTTTATATAAACAATATAACGTAATGGAAGAATTATTGAGCTCAGTCTTGATATTCCATACTCCATTGCACCAAGAAAAAATAATGAGATTGTTTCACAAAACCATTAGTACTCACTAGGAATTTAATAATTTTAATAACCACTACATTTATCATTAAATAAAATTAATACCTACGTAAAGAAATCTATTTAGCACTAAAATTATTTTTAATATCAGGTTACATAATTATAATTTTAACAAAATTATGTTTTTAAATATTTAATTGGAAAACAAAAAAAAATTACGTAAACCTTTAAGAACAAAGTTTATAATAATATAAAAGCCAAATATTTAAATTTGATGTCAGCTTTATAATAAAAAAAAATGAAGAGCTTACTATTAATTTCAGCTTTGATATTTGTTATTATTTTTGCAAATAAAATTGATTAAGTAGATTGAAATTTTAATTTTATTAGTCATGTAAAAATAACTAAGACATTTTTCTATGAAGCAACCTACCTACTGATCAACAGATCAAAGAAAAATATAAGATTGTAAATTTTTAAAATAAAAGATACTGCTCTGCGGTTTTCGTCGACGTAAGCCAATGGTTCGACAAGGTTTGGCATGTGAGATTAATGTACAAACTGAGAAAAGTGCTGCCACATAACATATTCTTGGTATTAAAATCGTATCTTGCAAATAGACATTTTCGAGTTAAATTTCGGGAAAAAACTACTAAGATTTATTTAATCCAGGCTGGTATTTCGCAGGGAAATCTGCTGGAACCTATTATTTACTTGCTCTTCAAGGCTGACTTGCCCACCAACGCAAATGCTACCACTGCCACATTTGCGGACGACACTGCCATAATAGCTTCAGAAATCTTGCAAAACAGTATTATCAAAGTCAAATTGTGTCGAACGAAGCCAAGTCGGCCTAGGTCACCTTTACATTAAAGAGATAATAAGTATTTGAGTATCCACGTTGACAGACGCTTTAAGATGGCGTTAACACATGTTTACCAAAAGAAAACAACTTGGTCTAAAACCAAGTGAAATATACTGGATGATTAATAAAAAATCAAAAATGACACTTAAAAATAAACTACTGATCTACAAGATTATCCCGAAGCCCGTGTAGACCTATGGAATCCAGCTGTGAGGTTCGGCATCAAACTCCAATTAAGAAATATTACTTAGAGAGATTTCAATTCAAAACATTACGAATAATCACTGATGCTTTATGGTTTGTACCAAATAAAGTGATTCGACGTGACCTAACAGGTTCCAACTGTTAGGGAAAAAATCACTAAAGACTAAAAACCCACCCAAGCAGACTAGTAGAAACACTCGATATTATAGGAAACACCAACAACCGACTAAAAGGAAGTAACATCAATAGTAATTATTGGTTAAGACGACTATAACTTAATTTATTTTCGATTATAAATAAAGTAGATTAAATAATAGAAAGGTATACGTCACTGGACAATCCTCACATGTCTTATAATTGTCAAATATATTACTTAATGTCCTTGGATAAATTGTAATATTTATTAGGTTAAAAAAAAATTTTTTTATTAAAAATTTAAAAATTATAAAAAAAAATTTAAATTAAAAAAAATGTATTCTACGAACCACCGACGAGTTCAATGCCAATAGCCACCACAACTACTTCCACCGCTATCACAAAGACTTCCTCCTATTCCAGGACTTACTAAAACAAAAAAAAATGGATTTATAACACAAGGATTAAGAAATATTATAGGTACATAATTATAAATTCAAAGTGAGACTTCTACATTTTCTTAATTTTTTCTTTACTACTAACTACATTACCGTCTTTGTTTATCATGGATCTTACCGTCCTTTTGGGGTTCTTTGAATGTCTTCCGATTTGCACCTAAATTTTTTTTACCTAATTTCTTCTACTATCTTCTCTTAATTCGTTCATCATTTTCTCAATCCATTCATTTCTTTTACGTTTGCATAACTTATCAGCTTCTTTTCTTACTTTTGTATATTCTTTTATATCTGTATGTTTCTTTGTTCTTATTCATTTTTCTCTATTTTTTTTTTCTTGTTTCATTTTCTTTTCACATTCCTCATAAAACCATCACAATATTTTCTTTGTGTATCATGCATTTTTTTATTGTGTTTTTTATACTTTCCCACATCGCACCAACATTTTTTTGTATCTCTAGGTTTTTAAATTCATCTTTTATATCTTATATATTTCTTGAACATTTTTGTTATTAAACTTTTCTATTGCTCATTTTTTGTTGATTGCTTCTTTTCTCTTCTCGACGTTTATTTTTTTCTTAACTTAAGTTATCACCAGGAGATGGTTTGAATCAGCGTTTGCTTCTCCGTAAGTTCTTACATTTCTTATTGAGCTTGATCGTTTTTTGTTTGCTATATTCTATTGGATTTCCATCATCGCTGATCCCCCCGATCTTATCCACGTTATCTTATGTATCGTTTTATGTTTATATATTTCGTACTGCTGATCGTCGTGTTAGTAGATGCCGCTAGATTACAAAGCCATTGACCATTGTCATTTGTGATGTTGTGAACTGTATATTTTTCTTCAACGTCATAGGTAGCTTTTTTTTCCAATTTAAGATTTGAAGTTTCCCATTGCCATTATAGAATCACGCTTTGGTACTCTTTCTATTACATCTTGGAGTTTCACGTAAAATTTTATCATCATCATCTTCTTTCTCCTCTGCTCTTGTCTTCTCTTTCTTTTGACTTTCGTTTATTATTATTCGCTTTTCCATCTTCTCGCCAACTCATATTTTCAACAATCGATCTTCCCTTTCACTCACCCGTTTGTCAACATTTTACATTCCATTTCTTTTTTCTTTAATTTTTTGATAGCGGATCAGGAGCATCTGTCTTTTTCTCAACCAGTTACTATTAACAATATATTCTTGTATATTCATGTCGTCAAAAAATTATCAACTTTTTACTTGAAACCACACTTGATTGTTGTATAAACTATAATAAATATTGTAACATGAATGGTCAGTTATTTACTTTTATAATAATTCGCACTCAATTCTTGTTAATTGTCAATATTAATAAGTTATCAAGTAGTATTCTCTAAAGCGTTCGGTTTAGAAGTGGAAAACAAAATTAATGGTTTTCTAGGAAACGTTAATGCATACCATAATATAGCGGTGCCATCAAATTTATAGCAAATTTAAATAGTTTTCAATAACTTTTTTTAGTCATAGAAGAACTTTGCTGGATAATAAATTATATCCATTTCTTAATTTCTAATAGTGTTTTTAATTTTCTAGCGTTTAGTCAATTAAGCTTTTATTTCGTTTGACACATAGCCTTTTACTTTTCTTACCACGTATTCATCATCAATTTTCGAAAAAGAACTTTTATCAATAGGGTCTCGCTGTTTACCAAAAGACCAATCTAAGAAGCTCTGTGATTCAAACCTATATTTTCCCCTTTAAACTCTATTATATATTATAAATAATATAATTGGCCAAATTTGCTTAGTGAAATATTTTGCAGTTTGCTTCTAAGATGTTCTGAAAAGAAAATGTTATTAAAATTTACTAGTCTACGTTACTCGACAAAATTATGAATTTTAGTCTCGGTTGATAAGTAATCAATCTTTAAACTTGACAATAATTTAATAAGACTAAGTTAACAATATTGTTTACTAAGAAACTCATTGGTGATGAACAGCACTTCAGATAAAAAGTAAAACTGTGATCAAAATAACGAATGTGATCTATTATCTCTTAATACATTGCATTTCCTCTCAAAATAAAAATTTTATTTTTATTAAATATGTAATATCACTTGCATAAGAGTTAATTAACTTTATTCACTGGAACACATTGAAATGTTTAATAATTTTTTTTAAATCATTATAATAATAACTCTCTGTAGTAATCTATATTAAATAAAAATTAGAATATCAAAATTGTGCATTATGTAATTTTTTATTATTAGAGTTGATGGGCATATTTATCATAATATATATTATTTGCATAAAAATAATTTTTTAATAGGAAAAGCATTTCATTATAAAAGCATCTGAAACTAATCAACAGTCATCAGTTACATTTATTTTATTGATCTTTCATTACTACTACAATTTATAAAATAAAATTATGAAGTGGTGCCTTATGGTAACGATGAGCGTTCTACTGCTTGCAGTATTATTTGTCGTAAGTAATTTTAATAATTTTTGGATATATTATAGTTTATCGGTAGTTCAAATTAGAACGATCTAATTTAAAATCGCAAGATCGATAAATCGAATATCGCTATAGAATAGTTTTTTATTAAAATAAAAATTTTGGAGACCGATTAGATTAAATGCTCTAAACTTTTTTTTTCGCTTTTGAAATCGGTGAGGGATACCGAAACAAAATATAATTAACTAATTTAATTTATTGATTGTTATAGGAAAATTCTGATGCTCAATGTCCAGGGCATCCACCTGGCCCACCACCTCCACCACCCCCAGAAGGCGGTGAATCGTCAGCTATTCGAGGAAATGGAGGAATTGGATCAATATGGAGATTATCTAATCGACTAGGCAAACTTAAACCATCTGTTGCTTTATAATAATAATTTATTAATTTAGAATGCACGCGAATTTATTGTATTTTATGAATCTATTAGTAAACAATCAGCAATGATTTTCTTATTATTTATATTAACAATTACGACTTAATACAGCTGGTGACGTGAAGATTTTTGTCTAGTTGCATTCAAGTGCAAAGCGGATCGACTTGGCTAAAGCCAAGATGACTAAGTACTTGAGAATATAATTAATGGAGTAGTTTTCGTTGCCTTCTGCATAGCCAACAGATTAATATTGGGTTTTACATTAGAGAAGTGTATCCCTCACAACCAGAAATTGAATCTCGACCTCTCGTTTTCGGGGGGTTAATTTATTTTCTATTGGAGTTAATTTAAGTTACACATAGCATACACGTTAGAACAAATAAGAAGAATTACAGCTAGAAGTTAGTCAAAGCTCGCACGAATCCTGAAACTAACTATTGGTTTACTTAGAATCTCTCTAGTCATTCCCACTCTTGGTGGAGGTATTGTAATTCATTTTCTTCCATGAATACCATGTGCGTTTTAAGTAATTTTACAAGCATAGAGAAGCGATTCCTAAGTAATTCTTAAGAATTCTTTTAGCATATTTTTTGGTGTTTTTTGATTGCTTTCCGGGTGAAGATATCAACTTAACTGCTAAGCTGTAACTATCTTTAATACCCATTATATGGATAACCACAACCTCACATTGGAGAGAGGGGAGCTAAAGTAGCGTTCTTTACTGGTTACGCCATTATAGTATATGATAATATAATACAGAACTATTCAACAAGAACTTTGTTTTTAATAAGGATAATTTTTGGTAACAGACGCAGAAAAAATCAGCATAGCGACCTGGAATGTAAGAATCATGTTCCAAGCAGGCAAGATAAATAAGGCTATTCTTGAAATGGAACCACTGGAAATAAAAGTAATAAGAGTTACCGATTGCCGGTAAATGGGAAATGCAATGCCAATAAAGATCAAGTGTTGTACTCTGGAAATAATGACAATCTACATGTAAATAGAGTTGGAATCATACTGGCCCGTAGAGTGTCGTGCTTCTTGGTAGGCTTTACAACGATTTCAGAAAGAATTAAACGGTACAACTTCAAAGCTACCTCATTAAAATAAACATTATTTAGTATATGCCCCCACTGCTGCTGCAGAGGATATAGAACATTTTTACAAACAATTGCAAGGCGTGGTAAGGTAGTTTAAGAAAGAAGTGATGATGGTAATTGTGAGAGACCGGAATGCGAAGATAGGCGAAGGAAATCAGAAATAAAAAGGTGAAGGATTTAAAGATTTTGATAAGGAGAAACAGTACGTTGTTTTTAATACATTCTTCAAGTTGCCTCGTAGACGACTCTATACTTGAGTTTCATCCCAGGATGACGAAGAAAACGTGACAAGAAATCAGGTAGACTACAACATAATGATAAACAGGATATTCAGAAATATGTAGCTGTTTAGTGGTTAATACATTCCTCGAATCTATTGTAAAAAGCTTCAACGAAGTAGGAAATGAATATCTGACTAATCAAAAAAGAAAAAGAAATCATGGATGACAAATGAGATATTCCAACTCGTGCATGAAAATCTAAGAGCGATAAGGATAATTACAAGGTTATACAAAAGAAAATATAAAAACAAGAGAAGCAAAAGAGAACTAGACCGCTGAACAATGCTCTGAAATAGAATTATTAGAGGGAAAACATGACATCTTTAATACGCATGAAAACATAAGACAGACGGCAAGAATCTACAAAACGGCAACAGTGGGTAAAATTTAGGATTGAAATAGCAAATAATCGTAGATCAGGAAAAAAATGGCACTACATTAGGGAACTGTTTAAAAACAATAACAAATTACTACAACCACTCAGATATCAAATAAGAAAGCAGCTACCAATAACAAATGAAGAAATCTTAAAAACTATAACTCTACAAAAAAAATGAAAAATCGTCAGGCCCAGATAGAATCCGAAACGAGATTCTCAAACTTTTAGATGAAGAAAGTATTAATCGGCTAACTTCTATTTTCAAGAAGATAGTATACTCTGGGGATAATTCCAGAGAGATGACTACGGCATACGTCAAAATCGGCCAAACCTGACTCACCAAAAGAACTTAGCACAGCCATCTTCAACGAGTTTTTCACTAATATACCCACCGACATCGTAAAAAGCCTTCCAAACGGAAAGAATGATCCCATATCTTTCTTGACTGCTTTCGATGCTTCCAGCTTCTCCTTTTACCAGGTCGGTCCTACGCAAGTCAGAAGGACTATCGACAAATTAAACAACTTCACTAGCAAAGACATATATGGTATGAACACAAAAATTATCAAAACAATCAAGAATATCATCATCTCTCCACTTACAAATCTGATAAATGAGTGTATTAAAAATAACCATTTTCCAAGGGCCTTCAAACTTGCAACAGTTATTCCTATTTTTAAGAATGGTAATGCCGATGATCCCAACAATTATCGCCCAATCTCATTACTACCCATTTTTTCGAAGATATTTGAGATAATTTTGAATCAGCAGATTACGGACCATTTCGAATCAAATCAACTGCTTTACCCCAGTCAATTTGGTTTTAGAAACAAAAAGTCAACCTCACTGGCTATTAATAAGCTCACCCAGATTATACTTAAAAATTATGAAAAACGCAAATTCACCGATGCCACTTTCTACGATTTATCTAAGGCCTTCGATTGCGTCGATCACGAGGTATTAATCAGAACACTAGAATACTACAACTTATCTAGCAACAGTATCTTATTAGTCAAATTGTTTCTGAAGAACAGACAACAACGTGTGAAATTTAAAAATGACATCTTCACAAGTCTCGACGACAACACTGGTGTTCCACAAGGTTCGTATTTTCTCCGTTTCTATTTCTGATTTATATCAACGATATTAATAACTGTAGTCCCACATCCAACTTTATCCTATTTGCGGATGATACCGCCAAAACAGAGAGCGATCTCAACCAATGTGATTTGCAATACAATTTGCAGATTGCTGAATCGCGGATAAAGAACTGGTTTATCTGCAATAAATTAAGCTCTAATGATCAGAAAACCCAGAAAATCATCTTCAGCCTTCAAAAAGGCACCGTGTACGATCCTGTAAAATACCTGGGTGTTGTCTTGGATAGCGCTCTGACCTGGGAACCTCACGTCAGGTATTTAAACGGAGAATTATTGAAAGTCACCTTTTGCCTAAGATCATTAAGAAAGTATCTACCTCTATATAAGTATCTTAAGACAGCATACTATGCTTTATTCCACTCCAAGATGTGATACGCAATATTGAATTGGGGACATTCATCTCACATCGAGGATGTCTTCAAAATTCAAAGAAGATGCCTTCGCGTTCTGGCTGGTATTGGTTACCGCGATGATTGCCGACATAATTTTAATACAATGGGTATAATGACAACAACCTGCGTATTTATACAAGAATGCCTGATGTACATTAGGCGAAACTTTAATGCTCTAGAGACCAACAGCAACAGCAGTATTTCACAAATACCCAACAAGAATAGCAAATGACCTAAGGATCAAATTTCATCGCCTGCAGCGGACCCGAGATGGTGCAAGCTACATAGGAATCAAATTGTACAATGCACTTCCCGAAGGATTAACAGCATTGGACGAGAAAAACTTCAAACGAACGCTTAAGGAATATCTCACAAAATCGGCTTTCTACAGCGTGAAAGAGTTCATGCAAAGTGCCCTCACAGATCTCCTACAGGAATAGGAATAATAATGGTTTCCCGATATGACGTGTGTAAACACTTTTGTGTACTTAACATTAATAAAGTTTATTATTAAGTCGACGTTCATTGCAATCCCAATGGAGCTAAGTGCTAGAGAGTGTGGCGATTTTTGCATCATAAGTCTGATGAATCATTTGCTTAAACTTTTTCTGGAAATAGTACATAAAAAAATATATTGAGTCTGTGAGGAACATATCACAGTGTGGTACAGTTTGAATTTCGTAATGCTGTAGGTACTAGAGAAGCTCTAATTAGTGTGTAAGTTCTCTTTCAAAGAGCTCAGGATGTGAACAATGACATTTTTGTAAGTTTCATAGATTAGCAAAAGGCATTTAATAATGTACAATACCAAAAATGTTAGGTATCATAGAATAAATTGGCTTTAGAAAGCAATGCATTACAATTATTGGTAACATGTACTCTTACTGGCATCAAATCATCGTCGGTACGTGTAGATGAAAAGGATTCTGAGAGGTTGATGATCAGGAGTAGAGTAATCCAGAAGTGTGTGCTTTCGCCTTTAGCTCGTTTTTTGTGAGACATTAGAAGAAACGGAAGAAAGAATAACAGTTAACGTAGAAACCATAAACAACTTACGCTTTACGGACGAAACAATGGTTTTTACAAACGATTTAGATGGGCTACAATACTTAATGAACAAAATAGTGGGAGTGATCGAAGGGTATGGGCTGAAAATGAATAGAAAAATAACAAATTTTATGATAATACCTAAAAACAAACAACTAAATAGAGTTTTGACTATTAATAATCAACCAATACAAAGAGTTAATTCTTACACGTATCTGAGCACCACCGTTACTGAGAACTGGGATCACTGCAAAGAGATTAAATGTTGCATTGCAAGAGCACGTTCTACATTTTTGAAAGTTGGTAAAAATATTCAAACCTAGGGACCTATCGATGACAACTAAGATATGAATGTTAAGGTGCTATATTTTTCCTATTCTGCTGAACGGAGTGGAACCGTGGATTCTGGCAGAGGCTTAGTGCAAGAGATTGAAAGCGTTTGAAATGTGGCTATACCGCCGGATTCTTAGCATTTTTTGGGTTTTCATGCAAAGCATGTGGAGACGAAGAATAACCTGGCTAAAAATCCGTGTTCTTTGGTATCACATCTTTATATCTCACAGATCGATATTAGGCTTTAGATCACAACAGTGTAATCGGCGCGACCAAGCATTGAACCGCGGTCTCCCAAGTCTTGTCATGTCGATTTAACCTTACACCAATTACAATCAACTTATTAGATCAGCAGCGGATCAAATCAAAATAGCAATCATTCACTAGATAGGTACTCCAAGAAAAAGAATTTTCGATCTAATGATAATTTTATCATTTTCTTTTTCTTTGCATAGTAGGTATGTCAAGTAATTTTTATCAAAAATCGTATAAAAGTAATTAAAATCTACTATTTCGAAAATGGTGAATCTGTAAAAACCACATATCGCAAAATTTTAAATATTTTCAGTCGTTATGATCATCCTTCTAAGGCCTGTTACTAAAAATTTTAATGTTAAATTTGAGTCAAGTAGTTCGGTACATGACATAGCAGCAATAAATATGTGTTCGTCCGGGTTATTCTTGGTAATAATAGCCCGGGCGCCAGAAGAAATTTAATGTTCCCTAAGGCTTATTTTTTCAACAAAAGCCTGAGACCGAAGGCCGAGGGATATTGTTTAAAAAATAGTCCGAGTGAAAATTAAATTTTCCCGTCGGGCTCTAGGGCTGTTTCGTTAGTTCAAAAATTAAAGCCAGCTAACCATGTTGTTCGTCGAAAATTTGCTAATTTTTTCATTAAGTAAGGTGTTGGTTTTTCTAAAAAAATATTATTTTCATTCATAAATGGTAGACTTTTATATAATAATATATCAATAAAAAAATAGAGATATTTAATTAAAAATGTGTTTTTTTTAAATTTAACAACAAAGTCTTGTAAAAAATCTCTTTATAATCAAATGTATGTAGGTAATAGTATAAAGTTGTAAAATCTGAAAAAATCGGGCTCATTTTTTTTAAAACCTATCCTCTACACTGACTTTTATAGATATTAGGAATCAGAAACCTATCAAATGCCATATAAAAAAGAATTTCAAAACTAACCATTTAGTACCAAAATATTAAAAATTGTTGTTGCTGCTGCTATAAATAAAAAAAAATTTATTCGGTTCTTAGATGGCAAGCCAGACCATTTTCTTAATATGGATCTTGTTTGTGACGAAATTTATAATACATATAAAAGGTATTAATTATTTTATACAAAAGAAGCTAATTATTTTATATTAGGCAGAAGTTCATATCCTAGCTAATCCATATAATAATTATGTACATTGCAGCCGAAGTAAAATATAGAAAAATTATTAATTTAATAGGAAATCCTGAATCAATTATTACCATTTTTTAAATATTTAAAATATTATATAGAGACAATAACATTTTATAGTTAATTGTTTAGTATAAATAAAAGAGAAACTAGATTGAAATATTTGATAAAAATGTGAATTTTTTTTACAGATTTAGATAAGAAATAACCTTGTTACAAATTTGAAATCCAATGATCATATGTAACAAACATCCTTTGGATGGCGTGCATCAATTTTGGCTTTATGTTATAAATAACGTGAACGTCATTTGTGTTACAGTAATTTTTATTAACATCTGACACGGACCTAAGAATGAATTTACGTGCTTTAATTTTAGCCACGTCGGTGTGCTTTTGTATAATTGTGAGTTTTAATTAATTAGTTTAAATTGCAAAGATTAAATAGAAAAATGTCTTCAGGAAGCTGCTTCAATTATAGAATCCGATACAAACCCCAAAGAGGACTGCTTTTGGATATTTAGAAAACGCAGACGTCATCCACGACCAACTATCGGCAAGTTTTTCTTTAACGTAATAAGTTCTCAAAAGAAAATTTTTTATTTGTTTTTGGTTTTTATATTTCTTACTTATAATTTATTATTTATTTAGACTATTCATTTTTTCTTATCGTTAGGAAATAAAATATCAATTGTTGGATTTTTGAAATTTAAATTTAAAAAAATATATTGTGAATGTAGAATTTTGTTTTGAAATGGGATTGTCGAAATTTTTTCGGTTCTATGTATTTTGTAGAACCAGTGAGTTGGTTAATTAAATTTATTAGATTTATTACAATATTTAGAAGTACTTCGTCCAAATATATGTATTTAGTTAAACCTTACACTAAATCACAGAAGGATAGGAAAACTAATTAATAAAAATCACAAGTTTCAATAAGACTTACCAATTTATTTTATCAGATTATTTAGTTTCAATTCAATTGAAAATAAAATTAATTAAACATAATTATTAATTCAACAAACTTCTACCTGACATCCTCATTTCAAACTTTTGTTTCCTGATTTGGAAAGCAGAACTTGCTTTTTCATTTCAATCAAAATTCAAAATTTTAGAAAAAGGCATTTCAATGTGGAAAGCGCAGACTTTTCTATTCATGTGAAAAAGCTAATGACTGCATTTCTTTGCGTTCCACTTGATGATATTGTCATGTTATTTGAGGAATTAACCGGGTCTTCATTTTATGTTAATACTGAAGATATCTTCAATCCTCCTTCTTGGATATTTCGGGGATAACTTTATTAAGCCAACTAAGGTTGGAAACTGTTCCAAGGCAATATTGCACAACTTCGCTGTTCTAAAAGGTGGGGGGGGGGAAACACTTATACAAGACTTTCTTAAGAAAAAGGAGTGAATTTTTTCAAATTATGAAAACAAAATTTGTATATGCGGTTTTGTACAGAATAATATTTAATTCATTTACAAAGTTTGAAATCACATTTATTTATAATATTTAATAATATTTTAGGAACTTCAACTACGGTGGGTCTAAGAACATCTAGAACCACAACAACTACAGCTGCACCTAGTCCGGCAGCTACTGAACCGGCAGCTACAGAACCGGCGGCCACAGAACCAGCGGCCACAGAACCAGCGGCTACAGAGCCTGCTGCTACAGAACCGGCGGCTACGGAGCCTGCTGCTACAGAACCGGCGGCTACGGAGCCTGCTGCTACAGAACCGGAGGCTACGGAGCCTGCTGCTACTGAGCCTGCGGCTACGGAACCTGCAGCTACGGAGCCTGCAGCTACGGAACCTGAAGCTACAGAGCCAGCAGCTACAGAGCCTGCAGAAACCGAACCTGCAGCTACCGAACCTGCAGCAACTGAACCAGCAGCTACTGAAGAACCAGAAGGTGAAGCAACAACTGCGGGTTCAGATGGAGAACCTGAAGAAACTACTGAACCTGCCGAAGAAGGTGAAGCTACGGAACCAGAAGAGGAAACTTAATTTTTCAAATTGTTTTCCAAATATGTTTCCTGTTGTTTCTCAGGTATATCTTTTATAAATGAAAATGTCGATAAACCAAAATAACTTATAAATTAAATATAATTTTAAAATTATTGTTTTATTCTTCTTTTTCTTTAAGTGTTTTTCGAGAAGTTGACTTGGCATATTTTCATGAAAACCAAGCAATTGCTGCTTCCATTTCAGTGCTGCAATGCCGTTGAAGCTACTTATATAATTTATTATTCTTAATTTTTGCTTTAAATCCCTTGACTCAGATCTTCTAACTCGGAATAAAACTTTATTCTGACCGTCTTTCCTTGGCAGGCAATGGTAAACCATCAAGGTATCTGCCAAGAAAATCTTTAATTGAATACGATTCCTCAGTCATAAAAATGCGACTAGAGAAAGGTTAAAGTAGTGAACGCTTTGAACAAAAAGAAAATTCTGCACTTAAAAATAAAAAAGCATTTATCGAGATTTCCTTAACTTGTTTCAAATAGTGCTCTGAGCAGCTGCCCCGTTAGTCCTGCTCTAGTTACGTTGCTGCATTTAGGATAACAATCAATCTACCTACTAAAGTTATTAGGTTAGGTCTTAGAACCTCTTTAATCAGCACAATCTTCAGTTTGTTCTAAAAATTGGTGCTAGTTTTTTTAGGACAGTGTGACATGTTGGTTGCATAAGTAGTACATAAGCAAACTAATAAATGAATAATATTTATTTCTATTTTCTAATTCTAGTCTATTTAATTTCCGAAATATGGCTCTTCATAACAGTCCGATTTTTATCGAATTTTATTCAAAAAATCGTAGTTTTCAGTTTTCGATGTATCGTTTCATTTTATCATCTGATGAAGATGTAGTCTACAGATATGTGAAACCTAGGCTTAATTATCTTTAATTTTATCTAGAAAATAGAAATAATTTTGTAGCTGTAATTGGGTTCTAGCTGTATGCTTTCAAATTTGAATTTGAAAAATTGTCTAACGTGTAGGAAACAAAATTTTATACGTAGAAAAAAATAGAAACAGAGTACCAAATTTAACAGTTTTAGATTTGTTGCTTTTCAAAATACAGATAAAAACTTTTTTGTATTTTTTGTTACAAACTTTGTTTTCTACACTTTAAGTAACATTAAGATAAAATCTGAATTGCACTGAAATTGACATTATTTGTAAAAATCTAATAAAGAGCCAAAAAAATTGCTAATTTTAAGCCATTGGTTAAAATTTAAGATTTTATGATTTTTTGGGATATAACTTGACAAATTTGTCTTGATGCGGATTGAATCTGTTTGAAAACAGTTAGAAAACTTTTAAGTTTTAAAAAAAAAGTTTTAGAAAACTTAAGATTTTTTTCTGACACTAAAGTAAAAGATTTAAACAAAAATATTTTGATTTTTGAGTTATTTATACTCAGAAGTACCTAATGACTGAACTAAAATAGGAATTTTCTTATTTCAGAGTTTAGTTTTCCATTTCAGAGATAACGATTGGTAGCTTTTGTAATAGTGACGACGCGACTGATTGATTATAGAGTAGAGATTCTGGATTAGAACTGATATATAACATAGACATACTAAAATGTAATAATTTTTTCCCCTCTTATAAAAGAACACTTTTCTAAGAAAAATAATTTTTTTTCTATACTTTTTAAAATATTCTTTTAAATTTCAGCTTTCACATGGCCATAGCCTTGAAAATATTGATTTTTCAGTACAAATGGTTATGTATTTTTTAAAGAATTTCTCTCTGCTATCGGCTTTCTTCTGTTGCTATACACCAACGCTTTAACAGCACCCTATAAAAAATAATCAAGATGAGTTAAACTAGCGATCTTGCAGGCCAATTAATAGTTCTTTCTCTTCCGATTCATTTTTCAAGATATGCTTCATTTAAAAAAAATTTTTTACTTGAAACATAAGATAGGTCATCTAGCAATATTGGAAGCTCATCTTGTAAAAATCGCAAGTATTCAGTAGCTGTTCAGCATAAGTTTTCTGGAAAAAATTAGAACCAGTAATGTGGCTTCCTAATATTCCACATGAACAGTTCACGCCGAAACGTTTTTGATATCTCGATTCCAGTTTTACCCGCGGATTTTCTACCGCCCATTGGTGTTTATTCCTGCAATTGTTTACACCATACCTTGTAAATTGCGCTTCGAAGGTAAACAAAACGCTTGAAACAAAGCTTTGCAGATTCTCTTGCCTTTTTAACCACTTGAAGAAAATAAGTCTTAGTTTATTATCCCCATTCCCCAACACATGTACCGGATATAAATAATATAAATTTTTCATATTTCACATGTAATCAAAATAATATTTACATTATTAGATTATTTGCATAATATTTAATTTATAACAAAACCTATAACTACTAACTTTGTGTTTAGACATTAGATTAGTTTTCGGATTATTTTCTACTCTATATCCATTACATCTTGGATGTTTGGTGACTCGTTATTACTGACAGCATACTGTTACGGAACAATATTTAATTATATTTGATGACTAATGTAGTCATTCAAATATTGCTTAGTTTGCACTCTAGAAGTCCATAGAAATGTATAGGAATTCTATGGAAGCTTCTGGAAGCGGCTCTTAGGTATAAATGCAGAGTGAGCTTCGGTGACGAATTAATTCCAGTTTGAACGTGCAAATGTTAACATAAATAAAGTGTAAATAAATAGTGACGTGATATACCGAATATTTAAATAAATCGAGACTTAGTGTTAAACAATTGTAGTGTAATTTTGTATCAGTGTTAATCTTAGTGTAATTTTATTGTTTTATTGTTATTAATCGTATCTGTATAATTTGCGTAGCCCTTTAGAATAAAATAAACATTTTAATTTTCGTTACAATACTGTATATTTTCTATATTCCTATACCGGTGTGCGCGTGTAAATGGGTACTTATAAGTCGAAAATTACCATTTTGAGATCAAGCAATTTTAAGCTTTGCGCTTATAACATAAATCGGCTATACACTATTGAAAAAAGATATTACTACAATTTTAGATAATAATGTTAAGAAGTGATTACTATAATTTTTAATTTATTTTTTATTTAAAAATTAATAAAAAAGTATCTTATGATAAAATTAAGTACTTATATCTATGTGCACTATTATAAAATAGTATTACTTTTGTTTATTGTAACATAACTTTTATTTATATTAAAAATTTATAAAAATTGTTTCTTTCCATTTCTTGAACTAGAAATGGCTAGGTACCACACATTCTTACCAGTTACATCCAGTCCCTTGGATGCTCTATGGGTGAATTGTATTTTTTTCTTTTTCTTTTTGATAATGGAGTGGTCGGAATCACATTCCATGTGGATATGGACTGGAACCAAAAACTTGTGGTCAATAATCTCCGCATTAATATAATCCATTGAAATTCAAAACGTTATGGGCAAAAATAAGTTTTTATTTTGTCCAACACAACTATTGAAATATAAAGTAATGTGCTTTATCTGTGTTGGGATGGTTGGAAGTGTCAAGAGATGTTTATAAAGACATGATACTATTTGGTTAGCGCTACTGGAAGCTACTCGTTGATGCCAAACGAAGTAAAATATATCGCATCGATATATTCTCAAATTAAAAATTAATAGTTGACGTTTGTAGAACGCTAAAGAGCTCTTAATAGCTGGAGTCAGATGACATTGGTGGAAATCAAATGTGTACATCATGTACTCTGTATTGATCCGACATAAAGCCTTATTAAAACGTTTTGCTTCAAATGCATATTCGGTCTCTTCTTAGTGATTCTTCAATTTGTTTATATTACCCTCCTTCTTTTTTAAATCCATTTTGCATTTGATTATGATAATCTTTAGGAGACTTTATTTTTAGAGAAAAACCCTTATTAGTTTTAGTAATAAAATTAGTAAAAATTAGTAATAATTAATTAGTAAAAACGAAAATAATTTACATTTAACAAATTTGGACTTAGAATGTTTGAATAAACAAAAAAAAATAAAAATAAATAATGACCAAAAATCTTTAAGTACTGACAAACAATTTTGAAAAAATATTTTTATAACGTAATATTTTCAAAATTTTAGTCCAAACCTGTTAAATATAAATTATTGTCGTTTTTATTGTTTTTTAAATATTATTTTTCTATGTAAGTGTACGTTTTCTTTTAACTACTTTAAAAGTTATTACTTAACAGTTAAAATTCATTATTTTAATATTTTGTTTAGTTTGTTTATTTACTTACTTTATTTTTATATTCGCAGTATGAAAAACGCGATCATAAATTTTTCGACTTACTGGAAGATTCGCTAAGTTATCCTAAACAACATTCTGCTCAAAGTATAGTACAATGGCAAATATCTTTTTCCGATTTTTTCTTGATATAATGACTTTCATACGCTGAGATACTTAATATGTGCTCTGTGACGCACATTACATATTTCAATCTTATTTACAAAAAAAAGAAAAATTACATTTAAAGCAATTATTTACAATATTTTTAAATTTAATACAACTCACAATCACACATACACACGAATTTAAAACAATCTCCCCGTTATCACAGCCGTTCTTATCTTCCTTCAATGGACAGCCGGCTTTATATACCTATTTGGGAATTTTTTATTTTCTATTAAACATCTACTGGAATTTTATTTTCAATGTGTATTACAACAAAAAATTATTTTTATAAGAAATCTATGTAAGTTAAAAAAACCAAGAAGATGGAAGTCTTCTTTGAGGATATCGCCTTCGGTTTTCGATTTTAGCAAATGCATATCGGCATATTCGTTATTTGAAAATGAGATTATAAATGTAGATGAAAACAAAATATTGCTTTTAAATAAAAAACGTTGCAGACAAAAGCAGGTAAAAAAACCAATTAGACACTTAAGTTTTCACATTAACGACCGGAACCTATCACATTCAAATTTTTTATGCCGGAAAAACTCGGTTGTAAATTGTAAACATTTACCATTATTATAGTAACTGCCTTGTTTATTATTTTCTGATTTTCTATTAAATGGATTGGTTTTTCAAAAATTTTTACTAGATAAAAGTTGTAGTCCGTTAAATTTCCCATCCAGAACGGGGCATCGGATTTTTTTTAAACGTTTCCTTTAAAAAATACAGGGTTTAAAAAAATTTGAATTTTTCAAAATTTTTTGAAATTACTTTAATTTATAACTCTAAGACAACTCTAAGTTGATTTTAAACAACAAAAGGTTTAAATCTAGTTGAAAGATTATTTCACGATCTTTAAAAAAGAACTAAACCATTTTTACTGAAAAATTAATATTTTCAGGGCTATAGCCATGTGAAGGTGGAAATTAAATAAAAATGCTTTAAAAAGATCCAACTCTCGAGAGTCTGAATTTCAAAAAAAAAGTTGTTAAATAATTTTCTTAGCGAAGTGTCCTCTGTCACCACCTAAGTTATGTAAAGTGTATCCGGGACACCCTATATCTGTAGCCTGAAAGTGTGTGATTTCAAGCTTTGGTTGACTAAATTTGATTGCATTTAAATTACTATGTTAATTTTGAACAAATTACATCAATTTTATTAATCTCGTACTTGAAATATTTTTTATTTGTTTTTAGTTGACCTTTCATAACAAAATATTTTATTTAAAAAAAATGTCTAAATAATATTTACTTTTCTATCAATTATAATTTGATTTTGTATTTTTTTGCAACGCAATACAATTACGAAATATTCTATGCTAATAAGTAATTACTATTATTAATAAATTAGTTGCTATCAATAATTATTGCCTATGTAGTAGAGTACGAGTAAGTGTCATGTAACAACAAATTTTTTTTTTAATATAATATATTTAAATTGCAAATTCATACCATGTAGATATTTACTGATAATGACGTAAGTCTAAACCGGTTTATTTGCCAATATAATATCTTGTAAAAAAAGGTTTCATAAGTTTATTTATTGCAAAGAAATAAAGATATAATGTAATATTGCACAAAGTGTAATATAAACTTGACCATCCAATGGTAAAAAATATACGTACCATAATATCCAAAATAAAATATAAAATTTTCATATTATTAAAAGTTAAAAATAAATTAATTATTTAAAAATATTTTAAGTTATTTTTCAGCTTAAAAATTTCAATAAAATATTTTGATATTCTGAATCTAATAGTACGAACCTTGTAAACTCATATTCTTCCAACCTTGGTCTTCAGAGGCATCTGACTTGGTAAATTAATCAATTTGTTCATTTTGCTCAGAAGATCAACCTCGGATCAGAGTTAGCCCAGGATCAACTTACGGTTGATCCAATCAGAGTAACCAAAGCGTGAGATAATCTTCTGTTTCAGAGTTAACTCGAAGATTAAAGTAAATGTCTGTTATGTGAAGCAGAGTCTAGCAGGGCCGTATTTACGGGGGGGGTTTTAGGGGTTACAACCCCTCCCGAAATTATTTATCAATAAATAAAGTACTAGAAGTCCGACTGAAATCGTAACAAAATCAGAAAAAAAAATCTTTAAAACTATAAAAAAAACATTAAACTTGAAGTGTTTAAATAAAAATTAAAACTAAAGAGATATTTCTAATAAATTAAATCAGGTATTTTATCTTAATTCTTACTATTATGGTAAAAATTTTAAATTGTTTGAACCAAAAATTTTAAAGCAAACAAATTTTATAACCATCATGGGCAGCATAGCTTAAAATAAGACTTCCGCAATAAATTAGAGTGGTTATTGTAAACCCATAAATTATTTTATATTTTGGGGTTCGTTTTTTACAACGGTTTTTTACAAGAGAGTTTAAAATAAAAATATGAATAAGGTTAAAGTTATTAAAAATATCGTGGTAAACAAAACTTTTAAAATGGCACAAACAAAATTTTTTCCGCGATAACGCCCAAAAGTCAATCTGTAATCAAAATTTGTCGCTCCCTCGACAAATTATTTTCACCCTTTAAATAAAGTTCACAAAAATCGAAATTTTCTCTGAATATCGAACTCAAATTAAAAAAAATTGCTCAAAAAATATAATCACTTTAATTAAATAATCTTCTCACAAAATTTAAACTTTCTTGCGGTCACTTTCGACCAAAAGTTTGAAAGCATTCAAACAAAATTTTTCAATAACCATAAATTTAAAAATTTTAAAAATAAAATCTTAATTTCAAAAATACTACTTGCACAAAATTATACTCAAAAAATCGGCGGAGCAAAATCGAGGCATTTGTCGTTTCCGTCATCTTGGCAAAAAAATCTCTTTCTACTCACCTTTCTGCAAATATTACATTTCAAAAATTAATATAACAAAATTTAAATTTAAAAAAATCACCAAGGTTCGGTTGTTCAGTTGCAGGCTAAACCAAAAAATTTAGATTAACTAATAATATTTTTTAAAAAACAGCTTTTCAACGTAATATTTCATTGATTAATCCAAATCTGTTGGTTTAACTTACAACTGAACAACTGAGCCCAAAGGTTTCAAATCAATTCAAAAATTACAACTGAGGGACTGAGGCGTTCAAATTCTCCTTTCGTAACACGGCAATATATAAGCTTCTACAAATACTGTGTACCCTGCTAGTGACAACAACCACCCCGGGAAGAAGTTTCTTTTCACTCAAAAAAGGGAAAAGCTATTTAAGAAATTCTACTGGATAAGAAAGGCTAACAAGACTAGCTCTTATTGTTATGTCCAGTCATAGAACTATGCCTCTCCTCAGTGACCTGGTTTTAGGATAAATTTTCATAGTGCAAGATGATTTTAGTTGGTACTTTAAGTTTTTTTAAATTGCATTTATTTTGCCGATTTTAGCATGACTGACGGTTTAAGTTGAGACTTAAACTTTTTTATTTAGGTATTTACCTATTTATTGAGTTCCTTCTATTTTTAATTTTATATTTTATGTTTGTTTTTTATTGTAGTTTTTTTTTATTTTTTAAATATTTTTTATTTTTTGTTTTGAATATTTTTTATCCTTTGTATTTTAATAAATTAGCTATTTATTTTTTAATTTTTTTAAAACCCCCCCCGAAAATCTAGTCTAAATACGGCCCTGGCATTGATCCTGGTTTAACTCTCGGTTTGTCTAACCCAAAGTGTTGCTGTGATTTATTGTTTTCTTCAAAAGAAACATTATTTTTTATAAATTATAATTCTTAAATTATTATTAAAATAGTAAAAATTATTAATTAATTGTCAAAAAAATTATAATTATAAATATAACCGGTCCTTACTTGTAGAGAAAGATCTTGGGACTTAAATTGACTGTGAGTCTGCTTTTTAATGTCGATAATAGCAACCATCATGAATCTAAGGGTACCGACGAACAACCTTCTTATTTTCGGTGGCTTCGGCTTTATTCAAATTTTGAAAATTGCTATCATTTTTAATTTCCATTTTCTGTCAACTGTTATAAATAATAATAGGTATATTGTCCACCAAGGATGACAAATGCAGCGTAGAAAAATAGAAATTAAATCTATTAAAATATAATATGTACTGTATATTGGAGTAATTATTTGTAGCAGCTAATACCACAAATAGGGGAAAATTACAAATGCAATAATTATATTATCTAATTTCAACAAGTAGTATATAAGCCGTACATATTTATTAATTATTTAGTTATATTTTAACAGTAAATCACACCACAGCACAGGGGCGGTTCTATCATAGGAACTGCAGAGCTGCAGAACCGCCAAAAATAAGAATGAAGTGTACCAAATTAATTATTACTTATTAGTATAACCACCACATTTCAAATTATTTCAATAATTGAAGAATAATCAATTTTGGTTTAAAAGCGCGCTTCTTATGTTGCCTTGAGTTATAAGTACCTTTATCAGTCAGTCAAATAAGTACTGTAATAATTAATACAAGTCCGTTACGCTTTCGAAATCACTGTTTAACTTCGATGTGCTGGATATGATTCTGAACATGAAATGACGCCAGCTATCGGGTGGAATCGTATCCATATCCAGTATACATCGTGGTGTTAGGACAATCCTAACACCACGGTATACATGTGGTATACATTACAAATTGTGCTGCATCTTTATGCAGAATTACATGCCGTATTTTTGTCATATATGATTTAAAATTTGACTTATGAAAACAACTAGTAAGTTAATTTTTGTTCATTGATTGTTCAACAACAGTGTTAAACAATAAAATGCAATAGTTTAATACTCGTAATATAGTGTAATTTAAAAATTTAGTACAAATTTTAATTTTACCAAGTTTCTTATAAATATTATTATCAAAATAGAAGTAAAATTATTTTTTGACAGATCCTATAATAGAAACTCAAAATCAAATTACGTTTAATTATTAATATCAGTAAAATTAAAATTATGTAGGTTTTTTCTACAATAATAATGTTTATTATTAAACTCGCAGATTACAAGATATAGGAACAACCCACCATGGTACAACGTACAACCGTTCTGCTCATATTTCAGCTCTGGTTTTACAAACATATACGATTTTATTTTAAACACATCTTGCGTTATGAACTTTAATTGAAATTATGAATATCGAAGATAGTATCTTATACCTACTAGTACATAAAATAAATGCTTATGAATATTAAATGAAGAAAAAATAAAATGAAATATTACTAATATTTTTAACACAACTCCTCTCATAAGCCGTACTTAATAAAATTTTTTCGAAAATTAGTTAGAATTGCAATTTATTGTAAAAATGTAAAATCATATAAAGTACTATATTCTAGATAAGTGTTGTACGTTTAATATTTAAAAATGTGCAATAAGTAAGTTTATTTTTTGAGATTGCCATTTTCTGATATCTTGCCATTTTTATAATGCAGAACATCCAAGAATATTTTTCACGAGCCGCCACTGCCACAGCATAATAATGAAGTTCTTAATTTTTGCCTTAGTAGTTTGTGCAATGTGCTTGGTAAGAAACAAAATTTTTAATATGGTTTATAACTTCTGGTTCCACAATACATATTACCTTTTTCTTTAATAATTTCAAGAATTTGATACACACGGAATATCTGCAAGATAGTTTTACTGTAAAAATTTTAATTTATTTTATTCATAGGAGCGTTCTCAAGCTCAAGGAGGATTTGGAGATGCTAATTTTGGAGGTGGAATCAGTATTGGAGCTAGTGCTGGTTTTGGAGGTGGTATTGGAGGTGGTGTACCTGAAGCCGCAATAAGACAAGGAGTGCATACACTTGAAGCAGAACCTTTCAATGGTAATCCTGAAAATGCTAATTAAAATATGTCAGAAACACCCTATCAAAATAAAATGACATAATAGATAATTTAATAATATTGATCGAGTAGTAAATAAATAATGCTGATATACACGGTTTATTTAATTTAAAAAATCTCTGATAATTTATTATTACCTATGACTGAAAATTCTGTAAGTTTTAAGTTTAAATCAGCTTGCAAGAAACCGTTAATTTTTCGTTAAACAAACCTCGTGAAATTTTGAAATAATTTAGTTTTGGAAGTAAACCGGACATCGAATGTGCCATTTAACAATTGAATTGTAAGATTTAAGTGTGAAGAAAACTAGGACTCAATAATAATATATTTACAGATGCGGCTGGTTGGCGTGAACTTGACAAATTTCTTTACGCTCATACATAATGGTGTAATTTATTATTATTGTAAAATGATGACATATTAGGTACCGACTTTTAGTTACCATTTATTACTTTATTGACCAAACACCGGAAGCAATTGTAATGCTATTGAATTGTATGGGTTTAGTACCTATGGATCTACGTATATGACGCTGGTAATTTACACGATAACCTTCTAGCTTTCCCAAAAAGTATCCAAAACTGCACTAACCATAAAAATTGAGATCGAGGAATATTAAAGATCAAATTGATTTTTAAAACATATTCAACGTGATTTGATACTTTTGTATGAACTGAAGATCTATCAGTTTTGATCTCTTTTGTTAAAATTCAGTCATCGCGTAAAAGCTTAGAAAATTTTGTTATCAAGGGACACACTTCCTAAGTAAAGATTCATTTGTATGCGTGGTCAGGCACTGTGCCGACCTACCGTAAATAATTGCTTTTTGAATTGAATGGTATTTATTCTCTACTTTACAGTTTAAAGCATACCTACGTACCGGAAGCATCTGTTTGTTAAGAAAACATCTTTGCCAGACAGGTGTCAATCTGCTATGGATTTATAAAATTTGTACTTTTATTATATTATTATACTTTTTACAAACAGACGTGTAGGTCTGCTTAATAACTTAAACCGGATATGTGTATGAGCCAGAAGCCAGTCTAGTATGAAAAGCATATAATCTCTTTTATTATGTTTTATCTTCAAAATACAATTTATTGTGCACCTATTTCAATTTTAAATAAAAAATTAGCTGTGTTTTTAAATTAAGGTACATACATACGTACATATATAATAATTAATTATACCAACCCAACTAATTGAAATCAACAATGTAAAAAAAATTAAAAGAGAAAAGCCAACGATGCGCAATCATCGTCAGCACTACAAGTAAATAAGGGGCATACCTAACGTATGTACCCGCTGCCCCCAGAATACGTAAATATCAAAAAAGTCCCTTTTTGACAAATATTGTGAGGAAATGTCCCTTTTTGATAAAACAAAAGTGTAGCAGAAAAATTTTATTCAATGAGTATTAGAAAAACTCACCAAACCTTAATGACACGTAATATTTTAAAAGCATTCCGCTCTGTGAGAAAAAATAAATAATTACTTTAGGTATTCCATAGTATTAGAATATAATGATATTATATTAGTCTCCGTCTTATATATTTTTCTCAGAATTAGATAGAAGCAGACGTGGTTGTCATCCACAAACCAGGTCAACGCGTCACCAGACCTCAAAGCTATCGCCCATCATTTCATCTCGACTCTCGGCAAACAAGCCATGTTTAACAACAACATATTCTTCAGAACAAAGTTAGGATTTCGCCAATGCCACAGAACCGTTCAATAAACGCTCCGATGGAAGAAGTAGCACAGATCGCTTCGGCTCTCATTGGAAGGTCACACCATCACAACGTGCAACTAGGTCAATCTCGATCTGTGTCTATCGTTCAAACCCCACATCGCAAAAAGAGTTGCAACGAAAGCAGCGGCAACAACAGAGGCCCTGAGCAAGATCATGCCAAATATGAGTGGCCCTAGTTAAGCAAAAAAAATCTTCTGAATACTGTAGCGGAGTCTATCATGATGTACGCCGCCTTGATATGAGCTTCGTCCCTTGAAAAGGTGACGTATAGGTGCCTACTGGAGACAACCCAGAAAAAAAAAGCCCTGCGAATATGTAGAGCCTATAGAACGGTATCCACTGAAGCGATGATACTTGTGTTGGTGTCTTCTGCCAATCCACCTTAAGGTGGAGATGCAAGACGCTAAATATAGATTTGAGAACAAGACCTTCTTCAACAGTAGATGTTGTAGGTAGGTGTTGATGTCCTCCTGGACATCGTCGGATAACGGTAGATGGACACATCACCTGAGTCCCGACATAGCACTGTAGGTAAACAGGAAACACTGAAAGCTCGAATGTGAAACTATCCAAGCCCTAAGTGGGCACGGATGCTTCAGGCTATTTGCATCGCTTTAAACGATCGGATATCCCCAACTGCCTCTTGTGTGAAGCGATCGACGATGTGGAACACATCATCTTTTCTTGCACCAAATGGACGGACAACAGATTAGTCGCCCAAACGCAGTTGGGGCAAAACTTGACTCCCTCAAACATCGTAAAGCTGATGCTGGATAGTGAAGAGCACTAGCAAGTGATCAAGAAGATGATGGTGGAAATCATCTCTGCCAAAGCCAAACTCTAAGACAAATCACGACATAAAGAGAAAAGTCCCAAAAGGACGAAAAAAATCAAAGGCAAGAGTGTGTGCGGAAGTAATTCCTAGCAATTCCTGAAGTCTAAAGAGTGGGGTTTTAGTCGGTAAAAATCCGACACTACCACACAAAACATCAGAGTGATGTCTTTTGAAGATTTCTCCACTCCTAACGCACCAAAAAGAAAAAAGGTCTCCCCGACGCTATTCATCATCTTCATAAGCGACATTCTAACTCCAATCAACCTAAGAACAAAAGTCTCTCTTTATGCCGATGACACACAAATTTTCATGTTTTTCATAAACCCAGACACAACCACGGCTCATCTTCAAGAAGTCATCGATGATTTGTTTCAAAAACGCTGGAAACACCACAGGTCGCACGTTTCCATGTTTCAAGGACGTGGAATACTACATCCAAGTATATAAGGTTCACTTTGGACAACCGCCTCAAATAGACATCCCATATCTTAAAGATCATCAATTGCACAAGAGACATCACCACCAAGCTCTGACCGATGATCTGCCAGAAGAGCTAGATGTGACCGTCTAACAAGATCCAACAAAACACAATGACCTACGCCGTCCGAGGTGATTCAAAACAAGAACTTCAGGGCCGCTTTCGATGCCTCTTATTTAGCAATCTACAGAGGACTCCTATCTGAAAATCTTTATCATAATTGTAATTTTTAGAAAATTCGTTTAATACCTGTATAATAGGAAAAATAGAATAATAGAAAAATATGTCAAAATATCCGTCAGACGAAAACTTAGGTTACTGTCGACCAAAAAACATTCTTCTACTGACTTTCACCCAGAACCCTCTCCGACAACACCTAACTAATTTTTTTGAGAAACAACATCAACATCCAGAAGCCGTTTCCACCCACCGAGCAGGAGTAGGATCCAACCACTCCCACCACATCATCATCGCTCACGCGGAACTCAGGAAAGGTTTCTTTTATTAACAATCGCTTCCCAATTCATACTCTAAATATTGGCGCAATATTGCGGTCAATATAGGACAATATACTAATGAGAACAATTTGCAATGTTGCACAATATTGCAGTAAATATAGAGAGAGAGTGGGAAATCCACCACTGATACGAAGGTACATGTTAAAATAACAGATTTTTGAACCTTTTGCTAGTTAATTGTTTAGTTATTAATATAAACCGGATTGTAAACATTTTTGCTTACTGTAAATTTTAACAGCTCTTTGAATTTTAAGATCTGGACGAATTACATAAAAAGATGTATTTTAGCTTATAGTTTTTTATGCTTTTATTGCTTTTTGCACTAATTTAATTATCGGTGTTTTGCACAAAGATATTCCTACAAAAGGCTATTTAATAATTAGTTCCAATGAATTAAATAAAACCAACAGCAAAACAATATCAAAAATTTGTTGTTGATACAATATCAAATTTTTTTACTCGAAGCAGTGCCTACCTAGTAAAAATGTGTTACTTATGCCTTCGGACGCAGCTCCGTATGGAAAATTTAAAAATACTTTATAAAAATTTAATTCACTGCACATGTTTTGCTCATGAACTCAATCGTATCGCTGAGAATATAAGAATACAATTTCCTTTAGTTAACAAATTTTAGCTACATGTTAGCAATGCATTTTCCAATGATACAAATCACTGATAATATAACTTAGAAGTTATTTTAGAGAATATTTTCAGTATTGTTTTGAAATGAATGCAGTTTTTAACCATTATTGTACCAACATGAATATACAATATTGCGCATTATGGGTAAGAAATATTGTATCAATAATGTAAGCCAATATTGCCGCAATAATGATAAACAATGTTGCTCCATTATGCAATCATTGCTCAATATTGAATATCAATAAAATATGAATATGTTAGCAATGCATTTTCCAATGATATGAATCACTGATAATATAACTTAGAAGTTATTTGGGAATTTTAGATATTTTATTGTTTAGATATTAATGCATTTTTTAGCTATTATTGTCCCAACATGGATATACAATATTACCTAATATAGGTAAGCAATATTGCACCAATATTATAATACAATATTGCCGCATAAATGTTAATCAATATTGCACCAATATTGCCTGGACGTTGCCCATATTGCGATATTTCTCAATATTGGTACAGTATTGCGCCAATATTAAATTCAAACTAAAATTACAAAACAACGAAAAAACTTCAAAGATTAATCTTACAGTAATTATATGAAAGACTCACTCAAAAAATTCTACAACAACTATTTTTCATTAAATAAAACTCTCTCCCATCGTTTTCCTCTTATAGTATAAAGCAAAATAACATGACGGTATATTATGTAGGTCAGTGCACGTGTGTAATCGATTTATAACCCAGCCATTCAAATATGTACAACTTTGCATATAAATGTGGGACACAACATACGTCTACTTTAAATTATTTGCTGCTAATTGTAAATAATATAGTAATCATATTATATTTAATAATTAATCCACGCAAGATTGCCGTATATAAATAAAGCTTCATTATTTATTTATTTAATACATTTATTGCCATTAGTAACAACTTCGTTTCAACTACCAATGTTTAAAAGATTTTCAATTTTGATTTGAATTAAACAACTAAAATCCAAACGTTGTGCGGCCTGCAGGCCGCTCACTCTGCACACTTCACTCAGCCTGAGTGAAAAAAACAATTTTTTGAACAATTTTACCCATTTTCAGTTTTTTGTGAATTATTGTACCCTTGAATGTCTAGATTTACTGAACTAATAATTTAATATTTTCTTTATAATAATAAATTATAAGCGCTGTTGTATTGTGCAATAATTTTTTTAACGCTTAGGAAACGGGTTCCACAACGGACTTTGAAAATGGGCCCAAATTTTGTAGTTACGGCGCTGAGGCTTTTGTTGCATATTTACTAAATTTAACAATATCGCCAAATTTTATTTTAATAAACAAATTTATTATTTGGGAATGAACCTCCTCTTGAAAACTTTCAGAATGGAGATTTTATGAACACTATGTCAAAGCAGCGATTTTCGGTTATTTTACCGAATTTTTCGAAACAAATAAGCAAAAAAATGTTATTTATTTCTCCAATGCAATCGTTGTCTGTTCTACGTCTACTGATAAAAAATTAAAAAGAAAAACAGCAGAAAAACTTGTACCTCTTGTTTTCTATCATAAAATATTTAATTATCTTTCCCAGGAACTTTGATTAAATCCACCCTTGTAAAAAATTTAATGCTAAGTTAATATCAATAAAAATTGTCGTATAAAAACAACAAAAACATTTCTTAGCAAAACTGGAATATAATGAATTGAAGATGTGTTTGCTACTTACTAGTTATAATGACAATCTTTATTTTCTTGAAGACCATCATGTTGTTTTCAACGTCTGCATGTGTACAAAATTAATCTCTACCCGTTAATTAATTAATTAATTAATTAATACCCACAGAATGTTTGACATCTACATTCATAACCATACCAAAAAAAGCAAGAACCAAGCAATGCAGTGATTATCGTACAATTAGTTTAATGAGTCACACTCTCAAGACTTTCTTAAAAATTATTCACAATCAAATATATTCTAGGGTAGAAGAAGAGATTAGCGAAACATTTCGCTAATCATTACAATTACATTACAATGTAAATTGTACAATACAATTACAGTACAATATATTACAATTTCAGAAATGGTATGGGAACAAGAAAGGCACTATTTGCATATAATATCCTGATACAAAGATCTCTAGATGTAAACCAAGACGTATATGTATGTGTGTTTTATAGACTACAGCAAGGCTTTCGACCGAGTACGACACCACCGTCTCATGGAAATTCTCGAAGAAAAAAAGCTTGACTACAGAGATATACGGATTATTGAGACCCTCTATTATAATCAAAAAGCCAACATCCGAATTGAAACCGAGACATCCGCAGAAATTAAAATAAAGAGAGGAGTACGACAAGGGTGCATACTAGCTCCAACTCTTTTTAATATATACTCCAAAGAAATAATGAAAAGGGCTCTTGGTTCCACAGCAACGGGCATTCTAGTAAACGGAATTCCAATAAATAACATCAGGTATGCTGATGATACAGCGCTTCGCGCAGAAACAATGGAGGGCCTACAACAATTGTTAGATCAAATAGTGAGAACTAGTGAAGAATTTGGATTGGCTTTAAACATTCAAAAAACTAAATATATGGTTATAACAAAATCTAGAATACCAGTTGAACAACTTTTAATAGGGAACGAAGCGATAGAAAAAGTTCAAAAATATCATTACCTGGGCACCACGGTAAATGACGAAAACAACTATCCCGAAGAAATCAGAACCCGGATTGGAAAAGCGAGAAGCACTTTTGTGACAATGAGACAAATGTTTACTAACAAAGACCTCAGTTTGAAATTAAAGATAAGAATGCTGAGATGTTATGCCTTTTCAATCCTCCTCTATGGATTAGAGGCATGGACACTGAAAGTAGAAAATATAAAAAAACTGGAAGCCTTTGAGATGTGGACATACAGGAGAATCTTGAAGATATCGTGAATGGATCGAGTGACAAATGTGGAGGTGCTGCACAGAATGGAAAAAGAGAAGAAAATACTGCTGAACATAAAAGCACCTAAACTGCAATATTTGGGTCATATCATGAGAGGAGATAGGTATCGTATGCTTCGAGTGATCATACAGGGCAAGATCGTAGGCAAGAGAAGTATAGGCAGACGCAGAATATCGTGGCTGCGAAATTTAAGAGAATGGTTTGACTGTTCCTCTACCCAGTTGTTTCGAGCCGCGGTATCCAAAGTTCAAATAGTTATGATGATTGCCAACCTTCGTAGCGGAGACGGCACTTGAAGAAGAAGAAGAAGCTCAGACAACTAATCTTTTGGTTTCACAAATATAAATAATATGTGTAACAAAGATAGAAATAAAATCTCATGTCATCTTCACGCATGTAATGTACAACATAACGTTACATACAGTTACTGTTTAATTAAAATTACCGTTGATTTAACATTTATTAGCAAAATGTCACGACAAAATAAACGCTTAAAATCGAATTCTAAACAACTTGTATTAAATGAATTTATTATTCAAGTGAGTGATAACAGCGTTTCTAAATGGGAAAAAAGTAATGAATATGAAATGTAATTTCTATTTTACTTCATATTCTCATTCGGCAATAATGTCGGTGCGCAGAGTGTATAATCGAACCACGAATCGATTAAAATAGTTTTTCCAGGCCTTCAGATGGTGATGATCAAATTGATGATGATCTATGATGGTAAAAACCCATAGACGGAGTTTGCCGAACCATCAAATTAGAAACGTTCCTCAAAACCGCATTACAGAGTACGAAATTACAAGCCAAGCAATTCAATCAGAAACCGTTTCTAACCAATTGTTAATCTGGAAAACGAAGAAACAAACAAAAAAGCACCAAGTCACTTCGCATTAGAAGTGATCCTAAATGAAGTAGCCACAAGTGGGTTTAGTATAAAAATGATCGGAACACATAACACTAAGATCCAACCAGTAAATGGAAAACATTATTCGGCCATATTAAAGACGCTAAAAATAAAAGCTTTCGCATAATCGTAACAGGAATTACATATCTCCTTTTTAGTTCGGATAGTTTAAAATTATAATGAGGGCTCATCATCATGGCGCTTAACAAAATTATCTGCTTACAATTTACAAATATACATATTATAATATAAAAATATTTAATTTAATCATTTTAAGAAAATGGGTAAACGTACCCCTACCTGAAAATATTAGAAGAGGTAATGTTTAGTTAATTTTCTCTATAGTTTCCTATATGGTTTTAGTAATGATGCCTAAAATAATGCCAAAAAAATCTGCGGGAAAAAGTAAATCTGTACGTAGGTTATAGTTACTTTTTCATATATTTCTTTAGAAATTATAACAAAAACACTTTTATTGTGATTTTTTACTGTAGTGATTTGACCCAAATGGTATTTACAAGTAAATACTATCACTCTTTGGGTATTATAACTTAAGCTACCCACAGCAAACCGCTGGCGCAATTTACTAGTTGCCCATATGCTACCGACCAAGAAAATATTGACCGCTGGCGAAATTTACATGCGTCCAAATATTCACAGGTAGATCGGGTAACAATAGTTTACACCAGGCCACTGACAAATATTTTGCATTTTCAGATTTAGAATTTAGAATATTATTATTCATATTATTATTTAATAATTTTTAATTATTTAATTTACCGTTAAACTATTTGCCACTACCTGAGTCACTGGTAAAAACAAAAACAAAATTTGGAATTTCCCGTTTTAAATTCAGGTATGAGGAATAGGCAAAGCTATTCAATTTAAGCTGTTTAAAAATTTTACCTCAAAATTACTCTTACCTGACCACTTTAACACTTAAAAAAGTTATTATTGCACTGCGATTAAAATAATTTCCAACAAAGTTTACATTATGCACTACTATTTAGTTGGCCATCGACTTTTCTAAAGAAAAGAAACATAAGAAGTTTATTTAAAAACACAAAGAAGACAGTTTGAAACTTTTTTTTTTACTTTGCAAGGTAGACAAATATGTAAACACAGATGTTTCAAAAGACGTTAAAGATATTTTCAAAAAAAAAATGGTAACCTCTTCTGCAAAAAATTATTTTGCTCACAAGGGAATTATATGACCTCCGCATTTTTGTAATTTTTGCCACTTATTGTACTGAAAGTTTAGCCCTCCAATAAGAACTCCTCAAAGCAGTAGGGCCAGATGGCCAGAAATTTTCGAGAAAATCGACTTTGAAATATTGTCAATGGAGTTTGAAAAGAAGATGTGAAACAATTAGCGAACAGTTTTGTAGCACAGGTACGAACGAGTTGGACTAGGAACCAGTGGGTCCACGGTTCTATTCCCACCTTCGCTAGCTTTTTTTTCAATTTTTTTTTTCTGTATGAGCACGGAATTTAATGAATTTGCATATTTCTTAAAGTTGATATGTCACCAAAATCCATATGGATAAAGCCGAATTAGGTTAATCAGAATTTAATAAAATACTTTTTAAAATACATATTTTGCATATTTTTAACATTAGGTGGATATTTTCGTAAGTGCATTTTTGTACTTTTTTTATTCAACGGTTCCATTTTCTATATTTCAAACGCGATTTTCTCGAAAATTTCTTACTAACTGTCCCAACAGCTTTGGGGAATTGTTATTCGCATAAAAATTTGCTCGACCGAGTTTTCATCTGCGAATCGTTGCTAAAACGTAATGAAATCGAACCATTACTGAAGATGATAAATGGAATACATACGACAACGCTTCACCAATCGAAAGGTGATACTGTCTAGGGTGGGATTGGAAAAGTATTCTCTATTATGAGCTGTTACCAGCTGGTCAAACAATTTATTGATTCTGCACGCTACTGTTAACAATTAACTAGATTACAGCAAGAGATTCAAAAGAAGCTGCCACAATTGATCAATAGAAAGGCTGTTGTGTTCCATCATGACAACGCCAGTCCTCACGTATCTTTGGTGACCCGAGAAAAACTGGAAAAGCTTGGCTGGGAAGTTTTGATGCATCCACCGTATAGCTCGAGCCTTGCACCATCAGATTATCATTTGTTTCGGTCTCTTCAGAATTCCCTTAATGGTGTAAAGTTGGCTTCAAAAGAAGCCTGTGAAAACTACTTGGTTTTTTTACTGATAAACAACAGAAGTTTTACAGTGATGGAATAATGGTTTTGCCCGAAAAGTGGCAAACGGTTTCCGAACAAAATGGAGCATATTTAGTTTAAATAAAGAATTTCGAAACATAAAAATTTAGTGTTTGAAAAACTATCTAACTTAGCCGGGAACCTTTTTGGCATACCTAATATTTAAATAATTTAAATTAAAGAAAATTTAAAACAAACAGTTCAAATTGATTACTACAATAATCGATTAAAAACTAACACTACCTCTGCAGCGCTAGTGTCGAACCCTTACAGCTGAATACATTTAGGAATATATAGAAACAAATACTATAGATAGAATCCTATCTAGAGTATTTGATAGAAATCCACCCCTTAGTGTTATTTTTCAAAGCCTTAAAAAATCCATTATGATATGACTTGAAAATTTATTTTAAATTATAATTGCAAAATTATTCATTTCTAAAAATCGGGAGGAGGAATTTCTTCTGTAAAACAAAAATTTAAGTAATCTTTGTAAGGAATTATTTATTACAGAAATATTAAGATGCTATTGATAAGTCAATTCATTTGTAAAAAAAATAAATTTGTGTGCATATTTCACTATAAATTTACAATATTAGTAAAAAAGTATTTACGATTTCACCAGCAGTTCGAAATTTGGATACTGATATACTATCATCGTTATTCCTTGATAATAAGAGTATAGTTTACAGTACAAACAAAAATTATGTACTTTGCACTTAGTTGAATCCCAAATAAAAAAAAAATAGATGCAAATATTGTATAGAAAAACTCCAGAGAGATAAGGATAACCTTATCTCTGATAAAAATTATGCTAATTTTATAAGAATTTAATGATTACGGTATCGGTAAAACTAAAATACAATCTTTAAACTATTACGATCAAATTTTGTATACCATCGGTATTAAAGATTTGCTAAAAAAGATTATGGCCAACAAAATAGTTACTATAAGTAAAAAATGAAAGAAATACATATTTGTGCAACCGCAGTAAGCTGCGCACGCAAAAAGTTACTTTTTGCAATAGCTGTGATAAAGACGCCGATTTGCGCCGATTTGTTGCCCAGGACAACAAAAAGGTGACGAAGCGGGCAACAAAATAACTTTTGTTGGTCCCACGCACCACAAAATGCGCAAACTTGTTGCGCATTGTTACTATCGACAACGCATTTTATCAAAAAAAAAGAAGAAGTACTTAGAGCCACTGATAGTATAACCAGAAGAGCTTAACAGTATTTAGAAGTAAATGGATGACATTTTGAACACTTGTGACATTGCTCTAACGCGGTAGCTGGATTTCAAGTGCTGACTTTTAAAGTTAAGTTCGTTATAAGAAATTGAAAATTAATAACTTAAGTCGGATATAACTTAAAAGGGGTGGGAGTAATAAAAAAATTTTTCCTACAAAACTTGCTTATTTTTTAAAGAGCTTTCCAACGATACAATTTTCGACATATGGTTCCATTTAAAATTCTGGATTTCTAGACTTTCTGGAGCAAACTACTCTGGATGCCGACTTTTCCCGGAAATAATAATATCACCATTAGATTCGTCATTAGGGCTTTTGTAATAATTTTTTTTAGCCCAATTCTCTACGACTTACCGTTTTTGAAAAAAAGTACTGATACGGGTGTTCTGGATCGCCCTGTATAATGGTTTTACATTTCAATGATCAAATAATAGTACACACTTTTATATCTCAAAAGAAAATGGTATGCATAATAGCTATTATTACAACTAGGGTAATATGAATAGTATATTTCCCGAGGTTGGCTAGTTACATCTCGAGGGCAAAGCCCGAGAGATGTATAGACAACCAAGGGAAATGTATTCATATTTCCCGTGTTGTAATCAATAGTTTTCTTCTGATTGAAAATATATTATTAAATATATCAATATTTCATCAATAATAAAATTTGAGATTTTGAATTTGCAATAACTCGAAAACGGCGCTAGATATCGAAAAACTGAACAAAAAATTTACCCCCCTTTGCTCGTTCTCAACCCCCCTAGCAATTTGTCGAAGGAAGCTTTATGCAAAATTCTAGATCTATAGCGCGCAGAATGCGCGCAAAATAATTCAGAAAAAGTTAGGTTGGTTTTTAAAATATAAAAATAAGTAGGCACATTTTTTATTTTAAACGTCACTTTTTAACAGGGATGGCTTTAGTATTTATTTTGCGTGTTTGATTGTCCAATCACCGCACGCAAAGTATACTTTAAAATGACGTTTCATATTTCCCTAGGGACAATATGATATGACGTTTCATATTTCCCTTGGGAAATATTAGTGTGTTATGACATATTGTAACTAAGGCGATATTGCTCTATATTGTTTCAATCAGAAGAAAATAAATTAATTTTAATATACGGCGAAAATAGTACATTATGCACCGAGAGGTTAAAGTGATTCTTTTTTGACCCGAAGATAAAGGTTAGTTTGCACGAGGCGCAGCCGAGGTCAAACAATACCCGCAGGTCAAAAAGAATCACTTTAACCCCTCGGTGCATAATGGACTGTTATTACTGCATACTGTTATTTGCGATTGCGATAACAGTATATGTACCTCGGGTTTAATAGTCCATTATGCACCGAGGAGTTAAAGTGATTCTTTTTGACCTGCGGGTATCGTTTGCCTTCGGCTGCACCTCGTGCAAACAAACCTTTATCCTGGGGTCAAAAAAGAGTCACTTTAACCCATCGGTGCACAATGTACTATTTTCGCCGTATATTAAAAATAATTTAATTATTAATACCATTTTTTTGAACATTTAAAGTGTGTACTATTATTTGATCATTGAAATGTAAAACCGTTATATATTGTCATTGTTTGACTAACATTTGACTCCACATTTGGGTAGGTACTTAAAAATACTGCAATGGTATATCTGTCCTTTTTAAAAACTTTTTCTTAACTGACTTTCAGAAAAAATATTTAACTGAAAAAAAACAACTTTTCGTCAAAGTCATTACCAACATAAAAAATAATATAAATCTTTTTTAGGATTAACATGTAAATTGCAGGCTTTTATTAAGCAAATTAAAGAAAAATTTCCTAATTGATATTTTATTAATCAAAATTTAAAGACTAAAAAGTTGAAAATAAAATAAATTAATTATTATAGTGGGGCTATTATAGTCATAGCCTCACAATTTTTATATTGATATTTTCAGGGAGCTATGTTGGTTGTTATTTGAAAAATTATTTTTTACTTTTTATTGAAATTTCTAGAAAAAGCTATGTTTAAAAAGTTTTTTTTCATTTCTTTTATACCTGCTGTTTGGGAAATAAATAAAAATTTAATTTTTTCCGAACTCAGATCGATAACAAAAAGTAATCTAATTAAATAAATTATAGATACATAGATACAAAAATAATAAAACACATTTCAGAATGAAAAGCATTAAAACTATTAAAACATCTTCGGTTACTCAATTAACCGTCTGATGATGTCAGAGGATGACAAAAACTTGCGTAACTCTACTTGTAAGGTGTATGTTACTTGAAAACATTGATTTCAAGACAAGTAACATTTATTAAGTATTTAAAGTACGGAATACACGATGCAACGGTTGTACCAACATCGCACCAGTTCATACAATCATGCGATATCGGTTCGACGAACAGAGACGAGCACCCACACCATACAATTATCGCATGCAATTTCAAAATTGGTGTAATGTTGGTACAACTGTTGCATCGTGTATTCCGTACTTTAACGATCCAACCGTTGTATCGATATCGCTACAACCTAAGTTGGTACAACCGTTGTATCGTGTATTCCGTACCGGCTATCACAACCTCCGTGAAGATAGCCTCCCATCTGAAACATTTTGATATAAAAAAATATGGAATCGTTAGGTCATCGTTAGGTCTTGAAAGGTCACCCGGTTTTATCGTTAGGTCACTTTTAGTTCTATCAAAAAAAATTATTCAAGTTTTGAAAAATTTTCTTGGTAAGTTAGCCTCCCCATTAAACGATTTCGACGAAATAAAAGTGGAAACCGGTAGGAAATGCACTGATAAGGTTTGGTCACGTATATTTATCGTTAGGTCATCTTTTATTTCTTTGAAATTAATTAATTTCAATTCCATGTCCCTATTGCGCATGCGCTAAACAAAAATATAGTTGTGATGAAATTTTTCTTACAAAAGTAAGAAAAATATAACATTTTGATATAAAAAAATATGGAATCGTTAGGTTGTCGTTAGGTCTTGAAAGGTCATTTGGTTTTATCGTTAGGTCACCTTTAGTTTTATCCAAAAAAATTATTTAAGTTTTGAAAAATTTTCTTGGTAAGTTAGCCTCCCCATTAAACGATTTTGAGGAAATAAAAGTGGAAACAGGTAGGAAATGTACTGATAACGATTGGTCACGTATGTTTATCGTTAGGTCATAATTAATTTGTTTGTAATAAATTAATTACAATTTTATATTTCTATTACGCTTGCGCTAAACAAAAATATTAGTGTGTGCAAAATTACATCTTGGGACGCGTTCTTGTCAACTCTTGACTTGGGGTGCGTTCTCGCCAACAATTTTGGACATAACGTGCGCTCTAAATGGTTAGAAAAGCTTCGTAAGCGCGGAACTTGAAAGCAGCTATAAAGCATAGAAAATTTATATATATCAAACGATGCGTTCGAAGTGTGAGAATCTTCTATTTTGTAGCATTTTACGGTGGATTTGAATATTATACAAACACTTTTTAGAATTAAAATATTTTTAACTTAACACAATTAAAATTCGCAGTAAGTATAGCAAACGTTTTCACTTCAAGAGATGAACTAGAGAGAAAAGCGAGCAAAATTCTGCTTTTATCGTTCAAAACGCAGGAAATGGGGCGGGGAGAGATATTTTTCAAGAATTGCTTTTTTTAAAGGGGGGGCTAACAGTTTAATATCAAGTAAATTTAAAAGTAAACAAGTTAATTAAACGTTAAATATAATTTTATTTATTTATATTTTATAAGCTTTCGATGAGCAACTCATCGAAAGCTTATAAAATATAAATAAATAAAATTATATTTAACGTTTAATTAACTTGTTTACTTTTAAATTTACTTGATATAATTATCACAAGTTAAAAATTAATATATTTAACAGTTTAATAAGACCATAAAGTCTTTTTTAATTATTGAAAAATATTTTTAAATTAGGAATTAGTTGTAAGAATTCATAAGCTCCTGGGCTTTATGGTCTTTTTAAATTGCATAAGCCGGGACATCCTGTTTAGGAATTATTAGAAAATAATAAAAAATAAAACCAACTCTGTAACTACTCAAGAAATTGTAATTAAAAAATATTTTTTAATTAAGAATTAGTTGTAGGAATTCATAAGCTCCTGGGCTTTATGGTCTTTTTAAATTGCATAAGCCGGGACCGGGACATCTTCTTAACATAATAATTTTATCTTCAAAAGGATTATGAGAAAACCCATATTTTATTTTAATTAACAAAAGAAATAGAAGTTAACAATAGAATCAATTGCCTCGATCTCATAATAATTAAAAATAATAGCATGCACTCTTTTGATTTTTTCCATAAACCTACTGAAGCAACTTTTTCAAATTTAGCAATAAATAATTATTTGCTTCAAATAAAAGCAAATTTATTGAAAACATTATTAAAAATAGTGTTAATGTTAAAAAAGAACGAGTTATAATACTAAAATCATTATTTCTCATAAAGTTTTTTATTATTTCTAATAAGAAGATACACTGTATCTACAATGTATACTACATATCCCACATATCATATACTACATATCTATGTGGGACAGTGCAGCTGCTGTATGGATTAAGTGTTTTGTTTCAACACCCCGTGCATTAGTAAATTATAATATTGTAATTGTGGATCACCGTCAAGTACATCAATAATAGACGCTACTTAAATAGAAGATCTTCGCACTATAAACGTTTTGATTACGCTCTATAGTTGCTTTCGAGTTTTTTTTTTTTTTTTTTTTTTAGGATTTTTTAGGAGTTCCGCGCTTACGAAACTTTTCTAACCATTTAGAGCGCACGTTATGTACAAAAGTGTTGGCGAGAACGCACAGAACGCACCCCAAGTCAAGAGTTGACAAGAACGCGTCCCAAGATGTAATTTTGCACACACTAATATTTTTGTTTAGCGCAAGCGTAATAGAAATATAAAATTGTAATTAATTTATTACAAACAAATTAATTATGACCTAACGATAAACATACGTGACCAATCGTTAGCAGTGCATTTCCTACCTGTTTCCATTTTTATTTCATCGAAATCGTTTAATGGGGAGGCTAACTTACCAAGAAAATTTTTCAAAACTTGAATAATTTTTTTGGATAAAACTAAAAGTGACCTAACGATAAAACCGGGTGACCTTTCAAGACCTAACGATTCCATATTTTTTTATATCAAAATGTTTCAGATGGGAGGCCAACTTCACGGAGTTAACACACACGAGTCACACACGCGTTAACAAACAAGTGAGTGTTTTTATAGCAAACTCTTCTCTTTTATATTGAATTAAATTTGTAAAAGTTTAGTGAAGCGAAAGTCGATTGGGTCACAAGAAAAAATTTCCTAAAAACCTGCTTAAAATTGTATAAGTACATTTAATTCTAAAATTAAAAAAAAAAACTACTGTTATTACTTTTAAATAATACCAATATTACCAATGGTATAATATAAAATAAAATATAAGTACCTATTATAATATAGGTACCTGCTTATCCTACACTACACAATTAAAACTTGCCTAGTAACCGTAAAAAATAGTGAATCCCTTGCCCGTTAACGGTGGTTTGAAAATTTAAATGATAAAAGCGTTGACCACGCGTTGACGTTAGTAGGTAGAAAAATCGTGATAATTTTTCAGTCGAACAAGCTTTTAGCCTTTTTCAAACCTAGATTATCATTAGTTGATAGCAGCCGGCAAAAATTTTCACACAAGAATTTAAAAATATATATATGCATCTGGCCAGGTTAGCACCCTACCAGAATATTATGCAAGTGGTCACAGCCTCACAGCACCATAAGTGTCAAGAGTAAAACTTGGTATACATTAATGATAAAAGAAACAGAACAAAGTTCTAAAATTAAGCTAAAAAAAAGTGTCAGCAGCGCTAACTGGTTGGCCAATAACGCACCTAGATTTTTAATAATAATAAATCTAAATTTAATAATTTAATTTTCTTCCCTAGTTTCCCAATCTTAATTTCCATTTTCGAAAGTATTGTCTAAATTTTAGGTTAAATAAATATAATGATTTATTATAAATCACTAAAATAAAATAATAGTTGGTTTTTTTGTGTTTTTGTAGTGGTAGAAACAAATTTCTAGTAAGGTGGTAAAGTTTTAGTGTGACGTAGTGCGCCAAAGAACGGAGATTGTTGCGCATTGTTTGCTCGTTCTACCAATATACGAAGTTTTGATTTAACTGCACCTAATACCTTTTCATAGCACTAATATCCTATCGTTAATATTTTCATCGAAAATATTTATATTGCAATTTAAATAAGGTTAGTAATTTTTATTATTACATCCGGTCACTTGGTGTGCGTTTAGTTTTTTGTTTTTTTGTCATGGTTTCCAGTTTTGTTTATTTTTTATATTAATTTTCATTTACCATCACAATATAAAAGCTGTCAATTGTACATACCAACCCAAGTTTTGTTAATTAAATATTCCATTTCAAATATTAGCGTGTACGTAAATAACTGTAAGCGTTTTATAATATTAAATAAATAAAATTTAGACTGTTACACGTAGGTTATGTTGCAGATAAACTTGCATTGTAACACCGACTTGCTTTTTTTAATGGTAACGAACTTGGCGGGAGGGTTGCCTAGGAATATTTCAAGCAAGGTAAGAAAATTACTGTTATCCTTAATTAAATTATTTGATTCTTTTTTGTTGTTTTACTTAAAAGTATTTATCAAATATGCTGTTTGGAATGTATAATTTGTTAAAATTTAAGTAAAATCAGAAATTCGTCAATTTTTTGACAACTAGAAATCAGCTGTTACGATTCCTCCATTACTGCGTTTGCGCGACGTTGTTGAAAATTAAACGAAGTAAAATTTAATTAAAGCAATTTTGTTAAAATTGATCCCTAGTAAGATGAATTAAATATTGAAAATAATATATTGGCATTATTTAATACGTGGCATTAGTGCAATCGCAGCAAAAGTGCCATGTGACATCTTTTTTTTTATTTTGCGCAGCCGCAAAGTGATGTCATCGATTATTGCTCCCCTCGAAACTTTAATTCCGAGAATTTTGCATGCGTCATATTAATCTTATTTATTTATTTATAAATAGGAATATATCAGTTGACTCATTTCTATTTGTCATATCCTGTCTTTCAGGTCTTTCATGATGTTATTTTTGGTTAGCGCATGCGTATGTGTAGTTTTCATATAGTATGTGCGCATATTATGCTTGTATGTTTGTTTAATAGTTAACATGTTGATTAGCATAATCCTCCTTTATATATTCTTATATCCTTCTTAATCCTCCTCCTCCTTTTAATATACAAAATCCCAGCTCACTCATGCTACAGCGTGTCAATATTTTGGCAAAATTTTTGGAGGGGCGTGGTTAACAACTGAATTATCCAATAATAATTTTTGATCTGTTTAAATTTTACTATAATAAAGAAAACCGGAATTATTTCAAAATCAAAGTAAGGTTAACGTTATGAATTTTTTAATTAAAACCGCTAAAAAAGAGATCCATCGTCTATCTACCCGTCTGCGGACGGGCTTACCACCTAGTATAATATAAAATATAAGTACAATTGAAATTAGTTTCTCATGTATGTATCTCACAAGGTCATTAGTTTTCTTCATACTTAACTGTTCGAAATACTCCATCATTGTCGCAAGTTCAATTATTTTTTTAACTTCTTTTTATATCGAGATCTATCGCTGTTATCAACTTTTATTTTGTAAACGATTTAGTTACTTCCTATTTTTTTACCCATAGAAAACTGATCACATAAAGATTCTCAGGTGAGATTTTACAAAGAACCTTTGAAGATCTACTTCTTTAATCTATAAATATTGTACTGGACTTCCTATTTTACATTAATGTAAAAAACTCAACTCCTGATATCTTCGGCATTGATTCAAGTTTGGGGTTTCATTTACTGCCACTATGCGGTGTTGTCTATTGATGTCGTTGTCGAATTCTTGATAGTCGAGGTTTAATCGCTTCGAATTTTGGCGTCACACAGATTACAATAATTGAATACTACTGCATATTATAATTAATCACTTTCTTCTAGTACGTTGAGATTACGTACAAAATTCTGGCCCGCTGTAAGCATGATTTAATCGGTCAACTTTTTTATTAACCTAAAAATGTAGGTGCACACTAATCGAAATCCATTGTATGCGCTTAGGCCCGCAAACTTTTAAGTATTATTATAATATATTATGTACGTTCAACACGTGCGGATGATGATGATAATATATTGCAATACGATCTACATTTCATATTGAAGTTTTATTTTAAACCCTCATTTTGTGCATTCTCAAAATTGAACATTCAAAATCTTGATTGTAATTTTAAGAGTTTTGATTTAATTAAAATTTTATTTTCTTTGTTTTTTCTTAATTATTTCTGCTTTTTATTTATTTTATTGCATTTTAGTGTATACAGTAGCATAAGTACGGAGAACTAAAACTCCCAATGATGATGCGCATAATTGGATTAACGAAATGTAGACTTATAACCTTGTTTTTGTCCAAAACATCAATACATCGGACTGCTCTGGCCAAATTCAATAGTTTTTCACTAAAATTATTTTGTTCAACATCTTTTGCAATGTCTTTCTGTCTCTAGTTTCTTCCATAGTGCATTTCCAATTGGTTTATTTTAAGTTACCAACCTTAAAAAATTGGAAAGTTATGGTATTTTTATATATAATATAAAACACATCTGTGTTACCAAAACATCAACACATCGGACTGCTCTGGCCAAATTCAATAGTTTTTCACTAAAATTATTTTGTTCAACATCTTTTGCAATGTCTTTCTGTCTGTAGTTTCTTCCATAATGCATTTCCAATTGGTTTATTTTAAGTTACCAACCTTAAAAAATTGGAAAGTTATGGTATTTTGATATATAATATAAAACACATCTGTGTTACCACAAATGCTTCATATAGTGAAGAATCCCACCGCAACTTTTCAGTTTGCCAGTCTTGCAACTGGAACTGTAAAATCTTGCAATTCAGCGAAAAATTAAATCGAAATTACGTAAGCAAAACATCTTTTTTTTTAACAAACAACTTTCCCACATTTCAATTAATGCAGAATATATGCTTAAATAAAAAAACGGTAAAATACGTAGGTATGTGACTAGAAAACAAAATCTGACTAAAATTTAAAGCATTTAAATACCCTAATTTTATTGTAGTTTTTGCGTAATTTTTATTTTATTTTTTATTGTATTTTTGTTTGGGGAAACAAGTTATAATTTATTATGTACTATATACTTTTCGGATCTTAGCCAATTTTCAGCGTTTCATCTTTTCCTGTCCAAAAAAATATTACTTCTTTTTAAACTAATAAAACTCTGGGTACGACGTTGTTTCCAATCCACCGTTATTTTTCGGCCCTTTTAAATATGGGAACTGCGGGGTTTCGAACCCACCTCTATTTTCCAATACCCGCACAAGTCACTCTTGCACAATTTTTTTACTACTACATCCTTATGACATGCGGAGCCCTCTTCCCCTGGATTGTATGATTAGTGGAGGGGGTTGATTTCTAGCCACTCGTAACCACCTCGTAACTGTTACTGCGTCTATAGTAGTTTCCACGTCAATTACATACCGGGTCAAAGCCGTTTGACCTGTTAGTTACTAATGAAAATTTAAACCCAACCGTCATATCTATAAGGACATATTTTCTTTGAGTCCTTCGCCCTACGTAAGGGCATAGACACCACTTCGTTTTCAGAAGGGTTCTCTTGGCAAATACCTCGGTGGTTTGCGATTGCCTACCGAGGGAAAACGCTCAGAATGAAGTTTTACTTCACTCGGGATCGAACCGAGAATCTCGGTTTAGCAGTCAATGCACATAAGCATCAGGCCGTGGCCGTCTTAGACCAATTAAGGTTAACTAATTTCTTTACGTTCAGTTTACGGCATCAATATTTAACACTCTATGTTTAACACTCCTGTTCAACTCTTCATCAGACATCCATAATGCGGGATACGAAGTCTTCTCCCTTTCTTTCTGCAGAGTAAATAATGAAGTGGTGTCAGGTCGGAAGACTGTACCGGCCATTGACGCTGACGTGCTGTTTTCTTCTAATAAAATTGGAAAAATCTCTTGAAGTAACTTGGTTTAGATTTGGCCAGTTGGCCACCTCAAAAGCGTTAACAACACATTACAAATGTTTCGTAGTCATTTGTATTCGAAAACATATCCTATATATTAAGTTACGATGCTTCAATATTTATTGGTTTATTTATATTTTATTCTTGGTCCGTACGCTCGTATCTGGGTATAATGGCAGTATTCATGATGAACAGTTGTTCCCATATGATGCTGCTTTCTTAGGACAGGGTATGAATACAGTAGATATCCCTCTCCCTTCTACACCTTTAACCCTTAGATCGAACTCGGGCATTTAGATCACAACAGTGAAGTCGGCGCGACCAAGCATTGAATTGTCGCGCCTTGTGAGCATTGAATGCTCACTTTGCAGTGCTGATTTGCTTATAGTATAAAGAAATTTTCAGGTAATCAACTAATCCGAGAGTTATTTTTAAAATAACTGTTGGTGTTCCTGAGTACGACAGAAATCCATATAAATTTATCGATTTTCACGATAAAAGATTAGCATTGACTCTGTAGCAAACAAACGCAATATTATTAGCAACATTTTACTGGAAGATAAATACATAATTTCTGTAACAAAACAGTTATTTAACAATAATTTGAATAAACTAAAATTATAAAATTGTACCTTATTGCCTATCGATCAATTTTAAGTTAGTTTAAGATAATTTGCAGTGAAGATTTTGTAAATCAAAACAGAACAAAAAAATTGTCATCTGATAACTTTAATTAGAATAATCTATAATATAAATTTTAAAAAAAGTGATCTATTATTATACATATAATAAAAATGAACTTAATAAAAATGGATTTTTAAGTGGTAATTTGTAATAATTTTTAACAAAATTTGGGTGTAAAATTTAACAAAACATTAAAATAAATAAATAAAATAATAAAGTAAAGAATACATACTACGTACAAAAATATTATTTAAAAATTAATAAAAAAGACATTGCTAAGATTTACATTTTATAAAGTTTTATAAAAAAATTTAATTTAATAGACTAAGGGTCAGTTGTACAATGTGAGTTTAAACCAGAAAATTTGGATTAACCAATGAAATACGTCGAATAGCTGTTTTTTAAGAAATCTTATTGGTTAATCTAAATTTATGGTTTAAACTCACATTGTACAACTGACCCTAAGAAAATTTTTGAAATAAAAAAAATTGATAAAATTTAAAATAAAAATTTAGTATGCGATATAAGGCCCTATTTCACAATTATTAAGAAACAAAAAAATAATGAGAAGCAAGAAAATATATTCAAAACAAATTAAAAAATTAAAAATTGACCAAGAAACTGTTAAAAATTACTATAGAGTGAATGAGTGAAGTGAGTGAACAAATAACTAAACTAAACGGTCACATTATTTTATATTTTATACGTTTCATTTTAATTTTATATTTTACACATTTTTAAAATTATTCAACATTTGTGTTGTCATTACATAGCATAGCGCATAGAAGTTGAAAAAATTTATACTATTTTATACTAAAAAGTATACCGTTGAAGTTATTTTGAGGTTATAAACATCGTTTGTTGGTTTTAATAGTTTTTATTAATTATTTTAATTAATTTAATATTTCTCTCCTAGCTGTTTATTATCTTTTTTCAAAACTGAGGTATATTGTCTATTCGAGCAGGATGCTAACCTTTGCTACATTTTTTTTGTCGATGACGCGTACTGTATAGAAAAATGTTCAGTTGCCGAATTTTTATATGTCTATTATGGCCATTTTACATGGAGCGTTTTTTTCATGCAATCGAATGCACGTGTGCATTACACGATGCAATTTTCAGTAATGCATTATTCAGTAATGCCAACCTGATGGAAGCAAAATAACTGTTATTGAAATCAGTTGGTTATTCGTGTTTGTTTATTGTGAAAATGGATAATTTAATAATTATATGTTATTACTGTTATTACAATTAAATAAAAATTGTCACTATAACCTCAAAACTAACGTTTTGTTAAAACACGAGACATATTAGTATACACGAAAAAAAATTGGTATAACTGAAAATAACATAAAGTCACTAGAAATCACTAATCACGATGAATATTTCTAATGAATGTTTGCTCCACATAAATTCTTCATAATTTTTTTTATAAATTTTATAAAAAAATGTTCAAAATAAAATAACACTTTTTTTATAACAAACTTTAATACCTAACACGAAGTTATAGGTAAACAAACTGTGAAATAACAGCAAAATGTTGTCTGTTGTTCGCATGAAATTAGAACAAGTTCTAATTCAAAAAATCGCACGTGCGCGAGGTTGCAGGGACTAATCGTACGTGCGATTTTGCATTACACGAGGCGCTTAGTTGCGGCGACTAGTCGCAGCGATCGATCGCTTTGTCGACCCATTTTGTTGGTACTTTTTGCCCATAAGGTTGCATATCTTTACCATTCATCAATCAACGATAATACTTATTACTTAAAACGTCCCTAAAATATCATAACTTTGTTGCAGATTTTATAACAATAATCGACATGGAAGACTCAACATCTGTAAGCAATAGTGTAGTGCAATCTATAAATGAAGAGGTAATATGCGATAGTGATAAAACAATATCTAAAGCAATTGACGAACAATCTATAAGAGGACATTTTGGTTGGTGTACAGTGAATAAACGGGACATTCCATTTATTTTCCGACTAGGCGAAAAATATTGTTCTGCGGTAATGTTTGAACATACGTTTCTACATACATTTTTACAACGGCTCGATCCGATTGTTTACTATGGATGTACCAAAATAAAAAGCTATAAGACTACCGAAGCAGAAGAAAAATTGTTAAATGAAATCAATATTATTCATTGCAACTATCATTTCAATAAAGATGTGAAAGGTACCCAATACGAAACTTTGGTTTTATTAGATGACGCGATGAACTTATTGGACTTTCTAAAAACTGCTTTTGAAGTGCTATATCGTCCCAAGTATGTCTCAAATAAATGCGGTTTTTTACTTGTCGAAAATTCGTTCGTATCTTTTGTTATAATTAATGGTGAAAAATACCTTCCGTTACTATATTTCGATGGCATACAGCATTATAACCTAGAAACTATAATTGTTCGAGGTTGGGATGTGCCATACTTAAAATTATGTTTTACAATCCAAAAGCTTCGCAAAGAGTTCATCGAGGAGAACGAAGTAGTGTGCGCTAGTTTAGATACAATTAAGAGTAATTTACCGCCCAACACGCGCATTCAAGGGGTATGGATAAATGACATAGTTCACTGCAAGCACCAGCAAGTACTGAATAAAAAAAAGTATTTGAATTGGTTTTATAAACCAATGATAGTATCTAAAGTTTAAATATTTTTTTAAATTATTAACTAATTTTTCATTACATTAATGTTTAATTAAAAAACCTTAAGAAGTAAACTCTGTAAATATTTTTACCATACAATTTTAACAGCGTACATAGCTGTGTACATAATAAAGTTATTTATTTGCTTAGTTTAGCTAGTTTTATTTACGTATTAGATTTTTGGAAAATCATGAAAGAAATAAAATAATTCCGGACTTTGATGTCTGGGTAAGATTCTGGTTTTTCTACTGTCCCCTTACACAAGTTTCATAAATAAAATTTTAAAAATTTATTATCGAACGCGAGGGATGTATAAAGCATATTAGTTTATTGTTATCCCTCCAAGGACTCTCATTAGCCCAGAATGACCGATAGATTTACGTACACTCCGAAGCACGAATGTAGTCATAAGGATAGCCTTTCCGATCACGGAACTTCCTTCTGTCTTCAGCAACTATTAAAACAAATTTGATAAAATTTAGTACATGATCATGATTATATCTCACCAAGAAATAATAAGTACAAGTAACAAAGTTCGAATTTAGAAGTTAGTTCAAAGGAAGATAGTAAAAGAGATGTTGCCTTTCCCACCTTCCTCTTAAATAAATGCATTAGCTGTTAATTAATTTTTTAACGAAAGGTAAGTTTGAAATAAAAGGAGTCCTTTTTTTGAGCAAACGCTCAATTAATAATAATCGAACTAGGATATTATACAGAATGACTAATTTTACCAATTTATTTTAATAATAAATTTTTTTAGATAATGCAAGAGTTTCACTAGTCACAGATTTTTAAAATAATATATCAACATAAAACTTTGATTAAAATGCTATTTATCTGTATAATTGGTTGGTCTCAAAACTCAGCTTAAGATTTAAAAAAAAAATTTGCAATTTGGAAAAGTATTTAAACTGAGCGTCACGATTGTCCAATGAAAATTAACCATGATTACGCGCTGTTGTTGAAACTAAAGATCGGCTGTTTGAATATCAAAACAAGACGAACAACCCATGAGTAGATATCACGTGTAACAAGTGAGATTGGTATCTACCTCACCAACTTGCAACAGTTTCGACTTGACAACTGAGCTGTTTTTATTGGCTACTAAAGCCGCGCTATTTTTTTAAATAGCCGGCCCGTGACGTCAGCAGACGGTCCTTTAACAATTATTTTCTTACCTTAGACGTACTCAAACATTTTGGAAAAAATTGTGAATGCTTAGTTTGACCTCTACTTTCAAATAAAAAAATAAAAAAAATAGTGAAACTCGTCTATTGTTTTACAATAATTATTTTCTTCTAGTATCAAAAATATAATTGACTAGTCAATAATGTCGAATTTCTACACTAATCAAGGTTTGTATGGCAGCTTGAGATCGTCCGACAACCCAATAATCCGTGAGATTGGTAACTACCAACTCATGGATCCTGCAGTAGCATAGACGATTAGCAATCCGGGTTCGCTTGGGTTAAATTAGCCCGTGTTCGAACACAGGCACGAACGAAAATTTGTCTGTGTGGATTTGTCATTTCCGCCAACAGTTCATATCGCACTTCTACTTCCGAAGAACTGCGCACGCCTTTCCGTAGTTCAGATTCGACGTAAAGCTGTAGGTTCCATACGTCTGGGTATCGCACTTGTCAGTGTTCATCGGCAGTCTGGATTGGGAACACGATACAATAATAATCTTCATTGCGACTTCCAATTGAATTATTCAGAGTGCGAACTGATTAAAAACACTTGCAATGTTTCGCATACAACAGGAGGTGATCGGCAGTGCCGTGGTACTCCATATCAAAGATACACGATTTGATTGCAGCCTTACGCAACTTTATTCCAACTCCCGACCATCTTATGTTTCTCATTACCCTCATCTCACTGTAGGTCCGCAGATGAGGAAGATTAACGAAACTAAGCCACGACGACTGATAAAATATGAGGATTGTGCAAAGACATGTGCATTTGCGTAATCTGCACGTTTGCGCATTTGCGTAAAGTTATGTAACCATTTCTTTTTTTATTTAAATAAAGAATTGAACATATACGTAACAGCACGGTAGAAATATTGATGCAAAACGACACAACCTGATTAGCTCAAGCTTAACAAAAATTGGTTGCATTGGTTAAAGGAACTAGACGGATGGAAGAGGTATAATAATAATAATAATAAAAAGCTTTATTTAGAGTTACAAAATAAAATGTAAACTTTAAAAAAGTGGAGATCAGCTATTGCTATCAGCTGTTATTATGGGTCTAAGTTCCACTGGGTCACCCTAAATTGGGCACTAGTAATTTAGTTAAGGGTCTGATTTTTTATTTGGACGATAAACCATCCGAGTAAGGCGTTGGTGTAGTAATTTACAATTTAATCACAATTGGGCGCCTTTTGGTACTGAAAAAATGCCGAATGAAGCCGAGCTCTTAACCTTGCCATATATAGTAAAGAGAGACCTTCGAACGGGTTGCAACACTGCATTTTTACAACAGATTATATTGGATTCTGGATTTGGATATGGACGGCAAACCAAAGTTCGCATGCACTCAGGCCACATATCGGGCCCATTATGCTGCCACCGGTGTTTAGCGGCTCACCCTCCCTCCTGCTCCTCAAGCCATCCCAAACTTAAGACAAACTCGAGTAATTTGGAGGGCGGTATGTCACTGATACTGGCCATGTTAGGCCAGAAGTCTCCCAGCATGGATCCTCTTCTTGACGCTAGTGATGGGCAATCGCAAAGCATATGCTCCATCGTTTCGTCTGCTTCATTACATCCACGACAATTTGGACTTTCGACCAGTCTCATTGTGTGTAGATGTTTGTTTAGCTTACAGTGTCCCGTGAGAAACCCAGCAATAATGCGCAGATTATCCCGAGATAACTGCAGGTAATATTTTGCATGTTTTTCGGAGGACGTGCGCATTGTTGCCCGCGCCTGCATGCATTCTTCGTGTCTCACTGCTTATGATGGCGTCTAAGGTCTTAACGGTCAGCGTTATGAAAGGCTCGGGACCACATGGTGGGTTACCCGAGCCCAGCCTCGCCAGCTCATCAGCCCTTTCGTTACCTACAATGCCTTTGTGCCCTTTTACCCAACTAAGAGTTAGGACATTATTGTGTTGATATTGCATTCAGTGCTCGGATGCATTGCAGCACTAGGCCCGAGATGATCTTATGGCAACCAAGTGCCATAAGAGCAGCCCTGCTGTCTGTAAGTATCTGAATTGTTTTACCCCGGATATCCTTTTCCTGGACTATTTTCGCACAGTGTAGTATACCGATAATTTCCGTCTGAAAGACAGAAGCATATCTGCCTAGCGCTAGGTTTATTTCTAGCTGTAGTTCAGCGGAAAATATTCCCGCGCCTGAGCCAGTATTGCTTTTGGAACCATCCGTGTACAGACATATGTCAGACCCGTCAGTTCTTGTTGCGTCCAACAGAATGCAAAACTTTCTGTCAAACACATTTAGGAGGAATCCTGTCAGCATCCAGACCCAAAAGAGGCAGCCGTTTCGAGTAGTCCTCAAGAATCCGCGTGTGCCTACCGACTCCTTGCCTATAGGTCCAGAGGCCCCATGCCCGCATCCTAAGAGCTGCTCTCGCCGCCTGCTCCTCCACATAAAGATTCAGTGGAGAAAGGCAGAGGAGAGTCTCCAAGGCCACAGTAGGTGCCGTTCGCATCACTCCGGTTACAGCTAGACAGACCGATCTCTGCAGCCGTTGTAGGGAGGACGCTGTTGTAACTAGTTTAGTTCTGGGCCACCAAACAAGTGCCCCATAGCATAGCATAGGCTTTATTATAGCAGTGTACAGCCAGAGGGCGATCTTTGGGGAAAATCCCCATGATCTTCCCATTGCTCTTCGATCCTGCCAGAAAGTCATGTCTGCTTTTGTAGTCTTCCAACTAAGATGCTTGCCCCAATCTGGCTTCCTGTCAAGTATTATTCTCAGGTACTTGACCTCGGGTGTCATTATGAGAGGGGTTCCTTTTAAGCTAGGCATTTTCATGTTCCGTAGCTTCCTTTTTCTGGTGAAAAAAAAAAGCTTCGTCTTGGTTGGATTAACCGAAAGAGACTGCTCACTACACCATTTTTCTACAATTCTGAGAGCATTCTGCATCAGATCGCACAGGATATTCTCGAACTTCCCAGTAAGCAGGATGGTTGTATTATCCGCATATGCAATTGTGTAGTAACCATTTTTGTTAAGGCGTTCCAAAAGACTATCCACCACAAAGTCCCACAAAAGTGGGAAGAGTACGCCTCCCTGCGAACAGCCCTTAGTGACAACACCTTTTATACTCGCATTTCCCACTCCGATCGTGACTGCCCTGCTGTCCAGCATAGAGCTAATGGGAACGTGCAGGGAACGTCGCGACCTCGTAGGGATACGATGATGCTCTCAAAAGTAGCCTTATCAAAAGCCCCCTCGATGTCTATAAACGCTCCTAGGGTACATTCCTGAGTATGTAACGATTTCTTAATACATTCCACTACTTTATGAAGTGCGGACTCAGTAGATTTCCCTGGAATGTATGCATGTTGATTCGGATGTAGGGGGTTGTGCATTAACACCCCATCACGAATCTCTTTATCGCAGTCTTTCCAGTGTCTTCAAGAGGAACGAGGTAAGACTTATTGGCTTGAAAGATTTAGCTGTATACCATCACCAGCAAACCGAGCAGGTAATCCAAGCCCCATTAAAGTAGAGCCGGAAACACCCCATCGAGCCCCGGCGACTTGAAAAGGCTGAAGGTTCTAATGGCCCAGGCCACTTTGATCGGATTTACGATCTAATTTTCAGTTTCCCAGTCCATCTCGATCAATGTCCGAGCTATATGCTCAGTCCATTCATAATCCGAGACAGTTCTACTATTAGGAAAATGTGTTTGTAACAGTATCTCTGCAGTCTCCTCGAGGCTCTCCGTATAGGAGCCGTCAGCTCGAAGTATCGTGCCAAGCTGTTGGTTTGGGTCTTTGAATAGGATCTTCTTCAGTTTGGCAGCATCCGTAGTGGACGCGATGCCACTGCAGAAGTCCCTTCAGGACCTGCGTTGTTTTTGGCGGATCCATCTTCTTGTATTCCAACCGGAGGGTTTTGAATTCCTTCCAGTCAGACCAATTCCTCGATTTCTTGACCTGTTGCAAAGCCTCGTGACCGCTTTCCGCAGCCGATCCAGTTCACTGCACCACCAAAGTGTTGCGCGCCTCCTTGAATCAGCCGCTGTCAGCGGGCACGAGGCATCGAAAGCTTTTGTGAGGGATTTCTGCAATACATTAGCACACAACTCAATCTCCTCAGTACTATCTAAGTTGATCTTTGTGGTAATTTCCCTCGGCATATCAGCGTCCAGGGCGCTAGAGAGGACGTCCAGAAAGACTTGCCTATCCAGCTTCCTAGGATTCCTGAACTGCCTGGGTTCCACTCTGATTGCTTTAATTTTAAAGCAGATCCATTTATGATCTGACATTGTCAGCTGTTTAGACACGTGCCAATCAGCTATTTGTGTCGAAATGTCCAATGTTGCCAACGTGATGTCAATCACTGAATGACGTTGAGGCGACACATAAAATGTTGATGTGTCCCCCCGGTTTAGGATTTCTAGAATTGTACCTATAAGGTATTCAAATTGTTGCAATCTCTACTCCCTCACAGGCTATGGTGGGAATTAGAATCGCAGCCTATGATGAGGTGGCTTTTATATTGCTCGCAATACCTCATCAGGTCCACCATTTTTTGAGTAGGTGGCAGATCCTGGGAGTCGATTGGGAGATATGCAGATGCCAGAACAACATCTTTTGGACCTTCCCCGAAGTCACAGCTCAGCCGGACATCTGTTAGGTCACTGTCACTGAACTAAATATTTCCAGGTATGAAAATACACGTCCTTGGTTTGTTTAAAGGGCTGCCTGTGAAAACATTGCCTCTCAGCGCTGAGAGGCCTGTTACTCTGCCCTTTACTGTTTGTAGCTCTTGTATTAAAGCTATTGTGTCCATGCAGCCAGCAAAGAGTCGCCGTAGCCGCTCTGCTGTGCTGCAGGTTAATTTGTATGAAATTCCATTCCACCAAGGCAGTTATTAGACTTCCTTGATGGTAGGGTCCTTGCCGGAAGATTGAGCTGCCGCCTGATATTTCTTATGGATACCCATGAGTTTAAGCTTTGCAGCTACCTTTTCCATTGTTTGTGTTGGTGCAGCAGCACTCTTGGTGATGCGCTGCACTTTCACTTTAAGGCTGAAGAACCTGTAGCTCAGTTTCTCCTTCCTCTCAATGAGCATTACTTTACTGTGTCCTACCCATCAAATGGCTTATTTTTAAATTTTGTTTTAATCCTGTATCTCGTTAAAGCATTTGTGCGCGACTTTTTATTTTTCCACCCTACAAGGGAGACGGGATTATTAATACATACATTGTGTAGTAGAGCATTAATTAGAAAACAATACAAAATAAAACATTTGATTTTAAAAATTCATTAATATAATTATTTAAAATTAAAGTTAGCGATATCCCCGGGACATTTTATCAAAATTCCGGGATTACGGGATGTACATATTTCTACCTCCGAGAATATGGGATCCCGTTTAAAAAGTATTTTGTAAATGTAAAATAAATTCAAAACACATTTTCATCTTTACTCAAGTTGCATATGAATTAAAAGAAATGGTGGGCGGCTGAATCTGGAATTCACCTTAATCAATAATTTCGCGCAGCAAAGAGTTTTCACATAATTTACGCACTAGGAGGTCAGGGCAATCGGTAGCCAGCCTGACTTGCTAGTAAATAGGTCAGTAGAGAAGAATATTTTTAATGTTAAAAATGAAATAAAATAGGATTGAAAAGGTTTAGACTGAATCCATTTCAAATTGTGCAAGCCGTCTGAAAGATATTTAGGGTATTCACACTCCCTTGTATATTTACCATCGTTGTATATTTACAACGGCCAAATACCATAGCTGTGAACACACCTATGATATTAATAATTGTATTTGATGTAATATATGTGATACATAACCTTACAATTATTGTTTATGTTATTGTTTTATTAACTTTACTTTCGGCACATGTTTAAAATAGTAGTGATTTACACATTAAAATGCCTAGAAAATCATAAAAAGAAAAATTGTATTGTACTGTAAAATGGTATTTGTAAACATAGAAAATACTTCTGCACTTGATCAGCTGTTGTCCGCCATATTGGTTTTCAAATACAACGGTAGAAAAAACACGTTCGAGGGCTATTTAGAAATACAACACCCAGGGTGTATTTGCTCTTATGGGAAATAGCTATGCAACCATATACACCCTAGTAAACTTGTGTATATTTACTAGAGTGTATAAATACAACGAAATATACAAGGGAGTGTGAATACCCTAATTGTTTACTTATACAACATAAAAGAGCCCAAATTTTTATACCACAAAAAGTTATTTACGCTAACTTTTTAAGATTGCGAGATAATTAATAATTAATATAATTAATATGTATAATTTGTGAAAAATCATAACCAATTCGGTAATTTTATAGATTTTTTTACTGAAACTTTTCACGATTATTAAAAAATTACAAAAATGCTAAAACATTCCAGTTTTTCTCTTAAAAATGTACGCCTATTTTCCCAAATTGGAATATGTTTTTGGAGTTTTATATGCCGCGTAAATTTCAGTAGTATCTTTTTTTATATAGTTTACACCTTAAAATTTTTCTTAAAAGAACTTTTAAGAGAAATTTTAACGAATTTTAAGTAATAGAGCGGAATCTATTTCCTTAAAATTTGACGTAAAATATAGTAAGTTTTATGGTTTGTTTGGTGATAAAGGTGTAAACACAAATCTGCAAACCTACAAATTTTAATGAAAATTTTATGGTGTAAACAGGCTATAACTAATGTTATAACCAATTTTGACGTTAAGATGTCAGAATAGTTTTAAATATTAAAATTTTTGAATTTTATTGTAATTTTGTAGGTATGTATCGAAAAAGACTGGCACTAGTCGATACTAGTTATAATTGAAGAAAGTGTACCAATACTTTAATTTTAAATTAATTTTTGAGTTTTTTTCCTGTTTTGATTTCTTAGATTGTCTTTATCTCAGCTCCTAGTATTTCGATTTGAATTTTATTTTTTATATTGGAAAAAATTGTATTACAAATAGAAATCTCTAAACTAGGGCTTCTCAAACGTAGGACGATAATGTGTATCACAAATTTGAAAAATTCAAAATGGCCATTTGGTAGGACATTAAGGTCTGTTTCAATTATATAATTGAAATTTTGATGATCATTCAAAAATAAGTGTACAAAAATCCGAAATGTACTCAATACATTCCCAAGCAACACCAACGTCGGTTTTGTATCGTGTTTAAAAGAATAAATAATTTATAACTGTTTTGAATTGATTATTATTTTTATCTAATTAAAAATATTCATTTTAATAAAAATAAGTATTTTATTTGTCACTTGGTAGCCCAGCTAAACAGATAATTGAAGGTTGTTTAAATAAAAATAAATTGTTAATATATTTTATAAAAATGAAAAAATTCAATAGACCATCATAATAACTGACCCAAAAATGTATCGAATATTTATTGAAACTTTAGTTACTACAATAAAGTTGAAATCACGAAAAATGAGGCTGACGTCAGAACAATCTGAATTAAGTTCCGACAATTTGTTTTTTAAATTAATAATTAGTAACATATGTGCAACAAAGACACACTGAAATAAATATGTCTTAAATGTGTGATTTTAGAAAACTTGTACGTCGAAAACAGCATGATACCCAACGTATGCGATAGAAAGAGATAGCTACAATAGTTCTTAGCGTGCATAATAATTATAATGAAAGTAATTGCTAATATGATCGATTGTCATAATCTGACAAGTTTGGCTGAAGTTTGGTTATATTTTATATATAAAGGGTGGTTTTTTGCTTAGATAAAACCTATGAAAGCGTTAACTGTCAAATGAACAAGTCAAAGGAATGTGCGTACTGAAGAGAATATCGCCGCTGTAAAGGAAAGTGTGGAGGATTCAAATTTATCGGTTTGTCGTCGGTCGCAGGAATTTGGGCTTTATCCGTCCACTATGTAGAAAATTTTGCGCAAAGATCTTATCCTACACCCGTATAAGATCCAGCGGGTGCAGAAATTAAAGCCACGAAACCATAATGTTTTTACTGCAAAATTGTGTTCAGCGATGAGGCTCATTTTTGGCTTAACGGGTTTCTTAATAAGCAAAACTGCCACATATGGAGTGAGACCAATCCACAAGAGACCCTACAGACTATTCGTTCGGGCTATTCGTGACATGCAGCCAGCAGTGCCCAAAAAAGTGGCCTAAAATTGGACTTCCAAATGTTAATTCCATGTATTGATCTTTCGAATAATAAAAATGTTTTCATTAAAATTGAATTTTTTATGCTATTTTACAATTTCAAGTTCTATCGTGCTTATATTCACCTTTATAATTTTAGAGTTATAATATTTCCATTTCATTAGAGTTGTTAAACGTCTGGTATAACTTTTCTATTAAATAAAAAATGTCAATTCAAGGTAAAACTTTAAAATCGCAAGCCCGGCAACTTGTCTTAAATGTACTTCAATATTTTGAACGAGAGAAAGTTCATGGTTGTTCGTTATTGCCGATTACTGCTGTGGAAGATGTAAGAATTAAATTTACCTTCTTGGTAAATTTTTTGACCGATTGTTTAGAACATTAACTAACTTTGTAGATTTTAAATTTTTATAGCGTGTGGCAGATGCAATGGCATATCTCGATCATCTGTTCAACGGATAAAACACCAAAAAAAGATGAATCCAATTGTTTGCAGTCCAGGAAAAAAACGATCACGAAGAAAAATTAAAACTTCTGATTTAACAGAATCCTCCAAAATGAATATTAGATTTGCAGTATACAAAATGCATGAAGAAAGTGGGTTTACAATAATAAAGAAATAATAATAAATTATACAATAATTTATTACAGAAAAACACGTCACAGTGACTTCGTTAAATGATGAGCTACAGAAACTTCACATTTTATTAAGTAATAGCAGTTTAAACCGTGTTTTACATGAAACGGGCTTTAAATTCAAAAAGGAAGGTAACCGCAGAGCCTTAATTGAGAAAACTGATATTGTTAATTTGAGAGTTAAATTTATGCGAACCTCTATGCAGAATTCCAAGGCACAATTCAAACGTGAATTCGTTTTTCTTGACGAAATGTGGATATTTTCCAAAGGCAATCCGGGAAAATCCTGGCAAGATGCTAGTGTAAAAAGTGTGAGAAAACCGCAAAGATATGATGGAAAACGATTCATTGTACTTCATGCTGGAACAAGTTCGGGTTTTATCAAAAACGCATCTTTGTTATTTGCTTCCAAGTCTTAAAAGGAAGACTACCATGGTGAAATAAACGGTGAAATGTTTAAAAAGTGGATTGTTGAAAAGTTAATCCCCAATTTAAAAGAGCCGTCATTGATAATTATGGATAATGCTCCATACCATTCTATGTTAATAGAAAAGATGCCATCGACATCCTGGGTCTAAGGCAAACATTGCAACCTGGTTAACTGAAAACAATATTGAATACGATCCACAATCGTTTAAACCAGAATTGCTTGCCTTGTCCAAATTGCACAAAAGAGAGAAACAATACGAAGTCGATGAATTAATAAGAGAGCATGGCCATGAAGTGTTACGACTACCACCTTACCATTGTGACTTTAATGCAATCGAGTTAGTGTGGGCCCATTGCAAAGGTTATTATAATAAGCATATATGTAGTTCGAGACGGTAACGGGAATGACAAAGTAATAGCAATGTGGGAAGAAGCATTGGAGCAATGTTCACAGGAAATCTGAAGGAATTGTATTTGTCACACCGAAAAAGTTATTTCCGAGTGGTATGAAAGAGAAAAACTATTGGATATTACAGTGCCTGATTTAATTATTGAATTGAATGATGATAGCGATTCTGACAGTGATGTTTAATGCAGCAGAAAGTGATTATTCTTTCTTTTATGTGTTATGCTGAGTCCCTCGAACGTCGGCAAAACCTTTTTTCTTATAGGTACATATATTATGTATGTGGTGTGTGTCTGATGTTATCACATACATTAAGGACCTACTGCTTAATGTGGACTCCGAACGACGGAAGTGAAATACACTTCATTTTAAAATTAAAATTAAAATCAAGTCCACGACTTAAGCCCTTATCCCACGGTCAAAATTTCCATCATTATTTCTATCAAAATTATTATGATAGTTCGGACGTCACTATGGAAACAATATTGTATATTGACAGCTATTATTATATCCGCTTTTATATTATGATTTAAATTTATTAAATCGAACACTTATTTGACTTGCAATTCTAGTCTTACTTCATACACATATCAAAAATTGCGTCAGCTTCTTTTTTCGTGATTACAACTGTATATTTGAATATATGGTAACGTTTATGTTCAGTTTTAACCGTACCGTATAGATGCAGTTATAGTGGTACCGTTTTGTTACAATAATTACATTGTGATCTTGTTTAAAAATGATTTTGAAAAAAATTTAAATTTTTTGTTTTAGTTTTCCTGTTTGAAAAAGTAGTTAATTTACCAAATTTTTTAAATTGATTATTTTAATATTTTGTTTAGTTTGTTTATTTTAATATTACATACTACTAAATACCACACTATCGACATTAATAAAACTTTGATTTTGAGGTTTTCTTTGAGAAAAACGACTTTCAAATTTTTCAAAAATATTTTTGGCATTTTTCGAAATTTTGTATATTTTTATTAAAAATTTATAAAATTTTAAATATAAAATTTTTATGTTTCATGTGGTAGAATAAAAAATTTCATGATTATCTCTTTCCATTTATCGTAGAATTATGTATTTCGTTTCGAAAATCCTTCAAATGACACTTTCCGATTGTTTCTGGGACCAAATAAACACTTGGTAGTTTTGTTCATTTTTTTATTTATTTCTGACATGTTCATGTATACTTAAAAAAAATGTCATCTACATTGGTTGGCAGCTAAGAAAGATATAATTTATTTTTTATTGGAAAGTAAAGATCAAACTGCAGCTATATATTTTTTTAATTATTTGGAATCCAATTAATATAAAAAAATTCAAATTGAAATTTCAAATTGGTCACTGGCCTAACTGTAGAGGGGACTGTCTGAAGCAATCGGTATAAAGTAAAAACAGCTATGTTGCCATTTCTATTTTCCGTGGATTTGTAAGGTTGGAATCAAATATTTAAAATAAATAATTAACATCAAAAAGGTGAAACTTCTGTTATTTGTCAACTTCGATATTAAATCAAAATGGTTAGTGGATACGTAAAAGCAGACGCAGACATTTTACCGATGATCGATTACGATATAGTACATAATTACTAAAACATTTGGAAACATTAAAATTAAATTTATAAATTATTGGGCAGTGAAGGCGCGCAGTTTAAATATTATTAAAAATTCAAAATTTTTTTTTTAATTCGGCGTTGGGTTTTTAGACTAACCAATTATATATTTTAAAATCTTTTTTAAAAAACTGTTTTGTAAAATATTTAAAATTTGTTATGTTTTGGTTTAAAGTTTTGTATCAATTTGTATATATTATTTGAAATTTTTGAATTGTTTATTTGGTTACGATGTTGGTTATAATAAAAAAAACGACTTAAAAAAAACTACTGTGAAAAAAATGCACTAAAAAGTAAATAATAATTACGTTATTTAGTTACTTCATTTAATTCATTTAAACCTCTTCCTGCTTGTTTCTAAGCCCTTGGATGTTCCATATTCCAAAATTCCGAGGCAAATTGATGCAATTCTGAGGTGCAAAAACGACAATTGGTATGGTTTGATCACGTGAACCGAATGGCGGAGGAAAGATGGCCCAAAAAGATTTTAAAATGGATACCAAGGGAAAAAAGAAAAAAAAGCCGACCAAGACGAAGCTGGAGAGACGAAATTAATAAAGCAATAAAAGCCAGAAACCTGGAAGAAGAAGCTTGCCAAGATCGAGCTGCATGGGGACTGGGAGCGGATAAACGGCGACAGCTGTAAAACATGCCGCAAAAATATATAATATATAGTTACTTCAACTAGCTGGCCAGGGAGCCAATTATTGTAATCTTTGCAGTCGGTACCAGACAAGGTTTTAAAAATTTTTGGAAGTTAGATGTACCTATATAAACTTCCTAGACTAACTTTAGACCTACTAAACGTATTGCCCATATGAGACAGCGCCGTTTATATAAGACGAGCAAAGAAAGGCAGGAATGCCAGAGGCTATTTCAAAAGAGAGTACAGTCTCGGTAATCCAAACACACGCTAATCCGACCATATAGTAATCCAAACAAAAGAAAAACTCGATAGTTTGCACAAACAGTTAATAATCCGAGCACAACTAATAAAATTTTCGGATTATAGAAAAATGTTTGGATTGCCGAAAAAAGGATAGGATGAAAAATAGTGTTTACAAACTGAAGTAGAAGTAAAGTAGTAGAAGTAAATGGAAGAAATCAAGAAAAGAATAATTTAACTGATCTAGAAATTATCGAGCAATTTATTGAAGATCCGAACGTAGAAGATGATGAAGAAAGTGACGAAAATGACAAAACACGTAAAGAATCGAGAAGCTGTCGATAATTTTAACATTTATTTAAGATGGAAATGATGTTCCATCTAATAAAATTTTATTCTTCCGGCAATTAAGAGAAGACGCATTTTTTGTTTTTTAACTTTATCCAGTAATCCGAACTTCTCTGTAATCCGAATGAAGCCAGGTTTCTATTAGTTCGAATTACCGAGACTGTACTGTAGTGAACTGCGTGAAAAGAAGCTTTCGCAAATCCGGGCTTACAATAAAAAAGTGTTAAATAGTGAAAACTTCGAAAGACGTGGCCACCGTTTCGGTTTAATCCGCGATCTGCTTCGCCGAAACTCCTCAAAATCGGCTTAATAACTGATTAAGATTGAAGTTTGATGGTTTTTCCGGTTTATCTTCAAAGTTCAAGGTCCAATACGAATGAAATTATAATGGAACCAACTTGGAACTATCTTTGATTCAACGCAAAAAGAATTTTGAAAATTAGTTAATAAATGACCGAGTTCTGAGGTAGCAAACATTTTGTCCGCTTCCGTTATATTTGAAAATTTGAGTTTGATTTTTGTGTATTAATTAAAGTGAGTTTAATTATGATTCAAAGTTGTTTTATTTAAGAAAAGTGAAATTCAAAGTAGAATTTTGAATATTTCAAGAATTTGTCGAGGGAGCAAAAAACTTTGTGATAAAAAGGCAGCTGCGAACCGGTATCGTATGAAATTTTGCGTTACCAAATTTTATATTATAATCAAACAAAATTAAAGCTTGGCAAATTGTTTATAAAGTTGAATCATTTAGAAAAATTAATTATTTATTAAATTTTTATCACTTTCATTTTGTAGCATGCAACGTGGGGTTTCCGAAATAGCTACCGTTTCCGAAATAGCGACCTACTTTTTGACCTTGAGATAGAAAGAATATAATTGAAAACAAAATTATAAATATGGAACAAAAAACTAAAAATATCGGATACTGTAATGAAACAAATAATAAAATTGATCACCAAAATGAATGAAAAAATAGATTCAGTAAAAGAAAACTTGAACGAAATGACACAAAACGTGAACAAAATGAAGAACGAAATATACAAGATGACAGGAATATGAGAGAAGAATTAAAACAAGAGCTTAATGCGGGTAGTGAGAAAAAATAACAAAGTTAGATTCAATGATAGATAGTGGAGAAAACGTGAATCAACAAATGGTCTTAAAAAAGTAAAATAAGCGAACAAAACGGAAAAATAATAAATTAATTCAGAAGAAAACCAAGAACGAAAAATTTGTATGTAGGTTGCTTGCTCCTGGTAAATTGTTGAGAAAAGTGGAACGATGCATTGGGAATGGAAACCGGATTAGGAAAATAAATGGAAAAATTTAGAGATTGAAAGATGGGAAATTAACACTTACAACTGAAAAAATAAAAAATAAAATTTGAAATTGGACTACAAAAAATTATAAAAATTGAAAAAAATAACAAAACTAAAAATTCAAGATCAAGGAGGAAAATTAACAATGGATTGGAGAGGAATGTGAAGTATGGAAAAGTAGGGGGTGGCAGAGACTGGTGCCGGAGATGTGGACTTTCAAGACAAAAATCTATCGGAGGAGAAGAAAGTGGAAAGAACAGGAACTCGAATAAAAACATTTTGGTACAAAAACTTTAACGGTATATTTTTACGGTTTATTCATAAAGAAAATTTATCTAATATGATTATTATTTGTAAAAGATTATTTGACTATTTTGTTTAATTTGAAAAAGAAATATTTAAGTATTATTTTAATTTAAGTTGAAAATTTTGATTTAATATTTAATTTTGAAGAGATTTATTTAACGAGGAAGAAAAAAGTTTTTAATTATTTTAATTTATTGATTAATTATTAATTAGGAGATTAATTATTAATTAATTATTGATTAATTAGAAGAAATTATTACAAATTATTTTATTTGTCAAAGCACGACAACTTTTACTCGTGAACTCCTTGGTTCACTCATAAAATTTAAGACGGTAATTTTGTCGTGTTTTAAAATTTGTATAAAAAACTGTTTTGTAAATTGTTTTAGTTGTTTTGTTTTGGTTTGAAATTTTCTATCATTTTGTATACCTTAAAATTTTAAATTGCTTGTTTTGGTGACGATGTCGGTTGCGATATTGGCAACAAAAAGGAAAAAAAATGCCTTTGGTCAAAATGGCCGACGGAACGGACCTATATTTTGTCCGCTTCCGTTATATTTGAAAATTTTAATCTGATTTTGATCAAAAGTGCGATTGTTTAAATTGAAAAATTGTTTTATTTAGTTGAAAAGTACAATGCAAAGTAAAATTTTGAAGAGTTAAAGAGTTTGTCGAGGGGACGACAAATTTTATGTGATAAGAAGACAGCTGCGAGACGGTATCGTATAAAATTTTGCGTTACAAAATTTTATATTAAATTCAAATAAAATTAAAAATTTTGCAAATTGTTTATGAAGTCGGATCATTTAGATAAACGTAAATTAATTATAAAATTACATTACAATATATAGCATTTTTATCTAAGATACGTCAGGATTTTTACTCGTCTGGGAAACCTAGAATACTTGGAAAAGTTGAGGAATTTAAAATTGTACAAAAATGTCAGGAAATTTTTAATTCTTGAATTAAAATTAAATTTAAAAAAAAATTTTAGAAATTTGCCAATCATTGCCGTTACCCAAACCAACGAATTTCAACAGCTTTATTTTCAAATTTTTCTATATTTATTGTTTAAATTTTAGGTTAAGTAAAAATAATACAAACAATTAAACAATATTTTGGTTGTTTTGTATCTCTGTAGTGGTAGAAACAGTTTATTTGTTTTGCAGTCGAAGAAGTTTCGGTGTGACGTATGCGCAAAGCTACTACGACTCGTGCGTCCCGCTCGCTCTAGCATTGTGCAAAGTTTTGATTCGACTGTACCTATCCACAAAAGTACTACACCACACCATAACTGTTGGATTTTTTTAAATAAAAGTATTTTAGTTAGTTATTTTAAAAATGTAAGTAAATTTATTCGCAAAGTAAATATCTAAGAGTGCGTTTTGTTTTTGTCATAGTTTTTAGTTTGTATTTTAAACGCCGTTTTGTTTAGATTTTTAATTTATAATTACGTAAAAATTGTTCAATTGTACATACTTACGTTTCATTAAAAATTAAGTTTTGTGTTTAAAATATTAGCGTGTAACTAAATGTTAGCATTTTACAGTAATAAATAATAGTCGGGTTACTTCACACGTAGGTTATGTTTGTAGATAGTACGTGCACTGTGACACAGACCTGCTTGATGGTAACTAATTTCACGGGAGCGTTGCCTAGGAATATTTTCAGCAAGGTAAAAAAATTAATACTTCTACATTATTAATTTATTTGTTTTTCTTATACCAAATATTGATCAAATTGTTATTTATGCTTCATAATTTGTTATTGTTCAAGTGAAATGAGTTCGTTAACTTTTTGACAGCCAGAAATCAGCTGGTACAAGTATTCCATTACTGCGTTTGCGCAGCATCGATAAATTATACAAAAGTAAAATTTAACAAAATAAGTTTCACTTTTATTAAAATTTAGTTTGTAGCTTGAATAAAATTCATATTAAAACTAAAGTTTTAATGAATTCGGTTTAATATTAGCAGAACCATTGCCATCATTGGCCATAAACAAAACATTGGCTTTGCTTGGCAAGCGTCAAGTGATGTCATCGATTATTGCTCCCCTCTAAACATTAATTTAGAGAACTATGTGTACGTCAAATTAACGTTACCCTTTATTTGTATTTCGGAATACATAGATCACTTGGTTCGCTTCCAGTTTTATCATATCGAACCCAGTTTCATGGCATCCATTTTGCTTCACGCATGCGTATTGAAAATTTTAGTCATCAATTTATTACATTCTCCAACTAGCTTTTTATCTACTCCCCTCTACTTCAATCTGCTTATTTACAACGCTTTCTAGGTTATCCGGGTTTTCTTTTACCTATTCGGTATTTGCCTCGGTAATCTTTCCTCGCTCATTTTCTGCGCGTGTCCATACCATCTGAATAGTTTTGTTGTAATGTTTTTAATAATTTGGTTGTATGATTAGGAAGGGTCCGTTTTAAAAATTTTCTAATGAAATTATGGTAGTTTATGACGTAAATTGTAAATACACCTATCTTCCGATTTACACGGTACTTTATTTGCACGATTTCACTTTTATTTCAGCTAGATATTAATAAACTGTTGAATCCATATGAGGGTCTATTAAGATTTAACCAAAAACCAAATACAATTTATTGTTACTTATGAATTTCTTCACCAAGGTTCTCCGACCCGAAATTGTTTTTAATTCATCTAACGTCGAACTTGAATCGTATCAAGTATACTATTGAGTGATGAAAGTAACATACCAATCAGGAAGAAAAGATTAATAGTCTACGAAAGAGATAACGGTCATTTTTTGGTTAAATTTTTTTATTTATATTTCTTGTTTCTGTAATATGTAAAATGAATTACATATATAATATACCTATATATTTTTATCATTTTATGAAGAGACATATTTTTTTAGATATACATATTTAGTTTTTTTTGCGTTGAAATAAATAACTGAACTATTTACATTTTAGGTTGTTTTCGATTTACACGGTTTTCTAAGGAATCTCTCTTCCGTGTAAATCGGGGGATTGATGTGTAAACATTAAAATTTATGGACCATCAAAAATTTCTGGTGAAAACGGCCAAAAACTAAATGAGTATTCGATTGGCTTTTCCATAATATTATTACATACATTGCTCTCAAAAATTGTAGATATAGTTAACCAGTGAATAACTGAGTCGTTCCAAACCTTAATAAAATCACTGAAATACCCAAAACTTAAAATTTACCGATCTAACGGATCCCAGCTTTCTGAGTACAACAAATAATTCAAAAAATTCCCGGGGATACTCAGAACTCTAAAATTACAGATCTAAAGAGACAGATCTTGTTTTAAATTAAATAAGTTAAAATTAAATAGAAACATTAAAATAATAGAATTTTAACACTAAAGTAAAGAATGAATACGTAGAAAATGATCATTTAAAAAACAGTAAAAAGAAAGACATTGATTTACTACATTTGACAGGCTTGTCAAAAAAAATAAAATAAAATTGATACAATTTTATAATAAAAATTAAACTAAGAATATTTGAATAAAAAGAAAAACTAAAATTACCTTATGAAAATTGATAAAATTTAAAATAAAACTTAGTAATGCGATATAAGGCCCTATTTCACGATTATTTGCAATCTTCAGTTTTATATAACTATGAAAAAACGAAAAATATTAAGAAATAATAAAATATATTCGAAATAAATTGAAAATGTAAAATAATGAAAAGGGAAATGTTGAAAATTAATATGAATTGAATATGACATCATGAAAAAATTAAATACTAATCTAAACCATGTCACGTGCTTGAATTTTTGAATAAATAAAAAGATTCTAAAACGGCACTGCCGGTATTGGATGTCGATTGCACTGCTTAGCTTGGCTTCTAAAAAGTAAATTTGAAAAAATTCAAAATTTTACCACGTTTTTGCACCTAAAGGCTGCGTTATCATAATAGAAATTAACATAAAAATGAATTTCAAGTAAATTTCAAATTCCGTTTTCTTTTTCGAAACTACATTTTTAAAATGGTTCGCATAATATTCTAAGTCAGCGGTTCCCAAACTTTTTCTTTATTGTACCACCGTATAAAAACTTCAATAATTTTTAAAATAATTAAATAGTATTAATTTACATAATATAAATAATATGAAGAAAAAATATCAAAAAAATACAGTATGAACTTAAAGTGGGGTCAAGATTTAAACGCGTTCTGTATTTATTTCTAATGCTTAGCATATCCGAAAATTCTACTTCACATAAATATGATGAAACATATGAGATCAAAAATTTTAAAGATTTTTTATTAATTGCTTCATATTCAGATCGTAGCTGGAAACAAATATCACTTAAATTTTGCTGTTTAAAATCAAGTTTTAAATCACCATTACAAGAAATGTCTGCTACCTGCTAACTGGCTGTAATAACGAAATACATAGTATACGCTGTAAAAAATGAGTGTAATTTTACGCTTGAAAATAATTCATTTAATAAGAGTAAATTTACACTTTAAAATTATCTCAAAAATGATGTAATTTTATGTTTTAAAATAATTTCGAAAAATATGAGATTAAGTACAGTAGTATATTAAGTAAAATTACTATTTCAGTCTGTAAAATTCTACAATGTTGTAAAATTACTTGACCACATTTTGTCAAAAGAAAATTAACCGGTAATTTTAACCGACAAAGCAATTTTTTACATCATCTGAAGAAAAGTAATCGGCGATTTTATATAGGAAAAACATTTACTTGGTAATTCACACAGACGGGGTTAAAAATTGAATTTTTGTTTGAAATTCTCAATTTTTATATTTTATAAATACCTACTTCCATGAAGTTAAGAATAATCAAAATTTTTTAGTAAAAGAAGTCGGATTTTTCTTCTTGTGCTGCTTGACGATAACCTTTTACTACATAGTTGCTTTCGCAATGATCTTTGTTATCAATTGTATAACTTTTATGTTTAGTTTTTTAGGATTGTTTAGTTAATTTAATTATATTCATTCATGTAGCCATTGTAGATACAGAAATACTCAGTATAGTTATTTGTTTACTAGTAATGTAGTAATACTTGGTAATTATTAGTATTTTGCTAATTTTTAATTTGTTTTGTAAAATTTATACAAAACTTGCGCTAATTAAAAATATATTAATAAAATTTAAGCATAATTTGCAATTTAAGGTATTGATGAATCGATACATGATTACAAAATAATTTTTGGTTTGCTTGTAACAAGCAAGACATCGTTTTTCTATCATAAATAACAGCCTTGGGACGAGGGAAACTTCCGGAGACTTATAGGAGGGAAATATTTGAATATGCATATTCGATGAAAATACTATTTCCCGAATGGCAAGTTTTGAGTGAAATTTGCTTTATTTCTGACACTGTTTAGAACTGCTATCATTGCGAATATTTCCCTGACGGTGAGTATTTCCCTGTGTTTCCCGGAAGAGGCCAAATCGCATACAGAGTAGAATCACCGTCTGCTAACGAGTGCGGTGCAAAAATGGCAGCTACTTATTCAAGTTGCCCAACGAAAACAGGCGTACCCCTCGGACACTACGCAAGCACCATCTAGCTGTTATGCTCGGGGTGTTATCCTTGTCACTAATTTTGTATAATGTATATCCTTAGCACTTTTTGAACGGCTATTGAGTTCTCCAGAATTTGCGTTAATTGTCACTATAGATACGATTTTATAATTTTAATATAAGTTTGGTACGAAATTGTAGAAGGAATTAATATTTTTCAGTTAACATTGTGCATAGCCGGTGTAAACCTAATGTATTCGACGTGAATATTAATTTGTCAATACGTATTCAATAAAATAATTAAATAGTGTTAGTAATTGAAATGTAAAAAAGCAGCCGTCCTGAGTGTAATAAAAACGACGAAAAACATGGTATTTTGAACGACGAGGATATGACGCCAAGGGCGAACAATGTAATTAGAATTGCGAAATGCGTTATTTTTTTGAAAATTTAGAATATAATTAATTATGAAACAATGTATTAAAATTATTATTTATTGCTGAATAATAAATTTTAACTTCGTGCAGTGATGCAATGAAAAAAGCGAAATTATTGGAAAAAAAACATTGTAATTATTTTTTATTTGTTAGCAGTTATTCGGCTAACATTAAGCTAATAACCGTTTCTAATTCTTTACTAATTTTTAATATTTTATTTTTATACAAATTAAAAAGTTTTTAATTGAACAAGTTAATTAAACATTTAATAATATTTAAAATTTATTATTGAGCTTTCAGCAGAATTTATTTATTCGTCACCAATAAATTCTAATGAAAGCAATAACCTTCGCTGTAAGCTTAATAATAAATATTAAATGTTATTAGTATTTAATTAACTTGTTCAATTAAAAACTTTTTAATTTATTATATTTTATCATTTTTGATACTGCAGATTTTTCGTTGTTTTACTTTTATCTTCATCAAATATTCAACAAAATGTACATCTATCAAGAAATTTTACAACAATATTGAATTTTACAGCATCAGGTGGTATCAGAATCAACTGTTCTGGAAAAAAGTAATTTTAGGCTTAAATTCAGAGGCAAACCAGTGATCACTGATTTAGAGATAAAACCTTAATTTAGCAATATTTTTATTTATTATTAATAATAACTCTTACTGCGAAGAATCGAACTTGAATCAATGCTTCTGTTTTTCAGATTCCAAAAGTTTATCTTTTATTATTATTATAATTAAATAATCTTGAAATAAACAAGTTAATAAAACGTTTAATAATAATGTTTTTATTGAGCTTTCAACGTTTGGTACACGTCTTCGTCAGAATAATTTAATATAATTAAATTAAATTATTATATTAAATTATTCTGACGAAGACGTGTACCAAACGTTGAAAGCTCAATAAAAACATTATTATTAAACGTTTTATTAACTTGTTTATTTCAAGATTATTTAATTATATTCCTAATATTAATAGTATCTTATAAAAAGAATATAACCTAACCTAAATCTTATAGATATAAGTGGGTACAGTGCCTCCCAAGAAACGGCTTTAGAAAAAAAGAAAATTTTTTAAATATTTTTGATTTAAGAAAAATTTTCTTTTTTACTGAGTTTGGTTCTTATTAAATCTTATTTTTGCTACTTATTATTAGTAAATAATATAGGCCACATTTTGTTACATAACTCTTTTACAGATTTTATGACAATATCGATATGGAAAATACACCTCCAGTATGTACTGATGTAGAGCCATCTATAAATGACGAGTTAGATTCGGATAGTATTTTAATAATAAGTAAACCAATGATTGACGAACAATCTAGAAAAGGACATTTTGGATGGTGCACAGTAAATAACCGCTATTTTCCTTTTATTTTTCGACATGGTGAGAAATATTGTTCCGCAGAAATGTTTGAACCAACATTTCTACCCACATTTTTACAACGCATCGATCCAATTGTGTACTTCGATTGTACCAATATTAACAGCTATAAGACCACGGAAGCAGAAGAAAAATTATTGAGTGAAATTAATATTATTCACTGTAACTATCACTTTAACAAAGACGCGAAAAGTACTCAATACAAAACCTTGATTTTGCTAGACGATGCCATCGCTTTTTTAGATTTTTTAAAAGTTGCCTTTGAGGTTTTGTATCGTCCCAAGTACGTGTCAACTAAGTGTGGTTTTCTCCTTGTCGACGGTTCGTTTGTATCTTATGTTGTAATTGAAGGCGAAAAATACGTTCCGTTATTATATTTTGACGGCATACAGCACTATAATTTAGACACTGTCAATGTAAAAGGTTGGGATATGCCATATTTAAAATTATGTTTTACGATCCAAAAACTTCGCAAAGAGTTTATTGAAGAAGACGAAATCGAGTGCGCTACTTTTGAATCTATTAAAAGTCACTTACCACCCAAAACGCGTATTCAACAGGTATGGATAAACGACATTAGTCACTGTAAGCACGAACAATTGCAAAAAAAGAAAAAATATATGAATTGGTTGCATAAGCCAATACTTGATATACCTGACATATAAACCACTTCCTGTAATTTACTTTTTAAATGGCTTTGATCAGTATTTAAAACTGTATGTTTTTAAAATAAAAAATGTTGCATTACGTTAATGTTCAATGAAAAATCTCAAGCAAACTCTGTAAATATTACTACAATTTTAATAGTGTAGCTGTGTACATAATAAAGTTATTTATTTGTTTAGTTTAAGTAGTTTTATTCATATCGAAGATGCGCCCACTAGAGTTGACGTCCGAATGTTACTAACAAATCATGTATCCAATCACATTAGTACATTATTAACCACGTCAGATGCACTCTGACGTCATTCTAATGGAACATATTGATGTATGCTGTCGAGGTATATGTATGCACGATAGCGTCACCAATAGGTCAACAACAGCGATGGAGATCTACAAATGGAATCCCAGTCAATGTGGGTGATTAATGCTAGAACCTGATCACAGCATCCTCTTTATGCACTTGAAATACAACAAAGAATTTAAAAATTTCCTAGAGCCCGACCGAACTCGAAAATTGCAGATCTAGAAGACAACAAAAAATTATAAAAAAAGTCCCTGAAATATCCAGAACTCGAAAATTATAAATTTACAAAGAAGCAGATCTTTATTTTTAAGTTTAATTCAACCATAATTAACGAAATCCAATGTAAAATTAATTTTTTAAATGGTGTTTGCAGCTGTATAGTCAACTGAGGTCGGTTCTGCCCACTAAAGCACACTGCGATACATATTATGTTGAACACACATACCGTCAACACAAAGAGCTATCTACGGGCTTTCAGTGCGATTATTTCTTAAATTATTCGATATTTGGAGTTTGTCCATAATTTATTTTCTTCATTTTGGCATTTGCTCCACACGGGGGGTTTTATTCAATGCGGGAGCACTCCAGCAATCCCTTGCAGTTGATATTTTCTATTACGATACGTCTCACTGATAGTGAGAGGAAAGAGAACAGTGGATTGGTTCCCAGTTGGCTTGCGATTGTTTTATGTTGTCTTTCAATGTCTTGTCCAAACTGGTGATCAATTGGAATAATGTTCGTTTGTTTCGTAAATAAGTCACTGTTGGTGCAATAGAGTTGAGTTCTACATACATGTAAGTGTAAATTTTTTTTCTGAAATTCTAATTTAGAGGCATAATTCTGTTGTTTCAGTATTTAACTCTGTTGTTCAGTGTTGACTACATTATGAGAAAACCTTGACAGGTTGCAATGTGTTGTAAAAATAAAAAAAGTGTAAAGAGAAAAAAACTGTTCATGATAAAAATTTGACTTGAATAAGTAATACTTTGAGAAAATAAGTTCGAATTGAAAAAGTTCTACTGTATGTAAAAGAAACTGTTAAAAATTTTATATTGATAGTTATTCGTCATTGAAACATCTTATTCGGTTTTGAATAGATCATAAAAGCGAGGAATGCTACCATCGCACCCAATTTCTGTTTTCTCTCAACCTGGTTGACCTTCAGCAATCATAACGATCTACCTAAAAATGAAAGTTTTATACAAACTTGAAAGAAATAATAGTTTTATGAGAAAAATAATACTACTATAATTTTTGTCCGAAAATTGTTCAAAAATTGATTCAAGTTAACTTATTTTTACGTTTACTACTCGTAATTTTATCAAATTAATGTATTTTTACAAATGAAATCGGTTTCTCTTATCAAACAAACTCTTGTCATCTTGACGAAATTTTCTATACTACTATAATTTTCTTGCGTAAACTCAATGACTGTTTAGTTTTCTTTCTGTTTCGCTCTCATTAGAGCGAAGACAACGCTCTCGGTAAGCTCAACCGCATAGATAATAGGGGAAGCCTTAACTTTTATATCTAAGATTTTGATTTCATAGTAGACTTCATCATTCTTATTCGTCAGTGTTCGTGATTTCGGCACTTCATTCGGACTTTTCCGAATTGTCAGTCGCTATTTTTTCCCACCTACTATCACCAAGCCGGGCGAGCGTAGATTATTATTATAACGATCGGCAATCGGCTTTGCTTATACTAATAATGTATCGGATTTAGCACTTTAATGCAAAACGATCTTTTAATAATACCCACTAATGCAAGAGCTAGGTAATTATCAGCTTCAAGATTTTTTTATATGTAAGAAATTCAAGGCGATCTTACAACTAATAAATAATTAGCCAAATAAAAATACTTCTTTCGCGTGACTCGCATCTTCAGGGGTTCACCACAACAGAGCACAACTTACAAATTAAAGCAACAACATAGAATATGGTGCTTGGAGTCAACTGTACCATCTCTCAAACACATACATTGGCTAAACAAAAAGAAAGCAAAGAACCATAGGCAATCTGTACGTTATTTATCTAGCATATTTTTCTTCTTAATGTAAACAAGTTTTAGAAAAAGAACCTAAAAAATGATATTTTTAAGTGGATAGTGTGTTAGTTAATGTTATGTTAAAATAAACAAACTAAAATGTTAAAGTAATGAATTTTAACTATTAAGTAAACTCAAGGGGACACCAATCGACCAACCATAATTATTCTTACCAACAGGAATGTATACCCCAGACAAATACTGGATGTTAGAGTCGTTGGATCGGAAAATGTGGGCACAGACCACAACATGCTATTAAGCAAATATCGCACCGTTGCTATCATACCAAAAAGAAAACAGTGATATTTTCTAAAAAAACAATTTTCACCTGCACTTTAAATACCTTGGTTTCCCATCTTGCACTTCTTTCCTGTTTAACAAATCAAATTACAACTTACAAAATATTCCTTAAAGAGTACAGAGTGGGTCCAAATTGTTTTGAACCACGACAATATATTACAAGATTTAATGTTGAGTCGATGACAGATTATAGTGCACAATATCTATACCAACAAAGATTAAAAGAGAAGATCGCGAGAAAACAGCCATGGGCGTTGAACAATCTTGGAAAATACTGCGGTCAAACATAATCAAGTGCAAACCCAGCAGAGGAAGCGTTTGGTACAAGAAGAGTCAACATAAACGAAAGAGAAATCAATAAACGATGGTTTACGCCAGAAGTAACAATTTTGGCAGCTGATAAGAAAAAGGCCTACTTAACATAATTATAGAACCAACAAAATCCCAGAGAGATACCAAACATGTCTAGAAAAGAAATCTGATAAATACCAGAATACGGGAAATAAAGAAAGAATTCTGGGAGGAGTTCTCAAAAGAGATGGACCACGATCTCTATGGAAGTCAAAAGAAGGTATGGAATATGTTGAGAAGCAGAAAAAAGCCGATTAATGAATACACTCAAACAAAAACCATACCTCTTCAGAAATTGGTAGAGCACTTCAAGACCCTGTACAGAGCACAACCAGCAGATACAACGGAAGCTACCCAGAATGATTTATACACTGAAGAGAATGGCAGGTATCACACAATAGAAATTACGGAAGGCAGCGTCAGATCTGCAATAAAAAGATTAAATAACAGAAAATCTCCAGGACCTGACCGAATTGTAAACAAAATGTTAATTTGACAACTAACCACCTTATACAAAAAGATAATTAACACGGGTACCATACCTGACTTCCGGTCTTTAAGAAGGGGACAAAAACAGATCCGAATAACTATAGAGGTATATGTTTACTCAGTAGCATCTTAAAACTATTGACCAAAATCTTATCAGACGAGATAATTATTATATAGTAAGATGGGAATAAGCGAGGAACAGCAGGGATTTCGAAAGAACGACAAGAACAACAGATCGATGCAATATACATACTACGCCAAATAATAGAGAAAGTCATCGAATATAACAAACCGGTCTTTTTATGCTTTATTGATGATCTAACGTAAGAATTTTATCGTGTAAACCTAAATGATGCACTAAATACGTAGTATATTAAAAAATAACTACTTTCATGCAAACATTATAAAGATCATCACGGCGCTCAATACCAACTGTAAGATCATGATAAAAACAAATAGAATATTGACTAAAGAGGTAGAAGTGTCTTCCGGAATAAGGCAAGGCGATAGCATCAGTTCTGCACTATTCAACTTAATAATGGACAAAATCATAGAAAGGGCTAAAGCACAAAATTTTGGATACAAGCTAGGTAAGGAATCCGTAAAGATTATCTTATGCTATGCATACGATGCAGTGATTATCGCGGAGAACGAAGATGACTTGCAGCGTTTACTACATATATTTAAAATAACAGTAGAGAAATACAATATGAAGCTGTCAACCAACAAATCCCAATTCAAAACGATGAACAGAGAGCTTATTTCCTGCAAACTCACCGTGGATAACAAAACGATTACTCAGGTCATGAACTTTAATTACCTAGGTGCCTATATATCTAGTAATATATGACATAAATAACAGCAAAGTACGAATATACAAAACATGCATTAGACCACTATTAACTTATGCTGCTGAAACACGAGCCGAAACCTCCAAGACGAAGCAAATACTCCGAAGTACATAAATGAGCACATTGAGAGCAATTTCCGGAGTTACTTTCAGAGATAGAGAAAAGTGCTGTTATCCGTCAAACATGTACAATCGCGGACATTATAAGATAGATTAGAACAAGACGAAGGTTATGGAGAGATCATGTAGAGAGAATGGATCAGAACAGATTAGCAAAAATAGCAATGCTAAACAAATTTGACTTTAAAAGATTACCAGGACGACCACCAAAAGGGTGGTATGAGAGTTGGACTTCAGCATCTCAAGATACTCCGTAAAAAGGAAGGTAGAAAAAAAGAATAAGGAAGAAAAAAGTACCATGGCAACGGGCAACAAAGTTGGATTTACACAGGACTTGTCCTACAATAAGAAGAAGTAAAGAATAAATACTTACATAGAAAAATAATATTTAAAAAACAATAAAAAAGACAATAATTTACAAGTCCAAACCTGTTAAATGTAAATTATTGTCTTTTTTCTGGTTTCTTAAATATAATTTTTCTATGTAAGTATATATTCTTTACTTAACAGTTAAAATTTATTATTTTAACATTTTGTTTAGTTTAAAGAAGTTTTGTTTGGTAGCAATGGACAGTAGTTTTAGTATATTGATTATATCTGTGAAGTCCACCACTCTCGAACCAATGATAAGGTTTCAAAGTTACAAAATAAGTAAGCCCTATGTGGTTGATCTTGCACCTCAAGATCGGCTTTTTTTCAGATCTTTTACGACCAAATAGGCAACTGAAGAGATTTTCAACGCAAGTAGAAAAGAATGACAACTGCAGGATTATCAGTCAAAGGTTTTCTATGGGCACTACCTTGTGCTAAAGCCATACCTCTTAAACCGATGTTTTAGCAAATGCCAGAACACACTGAACAGCCACAAACGCCTTCATTGAATTTTACGTAAAAATGCCTAATGCAAAAAATTGAAATGAAAATGTCGCGACAAATGTCTAATGGCTCTGGGTTGTAGTACAAGTGCAGAGTCAGTACATATAGGTCAGTCGGATAGTCAAATGAACAGTAAATGACCGACTCTGCTAGATCAGTACTATTAATCCAAAGTGGTGACCGGACAGGTGACCACATGATAAGCGAACCCACGAAAAGTGAACTCACGACATCCGAACACATGGTGTGTGACCACGCTGACAAGCGAACACACAGATAAGTGGCCACCCTGACAAGTGAACACACGGACGAGTGACCACTCTGACAAGTGAACACATACACAACTGAACCCACGGCAACTGAACACAAACGTAATATTTTAATTTAAATATTTGTTATTTATGTTTATAATAATAAACTTGGTGAGGTTTACTATTTTATTAATTATTGTTTTACATGCCAACTAAAAATAGCCAACACTCGCCATGTGTTCGGTTGTCGTGCGTTCACTTGTCGCGGGTTCGCTTGTCATGTAGTCACCTGTCGTAGAATCTGAATCATCCAAAGTATAGCCTCTAAAAGCTTTCAACGCTATTTTCTAGGAGGTATGGGGCTAAGCTCCAGTACTCCATAGTGCTAAGACGATTAAAGCAAGTCAATCAGCAGACGTTTAACAACATTTATTGCCAGTGCCGCAATTATTTCAGAATTTTCTTTTGTATTGTTTCATACTCTTGTAAGACAAACAAGTGCTTATATCACTTGATCAGAAATTAAGATAAGAACTCGAGAATTATACTTATATGCTTATCTTCGGCATTGTAAAGAACTAAAATTGACAGCTGATAGATAACAAAACAATGTTGTATGAAAGGTAAGTAATCTTTCTTTAACTAGAAGAAAAAAGCAATTGTGTTAATAAAACTATTCATTTACAACTTATTTTTTATTATTTATTTATTTTTATTTTTTATTTGTTAAGGAAAGTTATCAAACACGGAATGGAAACCTGCAGAAATATTGATAACTATATTGATAACATTAATTGTGAATATAAAGTTGAAATGTTATTTTAAATTTAAAAATATAAAATTATTGGTTCATTATTTCAAATGTATCTTCTTCTGAATTCAACCTATAAAGAATGTTTTATTTAATTCCAAATCTTTACAATGGTATTTTTTAATTAATCCAAATTATTCAATTTATGACCTCTAAGTTTATGATGCACAGAGTCTCTTTTACTTAACCTAAACTAGACTGAAGCTTTAGTTTACTAGAACAAGGAAGCTAAGTAACATAAAAATGCTTCTTAAAATGGCTTCCAAAGTCTGACAAGTATTGGACAAGAAACTAATTTGGGACAAACATACTACGTAGTTCTAAAGCTACAAAAGCTGACATGGCTTTCTGACAATGAATAGATTGTGAGATTTCTCTCTGAAATATCATGATAAGGCCTATTGTCGTCTTAGAGACTGATGGACGATGCAGGCATGGAGCCTTTGATCCAAATGCGGATCTTAGAAGACCGATCGAAGAGGTTGTCTCTTTTTGGGTCTTGATGCTGATAGGATTTCTCCTAAATATATATTTGATGGAGGTTTGCCATCCTATTTAATACAACGAAAACTTACTAGTCTGATATAGTATGTCTGTACACGGATGGTTCCAAAGGCGATACTGGCGCATATGCAGAGATATTTTTCTTTAAACTGCAGCTGAATGTAAGTTTAGAGCTAGGTAGATGTGTATCTGTCTTCCAAACTAAATTAATGGGCATATTACACCGCGCAGGAATACCTCAAAAAAGGAATATTTATAATAATAATATATTGCAGTGATCCTTTCAAAAAGATAGTTTCTTCACATGCACTATAAGTGCTCCAAACTTGCTCCTAAATGCGGGAGATGAGATTGTCGTATCTAAAGGTGGGTTCTCAAAATAAAATTCTAAATAAAGTTTTGGGTGCCAATTAAAAGATTTTATGATAATATAACGTTTTCCAAAATTCCAAAAAATGTCTTTCAAAATTAAATAAAATTTCTTCTAATCCAAAAAATTAATAAATTCTCCAAAAATAATTATTAAATCCAATCCAAATTAAATGTAAAATTTTATTACTTCTTAAATGGGAACGAAGTTTCAGTTTTCGTTATCCAAATCGTTCGCTTATCAATAGCACCATTCGTTCCTACGAATGTAATTTAAATTTTCCAATTTTAAATAATTCAAATTAATTTGCTACCGCTCAATAGCCACTTATAAAAAAAAAGATCCAAATATCAAAATTCCAAATAATACGCAATCATGCAAACGCACAAAATTCACTTTATTAAATCAAAAATTATAACACACAACTTCAAATCAATTATACCAAAATAATCTCAATAATTAACGAGCCAAAAGTCGCACCGCCTACTCTTGCGGCGACTCGTGGCAAAAAGCTACGTATCTCCGTCGATTCGTTCCCACCTCTCCAATTTACAATGTTACCATTTAAACTTCATAAAATCAAATTTTCTATCAAGATGTACCGGGTGGGTGCGAATCTCTTTGAAACACCACAATATATAATAATAATAACTTTATTCGTTAACTCTATTTACAATATAAATACAAAAAGAAAAAAATAAATACAAAAATGAAAAAGTAAATACATTTCATAGAGTCAACGAAGGGGCAAAACAATCAGCAAAGCTGTTTTTTAATTTTAGCCTAATCCGCATTTTGCGCAAGCAGCAGCATTTCCTTGACCACTGTTCTAAAGGAACGACTGGTACCGCCGGTCAAAAACACGTCTGCATACCTATTAAAGCCCCGAAACTTAGTCGTCTTGTGAGACGGGATAGATAAATTCTCACTATAGCGAAGATCTAATTGATGGCGTTCAGATCTTTTTACCATCAACTCCAACAGGTATCCCGGGCCACCACACCTATACAAGTTGTACAGGAACGAAGCGAACAGAAGCTCAAAACGAGCAGGAATCTTAAGCACACCAAATTCAATAAAAGAAGGTGCTGGTGCTGCAATACACAAATGTAAATAATATCAACACACAGGCTTCTAATTTTTAATTGCACAAAAAAAACACAAAGGTAATGAGGGCAACGAGAGGACTGTTGACCTGGCGTCGGGTAACCCACCTTACTGCGCCGAGCCTTTTAGTCTTTTATGGCGGTTTGCACCACTTCTAGTTAAAAATTTAAGCGTTAGTTATATTCCCTTACACCGTATTTTAACCAATGGGCAAGCGAATAAAGGGACATTAGTTAATTTAACTAACGCTTAAATTTTAACTAGAAGTGGTGCAAACCACCATTAGTCCGTTAAAATTTTAAATGCTACTCTTATCACAAAAAAAGAGAAGCGGATACTGTATATGGAAAGATGGACGACTATAATTGGATGCCTTCAGGAAAAGGGTATTAATACGTTTGCTTTCTGAAAGACATACAAAATATTACCTGCAGCTGTCTCCGAACAATCTGGGTATTATCGCTGAGTTTTTCACGGGATACTGCAAATTAAATAAACATCTACACGCAATGAGATTGGTTGACAGTCAGACAAAACAATGGGAGCATGTACTACTTGACAACTGCCTATTACTACCGCCAAAAAGAAGATTCATGTTGAGAAACATTTGCCTGATATGGACAGTATTAGTGATACACCGCTTTTTAAAATACTTAAGTTTGGAATGGCTCGGGAAATAGGTGGAAAGGTGGACTGCTAAAAAAATCAGAAGTATAGCATAATGGAATCAATATGTGGCCTGAGTATGCGCAAACCTGGGTTCACCCTCTATATCTAATCCAGACCTATAAGTTTCGATAACATCTATGACCAGAGAATATGATTAATAGATTCCATTCATGCTCTCATAAAATTTTGAATACTAATTGTATAATATGGAGTTCTTTCTAGTTAAAAATAATTGTAATCAGCTCCAAAATAAAGTTTGAATTCTAGGTAAAACAATTGCTTCCAGAGAATTTTTTTTCCATCTCTTATTCAGTACTTGGATAGAAATTAACTTATTTTTGCAAATTATTACCCAAACCATAGGTATAAATGCAGCACTCTGATGCGCAGCAAATATTGGTTGTCTTCAAAAATAGTTTTCTAATTTTTTCTAATTACAATATGTTCAAGTTCCTACTTGTCATATTAGCAATACCGCTAGCTGAAGACTTGAAAATTAAAAAAAATATATATGCATCTAAGCAGTAAATTTTAGATTTTGAAGTTTAGTTATATTTCAACTTTATGTTCACGGGGTATAAAAATATCGAAAGTTTGAAAAAAGAAATAAAAAATAAATATTTTCATGTATGTTCATCTTAAAAAATTAAATACAGTAAAATATCGATAACTGTCATACCATTTTGATAACTTTTAAAATTAATTGGCAAAATTTCTATAAGTAAAAGCTGTATGGCATTACACAATTTCGTGCAGAACAACGGTGCGCAATAATATAATATAACCTGATTGTGTTAAAAATTACGTTTTTTTGTTAAAAATTAATTTTTTTTTATTTGTTACTCAAAAAGGAAAATTGAAAGATTTTATAAATTGTAGTTAAACATTGTACTTTATTAAAACGTCAGTTGTTTTTTTTTAATTATTATAGTAATATTAAACAATACCTCCATAAGACCATAATAAGAGGTCACACAATTCTTTGTGTTCTATTTTATACAAAATTTAGTTGCTCTAATCCTAGAAAAAGGCGAATAAATTATATTCGCTGTAGCATTAAATTAATTAAAACACTGCAGAAAATCTTTGAAATTAGAACCATTTAATTGCTATTCATCATCTAGGTAGACCGCCAAGTGCTGCGGACGTGTTTCACTGATGAGTTCTGCATAAACCAACCTTGAACTTGTTCAATAATCGATGCTTATATGATACGCAATGGTTTTTCAAAATATCAAAAAAACTAAAAGAGTTTTGTAAACCATCAATATGTTTCGGTAATTAATTGTCTAAATAAGCCTTAACAACTTAAAATCGCCTATTATCAAATCAAACTTGAAATTTTAAATGATTATTAGGATAAATGAATGAACTTAATCTATCGTAGTAGATGTACGTATTTTATTATTTTTAAATAATTTATAATATAGCATGTCAACGGAAGTCTTTTTCCAGGTCAACAATTTGCCTACCTAGTAATCAAGGTTAAAAGTATGCGGAGCATATAAATATAAATTAAACAATTTAAAAGATGTGCTAATTATTATACAAGACATGACATAGAAATAAACTTTTTCAAAATGTGCTCTAGAATTAAATAAGCCTCATGCGTTATTTCATTTGAATAAATCTCTGGTACACAAACAAAAGAGTATAAGTCAATATTTCGAGTTTTTCAGAAGAGTTTTTATATATTTTCATAGAAACATAAGTAATTTAATCAAGCAGTGAATAAAATAATATTTTTACCTTCAAGCATTGAAAAATTAAAATATTTAGGTATAAAAATTGTTAGTTTTTGAAAAATTGTTAAAAATTGTTACAACCTTGCTTGCACGAAATCTACATTATGATTTCATTTTTTGAATTTTTATTGTCTGGTTATCTACAGTTTCAATTATCTGGAGAGGGCAATAAATGAAGCATAATTACAATAAGTTTACTGAGTTTTCAATCTAATAAATTAATTCTTTTACTTGTGAAATATAATTAAATAATCTTGGAATAAACAAGTTAATTATCATTCTGTTTCCATATAAACTTGTAAACATTATATTAAAATATTCTGATGAAGACGTTTACCAACGTCGAAAGCTTAATAAAAACATTATTATAAAACGTTTAATTAACTTGTTTATTCCAAGATTATTTAATTGAGTTTTCAATCTTTTTACATTGCGTAAACATTGTTAAAATTGCGCAAAAGTATGGCCAGATATTTTTTCGAGTTACTTCGTAAGTTTAAAATTTCATTTGGTGAAATGTTTTTTCAATGCTGAGAGGAAAAATGCTTCCTGAATTTGAAAAAGGTGAAGAATGCAGAGCTTGCTTAAAGATAGATAGAAGATAAATCTGAAGTTTTACGGAGTTATAAATATGTAAAATCGAAAAAGTTTTACAATACTGTCTGATAGGCTCGGTATGGTAGAATAGAGATCGTAACAGATAGGGAAAAGCGAATTTTGTGTTAATAGTACAGGACTGTAAAACCCACACTGAGATAAAGAGAAAGTTTAAAGAAGTAGGCTGCAATATTTCTGTTCGTAATCTAAGGATCAACCAATAAAAATCAAAATTAACCCCAGTAATGATGCAGAAGCGGTTATAATGGGCTTATGCACACAAGCATTTCATTGTGGAAGATTGGCGTATGGAAAGTTGTAAAAATTCATTACATTTTTGTTTTAATTAATTTTATTGTTCCGCTGCAGACTTGCTTTAGTGCTGAGTCAACATTCCAAATTTTGAATGAAAAGACACTGCTTGCAATGCGCTGAAAACATGAAAAATACCACAATGATTATGTTGATCTGTGATCAGTGGAAAGGGTATCGCACGTCTGTATGTGGTTTGAAGATGGGCCCAAAGTGTTTATGCAGGATGGAACAGTTTGCCATACCGCAAAATCCATCAAAACTTATTTGGCTGAAAAAAATATCTCCCTATTACCATATCGAAAACGTTTGGGAGCTGCTCAAGAGATTATTAGCTAAAGAAATTACTACAACCAATGTGCATTAATTGTAAGAATTACTCGTATGTGCCATTAGAATCGTGATGAAAATTAGATAAAAATATGGCTCTAAATTAAACAAAAAAACAAAAATTTTTAAAATTAATTTTTTAAGTGGATTTTTGTGGTAATTAGTAGTATGTAATGTTAAAAAGTAAACAAACTAAACAAAATGTTGAAATAATGAATTTTAACCGTAAAGTAAATATAATAAAGTAAAATTTGAATGTTACTTTTCTAAGTACGTAAGTATTCTTTACTTTACGGTTAAAATTGATTATTTTAACATTTTCTTTAGTTTGTTTAGTTTTTAAATATATTATATTACAATAACTTTAATTTACAAGCATTGTCATTATTATAAATTAAATAATTTTGTCAGAAATAAATTTTCCAAAAAATGTACATTGCCTAGAGTGTGCCCAGTTATTTTTTTGAGTTATTTCTTAAGTTTAAAATTTTATTTAATGAAATTGTTTTAAAATGCCGAGAGGAAATTTTTTTACCGAATTTGAAAATAGTAAAATTAGTTCATACAAAGAATTGGGAAAATTGGGAAAATTTTGGAAATAACCAAACAGCAACAGATTTTTTAAACCGTCAACACGGCAGGGAACAGATCTCAAAATGACGCCACAAATTTAAAATATCTCTAACGAAATTATGGCAGATTATGGCATAAATAACAAATATAAACAATAAAATTTGTGGATCGTTCAAAAATTTGGACAATGAAGCCCAAAAACCGTAAAATTAGAAAGCGGTTACTGTATTGACTGTTTCCATAATATTATTCTAGCTTATAGTTTGTTTTCATTTTATTAAAGTATTTTTGAGGATGATTTGCACTCGAAAATTATAGTTAAGGTAGATTTCAGCTTACGCTTCGCTCCGGTCGCTTCGAGCCGTTTTAACAAATGTTGTATTTCCTAAAATATCTCTCTAGACATGTTCAATTCGACAAAGATGTAGATCTTTGTTTTTAAGTTAAATTTGGCTGAAATTAACAAATTCCTGTTTTAAATAAATTTATAACAGGATGTTAACAGTACCGATACTACAATCAAACTGTAGGTAGCCCCGCCTACTAAATCAAGCACCGTGCATATTAGCACACGCACCGCCCACAGAATAAGCTTTTGACGGGTTTTCTATGCAAAAATTAAAATTTTAAAATTGGTTACTTTCTAAATTATTTTATTTGACATATTATTGAGTTTCCCCATGGTTTATTCGCTTTATTTATTATCTGTCAAATGATGCAAAGATTTTAATCGTATTTATAAAATCTTCATCCGTACGCTGACTTTTCTGCAAAAATATTAAATTATTAAAGTGGTCAGCTAGATCATCTGATCTAAATCCTATCAAAAATCTTTGAGGATATTCTCTCGCAAAGTTTACGGAAATTCAACTCGATACGAGAACGTGAGAGAAATTCCATATACTTATCCGTGCTTCGAAAATTAATTTGCAGTATGAAGGATAGAATTTTTGAATATATGCCAATATTAATTTATAATTGCTTTTTTTTAATAAATTCATTAAAATTCTTAGATTGAACTTATGGAAATTTCGTTTTATTTACTTCTCTGTTCAGGTAATAATTTGAAACTGTAAATAACCAGATAAGATAAAATGGGATTTTAAGTGACTTTCAGACACTAATACCTAGTAGCTGAGTAAAAGTAAGCAGGGTTGTAATAATTAGATTTTTCATAAAAATGTGAACTTATGGCAATTTGTATTATTAGGATCATTTAATAGGAAATGAAACAACTAATATAAGTCGACTTATATATTCTTTTACCCCTTTTTTTAAATGTACACTACTAATACTATCAATTTATTGTAATAGAGAAAAATAACTAGACTAATCATTCAATTAGGTAAAATTTTACTTATACTTTTCTTTTTTGAATGGAAATTTATATAAAATGTATGTTGCATTATCGTAAAATAGTACAGAAAACGTTTAGTCTTGTTGAGATTTCGTCCTTGTCCGAATGAAATTGTTATAACCATGCTCCTATTATAACCTCTATTTATCAAAATGTTTTTTAAATATTGTCACGAAAGAGTCTCAATAGTTGACGTGGGAAAATGTTTTCCTAAGATTGGGACTGTCATGAGTTGGCATTTATTCACGAATTATATTATTTGGGAAGAGAATATAATAAATTATAATAATTTATTAATTTCAATAATTTATTACTATTTCCCAATTTATAATATAAATATTGTCGTGTAACAACTTGAAATTTCAAAAATTTGTTTGCTTTGGCCCATCTATAGTCAACTGTTGCGGGTCGGAAAGTAAAAATGATGCCCATAACTTTTAATAAACCCTTGGAAATTCTTAGAGGTGGATAAACTAAAAACAAAGTAAATTAAAATTAAACAATAATAACAAAATTTAGAGATAACAACAGCAAAATACTTACCGAACAGGTGAAATTTGTAAAATAACTGTAACACAAACACTAAAAAATACTAAAATAATTAAATAATTAAACTAAACAAATGTTAAAATAATAAATTTTAAGTTAAAATAATAAATTTTAACTGTTCAGTAAAGAATACATACTTACATAGAAACATAATATTAACAAATTAAAATCTTTAGGTTAAATAAGATCCATTTTCATTTATTTAACCTAAAGATTTCAATCAGACACGTGATATGTTTAGTTTTTGGCTATTTGGTGAACACACATTCATTTTAAAGTATATTTTTCTTGAATTTTTGATTTTTAATTTTGTCACTCTTTGTTTGGTATATTATTTTTATGTTTTTCTTATGTTATATACGACTGATGATCAAAAATAATTGTGAAATATTGACCTTTATATCGTATTACATACTTTTTATTTTAAAATTTTTATCATTTCTATAATAACGTAATTTTTCCGAATTCGTTTTTTTGTTTATTTTGTTTATGTTTATTTGTTTATAAATTCTAAACTGTTAAATATATATTATTGTCATTTTTAGTGTTTTTTAAATATTATGTTTCTATGTAAGTATGTATTCTTTACTAAACAGTTCAAATTTATTATTTTAACATTTGTTTAGTTTAATTATTATTTATACATTGCATACTACTAAAATATACCACAATAAATACTTAAAAATTTTATTTTTTAAGTTATTTTTCTATTTACTAAAATAATTGGTAAGAATTTAAATATTAATAATTTAAAGAGATGCGCGAGTTTCAAAACCGAGTGACTTCAAAGTAAAACTGGAAATGGTAAATTTGAAAATGCGTGTGGTGTGACGACGACTATCATAGACTGGTCCAGCGTCTTACGCTATCGACGCTCTTTTGTATGCATTTTTGAGAAGGAATTGTGATCCACAATTATGGACGCAATGCACGGAAGTCTTCCAGAGATACGAGAAGGGAAGCCGACATTCGGGAGCTGAAGAAGCTGAAAGGAGATCTTCGCTACAAGCAGCTAGGAGTAAGCTTAATAAACTTTTGTAGTATTAAACTTTTGCGCGGATGTAAAATTACCAATTAAAAAAAGGACATTGAAAATAATTTTTAAAAATTTATAAATTGAACACATTAAAACACAACACCTGGCAGAAATTTGTCTGCTACAAAATATATTTTTCACAATTTCAGGAGTAAAGTGGTCACTTTAGTCCTCTTTTTGCGGGAGTAAAGTATCACTTTTTCTCCCGCAAATGAAAGGCGGGAGTAAAGTAAATATAAAAGAATCGTTACCATTCAATCGTTTTTATTGGAAACAAAATTAACATTAACGTTTACATTAGCACAACTTACAATATTAAATAGACGATCCATTGATCTGGTGGAAGAAGAGGTTAAATTTAAAGTTTTATCTATCTGATTTGCATCACCGACAGTCCGATCAGTTCTACAAATTTCACCTCCAAAAATTTTAGTCGCAATCACTTCTTTATTTTTGATCGAATTTTCCACGTACCCCTCAGCTACAGTCGAAGACTTCCATCCACCATGGCGCTTCAACACATCTATATGTACTCCCGTATCAGCGAGCAAAGACGCAGATGTACGTCGAAAACAGTGGCCTGTATACGATGATGGTTCAGGAAGCTTTAAATATGCAGCTATTTTTTGTGGCAGCTGCCCAAACGCGTTTTTTCCTACAGGTTGCGAAGTACATTTGTTATTTCTGAATTGCACAAAAAAACGCGAATGATTCGTATCCTCCTTCCGTAAATTCATATATTTTTTAAGTAATTTTAAAAAATCTACCGACTGGCCTTCAGAATTGTTGATCACAAATTTTCTATCGCTACCATTTTTTGTATTGCGGATGGTACACAGCATTGTCAAAGAATCTATTTCTTTGAGATCGCCAACATGCAAGTGAACCAATTCATCTCCTCTGCATGCCCCTGCTACGCCCAAGATAAGTGCAGCCTAAAATATAAAGTTGTATTAGTATTATAATAAAATGTTTATGCAAGAATTACTTACTTTGGTCATCAAAAATGTTTCGTCTGGCGCTTCGCTCAAAAATTGTTCCACTTGCTTTGTAGTTAAAATGTTTGATTTTTTGGCCTTGTAACCCACATTTTTCCTCTTAAGGAATGCGGTTAACTTATAAAATTTTCCAATGTCTACATCTTTTTCAAAATTCAACATACACTTCAGCATGGAATACTGCGACCAAAGAGTAGAAGCCTTTAGCTCTTTCGCCTTTTCAAAAAAGTAAGCCAGCATAACATCTTCGGTGTAATGCTTAACATTATTTTGCGCACACCAAGTTATAAATTTATCATACTGTTTTTTATAAATTGTTTTTGATTTCGCAGGCAGCAATTCAACTTTCGCCATCGTCGCTGCCGCTTCAACATCCGGATTTTCCTCACTTTGTATCATTTTCATGTACGAACAAATTATAAACGATCACTTACATTAATTTGATTGAGTATTTTATATATCAAACTAATTTATGAAATATAGGCACCAATAAAGAATAATTATGTTAAACACAGCGTACGGTGTAATAATATGTCAAAAGGTAAATTGAAACAACGGAACATAAGAAATGATTCATAGGTATCGGTTCAAAAAAAAAAATTCCAAAAAGCAACCTCATATTTTACTAAATAATTTTGCGCGCAATACTGCGTGCGATTGGTCTGAAATTTTGCATATATATTTCTACAAAAAATCTCTGCAGGAGGTTAGTATAACTGGGGGGGGGGGGGATAATTTTTTAGTTAGTTTTTCGATATCTAGCGCCATTTTCGAGTTATTGCAAATTCAAAATTTCAAATTTAGTAGTTATTGACATATGCAATTTATCATTTGCAGACAAATTGTGAAAAATAGTATATATACCTTGGGACTAAGGTCCCATGATGTATAATATACTATTGTTATTTCACCTGTATTAAAATAAAATCAGAATCCACTCCCCTGTATAGATCATCTCCCGATTGATAAGGTTAGCCGAGGCTTTAAATAAAAAGTTTTTAAATTTATAAAAACTTTATTACAATATATATTATACAGTAGTGTATTATCACATATTAATAACAATAATAATAATAAATTTACATTGTTGATTATTATTAATATAAATAATATCTTTTCATAACCAAACCCGCAAATAAGAATTTAAAACCTTACATCCCTAAAAATTAAAATTCTTTTTTACCTGTCTAAAATTTTTATATTTGCTAGTATCGGTAAACTACGTTTTTTATAAATTTTTAAAAATGAAAAGACTTCGTGGATGGATACGGTGAATTCTTCATTATTGTTTTTTTTTTTATATTATCGAATATTTAGATATTTTAATTAAAGCAATACCATCGATCGGCCAAAAATCTTAAATTAAAAAATTAAACAGTCTTGTGACATGGTGTTTATTAAACTTTACTTTTAGTACTTGATGTACTTGACAAATAATATTTGTCACTTGAGGATATTTGCTACGTCATGGGAAAGGATGTACGTAAACTAATGGTAAAAACTTTATATCAGATTATTTGATCGTTCACTTTTATGATACAAAATTAACACTGCCAGTTACTTAAATTGTAATTTTCAATAAAGTATCATTATATTCAAGAATTTGTAAATAATTTTATCGAGACGAAATTGCGGAATGCAGTGTGTGTGTACTGGTAGTATGCAAAATTTTCCTCGAACTATTTTTACCTTAATGTAAACTTCCAAACCTAAAATATTCACAAACGAACACCAAAAAATAATAAATAATTCAAGACGAATAATAAAAACCGATAGTAATCGTATTTCTAATAATTACTACCGTAATAATTAGGCGTGTGAGTTTATTCTCAACAATTGCGGCAAGAAAAATAAAATAAAAAAATTATGCACGAGCAATTTAAATTTCTATTGTGTTTATACTTATTATTAACGTGTTATGGGAATACATTTGCAATAATCTTACATTGAGTAAATGTAAACCGGAAATATATCCGGTTCTTAAAATGTTCTTCATTAAGTAGTTAGTTAGTTTGCTGTCTAAGAAGCGGCAAGTTCTTAACAACCTTAATCCCTACAAATATCTTTAACAAGGCCGTTTTATAGAAATATCGCTTTTAACCAGAGGGGTGTCTACCCTTATAATAAAATGGAGGGAAACGGAAACGTCACTTTAAATTGAGGCATTGCCCGAATTGGTTTGTCATTTATTGGTAGTTTTTCGAACGTTTCGGTTTAGTTGGTAATCCATCGATTTTTATGAACTGTTACAAATATTTTGGTTTCGAGTGATTTAATTGGAATTTCTTATCGACTTTTGGGTAAGTTTCTTTTTATTAATTTTGTGGTCAAATGTTATCGTTTTCACGATCATGATGATTCAGAAACTGTGTTTCGTATTTACAAGGTGACTCCATATAGGAAAAACGTGTTTTATTTAATTCGCTTGATTTGTTATGTCGCATAAATTTTATTTTAAATATTTTTGAAAATATTAAAAATTTTCTTTCCGAGAACAACCTCGATAGAAGTAGAAAATATAATTTGAATGACATATTAACCTCCATGCATTATGTAATACATATTGATAATGTTGTCAAACAAAGGTAACAGATATTATAGCGTAATAAGGAAAACAATACATATGCGGTATGATTAACTACGACAACGGAAAAACGATAATGGCAATTGAAAATTTGTGATAATACATTTCCTGTTCCCGTCTATAAACCAACCGACTTGCTTTTAAATACGGCAAGGATACGGATATCCTGTATGTGTCCTTTATATGAATGTTTATTACATATGCGATGATCCATTCCGGTGTATTCATACTTTTCTAAAATTTGTTTTTGTGGCTACACAAATAGTATCAGTTTAGCATTTAACGTTAATGTGTGTTAGATAACAATTTTTGTTCGTTCACGGTAAGAATATCAAAATTGTGCGGATTCATAGTTTGAAATACCACTTGAGACATGTTTACAAAAAGTTTACTTAGAACGGTTATTTTCAAGCCGGATGTCTGTTCCTAGGTAATTAATATTAACATTCTAATATATAGGTAGTCAGGTAGAAATCTTTGATAAAATCGGTCCAACTATTTAAGTGCCCTTTTTTAATCCTATAAAAATAACATTTGTGAAATTGAAAGTAACCAGCTTTAAACAACATCCTGTCGTGACTTCTTTAACCAACCTTTTATTACCGTTTGCACCTGAACTTGTCTAGTCTACCGTATTATGTTAATTGCTAGTTGATTGTTCGATTTATCGAAAAATTATACAACACCAAGTTTAAAAAAAAACCGGCTGCTATGTTATTGATTTCCATGATTTATGGAACGTTTTAATTTTTAATGACTTTGCTGTTTAACCGGGGGTGTTTTATTGTTAAGACAAATAAGGCACATAATAGAAATTGACACTAAAAATAAAATTACTCAATAGTGGATCAATACTTTTGCCCAATTTTCTGAAATCAGTAACGCGAGAATACGACTTATTGAAAATTTAACCAATCATATCCGGCTGATGAAATACAAATTTAATAAAAATTAATATGAATAGGTCTCTCCTCCCTCCAGGACTTATGAAACAATATAAGAGAAGATGGGATTTCGGAGGAACAATGCAACTAAATAAATCAACTTGATTTCGGAAATCCTCATTAAAAAAATTTCGTGTGAAATTTATTCTTGAGATCTTTCCAAATATCAATCAATTGTACTATAATATTATTCTTAGCGTAATAAGCTCAATAATTAATTGCGTAATCTTTTAATTGTATGGCACACATGCAGTCTTTTAGGGGTAGCTGTAGCTAACGCCGTTAGCTATTATTTATTTTTGCGATATTATTTGTTTGTTTAACTTAAAATCGAGGAATAACAAACAGAACGGTCGAATATAAAATTGCATATGAATTGCAAGAGGAAGTAAAGTTGACTTTATTTATTTACATTTAGGAAATGCAATACAAACGTCTTCCGTTACTTTCTTGGTATGCCATTGTTTACACACAACAATTCTTTTCTATGCATCTGTACAATCCTGTTAGAGGGTTGTAAAATAGACAGGAAGGGGTGTCGACTAGTCAATGCTGTTTCCGCTAGACCCTCGTTTTCTGACATCCGCAAATAAAGCTATTTTTATGAATTAACAAAAGAGCCTCTGTCGGTGGCTTTCTTGTCACTTCTGGACATCTCTAAATTATTATCATCTAAATACCTCCTGACAAACGTGTGCGAGCATTTACACATTCAGAGGCGCCGAAATTGCAATGAGACAGATTTCGGAAATTCGATATCATTACAGGAAACGGTAACTAATCACCGAAACATTTTCAAGTGACCAAAAAGAAATTTATTTCTTTTACTTCCTCTCATTAACGTTTACATTTATTTTTGAATTTGAATTTCGCAACACGACATAATTTTTTTTTTTTTTTTCAGAACTATTGGATTATTATATTTGTATAAAATTAAAATGGCCATGCAGCTTACCGAATCATTCGTAGTACCAACATATGGAATTTCCAATCAATGGAGCAGAAATCATCGTTATCAAAAAAATAAACAGGAAGATAAGCTCCCAAAAGGTAACTTTTATTTTGTTTAGGTTTTATTAAATTGCTTAAAATGATTTTTTAAATATTAATTTAAATACATTCAGTACACGTACGTAAATATACACGATATATTTTTTTATATTAATTATATTGTTGTTTTTTTTGTATGCTCAAAAATTTTTTTTTATTGTTAATACATAGAATACTTTGGTAAGCCAATAATCAAATTTTATTTGGAATAAAATTGTAAAGATAGAAATCCTAGATTAATTTGATAAATCCTGGCATATGCTCGCCTATCGCAATAATTTTTGTTCCTTGGTTTTGTTTACATCTTATCTACTTCATAAACGAGTAATTTAACTAAAAACTATTAAAAAAATAAGTATTTTTTAAGTATAAAATTGTATATTGTTTAGTATAAAAAATCACAATTTTATTTCAATACAAAAAGTTTTTTAGAAGTTCAGAGCCTGCAAAAACTTCGGTCTTTAATTGCTCGCCAATTTGTCAAAATGCCCTTCCGTAATCTTATTGCCAACTTTTTTATCTAAATTTTCAAAAGTAAAACAAAGTCTCTTACAACAAAATCATTTTTAAAGAATTTACATTATATGTTTTTAAAAAGATATCTATTTTTTAAAATCAATTTTCGAAAGAAGAGTCAACTTTTTTAAGTCATTTTAATTTTTTTATAGTAAACTGTACAGGTTAATTAAATTAAAATTGCTTTCTTTCCGGAAAAGTTAAGAGATATTATTTTGCTTTAAAAATAGTAATTATGCAACTAATAAAATTTATTTTTGTAGATCCTCGGCAGTGGTCTAAAGAAGACGTAATGGAGTGGTTAAAAATAGTGTCACAACAACACGGATTATCAGAAATTTCGTCCTCAAAATTTTCAATGAATGGAAAAGCGTTGTGTTTAATGTCACCGCATATGTTTTTAGCAAGAGTTCCCGTAGGAGGAAAACTTTTATACAAAGATTTTCAGTTAAGACTGTGTGCAGCTTTATATTCGGTTAACTAGGGAAATAATTGTACTTATGATCCTACCTACCTAAATTTTGTGTGTGTAATATTGAAATTATTATTTTAAAATTGTATTAAGAGCTGCTAGCTAATAGTTTCGGGTTTTGTTCTATTTTATCTTTTATTATAATTATATTTATTTTCAAGTTTCGAACATTTCTATTATTATAAAAAAACTGATGTATTATTCTTAAGTATACTTAAAGCATTGTTATTTTTTCGAAGTATGCATTGTTAATAATTTATATTTATGTGTATTTTTGATATAATTTAAAAAATAATTTTGCTCTGCTACTAGTCATGTAAATAAAGAGTGTAAATAAATATTATTTAATTTTTAAAAATTTGTTTTAATTTTGTCAAGTCTCGTTAATCCATTATGTGCTTTAATAAGCCACTCCAAGAGAATTTTCTAAGTGTGCGTCTGGTATTTCGAGATATTTCGTGCTCTCCGGTGCGTTCTGAAACAGCATATAAATATATTTTTATTTTGAAAGATAAATAAACACGATTATAAAATATATAGACATAAACTTTTGATTGTTAAAACCTGGGATCTAGGGGGATGAATTGTAATTGTGCGCACATGAGAAACTTTTTCAAGGTAGATAATCATCCACTTTATACTATGAACTGAAAGAGTACAATACTAATAACTTATGTAGTCAGGACCATATCAAAAATATTATTAAAAATTAGTTATTGTAATAATTATGTATTTAAAATTATTTAATTTTGTGAAGAAATTATTATATATTATTATTATATAATAATATTATACTTTTATAGTTAAATTGAATATATTTTCGTTATTGTTTTTGTAAACCACAGCATAGCAATTTAAACAATGAACTTCATGAATTAATAATAATTACTGAATAAAATTAATGAGATTTAGGTATTTATTAAATTATTTAAATTTTTCGATATTTTGCGCTGTTTTGTTGACCCATTTTCAAGGTTAAAATATTTAAAATTTATAATAAAATCTTTAAAACTCACAATAAATTAAATCCGATTTTAAGTCAGATTTCAACATACTTTGTTGACTCTCAGTCAAAGTTTTTATACGAAAAATTCAAAAATCTATCTGAATAGGTATTATCTGTCGCTACACCCTCTTCTACTGGATATTGATAAGCCATCATCGTGGGTAATTATTTACTTTGGGATTACACTAAGTATAAGTAGTAAATTTCATTCACCATTTTAACAAGACTTGTCAAGTTCACAATGTAAAAAAATATAGTAGATACAGTACCGTCTCGGTAATCCGAACACACGCTGATCCGACCATCCAGTAATCCGAACAACAAAAAAACCTGGTAGTTTGCACAAATAGTTTATAATCCGAACACAACTAATAAAATTTTCGGATTATAGAAAAATGTTTTGATTGCGGAAAAAATGAAAAGATGAAAATTATGTTTATAAGCTGAAGTAGAAGAGTGGATAAATAGAGGAAATCAGGAAAAAAATAATTTAACTGATTCAGAAATTATTTAACAAATTTATTGAAGATTCGAATGTAAAAGATGATGAAAAAAGTGACGAAAATGACAAATCACGTAAAGAATAAAAAAGCTGTCGATAGTTTTAACATTTATTTAAAATAGGCATGTGAAAATGATGTGCCATTTCATAAAATTTTATTGTTCCGGCAATTAACAGAAGAGGAAATTTTCGTTTTTAGCTTTATTCAGTAATCCGAACTTCACTGTAATCCGAATGAGGCCAGATTTCTATTAGTTCGGATTATCGAGACTGTACTGTAGAAGGAATATTTTAAATAATTTACACAGTATCTATTATAAATTAGAATTTATTTAAGGGTGTAATTTTTATGAAGTATCTTGAGATATTACGATGAATGAAAATTACTTTTATCGGGTACCTACGTAATTCCTTACTTTGTTGGAGCTTTGAAACTACCTAATTAATTATCTAGTTAATTGGTTGACATATTTGACCAACTCATCATTTTTAGTCGACAACTACCGAGGACTTGTAGGTTCTAATTCAACTTATACTTATATGATGATAACAATATCAACTTGTAGTAGTAAAACATAAAATCAAATTTCGGAATCTGTCAGAAAATCGAACCCACGATTTTCAAAATTTCATCTACACATTAAGAAAGAGGACACTTTTCTAATCTAAGCATACTAGAACAAAAATTTTGTAGAATAATGCAAAAGTTTTCGACAAAAATCGATTTTAAAAATGTAAAATTTACATGTATTTTAGATACACCTTTTAACACGGCTGCATGATTAGCCGTTGTTCAGTAAAGCAAAAAAATAAAACAGACCCTCCGGACGTCTTCGGCGCCCTCCGAACCTGTTTTATTTTTTCACCTTGCTCATAACAATTTAAAAATATCTTTGAAAAATGACAGAACTCGCCAAGGGTGGAACTCAAAACCATAGAACTCGTTCGGGTGTCGACCGCGACTGATAACAACATTAAGAGTATATCAAAGTACACGTACCGTCAACAAAATAAAGAGCAGGGAAATCAGCGTGCGACTTACCATCACGTATTAGGGTGTATCATGTTACATCTCCCTGCTTTTCGTAATTTTAAAATGCCATTATTTCGACAACTATTGCATAATCCTAAACATTTTTTTTGTTAATATACTCAGATAATCGTCCTCTTTCTTATAGTGTAAATGAAATTTTTGAAATCGTGGGTCTGATTTTCTGACAGTAACCTAAATTTCCCCTACACTAGAACCCAAATTACCTAAGCGCAACCCCAATGGTCATCAACCCGAACATACCGTATTGTCTAATAATACCAGAAGCCCTACGTTGTTGTGTACACAAGAAAATCACTACTACAAACCAAATCCGTCAATGAGACTCCCCCGAAGTATTTCCACCTTGCCGAAGACTTTTAGTCGGGTGGGGGGCTTGAGCACTCTAATGATCCGGAGAGCTATGTCGACGGCAGCGTAGCTGTCAGTAGGGACACCCTAGTCGAACAGGTCAAAGGGGAAGAGTCAGACTAAGAGAGATACCCGGTCCTCCAAGGATGGGGGTTAGGTCGTAAGGCCAGCAACCTTACACTTGTAAAAGAGTTTTGACGCTAAAAAACCCAGTAACATGCCTCGGAATCTGGACAGAAACAATAGGAGACGAAAACAGCAAAGAAAATGGACATTGAATATTGGTATATGGAATATTAGAGGAATCCGAAACAAACAACAAGAGATTACGACAGAATTTATACAGAGAAAGATAAACATAGCCATCCTCTCCGAAACAAAGAAAAAAGGTAGTGGATGTGAAAAAGGAAAACACTACATATATTTCTACACAGGAGTGAACAAAAGTGAAAGAGCTCAGGCCGGAATATCCATCCTAGTCCACAAGGATTTATTCAAGTATATAAAATCATGGGAAGCTATATCTGAACGTATTATAAAAATGACACTCCTAATGAGGGGAAGAATCATAACAATTCTCGGCGTGTACGGAATAAATGATGATGCTACAGTCGCAAGGAAAGAATTATTTGAAGAAAATTTAAGACACATTATAGAGCAAATACCTAATAACTCCGAACTTATTATAGCTGGAGACTTAAACAGTAGGGTTGGAAGACAACAAAATAGCGCCGTGGTCGGAATGCACGGGGAGGAACATTTAAATGACAACGGAGAACGGTTGCGGAATATATGTGAGCAATATAACCTAAAAATAGCGAATACTTTCTACGCACACAAAGAAATACATAAATATACGTGGTATCAACATACGAGAAACCTAAAATCAATTATCGATTACCTCATAATACGGCAAAGGTCGGGTATTAAGGTCCAGGATGTTAAAGTCAACAGAGGCGCAGATTGTGGTACGGACCACTGTTTGGTAATATCAAAAATATATATACCATATGTAGCAATAAATAAAAAATCTATAAAACACACGACGGAAGATGAAAATATAACCGAAACACGATATAATCTGGAAAGTATGGAACACGAGAGCACGCGATATCTGTTCAAAAAGAGATTAGAAGAGAAACTTATAAAGAAAAAAAGAACAACCGAAGAAGAATACAAACATATAAAGAAATGTATACACGATGCTGCACAGGAAGCTCTGGGACGATATATAAAAACTAAAAGACCAAATTGGTGGGATACAGAAATTGAAAAAGAAATTAAAGAAAAGAAAGAACTATATCTAAAAAGTCTACAGAAGAACGACGATGAAAGTAGAGAAATGTATAAAAGAGCAAATAGAAAAGTGAAGCAAAATGTATTAAAAAAGAAAAACAGTGCATGGATTAGAAAGTGTGAACATATTGAAAATCATATCGGAGGGACAAGGAGTTCGGAGGCATGGAAAACAATTAAATCAATGAGAACGAACAGCAGAATTAATAACGATGTGAATAGCATAACCAGTGAAGAATGGGAAACGTACTTCAAGAGTCTATTACAAGAAAAACGACCACAATTTCAGTTGGAAAAAGATCAGATAAAAACACCAAAGCAAAACGATCCCCAGGACCAGGAGGAATTTACCCTGAACTAATAAAAACGGCCCAAAAAAACTGTATGACATGCTAAAAGACCTGTTCGAGAGATGCCTCAATGGTGAAGATATTCCAAATGAGTGGAAAACATCATATATCTCGCCCATCTACAAAAAAGGACCTAAAGATGACCCAAAAAACTATCGAGGAATAGCCGTAATTCCCACAATAGGAAGAATATATTCAAGAATTTTAAAAAACCAAATAGAAAATTAAATAAAAACAAAACAACCGGAAGAGCAGGCAGGTTTCCGGGCAGGAAGATCGACAATTGACAACATATTCACCTTAAAAATAGCATTAGAAAAAAGAGTGCAACGAAATAGAGAAACCCATGTTGCCTTAATCGATCTAGAAAAGGCATATGACAGTGTACCAATATCACGTATGTGGACGGAAATGAAAAACCTTAACATAAATCAAGATCTGATAAACGCCTGTAAAAGATATTATGAAGATAACACTGCAAGGGTAAAAACTAACAACAGAGTAACAAATAACTTTAGTACAACAAAGGGTCTTAGACAAGGGTGCTGTCTGTCTCCAACGTTATTTAAAATTTACCTGGACAGAGCCTTAAATGGGTGGACAAAGAAATGTAAAAGAATGGGACTACAAGTGGGAGACAGCACGCTATACACTTTATATTACGCGGACGATCAGGTGGTAATAGCAGAAGATGAAGATGACCTGAGCTATATGATAAGAAAATTAAAAGAAGAGTATGAGAGTGCGGGGTTGAGTATGAATATGGCAAAATGTGAATACCTATTAGTGGGGAACAACGAACAAAGTAACTTACCTCTCGAAACGGACGTCATTAAAGGATTAGAAAAATGTAAATATCTCGGGGTGACCTTTAACAAACAAGGAAGCAGCGGAGAAGAAATAATAAACAGAATAAATAAAGGCAGAAATGCTATAAGAGCGCTAAACTCCGTACTATGGGACAAAACTATAAAAAAGGAAACAAAAAAGAGATTATATAGTAGTATATTATCGAAAGCATAACCTTGTATGGAGCCGAAGTCTGGGATGTGAGTAGCGCTAATAAGAAGAAACTGCTAGCCACGGAGATGAATTTTTTGAGAAGAAGCTGCAGAAGATCGCGTTTGGAGAGAATAAGAAATGAGGTAATTAGAGATATGATGGAGGTGGAAAAAAATATAGCACACGAAATCGAGAGGAGACAACTAGTGTGGTTTGGACACACAAAAAGAATGGACGAAGATAGATGGCCCAGACAAATTTTAGAGTGGATTCCGCCGGAGAAAAGAAAGAGAGGACGACCTAGAAGGAGTTGGAGAGATGACGTGAACGAGGGGATGAAAGCTAGAAATCTCCAAGAAGAAGCATGCTATGATAGAGAGAAATGGAAACTGGGGACGGAGAAGCGGTACTAAACTGTAAACAATCCGTTATATATATATATAAAAAGCAGTAAAGCTGAAGGTAACTGATGAATCAGGAAAGAAATCAAACTTAGACACAATAACTACACATTAAGATGGTTCAGATTGTTTTTATAATATTGTTGGTTATGTTCGTTACATTTGTTTGTATCGACATACTAGTAAATTTGTTATGTACCTTTTAGGTTTTATAGTATTGTTATTTGTTTTCACTGTGGGTTTTTAAAATATTTATAGTTTGTTGCCTCTATAGGTTCTGTTTGTAATTGATCACATGGACCGTTAAATTACATACACAGGTAAATTTTATATAAATGTTCAAGATAGATATTATAGCAAAGAGTATAATATTTGCATTAGATATAACAAGGAATTTAATTATAATACACAGTAGATAGCAAATTTCTAACCCTAACAAAAGATCGAGATCTCGTGTGGCTTTCCCCAAATAATTATAAATTAAGTAAATTTCATCACGCGACAAAGTCCGACTTAGATCTCGATAGAACTAACAGTTAAATCAGTTTTTTTCTTTTTAGTTTTTTTCTCCTGCACCACATACACAATTCTCAAATTTTAACAGACCAAGCACCTAGAGATATTTGCTGAGGTCAATAAATACCTTATTCTCAAAGCTGTCTACCGCTCTTATCAGATCGTTCAGGATTGGTCCCCAAAATCCGCTTACAAACGCGTGTGGGGATCAAACACGTTATGATTACATTATCAAATGTAATTCCAATACAGATCCTTGCAATCCTTCGAGGATGTCCAAATATGTTACAGAGTGGAATCAAAATGCCTAAAATGTGCAGGAGCACATCTTACGTCCACATATCAAAAGACTAAGAATGAACCCACAAAATGCGTAAACTGAGGAGAAGCTTACCCCGTCAGCTATTAAAGATAACTAAAAATAAAAAGGGTAGTGAAACAACGAAACTAATCAAGAACAAACTTCTACCCAAGATCTGTCCGGTTTTCTCTGGACGGTCACAGCCCCACTAGGTCGGGGTCTGAGCGTGGATATAGACAGATGTCTATCCTTCAATCCCCACATCTCAAAAGTCATAACAAGGGCAGCAGCGACAATGGAGGCGGTAAACAAGATCATGCTAAATATGTGCGGCTCAAGTCAATCCAAGAGAAGACTCTTTTGCACAGTAGCGGAGTCGATCATGCTGTACGCCGTCCCGATATTAATGTCGGCGCTCGAAAAGGCCATGTACACGCGCATGTTGGAAACAGCTTAGAGGAGGAGTGCTCTGGGAGTATGCAAAGAATATAGGACCATAGGCACGGATGCGGTCCTGGTAATCGTGTCCCTTCTGCCATTCTACCTTAAGGCAGAACTACGAGATGCCAAAGATAGATCGGCCAAAAGACGTTATAAGACAACCAGTTCACCAAAATCTAAGAAAAGTGGCAGGCGGTATGGAGAGCTTCTTAGCAGGAGAATGTGAACATACCAACTTATTCCAGCAATCAAACCGTAGGTGAATAAGAACCACGGAGAGTTCAAGTATGAAACCACCTAGGTTTTGAGCGGACACACATGTTTCCAAAGCTATCTTTACCGTTTCAGGAGAGCAGATACCCCCGAACTACCATTTCTGTGGGGCGGAAGATAATGCATACCACATCATCTTTCAATGCATCAGATGAACAAAATAGAGAAGCACCGCCCAAACACAGTTGGGGCAAGATCTCACTCCAACCAAGAACAGAACAGACTTTAACCAATTAATAAATCAGCAAATTTCGTAGTTCGTACGTTCATAGGAATCTTTGACGCAGAAATGAAGGACAACCTAAAAAGAAATGAATTGAAACAGGACAACAAACTAATCCATTGTGGAAATAATGATGATGATCATGATGTATTTTATTGTGAAAGCTTTGTGCATCGTAACAGATTTTGGTTATTCAAAAATATTGCCTATGGTCAGAATCGTATACTTACCTCAAACTTATAATTTATACATTATTAATTATATTTGATGACTAATGTATGACATCATATATGATGAGTCATATATGATGAGTCATGTGTGATGAGTCATACATGATAACAGCATTAGTCATTCAAATATCGCTGAATTTACACTCCAGAAGTGTATAGAAATTCATGGAAGTTTCTGGAAGCTAACATTTACGTATAAATACAGATGCTTTCCTGTGACGAGTTAATTCCAGTTCGAACGTACAAGTGTTAACATAAATAAATAGTGAAGTGATAAACGATATACCGAGTGTTTAAATAAATCCGGACTTAGTGTTAAATAAATTGTAGTGTAATTTAGTTTGGTGTTAATCTTAGTGTAGTAATTGTTTTATTGTTATAAACCGTATCTGTAAATATATGTATTAGCCCTTTAGAAATAAATAAACGTTTTAATTTTCGATATAATATATTTTACGGGAACTGTCAGAAAAACCTCATCACGAATTTCAAAATTTCAACTACACTATAGGAAAGAGGACACTTTTCTGAGCATACTAGTACAAAAATTTTGTTGGATTATAAATTAGTTCTTGAAAAAATCGAATTTGAAAAATTTAAATTTACATGTATTTTAGATACACCTTTTAACACGGCTGCATGATTAGCGATTTTTGTGTAACGCAAAATAATTTAAAAAAATCCCTGAAAAATGACAGAACTCGCCAAGAGTGGAACTCGAAGCCATAGAACTCGTACGGGTGTCGATCACGAATGACAACAACATTAAAAGTGTATTAAAGCACTCGTACCGTCAACAAAATGAAGAATAGGAACGGAACGTGCCAGTTGACCGTGGCTCGACACGTTGCAACGGGGTGTATCGGGTTACAACTACCTACTTTTAATAACTTTAAAATGCCGTTTTTTCGAAAACTAATGAATAATCCAAAAAAATTTTTGTTGCATTATACACAGAAAATTGTCCTCTTTCCTATAGTGCAGTTGAAATTTTGAAATTCGTGATGAGGAAATTCTGATAGTAACCCATTTTACAATTCTTATCAATAAATTACATTAGTAATTGGATCAATGCTTAATCCGTGATTAAGTTTTATTAAATCAGAAACTCTTTCACCTACCATAACAGTGGGTGCAGTGGTATGAGCAGCAACCGAAAAAGGTATGATGCTAGCATCAACAACTCTTAAATTATTTATTCCGTGAACCTTTGCTTTACTATTAACAACTGAGTTTATTGGATTTGGACCCATTCTGCAGGTACTAGTTTGGTGATAACCAGATCCCGTCAATAATCGAAAAGCACAAGTCCAGTAAGATTTACTTCCCATTTGAAAATTTTGGCACTGTGGATAATCGGCATAAACTAAAGATGCATTAATTTTCTGTAATGGTTCTGTTTTTAATATATTTTCAAGTATTTTTAGACCTTTGTATAGTTTTTCAACATCATAATCATTATTTAGAAAATCTGCTTGAATTATGGGATACTCAAATGCATCTTTAGAGCGAAGTAAAATTTTGCCAACTGAACCTGATGAAAGCAAATAAATGAAAATACTTAAAGTAGTTTGATGATTTAAGTTTTTGAAAAGAGCATCGTATACTTCATTTGTAACTCTTAAAGTGTGACGTACAAAATTATTAGGAAATCCACCTCCAGGATTAATTTCTAATTCAATATCTGGAAAACTAGAACTGTTTTCAAATTGATAAAACCCAATACCCTGACAATTTAATGCAATCGTTAAAGGTCCATAATCTTGTAAAAATTGCTTAATACTTTCTCGTAAACTTAGTTTAGGTTCAGTTGAGTTTGTACTCACGTATGCACCATAAAACAAGTGGTGATCATGTAGAGTTTTTCCTACTGGAAGATCTTGTACTACAGGAATGCCCATTTTTTGTAAGTGCTGTCGTGGTCCGATTCCGGATAACATTAAAATTTGAGGAGAATTAATTACTCCAGCCGATAGGATAACTTCCTTCCGCGCTTTGACAAAATATGTCTTACCATCTCTTGTAAATTGAACGCCCTTTACAATCTTTCTTACAGAATGTACAACAATTTTTGTTACATAACTATGAGTTAAAATTTTTAAATTTGATCTTTTCTTGATTGGGTTTAAAAAGGCTTTATAAGAACTTTGCCGAAATTTTCCAATATTATTAATTTGAGAATAAAATGTTCCTAATTGTTCCTCCCCATTATAGTCTGTACCCGAAGATTCATGTGCAAGTTTACCTCCTTCTACAAATGCATTAACTTGTTCACTGTTCGGTTTATGGTATTTTACATTCCAATATCCATCTCGTCCGTGATAGCCAGAATCTCCTTTAATCTGTGAATTTTCTGATTTGATAAAGTAAGGCAAAACGTCTTGATATGACCAGCCGACATTGCCTTCATTCGCCCATTTGTCGTAATCATTTTTATTTCCTCTAGAATACATCAAAGTATTTATGACAGTACTACCACCTAATGCTTTTCCTCTGGGCATGGGACATATATTACCCATCATACCTAAAAAAAGTTTTAAAAAGTTTCCTTTATAGTTTGTTCATAATTAAAGCATACTAATTACCCAAGCAAGCATTGGTCTGCGGTGTAGTATTGAAATTCCAATTAAATTTTGAACCTTGCAAGTAAAAATACATTGCGGGAATATCAGAAAAATTAGATTCGAGACCTCCAGCTTCGAGCAACAATATGTTCCATTGCTTTATTTCTGATAATCGATTAGCTACCACTGATCCACCGGGACCAGAACCCACAACAACGAAGTCGTAAGTTCCAAAATCTAACAAAACAATATTTTCATTATCGAATTTGGTTTCATTTAGGTTATTTACATTCAATTGAAAAATTATTTTTTGGTCTGTAAGCTTCCGCACTTGTGGGCAAGTTATAATGAAAAGCTTTATCTATTTCTGTTGTGATTAGATTTTCGTAATATTTAATTTGATCTTCTTCGGTATTGCATTGAGCAAAAACAAAGTTTAACCATAATAATATCACAATAGATTCTAAATTTTTCACTAATTTTTTATAATCATTGAGAAACATTTTCGTAATTCAAAACGTACTAACGAAAGTTTGCTGTTACAGTTTAAAAATTTGCATTAAAAATTTAACATTTGGTGCAACTTATCAAATTGTTTAACTTAAATATATTTTTTTTAAATAATAATTACTGATTGTAATGCCAAAAAACCTCATTAAAATACTACTTAAAAAAATTATAATATAAATGAGAATTTATTTAAATAATAATAAAAAAATACAGTTATGGAGAAATTTACTGGAACAAACTTTTTGGAGTTTACAGAAAAAACGTAATCAAATTTAGTTTATTATCCATAATTGAGTCTCGATGTAAAGCCTCGTAGATTTTAACTACCATTTGAAAACATATTACAAAATTTTAAAAATTATGTATTTTAAATTAAATAAATTCCAAGAAGTAATTCATATCATAGAGCTTTATTTTTCAATTAAAACAAAAATATAAGTCCTCTAGGAAAGCCAACTCACAAGTAGTCCAATTAATTTATTCAGCATCTAAAAACTGATAAAATAAGACATACTTGAATAAAGATATAAAGCACAAAAAAATAAATTAAAAGCAGCTAAAAAAATAATCAAAAATTTGTCAAACTTTCAAAAAAATTAAAATAATAGTATATTATACATCATGGGACTAAGGTGCCGCTTTTCATCCCGCGTGTGAAGGTTTTTGCACGAGGCTTTAGCCGAGTGCAAAAATCGCACACGGGATGAAAAGCCACCTTAGTCCCAAGGTATATATACTATTTTTCACAATTTGTCTGCAAATGATAAATTGCATATGTCAATAACTACTAAATTTGAAATTTTGAATTTGCAATAACTCGAAAACGGCGCTAGATATCGAAAAACTAACTAAAAAATTATCCCCCCCCCCCAGTTATACTAACCTCCTGCAGAGATTTTTTGTAGAAATATATATGCAAAATTTCAGACCAATCGCACGCAGTATTGCGCGCAAAATTATTTAGTAAAATATGAGGTTGCTTTTTGGAATTTTTTTTTTTGAAGCGATACCTATGAATCATTTCTTATGTTCCGTTGTTTCAATTTACCTTTTGATATATTATTACACCGTACGCTGTGTTTAACATAATTATTCTTTATTGGTGCCTATATTTCATAAATTAGTTTGATATATAAAATACTCAATCAAATTAATGTAAGTGATCGTTTATAATTTGTTCGTACATGAAAATGATACAAAGTGAGGAAAATCCGGATGTTGAAGCGGCAGCGACGATGGCGAAAGTTGAATTGCTGCCTGCGAAATCAAAAACAATTTATAAAAAACAGTATGATAAATTTATAACTTGGTGTGCGCAAAATAATGTTAAGCATTACACCGAAGATGTTATGCTGGCTTACTTTTTTGAAAAGGCGAAAGAGCTAAAGGCTTCTACTCTTTGGTCGCAGTATTCCATGCTGAAGTGTATGTTGAGTTTTGAAAAAGATGTAGACATTGGAAAATTTTATAAGTTAACCGCATTCCTTAAGAGGAAAAATGTGGGTTACAAGGCCAAAAAATCAAACATTTTAACTACAAAGCAAGTGGAACAATTTTTGAGCGAAGCGCCAGACGAAACATTTTTGATGACCAAAGTAAGTAATTCTTGCATAAACATTTTATTATAATACTAATACAACTTTATATTTTAGGCTGCACTTATCTTGGGCGTAGCAGGGGCATTCAGAGGAGATGAAGTGGTTCACTTGCATGTTGGCGATCTCAAAGAAATAGATTCTTTGACAATGCTGTGTACCATCCGCAATACAAAAAATGGTAGCGATAGAAAATTTGTGATCAACAATTCTGAAGGCCAGTCGGTAGATTTTTTAAAATTACTTAAAAAATATATGAATTTACGGAAGGAGGATACGAATCATTCGCGTTTTTTTGTGCAATTCAGAAATAACAAATGTACTTCGCAACCTGTAGGAAAGAACGCGTTTGGGCAGCTGCCACAAAAAATAGCTGCATATTTAAAGCTTCCTGAACCATCATCGTATACAGGCCACTGTTTTCGACGTACATCTGCGTCTTTGCTCGCTGATACGGGAGTACATATAGATGTGTTGAAGCGCCATGGTGGATGGAAGTCTTCGACTGTAGCTGAGGGGTACGTGGAAAATTCGATCAAAAATAAAGAAGAGATTGCGACTAAAATTTTTGGAGGTGAAATTTGTAGAACTGATCGGACTGTCGGTGATGCAAATCAGATAGATAAAACTTTAAATTTAACCTCTTCTTCCACCAGATCAATGGATCGTCTATTTAATATTGTAAGTTGTGCTAATGTAAACGTTAATGTTAATTTTGTTTCCAATAAAAACGATTGAATGGTAACGATTCTTTTATATTTACTTTACTCCCGCCTTTCATTTGCGGGAGAAAAAGTGATACTTTACTCCCGCAAAAAGAGGACTAAAGTGACCACTTTACTCCTGAAATTGTGAAAAATATGTTTTATCGTGATTGTATGCCGATAATGAAAAATAAAAAAAAATTTGCGTAAACTGAAGTTAATTGCGTAGGTGAAATCGTCAGGGTCAAACTGAGTTTTTCTCCCGATCTAGAATTGCAATGCTGAATGGCAAAATCTTAAAAAATCTTCAGAATTTCTATGATAATGGTTTATTTATAACTAGTGTCGAGACAAAATATTAAATTTCTACTTATTTCAATTAATTATATGAATCATAAAAATGTAGCCTGGATATAATATTCAATTTTAAACTTAGATTTAACTTAGATTTAACTTAGATTTAACTTAGATTTAACTTAAAATGCCATTTAAATATTATTGAAAACGAAATGACTAATGAAATTTGTAAATTTCAGAAAAAGTCTTAAATTTTAAATTCACGTTACAATGTGTATGAATTTGCTTCGCTTCCATTATAAATTGTGAAGTTATAAATTGGCCGCAATTGTTCATAAGACTACTCTTATGAAGTACGAAGCGTGTTAAGTCGTCGCATAAATAGTAGGGATAAGCCAGTATTTTTTGCTTCGGGAATGTTATCGAAAACAAAGAGAAATTACTTGCAAATTGAACGAGAAGCATTAGCCATAGTGTTTGGGATAAAAAAATTTCACAAATACATTTACGGACGAGAGTTTACATTATTATCGGACCATCAACCATTGCAAGTTATTTTTAACACCGAAAAGGCAATTTCAGTGATGACAGCTGCAAGGTTAGTGCGGTAGAATTTTATTTTGTTTACATATGATTACATAATAGAATATAAGAAAGGCTTGGAGCTAGTAAAAGCATACGTATTATCGCGACTACAATTGGCAGATATAACCGGGGTCGAGTCAGCAATAAATTCATTCAATTTAATAAAAGAAATGCCCGTGTCTAATGAAGAAGTAGCTAAATTAAAAACAACTTTTATTTTAATGGGTCTTTCGGAAGTAATTGTAAGTGACAATAGTCCACCGTTCAACTTTAGAGAGTTTCTGAAGTTTTGCTAAGCCAATGGAATTCAAGCTTTAAAGTCCCCTCGTATCATCCGCAGTCTAACGGTTTAGCGGAGCATCATGTTTGGAATGTCAAGGCGGCAATGACTAAATATGTCATTAAAAAGTTAAACCTAACGTTCTGGGCTATTGTTCGAAGAACCACTTTTTTACATAAGAAAACATTTAAATTTTTATTTATAGATTTAATAGATACAGTGCTTGTCAAAACGGCTCAGAGCGAAGGGGACCGGCAAATCTGAGATCCACCCTAAAATCTAGTCATCTGACATAAAATAATAGTAAACCGTATTTTGATTCATTTCTAGCTCTGATAAGGACCGGTGTTCTAATTCGAAACAACAGGTAAGAATTCGCAGACTGAGTAGCGTTCTATAATATTCTGCACCAGATTATTAAAATAATCTTGATGTATTTTGCTATACATGGCTACCTACATGAATTGATCCAGATGGCTAGATAACAGAGAGGAGTGCGGAATACCTAGCCATCAGTATAATGGACGATAAGTAACATTATGTGACTATTATGAAAATATATGACATAGTGGAAAATCTGCCCATTGGCAAACCTCCTTGAAAATATCTATTACATTTCAGTAAATATAATGTTTGACATTAAACAATAGCTAGTTGCGTCGATGTAGGTCCGCCGGGTTGTATCTCTTCAGTCTCCTTGTCGGTAGACCACCAGAAGGTCGCCTACTAGTACGTTGGGATGGTCTATTAGTCGTAGCTGATATTTTTTATTAGCCGATGAAATTTCTTCCCTTATGCTGCTGATTTGTAGGTCAAAAGCAATTACATTATTTGTAACTTACCAGGGAGCATTACAGATGCCACGCAACACCTTGTTTTGAAACCGTTGGATCTTCGCTATATTGGAATCACTGGCTGCGCCTCACAATTGGATGCCATATGTCCATATGGGCTTCAGGACTGTCCTATATAGCAACACTTTATTTTCTATAGATAGATGGGAATTATGACCTATGAGCCAGTACATCTGTCGATATACGAGTCCCAACTGCAGACGTTTGCTCCAAATGTGTTTGGCCCACGTCAAGCGTCGATCGAGGTGGAATCCCAGGTACTTTATTGATTCTTGCACAGGAAGAATGTTGTCGTATAGCATTACACTTGGACAGCTTCCTCTTCTGAGAGTGAAAGTAATGTGCACTGTATCATCTGCATATGTAGCTGATAGAGTGTTTTCAGTTACCGGCAAATCTGATGTGTATAGAAGATACAGAAGCAGTCCAAGAACGCTACCTTGGGGTACACCAGACAAAATTGGTTGTAGAGTAGTATAGGCCTCTCCATGTTTTACCAGGAAAAACCTGTTTGTTAGATAAGACTCCAGTAAGCGACTATATGGATGAGGTATGTCCTTTTTAATTTTGTATAGTAGTCCACTGTGCCATACTCTATCGAATGCTTGTGAGATGTCAAGGAAGGCAGCCGAGCAATACCTCTTGCTTTCCAGGTCGTTTCTGATCCTTCTCACAACACGATGCACTTGTTCCACCGTTCCATGATCCCGACGAAACCCAAATTGGTGATCCGGAATTAAGTTTTTATCTTCTAGGATAGGTTGTAATCTTTCCAGAAAGAGCTTTTCAAATACTTTGAACAGGATGGGTAGAAGACTAATCGGTCTGTAGGAAGAAGTTTCAGTTGGATCCTTTCCTGGCTTTTGGATCAATTGCATTAAAAATTATTCTTAGTACCTTGAAGCCTTTTTCTGGTAGATTTTGTAGAATTTTACCAGTTATTAAGTAGTATCCAGAAGTTTTTTTTGGATTGAATTTTTTAAAGACGGTACGTTAGATTTCATTTATATTGAATTTTTCGATTGGTGGGTTCATCTGGTATGGAGCCTCGAGTAGCTGATGCACAGAATATTCATCTTTAAGGGTAATTTCTCTTGAACGGAGGGGGGTTGAAATACTTTGACGAGATGTTTGGCGAAGCTCTTGGCTTTTTCCTCATCGTTTCGAGCCCAGGCGCCAGCGTTTGATCTGATTGGTTGGTTTATTTTTTGTGTGTTTTTTGTTTTACGAGTGACTTTCCACAAAGAGTAGTCAGTTGTTTTACTAGCTGTAAGGTTCTCCAGGAAATCTTTTATGCCTTGATTTTTTGATCGATTAATAATTTTTTGAGCTGTTTTGTGGCCTTATTTAATGCTGTTTTATCGCCTGGGGCGTGAGTTGATTGCCAACGCTTACAAAATTTTCTCTTTTCCTCAATTTTCTTTTTAATATGTAGAGGGCAAAAGTCAGGTTTGTCGATGTTTCTTAATTGTGGTGTTGAACTCCAGGAGGCTTGTTGAATTGCTACTATTAGGTGTTCCACTGCTTCGTCGACATCTCTCTCTGTTTTCAATGGTATGTCTAAGTGTAATTTCACAGATAGGCTAGTTTTGAATGTTTCCCAATCCGTGCTTTTGTTAAACAGCGTAGGTGGTTTAATGGTTTTAGAAACAGTTGTATCCAGGGTGACCATGAGCGGGGTATGATCGGATGATAAATCTAAACATGTTTTAATATTTAAATAATTATGAAAAATACCTTTAGTGACACAGAAGTCGATCACGTCAGGAATTTTGATCTGATCTGTAGGCCAGTGGGTAGGTTCACTTGTTGATAGTGTAAGTAGTCCAATACTTTGTAATGATTGATATAGCTGCCTGCCTCTGGGTGTTATTAATCTCGATCCCCAATGATGGTGTTTAGCATATAGTCACCTCCTGCAATAAATCGATGGCCGAGTGATTTAAAGAATATATCGAATTCTTCTTTTTTCATGGTAAGATTAGGCGGGCAGTATACTGCAGAGAGGGTGAGTGGTCCATGCTAATCTTCGATTACCACTGTTGTGGCTTTTATGTTTCTTTGGCTTACTTTTGATATTTCGTGCTGTTTTATGTTCTTTTTTATTATAATTGCAGTACCTCCTCGCGCTGTACCATCCGGGTGTTGAGTATGGTATATAGTAAAGTTGGGAATATTTATAAAACTTTTGTTTGTCATGTGGGTCTCAGAAACAAGCATGATATCTAAATTTTGATTTATTATGAAAGATTTTATCTCGAGTCCATGATTTACTAGTCTGTTAGCATTCCATACGGAGATTTGAAGTTTATGGAATTTATGAGGTTTAGTGTTACTGCCCATTACATTTTGCTGATCATGGTTATTAGGAGATCAAGCATCTTATTCATCTTCTCTATCATTTTTGTCAACATACATTCGAGGTTATTCTGTGATTGTTGTGGCGTAACCGTTAACATCTGGGTTTGATGCAGGATATTGGGATGTTGGTAATATTGGGCGCCACTAGCAGTCATCTGTACGTATGAAGTGCTGAGTTGGATTTGATTTCTATTTTGGGTTTAATTTACATTTCCATTAGTTGGGAGAGGTGGGAATAAATTTACATTAGGATCTTGTTTGTTAATGGTTGTAGCGGGTAGAATGTTGGTTTGCCTGTTACGTAGAGTTGGAAATCTTTTCTGCTGAAGCTCTTTGTATACTGAGCATCCTCTATAATTGACTGGATGATTTTTTGCAATTTGTGCACTTGACATTAGCGTCTTTCTCCTTCCGAGGGCAGTCTACAGTTGCGTGATCTCCAGTACACTTGGCGCACCGTGGTCTACGTTGGCAATATGTTTGTGTGGCCAAAGAATTGACATCTAGTGCATTGAGGGACTTCGCGTTTGGGATGTGGAGGTTCTATTTTAACTATTGTATTTGCTAGTCGTGTAATGTTGTAGATTTCTTTGTTGTTTGGCTTGGATTCCAGTTCTAGATTGAATAAAGGTAGTAATAGTTTGATGCCCTTTTGTCTGATACAGGATATGTTTTTCACTATATGTCCTTTGGCTTGAATATCTTCTTTGAGTTTATCTAAGTCTGTGGTAGGGTGGATATTGCGTATTACTACGCGGAAGGAACGGTTTTCTTTTAATTGATAAGTGTGGAATTGCGTGGCTTTTGCAATGAGTGCCTTTACTATTACTGTGTAAGTTTGAGAAATATCTGGTTGTATTTTTACCTGATTGTTGTTTAGGCTCTTGATGGTGTAGCCATTTGGTGCGCATTTATGAAGTTCGTCAGTTAGGGGTTTTATGTTTTCAACTCTCTCTACAAATATTGGTGAAGGTTTTTTTGCTACTAGGGTGTCGTCCTGTTCTTTACCTTCTATTTCGTCTTTGTCGTCATCATCATCTTTTTCGGTTAAGGCCTGGTAGGTGTTTGAAATCGGTGTTGATTTACTCAGCCAATAATCGTTGAGGATGGTTTGATTGCGTATTCTTCTCTTATACTCTGGGCTTTGTCGCTGTCTTTTTTTATGCACTACGGAAGCCCACTCGGTTCCAGAATTTTGTGACGTTTGTCCATCAATAGCCAAATTTTGTATTTGATGTGTTATTGGTGGTAGTACATAACCAGAGTTTATTGTTTGAGATTGGGGAAGAAAATTAGTATTAACTAATCCTTGAGGGAAGAACTGAGGATCTGATTGGTAATTTTGATTATAAAAGACCTGTGGGATCATTTGCTGCGCTTGTGGCAGGTACGCCACCAGTGGCTGTTGTTGCATCACAGTTGAATTTACATTGTAATGGTTGTAATCACTTAGGGTCTCATGTGATTCTACATCACATGGCTGAGGTGCGATAATTACCTGTACCTATACCTAATTTTTTGCACTTTTTGTTAAATATAAATTTCACGAACACAAACATGATTAAATAAGACCGATGACTTTAATTATAAAATACGTAAATATTTTATTTATTAGGTAGTATAAATAAATTAGATAAAAAAACGTCTTTTCATTTAAATACATGTTTTACATAAATACATACAAAGAAATCGCATAAAAAGATAATTACGGTTTTAGACTGGTAAACTTTGACATTTTCTTTCAAAATTTTTAAAACTAATTTTTTTATTTATTTCTTTCAACCTAATGTAAGTCCAGTATGTACCACACAATGAATAATTTCTCAAGGAAATATGTTAAAATTATGTTCAGTAGCAAGACAATCTGTTAATTTATCAAAAATTCTTCCATAAAGTTATTTAAATTCTGTATTTAAAATGCGAGCTAATTATACCAAATCTTCACTCAGACTCATTGGATTGCCCCTCGAGAAATACTCTATCCAATCTGGAGTATCTTTTGCTTCCTTAAAACTTATTATACTCAACTTATTTACTCTTTAGAAAAAGTTTTTGATTTCTTTTTTAATTGTTCTTTTGGCCGCGAAGCGTCCCGGAGAGGCTGGGCTGCTAAAGACGGCCAGGAGGGAGAGCCCTCCTAGTTTTATTACATTTTTCTTCGACTTATGGAGTCTGCTTTTTGAAATTCGAATTATAGATTGTAAATTATGTACTATCAATACCTCAGAAAGAAATAACATTTTATTCGAGTTATAACGTCTAAATAATTAGAGATACCACAAAACGAAGTTCGAGTTATCCAGGTTCTACTGTATAATGAAATGTAGTATTTTATTTTCATGTAATTGTTTGACTAATAAAGTTTACTTAATGAAAGCCCATTTAAAAAAAATATTAATAACAATCTACTGGGTGTTCGGTCCCAAAGGCCTCAAAGGCAAAGGAATTTAACGTGGTATTGTTCATTTTTACTGATTCTTGCTGGTCAATTTAACGTAGAAGAAAAGTAATGGTACCTATCGAAAGATAAAATTATTGCTCATCAAATGATACTAAATTAAGAGCAAAAATGAATTTTTAACTTTAAAATACCCATTTGAAATGTACCGATTTTGCAGTAATAATAATTTCAAATTAAGTAGAAGGAAAAAAACACTTGAAATAAATATGCATTAATAAAATTGTCAAAAACTTTTGCAATTGGTGTACCTACATAAGCATTTTAACAACAATTAAAGTAAAAATCAGTAATTACTTAACGAAGAAAAAGTTTTTTTGATAAAAAGTTTTACAGCGGTGTTAGCTTGCGGAGAGTTAGAGATTTGTTTTTAATTAAGTTTAATGCACGGCCTATACCTTCTACAAGTATAATTCGAAAATATAATTCAATATTTAATATAATTTGATTTATTTTATTAAGTACAGGTGGTTTTTGTTTATAATAAAAAACAAATTAAATTCTATAAATACTATAGTAGCTGTAGTAACTATCAGTAAAAAAATGTGCCCTATGTGACGTCATGCGCAAAACTAATCCAAACTCGTACACTTCTGTAGCACACCACACCTTGCGCCGAAAAGTCCTAGACCCCTTTACTTATCATAATTACAAAACAGTGACTCTCAACTTCTTTTGAGTTTAAGTGTAAAACTATTGATTGGAAGTCACAGTTTTGGATGCACTGTTTTATTTTATCAATTTGAAAAAAAACCGATAAAAGCATTTCATCCCTTATCGTTTACATTTCCAAATAATATAAATACACGGTAATAAGATGATAAGATAGTCAGTCATAATTTTCAGTTCTAATGGGGAAGTTACTATGTAAGCGTTAGTAGTTAGTTAAGATTCAACATAAGATTGTAAATATGTAAGTAATAAGTTCATACTGTATATTTTTGTTTTCTTCTTTATTTTTATTCTTCAATTCTTCATTTCCAATTTAATAATTTTTCCATACTTATTTTACTTTTATTTTTTTTTTATTATATTACTTTTATGTTTTATTATTTCTGTGTATGTGCGTATTTTGATTTAATGAATTTGTATTCGCAACCATTATTTTTTTGTGATTAAATTTATAGTGTTTGGAAATTGCGTCTCCTTTTCATAAGTTGTTTTGAACGAGCTTGTTTGTTTCCTATGTTTCTGAGTAGAAGTTGCTTGACGCTACGTTACCAAAAGTGCGCATCAAGCAATACAGTTCTCGTTGACTGTGATAACGAGTGGTGGCAGCGAAAAACCTCAGTTTGAAGATCGACTAATAAAAGTCGAAGAAAATTATTAGGGATAATAAGCCCAGGTTTCCACAGTATGCTGTCACGCATACACAACAACCTGCTGGCATATTAAAACGATTTTTGTAATTACTAAAGTTACTGAAAAAAAAGTAAGCCAAGAAATAAACTTCACCAACTCAATGCTACAGAGTAACTTACTATGTTTCTTCGTGGTTTCCAGCACAAGTCATAATAAGGAACGTAAGCAGCAATCGACTCAATTTGTTCCATAAATAGAACTAATGCATTATCCTAACAAATACAATTTGATTTTATTTAAGAATAAATAAAGATATATAAGTAAACATAATGCAATTAAAGTTATTTCATCAGCTTTCAGTAATAATTACTCATTACTTTTTCTTTCTTGTTCTTATTCAGATGTTTACTGCTCTCTGCTATGAGAAAAATGAATAGGTATGTTGTTCAAAGTTGATCGATAAAATGTTATAAGATACTAATTTTAGTACCTGACTTCGCATGAGTTTTGTGTCAGTTTTTGAATGGAAATTAAAAATTTTAAATAGGACTATCAAAATTATGAGTTATAAATAAATTGTTACTTCAATTGCTATTTGTTTTACAAATTGGTGTAATTTTAATATACAGTAGGGCCTCGGTAATCCGGACTCTCGCTTGTTCGGTGATCGCTGTAATCCGGCCGGGCAATGGGATTCGCGGGAGAGACCCGGCGGCGTGTAGGTGCGGGCCTTTCTTAGTTAATTAGTTAACATTAGTTAATTCTTCAAGAAGAATTAACTAATGTTTTATTTTAACTTACTGATTTCCTTACATAGTTGTAATTTTGAACATGTACATTTTGTCTATATGTTAAATTTAAAAATTGATTAAAGAAACTAAGGTTAAACATGTGTTTTATTAACATTTAATATGGCATACTATAATCCGGAAAGGGTCTTGTTTTTGCCTCTCCAGATTAACGAGGCCCTACTGTACTACTATCATCAATTGTGTCCAGCGTCTTTTCCCTAATAGAAAAACACTGCCCTCAGGTTTTCGTTTGGATCATGACCACTCTAGTAATAATTATTATACACTTTTATTAACATTTTATTTAAATATATTCAAATAAGAACACAAACCGTTCATTCACTAAATAAATACAACATTAAAAAGTATATTATTGCCTTACCAACAGACTTTCATGGCACAAAAATTATAATAGTTTATTTTTTAAATTTTGGTCTAGAAATCACATCTATACCACTGTACAATCTTGCAACTATTTATAAACTCTCTTGTACATGAAGTAATAATCACCAAATATGTTTCTATATATTAAATAATTAATATGCAAAAATTAATTTACAATAAAATATCGTTTATTTCCTTAAAGTTTTCAGTTTTCATATAAACCATGTTTATCTTTTATAATCCAGAATGAATCAATTATAGTTCCGTTTTTCTCATCGGACACTTGTTCAAAATATAAATGAGTTTTATTAAGAGCTCGCATTCTAGTGTAACCGTAATCTGTACTTCTAAACGCCGACCAATATGGCCGTGTATTATTAAAATCAGTATGATCTTCTACACAACCAGCAGATCCTGTAATAATGTGTATAGGTGCACGTGGATTTGTATATGGATTTGCTTCACTGCCATTATACACTGTAAAGTTATAAATTGGCCACAATCTTTCATAAGAATGTTCGTGCGCCCATATTTCTACATCTACACCATGATCATATAATAACTTTTCTAATCCAAACATATTCAAAAAGGGCAATCCTGTACGAGTGAATGATTCATTTGTTACACAATCAGGAGCATCACTGTTGCTACAATACATTGGACGATGACCCATTACAATAATCCAAGGCTGTTTGGCACGATTTTCTGGCAAAGTAGCAACCTTTAAGTCATTTTTCAACCATTCATACTGATAAACCAATGATTTTATTCCGTAGTTTATAAAATAATACAATTCGGTGTCAATAGAAATAATGTGAAGTGGTCCCATATTAAAACTGTACATCATACTATCATCCCCTCCTGGCATATTAAAACGATACTTGTAATTACTAAAATTACTGAAACACAAAAATTTAACTATGAAATAAACACAAGAATGATTTCTTACTATGCTTCTTCGTGGTTTCCAGGACAAGTCATATAAGGAACGTAAGCAGCGATTGACTCAATTTGTTCCATAAATGCATCCCCAACTAATGCATTATCCTAAAAAGCATTAAACGTTTAACATAAAATTATTGCTAAACACAATAAAATTGAGATTATTTCATAAGCTTTCAACAATTGAAGGGTTCATTCACAGGGTTAGATTAGAAAATTTATAACCATACCAGAAATTACACTGTAAATTAGTATGAAGAGCATTGTGATTAGGCTATGATGAGTGTGTACTTTTTTCCTAAATTTCCTAGGATTACATATTCCAAATTTAAAAGTTTATCTGTAACTATCCTGCCAATATAAAAAAATATATTCTGAAAACCTCAATTTTAAAAAGCTGTATCTCTGAAAGAATGATAATATATATAAATTAGGTTCAATAGTCCTTCATCCCAAGAATCCCGTATAGGGTTCATAAACTGTGGTAGAATGTTAAAATGATGACAACTTACTAGCTTATCTTCTTAATCTTCTCTCTTTGAGTAAGAATCAAATTTGGTGAAAGGAAGAATAACAAAAAGACGGTAAATTTGGTTGGCCGCAAAAAACACTTTAAACACTAGATAAAATATTACAATTAAGTACCAAACAAAATTGCTTAGTTATTCAATTATAGTAGATTATTATCAACAACTACGGTTTGAGTTTGCTTATAAAGAGTACATTATATACCTACGGATGCAAACCAAAAAATGGCTCAACACCTTTTATAAATATTGGATATTGATAAATTTCTTGTAATTTGCTTAACATTTTAATTCTTAGCAGATTTGTCAGTAAAAGTGTTCTTTTGACCATGTTGTAATGTTTTCAGATTCTCTAAAGCATAATAATCAATTTCGTGATCCCCAATTTGATTCAACACATGAATGTTCCTCTCTTTAGTCAATATAAATAAAACATTCATCTTTCTCTCAACTGACTATTTTTGAATTTTATTCAAATCTTCGTTAGAGTGCAAACTCAACAGATTCGATTGAACAGTTCTGATTCAATCCAACAAATTGGTATCTTATGATGTTACCTCACTCTACAAATATTATGTTAGTGCTTGTTCACAATGTACATAAAACATAAGACGTGCATAAGGATAACATAAGCATAAAACATAATTTTGACATAAGCCGCAAAAGTGTTCACAATGAACATAAGAAATATATGAAACTGCGCATGCGTATAAGAAAAAAGTAAACTAAATAAATAAACGTTCAAACCCCTTTCAAACTTTATAACAAAGGTTAGACTTTACGTCTTATGTTTGTGTTATGTTTACCTTATGTCTTACGTACATTGTGAACAAGCACTTAGACACAATATTAACACCATTAATAAACATTGGGACAAAATAAGGGAATTTACGTGTATATCCAAAGAATATTTTGTAGGAATAGTAAAATTGTTCTCTTCCAGACCCTTTTAAAATATTGCTAATGAAATGAGTAGGATCACCATTCGTAGGTCGTTATTGCAAAAGGTGTCTATTTTAGTTTTAAACATTTTTACTATATTTGCTTTTAGTGACATCACATTTGACGATCCAATTGGGGACAATTTCGTCCCAATTTGAAAAGAGTAAGATATTATTATTGTAACAGGCTGTGGTATTGACCCCACTGCACTAAAGCTTAAGCTTATTATGCACCCCTTCACAGAGTGTTGATACTCACAGGAAGACAGAGTTGAAATATTTTGTGGGTTCGCCATTCAAACACGGAACTCCCGCTCATTACTCAACTAGCGATCATATCACACCACTACTGTGGACTTTCCATAGCCCATAGATCGATATTAAGCTTTTTTAGATCAAAACAGTATAGCGTGGTAATGGTCAAGTAGCGAACCGCAGTCTACCGCATCCTAGCATTTTGGAAAGAGTGAGGTAACTTCATAAGATACAAATCTATTAGATTGAATCTGAATTGTTGAATCGAATCTAGTCCAGTTGAGAGAAAGATAAGTATTTTATTTATATTGACCTAGAACCCGAGACGAACATCCATTGTGTTGAATTTGTAAAGCTTGCTGACGTCAGTTAAATTATTAATAATTCATTTGATTCAAGATTATCCGAATAATTATTTTTATGTATTTTTTAACAAATAAAAAACCATTTGAAAAAGGCAATGACCTATTAATTGTTGAAAGTTTGTAAAATAATTATTGGTAAATTTAGCTTGTTGATTTTTAAATTTTCACAAGGTAATAATCTATATCGCTACATTAATTAAATATGGTATAAAAATATCTTTCGTGCAATACAAAAATTAATAAATATTACCGAATCCATGTCATATGCAAAGTCTCCAACATGTAAAATAGCATCGTACATTCCCTGTTGAGTGTCTTCTTGTAATCTGGGGAGAGATTGAGCATTTTCGTTGCCCATATCCCCAAATATAGCAAGAGACGGTTGCCATGTCGTTTGATCGTGCGGAACTGTTTTCACCCAAAATTCCGGTGACCAGCCAAGATTACTTCCACAATGATAAACTACAAGTGCATGATATTTTTATATTATCAACAAATCAATACAAAAACTAAACTTACTGTAAAGGGAATCCAACCTTAAATTTGTTAATTTAACCTTATGAATATATTGTGAACGATGTTTCCATCCACCATCTACAAATAACCTAGATTTACCAAATGCTCTTTGTTTGAGTACTCCAAGTCCATATTCAACTATAGATTCTTCAGTCTTATTAAAAGTTGTCCATGTAACCACTAAATCTTCAATGTTCTTCCCATAAGAAATGTGAATTTGTTCAGGTTGATACCATTTGGAATTTGCGTGAATGACAGCAGGAATAAGAATTAAAAGAAAAATCGAAATCATTATTTTTCGGTATTTAATCACGAATTAAAGAGTCACATCAACTAACAAACAATAACAAAGACGAAAACAGCTACATCATTTAAAATTGCAAAGGTCAAGATCGCGATCGCGACATTCCATGACAGATCCGTACTTTCTAAATTTGTTTGTTTACATCGCTTGCAGATAAGATAAAATAATGCTGGATGCTGTTAATGAATGTTAATGACAGATTTGCGCATTTTAGATATTATCTCAGTTCAAGTTTGTTTACAAAAAAATATTTATAAAATATCTTCACGAAAATATTGTGAAATAGGTTAGAATAAAAAAGAGAAATTTAAACTAATTGAAGCAGTGTCGTCACATCAATAAATTAAATGAGTTCGTTGGTTCCCATTCAACTATTAAAAAATAAAAATTGCAGTTTTAAAAAATAACAAAAGCACAATCAGGGCCGTAACGAGGGTACGAACGCGTCAATATTCACATCCTAAAGTTTCTTCTAAAATTAATTCACATAAAAATTTTTAGGTGATTTTTTAATCCCAAATTTATTTTAGTTATTTTAAAAATATTATCTAACAGCAATTAAAAATATTCAAGGATCTATGATTAAGAAATTTTCTTAGTATTAATTTGTATTACTATGCCAAAATATTTGTTTATTATTTAATTAATAATTATCCAGATTAAGATTATGATTGCATTACAGTTTAACCTCCGCTTCAAAATGTGGTACCGATGATATAAATACAATAATACAAAGAGAAAACTAAGATTCTGTTGCACAGTAGCGGTCATATTTCTAATTTTGGGGAAATATTAAAAAATATATAAATATTTAGTAAAGTAAAACACTACAACAAATTGGTATCATATTAAAAAATAACCAACACGTCATCTTTCGGCAACTTTTAAACTACACAAAACTGTCGAGAGAAAGTACTATTTCAGTATTGCCTCTAATTTTGAAAACAACTAAATATATTTTAATCTAAATAAACAAGAATATTCTTGAAAAATCCTTTAAAAGTATATTATTTATATGGTTATCGTTGTTTATATATTATAATTTAAATTTATCACGATCCGGTATTCAAGTGGGTTTAGTTTTATTATAGCATTTTGTTTGTAAATTTTATAAAACGATTACATTGCAAAACAGTATCGGCATTCTTGCACATCACCATCGTCTGTATGTTTATTATTTGTAAAGTAAATACTGTAACTTTTGAATTATTTTGTCTCTGTCTGCCCGTCTGGCACTGCCCCTATGGGGCAGACCAAAGACGGCCAATGCTCCAGATGAGGTAACATGAGACTAAAACGCCCAAACTCAAATTAATTGACACGTTCGGTTATCTTTCTTAACCAAGCAATTGCAGAACATGACTAGTCACGACCTCGGCACTTTAAGTGACCAATTAAATTTTATTTTAAAAGAGTCTCACGCATGGTCGTCTCAGTACACGAAAGCAAAAAACCGGGCAGGTGCCATGATGGAACCTATCTCAAACCTGGAATGCTCTTCCTGATAGAACACTTTGCCGAATAAGACCTTCCTGTCAAGAGGGATATTTTTAGTAAGTACAGTACGGTAAATCTCGGATCCACTCTAAAATCTAGTCATCTAGATATCATGTTAGGGGCAATGCTCTTATCCTGAACGCCTACAAACAAGCTGCGAAGACAGTGCTACCTATCGAGCCGTTTGCTTGTCATAATAATTGAGTACCTACGACTAGATAAATCATAGATAAATTATCTATGAGATAAATAGTCAAGTGCAATGGTCCAAATGAGGTTGCGCTGCACTTAAGCGGCTAAAGATTTTATTTCGCTTGGCATAGAACCGAAGGTTTAGGCTTAGCAGTCAATACACATAAACAGAAGTTATCTATCGGGCACTGTCAGGAGGGAGAAGGCGAGTTATATAAACCGCCAGCTTGTGCTTCATCGCTCAGATCCGAAAAAGCTTTGGCGGTGTTTGTCTTCTTGGGACGTTTATTCTCGTCCATCTAGTCAGATATCTGCACGGTTGTGTGAGGATCCAGATTTCATTAACGCATACTTTCTCCGCTCTGTTCCGGAAGTTTCTACAGAGACTGATTTGGGGTTGGATGGTTCGTCTTTTTCGGGGGTGGAAGCACTCTCTATATGTGAGGTCACACCTGGGGCGTTGATTGATATTGCCGGGGCTCTGTGCTCCAACGCTCTTGGTCCTGATGGTATCAGTCTTCGTATGTTGAGGCTCGTACTTCCGTTTTGCAGCGAGGTGATCTGCAACTTGTTAAATTTTTCTTTTAGAACCGGAGAGGTGCTATCTATCTGGAAGGCATCACGTGTCAGACCACTTTCTAAGGTTCCAATGGCCGTAGAGCCCTCTCATCTCCGTCCTATTAGTATTTTATCGCCTTTTGCAAAGATAGCTGAGTCTTTTATTAGGGATGCTTTATGTGAGCATTTGGCACTGCACCATGTTTTGTCGCCTGTCCAGTCTGGTTTTAGACCCCACCACAGTACTGTGACCTCTTTGGTGCGGCTCACCTCGGATATTGCTTCATCAATCGATCGTTCTGAAGTCACCTTATTGGTGCTTCTTGACTATTCTAAGGCCTTTGACTCGGTTGTACATGATCGTCTTTTAACCAAACTACACCATTACGGTTGTGACGAGTTACTCTGTAGGTGGTTGGCGGGTTATTTGCGTGATAGATCTCAGGTAGTTGAGTTGGCAGGAAAGGTGTCTCGGCCTTTGACTATTTTTCGTGGTGTCCCGCAAGGAGGTATTCTTGCCCCACTGTTGTTTATATTATACACGACCGATTTGGAGAGAGTAGTTGATCCGGATTGCTCTCTCGATCTTTATGCCGATGATTCTCGAATACATGTATCATGTCAGCCTTCGAACATTGATACTGCGATAGATATGTTGAATCGTAATCTCGAATCGATACGTGTTTGGTCGTTATTGAATGGTCTGACTCTGAACCCTGCGAAGTCGGAGCTTCTGTTCCTGGGTAGTCCTGGGCTGGTGCGTAGGGCTTTAAGTGTTGCAACATTGTCTGTTGCGATTGGTGGTGAAACCGTCAGGGTTGTTGATTGTGCTCGGAGTCTGGGTCTGGTCTTGGACAGTGAGCTCAATTTTCGTCTACATGTGGACCGTAAGCTTAAGGTGTGCTATTACAAGCTTAGATCGCTGTACCAGTTTAAAACCATATTACCTTCTCATGTGAAGTGGTCAATTGTTAGTACTACGATCTTATCTAACATAGAATACTGTGCAGCGGTATATTACGGTTTTCTCACGCAGGAATATAGGCGCAAGCTCCAGCTCATGCAGAATTCGTGTCTGCGTTTTTGCTTTGATCTGCGTAGATACGACCACGTCACTCTTTTCTATCGGAAACATGGCATACCCAAGATAGAACATCGTTTTTCGGTACTATTTGGAGTTATGATCTTCAAAATTTTGAAGAGCGGGAAGCCGAGTTATCTTCGACAAATGATTAGGCCCCGTTCAGCTTGCCATGCACGTGTTCTGCGGGATTTGGGAAATTTCGATGTGCCCTCCTATTCCATGGCAGGTTTCAAGCGATGTTTTGCGTGTTTGGCGCCCAGATTTGTGGAGAGACATCGTAGCCTTTTTGACGACTCCACCAGTGTAAGGTTCTTCCGCCGTAATTTGAATTCTGCTATGCATTGAAATGATTTTAGCGGAAACAGCTTCGATGGTAACGTACAAATTGCCAAATTATGTCAGAAAATACTTGTGTAACAAAAAGACACTTTATGGGCGGGGATACTTGAAGCAACCAATTGAATAATCGCATTGGGATTTTTTGCCTTTGTTACTCGGAATTTTGAATGATTAGTTTTAATTATACTCTTCGTGCCTTTATTTTATAATTCTCTCCAGCACCAGCGGTTCATCTTGATATTTTACATTATTTTTTAAATTTAATTTGGTATTAACAGTAGCAGAAAATTTTATAAATGTAAAGCTAAAATTTCATAAAGTAAGCTTGTAAGGCTTACCCGTAATGTTTTTCTCACTCTATAGGAAGAACTTTGTAACTCCACCGTACATTTGCTTTTTCGACTGTCTCTCCTCCCGCTTGGTAATGCTTTTTTTATCGTTCTTGCAGTGCCTCACCCCCTAGTTACGTCACTAATATTAATCCAAGAATATAATTTATTGGTTTATTAAATTGCTTACCCGGTAGCTGTCGGCCAATCCTTAACACGATTAGATGACTAGATTTTAAAAGGAATTCGAGATTTGCCGCACTTTCCGCTCTGGTCCCTTTGGCTTCGGACGCTCCACTCCTTTTTGACAAACGCTATACTCACTAAAAATATTCTCTTTGACCGGCCCTACTCGGCTAAGTGTGCTACAAAGAAAAGGGTGGATCTTTCTCGATGTGCACTTGACGCTGTGACCATCGGTGCAGTCAACAATCGCTCATATAACAACGATAACAAAGTGTACATACTAGATTAAGTACAATCAGAAACATAATAACACAATAAAAATTATAATTACTGACTTATTCCATTAATTTGTATTTAATCGATGCTTATCTTGACATTATCACTAAATTGAAACTGTTTTGTATCACAGAACCCGCAGCCGAATTTTAACACAAAATCGAAATTGATTCTTTGTCCATTTACAGTATCTTTTTTATTCACTTACAGTTTCCAGCTCTCCGATATATGTAATTTTTTTTATACTTTACCTTTTGGATAATTTTCAATATCTTGCACTTTCGTTTGAACTTCCATGTTAATTCTTACTTTATCAATATTGTTGCCAGGTAAGTGAATGATCGAAGTTTTATGTATCCTGATTTTGTTCATCGGTAGGTATAATTAAGTGGTGTTTAATTTAAATTTATAAAATATATTAATTTCTAAATAGTAAAATGTTTATAGATATAGCAATAATCTGATGTGTTCTTAATTTTGATTGTATAAAATTGAAAATCTGTGACAACCCTAATTTATAAGGAATAGATCACATCAATATATTGTGGGTATATAAGCTCCGTATTATATAGTTTCACAAACAATAAATTAATTAGTGACGCGCATGACAAAATTACAAGAAGATTCATTTTTAACCGACTTCAAAAAAAGAGAAGGTTATCAATTCGGTTGTAAGTTTTTTTTAATCTTTGTTACCTCAGAACTCCGTCATTTATAAACAGATTTTCAAAATTCTTTTGGCGTTGAATCAAGTATATAGTTCCAAGTTGGTCCTATCATAATTTCATTTGTATTGGACCTTGGATTTTAAAGATAAACCGGAAAACACTCAAACTTCTTCTCAACTCCTCTGCAACTCCCAAAATCCTTCTCAAAACTCCTTAAAATTGGCTTAATCACGGATTAAGCCGATTTACGGTAGGCCCGTTGCTTTTCCGTTTTGGTGGGAAGCCGAGACGGTGACCACGTTTTTCGATGTTTTCACTATTCAATACTTTTTTATTGTAAGCCCGCATTTGCAAAAGCCTTTTTTTAGGCAGTTCACTACTCTTTTCTGAAATAGCCCTGGATCTAGATTTCCTACTTTGAGATAGGCGTTCCGCTTTTTCTTCGCTCGTCTCATTTAAACGGCGCTGTCTCATATAAGCAGCACCAGTGGCGTAACTACCAGTGTTCGATGTGTTCGATCGAACGAGGACCCGGCATTAAAAAGACCCGGCTCTGCCACGATCAGAATTCAAATTTTTGTGATTTTTAGCACTAAACAGTGAAAACATCGCTAAAATAAAAAAATATACGGCACATTTTCAAAATAAGGTGTCTGCCATATTTCTCATGTATACCTATTTAAAATAATTATAAAGTTATTTACTGTCTGTTTCGGCTTTCGTTAAACTGAACTTGAAGCTGGCATCGATAAAAATAAAACAAACCGTAAAAGTAAAATTTCGCATCTGGTAGCAATACAATAGGTAATAAAGAAATAAACTCTCATCCTTAGTCCTTAGCAGATTCCGAAAAAATTACTTAACAGTTATGGCATATTTTGATTTTTATTTACATCACATTGCAGTTTGTTACAGTATTTATGATAAGAACCAGTTCTTTTGTTTTTATAAATTATTATAAGTTTTAAATAGTAAAGTTTAAGTTAAATTGTTTAGTTTGAAGTATTATTTATTAAAACCGTCAGGTATGTTTTGAATTAAATTTTTGATTTTCTGTTAACTGTTTTTTAACTGGTAGCTAATCTCTATGGTGATTTAAATTTTATATTTTATATATATTTTTATAATTTTATATATTTTTCATAAAAATGAATTTAAACCAATCGTTTCGCTTATACAAGCCTATTTACATTATAAAATTTTGCTTAAAATTTTTGTTAAAATTTCTATAAAATGTCCTAAAATTTCTAGATTTTCCAGATTTGTGTTTATACCTTTATCACCAAACACACCTTATGGGCCAGTTGTACAATGTGAGTTTAAACCAGAAAATTTGGGTTAACCAATGAAATACGTCGAAAAGCTGTTTTTTAAGAAATATTATTATTGGTTAATCTAAATTTTTTGGGTTAAACTCACCTTGTACAACTGACCCTAAAATTCACTATATTTTACGTAAAACTTTAAGGAAATAGGTGCTGATCTATTCCTTAAAATTCGTTAAAATTTTTATTAAAAGTTATTTTAACGAAAATTTTAAGGTGTAAACAGTGACATTTTTGTCTTATAAAAATTTTAACCAAAATTTTATAATGGAAACAGGCTTTAAGATTATTTAAAAAAAAATTCTACGTTAATTTAATATCCATTTAGGGGCTCGATTTTAAGACCCGACAGTCGGAAACACAGGCCCGTAGCTGCCTTGTTACGCCACTGAGCAACACATTTAGTAGGTCTACCCATATTCGCTTTCGATAAATAGTTACGGAACGCAACATGCACAAAAAAGCATAAAATAAAAAATAAAATAAAACCGACTTCAACAAAAAGAAACTACCGTGAAAAAAATGCACTAAAAACTAAAAAATAATTACGTTATTTAGTTACTTCGACTAGTTGGCACAGGCGGTCAATTATAATCGTTGGAGTTGGTGTCGGCCAAGCTTTTAAGAAATTTTTAAAAAAGTTTTCAAAAAAACGTGTTTTTTGAGTACAATTTTTTGTTTTCTGTCGAATGAAATTTTCGGCAGTAATTAAAACAATTTATCTACTACCTAAGGCAATAACTCATTTTATATACTAATTTGAGTTACATAATGAGCCACTTTCACGCACTAGTGCGGAAAGTGATTTACTTTCAACATCGACGTTGAAAATAAATTCGCTGTGTTTTTGTTTAATTGAAAAAACTGACATTTCTTGATATTATTTCTCAAATAAAATGCTGACAGATTGACAGATCATATACTCGTATATTGCAACAGTACTTCTGAACTTATTAATTAAATAGGATAATTATGGGAAACGTCAAATCAAACAAAAATTATCGATTTAAAAAAAATACTGTAAAAGATAAAATTTTGTATGTTACATTAACTTGTAGAAACGTTTCATTATTATACTTGCATGATTGTAAAACAGAAACAATTTTCTATTGCGGAAAAATATAATATTTGTTTAATTACTATATAAGTATATAAATATACAATAAAAAATATATTACTTATTAACCTTTGATAAATTATATCAAATAAGTTTAAAAAAGAACAAATTAAATAAAAGTTAATTTATAAATTATTTATTGATTGAGCTTTCGGCGAGATGTATCGTCTTTGTCGGAATTATAATAATGGAGATATATTACTTTATTGCCGTCCGTTGTCAACAGTAAAAGTAATTATAATTAAATTTAAATTTATAATTCCGACGAAGGCGATATATCTCGCCGAAAGCTCAATCAATAAATAATTTGTAATTTAATGTTTATTTAACTTGTTCTTTTTTAAACTTATTTAATATAAATACTATGTAATATTAAATTAAAACTTTTCGTGGTGAGTTTGTAGAATTAATAGTTCAAAAATTACAGACAAACCACACATAAAACACATTTACTACAAATAAAACATGTTTTTGACTGAACAAACGTGAAGTTTCACTTTTGGTCCGCGTTGGTGGACGTAAAGTGTAATTTTTTTGTCCTAAACCAAAAAATATACTTTTACGTCCTAGAGCGATAAAATACATTTGCGTCCTAAGACAGAAAAGTACTTTCGCCCTTCGTACATTTTTGTAATTCTTTCTAATATTTACAGTTTTCGCAACTTTGACTACAACAGATCTAAAGTCGCAATACTGACGACTTGTTCAGATATTTCAGAAAGTTTCTGTATTCTCCTCGAACATAAAATGTACATAGAGTTAGAGTCACATATTATGTGACTCTAACGTAAAGTGCGCTAAAGATTGTAGCTCTTACTTCCACATCAGTGGTAGCTCGTGGCTTTTTCATTTGAAAAGAATACAGTGCAAAAGTGTAATTTCATCACACTGCCGGCTTTCCATGTGTGGTAGATGTGGTAATTGTACACCTGTTGAAAACTCAAGCGGAATCTAAAACTACTACATCTCTTTTTCTTCGCAAAAATTTAAAGTTTGATTGTTCAAATGTTCAACTGCAGGTTCTACCGATCTGTATTGAATGTATCACAAATGGCTTAATTATAAATTTACTAATATCAACGTTTACATTTATAAAAGCTAGCTAGTAGAACAAAATATAGAATTTTGCACATTTGTTTTTGAGGACGGAAGCCGCGTCCGCCAGTGTTTCACTCTAACTTTTTAAATCAAACAAATCTTGATCTTATTTTTAGAAAAATATAAAAAAATATAATGTAATTTAATATTTATTTAAAATTTAAAAAATAAGCTGTTTGCACAATTACTACTCAATATTTTTTTATATGAATATAGAATAGAAAATTATAAAAAAATAAAATTTTAAAAACATTATTTGTTAAGTTTCCATGATTAGATTGTAATTAAATCCTTGAAGAATTGCTCTAACCGACCCAAAAAGACCACTTTACGTCTTTGGTGCATAAATAGCTATTCTTTTTTTCTTCAAAAATTAAAAGCATGCTTTAAATTTAATTATAATAATTACTTTTACTGTTGACAACGGACGGTAATAAAGTAATATAGTATTTTAGTTCCGCCTGTGGTCGAGCAGATATGAAAGAAAAATAATTTTTTTAATAAATGTGAAACTTTAAATTTGACAACGAAAGAAAAAATATTTTTTAAAATATTGTACTTTTACCTAAATTATTGTAAAGAATTGTGAAACCTTGCGGCTGCTGAAAAGACGGGCCCGGAAAATAAATTATCATCAGTCCGGGCTTGTGCTGTATAATATTATCCTAATAACGGGGTTGTACTTAGGAAATTTAATAAATTAAAATATAAAAATGCTAATTAATTAAATTTGAAATATGAATACAGTTGTATAATTAAGCAATAAAGAAAAACAATACAAAAAAATGAGAGCGGTTCGTCGCAACTGTGCCACTTTTAGTTTAGTAAATAATTTTCACAAACAGCGCAATAATAAACAAAAGTGACTAAATACCAAATACAGTCGTTCTTTTTATTGTAATTTGATTGCATCAAAAAAGGTGCACCAAAAATAAGTTAGTCATGGGTCTTGGTTAGTCATCAGGAGGCTGGTCGATTTTGCTCCTTCATTTTGGCCTACGTGACTAATTCTTATTTTTACTTGTTTTGGTTTATAATTGATAATGTAAATTATTAGGAAGAATTCGTTTCTTTATTCTAGGCTTGTAATCAACTTTCTCTACTGGAAATAACCGTTATAAAAATCTTATTTACACAACAAAAGCAAAATTATTATTCAACATACCTACTACATAAAGTAACTTGTTCGAACCTCTTCTCGTTTTCAATTTCAACATCCCTACTCTAGACAATTTGTTGTTGAAATAATTAGGTTTTACGATTTTGTTCTCGTTTATGGTAATCTCGAGGAAAGTTTATTTTAAATTTGAGCACAAAGCAAAGAGTCGGTAAATGCTTTTACAGAAATCTATATCGCAAAAATTCGAAACGAATATTTTGAAATCACGCAATTTGCTTGAATTGCTGCATTTAAATAAAAAATAATTGATGATCGGCATATTAAAGTAAAATTTGAAAAAAAGCAGGGAATTTTAGTTTAATTTATGTCAAATTGGTGTTTTTATGCCAGTTGATATACCCAGGTGACAAACCAACTGAAAGTTTCATGTGTTTATCGTCGTCACTCAATGTGGTTCGCGTTTGGTAATAGATCCAGCCATCTTTTTACTGTAAAGTGTTTGTTTTATAAATTTTGATCAAAATTAAACTTGTAATTAATGTCAGAACCACAGTCAGCACTTTTATTAAGAAAACAACTTGCAGGTGAGTCAAAATTATTTATTATAATTTTCATTTTAAGTGACGTTTCAATTTTAACATCAAGAAACGTGATCCTCATTTAACTTCATTCTCACACCAAGACGACCTCGCCAAAAGTGGTAAATTTTATTTCAATCTATTAATTTGTCTGACGTTTCTAAATTTAGTGCACTATTTTTTTATTTATCACACAATTTTATTATTTATAATGTTGGAACCTAGACTATCTGACACAAAAATCAATAACATCTACAATCAACATTTATTTGTCTCAATTAAAAAAATTTGATACCCCTCTTTCCTTTTCCACTTAAACTGTTTCTGGATAAACTGTTTAATAAATTTATATCAAAATAATTTTTTTAAACAAAAGATTTCTCACTAATTTTGACATTTTTTGTAGAACTTAATAAAAACCCTGTCGAGGGTTTCTCTGCTGGACTAATTGATGATAACGACATTTACAGATGGGAAGTTTTAATTATAGGGCCACCAGATACACTATAGTAAGTTGATCCTATTATTTTGTTCACTTTTTTCTTTAGTATTGTTCACTTTTAAGTAAATTTCACTACTTACATGCATCTACGTAAGTTAAACTTACACACGACAGTGAGTATTAAATATTTCTATTATTATAATTGTTTTCCAAGTGTTACATCACATTGAGTGTAAAATTCTTTCATTTCCAACTTGTAATTTTGTTTTATTTTAGCGAAGGCGGATTCTTCAAGTGCCATCTGCATTTTCCAAAAGAATATCCACTTAGGCCACCTAAAATGAAATTTGTAACAGAAATATGGCATCCTAATAGTACGTATCATACTGTAACTAGTGCAAAGTAATTCGACGATTTGTGTTTCATTTTAGTTGATAAAAATGGTGATGTGTGTATATCAATTTTACATGAACCTGGTGACGATAAATTTGGTTATGAAAAGGCATCGGAACGATGGTTACCCGTTCATACCGTAGAAACTATCCTAATATCAGTTATTTCTATGTTAGCTGATCCAAACGATGAATCACCAGCTAACGTTGATGCTGCTGTAAGTATTTTTAATCTTTATTTTAGAAATCTAGAAGACACGGGACAAATCGATAGAGAGTAAATGTTACTTTTAGTTCAAGTGTGCACGTGTAAGCCGGTGTAATTTTCTATTTATTGCTATGTTTATTTTTTGAAACAACAAATTGGCAAGGGGAATCTATTTTTTTTATTAAATTTTTCTATTGACGTTCTTCATCTGCATTGCAATTTCTTACACAACAAAATTTTATGGTAAAATAAAATAGCCAGTTACATTTTTAATGTTGTGAAACCTGCTTTGGATATCTTTTCAAGGATTTGCTTGATCATTGTACAGCAGGAAATTCAAGTGCTTACAATTTTTAAATGCAATATTCGCTAATTTATTACTTGCAGAGTTCTTTCAAGTTTTTATTAAGCACATGCCAAAGCTGGCACAAATCTCGAAGAAAAAAAAACTAGAAAATTACAGGGCTTTACAATTATTATTATTATTAACCATTCTGTTAATGTAATGTACAATCTTTTCCTTGTAAACTTTCTGCAGAGAATTTTAGATCATTTCTGAACTTTTCTAAATTTCTAAGTTAATCTTCCTATCTATTTTATAATAATTTAGTCTTTACACGATTTATGTTAACGGGTGCTCAAAAACAAAACAAAAACTTTTGTAATTTTTCGTGAGGACAATCAATTGATGATTAATGCAAATTAATACAAATACTTTTTAAAAGTCTGTGACAATGCAATAAACTGCTTTACAAACTTGGTGCCACAACTGAATTGAAAATAAAAAAAGGATATTATAATGTGTCGAACATACGTACAACATTATAGATAAATAAATAATTTTATTTATAAAATAACTTATAGAAAAAACTCAGAATTCTGATACTAAAGCATTTAAAATGCTGCAGGAGAAACTATTTTTTAGTGTTGATAATTTTATTTCCCAACATACTTCGGTTTCCAATATTTGGTCCCACCAACCAAATTTAATTATATCATCATCAGCTCTTCAGTCCACTCCTGGACCATCAGTGTCTTTCTCTGTCAAGGAAGGTTTCAGCATGTAGACTCCACAGCTGCTTACTCTGGATTGGGGCATGCCTGTAACCCTGTTTTTAATAGTTGATGGTGGCAATCATCAATTCAGGGGGACCGCCGGCTTTATGCGCCTTCTGAAGCATGCAGATGATCATAAGAAAGTTTAGATTCTCCTCGGATTTGAACAGGGTTCCAATGTCAGTAGTTATTTGGCTAACATACTAGGTTAATCATCGTTTAATTATATAGGACTTCTCAACAAGAACTTTGTGTTTTAATAGGAATGATTTTTGATCTAGTAATAGTTTTGTGATTTGTTTTTTCACATATGTCAAGTAGTAGGTCTACCATTTATTATTATGTCTTCAATTTTAATCAAAAATTGATGATATGAATGTGAGTGATACTATGTGGTTTCAGCAGAACGGCGCCATATGCCATACAGCCACCGAAACAATTAGTTTATTGCGAACTAAATGTCATGATTGAATAATTTCGCATAATTTTGTGATTACTCGTAATTATGTGAAAGATCAAGTTTATACAGATAATTCACAATCCATTGAAGCCTTGAAAACCAACCTCTGACGCGTAATTGGTGATATAAAAATGTAATAGAAAATTTTCACAATTAGATCGATGTCTGCATGCATGGTCTTAGTGGACATTTGTCTAATATTATTTAAAATTTAAAAAGTCCTTGTTGAAAAGCCCTATACATTTTTTGTGCTATTGACATCTGTTTTTGTTGACTTTCAATCCTTTGCTTTTAAATATTTGGTATGGATTTCATCATGTGGGGTAATTTTTAGTTATTTTGATTTGGTAAAATTCTTGTAAAAAAAATTTATTGTCATATTTAGCTATTTTCGTTTTGTACCCATTAATTAAATGTCCTTTTTTATATATTAAAATAGCACACATTCTGAAGGGGTCGTCAACTTCATAAAAATTCATATGACTAATTCTAATTCTAGTTAAATTCCAAAATAATTTCGTCAATTTCAAATTAATTCCAGTAATTCCATGGTAATTCTGAGGGATAAATCAAGGACAAAAATTGTGTACCTGACATTTGATTGCAATGTTGCCCGATTCAACAAGATTTCGCTAGATAGCTGAAAATTTGGTAGATTGTTCAAAACTAAAAATTAGGTAGCTTTCACTATAATTTCAGCAGTTTATTTAAAAATTAAATTAAATACTGTTAAATTATTGTGTATTTTCATGTCAAAATAATTTCAGCCTCACAGATACTGTTTAAAACGCAATAAAGGAATTAATGATTTTGCAAAATTGGTAGATCTACCAAAAAATCGCAAAGTCAATAAATCTACCGCAAAATCGATAGATCTGGCAATACTGTTTGATTGATACTTCTGATAGACCAATTTTTCTTACACTTTTTATTTGATGAGATTTTTATTAGCTTCTCTACTTTTTTCATTTCAATTCTATATCAATTTAAATAATTTCTATTAAATTCCAACTATTTGTACAACTAATTTTAAAGTTTATATACCAATATACTAAAATGTAATGTTTTTATCTCGATAGAAGTTTTTACATAGGGCTAAAGGTGTACATTGTACTTTTGAAATAGGTGAATTTTAGGCGTCTACGTACCAGTTTACTCCTAACAATGAGTCTCATTTTGTTTACTTTGTGGCTTTTTATTGGGTGACTTTGCTTTTCTTCCTCATATTTAAGTTGCGGCGTGAAATAAAGTACTTTCCTCAAAGTAAAAACTAAGGGTTTTCTTCATATTTCTTTTAAATTCTTTCTGTTTTTCTCCTGTCTTTGGTTTTCTTTGTTATTTTACTTTATTTGTTGCTTTTCTTCTTGCAAATCTGTTATCTTCTTGAACAATCTTACGTTATAAATATTTATATTGTAAAGGTCACCTGAATATATTTATACCGTAAGTATAAATCTCATACTATAATTAAAATATTAATTATTAATTACATACATTAGAGTTATGTACAAAACTTACTCATTCAGTAACCTTTTACCAATAAAAAAATGTCGAACCACCTTTGTTTAATTTTTAGAAATAAAATTAATCTATTTGCAGGTATTGCAATCTCCCTTTATTTTACTCTCTCTGTTTTTTCCGAAGATCGCAATTATCTCCTAGAACTAAGTATAAGGGAATGTCGTCAGGGTTGGCCACCCTTTTAACTTTTGCCCATAACTTCTGTGTAAGAAAGAATTTTGTTAATCTAAGCTCATGATCAGAAAAATCTAGGAATAAGGCCACTTTTGAGGCAATTGTAAATTGATTGGGTAAAAAAAGAGAACTTATACGAGAATAAAAAAAAAATAAAATGCTGTCAAGGTTGGCCCTCCATTGAGAATCGTCAAAATTTGTGCAAAAAAATTAACTGGATGAAATAATAAACCAAATTCATTTTATTTTTATTTGATTGAGTGAAACTTTACAATATAATGTCGCAGAGAATTGATTTACATGACACATTATTCTGAATCGCCGTTTTGGCATATAAAATAACTCCTCCCAATTTTGGCACATGTCAAATGCACTTTTTCTTGCATTCGATGCATGCAATGGAGTTGTTACGGTTCAGGCAATGAAGCATTTGCTTCTAAGCAGATCATGCATTTACCAACGTGTTTTTTTTTTCAACGGTCCAACCTTGACAACAAGTTCCATAACCGCTCTGCGTCACACTGCATCCAAACAGGTAACGAAATTGAATTTTTCCCTTGATTAATTTTTAAAGGCTATACACAACACATTTTAGATGCTTATCTTGACGAATTCATGTTTTCGTTCTAAGTTTTCATGCTCTATTTGCAGCTGCTGGAAAACTTTTTCTTATCTTTGTTAAGTGAATGAGTGCACAACACGTTTCAACATCACACTCCGAAATCGGGTATGGCACGTAAAGTTTGTTGTCATGGAGGGATGTTTTGTCACACTCGCACATAAGTAGTGCCAGTGGTCTACACTGAAAAATTGCAGTGGGCCGACCTAGACGACGGGCCAACCCTGACAACATTGCCCTATAATAATGTGTATAAATATTGGCACTACCACTTTTCTGTACCTTTACTGTTTTATAGATATGAATGTAGCTTTATAATTGCGCATATTATGCACAGTAATAGCACATTTTTGCAAACTAAGCCATTCCAGATTGTAACGGTCTGAAGAACCACCGCATTCAGGCACCTTGCATATTGGGTGACATGCCCTTGTACCTTCGAATATAAAAAATTAATATGAGAAAACAATCCTGTTAAGATATCTGATTTCTTTCGTTAAAATTAAACGTGTTAGAAACCTTACCCTTGCTTTACTTCTACTTATTTATTTCACCTTTTTTGATTTAATTTTTGTTACCTTTTTTTTTCGATTGCCATACACTATGCAATGTGTAGACAATCAACTAGACCGAAGCCAAGATAATTTATTAGATAATATAATTAATGGGGTGGTTTCCTGTTATTTTACCCATGATTACTAATGATATTTTACTACTGGGGAAGGGATTATGAGGAGTCAACCTTAGTTACTTCCTAAATTTTTACTTATTTGTATACGGAGGGGGGGTTATTGTCAGTTAGACATCACCACGATTTAAACTTTTTTCTATACACAATAGGAAAGAGGACAATTTTCTGATCATTTGTTAGTTTTCGGGAAAACGGCATTTTAAAATTTGAAAAATCGAAAAAAAATATAGCGTTGGGACGGGTCGCGCACCAGTAATCGACTCGTAAGCTTCCCTGGTTCATGTGATCCGGTTTTCTGTTAACGGTACGTGTGCTTTGATATACTTTTAATGTTTGCTGTCAGATGCAGTTGACACCTGGACAAGTTCTGTGTCTTTGTAGATCTGTTATTTTCTAATTCCACCTTTGACGAATTCTGTTATTCTACAGGGATATTTTTAATTTGTTATGTGTTTTGACAAACTCAACGACGGCAAATCACACATCGATGTAAAAACGAGTCTAAATTGTAAAATTCGATTTTTTCGAAAACTAATGGATGATCCAACAATTTTTTTTAAACTGGTTAGAAAATTGACCTCTTTTCTATGGTATAGTGTATAGAAAAAAGATGTTTGACTGATAGTTCCCATATATGGGTTTCAAGAATCTGGGAGGAGGTTCTTATAATGATGAAATAAGAAGACAAACGTCTATAAAATAACAAAGAAAAGTTATTTTTTATTTTTTCAATTTTCACCACTAAAGTTTACTCAGGCTACAGATTGACCTACGCCCAGATTCATAGACAAGTATTAAGTGCTAAGTAAGACCAATAAGGTAGAATTTGTTTTTTTTGCAACCTTATTTACTAGGTCAATAAGGGTCTATTTTAAAAGTCGTTTTTTAAGTATAAGTAAGGCATCGTTTATGAATACGGCTGTTAGATAGTTAAAAGGAATATTATTATTGTGCATATATAGGGCGTAGGATGATTGCAATGTAGCTATAATACAGACCGCTACACAATCATCAAACACACTCTTGATGATGCAGTTATTAAAGTTCTCGAAAGTCTCAAAAATATTAAACAGAATGGTTATTCAATTTTGTCTGAATCGTGAGAACCAACCAACTTTAAAGTTGGTTAACAAAAATTGAATATAGCTTCACATGGCAATTTTTATTCAATTCTAGTTGATCAATTAAATTTCAAAACTCAAAAATAGAATTGCAAGAAAAAAGATAACTTGTGCAGAAACTATGGGGAATTTGTAAAATCAGCTTTGATTAGATGATAACATTTTGTCACATCTATTCATATCAAATGTCGGTAGTAAAAATCTACAAGTTTTCCATCATATTGTCTGTATAAATATCATGCAATAAATGTTAAATGTTAGCAGATGTAACTGAGCCATCATAATTCTAGTAAAACTGCTAAAACTTTTCGTTTTGTAGGAAAGGGAGAAAAGACTAATAAACTAAGTAACATTCAAACAACTTTAAGCAGTTAATTTATAACAGTTTTAGTTTTTCAATGGTTATGAATTAATGCATGATTATAATACTTTGAGCTCTTGTAGTTGAATAACTAAATGAAACTTTGTTATGTTCGTTATAAATCGAATAATGCAGGGTGGGTCACAAATTCTATAGCATCTTTGATAGCGAAATTAGAAAATTTATAAATAACTATTATCTAATTGATTCTAGATTTCAATTTATTACTTCTTACATAATCAATTACATAAATTTCGCTCAATATTATTTTTAGAAAACGAAACTGTTCTTATGTTAATTAGGTATTGTAAACGAACATGCGAACCTAATTATTTTGTCTAATCATTTTCTCTTAATTAAGGTCTTGGTTCTGTTATTTTCAAGTATCAAGTGCATTTGCACTGTTGTTTATGCTAATTTATTGATGCATTCTGGTAGTGTTTTATTTAACCTTGCTAGACGTTTTTACAGCGACATTTTATCCAAACGGTTATCTATCTAAGTATGTACACTTTTCTAAAATATTATTGTAATTGAGAAAGCGTGAATTGTAATTCAGATTATACAATTGTTGAGCTTCTCACACATTGAACCGAATCATTCACAGCATCATCGAATATTATTATTTATCAATAGCATTGTTAAATCTTTACAACGCGAGATTGGTGAGGGTAAGCAATAATGTCTAAGACTTATGGTAAGTTCGGGAGTTTCTTTACTTTGCCATGCAGTTTTATTGATGGTTAATTCCCTAGGAGTTCAACTTGGCAGAACTAATAAAGTTCAACTATGTTGCAACTAATCAAAAGTTATTGATGTTTGTATTACAGCAAAAAAAATTATTGTAAAACTATTATATTAAAATTATTATATCTTTTAATGTTTTTTTGTTTTACTTTACAGAAAGAATGGAGGGAATCTTATACAGAATTTAAACGAAAGGTTGCTCGTTGTGTTCGAAAATCACAAGAGGAGTGTTAATAGACTTATAAAATATTAATAAATAATATGAAATAAAAATTGGTGATTTGATTTCCACAGCTTGAAATTTAAGTTTAAACTTTAATTGAAACGAATGTTTCTGTATATTTTTTTTCTATCCATTGTCAAATAAAAACAACTATACAGACATTTTATAATCGTAACAAATATAATCAGTGTTTATTATTATTTTCAATACCCGATCTCTTTATAAATTGAGAGTAATGTGATTAATGATTTTTTTATTGCTTAATTAAGGTTTGGAATTACGTTTTCGTTTTAATTTTTTAATTTAAGTGTATTGTGAATTTTTTTGAGATATTCTAATGATATATCTTGTACACTTGAAGCGTGATCATTTCTAATTATTAGTAAACTTACTAATTGACCTTAAAGGTACATTATGTCGACGCTATATGAAAGCGCTTCAAGTGTACCAACTTGATTCTTATGAAAATTTTCTGTATGTACAAAATTTGATTAACGCTTTTAGCAGTTTTGTACTGTCAGTAAGAATTTTTAATAATTACTTAAAATTTCTTAGTAGGATAATAAATATATGTACTCCATCCTTAAATTTGTAAATTCAGTAACACTTTCTTGTAGGAACATTTTAATTAATTAAATTTTATTACAAAATCTACTTACTGGTTTTATTCTTATAATTCTAAACTTTTTCTATTTTGAAAACGATTTTTATTTGAATTTATACGAGTCTTTGTAATCTAGACCGGTTATTTCACTACACTCTAGAAACTTTTTTAAGCAGGGGTTTTCCAAAAGATTCAAGGGGATTATATAATTGTGCATAGGAGCTTGAATCTAACTTAAATTATAATATGAACTGGTTCACAAAAATTTAGTATTACAAAGTATTTTTTTAAATTAGATTATAATATTCCAATACACAAAATAAAAATTAATGATTCGTGCTGACCCTTTTTGTTAACAGAGATTATGCAAATTTCGAATGAAATGTAAGGGCTAAATTTCATTGTTCAATTGGACTAGGGTAGTAAATGTATTAAACGGATTCTGTATAATAATCGTTGATGAGCAATTCAAAATCATTGTTTTTTTCTATATTAATTTATTAAATGCACTGATTAATGATGATTTAAACAAAAAACTCAGGTTGTGATCTTATTATAAAACAAGAAAGAAGGGAATTTTATAAAAAAATATTTATTGAAAATAAAATACTTATAATATCGAATATAAAAAGTATATTATAGATCAAAGGAATAAAGGTGCTATTGCAAACAATAAGTGCAAAGCGTAGACGTTCTGAGATGAGAGAAAATTAAGAGAATAAGAAGATATAACCAAATCCTTTGAACTGCTACTACATTGAGGTAAGTTGCTATCTCTGAAATTGTTTTTTTTACATTTTTTAAAATTGTATTTTAAGAGACACCCAAAACTAAAATAATTGACTGCTTATTTAAAACGGCGCAGCATGAAACATTGACAAAAATATTTTTTGTTCTAAAATATTCCATCATTTTAGCTTTTACAGTAATAAAAAAGTTTATAACCTCATATGGCGCAATTAAAGCTAGATTGAGTAATTTGTGTTTTATGTCGCAATATATTTCCAGCATGTTATTAAAATTTAAATACCTATTTACAAAATTTAATGGTCCCATAATATCTAAAATATTGAGATAATGCAAACTTGGTTGGTTTGAGATAGCATCATAAAAAGTCTAAGTTTAAAGTTATATTAGGCATGAGATTAGGTATCTGAGTGCCGTCCGCCATTTTTTACTTTTAAAGTTATGGCTGGTTTATATTTAATTTTTTTAAACCTAATTTTCTTTTCACAATATGCTTTTTTCTTTTATTTATACTCGAGGAGGGGGGAGTTCAATTACTCTCACAGTTTTTTTTTCAGGAATGTCCCACTCGCAGATTTCTTTTATCAGTTGGGCTTGAAGGAGAGGGAAGAATCCCTGATTACGTCACTGACGGGCTTTTGGAAAATTTTAGTACATTTGTACTAATTCGAAAAATCAGCTTACGGATATCTAATTGAAAAGCGGATTTAATTCATTTAAGAATTACAATAAGCAAGTTTTCAAGATAAAATAATCTTGACGAATGCGATTTTTAACGCATCTGTTTTAATATTTAAATAATTTTGGGTACTTAATAGTGAGAGAAAAAAAGAGGAAATCAACGGAACAACGGGGGAACAATATCTCACTTACTTTTTTTTACTTTTATATTGCGGGAGAAAAAATGACAGTTTACTCTACGTCTTTCAGTACAAAATATTAACTTTCAATTATTTCCAATTTTGAATAATAGAAAAAGAACCTAAAACATGAATTTCATTTTCTTTTGTTTTATTTTTCTTGTTTATTCAAATATTGGAAGTCCAAATCTGTTAAATGTAAATTTTGTTTTTTAAATATTATTTTTCTATGTAAGTATGTATCCTTTAACAGTTAAAATTCATTATTTTAACATTTTGTTTAGTTTATTTTAATTTTGAATAGTATTTTTTATAATAGCTATCCTGATGACATAAAGTTACGGGGGGGGGGGTATTGCCTACTTCAGACCTCCCGGTTTCATAGGTAGAAAATTTGTATGCATGTCTAGATGATTTTCTCTATTTCTCTGTCTCCTCACACAGAATAAATACATTATATGCGGCAATACGTACTGGGGGTTTGGGGGTATGGAATATAGGATACTATAATATTATACTAACCGTACAGAATACTCTAGGATATAAAGATAAAAATTACAGTATATATCACACTTTGACCTTCTGTAGATTTTGTGAAGTAGATTTTTTTCATGCAATGAAGGAAGGCTAGAGTCTAGTGTTTGGCCTAGTTAGGAGGTAAACATGCTAAAAGTTCCCGGACCTAGGAAATGAGGGTTAATTAAAGGTTCACAAAGGACCTCGCGGATTTTGTTTATTTACTACGCTCATGAAATTATTTTGTCATGTTTTTTGATAAACTCTTAACTTCTTTAGTGTTTATTTGAAACGAAAGCTTTCCGAGAGGAAATACACAGACTTAAAAAAAATGATTTTTCGATCTATTTTTGACCAAATTGAATAAATTTTATGATTCAATATTTTTGGCTGGATTTTAACAAAATTTTGTTGCGCTTTATGTTCTTTCTATCAAAAAACAATGACTCTCGCGGTTGCGGTGATAGGAATTTTAGTATGTAGTTCAGTAATATTTATGAATCATTTAAGTCAATTTTCAGACTTGGGTTAATATTTCCTAACATTTTGTAATCTTTACTTTTTATAGCGAGAAGCTGCAATTCACGATTTTGTGTCATATATTTCGAAATTTTCAAATTGTTTTAATTTTTGATCAGTTTAAGATAAAATATTGAATTAAAGGAAATTTAATGCTGTAAAGCTTAGATAAGTTTAGAATTAAGGGGCATAGTTTATCAAAAAACGTGAGATAAAAATAATCTTTTTAAAAATTTTACGATTGTATATCTCGAAAATTTTAACAGGTACAAAAAATAAAATAGAAAAATTACCGCATTAGAAAATCGCATTTTGACTAGGGGTAATCGTTTTTGATAAATAAGTAAAAAAACCATAAGGGGTCATCCACTAGGGGCGGAGGGGGTGGGCATTGCTTATAATTATGATATGTGACATGGGGGCAGGGGGGTCGTAAGGAAATGTGATGTTCGCGCAGTGTATTCATTTTATTTAATTTTTTTCTTAACAAATTGTTTCTAGGGGGAGGGATCTAGCTTTTCTGACGCTATATTTGTTGAGGAGAGGAGGGGGGGGGGTATAAAAAATGTTTGCAAAAGGCTAAATTTTGCTTGACGTATTTTATGAACAACCCCAAACCGGTTTTTTTGTGCCAACTGCACACCGCTCACCACCCAGATCCAGGGATTATTGTTATGGTTACCTCCTGACTAGCCCAAAACAGCCCTAAAATCAAAAATTTTCTTCCAGACTTCCGTTTTGAGCATTCATTGCCTGGACTACTAAGTAAAAAATTGTTAAGATTTAAGATAATGAAATCTTAGCTAAGTATCTTTGATAGAAATCCATAAAGTGTACCAATTTTGATTGCTGTAGATCCTCCTGGGTGAAGTCGAACAGCCATCACTTTCACGCATTAGTGGCGGCCGAACGCTAACTGTGCCACTTAGTTGAGAAATAAAAAGAGTTGAATTCTTTGTATCGTCCGATTTCGTATTTGTTTTAAAAGAATGTAACATGGAAATGGTGATAATAGAAGGTAATTCATGGGGTTTCCTTATACAATTTCAATTTTAATAATAAGTTTAACAGCAAACGTATAATTTCATTTGTTTTAACTACTTTTAAAAACTATAAATAATTTTTGACAGATAAACAATGATAATAAATTGTACAAAATTAAAAATATACAGGGTGTTCAAGTCATATAACTTTGAAATGCATATAGATTTATAATTTAAATAAAATAATTGTTTAAGGCAATTAGGTGTGGATAAAGTTATTATGTAGTTTTTAATATCTCATAAATTTAATATTTATTTATCAACTTTTATTATTTAGATTATGTTTAATTTCTATAAGTAAATCATGAGCTAGTTCTAGAGAACAGCAGTTTTTGATATTACGAGCGGTAAATTTAAACTCTAGAACACCCTGTATATATTATGTTACATAAAATGTATTTTGCGATCACAGGTATTATACTTCACTATTTAAACATACTTTTCTTTTTTTTACAGCATTCGAATATAAATGTTCACTATTATCACTATCGCTTTTTGCTTCATTGCACAACGTCAATGTTAAATTTGGATTGTCTCTTGTACTTGAATATATTGTCGATACACTTTCTGTCTTAGTTATATTTGGCATACTGACAGCTTCTTGAACCTTTTTATTAAAGTATTTGAAAGGAATAAAATTCCAAATTTTCGATCGTTCTCGAGTTTGATACAAGTAATCTGAACTTTTGTGCAACGTTATTTTATCTTCCATACTTGATATATCGGGATTAAACGTAACAGTTTTTATGGTACACGGAGGTGTGCGCGGTTCATTATAAATTTCTAACGAACTCGGTTTTAAAATTGACGCCTGAAGATGCTGATTCGAGAGTAACGATCTGTGCTCTTGTTCCAGGTTTAAATCGATCGCAAAGTTGGATATCAAATCTGGATCGGCGTCCAAAGAACAGGGCGATAAAATTAATGGCGAATTTATGGTACTTGCGTTTTGGAATTTTGTCAACTTAATTGTAGGTATGGTGAAACTACATTCCATATCGCATTCTTTATTTTGCTCCGCCTCCGGATCGAACAATTTATCGTCGTAGCCATCCAAAAAGCTAGAATTGGAATTAAAGAAGTCCGCACAATCGGCGAACTCTAATATTTCGTCCAACATTTCTTCCGCCAAAGCCGACGCTTTACTTGTATCGCTGAAATTTTCGGGTTCCCAGTTTCTCAAAGCCGACGAAGTTTCCCGCTGCCAGGAACATTGGCCGACACCCACAAAATGCTGGCAATCGTTGGAACCATTAGTTTTGTAACTCACAACAGATGCGTTGCTCAAATTACTACTCGAATTTGAATCTTCCAAAAATAAATTTAAAGATTTCGCTCTTTCAAATGATTTTAAATTTCGTATATCGTCCGTGCAGGTACTTAAATTTCCTATAATTTTTGGTGTTCTCCTCATCATTTGAGGCGCTTTTAAAACACATGATGGTGGTACATTATTACTCTGTGTGGTCCAACAGGAAGATTTTGGATCTAATATGTACGATTTATTACTTTCGCTATCGGAAAAATGCTCGGGTTCGGCCAACGGTGCAATATTGCATAAACTTCTGAAAGTGTAGTCTTTTTTATTTAACATATCCAAATTTTTGTTTTTGTCTAATGTTATGTTTCCATTAATTTGTTTGTATAGGAAATTGTTGGTTTCTGGAATAGGTTCCGACTTGATACTGGATGTAGTGTTTGGATATGGATCTGGTAGTGCAGTGAAGCAGGTTTCCAAATAAACACTTCTCGATTCTGGACGTTCGTGATTGTCGTCTTCTTGTATGATCATTTTATACTCTTGCCATATTTCGATATTAGTTCGTTTTGGTTTTTTTGGTCCCAGGGTGATTATAACCTAAAACGAATAAAATTGTGCATTATACATTTTTTAAACGCGGTTGCACTTCGTGGCTGAATTGTTTGGTATGCTGTTTTAAACACCATTATTTAGTATTTCGTTTTTGCAGACCGGGAATTTCTAAACTTCCATTTTCTCCCCACAGATAGTTTGCATACATCCATGCTTACCAGCTCAAATAAAAACCTTCCCGTTTAGAAATTCCAGTTCTATGCAATTAAGTCCTTGAAAACGCATCGGTACTAAATTTTAAAATTTTTTCGACAGCAAAATAAAATAATTTCTAGCAATCATGCAGCGCATGTTTCAGTTCATGCAATAAAATAAAAATTTTGTGTAAATAGAAATTCAAAATTTAATTTTAGAAATGAGGTCTTTTTATACCTTGTGTCGTTAGGTGGTGGAATATAATCTATTGGAGACTCAAGGGAGTGGATGTTCCTCCCAATTGTATGTGTATGTTCCACCTGTTCAAGATAGCTTATGAAACCATAATATTCAAATAAACGAAATTAATATAAAACCAAATAACAAAATATCTAATTTTGGTATGTGTAATACAATAACGCTTTAAATTATTGGAAACACAAAATATGGATTACACAATATTACCTTATAGTATAAAAATTGAACACTTTTTCCAATAATATAGAATTACAGCTTGAGTGTGGCTAAAGTAAGGAAGCTAACACATAAAAGTCTTCTTTTCTGTTCTTTTAATTTCGAATTATCGAAAACTTGATAAGGAATTAAAATACTCAAAAATTTAATTTGACGAAATTTTTCAAAAGCTGGGTTTTAACGATATTTTATTAATTTTAATTATTTAATGGAAAATATAATATTCAACATATAAAGCAGCAAATGGCGACTACGGTAAATTAAGGAAAAAATTAAAATACAAATAATAATAATAACAAAATTTTAATAACAAAAAATACAAAATAAATAATTGTATAGCGTCATTCTGTAATAAAACATCGAACACTACTTTGAAGAACTCTGACAATAAACATGCTGGATGGATACATCTAATACATTAATACCGGACGTGACGAATTTCTCTATTTTGTACCTTAGTTAAAGCTGTTAATAATTTATCTGGCATGTGATCTTGGATCATAACTGGAGAAATCAGAACTTCATCAAAATCGGTGTTCTCCGCCCAAATTGCTTGATACACAGGTTCGGCACCGGCCAATGCTTTTCTAGAAAAAAAAATGAAAAAAATAAATTATTAAGCTCTTTAAGTGATGTAACACATGCACTTTTATGTTAAACTAATCGGACACCTAATGGTTATTGGAATAACAACGTTTCAGTAATTTTAACGTTTCTTCTTATTATTTGCATTTTGGATTGGTTTGGTTTCTACATGGTATTATTAGGATACACCAAGTTTCTATTACTAAAGGTGAAATATCTTGCCGTAGTATTTAAGGTAAGAAAGATAAGAATTTATTTCTTCTTAAGGATTTGATTGGGTACAACTCAAAATTTGTGAAGAGCAGAAGTATGGATTTACATGCCTGGATTTAGCAAGAACTTGTTCCAATAAGTGGCGTTCTCTTGATATTTTGTGCATACAAGAATTATTGATTTGATCTAGTTCTGAAGTTATAAAAGGATTCTGCGTGGAAATAACTCGGAAATGCCCTTATTTTTTGCTTAAAATCTTTAGTTTAGAAAAGTGAACTTTTAAGCTAATCGACAGATATATTTTTTGGAAAATTTATTTAAGTGTAAGCATAGCAATATATGTATAGTGAATTTTAAGACATCTACTTAAATGACGATCTACAATTCAGTGGGGGGAGGGGGGATTATTAAGCTAAGAATTCACCCTAAGAGCTTCTACTGATGTGCAAAGCATTGCAAAATGAATTAGTTTCATACTGAAGTAAAAAATCGGGAAGGTTGGTGTTAGAAAAGAAACAGAAAATATAAAAAAATAATTAGACAGGGCGAAGGTACGGATGCCCACCAAGAAGTGGAAATATAACTAACTAACAAATTTTTTGTGAAGCGAGTGGCAGCCGGAGGTTGCCTTGAAGCTCCTTCATCTGACGGTATTAACGGCTTTGGCATTTTCAGGGCCCGCTGGACTCTCAGTGGTGGCGTTGAGCCAGTTCTGGCTTGGTACCGCGGCCGATGAGCCGGGTATTTCTTCCTTGTAGTGCTGTTTTTTGTTTCTTGTAGTTTTTTTCGCATTTTCTTGTCTTGCGGCGAGTGAATTGACCGGATTTTTGATCGTCGAATGTTGTTCTTTAGTAGATTGCGGTCTGAGTCTTCCGACTGTTTATGATGGCTACAATTTTTTCCGCATATTTGCATATTTGGTGATGCGCCAGCTAGGCCGTAATTATCGCTAGTATTGCCGGTGTAATTTCTTGCGTTACCAAATGTGGTTGTCTGTGGGGGAAGGAGGCAGTTTGTCTTGGCGTTCCTGTGTGTCCCGGTCGGTTTTCTGTTGCACGTTCTAGATTTTGAAAATTTTTGACATCCTCTATAGCTGGGGCTCCCAGCAGTTTGCGTAGGTGGCTGGTGTCTCCTTGGTCTTTGCGCAGGCACTTGTTACATGGAGGCTTGCGCACTTCACGCATCTTGCTGCGTGCGAGTGCGGGGTGGCACTCTCTTTGCGACTGCCCAAATGTACTATCCTATCCTGAATTTCCGCTTAGGCGATTAAATGACGATGTCGATGTCAAAAATCTTCTCCAAGTCGAAGATTCTTTTGTTTTTGTCGCATTTCGGGAAGGTAACTAGTAGTAGTGGGAGGGGCTTCCTGTAGCGGCCCTTGTACATCTTCGAGACGTTATCCACTTGGAAGCATTGTGCTTCTAGGTCTTCCTTGATTGTGTCGGTGCCAATCGTATAATGGATGCCCCTGATCACAATTTTTAGGGGCTTGTCTGCTTCTAGTCGGTGGCTGAAGAAACCGACACTGTCGGGTAGAAAGATGGCTTCCAGTAGTTTCTTGATCCCAGTTTCTTGAAAGTGATTGGCGGGATCCTGATTTGTCGTCTTGACTGGGAGCTTCTCGTTAGTGTTATTGTGGGAAATCCCCCGACGTCGTACTGGCTGGTGTAGGCGTTGAATTCGATAAACGATGAACTTCTTAGCAATATGGAGGTGCCACGGTGGAACCGTATATCTCCTTCATCTGATGTGGGCGGTGGGCGTTGGGATTTATTGAGGTGTGATTCCTCATTTAAAGCGCTAAGCTTGATCGGGCTGGGTTTTTGGTCTATGGGGATTTGCGGGATTCTAAGTACGTTGAATTTGCCTAAGCTTCAGCTTCCATTACAATCTGGTTGTTGTTGGGGTCTTGGTCAGGAGTTTGCACCAGGGGTTTGAACCGATTTGCCTGGTGCAAGTCTTTTATTGACGAGTTTGCAGAGCCCGCCTTGCCGTTTTTCTTTTCCTTACGAGCTGAAAATCTTTTTCCACGTTTTCGGTTTCTTTTATCATTTCTGCGCAGGCGATTTTGATTTCTTGTCGCTTTTGACTGCGCTGGCTCCCTCCGGCAATGAAGGGGTCGAACCGCTTGTGATATTAGCGATTTTTTCATCCAGATCGCTAGCCTCTGATCATCGTCGACGCGTTGCACTTTCAGCACGTCCAGGTGGTCGGTAATCGGATCTCTCCTGGAACTTGAGCCTGGTGTCGCTGAGTCGGAATTCACTTGCTGGTTTAGTTTTTCAAATTTCTTTATCGTTGTGGCGTATTCGGCTTTATTTTCATCGTGATCGGCCTTCACGTTTACGTACTGTGCTCTCAGCTTTTTGTTTTCTTGATCGCTTTGAACGTTGCGATTTGCCTTTCTTTTGGCGCTTCTTCTTGTCATGTTGGTAATGATGACTTCTCTTAATCAGTTAACGGTAAAATTAGTTAAGCTAGCTAGACGGCTGAACACTGAATGTGGAAATATAATTTGTCTTGTTGATCATTTAAGCTTTTGGAATGAGTGATCATATAGAAGTCTCAAGTTTGCTACAATTAGACGAAAGATTCCACCAATCACATTCTATCTGGGACCCACAGCAGTATCGTCGGGTTATATCTTGAAAGGTTTCGCAGAGGTCATATTGCCAGCATATCGACGACATTTTAAAGAGATTGAAAAAGAACGTGAGTTTACTGATAAAGCTCATGTCAAATATAGGAAGCACCGAGTCAGCAGAAAACATATCTTTAATACACATGGTACAGTATAAGTGGATACTCGGATGGCTGCATTCTTGAGAAGAGATTGAAAAGAAGGAAAATACCCACGTGTAAATACCAGACATTAGCAAGCGCGAAAACTTTTTGGAAAGAGAGATCCGATCAACACAATGGGTAAGACAGCTACCAGTAATTGCTAATATTACAAAAAAATTAGAGAAAATTTTGATATGAGAAAATCAGATATGAAAGAGGCGTTGAGTCTTCATTTGATAGAACTGCACTCCAGCAAATCGATAGAAGAAATCGGATATATATGTAATTTGCCTCATCAGCTTGCTGCCAGTCTTAGCCAACGCTTTCTGAAGTAAATGTTATCCAGTTGGGATGGCTTAAAATGTGACAGGGTAGGAAACCTCGGCATTGAAAGCAGTTTAAAAATTAAATTTTTCCGATGTTATTACGAGTTATTTTCACTGAAAAGTATCCAATAACTGGACTAGATCCTTTATAGTTGATTATAAATTTTTGGTATTAAATTTCACCCTACCATGAATTTTTAAGTACAGTGCAATGTGTTGCATTCAAAATAATGTGGTAGTAAAACTGGAATGGAAATGCATAATTTGCATTATGACAAAATATGTTCACCGCGTAGGTGATATTTTATTTACAAGAAAAATCTCATTCTCCTAACAGCTAAAGTGTATAAGATTTATGGAACTGAGGGATGGGAGTGTTTAAAGAGACAGTAAAAATTCTTCACACATAAAAATTTTTCATATGGTAATAAATACAAAATTTTTACTTTTAAGGGTAGAATAAAAACTACCACAATCTTAAACGAACGTCATGTATGTACGCCAGACAACCTATATAAATAATTACTATAAAAAAGAAAATAGAAGTTATTTTTACGTCAGGAATATAAAATTTCCGTCTTTTCCAATTCCGAGATTTTGTAATTTTAAAATGAGTTATCTTTTCAAGGCGTTTTTATTGGAAGTTTTCTTGTTGATGTGCAATTTGTAATACTTAATAATATTTTGAACCTACATATTTTGTGGAAAAACATGCAAGACTGATATATCCAGAAACTTTGGGCGTAGTAGGTTAACTGGTCCTATATGTTTTAATAGATATCAGCAAAATTCTTGTAGAATTTGAAAGATGACATTAAATAAAGGATCTACAATTTTGAAATAATCGATTTTACACATAACAGTCGGTGAATTGCCCATTCTGTTGACGGTGCGAGTAATCGACGTAAATTGTTGTAGCATTTGTTTTAGTGAACGGGGCCGCCCACAGACGACTGCTAGCCGTGCTACTGTTAACAATATATTATTGGAGTTGAATTTAACCTTCAAGTTGGGACTACTTTAGGTTCTAACTATATCTGTAATTTTCGAGTGCAATTTATGTTCAAAAATAATTGTTTAAAATAAACAGCCAATCGAATACACGCATTCAGTTTTTGATCTGTTTCACGTGTATTTTTGTATGATTCTCAAAATTTAATGTTTATATTTGTAATTTACCTCCTGAACTACCACAGTTTCATTAGAAAATTTTTAAATTTGTGGACCTAGTTAACGTACTACTCCTGAAACTTGTTTACAGGATCTCTTCTGTTATTAGAGGAAATCCTATAATTTTTACATTAAAATAAAATTATCTAATTGAAATTTAATTACGAAATTTGTTTGGAAAATTTTAATTTATTTTAATGCGATCAAATTAATTTGCTGGATATTTTAATACCACACCACAATCACAAGGGTATTATTAATTATTTTTATTACCTCCACGTTTTTTCATATTTTTGTCTGAAATAGTAATGATAAATTTGTAAATAATAAAAATTTTCTATTAAGAGATTGCTGATTAAAAATTTAAAATTCACTTACTCGTCTTTCGAGGGGTGATGTCTCACTATATGAATAATACGCCCTGGAGGATACATTGGTTGATGCGTTGTTAAAGCAATAGTACTATCCGAAGGGTGAACACCACCGATACTTCTAGATTGATGTTTCTCATTTATATAATCGGCCATCGCCTGATCTGCTGTCGACAGTTCGGTTGCCGAAGTCGGTTCGATCGAACAGCAGCAACACATCACACCACACGAAATAATCTTCCACTAAAATTTGTTTCAAAATAATCGCGTAGACTACGAAGTAAAATGTTACCTTCGGATCAACACTTCTCTTAATTGCGTTGATCAGATCGGCTCTTAACGCTTCCATTTGATTGAGACCCAAACGAGGCACTACGTCTTTACCCAAAACTACCGAAATTGTAAAAGTTTTGGTGTATTCCATGGCAGCCATACTGAAAATTACAGGAATTAAACAAACTAGGATAACAAAAAGTTAAAAACCAACCTTAATAGTCCTCCAGGTGGGGAATAACAATAACATACAAGGTTAGGATATTCACTTTTTAGCATGATTCCTAAAATACTGGCAATGCCGGCTCCTAGAGAGTGTCCAACGATGACTAAATCAAACGATTTGGTTCCAACGGCAGTTCTGTAATTATGAGCGCGTTGCAATAATTTTTCGGATTTAATTTTTTCAAAAATGTATTCCGCGGCACTGACCATGCCCTTGTGTCCCAACCAATCGTCCCTTATTGGTTCTACAGAAATCGTTTCGGCTTCAGCGTTCAAATCTGTCAAAATATCCTAGACAAACATTTATATCAAGAACGGTTTGGATAAAAAGCGCAAGTTTTTACCTTCATACTTAACGTTCCCCGAATGCTGAGTACAATTTTTTCTCTGTCGTAGTCTAAAGCTATAAAAAATGGAGTTTTCCCAATGTCAACATGATAAGTGGCGTAAATCACTTCAATGTTGCCCAACTCTGAAAGAGTCTGTAACGCAGCACGATTTAGTTGACAACAGTTGTCTTCGATAACTTCCACTCCACTTCTGGTTAGATTCATAAAACAACAGCACGAAGCATTCGAGCAAATTCGACAAATACCCATTTTTTTGGTCATAGCGTACATAGGCCAACCGTATGCTCGTACCGCAAAATATACGTAACGAATGACGGTTTGGAACAAGTCCAAATCGGAACCTTCTTCTTGTAATGCCAGGAACTTGGTTTTTGATGTAACAGGAACACCAGACAGAAATTCGTAAGTGTCGTTTTTACGCTAAAAATACGCCGTCAGTTCAAAAAAATTCTGCGAGTAATAGTTTTACCTGCTCAATAATAGCTCTCCTTTCAATTTTTTGATAAATTCGTAACAATATTATGCCCGCTATTACATCTGAAGGTACAACATCTAAATCGCGAAAGTAATCAGATAAAAGACGAGCAATTTCTCTAAACGAATTTCGATTACTATCATTTGAACGCATACAACAAAAAAGTAGTCTACATCGCTGATCCCAACTATCCTGATACGCTTTCATTACTTTCCTACAAAGTTTGGTCTTAATTGCTGTTTTTAAGAAATTAACCGCCCAATTACCTCTGTCTCCAATTTCTTGTGCTACCAGATCTTTTATACTGGTACTTGGATTCGGATTCTCTCATCGATCTTTGGTACGTTTTCATTTTAACCCACGATCGTCCGGCAGGATCGTAAGCACACCAAATATTAAAAAATATACAAACAATGGTAAACCAATTAAGTACAATTAAAACTGAAAAAAAATTATTTTTGTATTTTTGCATCGAGAGCTTGCGACGTAGATGTCACTTACCTAAAAATACTGTTTTTGCATAATTGATTGGACATGTATGATAATTAAGCGATATCCAATAAATTCCATATCCGAGGATAACCATTTCTGCCATAAGTACACCTAATCTAACATACAGAATATATCTCACAGCACTTCTTGGCTCGGTATTTAGTATACTTCCTTTATACGATATAAAGGACATAAGCATTTCCAACACTAAACATAACGCCACAGTAGATAAAAATACGATGTTGAATATCCATAATTCTAATACACATTTATCTGAACTACTGTAGTCAAGTAAACATAAAACGCAAGTCAATATGGCGGCACTAAAAAGAAAAATTGTGTAAGATACAAATTATTCATGCTATACAATTTTATATATGCATATCAAAGAGCTTCAACAATATATCCAAACGATCTCAAACGAAATGAACGATTTTTACTTTAAAACGTAAGAGCCGTAACAATTTGAATGTAGGGCAAAGTAGAATTTTTTGCAATGATTTTCTTTATAATAAACGCAATTCCGTGTATCAAATACTTTTCACTACATTCACAGTAAAAGCGTCGCATTGCCAGGAAACTCTTATGTTTAAATTATTCATAACAAGCAGAAAGTGTTTCACTACTTCATTCAAAGTGTGATTAAAAGTTGTTCAATTTTATAGCTATTGTTGGTCTTAATCACAATCTTTAAAAAATAATTATTTCGATTGGAAATATAGCGTTTAGGTTGGTAGGCCAATACAATGCCAACCATAATCATCAAACGCTGGAAGGACATGGCGACTGTAATACCGGTCGATCTTCTATTAATCTTATTGACTTTATTGGCTTATACGTTTTTAAAGCCAGGATTTTTTATTACTTTTTAAAAAGCAAGTAAATTATATTTATATCAATTTTATATGCCAATGCTAAATTGTTTGCGGGAAAATTGAAATTAAATACTTCATTCAATATAACGATTTTCTAGAAGAGCGATTGAAATGCAGCCGGCGATTTTAAAGCCACATTTAATGGTGCGTTGAAGCCAATGTTGCGTACGTACCCAGTCTATAAATTGAAGTTTTCTATTTAATAGCATTGAATTATAATTTAGCTGTTCCATTTGCAATTTATCAAAAAATTTACTTCTATAAAGCATCACAATTAATTTCATTGTGGAGGTTATTGGGGTTAATAACTCATTTCGTAAACTACGATTTATTCATCCAAAACGCGATTTTATTATGAATACAATTAAGAACAATTTGATGCTTTCATAGCAACAACACACCTTTTGAAATGGCACCGAAACGATAAAAAAAAGTTTACACGGATAAAATGTCAGTAAAGTGGGTCAATAAAGTTATAAAAGCATAGATCTCGACGTGACACAAAAGTTTTGCTCAAGAAAATGAAATATCTATGGAAAATAATTAATATGTCGTATATTACAACATTTATTGCAGATAATTTAGCCAAGTTCTATTATTCGGTGTTGTTTATTTTTATAAAATAAAAACATATGACAACGCCAATGTATGTGAAGAAATGGCACTTTGGAGAAGTTGTGATGATTCGAAAATCAATATCTAGCGATGTGGTTTTGATATTTTGCCAATTTTTTCATAGCCGTTGTTATGCATAAGTATACCTCGAAATTTCTTTGCTTTTAACAAAATCAGCTCTAATTGTATCCCTTTATAAACGAAGTCAAGTATGTTTTTGAAGTTAAAGTCAATTTATAACGTTTTCCGATGTTTTCAATCTTTTTTGGTTTTAGCAAAACATCCTTTACTAAAAAGTCTCCACCACTTAGATTCAGTTGTGTGTAGTGTACATTATAGCGAGGCGACATCTATCGGACTGTCAATTAAAGGCTATGTTTATTAACCTACAGAACGCACGTGTATTTTGTTTATTTTAATGAGCTGTAGAACTTAAACTGGGTGGGTTTGAACTGTTATTTGCAAATTCGTAAATGCGCGATTGTGCAGTTTTACAATTAAAAAATAGAACTTAGTTTGATGCGTCGCATCATCATCATTCGACGATGGAAGTTTTGACGTTTTACGTGTTTTTTTTTAATGAATACTGTAGATATTTTATTATTGCACCGTTTAGATTATATTTTTTGACGACAGCTACAGTTAGAAATCGGTGTTTAGAATGGTATACAGTTAATTACAGTTATCCGATTTTATTGGTTGGGGATTTGTGTTAAGCTGGATGTCAACAACTTGTCTTTGCGGTTGTGGAGTTACTGTCGAGGTAGAAAAGATCATTTGAGATTATTATTTTAATGATTTAATATATAAATTTATTATTAACTTGTTTAATATTTTAAATTAAAAGTTTTTAAATTAAACAAGTGAATTAAACATTAATAATATTTTTATTAAGCTTTTAGCGAAGGTATAATAAATTCTGATAAAAGCTATAACCTTCGCTAAAAGCTTAATAAAATTATTAAACATTATTGACGTTTAATTAACTTGTTCAATTTAAAATATTTTTTTAATGTTAACTAGTAATAATAATTTAAGATTATAATTTTAAATGAAGATTTATGAATTTTCATAAGAACTTGGCAAATTGTTTTTGCCTCCTTAGAGTACTATTAATCGTTTAATTCCTTTTACCTATAAGGTATAGGTTGTAAAGCCTTTCACTTTGCAGTATTACCCAGATATTTAACATAATGTTCCCACTTTTTTCTGTCATTAGTCAATTGTTTTGTTCTGCTTATTATTTTAGTCTTGTATCGACTGTAATTGTAGGTTCTTCCTTACGTATACTTTTTTTTCTTTGGTCATCTCATCATTGTGATATCCTGTACTGCTCTCAGGTATTTCATTTCTAGCGCCTCGCCTGTATCTTGCTCTTAAGTGTTGAATTCAGGACCCATGCCTCACTGCCATGGGTTTATAAACTTTTTGTTAATAGTGATACATTTTTATCGTTTTTTTGCATCTATCTTATATACCTTTTTTGCTTCCCATTACTGTGTATGATCACTCCCAGGTGTTTAAAGTTCTCAACTTGTTCAATGTTTTCACTCTCAATTGCGATGTTTAGTGTTTACTTTTCCATTACTTTAGCCTTTCCTTTATTGATTTTCATTCTGTTTTTCTGTATGCTATCATTCTATACTTTTAGGTTATGCTGTAGTCTCTTTTTACTTCTCGCCATGATAATCATATCATCTGCAAATGTGCATTCAGTAATTTCAACTTTTTGTTTTAGTTTCTTTAATTTATGTTGGCATTCCTTCAATATTTCGTCTATAAATATTGTAAATAATATAAGACCTATTACTTCTCCTTGTCTTAATCCTTGCTATGTTTGGAATTTTTCGAATTTCATGTTTCTGATACTGATGTAGTACTTTCCGTATTTTCTCCGTACAGACGTTTTATTGTTTGTATCAATTTTTCACATACTTTTCGTTTTTTGAGTATGCTCAATACTCTTTGTCATTGTACACAATCGAAAACCTTCTCTAGATTTATGAATGCGAAATACATACATATTTGTCACACTCTTCAATGTTTTCTATTGAATATATCTTGTATACTTCTACCTTTTCTAAATTCACTCTGAGCCTCTTCTAGTGTAGGTTCCACATATGCTCTTAGTTTTTATTTTAGTATTTTTTCATATACATTCATAGCAGTACTTAATAGTGTTATACCTCTGTAGTTATTGCAGTCTCTTCTATTTCGTTTCTTACGTCTATGTAATATAACGCCTTTTCGCCAATCTTCTGGTACTTCTTCCTTCTTCCATGCTTTTTACATATTTTCCAGTACAATTGTATTATACTCTCCGACCCCGTATTTTTCATCATTTCTGCTGTTATTTTATTATGATCTGCGACTTTACCATTTTTCTACTTCCTCCTAATCTATTTCGCTATTTATAATTTTTGTTTCTTTTTTCTCATTTAAGTCAATTATTTCTGTCTCATTATTTTTGTTTTTTACGTCGTATAGTAACGTCATAAAATACTCTTTCTATCTTTATATAATTTTATCTTCTTCCATGTGGATATTCTTGTTCTTATCTCTTAGTGCTTGTTCACAATGTACGTAAGACATAAGATAAACATAACACATACATAAGACGTAAAGTTAAACTAGTAGTAAATCAAAGTAAGTGTTCACAGTGTGCCTACGAAATTCTTATGTTTATATTGATCTTATGTTCGGCTTACGTTTGTACATAAGATTGAAATTATGTTACATTTAGTAAAATTTGTGGTTTGAAGCTGGTAGTGTTTGGTCATAAGTTGAAATAAATTGACAAAATTGACATAAACATAATCTTTGTTATAAAGTTTGAAAGGTTTATACGTTTATTTAGTTTTTTTTTGTTATACGCATACGCAGTTTCATATATTTCTTATGTTCATTGTGAACACTTTTGCGGCTTATGTCAAAATTATGTTTTAACCGTGAAGTAAGAAATACATTAATTATTAAGTTACTTTTTAATTTTAATACATAATTTAAGTACATTAATTTACTTACATCTAGTAAATTAATGTCTTTTATTGTTTTCTAAATAATAATTTTCTACGTACTGTGTACGTATTCCTTACTTTACGGTTAAATTTTATTATTTTAACTGTCTAGTTTATGTTTAATTTTTAAAATTTTCTCTTATTTAAAAGAAATATTTTCTGTGTCTCAAAGGCTTATAAATTATAGTGAGCAATTTAATACATCTAAACAAAATTGTTCGATATTACTATTTTTAAGCAAATTTCCAAAATTTCCCAAAATTTTATTATAATTTTTTACATTATAAATGAAATGAAATTAAAAATACTAAATTTACTAATGTTTTTAATATCTCCGCATTAGGTATAAATGCGGAGTGGTTTCCTGTGACGGGAATAATTCCAGTTTGAACTTACAAATGCTAACATAAATAAAGTGTAAATAAATAGTGACGTGATACACCGAGTATTTAAATAAATCCAGAGTTAGTGTTAAACAATTGTAGTGTAAATTAGTATTAGTGTTAATCTTAGTGTAGTAATTGTTTTATTGTTATTAACCTTATCTGTATAATTTTTTGTAACCTTTTAGAATTAAATAAACGTTTTAATTTTCGTTACAATAGTAATAACCAGAAAATTTCCAGTTACCTTATAAAAATTAGTATATTCAAGTAGAGTGTACAAAAATAGCTTCAGTTAGGTACTACCTTTGGTTAAAAGCTATTTGCATGATTATTAGACATATATTTTTGGTATAACGCCAGACCAAAGCTGTGACGTCACCATATCATGTTTGTAATTAATTGCCCAAAAAATAAAGAAAATAAATGTTAAATTACGTTCTTATATAAATACTGGCAGCAGCAGATTGTTGTTTTTCATCCGCTTTCAATTGCTATTAGAACATCTTTACAGACTTTAAGTTTGAATAATTGATAAATTAAGATAGTTAACTGTATTCTTTGTTGCTTTAGCTTGGGTGGTTTTCTTTTAGTTTAGTTTTCAATAAAAAAAAAGATAGTTTCAAATTCCTTTCTGTTGTTCATTAGAGTTCTTTAGTTACAGTTTCAATGCAGTTTCGTTCTGAAACGAATAAAATAAATGAAAGGTTAATTTTAAGTACAAATCTAAAAGAATTAGAAAGTTATGAGAGAGTGACGGACTTCCAGGCCGGCTGAATTGGTCGGAAGTTGTTGCTGCACGTTGGCGAATTAATATTACATAGAAGCTTTTATTTATTTGTCTGTATTTTTGCTCTTTTTTGTAAAGTTTCCAACTATTATTTTAGCATTGACTAAATTTACCTTTTAGTTAGTTAAACGCTTGTTTGCTAGTGGTTACATCTTCAACTTGGCACTAGCTTTAAATGAACAATGTTAATTAAATTTAATCGATCTGTTACAGTTTTTGTTATATTTATCAAATTGAAAGTGTATTATACTTCTCGTAGTTTAAATTCCACGTTAAACTGTAGGTTTTTTTTATGTGAGATACGGATATAATTTATAGGATTGTTATGAACTTTTAATTTTATTAGAATGCTCTGAAGAAGCATTTTCGAAGAAGTGAACGGGGAAAAAATGATTACTTATTTGAAGCGAAAAATGAGAGTTAAATGCAATAATTCTACTTCCATTGTGTATGCACTAATGCATTGTATAGAGAGTTGATAGCATACTGAAGTAATGTAGCATTAATATTCTAATTACATCTGCAGTGTCGGTTTCAGCCAATGACAATGTAACAAACAATGTGGAAAGCGATACATACATTTGATGTTAAATATTTATAATGCGATTTGATAAATTGTTTCTGGGTAAATTGTTGCGATCAAACTTTCCGAGTACCTTTTAATAAAATCTCCAAACTCGTTGGCGAAAGACTCATACTATACTATGCTGTCATTGAAGTTAGATAACAAAATTAGGAGTTATTTGGAATACTAAACGAGTCGCTGCGAATACTTTAAAGTGTTTCACAATAGCAACCTTTAGGATAACTACCCACTTGAATAAATTTTTTTTAAAAGACTGTAAAAGTTGTGATGTAAAATAATCCCAACAAATGTTTCAGCAGTATAAATATCGATTTTTTTGACAAAGTTAGGGTTTGAATTTTTGAGATTTGGGTGTTTTACTGCATTTGACAGAAAAATAATAAGGGTTTATAGAGAAAAGGGTAACATTGGCGGTTGGCAACCTCAATCGTAACAAAATGACAGTTTTCATTGAAGAGACAATGTTTTATAAACCGCCTTCGAGTTATATGGAGAAGCGGTAGAAAGTCTATATTTTGCAGAGGAACATGACGTTGTCTTCTATTATTTAAGCTTGACTACTTGACAGCATGGTTATCGTTGTCTCTCTGGTGGTTGTTTTTATATTAATGATCAAATAATAAGCAAATAGCCGTAAAGATGTTTATTCTCTCGTGTATGAAGATTTATTGTAGGAAGTAACTTCAATCCTTCACAGAAAACCTTTTAACCAGGATGGAAATATGTTTATTACAAAAACAATTACGATATAAAACGTAAAAAATTCCTTCTCGCATTGTTGGTCTTAATTGCAAATTTCACGATTTTTAACCTTATAATAAAAAATTAAGCAGATCGTTAATATTATTAATATACATACTATAATGTAGGTTAGGTTACGTTTTTATTATTAGGTAGCAGCGCCGTAGCCGGGAATATTGGAAAGGTGAACATTTTATATTAGATAATACACAAGTACGTAAATATTATACTAATTAATGTATTCAATGGATTGTGTGCATTATATTTTATTTAACGTTTAGCAAAATTATTCTTGCCTTCCGGAACTACAAAAAATTTTTTTTTAAATCTTGAATTTATCATAAATATTAGATACGTTTGCCATTGTACTATAAAAAATTTGGAAAAGTTTGCGATTGGAATTCAATAACCCCATCAGAAAGCAAACCAAGCGACTAAGATGGTTAAGAAAGTTTCGATGTCGATGCATATTTGCTTTATAGCCTTTTTATAAAATTGACAGGTATATAATATTTAAGATGCTTAGGATGTTTAAAAATCAATATCCCATTTTTAGTCCTTCATCTTGGAGTTGATAGAAAAATTTTAATATACATAGGTAGGTGTATTTTATTATTTAAAAATATTCAATCCAAATGTGAAATAAAAATCGCATTCTTCATCTCTCGTATGTATAATTTTTTGTATAAAAATGTGTTCAGCAAATCCTTTCTTTATCCTGCTTGAGCAAAGTTGGAAAGCTCTCTTCAAACTTGAAACATGTTTTAGTCACCTTAATAATAAGGTGTCAATCAAATGCATATTTCACAATCAAGTGAGCAGATTTGGATATAAATTATTATTATGCTTGACTTGTTGTAATCAGAAAAACCAATACTTGGCGTATTTTTACCCTTAAGACACACCAAGAAATATTGGTATTAGGGTGAAAACGACAGCCAGAGGGGTTTTGATGTTTAACATTAATATTTTATTAAATGTAATCCGATTTTTAGTAATAGTAACTCAAAATCGATACTATCACTTCATGCCAATTTCTTGTAAGTGCTTCGCTTTTAAAAATAAAACTCGATTGTTTTGACAAGAAAATTTGTTAGGCATAAAAAATATTTATTTTGTAATAATTGCAGATTCTCAATTTCAGTTTCTGAACGTCTTTTATCGCTCTAGTGAAGTTGATAATTTAAGATTTTCAAGTTATTTATGCACAGAGATAGGAACGATTTTAATTTAATGAAAAGCTTAACAATTGTGCAAATCAGAGTTAATAGCAAATTAAAAGCAACCACATTCAATAACCAAGTGCCAAACTAATTATCTATTCGAGTATTTTCAAAAAGCAATCGATCATTGTCGAGGTTCTGTTCCATTAGTAGGCACTTAATTTCACTTTTAATAGCAAATCAATACCAAGAAAGTATCAATATAGGCAACAGGTGTTTTAGCACACTAATTACCAAATTATTTTTACGGTGTAAGTAAACTAACAATATTGGTTCTATTTTTTTTTAAATATAAAATTTGATAATTATTATTACTAATTTATTGTCAGTTGCAATTAACCAAAAGCAGAAGTATGAATGAAAATTTTGCCTGTTCATTAAATTAATAAATATTCAAAAATGGTCTCGGTTAGGCAATTTCCTTTTGAAAAATTATATAACATTTTCGTAAAATAGCAAATTAATACATAAATTGAATTAATTTGTGAAGCTCGTTATTATAAAGCTAATTAGTACATTCAACAATTTAAAATCTTTACATACAATTTAATTGAATGTAATTTGCGACTTGATAACCCATTTAAAGCATATTTTAAGTTTTCTTAATGAAAATTGGCTTGGTTAATTAAAATTAATGTTCCAATTTCTGCTAACAACGTCAGATTAAAGTTTGCTGTAGAGTAAATATAGGGCATAACTGACATGATATTGCAAACTTTGAAACAACATATTATTTAAAGAACGAGCTACACCGTAGAGAAGTACTCTCAATTGCGAAGATTTAATAAAAAAATTAATTAAAATAAGAAAAGCAGCAGTGAACAACAGACAGACACATTTCATAATGTTATTATATTTAACGATGACCAATATGTGGTGAGCTTTAAATTGGAAATAAGCTGTATTACAACAACTTCTGTTCATATTCTTAAAGGTTTATTAAAATTATGCATATTACATTTTTAATAAAAGTTTCCAGCACATAATTTAGCATATTTAATTTTTCAGCGAAAATTACATAAATAAGAATATGTAAAGATGCTTAATTATCTTCTCGGCGACATTATTAGTAAATTAGGTACCTAACTTGGTACGAAGCTAAATTTACATTTTGCGTCATTAACTAACCACCGGAGGATCATTTACCTTGTAGTAATTCTGTTACCTTTAGAATCCTTACTCATCCGACTTAAATGGAAAGTCGAGCAACTTTTGGTTTAGAAGCAAGACGAAAAATATGTTCCGATTCTTATAACCCAAGGAACACATGTTACTTCAATTCAATATTTATAGGTTGGAGAGTTGTGTAAAAATAATTCAATTTTAGAGCGTAATATACAGAAATCAAAGTTGATGAATCGGTTACCTTGGGAATTTTGCGGTGAAATTTTTAAGGCATTAAATTTTACTATCTACCTTTGGATAATTAAACTACGATGTTGGAAATAAAATCTAACCTTTATTTTGTTCTAAATACGGTATAATTAAAACACTATCATTACCGAAATACGTTAAATACGTGGTATAATTCTATCGTTAACCAAATGTTTATGGGCAGGACTGATAATGAATTGGAAAAACTTAAATTAAAAATGTGACTAAATTAAGGAAAAACAACAACAATAAAAAGGTAGATTTGCATTGAAATGTTAGTTAATTACTAATTTTTTCTTTAAATTACTTTTAAATTTACATTTTTTCAGTTCTTTCAGTTTAATTACCACTGTAGGTTGGTCCTGCGTGTATTTTTAAACAGTTTCGGATCTTATCGTGCTTGAAAATTTTATTCTATTGTCTTATACTGTATCCTTCAGCTATAGGTTAATGTTACTTGCTTTTTTGTTTTGTGGTTTGTCCTAATTAAGGACTTTAAATGTTACGCCTACTTATTTGTAGTATTATATCACTGTTTTTTATTATTGTGTTATTGTCATATAATTTGTCAATTACATAGAATAATTGTATGGAATACTTATGTATTGTCTTATGTCTGTTGGCCAGTCTGCAGTTTAGTAAACATTTGGGTAAGAGAGTTTTGGGCTGTTTACGTTTAGTAGATCGTCAAAATACCGCTTCCATGTTTGTAATATTTTTTTCACTTCTGATGTAAAGTCTCTATTTAGTTTCCCGAGAAAAGTTTTTCATCTAGGCTTAAAACCTGATTTTGAGTTGAAGATTGCATAAAATGCGCTTTATAGTAATTTGGGATTCTGTTTTTCTCCATCTCTGTCATTATTCTCTGTTCATATATTCTATTTTGTTAGTTCTTAGTATTGTGTTTCTTGCCTTTCTTATAACAGTAGTGTAGTTATGTATATTGTCGTGTTTCGAAACCATAAAAATGTAGTAGTAAAAAAGTTTGTAAAATTATAAATGCAATGTAGTAATTATAAATGCAATGTAGATAAGGTTTTAGCTATAAATAAGGTGGGGAGAACGAAAAACTAGAAAAGAGAGGGGCTTGAATAGAAAGACTTGGGCTCACGCCTTCACGTCGAGTAGACGGGCGGACGAACATCATTCCCGCAATAATAATTTAAATTGTTAATTGTTTGAAAATTAATAAAATAAATTAAGTTAAGTTGTTGTTTTTTATTTAATTAATAAAGTGAAGTGCTAATAATAAATTCGAAAAATTAAAGAAAGTGGAAATTTTTAGTCAATGCATTAAAATTACATAGCAACAAATTTGTTTGACTAGACGCCAGCTGAAATACCATATGCGAAGCGAGCGCGCACGTGAAACCAAAGTCCAATACCACATGAAAGGTAACAAAAGAATGAGAATTTTTTAATTGACAATTTTTTAAACACTGAAGAGTTTTATGTTAAATAATGGATACCCAGTTAGAGTAATTTTGGAATGAGCAATATTTTCGTGTGTTTCTTTATAACATTAGTTTTTTGTACATTTCTCTATCTCTCAAAGTCTTCTGATATTCATCATCCCACCATCCTTTTGATTTCTTTTCTTTTTGTTTTCTCTGCCAAGTGTTTTGTCTGCTGCTTTACCTGTCGCATCTAGAATATCTTTTCATGCCTCTTCCACGTTAGCTTGGGATGTTATTTTTTCGAGTTGTTTTTCTATTGATTCTTTAAAATTCCTTCTCTCTTCCGAGTTATTCAATTTGGCTACATACCATTGTATGGTTGCACTTTTATTTTTTGTTCTGTAGGTAGATATTTGAAGTCTTACTTTGGCTCTACTAAGAAATGATCAAAGTCTCCGTCCGCTCCTCTAAAGCTTCTCACGTCCATTACATTACTTTTATGTCTCGCATGCATCTCTCTAATGTTTTGATAGTTGAACATTGTAAACTTTATATTATTATTAATATATTATTTGTTGTTGCCAGGTCAATCGACCTCATTCCGTTATGGTTTGATAGGTAATGCAGACTATATTTGCCAATTGTCGGACCAAAATTTTGTTTCTTGCCCACTTTTGCATTAAAATCCCCGCTAGCATTCTCATATTGTGTTTAGGCATCTCTTCAATAGTTTTTAAAAGGCGTATTTTTTTTCGTCATCAATTTCTTTGGTTGGCGCATATGCCTATAAGAAAGAATAGTTATACCACAAACCCTTGACTCGCAGCCAGCATATTCTATCGTTTGTGAGTTTAAAAAGGATTATTCTGTCTGATATACGTTCATTTATGACAAAATCAGTTCCTTGTTAATGCACAGTTTTTCTAGTTGTTCTATAATTTATCTGGCAGTTCCTGTTTTGTGCTAACTCAAAACATTTCACGTTCCCACATTCAATGAGCTACTCACTCTACTCACCGACTCCCCCAGGACACCTCTAATTGGTTTATTTTAAGTTGCCAATCTAAAAATATGGGCAATGTTCAGGATGCACAACTTAGACAATCGACTAATACCTTATAAATAATTAATATATTGATGTTATTTGAGAGAAAAAAAATTTATTTAATTATGAAAATTTAAATTAGAAAATATTTATGACAAAAATTATGCCATTTCTTGCATTACTAAACACAAAATTCAATTACAGAATTTCAGAATGACATCAACAATATTTTCGTTCAATTTTATTTGAAATTTTAATTCATATAAAGTTTTGAATGAAATTTGAACCAAAATATTGTTTTAAAATAATGTAATTCGGAAATTGAATTTATTAACTTATGGAAAGATAATATTATATATGGTATAGCTTTGTTTAAATCTATTCATTAGTTTTGTCATACAAATAAAATACCTTTTAAAAATATTCATATTCATTTTGTAAATTAATTATCTACCGTTTCATTACGTAACTTTATAATAAACAACAAAAGTTGACTGTTGACTATATTTCTTTTTCTTTAAGACAGATTTTCTTTAAAAAGAAAGCGGAGAATAGTTACAGTAGGTTTAAGCTAGATTAAAAGGTAAAAAAACTAAATAAAAACGTTAAAATAATGAATTTTTAAGTGTTTTTTCTATTATAGGTTAAAAGGGATAAGTAGGGGTTAATAATAATTATGTAGAAGTGATTTGTAATCAAAAAACTATTTGCTCTCATCGTATAATGTTAAAAGTCCTCACTAACTGATTCATTTACTCATTAAAAAATCATGATTGGTTGAAAACGAACCAATCAATAAGCTTCAATTGCTTTAATATTATTTCAAGGATATAAAATTCATTATTAGTATTATAAATAACATAAATTTATTAAAAAACTACGCACAATAAGTTTTTAATAGACTCAAATCCACATAGCACCATGATCGTGTCTAAATGTTCTAGTTCGCAGAGTAACAATGAAATTGTTAAAAAGGTGCGCTAGTTGTATGAGTTATGACCCACTTCAATAATAATTTCTAGAGGTATTTCACCTTTGACATTATTTATCACGAGCCTATAGAATTATCGCTTCTAACTTTACTCTAACAATTAAAATTATAACGAAAATGTGTACATAATAGCAATACTGCAATGTTATCTTTGACCCTTTCAAAATGGTTCTATATGAATTTCAACACGAGCACTAAAATCTGCTTTATTGCACGACAATAATGATAATAAAAAATAAAAACGAATTTTAATTAGAGTTTCAATGATTATTCCATCTGCAGCGATTGTTCATCGTTTCCAAATTTGGTAAAAATATATTACAAAATTACTTCTTGTTTACTATAACTTAATTAACTAAATATAATATAATAGTAAGTACATTAAATATCAAGAGAATAAAAAAGGTAGTTGCTATTAATATTACTAGATGAGTTAATAAATGACCAGTTTACTGTAGAGTTATATAATATATGATACTATCTCATAGGCTTTAGACGCATATTAAACTAAGAATGAACTTAAATTCTTCTAAATTTGCATTTTTGGGTGCATTTGATGTTCAAAAATACTTTTATAACATAAAAATATCCCATGGGCGGGGCTAATCTTGTGGAAATAGCCAATCAATTGTATGCTTGCGGTTTTGGCCGTTTTTATGCGGATTTTTAAATAATCCATAAATTTAAATTTTTATATTTGTAAATTAAACCCTCAGATATCATAATCGCATCAGAAATTTTAAATTTGTAGGTCGCGTTAACTTGCTACTCCCGTGCAGTACTAATATTTATTATTATGTATAGTGCGTACTTTAGAACTTATGTGAAAATTTTGATAAATGAAGATTTATTTTGTATGAAAATGTATTCAAATATGGAACGAATAAACTATTCTTATATGTCTAGGTTAAAACTCACGTCCCTATATTTTCCAGTCAAAGATAAAATGTTAAATCAATTGTAGTAAACAAGCTTATAAAGTTTTGAGATAAATAAAATCCTTATTGGAACCCACAGAAAAAGTTTTAATAAATTCCAACATTTGATTAAATTTATTCAGTTTCAAAATAACCACCGATTAAAATGATATATCATTGTTGTCGAAAACTTCTATTCAACTAAAATTACTTTTATACGAAAAGCTTTAATTAAAATTTTTGTAAAAATAAAAAATTTAATGTAATATTATAAAAGCATTCTTGTAATTTCAAATATTACAGCAGATAGCAAGTACTGGTTTACTTATGTTAGCTTTATCTTTCCCAGTTTAAATTTTTCAAATATTTTACGAAGTTAGAAATTTATTTGAATTTCAGTTATTTCCGAAAAGATGGTTTCATGTTTATTGTCGTGCAAAATATAATTTTCTGGGTGTGTTCGTTATAAATTAAAATTTTATTATGTTGATGGATTAATCAATTTATGTTTACCATATTATAATCTTTAACGAGTGTTTACTTTGAGGTAACATCCACTTATCAAACATTTTTGAAGTAATTTTCCTTTACAATTAATTACCTAAGAAAAATTTAAGTTTTGAAAGCAAATTTCTCTTCCTGCAAGGCACACATTTAACCTTAAGATAAACTTGTTTGCCGTTGTAAATGAAACCTGCTTTTTAAGCTTAATCAGATCGTGAAAGTTGCATCCTCGTGTAAGCCAAACTAAAATATTATATTCTCATTTTGCAAAAATATTTACTTGAACTTTCCATATTAAATTTCATTGAAAGTGGTACAGCTTTTCCTAGTATTTACATAAATTTTAACTTACCAAATAAAATGGAAGAGAGAAAGAATGCCACCAGGGAGTACGAAATCATCTGATCCCACACTCCATCGACGATTGAATGCGGTTAATCCGGGCATTATGTCCAAAAAATTTCTTTTGAATGAAAAATAAAGTTGCTATAATTTTTGCCACGCTTTTTTATATCAACATATTTAAAGTTGTTAGTCAAAACGCGTTTACCATTTATTACGTAAACCATACTTTGTCATCACATCCTTTCCACAATCGACCTGGAACGAATAATAATTAGAAATTAATGCATTTTATTAAGTGACACAATAGGTAAGACAATTACATTGAATGTTGTGTATTATCGTTATAGTTTTAAATGCTAGAAAGTCTAAACTAATAGGAAGTAGTGGCGTTGATCTTCTACACACAAGGTGTAATAATAGGAATCATAGTTGAGATCATTTCATACACTCATACTATTTATTCAAATTATTAATAGAAGTCTAGATCACAGGTAATACTTAATCGGTGACGCTTTAAGTTTTACTTATATCAATATTAAAAAAAAAACTTTAAAACATCTCATTCACCTTGCGTCGAAAGGAGTTATGATGCAATTCACGTACCTACTTGAAAGTCAGGGCGGCCAAGGACCGCCTGACCTGCTAGTATTCTATATAAATAATAAAATATAAGTTTGTTTAAAAAAAACCAGATAAGTGTCGCACTTATAGATTTACACCCGTATTTATAAAATTTTCTTAAAGTGTCGCTCAGGAATGTTTTAGTTATAATACTGTTATAGGTTACAGCTGATTGGTTGTTTTAGGTTATGAACCGCTTATATCAGTCTTATAACAGTGTTTTAGCGTTATTGAACGTTTATGAATAATGTTTTTTTAACATTTTGCTTATAATAGCTTTATAAAGCCTGTTGTAACTTTTTATGAATACAGCTGTTAAAGTTTTCTTATGTTAGGATTTAGCGTACTGGAAAGTGTTTCACACTCCCTGAACCTGTTGGTTTCCAAAACTGAAGATTTGTATAAATGTACTATGATTGATTCAACGATGTGGAGTTAAGAGAATCGCAAAATAAAGCCTGCGAAACTGAAAAACATGAGTTTGCATGTAGCCTTCATAAAATCTTTGGAATGCAAAATTTAAAGTAATTACTCCTCCCCCTCTACGTCGTGCAGTCTCGTGAAATCTATGTGAATAAGTCTCATGAAAGTATCGTGAAGTCTTCACAAAGTCTTTGGAATGTAAAATTCAAAGTGAAATCCCTCTTGGATTGATTACAGTAATCACCAGTTCTCAGTAATGTATGGAATATTTTTCTGGATGTAAAAATTATTCTATGCCCCCCCCTCCCCAGTTTTAGAGATGGAAGGTTTGCGTGCATGTTTTGTGTTTGATTTTATTAAATAACAATCTTTCACTCTTTTAGAATAAATACATTTATAGATCGCAATGTCTGAATGGTACAAAACAATTAGGAGTTTTAAATACACACTTATATAAACGTCATAAAGTCGTTCAAAGCCGTCGTTATCAATGAGAATAATTAAATTTTAAATTTAATATGATAAATTGCCCAAAGTACAAATACCTTTAAATGACTTCTAGTTTTTCCAGAAGCACTCAACTCGAGCTTTCCTTTAAGGTAATCTTAACTTTAATTCTTATCTAATCATAAAATACTAACTTTAATTATTACTTTAAATAGTAATAATGATAAGATCCAATAATATAGATCAATGATGATATGATCCAATCTACTATATTTTCGGAAGCAACTACATTCAGGATTCAGCTACCTTAAATTAAACACAAGACCCAACTTCCAAAGAATATTAAATGGAAAATAACTTAAAAAATGAATTTTTAAGTAATTTGTGGTATTTAATTTTAAATTTTTTCAATTTTATTTGATATATTTTCTCTCACTTCTTCTCATTTTTAATGTTATATAACACTGATGAGCAAAAATAATTGTGAAACGAAGGCCTTTATATTGTATTACAGAGTTTTTATTTTTAAAGTAATTTTTAACATTTCTATAGCGTAATTTTTTCAGAATTCAATTTCTTGTTTATTCAAATATTTTAAGTTCAACCCTGTTAAATGTGAATTATTGTGATTTTAGTGTTTTTTAAATATTATGTTTCTGTGTAGTATGTATTCTTTACTTAACAGTTAAAATATATTATTTTAACATTTGTTAGGTTTGATTATTTGAATATTAAATGATTTCCAAGGTATTACAAACATTCTAATGACCTGTAGACAAAAAGTTTGATTTCCCTATCTGGAAATATGACGACTTTATCTTTTGCTCAGTCCATTTTTTTCAATTCTGAATTTCAACTTTTCAAAGGAATTGCAAATGATTTCCAGAGATTTCCAACAACTTCTAGGTAATTTCTAAAGAATTCAAAGTGATTTCCACGAGAATTTCAACATAATTTTTTGGAATATTTAGTCTTAGAAAATTTGTAGACTTTTCGTCTTAATTTGGGATTATACGTCCAGTTATTAATTATCATGTGATAAATTTACCAAATTTACACTTGCTACTCATGGTTCTGTGAGCACTTACGTACATATTATGTACAATCTAGTAGGGTACTAACCTTGCCAGATTAGGAATTTGTATTCTAATATTCTTAATTATTTGACACAAAAAAAAAATTACAAAATAAATAGCTAGTTTATTAAAATACAAAAAAAATTTTTTTAATTTAAATTTTGTTATGTTAATTTTTGAAATGTAATGTTTGGAGAAAAGTGAGTAAAAGGAGGTTTTTTTGCAAAGATGGCGGAAACAACGGAGACCTAGAATTTGCTCCGCTGATTATTTGAGTAAATAATCATAATAATAATTTAATCAAATAATAATTTGAGTAAATAATTTTGTTTGTATCATTTTAAAAGTTTTGTTTACTACGATATTTCTAATAAGTTTAAACCTATTCATATTTTAATTTTAAACTCTGTTGTAGAAACCGTTTATAAATAAAATTTTTTAATTTTAAAAAATTAGTCTAGTGCAGGGGGTTTTTATATTTTCTGGTACTATTTTCTTGTGCGAAGGCAATATTGCCATACAAGCATATACAGGAAAATAAACTAACCTGGTTAGAAAAGGATTCCTATCAATGTATGTACGTTCTTTTAGTCAAAGTTTATAATACACAATATTGCACACATTTCCACCTTAATGTAGATCAAAAATATAATTACAATAAAAAATCAAGCAAATTATTAATTTTTTTCTTTTTAGTTGTTTGCTTCTAGCAAATGCTCAGAAGAGTCGTGACAGACGCGATGTGATGAACAGTTATCTCATGCTGCGTTTTTGAAACAGGACATTAATACAGTGGGGGTCTCTCTTCTTTCTGCACCTTTATTTAGATCATAGCAGTATATTAGGCGCGACTAAGCATTGAACCGCGGTTTCTCGCTTTGCAGCCCGTCGATTCAAGCTTGACGCCACACTGCTTGTGGTCAAAATACGTGACGCGAAATCTTGATACATAAGATTATCATTGACATTTACATAATATATTAAGTAGTAACAATTTTTTATGGATAAAATCAAAGCTTTCTAAATATTGCTAAATTCTTTAAAACATTTTATGTAAATTAAATCAGATCAAAGTTGAACGATAAATGAAATGAATAAAAAAGTCGAAAAGAAACAATTTCCGAGTGCTATAAGACTATCATTAGTAAGAACCCATAAATATTTTTCGAAGTCGGCGCTCTCAGGAACTATGTTTTAGATAATAAGCTAGCTGACGCGTGATATAACATTTACAGTTATGGTAAGTTATGGTAAGAATGGTAAGTTATGGTAAAATTTAAATATTTTTTGCTGGAGCTCTTAGATAAAAGCATAATGGCTCTATTTCTCTTAAAGTTTATGTAAAATTAATTCCAAGCGGCCGGTCCAACTCGGCGACGTTGATAATAAATTCGGGGTTTTATAAATTTCCTTCCAAACTTAAACATAAACTGCCTTTTAAACTATACTTTAATTTTATACTAATCGTCTTTCTAGATTTATAATTTTTGAGTTCGTGTACCCAGAGACTCCTATTCTTCTAGATCCGTGATTTTTCAGTTAGATCGTTCTTCAGGGATGTTTTATGAAGTGCGTAAAATCAGAAACTCTTGTTTTTCTAAAATTTATTACTTTAGAATTTGGTTGTCCTTTGGGGATGTTTTTATCAAAATAAAAATTAATACATGACGTTATTTTTGATACTGCATGAAAACGACGTTTTCTTTCTATCACCGGTGTCGTCGAGATGAATGTCGCTCAGTTGCCGAATTAATGATTATGTCGCCGTTAGTTAGTAACAAAATGTTGTTATTTTGTTATTTTTTGAGTACGGTTCTGCCCATCAAAGCATGCACACAAGGAATTTGTGCAAGGTCGAGAGATAATTATGCGACATTTTGACTTTGATTTTTGCAATCAACAAGTGCAAGTAAAGAATAAAATTTAGTTGAATATTTAGAAGAAAAGAAAGAAGAAAGAAAGATGGGATAAAGAGGTACGCGAAGTCATGGAAAAGCGACAATTGGCAGAAGATTTATGGCTAGACGGAGACCTCTGGCACTTGGGATGCAAAATACTGCCTTAATATTATATTATGCATTATTATATTATTATTATTTTATATCTGTAAATATTCGCAAATATATATTGTCGTGTTTTGAAACCATAACAACATTAATTTCATTTAATTTGTAAATAATTTTAAAGTTTGAATTTGTTTTAGTATTTATTTATTTATCATTGTACATAAAAATGTTTGTTAAATTTGCTATGTAAAGAAAGTGGAGAGCGTAAAAAGAGTAGGTCTCGAAGGTGGAAGAAAAGAGTGGGGCTTGAAAAAAGAGACTTGGGCTCAAGCCTTCACGTCGAATAGACGCGCGGACAAACATCATTCCCGCAATAAAAATTAAAATTGTTAATTGGTTCTATTTTAAAAAATTAATAAATAAGTTAAGTTGATTTGATGTTTTAATTTAAATTGATAAAGTGCAGTGCAAATTGTTAATTAAAATTGGAAAAGTGAAGAATTTGTGATAATTTTAGTCGATGCATTAAAATTACTTCGCAACAAATTTGTTTAAGGCGTACTGGCGTACTGAAGCCAGCTGGAATACCATATGCGAAGCGAGCGCGCACGTGAAGCAAAAGTTCAATACCACATTCAAGGTAACAAAAGATTGAGCATTTTTAATTTACAATTTTAAACACTTGAAGAGCTCATAGCTACAAATAATAGATACCCAGCTAGAGTAATTTTTAGATTAAGCAAATTTAATAGATTTGCATAGCTATGGTCATCTCAATATATTAAGATGTAAATTATGTCCAATTATTTAATTTTAAATTTTTTTAATTAAAAGTATTTCTTCAAATTCTAATTTTAATTTCAATATAATTTTAAAAATTGTAAAGTTAAAATTTACCATTTACGTCATTCCTTGAACAAATTTTTAATTTTAAAAATATACAACTTTTACCATTTACTTAATTTCCAATTACAATTCTTAAACTTTATCCATTTCTATTTTTAATTATGTAATTTTTTTCCGTTTAATTTAACCGTTCAAACTTTCCTCACAATCAATATAATCCAACTACAAATTTTTCTATAAATCTTAATAAAATATCCTTCATTTAAAAATCACTTATATTTCTAAAAAAGCTATAATTTTATCAAAATTTTATCGAACATACAAATTATACGTCCATCAACGTCGGACCATTTTTGGCAAAAGCCAAAAGGCCTTCAATTGTCTGTGATTTGTCCCCACTTAGCAAATTTTACATAGTTACAACTTAATAAATAATACCAAAAATTTACTAAATTGCACAAGGTGGGTCCAAATCACTTTGAAACACCACATCAATCCCCCCCCCTCGTTGCTAATTGCAGTGATGAGCGCAGCTCAAAACAAAATTTGCAAAAATCCGTGCGTGTTTAAAAAAAAAATCTACAAAACAATATTACCACAACATTAAAATATTTATATTCAAAAATAAATTTAAGTTCAAAATTTAAAAATCAAATAAATAAGAAAAAAGCTTATCCATTCTAAAAATTTTCATGCGTCATTTCTTTTTCTATCTTTTTCCGGTTTATTTACTTTTTCTTCTTTGGATCTTCCATAAATTGATCGTTGGAGTCCTCTTTCCTTTCCACCACCGACTCATTCAAAATTTCCAGTTTTCTTTTTTTTTCATGACTTTTTGTCTTATAGCTTCCTGTCTTGTGTGATCTTGTTTTTCTAATTTTGAAATTTTTTTTTGTATTATTATCGTCACTTGTTTTTCTGCTTCTAATCTTGTAGCTCCTTGTTTTTTAAATTTTAATCTTTCAGCTTCTACTTTTATCATTTCAAATTTGTTAGCTTCTTCTATTATAATTTCCAATTTTAGCGCTTGTAATATTACAGCTTCTTGTTTTTCTGCTTCCATTTTTACCATTTCTAATCTTTTAATTTCCAATCTTCTAACTTCTTGTTTTTCAATTGCTAATTTTTTCGCTTCTAGTTTTATAATTTAATTTAAATAATAAAAATTTTATCGAACATACAAATTATAGGTCCATTAACGTCGACCGATTTTGGCAAAAGGCCTTTAATTGTCTGTGATTTGTCCCCACCTAGTAAATTTTACATAGTTTGAACTTAATAAATAATACCAAAATTTTACTAAACTGCACAGGGTGGGTCCAAATCACTTTGAAACACCACAATATATTTATTTTTATCTTTTGATGTTTCATTTTTGCTATTTTGTAGGAAGCACCTTTTACCACCTTGTTTTGGCTTATTTTTTGATCACCATTTGCTACCGTGATCATCGTGTTATAATCAGTACCGCTGTTTTTGATTATTTTAACGAAGCTGATACCATTGCCTACCTTGATCTTGGTACTTCGAATTTTTTTAAAGTAGCTTATGGACCGTGTGGTTTTGAATTGTCTCGAAGATCTCGACACCAAAGGTTTCCTGGAGGAGTGCGGTAGTTCTTTTTTCTTTGGATCATCATAACCATTGGTTCGTGGTATGAAGCAAGATTTGTTGGTTGTACTCAATATTTATTCTGCCAGACTCGTAGGTTAGAGGTAGTGCTTGTATAAGTTAAATTTTTGTAAGCTCATCGATGGTATCTTCACCGATACTTGTTACCAGGGCAATCACGATACACATCTTAATCTTTTTGTAATCTTTGATATTAAATTAAATTATTTATTGTTTAATGTTATTTTTAGGTGTGTTTCTTCCTGAAGAGCTGGACTTGCTAGGAACGGTTTTATAGAACTTTGCTCTCACGACCGCATCAAATCAGCTAGTTATAACTTCACTTATGGTTCTCTACACCAAAGAGAAGCTGGTTAGCTTTTATTATCCAGCGTGTAGAGGAAAGATTGTTCTTTCCAGCAAGAGAAAAATAGTTTTTAATCTCAAGTTGTCGCGTATACTATAATTGTAAATTGTTTTGAAACTGCTCTAAATGACACATGGGTACTTAAAATTTTAAGGATTTTTACAAGCAATCAAAGATATTTTTCGAATTTTAAAAAATCCTTTTAAAGTTTATTTGGGACATTTCAATGATGAAAAACCAATAAAAAAAATCAAAATTATCAACTCAAAAAACCAAAAGTTCTCCTTAAATGTAGTAATAACAACGCCACTACAATGGAGTTAAAAATCCACTCTCAGAGTTTATATAAAGCCCATTCTGAATTTGCTATGCACTGTTCATATTATGGTAACGCGATTAAATTAAAACTTTATTGTTATGGCTCAAGTTAGAAGTTATTATGTCAAGTAATTCTAGTTCAAATACATATTATAGTAGGTAATAATAATTAGAAATAATTAGTTTTCTCATATCTACGCGATAATATAAATGAAAATCAAAAAATTAACTACTAGTTTTATACGTAATATAGAATTATTTTTAATTTTTTGCCGCAGGACCGGACTAAAAATGTTTTCTTGAAGAGGCGAATAAATAAAAAAAGGTGTTTCTAAAAAACGTGATATTTTCTTAAACTCTAGCATCATATACAAGAATTACGTATAAAATTCTCTTTCTCTCTTTCTAACAAATAATAAACGTTATTTCAATAACAACGTTAAAAACATTTTAAGCCAATCGGTATGTTTTCACTGGGCATGAAAAAAATTTCTTTGCGTCGAAAATGATTATAATATTTTGCATATTATATTTTTTACAAAAATATTTCTGATTTGATAGGCTAATAAATTATGTAATTAATGATTCAAACTTGGAATGATTTAATTACTTGTAGTGTTTGATTTGTATATTCTTTTGTATCTTATTTTATTTTATTATTACTGTATTTAACTGAAGATTTAATTAATAAATAAATTTTATAACTTATTACGTAAATTACCTGTTACTACAAAAATATATATAGGAAATTTATACTACGTTAAAACAACGTAAAATTTTCGAGTAACACTACAAAATTTGTATAATATTTAATAATCCACTTATCAGTTTTTAATGTCCAAATTCATTGTAAAATTTATATGTAATACCTAATAATCAACTTAGAAACTTATAGACAACAACTACACCTACTTAGAATAAAATATAACTTTTGCACATGAAAGTTTTACCGAACACGAGATTTCAACGATAATACATTGAATAAATAATGGATTCTATACCTATGCCTTTGCTGGAGCTGCCACCTCTACTTTTAAACAAGTTATTGAGGGTCCAAATAATTGTAAGAGCTTTGGCAAAAAAGGTATTGAAAAACTGTAATAATTCAAGGATGTACATTGAATATTAAGAACATACATAAAATTCAAGGAAATTCAAAGTCTGGAGTAATAAAATTATAAATCAAGGATATTCCAAATTTTGTGTGTGTTTGCTAACGATAATAGGTTTAAAATTATTGATTCCAGGTTACTGATGAGAGCCCTCTTTTATAATTATCTATTCTTTTGGTCATGGTAATAGCTATCACCGTGTCAATTTGCTTTTATCTCACCAATCTTTATCTAATATTTTGATATTGATGTACCGTACATATAAAAGTATATATATTTTTCACAATACTATAAGTTCAGATCGATCAAATATGAATTACAAATTATAACTTACAACTTTGTGTTTGATTGATGTGTTTCAAGTAAAATTTTTCCATTTTTTCACGTTGCAATCGTACACACTTATTTTATTTTTTTTTCATTTAATATTCATTATATTATGTCATTTGATGGGTATTATTTTGAATATTACATGATCAAGCCCCCTCCCTCTTATTTTTATTTAAGCCAAACTCAAAACTTCGGTTAGTTGTTTATAATAATGGTACTCCTGAGATCTGAAGGTTTCGGTTGATTAGTTTCAATGCAGATTCGCCGCTGATTTGATATAATTTTTAATAATTACTTTGATTAATTTTCGGTCAACTATATTATACAAAATTTCGTTTCTTATTTCGAATTTTAAACTCCTCAACATAACCAAAATTTAACACTTTTTTAATGGTAAATTTTGACACTTTCAAAAGTGATTTGTTTACCATAAAATGTTTAAAGATATCAATTCTTTTATGAATTATATTAAAGAACTGTCACTATTTCCATCTCAAGATTTGAACTGTTTTCTATTGACTATTGGAAAGAGGACACTTTTCTAAGCATACTACAACAAAAATTTTGTTGGCTTATCTATTAGTTTTCGAAAAAATCAAATTTAAACATCAAAAATTTACATGTATTTTAGATATACGTTTTAAAATGGATTTACGATAGGCCGTAGTTGAGTTTGTATCATATTATATTTCCATGCTTTTAGCAACTTTAAAATGTCGTTATTTCGACAACTAATGCATAATTCAAAAATATTTTTGTTCTAATATGCTCAAAAAATTGTCCCCTTTCCAATAGTCAATAGGAAGAAGTTCAAATCTTGGGATAGAAATAGTAATAGTGCATGACAAGACAACAATGACATTTTCAAATACTAATAGAAAAAAATGATTTTATCTTTTAAATGCCATATTATAATGATGTAATGATGACATCGAGAACGGTTACAGTTTGATGTTTAAGTATTTCGACTGCTAAGAGTAGATCCCTGATTCAACCACGAATAGAGCAAGAACTTGATTCTAACCGTTCTTCCTCGGCAGCATCGAGGTAATCTGCCTTGTAAACCCTTCATAAAGAAAGTGGTCAGTCAAAACCTACTGTGAATTGTAGCGCTACTGTATATTTAATGGTGACGTCAATGATGACGTCAAAAGTGTGGTGCAAGCACAAATAACTTTTAGTAGTGTTACTTTTTTGTATAGTAAATTAATATTATATTTGTAGTAAATTATAATTTCCTTACTACAGGATTACGAATTTAAACAAAATAATAAATCTCGTTATTATTTTGAAGATTTATAGCAAAAAATTTGAGTACAGACTTACGAATAAAAATTTAACAAAGTACGGCTATGCAAATCAAAATTTGAAACAATTAAATTCTTACCCAATTATGCTGATGCTATATTTGCCGAAGAATCTACAAAATATTTAAAGTAAAACTGAATATTTTAGGTTATTTGAGTTACAAAATGAAAGAGTAAATACTGAAACGATTTTAGCAAGTTTGTCATATTTGGCCAGGTATTCGTTTCCATAAAAGCGAGACAGAGCTATACGAGAATAAATTGGCGGAAGGTTCGAATTTTTTTGGGCACACTATGAGATCGCACTGTGTATTATCACAGAGCTTTCGCGTGAAAATGATTACAGTATGGAAGTCGTTAATTAAAATTTAGCTTCTCGTTATAAAGTTTCGATTTTTTTATTGTATCTTTGATGTAAATCCGTAAAAGTTCTTCTTTGGGATTGAAAGCTTACAAACCGCTGGCTTTATACATTGTTATTAGAAAATAAGTAGATCACCGCTTCAATACGGTTTCAGAAGCTTAAAGTTTTTTTTTGTTTTTATTATTCATAGCGCTTTGTGAAAATATTTACAAATTACTGCCAAAAACTCCGTACTTAATCAAGCTACAACCACAACGATCAAATCATTGCTTAATATTATGTGGTTTCATTATTTTATTGTTCTTTAACGAAAGCATATTATTTGCTATTATCAGGTCAAGTGATTTAAAGAAAAGCTATTTTAGGTGTTAGAAAAATATAATTGGCTAATTTAAGGTACTTCAATAACAAATTAATCATCATTAAATAAATCCTGCTCAACCCCTTTTGAAACATTGACTAATAGCGTTTTCTTAACTTAATTACTACAAAGTACTTATTTGATTAACACCGTGTTCAAGTAATGCCTGTCATTACTGTTTAGCCTACAACACATCGGAAGTGCAACTTTAATTTTTTCTTTTGTATTAGTTTTAATTTGAAACTATTCTATTGCAAAATATAAAAACCGAACAAAAAAAGTGTAACGAATAATAAAGTACCCAACAATATTTTTTCATCTACTTCTCATGTTATAAAAAATTCATGAGAAAGTTATCACATTGTTTCCAAAAGTTTTTAATAAACTTAGAAGTTTACATTTTTGATCGATTTTTCAATCACTTCTGAATGAATAACAGTTCTGAAATTCGGCATCGATGTTAATAATTAACATTTTTGCCGAATTATTAAATATAGCGCAGAATACATTCAAAGATGTAAATTTTGATTTTTTAAGAAAGGATAGAAAATGAACCCTCTCCTCAAAGCAATTAATTAGAGTGCTAACAAAAATGGTATACGCAAAAAATCAGTTAATCTTTCAAGTTTGAAAAATTGAGAACATCGAGAGTCGTCCTTCCCGAAATCAGGAATGACTGTGATTTTCTCTTTAGAACCTGAACAAATAATATTTGAAGTTGGGAGTGGAAAACCTTCGAGAAAATTGCCAGGCAGACACATTTTAAAATTAATTTGTGTCTTAGAAAAAAAATTGGTTAATTCACAACCAAAACCTTTCTAACAATTATTATTATTAAAAAAAAATTTTTAAATAGATTTTCAAAATCACTTTACGTCTTAGATACAAAAATAACTATTACAATACGTACTTCAAGTTTAGTAGCAACTGGAACAGAAGGGGTGATGGTGCGTCTCCCTCCCAATATAAAATAATATATAAATATTTAATATTACTTGAAATTAATAATTATTTCAGATCTTGATAAATTCGGTTAACAGATTGTTATTTTAATCACATTATTTCTGATTATTTAATTTGGCGATTCAAAACTACATCATTTTTAGTTTAATTTTTGCTAATTTTTAATTTTTTTGTTTTGACAATTTTATACGCTAATTTTTCAAGAAACCTATTTTTTTAAATGTAAATAAAACAAACGAAAAGTAGTTGAATTGATCATTTAACCATTGGTTTGTTTATTTTGTCAGATTTTAATTTGACATATTTTGTTATTTGCTTAATAAGCATTCTCTATTGGTCGAATAATAAACAAACGTTAATTTTTATTTTTATTAATAATTAGTTAGATTTATTTACGTGACTGTTCTACTATTCACCATCCAGTTACTTTGTGAAATTTTAAATTGACATTTATTGCTTTTATAGGTTAGAACTTACTTTGAATAAACTAACAAATTAATGAAAAGTGCATAATTTTTTAATGTTCAGAAAAATTACTTTTAGCCAGGGTCATATAGGGTTTACATTAAATTTTCTAAAGCAAAAGCTATGACTACTGTTTCTATTTTTCTTGTCGAAATTTATGTAATTCTAAATTTACCGACTTTTCAAAGTATTTCCGATGAGTAAGTAATTAAGTAAAGTATAATCGAAGAGGCAATCGCAAGGGAAATCCGACCTTCCTTTTCTCTTTATACTTTATCGAAAAGAAATCTTAAGGCAAATCCTGGAAATTAGAGAAAATCTTTAAAGGATATCAAAAATGGTCATTTTGTACAAAATTTTGTGTTTTAATTCTCTTCTCGAGTAAAATACAATATTTAATTTCTAATCAGTTAGCGCTATCTAAAAATTATCGGTGTTCAAGATTCGAACTACATAGTTCTACGAACAACGAATTAACATAATTGCTTTAAATAAATTTTTTTAAAATTCATCACTGCTTTTATTACCAGTATCAGATAAAGCTTGTTCTAGTCTTTTTGAAGTGGATGAGTAGTGTTGTACTTTGACAAGTAAAATTTTCCGCGATTTGTACTTCAATTTCGCTTTCTTAAATAGTGCAGTTACACGTTCTAGTTACCATGAAAACAGTTTATTAAGAACAATCACAATTTTATTTTGAATTGGATTTCGTTAATTGTAGTCGAATTTTACTTAAAAACAGAGAGTACTGCGGTTTTAGATCCGTGCCTTGCTTAGATCTGTCGTTTTCAGGAGTTTATTTTAAAAGTGATTTATTGACTTCAAGTTCTGCTATTTGCTTAAATCTGTCATTTTCGGAGAATTTTGAGCGGAGAAGTGATCCGTTTTAGAGACCTATTCCTATTAGAGACCATTCGTTTTGAGCGAATGTTATTAATACTAAAAGTAAAACTTCAATTTTTTAAATAAACTTTTAGACAAAAAATACCGCAGTAAGGTACAAACTGAGAATATTTGTGCGTTGCAATTACCTATATTTACAGATTTTCTTCATGGGGGGGGGGGGGGGGAGATTACCATATGAAAACAGCCAATGCAGTATTCGTATTAAAATTTTACAGTTTTTGGCATATTTTTAACAAAATTAACTAACAATCTATAAAATTTTATGTTTATATTTATAATTTACGCCTCGATTACCATAATTTGTAATTTAATTTTATTTAAAATAAAGCTTTCTAAATTACTTTTATATTACTATGTTGCACTAACAAGTAAGCTGTAAAAAGAATTTTTATAATAGATGTATTAAAAATTCCATTATAAAATTTTTTAATAAAAAAATATTGAAAAGGCAGCTCAAAATGTTTAATAGAAATTTAAAAACCAATTTGATTATACAAGTACAAATTAGACCGAAATTTTGTATAAAGCTTTTTTTAATAATGAATTATTATTACCAGTTAGAACAATATTAAACTTTTCAAATATGATTTGTGCGTCCCTAAGCAATCGTCAGCACACACTCTATACTTCGGGGATCCAATAAAAAGGAAAATGAAGACAAAATATTTATCATATTAATTTGATTTTATTGTGCTGGGCTACTGTTACCATATTCGAATTTTAACCAAAATTGGTGAAATAATAAATTCAATTAAGTCTTCTATATTAGGAGACGCTTTAGTGTTAAGGGCAGACTGATTTTGCTGGGCCCCGCGCCAGATGGAATTAATAAAACAAACAAATATAATGCAGAAGTAACCCAAAAATGGGATTAGGACCAACACAATAAAAACGTAGCAATTAATTAAATTTAATTGGATTGCTCTGAAAGCAAAATTCAACAATAGCATTTCATTTGATTGATTTGACAATCGGTACATCATCGTTGTCCATGAAAAGGTTATTGAAAGAGAAATCACTGATAACTTTAAAAAATCAAGTATACAAACGCATATGTTGATGATAAACAAACAGTTTTATTTAAAAAAGTAATTTAGGAACTTCTAGACGATGATATTTCGCAAGATACAATTCTGCTTTGATTGGGTCTTGCAAACTTTTACAATACAATACGATTGTGAATGCTACTTTAGGGTAAGAAATGTTTGAGTAAGAAAGCGAGAGTTATAAATAAAAAATATCTAAGATTAAACTTCTCTGTTCGTACTAAAGGAACGAGAATGATTAATGCTACTTACAAATAAATAATCTCTTGTTCGCACTGTATTATAAGCAGCAGAACTTGTGAAATAGGCAAGCAACAAAACTTTTTTACTAAAAAATATTTATAAGATACAATTCGAGATTGTTATTGTTATTAAACGTAATATATTTCTCGAAGTGGAGCACCCCAAATATTAAATTATAAAAACCTTGCACTGATATAAAAACTTCTGTCGTATAATGAAGACTTTTTGCTGCAACGAGATTGATACTAGTGAATTTTTTTGGATACGTAAATCAAATTTTATAAATTTGAGAAGCATGACCAACATAATATTGGCCTTTTGAACACTTTTTCTCTTTAAAACTTTTTTATGGATGGTTGTTATGGAACATGTCCATTGAATACTAAACTGTAACATACAATAGCCAATTCGCATGCAACAGTGGCTTTCATAGATCGTGAACGTTTGTTATAAAAGCCGGCATTAATTTTATATTTAAAATACGAGTATATGCTGCAAGAGTTATTTCATTAAGGAAAATTGTTACAATTTACGTAATAATGAGTTGCAAAAATTTATATGATTAAATCGAGTGGAATACTTGGTTTGGTTTATCATCATCCAAATGTTTTCAAACGGCTATGTCTACCACTTATGTCTGTGTACTTTGTAAACATTTTAATATTCCTCTTGATTTTCTTGTTAAACAGCGTAGAATTAATACTTTTGAATTAAAGGCGGAAATTTCAGTATTTCCCTTAGAGGTTATATTTTTAATGGTTCAGCAGAACGCATTAATCAAACCTGAAGATGGCTTCAAACCAAATTTCTTCACGTTGCCCTTGCTTTGAGATATGTCGAGTAATCATTTTTCAAAAAGTCAAAACGAAATCGATAATAAAAGTTTACAAGAAAATATTATGTAACAATATTCCAGATAAAGTTACAAGGTTCCAAAATGAATGTTAAAAGTATGCACTTTGTCACGAGGGTTTATTTAAAGAGGGATCGTTGAACAAATTGTTTATTGATTTCAAAAAACTATCAAACAAGGTAAAGTAGTCAATGAAATCATTCTACTCACCAAAGTAATGCTTCGAGAAAATCGACTTACCTTTGTCAACAAGAACGAGACTAAGATCTGAAATTTTTCAATAAGACCCATACATATCTAATCTTAAAATCGATACCGTGAAGAATTGCTTAATAAAAGCAACTTTTATATTTTTAGTGTCTGTATAGCAAAGCAACGCCCCAATTAAAAAGTTAAACTTTATTGATGCGATTTTATCGCATTTATTTGCGTAGTTAGCGCCAAAGAATATTATAATATTTCTTTGTAAGGTAAAACCAAAAAAAAGTTATTATCATAAATTAATAAAACTAAATTCAAAATTCATTACATTCAATTTTATTGGTATAACGTTGTAAATGTGCATTTCCAGCGTTCAATATTAATTTTTATGATCCAACCGTTACCAAAGTTTGAATTTTTATTTGATAAAATTTTTCAAAACAAGATACCAAAGTATTCTTAGAAGATATTGCAGAAATAAGTAAAATTGTTGCAGAATTTGATATAAAACATTAAAATGAAGCGATTAAACTATGGGCAAACTCCAAATATCGTTTAATTTAGAGAATAATTCATTTTAAAGTTTCAATTTATAGTATAAAAAGTCCGTAGATAGCTCATTCTGTTGGCAGTACTGTACTCGACGTAAATAGGTCATGCAGATATATTTAAGTAAGCGGAGTCGACCACAGTTGACTGTTGACTATGTGATTATTTGGGAATAAATGTCAAAATGTGCCCACGAAATTAAACATTTTTTAATAAAAATATGGTAGATTATTGCCTAAATAAGAGATTATTGGCAGCGGCATAGCCAATAGTCAATTGAGGTTGACTCTGCCCACTAAAACACACGACAGCACGTATTTACGTTGAGCATACTTACCGTCAACACAATGAGCCAAATTGATTATTTTTTTAATTATTCGGTATTTAATGTTATCTATTAAATTCTGCAAAAATTTTACTTGTAAAATTAAAATGAAAAATACTTGTAAAATACTACAATATTTAGAATATTGTACTTTAATATTATAATACAAAACTATTATTTGTTAATTATAGCAGAATTTAAGTTAAAAACTAAAATCGGCATCTTTCTAAATCCGTAATTTTTAAATTGGAGGCACTGTAGAGATTTTGTTCATTTTTTAAGATAAAAAGTAAGACAAGAAACTAAGTAAAAACGCCAAACTAACCTAAGAACGATATCGAGAATACAAGATACCATCGAAAACTATCTACAGGAAAAAATGTAGTGTAGGATAACCCAGCAAAACGAAAAGCTACTCAAATTGTAAAATCAAACCTAGAAAAATTAAATAAAAACGTGGAGACGGTAAAATAAGCAATGAAAGCAGATAAAAACCGCTATAAGTCTTTTCAAGCTTCTACAAGAAAGACTAAGTTAAAGTGTTAAAATGTTAAATGTTAAAATTTAAAATGTTGCCGTGTAAAATTGAGATATATCTTGTAATAACATTTCGTTAAAAAAATTTTTTTATTAGAAGAAAACACTTTTTTCTACCACGGCGTAGATCCGGGATGCGGGAGCAGAAAAACCTCTCAGGTGGCAGGTGGTTCAAAATTTCGTTACTCGCTTTATTTTCAAACGGAAACTAAGTTGTAATCGAATTTATTTTAACTTCCAAAGTTTTATACTTTGTTAAAGAATCGCACTTACACTTTTAAATTATCAACTCAAAGCGATATCAGCAACTCCACATGTTCGCTCTTTTAAATTTAATTTTATAATCTAAATATAATTTATTAAATATCCAATTATAATTATTTTATTAAATCTCGCCAAAATTCAACATTAATAACTTCATAAAAATAATCGCTCATTAAAATAAAAGTCACTTTAATCAAAAATCCAAAAATAAACTCACAAAATCAAAAATTTCAGCTGCGGTCAAATTCGACCAAAAATATTCTCCAACAATTCGAATTACAATACTATTTAAAATTTCAGTATTTCAAAAAACTATTATACAAAATTTTTTAAAATGTATGGAGCCAAAACTTAATCGACCGCTTCGGCGACCATCTTTAGCAAAAAAAGCTCCAACTCTTCTCTTCTTTCTGCCAACCTTAACCTTACAGAAATATTACCTTCTAAAATTTAAATTTTAAAAACTCAACAATTTATAACACGACAATCTATATTATTAAATTGGATTGATTTGAGTTTAGGTTAGGTTTGGCTTAACTTGAATTAGGCTAGGTTAGGTTAATTTATTTTATTTTACATCAATATTTATGATATTATAATAGTTTTAAATTAAATTTTAAATCCATTATTAAAATTTTATAATAAAGTAATAACAATACATTTTCATATTTCTAAAATTGTAGTCATAAATTAAGTCTAACTTGACTGTGTGAAACTGGCTATAAGAGTCACATTTTAGAGTATGAAGCTCACCTTTTAAAATTGTAAATTATTGGGAGTAAAATTGCTAATATAGTAATATTTCAAGAAAGTTAAATATTGGCATACTATTTTCACCCAAAACTCGAAAGCCGCTGATTTTAAACATTAGAAGGTTAGAAGTTGATATTTTTTTCTCTACCTCGATTTATTCGAAAATTTAGAATGTTTTTATTGTTTTGATTTTTAAAATTTTCTGAAAAGTTAAAATTTTATTTTCAAATTTTAATAAACAAGAATAAAAATTGTTAAATTTAATTTTTTTTCTCAGTACATGTTTCGTGTGTTTCGTGTGCACACATTTTCAGGTTCTACTTAGGGGTTTCATGAAATAATAGAACATTCAAATAATTTTAAATATTAAATTGAGGATCGGTGCTATAAACGAAAATTAACCCTATACAACTTTATGCAGATAACCTGGAATATGATTCAAATGAATGCTTTAATAGATAAGGGAAGGAACAAAGAGATTCAAACAGAAGCTGAGTTTACACAATATTAATTGATACTTATGACTTTGAATGTACCTAATTTATTTAATTGTGTTAGTCTTTTCTGCAAAAAAAAATTTTCTTTATATTTTTACCTCAAAAATAACTTTATAATATTATATGGCTCCAAAATCTTCGTAAGAAGATTTTCGTTTTTTATTTAAAACCTTGGGTAAGTGATCAATACACAAATATAGTGTTGAAGACAAACTTGCGAAAAGTTTTGTTGACACAAAACTTTTCAGTACAAATGTATAATGTAGGTAAAAGCAGTTTGAAAATTAATTTAGGAAAACTATATTACTCGGTTCAGTTTTGAATTATACCAACAATCCAAATTCCCCGTTCATGAAAGACTAATACTAAAATCATGTTTTCTACTATGAAATGCTATAAAACTTTAAGTTTAAAAAGTTTTGTGTTCTACTTCTTCCATTATTAATGATGAGAGCGTATTACTCGCCCAAGCTCAATTTAAGTACATTTCGTTTATTTCGTTAAATTTTTAAATATTTTACTATTTCTAACCGTGAAAAATCAATTGATGTTCAATTAAACCACGACATATGTGAAGGGGGTGGCTAAGTTTACAAGTCTGAAAATAAAACAAACATTTGTACATGCGAAAGATCAAGAAAATGAGAAAATTGATGAAAACAAGATTTATCAAACGTAAACTTAAAAACGGCAGAAAATAGCATAAAAAATTGAAGTGGATTATATCTATAGATGAGATATGGTCTAAAATAAGCGCCGCACACTCAACCACAAGGTGAAGTGGACACGAGTAGAAAAGCTGAAATATCTACTAGGTTAAAAATATTAATTCTATAGAATACCAAAACATTAAAATTTAAACTTCAATTATTGGTCTGTTTAAATATAATTTGGCGTGAAAGTAAGATTAGCTGATTAGCTTGAATATAACTTCCAAAATATTCATTCCAAAGGAAATATGTTTAAAAACATTTTTGTATAGAATTTAACGGTGTTTAATTTTGTTAATAACTTATTTTACCGTAAAGCTAAAGATAATGAGATATAAACTGAAAACGTGATTTTGATATTGTCTTCCTATATTTACCTACTGCTATCTTTTACTTTATATAATTTTATTTATAAATTCGAACATAATGGATAACCTACCCGAAAGACCCAAAAGCATCAGGTTCAACCTTTCTGAAATTTATTTCTTTGTTTAAGTGGTTCACACCTGGTCTAAAGTGTAAAGAAATACGATCGTAAAGTCAGTGACGGATAAGGAACTTTTTGGGTTAAGTTAAAATATATTGTGTAGTCCCCAGGCAAAGCTTAATATTTAATAATAAAGTCATTAAGAGCAGTTTTGCATTCAAGCAAGAATATAATAAATATTTGTAAATTTATTTAATTTGTAATAATGGCAAGTTATGAGCCCAGATCAGCCATACGTTAACAATTTAAACAAACGGTTGTGAACTTTTTCCAGTAATAAATCACTTTTGTAGGCTTCTCAGGGGAAACATATTTATTATCTCTAAGTTAATAAATGTATTATACTATTGAAAATTGCTACGTAGTGATAATTCTGCTTACCGGGTGGAGTTAAAAAGCCATCTATCGGATAGAACAGTAAATACGTCAAATATTTTTTCCACTATTTTGATGTAAGTATACAATAATACTTGATTACAATGTCTGTCAGTTATTCAAATCAAGTTTTATTATTGAGTGATAATTTAAAAATAAACAGTGGCAGATTGACATTGAAACTAATAATGCTAAAGCTTCAGAATTTTTTATTGGTTTTAAAATTAAAAAAGAAATTAATAATATTTTAATTTTTTTCCAATGTTCCAGTTTATTAATATATATGAAATTTCTTCAAGATTTTATACATGGATCAAACAGGATATTGTCGGCTAAGAAGCAATAGAACATAATTATTATCTGACAATTTTCAAATTTTGCGTTTTATGTCTTATTTGATTTTCTCGTAAAAAACGCACTTGTTCGTGTATAGAAAGTATAATTTAAAACAATAAAAATTAGGTTAAATAAGACAGATGCTATGCACTAAAGTGAATAGACATGGAGAGACATAGGAGAGACAAAAAAATAGACCATTTTAGATAAGTCTAAAATTATCTATTTCTTGTCTCTCCTGGAAAATATGCTTTTTGCACTTACGTTCTATTGCTTTTTAGCCGACGATATAGTATATTGTAATTTATATAAAATGATTATTATTATAGATCTATCTGTCAGAAATACATACACTGTTCAATGTGATAGATGGCTTTTATACTCACTTGGACAGGGTTATCTCTACGTAGCAATTTACTCGAACGTAACCATAACCTTCTTTTCCCAAAAACATAGAAAAACAATTTATTTTTACGCAAACTATTTATTTTAATTTTAAACTTATAACTGACGTAGGCCCATAACCTATTATTATGGTATTTGGACATTTGCCTTGCTAATAATAAAAAAAGGCTGTTTCTTTAGATTATTATGATACTAGATTGTTTATATTGTGCAGTCTGAATACCGCACTGGCTCTTCAAAGCTGCATATTAAAGGAATGATAACTTTTCAAAAATTAAATATTCTAATTTTGGGTCTAGGACGATAAAGTGTACCACAGGATTGAAGCTACATACTAAAAATGCTTTATGTATTATGAAAGAGAATATTATTACAAAGTGAATAAACTGAGGATTTACTTACTTTTGCCTTACAATTAAAAAATAATCTTTGAAATTTTGATGTTTTACATAAAATTCGTGCATCAGTTGTATTGTGTTAATAGTTCGCGTGCTAGACGTACATATATATGAGCAAGAGCGAGCGAGTGAGGAGCACCGTAGTTCACTTTCACTGTCGACCGTCCCGCGCGGTTAACATAATTCAATTATTCACCCTTGCTGAGTTGGATCATCTGGGGAAATTTTTTAGTAGCACAGCATTTGTCAAAAGGCCTCGTAGAGGCCGAAGCGGACGGGACGGGAGCGGAGGGTGCAGATAGTCAAATTTATCAAGAAGCGCAACCACGGCAATCTCGGATCCACGCAAAAAGCTAGTCATTTGTTAAAAAATAATAAAAAAACCGTATTTCAATTAATTTTTAGTTCTCATAAGAACCAGGGCGCTAATGGGGTGTAACTTATGCCCAGAAACAATAAATTTACAAAAATTTTAAATTATAAAAATCGGGGCTAATCTTATGGTAATAGCCAATAGAATGCACTGAAGTACATTTTGACCCTTTGTAGGCTTATTTATGAATGATCCTCAAAATTTCAGTTATACAATTAAAACATACCTTATTACCTACCAAATGGCTATTCTGAAATTATCAAATTTGTCGTACACATTATCGTCTTACTTTTCCAATTTTTTTTTTCAATAAAAATTTGATGCCAAAAATATCTATTAAAATTGTTCGTTCGTTCTTAACTCCACTATTCCGATCTTGTAAATATTAATTTTTAAAATAATCTTCCTTTAATGCATTTTAAAAAGAATCACAAATTATTATTTTATAATTATTAAAAAAACCAACTTTCTGAATTTACCGAACATTTTAGTTCCCCCTTATCAAAAATTAAACTTTTCGATACTGCGCATTTTAGAGAAATATTTGAATATCAACTTTTTTTTCTATAATGATAAAATTGACTAGCTGAACTTAAAACGAAGTTAACAACGAACTTTTTAATATTTTATAGTAAAAGGGAATATAATAGTAGATTATATAACTAGGGCTTTAAATAGTTTATTAATTGCTAGTTGGATAATATCTTCCGAGACGATAGTCGAATGTTATCGCTACGCGTATGAACAAACATACCTCCGAGTAATACTGACAATTATCAATTGTTTTAACAGAATGTTTAAATACCAGGAAAAAAACTAAAAAATTAAACGTGTTTATTTGTTAAAATATGCGGATACCAAACAAATATGATACTACATAATAAAACAAACTTAACTTACATGTGGTTATTCATAATAAAACTCAGGACGTCTACTAAACATGTCATTTGTCACCGTCCTTGAGTGGGAGAAAAACATCAGATTACATATCAGAAGTTGATAAAATATTAAATATTGATTGTAAAAATTAGCTTAGTTCCAAGCAGTGTGGTATAAAGTTTAAATCGACATGCTACGGAGCGAGACTGCACTGTTGTAATCTAAAGCCCAAGTTTTATCTAGCAAGGTTAGCACCTTACTAGAATATTATGCAAGTGCTTACAAAACCATGAGTAGCAAGTGCAAAACTTGGTTCACAAAGTTCTAAAAATTAAGTTAAAGAAGCTTAGTTTCAGTCTAAATCTAAGTCTAATCTAAGCTGCAATTGTAAAATTGGTCCTTAAAGATACAAAACCTGCGGATCTAGAGGTTAGAGGGAGGAAATACTCGCAAGGTCATAATTTATTCTAGACCTTCAGGTCATCATCGATCGCGATAAAAAAATTAGAAACTTAAGTAAAACAATAGTCGGCTGCAGGGCGCCTGTGCTTCTATTAAGTATAATCCTAAAAATCAGAAATTTTGCAAAGCTAATAACTTTTTCAGGATGGGCATTAGATTTGTGGGCTTAAAGTGTTTACTTTTTTTAATGTAAATTTTTTGTTTAGCTCGGTTGCAGAACCAAGAACTAGCATACACGAACCAATCAAATTAATAGTATATTCGCTCTCTTTTTCTCTGCTGTTAAGGTAAGTATTATTCAAAGATCCATTCGGTTATTTAAATTTTAAAAATTTAAACTATTGCTCTTTTGCTGTAATATATAATGGAAATAATGTAAGTTTCTCGACTACTTTTATTCAATAAATTTAAATTCAAGAGTTGCAAGTTCAATTATTTGTACGTGCAATGTTCGGTTGAGACGAACGTTAAACATTTGCGGTTTAATTGATTAAAAATTTATAAAATACATTTCAATTTTAGTTTATTGTGATTGAATTATAAGAAAACATACAAAATTGCAATTTAGATTGTTTTATGTGCTGAATTAATTGAAATTTCAAAATTTATTTACTAATTTTACTTCTTTGTTTGGCAGATGGCTACTGTTCCAAATCTGTTGGAGTTAAAAATTTCTGGTAAGGCGAAACAGGACGTCATATTTTTATTTAATGAACAAACACTTAACCTACTTTATGGAGATGGAACGTAATTTAGGTTACCACCAGGATACAGGTGCATCCACTTTTCATGCAAATAAAACAAAAGACCTTTTTTAATCATTTGGAAATATTTAATGCGAAAATTTAACAAGGAAATATAAGAGTCTTGTTAAACCTCTAATTATATTTATAACAAACCATTAAAATATGTGACCATAAAATTTAATTCAATAAAGAAGATAAAATGAAGGCAATTTAAGAAATTCTAATTTATTATTAATAAATAAGTCATTGATATAGTATTTTATATGCCAATCCGAATATATCAATTTAAGTGTGTAATTATACAGATAAGTTATCAAGTCGCTTAAGTTGAAATTATTAATTATGTATCCAAAATGTATTAAAATTGATCGATTTAATTATTTCAAGTGTAAATAAAAAACACACATGGTGTAGATAACTATAACGAAAAGAAAATAATTTTTTTTAAAGCAACAGAAAAGTTCCTTGTGTTATAGCGATAATCTAAATGAATCCTGTATCAGGATAATCAAAGGCACTCCCCTAAATATTGATGTGCTATGTGATGAACACTGTGTTAAATAAAGCTTATCGACTAGAAATTTATTTTTAAAAATTGGAAACAAAATCACTTACATTCATTGCAATATAATCCACAATAAGGTTCACAAAATGCGATATGCCAACACCAATTCGGGAATTCGATTAGCAGTAACATGACACAAGTTGAATGTTAAATGAATTATTTTTAATTATTAGTAAACAATTAAACATTGCACTTTTAATTGATAAGCTAAGGATTAACAGATAAACACGAAATATTTAATATGTAATTTTTGATAATAGCCTCATCGTGTTCGCGGATATACTAGAAATCTTACCCTAAGGTTCTCTTGAACTCGAAAATCTAGCGTTGCGCAACTTGCGATAAAGACCAACGCATGGTTTAACCTTTGGATAGATAAGGATAGTTGCATATGATAACAAAGAAATAGATATATTAACATAAAATGTGATAAAGAGAAATAAAACATAAAACGGTGACGTTATTTATTGGTGTTGAAGAGAAACAGAAATACGCGATGCCTGGCGTCGCTTTAAGACGCACGCGCCATTTGCGCATATCTAGGGTTGACAATCATTCTCTAAGATGTAGTTCCGAGGGTAAAAAAGGATATTATCAACGTTCACTCAACAAAATAGTTTCTTCATCAGTGAACCGAATATACCTATTTGAAGATTATTTTTACATATTCCTACGATTGATTGTTCATTTCGCCAACATTTTTTCTTTTTGTTTGATTTAAAAAAATTAAATCTATTTTTAGATACTTGGATACACTTGATCTTCACTTCGAGAGCAAACATACGGTGTGCATATGTCAGGAATCTGAATATTAATTATATATATTATATGAGGAATCGAGGATGAGTAACCACACTTATTTATATATTTGACTTATCTTTGCTATTAGTCAAATAGTTGTTATGAAATATTAATTTAAAATTTTTTAATTGATTATATTACCGGATGTTACTGTATTTTTAACCTTTGATTTAATATGAGGTGATAAGATGTTTTAGAAACCCTCACCCATACCCACGTTTTTTTATATAAATTAATTCAAGTTAATTATTGTTAATAATATCCTATGAATCTATTTTGACGTCTTTCACTTAATAACTAATACAGTAGAAGGTCGGATATAATAATAATTATTATGTTTCTAATCGAGGAGTGAGATGATGCCCTAATTTTGTCGAGATGCCGAAACCGAATTAAAATTTTGCCAGTGTTACCCGGAATTTTTAAAAATTTTTTCAAGAAGTTTGATGGATTTTTCAGTTGGCATAGATTCAATACACGACATAATTCACCGAGATTCCAACAATTATTTAGTGCATGAACATTAATATTCATAAATCAACGATCCTTCACTCTACTCATCACATCACATTTTTGTATTTTTTAATTTCATAAACGCCTGCCCCGGGTCCCTGATGGAAACTTAATGCAAACTGTACAAATTTCAACGCAAGATTATCTTGGCTGACGTATGGTTTCATTGCTGGATTATCAGCAGTCAATGTAACTTCCAAGTTGAACAAATGGTATGTCATGAACTTTCCTTTCTACACCTGTTTCTCCCAGTTTAACTCGATTAGTAATTACAATAATTCAATTATTGATCTTGGCTTTTATAGCAGTATCCACTTAGTGGATACTTCGTCATTAATAACTCTATTGCTGATATTAATTATCCATCTTTACTTATCACTTTTGCTGGTAACATTGGCACCTTAAAAATCAACTACTTTAAGACAATACGATTTCACGAATATTTTTATCAGCAAACATAAAGTAGCTTATACATTGAGAGTGTTTTTTCTTTAAAATTTAAATGTAAATCTAAAAAATACGAAATTAAATCCACGATTACCGTTATGATTATTAACAAACAAAAATGTCAATCAACTGTAAAGCTTGCACATCTTCAAATAATTTTTGTATATTCCACACATAATAATCCGCCAAGTAACCATGTTCACGCAATTACAATCTCGATGTTTATTTAATACATTTGGCGTTTATTCAGTAGATTTTTATTAAATACCAGTAATCTCAATAAAACTGTTATCATATCATAGAACAAAAATCTTACTACGTAATTAAAAAAAATGTTACATACCAAATTATCTGCAATAAACAGCTTGATATAAATTGATAGTCGCTTCGTTTGTAACACAAGCGGAAGTAAACAAATAGAAATAAAAATTTGCACAATTTGCAATAAATTTTAAAATATAGATAATAGCTGTATGTATAATAATCCCACTGAAGACTGCTATGTTATCTCAATAATAGTAACGCCCCCTCCTCTTCTCGCACTAAAAATCCATCCAAAATTTATTTCGTATACATTTTCTAATCTAAATAAAATTTGATTTACTTTAGCTGTTATATTATTGATAGTAAAACTTGAAACTTTATTAATTAATTTCCGATAATACATTTCTTGTTTGCATTACGTTTGATTGTATCAAGTTAAGCTATTAAGATATGCATTGTAAATTTATCTGTAATTAAACGCGGCGAAGTGCTTTATTCGTATATTTATTAATAAATACAAATAAAATAAAATTAATTTTTGATTTATTTAATTGTATTCTCAATCCATAAAAAATAATATAGACAGCTTGAATTAATTAGAATTTTACAAACCATATTAACTGCTTGTTTCAGTAAACAATCTGCAAATTTAAAGTAAATCACTATTATTAAGTATTGAAATTGACGTTTAATTTAAAAATTTAGGAATTGTTTACGAGGTTAATAGGTCAGAGTCTTTTTACTCTACGCACTTCATCACTCCGCACTAATAATTGTCTAGCAAGTACGTTGGGGTGCTCGGCAAGTCTTTCACAATAAGTCACAGTTTCTTTTGCTTTCTCTTTTCCTTTTTTCATAATCTTCCGATCCAGCCAAACATAGTCTCGCGCTATACCCAAAGCACAACCATTCTCTCAAATCCCAACTCCAGCTTCCAACATCAGACGAAGAATATATGGGATTTACCATGGTAATCTGCAAGTCACAGAATATTACAGATTAAAGATAACTCACAGTTGGATCTTGGCGTATCGACAATTGTCTGTATCACTTTGTTCTGGAATTTCTGCAGTATTTCAAGATTAGAATTAGCAACTGAGCTCCAAAGTTGGATACCATAAGTCCAGATAGGTTTGATAATCGATTTGTAAATAAGTAATTTATTTTCGATGAAGAGTTCAGATTTTCTTCCTATCATCCAGTACATTTTTGATTGAATTTTAATCAAAGCTTTTCCCGGTTGGTAAATAATGGATTTTGCCAGGTGAGTCTCCTGTGTAGATGTATACTAAAATATTTATTTAACATCTGCACTCTGGGGTGATTGGTAGTCTCTTAACTTTAAGGAAGAGCAATTTCCTCTTCTCGTGGTAAAGGTAACATGTACGGATTTCATTTTATTTGCCTTAATCCTTCATTTCTTGGGACAATTCTATATCATATCGAAGTTTATTTGCAGATTTTTTAATGTCATCAATATAATCATATCACTATTTACACTGCAATACTGCAGATTCATCAGCAAATGTGGTTATTCTTATGGTCTGATTCCCCGGAGTTCCCCGTGGAACTCCAAAATGGACAGGGTAGAGATCTGTATGTTTACTTTGATGTTTGACTAAAAAGTGTCTATTGCTAACGTAGGATTTCAGAATCAGATAATAATGATGCTAAAGGAATACCTTAATTTTGTAGCATAAGCCATTGAGCCAAACCTTATCGAATGCCTGACTTTTATCGAGAGAAGCTGCCGAGTAGTTTGCATCACTTTGCGATGTACTTGATCAATTGTTCCTTGTTTATTTCGAAAGCCGAACTGGTATTTGGGAATAATATTACGATTCTCTATTATTGGTAATAGTTGCTTAACATCTTCAAATTATTTCTTCGGTTTAAGTATCATTACAATTTGTGCTAGTTTCTATTGGTTTGAAAAGTGATTAATTCTAATAATAATTATTTATTTATTTATTTATAATACTAACGGTTTCTACACCATTACCAGAATACAACAATCAAACATTAAATGACAGTATGAAACAAAATGTTACAATAAATGTACTATAACTCAAGACTAAACCGAATAGAAATATGCCACTAGCTCTTTTTTGAAATTACTTGCACTCCCGTGAAAAAAGTCTAATTCTTTGTGTTGCACAAAAATAGTATTTGCAAGACGACACAATCTAGACATGGCTGAATGCTGACCGAACGTAGACCTGTGAAAACTCTCGAAGAAAATTGGATTTTCTCTCAGACGTCTCACAGGTACATGAAACAGGAATAATTCAAGTAACTCCGAACAACTGACAACATTATTTAGCAATCTGTATAATATGAACATTAAATCTGAGACAAACCTCTTTGCAGACAGCTTCATAAGCCCAAAGTACTTCAGAAGCATTTCATAAACTTCGGAGGAGTACTGGATGCGACTTCTAAAACACAAAACTTTAACAAACCAACGCTGAATCCTCTTTAGCCTGACAACTCGCGAAGAATACGATGGACAAAAAATCACCGAACAGTAATCAAGAATTGATCGCACAAACGATGAATACAAGGTGGTCAGAGTACGGATGTCGCTAAACTCAGAAGTCGACCTGCTGATGAATCCCAGCATCTTATTTGCTCTCGAGACAATCGAGTCCAAGTGATGATGGAATGACAGAGCAGGATCAAGAATAACACCAAGGTCTTTATACTCATAAACATTATCAAGAATCACACCGTTGATCGAGTAGGAAAAGCACACATTACATCTATTTTTTGTAAATTTTATAGCTTTGCACTTTTTAACATTTAGTTTGAGACTACTAAGATCACACCAATCTTGTAATCTTACAAGATCACTCTGGATAAGTTCAGAATCACTGTCGGAACAAATCAGACGAAATAATTTATAATCATCGGCAAATAACAAAAATTTGCAAAATCTTATCACAGAATCCACATGATTAATGTAGAGTAAGAAAAGAATAGGGCCCAGATGAGATCCCTGACCAACTCCAGATGTAACACGAAATCTGCGGGAAGCATAACCATTTACAATTACAACCTACTCTCTTCCAGTAAGGTAGGACTTCAACCAATTAATCAAGGGACAGGAAATGGAGTACATTTTATTAAGTTTTAATAAAAGCAGATTAACAGGAATCTGATCAAACGCTTTTGACAAATCGGTAAATATACAATCTACCGTCTTACCGCACTCAATAGCAGAAGAAACAAAACTAGTAAATGAGAACAGATTAGTACAGGTGGAGCGTCCAGACACAAAGCCATGTTGGTTATTTATCACAGAAACTTTGGTGTGATCGGTAATAGCATCTGCAACAATTGATTCAAATATTTTAGCAAACATGGATGCAATACAGACTGCACGATAATTCTCAACATTACAGCGGTTACCAGATTTGTATATCGGACTAACTTTGGTTGTCTTCCCGTAGAAAATGCTTCAAGACACATTGATTTCCGAAAGATTATAGACAGGGGCCAAGCTAACGAATGGCAATTTTTAACAAAAAAAGCAGTAATCTTGTCTGGACCGCAAGAATTCGATGAACAGAGAGAATTTATCTTATCTAAAACTACGGTCTCAGTTATGTTTATATCAGATAAAATAGTATTTGCACGATTTTCATAAGTGAATGGAAGATCAGCCCGCCCATCATCCGCATAAACTGACTAAAATAGTCAGTAAACAAGTTCGAAACCGATTCACCATTATCAGCAACAACATCATTAAATTTTAAAACACTTGGAACGCAATTAGTCTTCTTATAGGAATTTATGTATCTCCAAAAGCAAGATGGGTTTTGAGTCAAATCACGCTGTACTTTTTCCAAGTAGGCAGCTCTGTCTGTGGAAATGTTAAGCTTTATTTCGCGTCTTAAATCAGAAAACTGTTTATAATGAATCTCTGATTGATAACGTTTGTATAGCCTGTGAGTTAATTTTTTTTCCCAAATTAACGTGGCCGAAGCCACGGCACGAACCCTCACCAATGTAAAACACGGACAAAAGAACCTTATAAAATCTGTCGACGCAATCATCAATAGTTAGACCATGCGATAAGAACGTCCAATCTATAGATGACAGGTAAGAATTGATAGCACTGTAATCACATGATTTGAAGTCATAGTAGAAGTCATCACCTTGAGAAAGACTAAAAGTACCTACCCCCATCAATTCAACAGATAATGAAGGATGATAAGCATCACACTTAATTAACGTGTCTCCGCTTGTTACGGATTGCAAATGTTTTAAAGAGCGCAGTCGCAGCAATAAAAATGTGCATTACATTCTACATATTAGATGTTAACGTATCGATATATATTATTGAGAAAATAAAGTAGAGTTACAAATATTACGTTTTATTTACAATTACAAAGTTACACAACCTACAATTTATCCCGAAGATACAACAGTTGGCGACGAGGACAAAAAAAACCCATACAGGCAAAAATTACGAAGCAAGTACACAAAATTTACAAATTACGAATTTTTTTTTACGATGCCTAATACAACTGGTGCAACAGCTACAGGTGCAGCTCAGGTTGGAGGTGCACATTATTCTATTCATACAGTTTTTTCGATTGAAACATACGACCCATCTGCAAAGTTTGACAGATGGCTCATGCGATTGGAAAGTGCGTTTCGAGTGTTTGCAGTTCCAAATGATAAAAGGGCAGATTATTTGTTACACTACATGGGAGCCGAATCGTACGATTTGTTATGTGACAAGATTTCACCTGATGATCCAATTTCTAAAACTTACGAGGAAATCGTAAAAGTGATGAAGACTCATTACAATCCGGAACCGTTGGAAATTGCTGAAAATTTCAGATTTTTGCAGAGAAAACAAGGAGAAGGAGAAAGCGCACAGGAGTATTTGACGGCTTTACAACGTCTTGCAACTACCTGCAAATTCGGTAGTTATTTAAAAAAGGCCCTGCGCAATCAATTTGTTTTCGGACTGCGTACGCAAAATATTCAAGGAAGACTTCTCGAACATCGTGAACTGACGATCGAAAAAGCGTTGGAAATTGCGGTCAGTATGGAGACGTCCGCAAGAGATGCAGCCCAATTACATAATACCAATACAAATGTAAACAGTGTCAATATAAAGGACGTGAGAGTCAAGGAGTCTGGAAGATTTCGAAACAGGGTTACGACTTCAACCGGAAATCAAGATACGAAGACTACCTACAACAGAGATAGGAAGACAATTAATAAAACTTTATTCTGTTTTAGATGTGGTTCGCCACAACATTTAGCAAACAAGTGCACAAAAACCAATGTATTTTGTAATAAATGTAAGGTCAAAGGTCATTTGGCAAGGGTGGTTATGAAGAAAGATACCACTAATACAAACCAGATAGAGGAAATTTTCTCAATTCAAACAGAGCATTCTGAATACAGGGGTAAGTTTACAGTTTCACTTCAAGTACACGATCGTAAGATAAATTTCGAAATTGACAGTGGTGCAGCCGTCAGTATCATGAGTTATTTTCAATTCAAAAAATTGTTTCCTAATTTACAAATTAAAAGTACAACTATTCAGTTGATTACCTATTGCAAGAGCGAAATAAGTGTGGTAGGATTTTCTAAGGTACAATGCTTCTACAGGGGCTTATCAAAAGATTTAAATTTGTATATTGTTAATACGGATCGAGGTCCGATTTTGGGACGCGAGTGGATTCGTCAATTAAACATTACTTTTGAACAAATTTCCAAGGTTGAATTACAGAATAGATTACAACAAGTGTTGGAAAGATATCCTATTATTTTCAGAAACGATATGGGGAAAATTAAAAACCTGCAGGCTCGATTAAAATTTAAAGATAATGTACAACCGCTTTTCTTTAAAGCGCGTAAGGTTCCCTATGCTTTGTTACAAAAGGTGGGAGATGAGCTAGATTTATTAGAGAAAGAAGGGATTTTGGTAAAAGTTCCTAGTTCGGAGTGGGCTACACCCATTGTTCCGGTTTTAAAATCCAATGGAAAAATTCGAATTTGCGGGGACTTTAAAATCACATTGAACAAAAACTTAATAGTGGACGAACACCCACTACCTTCTATCGAAAATTTGTTCTCATCCATGGCAGGGGGAGACAAATTTACTAAGCTTGATTTGCAACAGGCTTATCTACAACTTGAAGTACGACCCGAGGATAGAAAATACTTAACATTAAATACACCCAAAGGTCTTTATCAGAGCACCAGGCTATTATACGGAATAGCAAGTGCACCTGCAATTTGGCAGAGGGAAATAGAAAACATTTTAAAAGATATTGAGGGCGTTTCGGTGTTTATCGATGATATCAGAATCACAGCACCAAATGACGATACGCATTACAAAAGGTTAGAGTTAGTTTTAGGTAGATTATCCGATTATAACATTCGAGTAAATTACGAAAAATGCCAATTCATGCAAAATGAAATTGAATATTGCGGTTACATTATAGATCGAAACGGAATTCATAAATGTAAAAGAAAAATTGATGCGATGCAAAATGCGAAAATACCCACAAATAAATCTGAAGTGCGGGCTTTTGTGGGATTAATAAACTATTACGGTAGATTCTTACAGAACTTAAGTAGCACCCTACACCCACTATACAATTTACTTAAAGACGGGGTACAATTTTCATGGGATAGAAATTGTCAAAATGCCTTTGAAGCCGTAAAAAAAGAAATACTTTCCGAGAGAGTATTGGTACATTTTGATCCAAAATTGCCGATAGTTTTGGCTACAGATGCAAGCTCATATGCTGTGGGGGCAGTACTTTCCCATGTTTACGAAGACGGTACGGAGAGACCGATACAATTTGCATCACAAACCCTTACTACCGTACAGCAAAGATACGCTCAAATAGATAAGGAAGCATACAGTATTATTTTTGGGATAAAGAAATTTTACTATTTTCTTTTTGGTAGGAAGTTCTTACTTTACACAGACCATAAACCTTTGTTGCATATTTTTTCACCCTTAAAAAGTTCCAATTTGCTCACTACAACTCGAATGCAACACTACGCGTTGTTCTTACAAAGTTTTCACTATGACATCAAATATAAAAATACGAAATTACATTCTAATGCAGATGCAATGTCGAGACTGCCTGCAAATTCAAATGAAATCGGTCGTTACGATGAACCCGATGCGTTTGAGATTTTTCAAATTGAAACCTTGCCAATTACACTTAAAGAATTAGCTAAGGAAACAGTACGCGATAAAAGTTTTTCAAAATTAATTTACGGTTTACGCAATGGTAAGGGGATAAATAAAAGTGATCGTTTTAATATTGATCAAACAGAATTTACGTTACAACAAGATTGTTTGTTCAGGTCACAAATGGCAATTATACCAAAATCATTACGCGATCGAGTATTGAAGGAGTTACATACTTCTCATCTGGGAATTACCAAAATGAAGCAACTTGCTAGGGGCTACTGTTGGTGGCCAGGTATTACTTCAGATATAGAAAATGAAGTAAAAAATTGTGTTCAGTGCAACAAATACAGGAACAGTCCCAGTATTGTTCCAATTCACCCTTGGGAAACTAGTACTAAACCCTTCGATAGAGTACATGTTGATTTTGCTGGTCCATTCATGAACTGCTATTATTTCATTTTAGTAGATTCTTATTCACGATGGCCAGAGATACATACGGTAAATAACATGACTGCAAGAAGCAGCATACCGTTGTTAAGAAAAATATTTAGCACTTTTGGAATACCTTCGGTTTTAGTGAGTGACAATGGTCCTACATTTACATCTTATGAATTTAAAAATTTCTTGTCAGAAAACGGAATAATTCATAAATTATCACCCCCATTTCACCCTGCAACCAACGGTTTAGCCGAACGGTGTGTACAAACATTTAAAAAAGCCTTACGGGCAATGTTTAATAATGACAAAAGGAACACAGAAAAAAATTTACAAAATTTTTTGCTACACTACCGAAAAAGTCAACATTCCATTACAGAGGAAAGTCCGTCCTTCCGAATGTTTGGCCGCGAAATACGCTCCCGGCTAGATCTCCTCAAGCCGGATTTTAATGCTAAAGGGGTTAAAAACGTACAAAGGGTTAAACTATTAGAGAAGGGAGAAAGAGTGACAGCGCGTGAGTACGTTCACGAAAATAAATGGGAATTCGGTAGAGTACATAAAAGACTAGGTCAGTTAATTTACTTAATTAAATTAGACGACGGACGAATCTGGAAAAGACACATTAATCAGATTCGGTCAATTGGAGAAAATACTCCCATCACAATTACTCGAAATTTTAACTCCATTGTACCTGTGGGAGATTCCACTACATTGCTTGATCATAATGCATTACAAAATCATAATACTCATGATGCGGCGACTCCAGTACAGTCAAGTGCAAATCGCGAAATAGGGCGTAATAGTACAGAGGTGGAATTGCCAGATTTGCCCCAACAGGTATCAACATCCATCCCAAGTGACGCTTGCACCTTACGACGTTCGGAACGTACCCGTAAACCTCCCAATCGATTTCATTTTTAGATTTGTAAATGTTTATACATTGTTTTTTTTTCTTCAATTTTCAAGTGATTGTATTTTCTTACAGAGGGAGGATTGTTACGGATTGCAAATGTTTTAAAGAGCGCAGTCGCAGCAATAAAAATGTGCATTACATTCTACATATTAGATGTTAACGTATCGATATATATTATTGAGAAAATAAAGTAGAGTTACAAATATTACGTTTTATTTACAATTACAAAGTTACACAACCTACAATTTATCCCGAAGATACAACACCGCTAATATTAGTCACCCTAATATCGGAAGAGTTATAAAAGATCAAGTCTAGCATGTTACCATTTGCATTCGGAGTCGAATTATACTGCATTAAGTCACAAGAAAAGAAATTATCACAAAATAAACTGCTACATTCACTATCACAGTAAGGTGTGAAGCAACAGTCGTTGTCAACAGCGGACCAATTTATGCCAGGGAGATTAAAATCTCCCGTGATACAAACATGACAATCTGGTTTGCTAGCTGATATTTCGTTAACAAAAGTAGTAAATTCAGCGTTATATTTTAGCCCTGAGGATAGATTAATATATAGTCCGAAACGTTGGCCAGCAGTTAATTTGTTTGATTTGCTTCCCCTTTACACTCAATATTCGTCTAATTTATTAAAAATTCAGCGTATATAGCTGAACTGCTATTGGATGGAATATAGACAGCGCATATCAGCAATAGAGAAGATCCGACACCCAAGCTTACCTAAATTTCCTCTCTGATCGAGGTGTGTACATGAACTAAAGATGAGTTCAAAGAATTATAAACTGCCACCAGCACTCTCCCTCCTCGTGACTTCTGAGTGACCACCGAAGATCTGTCTCCGCGAAAAACATTATAACGGCAATCAAAAACCTGGGAACTCAAAAAACTATCATTCAGCCATGTCTCCGTCAATACAACAATCTGATAATTTTCGGAAAGAACAGCATTATATAATTCAGTAGTCTTTGTGCGAAGACCACGAACGTTTTGATAGTAGAACATGATAACGTTGCTGAAATTAAGAGAACTATTAACATTAACATTATGGAAGTCAGTGTACATACGGCTATCGGTCCAGTCTCGTGGATCATTATTACGTGCATCCAAGTTCAATCATTGCGGATTTGTTCTAATTGGTTGATATCTAAAAGATGGTCTTCTAGGTAAGAACTCACGTACTGCAAACTTCTACAGGCCATATGGCGGAATTTAACAAGTTTGGCAATACACTTTCACGTACGCCCAATTTGAAGAAGCATGTCTCCTCCGCAGCCACGAGCAATTCACACTTGACATCATCGATCTTCAACACCTCCTTTACATACGTCAATATTGCATCTGAAGTGGTGTCAAGGCAGAGCCTACCAATGTATATCCACTGACGCCTGTCTGCTGCCCGCAGTGGGGCTGCCTCTACAACTCCACTCGCTTGAGATTTGCTGCCAATAACCAGCAATCTTCTGTCTCTAGCAGCAGTAGTTAGGGATCTTGAAGAAACCAATCCCTCTCTGCCTCGGTCGAAGCGCTGGGAGAAAGCAAATGCGCCCTCATTAGAAGTCCCCTGGTGAACAGCATTTTGAACAATATTCTTGGGCTTAGTTCTTCTGGACTCGCGAAGCACCTTCAAATTCCAATTTCTGAATGACATTCCTGGGTTTAGTTTTTCTGGACTCGTGAAGCACCTTTAAATCCCCATCCACCACCGGCTCTGAGATAAGTATTTTAGGTGACAAAGGATTCAACGGAACATCCAAGTCATCACGATTATCCATCAATTTCGGCAAAACACCGGCATTATCACAATCCGGGATGCGTGGACTAATAAAACCAGCAGAGAAAGCTGCGTGATCAGAGACTCTAAATTATATCACCAGACCGACTTATCAATTTCATAATGGAGTTGAGTTTCTCTGTGTGCTCGGCAAGAACAGACATGATTTTATCAATTCCAAGTGAGCCACTCACCCCATTGGGAAAACTGTTGCATCCATCACAGACATATTATTCAAGATTTTTTAGGTCACAGATGGTTTTAAAAATTGATCTGGAGATCTCTGCACATTTAATGGAATGCAAGTACGATCGACATATTCTGCACCTAACCATCTCGCTTAATTCTGACGAGGTGAAGCACTTACTGCATTCAACAGCACTCATAGTTATTATAACAAATTTATTTCCAAAAAATGAGGTTATGTTTTCTATGATTTCCTCCAATTTTGCCTCTATTGTTTTAGCTACACTCAACCTTCTTCTCCTGTCTTAGTGGACTTCAAATAGCAGCTCCAATTCTAATCTATTACGTTATTTCGCAGATAATCTTCACTTTTTCGGATTAACCTTAATATACAATGCACAGGACCGCACTCATCGCACCGCGATCTTTGCATTATTGCATTAAATATTTGCATGATGGCTTGGAAGAAGTTATGAGATGCTTCTTGTAAAATTTTTCCAGTTATTAAATCAAACACTGACACTTTCTTAAGATTGTTTTAATTATTAACAATTCGTTTGATTTTCGTCGTTTTGAATTTTTTTATTTAAAAATCCATCTGAAAAAGAGATTCTTTTTCTTCCTTATCAATCTATGAGAAATATGGTTGGAAGGTTTCACAAAAATATTAGCCTTCTCTCGATCATCTCTGACTCATTTATTTATTATCCTTGAGTGGAGAGATCGATTGTTGTGATCGTTTTATTTTTCTTGTAGCTTTCAACAGAGAGTAGTATGTAGCATCTGTTGTTGTCAAGCTTGCCAAGTATTTTTTGAAGTCTTAGTTTTATATTTCCAATAGCAGTTATTTTAATTCTCTAATGGCTTTGTTGAATTTAGCTTCATCAACAGGATATCGTGTTTGTTGCCATCTCTTGCATAGTTCTCTTTCAAATTTTATGACAATTTGGAGTGCTTTTCTACTATTTTATGTGTGTTACTATCTCGTTCACAGCCTCTTCTTGGTCATGTACTACCTCTAAAGGGATGTCCAGCCTAATCAACACATCAAGTTTCTCTTTGATCTTCTTCCAATTTATTTTATTGCTCGTTAGGGATGGTTGCTTTTATTTTTTAAATAAGGTGTCAAATACACTAATAATAATTGGTAAGTGATCAAAGAAGAGATCCCGACAAGTCTTAGCTTTAATTTTTTTGACATCGATACTCTTTGTTACACAAACGTCTATTACATCTGGCATTTTATTGATATCCGATGGCCAATATGTTTTAGCCAATTTAGAACTTCATATTGGATTTTTAGCATTATAGTCACCTCCAGCCATGAACCTGTTTCCTAACGTGTTAAAGAACTCTTCAAAGTTTTCTTTCCTATTGTTATGTTTTGGTAGGCAATCGACAGCAGAAACAATATAATTCCCAACCCATCTTTCAATACTCTACTGGTATCCTGTAACCATTTTGCTGCCTAGATATTTCTCTTTATGGGCTCTTTCTTCTGTGGGATGTTTCGTGTAATAAACTTTAAATTTCTTTAATTTAATATGCCGTTTGTTTGCAAGATGATCTTTCGATATCAACATTACGTTTATATCTTTATTTGTTAAAAGCGTTTTTACCTCTTGTAAATGTTAGTTGAGCTCTTTGGTGTTCTAGATAACAATTTTATATTTGCAGTGTATTACTATTATTGTTTTTGTCGATGACAGTGGTTTATAGATTAACATTGTATCCATATTTCTAGCATTATCCCTGTTTTGTTCAATAAACTCTCTTATTAAGGTATTAAATTTATTTTTACGAAACAATGTTTAATTATATTTGATGACTAATGTCTGAAGAGTCAAATATGATAAGTCATACATGATAACATCGTTAGTCATTCAAATATAGCTTAGCTTGCACTCTAGACACTGCTCGAAACATACAGAAATGTATAGAAATTCTATGGAAGTTTCGGGAAAACTGTATTTAGGTATAAATGCAGAGTGGTTTCCAGTGACGAATTAATTCCAGTTTGAACGTGCAAGTGTTAACATAAATAAGTGTAAATAAATAGTGACGTGATATACCGAGTGTTTAAATAAATCCAGACTTAGTGTTAAATAAATTGTAGTGTAATTTAGTACCTATTAGTGTTACTCTTAGTGTAGTAATTGTTTTATTGTTATTAACCGTATCTGTATAATTTGTGTAGCCCTTTGGAAATTAAATTTACGTTATAATTTTCGTTACATTATCAATGTCGTTATTTGGATGATTTGCTTGTTTGGCTTATTTGCCTCACATTATTTGGTAGAAGATTAATATTTTCTACTACGTTGCGTATTTAGGTATTTAGAAATAAAGCATTTTTTTAACTTTGCAACCTGAGGAACAATAAAGACAGAACTTTACGTTGCAGTTTTTGTTTTATTTTTATTTGGTGCGCGATTTGTTTGTTCGTTAATTTAAGTTAAATTATCTGAAAAATTAATAATTCTTATTTAATAAATTGATAAATAGTGCTGTTGAGAGAGGTTGACAAAGGCTGAACAAGCTGGACAACAAAATTTCCTCACAAATTTAGAAAATTTTTAATGTAATTATGCTGCTAGTAAGTTAGACCGTAAATTACAAACATAAACATTAAAATTTACGAATCAACCAATAGTTAGGATAGAAAAGAATCAAAAACTTAACACGATTTTTCGATTAGTTGTTTCTATAAAAACGCCCATGGCGTATCATTATGTTTTACAAGTGCTTTTTGGCATAAATTTGTAACTCCATGTTGGGTTCAAAAATATATTAAAATTACAATAATTATTATTTTTAGTACAAACAATACAACAAATTTGAAGCAAAAACATTCCCGAAAGCTGAAAAGTCCAGAATTGTTGAAATCAGTTTTTATATAAAAAATTTGGCTGCAATAGGTATGATGACAGATTTTTAAATACCTTTTTTTATTGTAGGTACACATCCCCTATTTTCGAAAAAAAGTTTATTTCAGCAATAAACTTAAGTTTTAACGTAAATTAATGTATTTTCTGCTATGTAATTTGAATTATTAAGCGTGAAACGCTCGTAGGTGTCATGGCGTCGGTTTGTGACGTCACACTTTCGTAAACATTGCATTGTATGTATCGCGAGTGTATGCTAAACGAAGAAAGTCAACAAAATATCATGAATTCCAAAGTTTACAAGTGGTGTGCTGTTCCTATGTGCAAAAATACATCAATAGCAACACCTAACAAACTATTTGTTTATGTACCGAATAAAGTCTTAATAAAATCTTGTTCCATCGTTGGTGATTATTGGATTTCTTATTTTTATCACAAAACTAGTATTAACAACAAATTGCTAATTAAAATGATAGAAATATGTAACTGAAACGCGTAATCAAAATAAAACTTCAAGCAACACGATGACATTTACTGAACCGTGACGTCATTTGCTCTGATTGGCGTTTCAGATCACATGGCCGATTGCAGTATTTTATACTTTTATTTTATTGAAAATCTTATTAATCTTAATGTTTATATTAAAACGGGATTATTTTTTAGAACCCTTTTAGCATATATTTTTCTGTAAAACCATTTATTCTCTGATTCTTTAATAGTGTCATCATGCCTATTAACGAAATTCAATTTTAAATTAATTTATGACAGTAAGTGCTTGTTCACAATGTACATAAAACATAAGACGTGCATAAGGATAACATAAGCATAAACATGATTTTGACATAAGCCGCAAAAATGTTCACAATGAACATAAGAAATATATGAAACTGCGCATGCGTATAACAAAAAAATAAACTAAATAAACAAATAAACTTTCAAACCTCTTTCAAACTTTATAACAAAGGTTAAACTTTACGTCTTATGTTTGTGTTATGTTTGTCTTATGTTTTACGTACATTGTGAACAAGCACTAACAACTGTCGCAGCTACGCCCTTAAATAATTTTGGCGTTGTAACTATTTACGTCGAATACACGTACCGTCAATAAAATGGAGCTCTCTTTGAGCAACTGGGTGTTTCTTACGTGAAAAATAAGAACTTTAAAATCATTTTAATGCCATCTACCAAATTTTATAACATGCTATACGACCTCGAATACATATTAATGGGCTTGTCTTTTGAACAAGATGATAAAGTTCTTCAAGCACATAATTTTAAATCACTTTCAGCATCTACAAAACTGGAGGTGAACCCAAAGACTTTCTGGATTCTGGATTTCTGGTGAAGGACAGCCCCTTGCGGAGTTATGCGCACTCAGGCCACAATTGGCTCATTATGCTACCTTCATTTAGGGAAGCCAGCCCCCTACTTCCCAAGCCATCCCAACCTTAAGATGAACTCGAGAATTTTATAAGGCCGCATGTACTGGCCATATTAGGCCAGAGCTCCCTTAATATGGATCCTCTATTTGACGCCAGGACAGGGCACCTGCAAAGCAAATGTTCCGCCATTTTGTCTGCTGCTCCGCAGCCACGACAGACGGGGCTTTCTACAAGACCCATCGTGTGTAGATGCTTGTTCAGCTTGCAGTACCCCGTCAGAGTACTCAGAGTACTCCGCAATAAAGCGTAGGTTACCACGAGACAGCTGTGTATAATATTTAGCATACCTGCAGGAGAGCCTGCGTATAGCTGCCCTCGCTTGACGACATGCTACAACATTCTCCCATATTCTACCATGTAGTTTGTGAGTCTGCTCTCTTATAAGGGTATTGATCGTGCTGACTGCCGGCGTGACAAAGGGCCCTCACATTACCCTCATTACCTTGATGTCCTTTCACCCAACTGAGTGTAAGGTTGTTGAAGGTTGATATTTTATTCAGTGTCCGATAACATTGAAGTATCAGCCCCGAGTTGACCTTATGGCGGTTTAGTGCCACAAGAGCCACTCTACTGTCTGTAAATATTGGTATTTTTTTGTCTCGGATGTTTCAGTTCTTGATTGCTTTCGCGCCGTGTAGTATGCCAATTAGCTCCGTTTGGAACGCCGAGGCATATTTACCCAGCAATATAGGTATGTTTAGCTGCAGTTCACGAGAAAAGATTCCAGCACCTGAGCCATCAACCGTCAGTGTACAGTGATATATCTGTCTCAGCAGTTCTTGTTGTAGCTTATCTTACCTTTTTGTCTTGATAGCTTAACTGATCTAATTAATTTTTGTCTTACTAATTCGGTAATACCAGCATTGTGAAAGAAGTCGATCATAACGCCTATCGCTAAAAATAATAATGCCACTAAATTTACTGATCTTCGACCAATTAGTGTGTTGTCTGCTCTTTCAAAAGTATTTGAGTCCGTTCTTCACCGGCAGCTACTAGATCACATTGAGTGTAATAGTATTTTGCCTGATATTCAATCTGGTTTTCGCTCTGGTTATAGTACTGCAACAGCGTTGAGTAAGTTTACTAATGATATCGCCAGGAATATTGACGATTCAAAGGTAACAATTGTGGCTTTCTTGGACTACAGTAAGGCTTTCGATGTGATTAATCACGAGTTACTCCTTTCTAAGTTGCTGTATTACAGTTGTGCCGGCTCGGCCATTGTTCTTTTGCGGAATTATTTGACTGGTCGAACTCAGAGGGTCAAACTGAATGGATGTTTGTCCGGTGAGCTTGCCGTAACCAGTGGCGTGCTGCAGAGTAAGATTCTGGGTCCGCTTCTCTTTGCCATTTTCACTGCTGATCTTCCCAGCGTTCTTTCTTCCGACTGCGGTGTACACTTGTATGCTAATGACTCTCGAGTATATCTCTCTAACAAACCAACCTTAGTTGACAGTGTTGTTCAATCTTTGAATAATAACTTAACTTCTATTAAGCTCTGGTCTGGCGACAATGGGTTAATCCTTAACCCCAATAAAACGATTTGTTTACGTGTGGGAAGTACATACTGCTGTACTTTAGCCGACAGCACTCGATCTCTTGACGTTGAACTTGATGGCTCCGTACTGGAGTTTAGTGAGAATGTTAGGGATCTTGGCGTAATTTGCGACAGCAACTTGAGTTTTGGGGCGCACGTTGTTAAGATTTGTGGTATAGGATACTACAAACTGAAATCCTTATACAGGTACAAATATCTTCTTCCCTCGACGATTAAGTTGCAGCTGGTGCAGAGTTTAATATTATGTCACCTTGACTACCGCAGTGTGGTTTATTATGGATACCTTACTGCCAACTTAAAACACAAACTACAGGTTCTTCAGAACTCTTGCATGAGATTTGCCTGTGATATTGAGTTTGGCAGCCACGTTACTCCTTTTTATAATAAATTTGGTGTCCTCAAGATTCACGCTCGCTTTGAACTTCTGTTCGCTTCCTTTTTGTACAATTTGTATAAGCGTGGTAGCCCGGGGTATCTGTTGGAGTTGATGGTGAAAAGATCTGAACGCCATCAACTTGATCTTCGTTATAGCGGGAACTTGTCTATCCCGTCTCACAAGACAACTAAGTTTCAGGGCTTCTTCGAGCACCGAGCGGCGGAGATCTACAATAGGTTTCTGGACGTGTTCTTGACCGGCGGAACCAGCCGTTCCTTTAGAAGCGGGATTAAGGAGATTCTGATGCTTGCGCAAAATGCGTGCTAGGGTGGAACTGAAAAGCAGCTTTGCTGATTGTTTTGCCCCTTCATCGACTCTGCTTTATGAAATGTATTTATTTTTTCTTTTTATTGTAAGTAAGAGTTGATGAATAAAGCTATTATTATTATTATTATTATAGAATTTAACAAAATGTTAAATTTTCTATCAAATAGGTGAATAGGGGGAATCCTGTCCGCATCCAGGTCCAAGATAGGGAGCCTATCAGACTAGTGCCCCCCAGAATTCCGAGTGCCTTCCGACCCCCTGCCTATTGGTCCAAAACCCCCACGCTCGCAGCTTAAGGGCAGCCTTGACCGCCTGCTCCTCCACATGGAGATTCAGTGGAGGGAGACAGAGAAGAGCCTCCAGAGCCGCCGTGAGAGCGGTTTGCATCACTCCTGTCACCGCCAGGCAGACCGTTCTCTGCACCCGGTGGAGGGAAGACGCTACTGTTGCCAGCTTGGTTCTAGGTCACCAAACCAAGGCACCGTAACATAGCATGGGCCTAATTATGACGGTGTAGAGCCACAGGGCAACTCTAGGAGAAAAGCCCCAAGATCATCCCATCGCCCCACGACATTGCCAGAAGGCCATGCTTGATCTCGCAGTTTTATAACTGACATGTTTGCTCCAGTTCAGCTTCTTGTCAAGTTCTTAACTTCCGATGTGGAAGTGGGTTTTATTCAGTATAGGCATTCGCATGCTCTGTAGCTTATTTTTCTTTGTGAATAAGACCAGCTCAGTCTTGGCCGGGTTGACCGAAAGAGCCTGCTTATCACACCATGTTTCCAAGATACGAAAAGCTCCCTGCATCTACACAAAAGTAGAGATAGTACGCCCCCTCGGGGGCATCCCCTAGTGGCAATGCCTTTAATGTTTGCATCATCCACATTGATCTCAACAGCCCTGCTCTCCAACATAGAGTTGATCCATCTTACGATGGTGCAAGGGGCATTGTGATCTTTTAGGGAGGCGCCCACGCTTTCGAAAGTGGCTTTGTTAAAAGCCCCCTCGATGTCAATGAACGTTCCTAGAGTGACAACCACAACCACAACGTGAAGAGCAGACTCGGTAGATCTCCCCAGAGTGTATGCGTGTTGATTTGGATGTAGCGGCCTGGTCACCAGGGCCACATCACGAATGTACCTATCGCACAATCTTTCCAATGTCTTCAGAAAGAAGAACGTCAGACTTATTGGTCTGAAGGATTTGGCCGGGAGTAGTTCCCCCTGCCTGGCTTAGGTATGAAGATGACCTTGACCCTACGCCACTCCCTAGGCGTGTAGCCATGCGCAATGCATGTCCTGTACGCCTTTACCAGGTGATGGATAATGTGATCCAGGTCCAATTGAAGTAGGGTCGGAAACACCCCATCGTGTCCCGGCGATTTATAGGGACTGAAGGATCGGATAGCTCAAGCCGTCTTGATTGGATCTACAATCTGATTCGGTGTCCGTGCATTATGCTCAGTCCACACATTATCAGGGACAGTTTTGCTACCAGGAAAGTGGGTTTGCAGCATTATTTCAGCGGTTTCTTCAAGGCTCGCCGTAAAGGAACTGTCTTGTAACACGCTGCCTAGCAGATGATTTAACCCAGAGACTTAAATTTACTTAAATTTTTTTCGGGAGTGGCAATCCTCATTTTGCCACTAGTTGACTTTTTTTGATTTTCCACTTCAGGAATTCTGAAGGAATTGCATGGAATTAAAGGAATTCCATTGATGTCACAATTTCCAATAGTGCAAGTGTTCATTTAATTTATCGAAGTGGAAAATATACTAGAAGCTATAAAGATAATAGGTATCACGAGTACACTTAAATGTATGTGTAAAGTAAGTAGGTAAGTGTTATTTCAAATGATGTAAGTATATAGTCGATCCAAGATATGAATAATATAGGTGACGCGTCGTTTGCAAAGTTTAATTTACACCGGGAAGTAATTGTAGTAATATTAAATATTCACCACAAAAAAGCGAAATGTTATAACCAAGTAACTACGTCTATTCGATATTACATTTAACTCTGTCCACATCATGGCCCACGCATCCATTTTATTTATGACTTTGCACGGTTCAGTTTAGGCATCACACATAACACTTAGCTCGAGAAAATTTCGCTATTGTAAAACCATCTAACTTCAAAGCAATTTCATTGGTTAACATTTAGAGGTCGTCGTTTTAGTATACATTCCAATATTTTTCTTAAAAAAGAAGTACTATAGATGAAATGATGATTAACAAGACTTATCGTGCTATAAATTCGTGGCTGATACAACTCAGTCCCTTGATTGTGCCGAGAAGAACATAGGTATTACTTCCAATTAGAAGGAGGGCAATTGCACCGATTTGTTGTACCAGACAATACAGTGCTGATGTTGGCGAGATTAATCCCAATAAATTTGTTAGTCAGGATATATGTCAAAAGTTTTATAAAGTAGACCCAAAGCAAACAAGAAAAGAAGCCACAGTTTTTTACAGACCACAGTTGATTTAACAGCTACTTTCACAAGTTTAATCTTAGATGTACATCTACATACAATTACTGCAACAATGGAGACATTCCAAACCATACTGTGTTCGAGTATGCTTGAGAGTTGATCGAGTAGAGTCAATGCCTTAAAAAACAATTTTAAGCATTAAATATTAGTGTGTCAAATAAGAGCTGTATTTGAAAATAGTTATTTAAAGCAGTTAAACTGAAAATGGAGAGGGGGGGTAAAGATCGTACATAACCGCTTTAAAATAAAAGAACTCTGTCGCATCAAGGGCAGAACCTGTTAAGGTAAAACAGAAACTGGTAAAACACAAAGTTCCCGGATAAGAAAACCTCCCGAACGTTTTGTTAAAAAAACTTTTAAATAAATTAAACAAGGTGCAAATGAGTCAGACAGACTCAAATGAGATTTTTCTGAGTTAGAAGAAAATCACGAGAATTTCAAGCTTAAATGCAATTGGGAAGTGTAGACTTAGAGGTCGAAAAAATAAGAAGTCATTCAAAAATACCAGTGTGCTAACTGACAAAGAAGATGTGACTGAGAGCCTGGCTAAAATCATTGAGAGCGAAAGATAAGCAAAATCACAGTTCTAAAGTAGTTATCAAAATAAAAAAGAATCTTATTTGGGTAAATAGTTTGTCAAAAAATAAACAAATAATATAATTTTCAAAAATAAAAAAGCTGATATGAAGAGGCAAAGGCTGGTATGGTCTCGAAGGAGAAGCTGATGTCGAATAAACCCTCCTCTACAAATATTGAGTAACGCCACTGCAATTAACAGCTCTGCCAGCAAATCATCTTGCTACGTTCTCGCCATGTCCCCGAGTTACCGGCGCCTAAAAACCGGCACACTTTGACTAAGAGAATAAACCCCAACAGAAAATACTGGCCCACCAAGTTGAAGGTTCTTAGTCGGGCTAGCTCTTCGTCGTAGGTAAAAAACATATAATGCTAAAAGACCAAACGCCGAGCCTCGGATGATGGACGAACTAAATCAAAGACAACTTAGGCAAAGAAAATGGACATAGAGAGTAGGAACATGAAACATTCAAGGAATACCAAATAAACAGAAAAAAATATTGAGCCAGTTAGACAAACTGGAAATGGACATAGTATGTCTCATGGAAGCCAAACGTAAGAGCCAAGGACAGAAGATGGAAGACAATTACGAGATCTATTGGTCAGGAGTTCTCAAAACAGAACGAGCTAGAGCAAGAGTAGCAATAGCTATTAAGAAAAAACATACCAAGAAGGTAACAGATTTTGAAGCGATTTTAGAAAGATGTATAAAAATAAATATGAAGATCAGAAACAATGAGATAGTTATACTAGGAGTATATAGCCTAACAGACAATTCAAAAAGAGAAACTAAAGAAGAGTTTTACCTGACAATAGCTAAATAATTAGACAAGATTAACAGCAAATAGTTAGTAATTGATTATAGCAGGTGACATCAATGCTAAGGTAAGCACTGGAAACAATGACGCGGTGGTGGGACGATTTAATGAGATGCCTATAAATGACAATGGTAATAGACTTATAGATGTCTGCAATCAATATAATCTAAAATATGGAACACTTTTTTTCAACACAAGCCTATCCACCAATACATCTGGGAAAGGCCATCACTAAATCAGAGGTCTGTTCTAGACTATATCATCACGAAGCAGCAACAAAATACAATAATAACAGATGTACGAGTAAGGAGAGGCGCTAACTGTAGATCTGACCACTATCTTAGTAGTGGCAATGACGGTGATACCTCTCATGGTGATGAAAACACAACGACGGCACGGATAACAGATAACAGCCGATACAGAAATACAAACTATCAAACAATTGTACAGGAATAGATTAGAACAAAAACGTCTTGCAGAACCTATAGTAGATGATATTAAGGTGGAGCAGTTTGCAATGACTCGAGCAGTTTATCAAGCTGTTAGGGAAGCTCTAGAAATAATCAAAAAGAAAACGGAAAAAAAATACCATATTGGTGGTCATAAATGGCACCCTCAGCAGACTGTTTGGAAAAATCCTAGCGACACTACTACAGGAAGATTTAAAGAACAAGATCAATGAGGAACAAAGCGGATTCACACCCGGAAAATCCTGTGTAGATGTAGATGATCCTTTGTACTTCAGCAAATAGCAGAAAAAAAAATAACAGTAGGAGAGGAGACACACTTGGCATTTATAGATCTGTTAAAAGCATTTGACTCTATTCCTCGCAACAAATTATAGGAAGCTCTCTATATAAAGAATGTAAGCCCATAATTAAGATAATTAGATGATATTATAAGAAAATTATATAAAGATAATAAGGCATTTATGTAAAAAAACAGTAAAAAACTTGCACAACCGTTTACCCCCACCAAAGGTCTGAGATAGGGCTGCAGCTTGTCGCCTGCTGTTTAACATATACTTAGAGGTGGTATTGGAAGACTGGAAAGGAAGAGTGAGACAAATGGGCATATCTATTCATGATAGCTATCATACGATGAAATTCGCGGATGACAGGTGGTGATCGCTCAGGATGTTTACAATCTTGAATACATGTGTTAAAGACTCCTCGAGAGCTATCAACAATGGGGTCTAACTATTAACATAAAATAAAACTGAATACCTGGTGGATGATACCATTGGAACAATGATAACTGCAGATGGGATAAGAAAACAAGAAATAAAAACCAGAATATAGAGTAATCGTAAGATATTAGGCAGTCTTAACTCAATATGGTGGAATAGACATATTTCTCTCAAAACTAAGAAACACATAGGAAAAGCAATGGTAGAATCGGTTCTGAACTATGGATGTGAAACGTGGACGATCAACACCGAATATAAAAGCAAAATTTTGGCAGTTCAGATGAACATCTCAGGAAAAGCGCTAGAGTGTCAAGAATGGAACATGTAACAAAGGAAGAGATAATACAAAGAATGTTTGAATGACATCTTTTAAGAGGAGATAGCTAAAATAACGTTTAAAAAGTCAGCTAATTTTTAACTCTAGATTTTTCATTTAAAATAAAAAGATATATTAAAATTTATATAAATGACGATTTTCTTCAAGTTTTCAATTGAAGAATTTAAAATTTAACTTGGGTAAAGCCCAAAATAAAATGGTTTTCTGGTGTATTCTCCATGATTCTAAGGCAATTGTTTGCCAGAAATTGTTTGCCGGACAATTATTCGCTGGACAATTGTTCGCATAGGACTTTTGTTCGCCGAACAATTATTCGTTTGACAATTGTTCGCATAGGACAATGGTTCGCCGGATCATTATTCGCCTAGGACAGTTGTTCACCGGATAATGATTTGCCTGATTTTTCGGTTAGAGATAATTTACCTTGTCAAATGTACTATATACCAAGAACTGTTTGAAAAACATATTACAATAGATACAACTTAAAACTTTGCTGAAGGTAAAACGTTTATTACATTATTTATTAAAATGGTTAGGGTTATTAACATGTAATATTTTTTTATAAAATTAATTTTTACATGTTACATGAAATTGATATAATATTTACCAGAAATTTTAAGTAAATATATGTTTTCAAATGCACACCCTGTATAAGAACAAAAAAGACAAGAGGACAAAACTTCAAACACTTTTTTAGAGATTAAGGAAAACATTGTAATTCTAGATTTTCCAAAAATTTCAACAAGCTGTTATTTACCTATAATAGAAAATTAACCTAAAAAATGAATATTGTTTACTTTATTTATTTTGTTATTTACCTGTTTATAGAAGGCGAATATTAGGTTACCTTCGGCAGTTTGGATTTGAATTTCAGAAAAGAGGCAATGCCCCCTCCCTAGATCAACAAATCAACAATAGCAAACAATTATCCGGCAAACAAAAGTTCTAGACTAATAATTATCCGGCGAACAATTGTTCTAGGCAAATAATTATCCGACGAACAATTGTCCTAAGCTAATAATTATCCGGCCAACAATTGTCCTATACGAACAATTGTCAGGCGAATACTTGTACGGCGAACAATTGTCCGGCAAAACATTGGCAGCGAATAATTGTCCAGACACGCTTCCCCATAGCATATAGATCGATATTTGACGCGATCAGGAGTTGAATCGCGATTTCCCCATTTCCAATCGGCGGTGCAGGCTTGACGTCATACTACTGGCTAAATTAAAATTTGATTTAATTTCAAAATTTTAACCTTTAGTTTTACTATTCAGATAGATAAATAGTAATAGCACACTTAAAATTTTATTTTATTTGGCGTCAAAAAAGTTACAAAAGGTACACAAATAATTTAATAATTAAAAAATTTATTTTAACAGAGATTTCCTATATTCTTCACAAATCGTAGCTTGATATTGTAGTTCAGCTTTATCATCTCTTTGAATTTCGCTTATTAATTTGTTAAGTAATTTTAGCAGTAATTTTTGTCGACATTTAAATAAGTATTTTTCCAAATCAGTATTCATACAATAGATTTTAGGATATGAATATTTTAAAGTAGTGGTACAATCAATTACAATTTTAAGTACCGAATACATATATTGCCATTCGAACCAAGATTTACTTCCATGTGCACTCTTCTGTTGAAGAATTACTAGTGTAAGTCTATCAATAAGTTTTTTTACCAACTTGACTAAATTTATATTTCTATTTCTGTTATAACGTGTGCACCGTCTGTTTCTTGTATCATGGTTTTTCCAATCATCTAAACAGTTCCAACAAAACTGAAACTTACATTTAATACATTTTATTATATTGCAATTATTATTTTTATCTATAGGACACCCACACCGTGGACAGTCTTCAGTATGACCTTGTATTTCAATTTCTGACCACCATTCCTTGAATGTTTCACAATCGCTTTGTCCGTGATAGGTCATTCCGCATTTGAAGCAGAATATTGTTGTACAATTAGAACAAACTATTGGATTCTTGGGTTTCCAACATTTGCTTAAAATAATCATTGTGCAATTGGGTCCTGGACAAAATCTTAATTGTGGATGGCACACGACAAAGTTTTCAAAAACATTATTATGATATTTTAATCGTAACTTGTAATCTTTTAAAGGTTTTAATATAAAATCATCAGAAGCCACCACTTTACAATTATTTTCCATACACATAACAATCGAACTATTTTCTATTATTTTGGTTTCAATGTAAAATTTCCAACAATCTTTGCAAAACATGTGAGAACAGACTAAACCATCAAAATTATCTTTGGGTGACGAAATTAAACAAATCGAGCAAGTTTTTTTGTTTGAACTATCTGTATCGGTAGCGATTTTATTTTCAATCAGTAAATTATTAGAATTTTCAAGACATATTAGTTGTAGAGATACATCATGTTGCAGTTTCCACCCATTAGATATTAGTAGCCTTTTGGTTAATGAGGGTGTAATTTGTAACTTACTGCTAAGATTGCTGACAGTTTCACTTAATAAACGTAAAACATTTACTTTCTTTATACATTTAAATTTGCAGCACGCGTTATTTTCATTGCATAGATTAATGTTTTCTTTATATAGTAAATCCGGATATTCATTGTTTGGTATACACTCATCACGTTTCTCGCTGTTTGCAGAATTCTCTTTGAAATACCACTTTTTGCCAATTTTCATTATTTTTGCTTGATTTATTCGTAATTATTTTTGCTCAACACGTTTTACAATATCTCTTGTAAATGAAGTATTGCCAACAGAAGAATACGAAAATTACTCTATACGACCGCTATAGATTAATAAAAATATTTATCCGTTGAACTTTAAATTGGTATCTATGCTAAGGAAGGTTAATTTAAGAAATTTTTAAGTTGTCATAAAAAAGGTAATAGACTATTTTTTTATCAATGTTTTGTGTGTAACCATATTCTCGAGACACCAGATGTCTCGGTTCAGTGCGTCTTCCTCTTCATCGTGATAAGCTAGCCTGGTACCCTGGTACCGTGGTTCCATGATCTTTTTTGTAGACTTCTCTTGGGTTTGCCTAGAGGGGTTCATTTCATCCAGGTCATTCTCATCAAGTGACCAAACCACTGAAGTCTTCTTCTATGGATTCTGTCTAAAAAATATTTCTTTCTTCCAGCGGTAATTTCCAGCTCTTTCTCAGCATTGTTATTTTGTCTCCAATCTTTCTCCTGATTATAATTATATTGTGGTATATTCTCTTCGAACAAGTTTTTATAGTACTGCACTTATTCCGATGTTGTAATCAGCGTTGTATTTATCTTATTGTTGTTATCACTTTTTACTGTTTTTAAAAAGCGCAATACCTCTGTTGATGGTGCTCTTCCAATCAGTCTGTCAATTTCCAACCGTTTGTTTTCCCAAGCTTTGTAAATAGCCATTTTTAAAAAGCTTTATTTTTCTATTTAATATACTTTCTCATATCTTCATTCCACCAGTATGGTATTTTATTTTCGGTTATTTTAGAGCTTCTTTAGCGCCTAATGGATTGCCCGGCCAGTGTAGACTGTTCAACCGCAATATCATTCACCATAGGTTCAGCAAGTAGTTTTTGTTTTAATCTGTTCTTGTACAATTGTTTAAAAGTTTAATCGCCTAAAAAGTGAAGTTTGTATTTCTGTATAGATTCTGTCACTAGATCTGTTGTCTGTTCAGTCGCTGTATTGTTCATCACCATAGGAGCTATCATCATCGTTGTCACTACCAAATAGTGGTCAAATCCACAGTTAGTCACTCTCTTTAGTTGTACGTCTGTTATTATTGTCGCTGCTTTGTGATAATATATAATCTAGAACAGACTGGTGGATAGACCTATATTGAAAGAAAGTATTCCTTATTTTTAGATTATATTAGGTGCACATATCAATAAATCTATCACCATTGTCATTCATAGTCGCCTTGTTGAATCGTACCATTACGGCGTCGCAGATTCTAGTGCCTATCTTAGCATTGATGTCACCCGCTATAATCAATTGTTGTCTGTCGTTAATCTTGTCTAATTGTTCAGCCATTGTCAGATAAAGCTCCTCTTTTGTTTCTCTTTTTAAATTCTCTGCTGGACAATATACTCCCAGAATAACCATCTCATTGTTTCTAATGTTAATATTCAACTTTATATAGATCATTCTGAAATCGCTTTAAAATCTGTATCTGTTACCTTATTGGCATGTTTTTTCGTAATGGCTATAGCTACTCTTGCCCTAACGTGTTCTGGTTTAGGGACTCTAGACCAATATATCTCATAATTGTTTTCTATTTTCCGTTTTTGACTCTTGCGTTTGGTTTCTGTGAGACATATTTTTGATGAATTGACATAATCCTTAGTTTGTCTAACTGGCTCCATATCTCTTGTTGTTTATTTGATATTTTCTGAACGTTTCATGTTCCAACTCTTTATGTTCATGTCGTCTTTCATTTAATCCGTTCTGCATCCGAGGCTTGGCGCTTGGTTTTTTAGCATTTTATGCATTTTATCTACGACGAAGAGCTAGCACGACGAAAAACTCCCAACTTGGAGGGCCAGTATTTCCTGTTAGGATTTATTCCTTTACTCGAAGTGTATCAGTTTTTAGGCGCCGGAAACTCACCTTTCACTATTTCCCGTTAATTATAGTTTATTACGACTACAGTGAGGTGACACGACGAGAACGCGAAAAAAGGATTTGCTGGCAGAGCTGATATTTACAGTGGCGTTGCTCAATATTTGTAAGAGGGATCTTAATCGACATCAGCATCCCCTTTGCGACCATACCAGCATTTGGCCCCCGTTATTTAGATTATGAAATATAAATATGTCAAAACTTAACTATTCGTTTTTATAGTCTATCAAGTTAATGCAAAGGAAGAAGCCAATATTAAATTGTGTTAAAAAATTATTTGTCTTGCTACTAATAGAGAAATAGTATATTATTCATTGGGAGAGTAAAAGAGATTGTTTGTTTGCTGGAGTGAGCTGATGTTTCTTGTAAAGACGACTGCTGATAAAAATCTCAAGGAGCTGCGTTGCCCTTGAATGAAATAAAATGAGCTGGAAAATACAAATAAATTATGGTAAAAAGTAATGCCTACTAAGCTTCTATAATAGTGCCAAATGTAATTGTACATGTCTTACCATACATTGTTCGCGCCACTTTTTGAATTGGGACCATGTCCAAGAGGTTGTGGGCAAGCGCGAACAGAGAGAGGACAAACCGACCAACGTGTGTAAGAAGTGTGTGTGTGCCTTTTCCGGTTTTCTTCAAGTGGTTTTTTCTGGTCGACCATACCACCAGCTGAATAATTGACGACACCTAGCGCCATCGCAGTAGTGATTACCAGTAAAGTAGTGATCCTATTTTTTCATTTCCGTTCTTCTTATGCTGATCCCCATTCGAAGAGAAAAGAGGATTAGGAAGATAAGCCTGGTAAGTCACTATATCTGTTAAAAACATCGTAAATACAATCGAGAACCTTTAAATTACAGTCCACTTGGAATCGTCTTACCACAGTTCTATTTGGGGTGAAATTTGGCCCAAACATACATCATTAATTACCATTAGAGTCTGGATTTGTAGCTATAATGTTTTTTCTGGAAACTCGAAGCAGCTCAAATTTTTTAAATAATCTAAGCGATTTATCAAAAAAGGATTCTTTTGGCACCATGTTTTTTTTGCTTTTTTTGGGTTTTTTTGGATTTTTGTGCTTTTTTTTGTTTTTTATGCTTTTTTGCATATTTTTTAAAATCTTTTTTTAAATAAAAAAAAAAAGTTAGCGAATAACTGTATTTATTTAATACGCCGTGTTTATATGCCACACTATATTTTTCACCTTGCACGTACTGCTCAGCGGGTTTTTTTCTCCCGACAACTCACGCATAATCATCTATACGTCGTCAAAATTTGATTGTCAAAATGTGTTAAGCAATCCGGAATTGAAAGCAAATTTAGTTTTCATTAAGTGTCACTGCAGATTGTAAGCGATGTTATAAAATCGTCGGAAAAGCAGCGAATTGCTCGATTTGGCAGAAAAATTTAAAAACACCACTTTTAACATCTCAGGACAGATTGGGATTACCATTAAAAAAAAATTTAAGGAGGTTTTAGACAAAAATGTTGGTTTAAAAATTTTGAACGATATATCCAAAACAATATTCGGAGAAACCATTGTAAATTTGGAAATGGATCCCTCGGTTGTAGCAAAATTCAAATTTGCACCAATCACTAGGGTCGACGTTGAAAGAAGCTTTTCAGGTTACAAAGAACTTGAAGCGATAGGATGAACTTTACTTCAGAACATTTGAAACTATTTTTAATAATCAATTGTTTTACAAATTAAATTCAAGCTGTTAATAATGTCATTTTTTAATTTTTTTATAAAATACATTAACATCAATATTAAAGGTCAATAATTTACTATAATTATATATATCAATAATTTTTTTATTAATAAATTTGGTGTTTTTTGTAATTAAATTGATGCTTTTTTTTATAAAATTGGTGCTTTTTTTGGTAATATTTGATGCTTTTTTAAGAACTTCTTTTAAAATGTTTATGCCTTTTTATCCGGACTCTAATTATCATCATGATCATGAACTAATTCACCGCCAGATAATGCCATAAGTATGGTGAAAACATTTGCGATAATTATATTCTTACTGTGTATTTTATTTGTGATAACTTAAAAACATTTAAGTTCTGAAAAATTGTGTGTGAATTTTTTGGGTTTTCTAAAATATTGATATATAAAAGAGAAAAACAGTATGTCAAGATTAAAATATAGGATAGGTGATTATAGCATTAGAAAAAGAATCTAAAAAATGAATTTTTTAAGTGGATAATGTGGTATTTAGTAGTATATGTAATGTTAAAATAAACAAACTAAACAAAATAAGAGTATTACAATAATGAATTTTAACAGTAAAGAATACATACTTATATAGAAAGAGAAATAAAAAAAAAATGAAAAAACTAAAAATTATTTTTATTTATTTAAGTTTAAAACTTTCATTTAGAGATACGTGATATTGTTTAGTTTAGTTATTTGGTTTAATTTGGTAAGTCACATTCAATTTAAAGTAATTTTTTTAATTTATTGGTTTTTTAATTTTAATTTTTCAATTTTTTTGAAATATGTTTTCCTGCTTCTCATTATTTTTGCGTTCTTTTATGTTATATGCGACTGATGATCAAAAATAATCGTGAAATTTATATCGTACTATAAAGTTTTTATTTTAAATTTTTATCATATCATTATTTTATTTTTTATCATAAAATTTTATTACATTATTTATCATCATTTTTCAAAATTCTTAGTCAGTATTTAAAGATTATTTGTAAATTTAAATTTTTTTTATTTTTCTTGTTTATTCAAATATTTTAAGTCCAAACCTGTTAAAGACAAATTATTGTCTTTTTTATTGTTTTTTAAATATTCTTCTATGTAAGTATGTATTCTTTACGTAACAGTTAAAATTCATTATTTTAATATTTTTTAATTTGCTTATTTAATCATAATATTATTAGAGCCACTCACATATTTTTTTATAATTTTACATTTCACGTAGTTATAACACTGATAAAAACGGTAACTATTATTGTCTTAACATTATTTTGTTATCGTGTTAAATTATTAATTTTTTCTTCGCAGTGTAAATTTTTATCATGGGAAAGGTCATAGATTTATCTCCAGTTAAAGTTAAAATTTAACCCACACTTCACATTCCAATAAAAAAATTGCGTCCCTAGTTATTGTTTAGTGCCTGAGCGGAATTAAAAAACTTAATAGCAATGTTGATTTGGAACCAAAGCGTTTGAAGAAATGCGGTACGAAAAGAATCATGACCCCACAAGAGGAGCTTAAAATCAGAGATATTTGCTTAGAACACAGGAAGGCTCTCCAAAATGTAATAACACGAAAAATAGTGACAGTGGGATTAATATATCTGGAATACAACTCATCGATGGACGCTTTAAGGAGTTGGCTTTACATGTCGCCGACTTGCAAAAAAAGTCAATGCTCACACCGGCGATGACAAAGAAGCATTTAAATTGAGCCAAAAACATCAACAATAGACAATCGAAGACTGCAAGAAGGTATAAGTTAACAATTTTGACAATAAACACGTTTTTACAAATTTGTTTCAGGTTTGTTTTTCCGATGTATCTTCAGTTCAGATTTTATCGAACAAATCTGAATATGTATGAAAAAGGAAAGACGAAAAATATAAAGAAGACTGCACTGCAAAGCGTATAAAATATCCAATAAAATACTTTCTAAAATGCACGTTTTTAATACTAGGTGCATATTTCTGTAGGTTGTGCATATTGGTGCGTTTTTTTACTTTTTTAAATAGATACCTTATTTTTTTTTTGCTATAATTTTTAAAGTAACAGCAAAACATTTTCAACGATTCCATTTTCAACATTTTAAAGTTGATTTCCTCGAAAATATCTGGCCACTCGGCTTTGGGGAATTGTTATTCGAGGGCTAACCTTCCAGCACAAAAAGTGGCAAAAATTACAAAAATGCGGCTGGCGTATAATATCTTTGTTAATTGTAATTAAATCTCTTAATGAAATTAATTTAAAAAATTAAAGGTTTTTGTTTTTTAGTACATAATCTTTTTATTTTTAAAGCATATTTCAGACATTTATTGCTGCATATGTATGTGCATATTGTCGTGATTTGTTAGATTTCTCTGTACCCAGCGCGGTAGTTTAATTCAATTTTGTTAATGTCTGCAAAATTAAAAGTTTGTTGAGAGGAAAATTACAATAAAGACCAAAAAATGTTACCCACATACACCACACTACACTTAATAATTTTATGGTAAAAGTTAAGAAAGAAACAGCTGTGTGCCACGCAAGTGCTACCAAACGGAAGGACCTGTAACAAAATAAATGTAATGAAACTTGTGAAACATTCGGTGTATGGAAGATAAAACTTACAATTTTGGAAAATTTGAAGAGGTTGGCAGGCCTTCTTTTTGAGAACGCGAGTCCGATAGGAGCCCGAGCGAGGTAGACGTAGAAATTTTACGTCTGATAATTTATTTGCGAATTGTGCAAATAAATTGCATTTTTGGAAGGCGAATCTTACGATTTATTGTTCGAGGCCGTTGCGGAAACAGTAGGAGTGATCTTATTGTTTAATTTGGATGATTTCTGAAAATTTAAAAGTGTTCACGTGCGTTATCACAATTCGAAGGTTAAAAACCGACGACGCCATCTTACAATAGGTGGAGATTGACAAAGAAATCAATAAAATTGATTTTTACTTATCGTATTTTCGATCGGGTGTAAAGACACCAAATATCAAGAGGGAGCAGTTAATCAACACAATACGAAGAAATATTGAAAATTTTGAGGGCGCTCACCGAATTCATCGATGGAAACTACACATCTTGTCAAGCAGATGTGATCGCATTCAGGAGCGGAAGTCAAATGACGGTACTAACTGCTAGCTAAGAGAAGCGGCGATATACAAGGTATTTCGAAAGTTATTTCATAGTGAAACTAACAATTTATTTGAAATTTATAATTAAAACTTTTAACAATTGTATTACAATCTTATGACTTACACAATTTACACTGCGGCATATGGTGGCGAAATTTAGAATTCTTTTATTTTACATAAATAAAATTTCGAGACCATACGCTGTACACGATTACACACAGGGTCACATAGTGAAATTTGTCACTGCAGATAATTGTTCTCTCAATAAATTAATAAAATTTTCGTTATTAAAAATAAAAGCATTATTATTTATCATTTTAAAAGAAGGGCAAACACAGAAATCAACAGGAATCGACTACTGAGCGTCTTATTTTGTTCTCCACTGTAAAAGCTAGCTGGGTGAATAAAAGATTGTGCCGGGTAGGTAATTCATTCAAAACCCCACAACAATATATTTGGTACCTTTTAGTGCATAAATTTTACACTCTAGGCATCACTCTTGACCAAAAAAATACGGGGAGAAAAGGGTTAAGTGGGTAATGGAGGAAAATTTGAACTCCACTTGATTTGAACAGGTTGAACCTAAATCTTTAAACAAAAAAAACAGTAGATAGGTGTATAGTAACTATCTAATTACAAACTCCCTAAAATTAAATTTAAAAAGCTGTACAAAACTAAAAAAAAAACTTGAACGTAATATGAACGATATATCTTGACCCCTAGATGACTATTGGTAAAAAAACTACCAGTTCTTAGATATAAGTAAGAGCTCCTTGTCAGCGCTATAATTAAAGAAGTTTTCGCATACTGATCATCTGATGAACGAATATACTGGTCGCCCCTGTTATTAATTGTAATTATTTTTGGAATTTTAAATTTGAATTGGGCGGTAAAACTTTTGTAAATCTAATGTCGATAGAGCTTTTAGTATAGAATGATTTTTAAATAATATAAATAAAAATAAAATACAGTCGAGTCGCGAAATAGTGAATTAAATATGGCAAAGATCTTTCACTTTTTCGGAGTTGTTCACTATTTCGGTATTTACAAAATTTACAATAAAATCACATTTTGAAAATGAAAGTTTTGATTTATTGAAAATATAATGGCTAGTTTACATTGGTTAAGTTACTTGTACCAGTTACATGTACCAGTAGTAGCCTAGCTAGTCAACTTTCCTGTACACAAGGCAAATTCAGCCAGACAGATCCTGACCTATCGGTTTACATTGCATTAGTATAGGGCTGCCATAATTGTGTAAGTCCTGTGTAAGTCACAAAACAGCTTAGTAAACAAAAATTATTATCTTAAATATCAAAGATATGAATGGATATGAAAATATCCTTCCAACATTGGCGTTGTGACCAGAGCTGACGTATAAGTATTTACACATCAAAATTGAAGTCTTTTTTAAATTATTGTATAAATTTATATTATTTTATATTTATTTTATATAAATTTAAATTTAAACCTCTCACCAAAACCTAATTTTCAATAACAGTTTTTGTCATCGTGTTGTTATACTATTTTAATCAGTTTTCAAACTTATCTAACAATTAGTCGTCGAGTCTATTTGCTAATGTCTTCAAAAAAAATTGAAAAACTGGAAAATACTTCAATACCGGGACATTTTGTAGATCAGCCGGGAGCACCGGGACAGACGTTCCAAAACGGGGACATGTCCCGGTGTACCGGGACGGATGGCAACCCTACATTAGTAGCTGTCTTGCAAGTTACAGGTACAAGCAACTAACCCATTTACTACGCCAATGTAAACTAGGCATAAGGAACCATCTCATCCTCGTCTTTCTTTTCTGGATCAGAATCGATTGAATTTCGTTCCCTGTATAATATTCTCTGTTCTCAAAACACTGAATAGAATATTTTCTTCATCGTTATCAAAATGTCCACCTAATATATAAAAATATAAAACATATAAAATTTTTTAACATATAAAAATTGCGTTCTATGCAAACTTTACGAGTAAAATGAAGTGTAAATATGATACCTAATGTAAATTCTCAGTCTTGGAGGAAAGTCCTTATAAATGAGTCCTTCAAACTGCACGATTTAGTACACAGTTCGCTGTATCGGGGTTACCGCTGTTCGTTATATAGGAGTCTCATATATACTCAATGTTAAAATTTTTGTGTTCACTATTTCCGGTAGTTCACTATATACGGTATTCATTATTTCGCGACTCCACTGTAAATTTTAAAATCACACTCGAAGAATTTTAGCATAATAATAAATAATTTTTAAACATTGAACCTACACTCTGAAGCTGATTGTCTCATCTTGCCTTTAGAGGCAAGTCGAGTAACTTGATAAAAAATTTCATATTATCTTTTGGCGCCGGAACGTGGGGATAACTTTTGAAAAAGTAAATTATTCACTATCTAGAAAACAAAATTTGTCAAGATAAATTTTTGGATAAGTTGCAATGGAAATAAATTTATCAATTATCGTGGTTTAACAAATTTTAATAGAAAGTTACAGAACCGGATCCAAATTTATTTGAAAATTAAAATGATTTCAAGGTAGCATGACAGATTTTAGTATAAAAAACATAGTTTTGACTGAGTAATTAGCGTAAATAAAAAACAAAAAAAACAAAACAAAAGAAGAAAAAAAAAGAAGAAAACGGGTAAAACGAAAAAATTGAAGTTAATGCAGAGGTGAAAGAAGCATTGAAAGAGTGATTACAGGAATTGAGAGAGGAAAATGATAGATGCAAAAAAACTGATAACGAGAGAAAAGAGATATGAAGAATTTATGGAAGAAAGCCAAAGACGACTAGATTGCGAAAGAAACCGAGAAAATTGAGGTGAATATGAAGAAGGGAATAAACTATTGGTGAAAGATAATGAGCAGAGAAAGAAATTATTGATAACTGAAGGAGAAGGAGAACTATTTTAAAAAGATGAACAAGAAAAGAATATGGTATTCCTTATTCGTGAGAGAAGAACAAGGAAAAAACAGAATTATTTAAAAAAAACAAAATAAAAAAACAATATTGGTAATGGAAGAACAAATAGAATTACAGTTAAAAGAAGAACAAGGAAACAATAATATATTAATATTTGAAAAAAAATACTTATGAAGCAAAATGAAGAAAAGCAATATTGGTAAAAGAAGAACTGGAAGAAGAAGAATCCAATGAAAAAGAAAAATAATTTTTGGAAAAAAAAGAGCAAGAACTATTGGTAATCGAAGAACAAAAAAAAGAAAAAAATGAATCGTTTGAAAAAGAAGAGCATAAGTTCGAAATTGAAATAAAGAATGATTTAAAAAAAGAGGCAAGTTTTGAAATTTTGAAATTTTGGACAAAGGAAATGGCAGAAAATTGGACTCTTAGAGCGAAAATAATTTTATGAAAGGTGAGACAAGCGAAATAAATAAGAACAGGAGATTTGGATGAATGATTGGGTAGATGTAAGCGTTTTATTTTCTGATTTTAAATTTATTTTATTTCATAATTTATTGTTAAATTATTCATTTTATTTATCATTTATTATTTTTTTGTTAAGATAATGGACCGACAAGAATTTTGTAAAGTCGTTTCACTCCTCAGCTGGCGCCCAAAGATATTCTCCTTTTATTTTACGTAGCAACCATCATTTTAAAGGACTCACGAAGCTGTAAAGCTATCCAGCTTCTTCGACAGGAGGTAAAAACCCAAGAGCTAGCCTATCTACTACCGTCACCAGTAGAGCCAAAAAGAGTTTTTGTGACCAATAGGAGAATAACGTTACACCTGTTACTTATCCCGTATTATGGAATATTACGAGAAAGTTTTTAATTGCTGTTCTACTCTCATACCTAGTGGAAAGGAGTTTCAGCGCTATTGCCAATCTCATAACAAAACAAAACAGACTGAACCTTATTAACCGAGGAGATTTGCGAGATTTAACCTAACTAAATTGATACCAAATATTGTTAATACGTAAAGCATCAAGTTCGTCTCTCCCACTAAAAACATTAACTTTTTGCTTAGTTATTTTATGTAACAGATAATAAATTTTAATTTTGTTCATTTTAATTTGAATTTAATTAATAAATGTATAAAACTTAACATGTGAGTACACTAATAGAGTGCAAATTATGCCCAAAAATAGTTTTATAAAAATACAAAATCATCATGGGCGGGAATAATTTTATAGTAACAGCCAATGAAATGCACTGAAGTACATTTTGGTCTTTTGTACGCTTATTTATGAATAAAGACAGGATTATATTCATTTGCATATTTGGATATGCATTTGCAGATTTTGGTTATTTTTTCAGGATATTGCATATTTCGACTGAAATCTACTGATCGTGCATATTTGGGCATATTTTCTAAAAGTAATATTTACAAAATACATAAGACAGTCCTGCTCTGACAGTTTAAAATTTAAATTTGGGGGTACTAACAAATTAAATTTTGGGTTGGCAATGCAAGAAAGTATCTATCTAAAAATATTATACAGAGTGACCCAGACAACCCGTGTCAGTACTTTTTTTCAAAAACGGTAAGTCGTAGAGAGTTGGGCTAAAAAAATTTATTACAAAAGCCTTAATGACGAAAATTTCGAGCATTCATGATGCATATTTGCATGTATATTTCGACCATTTTAAGTTGCATATAATCCGGTATCTATTTATGAATAATCCTCAAAATTTCAATTATATAATTAAAACAGACCCCATTTTAATTTTTAATTTTCCATACTTCTTTTTTGACACTCATTTTTATAGTTTTTTATCGCGGAAAAAAATGACTTGGATAAACAAAATTTAATTTGCTATTTTAAAAAACACATCTTGTTTTAAAATACACAATAGCAAGTTACAAATTTGTTGTAATTTTGTTTATTCACAATCGACACATCCCTGCCTTTTAAAAAGTTGGGAAGCAGTTTATTATGTACTTTCACTTGACAACCAATCAGAAAGCTATTTTGATTTACTTCCCAACCTTAGGATGGAAAGTGGTCACTTCCCGACCTGCAATGTCGCATTGTCGGTAGGCAAATAATAGAACTAACAAAAATGTGCGTTAATAAAATAAAATTTGATAATCTTTATACCTCGGTGTCAAGCTTCAGCGCTTCGCGCTTCAATCAACTAACTTAGTGCTCGGCTGTAATGAAGCATTCTTTACCTCGGCACGTAATATACTATTTACTTGCAAACGCATTTATATCTCAACAAATGTCTTTGTTGTGATGAAAGTAATTAAGTTATATTTATTAACTTATATTATTATAATATAGAAGTTATTAACTGATTTAAACTTGGAACCTATTCACCTTAGAGCAAAAGCGTGCCTTTCCACGTGATTAGTCTATTGCACACCTATCTAGCCAGATTTTAGTTGTATTAATATTTTTTACATAAATTGAAATCGTAAAATTTTTAGGACTAAACAGATTCGTACTCCATTTACCCCAATAGCGTTCTGGCTGTGATTTTAAGTTAAGTTTATAGTATTAAAGATATTTAATGTGTTCTCTATTGCCAACATATGCTTGAAGATTGTAACATTTAGCAGTGATAAAAATCTTACAGAATTTCGTTCTTATTGAATTATGAAAAATAAACCATAAAATATGAATCTGGTAATGACACCTATTGTAAAAAGTTCAAGTTTTGGCTACTTGCCAAGTTAAGTTAAGAACGAAATTGAGTACGTCATTTACAGTTCACTTCAAACAGTAAAGTCTATAGCTTCATTAGCTTTAGAGCACCCTTATTACCAATATTCAGGGGTGGAGTAAGGCAAACGAATCGGTTCGGTGTCCGTGCTATGAATACGGGAATACGATTAAATGTGTTAAGTTGCAAATAAAGAAACTTAAAAAAATTGTCAAGATTGTAATTTGCACTATAATTGCAGCGTAAATTATTTTAATAGTTTCAATATTGTAACTTTATTATACCAATAAGAACAATTAAAATTTACAATTGAAAATAATGGCAAATGACATCTATATTGGAGGGGGCACATTTGCTATAGAGTTTAAGCATTGTGGTGTAACGAATAGCCTTGTTTATTTATTATCTCAAATTCTGAGTAATATTAAATAATTTTATTAAATTATTGGTTTTATTTTGAACAGAATGTCATGTGCTTCGACCGCCTCAAAGTTTTAACAAATTATAGATATTATTTTAAAGATGAAAGATAAATATATTTTCATTTTGGTTATCATTTTATTCGGTAAGTACACACTTCGATTTTCCAATATGTAATTTAAAATTTAAGAATTGCAAAAAGTAAATAATAATGGTCAGGGCAGTCTTTAGAATCAATATCAAAATGAAAAAGTAATATGAAAATAAATTATGCATTTAAGAAAACCTAATAACGAATTGCGTGCTTTAATTTTTGGTTTAAGACTTTTTTGAAAATATTTTTCAAAAAGTTATTCTAGTTATAAAATTATAAACAAATTAGTTTAAAAATTCGCAAGTATTTTCTTTAACTTTAGATATTATTAAGCATGGAACTAGATCAATACAATTCAATAATGCATTTTTAATATCCCTCTTAGAATTAAATTAATTCTTGTGGTACCCTGTAAGTAAAGTAAAAAATATTTGATTATCATGAAATTACTGATGACGTAAGTAAAAAACTTATTAAATTACGGATTAAGTTATTATCTGACAAAAATATAACACTAATTTACAACAAAAGAAATTAAACTGCCATTGACCTAATAATTTAAAACTTCAACCATTCCGAAATTGCGTTAATTAAAACTACGTTTCTTATTCCGCAAATTTTCTTATTTCGATGAAGGCTATTTCAAGTATTCACTTAAGTAAATTATACCAAAACTTCCCGTAAGTTTGTAACTCAAACTTCGACTAAAAAATCTACAACTTAACCACACGACTGCTTTGCTAATTGATTTTAGGCAATTAGACAATATTGCTTAAATAGGGAGAGATGGGGTAGATCTGGACATGATGCACCTCTGGGGAAACCTGTAAAAATAATCTATGTTTTAGCTTTCTATAGTGGGAAATTCGATTTTTGAGCATGTTTTACTAATATTTATAAAATGTTTTCAATTTGTAGGGTTTGTATATTGTAACGAAATAAGCAAAATGTCAAAATGTAACACAAGAAAAGGCACAGAAAAAAACTTGGAGGTAATTTTTATTATTGTTTTAATTTTTTTTTATTTAAAAAATACATTATACAGAAGGCTGTTACCACATTTAAAAATTGTTTCAATATAAGTTTGGAAAATTTTCGCCACCTGGTAACATCGAATACATGTAATATAAATTCTCATGACATTAATCGATGTGACACCAAGATTCAAAATACTATAAGTGATTGTCGTTCTAGTGACGTTCAATATTTTCCTTATGGAGTACTTAAAATAGTAAAAAATTATTCAGATTATATTTGCCAAAGAGCACTAGCTTATAAGTGTAAGTAAGTAAAATTTTTGATTATGACAATTATTTATAGTTCTCTTTATATTTTTAGTTTCCATTTTACTGGACCATGAAACCTGCTTTCCTTCCTTGTATCATGGAATTGGTTGCTTCGAAAAGTTTACATTTTTCAACTCTTCCAGTGTAGTCTTTCGAATTGATATGTGTCTGTAAGTATATTTGTCACTTTGATTATTTATTATTTTTTAATTAAAAAATAACTGCATTACACGTGGTCAAAGATTTACTGAAAATTTGTTTTAGTAAGTTTTTTGACAGACTGAAATTTTGTCATTGCTTTAGCACCAATCCATTCTAACTCCAGTTTTACTATCCACCGGGTCGGAAGTAGCAAAAATACTTTTCGTCGAGATTCCAGTTATAATTTTCTTCGTTGCATTGACTGTGAATGATAAGTAGTTCTTGCTAGTTGCATTTTCTTTTGCAAGTACTCTTTCTACACCTTTAAAATCTTTGAGTTGCAATAAATTTGTAACACGACGATTTTTGTCATCCTCAAAAGTTACATATACTCTACCATTAGGTTCAATTGAATTAATTTTTGCTTTAGCATATTGTGCTTTCTCGTTGCATTTTACAAAGCATATATCGCCAGGTCTCCATTTCTTTCTGGCTATAAAGTAATTAATTGATTTTTGAACTAAATTATTTTTACTTTTTTTTTTTAATTTGTTCACTTATTCTTATTTTGTTTAATTCTTCTTTACTTTTAATTTGAAAATTTTGTGTCAATTGGACAACTTCTTCCAAATCTTGTTCTAACTTTTGCTTTTCTTTATTTTCGGAATTACTTGATGAAGCTAATGGAACTTGGTTCAACTGAAGAGTGTAATTGTTTAATTCGTCTGCCATTTTTAATTTTTCTAAAATTCTTATTACAGTTTGTTAATTAATTACTTTCATGAAATAAGTTTAAAATTGAACAAGTAAAATAAACGTTAAAATATAAATTTTTTATTTTGGGCTTTCAGCGAGTTGTATCGCTTTCATCAATTATTATTCTGATAAAGGCGATAGAACTCGCTGAAAGCTCAAAATAAAAATTTTATATTTTAACGTTTATTTAACTTATTCAATTTTAAATTTATTTGATATTATTTATCACAAGTTAACAATTAATATACTTAATTACTTTTATATACTAAATATAATTATTTTATTATTATGTTAGTATTATATTGGAATAAAAGATAATAGGATTAAATATTTAAAATTTTGAAAATGCAATGGTGAAGTAATCAGGTTAAGGAGTTTTATATTAAAAAAGATAAGATGATTTCTCAGACTGCTTACTATGGCTGCAATTTTTTCGGCGCCAATCTCATGGATTGCCAGCTGTGCCGTGATAATCGCGATGATCTGTGGGGAGATCTCGGTTGGATTTGCCGCCTCCTTTGGATGACGGTGGGGAGGGGGCCAATTTGTCCTTGTGTTGTGTGTTGCCCTGGTGTGATTCTTGTTTCCCATCCTAGGTTTAGAGAATTTATGACATCCCCTGTAGCTGGCTGGATGGGGCCCACCGCAGTTTGCGCAGGTGGCTGGTGTCTCCCTGGGTTTGGTGCAGGTGCTTGACGCATGTGCTCCTGCACATTTCACACATCTTGGGGTTGAGCGACACTCCCTCTGCGAGTGCCCGAATGTCTGGCACTTGTGGCATTGACCTAACCTGAACTTCCTGTTCGGTGTTTCAATGTTGACGTCAATGTCCAGGATTTTCTCCACCTGGAAAATCCTCTTGCTTGCTTCGACTTTCGGGAGGGTAACTAGTAGTAGAGGGAGGGGTTTCCTGTCCCTTCCCCTATACATACGTTCGACGTTCTGGACCTCGAAGTAGCGTGCTTCTAGATCCCGCTTGATATTGTCCGTCTCTATCTGGTGGTGGATACCCCTAATCACCGCTTTTGAGGGTTTTTCCTGCGCCAGTTGGTGGGTGAAGTACCCAGAGCTGTCAGGTGGCAAAGAGGATTCCAGGATCCGATTGATTCCTCGGTAGTCCTTTACTTCACTTGAAAAGATTGCCAATCCTTCAGGTACTCATCGTACCCTCTTGAATTGGAAACATTGTTCCTTGATTTTTGTGGTCAGTGATGGCCATGCCGCTGCATCTTTCAGCGTGATAGGCGGGATTTTGTCAGGTCGCTTTTGTACGGGGTCTCTCGTTTTTACTGGCTTTGGATTACCCACTGTCGTTGGTTTGGGAGAGCGCACTGGAGTTTTCCCAACTGGGAGCTTCTCTGCGACTGTCTCTGTCGGATTTGCGGTTGGTTCTTTTTCGGGCGTTTGCACCATAAGCTTGAACCTATTCGTCAGATACAGATCCTCGGTGGAGGAGTTAGTTGATCTCCTTGCTCTCTTCTTCCGTACCACCTGGAACTCCTCCTCTTCCATTTCGTTCCCGGTGTTCGTGCTGGAGAGGCTATCGCTCATCGAGTTGCTTACTTCCGGCGATGGAAGGGTGGATCCGCCCGATAAGCTAACGATTTTCTCGTCTAGCTCACTGGCCTCGGACATCATCTCCTCCATTGTCTTGGTGAGTTGGGCTCGTTGACTCAGCAGCGACTCTAGGTATTCGGAGTCAACGAATGAATCGCGCCGGGTACTTGGACCTGGTTGAGGATGGCTGGCTTCCTGCTGCTCCTGAGTACGGTCCTGTGCTATTTGTGAAGCTATTTTGTGTCGTTGGGGCTCTTCGTTAACCTTTGTTAGTTCGTCAAGTGCGGCCATGATTTGCTGGAGGGTCATTGGTTTACTGAAACCTCTGCCGCCTGTCGCTTTCATTTTTTCTGATTACGTCTTGTCATAACAAATAGTTGCTAGGCACGTGTTACTCGCACGGCTGTCGAAGAAGCAACGCTTCTAAAAATTCCTTTTATTATTGGACAGGCAAACATATTTGAGCTTAAGCCATTTTGCTAGGGTACTAAAAAGTGGGGATTCGATATTACTTTTGAAAATTTATTTCAATATTTTTATTATTAAAAGTAAACAAATTAAACAAAATCTTAAAATCATGAATTTTAACCGTAAAATAAGATCATTTAACAGGTTAGGACTTAGAATATTTGAATAAATACTGACTAAGAATGTTTGAAATAAAAAACTACGTTATAATAATTATGATAAAAATATAAAATGAAAACTTAGTAATACGATTTAAAGGCCTTTAATAGCTATTATTACAACTAGGGTAATATGAATAGTATATTTCCCGAGGTTGGCTAGTTATATCTCGAGGGCAAAGCCCGAGAGATGTATAGACAACCAAGGGAAATGTATTTATATTTCCTGTGTTGTAATCAATAGTTTTCTTCTGATGGAAAAATATATTTAAACAACATTTGTCTTATAAACATTCGTCAAACTATAGAAAAATATTAATATGTACATTATTAGCTAGTAGCAACTAGTAGTGTAGTATAATGAAAAAATTATACTACATCAGTATAGTCTGAACTATACTTCACTTCAGGTGTGACCAGCGCTGCCAACTTTTTGAGCTGTTATAGTATTTAGTTGGTAAAAGTATAGTATTTTTAAAAAAAATTATAGTATTTTAAAAGTCCCCCCCCCCCTCAATACCAATTTAAAAAAATTATTATATAGTTTTGCGTGTCATTGGTGTGCCAAAGACATAGGGGTAGGGGTCTAAAGATCTTAACTACGACACTATATTAATAAACTTATTAAAATTATTTATTTAAAATTTTATTAAAGTTAAAAATAAAATTAAATAAATTTAGCAAAAATAATATAAATAGCAGGTACTGCTTCAGTTAAGTTATTTTCTAAAAAAAAATTAGATAATTATTAATTTTAATCAAATATTAGAGTACAATTTTAATATAATAATTATTATAGTATCATTTTCAAAATCATAGTACTATTATAGTACGGGCTTATAGTATTATAGCAAATACATTAGATAGGTTAATACGTACAGCTCGTTGCATTTTCAATGCATTATTAGGTAAAGCTGGTTTCAACGCCATCTGTTGAGGCGAGTTGTTCAAATTGGAAATCAAATAATAAATAATTGGCTATTCAGGAACAGAAGTGATCCAAGTGACATATCAAAAGTTTTGAGATATTAACCAAAATGCGTTTTCATGAATCCTGCCGTTACTTTAATAAAATTTTTCCTAAATTATTTTTTATCTTAACAGAATTCATAATAATTAAATTACCTTATATACAAAATTATGAAAATTTGTAATTCTATTAGAAAAACTTTTGATTTTCTTCATTTGGATTACTTCTGTTTTCGATAAAATTTAGAATTCCGAATGGAATGCATGATTGTTCTTTATTATTTTACAACAATTCTGCACCACTTTAAATGGAAAATTCAATAAAATTATACGTTTGAAAAATATATGAAAACGTTGAATAAAATAATGGCGATGTAGAAGAACATAATATTGAATCTAATCATTTGTGTGAAACGGTAAAAGATATTCCAGATCTATATATTATTTAAATTAATTCGATTTTAATTTACATGTTCGGTTTGCTTTATTCTTGAATTTTGTATAACAATTAATAAATTTTTGTGCTATTTGCAATGTATTTCTTTGATTGATGTATTATTTCAATATTATTTCGAGTCAAAATCCACGAGATCCACTTTAAAATTCAATTAAATCCATTTTTATATTCAAAATTGTGCCTGTAAAAAAAATGAAATATTTTTATACTTTTGTGATATGATATTGTTATCAATTAAAAAAAATAATACTAATTTTAAAGTTGTTTCCAGAACTTTGTTAAACCAAATGTTTAACAGTTTTTCGTAATTTTTACAAAAATCGTTAAAGTGGATTTAGTAGGTTTTGATATTAGGGGATTCAATTGCTGTCAACAAATACTTTAGTTAGGTTATAAGGAACAATCAATCAACTGCACAACTCCACTCGTTAGGTGCCGCTAGTGCGCTGCTTTACCATTTTCGTTCGAAGCTGCACGTATTAACCTATTTAATGTATTTGATTATAGTATTCGCGTTTTACAAAATGTGAAGCGCCATGTAGTGTCCTTAGCGGCAACTATAGCATAGGCAGTAATCGACGTCTTTTTTGCTTTGAGTGTTTTTAAGTAATATGAATAAAATTCTGAAAAATAAAATTAATAATATGAATTGTAGTGTTTACGGATGTTATAGCAGGGCGAGCCAAACAAAAATTTTAAGTTTTCATACGTTTCCACCCAAAAATTGTAAATATGATGCTAGTAATACTGCAGAAATGTGCTTGCAGCGATCAGAATTTCGAGCTTTGCAAGCGCATAATGCACTTTTGATTTCAATTACCTTCTTTATTAAAAAAGTACATTGAATTTCATAAGATTTTTTCATTAAAGCAGTGGTCTGCAAGCACAAAGCAAATATTTCGATAGAATTTGCATCTTGGTGTTTAATTTCACATGTAATGAGGTGTTTGGCATTTAAAACTGCTTCTCCCTCATTGATATATCTAGAAGACGGCAGAGCATCTTAATAATAAAATATTTTTGCTAATGAAAGCAATAATGATGCATTTTCAGTAGCCATTTTCTCTAAAAGAAAATTTAATAGTTAGTTACCTACATTGAATAAATTATTAATTAAGTGTATTTCAATCTTTTTTTATGTTATTTTTTATTTATTTACCATTAAATATCATTTAAATTATAAAATTAACCAATATAAACCAAATTGATTTAAAAAACACGATTTCCAATACCGCATAAGTCCGACATATTGTTTTAGTACAGCGCCACCTATCGGTAGTGTAAAATGCGAATAGTACAGAAGGTATAAATTATAGTATGCGTACTATAATTATAGTACGCATTGAAAATAATTTTCAAATTTTACCACGTTTTTGCACCTAAAGGCACGCTAACTATGTACTTAACCTACACATACACTGTGAAAATGAATCGCAACACTAGGTAGGGATCGGATTTTTAGGCATTTGCATGTTATTATTGTGTAAAGGCACGTAAAAAATTTTAAAAGGGAAACATGTTTTACTCCTTTCTGAGTCGTTTTATATAGCTTTTATTTTGCCTATAAATGCATATTTCGAGTTTAAGTGCATATTTTGCGGTTTATTGCCTATAAATGCTTATTTGCTTATGTTGGCATATATAGCATATAAATATTCGCATATTTAGCAAATTAAATAGTAAAATTTTTGATTTCTGCAATGGTTTTGAATTTTTATTTGAATTATGTGAAGCGATGTTAGCTACTAATATTCCATGAAACAAACTTCAATGCACAAAATTTCGTGAATTTTTGGAAAAATACTGCAAACAGACTATTCCGGACAAATCGACACTCAGAAAAAATATTTACCACGATCTTACGATTTAAAACTTAAATTCATTCGCGATGCAATTGGCGATCCTGATATTTGGGCTACCGTGGACGAAAGTACAGATTCCAATGGGGCTTTAGTAGCAAATACGATTATTGGAATATTATCGATTTATTAAGATTACTTTGACCAGACGATAGAAAAAATGAAAAATTTCGTATACTCTATATTAAGTGTGGGAATCTGTATCATTTTGTTATTCGAATATTCATCATTGATCAAATAATTCGAATATTCAAAATATTCGATTATTTAAATTATTGGAATATTCATATTATTCGAATAGTCAAGTTATTTGATTATTCAGTCATTCTTATTCAAATATTTAAATTTACAGTGAAATCTTTCATATAAAGTTTTGACCGGGATGAAACGCAATGAATTTCTTCAGCTCAAGATGCATTCAAAATTTAACATAAAATATCGCAATTTTAAGATTGTGATACAGGCAATTAAAGCTTTAGAAAATTCCGGCGAAACATTGTTTATTGGATGTACTCTCGCTGTAGCCATAGTTTAATACCAACATTGAACTTCTAACAAAAGTAGTTAATTTATTATTTGCATCAATAATTACAATCCATCATTCTGAGACATAATAAAAAAATTTTTGCGCATATTTAAGTGCTTATTCTGAAGTTTTTAGAGCATATTTGCCTGCATATTTTCAAGTTTTTTAGTGTCTATAAATCCGAACCCTAGTAATGAGTAACGCTCATTTAAGTACTTCTACCTGCATTCCTTTATGACCTTTTCGCCAAAATATAAATTCTGTTTGAAATAAATACGATTGATTACCTTTACGATTACCTTAAACCTTAAACCAACCCCTTTATAATGGTCAATACGCTTTAATGCAAAAACAGGTAGTGTAGTGTTGCGGTTTATTTTCACAGTACTGTATATTATACACCATCGACTTAAAAATTCATTTTTTATGTTATTTTTCTATTATATTAGAATTTCCATATTAGACCATCAGAAAAATACTTCTAGTAATTATGATAGTATACGCAGTTCTTGCTTCAAAAAGATCAACACACACAGTACAAAACAGTAAAAGACAGCAGTAACTGTTTCCTAGTTTTTCAGGAGCCAAATGTGTGTCTGTTGAAGAAGGTTAAACTTTAACCCTCTTTATCTTGAAAAACTTTAGTTTATCAAAATTTAATAATTTCTACTCTCTTTAGTCTTAATTCAGAAAACTTTGCAGTTTTAGGGCCATTCAAAATTTAAGATTTAGAGTATGCTGACCCCAGTGTTTAGGAGCATTGTTTTAAGTCAAAACATGAAAGTTTTGCTAGCTCGAAATCTTAATTTAGTACGAATAAAAGCTATAATCAAAACCTGTAGAGTACCTACTTAATTTTGATCAATTTATACTATTTTCACCAAAAATAAATGCTCGTATAATCTACCGTTATATAACGGCCGTTATATGACGGTACCGCTTAAAAAAAGATAAAACTTTATTGTTAGTCGGATTTGCTATCATGCACTATCCGATCTACAAAGAAAAATTAATTAAAAATTAAGATTACAGTTATCTAATTAGTCTACTGAACCAGTGCTGATCCACAGATTTATACGTGGCCCTCCTTCCATTCGAAAATACGAAAAATCTACATAAAATTAATATGTAATCTAAAATTTAATAATAATTTTTTTATTTCAGTGACCAAGAAGAAGTACAATTATGTTTAGAAGAGTACGCAAAGAAATACTGCCCGAAAGACAAAATATTTCCGTTATTTATTAATCAAACATTCGACTATGAATTTCCACCTTGTAAAGGAAGCAGAAGTTTAGAAAACACTTTTCTAGTGATTGTGATTTCTTTATTTAGTTTAGTCTACTTTTATGATTTTAAAATTTCTCATTGAACGTTTGCCAGGCAATTTTCTTCTTATTTGCTATGTTAGATTGTTATTTATTATTAAAATTTTATTATTGTTCTGCAGCGTAGGATATAAACTTTGAAATTAAAAACCTACGAAAGATAAAAGAATATTTATTTGAAACCAATAGTTAAAAAAGTGATATGAGAATAAAGTAGCGTACTCGTAAAGCTTTTATTTATTATTTACTTTGTTAAAAATTTTACACTTAAAAATAGGAAAACAGTATCTGAAAGACATCAGAATATGACGAAAGGAGATTACAGTAAAAATACTATGATTTAAAAAGCAGCCCTATGTTAATATTTATATGCCTGCGACTCTTGGTCATCGGTTTTGAACATGTAAAAATTATAACTAAATATCATATCAAATCATATCAAATTAATAACCTTGGGTGAAACCTCAGTAGGCCAGTCACTAGAGACTTCAAAAATGCAAAGTTAGACAAAAAGTGCCATAGTTTTCAAATTTTGGGGAAACATTGGAAGAGGTATAAAAATACTAAATCCGAATTTGCACTCTTTTTACCCCCCCTCCCCGGAACATTGTTAAATTAACAAATAAACGAAAATATCTAATAAATTCTACAAAAAAAATCACATAGTTGCAGCTTCGTCAGCAAATAGAAAGTATATTATTTAATTTTATCTCATCTATTATATTAATTTTATCATTCAACGAAATTTTATCAAGTAATTAATAGTCCACCACCCGAAAAATAGAAAAATAAATTAATAAAAAATGGACGAAAACTTATCCATAAGGATGTATGAGCAAGGGCGTGGGGGAATAGCGAATTTTGATGAGTGGGGATAGGCTAGTATTGTTGCGGGGTGAGGTGACAAAAATAACCACGTGACGTGTAATTTACATTTGGCAACATAGTTTTTTTGATTAATTTCCTGTCGGTGACATTTGACATTTGAACTTTTATGCATGCTATTTTTTTAATTTTCATTTATTGAAATGCGGTTTATTTAATATAAAAATTCTCAAGTCTGCTGCTTTCACTATAATGTAATATAATAAATCTGTTTTGAAATACACAAATGAGGTTATATTTACATCTGTATTTACTATTACTACCGCTAGTTTGTTGTGGCGCTCGTGATAGCAGTGAACTACAGTGAAACGTTGCCAAGTGTCATATTAAGGCGAGAAAAAATTTGTAAAATAAAATAATTTGAATTTCATTTCAATTTTTCTTTTTGGGATGTACCGATGCATAGTATTTTTAATATATTGACGAATTACTGCAAGTATCATCTTTCTTATTTATAGTTTTATTTTAAACTGAAGATATTTTAACATACTGATATTTGTTGATTTATCATCACAACTACCCATTTCTCCATAAGAGCAATGTATTTTATGTCGATTTTCAAAAATTTTTTTCTTTAAAATATGAACGGTTACCTATGCTGAAATTTTTACAGTAAATTCATTGAGTAAAAATCTATATGTAAAAAAATTTTGAGGTCTTAAATTGAAAATTTTTGTCATGCTCATACATCCTTAATATAATATTTTATGTAAAACAATTGTTTTTTGATAAAATTAAAAATACATACTAGTTACACCCCCCCCCCCCGAAATTATTTATTAATTAATAAAGTACTGGAAGTCCGACTGCAATCGTAAAAAAATCGGAAATAACAAAAACAATCTTTACAACTAATTACAAAAACATTAAACATTATCCTAAAGGGATATTTCTAATAAATTAAATCCGAAATTAAAAAATCGGATATTCTTATTAATATCCGGCGATTGATTGGCTACACTGGATTGAATACACCTACTACTAAATTTCAAAAATATAAAAACTGACGATAAAGAATATAAAAAAGCTCTATATATTTACAGTACTGTGTAAAAGTCTGCGACCACTTAATTAATTGTTAGTTATTACTCCTATTAATTAATTTAAAATTTTTTGAAAAATAATTATGTATATTGAAATAAATGAAATAGGTATTTTATCTTAATTCTTACAATTAAGATACTATTCATATTAAGATGACTTGACTAGAGTAGAGCGAGATGCTCTAAGAAAAATTAGAAATATTGCAAAAAACGAAAGAACTAATGGAAAGATAGTCAAAATAGGATACCAAAAAAATAATAATAGATGGGAAAAAGTTCGATTGGCATAAATAAACTAGAACAAAAACTAATAGAAAGGACAGCGATAAAAACGAGGTCAAAAAACTATTAGTCGCGCAAAGATATAAAATGGACAGAAAATGTAAGACAATAAAAGCAAAGAAAATAGACACGATAAATAAACATTGAAAAGAAGAAGTGTTATACGTAGCAACATGGAATGACAGAGGTATAAATGCAGAAGGAGCGATGAAAACTTTAATACGTAAATTAAAGCGATATAAAATAAAGATAGCTGCTGTACAAGAAACTAACCAAATAGGAAACGAGATGATAGATATGAAGGAATTTATGTTTTTCAAAAGTGGAGGAGTGGAGGAGCTGAAGATTTAGAGTTGGTTTTCTTATTGACGGAAGTATTGCTCAGTAATCGAATTTAAACCTATCACGGATAGAATATGTTACATTAGATTAAAAGGTAAAAACAGGAAAATAAGTATGATAAACATACATGCACCTACAGAGGAAAAAGATGAAGAAGAAAAAGACGAGTTCTACGAAATATTAGAAAAGGTGTATTGTATTATACCCAAATATGACATAAAATTGATTTTAGGAGATTGTAACGCAAATGTAGGACAAGAAAAAGAATACAAACCAACAATAGGAAAGCATAGCAAGCATAAAGATTCTAATGAAAATGGGATCAAACTAATAGATTTTGCAATGAAAAAAAATATGGTAATAAGGAGTACCCAATTTGAACAAAAGAGTATACATAAAGGAACATGGATGGCACCAAACGGAAAGACAGTAAATCAAATAGACCATATATTAATCGAAGAAAGACATGCTAAGTGTATCACAAATGTAAGAAGCTACAGAGGAGCAGACGCAGATTCTGACCATTATTTACTTAGAATAACAATGAAACAAAAAACAGAAAAAATAGAAGAACGCAATAAAAACAAAGAAAACAAGGCGGTCATCGGTAATTTACAAGAGGAGAAAATAAAGAAGCGCTTCCAACAAGAAATAGAGAAAAAATTTAACGCTAATAAGAAAAAAGAAAAAAGAACAATCGAGGAGGACTGGTCAAGAATAGAAAAAATAATAAAGAACGCAACAAAAGCAATATCGATGAATAAAGACAAAAAACATAGTAAAGATTGGTTTGATGAAGAATGTAGAAATTCTGTAGAACAGAGAAGACAAAGAAGAGAAGAAATAATGACAAATAACACGGAGGAAAACAAAAAAATTACGAAGAACAGAGAAGAGAAACAAAACCAATATGTAGAAATAAAAAAATAAAAGCAATAGAAGAAAAAATAAAAAACAAAAAAATCTAAAACTTCTATCAAGAAATAAAAAAAAAAAGAATTGGGTATCTGAGCAGCACAAAATACTGCCGAAGTAAAAATGGGAATTTGATAGGTGGCAAAAAGGAAAAAATCGAAAAATCGAGAGAATACTTTGAGGAGCTGCCAATGGAAAAGGACAAAAGAAGTGAAGCCAAAGATGATGAGCATCGTGAAGTAAACAATATACAAGAACAAGAAAGCAATGATAGCCAACCATCGAAAGAAGAGATAAAAATGATAATTATGCACCTGAAAAATTACAAAAGTCCGGGAGAAAATAGAATTAGTGCGGAAATGATTAAGTTTGGAGGAGAAATACTGGTAGATGAAGTATACAAACTCATGATAAGAATATGAAAAAAAAAAAGATTATGCCAGCAGGATGGACAAGAGCAGTGCTGAACCCAATATTTAAGAAAGGCAATAAAACTTTGTGCGAGAACTACAGAGGAATATCACTGCTAACGTATAAAGTACTGGCAACATATTTAAAACAGAAAATCGTCACATACGCGGAAAAACTGATTGGTGATTGACCAGGGTGGATTTAGAAGCAATAGATTGGTGATAGAAGAAATATTTACAGTAAAAGAAATACAAACTAACTGCTACGAACGAAAAGTTCGTAGAAAATAAAAAGACAAAATTTGTACAACGCAATGGAAGAACTGAACATACCGAAGAAACTAATAAATCTTACAAAAATGACCCTGAGAAACACAGAAAATATAGTAAGAATGAATGGACTAACATCAAGCGCTTTTAAAGCAGAAAAAGGAGTGAGACAAGGAGATCCCCTTTCGGCAACACTATTTAACCTGGCATTAAAAAAATAATAAGAGATAGTAGAATTGACTCGACAGAAAACATCTATAACAGAAATCATCAATGCATAGCCTACGCAGACGATCTAGTAGTAATAGCAAAAACATGGAAAGAGCTGAAAAAAGTATTGCAGAGATTAATAGAACAAACAGAAAAAATATAAATAAAGATAAATAAAAAAAAATTAAAGTATATGGAAATGGTTTCCACTGAATCAAAAATTCCGATTTGAAAAAGTAGAAGACTTTAGAAAAAGTAGAAGACTTACCTAAGAACATTAATAACCCAAAACGGAGACAATACAAAAGAGATAAATGCTAGAATTCCTAGAGGAAATAAAAGTGCAGGCGGTCTAATGAAAATACTGAAATCTAAGGATATATCAGCAAAAACGAAAGTGAGAGTCTATCAGGGAGTAATACGACCAACAGTGACGTATGCATCAGAAACTTGGACATTAAATAAGAAAGAACAAGAAATTTTGAAAAGATGGGAAAGAAAAATGTTAAGAAGAATATATGGAGGAAAAAAATAGGTGAAGAATGGGCACAAAGAACTAACAAAGAAATAATGGAAAGATACAGACAGCCGGGAGTGATAGCAGTAATCAAGTCGAACAGGTTAAGATGGCTAGGGCATATACAAAGACTACCAAACACTAGAACAACAAAAATCATTCTAAAAGCAGAGCCAATTGGTAACAGAAAAAAAGAAAGACCAAAAAAAAGTGGTTAAATGCTGTGAAAGAAGACATGAAGAAATTGAATGTTGAGAACTGAACAAAAATTGCGCAGAATAGAGAAGAATGGAGATTGGTAGTAAAACAGACGCTGAGCGTGAGAGATGGGTAGTAGTGCCGATTTCTTAGCGGAGTGTCTGATTAATAATGATATGTGATGGACATACGAATATAATGATATATTAAGGGACCATATAATGTGTTTTATTTAGAATTTGAAACTATAAAATAATGTCATGTAAATATAAAAGAATACTGTGTTCAAATTTGTAAATCAGCCATGGCCCTTCAAGTCTTGCAGTGCTTTAATATATATTATGGTAAAAATTATAAATTGCTATAAATTGTTTGAACCAAAACTTTTAAAATGAAAATAAATTTTATAACCATCATTGGCAGCATAGCTTAAAATAACACTTCCGCAATAAATTAGAGTGAACATTGTAAACCCATAAATTATTTTATATTTTGGTGTAAATTTTATTTAAGAAAATGTACATTTGCTTAAGATTTGTAAAATTATCTTTCAGTTTAATTTAGTTCATTGTTTTGAATTTAGTTTGTGATTTTTATTCAAATTTTAAAATTAAAAAATTTTATTTAAAGACGGTTTTTTACAAAAGAGTTTACAATTAAAATATGAATAAGTTTAAACTTATTAAAAATATCGTAGTAAAAAAATGTTTAAAATGGCACAAACAAAATTTTATTCGCGATAACGCCCCCCAGAAGTCAACCTGTAGTCAAAGTTTGTCTCTTTCTTGAGAAATTATTTTCAACCATTAAATAAAAGTTCACAAAAATCGAAATTTTCTCTGACTATCGAACTCAAATAAAGAAAAATCGCTCAAAAAAATAATCTCTTTAATTAAATAAAAACAATCTCACAAAATTTCAACTTTTTTTGCGGTCACTTATTCGACTAAAATACTTTCAAACAAAATTTTCCAATAACAATATTCAAAAATTAAATCTTATTTCAAAAATATGTACTTGCACAAAAATATACTCAAAAATTTTTAATTAAAATTTATCTATAACTTGTTTTTCTGCAAACATTACATTTCAAAAATTAATATAACAAAATTTAAATTTAAAAAAAATTACCAAGGTTTATTTGTTCAGTTGTAGATTAAACCAAAAAATTTAGATTAACCAATAATATATCTTAAAAAACAGCTTTTCAACGTATTTCAATTTTTTTATGTAGGTATTTGTTTAGTTATCCAGTTCCTTCTATTTTTAATTTTATATTTGTTTTTTATTGTAGTTTTTTTTATTTTTTAAATATGTTGTACTTTATACTTTTATTGTTTGTTTTGAATTTTAGTTTTTTTTGTATTTTAATAAATTAGCTATTTATTTTTTAATATAGGTAAATATACCCTGTATCCGCTCTCATCTGCCAATGGGATATCAGTTCACTATTCTTGATAATACCTGCAGATATTCTGAAAAAGCTGTAAATAAAATTTAAAATTCAGACAGAAAATTTATTAATAAATATCTTTATTTTGATTTTCTCATACAAAGACTACTTAAACTATATGTAAACATACTAGGAATATGTTATTTTTTTTTAAATTTATTGACAAAAATTAAAAAATAAAAGGTTTTATCACACAGAAATAATATAGTAGTAGTAGTTGGTAAATAACTACAATCAAAATTTTTACAAATTGATAAACGTGTTATGAGTTTAATAAACAAAAAGGCAGTAACATTATTCGTATTTTAGTTCCGTTATAAATTTTCAAAAGTGTAACGATATTTACAGGTTGGATGGTTTAAAAAAAATATTTAATATCAAATAACGATGATGGTAATTTTTAATCAAACAATTTAAAGCTTAAGCTTTCTTTGTGTCTTCAGTGACTGCACTACCGCCTTCTAAAGGAGCAATTGGAGCGACTGTTGGTATTTCAGGATATTCCAAAATGGCACCCTCTTCGCATTTGAACGATGGGCAACAGTATGGGAATGGTGCGGTTTTGTTTGTCTTTTCTGTAAGATCGTCAAATTAATTAGTGATTGAGTACAACAATTTTTTATAACATCTTGACATTTACCTACATATGCATTCGATTGCAAAACATTGCATAATGCAATTTTTTGTTTGTTCTCAATTGCATCCATAAATATATTATAAGTGGTAAAAGGAAAAGGTTCAAATAAAACCAGTAAAATGTTACAACATATTAAAAGTAGTTTTACCTTCGTCAAGTTTACATTTGGGATTGGCCAATGGAAGAGGACCGCAATCTTCGACTAATTCCAAAAGACGAGGAGGTTGATCTTCAGATAATACACAGGTTGAAACTCCACAGAATGGGGCTAAGGGCCATGATTTACCAGGTTCGAATGTTGCGCATCTTGTACTGGCAAAGCACATACCAGGAAAATCTGCAACAAATATATTTTTAACATATTTAATTATACATTTTTTGCATTGTTCTGGGCGTTTCTTTGTGTATAAATGTCATGGTTTAAGTACGCAGTATTGTTCTCGTTTGATTAGCAATTATCTATACGCAATATCCGCATTTTTTGAAATAATTCAATTGTGTTTACATGTACGGAACAAATTTAAACTAATGAAATGCAAAGAAAAGCATGTAAATGAAAATTAGAGTTATTGACCGTGGTATTTCACGTACAATTCACGAACGGAAACTAAAAAATTGTGATAGGATCATTGTTCGCCCATATATACAATTAAATACTCTATGTAAAATTAAACGAATTTACATTATTTTAAAAATACATAAACCTCTAATCTCAAATAAAAATAAAAAAGTTAACACGTTAATTCAAAAACAAAAATTAAATTATATTAAAATTACTAATTTTTACGCATTATGCTGATAATTTTTACATTTTGAATTAATAAAATTTTAGTAAATAATGGAAATTGCAGCAATTAATTGCGTAAATACCAATTAAAAATTTTTTTTATTTTGTTGCATATCAAATTTCACTTTTGAGGATTAATGTGTCATTATGTAATTTCCTAAACGATAAAAAAAAATAATGGCTTTAGAATAAATTGTGAATGATTAAGTCACCTTAATTAAAATTATGAAACAAATATAACAAAAATTAAGAAGAGAAACTACGTTTTTTGAATTTATTTTGTCGAAACTACAAATTAATTTAAAGGCACTAAAGATTTTTTTGAAACTTCCAATCGCAAATAACTCAACATTTTATATTACCGGAATTAAGTCCTAATTATTAAATTAGAAAAGTGCGATTTTGTGAATCATTGGGATGTGAAACAAGTGGGATTTATATTTGGTGGATATCCGTTTTGACAAAAAAATGGTCCAAAAACATAAAATTTTAGTTTAACAACTTAAGCATGATCCTTACGCGTGACAAGAATTCAAAATTAAGTCGAAAAATTATTGTAATGTAATTGATAATTGGCACTAACATCCTGTAATTTTATTGTTGACGAAACTAATCCTTTAGTAGGAAGGCAATTTTAAGGTTTTGTAAGTTTATTATTTCAACATTTTATTTTTTTTTTAATATTTACCACTTGATTTAATAATTGTCAAGAACAAATACATTCCCTTTGTAGTAGGAAACAGTATTCCTTGTTTTGTTTGGCCTCGACTATTGTCTCCTTTCATTTCCTAGTAATAGGCAGTATAACGGTAACTTGGTATTGAAGCTTTTTTAAATTAATTTTTAGGCCTTTTCGACAAATGTATAAAAATGATACCTCTTAATGAATTTTACGTAAAGCTACGCTACTGAGTTATACGCTACCTTTCCAAAGTTCTTTGATTTTTTAAATATCTTAACAGATTTTGATATTTTTCCTTTTTTCGAAAAGAAATTAAAAAATATTTATAATTCATAGCTGTAAATTTGTCAAGAGTTATTGGGGGATACAAATCGGATGATTCAAATTTGAAAGTTTTTTGAACCGGTATTATATCTTTCACTGAGAGACCATGGAAAATTTAGCAAAAATAAAATTAGTAAAACTTTTATGCATTTAGAGGTGCGGTATCTTAGAAAATTAGCATTTACTACTAAAATCGCACGTATGCAATTTACTGCTCTCCTGATTGTTTAAGAACAAAATGAAAAGAAATCGGGCATAAAAATTATTATTTGCTTATTTACAAAATAGCAAAAAAGCAATAAAAATAATTTCATGTCTTTTTGCTCTGTTTTATTTAATGCATCATCCTGGTTAAAGCCTCAATAATCAATGAAACTCAACAGTTTTATTTTAATCCCGCTTTTAAAATAATATTGTTTATTTAAATCATTTAACTTTTAAGGTTTGAAAAACAATTGACCAATTAGAAATCAAAATATATCATAGAAAGAAAGTTTTGTACTTTGTTCTACAAAAAAGATTAATGACGTCAATCTTCTTGTTACGCTGCTCTTATTGGTTTATTTTTAGTTACCAACCTAAAAATGGTAGGTAATCTAGAGATGACTTTCTTTCCAACAAACATCGTTGATTAATTTACTGTATTCGCATTATAATAAATCCTGCAATTTTTGTTCTTATAAATTTTAAACTATCTACCCCCATATAAATATCAAACTCAATAAACTAAGCGTTTATTTTTCAAATGTAAATTTTAATTTTAGTAAAACAAAAAAGTTAAGGATGCAGGAACTATTTCGAATTTTAAACAAATTTTTCATATTGTGAAATTTACGCATGCCACCCCTAGATGATTATTTATTGTATTTAAAACAAATAGGAAGACAAAAACATAATAAAGGAAGATAATTATTTAAGCTGCATAATTTATTTCAATTGTGTTAATGCAATTAAGTTTGTCCTTTCCATTTTAATTATCAAAATTAATTATAGACATTTCAACAAATATTCAAGGAAAATTTAAGTATTATAGCATGAGTTTGCGGTTGAAAACATCGATCGTCCTCACATGAATTTAACTTTTTAAAATGCGAAAATATTTCACAAACCACTTAAATAGAATGAAAGCCCAATTTACGCATTCAAAACACAAAGAATGGCTATGACATATTATCTAAAGTCATCTAGTCAAGTTTCCAGATTTGGGCTGTGTTTAAATGGTTGTCGGGCAGCTAGATTGGTGGTTAAAATATATAAAAATTGGAAATAGCATAAAATTATGAAATATAAGAAAAGTTGAAAGGTTTGGGCGAGGCAAGTGAAAAAACTCGACCTTATATGACCATGAATTTAAAAAAGAAAAGTTAGAAATGCAGGATTATCTGCAAAAATAAGGTCCTTGAAAAATAACGAAAAATTTTCCGTAGTAGAGTTGAATAATTTATAATAAACAAAAGGTGTATAATTTTTGTTTGTTTTGAAAAGTGGAAAAATTTTATTGCAAACATTCTTTTTAGCTTTTATGGGTTTCTCTAATTGAATAATAATTAGCGGCTGCAATTCATCGCATCAAAGAAGAGTTAATTATTCTGATTAACATTAAATCTCACTCTTAAGTGTTAATAATAGCAAAAAACATTTTTAATATTGAAAACCAATCCAATCCAAATAGAAATGATGAAATCATCACAGTAAAAGTAGGGCTGTGAAAGTGAAGTGATAGAATAACCTAAAGAAACGTTTCATTATGTACAGCCGTAATATTAAAACACTTCCACTTATCACAGGAGGTACTTAGTACTTGGGAAATTAAAAGAAGTGTTCTACTTTTATTTTGTAATTTGTGCGAAAAATGGCATCAATTTACATAATTATTACTCTTGAAAGAAATTAATACGAAAAGTTACCAAATATTTGTTAAAACGAAAACGAGATTTTGCAATTCCGGTGATTCATGAAATTTACATGTTTGTTCTGTCGGGCCTATATCCGTTGTTTTTAAGTCATGGGAACATCAACTTCCAGTGATTCTAAATTGTAATTAAAACCATCGGTTGCAAATAAAATTTACACGAAAGAGATGAGTTTCGTTGTCTTTTTGAAACGATTCATTCCAATTATACACACACATTCAAGTCACGTAATGACTTTCTCTTTGTTTTGAGAAGAAATTGGCCTATTTACAGGAAGCTCCATTTTGATTTTTGTCGAGTGCGAATGTACCCATTCAAGTGCTCTTAACAATGCAAGAATTATTCACTTATTTTTGTACCTGATTAAATAAATCAAAGTCAATTGAGAGTAAAGTTATAAGACAATATATGTAGGTTAACCGGTCGATCTTGCACTTTCAGAGTCACTCTCACAGACAAGGTTTGTGTGTTATTTTGCCTGGTTTCACAATCGTTTCAAAAAAACATTTGTTTTATGAAATTCTGATTTAAAAAAAATAACCGTGTTATGAAACTACACTCAAGGTTACGTTTTAGATTTTCGGAAATCTTCTACATAACCTCAGATGATGTATCTTACGTAAGGATGTTGAAAACTGGAACTTCTGGGTCGTATGGGTGCAGTAGTACAATATCGAAAATGTGGTCAACTTTCTCAGAGAAAGTGAACATTATAAAACATACCCCAAGTAAAATTGGTATTGTCTTTCACCAATACATAAATTATTTATATGTAAAAAAGCAGTTATATAATATGACAAGTCACCTTTTTATTAAATTAATATGTATTTATAACAGAACTCTAATTTATTAGTTGGGGTCGATAGGAAAAAACATGGTTCTGACATTTTCATGGTTGCACGACAATGTAAGATAAAATCTTGCAATTTCCGAAACAATAAAAAGGAAATTCTCAATGCTTGCATTATAAACAAAAGAATGCTTTGTTATTTTCATAATGCACTTTTAAAACCCTTGGCACAAATAAAAGTTTAAAATTTGAAAGAGATTTAACTTTTTTCTTCAATTAGAAGGTATCTATTTATTAATCAATCAATAATTAATATTAATGTTAAATGTCAATAGAGACAACAAAAAAATATAAATTAAATGCTAAATTATGCATTAATGCAGGTTGGGTGCAAACGGTTTTTAATTATTCTAATTAAATTATATCAAAAATAAATTGTGCTCAAGACGTGAGTTACGTAATCTGCAATTTTTAATTAGGAATTGAAAAACTGTCGCACCTACGAGTTTTTCATGTACCGGTGAAAGTAATCAACAATGAAATAATTAATATTATTAATTTAAAAAATATCTAGATACATAATTATTAAAATATAATTTTTAAAATTGTTAAAAATAAAAAAATAAAAACTCACCCCTAAGTACGTCTGCTGGAATTAAACGCTTGTGTATTTTAGCAGTTTTATCTTTGTCGTCTTTAGCATCTTCGCACAATGCAAAAGCGAAGAACAGAACAAAAACCAAGGGGTATTTCATTTTGAACTTGCTTTGTTCTTTGGCGTATACTAAAATAACGAACCAGACTGTTTGGTGAACTTGTAACGTTCTCGCTAGATTCTTCTATATCATGCAGGCTGGTTTTATATTATACGAATGCAGATTAGTGGGGATGATGATGGTATATCAAGTTGCAATCGCTTAATTCTTTTTTGGGTATATAATAAACAACACAAATATTATATCAATTAACATAAAAAAACGTAAATCGTGTGCAATCTAATGAAATTAGTTAAATTTGTAACAGTCTTCATTGCGTACTCTAATTAAACTACCGGCAATTGTTATTCTTTCATAAATTAATTTTTTAATTTTTAAGAAAATTTTTATAGAAATTTATAATTTTCGAATATCAAGGTGACACTAATTTTAATTTTAACTTTAAGAAATCGAGAGGTTATAACCCTTAACATCTTGTTTTCTATATATTTTTCAAAATTACATTGTAATAAATAATAATGTGAACGTCCGAATTACACAATTTTATAAACAATTAAAGTAAAAATATTTACTAGCTTCAAAAATTTGTGTGAATTTTTTTGGGAATATTTACACAATGGAGTTCAATTACATTCCGGTCAACATACATGAAATTATTTGTGAGGAGTTTGACTTTCAAATTTGAATAGCATAATAATTCATCCAATACAACCGAATTTCTTAATATTGGCTTCAGAATTTATTTTTATCGACAATAATATATTTTAAAAATATTAAAACTTATCCATTGCAATGCTATATAAACGTAATACATATTATTTTGCACGACTAGTTATACCAACAATTAATAAATAAATCATTAATTAAATTAATATGTACTAATTTTGTAAACTATATTTAATAAATTTTGATTTTAAGTTCAGTTTTTTTATTAGCTTTGGAAATAATGTATGGTAATTAGCTCAGAATATTGAAATAAAGCACTGCTATTGGTTGACATACGTATAGCATAAATTTTGCGGTATATACACGGTGACCCAAAAAAAATGATAACAAAGTTTAATCGGTTTTAACACGAAAGTTTCTTGTTGTCGGTATTTTGTTTTAGCACACTGAGATTGCCAGTTAAAAATGCTATATGTATGATGAACTGTCAAATTTTGTTGTGTGTTTTATTACTTATTTTATAGATGTCTAATCAAAGAGAGAAAATTTTAGGGTTACATCAACAAGGAATGCGCAATTGTGACATCGCGCGAAGGCTCGGCATAGTGGCACCAAATGTAAGCCGAACAATCAAACAAATTGAGAACCGTGGCTATACCGGACGTCATCCAGGAAGCGGAAGAAAGCGAACAGTCAACACGCCGAGGGTCCGTCAAATCATCAAGAAACGACTCTTGCGAAATTCCAGAGTCTTAATGAGAAAAATTGCCCGTGAGATCGGTGTTTCACGTGAATCAGCTCGCCGAATAGCTAAGGAGCATCTTAAGGTCAAACCTTATAAGCTTCAAAAAGTTCAACTGTTGACCGATGGTAACAAGCTCGTGCGACTTCAAAGATGTGGTCAGCTCCTTCGTCGCGCTGCTCCTTTATCGTGGAATCGGATTGTGTTCACAGATGAAAAGCTTTTCACCGTCGAGCAAGCACACAACCGTCAAAATTACCGGATTTGATCTATTAATGCTCCAGGTACTTCTACTGTCGTAGAGCACCGTCAATATCCACAGTCTGTGATGGTTTGGGCCGGAATTTGCTCAACTGGAAAAACCCCCTTGGTTTTTGTGGATCGGGGTGTGAAAATTAACCAAGAGGTTTACCGACGCGACATTCTCGAAGCCGTTGTTCTTCCATGGGCTCATCAACATTTTGGCGATGCGAATTGGACGTTTCAACAAAATTCTGCTCCAGCGCATAGGGCAAAAGCCACTCAAAATTGGTGCAAAACTCATTTCCCGGATTTTATCACATCCACGGAATGGCCCCCCTACTCGCCAGTACTCAATCAGATGTATTACAGCGTGTGGTCAATTTTGGAGGCCAAAGCCTGTGGAACACCCCACAAAAGTTTGGAAGCGTTAAAGCAGTCGTTGTGCCGTGAGTGGGATCGGATATCTATAGAAGAGCTTCGGCGCGTAGCCTTAAATTTTCGGAAGCGTTTGACGTTGTGTATAGAAGTAGAAGGCGGCCATTTCGAAACCACATAATTATTTTTCTCAACAATAATGTTAGTTATTATTATTTGTAGTGAAAAAGTGTTTCCTCAGTTTAATAAAGTTTTCATGATAAAAAGTTTTGTTATCATTTTTTTTGGGTCACCCTGTATTTATTTATTTGTTGTTTGTTTTCAATTCGATCCTGTGGGTTTTTAGATTAGACTCATGTGGGAGAGCTTTAATATTTTCACTTGTGACTACATCGTATCATCCTTTTTACGAAATTAGCGGAATTGTTAACTTGAAAATGAAATTAATTATAACTTCGCCAGAATTGTTCAAACTTGCCGAAAATACTAAGGTGAAGCTTGTAGGAAACATTTATTTTGGTTTACATTTAAATTATGGAACCACAATCATTAAATTAATTAGTTTTTGTTTTTTACATAAGTAAATTAATGAATTGAATTACAAATTTTTAATTTAACATATAAAATTAGTGTGTGGGTTTTACAATTTAAACTACAAATAAAATTAAAATTAAAAAATATTCCTTTAACTAAAATGTTAAAAATTCGAATTGAAAATAAATAGAGATAACATCGTAAATGCTACTTATTAGATTGAAAGTGGAGAGTGCTACGGGAAAAAATACTAGCAGGACGTAAAACAGAAAAAACAAAGATTTAACGTTATTCCTTCATATCAGTGGAAAATTACCGCGAAATCGACTAAAAACGATTTTAAAAACCTTGCTTAGTCAATGGAAATTTTAAAAGAATTTATAGAGCTCAGAAATGAGCCGCCTGCTAAAGTGATACCATACTGCCAGACTATGAAAGGCGCTGCTCCATATTTCATCAACTATCAAGATTTTGTAAGAGTTAAAAAGTGATTTAATCTTAGTAATAAGATAGGTGGATTGCCAAGTAGAAGCGGTGCAGATTAAAAAGTCTGAATTGGAAGCGATACTACCAGAGTACGAGGAACGTTTCACATTTCATAAACTAACAAGGTTTTTCAGAAGGATGAAGATTAGAGAGTGATATGCATTTATGTATAGTAAAAAGTTGTATACGTATGAAAAAGAAAGTGCAGATGTATCTTTTACTCGAGTCAATAACAGTGCAAGAAAAAAAGCTATAAAAAAATTTGCATAAAACTAAAAGCGCTAGAAGACGATGATATGATTATTTGATCAAAAGTTACCGAGGAGCAAAAAGGGATCATCTTGATTTGAGTTAAAAATCTATATAATTATTGAATCTATTCCAAAACCTATAGATCCATGGAAGAAACAAACTCAAGTTTTAGGACATGGGTCTGTACTACGCAAAGTAGAGAGCTTCTGATGTAAATGGGGAAGACTGAAGAAACTGACAACCATCTGAAAGTTCAAATAGGGTAACGTGTTGAAAGGACAAAGGTGAAGGAACTGGAAAAAAATCACCGTACAGATTTGCAGGCACCAATCGGCTGAAGCGCATTGCTTGCTACGATACGTTGTACGCTGCAAGTCTGTGGTTTGATCAAAAAGTTTGGGGGAGAGGGTCAAAGAAATCAGAAAACCAGGCCCCAGAAGAGCTTGTATCTTAGGAGAAGCAATACTCCAAGTCCGTACTTAACACCTTCACGCAATGATGCCGTTTAAAATAAGATTAAGACGAAGAGAAAAAAAACAGGTTAGTGGTTATCCGACCCTGTGTTAGATAGAAAGTAATATTTATACCCGTTCACTCCGCTCATTCCTTGCCGGAGCAATCTGAAGTGTCGGGTCGGTCCTGTTATCAACCGGAAGAAAGACCTTCTAAGGTTGGGTGATCGTATCTGAAGTCTTTTCAAATACGATATAGGTTAAGCAGTCGACGTAAAGTGGTTAACTGATATAACCACGCGAACTAACCGGAGAAATCGGGTCGGTACCAGCACAACATCAGGTACTACGAGGATGGGAATCCCTGGCCGCAATCTTCAGGGGACGATTGCCCGTTATAGGTGTTGGACTCGTATTGACTGTGGTTACCCAGTCAATAGAGCTAACAAAGAGATCATTGCAATTCTTGTGTAAGTTGCATTGCCATCAACTACGGTGCCGATCTCGATAGTCAGTGGAAAGGGTATCGGAAAGTATCCAGGCTTCTACGCGAATAACTCGAAGAAATTACCACCTCGATTTGAAACGGCAGATACGGTATCGGTTTCTACCGTATCGCGTCCGGCTCTACGTTAAGGACCCCTCACCTTTGAAGACCGTCCTGGACAATAACCAAGGTCGATCCTATCACGTTAAATGAAATCAGAGATTTCAACTATAAATCTGCAATCAGATGGCATAGCAACCAAAGAAGACGTTATGCGAGACTTAGTAGGTATTGTTGGAACCGTAGATGTATAAAGCTCTGCGCTCTCAAGTCAACGGTTAGAAAAACTCAAGTGGTAATGGTTCAGTTAGACAAATTCAGCTCAAGGATCGTCAGCAAAATCTCTAAGCCGTGAATAGATCTGACTAAAAGTAGTGCCCCCCCCCCACCCCCGTGGTTGCCTTCTTTTGCCTTTTGCCGCAATTGAAGATACCTCGCAAATTGTAATAACAGAAAAACTTAAGAGTAATTTCTGTGAAAATTATCTGGAAATTAATACGTTACATATTTTAGTTTACATATCTTGTGATATATAAGTATGTAGGGTAGATTTAGCATATGACCACCTTGGGTTTGATTAATATAAGTTAAGAGGTATAACTTAATCATTTTTGAAGATAAAACTCAGGCATTACGACGCAGTAAGTATTTTTAAAAACACTGCAGCTTTTTTATTTTCTAAATTATTTAATTTTTTACCACAATAAAGACATTTTATGAATATGGTGAATCTACGACCTGGAAGATAATATGCCAGCACTAAAATTTTGTGAGCACGCATATATTGTATTTACCGACGATAGAGGAATCCCACTTGAACCACTTCAACGTGTAAAAGAGATATAAACAGCTAAACTTAAAAAAAAGGTAAAATGTCGACACCGCAGACGAACTAGTTATAGTGGTAACCAAGATGTGTAATGCCTAAATGTTAAAACTACGATACAGAACTAGTAGGCATAAAGATAGCTACAGAGACTATGGTAAAGCCAAAGGAGAAGAAAGTGAGGCAAACTGGTAAAAAAGAAGCTGTTCAGAAATAAGCGATTAACAAAATGACAAGAAATGTAAATAAATGGCAAAATGAACAGGTGGATCTAAAATCTCATTGTAAAATTAAAAAGTAAACAGAAGGACAGTATAACGTGGATTTTGATGAAACACTAAATAGTCACTAATCGGTTGGGATTAAAATATATCTCCACATGTCAGTATTGTGAAATTGAAGATATTTCTAACTACGCAATAAACTTTCTTCTAACTTTCTTACGATTATGCTCATGTTACAGAATGCAGACAACCGGAATCACATTACAGAACACAGCCGAAGAGCGGTGGTAAAAAAGACAAGAAATACAAAAACAAAAAAATTAGAAAAGAAAAGTTCTGATAGGGCAAGAAAACAAAGAAATAATTCGCATAAAAACACTGACAATGTTTTATCGTAATATTTAATAACAAGCGAATTAAAATGTAATGTTTATATTATTACTACATTAAGTACAAAATTATAAAGCTATAAACTGAATCTATTTCAAATCAAGATTTTGCTTTTTCTGAAATATACTGATAATTACACAAAATGATAAGACAGGTATATTTTTATACTTGAGTGCGATTGTACTGCACAAAGTAGCGGAATACGAATATGAAAATTTCAAACTAGAAAACGTTATTACTACAGTTTGCTATTAGGTACTCTTAAAATTGTAAAGCTGAGTAAAAGCCAAAGAGAAAATGTTTATTTGAACAAATGGTCGAACGCACTCGAAATAGTAGATTTGCAAATTTCATCTCTTTGGGAAACCTGAAGTATAGCAGGGGGTGTGGGACGATAAAGTGCATTACAGAATTTAAGTTTTACTGTAAAGATTCTTATGTAATACGAAGGACATTATTACGAAGCGAATAAATTGAACATCTATATACTTTTTTTTCTTAAAATTAAGAAATAATCGAATTTGAAATTTCGAATATCGAAAAAAGATCACTACTGTTGAATCTTTGTGATTTACTAAATCACACTTTGCCGAATTGGACAATTGAAATTGGTCTAGGGAGATATTTTTAATTATTATAGTCTGCAGTCTACGCTTTGGTCCCCTCCGCTCCGTCCGCTCTAGGCCGTTTTAATAAGAGCAAATACGGCAAATCTAGGATCTTCGGTCTTAGCCTTTACTACAAAAATTTAAAACCTTAATTCAATAAATTATTATTAGTCCTGATAAGAACCGGTGCAAATTACGCTCAAAAATAAAATAATAAAAAATAAAATCTTACCATGGGCGGGGCTAATCTTATGCAATATTTCATTTATATAATTTATTAAAATATAAGTCATTACCTACTATAATTTCTCATTAAAATGTTTTCAAATTCGTGGTGCACTTTATCGTCCTATTTCCGTGTAGCAGTATGGCACTGCAAGAATGTTGCAATTTTAGAAACTAATTAATTTTACAAAAGTTTTATACAAAGTAATTGTATAAGTGATACAAAGTATACAATATATAAAGTACAAAGATACAAAGTATAAGGGTTCAAAATTAAAAAAATATCCTATTCTGAATGATATAAAAGAATTGAAAAACGGCTAAATTTGAAGTTTCTTGAATTACTGGTTTTTCTAATTAAAGTTTTATGTGGTAATAAAAGCAGATAACTTAATTAGTATAAAAGTATTTTTGAAATCGTAAGTTTACGTTTAAAATAATGCAACGAGTTGCGTTTACAAACCCTGATTAAATTGTGTCTAAGTCACCATGAAAAGATTTATGGACTTGAGTGTTATTGACACAGCTCTTAATTACATTGGTCTGCAAACTTTTAGAAGCAAGAGCTTTATTATTCAATTACAGTGTAAATATTATATGGTAGGTTTTATATTATTGTATTCCCTATCAAAAAATGACATTAAATAATTTGATCATTTTGTTTATGGTATTCGATATTTGTTTATTGCATCCCTCGATTAAATGTAATATTAAAAACATTTGATCAGGAGTGGCTAAAACGATTTATTAATTGGTTTAATAGCATTGTAGAGTTTGACTTTTTTCATCAATCATATCGGCGATATAAATTTAAGTCGAGTAATAAGTAGATATGGATTACCTAAATTGGTACTGGTATATGTCGTAACAAAAATACCATTTTACGTCAAATGCACTTAAGTACCACCTACTGGTCCTTTTTGAAAATACCGGTAATACTTGATCTATATTTTTTAGTGTCATTAAATTTATTAGGTTACGATGAAGACATCTTCAAATCTAAACTTGTTTATTTTTAAAAGTTAAAGGTCCTTGTTATATTATAAAATATAATATGTATAAATGAATCGTGGAAAAGGTTGGTAAAATTAAATTTAACATTTCGTTAGCATTTAATGAAATGCCGGATTCTTTTGAAAAGTCTTTCGTTACGAATTTCTTTCTTTAACAAATAGCAAAAATAGCACCACATCCAGACCGACAAATTAAAAAATTTGTTAATAAAATTATGATGGTTGCTGAGGATTACAAATATAAACATAAAATTTTAAGAATTATTCGTAAATTTTGAAAAAAAAAGAACCAAAGGCGATAAAAATATAGTGTAAATATTGTATTGGTTGTTTGTGAATGGTTATTCCCGCCATTGAAGAACGTTAAATACTACATAAAAATACGGTACGTGTACGTACCTATTCTCACTTTGTACGTTACTACGGTAGTTGTTACCTCTAAAACATTTAAAATTCGGATTTTTATTATTTTTAAAAAAATTTTCACCATAAATAATCAAATATAAGAAAATAATAAAAGTTGAAAAAAATTGTTTTTTATAATACACAGATATTTAAAAGTCACGATCCCTTCGTAAAAAAGTTTTCCTATAAAGCGACAGGTATTTCAAAGGTATAGAGCCTATATTTTTAAGTAAAATTCGACTATAATTAACGATATTTAATTTAATAAAAATTTACGTTACGGTGTTAATTGTTGGAATTGTAGCACCCAATAAAGTGTTCATAAAGTGAGATTAAGGTAGTCATGTAGATTTCTCGAACTGTCAAGAGAATGCAGTTCAGTCCCGACCATTTCGAACAAGTTGATGTTCCTTACATAAAAAAATCGAAACTTTATTATCGATTATTTTTTAAATTAATAGATATAATAGATATACCTTGTACCCACAATCCCATGGGATGAAGCCACCTTCAAAGCTAAAAGTAACTACGTTTTTAAAAGGGATTTTGCGGAGAAGGTATCCTTTAGTCCCCCTTATCCAAGTATGAAAATAAACGTAAGTCATGTAATTTAACTTCTTCCAAAGTGTATTCTATAATTTCCATCTTAAAACAAGAATTATTTTATATAAAAAATTAAGTTGCTATTTAACCTGCTTATTATTAAATGTTTGATTTTCGATTAGTCACGATAACGTGCAAATTTTGCTTTAATTTAATTCTAATGATTTTCGGTTTCTCAAAATCGTTACATATTGATTAAAATTATTAAAACTGCAACTACAATATCTAAACCTTTAGATTAATTGGCTGATTACAGTAGAATGCCTAGCATTAGAAATGGAAAGCTTAATAAGATGCCTTTTCAAGTTAAGATTAATATAGATCGCATATTTTGGGTCAGGGGATTGTGTAAATTACATTGCAATGGTAGGTGCAATTTTATAAAATTTATATTTCATTATTATTTATATTATTTTCTATAATCTGTTATATATTTAAGCTTTTAGTGAGAAAAGTAAATAATTTTTTGGAAAGTCGTAATTCATACATCCTTAATTTTGTGTTAGACAGACATGCGATAAGCTATATTACATATTACTTACTATGTTGCATAATTTTTTGAAAAAAATAAAAATTGAAGAGAAATGTTTCGTTTATTCCATATAAAAAAGTATCGAAAAAAATTTGTTTAAAATTTGGAACTAGCTGGTTTTTGCCAAAGTAGTAGCAAACCTGAACATGAACATTATAAATTTTAAATTTTGCATTGCTTCAAGCTAATATGCTAAAAATATTATTTATGAATAAAACAAAATTGTTTTATAATACTATCTATAATCCACGTTCTGGGTATTAGATTCATATTCTAAACTAGTAAACACATAATATACGTGCTTAATTCATGTTATTACTTCATTAATATTATTCCACGTCATTAGACCACGTTGGATTCTTCAACGTGTAACTTTGACGTTTTCCAAAGTTTAGTTTTACGGAATATGAATTTTAAAAACATCGTGTGACGTTAAAAAACAATGATATTTTTCTTGTTAAAATGTTAAAAAAGTTATCACACGACATAAAATTTCCTGAAAATTTTGATTAAAACATCGGTTGGGAAAATGCACTCAAGCGTTTCTTTTAAATGCAACCGTATTAGTTTTTTTTTTAATCAAAATTATTTTTAGAAATTCGAACAAACGTGATATTAATTAAGACAATTTCAAGAATGTCATAATCAATGTAATAATTTTTTACTTTCTCGAAATTATTAATTTAAAATACTAGTTCCTTAATTTTAAGACAAATTAAGACAATATAAAATCTTGATATGGTTTATTAATTATTAAATTATTTCATTATAAGTTACGCAATAATTAAGTAAAGAAATTTTAAAATTCAGCAATTCAGTGTCCAGAGCAAATAATTGCTCTTGCTCCAGTTCCTGGTACAATTGCTGCGATGTTAATGCTCATTGTTCAAAAATTGCTGTGAATGGAATTGTCGAAATAATTTATTTATAGGTGGGATGTAGGCATTATTCAAAATTTACAGTAGATGAGAGTCCGGGATAATTGACACAATTTACATAATTTTAATAATTTTTTTAACAATTTTGATCGGTTAAATTCTAGCAGATCTAACTTAGACGAATATGTGATCGTTCATTAAATTTTAAATAATATATTGTCATAGTTTCTTGTATAGTATAAATTCAAACCGTCGAGAGTTAAATATCTTTAAAGCATTTTTTTTTATTTCCGTCTTCACATAACCATAGCCCAGAAAATATTAATTTTTCAGTAAAAATGGTTTCGTACATTTTTAAAGAAAATGAAATAATTTACAAACTAGATTTAAAACCTTCTTACGAGTAATGTTAGAATTATAAATTAAAGTACATAAAAAAATGTTGAAAAATTCTAGTTTTTTTAATATAATTATCCTGTATATGTAAAAACCATTACATTCTGAAAACTGGCGAATATAGCGCTATCCTCAGCTAAACTTGCTTTTTTATAAGATTTTAGAATTTTGCACCTGTTGTTATTGCACCTGTTATCATTGTTGAGAAGAACCTTTCCTTCTTTTTTGTTTTTATAAAACTGGAGTAGTTTGATCTCAAGAATTTTACAAAACTATTTCTAAATTACTTCTTTAATATTTTTGTAAATATTACTAGAAGAAAATTCATTTAAAAGGAAACAGGCTACAAGATTCATGCGCAGATAAATATAATCCTAAAGAATAAAATTTCAAACTATCGATGTTTTTTTGCGCTATTGGTTAGAAATTTATTCACCTAGTAAATTATAATGACCATTTTAATATATAGCCTTAAGTTGGCCATTTCGGCCGTCTTTTTGTATTATTATTATTTAAACGTTTACATTATCTTCCAGAAAACAACAAAAAAATGCGTTTAGAAATTTAGCTTTTACAATGAAGTGGAAAATACACAATTCTTAAAAATCATATCTCGGTTAATTTTAGACCAAATTAAACATAGTTTGTTGTTTGGAGATGTCTTAAAGCTAATTTTCAGTTTAACAATATATTGTTAAATATAAAATTAAACATAAATTAAATAGAAATTTAAATATAATAAATTTTAACCGTAAAGTAAAGAATACACATATAGAAATTTATTATTTAAAAAACAATAAAAAATACACTAATTACTACATTTAACAAATTAGGACTAAGAATATTTGAATAAACCGAAGAACTAAAATTACTTTATAAAACTTTGATAAAAACTCAAAATAAAAATTAGTAATGGGATATAAAGCCTTATTTTACAATTATTTTCGATCTTAAGTTGCACCTAACTAAAACAAAACGAAAAAAAATTAGAAATAGGAAAATATATTTAAAACAAATTGAAAAATTAAAAGATTTAAAAATAGCCATTAGTGAATATAGTTTATTAAACAAAACCCAATAATTAATCTAAACGATATCACGTGCTTAAATAAATTTTTGAAGGTTGAATAAATAAAAAGATTCAAAAAAGGCACTGCCAGAATTTGAAGTCGATCGCACTACAATCTTCTAAAAAGTAAATTTGAAAATATATTTGCAATTTTGTTTTGCACCAATATGAACTCATAGATGAATTTTAAGTAGATTTCTGTGATAATTATAATTTTCTACTAATGTATTCTTTACTTTACTGTTGAAACTTATTATTTTAACGTTTCTGTTTAGTTTATATTTAATTTTATATTTAACGATACACAGTAATTTCCATAAAAATCTACTTGAAATTAATTTCTATTACATAGGAATCTTAAAAGTCCGGGTTTTATTACAATTTATTTATAAATTATTTTATTATTTTATTTTCCGGGTACATTATACATTTTACATTCTTTTTACGGAGAATCTGAATTACTTGATTGTTTCCAATTTTAAACTTAGTGTCTTAAGAAATTCAATTTTTTGTAATTCTTGTTAAGTGAAACGCAAATATTGAACTTATTTTTTCTTGTGAAGTTAAATTATGTTTATTTACCTACTTTAAAAATCAGTGAAGGACATCAGTATCATTATTGTTAATAGAAGTAAAAATATTAGTAAGCAATCTCTAGGTAGAAATATTTGCATAATATAATGTGTTTTTGATCGACCCAAAGTATACAATGTAGTAATTTTTTAAGTTTAACGTTTATTTCATACGCTTTCTTTTCATTTGAAACTAAATATAGATATAGTAATGTGGATTCTACATACCCTATACAGGGTGTCTCTGGATACACTTTACATAACTTTTTTTTCAAAAAATATTAAAATTTTTTTTTATTTAAATCATCGAGAGTTTGGCCTCTTTAAAGCATTTTTATAAATTTTCACCTTCACACAGCCATAGACTCTAAAATATTGGTTTTTCAGTAAAGATAGTTCAGTGTCTTTTTAAAGAGTGTGAAAGAATCTACAAACTAGATTTAACCTTTTTATTGTATAAAATCAACGGGCTTCTAGTTATGAATTAAAATAAGTAAAAAAATGTTGAAAAATTTGAGCTCTCTTTTTGTTGGTGTTTTTAAATCCCTGTATCTTATAAAAGAAATATTTTACAAAACATCTTATGCCTCATTCCCGATAGAAAAGTTAACTTACTATAACTTTTGTCTAGTAAAATTTTTTGAAAGACCAATTCATTTCACTGAAAATCAGAAAATAATAAATAAGGCAGCTACAAAACAAAAAATGAAATTCACAAAATTTTTATTTTTATCGAAAAATTATTTTATTAATTAGATAATATGTATATTATATCTATATAGTATGTACTACCTATGTGTTAAGTATAATTGGAATTGAAATGCAAATATTTAAACAAAAATTTTTAGTACTGGGTTTTTGGTTTTGAAACTGGTACTAAGTATATTATTTATAAAATCTCTAAATGTTTTAATTTGGGTATATAGCTTATTATCCATTACACAAGAGTTGCTTTCGTATATTTATATTTGACATAATCGCTTTCTCAATACCTACTGTATTCTCCTGACTCATTTTTAACCTTGACTTTTCCAATTTTTAATTTTTTGTTTTAGTTTACAACTGGAAGTTAATGGGTTTAGGTAAAAGTATGAGTCAAGTATATTTTCTCCATAAGAAAGCTATTTTAAATACTTTTTGTGGTAGGCGTAATATATTGCGTTTCTAGTTACATTTTTCACATCATCAAAGCACCTAATTTTAGTTTTCTTTTATAACCTGTAAAAAATTTAAAATTGCAATTAAAAAGTAGAAAACTAGAAATTTAGAAAATTATTGCCAAGTCTAACAATGCAATGTACGATCAGTTAGAAACACAAGTTGAAGGCTGCTTTTTAACTTATATTTCAATTTACTTTTACTATTTTTCAATTTTATAAATATGTTAACATTGTCGTTAGTGTACTTATTAATATTAATATAGGTAGGTAAGTGCATAGCATTAGCCTACGCTTGGTAGGTAGATAAAAAGGAATTAATTATTGTAACTGTAAAAATGCACACTTATTTTAAATACTTCTTAAATGTTTTATACTACATCATAATTCATGTGCTGAAAAACTTATATGTTGCTATTTCAAAATTATTATTTAAGCTACATTTAAATGTCAACGTCTTGGCTTGATAAATCATGAATGTCACGATCATAAAGATTCATTTAAGTAGCTTAATAGAATAAGTGTGTGTTTGTTTCGAAAGTCCAACACCGGAGTATCGAAGTGAAGTCTTAACGAGCCCAAAAGTAATTTTTACCCAGATTGTTTTTCCTGGTCTTACGTCAAAATCCAATAGCACTGGAAAATAACCATCTCGATTGATGAGTTCAAGTTCTTCCATAATAAAAGTTATCTACCCATAACTGTCTTTTACGCTGGTTAGATTCGTGATTTACTTTAGCCTTGTTTTTATGTAAATTGTAAAAGTGTGACCTTCTCGATCCAATTATTCTTATGCTGGTAGATATACAATACAACTTAAGAACAATAATATTATATTATGACAATTAAACATTTAGAAACAAGGTAAGTAATTACTGTAATTGGAAATTTTGCTATGCAAGTGAATATTTAGCAAAAATATTTTAAATCGAAAGTTTCTATAATATATTAAACGCCACGGTAATATTCATGTTAAGAGAAATTTGTTTTATCTTCCTCGAAGAGATTGTTGCCAAATTGTAGATTTACGATTCATTTAGCGTCGTTATAAAATAATAATTAATAATTGTAATACCTTGAAGATTACTTGTCGTTATCTAAATTGTGCAACAACACAAAACTAATAATAATTAACCATTGTGACATTTTTGTTTTACGGTTTATAGGTACATGTTACTTCACGACCACCAACCAACAAAGTACCCTTGGAGAGATACTGTTTTCTCATTATTTCAAGGCATAGTTAGAAAAAAATCATTAAAATTTAATCACTAATTAAGAAATTATGGTAATTATATAATTTAAATACAATCGAACAAACTTGTCCACCCACTTCTGCAATTTACACAAAATAAATCATATATTTAAAAAAAAAATTATTATTATTCTAGTTTTTTGTGTATTGGTTTTCTTTTATATCAAAAACCAGTCAAAAAATTAATTTTTGCACGTTTCAAGAAGAAATATTTTGGGCGGCGATTTTTTACATTGGAAAGGTGTTGCAAATACAGGATAATAATGATTAATGGAAGATGCTCTGAAGTAATAATTAATTTAAGAATTAGTAACTTTGGGCGTCAACTATTAACGAAATTGAGGTTAACTGAAGTGATATTTAATAGCAACAAATAATAAAACTCAATAAATAATAATGAACAATATGATCTTTCACTAAATGATACCCTTTAGAAAGTAAAAAGGCTTTATTGTTATGCTAAAATTCGCTTTCCCCTTAATGAAATATTTGTCTAAATTTATATACTGCATACCTCAAAATTTAAATTAATTCCAAGATATAAATTAAGGCAAAATTAAAAACGTTTAACCGCCTACAACTATAATAAAAGCGCTATTTCCTTAAATTTTTTATTTATAATTTAAGAAAGCATGAGAGTTCTCACATAAAATTTTAATAACATTTAGTAGCAATAAATTAATTATGTCGCCATGATAGCTCAAACAATTAATTTAATAAAAATAAAAATGATAAACTAATTAGTAACTTAAATAGCAGTTGCATATTTATTTATTTTTTTGTAATACTTAATAAATCATAAAATTTATATTAATCAGTAAACTATAAAAACATATTATATATACAATGAAGAATTGACAAAGTATTAAAGCAATAATATAGAAAAAGAAAGAGAAGTATTAAAGTAATTTGGCATAACTTCCCAAATGACTAAAAATAAGAAAAAATCATGTTAAATTCTTATTCTCTTTAATTTTATTAGAATTATTATTCTTCAAACAATTCATCTGGCGCCAAATTATTCTAAAATCAACCGTAATCTAAAACACTCAATACTCCATAAAATAATCAAATACTAGAGAATAAATTATAGAGAATAAAAAGTTAGTTAAAAACCTTAAAAAATGTTATTAGAAGTTTAAATTTCGTTTTTGTTTTATTGCTGGTTTTTTTCGTCTTTTGTCATATCAATTAAAAAATATATATATAAAATGAAATAAATGTAAAAATGTTTGAAGCGTTGGTTGGAGCGCACGTGTGGATGATAACCGAATGCGTTCCAATTTATTGAATTGAATTTAAACACAAAACTAGAACATCGATTTAAACATTTATTTTGAAAAACTAGCTATCTAGGTAATGGAATAAAGAAAAATTGAATTTAAACATATAAAAGATGGTATAAACATACTATTGGAGGTTGGAATCAACTATAAACCATAAAGATAGGTTTGCATAATTTAGTTTTATTTGAATTTTTAAATTTTATTGATAATTTATTATTATACTGCTTGAAAATTAATTTGTATTTATTATTATTATTTTAGGTGATAAATAGTTTGGATTAATTTTTTGCCAGCACAATTAATTATTTAAATTTAAGTTTTTTGTCTATAAAATTTATTTAATAGAAAATTTGGTAGATCATTGATTGATTTTTGTAGTGAAAATTTAAAGGTATCTTAATTTAATTTTAAATGTATTAATAGAAAATGAACCTAAAAAATGAATTTTTAAGTCTATACTATGGTATTTAGTAGTATGTAATGTTAAAATAAGCAAACTAAGGGCCGATCTTTCCATCTCCTTGTAAGTTGCTTTTAAATTTATCTGCCTTTTAATTCAAATATCTGTCTTTCCAACTTATTTTTTATTAAAAGTTAAGCTTGTAAGCTTATAAGTTATAAGCCACATAACCAACTTTACAAGCAAGTTTTAATAAAAAATATGTTGGAAAGACAGATATTTGAATTAAAAGGCAGATAAATTTAAAAGCAACTTACAAGGAGATGGAAAGATCGGCCCTAAAACATTATTATTAAAATAATGAATTTGAACTTGTAACAGTCAACTGTTACATTTTTGAAAGTTAAAAATCTTGCACCCATCGTGCATAAAAGTTTAAAAAACTGAAAATCCAACATAATTAAGGTAAGAACGGTAGACACATTGCCTACTTTTTTGACCGTCTAGCCATCACACCATGTGTTTCTGACTCATTAGTCGTCATCAATACAGTTTACTTGGTGTTATCACTTAATTATGTGCACTATAACCAGCTACTACTACTAGAAAAAGCAGGCAATGTGTCTACCGTTCTTACCTTAATTATGTTAGATTTTCAGTTTGTTACATTTTTGTTTTTTTGAAAATTTGTTTAATTTTAGTTTGGTAATAATTTAGATTTCTGTAAATATTGTTTAATTTTAATTTAAGAGAGGTTAGATGCCGGTTAGTTAGGTTGCCGAGGAAACTTTTTAAATTTTAAAAATGCAACTGGTTATTTGGTGGTTGGTAAGAGTCGTCCATGATAGTCGTCGATTCGAGTCAGGCGAGAAAACCACAAAAACAGAAAACAAAAAACAAAAATTGAAAACGTAATTTTTTTTAAGTAATTCAGTGTGCAAACATACCTAACAGTTGGTTGGTGAGACATACAGACGTATGTTTGCTACCTCTTGGTCACACTTTTTTGAAACATTGTAGCACATCTGTTTATATATTTCAGCCTTGAGAATAGACAAATAAATAGTTCGAAACGTCGGCCAGCTGTTAATACGTTGTTTAATTTGCTTTCCCTTTACACCCAATATCCGTCTAATTTATTAAGAAGCAAGGAAAAAATTTGTCTACATTCCAAATTGATATATTTTCATACAATAAAAAATTTAAGAATATTACAAATAAAAACGTTCACCAAACTAGATAAAATTTCCAAATGTTCCCAAAATTTGTTATCTATCAAACTATTAAAAAATCCACTATGGAAAACTAGCGAATCTGCAATTTGTCAATTGTTCAGAAGAGCTGACTCTTTATTTATTTTTTTACTTTTATGATTGTTTTTTTATTCAAAATTTATTTAAATATTTTTACTATACAATAAATGTTCTTGATTCTGGATTTTAGATTTAATGTGGAAGGTACTACCCCCGATCCTGTCACTCCCCAAGCCAGTTGTAATACGAACTCCGCGATTTTGACAGGCGGAGTGCCACCGATTCTGACCATGTTGGGCTAGAAGTCTCCCAATCCCATTGGAGCCAAGTTTTCAATTTCGCCAGTTCGTAAGCCAAATGATATTACAGGGTACTTTTTATGTTCCAGATCAATGTTTCTTTTAAATAACTTTCGCAAAATTTGCATTGTAGCACGAGCAGTGTGTAATGTGGCACTATGGCGCACCATGCAGTTACTCTACGAGGGTATAGTGATCTTTGGTGTATCAATTAGTATACCTTGCAAAATTTGCATATCATCCCAAAGTTTCTTGAGATCTTTACCTTTGGCATCAGAAATACTAAATCTTATTATGTAAGGTTTCACTGACTGAAATGTTGATGGACGACCCTTCGAAGCTTTACAACGTGTAACAAATTTTTGTAATTTTTTTCATTTTTGCGCACGGCACTGTTTCAGTAAGTCAGATTTTTCTTTAAACTTCTCATCGAAAACTTGCTTCATTAAGTTTCTTTAGAATGTTTGAATAACCCTTTCACTGATGCCATTGGATTTCGGGTGTATAGGCGGTGATTTGGTTACTTTAATGCCATGTTGAGTACAAAATTTTAAAAATTCTTCGGATCCAAATGGTGGACCATTATCCGAATGAATCTCCTCGGGCAATCCGAACACCGAAATCGACTTTCTTAAACATTGCATTACATCCTTGGCTGTGGTTGTTTTCAACATCCATGCGTCTACCCATTTGCTCCCCGCATCGATTAGTAAAATGAAATTTACTCCATATTTCTTGGCAAAATCTATATGCAGTCTTTTCCATTTTCTCGTACACCAAGTCCACGAAGTAGATGGTACTTGATGACTAGTAGTCGACATTAACTGACAACATTCACAATTTCTTGCTACTTTTTCTAGGTCTTTATTAATGTTATACCAGTAGACGTATTGTCTGGCTAGCATTTTCATTTTTACAACACCAGGATGCTGTTCGTGTAATAAACTTAAAATTTCTTTTTGTAAAATTGTCGGTATTACTACTCGATTGTTAAATGTCAAACATTCCATGTCCATATTAAGGTTTTCTCGTAATTTAAAATATGATAGTAGTTGCTCATTTAGTTGCTTTCCTTCAGGCCACCCATTTAATACATAATCTTTTACTGTTCTTAAAATTTTGTTTTTATCAGTTTCTTTCGCAATTACTTTATACCCTAAGGGCATACTTTTTATTACCGAAAAGTATTTAATCGTTTCGTCCGTTTTATTTTCTTTCAGCGGTAATCTCGATAATGCATCTGCGTTCATGATCTTCTTCTCTTGTCTATACTGAATCGTATAATCGTACATTGATAAGGCAACGGCCCAGCGCTGCGTTCTAGCGGCAGCTAGCGGTGGTAAACTTTTACTCGGTGACAGAATATATTGTAACGGTTTGTGGTCGTTATATAATATAAATTTTCCTCCGTATATGTATAGTTATGAAACTTTTTAACTCCATATATGATGCTCAATGCTTCTCGATCTAACTGACTATAATTTGTTTCAGCTTTTGATAAGATTGCGGACGTATACATGATTGGTCTTTTGGATCCATCCGGCATAACATGCGCTAAAACTGCTCCTACTCCATAAGGGGATGCGTCGCAAGCCAAACTTATCGGATATTTTGGATCAAATGCCATTAGTATATTTCGTTTTACTAATAATTTCTTGCTCTTTTCAAAACAATCATTTACCTCTTTGGTCCACTTGAAAACAATATCTTTTCTCAACAAATTGTACAACAACTTTACCTTTTCTGACAAGATCTCTCTTGTTCGACTCTTTCATTTTCCTCCTCGTACTCATCTTCTTCAACGTAGTTGACTCGATTTTTGCACATTAGTGATTTGGCTGTGTGACCTACTTTGCCACAAGCGTAACATTTCCAATTTATGACAGGACATTTTGACTCATCGTAATGCCTTCTCAGACACTTTCGACATTTTCTCAAGACTGACTGACTCGTTGACGACGGACGCACAAATTTATTCAACTTTTCGTTTTCTGACGGCTTCGACTGACTCGAACGATATATCGGTTTATTTCCAAATTTCCTAAATGACACCTTATTGACTGACTCTGGATCTATGGCTCTCGCTTGACCCTTAGCTAGTTCCATGGCTCTTGCAATTTGACATGCTCTTGAAAACGTTAAGTTATCTTCACCTAATAACTTCTTTTTCATACTTTCTGACTTTAAACCACATACAAGCTTATCTCGCAAGGCTTCGTCTAGAAATTCTCTAAAATCACAATGTTTTGCTAGACTTTTGAGTTTCATCATGTACATATTTATATCTTTGCTGGATTCTTGCTTACAGTTATAAAACTGGTATCTTTCAGCTATTACCAGCTTTTTTGGTTCATAATATTTTAATAACTCATTTTTTAGCTGCGCGTACGTTCTAGTACTTGGTAACTCTGGCGCTATCAAGTTTTTGATAACATTGTACGCTTCGCCACCTATTAATGTTAAAAATAACGATACTTTTTTGTCTTCAGCTATCGCATTGCACAAAAATAATTGTTCCATCCGTTCTACATAAGACGTGACTTCCGACTCCTTTGGATCGTAATGTTCGATTGACCCAATTAACGACATCTTTGACTCTAAAAATATTTGATGTTATTATCTTTTGACTCGACTGTACTTGCTTTTTAGGTTAGACTAGATACGTGAAGATTACTTTCTTCAATACTCGACTACTTTGTTGGTTCAACATTAACCTCGTCGCCAAATGTTGTGTATTTAATTATTATACTAAATAACACTCAGTTATTTAATTGTATGCATTTAATAATTACAACCTAAATACAAAACTAAAGTACAAAATTGACACATCAAACTTAACACTAATGCTATATCACCTGACTAACCAATACCAACCTATAACGTACAGGACGATACAAAAATACTTAACAGCCTGGAGAACAGATTAGATAGAACATTAGCGTGAACAACAGTGCAGGTTTGAAAATTTCAATTTTCGTTAAATAGGTATGAAAATATATTTGGTTTTTGTTTGAATTTTATATTTGTGTTTTGTAGGAAGCACCTTTTTAATAAATATGATTAATTTGCTGTCTCTTATTGGTATCCACCAATATATTTTTGGATTTTCAATTTGAGCAAAGTTAATTTTTATCGCGGCCTTGACATCGGCCATAATCACCAACTGTTGGATTTTGATTTTAAAGTAGTAGTTCAAGTCTTTTATTGGAAGTTTCTATTGGAAGAGCGTGCAGCAGTGGCCTCAGAATTTCCAGAGTTGTTGGTTCATCATCTCAGATGGTTCAAGCGACGATGGTTGGTGTGCTCAAACCGATACGGCTAGACTCGTAGCTTTAAAAATATCTTTGTATAAAGTAGAACAATTGTAAGCTCGTTGATAGTTATTCGGGTGAGTAGTTTTTATATTACTTTTAATCCGTGGGTTCATATTTTTCGAAAGAGCAGTTGCTTATCTTGTTTTTGGTCACATTGAAAAGTGATCTGTAACATCTTCGACGCCGTGGACGAACATTTGTTCGAGTTTTTTCTGTAATTATTGCGTATGCTCTGTGAGGGCGTCTATACCGATAATTGTTACCTGTATGACCATGATACATATTTGATTTTTATGATCTCTGCTCTTAGAGTAAATAAATATCTGTTCTCTTTACGTGTGTTATTTTCTGGGGAGCTGAACTTGTCGGGAACAGTTTTTGAACGACGCTCTTATCTCCGCAAAAATTAGTTAGTTTGTTATAACTTCAATTAGGGCTCTCTGCATCAAAAAGAAGCTGATTACTTTTTTCCAGCGTGTAGAAGAAAAATTTGTTTTTCTCCGCAAGAGAAAAAGCAATTTTTCATCTCAAACGAATTTTTGGAAAGTAGCATCTTTACACGCTGTCTTGATTGAAACACCTGTTTTCTTCGTTATTTTTTTTCTTTTTGAAAAGCAACAAACTTTTACCTCCAACAACCACGAAGTTAAGCTTCTTTGGATTAAAATCGTAGTGCATCAATAGAAAAATATTATAAAGCGCTATTTATTTGTGTGCGTTTCTAATTTATTGCACCCATCTTTTAGGGGGTGTATACTGGGAGTTTCTTTGAAGCTATAAATATTTTTTGGTAAATAGAGTCATATTCCATTTAACTGCATATTTATATTCCATTAGGTACAAAATTTAAATTTTGTATGATTTAAATGATCTGACATCGTCAGTACGGTTTCAACATTAGTATACTTTATTGTGTATTGTCGTGTTTTGAAACCATAAAACACCGTAAATCACTTTAAAGTTTGTTTTTGTTATTGTAAATTACATATTTATTTGTAAGTACGCTGTACATAGGATTTTAAGTAAATAATATTGTGTTGGTAACCATGCTGAAGGTATTGAAGAGAGAATGTGTTAAAGAAAGAAGACGCGGTGTGCGTTTGCAAGCGAAAGGATTGTTATTCCCGCTACGCTAAGTAATAATTTTATAATTTTGATTGTTTTGAATTAAAAGTGATTTAATTGGAATTGAGGATTGTTTTGTTTTAATTAGTGTAAATGCTACAAATTATAAATTTGGAATTTGGATATTTTAGATTATTTGTTGAAGTGCCACAACAAATAGGCTAAACAGGTAACAAAATTTTATGCAAATCTATTTGCCAAGTTTGGAAATTAAAAATTTGAAATAAAATTTACGACGCGAAAATTTACAATTTATTTAAAATTTAAAAGATTGCAATAGTCTCATTGCTTAAATAAAATAATGGATGTAACACCCAAGCAAAATAATTTCTGGATTGATAAAATTTTACAAATTTGTATAACTGGTGACATTGCAGTATGTGTACATTAGTATAATATATTATTATACATTAGTATACTACTAAATTTCCACGTTACATATTTTTTCTTCGATTTCATCTCACAGAAAAAATATCTTCGAAGCATCATCCAAATAATAAGATAATTAATTATATACTGTCAACTTCCTTGCATAAAAAAATGGGCCCTGCACTTCTTTTGGGGTACTTAAAACTGCTTGTACTACTTGTACAAGCTTGTAGGTATTAAATACCTACAGTGTCCTGTCACATTGTCGGGTTTTTGCTGACATTTTTCAAATTACAAGCAGCTTCTTTCTGTTCCAAATGATAATTACAACTTTCCATTTCGTTTTCAGTTAATTGGTCTATTTTTTTCCTCAAATTTAGATCATGTTTGAGAATGATCTAGAAACATAAAAACAAAAAATCCAAAAAGACCGGTTTGGCTGAACATATGATCGAGAACTCGCATAGTTTTTCATCTGAAGATGTGAGTATTCTGAATTATGAATCTAACTACCAGAGAAGAACCTTTCTGGAGGCCGCCTACATTTCTGTTACTGAAGACAATATGAACAAACAAACGGATTACGGGTACATAAACAATGGTTATAAGAATTTGTTGAGAGGTTACTTGAGGAAGATCAAAATGTTACCACCCTGAAACCTTTACAATGTTGACTCTTGGTTCGTGTTGTGATAGTGTTTTTAGATTGTGTACCTTCCTGGATGTTTTGGATCTTTGTGCTCTGGTTGCTTGATGGCTTCCTGTTTTTGCCTTGTGTGTTTTTTATGGAAATTGTTTTTTTAAAAAAGAAAATTTTTATATTGTGATACTATTTTTGAGTTTGGTTTGTATAGGGTTATTGCACTTTTTTTGTTTTTATGCTACTCACATTGTTTTTGGTATTGTTTTTCTGTTCGGAGGGAGAGACTTAACTTGTTAATTTTTCGACTTGCATTTTATTTTTCTAAACCAGGTATATTTTATTTGATACCTTTGCATATCTGTCAGGTGTTGATTTTAAATATTTGACACTCGCTATTTGTTTTATTTGAATTGTTGTATGCTTTAATATTTGCAATTTTAATTTACACATTTGTAATTTTTGTTGACTTGGTTAATGTGACAGACTATTGGTCTTCCCTCCGATGGAATTATTAACGCTTAAAACGCCTCCCATCTTTATGTGTGAGGTGTGTGTTATAACCCTTGCTTCTGGTTTGAAAATCATGCCTTCTCTTTTTGTTTTTTAGTCATGAGGATGGTTTAATTAATAAACCGAAACGTCGACCAACAGATTATTTGTTTTTATTGGCGTTCCAATATCCCGTTAATCTTTTACATTTATACATAGCTTTGGACGAGATTATTTTTCTATATACAAAATTACTTTAATATTTGCTGACATTTACTAATTAACGTCATTCAATTCACTGCCAACCTAACATATACACACAAAAAATTGTTCAAACTACCTTTTTGTTAAAGTTATTATAAATTTGTTTGAAAATACCGGTTTTCTTAAAAGTATGTTTAATGTGGTTTTTAATTTTATCTGCCTGATACATAAAAGGAAGTTTACAAAGGGATGGAAAAATCGGCTCTAAGTGTTTTAAAACTGGAAAATTCGGAGGTTTTGGAGGATTTGAATAATTGTGAAATAAATTTACAACAAATTTGTTTGATCGGCGCTGACAGATGCAGAACGCACATGCGATTGCAAGGTCACATGCAGAGAGAAGGTTTGGGTTAGCAACCAATTTATTCGACACATTAGAAATAAAATAAAAAGACACAAAAATTTACAATTTCATTATAAATTAAACAATTACAAGAGTCTCATTGCATATAAGAATAAAATGGATGTATCTCTAGCGAAGAATATTTTGGATTAAGTAAAAATTTACAAATTAGTATAGCTAGGGTCATCTTAATATATTTACCTTGCGATATCAACAAAAATTGTTCACTTTATGACCACACGGAAAAATCAATATTTTTAAAACATTTTTTTTTCACACTTTGTTTGTTGAAGCCAGTGCGACGTTGTAGCAAAATTTTGAATTTACCTAAACTTGGAAATATTGAAAAATATATCCTTGCAGTAGAGTATTTATACAACTATTTAAGAATAGACAAAGAAAATAAACCAAGCGTTCAACGTAAATGCTGTCTACCCAACTATATCAACAATGAAGTTGATGGCAATTTACGTTTGGGTGAATGGCGAAGTGAAGATTTTGCTTTCCAGGCTTTTAGTGATATTGTAAGAACCGGCAGCAATAATTCAAAAAGACCCGTTTAAGAAATTAGGAATAAATTGTGTAAAAGTTTCATGAGCTCAGAAGGTGCAGTTCCTTGACAAGAACAACATGTTTCAAGTGGTTTAAGGAGACAATTGTAACATTTTATTGTAAAATTTTTATTAAAACAAATAAAAAATAAAAAAAAATATTTTATTCACTATCAGAATAATTTATTACTTCTTTATAATTTGTTTTATTAGGTTATTTTTCTTCGGGATATTTTATATTTCTTTAATGTTGCAGCCACAAGTTCCCCGATCGCATCATCCGCATCCTTATCTTTGTTGCCCATTTCACTCGTCCTATTAGTTATGGCAAGCTCCATATCTTTTAGGGAACCTGCCATTGATGCCTCGCTCTTAATGCTATCTCGTTTCAATCGTTTGGTACTCCAAGTATCATCGCATGAAGATGCAAATGTGGATTGCACATTTGCAAGACTCAGAGCCTCGCTATTTTCCATGAGAGACTTTTTGGCGAATTTCTCATTATTTTCTAAATATGAGTCTTCAAGGGTACCAAGCTCATCGCAATTTATGTGAACAACAGGTACGACCTGAGTTATGTTTGTTTTTGTTCTGAAGAAAATATTATTTTAATGTAAAATTGAACTTATTAAGTGCTGTACATGCTTGCATTCTTTTTGCAAGTATGGCTCCAACCAGGATAGTGAATTTAGTAAATCCTATGGTGGCTTCCTACTGGCTACACTTCCACTAGCCATGTTTGTGTTGTTATTAAAGCGTTTATTATTTCGAACGTATATCGATGTTAATTTGATATTCGAAAATGTCGTGTTTTGAAACGTTAGAACTATCATTTTAGTTATTTTGTAAATTATTTTAAAGTTTGGTTTGCTTGTAATGTTAATTATTTATTTGTAAAAATGCTGTACATAAGATTTTATTTGTAAATAATTATTGTAAAAGTGGGAGATTGCTTGAATACTTGAATACTTGAATACTTGAATAATTCATTAATTGGGAAATTTCATTCCACGCGTTGTTTTTCTATTGAATGTTTTTAAAATCAGATATCTTACGATCGTAGAGAAACGGATACAAATGTATCAGATCTATAAATTTTCCGTCATTCATAATTAACCAAATATTAATAAAATAAAACACACGCACAAAAAACACACGACACACTGTAATTTAACCTACACGCAGGGTTGCTTTCTCGGTTTTTGAAAAAAGCATAGGTTAGCTGAGAAGATTACGTAGAATTGGTAAAATTTTAGTATGAAAAGTTCGTAGATCTACGTACTTTTTTTCGAGTGAAATAAAGAAGGTAGGGTAGATAAAACTGAATAAAACGAGTGGTTTTTTATACAATTTATTAAAATTATTTAAATTTCATTATTTGTAAAAATTATTCACAATTTGAAAAAAATACGTACATTCTGGGACTGAAGTTCGTAGGTTTGCAGGAAAGGCTTAAAATACGTAGATCTACGTAAGAAGACGTACAATTGGCAACACTGCCTAAACGTTTAAATGTCGGAAGTGTAAACGTCACCTTAAAATTTAAAATTTTAAACCGGGAGTGTTGTCTCGTAAAATGAACGCATCTCATTGGTCAAACATAATGTAGAAAACATAACGTAAAAGTTGAAGTTGACCGAACTCTTTGTTACGTTACGTTATATCGGCTTTGTTTTGTACGAATGTCACTGGTGGCGTTTGAAACCATTCATTTTAACTTTCCTCGCGTTAAGTCTTGTATGTCCGCTACGTACGTTACGTGGATGTGAATGACGCTTAAGCGTACTATCCAAAAGTACCTACCTAGTTGATCCGTCCGTCAACATGATTCAAACTTGATTCTACTTAAAATTTAAATGACCAAACAAGTAAAGGAATAGTTTTTTTATAAAATATTTTTAATTTTCCAATCCCACAAAAACTCGATTTAAAGTATTTAAAATTAAATTGTTTATCCTAAATTTTACAAGCTAATTCTCAAAGTTAGTTATTTAAATGCCGCAGTAAAACCGCTGTCATCCGGACATCGAGATCTAAAAATCTTCTTCGCTTACCAACTGCATAGTGGTTTGACACAATTCGGTAGCAAAACGCTGAATTTCCGAGAGGTAATCAATCGCTGTCTCATTATCTAAGGGATCGCCATCGTCGTTCAGAAAAGTTAATATTGTAGAATCGTCATCTGATTCAAGAGTCAGTCGGCACATAGTTGCTTGAAGAAGAAGACTTTCATAATAATAGAGCAACGCTCGATTATCAGTAATACTAATACTTTCTGGATCACCAAAACTTTCTAAATGTGATCAGAACTTAATTGGTTGTTGATCATCAACTTGGTTCTCGACAAACAGTTTAGTAAATGTTTTTTTATGTCATTAAATGGTGTTATACTCTATGTTGTCGCTTGCTGGTTGTTCGGTTGCTTGTTTCTAACTGAATGATCTCTTGTTGTTAATAATAATAATAATAATAATCTTTATTTACGGAATAGCTCCTTTAAACAATCGATAATACAAATTAAAATAAAACACAAAATATAAACAAAAACACAAGTTACATATTTAAAGCAAGCCTAATCGATGATTTAAAACTAGTCGGAGAACTTGCATGTAAGTCAATTCCAACCTTATTTGCAAGGTATTGCAACCTTGTAACTGGGGAATGCATCCCATAGCTGGTCCTATGGAAATCGACCAAGAAAAGATCTGGCTTCCGAACAGAGCACGGGTGAGCCCAAAAATTGATCTTTTTAAGCAACGATGGACAATCGATATTATTGTTCAAGAGTTTGAACATAAACAACAGGTCCAGGTAATCACTTCTAGCATCCAATCTTGATAAACCTAGGTATCCTAGCAGCAAATCGTAATTGGTGTCAAAACAAATGCGGAACTTAAAGCAAATGAATTTGCCATATCTTCTTTATGATCTTTAGTGATCTTTATGATCTTTAGTCTCTCCAGTTCTGCGCTCCACCAAAGTACTACATCTCGAGAGATGGTTCTTTTCTTCAGTGGACAACAACTGTTCCTATAGGATTTTATTATGCACTGACTTATATGGCTAGAGGCTGTTTCTACGTACTCTATAGTAGCTACTTCAAATTGGAGACCTTCTAGCTCGGTTTTTAATGCCTCTTTAAAGAGACACCAGTCCGTCTTTTTGAGCACTCTACATTTCACTACTTCCAGTTTTGTGATCTTTATATCAAAAGTTATAAAGGCATAATCTGAGAAGGATGTCTCCTTTATCACTTTTCAATTTTTAAGAATTTGGCTTATAAATGGAGTAGACAGTGTGAGGTCAAGTGCCTCTTGCTGTATCGCGTTTATAAAGGTCGGTTTTTACCTTTGTTTATAATGTTTAAAGTGTTAGAGCAAATATAATCAAGTAAATGTTTACCTCTGTTATTGGTATCCGTGCTGCCCCAAATCTTATTGTGCGCATTGGCATCGCAGGCCAGAATTAGCTGTTTGATTCCTCTTCGACACCAGCTAATGAAGCATTGTACTTCCTCTGGTGGTATTTCGGTCTCATCACCCGGAAAGTAGGCCGAGGCTATTATTATACTCCTCTTGCCCCCTTCCGTTGGCAATTCAACCATGGTAGTTGCCAGGTTTCTGGTGTTGAAATCTGGAATATGAACAAAGTTAATATCTTTTTTGAACAGTAGTGCTGCTTTTGGATTGCCATACCTGTAGTCGGCAAGGATCTGTATTTCTTTTTCTTTTCTGCTCTGATTTGCGGAGCTCTTGCTAGTGCCATTCACTTTTGGCGGCAGCTTTTTAGGGTTTGCGTCAGCTCCCGACCCGCGCTTCCCTTGCTGCTCGTAATGAGAACTTTGGGGCGAGTACCGGAGCACTTCCGCTGCTCTCCCTGAGCAGAGTTAGACACACTCTCCTTGGTACTTAGTGCTTGGTACTTGGAGCTACACTGGTCGGCTTTGCGGATGACCTGACGCTCGTGGTTACGGCCAGAACAGTAGAAGATCTGAAACGCCTAACGGATGAAGCAATCCAAACCATTATCACGTGGATTGCAAGCAGAGGATTACAAGTGGTCCCTAAAAAGACGGCGGCTATGCTGGCAAGCGGAAAAACGAAATGCTGTATCGACCTCAGCGTCATGGGCCAAGGGGTGGAGGTGGGGGATGCCATGAAAGTCCTGGAAGTGCACTTAGACAAAAGAATGTGCTTTGGTCCCCACTAAAAACTACGGCTGCGAAGGCACAACAACTAGCCACAGCCCTAACAAAGCTGATGCCGAACCTGGGAGGACAAAAATTCACAAAGAGGAGAGTGCTGGCATCGGTGATCCATTCCGTCATTCTCTATGCGGCACCGGTCTGGCACAAGGCGATGGACGTCGACAGTTACCAGAACAAGTTTGAACGTGCGCAGAGGACGGTTGCACTGAGAGTCTGCTCGTCCTACAGAACGGTTTCCAGGGAGGCCTTGCAAGTACTCTCGGGGCTTCCCCCTATAAAGCTGTTGGCAGAGGAGCGATGACAAAACTATCGCACCAAAACCGAAGAGGGAAAGAGGCTCAATAGAGGAGCCTTACTATATAAATGGCAGGAAGCGTGGACATCCAGTCCAAACGGAGCATGGACCAGAAAACTCATCCCAAACATCAAGCCTTGGGTAGAACGAGCTTCGGGCGACCTGAACTCACCCAATCTTTAGCGGGGCATGGGTGCTTCAACCAATACCTGAAGAGGATTGAACGGAGAAAAGACGCAATATGCCGGTATTGCCCCGAAGACGACACAGCGGAACATACTCTGTTCCACTGCACACGGTGGGAAGACGTCAGAATAGGTGCAGACATCCATCAGCTGAATTCCAGCTCCTTGTTGCCAGAAATGTTGAAAACACAAGATAGATGGAATGATATCTCAAACGCCATCAATGAGATAATGGTCACCAAAGAAGCGGACGAAAGAAAAGAAGAGGAAGAGGCCCGCCGCCAAACGTGAGACGGCAACCCTAAGAAGAAAAAAGTCTTGAAAAGGCAGAAGATAGGTGGGTGCAATCTGAAGATATGCCGAAAGGCGATGCCGGAGTGCATCAAACGGGAGGGGTTTTTAGTGGATCAACCCCCACACTACCAGCAGCACAGGCTGTGAGGTGTCTTCCAGAAGATTTTCCCCCTTCTGAACGCAAAAACAAAAAAAAAAGGTACTTGGTGCTTGTAAAGTTGAAGCATCATACCCGTGTTTGATTAGGCTTTATCTTCTTGCTTGCTCTTTTTCGGGCGCAGCTGGATCTGCCCGAATCTGTAGCCGATTTTGTGGTTCAGCTTTTTGAGACTTTCAGCTGACTGAGTGTCATCTGAAAGTGTGGTTTTCAACGTTTGTCCGGTGACTACCTTACGTATGATTCTCCACTTTGAGGCATCGAGGTCCTCATTTTGGACTTCTATGAAACCCAAAATCTTCTTGTCTGAGTTATCCAGACTTCCTGGTATGTATGCCACAAAGATCACTGTAAGAGGCATTTCTGCCTCTGACACGATCTTCAGTGTGGCATTGTCCCAGGGTTTTAGTTCAGCCTCTAGGCTCTTTACCTATACAGCCGTGGCTGCGTTGATACATGTGACAGTGTACATGGCCAGTTTTTCCTTTTTCGCTATCTTATCCAGAATAGCTTCCTGAATGGCTTCAAGCTGTTCCATAGTCAGAAGCTCTTTTGGATATAAGAAATGCATGATTTCTATTTTTACCCCGATTACCGTCTGACTAAAAGTCGGCTGTGCATTCTTGCTAGGTCCAGCCGTGCTTCTGTCAGTCTTTGCCCGCTTTTTATCACGGGTTCCGGGGTGCTGCCATCAGATCTTATTCTTTTGGAATGTGTTTGCTGGTTGTAACCAATGCGGGCAAGTTTCTTGGCTTTATTCCAAGGACTTCCATCCTGACTAGATCCTTTCAGCTAGATCTGCCTGTGTTTGCCGACTGATTATCGCGATTAGCCATGAAAGTAGAAAGCGTAGGTTTGAAGATAGAATAGTCGAACATTCAGCACCCCAAAACCCTGACAGACTAATCCAAAATTTCCATGTCATGCATTCAGGTGAAATAAACGAAGAAGCTCTCTATACAGCAACTCGTCCTGGTTGCTCGATCTGTCTCAATGAAAACCACAATGCAAGTAAGTCTCAAATAATATTATAATATTCGATAAGGCCTCTGCCTAAAGAAACATTCTTTAAAGAATGTTGTATGCGAATAAAAGTTGTGTTGAAAATGTCTTAGTAATAAACACCATTGTTACGCATTGCAAATATTTTTAGGTGTGTGGAATCGAGAATTGTGTATTCAAACACCACCGGTTATTACACAACGCAAGTATCAGTCGCTTTTTTGAAATTAACCTTCCAGGCTAAAAAAGATAGTCTGATGCTGTCTCATCGCAGATCGGCAATAACCCAGAAGCTATTTGAATCGTTACTATAGTACTATATGAGCCTAAAATAAACTTTCGGATATTTGCATTCTTGGATTAAGGCTCCACGACAATCATGATCGATGAAAAACTTGCTTAAAGTTAATAATACAACTGCACCTACGATACAGTACGTGCATTGTATATCTCTCTTAGAATATCTGCTGGCCAACCCGGAAGCAAAAGTTATGGAACATCCGACGCTCACACAGTTCAATCTCTAGATCTGCCTACCTTTCAACTATGATCGACCGAGCTCTCATTATCAACATCTGAAAAATCTTCTCATACCAAGCTACGAAAATGCGAAGCTAGCTTAATAAGTCCCTAGGACGACTCTTGCTTGGGAACCGCGAGTTCTATTCTCAGTCCGGGCTGAAAATTTAGTTGGTCTGTCCTCCGTCGTTGTTCGGATTCCACGTTAAGTCGTATGTTTCTTTGAAAAGCTCCACTTCCATAAAACTCTTTGCCAACTTTCCTTTACGTTATACACACTATGGAATAAGCTTCTGGCTGTTTAGAGTGTGTCTAAAAAAGAAAATGCCAAACCAATAATCCTGATTCCTGATCGCTCTAAATAATTCCTACATTCTTTGCCTCCCACTTGCTGCACAAACATGACTGAGCTGAGCCGCCTTTGGATAGCATGCAACTGTCAGAGCATCTTACAGTGTCAAACAACACCATTTTCATGCCTGCAGCTGCGCATCCAATAGCAAACTTCATGATCGACTACTTCAAAACCCTGGTACCTACCAATCTTCTCTGATTGGTAGGATAGTAGAATAGAGACAAACTGGCTTGATAGTTTCAACATCAAAAGGGAAGCAATCATGATGGCCGAAGATGTTATAAAAATTCATGCTGAAGCTGGTTTTCAAATTAGGAACTTTGTCTCCAACTCAATTAATTCACTTCAAGTCGTAGAAAGTAAAACATTGAATAAAACTGTAAAAATGGATTCCAACTCGTGCTGCGCCAAAGTTTTTTTTTTCTACTTGATAAACTTTTTTTTTCTACTTGATAAACTTTTTTTTTCTACTTGATAAACTTTTTTTTTTTATTTATTTCTATGATATACAGCAATTTGCCCGTAGGCATTAGGCGTCTATTTTGACAATAACAATAACATGTGCAGAAAATCATTCTAATGAATAACATCTATATCAACCAAAAAGTATTTATGTTTATTTAAATTTTCAATGTTTAGTCATAGTGTAGTTACTGAAATCTTTAGATTAGGTCGGTGGGTTGGTATCTTTTTAGTCTTCTCGCTTCACTTGTACTCACGAGTAGTTTATTTGCATATGTGTTAGGGTGGTGTTCCAGTCTATCTTTGTATTTAACACTGTATGTTTTGATTACTTCGCGAACAGTTGGTAGTGGTATGTCTCCTTGCATGAGTTCGTTGGTCACATATCTCGGTGCGTCAACCATCACTCTTAGTATCTTATTCTGGAATCTTTGAAGGATCTCTAGGTTTGAATTGGATGCTGAACCCCATAGCTGAATTCGATAGGCCCAGATTGGTTTGATGATTGCCTTATATAATAACAGCTTGTTCTCTAAGGTGAGCTTTGACTTTCTGCCAATTAACCAATACATTTGACTGAACTTTATGCCAAGCTGTTTTCGATTTGTTATTATATGTTTCTTCCATGTTAGTCGTCTGTCCAGGTGAATTCCAAGATATTTGACCTCTTCCGTCTGTGGAATTTGTTGATTGTTCAATTCAACCGGTGGGCAAGTTGTTTTGTTCATGGTGAAGGTAATATGGAAGGATTTGGCTTCATTGACTTTTATACGCCAGTTTTTTAACCATTTTTGAATTTTGTTCAAGTTTGTTTGAAGATTTCTTGATGCTCTTGTCGGATCTATGTGGGATGCCATTATAGCGGTGTCGTCTGCAAATGTAGCTACCGTTGTAAGACGAGTAGTTGGAAGATCGGATGTGTAGATCAGGTAGAGTACTGGCCCAAGCACGCTACCTTGTGGCACTCCTGATGAAATGGGGTAGAGTTTTTGTGACAGTGTTGTTGTTTCACCAAAAAGTGTCGATCTCTCAAGTATGATTGTAGGATTTGCAAATGATGGTAAGGTAAGCACTTTTTAATTTTGTAGTGTAGTCCCTCTTGCCAGACTTTATCAAATGCATGACTAACATCTAGGAAAACTGTTGAGCAGAATCTTTTTCTCTCAAGGTCATTATTAATCACATTCACAATTCTATGAATCTGTTCGATGGTTCCATGTTTGTCTCTGAAGCCAAACTGGTGATTTGGAATGATGTTCTGCTCCTGTAATAATGGTTTTAGTCATTTTAAGTAAATTTTTTCGAATACCTTTGAGAGCACTGGCAGTACACTTTCACACTTTTCACGAGTTTGGAAAGTGATATGTTCGTAGTATAGCATTAAAGATGTATGTTACCAGTTTTAAGCATTTTCCTAGTAGTTCTTGTAAAATTTTTCCAGTAATTAAGTCAAAACCTGGAGATTTTTTTATATTTATTTTTTTTGTATGGTATTTTTGACTTCTTGAACTTTGATCTTCTCAATAGGTAAACTAAGTTGAAATGGGGCTTCGAGGTAGCTCAATATTTTTTCTTCTTCTTCCGTTGTTGACATTGGTAGGAATGGTTGGAAAACTTTTTCTAAATGTTTAGCGAATATTACAGCCTTTTCTTCGTCGTTTTTTGCCCATTTATTACTTTCATCCTTGATTGGAGGGTTATGTGCTTGGGGTGTATTCAGTTTTCTTGTTACCTTCCAAAGGGAATAATCTGTGGCATTTGTTGGGGTTAGGTTCGCTAGATAATCTTGGATGCCTTGGTTTTTAATTTCCAATAACATGTTTTTTAGCTCTCTGGTGGATTTGTTTAGTTTTGCTTTATTTTCAGTCGTTCTCATTTCCTGCCAATGTTTTTTGTGTTTTCTCTTTTCGGCGATTTTTTGTTGGATTGTACAAGAAACAGATTCTGTTTTATTAGTTGTGTGGATGTTAGGAGTGGCAGCCCAGCTTGCTTTTTGTATATTTTTGATCAGTTCTTCGACTATTTTATCAATGTCATACTTTGTTTTTAGCGGTTGTAGCACCAATTGCGCTAGCACGGCCCTATTAGCGTTCGTGGGTGTACTTTACGTAACGGCTAATTCAGAAAATTCGGTGGCAATGAGATGTTACCTCAGGGAGTGAGATTTGTTTGGCTTCTGCTTGTGTTTAAAATGGTTGACGATCCACCTAGAAGAATTGCGGCGCCAAAACTCAAAATAAAACAAATAGAACAGGAAAAGAGATTTATTTTTCGTATTATTAAATGAAATGGAAAGATAGTTACAAGATGGATAACTGGCACTGGTATTCGTCGACGTAACACTTTTATAATGATTGGAAAATTCCAATCCACACTCGTGTATCACTTCTGGATGGTGGTAGTATTGTTGCAGGCAGTGTGACAAAATTACCAGTAGCGATTAGCAATGTAAACTGATAATCAGTTGCTCAAAAAAAGAAATAACAAAAAAGTCTAAATGGAGACCAGTGAAGTAGCAACTCACAGTACCAACTTGTGTAACAGTGCAATATGCACAAAATTAAAGCAAAGCAGCAAATAAATGACAACAGATATGCTAAAATAGAATCTTGCAAGCCACTTACCCAGTTTACCTTAGAGGTGACAAAAGGTTCTTTCGATACAGATCTGCCTCGATTCCTTGGTATTCAAATTGGTAACTGTTGGTAATCTACAAAATAAATAGCTGCAAAATAACCATTAAAGCACATTATCGTCCACTGCGTGTATGTGAAGTAGCTGATACACAGTATTGGTACAGGAGCCAACCTCCACTAATATTATCTCCGACTTCACGGAAGCAATCGAAATGATATTTGCCACTGATTAAGTCACACTGATCGATATTATAATACGGATACTAAATCGATGTTGTTCCATATAATTGATTGTCATCGGTAGGGATTCGCAGTGACGGGAAGAGCTCCAGAATAATGAATATTTTCCAAAATTAAAATTTCAAAATTGCTCTCCAAAATGGCGTCCACAGCTGGATGTTATCTCTACCCCAATAATTCAAATAGTCATCCAAACGATGATTCCAAAATAACGGAAACTAATCGGCTTAAAAAAATATCTCAATACCCTTAAGAATCCACAGGAAGGATTTCTTAATTGCAAATTTACGGGCTCTTGATATTCTACCGTGTTCAACTATTCGACTCTATGAATATATTCGAATTCAATTTTTCTCTTATCACCAAGTGAAAAATGTGTTTTGTTAGGCAAAGTTCATACCTAACTTTAAATAAAGCCGAGTAAACACATCGAGCGGAGAACGTAATTGTAACATGCAAAATGCATGTTACACGGTATATTCAGTGTGATTAGGTTGTTCAAGTTTTCTCTAAAGAAGTCCCAATCGGTTTTCTTGCTATACAATGAGGGTTGTTTTTCTTTATTTACTATTTGACTGTAGACTGTTATTATTACTGGGGAGTGGTCAGATGACAAGTCCAGACATGATTCCGCTGTGATTTTTTTAGTATCGATACCTTTTCTTATGCAGAAGTCGATGACGTCCGGTATCTTTTTCATGTCTGATGGCCAGTAGGTCGGCTGTCTGGTCGAGATATGTTGAAGGTTATTTGCCTTTACTGCTTTCACCAGCTCTCTTCCTTTTGGCGTAGTTAATCTGGATCCCCATAAGGAGTGTTTCGCGTTGTAGTCTCCGCCAGCAATGAATTTGTTTCCCAACGTATGGTAGAATTCTTCAAAGTATTCTTTTTTATTGTTATATTTAGGAGGGCAATATATTGCTGAGATAGTCATTGGGCCTAGTTTATCCTCCAGAGTAATGCTAGTGGCCTGAAGATGTTCCTTAGCGTATTTTTCTCTTTCGTGGTGTTTGATGGTATTACGTACAATTATTGCAGTTCCTCCGTGGGCTTTGTTATCAGGATGTTTTGTATCATAGGTTTCGTAATAAGGTATTTTAAAATGATGTTGTTTTGTAAGGTGAGTCTCTGAAATCATCATAATGTCAATATTGTGAGTCTGTATAAATGTTTTAATTTCCTGTGCGTGTTGACATAAGCCATTAGCATTCCAAATCGCTAAGTTATACTTTGGTTGAGCTGCCATTAAGCTAATTTGTTGACGAGCGTTGTTAGCAAATTTAACATTGTGCTCATTTGTGTCATAAGTTGCCCCATCATGTGTTCGAGTTTGCTTATGTTAAAAGGTTGTTGATTAAGTGTTTGATTGTTGCTTGTTGTTTGGTTACCTTGTCAAGCCGATCTTTGTTCATTGATGTTATTTGGTATGTTTGTAAGTATCATCCTGTTTTGTGTTGGTAGTGTAGGGTAGGCTGCATTATAATTACTTGGTGTTAGATAACTTGTACTTGTTGGTTGTGGTTGTTGGTGTGGATGCTGTGGGCACACACAAAAATGGATAATGATAACGATGTAACAATTCTTTTATTTCACTTCACAACAAAACAAAATTTAACCTTAAGATACAAAATTAATATAAACTAAACTTGAACTAAAACGTGGTTGAACTAACTGTTCGTTTACCCTACTCCTCGAGTGAATATCCCTGAAATTTTACTCCGTCTTCCGGGGGCGTACCTCCACGCTGGTACGCTTTACGGGTTGCCAACCTAAAGGTGTTGGCGCCCGTTATTTAAAATTTAAATTTTAAATAAGGGTCGCCACACTACTCCCCCTCCAGTGATGAAGTCACGACAAACCTTGAGGGTAGCTTAACTCGTCTTCCCGATCTTGATGTGGCGTCGTCGCGTTGAAGATGTTGTTCTTGGAAGGTGACTTTTTTCGGCTTATTCGTCCTGGCTACGCTACTTTTTTGTGGTAGCTTTGGTGGTCGGAGGTCGCTTGAGTCGTCATCTGCCTCTTCGATAAAGGCTGCTTTTAATCGGCTAACCGAGACTTCTTGGTTTTTTCCATTTATCTCAACTATGAAAGTTACCTCTTTGCGTTGGATGATTTTGTAGGGGCCGTCGTAAGGAGGTGTTAATGGTGGTGAAACTGCGTCCTTTCGGATAAACACATACTTGCAATCCTTTAGCCCCTTTTGTACGAATGTGGGCCTGTTGGATGCATGATTTGCAGTGGGTGTTGGTTTTATTTCCTGCATGGTTTTTTTTAAATGCGCTACGAACTCGTTCGGTGGCGTGTCGCTGCCGTTCTCAAAAAATTCGCCAGGTAACCGTATAGTGGTGCCGTAGACCAGTTCAGCTGGAGTTGCACCAATGTCTTCTTTCACAGCTGAGCGGTGTCCCAGTAAAATTGTTGGGAGTAAATCCACCCAATTCTTGGAATGGTGGCACTTGATCGATGTCTTGATTGACCGGTGAAGGCGTTCGATCAGGCCATTTGCTTGAGGGTGGTAAGCGGTGGATCGCAAATGCTTGATCCCGAGTAACTTAGTCAATTCGTTGAACAGTTGCGACTCGAATTGCCTTCCTCTATCGGTGGTGATGTTTTGCGGAATTCCGAATCTTGAAATCCACCCGCTGACTAGGGCTCTTGCAACTGTTTCAGCAGTAATGTCCTGAATTGGTATTACCTCTGGCCAGCGAGTGAACCTGTCGATGCACGTTAAACAATAACTAAAGCCGTGCGATGGTGGTAGTGGTCCAATTAAATCGATGTTGATGTGCCCAAATCTCTGGCTAGGAACTAAAAACATAGATAGTGGCGGCTTGTTATGTCGTTGTATCTTGGACCGTTGGCATGCGATGCAATTTTGTGCCATTTTTTTACACTCCTTTCGAATTGAAGGCCAAACAAATCTGTCGGTTAGTAATTTTTGCGTAGACTTGATACCTGGATGTGAAAGGTTATGCACCTGGTTGAAGACGATTTGTCGGAGCGCCTTGGTGATGTATGGTCTGATTTTTCCAGTGGATGTGTCGCAATAGATTTGCTTGTTGACCTGTGGGAAAGTGCAAAGCTTTAATTTAAGTGCTAGTTTTGAATCGTTGCTGTTTAAATATGCTTGGAGTTCTTCGTCCTCTTCCTGTTGTTGAGCTAATGATTCGTAATCTAACGCCTCTTGGTTCTGGCTCACTGCTTCGATTCTTGACAACATGTCGGCTATTATGTTTTCCGATCCTGATACGTGTCGGATGTCTGACGTGAACTGGCTGACGTAATCAATTTGACGTGTCTGGCGAGGTGACGCTTGTTCTGCTTTTTTATCAAACATAAAAACCAACGGCTTGTGATCCGTGTAAATCGTGAAATGCCTACCTTCCAGTGACGACCGAAAATGCTTTACTGCTTGATAGATTCCTAACAGCTCCCTGTCGTACGTGCTGTAGCGTTTTTGGGTGTCTGTGAGGCGCTTCGAGTAAAAACCAAGTGGTTGCAAGTTTTCTTCAATTACTTGTTGAAGGGCGGCGCCTACGGAATTATTTGAAGCATCGACGTACAAACATAAGTGAGCCTGAGCGGATGGGTGAGCTAGTAACACTGCGTTGGCTAATTCCTCCTTACATTTTTCGAAGGCTATTGTGGCTTCTTTTGTCCACTCGATTAGGGTGCTATCGTTCTTCTTGTTTCCTTTCATTAATTTTTGCAAAATTCCTTGCGATATTACCGCATGTGGAATGCATCGTCTATAAAAATTGATTGAGGCAAGGAATCTCCGTAAATCTTTGGCGCACTTGGGTTGAGGGAAATTTTTGATGATTTCGACCTTCTCCGGTAGCGGACGTATTCCGTCTTTATTGATGACGTGGCCTAGGAACTTTAATTCAGCCTTGAAGAATTCGCACTTGGAGATGTTGATTTTGAGTCCGTGCTCTCGGAGTCTTTGGAATACCATGCGAATGTGTTCTGTGTGCTCATTGTGGTTCTTAGATGAAATGAAAAAATCGTCAATGTATTTGAATACGAACGGCAGGCCTCTTAGTGCTTGATCGATAAACCTTTGGAACGTTTGTGCGGCGTTACGAAGTCCGAACGTCATAACTACAAATTCAAACAACCCAAATGGAGTTATAATTGCCGTCTTGGGGATGTCTTCTTCATGTACCGGAATCTGGTGGTATGCTTTCGTTAGGTCAATTTTTGAAAACACTTCACAGCCGGCGACATTGATTGTAGCGTCTTGAATATGAGGCACAGGATATCTATCGGGAGTGGTTACAGCGTTCAACCTTCGATAGTCCCCGCATGGGCGCCAGTCTCCGTTGTTTTTTGCGACCAAATGTAGCGGGCTTGCCCATGGTGAGTTTGATGCTCGGCAAATACCTTGCTGGACCATCAGTTCGAACTCTTTTCGTGCTATTTCGTATTTTTCTGGTGGCAATCTGCGTGCTTTTGCGAATACGGGTGGCCCTTGGGTTTCGATGTGATGGAAAATATTTGATTTTATTTGATGTTCAGCGATACAGTTGGGCTTTGTTATGTCGCTGAATTCTTGTAATAGTTGATTGTAATCGTAACCCAAAGGAATAGAAGTGATGTTGATTTCGAGGTCGGTTACTGATTCCAGCTTTCCAGCAGTTTTCAGGTTGGTTTTGCCATCAACCAGTTTCTTATTTCGTAGGTCTACTAGCAATTCGAACTTCTCCAAAAAATCTGCCCCTATTATTGGCTTGGTGACGTCGGCGATGATGAACGGTCACGTAAATTCTCTGCGCAGCCCTAATTTTACTGTCAATAATTTCCGTCCAAACGTTCTGATAGTTGAACCGTTTGCAGCAAACAATTGAAAATCATTAAGTTTGCCTTTTTTCTCTTGAGGTGTTGGGGGTATTATAGAAAGGTCCGATCCTGTATCAACTAAAAATTTTTGGTTTCGGGCTCGATCGTATATGAACAAACGACTGGATTGGGTGCACCGTACTTCATCTGTCGTTGTATAAGAAGACGGCATTGTTAGTTTTTTTGATTCGGGGTTTTGAATCTACACCAATCTGTACATTTCCTGGCATTTTGTTTGAATTTGTAATGATACCAGCATATGTCGTATTGTTTTTGCGATGGGCTTCGGGTTCTAACCTGGTTGCGATCTCTTGAGAACGATCTGCCACGTTCGACTCTGGCTGCCAAGGTCTCCATTCTTTTCTCTAGTTCATGTAATTGTTCCTGGGTTGTGTTGTCGCTTTGTTTCCGCTCTGTTGTTGATGCGGTTTCAAATTGTGTGACGTCCAGTATTTTGTCGGCAGTTTCGGCTTTCTTTTTTAAATCAATGGTCAGTGAACTTACTATTGAGCGTGTTGTTTCTGGTAGCTTAGATAACCACAATGATTCTATGATTTCTTCGCTCATTGACGATCCAGCTAATTCCCTCATTTTACGTAAAAGGGTAGATGGTTTGTTGCCTCCTGCGTCGATACCTTGTAGTAATTTCCTTAGCTTTTTTTCGTGCGATTCGGCGTACTCCTGTAAGAGTTGAATTTTAACAGCCTCATACTTTTCGGTTGCTGGGGGTTTTCGAATGATATCAGCTACCACCTCCAGGTACTGCGGTTCGAGTGCTGCTATAATGATGTCAAATTTTGTTTGATCCGATTTGATGCCGTTGATTCGAAATTGCGCTTCAATTTGATAAAACCACAGATCAGGTTTGCTTGAGTGGAACGGTGGAGCTTTCGTTGTGACTTTGCATGTTTCGGCGTTGGGAGTTTGTTCTGCTCCTTTATTCTGTTTTTTTAACTCCTCCATTTGTGCCGTTAGCTCGTCTATTTTTCGTTTTAGCTCTGTTTCCATTTTTCCACGTGGTCCAATTTACCCTCGGAATTGGTTCCGAAAAAAAAATGATTTCAAAATAAAATTTTTAGTGAATGCTTACGATTTTTTTTTTGAAGTTTGTGTACTCGCAACGTTGTATGTTCTTTTGACGGGGTCACCAGTGTGGATGCTGTGGGCACACACAAAAATGGATAATGATAACGATGTAACAATTCTTTTATTTCACTTCACAACAAAACAAAATTTAACCTTAAGATACAAAATTAATATAAACTAAACTTGAACTAAAACGTGGTTGAACTAACTGTTCGTTTACCCTACTCCTCGAGTGAATATCCCTGAAATTTTACTCCGTCTTCCGGGGGCGTACCTCCACGCTGATACGCTTTACGGGTTGCCAACCTAAAGGTGTTGGCGCCCGTTATTTAAAATTTAAATTTTAAATAAGGGTCGCCACATTGGTTTGTAATCTTTGTCTTCGGTTGTTCTGCTACTTTGTTTCTAAAGGTAGGGTAGAAGCGTTGTTGAAGTTGTTTATGTACTGCACATCCACGGTAGTTTGCTGAATGGTTGCCATCACAGTTGACGCACTTGACGTTATTATCCCTTTCTTTACGAGGACAATCTTTAGTGGTATGTTTTCCTGCACATTTGACGCATTGTGGAGTTTTGTAGCAAAAGTTTTTTGTGTGCCCGTAGCACTGACAGTTTGTGTACTGTGGGATAGTTCGTTTCACGTGAGGTGGTTCAAAGCGAACTTCGTTTGATCCTATAATTTTTAATTTAAATATATCTTTATTATTTTCCTTATGCTTAAGGTCGACGTAGTGTAATGGTAGGGAATCTTTGGGACCCTGTGCTTAATATTCCAGATATTATTTGCTTCATGTCCATGCTCTAGTAGACTTTGTTTAAGAGATTCATTTTATGTAGTTGGATGTATACCTCTTATCACTACTCTGTAGCTTCTTTCTTGTTTTGGTTTATAGGTATGGAATAAGGTTTTCTTTTCCTTTAGTGCTTCTATGACCGTGTTAAATAACTCATGTTTATGAATTTGTAATTTTATTTCTTCAGGTCCTACCGTTTTAATTGTATATTGTTTTGGTGCGATTTCAGTTAGTAATTTATAGATTGGTTCAATATTCTCGGTTTTGTAGATAGTAATAGGTGAGGGTTTTGGTGTTAATAATTGTTCGTTAGTTTCGTTTTGTACTTGCGACTCTGCGTTAACTGCTGCATCGGATTCTACTTCTAGCCCCTCAAATCTATTTTGAGTATATATTGTGTTTTTTGCCAGCCAGTAGGTATTTGGTGATTTTTGTTTATTTACCAGCTATCCGTTGCTCTAGACTGCGTGTTCTCTTTTTTCTATTCAAGGCTGTTTTCCATGATTCCTCCTGTGTTACTGGTGTAGCTCAGTGGCACCATTGGAGGAATCAGCGTATGCTGTGTCGCTTGGATAGGTAAACCATAGGTTTGAATAGTTTGTTGTTGCTGGGGCAAGCAATGGTTGTCGGGCACGGTCTCTTGCAGATACTCTTGCGATACCTCGCCATGTGGTTCCACTTGTGGGGCATTTCTATTAACATTTCTTTTGAGTGGCGGTGTTCAATGCATGGTCACATCCTTGTGACGTAACATCAATTTTTGTCAAATCTAAAATAAGAGTATTGATACACAAATCCGCAAGAAATAACACTCACAGCCAGTCTACAAAACTTTTTGCAAGTGATTATCCTATTTGAAGTTACTGTAACTATTTATAACGACAATTTTCACGAAAATTAGCTTCCAATACGATAAACTTTGAATAAGTGGAATAATGGATAATCGACGTTGTTCTACGAAACGCGAAATCCTGAGAACTTTGATAATGATTTTTGACCCCTTCGATCTAATATCGTATTTTTTGGTGTACCTAAATATCTTGCTGCAAGAAATCTGGCGATCATCTATTACTGGGGATCAACTGCTCACCAAGAAGCAGAAGAAAACATGGATGCCAACAATTAAGGTCACAAGATATAAAGAACTCGTGTACTAATTTAGAAATGCACAAATTCGTAGACGCCTTGATCAACACCTTTGCAGCTGCAGTCTAAGTACATTTCAAATATCTGATGAAGATCAAGTGTGGGCTCATAACTGCAAAAACTAAGTCGTGCCGCAGCAACCTATGTCAGTCTCACGACTGGAACTACAAGCAACAATATTGAGAGCCCAATTAGATAAATCGGTGGGCGCTAGTCACTCGTTCTAACCAATCCAATCTAAAATTTTTCTGGTCGGACTCCAATGACGTGCAGTCATGACTAAGATCAAAGCATTAAAGATATCAACAATTTGAAATGTTTCGAGTTGGAGAAATCCTAGATCTACTCAATTTAAATGAGTAGCGGTGGGTTCCTACAAGATACAATGTGACCGATGAGACAAAACAGCCTAAGTTACACTCAGGATGCCGTTGGTTTAATGGATCTGAATTATTACATTTACCAAAAGCAGAATGGCCAATAGAGTGATTACCAAACCCAGAAATTAAAACTGAAGAAGCCATTCGGTTCACTCTGAGCAGACAGTTTCGAATTTAATTCTAAAATACGAGCAATTCTCTTAATGAAACGGATTTTTACATACAGAAGCGTGGACGCTAAGAAAGTTTTTGGAAATCAAAATAAATAAGAATACATACATGATGAAAGGAAAGAATTAGTGCTTGATAAAATCTTACGAGCACAGAATGAAATAAATTTTTCGCCGTATTCAACTCGAATATTACAAAAACAAAAATTCGCTAAAGAACAACAATGGGAAGTCAGTGAACAAGTCGATCTCAATCTATAAACTGACCCCATTTCTCGACGACTTCAGACGCAGTGGCGGCCCGTCAGAGGAGTTCTTGAGACTGCGTCTTCCCAGAAAAAGTCAGCTACCAAAAAAAAAAAAATGTTTTATTAAAAATCATAATTTTTATAAAATTTCCTCAGACAATATTCGTATTGAAAAAATTATGTGGTATTTTAATTTCTTAATCATATTTTTACATAATTATTATCTAAAGAAAAGCTTTTGAAATCAACACCTGCAAAAATTTAATAGTGATGCTGAATTGCTATACGATAAGATAACGACGACTGCCAGTTGCAATAGACGTTCTTACCAAAGACTCATACTATGCTAAATGCTATCAATACATAACGTATACGAACGTAAAGGAGTGGGAAAATTGCATACAGCAAATACGAGTAAATATTTCAACATTGAGTCTTGTTTCTTCAAAGTTTATGCAATGTAATTTATGTACATATTTGCTATTACAAGTTCTACGTTTTTGTGCATTTATTGCTGTATTATACTTTTTTAATTTTTTTCATCAATGGAAATAAACGATAAATAATTAAAAAATAATTCTTTTCCACTACTAGTCATATAGGCTATCATTATAACTTAGCCAACTTGCACCTGAAGTGACGTTTTTCAGACTACTGGTGTATAATTTTTTCATTATACACTACTAGTTAATAATGAACATTTTGATATTTTTCTATAGTTTGGCAAATGTTTATAAGACAAATGTTAAAAAACAATTTTGTATAACCGAGAGATGCTATTTAAATGAATTTAAACATTCAAAACGCTTTTTTAATAGAATAATTTCATTTCAAATATTTTTAAAAAACTGGTATTTAATTATGTCAGCTAACCTAAACTTGCCAAAATCTGTCAAATCAACAAAACAAAACAAAGTTGTTATTTGATTTAATATTTTAAAGAAATTTTTTATTAACAAGATTTCAATAAAATGGTAATAAATCTAGTAGTGGAAAAAATCGTATATAAACCACGGTTGTGAAGACCATTATTGACCCCGCGCCTTATATTCCTCGGTCCTCGCACCTCGGAATATAATCTTGGCGCTGGGTCAATAATGACAGTCTTCACAACCTTGGCCTATAATATACTATTTTACTAAAATTTTTTAACTAAAATTATCTAATAGACCAAAACCCTTTCTTTCAGCCTTTTATTGGAATGTAAAGAAGGTAAATTTACTAGAAAATTTCAGTGCAATTAGTATACTAATTTTTGTGACTTACTGGTTGCGATAAGCGAAATAAAAAGTTTTGTTTTACTTGCGTAATTTTTGGCGAAGGAAAAGAATGTTGATAAATTGTCGACAATAAAAAATTTTATAAGAAAAGCAGAAAAACATTCTATATAAATACATTCAACAATAATATTTTCTTTGAGAAATCAAGAAAAATTTCATGTTTTGGATAAATTCGAATTGAATAATGTGATATCAGAAAGTCGACGACTTGCTGCCCTAAAACATAATGAAAAAGTCAGTATAAATAGACGTTTACTAGCACGTTTAATACATGTTTGTTTTTCAAGTAAGCAAGAAATTACTTTTCGTGGACATCAAGAAAATAACGAATTTTTATATAAAGGGAATTACCTATCATGAATTACTAAAACTACTTGCACAAGAAGAGCAGTTGCTTAAAGAACACTTTTTGTTATCAATAATAAAGGAATATCTAAGACGATACAAAATGATTTAATGGAGTATGTAACTTCAGTTTTAAACTCAAGAATTATTATGTACATTACTTTAGATTTTACATACTTTAGATTTCCAGTCTCCCCAAATTACTTACTCACGGACCGCCACTACTTCAGAGTGCTTTGAGAAAAAGTATGATGCGGTTATTGTGCCTCGTAACTATCCAGTCACAGATCTCATCCTATTTCACTACAACTGCAAATACCTTCAAGGGAATCATGAACGAAACATTAACAAGGTTCAACAAAGGTTTTGTGTCTCTCGATTACGACGCTGCATGCAGAAGATACGATCTAACTGTGAAGTATGTAAAAACGAAAGGGCAAACCAGCACTATCACGATTGTCTTGATTGAGTAAGGAGTGTTATTTTATAATAACATAAAAATAATAGTATATTATTAAACGAGCATATAATGTAGGCTATAATTCACGAGGATGAAGTTTATACGCGAGCCGTAGGCGAGTGTATAATCATCCGACTGAATTATAGCCATTATGTGCGAGTCTAATACGACGTTTTATCTACAACTCAAAATAAAAAAATTCATGTTTTTACAAAAAGTTAATTATTAATTTACAATCGAAATGGAATTTTGACAGCCGATTTCGGCATGTGTCAAAATTGATGTAAATCCGCAATCATCCGGGTTATCTTTAAATTTTCTGAAAATGCTTTTGCACATTCGGCTTGAGATAATTTTTTGCATACGGGTAGCAAATTAATAGCACTGCCCGCTACCGATCAACACTTCGAGGTTCGAATCCCGGTGAAGGCGACTTTTTTTCTAGAGGAATTTGCAAACCGATTACTCGTGCTTTCCATATACTATTATATGTAAACATTGATATGACGTCAGTTCGGTGCTTTAAATTCATAATCCACAAGCAAGAACTCATAATCCACGGGCAAGAACTCATAATCCACGGGCAAGAACTCATAATCCACGGGCAAAAACTCATAATCCACGGGCAAGAATTCATAATCCACGGGTGTGGATTATGAAGGGAATTACAGTACTGTGATTACATTAATGGATGTATTATGTACCAGTCGTAGATAAATATTTTAATTTAAAACAATTATTGTTTATTAATTAATTGTTTATTAACAATTAATAGAATTATTGTAATTAATCTAGTATAGTGGGAAAAACTGTAGTATAATATAAACTACACAAGTGAAAAAGAAGCTTCCAAGCCTGATATTCCGAGGTGCGAATTTTGTGAACTCTGAAGAAAAATGATAATTTTGAAATTGCATAGTAATTAGACGAAATAACTAATATTGAAATTTATTTATTTTAGAAGAACGGAAAGTTGGCAGATGATAAGAACGCACTTGGAATCAAGTGGAAATATAACATTTATAAACGTTTTACCACAGATTAAATATACTACAGATAGCTCGCGCTTATGGGAGAACGGGCGTCCGTTATTCATGTGTTTGGAAGCCAATTCTCATCGTATGGAAGTCATTCACTATATATCATAGAAGCGCTGACTGTTCGTGTTTTTTCGTGGTTAGTACGTTTCATTTCTCTTCTAGCCACGGTTGAGATATAATCGTTCTGCCAGCCATTTATTATCACATAAACATTTTTTACGAGGCGCCTTAGAGAAAAAGCGTGGGATGATCGGGCACTTACGGAATTTTCCTTCTAGTACCGCACCAGCAATATATTATAGGTATAGGCAGACCTCTAGAAATGAGTAAAATACATTACGCAAGCTATCTGTAGTTTATTTAATCTGTGGTTTTACCTTTTTAACTTATTTTAAAATAAATTTATAAAGTAAGGATATTTAATTTATGAATTAAATAATTATTTAGATATGATTATGAACAGACCCAAAATCATTTTTAAATGACATTGCAATATATAGGATAGATTTTCGGTAAGTATACAATATCTACTAGAATCATTAGCTTTAAAAAGTATAATTTTAAAAATTTGCAGTACATAAGTAGGCTGAATAGTTGCAAAAACAATTTGTCTATAAAATTTAAAAAACATTCATCAAGCTTAAACATCAATTTTATAAAGTAGATATAAGTTTTGTATCTGCAGCAGTTTGAAACGTTCGTATGTTTCTAAACAAAAAGACAATGTTGTAATATGATTGAAGTAGGTTTTTGTACTTTTTCAAGAAAACAATTGCAAAGTAGGCTTATACTATGGTTCAGATAAACTTTTAGCAATAAATGTCGTAAGCATTGATAACATCGAACAGTGTTGTAAAAATAATTTTCAAGCTGTACAATTTTTAACATAAATACGAGTACACTACAACAATGTAATTTTGAGTTGAGATATCAACTAAACCATATAGGAATAATTATAAAAACCAAATTTCCCGATTAAAAACCCATTTATTATTAAAACATTTAAGAATAGCTACACTAATCAACAAAACACATATTATTACAGTTTATGTTAAATAAAATATAAGACTTTATAATTATTATTTATAAATTTATTTATTTGTAACTATTAGGTACTACTAAATAGTTGCACAATGCAATAATTTATGTTTCGATTGTTGATACCAAAAATAAGTGCACTCAAATGATTGAGTTTGTTTTTTAAATTTAATGCAAGAAATCCAAGAGAAGTGGAAACAATATTACAAATCATAAAAAAGGAGCAAATGCAAGCTAACATATTAAAATTAGTTAATTATTAAAAAGTTATTTGAAGCTGAGAAAAGTAGCTTTGTATTTGTCCTTTTGCAAGGTTTCATGCAGAAAGATTTCTTGTATTCTATATCAATAGTAAGAAAAAAATGAAGCTGGTTTTGCTTAAAATCTCAAAATTTTATAAAAATATTTTATGGTGAAAAATACGTGAAAACTTTTTACATAAAATCTTTTTTAAAATAAATCAGGTACAAAATATAATTACAAATATCACAAACACATTTAAAATACAACAGATTAGGTTTATGTGCATTATAGTATGTTCCTAATTAGTAGGTAGATACCATCAGTCTTGATTTGGGTTTCATTTTTGAATATACTTAAAAATATAAATTTATATTGGGAGGGCAAAAAATCTCTAGTTCTTTAAAAACTGTACATTGGAATAAAATGGTTTGAATATTCTTTAAAAAAAAACACAATATAAAAAATTAAAACTTTTCCTAATAAAATTTTCGTTAGCATTGATTAGTACTATCGAGAAATCTCTCATTATAAATTTTCTCACGATGATTTGGATCTAATATTTTATTTAATTCATTTTCGCATCGAAATACTCTAGTTTTAAATCTGCATCTATCTATTGACATTTGCATCCACGGTCCTTTCCGTGCAGCTCGGTGTGCAAAATCCCAGTGTAATATATGACGTACGTTACACAAGTTGGTTGCAAATTGAACCTAAAAACAACAAAAATTATTAGGATAAGCAAGTATTATAAAATGATAAGGTTTATCATTTGTGGGAATTTTATTTTATGAGTTCAAATATGTCACAAATATGTAGAAGTTAAAGCAAGCTAATGGTAAAACAATCAATCAATTTGTTTTTAAGTAGGCTTTCCATTATGTATAGGTATGTATCAGGTCTAAAACCATTACGGTTATAATATTATCAGAAGGTGACCTTTTCCTACAATTATCTAATGTAGGTTGGAGATTATTTTAATGAAATTAATCTATGCTAAACGTGCTTATTGTAAATTTAAAACACTGTTTAAAAATAATGGCAAATTTGAGTGTAATGAAGCAGGTAAAAATATTACAGGGATGATTACTTAAATTAAATAGAATTAAACATTATTAGTAATTACTCAAAAAATAAATAAATGTCCGGTTTCTAATTATGTACAAAGCATTAGCCTCTAAATAATAAATCTGATGCAATCGCCTTGGAAATGTAAATTTACAACAACATTCACAACAATTAATAACAAATTGTTTCTATATCTTAATGATTTTCATTTCCTGTTAAGTAAAAGATTAAAAAAAATACAATCTTTTAGATAATTTTACGTTAAGTTATTAAAAAAATCATAATTTTTATACTCAGGACCTGCTTATAAATCAATTTATAAATAATTTTAATTGATATTTTTTTATCTAGGTGTTAAAGACAATCGACTACTTATAAAATGTAGATTAACTTTTATTGTGCAACAGTTTCCTACTTTATAAACGTGTAAGTGTATATAGAGCTTTTGAGGAGAACCTCTAAAATTTTGAAAAATTAGAAAAGAAATTCATACGAGCTTTAAACCTAGAACAAATAATATGATGAACTGTTGTTAATTTCAAGTGCTGGCCATTGAACCAGTAAATGTTAACTTTCATGTCGAACTTGGCAAGTTATGACCTATGAATAGTCACAAAAAGTTTCATCCTCAATTTTTCAAAAACCACTGCTCACAGCACTTAAAATAAAGACGTTCACTTAATTTTGCTCTTTCGTGTTGTAAAAGTTTGTCTCGATCTTTTGAGTCTCAGTGGAAAGGTTCTCCTAGTGTCGCCTCTTTGGCAGTAAAAATAAAGTGAATTTACCGAATGAAATTTAACCCGGTAACTGAATAAGTACTTCATGTATTTTTAATTACTATTTGTTTTTATATTAGTATAATTTTAGTTGATTAGCTAATTTTTTCAAGTTATAAATAAAAATTTTATCCTTTTTTCCTTAAAGATTTGAATATTTAACTTTCATTCAATTCTTAAATCAAAATATTCTACAATTGCGTCATGTCAAGTGATTCATAATTATTTAAGGGGTAAACAAACTGACAGGTAAATTGTAAATATCATGATGAGTAAACACAAAATAAACAAAATTAAGAAATGCATTAATTAAAAGAATAACTTAAAATTAATAACTTTGATTTCATCATTCATCTCATCAAAAACTATTTATTTGAATAGGTATATTTGTCCTACTTCACAATGGAAAACCTACGAGTGGTTTTAAACAAAGATATTATCAGTTAACCTTAAAACTTTAAACGATTAGTTTAATATCAGTAAATTATGTAATTACAGAAAAATATTAGGTTGAAACATTAATCATTTACCTATACACAAATATGTGCAACAAAAGAACTATATAATATTATGCAAAGATAAACTTTGTTTAAAGACAGATATTTCCTATAAATTCTTACATACCTTCTTGCCGGAAGTCGATTTTTTAGCAGGTGTGCAGCTGTAATCGTTTCCATCACATAGTAAAACTTTAAGTCCGGAGGCAAGCTTTTGTTGAAGAGCTCTTTTGGGTTTATTGTTTGAAATTAAATTGTTTGTTTTCTCAGAAAATTCATCTTCGTAAATTTTAAACGTATGATTTGTGTGATGATTGCTAGGACAAAAATCGACTTCATCTACACCATTTTCGTTATCTTGAAAAACTATGCCGTCATCGCTTTCCGATTCAGACGGAATCCGTTCTCGTCGTTTTCCGCTATACGAACAGTCAACCACATCCTCTTCTTCTGGATTTTCACTATCATCTTCAAAAATTATACTATCATCTTCGTCTTCAGAGTCGACGTCATCTTCATCTTCCGAACTTTCTTCATCAGTTGTTTCGTCTTCACTATCATTTAACGACAGGTTAAATAGAGCAGAACCGATACTACAAGACAAGAGGGAGAACTGACAGCCAACCGGCTTCAGATCTCCCGAGTGGTTCTCTACAACCGGAATTATTTTGATGGGCGATATAGAACAAATTGAAGCTATACTACTTGAATCGTTCATGTTGGGAGATTCTGCGTGAAGAGTTAAATTTGTACTTTGAGTGGGTTTTCCGATCTCAGAATGAACACTTGGCGTTGCCATTTCTTCTTGTGATGTACTAATTGTGGAATGGTCCTCGATATGATTTGTGTTTAAATCGGTGGAAATAAAATTTTGATTCTTGCAATTGGAATCTTTAATTTCGTAAGTGGTCATGAATGGCTCGTCACGATGGATAATACTTGGTGTTTCTACCTTTTCAATTGCGGAGCGTTTCATAGTTGGATTTGTATTTAAATCGGTAGTAATAAAATTGTGATTCTTACAATTGAGATCCATAATTTCGAAAGTATCTATAAATGGCGTGTTACAGTGAATTTTTGAAGGAACATCCAAATTCTGAATTATTAAATCGCAATTTTGGTTGCCACAATAATTTTTAACCTTCATATCAATACCCATATTGGTAGAAATTTCGAAGTCTTGTTCAATTTTATCCAATTTGTTGTAATAAAATTATAATTATATACAAAAACAGCTAAAACAAACCCTTCTGATGTCAAAATACAATGTTGAATGCCAATCTGTAAATATTTGGTAATGCTTCCAGTGATATTCTATATGGTGACCTTTTGCTTCTACGTATTGAGTTGTAGTAAATAATTTTCCCAAAAATGTGTTCAACATACACCAGTTAAATATATCTATAATGTAATTATTGTTTGATAATTCGTTTGGGATTAAATTCTCCATTATTAACGCAAAAATTAGTAGCACTATTACTAAACACATCTTTATTCAACCATTTTGATAATAAAACTAAGATAAGAAGGCAACCTCAACGCGCAACTGCTCAAAGCTACCCGTCATACAACATTCTAGCCAGCGACGTGCACGTAAAATTAAAAAAAATTTTTTAATATTTTCATATTAACTTATATTTTAAAATCAAAATGTCAAAATTTACTAAAATTTTATTGTGGCCACCTAAAAATATTAAAACAAAATTGACAAAATAAAAATTAATTTTTGTTTATATAAAATAATGTAGACTTGATTCGAAATCAACACTACGCCAATGAAAGTTTGTGACGTCACATTTTTCTTAGAACGTAATAATAATTTACGATTAGTAATAATTTATTTATAGCAAAAATAATATTTTTAAATAATTACGTCATAAATTGGAATTAATTTGAATGTATTAAATTTATTTTTGATTTTTAAAACCAGATTCTGAATATTCATTCTTAAAAGTGCAGGCTTGAGCTATTGCTCACAAGATGTCATAACTTATTTGATTATTTTACAAGATTATTTTAAGTAAAATGCTGAAAATTTCAAATTTTTTTTTAAAATTTTGATTTAATAAAAAGTATGTAATACGATATAAAGACCCTTATTTTACAATTATTTTTGATCATCAGTCGTATATAACATAAGAAAAACGTAAAAATAATGAGAAGCAAGAAAAATATACCAAACAAAAATTGAAAAAATTAAAATTAAAAAATCAAGAAATTTAAAGATTTTTACTTTAAATTCAATGTGACTTACCAAATAAAACTAAATAACTAAACTAAAACGATGTCACGTGTTTAAACGAAATCTTTAATTGACTATCATTATTTTAACATTTGTTTTGTTTGTTTGTTTTAACATTACATACTACTAACTACCACAGTAAATACTTAAAAATTAAATTTTTAGGATATTTACCATTTAAAAGTAATGACTTTAAAGTTATGGATTACTTATGGATTAAGTAAAAAATGTTAAAAAATCTTAAGACCTTATTATACCTATAATATACATAGGATTCGCCATTTCTAAAATATCGTTCGAACAAGAATATAAAGAGTAAACTTTATAATACAACCCTGTAACATTTTTTGTACTTTTTTATTATCTTATGTATTTAGTAATTATCTATTTTCTTTTATCTCAATCACTGATGATAAGCAGACGTTGGACTTTAACAACATTTGATTACAACTTTCTTTTATAATCTAAGAAGTTCAACACAGATAAGAGATTTGCTCTCAAGACCACTCTAACCACAGGGCTAAATGGGCTATAACCCGGGGCGCCAGTCTCTTGAAGGCGGCAATTTTTATTTTGATCTTTATCGGTCCAAAAAAGAATAAAAACTTATTAACGATCTTCTTTGGGACAAAGCAAATTAAATTATTTTATACCGAGTGTTTCGTGACCGTGGAGAACCTTTGAGGTGGTGATAAAAGACGCTTTACTTTTTATTTTATATAAAATTTACTTTTTTTACTTACACCTTGTTTATTATTTTCAGAATTTCTGTGTAAACGGTTGGTTTTCCTTAATTAATTTATAACTTAAAATCCGTTCATTCCAGACGATAAGAGGTTATAACCTAATTTTTAGATAAGCAAATGATCTTTAAAAAAGTTTTAATCAATCAGGTTTTAAAAAATCAATAATATCGGAGCTATGTCCGTTTGAAATCATAAATTCAAAAAATTGTTTTAATGTTACATGTAAAAATTAATTTTATAAAAAAAACACGTGGCACTCGGGTTGTCTGTAAAGTCGGTTTACGGACGATAATTTTACGTGATAACGTCATAAGAAAACATTGATGAAAAATTGCATACTTTTATGAATTGAATTGAATTATGTTTTCTTATGACGTAAAATTATCGTCCGTAAACCGAATGTTAATTTAAAGAGGATAAATAAATCGAATTCATGAAACTTATGCTTTTGAAAAGCCCGCCAAAACCTGCTTGATATAATAATAATATTCCTTTGCACTGCGTTAACTTGTCATTAAAACATAAATATTTTTAAAACTCTGATTAAAAACATTAATTTTCAAATATTATTTACAATTTTTGCAAAATTAATTTAATTAATTTGTTTAAATATTATTACGAACAATTAGTTATAGAAAAATTGCATACTTTTATGGATTGAATTATTATGTTTATGTAACAGATAATACAAATTAAAACTATGTTATTACATTAACCCTCAATAGGTTAGTGCGTTATGTGCATGAAACATAATCGCATCATATGGTGATCGCGAGATCAAACCTCATGCCGGACAAGTTTTTTTTAATAGCATTTTATAATTTAAATGATGTCTATGTATGATGCAAAGCCGATCGTGCCTCTCTCTCGCTTGTTCCGCGCTCTCGCTTGCGGAACGTAACAATTTTTTGTGCGTGCAGCCGGTATATCAATTTATAAGACGTTATCACGTCAAAAATTAATTAATTGTAAATAATTTTAAAAAATTTAAAAAAAACATTATTTGTCAACCCAAAAAATTTATAAAACCAATAAGTAGAAAAAATATAATAATCCTGAAAGTGATTCTACCCTTTTAAATTTAAATACCTACATTTTGTATAGATTTTAAATATCTTTATAACATAATGTTTTATGACCGTTTTAAAATATTTAGGTAAATATTACGCTTTCTTAGGTATACTATATAAGTATCTACTAGATACTTATATAAGTATCGGACCTACAAATAACCTTTAAAAATAACTTATAAAAATATTTAGCCGACGCACATTTAGTAGATGCGAAATTTTCAATATAGAGAAAATTTTTGTATAATACATTACTTTTGAATAATACATTATAAATACAATAATACAAATATAATATAATACCTATTATTGAAAAGAAGCAAAAAACAAAAGAAGGGATCCACTTAAGGGAGGTATGGAGAAAACCAACTTTTAACGACGGGTTTTTAAGTACAAGTTCGAAAAGCCATAGGCGTCCGTACTAAGTTTTTTTTTGTACATTTAGATTTAAATTTAGAAGAATAAATTGAATAAACTAAAAGTATATATTTCGTCGTCAAATTGACGTAGTCGAATTTATTATCGCCGAAATGCCGGTGCCAAATTGGAATCGCCGAAATGACGGTGTCAGTCTTTTTCATCGTCTTCGCCACCACCATCAATCGATAGTACCAAACATAGTACTGTCACATTAGAAACGTGTTCTGTGAACTATTTTGCTGGGTAAAACAAAAATAAACGATTCGATAGATAATTTTTTGAATAGTAATAATTGCACTGAAGATAGGAACGTTTTGATAAGTAAATTATTAATTATAACACAAAAAAGAATTTTTAAAGCATATAATAATATTTTATGTATAGAATAATAATATTATGTGTAATAATACTTTAATTTGACTTAATAAAATAAAATTCAAGAAAAAATAAAATACGTAAAACTTAAAAATTGTGCCGAGGGGTCGCAGTTGAAGCGTTGATTTGTTAAGTTTAAAAATTTTTAGTTTTAACTTTGGTTTTAATAATCTTTAAAATTCCAAGTAAATAATAAGCTTTAAAATTGTCTGTTGTTAGGAAGTTGTTGAAAAAATTTTTCGTCGTGCAAGTTGTATTTTCAAATTTTTTCTCGGCTCAGAGCTGTTGCTCTCGATACCTACTTTGAATTTTTCTATCTACTTTTCTAACCATCTACCTGAAAGGATTACCATAATCATAACAAACAAAGACAATTTTTCATGCTGCTCATTTAATGCTTACTCATTATAATATTATCCTCATTTTTGCCGCTGAGGTCGTTACCGCAATTGACAACAATTTTATTGTAGGGTACGAAAAATATTAGTGACTTTGGTGACAGGTATACCAAATACTATAGAAAAGATAATAGGTGTAACTTCGACGAAACTTGATAGCCCAGTACACTAGAGCCAACAACGAATAGACCATGGAATAGACTTGGAGCAGAATTACAGGTGGCGCTGCGGTGTCGAAAAATAAAATAACTTGTTGTATAGAATTGTAAGTGTTTGTATACAGATATGCAAGATTTATATTTATTTATGCTTTTAAAAACAACGAACAATATATTTTTGTATTGGGGAGTTTAAATATATATACAGGATGTCCAATATCAACGCCAAACATAGGGAATTAACATTGATTTCAATTGTTTTGTAGATTCCTGCTTGCCAATTCAACCTCCGAAAATTTTTTTTGTATCTATGGAACGAGAAAATTATTGAGGATCCTATGATACCAAAATTATACCAAAATATATTTAGATATTATTTATTATAAAATTTTAATTTAAAAATTTAATGTTTTTAAAAACAAGTTACCATGTTTTCAAAAAAGTTAATTAAAGTTGACATTAATTTTTAAATTAATATTTTTTAATAAATATCAATGAAAAAAATTAATTTCAGTATCACAGGATGCACAATAATTTTCTCGTTCCATAGATACCAAAAAAAAATGGCGGAGATCGAATTAGCGAGCAAAAATATACAAAACAATTAAAATTAATGTTAATTCTCTATGTTCGACGTTGATAGTAGACACAATGTATATGTAAAAAAATTAACTCATCAAATGAGTCAATAAACTTAGAAAATTGAGAAAAAAATAAAAAGAACTTAAAAAACTTTGAGTATGGTTTGACAGATAGCGATTGCTAAAAATAAAGACGTTTTTGGTGTTAAGGTTTATCGCATTGGGCCTTTGTTCCTATATTCCAACCGTGGCTAGCAGCTTCTATTAGGGATAACAGCCTTGGAATGAGGCAAATTTCAGGAGCTTCATAAGGGAAATTTTGGAATATTAATTTCCCGAAGCTGTAGACTGAGAGAGATTTGATAAATAATATTTCCAGAACGGCAAAAGCTGCGTGAAAATTAGTTTGCGATTATGTTTTCAATATTGTAAAATGCGACGTCGAGATTAATTATATTTTTCCGAATTGTAAATAAAACAGCGGGTTGAAAATGTCTACAATAACTACAAATACTTTCTGATGTATTTCGGTAAATGCAAAATTTTTAAATACTAAGGGTATTCATGTCACTTCGTAAGTTCGTAGATGTCGTACTTTGTAAACTTCGTAGAATTGTGTGACATGAACACACTCCCTTAAATGTTTCGTAATTCTTTCGTACTTGTATTTGTAGGTTATATTTATTTGAGGTTAAATTCATTTGAAGTTATATTTATTTGACATTTTTGTTGTTTATGCTTTTAAAATGCTAAATAAAAGTGAAAAAAAGAAATTATTAAATTTTCTTGTTGAAAAGGTTATTCTTGATTTAATAATTTTAGAGGTTAAATTATCAAATAATTTATAGGTTAAATTTACGAAACTACGACATCTATAAAAAGTACGACGGTTTCTACCTGCGTAGACTTCGTAAACTAAATTTGTATTAAAAATTCTACGAAACTCAAATCTACAACGTTTACGACAAAAGTACAACGTGACATGAATACCCTTACTATTTATTATTAATATACAACACTTATTTTTTGATTTGCCCACTACGAGCGCTAGTAGTACATTTTTTCTCGACTCCGCCTCTCTGCTCCAAGTCAAGTTAGTTTATGCTGACAAATTCTATCTATACTATTTGATATTTTATCTAAACTGCTTACATAATTATATATTAATAATAAGTAATTAAAATAATTTCTTTTAAATTACACTTAATTCATAACCTTTAGTTTACAACTCCAGTCAACAGATGGCGCTAATTTTCGTGCTACCAAAATTCTATTACAATGAGCTTAGAGGAAGGGAAAGTAATACATGCGGTCAATATTGGTCAATATTTAAGAGCCATTTTACATTATCATAAAATTGGTAGCAAAAATATGACAAAAAATTCCGTCCAATTTTGTTATAGTGTCATACACGAAAATGACTTCACAAATTTGCATCCTAAATTTGATACCAAATATTGAGGACCTGTTCTATTTTTCTTCACAAAAGTGTCTGCAAATTGGCGCAGAAAGCAATTTCTGGTACGTTGACGCCCCGTTATTATAAATTTATAAATTTCAATTTAGCATACAGATGACGCTCACATTATTTTGCTTGTCTGTTTGCTTGTAAGTATGTAGTGACTGTATTTGGTTGATACCAAATTGTCAATAGTTGTTAATATATAAATATAACCTCAGAAAATATTATTATAATTATTGTTATAGTATTACACCCGTATTCATAAAAATTTCTTTATCCACGACCACTATATATTAGGAAGGTTTAATACGTCCGTTTTCCGTGGATTAGAGACCTTTTAATACACTAGTGGATTAGTTTTCAGCTCAAAATCAGTAGGTATTGGTCTAAATCAATTTGTCAAATCTGACGTCTCTCAAAACCAAAATTTTTTCTTGTGGTTTTGGCCATGATCGTGGATAAAACGTTGAATTACATTCGGGAATTAACAAGCCTATAATCCTCTCGACAAAATGTGACTCTCGGCTGCGCCTCGAATGCCTATTTTTTTTCGTGGATTAGAGGCTCCTTAATCTCCTTATATAATTAATAACTATAAAGTGTCGCTCAGTTATAATACTGTAATAAGTTATGGGTTACAGCTGATTGGTTGTTTTAGGTTATAAACCGCTTATATCAGTCTTATAACAGTTTTTTAGCGCTATTGAATGTTTATGAATAGTTTTTTGACATTTTGCTTATAATAGCTTTATAAGCATGTTGTAACTTTTCATGAATACAGCTGTTAGTATATTAGTATTTTATCAACGAATTAATTAAAATGTCATGGTCACGCGATCAAGTAGAGATGTTAATCGAAGAATATAAAAAATATCCATGTTTATATAAAGTTAAATGTACGTCGTACAAAAACAAACATGCTCGTAACGAAGAGTGCTTCATTCAGTGGAATGAAATTTTGAATTCTTGGCGTGGCATTTCAAAAAATGTTACGCTGAATGACATAAAAGCAAAGTGGAATGGTTTGCGAAGTACCTTTATGATTGAAAAACTAAAACAATACACAACTGCTGAGCTAAAAGCACGTGGTTAAAAGCTACAGTGAATTCCGACCGATTCCGCAAATACGTATGACACTCACTTTAAATTTGATACAATATTTGCTACCAAATTTGTGACAAAATTTAACAGCAAATTTATGATAATGTAAAACGGCTCTAAGACAAAAATTCTCAGCTATGAATGAACAGAATTGAACAAAAATTTATACCGGGTGTTCATTTTAAAACTTCCAGCAATTAATATCTCAAAAACCAAAAGTCAGATAAAAAAATGTTTCGGACAAAAGTTGTATGATAGAGAAGGGGAAAAAATATGGCATAATTGTTTTTTTAATTTATTGAAATTTTCAAGGTCATTTAAAGGTCAACTATGGTTTTTTAAATAGCACCTTATATATTTTTTAGCAGATTCATATTTAGCATGAATAAATAAACAACTTTTGTTTAAACAATTTTTTTATTGCATGTAGACTTTTCATTTACAAACACGTTTTCTACTGTTTAGACTAATAAATAGCCTTAACTTGTAGATATTAAATTTTGATTAACAATGTCATTAAGTTTTTATTTTATTTCAATGTATTTTACTCGAAAAGTATTTAATTTTTCTCTGCTTTACCTGTATTGGTGTTTCGTAAGGTAGACTTTCTGGACGTACTGCACTTCTGCTCGTGCACTAAACTCTTCTATTCCCAATTAATTTTTTGAAGTCGCTTGTATTCTTGACATGGCGTCTGCCGGAATATTATGTTTATCTTTGATGTGATGTGTATCTGTAGTGAATTGTAAGATGTAATCCAATTGTTCAATCTGTCTTGGGCTGCATTTTTCTGGTTTCTGCATGAAATAGTGATTTATGGTTGGTATAAACTGTAAAGTTTTGACCTTTAAGGTAATGCCATAATGTCATTCCGTTTCGCTTAATTTTCTTGAGAAAATTATATTGTATGGAAAAAATCGTTTTCTATTTTTTTAAGAACCTCTCTAATATCGGATGCATCAATGAATAAATTCAGGATTGAATCATCACTATTCAGAGTTGTGATATTATATAGTTAGCTTGTGCAAGATCCTCCTTTTTGGACTGTTTGTCAATCACGGCACACATCGATGCTTGTATAATGTGCTGCACTTGCCATTCACCGTTTGTAATAATTGATCGTACCTAAAAATCGTTACAGCTGCGTTTTTGTGTTTGGTTTTAGAAAATTGTTTATTTCGTCGACTTTACTTGGTAGAGGTTGGATTCCTTCTTTTGATACTTTTAATCCCAGCAATAATATTTCTGTTACACTAAATATGTACTTAGCAGGGTTGATGATTATGCTAAATTCGTTTAGTCTACGAAAAACTATCTCCATGTGCTAGATGTGCTGTTCTTTTGTTGTAGATTCTACCATTATATCATCGATGTATATATAAATAAAATCGAGTTCTCGAAATACTTTATCCATAAATGTTTGGAAGGTCTCTCCGCATTTATAAGACCGAAAGAAGTTTTCGTGAATTCGTATAAACTGAAGATAATATTGGTTTTTCTCGTAGTACACTGTGTTCAAAATCTTGAATCTGAGTTAGAAGATATTGTATCTGTCTGGAATTGTAGCAGCATTCAATCTTTTGTAATTTCCGCAAGGACGCTATTCAAAATTTTTTTTGGTACCATACGTAGTGGATTTGTTCATGGTAAAGATAATGGTTGTATTATGATTATTTCCAATAACTTCTTGGATTCTTGCTTTGCTATTCTCAATTTGTCCGAGACGAATCGTCTTGGTTCTGCAAATGTTGATGGACTACATGCTTCGATAATTATGGTGTACGACGTTGTGCGTGAGAAAATTCAGAGCAGGCGTCGGATGGATAATATTTGTATATTTTCTTGCTATTGCATGAAATTTGCTGTAGCCTGATATGGTCTGAATTTCCGTGGAATATTTTATACTGAAATATTGTTCGGTTGCTATTTGTATTATTACAGGAGTAAAATTGTATCTTTGAGATTATTTCGTATACAAACAACCGGCGTGACGTTTGTGGCATGGTAGATGTCGATGCCGCCTCTGGTTGTTCTTGTTTTTTGTTACAAAGTTACATGGTGGACGACATTTCTTTACTGCATAGCCAAATTGAAAATAATAAAAACATGTGCCAAAATTTTTTGGAGTAGGTATTCGCAATTTCGTTGTTCACCAAATTGCCACTGACCATTGGGATGCTGTTTATTAGTATTAGCAAAGAGTATGTAGTGTATAGAGGAACAGCTCTTATGGGTATACCTGTCACTAGCATTTTTCGTACCCTACAATAAAATTGTAGTCGATTCGTAACGACCTCAGCGGCAAAAACGAGCATTATATAATGAGTAAGCATTAAATGAGACAGCATGATAAGCTGTCTTTGTCTGTTACGATTTTGGCAATCCCTTCAGGTACATGGTTATAAAAGTAAGAAGAGAATTTCAAAGTATCGTAAAAACAGACAATTTTATTATTTACTTCGAATTTTAAAGATTATTAAAATTTCAAACCAAAGTTAAAACTAAAATAATTTTAAACTTCAACAAATCAACGCTTCAACTCGGATCTCTCGGCACAATTTTTAATTTTTATGTATTTAATTTCATGTTGAATTTTATTTTTTAAATCAAATCAAATTAAAATATTATTAAACATTTATCATTATTTTAGAAGTATACATAAAATATTATTCATGCTTTAAAATTCTTTTTTGGGTTCTGCTTTTTGCTTGTCATATTACATTAATATTACATATTAATTTATTGCAATTATTGTTTTAAAAAAGTTCGATTTGTTTTTTCGCAATTCTTCTAAAACTGAATGTTTTATATTTATTGCATGTGGAGTAACAGATATAAATCTTTCATATATTTGTAAACTAGATTTACATTACAAATTTTATTTAAACACTTTAAACCAAGGCCGTATTTAAGGGAGTGGTTTTAGGGGTTACAACCTCCCCGAAATTATTTATCGATAAATAATTCGATAAATTATTCGAAAGTTCGACTGCAATCGTAAAAAAATCAGAAAAAACAAAAACATTAAACTTGAAGTGTTTAAATAAAAATTAAAACTAAAGAGATATTTCTAATAAATTAAATCCCAAATTAAAAAATTGGAAATTCGTATTATAATCCGGGGATTGGCGACACTGGATTAAATACACCTACTACTAAATTGCAAAAATATAAAAACCGAAGATGAAAAATATAAAAATGCCCTAAATATTTACAGTCCTGTGTAAAAGTCTGCGACCACTTAGTTAATTGTTAGTTATTACTCCTATTAATTAATTTTCGATTTTTTGAAAAATAATTATATTGAAATGAATAAAATAGGTATTTTATCTTAATTCTTACTATTATGGTAAAAATTTTAAATTGCAATAAATTGTTTGAACCAAAAAGTTTAAAGGGAACATAAATTTTATGATCATCATGGGCAGTAAAATAGCTTAAAATAACACTTCCGCAATAATTTAGAATGGGCATTGTAAACCCATAAATTGTTTTATATTTTGTACATTTTTGTACATAAGTGTATATTTGCTTAAGATTTGTGAAATTTTCTTTCAATCTAATTTAGTTCTTCGTTTTGACAACATTATTTTACTATCTCGATCGGTAAAATAAGAATTTAGTTTGTGATTTTTATTCAAATATTAAAATTAAAAAATTTTATTTAAAAACGGTTTTTTACGTGAGAGTTTAAAATTAAAATATGAATAAGTTTAAACTTATTAAAAATATCGTAGTAAACAAAACTTTTAAAATTATATAAACAAAAACGCCCCCCTCTCCAGAAGTCAACCTGTAATCAAAATTTGTCGCTCCTTTGACAAATTATTTTCAACCATTAAATAGAGTTCATAAAAATCGAAATTTTCTCTGAATATCGAACTCAAATAAAGAAAAATCGCGCAAAAACATAATTATTTCAATTAAATAAAAACAATTTTTTCACAAAATTTTAATTTTTTTTTTGCGGTAACTTTTGACAAAATACTTTCAAACAAAATTTTCTAATAACAATACTCAAAAATAAAATAAAATCTTAATTGCAAAAATACTTGCACAAAATTATACTCAAAAAATCAGCGGAGCAAAATATAGGCTTCTGCCGTTTCCGCCATCTTGGTAAAAAAACCTCGCTCTAGTCACTTTTCTCCAAACATTACATTTCAAAAATTAATATAACAAAATTTAAATTTAGAAAAACTTCTTTTGTTATTTTATAAATTAGCTATTTATTTTGCTATTTTTTTAAAACCCTCCACGAAAATTTAGTCTAAATACGGCCCTGCTTTAAACAGTAATCAGTGCAGTCTTCAAAAAATTCAAAACAAAAATTTAAAAAACAAATTAAAAAATGAAATATTTAATCTTTGATATTTAATATTATTAAATAATTTATAGTATATTTTTAAATTATCGGATTTATCGGAAATTGATCGTATCATTTTAAAAAATTATCGTACGATAACATAATACTATCGTATAGACCAGGCCTGGTATATACTATAAAGCAGTGTTTTTTAACCTGTGGGTCACAATCCCCAAAGAGTCGCGATGTTTTGCTCGTGGGGTCGAAATTTTTTTAATAAAATTAAATTATAAATTTACATAAATTATAATAACTATTTACGATATAGGTGTTAAAAGTGAGATTTTATTTTGTTAGTGGAGAATTTCGCGAAACGAGCGATAGCGAGTCCAAAAAATTATAAACTAATAACACTAGTGTTAAAAATCTTTTTCTTACTAGTGTTAAAATAATTATTAATTATATAAGAGGATTAAGAAGGCTCTATTATTCTCTATTCGATAAGGTTGAAAAACACTGCTATAGAGGATACAAATTATCGTATTATTATATATACAATAACTACCGTATGGTGGTTACACTGATTGTAATGTTTACTGCCCTATTTAAAAATTTCTATGGAGACCCCATGATAAAACCGTGTTAAAAAACCTTTTTTCTTACTTATCCACTTCAGGTACGAACAGTCGCCAAAAAAGTATACCTGCAATTATCGATATAGTAGCTAACTTTATATTTAGGTATTTAATATAAAAATGTTCCCGGCCGATAGATGGCTTTGCTACGCCCTCTGGTAGACGGGATTGTCTCTACGTTTCAATTTTTAATACATGGCTGTTCCTCTATACACTACATACTCTTTGGTATTAGTTAGTATTAGAACTATCGGTAGGTTCTACCGTGCATGAAGGATGGCAGAGTAAGGACAATGTTGTGAACAGGCATTCGGATGTTTGCCAAATTTTGAGTATCTTCGCTTGCTCCATTAGTCATTCTTGCTATTGTAATGTTTTAAACCTCTGAGTCACAAATTTTAGCACTATAAGTAGTGATCGCTACTATATTGTCGTGTTTTGAAACCAAAAAATCATATTTTATTTATTTTATAAATAATTTTGAAGTTTGTTTTGTTATTATTGTAAATTATTTATTTGTAAGTACGCTGTACAGAAGATTTTAAGTGTAAATAATGTTGTGGTAACCGTGCTGAAGGTAGAGTGAAAGAAGGTTGTTGAAGTCTTAGAGACGCCGTTGCCTTAGTCTTGCGGGCGGACGATCGTTATTTCCGCTACGCCAAGTTATAATTTTACGCCAAGATTAATTTTAATTATTGAAAGTGGTTTTTAATTTTAATTAAAGTTGTTTTACTTGAGGTAAAGTGCTAATAATTGTTGTTTTATTGATTTTTCATAATCTTAGTCACAGTGATGTGGTCGCTTATAAATGGGTTTGAAATTTAAATTGTCAATTTTTCTAGAAACAATGCCACATTATGAGCGACGTAATTATTTTATAATTAAAATTTGTTGTTAAATTAATAGTTTTAAAATAAATTTTATTCACAAATAATATCAAAATTTGGTCTTATGGTAATTTCTACTTACAACATACAATTTTCAATTATTATCATATTTTTCATCATATAAATAGTAAAACGAATAACTAAATATTGCATTTCGTTCCTTTTTATCTTTGATTGACCATCATCTAGGACCAACTAGTCCTGCTGAATAATAATAATTAAAATATTCTATTTTATTACATTTGTTAAGAAAAAGTACAAATTAAATGTATTTAATAAATTAAATGTTGACACATTGTTAGTCTACAAACATAAATCTAATCAATTTTACAATAATTAAATGACGTGTGAATACGCACTGGAAAAAAAAATTAAAAAAAGAAAAAACTAGCGAAGGTGGAAATAGAACCGTGGACCCACTGGTTCCTAGTCTAACTCGTTTTTACTTGCGCTACGAAACTTATTGCTAATTGTTTCACATCTTGTCTTCAAACTCCCTAGACAATATTTCAAAATCGATTTTCTCGAAAATTTTTGGCCATCTTGGCCCTACGGCTTTGAGGAGTTGTTATTGGAGGGCCGAACTTTCAGCACAATAAGTGGCAAAAATTACAAAAATGCGGAGGTCATTATAATTTCCTTGTAAGCACTATTTCTGGATAAGCTTTAAATGGTAATAGAAAAATACTGCAGCCATGTCTTAAACCATTGGTCACATAATATGTATACATATGGGCTTTAATATGTAACTTCTAATTGATTCCAAGACCAGCCATAATTTACTCTTGTCTAATTTACTACTGTCATAAAGCATGCCTTTTTAAGGTCTATAAACGTACCATGTATATTTACATCTAACATATTTTTTTATCTCTACTAATTGTTGTATAATCAACAAATTATTAATGTAAGAGCGACCCGGCATGAATCCACTTTGATCTTCTGCAATATAGCTTCCAATCCTAATCTGAGTCTTTTTTGTAAGATTTATCTCCATAGTCTACTAAACGTATTGGTCACACTCAGTTTCCTGTAGTTAGAATTTTTTCTGTTTCTTTTCTTGTATAGTGATGAAATGTGGTTCATTTTCTATTTTGCAGGAGTTTTTTTGTTAGATTAGACATGCATTCATCATGTCTAGAATTATTTAGACATGCATTCATCATGTCTAGAATTATTTGCAAGAGTGCTGTTTCGCCGTAGTTTATTACATTCGCAGAAATGTCTCCAAGTCCCGGTAATCTTCTATTTTTCAGCTCTTCTATACATTGACCCAGTTCATCTATTTTATTATTTGTATTTCTCAAATTCTTCCCTATCTTCTACCAATGATGATTCACAGTGCTTTAATTCAAAGCTTTCTTTTATGAGACGGTCGTTAGCCTAATTTGTTAGTTGAATAACTGCTGACATTAAGGCACTCGGTTTGAATCTGGAGAAAGTCTAAACTTTCTTTATGAAGATTTAGTTGCGTAAAGCTATAAAAGTACCCCGATTTGAATAGGTATTTCTTGATCTTTTACTATTTTTTGATTATTGACCTATAGCCTTTAAATTTGCAGTTGCGAGTGATATTGACACTTTTTATCATAAACTGTTATATGTAGCTAAACAGTGCTAAATGTGCATTAATAATTTAGACAATTAAAAGACTTAAAAACGATGTAAAAAAATAAAGAAAATAAATGAGAAAATAACTATCAGATAAAAATAATGAACCAGATATTAACAAAAGATGAAAAAATTTAAGAGAAGTAATCCAGATTCCTACGGAGGAAATAACAGAGTATAAATAGAAAACGATTAACAAGAAATGGTTCGATTTAGAATATAAATAAAAACTAGAATTTAAACAAAGAAGAAACGGAAAGAAGTACATAAGATTTTGCTGACTTTTTACCCACCTATCTTATGTAAAGATTGTTTAAAACATTTTTATTCCCCCCCCCCCTTCCACTAAGTTTTACACAGAGAATACTTTACAGTGGCATCACCAAATTTTACTTTGTAGGACTAAATTTTGAATTAAATTTTGTTCAATATTTACCTTTCTTCGTTTTTAGTAGCCTAACCAGAACTTCACGTTCCCCCGCTCTATTTGTTTGTTCGGTTGTCGCCTCATTCGCAAATTTTATTTTTCTAACAAAGATTCGAAGAAAAAGAGAGAGAGCTAAAAAGGTTTCTATTCTGCAAGATCTCTTGGAAATGTAGTTAATTTCTTATGCAATGAATTACTTGAACTTTTCTTCTTTAGAATTTTTTAATTTTTCATACCACTATTTCCCAACAAAACCATTACCACGTAATTAATTACAAATTTTTTTATATCTTCCTGCCGGGTGCCGTAACTTCAAAGTTTTATATATCATGTGCGTAAATGCGACTTCAAAACAGTATCCACATAAATTATAAATGAATTTAATAGTATTTCTGTGTATGGTAGAGCTATGTTAGTTTGGTCGTTTTTTTTTGTGGTGAGTTTTTGACGGAACAATTTTCGATATAAAGTATGCAAGGCAGCTTTCGTATATAATACTTGTGCTGCTGATGCGTGCTTGCTTTAATTAATACCAGAAAGCATCGATTTGCTTTTACTTATCATAATTAATTAGGGAATTTTTATTTTAAAGGCCCATTGTAGTCTGTGGTTAAAGTAATACCATGCTTTTATGCGGTTAGTTGATGTATCTACCTTATTCTTTATATTTTCAGTATTTTATGCAATAACATTTTTATCTGTTAACCAGAAGACAAAGGCTTGTTAAGAAAAAGTAATTTACTTAAATAAACACAGTATTTTATCATTATTATTTTAGTAACTGTGCACAAATTGGCAAATCAAATTTTTTTTTATAGAAGTTTTATTGAGCTGAAAAGAAAACAACATAAAATCTATTGTGAAAAAGTAAATAATTTTGGTAAGTGCATAAAATGATTAACAGTCCAATATTAATGTGCGTATTCAAATTATAATTATGTACTTAGATACATATTTTTGTATTTCATTTTGTATTTTAGTGAAATTAAAATATTTTTGGCAATAAATTGTATTTTGTTTTGCTATTAATCCGAATATTTAATCAGGCTCAATGTTTATAAATTTTATTATTTCTTTTAAATTAATATAAAAATACTAACTTCTAATAGTAAAACTACCAATAATGTGATGTATTACAGATATTAATCTAGTTAGTACCTTATTTATTATTATTATTATTTTTATTTTTTATACATTATTTTTATACATAATCATGTATTTTTATACGAAAATACAAAATTTATTAGAGTTAAGTTTACCTTGTGTCTACATTGTAAAAATTACCCAGTTTATAAGAGGATATCTTACTCTAATAATGGTGTAGTTTTACATATATTTTACCTAATAAAAAATGTAAAATTTTGTAGACAATAAAGTATTAAGTAGTACATGTTAGAATAAATTTGCTCAGTGGTGCAATTTTCTATAAAGCTGTACAATAATCTACTTCTGTAAAATTTAACATTGTTGTGAAATTACATAATAAAAGTACATTTTGTTGATGTAAATTAACTTGAAAATGTAAAATTAACCGGTAATTTTCCATCTGAAATAAATTTTACGTGATTGTTATTTTACCAGAGTAAAACTGAACTCTTAAGATCATGGGTCATTATAGAGTGTGGAATTATATGTAAATGCATATTTTTGTTGCTTGTTCCTAGAGTCGTAAAAAATTGTATCTATGTGTTTCTATAACTTTAGAGTTTACAACCAAAATTTGAGAGTGCATATTTCATATGTTTTTATTTTTATTGCATATTTCATATGTTTTTATTTTTAAGACATATAAGTGCATATTTTCATAATTTTAAGAAAATAAAATTTAGAGAAGATAAACTTTGCAAAAATATCTTTGAAAAGAACAACTTCACAGGCACGGCTTGAAAACAAATTTGTTTATTTATTGTTGCATACGCAATAAACAGCATACATGCTGTCGTTTATTGTGCCGTCATAATGAAAATGTAGCTTATGATTATTTTATGAGTCATAATTAGAGCACAGAATTTAATAAATTTGCTTATTTCTTAAAATTGATGTCATCAAAATCCATATGGATAAAACCGAATTAGGCAAATCCGAATTCAATAAAATACTTTTTAAAATAGATATTTTGCATATTTTTAACACTAGGTAGAAATTTTCGTAGGTGCATTTTTGTGTTATTCAACGGTTCCATTTTCAATATTTCAAAGGCGATTTTCTCGAAAATTTCTTACTTTCTGTCCCAACAGCTTTGGGGAATTGTAATTCGAGGACTGACCTTCCAGCACAATAAGTGACAAAAATTACAAAAATGCGGCTGGCGTATAATCTCATTGTTAATTGTAATTAAATCTCCCAATAAAATTAATTAAAAAAATTAAAGGTGTTTGTTTTTTTAGTACATAATCTTTTATTTGTAAAGCATATACGTGCATATTTCAGACATTTATTGCTGTATATTGTCATGTTATTTTTGTCTTTTTTTGGAGGGAAGGCGATGAGAGAGTTTTTTTTTATCATAAAAATCATTATACAAGTTTTCCTTTTTGTGGGTCCTTAATATTTTATTGCAAAGATATCAGCTTGAAAGTTTTTTTTTATTAATCGAGAGAAACCCAGATATGATGAGTTATTGGATAGAATTGTGTCTAGACAGGCAAATCAGATCACAAATATGGTAGTCAAATTTTGAATAAAATTTAAATAATAAAAGTTTCGCGCGTGTTTAAAAATTTTTAAAAAGGTTGGCAAAAGGAAGATAACGTGACAGCTTGAAAAGAGATTACGCAGAGAATGAAGGTGAAAATTTGAAAAAGATGTTAAAAAGTTTCTGTAAAGCAATTAGTTTTTGAAAATTATTTTAAGAAGTAGTATTTCAAATGAAGTTGGATCGAGGAGTATTTTTGAGAAGATTTATGGAATTCTGTAGTAATAGATTTAGATAGAAATACTTGACATAATTATTTGGAAATCAAAAGGAGTCACAATTTTGAAGGTGGATGATTGTCAACCAAAAGATAGTGGAAACGAGCAGAAGTAAAAATTGATAATTTGATCGACTATAAATCGAGTAGAGTATGGATAATAGAAACTTGTAAGTTGGACGTGCGTGATAGTGCGAAGATAGCACGAGTAAGAAAAATTTTTGATAACTATTGTAAACACAATTATTTAAAACAATTATTTAAACAACTTTAATTATAGTATGACGACGTCGCTTATAATGTGGTATGCGTCTGAAAAAGTTGACAATTAATATATTCAAACTCATTATAAGCAACGTCACCATTGTGATTTATTTTGTGAAATTGCATATTTGCAGATTTGTCTTTTTATATCTGGGTTGATATATTTTTTTTTAAATTTTGTAAGTTGCAATAAAATAGACAGGAACACTAAAAAAAAATCATTCTGATATTTCATTGGGATTAAGAGTCTTATGTTGATGAGTAGTCGGAGGAATTCTGGTTTTATCAAGTAATACAAAGAAAAATAATTGTAGAGAAATAACATAGCATTCTTTTGGCAATAGTGGGGCGTAGAGTAAAAAAAAAAATAATAATTTAAATATTTTACATCTCAATATGTATGTGCATATATTGGGTACTTTTTAGTGCATAAATTCCACACTCTAGTCATTAATTTTAAAACTCCTGCTAATTGACCTTAATATGCACCTGATTGGTAGTTTTTTAAGTGATTAGGTTAGATTTGGTTATTTTTAAAATGTTTTGATACTTTCTTTGATTATTTACTGAACGATGGATTTCTGCATTATTCTTTTGGAATATGAGTTGCCTTTTTATGAATACATCGGTAAAGGTTATTAAAACTTATTGAAATTAATTCTCGTCAAAATCCAACGAACTGGAACTTTTATCTCTGTGATACCATTACATTTTTCTACCAAAACAAACTTCTTTGCAAAAATTAGTTTTTCAGGACTGATAAAGATTAAAATAAAAATTGCCGCCCCCAAAAGGCTTGCGCCCCGGGGCTATAGACCTATTTAAGCCTGTGGTTAGGTTGGCCCTGTTTCTAGTAAGCATTATCTGTATTTAGCTGGTTTTGCCAATCGTTTTGACCATATAACTATTTGCAAATTTCATAGAAATTATAGAAGATTTTTTTTTTCGATTAATTCTATTTTAATTTTTAACGCTGTTGGCTGTTTCTTAACCGTTGAGTTATCTTTGATATTAACTCTAGGAGGTCTTTTTTTGGCAATATAAACTTTCTAATTAAATATAGTAACTAGTAAAATTAGTAAGTACTAAATGTGATGTTACTATTTTGCTAGCAATTTTTCTATTTGTTGTTTCCAATTCGGACAATAAGTTAATTTTCTCAATTTAAATTTTAGAGAGCTGCGTAGCTCCAATTTTTGTCTCAACTTATTTTTAAATATTAAAATCAAAAGCAATAAAGACTTTAAAACCACTTATATAGTATATGCAAAATTTTACATGGGGGTAATTAAAAATAAGACACCGACTATATATCAATTTATCTTAAAGTTTAACCTATAGAGGCAAATTTTTCATTATTAAAATTTTTACGAATTAGTAATTCAGAATTATATAATATATTATCTGAAATATTAATTTAAGACTTCGCTCCGCTAAAAATATTCACAAATTATTTAATGTAATACTAAGTTTGTAATCAATCTAATAAATCCAGTATCTAAGTATCTAATTAATAGTAGAGTAATTAATTACATGCTACTCTCGAATTTTTACATGATTTTATAATTTTTATTTAATTTTTTATTATTATAAAATTATAAAGGAATAAAAGTGAAACAATTATTGTGATTTCCAATCTCAATATTCTATTTCTCAGATGCAGAACCTGTTTTTTGTGATTTTGATATTGTTTTTATTAAAAACTTTTCTACTAATTCTTTTTTTATATTGCTTTTAATTAATATTTTAAATAATTTTAGTTTCTACATTTTCAAAATCAGCAAATTTAAAAATTGTATTTATAAAAATAAGGAAAATATTAAAATGTTTGTTTTAATAAAAATTATGTATGTATACATAATGTACCATCAAACCTTGCATGTTAATCAATTTTTTTTGTCAAAAATATTTTCCTGTTTTTGGCAAAAAATTTAATGTAGGCTAGTAATATCACCTATTTTCTATTTTTTCGGGTATTATATTATAATATATAGATGGCGCTCCAGTTTAGTATAGTCAACAAATTTATTCCAATATGTACACAGAAGTGTATTCCATATCCCAAGAAAGCATACTTACCTGGCGTAGGGGTTTACCGTGATCAACAAGGCGGTTCCCCCAGGGTGAGGCCCTCTCATTGCACTACGATTGGGCTGACCCCTGCGATTATCCCTAATGTGGATAACTCGGGCGCGTAATTTTTGGTAGTCGGGACTGCGTACGCGCTGTCCCGGTTTTAAATAATCAACATAAATAATTTTTCAAATATTGCAAAAAATAAATAGTTTTTAACTAAAGGCAATATATAGAACTTTTTTCCAAAGAAATATAACGTTTTTATTATTTTAAATAATTAACAAAGTTTTGATAAAATATCACCACTGTTAACCGATACTAAAAGCCTGTTTACATTATAAAATTTCGCTTAAAATTTGTAGATTTACAGATTTGTGTTTACACCTTAAAATTATTTTACGAAAAATTTTTTTTTAATTTTTACCACGTTAGTAGTTGGTATATAAATAATTGTTTATAAAATACGCGAAAGTAAAATGGCGATGCAAAAATAACAAGTGATGAGTTGTGCAATTTTAACAACAGTGTTGTTGTTAAATCTATATAGAAAAAAAAGTTTATGAGAAAACAAAAAATTAAAAAAATTAGGTTATAAAAATAGGTTAGTTTCATATCATAATAATAACAATGTACCCACTACCAACGGAAAGCAGTGATACCACCTGATATCACCAAACACACCATAAAATTCACTATATAGGAAATAGGTGCCGCCCTATTTCTTAAAATTTGTTTTTTCAATTTTAACGAAAATTTTATAATGTAAACAAGCTTGAAGTTTGATTAAATTATCAGCTCTAAGCTGTGCATATTAATCAGATGTAAAATATTAAAATTTAAAAATTTGTAAAATATTTAATAAGAGTGATGAATAGATGGTGCGTCGAACGTATTCCCCGGTAATATTTACTGCTACTGTTCACATAAACCAAAAAATTCATAGAATCTTTACTCTGGTTTCCCTTCAGAGCGAATAAATCTTTCGCCTTTTACTAAAGATTTCCGTGGAGGGGAACACTCAAATGAGTGTTCGTTAAATTTTTACGAGCCCGACGAAAGTTGGGCTGCAAATTAATAAAAATAAAGAAGTTTGGGTTTAAGATTAAATCTTCCAGAAGAACGCGAGTGATCAAAATTAACCCGAGAATTTGAATAAAATTAATAAAAAAGATTTTAAATTTATAAAATAACTTATGGCAGGCAGCAGTGGAATATAGATTTTTTTTAACTAGCGTTTGAATTTTAATGATTTATTTTGATTTTATTTCAAATTATAGACCAATCAGAAATGATAAATAAAATAGAAATCTGTTTTAATTACATTACTTGTGATTGCAGGTTCTTTTTATGAGAAACAAAATGTAAATTTTTTAAAAAGCCAGAAAAGTTTACAGGGTTCAATAATACCAGCCAACCCAATTACGTTGAGAAAACCAATCAAAGTTCGACCGAGTTATTACAATGAGCTGTTATTTTTAAACTAGACTGTTAAAAATTTGATTTTATAATAAATAATAAATTTTTTTGAAGTGAAATTAGGTAATTTCCAAGAATCAAATGTTTATTATTCTCATTTTATCGTACATGTAAAATAAATACCTAAAGTTTAATATAAGTAATATTCAGTGGCGGCTTGTCTTAAAGGGCACAGGGGCACATGCCCTCCCATCCCAAAACTAAAAACAAGGCTTAGCTTAAAATAATTTATTTATTTTTTAATTAATTTTTAATTAACTGTTAATTATTTAAAAAATAAATTTTATATTACATTATTTTGTAGTTTATTCCAACAAACTATTATAATAGAGTCACGCAAATCGTCACCCAAACGCAAGCTAACGGTAGTGCTCGACAAGCAAGTTGTATATTTTAAAATTCATTTTTAAAGTTGACCGACAGGTTGAAAACGGGTCACACTCTAAGAAACCATTATGGGTAATCAGTTGGGTTCATAACACCAGAAGTGTATGACGTGTTGCTTAGTTAGTTTACAAGTTGTGTTTTTATGTTTTTACTTTTAAAATGTATGAAGTATTTAATATACATTTTGTGCAATATACATATTACTAATAAACTATTTTGTTTTTATTGTTTGTTAAAAAAAGAAAAATTTCCATGGGTTATTAACGGTGAAATTATTTACATCATATAGAAATGCAGAAATTGCTTATAATGTGTTAGGGATTATCGATATTCGATTATATTATCGATTATCGTATTTATTTGGGTTTAATTTTGCTGTTGAATTCGATTCTGTTCTTGGCGTACGTAATATAAAAGAAGCAAAATTATTTAAAGGAACTTCAAAAACGATACAAAACAAACTACTAGACGCAATATTTGTAGTTTATAAAAGTGAAGTCATCAAGCAAATCAACTCAGCAAATTTTTTAACTATAGAAGCGGACGAAACTACAGATTACTTATTTAACATGTAAAAATTAATTTAAAAAAAAGGTTATTCAAATCAACAACAATTAGTTGTAATATTTGTTACATATATGAAGAATCAATTTGTGAACGATTCTGGTCTTTTATTAAACCATTATGTTATACAACGCAAATTTTATCTATTTCTTTTTATAAAATTAAATTTTATCAGTGTGACAGAATTACAAACCAAATTAAATATTGCACCCGATAAATTGATTTCTCAAAGCTATTAAATTAAATGAATATTAAGGATGTATGAGCGAGGGCGTGGGAGAATAGCAAATTTTGATGAGTGGGGATAGGCTAGTATCGTTGCGAGGTGAGGTGACAAAAATAACCACGTGACGTGTAATTTACATTTGGCAACACAGTTTTTTTGGTTAATTTCCTATCGGTGACATCTGACATTTGAACGTTTTATGCATGCTATTTTTTTAATTTTCATTTATTGAAATGCTGTTTACTTAATATAAAAATTCTCAAGTCTGCTGCTTTCACTATAATATAATATAATATCTGTTTTTAAATACACAAATGAGGTTATATTTACATCTGTATTTACTATTACTACCGCTAGTTTGTTGTGGCGCTCGTGATAGCAGTGAACTACAGTGAAACGTTGCCAAGTGTCATATTACGGCGAGAAAAAATTTGTAAAATAAAATAATTTGAATTTCATTTCAATTTTTCTTTTTGGGATGAACCGATGCATAGTATTTTTAATATACTGACGAATTACTGCAAGTATCATCTTTTTTATTTATAGTTTTTTTTTAAACTGAAGATATTTTAACATACTGATATTTGTTGATTTATCATCACAACTACCCAGTTCTCCATAAGAGCAATGTATTTTATGTCGATTTTCAAAAATTTTTTTCTTTAAAATATGAACGGTTACCTATGCTGAAATTTTTACAGTAAATTCATTGAGTAAAAATCTATATATAAAAAAATTTTGAGGTCTTAAATTGAAAATTGTTGTCATGCTCATACATCCTTAAATGCTCTGGCAGTGCTGTTTCTTGAAAAAACTTTGTTCGAGGAATACCAGATTAGGATGATAAAGTAATTGAACATTTTTCTAACAATAAGGATATAAGGATAGAGTTTTAATTATAAATAAAAAAAAATATTTTTTTTAAATTTTTGTGCCTTCCCACTGGAAAATGTCACGAGCCGCCACTGGTAATATCATATCACGTAAATTAATTAATAATATAATACATAAAAATTCACATTAAAATCAAATAACTTGATCAAAACGAAGCTTTAAAGAAGAATTGTCATTTTTATTTTTTGTACTAATTTACATTGTGTTAATGGTATGAGAACGACGCTTAGTGTTGACGTTAAATATTGATGACGTAACTTATGAAACTATGTTTTTAAAAACTAAAAATTCAACATAATTAAGGTAAGAACGGTAGACACATTGCCTGCTTTTTCGACTGTCTAGCCATCACACGATGTGTTTCTGACTCATTAGTCGTCATCAGTACCGTTTACTTGGTGTTATCACTTAATTATGTGCACTATACCAGCTACTGGTTCAACAATTTATGGTACTGCTGCAACGGTACTGATGACGACTAATGAGTCAGAAACACATCGTGTGATGGCTAGACAGTCGAAAGAGCAGGCAATGTGTCTACCGTTCTTACCTTAATTATGTTGGATTTTTAGTTTTTAAACTTTTATGCACGATGGGTGCAAGATTTTTAACTTTCATATGTTTTTAAAGTAAAACTTCCTTAGGCGCGACTAGGGGTAAATACGACAAAGCAACGGATATGCATTACGGCAATATGACAGTATTTTTAAATTAATAACTAGTAACATAGGTGCAACAAAGACAAACTCAAATAAATTTGTCATAGGGGGGGGAGGGTGAATTTAAAAATACGATACATCAAAAATAATAATGATACCCAATGTATGCGTTAAAAAAACATAGCTACATTAGTTCTTAGCGTCATAATAATTATAATGAAAGTAGTTTATAATGTGAATTTGTGACTGTCTGTCAAGTTTGATTATAACTTAAGGTTATTTACAAATTAAAATAAGAATACGATATCTAGTGACAGAATAAATTGAGAACATTTCGATGCGAGTATTAAACTTGGTTCATTGTACTTAAATAAAGATTTTAGAGCAATTTGTTTCGCCATTTTATCTTTATCTGTGATAATTCGAACACACAAAAAGATTTACAAGGTTGACTCGATCACTATAAACACAACCATAAACTCGATTACTCGCATATGACCGCCATTTTGAAAATTTAGCAGCGACCCCATTGTTAATTTTATTCGCGAATATTCAGATTTCATTTAAGTTTATACTTTGGTTTATAGATTTTCTTTGAATAAAAGAGCTCTATGATGACAGTGACGGTTTTAAGGAACATGCAAGATAGGCTCGGCCTACCCAAAATTTAATGTACATAAATAACATTTTCTTTATGTATAATATAATTAATATTTTAATATAGCGGACAATAAATGTTTGTTATTTTTCATTATTTACACTTAAAATTGCAATTACAGCTGCAAAAATTAGAGCGTTTTATATATTTTTTTTTATCTGCTTCAAAGTATTATAGCGTAGGCACTGGCCTAGCTTGGTCCATATAGCGCAATGTAACAGTAGGACCATGACACCAGATACAGCAATACTATGGCTTCAATAGCGTGCGCTTAGGCCCGGACCTACCAGATACTTTCAGTTATATGATACCACGCGATAAACAGTGTTTCTTATCGGATATAGTATTATGCGATCGGCATTTTAAATCTTTTTACATGACAAAAAAGAAAATTTATCTCAAATTAATCAATATTCTGTACTTTGTAATGTACTTTTATTATTGCAAAAATAGTTTAAAGGGTAGGTTAGGTTGCTATTGCTAAAAAAAATTGCTATTGCTGCAATATCCTAAGATCGTCTAACTACACTTGAACTGTTATCAATACAAAAAGACATAAGAAATTATAAATAACTCAAGAAAATATTCACACCTTTGTCAGTTTTTATCTGTTCGTAAAATATTGCTGGCCTACCCAAAATTTTTCTCTACGAGCCGCCACTGTACGATGATTATAATATGTATTGACAATTATTTGAATATCCTGTTTTTATATTTTCATCCACTACCACTGTATATTAGGAAAGTTTAATCGTACGTTTTCCATAAATTAGCAGCTTTTTAATGTACTAATGCAGTGTTCCCCAAATAGTGGTTCGCCGACCCCCGGGAGTTGCAGCATCTTATTTGGGGGTCCGCAAACCCACGACATAAAAAGAAAAAAAACTTGTAAATACAAAGAACAAGCTACCACTGCTCTTATTTTGATAGCACTGAGTGCGGTAAGCAATACTAAAATTATTTTGCTAATGAAGCATTTGATAAGCTAATATTTAGCTTCTTAGCTTCTTCAAATAAAATTTTTACATTTTGTTTCTTATAAAAAGAATCTGCAATCACAAATTAATGTAAGTAATGTAATTAAAGCAGATTTTATATTATTTATCATTTCTGATTGGTCCATAATTTGAAATAAAATCAAAGTTCATCCGCTAGTTAAAAAAAATCTATATTCCGCTGCTGCCTGCCATAAGTTGTTATATAAATTCAAAATCTTTCTATTAATTTTATTCGAATTCTCGGGTTAGTTTTGATCACTCCGCGTCTTTCTGGAAGATTTAATCTTAAACTCAAACTTCTTTTATTTTTATTAATTTGCAGCCCAACTTTCGTCGGGCTCGTAAAAATTTAACGAACACTCATTTGAGTGTTCCCCTCCACGGAAATCTTTAGTAAAAGGCGAAAGATTTATTCGCTCTGAAGGGAAACCAGAGTAAAGATTTTGTGAATTTTTCCATTTATGTAAACAGTAGCAGGAAATATTACCGGGGAATACGTTCGACGCGCCATCTATGCATCACCTTTAATAAATATTTTACAAATTTTTAAATTTTAATTTTTTACATCTGTTTAATATGCACAGCTTAAAGTCGATAATTTAATCAAACTTGAAGCCTGTTTACATTATAAAATTAAAATTTAAAAAACGAATTTTAAGAAATAGGGCGGCACCTATTTCCTTACAATTTTACGTAAAATATAGTGAGGTTTATAGTGTGTTTGGTGATATCACTGCTTTCCGTTGGTAGTAGGTACATTGTTATTATTATGATATGTAACTAACCTAGTTTGATAACCTAATTTTTTTAATTATTTGTGTTATAATAAAATTTTTTTCTATATAGATTTAACAACAATACAGTTGTTAAAATTGCACAACTTATCATTTGATATTTTTGCATCGGCATTTTACTTTCGCGTATTTTATAAACAATCATTTGCACCACACTAACGTGGTAAAACGTAAAAACAAATTTTCCGTAAAATAATTTTAAGGTGTAAACCCGAATCTGCAAACCTACAAATTTAAAAAAAATTTTTAAGAGAAATTTTATAATGTAAACAGGCTTTCAGTATCGGCTAACTGGTGATATTTTATCTAAACTTTGTTGATTATTTAAAATAATAATAACGTAAATAATAATAACGTACAGCGCGTACGTAGTCCCGACTATTAAAAATTACGCACCCGAGTTATCGACATTAGGGACAATCACAAGGGTCAGCTCAATCGTAGTGCAATAAAAAAGCCTCACCCTGGGGAACCGCCTTGCTGATCACGGTAAACCCCTACACCAGGTGACTATGCTTTCTTGGGATATGGAATACACTTTTGTGTACATATTGGAATAAAGAAATAAATTCACAAAATTTCTAAAAATTTCAATTTGATTTACAATTTATTTTAATGTCAAAACGTATTGTAGCATTTGACGTTTGAGCGACATTGTTATAAAGCGCATTCGTTTATCGTTAATTACTTTGTTTATGTTGTTTATTCTTTGTTGTTTCTTGTTTGTTTTATTTTTTGTTGTCTTTGTTGTTTATTTATTATTGTTAATTAGTTCGTTATTTAGTTTTTTTACCTACATATTGTTCATTATTTTTAGAAGTTCTGTGAAAACGGTTGGTTTCCCAAAAAAAATTATTTGACTAAAGTTGTAACCCGTTATATTTCCTATCTGGTTTGAGCTGTTAGTTTTTCTCTAAGACGTTTCGTTTAAGAGATAGGGGATTCACAAGAAAAGTAAAAAAAATAAAATCAGAATTTTTTCAACATTTTTTCTTTTAATTTAATTTATAACTCAAAAACTGTTTATTCTAGACGATAAGGAAATATAACCTAATTTGTAGAAAAGCGACTGATCTTTAACAAAGATCTAATCTATTAATAATCAATAGATAAGTGGTTTAGATAGTATAACTCGATATTAATTATATCAAATTTTTTTTCATCGCCTGATGATGCCATAGTATGGTGAAAACGTTTGCGATAATATACATACGGTGTATTTATATTGTGTTAACTTAAACATTTTAGTTCTAAAAAGTGTTGGTGCATTTTTGGTTTATTCTAAAAAATTTGATATGACTAATCTATCAAGTCTAAAAAGTCAATAACATCGAAGTTATGGCCGTTTGAAATCAGAAATTCAAAATATTGTTTTAAAGGGAGGTACCTCCTAAGGGTTTGAACTTGAACAAAAATTTTATTTGAAAATTTGTCTTAGGAAAGTGTTCTTTATCACCACCTCAAAGGTTCTCCACGGTCACGGAGACACCCTGTATAATAAATAACTATTATTTTTAACTAAATCGGCATCTGTCAAAAAAGTTTTACTTCAATTTCGTGTGACGGTTACACGCATTTTAAATTTTTTTATATTTATTTTTTTATATATTATTTTTACCATGCTTAATATTATTACCAGTGACTGGTAAACATTTAGTTACCGGACAAGTGATAAATATACCTTTTAGCATTAGACATTTTAAAGACCTATTTTAGAATTATTGTACTTTTAATAACTTATTATTATTATTTGAACATCTATTTGTTAAAAAAAAAATTAATTTTGTAATTTAAAAGACTTCTTTTATAATTGTTGTAATTTATTAAAACCTATTAGTATTTGAAGTTTTATTTGTTAAAAAGAAATTCTGCTTTGTCTAGCTTCGTAAAAAAGGCTACTTCCTATTCCTATTACTAATTCCTATTGAATGGCATAAAATAATTTTAAAATTTTAACTTAAAATACGATGCTTGTTGTTAAAATTTTAATTAAATGTGCGCCCAATAATGTTCTCACCGAGTGTTGTGTTGATTGATTTCCTTTCTCCAGGTTACTTGCATCTGGTTTTTCTTGTTGATCCTTCCTGCTACTGCTCGTTCTTGATCTGGAGCATCTCTTTTAGTAAATTGATTTATTGTTCATTCCGGGTAAGTTGGATTCACTTGGATTTTACTTTTGATTGCGGTATGTTTTATTTCAATAAATTCTTAATTTTTCAGGTTACACAAATGTTCAGTTTTTTGGAGCTACAAATTTTAATCTGCATTTCTGTAAACGACATTGTAGCGCAAAATTCAAATGGTAAATCAACTTAATGTTGTTTGCTGCACCATTGTATTATTTTATTTTTTACAAACACTTTTATTTTTAAACCTTTTAAGCTCTAATTGATTTATCATTTGATCTCTCATTTGAAGATTCTGTTATCTAAAAATATCTTTCTTTTAAATAAAATGTAATGAACTCAACAAATTTTCAGGTAAGGAATTTTATTTTAAAATAATTTTATAACTAAAATCTGTTTTTCATTTTTGAATTAATTGGCAAATCAAAATAGCATTCATCATAACTAAAAATCTGGACTCTCATCTTTGCAGGAGTAATTTTGCACAACTGAAGACTTTTTGTGTTTTAAAAAATATAAATTAATAAATTGTTACTATCTAAAAAATTTAATTTAAAAAATTGAAAATTTAAACATCTACGGCTCAGCTATTGCTTAACCTCTTTGCTCATCTATTCGATGTATTAGATATATTCAAGTTTTTTTGGAATAATTTCTCAAAATGAGCAAAACAAGAAAGTTATGAAAAATGTTCTTTCTCAATTGGATGACTTGATGACAATGGAATATTTTTTGCATAATCTCTCTAATTCTTATTTCAGGATCTAATATCGAAGTAATTCACTGAAGTTAACTTTCATAAAGACGCTTGCATATTTTTTATATTCACATCACTGCACAGCGCTAGCATGGTATTTACTGCCCAAAATTAAGAGCAATGGAAGTGTAAATAAAAGTTTTGAAGGAACTTGATATCGTCCAACCAGGATCCAACTGAGGATGACACATTTTGTGTCTAGGTTAATGTGATCCTTGTTTTTGTCAAACGTTTATTTATAAAAAATAATAACCTTATTTTGGAATACTTGGTGCAACAAATTATTTTATTTTAAATAAAAAATTTTTTGAAAACGTCTGAAGTTCTAAGTCGGCATGTTATGTATTTTCAACGGTGTACGAGGTGACCATTTTAGAATCTTTATGAACATTTTTGTTTTTCTTTTGTGCACTGATAAGGCCTCATATTATATTGAACCAATCAGAGTTATTCTACCGCAATACTTATAAAGTATTGCGTATAATACCTATAAAGACAGAGTATCTTAAAATGTCAAACTCTACCGACATTTAGTTGTCTTTCAGTGACCTATAACCAAAGGAATAACCTTTTTAATTAAAAACATTCGCTTATTGAAAGTAATTGCTTGTGTATAGAAATGAATAATACTAATACCAATATAATCCAACTGTAGGTGTTGATGATTTATATTTGATTTGCAAAAGTATTGTCGTTAAATAACAGCATGCTAAGCTAAAGCAGGCTTGAAGAACATTTGCAATAATTGTCACCGGCAGCAAGTTGGTACGTGGTGACCGGTTAGAATGCAAAAGCTCAACTTATTGACTATTAAATGGCAATAAAAACGACGACTAAAAATATAGTGTTTTACATTTATGATGAATATCAATAAAAATATAGAATGCAATTTTATATTTATTTTATTAGTTGAAAGTTCTTCACGATAATAAGTTGTAAATTGAATTAGTGGCGGTCCGTGAGTAAGTAATTTGGGGAGACTGGAAATCTATACGTAAATAATGTACATAATAATCCTTGAGTTTAAAACTGAAGTTACCACTCCATTAAATCATTTTGTATCGTCTTAGATATTCCTTTAACTATTATTGATAACAAAAAGTGTTTTTTAAGCAACTTCTCTTCTTGTGCAAGTAGTTCTAGTAATTCAAGATAGGTAATTCCTTTTATTTAAAAATTTGTTATTTTCTCGATGTCCACGAAAAGTAATTTCTTGCTTACTCAAAAACAAACAACATGCTTTAAACGTACTAGTAAACGTCTATTTATACTGACTTTTTCATTATGTTTTAGGGCAGGAAGTCGTCGACTTTCTGATAACACATTATTCAATTTGAATTTACCCAAAACATGAAATTTTTCTTGATTGCTCAAAAAAAATATTATTGGTGAAAGTATTTATATATAATGTTTTTCTTATAAAATTTTTTATTGTGGACAATTCATCAACATACCTTTCCTCCGCCAAAAATTACGCAAGTAAAACAAAACTTTTTATTTCGCTTATCGCAACCAGTAAGTCACAAAAATTAATATACCAATTGCACTGAAATTTTCTAGTAAATTTACCTTTTTTATATTCCAATAAAAGGCTGAAAGAAAGGGTGTGGTCTATTAGTTCATTTTTAGTTAAAAAATTATTTTTTAATTTATCGTTTATTTCCATTGGTGAACTAAATTAAAGAAGTATAATACAGCAATAAATGCACAAAAACGTAGAACTTGTAATAGCAAATATGTACATAAATTACATTGCATAAACTTTGTAGAAACTCAATGTAGTGTAGAGACTTTGTAGAGACTCAATGTTGAAATATTTCCTGTATGCAATTTTCCCACTTCTTTACGTTCGTATACGTTATGTATTAATCAGGGGCGGTTCTACCATAGGAACTGCAGAGCTGCAGAACCGCCAAAAATAAGAATGAGGTGTACTAAATTAATTATTATTACTTATTAGTATAACCACCACATTTCAAATTATTTCAATAATTGAAGAATAATCAATTTTGGTTTCAAAGCGCGCTTCATATGTTCCCTTGAGTTATAAGTACTTTTATTAGTCAGTCAAATAAGTACTGTAATAATTAATACAAGTCCGTTACGCTTTCGAAATCACTGTTTAACTTCGATGTGCTGGAAATGATTCTGAACATGAAATGAGGCGAGCTATCGGGTGGAATCGTATTCATATCAGTATACATCGTGGTGTTAAGACAATCCTAACACCACGGTATACACTACAAATTGTGCTGCATCTTATGCAGAATTACATGCCGTATTTTTGTAATATAATTTAAAATTTGACTTATGAAAACAACTAGTAAGTTAATTTTTGTTCATTGGTTGTTCAACAACATTGTTAAACAATAAAATGCAATAGTTTAATACTCGTAATATAGTGTAATTTGAAAATTTAGTACAAATTTTAATTTTACCAAGTTTCTTATAAATACTATTATCAAAATAGAAGTAAAATTATTTTTTGGCAGATCCTATATTAGACACTCGAAATCAAATCACGTTTAATTATTAATATCAGTAAAATTAAAATTATGTAGGTTTTTTTCGCAGATTACAAGATATAGGAGCAACCTACCATGGTACAACGTACAACCGTTCTGCTCATATTTCAGCTCTGGTTTTACGAACATAAATACGATTTTATTTTAAACACATCTTGCGTTATGAACTTTAATTGAAATTATGAATATCGAAGATAGTATCTTATACCTACTAGTACATAAAAAAAGCTTATGAATATTAAATGAAGAAAAAATAAAATGAAATATTACTAATATTTTTAACACAACTTCTCTCATAAGCCGTACTTAATAAAATTTTTTCAAAAATTAGTTAGAATTGCAATTTATTGTAAAAATGTAAAATCATATACAGTACTACATTCTAGATAAGTGTTGTACGTTTAATATTTAAAAATGTGCAATAAGTAAGTTTATTTTTTGAGATTGCCATTTTTTGATATCTGCAGAACACCCAAGAATATTTTTCACGAGCCGCCACTGGTATTGATAGCATTTAGCATAGTATGAGTCTTTGGTAAGGACGTCTATTGCAACTGGCAGCCGTCGTTATCTTATCGTATAGCAATTCAGCATCACTATTAAATTTCTGCAGGTGTTGATTTCAAAAGCTTTTCTTTAGATAATAATTATGTAAAAATATGATTAAGAAATTAAAACACCACATGATTTTTTCAATACAAATAGTGTCTGTGGAAATTTTATTATAAATCATAATTTTTAATAAAACATTTTTTTTCTTTTTGGTAGCTGACTTTTTCTTCCTCCCCCCCCCCCCCACACGATACATTTATTTAATCTTCACCTAACGACGATTAAACGATAAATACTTTTATTTTATTTTATGTATAAACAATGTTTTACTAGCCAAAATCTTTTATTCGACAAACGAACAAGTATCCGGGATTCCAAGGTAACAAGATCTTACAGTCAAGAAATTACGTCAACTTCGGATCGATTGTATCCGGTTTGAAGGTAATTTTATTAAGTTTCTCAAGTGAGTTGGTTTTTACATATTACCTTATTTGTGCTGAACCTAGGTTGTATTTTAAATTTTATAACTCCAATTAATCATAATCAATAGCCATACATGGAAAAATTATTTAAAAAGGGGCAGGTGATAAAGATTTATGGCGTTTTAGAAATCTTCACAAATAATGCCCTATGAAGAGGTATTATTTGTAAATCTTTCAGCTATATAAATTCTGATTGAAGCTGCATATAAATATCCTGTTTGATTTTAATTTCGTTTTAACGGCATGTCTATACCTTCTCTGCATAAACGATAAGTTATGACAATTACTAGGTACCTAAAGATGATCTTTCAAATCTCACCTCATTTTTTCGAGATATTTCAAAAAGGCTATAAAAATATTAATTGCTTATTATGGAAAGACTTAATAATAGAATCATTGTATTGTAGCAATCACTTAGTATATTACCTAACAGACTTCTTAATACCACGACAATTTGTAAAAAACCTAAGTGCTAACCATAAATCTATTCCCACATTAGCTACCTACTTGTATAATATAAACATGAATTACATGTATTTTTTACAATTTTACAACAAAAACTAAAGGTGTATCCTACACCATTATAAGATTATAATTTTTTCAGAAAATATCTATTAAGAGAGACAATGCACTTTGGGTTAGGTATAATATAGTTTTTGCTATAATTTATTTCTGCCACCATAAAGTCGCCGTGTCGTTGGAATTAATTTTAAAATTATTCATTCAAATAAATTCTAAAAATATTCTTTTTCTGTCTAATTTTGTAATAACTTCTTTTAACTTCACGAACAATGATGATTATATTGTCAATCCTACAAATAAAAAGAAAAACAAGATTGATGAAAGTGTTAGCTAAGAAATATTAGATAACTGCAATATACTGTAATGATATAATTTATCAAAAAATATCACTAGTAAAACACTTTTTCAAACTTCAAAATCTTCGTTTCAATAAATTTAAAAGCTGTCTTCTTATCACACAAATTTTGTCGTTTCCTCGACAAATTATTTTCACTTCTTAATAAATTCTAATTTACCAATTTACAATTCTAATTAAAAAATTTTAATTTAAGCCAATCTCTCTCTAAATCAATCAATCAATCAATCAAACCATCTCGGTTCGGTAACAAAATATCAAACACTTCAAAATAATCCAATATAATTCCAAATTTCATAAATATGCAGTTAAGTATGAGCGAGCACAGCGAGCGAGTAACTTAAAAGCTATATGAGTTTAGTAAAACTACTTTTCTTACGAGGTTTGTTTATACAATTTTTTCGTATTTTGTGAAAATTTAATCTAAAATATGAATTTAGACGTTTATGAGTAAATTTTTTTTGCGCTCGATCGGTCTAAATTTTTTCGTATGCCTTCCTACCGATAATTCACGGGGGTACGAGACGAGGGGGGCGAATTTTTTACTCAGTTTTTCGATATCTAGCGCCGTTCTTCAGTTATTGCTAATTTAAAAAGTTTCTAAATAGATATTTGTGTATAATTTTCGTAATAATCTAGTAACCAGACACGGCGGCTTTATTTATTTACATAACAACAGTTAATTTTTATTTTTTGATTTGAATTTTATGTAAGTTACATAATATTAATTATAGAAGTGAGATTGATAAGTTTTCTAGTTTGAAAAATAATTTTGTACTTTTAATATACATAAATGTATAACGATGATTCCAATATTTAAATAAACAATCTTCTATCCAATAGTTTTTTATTGACAGTGACATTACTATACAGTAAAGTGACATATCTATGTGCTAAAGTGCCACTTTATTAAATGAAGTCTGTAATAATGGCGTCTATAGCTGTATTCTTTTTACTTATTTTATTTCCATCTCAGTTGCACAACTGAGATAAAGTGAGTTGAGACGAACTGAGATTAACTGAGTCAAAGTGAGAAAAACATAAGGTAAAAAGAACAACAAAAATTTACTACTAAGTGAATTTTGAATTTAATTATTTTGAAGTTTGGTAGTACTAACCAAATTTTTTTTTTTTATTATTGTATAATGTCAACATAAACGTCAAAAAGACGAATTAAAAATTTAAGGTGCAGTAGATATTAAAAAGATTTCAATAAGTGACAAGTTTAATTCAAATCAACCAATCCGGGCAATTTTCCAATTTGTCTCAGTTGTAACACTTCAAAACAGCAAGATCAGTTTGGGTATGGAAGGGGATAATTTTGTCACGTAAAACTCAATTCGGCACGGCACAGTACTTATGTCAAAACGGTAAAAAAAACACCCTTTCAACTGAGTAACTGAGTATCTCAGTACAATCTCACTTAAAATAGGTAAAAAGAATACAGCTTATATTATGTAGATAAAATATCATAACCAACATCATTCATTTCAAAAACCTTGTAATAATTATAAATTTATAATAAAAGTTGATAAAACCAATCATTTGTTTTATATCCATTTATATAATATTTATATAACCATTTATAACTATTGCATAATAAGTATTATGATTAGAACTTCATATCTATAAATTAGGGATTAATTAAAAATTGTTGTAAATCTAACCTCGCACTCGCCACAGATATCTATTATTTTTTATGATCTAAGTATTGTTTTACTACTTATAATTTTACGGTTAACATAACCCTACTTTTTATTTGGACCTTTCCACTGTATACTTAATCATATACTTCGTTTTAATAAATGCTATTATTTTAATAAATAGATTTTCCCTACATTTTCATATTTTACAACCTCATCTAGAATGCGCCTTCCAAGTTGAGAAGTGCTGGTGAAAATCAAAATTTTCTTCTTTTTGACTTACAGCTTTGTTTACAGAAACTTTTAACTATGAACGTTGCTCTTTGCTTGCATATATCATTGATGTAATTTTCAAACCTTTTGTTGAATCGCTCAACTTGCTCGCTATATTATATGTTCTGACCAATTCGTGTTTTGCGATGTTTTTCCCACGATCATTCAATATCTTTCGACTAGGGAACTTGGCCGCAATTCATTCACATGAATCATTATGATTCACATGAATCACATGATTCACATGAATCACATGATTCACATGAATCATAATGATTCACGCTCAGACAATCGAGCAAAACACACGTGTTATTTTGAATATACCAAAGAGTATTTCAAACCTTACGTATTTCCAAGAATACCAAGAAAATACTGACGAGAAAAAAAAAATGGTAAAAAAAACAGCACAAGTGGCGAATCAGGACTACGACAAAGCATTATTTGTCGATAAAATACGACGGAAAAGTAAAATTATCGACATCATCTTCCGAGAAATCGAAAAGAAAGAAAGATTAGAAAGACTGTAGGAAAGAACTGGGATTGATCGAGACTCTGACGTGGAGCAACGGACACCCAGTCCAAGAAATACCAAATCCGGAAAAGTCATGGAAAGAAACAAATTCGTACACAGCCATGAAACTGTACAACCAGGACCCAGCACCTCTAACAAATTTGAAGCCGATTATTTGAACTCGCTGCTGGCTCAACGCTCTATGTTAAAAAAAACATGGAAGCTATGATGTTAGAAACCAGTGATTTGAATGACAAAATCGCAAGTCTGTCAAGTGGATCCGTCCCGGCAACACTCAAAAGAAGGAACACCACCGACGAAAGTGTCTGCAACTCGGTAATGAACGCAGAAGAAGAGAAAGATTTTCAGTCAGTTAGAAGTTAGAAGAAGTTAGTTAGTCTCCACAGGACTAACCGCTTCAAGCCTCTGACTGAAATCTCGGATCAGCAGCCAGAAAACAAAATTGAAGTGGAAGCAGAAGTTGAGCCAACAGCTACGACGACGACAGACGTGATTGAAGTCCAAACCGAAATCCCGCTCATCACTATAAAGTGATGATGTTAGCCCTGGTGAAAAGTGAAATTTAAAGAATTCACTTAGATTTCTGCAGTTTATTGTTTTTTCACAGGTAATATTTTTTGTCTTGATCTCTCGTAGGTTCAAAAAATTTTCTGCGCACTTTACATTTGAAGCACTTTAGTATTTTCTTATTGTTTTCAGTTAATATCTAGATATTATTAGAGTACATGAAAAGTATATTATTTATTACTGTCTTTTGCTATTAGAATGGAATTTTGATGTTAGTAAGTTGTACAGTGGGAAGACATAATCCAGTAGTGTGGTGTAAGACTTAAATCGACATGTGACGTGCAAGACTACGATTCGATGCTTGGTCTCTGACTAAAAATGTTGTGATTTCTAATTAAGTCTAATTTCTACATATGGGCTATGCATCTAGCAAAGTTAGCATAAGATGCCAATTGTAAATTTGGTATATTACATCGTTAAAAAAACAGGACGTAGTTCTAGATTCAAAAGAAGTAAGTTTTACACTGCAAATACTGAATTTCAGTTTTTTTGTTGTCTCTAAATTTATCCACATTCATTATTATACTCCCGGGTAATTAAGGCTTTACATCATCTCATACATATCTATCTAATTGATACTCTTGTGATATAGGCTTCGATCAAGAGTGTAACCACCTATGGGAGCCACTGTATTTCAAGCACTTTAATGGAATGTTGTCTTTGCATTTTCCAGATGTTTCGCGCCAGGTAAGTATTAGCTATTCTGTCGCAATCTCTCAGAATGGCTTTTCCAAACATTTACGTTTACCGACTTATCTGAAATTATTTTGTCGTTGAAGTTTTCAATGAAACTCTTTTCTTGATTTTCTACTTCTTTAATGTATAAAATCTTCAAGTAAAACTCTCTTGGCCTGCCTTCTTTACAATCTTTTTTTATCTCTTATCGAAACATTTTTGCTAGAGTTATCGTGTTTTTCGTTTTTTTGTCTTCCTTGTCTTCATTCTCGCTATGCTGTTTAGTTTTAGTAGTTGTTTTTCGATGATGTTTTATGTGCTGGTAATTAATACACATATTTTTAAAAGTTGCCTTTTTTGTCTTTGTCATTATTTTTGTCATCTTCGGTTTCTCGTGGATGCATTTGTGCTTCAACATTGTGGTTTCATCAGTATATTCAATTAGTTCAGCCAGTTTCGCAGTCTCAAAAAAGCTATTTTTAATCTTGAAAGCTATGCAGATCATATCCAGTCTTGGCTTTTATTGGTGAACATGATGCACCATTTAATCTTGTAAAATACTACCAAAATAAAAAATAATTAATTAATAAAAAGAATAAGCCAATTAGAACAAGCAATTCTCTGTTGAATGGGTTACCTATATTGTAGGCAGTTTCATGTTGACTTCTTATAAAAAAACATGACTTCATATTCGTATCGTGTTGAAAATGTTCATTAAAAAAAAATACTTTTGGAGTTGATTTCATAAAGAAATTTAAAGTAGCCTTAAAATTTAATTGTAGAATTAGGGTTCAAAGAGGTTCAAATTACAACATGTAATTTTAACTTAATTCTCCTCTAAAATTTTAATGTCAAATTAAGTTTTAATTATTATGAAATTGGATCTCAGATACAAATCTAAGATACACATTAAACTTTGGATCTGAAAATGGAACTATAATCAAGATTGGAGTATGTATTGCAGCAACGTTTTTCAGTATTGAATTATTTTCAATTATTAGATTTTTAAAATTTTGCCAACATTATTTATCAACAAGGTGTTAGCGTAAGTCAATTTTTGACAAGTAGAACTTGAAGCATAAAACTCTTTCAACTACATTTCCCACTGTTACTCTATTGATAAGTCAATTCTGATTTATTATAAAGGTAAGCTACAACCTATTTTAAAAAACAGGATGCTAGTTTGTTTAGTGTATAGCTACGCACTTAGCTGACGACTTCTATAATGAAATATGAAGTATTTAATTAGTTTTTAATATATTATTATTTTTTATTCTAAACCTTATTATATTAGATTACTTACATATATTCCGTACGCGTTTGTAATTACCGTTCTACTATCTCCTACAATATCGATAAATAAATAACTTGATGTTTTGTGCTATACTAGTTTAAGTTGCCATATTAGAAAATACTAGGAAAAACTATAAATCTTCATAATCAGATTACTACAATAAATTGGTCTTTTTGTTATTACCGTTTGTTTATTGTATAAGCTGACATTCATCCTAATATAAGAAGTATGTATTCTTAGAAAAAATACTTTTATAATTTCGCAACTTATTTGATACCAAACACAATTATTGATTGTGAAAGTATTAATTTGAAAACCAACGCCACGCTAGTCGTCAGGAATGTAATGCAAGATCATCAACAATATTACGACAAAACAACCTAAAGATTACAAAGAACAAAAAAAAAAAGATAAAGAGAAAGTCTTTTGATGAATTGGAAAATCACATCAAAAGTGTATGGAAATTATCAAACAAAATTTAAATTGAGTAATTCATCATCTAGGAAAACAAAAGAAAACAAGCATATTTTCATCAAGTTTGAAGGAAAAGCAACATTAAAATTCTACTGAAAAGATGCCAAAGGTGGTATTAGCCAGATCTTAATGATGGAGAAAAATGTTCTCCATTTCTCATAACTCTTTAGCCAATTAAACCCTCTTTCACATACCAACCAGAGCAAAGTTACATTTTCCTTTATTAAAGACTTAGAAACAAATTTTTTATTTTCTTTTTATTTAAGTTTTAGGTGCGTCTAGGTTATTAGCATGGATATGATACCGTAGTTATTTTATAGGTTTTGTAGCAATTCAAAGCAAATTCTGAGTTCAAAGCCTCGCCAAGTTATTGCGGTACCTATATGATTTTTATTTTTTTCTGTATATAATGTGGGCATTCTAACATGATGTGCTGAACATTTAAGTCAGTTTCACATACTGTGCACTGTGTTGATACTTCATTTTGTAATTAGTGTACATGGGTAATTATGGTGTAGTGTGTCCAAGCTTTAACCTCGCTAAGGCTGTTTTGTTGTATTGTTTTGTTGAATAATGTTCATAATATAAATGTTTATAATATGTATTTTTAAGTTATAACTACTATTTTTTATTGTTTGTAACGCACTCATTACTTTGCCGATTATTAACAATTTTTTTTTCTGTGAGTGATGCATTTTTTGTCTCTAATTTTTGTATTAATTTTAGTTGAGCTGAAGAATGGCTTGGTTACGGCTTGGTACTATGCAAAATCAACCTAGAAATTAAAGTTAAACGAAAAAGTATCTCAATCTTCTTATTTACAGCCTTAGTGGGATTATGACTCCTTATTATCATCATCAGCCTTTTAGTCCACTCCTGGAACAGCAGCCTCTTTCTATGTCAAAAAAGGTATAAGTATTAATAAAAGTATAATTAAAATATACATATTATCAATATCAATATGTATTGTTCTGTCCGCACTAAGTGATTAAAATGGGTTGCGAACTTAGCAATAAGATAACTGTATTTGCAACTAGAGGAACAAAACAAAGCAAAACTTTATTTTAACCATTTTATTACCAGTGTGTGTTTTATTTTTGTGTATTCTTTATTTGGATTTCAGTATGTTTAATATTTTATGTTTGTCTAGTTAGTAAGTTATTTGTTTTTCGATTTTGATTTTATTATTTTATGTTTATATTATGACTCACCAAATGCCGACCACAGCAACAAAATTTAAATAATAAAAAATCTAGATTTGAAAATAAAAGGACATTAAAGTACAACCAATGAAAAAAAGACATACTGCAAAGGATATCCAAGGGGATAGAAGAATCAATAAAAAAAATGGATAGTCAGAATAATTTGAGCAGAGCGGTTGGTCGATGAAAGTTTAAGAAGAATTTTATGAATTGAATTGAGAGAGGAGTCGTGTTAATGCCTAAGAGGCATACAAAAGAATTCAATAGAGGTTTATTCGTGTGAAGAATAATTGTTTAAAGTGGAAGAAGAGTTGGTGATAAAAATAATTGTTTTTTTGGATTGAAGATATCCAGAGAGCAGTAGAAGGAAGAGAAAATAATCGAGCAGACAAAGCGGTTCACAGAAGTTGAAGATAAGAAGGTCTCGTGTTATTTGTGCGCGATATTATTTTGAAAGAAGATAACTTTGGTTTTTTTAACAGAAAAGCTGGGGTCGGCTATTTGCGTAAGTTTTGCTTTTGTTTATAATTGTTCTTATTTTATAAAATTTTTGAGTTGCAAATAAAAATAAAAATATCCAACAGTTATTTTATTGCCTTACTTGCAACAATTTTTGCATTCGAGAACCTACGTATCCCATAGACGAGATAGAAGTTTTGTATGTAGAGGCGCGCATAAGGTCGCAGCAGTATATATATCAATATGTAAACAGCAAGAAAAAATACTGGGAACGGTTCACAAAAAGCATGAAATTTGACTAATCAATAGATAAGTGGTTTAGGTAGTGTAACTCGATATTAATCATATCATCATTTTAGAATAAACCAAAAAATGCACAAACACTTGTGCATTTTTTGGTTTATTCTAAAAAATTTGATATGATGAAATTTGATTTCTGCGGTGCTCAAAGATAAGTTGGTAAAACAATAAAGAAACTGCGACAGGAAGCCAGATAATGTATAATAATCTGCAATATTAGCAAAAAAAAAATGATTCGAATATTTTGGTAAGCTATAAACAGATATGAGAAAAGAGAGCCCATGGATAACTGTAATATAATCGATCAACCTATAACAATAACAATAGTTACAAAGCAGCATGAGTTATCTAAGGAATCGTAAAACATCTGAACCTGATGGAATATACAACAAAATGCAGAAGTATGGTGGCAATGTATTACTCAGAAAACTGCATTTACTGTGTAACACTATAGTACGAAAAGGAAAAGTTTCAAACAAGTGGAGAGTAAATCATATAATATCTATATTAAAAAAAGAAAACAAGAAAGATCCCGACAACTACCGAAGGATTACTATTTTAAACACTACTCTGAAGCTGTTCACGTCTATCCTAAAAAAAAACTAAAAACAGATAGATATCGCCGATGAGCAACAAAAGCTTGCAAAACACAGAAGCACAATAGATGCCACTTTTATGGTAGGACAAATCGCAGAGAAAGCAATAGAATACAGCCTGCCGAGCTGGAAATCCTGGAAAAGCAATTAAATAAAATCTTAAAAGAACAAAACGTAAATCAAAGTCTCAGAAATATGATACTATATGACATTAGCACAGATAACAACACTAAGTTTATAACTGACAAAAGATTAACAGGACTGTTACCAATGACATCTTGTTACCTTAGAGTTACACTGTTGTATGTAACATTTTTTTCATTTTAGACTTTTTAATGTTACAAAGTTGTACGTAACTTACTCTTTGTTTTCACAAAATAACAAGATTGTATCGTACATCCATCGACCAATACAGGCACAATTACATAGTTGCATGCAGTTACAACTTTGTAACATTAAAAAGTCTAAAATGAAAAAAATGTTACATACAACAGTGTAACTCTAAGGTAACGATCTGGAGTAAAACAGTGAGATTTCTTAAGTTCCTTATTATTTAATTTAATAATAAATAAATTAATTGCAAGCATGAGAAAATTAACATAATATGCTATGCGGATGACGCAGCACCGATAGCTGAAAATAAGGGTGACCTGCTACATCAATTTAACATTATTCCAAAACAACTTAACCTGGAGATCTCTGCAACTAAAACTAAAGCTGTAAACTAGAATTGGAAGATACTATGTTTGAACAAGTCATAAGGTTTACATAATTACTTAGAAGCCGAAATAATTGCCTTTAGAGACCTAAAGATAAGATAAGATAAGATAAGATAAGATAAATTTATTAAGCAATATAAATACAGTATAAAAATTGCCTAAAAGGGTGAAGGGTCAGCAAAGCTGTTTTCCACCTAGACCCCCAGTAATAGTTTTTCTACCATCTTCTTCTTAAACAATTCTTTGTTCTTAGACGTCTGGAAGAGGACAAAAAACTTATTGTAGATACTGGACGCAATATATTGGAACGATCCCTTGAATTTGTAACTGGTATACTGTGGAATAGAGAGATGCTCGTTCGAGCGTAAATTTAGCCCATGGCAGTCTGGCCTCTTGCTTAAGAAATCATTAAGGTAGCTCGGATATCCCGACTTTAGTACATTAAATAGCATCACTGCAAAGAACAGTTCGAAGCGGGTATCCAATTTTATTATCTTTAGTGCAGTATAGTATGGAGTAACATGTTCTCTATAGCCAAAGTCATAGGCAAAGCGAAGGCAAACATTCTGCAATACTTGAAGTTTGTTCTTCAGTTGATCCGTAAGGCATCCATAATACACGGTGATGTAGTAGTCAATGTGGCATAGCACCAGACTTTCAATAAGTCTCCATTTAACCTGAGATAGCAAGATGTTCTTGTATCGGTAAAGTGTCTTGAGTTTAAAGTAACAAGTGCTGGTGATCTTATTGATATGAGCGGCAAAGAACAAATAGTTATCCCAAATTATTCCGAAATTCTTTACTTTGGTGCAACATTCGACTATACAACCGTTAACACAAACATCGATACGTTTATTTTCCGCTGCTATTGAGCAGTGATGAGGATTGTCCATACACATTGATAAAGTTTTAGTGGGATTTAGAAGTAACCCGTTACAGAGAGACCAGCGTTGTACAAGTGCCAAGACATTGTTCATGTTATTGATAACTGAATTTATATCAAGTGGTAGGCCTATGTAAATCTGAGTATTGTCGGCATACATGTGGAAGATGCAAAAAGTGGGTAAGAATTAGTAAAAATTATAAATAACAGGGGTCCAAGAAAGCTACCTTAAGGAACTCCACGTTTGATTTGCAGTTCGTTGGAGACTTTACCATTCAGCTTAACTTTTTGGGTACGTTCAGTAAGGTAATCCGATAGTAGTCTTAGTGCCGAGTTGCTACAGCCGTAGTACTTTAGCTTGGCTTTAAGCAAATCATGGTTGATGACATCGAAAGCTTTGCTGTAGTCTAAAAAAGTAGTCAGCGTTATTTTAGAAGAATCCATGTTAGCAAGAACATCTCCAAACACTTTGGATAGTGCAGTTGAAGTGCTAAATCTTGAACGAAAACCAGATTGCGAGTTAGGTATCACATAATTTGATTCAATATGAGCAAGAAGTTGTTTGCGAATAAAGTATTCTAGTACTGTTGATAGTGCTGAAAGAATACTTATGGGTCGCAGCTCTCCAAAATTTCTGGCAGGGTTAGATTTTGGAATTGGTAAAATAATTGATTTTTTTCATAAATCAGGTACTGTCGAATTCGCCAAGCAAGCATTGATTAGGTTGGTGAAACTACCCAAGCAGTAAAGCAGGGTAAGCTTCAACATTCTGGAATTAATTCCATCAACACCAAAAGCATTCGACTTAAGCCTACAAATAGCGTTAGCTACATCTTCCCAGTTTACAGGGCAGAATACCAAATACCAAACAAAGAAGAAGAATACTTCTAAACAAAGAAGTATACTCACAAGTAACAAAAGCGCCCAGATGGCTAGATGTTTTAGTCATAGCATTCAGGAATTCAGGAAAATAGTCAGGCAGACAAACCAACAAAAGCGTTAGAGAAAGGACTAACGTACAAAACATCGTGAAGCGAATGAAAACCAGAAGAAGATAATGGAACGAACATATTACCAGAATGAGCAAAGAAAAAATAACACGGGCATCTAGAGATAGACGACCTCCGGGTAAAAGATTTCCGGGTCGGTCACCTAAACGATGGCCCAAAAGCTGGTTTTCCTCTTCGATAGAAGACAGTCCGAGGTTAAGGCAATATATTAACATTTTAGCCTAAAAGTAAAAGAAGAAGAAGAAACAATGTTACTCTTATAAGTGAACTTTACGGTAAACCATTTTCCATATCTGATTTAACCAAAGGTATGTCATTTATCTTGACTCGGAAAGTTCTATCCTTTATGTTTTTTTCTTAAATGTTAGTATAAACACAGGTATGTTTAAGAAGTCTTCATGTTTTGCAACATGCTTCATGGATCGCAGATTTGAGATTGAGGATTTGATCAGTTGTCGTGAAAAATTTTCTAAATGCTGATTGGTTCTTTATTAATAAGTTATTTATTTCCAATTTCCATATTAAGCTCTTAGTTATTATTTTTTTCAACAATTTCGCAAGCCACGGTGATAATGCTATGATCCCATAGTTGAGAGCATTTTGTTGAATCTTTATCAGGTTTTAGTATTGGTATTAATGTTACTTTTCTCTATATTTCTAAAGATGTAGTCTTTCATTATATTATATTTAAAAATAAGAATAATTTTTTAATAAGTGCATATGGTCCTGGGTGTTATTACTTTTGTCGATAATTTTTTCAAGTTATTTTAAAGTAATTAATTGGTGTGTTAAGTCTTCTGTTTTAAAAATTGTTTGTCTTAATTCAAATATCATTATATATGCTTTTTCGGAATTTCATGATATTTACAATATCTTGTGCTTTAGTCAGTGTTTGATTGTTGTGTTTTAGTGCAGTAATAGTGAAATGTTTATTTATACCTCTAATTGCTTTTATTTTGTTCCACATTTCACGGCTTGTAGTACGTGTATTAATTTCTGCCATGATTCCGCTTTGCTAGTTTTTATCGTTCTTGCATTTACTCGTATTTTTTTAAATTCTATTAGATCATTAGTGGTTTTCGTTTTTCTGCATAGATTAAATGCGTGGTGGCTGTTCTTAAGAGCTTCTTTTCATTGTTCATTCCACCAAGGAACCGTTCGTTTTTTTATTGTATCATTTGCTGCTGTATTTATAATTGCAGTTAGCTTTCTAACTGTATTGTTAATGTTTTCATCTCGATAAAGATCGAGTAGTGTTCTAGTCTGGTTAGCTTTGCTTATTTTTACCAATTGGCGTTTCCAGTTTTCATTTATTTTCCTTTGTTGCAGAACCCATTTTTGTGTTTTTGTATAATTTCAGTTGATATCGGAAAATGTTCACTATATTTGTTCTATAGATTGCTATGTGAAGATTGTATTGTAGCAATTATTGCTAAACGTGTTATTTGCACAATTAAAGTGTGTTGGTTCTTTGGTGTTTAGGATTATTAATGAGTTTGATTGAAACAACATCTCTTCAATAATTTTTCTTCGTCGTTTGCAACGGCTTGGGAAGTTGGTTTACTAAATTTTGCATATCGATAACTATTATGGTGTTATTTGGAGGTAGATATCGTATATATGTCACTGTTACAAGAAAATGTTATTTTTTCGTTTGTTGTACGTAAGTTTTATTCAGTCCTGGCGTGATGTTGACAAAAAGAAATAATTACTTTTCTTTGTTTGTATTTTATTTTGCTATCGTGAAGGAAAACTTTAAAATCTGTTAAGATACTCCCTGTGTCTTAAGTACTTTTGTTGATTTTTTTTGATACTCCACGCGGGTTAGTGGAGCTGTTTATTACCTTATAGAAATCTTCAAATGCTAAATTCACACATTGGGTGATGTATATTTTAATGTTTACTTGTTTTATCGTAGTAGAAGGTATTAATTTTTTTTTTAATTATTTTGCAATAGGTTTAATGTGTTGTGAGACATTTGGTTGCAAATATTTATTTAATTGAAATTTGAGATGTGTTGTTTTTGTATTTTGGTTTCCTTTGATGGGTGTCGTTTTAAGTACACTGGGTTTATTTTGCCTGCTAACTAGTTAGTTTGGCAGTTGTAGGTCAAATATGGCACATGTTTGTAAATTACTTCCTAAGATACTTTTATAGTCATTATTGTCAAAATTGATTAAGATAGAAGTTGGAATTTGGTTGTCTTCGCGATTTTGTGTATAAACTTGTCTGAAAATAAGAATGTGTGAATATAATGTACATATTAATGTTATTTTTTTGAGTTCTTGCTCAATTTATTATACTATGGGGAATCGAAAGGCATGAAAATTTAGAATTACTTATTGGGATTTCTTTAGTTTGTCTGCAAAAAAGGGCTGATATAATGGGTGTGAGATTGAGTTAGGTTACTTTGTTTGGTTCTTGATGTCATTACCCGTTCAATTTTTCATGCTCCTCTTGTTCTTTTTCTGTAGAGGAAGATTTAAACAATTTTGAAAATGTCAGGATGCGATTTTACAATCTGCTGGCTGTTTGATAAAAACTATCTGCTATCGCAAATTGACTATCCACTATGTGCCATATCTCAAATAAGTACTTATATTATCACTTCTGCACACTTCCTGTATTTCTTTGTTCACTTACGTAGTATATTTTCTTTTATGTTTATTTGGTTTTAACCAAACCAGCTCGTAAATTCTCATATACTCTATTTATTATTATTAATTATTTGTAAAAAAAATGAAAATAAAATTGATTAACTTAATTTTTTTTCTGTCTTGCTTCTCATCTGTAAAATGTTTTTTGAAAAATGTTCAGTGAGAATAAGAGAACAATTTACAACAGTATTAGGTACTACATTAACTTACAGATAAACATGCTTTCCTAGTTTGTAGAACATTGAATAGTATGCAAATGATTGTTTAACGTTTTTTAACGCAATTCTTAACGTATGGCTAATATGGGCCCATAACCTGTTACTATTAGGGTTTCAATTCTTGAAAAAATTACCTACCTCTTACAACTCCAAGAAAATAGGTAAATAAAAAGTGATACCTACCGCTACTTTAAGATGTATAGATTTGTATAATCGACTTTACAAAAAAATAGAATTACATATATATTGCTGTGTTTTTTAGTGCAAAACTGGTTTTATTTTAATTTTAAATAAATTTAGAAAAATGCGCAGGGTCGATGGTCAAGACGACGAGGAAGCAAATTAATTTTGAAAATTTGTTTTATTATATCAATAAATAATATGGCCCTAATAAGGCCGGTTCTCACATATAAATTTTTGAATTCATATCCAATTTGTGGTAATTAATAATATGTAATGTTAAAAATAAACTAAAATGTTAAGATAATGAATTGGGTTCATTATTTTAACATTTTAGTTTATTTGTAAAAATTAAAATATTATTTTGTGCCAGCTTTGAACAGCTTGATGTAAACCATGTAAATATTTCTTAAGTAAGCATTCCTTGTTATCATCTTGCAAATTTCAACATATTTGGCCTTTTTTGGTAATCTCGGAGTTATGTTGTTATCCAATAATTCTTAGAAATTTAGGAAGTTGTCTGGATGATTTCATGTGGATAGTTTCTTCTGGTTTGCCATTTAAATAATTACAGGTCACAGATGTTGTATCTTCATTTTACATTGACCTGCTAGTGCTGTAATTAACTTTAAAGAACTTAAGACGAGCAACAGGGGCGAAAGTTTGTTGAAAATCAATTCCAGGTTGTTCTCTGAATTTTTAAGCCACAAGTCGTGTCTTTCTTCTTTTTAATGTTTCATGAGCATTAAATTTATTTCTTAGCATAATTCTACTACTAATGACATTCTGCTCAGTAGGATGATTAATTAAAATCCGTTTATCATTCTCAATAATTAATATAATTTCTCTTACCATTGCTTGATACTATTCCGTATCATCTGGTTCATGAATAGCTTGTTTCATAGTAACTTTCAAAATATTTACTTCTTTGTAGTTTTCTGCGTTTATGCTGATTGTACGTACATACATAAAGCCTTGTTGTATTTCTTCTTTAGTCATTTCCTGAAGTCAGCTTTTACAAATGTAGGTATCTTCCACGGACAAGTTTTACTACAATCTCTTCTTTAATCTCGTATTTACGTTCATTTTCATTTTCGGTTGTAGATTTCGAGGCAATTTAATCTAGTTCTACCAGTTCTACACTACACAAAGCAGTGTAGTGTAAAACTTGAATCGTTGGGCTGCGGTTCAATGCTTGGTCGCACCGAGTACACTGCTGTGATTTAAATGCTCGAGTTTGATCTAAGATTTAAAAGTGTAGAAGGAAGAAAGACTCCCACTGCGTTTATACCCTTTTACGAAAAAGCAGTATGACATGAGAACAACTGTTGATCATAAATGCTGTCACGATGCCTGGACATGGGTGTACCGACCAAGAAAAAGAATTATTTTGAGTTAAAATTATAAAAATATTAATGTGCGACATTTTGTAAGAATATGTACAAAATACATTTTTGGTATCGTTAGATCGAAAGCTTTCCATTTGAATTGCTTTAAATTTAATAAATTTAAAGGATGTTTTTAGACGTACATATAGAATATCAAAACTGCAACATGTGTCGAATACAGTAAGACTCTGCTTAGCGCTGTTTTGGTTTAACGCTGTTTTATTTGAATATACGATTTTCATCGCAAATGACATTAGACTCATTTTTAATAAAAAAACAGAAAATTAGAAATGCGAAAAATCAGAATGTTCTCAAACGTAAATGATGATTTAGATTTCTAAAATCTCTGATGTTTTCTATTTTTCGTATCGAGTGTTTGTTACTTGACGCACTTTTAAAGGTTGGTTTAAAATTAATAATACCGAATGTATGTTTTGTTGTATTGTTATAAAAAAAAACATATTTAATAAACTAAATTGACAAAATACATATATTCATTAATAAAAATTTTCCCCTAACCCCAATTACATAGTGACATAACCTCGTTTAACGCTGTTTCCTACAACGCTCTACTTTGCTGGAACGTCACCCCGCGTTAAACGGGGTAATACTGTACTACGATAAGGGAAAAGATAGAGGTAGTAGTTGGATAGCGTCATCATAGATCAAATCAAAAAAACCAGACTAATATGGTATGAACATCTAAATTTCTAAATCATATGCAGGAAGAGAGATGGCACAGAAAGGTGTGGAAATGAACTCCTGCAGAAAGACGAAGAAGATAACGACTCCAAAAGACGTGGGCACAAAGCGTGGGAGAAGCCATTTAAAGTAGACGACTAAACCTAAAAGCCATATAAGGAAATGGCGTATGGGGTAACTTGCTGAATAATAAATAATAATTTAATAAAAATTGTTAGTATTTGGAATTAAAAATTTAACAATTAAAAGTTTAAAAATTTGGTGATTACCTTCCTTTACATAAAGAGTCATTGCAACATATTGTAATTCTTATTTTTGCTTGAATGCAGAACAGTTTTTGGTATAGTACATATAAATTAGCTTTTTAAACTAAATTATTTAAGATGTAGTACATCACAAAAAAAGTGAATCTTCTATTAAATAATAGAGCCTATTTTACTTAAATAAAAAGATTATTGTTCTTATAGATCCGTGCTTAGCTTAGATCTGTAGTTTTCTGAAAATTTTTTAATAAGTTAAGTGGTCTCAAACATTTATTTACTTTAAGTTGTGTGGTTTTTTTTATCTGTTGTTTGCGGAAGGGTTTTTATAACAAATACGTTGGCTCAATGATTTATTTGCTTAAGTTTAGTGGTTTCTTAGATTTGTCATTTATGGCAGATATTTTTAATAAATCGAGTGATATCAAAACTTGAAAGTTTATTCATTTTAATTGAATGTTTTATAATTAATATAAAATATAATTTAAATAAATTCGTAGTTATAACAAGTACCGTAATAACGTACAAACTGAAAACTTTTGCATTGAATTACTTTTCTTTGTAACTTTACTTGATAAGTAGAGCTAACCATATGGAAACAATCAATACAATATTTGCATTACATTTTTTTGTAGACGGCTTACAAGCCTGAATTTTATCTTTTTAAATTGCATCATGCAAATTGTAATGTTATAATCAAACAAATTTTTGAAAATTGCGAACAGATTAAAAAATTAAAATTGTTTTGAAGGAAAAACAATAATGAGTTCTAACGAAAAATAACATAAAAGCAAACGTTCGTGTTATTGATACGGAGATGCATCCAGCATGCATAGTACAAAGTGTTATAAAATAACTGAACAATTACAAATGTGTTTCTTTTGTACAAATTGGACTGAATAAAGACAAAACTACTTAAAAATTAGTAAAACTTATCTAAAATAAGCTATTAGCGAAGCTATAATTTACGAAAACGTCCCTAAACATAAACCTGTCCTCATAGTAGTCAAACGTAGTCCTCAAACCAAAACATATCCTTCGCTTCAAAACTATCTACGTTAAAAATACTACATCTAAACATCAAAACATCCTGCTGAAAGCCTATTTATGCAAGAAATACAAAAGTTAAAAAAAAAGGTTTATTAGACATTTGAGGAAAATCGTTATTTTAGAAAAGGAAATGTTAATCAAACACTGATATTTAATTAACTAATGAGCTTTGTAAAATATTTCATTATATTCAAAAATAAAATACTATAATATATTATAATATAATTTTACAATAAATTTTTGATTCTGTACTCTTAATTTCAGAACTATACTAGGTAGGTCTAGGTATACAATGTACTGGTTATATAACAAAATATAAATGCTAGTTTATAAAACAAATCAATTTTTTAATTAAAATATTTAAAGTACATTAACTGTTAAAATATAACAACTTTAATTCGCCGCGCATATACAAATTGAGCTGATTAAAGAAAATTAGACGTAAGTACATTTATTAAGTATTTTAAATGGATGTGAATGCAGTTTAACAATGCTTTTATGTTTGTTAATTAGCGCCTAAAAACACAATTCAAGTAATACCTCACGTTCCCACCACGAAATTATAGCTAAATGGACATCACCCGACAATTCCAAAAATTTTATTAATTCAGCATCAAAGATTTTATCGTGCAGTTAAAAAATGTGTCCAAAAAGAGTCCAAGCTGCAAAAAAAATTGGCGGTCCATAGGCCACATGATTCGGGGAAACTTAGAGGTAACCCAGACAGGCATCTGTAATGTAATAGCGGCAAAGAGTTGACGTTTTTGTCAACGCTAAATGAGCAGACAGCAAGCATACTAATCACCTCTCTCTGGACAAATATATATAAATGAATGTTGACAAATATTTCAGGCCGGTTTATTTGCAATAACTACGTTCAACAATGAAAAAATTAACTGTTCAACTTCAATTCAATTGATAAACTTAAAATCATGCTACTTATACTTTTAATTTGCAATATTTGTTGTTAATTAACAATTTAAGATACATTTAATTATACAAAATTCATTACTTTTGCTATTATAATTTTAATCAATAATCAACAATCAAGATTGAACAACGAGATGCTATCGAAATACCATTTTTTGCCACTCCACGGACGAGAATATAAAATGATTTTATTGTGGCATATTTAATGAATTAGAATAAGGATTGCGAAATATAAAAGGATTAAATTGTTAAAATCGGTTTTATGATGTCAGTAAATAAGCAGTTGAATTTAAAATCCTAGTCGAGAATTATCTAATGACTAACTTAACAAAGCCTTTCCTAAGACAAATAATGTCGATGATGGCAATGGCTTGTCTTTTAATATTTCATTAATTAATATAGAACTTTTACCCATGGTCTTTGCATTCATTACTTTTCTTTGTGTTACCAAGCCAAGAGAGAGAACAATTTATTTTAAAAATTTTTCTACACTACTCATTTTCTCTGTCTCTATCACAAGAATTCTTGTATAATACAATTTAAAATAATTAATAAAAATCATAGCGAGTTTTAAGGATTTGCAGAAAAAAGTTAAAAACCAGCTTATATATATTTTTTTAATTTTAAATTTTGATTAAATCTTATTTTAATAATTTGGAATGTTGTTATGTATTGTCTGGACGATTTTCATTGTTCATATCTAGTTTTTGTCTGAATATAGGGTATGTTTTGGTATAGATTTAGCGATGTCATTACTAAATTTATTTTTGGAAATTTTTGATTTAGTAATATTTTTGAACAAACCTGTTTATAACATTTTGAAAATATTTGATGTTTATGAGTTTGTGAAGAGCCGCAATACGAGGATACCGATTACATCCAGTTATTAATCGTAAGTTTTTATTTAAAAATACTTGCACCGAACTGCAACTGCAAACTGTAAACATTTATTATTATTATTATTAAATTAGAAATTGTATGGGTTAGTTCGGAGAGTCGTTCGTCAAAATATGAATGTGCTAATGTTGATTAAATAATGCAATTGAAATTTAATTTTTATCTTCAAATAGTTAAATTGTACAGCTTTACCAAACTGAGAAATAATAAAACTATATTTTAATGCATAATAAAATAATTAATATACTATTCACACCTACTTATAATTTTTCATATTGGTATATATGTAAATTAATTGTATCGTCAAGTTTGATGATTAAACTAATATAATATTAAAATTTTTATCATTTTAATGTTAAAGATTTATCAGCTGCTACCCACTTGATTCAATACAATCACATTCTCTGTAGTGTTGGTAAGATATGTGCGAAAACAAATTATCATAAAATTGTTATAAATAATTTTAAGTGCTATTTCAATTTATTTATTACTAATAATAATTATTACCGAAGAAAGTTATAACATATCAATTATAAAATTTAATATAGATATTATACATAATATTATCAATAATTGTATTTCACATTAAAATGATTGAATTTGAGGTTTCAGCTATTGAATTTCAAAATAACAAAATTTATTATAATTATTTAATTATATTTTATATTATTTTATATTTTTATATAATTATATATAAAAAGTTTTTGTATAATATTAATTTAATTTAAACTAATACAAAAACTTTTATTCTCAAATTTAAAAGAAAATGAGCAATCATATTTATTTTTAAAACAGTTCTTTGATCAAATTTTCAGCGAGAATAAACGAAAACGTCATAAATAAATGAATATCTACGACGACACAATACATTCACATTATATAAAAGCTGCAAAATTTTTAAAAATTTAATCAAATGTATTCTGTCATATGATTTATTTATCAAGGGACAGTATCAATATTTCTCTCACATTTAAACTATAACATGAAAATATCTCTAAAGCAGCATTTTTATCATAAGGCATACATGCAGATAAGTTGCCATCATGGTAATCATCAATTCTAACATAGGAATCCATAGACTGAATCCATTTCAGATCATGCAAACTGGATGGAGCTCATGTTCTACATTTTATTTTTGCTGAAATAATGTTGTTTATATAAAATCAGAAAACCGTATATTTTCACCTCAAAAGAAAAGAAAAAATAGCAAGACTTTTTCAAAAACTTTTACTTTTTTTCTAAAAATTTAATATGTTTTGGGGGAATACTTGCTCTATATGCTTTCCGAAGTTTAATATCGATTTGTTATTATAGTTTCTAAGATATCAATTTTTTTAATTTTTTAATTAAGGAGCTCTATTTCTACCATGATAAATCTAATATAAAAGTGTTAAAAACTGATCTTAAATGAAATTTTTTAAATATTATATATTGTCGTGTTTCAAAGTGATTCGCACCCACCCTGTGCATTTTAGTAGAATTTTGTTTAAAAAGTTTGAGTTGGAAGATTGTAATTTTTGAAAGGTAGGGGCGAATGAGAGAAAACTCGATGCTTTTTGCCAAGATGGCGGGCCGTGCCGGTCGTTGATTTTTGGCTCTGTGAGATTATTGAGATTTTTTTGATTTAATTGATTTGAAGTTGTGAGTTATAATTTTTGATTTGAATAAAGTGATTTTATGCGTTTGCATTACTGCGTATTATTTTGTGATTTGGAATTATATTTTTTTTGATATTTGGATAATATTTAATAAGTCGCTACCGAACGGTAGTGTATCGATTTGGTTTGGTTAATTTGGATTGATTTGAAGAAAGAATAAGCCTGAATAATAAATTCGATGTATATTTAAAATTGTAAAATTAAAAATTATATTTGTAAGTGCGACCTTGTGGCGAGATAGATAAGCCGTCGATTGGGATGAAGACGAAAAATCGAAACTTCGTTCCCTATAAAGTGGTATGGAAATTTTATATTGGATTTAATTTTGGCTTTGGATTATTTATAATTTTTGGAGAACTATTTATTTTATTTGACAAGAAATTTTTTTATTTTTTGAAAATGCTAGAACCCTCGCCTTAAAATTATCCTAAGTACCCGCAATCCAGGGCTAACCCGAAGCAAAACAAGTAAATTGAAAAATCTCTACGAGAATATATCATTTCAATATGTTTAGTAGTTCAAAATAATGTATCTTCAAAAGTTAATTATTATTAACTAATGTTATTATTTAGTTAAGTTTTTGTATCTATTTTTTAGAAATCTTCTATTTTCTATAAGAAGACTGGGAGCTAACGATTAAATATTGTGATAAAATTCGGAACTAATGTTAAACAGCAATTTTTCCTTTATCAAAGAGAAGAATCTGGGAGGTATGTGGTGAAAATTTTCATCTCCTTAACTCACTCAAAGAAACGTTAAGTTAGGTTAGATTAGGTTTAAATTAAGAATTACAGGAATTAAAGAATTTTACACCTTTCATACGTAAGATTGCAGGATTTGCTCAAAAGCAATTAGAAAAGAAGTTTTTTTGCTTTATTATTATTCCCTCAATTTAAAATTAGTTACAACAATTTTATCTAGAATAATCAGATCTCAAAATCTCTTTATTGTTAAATACTCGATGTCTTCACTTCGATATATCTCTAGGATACTAATCTATTAGATAAATATACCAAATAACCAATAAAATTTTTGATTTATTTGATATCTCAAGGTAAAGAAATCTGACATAAGTATATATTAATAAAAAATATCTAAATCCTATATTTTTTTTATTTTACCTTTAAAGTATTGTACCCCCCCCCCCCCCCACAAAGAAACGATTTTCAAAATTTCATCTACACATCTACATCATCAGGACACTTTTCTAAGCATACTAAAAAAAAATTGTAAGATAATGTAAAAGTTTTCGAAAAAAATCGATTTTAAAAATGTAAAATTTTCATGTATTTTAGATACACATTTTAACACGGCTGTATGATTAGCTGTTGTTCAGTAAGGCAAAAAAATAAAACAGACCCTCTGGACGTTTTCGGCGCCTTCCGGGTCTGTTTTATTTGTTTACCTTACACATAACAATTTAAAAATATCCCTGAAGAATGGCAGAACTTGCTAAGAGTGGAACTCAAAGCCATAGAACTTGTCCGGGTGTCAACCTCGACTGACAACAACATTAAGAGTATATCAAAGCACACGTACCGTCAACAAAATGAAGAGCAGGAGATCAACGTACGACTTACCGTCACGCATTGGGGTGTATCATATTACGTCTCCCTGCTTTTCGTAATTTTAAAATGCCGTTATTTCGACAACTATTGCATAATCCTAAAAAATTTTTGGGTTAATATACTCAGAAAATTGTCGTCTTTCCTATAATGTAGAAAAAATTTTTGAAATCGTGAGTCCGGTTTTCTGACAGTAACCAACATTTTTTGTAACAAAAAGCTTTAGTTAAAAAAGTAAAACTACCTGGGTAGATCTCTTAAAAATTTAGGATTTAAAATAAAGTAAAATTTAAAAGCCTTTCTTGAAATGCTATCTTCGGATACAGATTAAATTCTGGAACGAATAAGCTGAAAAAAATCACAACTTCCCTTTCCAAAATAAAAAGTAAAAGTACAAAAATATTCCATTTATTAAAATTAAATTAAAAAGAATATAGTAGGATTAAAAGGGAGAAATGCGACTTTTAACTTTGCTTCCTGCTGTCATGTTATCTAGTTAACTTTTTCGAAAAGGTTTTATCAAGAACACATTCGATACCGCTGAATATTTAAATTTACATTATCGTCTAAAATAGGTCAAAAGCTAAAGAGGTTTTGTTTGTTATTTTAATATTTAAGTGCAATATGTAAGTAAAAGAAATTATTTTTAAAAATAAAAACAGAACAAAATATCGTTTAGGTAAAACCAAATTTACCAAACAAGCTGTTTACGAGCACCACATACAATTATACTTTTCTCGTTAGGTGTTACTTTTATGTACCCCATTAAATTTTGGGTACCATAATATACAAATTGGATTATAAATATAAATTATGTTAAATATAAAAATAAATCTAAAAATAGTATTTTGCTGTCCGTTTATTATAAAAATATGTAGGTACCCACTGAAAAGATTGTATTTAAAATATTGATTTGATATTTAAGAGCACTGATCAGTTGAATAATTTATATTGTATGAAATTTATTTCTATATTATTGGAAAAATTAAACAAATTTTCAATTTTTCTTTCCAACAATATTTAAATCTTGGTGCGTGCAAATAAAATAAAAAATTTTTTTTTACTAATAGAAATATTGCTTCAAGTGAAATCTAACATATAGTTGAAATTATTAGAGATAGAACAAAAGAGCACAAGCTTTAGTTTTTGAACATATTTTTTATAGTTGACCAAATTACAAATGATAAAAAAGCAGTTTAATTGCTTTTTGTTGAAAAAATTGTCTAAGGTCCAGTTGTTCAGTTGCAGGTTAAACCAAAACATTTAGATTAACCAAATATATTTTTTAAAAAACATCTTTTCGACGTATTTCATTGGTTAATCCAAATTTTCTGGTATAACTTACAACTGAACAAATGAGCCTAAGGGAACCATTGGTTTACCAATGGGAAACCCTTTATCTTGCTTACTAGCCAATATTTTTATAGATCATCTCGAAACAAAAATCCATTGCTCAGATATTATTCGTTAAAAGTTAGGTGTACAACCCTCTTAATAAAAGACTAAAATCGTTCACAAATTTGTTCTTGTTTTTAAAGTTCCTTTAAATAATTTTGCTTCTTTTATATTATGTACACCAAAAAAGAAATCGAATTAAGCAACAAAATCGATTAAACTCAAATAAATACGATAATCGATAATATATAATATAATCGAATATCGATAATCCCTAACACATTTTAAATAATTTCTGCATTTATATGATTAAATAACTTCACCGCTAGTAACCCACGGAAATGTTTCCTTTTTTAACAACTAACAATAAAAACAAAATAGTTTATTAGTAATATGTATAATAATATGTATTGCTCAAAATGTATATTAAATACTTGATACATTTTAAACGTAAAAACATAACACAACTAAACTAAGCACATGTCATACACTACTGGTGTTATGAACTCAATTGTTAACCGATAAGGGTTTCTTAGAGTGTGACCCGTTTTCAACCTGTCGGTCGACTTGAAAAGTCTATTTCTAGTATATACAAGCTTGACGGTCGGGCACTATCGTTAACTGGTGTTTGGGTGGCGATTTGCGTGACCCTATTATAATGTTTCTTGGCATAAACTACAAAATAATGTAATATAAAATTTATTTTTTAAATAATTAATAATTAATTAAAAATTAATTAGAAAATAAATAAAAATTAATTAAAAAGTAAATAAATTCTTTGATGTTTGGTATAAACAACTTAAGTCAAAAATTTCCGTTTTTAGGTTATTTCGGTATATCGTACGATTCTATTTTATCCCTTCTAAATGTATAAAGAACTTAAGTCATATCGCAAAAATAAAAGTGTGAGAGACAAAATATAATAAATGTTATTCGAAATTTATCTTTTTTAAACGGTAAAAACAACTTAATTTGCTTCTACTGTAAACTTATGATTTGTGACTTAAGTTCTTTTTACCAAACATCAAAGAATTATTTTAAGCTAAGCCTTGTGTTTGGTTTTGGAATTGGAGGGCACGTGCCCCTGTGCCCTTTAAGACAAGCCGCCACTGTAAATTTACTAAAGAAATAGAAGTAAACAATAGAATCGATTACTTGGATCTCACAATAATTAAAAACAATAATAAGCACTCTTTTGATAATTTTTATAAATCTGCGGAAGCTGATCTAGTAATTCATAATAATTCTGCGCATCCTTTTACACATACAATTGCTTTTTTTCGCGCTTTTCTCAATCGCTTAATTAGGATTCCCCTAAGTGAAGTAAATTTTAAAAAAGAATTAGACAGAATTAAATATATCGCAATCTCTATAATGGATACCAAGTTACTCTAATTGATAACCTATTATGCCAAATTAAACAAAAAATTCTATCGAACTCAATATATTAACCGAATATTTTTAAAAAAACTAACGCAAACTTTAATGTCACTACTTTTGTCGGAAACAAGTCAAACAAAATTGTTAAATATTTAAAAAATAGAAATTACAACATCGCTTTTAAAACGGACAATAAACTTAACAAACTTTTTAATAACGCGAAATCAAAATCAGACATTTTAACTAAATGAGGGGTTTATGAACTCACTTGTGAATGCTCTCAAAAATACATTAGTTATACCGGTAGATCTTTCAAAACACGATTTGATGAACACACGCGATCTCACAGACTTACCGATGGAAAATCGACTTTCACGATACACTAACCATAAACAGAGGGTAGTACGAAATTTTACACATTAAACAAAAAAGAAAAAATTGGAATTTTTGGAAGCTATTCGTTTTCAGTACTAGGTAAATAGTCAATCTGATTTAAATAATTCACTCCTACTAAACATTTTTAATAAATAATATCCCCTCACCCTCTTCTATAACTTACTCTACATCTACTTTTTTATATTAATTATTTCTCTTTTATATTAATTATTATATCTTTACTATTTTTGAACATCCTCTTACCCTTTCTCTTTTCTCTTGCAATTTGGACGATAAATACGGAATTTTCTTGTTTCTCTTTCTAGTTCATCGCCTGATGATGCCATAGTACAGTGAAAACGTTTGCGATAATATACATACGGTGTATTTATATTGTATTAACTTAAAACATTTTAGTTCTAAAAAGTGTTTTAAAAGTGTTAAAAGTGTTCTAAAAAGTACATTTTTTGGTTTTTCTAAAAAATTTGATATGATTAATATCGAGTTAAACTATCTAAACCACTTTTTTATTGATTATTAAATTGTCATATTAAATTGTATAATTTTCTAAAGCTATCAAGATAGCGAAATTCGACTGTAGCTTTGCTCTGTATTCCAAAATTTTCAAAGGTTGTAAACATATTGTTTGTTTATTAACAATTATTTTGGTTACATCTCAATTGCATTATTTCTTTTTTTATTTTTATTCTCGTATCCCTAATATCGTGTGAGTTCTTAATTTACACTTTTATTCGTAATTTTGAGTAACAGGATTATTTAGGGTAACTTAAGCTCTCCCCTTATTTTTCTTTTATCTAAGAAGAAACTCACCGATCTGGTATATATATTTTTTTCATTTAGAGTTTAACATTTCATGTTAAACTGCGATGGAAAAATCGAATCTATTCCCTTTATTTTACATTGTGGCATAAGTTTATGTCATAGTTGCATGTAATGAGAAAATTCACGTTGCTGTTTGTTCTCATTAACATTTTTCATTAATTCATTTCTGTAATGAGTGTCACTTAGTAGAATATTTTATGAAAACAAACATTATTTTCACAAATTGAAAACACAACCATGTTAACATGTTTTTAAAAATCCAGTTTCAAATTCCTACATTTTATAAGCTACAACAAATTTATATAAATTTTATAGCTACTCAATATAATAAATAAATTTCTGTTTTAATAAAATAAGGCTCAAATTTTTATATTATAGGAAAATGTTTCTTTAAAGCAAACAATTTTCGATAAAATTCAATAATAAATTAAATTTGTAAAATTTAATTACCAAAGCATTTTTGGTAAAAATGGTTAATTTGTAATTTTAGCCATATATAAAACATTGTAATCGGAAGAGAAAACTAGCATTCATAAGTAAAAATCCTATACCATATTTTATAAGAAAAAAGAAAGATAACTGCATCGTTAGATATCTTGACAAATGCGATGGTTTTTTTTTAATATTTTGAAAACTAATAGGTCAAAAATTAATATTACATCTTCTGACAATATTGAACTAAATTTAAAAAAAATTGCAGTTGCCGATTTCTTATATGACTTTGTAAAATACAAACGCACCTATTTTATAAACCACTATAAATACATAATTTTGAAATTTAGCTGTAATATTTAGAAATTATGTGAAAATGCACTTACTATTTTTCCTTCACAGGTAAAAACCTTTCCATTTGTTCTAAAAAAGGTTATGAAGGAAGTTTACGTTTTAAAAAATTTTGTGTTGTTTGTGCAATGATGTATTACTATTCAATTTAATTTATAATTAAAACTTTAGGTAGATATACCTATTTTATATGCATTATTTGTATTTTTTGTTCAATAAATCAAAAATCAAAAAACAATAAATTATATTTTGGTATCTCACTTATATAATAATAATAATTAGGATTACTTTTCAATGGAATATTCCTACTTCCTAAAAAGTCTTTACAATTCATTTTACAAGGTGAATTATTTCTTTTTTTCTTTTCTTTGTTGTGCTAGATCTTCGTATGTGTTGTTGCTTTGTTCACTACTTTTCTTCATTCCGCTCTGTTCCTGCATTTTTTTTCTCTTCCATCACACCTATCGCTTTCAGGCCATCTAACACTTCGTCTATCTATTTAGCTCTCGCTCTTTCTCTGTTTCTTGTCTCACTTGGTTTCTATTCCGTAACTTGTCTTAGAATGCATGTTGGTTTCTTTCCTGTTAGATACGCCAGATAACAAATTCTCTATGCCTTCACATGTTTCACGATGTCTCCGTCTCCGAACATCTCCATAACTTTGCAATTTGTTTTTTGTCTATACTTGTTTTAATTAAACTTTTTTAGACCCACAATTGCTTTCAGCACCTTCTTCTCAAATACTCTTAATCTCTCTTCTTCCCGCATAGTCAAGTTTAGTGTCTCTGCGACATATGTAACTACTGGACTAACAAAGGATTTGTATAATTTTATTTTTGTTCTCATACTTATGCTCTTGCTTTTTAAAATCTTTTTATTTGTGTGGAAGGCTTTCCATCCTGCTTGTATTCTCTCGTGAATATCTGCTGATCTGTCGTTGTCCTTATTAAGTTGTACTTCCAGATATCTAAATCTTTTCACCTCTTCAAATGTATATCCTCCGATCCTTATTTCATTCTGTCGTGTCTCGTATCTTTTTTTGAAGTTTATATATTTGGTTTTATCTTCATTTACAATTTGTCATTTACAACCCTAAATAAGAATGCGACATTTCTTCAAAACACATAAAATAATAAATTATTAAATATTTGCTACTTCTCTTAAAATCTACTATCTACCCTTTAATTATACTATCAACTCTTAAAATTTGGATAATCCATTATTTTTCAACTTTTTTATTCCATCTAAATTTTTATTTTACTTATTGAAATACAACTAATATTAATAATTTGCAAATTTTACGATATTTACGATGAAATAATTTATTCTCAAGATACGTTTTCTGTAATTTTTCTCAACATTCTATTATAGTGTTAAATATGTTACAAGTAATGGAATTAAGTATAAGTACCTATATATTGAAATGTTTCGTTTTTATAAATTTGAGTCGTACTTTAGTCTGTGGCTTTGGTTTTCCAATGCATCTAACCTACTAAATGATTTCATCGCAAAAAGTACATCCTAAATCCTAAAGGTTTCGAAATTTTAAATTACCTAGGAACGGACCTATTCGGTTTTGGTTGTGAATGAATTAACAAGATTCCTATTAGTGTTAAATGGAATAACTTGATTCCCTTGGTAAACTTATTATAGTGTTATAATTTAACTAAGAAATTAGGTGGTTTGTTAGCCCGTAGAAGAAAATCTTTCTACTACGAATATTTTATGAATTTTTTATGAAAATTTTAAATTACCACGTTTTAAATAAGTAATGGTTAAAGATCTATCAGTGGGGAAAAACACTTATGTAACTGTATTGTTAAGCAATGAAAACAACAGTCAAAGACAGATAGCAATAAAATCTTGAGTTTACAGATATCGGTAAATCGTTTGAAGCAAAAATTGGTCTCAAAAGAGTCTTACGAAGTTGTTAGTACAGGTCGATGCAGAATGAATACGTTTGTAATAAGTCGAGGAAAAGGAATTTTGCGCAACATTGATTTGGAAAATAGAAAAGCAACTCGCTCTGTTATGAAGTTTGAGAAAGCTGAGTGCAATGTTTCAACTCAAACGGTCATAAAAAACTTGTACAATCTTGGCTTTAAATGTCAAAGGCTAGTAAAGAAGCTTAGAATGGCTTCATAGCTTATCTCAGCTACGAAAAAAAGCGGTTGCAGTGGACTTATGCTCACAAAGACTTAACTGTGAAAGAATTACGCTTAGTAAGGTGATTAAAAACATTTAATTTTTTGTTATAATTAATGTTATTGCCTTATCACAGACCTGCTTTAGCGACGAATTAAGATTTGAGATTCTGAATAATAAAGCACAGTTTGTTAGACGACTAAATATGAAAAATTTAATAAAGATTGCTTTATCAAAACTGTAAAGCATCATGGATCTGTCATGGTGTGGTCATTGATCAACTGGGAAAGGTATGGGCGCCTGCATTATAACCTTCTAGTTTTTGACAGAATTTTATAGTTAATAAGTGCCTGCCGAAAGCTCGGATGTTTGGGGCAGAACGAGTTGCAGGTTCTCTATTGATCTTAAAATTAGTAATAAAAAAAATTAAAGTAAAATAAAAAAGGTTACTCAAATAATTATATTATTAATGCAAAAATTCTTTTTCTTGTCGATCTCGTTATCAACTCGTTATTGTTCCTTTAATACTAGTTTTCTTCCAAAATTCATATAAATTTCCCCCAATCCAATTATTAAACAATTTGAAATCAAATGAATCACTCATAAAAAAAATCACTATAATCTAAAAATTAATCTCAGATTCAGCGGATCGAAAAACTACACGTCCGCCGTTTTCGCCATCTTGGCAAAAAGCCCCTTTTCGGCAAACTTTATTGCCAAACTTCATATTTTTACAAAATACAAATTACAATAAAATTTTCAAATTCAGAAAATAATACAAAATTTAAATTTAAAATTTCACCCTCGTAACATGACAATATAATATTAATGTTTTTACTCTCAGCGACAGACAGCACTAAAAATTAGCCTTTTGGTAGTGATGATTTCGTACTTTATAATAGTTTTAGTACTTCTGAAAAAATAAGTTTGTCACCGACAATGTAAAACAATAATTGCTGTCACATAAAAGTGACTCGAACAAAAATTTTACACTTACAGACGACCCTTAAAGCACATTTGCTCCGAATAAAGATATTAATTTTTTTTAATACGTTACTTTTACTGAAATAAACGTTAAGTTTACAGTTAAATCTATGAATTGCTTTCACAAAATAAGTAAATTTTTAAGTTTGACAATTAAATTATATGACTTTTTCATTTTACTCTTTTTAGACTTTCGTCCAATTATAAACGCGCAATTTGATAATTTTTCCATTTAGAAAATTTACATTAGGATTAATAGTTGGCACAAATAAATTTTAAAAGATTAATAGTTGAATAAACGTAATAGCGCTTGAAGCCAGCAGATAGATATATATATAAATTCGTGAATTTCAACACGAAAATGTAAATTTTAAGGATGCAGGATGTAAATTGAATTTTTGTATCTTATTACCTCTTAAATTATAGAATATTACAAATAATTATGATTAAAAAATACGTGTTTATAGAACGCGCTAGTAAGAAGAGATAGTAAAAAATGTTCATAAAAGGGGCGTGAAATTATTTTAGTGAATCGATGATTTTGGAAAATTTAAAATTAATGATGAAGTCCATTATTAACTATTGTTTGTTTCGATTGTTAAATTATAATAATTGTATATAGTTGCATAAAACTTATAAGTTTATGAATCGAATAGTTACAAAACAATATACCATTAAATCATTTTTTTAAAAATCGATTCTTTATATAAACCGTTTAAATTATACCTTACTAATTTATAGGTTATAAATAATAAATTGTTCTACGAATTCTATTTTGAGTAGCCGAAAAAATATTTAATTTTTAAAATAGTTAATGCAATATCGTTTTAATTTTTATCTTGTGGAAACGATTAACATATAATTGAAATTAAATTCACACAATAAATCACAGGAATTGGTAACTTCCGATTAAAATTAACTACTACAAACATTTCATAAATCATAATTATCACTATTGAATACATCGCATTATTATTCAAAACTTGTAAACACTACATACTATTTTGTAGCTTCGGGTAACATAATTACTATTACCAACGCGGTTTCACAATAATTTTAATTTTTTTCTTAACTGCATCGTTAGAAATACTATTTTATAAACTACGATGATACATAAAATGTTAATTTTTATTGGCGTTATTGATACTTTCGTCAGGTAAAGGAGGTAACCGTTCTTTAACCACCTAGAGTCGTATTTAGTACCTAGGAATAGTAACGATAAAGTTTAAAAATTATGATAATTTACTTTGGTTTTTAATTACGAATCTAAATTGGAAACTGCAAATAATAAAAAGTTTATGACGAATTCTTTGATTAGGAAGCTTTTGGACCAATCCACCGACTATACTATGAACTATTATGTATATTGATGAAACTAATAAACAGGGTGTCCCTGAATGCACTTTATATAACTTGGGTGGTGATAGAGAACACTTTTCTAAGAAAAATTTTAAAAAATTTTTTTACTTTAAAGCATTTTTTTAAATTTGCACTTTCACATATCCGACAATACTGATTTTTCAGTAAAAATGGTTTAGTTCTTTTTTAAAGAGCGTGAAATAATCTACAAACTTCATTTAAACCTTTTATAGTCTAAATTAAAGCAAGTAAAACAGTTTTGAAAAATTTGAGCTTTTCTTGGTTTTTTTCAAAATCCTGTATTTTTAAACGAAACATTTTACAATAAAATCTGACTTTACATTTTGGATAACAAATTTAACGGACAACAACTACAAAAAAAACAAAAAATTAAATTCATAAAATTTTTATTTTTATTGAAAAATTTAAGTAAGTTCTCATTTTTAATGCGCAGTCGTAATCGTTTTAAAAAATGTTGTATAATATTATTTACAATATTTTCTCTTTGTTTAAGAGCTACTATAGCATTCGTTACTCTTTTCGTTAATTCCTCTCTGATGTCAGGCTTTCTTCTTTTGCTGTACACCAATGCTTTAGCAGCGCCCCTTAAAAAATAATCGAAATGATCATTCTTTGACGTGCTACTAGTGATACGTCATCTGGAAATATTTGAAGCTCATCTTGTAAAAATCGCGAATATTCAGCAGCGGGAGCAGATGGCAAAGTGTCCACCGAAGATATTATAGATACGATTAAAATGAAGCGAATAAACTAGAGGCAAACTCCACTATGTCGAATAATTTAGGAAATAATCGACTTTAATGTTTAGAATTTTGCATTAAAACCTCGTAAAGAGCTCATATGTGAATATTTACCACGCTTGATTTTGTGAGCGGGTTTAGCAGCAGTTGAATTGTAGCATCCGTAGTGTTAACATCATGTTATAAACTAATTTAAAATAAAAATTCGTTAATTTTAGCCGAATTCAACTTAAAAACTTTGTCTTCGTTAATCTTTTATTTTCAAGTTCTGTCGGGCTCGATGACAGGAGTATTTTTTGAGTGAAAATTAATTTAATAAAATAAAAACAAAACATAAGAGGGCTCAATCTTATAGAAACAGCCAATATACAGTAACCACTTTTTAATTTGAAGGTTTTATCGGTTTCATTAACAGAATGTTTGAATGATTGACAGACTGATAATATTACCTTTATTACTTTTTCTGAGTAAAATTTCCACAATCTTTAATTTGACTTTATATGCTTTAAAGTACACGATGCAAGCAAAATGCTACGTTGATATGCGACAAATTTTAATATTCCATTAAATTGCTAATATAAAATCTTATATGAAAAGTAATACATTACAAATTGTTCCTGTTAGCTCTGATCTGTTTCCAGTCTGTACTATTTTGTCTATATTGAAAAGTAAAAAAAATAAAACCTGAATTTTTTAACATTTTTTCTCTTAATTTAATTTATAACTTGGAATCCGTTGATTCTAGACGATAAGGGATATTATAACCTAATTTGTAGATAAGCAAATAATCTTTAAAAAAAAGTTCTATTCCTAAGCCTAAACAATCAATAATGTTGGAGCTATGGCTATTTGAAATCAGAAATTCAAAAAATTGCTTTAAAGAGAGGGTCCCCGCCTCCCGCTCGCCTCAAGGGTTTGAACTTGGACTAAAAATTTTATTTAAAAGTTTGTCTTAAAAAAGTGTCCTTTATCACCTTCTCAAAGGTTCTTCACGGCCAAAGTAGTACTAGAATTTTTTAGAGAAATTTATATAAAATATAGTACTTAAGGTAGTACCATAGGTTATAGAATTACCGTTCAAAATTTAATGAAATTTGGCATATTAGTACATTATAATTAGATAATAAACCAGTTAAATTTTTGAAGAGCTGCAGAAAACCTGAAAAAAGATATGAATATAAAAAAATTTTCCCTCTAGCGTTGATCCTTATGAGAAATCACAGATTTTATTTTATTTCACAAAAAGTACCGTTTAGATTTCAATGAAAATGGTAACAAACAGAAAAACATTGATGAACATTTTGGTTACTCACCAATCGAGGTTCAGAGACTTTGAGAAGAGTAAATAGCAATTACGAAAATCTACGATATTAAGTACATGTGGCAACTCCGTCAAATATTATTTTATGGGTTATAACTTATGATCTGCGCAAAATTTAAACTTGCCTGTAAGATTTAATTATTTTGAAAAATTTGAATAATTTTTAAATTTTGACTTTGATTTTGACGTTTCTATCTCGTTTGCTTTTACGCGGCGTTGCCAAACATAAATACTACGGAAGTCAAATAACACAGAACACACATTTGACTCTAGTGGCATCTATGGTACTACCTTAAGTGATTTATTAATAGTAAGGATTATTTACATTCAACTTTAGAGCTACTTTTGGGGTGTAAGACAATAATTATAAGACAATAAGACAATAACAATTTTACACTAAAGATTCTTGTGGAATCAAGGAGGACATTATTACGAAGCGAATAAACTTTAAAATTTTCTTTGAAATTAGGAAATAAACAAATTTTAAATATCGATTTAAGTCCCATTGAGCTGGCGGTCTATGTTCTCAACGTATATACGAGCAGGAGCAAGTTTTAAAAAATGGGGAGCACCTCAGTAGACTGTTGACTAAGCAGCTGTTAACTTCATTTAATAAATCACACTTTTCCGAGTTAAACCATCTAGGGAAATATTTTTTTAGTAGTACAGTGCTTATCATAACGGCTCGGAGCATCCGAAGCGGACAAGACGGGAGCGTAAACAGGATGAAAGTCGATTTTGACAAAAGCAACCACAACAAATCTTGGATCTACCCAAAAATCTAGTCAGGAGTAATTTTCGAGTGCTAATAATGCCCAAAATTAATTTAATAAAATAAAAACACACCGTAGGAGAGGCTAATCTTATAGGAACAGCTAATAAACAGTAGGGGAAAGTGACCTGTGATGGCCTTGTGCATGTGTCGGCCCTGTTACTTTATTTTTGCTTCAGTATGTCTAGTTATATAATCTGTTTACTTGATGCCTTCCATATTTACCGGTTAGTATACAAACCAATTTTTTAGTTATAACTGTGTTTAATGTGACTGCTACAAAGAAAAATGAATCTGGTAAGTAACTGATGTAAAAATTTACTATTATAAAATGCATGTTGTGTTCGTATCTAAAAAGATAGACGGATACAATTTGGAGAGAGATATTTTAGTAGGGTTTTCGTTACATATTTGGTAGTAGCTTTATGGTTATGTTTTCATATGAAAAGTGTTTAGTGTTTAACCGTTGAATGAAGTGTTGCCTATGATGGTCCCAGGGTATAGTGTTGCTAGGATGGCCCTCGGGCCATCATAGGAATAGTAGAGGTAATAAAATTAATTTCTCTTTTAATTAAAAATAGGCAAATAGGAAAAAATAGGCAGCAGTGGGATGAAAAAAAACATGGCCAAAGCTTTAAAAGCATTACGAAATAAAACGATGGGCTATACAAAAGCAGTAAAAATCTTTAAAGTACCTCGAACGACACCACGTAGAAGGTTTAATAATGAACAGGGCAGTGCCAAATGATATTTAGGTGGACACAAGCCTCCATTTGATGTTGAAGTTGAAGCCGAAATTGCAAAACATGTTGTTAATTTAGAAACCTGGCTTTTTGAACTTACCAGTACAGAGTTAAGAAAGCTTGCTTTTCAAATAGCAGAAAAGTATAAAATTAAGCACCAATTTAATAAAGAAATAGCCATGGCTGGTAGAAAATGGCTGAAAGGGTTTCTCGCAAGGAATCCAACGATAACTGTTAGAACTCTTGAACAAACATCTATTGCAAGAGCACAGGCTTTCAATAAAGAAAACATTAGGTTGTTTTTCCGTTCCATTGGAGAAGTTATGGATAAATATAAATTTCCTCCTGAAAATATATTTAATGTTGACGAGACTGGCATGAGCACAGTTCCTACCAAGTCTTCCAAAATTCTTGCAATCAAAGGAAGGAAGCAAATTGGGATTATAAGCAATGCTGAACGTGGGAAAAATTATACTGCTGTGTGTTGTATGAACGCTATAGAAACATTTGTTCCTTCCGCCTTTATTTTTCCGCGGAAACAATTTAAAGCCGAATTAATGGATGACGCACCTGTACGCAGTGTAGCATTTTGCCAAGACAATGGCTGGATGAACACTGAAACATTTGTTAAGTGGCTAAAGCACTTTGTTGTGCACGTTAAAGCATCGATGGAAAATAAAGTTCTTTTAATCCTTCATGGGCATAGTAGTCACAAGGGGTTGGAAGTGCTGGAATATAGTAAAGAAAATGGAATTATACTATTTTGTCTTCTGGCACATTGTTCGCATCGCTTCCAACTTCTTGATGTTGGTTTTTTTGCACCGCTTCAAACTTTTTATAATATGGAAATACAAAAATAGATAGAAAACCCAGGACGGACTGTCACTCACTTTCAAGTGACAAAGCTTTTTAATAGTCAAATGCACTAGGTTCCTTTAAAAAAACTGGAATACATCCGTATAATCCAGATGTTTTTGAAGACTGGGAATTTGCTGCTGCTTCAACAACAGATAGAGAGTTAGAAATCACACATGATGAATTGTCACTACCTACCCATAAATTCAAATGGGAAAGAACAACCTCAAAGTGAAATTGAATTACAGACTTTCCAAGGAAATGCAAGTGACCAAATTGCAAGCACGTCGGAACATTGTATAAGCAGAGAGGAAATTAAAGAATTGTTCCCTCTCCCAAAGACAACAAGAAAATTAGCTGAAAGAAAAAGAAAACGTGGATAAACAAAATTAAGGAAACCAAAAAAGAAGCATTAGAAAAAGAGAGAAGAAAAACAGCAAAAACAGCCAGAAGAAAAATTATTAAACAAATAAAAGAAGATAGTGATGAGGAAGTTGTGTATAAACAGAACGATAGTGATCAATCAGATGCAGCATGTCTGTACTGCAACGAACTCTATTCTCGTTCTCGTCAAATTTTTTTATTTTAATGTTTAAATGTTTTTCTTTATTTTAATGAATTAAATTTCTGTAACACCAGTTTTTTAAGTTTTAACTGTTTTTTATTTAAAAAATTCATGTAATTTTGTTTATAAAAACCAACTTTTTATAATTTTTATGAAGGGCCATCATTAGACGACATCTGCCTATGTTGGCCCATTGACTTCTTTTTTTATTTTAATGTTTTACTGTAAACTGGAAGTAAATAATAAAGTTTATTATATAGCAATAAAAACAACATATTATAATGTAATTTTTAACCAAAGCTAGTTTTCATATTTTAATTGGTTTTAAAGTTATACCAAAAAAGAATTAGAGGGGCCATCACAGGTCACCTTCCCCTAACCTCTATTTAATTTGAAGGTTTCATCGGCTTCGTTGACAGAATTTTTAAATGATTCATAAATTTTAATATTTATATTCGTTATTTACACTATAATCTATCATGATTTCATTAGAAAATTTATAAAATGGAGTGGACACTTTGGCATGTATTCCACTCAGCAGCTTTTAAGAGTAATTTTTCTGAAAAACGGAAGGACCAATAATGTTGACTTTCTAATATTCTATACCAACAGTTAACGCTGAAACGTCTTTAATGTCCCGATTTCAGTTTTACCTTCGGATTTTCTACTGTCCATCGGTGTTCATTCCTGCAATTTTATACACTATCTCTTGTAAATTGCGTTTCGTCGGTAAACAAATCTTTGCGGGCTCTCTTGTCTTATAACCAGTCTTGGTCCATTATCACCATTCCATAACATTCTCCCATTCATTATTTGAAAATTACATTATAAATATCGATGAAACCAAAATATTGCTTTTAAATAAAAAACACTGCAGACAGAATTAACGCTAAGTTTTAACGAACGGAACCGATTACATTTGTGAAAAACTTGGTTGTAAATTCAACATCAACCGTCATTTGTTTTTTTTTTGTGATTTTGTAAATTATTTAATGTTTTGGTTTGTAGCTGCCTTGTTTATTATTTTCTGCCTTTCTATGAAATGGATTGGTTTTTCAAAAATTGTTATTAGACAAAAGTTGTAGTTTGTTAAATTCCCTGTCTAGAATAAGGCATAAGATTTTTTGTATTTTCAGAGCTATGACCATGTGAAGGTGGAAATTTAAAAAAATGCTTTAAAGAGGTCTAACTCTTAAGAGTTTGCATTTAGAAAAAAAAAGTTTGTTACATATTTTTCTTAGTAAAGTGTTCTCTATCACCACCTAAGTTATGTAAAGTGTATCAGGGGACTATCTCTGTATAGAGAAAATAGTAAGTTCAAAAATGATACGATGTCAAAATAGTAGGTAATATTGAGACAATGCCAAACAAACAATTTTAATAGTATAACAAAGCCACCACCTGACCACCTGGTGTTTCATTAACAATGAATTCAGCAAATTGAAAGTATCTAAGTTTTGCAAAGGACTGAATCAAAGCAAGTAAAGTCCTGCATTGTTTAGAACAATTTGCTTATAGAAAATTTAAAAATAATTTTTATGATACATTTAATGAAACAATGATCTACGACATTCCTTGCACAACACGTACCTATTCATATTACACCTATGGAGTAGGTACTCGCAGATGATCATAAAAGTTATTCAAACACATACGGGTCGGTTATATATTCATTTTCTAAGAACGATTTCTTTATGAGTTTGTGTGTGTGTATGTATATGTGTCGTTTTCTTTTATTGATTTTAAAATAATTATGTAAATGTAATATACCGGCACTTTTATGACTAAAGCGATTGTCATTAAAATTTTCTTTGTTGTTTGTCTCGCATAAGTTCACGTTAAGATGTTAACGTTAATGTTGTTTTTTTCTACGTACCCACCTATTTTAAATAGTTTTAAAGTAATTGAAAATATCTGTTCGGAGTCCAAACGAATTGGCGGTCAGTCTTACCGCAAAATGCTTAAACCAAATATTAATAAGCCGATTTATCGATAATATTGCGTCTCTCAAAATACATATTTTTTATTTAATCTTTTTGTATAGTGACATTTTAGTAACCACAATACTCCCAAATATGCACAACTTCAAAAACGATGAGGTAAAAATCATGACTTGCAAGCTTATTTATTTGGCTTTGATTTATTGAGTAGCCTTTAGAGTTCTAAAATAATGACAATAATAATGGCAACTGTTAATTAATCCCGATAACAATGATCTATCAGATTATTTATTTAAACAAGTAATTAATTATCAACTTATAAATAATATATTACCAAAAAATTATAAAGGGAACTAGAGATGATGCGATCAAGGACTTTCGTACCCGTATCAGTCCAAAAGCTGTTTGAGACCCCGTCCCGACCTGCCACTATAATGTACCACAATATAATAGTACTATATATTATAATATATTATTTCCATTTTGTTACGATTGGCTATTGATAAATGTGAAATCAAAAGATATAAAAAAGGTATTGCAACGTACAATTCAAATTAAGTTCCTTTTAAATTTTTTATTATAAAATATTTTATTATTTCATTGTTAAAACGCGGTTTTGTTGTATTACAATAATGATGATTTAATTAAAGCTAGTCCAGAAATTAATTATTATTTAATACGATACTTAAATTAGACTATTGTTTAGTAAATTGATTAATTATTGATTTTGCACCTACATGGAACAAGAAAATATAGAAAAAAATGGTCGCCGGCAAAAATTATACGCCGGCAACTATTTATTCTTATAATCTTTTCAGTATTAGAGATATCTCGTCATAATTACTATGAAAAATTATCTAATAAGTAACAAAAAGCTTTAAAATTTAATGTGGATAATCAAATAAATTTATAATAAAAAATTAGTCAAATAAATTCTTAAATTTAAAATTAATGTAGGTATGTCTACCTTCTTGAATTTAAAATTAGATTTGCTTATATTTGTATCTGTATATTTTTACTTCCTAATTTATATTATCGCTTCTTTTATAGTTCTGGCGATTAAAAGTTCAAATCTAATTCAAACTATAACAAATCGAATTATTATTCAGATTGTTACAACTAAGCAAGAATGCCGCTCGTTGCAGATTACATTACCTAAGCATAAATAACAAAGAGGTTCGTTTTTTAAATATTTCAAGGCCATAAGGTAAATGTCACTATCATTTTTTCGAACAATTAATAATAAAATCACGATTATTAATATTAGCAATAGAATTTAGCATTTTCTAAATGATTCGACACGAAACATGTTTAAATGGGCTATTGACTAGAAATCAAGACCTCAGTTTTCTCAATATTGTATTCAACCATACTATTTATTAAAATTTTGTGCGCACGTTTAAACAAAATTAAGATTTACTATCTGTTCTTGAATTCATTAAAAAAAAAATTGATAAATACATTCTTGTTGACACGAGTTTGAATAACACGGATTTATTTTACAAAAATTGTTTCTAGATCTGGATTCGAACCCTGGTGTACTCTATGTATATTTGCATCTTAACTGGCAGAAGTATTGCTGTGGTCGATGGGGGGAAGAGAGACTTTTATAAAAAGTCAATCAGATAAAAGTAATTTTACATCAAAACCCTGCGATAAAAACACCAGGTTACTGATTATTTTATCTGGTTATAACAATATAATACTCTTATAATAAGATTAAATTGTTTTCATGTTAAATTAAAAGTTAAAGTCATAACTTACTTATAAGGACAAAAGCTATTTAATTGAATGATTATAGTTTGTTACAACGTGTTAACATTGTGTTTCGAATTTCCGATTCTCATCAGACAAACCTGGAAATATTATGTAAAAGATCGAAAAGTTATGCAATTAAATTCAATTATATTTGAAAAATCAAATTCTTAAATTTTTCGTTTAACATGAAAATAATTAAAACTTATCTCATGTCAATAACGTTAGTAATCATTAGTAATCGTTAGTACCTTAAGTACAATTTTTGTAACCTTAGTAATGGACCAATAAAGTAAACCGAAACATCGAACTAAACATTAAATAGTAATATTGACCTTTCACTTTTTATATACTTAATACATAATATAATAATTCTATACCTACATCAAAATTCTACTTTCAATAATCTCTAAATATGCAATTTTTTGCAGGATAAACTTCATATTTAAGCTCCACTTGGGTAGACTCGTGCTCATTGTATATCAAAATTCTTAACAATATAACAATAAAAACAAAAACCTGCAATATCACGAATATTCTAATCTTAGTCACTACCAGCAAAGTATATGATGTACTCAGCAATCCAAAATCAGGTTAAATTTCATTTCCTTTCAGTGTGACAGTACTATAGAACTTCAGCTGAAATAATAAAGTTTCGTGGCTTAAATCCCATTGAAAAGTTTTTCCGTAACTTCTTAAAGAAAAAAGAAGGAAATAGCAGTAAATTGAGTTCGTTGTTGGCTAGGAATAAGTCGTCGGCAAGTAAAACTTTGGGTTTTCGCTATTTATAAAAAATAATAAATTTTGCAAAGGATTTTTATTTGCCATAGTTTTTTAGTTAATTCATTCAAGCTCGTCATAATCAAGATTTTAATCAAATTGTAATTTACGGATGTTTAGCGAATTTTCATAATTTAATATTTAATCAACTTTTTTTTATTCTGCGTTGTGATTGCTTGTCGATCCAATCATGTGCATCATAATGAAACTTTAATTAATCTAATCATTGACTCGCACTATTTAATTAATAAGTGATTCTGATTAATAATGGCTACTATTACACACATATAATTGCAATATGTTCAATCACACATATACATACCTATATATTAACCCTTCGTGATCACTATGTTGATTAATGTTTCAATATGATAATTATTTTAATCTAATTTATTATATTACCCTTATAATCAATCAATATCAATCAATTTTGATTAACTCAATTAAGCTTTAACCCTGATACATATTTTAAAATCTATGCAGGTAGGATTATTATCACATACTTTCTCGTGTATGCAAATGTCCAAAACGGAGAATGTAAACCCAAATGCATGTACCTAATACTTTATTTATTTCTATTTTATTAATATAATAATATTATAATAATAACGATAAACATATTTATCTATCGCATTGACTTGACTCAATTTAACTAAAAAAAATGAGAAAAAGAGTTAAAAATTTTGATAGAAATGCATTTAAAAATAAATTTCAAATACATTTTTGTGGTAATTAGTAATGTATCGTTAAATTTTTTAAAATTTCTTTTGAATATACTTTCTTGTTTATTATTATTTTTTGTTTCTTCTTAGTTATGCAACTGAAGATCAAAAATAATTGTGAAGTAGAGCCTATCGCATTATTAATTTTTATTTTAAATTTTATCATATTTCTATAACGTCATTTTTTATTAAAATATTTGTAGTCTATATTATTTAAATTTAGAGTTTTATCAATTTTTGTATAATATTATGTTTCTTTTTTTTTAAGTAAGAGTACATTTAGTAAAATTAAACCTAAAGCAACGTGACTAGATTCCACATCCATTTTAAAAAAAAACAACTCAACAAGTCAAATCAAATCAAAATATATCGTCAGTTTTTGAAAAGAAATTACAAAAAAGTTAATAATAAAAACAAAAACAGCACAACCTACGCTACGTAGACACTTCTATGTTGGATAATGCTATGTTAAAATTTGACGTTAGTATAGCATAACGTAGCATAGCATAGCATAACATAGCATAAGCATAGCATAGCATAGCATAGCATAGCTTAGCATGGCATGGCATGGCATGGCATGCCATAGCATAGCATAGCATAGCATAGCATAGCATAGCATAGCATAGCATAGCATAGCATAGCATAGCATAGCATAGCATAGCATAGCATAGCATAGCATAGCATAGCATAGCATAGCATAGCATAGCATAGCATAGCATAGCATAGCATAGCATAGCATAGCATAGCATAGCATAGCATAGCATAGCATAGCATAGCATAGCATAGCATAGCATAGCATAGCATAGCATAGCATAGCATTGCATTGCATTGCATAGCATAGCATTGCATTGCATTGCATCGCATCGCATAGCATTGCATTGCATTGCATTGCATTGCATTGCATTGCATAGCATAGCATAGCTAGCATAGCATAGCATAGCATAGCATAGCATAGCATTATATTTTGAAAACGGCAAGTTTTAAAATAGCAGCTTTTGATGTAAAACCGTGATTTCAATATATTGTGGTGTATCTTAAGTGTCAAGTCTTTATTCTTGGTTTGTTGTTTAATAAGCGCTTTGTTTGCATGAGGCAACCGTTGTTGAAAAATGGTGTAAGCAGAGATATTTTATGTTAAAACTTAAAACACAAAAGTTATCAACACAATTTTATTTGTATAAAATACAGTAACCTAAAACAAAAGTGACAATGAAAATGTTCGTGGGTGTATGAAAATTTGACTTACTTTCAAGATTTTGTTTTGTCAAGTTTAAAACAGGGAATTTCGAAGAGATTCGAGAGGTCGACGGAGAAACGTTGATTCGTTAACCGTACAGTTTACCCATATGGTTAAGAAGACAGAATGAGGCTGTACGAGTTTGGTTTGTCTGGGGGTTTCTTTGTTCTTCCTTATCAAGATCTGGTTTGCTATTTTCCACTTCTTTGAAAATTACTCCTTACAACAGTACCCTAAGGTTGCTAGTGAAATCTTTTCTCCGGTTTTCGTTTAATGTATGGGCGATTTTTTTTCTGTCCGATTGTATTTCTGTTTTGCAGTTCTTTGAGAAGAACTCCAACTGTTTAGGCAATTTGTTGTTTAGAAAGACCCTTATTATGCAATGCATAAATTGCAGAACGTTTTTGTACTGAAATTTGAGATTTTCTCGTCATTTTTGTAAAAATTCGATGAGTCACTGTCATCATCATCATTGTTAACACAAAACTGAGACGTTCTACACGAAAGTATAACAATAATTAAACAACTAAAAATGAGTTTATTACTTACCTAGACATATTTTTAACCAAGAACAATTGATAAGGAACCGACAATACCTTCCACAACAATAAAATTTTGAACAATTTTATGTAAGTTATGAATTAAATTATTTTTCAATTTCATGTAACATGTAAAAATTAATTTTATTAAAAAAAATATTATCACATGTTCATAACCTTAACCATTTTATCAATTATCATATCCGTTATATTAACAATATAACAAATTAATGCGTAGATCTGTCCTGTATATTTCATTAAGTTCCTACACTTGAAATTTTGCAATTGGGGCAATCTACAACCTTTGTAATTTTTAATTACAACTAACGTTTCATTTTAGGTTTTTTATTTGGGTTAGTTTAGTTTTCCGGTTTAGAATTTTTCAAAATAAGTTTATTTATTCTTTTTGGCTTCAAGTAGATATAATTTTTGTTTTTACAAAAGTCAAATAAATTTGACTTTTAATCAAGTTTTAATTTTAAATTTAATAGCATAACTTTTCAATCGTTTCAATAATTTTTCCAGGTTTGCCTGATGAGATTCTGAAAATCGAAACATCAGTTATAACAGGGTGTCGCAAACCATATCATTCATTTAAATAGTTTTTGAACAATTTTATGGAAGTTATGAATTAAATTATTTTTCAATTTCATGTAACATGTAAAAATTAATTTTATTAATAAAATGATTTACTATTAAAATGATTTATATTTTTATTTTATCAAATATTTTTGATTTGTTACTAAAATAATTAAAAATTATATTCTAAAGTAATTTTAAAAAACTTTATTAAATATTTTTCAGTTTTTTAAAAAATTATGTCGGAATCTAAACTTTAGATCATAACAGTGTATCTGATGTTACGGATAACTTGCAAACTTGCAAACTATTTAAACTTAAGTTTAAATACTCTCAATTTCCGTTAATTTAAAGTAATCCAAATTGAACTTTATTAATTCCGACATACTATAATGTTCGCTTATAATACCATACATGTTTTATGTACTATGTGTAAGAAATAAACCGTGGTTCGATAAGGAATGCCTAAAATGCAGTGGGAGGAAAGTCAAGAGAAGAATGGAATGGTTAAGGATTGGAGGAGGGAAGATCTGGACGAGTACAAGAAGTGCGCAACAGAAGCAGATAAGATATTTAAAAATAAGAACGCATGGATAATGGGGAAAATGAAAGAGATAGAAACAAACAACAGGAAAAACAAATCAAAAATGGTTTACAAACTCATAAAGAAGCATAAGGCGAAGGACATTATAACTCAGAGAAGAATGAAAGACAATGAAGGAAAAAGAGAACACAATACAGAAAAGATAAACCAGATCTGAGTAAGGCATTTCAAGTAGCTCCTAAACCTACATGATTATGAATCATATATGCAATCAGAAAAGTATGAAGAAGAAAAAGAGACATTGATACCATCTAAGGAGGAAATCAAAAAGACAATCGTGAAGATGAAAAATGGAAAACCACCAAGAAAAGATGCGATAAATATTGAGCTCATTAAGTACGGTGGCAATGAAGTCCACGATAGAGTAGGTGAGTTGGTGAGACGGGTCCGGAGAGAAGAAAAGATGCCCAAAAAATGGAAAGAGGATATAATTATACTAATAAAAAAGAAAGACGACCTAGAGGAATGTAAAAATTATAGAGGAATAACGCTTCTTAGCTCAATATACAAGTTACTATCAACGTTGATTCTGTCAATGCTATATGAACTGAGAAGTAGTATAATAGGTGAAAACCAGTTTGGTTTTACGGAAGACAGATCGACGGCTGGGTTGGTGCATATGGTGAAGAGAGTAATGAAGAACATACGAATATAATGAAGAACTGCACATGATGTTTGTCGATTTTCAGTGTTGAAGAGAGTTGACCGACTGCTTCGAGATAAACTGCGGTGTGAGGCAGAGAGATAGTTGTCCGCAGTGCTGTTTAACATATGAATAAAGAAAATATTCGGAGATATAGGAGTGAAAGGATCACTTATAACTAAAGAAGGACAAATGTTAGCATACGCGGACGACGTACCTACTTATTATGACTAAGATCACGCAGGAAAATGATATAGATATTCAATGAAATTGAAGAAGCAGCAAAGAAAAGAAGCTTTGAGTGAACGTAAAAAAGACGAAATACATAAATATTTAACAGAAGCAAATAGTACCTGAGACAAGACCTACGCATAGAGAAAACATTTTTTGAAGAAGTAGAGAGTATTGTTTATCTGAGAGTACAGTTAAGCAGAAACTGTGACAGGAGAGGAAATAAATAAGTGCAAATGGGAAACAAAACCTACTATGCAAACAAGGCGTTGTTAAAAGATAAGAAACTGACGAGATTAACCAAGTTAAAGATACTGCAATGCTCCCAGCTATTAAAATTTATAAAAATTTTATTTACTCCAAAATATTCTCGCTGGGTTAGCATCCATTATTAAATTGAAAAGTTATGAGACTCTTGTTTAGTATTTTAAGTTTAATTTATAAATATAAATTTTCATATCGTTTTATTATTGTTTCAATTTTTAATTTTCAATCAAATTCGATAGCATAAAACTTTTCTGTTATCTTACGGTATCAGGCTTGCACGTGAGTACCATAGCTGCTCGCGTCGGTCAAACAAATTCTGTCGTGAAATAATTTCAACAAATAACTAAACTTATCAAAATCTTCACAATTTTTTTATCTATCATTTTATTTAGCACTTGCACTTCAATAAAACAACTTTAATGCAAAAAAATAATTACATTATTCATCAAACTAATCAAAAAAATTAAATTAATTTGCAGCAGACTCAATTTCACGATGCTACATTGGCCACCTTGGCCTCAAGTCCTTACCTCGCATGTTCTTCTTCACGGTTACCAACAAAACATTATTTACAATAAAATTCTATGTACAATATGTTTACAAATAAATAATTTACATTTACAAACAAAACAAACGATCAGCGCTGACGTATGCGGCTAAGATACTGTGTTTAACACAGTAAAAGTTATGCGAACGATATTAGTTCAATTGCCTGTAAACGGAAAAAAGAAGGAAAGAATGAATCATAAAATATTGCAGATCTGTGGTGAAGAAAATGTTATAAAATTTTTGAAGTCTCAGCGAATAAGATGGTTGGGTCATATTATGCGTTGCGGAGATGATTTGGTGAAAAGGATTATAATGTGGAGACCAGCAGGAGATAAAGCAAGAGGACGTTCAAAGATCTGATGGTGGGATCAGATGACCGGTGATCTAGAGAGGATAGGCGCTGGTAATTGGATGTGCAAGTTTCAGAATGAACAGATATGAATCGTTGAAGAGGCCGCGAAACATGCATTGTCGGAAGGCAATAGGAATGACAATTACACAATGTAAATATAATGCAATGTACTACATGGGGACTAATTTACCCCGGCAAAAAGTTTTTTAAATCTCTTGAAAGAGATAGCTATATTCTCAATAAATACAAAGCTGTAAATAATAATAATAATAATAATTAAAAAAAAATATTAAATATTTTTCAAGTTTTTAAAAAATTATGTCGGATTCTAAATTTCCCGACAATTTTGGTTGGACTTCAGATAACAACAGTGCATCCGACGTTACGGATAGCTTGCAAGGCGGTGCAAATATTTTTAATTTAAATACATTTAATTTCTGTTAATTTTAAAGTAATCCATATGGAACCTTATGAATTCCGACATACTATAATGCTCGCTTACAATACCATACATATTTTATTTTGCATTTAAATCAACAAGGAGTTTCATACTCCTTATAAAATTATTATTTTCCAATCACATAGTATAATTTAATTTTTATTAATATTGATTTATATTTATTATTCTTATCTTGTTATATCCCGGCTTCTTTTTGTTATTAATTTAAATTGTATGTACATACCGTTATACCATAATATCTTGCTAGTATTACAAAATAAAGCACTTATTTTTATCAATCGAATATAATTTTATTTTAATCTTGAATTTTATTATTATTTATCAATTAATCTAAATTTATTAGAGCAGGAAGCAACTTAATACACGACTTCCTCTTCATAGTTCCAAACGGAAAGCAACAAAAATATTTCAGCCGAAAATTAATAGAGTTTAAACTGCCAATTAACATTTTGCAGCGTCAAATTCAAAATTGAAGAAAATAATTTTAAAAACTTATAAAATCTAATTTTTTTTAAACTCGCACAGCACCGTATCGAACTTATTGTAAACCATACAAATAGGTTTAAGTAATATGACAAATAAATATTATATTGATATAAAATGCTCATTTAAATTTCGCGGTTTATTACACGTAAACCACTAATTAAATAAATCCATGAATAAAGCCGCATTTCAAAATTTCTATTGTTTTAAAATTTGTCACTGTGATTATGGTAAAATTCACTAAAATTAGTTTCAGTATCCGGCAGTAAGTTTTCAGTAGCATTAATGTGTATATTTTGAAATAATTGATTTTATACGTTTAAACATGAAAATTTATTACACTGAAAGTGTGATAATTGCAAATTAATTCGTAGTCGACTATTTAGAAATTATTTTTTTTACAGTATAGTAATGTTTAGTAGGTATTGATAGCAGAATGCTTAAAATCAACAAGGTCATTCCAGACCTTGATAATAGAAGCACGTAACGATTCCAAATTTTTAGGTGGTATAGCGCAGACTTTAGGCCCCAAACATGCCCAAACAAAATAATCCAGAGGATTTATTACATGTATAAAATTAAGAAATTTCTCTCGAATCCAATGTTGAATCAATGTCGCTTTATGAGAATCTTGTTAGAAAGTTTAACATTATTTGATAATGTTCACACATCTAGAGTAAAACTATTTGCTAGAGAATTTCACTGCGATAAATTTCTTAGTTCACTTTGATCTCTTTATTGATGAATTTGAGTGGTAACTTTCCCACAGCGGTAAATTTAGCCCAAACCACAACAGATTCAGCTTTTTGGCTTCTGGCAACAATTTGAACTTTTCCGGAAGATGTTTTTGACCAAATAGGGTTATTTTGACGATTGCAGCATTGTTTATAATTGTAAACAGTTTCTCATTGGTAAAACGAATTTGTCCCCGAAACCGCTTTAGTAATATTTGCATTTTTGAATTCGCGCAAGCTTTATTTTGTCTGTAAGAAAATCGTTGAAAACTCCTGGCTACATGGCGCATCTTGATTTGCCAATTTCGGTAAATCCAACATTTAATAATGTTGCGGAGCTCTGGAGTGTTCACAGTGCGCGAACGACCTCTTCCTTGACAGTCCGAAGAATTACCTAACTCCCGGTGCTGTTGCATCGCTTTGAAGACTGTTAAACGTGGAAGACGATGACGTAGAATTATGTTTTTTGATAACAGCAAAACGACTTTTTTTAGATATGATAACTGAAAAAATAAAATGAATAGAAAACTGATTTTATTTTAAAGTGTACATAAAAAAACAAAAAATTTGAAAAGGCTTTCTAGACAAAAAAAAATTTAATATCCATCTCTATATTTTATTGTTAACTGGTGGTAGTCTGAATATATAGCAATAAAAGCAATTACAAGTTTTATTTTCTGCAAGAAATTAAATTAAGAAAAACTATAATTTCTGTCATTTCTGAACTTAGCAATGATAATAATAATCATTTTTATGAGTTAGAGAAAAATATTAATTACATACTTGAATTATTAGTTAATTACACGATTGTGTAGCTATAACCTTATAATTATTATTACAAAAATTTAATATTGTCAATTAAATTAAAGAGAAATCTTTCATGTGGAACGTCACAAATAATTTTAAATTTCATGATATTATAAACTAACATTACAGAAGCGATGTTATTATGAACTTAGTTTTTATGAGACAGGCATTGGGATTGCAGTTCAATGCCGCACAGGTCGACAGTTAATTGGCAAAATACTAGAATTTGTCTAAAATTTTTCTATTTGGCTAAGAGAAATCGGGGCCCAATAGAAAAATAAGTAAAAACTTTTGTATTTTGTAATACTTATTACTTACTACGTTAAAAGAAAACGAATACAATGTAAAAAGAAGTTTAAGCTTTATTATTGAGTTGTAATTAGTTCTGGTGATAGAGTAACAGGATGATGAGTCTGGTACGAGAAGGGTGACGGAGTACCATTCTCCCAAACTAGAATATTTCAACCAGAGCAAATTGTTAAATTTTTATAAATTATTAAAAACTCAAAATGATATTTTTTGAATAATAAATGTAAAATTACACTTTAACTACATATTTATAATATTAATTACATGCAGGGTGTCATCGCAATCATGGAGAATCTGTGAGATAATAAATTTTTGTCCACAGTCAAACCGTTGGGGAGTATCCTATTTTAAAGCGTTTTTTTAAATTTTATTGCATGTGTAAGTATTAATGGATTAGTAAAGTTTTAGAGAATGGTCGATTATATATTCAAACTAGATTATAGCTCTCTATTGTCTATTTTAGTATTAACAGGTTGGTTTGTCTTATTCGATTTATGCATAATATCTGCAGCATGTTTTATTTAAAAGCAAAATTATGTTATGCTTATAAATTTCGAATATGGCGATTTGCAGCAAACAGATATCCAAAGACGACATTCTAAAAAAAATATCCAGATACAAGAGGTTTTTCTAGCTTACACGGTGTTATATCCATCTCCCATCATAAATAATAAATTATTTAAGAACGGTGAAACACCCTCCAAGGGTTTGAACTTGTACAAAATTTTTGTGAACTTGTACCACCTCAGAGTAGTACCCTGTATATGCTAAGTTTATTTTTCCATCAAAAGATTTACAAAAACAATTTCACTTTGTTTGATTATTAAAGGTAAATGAACAAAGAAACAATGAAATTTTTAAATAATTCATTAAATTAAAAGAAAACGCCACATGCACTATCAGTTTAGAAGTAGTAAGTAATAACTTTTATGACAAATAGATTTATTTGGTATGCAAATATTCTACGATAGTGTTGTTAGTGTCTTGACTAGTCATAATGATCATATTTCATTAATAATGACGTCTTGTATTTTAGAAACAATAATGTACAACTTAAGGACGAATATTTAGTTACTCTCAAAGATTAACTTGTACCTTTTTCCAAATAAGAATATTAAAAGTAATGCGGTTCTTAAATTTAAATGCTAAACTTCTGACAAATACCTACGCTGGACATGTGGTTTTAGCACTTGCTAGAAAAGTATAGGAACTTATACCAGTTGGTGAAGGTATAATAACTTTTACCAGATTGTCTACTTTGCGAATTAATAATATTAAAATGCTTAAAAATAATAAGGTATTAGCTATCTATGATAACAAATTTAAAATAATTTTTCTTCTAACATTAACACAATCGGGCAACATAATTATATATACATGTCCTAACATCTCATTTACATAAGATTTCATCTAATGTAAATACAAAATCTTAGTAATATAGTCATATTAGCTTGTAAAAACCATTTGGGCGGAAATAAATTATACTTTTTTAATAATTTTGTGCGCACTTTTGGGTGTTATAGAATATTAAATAGAAAATTTAAACTTCATTCTAAATTAATAGCATTACTCAGGTTATTTAATAACTTAACATCTCTAAATTAAAGTCTAAAAGCAAAGAACGCATAATATATTTGTTAAAACTTGCTGCACTATCGATTAAAATGATTAAAAAGTGTAGTTTTTGGTATTTTAAATATAAAGAACCAGCTTAAAATAAACTACTTAAGCAAAACAAATCCAGTTTCATATACTTCTAAACAAAAATTATTTCAGTATTAAAAATTTCGAGACCATAAATCTCAGCATTGATCGATAAAATTTTATGGCAATCTTCGATAAAATTACGACCTTGTAAATTATGACATATACAGTCATTACAAATAATGTGATCAGGTGTTCGATCAGAAAACCATACACAAAAACGTTAAAGATGTTAAAGACATTAAACAAAATTATCTCACACTAATTAAACATTAAATTGTGGGTAGTAGCTTATTTATTGTCGAAATTCTAATATTCAAAAAGATTGAAAATCATGCTCAGGAAATTTTTATGTTATAATAACCAATCTACCAAAGTTAAATTAAAGAAGTGAGTACAGTTTCAAAATTAATTTCACAAGTAATTGGAAGTGATTCAGAATTATTGAATTGAAGTAGTATAAGTAGAAAAGCAAACAAGAAAGTTCAGCGAAAAAAACATGCAAGAAAAATTGGTTGAAAACTGACGTAGGTGTGTAGTAATGAATCGTAAAAGTGGAAAAGCTAAAACAAAAGTTTTCAATAAAAGAATAGTAAACATTTGTTGTAAGTCTGAGGCATTACTGAAATATGGTGTGGTTGTCTGTGATTTACAATTACTTGAAATTATTGGAATTAACTCAATTAACAGACAAAAGTGCTCATCAAGAGAAAAACGATTTAGTTAGTTGATCAAGTGTCATATTTATAAATTTTTGTTTTTGTTTTTTCGCGTCAAATTTAAGTAATTACATACAATTAAAAATGTTAAAATTTAAATATAATAGCAATCTCATGTAGCATAAATGTTGGTGCAATGTTGGTCCGATATTAAAAATGTAAAAATCAATATTGGGCCGATATTCAAATGTGAACATTTTTCAATATTTCTGACTCATTAGTCTTCATCAGTACCGTTTACTTGGTGTTATCACTTAATTGTGTGCACTAAACCAGCTACTGGTTCACAAATTTATGTGGACTGCCATATGCGACGTCACTACACAAAAATAGAAACCGCGCCAACGTGCGTTCTCGAGTGATACTCTAATCTAATAATAAAAGTTAAAATTCTTGCATTTTGCATAAAAGTTTTAAAAACTAAACGACCAACACAATTATTTCCACATAAATTTGTGAACCAGTAGCTGGTTTAGTGCACACAATTAAGTGATAACACCAAGTAAACGGTACTGATGAAGACTAATGAGTCAGAAACACATCGTGTGATGGCTAGACGGTCGAAAAATCAGGCAATGTGTCTACCGTTCTTACCTTAATTGTGTTGGTCGTTTAGTTTTTAAAACTTTTATGCAAAATGCAAGAATTTTAACTTTTATTATTAGATTAGAGTATCACTCGAGAACGCACGTTGGCGCGGTTTCTATTTTTGTGTAGTGACGTCGCATATGGCAGTCCACATAAATTTGTGAACCAGTAGCTGGTTTAGTGCACACAATTAAGTGATAACACCAAGTAAACGGTACTGATGAAGACTAATGAGTCAGAAACACATCGTGTGATGGCTAGACGGTCGAAAAATCAGGCAATGTGTCTACCGTTCTTACCTTAATTGTGTTGGTCGTTTAGTTTTTAAAACTTTTATGCAAAATGCAAGAATTTTAACTTTTATTATTAGATTAGAGTATCACTCGAGAACGCACGTTGGCGCGGTTTCTATTTTTGTGTAGTGACGTCGCATATGGCAGTCCACATAAATTTGTGAACCAGTAGCTGGTTTAGTGCACACAATTAAGTGATAACACCAAGTAAACGGTACTGATGAAGACTAATGAGTCAGAAACACATCGTGTGATGGCTAGACGGTCGAAAAATCAGGCAATGTGTCTACCGTTCTTACCTTAATTGTGTTGGTCGTTTAGTTTTTAAAACTTTTATGCAAAATGCAAGAATTTTAACTTTTATTATTAGATTAGAGTATCACTCGAGAACGCACGTTGGCGCGGTTTCTATTTTTGTGTAGTGACGTCGCATATGGCAGTCCACATAAATTTGTGAACCAGTAGCTGGTTTAGTGCACACAATTAAGTGATAACACCAAGTAAACGGTACTGATGAAGACTAATGAGTCAGAAACACATCGTGTGATGGCTAGACGGTCGAAAAATCAGGCAATGTGTCTACCGTTCTTACCTTAATTGTGTTGGTCGTTTAGTTTTTAAAACTTTTATGCAAAATGCAAGAATTTTAACTTTTATTATTAGATTAGAGTATCACTCGAGAACGCACGTTGGCGCGGTTTCTATTTTTGTGTAGTGACGTCGCATATGGCAGTCCACATAAATTTGTGAACCAGTAGCTGGTTTAGTGCACACAATTAAGTGATAACACCAAGTAAACGGTACTGATGAAGACTAATGAGTCAGAAACACATCGTGTGATGGCTAGACGGTCGAAAAATCAGGCAATGTGTCTACCGTTCTTACCTTAATTGTGTTGGTCGTTTAGTTTTTAAAACTTTTATGCAAAATGCAAGAATTTTAACTTTTATTATTAGATTAGAGTATCACTCGAGAACGCACGTTGGCGCGGTTTCTATTTTTGTGTAGTGACGTCGCATATGGCAGTCCACATAAATTTGTGAACCAGTAGCTGGTTTAGTGCACACAATTAAGTGATAACACCAAGTAAACGGTACTGATGAAGACTAATGAGTCAGAAACACATCGTGTGATGGCTAGACGGTCGAAAAATCAGGCAATGTGTCTACCGTTCTTACCTTAATTGTGTTGGTCGTTTAGTTTTTAAAACTTTTATGCAAAATGCAAGAATTTTAACTTTTATTATTAGATTAGAGTATCACTCGAGAACGCACGTTGGCGCGGTTTCTATTTTTGTGTAGTGACGTCGCATATGGCAGTCCACATAAATTTGTGAACCAGTAGCTGGTTTAGTGCACACAATTAAGTGATAACACCAAGTAAACGGTACTGATGAAGACTAATGAGTCAGAAACACATCGTGTGATGGCTAGACGGTCGAAAAATCAGGCAATGTGTCTACCGTTCTTACCTTAATTGTGTTGGTCGTTTAGTTTTTAAAACTTTTATGCAAAATGCAAGAATTTTAACTTTTATTATTAGATTAGAGTATCACTCGAGAACGCACGTTGGCGCGGTTTCTATTTTTGTGTAGTGACGTCGCATATGGCAGTCCACATAAATTTGTGAACCAGTAGCTGGTTTAGTGCACACAATTAAGTGATAACACCAAGTAAACGGTACTGATGAAGACTAATGAGTCAGAAACACATCGTGTGATGGCTAGACGGTCGAAAAATCAGGCAATGTGTCTACCGTTCTTACCTTAATTGTGTTGGTCGTTTAGTTTTTAAAACTTTTATGCAAAATGCAAGAATTTTAACTTTTATTATTAGATTAGAGTATCACTCGAGAACGCACGTTGGCGAGGTTTCTATTTTTGTGTAGTGACGTCGCATATGGCAGTCCACATAAATTTGTGAACCAGTAGCTGGTTTAGTGCACACAATTAAGTGATAACACCAAGTAAACGGTACTGATGAAGACTAATGAGTCAGAAACACATCGTGTGATGGCTAGACGGTCGAAAAATCAGGCAATGTGTCTACCGTTCTTACCTTAATTGTGTTGGTCGTTTAGTTTTTAAAACTTTTATGCAAAATGCAAGAATTTTAACTTTTATTTTTCAATATTGTTCCGATATTGATTTCCAATATTAGTATAACATTGAAAAACAATATTGGTGCAATATTGAAATTCAACATTGGGCTAATATTTAAATGTGAACATTTTCCAATATTGGTCCAATATTAATTTCCAATATTGAACCAACATTAGATGAAGAGTGGCAGTCAATATTGACTATAAACATTGGTTTAATATTGAACCTAGCTTCAGCCAATATTGGTTCAATATTGATTTTCTATATTAGCGCAATATTGAAAATTAATATTGGACCAATACTGGCTGAATCTTGCAATATTACGCCAAGATTCAATATTGGCTCAATATTACTCCAATATTGCGCCAAGATTGTGTGCTACTTGGGATAGGAAAAATAGACATAAATGTAACCAAATATTGAACTGACCAAAGTATCCTCACAAAATAAAAAATTTTTTAATGAAATTCTGGTAGATTATAGGGTAAATTACAAAAAATATAAACTTTAAAATTTATGGATTATTCAAAAATTCGGTTTTTAATAGAAGTTTTACTTTTACAAGCAAAAATCAAAAGTTTAAAATCGATTATTTTATAAATTAGTGGATACGACATATAGAGTTAGCCCATAGTTTATTCGCCTTATTTTAATGTTATCTATCAAATGCTTCAAGAATTTTAATCGTATCTAACTATAATATTTACTGTGGACATTTTGGCATTTGCTCCTAACTAAAGAAAGTTCGATGTTATCTTTGAAGATAGCACCAAATCTTCATTAGTTAGATATACTATAAACAGTGGCGTAACAAGCAGTTGAGGGGCTCGTGTGCAAAGCTTGGGGGCCGGGGCCCTGTTTTTGTAACAAGATAAAAACAAACAAAAATAAAAAACGTACCTTACACATAATTTAAAAATAAACAACAAAAAATTATATTTATAGAATAAAAATTACAGAAATTATCAACATTTTAAAGAAATTATTAATCAAAATCTTTTAATCTTTCTTGTTACAAAATATTATATTTTTAATAATATTAATTTTTTTAAAGATTGAGCAAAGATTGACAGCAGAACCGGGGGCCCTTTTAGCTGAGGGCACGCGTGCGTGGCAACCCACCGCACCTTGGAAGTTCCGCCTCTGACTATGAAATACTTTAATTTATTGATACAGATGGTAAATTTTTTGTTATTTACATTCAATGTAGAATTTACTAATTTTTTATATTTTCGTGTTTTCAACATATAACTTCATTTGACATTTTGCTCAGAAGATGCTGCCATAAGCAATATTATAATTACCATACTGCCATAATTAAATTGAAATTTTTAATAATATTTTTTTTATCGGTGTGGTAACCAGCAGTGTAGTATAAGGCTTAAATAGACATACTACAGCGGGAGTTCAGTGCTTGGTCTCGAGTTTAATCTGTAGGTTATGTATCTGGCAAGGTTAGCACCTTACCTAGGTTGTGAGGTTAGCTCACAAAATCATGAGTGTCAAGAGTAAAAACTTGATACATTAATGGTAAAAAAACAGAACGAAAGTTCTAAAATTAAGTTCAAGTCCAGATTGATTTCAGTACTAGTACCTTATAAATTAAAATTATTCTCTAAGCTTAGTAATGGGTTTCTGCCTATCATGCAGTACATTTGTCTAGATTTAATCCCAAGCTGATTTTGTTGTTGAATATGTGCTTGCTCTAAACAAGTCTTCTGTTCGGGTGCATACCCAGGTATTTTATGTTTCGGCCTGGGACAAAACGCAATTATTTAGAGTTACTGGTGAGCAGGTAGCTCTTCTCATGGTAAATATGACATGTATGGACTTTGTTTCGTTAACCTTGACTCTCCATAGTTTGAACCACTCTTAAATTTTATTTAGTTTAGATTTCTTGAAGCAGATTCTGAATTATTATTCAATGAGAGTAAAGCGGTATCATCAGCAAAAGTTCCTACCGTCGTTGTCGTGGAAGTTGGAAGATCCGCAGTTTATAGCAGATATAAAATTAGTGAATTGGGTATATATCTGTAAATTCTTCACCGTACCTGACGAAGAATTTGTGTATTGTATAAATAGAATTTTAATAGTAAGTTTGTTTTCAATTTGTAGCATAAGCCATCGTGCCACACTTTGTCAAAAGTTTGGCTCACATCCAAAAATGCCGCTGAGCAATATATTCTATACACCAAGTCATCACTAATTCGTTTTATTATTCTATTGAATCTGTTCAATGGTGCTGTGTTGACTTCTAAAGCCGAACTGGTAGTTTGGAATAAGATTTTTTCTCGAGGACTGGCTTTAACCGTTTGAAAAAAGTTTTTCAAAGATCTTTCTTAACATTGGTAATAAGCTTATTGGTCGATATGAGTTGACCTCTTCTGACTTTTTTCCTCGTTTTTGTATGAGAATAATTTCTGCAACTTTCCATTGGTTTGGAAAGTATTGTAGTCTTAAAATTTTATTGCAGATGAATGCAATGAATGTATTGAGATGAACTTGATCAAATCAAAGCATTTGATATCATCTTGGTATTACACCAAGCATGGGTATTTTAACCTGAATATACCTCACTTGGCAGCAATTTAACGAAGAAGTAATAAACATTTTATTTAATATTACCACCTCAGCTTTTTTAAATTTGGCACTTAATTACCAACTAATTTTATTCGGGTTCCTTTAAATATAATTTAAAAATATAAACTGAAGTAAAAAATATTATATTTTTTATATAGTCGTTTTATAAAAATATAATGTTAAATTATATTATTAATACCATAAAAATTCAGTTTTAAAATGCAAATGTAGTTAATCTTATTATCTTAATCTACCTCGTAAACATTAAAATTACACCTTTAATAAATATTTCCATTTTATTAGAAATTAAGTCATAAATTCTTCACCATTACAAAAATACTGCCCGAATCTTATTACACAATCATAAATTTTGCTAGTCCTCCAAAAGAAACCACCAAAGCAATATTTGAAAACTAAATTTTCTTAAAATTCTTGTTTGGCCACTATTATTCAAATGCCCAAAGTGGGAATTGTAAGTTAGAACATTAGCTAGATATTGCTGAGGTTTACCAAAGAAAATTACCAATTAAAAACCAAAAAAATTGAAAGTGGGTTTCAATTAAAGACATTAAAACCACCTAAAAATATTTTACATTTATTTATACCACGAATTTAACTATCGCCCTCTGGAAGAGTTGATATAACATCTAATTAGCGTCCTAGTGTGTTCTTTTATTTTTTCCACTTTGGGCGAGGAGTGCTATTTCTAGGTTTACTCGGATAACATACAAAATTGATTTGACATTTAATACTGCACAAAATGAACCAAAATTTTTCCTATGTTTATATTTTGATAAAATGGTAAATGTTATTAACATGTGATAATTTTTTCAGGTTTGCCTGATGAGATTCAGAAAATCGAAACATCAGTTATAACAGGGTGTCGCAAACTATATCATTCATTTAAATAGTTTTTGAACAATTTTATTTAAGTTATGAATTTAATTATTTTTTAATTTCATCTATCATGAAAAAACATTATGTTTATATTTTGGGCTAAAGAAGAAAGTTTCCTCAATTGTCAATGAAGTTAGTAGTAGATGTGAATTTAATTGAAAGGAATTATCAAATATAAATTGTAAAACTTATTTTTTATATGTAATTCTCCAGGTTAAGTAAATTCTTTGTTTTTACCGCTTTAAATAGTCAAGATTTGTGGTTTGTCTTGGATGAAATCAAAGATTTCAGCCAAGTTACAGTAATTCCTGACGGTAAACGTACTTTTATGTTATATTGTAGAATTAGATAATTGCAGTAATCTATAAATCGTTAACATATTAATATAACATTAATTTGGTATATTATCAAAAATAATTTAGATAAGATTAATTATGATATTTGTATGTAATATTGTTTCTTCTGAAAAATAAAAAATCTTGACTAAAAAGAACTATGCAGCAAGCAAGACATTCGTAATCTCACGTAGGGCCAGCAGGTATACATTTGGTAAGTTAAAAATTGTGAATCCTTGAAGGAGAAGCTAAAAGATGAGTTCGAACCGCGCGGCTATTAACTTACGATTTGTAGAAAAATAAATAATAAATTGTGCAACGCTTGATGGTAAAACAAATTTATTGTTTTCTTGTTTTCTACCTTTGCAAAATTATCTGTTTGAATTATATCATACACTTGGCAGCTACACGTCATATATTTTTCTTAAAGTCTGCATTGATGTCGTTCTCTCTCACACTTAATTTCAAGGTTTGATACGGTAGGCTCTAAGTCAAAATATTTAAATTGAGTTTCGTATTTGTATTAAATAGTAAGCACCAAGCGTGATAATAAATACTTTGTTTTAAAAAGGAGAATACAGGTTCCAAATATCAAGCATTTAACTTTATTTACGCTAAACTACCAATCAGGTTCGTTATTACCTACTGTAAGATTTGTGTTTCAATAAAATATCAACAATTATTATTTGCACATCTACAAACGAACGTACATATGTAAATGTTTATTCTTCTCTTTTCTATATTGAAGATAAATTGCGGTGCTTCATTGTAATATACTTGAAGTTTTATAATCGTTTGCTTCAAGAATCAAGATATTCGAGATACATTACGTAGTTTAGTAAGAAATTAATTGCTTAGGTTTAAATGGACTGAACAAGAATTATTTATTTCATTGGTCTTACGGTGGAAGTTTAAAATTTAGTAAAACAGTTTTCGTTTATTCTGAGTATAAGAAGAAAAAAGAAGAAACACTCGGGTTATAAAACCTGAGCATTCTGGCTAGATATAATAGGCATTGGGATGGGATTGCGTTGAAAGTTGGAATGGCTAGGCACTAAAATACTCTCAATTTTTTAAATTAAAGTTAAATGACGTCGTAAACCATAAACTATTACAAAAGAAGACAATAGAAATTTGTCGTTAATAATTTATACACGAATACCGTTTAGCATTTATGATCAAAACAATTTTGTAGTGCTGTAATGGTTTCCTGTTATTACATCAATATCATGCAAAACAGTTGGGAATATTTATATTATGAAGTTATAGCTAAAAGAACCATTTGGTACAATAATACATCCATGCATGAATTTTTGATTTTCAATTTTAATTCTCACGCCATATTATCATTACACAATCCATTCTTCTTGTCTTTTCTTTTTTTTTTGTCTTTTTCTCGTTTTTTTTATTAAAGATTCTGTAGGTAATTGATTTTAATGCTAATAAATAACTCTAGTATTTAAAAAAATATTTTTCAATGTTTTTGCCGCAGCAATTTTCGATAAAGCAGAACAAAACGTAACGTATAAGTTAGGAAATAAATATAATAAAAAGAGAACATAATAAACAAATTATGCGTGTATTATTGTTAAATTAATAGCATTAAATAACATATTGTTAGTAAGGAATGTACATTGTTAACAAATACCAAATTACCTAAGAGTAAACGTGTGTGTGCATATAACCTACATGCATGTCGCATAAGTCGCTTATGTTTAGTTAACCAATATTTATGTATAATTATTAGTCGTTCACTTCAGCTGCTCAACTTGATATTTTATGCCAATAACAAAATGTATGAAGTATAATAACCACTATCTAATATATTTTATGTCCCCATATTTTCAATAAATTGTTGTCGATATCGGCGCATACTTCATAATTATTCTAAACTACTCAAAATAATTATAGCAACAAAGTATCGGACGTTGTGGTGCTTAAAAGTGCATTTAAAAGGCGACAAAATAATATATTCATGTATTATATTCTAGTTTAATACAAAATATGTAATATAAATATAATGTGGGTAATTAAACGTTTATCTTACGTAAAAAATATATGCATGCCCAAGTCTAAATTATTTTGCTAGGAAAGTGCTTCCCTGTAACCTTCAAACCGAACGTGCTTGAACTTGGCTCTCCTTTTTTCAAAAAATTATTTTCTTTTGTTCTCGATTGTTCTTCATTTGTTCTCAATTGTTCTGTAAAAATAAAATTTCGAAATTTATTAACCGCAAAATTCACTACATAGGTTTTACATCTGCTTTTTTTAATAATTTTTGTTATTGTTCTCGATTTGTTCTTAATTCTTCTATAAAAATAAAATGTCGAAAACTAATAATTACCTAAAACTTCGCAACATAAGATCTTGAGCCAGCTTCCATTGTTTTGATCGCTCTTCACTTTTTTTCTCAATTATTCTGTAAAAATAAAATTTTGAAGAATGAAATTTTAAATCAACTTCATTTTATTTTTGAATTAAAATTTATTTATTCACAATTAATTAGTAATCGACACATCCCTGACTTCTAAAAAGTTGGCAAGCAGTTTATTATTTACTTTCACTTGACAACCAATCAGAAAGATATTTTGTTTTACTTCGCAACCTTAGGGTGGAAAGTGGTCACTTTCCGACCTGCAATGTCGCAATGTCGGTAGGCAAGATATGGAACTAACAAAAAATGTGCGTTACAAAAATGAAATTTGATGATATTTAATACCTCGCACTATGGTTTCTAGAAAGCTATTTATTGGCCATAAATCAATTTTAAAAAATGTAAAAAAAAATTTTTTTCTACATTAATGTTGAAGCAAAACACCCTAGCGGACAAGAGTTGAACGCAGTTTTTGTTTTTCTACATCACGGTCACCCCACAAGGCAGCCTTTATTTGTACTTGTACTAAGTAGCGAAAGTTGTTCCTAGTAGATTATTATTCAAATTTGAAGTGTAAAAGTGTGCCTTTATTGTGTTTTATAGAATTTTTATGTTTTGAAGATTGTTTCAGTATATACTGTAGGTAGGTATCTTTAATACATTTAATTTAGAATCTATTATGTATATCCGTTTTGTGCAATATAAAACAAAAATTTTTAATTGACTTATAAAAAATTGGCGGCGTTTGGCGGTGATAATTTTTACTTGATTGTATTCAGTATTTACTAGAGATTGCTTTCAAATTTATTTTAGCTGCTACTAGTTGCAACTTTTGACAAAATGATTTTTTTTCCCTAGACATGCAATATTTCAAGATCGAAGATCTCTTAGAAGTATGGTTGCAAGGAGATAATAAGGACGAAAAATTCTCGATAATTCATGATAACGAGAAAGATTGGAGATAATATTAATTTATCAAATGAAAAAAACATAGAGGAAAAAATTCATCGTTTGTGTCGCAATTTTGATGAAAGATGTAAAGCTTCTCGGCGTAAGGATTATTTTCAAAATAAAAACGCTGCTTGGCTTAAAGGTGATTTTGTTGTTGAGACAAGCGAACCTACACCATCAACATCTACTGGTCGGCCAAGTCTTTCATTTAATGAAAAATCAAGCAGATCAAAAAGACGAGAAGCTTCACAATTATCGCATGAAAAGAAACATGAATCGTCGTTAATGGTACAAGCTGCTAATATGGCTGCACGTAAACAAGGAAATCACGATTTGGCGGCGGTTCTAAAAGAAGTGATGAAAACTCCATCTCGACCCTCCAAAATTAGAAAAATTCTTTTTTCGCCTTCTGAAAGTATTTCCACTTATACTGCCGAAGAAGCATTAGAATTTATTTTGGATAATAATTTAAGCAAGCAGCAATATTTGAATATGCGACAAGGAGCGCTTTCAAAAAATTGTAATCTTTATCCGGACTACAAAGAAGTTTGGAAATGTAAATCTAAATGTAGACCGTTAGATATAAATGTTACCGATATTGTGGCCGAAGTCTCTTTAAGCAATCTTCTAGAACACACGACAAATAGAATAGTGCTATTACAAGAAGAAGTTATTATGCAGTACATTGAATCATTGGGGGAGGTTAATGAAATGGATGCTGAAATCATTTTCAGCTATGGTTTTGATGGAAGTTCCGGCCAATCAGTATACAATCAGAAATTCAACACTCCTGAAACCCACTCTGATGCATCTTTATTTGCAACGACAATCATACCTCTCCGTTTGCAGTCAAAAGACAATACCATTTTATGGAACAATCGAACCCCACAATCTGTGCGATTTTGTAGACCTCTTAAGTTAGAGTATGTGAAAGAGTCAGCAGAGCATATATTGAAAGAAAAACAAAATATTGATATGCAAATTGAACAACTCAACGAGATGAAAATATCTTTACCTGGAGATAAGGTCATAAAAATTAAATATAAACTTTTTATGACCTTAATTGATGGTAAAGTTTTAAATACTTTGACTGGAACAAAATCAAGTCAGGCTTGTCCGATATGTGGTGCTACTCCAAAAATGTTTTTAAAAGTTATGGATTTCAAAACAACTACATTATTTGAACCAAAACCAAATACATTACAATATGGAATAAGTCCATTACATGCATGGATATGTTTTTTCGAGTGTATAGTCCATATATCCTATCGCTATCATATTTGTAAATGGCAAGTTAGAGGCACCGAAAACAAAAAAAAATATAACGAAAGAAAAATACTAATACAAGAACGTTTCTTAACACAATTAAATTTACATGTGGACAAACCAAAAGCCAATGGATTTGGTAGTACAAATGACGGCAATACTGCACGACGAGCATTTGAAGATACAAAAAAGTTTTCAGAAATTACTGATATTGACGAAACGCTACTTAAACAATTTAAGATTATTTTGATTGCTCTATCTTGTCAGTATCAAATAGATACACAAAAATTTGAAGAGTATTGTCACGAAACTGCCAGATTATATATGTCAAAGTATTCCTGGTATCCAATGCCTGCAACAGTGCATAAAGTTCTTATACATGGCAAACAAATTTTTGAAAATTCTTTGTTACCAGTTGGTTATTTCGGGGAAGAGGGATCTGAAGCAAGAAATAAAATATATAAGCATGATCGACAATTTCACGCTAGGAAATGCAGTACGCAAAATAACCTAACAGATATTTTTAATAGGGCTATGGACACCTCTGATCCGGTAATTTCAACTTTAAATTTAAAAACACATATAAATCGTCAACGTAAATTAAGCTTTCCTCAGGAACTAATTAATATGTTGAGAGAATTAAAACCCCCAGAACCTTCACGATTAGAAGCAAATGACTCTGGTGATACAGAAGAAAATGATTCTGGTGATACAGAAGAACTTGTTTTAAGTGAAATAATATCCACTGATCAATTAGATACTATAGAGTTGGATCACGAAATGTAATACCTGTTAAATACCATATCAGTAATTTTATTAAAGTAATTTAATTAGTTTTGGCCAACAAATCAGGTCTCAGAAACCATAGTGCCTCGGTGTCAAGCTTCAATCCAGCCTCGCGCTTACAGTTAATGTAATCCGAACTTAGCGCTCGGCTGTAATGAAGCATTTTCCACCTCGGCACGTAATATACTATTTTATTATACTCAATTGTTCTGCAAAAATAACGGGTGCCTTGTGAGGAAAATATATGATATAAAGTTTTATTTCCTAAAACTCAAGAAGAATTTGACTTCATGTTATTCAATTGTCAATCTCCTAACATAATTTTTTGTCAAATCAATAATTGTTTTATTTTGGTTTTAACTGTGTCGCCGACGCTAAAATACTACTTCGGTATTATTTCTTCAAAATGTAAAGATCGTGATAGAATATTATAGATGATAGAAGCAGATTATGCTACTAATAAAACTTTAATACGTTTTAAGAATAAAATTCTAATACAAACAAACCACAAAGAAAACATTTACTCCGAATAAAACATGCTATTTTATTTGACCGTAAAAATAATTAATATTACTTTTATTACTCTTACTGAGTAAAATTGCCACAATCTCTAATTTGATCTTATATGCTTTAAGGTATATGGCACAAGCAAATGCTACTTGATATGCGACAAATTTTAATATTCCATCAAATTCCTATCATAAAATCTTAAACGAAAAGTAATACATTACAAATTGTTCCTGTTAGCTTTGATATGTTTCCAGTCTGCATTGTTTTGTCTGTATTGAAAAGTAAAAGAAAGAAAACCTAAAATTTTTAACATTTTTTCCCTTAATTTAATTTATAACTCGGAATTCTTAAAAAAGTGTTCTTTATCACCTTCTCAAAGGTTCTCCACAGCCAAAGTAGTAGTAGTATTTTAGAAAAATCTTAGAAACATTTTTAGAGAAATCTTATATAAAATATAGTACTTAAGTGATTTTTTAATAATAAGGATTATTTACGTTTAACTTTAAAGCTACTTTTGGGGTGTCGAACGATAAAATGCACCACAAAATTCACAGAATTTGAGTTTTACACTAAAGATTCTTGTGTAATATGAAGAAGGGCATAATTACGGAGCAAATGAACTTTAAAATTTTCTTTAAAATTAAGAAATAAACAAATTTTAAATATTAATCTAAGTTGCATTGAGCTGGCGGTTCGTGTTCTCAACGTATATACAAGCAGGAGCAAGTTTTAACAAATGGGTAGCATCTCAGCTGACTGTTGAGTAAGCAGCTGTTAACTTCATTTAATAAATCACACTTTTCTGAGTTAAACCATGTAGGAAAATATTTTTTTAGTAGTACAGTGCTTATCATAACGGTTTGGAGCGTCCGAAGCGAACAAGACGGAAGCGTAAACTGAAGATTAGAGTCGATTTTGACAAACGCAACTACAACAAATCTCGGATCTACCCTAAAATCTAGTTGGAAGTAATTTGCGAGTGCAAATTATGCCTAAAATTACTGTAAAAAAATAAAAACACATCGTAGGAGGGGAGCTAATCTTATAGAAAAAGGCAATACAGTAACTACCTTTTAAATTTAAGGTGTTTGGAGTTTAATTGCCTAAATTTTTAAATAATCTATAAATTTTTATATTTGTATTTATTGTTTACGCCATAATCTACACATAATTTCAATAGCAAATTTTTAAAATCGGGTGTACACTTTGGCATCCATTCCCAGCAGTCACAATTAGCTTGAACTAAATTCTTAACAGTCAGTTTAGGAACGCAATCTATGTATGCAGGGTATAATGAACTGATGAAAAAATGAAACGTACAAAATATGAATAATTCAGAAGAGAAATTAATCTTAAACATTGATTAGTTAAGTGAGAATTAGCCAGATTACTTTTATAGCAGACCAGAAAACCAAAATCTTGCTTCTAAAAGATGTTCACTTCTTACACTTCAACTTTACATTGCTTAAATTTCCACGTTTTAGGTGAAATATGTCATTCATAGGCTAACATAATGGCCTAATTTTTTAATTTTTATTTAAAGATATAAGAAGAAAAGTTAGAAGATCACTCACAGTGAGTTTAAATTAGTTCAAATTAGAACCAAAGCACTGTAGTGCCACCAGTTGACCGCATAGAAGTAAAAAAAAATACTTTTGCAAATGTGAGGTCCAAATATAATTATTTATATTTTTTATTTTTAACCTTTTCTTTTAACCTTTACACCCTAAAAGGTAATTCCTACATTACTAGGACATTGAGGATTATTTCATACCTCCCAGATCCCTCGATGCACACTGCTTTGTTATATAGGATATATTCATTCTGAAAGAGCAAATAAATCCAACCGAAGGGATAAAATACCCTTTAATAAGTCTAGTAATTTTGTTCGAAAACATCTGAAGTGTATTTCGAAGCGTTTTGAAGATAATAATAATTACTGCTTTAAAATTGAATCATATTTAATATTTTGCTTTGATAGGTCAGCGCCCCATCGCTCTCCTCTTACAAGCTGCCACTAGTCAAATTTAAGTGATCATAATAAAGCATCTTTGAATTACGATAATTTAAAAAAAATTTGAAATATAATTGTAGCAATGGCTTTTTAGCTAAAGCTATTGAATTACAATAGCACATGTGATTTGAAAACCTATTGTACGCAAATTATTGATCAATCAATATTTGACGACATGTTTAGATTTTATAAATGGCAATTACATGACAACTTGAACCTATAACTGAGTTTTTAGTGATTTTAGTAAATTGTTATTTACAATACGGGGGCACTAACCGATAAAGAAAATATTAACCAATATTCCACCTTAGATAAAATACCATAATACGAACCAACATTCCTTGCATGATTGCGATGCCTAGAAGCACTCAAAATATAACTTTGTAACAAATTAACTTTATTAGTAATTTGTTGTAAAAAGAACTATAAAATGAAAATTGCATTTTGTAATAAATGTTCATCTACTAATAACGTAATGGTCAAAATTGTCACGAAGATGTTCGGGTAAGAGATTACTAAACTTTATTTACTTTAAAACTGTATTAAAAATAAAAACTGCAATAATGAAAACAGTTATTAATAACAATCTCTGAGTACAAATATTTAATTAATTTATACTACATAATATGAAATTTAATGAGTGTCACTAAAGTCACTTTTCATGCTAAAGTGCTCTACATATGACCTGACATGGTCAGGTGTCCTTGATGCGTCGTATGTCCTCCGTCAAACTGAATCAACTTAGCCGAATCTTTGCTTTCCGAATTTTAATTTTAAAATGGCCATAGCACTTAATTTTTGTATGTACAGGCAGGCAGGCAGGTAGGCAGGCAGACTTGGAAGCCTGCTTAGCAATGTGTATAGTGTATTAACGAGATTCTCGCAACCTAGTTATGGTAGGACTCCCAATTATTTTTATTTTGCTTGAAAACTGTTAGTTTTATACGGGTAATTAAAACATTCTTAGACTATATAGGATGGCCATAGGTTGACCATAAGATGGCAATTGAATAATCGAGGCCACGCAAGAAAATAATATAAAGGATTTATTTTTAAGCGGTGGTTACTGGTGGATTTTATTTGCAATTAAGAAAAAACCGATTAGAATAACAAAGAGGTAGGTAACCAAATCTTGATATTATTTTTAGCCGAATGCTTAATCCAATAGAACACGTAATTTGAAAAATATTTGATGTCTAATATTAGTTTTTTACAATACCAACACTTTAATATCGATATTTTTGGCAAATTAATATAGTCATATATCATGCGATTAACTTTGATGCTGTTCGCATCGTTTGAACAAAATTTGAAATATGACAAAACTAGAGACATTTTGTAAGATACACTAGTAAATGTATTATAAATTTAAAAAAACACCTCAGTTGCAGGACAGTTGCTAGTAAATAGATGATTTACTACTAGCCAGGAGACAACGACAAAATCATAAATACTCACCCAAAACTTGTTTTACACCGCCCAATCTAGTCTTCCATGTTCTATGCCCACTGTTATATGAGACAAGACTTTTTTTAAATTTTAATGTCGTTTCACATTCCGTATAGAAATGGTAGTTAATAAATAAAAAATACATAATAAAAGCACGTGGTATATTTTAAAGAGGGTTCCATCTAATAAATAATAGCACCTAAGTAAAACTAAACTACATAAACCTACATGAAAGCCAACAAATCTCATAATAATAATAATGATATAAAAATTATTACATCCACTTTAAAAATTCTAAACTCCAAAAGTCATATAAATCTTAATTAATAAGTTGTTCGTTTTTTCTCACGCTTAAAAAATTTGTCTGCACAATTTTATATGTAATTTATGTTTTCAGATAAATTGATCTTTATCTTGATAAGAAAATTAATTGCATTTCTGGAAACATTTGGAACATTCAACCTGGAGTATTATGGCACCAGAATTGTTAATCAAACTTATTTTATTGAACCAACTCGAAAAATATGCCAATCAAGATCAGAAGAACGCAAATAATTTGTAAACTATCGCGTGTTTTAAACGACAATCCAAAAACTACTGCAAGAGAGTCTTATATTTTTTTTATTAATTGGTGCAATGTTTGCTACTTCATTTTTGTTTATGCACCGGTGAACAAAGTACGTGGGCTGGTAGTTTCATACATAATAGAGTTCACATCAAGCAAATTTTTGACTTTGTTTAAATTACACTGCTTTCTTTTGTGTTCCAAAAATATGCGTAATAGAACTGACATCAGATTTCCATTTATTTTGCATGATAACTTAGACAGAATGAAATCCTAACAATGTAATTAGGGTACACGCCTTAGTATTAATTGAAAAGAATAGTCTGCATAAATAGTTGACTTAATTTGTGATTGAAAAATTAAATTACGATAGAAAGTCTTGAGAAGTCAACATATCACAATGAATACAATATTTCAAATTATTCGCTATGGTTGTAAAACTCCTACATCACCAACTCCATGTATGTTGTAAAAGAAACAAAAATTTTTAATTGTGGTAATAATAATAAATATATTTGACTTTAAGGTTTCCTTTAATGATGAGGATTACTAATAGAACGTGGGGAAAATATTCAATTTTTGCATTGAATTGAATATATTATTAATTAGCCGTAAGTGTAGGAATAACAATAACATGAATATTTCTTGCAATTTAAATGCCAAAAGTATCTACATCTTAATTTATTGTAAATAGGTAGTTGAAACGATGTCAGTTAAATCCTCGTGGATTGGTTAAAAAATGCTGACCAATACAAAATGTTCTAACTGAATTAAAATACTAAGATATATTATATTGTTTTTAATATTTAAATTTTAATTATTTTTTATTTTTTATGGTTTCTACTATCTCAAATCATCAATATCTTGTTTACTTACAAAATGTAATAATGACTACAGTTTTTGATATCCGGCAATAATGTTGCATACGATACTTTATCAAATTTACCAAAACTTCGGAATGCGAAAAGAATTAAATGCACTTTTAGGCAGACGGCAGTATTTCGTATACCACAGATCGCAAAAGGCAAAATACTTCAAGAAAAAAATGTATTGAAAGGCATTGGCACCAATAATTTGTTACCATCATGTGTATCAATAGAAATAAACGATTGTTAAAGGTAAAAAAACTCATGAGAAATATAATGACGCCATAAATGCTCTGTGACGTGCGTCTCGACGTGCAAATTATTTGTGCATGGATAACATCGATTTGCCGGAATGAGAACTCGAAAATCTCCAAATATTATTTCAAATAAACGTAGGTTCTGTTTTTTTGAAATATCTATTTTAAACAAAATTCATTGTTCTTGGGCATTCAAAAAAATTATCCTTCAAAATTAATTTTTGATTTTTCAATCAAAAATAACCTGTGTTATCGGAAGACAGTTTTGTTGAACCTATAAACATTTTGTCAAACTTTTAAATAATTTGTAAAAAAAACTAAACAAGATATCGTGTCCCTCAGTTACAAAAAAATAGTTTTGCAATAAACGCATTTTGGGTGTAGAATCTGTAAGTGTATCACAGAATTCAAATTTTACACTAAAAATTCTTGTGCAATATAAAAGTTGAAATTATAATAAAGCGATTAAACTGACGATCTACATACTTTTTTCCTTAAAATTTTGAATTAATCGAATTTGAAATATCGATTTTGCACGTAAAAGTCGTTAAAATCGCATTGTATTGGCGGATTTAGTGGGCGGAGCTACCAACAGTTAGATTATAGCATCAGTACTGTTAACATCATGTTATAAATTTATTTAAAAAAATGAATTCGTTAACTTCAGCCGAATTTAACTTAAAAACAAAGATTTGGGTCTTTGCCGAGTAGAGCCAGTACAGGTATATTTTTAGAGTACATTTACGTAAGTATATTTTGTTAAAACGGCCCCCAGCATCTGGAGCGGAGGGTGCGAATGGTTGGTTTTGATAAATGCAATCAAAGCAAATTTTAGATCTACCTTAAAATCTAGTCGGAGGTAATTTTCGAGTTCAAATTATGCCAAAAAATACTTTAATAAAATTAAAACACACTGTAGACGGGGCTAATCTAATGTACGGTTGCACATTTTGGCTTTTTTAATGGTAGTTTTTAATGATCCTTAAAATTTCTTTTATGTACTTGAAATATACGCCAATCCTACCATAATTTTATTAAAATACTTTTTTTGTGATGCACTTAAATTAATAGTAATCATAAAATAAGAATTATAATAAAATAATACAAATTTCATTACAGATCCAACGGTACCACTTGCCGTAGTCTAGTACCTACATCCATTTTAGAAGTTAAAATATTTTTTTAGACCCCCTAAATGAGTTATTTATTCGTCCACCATAAAAGTAACAACAAACTTATCGATGAGAACTTTCACATAATACTGACAATTGCTACCATTATCAATTGCGCAAGTTTCTTGTTAATTAGAATTAATGATAATAATCAATGGATAATCAATATATCGAACAAAAAAATGAAATTTTTCGAAACAATGAAAATTAATAAATTAAAATATTTTTCTTCTGTCTTAAATAGTGAATCTGACTTAAATAACTTGCTTCTACTAAACATTTTTAATAAATATTTTCATATTAACAAATACCCCCCCCCCCCAACTTTTCTAATTTAACTTACAAGAGTTGTAACCTCTGCTCTAGTAAATCATCCCAAGAAAATTCCTTTTTAAAACTGTTCTCCTCTCTCCGTCCTCGTTTTCTTGCAATTTGGAGAATATAACAACGGAATTTTTTCTCTTTTCTCTTTTTTCACCTGATGATGGTAGTATGGTGAAAACGTTTGCAATAGCATACTTATTGTTTATTTTATTTGTGATAATGATAACTTAATAACATTTTAGTTCTGAAAACTGCGTGTATTTTTTGGTTTTTCTAAAGTATATGAAATTAATGAGTTTAAGATATCTTCATCTTATGTACTATTACAAGTTACAATAATGTTATTCGCTCTCAAGTAATCCCTTCATGTTGAAGTGGTCATAGCCTCTCTGAAAGTATACATTTTAATATAGGAAAAAACTAAGAAACCTTTTTAGTAGAATCTTTTTTGTTTCATTAATTTCTATGAATCTAAATTTGCCTCATCTAGATAATAAAAAAGTTATTGGCGAAAAAGCGTTCTCTTCTACTTTTGATGTGCTAATATATAACTTAAGCTGTCATCGAAGAAAACGGGAAACTGAACTTTAAAACAAATTCGAAAGTTCCAATATTTTTTCACGGTTTTATTTACTTGCCTCTTAATCTACTATTAAAAAAAACTGCTGTAACTTCGTTAATATTGCGAATTTTAATATAATATTTTATGAGAATATTTTCAACGTTCAAAACTTCAAAATAATGTAAAAATCCAAAATTTTAATTTCTAAAATCGTGTGGTGTTCTCTCTTACACTTTGAGCCCGTAAAATTTTCTGAGACATAACTTTTTCACAATCGACACACAATTACAATTATGAGTATCTGAAAATTTATACGAAAGCATTTGTACGAATTTTTTTATACGAATGAAGATTTAATAATACTTATTAATTATTATAATTAAATTAAATTAACATTACAAAATTATTTTTAACTAATATTGTATATTACTATTATGTTGTATTAATGCATTAATGTAGTTGTATTACTATAATTCTGAAATTATTTTTATTTCCTTATAAATTTTGAATAACGTAAGTATAAAGGTAGTTTACTATTACATTAATCTTTTCATTCAAGTTTATAATACTTAAAATCGGGGTAACCATTTATACTACATTATTTGTACCGTGGAAAGTTATACGAGAGCATTTATACGACATTTTAATTCGCTCTTATTGATGTAAACTCACGTTAACAGATTTATAAGCATAATTATAAGTAAATAAAGTCAGGAAATATTTTAATTTTGAAATTTGTAAAAATAAAAGGTGTTTTAAATAAAAAATTTAGATTCAGTAAAAAAAAACTAAATTTAAAAGAGCTTAAAATTATTTTAATTTGAGTTCTCTATTTCTATATAGGATATCTTTGTTTAATAAATGCTTTACCAAAAGCTTCAGAATAATTAAACAGCCATATAAAATATGTTGTAACTTTGCAAATGGGAATTTTCTCGAGTTACTTAATTATTCCCTTACGTGACACTACTGATTTTGATATATTATTGTTTATAGAACTTTAATTCTTACTGATTACTTAGTTTTTGTTTAAATCAGTTGTTCAAAATTTGTGGTGTGACCAGATTAGTTTAACATCGAAGTTTGAATATTCTTGTTATACTTAAATCTCTTGCAGATATTTTTATATCTCGTGGGCCAGAGTACTGCAGTATTTTAACGTCTTATTCCTGTGTTTAATTTTTTTTTCATGTTCAAAACATGGATCGTTTTATGCAAACGTTTTTTGATGGTTCCTACAATTTCTAAATGCAGCCGTAGAAGAATACTTCAAGATGTTGCAGTGAGAAATGAATTGTGGATAGATAGGTTTGAAAGTTTCAAAGAACTAACAATCGTAGTTCATCACCCGATGATACCATAGTTTAGTGAAATGGTTTGCGATAAATATACTTACAGTGTATTTTATTTGTAATAACTAAAAAAAACGTCATTCTAAAAAGTGTGTGTGCATTATTGTGCAATAAATTGATAAACGCGATTCAATAAAAATTACTTCTGGCGAAAAGAAAACCTATGGTTTGTTTATTTATTTCTAAAATAGTGGTTTATAGAAATTATTTGTGAAATTAATAATTATGAGCAGTATTATTACTTTCGTTCCCTAACTAATCTGTAGTTGGTTATCTCTAGACCAGGTAAATGCCAGACAAGGGTGATAATTCAAGCTATTTATTTGATATTTTATGCAAATTGACACTTACATACTTACTTCATGGACTATAAACATTTGTAATCAGCTATGCCATCTGTTGGTTTTAGTTCTTTACAAAATTTGTGTTGGAATGCGGCCAAAACACAGCTTACAGTTTATTATATTTTAATAATTGTGATAAAAGTCTTGGTAAAGTCAACATTCTGATATTTTACACACTTAAGTAATGCAAAACTTGTACTATAATTTTATTTTAAATTATACTGCATTGTATATCACAAAATCTTATTAAAGTACATATGAACTTACCTTAATTTATAACAGTAAGGAGAAAAGAAATGACAATCAAGAGTTGATAATTTTTAAATTGAACGCATTATTGAAAATAAAATTATTGAAAAGTAGAATTTATGTTCGTTTAATTAGGTAGACTTTTAATAATCTTTGATGTTGAAATTAGCTCAATAAATTAAATAAAAAATTAATGCTTCCCAATATTGCTTCATCATCAAGCTATTGTATGTGTATTGTAAAAAAAGAAGCTGGTATATCCGTAACTATATGGACAAACCAATCATCACTTACACTTCCAGTTTAAATATTAAAAGATGTTTTCTTTTTTTAAAAATGTATGCTCGCATGTAAAAAATATAAAAAACATTTTAAGGAACAATTTTATTGACAGTTTGATATATTATTTAATATAAATATGTACAAAATAATACAATCTTAAAATACTATAAATATACAATATTTGGCCTTTTTGGAACTTAAATTATATATCACAACATTTACAAATTCTTTATACAAACTAAAAAATAATAACATTAAACAACAAATACTGATTTAAATACAACGATAAATAACAATAGTATTAGTTATTTGATTTATTGAATTTTTCAATAAATTAAGCAGAGAATGTAACCACGATATTGTTGTGTGAGCTACTTAGAAAATTATTAAACAAAGCGGTACCTAAATATTTTTGGATATGCAAAATTAATTGCTGTCAACATTTTTGTAATTCGTAACTTTTATTTTTTAGTACGCAATTCTTGACTAATTGTAGATGCAACAATTAAAATGCTCTTGTCATTTTACTAAATAGTTTGTCGTTAAAGTTTATTTATACATATATATAAGCGATCAGCGGTCTCAAATTAAAAATTTTCAATTAACATTCATGCATTACAATAAATACCTAAGCATTTATAAGAATTTACCGTTAAATCGTTGTCTATTAATGAGCAGTAAATTTAAATGTTTTGGAAATGATATTTAATAATAATTTTGTTGAATTACATTATACTACATAAATTTATATATCTAATTTTGAATTTCAATTCAATTGTACTGTATGCATGGTATGCTAAGTGTTGAGTTGCAACCAATTCTTAACCCTGTCTGTTACAATGCTCTGCATATTTTATTTCTGTTATAGTAAATCACTAAAATTTGTATCACAAATGAAGATTACGATTACGTTTTATACACAAATATTTACAAAACATGATTAGTTTCGGATTGCACCCACAGGAATCGATTGATAAAAATATAATATGTTTATTTGGTTGCGAAATAATACCTAAGGCACTTACTTATTTGCAGTTATTATAATTTAATATGTGCTTTTATAATTTCAATTTACAAATGATTCTAGCATTAAAACCCGTTATTTAAACGACCGCTTTTTTATTTTTTCAACCAATTATATTTTTCAAATTTACCAAGCTCGTGAACGATAACATTTATTAATTATAATGAAGTACTTGAAAGTTAAACAAATTACATTTTATGACTACAATAAACATAATAAAGTAGCTTGCGCTAGTGGTGCGATTAAACCGCAGACTTTATTTCGGATCTTTTCCGAGAAATGTTGGTATGAATTTACTACCATTCAGTTTTAACTATAGCGGCCTGGCGGTTCTGTCTACTAATAAACTAATTTTTGGTGGTTTCACACCTACAATATAATTTTACGGTTCATTCGATCGAGTTTCTAATCTGGTTTTTATCGGTATCTATATTAAGTAAAGGAACATAACGTTTAGTATACAAGATATATAAAACATTTCGAACAACATTTTTAACATATTTATTTTAAATATACGATCGACAATAAACACTAATAGAAATATCGATAAGCTTCAAAGCAGTCGATAATTAAAGCGTTAGACCTTCACGATAATTAAGTTGTATAAATATAAATACAAAATGCAACTTAATGTTTTTTTTTGCAATAATGAGAAGGCTAAATGTTTGTATAGATAAATATGTTATACTTGTTTTAATTTGCCGATACAAAAGTGGTAATCGTTTCGCATATCGATTTTAATGTACCAAGAATGCAGAGATTTTGAATCATAAACATGAGAAATTGCAAATCGATTAACGTAAATAAGTGAAACTGCAGTTCTATGAGTTCCTAATACAATTTTCTTAAAATAACACAATCTTGTCTTACGAGTTTCAGTTATTCAGGTAACTCAAAATTTTGTAAAACAAATATGTAGGGAATAACAATTAACAAAGCTTTAATGAAAAGTAACAAAATAGGAAAAACATAACAATATGAAATGTATAAACCACATTGAATGTTTCGTTTTTATTTAAGCTCATCAGAGGGATATAAAAGCAATTTTTTTTAATTTTAATTTAAAACTGGCTATTTTGTCCAAAATAATAATACAAAAATCAAACCAAAATTTTACAAAAGAACTGAAAAAGGATAAAAGAAAGATTAAAGAGGAAGCTAAAACTAAATCCATTAGCAGATATCTAATGTACATATACTGTGTGATGATAAGAAATTACCACCTTGAAGTAGACTTGACCGATAATATAAAAAAATATTGAACTAGGCTGCTCAGTGTTTTTGTTTCAAAATTTTTTATAATATATAGGGCAAACTAAATCTATTTTGAGAAATTTCATTAATCAAAACAGAACATAATCTAAACTAATCATATTATAGTATTATTTTTAATATTTTGGTTCAAAAAATAAAACAGTAATAAATTAATTTTGATTTGAGCCAAAAACAAAATTTTTCTAATCCGGTATGTTTGTATGAAATTATAAACACAGAAATTTTCGTTTGATTAATTGTGAATTTAATTGTTTAATTAGTAGAACATTTATTTAACTAAAGGATAACATTTCAAACCGAGCGGTATGTTAGATCTAACGGTTTAGTCACCAAAATATCGATTTATGTTTTACAAACAAGTTAAAACAAAAATATTTTAAATTAATCAAAGATGTAATCAAAATTCCAATCGGAAGTCTAAAATCGATTTCACTGATGTAAAAAATTTTGATTAACCTTATTTTTATTTTAAAAAACAAAGCTGCTACATATTATACCGAGTTATCCTGATTTTTTATACATAAACCGTCCAAAACGTTATTTGTAATGTTGAAAATACTTCAGGTTTGTCCCAAAATTTATTTTTGTTGCCATTATAGTGAGAAATTTTTAAGATTTTACTTAGGCCCGAAATGATTTTAAAATAAATTTTCAGGAAACAAAAATATAAAATTTAACAAAATACTTGATTAAACGCTAAAATATTTGAATTTTAACGATGTAACACTTTGATTTTAAGAATACATTGTACCAATATTAAATTTAAATATTGTCCCATTATGCATAATCAATAAATTGTATCAAGATTGACATGACAGAATAATAGCAATATAACCAGTGGCGTTGGTTTACAATTCGTAGAAGTTTTAGGGCGCTCCCCTCCCAAAACAGAATATTATTTACTACACAATTATTATTGACGATTCTGAATAACATTTGTATACGCTCCTAAAAGCATAAATTACTACTTTACTATTTCAGTTCGTGATGTACAGTGGATAGTTCCCTACTATGATTTGTTCTAGTAATTATAAAAGGTTTTTGACTCAGAGGTTTGCTGTTATTATTTAACCAGGAAGTTCTTTTAGAATAAAAACATATAAATATCGTCTCGGTACGCATAGAAAATTGAATCTCCTCTCCCTCAGATACCCCGGTGCGTCCTCTTTTGAAAAAGAGGAAGGCACGATGACAAGAATGTATATGCACAGTGGCGGCTAGTACGGTCAGGGCAATCAGGTATCTTCTTCCCAAAAAGAAATACTAAATTTTAAATGCATTATTATCTCCAACTATAGATAATATTTTTTATACGCTTTAACTCTTAATTTCCAGTCGTCGCCGCTGATCATCTGTTATTAATATTGATCTAATATTGATCCAATATAGCGTCTAGAGGATACATTAACACGTAAATTAAATTGAATTCAAAAAGAAGTTTTTTAATACATTTCTTTTCTCTTTTGTAATATGGCAGAATCACATATATCTTCGTACATAAAGAACGAGAAAAAATATAAAATTTATTTAAAAGCCGTTGTAATATAATCAAAAAAAACTGAAAAAAAATATAGTAGGGAATCAAACAATGATGCTTTAAATATTATATCGGAAATATAAAAATATGTAGAAAAACAGATACTATTATATAATACCAGTAGTACAGTCCACTGTTTTCGTGGGAAAAAAAAATCATCACGAATGACCATTGCGCTTTTGAATAGCACGAATGCGCAGCACGAATGATATTCCCAAGCGTAATGGTCAAGAGTTTTTCATTTTTTAAATTAACATTTTTGTTTTGTTTTCTAATGAAAACTTCATTTGAATATTGTCTACAGAAATTATTTTATTTTGGGAATAATCAAATTCTCTATTTTCTTGAATAATAGAAATTCTTGAAAATTAAAGTTCTCTGCAAATATGAGTAAAGATATTCTTGAAATGAGTAAATAAATATTGTAAAGAGAATCTTTCGATTAATATTAATATAAAAATTAACACTTAATTATATTAAAATTACTTATATATATTTTTACAGAAAAAACGAACCTGTTTTAAATGTAATCATTATATAATATAATAATAAAAAAGGTGCTGGTGTATGTTTTTACAAAAAATTCAGTCAACGGAAAGCAATTTTCCAAATTTCAAGCCAAATATGCTGAAAATTTAATGGCACTGATGAATTCCTCTAGACGTAATATACGCTAGTAAAAATGTAATAAATGATTTTGAGTTATTTTTAATGGCAAGATGTGCATGGCAATGGCAAGATATGATAGGAGGAAAAACTTTTTTCAAATTTCAAACTCTTAAAATCGCGAAACGTTCACCACTGAATGCTATCGGTTGTATTTAAGAATATATGGTATAGTTGCACTTTAAGCTACCATGCATTTTAAACTCATAAAATTTAATTTTTATGATGGTCAAAGTATGCAGGACTAAAAGGTAGGACTGAAATATAAAAGCAATGGTCCTTCAAACAGCAGATTGAGTCGATTTTATCAAGCCTGCCTGATAATGTTTGACATGGGTGTAAGAATGCGACTCATTTATATTTTCCCGACCGATAAACGTTTTAAAAACAATATAATTTTTTGTCGGCTGTCTCTAGTTTGGGTGGGTACAAAATTAAAAAATTGTAACTGCAAATGTTTCGCAACCAAAAATTTTCGGGTAGCAAATTCGAAAACTAATAATTTAAAAAATTCTCTAAAATTTTTTCGCAACGCCACGTGCAGTTATTCAACGTTATAATATAATATATTATAATTTTGAATAATTGCATTTTGCATTTTCTAGGTGAAAAATGTTCTGGCATATGTAGTAATTACGCGCCTTACTTAAAAAGTTAAAAAATGTAGTTAATGGTAAAAATAAGAAAGTATTTAAATATGTAAAGCTTCCTGCATTCCTGAAGAAAAATATTTTATTAATAAAATAAAACAAGTTAGCCAAGTTGAAACGGCTGATTTACTACATATGCATGAACATGAAATTATAATTTAAAATATGTGACTACCTATTGATAGTTTCATGTTCGGTTATTTTCAGAATATATAGATTCACATTTTATAATTTGATTGTATACCTTTTCTATTCTTTCGTTTAAAATTTTTATGCTCTTGTCGGGCAACGTGGGTAGAACGTCCTTAACCTGAGGGTTGTTGTGCTTTTCAAACATGTTCTTCAATAGAACTCCCACATTCTTGCGCTTTTTAAGATTTTTAATAATATCTGCCGTTTGTTTCCTGAACAAACATAAATTATCCAGTAGCACCGAATGATATATTTCGTATTTCTTGAGTAATCTGTATCCGTGTAAGAGACCGGATTCGTTGTCGAGAAAAACCAACAAATCGGTGTTTAAATTTTTAGCCAAATTATGTGCAGGCGCATCCATTATGTTGGTGTTCCACTGGTAGTTGTACAGATTATTTACAATTCTGTCTAAATTGGCGGTTAAATAGTCAAATATAATCAAATCCGACCACTGTGCAAGTTCCACTAAACTTTTTATTACACTCCCGTTATCTATCATGTTCACATTATTCTCCGTCATGTTGAGCACGTCAAATTTATTCAAGTGTCTTTCGATGGGTTTAAAAACGTGAGGGATGTTAGCAGTATCCAAATTACGAATGTACTGTGTTAATACCACAGGTCGATTGGAATTCCATTGTGCGGCAGCAATTTCGTTCACTAAATTTTGCCAAAGGGGCGATTTTAAGTTCACAATACTTACAGTCGAAGGTGCCAGGTTCGGTAACTTCAACAGCTGGGCCAAATAAAAACTAAACAATTCGCCTTGTATTTGATCCGTGTTTTGTCTGTATCTAACACATCCTTTCAAACCGTCCTGAAATGTCACCATTCTGTTTTGCATTCGTCCACAGCCGCTTTCCAATTTCACTGCGACCCCTTTGCTGACATACTTGGTCCACAATTTGTGATTTTTTTCTAAAAATCCTTCGGGCAGTGCGTTTTCGACCTTCGTTCCCCAATAAATTCCTCTTTCGATTAAAGATTCGTCTTCGGTGCTGTTAAAATTGTCTACAAATGAGACAGTTGGGTGCATTTTTTCGGTCGAATTCGTGAGATTTTTATTACCATAACTGTGGTTAAGAAAAATGGTTTTAATAGCCGCCGTTGACGACGTATTTATATTCGTATGCAAAGTAACATTTTTCGATGAACTTTTTAAGTACACAAATGGCAATAAAATGCCTAGCAAAAGTCCGATGCTGAATCCAAATATCACACTAAACAGACACACGTTTCTATAGACGGATTTTTGTTTCGCTCCTCCTTTATTGTCATTGCAGAAGTAAGAATGAAGGCACTGATTGTTCGAGTTTTTCACACCAAAATTATTGTAAGAAGCCATTTTATTATCACTGCAGTGTTTAAGAACTTTTAAATTTAAAAAAGTGACAACTTTATTATAATTTGCGGTGACACCGCGGTTTGCTCATTTCTTCGGCATTTTACCACTAGTTTTTTGTAAATGTTTGAAGTTGACTGAGTAGCTGCAGGATGGAGCGGATTAATTCGACTAACAATAGATAAGTGATCAGTTGTAGCCTCTAATAAAGTTAACGTAAAGACTGAAGTTAAACCGGTGTAGTGTAGTTTTCTTCTTGTTTGATTGTCTCCTGTTATGCTAATTAATTTGGTAACGTCAAGATAAAAGCGTCTCTAAATTGTAATACATAAGAACGTCAAGTTAAATTCTTGTACTTTGATATTCACTCAAGTTTTACATAAGTTTTGGTGTTTACAAGATTATTTTTTAATTTTTGAATTCATTAACATTCTTAATTTTCTTAATTCGATTTATAAATCTATCGGAAACTATCTATAATTGTTGTCATTAAAAATTAATCATTACAAATTAATTTAACTTTTTACACAAACACACACAAAAATTTATCACCACTTTTTGCGGTAATTTAAACGACCGATTCACAAATTAATGCAAATGATTAAATTTTTTTATGTATATTCAAGATATAAAATTAAATGTTAAACTTTCGTAGCGAACCGAAATTCACGTCTTAACGGCAAGAAGTTCTTTTATAGACTCAATACTTGAGCGATTCAACTTGGTTCTTCAACTTAAGATTAACAATGATGTAGAGAGGGACGAGAAACATACTTGACATATTTGGATAGAAAGAGACAAACTTATTATGGAATATTTGTCTCAAAGGCAGAGAAGGACGGTGCGCGCAAATGAAAAGTTAAACAGAGACGTAAGAAAAATAGTAGACTACAAAATCCATTAAATGAAGATAGATTTATTGATCTTTTATTGTGGAAGGAAGATAAAGAAAAAAGGCATATTTCATTGTGTGTATGGCACCTCGAAGGTCGAAAAGACGCTAGTTTATATTTGCTTACCAAGAAATTATATGTTCGATCTAAATTTATTTACTCGCGATTAGAATAATTGTAATTATTTGAATTTATAATTTTTTTTTTTATATTTTTTATTTAACCCTAAAATTTTAGTTTGTTAATACACCCATAATTTTTTCAAACGGTAGTAGGCACGTAGGTGGAGGTAGTATTGGCCAACCGTTTTGTACAACAAAAAGACGTTCGTTCAATACAAACCTTACCCAGAAAACGTCAGCTTAGATTAACTTTTCAGTTCATTTGTTCATTCAGTATTTAAAACACCTCTAAAGATTTTCACAACTTACGTTTGTTTGAGTTTGAAATGCCCACGACATAAGGAGACTTCGACGTGCGGTCGGACAACAAACACACATATTACTCAGGTGTAACCCAATTCTAGTTAGATTTTGAAATTGGCGCTGTTAACGATTCACACTTTGATCAACTAGAAATTTTTGGTACAAACATTTTTCCATAAATATAAAAAAAAGCGGAGACTTCAACGCGTGATTAAGAACGAAACCTGCATTTTACCGAAATTTATATTTTTGAACACCACGCGCACATTCTTACACCATTTCAAAGAATTACCAGAGTATAAACTCATATTTCGTGTGATAATTCAAACGAAAAAAAAATTAAAATATTTTCAACTTACTCTTAATTTATATGAAATACTAAAACCATATTTTAGAACTACGAATTACTCCGACATTTTTCCATGTTTAATGTTAGTGATACCGAATGGAAGTAATTTATAACATACAAAGCATAGAAAATTAATTCCTCGACATAAAACACTACCAGACATGTTAAAACGAAGTTAGACCAAAATAATAATCAAATTGAGAGAACTAATGAATGAATCGTTAAAATTGTAATCATAAAATCCTAGAACATCTTTCTTAACCATCTTGGTTTAAGTACATTTTTAGTCTAACATTCTTGTTAATTAAGTAGCGTAAATTTATTTCTCCAAATAAATTAATTTGAAATTTAAGAACTAAAACTGGATTCTTATGCAAGCAAAATAACATTAAATTGTCGTTAAATTCAAAAAGTGGCTAAATGAAGACATTGTTAAGTAACAATAATTATAATGGTAAATTTAACATCATTAATTGGAATGATAAATATTAGGAAGGATATAAAACTTTTTATGGTTTAATGAAGTCTCGAGAAATTTGTTGTTTATATTCCCGATTTTGCACTTGGTCAGACGTAATTTGCCAAAATAATTTCGTTGACGGTCGGAAGCGCTTTTTGTGTTTCCTGTCAAAAGTCGTTAATATTAAAAATTGTTGTTATAAATTTTGTACGTACTAAAGGTTTAATTAAAATTCAGTTTTTCGGGATCGGTGCTTCTGCCCTCAGTGATTCGACAAATTATTTTTTAAATTTCTATAATTTTGCATGTTGAATATAAATCTACGGACCAACTTGGTATTAAGCTGATAAATAATTCTTTGTAAAGCAAACAAGTTTTTAAAAGTTAATAAAAGATGTGCTTTTCATATTAAAAATGTTTTCGCAAATTTATAAACGAAATGATTTTCAGTGGGCATTCACATGCAGTCACCAACGAGTTTTATTTTGCATATATTAACACTTACCACTAGAAAGAATAAACAACCTAAAAAGCTTTATTTATAATATTTTAAAATATGAACGAAATTAAATAATAATTTAGCGGATATTATTTTTAAAGTATTTTTATGGCCGCTTAAAACAATGATTGTAAATATTAGCGATGGTGGAATAGAATAACTTGTGAATACTTTGGTGATTACATTCTTTTGCAAATTTTTTTATCATGGTGGGTGGAATGTTATTACTATAATATATGCAAACTTGTAGTAATTATTTGTTGTCTTATCGTAAACACATTCATCTAAGTGTAGGTATTTACTCTCCATTAATTGCTTTCGTGTGGTAAAGCTTCTTCTGATTCTTCATTTACTTACACTTGCATTAGCAACAATGTTGTAATGCAAATGGACATAATTAACATAATTTTTATTTGTATACGTGATGAGATTTATGTAACGATAAAAGTGTCATTCAATGGTGTAATGACTCTCAAAATATTAAATATCAAAAAATTATTTTTCGTCATGTTTGTGGGTTTAATTTATAATTTCACAAAGTAAATCAAACCTAAACGGTTCATTCGTGAAGCGAATTATTTAAATCATTTTTTAAAATAATTTTAACAGTTAAAAGTCACGACTCGTTATTTAAAATTATAACTGAGTTTATTTTAGAGCACAATGAGTTTGATACAAACGTGACGAACTTTTGTTACACATTGTTTAAGCAAATAACGAGTCGATAATTTAAATTCGAAATGATTTTCCAAACTCGAAAATTTCTGGACGCCACCAAGCAGATGCAAATCAACTTCAAGTTCGCATTAGTTTTCTAATTAACTAGCTAATTAACTACCGATTTAACAAACACAATTGATAATTTAAATTACCTGTCGTCAATAATTGTTTGCAAGAGCAAAATAATAGAAAACCATAAAACCCCAATCCGATCAAAATAGAACATTATTACAAAATATTCTTTCACTTTTTAATATTCTAAAGTAGCTCTTAAAAATTATATTTTGGTCTATCCATTAGAGTTCTTTTGACAGATTACGTGTTGTTTATCATCCAAACGACGTTTTTCTCGACATTTTTATACGATTTTTATATGGTAGAGTAACCTTTGTCGTATGATTTTATCTCTTCTTACATGGAAGAACGACATTTAAATAACATACTATAAATTTATAATTTATTGTGTCTGCTGTGACCCCTTTTGACGAAAAATTGTATGCAGGCTTTTTAAGACTAGGTAATTAAGCACGAAGTCTAATGAAAAATCATTAATTATTGATTATTTGCGACCAAATGCATAAATTATAATTTATTATTTTCTAAATGGTACGAGAAACAACAAATATGCAAAAAATAGCAACAATTAATAAAATATACACCGCGAGGTTAAAAACGTGCACTATTTTTTCACGATTTCAAGATTAACAATTGACAAGTTTATGTTTATTGTGCTTATTATTTATTGTAAAGGTATGCATAATAGAACAGAAAAAAAAAAGGTTTTATAAGTCAACTTTCCATATCGACACAGATTTAAGTTGCTGTCATTAAGTCCGATTATCCGATCTACTGGTAATGTACTTAATGGCCCTCAGTAAAAATAAAATTTTATGTTCCTTCGTATTATGTTCTACATCTATATTGCTTTGGTCAGAAGCTTACATCGACCAACGGAAGTCTAAACAAGCAGTGTAATTTGTGACCAAACAACATTTCTGATCAATTTCTAACATTTTACAACTTACATGCAGGTACCTATATTAGATGTAATAACGTAGGTATAAACTGGTGTACCTACAATCTGCAATACAAGGAACCGCTGTAAAAACGCAGTGTTATTTATGATTTAATTGTTGCATTTTATTTACTTTTCATATTATTTATATACCTTGTCATGTTTATTTGCTGTTTAAATGCCAAGGCAGTTACAATAATGTACCTTGTAGTTGTAGTTCTTTTATGCACAAATATTAACATCTATTATTTAATCTTAAAAATAAAATTAAATCTTTTTAATTAGAAAATGTTTCGGGAACACCGAGACTATTATTATTATTATTGTTTTGCATTGTGAAATTTATATAGAAATGTGGGCAATATTTGCATAAGTAATTCAATGAAAGCAATGAAATAATCAATTTAAATGGAATGTTGATTACTCATATATTTATTGTTGCACTCAAAGGAAAAATAAAGAGAGGTGTCTGGTAAATTTAAATCTTAAATTAAATTGAACGATTAACGGGTATTTTGCAACAATGTTGGTGACGCCAACCGCTTTGACGCCCTTACATTATGTCGCAACTAAAGTGCATTATTTAGTTCACGATTTTTTTAGCTGTATCTCCACGCTTATCAAAAGTTAAAAACTCATCCAGAAAAAAGTTAGGTATACCTGCGTAAATGTATTTTTGTATAGAAATATTGTGCCTAAATTGAGGTGTCGTCTGCGTACAGAAGGTTAATTGTGACGACCATGGCCTTATATAAAATTGTTTCTTGAAGTATGGTGAAAAGCTATAATTTATCAATTTGTACAAACGTTTGTTGAAAGTTTTTTCGATGTCAAATAGAGCCATGAACATTATTAGGTTGCTTTGTTCAATTTTTTTTTAAAGATTTGTTCGCAATTAATAATATATATAAGTTATTGTGAGGTTTGAAATCATTTATTTTAGTATTTAAGTTATACAAAAATTATAACAAAAGTTATAAATTAAATTCAATGGCGATTATGGTATGAGCAGTATCATCATCATCTTCTATCAACATTATATTATTATCACAGTATAGCGTTATATTTCAGCATATTCTCACTATTATTCTATCATCTTCAATTGAAAATATTCAATCTAACTTTTCAACCCGCAAATTACTAGTTACCTAGACTAACCACTTTGTTTTGCTTCCAAAGGTATTTTACTAATTCCTATTGGTCAAATGTTAACTGTCTTCCGGTCGGAACTACATTATCATTCTTTTTCAAATGATTCTGAAGTATAATTAAAATAAAAAGATCACATTAATTGCATTGGCATAGCTCGGGGAGTCTGAAGGGTATAGAATATCTTTCAGTAATGACTATAAAACTAAAACAGTTAAAAAATTCAATCTTGTTCCACACCGAGAGTCAAAATTAATCTTAGAATACCTCACCTAAATTTTTAGACCTTTGTTAATTTTTCATGAGAGATATTCAAATAATTTGCAATATTCAAGTTAAAACATCTATTAACCATAAAGCAAAAAAAATTTACTTTATTTGTAGTTGACCTTAATAATTTTGATTAAACCTAAACACTAAAAAATTCTATCTATCCATAAATCGGTTTACAAACTCTTGTGACGCTGTTTTGACGCCTAGTCCCATTATTTCTATACTTTCAGTTAACATAGTGACGGGACAAAACCTGACACCTCAACCCCCCCCCCCCAACTTTGAACGCCTTTGCTTTCTCCATATGTAACTTACCAATCGATCGGTGTAGACTGTAGACTTTAAGTTATACTGCTGGTATATAACAGTATACTTATTATAACAAATTCTACTATACTGATTATGTCGGATTGGGGATATTCCATAGTTTCCACACTTCCCTACTTAGAAGAAACATTATTGTAGGCAAAATAACAATTCTGAGATATTTCAATAAAGAAATAAGTTTTATAAAAGTTTATACTGCGTATACTTATTTTAAAAAATTTTATAAAATTTTTATTTATCAAGTTTTTAGTCAGTTAAAAATTAATAACGCAAAAATCTACAATATCAAAACAAATTTTATAAAAATCTGATTTTCGTACCGTTAATTAATTCAAAACTAAGGATTTATAAATACTATTTATTAATTACAAGATTTTTTTAAACTTCTACGGTATTTATAAGTAAATTTAAATACTTTTAGGTCGTTAGATTTGAAAAATAATTATTAATTACTTTTAAATTTTAACATTAATGTTAATGGTGGATTTAATTTAATCATTCTCAAACTACTCTCGTTGGTTGATACTTAAAATTTTACCGAATTTAACTGAATGATAGAATTTGAAGAATATTATCATTATAATATGAAGGGCGTCTTCTTATTGATTAGACCCATGGCTGAATTTTAATTATAATCTATAAAAGATATTTTAATTTTAACAGTTTGTTCGACGATAGCTGTGTGAAATCGGAACTTGCAGGTTCCAGTCTGAAAAAAAAAGAAATTTAAATACAAATAAAAGCTTAAACTAAGGATTTATAAATACTATTTATTAATTACAAGATTTTTTTAAACTTCCGCGGTATTTATAAGTAAATTTAAATACTTTTAGGTCGTTAGATTTGAAAAATAATTATTAATTACTTTTAAATTTAAACATTAATGTTAATGGTGGATTTAATTTAATCATTCTCAAACTACTCTCGTTGGTTGATACTTAAAATTTTACCGAATTTAACTGAATGATAGAATTTGAAGAATATTATCATTATAATATGAAGGGCGTCTTCTTATTGATTAGACCCATGGCTGAATTTTAATTATAATCTATAAAAGCTATTTTAATTTTAACAGTTTGTTCGACGATAGCTGTGTGAAATCGGAACTTGCAGGTCCCAGTCTGAAAAAAAAGAAATTTAAATACAAATAAAAGCTTAATCGAGACTTGAATAATGCTGGGGTAATTTTAATATTCGCACGGAATCATTCCAGATCATCCAGCTTATGATTTCAACATTATTTCACACTTAGAAGCTCTCATTTATATTTATGTGTTTATGATTACGTTTATTGTAAATCAACACTTGTAAAAAGAATTTGTTTTTCAAATTATTCAAAAATTTAGAATAGAAATTTAGTATCTTTACACCTTCAGATATAATAAATAACCTTCTTTACTCCCATATCAAATAATATTCTATTACTTGCTATTTTTAAATTGTACCGCGAATTGTATTGTAATACTATTAAACCATACTACCTTATGACGTTTCTTAAACGTCATTTCAAATATACCTTATTTAAGACTAGCATAATAATTTAGTCTATATTTTATTTTTTTATATAACTGTAACAAAGTTAGGTAATTTATTTTCCCTTACGCATGACTTTGTCTTGAATACCTGTAATTAGTATAGTAGATTTTATTGAAATGCTTGACGCGTGGGGGAAGAGATAAGAGAGCGGTTTGAGTTAAATGTGATAGTCGCAAATTTTAAATAACGAAATTTCGTTTTGATAGGTAAGGGAAATTATTTATATCTATTTTTGTAGAAATAAATAAACTTAAGCACCCGTTAGTAACTATTTAGTGCCAATTATTTATACCAATTATTTTGAATTTCAACTTGAGCAAAATTACTTTTTATAAACTACATTAACTTGGCAGTTAATACATTCCAAATAGATCCAAATACGTTACAATCTATCCCCAAATGGTTGTTTGATTTTGGAAGTGGTTCTTTTACCACTTTATGAGATTGTCTCTGGCTCGTTACGGAGGTTCCTTGTAGAGAGGGAATGGCAATTAGAGCAAACTTGCATGGGATTTTTGTTTGAACTATTATCTCTAAGCTTGTGGTGCTAGCCGAGAATTGTTAAAACGTTCAACGTGTTGCTGCTGGATCTGTAGGTTACAAGTACCTTGTATAAGATATTATCTTTGTGAACTCTTCGATAGTAGTTTTTAATTTTATGTAAGCAGTGAACTATCAGTTTTTTTGTGGTCACGATTGTAAGTGACACTCAACACTTTTGAGAATCATCCGAACTTTTGTTTGAGTTAGTTTTTTTGATTTATTATGTATGCTCGTGAAGACCATCCCCACCGGTAATTGTTACCTATGTAACCACCTTACTTTATGTATAATTTTTGTTCTCTGGTATTTGAGAGAATAAATATCTTTTTTTATACGTATGTTTCTTTCTGAGGAGCTGGACTTATCGGAATTATTTTTTTGTACCTCGGTTTTGTTTCCAGCGAAAAGAGAAGCTAGTAATTTTTTCCAGCGTGTAGAGTTTTTGTATACTAGAATAGATATTCTATTTCTTTCTATATTTCACAGAAATACTATGTGTCAAATGTAAATCGTCTATACTGAAGAATGTACTTGAACTCCTTAGAAATCGAAATAGAAAATATGTAGTTCCACTTGATTAAGAAATATGTCTACGCTAAGCAAAATTTAAGAAAATACGGATATTTATTAAAACAATTCAGCTGAAGTTCTTGATTACTGCATTTTTTAATTATTACCATTATTATCTCTAGTTTTTATTAGATGATTAATAGTAGTGGGATTAATTTCTGGTATTGCTCAAAACTTGTATTATTTTTGTGACTCGAAGCTTTCATGTTTATATATTTTTAATATTCATTAAAGCTTTAAAGCTCACAAGTTTAATTCCTTAAAACAGGTTACAAAGACCTGTTAGCAGATAGTCTGGTCATAGAGTTAATATCTTTCATAATTTTTTAATTTTTATTATATTAATTTGATTGTGAAGAAATTATTATTTTGTATATAAGGTATCTTTTATACGAATGTATTTTAATAGTTAATATAGATGAAATGTATAGATAATTTTTTACCTTAATCACCCGATCTTGGCAATCTATGTGAGTTAAAGCCTTGCATAGATTAATACTGATAAATATACCAGACGCTATATGCTATATAATATGCACTATAATATTATAACGATATTTAATTGTATGCAACGTACTATGCAGCTGTCAGCATCGACTTGAAAAATAATTCTCGTAGTTTTTTTCCACTTTTAAAATTACTGTTTTTTTATAAATATTTATCGTTTTTAATAAGTATAAATAAATACACCGAAATTAATTTTCAACTTTTTAATGCAAATTTTTTTGTAATCTTTTACTGAAACTTGGAACAAATACCTTTCTTGATACTTAAATTGAAATTAATAGTATTTAAATATGTTAATAGTTAACCACCTGTAGTGGGTGGTTCCTCTTATAATATAATGTACACATACCTGCATACCTTCTCAAAATATCAGAGACCCCCAAACAAATATTAAAAAAAAAGTTTAATTCGTATTATAATGTTATACAATATTAAAGTAACGAATTGGGTGGAAATTTATGTGATTGTGTATTAAATAAACAGCTCAATTTCCGGTCAACTTGGCATTATAAACATTCAATTCTTGTTTCGTAAAAAATAATAAAAGATTCGTTTCCATGTTGAATTCTTAAATAAAAATTTATCAAAAAATGCGATTCGCTGCTTTTGAAAAGAAACCTCATAAAATATACTGACTGGGAACAAAATTATTGCTAGAATTTGAAAACGAGTTAGTAATACTAATTAATGATTGCATATGTCATGAGAATTATTTAGTTAGTACCTACCGACTTCTCGATAATTCTCTCTTTATATTTGTATGCAGAATACATTTGATTACAATCGTAAATTCCTTTTTATCGTTTTGTTAGAAATTCCACATGGGAATTTAGTTGAACACGTCGATGATTATAAATCAATTTAAAATACTTTTTAAAGTCATATTCATATCAAATACACTGGTAATTTAAGACTTGTAATTTTAATAAAACGCAAAGCCGTTTTTGGTCGTTACGTTTTAAGTTTTAAAATTTATGTAAAAAAGTTTTATAAAAGCAGAAGTGTTTTATCGTAATATCAAGTTGCTACTAAATTTAATTAATTTATTATACAACACTTTGTAGGTTGTTGATTCAAGGTTATAAAAAACAATTTCAAAAGTTTAAACTACAACATTCTCTACATTTTTACACGGTTAATTATAAAATAAATGTTTAATTTTAAGTCGATCACGGATTTTACATTTAAATTACTTAGCAATTCGATCTTTGTATGTTTTCTCGAGCATGGGCAATAAATAAATTATATTCTAATGAATAGAAATAGCTGGTAGCGAAATTTTGATTTAATATTTTAAATCTTCATTACCTATGCCTTCAGCTTCTGACAGCTTCTTGTTAATTGTAGTCGATATGTAACTTCCTTAATTATTTTACAAGTTGCTTTGTTTACAAGTTGTATTAATTTTTGTTTATCAATTACTACTTACAAAACAATATCGGCTGTACATTTCACAAGTAGGTATGTGTGTGGATCTCGGATCAAGATATTTTAATATAATGCAGCATGCCGACTGCCGAGTAGTAAAATATATTATCTATACAAGAATTATAATAGGTTCTTTTTACCAGGCTTCAGACAGGAAGCCGACTGTTCTTCTGACTTAAAAAAAACTTAATAATAAATTGAATCTAGTCTATATGTCTCTCCTCCGCAATTTCAAATTTACCATGTTGCTGTTTTCTATGTGAGTGTTCTACGTGGAAAGCTGACCACATAATATAATTTATCCAATTGTCGTTTCAAGGTTCGTAAAAATGTTTCAATTTGTAAAGGATTAAAAAATTATAGCGAGCAGAAAACAATAAGATACTGTAAGAAATTAATCGATAAGAGACAACTTTTGTAAGTTTTCGTAACTAAAAAGTGCATTCACGACAATGCAATTTATGGTGATGACAATGCAATTATTGTCCTAAATGAATTTGTTCCATTTTTAAACTCAATACTCTGTATATTATTAAACGTTCGTTAATAAACATAAGTTTTATTGCAATTTATTTTTCAAAAATTCTCTCAGAAGAAGGCAAACAACCAGGAAACAAAAAAACTACTCCAAGAACAATTCAATTGTTGTGCCTATACAATGTATTTATATTCTTACATACATACATATAATATAATATATTATATTATATATACCTAAAAGGTTTCATTGTATATGGTATAATTTGGCATATATTATAGCGATACATTTAATATAATATACCAAATAAAATTAAATAGTTAACCATAATTATTTTTAAACATAAAAAAAATTTTAATAAAAACAATATTGCTGTAACTTTGTATTAAAAAAGTAAATTAAAAAAATACTCACGACTCGTAAACTGCGCAATTTTAGTTGACAATAAAAACGTTAAATAATAATTTACCGTTTGCGATTATAATAAACATACAAAAATGTTGTAATTTTATTAAGTATATTGCCATTGCTATATTTGATTAATAGTAAACGATTTAATATTAGGAATCATCTGATGTACCATTTAGCTACGCAAATATTTAAATGGGCTATCAGTGCGCGCCAGGTATTATCTTAAACATGCAAATTTTTTAAGTATTCCATTTGTAGGTACAAGTTTTTAGTTTTGCCGATTAAAATAATGTTTGCATCTTCCAATAAAATTAATTGAATTTTAATTACCTGATAAGAAGAAAAAATACAAATATCAGAAGTTGAGCAATTCCTGTATCATACAAAGTAATTAATTTATACTTTTAGCTTTACTCTTAATATGTTGTCGTTAAAATCAACTGTAAACTAAATAACTTCAAGATCTGATAAAAACTTGAAGGAGACCGTTATTATGTTATAATTTCATATAGTTAACATATAAGTGCAATTTCTACAAAATTCAAAAACTGTAATTTTTAATTTTGTTTTAGATATTATAATTATTATAAACATGGGAAAAATTAGTTACAATATAACAGCATTTAATTATATTATATATCAATATAATATATGTTGCACAGCCGTATATGGCTTTTGGGGACTCAAAATTTGTTTTTCCATTTCTTAATATATGGAGGCAATTAAAACTGAGATTGTCCACCTTGGTTCAACATTTTAAGTAGTTATTTCGACCGCAATCGTCGCAGTCGGTAGTCAAATTAAGATATGATTTCTGAAACTGCCAAATAAGTTTTCGCACATTACAGCTTTGCTACTATAAATGTCAAAAACTGCATGCATAAGTACGTAAGAAAACGTTCGTATCATTTTATGAACACTTATATTCAAATTTGCGTCACACCTATAAATATATATTGATAATTAGATGATCGAATAATGTTTTGTTAGTTTGCGATGTTCCTAAATGGTACTTTGGATGTATGGTATATTATAACTTAATGGCCGGATGGTCTTAACTCTTAACCTAATGACCTGGTGACTAAGTAGATGTTAGAAAAGTAGGTTTCGAACTATTTACTTGGATAATAAAATAAAATAACAAAAATAGTTAATAAAAATTAACGGAGTAATCAATAATAAGTTATAGCTCATTTAAATCTAAAGCGTTATTACGCATGGGACTTGTTTATTTAAATTGTTAAGTAATATTACTTCTATATATGGACTAAATAATAAATGGTTAGTAGTTTCATGCTAGTATTTATACAGAAATCATTAACGCCTTGTAGACAAAGTAGAAAATTATTGCACGTAATATAATACATAAATGTTCCAATTTGTTTTCATCTTTTAGTATCCTTGCATTAATAATATTACTATAAAATTTAATATTTGTAAACATATTCATTCCGGTATGATACCCGTATCTGTTGACAGTATTGGCTATATTTTACAGTAAATGCACTTCCAATAACAATATTACTGAAAAATTATGATGAATGATAACGCTTTTCTCCATTATAAATTTGAATACATTTCCATTCAAAACTAATTGCAATATTTTTTTTCAACTGCAAACAAATTATTATTTAATTCGTTCGTAGAGATGTAAACAAATCTCAATAGTATGCACAATTTTGAATTTCCGCATGCCAACAGTTGAAATAAACTTAACAGTGGGGAGCAGTACTATTTCATAGTAACATAACAGTTTTCAGTAAATTATCACCCGCAATGACATTTTTGTTTCGAGTCCTCTTAGACGACAGATCAATTCAATACAAATTTTCATGATTTTTACGTGTGAAATATTGTGCAAATGAAAGATTAATTATTTAAATTAGTTACAACATTTTCTACAATCTAATTTGTTAATAATTAGTAGATAAACTTTACGATTTCGTGTTCAGCATAAGATTTTAATGCCGAATTTACCAGGTGCTTTACGCATCTGCAATTCGTCTTCTAAATAAAATGTGCTATAAAGATTATTAGATATGGATAACTAAAATTGGTAAAGTTGCGCCTGAAGCATTGACAAGCATTTAAAGAATTTACAATGTATAATTTTTAGTTTTACGGCAAAACTAAACTAGGTAAAGTATTTAGAAATTGACAAATATAGTAAAACTATTTTTTATTACTCGGTTGTGTTATTTTTGTTTGCCATATTACCAAATTGGATATTATGTACAGTATATCATGTACCTATTGCATAAGGTATATAATATTATACTATGTATTTATTTTTAACCATTAGTAGTTAACAAAATTGTCTGCGATACCTAATTTAGATTAGTATTCATACATTTTTAATAATACTAATGGAGGGGGGGGGGGGTTACTGTAAAAACCGCTTAAAATTGTCCGTACAAAACCGCAGCCGCTCGCCGCCAGAATGATAGAAGTCTTTTGTTAAAAATTCCGAATTAATAATCTCTCATATGAGTTTTGTTATTTGAGTGGATAATAAAATTTTATTACCAAAGGTTGCTAACCTATGTTTTGTTGTCACATAAAAAATCAAAACTAATATTTTATTGAACCAAGATATAGCGGATTATATTAACTTCGGCTTGCAAATAAGCATTCATATAAAAATATTTACTTCATATTTGAATTAAAAAAATAAAACTTACTAAATACTACTTTCGTACTGTTTTTAAATACTAATTTGATATTTTTTAAAAGATTTTAATTTCAATAAAACAAATGAAAAATATAATTAGATTGAATTATTTGAATTGATGATTTAATTATTTGATTTGTTTTTTGATATTATTTATTATTTGATACGTATTATAAGTACTTTTTAAAATATAATGCACCTCTGACTGGAACGTAAATTTTTATAATAATTCATAATTTAATATATTTGAGTAACTGCGCCACCACTAAGCAATAACCTAGTTAGATTTTAATTTGACTTATTGACAACTAAATAAATAAAGAACAAAAATCTAGTCTCAAAGTATTTTATTTCCTAGTTAGCCATCTTCACAGTTATTTTCATTTTTATCAGCGTAGCTTTCACCAATCTTATTAATTTTCTTGTTTTTTATTTTATTCATTATTCTGAATAACGCTTCTCTTAGTTACGGAGTCGAAAATACCCCCTTTAAATCTATACTAATACTTTTCTATTATTTTTACCAAGCACTTCGTAAGTCTTTAGTGTTTCACAGTATAGAACAATAACCGGTAGTTATATTATACCTACATAAATAGTTTTCACAAATATCATTGTCCCTTTACTTATGTATCGACACCATTCTTCATATTGTATCATATCATTTCACCATATCACCCGGAATTATTTAAAAAATTACACTAAGTTTATAAAATTAAAAATTAAATGCAGTTTAAGTCCTCTCAAACTTAGTCATTCTACCTCACTTGTACATCATCCAAGCCATCAGGTTTTGAAAGACTTCATCGATGTTTTTGTCTTCCAACTTCTGTAAGTATTTCGTTAATAACACTCCCACTAGCCAATATTTTAAAACTATATTTTAAAGTTTAACCAATAAAATATGTATAATTTTTTTAATTTCTAAACTGCCAGTCTACAAATAAAACACGGTAATATATAAAATTAAAATCTTTTAACATGACTGGATAATAACGTAAATTTGTGGAAAACTAATCTTTTTAAAACTAAAAAATATGCTTTCTTCAAATTTTGCCCTAATTAAAATTAAATTTGACACTGTTTGGAATAAAAAACTTTGTATTACTTTAAAACTTCAAATAATTTTTTTTGTTACTTTCATTTACCGCCTTGTTCACCGCGCTACAATGACTAATTTTGCTGAAATTTTTGCGAAAGCGTTTACCTTAAATTTCACTTTCTATAAGAAAGGAAAAGTTCCTGTATTGGTTCAATTACCGAATGTAACTTAAATTTTTTATAGAATTTTTGTACCATGACACTGACAAAATGATTAATACATTTCATTGAAATTTTTTATATCCAATTTTGTTTTGATAGTTCAGGCAAAATTATTTTCAAGTGTAAATAAAAGTCCAGACGTCTTTCGCACTACTGACTGCCTTAAGAAAAAATATGATAAAATCGTTTCTTTCAAATTTGACCTTGCTTAATTTTGTATAGATATATTTTTTACCAATTAACCAGGATCCAGGTAAAGTATGAAAATCTATTTTGAATTTCGAAAGTAATTAATCACTTCATAAATTTTGTATAGTAGCGTAGAAAATTCCTACTTGGCCGTCTGATTGTGTATTATTTTATTTTAAAAATCTAACCCACTTTTATTAAAATCTGATAAAAACTTTTGAACATAACCTAGCCATGTAATAATAAATTATGAACATAAACAGAGTTTATCAATAAGAGTTTAACATAATCTTATGATCTTGTTTTAAATGTTCAATATTTTTGGAGACCAGTTATTTAGTGTCTCGAGTTGAGAAACAACACAAATATAATATTGCTTAATAAAAAAAGGACACCTAGAAAACTTTGAATGTATTAGAAAAAGATAAATGGGTCATCGTGCAGGATTATCTTCTAGCAAGTTTAGTATAAATGAAGTTACCCTACCTGGACAATGGATTTATTCATAAGCGATTCATCATAGCCAGACCATGAGCAGATTTATCAAGTGAGCTGTCATGTTAGGTCAGGTTACGATTCCACTCGGTCGATCAAATAAATGTGAATTGAATAGCCTACACAGCTACACTATTTATATTGTTAAATATGGATTTGTTAAGGACCGTGATAAAAAAATGGAATTTTGTCAACAATAGCCGTCTAATTTTTCAAACTAACCCTGTGTCAAAAAGTCGAGGTAGTAGGGTAAAGGGTGAGATACCTTTTATGTCGATCAAAGATTTGCCAAGTAGAAAATTGATGTCCAGAAAGTCTATTTGACAAGGCGCAAATAATAAATATTGAACAATTTAAAATAAGAAGAATATATAAATTTATTGTTCCGAATGAGTGCTGCTTTTGCAAGATAATACGACAGTTGAAACAGAATGACAAGTGCAACGTCTTATTAAATCGAGAGGAGAATTGAAACAGTTTTTTTCACGATGTAGGCACATTGTCGTTCTTATAACTCAATAACTAAACTTTTTATCTGAAGAAGATGTAAGATATTATCGAGAGTGGTGATATACCGCGAATATCGCAATTCAAGTATGATTGAAAAAAGGACCTCCGTTATTTACGATAGGAGTTGCTTTAAAAATTTTATATTTTTATAATTTATATAAATTTTACTGCAGAATTATTGCGGGGAACAGGTTATTGGTAAAACTACCTAAAATAAAAAACAAGTTGGTAAAAAAATCAATATTATTTTCACTAGCCAAACCAATACACGTACCTACGTTTAATAAAGAACTTATTTTATTCGTGTTTTTATTTCATATAATAAAATTCCCAGATTGGGATGATATTCTGGTTCTGCCGTGTAAGTGGTAGAAGCAGCAAGCATAGAGTGAGATGTAGTCATATATAATCCATGATGCTGTGCCACCATGCTGAGACAAATACTAGTAAAACAGCGATTCTAAAAATGTCATAACAGTGCATACAATAAATTTATTAATATGTTTATTAAACTTTAAAATTTTTTCGTGTTCCTTCCAGATACCCGTCAAGTGCAAATATTTCACCTCGAAAGAGATAAAAAAGATAGAAAATAATCGACTTACAGAATAGTGAAACAAATAAAAATTTGAAGATTTTCTGATATCTCCAAGGGTAGCTGTGAACTTGGTTAAATGTTGGGCTATTTAGAAATGTCAAATTTATATTATGAATTTAATTCGACATTCCAATCGCAAATATTTGTTTATCCAAAGTGTAAAACCCATCTTTGGAGCCATTTGTTATTAATATGTTAATTAAAATATTATTATTAATGATATACAGATTAGTTAATTTATTGATAGCGATTTTAAGCTGTGCGATTTCCAAATTAGGCGAAAAAATTTAATTTTTAATCAACTAAGCTTGCTGATCATTACAGATTGTTATTAGTCAGTAGGGACAGCAGAAACTGGATATATTGCACACTTAGATATCAGAATGCATTGGCCAGACGTTATAAATCGTATGCATATACCATAATAATTATAACCAAACAAGTTTGCGAACAATAAAGATACATACAAAAATAATGCATTTAAGTGCTCATTAATAACTACACGTGATATTGTCTAGCACAAGCACAAATAATGAACACCTACAGAGAGAAAACTAAAAAAATTAATAGAAGGGAGTATAGAAAGGCGGTCGAGTGGCTAAACTGGTTAATCAGATATGGAGCTCCCGGACAGACAGAACTCGAAAAATTACTTCAACCACACCAAAATTACACAAAAGCCATACACGTGCCATCAGCATTATGCACTACTTCGACTTCACTCTACATAATATAACGATCGTCTAAGTTATTTCTTCCTCGCCAGGTGTGATAAGTTTGTACTTTATATTCCAAACGTTCCTTTTTTTATAATTTACATCGAAATATATGTTGAAAAAAGAAAAAATGAGTAGAACGAGTCCGGAATAAATTTTGCGGAAGCCATACTGCTGGTACGTTATTATAATAGCAAGAGTACTTAACAATTCAATTATGTCAGTATTTAGTAATAAGAGGAGGTAATGTTTTGCCCACTCGATACACGACCAAGGCGATCATATATTTTCCAAAGAAACAGCAAGCATCTAACGACGGATACACCTTTGATTACCGAAGTGGCTTTTTTAAAATAACTCAATCATAAAGTAAAACTAGAATTCTATTAATCACGACCTAATCAGATAAGTAGATATTTATCGAATACACAAAATCAGAGATGTCTCCAATTGTTTATGATCGGGGTTGTCTTATGATAAATGACGGCGGTCACCTTTAGATGTTTCCCAGGCCTGGTAGACGGTTTCGCGGCGGGTCGGACACTCTTTATTATTATTGGTTTATGTCCAATGACACGAGACTCCAGTGTAAAAGGATAAGATTCTGGTTCAATAGAACATTATGATTTATGTCAAATTTGAATATACAATAATCTTTTTTTTTATGTAAAACATCTACACGGTAAAAATAATTTAAAAATATGAGCGATTTGTTATACTCAAAAATACAAGTTTTAGTATGCCCACCGCAATTAGCTGGTAAGCATCCACGTTAATCGACGATTCCTGAGCATCCATCTTCTTGTATCATAATACCGTTTAGGTTTAATGATGATTTTGACTATAATTTTTTAGTGCGCCATAAAAATTAGGGTGTTAAATGTTAAAGATATTAATACCATCATTAATTTATTCAAATATCTAAAATAACTCTAGGATATTCCAATTTATCTTTAAATTATACTAAATTAATATTATAAATTTGCTCAGTCAAAAATTAATTTTATGCAAATGATTATTTGATTTCTATTTTAATATGATTTTTTTCTTGATAATGTGTTACACCTTTTTTGAGAGAGAAACGAATTATAATCAAATAAAACATTGACTTTTAATGTCCACTTGTCGGATCAATAACATTAGCTATGCACTATCAAGATGGGTCGATTTAGGTAGCTTCATCTTGTAAGAACAAGTATGGTCTTGTATTTTTCAAGTTAGGGTAGGGACTGAAAGGTTGAAATACCTCAAGACTAGTACTGACTTAGCGGTGGTCCCTTGTGCATTCCTGGCATATTATTGTGTGGCTTTCTCCCACAGCCATTGTATCCTATCCCAAGAATAAATTTTTACTACATATCCTTTAAAACTAACGTGGAACGTCGTCATCCATTTAGAAAATATTTAAAGGAAGGAAACGAATGCCGATGAATGAGTCATTAATAGTTAAAATAATATACTTAATACCAATTCGTTCTTTTTTTTTAATTTAGATTCGTAGCAATGATATTACGGTTATCAAGTTATATCAATTTTAAATTGAACGCGAAATTATTTTACTAGTTTGGAAATAAATGATTGATTAAAGTAAATGTAAATTTCGAGTTTTGTTTTTTAATAAACAGTTATTAGATGCTTCGTAACAGTTTCATTAGTTTAAATTTATAACAGTAAATTGTTTCCCGCTGATAAACATTTTTTAAAAAATTAAATATTACTATTTTTTGTTTGAATAAAATGTGTAACTAGTTTTGTCCTAAATGTTCTAAACGTTTAACTTGCATGCTTACCATAAATCGATCTTGACTTTAAAATTATTTGCTATATTACTTTTTATATTTAAATAAATATTACTAATGTTACTTTTTTAAAATTCTTTATTTATAATTAACTACATTTATCTTGACTCGAATATTAATATTATTTAGTTAAAAAAAAATTACAAAATTTGTTCCATTTTTTACCATTATCGAATGATATGTTAAAAACTTGAATAATAAATTTCCCCATTAAAATAAAACGAATTGGTGTTGTCTCGCAGTTTTCTTAAACTCTGTTTCATAATTAACACAAAATAATTAATTCGTAAAATACTCGATGGTAATTCAAACTGGCACAGGTTGATAATGAATAACATACAATAGATGGTATGTACTAGGTCAACATTGTATTTTATAGTGTAATAGCATATTAACATACCATAATATAGTAAAGTATTTACAGTCTGACTTAATAGTATAATCAAAATTTGCTTTTGACTAGAAGAACATCTTTAAATATTCTGTTGTTCAGGAGTTTTTATTTTTTACTTACGTATAATTTAAAGACAAAATAAAATATTGAAAACTGTCAAATCAGAAAGTACAGTTACATTTCCCTCGTTTAATTTTATTTTGCAAGAAAAATTCGTCATTATAGCATTAAGGAAAAAAAAATTATTGTTTTGCTGAATTAATGTGAATTACAGATTTTAATTTATGTTATTACCTACACTGAAGTGTGACAGGCCCTGTGCACGAAAGTAACTAAATTTTTAGGGCCGTTTCCTGCTTATCGCTAAAATTGATAAAAAAACTTTCAGTTCTATCCTAAGTTCATATATCTGCGTCTCGTGTCCTCCGAAGCACGGAAAGAATCATAAGAGAGTTGACTCTCCCCGGATTCGAACCCAGCACCTCAGGATCAACAGTTTTTCTGCTAACTATTACTAAGTTAATAACTATTTTATTTCTGTGCTAACATGGAATTTAAATACTGTGCCAATCAATTGGGATAATATAGAATAATCAATATAGCACCCTAATGTTATGACCATCTGTTACAAATATCGAATTTAAATATAATCCCAATATATATAATCAATATTGTACAAAAATTGACATTATAAGATAGCAATATAATACCCCAATATTAAGACATTGTATCAATATTGAGATTATTATTATATCAATTATTAATATAGCACAATTATTAAGGCTATGCTCTAAATATGGATATTTAATATTGTACAAATATTGAAATTACTTAAAATAGTAATATAACACCCTGTACTAATACTGACTGAAAATTGACAATATTGCAATTAACTTAGACAATTTGAATTAAAATTCTAACATAAACAAAGAAATTTATCTAAATATTGTAAATAAATTCTGTCTAAGTATTTTAAAAAAATTGAATTCAAGCACTCAATTTGGCGTACAAGCGTGTAACAAAAATTAATTTACAAATCTAAACTAAAATAAACATTTAGGGCCAGTTTTTCAGTCGTGAGTTAACTTTTAGGTTAGCTAATTTGGTTTAAAATGTAACTAAAATTTTAAACCATATTAAGCTGAATATGAGTTTTTCAGTGATTAGACAATATTTTAGTTAACTAACCAAAATATTTGCTAAGTTGGTATCGAAAAGCAGTAAAATTTCACAATTTGACAAACAACGTGTGCGTATTTCTGGTATTTATGACATATTGCGAGGTTATGCAGGTCAGCATCACTTTTAGTTGCTTAGCAAAGTTAACTAAAATAATTTAGTTAAACCACCACATGTGCTGGTTTAAATAATTGGTTAGAGAAAACTGCTAACCCAAGACTGAAATACCGCTAACTAAGAAATTTTGTAGTTAACTATTTTTATTTAGTTAAACCATGACTGAAAAACTGGGCCTTAGTGAAATAGATTAAAATTAATAGTTAAGTAAAATTTAAAAACAAAAATGGAACGCCAACATGAAGAACAAGAGAAAGAAATTGTCGACACAGAGAGGGATGAACAAGAAATAAGCAACATAGGCTAATCACCTATAAGTATATTATAACCTCTCCCATTAATGTTACATAGCAAAGGTAGAATCCAGATGCAACGAAGATGGTGTTAAGAAAATTACTCGCGAATATCTAAAAATTAAGAAAAGAAATACAATGAGACAATGCGGAAATAATAGAAAGTTACAAGAAGTTAGTTGAAATTGGCGAAAGAAACAAGGAGGAAATTTTAACAAGAATGGAAGAAAAATTTAAAGCTTTTAAAGAAAATGTGCACCAAGGTGAAGCTCCTCTTCAATCGAGATGGAAAATGGAACTTCCACAAATAGACCAGTTCCCTTTCAAGTAACAATACCCCCGAATGTAATGGGACCCGGACTGGTAGGCCACAATTATTATTTTGTAGAAAGATATGTTTAAAAGCGTTAAATTAAGACACCCCGGTTGTGAATAGAATTTAAATTTAAAAGCAAGCTACTCTCAAAATGCTCTCAAGCAAAGTCACGAAGAGTTAGAATGCGGGTTGGCTCCTTACCAAAGATTTTAAAAAAGCAGAAGGTGAACTGTGAAACTGCGAAAAAGCATAAAAAAATGGTTTGGTGTTGATCGAGATAGATTCCGGGGGTTCCAGCAATGCGAAGCACGATTGTTAATAACACATTGGAATGATCTAGTTTGGCTACCACGATTACGGAGTAATTGTTTTGCAAGGGGGACTCCCGGCGAAGAATAAAGAAATGAAGAAAAGAATTTGTTTTGATTCTGTTTGATAATTTAAGAATTCTTTTCAGAGATTTTGATTTAATGTTGATATTTGATTTTCGCAACGGTGTTAAACCAATTTAATTATTTGATTTATTTAATAATTTAAGATTTTGTTGATGCTTACCGATTTAAATTTTCAATTGAGAGACGATATTTTTAAATTCTCGTCAATTCTACGCATTGAGATAATTTTGCTCAATCGCATTGGGGGACATTTTAACTGTCGTATTACCAAATGGACAGCGATAAAAATTTAACTTTATTACTCACAATTTTATTTAAATATTGAGACTTGTATTTCTGTTTCATTTTTTAAAATTTTATTAATTGGTTAAATTAATTTAATTGGCATAAGAAAGGCTTACTAAAGAGAAATTGTAACTAACTTTTAGCACGCTAAAACAATTTGAATTATCACAAATAAATGAGTAAAATTTGAAATACGAAGCCTGGATATTTAAGTGGGAGACAGCGCTATGGTTAACAAACGTAAAAAATTTTTAAATTTGGAGAATCAAGAGTACAACGAGAGCGCCCAAACCAACTGTACGTGTTTTGAACTTTTCACCTGTAAGTTGAAATTTAGTGACAGTTCTGTGTGGTAAAGCCAAATTTTGGATAGCTGACAAGGTGTAATCTTGCGATCACCTGTATTTTGCTCTTTAGATAGAACGCATGCATGGATAGAACCAATCCACAGATTGGTGAAACGGGTTAAACAACGAAAGCTGGTACCAACAGCATCACCAAAGAAGGAGATAACAAAAGGTACTGAAAATTTACTTGCCGCATTGTAAATGACAATTTTTATTAACAAAGTAAATTATTTTGATAAACGATACACCACATTTTGTTAAACATTGGGAACACATTTACACATTCGCCCATAAACAAATGCGAATTATTTTTAAAAGTTTATTTGAGGTCATAATACTGTGCATTTTAATATGGCTGCGCTTTTGCTAAGATATTAATAATCAGTTCAATCAGTGATTATTTGGTACTTTGGTTGAGAATATTTCAATAATTTTAATTGTGTTAAAAATTTTTTTTTAAATTTAATTAATAATTTGCTGCTGGGAGTGAAAAATGGGCTATGTCATTTTTACTTATGATTTTCCTGAAAATATAGCCGAACGTATTGTTACTGATTACGATAATGAAAATGAGATTATAAAAGTTAGTGACCATGAAAGCATTTCAGATAATCTTAATGAATGTACTCACAGGTATAATTTGCGTTCCAACTTGATTGTAAAAATCAAAATGTAAATTAATTGATAGTAAAAATATTTTAACTTTGTAAACAATCCAGAGTGTACTACATTTGGAATACAAACCATCTTAAATTTCTCGTAAACTACATGAAATATTAAAAAACTGTAAAAGATATTTTTCTAGATAGAAAATAGGAGATTAGATTGCGTACTCTGCGTTATACAGCTTGTAAGACTTACTCCCCCATCCTTAACTACCCCAAACCAACAAAAATTGTTTTTGTGTTTAAAGGATCTTTAATTTGAGGTGTCACAAAAAATATGGTGCTATTAAAATTTTTATCTTTGTTTTAGCGTTCTCCATTATATGGAATACATGCGTTGAGATTCAATTCGAGGTGTATTTAAAGCGGTTCTTCACGCAAGGCATATAATTTTATGTGGTCAAAGTACTGGGACACCTGATAAAATAAATTTATTTGCTATGTGTTTTCAAACTAGAGCACTGAACTTAGACCTCATCAAATAAAAGATATGTTAGTAGCTGACGAAATATATTTCAGCAGCGTTGTGGTGGTGTACATCAAGGTATGTTCAATTTTATTTCAAAATTGTTATTTTATAATATATTGTTTCAAAGATGAACTACATGAAATTAAAATGACATCACAAGCTGATATCAATATCACAAAAACAGTTCCACCATTAGATAATTATGCTATGTTTGGATAACTAAAGAGTGTATTTTAGAGGTTTGTTTTTCGAACTAGCAACACTTTTTCCAATGACAGCCAATTTGGTAGCTGACAGTTAATTATGATCAATTTGGTTTTCTATTTTACTATGTAATAATGTAATAATAAACTTCCGCCAAAACAACGCTTTGAAGTTGTGCAAATTTTCACAAAATTTTATTCATCGATGGTGCTAATTTTTAGTTGAATAGCTACATGAACTACAAAAATTCACCTCTGAATTGGCCTCTAACGTTGGGTAATTTTACAACTTTAGATTATTTTCTGTGAGAATATATGAAATCGCTATTCTATGCTGATAAGCCAGAAATGATGGACGATTTGAAAGCCAACATTTGCCGCGTTATCGCCGATATACGGCCCCAGCTGCTTCAAAAAGTTGTCGAAAATTAAACTTACAGCTATACCTCTGAAAAAAAAATCATTCTTTATAAACCCACTTCCTATCAAGTCAATGTAGGAAAGTTTAGGAAGTTATATGCAAATGAATTACCTAAAGAAGCACGTAAAAATATAGGTAAGTTCTTATTAGTTATAAAATGATTAGAAGTAATAAGTTAATATTACAGTAGGTATTGGTCGTAACATTTCTGAACATGAAGATGAAGAGACACAATCACAGAGCGAACATGAAAAAATCCAAGCTATGCTTTCTACTGTCGTACATGTCAGAATCTGCATTAATGAAATTGTTGACAGCAGAAGGAGCGACAATTAAAAACTGCTGTATTCAAAATTTGCAAGAATTATTTAATGAAGGCAATATTCAAAAATATATTTACAGTTCCTAGCCTAGCCAAATGTGGCTAAGATCTTGAAAATATTGAATCATTAGTTTTTTTTTCATTGTCTCTTAAAAACAAATATGTATTACCATGGCCTTAAATATCAAGGCGACATCAGGAGTAAATTCGTTCGGACAACAAAAGCAGATGTAAGGTATTTTGGTTTGATTATTCTTGAAGGCAATCTGTGACTCCGTTATTCACCTGAAGGAGTTTTAGATTTTTACCCAAGATGCACGAAGATCGACAAGTTTACGAATCTTAAATTTGTAATCTATGTAGACTTTTTCTTATCCTTTTGGGGGAAAGGCATGAAAACTAATTTCTGGATTTCTAGAATTACACCCAAAAACCGAACAAAATAATTCACCTATTATTAAAATTTTGTTATAAAAGCTCACAACTTTAAATTTAAATACACGCGAGCAATATGTCAAACCTATAACATTAGTTCAAAAATTTGCCGCAAAGTAGCAGGAAACGCCTATAGGCGTTTCAATTTAAGATCACAGCGCCATAATGACTACTAGTGGTATTAACATCATACTCCTTCTTTTAGTTCAAAAATTTGCCGCAAAGTAGCGTACCTTTTGAAGACGGTCACGGCCTGATGCTTATGTGCGTTGACTGCTAAACCGAGATCCTCGGTTCGATCCCGAGCAAAGTAAAAACTTTATTCTGACCGTCTTCCCTCGGCAAGCAATGGCAAACTACCGAGATTCTGCCAAGAGAACCCTTTTGAAAAAGAAGTGGTCACTATGCCCTTACGTAGGGCTAAGAACTCCGAGAGAGAGCGTACCTCTTATCTTGAAATGTCTATAGTATTGTAAAACTATTATTCAGATATATAATTTTGAACGTGAATAATGTCTCAAACTAAGCTGTACACCGGTCATCACAAATATTATCATTATGTCAATAAAAATTCATTTTAATTATTACCCAACATCATTTCCATTAACTTTTGGTTAACTTTACGTTAACAAATAGCATACCTATTTTAGTACTTTTTTGTACGTTATCTGTATAAACCTACATAAAGTACTGCCTTTGTTCTTATTAAATTAAAATACTGTTATTTATAAACAATTTGTAAATTTTAGTTCTAAAAAGTTGTTTTGTAATTTCAAATGATAATAAATGTTTTAATATTATATAGATTATAATAGGAGTATTATATTATATTACTTATACAAATTGTAGGTTTGAACACAATTATTATTTATTTAAAATAATAAAAGTATCGGGAGCAAATGCCAAAATCTCCCCATAATATATTATATGTAGATGCGATTAAAATTCTTGCGCCATTTGATAGATAACATTAAAAAGAAGCGAATAAACTATGGTCAAACTCCATATATTAAATAATTTAGGAAATAATCAAATTTAAAGCTTCGATTTTTGAATAGAAAACTTATTAAGAGTTTATTCTGAGGGCGGTGCGTGTGCTCTACGTAAATATCAACCGCGTTTAATTTAGTGAGTGGGGTTACCGGCATTTAGATTGTATCATCCGTAGTGTTAACATGTTATAATTTTATTTAAAATAGGAATTCATTAATATTAGCCGACTTTAACTTAAAAGCAATGATCTGTGTCTTTGTAGATCTTTATTTTCGAGTTTTGTCAGGCTGGGGGAAATTTTTAGCGTTTGTCAAATACAGCTCAAGAGGTTAAATTGTTTGTATGTAGCTATAAGCTATTTAATAATAATACATAGTATATTGTATTACAGTATACTACATAATATAGATAGAGTATAATACATAAGTATACATAATATATTATAATGTATCTGTAGATGTTTACTATCCAACTAAAATTTGTATATGATTAATATCGAGTTACACTACTTAAACCACTTATTTATTGATTAGATTATTATAGTATATTGTGTACCTTAGTACGAATACTACTGATACTCACTGATTATTATAGTATTTATTAATTTAGAATTTCTTTATTTATTCTCCTTTTAAAGCAATTCCTGTTTTGAAAAGGTAGGTAGGTAGGTATAGGTATAAATTAATTTACAATATTAATTTCGTACTAATTGAATTCGCTGATTTGCTTCTAGGTTGTAAAAATTCAAAGTATTTAATCTAGATATAATATTGAGGTATGTTAATTGTGTTTGTTTTTTAAAGTAGAAACTCAACTATTAATACATTCAACATTAGAGAGACGAACTTGAGCAATTCTGAAGTTGACCTTGCTTCTTACAAGATGTTTAGATAAAATAAATTAATTCAATTAATTACAATAAAACAAGCTCTAAATTTACCAATAGATATATTATCTGGAAGCTGTCGGATTCAATTAGAATATAAAGAGAAAACAAATTGTAGAGTGTTATACATACTTTTAAATAGTTACGTGTAAATTGAATGCTCATTATATTTGATTATAAACTTTACGATTACCACCCACCTTTAGCGGTTTTACCTCAATTATGAGCTTTTTGTTATCGTTAGCTATAAATTAAAGTGGTAATTTTACTTGATTAACTTATAGTAAACTTTTATGACTTTTTAACGAAAACAATTACTGATAATGTTAATTTATGGTTATTGGTGTTCTTTGATGTTGCTATTTGATACTACTTTATTGCTATAATTTAACACTTTTTTATTTTATTAAATTACTTTTTACTATTTTATTAACACGCAAAACTCTCAATTGATTATTACGTCAATAAAACTTTGTTCAAATAAAACAACAAACTTTTTTTAACTACCGGAAAAGATACTAATAGGAAAAAAATATACAATGACATTTTTTAACATGAATTTTTTATGGCCGATTTCTGTTAATCTACCGTTTAGATAAAAGCAGGAGCCTCAGATAGGTAAGAAGATAACCAATATGACAAAGTTAAAATATGAACCGGAATGTGCTTTATAAAGTTTTTACAGGTGCATCCAAACTTTTTATACTACATAAATTAGTTAAGGTAAGTTTCAAATTGTCACAGAATTAATTCGTAACAGACCGTTTTTGCTAATGCAATGTATTACATGCAGACGTTCCCAACCTTTGCAGATCATGAAGATGAATGAATACAAAAACCTTTCGATGCAATAAAAGCGCATTTTTACATAATAAAAATAAAATTCAAAAACTAACCATTTGAACAAACAAGTTCATCGTGACATTGGATGAATGAATTGTCCATATCTGATGGAGTAACCTTCGAATTCTTAATTTTCTCTAAATGTACGTAAATATATTTCTTTCCAATAGCTCTGTGCGGTTTTTTCCTACAATTAAAAATTGTGGCCGTTATCGTAAAATCTGAAACAGCTGATTTAGGGCGTATTAGGTTCTGAAACACTTATCAATGATATATAGCCCCAGTTTTACTAAATTCCTAAATATCAGCAGCTGATGCTAACGATGCTTTTGAATTACTGAAATATATTGAAGATCAACTACAACTCTAGGTACTACAATAATTGTATCCCAATGATCTATTATGGTATGTTAGATTAAAAAATAAATTTTTACCTACATAGCTACATTTCCAAAATAGTTTAAATTATCTTAAATCTTCAAAAGTTTTGGATTTATATCATATGACAGGCGCTATATTTCGTTGATATATTTCGGCATTCTGTCGTGGACATAACGACATTGTTTGGTTAGTTTATAAAATAAATGAAGGGGTGAGCCGATTTCAGCTCAGTGGGTTTCGATATCCTGCAGTGCATTGTAGTTATTAATCGACTACCAAGACGGTTTGTTTTATACAAATTTTATATCAAACAGAACTCACGCAATATTGGCTTAATAACGATATAAATATATTCTTTGCTGTTTATTGACAAAAAGTTTTTGTAACCCAACACTGCAAGGTAGGTAGGTACCTACATTGAAAAGTGAAAATTTAAGCTGATTTTATCATTCAATAGGTAAATCTTAAGAGTAGCGAATGAATGGGTACTCTTTGTATGAGGTGATTCTTTTGTATCGTACAGGTTTCCGGTGGCATGGTGTGAAGCTCATTGTGCGACCTTCTTTCATTCTGCGCCATTAGATCAATTCATACATTCAGCTGTTTAGGTTAAAACTGTCAAAAAATCCTTCCAAAGCATAATTGAAGGAATCCATTCGTGAAGATGACAAAAGTATTGATTTATACGACTAAATTGAGTAATGGCAAAAGGATGTCTCCGATCCAATTGTTCCTCTTTGCAAGTTACACGCAATAATATTTTTGGTATCACATAAAAAATATCACTCGATTTCCGTTATCATTTTTGAATTTAAAATGTAGTAATATAAAAAGTTTTTAAAGAAGCTCATAAGTCATGGTACGCTTTTTACACTCAAAGAACTAATAGACCGATTAGGTAAATCCATCAAAGCAGTGACATTTACCAAATGCGTTAAGGTAAAATACAACTTTAAGTTTTGTAGAAATAGAAATGCACATTTCCTGTTTATTCATTTGGCACGTTTTAAATTGACCAGTTTTAAAAGGTAGCTGAAGTTTTCTTGTATGTCTACCTGTTTGTAGACACAGTTACGATGCGACAAATAAGTACTCGAGTAGTTTATTTGTGTGTATTTACTTTGAAATATGGTAAACTGCTGCTTTGTTGATAGTTGGAGTCATTGATGCAAAGTATTTTTACAAAAGATTATATAATTTTAAAAATTTTTAAACGTCATCAAAAATTATATAAGAAATTATTCGGAATAGCCATTGGAATAAGATAGGTTCTAACACAGTTCCCTGGGGAACACCGCATTCGATTTCAGGAAATACAGCAAAAGACTTATTCAGAAACCGCGAAGGAAGAAATAAATTTTGTCAATCAGTGTAATACATCAGACTATTCCATTTATAACGTCTGTTGAGATTAGAACCTAAGGATTTTGTTCAAGCAGCATACGCCGCGATCTATGAGCAATGAGCTATCGGTGAGTCACGGGTATAATAAAATGGCACTGTAGAATATTTTCTGTTACATAAAATTTTAGTACTTTTAGAAGAATAGTATTGCGTTAATAAAAGGTCTTCAAGAATGTGTGTATGCAACTGGGAGAAGATAAAAAATAAATAACAATTTATTCAGTGAGTAGAACTACGCGGCAATGAAGAAACTCATTATGAGGATGAAAAAAATACTGCTTGTTAATATGACGTATTTCATGGCAAATGGGCGGTAATCGTTCCATTAGTAGTAATAACACGAATTAGAACTACGCCAGGCTATAATAGCATGTTTAGTGTTGAACGACACGGACGGTAGCAAAGAGGTAACAACATCTTATTATAAAACCACAGAAATAGAGCTCGTTGATTATAGGTTTGCTTAAATAGGGTTCCTCCCAACTTGTCATTACCTTTTAGTTTTGTTTTTATGCTTGGCCGGTTAGAGATAATGTATTGCTTTAATAGCTTTAATTGATTTTCTTAATTAACGTTTCTTCTTTTTCTTCCAAAAACCCATTACAATTTGTGATTGTTTGGTTGCATAAGCTCTATAATTTACGGCATTGCAAAAATTTAAATAGACCATACGTGTACAAGGTGTTGAAGAATTTGTCAACCATTAAGAAACAACGGAGTAACGTTTTTAATATTACAACAGCAGCGCCACTAGCCACGCCTACCGCATAATATTCACTACTCGATCGAGCCAAAAGAATACAGAAACAACATAAAAATAAAATAAAATAAAATTATGTCAAGAATTATTATTAATTGCAAAATAATTTAAAATAAAAATTACAAGGTTACTTAAAAATTAAAAATATATTATCTTAAAATATATAATCAAGCAAAAGCTTATTTGAAGAATTTTAAATTGACATTAATCCTACTTAACTTGATAAATCTACACTTTGACTCGATAAAACAGAAACTAAAAATTTTACACCTTTTTTGTAACCAAAACCGGAATTAAAAATATTAATAATAATTTTACATTCTTTTATACAAAAAAGAGATAAAATAAACAATTTTGTTTCGTTCTGTTTCAGGTACAAACAAATATAGTAATCTTTTATTAAGCCGACGTATGTCACCCAATTATATCGGAATTAGTGTCAAAATCAATATTAAGGGTTGCAGATAAAAATTTTATTTGTTGGGTTTTGTATGCTCTTAAAATTTTTTTTTTGTTAGATTGTAAAGCTCGTATTACTTTTATTCATCAAAAAAAAAAAAAAAATTAAATATTAAATTTTGAAGTTGAAGATATTGAAAAGATTAATTTAAAAATGCTAGAATGTCGCAATTTCACAACATAAACTTATATGTAGTACATATGTATCTATAATCGGATTTGTTTTAGTGTTACGGTAAATTTATTAATTACAAATTATAAATAAACTCTTTACAGTTGATTATAAAAAAATAATAATTTAATAATGTACCTTGAATACCGTGAGGTGTCAACTGGTTTTAAATTATTTTCAATCTACGATTGCTCTACCTACGTTAAGATGACTTGAAACTTTGTATAGGTATTATTTATTTACTTAAGCTTCTAATATTTTGATTTCCTTTCGTTTTAACTGACTCAACTTTTTAAGACAATATTTTCTTAGCTCTTAACATTTGATGTAGACATTACAAACTCTCAACAATTAAATACATTGTTCGCATTTTGAATAGGTATTTAGCAGTTTTACGGGCGGAATGACTTTTCTACTTTCACAAAATAGACAATTTTAGATTTTTAAATCTTAGATAAACATTTGTGGGCTTTATAAGTCCAACAAAGTTAATAAAAATAAATACGTCAAATTAAATGAAACGAATAAATATTATTACTTAAATTACACAATTAATTTGCATAATAACTTTTCATATTTTAAGCGTCATTATAAACAAATACAAGAATTTTGTGATTGCTTTGTGTTTCGAGCAGCCCGCTATAAAATAAACTCAGGCGTGTCCAACTATAAGATCAGGTAAAATGCACGATCTGTAATAATAAACCGGACGGAACACCACATATAACACAGCCACCTTTAACATAAACATTTTACACTCAACTTGTATAAATAAAATTATAGTAATTATGCATATGTATGTGTTACGATTTATTGAAAAGCTCCACTTCAAAATTTTTAATCAACTCCAAAGCTTTAGATTTCGCCCCGCTTTCACCGTATGTTACTGCATCAAATCGTATCCTGTGCGAATTAGTAGTGTCTACCAGTGAGAAACAAGAAAATGTCACATAAATTTTAGATTATTAATGCAACTTCGGGTTACATAATAAATAAATTCTTACATCCACGAGTTGTACCAAACGTTTCTAATTAAAATTTACTATTGTGTTTGTTATTTCTCTAATTTCAAAATGAAAGGAGTAGCAACTCAGTTTCCAGTTTGACTGTGTGTGGTTCTATTCACAATACAGACCATGGCTTATTTTTTTAATCTATAAACAAATTATTGACACCCGCTTCTAGAATTGAATGATATGTACTATAAGTAGAAGAACATCGGGATCAACAAAGCCAGCCGTAAGAATTAAATTGTATTTGTTTGTTGTTTGTGTGTTAAGTTGTGTTATATTAGATGTTATACCTAACCCAAATTAAACTTAACTATTAATATTGCCAAAATAATGTAGCTAACTGTTCGTGATTTTTGTTTACTAAAATATACTTTCTAAATATAATATTGTATGAATATAGATGTCATATTGCAGTGTGAACATTAACAAAACGTTTTATTTGAATCAAAACATCATTTTGTTTAAATACTTTTAATCTTCTTCTTCTCTTTCCTTAAAATTGCTTTTTTATGTCCTGAATCAACTTTTTATTATACTCCTCTCCATCTTTTTTTTTTAATATTTTAATCAAAAGAAACAAATTTCGTTTAAAAAAATAAACTTTTTTATATGCTAATAAAACTTTTAGTTGTATATACAATATTGACTAACAAGTAAATATTTTTATAATATTGCTTAAAATAATACTGCGTCAATAATATGTTTAAATGGTAATGGTTTGAATAGGTTGCCTTAGTACAATATACTGTGGTGTAATTTTGTGGCAAGCTTCATTGTCGAATTTTTAACATTCAGTAGCCGCTACGTTTGAAGGTAGAAGATTTTTGAAAGTCGGAAAAGCAGTAATTCCATGAAAAACAAAACACACATTTACTTTTAACACGTTAAATTATAAAAAGTGCAGTTGTCTGAAAAAGACATATTAAATTGAATTTTTCACAAGATTGTGAAAAATTAGATATTTGGAACGTAATTTTCTTCGTAACTACAAGGAAAACCTAATATTTGCAATATCAAGTTGATACCTGAAAATAAAATTTTGAAGATTAAAAATCTATACGACGCCATATTGCGACGCTAAGATTTGGATATTACAAATCTATATACTTACCGAAGCCGAAAGAATTATTTTGTGTGAATTATCACAACACGCTGGAATTTTTGTGTAGAACACGAAGAACAAGTTTATTAAGAATTTGCAAAAAATAAAATTGTTCGAACGGTAGCCAGAAACAACAGCTGTACCACGATACGAAAGGATGGCAAATGCATCAACCGATTCCAGTAGTGAACGAGAATAAACGAACAGGTTCCAAGACCAGTGGCGTTTCGGCAAGTATTTCAGAAAAACATTTTAATAATAAAAATTCAAAGTGCATTTATTTTATTGAATATTTTTATTTGTACAAATTTATTAGAGACACATTTAAGACATAAAAACAAATAAAATTGGATGCTAGCTAATACGTTTGAGATCGTAAATGTGCATCCATATTTATAGGTTCACACGTTACATCCCATATTTGAAACTGCAAAAGGTGACAAAAATTTCAATTTTCAAAATAAATAGTACCCAGTTTGCCATAAAAAGAGCATTATTTTTTTTAATTCGACAAGGGACTTCTTGTTCATAGGAACTCGCTTCTGAAGTCTCGTTGTTCTACCGAGTAAAAGCTAGTCGAGGTGAAACTTTTAAGATAGTAAAGGGTTCTGCTCAGAGTAAAGTGGTATAATACACCCTGGACTGCAAAACTACCTCACATTTAAATTTCCCTCTTAACCTAAAATTGGCGGTAAGTGTGTATGACAGTTTATGTTATAATATAAGTACTTGCATGTGCAAAGCTATAATTTATTGTACAATAATAAACATAATATGTATCGACTTAGTGACATCAAAAAAGAAAAATTTTTTGGTGAGAAATGATGTTCTACAATTCATTAATAAAAATCAAATTGTTTAATTTTATCATCTTCTTTTTCTTCAGGTGCCTATCCTCTCCGGATGTTAGCTATCATCCTGGCTATTATGATTTTATTAATATTATTAAAAATTTATTAAGTCTAGCATCGTCTGAACATAAAATTAGGCGTCTATTTAATTCTATGTGATAAAAAGAAAGCCAAAGAGATTTCGAAAAAACAAAGCCTTATATTACACCTGGTCCTTCTAGCATTAAATTTAAAAACCTATGCGTCATCCGTCAGGATCCGCAATAAATAAAAAAAAACATTTTATTCTTCTTCTTTTGGTGATACTACGTTAATTAGCATACAACATTCATCTTCAGATGAGGTTGCAGATGTTTAAACCAAGTCAAGGTAGAATTGCATCCAGTGTACAATTTGCACAAATATTTATATGTGAACGAAAGAAACAACAATTAGAAAATAAAAATATCATGCAATATTTAATTTTTACAACATTTTTTAGAGGGACGTATTGCATGCCAGTGTGTTATAAAGCACCTAACTTAATATGGAATGCCAATATTAACCGCCACGTATAAGCCAATATTTTAGCACTATTGATTAAAAATATTCGGTTCATAATGTGTGTAACAATACTGATACAATATTTCTGCTTTATTGTCTGACTATTAGGAATATTGACCGCTATGCATAAGTCAATATTGGTACAATATATTGATTACCAATATTTATATAATAGTGTAAATATTGCTATAATTATGCTGTAATATTAATTGCCAATATTGCGCCAATAATATGTAACAATGCTAGTGGACACACACCCACGAGAGATGGAGAAAGTTATAGCACTCTTCAAAAAACAAAAAATAAGTCCACTGAGCAAATTAACTTTGACTTATGACAAAAAACCTTGTAGTAATTTGTAACAAATTTAAGTAATTTGTTTTCCTTTACTGCTTTGAATACCTTTCTTTAAGCGATACGTCTGTGGTAGATTAGTTACAAATCTTGAACGCGTATTGAAAGATAGTTTTATTTAAAAGGTAGTCAAAAATTTTAAACTTGAAAATTATTTTGTTGTGGTTAATTTTCATATTAGTTCTTGTAGCAAGCACCCGTTAGCTATATTTTTAATTTCCACTTGGAAAAATTAATTTTATCAACGACATTAATCTTAGCCACATTCTCCATCTGATTTGGGTTAGATATATTGGTCCGATTACTGCTGAAAGAAATTTTCTTAAAGGTTCGATACAGAGGCTCCTGGTGAACAAGTGTGCAGCAACTGAAGCAAACTTACCCGAATTTGTTTGTTTGTACCATCATATCCAATAGTTCGTGGTGCAATGGTGCAAAGCGAAAAGTGTTGGCGTGCTTACCTGATACTGCTGGACCCGTAGGTTAGAAGTATCACTGTATAAGGAGGATTATTTTGTAAGCTCATCGATAGCTATTGTAATATTTTATTACTCTGATCTGTATTTGTATTTGGATTTGAATTGAGAAAAGGCAGTTAGGTTTACTTTTTTGGATTAATTAAGCTGAGAAGTGACCCGCAGCATCTTTCGATAACTCATCCGAACTTTTGTTTGAATCAATTATGTCATTATTTTATTATCTTTGTTGTTGTTTTGATCTTTAGTATTAAAGTAAATAAATACTGTTTCTTATTATGTACATGTGTTTCTTTCCGAAAAGCTGGACTTGCCTGAAATTTTTTAATAGTTAATGTTTAATAGTTAATGGTGGTAATTATCAACCTAGGGGAGGAAGTAGAAGCAACAGCTTTACGGGCCTTCCAAAGTATTAAAATAGTTCTACAAAAATGAGTTTCTTCTCGGACTCGAATCGAGTACTTTAAAATAGGTGTAAATATAGTGTGAATATTGATTCAATTTTGTTGCTATATGCAATATTGTCCTCCAAGTATGCAATTGGTAAAGTAATATTCCTGTATTTTTTACACTATTATATTTACACTATATTGCGACAACAATGTGTACCAATATTGATACACTAATATACTACTACTAATATGCTAATACACATAATATTACTGCAATATTGATTGGCAATATTGGCCGCCAAATATACGTCAATATAAGGTGTAATTTGATATGAGATCAGTTGACTTTTCATGATAGAATAATAGTAATATAGTTGTGACTATGGTCCCCTAACTATTGTATACCTACCTACAGTTACTTATGGTAGCGAGACATGGGTGATGACAAAGAAAGTGGAAAGTAGATTACAACACGAAGAGACAAGGTTTCTAAAATTCATCATGGGCTACACTCGAAGAGATAGAGTGAGAAACACAGATATTCGAAACGCTTTGGGAATATTCAACCTAAACGATAAAATAGAAAAATAACGTGAAACATTGAGAAAACACCCGATGAGGATGTTAATATCTTCATATTATAATATTTAATACTCCATTCTAAAAATTTCTAAATATTTTTAAGAATTTTGAATTAAAATATGTTGACAACCCTAATTGAATTCATCATTATCCGCCTTTTCAGTCTACTGCTTGACTATCAGCCTCTTTCTCTGTTAAGTTAGGTTTCAGTATTAAGACCCTGCGGTTGCTTAGGTCGAATTGGGGAATACCTGTAACCCTGTTTTTAGTAGTTGATGGTGGTAATCATAAACTCAGAAGAACTACCAGCTTTACGTGCTCTCTAAAGCACGGTGACAATCAAAAGAAAGTTTAGACTCTTCCCGGATTCGAACCTAGTACCTTATTGTCAGTAGTTATTCAGCTAACTAACTAGCTAAATTTATATAAAACTCGAATGTTCTAGATCAATTAAATGAAGAAAACACTAGATTTGTTGTAAGTGCGAATGGAAACAAATAATTCTGATAATAAATAAAACAAACTGTTTTGTTATATTAATAAAAGTTTGTATAAATTGGAATTGACATATTTATTGAATTATTAGTCAAGAAATGAACATAAAAGCTAGCGACAGGCGGGAAGCTTACCACTAGTAAACAACTGAAAATGTAAATTTAACAAATAGAAAACATCTTGAAGTTATGTTAATAAAATCAAGTTTAAGAAATCTTAAGAAGATATGCCAATTAAACCAGGAATATGCTACTACAAAAGAATAAAAAGTTTCGGTAAAATTATTATTGACACTGCAAAATTAAAATTTACTGGAAAATATATTAAAAACAAGTGATATGCTAATTTTGCTGAATTCTACTTACCAATTCAGTAACAGCTACTTTTACGATTCGGCAATTACTCCCTTTTCACCGGTTCTTGATCTAAGAGTATACAATGCCCGATCTAAGTCTAAAAACAACGAAAGCACAACAATCTTATATAATAATCAAACATTTTCTTATCTCATAAAACTTGAAATTCTCATTTTTGTTAAATTTACTCTCAACCTTAGTCTTTTTATAATAAAATCAAACTTCTATTGTATTAAAATTTATGAAATTGTAACTTAAAAACAAAAAAATTTTAAACCAACGACGTAAATAATTAAACATTTATAACTTCTATATTAATGCAAACATTGAGATTTCTTATAAAATTGTATGGCTGTGGTAATAAAATTTCAGTTTTAAAAAATTTAACTTTTCCAAAATTTCTAGTTTCCAAAGCCATCATAGAATTGAAATAATGGAAGAGAATTTTACTTCAAACTCTGTTTCATTTACTTCTTACCAACCTAAGCGCATATAGCGGTAACGATCCCCAACCAACTATCTAAATCGCGGACTCATAGGTCAAGGTGCCCGGAAGGCATTCTGAAGGCCGTCTAACCTTTTAGTGTATAGGTAATAACACAGCTATACGTAATATCACTTTGATTATTTTATGATGGGAGTATCTACTAACTGTTTCGGAATGGAATTGTACGTAATTATCTTAATTTGGTTTGACTTTGCTCATTACATTCGTTATTGTAAATATATCATCTCTCACAAATTACTGTATTTATGAGCTCTTAAGTCTTTATTTTGTTAATGGTATTGTAACCGTAGATAAATACCTACATAAATAAAATTATGATCTAAAATTGAAAACTAAATTTTTCACCAAAGAAATAGCCACCTACCGTTTTCATAAGGCAAGAAATTGAGTTTAATTAAAACTTCCTTAAGTGGGAGCTTATTTTAAAGTAAATATTACTAATTTTCAATTTAAACAAAAATAATATTCCCCGCTTTTAGTACACAAATGACTATTGTATATAACAAAAATATATAAACAAAATATGTTAATTAACATTGTCACAATTGTTTTACAAAGATTTTAAATATGAAATAATACTAATTAGTCTTCAATAAACTTTCTTTTTTAATATAAAAAGTTTATATTTCACTTTTTATGAAAACGATTGTTTAACTTTGTTGCCAGTGACAGACTGTGGTAAAGTTGTTTTAACTCCCCGGCGGGCGCTAAAGTACTCCTTTAGCGTCATTGCCGCCGACAGTAAAAGTGATAAAAATTAAATTTAATATTTTGTTTTTTTATTAAAAAAAAAAATAAAACAATTTATTTCGGCAAATTTACTGTGTATTTAAAACAGTATCTTTGAATTTATTGTAACAGTGATTTATATGGCGATTGTTATAGCATTTGATTTGTCAATATTATTCTCAATAACGACTTCCTGATTATTTAGCAATTAATTGGCGTAACGACGTTGATTCAAGTAATAAGAAACCGTAAGACTTAAAATTCTTTGCAGAACATCAGTAATAAAAATTAATAAACAAAGCTTAACTAAACACACTATAAATTGAAAATGTTATAGTTATCCAAAACAAATTCTCTTACATTAATGTCCCAAAGAACATGTATTGTTAAAATAATAATTTATTTTTTATTTGTGTTTTCATAATAATCAAATTTTTTGAAAAGAGAAGGAAAAACCACACAAAGTTTTTCTCAAGTTTTTGTTCGCACAAATAAATAAAATATTTAATTTAGGTTGGTAAAATTAATTTTCCAGACCAAACTTTTTGCGAATAGAAAGTAGCTTTTTATGTACCATTTCAAAACGGTCAAAATAATTAAAACTTGGTTAATTGTAGTAAAATTTTATTTACCAAGGTAATATTTTCTTTCTACCAGTAAGAGGGTTAACCGTTGGTTGACCACCGGAAAACCTGATGCACATACTGGTATTGTGGTCAATGGTTTATATAGGATATAAATTACCTATTATGATACTTTGTAATACAAGTTTATCGTAAAAGTTCAGTTGAGAATCTATGGAGTAATTGCAATAAAAACTTTATCAGCTAATAAGTTCTGCAATATCTTTGTTGTAATTCTATAATCATTGCAGTATTTCAATAGTGTAAGAGTTTTGTTATAAAATAAATGCTTTAAAATTTATAAAGGACCTAAACTATGTAGTTATTCTGTTTTCTATTAATGAAACATGGTGTACTTAAGCAGGTACTTGACAGAATTAAAATTGCAAAAGTACATTATGTATTGAAAGTTGTTCTCTCTAGAATTCGTGGCTTGAGATGAATGTCTATAAAACACTTACAAATACTTTTGCACTTTAAAGTTTAACTTTTTTCCTTTATGACTAAACGATCGAACAAAGAACGAATGCAAATAATTTCATACAATCCCTAACGTTCCCGATCAATCCGCAAAATACCTATGTACTTCATCACAGAAAAAGTTTTCAAATAAGCAACTTGCTAATAGTAAATACTAAGCATTTTATGTTGCATTAGGTAGTTGTTCTCATTACTTATTTTATCTTGATGCGATCAATTTGTCGTAATTAATGAAAACCTGTTTGAATAAATTACAAGCACTTTTTTTGTAAATTACAAGTATAGGTATACCATTATTGTCATACCATTACCTCTATTGATTTATTACAAGATAACTGGTTAAATTTTACTTTTCTCATTACAACTACTAAAATATCCAAGATATTTATTTGTAATTTTCAGCAAGTTTGCAGCATTACTACTACAATTTTGTCTCTTCTCTTCTTATACTAAGTGCAACCTCAGTCAAAATTTCTAATTTCTCTTTGTTCACATTGTTGGATATTTTTTCAATTTATGTCCCTTAAATCTAACTGAACTGTGAATCTGTGTTTATCACAGATTATAAAATAATTTGCAATTCTTTTATTACTTTCTCAGTGCTTCGGAACCCGTGTGCCGCGAGACAATGTTAGGTGTGCCGCAGCGCAATGCTTCCAAGTGAAGAAAAATCACAAATAAGAAACTAACTGTAGGTACCTACTCTAAAAAAATTAAATCAACATAATAAAGTACAATTTCACATTTTTTTCATACATTTTCGTTTGTGGTGTGCCGCGGAATTCTAAGAAGAGCTTTAGTGTGCCGCGTATGAAAAAGGTTGAGAAGCACCGCTATACATATCATAAATTTCATATAGTTTTCATTATAATTACTGTTTTAATTTTCTATTATTTGAAAACTATATAATTATGTAGTGCATATTTTAATAGATTTAATTCAAATCAGATAATCAATAGTACATTAAGTACAATGTTGATTAATGCACGTTTGTTGTAGGTGTAAACGAGAATTACTTATTAATTATTGATTTACAAATTTATTTCTCTAGTGGTGACATGTAAATTATACTTTCAGTCGCAGCAACTTCCAATGATTAAGAAATTAGCACAAAAGTTTTTTTCCCTTGTTAGATGGCTATAATTACTTATTTGCTATATTAATTGCATGCGATATCACTGTAATTTTAATTTTTAATTCAATTCCGTGGGAAGCTATAAAGAAGAAATAAATTAAATATTTTCCGTCAAAGCTATCAATTTTCTTATAAAATAAAAAAACCTGATAGCATCCGGAGCATAGACGTAATTCCTTCCCCTCCCCCCCCACGATCAAAATTCAGAAAACAAAATCACAATATAAATAATACAATAATACAAATGAACTATAGAAACTAAAATAAAAGAAATAAAATTTTGTGGGGATTTTGAACTATTCAAAATAAACAATTTTAATTAATTAATATTTGAGAGAATTTTTAAAACTATTATTTACTTACTACACATATATTTTGTTTAGCTCAGTCGGTGAAATAGATTACGTATGAAACTCCATTTAAAAATTAATGAAGAACAAATTTTGTTTTTTATATAAAATAAAATAATTTTATTAAGTCAATTACAAACAAACTATAAATTCTTCTCTCTTCTTCTCACTTCTTGTTATTTTTACTGTTATACATGACTGATGATCGAAATAATCGTGAAATAAGGGCCTTTATATTAAGTTACTGAGTTTTTTATTTTTAAGTAATTTTTATCATTTCTATAGCGTAATTTTTTCAGAATTCTATTTTCTTGTTTATTCTAATATTCTAAGTTCAACACTGTTAAATGTGAATTATTATCATTTTAGTGTTTTTTAAATATTATGTTTTCTTTGTAGTATGTATTCTTTACTTAGCAGTTAAAATTTTATTATTTTAACATTTTGTTAGGTTTGATTATATTTACAAACAAACTAAGTCAAAATTATCAATTATAAATTATGAAACACACTTTAGGCGCATTCTATTTACCGAAAAACTGATAATCAAACCTAAATTGAGAGAAAGTTAGATAAAAACACGGTTTATTTACCTCACAAACTCAAGAAAAGCTAGATTTTGCAATATTTGTTTTCTTCTTACCCCGATTAAAGTAGTTCTGAATCAACCTTAGTTTCTAACTGTATTTACTGATTAATTGAAAATTTACATTTAATTTAACGTTGAACTAAGTTAAGTTGTTAATAAAACTCAATAAACAGTTCATTTTGTTTCTCTTATTGTTAAATAATGAAGATGTTGTTGGCTCTTCTAATAGATTCAATTGTATATAATTAATTTAACAATACTCCTAAACAATATTATAATATAGTAATTACCATAGTGTAAAATATTGAAATCGTGTTTCTCTTCCAGGATCATTCGTCCTACGTAAAAGCATAGTGACCACTTCAGTTTTATAAATATTTTCGTGTTAGATACCTCGATGGTTCACAATTAAAATTATTTTGGATACTGATCCGAAACAGTTCAAGATGTTTAGCACCCATGAGAAAGTGCTTTTGATTATGCGCAATTGCTAACTTAGTACTATAACAAAATTTTAAAATTATTAATAAAAGGCAGTGGGTATTAGACAGAAATGTGGTGGCCTGGATATTAATATAAATTAGCTAGAAAAAAGATGATCCCGCCCTCATTTCGAGTATTAAGAGTCTTGCAAGCTAATATTAATAATTAGAAGAGTTAATTTGTATTTTTTGTACATGCGCAAAAAAAATTGTTAAAAAAAAAGTAAAAGCAATTGACTAGCCATAAAAAAATTGGAGTTCAATAAACACAAGACACAATCACTAATTCAGTTCATTACTAATTTGCTTATCTACAATATTTCTGAATAACAGTAATATGAATTTTTTGATAAATTTCGTTTTCAAAAAAATCGCAGTACTGTATTATACAATTTTTAGAGAGCGATCTGTTTAATTTTAACCCGTATTTTTTATTTTTCGAAATCTGTATAGATTTTGTTTGTATACATTGTTCATTTTTTACTTGATTATCTGTGAATTCTTTAAAGATAGATAAATGAATTTGAATTTAAGAAACTTTTTTAGTAAACATACAGTGGATCTCCAAATTATTAGAAATATTTTGAATTTGATGTAATTTCTGAATTCAAATTCAGAATGGTGTAAAACAAATTATTTACAGCATATAAATACGATACACTGTAATCTTACTTACAAATTATAAATTTATGATATGTAGGTGTTTGTAGGCGGAAAAAACTAGTTCCTTATTAGTTTCAGCATTACAATGCAGAAATTACTTACATACATTTTCAGTTTCATGAAGAACTGCAACGGCGATACTTTAAAGATGTTTGTGTATGCAAATTATGTTTTAAAACAGTGTTTTGTGTTATTAAACATCGATTCAGTTAAAAGTAAGTATTTTATTTAGATAATAATAAATTTTAAGATATAACATTAATTCTAAAATATTTTTATTTTAAGAAAAAGAACAGATATGTTACCAACCAAGTTTCAGTCGTTTTTTTTTAATACAAACTACTTCTAAAGGAAAATAGCAACTATATCTAATGTTTCCGGTGCTTAAGTAAAGCAAATACGAAGAAAAGTTTTCAAAAAATGTTTTCTACAACACGTGCTGAAACACGAAAACGAGTTACAACACCTCAAGGAAACAGGAAAATTAAAGATATTTGCCTTAGAAATAGCAAAAGTAGTAAAAAAAAGTGTTACACAAGCTTGTTCAGAACTGTAGAATCAACTGTGGAATTAAATGTAATAAAAATGATTGAGAATTTGTATCTAGCGTTTTATATTATTTATACAGCAGTGCTATAATCTAGTGTGGGTTCTGGCCGATCACTTCATTATAATATGAAGAATTTTCAATGTAGATTACCTCGGTAATTTGTCATTGTCTGCCGAAAAAAGATGGTTAGAATAAAGATTTTCCTCCACCCGGGTTCGAACCATGGATCTCCGCTTAGTAGTCGAATCACTTAAGCATCAGATGCTTCATCAAATGATTGAGAATTTGTATCTAGCGTTTTATATTATTTATACAGCAGTGCTATAATCTAGTGTGGGTTCTGGCTGATCACTTCATGATAATATCAAGAATTTTCAATGAAGATTACCTCGGTAATTTGCCATTGTCTGCCGAAAAAAGATGGTTAAAATAAAGTTCTTCCTCCACCCGGATTCGAACCATGGATCTCCGCTTAGTAGTTGAATCACTTAAGCATCAGACCGTAACCGTCCTCACGCTTTCTATACAATTTGAAATTACCGGCAAATCCATTATTTTAAATTCCGCGCAATGAAGTGTTGGGCGTATAAATTACTACGACCAAAAAGAAAAAAGAAAAGAAAATGACGAGGCAAAAAAACAGCTATCTCTAATATGTCAAAATCTAAGTTCATACATTTATTAATTGTTTCTTGTTTATTGTAAATTGGTCTGTATAAATTAAGGTAAATTATGTGTGTAATAATAAATGCAACCGAAAATACAAGCAATTTTATTATTATTGTCTAATACATAAATATTATAAGTTTTTGCAATTAATTATGAAGATATACAGCGCTCCTATCTGACTAGTCAAAAAATATGACGCAATATAGTCCATTGATAGTCGTTAGCAAAAACTGTATGTATCGCTAGATTTAATGTCATTGGGAAAACTTTGGAATTTTGCCACGCGGAAACTTTCAGGTAAAACTATAGCACGAGATTTAATCTTTCGTTTTCAGGTTGGGGATTTTCTACTTATTATGTTTCTGCATGATACAAGTCTACTTGTATTCTAAATTATAATTATATCTTATAATGAATTTGATGAAAATAATGCAAATATTATAAACTTTATTGGCATGCAAATTATGTATCTTCTCGGTCCTTAGTCTTACGAGAGAAGACGATCAGAATAAAGTTTTTTTCCGCTCAGAATCAATCCGAGTCTGAAAATGTTGTTTTTACTCTCTCTTTGAACTTGTTAGCCACAGAACATTTGTTAGCTGCTTTTAGGTTTTCTGCTTTGTACGAGGCTCACTACGACTTGGATTTGTAATACATTTACACAGTAGGTTAGTTGTGTACAACGTGGGTTCTTGGTATTAGACTATACGATATTTTCGAAAATGATGGCAATCGTATTTGGGTTAAATTCCGGGATAAGGAAATAGGGCAAATTTGATTCAGCATTTCAATACTACATTGCATTTTATAAATAAACATTTTTATCATATTTTTAATATTTCAAGTTTGTTTCTCAGATGAATCAACGTTCCAGATCTTCTAGGCAAAACAACCTTTGTTCGTAGGCGCACTGACGCAATTCGTGAATAAAAAAATCTTTTAAAATTTTGTAGTGCAACATTTACTGGAAAACTAGTTTTATATCAATTTCCATCAGTTATTTTCTTAGTAATTTTATACCTTTCGCCAACAGTGTGGTATAAGGCTTAAATCGACATGCTCCGGAGCGAGAAACCGCGGTTGAATGCTTGATCGCGCCGATTGCACAAACAGCCTAAGTTTGATCTATGGGCTTCTTTAAAACCCCTTAATGAAAGGAAAAAGGTGAGACCTACGTTCAGAAGTAGACGAATAACAGCTGAAAAAAAAAAGAAAAAGAGAAGAGTTTTCTAATAAAGTTAAAAAAATACAAAAATTATATGTTTGTAATAATTGGGCTACACACTTAAAGATTTTCATTTTTATATTTTTTAGGTAGTATACATAATATAATAAACTTCCTCTTTTCTTCATTTGATTTCAACGTCGAAGCAAAACGGAATGTAACTTTGATAGGTTTCTTCCATTTATTGTGCAACGTTAAAATTAATTTAGTTTTTTATGTCAGCCTTTAATGCATTTTTAATATTATTTCTAGAAATTCTTACAGGAAACGTAAGCTGTCTGAAGAACAAAATTAGTTTTGTGTGTAAAATAACATCAGTTACATTTTTCATAGTAAATGCTTTATTTAAGGCTTTCAAGCAAAAATTCACACAGTAAAATTAATTTTTAATGTTACACGTTTAGCGTAATTAAACATTCCTATGATTATATTCTCGGTTATTCAAATAAACGTGATCGTCGTGAGACACTTATTAACTTGTTTACAAGTATTTATACAAATTCCAATAATTTTATCGAGAGAGGAATTTGAAGGAATGTACTAATTAGCAAATTAATACCTAATTACCGATAAATAGTTTCGTGCTTATCAAAATAATGCATAATACATTTTTTTTATTGCATCCAGATTATATTGCTGTTCGATAGCGTGATCGCGTCAATCTACCATATTTTAAAAATGCATGAGAAAAATTTATTTTTTTCCTGGTCAGATTCCTTCTGGTACGACATCGTAGAACTATCTAACCACAAGATCGGTATTCTAAAATAATAAAGAAACATTGAATGTTTCATTTGAATTCGCTTTCGGAATTTTAAATTAACTGATTGTAAAACATTTTGCGTGTATTTAATAAATAAAATATTCTCTTGTAACTCATCAAATTATGGGTAAAATCCTTTCGACTAAAATGTAATTCGAAGCAAAATTTAATTTTTTTCCCGAGAAAATATTTGGAAAGGGAATCTAAAAACGAGTAATTAAGAGATTGGTATAATTGTTAATTGAATATTATATTTTTGTATTTGCAATAAGTTATAAAAAATTGCAGTTCCTTCCTTGCCCAAGACAAATCAGATTCTTCATGTATCGACTACCACCAAATTCTTAGAACACTCGCTCGAGTATTTCAAACATTCGATTTAAGTAATTAAAAAACAAAGAAACCCTTTTACATTGTGTAGACACCGATATGTCAGTTTTTGGTCACATAATCAACTTCCTTTGAATATAATTCACAACACCACATATCTTTCTCTCCTTTATATATTGTATTGTTTGCTCGTAACAATCAGTCCAAATTTAGGGTCTTGTTTGTTTAAAATTTCCATACAACTATTCCTTTCTTTTATTTACATATTAAAGTGTTTATTATTGCTAATGCAATTTTACATTTTAAAATAGAAAAGAAATACAAGCACCTACTAAGCCCACAAATCAACAACGGAGTTGGTCGTTGACGAATTTGACGTGCAGTATATTGAACTCGTGATACGGGATAATTAGGAAAACTACTGTTCTTTGTTTTTAAGGATAATGAGGGGCGGGTCCTGATGACAAAGTATTTACTGGTGGCCATATTTTATTTTTATAATTAATTGTAGGCACGCCTTAAACTGATGGCTGGTGTAACAAATTCGCGTATCCCCATGTCATATTAAGAGGCACCTGCTTTTGCTTTGCTCTTCGCCACATATTTGAGGTCTTCCTTATACAACTTTTCCAACAACGGTAACTTTACATTTTTAATTGTTGTATTAATTTGCATTCATTCGCAAAACCGGCCAATGAAAACTATATACGAATTAAAACGGCCAAAATTATTGTTTGCTAATATAAAAAACTAATAGAAACAGTTTCTTGTTTCTTTGACCCCATCAAATCGTCATGGCAATATCCCAAAATTAATTTTGCTATATTTGGTAAAAAGAACTAGTATTGCGCTTGAGTAGCAGACTTCCTGGATTATTTAAAAAGTATTTTGTGAAAATATGCATTAATGCAAAGTAATTAGGTAGAACACAATGATGGTTGGTAATGCACAGCGCTGGATTAACCATTAGGCGCATAAAGCGGCAGCTTGAGGCCTACAATTCGGAAGGGGCCGCGAAATTATAAAGTAAGTTTTTTATCGTTAGACTGAAACCTTTAGGCACTCAAATTTTAGTCTCAGCAGTAATAATCGGTTTGTACGAAATATTTTTAGTGTACAATTTTATAAACTTTCCTATTGCCAAAAATTCTTCAACATTGTAAAATATCCATCAATTAGATACCTATCATGCACCAAGTCAATTTTAATTTTTACTATAGCGCGATACCTAGAATTGGCCAGCTTTATTGAAGTAAAAGCTTACCTATGTTCCGTTCAATTCGTTTAGAATTTTTATATCATTTAAATACAAATTCTTTAAATTCCATTCAAGATTTTTCTAATTCATTGTATGCAATCCCTAGAACAGCATGTTCCGGTAAGCGCCTCTCTAATACCTGACAGTCTGACACTCCGATAGTCACATATAAGATGATCGGTAGACTTACTCATTTCTGTTTTGTTAGATATTTTTAGATAATTAATTAAGTAAAAGTTTTCACTCATTCACTTATCATTAAGTGAAAATGGATTCATATAATCTTCTTTTTATAATATAACCAAAAAAATAAATAAACATTTTAATGCTATATTATAAGATGCGAGATCCAAAACTGAGCAGATTTTCGACCATGGAGAATGATCTATTTATACCACCTAGATATAGATTAAAAATTTATTATACCGGATTGTTGTCATTAATACATAGGCATATTAAACAGATGCTACTGTTGATGGTTTTTGTAGTACACTCCGTGTGATTCTAGGGCAATTGTTGGCCGAACAATTATTCGCCTGACAATTGTTCGCATAGAACAATTGTTCGCTGGATCATTATTCGCCTAGGACAATTGTTCGCCGGATAATTATTCGCCTAATTTTTCAGTTAGAGATAATTTACTTTATCAAATGTACCATATAACAAGAACTGTTTGAAAAACATATTACAATAGACATAACTTAAAACTTTGCTGAACGTAAAACGTTTATTATATATAAATTGAAAATTATAGTTGTGAGCTAGGCCACGCAGATAATTAAGCAAATCGATTGCGCCATACTGATTGACAATACGAGAAGTGCGTTCGGCGACATCACGGTATTTCTTTTTTCCTAATGGGGGCTGTTGACTGGAAATACATATATTGCTCAATCAGAGTTTGATTTCTACTTTGCTCCAGTTGAAGACCTTTAATTAATTTCCAAATCGAGATTAAAGGAAACATTGATATTCTGGATTTCCCAAAAATTGCAACAAGCTATTATTTACCTGTTTATAGAAGGCGAAGATTATGCTGCTTTCGGCAGTTTTGATTTAAATTCCAGAAGGGGAGCAACTCCCACTCCTTGGATCAATAAATCAACAAATAGCGAACAATTGTCCGGCAAACAAAAGTCCTAGGCGAATAATAATCCAGCGAACAATTTTCTTATGCGAATAATGATCCGGCGAACAATTGTCTTATGCGAACAATTGTCCTATGCTAACAATTGTCAGGCGAATACTTGTCCGGCGAAAAATTGGCGGCAAACAATTGTCCGAACAGGACTCCATGTATATTATTCTCGTTAGTAACAGCCCAGGATGTAAAAATATTTCTTGGTTCCCATATAAATATGCACATACATAGAATTTACTTGAAACTTATAAACAGTAAACTTAAACAAACAAAAATCAATCTAGATTTGCATTTTTGTGTTGTATTGTATTTTACTTTGACTTACTAAAAAGTCTTTGATATTCTTACAAAAGATTATTGACAACTCGCAATAATACATTTGATATAATTTCGACGGCATAAATTTCTACATTACTCTTTCAGTTCAGGGTGTCAAGTGTATAGTTATCTGCCATAATAGAGTTTTTCTTTTTTCATTTTTTATTACTGGTATACTGGAGAATATTGCATTACCACCGTTTTAGAGACGGAAGGTTTGTTTACATACTCTGAAAACGCTATGAATGCTTTAATTGTAATCCCCCCTCCCTCATTAAATGCTAAATTGTTCTAGAATGGATAAATTTATACTTTCAACTCAACATTCTAGACGTTGCGTTATCTTCATCAATGAGATGAAAATGTATCACGAATAAAAATTTAAATCATAGAAAACTACAAGTCGCCGCTGAAAATGTTTGCTATTTTGCTTATTAGGAGCTATAGTGTTTGACTTTTATAGCAAGTTTATAGGTTTGATGAACAGACGAAACGTAGCCGAAGAAGTCCGACAATTATAGATGAGCCACAAAAACATTTTCTTTTAAGAAAATATGCTATATTTTTAAAACATTAAAAATTTAATTAACATACTTTACTGCCGATGACGGGAATGTAGTACTTTGGTGCCGCCTTCCATTGATATGCTTTAAAACAATTATATGAAACCCAGTTTCATAAAACCAATTTACGTCATGAGCAGTAAATATTTTCTAGTAAAAATCGAAGTTATTTTCAATCATCACATTTTTATTCAAGTTGGTTTTTGTAGTTCCGACGATAATCTCACATTCATAGAGATTAAATATAGAAAAATCCGTTTATTTCAGATAACTAAGACAGAAAAAACATTGCATCTGATTGGATAGACATTTCAAAACATTGAAGCAATAATGTGATATTCAAAATTATTTAATAAAGTCACTCTATAAAATTATAAGTTCATATTAGTGGGGTTCAAATGCTTTGCAAAACACATTTAATAAAATAGAACACTTCCTGTCTAATAAGAGGTTTTCTTATTGTAAGTCTTAAATGACTTGCATTGAAGGCATTTCCTTTCAATGCAATAAGTTGGCGACCTGCAAAGATGATAATCTATATCACCTCGTGGCTGATTTTTTTTAGATTTGAACTTGACCACATTATCTGTGATATTATTTGCTCCAACTCCCCCCCCCCACTATTCCTGGTTTAGTAAGGTAGGTCCCTTTAATTGAGCAGTTTGTACAATTAAGCATTTTTGTTGTATAAATAAAGTCAAAGTCAAAAATAATTGCGGGTTTTATTAGATGTTAAAGATCCTGGACCTTCAAGGTAGGGTTGTCCAAACTACGGCCCGCGGGCCAGACTCGACCCGGCAGGTGAATTTATCCGGCCCACAAAAGTTTTTGAAAAATACTATTTTTTTGCGCAAACCCGTTTAATTTTCATAAATTTTTATCGTAAAAAATATATACGACCAACAGAAACTGATGAACAATTTCCAACCAGATTTGTAGTAAAAACCAAACGCAGATTTAAAACAAGAACTTCAAAGCGTTGCCGACGATTCTAGTCAGTTTCAAATGGAAATTTCGAGCTAACGATAAAATCAAAAATAAATATAAGAAAGGAACTTTCGAAATTTCTCGATGCAAAAATGTTTCAAAATTTAAAGCAATTTGATTGCAAATTTATTCCTATATTTGGAATTACCTACGCGAACAAACTTTTTCCAGGATGATGTATCTAAAATCAAAGTATAAAGAGCCAATTTATAGCATGATTATTTGCAATCATTGCTTATAATTGGTGTTTCAGATTTTAATCCCAATTTTAAAGAAATTCTTCAGCAAAAAACGATAGTTCCATCATTCCCATTAGAAGTTGCATGAAATAATTTTTTAATTGTGTATAATTTAGCCATGTTTGTTTAGGTTTGGTGTATCTGTAATTAGCAGTAAAAAATAAAATACAATGCTGCATTAAGTCATAAAATGAGATTTTTTAATCAACATATTCACGTGGTCCGCCGCAAATGGATTTAAATCACAATCTGGCCCTTGCGGAAAAAAGTTTGGACACCTCTGCTCTAGGTCACTATAGAAAGGTCGCACTCGGGTGCCTCCTAAAAAACAACGATACAATAAAATGCTTTTCAAAAATATTTAGTGATTAAATAAAAATCCTAAATTAGGCTATTAGGCAATGAGCCTTAAATTAATAATTTTAATTATTAATATTTTTTTACTCAAAAAACTTTACTGATATAAAGTAGTATAAGTAGTATAAGTGCTACAATTTGAGTAAGAATGCTTAAACGGATTTTGTATGTATACTGTATGTATATTGTATAAAATATTTTTCTGAACAATAAAATTTGATAAACTTTATAAATAAATTAAAATTTTTAAGTAGATTTCTGTGGTAATTAGTAGTACCTATATATTGTTAAATATAAAATTAAACAAACTAAACAAATTAAAAAATAAAAATAATTTTTATTATAAAATATTATTTTATAATAAATAATAAAAATTAATTATATAAATTATAAAAATTAAATAAATTATATAAATAATAAATAATATATTATTATAAAATAATTTAAATAAAAATAATTTTTATTTTTTTCCGTTTATTCAAATATTCTAAGTCCAAACCTGTTAAATGTAATAATCAAGGTATTTTTGTTGTTTTTTAAATAATATTTTTTCTTTACTTGACGGTTAAAATTTATTATTTTAACGTTTTTGTTTAGTTTGTTTAATTTTATATATATTTATTGTCTACATTTAGTCAAGCTTAATAGTTCAAAATTCAGCAATTCTTAATAGGGTCTTCAAGTATCTCTTATACGCCAAACTAACAATGTTGCTAATTATTATTAAACCAATCTGATTAACAAAATTTATATTGTTTCAGTCAATTTCATAATAATATTATATAAAAAATAAAATTTACATATAAGTACTGTTTCTATTTTAAAACGGAATGTAAACATCATATCAGATTTGCCTAGACCAAAGGTGTCCAAACTACGGCCCGCGGGCCAAACCCGGCCCGGCAGGCGATTTTATCTGGCCCGCCAAAGATTTTGAAAAATTTCGTAAAATATAAATGTAGCGTGGCGCGTCGGTATTAGATCGTCGTATTAGGTATTAGATCATACCTATCATTAGATAGGTATTAGATTATTAGATAGAGAATAAAATTCAATGCTGCTTTACTTGTAATAAGGTTTTTTAATTCACATATTTACGATGCTTGGCCCCCGCTAATGAATTTAAATACCAAACTGGCCCTCGCAGCAAAAAGTTTGGACGCCTCTGGCCTAGACACTAGGATTCCAAATACGATCGCAAGAAACAATTATTACCTATTAGGATTTACGAGTAGGTATTTTGATAAAAATGATCGAAATTGCTTTTTGAATACCAAGTTAACAAAAGTTATGAAAATATAAATTAATTAAAGCTGAAGGTATTTGAAATATTGTCTCTTTGGTAGAAAACATTAATAAAAGAATTTCCACTATTAATAATCGATTGGTTGAGAAGTATTAAAATGCATCAAGAGTTCTTATTAATGTAGTCTTTCTCAGTTCGAGGAATTTCATAGAAAATTGCATAATATATTATGAAATTAATTTTCTATCGATGGTTATTCATTTTTATACAAAAAATTGAATAAGTTGACATTTAAATGCATTAATTACATAACTTAGGTGACAAGAGTGACGCTTTTCAACATTTTTTTCTAAATTAAAACTATCGACAGTTGCACCTCTTTAAAGCTTTTTTTTAATTTCCACTTTCGCATGGCCATAGCTCCGAAAATATTGATTTTTCGATAAAAATTGTTTAGTGCTTTTTTAAAGAGCGTGAAATAATCTGCAAACTAGATTTAAACCTTTTATTGCCTAAAATCAACGGCTTTCGCGTTATGAATTAAAGTATGTAAAAAAATTTCAAAATATGACAAAATCTCAAAAATATCTCACAGAGCCAAAATTAACGATCCAAAAGTCGCACCGTCTACTCTTGCGGAGACTCGTGGCAAAAAACCTTGAATTTTTCCTGATTCGCCCCCACCTTTCAAATTCTACAATGTTTATAATTTTAACTTATTAAAATCAAATTTTACCAAAATACATAAGGTGGGTGCGAATCACTTTGAAACACTACAGTATAGTTAAGCAATGTTGTACGTAAAGTTTCGTAGCTGCTATATAAAAATAAAATTTAAACAAAATTTTAATAAAATTTTATATTTATGAAGATCTTATAATACTAAGAAATGCCCAAAAATAAATAAAATAGCATATTATGTAGTTTTCTCGAAAGTAATTCTCAAGTTCATATTATTTTCAGGTTTGTTACAGTAAGGAAACCCCTTAAAAACAGTTATGGCAATATTTCTAAGTCCGGTCTGGTTGTGCTGAAGAAATATTCGCTAATACGAATACCTAATCAAATTATATTCTGCATATAAAGTCGGTAATCCCAATCAATTTCCGACTGATGGGTTTCTAAAATTTTGGTTGCACATAAAATATTCATTTAAATCTACCCTGGGGGTATATTTTCGCCTGGAATTTTTTAAAACTGCTATTACAACCAATAGGCGCCGTGGCTTAGTTGGTTAAAGCGCCTGTCTAGTAAACAGGAGATCGAGAGTTCGAATCTCTCCGGGGCCACAGATGAGAAAATCTGTTTTTTATTATCATTTTAATTATCCTAATAAAATTTGTTTATAAATTTTTATGAAGTTTATTATGACAACAATTATCGCAAATGTTTTGCCGCTGTTCAACTACAAAAACACTCCATATTGTGGCAAATCCAAAGATACAACACTTGAAATTGAGCAAATTATAAAATAAACACATAATTATGTATCGATTGTTAAATACTTAAACAATCTACGATTTAATCTTTCACCTAATATATTCAGGCGGTTAAATAATCATTATTTCTTTTTCTTTAACATTATCATACCGAAGTCAATAAAACTGTTTACTTAACCATTTAAAATATTTTCACACTATAGTGACAAATTTGTCGCTCATTGAAATGTTTGTTTAATCTTCGTTGACACAAATCGCAGTTTATGGAATGATGAGGTTGTTAGGGCAGCCGTTAAATATCTTTCTCTTAATTTCTCATTTAGAACATATTAGTATTTATTTGCATGTTATTTGCATTTAAAATCATAATTATCAAGAGCAATATAACACGCAATATCCATTCCTATCCTAAACATGTTATTTATATAATATTATTTAAATACAATCTATAACTTGGTACAAATTGCAAGATGGGTTAGAACCAGTGGCGGCTTGTCGGGGTAGGCAGAGTAGGCAGTGCCTCACCAAACCGACAAGCCAAGTTTTTCAAAAAGTAATTTATATATTTTGTATAATGTATATATTAGAAAGTTGTATACGAAAGATTACGATAGCTCATAACCACCAAGTTATGATTTAAATTAAAGTTTCAAAAAAGTAATTTATAAGGTTTGTTTAATGCTTAAAAGATTAACTTAAATATGAAATAATATTTCGGTAGTATTAGATAAAAATTACATCTTTGTTTTAAAATATAATATAAGTTATAGCAAGAATTAATTAGAACTATAATTTTTACTTGTATTATTTTTTGATCAATTTTTAAATTTTTTTTAACATTTTTGTATGTTTTTAGTTAATATTATATATTTTTATTATAATAATATGCTGTAATATTATTAAATGACATTGAAAACATAAATACTTTTTAAAAATAATATAAATTCTGGTAAATTTAAATAAAGCGAGTCTTGTTTTGTGACTTCACGGTCAACATAAACAGTTCGTTCGTGAATAAGCGCACTGCCATTATTGGACATTGATTTCAACTTTTTAACTGCCTCAAGATTTATCAATACCTACCGTGCTTGATCCCGTGCGCGTTTGTACAAATTTATACCTAAGTTTACTTAATAGTTCAAGGCGCTTGGATTTACGCGCACTGCCATGAAAGACATGTGCATTACAGTGCCTTGCTGTCACGCGCAATATTTGTGCACGTGTATACTAAAGTTGGAATTTCACTTCTCGTGCTATATTTACTGTAAATACTCATAGAGACAAATTAATTCAAGTTTTTGATTATATTATTGACAAACCTGAAGATTTTGAAAATTTAGCTAGAGTAGAGACCATGGGATTAAAACATAGTTTACAAAATTATAAATTTATTTTTCTCGAAACGTTTACTTTGATATTTGAACAAAGTGATGTAATATTTTCTATTTTACAAAATAGACCAACAGATTTAATTTAAGCAAGAACACATTTACAATCACTTTTATCTAAATTACGCGAATTTCGAGGATGTGATGATTTTTTTAATAGCATTTATATTAAACTTAATGTTGACGAATGTTCGAGTCGTCAAAGAAGTCAATTACGTGATAAGCAACAGCAATTTATTAAGAAAGGATTTTTTTTAATTTTAGACACGGTAATTAATTAAATTCAAATTAGATTTTTCGATTTAGAGAAATTGCTTTTTCTTGATTTATTTAATGATTTAAAATTTACCAATTATATTCAAAAAAATTAATTGTTTAAAAAAAAGAAAATTCCAAACTGATCCAAAATTCATCATAATCTATAAATATTATGGAAATCTTTATTGATTCAATAAAATTTCAATAATTTATATGATTAGTTGAGTCTGAAGAATTAAAGATGTAAAATACCCGAGATAAATAAGCAAATTAGATTTAAAAAAATATGTTAAATTTGTACAAAACGAAGTCGAATACATGTGATAAAAATAGAGTTTTAAATTAATTTTTCCCAAAAAATTTCACCGGACCCCCTCCAGGTTGGGGGGTACGGAGCATCTCACAAATCCAGCGGTTTGGCAAGGGTGCCTCACCAAGTACATTCTTCACGAGCCGCCACTGGTTAGAACAACTAACAGGTCACTCTTCTGATTATCCCAAAATTGAAAAAAAAATCTGCGCGAGTCGGTGTGATGAAATGACTCAAGTTTAATTTTTTTACTACCTACAATTTTTGATAATAAAAACCCACACCCCATGGTCCTAAATTTTGATCGTTTGAATCCACAATATATGCTGGCTTTGTTACGAAATCATTACTCGTAAAAAGGTAAACAATAAATTTTTCTTTTAATAGTTGGAAAATAATAAAAACTGCAAAGAGATGTCAAGCAAACAAAATGCATGTTAATGAGAATTTATTAATCATTTATAAAAACCAGTTATATAACTATTTATATTCTTGTATCGCACACTTGAAATATTGTGTTTTATTCAAATATGTTAAAAAAATAATGAGAATAAAAAAATATTCATTGTTGTGTTCGTTATTCTGACCGAAAATACTTTACTTTCATTTCAAGTTCAAAATAATTTAATTATATATAAACAATTGATCGGAGGTTCATTTGGTGAGTGAAATTGTAATAATAACCATAAAACCATATCAGTATGCTTGGGTACTAAGGAAAAAACAAGGAAGACGACTAGAAAAAAAGTCAAAGAAAACTAGAAGATGGAGACCTACCCCGGATCAGTACCTCAATGAAGCCAAAACTATCTAGGCAAAACGCAACAAATGCATAGGAATTTCAGGGTTACCAAAAGAAACTAATCACTAGAGTGTGGAATTCAATGTATGTAAATGCATATTTTTGTTGCTTGTTCCTAGAGTCGTAATAAATTGTATCTATGCGTTTCGATAACTTTAGAATTTACAAGCAAAATTTGAGAGTGCATACTATTTCATGTTTTTATTTTTACTGCATATTTAATATATTTTTATTTTTAAGATATATAAGTGCATATTTTCATAATTTTAAGAAAATAAAATTTAAAAAAGATAAACTATGCAAAAATATCTTTGAAAAGAACAGCTTCCCAGGCACGGCTTGAAAACGTATTTGTTTATTTATTGTTGTATCCGCAATAAACATCATACATCAATATTGCCGTTTATTGTGTCGTCATAATTAAAGCACGGAATTTAATGAATTTGCATATTTCTTAAAATTGATGTCACCAAAATCCATATAGATAAAGCCGAATTAGGCAAATCAGAATTCAATAAAATACTTTTTAAAATGCATACTTTGCATATTTTTAACACTAGGTGGATATTTTCGTAAATTGTGCATATTGGTGTATTTTTGTATTTTTTTTATTCAACGGTTTCATTTTCAATATTTCAAGAGCGATTTTCTCAAAAATTTCTTACTATCTGTTCCAACAGCTTTGGGTAATTCTTATTCGAGAGCTGACCTTCCAGCACAATAAGTGACAAAAATTACAAAAATGCGGCTGGCGTATAATCTCATTGTTAATTGTAATTAAATCTCTCAATAAAAGTAATTAAAAAATTAAAGGTGTTTGTTGTTTAGTACATAATCTTTTCATTTTTAAAGCATATACGTGCATATTTCAGGCATTTATTGCTGCATATGTATGTGCATATATTTGGTACTTTTTAGTGCATAAATTCCACACTCTACTGATCACAGATATCATGCAAAATAAAAAAAAGGCTGTATAAATGAAGGAATTCCAGCCGAAGGTAAACGTCACCAGGGCCACCCCAAACACGGGGCTAAATGGGCTATAGCCCCGGACGCAAGCTTTTTAGAGGCGGCAATTTTTATTTTGATTTTTTTAGCCATAAAAAGAATAAAAAATTATTTACGATTTTTTTGAGACAACAACTTAAATGATATGAGTATTTTATATAATAGAGAATGACTTAATAACTTAAATACGAGTGATATTATATTAATCAATTTGTTAAAGAAAAAGCTAGGAAAATAAATATATAAATTACTTTTGTTTTTTGTTTACTCTAAAGTTTGTTTCTGTTTATACAGGGAAATAGGCAACGGCTTTCGAGTTATAAATTAAAGTAAGTAAAAAAATATTGAAAAATTTGAGATTTTTTATATTGTTTTTTTTTTAACTGTATATTTTAAACGAAACATTTTATATTTCAAAAATTCTGACGCCCCATTACGGATAGGAAATTTAACAGACTACAACTTCTGTCTAGTAAAATTTTTTGAAAAACCAATCCTTTTCACAGTAAATCAGAAAATAATAAACAAGGCAGCTATAAAACAAAAAATTAAATTAATTAATTTTTTTTGAAGTTTTTCAAACATTTTTACTAGACGAAAGTTGTAGTTCGTTAAATTTCCTATCCGGAATGTTTGTAAAATGTTTCATTTAAAAATACAAGATTTAAAAAAAAACAATCAAAAAGTTCAAATTTTTCAACATTTTTTTACCTACTTTTATTCATAACTCAAAAGCCGTTGATTTTAGACGAAAAATGATTAAATCTAGGTTGTAGATTACTTCACGCTCTTTACAAAAGCACTAGTTAATTTTTACTACAAAATTAATATTTTCCGGACGATGGCCACGTGAAAGTGGAAATTAAAACAAAATGCTTTAAAGAGCTCTTTATGTTTTCGTTTAGGGTAATAGTAATAAATTAACTTTTTCTATTTTGTATTTGTGTGTTTTCTCTCGAAGAGGGACGCATCAATTTTAGTAGCCCAGGGGCGTCGTATATCTTAGGACGGCGCTGAACGTCACGGAAGACTTATGCTGGCCACTCACACTACGGTCTACCGGAGATGTTACCTGTGCAGGTTTACCGGAATGGTGAATGGGGACGTTCGGTGTACCGGAGCGGTCTTCAGTTCATTTCGCGATGGCATCGATTGAAGACCATGACGCATTGGCATTGATAGGCCAGTGCCTTCTTTTTCTAGTAGAAAACAACTGACACGACCTGCGCAGGTGACCGGAGTACATGCACACACGTACAGGTGTACCGTACGGTGTCGATGAAAAATATTAATTTTCGAATTTGCTCCGGTCGCCTGTACAGGTTAAAAAACCTGCACAGGTCCGTTGCCATAAACGCTCCGGTCTACCTGCGCAGGTACACCTGTACAGGTAGACCTCTCCGGTAAACCGTAGTGTGAGTGGCCAGCATTAGGAAGCTAACTTAGTAGTCCATAGGACGACTCTTGCTTGGGAACCGCAAGTTCTATCCTCAGTCTAGGCTAATAATTTAGTTGGTCTGTCCTCCGTCGTGGTTCGGATTCCACATTAAGTCGTAGGTCCCGTTGCTTCTTGATGCACGCGCGTCATCCCGATGTTACGTTACACACACTACGTAATTAGTTTCTGGCTGTTTAGAGTGTGTCTAAGCCAAAAATAAAAAAATAAAAATAATAGTAATAATAGAGAACTAGTGAGTGAATACAGTGGAACTCTGATTGATGTGCAACACGAATAATACGTAATTTAATTGATAAGCACCTCAATTGATTGCTGTAAATATTAGAATCATAATTATTCCATATTCCATTAATTATTCCAAAAACATACGCGTCAAAGTTATAATTCCACTCTTTTAGATCGGGAAAATATACACGAAACAGAAAAGACACGAACAAGAAAAACCAACAATTGTATTTTTCTTTTTATTAGTAATAAAATACTCTTTCACAAGTACAAGTCAAATTACAGAAAACCTAGCAAACAAACAGGAATCCCTAAATATGGACCTAGCTTCATAACTCATTTAATAAATCCCAAATACGGAGCTGTAATTTGATAATGTACTGTGATTATAATATAATTAAAATCTTAAGGTACTTTCCATATGGATCCAAAAGTTATCAGCCTTATCATAGAAAGTATAGGTAATTATAGGGATAATAAGACTCTTTGTAACCCCTTTACTTAACATAATTAGAAAACAGTGACTCTCAACTTCCTTTGAGTTCAAGTGTAAAACTACTAATTGAAAGTCACCGTTTTGGATGCACTGGTTTACTACCTTATCAATTTGAAAACCGATAAGAGCATTTCATCCCTTATCGGATAAATTTAAAATAATAGTCAGTGATAATTTTCAGTTCCAATGGGGAAGTTACTGTGAGCGTTAGTAGTTAGTTAAGTGATAGTTAAAATTCAACATAAGATTATAAATATGTAAGTAATAAGTAAACTGTATTCTTTTGTTTATCTCTTTTTTTATTTTTCAATTTATTTCCAATTTAATAATTCTTCTATACCTAATTTACTTTTATTTTTTTTTTTTTTTATTAATTGACTTTTATTACTTTTATTATTTTTGTATTTTTCGTATTTTTGTGTGTTTTGATTTAGTAAATTTATATGCGTAACCATTATTTTTTTTGTGATTAAATTTATAATGTTAAGAAATTGCGTCTCCTTTTCTCCTTTAATATGTGGGGACTTTAACGCGAAGGTATCTAAAGTCGGGATCCCCTACAAGTTATAACAATGAAAATTTCTTTATTTAAGTCCAGGCGAAAATAGACTTTGTTGTGTGTAAGATTGGGACTCCCCCAAATTACAGACGGAAATGTCCACTTCATTCTTTGATATTATGGTGACCGCTTTTCCCATTAGCAAAAAGAGTTCAGAACTTAAAATATATCACAAATTCACAACTACCGACATTACCAAGGCAAGAAGATGTGTGAAAACCATTTTGACGTTCTCGGGTATTTGATTGAGTTGTTGTAGAAGCGAAAAGCGCAGAATTGTGGAAATTTGAGGTTAAAAACACTGGGAGATTTGCAGTGATTAATTTAATTTAATTGGCACAAAAGAGGCTTACTAAAGAGAAATTCTAATTCTCAACACACTAGAACACAATTTGAATTATCCCATGTAAATTTCCTAAATCTCAAGGTTTGGAAATCAAATATTTGAGTGGAGAACAGAGCCAAAGTTGGTAATTTTGAGGAATCGAGAGTCCAGCGTAAGCGTCCAAGCCGACTGTTCGTGTTTTGTATGATTCGCCTGAACGGTGAAAATTTTATAAAATTTTTTTTTTTTAAACCACATTTTTATAAAACGTTGAGAACACATTTTATACATTCGCCGAGAAACAAATATGAATGATTTCTATAGTTTATTTGAGGTCATAAATAAAATTCGCCTTTGGACAAAGAAACATTTTTACAATCAAGCCCTAAATATCCGAAGCTTCACTAAAGCTCGGTACTGAATCCACTATTGTGGAACATCAAGTACAACAGTCGTCAACATTTCTAAAACTAATCTTGAGCTAGAACCGCAATTTATAGAAAAAGTTAACTATACCAACAAGGTCATCTGCAATTGAACGAAGGCAAGAATGTTAACAGTCATTCTAAAAAAAAAACGAAGCCGTTATGGAGATAAACGTTAAAATCATTAAGCCGATGAACATTGTTGGGAATCTAAATGTTGAAATCAATAAATTTGTCAAATAAACCATACTTGTCTGAAGTCGCACAAGCGTCACCTACAATACTACACAGACTGATGTTGCCCTAATGAGCCAAACAAAAGATTTCTGAAAAACGTAATACGCTGCTCTAATATGTAGCAAAACAATATCTAAGGCAAAACATCAGTAAAAGCAAACGTATCCAGCGCAAGAACGCTATCAAAATATGTAGAACCTCCAAAAACGACAATGCAGACTGACATTTTATTAAGCAATGAAACTATGGCACTCTCAAGGAAGTTGACATAACTATTGGTCGGACATGGCTGCTTAAGCAAGTACCTCCATAAGTTAAGATAATATTCTCTCCAACCTGCTACAACTGAGACGATGACATATCGTTTTCATGTACAAAATGACCAAACATTTAGAATAATACCAATGATAAGTTGGAAATCACCTAACACCCGACTTACCAACAATGTTACAAAGAAAAGCACATTACAGCCAAATAAAAGTGATAGTGAACATAATGTTAACCAAGGAAACAGATTTGTTAGGCTTAAAGAAGAAAATCAAGAAAAGAAAAAATATAGTACACTGATTTAGAAAATAATCCATTTAACAACAAATTTTACAAAAAAAACTGAATGGGTAAAAAAAATCAACACCAAAGTGGGTAATACACAAGAGATGCTCTTAGAATGCATGTAAGGTAAAATTCCACCAGATAATTTTATAATTCTTTGTGATTAAAATTCTTTAAAAAATTAATCATGGTGATAAATTGGTATTACTTCGTTACTCTTTTTAATTAACCCTAGTTAATGTCCAAATTGTGCCATATTCAGTTTGCAACTGTTGAAAGGTATGAAACTCCCAGCTACTGTCAAGTTAGAAATAATTGCAGGACTGAAAGCCATAACCCCATGTCAAGAATATGCAGTGGCGATATCAAAAATATTTATTTTCCAGATTTGGGTCCAAGTTATCTCTTAAATTGCGTTTTGATGTCTTCATCTAACATAATGTATGTTTAATACTGCAGTGTTTTTAATTAAAAATAAATAGGTAAACTTTTCAAATCTTCAATCAAAACTTCAAATCTTCTAATATCAAAATTCTTAAATCTGGAAATAATTCATTTAAACTTGTGTATGATGTTGTTCAACCACTTGCCAGTTGTTAACAACGAAACCTCGTCACGCTTAAATTTAGATTTGGTATATTCCTAATTTAATTTCACAATTAAAAATTCTTAATCATGCCTCACTCTGTAGCTGACAGGAAGAGCTAACAAACGTACATGATAAATTGAAATTTAAAACATTAATGGGATATACTGAATTAGTTACATTGCTTTCTGTCAATTAAAATTGTAATATCTAGAAAAATTGCTTCAAATAACAAATCACCTTTCTTGCCAGTTGTTAGCAATAAAATATTTGTTTATAAGCAAGTTAGTAAACCTATTAAAAAAAGATTAAAGAAATTAAAAATTATATTATAAACCACCTGTTTATTTAAATAAATTCAATGGTTAACAAAAATCCTTTAAATAAGAAAATGTAAGTCAAATTGCTTCTAGACTTAAAGTACAATAATTATTATTAATATTGTCACAAGTATTGGTAAAAAAAAACACAACAAATTTAATAAATTCATACTTTGGAAAACAAACTTAAAATTAGTATCCTTAATGTCGATTGCCAACTTTCACATAAATAACAAAAAAGTATTAAAAGTTGAACATCGACATTACATTAATAACAGCTTAACAAAAAAAAGAAAACTATTATAATTACATTTCTATAAACAACAAATATTATTGCTCAAAATGTTTAGTATCCGTATAAGCGAAACACAAATTTATTACTGCAAATTTTTTTTAACACTTTTTTCCTTATAATAGAATATTTTAATAGTATATAAAAAAAATAAATCAAACAAATCTTTTTTCAAAGTCAGTCTTAAATATATCAAAGAGACATTTTGTTATGAAAAAAGGTTAATAAAACATTTAATAATACTGATTATAAAGGAATGACTTAACAAACAAAAGCTTATAACCCTTACAGTGAAACATTAATCCGCTTTATTCTGGAAGCTGCATTTTCTTATTTCGTTAAAAGTCAATAGCTCAGGAGTGGGTTTTAATTCTCTCTACAGGATAATATAGTAGTTTTAAAAATAAGTCAACCTTTCAATTTAGCACCAAGTTCAAAATTATTTCACATTCCTAAACTGGAAAGCTTACCATTATTAGCATTAATATTTCAATGTGGATAAAAAATAAAAATAATTTTTTCAATTATAAAAGTAATAAACAAGCTTTTGTCAAAGTATAAAATATTTTGGTCCAATTTTTCATTCTGGATTATTTCCATTTATTCCTAGATTTTTTTTATAGAAATAAACCTTCGATTAAGACTAAATGAAGATTGAATAACTGGACCTTAATGAATAGCCATTGGAAACATTGTCACTTTAAAAAGTTATTAATGAAAATTAACATAATTTTCAAATAATACAATGAAATAAATATTATGGCATTCAATGCAACTTTAAACTTTTCTCTTGGCAATTCCTAGATCGATAAGAACTTGATCCACATATACATCATCGTCAGTTGAAGTGTCAATCAGTTTTAAACTAAGAACTGTATCATATTTATATAAATCATCTATGTCTTTAGATACTAAAACGGATACAAAAGGCTTATTGCAAATGAGCTTTCTGAAAGCATTGCAATCATCCACCGACCATTTTAAATTCTTTGGCTCAATTCCTGCAAAAAATGTATTTACTACTTGAAACAAACCAATGTAAGGTTCTATTAAATTTTTGAAAGCAAATTATATTTTCACCTTCACCTGATTAAAATATTCCCATAGTATATCCCAAGAGTAAAAAACACACAGGGTAGAATTTCATTGCAAACATGTCTTGAGCCAATTCTTTCGATTTAAATTTAAAAAAAATGTATTTAATATGAAGACTGATCGTGCCAAGTGCCGGGTGTATAAGACCACAAGATCAATTACCAAAAAAGTCCAGTGACAACAAAATTCATTCCACACTATCTCATAAAGCAATAGAAATATATAAATAATATACATGGCACCCAAAGAAGAAATTAATTCAATTTTTTTTTTGAGTACTCTGGAACTAAATAGTATAAAACATCAATTATTCAATCTAATACTATTGTTTATTTCGAAAAAGCCAACAATCATGCATAACTTGATAACCGTAATAATCCAAATTTAATAACGGTGGGTAAATTTAAAAAAATAGCTCAAGATATGTTCGTTACTTTTTTTTGCAACTTCAATAATGAGCAAAATGGTCCAATAAGACAATGTAATTTGCCCACCCTGTATATACAACATTTTACCAACTTTTGATTAAAAACTAAAAACAAAGCTACAATAAACAAAGATCACGTACCTGCCATTCTGGCTTTAATTGCTTGATAAGGAAGTTTAGTAAACTGAGAATCTAGTGGAAACAACTGCTGAACAGTTACGTTTGCATAATTGCCAAAATCACAATTAAATACTGAAATGGATCCTGCATGTATAACTTTAATTACACTGGTGCTAAAAGTATAAACAAAGTTGTAGAAAATGTTCAATTGTTGTTGCGATTAAGACTTACCGGTACCAATTTCCATCTTCATATTTAGATGCATATATTTGTCCAGGTAACACATCTGCAACTTTCAAAGCACTGTTAGAACAATTTTTGTACTTTTCTTGTAATGATAACATTAAACTGCCCAGTGCATCACGTGTAGTATATGGCTGTACCTAAAATGTAAAAACAATTTTAAATAATACAAATATTTGATAAAGTTTGCAGCTTACTATAAAATTGAAAGGATTTACTGCACATGGAACTGAGACATCTAAAAATTCACCAACTTCTGGAAAATGGGGACATGGAAGAGAACCCGATGATGGCACATTATCTCCTACAGAAACAACTAGGTAAATTTATCAAAACAAAACCAAAATAAAAATCAACTCACTTTTCGGTGGTTCAAATTGATTAAGCATTATTAATTTTTGTAATTTATTTTGTGGAACTTGTGTGTTGATCATTTCGATATTTGGTGGCGTTCTCAACTCTTCCGTCATAATCAATGCTGCATTAACAGAAAATAGTACATCATCTGTTTCGGAACGTTTAAAGAATTCTACCACAGGAATGTCATCGCTGCCTAATTTAACAACTTTCAACAAAACGGAATGACCCTTGGGCATTAATTTCAAAACTTGCTCAGCAAAATTCGATGGAACATCTCCCTTAAAGTCCATACGCACTTTCACAGCTTGACCAGAAAGCTTGTGAGCTACGTCACCTAACTGATCCAAAGGATATATAATTTGGTCACTAAAAGTCACCACAATAGTTTTGCCAATATCAATTAAAAAAAGTTGAGATTTTCCATCAAGCCTCCAACTAATAATTTTAGCTCGATACCACAGTGAATCTCTCTTATTTTTTATCAAGTATAGCCTATCTGTAGAACTTTCGGGAGTAATTTCTTCTTTCACAGGCACAATCTTTCCATTCGTGATGTCATTTTCAATATCTTTTAATATCTTCATTACAAGATCGTATCCAGCAGAACGCACCGTTATATAAACAAATCCATCCTTTTCAGCATGAATAACGTCAACTTTTGTGGGTACATTCTGAAATTTTGATTTAAAGTTTAGGTTAAAAAATTTAATTACTCTCCTTACCTCTTTCAAACTTGGTTTAATGTAATCCAAATCAGTTGTGTATATTATATGTTCGTTTACATACACATTTGTTTCACAATCGAATAATACGGCTGGAAATACAGGATCTAATGGAGATAATCCGGCTATACAAAATTAAACAAACAAAATAAATAAATAACTAAAACTAATTTTATTTGTACCAGCATCATCTTCAGAATTTATCGCAATATGTTGCACTTGAACAGTTTTACCAAGTAAATTAAACAAGTATTCTGAATTCATGGCTAATTCGTATAATTCTTCAACTCCGATCAAACGACACACAAAAGCTTGTGCTTCTAGTAATGCAAAGTTTCTTTTTAATTGATATAGAGCTTGTCTAGAGACAATCCATTCATCTCCAAAATCTATGCAAAAGCAACTGACGTCATCTTTCTCAATTTCAAACACTCGAACACGACACCACACACCGTCATTAATTGCAATATAATAACCACCTACTTCAATTGTAGTGATTTTTTCTTTTTCGTGATGGCGATTATAATATTCATCCATGCTAATGCACAATTGATTAAATTGTTCCTACATTATACGACAAACATTTTAGTACAATAAACAAATTTGAAAAATTTACCAACCATTGCAGAATTTTCAATCTGTCTGCACCAAATTTCTCCAGCAGATACCACACATGTGACTTCTGCCATAAGCATTTGATCATCGACAAATGTAACCATGTTTGATGGAACTGAAACATTATCGGCCAAGGGAATCTTACTTGTGGTACCTTTCTGAAAATCCTAAGAATGAACAAGAATACAATTTTTAAAAGTTAGTCACATGCAAAGCAGTATCTAAATTGCATTAAAAAATCTTTTTAGTATCAAACAAAACACCATGTAGACAAAACTACCTACCAAACAGACTTCCCCTAAATTATTTCTTTTCAACCTAGTACCTAATAAGTCGAATTATCGTAACTGTAGTATTGGTTGCTAAGTTTTAAAAATGTTAATGTACAAAATATTAACATTACAACTCGATATATTAATTTTTCCAATTGGAAGGCCCGCACCATAAATAAAACCATAGCAGCTAAGCTATTTAATAAGCACACCAAACCAAGCAAAAACTCAAAATAAGAAAATAAATTTTTACCTCTCCAGGTTTGCAATGCCTCAGCACATACTTGTCCAGACATGTTGTAATCTCAATAGTAGGGACCTGTTCGATGATTTCTAACCAATTATTAGGTAATTGTTCATTAAACTTTTCAATATAATCAGCTTCCAACTGCCACTTCCACACCCCATTAGCATGACTTTTAACAATTGGAGGAATTCTTTCTCTTAAGTCTTCATCATTGGTAACCAACAGCGACCGTTTCCTATTATATTTCAACTTAAGATGATCTAACATTTTCTTGGCAACATGTTGTTTAACCAATTCTTCATCAAAAAAGTCAGCTGGATAACTACTAAACGAATATGTCCCAACCTAAAACCAACATCAATTAACAAACAGTCCACTCCACTAGCCCCCCAATTTACCTTAATACTACAGTCAAAAATTGTAGTTTTCCTCGTTTTCCTAGGAATCACCTTAACCAGTGGTTCTTCTAATCCTTGTATTGCAATAAAATTTTGCAAATCCAACAAGTAATCGTTGGTCGGTGTACAAGGTTTAATCTGAAAAAAATCAAATGATTTCATTTCCCATAACAAACTTTATTATTATAATTACTTTCTGTACGCCTTCGAAAGTAACAATCTTCGGAGAAGTAGCAGAAGGAGAACTGACTTTAGAAGGGTTAGAATTTACTTGAACATTTGTTTTTAAAGGAATATGATTTGATTCTTCCTGACGTGTTATGACTTCGCTGAGATTTAATTTTCTGCCGATATTTTCTTTGCCTGTAATGTTCAATTTTTGATCCAAATTCAAACCATTCTGATAATCTCCATTTGAAGTTGTATCTTGTATGTTTGCCATCCTCTTATTTAGTCGTGATTTTACCTTAGACAATACGTTATCTGATTCAATCTCAGATTTTAATGTGTCGTTTTTAATCTTTTCGATTATTGCTCGAGGTTCTTCAGGTTTTGTCATGAAATTAGTTTTATCCGGTTCAGATTTTCTACTTTTATCAAAAGAGGGCTGTACATTACTGCTCCTTCTATGCTTCTCAAATGAATCATTGCTACTTTTTTCTGATAAAGCTTGTGATTCTCTACTTCGAGATTTATCAAATGAAGATAGTGAGTTATAAACAGATTTTTTGAAGTCAGTTCTAGTTTTATCTACTAAGTTTTGTGAATCAAATTCTGGCTTAACTGCTAAGCGATTAGAAACTAGAGAAGGTTTTCTCTGATTAGTGGAAAGGATGGTAACGAATTGATTATGAGAAACAGCAGCAGGACGAGTAGAACTTTGGTATGGCTTTTTAACACAATTTGGTTTCCATTTGGCCGAATTATAAGCATTATTCGAGTTATTTGCATTTGGACGACTAGGACTGCGTCTTACAAATGAAGGTTTACTGTAATTGTTAAAAATACTTAATTAAAAAAGAAGCAATAGTCACTAGAAACTAACCTTTTTTTAACGGCGTTTTTCTGTTTATTTATCATAGCTACAATATGTGACGATTTAGAAGTAGGTTTTGCATCAACGAACAGCTGGCCATTGTATTGCGATGTCGTCAAAGATGGAATACTAAGAATAAAATCCTCTAATGACCGAAACCCTAATTTACCATAAGGTATATCTGTCCCAATTAACATTTTAAAATCACCTAAAAATAAATAAATATAAATACAATCTGTAAATTTGCAAAATGATGTTCTGTGAAATTCAAGTCAGCTAATTTAAATAAAATGTTGGTAATGATGTGTATAATTAATACAGTTGTTCATATTTTCTGGTCCGGTAATTAAAATTTTGTTAAATTATATAAAAATATTTTTTCTATCCTTCTGCACGGTAGATAAAATATACACGGTTCATTACATATCTATGTGAATTTTCCTAGTTCTTTGTGTAATTTGCATATTTATTCACACCAATCATACACCTGGCATGAACTAAAGTAGATTATATATAATAATTTGAATTAAAAAAGTAAAATAAAACTGAAGGATTGTTCAGTGGACCTAGATAAAAAGTTAAAAATGGTAGTAAAAGAGGCAATAAATTGTAATATGAGACGGTTTTTATTCCAAAAACAGAGAAATATAGTAAAATCTGATTATCCTCGCTCATTCAAAATCCCTATTCTTCAAATTTCTGTTGTAAAATTGTACCTAGAAAAAGCCATAAACCCCTATAAGGAAGCTATTAATAGTTCGCCGCAAAATAAAAAAAAAATTTATTTTCAAAATCCAAACACATTTCTAAATTGTTTTGATTCGGTTGAATGAAATGATTAGGTCTGGTAACGAATTTTCAAGTTTGTAAATGCCAAGTAGCTATGTTGTAAAACTTGATCTATAAATAAATATCTAGTTTTGGGTTTGTTAACATTTATTTGAAGTTTTCAAGGAGGCACACCAAACTACCCAAACAGATTATAGCCATAATAAAAAATGAATAAATACCAAAATTCTTTTAAACCAAGAGGTTATGGTACTTGTCAAGTAATCATCCCATTAATTTTAATATAATGTAATACCTAACAATATAATTAACCTTTTTCAATTTAAGTGATTTTAATTTATTTAAAATTAATTTAATAGTAGGAAGACATCAATTTGATCTGCATTTTTCTATATTATAAGTTCACCACTAAAATATAGGGCTTTTCAACAAGGACTTTGATTTTAAATAAACCACACATTTTGGATGAAAGTTCTATATTTCTTTATTATGTACCAAATCTATCATTAAAAAAAAATTGAACAAATGTCCATCAAGGCCACTAAGACGTCGATCCTTTTATCAAATTCTTTATTACATTTTTGCATAATTGTGACTCTAACCAATTACGCGTCGGATGTTGGTTTTCAAGACTTCGATGGAAGGTAGATTGTTTGTATAGCCTAAATTTTTCACATAGCCCCACAAAAAGTATAACGACATTCGATCACACAATTTAAGCGGCTAATAGACTGCAGAATTACGCGAATTTATTCAAACAAGAAATTTCGTTTGCAATGAATTAATTTTTTCAGTGGCCAGCCAGGTTGTTCGGCTTTAATTCTTGCACTTGATTTTAGACCAAAATCTTTACAAAAAATTCCCTATGTGGTGGTTGTGGATAGGTCCAATTGTTGAGAACGTTGTGGAATTGATAAATTTGGATGTTCAACATTTTCACTTACAATAGCAATATTGTTAGCTAAACGACCCGGACAAACACGTATTATTAATGGTATGACATGTTCCGAACCCCTAGATTTAAATTTAACCACCAAACTTTTTAATAATAGTTTCAAATGAACGATTATAACGATCGAAAGTATACAACATTTTGCGATATGTAATTTTTACAGATCCACCATTTTCGTAATAGATTTTAATTACTTTTATGCAATTTTCGATCAGTGCTATTGATAGATTAATTTATCATAAATCAAAAGATTAATGATTATTAAACATAATATAAAAGTATCTTAATGACTTATTTAGATTATAAAAATCTAGGAACCACCCCGATAAGTTTTCAATTTCAAACTCATAATTAAATTGAAAACGATTCTAATTAGATAATATTGCACGTACACTTTGATAGAATAGACAGTATTTAGAAAAATGTTATAAATATTTTGGTAATACTAATTTTAAAAAAGTCAGCCGTAAATATAAAGTGTTTCTAATAAAAACAGTTCCCAAATTTTGGAATGGAACTACTCGCCGTCCTCCAGCACAACTATTTCAGAAGCTAGAATTTAATTATTTAATCCTTCAAAATTAATATTTGTAAAATTGCAGTTTGATAAATTATCAAAAATATCTAACTTTGAACAGTCATTGCTCGGAAAACATTGATCCTACAAATTAATAGTCTTCTGTATAAAATTTTTAAAATTAAAACTGTTTGGACCAAAAAGCATTGAAATAATAAGATATTACCAAAACAAAACATATTTTAACACCTTTGCACAGATGTGAAAGAGAAAATTAATTGAAAATAAGATTATTTCGTAATAAGAACTTTATAGGACTGCAATGTTGCAGGTAAATAATTTCGCATCCAACTAACATTCCTCATACATATCATGAATTTGTGCATTTAGATGAATGTAATCAATTTCGAACACTGTTATATTCATCATGCAATTTTTCCTTACGTTTCGTTAATATACTTTATCTGTTAGTAATAAATGGAAAATAAAATAAATGTAATGAAAATAAAAGAAAATATTATGCTCAAGCTTCATTTCATAAAACTTTTAATAAGCTGATTAAAATTAACCGATAATTTCTATTGGCTTGTTAGATATTTTCTAGTAGTAGTTAAATTCAATGACTTATTCGACAACTTTTAAGAACCTAGTTATAAGTTTCGTAGGAATTTATATTACGAAAGGTATTGTAATTGTAAAAGAAATAATTAATTATTTTGATCCTTAATCCTCGAAAAATATTTGATGACTAACTTTATACAGTCAAGTCGTAAAGTTTGGATAAAATGTTTTAGAAGAATTTTCTTAGAAAATCCTCGGACACGTCAACCTTATTTTTTCAATGTCACTTTTTTCTGCCATTATTGTTTTTTGTTTTTGAGCAGAAGTCATCGAAATTTTTACCATTTTTTTAAATGGCAACCCTTACTTTTCTAGACGAATTTGGATATAGTACAATTTACCGATTATAAAAATGTAAAAGCACTACAACCTTAAACCGAAAAGTTTTCAAAATTACAAAAATGCATTTAATAACTTCAGTAAACCACAGATTATAAAATTCTAATTACTGTTAAGACGGTATTATTTCTTCCGGCACCTTCTTGATAAGTAATTAATTGGTATACTCGAACAGATTATCTCGAAAATTTCTCGTTTTGGGGTTTTTAAATTTTCTTATAAAATCGTGTTCGAACTCCGTAAATATTACCATTAAAAAAATAAGGTTGATGTGTCAGAGATTATCTGAGAAAATTCTTCTAAAAAATGTTGTTGAATTTTTTCAAAACTTACAAGTGAACTGTATGTTCACTAGTAGAAAAAATAAAATTAGCTAAATTAATAATTTTTTTCAACCGAGCCCTTTGACATGTATACCTCGCAAACCCCCCAGCGCCAACCCAGTTAATTACCAACTTCCAGAAATTTTTATCCATTAGCATGAATTATTATGACCATGACTTGAATTTTTAACTTCACAACCTAGTTCAAAACTGATCCACTTACGTGAAATTTGCCGTAAATCGCACTGGCCTTTGACGGATAGAAGACATCCTCTCAATTGAGAAATTACTTCGTCCCGATATTTTTCCATGTTAAAGAGTTGTTATCTAAAAGATAAACAAAAAATTCAATTAGTTTCTACTACAATGGTTGGTAGTAAAATTATGCTGATGAAAGTAAAAGTATATCCAACCGCGCACTTTCCAGTTGGTTCGTTCTTCCTGGTACTTATTTTTCGTTAATTCTTACAAAAATTTCGGTATATTTTTAACTAAAGGTAAATAAATAGTTTGCATAGTTAATATTTATTTGTAGTAATCATTAGCGACAGTACCAAACCCGTGTGAATTCCCTCGCTTTTAAAACAAAAATGTAAAAATAAAATGCAGTTCAAACTGATAACGCTATCTCCAAGTAAAGATGACTCACCCGCAATCTCTTTTAGAACAAAGTACTGTTACATAAATAATTGAAAAATAATAGCTGGCATAGATTAGCCCAAGTATTTTAGTACCGAGTTATTTCAAGTTCACTCAACTTATCGCGATCAACACAAAAATAAATTTGCAAGATGTACTTTTTTTCATAAATCGCGTAAAGAACTCAAATGCGTATCCAAATTATAACTATTTCAATTTTTTAGGTTAAAACTTTCTACTTGGTACTTTGAACGAAAATTGTAATTACACGTCAATGTTAAATTACAAGTCATAAATCGGAACACAAGCGAAGGAATGCATTCTAACCTACATTTTTCCAATGTTCTACCAATCGAATTATGTACAAAATAAAACAATCAAATGATTTATAATGAAAAAGTAAAATGTCTTACCTCGATTATCAATCATCAATAAATAATACTACATAAATTATAATTTTGCGTATTTCTTTAAATTAAACGAATTCAACTGGTATAAAATTGTTTCTAACTCGGATACGAACTGTCAACATCTGCAACCATTTAAATAGTGAGTTTGCGCGATTGCCACCATAAGCGCGTTAACATTTCAAACTAAATTGGCGGGGAAGTTCATTTTTTCAGTTTTCTCAAAATTATTTATGCAGAACCATTTGAATGTTTGCCGGAAAGGATTAAAAATTCACAATGGGCTTAAGTTTATACAACATTCAGACGCCTGGTTTTAAAACATTTTACACAAACAACGGCAACTTACTTAATATCGGGGTCGGCTCAAAGACCACTTGGATTTTAATTATTATTATTTTTTCTATATCAGATATTAAGGTGCCGTTTGTTCAACTGTTCAACTGAAAATAATAGAACCAGTGATACTTTAAATAAAGTAGCATTCTAATAGCAACGAACGGTAGACAAGTCCTTAATTATTTTTAGTGAAATTACTGAAATGTTTTCTATAAAAAATAACAATTTATTTTTAATAATTCCAACAATTAATTTTATAACATAGTTTTTTGAATTTACCGGTATTTATTGCTTACAGCTGCTATTATGAAGGTATTCAAATCAACCTATTCTGTTCTAAAGAAAATGTGAGTTTTCCCGAAATTTCCAAATGGTATAATATTCCAACAATGGACTTCTTTGTCGGAGCCTGCAAATTTTATAATTTCGTCTGTTTTTGGTTTTACAATATTGCAAAAATTTTATTTTGTTTTTGACAAAGTAATATACCATTTTAAAACAAATTTGAAGTTGGAAATATTAGTTTTGATTATTAAATGTACTACACTTTTCTGTTAATAAATTAATTCTGTTAATAAACTACCACTTTACAGCCTTGGTCATAGAGAAGGAACAAAAATATTTAATAAAATCTAATGCTCTTCTGAAATAATTTCTAATATCCATTATGCAAAACGGTTTTTCTGAAACTTTTTCTTTACTTTGTGATTTCCTGTTAAAATAAATTTTTATCTATTATTCTGTATCTTTAGAAAGAGGTAGGTACAAACAATGAGCAATTTGAATTGTTTATTTTAAGTTTTTGAATTTTCTGAAAATATGGTCATAAAATTTATGACAAGATTAAAATAAACAATAGCATCAACAGCAATGAACGACAATGGGTATTAAAAATTACATATTGTATTATATGAAACCAAGTTTCAGGTAGTAGTAATTTTAAAAAGTCTTTTAATTTTTAATTTAATATTTTAAATTTGAATTTTGTAATCTTTTAAAACCGGAAGTCAAAGAATGCAATTTGTTTCAAACAATTAGTCGAACATCTGCTACTGTACAACTATTTTTATATTATATTGTATATATTGTAAGTAAATCTGTGCTTATTCTGAATGGTATTACATATTTTGTGTATTTGTAAGAAACGTTAGATTTTGTAATTAAATTTACTCTTTCGAAATATTAAATATTAATATTAATACAGAAGATGCAGCTGCCGGTTTTGCTTCCTCTAATGGACGCCCATGCCTTTGGTACAGAAATAACTTAATCTTTTTAAATAACGCACTGAAAAAATTTATTCATCTCAATTAAATATGCAGTGGCGTAGCCAAGGGGGGAAATGAAAAAACCATGAAGGAGCAGCTTCCAAAATATACAATGAAAGCTCTTAATCAGTTGAATATTGATGTTTCCGAATATATATATTATTTTAGGAACATTAGCGGTTACTACAGCCTCTGTAGAAAGAACATTTTCCATCTTAAAACGAATAAAGTCAAATTTGAGAAATAGTATGGGCGAGAATAGGTTAAGCGGTTTAGCATTATTAGCAGTTCACAGGAATGTGCCTATATTAATGTAGAAGAGGTTATAAATACTTTTAGAGTAAAAAAAAAATTGCAATGATTTTACAATTGTAATTATATTAGAATAATAATAATTTCTATGACTTAATTTTTAGTGTTTATTTAGTGTTTTAGTGTTTATTATTATTGTCGTTAACGTTAAAATGTCTGACGAAACTCTTTTTTCGGAGAAATTATTTTTTATTGTAATTTTTTAACTTTCTATTGAGCATATGACCTTGAAAATTTGAAAAATTTTTGCCTGCGGCGCTATTAAAACAGCTCGCTGCGCTCGCAGCCCCCCCCCCCCCCCCCCCGAACCAAATTCCTAGCTACGCCACTGTAAAGATGTATATATTATACTGGTATTTTTGGAAACATTATGGAGGTAGATGTTCATTCTTATATGAATTATTTCAGATTCAACATTTACCTATATTTTTATAAATACTTTATAATTTTTAACCGACTTAAAAAAAAAGAAGGAGGTTACTCAATTCGTCTGTATAATATATTATATGCTTTCCTTTTTTTATGTTTGTTCGGGCATAACTTCTTTATTTATGAACCGATTTTAATGATTCTTTTTGCGTTTTGCAAAATTAAATAGAAAATGTATAGTGATTAAGGTATTATTAGGTTTAATACAATCTCAGAACAAGGTAGACTTCCTCATTCGAGAAACATCCTTACTAGGTCTACTCAACACTTTAAATGTAAAATAATTAACTTAAAAAAATAGGTTAGTGTCAGAAAACTATTACCACGAATTTAACTTTTTTCTATACACGAAAGAAAGAGAAAAGAGAATAATTTTCTGAGCATTTAAAAAAAATCGTTGAATCGTCCATTAGTTTTCGAGAAAACAGCATTTAAAATTTTAAAACCCTACCTATGAAAAGATGAAAAATTTCGTATACTCTATATTAGGGCTGAGAGTCAGCGCCGTACCTACCAGTGTTCTATGTGTTCAGTGGAACACGGAACCTCGGCAAAAAGAGCCCTCCAAGAACCGACGTCGAGAAGGATAAATCTGGTCAAATAGTAAATAAAACATATTTCTTGGATATAATTTTTTTCGTAGAAACGTAAAAGATTATAGCAGTAATTTTCAATACAAGAATACAATATGACAGAATTGTTAAATAAATTATTAAATTTGTCGATAGAATGCAACAATGTAATACCCTGTATCCGGTATAATTATCCAAGGTACCGCTTATCCCTTTGAAATTATCTACCTCAAATTTTCCAAATTTTAAAATTCTTTTGTGCATATTTTTTAGGATTTTTCCATAGTTTAGTTAGATGTAATGAAAATGTTAACTAATTTATTATTAACATCGTTGGATAAAAATGAAATCATTAAAGCAAAATCAAAAAAAAAATTATTTAGAAACCTATGAAACCATATTTTTAATTATACTGGAATCAAAAATTTTTTTCAATTAAAGCAGTAACTATAGATTTGAAAAACCGGTGGCAAATAAAAGCAGATTTTTCGGAAAGAATAATGGGAAGACTAAAAGCTGGTTCACACTATGTGATTTCTCACGTGACTTATCACATGACTTCTCACATGAGAAATTTTTTTACGTTCAGACTATAATGATTTTTGATATTATTGAAGATAAATAATAAGCCAAGTTATAGCAAAATAATAAGTGATTTTCAGAATAGGATGGTGTCTATTTTGCTATGACTTTTCATATGTTTTTTTTGAATAAACTACTTTTTTTAAAGTTTTTTACGCAAAGTGCAAAAAAATAGTTTGTATTAATATATATAAATAAATATTAGATATTTAATTAATTATTATTAAATAAATTAATTATTTGAATTAATTTTAATTAATTATTTTTATTATTTATTATTAATTTAATTAGATTTATTATTTTTTTAAATTAATTATTTACGCATTATTGCTTAAAATTAAATAATTTGATATTTAATGAAAATTAATGTCTCCAAACGATTCGGCTACAAGTACTGGATAGAAAATTTAGCCGATCTGTACACACTATCAACAATCCACAAAAAGAGCAGTAACCACAATTAGTTTTTTTTATAAAATTAATATTTTACATGTTATATGAAATTAAAATTAAAATTTAATTCATAACTTACATAGGTATTAGTACAAATACTATTTAATTAACCACAATTAGAGTTACTACTCAACCCTACAATTAAAGGACCTAATAAGTCTTTCTTTAATAAATTTTTAAAAGATTAATTTGTCACTCATAATAATTTATATTCGATATCAAAATTCAAAATCAACCAAGTGGTACTCCTATAAACTTAGGTTAATTAGAATATTTTTAACATGACAGCGGTTTTGACATTTTAAATCATATGAAAAATCATAAGCAATCTTGCGTAGTGTGAACATAAAAACTATTGGTATGTGATTTGAGCGTTTAGCTATGATTTAGCTATGACTTTTCGTATGACTTAGTCACGTGAGAAATCACATAGTGTGAACCAGCTTTAAAACGATTTTTTGGTAAAATAAAGAATCATTTTCAAATTGAAAGTAATGAACAAAAATTTAAAATGAGCTTTTTTTCAAAACTTTAGATATAATAAGTGCTCAGATGGATAGAAGAAGTCGTAATTCAGCGCCGTAACTTCCAGATTTCTATGTAGGTATTCGGTGGAACACAGGCCCTCGACAAAAGGAAGCCCCCAATAACCCACGTCAAAAAGCATAAATTTGGTAAAATATTAAATAACATTTTTCGTAGAAAAATAATATATCCATATAAATTATTATTATAGATTAAATTTATCGATAGAATGGAATAATGTAAGTACCCTGCATCCGGGACCTAGCTTAGGCACGGCTTATCCTTTTGAAATTACCTACTTCAAATTTTCCAAATTTTAAAATTCTTTTGTGGATATATTTTAGGGTTTTCCATAGTTCACTTAGATGTAATAAAAATATTAACTAATTTAATAAATGGATAAAAATGAAATCAGTAAAGCAAAAGCATTAAAAAATTATTTAGAAACATTTGAAACCATATTTTTAATTGTACTGGAATCAAAAATTATTTTCAACTAAAGCAGTAGCCACTGATTTGCCAAACCGGTGGCAAATAAATGCAGATTTTTCGGAAAGAAGAATAGAAAGATCAAAAATGAGATAAAAAATGATAAGATGAGATAAAAAATCATTTTCAAATTGAAAGTTTTTTGAGTTATTTCAACTATAGCAACAGTTTTATTGAAAGTATTCTATTGACACATCTAACTCAATTTCTTCGTAACTACTGTCCTTCGGGCAGTGTTTCAAGAATTATATATAAAATCCAAAATTCCTTCTGTTATAGAATTATTGGATTTTATTTTTATTAATAATTTTTCATTATCAAGCAGCTTTAGTGAAATAATAACTGCATGTTTCTTGTTTTTAACAATCCCAGCTTCAGTTGCATCTGTGAGATTTTCAATTTCAATAAAAAACTATCTTAATAATTCGATGGGCGGGGTAAAATTATCGTCTCTTGGTCTTATTTCGATAGAAAACAAGATTAAAAAAAATTGGACTTTCCAAAAATAATTGACAATTTTACAAATTTAAAAGTTAGGAAGAAAAAACTATAGGTAGAAGCCATAAGTTTATTTATTAATCCAAAATTTTAAAAGTATTTATACCGAGATCGTTAAAAACAAGAAACAAGTAGAGATTAAAAAATAACGGTAAATGAAATGAAATTTCAAAAATCCTAATTGTCGACCGTAAAAACTAAGAATAAGAAATAAATAGTTGAGATAGAGGTCGTTATAATCTACAAAGTAGATGAATTTCAAAATACAAATTTGTAGCAGGACATCGGTAGTCAGGACCGTATTAGGAATCAATAACGAATGAAACAAATAGAAAGAAAAAAATTATTAAATTCAAACGCCTTAACGAACGACATGTTTCGGACTTATTCGTGGTATTACCCAACGAAATTGACCTCATCGGGCTCATATTGACAAAGAACATATAAAATTAAACTTACCATTCCATTCAATCGTTCATGTAAACCTTCCACGTGCTCTACACTAACCGAATGCCATACTAAGAAAATGTATTTTGAAAGTTAGTAAGCGTCCACTAGGGATATCTAAACTTACAAGTCTGTTATCTCACCAAACTAAAAAATAACGGTAAATGAAATGAAATTTCAAAAATCCTAATTGTCGACCGTAAAAACTAAGAATAAGAAATAAATAGTTGAGATAGAGGTCGTTATAATCTACAAAGTAGATGAATTTCAAAATACAAATTTGTAGCAGGACATCGGTAGTCAGGACCGTATTAGGAATCAATAACGAATGAAACAAATAGAAAGAAAAAAATTATTAAATTCAAACGCCTTAACGAACGACATGTTTCGGACTTATTCGTGGTATTACCCAACGAAATTGACCTCATCGGGCTCATATTGACAAAGAACATATAAAATTAAACTTACCATTCCATTCAATCGTTCATGTAAACCTTCCACGTGCTCTACACTAACCGAATGCCATACTAAGAAAATGTATTTTGAAAGTTAGTAAGCGTCCACTAGGGATATCTAAACTTACAAGTCTGTTATCTCACCAAACTAAAAAATAACGGTAAATGAAATGAAATTTCAAAAATCCTAATTGTCGACCGTAAAAACTAAGAATAAGAAATAAATAGTTGAGATAGAGGTCGTTATAATCTACAAAGTAGATGAATTTCAAAATACAAATTTGTAGCAGGACATCGGTAGTCAGGACCGTATTAGGAATCAATAACGAATGAAACAAATAGAAAGAAAAAAATTATTAAATTCAAACGCCTTAACGAACGACATGTTTCGGACTTATTCGTGGTATTACCCAACGAAATTGACCTCATCGGGCTCATATTGACAAAGAACATATAAAATTAAACTTACCATTCCATTCAATCGTTCATGTAAACCTTCCACGTGCTCTACACTAACCGAATGCCATACTAAGAAAATGTATTTTGAAAGTTAGTAAGCGTCCACTAGGGATATCTAAACTTACAAGTCTGTTATCTCACCAAACTAAAAAATAACGGTAAATGAAATGAAATTTCAAAAATCCTAATTGTCGACCGTAAAAACTAAGAATAAGAAATAAATAGTTGAGATAGAGGTCGTTATAATCTACAAAGTAGATGAATTTCAAAATACAAATTTGTAGCAGGACATCGGTAGTCAGGACCGTATTAGGAATCAATAACGAATGAAACAAATAGAAAGAAAAAAATTATTAAATTCAAACGCCTTAACGAACGACATGTTTCGGACTTATTCGTGGTATTACCCAACGAAATTGACCTCATCGGGCTCATATTGACAAAGAACATATAAAATTAAACTTACCATTCCATTCAATCGTTCATGTAAACCTTCCACGTGCTCTACACTAACCGAATGCCATACTAAGAAAATGTATTTTGAAAGTTAGTAAGCGTCCACTAGGGATATCTAAACTTACAAGTCTGTTATCTCACCAAACTAAAAAATAACGGTAAATGAAATGAAATTTCAAAAATCCTAATTGTCGACCGTAAAAACTAAGAATAAGAAATAAATAGTTGAGATAGAGGTCGTTATAATCTACAAAGTAGATGAATTTCAAAATACAAATTTGTAGCAGGACATCGGTAGTCAGGACCGTATTAGGAATCAATAACGAATGAAACAAATAGAAAGAAAAAAATTATTAAATTCAAACGCCTTAACGAACGACATGTTTCGGACTTATTCGTGGTATTACCCAACGAAATTGACCTCATCGGGCTCATATTGACAAAGAACATATAAAATTAAACTTACCATTCCATTCAATCGTTCATGTAAACCTTCCACGTGCTCTACACTAACCGAATGCCATACTAAGAAAATGTATTTTGAAAGTTAGTAAGCGTCCACTAGGGATATCTAAACTTACAAGTCTGTTATCTCACCAAACTAAAAAATAACGGTAAATGAAATGAAATTTCAAAAATCCTAATTGTCGACCGTAAAAACTAAGAATAAGAAATAAATAGTTGAGATAGAGGTCGTTATAATCTACAAAGTAGATGAATTTCAAAATACAAATTTGTAGCAGGACATCGGTAGTCAGGACCGTATTAGGAATCAATAACGAATGAAACAAATAGAAAGAAAAAAATTATTAAATTCAAACGCCTTAACGAACGACATGTTTCGGACTTATTCGTGGTATTACCCAACGAAATTGACCTCATCGGGCTCATATTGACAAAGAACATATAAAATTAAACTTACCATTCCATTCAATCGTTCATGTAAACCTTCCACGTGCTCTACACTAACCGAATGCCATACTAAGAAAATGTATTTTGAAAGTTAGTAAGCGTCCACTAGGGATATCTAAACTTACAAGTCTGTTATCTCACCAAACTAAAAAATAACGGTAAATGAAATGAAATTTCAAAAATCCTAATTGTCGACCGTAAAAACTAAGAATAAGAAATAAATAGTTGAGATAGAGGTCGTTATAATCTACAAAGTAGATGAATTTCAAAATACAAATTTGTAGCAGGACATCGGTAGTCAGGACCGTATTAGGAATCAATAACGAATGAAACAAATAGAAAGAAAAAAATTATTAAATTCAAACGCCTTAACGAACGACATGTTTCGGACTTATTCGTGGTATTACCCAACGAAATTGACCTCATCGGGCTCATATTGACAAAGAACATATAAAATTAAACTTACCATTCCATTCAATCGTTCATGTAAACCTTCCACGTGCTCTACACTAACCGAATGCCATACTAAGAAAATGTATTTTGAAAGTTAGTAAGCGTCCACTAGGGATATCTAAACTTACAAGTCTGTTATCTCACCAAACTAAAAAATAACGGTAAATGAAATGAAATTTCAAAAATCCTAATTGTCGACCGTAAAAACTAAGAATAAGAAATAAATAGTTGAGATAGAGGTCGTTATAATCTACAAAGTAGATGAATTTCAAAATACAAATTTGTAGCAGGACATCGGTAGTCAGGACCGTATTAGGAATCAATAACGAATGAAACAAATAGAAAGAAAAAAATTATTAAATTCAAACGCCTTAACGAACGACATGTTTCGGACTTATTCGTGGTATTACCCAACGAAATTGACCTCATCGGGCTCATATTGACAAAGAACATATAAAATTAAACTTACCATTCCATTCAATCGTTCATGTAAACCTTCCACGTGCTCTACACTAACCGAATGCCATACTAAGAAAATGTATTTTGAAAGTTAGTAAGCGTCCACTAGGGATATCTAAACTTACAAGTCTGTTATCTCACCAAACTAAAAAATAACGGTAAATGAAATGAAATTTCAAAAATCCTAATTGTCGACCGTAAAAACTAAGAATAAGAAATAAATAGTTGAGATAGAGGTCGTTATAATCTACAAAGTAGATGAATTTCAAAATACAAATTTGTAGCAGGACATCGGTAGTCAGGACCGTATTAGGAATCAATAACGAATGAAACAAATAGAAAGAAAAAAATTATTAAATTCAAACGCCTTAACGAACGACATGTTTCGGACTTATTCGTGGTATTACCCAACGAAATTGACCTCATCGGGCTCATATTGACAAAGAACATATAAAATTAAACTTACCATTCCATTTAATCGTTCATGTAAACCTTCCACGTGCTCTACACTAACCGAATGCCATACTAAGAAAATGTATTTTGAAAGTTAGTAAGCGTCCACTAGGGATATCTAAACTTACAAGTCTGTTATCTCACCAAACTAAAAAATAACGGTAAATGAAATGAAATTTCAAAAATCCTAATTGTCGACCGTAAAAACTAAGAATAAGAAATAAATAGTTGAGATAGAGGTCGTTATAATCTACAAAGTAGATGAATTTCAAAATACAAATTTGTAGCAGGACATCGGTAGTCAGGACCGTATTAGGAATCAATAACGAATGAAACAAATAGAAAGAAAAAAATTATTAAATTCAAACGCCTTAACGAACGACATGTTTCGGACTTATTCGTGGTATTACCCAACGAAATTGACCTCATCGGGCTCATATTGACAAAGAACATATAAAATTAAACTTACCATTCCATTCAATCGTTCATGTAAACCTTCCACGTGCTCTACACTAACCGAATGCCATACTAAGAAAATGTATTTTGAAAGTTAGTAAGCGTCCACTAGGGATATCTAAACTTACAAGTCTGTTATCTCACCAAACTAAAAAATAACGGTAAATGAAATGAAATTTCAAAAATCCTAATTGTCGACCGTAAAAACTAAGAATAAGAAATAAATAGTTGAGATAGAGGTCGTTATAATCTACAAAGTAGATGAATTTCAAAATACAAATTTGTAGCAGGACATCGGTAGTCAGGACCGTATTAGGAATCAATAACGAATGAAACAAATAGAAAGAAAAAAAATTATTAAATTCAAACGCCTTAACGAACGACATGTTTCGGACTTATTCGTGGTATTACCCAACGAAATTGACCTCATCGGGCTCATATTGACAAAGAACATATAAAATTAAACTTACCATTCCATTCAATCGTTCATGTAAACCTTCCACGTGCTCTACACTAACCGAATGCCATACTAAGAAAATGTATTTTGAAAGTTAGTAAGCGTCCACTAGGGATATCTAAACTTACAAGTCTGTTATCTCACCAAACTAAAAAATAACGGTAAATGAAATGAAATTTCAAAAATCCTAATTGTCGACCGTAAAAACTAAGAATAAGAAATAAATAGTTGAGATAGAGGTCGTTATAATCTACAAAGTAGATGAATTTCAAAATACAAATTTGTAGCAGGACATCGGTAGTCAGGACCGTATTAGGAATCAATAACGAATGAAACAAATAGAAAGAAAAAAATTATTAAATTCAAACGCCTTAACGAACGACATGTTTCGGACTTATTCGTGGTATTACCCAACGAAATTGACCTCATCGGGCTCATATTGACAAAGAACATATAAAATTAAACTTACCATTCCATTCAATCGTTCATGTAAACCTTCCACGTGCTCTACACTAACCGAATGCCATACTAAGAAAATGTATTTTGAAAGTTAGTAAGCGTCCACTAGGGATATCTAAACTTACAAGTCTGTTATCTCACCAAACTAAAAAATAACGGTAAATGAAATGAAATTTCAAAAATCCTAATTGTCGACCGTAAAAACTAAGAATAAGAAATAAATAGTTGAGATAGAGGTCGTTATAATCTACAAAGTAGATGAATTTCAAAATACAAATTTGTAGCAGGACATCGGTAGTCAGGACCGTATTAGGAATCAATAACGAATGAAACAAATAGAAAGAAAAAAATTATTAAATTCAAACGCCTTAACGAACGACATGTTTCGGACTTATTCGTGGTATTACCCAACGAAATTGACCTCATCGGGCTCATATTGACAAAGAACATATAAAATTAAACTTACCATTCCATTCAATCGTTCATGTAAACCTTCCACGTGCTCTACACTAACCGAATGCCATACTAAGAAAATGTATTTTGAAAGTTAGTAAGCGTCCACTAGGGATATCTAAACTTACAAGTCTGTTATCTCACCAAACTAAAAAATAACGGTAAATGAAATGAAATTTCAAAAATCCTAATTGTCGACCGTAAAAACTAAGAATAAGAAATAAATAGTTGAGATAGAGGTCGTTATAATCTACAAAGTAGATGAATTTCAAAATACAAATTTGTAGCAGGACATCGGTAGTCAGGACCGTATTAGGAATCAATAACGAATGAAACAAATAGAAAGAAAAAAATTATTAAATTCAAACGCCTTAACGAACGACATGTTTCGGACTTATTCGTGGTATTACCCAACGAAATTGACCTCATCGGGCTCATATTGACAAAGAACATATAAAATTAAACTTACCATTCCATTCAATCGTTCATGTAAACCTTCCACGTGCTCTACACTAACCGAATGCCATACTAAGAAAATGTATTTTGAAAGTTAGTAAGCGTCCACTAGGGATATCTAAACTTACAAGTCTGTTATCTCACCAAACTAAAAAATAACGGTAAATGAAATGAAATTTCAAAAATCCTAATTGTCGACCGTAAAAACTAAGAATAAGAAATAAATAGTTGAGATAGAGGTCGTTATAATCTACAAAGTAGATGAATTTCAAAATACAAATTTGTAGCAGGACATCGGTAGTCAGGACCGTATTAGGAATCAATAACGAATGAAACAAATAGAAAGAAAAAAATTATTAAATTCAAACGCCTTAACGAACGACATGTTTCGGACTTATTCGTGGTATTACCCAACGAAATTGACCTCATCGGGCTCATATTGACAAAGAACATATAAAATTAAACTTACCATTCCATTCAATCGTTCATGTAAACCTTCCACGTGCTCTACACTAACCGAATGCCATACTAAGAAAATGTATTTTGAAAGTTAGTAAGCGTCCACTAGGGATATCTAAACTTACAAGTCTGTTATCTCACCAAACTAAAAAATAACGGTAAATGAAATGAAATTTCAAAAATCCTAATTGTCGACCGTAAAAACTAAGAATAAGAAATAAATAGTTGAGATAGAGGTCGTTATAATCTACAAAGTAGATGAATTTCAAAATACAAATTTGTAGCAGGACATCGGTAGTCAGGACCGTATTAGGAATCAATAACGAATGAAACAAATAGAAAGAAAAAAATTATTAAATTCAAACGCCTTAACGAACGACATGTTTCGGACTTATTCGTGGTATTACCCAACGAAATTGACCTCATCGGGCTCATATTGACAAAGAACATATAAAATTAAACTTACCATTCCATTCAATCGTTCATGTAAACCTTCCACGTGCTCTACACTAACCGAATGCCATACTAAGAAAATGTATTTTGAAAGTTAGTAAGCGTCCACTAGGGATATCTAAACTTACAAGTCTGTTATCTCACCAAACTAAAAAATAACGGTAAATGAAATGAAATTTCAAAAATCCTAATTGTCGACCGTAAAAACTAAGAATAAGAAATAAATAGTTGAGATAGAGGTCGTTATAATCTACAAAGTAGATGAATTTCAAAATACAAATTTGTAGCAGGACATCGGTAGTCAGGACCGTATTAGGAATCAATAACGAATGAAACAAATAGAAAGAAAAAAATTATTAAATTCAAACGCCTTAACGAACGACATGTTTCGGACTTATTCGTGGTATTACCCAACGAAATTGACCTCATCGGGCTCATATTGACAAAGAACATATAAAATTAAACTTACCATTCCATTCAATCGTTCATGTAAACCTTCCACGTGCTCTACACTAACCGAATGCCATACTAAGAAAATGTATTTTGAAAGTTAGTAAGCGTCCACTAGGGATATCTAAACTTACAAGTCTGTTATCTCACCAAACTAAAAAATAACGGTAAATGAAATGAAATTTCAAAAATCCTAATTGTCGACCGTAAAAACTAAGAATAAGAAATAAATAGTTGAGATAGAGGTCGTTATAATCTACAAAGTAGATGAATTTCAAAATACAAATTTGTAGCAGGACATCGGTAGTCAGGACCGTATTAGGAATCAATAACGAATGAAACAAATAGAAAGAAAAAAATTATTAAATTCAAACGCCTTAACGAACGACATGTTTCGGACTTATTCGTGGTATTACCCAACGAAATTGACCTCATCGGGCTCATATTGACAAAGAACATATAAAATTAAACTTACCACGAATAAGTCCGAAACATGTCGTTCGTTAAGGCGTTTGAATTTAATAATTTTTTTCTTTCTATTTGTTTCATTCGTTATTGATTCCTAATACGGTCCTGACTACCGATGTCCTGCTACAAATTTGTATTTTGAAATTCATCTACTTTGTAAAGTAGAGATTATTTCAGTAGAACTGAAAAATGATGAAACATTGCGTTGGTTAAAATAAAATCCAATAACTCTATAACAGAAGTCTTAAAATTTCCTGAAGAACAATAGTAATTGCGTCAGAAACGTCATTAGAATACTTTAAATAATTTGTATTTGTAATTTTTAATATTTTAATATAATTCAAAATTTTGTTTAAATAATTTGTACCGTATAGTAAAATATAAATAGTACTTATAATAATTTATTACAAGTGCTATTGTATTGTGTAATAATTTTTTTAACCCTTAGGAAAGGGGCCCCACGACAAACTTTGAACACGGGCCCAAATTTTGTAGTTACGTCACTGCCGAAAATCTTTATCATTTTGTTATTCGAAAAATTAGAGAATATTCGAAAAAATAATATTCAAAATATTCAATATTCAAAATATTCATTGATCAAATAATTCGAATATTCATATTACTCGAATAGTCAATTATTCGATTATTCAATCATTCCTATTCAAATATCAAATTTGCAGTGAAATCTCTCATATAAAGTTTTGACCGGGATCAAACCGGGATAAAGCGCAATGAATTTCTGCAGCTCAAGGTGGATTCAAAATTTAACATAATAATAAGTATATCGCAATTTTAAGATTGTAATACAGATAATTAAAGCTTTGGAAAATTTCGGCGAAACATTGTTTATTTAATATTAAGGATGTACTCTCGCTGTAGCCACAGTTCACAGAGCCGTATTTAGACTAAATTTTCGAAAGAGGTTTTAAAAAAATTGCAAAATAAATAGCTAATTTATTAAAATACAACAGAAGTTTTTCTAAATTTAAATTTTGTTATATTAATTTTTGAAATGTAATGTTTGGAGAAAAGTGACTAGAGGGAGGTTTTTTTGCCAAAATGGCGGAAACGACAGAGGCCTATATTTTGCTCCGCTGATTTTTTGAGTATAATTTTGTGCAAGTATTTTTGCAATTAAGATTTTAGTTTTGAGTATTGTTATTAGAAAATTTTGTTTGAAAGTATTTTGTCGAAAGTTAACGCAAAAAAAATTAAAATTTTGTGAAAAAATTGTTTTTATTTAATTAAAATAATTATGTTTTTGCGCAATTTTTCTTTATTTGAGTTCGATATTCAGAGAAAATTTTGATTTTTATGAACTCTATTTAATGGTTGAAAATAATTTGTCAAAGGAGCGACAAATTTTGATTACAGGTTGACTTCTGGGGGGGGGGGGAGGGGAGCGTTATCGCGGATAAAATTTTGTTTATATAATTTTAAAAGTTTTGTTTACTACGTTCTTTTTAATAAATTTAAACTTATTCATATTTTAATTTTAAACTCTCATGTAAAAAAACCGTTTTTAAATAAAATTTTTAAATTTTAATATTTGAATAAAAATCACAAACTAAATTCTTATTTTACCGATGGCGATAGTAAAATAATGTTGTCAAAACGAAGAACTATATTAGATTGAAAAGAAATTTCACAAATCTTAAGCAAATATACACTTATGTACAAAAATGTACAAAATATAAAACAATTTATGGGTTTACAATGCCCATTCTAATTTATTGCGGAAGTGTTATTTTAAGCTATTATGCTGCCCATGATGGTCATAAAATTTATATTCCTTTTAAAATTTTTGGTTCAAACAATTTATTGCAATTTAAAATTTTTACAATAATAGTAAGAATTAAGATCAAATACCTATTTCATTCATTTCAATACAATTATTTTTCAAAAAATCGAAAATTAATTAATAGGAGTAATAACTAACAATTAATTAAGTGGTCGTAGACTTTTACACAGTGCTGTAAATATTTAAGACATTTTTATATTCTTCATCTTTGGTTTTTATATTTTTGCAATTTAGTAGTAGGTGTATTCAATCCAGTGTCCCTAATCGCCGGATTATAATACGAATTTCAGATTTTTTAATTTGGGATTTAATTTATTAGAAATATCTCTTTAGTTCTAATTTTTATTTAAACACTTCAAGTTTAATGTTTTTGTTATAGTTGTAAAAATTGTTTTTGTTTTTTCTGATTTTTTTACGATTGCAGTCGAACTTCCAGTACTTTATTAATTGATAAATAATTTCGGGGGGGGTTGTAACCCCTAAAACCATCCCCTTAAATACGGCCTTGACAGTTCAACACTAACACTGAACTTCTAACAAAAGCAGTTAATTCATCATTTGCTCTAACAATTGCAATCCAGTATTCTGAGAATAAATAACATAATTTAAGCGCATATTTAAGTGCTTATTCTGAAGTTTTTAGAACATTATTTGTATGCATGTTTTTAAGTTTTTAGTGCCTACTCATAACATAACCCATAAATTTACAATGATGCCACTGGCGTATTTAGGAAGGGAGGGGGGTGCAAGGGTGTAATTGCAATTGCTTCTAAAGAATATGTAAAGTTTTCGCCGATACACGTCATAAATATAAATTTGATGATGTCTATTTATGACCACAACATAAAAATTAAGCTTAAAAAATCAATAATATCAAAGCTATAGCCGTTTAAAACCAGAAATTCAAAAAATTGCTTTAAAGGGAGATCCCCACCCCCCAAGAGTTTCAACTTGGACAAAAATTTTTTTTAAAAATTTGTCATAAAAAAGTGTTTTTTATCACCACCTCAAAGGTTCTCTTTGGTGACGGAGATACCCTGCATATAAAAAACGAAATACATAGTTGCTTTATTTTTTATGTTTGTAACGAAAGTGTTTCTGAGGGTCCCCGTGATACTAGTGCTTAGTTTTGGGGGTCCGCAATTTCCAGACATTTGGGAAAGAACGGCTTATCACACAAAACTCGTCTTCGTTTCAACAAAATTTCCAAAAATGTTTATAAATTTTTAACACTTAATTTTTCAATTTCACATTATTAAATAAAACAATTTTTTATTCATAATCAAAATCACTTTTAACTCAAATAAATAATATTAAAAATATCAAATTAATCGAAAACGGAACTAACATATCCGTTCTCTTCGACGCTTCCCGGCATAAAGCATTCACAATTTCACACCTTCGTTACCTACCTCGTCACAAAACAAAAATTTTACAAAATTACATCTACAAGAAGTGACAGTTTTAAAATCAAAATAAAATAAACTATAAAATAATAATTTACAAAATAACAAAACAATTTTTTTATGGATTTCAAAACACGACAATACATTATTACAATATAACAAATTGTTTGTTTGAAAGCGATCCTCTTTAATAGTGTAGTCGCGTTCCATTACATAATCAATTCGCAAAATTTGTGCTTTGACCGTAATCGTGTACCGATTGAGCAAATAATGCGAAGTTTAAACTACTGGGTCAGTGCTTGACAAAAAAATATTTATTTATTTTGTAAATCACCATCAACTAATCAATTTATGGGTTCAAACAAAATATTTTTGAAATTTCATACGGTTTAAAATCACATAATGCAAAATCAAAAATTTCGCCAATATTCTAGTTTTCATACATAAATTCAAAGTCAAACTTGATATTTATCCAAAATAAACATAGAATTTCTGATAAAACACTTTTAGTAGTAACAAAGCATTGAACTTTATATTTGTAGATTGTAGCTATTATTATTTGTGGTATTAGTAAATAATAATTTATTTTACTTTAGACCATAATTTGTCTTTATAGATTTGCACAAAGGGACCCGTTTTTAAAATCTGCCTAATACATATCAGCAGAATTTTACACTTTTTAGAAAACTTTAAACTTTGACTACCGTATGTATGACTTTAATGTCATAAAAATTAATAATATTATTAAATTCAATAATCTTAGATTTAACAAGTTAATTAAACAATTTTTAATAATGTTTTAATTAAGCTTTCACCGTAGGTTAGCGTTTTCATCAGAATATTTATTAAAAATTGTTTAATTAACTTATTCAATCTAAGATTATTGAATTTAATTATATATCACAAGTTAAAAATAATTAATTTATTAATAATAATCTTATTACATATTATTATATACATATTACTAGCTGCATACCCGGCTTCGCACGGGTCTCTCTAAAAATAAAATACTTTACCTTTTAACATAAAACAGCTGGCTGACGTTGACCTGCTCATTCGGGTAGGTGGATTATCAAAATATAATATTTTTAAACTTTTTATTGTAATATAAAATCTGGCTTAACTTTGTCGTACTTACTTGCATTACTTTAGTTACTTAAAAAAATTTTATCACGTTTTTTTCTGCAATTCCCCTTTTTTCATTGCATCATTTTACAGAGTTCACATTTATAATTTAGCAATAAATAATAATTTCATAATTAATTATGCTCAATATTTTCAAAACAATAACGCACTTTTCGTACTTTTTTTCCAGGCTAAGCAAAATTACACTTTAGGACCATCGATACTCAGTACGTCCTTTTTTTACTTTTTAATTACTAAAACCATTTTAAAAATTTAATAGTTAATTTATTGCATACGTAACGACGAATTATTAATATTCGTGTTGAAAAAAAATTGGAAAAATTACAGTTTTTGCATTTTACAATTTTACGTTATAATATTTATACCGATTATGCATAATGTTAACTTAAAAATTTGATTTCTTAATTTTGTAACAAACTTACATTAAAATAATAAAATCGTATCTAACTACCGTTCGAAAAGTACTAATGATATTTGATATATACAGGGCCGAGCCGCCCAGTGTGCGGAGCACACAGGCGCCAAAGCAATAGGGGCGCCGGATGAAATACCAGCACCAATCGTTGAAATTATTTTTACACTATTTGAATTGACCCAATGTTTACGTTTCGGGTTTTAGTTTACATTAATTATGAGCTCTGCGTTAAAATCAAAATCAAAAGCCGTGGGTGAGTTTATGAACGTAACGCAAGCGAGAGAACCAAAACAATTGAACAAATGATTTATCCAGAGTGCGGGTGCAAGGTGCCCAGAGGTTTGTGCCGGTGCGGTGATATGATGCAAAGATGTGGCCGCATCAGGCGGCATAAGAAACCCTTAAATCTACTTATTTCTTATTCCGACGGCCCGTAGAAATATATCTGTTTTCGGGAAAACCAATTTAACTGGAAAAAATAAACATCTGGACATTTTATTATAATTTGGATTTATTTTGAGCATAAATTTTGTTCTACACAAAAGTTTGCTTTCGAGTTGTGCACACTGAAATTTTCACTTATACATCACGTATACAATACGTATTTCACGTATTTCATCTATACAATTAATATCTTAAATAAAGTATTGTTACGAAAGAACGTTTAATTATATTTGATGACTAATATATGACGTTATGTATGATGAGTCATGTGTGATGAGTCATGCATGATAAATCATTAGTCATTCAAATATAGCGTGAATTTCAATCTAGAAACGCACAGAATAACATGGTAGTTTCTGGAAGGTAGCATTTAAGTATAAATACAGATGCATTCCTGTGATGAGTTAATCCAGCCCGATCAAGCTTAGCGCTTCAAATGAGGAATCACGCCTCAGTAAATCCCAACGCCCGCCGCCCACATCAGATGAAGGAGATATACGGATCACCGTGGAACTCCATATCACCAAGGTCATCGTTCATCGTGACGAGTTAATTCCAGTTTGAACGTGCAAGTGTTAACATAAATAAAGTGAAGTGATAAACAATATACCGAGTGTTTAAATAAATATAGACTTAGTAATAAATAAATTGTAGTGTAATTTAGTGTTAGTGTTAATCTTAGTGTCGTAATTGTTTTATTGTTATTAACCGTATCTGTAAATATTTGTATTAGCCCTTTAGAATAAAATAAACATTTTAATTTTTGTTACAGTATATAAAAGTTTAATTTGCATTTTATTTTTCGCAGTAATTATCAAGCGGAAGCGGAAGCAAACCGCTTTTACCTATTTAGGAAAATGTTATATAAAACTGCAGAACATATTTCAGTCAAAATTTGAAAAATAAAAAAATATTCATGTCGAAACACGACGACAAAAAAAGAAGCGCTTAATAGATTTTGCACACAGGCGCTGCCAGTGGTCGGCGCGACCCTGAATATATACAAAATTCGTCACAAATCACAAAGTATAGCATGCTTAAGAGCATTACCGCTAGATGCTACTTGTGTGGTGTCTGAGAGTGCGGTAACGTTTTTCGTAGGAAAACTTAAATAGTTGCCACTTTCGCACGCCACTTGCTGGCAGACGGTGGTTCTCTGTGGTGGTTCTACGCTGCGTGTCTTTTGACTTCTAAATGTAATCTTTTGTTTGTAATTGTTGATTATTTATTTGTAAGTACTCTGTACATAGAGTTAAGTTTAGAAATTTTGTGTTGGTAACCTTGCTAAAGGAATGAATAGAGAATGTGGCTTGAATTGGCTTGAATGCACTCACTTAAGTCACGCCAACGTCGTTGACGCCAATGTTGAGTCAACTTGACAAGCGGATGATCGTTATTCCCGCAATAAGTTTAGTTTTTGATTGTTTTAAATATTAATAAAAAATAAAAGTTGATTTGAAGTGAGGGTTGTTTTTGTTTTGATTTATTGGTGAAGTGAAAATAAAAGAAAAGTTATGAAGTTGAGTGAAATAAATTCACAAACAAATTTGTTTGATCGGCGCTGGCAAATGTAGAACGTTCACGTGCAAACCCAATACCACATTGCAAGGTAAAAGTGAACAATACCATTTTTCATTACAACATTTAAAATAAAATTTTAAAACAACAAAATTATTTTAAAAATTTAAAAACCTACAAGAGTCTCATGTTAATAATAAATAATGGATGCTATCCCAGTTAATTTTACAATTTGTACAGCTGAAGTCATCTCAGAGGTCATCTTAAATAAAAAAAAAGCACTAGAGGTGTATGAACATAATTATGAATAACTAACGTCATAAAAGATTTCCATGGTTTTATTAAATCGTAAAAGTACCTATTATAAAACAATCGTTATTAGCATTTTTAAAAGCTTCGAAAAAATGTCGTTACCTCGTTACATTGAGAACTCCTTGAATATTATACGAAAAACAATTAAACACATATGACATAAATAGTTATAAAAAAATAAAGTCTGATATTACTTGCATACATTCGTATAGTCATAACATTTAAATAATTAATCTTAACACACAATACAGAGATCGATTTAATTATATTGCCTTCTAAAAGGATCCTTGGTGTAAGCTCCTCTATCGGATTCAGCTTTTATGATTTGGAAGAAACTGAAAACAATCATCCACATGTATACGTAGACAACTGCAAAAAATAATAATAATTATATTGATGTAAGGCAACACGCAATACTGTTAAATTTTTCTGTTTGCATACCGCGAGAAAAACAGATTATATAATAATACCAAAGCGTTCAAAATAGTATTCTGAAATACTACTACATGACGCATCATAAGAACGTAGTACGCCAGGTATTTTATTAATATTAGATACGTGGAGCATATGTAGGCAAAAGTATTTGAATATTTTCAATTACTTGAGCGATACTGTTTTGTTTACAAAATTCGCATTTTTATTTTTTATAAAAAATGGTACTAAATAACGAAATTAATTTATTCGTATTTCAGATACTTACAAAATGAAATAAGTCCCAGAACAAGAAATAAGCTTCCATTCAGATTATCACCGCGAAGATAGAAATCTACCGCGGTGTAAACAACTGACACTAATAAACCAATGGCCAACATAAAACCAAGCAAGACCCATGGAATCATAAGATACATATTGCGCTAAAAAGTCTTAATTAAATTTTGAAAAGTTTTCAATAAATATTTTTACCTTTAGTGTTCCTATAATAAGTAGGATGCAGATTAAAATCGTCATTGCGAAATTCACAGCCATGATGATTTGAACTGAAAAATTATATTGTGTATTAGAATATATTTATAATTATTATAGAGAAGTTAAACTTACCCACTTCTTTGGATAACCAATCCAATACTATTGTTTTAAATTCTACTGGTAATAGGAAGATTGCAATTATACCAAGGATGGCTAGAATCTAAACATGGTTGATAGTTAAAATTATTATAAACCAACGCATTCGAAAACTTACGATTCCTCCTATTCCAGCAACAAGAGTTCCAGTTCGAAGGTTGCCACAGCAGCAAAAATGATCTAATATCGCCATGTTTCAGCTTTTTATTAATCTGAAAAAAAAAATATCGGTTAAATATCTATGCTTCAAATTGTAGTTCAGTATAGAAAATATTTCATTTCTTATACGAAATATTATATTATTTTAGTCTTTTGTGTAGTTAACATGTATTTTCTAAAAACGAATGAGTAACTGTTTTCAGTAAATATATTTATTCGTTGAAATATACACGTAATTTCGTTATTAAACAATGTTTTAGGTCTGTATGACACGCAAAAACTTCTCACACTAAATTGACAACAAAGTTTCGTACGCAGTTTCAGTACAGAAAATCGTCAACAATTGTTAATAGGTGTATAAGTTATGTATGATACACTGAGCGAAATTACCCCAAGTTCACTCACATTGTTATGAAAATTCTTAACTTTCATTCTAGGTATTAGAGTCCGGAAGCTACCTATAATCTCCTTTTTAAAATGTTTCTTTCCTGGTTATTTACAGTTTCAAATTATACCAATAAGGCGATACATTTTTTCGGATGCAATGCTATGAATAAAAGAAATCACGAAATCAGTTATGCCTTTCCCCGAAAAAAGAAAATAACAAATGTAACATTCGTGAACTTGTTGATCGTCGTGCAACTTGGGTAAATAATCTAAAACTTGGTAAGCCAGTTTCAAAATATATGAATGTTTGTTCTCGTCATTTTAAGAAGGGCGACTACTTTTATTGAACAAGTAGGTATTTTTATAGTTATGTGCATGATTCTAATGAATACAAATTCAGAAAAAAGTGTTCCCATACTTTATTTACCTTCAGTGCGCCATGGAAAAACTGTAAATACTGCAATAACTTCAAGTAAACATTCTCACAATAAACGTGCTAAAAAGAGAGCCAAAGAACCTAATTGTGGCTAAATGACCTAAACTCTTCATGTAATGCATCATTATGGCACGACAAAGTTGAAGAAATTGCTATGTACGAGATGAAACTGATGCAGCAGAAGGACTACTTGGATTATTAAGTACCCAACCTCTTTATGTTGGCTCAAAACAATTTAGAGATTTTCATGTGCAAGTAAACACCCCGAAATGCGTAAATATACTGTTGTGTTACAAAGTGATTTTAACCGCCCCTGTAGTATTTGTAAAGTTTTTATAGTTGTAAATTTGAATTTTGGAGGGAAAATTTTATAAGATCTAATGTTGACGGAAGTTTTAAAAGATGATCGCCGGAGCGGTCGATTAAATTTTGGCTCCGTAGATTTTGAAAATTTTTGAATAATAATTTTTTTAAATAGCGAATTTTGAGTAATTCAAATTGTTGGAAAATATTTTTGGTACAATTTGACCGCAGCTGAAATTTTTGATTTGTGAGTTTATTTTGGATATTTTTTTATTAAAGTGATTTTTAATTGGATTTGGATAATAAACTTACAATTTAAAAGAGCCAGCGTGTGGCGTTACTGATATCACGTTGAATTGATAATTTGAAGAAAGCATAAAATTTTTGGAAGTTTAAAATAATTTCGATTGAAAATAATTTAAAATCGAATTCTGATATCAGCATTAACATTTCAACGAACATAGAACCTACCCCTGAGAAAAGTTTTTGCTCCCGCATGCAAAAGCTAGTCGAGGTAAAAATTTTTAAAGTGTAGTAAAGGCTTTTTTAATTAGTTAGAAAATAAAGAAAATACCACTACAATACGTATGTAGTTTGATAAGCACAGATACTTCTTTAAATAGCTTTTACAGGTCATAAAAGTTCAAAAAGATAAGATTGTAGCTTTCGGACCCTAATACCTATAGTAGCTGAGTAAAAGTAAGCAGGGTTATAACAATTAGATTTGAAAATTTTCATAAAAACGTGAATGAACTTATGGTAATTTCGTTCAGTGTATGCACTAAAACATTTCAATAATATTGCTTACAAGTTTAAAGATTATAAACTTGGCAACCCGTTTGTAGGTACGTAGTGATGAAAATCGGTTTACAGCTAATGCACAGATAAAGTGATAAGTTAAAAGTTGTAAGCAATATTTTAAAACATACTTGAAAAATTTTAATATAATTATTTCCTTCGTAACAATATCTACCAATGGCAGAGCTTCATTTGGGTATAGTACTTTAAATTTCAGCGATTGTTTAAATGTCCAAATTTAATCACGTTGAAAAAATTGTTTCACATTTATCCCTAGTGTTTTGAGAAACAAACATTGCTCGTTGCGTGCTCGTTGTTTATATAAAACAAATGATTAATAACAAATAATAAGTTGTTTATTGTCAATAAGAATTGTTGTTATTTCCAATGTCACGTTTAGTTGAAAATTCAGATAAAAATATTCAATTAGCGGTGATTTAAAGTATTTATAAGAATGTGAAAGAAACCAAAGCATCTATGGCTCCAATTTATGGAATTTTGTAAATTAAGAAGATATGGATAATTTAAAACAAATACAACAAAAGAACTTTTCCGAATGTTAGCTAAACATAAGAAAAAATTAATAAAGAAAATTAAAAAGGGGGTGTTATAAAAACAATGTGGAATGTGTCATCTCCGGATGCAGATTCCAAAAATAAAAATATTTTTCAAGGTTGAAATTTTTTTACTAACTGCCAAAATGTAAAGCAGTGTATTTTTATAAAAAATTACCACCCTATAATTTGCACCGGACTAGCTTTGATATACGGGAGTAAATCACTTATACTTGGGCTGCGGGTTCAAAATTTTGTTGATCGCTTTCTCAGCAAATGGAAACCAAGATCCGATTTCAAAAATATTCGATCCAATTATTTTAAACTTGAAAAATTCTTATACATACATACTAGCTCAAGGATTGAACCTACAATTTCAAATTAATAATTTATTCAATGCAAAATCTTCTAATCCACATATTGCTCTCTTATAGCTAAAAATTTTATCATCCGAAATATCCAACTAAAATTAACTTTTATAAACTTAAATCAATCGCAAAATTTATCACAGCAACAAAATTTTCCAAAAATGGCATTGGCGAAAATTTGTCCCTGATATCGGATTGTAGTTGTTGACCTTACTTTACGACCTTACGTCGTTCCTTCGACAAATTATTCAAAATATTAAATCAATTTTCAATAAATCCAATCAAATAATATCTATTAAAAAAATAATCTTTCATCCAAAAATAAATCACTTTTAATAATCAAAAACTTACGAAATCAAAAATCTTGGCTCCGGCCACTCTCGACCAAAAATACTTTCAAACAAAATTCTAATTAACAATAATCGTATAAAAAAAATCAAAATTTCAAAACTATTCGCACAAAAAAATACTCAAAATCAGCAGAGCAAAATCCTAGACCTCCGGGGTTTCCGCCCTCTTGGCAAAAAAAACCCTCTTCCGCAAACTTTATTGCCAAATTTTGTTACAATAAAATTCGAATTCATAATTACAGTGCTAAGAGTGTGACTTATAAATTTATTTTACCAATGGAATTTATATGTGCTATGATGTTTGGTGGCAATCTTAAAACTCAGTGGTGGTATCTATTCCCTCTGGTATTTCGCAGTTGTTTTCGATCCCCTTAATCACCTGCACTTCGATAATTTCTGCTCCGTAAACCTCAATTTCTTCTTGCATTGTTATTAAAATTATCTCTTCTTGCACTTTTTTTTAAATTATTTCCTGGTCAATCTCTAATTCTTCCTGCTCACTTCATCGCGCCATGGTGCCTTCATCCGTTAGCGGTTCATCATCCCCCAAAAATTGTTTAACCTCTTCATTTATGACTGTTAAATCGTCCTCTAACTTGTCACATGGATCCAGCATCCTTTTGTTTATGTCCTCTTTCATTTGTCTCATTTCTATTTTAAATTCTTCATCTAGTTCTTCCTTTCTTTTTCTTTTTCTAATTGTTTTGTTTGTTTTCTTCCAACCATTTGCTTTCTTCCACTTTTAATTTTCAAGTTGGGCGCCAAATTAAGATGCATCTAGTTAAATCTAGCCCCACGTTCTAGGTGCCAATTTAAGTTTTAATACCTAACTTTTTTAAATTAATTTTCAAACTCTTCGTTACCCTAAATTTCAATTTTTAAAATTCCTTGCAATTATATAAAATGGTAACGTTAAATTATTATGATACCGGTCCGCAGCTGTCCGGTTTATCAAACTGCGTTGTCGTTCCTTTAATATTTTTCTTCCATTATTTTTAATTTTAGTTTTTTTTCAAAAAAACAGTCGCTCAAAACAAAATACTCTATCACTTTAATTACAAAAAAACTGACAAAATCGTAACTTTTCGGCCCCGTTTGACCAAAAATACTCTCAAACAATTTACTCTTCAGTAATATTAAAAAAATTCACAATTTCGAGAGAGCAAAATCTAGGCATCCGCCGTTTTCCCCCATCTTGACAAAAAACCCCTCCTCCGCAAAATTTATTTCCAACCTTGATTTTACAAAATATTGTTACAATAAAATTCAAAATCAATTATATAACATACAAAAATTTTAAATTCAAAAGAAATAAAAAAAAATACCCTCGTAAGACTACAGTAAATATATCAATAAATAATTCAATCGTTCAAAGATCTCCTTATTCAAGACATAATCATGCCGAATATCCGAAATTTGCCAACCGAAATCCCTCGTGCTGCAACACGTGATTTTTCATCTGCAATAACTAAAAAATAATTAATTGCAACTGCAATATTACAGCAGTTTAAGTTTACTGCCATTTAAAACAAAACAACAACATTTATTTATTAATACGATTTCTACAGTTATTTGAGAGAAGTCTTAAGAGAAATTAATCTTTTACTCGACTTTCTTCTCGAATAGTAATGCATTTTTTGCGCTCTTACCACACAAATGGCTATTACTTTACTTTTGTTAGATTACTAGCAGAACGATATATCAGAAAAAAATAACCTTGAATCTCATGTGAGCAAGAAATAAATTATATTTGCTTATCCAAACATGAGCCACCCACTTAAAATAACTTGTGAAAAAAATTATAAGTAAATTCAAGAAATTAATAGATTTCTAAGCATCTTGTCATTAAATTGATAGAAAAATATTGCATTAACTTTTATATTGTAATGTTAACCTTGGAAATCGTTTAAAAGCCACTGTTTAGCATCATCCCACGAAAATTATTTAAAAGTTTCTGAATTATAACATTGCAACACATACTACAACATAATTATATATAAATACCGGACCACCAGAAACAAAATATTCACGTTTGAAATCAATTTATTGGACCAACTTCCTTTTGAATTATTTATAAACTTATTTTCACAGCAAAAATTGCTTTTAAATTATCTAATTTATTACCACTATCAGATTTTATTTTAAAACGTAGTATATTAACAAATTTAAAAAATATAATATTCTCAACAGTAAAGCCGAGTCAAACGAGGGTTGTGACGTGTGTGAGCATCCAAACTGTTGATCCAATGGGCGATGAAAACGTAAATGTAAATGAAAAATAATGCATTCAATATTTAAATCGTTTCATGTTATGAAGGTTAATGATTAAGTTTTAAGGCTAACTGTCCTCTGGTACAGGTGTTTCCTTTTAAGATCTTGCGTAAATAACGTAAACTTGTCTAGAAGACTAATTTATATAATTATTACGGTTATTGAATAACCATAGATAACATCACAATTCCGACACCAAGGTGTTATACGTCAAATTACTCTGGTGGTCTCTAGGAACTAGATATTTGGTTTTTTATTAAAACATCCTTGTTGGAGCTGCGAAAGATGTCCCAAAGTTTTGAGTTTTGAAAAATGTATGTATACCTAGCCAACAGCCAACCAAGCTAACAGGAATTATTATTATTACAGTTTTTGGTTTAATGTGCATTACATGGAATTACATTGAAATTGCAATTGCATTGATGACCTTTCTATGTAGGTCGATGTCGCTCATTTGTATAGTAATTATATAAATTTATACAAATATTTAGTTTTATAGACTAAAAAAACTAGATTCGCCAATGGATATTACGATTATGTTTTTATTAAATTTAAAAATAAAAAAATTCACAATAATGAAGAAATTCTAGCATCAACCGAAAATTTGGTTTAAGTGCTTTTAGTGAGAAATAATTATTATCTAATGTGTTTATCGATTTATCTGTCTGATGGAAAACATCAAATACCTAAATTATAATAAAAAACTCATAACAGCCTTAATCTACATCTATACCAATCTCCGGTAGCGATGTATAATATAATGGCGTGTTGTCTATTACCAAAATCTTTTAGTTAATGATATATTAAAGAAAACTTCTGGAGTAACATCTAAAAATACAGCAAAATAAAATATTCTAAAAATCCTACATTCACTTGGAGATCCTTAGCTATAAACACCAAAATCAGAGAATAAAAGAACAATACTACTTATGACACATTAAAATAGTAAATAAAAAAATCATATAATAGCATTTAATTGTATTAAAATTTCACAATACCTGTATTTATAAATAAATCAATTTCTGAATCAACAATGGCAAGGTTCCAAAAACGAAATCAAAAATAGAATAATGTTGTGAAGAAGTAATAGTAAAAAAACACGATGTTCTCGATAATTATAGAATTTGTGTATGTAATTAACTACTACTAAAATTATAATTGCAATATAAAATGTATTTACATTTTTTGATAGTGCATTTTTCCTGTTTACATGAATGGTGTTAGCATCTAATTTCCGGTTTGATTTTAATTTTATCAATTAAAAAAATACACGAGTACTTATTAATGATGCTAGTAATAGTCTAATAGTAAATATTATGTCAAGTTAACATTTTTCTTTCAAATATCAGCAAAAACTTTTTCATCGTTAAATTTATACATTAGTTCTAATTTCACTGTGTTTTGTTAATTAGTTGAACAATTTAGAAATTACGACATTATGCACTTCAGTGAACATTAGGAAGACGGAACTTATAACCTTGGTGACATGCTTTGACATAGTGGGTGCGACAATGGCAAAATAAATGTGTCTAGGCCACAGCTTTCAATAGCAATGCCACTTAGGCAGGGAACTCGTTCGACATTCAGAGATTAAGACCTTATAAAACTTTTTTTATTAGAAAAGCAGTTTTTATTCCATTATACAATCAACGTGCTTAATTATAATTAATGCATAACATAATATCAGCTATTTTTTTATTTATAAAACTTATAGTACACCCGCAACGACTAATAGCCGAATTTATCGGCTTTTGGGTTCTTTAATGATCTTAGTATAAATTGATTGTTACATAGCACGGCAATATATACTAGATATGTATGTATACAGTAGTGCCTCGAAATTCTGGACCCCCGATAATCCGGATTCAATTCCAGCGAAAAAAATTATTATCTGATAATCATATGTATATATTTTCGTATTGTTATTAATCTGCACCATTAAAATAATTCATACTAATTAATGGTTTTATTTATGTGCTCCAATTATTTAACTACTAAAGTTAATTATTAACGATTTTAGAAGTTTCCATTACGTTTAAGGTGTCAAACAACCCTTTTTGGTTCTTTTCGATAATCTAGATTTTTGATAATCGAGATACGCTCTGGTCGCAACTGATTCGGATTATCGAGGTTCTACTGTATATACCAAATATTTTTACGGTTAATCCAATCGTAAAGGTGGTAGATTCCTTATAAAACTCGATTGGAAAAATTTAATAACTAATCCTGCAACCAACAGTATAGTTTTAAAGCTTCGTGTAAGTAGCTGAAAGGGAGTCCATATGCCGATAGAAGATTCCCCAATTCCCAATTCAATTTTAGAAGAAAAGCATAATCCGAAGAAAGATAGCGATTTTGGAATAGAATATGAACTATTTGTTCAACAAATAACAAGGCTCATACTAAGTATCAATAAAAATTTCAAAAATTATTTTTGATTTTTAATATTTAGATTAAGTAATTGTTCAAGAACGGATCTAACTCATTATATCCACCCTTGTAATTGCCGTAGCTAATTACGGTATTTCAATGTTTCAATCTTCAAGAAGGTATGTTAAATCTATAATTAGAACATAGTATATTAGCCAATCAAGGGAAATTAGAATCGTTAAAAAATTCATTAAGGCAATAAATCCCTATAGGTATAAGATGTTTAATAAAATCTACATCGTTAGTTCAACGATATAAAGCGTTCATTATGTTGTTCGATGACTCAATTATACTATAACTACTATGTGCATTAATAAAATCAATATTACGTGCATAAAAACTAGGAGTATAATATAAAAGTAAAAAAATTGTAATATAAAAAATTCAAAATAAATTGTTTAGTAAGTAGGTTATTGCATGCATAGGTAGTTTTTGTGGTGCTTAACAAATTAAACTTCTAACCGCAGAAGAGTCAGGGGCGGACTGGCCATAAAAGTCTCTATGATAAATCGGGTAGTTTGACACACAACTGAAATCTTTCGTTTATCTTTCGTACTACACTCAGTATTCTGCATAAACCAACCCTAACTGCTAGCTCACAACAAAATTATATAAAAAAAACTAATTTGGATGATTAACAATTTATTGAAGTAACGTGCAGCGATTCTAGTATACAAGCATACTTAACTTCTACAATTTACAATGCAGAATACAGATTTAAAAAAAAAATTATTATTACTTACTATTAACTTGATTTTACAAAATATTATTTTACTACATTATCCAGCAACTAAGACTATAGAAAATGTTGAGCGAATGTTGTTCTCAAGCTTCGGATGCATTTTTGGGAAAGTTTTTGTATATGTGATTTGGTTTCATATATTCGTATCACCAGCACTGTATATTTTTCATTTTTCATTTTTTAATCAAAATTATCAAATTATAAAATTCAGGATGGGTTCCGACATAAACATATAATTATAATACTATTACATAATAATATAATATATAACATTATAAAATTTTCGCAGAAAAATATATAAAATCATGAGTTTGACCCTAGAAAAACTATACTACTGGTAGTAAAATACTGGTTTTAATTATTAACCGACTTCAAAAACGAAGGAGGTTATCAATTCGGTTGTATGTTTCTTTTAATGTTTGTTACCTCAGAACTCCGTAATTTATTAATCGATTTTCAAAATTCCTTTTGCGTGCGTGGCACAGTAATGTTAAAAAATAGTACATTATTTCTATGTATTAAATAGTATTTCATGGCAGTAAACAGCAGTGCTAGACAGTCAGTGGCAGTTTCAGTAATAAGTGGCAATATTAGACAGTTCCTGGCAGAGTTAAGCAGGATAACTAATCCTTCTAGTAAATACTACATAATATTACTATTTACTATACCGATTACTTTGTAAAACTGCCCATAATGTCAGTTATTGATAATATTGTCACGTACTTCCCAATACTTTACTTCACTGCTTAACACTACATAATACTGTCAGTTACTGGTGACACTGCTTGTACTGGTACACTATATACTGAGCATATACAGAGTATACTGCTGTTGCATGAATCACAACAATTCCCCCACTCGTGGCATACTAAAATGGTTTCTCGCGTATATGAAATCTACTACTAAAAATACTCTAAATAATATAACTTGGAAATTTATATTACCTGCTACTGTATTCTGTTATAAAATTAATCTAGTACGGTAATTATTTCCACATAAAAGTAATATTAATGCCATTTGCACCTTGAAATCAGAGTATTGTCTTTGCTATTTGAATATTAGGTCTATCTTATCAAACTATGAGTTCGTAGTTTTTTTAATTAACGTTAATTTGACGTTAAGTAGACGTTAATTTGACAATATTTTGACGTTAAATTAACGGTTATATTTTGTAGTCAATAAAACCTGAATTAATGAAAATAATGTTAAAACTTATTTTGCACTTATATTGGGACTAAAGTATTACGTGTACTGTACTGTTTGAAAGTAAAATAATAAAATAAATTCTTTAGTTTATTTTTGGAAAAGTTTCTTCGTTCTGTTTTTTGTCTAAATTTGATTCAAAATTGATATAACACAATATTCATTTCCAGTATATTAAAAAAATAATTTTAGGTGATAAAACCTGATTGGATAGGTTGCAGACAGACAGACGAATATCGTCACCTTGTTAAGTAAGGTTAACTACTAATATTACAATTCCAAAATAGAAGTTATAGATAATTTTAGCGCACTTTTACATCGTGAATTTGACTCATACAAATTGTTTTATCATGAATAATGGGAAACTACTTTCAATTAGGAATGCAGTTATTTTATTAAGGCAAATCTCTTTATACAGGATGTCCCTACGTTTGATATACGTCATTTAGATGATCAGAAGGCTGATTAAAATTCTCTTTAAATTAATTTTTTTTAAATTTCTTCATTCAAATGGCCATAGCATCGAAACTATTCACTTTTTTGTTAATTTTTATTTAATTGTCTAATTTAAATAAAAAAAATTAACAATAACACTTTATTGTCTAAAATAAACGACTTTCGAATTTTGAATCAAACTATTTATGAAATTGTCGAAAAATTTGAAGTACCTTTGATTTCTTGAAAATTCCACAAATTATTTTAAACAAAACTATTTACATAAACATTAACACCTGTTTTTGGACAGTAAAGCTAACGGACCCAATAAACCAATTTATTTGTATTATACAAAAAATTAAAATAATGAATAAGTTAGGTAGAAAACAAAAAATATTATCATAATTCACTGTTATTGTATAAGGTTCTTCTTCACTACCACCTAAGAGGTGTACATCAGACGTGGGAGCACCCTGTGCATTAAAACAAAATCTAACAGTTTTTACATTTGAAATCAAAATATTTTGTTCATTTAAATCATTGACCTTTCGAAATGATTTCTAAATATTTATAGGTGCGAAGGTTCCATAGTTTTAAACTTTTTAGCACTTTCATGTGAATAAGATAGCAAAAGCTGATCTCATCCATAATTTTTCTAGCTGTAGAATTTATATACTCAAGTTTAATAGAATAATATCGAAAAACAAAGAAGCTGTAATTAAGTATAATTAAACATTTTTTGTTAAATTAGATATTGGAACATTAAAAATACACCTACGTACGTTAAGATCTAATTACAGCAGCCCAATTTTTTTATCCGTTTGTATATTCGAGCGCAAAAACAGCGATCATCAATTCGGCTACAAAAATTTTAAAAATAAATAATCGTAAATAATCAAGTTTTAGAGAATCTGGTTAGAATAATAAATACCATAAAGGCAAATAAGAGCGTTGGTCTCACAATGCCATTTACAACGAAGGTTCTCGTGAAACCCATATATGGACAAGCCGCAAGTACCAACAAAGTCATTCGCAAGAGCTTAGCAATTTCAAAAATATTTCAAGTGAACATTTCATATTAATTAATTATTTGATCATCAATTTATTAATCAGCAATATCTTACTTTGTTTACCTACCATAACTAATTCGTTGCGTAAGCAAAATAAATTTAATTAATTAATGAGAAAAAAAAACAAATCGAATAGCGGACTACTAATTGCGTATTTAATTTTCTTTTATTTATACAAGATTAATTTTTAAAATTCAACGTAATGAAAATTAATATAGAATTAATTAAACAGCATAACAAATTTCATTTGTTAGCAGATTAGGTAGGTGAAAGGTTACGTTAATCTTAGATCACCGTGCGAGAAACTATAAATAAAAACTTGGCGTTTTTATTCTCACCTGAACTTGGAAATAGTTAATCCTTAAATGAACAACTTTAGGTATCCTTTTCCTTAATTATTAGGATTACACATTCTAATATCACCTTTTTTAAGAACACTGCGTCGAGACGTTTTGAATTCGCGGCGTTGTTTAAATGTACTTTTGCAAAACTAATCCGCGTTTAGTTTTAAGGCGCGCGCGCTCTTAAAACGACCTCGATTTGTAAATTTATAGTATTCTACGTCAGAAAATATTCGTAAGATCTCGCTACCAACTCGATGACCATTGTTGAATGTTTATTCTAAATTATACGGCATGATCGCAACAATGGGTTTTTTGTAAATATTTTGTTTGAATTTCTACTTTACTGTAAATCTAGTCTCTCCATATGGCGATAATAAGGATCTATTCCGTTGTCTTTTTATATGGAAGAGTTGAAGAATAGTCGAATGCTGACTTGCAGGATTGGCCTGCACAATTTTGAAAGAGGGGCCCTTTCTAGTACAATTAAAAATAATTTCAGAATATATTTTTTATTAAATTAAATTTTCTAGTCATTGCTAACAATTTAATTTTAAATTTCACAAATTAATTGAAATTAATTAGACGAAATCCAATAATTAGTTATTCGAAAATTCCTCTGATTTAAATGGATCTATTTTTTTTTGAGTCTGTTGCAAATTAATTTAATTTTTTCCATAAGTTTGACGAGTAAAGTGATTTTTTTTTGTATTAAAGTTGTTTTATTGAAGTGCAAGTGCTAAATAAAATGATAGATAAGAAAATTGTGAAGATTTTGATAATTTTGGTTATTTATTGAAAAATTTGCTGCAAAATTTGCTTGACCGGGGAAGCCAGCTCCAGGACGCACACGTGTAAGTTGCGATTACATGCAAGGTAAAGTTTTAACTTAGCAACCAATTTATTCACCACCCCATTAAAAATCAAATTGAAACAAAATTAACAAGGATACGAAAAATTATGTTTTAAAAATTAATAATTACAATTAATAAAATTTTGAAGTCTCATTGCTCAAATTAAAGATGGATGCTAACCCAGCGAGAATATTTCTGGATTAAGAAAATTTTACAAATTTTAATAGCTGGGGGCATTGCATTAAATCGCAGACAACGTGGAGCTCCAAAAAAGGCGACTTACATTTAGACCCTGAGAAATTTGAGATAAAAAATTAATTTGGGAAAAAAATTATAAACAAAAAAGTAGAAATGGAAGAAATGAGAATATCACAAACAGATATGAAACAAATAATGAAATTAATGACAGAACTAGAGGAAAGTATATATATTTAAATAATCTTGAAATGAACAAGTTAATAAAACGTTTAATAATAATGTTTTTATTGAGCTTTCAACGTTTGGTACACGTCTTCGTCAGAATAATTTAATATAATGTAATGTTTACAAGTTTATATGGAAACCGATTGATAACGTATTGTCATTTGAACAATCTATGATCTAAAATATGTGATTGTGTGATAAGAAACAACCTACAGTGAGTTTCTTTCAAGGTAGGAAAAACTTAACACCAATACGTGATGGTAATTAGACGAGGAGATGGCTGTATATATTGCTCAGACCATCTATATCAGTTTTTCTGTTCATTGAATTCTTTTCTCTTTTGATGCTAATCATTTCGTGAAGAATTCTTTCTTTATAATTAGTAACAGACTTAATAATTTTTGCGTTTTTAAAATCTGCATCATGTCCATCGACTAGTATATGTTTCGCAATGGCAGTAGAGTCCGGTTTATTACAGCGAACACTTGAGATATGACCACTCATTCTTTTGTGCAGCCATTGGTTCGTTTGTCCAATATATACTAGGTTACAATTCTTGCATTCAACTTTATAGATTAGATCAGATTTTTTCCTACAGAGAAAAAATCTGATCTAATCTATAAAGTTGAATGCAAGAATTGTAACCTAGTATATATTGGACAAACGAACCAATGGCTGCACAAAAGAATGAGTGGTCATATCTCAAGTGTTCGCTGTAATAAACCGGACTCTACTGCCATTGCGAAACATATACTAGTCGATGGACATGATGCAGATTTTAAAAACGCAAAAATTATTAAGTCTGTTACTAATTATAAAGAAAGAATTCTTCACGAAATGATTAGCATCAAAAGAGAAAAGAATTCAATGAACAGAAAAACTGATATAGATGGCCTGAGCAATATATACAGCCATCTCCTCGTCTAATTACCATCACGTATTGGTGTTAAGTTTTTCCTACCTTGAAAGAAACTCACTGTAGGTTGTTTCTTATCACACAATCACATATTTTAGATCATAGATTGTTCAAATGACAATACGTTATCAATCGGTTTCCATATAAACTTGTAAACATTACATTATATTAAATTATTCTGACGAAGACGTGTACCAAACGTTGAAAGCTCAATAAAAACATTATTATTAAACGTTTTATTAACTTGTTCATTTCAAGATTATTTAATTATATTTCACAAGTTAAAAAATTAATTTATGAAAGTATATATACTATATATATTATATATATTGTTGTGTCCTAAATAACAGAATAAGAAAATTATAAGAGTATTAAAAATATTTATGTTTTTCTATGGATATCTAAAAGATATCTGTTTTTATGTAAAACTTAGACACCAGTTCTCTAGTAAAAGTACTTCCCTATTGTGCGACAGGAATTTTTAAAGCAGGGGCCTATAAAGGACAGGAAACTTTGTTTTTAAGTAAAAATTTGAAGCCAATTCACTTATAAAAAACTTTCCTATTATGTGACTAATATCTTAAATACACGAATCTAGAAGGACAGGAGTCCCTGTTTTTAAGTAAAATTTGGCTATAATTACTGAAATAAAATTACGCTAAAATGCGTTAATTCTTCATAATGGAGTACCAATAATAATGAACGAAGAACTTCCTGATTTCATGGAGTGTCAGAACGGGACTCAATTTCCCCTTCATCTGAAGGATATTGGTAGCTGACGGTGATTTCCTCTTTGATGAGCGCTATGGGCTAGAACTGGGTGTATCCTTAAATCCTGAATTTAAAGAAGTGGGATTAAAGTAGAAGTAGTCGTATAAATTGTTCGGATTGCCAACAAAATAGAATTAAATCTCGCTCACTTTAAACAAGTAGGCGTTTTTTAGATGAAAAATCGAAATTTTTTTATTGATTTTTTTCTAAATAGACGATCATTAGCTTAGTAAATTTGCCGAACAACTGATGCTACTGTACTTGGTATAATTGCATTATTATTAAATATATGAACATGAATCATGCCATGTTTTTGAACGCCATCTAAATTCCGAACGTTAGACTATAAATCTGCTATTGAAATTTGAGGTTCGTTTCTAGCTTAATTATTTCAAAAATGAAAAATATTGGTAATATACATCAGAAAAAATTTAAATTTGGTAGACATGTTCCCTATAGTACATATATCACTAATATATAGAATATATTAAAAAACACAATTTTTATAAATATAAAAATAAAAATAATAGATTATTTCAAAAAATTTTAATTTTAAAAATATGTCTTATTGTATGCCTTTATGTCATAAATATCATATTCAAATTTCAAATTAATCGGTTCAGCCGTTTTGAATCCAAACCTTCCCGAAATTTTCAACTTTTTAACGAATATAAAATTAAATTTTTTTTTACGATTTTCTTTTATCATAGTAATCATTATAAACTATGTTTTAGTTTAATTAAAAAAAAAATTTTTAAAGTAGATTTTTTGACTAAAATCAGATTTTTTTTTAAATACCAAAATATAAAATATGTCTTGTGTTCCGCATGTACTCTCCAAATTTTAAATTAAACCATTAAACCGTTTTTGAACTAAACCTTCCCTAGTGAAACAACTTGCAAAATCCTAGCCTTAAGCAGCTGTGGGGACTAAACGATAAAACCTTTCTTGAAAAAGAAAATACTGTTTGTCTAAAAGTAACCTGAAGAACTGATGAATATTTCGTAATACTAGGAGTTACTAATACTCAGAACTCGAAAATTTCTGATCTAGTGTTACTCAGATCTCTGAGTAGTTTAAAAATTAACAAAAAGCCTTCGGGGTACTAGCAACTCAAAAATTACAGATCTAGAAAAACATAAATCTTTGTTTTTATGTTAAATTTGGCTGTAATTATCTAAATCCTATTTTAAATAAATTTATAATATATTATTAGCAGTGCTACTACTAAGACTCAACTGTGGGCGACCCCGCACATGAAAACCTGTAAGGCTACTTAGCATACTACAACTCCATTTTTTTATAATCTAAAAAAATCTAAAAAGAATTTGTGTTAGTTCCTTTCTTTAGATTTCCTTACATTTCCCATCGCTTCTATATCTCAATTTCCCCCCGCTCAGGTCACAGTCCTCTGAGTTTTCGCTTAGTCAAATCATAACTTCTAATAGATTTCTACATATTTGATTTTTTGATCAAATAATGACTTGATCTTTATTTTATATATTTACATTTATTAATTTCTTATGTAGTAGCGATATATAATACATATATTATTTAATTTTCTAGTAGGAAAGTAGTAAATAATTTTTCAATAAAAAGTAATCATATATTTTACTCCCATTGAAGGTAATTTATAAATGTCGTTTTACTTACCATGCTGAAATAATAATAGCTGTTTTTCTATTACTATTTAAAATAGGCACATAAAATAAGCTATTTTGCTATATAATCTACCATTAAGTCATTAACAATGTAATAACTGGAAAACTCTTCGTAAGTTTGTCCTGAAAATTATTACTTGGCGTTTTCGAGATCAATAAATGTGAATCCGAAGTTTAAAAAAATTAAATGCGCTTTGAAATTTTGTATTAGTACTGAAAAAAGAAGTTAGCAACTATTACTTTAAATTAAAAAAATAATACAGATAAATTTTATAATACATATAATTATATAAAACGGTAAATGTTATATATAGGTTAAACTTCTGAAAACTCTTTTTATATTGTCTAAAATAAACAATTCTTTCAGTATAAAAAAAAATTTAATTTTGAAATTCAAAATTTTGTTGTTGTTTACAATTTACATAAATGATTAAGATAATAATAACGTGGAATTAAAATTCAGGCACAGATAAATATTTTACGGTAAGTTTCGCACCCTGGAGCCTTAAATCAAAAGTTTAAAATTTTTGTCAGCATGAACTGCATGAATTTATGAAATATTTTATATTGAATTTTGTTATATTTGCATAATTTTTCTTTATTGAAATTGTATACGTTTTTCTGCTTTTTGTAAATTTTTGATATTTATGTGCTGTGTGCGGTAAACACCTACTCATGGCGGCGCTGCAGACTTATATGAAAAACACTGATTAGTCTACCTAAATATAGAAATAAAAAAGTTATTCGTAGGTTGTAATAATCTAGGGTCAATATACAGTAAATTGCAGTAACGTATTAAAAAAAACAAACAAGATTCATGTTTAAAAAATTTGTAAACGATAGTTCCTTAAACTCCTGGGATATATGGTATCATTTTTTGTTAAATGTTAGTTTATTTTAATTCTTCGGCATCCTGCTCTGGTAACTCGTTTTTCGGTAGAATATTAGGTTTCAAATTAATTAAAACGTTATATTTAGCCCAAAAAATAACCCAATATAATCTGGCTGTCATGGTCAATAATTTTTGAAATCTGTCAAAATTCCTGTGATACAATACAATTATCCTTCTAAAAGACGCAATCAGTATAAAATTCCAAAATATATTAAAAATGAATCATATTGGTTACTATTTTGGAGTGTCGAAGCAAATAGAAATTTTATTTTTAACCTTGTTTGGAATTTGTTACACATTGTTCGATAGTTCAATGCCAGCTCTAAGTGAAAATTTGCATAAAGTATGGGAACTCGAAATAGACGACAAAAAAATTTCTGAACTAACTCAGGGGCACTTAAAATATGTGCTATGTGGTATTGTTTTAGCTAAAAGTTGTTCCGTTCACGCAAATTTTACGTTTTATTTTATCATGTTATGGCCAATAATTTTTGTAAGTATCCAGGTAGTTATTTTAACCAAAAATTTTTTGTTAACCAAATTTTTGGTTACATTAGGAAGAACGTCCGATGTTGTTTATTCCTTGGTTGATATTGGGAGCAATAAAATATATAGCAGTTAGCTTAGCGACCCTTCTGTGTGGTGTTTTCACATGCGTAGCTTACAATGGTTTCAGTCAGCCATCTTGTTTAGATTTTTTAGTTGCACTGATTATAGATTACAGCCCATCTTATTACATGTGGCTACTAGTCTTAAGGTATAACACGATAATTCCAATTAATACGAATAAAGAATTACCTATTTTTCAGTTTTTACACGGAATTGAAAAAATTCTGCGGTGTGATTGTAACACTGGAACCAAGTAAAAGTAACATGGATTCCGAAATTACAATAAGGAGAAGGAAAGTTCGCTCAATGGCTGACAGCATGCTTACTAGACACCATTGTCAAATTGATGAAGATAGGTTGGTTATCAGAAGAGAGAGAGTAACTTGTAGTCAGCATATTAAAATGTGCATTACGTTTTAGACAGCTTATTAGTGTTTCAACGATTGAAAATATTGTTCAGCAACTTACTACAGATTTGCATAGAAAAACTACAAGGTCTTTAGATTCTTTATTGGGCGCTAAAGCGGCAGAAGCTGAAAAAGAAGAGTTGATGAACTTGTGCGAAGAATTACCAACTGAAGAAGTAGGATTAACGATTCAAGAAAAAACGTTAAAATTGTTTAAACTTACAAATGATGATGTGGTATTGGCTAAACAAAAACTTGAGAAAACCGATTTGATGACCAAGAGTTTATTTAATATCAGAGAAGAAGGTAACTATAATGGTAACTATTCAATCACCAACAGTTTTCTTACTGTCATAACGTATTTTATTTTGAACATAGTGTGTATTACTTTCTATTTATGTAAAGGCAACCGAAAACTAGCATAGTCACGTCATTTTTTGGTCATACAGATGTAACGTTGTTTTGACGTTAAAATTACGTAATTATTTTAACTTTGCGTAGACTTGCAAGTGACGCAAATATTACTAATATGAGATAAAAATGAAACTCATCTAAAGATAATAAATTTAAATACAGTTTAAAAAAATAATAATCAAATCATTCATTGATTTCGGGAAGTGTGTACATATATATGTATTTATTATAACACTGTAAGTTATACATACAAAATACTGTAAACTGTATGTTGAAGTTCATAACGTAGCATTTAAAAATTTTAGTTTTTATGAAGCTGAGTCTTTACGCTAAACTGAAAAATAAAATATCAATATAGAAATTCATAGTAATTATTAATATCAGAATAATTATCAGAATCTATTCTATAATCAGAATTCTATAGAACTATTTAATTCTATATAATTAAATGCTAAAAAATGTATGGTAATTAAAATCTTGAACAAATTAGAGATGACCGAATCTTGTTTATTCTGCTGATTGCTGCTTGCAACGTCTTCAAGTTTTAAATACAATATAATAATAACTTTGAAATGACTCCTGATTTATAAATCGTTCTTAAGCCTGGAAATTATATCATATAATTATTTTTAAGTTAATTAAAACTACATGCTTAGAAGCTATAACACTCAAGCTGGTAATGTTATGTTGTATATGACGGATGATTGCAAATAATCGTGAAATAAGGGCCTTTATATCATATTACAAAGTTTTTATTTTACATTTTTTATCATATTTTTATAACGTAATTTTTATCAAAAATTCTTAGTCAGTATTTAAAGATTTTTAGTAATTTTTCATTTCTATTTTTTTTAATCGTGTATTATGGGTAATAAAGATAATGGGTCCATAAAGACTCGAAACGTCGGACAATTTTATTGTTTTAATACTGACCACTAACTCAACTATATTTTTACTAATTTATTTTTCTTGTTTATTGAAATATTCCAAAACCTGTTAAATGTAAATTATTGTGCTTTTTATTGTTTTTTAAATACTATTTTTCTATGTAAGTATGTATTCTTTACTTAACAGTTAAAATTCGTTATTTTAACATTTTGTTTAGTTTGTTTATTTTTACTCATGGTAATATTATTTAATTAAACTATAGAAATGTTTTTTATTTTTGTTGTGAGCAGTATTTCTCTGGAAAAAAAAATTGATTTACATATAATTTAGTTTAAGATGGTCGAGACCTAACAGTCAACTGTTATTTATGTTTTGGGCGATATATTCGATTTTCACAAATTCTGAAAATTGATAATTGAAAATTGCAGATTATACATTTGTGTATGGAGTACTTTGTGAGCAAAGTTCAACAAAACAGTTCAATAAATTTTATTTTAAGTTTCAGCGTTTACACCTTTTGAATTATATCAAGTAAAAGCAAATTTTAAATGAAGAACGGCTGGATATGCTAAAGATTCTGTTAGATTTGCAAAGTCTTAATTTCACGATTGTTGTAGCTGACAAATGCACCAATAATTTGATGCATTTAGTATTTTTCTGTTTTATATGCTTTTTGACTGAAGTGTTGTACAATTTTAGGTTTTTTTGGCAAATTATTTTGGTGGTTTGCCATTGCCTTTCAAGGGAAGGTCAATTGGAATTTAGTTTTTAATCCGTCTGGAATCGAAGCAATCGACACACTTACGCATCAGGTTATCATCATCTCCTAAGGTTCTAAAAATTAAATAAACAAAAAAATACTAATCTTTTGCGAAAGTCTAATAAAGTTAATAATTTATTAACTTTTAAAACCTTATAAACCTAACAAGATATGATCAAAAATGCACATTTAACTGTTGATTTAACCTGTTTATTTTAAAAATTTGATTCGATATTTATTGCTCGGGTCAACAATTTAAATATTATAATATTGGTTTTCTAAATGTGTAATAAATTTTAGGTTGATAGAAGGAAATGCAATATTTTTACAAAATATTACTTTTACTAATCGCATTATAACCAAATTTAATCGCCATGAAACTGATTATAAATAACAAATAGACAAATAAAAATTTAATGCTATAAATTTACGATTTATTTAAATTCATTTTCTAATTTGCAGTAAAAGTTAGCATGCATTGAATGCATAATATACATAAAATGCAATCCAAATAGTGTATTATTCAATTAAGGTCGGGCTCCAAATTAAAACCAAAACTATTTGAAAAAATGTTGCAATGGATGAGTTTTCTACGCTACCTAGTAAGCAGTATTATCTTGACATAATAATTTATAATAGCTGAAAATAGCATAAAATAAACTTTAAAAAAAATTATGATTGTTAGAGAATCTAGCAAAAATTGTAAAATATTTGTTTTAATGTTTTGATATTTCCTGGGGCATCTTTAATCAAAAACTCTGAATACTTATCAGGTTTGACCATGAAGAAATTCAATGCTACCAATGATTTTTTATTAGTTGTGAATTTTTGTATGCTAGTATAGTAATTGATTATCAGTTTTATCATCGCTGTGCCACTATCATTTTAATTATTTGCATGCTAAAAATTCAACAGTCGATTACCCTTAGGGTTTTTCATGCAAGTATGTACGTCTATTTTTATTGTAAATTTGCCATAATGTTATGGTTGGGTACGATACCAATCAACTGGACTTTTTTGTTTTACCAAGATAATAAAATTATAATTGAAATAATTGAAGAAAATTTTAACAATAAAAACCAGGAGAAAGTGCATATCGCATTAATTGGTATCGTAAAATTAGTCTTATTAGAATCACAATAATAAATCATATTTTTTTATTTTGTTTTAATAACTAATTGAAACTGTATTAAGAAAAATTAATAATTTCTAATTCAGCAAAATTTTATTGGATACCTAACATTAAAACTGTTAATTTTAAAAGTGCATTGGTTAATGTCAATTTAACTTCATTTCATGACCTATATCATCAAATGGCGTTGAGGAAAATTATCGACTTTTATAAAATAGAATCGCTATTAATAAATAAAATAGGTCACAGAAACGTATAAAATGCTTTTATTTTATTTTTTTGCGATTTGTAACACTTCGAGATACACATCTGTTGTAAAACCTCAATTAATTTTTATTTTAGCGAAAGAAACTAACGATATAAATAATACAAATGGATCAGACATGGTCATTTCACCAGATATAAGATTTACGCAAAGTGAAAATGTGGATACTCAATTAAACAGTTTTTCAAATTTGAAGACCAATTTTATGTCGGAATTTTCTGAAACCGAAATACGCAGTGTTTTAAATTACAGTTCCGCATGTCTGCTACCCACCGTGGAAAATAAAAATTCAAAAAAATCTTATAACGTAACAAGCAAACATACAATTATTAGAAAAAATTCATCCAGACAAACTTGTATTAATAAAAATATGCGTCCAAAAATGTCAGATTTTTCGTGTCAAGCTTCAACTTTGAGCAGAAGTATTTTGAAAACTCCCCCTGCTGAACTGATTAAATATATACGTCCAACAATTTTTACCAATAAAATATCGACGAAAACGCCATTAGTCAAAACTGTAGAGGACAAATTTCAATTACTAAAAAGCAATGCTACCGAACTCGAAGGACATTATAAGTTGTTTGTTGGAAGCGATTTAATTACCACTTTGGAAGATGAAGAAGTAATAGCAAACTCATTTAAAACCGACGGCTACGCAATGGCTTATCGTAAGAAAGAGAACATTGATAAAAATTTAATTCGAATTGCCAAAGATGTCTTGTTACGTAGAATGAGAATTTGTACACGAAATAGATGTGAAAATTAGGGTCAATATAACAACTGTTTAACTGTATAGCCTGTAATAGTTGAAATAAAAATTTATTTGTTTATACTTGAATTTTTTGTGAAATTCAAAAAAATATTATTTTTGATTAAAACTAATTTTGCTTGATTTCCTCACCAAAAGTGAAATTGTGGGTAAGCGAAGAAAAATTGACAATAGAATAATAATTTATTAATGCAATAATGGCAAGAAAAACAATTAAAACTTTTTTACCTTGATGTTCTATACAATTTTATAAATTATAATAAATTACGGTATTTATTGCAATCCCAATTAAATAATAAATTTACCGGCAGTCATTTCCATCGCTTTCATGTACACTAAAAGCATTATACTGCAAGACATTTGGATCACAAACTGTACCTTGTATGGCTTCATCCACATACGCAGACATAACCCGAAAATTATAATCGTGCTTATCGAGGCCCTTATATAAATAAAATGGAAGACGATTCGTCACGATCCAAATGCTGGATCGATCTTCCTGATCGATTTTCAAATCGTTTGGAAAAATTAACGACGTACTATTTTTGGCAATTATTCCTAAATTTCGCTTCTTGTAAGGCTTTCTAGAATCCCAACAACCTATCGAATCTTGCGAAACCAAATTATAAAATAAAATTCCGTTCCTATCCATTCCAGCAGCAGATGCATGGCCAAGCTTGCCTCTGCTTTCACCTAACACTTTGAAACCATACTTGGATTCGTTCCATCCCGTTTCGTTACAAATTATCGAAGTTTTTACGTAAAACTCTCTGAAACTTGACATTGGATGAAAATATAACAAACGCTCTTCGTTGGTAAAAGTTTCTGGACTCAATGCCAGCGAAAATATTCCGTCGGTCCATTCGAATTCCAAATTGTGAATATTATAGGCTGCAGCCAGTGGATCTGGATAAAACAAGTGATCGGTAATTCTCCAACTTTTAATATCTTTTAAACTAAATACAACTAAACCAAACCTCCAAACATCTGCTATATAAGCATGGGCATCATAACAATCACCTTCGCGAATGTCCACAATAATGTTTGAGTACAAACTATCCTGCTTAATAAATTCTTTTGGAATTTTGTAACGCAAAATTAACTTATCTGTGTTTAAATCAAATATTAATATTTTTGGACTGCATATTTGTTCAGGTTTAATCGAAATATTTATTTGTCCAGAATCGAGCACCCATAACCGATTGCATGAGTCTACTTGCACACGAAATACTGACACCATTCCACTGCAGGTATCTAAAATAAAATCAAGCATAATATAGAAAATTTATTGCACTATTTAATAGTTTAGATTTGCGGTTTTCGTAACACTAGATGCAACCGCAAAACTTCAAACTCATCAAATATTGCTCAAATCGTTTAATTTGTATGATCGACTGTTTTCCATTTGCGGTGTAAACATTTCTCCGGAAATTATTAAATTAAAGCTTACCGTGTTTATGCCAATTCCAGTTTGGATAAGGTACTAACAGAGGCGATTGCTCTTTTGGCACCCTGGGAAGAACGGCAAGTGTACAAGGAATTCCACTTTTCCATTTAGGCAAACTGATGAAAACTCTGTTCCGATAAACGTCTAATCCCAGTGGAAGATTATTTTCTGCTATATATTCCTCGTTGAAAATTGCATTTTCTCTATGCGCTTCTGACTGAAATTCAAAATCCAATTGCTTCCAGCGGTACCATGTTTTAAACGGTCCCGTTGTTTCATGATACTTTGGCGGCTTCCTCTTTTTATTTAAGTTCGTAACACTTACCCTCCCATCATTTCCAGTTGTAACCAAACTCATTTGTATGAAATATGGGAGGAAGTTTAGCATGCTACTATATGAAGACGCTAAAATAAGTTTAAATTTTTTTTTCTTTTTTGAAATTATGACTTACTTGGATAGGTTTGTTGATTTTGACCTTGGTTTAAATAATTTATATGGTTTGTTGGACGAAGTGGTTGATTGTCGTTCAGTATTGGAGGTGGGTTCCAATTTTGAAACCACGATTGAGTCACAGCCATCTTATGAGCGAGTTAAGTTAAAAAGTGCTAAAAATTAATACAGTTCAGTTAGCACACACAGGGTAAGAAAAAACAATTTTAATATTTTTTTTCCTTTACGCTTCAGTTCCATGAGGTAGTAATGGAAACCACGAACTAAAGTCTTCGAAGCACTTGAATTAAAAAAATATATATAACTTTTAAAACTGTAATTATTGTAAAAGTACTCAATTATTTTAAATCGACAAAAAATTTACTTTTTTGCTGCGGTATATTAATTGCTACAAATTACTTAATCGAGCTAAAAGTGGAACCAATTTTGATTTTATAAGTCGATTAAAAAAAAGTGCAAACAACTCGTATAACGCGAGTACATAACATTTAACTAACACTGAACCAAATCTTTGATATACTAAGTGTGTAAGTAGGTATACCTACATACATGGTAGTAGGATAAATGTTTGTATATACAGATTTGCGGGTGATACGCTACACTTTCGCCACTAATTGTAATTTTAAAACTATAGAAATTTACTTTCAAATTAATAATGCAAAGAATACCGATAATTAAATTTATGCAAAAAACGATTTTATATTATTTAACAAATATTGAAAAATGAAAATATTGATTTCTAGACTCACTATAATTATTGGATCGCAACGTTTTCGCAGTAAATTATTATAACACATCTTTATTACACACAATTTTGTAAAACTAAAGGTTGATGTTGCTTTCAAAAATTTTCTGATATAATTTTACATTTTCAAAAATCTGCCGTATTACAAATTGTGGCCCGGGGTGGTTGACAATTGCAAATGGAAAAATTGGATTTGATCAGGGTTATCATTTTTAAAGTAGCCCACTTTCGATGCAATAATGCAATATTAAAAAAACTTACCTCCAATTAATAGTTTCAGGTCACATAAGTGGATTAATAAAAATTATTTAAAAACTCAGTAGACACACATGATTACGTATTTAATTTATTGGAGTCTTTACACAATACCAATCAATCAACTGTTGTGAAAGTTTTATTATTTGTTGATCGTTCTTGTTGATTTTAACAAGCAATTTACGCATGTAAAATTAACGGATTAGAACCAACAACTGAAGCGTTACCGTTTGATAACTTAATGTTTATTCTTCCATTGATTGTAATTTAACAATTTTTCATTGAAGGACAAATAAATGCAGAAAACCGCAAAAGCATAACGTCGATTGGTTTTGCCGTTCTTTATTTAGAAAAAACACTTGTAACATAATTTTCTGAATTCTGATTGATTTTTACTTTTTTGATCGTAATTCTAGATAAATATAAATTTATTTTTATCCTGACAATTTTCAGTTAGAAATTTTCTATACCTTTATGATATCAAAAAACGGTCACCATTGCTTGTACCCATCTCCCAACAAGGCAAACATTACAAACCAAGAATTTCCGCTCCATAACTTATCTTTCTATACGAGAAATTGCGAGTAGGATAAAGTGTACCACAAATTTCAAAATATTTTAATGAAATTATGGTAGGAAATGGCGTATATTTCAATCTATCTATAAATCAGTTTTAAAACGTCTCCGACGTTATCCGATACCTAGATATTTTCTAGGCTTTTTTATGTTTTTCTGAGTGACAGTGAACTAGCCTGACGTCTCAACCTCCCAACCTGGAGAAGCTTTGCCTTTAGATCAATATTAGACTTTATATCGCAGCAGTTCATCCGCCGCGACGATGGTTTGAACCGTGGTTTCCCACTTCCCAATCGGCCGGTGTAGGCTTTACGCTATAATGCAGGTATTCTATTAAATATATTGTAAGCTGGTATAATATTTCAATTAATTATATAAATGACATTTTAATGATTGTTTAGAAATACGGTTACAAAGGCCCAAAATGTACAACAGCACATTCCATTGGCTGTTTCCATAACATTAATCACGTACATGGTGAGTTTTTATTTTGTTAAAATATTTTTGAGCATAATTTTCACTCGATTAGTACTCCGATCCTTATCAGGACCAAAAATTTAATGAATTAAGATTTTCAATTTATGTAGTAATGACTAAGGCTGCAAATCCGAGATTTGCCGTAGTTGCATTTTTCAACGTAGACCCCTGCAGGACTCACTGGTTCCTTCCACTCCGGACTCTTTTGACACGCGGTATACTAATTAAAAATATCCTTCTAAACCGGTCAAACTGGACAATGTGTGAATTATTAAATGATATTAACAGTTGCGTAGTCAAGAGTCAACTGCGGTGGTCTCCACCCACTTAAACACACTCTAATTTGTATTTTCGTGGATCACGTGGACCGCTAACTCAATGTGACTTTTGCACGACTTTTTACGTGAAAACTCGATAGTTCAAAAATTATTATAAGAATAGCTAGTAGTCATATAAGCACAAAAATATTTGAAAACATACAAATAAAATAAATAGTATTCATTTATTTTTAATATAACAAAAACACAGTCTACGACCGTCAAAAGTACAGATAAATTAAAATAAACGCAAGTCTAGATTTAAGTGACAGACTCTGTAATTTTTGTTTTTGTACTCTGGGACTGGGGAAATTTTCTAAAATACATTGCCCTGATGTTTTGGGTGGTAGTGTCAGATTATACTGACTAAAACCCCACTTCATGTAAATGCCGGGATTCGCTAGATAGCATTACTTCCGTGCACTTCCGTGCACTTTTATTTTCCTATACTTATATGGGTTACCTGGTGTGTTTTTCCCAACCTGCAGGTTCTAGATTTTCTGCCCTTTTAAGACTTTTCTCTTTGTGTGCTATGTTCACCCCCTTGCTGTTAAAGCAGCTAGCTGATTTTGCTGCACGCGCTCGTCGGCTACTTTGGCTGTAATTATCTTTATTGAGAGGTCCTCTATCGCACTCCAGTTATCCTGGATGACGAGCATAACCCCCGTCAAAATTTCTGGTGTTAAGGTGCATCCAAGCTGGGTTTCAGCGAAATGTCGTTGCGTGCTCTAATATCTTCACACAAAGATAGTATGGTACGCTATATCGTCCTCATCACAGTAAGTGCAGCTGCTGAATTCCGATCTTTCGAAGCGATGTAAGTATGCTCGGAAGCACCCGTAGCTCAAGCCCATGCACAAACACTTTTTACAACAAATCTTTTAAGTTAACACAATATAAATACACCGTATGTATTTTTTGCCGCTTGATGATGCCGTAGTATGGTAAAAATGTTTGCGATAATATACTTTTTATGACAAGCTTTTATTTTCGGGTTGATGTTCAGTAAACGCTTCGCCTTGAATAAAGAAACCGTTTTTGAAGGGCAAAGTAAGCAGAATCATGTCATGTAAAGACTTAAAACGCAAACACTATCAACACAATTATTAGAATAAAATGCAGCAATCTAAAATCAAAAGAGAAAATAAAATGTTCGTGAGTGTATAAGAATTTGATTTACGTTAAAGATTTGGTATTCTCAAGTTTTAAACAGGGAATTTTGGAAATTGGCGTGGTGGACGGAAGAACGAGATTGGACGCGTACGAGTCGTTATAGCCGGTTGACTTGCGGATAGCTTGGTCACCGAAAATTAGTTTTGCGTAAGAATTTTCACTTTTAGTGGAAGGTGAACTTGTATTGAAACCAGAGATCAGTTGTCAAATTTCGAGAAGAAACATCTATGCAGCGAAGATTTGTTCTTAAAATTAAATTTTTAGAAATTCAACAAAGTCACATTTTTATATCGGTTGGACGCGACCGCCATCTTAGAAATTTCACAGCCAAGGTTTAAAAAGTTGAAAACAGTAGCCAGTAGCACATGTTTTCCGATGCATTTTATGACCGGAAGTACCGACTACAAGTAAACAAGTAAGAGATCTTATTGAGCCAATGGCGTACCAACAGGCAGATAAAAGCAATTATTAAAATTTTAAAGTGCATTTAATTAATTATTCTGAACATAAATTTTTATTTGATTTACATTGTAAAATTTATTAACACGATTACACTAATAAAATTGATAAAATTAGATGCTAGTGCGAGTGCATTTAACACTCTAGCGAGTAAGTTTACGAATTTAGACGATACACCCAAATTCAAATCTGCTTAAGGTGAAATTGTCACCCAATAAAACTGCATCTTTCAAAAATAAATTTGATTCAATTCGCCTTAGAAAGAGCATTTTTCCTTTAACCGACAATAAAGCTTTGTCACGGGAATCGACTTCTGCAAAGAGCTTATACTCTCCGATTATAACCTAAGCCTAGGTAACTTTTTGTATTTTAATTGGTTCTCGTTTACATAAAGAGAATACCACTACAATACATACGGTGTATTTAAACTTAAAACATTTTAGTTCTAAAAAGTGTTTGTGCATTTTTTGGGTTTTCTAAAAAATTTGATATGATTAATTCTTCATCAGCTGCTCCTTCGTTTTCACCGTCGTCACCATGCCGAGATCGTCGAAAAAACCAACCAATTGTAGAAAAAAGTTTAATTCGTGGGACTAATTAGCTGACATTTATTATTATGAAATTTATTATTCATTAATAAAAATAATGAAGAACAAGGACTGATGTGATAATCTTGAGAGACCCCAGAAGTAGCCATAAAAGATAATAAAAGTAATTTTTTTTATTTATATATGCTTCAGACCGATTCTTTCTTCGGATGGTAAACAGTCTTAACATTCCAAGCTATGTTTATTAGTTCCAGAAAAACAAAATCTGCACTATTTCTTAAATTCATTTTATTTATGGTTAAAATGATATTAAAACATAATAGCAAATTAAATTAATTTAATAAATTAAATAAATAAAACCAAATGCCAACAAGTAGAAGAAGTGAATGTGTATATTCGTCAACTGCCAGTTAATTTAAAAGATATTTTACTTTTAACATTTAAGAACTAATTATTTTGTCAACATTTCTGTATTTACTTGCTGCAGGCAATGTTTGTATTCCGTTATTATCGCGAATGCAATGTTGGTTAATTATTAATTATTATTATATGTATGTATTATTGATGTATTATTAGGTCTTTCTATTTAATTCTAATGTGGTTTGAATAATGGTTTATTTTCTTCTTAATATTTAGTAGAGGTACATATTAAAGTTATTTATTTTTGTTTACCATTCTATCTTCTATCTAATCATGTGTCTAGATTTTATTTGGAAGGACACTTCCATTTTTTACTTTCACATTTTGAATTAAATTTTTTGATGATTTTTTTTATTGTTTAGGCTATATAGCTATTAAAGTTTTACATGTTGGAGTGTGGGGGTGGGGAAGAGCATTTTCTCATTCTTCTAAAAATCTATCTTTCTTTACATTATCTTAGATCATGTAACCCTTGAAAATTATTTACTAATTAGTTTTATCAGTATACATTGCCAAAAGGCATTAACTTTTTCTGAAAACGAAAACAATTGTTCCCTTAAATAAAGAAATAGTCATGTAAATTTTAAAAATATTGAAGAAAATATAAGAAAAATTTGATGGTGGAAAATTGTGACAATAGAAAAAAAAATTAATTAATTATAATGCAATAAAAATTATATAACATTTTAATAACAATTAATAATCGAGAAAAAATTATATATACATAGATATATCCAGCAGATGTAATTAGCAAAACTGTCAAGTTCACATTCTACTACACATATAAATTTAGAAATATTTTTTTAATAAAAAAATAACTACAATCTTAAATTAAAAATTATAAGAACACAGCAATATATTGCAATGTTACTAGCCTCACGTTGGTGTGTCAATTAAATGCGATGTACCCCCAGTAATGACTTTCGTTATTACGAAACTTTCGAAACTAAAAAATATCGTTTGTCAAATAATTTTAATTTTTATTCGTGGGCTCGAGGTAACATGAAAATTTTTGAGCACGAGACTCTTCTTCTTTTAATTATTAAATAAATGGTCATGTAAAATTTTTTTGTGCTAAAATATTACCTTATGTCTTAATGGAATGTTCTTGTGCGTCGAATTTGCGTTCAGGTGCTCGTTTTATCAAATATATTTCGTCGCGCTTAAAAAATTTAATCTTAATCAGTTGTTACTTTAACAACTGATAACAATTAATCTTAATTTTTAAATTTTATTTTTTTATTACTTCCAAATTAATTAAATTTTAATAAAATAATTTTTAACTTTACCAAATTTTTTAAAATCACAATTTGCTGGCTTAAAATTATAAGGTTCTATGTTACATTTTTGACACTATATGAGTTATTGACACCACAAGGTTCTATGGTGCACATACAACATTTTAATTCATGTAATGATAGTATGAGAAGTCTAAAAATAGTTTTATGTGCACATTTACAAAGGTCTATGTGCTGAAAATTTCATTTCGGTAAAACAAAGTTCTATAAATTCTACGTAGAACCTGATGTTGTATCTAAAATACTGGAATATATCAACAAAGTTCTATGTTATTACATACAACTTTGTATGTGCAATAAGAAATTGGGAATTATAAGAAACCAACATAGAATCATTTTATTTGGAAACGGAAGAACCATAAGAAAACCACACCAAAAATGCAAAATATTAATAAATAACTGAAGCCAGTACCCCAAAATAACTTTAGTTTCTTAATTTAACTTGTAACGATGTTTCTTTCCTTTTATAGTATGTTTTATTTATATTGTTTCAATACTTTTAAGTTCTATGTTACCTTCTTTAATTATAATAATCAGTTTTGATAAAGCAAAGTTCTATGTTATTCTAGAGGTCCCTATAGACTCCAAAATTACGACCCATTGTTTTTGATTTTGTTATATATTAGACAGAAATTACTTATTGAAACAGCTAGTAAGTTGAATTACGATTATATTAAATATAACTACGATAACCAATATCCAAAATTTCAAACGCGTTTATCTCGGCTCCAGTACATTGTAACATAGAACCTTATAATTTTAACCCAGCGAATTGTTGCTTCTGTATGCAAAGCAACTTCAAAATTAAAAGAAATCTTTAGATTTCCAAAGTTTTCTTTCCTAACACTTTCCATTTAAATAAAACAACTTTTTATTTAAAATAAACTCACTTTTAATCTCAAAATCAAAACATTATCAGATTAAACAACAGACTCACAGCAAAGAGCAAAAAGCCTGGTTTTCACTTTTGTTACCAACTTCGTAACAAAAACATAATTTTGCAAATTTTTAACTTTTTAACAGTCTCGGTAATCCGAACACACGCTAATCCGACCATCCAGTAATCCGAACAAAAGAAAAACTCGTTAGTTTGTACAAATAGTTTATAATCCAAACACAACTAATAAAATTTTCTGATTATAGAAAAATGTTTGGATTGCGGAAAAAAAGATAAGATAAAAAATAGTGTTTACAAGCTAAAGTAGATGAGTGGGTAAATGGAGGAAATCATGAAAAGAATAATTTAACTGATCCAGAAATTATTGAGCAATTTATTGAAGATCTGAACGTAGAAGATGATGAAGAAAGTGACGAAAATGACAAAATATGTTTTATAAAGAAGCTGTCGATAGTTTTAACATTTATTTAAGATAAACATGTGAAAATAATGTCTCATCTCATAAAATTTTATTATTCCGGCAATTAAGAGAAGATGTAATTTTCGTTTTTTAACTTTATCCAGTAATCCGAACTTCTCAGTGATCCGAATGAGGCCAGGTTTCTATTAGTTCGGATTACCAAGACTGTACTGTATACACTATTTAGTATTTATACTAACTATACACCAACAAAATTTAAAACTAAAACAAAACAAATTTTAAAATAATTTAGAAAAACAAACAGATTTTCAATAGCATTTCAAAATACGAAAATATATGTATTTATCTTTCTTTCACCTAAACTTTGTTGTTTTTTTATTGTCGCATCACACATATACAATTTCTGTGTGTTTTTAACAGTAACAAATCCCAGAGTCAAAAAAACCTTCTGAGTGGAAAAACCTTCTCCTGACCCTGGATAGAGATGTCTGAGGAAAGGGATATAAAATAGTCACCAAACGATTTGGACAAAGGTGTGCCGCCGGAATCGAGGAAGATAGGCTTAAACCGATCTTGCGAAATTTCTTTCCGTCGTATTCTGGCATCAAAAACCCGGATATATCCGTAATCACGACAATACCGATGTCAGACAACATTGTCTACAGTCAACCTAAACAAGGCACCTGGACCAGACAATATTCCGGCGGCACTCATCAAGAGGGTTGGCTAGCAACAGCCGTAACTACTGTTGAACACTTTTAATTCTATCTTGAGAAGCGGCAAATAGCCAAGCGAATAGAAAGAGGCTTCGCTGGTCCCCATAAGAAAGGGGATCAAGCCGATTGCGAAGCCATCTTTATACAGGCCGCTTTGCCTCCTCAATCCCACTGGCAAGTTGTTCGAGCGGATGTTCCTCAGATGACTACAGATTAAAGTTGAGGGGGTGAGGGTCTTTCCGATAACCAATTTGACTTCCGGAAGTTCAGGTCTACAACCCCATGCACTTGAAGGTATAGTAAACATCGTCCGTCAAGCGAAAATCGGCACAAGATGCACCAGGAGATACACATCAGTGGTGTGTATCACCAGGAGATACACATCAGTGCGGTGCTAAAACATGGTGTCGACTTCATCTGAAAAAAATTAGCTGGAATAGTTCGGAGTACACGTGCCGGCAATACAATACGCACTTGAAGTAATACATGATCAAATCCCTATAATTACAAATGAAAGTAAAATTTTAAGCTAAAAATTTTAAGCGAGCTAAGCTTATTTAGCTGGCTCTTAAAATAGAGAAATGTTAACACATTTCTGTGATAGCCGTCGCCATTTTCACACATCTTATGGTAGAAGCTATTGGTTGTATTAGAAAGAATACCAGCAATTTTCACAATTTTTTTGCGTTAAAGAGCTTCTACGTGGCCTTTATTAGGTTTTGCTTAAACTATACCTCCAGTACTATTTGAAAAGTAGCAGAAGAGAACGAAAGAGAGCCTTTCGTTCTTCAAGTTGGGTGTTTCACATCGCAAAATTGAGTACGATCACCTCTTGCAGAGGCATGGACTAACCACTCACCATAAACTTTATATTATACAAAATTAATTATAATTTTTTTCTAAATATTGCATTTTGCTTATGAGGGATGTAGGTAGGATGTAGATATCTCAGTAGTTCGATCTTGTTTGTGGTTTCAGTATTATTTGCTCTAATTAAATATTGTGTATTATTTATTAGCTTTCTAATAAATTGGCATATTTCTAGAAGTTATTTTCCTATTTTCTACGATGTCAAAAAAAACTATGTACTAATTAAATTATTAAATAATATTTATCTAATGAGAATTTTCCATAAAAATAAAAACTTTCAAAAATTGTCTACGCATTCATGTATAGATATAATATCACGCAATTGAAATCAATAGTACTTGATGTTACAGTTGTACTTTCTACTTTGATATACATTCTTTTTGTATTTCTTTGTATATTTGTTCTGTACGTGACGGCTAATTCATAAATTAAAATAAGTAAGTTTTTTTTGCGGAAGCAATTGTAACAAAATTTTGAATTTTGTTTTGTTTTTTGGCTACACCTCATATTTGTATTTGAATGATACGAGAATATTTCGTGACAAGACGTTTTAGGCGCATAACGGGGAGATAGAGGGAAGAAAGGGGCGGGGGTATTGGAGAAGAGAGCCAGATTTTCTGGGCGAAAAACGTTGGTTTTTACCTTGGATTTTGGGTGGTTATCGGTGATTTTTTGTGTAGTGAGAATTATTGGAGTTACCACCGCTTCTTCTTGCGGATTTACGCCAATTTTTAAGGAAATTGTGTTCTTTGGATTTTATTTGCCATTGGATTTCTTGAACACTTGAAAGATCAAGCGATAACGACTACTCGACAGCAGCAATAAGATAAGTTTTTACCTTATTACTTTTTTTTCCGTTTCTTCCATCTGTAAGGCTGTACAACGCCGATAATATTTTTTGATAATCGTCAGCTGCGTTCCTCGATGTAGCCGCCGCACCGTTTTAAAGATTACAATTATTGGAAGTTTTCATTAAGAGTTGGTGGTTGTTTGTTTAGAGCGTCCGTCGTTGCGAACGTCTCTTCCGGGTTCGTAACCTATAGTAGGTAGGTTTTTCTTTGTTACGAGAGAGAGTGCAAACTTGTTGCAGTTACGTCGGATTCATCTCTGGCTTCCGCAAAGAAAAGAGCTAGTTTTTTCATCTTGGGTATCCTCACCTAATAAAAGGTTGGAAATTTCGATTTTCAACCGTGTGGGAAGGAAGAAATTGCTGGGCCTTCTCTAAAGAGTCCTAGCCAACCATTTTTTTTTCATACAATGAAATAAAACTTCAGGGTGTAAGTTCTTTATTGCCTTCGTATACTGTCAGACAACCCTCGCCACAAATTTCAAAATGCACTATAAGAAAGAGGACAATTTTCTGAGTATAATGCAACAAAAATTTCTAAGGATTATGCATTAGTTTTCGAAAAAACGGCATTTGAAAGTTATTAAAAGCAGGTATACACCCCGATGCCTTAAGTAGCGCCGCGGTAACTCGCACGTTGAGACTTTGCTATTATTTCTGTTCACAGTACGTGTGCTTTGATATACTCTAAAGGCCGGTTCCACCAACTCTGGTTAAATACTTTAATGTCGGTTAGTTGTAGTTAATCACGGTTAAATGTAGATAATCACGGTTCCACCACGTTTTTAATAATGGTTAAAGCAAGTTAACCAGCCCTCAAACTAATCGACCAATTTTGGCTGATTAGATGAGTTTAACCAGGATTAAAGCAAGATTCATGCGCATGTGTTTCGTACAAACAAGTAAAGATAATATTGACAGTTTCAATAAAAGTAACCTCAAAAATACATACACGTGGTATCGATAATATAAATTAATTTTATATTTTTTGATTTTTCTATTAAAAATTTGTAAAATTTTTTTATCTTTATGTACTCCAGAAAATTATCGCTTGAGGGCATCCATTTTAAATTTTAGAGCTATGAGACTCCTCTTCTAATTCAAATTTTAAATTTAATTTTAAAATATCTTCTATCGTTAAATTTGTTTTAAAATGCTTTTTTTAATGTGATGAATAAATTGATAATGGTAATGCTAAACTTTTACCTCGCAATGTGTGACATCGCAACTTGCACGTGCGTCCCACAGTTGGCCATGCCGGTCAAACAAATTTGTTGTGATGTATTTTGACAAACAACCAAAAACTTCTAATTCTTCCAAATTCTTCAGCAATAAATTATCACTTCACTTAATTAAAACAACTTTTCAAACTTAAAAAATTTTTACTTTTATTTAAAAAAAAAACATCAAAATTAAAATTTATCAAGTTAATTCGCAGCGGACACAATTCTGCGACCGGCCGCATTGGCACCACGCCCTTTCTTACTTACCTCTCGCACGATTACTAACATTAATTCTTTATACAATTTCTTATTTACAAATAAATTTTATGTACAGTCTACTTACATTTTTAAATTAAACTAAATAATCAATTCTTTTTTTAAATCATATTTAGTCTAATCAATTATCAAAATTTTCATAAATAAACAAATTATTATAATTTTTAATACCAAGTCATCCGAATTTTTCTTCTTTTTGCTTTCTTTTCCAGTATTTCAATAGATAGAATTTTATTCTGGGAGTTCATATCTCCGGCATCAATCTTCGCCACCCCCTACTCTTCCATAACTTCACATTCCTCTCCGATCCATTATTAATTTTCCTCTTTGATGTCGAATTGTTATTATCTTCTTTTTCTATTTTGTCCTTGTTTGATTTCCTTGATGTTGAATTTTTCTTTTTGTTTGGTTCTTCAATTTTTATAATTTTCAGTTGTCCAATTCCATAATTTTCTGTTTGTTCAATTTTTATTTTCTTGGTACCTGTCCATTTCTTTTCTTTTAATATCTAATTCCCCTCTTATTGTCCTGCCATCTTGTATTATTTCGCTTGTCCACTTGTCTATGTTTTCTGCCACCTAGTTTAAGCTTTCTCTTATTTCTTCATGATGTTTGTCTAATTATTCACTTATTTAGGTCATTAATCTATTTAATAGTTGCATGTCCATTTTTACTTTTTTGTTTTTAAAATCTTTATTCCTAACAATTTTATTATTTTATAATCTCAGCGTCTAAATGTAGGTCGCCTGTTTCGAGCCCCACGTGTCATTTAATGCAATGCTCTTTACATATTCATTTTACAAGATGAATTATTTCTTTTCTATTTTTTGTTGTGCTAGATATTTGTATGTGTTTTTGTATCGTTTACTACTCTTCTCCATTCCGCTATGTTCTAGCATTTCTTTTTCCATTCCTTCACACCCATCGCTTTTAGGTCATCCAATACTTTGTCCATTTATCTAGCTCTAGCTTGTCCTCTGTTTCTTGTTTCATTCGATTTCCATTATGTGATTTATCTTAAAATGCACGTTCTTTTTTTTCTTATTAAATACCGCAACCAACGAATTCTATATGCCTTTACATGCTTCACAATGTTGCCGTCTCTAAACATCTCTTTAGACACATAATTGCTCTCAACAGCTTCCTCTCAAACACAATCAATCTCTCCTCTTCCCACATAGCCAGGTTCAGTGTCTCTGCGGCATATGTAGCTACTGGTCTAACAAATAACTTGTATAATCTTATTTTCGTTCTTATGGTTATGCTTTTGTTTTTTAACATATTCTTATTTATGTGAAAGGCTTTCCATCCTGCTCGTATTCTCTCGTGGATCTTCGTCGTTCTTGCTGTCATTGTCTTTCTTAAGTTGTACTCCCAGATATCTAAATCTTTCCACCTATTCAAATGTATATCCCTCGATCCTTATTTTATTCTGTCGTGTTTCGTATCTTTTCTTGAAGTTCATGTACTTGGTTTTGTCTCCATTTATCTCCATTGATTTTTAGTTCCAGTTTTAAATCCTATTCTTATATTTCGTTAAAATTCTATATCTTCTTCTGTCTTGACCTGGCTATTATCGCTATATCATCAGCATATGCTAGCAATTGCCATTCCTTAGTTGAAATCAATGCTCTATTTTGGAATTTTCTAACTACGCCCTCAATTGACAGATTAAACAAAGATGCTGATAGTGCATCTTTTTGCCTCACTTTACGATTGATTGAAAACTCGTTTGACTCGTTTATGCCACACTTTACAGTTGCACACTATTCCTTCGTCGTTATTTGTATTAATCTTTTCAGTTTATGCGGAATGCCCAATTCGATAAGCACTTCAAATAGCCTTTTACATCTCGCTAAATCAAACGCCTGTCAAAAATCAATAAACAGCAGGTGCATCTCAATGTCGTGTTTGTACGCTTTTTCTATTATCTGCTTCATTATGTGTATTGCATACACTGTTGATCGATTCCCCCTGAAACCGTAATGATACTCTCCAACTTTGTCTTTCATTTCAGTTTTTCTTCTTTTGTATATGATTGTCGACATAATCTTATAGGTCACCTGTAGCAATGTAATTCTTTTGTAGTTCTGACAATTCTCCAAGTCTCCTTTCTTGTGAATCGGCACTATTTTTCCATATTTCCATTTGTTTGGAATTTTCTTCTCTTCTTCAGATTTCAAGAATGAGTTTATAAATTTTTAGGCGTATTTCTTCCCCTACATCCTTTATCATTTTATCGCTCATCTCGTCTCTACTCGTCGCCCTCCCATTTCTCAACCTGTTAATTATTGTTTCTATGTCGTAATATTATCTTGGTTCTGCCACTGTTGTTTCTTCTGAGTGTTCCTCCTTTTCTTCTATAGTGATTTCTTCGTCGACTTGGTTTAATAATTTCTGAAATCAACTTTTCCCTATTTTTTTTATTTTTTCTTCGGTAACATGTCGTAGCAGGTCATTCTCGTCTTTCATTTTCTATTCTTTATGTTGCACTTTTTTTTGTTGTTTTACTTTACAGTAGAATTTTTAATGTTATTTCCTTTACAATCATAGCATCATTCAACCATTTGTCATTCTTCTTCTTATACATTTTGCATGTTTTCTTCAATATTCCTTTGTATACAATTCGGTCTTCTTTTCTCTTTCCTCTTCATCCACGCTATTCTTGCCTTTCTCTAGCACTCCGGCATCTTTTCACATTCTTCATCAAACCATTTCTTAACTTGAGTATGTTTTTTGAGATCTACGGTTTTTCAGCACTAGTTTGCATTGCCATTTTAATGTTTTCTTATTCTTTGTTTATTTTGTGTTCCTTATCTTTGTTACTGATTATTCTATTTGTTTCTTCTGCATATTTCGTCTTCAAACTTCTTCATTGCTAACATTTTGCTGTCTTCTCTTTTCGCGAATGTTCATGCTTGTTATCTTTGCAACCACCAGATAATAGCCAGTATTCACATTTTCTCCACGAAAAGTTCTTAAATCTTTGATGACTCTTGTTCCTTTTCTCGACACGCATACATTGTCTATCTGGTTTCCCACCTTGTCGATGTTTGCTCATAATCTCATCTATGTTATTTTATGTTTTGGTCTGTGGTTGAACTTTGTGCTACTAATGTTTATATTATAAAACGTTTTGTATTGTCTTTAGTCTTGTCATGCATCGTAAATTTGAGCCGCTATTTCGCTAATATAGTCCTTCTTTCCTATCTGGGTATTAAGTCGGTAGTAAGGGTAGTAAGTCACCTAGAATTATCAGTATGTCATGTTTGGGTACCTCTTCAGTTATTCCTTCTAGTTTGGTATAAATTTGTTCCTTCTCGCTATTATCTTTATTTTCAGTAGGTGCATAAGTACTGATTGTGCATACATTTACCAGGTTTGACTTCATTCTAAAATATGCGATTTTCCGCTTACAGTGTCTAAACTGTATTATATCACTTTTCATGTTATTTCTTACAAAGAATCCTACCCTGCTTCTTCCATGTTTTTCCTCTCTAGAGTATAGGAAGACATATTCATCTATATCCACCTCTCTTCTACTACTCTACCTCGTCTCCTGAATCGTTACTATGTTGATTTTGTATCTCGATAGTTCTTTCGTGGTTTCAGGTATTATCCCTTTCCTCAAAAACATTCTCGCATTCCACCTTCCAACTCCCCACATCGTGCTATCTCTTCTCTTCCTTTGCTTCGCTTTCATCCCATGGTTCCCTATTTGTACCGTATTATATGTTTCGTTTTCTCGCCGTTTTGTGCAATGTATTGTTTCTTTGGAAACTTCTGCTAATTTTCTAAAACCTCTTGTAAGCATGCTTTCTCTCTGTCCCACTTCATAACTTATTATTCATCTTCACTTTCTTTTTAGACTTTATAAGGACTTCCGCCTGTTTTCTGATTTCTAGTTGTTCATCCCAATAAAGATTTTTCCCCACCAATCTTATACGCCTTTAGCTACCAGCTATCGTTCATATATCTAGTGACCACTCTTATATAACCTTTCCAGACACTTCTGTTTGCCTTCTTGCACTGGAAATCGATCACTTAACCTCTAAATGAAAAGCAAAGAAACCCACCTGTAATCACGTCTAGACCAGCAGTGTGGTGTAAGGCTTAAATCGACATGCTGAGACACGGGAAACTGAGGTTTGCTTCTTGGTCACGCCGACTACACTGTTGTGATCTAAAGTCTAATATCTATCTGTAGATAACGGAGAAGGCAATGGGAAACCACCCCATTAGTAATTTCCTGGTATGTCATCTTGGTTTCTGCCAAGTTGATCGTCTACACACTGCATAGAGTATGACAAAAGAAGAATCACGTCTATTCATCATACCAAGATTAAATGGAAATTTAATCTATTATATAAATAAACCAATTAACCTTTATTTTATCGTTATGCTGGAGCCAAAAATCTCTTTCAACTATTTGTGAGTCTGCAGACAGAGCACAAATAAACTATAAAATCCTCTATGGGATTTTTTTTCGACATACTATATATGTATATTATAGTTTTACCAACAGTAACCTCGACAATGTTTTAAAGCCACTGCATATATAAGAAGTTATAAGTTCAGCTATAAGTAGTTTAAATTATAAGTAATATATTCTCGTGTTTTGAAAACTGAAAATTTGTTTTAATTTTGTAATATTGTAAATTTGAATTTGAATGTAATGGGCGCGAAATTTTAAATTTACTTCATTTTGGTTACTTTAAAATACAACGAATTGGCAACTGTGGAATTTGAAACGCAGGAAGTGGGGTTTCCGTTAGATTTGACCGTTAGAGAGCCCTTACATTTTTGTGCGTCAAGATGGTTGGATGTGGGTGATTTGGTACTTGGAATGTTTTGAGAATATTCAATAATTGAATTAAAATTATTTCAAATTATTTAGTTATCAACCGATTTAAAATACGTAAGTTTAAATATTTGATTTATTTTCTAAAAGAATTTAATACAGGATTGCATTAAAATTTCGAGTAATAATTGCACAGTCGCGTGGTTAAGTAATTTTTCATAAGGAGTTGTAAGTTTTTGTTAATTTATCTTCAGTTATAAGATTTAATTACTGTTCGAGATTGTGATTTAATATTATTATTATTTAAAACGGGAGTGGGATTATGTAATGGGAGAGATTGATTATTTATACATATAATGTTTTACCAATGGCGTACCATTGGTATGGTTAGTTTATTAAGGCGTAAGAGGAGTTGTTGAAGATAAGTTAAATGAAGGCGGGTGTTTGAAGTGGAAATATATTTATCGTGGGATAATTTAATTTAGATGATTAAGTGTAACAGATTGAGTGGAAGTTTAAAATCATAAGATGGCAGTCAAAATATGTCGCAGTAATAGGCTGGTCACTAAAAAGGTGAACTCTAATAGAACCGGAAGTGACAAAGCAAATGCTGTGATGTCTCTCCTTTCTTTTTTCAAATGTCTAAATGATGTACTACAAAATTATGATATTTCAGGACAGTTATTGATAATTTTAACAATGTTTCTTTTGATTATTTGCGACCACTTATAAAATAGTAACAATCGAATACATTTAACTTAATAACAATTGAATATAATTAAAATTACAACATTTAACCAAATAAAAGGTAATACCAATTGAAAACAATATTAAAGAACTTTGTTAACAAAGTTAATCATGATTATTTGCGGCTATGATTATTTGCTAGTTTAAGTATGGGGAATTTATTTAGTTAAGTACATACGACTTATTTAGATTTAAGAAAATGACCAATTAGCAATAATAGGGACGTACTAATTTTAAGCTGACGACATATAAAAAGGTGACCATCTTAGCTTAAGTGACAAGGTAATAATTATAAGAACGGATAATTTAGAATATAGGGGTTATTATTTAAGGTCTTACAGAATATAAACCGAATTGAGTTGAACATCGGTATGCATACATGAACTTCTTACAAATTACTATAGGTTGTGGTTGGTCATTAAATATGAATAATCAATTAGAAAACATTACGATCAGAGGGATTAACTATCGAACAGTTATTAAATCAAGTTTCAAACTAAAGTATTCTGAATTAAATGATATCAAGGAGATTAACTTTGCTGGTAAATTGGTTGTCGGACTACCTTTTTTTTTCGGTTAAAAATATATTCTTCGTTAAACCAAATCCTGTGTTTTATTTAATTTGTGTGTACTAATTATTCCTTCAGGTGTCCTACTAGTGGTTACGCCACTGGACAGATGTAAGTTTAAGTTTGAAGTTAGTAAGTAAGGTAAAACTACGTTAGCATTCAAAGAGCCATCCGCAAATTTAAAAGGACTTGTAAGTATTATTACGAGGGGAGATCACAACGTGCGAGGTTTGTTTGACGATCACAGCTTTGATTTGGTTTGTAACTTTGATTTGAGAAGGCGGCAATTCAAATTGAAGAACCAAATATTACAATTTATTTTGTAAATTATTTTAAAGTTTGTTTGTTTTAATTTTAAATTTTATGACGTCTTGTATATAAAAATTTTATAAATAATATTATGTTGGTAACGCACGAAGTGAGAAGGACGCTTTTTGCCAATATGGCGAACCAAATTAGCCGCAAAGTTGTGTTCGCTGCAAATTAATTTGGTTATTTTATGATTTTTGATATTAAAGGGATTTTGTTAAAGAAAAGAAAAGTTGTTTTGATTTGTGAAGTGTTGCAAGATTAAAATTTTGAAGATTTGTGAAGATTTTGGTTAATTGAAAATTTATAAGACAAAATTTCGTTTGATAAGGCGAGCACGTGGGCACGTTCACGCGCAAGACGATAAACCATGTAAGGTAATGAAAATTATAAAGCAAAAAAATTTTTGACCATATTTCAAATTTAAATTGGTAAAAAACCTAAACGATACAGAAGTTACATTTTAAAATTATTAAGAAGAGTCTCATGCTCATTTTGCTCAAATTGAAAATTTGAATTATTTAGTAAATAAAAAATAATGGGAACTGTCAGAAAAACCTCATCACGAATTTCAAAATTTCAACTACACTATAGGAAAGAGGACACTTTTCTGAGCATACTAGAACAAAAATTTTGTTGGATTATAAATTAGTTCTCGAAAAAATCGAATTTGAAAAATTTAAATTTACATGTATTTTAGATATACCTTTTAACACGGCTGCATGATTAGACATATTTGTGTAAGGAAAAAAATTTAAAAATATTCCTGAAAAATGACAGAACTCGCCAAGGGTGGAACTCGAAGCCATAGACCTCGTCCGAGTGTTGACCGCGAATGACAACATTAAGAGTATATCAAAGCACTCGTACCGTCAACAAAATGAAGAATAGAAACGGAACCTGCAAGTTGACCGTGGCTCGACACGTTGCAACGGGGTGTATCGGGTTACAACTACCTACTTTTAATAACTTTAAAATGCCGTTTTTTCGAAAACTAATGAATAATCCAAAAAAATGTTTGTTGCATTATACACAGAAAATTGTCCTCTTTCCTATAGTGCAGTTGAAATTTTGAAATTCGTGATGAGGAAATTCTGACAGTAACCAAAATAATTTTACAAAAATATACAGGGGGACATTGCAATATTTATAAATATGGAATGATAGGATCGTCAAATATGACTTCAAATATATATTAAAAGAATTTAGAAATAAGATTAAAAGCAACTAAATATTAAAGTGATTAAATAAAAAATCTGGATTATTAGCACTGATCAGTCCAAATTTTGTATTACTTCTGTTTTCTATAAAAAAGTGCCTGTATAACTACAGAGCCATAACTTCTTCGTTGCCAAAAAATTCCAATACCCCCATCTTTGTTGAATTTAATTAATACAGAATTCTTTTTTGTTTATTTCTTAATTTTTAACAAATCTGATGTATTTCTTCGTTTAGTATTCTTTGATATGGTAATTGTATAATAAATATGTGAATAGTTTAACTACTTGAACTACGTCGTGCATTATAAAGTGGTTTATTAATTCTAGTAACTTGCGTTAATCGTCTAAACACGTTTGATAATATTTCAATTTATTTTTCACTTTACGGCAAAACATTTCAATAATAAAATAAAACAATAAATTAAACTAAAAATTATAAATTACTATATTCCATTATAGTATATCTGTTGTCAGGGCACTCGTTACACATTAGGAAATTGAATAATATCTTCTGATCGTTGAGTGCTATTCTTTACTAAACCGTAACCACCGCCTCCAAGTGGTGGTAAAATAACATCTAAATTCCCTTGAACATTATTATTAAAATTTTGACCGTTGCGACATTTTGAATGTCGCAATAAATCGTCTATTCTGGCAGCATGAATTCTAAAGTTGATCTCTCTTGTGTTTAAAGTTCCCGTATAAACTTTTTGAATTCTCATAGTCAAAAACCATAATTCTTGAGTTCCCCGTGTGTTTGTAATAACCTAAAAATAGAAATATTTTAGTATTTAAGCTAAACAATATTTGTTTTTACTATGTTTACTTTGACTCCACTAGGAAATTGCATGGTAATAGGGTCCCGCGAGAGTTCATCTATATTTTCTTCCTTATACAGAGTGTTTGTATTCCAGCAACTTATGGAAGTATCCGATACTTGCCCAAAGTACGCTACGCCGTTTCTATCAATTGCCATAGCAGCAGCTTGTGAGTGACGTTTATTTGGATATGTCTAAATTAGAAAATCAAAATTATTGCAAGATGGCACTTCGTAAAAAAAAATTGACTTACGTGAAATACTTGAGGTGCAGTATTATCGGCAGCAAATAATGATTGATTTCTTATGTCTGAAGTGAATGCCCAGTTTTCTGTTCCACTTGTTAATGCGTGATAGAAGAAAGTTCTCTCTTCTCCGAGTTTATAAGGAGATAAATCCATTCCCAAGATTCCATCCATTAGATCAAACGATTCGCCTTTTCAAAATTTTACATTTTAATTTATTTTCAAAATAAATCAATTAAAAATTTACCTAATATATTGAATGTTCCAAAGTTTGGATAAGGATAGAATGTTTTGTCTAGAATTTTCCACGATCTCGTTCTTTTAACATCGTAGACAATGAGTGCAGGAACTTGACAGTCAGCAATATATATGAAAGTGTCTCTACATTGTCGATCTCGTACATCTACATTAATCGTAACCAAAAGTGAGGTAGATTCCATTAGACTCTCGGGTATTTCATATCGATGGACTACTTCATTAGTGCTTGCGTCAAACGCTATAATTTGAGCAGGACATGTTCGTTTATCCACAAGTCGTCCATTATCGAGGACCCATAATCTTCCACATTCATCTAACTATACAAATAAAATTAATTTTTTCTTCTCTGATATAGGTAAATGCGTTTTATTTACTTTAACTCGAAATACAGAAACCATTCGATCGGGCAAACAACGTTCAGGTCGCTGATGCCATCTCCAATTTGGATATGGTGCGATAATCGGATTTCCATTGTATCTTTTATCGGTTACTGTTCCTAAAGTAGCAGGAACGCCGGTTTGAAATCGTGGTATAGTAACGAATATTTTATTGTTGTTTGATGCTAAAGAATAGATTAGTTTATTACAATTAAGTTAATGATTAATCCCAGATAATGTACTAACGTGTGTAAAATACATCAACATCAATTGGCACTGTATGTTGCGGGTTAAATTCCCCGGAATTAATGGCTTGACGTCTAGCTAATTCTGAGGAGTACTCAAATTCTAATTGTGACCATTGGTTTATTAATGCTAATCCCCTATTGTCGGCCGATGCTTGCCAACTGGAAGTGCAATAGCCTAAAACGAGGCAGATCCAAGGAATACCTGAAAAAAAAACATTTATATGATCCAGTAGAAAAATCTTTGTTTTACAAGTGCTTTTGTAACATGGAAATTTACACTTTTGTTTAAGTATTTGCTTAATAATACAGAAAGGATATTTGTGCCTGGTACGATTTGAAATAAAAAGCAAAATTGCATTAGTATAATTAACTACCAATGAAAAAGAACAACAAAGGTTTTACATTCTAAATGTGTTATTTGGACGTGATTAGCAAAATTTCAAGTTTTTTTCTTCCCTACAAGTCCACGCTGTATATTTTCTAGAAATTTGGTCCCATACATAGTATTTTATGCAAAACTAAAACTTTTGTAGATGTAACTAAGTGCATTACATAATTTGCTTGTTTTTGATTCCAGTTCGTTGATTTCATTCGTATTTCATTTTTACTGTGTAAATAAAATGTTTTATTAATTTGCTTTTTATCTGTTTGGCCGTGACTTTGAAAATTACGTCTAAGTATTTTATTGGTGTATTTTAACAATTAACAAATTTATAAGATGATGGATAACAATTTAACAATTAATAAACAAATAATTAACATTGTTAACTTCTTTATAATATATTACTTTTCAAACGTATGAAAAGTAGGAAATCAATAAGTAATAATTTATTATAAATTTTAAGAAGAGCAGATCGCCCTAGTGGGCGATTGGATGTCTTTCGAGATATTGCGAGTTTTTCTGGTGGGAGTTTCTTTAAGTTTCCACTTAAATGATCAAGGTTTTCAAAACAATTTTGTTTTTTACGATCTATCTTATATCTCAATAGTTTTAAAAACACTCACAAACAAGAGATCTCAGGTAGATTGCAGTAATAAATTAAAGTTGGTTACTTTACATAATATAATAGACTAAACTTAAGTTGCATAATACGATTTTACTCACATATTAGTTTTTTAAATGCATTCTGTTTTGTTTTGCTGGGTGGACCTCATCAGGGCATCCCAATTATTAATTTTGTGGTGCTGTTCCTTCAAAGCAGTTCCAACATTAACATCTTATTTATATTTGGGATTCAGCCTTTAGTATAAATCCAACTTTTTTACATTTTACATTTTACATTTTTTAATGATCTCTATTAATTTGTGTGTGCACTATGTACTTGTTCTTGTTTTACACTATATTATTGTACTATTCAGAAAAGCATTACTATCTGCATGTGACAAAATTCAAACAGGTAACCGAAAAACAAATTAAGGAAATAACATAAATGTCATCAACTCTCATGGACGTAACAAATTTAATTAAATTGCCACTACGATGGTGAGTATAAATCAGGTATAGTAGCCGGGTCATTTGATAATCATTTAATTATTTTTTAATATATTTCAAATTATGAAAGCTAAAGGTTCAAAGTACGAATGCAGTTGAAAGTTTAAATACAATGTTAGAATTAAGTAAAAAATAATGTATATTATGATAACCATCACCATGTGAGCGAGAATTAACCAGAGAGTCGGATTTTGAACCTGATTATGGCCAAAAACAAACAAAATGTACTCGCGAATTTGACATTCACAAGATTTGTTTGAGGTTTCTTCTTCCGGAAAGACTGTCTGAAGGGTAAACTTTAAATATAAAACGTCTTGCGATAGTAACCTACGCTTAGGTATAGACAAATTAATTAGAAAAACGAATTTTTGGGCGAGAACAACGTTATTCTCATAAAGACAATTTCTTGGATCATCGGAATCAACCGAAATAAATGTTCTCTGGATTATAATCAGAGTTACAGCGCCAAGACAATCGTTTTAGTATTGATTTTCTGAAACTTGAGTTGTCACTAAGTTTTTTTCACCAACACCAATTGTTTAGGTGTCAATCTTAGAGTTTTGTTTGTAAATTTAATTATTGCAAATTTTAAATCAAGTTTTCGTTATATTGTATGGATTGGGTTTTAGCCTATCGCAAAATTTTTAAAAAATCTAAATTTAAGGCTAAGAGAAACAATAAAGTCAAAAATAATAAAATGACGAAGCCCTGATTGGTAATGAAAAAAATTAAATGTTTGAAAGAATTTGAAGCAAATGTACGATTTAGAAATGGGTTTGAAGATGATATTAAAATAAATTATAAGATAGAGAGATAAGATGATGAAAGTGACGAAAAATGTTAAATTTAATTACAAAAATGATTTAACAGTTGAAAAAATAAAAACTGAGAGAAAAATTCGATACTTTAAAGAAAAATATGCCATTGCAAATTATTTAATTATTGTAAAATACAAAAATGGTTTTAAAGTTATGAAAATTAAAAATTTTAGTGCTGGAGTTTCCATTGAGAGCAACCATAAATTATTGGTCTAATTTTGCGACAAACGGGTACAGGCCCAGCATTGCCCCCAGAATACAACTCCCTGAGACCATGACTTATTTGACTTTGGCTTGTCCCTGACAAAATGATTAGACTACAGTTACCTTCATGTAAGTCGTGATTATTATATTCATAATATATTATTTTAACATAAAAATGCTATGAAGATAATTTTTTCCACATAAATGAATCGATAATTTTTTTAATTAAAATAATGAAACATATTTTAAAGAATATTGTATTAAATAGAAAAACCGAATATAAAATGCATTGTCAACAAAAAGTAATTAAAATGTTAGTGAAATCTGAAAGTCAAGGATCAAAACTAATGATGCAAAAATTATAAAACAAAAAAAATTTCAATATAAAACTTCTACCTTTTACTTACTAAAATATTTTCAGCGATTTTATATAATTTATCATTTTCGTTTGAATTTTAAGGAAAGGTAAATTAATGCATACCCAAAAAACTTTTTACCAAAAAATAGTGACATTAAAATTTAGACAGAAACTACTAATGCAATATGGGCCAATATTGGGAATATTAACGATCTTCAGTTGCATTTAACCAAAAATAACAAGAATTATTAGCAAAAAATGTTTTTCAGTAAATATTACAATTTCTTTTAAAAACTTTTGAAAGAGTAGAAATGGGTAAAAAAAATATTTAAATTAAGACAAATCAATTAGGAACTGAAGCGATGTCACGTGATTTATAAGAAATTTTTTAACCTTCCGGTACTAACGTATGAGTATTTAAGTTTTACTGGCAAGCTAATATCGGTTACACAAACGAACAAAATAAAAGTATCTAACAATTCAAAAAATAATCTATTAAAAGTTTTTTTATTAAGTTATGGTATTAAAGTTCCCTTTATTAGAAATTTTTAAACGACATAAATAATAATAGAAAAGAACTTAAAAATTAAATTTTAAATAGATTTTTGTGGTAATTAGTAGTATGTATTGTTAAATATAAAAAAATACAAACTAAGCAAAAACGGTAAAATAACTTTTTTTTAATTTTTACTTTAATTTTTTTGTTTAGTTTTTTTTATTTTAAATATAAATAATTTATTATAGTGGTATTTGATTACGTTTTTCAATTAACCAAATCCTTTACTAAACTATTACGAAAAATTACCTCGACTTAGCTCCTAACGCGGTGGAACAATCCGACTTCAGGAGCGGATTCCTGTGACAATCACGTCTTCATCGTCTATTAAATATTCAATCAAGAAAAAAATCGCTTTCCAAAATAATTTTATCAACTTGTTTATAATTTAAATTTCCACTTTGCAAAATTTTAAATAAAATGTTCTTTTCAAAGTTCAAACTTGAGTTTTTAACATATCTACATCGACGGTTTATCTATCACGCCACAAGTTCACCCTTACAAATTTTAATTTTAACTTTTCAATTATACTTCCAATAATCCAAAAATAAATCTAAACTAGTAATCAAAAAATTTCGCTCATGAAAAATAATCTTTAATCAAAAAATAAAATCCAAAATTTCAACTCACAAATTATTCAATCTGAGAGACCACATCCAATCAAAATATTTCCAATCATTCACAAAATCACAAAAACTATCATTCGCAAAACAATATTATTTTGCATAAAATTTTCACATAATCATAAATATCTTAAAAGCCGAAACACGCACAACTGGCTCGTGCGGCCATTTTTGGCGAAAAGCTATTATCTCTTTCGTTTTTCCCCACCCTTGACCTTTTTAAAATTCCAACTTTCAAAAATGAAATTTACAAAAATAACAATTTAGCACAGGGTGGGTCCAAATCGTTTTGTTTCACGACAATATAGTAATATAGTAATAATATTATATTATATGTGTAAGTTTGAAGTAGTCCGTCTTGCAGACTGAATGTCTGAAATAGTTTCGAAAGGTTAAGGTTAAGTGAATAATATATTATGTCTGCGATCTTCTAGATTGACTTTTAAAGGTATATCCTCACTACAGGAGATTACGAATTTTTATTTTACAAATTATTCTGAGTGATCAAAACTTTGACATAACGTCCAATTTACCAATCAGGTTTCAAACTTTGCAAAATAAACTGCGAGGATCTACCCTAAGCAGCAATTTGATAAATTTCAATATTTCTTGATCTTTTCAAGTTTTTTCTTTTTCAAATATTTTCAGTTCTACCTACCCTGTCAAAAGTGATTAATTAATGTTGATTAATGTTTTTCTTCAATAAAAGGTTTTCTACGTAATACGTATGTACCTACTATTTAACACTAACTTATTATAAATAATTATATTTGATTCATTATTGTAACGGGCTGTGACTCCACTGCACCGAAGCTTAAGCTTATACATAATATATGTATTTGATTTTTATTAACAGAAATTTTTAAGAAACTTTGCTGAACAGTTGTTTGCTCTTAAATTAAAATAACATAGAACAATTAAGTGGTATTTTAATAAAAGCACTTTTATTTATAACAACAATTTTGTAATAATATTTCTACATTCGCAATATTTTAAAATAAACGTAAATTATTGACTTGTGCAATTAATGTATGTAATATAAGAATTTAAAAATTAACGAGCTTATTAGCAATATTTACTTACTTCGTCATAATATTTCAAATTAAAGAAATGTCTATTACATATTATTAATTAAAAAATTAACAATAAATTATTATTAAGTTAATTATTGTAGACTTTGTTCTAACAAAACTATGAATTGCAATTATTTTAAATAAATTGAAGTAAAATATAATAAACAAAAACAAACCTGAGGTTTGAAATTCAGCCGGAACACGATAATGACTGCGATCACTACTTAAAACATTTTTGGAAATATATTGTTGTGAGTATTGAAACGAATAAGCTTTTTTCTTGTCATATTTACCGATATTTACTCTAAATAAGCTAATCAAAATACACCAACAGAGCACACTCATTTTGAATTTTCACGTTTGCACCATTTCAAAATTAGAAAACATAAAAAGTAGTACACTATTTAAATATTTACATAACATTTTCCACTTTTCCACCCAACAAATTTGAAAATGATGGAAATCTGAATGCGAGTTTATCGACGCGTTTTTTAGAAGTACATTGGCGTAACAAAGGTATCGTTCGACTAAATGGTTGAATTCAACTAAGGTTTCATTAAAGTTCTTAATACTTTCGTTTTCTTATATAATGTAATATTAAAATATGCGATTTAGACAATATATCGCTTTATGTTTTAGGTCAGTGGTTTTAAAAACATGTTAATTAATTCCAAGTTCTAAAAAATTAAATTCCTGTAAATGCTTTTTTAATCGGCTATAAAGTAAAATTAATTTATTGAACAATTTTTATTGGTGACTTAAAAAGTACCAATTATATAATTATTTTTTTAATTAATTGAAGCCTATAACTCAAAAGTGAAAAGCTATCATTGTGTTATTGAAAGTAATGTGATGGAGAAAAGTACGAAAGCAGGTAATAAGATCAATTATGAATTCTTCTAATTATGTAGGAATCTAGGTACTTTGTCAATAGAAAATTGTTACCATCACAGTTTTTACCTTTTACAAAATTGGAGAAATAAAAAACCCAACGAACCATCAAATTAAGTGTTGCAGTTTTTTTAGGGTGCATTAGAAAGGAGAGTATTAAGTTTCATGGTAAAACGCAAAAAAAAACTTTATTTGCTGTTCATTGATATAGTTTATGGTTTATTGGTTGAATAGGAAATTGGTTCTTATTAGAGACATTTTATCTATGCAATATAACGGATATGTAAGTATCATCAAAATAAATCCTAAACTGTTTATTAAACTATCTTAAAATGTGATAATATTTTTTGTAAGTTATGAATTAAATTATTCTTCAATTTCATGTAACATGTAAAAATTAATTTTATAAAAAAATAAACAATCTTATTATCACAGAAACTAATATTTAAATATAGTACCCAAGAATCGTAAATTAAATTAAATTAAATTTTTTGTTTTAACCTAGGTACGTACCATTTTAACGAAATCTAATTTAATTTATTTTCAATTATAGTGCATTAGTATTGCATTGATAAAAAAAAGAAAGTTCAAAATAAAATTTGGATTAATTTAATAGTGAAAATTTACTACGGCTCGCGGTTAAAAATCACTATTTAAACTGCGTGTAGTATTTTTGATAAAAAAATGATGTCATTTCTAGAACTTGATTATCTTTCAATTCGCATACAAGCGCCATATATTGAACAATAAAAAGAATGTTGAAAAAAATACAGTGAACTATGGTTTTCCCAAAGTTTATACTTGGGATGTAGCCTCGACCCTTATAATGTCAAACTTGTACTAATATACAATCAATCCAGAGTATGGGCAAGAATAAATTAAATTATTGTTTATGAACTTACTTTCAATAACTATTACAGCAATTAATATGTCAATAATTTACATGTTATCTATATTTATATCAAATGGAAGTAAATTTAACTATTTATATTTTACATTATTTCACACTCAATGGGTACGCAATTTTAATAAATGTTACAAATTCGCATTATTAAAACGTTTTCTCTTAGAATTGAAATTTTAAAAACATAAATGCAATCTTAAGCATCTATCCGATTTTTATTCATTTCGTAAAACGAAATTTTAAAATTTGCCTTGAAATTTTGGTGCACATACTTTTACTTACTTATAAAATTTCCTAAGAAACCGACACTATTGATTACGCAAAATTTTTTATTGTGTATACCCATTTATTATTAAACTTGTGGATACAAACTGGCAATTTAATTATAATACGTAAATATACAAAATTAAATAAAGAGTAAGTACATTGCAAACGGGTAAGTAAGTAATTATTTGTCATATAATTTTCCCAATGAGACACCCATTCATAAACTAAACAAACCTTGAATCTTTTAGGGTCACGCTAAAATTTATAGCTGCTAAAAATTTTTTTAATGCAATGGTAATATGGTAATTAATAATATTATAATCTTCATTACAGTTTGCCATAACACTTAACTACGTGCAAATTAAAACGTATAAAACAAGACAAGGTGAAATTAAACAATCAACACCCCATGGGTAACTTTAAAAAAATTAGTTTCATTTTTAGTCAAATAAAAATATAAATGTGTAAATATGTAAAAATATTTTACAAGAATAAGGATAATAATAAGGAAATAAGTAGCCTTTCCTATTTTTTAATTTATATGTTACGCATAGAGAAGCGAGTCAAATAATTCTGTATATTAAAGCCAAACCTATGGAGTCGAAACTATTTGAATATTTTTTATTGCTTGAATGGTAAACAAGGAGACTATATCCAGAATTACTAAGAAATTTTTTTTAAATATTTTTTCGAGTACGAGTTTTTTTTACAGGCCGAGGCGGATCAACCGAGGTCTGTATTTACGAGTACTCGGAAAACAGTTTCCTGCCGCATGATAAACGTAATTTTTTACGCTGACTTCTATAATTAGTTATATAAAATTTAATTATTTTTTTAAATATCTGGTATTAGGGATTTTTGTTGTTGGTAGTAAAATATTTGAATATTCAAAATTTGACGTTTAAATTTAATTAACTTAAAAAATATAGGTACTATTTGTTACATTAACTTTTTATAAAATTTTCTAACAAAGATATAATATACTTACATATAATTATAAAATAGTAAGTTAGTCGTATTATAATAAATTGCATTAAAAAGTGCATTTCATCCAAAAAATTTGTAATACCTATTTAATTCAATTTGATGTACAAAATATAACCAAGAATGCCAACTACTTATAAAATAATCACTGTTTTTTTCAAACGCTAGGCGAGAAATCCAGCTTTTCAAGCCGCATTTGAAATATGCAATTGAACACTTGCCTTATGGAGGCGTGAAATATAATAAATTTAAACAATTTTTGTTTAGTAGTAACATTAAAAAGCTAAAATTATATTTTGAATAATATAATATAGAAAGGTTAATAGTATATTTGAATGCTTTACTTAATAACTAAAATATGTGCTAAAGAAAATTCTTTCCCATTTCTCCCATTATATGTACATACTATAATGTATGATGTATGTATGATTTTAGTCTATTAAATTGAAATCAAAAGTTTAGCGTTGTTGATAATGCATTAAAGAATCACAGAACTTTGTAAAAGTTCCAAAAATGTAAATACTTAGAGGTTTCCCCAGTTAGGCCTCAAAGAGTAAAGATATGTTGGACAAGCTAATTATGAATTAAATAAATAATATAAGAAAATAATCGTAGAAAAGCATTTTTTTAAATTTATCTAAAATTTAATATTCCATAGAAATTAAATATAAAATTAAAGAGAAGGTCATAGCAATATATAATTAACCTGAAATTTTTTTGTGCAGTTTAAAAAAAATATATATTTGCTACGCCCAAACAAAAACGTTGATTTCCCTGCTCTTCATTTTGTTGGCGGTACGTGTGCTTTGATATACTCTTAATGTTTTTGTCAGTCGCGGTCGAACTCGACTGACAATCGTGTTTCAAATCGCACAACTGTTTTTTCCCGTTTTAGGGATATCCTTTCTCAACTCCCTTTTCTGGTCACCACTGCACGATCCGCGAGACATCCGAGACGGTACACCACGACATAGACGCGTACACTTTTTGAGGTTCTAATAGCTGCTTGCCCACAAAATCCCATTTTGTTAGTTTTCGACACACTTTGGCAAACTTCGGTTAAACTTCTTCAAAGTTCAAAATTCAAAATTTTTTGATCGACGAAAATCGACGCGGCCAAACCCGCGTCAACGTATATTTTGATCTAAGATCTCCAACGCCCGTAACCCACTCACCAGATGAAGAAGATTAAAGCACCTACGGCGCTAAAAGCTTTGCATTGCCATTCCGCTACGCGTCGCGGTCGACACCCGAACGAGGTCTATGGCTTCGAGTTCCATCTTTGGCGAGTTCTGTCATTCTTCAGGGATATTTTTAAATAGTTATGCGCCCTCCGGGCCTGTTTTATTTTTTTGGCTTACTCAACAACGGCTAATCATACAGTCGTGTTAAAAGATGTATCTAAAATACATGTAAATTTTCGAAAACTAATTTATAATTCAACAAAATTTTTGTTCTAGTATGCTTAGAAAAGTGTTCTCTTTCTTAGTGTGTAGATGAAATTTTGAAAATCATGGGTCCGATTTTCTGGCAGGTCCACCTTTTCTCTCGAAAAGCTACGTTTAAGTTACATATTGTAATATAATATGTAATAATTATTTCTTTAATGTTATGAACAGAACAAAAAAAATTTAAGGATAAAAGTCAACACTATTACCTATAATAAGATACTATTTACTTCTGTATTTGTTCATGTTTGCAGGCGATCAATATGGAATTAAAAAATTAATAATACTTAAAAATGTTTATATACCTGTATTAATAACCGTATTTCAGATTACAGGTTTTGTCTTTTCAGCATTGTCAGTTGCAATTAGATTAAATTCTAAATATAAAATCAGTATACAAATATTTAAAAAGGTCTTCAAATTTTTTAGTACAGCAGTATGATATAAAATAAACATAAAACGAGAATTATGTTTAAACTTATAGGATCTGACGATGCTGAAAATACGTAACCGGTAATCAACCACAAAGCATAAACTTTCTCAATACTAAATAAAACGTAATCTAAATTCACGAGGAATATTAAAAAAATAACACAAGCTTGATCTAACAGGACGACATGCGCTATTTAAAATTTAAAAATTCAATAATACGATTGCTGCTCTACAACAAAAGGTAATCAAAAAAAAAAATTAATTAATCTACAAAAGCCAATTAAATTATAATGATTGATTACTTAAAATTTAAATTAAAAATTAAATATATTCTTAACCGCAATTAGCAATATAAAAAAATTTCTTAAATTACGTAAAAGTTCTTAATTGTAATTATAAATACCAAAAACTTCATCATCTCACTATAGTCTACATAAATATTCTATTATTTTTTTTTTCGCAAAGTTCGTAGAAATATTTTATTACATAGCAAAATTCTAATTAAAGTTTGTCTTAAATTGTCTCCTATTTGTATTAATTGTCTGTTTTACTAAAGCTTGCAAATTTATTAGCCAATACAATTATTTCCACATTACAATGCCGGTTTTATCACTTTTATCAAAAAGAGAAAAAAATTTGAAGCTTTTGATAAAAAAACTGGTTGTAGTTGGAAATAAAAAAATATATATATAATTATGTATATACCAGGTAGTGCTAAATATTTTTAGTTTAATTTTTAAAAATATAACTATTTACAACAATATAAAATTTATTTCCAATTGAATTTTTATATTATAATTTTCATTGACACTACAATTAAATTTAATAAATTTTTGTTACTCTTCATTTTTGTTTTTCCAGCTTCAGCTTTCATTTTTTTAACAATTCACGATCCGCTTGTAATCTTATTATTTCATAATATACAGTAGGGCCTCGGTAATCCGGACTCTCGCTTGTTCGGTGAGCGCTGTAATCCGGCCGGGCAATGGGATTCGCGGGGGAGGCCCGGCGGCGTGTAGGTGCGGGGGCTATCATGAGCCAATGCGCCGTTAGTCTTTTGTTTATCGCCTTTCGTGTAATACGTAGTGTCAATTAAGTGCATAGTTGTAATTTTGAACATGTACATTTTGTCTATATGCTATAATTTAAAAATTGATTAAAGAAACTAAGGTTAAACATGTGTTTTATTAACATTTAATATGGCATACTATAATCCGGACGCCTCGATAATCCGGAAAGGGTCTTGTTTTTGCCTCTCCGGATTAACGAGGCCCTACTGTACTTCAATAATAAAATAACCACAATTATTATAGATATGTATTGCGAATTCCAATAATTTTTTTATAATTTTTTAAATAGTAATAATTTGTTTTTATAAAAAAAATCTAACACGAAAATAGTAATCGTGCACACACTTACATAAACGACAACATTTAATATATTTTATGTAAATAATTAGCTAGTTTTTATTATAATTATTCTTTATATAGAAATGACTAGATGTGCGCATTTTTTAAACTATGAAATAAATAGTACTTTGGTTCACATAAAACTTGAACCGATATACGACATAGATATAAATTTGATATCGTCTATTATATTACCACAACATAAAAATTAAATTTCACATTTTCAAATAATGCGAAATACGATTGTCTAGTGATTTCTAGTTTCATAAGTTTGTTTATGTCAAACTTAATTTACAATGTTGTAGTGTACTCGTATTTTTCTTAAAAATTATACAGCTTGAAAATTATTTTTACAACGTCATCAATACTTATGACGTGTATTGCTAAAAATTTTATCTGAACGATATTAATATTGCTATTCAGAAAATCAGGATGCATAAATAATACTTACTAGTTGATAAATTTATTATTAATTATTTAGTCTTCTCATTTAAGGTCAAAGTTATACCATTGAAATAGATGTCACCATGATTTTCATTATTTATCTTCATTATGTTATATTTGTTTAAAAAATTTAAATTAATTCTTTTAAAAGTAGTTTCCTCTTTATATATTTAAATGTAAACAAATTTAATCGATAATACCTACATAAATCTATGCAATTTACATTCATTAAACAATGGGATTAGTGATTGCTATAGAAGTAATTAAATTAGGTATGGAGCTTCTAAAACTAAAAAAATTAATTATTTATGAACCAATTTAATTTTTTTAATTTAATTTTTATTTTGTCAAAGATTGCAATGCGATAACTTGAACAAGTTTGTCGATTTGTTTGATAGATATGTGCCAAACTTACGTTCTACTTATGATATTACTTACACATTACATAAAACTTATGTCACTAGACGAAAGAAACTTTTACAAAAATGTAGAACAATTTAATATTTAAATGAAATGAGTGAGTTTAATTTTTTTTATTTTAATTTAATTTAAAACTTATGTGCATAGATTAAAATTTTATCATATAATTAGAAAAAAGTTTGAACAGTTAAAATATTCGTTTAGGTGTATAGGTAATAAAATTTAATTTTTTTTGTTTATTTTGCCTATAATACACTCTATTTCTATGAACTGAGCCATAAAATAAAGTATTAATAATTAAACAAAACAAATGCAAATTACACATTTCTTTGTTAATTTAATTTGCTTAAAAAATAAATATTTACCGTAACAATAAATTATGAACAATATTAAGCATGAAAATTATAAATTGAACTAAACGTTACGGTTAAAAACTTAAAGTTAAAGTCTTTAACGAAATTAATGAGGATATAAAAGATTCGGAGAGAAAATAAATAATAAATAAACTATAAACTTAATTAATTGCTTTAGGGAAAAACCATGAAAATGGTTTATGGAAAATTTTGTCAGTTTGTGTCGTTCCTTCTTTTCTTTATTGCCAGGCTATTAGGTACATTATATTTAAATTTATGAAAATAAACTTTAAGTTAACCTTGATAGATCTTATAAAAAAAAAATTAAAAATCGTTAAGCATGGTTTTCGAATCTGCGTGGATTCTCATTCTAGAAGTTTGTTTTATTTTAAAAATTTAAGTAATTTTGTGAAATGCAATTTATTTAAAAAACAAAGAAAATAGTTGTTATAAGTTACCAGACAGCTGATTATGTTATAAAAGTGCTGTAAAATAAAATTAATTTATTTTTAATGAGCTTCAATTAATGATTACAGGTTCAATAACTTTTTAAATCAGTATGTTGTGTACTCTGTTTTAGACTTAACCCAGAATAGTAAGCTGTTTAAATCATAGAATATACTTTAGTTTATTATTATTGACCCCTCCCTTTAAATTTATCACTGTTATTTAATTTTGAGTTGTATTTCATCGAGTTTAAATCAACTTATCACTGATTGATAATTATGTGCATGTTATATGTTATTTTTTTCACTAAAAAATTTAATAAATAAAGTCAGACACAATTTTTGTCTACTTTTGTTGATACTAACAGCGACTCTTCTATTCTTTATTTTATTATTTGTATGGTACCTGTCGATTTTCCTCATATAGTAGCTGATCAACTGGATCTATTATTAATTATTTTTTTCCATATTATATTACATTCCGCACAGCTTCGAAATGAACTTAAAATTAAATGAAAATAACGTTTGGCCAGGAAATGATTGCTAAAAACCCATGGATTTGAACTCGAATTTATCAGAGTTGGAGTAAAAGAGCAAATAGAATATGAATTGTATGAAATTGATCGTTATATTTTCATATTGCCATATAAAATTTCATATTATTCAGACATCATTATGAGAGATTTAAGAAGCATTATATATTTATAAATAAATAGATTAATTATTATTATTAGAGAGTGTGGCCACTCATTAAGAAAATATCTGTTTCGATAAGCCTCCATGCATGTTTACTCGTCGTTTGATTTGATTTCCTATCACAATATTACACTTTATGGATATTCTACTGTTTCGACCAAAAAATACTCGTCTCGTATAAATTAATATTATTATTGCTAAATTTTTATCAAAATAAAGTATTATTCAGAATCGTCAATGACATAATTAATTATACAGTCGAGTCGCGAAATAGTGAATACCGTATATAGTGAACTACCGGAAATAGTGAACACAAAAATTTTAACATTGAGTGTATATGGGACTCCTATATAACGAACAGCGGTAACCCCGATACAGTGAATTGCGTACTAAATCGTGCAGTTTGAATGACATCAATTATAGGGACTTCCCCCCAAGACTGAGAATTTACATTAGGTAACATATTTACACTTCATATTATTTGTAAAGTTAGCATAGAACGCAATTTTTATATGTAAAAAAATGTTATATAATATATTTCACTAAGTGTTTTGAGAACGCACTTATTACTTAAAGATGAAGTCTGTAATACAAGAAAAAGTGTTGGAACAAGGATATCGAATATTATATAGGGAACGAAATTCAGATCGATTCTGATCCAGAAAAGGAAGACGAGGATGAAATGGTTTCTTATGCCTAATACATTGGCATAGTAAATAGGTTAGTTGCTTATACCTGTAACTAGCAAGACAGCTAGTAATGAAATGTAAACCGATAGGACAGGACCTGTCTGTCTGAATTTGCCTTGTGCACAGGAAAGTTGACTAGCTAGGCTAGTACTGGTACATGTAACGGGTACAAGTAACTTAAACAATGTAAACTAGCCATTATTGTAAATTTTGTAAATACCGAAAAAGTGAAAGGTCTTTGCCCTATTTAATTCACTATTTCGCGACTCGACTGTATTTTCGTTGCAATTATTTAAGACGTCACTATTCAAGTCACATGACCTCAGGTTAATAATATGTATTTATACTAATAATTTCTGCTCTCGCATAAGGCAAGTACTTGATAATTTGTGATAATTTATTTTATAAAAACGACGTCATCGAATACTTTCAATAAAACCACATTTAAAGGCGTATTTCCAATGACGCTAGCAATATATACTTTCGGGGTAATTTTAAAGTTTTTAATAATACTTATAACGGTTTTCAAATTTAAAAAATCTATTTATTTTAATGAATGCATTCCTTCTTAAATAATATTACCCAATTTTATTAAACAAGTTTACTGCATGTCTGTTATTTAACTTAGCTTATGGTGATAGTATTTTTTAAACTTTTACAGTTAAGTGTGTTGATAAAATATTAATCAAATTAGAAGTCTAAAAAAAAATATTTGAAAAAATAATTGAATAACTTGATTAGTTATTGCGCATCTTTCAGTCAGTGACGTCATCCCTGTCTGATGAACAACATTATCAATATTTCTTTTAAGTAGCAACCTGTATTTTTAAAAAAATTTTAATTTGTTTTATTTTCTGATTGTTTAATTATCCTATAAATACTTAATATTTATCTGAACATTGTTTATGTTTTTTTTTATCAAAGCAAATCACGAAGGTTAATTAATTATTCTTAATATTATGTAAAGATTACTTTTACAGCTTTGTTTTCATATTATGTACATGAGCAATTAAATTTAATTTTAACGTAAGGTTATATTAGGAATCAGTAGATAATTACATTTAAACGGTGAGTTGAAATACACACAAATTTTAAACAAAACCTAAAATTATAAACAATCCAAAAATATGAAAATTATAATTTCAACAATGAAGGATATTTTATTCGATTTTTGATTCATTTTTACCTTCCGTTATTTTAATTATTAGTTCGATTTACTGTTTTTTTTATTTTATTTCTACCGTTATTTAAATAATAATCTTTTTTTTTATATTTTGAATGTTTTATATATTTTATTGTGAATTATAATTTATGTAATAATAAAGAAACAAATTGCTGTTTGTAGTTGTGTAATAGAAACTACTTTGACAATAAAACAGTTTGAAAACGCAATTTGATGCTCAAAAGCTTTAAATTATGTTATTTTTTTAATTTGTATAATATAAACAGTTCTAAACTTTGGGGTAAATGTTAATTGTATTAATTTTATTTTAAATGTTATATAATACATAGTACGAAAAGAAGTAAACCACCATAATATATTATTTTTATTATAAGTAAATACTAAAATATGAAAATTAATTTATTATTTCCAAAATTACTTTTTTATTTTTTTTTAATTTAGATAACAAAGAATTGATTTTTGTATATTGTTAGTTTTAAGCTCAAATTAAAAAAAAAATATATAATAACTTACCGAATTTCATTTTTAAAACCAAAATTTTAAACACTAAAAAACTTTTAAAACTGTTTTACAATTTAAAAATTTGTAATTGTTAGATAACAACGTTCACACATGAACGATTTCTTAAATACTGCGAAACGAAGGACTCATCAGTTTGATATATATTCGAGCGAGTAGAATTTTGAACGTGCTTACAAAAAAAGAGGAACTAACAGTTTGATAAGCCATTCAGTATTTAAATGAACTACGTTTGTAACTTAATTTGTAAAATGGGAAATCACAAATAACGTGTAGTAAAATTAAGTCATACTGAGCGCATCATCATTTCATGATTTGTTTTTTAATCCTCATGAATAATACACATCTTACAATCATTTCAATTTTATACTTTGATAACTTAAATTTTTATTTGCCAATGTGATTTTTAATTTATTGTAAAATTATCTAAATAACTTTTATCATACCTAATTACCTGTTTACGAAAACCAATTTCAAATTTAAACTTCAAGATAAAAAATTATTGGATAAATATATAATAAAATATAACTAAACCCTTAGTTTGCTTAAACGAGATTATTGGTACATAGATGGGATATTGTAAACTTGTTGGGTCATTCACTCAACTATGGAATTTGATAATATAAAAAATATACAAGTATAAATAAATTATTAATTTTCTTGACATTACTTTGCAATGTATAAATTTTATATGATTTTCTTCGGTGTTAAATTATTGTGGAATAGTTACATAAATCATGTTTAAATTAATTATTTTGCATTTGTAGAATCTTTAAAATTTATTTATTTTTATTTATATCGAAAAACAATTATATATAAAAGATAATAAAAGCAATAAATTAATTAGTGATTGTACGGAATACAAAATTATATAAATGAGTAAATACAATAGTTAATTAATTAATGCATCAACAGATAATCGAGGTACAAATATCAACACACAATGCTGCTAATTAAAGACATATTTAAACAATAACTATGAACGAGCTTCAAAATTATAAATGTAACATCTAAGGTAAGTATACAAACTACAAAAAAAAATTAAATCAAAGAAGTCGGTTTACGGACGATAATTTTACGTGATAACGCCATAAGAAAACATTGATGAAAAATTGCATACTTTTATGAATTGAATTGAATTATGTTTTCTTATGACGTAAAATTATCGTCCGTAAACCAAGTGTTAACTTAAAAATTGAATTGAATTATGTTTATGTAACAGATAATACGAATTAAAACTATGTTATTACATTAATCCTCAATAGGTTAGTGCGTTATGTGCGTGAAACATAATTGCATCATTTGGTGATCGCGAGATCGAACCTCATGCCGGACAAGTTTTTTTTAATGGCATTTTATAATTCAAATGATGTCTATGTATGATGCAAAGCCGATCGTGCCCTCGTGCGCTCTCGCTTGCGGAACGTGACAATTTTTCGTGCGTGCAGCCGGTATATCAATTTATAAGACGTTATCACGTCAAACAGCATAAAGATATTTAAATTATTTCTAAAATTTGTTTAGCTTCTGTATAGCCAAAATAAAATAACATGGGAAGTATAAAAATGTTCTTTAGCCAATTTTTGTATAAATTCTATATTGATCGATATAGTTTCGTTTAAACACCGCAATGAGTTAATTTAATTTTTTACAAAGTTAGGGAATTTTTACTCATTAGACCTCTGAGCAAGCTGCGTGCAAAACTCGCAACTTTCATTTAATTCTATTAAATAAAACTTTGACTTTTGTTCGAATTTTTAGCAGACAACAAGAAAAATCTATTATAGTATTTAAGTAGGTAAAATGTATGTATCAGCATTGATATGCAGCAAATACAAATGCAAAATTTGTGAATAACTTTGCATTTTAAAGCATTTATTTAAATTTAACTAATTAGCGTTGTATTATCATTTATTTTAATTTTATTTTATTTTCTTACAAAGTTGAAGAACTTTTGAAAACTCAAAGCATGTTACACTTTGGTAATATTCATCTTTAATTTTATCAGATTTAAATTCTGATTGTAATCGTAAAGCAAGATGCAGTGATATCTGCCAACCGACAATGCTTAATAATCTAACATAATGGACGAGTTTCACTAGTCACAGATTTTTTAAATAATATACGAACATAAAAATTTGATCAAAATGCTATTTATCTGTTTAATTGGTTGGTCTCAAAACTCAACATAAGATTTAAAAATTTTTTTTTAATTTGGAAAAGTATTTAAACTGAGCGCCATGATTGACCAATGAAAATTAACTATCATTAGCGCTGTTGTTAAAACTAAAGATCAGCTGTTTGAATATCAAAGTGAGATTGGTATCTACCTTGCCAATTTTCAGCAGTTTCGACTTGGCAACTGAGCTGTTTTTATTGTCTTTTAAAACCGCGCTATTTTTTTAAATAATCGGTCCGTGACGTCAGCGGCCGGTTCTTTAACAATTATTTTTTTACCTTAAACGTACTTAATAAATGTTGGAAAAAATTGTGAATGCTCAATTTGACCCGAGGTTTGACCTTTACTTGCAAATAAAAAAATTTAAAAAAATAGTGAAACCCGTCCATTATATAACGTTTTATGTTAAACAAGTTTATCGTTATTTGTATTATATTTCCTTAATAAATCAAAATTATAAATATCTAAAAAAATTACATTTCCTTAATAATGCTGATACATATTTTAACCTACTTAAGCCCAATTTTACAATAGTCAGATAAACTTGGTAGAACATTATACCATAAGTATTTCTCTTATAGTCTGATCAGAAAATTCAAATTTTTATTTGTTAAATGTTTCCATACGCAACTTGCTCGGACATATAAAACAATTTAAATAAGTTCTACTTAAACGTTTTCTTTTAGTATAATTGCATGGATAAATAAGAACTGATAGTGATAAGTAATAATATTCTAAGCCGAACTTCTCAGAAAAAAGTGAACTTTTCGTGGTAACCAAATTAATATTTTACATATTTGTAATAGAAAAACCACAAATCAATAAATCAATATAATAATGTACATAATGATGACTTTTAAAAATTAGTATGGAAATTACAACTTTTTTACTTTTAGATAAAATATAGCGATGTGTATAATATTATGTTATGTTAAAAATTGTTTTTATTATAATTTTTAATGTCATATTATTATATCTCTAAGGTAAGATATGCAATTTATGTATGTACAGTATGTCTATAATAGATTATTTTCAATTATAAAATAATAGACGACGTTTTTCCATTTGGTTCAATTGAAACAAAAATTTATTCAAGTAATTAAATTTCTTAGAAAGATGATTATCGATTTGAATTATCGATAATCATTGGTTATTGGTTACAATAAAAATAAATGTAATGTTATACCTATTGTTTTCATTAAATGCAATATACCTATTTTGCGGCAAAGTTTTTACGAAGTTTATGAGTCCATAAAGGTTTATAAGGCTTCACATTGAGAATGACTCAAAAAATTTAGTTGTATTTTTATTGCGTCATCAATAATTTATGATAATAAATAAGTAATTATTAGTTCCTGTTATCCGAGCGAAGAAGAGTTGTAATGTTTTTCCATTCGCGTAATTTAAGGAACGTAATAAAATTATTTTTGAGTCAATCAAGTTAGTAAATGGAACCAATTCCAGACTTGAAAACGCTGAGTCATTCAGTTGAATAAACATTTTCGAACGTCACATAAAGATCTATCAATATGATTAATGTTATGAACACGTGATAATATTTATGATAAGGTTAAATTTTTATCCTGTTAAATAAAAATCGAAATTAAAGTTAAAATTTAAAGTCACAACTTACTTGTAAGAACAAAAACTATTTAATGGAATAATTACAATTAATTAGTTTTCCATCTTTTACATAATATCTCCAGGTTTGTCTGATGAGAATCCAAAATTCGAAGCAAAATGTTGACACTATGTAACAAACTATTATAATCATTCAATTAAATAGTTTATGTTAATTTTAATTTTTATTTATTTAATCTTATAAATAAATCTATCTGTTCACAGTTGGACAATTGGTAACTGATTAACTGGTTAATTTTTGGAAAGTCGTTGAAGACTACGGGCAAATATATTAAAATTATATTAGATTTAGCAAGCTGTGGGACTTGAATCTGGATAGTTTCAAAATGTTTTTAATCTTGTAGTTTTCTTTGTGTCAAATTTTTAACCAGGGTGATGAGACATAAGTTTATGAAATAAAAATTTGTTGCAAGTTAGTAAAGAGAAAAACAAATTTTTTCTTTTCATGAAAACAATACGAAACATGCTAGTACATTAGTCTTATTTTAAAATAATAAGAAAAACAATTTTTTGCAATAGCGAGGGTAAAGGCTATAAGGCCTTGGCTATTTGTTGCCAAGGACAATAAAAAGATGACAAAGCGGGAACAAAGTAACTTTGTTGGTCCTAGGCACAACAAAATGCTCAAACTGTTGTTGCGGATAATAAAAGCGGGCAACAAAGTAATTTTGTTGGTTCTATGCACAACAAAATGCGCAAAATTGTTGCGCATAGTTACTATCGATCACGCGGTTTATCAAAAATTATTTATTTTAATTACAATTTTGTAATTGTCTAAGTGAGTCTATTACCTCCCGCAATCAAATGAAGTTCAAATGAAGGCTACGCCTCGTGCAAACAAACCTTTACCCTCAAGTCAAAAAAGAATCACTTTAACCCCTCGGTGCATAAGTACTATTAATAGTTAGAAATATTCCCATTAAAAATTTATTTATAAACTAATAACCCGACTATAACCGACTGAGACGGCCATTAGCCTAGTTTGTTAGCTGAATAACTGCTGACCTTAAGGTACCCGGTTCGAATCCGGGAAGAGTCTAAACTTTCTTATGATTGTCTCGGTGCTTCGAAGGGCACGTAAAGCCGGCGGTCTCCCTGAGTTGATGATTGCCACCGTCAACTATTACAAAACAGGGTTACTGGCATTCCCCAATCCGGCCTAAGCAACCGTGGGGTCTAAATGCTTAAAACCTTTCTCGATAGAGAAAGAGGCTGATAGTCCAGCAGTGGACTGAAGAAGCTGATAAAGAAGAAGAACCCGACTAGAAAAAAAGCGTAAATTATTTTTGTGGTTTAAAAATTTACGGTTTGGAAAGAACGTAAGACATTTATGCAAAAACAATATTAAATTTAAAAACTTAATTATTTACAGGTACAATTCGCAGGTCTTCACGTTATTTGACGATTTTAAAATGATTTTAAAAATTAAACTTATGTAAAAAAATTCTATGAGTTCACTAATTGCTTACTCAAGGTAAATATTCTACAATAATAAATTATCCAGCATATCCATATATCATCCATATATTATAGTGGTTTTCTCCAAAAAATATTTGAAGAAGCCTTTACTATCTTTTTTTTTAGTTTACCTTGGCTAGCTTTTCAATGGTCGGCAGCATTAAGCTCTACTCAAGAGTCGGTTCATATGGCAGTTACGGCAGTTATTTAAATTAATATCTCCAATCGCATATAATTTTAATTCAAACATTAAATGCAAAATTTTGATACTTCTTTAAAGGGATCGAAGTTTCGATTTCCTTTATCCAAATCGCCTTGTTATCACTTTCACACATTCGCTCGTGCAAATATAATTTTTAATTTTTAATTTTTCAATTTTAATTTTGCCAAATGCAATTTACAACTGTCAACTTATCTCTCTAAATTAACCAAATTAATCAACACACTACCGTTCGGTAGCAACTTATAAAAAATATTCCAAATTAACTTCAAATCTAAAAAATAATACTTTCAAAATAGCATTCGCATCAAAATTATTTATTTAAATCAAAGCAAATTATAATATTACTCACAATTCTCAAAAATATCAAAACTCAGCGGGCATACAAAATTTCGCATCCGCTGTCGGTCATAGTTGGCCAAAAAAGCCCTTATCTCTATCTTTTCTCCCCACTCTGTACTTTTCCAATTTAAACATTCAAAAATTAAATTCACAAATATTTTGTTTCACGACAATATGTATAGCATATCCAGCGTTTATCATAACTTCCACGGCGCGTCGTGGAAGTAATCAGGATGATAATATTGGGTGTGTCTTTGTACAACGACACCAACTTGGTTGGCGTTTCGACTGTTCCAGGTCTGATGTTTGGCGTTTAGGTCGCCGCCGATAATGACCTGGTCGCCGCTGTTGCTTGGGAGAGCCGTGACGTCTGATGTTTGAAGAGTAACGATTAGGGAATTCTAAGCTGAATTTAGGTGCAGCCATCCGTTGTTGCCCGTGCGGACTACTAATAGATGTTGCCTCTAGTGATTCAAGCCTTGCTTTTCGTAATGCTCTATCGACGACTTGATGTAGATTGCGGCACCGCTCTAAGGCCCCACAGTCTGACGTTTCTATAAAGCGTGCAGCAGGGAAGCTCGGCGTCATGAGCCGGCTTCAAATTTGTTTCAGTAACTAGAACGATATCTAGTTCGTGTCGCTTGATAAAATTCAGAAATTGAATTTTTTGTCGTAATAGCCCATTGGCGTTCCAGTAGTCTACACACGAAGGCAGCGCGGTTAGTTTTCAAATTAATTTAGTTTTTCTAATTATTCGATTTTTTGTTTTGCGTTGCTTTTGGATTTGATTTAGGTTGCCCTTTTTCGTCTCCCGTTTCAGAGGCCGCCAGAAAGGCTTGGACTATTCCGGAGATTAGGTCCCTTCACTTGAATTGGGCATTTCCCCGTCTTAGGTATTTGGTTTTTATTTTTGTTGCTCGCGTTTAGTTTGGGTCGTTGCTTTAGAATCGGTACTGGCCTACTGTTCGCGCCTGCCGTTATTGCAGTTCGCGCGCGTTTTGGTCTACTTTTGCCACCTTGCTCCCCACCTGGTTGGGTGTTCGCCGCCTGCCAGTTGTTCACTTTGATTTTGCATTTTTCGGCATCTTGCAATCTATTATCAAATGATCGCCGGCGCATTTGACGCACTTTGTGAAAGACTGTGCTCAAACTTTTGACACCGAAAGTATTGGGTGACCTGTGTAGTTGAGTGTGGGTTTTCGTTGGTGACGTCAAAACTCTTCACCTTCTTTAAGTTGAAGATTTTATTTTCCCTGATGGTTCTATTTAGAATCAGGGAGAAGAGCGGCAGAGGGCCGCATTTTGGTTTAGGCTCTCTTGGAAATCGATGAATAGCCGTAATGGGATAGCCCTCCGCATGTATGTATGCCATCAGGTCTTTTGAATCAAGCTCCACCGGAAGGCCTCTTAATACTATCTTAAGGGGCTTCTCTGCGGGTAGCTTAAACGCTATGTGCTCATGCGTTAACGTCTTACGTTAATTTCTTTTTGATTTCACGGGAGCCCGTGTACGGTTGTATCCTGATCCCGTTTGCCGTTGAGCGGTTTTGATAAGTTAAGTTTCTTGCGTGTAATTTTGCCTAAGTTTTCCGGGCATTTGCTACTGTTTGTTAGGAACAGGGCCGGAACCGGTGGTTCTTTCTTTTATTCAAAATTATGGAATTTGTTATTGTAATTTGCAATAATTCCGCACCCTTCGCTTCGGGTCGTTTTGTCAACCTCTGCACTTACTAAGAATAACTTCTTAGACCGGTTCTACTCGGCAAAGTATGCTACTAGGAAGGGAATGGAACTCCTTTGATGTGCACTAGAAGCTGTGATATTTGCGACTTTATAATTAATTACGCTCTATAATTCCTAAACGGGTGGGAAACCACGGTTCAAATCCTAGTCGTATCGGACTCACTGCTGTGATTTAAAGTCTAATATAGATCTGTAGATTGTGGAGTAGGATACTGGTCCTCCAGATTAGGGGGTTCTTTGTCGTGCTAGCTCTTGGTCGTAGATAAAATCGTAAAATGCTAAAAAAAATCAACAAGCTCTAGGCCTCGGATGCAGGACGGATCAACGCACTAAACCGAGTTACTTGGTGTTCGCAAACTGAAAAGCCGCGTAGATATAAATCGGATATATATTGCTGTGATTAATAATAAAAAATACTACCGCCATTTACTTATCCACAACGTAGCTCATTAATACAGAAGCAAACATCTCTTCTCAGGGCGGTCAGTTCAAAGTTTATAAAAAAAATATTAGCATTTAATATTGTAAAATTTGAATTTAAATATAATGGGCGCGATTTTTAAATCTAGTTAACTTTTGAAAGATTGGTTTGACAACGTTGCTCGTTCTTTGTTAGTTATGGAATGTGACCGACCGTTGGTCTTGAAGGACGCTTGAAGGAAGGAAGAGAACGGGTGGTTTTTGGTGTCAACAAGTGTTTTTAATAGTTATTCAGTAATTAAATTTAAAATTGTTTCAAATATAATTATTGTAGTCATCGACAAATTTAAAATATGTAAGTTTAAATTACTATTAATTATAATATCTCTGCTAAATAATTCAACACAGGGTTGGTGTTAAAAATTTCATGTAATGTAACGACTGCGGGTCGAGTAAATTTAGTTTCAAGTTTAAAACTATTTTAAATTACTACATTTTCAGTTCACGAAAGGTTGACTAATTGATTTGAGGGATGATTTATAAATTATTATATAATTACGCGGAAATTGATGTTATGTAACAAAAGAATTGTTTATTCGAATTGTTTGACCTTGGAAAAATCTTTGTAACGGTGGTATGTGTAACAGGTTGTTTTGGTAAAATAGAAGATAGTGTTTTTGATTATATGAGGGTAGATTGTTTTGGTAAAATATAAAGGTGGTTTTAGTAATACGAAATTTGTTATTTGTTCTGAGGTGAAAATATAAAATAGTAAGTAGATATTGACCGTGTGCGTATATTTTAAATGAGACGTGGTACATTTTAGAATGGCCGTCTTAGGTTAAGATATTTAGGTATGTTGATTTATTTGTTATGTATCGTAGCGTAGCGTAGCGGAGTGAAATGCGGGGCTTTTCGATGCCGTAGGCATCATTCATCCGAGTGCCGAGTGCGAGTGCCTTTGCGTTGGACTTTAGGTTGCTGACGTGGGGTGTCCAGGTGAGATGGGCATCTAGGGTTACTCCCAGGTATTTTGTTTGTTCGGACCAGGGGATTTGCTTGCCAAACATGTGCAGGTCTAGGGGTTTTGGTCCTCGAGTGCGCCGTTTTCGGAAAAGTATGGCTGAGCTTTTGTCGGAGTTGACTTCGATTCTCCAGGTGCGGAACCATTCTTCAAGGGTGTCTAGTTCCTTTTGGGTCTTCTTGATTGCCATCTTGGGGTTTATGGAATTTGTGAGTAGGGTGGTGTCATCGGCATATAGGAAAAGCGAAGAGCCGTTTTCTGTGGGGCGAGGTAGGTCGCTAACGTATATGTTGAAAAGCGTAGGTGATAGGATGGAGCCCTGTGGTACCCCTGCTGTGATTGGCCTCGCCGTAGATTTGGTTCCCTGTAGTTTTACTTGGAACTTCCTGTCGGTGATGTACGAATTTATTATTTTAACGAGTTTGATGGGGCTTGTTATGTATTTGAATTTGGTTAATATTTATACAGGGCGTCGGTATGTCTGATAACTTCATCAAGAAAGAGCAGTACCGTAATTAGGACCTCTTAGGTTTCGGTAAATTGTTTCGTTGTTTCAAATATCTTTCAATGAGATATCAATAACAATTATTTAACAGGTTTAATATTATTTAACAGATTTTTGCATAATTATTTACAGTTTCATGATTATTGAAGATATGACAATTTATTTAAAAGGTATGACAATTTATGTGACGATGTGACGACAAAAGCGTTACGATGTATTGAATGATATTATAGTTATATAAAAGGTTTTAATTGGTTACCGAAATGCATATAAGTACTTCTTATTGGTTATTAAAATATTACAAAGATTGTGGTTGGTCGTTACATATGAATAAACAATATTTGATGTTATTAGGGGGCGGGTAAAGCAAACTTCATTGCCAACACATACTTACAACACCACAATTTAACCACCCACTCAACAAACAAAACAATAGAAACAATAGTTAAACGCACCATCACAACCTTCAATCAAGAACCCCATCCTACCCCTTCCAAAGACCTCACATCTCCATCCGAAATTAAACAAATCATCCGCAAGTTAAAAAATAAAGCAGCCGGCAACGATAACATCGGAGCATCGCTAATCAAAAAATTTTCTAAAAAAATCGTACTACAAATTTACTACATTTTAAATGCCTGTCTTAAAATCCAATACTTCCCGAATTCCTGGAAACAAGCTACCGTTATCCCAATCCTAAAACCAGGAAAAACAAAATCAAATCCCTCCAGCTATCGTCCAATTAGTCTCCTTCCCACCATCTCCAAAATCCTCGAACGAATAATTTTAACACGACTACAAAACTTTACAAACGAGCACAACATCATCATTCCTGAACAATTTGGGTTCAGGGCCAAACATAGCACCGTGCTGCAATTGGCCGTACTAATACAAAAAGTTACAACAAAGTTTAATATAAACAAAACTACGACAGTAATGACCCTCGACCTGGAAAAAGCGTTTGACACCATTTGGCATGACGGACTTATTTACAAATTAATCCTTACTGACATACCCCCCCACCTCATCAAAATCATCTCCAGTTACCTCACTGACAGATCATTCAGAGTCAAAGTGCAAAATATCCTTTCTGACCCCCAATCCATCCCAGCCGGAGTCCCCCAGGGCTCCATCCTAGCACCGACGCTCTTCACCCACTATATAAACGATATTCCTAAACATGACAATACTGACATCTCACTTTATGCTGACGACACTGCTGTAATTGCTACCTCATTCAAAAAAAATCAATCCATAATTTACCTACAAAGACACGCCAACTTACTACAAAAATACTTCACTGACTGGAAACTTAAACTTAACGAAACTAAAACCACCCTGACAACGTTTACAAAACGACGAGATCGACTTACAAACACACTAAAAATTAACAACATCGAAATTACCCAGACTCCTGACGTAAAGTACCTCGGACTAATTTTAGACGAAAGACTAACTTACAAGAAACACATACAAACCACAGCCACCAAAGCTTCTCGAGCGTTTCACGCATTATATCCTTTATTGACTTACAAAAATGAACTTGACCCAAAAATCCGACTTCTACTTTACAAAACGATGATCAGACCTATTTTACTTTACGCCTGTCCCATTTGGAGCAACACTGCTAACGCCAACATCAAAATCCTACAAACAATCCAAAACAAAGCACTACGTGTGATTACTGGTGCACCACGATGGACAGAGACTTACCTACTACATGAACATAATGACATTCCCACGCTTAAAAATCTAATTTACAATACCGCCTACAACTTCTTCCGAATCACAACAAGACAAAATTCCACTACAAAGCACATAGCCCAACTGACAAAAAACACAGTACCATTCAAAATTAAGCACAAACTACTACAACAATCCATTTTATAAATTTTCGATGACATGACCTACTCTTCTTAAATTTATTTTCTTTTCTTCTGTTCTTTCTTCTTTTACCTCCTGTAAATAATTCCCCACCCCCTGTAAATAATTCCCCCCCCCCCTCAATTAAACTACATGGCGCTGGGTTTTGCACTCTTTTTGCCCGGAACGACAATACACTACCAGAGAATTTATGCAAAAAACATTCATAACTATCCGATAAATGGAAATAGGAGCGGATAAGAATATATACATATAAAATTTTCTGTAAATGTGACAATTTTATAGAATGTATTAATTAGTTAAAACAAATAATAAAGAGTATTTTTATGTTATGTTTATGTTATGTTATGTTATTAGGGGGAATTACTTATTGAACAGTTATTAAATGATATTTTAAATTAAACGAATTCTAAATTAATTGATATCAAAGAGATTAACTTTGCTGGTAAATTAGTTGTTGGAGTACCTTTTTCTTTTCGGTGAAATAAATATTTATTGTTAAACCAAATCTTGTGTTTTATTTAATTTGTGTGTACTAATTATTCCTTTAGGTATTCTTCAGTGGTTTCGCCACCAACAAATATAATATTAGGTGAGAGATTAAGAACGAGGTAAACAAAGGTAAAAGACGTTAGCATTCAAAGAGCCATCCGCAGATTTAAAAGAACCTGTAAGTGTTACTACGAGGAGATCACAACGTGTGCGATCACAACTTTGGTTTGGTTTGGAACTTTGATTTGAGAAGGCGGTAATTCAAATTGACGACTCAAAATAATACAAACATAAAAATACTCGACTCAAACACTTTCAAACAAATCAAATCAATATTCAAATTACAATATTTTCAAAACATTTGCAATCTCAAAAAACTACTATTAAAAAATTTACGGAGCTAAAAATTTACACAACCTCAAATTTTTGGCAAAAAGGCCCCTACTCTGCTAAAACTTCCGCCAACCTTTACTCTATAAAACTTTAACCGTCTAATTCAAATTTTAAAATTATAAAAATATTTACAATTTATAACAAGGGCGGCCAAAATCATTTCGTAACACGACTATATATTGCCATGCCCCCAACCTTATAAATTTATCAAATTTTCTCCCTCTAATTTACCTTGGTTGCGAGACATGCATCTTTCGAAGTGCATGAGATTTTTTTCAAATGTGTTACCTTAATTTTAATAAAATTCAATGATATGCGTCAATGTAATTTTTAAAAACATAATTATTAGATTTTAAAATAAAATTTTATCACAATTATTTAGACTTTTTCTTTCATAAGATAAATTAATGATTTAGAAAATTTGCCATTAGTTATAATTTTCTAATATTTAATTCGTACTTATTTCAACGTGGTCTAGAAAATTATCAGTGAATGACATAATAAAAATTAAAAATTTTAACTTGTAATAAGGTGTTCGTTAAAATAATAAAACCTAACAAAATGTTAAAATAATAAATTTTAACTGTTAAGTAAATAATTTACATACTACAAAGAAACATAATATTTAAAGAAACCAAAATAAACAAAAATTCACATTGAACAGGGTTGAATAAACAGGAAATTAAAATCTGAAAAAATTATACTATAGAAAATGATCAAAAATACTAAAAAATTAAAAAATTACTGTAACATAATATAAAAGCTTTTATTTCACGTTTATTGGCGATCATCAGTTATGTGTAACAGTAAAAATAAAAAGAACTAAGAGCAAATATACCAAACAAAGTTGAAAAAAATTTTAAAATTAATAAATTAAATAATGTGCTTACCAAAAATAAACTAACTAAAACCACGTGATGTGTCTAAATGAAAACTTTAGGTAGTTAAATAAAAATGAATCCTAATCTCCTTACAAAGGAGGGGTTGAAGCAGAGACATACAATGCCATCTATAACTTCGAAAATTAAATTTGAAAGAAAATTTCAAATTTTACCACATTTTTGTACCTGAAGCACGTTTACTATAAAATAGAAAATAACTTAAAAAAGTTTTTTGAATTTTTTAAGTATTTATGTGATATTTAGTAGTATGTGATGTTAAAATAATAAAACCTAACAAAATGTTAAAATAATAAATTTTAACTGTTAAGTAAATAATTTACATACTACTTACATACTAAATACTTAAAAAATTTTAAAAACTTTTTTAAGTTATTTTCTATTTTAAGGTGTTTGTTGTTAAAGTTTTAATAACGTATGCGCACTATAATTTTCTCACTATGTTTTGTTCAATGTTGGTTGTGACTTTCTGGCTACTCGCATCTGGTTCTCCTTGCTGTAATCTGCTATTGTCTGTTAAATTTTTTACAACCTTTTAAGCCCTAATTGATTCATCATTTTCAGCCTGAGATCGTCATTAATTTTTACTGTACTCTCATTTGAGGATTCCCTTGTCTAAAATTATCTTTCTTTTAAATAAAATGTAGTGAATTCAACGAATTTTCAGGTAAGTAATTTTTTATTTTGAAATAATTTTATAACTAAAATCTGTTTTTTGTTTTAGAACTAATTAGCAAATCAACATATCATTCATTTTAACTGAAATTTTGGACTCTCATCGTTACAGGAGCAATTATGTACACTGAAGACTTTTTGTATTAAAATTAAATAATTTTATAAATTGTTAAATAAAAAATTCATGACAATATGTTATAAAATAAACAAACTAAAACATATTATTAAAATAATGTATTTTAACTATTTAGTAAAGAATACAAACTTACATAGAAAAATAATATTTAAAAAACAATAAAAACGACAATAATTCATATTTAACAAGAAATGAATTATAAAACAATTACGTTATAAAAAATAATAAAAATTTAAAATAAAATTTCACAAGAAAATTACTTATTTGTTGTTTATAATCCCGGCCCTAAGTTATTTATATTAATGATGAAAATTAAAAAAAAAAAGAAAGGACTTATTTATAAAAATTTATTGCATCATTGTTAAAAATTTCTTTATTCTTTTTATACAGGTATAATAACAGATGAAATTAAATTTATTGGAATTATTAGTGTTTGGATAAAGTTTTGTTATTTGAATAATTAGACCGAATTATATTTAAGTTGCTTTTATTTTTATAAGAAAGGAATACCTTATTCGAAGAGCTTTAAAAACCAACTAACTTATAATACTTAAAACATATTCGCCCTTTTTATGGCCATACGCATTATACCTATATATTTGGTTATTTTAATTTGTAACTTGAGAACTTATACTAGAAAAATATATGGTGGTCAATAAGGAAACCACTAAATTAGTTATGGACTTTATGAACAGATGTAATTTGAAAGTCTGGCGACTATACAATGACGTTTATTTCAACAAAATTTATCTTTTAATTATTTTATTTCTCGTTCTTATAGTGACAATATTCGGGTTTAAGTTGCCACATAAAATAAGAAGCAATATTTGTCGACAATTTGTTTTAAAAATGCTCTAGGTTGCTCAGTAATTTTTAACAAATTCTTCATGCAGTAATACCGATGCTTTTCAAACGCTTTAAACAGCATTTCCGTAACTTCCTCTTCACTTTTTCTCGAATTTTTACTTTTTATTTTCCTCAATTTTTCAAGCCTAGCATCCACTCCTTTGTGTAAAATCGGATTGAGTTTTGGGATGGGCTCCTTCAACGTAATAGCTTGACGATCTACGTGTAGCTCGTTGTCTTTCTTAGATTTTGTAAATCTACGTAAAATTGGATCGAGTTTTGAGATGGGGTCCTTCAACGCGATAGCTTAACAAGCTACGAGTAGCTCGTTGTCTATTTTAGATTTAGCAACTCTATAATTTCTGTATAACTTGTCGATGCGAGGTTTGCTACTAAATTTTTGAACTATTTTTCCTTCAATTGCAAAACTAACCTCACTGGATTTATCATTATCTTTACAAATGCTTTTAGAAAAAATTGCGCAAGTTTGTTCCGAAGCATCGTTTTTCTGTAAATCCCATAATTTAGGAACTGTTTTATCTTGAAAAACCGAATCCGCTAGGATTAAAGAAGTTTTGGAATCCGCACGAGGTACAGCAACTCTGAATTTAGCAACTTCGCTACCATCCTTCAATTTTTCCCAACAGTCAGCAATGCATTTGGGAACTTTTATTAAACAGATTTTAATTTTGGCATGTTTCATATTATTTAAATTATTTGAAGAACGTTTTTTTATCGCCGTTTTATGTTGATTTGAGGCCATTTTTAAATTAATACTTTTTTAGATATTTGCAGTCGGTGCTAACGAAACTTTTTAGAAATTTTTTGAAGTTTCCTAAAACTTACAAATTATTTACTGATGATCATGAAAACATTAAAAGACGTGACCACCTTCTCGGCTTAATCCGCAATCGCCTTTTCAATAAAACGGAAAGGCAACGTGCCCACCGTTTTCCACTGGAAACTCCTCAAAAATTGGTTTAATTGGTTTAATTGATATATTTGAATTTACGTTAATACCGATAGTGTATTTCCGCTGTAATTATTTACTGATGATTATATCACCTTTATTTAACTCATTTATATAGTTCAACATAATATAGTTTCGATCTGTTGAGCAGATCCGTTAGTCTGTTGTTTTGAGTTTTGACTTCGATGTACCTATATAAACTTCCAAAAATTTCTTAAAAGCTTACCCTGCACCGACTTCAAAGATTACAATAATTGGTCGTCTGTGCCAGCTAGTTGAAGTAATTAAATAACTTAAGCATTTTTTACTTTTTAGTGAATTTTTTTTACAGTAGTTCTTTTTTGAAGTCGGTTTTATTTTTTATTTTTTAATTTTTTATTTCGTGCTTTTTAGTGGGTGCGTGTTGCGTTCGGTAACTGTTTATCGAAAGCGAATATGGGTAGACCTACTAAACGTGTTGTCCATATGGGACAGCGCCGTTTAAATGAGCCGAGCGAAGAAAGGAAGGAACGCCTATCTCAAAGCAGGAAATCTAGATCTAGGGCTATACTATTTAAAAAGAGAGTAGTGAACTACGTAAAAAGACGGACACCGTTATTTCGGCGATTCCAGTTCGGCACCGTCATTTCGGCGATTCTGATTCGGCGACAGTCAATTCGGCGATTCCGATTCGGCGACGGTAAATTCGACTACGTCGATTCGGCGACGGGAGATATACTTCCAGTTTATTCAATTTTCTACTAAATTTAAAATCTAAATGTACATAAAAACCTTAGTAGGAACGCCTATGGCTTTTTAAATTAGTATTTAAAAGCCCGTCGTTAAAAGTTGGTTATTTTCCTACCTCTCTTAATTACTTTAAGTACTTTCTTGCTTCTTTTTAATAATATTTATTGTGTTAATCTTTTCTTAGTTTTCCTCATTTCAATACAATTCATCCTTTTCAATTAAATAATAACGTTTTTGGCTGGGAGATATACTTTTAGTTTATTCAATTTTCTACTAAATTTAATATACAAAGAAACCTTAGTAGAAATGCCTATGGCTTTTTAAATTAGAATTTAAAAACCCGTCGTTAAAAGTTGGTTATCTTCCTACCTCTCTTAAGTACCTTAAGTACTTTTTTGCTTCTTTACAATAATATTTATTGTGTTAATCTTTCCTAAGTTTTCCTTCTCATTTCAATACAATTCATTCTTTTCAATTAAATAATACCGTTTTTCTTAAATACCTTCCTTTCCAAAATTTCAATTGGTTTCCACGTTTGGTAACATTTTTTGAGAAAGCATAGGTGGCATATTGAGTTGAGTTTTTTAGTCAGTTGAGTTTGGTTTTGGTATCAAAGTAAACAGTTCAGTTTAGACAAGGAAGTAGTAAGTGGAAGCGTTTGAACGTAACACGCTATTAAGGTAAGTAACGTAAGAAAGTTTATAAGATTGCAATAATTGACATTTTATCTCCAGTTATGGGTTTTGCTGTATAGATTTTAATAAAAGTGCTCAAGTGTAGTGTTAGGAATTAATATAATAATTTTTAATTCGCAATACAATGGAAGAAACTCAAATGATTTTAACCAAACAAAGTAACGAAAAATATGCAAATGATAGGTACCTCTATGTTAAAGATAAAATTAACACAGATGGTACTATTCAATTCTGGCGATGTGAAAGTGAGCACAAGGGTTGCAATGGTAGAATATGGACCAATATTCGTGACGGTTCGTTCAATTTCCAGCAAAGGGAGCATTCTTGCAGGACGGTAGGAAATGGAGAAAACGTCGAATTTCAAAAACTGCATACTGTTGTAAAACTTTTAGCAGAAAGTACAATGGATAATCCATCTCAAATAAGATCACGGGCTATTGCAAATGTTCCTGATGCCATAAAAGGCAATATTCCAATTAATTCCCTCATGAGTAGAACGATACAACGGAAACGTCACAAAAATTCTGAAGCACCAGCAAATCCGGAATCTAGGGAACTAATAATCATACCGGATGGTTATTCCACTTATGAGTTTAGCCCTGATCATTTTGAGAGATTTCTTCTTGCCGATTCAGGAAGTGAGAATTTGGACTTGGAACGTATTATGATATTTGGAAGAGAATATAATTCCAGTTGGAGTGTAAATATATTAGAATTGTTTATGGACGGCACTTTTTCAATTTGTCCGTCGCTTTTTTTACAAGTATTCGTTATACTTGCTAGAAAAGATGGAAGATCAGTGTTTCCTGTTTTGTTTTGCTTACTACCAAATAAGAGGATGGAAACATATGTTAAATTGTTTAATATGATCCGTGAATTGTGGCCTCAACTAAATCCGTTGAGTATAAGTGTAGATTTTGAGCTTGCCATTCATCAAGCGATTCGTGAAGTATTTCCTGACGTTAATATACATGGCTGCCTATTTCACTTAGTGAAAAATTTAAAAAAACATTTATCGTCAAGTAATCTCTTAAAAAGATACAGTGCCGATGTAGACTTTGCATTGCGTGCAAAAATGGTTACTTCGATTGCGTTTGTTCCTGAGAATGACATTTTTCACGCGATTATAAGTTTGGAAAATTATTTACCACGAGAATTAGATTCAATTTTAGAATGGTTTACAAATACATATATTGGGAGTCTTAGAAATAATGGTACCAGAAATATTCCAATGTTTTCTTCAAACATTTGGCCTATGTATCAACGCACGTTGGATGGAATTGATAGAACTAATAATTACGCCAAAGCTTGTCATCGAAAAATTCAATTAGGTTTCGGTAGTGGTATATTTCATCCAACGTTGTGGACCTTTTTGGATAATTTAAGACGTATTCAAAAAACTTTCTACACAGAATACGAACGTATCCTAGCCGGACATGCAGCTCCTAAAAAAAGAACGCGATATGAAGCGGCTGATTCTCGAATTTTGGCGAAGGTAACCAATTATAATTCTAATAATGTTATAGAATATCTTCGCGGTATAGCTTATAATTATAACATGGATTAAAATTTGTTTAATCCCTTAAAAATTATGTATATGATACCTGTGTTGTATGTAAATAAATATTTAATTTAAAAATAAAAAATAATTTTTTTTTATATTTTTTATAAATTTTAACACTTAATATCACAAGATTCAAATGTGTGCTCTGTGTTATTTGACTTCCATAGTATTTATATTTGGCAACGCCCCGCCGCGTAAAAGCAAACAAGATAGAAACTTCAAAGTCAAAATTTAAAAATTAATCAAATTTTTCAAAATTATTAAATCACACAAAAAATTATTTTATTGGAAAGGCAAATGAATAACCGAAAAAAAATTAACAAAAAATCTAAAACAAATTGCCATAGCAAATCAATTAAAAAGCAAATAACAATTTAAAACAAAATCTTAAAATACTTATAAAATCTTTAACAATAAAGTTTATTTATATAACAAAATATATTATGTTATAGTATAAATATTTAATAGATTAATTTTTTAACTTGTGATATATAATTAAATTCAATAATCTAGGATAGAACAAGTTAATTAAACAATTAATTTATTAATTTTCCGACGAAGACGTTAACCTACGTCGAAAGCTTAATAAAATAATAAAAACATTATTATAAATTGTTTAATTAACTTGTTCTATCCAAGATTATTGAATTTAATTATAGTATAAATAGTTGTTTTATGTGTTAAATTAATGTAAAATTTAATATCTTTTTCCATGTTCTTTGCAGCTCTTTAAAAATTTAAATGGTTCATTATCTTATTATAATGTACTAATATGCCAAATTTCATTAAATTCTGAACTATAATTCTATAACCGATGTACTACTTTAAATAAATTTCCCGTCGCCGAATCGACGTAGTCGAATTTTCTGTCGCCGAACTGCGGTCGCCGAAACGACGTGTACCGGTAAAAAGAGGCTTTCGCAAATGCGGGTTTATAGTAAAAAAGTATTGAATAGTGAAAACATCAAAAGACATGACCACCGTTTCGGCTTAATCCACAATCGCCTTTCTAATAAAACGGAAAGGCAACGTGCCCACCGTTTTCCACCGGAAACTCTTCAAAATTGGTTTAACCCGCGGTTAAGGTGGAGCTTGAGGGTTTTTCTATAAATTATAATACCAACTTGCAACTATACTTGATTCGACGCAAAAAGAATTTTAAAAATCGGTTTATTTGTGAGAGAATTTTGAGGTAACTTAACATTTAAGAAAAAAAAGTACAAATTATTGAATTGCTAACCTCTTGCTTTTTTGAAGTCGGTTAAAAATACTGACCACCTAATGCTAAAAATCTCAACCCAAAAATATCAAAAATTAGTTGCCTTGTAGTATTTTTATTGCTTATCTATTAAATTATTTATATTAATGATAAAAATTTAAAAAGGAAAAAGGAGTTATTCATAAAAATTTATTGCATCATTGTTAAAAACTCTTTTATTCTTTTTATACAGGTATAATACAATTTAATACAAATTAAATTTATATCTAAATTATTAATTTTGTATGATATTATAGTATCTCCATCTCTCTTCAAGAACTTACCCACTTTCTCAGAAACTTTACCATGATAAGGTTAGCTGATAAGGTTACTTCTTTCTGTTTACTTCTTACTGTTTACTCTTGTATGGAGACTAGAGATGGAGGCTTTCAAATGTCCCCATGGAAGAACAAGATAAAAATAAGGAAATCAACATCATAAAACTTTGGTTTCCAACAACGGCTTATAGAACCTCCATTATAGATAACATGATTAAGAAGATTAAAAAAGGATACACTGAGAGGAGAACACATCCCTAGTCCCCATACAAGAGTATCCCAAACAGAAAGAGGTACATCAGCATACCTTATCATGGTAAAGTTATGGTAAAGTTTCTGAAAAGGTGGATAAGTTATGCAGAGGCAAAGACACCGTTGACAAATTCGATAAGAGCTATATTTATAAAATAACATGTGAAGATTGCGAAGAAACATACGTGAGACAGACAGGTAGAGCGATAAGAATCAGCGTGAAAGAACACATCTCTAATTGGATTAATTTTAACGAAGGAATGTTTAATTTCTCAGACCACCTGATTGAACAAGGACATCATGCGGGACATACTAATATTGAATACTTACACTTTTGTAAAATAGAAGATAGGATGGACCGCCTGGTATTAGTAGAAATCAAAAAAGTATTAAAATATAATAAAACTAATGTACTGAATGAACAACTAGAATTAATAGATAGACCCCTAATCGAGACTTGTGTCGACCTCAAAAATATAAATTATCAAAAATACACAAGAGATAAACAATAAAAGTATTTAAAACCGTAGTACATTTCAACAACTGAAAGACGGTGTAACAACCGAAACATGTATTGTTTTTATTTTAATCATACATTTTGAGACTGTAATTTGTTGTAAATGGTAGAAAGAAAAGACAATAAAAAGTACATTTTACATTTTATTTATTTAATATGCAGTCTTTCTACAATATTACGGCTAAACAATAGTATATTACGTGCCGAGGTGGAAAATGCTTCATTACAGTCGAGCGCTAAGTTCGGCGCGAGACTGAAATGAAGCTTGACACCGAGGTATGTATACAATTTTATTCACAAACAGTTTGTAAGTAATTAAATATCATCAAATTTAATTTTATTAACGTACATTTTTTGTTAGTTCTATTTCTTGCCTACCGACATAGCGACATTGCAAGTCGGAACGTGACCACTTCCCACCCTAAGGTTGGGAAGTAAAAAAATAGCTTTCTGATTGGTTGTCAAGTGAAAGTAAATAATAAACTGCTTCCCAACTTTTTAAAAGTCAGGAAAGTGTCGATTACTAACTGATAAATAATATTTTTATTAATATTATAATAAATAATAAATAATATTATAATAATTAATATTTTTCTACGTATGTATTCCTTACTTTACGACTAATAATATATTATAGGCCAAGGTTGTGATGACTGTCATTATTGATAGAGCCCGGATTCTAAGCATTTTGCTTATTGCTCTAAATTATAAGCAGAAGATATTTCTTTGGGATCTTGACGTTTCTTAAAAATTGCAGTGATTTGACCTAATGTTGATAGTGCTTTTTTTGCTTTTTTCTCAAGATTTTGCTTAAAACGCATGTTAGTGCTTATTAGAGCTTTTTTTAATGTTTTCTTAATGACCTACGAAGTACATGATTAAAGTTGGATCAGAACTCAAAGTATTTTATAAAAATTTAATTTACTGTACATGTCTGGCACATGGGTTATCTCGTGTTGCCGAAAAAATTTGTCTTAAATTTTCTTTGGTTAATAATTTATTTAATTTCAAATGCAAAAAGAATTTTTGTAAAGGTGTCTTTGAAAGTGCAAGGTTTTAAAGAAAATTTTCTCGGTTACACCTCTACTTCCCAAACCAGTGCTTACAAGGTAAAGACGTGGCTCAATGCTGTTATTTGTAAAATAACAATGCTGTAATTTTGAAAATTTTCTAAGATTATTGTCAGAACTATCGTCGGCAGCAATAAATGATGTGTCAAGAAATTTTTAAGAATACATTAATTCGAAAACAATTAAGATACTATTAAAGGTAACTTTTCATACGTTCCACCATCTATCGAAAATTTGGAAAAAGAAGTATTTGCCTTTAATGGAATCGGTAAAAATTATAAATAATCTCAGAAAGAAAACTTTGGAGGTGCAAGTGAGTGTGGGACATCAAATCTATGTCGAGTTTTACGCGTCTCCCGAATTGCAAATTTTAAAATGCCGATTTTTCGAAAACTAATGCCTATCTTACAAAATTTTTGTTGCAATATGATTAGAAAAGTGTCCTCTTTCCAATAGTGAATAGGAAAAAGTTTAAATCGTGAGGTGAATTAACCGACTGTGACCCAAATGGGCTCCTATTACGTCGGTTGATGTTGAGCAAAGTTTTTCAATTTATATGCAGGTGTTAAACAACAGACGAAAATTTTTCGTTATAAAAAATTTGGAAAAATATATGATAATTAATTTTTTTATAATTATTAAGCGAATTTCTAATTAATATTTAATAAAAATTAAATTTTGATGTGTAATTTTTAGTGCTTTTTTTCTATTTTATATGACTTTTTTCTTTGTTTTTTGAAACATTTTAAAGCGCTTATTTTAAAATTATAAGCGCTTATAAATCCGGGCTCTAGTTATTATTAATCTTTTAAGCTTTTTTAAGCTTTCATTGTGTTGTGGGTGTTGAGCTTCATTAAAGTAATACAAAAAATTCACTTTATTCACAATCAGTAATCGACACATCTCTGACTTTTAAAAAGTGCAGTTTATTATTTACTTTCACTTCACAACCAATCAGAAAGCTATTTTGTTTTACTTCCCAACCTTAGGGATATCGCAATGTCGGTAGGCAAGAAATAGAACTAACAAAAAATGTATAAAATGTATATAACAATAAGTATATTTTTTAATGATAATCTAAAAGTATACAATAAAATTAATCGAATAAGTAATGCAATATGTACTCTGCTTATTTAACGAAAGTTATGTTTATTATTAACTAGAACAATAATTCAAGTTTTGATATTGCAAAAGCAAAATACTGATGCATTTTCAATGTACAAAGGAAGTAAAAGTTTTTGAAATTTTAATATTGCAAATACATACTTTTTTAATTTTATAAAAGATTATGAATGTGTTTACTTGTACAAATACGATTCAATCAAACTCAAAAACTTTCAAAAACTGTAATTTTTACCTTTGTTTTATTTGTTTCATTCGACACAAATGTTGACATTTTTCAGCTGGCATGGCGTGTGGACGCAGCAAGTTTCAAATTATTGAGTTTTAATTAACAATTGTTTTACGTCAAATGTACAAAATTGGTTAAATCAGTGGCTAGTTACAGATTAATTAATTTAATTATTTTAATTTTGTTTGCAGTTCCACAAAACTTTGAACTGATAAAACAAAAGTACATTTTGGAGTACAAAACAAATAGTACACTCTTGTACGAATAAAATTGAAGTAACTAAACAAAAACCGTTAAAATAAAAAATATTTTCAAAGGACAAGCATATACAATACAACTAGCACTACAACCCACAGTGAGTTTTGGCTAGGCATATTACCTCGGTAGTTTGCCACCGAGGGAAGACGGTTAGAAATTAAAGTTCTTGCTCCACTCGGGCTCGAACCAAGAATCTCCGCTTGGTAGTCGAAGCCCTTAAGCATCAAACCGTAACCGTCTTCACTAATCATATATAGGCTATGTAACTTAGCATAGTCGCACCTGAAGTAAAATTTTTCAGACTACTGGTATATAATTTTTTCATTATACACTACTAGTTAATAATGAACATATTGATATTTTTCTATAGTTTGGCGAATATAAGACCAATGTTGATAAAAACGATTTTGTATAACCAAGAGATGCTATTCAAATATATGTAAACTATTCAAAACGCTTTCTTAATAGAATAATTTTGTTTCAAATATTTAAAAAAAACTGGAATTAATAATATTAAAACAGCTAGCGAAAGCGCCGCCACTTGTTAATTTGAGAAACCGTAATTTAAACAAGTTTCATAATTATAAGAATTTTTAAATTTCTCTGGTAGTAGATTTTCTGTTACTTGTTCGGTTATTTTTCGCATTTCGGGCGGCGTACAACTTAAATTTTCACTATCTATTTTTAAAAGCAGATAAAAACTCAGTGAACGACTTTTAAAACTTAAACTTGCGAATACCTGTCAAATCAACAAAACAAAACAAAGTTGTCAGTTGATAATATTTTAAATTTGTCATTAAAATTTGGCGCTAAGGGGGAATTACGCTATAATTAGATTATTTTAGTAACAATGGTAATTAATTACCCGGGAGGTGTTAGTCAATTCTTACCACAATTAGATGACTAGATTTTAGAGTGCATCCGAGATTTGCAGTGGTTACGTTTGTTAAAACCGACCCTCTGCACCTTTCGCTCCGGTCCCTCCGCTCCGGGGCGTTTCGATAAACGCTGTACTTTCTAACAATAAACCCTCTAGACGGGTCCTACTCGGAAAAGTGCTTTACTAGGAAGGAGGTGAATCTCTATCGATGTACACTCGCGACTTTATAATTAATTAAACGCCATAATTCCTGAAGGCTTATTAACTTATAGGGTACATAGAAATTAATAGTGTCTATTTAGGACTGCTCACCGCTACTTTATTATTTATATTAACCAATATAACAAATAATACTGACCAAATTAACAAATTATACTAACCAAACTTTGATTTAATACCGATACTTAAATAATTTTACTAACAAAATATTATTACGTACTGACCATTAATTTAAAAAAATACTGACTAAAAAATTAGTTGCTTTATTTATTAATTGAGAGGTAAATTATTACACCCGTATTCATAAAAATTTCTTAAAGTGTCGATCAGGAATGTTTTAGTTATAATACTGTTATAGGTTATGTATAACCTATGTTATACCTACAGCTGATTGGTTGTTTTAGGTTATAAACCGCTTATATCAATCTTATAACAGTCTTATAACAGTGTTTTAGCGCTATTGAACGTTTATGAATAATGTTTTTTGACATTTTGCTTATACCTACTGGTTACCTAGTACCGGTAAAATTTTTGATGTAGGTACAAATAACAAAAAAATTCAAGAAAACAGTAATTTTTATTTTATTTAGGCAAAATACAAAGTTAGCATTTTCAAATGAAATGTTGGCAACCCATATAGCATCATGAAAGTTACTCCTATTTAATACCTAAATAGTTATATATAATTATGTTTCACACACGAATAATTATATTTTTAAAAAGATTTATTTAATTTAAAGTTATAAAAATACAGTCATGAATGTTACAAGCTTACGCCTAAAGAACAAAACAACAACTAACCTGAAGCTTGATTTAACATCAGCTTTTATAATAATTACATACTGTTTATAATGTGCATTTTGGATATGAAATTATACAAATGCATTATCTGAAGGCTTGTTATTATTCTGACGAAGGTGACACAACTCATCGAAAGCTTATAAAATATAAATAAATAAAATTATATTTAATGTTTAATTAACTTGTTTACTTTTAAATTTACTTGATACAAATGCATTATAATACTAAAATTATACAGATGTGTTTAAATATTAAAATACAAAAGTGGTTGTAAAGCTTATCAAAAAGAAGTGGTAATAAATTACAGTATCAAAGGGTATATCTTAAATGATCATGATGGATGCTTCTATTTATTAGGTTATTAATATAACTTTCTATTTATGTGATTGGAATAAATGCAATTTATTATAATTAGGTAGGGCGGGTGTAGTACGCTTCTTTCAGGTAGAAGATATTGGTTCGATAGAAGTTGGTGGACATAATTATATGCTTAATACATGATCTTTTATAAATATTACGATCACTCGAGTATAATTTGATACTTTTTAGATCATTAGGTAATTTTTCTATTTAAGACACGGATTGTAAGATAGCAAATTTTGTCGAAGTTGTCGAAATTTGTCGCATCTACGTCAAACTAGCACTCACACCTCTTTAAAAAAATATATTGCTATGAAATATTTCTTATTTATTTAAAAATTATAAATTAGAAAATTAAAAATTAGATTTTTCATATTTGTAATTTTGCCTCGGGCTTGCCTTGGATTGCGGACATCTTGGATAACTTTCAGGGAAAGGATTCTAAGCGTCTTTAAAATTAATTAAATAAAAAATTTCTTCTTGTCAAAAAATAAATACTCCAAAAATAATTATTAAATCAAATCCAATTTAAATTTACTGCCAAATAAATGTTAAATAAAATTTAAATTTTATTTAAAGGGAACGAAGTATCGATATTTAACCTTATCCAAAACGTCGGCTTATCAGTTGAATCATTTGTTCCTTCAAATATGATTTTACAACTTTCCAATTTCCAATAATATTCCAAATTAATAATTCTAACTGTTCTTTCCAAATCAATCAAAACCAATTAATTCACTACCGCTCAGTATCCACTCAATATAAAAAATATCCAAATTCTAAAATATCAAAATTATACTTCCAAAAAGGCGCAATAATGCATTCGCATAAAATCACTTTATTTAAATCAAAAATAATAACTCACAATTTCAAAAATAAGACAAATCTTAAGTGTAAACCACAGAACTAAAACTAGCGACCAGCTCGGTCAGCCATCTTGGCAAAAAGCCTCCAATCTTATTCGATTCGTCTCCACCTCTCTAAAATTACAATCTCTAATTTCAACTTACTAAAATAAAATTTTTTTAAAATGTAGAAGGTGGGTGCGAATCCTTTTAAAACACCACAATATATTGCTGTGGATTCTCCGTCGTAGAAAATCTACAATCTCTTTATACGTTCTATGTTCTGTTCTCTTTATACGTTCTTAACCCTGGATTGCTGGAGCAGTTGGTAATTTTTGAAGGGTCGAAAGGTTCTAGCGTCTTCAAAAACAAAATAAAATTTTCTTCGTATTTTAAATTCAATGTCCAATTCTTGCAAGGGATCTAAGTTTTGGTTTTACCGTTATCCAAATCGCCTGCTTATCAATAACACCATTCGTTCGATTAAATATAATTTTAATATTTCTAATTTTAACTTTAAATCAAATTTATAGTTTCAACTGCTCTTTCCAAATTAATCAATCAAATCCAATTTACTACCAGTCAGTAGCGAAATAAAAAATATTCTTAAATTTAATTTCAATATAAAAAAAAATACGCAGTGATGTAAACGCATGAAATCCACTTTATTAAATTAAAAAAAATCTACTCACAAACTTCAAATCAAAAGAAAAATCAAAATATTTCACAGAGCCAAAAATCAACGACCATCTCGGTTGGCCATCTTGGCGAAAAAGCCCCGCTCTTTTTCTCTTGTTTCCCCACCTTACACTCTTTCAAAACTACCAAATTAAAATCACAATTTACAAAATTTTACTAAAAGAGATCAGGGTGGGTCCAAATATTTGGTAACACAACAATATATACTATAATTTTGAACTAATAATATATAGTCTAATTTTGGACTATATTCGCCAATTTTGGACTAAAACGGTTTTGCAGTAAAAGATAAATCTCTGGTTTTGGGTGCCGAGTTGACGTTAAGCTAACACCTCTATCGAAAATGTAAATAAAACCAAAAACACGTGCTCACCCGGGTTATTCTACTTCTATATACTGAGCTCTCTCAATTAATTGTGCGTATAATAAATCAGACATTATTTGACACATAATTTTGCGATTACCATCTCTGAGGAACTTGCGTTTTTGGTTTGCTTTCGTAATACTCTATATTTAACATTTTGCATTTTAATCCTTTAAATTAAGTTCTTCGTAAAAAATTGTATATTATACTAGCTGGCACAGACGTTCTTCGGCCATCTTTAACCATCGAGACTGTGTCGGATATAGTTGTTCGGCCTTCAGCCTCTCAGAAGTAATATTGGTAGTATACCTGAAAGCCATAATCGCATGTACTCATCGGATTATTGGATTCATTTCTAAGTCGGTAAAAAACCGACCAATCAGAGGTGCGTTACGGAAATAAAAATACACAGATACGCAGACTTGGGATATTACTTTATCAGCCTTCAGCCTCTCAGAAGTAATATTGGTAGTATACCTGAAAGCCATAATCGCATGTACTCATCGGATTATTGGATTCATTTCTAAGTCGGTAAAAAACCGACCAATCAGAGGTGCGTTACGGAAATAAAAATACACAGATACGCAGACTTGGGATATTACTTTATTAGATAGCTGGAATAGGCGTTCTTCGGCTGCTTTTAGCCATCTAGACTGGTAATTTTTAAGTTGGTAAAAAAACCGACCAATCAGAGGTGCGTTACGGCAAGAAAGAAAGATACACAGATACACAGACTTGAGATACACAGCCTCATAGGTGGAATATTGGTAGTATACCAAATCACGCATCGATGTGCTGTATCTTTTATCACTAAACCATTGCAGTCCAAAATTCGCGAATATAGTTAAAAATTAGTCCATTAATTAGTTCAAAACTATGGTATAATATTTTTCTTTTTTAAAGAGGTGTGCGTGCTAGCTTGAACTGGGTCAAAATTATACGATAGCAGTCACCTATGCATCCCATATCTAACATACATATTAGTAGGTCTAAGCAAGATGGTCAATTGTGATAGTATGTAAAACTAATACACCATTGAGGAGAAAATACGTTTCGACATGTATACGTTTCGGCATTTGGTACGAAGACGTTTCCTTCTTATAAGAATTCTTTTGTAACAGAAATTATACTAGAAGTAGCTCATGACTCTGTTAGGACGTCTATAGAAAGGTCTATTTTTAGGTGCATTAAAGAAAAAACAGGCACTATTTTTATTATCCATTATTTTACAAGATATTTATTAACGTTTAAAAAATACCTGATAATAAAAAAAAAGTGAAAAAATTAAAATTTCAAAAAGTTGCAGGTTGATAAAGTGAGAGGTCTCAAAAAAATGGCGCACGAAGTTTGTCACGATTGTAACCCTCCTAGTAATCTGAATTAAAAAAGAAAAAGATTTATTAATCTAGAGGAATACTGCTATCGTATTAACTAAAATAATTGAAAAAAAATGTTTTTTTTCCAAAATTGCGGCTGCTTGAAAAGAAAAAAGTTTTTTTACAATTTTTTTTACCTTTGCGAATTTTTTAAAAATAGTAAAAATTGAAATTTTTTTATAATCTTAGTTCATACGATAGAGAAATGTATAGAGAAGACTCGCACCAAAATTCAAGTAAATCGGTTCAGTAGAACTTGAGAAATCATGACAAGAATTTCGAAAAATGTAGTTTCGAGAAAAACGAGATTAAAATTTCAGGTAAAGTTACGCGAAGTCTAAGCTATACATTGATACTTTATGCTTATATTTTTTCTATCAGCGATTCCGGCTCTATATATCGGGCCTTCTTCTACCTCAAATTGAATATTTAAATAAAAAAAATTTAAAAAACACAAAAAAAAAAGAAATAGAGTATTTTTTAATACTTTTCTTAGAATAGTTCCATCTAAACCGGTCGAGTTGCCACGACACTAAAGTGGCTATAGCTTTTAAAATAATTCGAATTTCAAAAAATCCTTTTAAGACGAAATTTTTGAATATCTAAACTATCAAAATATAAAAACAAAAATTTTCGATTTTTTTAGTTTTCTAGACTAGAATACTAGAATACTGATTGGTTGGTTTATTTATACTAAAAAATCAGAGATGTATTCTAACCTAAAGAGATGCTCTGGATGTCATATTGACATCCTATAAGATGAAAAATAGCAGTAAAAAATAAATTGTAAAAAATATAAATACGATTAGATAAATAATGTAGATAATAACAGTTATTAATACCACAATACAATGCAAAAACAATCTCATAGTTATTTATTCATCTCGTAAATGTAACGTCAGGGTTACGTTACGTCAAGGTTTCTATAATCAATTTTATTTGAAAATCTCAAAAAGAAAAAATGTCGATTCAGTATTAATTAAAACAATCTTTGTTTATTAAAAATAAAAATTCGTAACCGCTTCTTCACTTTTGACACACTCTGTATAATAACGGAAGTATAATTTATGTTTTTTAACGAAATACTGACTGTAAATCTTTTGACTTTTTGGTTAAGGGATGTAGAATGATGGGACATCATCCAAAGTAGTTAATAAAAAGTCATTAAAACAAAAATGTAAGCATAACATATAGAAATGCCCCCCTCCTCGTTCTAACCCCGAAATAAACCCAGTCTACAATAAATTAATAGTCCGAGCCGATGATTGCTCTGTTGTGTCTGCCATATAGCTCAGCTAAACATTCTCGATATTATTTTAAGTTCTTCAGAAAAAACTAAGTATAATTTCAGGGATTTTAACTGGACGGAAGATTTAGCGCGAAAAGCGTTTAATAAAAGATTTAAAAGTTTTAATACAATACAATGTTTTTAATGAAAATTTTAACCAAAACTCAATAACATTCTGCAAAATTAAATTACTATACATTACAAAACACTATAAAACTATTTATTATTTACATCAACATAAATAAATTATTTCTACCCTAAGAGAATTTTATTTCCGTCACGAAAACCAAAATTTTTGCTCTTTCTAGGAATTCGGATAATTCTTATATTCACATCTCGAGAATCGATGCTTCTTCTAAAAATTTTATGAAATCTTGATGACATTATCCAAATACTTCCATCATTTGGCATCCATCTGATATCACATACAAATTGAAACTTTTCGGGATCATAAGCAAGCAATCTAAAATAATTATGTTAAATTAAAGAGAAAGACGAAAAAGAAATAAGTAATATTTTTAGCAAATAATATTTCTTAAATATACTAACCTTTGATTATTATTTAACGGATTCCATGTGGTGATTGATGTTTCGGTAAAAGGACTGAAAATCAAACTTTCATCTCTCTGGTTCACAGCAAGAGCAAGTCCTGTAGATGATTTTCTTCCTACTAAAGACACTGGTAAAATTTCTAGTTCTGCTGGAGGTCCTTTTCGTAACGCAGCTGTAGGTACACTGAATATTCTGGAAAGTAATTGTTATAACTAATTTTAAAATCAAATATATCGGTAAGTACCCGGTGGTAGCCAACGGCTGGTAGTACAGAATTCCTAAGTTCGGTGAATGAGCTAAACCTACTATTCCGTCCATAAGCGCTATGGTTTCTCCATTAATCGTTGTATCAGCAAAATCTGGATCGGGAAACATGGAAGGATGCATGACTCTCCATGCAGTGTCTTTCAATGAATCATATACAATAATTCCTAAAATTAATTTAAGCTACAGATATATTTTGTTATAACTAAGTAAGACAATTAGATACCTGGAGCTACAGTATCTGAGATGTACACAAATGCAGAATCACAAGAACCTTGGACACTTTCATCAATTATTAAATTTGTTAAAAGTGAACTGGGTCTAAGAACTTGATTTGGAAACAACACCGTTCTTACAAGTTCGTCTGTTTTCAAATCAAAAATTGCTATTTTCGGAGGGCACGCTCTTTCAAATTCTTCTAATGAGTTCACAATTCCAGAATCGAGAACCTAAATTTCATATTTATTAATAAAATACAAATTAATGTTCTCCTACGAAATGCTTACCCATAATCTCTGGCAGGAATCAATTTTAAATCTATATACAGAAGTCAGTCCATCGCAACTACCATTAATACCACGTCCTATATCATGAAACGACCAGTCAGGATAAGCATGCAAAATAGGATTTGAAGCAGATGGTGAATTTCTGGGAATATATGCTAAGGTAGCAGCTACCCCAGAATATATTCTCGGCATTCCAATGAAAATTCTGTCTTCCGTTACTTCCATTCCGGTTACGACTGTTCGATCAGGCCTAAAAATTTTATGAGTGACACGATTGCTATTGAATCAGTTTTAAGACTTACTTGAATTTGTTTATAAAACCATAGTCGTTGTAAGGAAAATTAAAATTTAATAGATTCCATTGATTAACTATCTGAACTTGAACACTTAGAGCTGTTGTTATGCACAAAGATATCATGCAATATTTTGCAATCATCTTGGAAATAATCCGGCGCTGAAAAATTTACAAGAAAACAACATGAAGATTAAAAACAATATTAATTTTTTTAATTAGCTCTATGCTATATCATGTATTAAAATAATCAAAATATAGGTACTATTTAATTTAAATATACTAATAATTTTTGCAATTTTGAATATCGGCAGATAAGTTGTTAAATATTTCTATACCCCTATATAAATAAATAGGTATTCATATTATTCGATTTTCAAACGATATCTTATAGAATAATTAAGGACTTTGTTCACACATTTCAATTGTCTACCCAAATATTCAATTGCTCTTTTAAACTTTATTAGAGAAATTTACAAAATGGTTCAAGTTATATGTATGTTTTCCGTTGTTGAATAGTAATTAATTTTAAGCACTTTTTACATGTTTTTAATAGGTTTACATCTGCTTCATTGTAATATTATTTTTATACATATATATGTTACGGCCAATGATGACAATTCGGTCATTAACGTCAATGGCCAGACGTTCATTATTCAATAAAGGAATATTAAACACAAAATAACGAAGCAACCATTACCAATGCACTACGTAGTAGATCTTAAAACTAGCGACAACAATAAAAGCATTTGCGACTTAAAATCTTTGAATCACAATAAAGTTACATTCGAACCACCACGAGTTAAAAGGATTATCCCACAATGTACAAGATGCCAAGACTACGGGCACACCAACAACTTCCGCTGTTTGAAATACAAACGGGTTCAACCAGCATCTAGAAGAAACCAAAACATTTTTAATAAATCAAAATATTGACATAATGCTAATATCTAAAGCACACTTAACAGATAAACACTACATCAAGATACCAAAATATAAAATCTATTATACAAAACATCCAAAAGAGGGTAAAGTCCATGGAGGTACAGCTTTGATTATCTGAGATGACATAAAACACCATGAATTCGCACCATATCGGTAGGAACACTTGCACATAAGCTACCAATGCCACACTGAAGGATGTTATGGGAGAATGTACTATTTCTGCTATATACTGTCCATCAAAATACAACACCAAAAAGAAAGAATATGAACAATTTTTTAACACACTCGGAAATAGATTTATGACTGGTGGAGACTACAACACCAAATATCCAATGTGGGACTCCAGGTTAACTATATAACAAAAGGCAGGAAGTTACTTAAAACAATGCAACATAAAAAATAAAAATCGTTTCTACTGGTGAACCAACTTACTGGTCATCCGATAGAGAAAAAACACCGGATGTTATCGACTTCTGCATCACAAAGAATGTTGATATTAAAAAAATTAAAGTTGAGTCTTGTCTAGACCTCACATCGGACCATTCGCCCATAATTATCAGTGTATCTACACAAATTGTTAAGAAAACCAAAACAACCAACACTACACAGTAGTAAAACTAAAACCACAACAGCCGGTGCAGCCTATCAAGGACGATAACAATACTTGGGCCAGAAGTGATAAAGAGAAAGCCAACATCTTCGCAAAATATTTAACGAGGATCTTTCAATCCAACCCATCCATCATCTTTGGACTTATTGCATATAGCTTTGGAGCTCCGCAGCTAACTCCAACCTAGAAATCTCACAAAGATTTCAAAATAAAGTTTTACGTGTAATTGTAGACGCGCCAAGATATGTTTCTAACATTATCATCCAACGTGATATACTACTACATTCTATCAAAGAGGAGATCGAGAAATTTAGTGCAAAATATCGTGCGAAAGACTCGCAGCCCACTCTAATGCTCTCTTTACTAAACTATTTACCAACAGACACAGTATTATGAGTTGCGTAGATTAAATAGGTTTATACCGGAAGACTTAGTGAATAGGTTTCACCCCGAGGACATAAGTGTACATATTTAAAGAGATTGCTTACTGAAGCAATACTCTGCATTTTTTAAAGTTTTGTTTTTTTTATTTAAACGATTGTCAAATATAAAGCTCATTGTTACTGATAGATTGCTTGTATGAAAAAACTTAAATAAAAAAAAATTGTTGACCGACAAAGTAAGCAATGAACTTAACAATAAACTAGTTTACTGTAATTATGGTATCAGTTAAGGTATTCATATTTTTGTTGAAAACTAAAGACTCTCCATAAAAACATTTTTTTTAACGTTTAAGTGAATTAAAATTGTTAATTAGTTTGCAGAGCTCTGCGCCTGTAAACCATTTTTTGTCAAAAAGATTATCTATGACAACTAATTTTTTAGTCAACATACATAATAAAGTTGCAGTGAGCAACTCTCAAGTTGGCACACTAATAATATCCACGATACACCTAAACACGGTATGCCAACGCGCATGCTATATCTAACTCACTCTTACAATGTGACGTCATTTGCGAGATACTTGCGAGCTTAACTATAAGTTATACGTTTAAACAGTAACGTAAATATAAAAAAAATAATAGATTATACATAATTAGGTCAAAATTTTTACTTCGCGGGATTGTAAAAATAATAAATAATATAATAAATAATATTATTGTAATAATAATATCAGAAATGGTTGGGTAGGATACGAAAAAAAAACAAAATAGCAGTTACATATTAATAAAATTACATTTTAACAGTTTTTTATTTTGCGCATTTTTTTATCTAGTTTTTTACGACAATTTTGTAAACTAACTCGTCTATTTAAATCGCGTAACCTAATATAAGTTCTTGTCCTAGCCAAACACAAAATAACTTCTTTAGGGACTGCTAGTTGCACCTTTGCATCGAGTTGCAAAATTGTTTTTTCACATAAAACTTTAAACAAATGTTTTTCATTTGCCAAAGAATCACCGTGCATTTTATGAAATTCAGCTTCTAAGACCATGGTAACATTTATTAGATCTCTATTTGGATATAATAAACTTCCTCGAGAGATAAAAGTCACCCAATTGTCCGTTACATTTTCTAAATTTATTTTTTTTGTTTCGTCACCTAAATTATATTTTCCTCTATACTTATGTGCAACATATCCTGCTATATATATTAAGGCATCTTTATGGACACTCGTTTTAAATTCAAATTTATCCAACAGTTCCACACTTTCATGCTCGACTTCACTGTCCTGCTCTGGATAAAAGGGTTCTATAAAGGAACATTGTGTTAGCAACATTTCTGCATCATCTTCTAAAGGAATTTCATCTTTGAAATTAATATTTAATTTTGAAAAAACACTTTCTGATAAACAAATATCTTGAACCGTTTCAACCGGTGAACTTAAAGGCTGAAGTAGACACGGTTCTTCAAATTCTTCGGTGTTTTTATTGTTAATAAAAATTGCTGAAGAATGTTTCCCTAAGATGAACCACTTCAACCTATGCTTAAAATCAAGCGGATTTGGATGGTCATTTGGCCCACCGATGCCACGTATATAGGAAAAAAAATTTTCTAATATATCTTGATTTAACCTAGTAGTTAAAAGATATTCTACTTTGTAGAGGCTATTTACATACTGAAATAATTCAAGTAGACTTCTGTTGGATAATAATATTCCCTTTTGAAATGGGAGAAGTGACCGGTGTTTGCCTACTTTTATTGTTTGGACTAGTTGTGATGTCTTGTTTATTATATCCTTCTGTTTATCAAAATCAATGCCAAAAGCATTTTTTTCAGGACACCCTATAAATTTTGATCTCGAATTCATTACATCGAACCAATCATTAAATGTTTGCACTACGTTTGAAATATTTTCCCAAGGATAGTTTAATGGTAAATGTTGATTTCTTCCTAAATATGCAACGGCTTTTGCAACGCAATTTGACAATAATTGAACCGCTGGCCGTACTTTTTGTCTTTGGCTTCCTTTAACATCTAAATGATACCGGGTAATTTTGTGGGTAAACGTTAATTCAGAAATTGAAGTTTCTAGTAAAGGTTCGAAAGCAAGCTTGTTAATTATAATGTTATCAACAATTAATCCTGAATCTAAAATGTGGTTGCGAACAAGTTTTATTAGATGAGGTGCATCTGCAAACACATAAACGTTTAAAGAATTATCACTTGGATGTCTAAAAAAACAAGCTTTATCATAATCAATTCCAAGATCCGATAATAATTTTCTATTACTGGGGCCCATATCACTAGTCATTGCCACTACAATAAACCCTACATTGTAGAGATTGACAATGATCTCATAAAGAATTGTACACGTCATCGGTTGATCAAATTTGTAGTAAATTGGCTGCTTCCAATTCTGTAACAATCCTCGTACCATTACCATCTGACACGTTTTGTGAGGGCCTACCTTTTTTTCATCCTTCTTGTCTATATCTATTCGATTTGATACAAACATTTCATCGAATGATATCACACAAAGTTTGTCGATTTGCTTTAAATCCAAAGCCTTAGCTTTAAGTAAAGGCAAGACACTATATAATATTCCTTCATCTAAATTAAATGTAGCAGCCCAAGTCCTTAAAGTAGACAGTGCAGGCAAAGGATAGCCATTTAATCTTAGAAAGCGGTAAGCTTTAGGACTGACACTTCGTAATGAGATAGCAGAAGCAATATCTTCTGGCAGCCATCGTACAGTTTTTTTACCGTGAACTAATTTTATTATTTGTCCTGGCGTTAAAAGTGATTCTAAAGAGCGTTTTAAATTGTCACGTTCGCTTTCAACTTTTTGCATTTTTGTAACCAATTGCCCATTTAATTTTGTCAATTCCTTGATTTTATTTTTTAAATCTTCGTTAGCTAATTTCTCAGCGGCAAGTTCTTGCCTTAAGATGGTTTCACTTTTATTCATATCATTATCAGTCTCGTCCTCTAGACAATTAGATCTAAAAAATTTTATATTGTAGTTGATTGAATTATTTCGCAAGCAATAAACTTACGTATTTAATTCCTGACTATTAATTTTATTTTCCATTAGCATATTTCTAATTACTTCATCGTGCTGTCGTTTTACCATTCGTGCAGATCGGGCCCGGTCTGAGTCGTTTTCTGTAGAAAATCTTCCCGGTAAGTGCAATGTTGGAATTGCATCATTCTTCAGCAGTCGGGCAGTTTTAGGTTGGTAATTTAGTAGCCGCATTTTTAATGGCAGTTCAAAACACTGAGGCTCAAAGTGAATTGAACAGATAGTTGCTAAAAGACAAGTCAAAGTAAATGCATATTTAAATAAATACATAATACATATTTGATTTTGCTTCTTAATTCAATAACATTATAAAACTTCAAAATTACTTTTTAATAACTTTTGCGAATTTGTTTTCGAAAATAAGTAAACAGAAATTAACTATACGTACCATTTTTTAAATTAATTTTGTCTTGTCGACGACAAGCAACTACCCATTGGGACGAAATGTCGTTTTTAGGAAATCAAAAATATTTAATGTCCGTGTCTTTAGTTTTTCTGTTGTTGTTAGTACAACCACAAACTGCACAATTAACCATTTCAGTTAATAATAATCAGTACACTACCATAAACAATTAATTTTAGTCAATAACACTACACAATAATATCACACTATAAACACATACAGATAACAATAAAGCATCAGAACAGAACGTTCTTAGAACATATAAAACATTCAGTCTCGCATATGACGTCATGCGCAGCAAAGACGGTTTTAGGCACATTTCCTGACATACCGTGTTTAAGTGTATCGTGATAATATCTAAGTTAATAATTTTTTAGGATTATGTAATTTATTTAGGATTAAGTTAATAGTCGTTTAGGAATTATAGGGCGTAATTAGTTATAAATTCGCGAATATCACAGCGTCCAGTGTACATCGGGAGAGATCTACCCTCTTCTTTGCAGCACACCTTGTGGAGTAGGATCGGTCTAAAGGGATGGTTTTAGTGAATACAGGTAAATCTGTAAATCTCGGATCCACCCTAAAATGTAGACATCTAATCGTTGTAAAGTTTGTCTATAAGTTTAATTACCATTTTTACTAAAATTTTAATAAAATAATAATAATAAATTATAGCGTAATCCCTTCCTTAGCGCATAATTTGAATAATTCTCTTATATCATAATCCTTTTGTTGATGCTCAATTTAAGGGTAAGATTAAAAAAGATTGAGAAATTAGTTCTCAATTTATGCACGGCCATTTAAAATACTGATGATTTATTTAAAATACCGACTATAGTATAATTTAAACCACTGACCATTTACCTATATTTAAAAGATTGACCAAATAAATACAATTGTCTTGTATTGTATGTATTGCATATTATTTATTGTCTTGTATTGCAACAATTTATTGATCATGAAATTGTACAATTTCTATTGTACAATTTTGATTAAAATTATATCAATTTAATTTGGTTAGGCGGAACAAGAGCGTGTGCAGTGAAAGAAAATCAGAAAAAAACAATTAAGACGCTTAATATAATTAGAATAATTAAAAATATCTTCTCAGAAAATTAAAAAGGTAGGTACTACATTTTTTAAAAGAAGAATGCAATTTAGCAACACAAACAGGAAAATTTATTTTAGACGTAAAGCTTTCTCTCCTTAACGGAAATTTCTGTGTTTACCCCAGTCATTAACGATATTATTATTACTGCGAATGGAATTATTGTTGAGAAGAAGTTTTCTGCAATGGGCATAAGTATGAACGTGTTCACGTTTTCTCGTGAAAGAGTATTTAAAACAATTTTTAATAGACTTTGATCGTATACCTGAAGTTGTTACTATGTCGTGGTTATTCTACATTAATATTATACTGTTGTACTTTTACAGCCAATTTCATAATATTAATTTTAAAATCACTTAAATTCTAGTTAAAATGAACTTCTATTGTTGAATTATGGCCGGTCGTACAGTGAACTTTTAAATGCACCTTTATATATGTGTACTTGAAAAAAATTAACTTTCAAAATGCTCTAAATTCACATTTTTTTGTTCGCTTTAAAAAAGCTGCAAATAAATGTCTATCGTTACTATTACAGTTCAGGATGGGAATATGTTTTTTAATAATAAAACAAAATTAGGGATATTTGGTTAACGTATATTATCGTTGCGCTTACAGAAGGATTCAGAAACAGGGCCCTATCGGAAAAGTCTTCATTTTTGAAAAGGCCTATCAACTCATAGCATCTAGATATGTAGTAGATTTGGTGATAGTAACCTGGGAAAACTACTTGAACTTAAAAACCGTTGTTTTATATTATTTTTATACTATTTAGTTTTTGCCCTGATGTAGTTTATTGAAAAATTTATGTATTGTGAATGCAGTAGATTAATAATATATTTCTTCATTTATTGGTAGTAATCATATTGAGTTTTCAAATATTGTATTTTTTTCAAAGTCCTGTTACTTTCATATAGATTTAAAAATAAAGTAAAAAGATTAATCTATTTTATTTAGAAAATTACTCTCAATATTAAAATTTGAGCTATTATAGGTACATATTAGCGTATAAGTATTATATCACTACTTGAAAAAGTGATGGTGATTACCACGAATTTTACAAGGCAAAATAAAAGCATAAAGTGATAATTACATTTTTGCAATCGATAAGTATCAATAAGTCTATTTGAAAATCGTGTATTGCGAAAATCTAATCTGGCATATTTGTATGTATAGGTATTATATTATCGAAACTCAATAATTTATTAATTATGTATTGTGAAATAATAATATATTCTAAATTGCAATTTTTGCGTATGGTGGTTATAAAAGTTCGCTATTTACTTATAATTAATACTTATATAGTTACTAAGTTAATTGCTTTCTACTAATGAAGTGATTTATCTTTGCAATATAATAGTAAAAATCATTAGATAATCAAGAATTAATTTTATGGAAAGGTACATGTAGGTACCTAATTTTACCATCATAATATTTCGTGGTTGTTCGTACGTATGTATTATATACAGAGTGTTCTCGTATACACTTTACATAACTTAGGTGGTGATAGGGAATACTTTTCTAAGAAAAATATTTAACAAAATATTTTTTCTAAGTTAAAACCCTTGAGAGTTAGACCTCTTTAAAGCATTTTTTAAATTTCTACCTACACGTGACCATAGTACCGAAAATATTGATTTTTAGTAAAAATTTGTTTAGTGCTTTTTTAAAGAGCGTGAAATCATCTACAAACTAGATTCAAACCTTTTATTGTTTAAAATTGCCGGCTTTCGAGTTACGAATTAAAGTAAGTAATAAAATGATGAAAAATTCAAGCTTATATTTTGGTTTTCTTAAAACTCTTTATCTTTTAAACTAAACATTTCACAAAAAATTTGATGCCGATTTCGGATAGGAAGTTTAACGGACTACAACTTTTGTAGAGTAAAAATTTTTTAAAAAGCAAACCATTTCACAGAAAATAATAAACAAGACACCTACAAAACAAAAAATTAACCGAAACACCCTGTAATACGAGTATATTAATTTTTTATATGTCCAGACATAATATTACAGTGTAATATAACAGAATAATTAATTTAAGGGCTCTCAACAAGAACGTTGCTTTTTAATAGGAATAGTTTTTGTTCTAGTGAAAGTTTTGTTTTGTGTTTCTCACATATTGTTGAGTAGTAAGTCTATCATTTAATAATGTCTTCAATTTTAATTAAAAGAAAATAAAAGATTTGGTGGTTAAATTTTAGTCTAGTGGTTTCGTATATGACATATACCGATATACCAACAACACAATGTTCGTTTCTTTCAGCTAATATTATTAATGCTGCAAGTAAAAGTTTTAAAAAAGTTCAAAATTTAGCAATTTCACAATGTTCTAAGCAATTGGACCTATCCACGACCACCACATGGCAAATTTTGCTTAGAGTAAAGTTAGTGCAAGAATTAAAGCTAGACAACCACGCTTTTCATCGACAATTCTATAATTTTATCATTGAACAAGGTAAAAGTTTTTCCGAAAAAAGCATCTTTTCTGATAAACTCATTGTATTTAAATGATTATGTTAATAGCAAATTTGTCGCATCTGAGCTTCAGAAATCACAAGAGTATTAAATTGTTGAGAAGCCCTTACTTTCAACCGTGTCACTGTTTGGTGCACTTCTTAGGACGAAGGAACGATTGCACCGTATTTTATGGAAACGTTTATATTCTCAATTGATTACATTATCGGGACATGTTGACAAATTTATTTGGGCTTATTATTGATGATATGAATGTCAGTGAAATGTGGTTTCAGATAGACGAAGCCATATACCACACAGCAAATGAAACATTTAATCTATTGCAAACGAAATTTCTTGATCAAATAATTTTGCGTTATTTCAACACCGTTAGACTATTTTTTGTGGGGTTATGCGAAAGATCAAGTCTGTAGATAATTTACCAACCATTGAAGTCTTGAAAACGAAGTCTTAAACGAAATTTAATGGATAATTTTGACAAAATTTTTTGTACGTAACATTTTTTGACTTTGTACATAATATAATTATAAGTAAAAAAATACAAAACTTTCATCTAAAATGTGTGTTTTATTTAAAAGAAACAGGTTAAAAAAAGATTAATTATAACATTTTAAATTTCTTAACGGTTTTTTATTTACTTACTTAATTCATAACTCGAAAGCCGTTAATTTTAGACAATAAAGGGGTAGAAACTAGTTTGTAGATCATTTTTTATTTAAAAAGAAATACTTTAGAATTTACACTTCAAAACCAATACTTTTGATGCTGTAGTCATCTTAAAATATAAATTAAAGTATTGCTTTAAATGGGGTAATAAAGTTATGAATTGCAATAAGGTAATGGTAATGATTATTATCATTTGGTAATTGGTAAATACTTTGGTCACTGGGATACACTGTATGTGTGTATATGAAAGAAAAGTGTTGGAGTCAAAGAGAAACTACGTAATTATTACATTTATACTAATTTTCATTAACTACAATAAGAAGTGGTTCTATATTGCTGTGTCCACACCAAGCGGTAAGAGATGAGTTGCATATTTAGAAATAAAACATTGTATGTTCCTTCTATTTTATCTTTGATAATAAAGAAATAAATTCTTCGAAACGTTGGCTTGACGAACTTTTATCATTCCTGCCATTTGTATACTACCGGACGAGAATTCGTTGTTCACTGCGGACGCCTGAAATTTGGCTCCAATAGCTTTGAGTATAAATTTTGTGCGAATATCTTAAAACTGCAACTTATTTTAGGTATTGTTAATTACAAAATTGTTTGAGAATATTTTGGTCTAACGTGGCCGCCGAGATTGACTTTGTAAGTGGAGAATTTATTTTTGATTAGAAGTGATTTATTTTTGGATGAATGCTTTTTTTTAAATTTAAATGAGAATTTAGAATTAGTAACATTTTTTATAAATAATTTGATGAAATTTTCTCAAAGAAGCGACATAAAGGATAGCGAGGCCGATATCTACAGCCTGTTATCGCCATTGCCATTTTTGAATAATTTTGATTGCTGCGACAATTTATTAAAATTTTAAATTTAATATTAATTTAATAGAAAAAGATTTGGAAAATGAAAATTACATTTAAGAGAGCCGAACGTATGGCTTGGCTGACATGCCAGCAGATTACTAATTTGAAATCGTAGATTCAATCCTCGAAGGATTTATAAAAATTTATAATTGAAAAATAATTGAAAATAATTTGAAAAATTTAATAGCTAGTGAGTCTGGTAGTTGTTAATCTCTTTTTTAAACAATTATCAGCACAACTATTTTGGCGCACAGTACAGGTACTTTCTTTTTATTTTTTTAACATCATTTTAGCGTCCAACTTAAAAAATTAAAAAATAAGAGAATCGGCGGACATGATAGCTATGAGGAGATATTTTGAAGAAAGATACAAGAAAAAAGAGTGAAAAGATAGGGAAGAATTACTCGAAAAGGAAGAACGAAATAAGACAGAATTAATAGAGAGAAAAAAGAATTATAGTAGAAATGCGTAAAGATAACAAAGAAATTGTGGAATGCAATGCAATTTGGGTTAAATATGAAAAAAGAAAGAATTATTAATAAAAAAAGAACAAGAAAAGAAAATACTATTAGCAAAAGATGAAGAACAAAGAAAAAAAGAATTATTGATAAAAAAGAGCAAGAAGAAAAAACAGAATTACTTGTAGAGAAAAAACTACTGGAAAAAAGATGAAATAAATGAATTATTGGAAGGAGAAGACCAAAACACGACGAATTATTAGAAAAAAAAAGAGTAAGAAATTAAAATTGAAAAGGTGAATGATTTTAAAGAATAAAAATTTGTATCAAAAAGAAATGGCATGAAAGAAGGAACAAGAAATTAGAAGTTTTGGAAGAAAAGGGGGTGACAGAAAGAGATGCCGGCGAAATGGACGCCTGGTATTACGATCATTTTGTGAATGGTAAGAAGAAATAATAAATAAATAAAAACAACAGAAAATTTGGACGAAGGAAAAAAATTAAGAAATTTAAATGAAATAAGCGTTTTCATGGAAATTTTATTTTGAATTATTTTGTATAATGTTACTATTATATTTGATATTTTAAATAAATTTGATATTTTTTTAATCACACCACAAGGTACAAATAAGATTTAATAAAATTCGCAAAGGCTAAAAATCACAAAATGATTTGAGTTGTTTGTTGTAAATTTGTTTGGATAATTTTAAATTTGAATTAGTAGTGGGAAAAATTGAGAAATGTAAGGTTGACAGAAAGGTTAGTTAGAGTGGAGGAGTTTTTGCCAAAAATGACCGCCAAAGTCGTTGATTATTTTTGACTCAGAAAACTTTAAATATTTTGTGCGAAATGGTTTTAAAATTGTTAATTTTTTGAATATTATAATTCGAATTTTGTGTTAAAAAAGTTTTGGTCAAACGTGATCGCAGTTAGTTGGAAATTTATTCAGAAGATTTATTTTTGAATGAACGATTTTTTATTGAATTTAATTATTTTTGTGAGATATTAAGTTTATCAGAAGTTGAAAATAATTTGTCAAAGCAACAACAAAATTTTGATAAAAGGGCAACATGTGTAGCGCAATATCGTCTGTTTTTTTACTGTTTCTGTTTTTTACAATTTACTGTTTCAAAATTTTGGTCACTGCAATAATTTTTGCAAACAATTTTGAATTTTGAATTTAATTTAATTTGATATTTTGACAAATAAATTTACATTTAAGAAAGCAACGTGTGGATTAGAATATACCACATAGAATTATAAATTTAAAATTATAGGTTCGATTCGCGACCAAATATAAATTTTTTAAAGTTGTTAAGTTAAAATTGAATTGAATATTTTGAAAGAAGATCTTTGTAGTAATTTGAAATTTGGTAGTAAAGTGTGTTTGATATTCGGAATTTTTAGACCAATATCACCGCAATATATTAATATTAAGAGCAAAATAAAAAAAAGTTCGTGTTAATAATAAATTTGTTATAGGTCCGTAGTGCTCGTAGCGGAGCAGAAGGAGCGCAACTGGAACAGAAGGTACGAAGAGTCGGTTTTGTTCGGTACTCGTATGTAATTGTCGAGTGCAAATTAATCTCTCAAATTCTTTAATAAAATAAAAGCACACAATAGGCGGAGCTAACCTTATGAAAACAGTCAATACAGTAACCGCTTTCTAATTTTACAATATTTAGGGTTTTATTGCCCGAATCACCAATTCATTGCGGGGATTACTCTTACTGTTATTAACCAAATAAATCAATTTTGTTTTATAAATTTGTACAGTCCAGAGTCGGCTTATAAGTTGAAGCAGTAAAATTATAAAACAATTTATCGTTTTCTCACGTTTTTTTATGATTATCCTGGCAAACTTAAAAGATTATTATTATTACATCCGACTACACAAAAATTAATATTGCTTCGGCTTCTTCACAGCGTTATTACGTGAATGCATATAATTAAAACAAATTATAAAGTTAACTAAGGTACAAAGCTTTAATATTAAATTTTAGTAGAAAAATATAGTAAAATTTTAGTAAAATTAAATATTAGTAGACAAGCACAGAAAACAAATAATCAGCCATATCGTTGGCGTCGATTTAAAAAAATTTAAATCACTTGCACATAACCTGTTGTGTGAAGTTAGATATCTATGGTTTTTGCCAATAGGGGCCAGAGCTCCTATGAAAGAAGCATTACGATGTTACCTTTAAAATGGCAACAGATTATAAAACGAAACGGAGAATATTTGACCTCAATCGAACAATCCTCAGCATATCAAATAAAGTCTTGAAATAAACGTAAAAATAATGGATTTCTTTTCCCCCAACCTATTATATAACATATGTACCTACTTTTTCATATTAAATAATGAGTGTTCCAACCATTCATCTCTTTAATTTTAACAATTTGTTATATTTTATTGCATAATATTCAATGTGACTGTTCGAGTAGCTAATTATACGATAAACATTTGCAAACCTATCTAATAAATATTCTGAAATGGTAATGGTAATAAAGCACAACTAAATTATATTACTAATATTTTTTATAACCTTAATGTTTTCGAACTTTTGATTACATATTAGTTGCCTGTTAGTAGACAATTAGTAGACAACTCAATCATTTACAGTGATTAAAGACAAAAATTTAAATTTCTGTAAAACTCGTTTCTACTTTAACAATTATTTACAGGTGCAACGTGCAACAATTAATTGCCTACGTTTACCAAAATTCTAAATAATGAGATGCTTTCTTTTTTCGGAAACACCCATCATAAACTAACTTTTAAGTAAGTACTTGGGTACTTTTCAAAGTTTAACTGTGTGCTACTTTTACCATTCTGTTTTTACCCTTTATAAATGTGGAAAAAAGTATACGATTCTAATGTTTCCTGTTCAAAGTTAACCAGTAATATCAAAATACCCAATCTCATGTGTTTTTAATTCTTTCATAGTTTTTTTATTTGTCACACAAGGTACTAAAAATTATAACAGTTTTCTTTTTACAAGGATTTATGACCAGAGTCAAGAAAAAACAATAAGTCTTAAAACAAAATGAACAAATTATAATACAATTTATTCTAATTACAACACCATTGTATCTTTATCCTGATTAAAGCATTAAGAAGTCATGATCCTGAATGTTTAAACAAAGACATTTTATAATCAATTAAATTAAATTATAGGTGCTTCCGGACCATTGCCTCGAAAGAAGTTTATTAATTTATTTTAATTATATTTTCAAGTTTTTATTGCAAAATTAAAGAGATTTTAATTTTTTACAAATTCCATTATACACTTTCACTCGCTTCCTGCATCAAAGTCAATAAGAATTTCTTTTGACATATTACATAATAGAAAGTGATTTTTTAATAATATAGATTTATGCGTAAACAGTTGTTGTTGTTGATAGAGCTATCAACAAAAAGTTTTAAATTATTAAAATCATATTATTACTTTTTGTACACTTGCGGTTTCTCCTTTAGTGCAATACGAAATAATTCACTAACGACTTAGTTTTTAAATTTGGTCTTAATTTTGGTTAGTTGGCTAATATTTTCTCATTAGATATTTTATTTGGATACAACTTTCAAAAAAAAATTGGTCAAGTTCGCTCTATATGCATTTTAGCATTGTGTAATTTATTGTAAAACTATTGGTTAAATATTCACCCTAATAATCTATTTAATTAGAATTCAATTTAATTTGAATAGCGAAATTGATTAAAAAACCGGAAATAGCATTTCTCAAAGCTTGTTTTAAAATATATTGATTAATTTGACAATTAAATTTGCATAATAACCATTAGTCAAATTTAGCATCTTTTTGTTATTTTAAATTGCAAATTTAAAAATATTCAACTTTTTAAGATGTTACAGAAGGTGTAGCAATTAAAATAATGACGATACATTACATTTTTATATTTGTGTACTTTCACTTACAGGTTGTGAAACCTGTAACTTAAGTAAAAAGTCGATTTCCAAAATAATCTTACTAATTAAATATATGCAAAGGGGTATAGGTACTGTAGATGGATAATACCTTAAAAAAATTCAATTCTTAAGTTTCACGCTAGAAAGGGAAATGCTAGTTTGCAAAACAATTTTAAAACCAGCCTGGACGTATAGCATTCAACTTTGGGGAACAACAAATAATTCCATTCTAGAAATTCTAGAATATAATACTGAAAATAATTAGTAAATGCTCCATGACATATTGCCTAACAATACAACCACCAAAGACTTAAAATCATATCAAATTTTTAGAATAAACCAAAAAATGCACAAACACTTTTTAGAACTAAAATATTTAAGTTAACACAATATAAATACACCGTATGAATATTATCGCAAACGTTTTTACCATACTATGGCATCATCAGGCGATGAACTAGACTTAAGACTTAAAAGTCATAAATAACAGTTTATTATTTATATTTTTATATGGACTATTATTGAATGGTTAATGGTGTTATTTGATCATAACCTTTACTTTTTGTATATTAAGTACATGGAAAAAAGCCTTAACACTGAAATGTGTAAACGTCCCGACGATTAAATTAATAAGATTATTTATAGTTCTGGTTTATGTTTTATTAATATAATTATCACATAATCTCGATGAAAATTGTTGTTAACATATAAATATTATAGTTATATGTTGTAGTTCCATCAATTAAAAGAACCACAGATCCATAATATATATTGTGGTGTTTCAAAGTGATTCGTACCTACCCTGTACAATTAATGAAAAATTTATTGATAGGTTTAAGTGGTAAGACTGGAAAGTTGGACAGGTGGGAGCGAATCGACGAGAAGAGGGGCTTTTTGCCAACGAGCCGCGCGAGAGAGCGAGCGGGCCGACTTTTGCTCGTTAATTTTTGGCTCGAGGCGATTTTTTGAGTTTTGATAAATTTGAAATTGTGAGTAATATTGGATTTGATTTGAATAAAGTAATTATATGCGATCGCATTATTGCGTGGTTTTTGGATTATTTTGATAATTTGATATTTGGAATTAATTTGGATATCGTTTATGAGTGGCTGCTGAGCGGTAGTAAGTTGATTTGGATGATTAATTTTTAGAAAAAAGAATATTTCGAATAATAAATTCGATTTGGATACTTGAAATTGGAAAATTAAATTGTATTTGCACGAACGAGTGTTGAGATTGATAAGCCGTTGATTTGGATAAGGCATGAAATCAAACTTCGTTCCTTTTAAAAATAAAATTAAAATTTTATTTTAGAAGATTTTATTTTACATTAAATACATGGGATTAAATAATTATTTTTTTAAATTTGGAGAGGCTGGATACATCGCAATATATTATTGCATGTACTTTTTAATCGATTATACTATACTACTATAGTACGGACTAAAAGTCGCCCTTTTCTGATCAATAAAGTTTTTCATTTCAAATAACTTAAAATAAGTCATTCTACGCCCTTGATATATAAGTTGATATAATAATGATATATAAAAGTTTTCTTTGTTTGGAAGGGTGATAAAGCTGTAAGCAATTTTTTTTTAAATATTGCGTTTGTGATATAACATGAAAAGCTTTACTTGATACTACTACATGAAAATAAACTGAATGCAGTTTTTCAGGTTTTATTTGTGTTAAAAGGATTTCTACCAACATAGATTTATAAAAAGATTTATGTATTTTCTAGAAAATCTAGTAATTAATTTAAAATCAACTCCACCTTTCATTGCAATCTCTATAAAATTGTGCACTTATTACGAAACTAGAATATATTGCATCATTAAATCTTTTTTGGAATAAAAGTATTTTAATGTTATTCTTAAAGTTTATAGGATAATCAAATACACATAATCATGTTAAGGCGTCAATTAATTCATTTACGTTCATGTAAATGTAAAACAAATTGGATTTCATCCACGCTGTTTAGATATATAATAGCGCATTTCTCATTGTAGCGAACTAAATGAAAGCAGTATTTTAAACATCTTGCCTACCCAATTATAGGCCTTACACACGACTATAAATAAAAAGATGGAAATTAAAATATTTTAAGAATTCTACTTCAGAAATAACGAAGAAGAATTTTAAAATATTAGCAATCAAAAAAATATTTTTCCACTACTAGTCATAATTATAAGCTATCATTATAGCTTATAATGAACGTTTTTCAGACTACTGGTGTATAATCTTTTCATTATACGCTACTACTTAATAATGAATATATTGATATTTTTCTATAGTTTGGCGAATGTTTATAAGACAAATGTTGTTAAAAAACGATTTTGTATATCCAAGAGATGCTATTTAAATAAATTTAAACTTTTAAAACCCTTTTTTAATAGAATAATTTCATTTCAAATATTATAAATAAAACACTGGAATTCAATTATGACAGCAAATCTAAACTTGTCAACACCTGTCAAATCAACAAAACGAAACAACACAAAGTTATTATTTTTTATTAGTAATAAAAATATATAACAATAAAATTGAATATAATTATTATAATGTCAAATTAAAATTAGAGAAGATCTGGACAGTAGCGAAATATACACTCAAAAAAATACAATTAAGTTATTAATTGAAAGAAAAATTTCTGTTCGTTTATTATTTCACAAATCATAGATTAATTACATTATAAAACGTGACAGATAAAAGACAGTGGGAAAACAGCCATTGAAATAAATCAAATTAAAATCTCAATTTAAATAACTCAATTCAATTATGTTTCTAATTTATATAACATCACGCACATTCGATAATGACAGAATAAAATAAGTATTTTTAATTTGAAAATAGGTAATTTATAAAAGATTATTTTCCAAGGCAACTCTTATTCTTTGAAAAGCGTTTATTTTGTTTTTCAGACTTTTAATTACATAAACTGTCTAGTATAAAGTGTAAAACTTATCAGACAGAAAACACATTAACTTAAGCAAAATTTTATCGTTAAATTAACGTTAAGTAACGTTTTTATATTTTGATACTCTTTCAGTAATCATTAATCAATATTTCACTGATTTTGTTTATAGCTATACTCAAAAACTACAATTGCTGCTGTGTTAGAAGAAACAATAATTATATTTGGTGTATTGTAGAATATTCCACATTTCCCAGATTATTCCGAAAATATTAAAGGTTCTTCTTTAATATAGACGATTTCAACCACATAAACTTTTGGTCTCTGAAACCGGGGTATTTGAACGTGAGAATCATTAAAGCTCACTTGATTTACTACATAGTAAAAATCTTCTTCTTTAAATAAAAAAAAAACATTTTTTTTATCTGAGTAATATTTTTAAAGTAAACAATGTTTTTTAATTTAAATTTAATATTTTCGGTGAGAACAAATAACTGTTTACATCAAAACAAAATTGATTTTTAAAGTTTTAACGGTTAACTAAAAATTTTAATTTTTTTAATTTTTTATGTTGAAATCCGACAGAATAAAAAACGACAAATATACAATTTAATCGACTAAATTGACAAAAATGACAAGCTTCAGAATCCATCAGAAGGTAGAGATGTTGGAAGGACCGAGAAAGAGATGAGCCGGAACAGGTCAAAAACCTAACCTCTGGCGGAAATGATGATGATATTGAAACAGTTAACGTCAAATTGAGGAAAAATTAGTTTAGCATCGTAACTATTCGAACCAAACTGTTCTAAATCCTCCTCGTATTAGTTGCTACCAAATAAGTAAAGTTTTTACTTTTAATACTTTGTTTCGTGCAGATCTTGTACATTATTTTAATTTTTTCTACAACGTGAACCTATTATGCGAAAATTTACATCAATATTTTTACTGGAATACTATAATACTATATAGTGACCGACTAATCAAAGTTCAAAATCGTTGGCATTATAAAGAAGACTATAAAAAGTTTCTGGTTGCAGAATAATAGACCTTGATTTTGTGCTACAACAGGATAACGAACCTAAGTAAAGTCTCTGACTTTGCCGTGAATTTATAAATGAGAAAAAATCCGATATAGTACTGTAACGTAAAATAATAATTAACTGTAATAAACATGGTCTAATCACTGCAATCACCAATAGTAATCAAAGCTAAAGAAGAGTATTTTTTATGAAAAGAAGCTTTAATAGTTTTATATAATAAATTGAATCATTTTTCAGTATATTTAAGTTATTTTTCATTGATTTTAGTTCTCTTGCTATTTTATAATGTTCATTAAAAATTTAAATTAAAATCATTTTAATCTAAGCTATTTTTTAAATTAATTTTGTAGTTTTACTATATTGTATTCAAACTTTTGGCAGATTTTTGTATTACGTGAAGATGATGCTTTAAGGAAGTAAAAATTTACTTGCGTTTGAAAAGCAAAATAAGTCATTAGATTATAATTTGAAGAAAGATTTAAGAAAAGTAAATAGATTATTCCCGTAGTAATTTAATTTCTAGTTTTATGTTAATTTTCATTCTGTATTTAGCTAAACTGCCTTTTTTTATTTAAGTATTATTAATTCTATACTTTTCAGGAATTACAACTTTTACATCCGGAAACATGTACATATTAAAATGGTTATAATAAAATACGTCAAGTCCAGAATGCTATATCGTTACAGTTGACGATAAACACTCAATTTTTGTTTCAAACCGTAGCATTGCATAATTAAGTTACTCTTGTTAAGTTAGTGTAGAACGGAAATTCGTGATTTATATTAGACTAGATGTAATCAAAATAATATTGACTTTAATTTGGATTATTGACAACAAAAATTTTTAGTGTAAACAAAAAAAAAGTAACAATTTTGTTTGATTTTGTTCTTGTTTGATTACATTTACTTATAATTCGGTTATATTTGCAGAATTTTTTTGTTCTAATAAAAATAATTTTTTTTTATTTTAACAGAATGGGGTTCTTTAAAGGTTTGTACTGAAAAGAAATCTCCACACTGGTAGCTGTGATTAATAATAACATTTTTTGCAAATTAAGAAAAACGTGTTCTACTTCAGTAAGTTACTCTAATTATTAAATAAGACCTAACCGTTACTAATTCAATAAAGTTTATGACATTGAGAAAATTGTGAGATTTCAAGTTCGTTTATATAACAAACAAATTTATTGACAATCTAATTACCTATTAATTTTACATTAATATGGGAAATTGACTATGCAATCTACATATTATATTAAATAATTGCATTACAAATTTAATTTAATTAAATTAATAGCTGAAGATAATATTAACACAAATAAATTTTCACATTTCATAGTACCTACTTTAGTTTAATTTACAAGATATAGTACCTATTAATTATTAATTCACTATTAATTACTTTATTTTATTTTATAATTTACATACTCGTTACGGTTATTACTTTATTTGTAAAGAAAAGCTGTCAAAGGATTGATAATACAGTTTTTTTACTGGATAAAAAAAATTGTAAAATAAATTTAATTTACCTTAACTATAGTTTGAAATCCAAATACAATTGTCGATGTTTCACATTAAAAAAAAAAACTTGCACAAAAATTAAATTTGCTCGCTACGGTGCTGAAGCGATACTAATACAAAATTTTGCATGTAAAATTACATCTAGAGAAATAATAAGTCGCCTTTTGTATAATAAAACTTCTGGCTGGACACTTTCGCTGCCCCTCCTTATCTACGGCCTCGATAAACCCCCTAACACACCTACAAGAATTTTTCAGGACCAAAGCAGACCTTTGACCTTCATACTCTTATTACTCTACAGTCCACAAGATGTGGCCCTCACTTTTTTTACTTTTACGTTGCTTATTTGTAACCTACCTGACTAATTCTAAATTAAATTACGTTATTGCGAAAATTGTAATATCAAGGTTGGTACAAAACAATGCGTTTACATTTTGCACCGGAACGTGTCAATCCGAGCTTTAAAATTTTCACTTCGACCTTACATAATAAATAATTAAGTTAAAATTCCATACGGTAATGTTGTTAGTTTTTATGCTATTGGTACCATAAGATGTTCTTTTACGCATTAAAACCGAAAGTTGTTATTTTTATAAAATGAAAGTTAACTCATATCAGCTAATGACCGACTTACAGAGAAAATATGCATATAAGCCGGTGTGATACGTGCGTGATATAATTTTTTTTATATCACGCAAAATCACAAATTTTACAATTTACGGTATTTACATTTTTTATTAATTTTCCATTAAAAAAATCTACAATGTACATATTTAAATTAATATGTGCATATATGTATTTGATTTTATGCTCTACTACCGGGGAATTATTAATATCATCATTATAATAAATTATTACCTATTACATTAAAATTACGCTATTAATAATAATTAATGATAATTAAATAATTGATGTTTTGACTTTAAAAATATTAGTAAGAAAAGATATCACAAAAATATTGGGCTTCTCTTCGAGCAAAGACCAATACAAATAAAAAACAAGTAATTACATTCTCCAGAACAACAAAACTTAAAGTTAAATTTGCTGGTAAAAATTAAGAACAATACTACTTAATTATTAAGTATTATGAGTGTAATAATCTTAGTACATTGACATTTTAATGTTAACACACTGTATTTTGTTAATTATACTATTGTGTTAACGAACTAGAGGTATTTAAAACCATTTATCTTGCTACACATCCTGTTAATTTGATATTTTCCAAAAAAAAAAAATACTTATTTAAAAAAAACTGTTTTCAACTTTAAATATTAAAAAAAGCAATTTCAAAATTTCTAGTTGTCTGAATTACTGTTTCTACCCCAAGATAAGCATCCAAAACAATTTGATATCAGGTTGAAAGTAATAATCCGAGTCTAACTAGAAAATTAATGTATCAACTAATTAATTATTTTCTCTCACGACCCTGTGGTTATAATCTAGTTTGTGAAGATGGATTTTCTCTCAGGTGTTTTGGATCTTTGAAATAAAACTACTAAAATAAATTTTTAACCGGCTTTAATTTCTATTACAGACTTTCATCAGAGTCTACAAAAAAATCGTAACTCAACACTAAAGATAACATATCCACAAAATCCGAGAAAAAATCTATTTTCACAAATTAAATAATAAATTAACATAATACAAAATTCAAAAACAATCAAGTAGAACTCAGAAAAACAGTATTGTCAGTTTATCTCAATTAATGAGTTAAAAATTAAGAAACGTAAATTAATCATATCAAAACTTTAGAAGCACTAAAAACTGCATTCGCACTTTTCAGAACTAAAATGCTGAAAGTTTTCACAAATAAAGTACACAATAAGTATTATTACTATCGAAAACCATTAATTCATTTTTCATTGTCTGACGATGCTCTTACTATGGTGAAAACATTTTAGTTGTAAAAAGTATGAGCGTAGTTTTTGTTTTTCTACAGTAGGTAATATAATGTATTTTATAAAATTACAGTTTCAACAAAAGTAAGTTTATATAATTCGATTTAAATTTCTTCACGTAAATATGTCATTGCAGTTTAAAATAAATTGTGGCTAAAACACACTTACAATAATTGCATAAAGATCTTAAAAGATAATCTCATACCAGTGCTAGAAAACTACTGGGCTCTAAATTCTGAGTTTTAAAAAATTAAGATTTTGTAATTATTTATTATATTTATCAATTTAAAGAAAGGGAAGAAATATTCCCATTCCATTAACATATATTAGTACAAAGAAAAATCACACTGACATCGAGGGTACTTTTTCAAATATTTTTATGAGTCCCGAAACAATATTTGAAGTGGCTACATCTTCTTTATATCACAAGTTAAAAATTAATATATTATATTGTTATAAAATATATTATTATATGTTTTATTAAGATGTCATGTTTCAAAAGTGATTCGGACCCACCCTATACATTGTGGTGAAAATTTATTTTCTATTTAAGTTATGTTTATATCTATTTAATTGGTAAGATTGAAGAATTTGTTAGGTGGGGGCCGATCACGGGGAATTCGAGGTCTTTTCGCCGATAGCGACCGCCGAGCCTGTTGTGCGATTTTGGTTCGAGGCGATTATTTGAGTTTGATATAAATTTTGAATTTGTGAGTAATAAATTATTTTGATTAAATAAAGTGAATTTTATGCGAATGCATTATTGCGTTATTTTGGAAGTATATTTTTTTGAGATTTGAATAGTTTTGATATTGAGTGGCTACTGAGCGGTAGCAAATTGATTGATTTCGTTGATTTGGAAGAAGAATAATTACAAATTAAAATTTTGAGTTGGATTATTTTAGAATTTGGAAAATTAAAACTACATCGTAGGAAAGAGTGTGCAATTGATAAGCCGGACTGCGATACGGGTATCGTATGAAATTTGCGATGCCATTTTTATAATTTTATTGAAATTAAAATTTAACTAATATTTAATTGGAAGAATTTGGAAAAACAAATTTGATTTAATTAAATAAAGTAATAAAAAACAACCAGGGTGAAATACAGGTCAATATATTTTATATTTTTATTTTATATTTTATAATATAATTTATATATTTTAAATATATTTTTGATTTCATTTTTATATGTGGACAGGGGGAGGGGAGCACATTTTATGACACATAATAACAAGCGTTATTTTTCAATAAATAATTTCGGCAAATATTTATAAACTTTTAATCCACATAGAATAATATCATATTAATTTCAATAAAATTGAAAATTGAAAAATTGCATAAAAGCTTATTCTAGTTCAGTTAATAAAAAACTAGTTATAAACATTGAGTAATAAAAAAGTGAGTTTTTAACTAATAAACATAATATATCAGCGATAATTAATTTAGAAACTCTAATAAGTTCATTAGCGTCAAACCTGCATTATTTTATATTTTACCTCATTAAATAAATAATTAATTTTAAACCTTCCACGGCGTCTACTTATCTTAAACATTAATAGTATATTATATTTATATTAATTAACCCCGACTTGGTAAGATTTATCATAATTTTAGTTCTATTATGAATAGAACCTTTCTACTACCGCTACCACACAAACTAAATAGAGTTATAATAACAAAGAAATATGAAATAATAAATAAGAAATAACAATTTTTAGTGTGCAACATTTCTAGTTTGGAATGTAAAATTAAAATATTTTGCACCTAATTATTGAGCATTTTAATTATTTTTAAAATAAACCACCAGCTTTACCTGCCCTTCAAAGTACAAAAACAATCAAAATAAAATTAGTTTTTTCCTGAACCCTAACTATAAGTACATTAGAGTCAGCAGTTGATTATGCTGACTACCAGGCAAATGATCTTTCTGAATAAGATTTAAGAGTTAAAAAGTCAAAATACACAAAAATGTGCCGTGAAGTCAGTAGTAATTAAAATCGTATGTTGTTCTCAATGAGAAAATTTTTTCGATAAATATATCAGCGTCAAAAACTGATATTCAAGATCTAGGAACCTGGGTTTTTTTACTACTATCTACTACTGTCAGAAGATATCAGCATCTGTTTTTTTAACCGACTACAAATAACAATCCAAAATACGTGAAGCATTCGGTAGCTGCAAATGTAAATGATAGAAACATAAATAATACTATTATTTCTCGGAAAACAAAAAAAAAACTGTCTGTGAAGAAGGAATCGGAAAGAGCAGATATATGTCCATTGTACTGTTTATAAAAACATGCACAAGATAAGTAAAACAATGACAGTTTAGAACCGGTTTTACATTTGAGTGACGAAAAACATTCAAAAAAGTTCTGTAAAATATTAAACATTTAGTTTGTGAATTTTAAGTGAATTTTTCAGTTGTTTCTTCGTTTAAATATTTAAAAATAAAATTTTGGGAGTCCCCGAATTCTGTTTTCAGGATACGCAATATTCAAACGACAAATAAGAAAGCAATGATATAGTTGCATGCACAACAATTTAATGAATTAAAGAAACTAATAATAAATTATTTAAATTTTTGTAGCTTTCTGGTAATAAATTATCTACGTAAAACGAGATTTAATCAATAATAAATAACAGCAACGAATGTTCTAATTATTGATTGTAACTATTTAAACTCTCCTAGTCATACACATAAAATAGAAAAGCCAACTCAGCGGTGTGATTTATGTCAGTGCCGATAATTTCGACGTTTCCTTCCTCATTATTAGGTCAAATAAGAAATCATAATTTTCATAAATTGAACATTTCTTCATGAATAAACTTTTCAGTCTTCGTTTTCTTCTTATAATGAAATTTATTTTATGAATTAAATTAAATAATAATTATTATTAATTTTGCAATATTTATTTTTCTAAATAGTATACCCACTAGGAATAATTTATTATATAAATAATTAAGAGATACCTTCTGAAATAAAATGTAAAATATTTCTGTATTTATTTAATTTTTTTTCATACTAATGTAAGCATTTAATTTATTGATATTTCATTAATATAAATTAAGAAATTAGTAATATATGATCTCGTAATTAATAGGTACAATTATTTTTATAATATTATATAAGATATAAGTAACAATTAATTTTTTTTCCTAATTTTAATAAATGTTCTAGTAAATAATGGCAAATAACATAAAAATTACGAATGATAAATAAGGGTAAGTAAAATAAGAGCTCAGTTAAAAGCCACTGTATTTGTTAGATAAATTTTTATAATATTTTAAATTTGTCTAATTAATTTTCTTACAGCGCATCGTTAAATTCTAATGTTTTTCTTTTTCGTCGTTTTTCTTCTGGCACTGCTTAGGTGCTTATGTGAGGTACTTGTAGACTCTTTTCATTGTTCAGAAACTAGCGATTTTAGTTGAATCTTTATTATCTATAATAACAGAAGAATTTTTTGTAGTTTAACAAAATTAATAGTTTTTTCTTAGATAACAAATCAAGTTTAGACTTTAAGACAGTGTAGCCGGCAGAGTAACCAGCAGTCGTAAATCCTATAAGCATCCACCTGATTTCGTGATTTTAGGAACTCAATACCGATAAAATCGTAATGATTTTTTTGTCTGGTATCGCTGCAATTTAGTTACTTATTCTTTTTGTTAAAAAACAATGACAAAACAGTAATACCCAATACTTTCACCGGTATTGGAATCCCAAGCTGCTTCCTGTTCTATACCAATTTAGGCTTTCCTACCATAGTAGTACTGTCTAATATTTCAATATTTTTTATAATAATAAATATATTTCAAACATCACCCTCAAATATAGGCAGTGCTTCACCTTTCATAGATCAGTGCAACTTCGAATAAACAGCACCGACGAGATTACTTTTAATTGAGAAACATTAATGGCGCTCTTAACAGTTTGGAAATTTCTTTTAGCACTTTTACCAACATTGGCATAATTGTCAACAACTTTATAATGTCATAATAATTCACTTTTTAAGAGTCAATACACAAAAACTGTATTAAATGCTATTACGTGTAGATGCAAACAAAAATAATCTTTGAAATAAAAGCAATGTTTTATTATAATAGAGAAATAACCTAAATAATGAAATTTTTTAAGTGGATAGTGTGGTAGTTAGCTGTATGTAATGTTAAAATAAACAAACTACAAAAAATTTTAAAATAATGAATTTTAACTGTTAAGTAAAGAATACATGCTTACATAGAAAAATAATATTTAAAAAACAATAAAAACGACAATAATTTACATTTAATAGGTTTAGACTAACAGGTTTTAACAGATTTTAATTAAAACAAAATGAGAACAGACAAAATTTTTTAAATACTGACTTTGAATTTTGAAAAAATTACCTTATGAAAATATAATAAAAATTTTAAAAAATTATGTAATACGATATAAAGGACCCCTTTTCACAATTATTTTTGATCATCAGTTGTATATAACATAAGAAAACCGTAAAAATAATGAGAAGCAAGAAAAAATATACCAAACTAAACTGAAAAAATTAAAATTAAGAAAAACCAAGAAATTTAAAAAATATCTTTAAATTGAATGTCACCAAATAAAATCAAATAACTAAACTAAACAATGTCACGTGTCTAAATGAAATTTTTATTGTTAAATAAATAAAAATGATTCTTATCCTGGTACAGCCGGGATTTGAAGTGGAGAACGCACAGCGTCATCGTGTGACTTCTAAAAAGAAAATTTGAAAAGAACTTTTTTTTACCACGGTATATTAAATTTTACCAATGTTTTGTTAGCAATGTTTGCCAATATCACAAATGTATTCAAAATTTTTGAGAATTTTTTGTAGTTTACCAAAAAGATGATAAAAGAATACTAAGTAAAAAAATTTGCTAGGTAATGTATAATTATCTTTTTTTATTTATTTATATCAGTTATTTGTATATATTTTTTTTAATTTATCGAGTCTAGTTAAATTCTAGTTAAATTAATGTCTTGAAGATTTTTTTAATAATAATTTTTATTTTCATTTAAAATTCTAATATATTTTAGTATTTTATGTAGTTTTTATTAAAATTATGTGAGATAATTTGAGTAAAATTTACTTTTACAGTTTTTTTGATAGTATACTATGACAACCTAATGTATTCTATAAATTTTAAAATTACCTTAAAATTTAAAATATTTGGGAATATTTATATTAGTATAAAATCCCTGGATTTTTGTTATTGATTAATCAAATCAATTGCCATGATTTAGATAATTACTTTAAATAGATATTAAACAATAGACTTTTGTTTCTTTATTATTTAATAATTAAAATTTGTTTAATAATTATTACAATATTTTTATCAATTTTTTTAATTCTTTCTTTAGTTCTATTTAGTACTCGAAAAATTAGTATAAGGTAGGTGCGGCAAATAAGGCCCGGCTAAGAGAAAATAATTTTTATTTTTGTGCAAGCATAGCAAATAAACAAAAATTTAATAAAGTAATGTGTATTAATGGTCTTGACTAATTTTACATTAAAGTTTAGATAACAAAAAATAAAAATAAACTTTGAAAAAGTTGTTTTCTAAGTCATTGTAATCAATGGAGAAGTGGTTTAGCTAGTGTAACTCGATATTAATCATATCAAATTTTTAGAATAAACCAAAAAATTCACATAATATTTTTATTATGTGAATTACATTATAATATAAACCAATATTATAATTATTGTCGTTTTTATTGTTTTTTAAATATTATTTTTCTATGTAAGTATATTGCCGCGTCCCGAGGATCTCTGTTATCCTCGACTTAGAGACCTTTCCTCTTACCGTGGATATTCTTCTGAGTTGGGCGCCAACAATCGAAGTGATAATTTCGATTGTAAAAATTTAATTAAAAATGAAATTAAAAATAAAAAAAAATGGTGTTTTTGTAAACGGTTTAATAAATTATTTGGATAACGATAACAAAACGAACAACTTGCAACTGCAATTAACGTGTTTTTGTGGTGTCCAGCGTGTAAGTGAGTTTCCTTAATTATTAAACTAACTACACAAAATATAACGTGATAACAATAAATTAAAATATAAACAATGAAAATAAACTTGATAAATCTTAAATGGTTACGACCTTAATTCGTGTTGCTTCGGTCGGATCTTCTTCGTATGGTGAGAATTTTGCCTGAACTCTAACTTAGTAGCACAAAAACTCGGAGCACAGTACCAGCAAGGGTTGGAATTTCACCCAATGAACCCCCTTGTGTGGTTTCGTATTCACCTTGAAGCACCCTCGAACTTATCGAACACTAGAGCCGCTGGAAGAAAATGTTCTACGGACCAACTTTTATCGTCGACCGGCTTGGTTCACAATTCTGCCAGACTCCCTTTTAGGACCCTTGTTATTCTCGTCCTTTTTTTCCTGTTCCTTAGGAACCTTCGTCTTAACGCTATCCATCTTTTTAAATTTTTAAATAAATTTTATGCTATCCAACTAATTACGATTTGATCGAAAAATATGAAGATCTTAGATTTCCTTTTGCTTTGGATCTAAATTTGTCGATCGTTACGGTTGAATTTTCGGTGGTAAAAATTCCAACATCGATTTCTTCCTTTAGCCGGTATAGCAAAAGCCCCAATGCTGCAGTCAGTTTTTATTTTTATTACTAAAAACGCCAATTCGGCTCCGCCATGCTTCATGAATACTGTTGTCTGGTGTGACTTCAATTATGCAGAGAGCTTGTGGCCTCTGTGGTAAAACTTTGAAGATTCCGACCGAAGTTCGTAAAAATGTTAAATAATCGTGATCGTAAAACTTAAAACTAGGAAAATGTAAAGACTTAAAATTATTTACACAAGGGTTGTTTATCCTATTTATTTCCTTGCAAGTTTTTCCTTGACTTCCAAGACTTCTGCACATTTTTGCAGGGTCGTGGAAGTCCCTGGTCCCTTTATACTCGGGTTTTTTACCTCGTATTTCACCGCAATATATATTCTTTACTAAGCAGTTAAAATTCTTTGTTTTAATATTTTGTTTACCACATATTTGTTACCACATTACATACTACTAACTACCACACTATCCACTTAAAAAATTTTATTTGCTAGTTTATTTTTTTATTAATCTGATAACCTGCAAAATGACTTTCCATGTATATACAAACTATTTAAATTAAATTTTTTTTTAAATCTATAATATATTAAGAAATAAACGTTATATTGTACTTGCATATTAAGAAAGCGCATTAAAATCTTTATACGGTAGTGGCCTCTCACACTATCAACGCTATTTCATAAACGTGCATATTAATTGTCTTATTCAATTAGTTTTCACTGATTGCGCAGACGGAAATATTGACAATGGGTAAATTTTCTTCTAGTGAATTGTACACATACAGCCGTCTTAATGCAAAGTATTAGAAAATGAAATTTTGAAGATTTTGGTGATTTGTGAGTTTGCTTCACAACGAATTTTATTGAATAATGTGCAGATTCGACGAGCAAGAAAATTTACATGCCTATATAAGGTAACATTTAAAGTAACAAATTTACATGGACATATTTGGTAATAAAATTAAAAACCGAAAAGAAACGTAATAAATTTATATTTAAAATTTAAAAAGAAAAGTTTCACGTTTTATTAAATATGCATGTCACTTCGAGCCTACATAGCATTTAATTGTGACATGCAACGTGGGGCTTTCGATATAGCAACCTACTACTTTTGATCCTGAGATAGAAATAAAAACTTGTGAAAAAACCGTAAAAAACTGAAAGAGAAAAGTGAAATGTCGGATATAGAAATAATAAAACAAATAATAAACATGCAAAAAAATATGATTGAAAGAAATAAAAAATTGACAAACATGATAATAGAAAATATAAACAAAATGAGAAATGAAATAATACAAGATAACAGGAGTATGAGAAAAGAATTAAAACAGAAGCTTAATGCGGGTAGCGAGAAAATAATAACTAGGTTAGACACAATGATAGATAGTCGAGAAATCGTTGAGCAGCAAAGTTATGACAAAAAAGAGAAAAAATGCTTTATGCCGGGAAGCGTTGAAGAGGATAGACAAGTGTTGGTTCCGTTCTCATTTTATTTGAGATTTTTAAAATTAATTAACTTGTAATTCAGTAATTGGTCTATTACTAACTGACTGTTTTATGCTGACTTTTAATAAGTTGAAAAGCAGTTTATTATTTACTTTCACTTGCCAACTAATCAGAAAGCTAGTTTGTTTTCCTTCCCAATCTTAGGTGAAGAAATGTCGCTTCGGGAAAATTAAATAAAATGAAATTTGATGATATTTAATTATTTACAAACCTCGCTCTTATAGTTGACTTCTTTTTAATATATTAATTTTTAACTTGTGATATAATTTATCTCAATAGTCTATATTTGAACAAGTTAACTAAACAATATTGTATAATATTTTTTATTAAGCTTTCCGCGTAGTTTAACGCTTTCATCAGAATATTGACATAGCTAACTGTGCACTCGGCTGTAATGAAGCATTTGACAATTTTGACTAGGAATTTGATACTGAGATATGTATATTATTTTATTCACAATCAGTAAATATGAGAAATTAATAATAATTTTATTAAATTTGCTTTTGTTAATACAAAATATTTTTATGAAATAGTTATCGCAGGTCGGAAAGTAATCACTTCCCGATCGGCAGGTTGGAAAATAAAATAAAATAGCTTTTAAATTGGTTGGCAGGTGAAAGTAAACTGTTTCCCAACTTATCAAAATTCAGGAATGACTCGATTACTAACTGATTGTGAATAAAATAATGTTGGGTGTACTAGTAATAAGCTAAAGTTGATTTGTTTTCATCGTCTTATTCGGAAAGCTTATATTTAAGTTATAAAAATATCTTGCATTGTGTCTATAAAATATACTAATTTGTTAACAACATAATAATGCACATCAATGAAGTAACTATTACTTCTCTTACTTAAATTTATGGATATAGTTATAGTGAACTTTTATAAAAATTACAAAACACTGTTGCTTGCTTGCTCGGGGTTGCTGTAGCTCTGGTGTGCGGGAGTCGGGCTTTTTCAGGTTTGATATACATATGTTGAAAAATAATAATTACCAAAATTCAATTTTAAATACTTGAAAATTATTTTAAATTCAGCACAGGGTGGGTCGAAATATTTTGTTTCACGACATCTTAAAGCCCTCGTTGCGAATTGGAGTTATGGGCGCAGCTTAGAACGAAAATTCGCAAATCTCATGTCGTGCTACAAAAGAAATTATCAAAATTATAAAAATAAATTATTTACGATATTAAACAGTTGAAATAAAAATAAATTCAAAATTTAAAAAAAAACGCTTATTTTTTTCAAGCTTGACTTCTCATCCAAATTTCCTAATGTTTTTAATCATTTCTCCTTTCTCACTTTCCAAAGAATTATTTTTATGCCAGGCGTCCAACTTTCTGGCTTCTTCTTCTGTCGCCTCCGACTCGTCCAAAACTTCCAAATTTTCTTTTTGTTTCTTTTTAACGTTGACTTCTTCTTCTTATAATCCTGCCTTTTTCTGATTTTAATTTCTTGCTCTGTTTTTAACGACATATCTTCTTCCTTTTTTCTTGCTCTTCTTTTTCAAAAAATTTAAAAAACTCTTTTTCCTCTTCATTGGACACTTTTTCTTCCAAAAATTCTTTTTCTTCTCGTTCCATCGTTTCATTTTCTTTTAGCTCTTCTATCAATAATTCTGTTTTTTCTTCAAACAATACTTTTTCTTCTTGTTCCATTGGTTCATTTTCTTCTTGTTCGCCATCTTTCATCACTGGTTCATTTTCTTCCAAAAATTCTTTTTTTTCTCGTTCCATCGTTTCATTTGCTTTTAGCTCTTCTCTTTCCAATGACTCATCCTTTCATTGATTTTCTTGTTCCAATGATTCTTCTTTCTCTTCATTGGACTCGTTTTCTTCTAGTTCCATCGGTTTATTTTCTTTTTGTTCCTCTTTTCTTCACATCCACCCCAAAATATATTTGTAATTGTTTCCATCATTTGTTCATGTCTTTTTTCTGAGTTTCTCATTATTTCTCTAAAAATGATTTCCAGATTTACCGTTCCCATTGTAAACAATTTACGAGGTAATCAATGAAAGCAAATAAAATGGTTCTTGTGCCTTGGTGCCAATTTTAGTTTTTACTGTCAAAATCGATAAACTAAACGTCCCTGCGCTGCGGCGCCAAAAAGATGATGTGGACTTTTTGTAGAAAATCTACAATCTCTTTATTGCCTCGGGTTAACCCTGGTGTGCGGGAGCTTGCGTTTTAAAATTTAAAATAAAAATTTTTCTTGTTTAAAAAAAAATTATATGTAGTGTTCTCAAAAATTAATTATTTGCATTCAAATACAAATTTAATAATTTATTGTAAAATATTGTTAAGCTCGTACTTTCGATTTTACGCTTATCCAAATCGCCCGCTTATCAATATCGACATTCGTTCGATCAAATATAATTTTAATATTTCTAATTTTACTGTCTAAATTCAATTTATAATTTCACCAGTTTTTTTCAATTCAATCACATCAATCAATCAACTACCGCTCAGTAGCCACTCATCAAAAATATCCAAAATTCAAAATATTAAAAATACGCAGTAATGCAATCTCACAAAATCACTTTGTTCAAATCAAATCAAAATAGTACTCACAATTTCAAAGTAACAAAATCTCATATCAAAAATCAAATTCAGCGGGCATACAAAATTTCTCACCAGCTGTCGGCCATAGTTGGCCAAAATAGCCATTATCTCTATCTACTCTGCACTTCTCCAATTTAAACATTCAAAAATGAAATTAACAAATTTTTACAATTTAGCACAGGGTGGGTCGAAATATTTTGTTTCACGACAATATATTTGTGTCACCATATCTCCCAAACGGTTACAGGTAGCGACGTACATTTTTGACAGCATGTTTGTAAAGACCAGGAGACTGTTCCTGGCTGGTTAAATACAATTTTTACCCATGAGAAGAAATTCTATCTCAGAAAACTATCTCTACACCCGTCCACCAAACCCCAAAATTTATGCACTCGCCCCTGCACAATCCTCTGTATTAAATAACTAATAACTAATATTAATATAAATTTACTACCATTTTGGGTGAAAATTCACCACCATTATGGCTGTTCAATTCATATCATTCGCTAACTATTCGCGCTACCATATCGGCTGACTGGATCACGAAGCGGTTTAAAACATATATTACTTTCTCTATACATTTTGACAAAATATACTCCAAAAAGAATGAAATAAAATAAAAATTAAAAATTTTAAAAACTCCTAACTGTAAAAAAATTCTAAAAATAAAAATTAATAATAAAAGCACCTTACTTTAAAAGCTACTGTTCCCTTTAAAAAGAAAAAAATAATTTTTTCTTCATTCAACAAAAAAATTCTCAGATCCCCCCCCCTCCCGCTACAAAATTTAAACGGAAACGGAGATTTGTTCCACTTACGAAACCTGTTTATACATTTCTTATTAAACATTCTCCGTTTCCCCTGACTTCAAACTTAATGTTTAAATTTTGTAGCGGGGGGGGGGGGGGGGGATCTGAGAATTTTTTGTTGAATGAAGAAGAAAAAATTATTTTTTTCTTTTTAAAGGGAACAGTAGTTTTTAAAGTAAGGTGCTTTTATTATTAAATTTTATTTTTTTAACAAATGTATTCAACGATAAATGTTTAATGATGAAGGTATTTTTATAACCTATACTACTGAATTTTAAATTTCATTAAATTTTTGTACTTTTGTAGGTTGTTTTAATATTTGATATACAGGGTGTATTCGTGACTGTGGAGAACTTTTAAGGTGGTAATAAAAAGCACTTTTCTAAGAAAAATTTTCAAATAAAATTTTTGACCAAGTCTAAACCCTTGGGGAGTACCTCTCTTTAAAGCAATATTTTGAATTTCTGATTTCCAACGGCCATAGCTCTCCGATATTATTAATCCAGTAAACCTTTTTTAAAGATCATTTGCTTATCTACAAATTAGATTATATCTTCTTATTGTCAAGAATAAACGGTTTTTGAGTTATAAATTAAATTAAAGGAAATGTTTTTCCTTTTCTTGTAAACTCCGTGTCTCTTAAACGAAACGTCTTAAAAAAAAATACGTGGCACTCGCGGGTTGTCTGTAAATTCGGTTTACGGACGATAATTTTACGTGATAACGTCATAAGAAAACATTGATGAAAAATTGCATACTTTTATGAATTGAATTGAATTATATTGAATTATATTACATAAGTAACAGAATACGAATTGAAACTATGTTATTACATTAACCCTCAATATGCTAGTTCGTTATGTGCATGAAACATAATTGCATCATTTGATGATCGCGAGATTGAACTTCATGCCGGACAAGTTTTTTTTAATGACATTTTATAATTCAAATGCTGTCTATGTATGATGCAAAGCCGATCGTGCCTCTCTCTCGCTTGTTCTGCGCTCTCGCTTGCGGAACGTGACAATTTTTCGTGCGTGCAGCCGGTATATCAATTTATAAGACATTATCACGTCAAAAACTAATGACTCAAACCGAATGGGGAAATTTAACGGGCAACAATTTTGGCCAAATAAATTTCTTTAGAAAACCAACTCTTTTCACAGAAATTCTGAAAATAATGAACAAGGTGTAGATAAGAAAGAAATAAATTCACAATGTTCCTAAAAATCTCAATTTGTTTTACAATTTGTTTTAATGTCAAAACTATTGTGGCGTTTGACGTTTGAAGGACATTGTTATAAAGCACATTAGTTTATCGTTAATTACTTTGTTAATTTATATTTTTTATATAATTATTATTGTTAATTAGTTCGTTATTTATTTTTTTTTTACAATACAAAATAATATGAGATGAAATTGGGATACTACGTCACTTGTATAAAAGCGATTAGATCAAACTCTGGACATAATGTCAAAATCTGACATTTTTACAAGAAATGAATTTAAAAATGAATTTTGGTTGTAATTAGAAGTATGTATGTATGTATTGTAAAATATAAAATTAAACAAACTGAACAAAACGTTTAAATTATAAATTTTAAGCGTAAAGTAAAGAATATACATACATAGAAAAATATTATTTAAAAAAGATTAAAAATGGTATTGCTGTATACATGTAACAGGTTTAAGTTTTGAAAGTCGTTCACTGAGTTTTTTTTTTGCTTTTAAAAATGAATAGTGATAATTTTAGTTGTACGCCGCCCGAAATGCGAAAAATGGCCGAACAAGTAACAGAAAATCTACTAAGTACCAGAGAAATTTAAAAATCTTTATAATTATAAAACTTGTTGTATTAAATTACGTTTTCCCAAATTAACAAGTGGCGGCGCTTTCACTAGCTGTTATAATTTAATTCCAGTTTTTTTAAATATTTGAAACAAAATTATTAAAAAAGCTTAGCATATGCTAAAAATTTGATATGATTAATATCGAGTTACACTACTTAAACCACTTATCTATTGATTATTAAAAAAGCGTTTTGAATAGTTTAAATGCATTTAAATAGCATCTCTTGGTTATACAAAATCGTTTTTATCAACATTTGTCTTATAAACATTCGCCAAACTATAGAAAAATATCAATATGTTCATTATTAACTAGTAGTAAATAATGAAAAAATTATATACCAGTAGTCTGAAAAACTTTATTTCAGGTGCGACTTTGTTAAGTTATAATGAGCCTATATGATTAGTGAAGACGGTTACGGTTTGATGCTTAAGGGCTTGGACTACCAAGCGGAGATTCTTGGTTCGAGCCCAAGTGGAGCAAAGAACTTTAATTTCTAACCGTCTTCCCTCGGTGGCAAACTACCGAGGTAAATATGCCTAGCCAAAACTCACTGTGGGTTGTAGTGCTAGTTGTATTGTACATATATGCTTATCCTTCGAAAATATCTTTTATTTTAACGGTTTTTGTTTAGTTACTTCAATTTTATTCGTACAAGAGTGTACTATTTGTTTTGTACTCCAAAATGTACTTTTGTTTTATCAGTTCAAAGTTTTGTGGAGACGTAGCGGGAACCGCAAACAAAATTAAAAATATTAAATTAATTAATCTGTAACTAACCACTGATTTACCAATTTTGTACATTTGACGTAAAACAAATTGTTAATTAAAACTCAATAATTTGAAACTTGCTGCGTTCACACGCCATGCCAGCTGAAAAATGTCAACATTTGTGTCGAATGAAACAAATAAAACAAAGGTAAAAATTACAGTTTTTGAAAGTTTTTGAGTTTGATTTAATCGTATTTGTACAAGTAAACACATTCATAATCTTTTCTAAAATTAAAAAATTATGTATTTGCAATATTAAAATTTCAAAAACTTTTACTTCCTTTAACATTGAAAATGCATCAGTATTTTGCAATATCAAAACTTGAATTATTGTTCTAGTTAATAATTAACATAACTTTCGTTAAATAAGCAGAGTACATATTACATTACTTATTCGAGTAATTTTATTGTATACTTTTAGATTATCATTAAAAAATATACTTATTGTTGGTGCGGTCAGAAAATTATCGGCACTAAAAAGGATTCCCATACACATGGGTTGTTATACGACAGTAACAAAGACAAGTTGAAAGTGAATTGTCATGCTCTAGATATGTGCATATAGATACGATCACACAATCTGTAAATAGTGTAAAATATGTCTTAGTTTATTGTTCTATTTTGTCAAGAAAGGTAGCCGAGTTATATTCGAATTTGAATATTATGTTACTTGTGCATACGTTAAAAACTGTCAAGTATCATATTTATTGCAGTTCCTATTGTAATATAATACTAATACTCCTTTCTATTCATTTAAAACTATTAAGGCACAATTAGTAACTTGTGAAGCCATATTTTCAGTTACGAGTTGAAAGTGTAATAAAATCCGGTAATAGCAAAAACAATCCAAACTTTTAATAGTAGAATGTTTAAGAAGCCTGCCTGAAGGACAGGTGGACTTATTTTTAAAAGTAAGGTTTAAATTTAAAAGTAGGCTTGTTTTAATTAATTAAATATTGAACTTATTGGTATCATTAGAATCCTTGATATAAGGATCTAATATGCAAATTTTAACTTCGCAATTTAGATTGCATAAAAGTTGCATGAATTTATTTATCTCGCAGCATCAAAAGTTCACAAAGGTGAAACAAAGGCAGTAATTATTTATTTGGCTAAACACTGCTGAAAAATAAGATAGTCATAAGATTGGCACATTTTCAACAATATTGCTGGAAGGAAATTCTTGCATGATATATGATTCTTAGCTGGTTTACCAAAAAAACTGTATATTTCGCTTTAGGATAATTCGCTTTAAGACATTTTGCTACTACTTCTGAATTGTTTCTAAGGTTAATTTCTGAATTTTTAATAATTTTTGCAATTACATTAATTTTCCATTTGTCATTAGTTATTGTTTTTAAATACTGAAAATTTTCTGTAAGCGAATTGTTCAGAAGCGAAATATCGAAAAACTATTTGTTTTATTTGCAAAAGTTGTAAAACAACTAAAACAAGGAAAGCAATTTTTAAGATATTGAAATTTGTAAAAGTGTAAATAAATCGTAAATAAATACCCAATATACATATTTATACTATATTCAATACTGCAATGCTGGTTTATTGTTATATCAACAAACAAAAAAGCTACGCCATTGTATTGCACATGCCTATTGAATTTTTATCCTATCGATATTTTGAAATGCAGAATTACAATAAATGCAAAACACTAAATTGCACGAAATTTTGCATAATACCAAACACATTATAATAAAATATTCACAAATAATGTTTCCGTTATGTTATGACGTCGCCTGATTAATTACAAATTGATTAAAACGAAAATTTTTACATATTATATTTAATTACACTTTTAATTAGTATCAATTGAAAAATAATAACTTAGATTATTTATACCTTTCTACCTGAAAACTGTCGTTATCAATCTATTCAAATTCTAAATGGCAAGTTCTATAAATATGCAAAAAAAATTTAATGAAGTGAATGTACCGATATTATGTAAAAATATTAATTATTGTAATAACCTTTAAGCTAAGAAATTGGAGAAATAAAAATTTCCTTTCACATGTATCAGAACTGTGCCTCAAAGTCCTTACAACAAGAGTGTGCTCTCTGATTCAGGTGATTTTGTTTAAATTTTACCAGGTGAAATTATTACTAAAATAAATATAAAGAAACACATTCATTTATTTTATTATTCCACTAAAAGATATTTTTCATAACTAGAAGTAACATATTTTCAATTTTAAATACAGACATATATTAGTATTTATCAAATTATAATGATAAAAAATATACAATCTCACATTATTTGTTACCATTTGGTAGAATATTAGTCAAACTTCCACAAAATCGTAGAATTGCATTAATTTCAATCGAACCTACCAAGATCCGTCTATGGCGTCGCAAAAAGTTCACAGACATAAAAAGTTAACAACAAGGTAAATTCAAATGTAAAGGCTGCAATAAACAAATTAAATGTTCAAATCTTTTAAAGGGAATAAATTAAATCGTTTTACCTGTAAATTTAAGACAAAATCATTCATTCCAACTTCAATACTTTAAAATTTCTACATAATCAACTCCTCAAAATTTATATCGCTTTGAATGACAGTTTGACAGTAGATCGTGGTTATGCGATTTGCCACTTTGTGACTTGTTATAGTCATTAATTTTTGTTAATTAATAAAAAAAATTTTAAATTATAGATGTATATTACGTAGATTAAGGCAATATTCTAGTCTAGAAGCCTGAATTTCGGACATTTTTTGAAGGTCGATAAAAGAAAAACAATTAATATTTTAACTATACATTTTTTGTCATTGATTTATATATATTTTAGGAATTCACAAAAAAAATTTTAAAAGAAAATAAATAAATTTCACAAAGTTACACGTTATTGAAGTAAAGAGGGAAAAAACAGAGCGTGTTCTGGTTGACACGATGCCAACCCTTCTGGTCATCTGAAAAAAGCATAAAAAAAAGATTCTTTATCAGTACAAATGTCATTATGGTAGGAACCAGGAAAAATGAAGAAAAAGATTTTTCTCGCGATATAGCGGCTACTCAGATAAAAAAGTTGATTTTTTCAGTTATTTTTCAACTTTCCGAATTTTTAAAAAATAGTAAAAATTGAAAATTATGATTTTTTGTTGGTTCCAACCATAGGGAGATATATAAAGAAAATTCATACAAAATTTCAAGAAAATTGGTCAATTAGAACTTGAGATTTTATGTCAACCCAACCGTTTCGAAAAAAACACGATTAAAAATTTAAGTTAAGTTTCAGGCAGTCTAACTGATAGAACAATACATATTACTTACATTTCTTCAATCAACGATTCCGGCTCCATATATAGGGCCTTCTTCTACCTCAAATTGAATATTTAAATAAGTAAATTTTAAAAAACACAGAAAAACAATAAAGAGTATTTTTTAATACTTTTCTTAGATTCGTTCTATCTAAACCGGTCGAGTTGCCATAACACTAAAATGACAATAATTTTTAAAATAATTCGAATTTCAAAAAATTCTTTTAGGAAGATATTCTTGAATATCTAAACTATCGAAATATGAAAACAAAAATTTTCGATTTTTTCAACTTTCTAGACTAGAATACTGCCTTAAGCGACAGTTTTATAATAAGAGCTTAAGCTGAAGTTGAAGTAAAGTTCAACAAAATTTTAAAGGTAGTAGCGGAGAAACAATCAAAATTAGATCGCAATAAAAATTTCTACCGTAAGTTTGACAATAAACATTTGCCGCGTCAAAGAAAAAATCAAAAAATTCAATAAAATTATTGTAAAATACAACTTTTTACATCTTCTTTAGATTAAGGTATTCCCGATAAAACTACTCGGAGCAAGGTTGGAACAAGCAAAAGTAACAAGAAGAAAGTTAAACAGCTTTTTGTAACTTCTTCTGCTTTAAATATTTTACAATTTAATTCATTTTATTTATTATTTTTTTGTCGACATTTTCTAAACTTCGATGTAGTTATTATACTAATGTACATATATATTTTTGATAATTACTTTCTATTAGAAAATAGTTTTCTTAAAATTCAAATACGATAGTTAATTGTTTTAAGTGATTTTCTTTTCCAAGTTTTACAAATAATTATTCAAATAAGTTCATAAAATCTGATTTACACATCAGAATTTGCTTAAAAAATCAAATGAGTCGTTACAGTAACAATAATTGATGTTTTTAATAGTTTTCTTTTTTAAGGTACTTCATATATTATTATTTGCCAAAAATTTTTAACCAACTTAATGTCTAACACAAGCAAGAACTTGAAGAATCTTCTTTGGATGGATCTAAATATTTTTTTTGTACTGTAGTCTCTGCAAATGAAGTTTATCTTCTTCGCCACATAGCACCACATAGCATCAAATTTTAGACATTTAGACATTTAGAACTCCGGCCAACTGGTTTGGAAAATTGTGAACATTTTTTTGTAACATTAGTTTGCTAGATATATGTAGTTTAAAAGTCAAATATAGTAGTCGAATATTGAAATACCTTTGTTCACTTCCTCATTATGCATAACCAGAGGTAACATTCTTAAATTTGTTTTAAACTTGGTTAATTCTAAGACTTGAAGATATCCAAGGTAAATTAAAAGGTAAGTGAACTTACAAGAACTAAGAAAATACCTTTCACTAGAACACAATCAAGGTTTTATTCTTTTAGTAAAACTAAAACATCTGTTTAAGAAGTTATTTGTCAACTAATTTGAAGAAGCACCTACGAAAGACTATTTCAAAGCATAAAAATCCGTGCTCTGCATATTATAATTATTTCGTTTTGATGTTATAGCCTCCTCTCTTTAAAGAAACTGGGTCATTATGGTTCTTTGTTGCTCTGCTATGCATATTAACTGCATACTTAATACATAACATAACGACAAGCCAATTTTAAGATTAATTTAACTTTTTGATAAAAATAAGCCCTTCCAACAATAAATTCTTTCTGTTATTATAAATTATGTATTCTACAAAAATAAAAAACATATTAACTTAAAATAAAAATATGGGTATTGGCTCGAAAAGTAAAAGTGAACCCATTATTAATTTATTATTATAATTTTTTAATACTTTAATTACTCAGCACTACTCAATAACTTGTTTATAGGCGCCCTGATGCCTGAATAATATTTATGTAAGTCGTACTATTAATAATTTTGAAAATTGCTAAATTCTAATAACTATCTGACCTCGATTATAGCTTTTGGCTATATTTTGATATATAATAATTGTCACGCGCTTACTTAAGTAGATTTTTTTTTATTATGCATTGACCATTATTCAAATATTTCATCCTGGTTAAGCAACAAATTGTAATTTATATCAGAATAAAAATAAAAACTCTGTATTATAATTAATTTTATTTTATTTTTTAGTAACTACAGATTAGTGTTTCGGACATTATGAATTATAAAAATTAGATAAGAGGATACATTGATATAGGAGGTACTAAACCTACAACAGAAGAATCTATTTTGGATTCTGGATTACATTTGGTAGGCAAACCGAAGTTTGCATGCACTCAGGCCACATCGGGACCTCCGGCTGTTATAGTGGCTTACCTTCTCTTCTATTCTCCGAGCCATCCCAAACTTATAAGACAAACAAAAAAATTCACCAAATAACGATACAAAATTTTGAAAAAAAGCAAAACATAAAAATTGTCATTATTCTTTTTATATGGGAAAATTGGCGAAACACCAGGGCGGAGGCTGCTCAGGCGCTCGGACTTGCACTAACAGGTGAAAACCTGATCCAGGTGATGCTGAGCAGCGAGAGTAGATGGACAATAGTCTAAAACATGGTCCAAATCATGTTGATTGGCAAACAAGAGCACCAAAGAGAAATGCAATATGAATCGAACGTTACGTATCTAAACAATTTTGAAAATAAGGACGGGCCCGAAGAAATGCACTCGCGAAAACCGGGCTCGTTCAAAGGAGTGGGGTTTTAGTCGGTAGAAATCCGACACTACCACCTCAGAACATCGAGGTGGTGTTTTTCGAAGATACCATCGTACACCAAAGAAAAATGTACACCAAAAAAAAGCTTTTACCGAAATTTACAAATTGTGTGTAATTAGTATTACATAGGTACCTGTATCAAATGCTGCTTGCGAGCGAACATTTTCCTGTTTGAAGAGATTAACAAATCATTTAAGTAATCGAATGGGAAATGATAGGCTAAGCAATTTAGCCATTTAAAATAGTATTGAAAAAAAAATTGCCAAATACTTAGATTTCGATGTAATTATCACAGAATTTGCACAAACACATTCTTTCAAATTACTTTTAAAATGAACTTTATACAATCACTCGAGAAAGTTATTAATTAGTTATTTAGTATTTAAACATAATTTTTAGTAAGTATATTGTTAATATTATTATATACCTTTTTTTTCAGACCTTTTTTACGTTCTAAATTTTAGGTGTTTATTTCAATACTGCAATTTTTTAGTTTATTCATAAATTTGTGTGCCTACCTCAAATATATTGGGCCCACTTTGTGCCCACCCATTTAAAAATTGCTGGCGCCGTCGCTGATCTAAATTAATGACGGCAGAATTAAGTTTAGATTTAACTTCAGATCACACTATAATTATAATTTCCATTAGTAGCACTGTTATAAAGAAACGACCAAGAGCTACACAGTATAACAAAAACATTAAAGGGATAGAAGACCTATTATATATTTTTTTTATTTATATTGCTAATATCAACAATCAGAATAATTTACAACAAATAAATATTATAAAGTTTCCTATGAGTTGATTTGTTCTCTCTTGTCATGCAGGTCATGTTTTTCTGCTCGTTTTCTTATTTCATCTTAGATGTAGTTAATGCCTAGGTCAGTGTGGAGAGTTTGGTTAGTAATATACCATGGCGCATCTAGCATCATACGGAGGGCATTTAATTGAAATTTGTATAATTTTTATGTTGGACATGCTGGCGCACCCCCACAGTTCTATTCCGTACGTCCAGATTGGCTTGATGATAACCTTGCATACCAGTGTTTTATTTTCTGGCGATAGAATAGACTTTTTTCCAAGTAGCCAATACATCTTTTTTAGTTTTATATCCATTTCTTTTCTCTTTTTTTTAATATGGGTTTTCCATGTAAGTCTTTTATACAGTTATATAGTAGTTTATAAGTCTTTTGTACAGTCCTAAATATTGTACTTCTGTCTTTTGAGGTATGGCTACATCATTAATATATACAAGTGGACATTCCGAACGATTTAGAGTAAATGTAATGTGGATGGATTTGGTTTAATTTACTTTTGTTCTCCATTTAGATAACCAATTTTGTAGTTCAGTCAAATGTATTTGTAGCAGTTCGGAAGCGCGCTTTGCATCGCCATGTCTTGCTAGTATGCTAGTGTCATCTGCAAATGTGAACAATTCTGTAAACAGGGTGGTGGGTAAATCCGCAATAAACAGTAAGTACAGCACTGGCCCAAGTACGCTTCCTTGTGGAACTTCTGATGATATGGTATAAATTTCAGAAACATCTTCGTCTTGTTGAACTTGAAAACTTCGATTCTCCAAATAAGATTTCAGAATTTGATAGTAATGGTTTGGTAAAGCGTGTTTAATTTTGAAAAGAAGTTCTTTATGCCATACTTTATCAAAGGCTTGTTTTACATCCAGAAAGACTGCCGAGCAAAATTCTTTTCTTTCTAGGGTTCTATAGATGGTGTCTACTATTCGATGGCATTGCTGAACAGTTGAGTATTGACGTCTAAATCCAAATTGATAATTTGGTATTAAATCATCTAGCAGGTTGTTGTCATTCAATCGTTTTAGGATAATTTTTTCCATCAACTTAGATATTATTATCAGCAAGCTTATTGGTCGATATGATGAAAGCTCCGTGGGTGGTTTTCCTGGTTTTAAAATTAGTATAATTTTGGCAAATTTTAATTGTAATGGCCAATACGATAATCTTAGGATAGAGTTAAATAAGATTGTCAAAAATTTTATTCCTATCTTAGGTAATTCAGAGAGGACTTTACCCGTTATAAGATCATATCCAGGAGCCTTGGTCTTGTTTAGTCTTCTTATCTGTTGTTCGACTTCAGTTTGCTTGATTTTCCTTATTGGTAAGGACATCTGTAGAGGGGCGTCAAGGTATTGTTCGACATCTTCATCTGTTTCATCATAATAGGACTGAAAGACCTGCGTTAGATGTTAAGCAAACAGTTCAGCTTTTTCCATATTTGTTCTTGCCCAAGAATTGTTGGGATTGCGAAGAGGATGAATGGTAATTTGAGGTCTTTTAAAGCTTTTTGTAGCATTCCAACTAGAGTTATCTTTCACCGACAAGTTACTTAGATAATGATTAAATGTTTCATTTTTAGCTTTTTTAATTAGTTTTTTAAGTTTATTCGCTATTCGATTAAATTCGGTTTTATCTCGAGGATTGTTACTTAAATGTTATGTGCATAGGTATGTTGTTCTCATTACATGGTTTTTCTTCTTGCGTGGGAGTCGATTTCCAACTAGCATCTTAAATTGTTGTTATAAAGTGGTTTGTTGCTTCTTCTAATTCCTGTTTTGTTTTAATAGGCAGCGTAAAGTCCAGTTTTTTTACTACGTGATCTTTAAATTGGTCCCAGTTGGTTTTCCTATTGTAAAGAGATACCTTTTGTCGTTTTTTAATAATCATATTACTAATCGTCAATAAAACTGGGGTATGATCCGAGGTCAATTCAAGGTTTGATTGAATTTCCATAAAATTAGTAGGACTCCGCTGGTAATGTAAAAATCCAGTAGGTCAGGAATTTTATTTACATCAGTAGGCCAATATGTTGGTTCGCCTGTCGAAACTGTATGGTAGCTTTTCGCATTAATAATCTTTAGGAATTCTCTACCTTTGGTGGTTATTAATCTGGATCCTCAGTGTGTATGTTTTGCATTATAATCCCCACCTACAATGAACTTGTTGCCTAGTGACTCAAAGAAAGGTTTCAGATCATCTTCCTTAATATTGTGTCTAGGTGGGCAGTAGACTGCTGCAATTTTTAGTGAGTTATGTAACTTGTTTATTTGGATTTTAGTAGCTTGAAGATGTTTTTGTGTAGTGACATCGCGTATTGCAGTCCACATAGAATGTGAACCAGTAGCTGGTATAGTGCACATAATTAAGTGATAACACCAAGTAAATGGTACTGATGACGACTAATGAGTCAGAAACACATTGTGTGATGGCTAGACGGTCGAAAAAGCAGGCAATGTGTCTACCGTTCTTACCTTAATTATGTTGGATTTTCAGTTTTTTAAACTTTTATGCACGATGGGTGCAATATTTTTAACTTTCATATTTGATTAGAGTTTCACTCGATAACGCACGTTGGCGCCGTTCCAATTTTTGTGTAGTGACATCGCGTATAGCAGTTAACATAGAATGTGAACCAGTAGCTGGTATAGTGCACATAATTAGGTGATAACACCAAGTAAACGGTACTGATGACGACTAATGAGTCAGAAACACATTGTGTGATGGCTAGACGGTCGAAAAAGTAGGCAATGTGTCTACCGTTCTTACCTTAATTATGTTAGATTTTCAATTATTCAAAGAATAATTCTATCGAGTTGTATATGGCCAGGTATTAATCTTACGATAACGGAGCACTTTGAAACACGTCCAACACGCTTCGTAGCACATAGGAAAAAGTCGACCTATTATATGGGAAGTTAAATTTAGAGTTGAGTATTAAAACAAAAGAAGAATATTGGCAGAAGCAATAAATCATTTAATAACGACCATGTAAGAAGCAAGCTGGAATTATATTCCTATGCTAGAAACTACGATGAGAAACTCTTGTAATATTAATATAGCAATTAAAAAATTATAACATAAAAAATAAATTTATTATTTATAAATATAATATAAATTTATAAAATTTATTACTAATAAAACGTAATTGGTTTTGCGTATAAATTTGGTGGAAAATCGAAGATGTCGTTAATATAATTATTTTGTAAATAGAAAAGGAACATAAAAACTAAATTTTTTAAGTGGATAATAATTTTAATTTTTTCAATTTTGTTTGCTATATTGTTTCTTGCTTCTCTTTTTTTTACGTTTTTCTTATGTTATATACGACTGAAGAGAAAAATAATTGTGAAATAAAGGCCTTTATATCGTATTACATAGTTTTTATTTTTAAAATTTTTATCATATTTTTTCAAAATTTTTAGTCAGTATTTAAAAATTTTTTGTCATTTTTCATTTTTATTTTTCTTATTTATTCAAATATTTTAAGTCTAAACCTGTTAAATGTAAATTATTGTTGTTTTTATTGTTTTTTAAATATTATTATTTTTCTATGTAAGTATGCATTCTTTACTTAACGGTTAAAATTCATTATTTTAATATTTTGTTTAGTTTATTAATAAATATCGTTAAATGTGGCCAGTTCAACAAGATGTTTTAGAAAACAATCTTTAATCAAATTTGACAATAAATATGACTATACGTTTTAATAATTTACCAATTTCTCTATTATTTTTGTATTTTTTGAATTTACACCACCAACAACAAATGCATTTAATTATAAATTATAGTATAAAAAAGGAGGGATAAAGAAAAGAAAAAAAATTACTACTAAGTAAAAACATTTACCAAGACTGTCTTAAATAAAATCGACATCCCTTAATAATTAAATTCGGTCAAGCTAACAACGCTGAAAAGTCGATAGCCTTCTCGAAATCAGCATAACAAAATTTTGAAGGAAGCTGTCGATTAATTTTGCCACATTCTTTTTTAAGAGGTTAAAATTATGTTTTGTTTAAAAGTAAACATAACACTAAAGGAATGTAACAATCGTTCTTTAGTCCATGAATTGTAAATAACTACAAAAATGTTTGATTACAATAACGAAATGTTCTGTCAATACTATAATATACTTTCCATTTTACATAAAATACGTAAATTAGTATGACAAGAAAATATAACGATATTATTTGCATAATCATTCACAAACAAAAAGTTCCCGCCTTTGTTGGTTTCTAGAATAATTGCATTCAAAGCATCATGAACATCTCTGATATTGGATGAAATATTTGGAAGAACTGCCTTACGAGCTTTATAACCGTTTGTTTTTATAAAATTCGTATCTTTTACCATCAAAAACTCAACATGGTTATTTTGCAGTTCTTTATTATTGAGAAGGGAAGGTTATTCGCATAAAAAGTCGAAAAAGACTGAATAAACCTAGAAAATCATCCTAATCCTACCATACAATAACTACTCGATGAAGAAGTTTGCAAGAGACCGAAAAAAGAAAGTGACCAAATGACCTATTAATAAGATAATATACAGGGTGTCCCCGTGACCGTGGAGAATCTTTGATGTGGCGATAAGAAACGCTTTTCTAAGACAAATTTTCAAATGAAATTTTTGTCCAAGTTCAAATTCTTGAGGGGTACCTCCCTTTAAAGCAATTTCTTGAATTTCTGATTTCAAACGGTTATAGCTCCAATATTACTAATTATTTAGGCTTAATAGATTAGAACATTTTTAAAGCTCCTTCGCTTATCCACAAATTAGGTTATAACCCCTTATCGTTTAGAATCAACGGATTTCAAGTTATAAATTAAATTAAGGGAAAAAATGTTAAAAAGATTTAGGTTTTATTTTTTTTAATTTTCTAAACAAAACGTCTTAGAAAAAAACTAACAACCCAAGTCGGATAGGGAATTTAACGGGCTATAACTTTAGGCAAATAAATTTTTTTGGGTAATCTACCGTTTTCATAGAAATTCTGAAAATCATGAACAAGATGTAGGTAAAAAAATAAATAACAAACTAATTAACAAAGTTCTCCACGGTCACGGGGACACCCTGTAGATACTACGAAATTAAGAACGCTGATGGGCGATTCCTATGCACATTTAAAATCAGATGTCAACAGAGCAGCTCATAGAACTTGAATTTTTATTTTAATTTAGTTCTGATTGTTGATATTATGTACAGGGTCTGTCACTTGAAGTTTTGCCAACTTCACGCTGCTTTAGCTACCGTAAAGCTGATTACAGCGCTTTCAGAATTTGACAGACTTTAGTTTATAACATTGTTCACAAGTATACGAAAGCATATTATTCTTCTACTTCGTAATTCAAAAGAAATATTTGTAATGGAATTCAAACGTAATGGTGTGATGGGTTTGCATTTGGCAGAAAATCGCAACTTACTATTGTTCATGAATTACATTAATAAAATGTTTGTGTATCAAACTATTAAACGTTACAATGGTGCTGGTAGCATCGCAAAACGCCATGCAGATGGTCATAAAAAATTCGAAATAACATTAGCAATGGTTTGAAAGCTAAGAGCACGAATTCAAAAAAATTCGCGTCAGAGTGTAGCAAAATTGGCTAAACAGCTGAAAGAATCCCACTCAATTGTATGCAGCATATTGAAAAATGATCTTAAGTTGAAGCCTTACAAGATACAAAAAGTGCAAATTTTAACATCGGCACAAAAGGCAACAAGACGTACGTAGGTGACGAAATCATATTCTACAGTTCATGAGAGTTTGGACACACTGAAGTCAGGTCTTGGTCGGAAATAACAGCGAATTCCATAGACTCACATTCGTGAAGCGTGCGATGCATTCATTGGAAGACTTACAGGTGTATTCATAAAAAGTTACAACATGTTTATAAAGCTATTATAAGCGAAATATCAAAAAACATTATTCATAGACGTTCAATATCGCTAAAACACTGTTATAAGACTGATATAAGCGGTTTATAACTTAAAACAACCAATCACCTGTAACGCATAACCTATAACAGTGTTATAACTAAAACATTCCTGAGCGACACTTTAAGAAATTTTTATGAATACGGGTGTTAATGTATTTTCAACATTTTCTAAAAATATTAAATAAAAAAATTCATAATTGACAAAATTACAGCGTTTTTAATTGGTAACACTTCGAGTGACGGACCTTGTATTATACACAGTTACAATAAAAATATATAAAATTTAATTTAAATCTTAACATGTAAATATGTCATTGCAGTTAGAAATATATTATGACTGAATACACTTTCAAGAATTACATAAATGAGCATAAAAGTAAATATACATACCAGTAGTGCCGTGTCTGTTTAGTGCCGAATTGCTACATTCATAGTAGTTTAGTTTAGCCATAAGCAGGTCGTGGTTAATGACATCAATAGGCTTTACTACTATTTAAATTATCAGCGTTATTTTTGAAGCATCGGTATTAGCAAGAACATCTCCAGACTCTTTGGATAATGCAGTTGAAGTGCTAAATCTTAAATAAAAATCAGATTGAGTGTTTGGTATCACATGTTTTGAGTCAATATTGGTGATCAATTGTTTGAGAAGAAAGTATTCCAGTACTTTGGATAGCGTTGAAAGGATACTTATTGGCTGCAATTTGCCAAAACTGTAAGCAGTACTAGATTTTGCCATTTGGCAAGATAAGTAATTAAAACTAAATAAGTCAGGTACTATCGAGTTTACCAGGCACGTGTTGCGGATAAGCGGAACTTGGTCCAATTCCAGATGTAATAATTATATCAAAGTCAGAGGGCACATACCTTTAGACTACCACCAGTTGTGAACGCTTACTAAGGAAAGATTTTAATCAAGATAGTAATGGATGTAAGAATATTTATAGGAATCTGATCACCTTAGCTAGATAGAAAACTTAATACATTAGTGCATGTGGATCGTCTTGAAACAAAGCCATATTGATTACTGATTACAAAGTTTTTTATATGATGTACCAAGGAATCCGTCACAATTGATTCAAAAATCTTGGAAAATGTAGACGCTATATGCATACCGCGCGATAATTGCTGACGTCATTTCGGATGCCTGCTTTAAAAGCTGGAATAACTTTGGTGGTTTTCTATTTTACGGGAAATCGACCAGCAACCAGAGACTTTCGAAAGATAACGGCCAAGAGAAAGTTGTGACAAAAGTCACAACTCTCTTTTGAAAATAAACTACTACTCTACAAGGTAATAATCAAGCCAATCAGAACCTATGTCGTCCAACTTTGGGGCTCGGCAGCTGAACCTAATGTTGAAATCCTCTAAAGATTTCAAAAAAAAGGTGTTACGGACGGTCATTTTTTATTTTTATTTTTCTTGTTTATTCAAATATTCTAAGTCCAAACCTGTTAAATGTAAATTATTGTCTTTTTTATTGTATTTTAAATATTATTTTTCTATGTAAAAGTGTATTCTTTACTTAACAGTTAAAATTTATTATTTTAACATTTTGTTTAGTGTTTATTATTACATACTAGTAACTACCACACTATCCACTAACAAAGTTAATTTTTTTGGTTCTTTTTCCAAGAAATTAAGACCTATAAACAAAACTTTATAAGGAAATTCAAAACTAGCACTAAAACTAAGTTGGATAATGCAAATAGAAAGTTGAACGACAAAATCATAAAATTTAATGAAAAATTTAACCATTAACACTAAGATTAAAACTAACACTATAAGATTACCAAAAGTACTGAAAGTCGAGGAACAAACAATAACAGAAGAACACATGAATATAATAAGAAGCAAGAAAATGCACAACAATTAAAAATAGATCTGCTAAATTTGATAATAGATAATTCCTTCCGTAAAGACGAAACATTTGTAATAAAAATTAATGAAATTAACAAAGAGCAAATAGAATGGGGCTAACAAAGAAATGCATGACAAGATCACAAGATTAGAGCAAAGAGTCGGGATGAAATTTGTGGATCATGAACAAATTCTAAAACAGTAACAGATAATTACAAAAAAATCAAGAATGATTTAACACAATTAAAAAACAATCCGACTTTTGATGTAACATGTCAACAGGAGGTAGGTCAATAAATGATATAACTTGGAATATATATCAAGATAGAAAACTAAATATTTATGGTCTAGAAGGATTGAACTCAAGACAATTTATCAAGCACGTTAAGAGAATCACCGACAGAATAACTGAGACAGATCAGCTGAAAAGTTTAATAAACACCATGATAAAAGGTAATTCGGAAGAATGGTTTGGTATTGTCCAGGACGAATTTAATACATTCGAAGAATTTCCTAAGCAATTTTTAAAACAAAATTTCAGAACTTATGTAAAATTGGAATTGACTTCTCCCACATAAACGGAAAAGGCTATATAATAATAATATTTTTATATGGTAAATTGGTCCTGTATATTTCACCAAGTTCTGACCCATGAAATCTTGAAATTTGGCAATCTACAACTATTGTAATTTTTAATTACAACTATCGTCTCATATAAGTTTTGTTTGTTTGTTTAGTTGTCCGGTTTAGGGCCGGTTGTACCAACTTTGCTTGAACGTCGGTTTAGCTGAACTGCAGTTCAATCCTGAACTAAGTTCAGAGTTTTTTGGGTTGTACAAAAGAGGTTCAGATGGCGTTCAGTTAAACGCAGTTTACATTACATTCAGGTGTAGTGGTACTCCACTACATTTTTTAAAATAAGTTTATTTATTCATTCTGGCTTCAAGTAGGTATAATTTTGTTTTTACAAAAGTCAAAATAATTCGACTTCTAATCAAGTTTGAATTTAATCTCATAACTTGTCGATCATTTTAATAATTTTTCCATGTTTGCCTAATGAGAATCCAAAATTCGAAACATAAAGTTATACCAGTATATTATAGCAAGCTATATCATTCATTTAAATAGTTTTTGAACAATATTATGTAAATTATGAATTAAATTTTATTTCAATTTCATGTAACATGTAAAAGTTAATTTTATATAAAAATATTATCGCATGTTAATAACCTTAACCATAATATTATAATAATAATAAACTATTTTTCAAAATTTATAATAACAAAAATGTGATATCAATAGATTCAAAGAAAATAATCAAAATAATTGAGGAAACATTTGCATATTTTCGTATAGCACAAGAAATCATATCGGATAATGAGCCGCCTTTTAATTCAAGCAGCTTTACAGAATTTATAAAATATTACGACATAAAACACACAACGTCGAGCTCAATCTACCCGAAATCAAACGTAATGATATTGGGCGTGGAGGTGCAAATTGTAAAAAGATTAATGATCAAAGCATCCGCATCAAATCATCATACCAGGCGTTATTGTAAATTATAATACGGCACTCAAAGGTGAATTTTTACCTTCACCTTCAGAAGTACTATAAGGCAGAAAATTAAAATCGCATCTTCTAATGACAAAGGCCAGCCTAATGCCAAAATATGATTGTAGCGGACCATTACAAGCAATCAAAAAGAAGCAAAGTCAACAAAAAAATACCATACAGATCGTCGTATGCATTTCAAGACAAGAAAATCAAGAAATTTTGATCGTACAAAATAATAACAAAAGACGGCACATCATTAAGATGTAATCGGATATAATTGTGAACTATGCGGCAACATGAAAGTGAGACTGATAAAATTAACAGTGGCAGTGATTTAAACAAACGATACGGAAGTTGAAATGAAAACAGACCAAATTCATAAACCGAAATTGAACAGTGATTTAAAAAAGTAATAACCAAAGTGCTTTGAAAACAAGTCTACAAGAAATTGTCAAGGGAATAAGAAAACGGCTAAAACGATTAATTTCGAAGCCGGATTATCTGAAAGACTTTGTCACTGATTAAAATTTTGATAAAACTTTAAATTTTGCTTAGTATAAATATTTTTGTATCTCAAAGAAAACATTGTAATTTTAACTTTTGAAAAGGCATGCAACATAGTATATGTTAAGCGCGCAAGCCAGTCACGCACTCATTACTTGCAATCACGAATATAATCAACACAGTAATAAATTAGACCTGAAGCAGTATTTAGTGTTCACCAACTTCGATAATTTCAGATATACCAGAATATATTACAGTAATAGAGACGGTCATTAGCCTAGTTTGTTAGCGGAATAACTGCTGACATTAAGGTACCCAGTTCGAATCCTGGAAGAGTCTAAACTTTCTTATGATTGTCTCCGTGCTTTGGAGGGCACGTAAAACCGGCGGTCTTACTGAATTGATGATTGCCACCAGCAACTATTATAAAACAGGGTTACAGGTATTCCCCTATCCGGCCTAACCTTTCTCGATAGAAAAAAATGCTGATAGTTCAGCAATGAACTGAAGAGTCTGATAATGATTATGATGATATTATAGTAACAGCGATTCGCTCGAATTTCGAGGCATGTTAATATATTATTTATTTAAAAGCAAATATGGCAACGATATAACCTAAAACTTTAATTTTATTTTAATAAACGATTCATTAACAAAATCTACTTTACAGAGCTCAATTAGCAATATGTCGGGGAAAACAAACAACGGTGACAGAGATGTTCAACCAGCTCCACCTCCGATAAAGGAAGCAACAATCGAAAAAATGTATCAAAAGAAAACCCAACTTAAAAATATTTTGTTGTGTCAGATTCTTCGAGCACATCAAAATGACCATGTGAATTCACCACACGGAAACAGAAATTATGGTCCAAAAGGAAATCAGCTTTGTCCCAGGTTTGTACTACAAAATCTACTATGTATAAAATATTAATAAATGCTGCGAATAACAAACAAAGAGACAAAAACATGGATTGCATTAAAATCAGAATAGATCTTGAAGAGAATGTAATATGTGTAAAGTTTACGGTGGAAACTGCAACAAGAGAATACAAAAAGATTTCAACTGATTTGTCAAAATTTAAAATGGGAAAGTTAGGTGACAATATAGTTTGGTTGATGTCTCGCAGAGCTTTCGACTTTATCTCCTGACATCAAAATTTTTCTAAATGGCTCCAAACTTCCCATTAAAAGTTTCGAAGATTTTCTTTCTGAGTTTTTAGCTCTACATAAGGGCATAGTCACCACTTCTTCTTCAGAAGGGTTATTTTGACAGATACCTCTGTAGTTTGGCATTGATAGTCGAAGGAAGACCGTCAAAATAAAGTTTTTACTCTGCTTGGGATAGAACCGAGGATTGCGGTTTAGTAGTCAACACACATAAGCATCAAGCCGTGACAGTCTTCGAAGAGTATATAGATCAATATTTTATAAAAAATTAGGAAGACGATGCTAACAATGACTACAAAATTGTATACGAAAAAGCAAATGAGTAGTAGCTCTCACTGTTTCCGAAGCAGCTAATTAAAGTTTTAAAGAAAAGAAACAAAAGAAGCATAAACATCAGACTCTTTCAAGTTAAAAATCACATGTGAATTTTTGTCAACTGTGCAATCGCCAATCCCGCCTTTGATTCACAAACTAAAGAAATTATGACACTGCAAGTTAAAAACTTCGATACAAACTGCGTTCTATCAGATAAATTCGTACCCGCTATTTGAAAATGCGGAATAGTAGAATCACCTGACTTGAGCAAAATTTAAAGCTCAAAATGAATTGGCTAAAACTAGTGAAAAAAAATAATTAAAACTAAAGGGTATCCCAAAACTATAAGACGCAAACGAAGCTCTACAGCGCATCTTTATTTTGACAAAAGAAGATTTTGCCAAGACGTTGGCAGTTTCTGACTTGGAAGTTATTAGTCGAGGTTATAATAGAGTTTTTCCGTTGCGGGATAAATTGCTAAACGAGCGCGAAGCAACTCATAAGCAAATTTTAGAAAATGCAGAAATTAACAATATAATTAAAATTTTGGTACTACAATACAAAAAAATATGACAACGATAATGTTATAAAGACGTTATGGTACGGAAAGATGATGATAATGATTTATCAAAATCAAAATGGATTTCACATAAAAGGGTTGTTATAAATTTTATTCATCACTACTGGTTTGAATTATTGTACCGTAATTTCCTGAATGAATTTATTGCTTCTACCGTAAAGTGTAGAAAACGTAACAAAGTCTTGTCATTTTTCTCGCTATACTAATTTAAAGAGTGCAAAACCGGCACTCAAAATTTCTCTACTTACAATATAATGTACTGCAAAAGGTAGGGTACTTCAACCGCTGCCGAAGCGAAAGAATATTTCTCTGATATGAAAAGACATCGTATCTAGTTTAAATATGGTGGACAACAAGATTACGATAGCATCGTGTTGGCTTTTAGTAAGAAATATGTTGATCATCATAAAGAGTTGCTCACTAATTTCATGATGGACAGTAAAAGGGAGAAATTGGATTGCCAGAAAAGTATCTATATACTTACACGACGAAATAGGTTTTTTATTTAGATTTTGTAAATTAAGAGTTATACGCTGACTACGTCAGATGAATTCTTAGCTTCGTAGACGGTTTCAAATCCGGACAAAGAAATGTTATGTTTACATAATGACAGAAAAGAACTCAAAGTTGCTCAGTCAATTGGTACTGGGGTCTGAGGTACTTTAGCACAAAAATTTGTTGGTAGCAGCAACGATTTAGAGCAGGAAGATCACGTAAATGATGCTGTGTTTGTTCTCGGATAGGTTATAGAAAAGTCCTTAGAACTAAATCTGGAGAAAGCATTTGACCGTGTACAGCGCATCGATCTAATACACCTACTCTCTGAGTATATACCCATGGATTTTATAAATACCATCAAAGATCTGAACAGAGAAAATATAATACAAGTAATCAATGGAAACATCTCAGACAAAATTGCGGTGGAAAGGGGTATACGACAACGATACTCATTAAGTCCTCTGCTTTTTACTGTAGTGATGAATGAAATTATAAAGAGAGAGCGTAGTGGCAGAGGATACAGGATGGGCGACAAAGATAACTATATTCTGCTATGCGGATGATGCTGTTTTTGCTACAGAGAGTAAGAAGGATCTGCAGAGGTTATTCTACCAGTTTAACCTAACAGTCAAAATGTTTAGCATGTAACAGAGCTAATGAAATGTAAACTCGAAGTGAGCGGGGTGTGATCAAACAGGTATCAAATTACAGATATCTGAGTACACCAATGTACAACTACGCGGATACGGAAGCAGAGGTTAGACAACAGGTAGACAAAGCCAACAGAATATCAGGATGTCTTAATGATACCATATGGAGAAATAAGTACCTACCTAGCACAGGAAACAAAAGCTAGAATATACAAGGCAAACAGTAAGACCTATAATGACGTACGCAGTAGAAACGAGACCTGATACAACCAAAATGGAAACATCAGAAATGAAAACCAATCGCAGGATTTCTGGAAAAACCCTCTTGGACAGAGAATAAAGCAAATGCCTAAGGCAGTCTTGTAACATTGAGATTATCAATGAATGAATAATTAGCAGGAAGAAGAGTGGAATCAACATATAACTAGAATAGCAGAAAACATGGTGGTGAGGATAGCGAGAGATAAGTTCCCGGTAGGCTGCAGAAGTGTGGGGAGACCATAAAAAAGATGGAGTGATAATATCGCAAAACAATGAAGAGGTAACCAAAGATAGAACAGAGGAAAGACTAAATTAGAAGAAGCAACAATATTAACTTATGAAAACCAAGCGGCCAGTTTGATGCAAGGCTGAACAACGGGGCAGGTTCAGCTAAGTGCAAAGAGACTATCATCTACAAATGCAACAACATTTTTTAGTGCATGGATTGTGCTATAGTTTTCTCTGAATCCATATTAATGTTTATTTAATTTACTAGTATTCTCTAAGAAATACAATAGTCTCGCGGCTACAAGTTAATCTAATACTTTACCTAATGCCGATAATAATATATTAAGTGGTCTATAGCCACCTCAAACCTGACTAATCTGTCTCCTCTCCACACTCGAGAGAATTTATCTTACTGCATGCATTAAATTTATCTATTCAGTCTGCAACATTGAGAATATTAATGAATAAATAATTGACAGGAAGAAAGAGTGGAATCAACATATAACTAGAATGGCAGAGAACGGAGTGGTGAGAATAGCGAAAGATAAGTCCCCGGTGAGCCGCAGAAGTGTGGGGAGACCACGGAAAAGGTGGAGTGATAATATCGCAAAACCGATAACCGCAGATAGAACAGGCGAAAGTCTAAATAGAAGAAAAAGCAACAATATTAACTTATTAGAATCAAACGGTCAGTTGGATGCGATGGCTGAACGACGGTGCAGATTCAGCTAACATGAGCTATATTTTCTCAAAAATGTCCCCAATAACCAGTTTAACTTTTCACGTGAATGACGAGGTTGTGCTGAAACATAAATATAAGTATAATTTTAAAATTAAACCCATATGGTACATACTCATTATAGCAATCATCGGTATAATGTTGGTGTATGACGCCGAAAGCATAGAAACAAGTGATGACTAAAATCCCCAATTATAATCCATGTGAACTTGTAATAAATTTATTTAATATATTGTACGAAGAAGGTTCGGAATCTTTAATTCTCTAGTACAAAAACTTTAAGGATACAATTGAAGACTGTGTCTATGGTAAATAGAAGTAGCATAAAAATTATTTCATCAAATTTAAAAATAATTAAACTGAATTACAAAATGACGTTCAAAGACAACCCTGAGTTTAAAAAATGTTCATGATCGGAGTCATTCACAATCTTGATAAAAAATTATCACTTACCGGTTTCTATATTTCTACTCAGTCTTCGTAGCATAAATTTATGAATGTTTATTCCGATACCATGGACTGATAAAGACCATAAAGTCTAAAATTTATTAAAATTGGTTGTCAAAAAAATCGAAACAAAAACGACAAACTCGAGAATGCATGCAAATTCTACATCGTTCTAGAAAGGACTTTGTACAAACCAAAATGTTTACTACAAATTAGAAGTTTTGGCTTTTTCAAATTCAGAAAAAATATCGAGAACGTTAGTAATAATTTCAAATTATAGTGACGGGTGGTGACAAAGTTTTAGTAAAAAATTCAAATTTAAAAAATTAGTATACATGCAATTTGATTATGAATAGTAAGTTGTGCACTTAAAAGAAATAAAATCTTCTAGTTTCTACTGATCTACTTACTGACGAACAATGCTACAGTCAGTAAATAATACGTTTGCTTGGTATTACTAACTTGGACTGGTATAATTCATATTCCGGTTTCATCCACCCACAAATTCAACACTAGGTTTTAAATTTTCTAAACTATTCCCATTAACAGATAAAAAAATGTCAAAAAAAGGTCTAAAACTTGTATTGTAAAATAATTTTAAATTTAATATGCCTGTTTTCTTCTTAGCAATTTCATAGTTACGGATTGATTTTGACAAGTGAAGTAATTTAAGGTTCTTTTTTTTGTTCTTTACATTATTGGAATTTAAGGAAAGCCCTCTCTATCTTTGAATTTTTCCGCTACGGGATTTTTCCTTAGGTGAAGACGATGATTCAACAGACAGTAACGAGAACTATTATGATGTTGAAAAAATGGTAAAAAAAATCAAGAAAACGTTTACAATCTCTAAAATTTGAAAATAAACTGAATAAGAGAAAGTTGACTAAAGAAAAGTTGGCAGAAATTATTACACCATGTACTACACCACCCCTAGACTAAGATTAAATTTGGGGTTTGCAAACCTGACTTTTACCTGTGATACCAACTTACAATGTTTTAAATCGAGTATAAATAGGCACAAGTAGCTCGTAAATTCAACTTAAAGTATAAATCGGTAAAGACAGAAATTGTAAGTAATATTTTGATGTACTTGTATATTTTTAGTACCATAAAACAAGGTCTTGACCCATTTTGAACATATAATTTAATACCTTTTTGGAAATAATATTTAAGTCACTCTTAAACCTGTATTATATTTTACTGTCAGTTAGAAGAGCTACACTCTATCAGTTTATTTAATTTTTAAAAAACATATAATAAATAACATATAATTAAGTACCTTTTTGGAAATAATATTTAAGTCACTCTTAAACCTGAATTATATTTGACTGTCAGTTAGAGCTACACTCTATCAGTTTATTTAATTTTTTAATAATCTTAGAATGAACAAGTTAATTAAACAATTTTTAAAAATATTTATTATATTTTTTTAAATATTTTCTGATGAAGACGTTTACTAACGTTGAAAGCTTAATAATAAAAACATTATTGAAAATCGTTTAATTAACTTGTTCATTCTAAGATTATTTAATTATATTTCACAAGTTAAAAAATTAATTTATTAAATATTTAATTTTTAAAAATCATGAACAATAAACTAGAAAAAAATGTTTAGTAGTGGGTCAATCTCAAAATCAGTTTGAAGTGACTTTCTCCCAGCTTAGTAATAGTTTCATTGTATTATAATAACATAACAGCATTCCTTTCCAGATTGAACATTTGCTATCTCCGTAAAGATTTCACAATACCTTTTTTTGCGGTGGTTATTCCCCACTTTCTTTACACTTGAACTGAACAGGGAACAGGCATAGGCATATATGGTCCAAGATACGAGGCATCTATAGCCTTAGGAACCTATCTCACAGTTATGCAAGCTTAAATACTTGCAATTGCAGTATGTGCCCATGAATACCAGGAAAGGAATTTAAAGGGCAAGCAAGTCAATATAATGTCTGACAGCCAAGCTGCAATAAAAGCACTCAAGGCCAACAACTTTGAGTTCTTGTCCACATAGGAATGCAGACAATCTCTCAAAAAACTGGCCAAGGGCAACAAAGTTGCTCTTCACTGGGTGTCAGATCATGAGGGAATTGAGGATAACGAAATAGCTGACAAACTAGCTAGACCGGGCTTAAAAACAACCCCGACTGGGCCTGAACCATTCTGCGAGCTATCCAAAACACGCAGAGGGCTAGAGGTACAAAAGTGGGAAACGGAGAGCATAAAAACCCTCTGGTACAATGTACCAGAACAAAGACAGACAAAGAAATTTATAGAGTACTCGACTGCAAAGGCTAAAAAGCTTCTTATACTACCAAAGAACGAAATTAGACTCATTACAGGGATGCTCACTGGACACTGTCAGGTGGGATATCACCTCAAAAAAATGGGTCTGGTAGGCAATGATAGATGCAGACTCTGCGAATCGGAAACTGAATCGGCTGAACACATTATCTGCAGCTGCGATGCTTTAGCTTGACTTAGGCTAAAACACTTGGGACAAATAAGACTGACACCCAAGGAGGTGCAAACAAAACCTTTCAGGAGTATTATATGTTTTGCTAGCAAAATTGACTTTCTGAAAACTTAATTAGTAGGGTTACAAACAAAAGATCAATACTGGTTGCAGTTCTGTAAGGCTTCAGTAGCCAATCGACCCCTAAGTACAATACAATACAATACACTTTATTTTACAATCTAATATCGGTTTTCGTTTCGTCTGATATTATTTTACATGTTTTTCTAACTGCTACTTTCATTTCTCAATCCCCGATCCTCATTTCTCTTATGTGGGATCCATCACCTGGTCCCACCATTGAATTCTAGATCTTCCTCTGGTATGGCTCTCCATCGGTCTCTACTCTGTGATACGTTTTATGACTCTACTCTCGTTGCTTCTCATTACGTGTCCGAGCTACCTTATTCTCATAGACTTAATCATTCTAACGACGTCTTCATTTCCTATTTCTCGTGTCAGTGTCACAACATACAACGGTATAATATAGATTTAACAGTTGTTATACAGATCATTATTATTGTTAATTGTCACTGTATAATAATACAATACAATTTTGTAGTAATTATTTTCTATATTTTAATAGAACGGGCACCGTACACCCATAAGTAAATCAATTAATGGAAGACGGAAGCACAGATAGAAGGATCTAGCTAGATCAACATTTCAGTAAACATGAGTAGATGTTTTATTTTATTTTATTTTACTTTTTATTTACATTATATACATATTATATTAATACTTATTATTAATAAAATCAATAACAGAATGAGAACAATAATAACAACTTCAATTAATACACAATTAAAACAGATATAAAACAATGTATAAAGCACAAAAACACAAAAGACAATAACGTGCAAGGACCAAACTACGTCATGCGCGAGCATACTGAAAGTTTAAACTGAGACAGCTTAATTGAAAAGCTAATTATAGAGGACATATAACTACTACTGATGAAAGCGGCATTAAAGTAAAACTACTCGGTCAGTCTGGTGGGCTGAGAAAAAGCTCTGAGATAAATACAATGAATAAACATGATACTGTCGATAATACCGTTCAAAGAATTATAGAGCAATAATTAAATTTTTTCGGATTATACAACGTAAGCACAGAATTCCGATCTGCATAAACAGGTGGTCCTGAATATAAAACTGAAAATTTTAAGCGTCTTGTTGACAATATACAATTCTACCCTACTCTATTTCTAGATTATCCCCAAATAACAGAAACGTTGAATAATGAATATAATGGGCTATGTCATTAATGCGTAAATTAAAAAGCTAGAAGCTCAGATTAGAACTCTGGGGAACGCCGAAAGGTACCTGGATCGAGCGCGATATTTCTTAAATAAGAGTTAATCTACCTTGGTATGCTCCCTAATGAATGTATCTATTGAAATTTGATTGTTTGATTCATATAAAAATTATACGAATGATGAGCAAATAGTTTCGTTTCGATTAAAAACATTAATAATTTTTTTATTTATTAGAAAAATAACCTAAAAAATAAATTTTTAAGTTGATAGAATACGTAAAAATGTCCCGCTTTGATAAAACAAAAGCGTAGCAGCAAAATTTTACTCCATGAGTTAAGAAAAAACTCAGGAAATTACGCAAGATTAGTTCTTATTTTACTAATATTTTCAATTACATCTAATAATTTAATAATTATTTAATGAAGTCCCGCTCTGAGGAAAAATAAATGGTCACGTTATGCATACCGACAATTTTATGAAATTTGCAATTGTTAAATTTGATAATTAATGACGCTCGATTGTAACAAATATCTGATAAAATATACTTCAAACACGAAGGATCCTATCATTTAGTTTAAAAGTTATTATAGTTATAAATCGGAAAGGGACTTTTTGCCCACCCTGGATATTAAAAGATCAAATTTTTTTTAATATTTTAGCCAAAGAATTAGTAGATGTTCTATTATACAATATATAATTCATCAAAATATTTATTCAATGAATGAAAGATTATGATTTAATTAAATGGTTGTTTTATGTAAACTTTTTCCGATTACTCTAATCGAATATATATATTATATAGTTTATACAATTCGGACAATTCTTGTATTTATATCTCGTGCATCGATGGTTCTCCTAAAAAATTTGTGAAATCTTGATGACAAAATCCAAATACTTCCATCACTTTCAATCCATTTCATATCACACACAAATTGCAACTTTTCGGGATCATAAGCAAGCAATCTACAATAATTATATTAAATTTTAGGTTTTAGAAATAAGCATTTAACTAAGGGAAAGAAGAAGAAATGAGCAATAGTTTTAGCAAATAATATTTTTTAAATTTACTAACTTTTGATTATTATTTAACGGACTCCATGCTCTGATTGATGTTTCAGTAAAAGGACTGTAAATCAAACTTTCATCTGCTCTATTTACAACAAGTGCAAGCCCTGTAGATGATTTGGTTCCTATTAAGGACACTGGTAAAATATCTGAATTTCCGGGAGGTCCTCTTATTAACGCAGCAGTACGTACACTGAATACTCTAAAAAATAATTGTTATAATAACTAATTTTCAAATAAAGTATCGGAGTACCTGTTGGTAGCTAACGGTTGATAGTACAAGATTCCTAATTTTGGTGAATGAGCTAAACCTACTATTCCATCCATAAGCCCTATGGTTTCTCCATTAATGGTCGTTTCAGCAAAATCTGGATCGGGAAACATAGAAGGATGCATGAATCTCCATGCGGTGTTTTTCAGAGCGTCATACACAATAAGTCCTAAAATTAATTTAAAGTAGAAATATCCATTATTATAACTTAATCGTAAATAAGACGATTAGATACCTGGTGCATCAGTATCTGAGATATACACAAATGCATAATCGCAAATACCTTGAATACTTTCATCAATTATTAAATTTGTTAAAAGTGAACTGGGTCTAAGAACGTGATTTGGAATTAACACTGTTCTTACAAGTTGGTCTGTTCGCAAATCAAAAATTGCTATTTTCGGAGGACACGATCTTTCAAATTTTTCACCTGAGTTTGCATAACCAGAATCGAGAACCTAAATTAGGTATTTATTAATAAAATACAAATTAATATTCTAGTATAAAATGTATACCCATAATCTTTGACAAGAATCAATTTTAAACCTATATACAGAAACCAATCCATCGCAACTAACGTTAACTCCACGATCTATATCATGGAACGACCAGTTAGGATAAGGATGCAAACCTGGATTTGTAGTAGGGGATCTATATTTGTCAATATATGCTAAGGTAGCAGGTAACCCAGTATATGTTCTTGGCATTCCAATAAAAATTCTGTTTTCGGTCACTTCCAATCCTGTTACAAATGTTTGTTCTGGCCTGAAAAGTTTAGAAGTGACTAGATTGTTATTGAATTAATTTTAAAACTTACCTGAATCTGTTTAAAAATCGATAGTCGCTGAGAGGACAAGAAAAATTTAATAGATTCCATTGTTTAATTACCTGAACTTGAGCATTTAGAGTTGTTATGCACAAAGATATCATGCAAAATTTTACAATCATCTTAAAAAAATTAGGTACTGAAAAATTGAAAAAAACATAACTTCAAGATTACATAAAATAATATTTTTTTAAATAAATAAGTATAAAATATAGAAATTTACAATTATTTCTTAATTAAATTCAATAGCGTGCATTACTGTTTTCTTTGAACTCCATTGAGTCCGATGTGGTTCACTTTCGAGCATTTTCTTCATGAAAGTGCACGTTTTGCATAGTTTCCTGGCAAAAACAAGATTTCGTTGGGTGATTCAATGGTTTATTATGTGTATAAAAAAACTTGCAAGTACTAATTTTAAAAAAATAGTATCCCCAATTCAATCACTATTTTCTTAGTACTTGTTTGTAGAAATATAATTATTTCTCCTAATTAGCTAGCACTATTCTGTTGACAGTGCGTGTACTTAACGTAAATACTTGTTCTTGTTTGATTTGTTTTTGACTTGTTTTTGGACTTTGGGCGGTCTTCGGGTTTTGTTATTTTTTTAATCCGTCGTTTAGAGCAATTGTTTTTACTAAGAATAATAAAAAATGTAATTTAAATAATATACTTTTTAACAAATTTAAATATATTTTCTAACAGCTTTGATAGTAATGGACAAAATGGGAATTTATGTCGGAAAGACTCTTGCATAACATAAAATCGCATAAAATATCTCAATGTATGAGATTAATTTTCCAAGACCAACAAATTAAAAACTCCCATGTCGTTTTTTTGCTCTTTTTTACACGAATTTTTGAAAGATTTATAAAACTTAATGTTCATATTTATAATTTAGGTCTTCAACTACGAAAATTTTATTACAAAATTTTAAATTCTTGGGTTTTATTTCATATAACATATTCTTATGTTGCGTTTATTTTTATAAACAAATAAAAAAAGTAATGATTACAATATATAAGTCACTTCACTTCTTTATATCAGTACGGTTCTTACCCTACAGTTCTCTAGCTTCCATCGCATCCACCACCTTCTATGCACATGCCGCTCTTCGCGGTCTTCCGTGCTTTCTTGTAGCTTGTTGTTCATTCTTGTTTCGGGATTTGTCACGAAACCTATCTCAAAAACTGAACTTCTTTTTATTAAATATTAGTAAAAAACCACTTTTATAAGCATACTAGAACAAAAATTTTGTTGAATAATGCAAAAGTTTAAAAACAAAATCAAATTTAAAAATGTAAAATTTACATGTATTTTAGATACACGTTTTAACATGGATTTATGATAGGCCGTGGTTGAGTTTTACGTTTTAGTTTTATAGGCCTCCGGGCCTGCTTAATTGTTTTGCCTAACACATAACAATTTAAAAATATCCCTGTAGAATGGCAGAACTCGCCAAGAGTGGAACTCGAAGTCATAGAACTCGTTCGGGTGTCGACAGCAAATGACAACACCATTAAGGGCCGGTTGTACCAACCTCGTTCAAAGGTCGTTCAAGGTGAACTTCGGTTCAACGCAAAAATTCAGTTGTACCAACCTCAGTTAAGCTTGAACTACAGTTCAAATCGACGTTCACAAATACCAGGTAGAACGGCCGTTTAAAAGAATTGAACTAAGTTCAAACAATGACAAGCATTTCAAATGTCGTTGCTATAAAATAGTGACAGTTTAGACTTAGAGTATGTGCACAAACTTTGTGAAAGTTGTGTTTTGAATTATTGCTATTTTCTATTCTGTAATAATAATTCACTATCAATATTAATGTCTTCGAGAGATAATTTAAACGAATTAACGGAAGACGAAGATTTTGTGGAATTAATTAGTTTTAATTTAAATAAAATATATATAAATACAGGAATGAATGAATGAAAATGGTTGTCGTTCCTGACGGAATATTACCGCACTTCTTATGAAATACTTCAGATTCAAAATTTGAGGTGAATCATCACTCATTGTTTCTGCTCGCTACAATCTTCTGTGTGTGTCTTTGCTTCTTCAGTTATCTTTTTCGCTCCTGTTCTGACACTTAAATCTCCAGTTTTGTATGCCCACTTCCAACAAGTCTTCACTCAGTTCATCCCACCATCTCACTTTGAGTCTTCCCCTCTTTCTTTAATTTGTTGGTTTCCATTCCATTACTCTTCTTATAGTTTCCTTCTCGTCCTTTCTCATCATATGCCCCACCCATTTCATTCTCTAAGTCTTAATATTTCTTACTACATTTTTGTCTGCATTATTTCATTCAGCTCTACATTGGTTCTTATTCTAATTTCATGTATATCCTTATCTTGGTTTTAAAAATTATTTGTTTCTTTTACTCCAGAGATGTTGGTTGGCATAATATGCCTTATTGGGTGATTGAACTTTTTCATTTATCTCCTTGCTTCATTCATTTTTATTATTCATCACCATTTCAAAATATTTAAAACTTGATAATCTGTCACTTGATAATTAATTTTAGAAATATTGGAAAGCAATTTAGAAGTATTGAGAACAAAATAAGAGTACCGCTACACCTGAATGTCGTGTAAACTGCGTTTAACTAAACGCCATCTGAACCTCTTTTGTACAACCGAAAAAACTATGAACTTAGTTTAGGGTTGAACTGCAGTTTAGTTAAATCGGCGTTCAAGCAAAGTTGGTGCAACCGGCCTTAAGAGTATATAAAAGTACAAATACCGTCAACAGAAATAAGAGCGGAGGCTCAACGTTGTGAGTTACCGTCACGCATCGAGATGTATCGTATTACATCGCCCTGCTTTTTGTAATTTTAAAATGCCGTTATTTTGACAACTATGCATAATCTAAAACATTGTCTTTTTTTCAATGGTCAATAGGAAATAGTTAAATTCTTGGGATAGGATACATGACCGTAACCCTTGTTTATACCTCTAAGCCATAGTTTGATATAATCTCGACAATTGATTTTTATTAGCCTTTTTTATTGTTTTTGTTATTTTGTTGGTCTTGACCTATTTAATTTTAATATTCTCATCACTGTTAGAAAAATCAAAGAAGGTGTATTTGAAATTTATAGTATGTTCAAATCATCACTTCTTTTACCAGTTTTCTTAATATCGATTACCACTTCTCACATTTTGTATTCTTCCGTGAGCTTCCTTAACATATAGTTGGCATTCAATTCGTCAGCAGTCACAACGTCCTGATCAATCTCAAAGAAAAGTGTAAATAGTCTTGCCATCTATTTAAAAGTCTATATTTTATTACATTTTATTTACTGTTACAAAGCTTATGTTAGCGCCAAAAAGCGCTCGTAACCTTTTCTTAACTCTTCAGATTTCTTGTGCCAGCAACAAGACCTTAAAGTCCCAATGCGTATACTGTATTGACTGTTTTCATAAGGTAAACTGCACATCTTGAGGTACTACTTTATATTATACAAATGTTTTTCTAGTATAAATTCCCAGTTTATACGTTACTACCATAGCTGTTACGTTTTAAAATATATTTAAATTTGAATTTTTATTATTTTACTAAATACTTGTACGTTCATCCTGAAAGACAGATACAATAAAATAACAAAAGTTAAGGCGAATGAACTAACTTATAAACAGCTAAAAACTTTCCTGCTGATCTCTCGAAGTAGAAAATTAAGGAATTAAAAAGACAAGAGTTTCTGGGTTCAGAGCAAAAACATTTTTTTCATGTTTCTGCTTTTGAAATATTAGAGGTCTACAATGGCAGAATTATGTTTTTAAGTTAAATTCGGCTACTATTAACGAACTCTAATTTAAAATAATTTTTTGGTACGATGTTAGCAGTTTCACTTCTTGATGGCAACTGCGGCTTTTAAAAACCTTGTTATTACTATTGATATCGGTCACCACCGCTTAAATTAAAATTTTATGTGATTGTCTGAAAAGATTCAGAAGGTATTGTAAAATATAAAGTAAGCAAGAAATATATTTACTTTTCGTTGCTATTGTAATAGATATTTAAAAAAAATTGAATATCAAATTCATTTGATTGCTGCATTCGCTATTCAAATGCGAAAGATAAATTTTTAGTTTGAAATTTCTCGAGAGCGAAGTCCAAGGTTTTCGTAAAAATATTTCACGAGGGCAAAGTTAGGTTTGACTTTTGCACATTTCGGTACTGTTAGCCCAATAACAGCCAAAAAATTTTTTCGTTTTTCATTGCATCATTAAACAAAAATTTCAAATAATAATTTTAAAACACAGTCTCATAATAATAATCAATATTTTCAAAAAATAACGCACTTTTCAATTTTTTGTCATGTTCAGATTTTAAATTGCAATTTTTTTACATTTTTCTACATATTTTTGCACATTTTACCTGTTTTTATCTTTAATTAACTACACACTTCACTATCTAGCTATCCTACTTGGTAGGATAGAACCCTTTGCTATCTCAAAAGTTTACCTCGACTAGCTTTTTAATCGTAAAGCAATAAGCTCTTCCCCAGAAGTCGGTTCCTGTGACAATACTCTATTATTGGTAGAAAGAAAAATTCTCTTTTTAAGGCAAACTGAATTTAATTTATTTTCGAAAGATGAAGTTTGATAGGTGACAGTTTCACCTTTAGCGGATTTAAAAATTGGGTGTATTGTATGAACTAGTAAACTTAAGATGCACATTTACTGTCAAACGTACTCGTGCTAGCATCTAATTTTATTAATCTATGGTGTAAATGTGTTAACAAATCGTACAAAATGAATCAATTTAATGTTCAGAAAAATTAAATAAAAATGCACTCTGAAATTTTATTGCTTAAAATGTACATGTTGATGCGTCACTGACTCAGTAAGATGTGCTTGTTCTCGATATCGTTCACTGTGTTTGGCAGTTGACGCATTTGCCATTCATACACTGCCTTGCAATCTATGCACGGGATTTTATAGACAAGTCCACTATGGTGGTCCCCAGGTACCAGATCTTTGGTCTTAGAGAAAAACTGAGAGTTTTTGTTTATACTTTGCTAACCCAGGAGTAGGTAATTTCATTCTATTTCGTTTTATATTCAGTCAGTCTATTCCATACTTTCGTTTAGGATGTTAGTTTTTTACACTTTCTAAAAGAAGTAATGAGATATCGTACGGGTTGTGGAAAAAGAACGTTAATTTTTTGAAATATGGTGGTATTCTTACCCCCATTTACCTCATATAAAGGTTAGTATTTCATCTAAAGTATTTTCAAATTGTTTTTATTTTTCACTTTTATATTTTTATTAAACTAAAATTTGTAATTTTTAATTCCGTATTTCAATATTTTACTACTTTTATATTTTTATTTTTATTATTTTCAACTTTGTAATTTATGTAAAAATTTTTAATTATTTGTATTTATTTGTAGCCTTGATAATGGGTTCATAAAGACTCGAAACGTCAGACAATTTTATTGTTTTAATACTTGACCCCTAACTCAACTATATTTCTACTAATTAATTATGGAGGGTCAATGATATAAATACACTATTTTGTATAGTTTGTTTATTTTAATTCAGTATTTCTAGTGAGTATTTCCTATGCCAGGGAAATACTCACCGCCAGTGAAATATTTGAGAGGACAGCGCCCTACGAGACAACTGCCTAATGTAGAAAGCTTGTCCCACCTCTGAGGGCTGTTATCTAATAATTTAGCAGCAAATAAGGCTCACCTTAGTTGTTTTTGTAAATAGCATCAAAATTTCAAAAACGAAACAAAATTTTTTGTAGTAGTCAAGTATTATTATTTAGTTAAATTATATAAAAATTTAATTTGAACAATCATTATAACACTAAAATTATTTAACTAGTACTTCTTTAACATCCTAAAACATGTGCACTGGATCGGAAAACTTCTTTGTTTACCAATTGGAAGAACTGAACTACTTTTATCTTTAATCTACTACTTCATAGAAACAAATGTTCCACGAGATGTCATTTGGAAACTTCAATTGTATTTTCGAAAAAGACTAAGAAATTCGTTAGATTATAGATAATGTCCTTTCGTTAAGGTTTTCAAAAGGTCTGACAATTCTTTATATTTAGCATTAAATTTAAGCGAATCCCAAAAATTATATTTTTTATAGATATTACTAATATTGACTTATGAATAATTTAAATAATCAATCGTTAGATCGTAGCAAAATGTTTCATATTTTTAATAAGCCAATTAGAGGCTCTTGATTTACTTTGGCGAATTTTTATTGTTGATGCGAACTTGAGATTCATTAGTTATTTTGTTCGTACTGGAAGTATTTACGTACATGCTTGAGTAACGCAACAACTCGCGCTTCAGTCTCAGCAGTTGTTTCATTCAGTGTCGAAGTAATTGCATGCTTGTACATAATTATATTCAGAAGCTGCTTCATTCACTAAATTTCTCATTTTGTTATTTATATGTATCAGTAGTTTCCCTCACAGTAGCTGATTGTTCCTTTTTTCTTTTTGAAGAAATCGTATTTTGTCGAAATTTAAATTATTTTTAAGATTAAACATTAACAAATTTTAGGATAAAATTTTCAGAATCTTCAGTTAAAATTTCACATCGTAAGAGCTTATGTTCTAGAGATCCCGATGGGACTGACATAAACTTGGTGTTTTATATTATGTTAAGATAATTTATAAAATTAGTATAAATTTTAAAAAAACTGTCAAAAAAACCAAACTTATTTTTTTGCATTAGTTAAAAAAAATAGTATAAAATAAATTTAATTTACCTTGACTACTTATAGTTTAAAATCCAAATACAAAATTGTCAATGATTCACATTTAAAAAAACATTGCACAAAAATTAATTTTGCACGCTGCAGTGCTAAAGAGATACTAATTCAAAATTTTGATGGTAAATTTACATAGAGAGAAATAATAAGTTGCCTTTTGTATAATAGAATCTCTAGCTGGACACTTTCGCTGCCCCTTCTTATCTACGTTTTCGATAAACCCCCTAACACACCTACAAGAATCTTTCCGGGCCAAAGCACCTTTGACCTTCATACTCTTATTACTCTACAGTTCGTAAGACGTTGCTCTCACTTTTTATATACGTTGTCTATTTGTAGCATACCTACCTAATTCTAAATTGAATTATGATATTTGGAAAATTGTAATATTAACGTTAGTACAAAACTATATGCGTTTGAATGTTGCACCGGAACATACTTATCAATTCGAGCTTTCAAAATTTCATTTCAACCTTATATAATAGATAATTAAATCGGAATTTCATCGTAATATTGATAGTTCTTACACGGTGCATAATATAAGATGTTCTTTTACGCATTAAAACCGAAAGTTATTATTTTTATAATATGAAAGTTAGCTCATCTTTTAATTTACGGTATTAATATTTTTTATTATTTCCTATTAGCAAAATTTACAATACCTATATTATTAAATTACGCTATTAATAATTAATTGAAATATCAGTTATTGCTGCTTTAAATTTTTTCCAGAATTCAACCCAAAAATACAAAAATTACTATTACAAAAATGTTAAGGTTAGAATTTCCCATAGAATTCTTCTTGCAAATAAAAAAGATTTGATTATTTTATTCGCCAAAATAAAAAAACAGGTAATTTTCAGCAGTAAAAAAAAATACTAATTATTAAGTGTTATGTGCATAAGTACAACAACCTTGGTACGTTGACATTTTAATTTTTTTTTTTAATTTTTTAATTTTAAGTGACATTTAAAACCATTCATGTACTGTTAATTTGATGTTTTCCAAAAATAAATAATAGGCATGTTCCTATCTAGTTAATTTAAAAAAGTTCTCAAAAATAAAACAAAAATTTGAAAAATACGTTTTAAAAATTCCTAGTTTCTTGAATTACTTTTTTCCACCCCACAAATATCATTGAATTAGCAATTTGAATTAAGCTATACAAGGACTGAAAACATATCAATATCAATGACAAAATCCAAATGCAAATCAAGTTGCACCCATGAAAAAAGTATCTTCGGTGTATTCGCAGTTTTTAGTAGAACTGAAATGTACAAAATTTTCTCAAATAATATTATTATCGTCGATGCCTTTTCGAAAATACTGGTTTTACTAGGTAATGTAACTATATTACCATATTATTTTAATAAATTTAAAAACAAAATTTAGTTTATATAATTTTATTTAAATTTTAACAAAATTATACTTGCTTATCAATAGGAAATATCGCAGTAGTTGCTTCGAGACAAATAGTGCAAATGAAATTAAAACAAAAACGCACGACTATTGAACTTTAATTTCCAAATAATTTTTAGGAGTTATTACAATTTCTTATAATAATAACAATAATAATAATCTTATTTATTTAACTTTTAATGTTATACAATAACAATTCAATACACTCATACTCTTCCACATTACCCGCCCGCTTCTGCTCACTATTCTTCCAAGAACAGCGTGAGCCATTTTTATTTCTCTATATTTCAATTTTTGCAACTTGAATTAAAACTTGCTTTTCTTGTTATGAATACCAAATTTCGAGAAAAGTTTAATATTTGTCTTTCTAATTTAAAACTGTTTCTAGTTCTGGTCGGATAACTATGTTTCTCGCCACACCATCGATAGTAACTGCCCGGGAATGGGGGAAATTCTCGGAGAAAGCGAAGGCTAAGGGAAATTCGATGAAAAGATTTCTCGAAGAATATTTCCGACTAAGTTTCACTGCACTCTGGGGCTGTTTACCTGAGCACAACTCGAATTTTCTAAGCATACGACCGTTTGAGAAAATTCGCCAAAGAGAAGATTAGAAGCCCGGAATATGCTTCTACCTATCGACACTGATTCACCTACATGAGTATTGTACTCATAAGTAACAGCCTGAGAATGAAGAAAATTTTTGAAAACTATCCTTATATTATTGGATTATTGGAATTTGATATTTTGCGCGGCCGAGAGAATTCGATCGAAATATTTATTGAAGGATATTTTTGATTTTTCCAAAAATACGATCGTACGAGAGAATTCAACCAAAGGAAGATTCGGGGCCCGGAATAAGATTCTTCTCATTTAAATTTTCTTATTAAAAATTTTGAGGCTAGACCAAGTTTTACTTTTTTATAAACGCCACACACAAATATTCTAATAATTTTTCTGCTTTACTCTCAACATTTCAGTGACTAGTGTATATCTTTTTCTTCCCAAAATGATCGTCGTCACTCAATTTTGGAGAATTTGCATTCTAATCGCATCTGTTTTGTTTAGTTTTAGTTTTTATTGATATACATCCGCTACATCAATTTAGATCAAACGATAAATTTTTTAAACTTTCACGCAGAATTTTATCAACTTTAATTTTGATACAACTTACAATTTAGATGATACTACAGGAAATTGCTAATTTAAGATTTGGCGATCTTGTCAAATTTGCTTCTGTTTTAGTTTGAATCTGTTGTAGAAAATTTAAAGTATTTTCCGATATCTTTTTAAATTTCATTTGTTGTTATCTTCACGCAGACTCTTTTTTCACTTCAAACTGACGGGGCTCTTCTATTAGTTAAGCTAACTAATAAACTAATAAACTAATAAACTAACAAACTTTTGCTTGCTTACTAACATTAGTAATTTTCTAATTTTTTGATTATAATGAAATGTAATTTTCAATATTTTAATAATGATAATAAATTCGTTAATAGTTTTAGTTAATCCAAAAGTTTGTTAGTTTATTCAGTAATATCAATAACAATAATTGTTATTGATATTACTAATAATAATTATTATTAATAATAATTATTATATAACAACACCAATGGTTCTAACCATTGTTTCTAACAATTTGAACTCTTCTGACCTTCCAAATAAAATAGAAAAGCCAGCGCAGCGCTAGCGGCGTGATTTATGCCAGTATCGATAATTTCGCCGTTTCCTTCCTCCTTTAAAGTCCGGTTTCACTTCCACTTAAGCTAACTATACAAATGATACAAATAATAAACTTTTCGTTATGCAGTAACGTTATTAATTTTGTATTTGATCAAACAAAAAAAAGTTAAACTAACGTTAAATTGAATTGTCGTTATTAAAATATGGAAAAGTCCTAATTTATTAAAACCAAAAAATGAGAAAATAACTAGCATTACTACTCAATCAAATGTTTGTTACTGTATTAGTTAGCTTTGCAAGTGAAAAAGCTGGATCTAAGTGAAATAAGAAATAACAGTTTTCATTGATTGAACATTTATTTATGAATGCACATTTCAGTCAGTTAAGTAATTACAGTTATTATTTAAATTAAAATAATAATTAATAAATTATTATTAATTTTGTAATAATTATCTGTCTGAATATTACCATAAACAGTATAAGTGCTATTAATAAAATTATATAAACAATTAAAAAAATACCTTCTGAAATAACGTTTACAATATTTTTTTTATGTATTTAATTTGTACATGCTAATGTAAGTATTTAATTTATTGATATTCGATAAATTATGTAAATCGGGAAATTATTAATAAATAACCTCGTAATTAATGCAAAATTTTGCTATTGTCGAATACATACTTGCTAATTCGGATTCTATTATATAACAATAATAAATAAATAAATTTCTTTTTAAATTTTAATATGATGAATAATTTAAAATACGGATAATAAAAGCGGGTATAGGTAAAAATAGAGTTCAATTGAAAATCACTATAATATTTGATTTGTATAAATTAAAAAAAAGTATTTCAAAATTTGTGAAAAACGTCTGTCGCTTCGGCTCACAACATTATTATCGATAGCAGTTAAACAGGTAGTAGATAGTTTTTGACTAATGATTAGAATAAAAAGTACCAGAAGAAAAACGACAAGAAAAAAATGCATGAGTATTTAACCCTTGCTATTATGAGTATGTCGTTTGCGTATGTCAGTATAACGTCCTTCTCTTCATGCTAATAGGTCTAGGTTGTACTCGTGAGCTTTCTCAATTATTTTTTGTTTTGGAACATGTTATATTGCACACACTGTCAATCTTCTACTCTCAGTAAAATCAAATTGATAATCTCCTATTTAGTTTTTTAGGTAATTTTTAATATGTTATGAATCACCACTGTTAATATCTTGTATGTAGAATTTAAGAAGTGTTATTCCTCTGAAATTCTGCATTCTTCCGGGTTACCTTTCTTTTTCAATGGCATCACAATGCTTTCTCTTTAAATATATTTAAAAATAAATATACATAATTATATGAGCTGCTCTTCCCTTCTTTATAAGGTGTTAAACTTTATAAATAAATTTTAACATCAGAAAGAAATTAAAGAATTTATTATTATCGTTTTTTAATTTGTTCTTGGGAGTGAAAAATGGGTTAAGTCAAAAAGTACATTTCAAATGAAACGTTTTATTTCAATCATTATTTGTTGATTTTATAAAAACTAACAAATATTAATTTTAATGCTTGCAGGTTAGATACCGATGCGGGTTGTAAAAGTTCGGCACTTGCGTGGGCGAACCGCATCTGCTCTATGTGAAAGAGCGCTTACTGATTGTGAATAAATAAATTTACCAAGTAAAGTAATAAAATTGTTCGACTTAACATATTCTACTATATTAGTAGTGGTATTTTCTGGAGCAAATAAGAACCCTTCATTAACCAAAAAGTTACCTATCGGCTTGCGTTATTAGTCGTAGAACAACAGCTCTTTTTAGTAGTCGGTTCCTGGGGTAAGCCACTATTGCTGGTGAAAGAAAATAAAAACTCTTTCTAAAACGAATTTAATTTAATTTATTGTTGAAAGATGGAATTTTTATAGGTGACAGTTCACCTTTAGCAGATTTAAATTTGGGTGTACTGTGGTAATCCGTAAAATTGGATGCACATTTATTGTTTATCCTGATGGTACCGGCATCTAATTTTATTAACCTTTCCTATATAATTATGTCAGAAATTTGTACAAAGTAAATAAAAAATCAATGTTTATAAAAATTAATAAAAATTAATTTAATAGTTGATTAATCTACCTATGGATACGCCACTGACTCAGCAAGATGTCGCACTCCCTCACTGTAAACGGCAGTTGAAGTTTGCAGGTTCTGTAGAAACTATCTACTTCTCGCTGACGCCATCGTAGAATCTTATTTGACTTCCAAATAATTTCTAGTTTCTCTCGTTGGAATCTTCACAAATTATTACGTGTTTTGTGACAATCCACACGTAATATAAAACGTAGTTAAGGTAAGTTTTATAATTTTTTTTAATCTTTACTTCTAATTTTCAATATAGTGGCCCCGTCTTATGACTTTCAGGAAAAAGCCTCCGCTGCAAAAATGTTTCTTTTCGAAAATTGACAAAAAGATCTCAGTATTCAACACTAATAGTAAAACTAATAGTACAACAACACTAATAGTAAAACAAAACCTAATAGTAAAACTTGCAAAACTATTTGCAAGTTAACCGACTTCAACGCTCGCTTGCCGACCTTTCTTTCAATTTTTCCCAATTTTTGCTTACAACTTGACAGAACCAAAATCTTGAAAGTAAGTCAAATTTTCATAAACCCACAAACATTTCATTTATTACTTTTGTTTTAGATCATTGCATTTCGTACAAATAATTGAGTTGATGGTGGTTGTGTTTTAAGTTTTACATAAAATAATTCTGCTTACACCACCCTTCAAAAACGGTTGCTTCGTGCAAGCGAAGCGGTCATTGAACAACAAACCGAAAATGAAGACATGAAATATACGACAATACATAATTATTATATGAGCCTTTAGTGCCGCCTGTTGTAGAAATAGTTCAGTCATTTGTCAGTCATAATTGTGCGTAGAAATAATTACATATTAAAGCGTAATTAATTATTACTGCTAGTGGTCTTAAGAGGTTCGTTAGATATCACTATATTGAAGTGATATTTCTTCTAGAGATTTTTCAATCCACTTATTTTGCCTCAGGTTAGTCTAGGATTGCGGATAGTTGGCATAATTTTAGGGCAAAGGGTTCTAGTGTTCTCAAAATAAAAAATAAAAAAAATTTCCAATCCAAAATCCAAATTAAATTCAATTTAAAATAAATGTAAAATTTCATTACTTCTTAAATGGGATCGAAATTTCGATTTTCGTTATTCAAATCGTCGCTTTATCAATTTCATTGTACATTCGCTCTTATTAATATAATTCTAATTTTCCATATTACAATAAATCAAAATCGAATTTTATAATTTTAACTGTTCCCTTTGCAAAATAATCAACCAAATCATCTCACTACCGCTCGGTCAAAATCATCAACTCATCACAAAATATTCAAAAATGATTCAAAACTTTAAAAACAACGCAATGATGCAAACGCACCAAACCCACTTTATTTAATTCAAATTCAAAAATAATTACTCACAATGTCAAAATATGACAAATATCAAAAATACTTTACAGAGCCAAAATTCCGCGCAACTTCTCATACGGCCATCTTTGGCAAAAAACCTCCAGTTTTTCCCGATTCGCCCCCCAACTCTCAAATTTACAATCTTACAATTTAAACTTCATAAAATCAAAGTTTCTATCAAAATGCACAGGGTGGATGCGAATCCCTTTGAAACAATGAAACACCACAATATATAACAATGTTTCCAATATTTAATTAAACAATCTTCTGTCAAATTTCTTGTTTAATCCTGTTTTATTAACAGAAACATTACTACATAGTAAAGTGACATTTCTATGTGGTCAAGTGCCACTTTACATTTGAATACATTTTTGATAATGCGAAAAATTAAATTGAATAAATTACTTTGAGTTGGTAATAAATAAATTAAATAATAAAATAATTGGTTAATACTGCAGTGGTTGTCTTTATTTTAATAATTTAATTTTGAACTGCCTACTAGTGACTATATTCTAATTTTTTGATGCCTATTTGGCTGCCTATTTTGAAAGTTTTCAGTGCCTAAAAATCCGGGCCTTAGTAATAAAGAATCAACCAATCACTGTTTTTTAATGAGTGAGTGAATGAAGACTCTTTCTATTATATACAGTGGAAGCTCAATATACCGAATCTCAAAAAGAACAAGAAAACTTCGAATTATCAAGGATTTTGATATACCGAGGTTGAACATTGGATTTATCGAGATGATTTAAATAAAAAGTAAACTAAGAAAAACTAATAAACACTTCAATACGTATAGAGGTGTAATGCCAAGTCAAGTAAACTACAAATTAAAAATTTCGAAATCTTCTTGATCAGTCTTTTGATATAGTATAGAAGTAAAAATAACATGAAAGTGATATGCAGGTTCAAGGGGAATGAAAAAACATAGAAAAATTTAAAAAAAATGAAAAAACTGTATTAAGGAATTCTAGGTTCCACTGTATTTACAATATTTGGATAATTCGATTATACTTCTATTGTTTAACAAATTTAAATATTTGAATATAATCTGAATATTATTTAAATACCAAAATGATAAAGATTCTCAATCTTAATATAAAATATACTAATTTATAAATTATGTAATGGAGTAATAATATATAAAATGTTCTAATAATTATTTAGAAATTTCTTATAATATTAAGTATAATAATATATTATAATTTTTTCTCAGAAAATATGAAGAATTTCACTGTAATATTTAGTAAATTTTAGTGTTACTTATGCCCGTACCTATAGTCAATGCTTACCTGAAGCAAAACTTGAGCACGGTTTAAGTACGAAATCAACCAATCACGATCAATAATTTCATACTTAAGCCGTGCTCAAGTTTTGCTCCAGCCAAGCATTGACTATAGGTACGGGCATTAGAAAAGCACCTATAAAAATATATCGACCAAATCTAAGTAAATGCGATTTATCGATGCTTACCCAGTTATGTTTAATTAAAAATTAATAAAATAAAATTAAATTAAAAAATTTAAATTAAATAATCTTGGAATAAACAAGTTAATTAAACGTTTTATAATAATGTTTTTATTAAGCTTTCGACGTTGGTAAACGTTTTCATCAGAATATTTTAATATTGATTAATATTAATATACTTAACTCTATTCAACGCACAAGAGCAAGTCTTAATTCATAGTCTGTTTTCATAGATGTTTAAGGTGTTTTCAAAAGTACTCTTTATGTCTATAAATTTTCCAACCACAATTTCTTTTACTGCAAGAAATTTTTCAATTTCTCTTACAAAGTGGTGAAGTGCATTCACCGTAGATTTGCTTGGTTGGTAGGCAAATTATTTGATATGAAGCGGCATCTTCTTGATAGATTCGCTTCTGATCATTTTCTCTATTGATTTAAAAGAAAATAGGCTTATTGAGTTATATAATTTGGCCTCTTCAAGAAGTCTTCTGTCTGCTTTTGATATAAATACCACTTTCACCCTCCTCCATGATGTGATAATCTTCTGCTATCGCTGCTGGAATGTAAATTTCTATTAGCTTGGGACATTTCGTGTATCTAGTTTTTTGTCGCTATTATTATAGGTTCTGGAAAGTGTGTTTTTATCAACAAGTTTAAACTTTTCCCGATGTTTTAGGTATAAGCACTATTAGGCTGTTAATGAGTTCGTTTTATGATCGCAAAAGCGCACCTATAACTGTTTTTTAGATTTTCTCAATTCTATGTTATATTTTGTTAGGACTTCTGTATATTCTTTCCATAGGTCTATTCTTTTGGTCTTATTGAATGCTTTTCAGGTTGTGACCTTTAGTTTATCCATTTCTTCACATCTGGAGAAGCAGTTTTTTTCTTCAGTCGACAATTAACCTCATATGAATTCATTATGCACTGACTTATGTGGTTAGAAGATGTTTGCAAGTCCTCTGTAGTAGCTACTTTGTATTAGATGCCTTCTAGCTTAATCCTTAATACCTCTTTATAGAGATACCAGTGCGTCTTTTTGGGCGCTCTACATTTCACTATTTTTAATAGAGGGGTTTTCTGAGAAAGATATATCTCCTCTATCGCTTTCTAGTTTTTTAACAACACTTAACTTACGTTTTTATACTCAGACGTTGCTTGCACTAATAATACTGAAATAAAAATAATCTTTATAAAGATTTGGCTTTTTAAACAAACTAAAAATACAATTATAGGCAGGTATTGCGAAAACCGTTAATCAAAAAATTCACACAATTTCAAAAAATTATATTTTTAAAACGTCTTTTGGTTTGAATTTAAATAAAATTTGTTTAAAAGGTTATCAGCAGGGCTCGGAAGTTATAGCACTAAAAAAGTAAACTTTTAGCGCTTTAATATGCACTTAAAACACAAAAATTAGCTATATAAATAGCACTAAAAATTTGAAAATATGCAAAATAAAATAATTGTTTTTTTTTTATTTTTTATTTTATAAATGAACTAAATATTTAATAAATTAATTTTTTAACTTGTGAAATATAATTAAATAATCTTGAAATAAACAAGTTAATAAAACGTTTGCTTTCGTTCGCTTATTCGTATGCGGCTATTTGGTACAAAATTTATTTTTTTCCAATAACATTTTTTTTAATATCTTGGTTTTTTAATATTAATTTTTCAATTTGTTTGGTATATAATATTTTCTTGCTTCTCATTATTTTTATGTTTATCTTTTGTTATATAATGATCGGAAATAATCGTGAAATAAGGGCCTTTATATCGTATTACAAAATTTTTTATTTTAAATTTTTATCATATTTTTTTATAAGGTAATTTATTATTTAAAAAATTGTTAGTCAACATTTAAAGATTTGTTACCAATTTTTATTTTAATATTTTTTTTCTTATTCAAATATTATAAAGTCCAAACCTGTTAAATGTTAATTTATGTATTTTTAATTGTGTTTTAAATATTATTTTTCTATGTAAGTACGTATTCTTTACTAAACAGTTCAAATTTATTATTTTAACATTTTGTTTCGTTTGTTTATTTTGATAAAATTTTGTTTATTTTGATAGAATTTTGTTTATTTCATTTATTATATAAAAATATACCTGTAAATAGCACTTAAAACTCTAAAATAGCAAAATAGCACTAAAAACCGTAAATATTCAAAAATTAGCATTATAAAGTTTTGTATATAACATCAGGGAAGTGTGAAACAAATTTGTATCTTACTTTCAATATTCTAGGACTTACCAGAAAATATATGCATTTGCTAGAACTTCCGAGCCCTGGTTATCAGATATACCTATTAGAAAATATTTTCGGAAAAATTAATTTTTCTTTGAACATTAGAATTCCAAGTTAAAGATTATTACTCTTAATGTAAGAATGAATGTTTACCATATCAACTTTTTTTTAAATCTTTTCCTTTTAACTTTTAACGTTTAAAAAATTGAATAATTAAATTTTCATTTCCCGAAGATATTAGATAATAATAATTTACCTATACAAATGCTATAAGTTTATAAAAACATATAATTTATTGATAGCTAAATAATACACATCGATAATTAATATTTTTAGTTTTTTTATTATTTTATTATTTTTAATATATTATTACTATTTTATTAATATAATATTTTAATAAAACCGTATAAAAACGAATACTTATCTAAAATGCATGAACATTTTTGATTTTAAATTCGATTTTTTTGAAAACTAATGAATAATCCAGCAAAATTTTTGTTATAATATGCTTAGAATAGTGTCCTCTTTCCAATAGTGAATAGAGTAAAGTTAAAATCGTGGTAATATTTTTCTGAGAGTTCCCAATTTATGCTATAGGTAGATTTGTTAGATACTCAAAAGAATTGTCATGCTCTAAATAATGTAAATACATTATTGATACGATCACACAAACTGTAAATGGTATTCTAATAATGTCTTGATTTATTATTCTGGTTTGTCAAGAACAGTATACAGTAGCCAAGTCATATTCGAATTTACATATTATATATTACCAGAACTCAAGTTAAACGCAGCAAAGTATCATGTGTATTGGAGTCCCTAATGTAATTTAACGCTAATTTTCTTTTCTATTAATTTAAAATTAAGGCACAATTAGAAATGACTTGGTGAAGCCATATCTTCAGTTACGAGCTGAAAGCGTAATGGAGTCCGATAATAGCAAAATTAATTTAAACTTTTAATAGAAATAACTCGAAAATTAAATTCTTTTTGCTTAAACTTTTTACTTTAGTGTCAGAAAATAAGCCGTACGTCTACAAAAGATTTAACCCGGAACAGTGGTCGAAAAAGATCCCCAAAATCACAAAATCTCAAATTGGTTGCTTCCTGTACATCCTATACCCAAAATATGTTTTATCAAAATTAAAGTATTTAAGAAAAAGAAAAGGAGAAAATTAAAGTAGATACAAGTAGATAAAAAATCTTAAATTTACTAAATTTACTACTTTTAAGAGTATTGATATTGCTGGTTTTACCAAATCTCGTTTCAGAAGCTCGATATTTTTATGAGGCTTACTTTATAGTCGCTTTTTAGTTCTTGTGATTAAGAACTGACCACAATTTATAATTGAAAGAATTCAAATCAGGACTTCCAGAAGGCCATTGTTCTGTTGCAATAAACTTAGATAAATTTTCTTTTAGCCACTTTTGAGTTGTCTCCGCAGCTTTACGTGCTGGTGCGAAATCTGGTTAAAATACTTAATGGTTTCCTTGAAAGAGAAAGTTTTTAAGGGGTTTAATCATTTTTTTTAACATTTCTTGGTAAACTGGTGCCGATGTTTTAACGTCTTTTTCATAAAAGTAAAACATCCCAGTAAAACATCAAAAATGCTTTGAACTCTTGAAAAATTTTATGCTGCTTCTTTAAATCTGTGGGCATAAACACGATCGTTCTGCTTATTAAATTTTTCTTCGACTGTAAAATTTTTTTTATTGGTAAACAAGGTATACCTGATAAAAGAACTCAAACATTAATTTAATGTATTTATAGTTGTTTAGCTGCTTCTCATTATGTCGCTCAATACAGAACTATAGATATATTCTAACTTGATGACATCCAAGTCAAATTAAAAGATAAGTAAAAACTTACAAAAACTAAGAAAATATCTTTCATCAGAATACAACCAAGGTTTTAGTCTTTAGTAAAACTAAAGCATCTGTTCAAAAATTTATCGATCGACTACTCTGAAGAAGCACCTACGTAAAACTCTTTCAAAGCATGAAAATCCGGGATCTGTGCATTTTATTAATCTATAATCATTACGTTTTAATCTTGTAGTCTATGATTGTCTCTCTCTTTCAAGAAACTGGGTCATATGGTAGTTCCTTTTTTCCTCTGCTATGGATAATTGCAAACTTAACACTACGAATGACAAATCAATTTTAAGATTAATTTACTTTTTGATAAAAATAACTGCGCCCAACAATAAATTCCCGCTTTAATTATAAATTATGTATTCTATAAAAATGAAAAACATATTATTGTGAAATATAAATATTAGTGTAAGCTTGAAAAGGAAAAGTTAACCATTGTTAATGTATTGTTAATTATATAATTTTTTAATACATTAATTACTCAGCATTACTTGGTAACTTGTTTATTGCCCTAATAGAGGAATACTTAATATTTAGGTAAACTGAACTATTAATTTTGAAAATCACTAAATTCGAATAACTGTCTGACCTCGATCGTAGCTCATGGCTATATTTTGAAATATCTGTCAAGCATTTACTTAAGTAAGTACTTTTTTTATTATACATTGATTATTATTATTCAAATACTACATCCTGGTGAAGCAATAAATTGTAATTTATAAAAATAAATAAAAATAAAATCTCTGCATTATTATTAATTTTATTTTATATTTTAATAACTACAATTCAATATTTTAGACATCATTAATCATCGCAAGTTTTGATAAGAGGATGCACCGACATAGATGGTCCTAAACTTCCAGCAGTATTAGCAAGGAAATCGTGGAAGTTACTTTCGAGAACCCACATTAACCTTTTATACCCTGGAACAACTTGAGTAGCCAATTTATACTCGTCTCCCTTTTGAACCAACAAGAAATTATCCGACTTGAAGCAAGATAACGTGTTCCATATGTAAATGTCAGATTCGCCTCTATATCTGAAGAATAAACCTGTTCCATCATCGGTTCCTAGGATGACAATTTTGTTACCGTTTGGCTTTGGACCAACATCTACAATTGCACCCGAAGTTTCTCCCTTTTGCAAATTTTGAGTTCTGATGTAGAAAAGTCTTGGCGAAGACAAATAAGTAAAGTAGAGCAACTTCTCGTTTGGTTTTCTAATTAAAGAAATGTAGAGCACATCTCTTTGAGTTAATCCTTCCGATGCTGCTCTTGGTAAAACAACTCGATGACCTTTATTTCTGTGGATATCGTAAACAATAATAGTACCAGTTCCAGCATCGCTGATATAAGCATAAGAATTTCTTTCGGTATCAAAATCAACCACTACGTATTGAAGATGACTATGTGAAGTTGCAAACTGCGCTAAATCAATAACTTTGACAACTTGACCAGTTCTAACGTTCAATGCTACAAGTTTTGGCGGACATCTTCGAACAGGTTGTTCTAAAGTGTTAACGACTCCTACGTCAAGTACCCATAATAATTCTCTTTGGTCCAAAAAGATGTCCACAACCGATTGTAGGGCCTCACAATTTCCTTCTTCCTGGATAGACCAACATGGGAAAGGAATTAAAGTAGCTTTGCATTCCTTATTTTTTAACGAAAATCTGGCCAATGTGAATGGAACCCCTTGTTTGTATCTCGGTAAAGCCACAATGACATTATCTCTGTAAATTTGTGTTCTTGTTGCAATAATATTTTTCTTTACATATCGTCCCGTCGTCAAAAAAATATTTCTGGTGCTGTCACATGGAAAAGCCAAATTTGAACCAGTCAATTTAAAGCTTAAATCTGGAATTACGTCGGTGTCGTAGGAAGTAGACACAGCCACTAATGCAATGCTGACCAATACTTGTAGAAGTAACGCCATATTCTGTAAATGAAATTACAATTAGAAATGTAAAAATGAAATGTTAATTATTTAATTACTTCTTTGTTGAATAGCAAGAACTGAGATGTGATTGATGTAAGTTAACCGAACTTTATATACAAATCGATAATTTGTTATTTTTAATAGAACCGTGATAAAATTTGCTGAAAAAGTGCGTAACCCTGAATGGAGGCCAAGCGTGATGCTTCAGCGTTTAGTTGTTAATTTTATGCAAGCATAATATAGTAAATAATTTATTTACAAACATATTTTTAAGTGTTTGTTACAACTCAATTTATTGATAAGAAATACATAATAAGCCAAAAATATTCACGCATAACCTTGTAGTGTAATAAACAAAATGAAGAAGTATAAAATGAGTAAAGTAACCAAATCGTCAATCAATCATCAATCAGTAAACTTTAAGGTAAGTTAACAAGCAACTTCTACTTTTTACCATAATACAATTTTTTTTAAATTTCAGATGTTGAAATACTGTCTTCTCGCAGCCATCTCCTTTATTTGCATAACCGCGGTATGTGATCGAGACTTACTGCAAACCATCGAATGGACTGGAGGTCCTTTTGCTTGGCCGGACAAAACCCTAAAAGCCCTATACAAAAATTCAGGACGATACATTAGTAAAAATATTATTGCAACCCGAGCTCAAATTCACGGAGATTACGCTTATCTTGCTTTACCAAGATATAAACAAGGAGTTCCAATAACTCTGGCTCAAGTCTCTCTTAGGTCTACTGGATGTGAAGCCGTTTTGCAACCATTCCCTTGTATACTAACCCAAGAAGAGGGTAACTGCAAATCATTACAATCTGTAGTCGACGTATTTTTGGACATCCAAGATGTATTGTGGGTTTTAGACGTTGGTGTTGTTAATTCGCTTGAGACGCCAATAAGAAGATGTCCACCTAAAGTTGTAGGATTTTCTGTAAAAACTGGAAAGCTCCTGAAATCAATCGACTTATCTGGTTTGGTTTCTGAAGGTTCTCGACTTCAATATGTTGTGTGCGAATACAGTGTCAATCACAGACCATATCTTTACATCAGTGACGCAGCTACAAGATCCATTTTGGTTTATGACGTTGTAGCAAATAGAGGATACAGAATCGTTTTACCGAAAGTTATCACAACTGGATGCAATCGTCGTGATGTTTTATATATCGCTTTAGTTCGTAAAGGATGCGGAAATAACTACTTGATCTTCACTTACCTGTGTTCAAAACGCGTTTTCTCAATTCGTACAGATCACTTACGTTCAGGATCGACAACCGGAAGAATTGTAGATCTTGGCCAAAAGACTAATAAACTTGTCTTTATTGGAACAGATCTTGGAAGTGGAATTTTCTTTAGATATGAAACCAGTAATGAAATTCTTAGATGGGATACCAATGAATGTTTCAAGGATACAAACTTTTTGGCTGTTTATAAATCCGATAGTTCGTTTTTGGCTACTCAGGCTATTCCAGACGTTCGACGGCAAAGAATACGAGTTTTGGAAAGTAACTTCCCTGATTATGTTCAAAACACTGTTGGTATTGGTGCGGTTCAACAAATTAATGTTATGGCTGGAACCAACTGTTAAGCAACAATATTAGTTCTTTACCCAAAAAACTTGTAATGATATTTGAATCAATAAATTAATGAAAAAATAAAATATATTTTATTTGTAAATGTTAAATTTTGCACACATTAAAATTTTCGATTTGGAGCCTTTTTAATCACTTTTATTAGCTGTATTATTCGATTATGTACTTCCGGAATTTCTGTTGGCCAGCGAAAGTTTTTTCTATCTTCAACAGTTGTGCATTCTTTTACTGGCAACGGATTTATAAGTGCCCAAATATCGTTTTGAGGACTTTTGAACAAGTGAGAAACGTATGGTAAAGTTTCGTATGATTGAATTAAAACGTCATGGTTCTCTGCTGTTAAAGGGGTACTAAAAAACAACATTATAATAAATTGTATAATGCAAAACGTACAAATTTTTTTACTTTTCTGCCCAACGAAGTATTGCATAATCTCTAGTTAAATAGTAATTTAATCCACCTCCAATATCTGCAGCCATTCCGGCGGATTGACCCAGTTTAGTCCCAATTTCTTCTGCGTAAACCTAAAAGAAAAATTATAAAATTTGTCTTCCATGTAAGATTAACATCTAATATTACAGTACTTCCTTGTTGTCTAATGTCAGATGAATTCACTGAGTATAATTTTTCACCATCGTCTGCTGTAAAGTACATTAAAGGCTCAATTTGAGACAGTGCCAAACGATCAATTTTAAGTGATAGGTTTAGATTATTTTTGTCACTTATTGTTATTGTCCGCCATTTTTGGTCAGCTAACGAAAATACTATCAATTTATGTTCCGAACCTGCAATATAAGCTAACGGGTTTGATTTATCATCGAATCCAACGACGACAACTTTCATGTCCTGATTTGGAATGCCGTCAAACAAGCACGTATAAATTTCATTGTTATTGTTTAAATTGTACACAATCAACTTCGATGGGCACTTTTTAGAACCTCGGTCTAAAATCCACAATCTTCGGGTTTCAACTTCCGCAGAAATTGCATCTTGAATTAAATCGCAGGTGTCCAATTTTTTAAGTTTACTGTTTGAAAAAATCGGTATTTTTACTTGCGTTAAAGTTTGTTGATCATAATTAATATGTGCTTCAATTAATGTTGGAATTGTTATGTCATTATAACACGAACTACGTGGTAATGTTAGAAATGCTCGATTTTTGTAAACTGCCAGACTGGAAACATAATAATTATTCACATCGTAACATTGTACAAACACATAACTTATTAATAACATAAACGTTTCCGTTAATGTGTTTAACGAAGCCATTACTTCATTATCATAAACTTTTCTTGTTGAAATTGTATTAATAAATGCTGCGTTTCTAAATTAGCTATACAATAAAAATTTGCAAATAATGCAAATAGTTTTATGCTATTAAATATTAATAAACAGTATTTGCCGATTAAGACAAATCATTTTTATTGCATAAAGAAATTTCGAATTTTCTAGTTTCAAAATAATAAATTTATTCCACTTTAAGAGATCTCGGAAAATTTAAGGGCCGGTTACCACACACATTTTTTATAATATTATTGTGTAACCGATAATTCGCAGGAAGAATCAATTTAATTGACAGTTACCATTAATTTACTAGAAATTTAAAATATCAAAAATAAAACTTGAACCGAGTCGAAATGTAGGTAATCTTCTTCCAGTTACCTTTCAATTAAAGGAAAACTTACAAAAACTCTTCCTCAAGATGGATTAATTTAATTATAACTATAACTTTTCGTGCTCTGCAGTCGCCAGTCCAGATAATCTGTCTCCATGAGCCTGACTCTATCTCCTTGGTCCACTTGGATTCTACATCATTATTGATTTTATTCTGTTTTCATTATTGGTACTCTTTATATTATGTTGACATACTTCGCTTAGTGAATATAGCTTATTGCTTCTGCCCACGATATTACTTAATTATCTATTTGCAGCATCTCTAACCCCCCCCCCCCCCCCCTAACGATACGACATTGGAGTCAATAATTATAGCATATAGCATAGCGAAAACTGCAAGCGATTCAAAGCAAGAATTTGGAATTAATCAATTTGTCTAGCATGGTGACATTTCACCCAACAACTTCGTTTGCAGATTACATAAAACTGATAAAATCCTAACTTGACTGCATTGATTACATTTCATATAATATGACCATAACCATGCTTTAACTTTACAATACCTTTGTATTTTTTTAACTATATAGTTTTTGTCAACTTATACTTGATTTTCGGGTAAATTTTCGTGTTTTATTTTAATTTTTTTTTATTTAAAATTTTTTAATTTTTAAAAATACAATTCAAAATAATTTTAAAGAATAGAAATTAATAATTTTGAACATATTTTTGCAAAGTAAAGAATCTGTTTTAAATTACTAGAATACTATTAATAAAAGAAAATTAGAGGACTTATGTACAAAACTCTTATCTACTGGGAGATAATTCATTATGATATCCGGTCGTTTGGTTCCTGAACGATTGGTCCCAGACGATTAATTCCCGGACAATTCGTCTAGCAAACGATTCAATATTCAAAATTATAAGCAAAACTTATAAATTAAATTATAATTTTATTTATTAAAGAAATTATTGGTGTTTTTATTAATGGTAATTGATTAATGTGCAACTCAATTTTTGCGTAATTTTACCTATCTTCTATGATTTTACCTATCTAGAAAATTCGTTCTAAACTAAAAATGTAATAAAATTTTAGTTTGTTTGGTCAAATTGGTAAGGGCTTCGATCGTGAGTCGGGCCTCACCTTCGGATCCGCGCTTGATTATAGTAAATTAAAATTTTTTTTTTATTTTTTTTTTTATAAAATTAATGTTTACATGTTAAATAAAATTGAAATAAAATTTAATTCATAACTTACATAATATTGTTCAAAAGCTATTTAAAAGAATGATATAGCTTGCGACACGCTGTTATATAACTTTATGTTTCGATTTTCGGAATCTCATCAAGCAAACCTAGAAAAATTATTAAAATGATTGAGAAGTTATGCTATTAAATTCAGGTTTGAATTGTATAGCATTTAATAGCAATTTAATAGCATAACTTTTCAATCATTTTAATAATTTTTCCAGGTTTGCCTGATGAGATTCCGAAAATCGAAACATAAAGTTATATAACAGCGTGTCGCAAGCTATATCATTCTTTTAAATAGTCTATGAACAATATTATGTAAGTTATGAATTAAAATTTATTTCAATTTCATTTAACATGTAAAAATTAATTTTATAAAAAAATATTATCACATGTTAACTATTAACTATTATATAAATTAAAATTATTGTTGTGATACTGAGGTCTTATTCAGAGTGTTACTCCAGCTTAAAATCCAGATTATAAAAATCTTCATCCTGAGTAACCAAGCTACCATTGCTCTACACGCCTACTAACGCGGCCTCCCAACTTGCACATCTAGAAAATAATAATATCCGAAATCTTATGACACAAGAGAGTAATCGCCGGAAAAATTACGTGTACGAGTAAAGGAAAATCTGAGGAAAATACGGGAAACTCAAGGAAATCTTAAGAAATCAAAGGAAATTTCAGAAAATCTAAGTCAATTCTGGGAAATCTTAAGAAATTAAGAAAAAAAATGAGGAATTAGCTTAAGATAAACTTTTATTTGTTCTGTACTTTTCTGAAGAAATCTTAAGACAATCAAATAAACTCTATGCTATAGAGTCTATAGTACTTCGGAAATCGGTAGTAACGGAAATAGTAGAACGGAAATTGTTCTAGGAAACAATCTGCGGAAATCTTTCGAGTATTTTGTAAATGGAAATCTGTTATACAAAAATTTGTGTTGATATTTTTCTTTTACCGTGTAGATAAAATACGCTTAAATATAATTGAATATTAAAGAATCAAGAAGAGAAGTATTTTACATTTTGAAGTAAATTTTTAAATTCTAATAAGCTATAACCTAGAGAGTTGGATTCCAGTGGGCGGTTGAAACTGATCTATTTTTTATAAACAAATTTTTTACCAAATAGTATCAAAAACCGTTTACTGCAAATTAACAGGAACAATCAATCGTTGCTCTCAATTGAAGTCCAAGATTGTCAAAGAAATGAATTTTAATCATATCAAATTTTTAGAATAAACCAAAACATGCACAAACAGTTTTTAGAACTAAAATGTTGTGTATTTTTTTGGTTTAATTAAATAATCTTGGAATGAACAAGTTAATTAAACTATCAATTTATTAAATTTTTTTGGTTTATTCTAAAAATTTGATATGATTAATATCGAGTTACACTACCTAAACCAATTATCTATTGATTATAATGAATTTCAAATCCTAAAAATTTGCATTTATTTGCAGAAGAAATAATTTTTAGTTTTTTTATGCACAAAAAAGTAGATACACTATGTTGCCTGCTCTTTGTAGATTTGTAAATAAAATAAAAATTAATTTGAGTGGAAATTTTATAAAATCAATGATAAATGACAGACACATATTTCTAACTAATTAATTAGTCGTTCTCGGTACCGTATAAATATAAAAAACTATCAATTATACAATTCCGCTTTCATTCATTCATGAATGCGGAACGCACAAAAGAATGTGCTATTCGTGTCTGCCATTCATCCTTTATTGTGAAAAATTTCAAATTTACGTTACCTATATATTAGAATTCTAGTATTCTTTTTCGGTCTAGTATTTGACTGCTTTTTTATTATTTGATTAATGATTGGTGTATCTAGATAAATTTACCATTTTATAAATTTTATTTTGCTATATGTATTTATTCCGCTAAAAATGCAAATTTATAAAAATTTTGAGGGAAGGGAAGAGAGTATCAAAAGATTTTGGCGTATAGAAAGTCGGTATGCTGTTACTGTTAAATTTTAAATTTTGTCTTTGTAAATTTGAAGATAAAACTTCTTTTATATAAAATGGTCGGCTAGTTTTCTTCGGGTGAAGAAAACATAAATGTTATCAATGATAACATTTATGTCATACATAATAAGATGATAATAATGATAACTTATCATTATTATTATCTATTGCAAGGTTTAGGCTTATTATACATAGATGTATAATATTTTTTTGTGATTTAAAATTTTCCTCAACTACTTAAATGTATTTTTATCAAGCAATTTCACAACCAAGCCCAGGTTGGGCCGGTAAATTACCGAGAAAAACTCGGTGAGCTAAATGAGTGATTATCGGTGTAGCAAAAATTTAGCTACAATGTAACGTAACCATTTACTTTTTCCCTTAAAGCGGGACGCCCCTAAATTATTACATGTCATTAAAGATATTAGTAAAATAAGAACTAATTTTATCTACTAGTTTGGTTTTTGGTGAGTTTTTTTTAAATCTATTGTGTAAAACTTTGCCGTGTAAAACTTTTGTTTTTTGCCAAAGCGGGACGAAGGCGTTAGCCACATTTTTGTAAAATGTCGTACGTATTAAATACAAAATACTATTTTTTCTAATTATGTTTCAAAAAGTGTCACTTTTTGACACTCAAAAGTGTGCGGAAAAGTACTACTTTTCCGCCCTAGTGCGGAAAAGTAATACTTTTCCACACACTTGTGAAAGTGTGCGGGAAAGAAAAAAAAAGTTCTAATCTACTTTATTTATAATATACATTAACGGTTACATTAGAACAATTATTAAAAGTCTTAACTGCGCTCGAATCAGTTTTCGACGTGGACACTCTAAAATTAACATCACTGCCAATTAAAATTCGCCACACAAATTGTATAACCATAAAAAAAACGTGGTCACTTACCTGTTCACGTTGTAATGGCTACTATCTATGACCTACCTACTGTCTATAATGGGCTACCAACCGCAAAATATAAAAATTTTATAGTATAAACGCCTATCTTTTTTCTTGAGAAATGAGAAATGTTATTGGTTCTTTTTGAAACATAATTAGAAAAAATATTGTTCGATACTCGTGGAAAACTATTTTTTCCATTCTCGGCTTCGGTTTACAATCTCGGCCTTCGGCCTCGATCATCAACCTCCGCCTTGAATGGAAAAATGTTAGTTTTTCTAACTTGTATCGAAAATATCTATTTCAATTGTTTAAATTTAAATTTTAATCTTTCCTTTGTCGGATTATGTCTGGGGACAGTATTAAGTCTACCTACTTAATTTAGGTATTCAATTATAAAATTTTGAAGCGATTATGCACCAAAAGGCTTAAATTTTAAAAATAAACAAACCTAACAAAATGTTAAAATAATGAATTTTAACTGTTAAAAAGAATACATATTTACTTAGAAAAATAATATTTAAAAAACAATAAAAAAACAATAATTTACATTTAACATGTGTGGACTTAGAATATTTGAATAAACAAGAAAAATAAAAGAGAAAAATGACAAAAAATCTTTAGTTACTGACTAAGAACTTTTGAAAAAAATTACGTTATAAAAATAATTTTTTTAACATAATTTTATTTATTTTAACATTACATCATACTACTATGTATTACTTAATAGATAAAATATTAATTTTTTAGTTTCTTTTTCTATTAAATTTTCAACTCTGTTGAAAATATTTAGGGGATTATATAAAGATAATTTACAGATAAGAAATCAAAATACATAGCACAATTATTGCTAAGTTTGTTGAAAATTTCGTCAAATCAATGCTAGCGTCGGTTAAACATTTTAATAAATAATTTTTACTCTTCGTTTCCTGTTATCATCTCTTTTTAATATTGTTCTTTTTTGTATTATGTACTTAAATATGCAGTAAATAACCATGTAATACATGTAGGTAAAATAGTAAAATGTAATTTAAATTATAAATATTATTTTGAAAACATTTTCATTATTTTATAATTTTTTATCTTTTGTAAGGTTTATAATACCCCCCCCTCCGGCTCTCTTTATCAGCAAAAGTAAGAAAACATTAACCTCTTCGTCCCAAGTGTACCCCAATACTTGAACGCTCCTTTTTCATATTATATTATGTATAGACAAAGAGTATGTAGTGCACTACATACATACTCTTTGGTATAGAGCTACTTTGCTTGCATTTTTAATATTTATTTTATACCGGTTTTTCTAATTGTGTAGCATCATCAGGTTTCAGAAAAACTTGAAAATAAAATTGTAATCAATAAATTTTTAAATTTATTATTTAAATTATTTAAAACAAATTTTAAAAATTCAAACAAAATTGTTCAATTAATTATAAAAAGTTATATAAATATACGTTTATACGTTTTTGTACTATGGAGCCACCTCTTGTCACTAGGGTTCATATCATCAGGCCCGGACTGAGACCTAAAACCGACCCAGGCATTTTAGAGGCTGTCGGCCCTCTACTTCCCACAAAAACGCTACATGTATATTGTGGTGTTTCAAAGGAATTCGCACCTACCCTGTACATTTTTGATAAAGATTTTATTTTAATAATTTTAAGTTGTAAGATTGTGAAATTAGACAGGTGGGGGCGAATCGACGGAGATACGAGGCTTTTGCCACGGCGACTTTTGGCTCGTTAATTTTTGACTCCAGTGAGTTATTTTTGAGATTTGTCGTATTTTTGAGATTGTGAGTAATTATTTTGATTGAATAAAGTGAATTTTGTGCGAATGCATTATTGCGTTTATTTTGGATGATTGATTTGACATTTGGATGATTTGGATATTTTTGATACGTTGCTACCGAGCGGTAGTAGTTTTGATTGATTTGGAGAGAGTAATTGAAATTATAAAATTCGAAATTGGTGTATAATTGGAAAATTTAAAATTATATTTGTGCAAACGAATGTCGATAGTGATAAGCAGACGATTTGGATAAGCGTCAAATGGAAAGTAAGAGCCCAGTAAAATTTTATTTTACATTATATTAAAATTTTTACATTGGATTGGATTTAATAATTTATTTTAGAGAATTGATTTTTTTGGATTGCAACACAATTATACACACACAAAAAAGCCACCTTGAAACTCCCCTGAGAAGTCTTAGCTCCCCGACTTGTAAAGCCGTAGAGATTAGTGATTATTGCCCGTCAGCCGGGATGTAAGAAACCGTAATCTTTACATGTTCGTTTCAGGTTCCCACCAAGCATCGGGTTCATCAAAACACCCGGATGCCAAGAAACCATGCAAAGACGCTCGGAATCACGCCAAATCACTCGCCTCGCCCCATGAACGACAAGGGACCAAGCTCATTGAATGCTAGGAACCACAATTCACGGACACTCGCTCCGCCCCATCGATACCAAGGGACCAAGTTCGTCAAACGCTAGGGACCCAAACCCACGGAACGCACACTTGCCCCGCCCCATCGACACCAAGGTACCAAGTTCGTCAAACACTAGGGACCCACACCCACGGATCGCACACTCGCCCCGCCCCGCAGACACCAAGAGACAAGTTCATTCCACGGACCAAAACACGCAGTCCTCACCGCCGCCTCTGACCGCAAACCACACCCCAGGAGCTCCCCGCAACATCTAGGACCTCGAAAATCAAGGAAAAACATCCCCAGGGAGCCAGGGACCAATAACCCAGCGCGATCAAGCCTAGCGCTTTAAAATGAGGAACGATACCTCAATAAACTCCAACGCCCGCTGCCCACATCAGTTGAAGGAGATAAACGGATATCCCGTGGTACCTCCATATTGCCAAGAAGTTCATCGTTCATCGTTCATCGATTATTTGCCGTTTGCCACGCATTCAAAACATATCATTACAATATATACAGTGGTGTATTTTCTTACAATTTGATATTTTGGAGTGTGAAATTATTTTTTTATATGGTTAATATTTGAATTTTGAATATTTGTTAAAACGAAGTTGGCAATATAGATGGTATTTTTGTCAAAAAAGTCTTGATTTTTTAGAAAATTTGTTATTTGAATATGAAATGTGATTTTTTTTTATAAGAAGTTATTTTGTTTGAAATTAAAAGTGAATAAGAAGGTGAGGTGTAGAGTAAATGTGATGATTTTAATGGTTGTTTTGGAACGGCAGCACTAATTAATATTTTGGAAGATTGGAAAAATTAAAAAAAAGGAAAATTAATAATTTGAAATAATTGTTCGAATGTTCACGTTATCGAGCTTCTACTATTAAAAACTTGCATTTGAACGGTTTTTGTTATTTATAAATTTATTGTGCTAAAATTTTAAGTTTTATTAACCATTTTTGATACTTTGTTATGTTAGGTTATAAAATAGCATATTTTTTTTCGCGATGTAATCAGCCACCGCTGCTGGTTAGACGACCCTTTGACTGCACCGGCCCATCGGGCATTTGCCCGATCTGCCCTATGGTCAGTCCGGGCCTGCATATCATGAAAGCGTTCAGAAATATAATTAACATTTTGTTATTTTATCGTTTCATTTTTTTTTCATTTATTCTTCTTAATTTTGAAATTCGCAGATCGAGTTTTAAAGTCTGGAAGTTTAAAATTCAAATTTTCGCTCTGTAACCCAACCAGCGAAGACAGAAATTCACTATTATGGTGTTATAATTTTATTAAAACCAATAATAAAATTATAGTAATTAGTGGAATAACAATTAAAATTTTATAAAAAAAATAGTAATTACATTTTTTGAAATTATTGTAACTTTCAATAATTTAACCTGCAATACCCACTATCAAAGTTATAAGATACAGCGCTAGATGTCGCTCCGTCCCAAATACAGAAATAAATAATGTATGAGTCATGTATCACGCGATTAGTTTTCGGTTGGTCCACAAAATTGTCAGTGGAAGTGTTGATGTGTAGAGTGAATGTTTGTAAAGTTAAATGGCCGACATTTGACGTTTTGGTGTGTGATTGATTAATAATAATAGGACGGCGGACAATAGTGTGATTTTATTTATATGATAATGTGATTATGTCTAATGGTGGTAATGTAACTACGGTGATGAAATCGAACTCGGATGGCGAACTTTTAAGTTCGAATGAAACTGCAGTAAATTGTGAAGTACAAAATATGAATTCGGTCGAGCAGTCGCGTTTAAAACGCACGTTTACTTTACCTCGAAATCCATTTAACAGTAACCGAATGTCAAAACGCAAGGTGAAAGCTAAAGACGGGTACAATAATGAAACCGACAACAAAAATTCTATCAACAATGAATCCGAGCGTAACAATAATAAGAAAGTGTTTCGTAGACCGTCTTTTAAGAAGATTATCAATAGAATTGCCCAACACATTGGAGGCGTGCCGGTTATGGGAAATAATCACGAAAATCGAGTACCTCCAGTTGGCTTGCAAACTTGGGCTCCAGATCAAACGCCGGGTGTTACGGGCTTGAGAAATCACGGAAACACATGTTTCATTAATGCCGTTTTACAATGTATATCTCAGACCGATATCCTTGCAGAATATTTTGTATTGGACCAGTATAAGGTAGATCTGGGAAGAAGGAATAAGCTGAACTCCAAAAAGTACGGAACCAAAGGGGAGATTACCGAGCAGCTGGCTCTTATTTTGAAAGCGCTCTGGGCCTGCCAATACAGTCCCGAACTTAGCACAAATTTTAAGCAAGTCGTAGAAAGACATGGTTCGCAATACAAAGGTACTCAGCAGCACGATGCACTCGAATTTCTGCAATGGCTTCTGGACAAAGTACACGAAGATTTGAACACGGCGTCCAAAAAAAAATATAAATCTATCAAGGTTTGTATAAAAGTTTATTGCTTTATTAATATCATATTTTATTTTTCTTTATGCATTTGTGCATTTTTATCTTTCATAGATAAGTAATACCTAACATACATTCCGACCGATAATATCAATATTTTATTAAGTAACTTCCTCATTACGGAAATATTTGAATATTTACACTTTTGTCTGTAAACAGTCGCGAACTATCGATTATTAACCATCTACGTATACTTGGTTTACTCTGAGAACTTCCTTGAAAATTTGGTCCAAAGGTTGGTAAAATATTAACTTTTATATTCAGAAAAACGATAATCTTTTATTACAGTTGCTACTAAAGTTATCTAATTGATCCTGTATTTGCATAAATATAATACGAGTAATCATTGTTATTATAATCTGTTGTACCTATAGCAGATCATAAATATGACGCAACACGTGGACTTTTACACTAAGAACTAAATGAAAAAAATTGGTCACCTAGATTTGTTCTTGTTTGACGAGATGTTTTATTGCCGGAAGATTTTATGGGAAAGGGAAATTGATTGCCTTTAACTAACATCACAATAGCATATTGTATACCAAGGGATTAAGTGCATTTTTAATCTCGAGTGTGAAGTTTCTCATTTGGCGGAACATTGTAACATTAAAAACAATCACAAAGTTAATCGGTTCAGTATTGTAAACAGACTGAAATAGACTGGATATTTAAATCATTCCATTATGATTTATAAACACTCGTATAAATCTTTTATTATCTAAACAACACTATTGCTTGTTTATATTGACACTAATTGCAAGGTTGTGCGGCCCGAAGGTTGCACTTGGTTTTTGGATAATGTATATTTTTAATATTATCGCCACTTATGGTCAAAATTGATAGATATTATTATAAGTTATTTATTTTAAATATACACTTAGCATTTACGATGTTAAATAAATGTGAGTTTGGCGTTTATTTTTGTTATCAAGTTGTATACTGTCATAGAAACGCGCTTTGTTTATTTTTACTTTAATAATGTCGAAATTTAAAGTGACACTTTAGTGTTCGAAAATGAAGTCATAAAGTAGCAGCTTGGATCCCGTGACTGCAAAATATTTTTTATTCGATATACAATTTGTTGTCGAAAAGGACTAACAAATTAAACTTGTAATTCCTTCCGTACGCACTTCGGTTTGTACTTCTATGCTAAGCCCGTCCTGTTTACCGACTAACCTTTATGAAGGGTATCCCAAAATTCACGAAGTATTCAACAAGTAATTTTGATAGAAATCACAGGTTTATAATTAAAAATAGCAAATTTTTCATTGATTTGCAAAGTATACAGTATAGAGTTAAGTATGGAATAGCATATCGGGTAAATGACTTACACGGCTTTGCTGGCACACTCGCACTCTTTTGTCAAAATTTTCCATGACCGTTTTGCATACATTGTCATGTGATTGAATTCCTTAATATAGAGCTCAATTTTCTTTTTCAATGCGTGGGTGGTCGTGGGCTTGTTGGCATAAACATTAGACTTCAAAAAAAAAACAATGAAAAAAATTCAGCGGCGTTAAATCGCATAATCTGGGCAACTAATTCTGATCACCAAAACGGGAAATTACACGACCAGGAAATGACTCATGCAGTAATTGAATTGTTTCTCGGGCTGTATGGCATGTGGCACCGTCTTGTTGAAACCACATGTTGTCCATATCCATATCTTACAATTTAGGTACAAAAAACTACATTATCGTGTCGCGATAGCGAGCACCATTAACTGTTATTGTCTGACAAACCGCATTTTCAAAGAAGAATGGTCTGATGACGCCTCTAGCCCAAAATCTGCACCAAACAGTGACACGTTGTAGATGCATTTGTTACTCAATCATCATTCGTGGACTTTCTGAACCACAAATGCGACAATTTTGTTGATTAGCCAAGCCATCAAGATGAAAATGAGCTTTATCGCTGATGACGATTCATTCAATAAACTCTCTTCGTTGTGCATGGTCAGTAGACTTCAATTCTTAGTCAATTGAACTGTGTAAGCATGAAGATACAAATGTTTCGTGAGAATACGCTATAGAAAGATTGTTGAAATGCCCAATGCTTGACTGTTCCTGAATGTTCCTGGACTCCAGCAACACTCTCGCGAATTTCTTCTATGTTTTCTGTTGAACGACGGTCAGAGTGTTTAAGATCACTAATTGACCCAGTTTCCTTGAATTTTTTAATTAATCTCTTCAAAGTTGATGAACTTAAATCACTATTCTGACTATTGTTCCGAAAATTGCGTACTGTATCTACCAAACCTTCATTATTTCAAAAATATTTCTCAACAATGAAAACGCATTGTTTTTTCATGTAGCGCTCAATTTTTAATAACTCTGAACTGTCACGCTACCTTATCTTTTGTTGGCAACGCTTTACTGCACAAATGGCACAAAATTCAAATTTTGCTTGCATTTTGGGACGCCCTTTATATATAACAAGAAAGTGTAGTCGAACCATCCAGCATTCGGCTGATGTTTTCAGCTAGGCATTTTTTAATTCGGGTGAGTTAACGTAGGTATTGTAAATTTTGACGTTTTAACTTCTAAATTGTAACGTATAAATTAATGTGACGCGTTTCGGCTACATACAATGATCATCAGACATTATACGAAAAGAGTACAGGGTATTCAAGTTTGTTCATTTTAGTAAAAACTTTGATAATTTCTCGCCATTTTAAATTCAAAATTGTGTTGGACTGGACAGCGACGGAACACCTATGCTAAAAGAAATAGAATTTAATTATGAATTAAAATAAACATTTCGGTTCCTTTATTATTCAGCCAATCATAGATGTACATTGAGAACAGTTATAGCTCAGTGATTGTTCACTGCTAACAATTTTATTCTGATCGCGTCTTTCTTTGGAAGGTAATTTCTGTAGTTCGGAGCTTACGTTAAACAGTAGGTCCTCTATGTATATGTGAAAACTGTCAAGAAACGATATGACTCAATCTCCATGTGAAGCATACGGTTGGTTTAATGTCAAATTAAAATCTGACAAGATAACTAGAAAGTGGCAGAACAACCACCCGACTAAACTAAATTATTTTAAAATCATAATTCAATTCAACAATATTTTAAAAAAGGGACATTTGTGAGAAAACGCACTTTTTAAAATTAAAACCTCACTTAAGTTGACATTTTAGTCAGAAATTGCAAAAAAAAAGCTTGGTTTAAAGAGGTAGTGCTTGACTTTTTATGACATTTGTCCGGTCGCCAATGACGACTAGTTTATATCACTTGGCGACTAAAAACCACATTTTGAATGTGATTCTTGAAAATATTTTATGTTTTTGTTTTGACAATCTCGTATGCACTGGAAAACCAAAAATTTTTATTTGGATTGGCGTTTTATTTTTAACAAATTTGTTCTATTTTTAATTTAAATAAAGTAAATGAATTTTTGAATTTATAATTAATACGCCACCGCTTCGCCATATTGTCAGGTTTTAAATTTAAAATGAAATGAAATGTTTAGGTACTTATAAAGATCAAAAATTATAATTTAGTTGAAGTCATCTATACATTGTCCGAGTCGAAGTTTGAAAGTGTATAGTTCTATGAACAAACATTAATTAGTGACGCGTATGTCAGGATTAATGAGATTTTCTGTATTATTATTTTTATAAATGAGGAATTGGTTTTGGGACGAATGTAAACACATGATTGGACTTGATTTTAATACCGTAAATCAATTTCTATACGAATTATTGTTTAAATTTAATTAAAATTACCTTGACTGGTGTCACCCGTCGACGTTTTGGTTTAAAAACAATTGTGCTCTTGAAAAGTGTCACTTGAATTGCAAGTGATATAATTCGTGTACACCAGACTACCAAATTTTACGAAATTTAAGCATAAGATTACCGAGGAATGCATTAAGATTTACGGAATGCTATTAAGGTTTACAGGTATATCTTGGGACTTCTAGAAATTTACAAAGAATGCTTAGATTTTTCCAAAGAACACCACGAACTTCAAACTTTCACTGCGATTTTGACAATTGATTATTTTTATATTAATAAAAGTATTATCTAATATTGTGTTACCTGCAGTTATAAAGATAGATAGCAGTTTAACCGTGGGGGAAGCTACGTGATCTCTCGCATCTGGAAAGCTTCAAGAAAATAAGGAATTTTTAGATTTTATACAATGTGAAATTACCAAGAAAATGGAGGTCTATAGAGATTGAATTGGGAAAATGAAAATGGGAAAAAGAAGTCAAAATATAAAGGGATTTTACCCAAACAGTTTAAAAAATAAGGAAAAAGTATAATATTTTTTTATAATAAATTTATACGCAATTAATTTCTGCTGCACAAAAATTGATCGAATGTGTTTAGTTCCTCAACAATTTCTTATACTTACTGCATAAATATTGTAATTTAGATAAGTCATTAAGTACTGTCGCGTGGAAATAATTCGGAAATGTATTTCTTTTTAATTAAGCATATTCCATTGGGATCGGAAAGAAACTCTTAATTTCTCTATATCAGATTCGGGCAGGAAGATGGCTAAATTTGTGTAAAAGGATCTCAAAAACTACGAAGGCATTGACCGTTTCTCATGCATCTGATACCCAAAATAAGTATGAATAAAATTAAATTAGACAGAATTTTGCGTAAAACTACAAAGAAATATTGTTCTAGCTTCTATAAATAGTCCCCCATGTATCAGAACAACCATATTAGCACTGTTCGCGATATATCGTAGACAAGTCCATTGGATGCGACATCTACTGCAGATTTTTATATAAGATTACAAATCTATATCATACATTCAACTTCATGTGCAGAGCACCTGATCGGCTACTATATCTGAGAACTGCAACTTTACTGCATTCATCAATGATTGGTATTTAGGTCAAAAAGTTGTTTAGCAATCCAAGTGGAATTAATTTTTCTTAAGTGTTTTTGCATAATATATCGAGGGTCGATAATATAATCTTGGCATGTTTTATACCTACATACATACTACGTAATATCGAGATTTCTTATTTGATTTGTTCATTCATCAATGTCAGGTGTTTTCAAAAAATTTTCATCACAAACTAACAATGCGATCTCTTGTGTTCAATCTTCAGTTATTGCTAACCACAGGTTTATTTCCATGAGTACAAATACTATTTTAAACTTTTGGTTAAAAACTGAGCTTTATTCCAGAAGAGATACGTTCAAAACTAAAGAGTACGTTCACATTAGAAATTACAGGGACAATGTATTACCTTCCATGTTCATGGGAATTTGTCTATGTGCCAATGTCAAATTTGTAACCAACCGAATTGAAAATATTAATTATTGTTCAGGAAATTATCCAAACAAACACAACACGACCTCATATTTTCTCCAAGTAGGTTTTCGTTTTTTTAAGTTTCATTGCATTTAATAAAAATTGTTCGATGGTGTGCATAATCGTGAACTAATTGAATCGATTGCTGGTCTAATAAAAATTTTCATCGTGAACTTCCACCAAGCGTAGATTAAACTTTTTGTTAGAGATTAAAATAAATTTTGTTGATATAACCCGGCACTGTATCTATGTATATATTGGTTTATTTACTTTTTTGCCCTTGTTTATCACTTATTTAAATTGTTAGCTTTTGGTATCTATCAATCATATTTCTTATCAGTCGTAATTTCTTAGAAATTAGTTCCAAATGCTATTTAAAATAAGTACCTACCTACAAATTACTTTCTTTGTACTTGTAATAAATAGCTATTGGCTAATGAAAAACTAACAAATATCGTGCAGTAAACTACATTGCAAATAATCCAAAATGTTGTATTTCCAAATTTTTAATAACATGTAAAGGGACTTTGTACGAATTTGTTTTTCATCATTGAAATATAAGTTTTGACCTTTCAGATTATTTGGTGTGTATAGATCGGAGATAAAGTAGTTGTATGCGTTAATTGGGTCAAGGAGTGCATATAATTAAATTTTGTACTTTTTGCTTTTGTGTAAAACAATTACATATAATTTTTATTTACAAACACCACAATATTACTTTGTCATTGCGGTTTGTTGGATCATCATGCCTTTTCAAGTTCGACTACCAAAATCAACTTTTTGTACCTTTTAAATTGCGATCTATAAATTTTGTTCTCCTCCGCAACATTGTCAAAGTTGGTAATTTTATTAATAAATTTTGCTTGTACACATTATGTAATTAATTGAAGTTATGGGCCATACTGCGGAGGTTGTGGTGAGACGGTTTCGCCACTGGTGTTTCAATAAACATCTATTATTCATACTAGAAGGTAAATCTTCTATTAGACTTAATTAATGGCCAAGATCTTTCCAATGTTAAATTAATCATGTTTATAAGTGTGTTGGTGAACTCTTCTAGAGGTTCAGATAATTATAACCAAAAATATTTGTAATAACATTGAAACTGGATAACCTTATTATTTGCTGAAGGTAGTTTGTGTCTAACCTTGTGTTTTTTCTGTATTTTCGTTAAAGCAAATTCTAACTGTTTTATCCGTACTCGAAAATACATTCATGGATTATTAGGAAGTTTCAAAATTTCAACAGCAATTATGTATTCGTAATGCTATAAGCGGAAGGTACCTACATTCTTTATATCCGCCGTCATTCTCTACTAGATAATTTCCTGATTAACGTCAAGGTCGTCATCACTTGTTGAAATTCCAGAAACATTAACTTGAGCTATGTAACATTATTATGTATTAATATTACACTAATAATTTTTGTATTAGAAATACTTTCAAACAATGTAGCTAATATCTCTACTGTCATTTTCTTTCAAAAGGGTTGTGACTTGTGATCCAAATCATTCAAGTGATTGACTGATGAGTCTTCGCTTGGAACGATCAAATGCATCGTCAATCTACTAGATTGATGCGTCTATCTGGCGTCTAGCCATCGTTTGGTCGATCTTCCTTGAGGTCTAGAGCTTTTCATCAATCCTCGCACAACCAGCGGTGGTCACATCTCTAAATTCTAGAGGGGGGCATTTCTGAAAAATAATAACATTTGTTTAAATATACTGGTTTAGAGTACACTTGTGCACAAGTAATCTCTCAATAGTCAATACTGTTGATATTTCTTCTCGATATGTAAAAATTTACGCTTTTGAAGCTATAGGAATCATCATCGTGAGGACAATCTTCTTATAGTCTGTTTTTTTAAAGAAAAATATTGGAATTTGTACTAAAGCAACAACCTTAAAATGTAAACCAATGAAATTGCTTTGAAGTTAGACGCTATTACAATAACGAAATTTTTGCGATTGAAATGCTATGCGTGTTGCCTAAACTGAACCGGGTAAGTCATAAATAAGATAGATTTGAACAGAGTTAAATGTAATATCGAATAGACGTAGTTATTTGGTTATAATTATAACATTTCGCTTTTTTGTGGTGAATGTTTAATATTATTACAAGATTAAGTACTATTTAAATTATCTGAAGTTTCCGATGTAAATTAGACTTTGCAAACAACGCGCCACCTATATTATTCATATCTTAGATCGACTATAGATATCACCCATTTTGGAGACAGTAACTTAATACCAATCTCAGAGAGTGGAATATTTATCTGAAATAGTGAAATTATTGAACAAGAAACTACACAATTTTTTTGCGCAGAACCGAATTGAGGGCGTCTGCGACTACATTGTACAAATTTTTGTTTTCTAAACTCTGTCGTGTTATACCCTCCTTTAGATATTTGACAAAATTTTTCCGTTCAAAAGCAATAGTTTTTATTTAGAAAAATCTGGTTAATTGGCTAGAAGTCAAGGTCAACGAAATAAAAAATATATTTTTAAATATTTTAATTACAGTTCAGTTAGTACGCATATTTCATTGGGCGGCAAGAATTATTTTTAGATCTTGTTAATTATTACTTAATGCTGAAGAAATTTGGTTTTTGTAACCTATTTTAATCATAGGTTATCGTGACTTGAAAATGCTCTGAAAATATGAATAAGCAAAGGTCAGACAGACTTGGCTTTTATTTACAAAATCGATTTAGTATATTCTAAAAAATCGAAAAACTTCCTTTTGTAGATTTGTTTATTTCTGACCAAGATTATTTTTAACATTTCGTTGAGCAACAGTCGGTACTATTTTTTGTTTTTTTTTTTCTTAAACCGTAAAATGCAATCGATACTTGCAATTAGAAATCGTTGTTACTACATACCAAAAATTCGTTCAAGGTTTGTTTCGATTGTTTTTATAACTCTGGCTCAGCATTGGCTATAATCTATACATTGTATTTTACTGCTTAATTTTCTTTGAGACTCTTTTCTGGATAAAAAAAATAATTGGATGTCACGTGGATAAGATCTTATTCGAGCCATTAAATGTCGTTTCTATAGTAACTAATCACCACATTGCTAATGACCAAAAACCGGATTTGTATGCAACAAAAATGTAAATTGTTCCTAAAATATCATTTTATTTAAAATCATGCGAAAAGCTAATAATTTCAGCATGAATAGAATATTGCTTGACAAGAAAATTAAAACTTTATATCAATCCGACTTTTACCGATGATAAAAATCGCAATAGTTTTATAGGAAAAATCGTATTGTGAGTACATATTATTATGTGCTTATAACGAAAATCAATTATTAAATGGTAAAGGTGAAGAGTTTTGGCACCAACTTAACAAACTGCTTCTTCGAGGGAATCAAAAGTAGGTCTTGTACTTAACATAATTAATTTTATTATTAATTATTACGAAATTATAAATAGAATTAACTTGAACTTGAATGAATCGTTATGCAAAAAATTCTGAATTTACTACTACCTACTACTGCTTATAAATTAATAAATATTTTCTTTTGTAGTTGATTTATTGATTAAATTTTAAACTGTGCTTTGTTATGGGTGGTAACTGTAATTGCGTTTATTTTTATCAGAAAATCGTGTCCATTAATTTTACCTTCTTCGAACTTTTATCAACTCGCTGATCTACTTGACGAAAATTTTGCATTTTTCATTTTCATTTAGTACTACAACAAAGAAACTTGATTATATGCAATGAAATTTAATGAGCTTCGAATGCTCGTTAATGTTGCCTGAAATTAAGGGAAAGTGTAAACTGACCGATCCTCCATAATTACAGCTAATGAACGGGAATTGTGTTAAATTACCAATTATTTTTTTTTGTCTTTTTGACATTTAAATATGTACTTAAATTTTTATTTAATCAGAGGAACTGAATCACTTGTAATCTTATAACATAATATTAAGTAGTGTGACTCATTTATAATTACACATTAAAAAATTACATTTATGTGATAATAATCATAAAGTAATAATCGTCAAAATAAAATTCAAGTTGTGACTTCTTCACAATTTATTGCAACTAGAGAATGTCTTGTCTGCTGAGAGACTGAAGTAAGAAACTCAAAAAAACAGCACTTCATTCAGTGCTAAAAAGAGATTCTACTGGAGACTTGCTGATTACTACACTCAACAGATAATTCGGTAGCCATTTTGAAAGAAAGGCTAGCAATGTTTGTGATTACTTTATTAACAAGTTGTACAGTTGTACAAAGTTACTATATGGTTCCGCACAACCATTTTCTCGATTCGGCAACTACTCTTCCTTATTAGATTCCCTTCGAAGTTAGTAGTACCTATGCTTACCAAAAGCTTGCCATCATGGCTGAAAGATCATATAAAATCATTTTGACCGTAGCATTCCAATAAACAATGAACGTGACCATTACGATATATCAGCTCTATTATGAATCTTTAAGTTTATTATTAGCTTGGAATGTCTTGAGAAATAAGGGAGCCGGTAGGAAAAGGATAAATATAGGAAGGAAAAATAAAAATAATATTGTAATAATTGTAAGATTTATAAATAAACCGATTGTTGAAATTATGAAAGTCAATTGTTTTGCAATCATCGAATTATTCCTACTGAAAAATCCAGAATTAATGCTATGATTCAATTATTAGGAAGGATAATGATAAGGTTTTAATATACAGGAAAAAGTCGCAAGTGATTAATATGATCACCGAAAAACATTTTATAATGTGTGTTATAATTAATTGATTTAAAAACGTAAATAATTTTTTTATCAAAGTCGAGAATTGCCTTAACTTAAGAAATTTCCGATAAGAAATTAATAATAATTAATCGGAGAGCTGCCAACCACTATTATAACGTATGAAATTTAAAAATGAAATGAAGTGGGCGAGAAGTACACTTTAAACTTGAATACATCCTTTTTTCTGTAATATTTATTTAGCAGGTATACCCACGTAAAATTTTCATACAAATTAATAAATATAGTAACTGCTCAAATTATTCCCACGTAATTATGTCCTATCGCCAATTTCAAGCATAGAAGGCAGTAATATTCACTTTATGTCATCAATGATATTGTCAATGCTTCACATCAATATTCATCAATACACCGTCAATAGTTTTCACATATTATAATATTGTCAATATTAGTGTCGATATACTTAAAGGTATTTATAGTACATACGTCAATTTCATCCGCTCATTTGAAATGAATTTGCAAGAAAATCAAAGCATCGATATTTACGTCAATACGTATTATTTTATTGACCTTACACTATCAATAATATTGACTGTATGCTTATTTATGGTGTAAAGGGACTATGAGATTCTGGTTTACAAAAAAATTCGTGAGAGATGGTTGGTTTCTAGCATTGTTATTAATTATAGAATATAGAATAGTGGTGGCGAACCTATGATCCGAGGGTCAGACACTGACTCACGAAGACTTTTTAAATGACCCACGCGTTGATTTTTGTCAACATATTTTTTATATCATAAAGGAGAGAACGGACAATCGAAAATATTTAAAAATTCACATGTCAAATTTATAAAAAATATATTTTCCCACGGAAATATAATGACCCACGGGTTAGCATTAAAAAACAATGAACAAAATTTGACCCACTTCTCAAAAAGGTTCGCCATCACTGATAGAGGTTTTTATGTTGATCCAATTTGTGTAATAGATAGTAATTGATATTTTTGGGTTGAAACGTTTTAAATTAAAAATAAAAACAGCGGCTTGTTCGTGTTAGAATAAAAAATGCTGTGTGCCTCTCGAGGGGCTCGGCCCCTTGTTCATTCAAATATGAAGAATAAATGGAAAACTGGACAAATAAAATAATAATTCTTGCGTATAAAAATATTTAATATTACGTAATAACACATAATAGATCGTTAGTTAAAATAATTTTAAATATTAATTAGTTTCATGTAAATTATCAAGGAAACGTTGGCATTTTAAAATATTTAAGAAATTTTTGATAATATATAATACGAAGTTTATGCAACGTGCATTTTTAATTTTAAATTTATTGCACAAAATCTTCGAGTACTTGCACTTTTAAAATTGTTTATTTAAGAGTTGTAATCATCAGGTATAATAAGTACTTACAGATATCTACTTGATAATTAGCAGGTACATGTTACGACATATAAACATTATTTGCAATATAGATACAGTTTATTTTTTTACACAATATTCATTTTTAATTTAAGATGGCGAGCGGCAGAATAGTACTTTAGTGCAGAGTCGTATTTAGACTAGATTTTGGGGGGAGGGGGTTAAAAATTAAAAAATAAATAGCTAATTTATTAAACTAAAATTGAAAATAAAAGTATAAAGTACAACATATTTAAAAAATAAAAAGAACTATTATAAAAACAAACATAAAATATAAAATTAAAAATAGAAGGAACTCGATAAATAAATAAATACCTAAATAAAAAAATCTAAGTCCTAACTTAAACTGTCAGTGATGCTAAACTCGGCAAAATAAATGCAATTTAAAAAAATTAAAGTATCTACTGAAATCATCTTGCATTATGTGAAAATTTATCCTAAAACCACCCCCTTCCCGGGGTGGCTGTTGTCGCTGGCAGGGTACGCAGTATTTATAGAAGCTTTTCTTATCCAGTAGAATTTCTTAAATAGCTTTTCACTCTTTTGAGAGTGAAAACAGCCATCTCTTCTCGGGGTAGCATTTGTCGCTGGCAGGGTACGCAATATTTATAGAAGCTTATATATTGTCGTGTTACGAAAGGAGTATTTGAACACCTCAGTTGTAATTTTTGAATTGATTTGAAACCTATGGTAATATTTTTAAATTTAAATTTTATTATTATATTAATTTTTGAAATGTAAGGTTTGTAGAAAAGTGAGTAGAGGGGTTTTTTTGCTAAGATGGCGGAAACGGCGGATGCCTAGATTTTGTTCCGCTGATTTTTTTAGTACAATTTGCAATTAAGATTTTATTTTTGATTATTGTTATTGGAAAATTTTTGAAAGTGACAGCAAAAAAGGTGAAATTTTGTGAGAAAATTGTTTTTATTTAATTCAAGTGATTATTTTTATGAATGAATTTTCTTTTGAGTTTGATATTCACAGAAAATTTGGATTTTTGTGAACTTTATTTAATGGTTGAAAATAATTTGTCGAGGGAGCGACAAATTTAAATAAAGGTTGACTTCTGAGTGGCATTATCGCGAGTAAAATTTTGTTGGTGTCATTTTAAAAGTTTTGTTTACTACGATATTTTTAATAACTTTAAACTCATTCATATTTTAATTTTAAACTTTCTTGTAAAAAACCGTCGTTAAATAAAATTTTTAATTTTAAAATTTAAATAAAAATAACGCACTAAATTCTTATTTTACCTATGGCGATGGTAAAATAATGTTGTTAAAACGAAGAACTAAATTAAACTGAAAGAAAATTTCACAAATCTTAATCAAATGTACATTTATACATAAAATTCACACCAAAATATAATACAATTTATGGGTTTACAATGCCCACTCTAATTTATTGCGGAAGTGTTATTTTAAGCTATGCTACCGATGATGGTCATAAAATTTGTGATCTTTTTAAAATTTTTGGCTCAAACAACTTATAGCAATTTAAAATTTTTACCATAATAGTTAGAATTAAGATAAAATACATATTTCATTTATTTCAATATAATTATTTTTAAAGAAATCGTAAATTAATTAATAGCAGTAATAACTAACAATTAATTAAGTGGCCGCAGACTTTAACACAGTACTGTAAATATATAGGGCTTTTTTTATATTCTTCATCGTCAGTTTTTATATTTTTGCAGTTTAGTAGGTGTATTCAATCCAGTGTAATCCCCCCCCCCTCTTAAATACGGCTCTGCTTTAGTGCCTTTGATTTGCTACACTCGTCCACCAATTCTACCAATTTGTCCAAAAAGTTCAAATATTAATAAAGTAATGTGTTATTTTTTCAAAGCATCAAAAATCTTGACTATATTATTTAATTATTACCATGCTTAAAAAGTCATTCTAATCTAATTAACGCTACGTAAATTAGACGTCAATTAATAAAGAATATTATGAAATTTCTTCTTTAAAACTTCGTTTTCATCGATGTATTTGACGTAAATTAATTAATAAAATAAATAAAAATTTACCTCAAGTTAAATACATCGATAAAAACAAGGTTTTGAAGAAGAAATGTCTTTTTTATTAATTTACGTAGCTTTAATTAGATGAGAACGAAGCTTAAAGATTTACTTTTTTAAGTGCTAATTTATATTAATTTCATTTATCTTAACCTATGTAAATTAGATTTATTATAATTCTTTTTTTTTACTTTAAAGGAAAATTCGGACTAAAAAATGATTTTTGGTAACTTACTCTACAGATTCACCTTGAAAAATTCTACTTTGGCCGTATAAAGCAATATACTGTTTTATATTGAAAAAAAAATTATTTTGCCGACTTTCTTTTGTATTTATTAATTTATTATATTCGTGAAATTAAATGATAATGTAATCCTAAATGAGTTGCTTGCAATCGTTAACCTTTCACAATAAAAAATTTAAACTTTCCTATAAAAGGAAAAAGAATTTTATCTCGAACATTTAAGTTTATTTGTTTCATATCATTTGCAAAGGTTTTGAATTTCAAGATGGAAGATTTTGAGCTTCAATTTGAAATATCTACTACAGATTCCGAAATTAAGTTTTAAAACTTTCTTTTTTATTAAAGGTTTATTCAATCTTGAACTATGTGTAAGAAAATAAGCGGTGAAATGTATTTGTTAAGCAACATAATACTGCTTTTATGGCTAGAACGACGATTTTAATTTCTTATAAAATGCTTTCCAATAATGTAGTTCCACAATGAGATATTTTGACTCCGCTATTTTTATGCTGAAACTAGAAAATAATTCTTAGAAGAAAATCTACACAAAAGTGGAAGAATGTTGTGATAACACATTCATTCAATTTATAAAAATCATTCAGATAAATTCTGACCGAATACTTAAAAAAAGCACATACGCACGACCTCATATCAGCATGTACTTTGAAATGACTGTTGTTACTATCTGCACGCACACATTTAGTCCAGAATAATTAATTCTATGCAAATTTAACTGTAAGCTCTAAATTAGTTTATTATCACCACACTTTTTATTCGTTGCACTACCTAAACCATTAATTTCGTTTTATTTTATTATTCCGAACAATTTTTCATAAGCATTTCAGCAGTGTGACCGGTTGCTAATCGCTATGAAACGCAATATAAATTCAAAATTATAATACATATTTCCATTTTTAACCTGACTATGTAACACACCATTTCTTTTTATGAATTTGTGATAAAACAAAAGCTAATCGTACTATGCGAATTAAAATGATTTTTTTTTATTACAGACGTCTGGAAGACCTGATGAAGTAATAGCAGCTGAAACATTGGCCAATCACATTAGGTGTAACAATTCATTCATTCAAGCTATTTTTCAAGCTCAATATCGTTCATCTTTAAGTTGCTCTCAATGTCGTACTCAATCGAATACTTTTGATCCATTTCAGTGTGTATCTGTACAACTTCCTCAAATACATCAACATTACATTTACGTAACTGTAAGACAGATTTAGATTATAATTTAATAACTGTTTTATTTGCTAACTTTTTCTTAATGTAGGTGCTTTATACATCTCAACAACCAAGACAAGTAATGATTGGTGTAAATCTACCATCGGGTGCAACTGTTTCAGAGTTACGTGAAGTACTCGAATCGGACACTTCTATAGCACGTTGTAACATGTTATTAACTGAAATTAATGAGACTGGATTTTTACGCACCTTTACTGATGCTCAGAGCGTTGGTGTTATAACCGAAATAGATCCTATTTATTGTATTGAAGTAGCTCAACTTAAAGATGTAGAGGAGGATACCACGAGTGCTTATGTTTTGCTTTGCTGGATTAATGTACTGAAAAAGGATGACAATTCCAGTTCTAGGTTTGGTAAGTTTCATCTAAAGTTTGTAAATGAAAAGATCTCACTAATATGGTCAAGAGGGAAAAAAGGAACACTTATAGTCTGTTTCTTTTAAGAAAAATATTGGAATTTGTACTAAAGCAATAACCTTGAAACGTAAACCAATGAAATTGCTTTGAAGGTAGACGCTATTACAATAACAAAATTTTTACGATTGAAGTACTATGCGTGTTGCCTAAACTGAACCGGGTAAAGTCATAAATAAGATAGATTTGAACAAAGTTAAATGTAATATCCAATAGACGTAGTTATTTGGTTATAACATTTCGCTTTTTTGTGGTGAATGTTTAATATTATTACAAGATTAAGTACTATTTAAATTATCTGAAGTTTCTCGATGTAAATTAGACTTTGCAAACGACGCGCCACCTATATTATTCATATGTTAGATCGGCTATAGTGGATAAACGCTCTTAGAAATGTTGTTATGTGAAAATCCACATATCGTATTTATTACAACTGTAGTTACAATATTAATTAAAGACAGCGTTTTCGAAGAGACTTGATTTTTTCTGTAGCTTTTTCTTACAATCACCATTCAATTTATTTATTTTTTTTTAATTTTTATATTTTTCTCAACCACAATATATGAAATTTTTATGTTACAAAGTACAGTTTTATTATTTAAGGAATTCAGCAGTGATTTATTTATATTTGAAATTAATTTAAGAGATAACTTATACAATAACAATTAAATTTAATGTAAAACGTTAACGTTTATTGTCGTGAGTATATAATTATACCGTTTTTCACGAGATTATAATAAATTAATGAGAAAAACAGTAATTGACATTGCATAAATCTTTTTCTAATATAAATGATAAAAACACTTAGAAAAACATGGAGAGCAATCAGAAGGACATTTGATGCATTTTTATGTATTGGCAATAAATTTGTTGTTTTTGCACCACTCTCCCGAGACAGAATATAAATTTGTTATGATACAATACCTGTATAAATATAATATGCAGTAGCAGTTAATCCATCACTAAGATATAATTTTTTTCTCAATAGTTTATTTTTAAACAACCCACCTGGTTCTTAATCTTGTATAACACAGTTTTGCATGGCATGAGATTTTAAATTAATCTGAAAATTTTACTTACAGGGAGTCCATACACAATGCAAATATCTAGAGAAACATCGTTTGTAGATTTACAAAAACTGATGCTCAAAGAAATGGCTCCTATTTTGCACGACGACGTCTTAACTTCTACTCAACCAAGTGAGGTATGTTACGATGACTTGTACTGATTGGTTTACTAATTTTAAAATTTTAGGTGTTTAAAATTTCTATTTCTGATCCTGCTTGTAATGATAACGAACCACCATGTTATTTGGATCCTGAATTGGAGCATCCACTGTTTATGGAAGCAATTGATCAAGCTTTAGCTTTATGCAGCGAGGAAGGGGGACCACCGCACGTGAAGTTGGTGATTGAATGGTCACAAAAAAGTAAAAGTGAAATTATTGCCGATGATTCTGACGTTATCGAAGAACATTCAAGTGTTAAACAGTTAAAATCTCAGGCTTTACAAGGTAAATTTGGTTGTATTAAAAATTGTTGAAATAATTTAAACAACTGTCTGTTTAGGTGGTGCTCCTTTGACGTTGGAAGAATGTTTACGTCATTACACTAAAGCGGAAACACTTACATTAGATGATGCTTGGAGGTGTCCGCAGTGCCAGCAGTATCTTCCTGTTATTAAAACGCTGGATTTGTGGTCATTGCCTGATATTTTGGTTGTTCATTTTAAGAGATTTCGACAGTAAGTGATGACCATAAAAGTAAACTATTAAATTATTTTTTGTTTTAATGTTATAGGCAGTGTTTAAGAGGACGCCAGAGCACGAAATTAACAACGATGGTTGATTTTCCTGTCACCGGTTTTGATATGTCACCTCATTTGGCGAACAAAAAGAATTCGAATTTAATCAACAATTCCGATTTGAACGATCATCAAAATCCTGTGATATTGGGAGGTGTAGGGTGGTCTCCATGGAAACGACAACATAAGCAGTCGTCTTACATAGTTGATAATACTTACGACCTTTACAGCGTTTGTTACCATCACGGTAGTGACCTGGAAACGGGACATTACACAGCGGCGTGTAAAAATCCCTACGATAATCAATGGTACCTTTATGATGACACGAAAGTGACAAATTTGAGTCAGCAAACAAATGACATTAATTCTGTGCTAGTTAATAGTAGCGCTTACATTTTGTTTTATCAGAAAAGAAGTGGTGTTTACGTTAGTTCTAGTTCAAACTCTAGTAGTGCAGCTAGTACAAGCTCAATGGGTTCTATGAATGACCATTGGGTGTCACGAATGCCTAAATTTATCTACACTCCTCCTAAAGTTGTTACAAAAGTAGTCGAAAAGAACACTTCCGACACTGTAAATGAAGATTCTAAAATTAAGTGTAACAATAGTGCGACGCCGGTCACGAATAAAAATAGTGCTAAGGACGAAGTTAACGCCAAAAATTTAAAAAACAGTCGAGAGTCAGTTTGTTTGCGATCCAGTCAAACGACATTGCCTATAACTAACAGAAGATCGTACGAAAATAAATCAACTGAAACGAGTGACAACAAATCGCCTTCTGCTTTACGATTAAGTGCTCCAGAATTAAAGAAACCTGTTTACACTACAAGCATTTATATAAATGCTTCCGGTAATGTTGATATAACAACTATCTGTGATACTTCTTCGCCTGTTTTAAGCCTTCACCGTGTTAATGGAGTATCTGAAAATGACATAAATGTTAGTTTAGATGAGCGTAATGGTTATTACAAGGGTGATCGAGGATATGGAACTCTTGCCGCTGTACATAGAACTTCTCATTTTGAAGAACCTGAAAAAAATTACCATTCGGATGATGAAGCTCCTCCTGTTCAAGCAAAGTAAAACAACTAAATGTTAATTCACCATTAAGTGTAGCTTATAAATTTAATAGTGGTAGTTACACTTTTATAAGTGTTTGGTTAGTGATGAAACTTAAATGACAAAAGTATTGAAATTTTCATTTTAAACGCATGTCATCTAATTTTTTATTTATTATTTCTTTTAATTACATAGAAGTTATAATTCTATATTTTGTTAAATGCAATGTGATTGATAATTTTAATTTTTTTGGATGATGTGTTTTTACTCAATCCATATTAATATTTGTGTGAGCGTTTTAAAAATATTTATTAAATATTGGTAAATTGCTATTCATTCCATTAAAATCGGAAAGTATGATTAAGTGTAAAATATAATTACCCAAACGTATATTATATTTTTTGTTATTGTGAAATATTGTATAATTGTTAATGTTTTATTTAAATATTTATATTAGTTTTATTTTAAAGAGTGTTTTTAATTTTATTTTTAATTTTTTTTTGTAAACTTTATTTTAGAATATTAATTTGTGAACTAAGCCAAATTGTATATCAAGTCATATTAAACAAACTTGTGCCAGATGTAATTGTAATCGATGTAGATACCTATAATGTGATTTTAAATTTTGTAATTTCATAATACTTATTGGATATTATCCATTTGATTTTAAATAGGTAGGTAGAAAATTTGCCGTATAATCAAAGTTAGTTTGAAAAATGTTGCAATTAAGGAAGCTCATGTTGTTATAATGTTAGATTTTATGATATTGTGAGGTATATGGTTATCCAAATTTAATAAGAATGTGCCTTACAAATTTTACTTGACATTGTGGCTTGATTAATTTGTTATTTCTTTATTAAAATAAATAATTTGGACGTAGATATTACAATCTTTTATTTAAACTTCCTCTTGGTTTCTAATTTTATCTTCTTTATTTGATTGATCCCACTTGTACAGATTTTTTCATCTTTCAGTTTTTAGTGATAATTTAAAAATAGCATTATGATAATTTTAAAAAAGAAAAGCAGCATTATTTCATTGCATTCTCTTATTTGTTGTATATACAGAAAGTATATTTATCTTTGTTATACAACACAGAAAGATCGAGTAAGCTTTGTGAAAGCTCTCGCAAACACCCAATTTGAATGAGTATATTGTCGTGTTACGAAATGATTTTGGCCGTCTCTGTTGTTATTTGTGGGTTTATTGTAATGATTTTCAATTTGAGTTTTTCTAGATAGCTTTAGAAAGATGACCGCCGGAGCGATTGACTAAATTTTGAGACTAATTTGGATATTGTAATTTGAATTGTTTGAGAGTATTTTTGGTCGAATTTGACCGCAGCTAGGATTTATTAAGAATTTTCGTATGTTGAATATTTATTTTTATTAAAAAAAATTTATTTTTGGATGAACGATTTTTTTCTTTGGATGAAGAAAATTAGATTAGAAGATAAGAAAATATAAAATTATATTAGAAGAGAGTCGAACGTATGGCATTGATGATATTACTATGAATTGATAAATTGAAATCGTAAGTTCGATCCTTGACTAAGTATAAAAATTTTTGCAGCTCTCGAGTAAGACTATCTCTGCTTCCACCAACTCAAAAGCTACGCCTTGGTAAAGGGGGGTGAAAATATTTACAAAAATATATCAATATATCTTTAGATTTAACATAAAGCTGGCACCTTACATCATCAGTTTTTTATTGCAAGATCTATTTCAGGGTAGAGTCTCTAACATAAACCCAGTGACGATCATCAGCAGGGCTCAAACTCGGCTATTACTAATATACAATGAGTAACGAACTATTGCATCACTTGGGGTTCCGCTTGAGGACAGTATGACTCCACTCGATCAAAGAAAAACACCAGTTTTTAATTCATCATTGAATATTTTGTTTCTTACTTGTTTTTTCTTCTTTTTATTATTTATTTTCTTATTTTTGGCTTCTCTAAACTCGTCTATGAGCTTCTTTTTAATTACGGTAAACTCTTTTTTAAGCGAGCGGACATCTTTTGGGGACTGGCAACCGGTTTTATTAAGAATAGCTTGGCTCTTGAGCGTTACTTCTATTAAGCGGACTATTGCGTTCAGCGTCGGATTGTAGCTTATACAAAAACAATTTCTAAGGTTCTTGGGGGGGGGGGGTTAATGATCAAACCAGACTTTTTCAAATTTTTTTTTTTTTTATAAATAAATTCAAATAAAAAAATTGATTTAACAATTCAAAATCATACTTTGCGAAACTTAAAATATCTTCGCCATAGGAAAAAATTAAATTAAAAATCCTGGATAATCATGTCATTACAATCAGGGCCGTGTGGTGCTATGAGGCAAAGAGGCGGTCGCCTCAGGCAGCACAGAGAAAGAGCGGCATTTTTGACTTTTTGTAAAACGCTTGGTAAAAACACAATTTGGTTGTACCACTTTCAATGTTGACAAAACTGATTGAGGAATATTACAGTATTTATTAGAGTAGTATTACAGAATATTTCAGTAAGTGAAAGAATAACAAACAAATGTTAATAAAATATTAAAAGGGATTAGTACGGTATAAATTTATTTTCCTAAGTGTTACAGGAAACAACCCCAATATAAACTTCTTAAAATATTAGAATAGTACTTATTTCCTGTTAGGAGTGAATATTCCTCTAATTTGACAAACGTTTACGAAATTTTATTACTAGTAATAGTAGTAATAAGTGTTTATTAGGTGTCCGAATTTCTATAAGCGGTACTCTATGCACTAAGTGCACGGTGTACGGATCATTTTGCGAATTCAATTAATATTGTGTATACGTATTCAAAATTTTGCATAGTACTGTAATATTGAAAGTGAACTAAACAATAGAATAATATTTAAATATTGTAAATAACTTTTTTTTTACTGAAGCGTAAGAAAACATTATACATTTTACTTTTAAAACTAATTTAAAACATTATATTTATAAGTAATAGTAGCTTGTCTTATAATGGACCGAAAAAGAAAAAGGTTATCAGGAACAGGGCCGTATTTAAGGGGGGGGGGGGGGGTTTAGGGGTTACAACCCCCTCCGAAATTATTTATCAATTAATAAAGTACTGAAAGTTCGACTGAAATCGTAAAAAAAACAGAAAAAACTAAAACAATTTTTACAACTATAACAAAAACATTAAACTTTGTTTAAATAAAAATTAAAACTAAAGAGATATTTCTAATAAATTAAATCCCAAATTAAAAAATCGGAAATTCGTATTATAATCCGGCGATTGGCGACATTGGATTAAATACACGTACTACTAAATTGCAAAAATATAAAAACCGAAGATGAAGAATATAAAAATGCCCTAAATATTTACAGTACTGTGTAAGAGTCTGCGACCACTTAATTAATTGTTAGTTATTAATTACTCCTATTCATTAATTTTCAATTTTTTGAAAAATAATTATATTGAAATAAATGAAATAGGTATTTTATCTTAATTCTTACTATTATGGTAAAAATTTTAAATTGTAATATATTGTTTGAACCAAAAATTTTAAAGGGAACATAAATTTTATGACCATCATGGGCAGCATAGCTTAAAATAACACTTCCGCAATAAATTAGAGTAGGCATTGTAAACCCATAAATTGTTTTATATTTTGTACATTTGTATACATAAGTGTACATTTGCTTAGATTTGTGAAACTTCCTTTCAATCTAGTTTAGTTCTTCGTTTTGACAACATTATTTTACTATATCGCCATCGGTAAAATAAAAATTTAGTTTGTGATTTTTATTCAAATTTTAAAATTAAAAAATTTTATTTAAAAACGGTTTTTTACATGAGAGTTTAAAATTAAAATATGAATAAATTTAAACTTATTAAAAATATCATAGTAAACAAAACTTTTAAAATGGTATGAACAAAATTTTATCAGCAATAACGCCCCCCCCCCCCAGAAGTTAACTTGTAATCAAAATTTGTCGCTTCTTTGACAAATTATTTTCAACCACTAAATAGAGTTCATAAAAATCAAAATTTTTTCTGAATATCGAACTCAAATAAAGAAAAATCGCGCAAAAAGATAATTATTTTATTTAAATAAAAACAATTTTTTCACAATATTTCAATTTTTTTGCGGTAACTTTCGACAAAATACTTTCAAACAAAATTTTCTAATAACAATACTTAAAAATAAAATCTTAATTGCAAAAATACTTGTACAAAATTATACTCAAAAAATCAGCGGAGCAAAATATAGGCTTCTGTCGTTTCCGCCATCTTGGCAAAAAACCTTCCTCTAGTCACTTTTCTCCAAACATTACATTTCAAAAATTAATATAACAAAATTTAAATTTAGAAAAACTTCTTTTGTATTTTAATAAATTAGCTATTTATTTTGCAATTTTTTTAAAAGCCCCCCCCCCCCCGAAAATTTTGTCTAAATACGGCCCTGATCAGGAAGTCAATATAAACAAACATAAACGAATACAAAAACCAGCTAAATATCAGAAAATATGCAATTATTTACAACATTTTTTAAAGCCTTCGACTTCTGAAGTACATGCAACTCCTGTAACATTTGAAAATGATACAGAGATACCTACAAAAATATTGATCTTCCAGATAATATTAGTATTTCCACCAATGAAGAAAAACCTCTCGAGGAACATAATTAACAGAACTTAGAAATCACATCTCAATCTCAGTCATACGAAGAAAAAATAATATTAGAAATTCTTACATATCCTGCTTTGTAGAAAAATATCATGAACAATAAAGTTCGACAATTACTTGTTGAAAAAGAGCCAGTAGGTACAAGTTAAAAAATATGACTTTCCATTAAATAAAGACGAACGTCGATATAATTTAAATTAAACCAAATTAATACACAAGTTTGCCAAAAAAGAAGAGTAGGTAAAACTGTAAATTTGTTTTTAGATATAATAAAAATATAATATAATTCTTGTTTACTCAAAGATTATTTATTTAAAAATATAATAATATTAAATTTAATAAAAGTTAAAAATCATAACAATTGTTTAAGATTTGGCATAAAACAACATTTATGATTTCAATATGTTTTAAAACAATAAATTTTAGTTTTTATATTATGCCTAATTTTGTTTCTTGGGTATATCTTTGAAAAATATTACCATTTTCGACATATTTTAAAAATATATTTTTATCAAGTACATAGGAGTTTATTTCGATTCCGGGTTTCTGAAGCTACAGGTCCGGGTTTCTCTGAATCCTCGGTAGTTACACGTTACACCAATGCCGGCAGCGCATACATTTTTTTTTTAGATTTTGTCTTCCAGAAAAGCAGAAAATTAATTAAAATCAGGATTCCTTTTTATATCATGTTATTAACATTTAGATTTAGGTGACTTGAGGTATAAGAAAATTGAGTTTACATAAACGATAAACCCAACTGAAAACTTTAAAGTTAAAATAAAATTTTATAGCAAGCAGTTGAAATGTTATTTAAAGTACAGTTTAAAGTTCTCAAAATCTTATTATCTCTCTCTTAAATCTCTTAATAAAATTTTTAGACTATGTTTACAAAATTTGTCTATTTTCTTATCTTACTAAAACTATCATAAAAGTTTTAAAACTAATAGGGTTGATCCTATAATGTGGGTATTAGGGTGTTTATGCTGTTATAAACCATAAATTATGACAGAGATATTTTATGTTGCACATCTGCTTTTTTGGAACATTTATTGGAATAACACCACATAGTATAAGAAATAGGTATAATATAAATAATCAAACTAAACAAATGTTAAAATAATGAATTTTAACTGTTCAATAAAGAATACATACTTACACAGAAACATAATATTTAAAAAACACTAAAAATGACAATAATTTACATTTAACTGGTTAGAACTTAGAAAATTTGAGTAGTTTTTTTGTTTGTTGAAAATTTGTTTAGTTTGATTATTTATACATTACATACCTACTACTAAAATAGCACAATAAATACTTAAAAAATTCATTTTTTAGGTTATTTTTCTATAAATAGGTAATAGTTTATCATTCTCGAAAATAACAGTATTCTAATATACTACAATTTTTAAGTCTTCTCAAGTTTTTAAATAAAATTTATAAAATATCAAAGAATATAATATTATTATAAGAAAAACGTCTTTTCGAACATCATTAAATGTGTTCGAATTGACTTATTAAAACATTTTCAGAAATCCTTGTATAATGGATATTACTCAATAATTTTTGGGATCGATTTTTTATTGCTTTAATGATGAGTTTTCCACCTGAAATTAGATAAAAACTTGTACAGCATTAGTGAAAAACGGTTACTGAGCTTACAAATCAGAGAAAGCAGTGCTACACCACAGCTAATTTTTTTTATCAAGTATGAGTACTGACTTAAAGCATAGTATTTGCTTAAAGTAATACTATAGGTATTTGTATTGTACAGGGTGAAAACGGAATTGAGGTTTAGAATATAGAAAATTAGTTAGTGGAATTATTTCCTTTTTAAATGGCAATTTTTGTTTATTTTTGAGGCTTGAAGTTATTAAAAACTTTTAATTTTTGTTTTTATTTTTTTCCTTTTATCCTTCAGCTGACCTCATTACATGTTGTGTAGTTAGTTTCGCCGGTAGTGGTCGATATAAAAATGAATTACTTTTATCTAATTTAAAACAAACAAAATTCTACTACTTAGTACGTAAGTTATTTGAAAATAAAATAAAATGCTGGTACATGATTACATTAGGCTTAAAATTGTACGTCATATTCGGAAGTCCTTTTAAAAAAATTTTTAAATAATCAAATTTAAAATAAAACGTATTTTTTTAAATGCTTAGAAAATTGTCCTCTTTCCAATAGCGTATACGGTCTTTCCCTATAGGAAAAAGTTTAATTCATGGTGAGGATTGACTGACAGTTCTTCGGATTTCTTTCTTGTGAGAACTTTCTTTCTTTCTTTGAGAAATTTCTTTCTTGGTCTATTCCCACCTAACTAGTTTTTTTTTTAATTTATTTTATTTTTCTCCAGTGCGTATTCACACGTCATTTAATTATTGTAAAGTTGATTAAATTTATGCTTGTAGAGTTGTAGACTAACAATATTTATGATAAATTAAATTTTGATACAAAATAAATAACTGAAAAAAATTAAACAAATAATAGGTAAATTATTTCCACCAGATGATATGTGCGATGACATATGAAACTAGTCCTGCTGAATAATAATAATTGAAACATTCGATTTTATTACATTTGTTAAGAAAATGTACAAATTGAATGTATTCAAACAAACACGAATGAAGGGTTTCTGGAAAACCCTCCAGTCTAAGGGCAATTACCAACTCGAAGACTACCTGAGGTACAAGAGACCAAAGACAATCTTGCAGCTCTAAAGTAAATTATCACTAATCTTTTTTTTTGATTTTCAGGAAGAAGACACACACGGGACTAGCAAAATCGCAATAACAAACGGCGAAATCTACGAACCCGAAATGGAGAAGACGCAAATTTGTAATTGTAATTTGATGTACTTATATTTTTTAAATATCTTATTTTATTCTAATTTTTTAATAAATAAAGCTTTCCCTGCGAACTGAACCAAGAGGGTCGGACTAGAGATGGTGACCTAGACTGAGCTTGCGAAGGCACTCTTTTTTTCTGCCCAAGCTAAATTTGCCACGCTCTGATTGTATGATAAAAAGTGGATTTACCAAAGACACGATTATTTACAGACTTTTGATGCTCGTGTTATTACGGCATTCAAAATTTTCATATAAAGTTTCGTCTCCCCACCAAGAAAGAGCCAAACACGACCGTTTCAAATCGTGAAAACAAGTTGTATACGCACCGCGTTGGCTGTATATCCTAAATCACGCTAAGGCTCCTAACCTGAACGCTCAAAAAGAATTCGCAGTAAAATTTCGAAAAAGGTACGATCTCGTATTAAAAAACGCTATCAAAGTTCACCCACAAGACATGGAGTATATGGCAAAACCGCGACATCCAAATAGTTCCCAATTCGATTCCACACATCTAATAATTTAGGAAATAATCGAATTTAAACGATGAACGATGAACTAATTGATTTTATGGAGTTCCAGGGCAATTCTTGTAGCTCCTTCGGACTGATATAAGCGACTGGTGGTTAAATTTGAAAGGCGACTTTCCTCTCTAATCTCTTAGGTTAGAGAGGAGAGAGCTAAAGCTGGCTAAGACTATGGGCCTTGAAAGGGAAGAAGGATTAGTAAATTAATTAAAGATTAATTGATACTTTGAAGTTTGCTAAAACAAAAGAATCCTGCTTTGGAAGCCGTGGGTGTATAGAGATGCTCATGTATCCGTGAGTCCTTGTGCGAGTACATAGTGGTGAAGAGTCGAATTTAAAGTTTCGATTTTTCACGTAAAAGTCAGTGAATAGCTCATTCTGTGGACGGTGCGTGTGTTCAACGTAAATAGTTGAAGCACTTGTTTTTGTAAGGAAGGCCGCCATTAGGCCTGTTCGGCCATGCTACTACTAACAAAGTATTAAAAATAATACTTAATAAGGCGTAGCATCCTAGGTTTTTATAGATACTATAAAAATTCTTGTACAAATTGAAAAATGACATTATAACGAAGCGATTAAACAGATGATTTACATAAATTTTTCTTTAAAATTTTGAAATAATCGAATTTGAACTATCGGTTTTTCACATACAAATCGTTGCAATTCTCATTGTATTGACGGTGTGTGTACTCCATGTAATATATACCGCGCTTGTTTTAGTGGGCGGGACCACCCACACTTACAGTTAAATTGCAGCATCACTACTGCTAACTTTGGGCGAGGATACAAAGGGAAAATTGCCCCCTTCCCGACTCACGACGGAAGCACTTTATTTTTACTAATTTTGAAATTTTGAAATCGTCATAAGTACATCACTATCTGTTTTATCTAAACTTAAAAATTTTATTACATCTTTTGTTCATAAAGAATTTTAGAAAGGTAAAATCACACAAAATCTGATTTTTGTCCTCAAAAATTAATTTTTATATTTTTATATCTTAGGGCAAGCACCCCTCAATTCAACTGCATTCAAAAATGTGCTTTTTATGTGATTGAAACTTCTAAACGAAATCTTGTATCCGCGCCTGGCTAACAAGCGCGTTATAAATTTATTTAAAATAGGAATTGGTTAATTATAGCCGAATTTAACTTAAAGACAATGATTTGCGTCTTTGTAGATCAGTTATTTTCGAGTTTGGTCGCGCACGGGAAAATTTTTTAAATTCTTGTTATGTCTTCTAGATCTGCATTTTTTAGTGCAAAAATATTTTTATAAAATAAATACACTCCATAGGCGATGCTAATCTTAACTAAGTAACTAACAAATTACTTGTGGGCCGAGTGGCAGCCGGACACTGCCTTAAAGCTCCTTCATCTCACTGTAACAATGGCTTTGACTTTTTTAGAGCCCGCTGGACTCACTGTGGTGCCGCTCACCTTAGTCCTGGCTTGGTACCGCGGCCGATGAACCGGGTATTTCTTCATAATAGTAGTGTAGTTCTTTTTCGCTGGTAATGCTTTGCGCATTTTCTTGTCTTGTGGTGAGTGAGTTGACCGGGTATGGTTTGTCGAGTATTGTTTTTTAATAGGTTGCGGTATGAGTCTTCAGACTACTTAAGATGGCAGAGATCTTTTCAGTGCTGACTTCGTGGATCGCCAGCTGAGCCGTAATGTCTGTAGAGGGACCAATTCATCTTGGCGTTGGTAATCTTATGGAAACAACTAATGAATGGAGGCTTGCAGTTTTTGCCCGTATTTTTGAATAATTCTTAAAAATTAATTTTTATGTTTATAATTTGCGCAATTTACGGCAACTGAATTTTTTATGTACATCGAGATCTGTTCTACATCTGTCATTTTGGAGAGAAATTTATGCCCAAAAATACTTTTAAAATACAAATCATCATCAGCGGATGCTGATTTTATGAGAACAGCCAATATACAATAGCCGGTATCACGTCGTTACGCGTAATGCATTTATTCCTAAATTTTTCAAAATAAAAGTTATGAGCAAAAATAACACTTTTTGAAATTAACCTTCGGGCAAACACATGGGGTCTTTTAGGACCCCGGCTGTTATTTTTGCGCATAACTTTTATTTTGAAAAATTTAGGTATAAATGCATTATGGGTAGAAAACCTTAGTCTTAAAATTCTTTAGGGATAAAGGTTTTTTAAGCGTAAAGACGTGGAGTCACAGTAGCCGCTTTCTATTTTTTTTACGGTTTTTGAGTCTTTTTACCCAAAGTTTTGAATGATGCATACATTTATAATTTACGCTATAATCTACCATAATTTCATTAAACATTTTTTAAATTTGTGGGGATATATTGAGTGCTACCTCCTTTATGTCTTTTGTTTTAGTCTAAATTGTAGCATAGCTCTAAGTAGCTACGCCACTGGTATTTGGTATTTTACTATACATTAAAATCTGTGGATTCGTAGATAAGGAACTACTGAAGTTTTAGCCACCTGGTTAACAATATTGTTGACTATTGTCAGATTAAGAGATTAACTCATCATAGAACTAATCAAAACTTGTAATCCAAGATTAGGAAAATTACGCAAAGAAAAATCGTTGTGCGTTTAAAAAGTAACTTATTTTAAATATTGTTTTAATCAAACTAAATGAACTAAATCGAGTTTTGCATTTAAAATAAAGATTTGCTTGCATTATTCTAGTGTCTTTAAATTATTCTTTCCCACACCATTTAATGGTACTATTGAGCGCCATCTCTCATGTGCAGTATTGCGCGAGACTTCGTCGTGAGTAGGTGTGTGTTGTTGCTGTTAAGAATTGGATGTTTTACATTTATAAGGTGATTTTTGTATTACATTTATTAAACTAAGAGTAGAATCATTCAATTTGGGCTCGCCTCTTTCGAATTTATTGTTCTATTGTTATTTTTTATGACATCTTCAAGAAGTGAATCATTTCTTCGTTTCTTGCATGACTCAAATTGGTTATCTGCTATAGAAAGGTGGTTAATAGGGGAATATGCTCTGCATATGGTAATACCACCCCGAAATGTTTTTTACACACTTTAATCAATTACGTAAACATGGATTATAATCTTTGGATTTTTTTATTACTCCAGGGTTGAGGACTCTCAAAGAACCGTCACTTCAAAAGAGTAAAAAAGTTTCTTTTGTTGTGTTACTTGTTTAGAATTTTAATTCTATAGATAATGAGGAATTTTTGGGATGTATGAATACAAATTTATTATGTATATAGCATGAACTTTAAAAGTATATTGCTCTTTAGAAGGAATTTTCGGTCCAAAATTAGGGTTCACTTTTTGTTAACCCTTCACAAAAATCTCGTAATTGAACGATAGAATACAAAAATTAACTACTGGTAATTTTTAATGAACTTGGATTCCAAAAATTATTTTAAATTAAATTTGATAAAAAAAAGTTAGATACACCGTTACAAAAACTGGACTCAAATAGATTTTTGAACTTGGTTATCTTTTTACATTTTACTGTTATCATTGATATATTACAAATTTTGGGGAACTGGTTTTTGTCTATTAAAGTAATTTTAGAATCCACTTAACCCCCATAAGAAAGTTTTTAATTCGACAAGATTAAATTGGCCTAATTTTGTTAGGCAATTGAAAATCTCAAGTGTGGAGTTGGAAAATATTTGTATTGGTTCGTAAGTTATCAAATTAAAAGTGTTGTTGATTTTAATTTGATTCATTATTGCTAATCACTTTCAACTAATGGTCAGCGTTAAGACTTCGTAATTTTATCAATCAATAAAATACTTAGTTATTATTGAAGTTAGTTCAATTGTATGAATATAGTTAGGATTTTGGCTAAGGGTGTAGGTGGTAGATCGATTTTAGTCGAGCCACGCCCTTAGCTGGGTTCATTCTACCCTCCACGCTTTGTAAAGGCCAGCACCCTCCGCAACCCTGTTTACTTCCTGTACCTCTGCTTGCCAAATTTTTGAAATTATTTTCTTAAATATTTTCAAAATCAATTTTACCATTTCGCGAGTTAACAAAATTATTAAACTATTAAAAATTTGAATAGCTATGTAACAAAATAGTATTACTAGACCTTGACGTAAATTTGGGGATGAAAATTTTATTTGGTCGTTGTAGGCTTTTTGAGTCAGGTCAGTGACCGACCGAGGGTCGATTTAGCAAAAAAAAGATACTTTTCTAACTTTAGCTTGCAAATGATAGTTTTGATAATATGAAATCTAGCACACTTTTTACAATTTTTCTGGAACATAAATATTTATATTTTGAAAATTAACATTTTTTGTACTGCAACTGCAAACTGAGAATGTAGAACTTTTTATTACGGATATGGAAACGCAACATTTGTTTGCAAGGTTAAGGGGTTAAGATTTATTTAGCTCAAAACTGCTGTCGTAAAAAGTGGATTTTTAACCTAAGTGAAGTTGTTTGCACCTTGTCCTGTACTGTATTCATATATCCTTGAGTTTATGTGATGTCGATTTTAAATTGATTGCCGATTGCAAATAAACGTTTATAGAAATGCATGCGCATTATAATTTTCTTTATTTTGTAATTCATGCTTTGGATTGAAATTCATAAATCGAAGAACAGAGGTTACATAGAGAAGCTCGATAAATCGGGCAACAGGATAAATTGAGTACAAACCAATGTTTCAATTTCCAAAAATTTCATTTGTTCTCTTTTCTTTCATTCATGATTAATTGATTTATTTCGTTGTAAGGAGGATGTAACTGGATTCTAGCACAAACCACTGAAAATTTGTTGATAAAGTAATTTTCAGTCTCTTTGTTGATTGCTCATAATATTGAAACTCCCGACGAAGAAATTCATTCGTGGAATTGTTAATTCAATAAAATTAAATAAATAGAATTTCAAGTTTACATTTCCATTTTTCCCAATTATTTACATAATGATCAAATAATCTCAACCATAATAGAATTTTGAGGCTATGACCTGCGAATATTGAACTTGATGTTTACATTTTGATGTCCCTAATAGATAACCCAACTAATAATAAATGTAAAGTTTTCTTTAAATAACCCAATAGAAGGATATCCCCTTCAACCACTTTTAAACGTAAAATTGTTATTTCCACCATTCTTACTGGTATTAATTCTTCTTTTTTTTCTTATTTCGTTTTAAATGCCAAAGTTACCCTAACACTCTTTCCACTTTTTCTTCGGTTTTGACTTAATTTTTGATTTACAGCTTTTCATTTTCATTGGCTCTAATGTAATTTAACATTGACGCCAGTCGTGAGCCGTCTCCATTCGAGAATAGATACCAAAGTGTAACAACGAAATACAAAATTTTCTAATGAAATTATGCTAATTTATAGCGTAATTACAAATATAAACATTAAAATTAATAAATCATTCAAAAATTTGGGCGAGAGAGACCCTAAACCGTAAAACATTGTAAGCGGTTACTGTATTGACTGTTTCTATCAGGTTAGACCTGTCCAAGACGTGTTTTTATCTTATGCAAGTATTTTTTGGGCAAAAATTTTACTCGAAAATGACAGATTTAGAAAGACGCAGAACTCTGAGTAGCTCAAAAAATTAAAAAAGTACCTGAAGCGTCTCCAACATGAAAATTACGGATCTAGAAAGCGCAGACCTTTGCTTTTGAGTTAAATTATTATTATTATAAATTATTACTATAATTAGCTGAAAATTCAATTTATATAAATTTATCAAAATGATGTTAGCAGGTGTACGGCTAGCAGTGAAGTGCGATCGGTTCTGCCAGTGGCGAATTTACAGTCTTGGCCTGCTCTCAGCTTCCATCTCCATCATTTAGGTATTAGTACTACATATTAATTTACTTTCTTGCAAATTTTTATCGAATCCATTCAGAAATTTAGTTATATCGTGATAAAATAATAAGGTTCTCTGTATTTCTTATTGTTAACATCTGTCGGTTTATACGTTGTCGGTATACAACTAGACATAACAGGATTACATCTTACTATTATTCCATTCCATATAAATAGAAAAACGGAGAGAGGGAGCGATAATTCCGTTGAAAAAGAAAGGCGACTCGAGTGATTGCAGAAACTATAGAGGAATTATGATGCTCAGCTCGGTGTATAAAGTTCTATCAACACTGATATCCAGAAGACTGAAGGATTACACAAAAACAACGGTAGGCGAATATCAGCTTGGTTTTACTGAAGGCAAATCCACGATAGATGCAATACATACGGTAAAGCAAACGATGGAAAAAATGTACGAACATAACATGAAACTCAGCATGCTCTTCATCGTCTTTCAACAAGCCTTCGATAAAATAAAGAGAGAAGAACTATTTCAGGTAATGGAAGAAATGAAAATACCAACAAAACTGATCAACCTGACAAAGATAATGTTTCAAAATAAAAGTGGCGTGAAACAAGGAAAAGCATTGTCAGCTAATTGTTTAACATAGACATAGAGAAAATAGCTAAAGAGATAGATGTGAAAGCCATCATGGCTAGAACACGAAGGAAGATGAAAAAGATCTTCCAAAGGCTGAGGATAAATGCTAAAGAAATGGGGCTATTAATGAACCAAGCAAATACAAAGTTCATGAGATACAGCAAGCACAGCAATACAAGAGATACAGCGCCACTGGGTTCCGCCCACATTGCTGCATCTATTTACGTCGAGCATACGCACCGCCAATAGAATGAGCAATTTACCGATTTTTATGTGAAAAATCGATTATTTTCTAGATTTATTGATATTTGAAGTTAATGCTTTTCATTTTACTTTTATCTAAAAAATTCTGCAACAATGTTACTTATACCTATAATATCTTCTGGCGACACTTTGGCATCTTGCCTTCTTTACTGTAATTTTTGCAACAAATTGTGGTGGTCCTATATTTCTTTCAATAAAAACATTTATCAAATTGGAATTGTCCAAGCCTGAAAAGCAATGTCGAAAAGTAGCCGTGACCTGTTAACCAAGCGATCTGCAATGTGACTCCATTCAGTTTTTTTCTGATAACTCGAAAACCGCAAAAGGTATAAAAAATATGTAAACCAGAAATTATTCGTCTATTTATTCTGAACATTTTTGCTCTATTGAACTTTTCCGATATCTTTTACCATTTTTGAGTTATTAGAGAATATCTCATAAACAAATACAAAAATTTATTTAGTAATAAAAAATAATTAACCTCTTTAAGAAAAGAGAACACTCTGAAATTAGTACTTGAGTTTAAAGTGTCATTCAGGTAGAAAACAAAACTTTTCTTCCTGTTTATACCGCTTTAACAATTTTACATAATATTATGTCGATTAGATTTAAACATTCATTTTAAAGGGGGAAGACTGTATATCAAAGCGGGATTAGTAACCATAAATTATGATCAAACTGTCTTTTCTTTGACAATAATATGGGGTTATGAACATCAGATTGGTCAGTTTATTGGCTATGTTCTTGATACATGGTTGCTGTAAGATCTTTTAAGCTGATAAACTGACCCCAATTCGAAAACTTTTCACTGTTTTTAGACCGATAAAATTCGGATAAAATGTTGCTTCAAAGTTATTATTATAAAGGAAGCCGATTGCAGAAAAACCATATAATTGGATGACTAGCATCAAAATTTTTAAGAACCGGTTTGAAGATGATACCGGCCGATGAATATGATTTTTTGAAAACTGAAAAAATGAAGTAGTTACAGCTAAACAAAGATGCACTGATGTGTAATCTTACTTCTAGTATTAAAGGGACGAATAAAGAAAATATTTTAGAAAAATTGTTAAATTATTGAAATTTCAAGTTAAAAAGAAACTGTCACTGACGGATATTTGTAAAATAAACATAAAAATATGTTACGACTACATTATACGATAATATGTTAAAAGCCATTCTGGAATTGATCGCGAATAAAAATTCTCTGGTTAGGCTGAAACAAAAAATGTTTGTCTATAAGATTTACTTAATAATAAAAAATTCAAGAAATTTTTCAAGTCGATCTATCAATCAGTCTTAATATAAATATTATATATAAAATTATAATTTTGAATTCGTTCTCTTCAATTATATTTTGTTTCTCGTTTTATTTTTAAGAATTAAAGCGTCACTTTGAATCCTCAAGGGTCAAAATATGTTAATCTCTGCAAGTAAAATTGATGTTGTTGTTGATGCAACTACAAATCTCAAAAATTTACACTCGGGGATTAAAAGATTCACTTACAGATATTTTGAGATTTAATTATGAAATATTAAAAAATCCATTACGCAGACGTTGTTGAAAATTGGAAATTTTGTTTTTATTTAAGAATTAAATCAGTTTTATGTGTACTTAGTTTTAATCTACAAATTTGTTTAAATTTTGAAAATATAACCTGTCATTTTAATCTGGAGGTACTGGCTTTCAATCAATGAACGCTCGATAACTTGTCGAGGGGATTTGGCAATTTAAAATTTTTAACTTTCTTGAAAATCATCTCACCGCTTTACTGTGTTGTTTGATGAATATTCTTAAAGGTTTTGACACTTGACCATCAATAAAGTTGATCATACTTCAACAGAATATGTTCAACTGAACATATTCTTACTGCTGTTCAACATTTCGACAGCTTCTTAACTTTTGATCCCATTGAAATATTAAATTGACTATTGGCAGAACATCAAAAGATTATTATATTAACAATATTTTGTTTTCTTTGTATTTTCTTTATATTTATATAAAATGATTTGCCATTACTATTATTTTGAATTAATCTATTTTCTTGTTGTTTAATTTATCTTTACCGAACTGTTAAAATTTTGTATCTGGTACTAAATATGATTGATAACAAAAAATTGAAACGAAGGAATACTCAAATAGAACCCACAATTATAATTGTAAGCAATAGAATATTATTTTGAAAGTCATTCATTGGTTAAGAATAAAAGAAACTTTGATTTTTAATTTGTTTTTTATTCATCGGATTTGAATATTAGACAGAAGCATCGTGCCTTATTCTCTTCTAAAGTATCATCCACAACCACCAAATTAACCGTAGAATTAGTAATTAGAATTAAACGTAGAAGTTTGACGTATTTAAATCCTATGCGATTGTTCACAACCTCGAAATTAGTACTTAACGCGAAATTAGTACTTAGTACTTAACGCAGAACCTTGCAAGGTCCAAGCTTTTTCACGTAAATTAGTCGTCAAGTCACTACTACGCATGCTTCAAAATCATTCAAGTGTAATCTGTGATTTCTAACCTAAAACCTGTAAACTTTTGTGACCTGAATTACATTTAATATTAAAAGTACAACGCTATGGTAATAACCTGTACCCGATTTAAATAGAAACATAGGTTATCTAGCAATAACAACAATTTACCAACCGAAATACTTAAGTTCCAAACATTGACACTAGATGGAGTCACACTAATTTGCGTATTAATTTAAGCATTGTGAATGCTACCAAAACATTAATTTATGTTCAAATTTCAAGTATTAATTTATGTACTAATTCTACGGTTAATTTGGTGGTTGTGGATGAAGCTTAAGCATGTGATATTATTTGTTTGAAGTGTTTCCACATCCATAAAGCATCTACCGTTTAGGTTATTTCCCCTTGCCTGCCGAGATAAGACGGTTAAAATAAAGATTTTACTCGGCATTGGCTCAAGTCGGGAAGCTCAGCTCAGTACGCAAAATACTAAGCTGTAACCGTATCCATCCATGTCAGCCGTCTACATACACAAAGGCGTCCCAATAGAATGAAGGCAATTTCCGGTAAAATAAAATAACAATTCATAGTGATGATATAAATTCATATACTTATAGAGGTACCACGCAATGCTAAATGTAGTTAAACTTGAACTTTTACTTGAAATCTATGATTTTTTTTTATATAGAAAACTGTTTTTTTCAAAAATATTTAGGGAACAAATAATTAAACATCAAAAATTAAGATTGAAATAAACCAATAATTCACATTTGGTATAATATAAAATCAATGATTTAAACAATTAAAAATTACAAAGAAGTTATGAATATATCAAAAATACTGGAATTATATAAATAGGTATACGTAAAATACTCTAAAATTTGATACAACTTGAAATTACCGCAAAAGAACCTTTAACTGAAGCAATATGAACCCATTCGATTTAATTAAGACAACAACGATGTTCTAAATATAAAACAACAGCATCCCAAACCAATCGACAGTAGTGAAATTGGTCAACACAAAATTATAATACAACGCACAGGTGTTTCAATCGAACAGAGGCTTACCACTAATAATGTCAATATCCAATAACGTTGTCAATACAATATTATATTAGAAACTGAACTTCAGTATTTCACAACGAGGTTCTACGCAATTCACTAATTAATCAAATACCTACGAACGAATAAAACGTATGTTAAACAGCAAAATTCAATTAACAGAACAAAACAATAGAATTTGCTGAAATTGCATTTCCGAGAACATCGAATTAAAATCTCATTATTACTTGAATGGGAAAGATCTATGAAGATGACACTCAATTTTTACAACGAATATGTATTCTATATACAAGGTTGGTAAAGTATAGTAGCCGTTCAGACCGCTACTAATACAGAATATTGATGTTTACCGAATGGTCAACTTGAAATAAATTCAATAAATATGTTCCTAGTAGAAACTGCTGGCACTTCATTACGTAGTAAATCTTCTCGTTTCGATCTTTTAATATAAAATTCAGGCTTAGCATCTCCTAGTTCCGCTACTTGTACTTACATTATGCTAACCAATTACACATACATTTGTTATGATATGCATTGATAATTCTAGGAGCGCTACATTACCTTCGTCAAGAAATGATTTACGAACAGCTAAGTTGCCGTTTTGTGAGATGGTTTGTTTAGCTATTAATGTTTGAAGGATAGAGAGTAATGAGTTTTATTATGTAGGGTGTTGTATCCGAGGCACCAATTTACCAAAAATACGGTCTTTGTTTAATATTCCAAATGTGACTCATTTGATATGATGTACGTGTTTCGAATTCTGAATTAGTTTCGTCAGATTTTTCTGTATCGTTAATTAGATTCCTCGTCGATATAATCATAGCAATATGATTTATCGATAAACAACATTGATACAAGAATACAATATAACGTTGATGTCACTCTTGTGTTTTTTGTTATAATAGTTTAAATATTAATTCTTACCTTATTTCTTTTTTATTAATTAAATTGTTTTACATTTTTCTACTACGTAATAATTTTATGGCCATCCCAGTTGTGAAGATCTAGCAGGGGCGGTTTATAGATAGAATTGGTATAGCATCGGATGAATTGGGCGTGTAATTTTTTTATTACTATATTTTGTAGTTTATTTATGTACTTATGTTTTTTTGCCAAATTCTTATAAGCTTATAGATCGGATAGTAGCCTATAAAAAATTTACAACATGAATATTGAAAAAGTTAGAATTGAAATAGTAAGTAAGATTCCTGAAGTTGGAGAAAAGTGTATTACTTGAAATTTATTGTCGCAGAGGAAAGAGATAATCGGAACATTTTCGAGCACCAATAATTTATTTGTTATGAATAAAAGTAATCTATAAATTGATCTCTCCTGTGGTTCGGTTTGCAATCGTTGACAGGAAGAATAGGGACCCGGGAATTGAAAATTTTGTAGGACGCTAGATAAGTGGTATGGATTCTCTTATCGTGTTGAATCGTAATTTTGAATGAACTCTACTTTGTGTCTCGATTTGCTTGTAAATGTCGTGTTTTGGGGGTCTTCGGTGTTTGGTTCTTTCAGTTGAGTTGTATGCTATTATGCGTTGTCAAGTTGTATTATATCAATATACCTAAAGGGGAAACTATATGTATATGTGAAGTAAGCAAACTGAAATACAAATTTTTGTTAGGGGATTTCTAATTGAATTGACTATTCCCGTCATCTTCAGTGGTTTAATTTAAATTTTCCTCGAATACCGAATAGCCCCAAGCTACATTTTAGAAATTTTCCAAAAATGTTCTTGGTGGTAGTTTATTTGCATTTCCTACTTACAATTTATATTTTATATATCGATCACGGTATACTTTATTAGTTCGTTTTATTAAGAACACGTTCGAATCGTTGAACACTCAATAAGATTGGAAGGAGCGCAATTTATAATACAAAGCGAGTATTAATTAAAAGTTATTAAACAGTTGTGTACATATTATATAAGCGGGTTAATTGACTGAAACATATTGTAAGGGTGAATTCTGGATTATTAGTTTCTTCGAAGATAAAATTGACCGTTGATTTATATTCTTTTGTTATAATTTTTCTATACTAGTTAATAGTTTGAATCAGAATGATAAATTAACCATTATTACTATATCTTCAATTAAAATTTTAAGTTAGAAGCGAAGTAATAACAAATTGGTAATATTACCCAATCAGTAATCAATATCGCAAGCTATCCCGATACGTGTTTTATTTTTCAGTTTTCCATTCAAAATGTTTTTCTAGAGTAATTTAATTCAAACTTGTATATTGACGGAGCTAGGGAGAGCGAAGACTATAATACACAAACATTTCTAAAATTACAGCTTAAAACCTTTAGCAAAACTTAATAATATAGTAGAGATCGGTATCCAAAATTAGTGCCTTCCAGTGGCAGTCATCAAAATGCATTACCGAATTATCATTCTGATTTCTTGTCAATTTATGCATGGCAACAAAACGAAAATGAAAGTGCTTTTGATTTATATCAGAGTAAAATATTAATAAAAAGTTCATCGTTTTTTAATTCTTCAAAATAACCTTTATTTTCTTCACGTGAAAAGTATTTACAATTTAAGCGTATAATTTAAGTTGAAAAGTTTTGGAAAAAATGTAAAATATAATAATTTTTTAATCAATTCTAAAATGGCAAATATTAATTGTTGTGATGTAATTTAAAGAAAATTATTATTATATTACGTAAACTGTATGGACCACCTTCTGTAATAAAGAAACAACGGATATTTAACCTACTAGAACTAATGGAAATGTGTCCAGAGTAATAAAATAAAGGGAGTCCTATAGAGGACCCATTATTGATGGATTTATTAATATTCAACCAATCGAGTGAATTCTAATTTTAATCTATAAAAATTAGTTCATAATAATTATTAGATTAAGATCTGATAAGATGGCAGGCCAGTGACGAAATTAATTAATAATTTTTTTTGTTTATTCAAATATTCTAAACCCAAACCTGTTAAATGTAAATTATTACCTTTTTTATTGTTTTTTAAATATTATTTTTCTGAGTATCTATTCTGAGCAAATTCAAGAACTAATAAAAACAACAAAAAGTTCCGATATTACCATAGTGATGGGAGACTTAAACGCAAAGGTAGGCGAAGGACGAGAGGAGACGGCAGTAGGTGGATTCGGATTGGGGCAGCGAAATGGCAGAGGCGATAGACTAATACAATTCTGTCACGAGAATAAAATGATAATCACTAACACTTGGTTCCAATTGCCTACTAGGAGGCTTTACACATGGAAATCACCCCAAGATAGACCCGGGGTAGTTGTCAGGAACCAGATAGATTTTATCATGGTTAAATCCAGATTTTGGAATGCCGTCACGTCTGTAAAAACATATCCGGGCGCAGATCTGAACTCCGATCATAACCCTCTAATAGCGAAAAAAAAATCTTCAAGCGCTAAAAGACCCGGTCATAAGAAGCATGACCTCTAATAAAATCAACAACAGAGTGCTAAACATAGCAAACACAAATGATATAGAGGGAACATGGAAAAGCATTAAAAGTGTACTGCAGGGAGCCGCCGAGGAAACACTGGGGTTTAAAAAGAAGGAAAAGAAAATGGAATGGATGAATGATGAAATACTAGATCTAATGAACTCAAGAAGAGAAAATAAACGAAACCTGCATAAATACCGTGAAATTCAAAATATGTTTAAAACGAAGATCAGAGAAGGAAAACAGGCATGGTTTAATAAGAAATGTCAGAAGATCGAACTACTAGAGAAGAAGCATGACAGTTTTAACTTGCACAAGAGAATAAGAGAACTGACATATACAAACAAAAAGAAAATAACGGGTAAACTAATTAATAACAACAATAGATTGGCCACAGATAGCGATGAACAAGCAGAAATATGGAAGTGCTATATGAAGGACTTATTTGACGATGACCGGCAACCAATCGACGAAGGAACCACTCGCACTTTAGAAGGTTCGGATATACTGAGAGAAGAACTAAATAGAGCACTGAATCGGACAAAATCGAATAAAGTCACAGGGCCAGATAATATCAATGCAGAACTTCTCCAACTAATTGACATAGAAAAAAACGACACCTTGCTGAATTTTTACAACCATATTTACATATTTACATTACGGGATACTTGCCAAGGGAATGGCTGAAATCAACATTTATCACACTACCCAAAAAGGTGAACGCAAGACACTGTAGCGACTATAGATTGATTAGTCTCATAAGTCACGCATTAAAATCCTTTCTAAAAATAATACACGGGCGCTTATGGCGAAAAATTGAGGAAACAATGGGAGATACCCAGTTTGGCTTCAGAAACGGTCTAGGAACGAGAGAAGTCCTGCTCTCTATTCAAGTCCTAGCACAGAAATGCCTCGATCAACAACGACCAGTATTTACCTGCTTTATCGACTACGAGAAAGCCTTCGACAAAGTGAGACACGACGCACTGATGAACCTGCTACGGAGAATAGGTCTAGACAGCAAAGACATTAACATCATTCAAAACCTGTACTGGTATCAATCGGCTCAACTCAGATTCGGAGACGCTACAACCGAAGACATAGAAATCCAGAGGGGGTTCGACAAGGCTGTGTTCTCTCACCGCTCCTTTTCAATTTGTACTCGGAAGCCATTTTTGAGGAAGCTCTGGAAGAGACGCAACGTGGAATTAAGGTGAACGGAAGAATTATCAATAATATCCGATCCGCAGATGACACCCTCATACTTTCCGGCACCCCTGAAGGTTTGCAAATATTGATAAATAAAATAAATGAAACAAGCAACGCATACGGTCTCAGCATAAACAAGCAAAAAACCAAAGTAATGGTTATATCAAAGAGACCAATTAACAACATAAATACTAATATAGGGAGTGATCGATTTGAGAGAGTGGATAAGATCAAGTACTTGGGCTGTTTGTTATACGAAGATTGGAATCCCGATGATGAGATCGGGAAGCGAATAGAGATGGCACGCAATTCATTTTTTAAGATGAAGACCTTGTTATGCGACAGGGAATTAGATCTGAAACCCTGTTGGCGCGTCGCAAAGTGCTATATCCTATCGATACTTCTTTATGGCGTAGAGGGATGGACATTAAAGGTTTCATCCATTAATAAACTGGAGGCTTTCGAGATGTGGATGTATCGAAGAATGCTCAGAATATCTTGGATTGAGCATATCACGAACGAAGAGGTTTTACGCCGCATGCATAAAGATCGAGAAATCCTCACAACGATCAAAAGAAGAAAGGCTGCTTACTTTGGGCATATCTGCAGAAATGAAAAGTACGCTCTTCTGCAGCTGATTATGGAGGGGAAAATAGAGGGCAAGCGAGGTCTCGGAAGAAAAAGACAATCATGACTAAAAAATCTGAGGCAATGGTTCAATATTCGGGACTCCGCAACTTTAATAAGACTCGCGAAGAACAGAGAGGAATACAGCACCATGGTAGCCAACCTAAGAGGAGAAGGCACTCCAAGAAGAATCTATTCTTTACTTAATAGTTAAAATTCATTATTTTAACATTTTGTTTCGTTTGTTTATTTTAACCACACTACCTATCTACTTAAAAAATTCGTTTTTTAGTGCTTGTTCACAATGTACATAAAACATAAGACGTGCATAAGGATAACATAAGCATAAAACATAATTTTGACATAAGCCGCAAAAGTGTTCACAATAAACATAAGAAATATATGAAACTGCGCATGCGTATAACAAAAAAATAAACTAAATAAACAATTCAAACTTTATAACAAAGGTTAAACTTTACGTCTTATGTTTGTGTTATGTTTGTCTTATGTCTTACGTACATTGTGAACAAGCACTGTAATAGTTGGTTCTTCAATTTGAATTACCGCCTTCTCAAATCAAAGTTACAAACCAAACCAAAGCTGTGATTCTCAAACAAACCTTGCACGATGTAATCCCCCTCGTTGTAACACTTACAAGTCCTTTTAAATCTGCGGATGGCTCTTTGAATGTTACCGTAGTTACCTCGTTTACTAACCTCAAATTTCACCTAAACTTATATGTCCAGTGGCGTAACCACTACTAGAACATCTGAAGGAATAATTAGTACACACAAATTAAATAAAACACAGGATTCGGTTTAACGATGAATATATATTTAACCGAAAAGAAAAAAAGGTAGTCCAACAACCAATTTACCAGCAAAGTTAATCTCCTTGATATCATTTAATTCAGAATACTTTAGTTTGAAATTTGATTTAATAACTGTTCGATAGGTAATCCCTCTGATCGTAATGTTTTCTTATTGACTATTCATATTTAATGACCAACTACAATCTTTATAATACCTTGTAAAGAAGCGCATATATGAAGTGTATTGCACTCTGGTTGTTTAATTTTTCTATTTAATTAAATCAAATTTGTTTTTTTTTTTGTGTTTTCCAATTAAAATATTAGTTAAATTTTCAATTTCAATATCCTTATAAAAATGGTAAAGCAAATTTTATACGATACCCATATCGCAGTCCGGCTTATCAACCAAATTCTGTAGTTCCTTGAATAAATTTTCAATATTAAATATAAAACTTTCTTAATTATTTCAATTGTAATTGTTGATCCAATCCAATTTCACCCCTTATCCTTTTATCTTTAATTTCTTCTGTTTAACTTTTATTTTCAAAACCACTAAAATCTTTCTTTAAAATCAATTCAATCCAATATAATAATTTCAATAAAACACTTTATCTTCAAAACTTTTACTTGTATTCCAAAAATTATAAACTTATCAAAAATTATTCGGACATAAAAATTACACGTCCATCACGTCGACCATTTTTTGGCAAAAGGCCCAGTATTTCCGGTGATTCGTCCCCATCTAGCTTATTTTACAATCTTACAACTTAACATCAATTTAAACGCAACCCAAATAACAAAATGAATTTTCACCAAATTGTATAGGGTGGATCCGAATCACTTTTGAAACATGACAATATGTATTTCGATGTTCAACTCAATTGTTTTTATATTCTTTAAATAATAAACCCTTATATTATACTAAATTATCCGCTCTTATATAAGTATTACCTCGTAAACTTAAAAAACTAAAATTGTCACCTTATTAATATGTCGTCACCTTAATTAATATGTCGTCAACTTAAAACTAGTTCGTCCCTCTTATTGCTAATTGGTCATTTCCTTAAATCTAAATAAATCGTCCGTACGTAAACTATTATGTAGCCGCAAATAATCATGAAGAACTTTGTTAAAACAGTTCTTTAAGTATCGTAATTCAATTGGTATAACCTTATACGTGGTCGCAAATAATCATAAGGAACTTTGTTAATATTTATTAATAACTGTCCTGAAATATCAGAATTTGGTACGATCTCATTGAGAGATATTTGAAAAAAGAAAAATCAAGCAACATGTTCACAGAATTTGCTGTCATTTCCGGCCCTATAATTATAGATTAACCTTTTCAATGATAAGCCATTACTGCGATATATTGCCACGGACATCTTATGATTTTAAGCGTCCACTCAACTTGTTGCGCAATTCATCTAAATTAAGTTATCTACTGCTATATATATTTTCCTACTTCAAACAACCACCTTCATATTGTTTATCTTAAACAAATACCGCTACTTTTTATTGCCGCGATGATCCCTAATGTTTTATAAAGATATGTCGTAGGTCGCATATGAATAATTTATTTCTTCCCTTAAATTAGCAAATTCCGTTTAAAATATAATAGTATTAAATCACAATCTCAAACAGCAATTAAATCTTAAAACTGAAGATGAAGTAAATTTTGAATTAGTTTAAATGCATACACGTGGCCCGATAACCTATTACGAAAATTTCTAACAACTCACCCTGTTTTATTTAAAACATTATAATTAATAAATTTATTTAACTTACGTGTTTTAAATTTGTTGATAACTAAAATATATTTGAAATAATTTTAAATTCAATTATTGAATAAACTTTTCTTAAAACTCCGACGCACAAAACTACAACCGTCTCGCCCGACGTTCAAAAATGTAAGGCCTTTTATTCGATCTCTAACGGTAAAATTCTAACGGAAACTCGACTTCCTGCGTTGATTTTAAACCCCCTGTTGCCAAATCGTTGTATTGTAAAGTAACCAGAAATGAACTAAATTTAAAATTTTGCGCTCATTATATTCAAATTCAAATTTACAATATTACAGCACTTAGGTTCTTTTTTTTTATCATACAGCACCTTTAGGTGCAAAAACGTAAAAATTTGAAAATTCTTACTGTATTCTTTTTTTTTCAATTCTTTTCTTTTTTTTTGTAATTTATTTAAAATTCTTTTCAAATTTACTTTTTAGAAGTAACGCGATGGCGCTGTGCGTTTTTCACTTTAAATACCGGTTGTCCCAATCATTTTTATTTATTTAACCTTAAAAATTTTATTTATACACACGTGACATTTCGTGATATTTTTTACTTCAGTTGTTTGTTTTTATTTGGGAAGTCCATTCAATCTAAAATAATTTTTTTAAACTTCTTGATTTTTTAATTTTAATTTTACAATTAGTTTGGTATATTATATTTTTACGCCTCCATCAGGCAAGTGTTCAATTGCATATTTCAAATGCGGCTTGAAAAGCTAGTTTTCTCGCCTAGCGTTAAAAAAAAAACTGTGATTATTTTATAAGATGTTGGTATTCTTGGTTATATTTTGTACGTCAAATTGAATTAAATTAAATAGATATTACAAATTTTTGTGATAAAAGGCATTTTTTAATGCAATTATAATACAGCTAACTTATTATTTTATACTTATATGTAAATATACTATATTTTTATTAGAAAATTTAATAAAAAATGAATGTAACAAATACCTATATTTTTAAGTTAGTTAAATTTAAACGTCAAATTTAGAATTAAAATATTTTACTACCAACAACTACAAAAAAAATTCCTAATACCAAATATTTCAAAAAATAATTAAATTTTATATAATTAATTATAGAAGTCGGCGTAAAAAATTACGTTTATCATGCGGCAGGAAACTTTTTTTCCGGGTACTCGTAAATACAGATCTCGGCTAATCCGCCTCGGCCTGTAAAAAAACTCGTCCTCGGAAAAATTCGATTTCCAGTCTAATAATAAAAATAACTATTTCTTGCTTCTCATTACTTTTTGAGTTTTTCTTATGTTACATACGACATACATACGACTATATGTATATATGTATATACATACGACTGATGATCGGAAATAATCGTGAAATAAGGGCCTTTATATCGTATTACAAAGTTTTTATTTTAAATGTTTATCATATTTTTATAACGTAATTTTTAAAAAAATTCTTAGTATTTAAAGAATTTTTATCATTTTTTATATTTATTTGTTTTTAAAATATTATTTAACAGTTGAAATTTATTATTTTAACATTTTTGTTTATTTTAATTAATTAATTCTTTATTTCTCTTCAACTTTCAACTTCTAAAACCATAGACTGCGTGAGAAAACGCCATAATTTCTTTGATGTATTTGTACCCTGGGGCTTCACTTTCTGGCTTCAAAATTACATCTCAAGAATAATCTTGCGATTCTCTTCTTTAATGTATAACATACTATTAAGTTAAATAAAGATAATATTAAGTAACACCTGTACATACGGTAAAACAGCAATTAATTTTTGTTACTACCTTTAAAACAAGTGACCAAATTTGCATGCTTTAACAGATGCCCAGTTATTTAAATAAGAAATATGTTTAATTTTGGAACTACTTTCATTTTAACATTTTGTCCGATGATGGCTGTATAAAAGCGAAACTTGCAAGTCTTATGAAAATAATTTGGAAAAAAATTATATCAAATAATTACAATTTTTAATTTAATATTATTCGTTATTTAAATTAAAGTTAACTAAACGAAATAATACTTTACTGAATAGTTTATAACAGTAGAATTCAGTGTAAATGTTATTTATTTTAAGTTTTAATTAGTACAATTCCAGCGTACAAGAATACACAACTATCTTATTACAAACATTTGGTAGGTATTTGGCTGAGCGAACAGAGGTTCTGCCCGAGGCTTCTCTAAATAACGCTGTAGATTTATTAAGCTAAATTGTTATCATTATCTTGCTTTTTTATTTTGAAAGGTAATCATAATAGAAACTTTCTGTAAATACTGAATTATTTACATTTAGGTATAATCTTTATAATTAAAAGTGATAATTTAAAGGTACCTACACATAGCTATACTTATCAAATAATATAAAAGATTTTGAAGCCACGAATTTATCAGATTTCCTTGCATGTTTGCTATACCACATTGAATTTTATAAAGTACAATGAAAATTTCATAATATTAATTAACAATTCATTGTATTTATGAATACGTTGATGTCAAAGGTGAAGGACGTAATTGTTATGTTCGGATTATACTGTTTGAATTCATAAAAATGTACAGTTCTATATAAAAAAAAATGAACACAACAGAAGGTGTTTTGGTAGATGAATAATAAAGTAACATAATATCAATGACGATTAGGTGGCATATACACCGACATTGCAGGTGTGAAAGTGTAAATATGTGGGAGTATTCGTCGTGGTAGATAACCCACTTTAGCGCTTCGTATCGACCTGAGGTAGCCTGCTAGGCTTGTCACAGATATCCCGCAACCTTGGTTTTTATTGTTGATGAAGACAAATCATCAACCCAAAGTCATAAGAAAGTTTAGATTTTTTCCGGTTTCAAACCAAGTACCTTAGTGTCAGCAGCTATTCGGCTAACTAGACGTTAGACGACGGTTAGATGTTCGGGGTTAATACGCGCGACTTGCAGGGTATTTCATACATGGGGGGTATTTCAGACCCTTTTCATACCCGGGTTTCGTAAATTGAAACTTGATTTTTACAAAATATTAAAAAACGACTTTACGGTAATGCACACGAGAGACGATTATTAGCTTAGTAAGTTAGTCGAACACTAACTAACAACTTAATAAGATTTCGTTATATGGAAATCTAAACAAATGAAAATTTATCAACTACTATATTGAAGTTATTGAAGTATATTATTGAATATACTATTGATTTTAAATCAAAATCACATATTCAATAGGAGTATATTACTTTATCATACGAAGTCTGAGAAAGTATTGTAATCGTGCAGAAAAAAAAACTTGAGATTTTGATGAATTTAGACATTTTGGGGTCCCAGAAGCGGAAAATCGTCATTTCCAAAAAATGTCTGTATGTATTGAGATGTAAATTTTGTAAATCAAATTCGTTTTTTTTTATAAATTGTTTTCCAATAAATCTTCCAATTAAAAATATTCTAATTCAAAATAATTCGTAAAACTTCAATTTAATAATTTATAAAAATGGGAATGCAAAATGCTATGATTGCCGTATCGCATCGCCCGCTTATCATCAACGTTTGTGTTACCTTCAATAATTTTTAATTTTATAAAATCCTGCCCATCCAAATAATTTGTTTATTAATAAATCTGAATTCTTCCAATTCCTTCGTATTTAATTTTGTATTTAATTATTTAATCAGCTTCCATTTAATTTTTTTCTTCCAAAATAAATTCACACTTTCTTCAAAATCAATATAATCCAATATAATAATAATTTCAATAAAACACTTTATTAACTTCAAAACTTTTACTTGTATTCTAAAAATTATAAACTTTTTTAAAAATTACTCGGACATGAATTTTACACGTCCATCATGTCGACCATTTTTTGACAAAAGGCCTTGAATTTCCGGTGATTCGTCCCCACCTAGCTAATTTTACAATCTTCCAACTTAAAATCAATTTAAACATAACTTAAATAAATAAATGAATTTTTACCAAAATGTATAGGGTGGGTCCGAATCACTTTTGAAACATGACAGTATGTATGTGTGTATGGATGTATGTATGTGGTTAAATTTTGTGTGCGCTCTACCTTAAAAAGTAATAGACATTTTTTAACAAAATTTTGTATTTAGTACATAAATATTGAGACTTAGAGCTGATTAGATTTTGGTTAAAATCGGTATACGGAAACGCAAAAAAAAAATAATATAAAAAAAAATAAATAATATAAAAAAAAATAATAAAAAAAAAAATTGCAAATAATTTTTTTCTTATTTTTAAAATTTTAACATTTTAATATATTCTCCTCCAAAATAATATTTTTTTTAAAATTCTTTTAAATTTATTATTATTTAAAAGTATGATAAAGTTATGGTCATGGCCACATCCGATTTTTTTTTAATACTATTAATTTTTTTTTGTTCTTAGGCGGTCTTAGTTTCAGAGTTTCGGGAAGTAAATTATACTGAAAAAAATGATTCGCTATATTAACGAATGAAATTATTATTATGAAATTGTTTATTAATATAACGAATTTTGTTCATCAGCGCAAATGTGATGATTTTTTCATAAATATGGTGAAGTATTATTTTCAGTGTAATCCTTATTTTAGATGTTTCATAGGAACCTTCTGTGTAAGTTGTTTTTTAGTAATTAGCGGAATTTACGTTACAAGATAATTTTTGCGTTTGATTTCCGCTCGGCCTGACGTACTCCTGATTTAATTGCAGAATATTATATTGAATTTACCGCTTATTGTAACCTAGCCCCGGCGCATTTCCATGAAACGTCGTTTTATCATTTTTAAAGTAAGTAATATTTAATTTGTTTTCTCATTTTTTATATCTGCATTTCCTTATTTTATTAAGGAAGATTGTCATCAGTTCTAGTACCTACTTCCGTTTCTACTGTCTGATCTGCATACTTAACAGCAGTTTTCACACTTACCTACCTTAGTAGGTCATTCGATTGTTGGAAAAATAAACCTTGCCACTGACAATGGTATACACTTCTTCAGAATAGTAAAATTCGTAAATTCCACAATGCTATACGAAGTATTACAATATTATATCTTGTATGAATTTTTTCAACAAGTTTTCGCAAGGGAAACTAATTTTCTTATGACATAAATATTATGTTTGTGGCTTGTGAGATTTCATTTAGTACTATCAAGTGGAGCGGATAAGAGACAATTGACTTCATTAGGGCCATAATAACAATTAATGGATCAATTTGCCTGCGAATATAAACGAAGATAACCAAGTTAAAATTATCTCGTTCGTGAATTTATTCTTTCAAGTGAAGAAATTAAATTAATGTGCTTTGATTGAAGTATTTAATTTATTTTTATTTCGAGGTCTGAAGTTCAAAGAAACTCTTAATTTCCACGCATGTAGTTAATCAAATTGTATATTTTAAAGTTTCCTTTTAGCGCTTTAATATTATGTTAATCTTAATATTTATTTTATAAATTTTGTTTGCTTTTTGAGAAAGCAACAAAAAGTCCCTTTAAAAGTTTGAATTATGAAGACGGAGGATGGAAAATAGATAATAGGTAATGGATTTCAAAAAACGCGATCAATCTTCCAGCTCTCTGTGTTAGTCGTACAAAAACGCTTCTATTTTGCAATTTGAATTCGAACAAGAAAAAGGACGAGTGGTTTTTGCGGTGTTGCAATTTAGTTCATCATTTTCTTTATTTAGCTTTAAATGTATAACTTCAGTTTTAAATAACGAAGGAAGTTCTTATAAATGGGACTATTTAACTCTTGAACGTTTTAATTGTAACAATTAAATTTTCCCAAAGGAAAGACTCCTTTCGCATTTAATGACGACACGTTAATTTTTAATTCCGAGAGCATAACTTCAGCAAAATTTGTGTTTTTAAAGGAGTCTGTGTTTATTTTTGTACTTCCTGCGCTTTAATCGTTTCTACATACTTGTCTTCTGAATTGCTCAGGGTCTACCAGAAGATTAAGTTAATGATGTTTATATCCACTTGGCTATGTTTTAAATTTTTTTGTATAAAGAGATTTTATATATTTCTTTTATCTTGAAGTTTTTAATCTCTTTACGTCCATTTGTCATTTTTTGTAATTTATGGAAACTGGAAGTGCGCTGCCCTACGTTAAATATATGACATACTACCTTTTTTCTGATTTCTCACGTCGCGTCGGCGTCGTATAATTTATAATTAAGTTCAAAATTTCTTTTAAGAAGCATTTGTAATAAATTGGGCGTATAGAAATTGCTCGAGGTTGATTCGATTGGTAAAATGAACGATGAACTAGTAGGTACGAAAATTATATGGCTCATGCTTCTTTCCTAAAAACTCGGAAAAACTTTATTTTAAAAGTTAGGCACCTTTCAATTAAGGTTTGAAATTTAGTTTCTCCGAAAGTTTGAAGTGATTTTAAGACAAAATTTTTTCTTTCATCGCCTTGTGTTCGAGTCCATTTATCTTAAACTTTTTGTTCGGTTGAAATTAGTATAGCATTATTCTAAATTTATCTATCAATAATAAAAAAAAAAAAAAGTTCGTCTGTGAATATTTAATATATTTGGCGTCTATAATGTATCGATTGATTTCCAAATTTCAGTAAACATTAAATTTTGTGGATAATAGCATACCTAACGTGATTGTTGATGTAGCATCCTTTCTATTCAATTGGTATCAATCAATTTGAGAATTGTGTACTGAAATGTGATATACTACGTTTACCTTTCTGTTATACAATGCCAGCCAATTTTTTTTATTTAATGTGATAATACCATTCCATTATAATATACATAACTATTTATTTAAATCTATTATTATATAGAATGGAAGCATACCTAGTTTGCTGTAATTAGCAATGCTTGGTTGATGTATTCCTATTGTATCGTACAAAAGGAACGAAAAATTGAAAAAGATTAAAAATATTACGAAAAATGTGGAAGAAAATTAATAATCATGGTCATAGATATAATGTACTCACTATAAGATTATGATAAACCTTATTGGGTTTTTTCTTCTAAGCATGTAAAATTATAAGTAGCAAAAAAATTAAAATCATATGGATTAGTCAAGGTAAAAACTTAAAACTGTAAGTAATAAATTAAAAATTGATCAAATTGTTGTAAAAATTCTGAGGCTATTGCAAATTGGAAAATAAGTGAACGGACAGAATTGCATTTTTATTGGTGAAAATTAAAATTTCCTGTAACAATTTTGAAAAATTCACGCCTTTCACACTTAAAAACATTTTTCTAATTATAAATACTTACTAGTTAAAAAGTTTTAAATTAAGCGAGTTAATTAAACATTAATAACATTTAATATTTTTATTAAGTTTTCAGCGAAGGTTGTCGCTTTCATAACATATTAAATGTTTAATTAACTTGTTCAATTTAAAACTTTTTTATTTAAAATATTTCACCAGTTAATAATTTATATATTAAAATATAAAAACTTACTTAAACTTATTTCTGAAAGCTTCAGGCATTACTTCAACTAAAATAATTTTTTTGAAAATCCACGAGTGGTATTATCCATTACAATAAAATGCGTATTGGTAGTGTAGCGGACGTGTGCCGATAAGGATAGAGTTCTATTTTTATTAAGGGCGACTAGCATGAATATCCAGCGTGGAACTTTAAATTCTTTAATTCAGACGCTTGTTATTCCTTGAACCGTGAAAAGAAATGCAGATATTTATGTAAATCACTAAATGAAATTAATAAGAGAAGAGACTTGCTTTATTATTCTCTCAAAAAATTGACCACAAACGGACTAACGAATATTGATTGCTCTTGAAAATCATAAAATTTGAGCTTAAAACTTGAGATTTTGAGCACTCCATCCTAAATTTGCTTTACACAATTAACATAAAACGAGTATCTACTGTAAAAAATCAGGAAAAAAAGTGTAAAGGAAGTTTGGGGTAGTGCAAAGTAGGAAGTAGTCTGGTACACACTCTTTTGTACGTGATTTACCCTTCCGTTTAATTTCATATATTAATCCGGTAATTAAATTAATCATGTGTAAAGGTCAAGCAGAAGTTTACAGACAGTAAAGCTCAAGAGCATAATACATCCCGCGTAATTTTTTTCACCATTTACATTCTTGTTCAGATATTCAGAAAATAAATAAAGCTGCATTGGAACTGCCGAATAACATTTTTGACATTATTATGGTTATGGTTTCCTGAAGCCATAACCGTTACCTCGATCTACACATTGTAGAGTACAAAACCTTTCAAATTAGTTACCTAACGGGCGCCAGGTAACTTAATAAAACACAAAGAGAGCTGGTTTCGTTAAACTACGAAATGAAAAAACTTAATAATAGCAAAATGGCATATTTAGATTCTAAATTCAGTGACTAACATAAAATAATTCAACATTTAGCAAGTTAAAGTGGGTACTCTTAGTATACCTAAAACTGAAACTTTAGTCCCACGAATAAATAACAATTTCAAGCTCTGACTTTTTTGAAAAAAGTTCAACAAACTTAATATAGTATCGATATCTGAACGTAGCAATGTCCATTATGCCCGATTTTCACTATATATTACTTAGTTTAATTAACTTTTTCTACAGCTTTTTATGTTTTTTTGTCTGAATATAATATTATAATTACGTTATTAAAATTAATACTATAACGGATAATTGCAATTATAAGAAATTTATAAACCAAATTATAATAAATAAATTGGCAGTTAACGAAATTGGCACTTAATTAATTATGCAAATGTTAATTGCATTTTTTGTAAAAATAAGTCTGCAAATTTAATTTGTTGCTGCTATTCCACTTTTATAGTAGTTTTTTGTGTAACAATTTGATTAAAATTGTTAGAATTTTAGAACAAGGAGATTTTTAATTAATCATGTCTTTTAATTTAATAAATTTAATTATATTTAGCGGAAATTTTGTTTAATTTTCTTTCAGGAAAATAGCAAGTTATCTAGTTGTTATATTACATAAAATTTTGTAAACTTAATTGCGCTAATTATGGATAGATCGTAAAACGGCTTTACAACTTTAGGCGAGCAATTTAAAATGATAAAAAATCGATTTAAGATTCGGTTTTGATGAGTTTTAAATTTTAAAACGTAATTTTATGATTTTTTATATTGAAGGTTTAATCAAATATCGCTATGTAATCTAATTTATTCCGTTCATATAAAATGTACATACTTACATAGCGATTATTGTGGTGAGAATATAAGGTTGTGTAAAATTTATTTGCAATTTCTCGGCCGAGGCGAATTTATGTAATTTAATCCGGCATGATAGTACTGCAGGTTTTTTATTTCGTTAAAAAAGTTAAATAACCGAATTGCATGAAATTTCCAATTCTATAAGTTAGGGTACATACTGCCTACGTAAGTTGTAAAAATTGCACCAATTATTATATTGACATGAAAAGTAAACCTTGAATTGTGTTCATAATATTTTTAATGCAGTCGTTAGGTACGAATTGATAACTCTAACGAACTATAATAAGTAAATATGCAAATAATAATGTAGACTTAATCCTAGAGGAAAATGTTAAAATTGGTTTGTTTTTCAGGAATTTCTCTAAAATGGTAAATCTGACTCATTAATACTATTGCAAATAATTTTATGGTTTTCCTCTGGATTTTTCCAGCATGCAATCATTAAATTTTGCCATTTTAAACTTATATATTACATTTGATAATGTTAAAAAAAATTATATAATTTTTTATCTAAGTCGGAACGTAAAATTCTACTGAATATCTCTCAAGTGAAGGAACGAAGTCTATTTTTTTAGGGTAATAAGCGTGTAATCTTTCATCACACGGAAGTTGTTAATTGATCTCTTTCGTAAATTGAGCGATCACGAAACAATTTTGCTAGCAGTAAATTGGTTTCTTGTCTGTATTTGGAAGTATTGACCTTACGTTTGAACCATCTAAGAGTTTTAATTTCAACAAAAATAATCTCGTTCTCATTATTCTTGTAGATATTTGAAAAATTACAAAAGAAAATTAAATTATTTAAAACTGCCTTGTTCACTCTTTGAAATATTACAACATTAATATTAATTAACGTTAATTATGTAAAAGTTGGTAATTGTGTTTTTGTAGGCCAACAAAGGAATACTGAAAATCATCCCTTTAATTTTTTTTTAAATTTCAGATCGAAAGTGGAATTTTAACACAAATGACATGACGTAAGAGAGGTCAGCAGGATTCGTTGGTATGGGATCGTCGTCGGGGGATGATGCGTACAGCGCTCCAAATCTTGCCACCCTTTTGCATTCGCTACCCCACGTTAATATTACGCTCCATCGGGTTAACAACACCTTCGAACCACGTTCGCCTCTTTATCAAGAAGTAAGTTACGATTTTATTACATTTTCATCCAAAAGTAGTATTGACTGACAAAAAGCACCCTTTTGCTCAGACTAAAAGAAATTTTATACTTTTGAATTCAAATAATCTTACGATGATATAAATCGTGGTAATATCGGGGAAACATAAAAAGCTTTATTAAATAGAAAATTAAAGGTAAACTTATATCAAAGGTTTACAATGTTATTAATTTCTCTAATGTTTGAAGTATCCCAATCAAAAATATTTAATTATCTTTAACCCGAAACATGTGAAAGTACTATACAAACCTTAAAACCTAACTTTTAATTAGTTTGTTTCGTAATTGCCTCTAAGGTAAAATGTCCTACATAAATCAATCTCAATTCGTTTCTACTAAAATATGGAGGAGCAACGTCACATTAAACCAAGATGTTGGGTTTCGAAACTCCTTTTCCTGAATTGACGTAATTTTTAAATATACCTTTTGTATTTAATGTTTTGATTTACCAATGGAGCTTCTCGTTAAAATAAAATTCCTGACTCACATCAAACATTAATGAATCATGCGTGTTGGTTTGTGTATTATGTATAAATGATGTGTGTGTGTGTATACTGCGTGATAAAAACTGAAAGGTTAAACACCCTTGTTTAATATTCAGTATGTTACTGTTACGAATGACTAACGAAATCCAAAAATAATGTCACATTCAAAGAAATCGAATTGCAAACGTTCTGTAGCGTGACAAAAGCAAGGAGTGGTTATCCGATTATTATTAGAATGTCAATACAGTAGGGTGTAATTATAAATTGGAATTGAGGTTTTAAAATCCAGGTTACAACGTTAAATTTGCCGGGAACGCATTCTAGAGAACGTGGAAGTCATTTTCTTTCGACCTTCATTTTATATTGTCTTGTTTTTCAGTGTTTTGAATATTCTTGGACTAAAGCTAAAAATTTAAATAGGGCCAGAATCGCGTCCTTCTGGAAATGAAAATTCCTGTTTTCTGTGTACCAAGTATCCCCATGCTACCAATTCGGTACCAATAGCAGTGGCTAAAAAGGCTGTTATTATATTTCCTTACTTTTGGTAATATTTACATATTATTAAATTTTGGATTTTTTTACTGTTTCAGTTTGCAACATCTATAGTTTCTGAATGCATTTTCTTGTGTTAGTTTGCATCCACAAACGCATTCTGTATTTTGAGGAAGGAAAACATGTTTACATACATTGGAAAGCTAGAAATTATTTATTATTTAAATACTTTTATGTGAAAAGTTAGTATTTAAATAACTTTTAAAATCGTTGTTTATTGTTTAATATTAAAATACTCTCGGATTATTATTCGTCATTTATTATAAAACATAGTATTTAAATACCAGTAAATATTATGCTTAATATTGCATAATATTATATATTGTCACGCTAACTGTTTATCCATTAACTTAGGGGTCAAAGCATCTTTTATTCAATACAATTAAGCCACTTTAATTTAATATTATATTACTCGAGTTGACTTTTTTTATTGATTCTACACAAAAACTATTTACATAATATTTTAATTCTCTTATTAATTTTGTTTTACTAACTTCTTCGTAATCTTATATTATGATCGTTCTATTTTTAGATATTTTCTCACTTTTCTCTTTTTCGATAAAAAGGCGTTGGGCGCCGTGTTTATTTATGACGTGCCTGTTAATTGCTTATCTCAGAGAATTTTATTATTAGTAAGTGAATGGTTGACAAAAAAAGAATCGTCACAAAAATCATTGACATATTTTACTCACCATGCAGTTGGGAGTAGCACGAATTTAAAAATTTCTAAAAGCAATTATGGTAGTTTATGGTGTAATTTATAAATATAAAAATTAAATTATTCAAAAATATGCTTAAAAACAGCCAAAAACTGCAAGCGTACATTCGATTGGCTATTTCTGTAAGATTAACCCCGCCCATTTAGTATTTTTGGGCATAAAATAAACTCAAAAATGCAGATTTAAAAGACAGATCTTGGAGTACAATAAAAAAACTTATAGAGCGACCGAACTCGAAAATTACGGTCCTAGAAAGGCACTTCGAGCATAAAAAATTATTTAAAAAAATCCCCGAAATTCCCAGAATTCAAAAATTACAGATCAAATTCGTCTATAATTAACGAATTCATATTTTAAATGAATTTATAACATGATGTTAACATGATGGAAATGAATCAAATCTGGTTTTGGTCAAATTTGGCCGTTATAGAATTAAATTTTGATAGAAAGAGAATTAATTGAGGTAAGAGTACTCCACTATGTTCGCGATTATTTTTTTTAATTATTAAAAGTATATTTTGGTTCTTTCTTCGAGAATTGCTCTGCCTGAGCAGTTCTGCTTGAGCCCATGCTCACAAAATATCTACCTACTGGCTTTAGATAACATATATTATAAATTGCTCAAATATGTTTCTCGTTAATGTAAAAAAGACGAGATTTATGTTATACGAATAAGTTAAATTCTAGGTCCCCTGTATACGTCACTAATTAAACTGTTTTTTTCTCTCTCCAGATTTTGGTCCGCTTGAAACAAACGCGGCCTCGCTCATCTTTTTTGAGATGTGAGATCTTTTTGATTTTTTGACTTGGAATTTTACCACTTGTTTTATTATATCTGTTACTCTTGGTTCTTTAACTTTATGTCCCAACTAACTTCCAATGTTCCATGCTCCATTGTTCACTGTGTTATTCTCAGCTTGTTTGCTTGATACGGTTTGTGATTACTACTTGTTTAAATGTGCTGATCTGAAGTTTTCTAGTGTGCAGTTAACCATTTGAACTTTTACGTTAGTAGGGATTCATGATCTTTCTTTTATACAAATTCATCTTCATTTTTACAGCTTGGTTGAATTCTTATTCCATTTGAACTGCATAAACCGAAAATATATTATGATTATATTGATTACATATTTTACACGGTCTTACACATGTAGATGATGATATTTTCTACTAAACACACAGATATGGCAATATATTGCGATGCTCCCCTGTATGAATTTTTAAAATAATTTAAAATAATTCAATTTTTATCATTTTCTTTGGCTCGCGGGAAGGGCATGCAAATATTTGCGAGCATGAGACTCTTATTAAAATTTCCAATATTAATTTAGTAATTTAGTATAAACTTTTCGTTTCAAATTTTTGTTTCAATTTGTGCAATAATTTTTGTTGCTATCTAAAAGTTTTACCTCATGTTGTGTTATCGTTCCTGCGCGTGAACTGCTTACAGTTGACCGCCCTGTCATTAAACTTCGTCGTGAAATAACTTCCCAAATAACTCAAATCTTCAAAAATTAAAAAATTTCTTAATCTTTTATCGCTTTATTAAACAAAATAATTCTTTTAACTAAATCAAACGCACTTTTAATAATTAAAATCATAAAAGTACTCAAATTTAATTAAATTATAATGGAATTTGGGAACCAGTCGAACACTCGACCACACGGCATAAGCGTCTCTTCTCTTACCTCCCGCACGGTTACCAACGTAATTTTATTTACAAAATTTTTATCTACAGTATTTTACAAAATTAAAAAGAACATTTATTAATTTAGTTTGTGGCACGAGGATACCTTACCTCTCTCTTCTATATTTAATTAGGTATGTGAAAGATTTAGTGAGTTGGAAATTGAGTAAGTGCAGGATAAAAGTTTTAAAAACCTGCAATATATATATTGTAATGATATCTTATAAAATTTATAATGGTGAAAAACCATTAATTCCTTTTTAATTAAATTGAAATTATTACCAAAACTGAAAACAAATATGTACCTACATTTTTTTTTTAAATTGACAAACAAATTACATTCAACTACTCGTCATTCAATTTTATGTTGCTCCTTCTTACATTATGATAATTGAAATTTGCATTTAAAAGAAACCATTTATGTGAATAAAAATTAATAAATTATCATTTATTAAATGATAGTTTCTTTGTACAAAGATAATTTTTAAACGATTGTTGTTTTAAATTGTCTAAAAAATATTCAAATTATAAACGAGGAACCAATTTCGAAGTAGTTTTTAATATAATTTCATTGGTATTTTTATCCTATTCTCTGTGATATGTTTTTGTGTCGGCATTATTTTTCACTCATTCCCAGTGGCGGATTACAGGGTGTGATTACCAGTTGAGTTACAGAGCAGTAATTCCCGGTTCAAATAACGGACTTAGCTCGGCTATCCGGCGAATATCGATATTAAATCGATTATTTTACATTACCTGAACAATATTTTATTATCCTTATTAATTATAAAAAATACTCCTTAAAAAGAAATTTAAATATACTTTTCCATTTAGATGGAACGTTTCCTCGGAACGTTTAAATATTTTATGTAGCTACACAATAAATTACTTATTATCTAAATAATTCTCTTTTGTTATTATAAAATAACAAAATGTATACTAGCATAAGCCGTATTCGCTTTTCAAGCTGTTTCATCTTAGTGTTTGAAAATAAAGAACGACGGTTAGTGAACTTTTGCCAATATTGATCAGATGTCTTGCATTCAAAGTTTTTCATGTAGTTTTACCTTAAATTTTTTTTAACAAAATCAATAACTTGCATGAAATTTGACTTAATCTTAGAATTTCAGAAGAGCTTAGTTTCCATACTCTAATGCCCAATTCCCTGCAGTCCGACTTCTCAAAATAGCAGCTATTACTTCATACGGCCGAAATTTCAATAACCTGATTGGTAGATTTGATTTCTGCCTATTAGCACAGGCATAATAATCGATATTAGTATATATCATACATTTTAGTTAATTTTAATGAACCTAGATACATATAATGCATTCTTATTGTTGGGTGTACCATAAATTTGAAACACATCAAAGGCATTTTAAATAGATATTTCTTGATGTTTCGTTCTCACTTAAATTTGATTTGCTGAAAATTTATAGGCTTTCTGATAATTTCAAACGCTTTTAGGGAGCCGAGTGTGAAAACCACATATTGTTAGGCACATAAAATTAATATTAAATTTTAGTACATTTACATTTTCACTGAATATTATCGAGCCGAGGAAAAATGTGATTTATTTAATCAATTTTTTGTTTATTGTGCAACGCGATAGGTTTTTAGTGCAATAATCCAAGTGCAATTCGCAATATTTGGTGTGAAATACATACATCAGACTTTAGCAAACTATTCGCGATATACGCCACAATTTTTATATTCTATCTGTGAGCAACTACCCAAAATTTGTAATTCTAAACCAAAAGTTGACTTAAAATTATGAGCTATTCCAGTTATATGGAATCTTAACTTCAATCCCGATAGGTTGGCACATTTTCATATTCGCGAAATATGAACTCTACTAAGTCTTATGCAAATTTTATTACACCACTTTCAAGAATCACAGTATATTTCATTGTTATTTAAATTTTATTTTAGTTAAAATTGAGACACTCGAAGAATATTCTAGCAGTTTCTAGTGCAAGGAAGTAGTTGGAGCTTAATTAAAACTTTTTTAAGTCTCTTAAATCCACCCTCAATATTGATCTGTTTATTTTTATTTTAAACGTGATTTTTGCTTAAGTATTCAGTTTAGAAGCTAAGGCATCCCGAATATTGTGTCAATTGAAAAATCGTGTATAAACGCCCCCATATATATATATTGAGATGATGGTATAATGCAGGCAGTTACTGAAATTGTTTGCTTCCCGTACCACTGCAGCTGCTTCAGATAAAAATTGTTCCTTTCAAATGTACACAAAGCAATTTAAAGCGTGTACTACTTAATATCACAAAGCTTAACATTCTTCTACTTTCTGATGTAATTTAATTTAATTTCTGTTTGCATATTAATAAATCCAAAGTTTACGCAACGAACGAAATTTTTGTTGAAGAATTCCAGTATTATTTTTGTCATTCGTGCTTACAAAATAACGGGAGGGTCTGGTATTCAAAAGCTTAGACCCTGAGATGCCCTGCTGATATTTTTAATTTAACATGTTTTAATCATATCCAGTAATTAAAAATACGTTTTAAATTTTCCAGAAGGTAATATTGCTTCTAGATATAATTATTTTTTTAATTTTTAAATTATAGCGATCTTTGATGTCGACTGTAAAGTGAAAATATGTTTTCGTTTAGACATTGCTTGTGTTCTTCTTAGAATGTAAAATTAAAAAATGCTCTTTTTGCCTTAACGCTTATAGAATCCAAAAGTGACTTGTAGCTATTTTGGGATTTTAAATGCAGAAAATACAATATTGCGGAGCAAATTGGAGAAAAACCAGTTCGGTCACACAATTCGGTAATTTTAAAATTATTTAGTAAAATATCCATCGATGTAATTGAACTTCCTATTACTCGTTTTTATTTTATTAACAAGTTTATTTATGATTCTGTTGTCTTATCGTTCAACAATAATACTTGTTATTTTTTCTTCTAAACAATGCATTGATTAGCGTACTCATAATTACGATTAACTTTGTGGTTAGGACATTTCAGATTATTATATTGGTCATCCATATAAGATTATTTTAATAGATTTGTATGTTAGCATAAAATAATTATGTTAATAAAAATGCTTGTACTTTTGTGTAAACAAAAGTAATGGTTCTTACTTGATATCAGTCGGCCGACACTCGGAGCTCGCCCAACCGACCGACTGTTATTTAGCTTAACAGATAAGAATATTAAACATGACGGGCAGATCTGGACGTTCATTAACATTATCCAATAATAATTATCATGTTGTATGCACCTACATAGTGACGACAACGACACGGTGGGGGGGGGGGGGGGCTTTCCATGTGTGGTAGGTGTGATAACGGCACATTTGTTGAAATGTAAATCTGAATAAAATTGAAAAAAATAAAAAATAGTATATGAACAAAAGCAATATTAACACTATTACAATGCATCTGTGAAATGCCTGAATGCAAACACAGAACTAAAGCTGCTAGAATCAGCTTAGGATTATACAAATATGCAATGCGTTTTACCGGGAAACCACTACACATTGACCTTATTTTAAATCTTTGCTGTTCAATTTGTTTTCAGTGTAGGTGCTAAAATTAAATTTGTCTTTTTGCACACCTATTTTTGGGGGTGAAAATATTCAGTCCCTGAGACAATGTGTGCTTTTCCTTTCCTGTGGTACCCATTCATCTGTTCTGTATATAAAAATTCTGCACTGCTTACTTTATGTTTTGTTTCAGAGTCTTGGTATTTTGGGCTCAATCCCTGCAGCATGGCTAATATTAACGTTATTCATATTACTCGTATATTTGCTCACACGGTGTTGTGATCGTAAATCAAGAACAGCACGCTCAATATCAGCTTTGAAAGTGACTCTAGCCATAGTCTCGGTATTATGTTGTGCATCGATAGGATTAGGCTTATATGGAAATGATGATCTGCACAACGGACTGTCTCAATTACTCTCAGAAGGACGACAAGTAGATCATTTGGTGTCCAAAATAAGAAATCAAACCAATGCAATTGAAAAGAAGTTTCTGAAGAACGAAGAATCTCAATTAACAAATATTCGTGATGCATTCGATAATTATGCAACTAATCAAACTGCTGTTGCTCAAGTATTAAAATGGCTGGACATGGCTATGAGAAATAATTCTGCCATTAAAAAAGCTACCGTAGAGATTAGATCTCCTTTACAAGGAATTAATTTAGCTCCTAAATTAGATTTAGGAGAAAAGCTCGAAGCAGTAAGATGGCCGTTTACTATGGCTATATTGAGTGTTTTGTTAGTGTTATGTATCATTTTACTTGTTGGAGTGGCGCGTCATAATCGGTGCGCTTTAATCGCATTTTCTGTGTGCGGTTTATTAGCAATCATTGCGTCTTATTTAATGGCGAGTGTGTATCTTGCGTCTAGTGTTGCGTTAGGAGATTTATGTGTAGCACCCGATAAGTTTTTGGAAGACGAAGCCTCTCCGGGCCTTCACAAAGAAATTTTACGGTATTATACCAGTTGCGAACGAGCACGTGCTAATCCTTTTACTCAAAGATTACGTGAAGCCAAGGCGTCGATTGAAGGTTTACGCCATATTTTGATTCGGATGAGGAAACCTGCAACAGAACTATTTTCTGATAAAGGACTCGATCCGATATTTTTATCGCTTTTAAACCAAGTTAACGACGGCGATGTTCTTCTGACTTCTTTGACAACACTAGTCGATTGCCGTGCTCTCTACGCTCATTATTTAAGAGGTGCAAGATCTTTGTGTAATGTTGGCTTATTGGGATTGTGCCTCATGCTACTTTCTTCGGTTTTGGCAGGAATTTTGCTTACCATTTTGGTTTGGGTCGGTTCTCACACCTGGATTTATATCAGAAAAAGGTAAAATTTCCTCATCAAAGTTCTTGGCTCAAAATTAATATTTTTGTGATTATTTTTAGGAAAGATTATCATCAAGTAAACGAAACCGATACTTCATATCTTCCAGCACCTGCAGCAAGTCAAGCCATCGCAGCTAGAACACTTCAACGGAGCCAAGGGTCGTATCCTCCCGATACTCCTCCACCTAGCTACACATCTGCAATGCTGCATATCAGCCCGCATGCCTCAGCTCCCCCGCATGAAGCTCAATTGCTCATGTACTTTATAGTTTATTATTTTATGCATTTTACTTATATCTAACTGTTAAATTTTACATCAAACCAAAATATTGCTTCAGGGAAGAGTTTCCGTGTTACAGAAAGTTATTTCTGAAAAAATAATGTGCCTTAAATTTATCAGCGATGGGGGGTTACAAACAATATTTTCGATTTTCGTTATATTTATTTACGGTTTTCTTGAAAAGCAAACTTCCAAATTTTTAATTTATAGAAATTCGAAACAACTTTTCGGTAAAGTTGAACTTAAACTAATCATTAAGGATTTATAGTTGAAGAAAGTGTAATTTTAATCAACATAATAAATAATATATCTACAACCAATCACTCGACAACGATACAACTGTAGCTTGGAAAAAAATTTGCTCATTTTTCAGGTTTGGTTTGAAGTTTAGTTTCTGTTTTATGAGGAAAAGTTATTTTTGGAAAGCACCAATTACTTGGCAGTAACACAATTAAAGAATCCCTTTTTTAAGTATCATCAATAAAAAAAATTATTTATAGAGATATTTTTCTCTATGTTTATATTTTGAATTCAACAAATTTTGGGATAATTAAGCAATTTGGTTATTTTAACTGTATTGTATATTAGATGGGTTTCAATTTAGAACAAAAAATTGGAAAATTAAAGTAATTTAAAAAAAATTATTTTTTGATGAAAATTCTAGTATTTACACCACGAATTGGATAGGGCAGATTAATGAATACGTAAGCACAAGCGCAAAGTCTACAAGTTTACTAAGTGTTTTTACGAGTAGTGTACAACATTTTATCCAATTAGGGCAATCAAAATATCAGCTTTTGGAATATCTAGCCCATTTCATATTATATAAGCAGTTTTTTTAGAATGATACACAGAAAGGGATTTGAAACTGTGATTTTGCCAAGCGATTGGTTAAAATTTATGCTTATTTACATTGCTTCAATTGGTCAAATCATAATATTAATTATAGTGGTCAAGCTCTCCGATTAGTTTGGAATTTAAACAGTTCTGGGATAATTAGGTAATATTATTTTTCTAACTTACACCAACGCACAGGGTGCTCTGTTTTAAGTGACTCGATATAGGAGATTGCTATTAATAGATGTACAGACGTTGGGTAAAATTTTTGCAATAAAAGATGTAATTTATGTAGGTAAATTAGGAAAAGTTTGCCTGGTTCAGGAATTAATTACACATTAATTTCTTTTGTTCAAATATTTTATTCTATCAAAATTTATTTTTGTTCATTTTCTTTCAATATAAGTTCAGATTTGTTGTTTTTGAAAAATATATGTTATTTATTTACATTTTACACTATCTATAATATTGATTTTAAATATCTCAGTATTCACAAGGAAATTTTACCTTTATTGAGGAGTTATTTTCAAGCAGTTTCATCCTATCTTTCCTGTTAAGTCCGCCACCATTGGAGATGGGTTTAAAAAAATACTTTACGTATTAGGGCGAAATCCTAGTACGTAAACCTATTATTTTCAAATTTTCACCCAGCTCTCTATTCTGGGGGATTTAAATTTAAGTCCAAGCGATTCAATCATACTTTGGGAGAAGGGGATAGGCGTTTGAACGCTTTCCTGTTTATTGAAATTTTCAGTCCTACAATAATTGACAAAATTATTTTTAATAAAACAAAACTTCTTGGTCAAGTTTAGTTATTCACAAAATTTACCTTCATAATTGTGCCAATAGTTCTGAGAAGCAGAGTTTGTAGGTTTCGTCCTTTGGAGTGAAACTCAATGAAGCTTCAGAATTCAGTGGAAAATTTCGGATCGACATCAACTTCCTATGAGTTTACATATTGACCTATTCGTAATTTACATATTCGTAAGACTATGCAGGGATTTAGGTGCAAGAATTTGTGGTACATCTATGTAATTCAAATAAATTTGCAATTTTATATAGATTCACTATGTAAATTTACAATATAAAACAATGTCATGTTTTTTGGATTTTTGATAGTGTAATAAATTAAAATAACGTAATCATCAGTGAATTAGAATTTTAGATTGCACATTATTCTATCATGAGCTTAACACTTTAAAGATTTTTTGATCTCGCACGTTTACACTTCATAATTTTATATAGCGGTTGTCATGAGTTACGCTCGCACAAAATGGTATTGCACCGAATCAGTCTGGTGCGACATATTTATTTCACTATGCATGGAAAATGTAATACACTTTGTTTTAGGAAGATTTTACTGTGGGTAGATTACACATAGAAGATTTAAGATTTTCCAGTGGCGCTGGTACGGAATGAGCGATGGGTCGGACGCTGCCCTTTCAAAGCAGATTATTACATATTATTAATTTTAAATACGTAGTTATTATTATTTTTAACTCGGCATAATATTTATTTATACGCTTCTAATAACCTAAGTTATACTTGACTTTTTTCCTTGACGTACGAAGTAGACGATTATCTATCACGATAAGAGTTTTTCTTGCAAACAATTCATTCATTCAAACTCGCGTTTATTTCTAACTTCATAGGGGCTAAGCTGTTGGGGTCCTACATAAATTCTCAGAACCGCGTTTATTTTCAACTTGACAATGACTACGGCCTGAAATCTATGAAGGGATTGCAATGTTTGAGGCTGTGCTCTGTACAGTTGCCACTATAGGGGCTAGTGTTTGGGAACTGGATAAAAAAATATATATCGAGTTGGAAAATATACACAAATATTTGACAAAGATGAATATTTTATTATATTTAAAAGATAAGCAAAAACCAGATTTGAAAATTTTTGTTTATAGTTTCTGAACCAGAGAACTTTTAATTTCCCCTTTTGTACCACTTAAAATAGAGCACACTGTAGAGTACACATGCACAAAAATACAAATTATTTCAGTGTAACGCAAAAGGCACTTTTAAAAATACCAATAGAAGAAAATTTTGATCAAAATTTAACAGCAGATTTACTACTTTTAATTTTGTTTACTATTTCAGGTTTCGTCATTTTTTTAGCTGACTTAAGCTAGTTTTATGTGGCAGTTAAATGCATGGTTGTCTTATTTCATGTCATGCTGCGTATAAAATTGAAGTGAACTTTAATTTGAGCTTTACTACTTAAAAATCAAATTTAATGTTAGTTAGAAAATTAGAATATCTAAAAAAATTTGTGTTTATTAATGTTACCAGTTAATAATTAGAAAATCTAATTGGGCATGTTTTACCTAGAAATTTATTTTTGAAAACCAAGTGCAAGCTTAAGTTAAATTTACTCGTTCTTCCATTAAATCCGAACTAAATTGGATATTTACATATGTTGGCAGTGACAACACTGCTTAATACTGTAAAAAATTACGAAAATGACAGTTTGTGTAACGCTTTTTACGTTTACAGTGATGGGTGTGATAAGCGAACAACCGAGTCCAGAGGAGCCCATCTCTCTCATCTCAGGGGCCACACCCTTGGTCGATTGCCTTCCCATCACCACGAGCCATTCACAGGCCCAAATAATGGCAAGTACGCGACTTTGAGCAAACAATGCAAGACATTAGAAAGTTCCGATTTCTACTGAGAAAGGTAACTTTGGAACTTTTGAAATTGCATATTATAACTGTTCTGGAAGTGTGACATGGTTGTGTACTACCTGAATTTTCTATTTAAGGTCTGCCTGCAAGGACTTCCCAAACTTCAAAGGATTTAAGTTTGACCATCAAGGTAAAGCGATCCCACAACCAGGGGAATTACAAAGAACTGCAAATATACAAAAATTCAGTTCGTTGGGTAGAAGACCTCTACCACAAATACCCGACGAAAAAGCACGTAAGCAACCACCGGTACCAAAGGTTCCAACCACAATTTCGCAGCACGTTGAAACACCTTTAAGTGTTGCCAATTTTCGTTCTCTACAACGTGGTGCCTGGCAAGACGGTGGTGTTCAAGGTAATTCCCAATTCCGCTCTCTACAACGTGGCGCTTCGGCCATTCCATCAGCTTACTCTCAATTTAGATCAGCTAAAGTGCAAGATCAAGCGCAAAACGAAAACGTTTATGCAAATAGTGAAAGTGAGCGCCAGTTGTACGCCGTTACCGAACTATAAATATTTTAATTTTACTTTTGGGAAATGCAGGCAGGGAAAATTGCGACAATAGACAAGTAATTTTAGAATCATTCCTCTTTATTATCTCAGATTACATTTCCACTTTTTATACTTTATTATAAGCACAATGTTATTATTAGTGGGAGAATCCAGGTCAGATATCGGCTACTTTTTAGGATCTTTTGAAACTACCTCCAATCGCTCAAATTATGATATTTTAAAAGACAAAAATTGATAGTCATTAAAGATATAAAGAAGAATTAAAAACTTGAAATATTGATTAATGGTAGTTGAGGGATTTTAAAAGGTGATTTATATCTAAACCCGGTCTTCTCGAGTACATGTGAATACGTATGATATTTTTTAACACTTGAGTGTAAAGTTTATTCATAAATAAGTTACCTGTCACACATCGATTGCCACATTTAAAAATGGGTCACAAATAAAGAATAATTGCCCAATTATTAGAAAAATAATGTGATAAATAATTTTATTTCGTAGTTATTTATTTATTATTCTCATATTAGTGAGTGTGACAATGTTTTTTGTTAATTTAGGTGTAAGTTACGGGATCAATATTATCCTCACATAAGATGATTTGTTTATAAATTAACGTAAATTAAAATCAGGAAAACTAAAAATGCACAATTTGTTTACCAAAAAGAAAAGTTCGACTATTTTCGAATAATAATTGTGACAAATAAGTGTAGAATTTTTAAAAAAATTTGTAACTTAGCATGTTTAGGATTTAATAAAAATTGATCTGAACGTATGTAAATATTTTACAACATGATAATTAAACGGTTTAGAATATTTAATGTCATAGATAAGAATTTGAAAAATTTAAAAAATCTTTCATAAGCTTACAAACTTGTTTAGTAGGGAGTGTACAAGAAATTGACGCTAATTTTGTATTAGCGGGAGATGGTAGATAGAAATGAAAAATAAAACTGTAAATAAAATGTAAAGGGCAGGGTTACAAGTTGACTACAAGAAATGAGTTTGCAAAAAAATTGCTCAACTTACTGGAGTAAGTTAGGAAATTTTTGTTGATTTTTGATAAATCAAAAATGCCAAATTTAGAACGAACTAGAAAAACTGTATAGGGAAAAGTTTATAGTTACCTTATCGTTTAATAATGACAATTTTATAAGTTTTTGAACACTTTTTATAACGATCTGTATAATTATAACGATATGCTATTCTATATAACTTAAAATGACGGCCAAAATTTTGTAAAAAGGCATTTTGGCGTTCGTTTGAAGACTGCAATTTTTAAAATAATTTTTTAAGTTAGATTGCTACATAAAATATATAATAAATGTTTGACGTAAATTTGTAAAGTATTTAAATTTATTTTTTTGAAATTTGTGCATCGATTATTGGGCCTTTTGTTTATTTTTAAGTTAATTATTCTTTTTGTTTGTTATGTTACATAAAACGATAACCGAAACATTTATTTATTTCGAGGCTTTACGTAAGAGTACATTACTTTTGTAAAATATTTCCTATGCTATGTACGTTATGTTTTCTTGTAAGTAAAGTTTGAAGTTAAAAACCTTTCCTTACTTACTCCCAGTATCGTATCCCAATGAATTTAAACCTTGATATAAAACGTTTGTCGATATACAAACTTCTCCCTGAGAGATCATCTTGATCACTGAAAATTTATGTAACTTACTCGACATATAAATAATAATATATTAGTTAATTACAAATAACCTGTAAATCCTGTCAGCATCTAAAGTTTAAAAGAAATATTGATGCGAATAGAAGTTTTATTCACATCCAACCAGGTGTACAAATATAAGGCAGCTCAATAAGTCCTGACCAACCCTAGCATTTGATAGTGCATAAAATGTACGGAAAAATCAAGACAAATATAAAAATAAGTTTATTTATGGGAAGGATAAAAATTATATTACAGAAAATATTGAATTAGGATTTGTAAGATGTTGGAAAATCTTAATTGAGTATAACTTCAACTACATGAAATATTGGTATTAATCGTTAAATTTTTGTTTTAAAATTATAGAAAAAAACATTTGCCAACTTCGTACACTGACAGGAATTATTGGTTTGAAATGATCTATACTTACAGTTATTACCCATTGCAGTCGCCAACATTTTAGGTTCGAGTAATTCAGGCTGATAACCAACAAAAGTTGCCAAGTAACCGAAAAAAGATGAAGGTTGTGGTTTTGATAAAGACACCCTTACTTTTTGTAAACCAGGTTTTAAAGGAACGTGCGCTCTTCCATAACCTTGTAATTGTTTATCCGAATAAACACTTAAAACTATTTGGGGCCCTAAAATTAAACTGTAAGTATGTTTCCCCAAGTGATGAATAACTCACATCCATAAGGGTTGGTCGACTTAAAAACAATCTCCAGTGGCAAATTTAAAACAATTTTTTCACCATTTGTAACCACATTAGCGGTTTGCGATAGAGCTGCTTCTAAACCACTAACTATTTGCCAATCAGGACCGGCGACAAATTCGTATTTACAGTACCACGACGAACCCGATGATGCTAATATGTCGATATATTCAATTTGTCCAGTTATTGATAACAAAAACTGATCCTCACTCATTTTAATATTGTGCACTTACACATAACCTGCATTAAATTTTAATTAGTTTGAATACATACAAACAGTAACCATGGAAACGGAATACAAACGTTAATTTTTAACAATCAATCATACAAAGTGGTTCAAATTACTTCAAACACATTTGTGAAAATTAGCATCAGATTCTTTCCAAATAAAATTAAGTTGTAGTTGGTAAAACTTCATGGACATCATATATATTTTTAAAAAACAGTCAAGTACGGATCAAAAGAGGAGGTAATAATAAATTATCCTCGAGGTCTTCACAGAACAAAAAGTTCAAGTTGACCCTCCTATATAAATTTATTTAGGTAACTGTAAAAAGTATGAATCACACAGGTTGATAAGATTTTGTTTATCGATTGAATAACATGCTGCATTTTCGGTTATATTAAGAATATCGTAAAAATTTAAATACAAATGTAATTTTGGAAGGAAAAATTTATTACTTTATAATAAAAGATCACGGCGTTTAAACTTTTTTCACTGATCTAAACCACCATGAATACATGTCGCAATTAAAATCATTAAACATAATACGGTGCTTAATCTAATTAAAAGATATCTTGAAAGTAAAAAGTGAAATGGAAAATTAATTATTATTGTCAATTTTACAATATTTTCTCTATTTCACAATTAATATATTACAATGCACTGATTTTCTATACTAAAATTCTATATATACATTCTGAAGTATATTTTTCATATATACTATTATGAAATTTTAAAATTTTTGTAAATTATTTAAACCTACATAATAAATGTATCGCAAAAAGTTGAAAAAACTACTAAAGCTATTTTATAACTTTGTTTACTTGGCCAATTCTTTCATGCGATTCAATGCACTGCCAGCTTTAAACCAGCCAATTTGTAAATCATTCAATGTATGGTTGAGTTTAATTTTATCTACTTTTCCATCGGCGTGTTTAATTTCGCACTGTAATTGCTTTCCAGGTGCAAGATCTTTTAATCCTAACAAGCTAATTTTGTCAGTAGGTTGAATTTTATCGTAGTCTGAAGGATTTGCAAAAGTGAGTGGCAAAAGACCTTGTTTTTTGAGGTTAGTTTCGTGGATACGAGCAAAAGATTTTACAATAATGGCCCGACCTCCCAAATGTCTGGGTTCCAAAGCGGCATGCTCCCTAGAACTGCCTTCACCGTAATTGTCATCACCTATTGCTACCCATCTGACTTTGTTTGCTTTATAGTGCCTTGCTACATCTGGCACGGTTCCCCAATCACCGGTAAGTTGATTTTTTATTTTGTTCATTTCATTATTTTCAATATTTGTTGCACTACAAATTTGCAAATAGAATTTTAAAAATAAACTAAAAGCTGAAAAACTTACCCAATGAAGAGATTATTAGAAATGTTGTCTAAATGGCCTCGATATTTAAGCCAAGGACCAGCAGCGGAAATATGATCAGTCGTGCACTTGCCCTTTACTTTAATAAGAACAGTCAAATCAACGAGATCTTTACCATCCCATTTTTCAAAAGGTTCCAATAATTGCAAACGTTGCGATTTGGGGTCAACATCCACTCGAACTGCACTTCCATCGGCTTTAGGGCTTTCATATGTATCTTGACCTGGATCAAAACCTTTCTGGGGGAGTTCATCACCAAATGGGGAGGAGAGTTTGAATTTCTTGCCATCAGAGCCTAATTTAAAATAACTTGTGTTAAAATTCTTTCATTGCATAAAAATTATGAGTCTGTGCCATTTGTTTATCGGACTACTAATTAAAATTTTAAATACTATGAACCTCTCAATATTTCAAAATACTGGATAGTTCTTCATCCTTATCATTTTCAAGTGCCAAAATGAATTACCTGTTAATTCATCTTTCGTTGGGTCGAAATCAAGAGTTCCAGCTATACTAAGAGCAGTGACAAGTTCAGGCGAGGTGACGAAAGCATGAGTAGCAGGATTAGCATCATTACGTCCGGTAAAGTTACGGTTGTATGATGTAACGATGGTGTTCTTTTCACCTTTCTTTACATCTTTTCTGTCCCACTGACCAATGCATGGTCCACAAGCATTAGCAAGAACCTACAATATTAAAAATAAGCAAAACAATTTCTGAGTAATTTGAGCAAACTTACAGTGCCACCAAAATCTCTTAAAGTTTTAGCAATTCCGTCACGTTCAATGGTTGCTCTAACTTGTTCGGAGCCAGGAGTAACATTGAAAGGAATTTTAGATTTTAATCCATGCTTCATGGCTTCCTTAACAATGCTTGCACACCGTCCCATGTCCTCGTAAGAACTGTTGGTGCACGATCCAATTAATCCAACTTTGATATCAAGAGGCCAACTGTTCTTTTTAGCATTTTCACCTAATTTACTAATAGGATTAGCTAAATCAGGTGTGAATGGTCCATTAACGTGTGGTTCTAGTGTATCTAAGTTAATTTCGATCAACTCATCATATTTACAACCTTCATCTGGATTTAATAGTGCTTTTTCGTACTTATCAGCTTCAGAAGCAATGTCTTGACGGAGAGTGGCGACAAGGTAATCTCTCATGCGTTTGTTATATGGGAAAATGGAAGTAGTAGCACCAATTTCGGCACCCATGTTACAAATTGTTGCCATTCCAGTGCAAGAAATAGAGTTAACACCGGGTCCGTGGTATTCGACAATTGCACCGGTGCCACCTTTTACAGTTAAAATTCCGGCTACCTTCAAGATGATATCTTTAGGAGAAGTCCAACCAGAAAGTTTTCCAGTTAATTTAACTCCAATAACTTTAGGGCATTTTAATTCCCATGCAATGTTAGCCATGACGTCAACAGCATCTGCACCACCAACACCAATACATAAACAACCTAAACCGCCACCATTTGGAGTGTGAGAATCGGTACCAATCATAAGAAGTCCAGGAAAAGCATAATTTTCCAAGATGATTTGATGGATAATACCTAACGAAAACATTTTTATAAAAAAAATCAGTGAACTGATATTTCAAGTTTACCTGATCCAGGTTTCCAGAATCCTACACCATATTTTTGGCCAGCAGTGCTAAGAAAATTGTAAACTTCTTTATTGAGATCTTTAGCACGAGCAAGATCTTTATCACCTCCAACTTGAGCTTCGATTAAATGATCACAATGGATTGTGCTAGGAACAGCAACACGCTTAAGTCCACTGGATATAAATTGGAGCATGGCCATTTGTGCAGTGGCATCTTGCATAGCAACACGATCTGGTCTTAATCTTAGGTATGATGTACCACGTTCAATATCCTGTAATAAAAAAATTTAATTAGATTGAAAATGTATGGTGGGCTCACAAGAGGTATAAATGCAAAAATAAAATTGAGAGTCTGAGAATCACAAAAAAGGCTGTGGAGTACTTGAATTAAACCAAGTATTATAATTGACGGATATCACGCTCATGCAGTTGACTCAAGTCAAAACTCAGGTTTTAGTCGGTAAGAGCCCGACACTACCACCTTCGAGTGGTGTCTATGAGGATTTCCCTCTCCCTGACGTTCGCAAAAAAGGTATTATAGTGGTATCTTTCGATCATCATCTCTAAGAATTCTATGCGATAGTTGTAAGATCTTAAATCATAATTGAAATAATAATTAATTTTTTATTTCAGTGTGTATAATTATAAAGTAAACAAATTAATAAAATAGGCTAACGTTCATTTGTCTGTAGCGTACTCTCTTCCAGTTCCCCACATTTTTATACTAAAATTTTATAATTTTTAATAATAATAATAACAATCTTTATTACATTACGAAGGAAGAAGACGACCATACAAAAACAGAAAAAAAATAAATAAATATACAAAATTCAAAACAAAATCTTGGTAGTAATCTTGCTCAATGCAAAAGGTGGAGATCAGAAAAAAATAGTGGTTTTCATCTCAACTGTACGAAAATATCTTAAATTGTTTAAGGTAGCCTTCAATATTGTACAAGGCCTCTTTGATCATTGGATCCCTCATTTTCCTTTTAAACTTGGCCAATGGAAGGTCAAAGGCAGTTTGTTATATATTTTTATTTGGGTATTAATACTTTCTGAGCATTTTAATCTATGTCGTATGGTTTTTATTTCGTCTCGATTTCTGTTAAAGTTACAAATTTATATTTCTAAATAACTTCAGAAATGTTACAGTTAAATTTAAAGTAATATCTTCAGAGGTATCTTATATTATAATGTCAAAAAAAAACATACCCATTATTTTTATTTTCCATCATTATGAACTTTGATAACGAGGGGGAATAGCAAAATAAATTTTTGTACAAAGCTTTGAAAAAAAATCATATATTATTCGTAAGATTACCTTGAATTTCCCTTTACAAAACACTAGTTTTCTTCAGCGATTCCCATTCGTGTAAAAGTAAGATTTATCAAGTTATGTAGAAACGTAGCTACGGTTTTCTTTCAATTTTGTTTCTAAATAGATTGAAAAGTATAATGTTAATTTAAAGTAAAATTGAGGAGGAAGAGCATATATTATAACCTTAAAGTGGTCCTTATTTAGGGTAGGTATAGAAAAATTTTATTAGGCCTCCTCCCCCAACCTAATTTAATTCCAAATAAATGAAATAAATGGTAATATTATTTGAAAAAAATTTGTAACTGTGAGAAAACAGTGAACATTGATGTTACTATTTGGTGATGTTGGTAACAGAATTTTTTACTGGGACATCAATCATTCTGTTTGGTTCATATTTTAAAAATTTTGAATTAGTTTTTAAGAATTTAGTAGCTACTGTTTGCAGTAACGTTAGAATTATTGTACGAATTTAGGATACACTTTTGAATTTTAGAACAAGTGGGCAGCCGATCACTCTCATTTGAGAAAGTGTATATGGTTTTCGACATTAAAAATGTTGCTTTTAAGGTAATTTGTATACTTGAGCAATTGTGTACAAATATCTTCATATAGATAGCATATTTGCGAAAATTTCCTTTGGTGATAAAACCTAATGCCCAATTTAAAAAACAATGGTTTATTTAGTTAGATTTTGGTTGCACCAATGAAATATTTACTTAATTATTAGCGCAATTAACAACTAATCTGTAATTAAGACATCTCTGTTAGATTCACTCTCAGAATCAAATAAATCCGAAGAAGAATAATAATCAAATAATAAATAAAATTATTACAGTTTGTACTAATTATTATGCTGAAATAAATTTTTTTTGTGATAATCTAGATTTTGGGCACTTTGAGGAGGTGAGCAATAAAGAGGCAGTACCTCATTTTACCTACCCTAACTCTCTCCCAGAGTCCTTCAATCTACATAAAGACATAGTGATCTCTTCTTTATTTTTATAGGACTTTTCTTGGTAATTTATTATTTACAGAATCAAGTTTTTACTTCACCCGAGCTCCAAGTAGGAATTTCGGCTAAACATTCGACGTACATAAGCGCCAGACCGTGACCATCTTTACCTACACTAACAGTTGTCTGCAATTTAGTAAAGGTATGTAAGTTGCAGCGATTGCTATTCGTAGAGAAAATTAAGTTAGAAATAATAAATAAGTGTAGTTTATTTTCAAAATTTATTCATAAAAAAAAGCTAATTGGAATTTTTAATAAGATTAATTAGATAAAATGTAGACAGAAACAAACAACTGTTGTAATTAAAAATCTCTAGCATGACACAACGGTAGAACCGTTTCTTATAAGGTAAGGTATGCCGTTTAAGAATACTAATTTTAAACAATCAGAGTCATAAGCGGATCAAATCGTATGAGCCCAAAAATAAAGCCGCTGTTCAACTTTCGCTGAAGCATTCAAAACTTTTAAAATTTATGGAAATCAGCCCGTGTTATTTGACACAAGAAGTAGTTCAATTATAGCAATCCTAGTGCATAGAAGTAGTGACCACTTCAAAAATTGTCTTTTAATGTTTTTAACTATTAGTTTCTATTTTTTATGAAATTTTATATTTTTATTTTGTACTACATGCTAACAAATATAGATAACAAAACTATTGAAAAGTGAAATTGTAAGTGATATCTAATGTATTCAGTTTATTGTTCCATCCACAGTTACCACTACCCCCAGTGTGCTGAATAATCCAGTTATCATTGTACAGTACAGTCTCGGCAATCCGAACACATGCGAATCTAACCATCCAGTAATGCGAACAAAAGAAAAACTCGGTAGTTTGCACAAATAGTTTATAATCCGAACACAACTAATAAAATTTTCGGAATATAGAAAAATGTTTGAATTGCGGAAAAAAGGAATAAGATGAAAAATAATAAGCTGAAGTAGAAGAGTGGGTAAATGGAAGAAATCAGGAAAAGAATAATTTAAGAAATTATTGAGCAATTTATAGAAAATCCGAACGTAGAAGATGATGAAGAAAGTGACGAAAATGGAAATGTTTTAACGTTTATTTAAGATGGGCATGTGAAAATGATGTCCCATCTCATAAAATTTTATTGTTCCGGCAATTTTCGTTTCTTAACTTTATCTAGTAATCCGAATGAGGTCAGGTTTCTATTAGTTCGGATTACCGAGACTGTACTGTATTAGGTTTTGCTTTAAAACTTATTCGGATAGAAGGTAATGAACTTTACGGTAAATTGATTATTAACAAGCTCGATAGAGGAAGTAATTGATTTATTTCAATGATTTTGCTGATTCCAAATGTCGTTGACAGTTACAGTGAGTAAGTTAAATTCAATACGAATGCAAAGTTGCTGAATTTTTTTTTATTGAAGTCATTTTTTCTCCAACGAGAGTTTATTAAAGTAAATTAAATATAACTGTAGTCAATTTTTTAACAATTCCGTAGTCTCTTCAGAGTTATTGAATTTTTATTTGTCTTATAAGACTGCCTCTCAAGTGAAGTACTCATTGTAAATTTGGTAATAGTTCGGTCTTTGTTTTCCAGTTACCAAATTTACCCAAAAAAAATTTTTCACTGGTGTTTTCTACAATTTATTGCACACTCGACGTAACTGTGTGATTTAAAATATTTTATAGTATCTAAACAAAAATAAATAATTGCGTTTTATCTCTTTTCATTCATTCAATATTTAATTTCTTGTTTGTTGAGAAAAGTTTATGCTTCAAAATAAAGGGTGCAAAATTTAAATTTAATCGATTGCAAACAATTTGTATGGACAGGGGCCCTATTCTCGAACTCACGCGATTTGATTCGCATACGCGAATACTTTACTTTCGCATGAGAATAAATAATTGGTATTCTCGAGCAATCGTGTGCAAATGCTTTCGCATGAGAATCACACAACTTACATCGTGTGCTACTTACGCATGAGAATTTTAGTCGTGTGCAATCACATCATGACATTTCGAGGTATTTTAGTTTATTTTGTTAATAATAATTAGCTTCTATGTGATTAATTTTCTAATTAATTTCATTTGGATTTTATTTACTCAAATTCATTTTATTTAACATTACATACTACTAACTACCACACTATCCACTTAAAAAATCCATTTTTTAGTTTCTTTTTCTATTTATTTATTCAGAGTTTAGATTTTGATTAGGTACTAACTACTAGTTCTGTTTATTTATAATTATAAAGATTAAGTAAGTACGTACATCATATTTAAAGTTATATTACTTGAGATTGTAACCGCACTAGTATATGTCCTAGCTGTGAAAATATTGGGTTTGTTCTAACAAACAGTTCTCTCTGTTCTAGAACTATACATATGCTCTTTAACCAAATTGCATGGTATTAAAGATCATTTTGGTTAAAATTTGAACTAAGGAGCATGCGTACAGTCCTGAACTGGTGAGAACTGCTTGTTGGAACAAACCTATTTATTGTTGAAAAAATGGCAAATTTTGATGAGTTGGCAATATTATCTACGATTGAGATGGTGGAAGAGACTAAAATTTCTGCTGAAGAAATATGCAAACAATCTCATCTCCAAAGTGATCCTTTTGAGCTATCAGAAAAGCAATTTTTTTGTTTGTTTCGCCAACCTAAAGATCTAGCTCGAGAAGTTATTGATATGATTAAGTAGCACCATGCAGAACTGAATGTGGACGTACATGAACGTGATCATTGCTTCCTTCTGTCTCGCAGACACATTGACAACCCAGCTTTTCTTCGATTTCGGCATTCGTTACGAAATTTATAATCGTAAATAATTTTAATTCAATTTAAAACTTCAAAACTGACATTTGAAATTATTTAACTTATAATGAACTTAAATATACATTGGCCGCAATGTATATGTTCGTATGATTTAAGCTACGACTCTACGTAAGTATGCAATACAATTCGTGTGCTATTCGAGAATACCAATTTTAAGCAATCACAGATTCGTGTGCGAAACTTATCATGCAAAAAGTTTCGCATGAGTTGGAGAATAGAGCCCCTGGTAGGTACATCACGAGAAAATTGTTAATTCAAATGTTTTGTCTAAAAAATCAAAAGCTTTAGTACTGCATAAATAGTAAAAGAAAACGTTATCAATTTCATCCCAGTTGACCATACACAATTTCAACAAGATAATTAATTTATTTAAAAAACTAAGTTTTTTCTCTACAGATATGGACAACAGTTTTATTAAGAAAATTACTTTTCTGTGTAATATTTACTAATATTTGTGGAAATCTAAAAATAGAGAAATGATAGTCAAGATTTATAAAATCGTAAACGCAATTAGTAGTACTATTAATTAACTTTTGATCCATTTGAAGTGTAAAAAATATGTGTATCAATTATTGGCAATAATAGTAGATAAAAATATGATAAAGCATTTTGCCATTAATAAAGTGTGTCTATGGCAGAGGTCCTTAAATGTGGGACAAATTAGGAAATTTACATTGAATTTTTTGTACTGCAATTTCACAAACTAAGCAAGTTTGTAATTGTTTAACAAATTAACACAATTAATGAGACAATAAGAAAATATAGGTGTTTGACCACAAGAATGCGATTTTAAATAGATCGTCGAAGAATAGAATTTCTTTATTAGCTTATTGTATGTAAATTCAAACTTGAAAAATATCAGAATAATTTTGTTTAAAATTTGGTACCCGATCGGTTTAGAAAAAAAAGTATTTGCAAGTCACATAAAAAAGATAGCCACCATGACTAAATTACATTTAAAATGCAATTACATAACATGCAATTTTGACAGAAATCTTACTTGTCCTTTAGCATCATCCAAGTGAGAATATAACACTTTTTCAGCTAACGTAAGTGGATGTCCGACTTTCTTCTTCACAACTTCCAAATTGCTCATAAGTTTGGAATACGGCAAATATGCTTTTGAATCGAACTTGCTCATTGCTACCTTGGTAGCGGCAGCAGCGAGGGGCGAAACGTGGAAACATCTTACTTGAATTTCAGTTAAAAGAACCTGAGTAATTTTTCCACCCTGCAACAAAATTCAAATTTTAAAATTCCGGCTTTTTAAGTTATTAGCTGAAATATGGTAACACTAGAATCTAACCTATAATTTATTACGTGTGAAAAAGTTAAATACCCGTTTAGGATGTAAATTATTGACAACTATAGGTTATATAATAGAAAATTACCCTTCTAACGCCATTCTTCACGTGACGAATTATAAAATTAGTGCAAGTTATAAATAAAACGTGGTGAAATTATTACATAAAACATAATAAATTCAAAATTAATTAAAAATTTACCTGGCGATGCAAAACTCCCGTACAGTACGCCATGGTGCAAAAAAGTCTTAAATTTACACGAAGAAATCAAATTTTTAAGGGCTCCCAATGTCCCCTTGCTTATTCGTCTAGATGGAATACTTGCAAATCGACGACTTGCGGCTATGCGCGCGCATCCAAATCAGACGTAATAATTTGAACTTGGTATTTTTGTAAAAAATATTCCTTTAATTTGACAATATTTGTATTAACAATAATACCTTCTAAAGCAAATATTTATTGTTGATAATTTAGTTTACATTTTCTTCTGTTTAAATCTTGAAATGCAATATTTAGCGCATTTTAATTATTTACTTATATTTTTTGTAATATTTAATAAATATACAATAACATAAATACTTTAAATTTTGTTGACAAGACAAGACAACAAAAATTAATTTTATCAAATTATCTAAATTATGACGTTAGAAGTTTTACGTGACTGATATTCCTTCGATATAAATAGAAGTGTGGACTTGACTTGAACAAATCAATTAGTATTATCATATAGATATATTATTGGCGAGGTTTATCATTTGGAAATTTTATTTGATGTTTTTTTCAAGTTTTACAAAAATACCAATTAAGATTTTCAGAGAGATCAAGTGATGGAATTTCAAAATTTGAAAAGCTTAGGTTGGAGTCTTGCCATGAACTTTTTTAGTAGTTGAATATTACCTGATCGAAATTACCATATGTTCACTCACATTGTTATGAAAATTCTGAAATCTTAAAATTGTTACAACCCTGCTTAACTTTCACTCAGCTACTAGGTATTACAGTGGCGGATTATAAGACAGGGGCATGAAGCGCGCGCTTGGGGCATCCAAATTTCGGGGGGCTTCAAAATTTGTTCATTTGTATAGTAGAACTTTAAATTTAAAATTTGTTACAAAAATTCCCCAATTAAATATTATAAAACATTTATACGAGTAAATTGGCATTAGTTCAATCCTTTTTTATAATTGCTAAAATCGGTAAGAGCAAATAAATAGTACCAGTAAATCATTACAAAATGTTGATTCTAATTTATAATAAGGATCTTTTAAAGTTTTTTGCCAAATTTTTAATAAACATACAAAATTCGTTTGATTGTGTTGAAAAAGAAGCTAAATTATTAACCGATAATTGGAATTATATAAAAGCTTGTATTATTTGGTCAATATTTTAAAATATTTATGGTCAGTATTTTAAATAAATAGTGAGTATCTTAAATAAATAGTCAGTATTTTAAATAATATGGTGAGGATTTTAAACGGGCATGTATAAATTGGGCACTGACGAACAGATTATAGGTTAAGAGGATTATTAAAATTCGGAAAAAGGGGATTACGCTATTAAGAGATTATTCAGTCATTCAATAATACAATTAATTATCCGGAAGCTGTCAGTCAATCCTCACCACGATTAGATGACCAGTTTTTAGAATGGATCCGAGATTTGCTGTTGTTGCGTTTGTCAAAACCGACTCTCCGCACTTTCTGTTCTAGCCCGCTTTGACAATCGCTGTACTTATTAAAAATATCTCTTTAGACCGGCCCTACTCGGCAAAGTATGCTAATAGATCTCCCTCAATGTGCACTCGACTCTGATATTTGTGATTTTATAATTATTAATCATACGCTATAATTGTTAAACGATTATTAACTTAATTTTAAATAAATTACATAATCCTAAAGAATTATTAACTTATAGTACGTACACAGGTACTATTAGTGCTCAATTTAAAGCAGCCCACTGTATATTTATTATTTATACTGACCAAAATATATACTGATCATTTAATGATAAAAATACTAACTAAAAAATTACTTGCCATAACTAAGTACAGATGTTATGTAATTTTAATGCCAAAATATATGTAATTTTATGTTTTATAAATTTGGTATTAAGTTTTTTTGTTGTACTATAATTTCAAGTTATGGAAATATTTTAATGCATTAATATAATGACGGCATTATGATTTCAACGTTTATTTGATTTAAAGAAAATTTATCACTTATTTTATTTTTAATCAATAATTATTATCTGTGATTATAAATAAATTTTTTAAAACAAAAAAAACGTTTAGGGGGGCCTCAATAAAGCTTGCGCTTGTAGGTCACCGATAGCTTAATCCGCCACTGAGGTATTAGAGTCCAAAAGGCTATAATCTGACTTTTTGATTTTTTTTTATCTGGTTATTTACAGTTTTAAATTATCTGAATAAGGAATAAATAAGACGAAATTACCATAAGTTCAGTCTAAAAGTTTTAATACATTCAAAAATTCTATCTTTCATACTGCAAATTTAAGCAAATTCGGCTGCAAACATTGTCTGTTCCCATGTTAGGGGCGGCTCAACTAAAATCAGGGAAGGAAACACGAAACCACCAGTGGCGGCCCGTCAGGGGAGTCTTTGAGATTGCGTCTCCCCAGAAAGTCAGCCAGTAACAAACAATGTTTTATTAAAAATCATAATTTACAAGACACTATTCGTACCTATTAAAAAAATTATGTGGTGTTTTAATTTTTTAATTATATTTTTACATAATTGTTATTTAAACAAAAGTTTTTGAAATCAACACCTGCGTTTAAAATTTCATAGCTATGCTAAATTGCTGATATGATAACGTCAGCTACCAGTTGCAAGAGACGCTTATACGAAAGACTCATACTTAAAATGCATCTATATGCTAAATGCAATTAATACATAACGTAGGAGCGTGTAGGAGTGGCGGGGGGGGGGATTGCATACAGAAAATCTACCAACGTTGAGTTAAGTCTCTTCGAAGTTTATATGCAATATAATTTACGTAGTATTTGTTATTACAAGTTCTACGTATTTGTGCATTTATTCCCTTATACTTTTTAAATAATTTTCGGCAATGGAAATAAACAATATATTGGACTTTTTGTTAAAAAACAATTTTAATAACGTTATCTTATGAACAAAAGTGTACATTAAAAACTAATAGACCAACACCCAGCCTTTCATTAGAATCTAAAGAAGATAAATTTACAAGAAAATTTTAATGTAGTTAGTATGGCAAATTTTTGTGGCTTACTGGTTGCGATAAGCGAAATAAAATGTTTTGTTTTACTTACGTAATTTTTAGCGGAGAAAAAGAATAGAGTGTTGATGGATTGTTGACAATAAAAAATGTTATAAGAAAGGCAGAAAAACACTTTATTACAAAAAATCACTTGAGAAATCAAGAAAAATTTCATGTTTTGGGTCAAGTAAGAATTGAACATGTTCTATCAGAAAGTCGACGACTTGCTGTTCTAAAACATAGTGAAAAAGTCGGTATAAATAGACGTTTACTAACACGTTTAATCCATGTTTGTTTTTGGGTAAGCAAGTAGTTTTTTTAGTTTTAAATAGTTTTTCAATGGCATTTCAAAACACGACTATATATTGTCGTGTTTCGAAAACCATAAAAACGTTAATTTTATTGTTTTGTAAAATTATTTTAAAGTTTAATTCTGTTTTATTATTTATTTATTTATCATATTGTGTATAAAAATGTTGGTTAAATTATTTGCAATGTAAATTAGGTGGGTAGAACGAAAAAGTATAAAAAGAGAGGGGCGAAAATAAAGACTTGGGCTGACGCCTTCGCTTCGTCATAACATGTTTGTTATTCCCGCAATTGATGATATTAATTTTGTAAATAATTAAAAATTAAAAAGTGTATTTATTTTGATAGAAAGTTCTATTAATTGTGGTAAAGTGGGGGTTTAGAACATAAAAATTGGAAGAAATTGTGATAATATTTGATTATTTGTTGAAATACGTCGCAGCAAAATTTGTTAGACCAGCTGCAATACCACATGCAAAGCGCACATGCGAAGCCAATGACCTTACCACATTGCAAAGTAACAAAATTTAAAATACAAAAATATTTAAAATTTAACTTCAACTACGAGAGTCTCATGTTAAATAATGGATGTAATCCGAGCAAAAGAAGAATGATTTTGAAATTAAGAAAATTTTTATAAATTTGTATAGCTCAGTACATCTCAATATATAAGTAAATTTCATTTATACAAATCAAATTAATTTAATTATTTATTTTATTTATACACATATATCTAAAGTGCCTATGTGTTGGTGGTATAAAAACGATCTTGTATTTAGAGTTCACAGCTACCCAGGGCTGACCTAAGTTATACGACGCCCCTGGGCTACTAAAATTAATGCACTCTTCTTCATAAAAAAACACACAAATACAAAATAGTAAAAGTCAATTTATTACTATTATTACAATAAACAAAACATTAAATTAATTAATTTTGAATTAAATTTTTAATTTAAAATTAAAAAAAAGTTATATAAACAGAAACAAACTTTAGAGTAGACAAAAAACAAAAGATGTTAAATAAATCATTCTCTATATACATTCAAATAAAATTTTTGTCAAAGTCTAAACTCTTGGGGGGGGGGTACAGTCTTTTAAACAATTTTTTGAATTTTCGATTTCAAACGGCCATAGCTCCGATATTATTGATTTTTTAGGTTTAATTGATTAAAACTTTTTTAAAGATCATTTACTTATCTACAAATTAGGTTATAACCCCTTATCGCCTAGAATCAACGGATTTTGAGTTAAATGAATTTAAGTTAAATTATAGGAAAAAATGTTAAAAAAATTCAGCTTTTATTTTTTTACTTTTCTTGCGAACTCCGTATCTCTTAAACAAAACGTCTTAGAAAAAACTCACAGCCTAAATCGATAAGAAATTTAACGGACTACAACTTTTTAGTCAATTAATTTTTTTTGGGAAACTATACGTTTTCATATAAATTCTGAAAATAATGAGCAAGGTGTAGGTAAAAAAAATAAGTGTTAAATACACAAAGTGTTAATTACACTGAAAGAAGAGTACCTACCAGATACAACAGGTGATATACAGTTTTTAAATGTTGGAACGATCATATGACGGAAAAAAGACAACATGACAATTTAATTTGTAATTTTGTAATCTTAACCGTTTACAGTCCTGAAGACGAACAAATAAATTGTCCGAAACGTTGACGGGGCAACATATTAGTTGTATTTAAGTCTACTACCCAAGAATTCCATCAATCTACTATATAACTTTTGGACTAAGGATCTTTTTGTTTAATCTTTTTAGGACTAATAAAGATCAAAATAAAAAATGCCGCCTCCAAAATGCTTGCGCTCTGGGGCTATAGCCCATTTAGCCCTGTGGTTAGGGTGACTATGCAGCTACCATTTTACATTTAACTGCATTTGAATTGATTGTAAGTCATTTTCTTCACAATCAGAAATAAAAATATGTAAACGTGAGGATTGTACAAGTGTTCAAAAAAAATTACCCAATATTTTTAAACTTGATCCATATACCGGGTGTTCATGTGATCGTCGAGAACCTTTGAGGTGGTGATAAAGGACACTTTTCTAAGACAAATTTTTAAATAAAATTTTTTTTCAAGTCCAAAAGCAAGTTTTTTAATTTCTGATTTCAAACGATATTATTGATATTTTATAATAAAATTAATTTTTACATGTTGGATGAAATTGAAAAATAATTAAATTCATAACTTACATAAAATTGTTCAAAAACTATTTAAATGAATGATATAGTTTGCGACACCCTGTTATAACTTGATGTTTCGATTTTCTGAATCTCATCAGGCAAACCTGGTAAAATTGTTGTAATTATTGAAAAGTTATGTTTTTAAATTAAAAATTCAAACTTGATTTAAAGTCAAATTGAGATTCAGAAAATCGAAACATCAAGTTATAACAGGGTGTCGCAAACTATATCATTCATTTAAATAGTTTTTGAAGAATTTTATGTAAGTTATGAATTTAATTATTTTTCAATTTCATCTAACATGTAAAAATTAATTTTATTAAAAAATATTATCACATGTTAATAACCTTTACCATTTTATCATTATCATATCCGTTATATTAACAATATAACAAATTAATACGTAGATCTGTCCTGCATATTTCTGTAAGTTCATACACATGAAATTTTGAAATTGGGGCAATCTACAACTTTTGTAATTTTAAATTACAACTAACGTTTCAATTTAGGTTTTTTTAGGTTAGTTTAGTTTTCCGGTTTAGAATTTTTCAAAATAAGTTTATTTATTCATTTTGGCTTCAAGTATGTATAATTTTTGTTTTTACAAAAGTCAAATAAATTTGACTTTAAATCAAGTTTGAATTTTTAATTTAAAAGCATAACTTTTCAATAATTACAACAATTTTTCCAGGTTTGCCTGATGAGATTCAGAAAATCGAAACATCAAGTTATAACAGCGGGTGTCGCAAACTATATCATTCATTTAAATAGTTTTTGAACAATTTTATGTAAGTTATGAATTTAATTATTTTTCAATTTCATCTAACATGTAAAAATTAATTTTATTAAAAAATATTATCACATGTTAATAACCTTTACCATTTTATCATTATCGTATCCGTTATTTTAACATATAACAAATTAATACGTAGATCTGTCCTGTATATTTCTGTAAGTTCATACACACGAAATTTTGAAATTGGGGCAATCTACAACTTTTATAATTTTAAATTACAACTAACGTTTCAATTTAGGTTTTTTTGGGTTAGTTTAGGTTAGACCATTTAAAACTATAATAGTTTTAAACCAACCCGTTTTCCAACCAACTAACTGTTTCTTCCTTATGCTTAAATAAATTAAATGTAATATGACAGAAGCTGGAAAATCATCGACCATATTGATCGGAAGAGCTTCAATTAGTGAATTCTTTTTGTGATGTTTTTCATTATTACGACTACGAAAACTTGCATTTGTTTTTTTTTGTATATCAAATCGAGGAAATACATTACACTTAGAAACATATGAAAATTCTCCGACAGTGGTACATTTTAGGCTCATAAAAGTTAGCTAAAATGTTTTATGACTAAAAGTATGTCGAATATTTCTTCAGTTTCGAGAATTTCATCTGTTTCAAGTATTTTGTCTAATATGATGAAGTGCGTCGAAGAATGTCTGATATATTTATTTCGAGATAGACAAACCTAGGAACACACAACAATAAAATCTTATCTTTGCTTGTCTTCTGTCTTCCAAATCAACGATAAACGGGAGTGTAATCTAAAAAAACTTAAAAATTTAATGTTAAATATATGGTTTTCAGAGTTATAATCAATGTTACCTTTAAATGTTGTTCGAGGGTTTAATTAAATAAAGTTCAAATAACAATAAACATAAATTAATTTTATAATTTTCCGATAGATTGGAAAATTATCTAAATAAAGAAATTCGATTCACTAAAACGTTTAATACAGAAACTGTACGAAAATTTTAATTCGCAATACTTTGAAAAAATTAGCACTAGCAATTGAATCTCATCTGGCATCAGAAGATAACCAATGTTATTTTTAATATTAAAAAATTTAAATTGCATAGCACTTAAGGGAAATTTACTGAAATTATATTGAAGAAATCTCTAAAAAATTTAAAATATCTTCTAATATAAATTTATATTAAATAAGTTTTAAAAAGAACAAGTAGACGGTCGTCAGCTAGAGCGGTTAAGTGCGTTGCTGCTAATGCTGAATGCCTGGTTTGACTCCAAGCTCAGTAAAACTTTATTCTGACCGTCTTCCCTCGGAAGGCAATGGCAAACCACCGAGGTGTAATCTGCCTGGTACATCCTCTCTGGAGATGAAGTGTATACACTTCCCGCGGTTCGGAGCGTTAAGTAGTAGGTCCCCTATGTGTGTGATAGTACTTCAAACGCACAACACAGACATAGGAAAGAGGTTGCCAACGACAGGGGAACCGGACATGGCACATGAAGAAGAAGAATTAATTAAACGTTATATTTGAATTATTTATTAATTGAGCTTTCGGCAAGATGTATCGCCTTCGTCAGAATTATAATAATATTTAACTTGTTCTTTTTAAAACTTATTTAATATATTGTCGTGTTTCAAAGCAATTCGCACCCACCCTGTGCATTTTAAGGAAAATTTGGTTTTAATAATTGTGATTTAATAGAATTGAAAAATTTGGGAGATGGGGGCGAATGACAGGAAACTTGAGGCTTTTTGCAAAATATGGCTGCCCGAGTCGGTCGTTGATTTTGGCTTTGCAAATAATTTGAGATTTTGTAATTGGAAATAGTGGGTAATAAATTTATTTTAAATATTAATTTTGAATAGAGTGATTTTATGAGTTTGCATTATTTTGGATATTTACTTTAAAGTTAGACGTTAGTAGACGGTCGTAGACGGAAAAAATAAAATTGGTTTGGAATACGTAAATTTGAAAGTTACAAATTATATTTGAATGAGTGAACGTACAAAATTGATAAACGGACGAATTGATAGTGGAAAATCAAAACTACGATTCTTTTTAAAATATTTAAACTTTTAAATTGGAATTAAATTACGTACGATTTTTTTTATTTTTTTTTATTTTATTTATTTTATTTTTTTTATTTTTTTTTTATTTTATTGTGGGAACTTGCCCTGAGGTACAATTATCTCATCTCCCGCAGTTAAGAGGCTGGTCAGGAGCACTTTTAAGTGTATGTGAAAATCAACATTTTTAAAAGAATCACTGCAATATATCACAAGTTAATAATTAACATAATTACTATAAATTTATAGGAAAATAATAGATTTTCAAATAGGAAAATTTTGTATAGGAAAACAAGGTGTTTTGTTTTCCGAATTTTTGTGAAATCGGTTGATTTTCCAAAAAATGTTACTAGGCTAAAGTTGTAGCCCATTAAATTTTTTATCAAAATTTAGTTGTTAGTTTTTTGTAAGAAACGAAAAAGAAAAGCAAAAAAAAAATAAAACCTGTGATTTCTTTAACATTTCTTCTCTTAATTTAATTTATAACTCGAAATCCGTAAATTTTGATTTCTACCAGAGTGTAATAGATAACAAATCTTCTTTAAAAAGAAGAACTAATCCATTAATAGATAATACTAAAAAAGTTAATAGTTTTGGTGCTATAGGCGCTTGAAGGCAGAAATAAAAAAAAATGGTTTAACAAGAACTATGAGGTTTGGATTCAGACAAAAATTTATATGAAAATTTCTCTTAGAAAAGTGTCTATTCCATGATTGTAAGAACATTATGTATATTATACATCAATATTAAAAAACAACATTAATGTAAATTATATGTATGTCATCAAATTGAAATTTGGGTAATTATGAAAGCAGTACTTTGGATATTTGACCTAATTAACTTTATACCTAGTACACATTTTTCATATGAAAATGTATTAGCATATCGATATTTTTTGTAAACATTAATAAATATAATGCAGCGAACAAATTGTACAAAAAAAAATTTGTAAAATTTACAAAAACTTATTTTTTCCGACATTTTTCTTCCAACATATGCGGTAATTTGATTTCCGGTAATTTCGCTGTTGGTAATTTGATTCCCCGGTAATTTGATCTGTTGGTAATTTCACCCCCGGATAATTTGATCCCCCAATAATTTCACTCCCTGTAATTTCATTCTCGGTAGTTCAAACTGTACGTAAAGCTTTTTTTCAAACAGGTCCAAAATCTAGCTTTCTGATTGATTATATCGCACACGAGTTTTGCAATCAAAGCAGTAAATTTATAAATTTAATAAATTTTTAAAAAAATAATATTATGTAGGTTGAATTTTTCCTCAATTTATGCAATGCTTGAAATGAATAAAAATAGTGCAATTTATTTTATTTAGTGACATAATATTTTTTTTTATTTTTTTAAACTTCAAATATTCATAATAAAGCACTTGACATTGCTTTAATCCGATATTTGATTTTTCTTTGTTATAATATTTATTTTTCATTTTTTTAATATTTCTTTTAGCGATTTTTATTTCTTTGAAATATTCCAAGAAATTGTTTAAATATACTTTCTTGTTTCTCATTAATTTTTTTCCTTGTTTCTAGTTATATGCGACTGAAGAACAGAAGTAATTTTTTTTGTCAATTTTGATTTTCTTGTTTCCAAACCTGTTAAATGTAATTTATTTTTGTTTTTATTATTTTTTAAATATTATTTTTCTATGTAAGTAATACATATGTATTCTTTACTTAACAGTTAAAATTTATTATTTTAATATTTTGTTTAGTTTGTTTAATTTAACATTACATACTACTATACTAACTACCACACTATCCACTTAAAATTTTTTTTTTTTTAGGTTATTATGCTATTAAAATCTTATTTTATTATCATGAGATTATTATCAAACCAATAAAAAATTATTTTACTCTAATCATAATATTTGTTATATTGATTTTTCATAAATTTATTCTAACTTTTAAGAAAATCTGATGTGACCGCTTTATAATGGGTTTATAATTTAAATTGTCAATTTTTTCAGACACAATACCACATTATAAGCGACATTGTTACGTTTAGATTCCATCGTTACGTCCCGAACGTAACAAAATGCTTATTCTAACACCTACTTTTTATAATAAATGTCGAATTTGTATTTTATAGACGCATATCCGATACTTAGATACTTTCCTTACTATTTAGAGAGCACTTTATGTACAAAAGTGTTGGCGAAAATGCACCCCAAATCAAGTGTTGGCAAGAACGCACCCCAACACTTAATTTTAAACACACTAATATTTTTGTTTCGCGTAAGCACAATAGAAACATAAAATTGTAATTAATTTATTACAAACAAATTATTGATGACCTAACGATAAACATACGTGACCAATTCTTAGCAGTGTATTTCCTGCTAGTTTCCATTTTCATTGCATTGAAATCATTTAAAGGGGAAGCTAACTTACCAAGAAAATTTTTTTAAAATTGAATAATTAAAAAAAAAACTACAAGTGACCTAACGATAAAACCGCGTGACCTTTCAAGACCTAACGATTCCATATTCTTTTATATCAAAATGTTTTAGGTGGGAGGCCAACTTCACGGAGGTATTGTGGATTCTATTATTTTATATTTTAAATCTTTATAAAATAACTGCATCTGTCAATACTGGTTAATAAGTAAATAAAAGTTGGTTTAAGAGATGACTTCAGGGTGAACTGCTATTAAATGATTTAATAATAATACTTGCATTTGTACTTAGTCACAAATTAGATGATGTATTATATTTGATAGTTGGCTCGATCAATCTTATCAACAAATTGTTTTCTTAATAAAGTTCAAGCACAGAACTGCTTCAGTACAAACCTATCGTTAATTTAAATTTGTTTACAGATAACCATAAATATTGCTGAATCAGCACACAATTGCAATTAAGAATGGAATGACCAACAATTTAGCTGTTCATAAACTAACACAAGAAAGTGCAGAAAAATAGAGGCATGAATTCTTGGACACTCATCCAAGATATTGAAAGCTTGGAAACTTTCCTGGCTTGCTCACCATTTCGAAGTATTGGAGTGATTATTTTGTGTTGGATTCCTATACCGGAATCATGGGTTCAATTCCTGGCTAAAGACCAACATCGTTTTCTCTTTGATAGAATCTTGTGCAGCTAATTATTGAAATTATTGTGCCATAATAATAGGAAAATTTTCTTTACTTTATGTTCACAGGGTTAAATTACGTAAAGAACGATTTTTGTAAAACCATAAATAATTTTTATTTGTGTAAATATCTAAGCATTTTTATGAATACAATAATAATACTGCATATAATTAAATTGTTAATTTAATAGTTGAATTCACGTGCTAGAAGTACGCTTCACTAGCTAGGACGATATTGGCCGCTGTTATCGCCTTGGAAACTTCCTGAGGTATGAAGAGACCGTAAAATAGCTTCTGGAATTGGTGGTGGTGTTGGAAGGTGAGCACCGACTGGATGGAAACCGTTTTCGTCAGCGGTATAACTAATGGAATAATGAACTCCATCGGGTCCGGTGTAAGAGTATGCTCCATGTGAGGTTACAGCTGGTCCTTCAGGTCCTGGAGCGTTTGGATGACCTTCTTCATTAGCAGAAATTCCATTTCCGGTTTCGTAACTGAATTTATAATTTCCGTCTCCATTGTTGTTGTTTTCATAACGAACAATGGGAATGAAGGCACCAGAGCCACCACCGAAGTAACCACCTCCGGATTGATAATTGAAACCACTTAATTGGCCACTTAAGGCAATTCCTACCACCATAGTAAATACAATCTGAAAGATAAAAATACTTTTAGAGAAATTGTAACTAAGCACCAAACACTTACAGCAATTTTCATTTTGATTTTTCTTATTTAACACAAGAAGATGAACTGTGCATAAATTTGCTTGATCGTTATAATTTATATACCCTGAGCTGGTATTGTGCCCCACCAAATAATTAATGTAACGTAGATCGGAATTTTGCATTAAAATATTTGCAATTTAGATCGTAGGGAAGAGCCATGATGTGCATTTTAGTTTTTGCTTTTAATAAGCAGAAAGAATAATTGCGGGTGAGGCAAAGAGAAAGGTGGATGATAATGTTAATAATCGCATAAATGCTTGTGGGTTTCAAGGATTACACAATAATTATAACAGAGACTCATCTAGCACTAAGCAAAAGTGGGCCATTTTTAATGAAAGCAAAAGTACGAGAATAAACAATACAATAAAACTGTTCGTGATTTTGGCTACCTTGATAATTCGCTACTACGCCCTTATTATTATTGAGAAATTTTTACAAGAATTCCGTAGTTGACTCTTGAACTTCCTGTCTAGTTTCGAATTCTTTCTTTGTTTATATTTTTAGCGACAATTTTACAGGTTATTAATTTAAATAAAATTATTGTTAAGTAATCAAAACTTTGACAATTTTTATAAGTTAAAAATGAGAATTTTTTTACAAATAATTAACATAAAACTAAATTTTTTAAAATATTATTCACTAGAAGATCATTCATTACCCGTCAAAAATACACATAACAATTTTGTTGGGGTTGTGAATGTCATCCCTAGCAAATATTAGCTAAATAGGAAATATTAAAGATTTTGAATAAAAAAAAAAAAATTAAAATATTCAAAATAAATATATGTATATAGTTGATCTTATCTCGATAATAATAGTGAGTTAATATGTAAGTTGAGGATATAGGGCCTAATAATTGATCTAAAACTAGATATTTTTCTACAGCATACAATATAAAAATCTATCTGATGTACAGGGACGCATTAAGAATCATTATTAAATGAAAAACTAGCAAATAAAAATTATAAATCGTACACGATTTTAAACGTGTAATTCATCTAATCAGAAACAGAACAAAGTTATTAATAAAATAATTTTACAAAATTATTACATTATCGTTGTTTCCCATTAAAAATATATACCTATACCTAATATTTGTAAAACAAATTGCTAACAATCTTTAGAAGCAATAAAACAACGACGTAGAATTATCAATTTAATATTAATTGTAATTTTATAACGGTAAAACTTTCGACAAAATATGAAGAAATCAATTACGTAAGAAATTTAATTTACTAGAAAATGAGTTTTCAAGAAATTTAAATTTTAGAGAAACACGACGATAACGACATGACAAAAATTTTATTATTTTGTCAATAGCGATAAAAATGCCACTTTTGGGTAAAAATATATTATCATGAATTAAATACGCATGTTTATTGAAATATTTTCAACGATTTTATCAATTATATTTTTAAATGTCACTTTAAAGAGCATAGCAATATATTAATTTGTAGTATATTGATCTGTTTGTAAGGTTCGCTATATAAATCTCTTCTGAAATTTTACACGGAAACATTGCAGTTTTTGTCATCCTAGAGTATATGCTCATTTTCAATTAAAAAGCTTTAAATTGAACAAGTTAATAATTTATATATTATATTAAACCCATTTTCACGGCGTGGCGTGGTTGTTAAATCGTTAAATTGTTAAGTCGATTAAGGTATTTTTTCAATCTAACTTTCAACTGTAGTAGATTCCACTTCGTTCTTTAGTAAAAATAATATCTTTGTTGTTAGTCAAAAAGTCTTCTAAGTTTAAAATCGTTTAAAATATTTGGACTTTTTTAAGTAATCTGGCTATATTTCTGGAGGCGGGACCAATATAAGGCAACCCACAGAATCCCTAATGTAGTAATGTTGTTTCATTTAGATGTTTTAGTTTTGGATTTACCCTACATTGTACTGTATTTCTGTTGTATTAGTTTGTAATGACTATGTGGATAACTAGATTAATTTCCTTTTGTCTATGTTCAACGGTAAGTGCAGGTTCATGGACCTATTGAAGGATTCCATATTATGGTCCATAAGTTGGTTGAAATTCTGCCAAACTAATGCATTGGTTTGGATGAGTTTCCTGCAGTCATTGAACTGTATCTACTGTTTAGTTTCGATAAAATTAAGGTCTAAAAAATTTAGTCATATCAAATTTTTTAGCATAAACCAAAAAATGCACAAACACTTTTTTGAAACTAAAATGTTTAAGTTATCACAATATACAAATACACGTTTTCACCATACTATGGCATCATCAGGTCCGATGTTCTAGATCAGGCCTGATGTTCTAGTTCATCGCCTGATGATGCCATAGTATGGTAAAAACGTTTGCGATAATATACATACGGTGCATTTATATATTGTGATAACTTAAACATTTTAGTTTCGAAAAAGTGTTTGTGCATTTTTTTTGGTTTATGCTAAAAAATTTGATATGATTAATATCGAGTTACACTACCTAAACCACTTATCTATTGATTAACAAAAAATGTAGTTGTGAACTCTTTTCAACTTCGATAGTAAATTGTTTGTATGTGATTGTGATGAGATTGAGATATCTTATGAACTCCATGGTCTCGTCTTCGATTCTACCTAATGAAACAATGTAATCGTCGGTGAACTTTCTCTATAGCAGTATTTTGTCTAGGAAGGGGTTGGTTGAATTCATCACCAACTGCAGTGAGGAGAGTGTTACTAACGAGTAAGTATTTTTGTATTTCAACCGACTGTTTTGTAAAAATCTTTGTACTTTGTTTAGAGAATGATATTCATGTTTGTTTGGAGAACAGCGATTCCTTCTACAGACATTCGACTAACCCTTCTACGTCACAAACTGACGATTTCAAACTGATTCCAAATATCGAAACAATCGACAAAATTATTAAGAAGCAAGCGGAAAAACTCTACAATTCCGCTCAAAATGCAGAAAATCGCTCAATTGGGGTAATACGAACCCCACTTCAAAAATTTAAAAAAATTTAACATAAGAAAAACGTAAAATTTTTAAAATTTTTTAAAATTTCAATTTTAATTTTTCAATTTTGTTTGGTAAAAAAAATATATTGATTACTTGCTTCTTTTTATTTTATTTTTCTTATGTTAAATACGACTGAAGATCAATAATAATTGTGAAATAAGAGTTTTTATATCGTATTACAAAGTTTTTTATTTTAAATTTTTATCATTTTTATAACGTAATTTTTTCAAAATTCATTTGCTTGTTTATTTAAATATTCTAAGTGTAAATCTGTTAAATTTGAATTTTTGTCGTTTTTATTGTTTTTTAAATATTGTTTTTCTATGTGAGTATATATTCTTTACTTAACAGTTAAAATTCATTATTTTAACTTTTTGTTTAGTTTAATTAATTTTATATAAAACTTTATGTTTATATTTCCAATTTACACCTTCAGCTACTAACTATAATTTTATTAGAAAATTTTTAAATTCTTGAGTTCTGATATCGTGCTATTACCATGTATTTTTAATAAAAAGAGATGATTTTTAAGGAGTTAATAAAAAATTATAAAGGATTAATAAAATCACAGTTTATTAATAAAATAAAAGTTTGTGGATTATGTGTAGTGCTAATTATATAATAATGTTAATAATGTTTTATAACATTTTTAAGAATTGCAAAAGTTGTTTGAAAATTTATTTTTTCAAATATTTACTTATAATCAATATGATGCTAATTGGTCAATCCAAAATCTGATAGAACAATAAATTGCGAAAGGTGCAGTCATCTCAATATAAGATATAGATTTTATGCATTTACAAAGTTTCAAATTGAATTAAGATGATTAAATATGTGCTTACTGCTCCAATTATCTAAAAAGTTAAAACATTATATCAGTTTCATATCATATCTCAAGAAAATTGTTCAATAATTTATCCTTTTGAATATAAGGTAAACTCTCAGGGTCTATAGCCTAACCTAGAATGCAAACCACAACAACGATAATTTTTTTAAGTTACTGGATTTTGAACCCAGATTCATATTCTTATAAATTTTACTACTAAACATTTCTATAGCAAAATACTAAATACTTACGCCATACGCAGTGCCCAGATTTATTGGAAAAAAGCCTAGTGCTGTTATTTCACTGTTACTGTGTAAAAGTTGCATTGAAAATGAAAATACCTAAAAATATAAACTTGTAGAACAGAATGATCAAAAGGGCTGTAAATTTTTTCTTGAGTCTTATTTTAAAATCAGAATATTTATTATAACAATCAATTAATTAGTTTGTCACCTAATAATTTCGGTGGTTTTTTGAAACATTAAAATATAATAACTTATTTTGATGCATTTATTTTTTTTATTAATTTTTATATTATGTACCTACTTAAAATACTTACTTCGCCTTGTATTATATTATTTTTATTAGTAGACGTCACTTTAATTAATGATCTTTTGAAAGACATTACCTGAAAGTAATAAATTTATGTATTGTTTTGTTTTTATAGTCAGCCATATATAATTAATTTTATTTTAATTATTAAAATTAAGAAATATAATGTTAAAATAAAATTTAAAAATTAACTGATGAATAAACAATATTGTTCAATATTATATAAATTATGTAATTATTTAAATAATTTGCTTAGAAAATTTTTATTTTTATTGTTTATTTAATCTATTAATTTTAAAATATTCATGCAATAGAAATTATTACTCACGGTATCATCAAAACTGTTACAGGAAAATAAAATAATGAGTAAATTATATAACGGAATTAAAATTGGAGTAATTGCAGAGTTAAGCGACGCAAAGGTTAGGTCTTTGTAATCTGTGTATAATAAAATTGTGTAAAGACGAAATAAGTTTATAACCAAAAATGAAAAATTTGATGCAAAATTCAATAGTATGGGTAACGAATAGACTTCGTTAATAGTGTTAGATAAATTTAATATATTTTGATGTAATTTTGCGATTTTTTTAATCAAACTTGCTATAAGTTGATTGTTAATTATCGCTGGAGAATTATGCAAGCATAATGTACCGTAATATTGATTTAGGGCAATTAAATACTTTTTCATTGCTAAAATGTAACAACAAAATAAAATTTGCATTAATGTTTGAAATGCACTAAATATGAAGTACATAATAGTTATCTCAATTATTAAGATATTTGAATTAATTATAAGTAATATTTCACACAAACAACTAATAAATATTACTATAATTCCAGATAAAAGTAATATCAAACTGTTTCGTCTCAGATTGTAATCAGTACGTAGCCCCCTTATCGAATTATCCAATTTAGAAATTCGTTGCCAAATATCTAAAATTGTTTTTCCATAGTATTCATTGTTGATTATCGAAATAAAAAATATTATTTTGAAAAAAAATATAAAGATTGAGTATAATTGATGTATGGCGGATTTCTGAAACTTATATAAGGTAATGAAAATGTAGTCAAAATATGTAGAAACGGATACAGATATAAATATAAGCAAATAAAAAATCAGTTTTCTGAAGTTGTAGTATTCGATAAATATAAACGTTCTTTTTCCTTTTTTCTTTTCGCTATAAAATGAAGACAAGCCAAATAAACTATAAATTAGATACACCGGATATAAGGAACTGAAGGTATCCATCTTACGGAAAGACAGCAATTGATTCCTTTTACTTACTACGTACTTATTTTAATTAATTAAATATTAATGCTTTTATTATCAAAAGATAAAATATCTTATCGGTATTTTTTCTATTTACATCTCATACATATTATGGCTTTTCAATAACCGATTGGTCATTTTAGACTATAAATCATAAAGACAACATTTGTTGCTTTCTTTGTCTATTTAAATTAAACAAATTACATCTTTTATGTTCTCATTAGTAAAGTAGAAAACTCTGAAGCTAAGCTCCTTGTCCAAATTTTCAAAAAAAGCAATTTCTCAAAAATTCCATTTGTTGAATAGTTAATATTGAATTACATTACTGATCAAATTAATATTTATTGATTGCGCTTGCAAATTTTAATTCTAATTTTATGAATATTTTCACAGTATTTAAGGTTGGTTATGCTATGTGATTTTACGTTTACAAATATTAATATTTTAGGTTTGTTGCAAAGATCGTTTCATACTCGATAATGGTGATAGAGTTGAGTTCAAATAGCTTGCTAGTTGGTAATGAGATTAAGGAATAATCAATCGAGTCAATTCTTGATTTATAAAAATTATTATGTATTTATATTTAAATTATTATTATTATTACTATGTGGATACAGTCATTTTGATATTCTAAGTTACTTTTTATAATGTTATATATTGTTTTCAAACACTTACTTTCCAAAGAGAAATAAGTATTTACGCCCCAAATAGAAATTTTAGCTTTATTTTGATCCTAAAATAGATCTTTGCTTCTGTTTTGATTCCAGAAACAGTAAAGTAAACCTTATCTCACCATAAACGTTATTTTATGATTCTTGCTTTATTCTAATGAATCTAATTTATTCTAATGAATTAAATTGTTCTAAATAAAATTTACCTTATGACCAGAGCTCGGAACTTTATGCGCTAAAAAACAATGAAATATGCGCATACGTATGCGCTAAAAAATAGTAAAATATGCGGTATAATATGTAGTAAAAATTAGTATAATATTATGCAAAATTTATAAAAAAATTTGCTTAATCTTAAAATGACAAATAAAGAAAGTTGTAACTGTTAACATTTATTGAAGAAACAAAAACAATATTAAAAATTAAGAATAAACTTTGGAAAATCGAAATAGTACATTATGCAACAAGAGGATAAAGTGACCAATTTTTGATCAGAGGGACATGGTTTGTTTGCACGAGGCTTTAGCCGAAGGCAGCAATTACCCTCAGGTTAAAAGTCGCTTTATTCCCGAGGAGCATATACTACTTTTTGCAATTAGTCATGTTACGAGTTTAGTAAAACTTGGTTTAATTTATAAACGATGTTTAAAAACGTAGGTATTTTTAAATTATTTTAACACCCAGTGGCGTAACTATACCATCTGAGGCCTGTGGCAAATTTATTGGATGACCCCCCCCCTCCAATAAAAATTGTCACGTTGTAATTGAATTTTAATAAATCACTTAAAAAGTTACTCGACAGTATTATACCTTCCAATTTAAAAATATTTTATTTGAAAATATTACCTTGACAAAAATGGACCGGGAAAGGTTTTCCATACAAGTGAGAACCCTGTTATATAAAATTTATAATTTTTACTAAATTTTGTTAAAAATGTTAGGTTACTTCTGAGTTTGTGGCTTTTCGGTCGGAGCCCTCAAGCTCTCGCGGGGCCCGTGGCATTTTTCCAGCACTGCCACCCTATAGTTACGCCACTGTTAATACCAACATACAAATTACGGCTATACTGGTAAAATTAAACAGTAATTTGTATGATAATCAATAGATAAGTGGTTTAAGTAGTGTAACTCGATATTAATCATATCAAATTTTTAGCATAAACCAAAAAATGCACAAAACACTTTTTCGAAACTAAAATGTTTAGGTTATCACAATATATAAATACACTGTATGTATATTATCGCAAACGTTTTCACCATACTATTCCATCATCAGGCGATGAACTAGAAGGAGAAACGAGTGAAAACGTTTGCGATAATATACATACAGTGTATTTATATATTGTGATAACTTAAACATTTTAGTTTCGAAAAAGTGTTTTGTGCATTTTTTGGTTTATGCTAAAAATTTGATATGATTAATTTGTATGGTTGGTATTAAAATAATTTAAAAACACCTACGTTTTTAAACGTTGTTTATAAATTAAACCAAGTTTTACTAAACTCGAAATTAGGCTCACACTGTACAAGTGGCCCGAAATCAACAAAATATGCAATTATATGTTCTTAAACCTAAAATTTGCAAGTTTGTCTAAAAAGTAACAAAATATGCAAAATTATGCAAAATTATGAAAATCCAACATAATTAAGGTAAGAGCGGTAGACACATTGCCTGCTTGTTCGACCGTCTAGCCATCACACAATGTGTTTCTGACTTATTAGTCGTCATCAGTACCGCTTACGGTGTTATCACTTAATTATGTGCACTATACCAGCTACTAGTTCACACTTTTTTTTTCAGTTTTTAAACTTTTATGCATGATGGGTGCAATATTTTTAACTTTCATATTTGATTAGAGTTTCACTCCATAACGCACGTTGGCGCGGTTCCAATTTTTGTGTAGTGACATCGCGTATAGCAGTCCACATAAAGTGTGAACCAGTAGCTCGTATAGTGCACATAATTAAGTGATAACACCAAGTAAGCGGTACTGATGACGACTAATGAGTCAGAAACACATTGTGTGATGGCTAGACGGTCAAAATAGCAGGCAATGTGTCTACCGCTCTTATCTTAATTATGTTGGATTTTCAGTTTTTAAACTTTTATGCACGATGGGTGCCATATTTTTTTAACTTTCAAAGTACTTTAAATTGTATGTGACTTACCAAATAAAACAAAATAACTAAACTAAACAATGTCACGTGTCTAAATGAAATTGTTATGGTTTTAAAAATGAAAATGATTCTATTTAAATAAAATTTTTAAGGTTAAATAAATAAAAATAGTTCTATTTAACCTTAAAAATTTCATTTAGACACGTGACATTGTTAAATTTAGTTATATGTTGGGCTTTATGACCAGATCCACACATGAATTTTCCGATGTGAGGTCACTGATATTGATATAATGGGCTTTCGTCAGATCTATTCTGGAATACTGCTCGTCGGTATGGTGTTCTTCGTACGATACTCATATCAATAGAATTTATAGAGGGTTCGGTGAAGATTTCTCAGAATGTTATGTTTTAAAAAACAAATTGATTACAGTTCCGAAAGTTATGATGACTTGTTGGACTATTTTGGTATGAAACTATTGTCTTCTATGAGATCTATCTTTAATTTAATGCTACTATTTAAAATACTGAACAATCTTGTAAACGGTCCGAGCTTGTTGTTTCTATTCGGAATCAAACCTCTGTACGAAACTTGCAGAAAAAATTAATTTTTATAGAACAAACTAGCTCACCCGGCAGACGTTGTCCTGCCTCAGATTCTGAATAATAATAATAGTCTTTATTTCATTTCAATAATCATTTATTTAGAAATGTAGTCACAATGATTAATAAAAGGATTTTATTAACACGAAATTTTTTGCTTTTTTGTCTGGCGCGTAAAAAAGAACTTCATCTGAATAAACCAAAAAACCATAATAAATATAATACAATAAATAAGTTGTAATGTATGTAAGAATAATTCTTTATTTAAAAAAAGCTCCTGCACCATGAAGGATTTGCTCTGCAATCTGTAAATAAAAAATTTTGTAAATCTGTAAATCGAAAGTTACTATATTTCCACTTACCTTACCACGTGCGTAAGTTATGTTCATCGCAACGCTTGGCGATAGATGATATTTTTTGTCCTTCCGCTTGGACAGAAAACGTATAGTGCCGATGGTTTTCCTACTCTCGAACACGCTACATACAACTACCCATGAGAAAAACATGGCAATTCCAGGAGTATGCCACATACTTCCAACGATTGGCCTTGCGCTTTGTTAATAGTTATTGCAAATGCAAGACGAACAGAAAACTGGACATGCTTAAATTGAAACAGCAAATCAGTGGGAATCAATGGTATTCTTGGAATGAAAACATCCTCGCCTTTAAACATTCCCATGATTATAGTCGCTTTAATGACATTCTTCATAAGATTTTTAACAGAAAGCCTTGTGCCATTACAGAGTTCCGGCTGGTTCAAATTGCGTAACATGATAATTACGGATCCAACCTTCAGCTGCAAATTATGCGGCGGCATTCCTGGCAAATCCAAGGAATTCAGAAACTCAACCGGATAATTGACCACTTCATCGGGATCGGTAATTGAATCAATGGATTGAAACAAATGTAGTTGTCCAGCAATTTGATTTTGAATTTTTATATTTAAATCGGCCACGTTCTTATTTTTAGCAGCTAAAATAGCCCGTTTGCTCAACCAAGCATGGTTCTTGTAACATTCACCAATATTCGGGAATACTTTTCTTATAAATTCTTCTTCCGACGTTGCAAATTGACAAAAATTCTGTGAAAATGAAATCAGGCCAGTGGAAGCGTCAACCGGAATTTTTCAATTGCCAATATTTAATAATTGTGTGGAAAACACATCCGCCGATTCGCCATTTTGTAAGGCAACTCGCATATTTGATGTTAATTTGATGGTCTTCACGTATTTCCACAAATTGGATGACTTTAAGCAAGCATTGATTTCATCAGCAGCCGGCGATCTCGGAACGATTGGCAGCGTTTGACGAAAATCGCCGGCCAGCAGAATCATCGTACCTCCAAAGAGGTTCCGATTATTGCGCAAATCTTTCAAAGTTCGATCGAGTGCCTTCAATGCTCATTTGTGCGCCATAGTACATTCATCCCAAATGATTATTTTGCAATTCTGCAGTACTTTCGCCATTGGTGATGTTTTGGAAATGCTGCACGTCGGTTCATCAATAGTTTGCGTAACCTAAAACTTTCTCGAGAGACTTTTCGATAACTTCTTTAAATGCGTTGGATAACATGTTTGTATTAGATTCGCTGACTGACATAAGTAATTAAATTAAACAATTTAAAATTATTTAAATTAACCCGGCAGACGTTGTCCTGCCCAAATTTGAATAAATTTGTTTGTTCATTTTAAACAGTTAGTTCAAATTTCAATGTGATTTATTTGAATGGAATGGAAATCAGTATAGAGCGATATGATAAACAATGTTTTTCGTTTTGTTTTCCGGCGCAAAAACAAACAACGAAGACGGTTTGCCAACACGCGAACAGACAACGTACAGCTGACCGTGCGAAAAACAGGAAAATTCGAGATTAATCCCACAAACTCTTCCAAAAAAAAACAACAAAGTCAAAACAAACAACAAAAAAATTCGTTAAATAAAAAACTTACGGAATGAATGTTTTGCAATGAATAATAATAATAATATGATTTATTTACGGATAAACCTTTTTACAATAATCATTACAGAAATTAATCAGAAATAAATTCACAGCAGTGCATTTCGGCGCGACCAGGATTGGAACCGCGGTTTCCCGCTCACAAGACCGTCCTTGCATACATTACGCCACACTAGCTATGCCCGCAATCCAATTGGATAACCTCACTTTTTACACGCAAAGTTATACTTGATGCGATCAATAAACTTTTACTCACAAAACAGCCAATACAATACAAAACTTTTTTTATATACATTCTTACAGACGCATGGGTTTATCATTACCACTGGCGATAACTTTGGTAGGTACATACATAGAGTAGCGCAATCTATCCGTTATTAAATAATTTTTTAGGTAGTAACAGAACAGGGTACCTACCTTAATACCTGGTACCTAATACCTACCTACCTAATTTTAAGCACTTCTATTCTTAAGTAGCTATCCTTAAGTACCCATAAACCCTTTGTTCTCGGTAATGTTAAACTTTTTTTTTCGCGAATTTCAAATTTTTTTTTATATAAACGTTGTCAGCGATATAGACAATAACTCTTCAAAAAATCAACCAAATCGGCCCAGCCGTTCTCAATTGATGAGGTAACGTAGATTTTTGCCCTCCATTTCTATATAGATAGATTTACAGGTCCGTGTTTGGACAACATTCTGCAATAGCCAAAATGTGCCGTTTGGCAAACTTAATCAACCGAGGATGCGATGATTTGGACTTGTTTGCAGACAGTATCGCGAAATTTATGCAGCTATTAATGGTACATTTTTAAGATTTAAATCGTGTATGTTTCCATGTTATTGGCATTTGCCGTTAATAAAGTTATTATTATTATTTACTTTCACAGGTTAAAAAATATAAAAATCAATATTTAAAAAAAATTACTTATTTTTGGCCAAGATTTTGTTTTTCAATTTCCTTTTCTGCATACATTAAACATTGTTTTCAATCAATAATAATAATTTAATGGGCATATTCATGTTGAAAAAATTTTATAAAATAGCAATTTAGCAATAAATTATTACAATTTTATATGAATTATGGAATAGAGAGAGAAGAGTGTATAAAAAAGAGGTAGAGAGAGAAAGCAAGTGAATAGGTAAATAGGTTTTTATAAGGTTCTGAAATTCTTCCTAATTTCGGCATAAACATCTTTTTTTGTCGGATAAATGCCACATTTAGGTTCAAAATAGGAGAAGAATCTCATATAAAATGACCTTCTTTTCGACTCACTTGAATTCAAGAAAACTGGATATTTGGGATTGAAAATAGAGCTAAAATTTCGACTCAGGCTATAAAAGTAGAGTGGTATCTGTAACAACTAATGAATTATCTCCATAAGGTCTGCGAAGAATACGGCATAGAAATGAATGCAAAAAAGATCAAGATTATGGTGATTAGTAGAAAACCTAACTTATGAGCTAACATATACGCAAATCACACTCCATTAGAAAAAGTATCAAGTATCATATACTTAGGATGTTCACTAAACGACGAGTGGGACCACTCTAGGGAAATAAAAATAAGAATAGCCACAGTCAGAAACACATTTAACAGCTTCAGAACGGTGTTATCTAATTTGAATTTGTGCATCCGAATTAGAGTCCGAGTATTGAAATGCTACGTTTTTCCGGTTCTGCTATACAGCGTAAAAGCGTGAACGTTGAGTGAGGAAACACAGATGCGACTTCCTGCATTTGAATATTGGTGCTACCGCAGAATAACGTAAATTTCTTAGATATATCACACCACCAACGAAACTGTTTTAGAACGGTTAGGAAAGAAGGAGAAAATTGTTGAAACCGCGAAAGAAAGAAAACTAACATATTTTGGACACCTGATGCGAAACAAAAAATAATATCTCCTGAAGTTGATTCTACAAGGCAAGGTTGAAAGAAAAAGCAGACCTGGAAGAAGGCGTATTTCCTGGATAAAAAACCTACGACAATGGACGGGACAAACATCAGTTGGTATATTTAGAGCAGCTGCTAACAAAATAATGTGGGCAAGATTGATCGCCAACGCCCATTGAAGGAACTGGCATATTTAAGAAGAAGAAGTAAAATAAAAAATAAAAAAGCGTACCAAAGAGGTGAGAATAAAACACTTACCAAATATTCCGAAAAAATTTAATTAGTAAAAATTTTACTAAAAATAGAATGTGCAAAAAAAATAATTTTTTGAATTTCTAGGAGTAAAGAAGCCATTTCACGCCAGACACGTAACTAAAACCAAATCCAAACGGAAATTTGAAGTATAGGGCATTGATGATTTATGGTATAGCATTACCTCTCTATGGCTTCTAACTACGACTCTGATTTACACCTTGTTTTATGCTGACGCCTAGTCATTATTTTGAGGAATTTTTACTATTAACCTATACAAAATTTGAGCAAAGAATTGAATTGAAAGAAAGCATGTTTATTGCTTTAATTACCCTAAAAGTGCAAAGGTGACATTTTACAACCGTCAATGCGGACCGAAAAATATGCTTTACGATAGCTCTCAACAATATAAAAATGGATAAAAGAAAGTACACACTCATAAATAATAATAATTTTTCATAAATAATTTTAAAAATATGACTTGGTACAATCTGGTTGTCGGGTACAGATATGTACTATATAATTATTTCAAGCAGTTACACAGCAATAGATTATTATTTTGTAGCAGTTTTTGTCTTTTTAAAAATGTTCATTGTCATAACTACTTGTAATGATATAAATGCAATTTGATTCTAGCACTTTATGCACGATTTCAAATTACCGCCAAATGTAACATTTTGAATCTCGTGCCAAGAAAGGATAAACTCGACGCCACTGTAATACTAATAAAAAACAGAATAGAAGAAGCAAAAACATAGGAAGTCTTTTGCAAGTCGACCGCCAAGTCGACACACAGTTAATATTCATTTTAGTATTGTTCTGTTATGGTGAATTAACTCTTTTTTGTGTATGTAGTAAGTGGGGAAATCTTCAAAAGACAACACTCGGCTGTTGTTGGGTAGTAGTGTCATATTTTTACTGATTAAAACCCCACTCCTTCTTGGCGGGCCTGCTTGCCTGCTCTAGAATTGTGATGTTAAGACGCAATTTGAACAGTTAGCAAGTGTTCCGCTTATACATTAATATCTCCTTGCCAACTGTGCTTCATCTTGATTTTGGCTCTTCTACCAGCTTCAGCCGATGCTTTTTGGTATACACCTTCAAATGTATCCGTTATTGCGAGGTCGGCTCGCTTTGTCTCGCTCTTTCGTTCATCTATTTCTTCTTCAAGATGTGTCTAATCATTTTCTGAATAGTTAATCAGTTTTCCTCTGAACACAGTAGTTTGTCTACGAAGGTATCTGGAGTTAGGGTGTCTTCAACTTCTGCTCCTTCGGTTTCCCACTCCGGGCATTAGAATATGGTATGTTCCGGAGTGTCGATCTCCAAGCAGTAGCTATACGATGGTGACGTAGTCTTGCAGATCTTAAATAGGTAGTTATTAAAACAGCCATGCCTAGACATTGCTTGCGTGAGATGGAATGACAGCTCGTCGTATTTCCGCTATGTCCACTTTGTAATAAAGCGGAATAGCTTTCTGGTTCATGTCCCTTTTTTAGGTGTTGTCCAGCAGGATTGCCACTCCAACATCAGCTCTTCTCTGTGCGTTTTTATGTTATTCTTGTTCTCGTAGTTGCGGCTTCGCTCGATCGCAAGAAGATCGATAGAAGGTAGTTCCGTTAGGATGAGTAGCGCCGCCCTCGATAACGTCCAGTAGGCGCAGCATGCTCGTTGTGCAGTCTTCATTATTTTGTTGCGGTGTTTTGCAATCTTCATCGCCTCTACCCATATCCAGCACTACCCAGCAGTGTAGAGCATGACCGATTGCACCACTGCCGCCAGTACTAGTCTTGTGGCGGTGTTCAGACCGCCCTCGTTGGGCATGAGCCGGCTGAGAGCCGTACACGTTTTTTCAGCACTTGCCGCTACTTCTGTAAGGTATTGTCCGTAGCTTAGTCGTTTATCCAGCGATACGCCCAAGATCTTTATGGCTGCCTGGGGCGCAATGACGTAGAAGTCGAGGTTAAACTCAACTTTTGAAATTTTTCTTCGACTAGTTAGTAGCACCGCCTCCATCTTACTAGGCACCAGTTCTAGTCTTTTCTCAGTCATTCATTTTTTTATTATCTGCATGACTGAGTTGGCCTTTTCCATAAGCTTAGCCTCTGTCTTCGCCTCCACGAGCATACTGAGATTGTTCGTAAAGCCAATCAGCGTGACGGGCTCTGGGAAGTAAATACAGAGTCTTGCGTGAATTAATCTACTTAAAAAATAAACTATGTTTGCAATTATAAAATATTATGTATTACACATAAACGTAGGTACGAATTCTCGTCTTACTCGAATTGAATTATGATTATTTAAAATGATTTCACAATTGATTATAAACTGATGCAGAGCTTCTATCTCGGATAGTTAATAAATAAAGCAAACGACAGCACAATAAGGATAGAGAATGCCAAAACTGCAAGTATTGCTAGATTTGATCATAATAATGTGATAACTTGGGTACTTTGATACACGGAAGTTTTATATAAAAGCAGATCACGAGATTTCAATCCTTCATTTAGGCTTGGGAATGTTCTACCTATTATGTTTTTACAAAATAAATGTGGTTTTCAATACTAGCTATTTTATATTCTGAATTATAATTATATCTTATGTTGAATACAATGCAAATATTATAAACTAAAGTGGCAATGCACATTATATAACATTACACATTTATGTAATTTGACCATCCACGTGACATATGATAACAAAATAACCAATAAAGGCAACAAATAACAAAATTATAATAACAAAGACAACAAAAATAATAATATTATTAAATTTTACAAGGAAACAAAAATATAACAATCAAATTATAAAACCATCTGAACCATCTTAATGTGTATTGTGTTTAAATTCGCTTTTTCACTTGACTCACAAGCTACCTTCAGGTTTACTGCTTTGTATGAGACTCACTACAACTTGAACTTGTAGTATATCAAAAATTTCATTTTTAATTTTGTAATTAAAATTTGAAATGAAACAAAGGTGACCTTCTAATGTATCGACATATTTGAAGATCAAAGCGACTGATCTAACAAATATAATATATTTAAATTACGAGTTTTACTGTATATAGTTTATAACTCTTAGTAAGTTATAAACAGTGATTAAATCCGCTTAATTACTAGGCTAGATTAAAGTATTCATTTTAAATTTTATTACATGGTTAAATTTTAAAGTTAAAGGTAAGTGAATGACTGAGCGTTTTTTTAATGTTTGGTTTGCCAAATGTTTATCTAGTATTAAATACTATCTACTTACCTTCTTGCTTTTATACGTGCTGATGTCACAGTGTTTTTAAAAATAAATTGCCAGATCAACAAACAATTAATAAAATATACAACACATAATTGTATATTAATGGCATATTAACTAATAGCCATTTATCATTTCTATCAAATTTTTTTTATTAGTCTAGACTACAAATTTTGTTTTGTTTATCTTCAAGGAAAGAAAAAATTTCAAATAAAAATATATTGAAACACTTAAACGACGATCTTCGGTCACGAAATAATGTTGGATTAAACTTTAGCTGCATAAATGGAAACTAAAGAAAGCAAAAATAATTTTTTTATGGCTATTTTCACACCTTATACCATATTAAAATGGTTGGGGATTTCACCAATTATTTTAGACGAAAAGAAAGGAAATAAAATAATAGTAATATCTCCTTATTGGTATCCGCAGAAGTTGTTTTATTATTTTATATTTACTACAAATATAATAACAGTTTATTTTATAATAAAATTTGAAGATATATCATATACACCAATCGTGTTAAAAGTACTTCATATATTCCAGATTAATTTAAATTTTATGTTCACTTTATCGCAGGCAACGTGGCGAAAAGATGGCGAAGAAATAACAGCAAATGTTGATATTGTATTGTCCACCGATAAAGAGATAAATAAGAATTATTTGGAGGTATCAAATTCTTTAATTAACAGGTTAATAATTAGGCATACTGTTATTTACTGTTTTTTAATTACGCTTTTTAATCTGGTTAACTTTATGCAGTTTGAAAATTATATTGTAACTGTGATGAGATGTGTTGGTTCTATTGAATATATCTACAAATTTTCAATAAGAAATGTGTTTAGAGCTTGGATGTATTCTTTGTCGGAAAGATTTTTATTCTTGAATAAGAGGGTAATATATCTTGTAAAATCTCATGCAGCCAAAGAGGACTTAAGACGTATCCGAAAGGTTCATTTTGAATTGTGCGAAGTATGGAAAAAAATCAATGAAATATATAGGATTCCTATGGTTTTGGCGTTGTCAATCGATTTTTTAAGTTTTGTTGCAATGGTACATAAGTTGTATATGGTATGGTACTATTACAATCCTAAGATGAAAATTTCCTGGGAAATTATTCTTTTAGCTATAAGAACAGGATCTATGCTATTTGATATTTTCTTAACGGTAGTTGCTTGTAACAATACAGTTAAAAATGTGAGTTAATAATTGACAAATGTGAGAAAAACAACTTCTTTGTATTATTTATAGGCAAAAATTATTTCTAAAAATTTAATTAAAATAACACTTTGTACGAAAGACTTACATAAGGAGGTAAGTACAAATATATAATTTTTGTATATTTATAAAATTTATAAAAATTATAATTTGTAGATATTATCATTTTCTCTACAGTTAATATATACCAATGAAATAATGATAGATGGAAATTTTATTTCAATAGATTTCTCCACATTATTCAAGGTTAATTTTGTTATCTATATTATTAAACTTTAAAAACATTTTTTTCTTTAGATTGCTGCAGAGATTGCATCATATTCAATAATAGTAATACAGTTGGGTGCAAACAGTTTCATAGCTACTAAATTTTATAATGAATAATTTATATGAACATTGTACCAAAACTTACTTTTTTCCGATAGAGACCAAAATACATAGAAAAACACAATATTTACTTAGTATACATAATAATTATAACTAGAGCTGGAAATTATATGCACTTAATATTACTATATTACGCACATGTATTTTGAAAACTTTGTTAAAATAAGCTAAAATAATATTATTTGTTATATTTATTACAATATTATCAAGCATATTATTGTGATATGATATTAAAATAAAAGTAGTAAAACTATTTATATATTTAATTCGTAGTATTGTAAATAACAATAATTAAATGTTTTTCTTAATTTTATCGACCAAATGCGATTGTTTGTGGTCCGGCAATATTTGTTTGTAAGATGAGAAGCTTTTTTTTACACCAACTGATGTAATCGGTGCAAATTTAAATTTGCTGATAATTTGTAACGTTACAAAAGTCGTTATGTTAAAGTTATAAATTATTAGGCTACTCTAATAATTACGACGCACTCGGTAGAGGTTTTAATCAACCAAGCGCTCGACTAAGATAAGAGGCTTTTAGATTTTGAGAACAAACCTGGTGTGACGTTTTTTAAAAGACTTATTATTGGTAATAATTGGGAATTAACGGTTAAAATTTAGAAAATTTTATATTGGAAACACCTAGTAGTATTATTTTTTATTTGGATGAAATTAGTAGATACTGAACGTCTGGTTGGTGGCAAGAATAATTATTGTCTTAGTTAATGGAAGAAAATTGCAAGATCAGGAATAATCAGCAGATAAACAATTTAACAAATTACTACGCTGGGTTTGAATAAAATTGAATAAGAAAATAAATCACAATCCCCCGATTTTAATTTGAAACCTAAATTAGTGGATATACTACAATCGCCGTATCCAGACAGTAGTAGTTACCTGGATGGAACTACTGAATTTTTACAACCTAGATTGACCAATAATTTCAAGAGGTCAAGAGTTCTTACGTTTTCAAAAAAAAAAAAATAATTAAATAAAAAATTTCTTCTTCTTTTATAAATAAATCGTTTTCCAAAATTATAAAATCAAATCCAATTTGAATTCAATGCAAAAATAAAATAAAATCTCAATTTTATTCGAAAAGAATAAAGTTTGATTTTCCTTATCCAAAGCGTCGGCTTATCAATTGCACACTCTTTCCTACGAATGTAATTTTAATTTTCCAATTTTAAAATAATCTAAGTCAAATTTTTAATTTGTAATTATTCTTCTTCTAAATCAGCGAAACCAATCAATCTGCTACCGCTCAGTAGCCACTCAATATCAAAAATATTCAAACCAATTCCAAATATTAAAAACAATTATCCAAAATTACGCAATAATGCATTCGCATCAAATCACTTTAATTAAATAATCTTGAAATAAACAAGTTAATAAAACGTTTAATAATAATGTTTTTATTGAGCTTTCAATAAAAACAAGATTATTCAAGATATTTCAAGATTATTTAATTATATTTTACAAGTTAAAAAATTAATTTATCAAATCACTTTATTTAAATCAAATCAAAATTATTACTCACAAATTTAAACTTATATCAAAAATCAAATAATCGCCTCGAGCCAAAATCGCACAACAGGCTCGGGCGGTTGCTATCGGCAAAAAGGCTTTGAATTACCTGTGATCGGCCCCCACTTAACAAATTTTTCAATCTTACCAATTAAATAAATTTAAACATACCTTAAATAGAAAATAAATTTTCACCAAAATGTATAGGGTGGGTCCGAATCACTTTTGAAACATGACAATATACAACATATACCGTGGAGAACCTTTGAGGTGGTGATAAATGCTACTTTTTTAAAACAAATTTTCAAATAAATTTTTTGTTCAAGTCCAAACCCTTGTGGGGTACCTCCCTTTAAAGCAATATTTTGAATTTTTGATTTCAAACGGCCATAAGCTCCGATATTATTGATTTTTTAGACTTAAGGCTAGTACTACCGGTTATATAGAATTACCGTTCAGAATCTAATAAAATTTACCATATTTATTACATTTTTTAATAAAATTAATTTTACATGTTACATGAAATTGAAAAATAATTTAATTCATAACTTACATAAAATGTTCAAAAGCTATTTAAATGAATGATATAGCTTGCGACACCCTGTTATAACTGATGTTTCGATTTTCGGAATCTCATCAGGCAAACCTGGAAAAATTATTAAAATGACTGAAAAGTTATGCTATTAAATTCAAATTGTTTCCGAAAATCGAAACATCAGTTATAACAGGGTGTCGCAAGCTATATCATTCATTTAAATAGTTTTTGAACATTTTATGTAAGTTATGAATTAAATTATTTTTAAATTTCATGTAACATGTAAAATTAATTTTATTAAAAAATATTATCACATGTTTATAACCTTAACTATCATATTTATTACATTATAATAAGATAATGAACCAGTTAAAATTTGAAAGAGCTGCAGAGAACCTGGAAAAAGATATGAATATAAAAAAAAATTTTCCTTTAGCATTGATTCTTATGAGAAATCACAGATTTTATTTTATTTCACAAAAAGTACCGTTCAGATTTCAATGAAAATAGTATTAACGAACAGAAAAAAATTGACGAAGATTTTGGTTACTCACAAATCGAGGTTTAGAGACTGTGATAAGTAATTAGCCAATAATTACCAAAAATCTACGATGTTAAGTACATGTGGCAACGCCGTCAAATATTATTTTATAGCTTATGACTTATGATCCGCGCGAAATTTAAATTTGCCTGTAAGATTTAATAATTTTGAAAAATTTGAATAATTTTTAAATTTTCACTTTGACTTTGACGTTTCTATCTCGTTTACTTTTACGCGGCGTTGCCAAACATAAATACTATACGGAAGTCAAATAACACAGAGCACACATTTGACTCTTGTGGTATCTGTGGTATCTCTAAATCAGGTTATATCCCCTTATTGTCTGGAATATACGGTTTTCGAATTATAAATTAAATTAAGAGAAAAAATGTTAAAAAAATTCTGATTTTTTTACTTTTCTTGTAAACCCAGTACTTCTTAAACGTAATGTCTTAGAAAAACACTAACGGTCTAAACCGGATAGGGAATTTAACGGGCTACAACTTTGGTCAAATAAATCTTTTTGGAAAACCAACCGTTTTCACTGAAATTCTGAAAATAATGATCAAGGTGTAGGTTTCGTTGTTCATGTTGCAATGTTCTTTTGATGTCTTTTTGACGTTTTTTTTTTTATTTTTCAAAATTACCAATTTTTAAAATAATATAAAGGCGCGAAATTCAATTAGTGAGCAAATTTAGCATTGTTATTTCACTTTTATTTTATTCTTTAAACACCTTTATTCAAAACTTTTTAAGCCTTAATTGTATTATCATTTTCAGCCTTTGACCAGCATTAATTATGATCCTTTCATTTGAGAATTCTGTTATCTAAAACATCTTATTTTCAAACAAACATGGAACGACCTCAAATCAAATTATCAGGTAAGAATTTATATTTTGAAATATTTAACTTTATTTAAATCTGTGTTTTGTTTGTAAAATTTTGTACTTTTCTAAAAATTTACTTGTTTTTTTTTGTCTTTTGTACAGTTAACACGTAATATATTTTGTAAGAATTGGATATCAGCGGATATTGCGGAATAGAAAATGCAGAATTTCATTCATTTATTTAAAGAGAAATTTGTTATGAGAGGAGAGAGAGTAAAAAACTTTGATTGTTTCAGTTTGCTAATTTTTTACTCTTATGTTCTAAACTAGAGGTCTACTTGTTGAAGATTATGAAATAAAGTCACATTTACGATATATTTATTCAATTTTTATAAAATCACACACTTTTAGTTTTATATTATATAATATAATTTATTAATATTAAGAATAATACTGCTATACCTATATATATATATATATATTATAAATTTTTTATTATATTATTGAACTTCAATCCAAATGTTGTGCGAAAACTTATTTGGATAATCTTGGAAATCAATGGAATTGCTTGAAAATTTCTAGAATTTTTTGTAAATCTCTGGAATTCCATGAAAATTGTTGTAATTTTGATTTTGTTTATACATTGTTTTCTAAATATTTACTCTTTAGACATACATGTGTAAACTTTCTGCAAATCAGATCGTCGACAGTTTTGCTATAAAATTCGCATCTTTGTGGCAATAAGCGATCACTAATTCATCGATAATTCAGATCCTTCTTACGAAAATTTAAGCTGAGAAAATTCAACGGATTTTATAATTTAATTTTTATATAATGCTATATAATATTGTTACGAAAGAACGTTTAATTATATTTAATGACTAATGTATGATGAGTCATGCATGATAAATCATTAGTCATTCAAATATAGCGTGAATTTCAATCTAGCAACCACAGAATATATAGGAATAACATGGAAGTTTCTGGAAGGTAGCATTTAAGTATCAATACAGATGCTTTCCTGTGACGAGTAAGTCCAGTTTGAACATGCAAGTGTTAACATAAATAAAGTGAAGTGATAAACGATATACCGAGTGTTTAAATAAATTCGGACTTAGTGTTAAATAAATTGTAGTGTAATTTAGTGTAGTGTTAATCTTAGTGTAGTAATTGTTTTATTGTCATAAACTGTATCTGTAAATATTTGTATTAGCCCTTTAGAAATAAATAAACATTTTATTTTTTGTTACAATATTATTGTAAATCTGACAGTTATTTTTTGTTCTTCCTAATAAAAGCTCGAGAATGAAATGGTCTATTGACATAAAATTTTTACAGAATGTTCTGCTACGTATTCTAAAACGAAAGCCTTTGTTTTTAATTATCCATATAGTTCTTTTGCGGTATTCAAACTTTAAAACATTTCCTGTTATAAATTTACGCTTTAATGACATTTATTAAAACACACCATATTTAAAATGGTCTTCAAAAAATATTTAAAAAATAATGTGTACGTTAGGGAGCACGACAAAGTACTCAGCTCAAAAAACTTTTAACTTCTGTTGAAGTTCATCGACTATAACTTTATCAGGAATCTTATAATCCAATATCAAATTGAACTAACAAAACGATGTATATTGTAATTGCCGATAACATCTGAAATATAAAAAGTTTAGTAATCAATAATTAATTACTTTTTGTTAAAACATACAGAATAAATTAATGGTAAATCTATTGTACAGAAGCCTCCAGCTGTTACTTTTATCTCATCGTTTAATAGTTGAAGTAACAAAGCGTTTATCTGTATTAAAATAATAAAATTATGTATTAATTGCTATTTATATAATCACTTATAAAGTAAAAAATTTTAAATAATTAAGAAATGAGCATTCTAACGAATTTTAACATTTTGTATATGAGGTTTACTAATGTTAATCAAAATTGTACGATCTGATCAAAAAGTACGTAGAATTGTCAATAAAGGGATTGCACATTATATAATTTTATTATAATAAATATTACTTAAGAAATACATTTGTTATGTAATTATATAAATAATCGTATCTATTCAATAAACATATTATTATAATATGTATAATTTAACCCGCTGATTGTGATTTGGACTACGGAGTGGATAACTAATTAAAAATATCCGTGTAGAATGATAAAACTCGCCAAAGGTGGAACTTGAAGACAGAACTCTTTCGGGTATCAACCGCATCTGACAGCGAACAGTAAGAGCAGTTTTACTTAAAGCAGGCACTAAGTCTCTGCTTTTTCAAATTTCGACGACTAATGGATATTCCTTAGAAATTTATGTTTTAATATGCTCAGAAAATTGTTCTCTTTCCAATAGTGCATAGGAAAAAGTTCAAATCGTGGAGCGAATTAACTGACAGTAACCTATCATTCTAATCATTTGACTGCCGTTGTGTTGAATACCGATTGTATGTGTGGTAATGAGCTTATTATTGTCATTAAATCTTTACGTTTTCAAAACAAATAAATTAATTAGATTACTCTCACTATCAGGTCATAATACACTAGAATTAAAATTAGAATTAAGTACTAGAGAATATTTTTTCATCGCCTTCCAGCAAAAAGTCACTAATTGCATTTTTGGTCAAATTTTATTAACTGTACTCAAGAAGTAAATATAATGCATACTTTGTATTTTATTACATAATATAATGAAGTTCTTGATTTATAAAACACGATGAAACCCTTAAGTAAAAATATCTCTAAAAGCTGATTTGTAAGTTAGTGACTTTTAGCTGAAAGGCGATGATTTATTTCCTGTATATTATGTGATAAAAAAATCTATTAGAAAAGATTAAGATTAACAGTGTTCTTTTTTGCGATTTCTACGATTAAGCAAAGAAAATTAGTTGAAAGTGGGTAAAATTTTAACGATTAAAAAAATGTTATAAGCAAAAAGTATTTAAAAATTACAGGCAAGAAATGGCAAAAATGACATTTTATGTTAATATTTTGTAATGTCTTTCTAACATTACGTTACTTAGTTTTTAGTTTATTTTATCAAGTCACGGCGTTCCTTTAGTTTCTATTATTTAGCAAGTCAAGATGTCCTTTAGTTTCGTTTTTCGGTACGTGGCGCCGCCGCCGCCTTAGTTAGGAACTGAGCAAGGGATGTAGTAGATTTCGAGTATCGGAGTACATGTGAACGTGAGTGGGAATTTTTCTAAAACGAACAGTGCTAGATGTCGGTTGTATGACGTCCCCTCCTCATTTCATTTTACACTTTCCGCCGTCGAATTTAGTGGAAAACGAGTTGTGGTACGATCTCCGATTGTACCGTGATAATTTTTATATAACCTACCCGTATATTTACTTCTTATTAAATATCTTCTTCTTTTATAACTAACTCTAACTAAATCTAATTTTTTATTAAATATTATATTAAATTATAATTGCATTGTTATAACTTACTTCTTTTTTTAATTGTTTGCAGGTTGTCAGCTGGTACAATTTTATCAATCTTTTGTTTACCAAATTAGCCTGAAAAAAATAACATACTGTTACGAAAGAACGTGTAATTATATTTGATGACTAATGTATGACGTCATGTATGATGAGTCAAACATATGTGAAAATAGTCATATGTGATGAGTCATGTGTGATGAAATCATTAGTCATTCAAATATTGCTTGGATTGCAGTCTGGAAATGAATAGAAATTCCTGAAAGTTTCCGGAAGGCTGCATTTAGGTATAAATGCAGAGCAATTTTAAGTGGCAATCAACCAGCTCGATCAAGCTTAGCGCTTCAAATGAGGAATCACACCTCAGTAAATTTCAACGCCCGTCGCGCACATTAGATAAAGGAGATATACGGATCACCGCAGAACTCCATATCGCCAAGAAGTTCATCGTTCATTGTGGCAATCAATTCCAGTTTGAACGTGCAAGTGTTAACATAAATATGTGAAAATAAATAGTGAAGTGATAAACAAATATAGACTTAGTGTTAAATAAATTGTAGTGTAAATTAGTGTTAGTGTTAATCTTAGTGTAGTAATTGTTATTAACCGTATCTGTAAATATTTGTATTAGCCCTTTAGAAATAAATAAACGTTTTTAATTTTCGTTACAATGCTTTTAATCGTAATTGTTTTTTTTTATAATGCATATAGCTTTTTGTTGGTTGAATCTAATTCGATTTAATATCGTGGATGAAGGCGTTGACACTCGACTATTGGGATTTGTTGAGAATTTATTGTAGTCATTAGCTGTATTCTTTTTACCTATTTTAAGTGAGATTGTACTGAGATACTCAGTTACTCAGTTGAAAGGTTGTTTTTTTTACCGTTTTGACATAAGTACTGTGCCGTGTCGAACTGAGTTTTATGTGACAAAACTATCCCCTTCCATACCCAAACTGATCTTGCTGTTTTGAAGTGTTACAACTGAGACAAATTGGGAAATAGTCCGGATTGGTTGATTTGAATTAAACTTGTCACTTATTACAATCATTTCAATAATATCTACTGCACCTTAAATTTTTAATTCGTCTTTTTGAAGTTTATGTTGACATTTGGTTAGTACTACCAAACTTCAAAATAATTAAATTTAAAAATCACTAAGTAGTAAATTTTTGTTGTTCTTTTTACCTTATCTTTCTTTCACTTTGACTCAGTTAATCTCAGTTCGTCTCAGCTCACTTCATCTCAGTTGTGCAACTGAGATAGAAATAAAATAGGTAAAAAGAATACAGCTATTGACTGATACTTAACTGTCGATGATCTTTGCTGTACGTTGCTGTTGATTAATATTTAGAACTGATTTAGGGTTTAAATCAATCAATTATTATTATTGCTCACGAGAAGATTTCGAATTTGTATATAAGAGTTAAATTAAAATGAAAATTATTTTCAAAACAATACACCGCTTGATTACTTTTAATATAAACTCAAAAACTTAATTACAAATTTTTTAATTGTGGGTTTCTGATTATCACTAATATCCGCATCGTGTATGCAAAGTGTTCTAAAGTGCTTTAGAGATGTTATCCCTAGCTAGTATTATTATATTTGTTAATAATTGTGAAAAGTTCTGTTTACTAAAATAATAAATCTCTATATCATAGAGAAATAAGAGTGTCAAATAAAATAAAATCAGATCAAATTAGCAGATTTTTAACTTATTTTTATACAAGGAGTAACACGCAAGTGTTTCCACGGATTTAAAAATTCTCTAATGTGATTATAATAATAGTTTATGGCGAAAATTTCAAATATAAAAATTAAAAATTTCTATAAGAGTTGCCCCGCCCATGGTATGTTTTTTATTTTATAGCCGTATGTACGTACTTAAATTGAACTATAAATGGCAAATCTAACTAAGACTGTGAATTTATGAGTTGCTCCAATAAATAAACACATTAATAAAATATCCAGAACTCTAAAATTACTAACTTAGAAAGACGCAGATTTTTGTTTTTAAGTTAAATTTGATAAACGTTTAAAAGTTAAACAAATTCATATTTAAAAAATTTTTATAATAAGTTGTTAGCAGTACCACGGTTGACAATCAACTATGGATGGCTTAGCCTACTAATCTAATCTAACAGCATTAAAACAAGTGCTGCAATTATTTATGTCGAGCACACGCACCGTCAACAGAAAGACCTATTCACTGGCTTTTATGTGAAAAATTGCAATTTTAAAATCGATTATTTTCGATTTTAAAGAAAACATTTAGGTTGATTGATAGTTTAATTGCTTTATTTTAATGTTATTGCTACAACAATTTTGATTGTATCTATAGAAATCTATGGAACCACTATGCGTGCTACATTCAGACAACAGATTTAATTTTATTTCACTATTTTTATTAATAAATTAAAACAATAAACGGAGAATATAAAAATAAAATGAAATTAAACTAATAAGTAATATGAAAAAAAAGCAGATACTCACAGATTTTGTAAGGCAATCGCAACAGTACACAAGAAACAGAAGATCTGTCATGATGAAAATATACCATAATACACTAGAAACCATTATAAAATTATTAAGACCCACACTGTATATAAACAAATCTTTAACGAATAAAAAACTTCCTATGGCTATCAAATTTAAATAAATAGATAATATCAGAAGAATTGGAAACGAATATACTTCGTTCATAGATTTCATTATGGCATTTAAATTGTGAACATCTTTTGAAATTTTATTTAAACTGAAAGGGTTATTTTTGTATTTGGTTTCTTTGCTGTTAGTATTCCTATAATTGTCTACATTTTTGTTTAACAAAGTGTATCTTTTCTGCATTGCAATAATCCATGATCGAAAAGATAAATTTATCGCCAATTTGTAGTTAAAGTAGATAAAACGTTCTAAATTACTCAAATGGAATTCTAAAGAGGGTCTTAATCCAATAAACAAGTTAATGAAACATATCAACTCGCCAATTACGTTTAATGTTATCGATATCATCAAAGCAGCTTCAAATCTGTTAATGTTATCGTTCGGCTTCAGCCGAAATAAATTTTCATCCAACCTAAGTAAGTTTTGCACACAATGCTTTACTAAGCCCGTGTTCTTGTTCGTAAAAATGAAACTTAAAATAACAAAAACCAATTGTTGATATTTGTAACAATTCAAAATATACTGAAGAAAATTATTTGATGATGAAATCCTTTGTTCTATATTAGTTTTGAATATTGCAATACCAAGTAAAAATGACACAATTAAGAAAATTGCAAGTTTTACAAAGTTATTTATTTTAGTTTTTTCACATAGTATTATAGATTTATTACTTTGATATAAAGTAATTTGTGATAATCCTAACCACTTTTCAAAAACATATGCAATTTTGAAAAATTTATACGAAATTTTTTGATTACTCATTTGGGAATATTATTTCTTAATATTCGTTGTAAAAATTTGCGCCTTGTAATATTGTGAAAATTTCGAGTCGTACTTAATATTAAATTAGTATATTATACGTTTATGTAATATATTATTGTGTTTTTTTTTATATTAAGAATTTATTTATTTACGCACTAATACGAAATGAAAGCACTTTAATATAGCAACAATAACAGAAATATCAATATGTATAAGTAATTCGTTAGTGTACTTACTTAATCACTCAATATTCAAATGTCAATTATTGAAAATGCTACTTTTTCTTCTGTATATTTTTATAAAATCTACTAATATTTGTTTAAAGCACTTACTTTATTTTTCAATAGTTTGCAAGTTGTATATTAAAACAACTTAATTGACCGTTTTTTACCAAATTAATCAAAAAAGAATGAATTTGAAATTGATTTAATTTTTTATGGTTCGAAAACAATGTTTTGATGTTGTTTCTTAGAATTTTATAAAACTTTAATTTTACTTGGTCCCCATTCATTTTAACTATTTTACTTTTTTTGAAAGTCTTGATAAATAGTTTATTTTTCATTGGCTCATCCACCGTGTTTTAGTAGTACAAATTTTATTTTTTAATATGTTTTGTTTTTTCATTATTTTACATCTATTGTCTATTAATTTTATTAATTTTAATTCTTTTAATTTTAAAAATTAATTTTTCACTATATTAATATGATTATTATACTTTTTGTTGATGTTTATAATCTTTAAAGAAATTTTTAAAATAAGTTTATTTAAGAAAGATACACATCTTTAAAAATTTATCTGGTTGGAATGTAAAATAAAAAAAACACGACAATATATTACAATGGTTTTTTATGTAAACTTTTGAAAACACCAAAGTTATTTTTAACCTGGATAACTCTTTTGTATGCTTTTACAAAGGTAGGATCCACTCGTATTTTATTTGCTTGTTTATTTTCCAAAAGAAAATCAAGTTCGATTTTACAAACTTTGCAATTGGAATATTTCATGATTTCTAATCACGAACCAAACGTGCTATTTTCTAATGCACTCGCTGGTCTTACAAATTTAAATTTTTACTTTCCCAATTACAACAATTCAAACTCAAATTTATTATTTTAATTAGTCTTTCTCCAAATTAATCAATCGATTAATCTACTTCAGTTCGGCAGCAAAATATTAAATAATTCCAAATAAATTCAAATTAAAAAAAATACGCTGTAATGCACACGCATTAAAGTCACTTTATTCAACTTAAATAACATTTAGTCACAAAATTCAAAATTTTCGTATCAAAATCACAACTTAGCGTGAATACAGAATTTTACACCCGCTGTAGGTCATAGTTGACCCAAAAAGCCTCTCTCTTAACTTTTGTCTTCCCCACCTTGTACTTTTCAAATTAACAAACTTTCAAAATTTAAATTTAAAAAATTAACAATTACACACAGGATGGGTAAAAATATTTTGTTTTACGATAATATATAATCTGGGGGAACATAAAATTGACTGTGATGCCATGTGCAGAAGAAAATATGAGTCTTAAAGGCAGAATCTGAAAACAAAAGATGGTTTAATGAAGAATGCAAGATGAAGGCTGAGAATAAAAGGAAAGCTAGAAAAAATGAATACAGACATGGAGGGAAAAAGATGGAAGAAGATACAGAGTCATTAAAAAAAGAAGAGAAGCAAATATGAAGTTCAAGAAAAAGAAAAACAAATAGTGGAAATACCTCATGAATGAAATTGAAAATTAAAGTAAAGAAAATAAAATGCAGAAGATTTATACATATGATAATTAAAAACTAAAAGATAAAAACTAATATTAAAATAAGACATGAGAGATGTAAACGGAAGATTAGCAGCTAATGATAACGATAACGGAAATATATAGAAAAAATATTTTGGAAGTTTGCTCAGTAGTGAAACAGAAAAAACGAAAAACAAGAAATTGAAGAAAAGGCTAATAATAATGATAACAAAATGTGTTTGAATATGGGAAAAGAAAATACATATGAGGATATACTAATTACTGCTTAATATATGGATAAAAACAGAGATGCCAAAAGAATAGAGAATTGGCAGAATAATACCAACATACAAGAAGGGAAATAATAATAATAATATAATATTATAAGGTAATGTCAATGATAATTTACAGGAGACTGAGAGCTACGGCAAAAAGGATATGATTGGAAACTACCAATATTTATGTAGTTTCAGAGAGAAAAAATCGACGATAGATGCACTCCACATTATGAAATAAATTACCTAGAAATCGTATAATATACAGTTATATAATATACAATATACAGTTACATCATCAGTTCCTCGACACAGAGAAAAGAGAAAGATTGTTTGATACATTGAAAGAAATGGAGGTGCCAGTAAAATAAATAAACATTGTAAAAATAACAATGATGAACTCGAGCAGCACAGATAAATGTGAAGAAAACGAAACGAGTACTTTCGAGATTACTGGCGGTATTAAACAAGGGAATGCGTTGTCGAAAACACTATTCATATTGGTGCCGGAGATAATAATCAGAAAAGTTAAATGCGAAGGTACTGTTGAAACTAGGAAATATCAAACATTAGCATACGCTGACGATATAGTTGTCATAACTAAAACAAAGAAAAATATGATGGAAATCTTTCGACAGATAGAAAACCAGGCGGCAATAATAAAGGTTAACCAGGGCAAAATGAAATATTTAAAAGTAGATAAAGAAAAAAAAACAAGAAAGTCAGCAAAACGAAACATAAAAAGATAAATATACTGTGGTGTTTCAAAATGATTGCGACCTACCCTGTACATAGTACAGTTTAAGTTATAGTTTTAAGTTGTAAGACTGTGAAAGTTAGACAGGTGGGGAGCGAACCGACGTGGATATTAGCCTTTCGCCGACAGCGCGCCGCCCGAGTAGGTTCAGCTCGAGGCGATTACTAAATTTTGATATAAGTTTTGAATTTGTGAATTATATAAGCCAGTCGCCGACAAGCGGCCACCTCGAGCATCTTGTGTCATGTTTGCTCGAGGCAGTTTTTGAGATTTGATTTTTGATAAGTTTAAATTGTGAATGAAATTTGTGAGTACTGAATTTTTGATTGGAATAAATGAATTTTGATGCGAGTGCATTAGTTGCGTGATTTTTGGATGATTAATTTTGATATTTCGACGATTTGGATATTTTTGATGCGTTGCTACCGAGCGGTAGTTCATTTGATTTGAGTGGTTTGGAAAGATTCGATGATTTGGTAAAGGTTAGAAAGAGCAATTATTTTAAATTTAAAATTGGTGTAAAATTCGAAGAATAAAATTTACATTTGTACGAGCGAGGCCAGCTGCAGATAAGACGACGTTTTGAATACGCATGAGGTCGAAAGTACGAGCCCATTTAAAATTTCAAATAAAATTAAGTTTGAAATTATTAACGATTTTAAATTATTTGTTTGGATATTGAAGAATTTATTTTGGAAAACATTATTTTTGAATCACTATTTAATTTTAAAAACGAGAAGAGATTTTTATTTAATAATTAATTTTTTTGAAAACGCAAGAATCCTTTGACCCTTGAAAATTGCCAACGGCACCCACAAAGAGCAACCCGAGGTAATAAAAAGTGTATGGTAAATTTTATAGAAAATATCATTGCAATACATTTAAAGAAGTGGAGAAGTTTAAGTACTTGGGAGTACAAATAAACAAGGAAAATAATGAAATATGAGTACAAAACGAATAAAAGGTTTACTACGAATACAGCAAAATGTTAAAAAACAAAAATGAGTTAAAAAAAACTAAAATAAAGATTTATAGAGCACTAATAAGCCGAATAGTTACTATGCGGCGGAAGTAATGAGCTTGACGGGCAGAGAAGGTGAAAAATTGAGAATATTTGAAAAAAAGATCGGTAGAGTAGCATTAGGAATGAAAAAGTTAGGTGAGGACGAATATAAAGTAAAAATGAACTACGAAATATTGAAAGACATGGGAAATGAGAATATCTTGAAGTTTATAAAGATGCAGCGAATATACGATCGATTAATCATCTGATGAGAAGAGTTGAGGGAAGTGTGATAAAAAAATAACTGAATGGAGACCGATGGTGAGGAGAAGTAGAAAAAGAACAACATCGAAGTGGATGGATGAAGTAATAGATGACCTTAAAAAGATGAGGGTGGTAAATTGGAAGAAGAAATGAGGGGAAATATTATGAAAGAATCTAAGACGCATATGCAATTGTAAAACGAAAGAGAACAGCATGAGGAGTGATTAACCTCGTGAAGATAATCGAGAAAACTTCAGCGAGTTGGCATATTCTACAATAATAATTTAGAACCGTACGTCCATATTATATGTTCCGTTAGCAGCTGATAAAATTATATAATTTTTAACTTTAATTTTAATAAACTAGTTAGCTGGTACTACTGATAAATCAGCACATGAAATTTATTAAAAAATATTTTGAAGACATTTTATTTTTCAAAAAAAAAGACGACACCAAAGAAAAGCTTCATCTGTAGTCGCCTGATTTAGTAAATGATCTAATTTAAATTTTGTTCGTTTAAAAAATGTTTGCAACTTTCTTAGAATTTAACTGCCTTATATTCAAACTCGAAGTGCTACCAACATAATCCATTTTTAATATAAATTTTAGATTGTCTCTTATTTATCTAAATTTTTCTGCTTAGTTTGCTTAATTATAAGCTCTAATTATCGTCTATTGAAAATCATATATTCATATGATTCTATAATCATAATGTAATAATAAAACTAAATAAATATTAATTCTATAATCGTCACATGATTATGCAATAGTTACTTCATCGATACATCGTCACTTTATTTATTTTATTATTCAGATAATCATTGTCTTTATTTGCTGCTTGTTTCCAATGTTTTCATAAAGATTTCAATAATAAACAGTAAAATTTTTATTGCTGTATTAGACATTTAGACACATGGCATCGTTTAGTTTGGTTATTTGGTAAGCGTAATATTTAAAGTTTGGTTAATTTCTTGACCTTTTAATTTTGTAACATTTTTTCAAATTTTTTGGTATATTTGCTCTCACTTCTTGTTATTTTTACTGTTATACATGACTAATGATCGGAAATAATCGTGAAATAAAGGCCTTTATATTATGTTACAGGTTTTTGTTTTTTGTTTTTTTATTTTTAAGTAATTATTTCAGAATTCTAGTTTTTTGTTTATTTAAATATTCAGTTCAAATAAGTTCAACCCTGTTAAATGTGAATTATTGTTATTTTGGTTTCGTTAAATATTATGTTTCTTCGTAGTATGTATTATTTACTTAATAGTTAAAATTTTATTATTTTAACATTTTGTTAAGTTTGATTATTTTAACATTACATACTACTAAATACTACAAAAACGCTTAAGGGGTCATGCCCAGTTAGACGTAAAAAAAATATGTGATTTTGGAGATTTTTTTTAAAGAATTGGAAGAATTTTTTAAGGATATTTTGATATACGTAAAAAATAGTACCTTCTTACTTAAATAATATAATTTTTAATAAAATATATTTGCAAACAAAAATGTTATGGCCATTCTATCAAAGATCCATTTTAAAAACATGTTTTGCGGTGACCACTGCTGCTCTAATCTGGATCATCGGAAATAAGAAATTCAAAAAAAATTATGCAATATATTAAATTATTTAGTCCTTGAACGAAGGGTTTTTCAAAATATCAATTTAAGACAAAATGGCACACGATTAAAGAAAAATTTTAATTTTCGGTGAAAATATTTCTCCTTCATCGCTAATAAAAACAAAACTATACATCAAAAAATAAAATCCTTTGTTCAAAGACTAGTTTTTTATATCTAAAATAACTGTGCCAAATTTGAAAATAATCGATGTAGTAGTTTTCAATATATCGTAGTCACCGATGTTGAAAATGTCATTTCGAGATAAACGCGTTTAAAGATTCAAGATCGGTTTTCGCTAAAATAAAATATTAATTTGCAACTTAAATCGAGTCATCTATTTTAGGCCCATATTGAACATTTTTAGATTAGGTTGTAGCCTCCAAAATGTCTAATTTACACTGTCTGCGAACCATTTTTTCTTCGCAAGTGGCTTGATGCGTTCGGCGATCTGCGCTTGAATGCGGACTGCATTCTCCCAGTGGCGGCTCGTGACATTTTCCAGTGGGAGGGCACAAAATTAAAAAAAAAATATTTTTTAAAATATCTATTTATAATGAAAATCTCTATCCTTCTATATTTATTGTTAGAAAAATGTTTAATTACTTTATCATTATAATCTGGTAATCCTCGAACAAAGTTTTTTCAATAAACAGCACTGCCAGATAGAATTTAATATGCTTTTAATTTAATAGCTTTGAGAAATCAATTTATCGGGTGCAATATTTAATTTGGTTTGTAATTCTGTCACACTAGATAAAATTTAATTTTATTAAAAAAAAAATTAATAAAATAAAATTAAATTAAAAGAAATAGATAAAATTTGCGTTGTATAACCTAATGGTTTAAGACGGCTGTATGATTTTTGAAGAAATTTTACCGATTGTCACTATTTCCGTCGGCGCAATCAGTGGTAACTAATTGAATAATACAATAAATATGCATCTTTATCAAATAGCGTTGAAGGTGCGAGAGGGCACTACCATATAAAGATTTTAATTCGTTTTCTTATTATGCAAATATATAAGGCTTATTTCTTAATATATAGAGATATTTTAAAAAAATTTTAATTTTTATAGTTTGTATACACATGGAAAGTCATTTGGTTTCATGGAAGGTTATTTAAATGTTAAATTAAAAAAATAAAAATGAAAATCTTTTTTTAAAAAGTTGTTAATGACTTTCTATAAAACTAGATTATTTACTTTAAACGGCATTAAATTCCATGGATTAGTAAAAAAGCTACATGAATATTCGTTAAAAGTTAGGTGTACAACCCTCTTAATAAGACTAGAATCGTTCACAAATTTGTTGTCCTTTTTAAAGTTTCTTTAAATAATTTTGCTTCTTTTATATTATGTACGCCAAGAACGAAATCGAATTCAGCAGCAAAATCGATTAAACCCAAATAAATACGATAATCGATAATATTTATATAATATAATCGAATATCGATATAATCCCTAACACATTATAAGCAATTTCTGCATTTATATGATTAAATAACTTTACCGCTAGTAACCCACGGAAATTTTTCCTTTTTTAACAACTAACAATAAAAACAAAATAGTTTATTAGTAATATGTATAATATTATGTATTGCTCAAAATGCATATTAAATACTTGATACATTTTAAACGTAAAAACATAACACAACTCGTAAACTAAGCACATGTCATACACTACTGGTGTTATGGAACTCAATTGTTAACCGATAAGGGTTTCTTAGAGTGTGACCCGTTTTCAACCTGTCGGTCGACTTGAAAAATCTATTTTTAGTATATACAAGATTGTCTGTCGCCCACCATCGGTAGCTGGTGTTTGGGTGGCGATTTGCGTGACCCTATTATAATGTTTGTTGGCATAAACTACAAAATAATGTAATATAAAATTTATTTTTTAAATAATTAATAAATAATTAAAAATCAATTAGAAAATAAATAAAAATTAATTAAAAAATAAATAAATTATTTTAAGCTAAGCCTTGTTTTTGGTTTTGGGATAGGAGGGCACGTGCCCCTGTGCCCTTTAAGACAAGCCGCCACTGCATTCTCCGATTGCACATATCAGAAGAGATCGACGTTGGAGCGCATTTCTTACATACAACCATAATTTGATAACCAAGTCCTCCCTTGCAATTGCAGCAAATAGTTATAAAATTAAAATTCTGTGTTCCAAATCTGTATCTACCGGGATGACATTTTTTGAGTTTTTAATTTTTTTGCAAACGTATTCAGACTACGATTGTTGCCGCTTTTTGCACTTTTAGGGTTAAAATATTATTTTGTTGAACTGTCATAATTTCGTTAATTTTATTATTTGTTACTTAAAACTTCGAGGGAATATTTTTAAAGTGTTTTACTTACAGAAAATCAAATAAAAAAAATCGATTTTTTAAATATGCAAGTGGGCCAAACTTTTTAAAAAATTCTAAACTTTTTTAAGTTATTTTCTACTTACTTCGAAATAAATTAATGGCGAAAAATAAGAAGTATAGAATATTTTATCGATACTTCCAGCAATCAAAATTTTGATAAACAGACGAGTCAAGAACCAACGATCTAAGGTTGACCAGAGTAAATATTTTCAGGTTAGTGAATATATAAATAAAAGGTTGTTTCATTTTATTAAATCCCTAAAGTCTAGATTATTTACAGCTTTGCATTCTTTTTGAGAGACTCTGGAGATTATTATTGAGAATTATTGAATAAAATCACTTTAACGTGAATTTGTTTTATTAATATTTCAAAAACTTTATAAATTATATGGTTGTGGTTTTCTGTTAGGTATAAAAAATTAATTATAGCTTATTATTAAACTATCATAATATTTTGCCTGCTTCATCTGCAATAATTGTATTTTCACTTTATGAGCAGAAAGAAGAATCAAACCCGACGGATCAGATCTGCTGTAGACTAAAAGACCTAATCTGTTGAACTTAATCCACCGAAAAGTCATCAATATTATTTAAACTTATTGTGCTATTAAATATCAAATTGAATTAATACAAAGATGTTTATGGAAAGACTTGATAACAACTAAAATAAAAAAATATCATATTATAACATCAATAATTGATTATTATTGTTGGAACCTACAGCCGCCACTATTGTAAAATCCATTGTATATAAACCTGCAGCTGTCACTGTAACATCATCGAGCATGACTTGAAGTAATAAAGCGTTTATCTATAAAAAAATATTAAAAGTAGTAGATTTTTTACCAAGGGCATAAAATAGCATATTACCAGAATATAGTAATTACACCGGATGGCCGCGGTCACACATCCGACATAGGGAATTAACTAGGTTTTTTTTTATTTAATTCTGCTTGTCTAATATTTTTTAAAAAGACAAAGCAATATTAAAAAAAAATATTTAAAACTTTATTTTCGCATTTTTAGCAATATAAGGTTACAAATTTTTAAACGCAGAAAAAATATCTTTCGATTGATGTTAGTTTTCATTGTAATCCAGTGTATGAGAAATAGAAATTAAAAAAAACAAAATGACTGTTTTATTTTATTTTTTATGTTATTTTCTAAATTTATTGTGTAGGTAGATATAAAGTGTATTACCTCGACTATTTTAGATTTCATAGAAAGAATCATAGTATTTATGTTATCTTGGTAATTAAATCTTCATTTATGTCATAAATATACAGTCAGAAATGAATAAAATAATATATTTAAAAATATTATACAAATTAATAACATACTTACGTCTTTTTTTAATGTTTTGCTAGTTGTAAGTTGGTATAATTTAATTAAGCTGTCGTTTGTTAAATTAGCCTAAAAAGAAGAATTCAAATTAAAATAATAGTTTATTATAAATTGACTGGTTCTTTAATTTTTTAAATGAAAATGTTTTTAAAAAATTTAAAAACTGAAATACGTTTAAGTAATTTTGAACTTACAATAGTTTCTTGTTGAGTAAACTTAGATTCAAAAAGATTTTTATACTTTTATATAATACTTGAAATCCTGGACAGTAGAGTTTATACTTTTTATTCTTATTGTTAGTTTAAACTTATATTAAAATAACAAATACTTACAGATGCCATAAGGTGATTGCAATGGTAAATTAAAAGTAGAAAATCTGTCCAGAAACAAACATGTCGTATTATATTAAAACACATTAAAAAAGTGACAGGAAATTTTGTGATATTCATTACAAAAAAACTATAAAGCTGTATATAACTTTCTATACTGATTGTGACTAAATAAATATATAACAACTGAAGAATTGGAAGCGAATATATTTTATTTATAGCTTTTAGTATGGTGTTCAAATTATAAATATTTTTTGAAAATTCATTTAAACGACAAGCGATGCGTTCATAATTTGTTTCTTTGCATTTAATATTTTGAAGCTTAGTTAAATTTTTGATTAATAAGATGTATCTTGTATCTATCACATAAATCCATGATCGAAAAGATAAATTTACCACTATTTTATAGCTCAAGTATACTATACGTTCAAGATTAGTAAAATTTGAATTACTCATGTTAATGCAATTTATTATTTCGTTAATAATATTAATTATTATCGACATTATAAAGGTAGCTCGGAATTTGTTAATTTTGTGGTTTGACTTCAGTCTAAACAAATTTTCATCAAACTTAAAGAAATTTTGTAAACAATCTCTCACCACCGATGTGTTCTTTGCAGTGCAAGAAGTAAGACTTAAAATGATAACCCAAGCATGCTGATGTTCGCGATTTTTTAAGGCATACCGAAGAAAACTATTATTTATATGTAAATAGATTTTTAATACGTTAGTTTTGTAAAGTGTGATACCGATTGAAAATAATATAATTAAATAAGTCGCATATTTTGCGCAGTAATTTCTTTTTGTCTTTTGACATATTATAGATTTATTATATTGATATAAGGAAATTTGCGATAATCCTAACCACTTTTCAAAAAAATATACAATTTTGAATAATTTATAAAATATATTTTGATTACTCATTTTAAAACAATTATGCGTTTTATTTTGAAGTTTCACTTTGTACTATTATGAAATTTTAAGTCATGCTTGATATAAATTATAATATAGTACATTCAAATATAATTAATAGTAGAAGTAATTCATTAGTGTACTGTAATTAGTAATATTGGTATTCAAATTTAAATTTAAATGTATTATTCTAATTAAAATGTGTAATTATCTCTTAATGTTGAATTGATATCATTAAGTTGTAATATAATTTTATTTTTTTTTATAATGCTTTCATATAAATTCTTTTAATATCTACAAAAACGTAAGCTCTTAATTATAATTTTTTTCTAAATTATATTCGATTGTCAATTTTAAAGTTTCACATTATCAGGAAAGAAATTATTTTATTTTTGCTCTGATACTAGTGAAATTATAGAAAAATAAGCTAAAAAATGAATTTTTAAGTCTATAGTGTGGTAGTATGTAATGTTAAAATAAACAAACTAAAACATATTATTAATATATTATTGTTGTTTTTATTGTTGTTTTAAATTAATAAATTCAATGAAGACAATAAATCAAAATTGTTTAAAAGTGTAAAAAGTAAAAAAAATAATTCAAAAACTAAAAATAAATTTTAAAAAATTTCTCACAATAATTAACATACGCAGTTTTATTTCATGTAACTACTTATATATTAATAAAAAATATAATTTTAAAAAATAACACAGTATTTGATTACATCAAAAGTTCGAAGGTTTTAATTCAATCAGACAGATGACGCAAAAATTTCCGGCTACGAAAATTCTATTGTAATGAGCCTAAGCTGTACGTATTATTCTCTAAAACCCCACTCTTTAGAGGGGACGGGAATCGCTAAGACATTACATCCAAACACACTCCTGCCGCTTTAAATGCTTTTGCTCTTTCGGGACTTTTATTTTCTTTCTGCGACTTGCTCTGCTCGTTCCTCTTCTTCTTTGGTTTTCAGGATATTGGTGGCCAATTCTGTCACTGTCTTCCAGTTTTCCTCTTTCTTTAAGATATTGCCAGAGTTCTCCGCGGTCAGTGTCTCCCCCAGTTTCAGCCTGGCAGAGATCCGCTGCCTTTCTCTTCTCCAACAATAGAAGAGGATCCGTTCTGCGGTGTAGTGTTCCTGGCAGTTGTTACACTGTGGAGAGTCCCGCTTTCCGAAGCGATGGGGATACAAGTTGAAACACCCATGACCCGTCAGGATCTAGGTTAGGTAAAAGCTAAGCTTTCCATGACTCCTGTTTACTCAGTTCCGGGTGTTTAGTCTATTCCTCGGTTTCTGCTGCTTGCCATCTTACTTGCCATATCTCTATGGTGTCTGGGCGTTGATCGGCTTGATCCTTGTGCACTGCAGATCTTTTACGCGCCAGTAGGTCGGCATCGATGCCAACACTCTCGCTACTTCTCCGAGAAGGGCGCACAATCAATGCGGTTGCTTCTGTTGCTCTTGTGGTTCTTGTCCGTTGACGAAAAAACTTAAGTTAAGTTTAATTTACTTTAATCTTTAAATTATTAATTTTTAATTTTTCTACTAGATTAGAAATTTATTCGATTGTAAAAATCTTTTTATCATCGAAAACAAAATTTTCGTATTTTTGAGCGGAATTCTTGTAGTTTTGCTTGCTTGTTTTCATCAGTTAGCATTTACAATTTTCACAGCTTATAGTGAGGTATATAGGTAAGCTTCAGTTTTAATGCTCCTAACCGCAGTATTGTTTCTACCGGCTTAGTACATTATCTATTTATCTACTTAGGCACAGTATTATCCAACAAGTTTGATAAATATTGTTTTATGGAATTTTTTAAGTCAGCTTAAGTCTTGTTGAGCAGCTTTTGCGACTTGCAAAAACAACATTCACACTTTGCAACCAGTAGTACGCTTAATTGATCCGAATTTAGCTTATCAATTTTACAATAACTTTATTTTAAACGAAAATTTTAATATTAAAACCGCACATAATATTTCATACATGATGAGGTAGCCAAAATTCCTATTTATCAAATTTTTAAAATAAATAAAAAACAAAAATTTTATCTTTTTAAATTCTGCAAAAAATATCACGGGTTTATCGGAATCGACTTACTAAAGAAATTAAATGCTCAAGCTAACATCGGAGATAAAGTACTTGTAACACCGTGCACTAAAATTTCATTGATTTTTGATTAAAAAAAAAATCAATAACGCAAAATTCTAACAAAAATTTAAAATTAATAAATTACTTAGTAATAATTCTACCTAGAGTTGAACAAGTAGTTAAACTACCTGTGAATATATAAAGGAAAGAATGGAAATTTTAAATTATGTTAAAATTCAAGACGCATTAGAAACCCCAAAAGCAGTAGTAAACGTTTTTAATCATTGTGCTATCACCACAATTACTAATAGCGTCGAAAAACATGTAAAGGTTAACTTTTTAGACCCTCTAGAAATAGAGCCAATAAATTTAGTAGATGTAAATTTTGTTGATAAAATAGACTTCAATCATCAACCATTAATTCAAGAACAAGAAAATTTATTAAAACAAAATTTTAAAAATATTAGGCTTGAACATTGTAATAAAGAGAAAAAAGATTCAATTAGAAAACTTTGTCTAGAGTACGGCGTTATTTTCTACTGTGATAGTATCCCTTTAAGCTTTAAAAACGAGATCATGACAAAATTAAATTAAAACCAAACACTTATCCAATCTATACAAAATCATATAAATTTCCGGAAATTTATAAACGAGAAGTCAAAACAAATTAAAAAAATATTAAAACCGGAAATTATCGAACACATTGTCTCACCATGGTTTAGTCCAATTTGGATCGTGCCAAAAAAATTAGACGCTTCTGGTAAAAAAAGTGGAGAATAGTGATCGATTATCGGAAGCTTGCTGATCAGACTATCAATGACAAATATCCAATACGAAACATTAACGACATGCTTGATAAATTAGGAAAAGCAAACTATTTTTCAACTTTCGACTTAGTTAGCGGATTTCATCAAAGCGAAGTAGACCCCAATGACGCATAAAAAACTTATTATCATTATTAGTCATCATTATTAGTCAGTCAATCATTATTAGTCATTATCAATTTTGAAGAATGCCAATGGGCCTTAAAAATTCTTCATCTACATTTCAAAGAGTAATGGACAATATTTTAAGAAGTCTACAGGACGAATCTTGCCTCGTATATTTAGATGACATTATATTTAGCGGTTCTTTTCAAGAACATTTACAAAGACTAAAAGACATATTTGACCGACTTAGAAAAAGTAATTTAAAAATTCAATTGGATAAATCGGAATTTCTCCAAAAAAAAGTTTAATATTTAGACCATATAATTACTCCAGCTGGTGTAAAACTAAATCCAGATAAAAGATTATTCAAAAATACCTCCCCCCCATCCCAAAAACTAGGGCAGAAATTAAAAGCTTTTTAGGTTCAATTGGTTACTACAGACGATGTATAAAAAACTTTGCAAAAATTACCAAACCAATGACAAAATGTTTAAAAGAGGACTCAAAAATAATTAATTTTTAATTCAAGTTTTGAACCCTGCAAAAAAATTTTGACGAACGACCCAATTATACAATACCAAGACTTTATAAAATCTTTTGCTTTGACTACAAATGCCAGTAATTTTGCAATAGGTGCTGTACTATCACAAGGTAAAATACCGAAAGACAAACCAGTTGCTTACGCGTCACAAACATTAAACAAAACCGAAACTAAATATTCGACCATCGAGAAAGAATTACTCGCGATTGTTTGGGCATGTAAACATTTTAGACCTTATCTTTACGGTAGTAAATTTACTATTTACACTGATCATCGTTCATTGACTTGGCTTTTCAGCTTAAAAAAGTCAAATGCGAAATTAGTAAGATGGCGCTTAAAACTGGAAGTATTTGAGTATGAAATTATATATAAAAAGAAAAATATAACACAAATTCAGACTGTTTATTAAGAATTTTAATTAACGCTTTAGAAAACGAATCACTAATTAATAATTATTCTTGAATTTTTACGGGAATTTACTAACAAAAATACTTTAAATTAACCCCAACCTTCAACTAGCAAAGGCATAGTACCAAATATCAAAATTTTATCGGATATTTAACTTAGCAGGGCCGTATTTAAGAGGGGGGGGGGGTTAGGGGTTACAACCCCCTTCCCCCTAAATTATTTATCAATCAATAAAGTACTGAAAGTTCGACTAAAATCGTAAAAAAAACAGAAAAAACTAAAACAATTTTTACAACTATAACAAAAACATTAAACTTTGTTTAAATAAAAATTAAAACTAAAGAGATATTTCTAATAAATTAAATCCCAAATTTAAAAATCGAAAATTTGTTCAAAATTTACAAATTGCAAATGGCTGAGTAGACATATTTTTCTGTCGCTGTAGATATTTGGCTGATTTGGGTAGTTCTGCGAGGATTGATTTAATTGAATTGTTGAAAGTGTGGAAAGTGGATTGCTAAACGTCAAATTCGGTAGTTATAGGCAGGTTTCAAGGTGAATTAGTGCTAAATATTGAAACAAATAACTATCAAGGCGATAAGGAAACTAAGGTTAGAAAGTTGAACTAAACAATCATCGGAATTATACAAAATGAGTTATACACGCTCACAAAAAAAGCAATAATATGATTCATTTGGACAGTTGAATGATAAACTGGATAAACTTGAAGTAGCAAGAAACACTCTACAAATTCAAGACATACAGGAAAAACTAGCTAAAGTTGATCAACTAGAAACACGAATTTGCCAACAAGACGAAGTCATAACCTCTCTTAAGGAGTAATAATCAATAGATAAGTGGTTTAAGTAGTGTAACTCGATATTAATCATATCAAATTTTTAGCATAAGCCAAAAAATGCACAAAACACTTTTTCGAAAACTAAAATGTTTAAGTTATCACAATATATAAATACACTGTATGTATATTATCGCAAACGTTTTCACCATACTATGGCATCATCAGGCGATGAACTAGAAGGAGAAAGGAGAAAAATCCGTATTTATCGACAAATTGCAAGAGAAAAGTGGAGGGGGTAATAGGAGGAGGTAATTTTTAAAAAAGTAATTATGTGTGAATATACTAGAGGGTGGTGTAAATTTAAAGAGAAAAAAGGAAAAAAAGGGGGGAGAATGTAAGTAGATGTGAGGTAAGTTAGAAGGGGGGGGGAAGTATTATTTTTAAAAAATGTTTGTTGGGGTGAGTTATTTAAATCAGATTGACTATTAAGTAATGAAGATGAATATTTTAATTTATTAATTTCCATAGCTTTCAAAAATTCCAGTTTTTTACTTTTTTGTGCAACGTGTAAAATTTCGTATCCCCCTTGTTTATGGTTAGTGTCTATTAGGTGTTTCGCGAAAGTCGATTTTCCATCTGCAAGTCTGTGGGATCGAGTGTGTTCATCAAAACGTGTTTTAAAAGATCTACCGGTATGACCAATGTATTTTTGAGAGCATTCACAAGTGAGCTCATAAACCCCTGATTTAGTTAACATGTCTGATTTTGATTTCGTGTTATTAATAAATTTGTTGAGTTTATTATCTGTTTTAAAAGCAATGTTATAATTGTTATTTTTTAAATATTTTACAATTTTGTTTGATTTGTTACCGAGAAAAGTAATGATATTGAAATTCGCGTTAGTTTTTTTTAAAAATATTGGGATATATTGAGTTTGATAGAATTTTTTGTTGAATTTGGCGTAATAAGTTATCAATAAAAGTGACTTGGTAACCATTAAAGATCGCGATATATTTAATTCTGTCTAATTCTTTTTTAAAATTTACGTTACTTAGGGGAATTGTAATTAAGTGATTGAGAAAAGCGCGGAAAGACGCAATTTTATGTGTAAAAGGATGTGCGGAGCTATTAGGGATAATTATGTTACTTTCTGTAGGTTTATGGAAAATGTCAAAAGAGTGTTTATTATTGTCTTTAATAATTGTGAGATCTAAGTAATTGATTTTATTGTTTACTTCTATTTCTTTAGTAAATAATAACAATAATATTAAATTTACTTTTTTAGGAGCGATAGGAGGGCGCAGCGTACTGGAAGGAAGAGGGGTGAAGGCGCGTTTATTATCATTAAAAGTAAATATATAGTCAAGAACGTGTTTGTATCTGACAGTGTTTATGATGCTGTTGGAGTCACTAAAGGGATGGGGTCCGAATTGCTTACGATAGTATCGGTGTACATCCCCCCAAGGTCCCCTGGGGTAGTTTACACAGAGTTCTTCCAGTTTTACGGTCAAAATTTGAATTGTATATCGGATAAAGTCATATTACTTGGAGACTTTAATTTGAGTGATATTCGGGGTGTTGCATATTATGATCTGAATCTGGGTGAGCCAAACACAAGATTATTTTTAGAACTTATCGATATGAATAATTTAAAGCAGTTCAATAATATTTTAAATGAATACGGGAAAACTTTGGACCTTGTGGTGGGTAGTTTAAACTGCTCTGTTGGTAGAGAAGATATGCCATTTGTTAGCGAGGATGCCTATCATCCAACTTTAATAGTATATTGCGGTAGTATTTGATTGTTTTTTGTAACAACCAAACCCTTTACCATACTAAAAAATTACCTCGACTAGCTCTTTTCTGCGGTGGAGCAATTCGACCTCAGTAGTGAATTCCTGTGTTTGTCTTCTTTTTAAAATGATAAATAATAATTTCTTTATCTTTAATAACGAACATTCTTCAAAAATAAATTGTAAATTTAATTCAATGTTAAACTTAAAAATGGGCTCGCTTGTTCAAACCTTGTGCCTATCCACAACGTCGGCTTATCTAGCATTTGGCAACACGCTCGTACAAATGCAAATTTTATTCTTCGAATTCAAACCAATTTTAATCTTTAATAATTTCAATCTTTGCTTCCAAAGCAATCAAATCATCAAATCTATCCAAAGCAATCAATCAACTACCGCTCGGTAGCAACGCATCAAAAATATCCAATTTCAATTATCAAAATCAATCCAATAATTACGCAATTAATGCATTCGCATCAAATTTCATTTATTTTAATCAAAATCAAAATATTACTCACAACTTTAATTCACAATTTTAAACTTATATCAAAACTCAAAAACTGCTCCGAGCTGAACATACTCGGGCGGCGCGCTATCGGCGAAAAGCAAATATCCTGGTCGGTTCGCCCCCACCTGTCTAACTTCTCCAGTCTTACAACTCAAAATTATTTAAAACAAAATAAAACTTATTAAAATGTGTACAGGGTAGGTCGCAATCATTTTGAAACACCACAATATACAAAAGTATCTTCAGATAAGTATATCAAGAACAGCATACCTAGCAACAGTTATAACTTTAAAAAAGTGAATAAAGAGGGATTAATTAATGATATTGCAAACACTGATTGGTCGACAATGTATGGAGCCGATGAGGTTGACAATGTGGTTGACGAATTTTATAGCAATGTGTATAGGGCTTTTGATAAAAATATTCCCAAAATAAAAAATTCTGCCAACACAACGTGATATCCACCGTGGTTTGATAGAGAATTGATTAGAGCACTTAACTTAAAGGAAAAATGTAGGAAGAATAAATCAATATCTTCTCACTTTGAATTGTTATATAAGGAAGAAAGGAAAATGGTGAAAAATTTAGTCAGGGTAAAATATAAAGAATATATCAAAAATACTCAGAATAGCTTCCTACATGAACCGAAAAATTTTTAGAATTACGTGAACACAAAAAGAAGTACAACAAAAAAAAACAGCAGTTATGATTGATAGTGACAACTTGCGTGTTGCTATTGAAAATCAGGCTGAAAAATTTGGATTATATTTTGCTTCGGTATATTCTAATGATATTAGTAGCTATGATCTTAAGTCTGCCGGAGATAATGTAAATGTCTTACCCTTGCAAGATAATATCCGTGTTTCTCGAATAACTGCAGATGAGGTGTATTGGGCGGCAAAGAAAATGAAACCAAAGAAATCTTGCGGAATTGATAGTTTTCCACCGTACATATTAAAATACCTAATTGAAATTATATGCGACCCACTTTTATATATTTACAATCTCATTCTCAGTAGTGAAACATATCCGGAATTGTGGAAAGTATCAAGGGTGTGCCCGGTCTTCAAGTGCGGTGATAATGCTAGGTTCGATAACTATCGACCGATATCTATCATAGCGGCTCCTAGCAAGCTGTTTGAACAGATAATATATAATCGTATTTATAACCACGTTAAGGTATCCTCTTAGACACAAACCAACACGGTTTCTTACCGGGTAGGTCAACGGCAACCAATTTGTTTTTATTTACGCAGTACATTTATGAAGCATTTGAAAAAGGATCACAAGTTGATGTAATATACACAGATTTTAGAAAAGCGTTCGATCGGGTTGATCATGATGTGCTGCTACGAAAGCTTTACAGCTTTGGCTTGGTAGCAATGTTGCCGTTGATTGCTTCCTACCTGAAAGGAAGGACATTTAAGGTGTCATTTAATGGATATATATCCAACTATTTCAAAGCTAGTTCTGGTGCACCGCAGAGCAGTAACTTGGGGCCGCTGCTTTTTTTACTATTTATAAACGATATAGGTTATTATGTTGTAAATGCAAAATACTTGTTGTATGCGGATGATTTAAAATTATATTTAAGAATTAAATCAGGTGGGGAGTATGAACTATTACAAACTGATATTGATAATGTAATTAGATGGAGTCAAATAAATAAACTCGAATTTAGCATATCAAAGTGCAATGCCTTTAGTTTCGCAAGAACAGAGAGGCTGAGATGTGAGTACAAAATGAAAGATACAATTTTTTGTAGACCGGAAACGATAAGAGATTTGGGGATAGTATTTGTACCGGAGCTCAAATTTCGTAGTCATATTCTGGGTATGATATCTATAGAGCCACAAAACTGCTGGGTTTCATCATTAGGAATACTAAAACATTTAAGAACACCTCAGTTATAGTGTACCTATTTAATTCCATTGTTCGTCCTAATCTAGAGTATTGTATCTTGATTTGGAACTCGTCACACGCAATCGATGAGTTAGGGTTGGAACGGGTGCAAAATGGATTATCTAGATACTTACAATACTTGAAAACTGGTACATATCCAACATATGATACACGTAGTAAGGACCTTAAAAATGAATTTAAAATCACAGAACTGCGCGCTAGGAGAGACCTGTTGTCTTCTCTTTTCTTGTTTAAATTAATTAAGGGAATTTCCGATTGCTCTGGGATTGTTAATATGATAAAATTAAGGGTGCCTAGATCATGTAACGCTCGAATACTCAGTGCGCTGCAGATCCCTCCAGCTAAAACTCTGTATATGACACATGCACCACTGTATACCATGTGCCAAAGTTTTAACAGCCTACTTATAAATACTAATGTGGATTTTGACACCGGACTCGCTCAATTTAGAAAAACCAGTAAGGATTTTTACAAAATATTTTAATTACACTTTGAGCTGCCGTGCGCATTCCCCCCGCTGACTGGATGGATTTCTGCAATTTGTAAAATAATTAAAAACTCTTAGATTGTACTACTCCTACATGTAATTAAGCCTATGCCTGTTTGTAGGGTTTTTGAAATAATAATAAAAAAAAAATAAATAATCCGGCGATTGGCGACATTCGATTAAATACACGTACTACTAAATTGCAAAAATATAAAAACCGAAGATGAAGAATATAAAAATGCCCTAAATATTTACAGTACTGTGTAAAAGTCTGCGACCACTTAATTAATTGTTAGTTATTACTCCTATTAATTAATTTTCGATTTTTTTAAAAATAATTAAATTGAAATAAATGAAATAGATATTTTATCTTAATTCTTACTATTATCGTAAAAATTTTAAATTGCAATAAATTGTTTAAACCAAAAATTTTAAAGGAAACATAAATTTTATGACCATCATGGGCAGCATAGATTAAAATAACACTTCCGCAATAAATTAGAATGGGCATTGTAAACCCATAAATTGTTTCATATTTTGTACATTTGTATACACAAGTGTACATTTGCTTAGATTTGTAAAATTTTCTTTCAATCTAGTTTAGTTCGTCGTTTTGACAACATTATTTTACTATCGCCATCGGTAAAATAAGAATTTAGTTTGTGATTTTTATTCAAATTTTAAAATTAAAAAATTTTATTTAAAAACGGCTTTTTACATGAGAGTTTAAAATTAAAATATAAATAAGTAATCATACAAATAAGTAATATCTTAGTAAACAATACTTTTAAAATGGCATAAACAAAATTTTATCCGCAATAACGCCCCAACCCTCAGAAGTCAACCTGTAATCAAAATTTGTCGCTCTTTTGTCAAATTATTTTTAACCATTAAATAGAGTTCATAAAAATCGAAATTTTTTCTGAATATCGAACTCAAATAAAGAAAAATCGCGCAACAAAATAATTATTTTAATTAAATAAAAACAATTTTTTCACAAAATTTCAATTGTTTTGCGGTTACTTTCGACAAAATACTTTCAAACAAAATTTTTTTATATCAATATTCAAAAATAAAATCTTAATTGCAAAAATACTTGTACAAAATTATACTCAAAAACTCAGGGGAGCAAAATATAGGCCTCTGTCGTTTCCGCCATTCTGGCAAAAAAAAACCTCTTTCTAGTCACTTTTCTCCAAACATTACATTTCAAAAATTAATATAACAAAATTTAAATTTAGAAAAACTTTTTTTGTATATTAATAAATTAGCTATATTTATTTTGCAATTTTTTTAAAATCCCCCCCCCCCGAAAATTTTGTCTAAATACGGCCCTGTAACTTAAACCCCCAGATCCGAATATTAATAATAACTATCCTTCAATGTCTACAGTACATTCTAACATAAACAAAAATTCAAATATTGGAATTCAATCTTGTGATGAAATCATTAATAATAAAATAAATCAAATTTTAGTGTTCCCGAATGCATATTATAAAGCCGAAGTAAAACATGATAGCTACGAAAATCATAAAATAATTACATTAAAAATACCCGAAAAAGATAACGAACAATTAATATTGGAGTTTTTGAAAGAATACACAGACCCACAGAAAGTTTATTGCATGCATTTTCATAAAGATCAATTATACAAAGATTTGTCTATTGAAAATACTTTACTGGTAATTCTTCAAAATTAATTAGATGTTTAAAAAGAGTCAATACTATAACTGATCCCGAAGAACAAATATTTTTAATAAAAAATTATCATGACGGAAAAAATAACCATCGCGAAATTAAAAAATGTTTAGAATCATTTAAAAGAAATTATTATTGAAAAAATATGATTGTTAATATAAAAAAATTTATCAATGCATGTGAAGTATGTCAAAGAGCTAAATATGCACGAAATAAACCCTATACACCATCAATGATAAGGGAAATCGCAACAAAATCTTTTCAAACTGTTCACATTGACATTTTTACATTCAATAATAAAAACTATTTAACATTAGTAGACTCATTTACAAAATTTGCACAAGCATTTAAGGAGAAACAGCTAGTTATTCACATTAGTCAAGTTTTAATCAAATACTTTACTTCTTTTGGAATCCCACAAAACTTAACTGTGAACAAAGGTACTGAATTCAATAATGAAACGGTAAAGAAAATCTTAAATCTTCATAACATAAAAATTCATTTTACAACAACTATGCATCACGAATCAGATTCTGTAGTTGAATGTTTCCATTTTACTATAATTGAATATTTGAGAATTTTAAGAGAGATATATCCTAATGAAAAAGACCTTATGGGTTATCATCGGTTATAACTCTATACACAGTGCTACTAATTACACTCTATTTGAATTAACTTTTGGTCATACAAATTCTAGAGATTCAAGTGAAATTTTTAACTCAACTTTATTTTATACTGAATACACAGAAAATCATAAAGCCTGACAGGCTATAATGTTTAAATATGTATATAAAAATTAATAAGAAACAAGAAAATAGTTTATATTTTTAAAATAATCACTGCACTGGGGTTTTACATATACATTATAGCCTGTAAGAATAAAAATTTTGGTATTGTTAAAGGCTACCCCTTTGTGTTTGGTTGTTTTGCTCGTGCATGCTATTGCAGAAAATACAGTTTTTATTCAATACAACTAGTTGCAATAAATATTTCAACGAAAATACATCATTGATAAAGTTATTTAAAATAATTTAAGTTTTACTTAAGGCAGTGTCCTTAATTAGAATGTCAAAAAAATCGATTTTTTTTGCTTAAATCGATAGATAAACTATCTATAAATAGTTAACTATTAGATAAACTATTATTTTACTTGAGACCACAGTTTATTTTATTTTACCCCACTCGTACCCTTATATTGACATTAATGGTAAATGCATCTGCTATTTTGTATTGTTTTTTTTTTTAATTAAAATTAAAGTTAGGTATATTATTAATTTACAAAAAAAGGGGGGGGGGAGATATACCCTACTCTTAAATATCAGGAATTTTATATTAGTATAAGTGTTAAGATTATCTGCTTTAAGAAACATCGGATAAAAATTAAAGTACACTATATAGGTAGAAGAGTGGAGAGAATGGAGAAAATAAGTGGAAGACTAATGAGAATACAGCGAGTGAGAAAGTATTAGCACAGTAAAAATAAACAGTAGTTAAGCTTATAGCAAATAATAATGGATAACGGCGAAGAGATCTTAGATGAAAAAAGTAGTTCAAGAACTGTTAAACGAAAATTGCGATTATCCAGAGTTTTTTCAAAAAGTAAAAGAGCAGTATCTATACAAAAAAAAATCTCAGAAAAATAAATCTCAAAGATCCCAATCGGAACCGTTACCACTTACAGAAGAAAGTAATGAAAATACTATGGCATCAGAAAATCAATTGTCTACGGAATTGCCCACTTCTTCAGAAAATTATAAGGCGACTAATAAACCTGTAAAACGCAAATTAGTGTTTCCCGGTTTAGATAACTTGACAAAAACTTGTTCAAGTTCGGAAACAGACGAAGAATATGAAAACAAAATGCAACATAAGTTATGCATAGAACCTGATCTTGACTCGACATTTGATTTTTGTAATGTTATAAAAGGAAATAGAATTGTTCAACTGAGCTATTAATTGAATTGGGCAATAAGGATACAATATAATCATGCAAAATCTTGTACAGGAGGTTCATTATACCCTTCTCGTGAAATTACTCGCGGTTTAGGATTAATTAGTCATATTGAGTTTAAATGTAATGCATGTGATATTGAAATTGTAAAAGCTACCGAAGATCCAAATTTTAAACAAACGGTAATTAATACAGGCGCGGTATGGGGTACTTTAGCCACAGGAGGCACATTTGGTCATTTAGAAGAATTATTAAATTGTATGAACGTTCCCTGCTTAAATAAGTATACCTACTCAATTAAAGAAAAGTCACTACAAAAATTATGGCACGAAGAACTCGCAACAGAAATGGCTAAAGCTGGTAAAGAGGAATATAATGAAGCTATACGTAAAGGCAACATTGATAAGGATGGGGTCTCTTTCATTACTGTATATGTGAATGGTGGATGGTCAAAACGATCGTATGGTCATAATTACAACGCAGCATCTGGAGTGGCAGTTATAATTGGGAAATATACTAAAAAAGTTTTGTTTATGAGCGTACGGAACAAATACTGTACTATTTGTGCCAGGGCAGCCAATAAGGATGAAGAACCTAAAAATCACGTTTGCTTTCGTAATTGGTCTGGCAGCTCTTCCGCTATGAAGCAAGATATAATAGCTCAAGGTTTTTGCTTTAGCGAAGAACAACATGGCCTTAGATACAAAAACTTTATAGCAGATGGAGATTCTAGTGTCTTTTGTGCCATCAGAAAGAAATGCAGGTATGGCGAATCTGTTACAAAAATAGAATGTGCAAACCATGCTATAAAAAATCACGGTAAAAAACTACATAATTTAAAAAAAGATAAGGCATTGTCCGATGTTGCTCGAAAACAACTTACCGTAAAAATAATTGACGATCTTCAAAGCATTGCAAAGTCATCTATTTATAACTGCAGTTTCGAAGAAAACCCACTGGAATCACTGAGAGAAGATTTTCAAATTGGCCTTAATCATACATTTGGGGATCATTCAAAATGTAAGCCTTACCTTGGTTGTGAAAATGAAGATACATCAAATAGTAACATTAAAGCAATAAAAAAATCGGGCTTGTATCATCATATAGACAAAGCCATAGAAAATTTGTTAAAAAAATCGCATATGCTCATTGATAATGAAACTAATAATCGAGCAGAATTATTTATGAGCATTCTGGCTCCGTTTAATTGTGGTAAACGCCTGAATTTGAGTGGACGAGGTTCTTTGATATGAGGTGCGATTTAACGGCACTGAGATATAATTTGGGAGCAGAGTGGCATGTAAATTCATACAAGCGCGAACTGGGAATGAGCCCCGGAAAATATTTTCAAAGTTATATCGACAGATCTGTGCGAAGTAGAACTTTGAGTGCGATGAAATCCCAAAATAGTAGTCGTAGCGTAACTAAGTTGCCGGCCGTAGAAAAAAATATGGATTACGGAGGATATGCGGAACAAGTAGAACCTACGCCAGAAGAAATAGAAATATCAAAGAAGCGTACTATGGAAAAACTACGTGTAACTGAAGAACAACGTAACGATATTGCTATGTCAACAATAAATCAATTTGAAAATGGTCGTTACAGAGCAGAAAAGAAAAATCGTCTTACGGCATCAAAATTTGACGCCGTGATGGCTAGAAGAAATACGACCAGATGTCATGGACTTGTAAAAGAAATACTCTATCCATCCGAGTTTCAATCAGAATCCACATCATTTGGAAAGAAGTACAAAGCAGTTGCTCTTACTATACTAGCATAAAAGCTTGATATTGAAAAGGTGACAAAAGCTGGTTGGTATATTGACACAAATAATTGTTTTCTAGGTGCATCTCCAGATGGGCTAGTTAGTAATACACATTGTGTCGAGGTAAAATGCATACCAAAATTAATTAAAAAGAATCTTACTCTAAGACATGGAACAGAAAAAAAACTAACGTGTTTAAAAATAAACGAACATGGTCTTATGGAATTAAATCGGGATCATGCTTATTATTATCAAGTTCAAGGGCAGATGAATGTAACTGGGAGAGAAAAATGTTATTTCGTGGTCTATATAACCGACGACGATACTTTTATAGAGGAAATCCCGATAGATCGGAAGCTGTGGAATGACGTCTTGCTTCCTAAGTTAACAATATTTTATAACGATTGTATATTGGAGGAAATAGCCAAGAGAAGATATCTCAGAAATATGAAGTGTTACGATCCGCCGTGGATTGAGCTAGCTATCTCAGAAAAATCAGAAAAAAAATCGCAAAAGTCTAGTACAAAAAAACAAAAACTTTAGCAAAATAAATTACACATACACATACCGTTGCTGTTAACCAAAAGGGGGGGGGATTAATTTATATTATATCTTTTAATAAGTAGGTGAGGGGAGCAACATGCGCTTTCTTATTGGTATTATGTATTTATTATACTCATAAAAAAGATATGAATTATAATATATTAAAAATAACCTTGTAAATTACCTAAAAAATCCGGCTTTCAAAAGTCCTACTCTGGCAAAAATGTATCAGTTTATTTTGCTTTAGGTAGATAAGATACTTATTTCATATTAGTAAAAGCGTTATTTATAAAAATTTGTAATCACAGGTACTTTTCTAGCTATGTATACCTGCCAGATAGGTCATACCCTGGTCATAACAGGTATAGAACTACTGTAGGTAAATTTATTTAAAATTATTTTTCAAATTTAAAATATATTACAATAATATACCTGTTTAAAAGGTGTGCATCTTGAATAAAATAAAATATCATAAACCAACTAGTGACATCTGCTAGATTTTATGAACTACTCCTATTTATCTAGCACCTTAAGGGAAAATTTTTTGTTTGTGACAAGAAAATCAGTTGACGACAAGCAGAGCAACGACAAAATATAGAGAGCCTTGGAGATAATACTATACTTAAAAAAAATAAAATTATTTAATTTAAACTTTAAACAGATATTTAATCTTTTTTCTTAAATTTTTTATTCAAATGCATTTAATTTAATTAATTTTTTTAGAAACGGGTAAAATAAAATGTAAAATGTGTATCACTCGATAATATGTTTATTATTATGTGTAATTAATTTGATAATGAAGTACAGTTTTGTCAGCAGAACCCGGAGCAACTCAAGGTTAAACAGAAATTAAGTTTAAAGGAATAAGCAAAGTAAGAATGGAAGGTACTTGCAATATATTAGATCATTCCACAACTATTGAACTAGCTAAAAAAGTTCATCGGCACAGCGATATTCAGTTCGGTATTTAGTTTTTCTATTATAATTGGCTATGTGAGAAAAAGTGTTGCACGTAACCAAAAACGTGAGAACTAACTAACCAACTATAACATCGTAGCTTAATTACAGATATTTTTGTTTGTGTATTTGTGTATAAGTTATCTACGTTCTGATAAAAATACATTGCAATGTACCTACTTTGTTTTTCAATTGTCTACTGTTGGCAAGCTAGTGAAATTTAATTAACTCTTTGTTTAAGAATTTGCCTGTAAAGAATACAAATTAAAATGCTTAAGTATTATTATGAATTTGATTAGATTTATTATAGCTACAAGAGCGATCAGAGATACTTTAGACAAAATTTAATAGATAAAATAGATAAAAATAGATAAAAATTAATATTTTTTTATAAAATAAAATATATTGTAGTGTACAAAAAATACTTTACTTCGTCGATTGTGATTTCAATTCCATTTTGTTCTAATCGTAAAATGGAAAAATTGACAAATTTGATACCTGCACCCAGGAGTCCGGCTATCGATAATTTTATCGCTTCTTTGCCAATTTTCAAGTATTTCATAAATCTGTCACCAACTTTAATTATTCATTCTATAACTGGCGGTAGCCACCAAAATAGAAATTTCCATAAATAATTAAATTTCCACTTATAATATGATACTTATGGTAAGGTTAAGGTTATTAACATGTGATAATATTTTTTTATAAAATTAATTTTTACATGTTACATGAAATTGAAGAATAATTTAATTCATAACTTACATAAAATTGTTCAAAAACTATTTTATAGTTTAGTTTATTATAGTTTATATAGTTTATATAGTTTATTTTGTAGTTATAGATATAAGCTGTATTCTTTTTACCTATTTTATTTCCATCTCAGTTGCACAACTGAGATAAAGTGAGCTGAAACGAACTGAGATTAACTGAGGCAAAGTGAGAAGAAGATAAGATAAAAAGAACAACAAAAATTTACTACTGTGAATTTTGAATTTAATTATTTTGAAGTTTAGTAGTACTAACCAAATTGTTTTTTTTTATTATTGTATAATGTCAACATAAACTTCAAAAATACGAATTAAAAATTTAAGGTGCAGTAGATATTAAAAAGATTGCAATAAGTGACAAGTTTAATTCAAATCAACCAATCCAGGCAATTTCCCAATTTGTCTCAGTTGTAACACTTCAAAACAGCAAGATCAATTTGGGTATGGAAGAGGATAATTTTGTCACGCAAAACTCAGTTCGGCACGGCACAGTACTTATGTCAAAACGGTAAAAAAAAACACTCTTTCAACTGAGTAACTGAGTATCTCAGTACAATCTCACTTAAAATAGGTAAAAAGAATACAGCTATAGTTTGCGACACCCTGTTATATAAACGTATGTTTTGATTTTCGGAATCTCGTCAGGCAAACCTGGAAAAATTATTGAAATGATTGAAAAGTTATGCTATTAAATTCAAAATTCAAAGTTGATTAAAAGTCAAATTTATTTGACTTTTGTAAAAAAAAAAATTACGGCTTACTGAGTTTGTTTTTTGAAATTCGAGTTATAGATAGTAAATATGTACTTTCAATACCTCAGAAGAAAATAACATTTTGTTCGAATTATAACGTCTAAATAATTCAAGGTACCGCGTATTTGGGAGTAAAAAAATAACAATTTTTTTTATTTTATTGAGGATTACCACGTAACAAAGTTCGAGTTATCCAAGTTTCACTGTATAATGAAATGTAGTATTTTATTTTCATGTAATTGTTTGACTAATAAAGTTTACATAATAAAAACCCATTAAAAAAAATATTAATAACAATCTACCGGGTGTCCGGTCTCAAAGGTGAACATAAGAATTTAACGTGGTATTGCTCGTCAATTTAACGTAGAAGTTGAAAATTTACCGATTTTGCAGTAATAATGATTTTAAATTAAGTGGGAGAAAAACAAAACACTTGAAATAAGCATGCATTAATAAAATTGTCAAAAACTTTTTTAATTGGTGTACCTACATAAGTATTTTCACAATAATTAAAGTAAAAATGACTAATTACTCCAACAAAGAAGGAGTTTTTATGATAAAAACATTTTACAGTGGTTTTAGTTTGCGGAGAGTTAGAGAATTGTTTTTCTGTCGAAATTGCAGTTTATAGATAAATTTTTCAACGCTTGTAAAAATTCTTGCGTAGTTTCACCTTTCGTTTGCTTCCTACTTTGAAACAAAAGTTTCTGCGATCTCCAAAGAAGCCGGACTGCAATAATTTTCCATAAACTCGACCAAATCCTTGTTTGACTTGTTCATCGGTAATTCCGGTGCCAATCTATCGCATAATGTGTCGTAAGCTTCCACTCCCATGTAATGAAGTAAATACATATTTTTTTTCTGTATTTTTCTTCAAAAACCATAAAAGACAATTCCAATCTTTGCACCCATTTTGACCTCTGTGTGCCTCTGATGTATTCCCACAATACTCGACAAAGCACTTTTTAATTTTAATTTGTTTGTTAGAATTCATTTTTAATGTTTAAATTTTTAAACGCAACAAAAAAACAATTTGACAGTTAACTACAACCTATAGACTACCATGTTGCCAGATGTTTTCAAAAGTAGAATGTGACGTCATACGCGCCAAATTGGGTTTCAAATAAAAACCTTTTTTTAAAATTTTTTTTACAGAAAACTAAAGTCCTTATAAACTTTTAATCTACACAGTACTGTTGAACAATACCTAAACTTTATAAAAAAAAATACTTTGAAATTCATGCAACAACCCTATTGAGCTATTAAACGTTTCAATGTTGAAATTTGTATTGATGACTGCGGTTGCACTTTCATCAGCCAATAACTATTGTAATAATTGTAAATTTTTGTGTGTGATGTATGTTTGTAGTATGTAGTAATAATGTGTATTGTAATTTTGTATTGTAATTGAAATCAAATTCTCTTCTTTAATTAACTTAAATCGTAAAAATCCATTGAACCACTTGTATTGTTAAAATCGTAATTATAAAAACTTCCAAAGATGTCTAAATTGCACAACTGTGTAAATTTACCATCAATATAAATACTGTTTATCGCATCAGTCGGTAATGCAGCGCGGATGGTTTTCTCCGGGGCACCGTTGGTAGAGGTCGGCGTTTGCCCCTTCTGGCCGACACATTCTAGTTTTCCGGATGCTCTCTTGGTTGTTTTTTTGGCTTGGGGCAGCGGCGTTGAATTTGACCCAATTCATTGCCGTTCCAACACCTAGGTCCTCTTCCTTGCGATAAAATATACGCTCCGATACGCCGGAGTTTTTGTAAAACTTCGCCGGATTCAGGCAACTTTTGTACCAGTTCCTCCGTGACACATCGTACTCGATGATTCCCTCGTTGAGATGTCTGCTTTGCTGTCTCGAATTCCAACGCATGCGCTAATCCGTCATCTAGCCTACTGTGCCGAGCTAGCCGTAGCGCGTGCTGCGTTTTGCTGTCTCTGATACCATCTATGAAGGTTCGCACTGCCAATTGCACCAAGAAAGTATCCGGCGCTGTAGGGTAGGTTATCCTCACCAATCGTGCTATGTCAGCTTGAAACTTTTGCAGGCTCTCAGCAGATTTCTGACAACGGTTCTTTACCTGTGCGTGGTAAACCTGCTGAAGATGGCCGTTTCCATACAGTTCTTCTAGCCGCCATATTAACTGTTCATATTCTTGTTGTTGACAATCGGGGATGGTCTGAAGGATGTTGAGTGCTTTTCCCCGTAAAGCGACGACCAGCGAAATAGCTTTCTCCGAGTCGTTCCACCCATTACCACTGGTTGCCGCTTCAAACTGTTTATGGTACGTGGATCAGGGTACCTTTCCATCTAACGTTGGTGATTTTACTTTTATAGTTAGAAGCTTGACTTCATTGTCCGATTTTACCATTCACTCGCGAATACAAACTAGTTAATCACTACTGTCTTTTAGCCCTTTACGCGTTAAATCTCACACCTGACACCAATGTAACGAAAATTAAAACGTTTATTTAATTCTAAAAGGTTAATACAAATATTATTTACAGATACGGTTAATAACAATAAAATAATTACTACACTAAGATTAACACTAAACTAAATTACACTACAATTTATTTAACACTAAGTCCGGATTTATTTAAACACTCTGTATACTGTTTATCACTTCACTATTTATTTAAACTTTATTTATCTTCACACTTGTAACTTTAAACTGGAACTAACTCGTCACAGGAAAACATCTGTATTTTATCAAAAACCTTTTCCAACCTAAAATTACCTCGACTAGCTTAGTGGATTCGGTAGAGCATGAAACACCCAGTAGCGAATTCCTGTAGGTCACCTCGTCTGTCTTGCGAGCAAATAAAAACTCTTATTTTTGAATAACGAAAAAAATGTTGATTTATTCAATGGAAAATTTTGGTAGCGACAAATTTCGCTATTAGGCTTTATAGTGTAATGATGTTCGACCACTGACTTTGAAATTTTATTTACTTTACTCAAAATCTTGCTAAATTATTAACTCATTTGTCGGTGTGTTTAAATGTGTATCGAATAATAAAATTGTATAAAGTAATACAAGTTTTGGGTTTTTTATTAATAAAATATTTTTACTAGGGTATTTTTTTATTTTGAAATATCTTGCAGAAAACCCGTGCGCGTTCGTGTAAGCGGCTTGTCCTGTCGATCACCATTTGCTTCCGTACCAGTGAATGTCACACGTGTTGCAAAGAACAAATTTCAGCAGACCATCTGGTGTAGTATTAATATTCAAACTCAATCAGATTGAAACTTATCAATCTCAAGACCGTTGATCCAATTTTCAATATTATCCCATTTAAATCTTCAAATTTAACGTAGGTAAGTAAATTTGCATTTACATTAAAAATTTTTAATCTTTTTCAAAATGGCCTCTGCTTCTAACTTTGACCTTCGTAAAATTTTACTTACAATGTCTTCAAATTTTAATATTTTCAGCAATTCTCTACTAAAATTGATGATTCTTCTTAAATATTCACTTTTACGGCTCCAAAACTAATTTCTACTTAGTTGCTAAGTAAAAATTATACTACTATTTGCAAATTAAAAATCGCACTACTTAAGTTTTAGCGTCTAACTCGCATCAAAGCGCTCTGGAAGACCTGGTTTCAACCTTCAGAAAATTTATACCACGGAAGTTTTTCAACTACGTACAGGATGTTGCACAAATTAATATTCTTTAATTTTATCGTAGATCGTTTTCGAAGCACTGCACAAATATCACTTATTCCAACGTTTATAAAAATTACAATAAAAATGTGTTGCGGATGTGTATAAGTATAAAATTTAGCCTTTTTAATTTTCCTCTGAATAAATTGTAACTTATTTGCAGTACTTAAAACAAATAAAATGACCACGATCTGGACTTGCGGGTTAAATGAACAAAAAATCACCACAATATTTATTTCGTAACAATAATATTTAAAAAAACACTAAAATGACAATAATTCACATTTAACAGGGTTCTTGTTTATTCAAATATTCTAAATTCAACCCTGTTAAATGTGAATTATTGTCATTTTAGTGTTTTTTTAAATATTATGTTTCTGTGTAGTATGTATTCTTTACTTAACAATTAAAATTTATTATTTTAACATTTGTTAGGTTTAATTATTTTATTCTCTGTCCCTTGATAAACCTAACTATATTTTCATTTTCTAGTAGTTTCTTTATCTCTTCGTTTTTTCTTATTCTTAGGTCTGTGTTGTTAACTTTTTTTGGTCCCACGATTGCTTTAAATACCTTTCTTTCAAAGATTTTTGATTGCTCCTCTTATAATCATGCCTATCATGCAGAGTACTTTGGAGGCATACGTTATGGTAGGTCGCATCAGTCCTTTATAAATTCTTATTTTTGTTTTTCTACTTATACTTCTGGTTTTCAATATTTTCATGTTTGCATAGAAAGCTCTATTTCCCGCTCGTAAACGTTTCCTTAATTTCATCATCTCTGCTACTTCCGCTGTTAAGCTTTACTCCTAGGTGCTTGAAATCGTTTACCTCTTCAAAACCATATTATCCTATTCTCAAGTTTCCAGTTGCCGCACTTATCTTTTTTATCTTTCTATTTGGTCTTTTTTTCATTTACTTTCAAACCCACTACCGCTGAGTGTAGGTTCATTTTTTCAAAAATTTCAATAATTTTCTTTTTTGTTCTTGATATTATGACTATGTCATCTGCATACGCTAATAATTGTGCTTTTTTATTAATTATTGTGCCTTTACAGTTTGTTTTAATGATTATAATATGTTCTATCAACAAATTGAACAAAGGTGCCAACAGTGCGTCACGCTGTCTTACTCCTACATTTATATCAAATTCTTCTGTTTCTCCTTCAGCAATTCATACAGAACCTTTCGTGTTTGCTATTGTCATGTATACCAGGTTTATTAGTTTTTCTAGGATTTCCATTTCGCGCATAATTATAATAATTTTTTCTCTATTTACAGTGTCAAAGGCCTGCTGAAAATCTATAACCACCATATATATCTCCATGTTAGCTGCGTTCGAATGTGTATCAATTGTCGATCTACCCTCTCTAAATTCCCACTGATATTCTCTGATTGATCGCTCTGAATATTTTTTTAATCTTTCTAGAATTAGGGATGACAGTACTTTGTATATTACTGGTAGTAGCGTTATGCCCCTGTAATTACTGCACTCTTCTACGTCTTCTTTTTTATGAATTGGGATTATACTCCCTGTATACCATTCTTCAGGAATTTTGTCTTTTATAAATTTTTCTCTAAAGTTGGCTTTCTCCATTCTTGATCATTTCTGCGTGCACCCAATTTTTCCCATGTGCTTTTCCGATCCTCATTTTACTTATTAATATTATCATTTCACCACACGTAGCTTCATCCATCTGCGGATCTTCTCTTTTGTTTTTAATTGTCAAAGGTTGTGGTTTTTCATATTAAGTAATTTTTTAAAGTGATTTTTCCATATTTCTTTGATTTTCTCTTTATTATTCTCAGGTTTACCTTGCTCAACTTTCATTGCTCTGGGTTTTATTTTATTAGTTTTTTTGTTTATTTAATTTATTATAAAAATTTATTGTATTGTTGCTTTCACTTTTCTGTTCCAAATCGCTCATCATATTATTCAACCACGCATTTTTTCTTTGTTTACAAACTTTATATGCAACTTTTCTCATTTCTACGTAGGCACTTTCATATCTTTCGGTTTTTCAATTCTAATCCAGTTAGCTCTTGCTTTGTTTTCCATCTTTACTTTTTCTTCACAGATTTAATCAAACTATTTTTTACTTATATTTTCGTTTTTACGTTTTATTGTTTTTTCTATTGCTGTCTGAATTATTTTCTTTATACCTTTCTAGTCTTCATCAATGTTGTTTCTTTCTTGCGAGGTCCTTATTATTTGTTCGTTTATTTTTTTTTATATACTTTGCTTTTATTTTCTCGTTGTTTAAGTCTTATCTTACAATTCATTTTTCGTTCATATCTTGTGTGTTAATCTTTTGCTACAGTGTCGTAGCTACTAAGTAGTGGTCTGAATCGACATTTGCTTCTCGGAACGTCTAAACATCTTTTATTGATGTGGCTCTTCTCTTTGTTGCTAATACATGATCAATCTTGTTTCTATTTTCGCTTGTATTTCCTGGTTTTATCCACGTTACTCTGTCTATCTTCTTGTGTTTAAACTTTGTACTGTTAATTGTCATGTTCAATAATGATGCAAGCTGGCACAGTCAATTAACATTATCATTAATGTCGCTGTGTATTGTATGTTTTTCAGCTACTTCTTTTATGCAGTCTTCCTTTCCTATTTGTGCGTTGAAATCTCTTACGATTAGTAGCGTGTCGTGTTTTGATACTTCTTCGACTATTCCTTCTACTTCGCCGTAGACTTCGTTTTTTTCTTTCGTATCTTTTTTTTCTACGTTTTACGTTCTACGTTTTCTAAAGCCGGCAACAGCAATGACGATATAATAAATAAAATTGGACAAGGGCTACGAGCAATCAGACAATTGAACTCAATCTTGTGGAATGACAAAATAACTAGAAAGACCAAAATAATAATATATAAATCAATTATTGAAAGTATAACAACTTATGGGTCAGAAGTATAGATAAGCGGGAAACAGAAGCAAACTCAGAGCCTTAGAAATAGATTTCTTAAAGCAAAGTTGTGGGGTATGCAGAATGGACCACGTTAGAAATGACGATATCCGACAAAGGATGAAAGCAGAGGGCTCTATAATGGATACAGTTGAATGTAAGATACTGAGGTGGTTCGGACACGTTCAAAGGATGAGCAGCGAAAGGTGTCCAAAAAGGATATGGGAATAGACGCCAAACTTTAGAAGGAAACGTGGACGATCTGCTAAAACATGGGCGCAGGAGGCAGAGAAAGCAATAAATGATAGAGGACTTCAAGAGGATGATTGGTCCGACAGACAGGCTTGGAGAGTGGAATGCAAGAAACGGATACGTCTGTAAAACACTCGCTATATATATATATATATATATATATATATATTGCTGTGATACGCTACAAATAAGCTACAATGGTCTCCTAAAATTGCCCGGCGCCAGTTATCATTTATTGATAACAATAATAAAAAAAAAACTATAGCAGACCTACCTATCGTACTTATCATGTACACGCCACTGAACATACCATTACTAAGATAAGGAAAGTAAGTTAGCAACCACCAATACTTGTTATCTCGCCAAATGTACCTGCAAATTTCGTGACCGTATTAAAAACTTTTCTGAAAACAAATTGTAAACGTTGTGCTGTGGAGTGAATTGAAATTCTATAAATTTCTGTCATCTGGTTTAATTGCAAAACACACGTAAGTACAATTTTTTTTACAATTAAACAAAAACCTAAACCTAACCCCACATATTTTTAAAACTTAAACTAAAAAACAACGTTTTTACCTAAAAAGAAACACAACATTTTTACAATCAAAATTGTTTTATCTACCTTTTATATTCTTCTTATCCTTTCACCACAACCTAATCCCTTAAATTTCAGGACGGCACTATCACATAACCAACAGGTAAATTTGCACGTAATCCTTTTGAAATTATAGTTGACTATATCTTCTCCATGAACATCTTCTTTGAAGAATAATTAAATTAATTTTTAATTATCAAAAAAAATTATTTCATCAAATTTTCTATCACCGAAAAATACTGTATTACATTTTTCTATCACAGAAAAATACTTTATTTAAATTTGCCATTGCTCGACAATTATCATCTCACTACATGAATAATTAAATTGATTTTTAATTATCAAAAAAAATTATTTCATAAAATTTTCTATCACCGAAAAATACTGTATTAAATTTTTTCTAACACCGAAAATTACTTTATTAAATTTTTCTATCACCGAAAAGTACTTTATTTAAATTTGCCAATTTATCGGGCATAAGCTCCCGCAGCAATCAGTCCAAAAATTGGAAACGAACTCACTTATTTTTAGAAACGCACCTCCTTTTATACGGAATCCGGGCCAAATTATTCGTTTTATGGCTGATTGACCAATGTCTATCGATTATGCCATTTACCAATAACAATCCACTAAATCACATATAAATTTAGGGTGGTGGGTGATCTTCGCGTCGGCCAATGATAATTCGCGGTTCCATAGGATGCCAAAATTTTGCATTTCTGTACTAACTAAAGGACTTAATTTCACTTGGTGTATCCACCAACACAATTTTCTTGAGATTAAAAGTTATCTAAAGTCATTAACTTTTAATCCTGCATCTTTTTTTTGTATAAATTTTCCTATCCTAACTGTTTTCGGTCGGACTCCAGCTTCAATTAAAAAGTTCAAATTGTCCAGATCCGTCCACATTCTCGGATGGAATCTCTTCTTATGTTCTTAATTTTCATCATCGGATCTTCAAATTGTCCTAAATTAAAGAGAATTTCCTGCTCTTTCCGATGATGTTTTCCATTTCTCGTTTGACTCCTTTTTCGTAAGTCCAAACGACTTTTTGTTGAATTCCGATGCAACCGTTTTTCTTACAGGCATTTGCACCACAAAAATCCTAATTTTTCACAAACCCGTGAACACTCGCGAACCTAATCGTCTTTCGTCGCACCTTTATAATATTTTGGTCAATATAATCGTCTCAAAATGTAACCACTTAAATCTATTCTTAACCTAACAATAATACACAAATTTTATACAATTTTCACTCCAGCATGTTTAAGATTTTCTATTTTCAGCACAACGATTTTTTTATGGTGGAAACAATCCAACTTTGCAATATTGGAAGGTCCAGATTGACTTTAACCATAACAAAACTTGCAATGCCAGACCAAACGTAGCTGAAGGTTCTCCGATAACAAATATCTGGTACGTTGCTTAAATTTACTTTATAAATTAATAAACATTTTATTTTCAGTTGAATCTCCCCCAATGACGACTTGGAAAGAAATTTGCTAAAAATAATTCTAAGATGATTTCCCTATTTAACCCAATGGTTTCGACCAAAGTCGTTGTACATGAATTTTACCCGAACTATGGATAATTCAAGATTTTAGTATTATGGGCAAGAATAAACATAGCAATATAAATATATATATATTGTAGTGATTTTTTGTTCAATCAACCCGCAAGTCCAGAACGTGGTCATTTTATTTGTTTTAAGTAATGAAAATAAGTTACAATTTATTCAGAGGAAAATTAAAAAGGCTAAATTTTATACTTAAACACATCCGTAACACATTTTTAGATTGTAATTTTTATAAACGTTGGAATAAGTGATATTTGTGCAGTGCTTCGAAAACGATCTACGATAAAAGAAAAGAATATTAATTTGTGCAACATCCTGTACGTAGTTGAAGAACTTACGGGGTATAAATTTTCTTAAGGTTAAAACCAGGTCTTCCAGTGCGCTTGGATGCGAGACGGACGCTAAAATTTGCGTAGTGGGTTTTTAATTTGCGAGGAGTATAATTTTTACTTAGAAACTAAGTAAAAATTAGTTTTGGATTCATAAAGTGAATATTTGTGAAGAATTGTCAATTTCAGTAGAGAATTGCTGAAAATATAAAAATTTGAAGACATCGTGATTAAATTTTACGAAGGTCAAGGTTAGAAAAAGAGGCCATTTTGAAAAGCATTGAAAATTTTTAATGCTAATGCAAATTCACTTACCTACGTTGAATTTGAAGTTGGTTAATTAGGATATTATTGAAAATTGGATCAACGGTTTTGAGATTGATAAATTTCAATCTATTTGAGTTTGGAAATCAATACTACACCAGATAGTCTACAAAAATTTGTTAATTTCAACACATGTTAATACTCGCTACGTACGGAAGCAAATGGTGATCGAAGAGACAAGCCGCTTACACGAACACGCACGAGATTTATACAAGGTAATTCAAAATTAACAAGTTCCATAGTCAAAACATTTTATTAAAAAAAAAAAAACTAAACTTGTATTACATTATAAAATTTTATTATTCGCTACACACTTAAAACATACCGGCAAATGAGTTTGAAATTTAGCAAGGTTTGGAATAAAGTAATTAAAATTTCAAAATTAGTAGTCGAACATAATTACACTATAAAGCCTAATAGCGAGATTTATCGTAACCAAAATTTTCCATTGAATAAACCAACATTTTTTTGTTATTCAAAAATAAGGGTTTTTATTTGCTCGCAAGACAGACGGGGTGACCTACAGGAATTCGCTACTGGGTGTTTCATGCTCTACCAAATCCACTAAGCTACTCGAGGTAATTTTAGGTTGGAAAAAGTTTTTAATAAAATACCACCACAATATATATTGTTGTGTCCGTACTAAGTGATTAAAATGAGTTGCGAACTTAGCAATAAGATAACTGTATTTGCAACTAGAGGAACAAAACTAAGCAAAACTCTATTTTAACATTTTTATTACCAGTGTGTGTTTTATTTTTATGTATTTTTTATTTTGATTTCAGTATGTTTAATATTTTATGTTCGCATTCGAGAACCTACGTCTCCCATAGACGAGATAGAAGTTTTGTATGTAGAGGCGTGCATAAAGTCGCAGCATAAATAATTGGCTCCTAACGTCGAGACTCCAATAAAAATAGTTACATGCAAAGCAATACAAAATTTTAAAAGTTTCAAATTTCAAATATCAATCACAAAACTTAATATAATTAAATAACAATAAATACAAGAAGTAAAAATTTAGATTTAATAACAGAGGATAAGGTAGTAAGAAAAAGGGGGACGTTGAGTTAGAGCAAATGGAAATAATCGTTCCGGATAAAAAAGAAAGAAGCGACAAAACAATCATAGAATTCTTGAAAAGTGTGAATGACAATTTAAATGCTAGATTTGATGACAACAAGAAAGAATTAAACAATAGAATAGATAGTATAAATAAAAGATTTGACGAGATGGATCAAATGATCAAAGAGGAAATGAGTGAAAGGTTTAATGAAATTCAAAAAAAAAATGGAAGAAATAGATGAAGAGATAAAATCTAGCATAGTGTTGATAAATGCGAATACAGAAAAAATAAAAGTCCATATTGATTTAACCACAAAGGAAAGGGCAAATATAGAATCAAGAATAGAAAAGACACATGAGAAAATAAACAAAATGCAAACAAAGTTGTCAGAAAATAAAAATGATGAAAACAATAAAGCAATGGAAGATCTAGTAGAAATACTAAGAACTCATGCGGGGCACGAAGAAAACGTGGATAGATACACAAAATTTCATGGGGACAATCGAATAAAACCAAAAATTTTCAAAAAAAATATGCAAAATTGTATAGGTAAAATTAAAAATGAGAATAGGTTGAAAAATATTATTCGGGCAACCATGAAGGGGGAAACTGAAATTTGGTATAGCATGATAGAGGAAAAGGTAAAAAACTTTGAAAGCTTCAAGGTTATGTTTCTAAAAAAAATTGGGGGGATTTCGAACAAAATAGGGTTAAGGAACAAGTAAATCAGGGTAAATATAAAATGTAGAGTTTAAAACTGAAGACAACCATCAAATGTACCGGCAACCTTAGAGGAAATTCGGTGAAAATCAAGATGCGCGAAACGACAATTATGAACGTCCAGCTTACCAGAATTACAACCGAGGAAATTTTAATCATAACCACGGCAACAGAGGTCATGATAGAGGTGGATACAGGGGAAATTTTAACAGAGGAAATCCGAATCGAGAAGCAGAAGACCGAAATATAAATGCAATTGAAGTGGCAGTTGAGCCAGAAATAAAGAGGTATACAGTCCTGTCGTGTGTAGGAATTATCCGAAATATTCCAGGCTTTGATTTGTTATCTCGAAGAACACATTTCGGTATTAAAAGTTTTCGAGGTGCAATTTTTCGAATATTACGGGAAGTGAGTCTTATAAGATTTTGGATGAACTAAATAATTTTTTTACCCATCGTATATTTGGAGTGAAAGAAGTTTTCTCTATTAGAGGATCAAATTATCCATTTTTGTTGTTGTTCTCAACGCCATATCTGCCGTTATCACCGTTAGAAACTTTTATTGAATCTGTGGTTAAGCCCTCGATACCATCTACGAGGTAAATTTTGTTGTTTTTTTATATAAATTTTGATTTGAACCATATTTTAGGGTCCTACCCCATACCCCATTCAATTGTTTGGTCAGCATTCATTTGTTAGTTTTTGTTATGAAGGTGACTGTGGATGAACACATGTAGTGAGCACCTAGAAGTATATGATTTTGAGCATCTGGAGAATAGTTATAATATAATAATATCAAGTTTATTTATATAAAATAGTAAAAATATGGTTCTTTGCTAGTGGTTAATGAATGGAAAAGTATTTTGCTTCGTTCTACCGGTGTTTTCTGGAATCTAACCGTTAGATGAAGATATTATTGGTTGATTGGGATTAAATTTTTTATTTTTCTACTGGTGGATATCCAACAGTTATTTTATTGTCTTACTTGTAACAATTTTCGCATTCGAGAAACTACGTATCCTATAGACGAGATAGAAGTTTTGTATGTAAAAGCACGCATAAAGTCGCAGCAATATACTTTATCTTTTTTTCTGTTGGAGCATATACATTAATTACTGATATGTTGAAAGGGTTTGCATTTATTTACAAATATGCTATTCTATCGTTTATTGGTTTAAAAAGCTTTACATTTTTTACTATTTTTTTGATACAAAGAACCTACTCTATTTCTTCCCTGCTTCTTTCCTCTTGAATAAAATAGCATATGTTCATCTTTTCTTCTTTATCTCTTTTACTTCAATGATTTTTCCTTATTGTAGCAAAGTTCTTACATTCCAAGTTCCTATTTTTGTATTTTTCTTGTGTTCTTTTTGTTTAATTCTTAATTGCACGTTTTTCGTGTTAAATTGTTAAATAGTTGTTATCTTCTATTGTCATGTTAATTCTCAATATGAGCTTATCACTAAACTGTTAGTAATTAATTTATTAATTTCTTGATTTTAACTAGTTAAGTAGGTACTTTAAAATAGAATTCAATATTAAATTAAAATTGAAAATCAAATTAAAAATAGGTATCTGATTTTTAGTTGTTTTTCAATTTGTTTTGTTGGTTGTGAAAATTAATAGAATTCAACAACATCGTCTCGTCATTTTAAATTATATTATTTTATGTCTATTATAACAAAATCGTTAATTAAATTATAAAATTTCTATTATCTTATTATTTATCCAATTAACTAGATAGTTATCTACATACATACTTCAAATATTGATCAAAATATTGGTTAGCTTTAAAAGATATTTACATAACGTAATAACTTACCGAAATATGATTTTCTAAGTTATCATTTTCATAGAAAAAGATGGTCCCAAAAGAACATAAAATTTCTTTTTAAAATTATATATGTTCCAATTTAACACGGTTCTGACAGTTTTTTCCATTTGTTTTTCATTATGCTCTGTTATACTGTAATAGCACCAAAATGTGCAAAAGTCTCGGAAACTTTCCCCGAGAGAAATATTTTTAGTATGAAATTCGTCGAGGACAAAGTTAAGGGTAATTCGTAAAAATATTTCAAGAGAGCGAAGTTAAGTTTGACTTTTGCACATTTCGGTCAGGAAAAGTCTTGTAACAGCTCTGAAACTAGGGCGATTTCATAAGAGAAATATTAGAATATAATATTTCACGAAGGCGCAGGTTGAGGAAAATTTGATGAAAATACTTTCCAAAGACAAAATTCTGTGTTTTTCCCGATTTTTGGTGTTGTCAAGAGTACAGATTGAATATATAATAAACCTATATACATATTTTAATGATCGCCAAAACCTAACAAGACCTAAGTCTCGGTACATTCGTTAGATAAATGTACCTTTGTCAAATTTTTTGTTTTATATTTGTTTTACTATTTACTGCTATAGTTTTAGTTGTTTTACAGAGGTTTTCAACTTCAAGTCAATAACTGACTGTAATCTCTTTTATTCTTAACAATTTTAAGTATCATACAGGCAACAAAATCGGCACCAATTAATATAATTTTTGAGATCAGGAATTGCTTTCAATTCGGTTATAAAATTAAAGAAATTCGTTGTAATTTTAAGCATTCTATACTTAACGTGTAATTTTTTCTATAATTTACGTGATTCAGATATTACCAGATAACTCTTAAATTGATTACCAAGAACTTATTTTATGCAAATAAAAGCACTACGGTCTTTGTAATAATAATTGTCTAAATACGTTTATCAATCTCTGAAAATATAATAAAATTGAAAGAACTAATTGCTAAATTTTAAATTTAACAAAATGTGCAATATAATTTTGAGTAGCTCCTCTATTGTAAGCAATTATTCCTGTGACAGATAAAAAAACGTTACCCGAGATAGCTATCGAACGTCATTCAATATTTTTGGTAAAAAAACAAAAGCCGGTTTATCAATTTTATTTTAATTTTCCGATAATTACTAAATTAATTATTATTTACCAAATTGATAGAATTTTAGATTAGAAATCACTTGAATACCGGCAAAAAGGTATATATAGCAAGCACTAGCGATGTTGTGAATATCACCAACAAAATCATGAAGTTCCAAACTTTTATTGTACTTCTAGTGTTATTTGCTTCCGTTGGAAGTATTTTGGGTGCAGGTAAGTAATAATTATGTTTTGTAATCATAAACAATAATAATTTTTGAGTTTCACTTTCAGTTAAATGTATAATTTTATTGTGTTTAGCCAGAAATTTATGCTGGTTCTTATAACTGCTTAATAATGTCCTTTACTATTGATAAATGAATCTTTTTTAAGTCAAAAATATTATATTAACTTATAAAATATAATAAATTAAAAAGGTTTAAATTTTTGCTTATTTTGTTCTAGGTCAGCCATGTAAACTGCTTGGAGTCAGCATACCGCTTTCGGTTTGCAAAGAAACTTGCGATATTGCGCCCATGACAGGGAATTGCCCTAAGGGTGAGACATGTTGCTCAATTCTAGGCAAACAGAACTAATTTAATCAGTACATTGTTTAAATGATTTAATTAAAAAAATATTAATAAATATTATCGTTTAGTTAACATGTTCAGTTTAAAAACTTATTGAATTTAAATGTTTTTCATCTATCTAAAAATAACTCTTGTATTCCAAATTAGTTAACAATAAAGCTTTATAAATCTTGCAATTAATTTTTTAAATTTTATATTTTCTTATCATCTTCCCAATTTTAGAGTAAGTAGATAAAGTGAAAAAAGTCGATGAAGTAAAGGCGTATTAGGGAATTTTACAACAAGATTTCAATCATCACTCTCAGAGATCAGAGAATACATCATGTATTCTCATACCTAAGCAATGAGTATAATGAGTAACAGATATAAAAGTAGGAATAAGTAGTAGAGAGATTATATGGGCTCTAACTCACTGCTAAACAATTTGAACAGCTAAATAAAGCTTTAATAGAAAATATAACTAGACAAACAATAACTGGAAAATTTAACAAATCTTTCAAAAAGTAATATAATAAAATTTAATATTATTATTATTATTCATAATGTGACACGTCAGTGGTGATCGTAGAATATAATACATTATTCTGATTTTAAATTCTTTGAAAATTCATTCCGTTGTATGGAATATTGATTAAGTAAAATAGTGATTGTTACTCCCTTTGAATCATAAAGCAACTGTATAAGTGTTACCCATTAGAAATATGTAGAGTAAATATGATACAATTTATCAACGCTCCGTCACAAAGTAAGGTTACAATGTGATATTGCATCGCACACCATCTAAAAAAATACCACAAGTGGTGTTGACACATAGTAAACTAATACAAACCAGTGAACTAGATACTGTCCTATCAGATAACTCTACTTATCTTAACGAAAACGTAAGTCAATACAACAATAGACAGGACCGTCCTGGCGAGAAACCATCCAACACTCCATTCGTCAATGCAATGAAAACATACGGCAGACCCCTACATACATAAGCAATATAGCTGCCTACTTAAGTCACCACAGTTGATATAATTACTGAGAACCATTCGACAGTCTCAACAAATATTTGCTACTCGACAACCTTGTTATGTTCTTATTATTGTAATATTGTAAAATTTGAATTTAACATTTAATATTTAATTTAATATTTATTTTAAATAATCTAAATAATATTTTAAATAATATTTAATAGTACTTAATTTAATATTTAAGAGTCTACGATTAGGTACATTTTGTAACGCACAGGTATGCGCGGTATGGGAAATTTTCTTTAAAAAGAGGTACAATTTTGTGATCTAAGCACTAGTCCCCAATCCCGTCCAATAATTTATTATTACGGAAATTCACAATCCCGAATCGTGAATACCTATGACAAGGGACAAATATAATTTACGATTATTCTAGCAAATTTGAATATTTTAGTATTTTGCAATTGCTTGCTTTGCAATCGCTATAAAAATTTTTTATCATTGTGCTATTTTATGTATTTTATTTTGATTTATTGATTTTGTATTCATTAATTAATAGTAGTATACTGTTTATTGATAAGATTTTGACTTTTTTAATATATGTACGTGTATTGTTAAATAAATTACAACTGACGCTTTTGTCAGGATCGGTTTTAGGCACGGGATCTCAAGCGGAATGTTTTTTTGGGCTCCCTTCCTCTTTGTTTAGCGAACGGTTAATATTACACGATTTTCTAAATAACCGTAAAATAATATCATACACAAGACACAACCAGATCGAGAGTTAAAATTGAAAAAAATTGCAAAAGATGATGAACTTTAGGTAATAAAGATAAATAAGAAACTAGAAGTTTCAGTCCATCGAAGAAGGAGCTATACTTTTGTAAAATTTATTAAAACTGACGATGGGGCCATCTGTTTAGTAATATTTAAATTAAAATATAATTTTTTAAATACCGTTTTTAGAAAACAACATTCATCTATAATATTATTAAAAATTATAGGTGATAAGAGAATTCCCTAATCTATTCTCATTGGTCAAAAACTTTGTAATATTTACCATTATAAGATGAGAAAAAAATGTTTATAATAACCTAAATTACCGAGTTTTAAATTATAAAATGTTAAGTAAATAACAAACTAATTTTAATGACTAATAGCAATAATCCTCTTACGATCATCCCTTGTTATGATTTTTTTTCCAATCAGTGAAAAATAACTTTATAACGGAGAAAGTAGGTATAACGTAGGTCATGTTTTACTGCACCTATAAAGAGGTATTGTAGACTCTTAAGTGTTGACGATTTAATATTTAAGGGTTTACGATTTAGTATTTAGGGTGTATTATTTAAATTTTCAAGATATAATAATTGAAGGTTAGTGTTTAAAAGTGTCTTACATAATATAAAATGTTTTAAAATTGGTCATCGAAATACATATTATAGGTACGTCTTTACAAAATATTACAAAGATAATGATTGGTGGTTACATATGAATAAACAATATCTGATGTTATAATTAGGGGGAGTTACTTATCACGTCTGAGACCAGTGCTCCGTTACGTTACTTAATTTGATCTCGCCATCTCTCCTGGGACGGCCTACAGATCTCTTTCCTCTGAGCTTATATTGGAATAGTTTATTTGGTAGTCGGGTGGGATCCAGTCTATTTAGGTGTTCTGTCCATGCTATTCTAAATTCTTTTATTTTATCGTTTAAATTATATATGTTTAACTTATTTCTTATTTCGGTGTTTCTCTTCCTATCAGTTGTTTGATAACCTGCCACTGATCGCAGGAATCTCATTTCGGCGCTTTGCAGTCATCGCTCATTTTCTTTTGTAATTGTCTAAGTTTCACTGACATATGCTAGGTATAGAAATAGTTTTGTAGAATTTTATTGCCGTGTTCCGGTTGGCTCTATTTTTAAAAGTTCTCTTTATTGTGCCGTTTATGTAGTTAAATTTTTCTATTTTGTTGTTTATATCTGATTCTTCGAATATAGATATTGAGCATCCGAGAAATTTGAAGGATTTTATTTGTTATATTGGCTGATCATACAGTACTATCTTTGATTTTATTTGCTTTTGTTTTCTAAATGCTATTACTTTTGTTTTGTGTGTAGATATGATCATGTTATAGTTTTCCGCGACCTGGCTTAATTTGAAAAGTGAATACTGTAGGGAGTTCTCACTGTCGGCTATTATAGCTTGGTCGTCTGCAAAGAGCATTGTTAATACATAGTCTTTGCTGTTTAAGTTTGTTGTGTAGTATGGTATCTAGTTTTTCCATTTACGTTTACCGTCGTCAAGATATATTGTCATGTTTCAAAAGTGATTCGGACCCACCCTATACATTTTGGTAAAAATTCATTTTGCTATTTAAGTTATGTTTAAATTGATTTTAAGTTGTAAGATTGTAAAATTAGCTAGGTGGGGACGAATTACCAAAAATTCAGGGTCTTTTTGCCAAAAATGGTCGACGTGATGGCCGTATTAATTGATTAGTCTGAATAATTTTTGAAAAGGTTTGTAGTTTTTGAAATATAAGTGATTTTTTGGTTGAACAGTGTTTTATTAAGATGGATTAACTAATAGATAGATTAATTAATTTGGAAGAAAGTTTGAAGAAGTTTTGAAAAATAAAAATTAAACGGAAGATAATTAAAGATAGAAAAGATATAAAAAAGTGGAATTGGATGGCAATTACAATTACAATTGGAAATAATTAAAAATATAAGTAAATTAAAAATTTTTATATTAATAAGTTAAAAATTTATTCAAAGAACAATAAAATTTAATTGATAAGCCGGCTGATGCAATACGGCTATCGTAGCATTTTGCATTCCCATTTTTATAAATTATTAAATTCAAGTTTCATGAATTATTTTGAAGAAAAATATTTTTGATTGGAATTTATTGGAAAATAATAAAATTAATTTGGATAAATTACATTGCAATATGTAGTTGAATAGTGTCGGTGACATATTACACCCTTGTCTTACTCCTGTATTAATTGGTTTCTTTGTCTTTTCTTTTTCTGCTATACATATTCGAGTTCCTCGAAACATTTCTTTTATTACTTCTATGATGTGTTGTGGTATTTGCATGTTGTGTTAGCGCATGATTTTATCGAAAGCTTTCATATAATCTACATAGGCAATATAGGTTTTGCGATTATACTCCCGGTGTTTTTCTATTACTTGTTTTAAGCAGAAGATGTTATCTGTGCACGATCTGCCTTACTTATTATCCTTAGTTACTTATCGAACAGTTATTAAATCATATTTCAAATTAAATGTCCATCGTTAAACCGAATCTTGTATTTTATTGAATTTGTGTGTACTAATTATTCCTTCAGGTATCTTCAGTGGTTCTGCCAGACACATATAAGCTTGGGTGAGAGGTTAAGAACGCGGTAACAAAGATAACAGACGTTAGCATTCAAAAAGCCATCCGCAGATTTAAAAGAACCTGTAAGTGTTACTACGAGGAGATCACAGCTTTGGTTTGGTTTAAAACTTTGATTTGAACAGGTGGTAATTCAAATTGAAAACTCAAAATATTAAATTCTCGATAATTAAAACTATTTCTTCTATGGAAAGTATTGCCCAACATATTAAATAGATAGTATTGCACAATTATTATATCAAATATCTCGATAATCAACTTGAAACAACTTACAGTCTACTGCCTAAAACTACCTCCTGCATCGCCTTTTATTCTTTTTTGGGGTTTGGGGTGGTGAAGTTTGTAACAAATTTTGACCTATAGAGGGCGTGTGACACAACACCTCCCCAGCTATAACTGGCCAGCCAGAACTCCTGATCTGGCACCGTGAGACTTTTTTTTGTAGGGTCATATTAAAACCAAAGTTTTTAAAACTCGTCATCCAAATATTGATTCTTAAAGGAACGAGATTTTTGCAGAATGTAATCACATTACTGCTAGGCAGCTAGAAAATGTAAAAAAATCATTTTATAATAGATTTGGTTACTGTTTAGTGCAGAATGAAGGATTATTCGAATACAACTATTATTTAGTTATTTCCGTTTATTTCTATTTTTTAATATTTCATTAATATAATAATTAAGTTTTTGAGTTTTGTGGACTAAATAAAACTAGCTACTTTTAACTTTTAATATTAGTAAACTTGTTATAAATAAAATAGTATTCAAATTGTGTTTTTTTTATTTGTAATGTAATAAGAGCAAATAACTACAATGGGAAAACATAAATTAAGAAAAGCAAAAAGCTACACCATAAACCAAAACTTTCTAACAAAAGCAATAACAATGCGGCAACTAAAACGTAACACTGGGCGACCAAGCATGCTAATAATTTTTTAAAAGCTATATTTCTTAATTTTACTATTAAGTTTTTAACAATAATTAAAGAATAAAATATCAAGTGTTTGGTATCTTTACACGCAGTATAAAATAAATAATAAATAAATTGATACTTTTTTCATTGTTATCTATTATTATAATTATAATGGGAAGCAAGAATTTAGAAAAAATCGATATCCCATGTTAATTCTCTATGTTCGGTTCCTTGAGCAGTCACCCGGTATAAATTAACGAAAAATATTAATTGTGTTGACCAATAATTATTGTCGTCGCAATTCCTGAGATCAACGCATTAAGTTTCTTCTTGTTTCTAATTCATTTTTGCTTTTCTGATAAAGGGTATCGATAATTATTGTGGTACCTATACCTACCTTTTTGGTAGCTTTCTGCAACGCTTCGATTTTTTTGCCTATGATAACATTTTTTGTAACTTCTTTATGACTTTATTATAAGTTTAGCTTTATCACTAAAATCTGGTTTGTTGCAACAATTTGCGCAGTTTTTCCTTTTCGGTTTCCTTCATTTCCGTGACATTTGTATTTTTAGTTGCACGCCATGCAAAAATTTGTAGGTTATTAATTTGTGCACTTCTTGTTGTAAATTATTTTCATATTTCAGAGGAACTTTTTAAATCTAATTAATTTATTAAGGTCATCTCTGAAGATGTTCCAATTTGATTTTTTTCTATATAGAGCTATGCTTGTCTTTTTTTCCCCATTATTCGTGCGTACAAGTGTACACGTTAACAATCATTTAACGTTAGCAGTAAGATAAAAAGTCAAAAAATATTTAACGTTCACTTTTTTTATATTAAAATATTTTATAACAAAAACTTAATTCTTTTATTTAATTTTTTTTCGAAGATAAACGTATTCTTACTTCAATATTGTACGATGAAGTGAAAATAACTACTGTAGGATTCTGTGCAATAGATAACATTTTTCTTTATTCTGTATGTTTCAATAATAAATAATATTTTGAATTCAAATAATATAATATCACCTTCTCTTATTTTAAATTTTATCTGCAATTATGATGTATATCGTTTTGTTATTTCAAATTAATATTGAATTAATAAAGAAATTTAAATATTTCATATGAACTTTCAAAGGATCAAATAATGCAACGGACTTCAAGTATGTACATACTACATTGTTTAGAGAAATTTTACCACCGGTAAAAATTTTTTCCGGGAGATAAACAAGTTCAAAATATTTTGAGTGAATTTTTAGCAGTTTGGTATGTTATAGTTAAATAATATGTTTATTTTCATATATTAAATTTTATATAATATTTTACTGTGAGATGCTAAAATATCTTCTGTAGATTTTTGAAGATATTAGATAGTTAAATAGGATAGTTCAATAAAAATTAAAAATTAAAAAATTGTATAATACTATAAAATTAAATTATTATATATTTTTTTTAAACTCTTTTCTACTGAAACTACGACCTCAAATTTATTTGAATTCAATGCATCGGAAGTGCATTAAACTTGGAAACCTTAGCCATACAGAAGAATTGTTGGAAATTTAAGTGAACGAATAAATATCAGTGCCTATGAGTGCTGAAGTGAAGAACATCTACATCTGTTGCCAAAATTGCATTTAATGCAAAATGGTTGTTGAGCTTTTCAGAAAAAATACGGAGAGAGTGTCTTAGTTGGCAAAAATCTTACTCTATCAATCAGTGCAAATTGATTATGTTTTTATAAAGAATACTATTTTCTAACGCACATATTTGTTTTAAAGTAAACCAATTTTTGTCAGTGGAGTTTTGAAAATTATTCGAAAAACAATAACACATTATTTTTTTAAGTTGTTAATAGGTACATACCAATTTGTTAATTCACCATTTACATTATATTATGAAATTGGAGCTCTAAGGAATAATTATGTATACCATAGCAATATAATCATTTCATATTATCTCAATTTAAAATTTGTATGTCAATATTATTTACTAATTAAAGTGCACTAACAATAATTACTTATACATATTATTAATAATTTTTATTTGTGTACAGCCATACACATTTAATAGTGGATACAAATTTACATTTTTACTTTATTGTGAAGTGGAAACTTCAAATGATAATATAGTACATTCGTTTAAAATGAATACCCAAAAAATGTCATATCAATTATTTAAAATTGCATATTTTTTTGAAAAGTGGTTAGGATTATCGCAAATTACCTTATACCAATATAACAAACTTGTAATATGTGAAAAGGCTAAAATTAATTACTTGATCAAATGTGCAATTTACATCACTGTATCATTTTCGGTCGGTGTTACAATTTGGAAAACTCATGAAGCATTAATTATTTCAGAATTAAATGGTATTCTTCAGCATGCGCTAATATTTGATAAATATCAGCATATCCTGTTTGTAGTCTTAAGTATCACTTCTACCACTAAAAGCACAGGCTTAGTAAAGAATTGTTTACAAAATTTAATTAAAATTGATGAAAATTTATCTAGACTAAAGTCCAATCAAAAAATTAACGCACTTGAATCTACTTTGATAGTGTCGATAATATTAAACATAATTTATGAGATAATATTTTTTGTTTACTATTATACACTATCGTACAACTCGGTAGATTTCCTTTTGAATCATTTTGAACGATTAATACACATAAGCTATGAAATATCGATTAATTTATCTGTTCGATTATGGATTATAGCTATACAAGCTAGATATGCATTGTTAACTGAAAATATAGCCAATTATGGGAATACCAACAGTAAAGAAACTAAATGTGGAAGTAATGTTTGCGATTTCATAGAAATTTCAAAACATTTTTACAATTTGAATGCCATACTAAAATCTATAAACGGTGTATATTCATTTCCAATCCTTCTAATATTATCAAGAAATTTAAACCTAATAACTCTAGAAAGTTATGCATATCTTAAAAACATCTTTATAATGGAAAACAAAAATTTGTTTCCCTCTTTATTTTCAAAGTATTTTTTTAGATCATGGTCCATTGTTACCTGGACAAGCTTTCTGCTTTTAATATATTATTGCGATTGCATTATAAAATCTGTAAGTATCTATAAGTCTTATACATCATTTATAAATAAATAATCTTTGAGTAAACAAGTTAATTAAACGTTTTAACTTGTTTACTCAAAGATTATTTATTTACATTTCACAAGTTAAAAAATTAATTTATTATACATCATTTATATAATTGAATGTTAATAGTACGAGTAATTATTATGTAAAGCTTCCCAATTTACCGAACTGATCCACTACAAAAGTCGTCACAATTAAATAGTTTTCTTCGATATATTTCAAATTTTGAAAAGTATCTAAATATTGCCATGGTAATTATAAGTAGAACTTTTACAACCAAGAAAGAACACAGAATTAGTAAAATATTGTCTACAAAGCATGGTTAATTGGATAAAAATTTATTTACTCTTAAGCTGAACCATAAAGTTAATATATTAAAACCTGGTTTGATAATGTCGATTGTATATTGAATATAATTAGCGAAATATTATATTTCATTTATTTTTATTTATTATTAGGAACTCACTCGTTAAATGTGCATTTTAGTAATTTAGAACATTTTATATAAGTACTCGAGTTATAAGATGTCGATAAATGTATCTTTTCGATTATGGATTTTTGCTATACAAGAAAGATATGCCGTATTAAACAAAAACATAATAAACTATGCATTACTACGGTCTAGGACAAAATCCTGCGGCCAAAATCCCGCGGCCACAATCCCGCCGCCAAAATCCCGCCGGACCATAATCCCGCCGGACCATAATCCCGCCTGACCAAAATCCCGCCGAACTAAAATCCGTGCAATACCTGCTACACTTACCTGTATTTAAAGCCTTATAGTTTATGTATAAAAAATCAGATTATCTTAAAACTTTTAGGAGATATTTCTGATATTATAAACTTTAAGAAAATGTGAGTTTTGAAAAATCGATTTTTTGAAATTTCTAGATGAGCATAACCCCTTAATTGCACGAAGGTAATCTTCAATAGCAAGTGTTCAACGTTTTTATTTATCCGTGACTCTCGGCGACAAACAGGGCCGTAGTTAGATATTTGCCATGGGGGGCAATTAAAAGAAATGGTTGGCATATGCTTGCATTTTAAATTAATTTTTGTAATCAGGAAATATCAAGCAAAAATTACAAATACTTAATATTAATAATAAGTAATAATAATTAACAGCGTTAAAGGTCTTTAAGGCCCATAGCTTCGTTTACTACTTTCCTCCATTCTTGTCGATTTTTTGTCTTTTCTATCCAATTTGTTATATGTAGATGCTGTATGTCTTCATACACATCTCCTTTCCATTCGAGTAGTGGTCTTCCCCTTCTTCCTCGTCCGTCTATTTGGATTTTCCACACTTTCGATGTCACTCTCTCTTCCCCCATTTTTATCACATGTCCAAGTCATCTAAGTCTCTGTGCTCTCACTATCGTCACTATGTCGGGTTCTCCATACAGGTCTCTTAAGTCCTCGTTTGTTTGTCTTCTCCACCTCTCTTCTGTTCTCACAGCGTCAAAAATTTTTCTTAACACCATCCTCTCCTATACTTCCAATATCAATACATCCTGTTTTTTCAATGTTCACACTTCACACGCGTATGTCACCACCGGTCTCACTACTTTTTTGTATATGCTGGTTTTCACTGCTCTGGACATCATCTTCTTCGATAGGACACCATGTAGTGCTGCTATACTTCTACTACCTGCAGCTATCCTAGCTCTTATTTCCTCGGTACTACATGGTCTCCTTGTTATCGTGGTGGCCAGGTATACAAATGTCTGGATTTCTTTTATCTTCAGAGTTCTATTGTTGTCCGCTTCTACCCGCAATGTTCTGTTTTTCTCATATGTAGGGTCTTGCCATGTCATGTATTTTGTTTTCTCTTCATTGATTTCCAGACCCATTTTTCTTGCCTCTGCTGTCATTCTCTTAATACACCGTTGTAGTTCTTGCTTCGATCTTGCTATCAGTGTCACATCATCTGTAAAAGCTAGACATTGATGATAGTTGCTATATATTGTTCCATTTCTGTTTATTTTGCTTTCTCGTATTATCTTCTCCAGTATGAGGTTGAACATCATTGCCGACAATGGGTCTCCCTGTCTTAAGCCACTCTCCAATTTAAACTTTTTTGACGTCATTCTTCTCACCATCACCCTATTTTTCCATTCTTTCCTGTGTCATCTTTATCAGTCTAATCAGTTTGAGGCATATGTTGAATTCTTCTAATGTCTGGTATAGCTTATCTCGCCTTATACTATCGTACGCTTGTTTAAAATTTATGAAAGCCAAGTGTGTGGGTAGTTGTAATCTATGACTTCTTTCCTGTATCTGTTTAATTATGAACACCTGGTTCATTGATCTTCCGCTTCTAAATCCGCTCTGATACTCGCCGATTGTTCTTTCAGAGTAGTCTTCAACTTTTTCCTTGATCCATGTTGCTAAAATTTTATATGTCACGTTTAATAGGGCTATTCCTCTGTAGTTGGCACATTCCTTCTTGTCGTCCCTTTTATGTATCGGACATATCAGGGCTTCGCTCCATGTTCCAGGCATTTTTTCCTCATTAAATATACGTGATATTAGCTCGTACACTTGTTTATGCAATTCTTCACCTCCCAGCTTCATCATTTCGGCCGTTATGCTGTCTTCACCCGCACCTTTGTTGTTCTTTAATTTTCCAATAATGTCGCTTATTTCTTTTATCTTTGGGGCTTCTCTGTTTCCATTTTTTGTGTTGTGTTCGGTGTTATCAACTATTGGCCCATCTTGATTCTTATTGAGTAATTCCTCAAAGTACTGTGCCCATCTTTCCATGATTTCTCTTTCATCGCCTATTAAATTTCCATCTCTATCTTTGCAAATCATTGTGTTTGGTTGATAGCCATTTTTTACCCTTTTCACTCCTTGATAAAAGTTTCTGATCTCTTTGGTTCTTAACTTGTCCTGTACTTTTTCAAGCTTTGCAATCTTATATTTTCTCTTTTCCTCTCTGCACATCGTTTTGCACTTTCGTCTTTGTCTCTCGTATCTTTCTTTATGTTCTGTGGTTTACTTTTGTATGAACTCTTTCCTATAATTTTTTCTCTTATTTATTTCCTTTTCGCATTCTTCATTGTACCACTCTTTCTTTTTTCTTTGTTTCACCTCTCCTATCTCTTTCACCGTTTGTAGTATTATTTTTTGTAAGTTTCTGGAGATTTGTTCTATATCGCAGTTACGTTGCTTTGTTCTCAGGTTTTCGGCCATCTTCTCCTCGTATTTTACTCTCATCTGCTCCTTATCCCTGATTAGAAATCTTGGTCCAGTTCTGAGTTTATCAGCTTTTTTCCTCGGTTCAATTGGTATTATTTGCTTTAATTTAGCTCTCACCAAATAGTGGGCCGTGTCCATGTCCGCCCTTCTATAACTTCTCACGTCTTGTATACAATCTTTGCATCTTTCTTCCACTATTATACGGTCAATTTTGTTTGTCGCGTTTCCGCTTGGGGTCATCCATGTGTCTTTGTGTATCTTTTTGTGTTCGTATTGGGTGGTCTTTAATACCATATTTCTGCTCATCGCTAGGTCTATTAGCATTTTTCCGTTTTTGTTGGTTTCTATATGTAAACTATGTCTTCCTATTGTTGGTTGATATTCTTGTTCTTGCCCCACTTTGGCGTTAAAATCTCCCATCATTATTTTTATATCATATCTAGGTATTTTTTCGTATCGTCTCTCAACTTCCTCGTAGAATGGCTCTTTTACTTAAATTGGTTTCTCTTCTATTGGTGCATGTATGTTTAGTATAGTGATCTTTCTGTATTTTCCTCTTAGCCTTATCATTGCCATTCTCTCTGATATAGGAGTGAATCTTATAATCATACCTCTCATTCTCTCGCTGATCAAGAAGCCTGTTCCAAATCTTTTATCGTCACTACCACTCATGAACAAGGTGTAACCTTTTATATCCATGGTCTCGTTTCCTTTCTGTTTTGTTTTTTGTAGTGCCATGATATCTATCCGATATCGTTCCGTTTCTTTGATTAGTTGTTTCATCGCTCTTTCCTCGAAAGTACCTCTCACGTTCCAAGTCGCGATGTATATATTTTCTCTTACTTTCCCAATTGTCTCTCCTTTCCATCGCCCATTCGTCCTATAATTCTCCTTCTCGGTACTTTCTATTAGATTTTTGCCAACTCTCGCATTCCATTCCATATCATTTCCGTCGTGCGCACCCTCCATTCTTCCTATCCGTTTTCCATTTCCTCGCCGGTCCGTCTTATATCTCGTTTTCTGGGTTCTATTGGTTAGTTTTTTGGTACTTCTCGCAGACATCTCTCCTCTCTATTCCATCTCAGGAGTTTATCATCGTACTGTAGTTTTTGGTACCCCACTTTTACCGCTTTTTCTGATTTTTTCAGTTCGCCTGCTTGTTTTCTTATTTTAAGTTGTATGTTTCTCTCCATGTATGTCATGTCATTGTCGATAAATATCTTTCCTCTAGGTAAACGGCTCAGCTTGAACTTATTTTTCATTATTTCCATTTTGCTTTCCCATTCTTTAACTTCAATTACGGTCTTTTCGGTTTCAATGTGATAGGCTGTTGTTATTTTCGCTTCGACTTCGAGGTTCTGTTTTATAAAGTTCTGCAGCTTTTCTTCGAGGGTGGTGTTCATGTTTGCGATGCTATCCGTCTTTAATTCTGTTACTATCAATCTGTTTTTTCTTTTCTGTCTCTCGTGTAGCTCTACCTTATGTTCAATCGTTTCCAGCTTATTCTCCAGTTCGTCCATTTTTTTCTTGTTTGATTCTTAATCTTGTTTCCAGCTGGTCTTAGTTTGTGCCAATTCGTCCTTTAGTGCTCTCATCTCCTCGGCCTGCATCTCCATTTGTTCTTGGATTTTTCTGGTGTTCTCGGTTATCTCTTTTTTAACCTCGTCACTCTCTATTCTCATTTGCTTCAAGTCTATGCTGATAATTTGCATAAAATTCTTTATTTCTTCCATTGCCTCTTTTTCTATTTCTGGTTCAGTCTCGTTTTTTTCGCTGTTCTTGGTTGAGGTTCTATTAATTTTTTTGCTTCTTTTGAAGACCTCTGTGGTACTCTCAACGTCTTGAGATCTTTTCCTCTTGATGTAGTCGTTCAGACTACCTGTACTGCTTGCTCTTTGGTGGGAATCGATATCCAATGTTTTCAGTGAAATTGCAGCCCTCCTCATTTGAATTGATAGTTTTTGTTTCATTTACTTTTAAATAAACTCACTATGTGACAGAGCCGTATTAGCAGTTATCGTGTCGACAATATCAATAATAAGTACCTACATAATAAAAAAAAATATATAAATATAAAATAATAATACGCTAAAAAAAATTCAATATGGTCGTGACATTTTTTATGATAAGTTGTTACTTACTCTTTAAGAAACTTATTGCCGGCGTTGCTCAGTCGTTGATAAAAAATTAACAAAGAGAATTTCGGGGGGGTTGTAAATTGCTTATTGTTTTAGGAATTCCTCAAGAAAAAAAACACAATAAAATTCAAGTTTATAATAGGTAAATTAAAATTCATTATATAAAAAATTAAAGTCTTTGGTTCAATAACCTAATAATATTACACACACACAAAAATATACCTAAATCTAACAAATTGCTTACCAGCTAGTTATTTACACAAAAAACATAAATGGTAGTAAACATCTATTGCAGCCGTTGACCCAAGTAGAAACTACCACAATAATGCAGGTTGCACTAAGATTGACACTCGTACATTTATGAATGACACCAAGATAATATTTAGTTTTTTTTGTAGTCACCCCGGATCGGTATTAAATTGGATAACACAAAATTGTTTTTAGACACTTTATATGAAGATAATTTATGCCAATAATGTTCAATATTGTTTTTGCAATGCACTTTGCAATTTTTTAAGACACAAATGTTTTTAATTGTAATCACCCCGGATCGGTATTAAATTGGATAACACAAAATTATTTACAGTCACTGATAAGTTAAGATAATTTATATCAATAATGTTTTATATTGTTTTTGCAATGCACTTTGCAATTTTTTAAGACACAAATGTTTTTAATTGTAATCACCCCGGATCGGTATTAAATTGGATAACACAAAATTGTTTTTAGACACTTTATATGAAGATAATTTATGCCAATAATGTTCAATATTGTTTTTGCAATGCACTTTGCAATTTTTTAAGACACAAATGTTTTTAATTGTAATCACCCCGGATCGGTATTAAATTGGATAACACAAAATTATTTACAGTCACTGATAAGTTAAGATAATTTATATCAATAATGTTTTATATTGTTTTTGCAATGCACTTTGCAATTTTTTAAGGCACAAATGTTTTTAATTGTAATCACCCCGGATCGGTATTAAATTGGATAACACAAAATTATTTACAGTCACTGATAAGTTAAGATAATTTATATCAATAATGTTTTATATTGTTTTTGCAATGCACTTTGCAATTTTTTAAGGCACAAATGTTTTTAATTGTAATCACCCGGGATCGATATTAAATTGGATAACACAAAATTATTTTTAGTCACTGTTAAGTTAAGATAATTTATTTAAATGATTTTTGTTTGCAAAAAAGACTTGTCCGAAAATCGATAAGAAGAGATAAAAAGGTAAAGTTGTTTCGAACGGTAGTGATTTTTGAAAAAAAAAAAGCCCCGGCTCCTCTCGATCATTCCTTATATAACAATTTTCTCCTTCCATCAAATGTTACCCAGGGCCGTGAGAAAAGAAAATTGTAAGAATCTCAAAAAAAATAAATCTATTAACACAAGAGTAAATGGTATTTAAGCAAAATACTAGAAAATTATTATTGACTTCGAGATTATTACGAACGGAAATTCACACGATCTGTAAGCTAAACAAAAATATTGGAACGAAATTTACGAGATATTTTTATAAACATAGAAGGTACCTTAAGCTAATTGATCACAAAATAAGTTACAAAATAATATTTTCCCACGGACCACTAGAAAATCGCGTTATAACAAAGAATTTGATTTTGAAAAATTTTTATTAATTATTGAGAATCTTTTTCGTGCAAAAGGATGTACGAGGTTGATACAACAACGTAACAAAGTTGGTAGCTGGTTTTGATCCGCCAAAAAAACTTAAACGGTATCAAGACGCAGACAAAAGAATTGTAAAAATTGTAACGAAATATACTACAACGCGTAATTTCGTGAAATATTTGAAAGCAATTTCTTATAATTACAAAATGGCGCCATAAAAAATGTACTTATGAATATTATTTTAATAATAGTAAAAGTTTAAATTATTTTTTTTTATTTATAGATAATCTATAGATGTATAGATTTTACAAATTTTTTTTATTGTAACCGCGGGATTTTAACGCGCGATTTTAATTTTTGTGCTCCGGCTGGATTGTGGTCCGGCGAGATTGTGGTCTGGAGAGATTATGGTCCGAGGGGATTTTGGCGGCGGGATTGTGGGCGCAGGATTGTGGTCGCAGGATTTTGTCTCATCCCGGCATTACTAATAGTAAAGAAATAAAATGTAGCAATTACGGTTTTGGATTTAGAAAATTTTCAAAAAATATTTATAAATTGAATACAATACTAAAATCTGTAAACAAAGTATATTCGTTTCCAATTCTTATTCTGATAGTGTCTCTATATTTAAACACACTAATAATAGAAAGTTATACGGTAAGTTTGAACATCTCTTCAATAAAAACCAAGAACGTCTTTATTCCTACCATTATAATTCTTTTTGATTTAACCTGGTTTTCTATTATTTTAATAGATCTTGTTGTTTGCTTCTTGGCTTATATAAAAAAACTTTTATTTCGGTTAACCAACTTTAATTTAATAAATGAGAACTAACAAATAAAAAACAAAACTGTACAAAATGTTTTGGAGATCTTACTCCTACAATATTCTTAATAATACTGCTTGACCAGAAGAAAGGTCCTTCAGTCGTTAACAATTATTGTTCATAAAAGGACAATTCTACCTGTTGGGTAAAGCCAGGTAAAACCCAATTCGTTGAACAATAACAACATGTTTTGGCGGCAAATATAAAATTGCACTGAACATACCGCCCGCCTTGAAAAGATCGCTTTCAACAAAACAAAAAAAAACAATGCGAGTGTTATATATGCGATTGCACTAATTGTTTAAGGGTAACACGCACACCTTGGACACGGCACGTCGCACTATAGTACTTGGAGTTTGTACGCTCACAACACGAATCACACTATCTTTGCCGGGATGAAGCTCGCTGACGCGTCCCATGATCCACTTGAGGGGAGGGAGATTATCTTCCTTTAGAAGTACTAACGTCCCTACGTTTATCAGTGCATTTTGACGTGTTTGTTTGGATCGTTGTTGAAGCTGGCATAGGTACTCCGTCGACCAACGTTTCCAAAAATGTTGGACCATTTGTTGCAGATGCTGATAATTGGACAGCCTATTTGTAGGGACTTCTTGCAAGTCCATTTGAGGTAATGCGCGAAGAGGTTGTCCGATGAGGAAGTGACCAGGGGTTAGTGCAGAACAATCGGATGGATCACTGGACAATGGGGTTAAAGGACGAGAATTTAAACAGGATTCTACTTGTGTCAATAGCGTATACAGTTGTTCAAATGTGAGAATAGTGTCACCTATGACACGCTTAATATGATTTTTGGCAGATTTGACAGCGGCTTCCCACAGACCTCCAAACGTGGGAGATCGAGCAGGTATAAAATGCCAACGTATAGCCTTATTAGTTACATAATGACATAGTTCGTTGTGAAATTGAGGATTTTGCAATTTATGAGCTAGCTCGCTTAAGGCATTATTAGCTCCTACAAAATTTGTTCCGTTATCCGAATATATATCACTACAATAACCGCGTCGAGCCGTAAAACGTTTGAGGATGTTTAGAAATGCATCAGTGCTCAAGTCTGGAGCTAGTTCTATATGAACAGCCTTAGTCGAAAAGCAAACGAAGATGCAAAGATACGCCTTTGAAGTTTTACACCCTCGGTTCTTTCGATCTTTAACGATGTAAGGGCCTGCGTAGTCAACTCCGCAAACTAAAAACGGCCGAGTAGGCGTAATCCGCGATTTTGGTAAATCACCCATAATAGGCTCCGAATTTGTAGGCCTTACGCGAAAACAGCGAATACATTTATTTACGATTTTCTTGCATAAGGAAGGTCCCGAAAGTGGCCAAAATCGTTCTCGCAAGGAGGCTAATAGAGCCTGTGGGCCAGCATGAAGCAAACGTAGATGCTCATATCGCACTATTAGTAACGTAAAAGGATGTTTCGCAGGTAGCACAATTGGATGTTTTTTATCTGCGTTAAAATTGGAATGTAAGAGCCGTCCACCTACGCGCATAAGACCTAGCGCATCAACAAAGGGATGCAGCGTAAGCAGTCTACTATTAGTACGCAACGGTTTTCCTGTTAATAGCTGATTTAGTTCATCCATAAAGACTTGAGCCTGACATACTTTTATTAAATTATGTAATGAATTATTTAATTCGTTTGTTGTAAGAGCACCTCGTTGACGCGTACCTTGATTTGAGCAGTTGTTTTTAAATCTTAAACAGTATGCAACGACTCTTTGCAATTTATCGAGAGACGAATACCGTTCGAACAAGTCGAATCCGGAGATTTGAATGGTTAAAACATGAGGAGGTGCCAATTTGAATTCCGGGAGGTCGTTATCGCAAATAAAACTATTATCTAATGACGGCCACAGTTCAGGGTCTTCCAATAGCCAGGTTGGCCCGTTCCACCATAACGAGGACGACACTAGTTCTTGCGGGTACACACCCCGTGAGATCAAATCGGCTGGGTTGTCGCTGCTGCGAACGTGACGCCAATCACTAATTTTGGTCAGCATCTGAATTTGTGCAACTCGATTTGCGACAAAAGTTTTCCACACATTGGAAGATTTATTTAACCACCCTAAGACAATAGTTGAATCGGTTCAAAAAAAAAACTGAATCAAAGGTTATATTTAAAGAGTTAACGACCTTGTCGAAGAGGTTTGCAAGAAGAAGAGCCCCGCATAACTCAAGACGCGGAATATTTAAGTTTTTCAAAGGTGCGACTCTAGTTTTTGCGCATAAAAGAGAGACTTGAAGCGCGCCGTTGACATCTATGGTTCGTAAATAAATGCAAGCGCCATAAGCCATCTCTGAAGCGTCGGAGAACCCGTGAATTTGAATTTCACTGAGGTTTTTACACATAACATGCCGTGGAATTATTAAATTATTCAACGAGTGTAAACCATTTCGAAAATGAATCCACTTTGTATGAAGGTCGGATGGTAAAGATTCATCCCAATCTATTTTTAATGACCAAAGCTTTTGTAAAATTGACTTTGCTATCACGGTTACTGGTCCAAGGATGCCAAGAGGATCAAAGATTTGAGCCGTAGTTGATAAGATCATGCGTTTGGTGATCGATTGATTTGGATTACGTGCTTCAATAAGAAATTTTAAATTGTCCGAGGATGAATTCCACCAGAGACCTAATGCCTTTGCGTCAAAATCGCCAATTTGCAATAACTCAGAATTATTCTCGATTGGTTCGACCAATTGTTGGTCGAACTTTTTGGTCGAACGAAAAAAACTTTTATTTCGGTTAACCAACTTTAATTTAATAAATGAGAACTAACAAATAAAAAACAAAACTGTACAAAATGTTTTGAAGATCTTACTCCTACAATATTCTTAATAATACTGCTTGACCAGAAAAAAGGTCCTTCAGTCGTTAACAATTATTGTTCATAAAAAGACAATTCTACCTGTTGGGTAAAGCCAGGTAAAACCCAATTCGTTGAACAATAACAACATGTTTTGGCGGCAAATATAAAATTGCACTGAACAGATCTTCTGCTTTTATAGTTTATTGTTGCGATCGCCTTTTAAAATCTGTAAGTATTTGAATTTTATTACATACATATATATATTGTTGTGTCCACATAAATGTATTAAGAGGTGGGTTGCGCATTTGAGCAATTAAAGGATTGACAATGCAACCTGATAAAAATATATAAAGCAGGATTTCTTTTATTTATATACCTCGTATGTTAACCCGTGACGCGCTACTAATATTGTGTTTCGTTATGTTAAGATTTTGTTAGTTTAATTTGTTTAATTGGTATCGTTGTATTTAATTTAAGTTTGTATTTTTATTATGTTATTTATTTGAATTTTAGGCACACACGCAAGTTAAAACCAGCAGGTCACATTTAATCAAAATTTCAAGAAGAAAGAACCTTGATTAAAATAAAAAAAAACAAGAACCAATGAAAAGATTACAAGTAATAAGAAACTAGGTGATGAAGGATAATCAACAACGGTCAATGGACAGTCGTAATTGAAGAGCGTTTGAGAGCAGTCGTGTTCGAGTCATTTTTAAAGAGCATTTGAGAACAGTCGTGTTCAAGTAATTTTTGGAGAGCAATCCAAAACGGTCGTGCTGATTAAAATAATTCAGAGCGTGTTGATAGTTAGTGAAGATTGATTGATTTGTTTGGAAAGTCTACCCAAGGGGCTTTGAGGCCATAGTTTTTCCATGTGTGGAAATTAATATCGGCACGCGGCTGAATAAGAGTTCGACTGCATTGTATTGGATACAAAGAATAAGAAGGAGGTGTACGAGCAAGTGAAAATAGTTCCTAGTTGAAGTAGGTGCTAAATAAAGAAGAAGAAGAAGAATTAAGTTGTGAAGAAGAGTTGTTTATGTTCAACTGTATTAGCTGGTCGACAAATCGTGTGAGTCCTGTTTTTGTATTATTGTTATTAATTATCAGGTTGCAAATAAACGTTAATATTTATATCGTCAATTGTTTGATTGTCTTAATTGTAACCATTATTCGAAGAACCTGCAGATCCGTGAGATTTTATAAATAAGAGTCACGTATCATTACAATATTATAGTAAGTTTCATGGGTACAGTGTTTTATGCCCGGTGAAATTATATTGTAGTGTTACAAAATGGTTTAAGCCGCTCCTGCAGCTAGTTTGTAAGTTTTGTTAATTTTATTTTTAAAAGTTGTGTCCAAATTATTAATTTGGATCTGAATATTTGAAAGTAGGAAGTTTAAAGTTAATAAATGTAACGTCAAGAGACGATCAAACGTGTTTAAATAGCGACCCACCTGAGAACCGATATCAGAAATTATTTGCTGATCCCATCTCATTTCAAAAATTTGTTTACACTTGAATGCTAGAATATTATTATTTTTTTGTGCTTAGAGATCAGACGCCATGCCACCCAAGTAGTCCGCCAGAACCTACTCTTGAGAAAAGTTTTTTTTCGTCCGTATTTAAAAAAGCTACAGTCTTTCCCCGAATATAGTACGCGCGTATTTTATCCAAATGGAGTACGTCTGCGCATTTTATTCAAATAGAACGCGCGCGCAAGATATTCGATTTTTACTGTGTAAAAATAATTTAAAGTGTACTTGTACATAAAATAAGGTTTTTATTCAATTCTACAAAATAAATTTTTTTTTAAATTATAATTCAGTCTTTATTAAAAAGGTGTTCGTACATTAAAAGATTTTGTGATTATATTACAATTTTAAGTCGGTGTAATGATTATTTTGATATAAGTTGATGTGATTATTATATATTATTGACATTAAATGTATTATTATTTGAGTTGATTTATATTGCAATTTTTTTTTATTGATATAAATTATAATACAATAAATACTCTATAGAATGAATATCGGTACAATAAACTCAAGTAGAAAGAATATATAGGTACACAAAACCTATACTGTCATATGTTGCTGAGACAAGAGCAGAAACATCAAAAACAAAGCAAATCCTCTGAAGCACAGTCTCTTTGATAAATAGAGTGAGAAGTTGCTATATCCGACAAACATGCGATATCCAGGACATCATACGATGAATAAAAGAGAGTAGGGGACGATGGAGGGACGACTTAGAAAGAATGGACGAAAGCAGACTGACCAAAGTGACGATAACGGGAAAACCCATCTCCAGGAGACTTCCGGGACAACCACCCAAAAAGTGGCACAAGAGTTGGACTTTTGGATCTCAAGATAATCCGTCACACGGCATGACAAGAATTAGAAAATACAGGGCTTAGTTCTAATTTACAAAACAGAAAAAGATAATATCCATCACAATTTGCATAGAAAACCTAGAAAAAATATTTAATCAAAGATATAAAGAATGTAATTTTATCATAATTTAGTTCAAATGAGATGTTACAGTGTTTGGAGTAAAACCACTGAAGTACCACAAGACAATAAATTTTCTATAGTTCATAAACAAAAGAGAAGGCATTGAAAGATTTTGTCTTGGAAGCAAAGAAAACAGCGTAAATGCATGGGAATAAATCGTAACGAACAGATCGGATAATAATACTATGCTAATAGATAATAATTGATACTGAATAATCTCGTTACAGAGATTATGAAGAAGGCAGATGACTTCTGAGTGTTAGCAGCCTCACTAACAAATTTTTTAGGCTTGGATCTCAAAAGTCACCCTGTTGGTAGAATAAAACTCAAGTCGAAGTTAAGTTTTACGGAGTTCGATTGATACTCAATTTATTTAACAAAATTTACATACTTATATACCAAATTAACAAATGCTAAATTAACAAATTTATATACAGAAATTAATAGGTAATTACATTGTAATTTAAAAGGATTTGTAACCTTGCGAGATATGCATATTTGTTTCCTACATTAAAGTAGGTTTTGTGAAATTGCATTTTGTTTGGTGCAACCTGTCGACGTCTTTATTAAAGTTTTTAATGTATTTTTACAATTTGTTGAGTTAGTAAATAATTGCAATTAGTTTAAATAAAATTACACAAACAGGGTGTTTTGCCATTAAATTGAAATTCATGGTTAATTGTAAATTAAACAGATACATTGCTTATATTTAAAACAATATTTTTATTATAATTTATTGTAAAAAAACAAAGTATAATTTTAATTTCTATTTTTTATTTTAGGCTAATTCGGTCAGCAAAAGTTTGATTAAATTATACCAGCTTACAACTAGCAATGAATTAAAAAAAGAAGTAAGTATAGTGCAGATTAAAAATACTGTAAAATATACAAAAGAAGACATATTTATCTGTGATTGACAGCAAGCGTCACCAGATTTTATGATTTAGGTGATCTAGTCAAAAACTCACTCATTCAAGTGAGCCAAGATTCGATATTCCCCTACCCAATATTCTGCATATACTCGTAATACACCAATTTTTAAAATTTTTTCGATGTCCCTCTGTACTTACCCTGCTTATTGCTTATAACTCGTATGGATTGTTTATTAACGATCAATATAAAGATAAAAATAATATCCGAAAATATTGTTTTTCAAATAAATAATAATAGCTGTAAAATTTAATAAAACTTGATTTATTGTTTTTCTTAACGTGGCGTAGAAATGATTAGCAATTTGGTTAGTGAAATGGTTAGCACCCACGCGTGGGTGCTAAACTTACTGGATGCATTACCCATAGATCAAATTCGAGCTTTAGATCATAATAGTGCAGTTGCAATATTTATTTATTCCTATATTATGTGATTATCATATTTTTATAATATACTGTGGTGAAACAAACGTCTTTGTTGTTAATTATTTGCTAATTCAATGAGTTGTTTAGTTGTTCAGAATTAGTAATGACAGAAAAATATTGTAACTCGAAACACACTATTACACCAGTGTAAATGATTTGTTGCATCGGTGAAGATGAGGAAGGGTGCATAAAAATAAAGTTCGAGAGTGTACAAATTTAAATTTAATACCAGGGAAATAAATTTTAAATATTAGAGAAGATAAGGGTCCAAGGTGACGATTGACCGAGCTACGATCAAGGCCTTTGCAAGGGCAAAGTTTTTTGATATTTTTATTTAATTTGTAGCAATCGAAAAGTGGTTTATTTTACTTGGAAAAATAGGTAAAATTATTGTTGAATGAATTGGAGATAGTTAACTTCCGTTTGAAGATTGGATTTGGTCAAATTGGTCAATACGAGTGTTGGTCATATTCGTTATCAACAGATGTCCAATTTTTGAGTAGATCGAGAAAGCCATCTTGTCTTAATATTTCGTGTGGGAACGGATTGGATGATTTGTGGACACAATAAAGAGGAAATTATTCAGAAGCTTGAGGAATAAGGTGTAGACGTAATAAGATCGGCACACGTGGATCGAGTGAAAGGGGGCGGATGAACAGTAGCGCAACCGCACGTATAAATTAAAAAAAAAACTTTTATTTAACAATCAAATTTTTGATAAGAATTTAATCAATTTAATTTATAACACAAATGTAAAGGTGAAAATTAGAGATAATTATATCTACTAGTAGATAAATAAATTTCCAAATTTAAGTGTTACACTCAATTCGATTACTGCAGAAGGTAAAATTGTCACTAAAATTTCAATTTTTGAATAAACTTATTATTTCATAACAAACATTATTTTGATTGACAACAAAGACATTATCGTCAAAAGAATTCACTCCTGAGGTCTAATTGCTCCACCGCGATAGGAGCTAGTCCAGGTGTTTTTTTTGAGTATGCTGTAAAGGGTTTGATTGATAATAAAAAAAAAGAAAAATCAATCAAATACCACCACAATATGTACGTTAAATATAATATATTGTGATAAATATAAATGTTTAATTGAATTTAGAAGCTAATAATTTCATGCTACTTTCCGTTCTGATATTTGAAATGTAGCTGAATTTGGGTTGCCATTAACGAATTCTGTATTCCTAATTTTATTAAATTTTTAACCCCATTAGCTACTAAGGCGTCTTTTTTGTTTAATTTTAATGCACATCAGCATCGTCGATATGCAAAATGAAAGTTTACTGCGCTCTCTTTCTTATTCAGATTTACACCACTCTCGAATAGCGGGGCATTTTTTGGCCTAAAATCAGGTTCTTAGATTAGATCTTTCTGTAAAAAAATAATAATCTTGGTTTTCTTCGTCATTGTAAAATGTTAATTCTCAATTGTTAATTGGGTTTGGTTGTGATTTTTGGTATGTTTATACTTCTTGGGTTATTCTTCTTTATTTTTGAATAGTTTGCCGTGGTTTAGTTTTAAAAATTTACATAAGCAAAGTTTTTAAAATAATTTAAAAGAGTGAAAAATTTAAACTTAAAATATAAAATGGTTTAATTAAATTTTATACAAATGTTTCTCTTTTATTTGTTTTTTTATTGCCTTCCATGATTCTCTGCAAAATCATAGGACTATGCAAGTTCCCACAGTTTTTCTATTGAGTTGCATACATCCCAAACCTTCCTGTTTTTGATGTAAAATTTCATCGTAATATAAAGTATTACATTGACCAATCAATTATAATATTTTAATTAACAATACAACGTAAAATAGTGGATTATAATATTGCCTTGTTTAAAAACGTTCAAAACCTTATTTTATTTATTTTGTAAATTATTTTAAAGTTTATTTTGTTTTTATTGTAAATATTTATTTGTAAGCAGATTTTACATAAAATTTTAATTGTAAAAATACCAAGTTGGTAACGATGTAAATAAGTGAGAGAAGAGCTTCAGCGAGGTTAGCCCTCAAAAGCGGGCGTATTTTTACAGCGCTTGAACAAATTTGATAATAATTTTTAATTTTTATGATTTTAATAAATTATTAAAAGTGAGTTTAATTTAGATAAAAAGTTTAATTTAGATAAAAGCCGGGCGGTCACAATACCACATGAGGTAAAAGTTTAGCATTAGCAAAACACTTATTCACCACGATTTTGAAAATAAAATTAAACAATTTATAAACGATACGAAAGGATATTTTAAATAATTTAAAATTTTGAAGAAGAATATCATAGCTGCACAATTAAAAATGAATGCTCTCCAGCGAGAATATTTTTGGAGCAAATAAAAGTTTAATAAAATTTTAATAGCTGGGGCATTGCAATATATAACTAGGGCGTAAAATAGCTTATTAATCGTAAAGTGTATTTACTATTATTTTATTTATTAATTGCGTATAGCCGCGGATTTTCATATAAACTTGCTTTAGGCTGTGCAGAATCTAGAAAACAAGTTCCGATAGAACTGATTTACATTTTTTAGATTACCGTAATCTGCAATATTACAAATTTAAATTAAAACAATTGAATAAAAAAATAAAAAAATGATTTAAAAAAAATTTCGAAGTTAATATTATATTAAAATGTCCTACTCTGTAATTAGAGAGTAGATAATGAATACAAGATGCAAAAACTTGACTTATAAAGTTATTAATTAAAATCAGTGTAAAAAAATAGTTAAATTTATAATATTCTACTTAATAAATATATACAAAGTGTAAAGGTTGTTTACGTACCTAGGAATATTAGTGTATAATTTAGTATGAAATTAAATTAAATAAAAGTTAAGTTAAATTCTTAATGTTGAATTGCTTGAATTTTTCAATACCAGCGAAGGTACGTTATTATCTCTAATGATTAGGAAAAATAGTTATACTGCTTTGCAAATTATAACTATTATTAATTCTACATGTTTCGCTTAGATTTAAGCTTCTTCAAGAGTATAAGTCAAATTTCTTATTATTTAGTATTATTTAATTATATCAAGTAAGTTTAAAAGTGAACAAGTTAATTAAACGTAAAATATAAAATTTTTTATTTTATAAGCTTTCAGCGAGTTGTATCGCCTTCGTCAGAATAATAATAACAAGCAAAATACATGGAAACCGCAAAATAACGTATTGTTATCTGAACGATCTATGATCTAAAAATCTTGAAACCAAGGAGATGTGATCGTGGGTTAAGGAACTTGTTCACTTTTAAACTTACTCGATATATTTATCACAAGTTAAGCATTAATATATTATTATTTAATTATATTTACATTCATATAGGTACATATATAATTTATTTTATTGATTATCTAAAATAGATTTTTGATAATAAAAATTGTGATTTATATTATATAATATTATACTTTCTTTTTACTTGATCATACGAAGTCTGAGAAAGTATTGTAATCGTGCAGAAAAAAAATTGAGATTTTGATGAATTTAGACATTTTGGGGCCTCAGAAGCGGAAAATCGTCATTTTCAAAAAATGTCTGTATGTATGTATGGATGTATGTATGTATGGATGTATGTATGTATGGATGTATGTATGTATGGATGTATGTATGTATGGATGTATGTATGTATGGATGTATGTATGTATGGATGTATGTATGTATGGATGTATGTATGTATGTGGTTAAATTTTGTGTGCGCTCTACCTCAAAAAGTAATAAAAATTTTTTAACAAAATTTTGTATTTAGTACATAAATATTGAGACTTAGAGCTGATTAGATTTTGGTTAAAATCGGTACACGGAAAAGCAAAATAAAACAATATTTTGTAAATTAAAAAAAAATTTTTTTCTTATTTTTAAAATTTTATTTTTTAATCATATTCTTCTCTAAAATAATAATAAAAAAATCGGTATACGGAAACGCAAAAAAAATAAATAATATAAAAAAAAATAATAAAAAAAAATTTTGCAAATAATTTTTTTCTTATTTTTAAAATTTTAACATTTTAATATATTATCCTTCAAAATAATGTTTTTTTTAAATTCTTTTAAATTTATTATTATTTAAAAGTATGATAAAGTTATGGGCATGGCCACATCCGATTTTTTTTCTTTTAGTAAGATATGTTACACTTGCGATTAATGAGCTAATGATAATATTATAGTATATCTACTATTTATTTATATTGTATAAAATACTAATTATTTTATTTTATTTTTCTTGTACAGATATACGCATTGCAACTACAACTATTTCACGATGAGGTAAAAGTAACAGCTGGAGGTTTTTGTACAATAGATTTTACATTACTTTATTCTGTATGTTTTAATAAATAATAACTTTTAATTTCATGTAATATTACTTTTATTTTATTTTAGATGTTATCAGTAGTTGCGATATATCTAATTTTGTTAATGCAATTTGATTTGGAACTGCAAAATTAATTTAAATGATTTCATATGATGACTTTGCAACGGACCTAACCAATAAATTAAATCTTTGGTCCAGGGCCAATCTGATCAGTTAGGTTGTAATGAGAATATTTTTTACTAAAGCAAATAAACACTTTACCACACCTAGAATAGGTCTTTTCCAGTTTAAGTATGGTGGACCCAGTTCAAAAAACTAACTCTGTAAATCTGCTGCTTGGAACACCCGTAGCTTGCAGAACTGCTTGGTTGGAAGATGCTGAATTTGATGCACCAAACAGAATTCGCTTCGTGCACAAACTCGAAGCACTTTGCACTGTTACACAACACAATAGACCGTAGATTTTGAATCGAAAATTGTAAGACAATCAAACACAACCTTCTCGTCGTTTTCAAAGTTGAACACGCGTTCGTTAATTTGACTTCTAATGTGGGCGTTGACTTCGTTGGCTAACACTTTTATTTGACCCCTCAGGTTAAATCCCAACACTGGACCCTTGCGCAATTGCAATTATTTTAAATCTGATAATCTCAACAGACTTCCAACTGCACTTCTAAAAATGCCTGCGTCTTACTTGACAATTCAACATGAAGTCTCTTGGCTTACGCGCGAAGTTAGTAACAAGTCGAGGTTGCGCGGCGGTAGTGCGCAAAGAAGCAAAAAATGCCCACCATGGGCGTAGGGCGCGATCGATAGTTAAGGGTCGCGGAAAACACTTATGCAAATAATTGTTACAAGGTCCACCCCATCGTAAAATAGTGCACTTTTAGTTAATATAGTAAATTTCCTGTGAATCACGTGGATTATCGGTTACCACATAAATACGGACTTTTAAAAATGTTAATCCACTGAAATTTCTACACACGAATGACAGTATAATAATAATATATTATATTAAAAGAGTGATATACCTGATATAAAACAAAATAAAATGTATGATTTTGTCTAAATATATAAAGAAAATATATAATATAAGTTTATTTAATAATTGTCCAAATTCTGTCAGAGAAATAGTAACTGGGGTAACTGGGTTACTATTTACTAGTTACTGGGTGAGTGTTGTTTTTGCAAGTAGCAGAAGTTGCCGAACAAGGCTTAAGCTGAGTTAAACAATTCCACGAAGCAATATTTATAGCAAACTTGTTGTTGATAATGTGCCTAAGTAGATAATACTAAAATAAACAAACTATTAAACAAAATATTAAAATAATGAATTTCCTGTTAAGTAAAGAATACATACTTACATAGAAAAATAATATTTAAAACAACAATAAAAACAACACAAATTAGCATTTAACAGGTTTAAACTTAGAATATTTGAATAAACAAGAAAATAATTTTTTTTTTAATTACGTTATGAAAATGATAAATATTTAAAATAAAAACTTAGTAATACTTTGTAATTTTTATTTATATTTTATTGAAGTTTTCAAATACGACGATATTTTTTAAAGTTATGTATTTAATATAAATTGAATTAAATTAAGTGAAAATAGAATTTATAAGAACAAAAAAGAAAAGCAAATTTTTTCAAATTTTTTTATTTAACTATTTCAAATGTAATCACCTGGAAGTCAATTGTTTGCATCCACATTATATATTCTGGAGAACGGCTAATGCCACAATAACCGTCTTTGCGTTCTGTAATGATACACGGATGCCATGATTGTTGTTTATTTGATTTCCAATAAAACGATAAAGTCGAACAACGGCGTTTATTGAATATGGTTCAAGCTGGAATCATACAGAACAACTGACTTAAGCTAGGTTTAACATGAGCTATTATAATAATAAGAAATCGGCTCAAGAGACTATAGAAATACAGAAAATATCAGATCCTATATTTTCTGACTTAAAGAGGTAAGAGTTATAATAAAGTACATTTATGAGGATATATATTTAGATAGGTATAGTTATAGATACATAATGTTAATCACATAATGTTAATCAAATGCTAAACGGCATTTCAATCTGTAAAACTGTGGCTATCGAATGAACTAGAATCATTCAAAAATATTGGTAATTGAATAATTGACATGTTTTTGAAAATTAATTTTCAAATTTCATGATTTTATTTGATTATTTTGTTACGAATAAAATAAACGGCTTGGAATTTTTCAATTCTTTTAGTTAAATCGATGACCATACATGTTTCGAATCTACTATTAAAATTTTAAAACAATGGGTCATACGGTTTTTGAGATATCGTGGAGACCAGTTAGAAAAATGTAGAAAATCGCGCTTAAAAAATAGTTTAAATACGATTTAAAATATTTCATAGTTTAAATCCTTTTAAGATTTAAATCAAATTAATATCTTTAGTCATCATTATCTGCTATGCTGGGGCAAATAGATAATTCCATTTTCTTTATCTTAGAAGTTTTTTAAATATGCTGACTCCGTTTTTAATTCAATCCCAAGGGATGAAAAGGAATACCGCTAGTTCTGCAAGGACCTCATATCTTCACGTGTAGAATGGATGTAATGTTTTTAAAGTGTAAATGTGTGTAGAAAATTAGAAAATTACTTTACCAGCATATTCTACACATGTTTAGGAATCAATCTATAAAAAAAATATTACGACATATCACACGGGGTGACTGCCTTAAGTGTGGTGTTCATGATCGTATCTGGCTTAAATCCTTTCACTACCAATCTGTTCTTTCTTTTTCTCTTTTCTTGAAGCTCATCTTCGATCTGTATTTTTATTTGTTTTTGCATTTTTTTGTTATTCTCCTTTAATTCCAGCTTAATTTCTACATTCTTAATTCTCATTGCATAAATTTTTTAATTTCTTCCATCTTTCCTCATTTTCTTTATTTCATTCATTTTGAATAATTTCGGTAGAGAGATTATGGAGAGAGCGGATGACTTCTGAGTGTTAGCAGCCTCACTAACAAATTTTTAGGCTTGAATCTCGGAAGTCATCTTGGATGGAAGAATAAAAGTCAAGTCAAAGTTAAGTTTTACGGAATTCGATTGATACTCAATTTATTTAACAAAATTTACATACTTATATGTATATTATCAAATTAACAAATGCTAAATTAAAAAATTTATATACAGACATAATAGGGAATTACATTATAATTTAAAAGGATTTGTAACCTTGCGAGATATGCATATTTGTTTCCTACATTAAAGTAGGTTTTTGTGAAATTGCATTTTGTTTGGTGGACGTGCAACCTGTCGACGTCTTTATTAAAGTTTTTAATGTATTTTTACAATTTGTTGAGTTAGTAAATTTGAATAATTGCAATTAGTTTAAATAAAATTACACATACAAAGTGTTCTGCCGTTAAATTGAAATTCATGGTTAATTGTAAATTAAACATTCTGCCGCCTCAAAGTTAGTAGATATTTTACAATGGCTGTAGCTGGACCATTTCCACCTGTGTTGTGTCCGAAGGTTCTCGGCGGTTTTTGATTTTTAGTTGTTGTCTCCGATTTCTCCAACAATTGTACGCCATTAAGGAGCAACCCATTATTATTAGTAGAATTATGCCAGTCGAGATGCTGAACATAAGTGAATGATGGTGTATTGTTTTCCAGTGGTAATCTTTAAGATCCTGTGAAATTTCTTTTTGATCGTTGAGTAAATTCCTGAGGTCATCCGAATGCTTTAAGACAGGTTCTAACGTTTCCAATTGTTGTATTTACTGAAATTTGATGGTATTATTGTCCATTGGTATTTGAGTATGATATGATCCTAATATTAGGACTGTATTAATTCGTTGCGGTGTTATGAGGTTATGTTTTGTCTTTAAGATGCAATCTTGTGATAACTGTAGTATGCTTGTGTTCCTGATTAAGATGTCCCGACGTTGATTATTACAGATGATTGCACATGTTACTGTGTTACATGGGACTACCAACCATGCGTTCGGTGTGTATAGTTGTTTCCATATTGTACTGTTTAGCGTTGTTTGAATTATATTGCATTTGGATGGATCAAGTCGTTGATAAATTTGATCGATGATACAATGTAAAGTTGTTTCTAAGTTTTTGACCGTAGCTGGAGAGTAAATCCAATTATTTGCTGATGTTATTATTGCATCTTTGAATTCTTCATTTTTTATCTCAAAATATAGTTGATTGTTGTAATCGATTGCCAAAAATGCGTTTGAGACGTCTGTTATCCAATACGTAGAATTATTTCCTTTTCTGACTGGAACTGAAATTGTTTATCCCAACTAGTAAGAATTGACTGAATATATTGTCATGTTCCGAATCAAAGTTTTACCTACGCCGTTAATTTGTTATGAATTTTGATTTTTCATTTTGTAAAATATTTGAATTTGAATTTTGGGAGGTAAAACTTTAAAAATTAAAATTGGTAAAAGTAAAATTTTTATCGAGGCTTCTATCAAAAATGGTCTAGGTGATAGACGTGTAAAAATTTGTTTTTAAATAATTTGGATAAGTTTGTGAAAAATTTTGAATAGAAGTGATTTTTTTGATGAAAGTGTTTTATTTGATGTTTATAATTGAATTTATTAAATTGGAAAGATTTTTTTTGAGTGGTTTTTTTGAAAATAAAATTTGCACGGAAGCTATCGATGATAATGGTAATATGATAAGAAGATAAAAGAGCAAGAAGAAAGAAGAAATCAATAATTAAAATATAAGTCAATTAAAAATTTTATATTAATAAGTTAAAATTTTGTTCAAGAAACAACAATTTGGTTGATAAGCCGGACTGCGATACCGGTATCGAATAAATTTTGACGTGCCCATTTTTGGAAGTTTTATTGAAAGCAAAATTAAAAATTTGAGGAAGTATTTAAGAAAAATATTTAATTGAAAAATTTAATTATCTTATTAAAAATAAAATGCTGGGGGCAGAGCAATATGTATGTAGATGTCATCTTGTGCCACTTTTGTTTTGATTATAAAATTTCTTACAATTTGTACCGTTAAATCAATCTTCTTTTGTGCTTCATCCAGAATTTTATTTACATGAACTAGTGAAACTACATCATGTAAGGTGCTCCGCCCAAAAGTAATTAGTAAAATCTTCTCATAATAGTTACATGTTTCCAAAATGTAGTTGTTTGCTACTTGAAATGAACCTAAAATTTGAATTTCAAGTTTTTCTTCTCCTTGATATTTTTCCCATTTGTCGATTGCTTCTATTGCCTGGTTTAATTTTCTTCGAAAATTTTCTAATCGTTGATTTATTCTTATTTCTGTGTCATTGAATGTTGATATTGCCGATAACATGAATTTTGTTTGATGATTCGCCAACTTTTTTAGTTCTTGTTGATTTTTGTCTAACTCGTCTATATCTTTATATACTTCATCGTTTACTCCAAATATTGATGTCATTATGCCACCCAAAAATCTTCTTCTTTTTCTTGTTTGTTGTTGTTTCGCTTGCAATTCTTCGTTAATCCGTTCCATTTTTTGTTGACCGTCTTTCACATAATGAGCCAAGGTATGACACATTGTACTGGGATGCAGTTGTTTTATCGTATTACAAAGTTGTTCAAATTGATCTGTAACTTGATTTACCGATGCCATATCTTTGTTTAATTTTTGTTTGCCGTACTTCATTTCTACTTGAAATATTGCTCGTTCAATCATTGCGTTTCCTAGATGTTCCACATATATTCCCGATTCTATTCCTGTAATATTGACGTTTGCCCTGTTTGTTGTGATCAAATTTAGTATAATTAATAATGATATCATTGTTATGGTCGATTGTTTTCTTGGTAAATAATTTTTTCTTGCTAGAGTGGAATGTTTTGCTTCGTTTGTTGATGGTTGTAATTGAGTTTGGTTGTCTTTTGATTCATCAATTAATGGTATGATGTTGTGAATGCTTTTCTTCGTAATTTTACCTTTTGCTTTCTTGACTGTCACTACTCGTACCGTTCCATCTGGATCTGGATGCTTGTCACATATCTTCGCTAATGGTCATTGATTTGAATTTACATCTTTTTCTTTTATAATTACGACATCTCCAATTTCTAGATTCTTTTGTTTAGTTTGCCATTTGTATCTCAGTCGATTTAAATAATCTGTGGACCATGCTTTCCACATATCTTTCTTAATTTTTTGTATTAATTTCCATCTTGAATTGTAAGTTGCGGTGACTATTGTTGTTGCTGGATGCGTTGGTGTTATGATTACTGTTCCTATTAAAAAATGTCCTGGAGTAAGTACTTTTAAATCATCTTGACTATTGTTTATTGTGCAGAGTGGTTGTGAATTTAGACATGCTTTAATTTGACTTAATAGTGTAGTTATTTCTTCGAACGTTAATTTGTTATCTCCAACGATTCTTTTGAAATGATACTTCATGGATTTTACTGCTGCTTCCCATAATCGTCCAAAATGAGGTGTATCTGCAAGAATGAAATGCCACTGTATTCCTGTTATGTTGTTTGATGAATGAAAGAAAAACATAATTATTAAGTATCTTTATTCATGCTAATTGCTGAGTACTGTGATGGTCGAATGTCAGAATGGTACTGGAGCTTATGTGCTTGTACCTTAAAAGCTGATGACGATCTTGTAATACGTCATTAACAATATATGACATATACAACATCTCCCTTATTATCTTATTGAAATTTTAACATTTTTAACAATTAAAACATTTTAAAACTAACATTGATAATTTTTTAAGTAATTAATATTTTTCACAATTAAAACATTTTAAAACTAACATTAATAATTTTTAAGTAATTAATATTTTTAACAATCAAAACATTCTAAAACTAACATTGATAATCTTTTAAGTAATTAGGCTTTTGTCTTATCCTAGTAGATCTAGGTCTAACTACTATTTCAGGCGGGTCTAAGTTTGGTACCACTTGTGTAACATTGTTATTGTTTGTTACATCATCAAACAAAATATCCTCATCAGTATCCTGATGTATAAAAGTTTTATTGGGAGTTGACCTCAAATGGTAACTATTTCTTCTTAAAATTTTTCCATCTTTATTTTTAACGATATAGGAACGTGGTGCTTTATGTGTACTTACTACTAACCCTGGTGACCACGTCTTTTTCGGTAGATCTTGAATTAACACATCATCCCCTTTCTTAAAGCCTGATCTTATTTTGGCTGTTTTATTGTAATGTTTTTCAAACTTAGTTCGCCTGTTTATGAATTGTTTTTTAGCATCTTTTATTATTACTTTGGGTTTCAAACTATCAGCGGTACAGGGCAAATTAGTTCTTAAATTTCTTCCCATGAGCAGCTGAGCTGGACTATAATCCGTACCGCATACCGGTGTACTTCTGTAGTTTAATAAACCCATAGCAATATCGGTGTTGTCACTTGTGCATTTTTTTAATATGCTTTTAGATATTCCGACAGCTTTTTCAGCTAATCCATTAGATTTAGGATATCGCGGACTTGACGTTACGATCTCAAAATCATAGCTTTTTGCGAACTCACGCATTTTATAGCTGTTAAATGGAACATTATCCGAAACAATAATTTTTGGTATTCCGTGAATACTAAACATAGATTTTAATGCATAAATGACCTCATCGGAATCTTTAGCGGGCAGTTTTTTGAAATCAATCCACTTAGAAAAATAATCTACTAATACTAAATAATCATTTCCTTCAAAATGAAACAAATCTAGACCTATTTTATTAAATGGTAAATTTGGAACTTCATGAGAAATTATTTCTTCTTTGACATTACTTGGCCTAAACTTTTCACAAATTTTACATGATTTTATCAATTTTTCAATGTCATTTGTCATTCCATTCCAATATAAGAGAGAACGTGCTCTTTTTTTACATTTTGTTATGCCTAAATGTGAAGAATGTACAATTTTTAACATTTCGTCTCTTAACTTTATCGGCACTATAATTTTATCATTATAAAATAAAAGATCATCTTTCAATTCTATGGCGTCTTTTATTTTATAATAATTAAGCAGTTCTGCATTACATAGTATTTGACTATCACGTTTGCTTGGCCAGCCGTTCTTATAGAATTTAATTACTTCTTGCAAATTTTTATCGTTCATGGTAGCAACCTTGAGCTGATTAAGCCTGTGTTCGGAAACTGGTAATTCTTTATTTAACACGTGTACCGTCTCACTAGTTATGACTTCATCTTTTGCGTTATTTTTTATTACGTTACGCGACAGAAAATCGGCTAAAAACATTTTTGTTCCCGGTAAATATTCAACAGTTAAATCATATTTGAGAAGTTTCAATACCATTCTTTGTAATCTGGCACTTATTTTGTTTATGTCTTTTTTAACTATTGAAATTAATGGTTTGTGGTCGGTTTTTATTACTACTTTTCTGCCATAAATAAATTGGTGAAACTTTTCAACGGATGTACAAATTGCAAATAATTCTTTTTCTATCGGTGCCCAACGTACCTGACTTTCAGTGTAGGTTCTAGAATAAAATGAAACTGGCTGTCCTTGTAAAAGACACGCTCCCATTCCAAAATTTGAACTGTCTGTTTGTATTTCTATTTGCAATTTTGAGTCTATTATTTTTAATGTAGGCGCGCAAGTTAAGCTTAATTTTAAGTTATTGAACGAATCGGCTTGCGCTTGGCCCCAAACCCATTCTACATCTTTTTTAATTAAATCCCTTAATGGTGCTGTTATTTCCGAATATTTTGGAATAAACTTACTTAAATAATTAGTCATTCCTAAAAACTTTTGTAACTCTTTTACATTTTTAGGCGGTTCAATTACTAATATCGCTTCAACGTGTTTTGGATCTGGTTTTATACCTTCTTTTGAAATTATTCGTCCCACGTACTTTACCTCTTTTACTTTGTACTGTACTTTTTGTTTATTGAACTTAACGCCATACTTTTTGGCCCTATCTACAACTTTTTTGAGAATTTCATCATGATCATTTTCGTTTTCCCCTGCTATTATAACATCATCGAAATAAATTTTAACCTCTGCAATGTCCCCGAATAGCCTAGTATTTAATTCCTGTAAAACTTCGGCGGAGGAGCTAATTCCAAATGGCATACGTTTAAACCTGTATCTACCAAAAGGTGTTCCGAAAGTACAAATATAGCTACTTTCTGTATCTAACTCGACTTGAAAAAACCCATCTTTAAAATCAAGCACGGTGAAAATTGTTTTTCCTGCTAGATCATTGCAAATTTCTTCTTGAGAAGGTATAGGATACCGCTCGCGTATGATATATTCGTTTAATCTTTTCGGGTCGAGACATAAACGTAATGATTTATTCGCTTTTTCTACTATTAATAAATTTTGACACCACTCTGTGGGTTCAGTTACTCGCGTTATTATATCCTGCTTTTCTAACAAATCAAGAGCATTTTTTAACGGCTCTTTTAATTTTTCGGCTATTCTTCGAATAGGATTTACTATAGGAACCGCATTTTCCTTTAGTTTAATTTTATATTTCCCTATTTTTCCCAAGCCCGTAAAAATTTCATTGTTTTGAGTTATGAAGACTTCTTTTGATTCTCCCATAGATATTTTATCTACCCGTTTTATTAACCCAAACCTTATGCAATCTTGCAACCCTAATAACGGCGTCGCGTTAGTATTTATTACCATGAATTTGCATGTTAACTCTTTGTTTTGTATTTTACAAACGCAAGTTATTTCTCCTTCCGGTTTCATTTTATCACCACTATATGACGTAAGTACTACGTTTTTTGGCTTCAACTCAAGATTGTTACACCTATATTTAAGAATTTTATAAACATTTAAAGGTATTACATTAGTTTCGGCTCCTGAGTCTAATTTAAATTCTACCTGATTATTACAAATTTCTACTTTTTGTAACCATTTTTTCTCATCTAAATTACTTAATGAACTAACTTGAACATTTTTTATGCTTTCTTTGTTAATTATCCCTATTGATTCTAAATAAAATTCACTGTCGCTACTTTGACCTTGTTCTCTTTCCACTTGGTGCACTTTTTTGTTATTTCCACGAATTTCTTTGCGCTTAACTCTGTTTTCACACATTTTCGCGAAGTGATTTTTGGCGTTACACTGTAAACATGACTTACCAAATGCTGGGCAGTTTCCGTATCCGTGTTTGTTACCACATTTTCTACACTTGTTTTTCTGATTTTCACCTGATGCGCCTGGTCGTTGCTTTGGTCTTCTTTTTTCAAAGTTGGCTTTAAGTCCATGTACACTTGTTTCCACTTTTTCTTGTAGCGTTTTTACTTGCTCTTTGCCAGCTTCTGCAGCACGACACTGATTTATCGCGGCGTTTAATGACAAATCTGGTACACGCAGTAACCTTTCTTGTAAACTTGGATCATTAATACCTATAACGATTCTATCCCTGACCATCCTTTCTTCTTGGTTGCCAAACTCGCATAATTTTGCTTGCATGCGTAGTTCTGTAACAAAATGGTCGAACTTTTCACCTTCCTTTTGAGCTCTTCCGTGAAACTTAAAACTTTCGAAAATTACATTTTTTCGCGGTATGCAATAAGTTTCGAATGCTGTCAGTACTTCGTCATAAGTTTCTCTTTGGGTTTCACTAAGGTTAAGTGTTTGAAACACATCCAAAGCTTCTTCTCCAGCTACGTTGAGGAATATGGCTATTTTCACTTCATCCTCTTTCTCATTATAGCCTGTAGCTTTCATATAAACTTCAAATTGTTTTTTGAACTTGACCCAGTTAGTACCATTTTCTAATAAAAGCTTCTTAGGTGCTTTTAGGTTTAGATCCATTTTGCGCGTTTTTTACACTTTTGTAAATTATTTTAATCTTTGTGAAATTTTTTCACTTATTTTTATACACTTATTGTAATTGTTTATCGTCTTGTGAAATTGTTTCACCTTTATTTTTACACTTATTGTAATTTTTTTTTTTTTTGAATTGTGAAATTTTTTCACCTCTAATTTTTACACTTAGTGTAATTGTTTTATCACTTGACACAAGTTTTAACTATTAATTCCCGAAATCAAGTAATAAATTTTCACTTCTGACACCATGTTATGTTGTTTGATGAATGAAAGAAAAACATAATTATTAAGTATCTTTATTCATGCTAATTGCTGAGTACTGTGATGGTCGAATGTCAGAATGGTACTGGAGCTTATGTGCTTGTACCTTAAAAGCTGATGACGATCTTGTAATACGTCATTAACAATATATGACATATACAACAATTCCTGTAGATCCTAGTTTTTCTTGACTTTTATTGTTTTCTAGTGTTTTTCTTATTTCTTTTTGTAATAAATTGCTGACTACCACAAAATTTGTTCTATTATCACTGTATATGTGCGCACACTGTCCTCTGCGAGATGTGAATCTTTGTAATGCGGCCAAAAACGCATCTGGCGTCAAATCTGTTACTGCTTCCAAATGAATTGCTTTCGTTGTGAAACATACAAATACAGCTATGTACTCTTTATGTGCTTTGTTTCCTCGACCTTTAGACATCTGATCATTATTGGTCCAGCGTAATCTACTCCTGTCTGATAAAATGGTGGTGTCGGTGTTACTTTTGTCTCTGGCAAATTTCCCATTAATTGAGTTGCTGTTTCTGCTTTGTATCGAATGCATTTTACATATTTTGTTATTTCCTTTCGTACAGCGTTTTTCCCGTTTATGATCCAGTATTTTCATCTCGTGTAAGCTAATGTTTGCTGAATTCCTCCATGTAATGTTTTATGATGAGCGCCTCTGATGATTAACGTTGTTACATGATGTTCGTATGGTAAAATTATTGGATGTTTTTGTTCAAAGGGTAAAATTGAATTTTTTAATCTTCCTCCTACTCGTAATATGTTTTGATCCAAAAATGGGTTTAAGTTTAGTATCTTGCGTTTCTTGTGTATTTCGTTTTTGTTTTTAAGTGCGACAATTTTTTCTCTTAATGTTTCCTGTTGTACTTTTTTGATTATCTGATTGAAAGTATTTTGAATTTCTAATGTGCTTAAGATTTGCGGCGATTTTTCCGTTGTTTGTTTGTACCATCTATTGCAATATGATATTACTTGTAGCATTCTTCTTAATGATGAAAATCGTTCAATTGTTGAATTTATTTCGGTTGTATCTCGGTTGGTTTTGATTCTTAATTGCAGACATTTTTTCTTATCAATGTTTGTTTCTGGAATATCTTCGTGTTTTACAATTATTTTTTCATCTTGTAACCATGTTGGTCCATGCCACCATAACGTATTTTCTTTAAGATTTGACGGTGTTATTCCTCTTGGTATCATATCTGCTAGATTTTCGGCGGTTTTTACATGTTGCCAATATTTTGCAGGTGAATTTTTGTTGATTTCACAGACTCTATTTGCTACAAACTTGTTCCATTTTTCAGAGTTTCCTTTTATCCATGCTACTATTTTAAGTTCTTGATTTTCTGATTTTTCTAGTTTTTTTTTCTAATTGGTGTAATCTTGTTAAAGCTCTTTGTTTTGATTCTCCTAGTTGAGGTGGATCTTCTTTAAATGGTATTTTCACTATGTAATTGCCGAATTTACTTCTTTTTGTGTTCTTTTCAAAATGTTCCTCACATTTTTTGTTTTCTTTGGATATTGGTTTTTCGTTCTCGACTTCTTCTAATTCCCAAAATTTCTGTAGTTTTTTATCTTCTTCACAGCGACTAATCATGCTTATTATCTCGATTGGTTTATTGATTGTTTGTTGCATGCTTCCTGACAAAATCCATCCTAGTTTAGTTTCTTGACTTATTATTCCATCGTTAATTTTTTGAAGTCCATGTTGTATAATTCGGCCTAATTCTTCGGCTCCTAATATTGCGTCTATTGGTCCTGGTTAGTTGAATGTTGGATCGACTAGTAATTTGTTGTCCCATGCTTGTGATAGTTCCATATTTAATTGCTGGTTGGGGTGATTTTTTGTTAGTTTTGGTAGTATTATGAAATTAACACTTAGTGAAAATTCGCTTGGAAATCTTTGTTTTATTGTTGATTGCATCTTGAATTTTGAAACTTTTGGACTGTCATCACTTATTCCCGATATTTCTGCTAAAATATTCTGCGTTGGATAACCAATACGTTGAGCTGCTTCTTCACTCATCAGCGCTGCTTGGCTTCCAGAATCAATTAACACTCTTAAATATTCCATGTTGCCATTTTGAGCTGTTGTGCGTACTAAAGCCGTTGCTAATAATACTATACTTTCATTGCGGTTTGCTGAATATGAATTCTTGTTGCAACAAAACTTGACTTGACAAAACAACTTGATTATTTGCCGCTTCTCTGTTTGCACTGATTTGTTTTTCGCCTGCTGGTTGGTTTTTTATTGTTGTTCCTGAATTTGAATTGAAATATCTTTGTCTTGGATTGTAATTGTATTGTTTGGAAAACGTTGGTGTTGGTTTTGTACTACCGTATCTTATGGCTGATGGTGATCTTCGTTCTTCGTGCAATAATGTATGATGTTTTCTTCCACACTTATTACAACTTTTTATACTAGTGCATGGTGAATCGTGTCGATATAAACAATTAAAACATCCTTTGTTTTCTTTAATCACCTCTCTTCTTTCCGTTGGATCCATATTTATAAATTTGATGCGCTCGTAACTTTTGTGTTGCTGGTTGCAACAGATACATCTGATCTACCTGAAAATTCCTGGTACGTATTTTTGAAAAGTTGAATTTTTTGTTTGGTACCCATTGCTTCGATTATCTGCTGATTCGATTGATTAACATCTTTTTTCTAAAAATTCCAGTACTGGCGTTAATGACTGCACTTCGTGGTTGTTTACTATTGTTTGCTCATAAATCCTGTTTGTTTCTGGATACCACTTTTGGCTAATCCATCGCTTGATCATTAGACCCCAATTTTCAATTTTGATGCCTTGATTTTCTATTGCTTTTAAACATTCGTGAACGGTGTCGTGTATATGGCGCAGTTGTTTTAAATTCTCGTAACGAATTGTTGATAGATTCATTATTTGATCCATTAATTTTGTAGTCATTAATTGTTGGAAATTCACAACCAATATTTTTTGTAATTTTTTGAATCCTTTTCTGCTTAACTTTTATGAAGTAGTTTTTATGCGTGATTTGGTGGAAGGGGGTTATGCGTATATGGGGCAGGTCTTTTGAGAAGGCGTGCGTGAACAACCACTATCAATTAAGACTTGCTCTTGTGCGTTGAATAGAGTTAAGTTCCAGCGGGGAACATAATTATGCGGTATATTAAGCGAAATTTATAATTTTTAAAAATATTATTTATATTAAGTGCGCGCTTTTGCCTTGTATTAGGTTTAAGTTTTGTAATATATAAATTTAGTATTAACAACAAATTTTTATCTTCACTTTATTTACCAAAAATAAAATAATTAAAATAATTTTACAATCCGTTTCAATTTATCATTAATCTTTTGTTTTGATATCTCTTGATTAATATCTTCCATGCTGTACCGTAGTTTTCTTCCGTGATCAATAGATGTTGTATTAATCTACTTGCTTCTCCTCTTACGTGCGTTTTTAAATATTGCATCTTCTCGGTTTTGGTGATCGCTGTGTTGGCATGTATTACTTTTTGAAAAATGTCGTAGAAGGTGCTCCATGCTTCATATCCTCCACTAAAACAAGATAGTTCTATTTTCGGTAATGCAATGTTGGGTTTTTGTGTTAGACTTTGACTTAGTTTTTCTTCTAATTTATCCATTATGTCTTCAAATTTTTCTTCAGTTTTCTTAAAAGTGTTGTTTTTGAAATAGTTGCTTTCAAAATTTTCTTCGTACACCATTATATCTTCAGGAAGTTCTCTTATGACATCCCATTGGACTTCTATTTTGTTTCTTATCCTTTCGAACGTAATTTTCTTAGTTTCTTCTCTTAACTTGGTTGCCGTAGTTTGCATTGCTTCTGTTAGATATTCGATTTTCACATGTTGTTTTCTGATGCGTATTGTTTGTTTTAGCTCCATTTCTTTTCTGTTTTTCTTTTTCTTGTGGTAATTTTTCTTCATAAATTTGGACTTTGCTAGTTGTTTGTTTTGTTACTTCTTCAGCTTTTTGACAGGTTTCTAAGTATTCCATCGCTTCTCTATATTTCTTCTCGATTGCTTCAAAATATATGGTGGTGATACAAGTGTGTTGAGGTAATTCTAATTCTTGAAATTTCATATGATTTTTTCTTGCTTCTGCGATATGTTCCGCTAGTTCTTCTTTCCGTTTTCGGATGTATTGTTCTGTTTTTCTTGTTGACGAATCCTTTTTAGCATTTCATAAAATTGTTTTTGTTGCTTTCCCGATTTCTTCTTGAAGTGCTGCTATTTCGTTGGTCTTTTCCATTTTTTGTTCTTTGCTCATATTTTCTTACTTGACTTGTTTGCGTTAATTTGGTGTTGATGAGATGATACTGTTGGTGTTTTTATTGATCTTGACCCTCGGCCGCTGTTGGACCCTGGAATTGATAGTTTTTTGTTGCTATTGGTGTTGACTTTCTGCCGCTGTTAGACACTGGAGTTGATTGTTTTTGTTGCTATTGATGTTGACTCTGCCGCTGTTAGACACTGGAGTTGATTGTTTTTTGTTGCTATTGGTGTTGACTCTCGGCCGCTGTTGGATCCTGAAGTTGATTGCTTCTGTTTGCTATTGGTGAAAATCTTTTTTGTAGACTGTATTTTCTTCTGCTGGTTTGCTATTTTCTTCAAAAGACCATGTTCTTCTTATTGGCTCGAAGGACCATGAATAATCGCGGTAGAGAGATTATGGAGAGAGCGGATGACTTCTGAGTGTTAGCAGCATCACTAACAAATTTTTAGGCTTGGATCTCGGAAGTCATCCTGGATGAAAGAATAAAACTCAAGTCGAAGTTAAGTTTTACGGAGTTTGATTGATACTCAATTTATTTAATAAAATTTACATACTTATATATACAATTTAACAAATACTAAATTAAAAAAATTATATACAGACATTAATAGGTAATTACATTATAATTTAAAAGGATTTGTAACCTTGCGAGATATGCATATTTGTTTCCTACATTAAAGTAGGTTTTTGTGAAATTGCATTTTGTTTGGTGGACGTGCAACCTGTCGACGTCTTTATTAAAGTTTTTAATGTATTTTTACAATTTGTTGAGTTAGTAAATTTGAATAATTGCAATTAATAGTTTAAATAAAATTACACATACAGGGTATTTTGCCGTTAAATTGAAATTCATGGTTAATTGTAAATTAAACACATTTGAAGTAGGTATAGTATGTTTTCAAATTTTAAATTTCTATAAGAAGGTGTAGTTGCAAGCAGTTATGTAACGATTTTATAAACCACGCGCTTCTCATTCAAAGCGCAGCTATATAATTCGCTTCCCCTTTCACCAAACCACCACTCGCCCTCTCCTGCCACAGTCTCGCGTGGTACTTAGGACAGTTAAGAAGTCGCTTCTCAAAGCATTTTTCAATTCTCAACCTGTTTACTCTTATACTTAGCGCCATCATTAAAACAGAAAATCTTACTTCCGTAGTGGCAGCTGCATGTGTTTACAGTAGCAACTTGCCTCATCGTTTTCCGTTATTAGTAGAAATAACTATTTGGAGAGAGCTTTGGTGAGACAGGGAACATCTTTCACAAACAGCAGCAGAAGCGCACGGACAGACTAATAAGTTTTTTCCAAATATAAAAATTCTTTTACAAATCCTTGCTAGATTACCAGTATCCATTTGTAGTGTGGAGCGCAGCTTCTCTTCGCTTAAACTGATAAAGTCGTACCTTCGTACGACAATGGCAGAAAATGGTTGAGCGGTTTAGCTGCCATATGTATTGCAATGGTGTTTTTAGCAAAGTGCTTTGATCCCAAGCATTTTAAAGTGCTCCAGCTATCCCTTCTTTGCGGGAGATGAGGTAATCGTAAGTAATCGATTCTCAAAATAAACACAATTGCTCTTTTTCAAAACAAATGTAAATAAATTTTCTTGTAAAAAAAAATAAACACTTTTCTAAAAATAATTACTATGCAGTACTTAAATGCAGTTCAAATCCAATGTAAAATTCTTTGAAAATAAAATAAAGAAATTTCCAATCCAAATAAATAAATGCTTCTCCAAAAATAATTACTATTCCAAATACAAAATAAATGCAATTTAAAAATTTAATTTTCTTCAAGGGGAACGAAGTCTCGATATTTAACCTTATCCAAATCGACGGCTCATCAATTTCACCATTCGTTCTCTCAAATATAATTTTAAACTTTCCAATTTTAAATGCAAATCAAATTTATTATTCGAAATATTCTTCTTCCAAATTAATTATCTAGATCAATACACTACCGCTAGGTAGCAACTTATTAAAAATATCCAAAAATCCAAAATATCAAAAATACGCATTAATGCAATCGCATAAAATTCACTTTATTTAAAATATTCAAATAAAAATAATTATTCACAATGTCAAGTATAAATTTCTCGAAATATCTCACATAGCCAAAAATCCGCACAACCGCTTATACGGCCAGCTTTGGCAAAAAAGCCTCTAATTTTTCTTGCTTCGCCTCTACCTGTCAAATTTTACAATCCTACAACCTCAAATTATTAAAATAAAATTTTCATCGAAATGTACAGGGTGGGTGCGAATCCCTTTGAAACACCACATTATATTCACCGAGATATATCTGGCAGCCTACTACCTGTAGAAGTCATTAAAGAATTTGTAAAATGTTATCCGAAGAGACTCGCTCGCTATACCTTCAATTAAAAAAAATTTTTAGGTGTTGTTTTAGTATTAAATACTAAAATAGTAGTAGTATTAAATACTATAATACAACATTAAATTTTAATATTTATCTTAATAAGACCTATCTTCAGGTAGGTCAAGTCCTCCAAACTAAAATCGTAGATCCGCCACTGTCTGTTACTTGTTACTCATTGCTTGGGTATGAGATGTATAACTAACTGCATGATGTATACTCTGAGACTGATGATTGAAATCTTGTTATATAATTCCGTAATACGCCTTTACTTTATTAACTCATTTTACTTCATCTACTTATTCCAAAATTGGGAAGATGATAAGAAAATATAAAATTAAAAAAAATTAATTTCAAGATTTATAAAGTTTTATTTTAACTCCTTTGGAATACAATAGTTATTTTTAAATAGATAAGAAGCAATTACACTCAATAGTTTTTAAATTGAACAACTTAACTATACAGTAATATTGATTAATATTTTTTTAATTGAAACATTTAAACAATTTACTGATTGAATTAGTTGTTTGTGATTGCAAGTGCGCAACACTTTTCACCCTTAGGACAATTTCCTGTCGTAGGCGCAATATCGCAATTTTCTTTGCAAATCGTAAGCGGTAGGTTAACTCCCATCAGTTTACATGGCTGACCTAGAACAAAATTAACAAAAGTTTAAATCTGAGTAGGGTTAAATCATTGGGTTTAAGTATTATTATGTTAAGAAACAAGTACGGATTTATATCGGTAAAAATAGATTACATACATGCTCTTACATATATGCCCGAGCTCTTATGTATCTTTCGCAATAGAATTAGGAATACATATCTGCATATTATATATACTACTATGTAGTAGAATCCGTTCAAAACGTCAAGTCTCATACAATGCGCGAGGAAGGCAAAATGCATAAAAATCAATAAATTTGACTTGAACATTATTTTCATTATAATTAAATTAAATTGTTGTTTATACAAACGTCAGTATAATAAATATTTCAAATAGCATTAAAAAAAGACTGATTGTTGATGTCAAATGTTAGTCAACATTTGACTAACATTTTCAGAACGATATTTATTTTGTTGAAACGTACTATTTTATCATTCTACGCAGTAATTGTATGAGACTTGGCTCGCTGAATGATCTCTATAATATTGGTATCCGGACGATTCATTCCGGACGATTCATCTAGGACGATTCATCCCGCGGACAATTCATCTTTGAAAACTTAATTCGCCAACTTAATCATTTTTAATCCATCGATAACTGGTTAAGGTCATTTTTATTAATGATTTATTATTATTATTTTTATCAAGTTGAACTAAAAAGTGTTTTGTGCACTTTTCTGGTTTAACTAAAATAATTTTGATATGTTTAATCATTTTTATTAATGATTTATTATTATTATTAAAAGCAGACACAGACAATTTACCTATGATCGATCACGATATGGTGCATAATTACTAAAACATTGGCAACAGAGTAAAATAAAATTTATAAATCATTGGCCAGTGAAGGCGCGCAGTTTTTAATTTTTTTTAAGATTTTAAATATAATATTGGATGCGATAGTTAAAAATTGGATTACTAATTAATTCGATGTTTTAGTTAAAAAAGAAATAATGGATGAATAGTCAGCAGGATAATTCGTCTGAGAATGAATCGTCCGGGATGTTTCGCCCGGGGATGAATCGTTCGGGGATGAATTATCCTAGAATCTTCCATATTATAACAAGTGATGTTGAAAAAAGTATATATTGAGACTTCACAACAAATCGGTTTGCAAATGAAATTCAAATTATAATATATAATAGCATCTTAGATATTTTCTCAAATAAAATTTAATTTGAACAAAATAAATATTTAAGTTTTAAATTAATCTTATTAAATTAATTTCAATATTTAAGAGTAAGATACAAAATACGGTAACGGACGTAATACATTTGCCTATACATAAATATGTTTTTATGTATTATGTATATTAAACTAATTGAAAACTAAAAGCATCTTAATAATATTAAATTAATCATTAGTGCAGCACTGATTACTGCTGTAGTATTTCCAAATTAATAAATAAATAAAGAAAATAAATTGAAAAAATTAAGTTCTAAAACTTATGAAAATTGATAAAATTTATTTTCTTGTTTATTCAAATATCCTTAGTCTAAACCTGTTAAATGTTAATTTATGTTGTTTTTGTTGCTTTTTAAATATTGTTATTCTATCTAAGTATGTATTCTTTACTGAACAGTTAAAATTCATTATTTTAATATTTTGTTTAGTTTGTTTATTTTAATGTTTAATTAACTTATTCGATTAAAAACTTTTTAATTTATTATATTTTACAAGTTAATATAATATTTTTGACTTAAAAAATATTTATTTATCGGTACTAAAAGGCATTATTAAGCACTTATAAGAACTTATAATATTAAACATTCAACTGAAAAGAAACTCAAAAATTATTGATGTTTATAATATTACAACACATAATTATTACTTACCTTCACCCAAAATACTTCCAACGGAAGCAATTAACACTAGAAGTACAATAAAAGTTTGGAACTTCATGATTTTGTTTGTAATAATGCACAAAATCGCTAGTGCTTGCTATATATATGTTTTGCCGGTATTCAAGTGATTTCTAATCTAAAATTCAATCAATTTGGTAAATAATAGTTAATTTAGTAATTACTGGGAAATTAAAATAAAATTGATAAACTGGCTTTTGTTATTTTACCAAAGATATTAAATGACGTTTCATAGATATCTCGGGTAACGTTTTATGTTCATCGTAAGTAGGCGGCAAATGTTCCGCTTACATTAGCTTAGCTTGTGTGACTGTTAACTATTTTACCATTTGCTTGCACTAGTTACTTTCAGTTTTATTTCAATTTTTAAATTTAAAAGTAAAATAAAAAGTTTACAATTAAAACTTTTTTTCATCTGTCACAGGAATAATTATTTACAATAGAAGAGCTTTCTATAGACTTAGAGCAGAGAGGCGGAGTCGAGAAAAAATATACTACTAGCGCTCGTAGTGGGCAAATCAAAAAATAAGTGTTGTATATTAATAATAAATGGTATTTAAAAATTTTGCATTTATCGAAATGCTTTAGAAAGTATTTGTAGTTATTGTAGACATTTTCAACCCGCTTTTTTATTTACAATTCCAAGAAAAATAATTAATCCCGACGTCGAATTTTACAAGATTGAAAGCATAATCGCAAACAAATTTACACGGAGCTTTTGGCGTTCGGGAAATATTGTTCATCAAATCTTTTTCAGCCTACGGCTTCCGGAAATAAATATTCCAAAATTTCCTTCATGAAGCTTCTGAAATTTGCCTCGTCCCAGGGCAGTTATCTCTAATAGAAGCTGCTAGCCACGGTTGAAATATAGGAAAAAAGGCCCAATGCGATAAACCTTGACACCAAAAATGTCTTTATTTTGGCAATCGCTGTCTTTTCTTTTGTCAAACCATACTAAAAGTATTTTAAGTTTTTTTAAGTTTCTTTTATTGTTTTCTCAGTTTTCTAAGTTTATTGACCCATTTTTAAAGATGTGTTAATTTTTTTACATGTACATGGTGTCTACTATCAACGACGAACTTAGGGAATTAACATTGATTTCAATTGTTTTGTAGATTTCTGCTCGCCAATTCAACCTCCGCAAATTTTTTGGTATCGATGGAACGAGAAAATTATTGTGCATCATGTTATACTAAAATTAATTTTTTTCATTGATATTTATTAAAAAATGTTAATTTAAAAATTTAAGGTCAACTTTAATCAACTTTTTTTTAAAATTTTTAAATAAAATATTTTAATAAATAATATCGATGAAAAAAAAATAATTTTGGTATTATAGGATCCACAATAATTTTCTCGTTTTTCCGGAGGTTGAATTGGTGAGCAGGAATTTATACAAAACAATTGAAATCAATGTTATTTCCCTATGTTTGACGTTGATAGTGGACACCCTGTATATATAATATTTAATAAATTAAATAATACACCCTGTATATATTGTCGTAAAACAAAATAGTTCGACCCACTCTGTGCTAAATTGTAAAAATTTGTTAATTTTATTTTTAAACGATTAAATTGGAAAAGTGCAGAGTGGGGAGAAAAGAATCGAGATAGGGGCTTTTGGTGCCAACTATGGCCGACAGCGCGTGAAAGATTTGTATGCCCGCTAAATTTAATTTTTGATACGCTGAGTTTTGATATTTTTTTGAAATTGTGAGTAATTATTTTTGATTAAATAAAGTGATTTTTATGCGAATGCATTATTGCGCCTTTTTGGATGATTAATTTGATATTTGGATAATTTGGATAATTTTTGATACGTTGCTACCGAACTATAATTAATTTGATTTGATTGATTTAGAAAAAAAGAAATTCAAATTATAAATTTGAATTTGCATTTAAAATTGGAAAATTAAAAATTATAATATTTGTAAGTGCGAGCGTGACTGATAACTCGACGCTTTGGATAAGGCAAATCAAACTTTGTTCCTTTTGAGTACACAGCAATATATTTAAACTCACCAATAAATTTTGTTAAATTTACAATTTAGCAATTAGTTCTTTCAATTTTATTAGTTTTTTTTTCTTCTTTTTCTTTAAAAGCCTTTAGTAATCCAGTGTTAGACATATGCCTCCCCTTTCTGTCTCCATCTTTTGATGGTTTTTGATGATTTGATGATTTTGTTTTGCATATCTCAGATGACTCAGCCTTTTCCCATTTATATTGATTCCTTTCTGTTCCCAGCTTACTTTCTTGAACACATCTTCTAGTGTTGTTATAAACAATATAGAACTCATGCTGTTTCCTTGTCTCACTCTTCGCCTAATTTGAATGGGTTGGATGTTTTCGTTTAGCTGGATTGTCATTCGGGCGTTGTCGCATATGTACTGGACTATCTGTGCATATCTGTAGTCTATTTTGCTATTTTTGAGTGTCTTTAATACTGCCCATAGTTCAATACTATCAAAGGCCTTGCGGTAGTCTACGAAGGCTATATATATTGGAAATCTGTATTCTGTTGCTATCTCTATTAATGTCCTGATTGTGAGTAGATGATTGCATGTACTAAAACCCTTTCGGATCCCGTTTATTCTACGGGTTGATAAAATTGAAGTTTGTTTTCAAGCCCATATATTATGTTATTATTCTTGTCAATGTTTTATATAGTTAGTGATATGGGTCGGTAAGTGTCAAGAATAGTTTTATCTCATTTTTTATAGAATAGTATTGTTGTAGATGAATTCCATTCTATTGTGGGATTCTTTTTTCATGTAGACATTTGTTGAAAAGGCTTTTTAGGGTTTCCAGTACTTCTCTTCCAATTTCTTTCATTAGTTCAGCTATAACTTTGTCAGGTCCAGGTGCTTTATTGTTCTTTGTATGTTTTAGCGCTGTCAGAATCTTTTCTTCGTCTATATCTAGTATGTCTTCCGAGCCTATATTTTGTACGTTTATTTCTAGTTCTCTTTCGATCTCTCTCGGTATTGTATGTTTTTGTTCGTATAGGTGTTGATAGAATTCTTTTACTATTTGTAGAATCTCCCTTTTATCTTTAATTACCAAGTTATTTTTGTTTTTAATTTTAATTATTTGTCCTCTTTTTAAGGATCGTCTTATGATTTTCATGCTTTTATTTTCTTCTATCACTCTATTTTCTCTTCTAGTTGTCTTTGTTTGTCTTAATCCATAGATAAGTAGTGGTTTAGGTAGTGTAACTCGATATTAATCATATGAAATTTTTTTAGAATAAACCAAAAAATGCACAAACAATTTTTAGAACTAAAATGTAAACACAATATAAATACACCGTATGTATAATTATTATCGCAAACGTTTTAGTTGAACTTTTTGGTTTATTTTAAAATTTTGATATGATTCTTTTATCTTGTTTTATAGATTTTTACACAGTTTTATTTGTTTCCGCATAAGCTATTGAAGTTCTTTCATTGTTTCTTAACAAATTAGTTTTTGTTATCAATTAGTTTCTTAGGGGTTGATAAACGTATTCAGACAAATATTATTAGAAAGACCGTGGCGCTTTTATTTGCATAAAACAAGTTATTAGAAATTAATTTAAGAGTTATTTGGTAATATCTGAAACCCGTAAATTATAGAAAAAATTAGATATTCAGTATAGAATGCTTAAAATTACAACGAATTTCTTTAATTTTATAACCGAATTGACAGCAATTCCTGATCTCAAAAATTATAATAATTGTTGCCTGTCTTGTTGCCTGTATGATACTTAAAATTGTTAAGAATAAAAGAGATTGCAGTCAGTTGTTGACTTGAAGTTAAACACCTCAGTAAAACAAGTAAAACTAGCAATAAATAGTAAAACAAATATAAAAAAAAATTTTGACAAAGGTAGATTTACCTGACGAATGCACCGAGATTTTTAAGAAAAGACCTAGGTCTTGTTAGGTCACTAAAATAAGTATATTAGGTTTATTTTATATTTAATTTGTACTCTTGAAAACAGCACAAAAAACCGGGCAAAACACCGAACTTTGCCTTTGAAAAGTATTTTCATCAAATTTCCCTTAGCCTGCGTCTTCGTGAAATGTTATATTCTTACTTAAAAGACTTTTGCTGACCAAAATGTGAAAATGTTAAACATAACTTTACTCTCTTAAAATATTTTTACGAATTACTATTAACTTTGTCTTCCACGAATTTCATACTAAAAATATTTCCCTCGGTGAAAGTTTCCGAGACTTTTGCACATTTCGGTGCTATTACAGTCGATGACAGCGTGTAATCGAAGAGAATAAAAAAAAAGAAGAAAACCGCTTTAAATTGGAATATACATAATTAAAAAAAAACATTTATGTTCTTTTAAGATCATCGTTTACTATGAAAATAAAAATTTAGCAATTCCTATTCCGTTAAGTTATTATATTAGGTAAATATCTTTTAAAGCTAACAAATATCTTAATCAATATTTGAAGTATGTATGTAGATAACTATCTGGTTAATTGGATAAATAATAAGATAATAGAAATTTTATCACTTAATTAAGAATTTTGTTATAATAGACATATAATAATATAATTCAAGATGACGAGACGATGTTGTTGAAATTCATTAATTTTCACAACAAACAAAACAAATTGAAAAACATACTAAAAGTTAGATATTTTTAGTATTTTTCAATATCAATTCAATATTGTACTCTATAATAAAGTACCTACTTAATTAGTTATAATTCAGAAATTAATAAATTAATTACTAACAGTTTAACGATAAGCTTGATGTATAATAGAAATGTTAAGAACAAGAGGTTGGCAACATGTGCGATAGCCAATAGAGAATTGTAAAAGTAGAGAATAAAGTTAAGTTGATAAATTACCAGTAGTTTATTATATTATAGATTAAGTAACAAGAAACATAACATGGCGACGAGGATAATCGGGATAATCTGGATAATCTGTTAAAAAACAGATTGGCTGGTAAATTGGAAATTAAATAGATAGAATTAAGAATTAAAAACGAAAAATTTTGAGGTTAAAATCGATAAGAAACCACGAGTTGAATATTAAAAATTTTGAAAAATATAATGAATAAAATGGATTGTTACAACAGACCAAGGAATTTAAGTTTAACTGGTAATTTAAGTGAAAATTGAAAGATATTTAGCAATGAATTTAATATTTTTATGAAAGCATCTGCACTTGATAAGAAAGAGACAGAAGGACAGGTTGCTATACTCTTAAATTTAATTGGTTCTGATGCAGTAGAATTGCATAACACTTTTGAGTATGGAGAAGAAGAAAATGAAAAGAATATAGATAACGTTTTAAATAAATTCAAAGATTACTGTAATCCGAAGAAAAACATCCTACATGAAAGATTTAAATTCTATATAAGAGAACAAAAATTAGGTGAATCGTTCGATAGCTTTTATACTAAAATTAAAATATTAGCGAAACACTGTGAATTTACACAAGAGACGGAAATGCTTCGAGATAAAATTGTATTGTATTCAAAAGATAAAGAAACAAGGGATAGGCTGATAAGACTTGGTGATGTTTTTCTAAAAGAAGCAATTACAGGATTTACAATAGCAGAAATTCAAAGAATCCAATTGAATCAAATGAATAGCGGTCACGAGCAAGAAATAAAAGCAATCAAATCATCAAGAAATGGACCACAGAAAACAATGTATAATAAGTACAAAATTAATTTTAAGAATAATAATTATTGTAGTAATTTCAAACCAAATAATATTCAAAGTAAAAATTTTACTAAATTTTAAAAATTTCATGTAACATGTAACAATTAATTTTATTAAAACAATATTATCACATGTTAACAACCTTAACCATTTTTTAAAAATTTTAATAGTGATAAAGCTAAAACTTATCTTCAACAAGCGAAATATAAAAATAATTGTACATATTGTAGAAAGGTTCACGATAACAATATAAAATGTTCAGCGTTTGGAAAAATTTCCAACAAATGCAAAAAAAGAAATCATTTTTCGGAAGTATGTAGATCTAAATTAGAAGCTTACAATAAATCGCAAATAAAAACAATAAGTCAAGTTAAATTCTAGGCAACTGCTAAAGGTTCAGATTTTTATGAAAATTTTGTTATAGTAAAAGATGATTTTAATACGATTCTTGGACTAAGTGGGTGTATAAATCTTGGTTTAATACACAGAAATAAAGTAAATCGATACAATTAAAACTAGATAAAAAAATTATTTTAAATAATTACAATAATGTTTTTAAAGGTATAGGATGTTTTCCAAAAAACTATTTGATTAAATTAAAAGATGATGCCACACCAACGTCAAAATCGCCAAATAGAATTCCAATAAATTTGAAGAAAAAAGTAAGAAATAAATTGAAAAGATGACCAAATATAAAATTATTGAGAAAGTTGAATAACCTACTCTATGGATTAATAAAATGGTAATTGTTGAAAAATCAAATGGCCAAATTAGAATTTGTTTAGATCATCAATGCTTTAAATAAAGCAATTGTTAAACAATATTATTCCATTCCGACATTAAGTGAGTTACAGGCCAGAATTGGTAATGCAAAATGTTATTCGGTATTGGATTTAAAAGATGGATTTTGGCAAATAAAATTGGACAGCAAAAGTTCTGAATATTATACTTTTGGCACAATAGATGGTACTTATAAATTATTAAGATTACTATTTGGTTTATCATTATCATCAGAAGTTTTTAGAAAATATAGTTATATTATCACTAAATATAAGAACCATTCATTGATTACAACCGTCTAATCTTTGTCTAATTAATTACTTCCTTCTAATCATACAATGTATAATCAATTCTCTTTTATTTAGTATAAGTTTACAACCACTCTTTGTTTACTTTATAATTCTAATAGTTGAACAACCATGATATCCTATATCTAAATGCCCATTGTAACATAAAATGTAAAAGTTTTTAATTATAAAAGCTGAGTCAAAACCCAGCTTCAAGTTAGTTGTTCTTTATGCTTGTTGCTTGTAATAATCTCTGTAATTTTAAATAAAGTCTTTTTAAAAAAGCGAACTTATCTGTTCCGAATTTAACTATATACTGAAGATATATTTGGCGACATATCAAATTTATGTATTTATGTAGATGATTTTATAATTTTTTCAGAGTCGTTGGAAAATCATCATAAAACGTTAATAAAGGTCTTAGAACGTGCAAGGAAATTTAATATTAAGTTCAATCCGAAAAAATTCCAATTTCTTGCTATTTCTATTAAATTTTTAGAACACTTTTTTTCAGATGGAACCGTTAAACCGGATAATACAAAAATTAAAGCGATAGTTAAATACAAAGCACCAAAGAATAAATAGGATATTCAAAGATTTTTAGGTACGGTTAACTATATAAGAGAATACATTCCGAATTTGTCTGAAGTGTCAAAGCCCTTATGTGATATTTTAAAGAAAAACAATAAATTTGTGTGGTATGAAGTTCATCAGAAATCTTTTGACAAATTAAAACAATTGATAACTAATTATTCGATTTTACAAAATTATGACAATGAAAAAGAAGTTATTATTCAAACGGATAGTTCTAAAAATGCAATTGATAGTGTTTTATTACAGAATGGAAAACCGGTGTGCTTTGCATCAAAAAGTTTATCTGAAACAGAATGTAGATATGGACAAATTGAAAAAGAATTTTTGGTAATTCTTTTTGCATGTAAGAAGTTTCATCAATACATATATGGGCGTAAAGATGTAGAAATTCAAAGTGATCATTTGCCATTGATGAATATTATAAAGAAAGATATATAAGATTATACCCCCTCTAAAGTATCTAACCTTGACGTGGTGAGGGGGCTTGTGTGTTTCGAGGATGCGACGGGCGTCACCTGGGCGAGTACCTGTTAGGACTCGAATCAGGAAACTAAAACCTCCTCGTGTTCGGTCTGGCTGACCTGCTGGGCTGGGCCGGGACGTAAAACTCTTTGTGCTCAGTACTCGGCTTGTCAAAAAGCGGGATGATGGTCGTCGTGGAGAAACCAGACGAATAAGGTACCCACGTGCTTTTGCCGTGCGTGGAGACCCGTACGATGGGATGAAGGGGTCCTGGTGGCTGAGTCGGCCCAGGGGCGGATCAGTTCTCCTGTGTCCGACAACACTTCACTTTGGCCTGGATTTCCATTCAAACGGGAGGTCCGGACTAGTTCATCCGGATTAATCGGCTGAGCTGATTCCGTCAGAGGAACAGCAGGACGAGTCCCTAAGAGAGGCGGAGTGTGCAAACACTCTGCCTCTTCGGGGGCTATACCTTCCGAGTAGTCCTGGCACCGTGGGTGGCGTCCTCTTGGTTAGACTCTGTGATGGGTGGGGAGCTCTGGAAGCTGCAAATACAGCTCAATCTTATGGATGATTTAAAAAACCAAACTGAACCTAAGGCAAAGGAGCCCCTTGCGGGCGAAATGCCAAAAACCACTGAGGGTATGTCCCCACGGATGTCCCGTCTATGGACAGTACTGAGACCGTTTCAACTGTGGGTATACCCCTTGCGGGTGTTCCACGGGAAAGTGGCCCAGAGTCTAGCCATAAAAAGCAAAAACTTTGCGGTGCTGAAAAGAAACGGCGAAGGAAAGCCAAAAAAGCTAAAGCTCTCGCAGCCTCAAAGCTACCCAAAACCTCTCACGAGCAGGCTGGGCAGTCCAAACCTCAGGGCGAGGACCGCGCGTTTGCCGGAGCAGGTAAACGCAAGACGATGGTAAAGTGGAAGGGGCAAAACGCCTTCTCTTCATTTTGTTGACGGTACGAGTGCTTTAACATACTCTTAATGTTGTTGTCATTTGCGGTCGACACCCGAACAAGTTCTATGGCTTCGAGTTCCACCCTTGGCGAGTTCTGTCATTTTTCAGGGATATTTTTTAATTTTTTTGCCTTACACAAATATGTCTAATCATGCAGCCGTGTTAAAAGGTGTATCTAAAATACATGTAAATTTTACATCTTTAAAATTGATTTTTTCGAAAATTAATGCCACATCCTCCCATTTTTTTTATGTATTCTACCCATAAAAGTGTTCTCTTTCCTATAGTGCAGTTGAAATTTTGAAAATTATGATGAGGGTTAAGTGACTGTTCCCTTAAATTGTAACTACCTCTTACTTACAGATGAGACTCTTTTTTTTATCTTGCAACTTTCTTCTTACCAAAAATTCTTGAAATTGAATCTCACTACTCAAAATCTCACTACTCAACTAAAACACTCATTCAAAATTAATTTATTTATTTTTCACTTTCAATCAGTACCAATCAGTAATTAGTACCCCACTAGGATCCCTAATGACGAGTAAGTCAAGAAAAGGTAAGGATTTATTATTTTTTTCAAGTTCCATAGTGAATTGAAGATCCACATGAAAGTCACTAAAATGATCCAGAAGAAAGGAAACATATTCACTACTGATCAGGAGAAAAAGATCATCAACATATTTTTTAATCAGTCTTATGCTATTATTGTATTTTAGACCGGGAGAAGATAGACAAGAAGAGGAAAATTAAGGAGTCGATTTATATTTACTCGCAGATATCGTCAATAAATGATAAAAAGGATGTCGAATACTTTGACGGGAGCTACAAACGTATCCTTGATATGCTGAATTTGGCATAATTTTTTGGGTCTGAGAGGGAATACTAACCTAAGGCCGGTTCTGTATTTTTTGACTAACCTTTTTTATTGCCACGAGGTTTTTTCAAATTTAAATATTTTGAGATAAACTAACATAGGTACCAATCTAGTTTACACTAAGCACAACCTGGAAAGAGGTTGAATTGGATTGAATTTTGTTTCATTTCAATTTAACTACCTGTTTAGATTGGTTTGGTGATTACTCTAAATATATAAATAAGAAATATAAATACACCGTATGTATATTTCGCAAACGTTTTCACCATACTATGGCATCATCAGGCGATAAACTAGCTAGTTATGGTGAAAACGTTTGCGATAATATACATACGATGTATTTATTTTGGGTTAACTTAAACATTTTAGTTCTAAAAAGTGTTTGTGCATTTTTTGGTTTATTCTAAAAAATTTGATATGATTCGTTTTGTTTGTTTGTTTTTATAGTATATGTAGCCTTGAAAATGGAACAGTGAAGATCCTTAAACATCGAACAATAAAATTGTTTCATTTGACCGCAATCTCAGCCATTTTCCCAATATTTAATTATGGAAGGTCAACAAACATCACACTATTTTAACTCATAAATTATGTTTAATATTATCGACATTATCAAAGTAGATTCAGGTGCGTTAATTTTTTGATTAGACTTCAGCCTAAATAAATTTTTCTCTAATTTAATTTAATTTTGTAAACAATTCTTTACTAAGCATGTGCTTTTAGAGCACATGCATGCATGCCATTCCAGAATACCATTCCAAATTGTGATACCAACCGAAAATGATACAATGAAATGAATTGCACATTTTATCAAGTACATCTTGGCGTTTTCAGATATTACAAGTTTGTTATATTGGACACACTTGCCGGGATCCACGGTGGTGGCGACTACAAACCAGATGCATAAAATGTCCCCAGTCAATAGAAACCTTCATTCCAGCAGGAATAGCAGAAGGTTAGCACGCAAAATCTTCACTCTGAAGAAAGTGAAATGGGCTATTCGGCCCTACAAATTACCTGGATGGGACGAAATTTTTCCGGCACTACTTCAAAAAAAAAAATAGATTTGATTGTTCCGTGCATAACAGCAATCGTTAAAGCCAGTTATGCTTTAGGATACATACTGACAGCATGCAGGAAGGTGAAAGTGGTATTTATACCAAAAGCGAACAGAAGGCTTTCTGACGAGACCAAATCATACCGCCCGATAAGCCTATCCTCCTTTCTTCTTAAATCAATGGAGAAAATTATTGATAATCATATACATATTAGAAATAAATCTCTTAAAGAGATGCCGCTTCATATGAAACAATTTGCCTACCAACCAGGCAAAGGAACGGTACTATATGCACTATATGCATTTCACGACATTGTAAAAGAAATCAAGAAATCTCTCGCAGCTAAAGAAATTGTGGTCGGAACATTTGTAGATATAGAGGGGGCTTTTGATAGCACGTCAATAAAATATATAAAAATAGCCGCCGCGAGACATGGCATTAACCCTTCCACGATAACCTAGATAGAATCAATGCTAAAAAGCCGAATAGTAACGGCTTCTTTAGGAGGAGAGGAGGTATCGATAGCCACAGCAAAGAAGTGCCCACAAACTGGGGTAATATCGTCTCTCTTGTGGTCTATCGTGGTAGACGACCTACTGAAGAAATTAACTGATGATGGATTCTGCGTATTAGGTTACGCGGACGACATTCTAGTTCCAATCAGGGATAAGCACGGAGGTATAATCTCAGATCTAATGCAAACTGCTTTAAATAAAATAAAAGAATCGTGTGAGCGGGAAGAACTTAGAGTGACTCCCTCAAAAACCACCATTGTTCTATTCACTAAGCGTTGAAAAATAAACTTAAAAGTTCCCCAGCTTCGGGGTCTATCGATACCCTTTTATAGGGAGGTAAAGTATTTGGTGGTAACTCTGGATGCCGAACTCACTTGGAAATCACACGTAGAGAAAAGTTTTTCTAAAGCCACGGGAGCCTTCTGAGCTTATCGCAAACTATTTGGAGACTAAGACCAAAAATGATCTATTGGTCATACACATCAATAATAAGACTCATTTTTACATACGCATCGTTCGTATGACAAAAACTAACGAAACCACGATACAGAGCAAGATGAAAAACTTGCCAAGGCTAGCGTGTCTGGGTATAACAGGTGCTATGCGTACAACCTCAACTACGGCTATGAAGATACTCCTAGACCTACCACAAAAATTACCCAAATTAGAAAATTTAAAACAGAAGACAAAACAGATCACCTAGAGATACTGGATCTCTTACAGCCAGATCTTTTTGAAAAACTTTTGGGCATTATTCCAAAAACTTTTGACTTTGAAACACCGTTTGAGGTTGCTATTCGAGCACGCAATACGGCTAGAAGTCAAATAATACAAATAGATACAAAATCATCCAACTGGTAAACAGATAAATCAAAAACTGAACAGGGAATAAGTATAGGCATATATGGCCCAATATACGAAGCATCTATAGCCTTACGAACCTATCCCACAGTTATGCAAGCTGAAATACTTGCAATTGCACTATGTGCCCATGAATGCCTGCAAAGGAATTTAAAAGACAAGCAAGTCAATATAATGTCTGACAGCCACGCTGCAATAAAAGCACCCAAAGCCAACAGCTTCGAGTATTTGTCTACATGGGAATACAGACAATCTCTCAAAAAACTGGCCAAGTCACTGGGTGCCAAGTCAGGAGGGACTTGAGGGTAACGAAATAGCTGACAAACTAGCTAGAACGAGCTTAAAAACAACCCCGACTGAGCTTGAACCATTTTGCGGGTCATTCAAAACACGCAGGGGGCTAGAGGTACAAAAGTAGGAAACGGAGAGCATAAAAACCCGTGGTACAATGCACCAGGACAAAGGAAATTTATAGAGTACTCTACTGCAAAGTCTAAAAGGCTTCTTATACTATCAAAGAACAAAATTAGACTCATTACGGGAATGCTCACTGGACACTGCCAGGTGGGATATCACCTCAAAAAAATGGGACTAGTAGGTAATGAGTCTAATGCAGTCTCTACAAATCGGAAATTGAATCGGCCAAACACATCATCTGCAGCTGCAATGCCTGAGCTCGACTTAGGCTAAAACACTTGGGACAAGTACAATATAATATATTGGTACAAGGTAATCTCCGATAATCTTAACCACTTTTCAACAAAATATGCAATTTTAAATAATTGTAATAGAATATTAACCTAAAAAATGAATTTTTTAAGTCGATAGTGTGGTATTAGTAGTATGTAATTTTAAATAAACAAACTAAACAAACGTACTCTCAACAGAAATAAGAGCAGGGAGCTTAACGTTCGAGTTGTCGCATTGTCGAGTTATCGTATTACAACTCCCTGCTATTTGAAATTTTAAAATGCCGTTATTTCGACAACTAATGTCTAATCCTACAAAATGTTTGTTACAATATGCTTATAAAAGTGTATTCTTTCCAATAGTCAATAGGAAAAAGTTAAAATTGTGGTGATGATTAACTGCCAGTAACCAAAAAAGAATTAAGCTTAAAGGAATAAGTAAGGTAAAAACTGAAGGTCATTGTAATATATTTAACCATGCTATTGATCTGGCTAGAAAAGTCCATCGGCAGAGTGATATTCAGATCGGCATTAAGATTTCCTACATAATTGGCTATGTGAGAAACTACAAAATAGTAACTCAATTACAGATATTTTTTTTGTGCATTTGTGTATAAGTCACCTATATGTTCTGATAAAAGTACAACACAATTTACTGACTTTGTTTTTCAACTGTTTACTTGTTATAATCAATAGATAAGTGGTTTAAGTAGTGTAACTCGATATTAATCATATCAAATTTTTAGCATAAACCAAAAATATTTATAAAATTTATAATTACAGTATTAAAGAAATATTTTTGTATATTACTACAATATACTTTATTTTATAAAAAAAATATTGATTTTATCTATTTTTTCTATTTTATCTATTAATTTTTATCTATTTAGAAATCGAAAACTTTAGTGTCAAATACCGCCAAAGACTTTCTGACCATCCTAACCCACTTTCAACACAATTGGTTACGAACAACGAAATAGAAATTCGTAGATTGAAAAGATTCACACCGGAGGACTTAGCACATGGATTTAAAATAACATAAATGTAATTTATATATTTATTTATTACACTTTATAGAGGTTACTTATTGAAGTAAAACTCTTCATTTTATTTAATATTTCAAAAGAAAAGTTTATTGTACATATTGCTTGCATTCACAGGAGTTAAATAGAAAAAAAATTTTGAGATGGTTTAGTACACCGTACCCACACATGAAAACGTAAACAAACTAGCGTAAAGTCAGACGTACTAGTACGAACTGAAGAAAAAAATAAAAGTTATGTAATTTTTTTTCAATAGTAGAGGTGCCGCACATACGCCAACTAAATTTACATACTCTATATACTGTGGTGTTTCTGAGAATAATAATAAAGAAATCTACGTTAAAATTTGAGTTTATATACTGAATATATTTAAAGTTACAGAATATTTTTATAATTTTATTTGCGTCCTTCCGTTTAAACGTTATATTCGCGAATACACGCGCAACGCTTTTTCCGTCTTCGTCAGCGTCTTTCTCGCGCAAACGCGTGTCACTTAAGTATTTTCCACAGTTTCAAAGTGATTCGGACCCACCCTATAGCCTTCTTTTCTTCGACAGAATTGTCCGGTTAACAATTGCCTGCCGGAAGCTCGGATGTTTGGGAGAGAGCGAGTCGCAGGTTCTCCACTGATCTTAAAATTATTAATAAAATAAACAAATTTGGCGGTTACTTAAATATTTATTTAAGTAACCTTGAGAAATAACAAGTCAAGAAAATTTCGACAATTTAATAATCCCAAAGTCAGATAAGACTACTTTAATTTGATTACCAAAAATTAAAAACTTGGGGTAAAATAAAAATTTAACTATACGATCTTTTCGACGATTTCACCAATTTTTTGGCTGTATACCTCGAGGATGGAAGGGTTTTACCACAAAACAAACCCTTATTCGGATCCAACTCAAACTGAACTACCATCATATGGCAAATCAAAAAAATGAACCAGTCAGACACTACAACCAAAAAACAAAAAAAATTGCCCGTCACCCAGAACCAGATATTCGGTCCTTCCTCGACAAAACTGTCTCACTCTCCTCACTTTGACCAACTCGTCGCGTTCCCCTCCCGAAAAAGGAAAAGGGGGTGGAGAGAAACATTTCAATCACAAACACAACACAGGGCAGTGCGAAAATAAATGTTATAACCCTATGCATTTTGGTAGAAATTTTTATTTTTATAATTGAATTGTAACATTGTAGATTTTGCTAGGTGGAGACGAATCACCGGAAATTCAAGGTTTTTTGCCAGGAGTCGCCGTACGAGTCGGTGGTGCAACTGTTGGCTATTAAGATATTTTTAATTTTAAAAAGATTTTTGTGCAAATATTATTTTATGAATAATTGGAAGTATTTTGGTCGGATGTGGCCGCCGAGTTTTGAATAATTTGTGAGTTTAAGTTTTTAGATTTTATTTTTTTGATTAAAGATTCTTTTTGACGAGCGACATTTTTTTTTGATTACAAGTTTGGATTTAGTTTATTTTGGAAGCCATTAGGTTAAATTATCGTAACATTTAAAAAATAAGTTAAAATTTATAAGTGCGAACGTGGCGTGATTGATAAGCCGACGATTTGATAGTTGGAAATCACAAGTTCGAACTCTTTAAAGAAGTATCGAAATTTTATATAGGATTTTGAATTATTGATTATTTTTTGAAAAACAATTAATTAATTTTGGGGCAAGAAACTTTTTATTTTATTTTGAGAACGCTAGAACCCTCGCCCTAAAATAATACCAACTTACCCGCAATCCAGGGCTACCCAAAGCAAACAAAAGTGTTTAGAAAATTTTCTTAAAAAGTAACACAGTAATACATTATATATACATTTACATACATTATACACAGTTGCTATTGTTGGTTCTACGAAGCCCTATAGGCTCATATACCTTCTGGGGCCTCCTCGTAGGAGTAGAAAAGCATTAATAGACAGGCGAAAAACTTGGTTGCAAAAAAACACCAAGTAGTACTGTCTAAAACCAACAATTATATTTTGTACCTACATAAAACAAATATAAGAAGTATAATACAAAATTAAATAAAATGATGAAACTAACATAGAACACAAAAAAATAATAAAATAGTAAAAAACGGTCTCAATAGAAAAAAGAAAAAATACAAAATCAACATACATACTAGCCTCAAGTGCATTAAATTAAAATATTTAAATTATTCGTTTTCGCACTTTTATTTCCACAAATTGGTTTATAATTTCATTAGAATCTATTTTTACTAGTACGTAATTTTCAACGTTAAGAAGAGCAAAGATGATAAGTTATCTTGGGTTAAAGAGTTTCTAAGATATGATTTTACCCTTTTTAAAGTGAAAAATGAGCGTTCACCTGACGCGTTACTTATTGGTATTGATAAATATATTCGAAGTAATATTTCGACATTAGAAAATGTTAAAACAGTATTAGTTTTGATTAAAAACTCTAATTTTTTTTTAGGATTTAAACAATGTTGCTCGATTTACACATTTCCTTAAATTGCATCAATTCATTTTCTAGCTCATTTAATTACATCGATATCCTCATTGTAACATTGTTCAATATTTTTAAGACTTGTTTTAAAATCCTCTTTGGAAATATCCACAAAAAATATATTGAAAATATTATTAACAGAATTGTAAGATTCTTGCCTTTTTCTTAGCTCCATGACTAATTTGTCGCAAATTACAAAAAAAAAAGTGTTTATTTTAAAGTTTTCATGTTCTACAAAACTAATTTTCTCAGAACAACTTCCTTAAAAACAATTTTTTTTTACGTATTCTGGTATAGTTTCATCTTTATACAATATGTTCTAAGGATGCAATTCTTTTGTTTCTTCTTCAATTTCTTTATATTGTATTCTTCAATTTGTAATAGAAATAATTAAGCTCTTATAAAGTTTGCAAGCTACAGTTAGGCTATTTTTAACTTCTTGCAAAGATTTGAGGGTTGCATTAATCCTTTCTAATAATTTGTTTCAATCTAAATAATAGTCATAAGAGCAAACTCAAATAAATTAAGTTTCTTTAAAATGTCTTTTGCTTCTGACCTAGTAGAACTCTTTTGGTTAGTATGTTCATGCAATTGGATTAAAGCAATTTTAATTTCATTGAAACCATTTGCAAGAGATTTAACAGCGTCGGCTTTAGCGGACCATCTGGTATCGCATATATTTTTAACAACCAATAGTTTGGGTTTGGTTTTTTCCAAACATCTTTGTAGAACACTCCATCTGTACGTAGATGCTGAGAAAAAATTGTACAAATGTTGGACATGATCAAAATAGGTACTTGCTTCTAAATAACTTTCCGCAGCACTGTTGCCGATCAAGTTTAATGAATGTGGTACGAAATGTGCACGTTTTGCTTTATGTTTAATTTTTGTCTGTAAATCATTATATTTTCCAGACATATTTGACGCGTTATCATAACTTTGTCACCGGTAATAATTAATATTTATGTCAAGACTTTTTAATTTGTCTAAAATCACATTTGCCAGATTCTCTGTAGTATGAGAAAATATAGCCATAAAGCCTAAAAATGTATCTACTGGTTTTCCGTTTGGTAAAACATATCTAACGATTAAAGTCACTTGGGCAATATAAGAAATATCAGGAGTCGAGTTAACAATTATAAAAAAGTATTTTGCGGTGCGCAAATCACTTAAGATGTAATTTAGAACTTCTTTTGCTAGAAGTGTAATAAATTCATTACAAACAGATAGAGAGAGATAACGGACATTTCCACTTCCTGGATTGCCATATTTATGTAAATAAGTTGCCAAAAAAGGATCAAGCTTGTGAAAAACTTATTATAGTGTTTTACCATGTTTCTTGCCATTAAATACTTGCATAAAAAAGTAATGTTAAAATTGGATTTGTCAATTACGTACGAAGCTGATTTTTACATAATGCTTTACAGAATATTGTCAAAAACCAATAACCAACATTAATTAATAAATAATTTTTAAATATATTTTTTTTAAATTATTAAATATCATTTTTTATTGTTATACTATATAAAAAAATAAACTGTTGTTTTAAACAGAGTTATAGTTGGGTTGATCGCGGAGCCGGGGCCCCCATAACTCAGGGGCCCCCATAACTCAAGGGCCCTAGGTACGTGCCTATCGGGCCTACTGGTAAAATAGGCCCTGATTATACATACATTGTACTACATACATTATACATACAGATTATAATGGTTGTGTTGTTATTAACATTATTATTAATTATTTTCCGCTGCAGCATAATTTAAAATCTCAGAACTTCCGCCTAGTAGCTAGGTATTTAACGCATTTAAAATCAAAATGTTTTTTTTACTCTTATAGTTTTTGCTGGCTTTTCAAATAGTGTTAAGTAAGTATAATGAAAATATTTTAGCTTGATGTAACTGATTTGATTTCACTTTTGGTATTTATTACACATGATGTATAAATAGATCATTTCAAATTAATAATTTCCTCCATGGCTACGCCGCCGCTGACGCATTCTATAGTTTTTATGCAGAAAAAAGTGTGTGCATGCGTAAACTGTACAGTTTATTATACATAATAGTTAATATAGTTATATAATACTACAGAATTACGATACCTTTTAATATATTTCCTGATATTGTTTTCAACTATAATAGTTAACCTGAACGCGCTCACATAGTCCTTTGCTACAAAACGTGTCTTCAGTGACGGAAAGACAGTTGAAATTGCGTCGTACATTGCAGCTGGAATTTTTAATAAAGGTTATCAAAGTGTTCTCCAAGTGATGAATAATCTAAAATTGATTATTGGACCCAACGCAATGTGCAATGTACGAGACGAAAAGCGAATTTCAACGAGCAAGCTTGGTGCACTTGAAGAAAGTCAACAAGGGCAAATATTAAGCGACGAAAAAAATTATCTTCTTGTCAGGAAGATTTTCAATGTGAGAAAGGTCAATTGTACGGAGCAGGTATTGCAGATTAACGGTAAGTTACGATTTTGCAATCAAAAAAATTACAGTAGACTTTTAAAACCGATTTGCTCGAAGTAACATTTTTAAAACGGTGTAGGTGATCTTTCAGTCTGTACTGAAGAAATTTGGCAGACATATTCAAAAAAATTGTTGTTTCGGCGTGACGAAGGATTTTGTTTAATTTATTTTCCGTTAATTTTTTATTTAAGAAATAAAGTAGAAAGTGTGCACTTTTTTACAACAATAAACTGAAAGCCATAGCCAATACAATGTAATTAATAAAAAAAAACTTTTATTTTTTTTCACATCAACTCAATTGCCAAAATCACCTACACCATCCGACCATACACAATATAAACAAGGTTATACGCAAAGTCGCGTAATTCCTGCAAATATGATTATTATTTACATCTTATATGTAAACTAAAGTTAGATAGGTACTAGGTATTAAAAAATAGCTAAAAATTTCAAAAATCGCATTTGTAGTTTTTCCGGAATTAATGGTCGATTTATACTCAACATTTAACATTTATCATTTAACATTTAACACTTAACATTTATCATTTACATTTAACATTTAAGGGTCCCGATACATACTGAGCCCATTTAATATTTAACATTTAGCACGTGCTGACAGTTTTTCGATATTTGACATCAGTAAATCTTGGTGAAATTTTTATTTGTGTGAATATCGGTTTGTTTTATGTAATGAGAAAAGTACAAGATATTGCTGTGGTAACGAATTACTACTATTAATACTAAAAAATACGCGCAAAATACACGATAAATTTTCGCGCGCAGTTAGACTTGCGCAGTGTGACCAAATTTCTTAAATGTTAAATGATAGATGAAAGTTGGTTATCTCTTAAATGATAAGTGATAAATGTTAAATGTTAAGTGTTAAATGATAAATGTTAAATGTTGAGTATAAATCGACCATAATTTTCAAAATTTACATTAATTTTTGCCTGCTCACATTAGTGTAACCTCTTAACAAAAAAACAGCTCTCCAGGTCTCCTGACAACTCAATCATTCAAATTAGCAACCAGATCACGACAATACATTTTAATTCAAATTGTTATAGTTTTAAGTTATTCCATTTATTCTAATATTTCATAAAATTGTAAAATAATTTTGATATCTTTTTTTTAATTGATTTTTTAGATGTTAATAACCTTAACCACATTAACTTTGTTATCTTCTATTGTTCTCTTAATTCTCAATATGAGCTTATCACTAAACTGTTAGTAATTTATTTATTACTTATTATAACTAGTTAAGTAGGTACTCTAATTAGAGTACAATATTACATTGATATTGAAAAACAATTTAAAAATATCCTCTTTTTAGTTTGTTTTTAAACAAATAATTTTAAACTGTCTATATTTAACCGGTAATTTTTTGTATAATTGACGAGTTTCAGATATTATCAGATAATATGAATGATAAACTTCTTGGTTCAATGATCCCAGGTAGCACGCAATATTGTGGCAATATTAGTCCTTCATACTGTAAATATTGGCGCAATATTACGGTCAATATAGCACAATATACTAATGAGAACAATTTGCAATGTTGCACAATATTGTAGTAAATATCGCACAATATTAATAGCAATATTGCAGCAATATAGTCTTTGGTGCAATATTGAAGTCAATATAGCGCAATATAGTAATGAGAACAATTTGCAATGTTGCACAATATTAAAAGCAATATTGCTCAATATCGCTTCCAATATTTTACCATGATGACAAATAAAACTTTTTTTGATAATTATTATTTATTTAAAGTATTTATTATTTTAATTTTCAAATTTACTTAATTAATTATATTATTTATGTGTTGTGTATATTGGGCTTACTTATTTCTTCTCTATGTTGTGGTTTCGGAACAGTATCTAGTCCTGAAAATTAACTGAAATATAAATTAATTTTTTTTAACCTACCTGGGATTCGAACCTGAACCGACCGACCTATTGGATTTGAAACCCTATCGCTCTACAGTTTACGCCACGAGGCCGTCTTGTAGAAATTCAATTTCTTCTTCTTCTTCTTCTTTTATTATAGGCATCTGCCTGTTTTTCTTCACGCTTTTCCTCTCTTCACATTTCCTCTGATGTGGACACCCAGATCTCCCTTCATCTCTTAGGTGGTCTTCCAGGGTTTCACTTTGCCAAAGGTTTCAAGACTCTTGCAATTTTGATCAGTCGATCGTTGTTGGCTCTGGTTAATGTTCGTTCCACTCCTTTCGTCGATGTCTCACGAACTTGACAACGTCATTCATGCCACATTCCTGTCTCACTTCGGTATTACGTACTCTGTCAAGTCTGGTTTTACCAACTATGGCTCGTAGAGTATTCATTTCTGTTGTTCGAAATATTTGTTTTGTTCTGCTGGTTTCTGCGCGGGTTTCGGCTCCATATGTCATTATCGATTATTGTTTTGTATATTTTTGTCTTGCTCTCTATTGACATATATTTGTTTTTCCATGGTCTTTGAGGTAACCAGATATTCTCGATTCTTGCATTGCGTGATGTTTTACTTCCATGTTCAAATTGCGTTCACTGGAGATGACAACTCCTAGATACTTTATAGTCATGACCTGTGCGATAATTTTTCCTTCAACTTCTAATTTGCATCTGATCGGCTCTTTAGATATTGTTAGAGCCTTGGTCTTCTCTACAGATATTTTCATATTATAGGCCTTTGCGGTTGTGACAAGTATATGTAGCATGTATTGGAGTTTATCTTCCGTATCTGCAATGAGAACAGCATCGTCCGCATAACAGACTATGTTGATCTCTTTTCTTCCCAATCTATACCCTGGTAATCTCTTAACGTTTTGAACTATCTTGTCCATTATCAAACAGAATAATACCGGACTTAAAAAGTCGCCTTGTCTAATTCCTGATTGTGTGTCTATATCTTCTGTGAGTTTGCCATCCACCTTTATTTTCGTTTTTGTTTCTGTATTTAATTCTTCGATTAACTGTATTAGTCGAGGTGGTATATTCTTTTCTTCTAAAATTTCTAATATATCTTGTATTTGTACCCGATCGAATGTTTTTGTTAGGTCTACGAAACACATAAAAGCAGGTTTTGAGAATTCAATCGCTTTTTCAACTACTTGGCGAACTATGAAGATAGCGTCCGTTGTGGAACGGTTCTGCCGAAATCCTTGTTATTCTTCGGCTATTTCTATGAAGGGTTGAATTTCGTTAAGAATAATCTTGGTTAACAGTTTCAGAGTGCAGTTAAGTAGAGTGATTCCTCTATAATTTTCTGGATTTCTTCTGTCTCCCTTTTTATACAAAGGGACCGTTATACTGCACTTCCATTCCTCCGGTATTTTTTCTCGATTTATTATAATTTGGTACAGTGTTGTCATTTGTTCAACGAGACGGTCTCCTTCATATTTTAGAAGTTTGTTACTTATGTCGTCCGGTCCGGGTGCTTTTCAATTTTTCAACGTCCCAGTTCCTTTTTCTACGCCTTCTTTAGTTATTTTGACGTTATTTTGACCTTGAGTCGCTTCTGGTAGTTTTATTTTGCTCTGGTTACCTCTCTGTGTAGCATTTTGCTTATATCGTTGTACAAAATATTCTTTCCATTGACTAGCGCTTATTTTATTTATTTGTATCATGTTGCTGACTTTGCACTTTCTATTTCTAAGCATCTTCCATACTTTTCTTTGCGAACCATACATGTCTCTTTCCATACCTTTGGTAAACGCCTCCCAATATTCTTCTTTAATTTGCTTTATTTTTACGTTTGCTAAATTTCTTTCATGTATGTAAACTTCTCTGTCTTCTCTAGATTGTGTTCTTCTATATTGCATGTATGCTTCTTTCTTTCTTGCGGCAATATATTTAACTTCTTCTTTGTACCTAGATTTATTGCTTTGTGATGATGTACCGGCCACCTTTCTTCTGCCAAGCGCTTTCTCTGCAGCTTGGACAATACCAATTTTTAGTTTGTACCATGCATCTTCGACTTCGTCTTTCTCCGCTATTGGATCAGTCTCTATTGCTTGTTTTAGTCTGCGCGCATATAGATCTTTAATTGCATCATCTTCCATTAATTCTATGTTTAACCTTTCAGTATATTCTACTGACTTTCTTCTTATTGGTTGATGTTGAATCTTTATTTTACATAGGAGTAGATCATGATCGCTTCCAATATTGGCTGAATTCAAAGTACGTACATCCAGGATTTGACTAGGTGTGATATGTCTATTGGTTATAGCATGGTCTATGACGGACTGTTGACCTCTCGTGTTTCCCCAGGTGTATTTATATTGCCATTTATGGTCGAAGAAGGTGTTGTTTATTCTAAAACTGTTTTGGCTGCAGATGTCGATCAGCATTTTTCCATTTTCATTCTGTATGCTTTCGTTGAAGCGTTGTTTGACCCCCAGTATGGGGTCGTTCCCTATTCTCGCGTTTAAATCGCCCATTACAATTATATTTTCATTTGATTGGAGTTTGTCAATCTGATACTGAAGATCTTCATAGAAGTTTTTTCTTTCTTCTCTTGGTTTTCCGATATTAGAAGCGTAGACACTCAGTATGTGAAAGTGCTTATTGTCGATTTTTGTCACTCTTACGTCGTCACTCTTAGGAGTGACGTTATCTTTTATCTTTTTGTTATCGTTATCTTTTTGTTAACAAAGTCAATATCGTCAATATATTCCTCAAATTTTTTATGCAGGAGCACACTAGCTGTTGCTCGTTCTTTTTGTTTTTTTTCACTATATATCAGAAAGTAATCTCTTATTGCTTGCGTGCCTTTTCCCTTCTTTTTAGTTTCAGATATACAACATACATCGATTTTCTTTTGTGAGATTTCCATAATTATTTCTTGATCTCTTTGGCTCCATGACATGACATTCCATGCTCCCATTCTCCATACGTTCGTCTTTCTTAATCTCTTATTCCTGTTTGGTGTTCTGTTTGCTTGCCGGGTCGTCATCGTATTATCCTGTCTATATCCGAGGCTAATTTGCGTGATTCCACTACTACCAATGCCCGTAGGTTGCTAACCTGACGGGATCGGGTGATTTTCTGTTGGAGTTTTTTTCTCCTAGCCGATGTGTTTTGGTTATTTAAGGGCGCCGAAAACTCACCCTTTACCTCTTTCCGTCAGCTACATAACATTTGTAATGCTATGCATTGCTCAGGGATCACGCGACTATTGTCTTCGTGGACGTGGAAGTAGGATTTGTTGGCATATAACAGAGCTGTTATATCATGTTATATCAGTGAGCGTTTCTTACAGAGTTTTACAAGTTTACAAGGATCGGCACCTTATAAAGTCTCCAAGACTCTTTTTTTTTGTGAGCGTTGGGAGTGGGGAAACCTTGCATAGCTCTCTCCCCCCAATGTGTGGAAAGGAGTGTCAGATTCTTACTGACTAAAACCCCACTCCTGGCAGGTGTCGGGGATCGCTAAGCATTATTTCCGACTAACTGCCTCTTCTCTCAGTCTTTCGCCCTTTCGGGACTTGTCTCTTCGTCGCTTCTTTGTTCCATCTCATCCTGGGCTGCGGCTTTAGTGACCAAGATGTTCTTCAAGAACGTTTAGATTGTCTTCCAGTTCTCCGGGCTATCCTGCATCAGCCCCACCATGTTGCTTAGGGTGAGGTCCCGCCCGATGTGTGCTTGGGCGGCGCTTCTTTGTTTCGACCATTTGGCGCACATAAAGATGGTGTGTGTCTTCTTCCCCGCAAAAGTAGCAGTTGGGAGAGTCGGCTCTTTTGAAGCGATGCAAATATCCCCGGAAACATCAGTGCCCGCTGAGGGCCTAGGTGGTCTAGTAAGTGGGTTCGCCGTGAGTTCTATTTACCCACGGCGCGATGTCTGGGATCAGCTTGTGGGTCCACCTGTCCTTGCTTGAGAAATTCCAGGAGTCTTGCCATCGTTCCTCTATCGCTGTACATCGGACCTGGTACAGGGTGTTGTTGACCGCTCTGTATTTTGCGTTTCTCTGCTCTGCCTTTAGGTGGATCGGCATGAGCGAGGCTATGACCAGGACAGCGTCCGTAGATATGGTCCTGTATGCGTTACTAATTCTCAGTTCGCTTCTCCGCTGCACCTTCTCGAGTAGATATCTGTAGGACACCCTTTTGGTTGCCGAGGCCCAAATCAGGGCGGCGTACAGAATTGTTGACTCAACTACTGTGTTCAGTAGTCTTCTCTTGGCTTTTGTTGATCCCCTCTTGTTGAGTATGATTTTGGATAGAGCCTCTACTGTAGCCATGGCCCTTGCCGCGACCCTCGTGATGTGGGGCTTGAACGTGAGTCTCCTGTCGATGTTGACTCTTAGTATTCTGGCCTGGTCGCACGTATTGACGGTCTGTCCTCCCACCAAGAACTGAACCGGCCTGGTCCATCTGTTGCCTGCAATAACGACCGCTTCTGTCTTCTCTGGGACCAGCTGAAGACCTCTAGCGGTCATCCATTTATTGATGCCTACCACCGTTACGTTGATCAGCCCCTCAAACCCCTCCTCTGATTTAGTCTCTGCTACGACCGTAATGTCATCTGCAAAACACGTCACGCTCACCTCCGATGGTATGGGAAGCCCTATTCCAGAGGGTGGGACCTAGATCCGATCCCTGTGGGACTCTGTCGGACACTGGCAGGGTATCGCGCCAGAGCATTTTGTCCACCTCCAGGGTTCTTCGGTGGAAATAGCTTGCCAGGATGTTTAGAAGGTATGATGGAATTCTTCTCTTCTCGAGTTCTTGCATGATCTTAACTCCCATCTCGCGGAGTTGAACGCGTTTTTCACGTCCAGTGTGACCAAGGCATCCAAGACTCTTTACCAACCTTTGACCCCCAATTCCTCCCCCGCCCCCAAAGACCTCCAATCAATTTCTAGATTAAAATTATTTACAAAAAATTATATATACAAAATTATATTTATAAATTAGCACTGGAGCTAATTTATGTGTTAACATTCTGAACACAATATTTAGGAGTAAAAAATTGATATACTGTGCAGAACATACTATATCTAATAAAATAAGTGACGCTGTACAATAAAAAGAAACGAAACTCGGTAGCTTTCCATCTATGGAACAGTTTCGGCATAACTTGCTGATCTTTCAGACATAATGTTTCTAAAATTTGGAAGTCTTAACTGTGATGATGTTTTAATCAAAAATGTATAAATTTTCTTATTACTCCTAAGAACACAAGATGCATTAAGTAGGTATAATTTTGTTTTTACAAAAGTCAAAATCATTTGACTTTTAACTTAAAATTAACTTAAAATTTATAAATGAAGTGTGTATTTTGTGCATTTTATAATTTTTCAAAATTGGTCTTATCGACAATATTAATCTGATCTTAGACGAAATTAACGAAAATATTATATAATATCACCGTTCATATAATACTGAAAACAGAATAATGATCAAAATAATAACTTACATCGTACTGAGTTTTTAAATTATGCATTATAATTGCATCTGGGTTAACTGTCAAGTTTATTACTTAATCCTTTCAGACCCATAGTACACTATAGTGTACCTTTTATTAAATTATTTTGAAGTTGGTGACAAACTTAAATACTAAATAACAATAATTTTTCATTGAAAGAGCCACGAGGAATTCAATAATTCTTTATTTTAAAAAAATAATTTCTATCTAGCATATAAGTTTGTCACAAACTTAAAAATAATTTAATAAAACGCGGGTACGCTATAGTGTACCCCTTATTAAATTAAATAGTTTTTAAACTATTATGTAAGAATAAAATATGTATGACAGAATTCTTAAACAGATTTTAAAATTTGTTCATAGAATGCAACAATGTACCGTATTGGGTTTACGGCACCGGTTATCTCTTTGAAATTACCTATACCTGAAATCTAAAAATTCTTTGGGTTTTTCCATGGTTACATAGCATTTATAGAATTTAATTTGCTTTTTATTATAAACAAAAAATAATAAATACTTAATAAAGAAAATCAAATTATGATACAATGCTGTTCGAATATGACGTCATCAAATGCTTATGACCTGTATTGCTAAAAGTTTTATCTGAACCATACCGGAACTTACATTTTAGGTCGTTTTTTTAATGTATTAATGTAAAACATATATTTCAATAAAAAGACGTTTTTTAATTAATTTATTTATACCTAAATAAAATATTTCCGTATTTTATAACTAAGATCATCGGTCTTAAAAGGAAAATTAAACTTGAGGAAATACACGTCACTGATATAAATTTGAAGACGTCTATTATCACCACAACAAAAATAAAATTTCAGATTTTCACTTAATGCGAAATACGATTGTTTATTGATTTCTAGTTTAATAAGTTTGCTTAAAAATGTCAATTTGAATTTACGATATGGCTAGCAATATTGCACCAATAATGTCAGCCAATATTGCCGCAATAATGATAATAACTATTGCTCCATTTTTGCTAGACAATATTGTACCAATATAGCTTCGCAATAATTGCGCAATATTGGTACGCAATCATGGCCAAATATTGAATATCAATAAAATATTAATATGTTAGCTACATGTGAGCAATGCATTTTTCAATGATCAAATCACAGATAATATAACTTGGAAGATATTTGGAAGCATAATTATATTCAGTATTGTTTAGATATTAATGCAGTTTTTAATATTTATTGTACCAACATAGATATACAATATTGCTTTATTATTGCTAGACAATATTGTACCAATATAGCTTATTGAATACCAATAAAATATGAATATGTTAGCTACATGTTAGCAATGCATTTTCTAATGATACAAATCACTGATAATATAACTTGGAAGTTATTTGGGAGAATATAATATTCAGTATTGCTTAGATATTAATGCAGTTTTTAACCATTATTGCCCCCACATAAAAATACAATATTGCCCAATGTGGGTAAACAATATTGTACCAATATTGATATACAATATTGGCGCATAAATGTTAATCAATATTGCACCAATATTGCCAGGGCCGTATTTAGACTAGATTTTCGGGGTGGGGGTTTAAAAATATTAAAAATGAAATAGCTAATTTATTAAAATACAAAGGAAACTAAAATTCTAAGCAAAAAATAAAAGTATAAAGTACAACATATTTAAAAAATAAAAAAAAACTACAATAAAAAACAAATATAAAATAAAAAATAGAACGAACTCGATAAGTAAATACCTAAATAAAAAAATTTAAGTTCCAAACCGTCAGTCATGCTAAAATCGGCAAAACAAATGCAATGTTGGTAATTTTTTTAAATTTAAGTTTTGTTATATTAATTTTTGAAATGTAATGTTTGCAGAAAAATGAGTAGAGGGAGGTTTTTTTGCCAAAATGGCGGAAACGATAGAGGCCTAGATTTTGATCCGCTGATTTTTTGAGTATAATTTTGTGCAAGTATTTTTGCAATTAAGATTTTATTTTTGAGTATTGTTATTGGAAAATTTTGTTTAAAAGTATTTTGGTCGAAAGTGACCGCAAAAAAGTTGAAATTTTGTGAAAAGATTGTTTTTATTTAATTAAAGTAATTATTTTTTTGAGCGATTTTTTTTTATTTAAGTTCGATATTCAAAAAAAAAATTTTGATTTTTGTGAACTTTATTTAATAGTTGAAAATAATTTGTCGAGGGAGCGACAATTTAGTAAAATTTTTTAATTTAATAAAAATCACAAACTAAATTCTTATTTTACGGATGGTAAATAATGTTGTCAAAACGAAGAACTAAATTACACCAAATTATAAGACAATTTATGGGTTTGCAATGCCCATTCTAATTTATTGCGGAAGTGTTATTTTAAGCTATGTTGCTGATGATGGTCGTAAAATTTATTTTTTTTTTTAAATTTTTGGTTCATACAATTTATAGCAATTTAAAATTTTTACCATAATAGTAAGAATTAAGGTTGCCGTTTTGAGCGTGGGGGATTGCATCTAGATTTATTTCAAAATAATTAAACGAAAAGTGGTGACATGAGGTGTTTAAAAGCTGAACTATTTTTTTACGGCTATCCACGCGGCTATGGTATTATAGAGCAATAACTTGCAATAAATTGGAAGTTCGCTTGTTTAATTATACTCGGGTTTCTGAGAATTGAGAATTTATGTACTTCTGCACATTTTATAATAATTATATAATATGCATATTGTGATGTAATATAAAAATAATTTTCTAAATATCTCCAAATGAGTGATTGTTCCAAAAAACATCAAATCAATTTTTATCAATTTGAACTAAATAACTTCAATTCCAGGAAAATCGATTATCCAAACAAAATCACTAATAATCGAAAATTTTTCAACTCATTAAAAGCAAAAATCTAGGCTGCGGCCACTTTCGACCAAAGTATTTACAAATAATCTCAAAAAAGATACTCAATAAAGTTTACAATTTTATATAACTACAAAACCCTAAATTGTTCGAAAATACAAAACAATAATATTGCAAGTAAACATTTTATTTTTATATGAATTGATATCTTTTTCTTTGATTTTTATCTTATCGGGAATCTACTGCATGTAGTACAATATATATACGTACAGCAGCGTAGCCAAGAGAGGGGACTGGGGAGCCCGGGCCCCACCCGAAATTATTAATTCGTAATTTTACAATGACTTCAAACCATGTATAGATTTCTATGTAAATAATTTTTAAGACACTAATGATACTATATTTGAAGGCAAATGACTGATTTCGCATCAGAAATGAAAAAAACATGAAGGAGAGCTTTCAAAATATAGAATGAAAGCTTTTAATCGGTTCAATATTGATGTTTCAGAATATATATATTATTTTAAGAACATTAGCGGTTACTACAGCCTCTGTAGAAAGAACATTTTCCAGCTTAAAACGAATAAAGTCAAATTTGAGAAATAGTAAGGGCGTTAAGCGATTTAGCTTTACTAGCAGTTCACAGGAATGTGCTTATATTAATGTGGAAGAGGTTATAAATACTTTTCGAATAAAAAAATGACGCAATAATTTTACAATTTATTATAATTATATTATAATAATAATAATTTCTATAATTTAATTTTGAGTGTTTATTTATGTCTGACGAAACGCTTTTTTCGGAGAAATTATTTTTTATTGTAATTTTTTAACTTTCATGATCTGCATGCTGATTTTGTAGATAAAGTTAACACAGGCATTTTTTTATCACAAGATGACGTAAAAGATTTTATAAAAAACCGATTATATTTTTTATTACATTTTATTATAATAAACAAACTAAACGTAGTATTAAAATAGTGAATTTTAACTGTTAAGTAAAGAATACATACTTTAACTTTTTTAACGTAATTTTTTCAAAATTCATTTCTTGTTTATTTACATATTCTAAGTCTAAACCTGTTAAATGTTAATTATTGTCGTTTTTATTGTTTTTTTAAATATTATTTTGTTATTTTAAGTATGTATTCTGTACTTAACAGTTAAAATTCATTATTTTAATATTACGTTTAAAAAACAAAACAAAAAACGTCCTCCGTTTTTCCGTGTACATACTGGTTTTCCATTTCATAAAAATGGTTACCGTATGTATGGGGGACTCTTGCTACGGGTAGTACATTTGAACATACTGCCTAATTACTATGGAAATAACAAACTTCAGTAAAAATAATTATTTTAAAATTCAACGGAATCTAGGGAATATATTTCATGAGTGGTTAGACCAGTGGTTCTTAAAGTAAAAAATTTGAATCTAACACGGAAAACCACGATTATGGTAGCAATATATCAGAGATCTTTATAAAAGAAGAAGCTTTAGAAATTGAAATAAAAGCGTTAATACTTCGGTCGCAGATTACATCGTCAGAAATTGAAGAAATCTCGAAAAGATTCGCAGAAAGAATAAATTGAAGAAAAATTTTTCAAAAATTGAAAAAACGAAACAAAAATTCGATTAGAATTTATTGAAGTAAGAAAGAATCGATCAACTGCTTCAAAATTTCAAGCAGTAATAAAACGAAGGCCAACTAAATCGTGCGATACATTGGTTAAATCCATATTAAGCACAAATTCAATAAATACAGATGCTACTAGATATGGCACAAATAAAGATCCAGTAGCCATAAAGAAATTTGAATAAAAGGTAGGTCGCAAGATAAGTCGAACTGGTTTACATTTAGATGAAGAGACGGTTTCTTGGGAGATTCTCGCAATGGAATATTGAGTGAAGATGAAATAGTGGAAGTGAAATGCTTCTACAAAGTAGTATCATACATATATTGCGAGAAGCCGTGGAAAACAAAAAAGTGGCTGGTTTGAAAATAGACGAGACCGGTAAAATTGCATTAAATAAAATTGCTAAATTGCAGCTTGCTATAGACAAAAAGAAGAAATGTTATTTTATTGTATGCTCTGAAGACCATTATGATTTATTGAAGAAATATATTTCAATGAAGAAATTTGGTTAGATATTATGATATCTAAATAAATTAATTAGGTATTTATTTACCTGCCCTCACTTTCGACAATAATTTTAAATAGAAGAGAAAATAATTTAAAATGCAGAGATCTTCCTTCTATATTTGAAGCACAATCATTGTTTTATTTGAGTTCACTACCCAATAATACCACCAATCCACTATATTATCAGATAACTCCTAAATTGTTATTTATTTATTGAATATATTTTATGCAAAGAAAAACGCTACGGACTTTCTAATAATATTTTTCTAGATACGTTTATTAACCCCTAAGGACGGTTACAGTTTCATGCTGAAGTGTTTCGACTACCAAGCGGATTCTTGGTTCAAGCCGAAGTGGAAGAAAAACTTTTATTTTGTAACCGTCCTCTCTCGCCGGATACTGGCAAACCATCGAGGTAATACGCCTTGGAAGACCTTTCATAAATTGAAGTGCTTAGCCAAAACTCACTGTGAATTGCAGTACTACTGTGTAACCCCTAAGAAACTAATAAAATTAAAGTAACCAATCGCGGTCAATAATAAAGTTCAACTGGTTTTAAATTAAATTTATTGAAAAGCGACAAATAAGGTCACAGTTAAACGAATCCGATTTTATAGACATAAAACCTCACTAAAAAATTGACACTGATCTTACAGGAAAATAACAATTTCTTGATTAATAAAGTTCAAGTAAAAAACAAAAGCCAATTTATCAATTTTATTTTAATTTTGCAATAATTACCGCAAATTAAATATTACTTTTCAAATTGATAAAATTTTAGATTAGAAGTCACTTGAATACCGGCAAAAATATATATTGTTGTGTTTTGAAACGTTAAAAACCTTATTTTATTTATTTTGTCAATTATTTTAAAGTTTATTTTGTTTTTATTTTTATAGTTATAATTTATTTATTTGTTTGTGAAGCGGCCAATCACAGAATTATGTCCGCTTCATATTGATTTGATAAATTTTGATTTTTAATGTTTTAATAAAGATAGAAATTATTTTTAAGATAGAAAAGTTGTTTTAATCAATTTGTGAAGTGCTAATTGATGAAGAATTTTGAAGAAATTGGATGTTTTTGGGTGATTGTGAAATATTCACAGCGAATTTGTTAGACCGGCGCGGCCAGCTGCAGGACATACGTACAGTTACTAAACCACATGAGTTAAAAATTTTACAATACAATAAAATTGAAAAACAAAATTTTATTGTTTATTTAACTTTACAGTTAGAAATAGAAACGTCGGTCTGTAAGACCGATTGTTAGTACTGGAGGGTTAAAATTGTTTTCTCCCACTGAAAATGGAGTTAGTTTGCAGTTACAAGCTTTTTGCTTTAATTTTGTACACAAACAGGGGAACCACCCAAACCTGACTCATGTCAGGTGTATTATAGCAGAAAGTTGTTACTATAGCTGTATTCTTTTTACCTATTTTAAGTGAGATTGTACTGAGATACTCAGTTACTCAGTTGGAAGGTTATTTTTTTTACCGTTTTGACATAAGTACTGTGCCGTGCCGAACTGAGTTTTACGTAACAAAATTATTCCCTTCCATACCCAAACTGATCTTGCTGTTTTGAAGTGTTGCAACTGAGAATAATTGGGAATGGCTCGGATTGGTTAATTTGAATTAAAGTTGTCAGTTATTGCAATCATTTTAATATCTACTGCACTTTAAATTTTGGATTCGTCTTTTTGAAGTTTATGTTCACATTATACAATAATAAAAAAAACAATTTGGTTAGTACTACCAAACTTCAAAATAATTAAATTCAAAATTCACTTAGTAGTAAATTGTTCTTGTTCTTTTTATCTTATCTCTTTCTCACTTTGACTCAGTTAATCTCAGTTTGTCTCAGCTCACTTTATTTCAGTTGTGCAACTGAGATAGAAATAAAACAGGTAAAAAGAATACAGCTTATAGTAATGCTGATCATATATGTACTATTTAATTCGGTTCTATTTTAAGATTTCATAATATTTATAATGTTATTGATTCAAGTATACTATAGAGTACCTTTCTGACAGTTTTAGAATTTAAAATTATAAAAAATGTACTAAACAAATAATAACTAAATAATAATAACAAAAAATAATAATTGTATCAAATCTTTCAATATTTTGCAACAAGTTAAGGTGGCAAATTTTTGAAAAATTTTGAATGACGTTTGATAGATGTCTCGGGTAACGTTTTATGTCTATCAAAAGGCTGCAAAATGACGTGTGATTTGTCAGCTCATTGAATTTGAATTTAAATTTAATTGAGTAATAATGAAAGCGTTAAACTACGCAGAAAGCTTAATAAATAACATTATAAAATATTGCTTAGTTAACTTGTTCAATTACAGATTATTAAACTGAGTAATTTTATATTTTGTAAAATTAAACAAGATTTTTTTAATAAAAAGCATTTGATTGAGATTTATAATTAGATTTAGTAATTAGAAAAACCGTTGGATGAGTTTGAAAGAAAAATAAAATAGAAGCTGTAATTGTGTATTTCAAGATGGAAAGATTATAATGGAATTGAATAAAATTTGGAATTGTGATTAATAAACTAATTGATTTAATTATTGAAGGAACTACATATTTTAATGACAAGAATACAGCTGTATACTGGTATCGTGTAAAATTTGACTATACCATTATAGATTCTATTGCAACAAAATTGAAATTTACATAATTATTTTGGAAATTGAAAATTAATTTAACTTTTTATGACATTACATAATAATAAGCTCTCGACGACGTGTAACATAAAAGGTATATGGCATTGGAATGCTAAATTGAAATCGAAGAAAGTAAAGAATTTATAAAATTTAATTAAACAAATTAAAAGCAAAACAAGAGAGAGATAAATCAAAATCTACAAACCCTTGGAAAGTTTCTCAGCTTCCGCCAAAATAGATCGAAACCGTGGTAAACCAGTGTGGTGGTTTTCCTCTCAGGGGATCACCATGATAATATACTCGTTCTCTGATAGGATTTAAATATACCTATTTCAGGCCATTAAATAAAGTCACGTTAATATTATCATTTTTACTTATATTTAGACAAAATTGTACGTTGTATTTAGTGCCATGGTAGGTACGATAGGTATAACATTTTATGGGAACAGTCACTTAACCCTCACTAGGATTTTCAAAATTTCAAGTGCACTATAGGAAAGAGGACACTTTTCTAAGCATATTAGAACAAAAATTTCGTAGGGTTATACATTAGTTTTCGAAAAAATCGATTTTAAAAATGTAAAATTTACATGTATTTTAGATACACCTTTTAACACGACTGTATGATTAGACATTTTTGTGTAACGCAAAAAAATAATTTAAAAATATTCCTGAAAAATGACAGAACTCGCCAAGGGTGGAACTCGAAACCATAGAACTTGTCCGGGTGTCGACCGCTACTGACAACAACATTAAGAGTATATCAAAGCACTCGTACCGTCAACAAAATGAAAAGCAGGAACGGAACGTGCGAGTTGACCGTGGCTCGACTAGTTGCAACGGGATGTATCGGGTTACAACTACCTGCTTTTAATAACTTTAAAATGCCGTTTTTTCGAAAAATAATGCCTTATCTTCCCATTTTTTTTTTGTTCTCTTTCCTATAGTGCAGTTGAAATTTTGAAAATCGTGATGAGGTTTAAGTGAAAGAAGTTTAAAAGAAAGTTTAAAAGTTCAATTTTTTTAAAGTTTGTATTTGTGTGGTAAACAATAATCCGGATGGTTTATACGGAAATTGACTATATTGACCGAAAGTGAATTATATAATGTTTTTTTTTAATTTAAACAAATCGTGCTAACTAATCAATTAGTAGTTTAATTAATTATTAAGATAAATGACAAATTATACTTTGGTTCTAACTAACGTAATAATGTAACTGATTGACTGGCAACGTAACTTGACAGTCAATTAACTTGACTTCCTAGTCAATCGAATGTGCTCCAACTTGTGAGTACATAACTAAAGGGTGGGTTTGACAGTTCAAATCTGCCAAGGATTTAAGGCCTCATCCGTTGGTTGATTCGCTGGAACGTCGTTATTTGAAATCATTTAAACTTATTTTGCAATTGCAAAATTAAATTGTATTAACAAAAGTAGATTTATTGTAACTGCTGATAACATCTAAAATAAAATAAAAATAATATTATATGAAATGAAAAGTTGTTATTTTTTAATACGTACAGAATAAAGTAAAGTTAAATCTATTGTACAAAAACCTCCAGCCGTTACTTTTACCTCGTCGTGCAATAGTTGAAGTTGTAATGCGTTTATCTGCACAAGAAAAATAAAATAAAATAATCGGTATTTTATAACAATATAAATAGTACTTATATTTATTATCATTAGCTCATTAACTACAAGTATATCACTTCAACTCACGAGAGTTGAGTTTAAATTGAGATATATTTGTAATAACAATAAAGATAGCATTTTTTATTTTAAAAACCTCATTTTCCAAAAAATACTAAAACAGCTAACAAAGTAAATAATAAAATATTCCGTATAAAAAATATACTGCTTAGCAAAACAAATTTATTTATTAACATCTTTTGGAGTTAAAGACAAATTATTATGTCACACTTTAAAATCATTTTACCTCAATTTTACCTCAACCTAGTTCATCGCCTGATGATGCCATAGTATGGTGAAAACGTTTGCGATAATATACATACAGTGTATTTATATATTGTGATAACTTAAACATTTTAGTTTTCAAAAAAGTGTTTTGTGCATTTTTTGGTTTATCCTAAAAATTTGATATGATCAAATTTTGGTTATTAATATCAATTTATTTTAAATAACAATTGATTTAAAATTGTTATAAGTGGTGATTAAATTTAATGTTAAAAATTATTTTACCGTGTGATTTGTAATTTGACTAAAATTCTTACAATATTTAAAATACTAACTTGTAGAGTTAATAAATAATTATAATTTGCAAAGCAGTATATTTTTCTTAAACCCTTATACTTATAAAAAACCAAGCTGTTATTGAAAAATTCATGTAATAAACATTAAGAATTTGATTTAACTTGAATTTAATTTAACATTAAAAATTTAACATTTTTGCCAGCTGTGTAATTTTTGCTTAAGCATTTTAAACAACTTTTTCAAAATTTAAATTTTAACAAATTTTTTATACAAATCTTATTAGAATTTTGTGCGAAAATTTTTTTTAATTATATATAAAATACCTATAGAAACGGTTGTATTAAAACTTTTTCTGTAAAATTTTGTTGTGAAAATGTGCAGAATTGTAAGTTAATTTTCTGGACAATATTTAGTTTCAAGTTGCGTTAATTTGTTTTACATATAATCACAATGTTGTTTTAGAAATATGCACAATTTTTGTATGATTGTTAAATTCATATTATTATTGAGATATTATTTTCACAAATTATGTACCTGAAATTTACACATGTTGGATTGTTTACTTGCTCAAACGTATTGACCCAAACGTTGGCATCCTTTTTATATAACACAATATTACATTTAGCGTCAATCGACTAGATACAAACAAATTGTGCAAAATTGTTGAACAGTTTTGTGAAAGAATATAATTAGATATTAGAATATAATCGAATATAAATATTCAGGGTGGTAGGTAAACATGCGGCAAAAATTTAAAAGGTTATTCATAGGCCTACTCTAAGAATATTTTGTTCTATGATAATTTTTGAAAAACTCCTTTGTTTCGAAACTACTGGGTAAACAAAATTTGCGACAGCGATATTCGTTATTTTAGTAAAAAAAAACATACAGATGATTTTTATTTGAATACGTCTCATCAGTGATAATCACCTCTATCGGTTGCAGTTGTATACATTGAGTAACGTTTGGAAGTTTGACGTACTTTAAATAGTTAGCTCTACTATGTATACAAACGCAGAGATGACTGACATGCATGCATGCATGCATGCAACTCAATTAGAAACAACACTGGTGTGTTTGAAAGAGTTCGGCACTCAATGACGAGAAGATTGAATGCTTGTATCTAGGCTGGAGAAAGTCATTTCGCACATTTATTGTAGATTTAGTAACTTTATATGTACTTTTTGATAATAAAATGTTGTTACTATCGCAAATTTTGTTCACCCTGTTGTAATGAGAATATTTTTTATCGCTAATGAACTCCTCACCACACCTGCAATAGGTCTTTTCCAATAATAAGTGTGGTGGACTCAGGTGAAAACTAGCTCTGTTAATTTTAGAGGCACAGAGCGCAAATTCTAAAAAAAAAGAATTTGCTTCCACTTTCTTAAAATAAAAAACACCGGTAATTGAGAAACGTATAATAAGAATACAAGTTGGTACAATCTACTAAAAAAACGTAATCGCAACAATTTCCAACATGCAGATATGAATCGGCAGCTATAATCTGGCCTACGGCCACGTCGTGCAGCAATACGGAACCAACAGCGTTTCTAATGAAACCAAACACGAAAGGAATTAGCAATGTTAAGAATGACTTACCCAAGCGCTCAGATACGTTTACAAGATCTTTAGTGAGAGCGGTTTCACTACCAAAACCCTCAGTGCTTCCAATCTGAAGACGATGATGCCGATGTGTCGTTTCTCCTACGCTGCTTGGAAGAACTAGGAGCCTGCTAAACCACACGATTGAAGAACGATGAAATCGAAGAGCCGAACAAGAATCACTTTGTACACTAATCCTAAAGCACTTATCACAATCACAAACATAGTAGCTCGTAGATGTGGACTCAAAAGAAACAAGATACTTCAGCACGACCTTTACGTCGTTTTCAAACGTTGAACACGCCTTCATTTTCACGCCTTTACAGTACGCCTCGGGTAAATATCCCAATACTGGACCCTTGCGCTATTTTGCAATTATCGAGATTGTTACAATCTCCACCGACTTCCAACGGCACTCAAAAATACAACCTTCTCACTTGAGGTTTCAAAATGAAGTCCCCATCGCTTCGGTGCGACGTTAGTTACTCTAGCGATCGTTGTGCTCCCCACAAGCGCGATCCAATACCACCATGGGCGTACAGTGTGACCGACAAATTGAGGTTGTGGAAAACATTAAGCAATTAAATGTTACTCTGTATCTTCGAAACAAAGAAGTTTTTCAGAAATTATCATAAAACAAAATATTCTTAGAATATTCCGAGGAATTTTTGAATTTTTTCTTAAATTTGAATTTTTTCTGCATGTTTACTTTCCACCCTGTATATTAGTAATAAATAAATCATGAAATCTGGAGATACTCTGTCAATCGCTAATATGTCTTCTTTTCTATATTTTATTATATATTTATTATCTGAAGTATACTTACTTCTTTTTTTAATTCAGTGTTTGTTGTAAGTTGGTACAATTTAATCAAACTTTGCTTTACAGAATTAGCCTAAAAAATACAAATTTTAAATTACGTTGCTTCTTGTATTTAACAGTATTAATTAATTATACTGTTAACATTATGTTTCATATTATCGATTCTTATCAGACAAACCTAGAAATTAAATTTTATTTCAATATCATGTAACAGTTATGTAAACATTTTTATAAAAAAATATTATTATCATGTTAATAACTTTTATCCACGACCACTATGTTAGAAAGGTTTAATACGTCCGTTTTCCGTGGATTAGAGGCCTTTTACTACACTAGTGGATTAGAATTCATAATACACTAGTAGATTAGTTTTCAGCTCAAAATCAGTAGGTATTGGTCAAAATCAATTTATCAAATCTGACGTTTATCAAAACCAAAATTTTTTCTTGTGGTTTTGGCCATGGTCGTGGATAAAATGTTGAATTACATTCGGGAATTAACAAGCCTATAATCCTCTCGAAAAATTGTGACTATCGGCTGCGCCTCAAGTGTCCATTTTTTTTTCGTAGATTAGAGGCTTCTTAATCCCCTTATATAATTAATAACTATAACCATATTAATTATATAATGATAATAATAACAATATTAATAATAATGATATTTAAGTAAAGTATGAATTATTATCTATTGGCATAATAAAATCATACGATCAATCTCTTATGATTTTATTCACATGCATTTGTAATTTGAGCTGTTTTTGTTTGCTTCCAGGACAAAATCTTTCAATTTTTTTTTATTTAAATATTTAAAATTTAATTTCTTGTGATACTTCAGTTTCCTTACGCGATACGCTGTAACATATTTTTTATAAATTACCTTCTTCGTTCCTTTTATTAAATTTTCTTTTTTAAGATTTCTAGTAGTTATAATAATGTTATTTAGTAGTCTTACGTCTGTTTTCAACAACAAATTCCTAACGTTAAGGACCAGTTCTACAATGGAAGTATAAAGTCCCAAATACGTATTCTCCGTATAACTTATTCCATGATTTATTCCAAGTATAAAAGTCATCGCGTTCCACAATGCTCGCATACGTTTAGTATTACTATTCGTGAAAAGTAGTTCCTGCAAACCCCTTTTAGGTCGTTTGACATCTTTGTTTACATCGTTTGACATTAATTTAACCTTAAATTGAAATGATTAAATAATCTGGGAATAAACAAGTTAATTAAACGTTTTATAATAATGTTTTTATTAAGCTTTCGGCGTTGGTACACGTCTTCGTCAGAATAATTTAATATAATGTTTACAAGTTTATATGGAAACCGAACCAATGGCTGCACAAAAGAATGAGTGGTCATATCTCAAGTGTTCGCTGTAATAAACCGGACTCTACTGCCATTGCGAAACATATATTAGTCGATAGACATGATGCAAATTTTAAAAACGCAAAAATTATTAAATCTGTTACTAATTATAAAGAAAGAATTCTTCACGAAATGAGTAGCATCAAAAGAGAAAAGAATTCAATGAACAGAAAAACTGATATAGATGGTCTGAGCAATATATACAGCCTTCTACTCGTCTAATTACCATCACGTATTGATGTTAAGTTTTTCCTACCTTGAAGGAAACTCACTGCAGGTTGTTTCTTATCACACAATCACATATTTTAGATCATAGATGGTTCAAATGACAATACGTTATCATTCGGTTTCCATATAAACTTGTAAACATTATATTAAATTATTCTGACGAAGACATCTTCAAGTGTTTAAATATATGATGGATTATTCGCCGTCTTGTTCTGAGTCAAAAACATTCAAATTTAGTGAATACATTATATTAAGTACTTTGTATTCTAATTTCCAATCGTAAATAATTCGTTGGTGCTTTTCATAAATTTTAAAAATGAAATTATAAACTCAAATACTTAACCTAAAAATAAATTATTGTTTACATTAGATTTAACCAATAGAAAACAAGAATAAACTTCTCCCAGGCATACTTGTTCAATTTTGAATGCACAACTTATCCCTCAATTTATACCTAGAATAATGTTATACGACCATTATAGAATTCAAACTGTGTAAAATATTCGCAGTATAGCTTATTCTATCCCTATACTTTCATTGTAGAACTAGCCCTAAGAGTTTCTTAACTTGAGATAAGAAACTCTTTAGTCAAATTTGGTTTTCACCAAGCGCTAAAAATTTCTTAAAAGGAATTAAAATTAAGAAATCCCTAACCTTAGGTGGCCGATTTACCGACCCCTTAAGTGTTAGGTATTTCTTAGCGGTTGTATTATACTATTTATCGGTTATAAATTAGTGCTTGTTGCTTTTGAATAGCCGTGTATTATTCTACACTCTTCTCTAATCAAGAATACATTCCACTTTTGGATAGATTAGAAAGATTTGATGATTCATCAGATGATGAAATTGTACACTTCAAAACCATTAAAAAACAGGCAAATTATTTTGATAATTTCAATAAAGTAGAATTTTCCGCATGATTTCGGTTAAGAAAATATACTGTTTTGGAGGTTTTACGATATTATTTTGGGTATTATTATTATTATTATTTTAGAAATCAAACAGTATCGTCATCGCCTATAAATCAGTAATTACTGGCAATTCGGTTTTATGCGACCGGAAGCCACTTGTTACATGTAGGTAACTTTTCAGGTGTAAGCGTTAGCATCAGTTGTAAGAAGATTCTGAAGAGAGTTCTCGAATCTATTGCAAATTTTCGAGCTCAATTTACAAAATTTCCTACAACCGATGGTGAAATGTGTAAAGCAAAGACAGATTACTACCAAATATGTGGTTCAATTATTGTTACTAACACATTTAGATCTTTTATCCTTACGCAAGATAAAATTTCAAATTTTTCTTTAGTGGTAAAATTTGGAAATCTTTTACGTTCTTCCATTTTCTGTAATTATCACTATAATAGTTTATTATGTATTCGCAAAAACAACCGTAACGCCATCATTAAACATAACTTAAAAATTCAAATATGACATTTACGACCCGGATTAGTTCATTTGTCCGCCTTAAAGAATGCCTAGCAAGAGAACTACTGATTAAGAAACTCTTATGTTGGTGAAATGCAAATTTTCCTAAGTATCAGTTTATCGAATACCTAGCGTAAAGAATTCTTTACTAGGGAATTATTTAATAAATGTTGGTAAAAACGAGAACTAGAGTAATAATGACTAGCTAGAACGCATTTTTATGTACTGTACAGTCATATTTAACCAGATGTTTTGTTAGAATTTGTGGCAGGTGGCCTGGGTAATGCCTCAAATTCAATATGGATTTCATCAATGTGTACAATAGATCATAACTACTTTTGTGGTTATACTTTGAGAATTTTACACTAAAAATCTTTTGTTAACAATACAAATTTTAATAAAGAAGGTTATTATAAATTTTTTAATATCATCTATCGTTAAAATGTGATATGTAAAACAGTTTTAGTTTGTTTTACGAGAGTGTTATTATTTAACTAATATAAGGTATCACTAAAAACTGTTCTAATTTGTCGCAAAATTCAACTCAATTTTTAAAAGTGCTACTTTTGTACTTCAAAGTTGAGGTTTTTTTCTGTTATTATATTGTCAGATTCTTTTGAGATAGGACTTTTAGTTTTAAAACATATTTGTTACATTTGGAAAGCATACATAACTAACATAACCTTACATATTAACCTTCTTTTGTTTAAATTATTATTGCAAATAAATACAATTGTTTACAAAATTTTTGTAATATATTCTTAAAAGTACTTATGATTGATTGCTCCCATTAATAAAAACCAAATTTAATTCTTTCCCAGCTCATCCACCACAAATTTAGGAAAAACATCTGTTAATGCATGACTGACAGTACATAAAAAATGCATTACAGCTAGTGATTCAAAATTCTACAGAGCATTATTTCAGCACTGTAAGTTATAATTTTAGTTATAATAATGGTAAAAAGTTAAAATAATTTATGTAAATTTTTCTCCTTTTGTTGACTGCTAGTAAAATAGAGTTGGCCTATCTTTAAATCTTGGGAGTCCACTTGTTTTATATTTATCGTAACTACCCACCTCTATAAGAACTAATCAATAGATAAGTGGTTTAAGTAGTGTAACTCGATATTAATCATATCAAATTTTTAGCATAAACCAAAAAACATGTCTAGTTCATCGCCTGATGATGCCATAGTATGGTGAAAACGTTTGCGATAATACAGTCTATTTGTATATTGTGATAACTTAAACATTTTAGTTTTCGAAAAAGTGTTTTGTGCATTTTTTGGTTTATGCTAAAAATTTGATATGATCTATAAGAACTAGTCAATCTACCATTGTGAAGTATTAAAAAAAGTAACGTGTTCATTTATGTATTGTAAAACTTTGTCTAATTTTAGGTATAAACGATGGACACAATAGCAAATTTTATTACCATATTTGTTAGAAATTTTACATTGTTTAATTAAACATTCTTTAAATAAGCTAATAGCAAATTTTCAGAGCATAAAAATATATACCTATAATATAATAAAAATCAAATACTTACAGATTTTATGAGGCAATCGCAATAATAAACTAAGAACAGAAGATTTGTCAATGTCGTAATCAACCAAAATAAACCAAAAAGAATTAAAATAACATCGATAAAGAAGTTATTACTTTTAATTGTAGAAAAGCTAAAATTTGCATAAGTGTTTAATAGTAATGTGCTCAAATAAATAAAAATTATTAGAAGAATTGGAAAAGAATATACTTTGTTAATGGATTTTAGTATTGTATTCAATACGTAAATATTTTTTGAAATTTTTTTAAAATCAGAAGCGTTATTGCTACATTTGATTTTTTTACTATTAGTACTCCCATAATTGATTATATTTTTGCTTAACAGAGCATATCTTTCTTGTATAGCAATAATCCATAACCGAAAAGATACATTTATTGACATTAAATAACTCGCGTATATGAAGTGTTCTAAATTAGTAAAATGCACATTTAACGAGTGAATTCCTAATAATAAATAAAAGTAAATGAAATATATTATCTCGCCAATTATGTTCAATGTAATTGTCATTATCAAAGTAGGTTTTACTGTGTTAATTTCATGCTTCAGCTTAAGTTCAAATATATTTTCATCCAACTTAAGCATATTTTGTACACAATCTTTTAGTAAGTCTGTATTCGTGGTGGTAAAAATGATACTTATAACAACAAAAACAATAAACTGATATTTTTCACAATATAAAACATATCGAAGAAAATCATTTAATTGAGATATCTTTTGTAATGTACTAGTTTTGTAAATTGTAGAACTTATTAAAAATGTTACAAGCGAATAAATTAAAAGTTTTGCCCAGTAATTTGTTTTAGCTTTCTCGCATTCTACAGATTTATTACAATGGTGTATGGTAATTTGAGATAATCCTAACCACTTTTCAAATAAATATACAATTTTGAATGATTCATATGAAACTTTCTGGTTACTCATTTTAAAATATATTGAAAATTTTACTTCATAATATTTAAATGTCGTGACTTCCCACTATTAGGAATTAATTTATGGATATTGCTTTTATAATAAAAACAATAAATAAGCTATTTGTTAATGTAATACTTTAATTAGTTACTACTATTATTAACATTTTATTGATTATTATATTAAAAACTTTTCATACAAATTAATAATAATAATCAATAGATAGGCATGTGCTGATAAAATTATTTAAATCTATTAAAAGCAATTTTAAATAATCTGACGTTTTGTACCATTTATTAGTTCATTTTTAATCTAAAAATATATAAAATTGCAGAACATCGACGTGCTTTAGATTTTCTGAAAAAATTATATTTTATTTGAAATAATCCGAAAATAGGGTTCTTCCCCTTATCGTACTATTGGATATAAGAAAATTTATAAAAGAAGTGACTAATTCTTCATTGAGCCTCCACATTGTCTTCCATCATAAGGTTAGACGAATTTTCATTATTGTTCTTTGATCTAAAACACCTGTCGAGAGTTTGTAAACCCAACTGTCGAATGGAGTATTTTTCCTACAAGACTATTTCTGATTTTGCGACTTCAAAGAATTGCAATTCTCCGGAACCCAGGTGAAATTATTATCAATTGTTAATAATTTACACCGTCTAACTGAATTATTTTTTCTTGACTATAAGATTTTATTTGAAAATTTAAACTTTTGAGTATAACTACCTACATTTGTGATTCGATCACATAAGGTTCGCAACAACTTTTCAACCCTGTTTTATTTCATTTCAATTATTAGTATAGGCAAAATTTGTTCATTATTTTTTTATTTACCTTATTATTTCTTTGTGATATTGCTTTATAATCTCAGTGGTTAGTAATTACTAATTAGAATTACCAAACAAGTTCTCTGGAATTCTGGAATTGAATTACTTGGAGCCATATCTAACTGCATTGTATACAACCAGAGAGCACCTGAGCTAGCCCAGGGAATTCTTTTGTACCCACCTGCGTTACAAAAATTCTATGGGACCCGAGATAGGTAATTTTAAATAATTTGGTTTGTGGTTTTTATAATTTACAGGGTACAAAATGTTTAAAAGTGTTATACAAGGTTCTTTATAAAAAGTGCACAAATTGTTACAATAATCAAACACACTGCAATTGATGAAAGATAAGAAAAAGTAATACGAGAAAGATTGCAAAAAGGTAATTAGTAAATGGGAAACCATCACTGGCAAGAAAAGTGATGAAAAATCACAAGAAGAAAGAATAAATAAATTAATAGATTCCGGGTCAAAATTTTGCTTTATTTTGATCCTAAAATGCATGTTTGTTTCTCTTTTGATCCTAAAAATAGTAAAGTGAACCTTGTCTCATCCTAAACGTTGTTCTATGGTCCTCACTTCATCCTGACTGAAAATTCGTTATCGTCAAATATAAAATTTTATATCTGATATTTACCTGATAACCTTACATGATATTTTTTCTAACAGTATTGAAAATCTACCTAAAAATATTTTTGTGTATAAAGCGGTTAAATGCGTTGCTGCTAATGCTAAATGCCTGGTTTGACTCCGGGCTTAGTAAAACTTTATTCTGACCATCTCATCTTGGAAAGTAATGGCAAACCACCGAGCTGAAATCTGCATCTCTATTTGATGTAATACGGCTGTAATGTGTCGAGGTGGCGTTGGAGGTATTCCATTGACTTGTTTTTGTTTGATAATTATGAAATTATCGCGGTGTCATCCACAAAAAGCGCGAGTTTTGTGTCGTATGTTTTTGGTATATCGTTAATGTAATAGGTGAAGAGGAATGGGGCTAGCACGGAGCCTTGGGAGACTCCGGCTGGGATAGGGTGAGAGGTGGAGAGGGATTAGTTGACCTTAACTTGATAAGAGCGATTGTGAAGAAAGCTAGATATGATTTTTACAATTAGAACAAGGCCTTTGTGCCAGATAGTGCCAAACGAGGTAGATTTATTTATATTGAAGTTTACCGCGATTATGTTGGTTAGACCCGCGAGTTAGAGTGTAGTGCTGTGGGACTTCCGGAAACCAAATTGTTCTGGAATTATGATTAGAGATTTGAATTCATGTTGTTGAAGGCGGGAGAGGATGATTTTTTCGAGGATTTTTGATAGGGTGGGTAAGAGGCTGATAGGACGATAGCTGCTTGGGATATTCTTGGGTTTGCCAGGTTTTGGGATCAAGATTACAATTGCATCTTTCCAAGCGCAAGGGAAGTATTGATTTTTCATGCATTGATTGAGGATATAGTAAATTTGGAGAATTGACTTTTTAGGAAGATGTTTGAGGATTTCGGAAGAGATGTTATCGTGCCCAGGGGCACGTTTTTTGAGTGATTTAATGTGGAGTTTGATTTCTTTGGGAGTGACGAGGTCGTCAGGAGAGGTAGGATGAGATTTGTTTAGAAAGGTTTGGTTAGATTGGTAACAACAACATTGAGAGTATATTAAAGTACACGTACCGTCAACAAAATGAGACCGTCACCGACGAGACCGTACCTTGTAACAAATTTTATTAATTTGTTTTCTTTTACCTCGCGCACGTCACTGCGTTTAAGCTTAGCGCGACGCCTATGATTTTTCAAAAACTACAAGTTTTTATAACGCTTTCGCTAGGTCGTTTTGATAACACTTTTGACACGGTTAAGGTGATATCTCGTCTATAATTAGGTAAAATATTTTAAATTTTCGATTCTTTATCATTTAATGATTTTAGGAAGCACCTTACCTTACCTTCTTTTTTGTTGTGTACTTTTGGATACACCAACTATTCTAAATTTGCCTTAAAAAAATACATATTAAAATGCTAAGTATATTATGAATTTGATTAGATTTTATTAGTTACAAGAGAGACCAGAAAGACTTTAGACAAAAATTAATAGATAAATAGATAAAAATAGATAAAATTAATATTTATTTTATAAAATAAAGTATATTGTAGTGTACAAAAATATTTCTTTAATACTGTAATTATAAATTTTATAAATGTTTTACTTTGTCGATTGGGATTTAAAATTCCGGTTACTGTCAGAATTTCCTCATCACGAATTTCAAAATTTCAACTGCACTACAGGAAAGAGCACAATTTTCTGTGTATAATGCAACAAAAATTTTTTTGGATTATTTATTAGTTTTCGAAAAAACGGCATTTTAAAGTTATTAAAAGTAGGTAGTTGTAACCCGATACACCCCGTTGCAACGTGTCGAGCTACGGTCAACTCGCAAGGCGTCCAGAGAGTCTGTTTTATTTTTTTGCGTTACACAAATATGTCTAATCATGCAGCCGTGTTAAAAGGTGTATCTAAAATACATGTAAATTTAAATTTTTCAAATTCGATTTTTTCGAGAACTAATTATTTATAATCCAACAAAATTTTTGTTCTAGTATGCTCAGAAAAGTGTCCTATTTCCTATAGTGTAGTTGAAATTTTGAAATTCATGATGAGGTTTTTCTGACAGTTCCCAAAATTCCTATTTGTTCCAATCGTAAAATAGAAAAATCAACAAATTTGATACGTGCACTCAGGTGTCCGGCTATCGATAATTTTGTTCTTCAAAATTTTCAAATATTTCATAAATCTTACACCAATTTCAATTATTCACCTCGATCAAACAAGCGATCCAAAATTAATGATACAGCATTCCTTGCCTCTCGCATCGACTCTTCATCTGCATCCAGAAACTTACAGATCTGTCTAACAAAAGTTGAATATTGGCTGAAAAAGTGGCGCATTAAGGTCAGCACAAAGCCAATCAGTACATGTCACTTTTACTTTAAAAAGAGATACCTGTCCGTCGGTCAAACTTAACAATTGTCAGGTGCTACAGTTAGAAGAAGCCAAATATCTTGGTATACACTTAGATAGACGACTAACTTGGCGTAAGCAAATTTTTTCTAAGCGGAAGCAATTGAGGCTAAAGCTTAGACAGATGTACTGGATTATCGGATAAAAATCCAAACTTTCCATAGAAAGTAAGTTACTGCTAAATTCTAAAAAATTACATTCTAAAACCCATTTGAACCTATGGAATACAACTCTGGGGCTCGGCATCAAATTCCAATCACGAAATATTACAGAGGTTTTAAAATAAAGTAGTTCGTATGATTGTTCACTCACCGAGATTTGTGTCCAACAGTATCATATCTATTATACATGAGTCATGACATACCACTACCGACAATTAAAGAAGAGATCGAAAACTTTAGTGTCAAATACCGCCAAAGACTCTCTGACCATCCTAACCCACTTTCAACAACATTAGTTACGAACAACGAAATAAAAATGCGTAGATTGAAAAGATTCACACCGGAAGACTTATCACATATTAGATTCGGAATAACATAAATGTAATTTATATATTTATTTATTTATTGCACTTTGTAGAGGTTACTTATTGAAGTATAACTCTTCATGTTATTTAATATTTCAAAAGAAAAGTTTATTGTACTCGTACAGATTGCTTGCATTCACAGAAGTTAAATAAAAAAAAAATTTTTTTTTAGATGTTTTAGTACACCGTACCCACACATAAAAAAGTAAACAAACTAGCGTAAAGTCAGACGTACTAGTACGAACTGAAGAAAAAAATAAAAGTTATGCAATTTTTTTCAATAGTAGAGGCGCCGGACATACGCCAACTAAATTTACATACTCTATATACTGTAGTGTTTCAAAGTGATTCGGACCCACCCTATGCATTTTGGTTGAAATTTTTATTTTTATAATTGATTTGTAACATTGTAGATTTTGTTAGGTGGGGACGAATCACCGGAAATTCAAGGTTTTTTGCCAGGGGTCGCCGCACGAGTCGGTGGTGAGACTGTTGGCTATTAAGATATTTTTGATTTTGAAAAGATTTTCGTGCAAATATTATTTTGTGAATAATTAGAAGTATTTTGGTTGGATGTGGCCGCCGAGTTTTGAATAATTTGTGAGTTTGAGTTTTTAGATTTTATTTTTTTGGTTAAAGATTCTTTTTGACGAGCGACATTTTTTTTATTACAAGTTTGGATTTAGTTTATTTTGAAAGCTATTAGGTTAAATTATCGTAACATTTAAAAAATAAGATAAAATTTATAAGTGCGAACATGGCGTGATTGATAAGCCGACGATTTGATAGTTGGAAATCACAAGTTCGAACTCTTTAAAGAAGTATGGAAATTTTATATTGGATTTTGAATTATTGATTATTTTTGGAAAACAATTAATTATTTTTGGAACAAGAAACTTTTTATTTTATTTTGACAACGCTAGAACCCCCGCCCTAAAATAATACCAACTTATATCAAACAAAGGTGTAAAATTGATTACTGGACCCAACGTAGCTGCAATGTGCAAAGTACGAGATGAAAAGCGAATTTCAACGAGCAAGCTTGGTGCACTTGAAAAAAGTCAACAAGGGCTAATATTAAGCGACGAAAATAATTATCTTTTCGTCAGGAAGATTTTCAATGTGAGAAAGGTTAATTGTACGGAGCAGGTATTGCAGATTAACGGTAGTTATGATTTTACAATAAAAAAAATTATAGTAGACTTTTAAAACCGCTTTGCTCGAAGCAAATTTTGTAAAACAGTGTAGGTGATCTTTCAGTCTGTACTGGATGAATTGACTTAAAATTTGGAAGACATGTTTGAAGAAATAGTTGTTTCGGCGTGACGAAAGATTTTGTTTAATTTATTTTCCGTTAATTTTTTATTTAAGAAATAGCAAATGTGCTCTTTTTTACAACAATAAACTAAAAGCCATAGCCAACACAATGTAATTAATAAAAAAAAACTTTTATTTTTTTTCAGATCAACCCAATTGCCAAAATCACCTACACTATCCGACCATACACGATATAAACAAGGTTATATGCAAAGCCGCGTAATTCCTGCAAATATGATTATTATTTAATAAAATTTTATATGTAAACTAAAGTTAGATAGGTACTAGGTATTAAAAAATAGCTAAAAATTTCAAAAATCGCATTTGTAGGTTTTCCGCAACTAATTTTCAAAATTCACATTAATTTTTGCCTGCTCACATTAGTGTAACCCCTTAACAAAAAAACAGCTCTCCAGGTCTCCTGACAACTCAATCATTCAAATTAGCAACCAGATCACGACAATACATTTTAATCCAAATTGTTATAGTTTTAAGTTATTCCATATATTCCAATATTTCATAAAATTGTAAAATAATTTTGATATCTTTTTTTTTAATTGATTTTTCACATGTTAATAACCTTAACCATATTAATTTTGTTATCTTCTATTGTTCTCTTAATTCTCAATATGAGCTTATCACTAAACTGTTAGTAATTTATTTATTACTTATTATAACTAGTTAAGTAGGTACTCTAATATAGAGTGCAATATTACATTGATATTGAAAAACAAATTAAAAATATCTGATTTTTAGTTTGTTGTTTAAACAAATAATTTTAAACTGTCTATATTTAACCGGTAATTTTTTCTATAATTGACGAGTTTCAGATATTATCAGATAACTCTTAAATTGTTATTTATTTATTGAATTTATTTTATGGAAAAAAAACGCTACGGACTTTCTAGTAATATTTTTCTAGATACGTTTATTAACCCCTAAGGACGGTTACAGTTTCATGCTTTAGTGCTTCGACTACCAAGCGGAGATTCTTGGTTCGAGCCCGAGTGGGAGAAAAACTTTATTTTGTAACCGTCCTCTCTCGCCGGATACTGGCAAACCATCGAGGTAATACGCCTTGGAAAACCTTTCATAAATTGAAGTGGTTAGCCAAAACTCACTGTGGGTTGCAGTACAACTGTGTAACCCCTAAGAAACTAATAAAATTAAAGTAACCAATCGCGGTCAATAATGAAGTTCAACTGGTTTTAAATTAAATTTATTGAAAAGCGACAAATAAGGTCCCATTTAAACGAATCCGACTTTATAGACATAAAACCTCACTAAAAAATTGACACTGATCTTACAGGAAAATAACAATTTCTTGATTAATAAAGTTCAAGTAAAAAACAAAAGCCAGTTTATCAATTTTATTTTAATTTTGCAATAATTACCGCAAATTAACTATTATTTTTCAAATTGATAAAATTTTAGATTAGAAGTCACCTGAATAAAAACAAGAATATATATTGTCGTGTTTTGAAACGTTAAAAACCTTATTTTATTTATTTTGTAAATTATTTTGAAGTTTGTTCTGTTTTTATTTATATAGTTATAATTTATTTATTTGTTTGTGATGCGGCCAAGCGCAGAATTGTATCCGCTGCAAATTAATTTGATAAATTTTGATTTTTGATGTTTTAATAAAAATTGAAATTACTTTTAAGTTTGAAAAGTTGTTTTAATTAATTTGTGAAGTGCTAATTGATGAAGAATTTTAAAGAAATTGGATGTTTTTGGGTGATTGTGAAATATTCACAGCGAATTTGATTGACCGGCGCTGCCAGTTGCAGGATACACACACGTGCAGTTACTAAACCACATGTGTTAAAAATTTTACAATACAATAAAATTGTGAAACAAAATTTTATTGTTTTATTTTATTGTTTATTTAACTTTACAGTTAGAAATAGAAGTCGTCGGTCTGTGAAACCGATTGTCAGTACTGGAGGATTAAGATTTTTTTCTCCCACTGAAAATGGAGTTAGTTTGCAGTTACAAGCATTTTGTTTTAATTTTGTACAAAAACAGGGGAACCACCCAGACCTGACTCATGTCAGGTGTATTATAGCAAAAAATTGTTACTATATGCTGATCATGTACGATTTAATTCGGTTTTATTTTAAGATTTCATAATATTTATAATGTTATTGATTCAAGTACACTATAGAGTACCTTTCTGACAGTTTTAGAATTTAAAATTATAAAAAAAAGCAATAACAAAAAAAAATTTGCTAAATAATTTGAACAGCTAAATAAAGCATTGATAAAAAATGTACTAAACAAATAATAACTAAATAATAATAACAAAAAATAATAATTGTTAAAATATTTCAATATTTTGCAACAAGTTAAGGTGGCAAATTTTTGAAAAATTTTGAATGACGTTTGATAGATGTCTCGGGCAACGTTTTATGTCCATCAAAAGTAAGCAACAAATTTGCCACTTACATTGGCGTAGCTTGTGTGACAAACTATTAAAAAGTAGTTTTGAGCGTCATTTTTATACTCGTATTTACATTTTTTTGAACTTTTTCTTCGCTTCAATTGATCTATTTGATTTCTTATTGCATTTAATGAATGATCTACTAACTATTTATTATTTGCTTGCACTAGTTTCAGTTTTATTTCCATTTTAAAATGTTTACAATTAAAACTTTTTTTCATCTGTCACAAGAATAGTATTTATAATACACGAGCTTCTCAAAATTTTAGTGCACATTTTTATTAAATTAAGAATTATCGATTTACTTGCCATCTAGGGACAAATTTTTTTAGTTATATTTACAAGACATCTCAGAAAAATCACAAACAAAATTTTGTAAATAAGATTATGTTGGTAACCGTGCTGGCGGTAAGAAGAAAAGCTTATGCCGTGTGTCTTATGTTTAAATAAAGATGTGTGCACCGCAGCAAAGTATTTTCTTGAGAAGGTAAATTTTTTACATTTTAGATCACTAGAGGCATTGCAATACATACATATTGATATGCCCCCAACTTTGCAACTTTGCATTTTCACCCTCTAGTGAAATTCGCTGAGGTAACACAGATTATTTTAGTTAGCTATGAGCTCTTCAAATTGTTTTTTAAATCGTAAATTAAAATTCTCAAATTTTTGTTACCTCGAATGTGGTATTGAACTTTTGCTTCACGTGCGCGCTCGCTTTGCATATGGTATTCCAGCTAGCTTCAGTACGCCTGGTTAAACAAATTTGTTGCAATGTAATTTAATGCATCGACTAAAATTATCACAAATTCTTTACTTTTCCAATTTTATTAGCACTTCACTTATTAATTAAATAAAAACATCAACTCAACTTAACTTATTTTATTAATTTTCAAAAACAATTAACAATTTTAATTTTCATTGCGGGAATGATGTTCGTCCGCTCGTCTACTCGACGTGATGGCCTGAGCCCAAGTCTTTCTATTCAAGCCCCACTCTTTTCTTACTTTTTCGTTCTTCCCACCTTTATTTTTATAGCAAATTTAACAAACATTTTTTTGTACAATGATAAATAAATAAATACTAAAACAAATTCAAACTTTAAAATTATTTACAAATTAAATGAAATTTATGTTGTTATGGTTTCAAATCACGACAATATATATGTAATTTTGAATTTGTAAATTAAAAATTATTAAACTTTTTTTGTATTTATATCGTAAATAAATACCTTTCTATTCTGTCTTGTTGAATTGTCCAACTCAACTGAAATCTGAGCAAATCAATACTCACATTTTGCAATCAGATATAATGCTGTGTTTCAAAAATGATAGATAGAATGATGGTTGACGCAGCTGACGTGTAATTTGTGAGCTTATTGAGTTTGAATTTAAATTTAATTGAGTAATAATGAAAGCGTTAAACTATGCAGAAAGCTTAATAAATAGCATTATAATATATTGTTTAGTTAACTTGTTTAATTACAGATTATTGAACTGAGTAATTTTATAATTTGTGAAATTAAACAAGATTTTTTTAATAAAAAGCATTTGATTGAAATTTATAATTAGATTTAGTAATTAGAAAAACCGTTGGATAAGTTTGAAAATAAAAATAAAACAGAAGCTGTAGTTGCATATTTCAAGATGAAAAGATTATAATGGAATTGAATAAAATTTGGAATTGTGATTAATAAACTAATTGATTTAATTATTGAAGGAACTACATATTTTAATGACAAGAATACAGCTGTATGCCGGTATCGTGTAAAATTTGACTATACCATTATAGATTCTATTGCAACAAAATTGAAATTTACATAATTATTTTGGAAATTGGGCGAAGATTTTGAAAATCAATTTAACTTTTTATGACATTATATAATAATAAGCGCTCCACGTGTAACATAAAAGGTATAGCATTGGAATGCTAAATTGAAATCAAAGGAAGTAAAGAATTTATAAAATTTAATTAAACAAATTGAAAGCAAAACAAGATAGAGATAGATCAGAACTTACAAACCCTTGGAAAGTTTTTCAGCTTCCGCCAAAACAGAGCGAAACCGTGGTAAACCAGTGTGGTGGTTTTTCTCTCAGGGTATCACCATGATAATATACCCGTTCTTTGATAGGACTTAAAGATACCTATTTTGGGCCATTAAATAAAGTCACGTTAATATAATAATAATAATAATAATAATAACTTTATTTGGTATAAAAAAAGATACCACTATTTACATCACAAAACAAAAGTAATACTCTAATAAATTTAAGAAACACAATATTCAAGCAACTCATAAAAACACATACAAAACCCAAGAAACATACATTTATACATGTATAAAAAACAAACTATACGAATTATACAAACAGATTTATATTTAGACAAAATTGAACATTTTATTTAGTGCCATGGTAGGTACGATAGGTATAACATTTTATTAATACGTATTATATTGTCATTCATTTGCAGAAAGTTTAAAAGTTCAGTTTTTTTAAAGTTTGTATTTGTGTGGTAAACAATAATCCAGATAGTTTATACGGAAATTGACTATATTGACCGAAAGTGGATTATATAATATATTTTTTTAATTTAAACAAATCGTGCTAACTAATCAATTAGTAGTTTAATTAATTATTAAGATAAATAACAAATTATACTTTGGTTCTAACTAACGTAATAATGTAACTGATTGACTGGCAACGTAACTTGACAGTCAATTGACTTGACTTCCTAGTCAATCAAATGTGCTCCAACTTGTGAGTACATAACTAGAGGGTGGGTTTGACAGTTCAAATCTGCCAAGGATCTAAGGCCTCATCGGTTGGTTGATCCGCTGGAACGTCGTTATTTGAAATCATTTAAACTTATTTTGCAGTTGCAAAATTTAATTTTATTAACAAAAGTAGATTCATTGTAACTGCTGATAACATCTAAAATAAAATAAAAATAATATTATATGAAATGAAAAGTTGTTATTTTTTAATACGTACAGAATAAAGTAAAGTTAAATCTATTGTACAAAAACCTCCAGCCGTTAAGCGTCATTCACATCCAAGTAACGTACGTAGCGGACATACAAGACATAACGCGAGAAAAGTTGAAATGCATGGTTTCAAACGCTACTAGTGACATTCATACAAAACATAGCCGACATGAAGTAACGTAACAAAGAGTTCGGTCAATTTCAACTTCTCCGTAATGTTTTCTATGTTTGACCAATGAGATGCGTTTATTTTACAAGGCAACACCTCCGTTTTAAAATTTTAAATTGTAAAGTGAGGTTTACACTTTCCACATTTAAACTTTTAGGTTAAATTACAGCGTGTCGTGTGTTTCTTGTGAGTGTGTTTTTTATTGATATTTGGTTAATTATGGTTAATTTATAGATCTGATACATTCGTATCCCTTCCTCTACGATCGTAGAGAAACCGATACCGTAATAAACCGATCGGGTGAAAATACGCGTGCGCGTTCTTTACGTTTCTATGTTTTCTATGTTGATGTGAATGACGAGTCATTTGCTATGTTTTGTACGCATAGAGGTATATATTAAAACTACTGGAGGAACCACTAGGTGCAACAAAACGGTCCGACGTAAGTTTACTCTTCCCACACTCCTTAAAGGATTTGGTTCAAATTTTGTAATGCAAAATCATAGGATAAGTAATGTTTAAACGTTTAAATAAATGAATTATAAGAAATTAGGATGTGATAAATAATTAAAATAATTGTAGACATATTATAATGTGATTTTTAATTAAAAATTCACATTCTAATTTAAAAAATATATATAATTATTTAAAAAAAATTAATATCCTGTATATTTCACTAAATTCATACACATGAAATCTTGAAATTGGGGCAATTTACAACTTTTGTAATTTTTAATTACAACTATCGTTTCATTTTAGGTTTTTTATTTGGGTTTGTTTAGTTTTCCGGTTTAGAATTTTTTAAAATAAGTTTATTTATTCATATTGGCTTCAAGTATGTATAATTTTTGTTTTTACTAAAATGAAATAAATTTGACTTTTAATCAAGTTTGAATTTTGAATTTAATAGCATAACTTTTCAATCATTTCAATAATTTTTCCAGGTTTGCCTGATGAGATTCCGAAAATCGAAACATACGGTTATATAACAGCGTGTCGCAAGCTAAATTATTCATTTAAATAGTTTTTGAACAATTTTACGTAAGTTATGATTTAAATTATTCTTCAATTTCATGTAACATGTAAGAATTAATTTTATATAAAAATATAATTATTTTCTTATAAACACAAAAATAGAATTGTGAATTAAATTAAAAATGCATAGAAAATAAAATTATAAAACATCGAAAGAGAAACAATTATACATTTTTTAATAAAATTAGTTTTGTAAGTTTACTTCTTACAGAACTGCCCTGCAAGACTTTAGAAATTGTTAGCCTTTTTCCTGCAATATAATATATCGATACGAAGAGAATACTCTAACAACTTAAAATTCATAGTTTTGAGAAAAACAATAGGAATAAACAATTATTAAAGGTTTATTCTAAAGGTTCTATTGTTTATTAGTAAATTTTTACATTATTATTATGTAATAATTGTGGAGCTTATTACTCAAAAGGAAAACTTGCCTTTTATCAAAAGAAAACAACAAAAAAACTAGGGTTTTTACGGTATTGCCGTCAAATATGAAATAATTATTCATAATTTTTACTGACGAAACTTAAGATAGGTACTTAATTTTTATTAAACAAACATTTTTTTATTCCATGCTATAAAATCATTTATTTTCTATAACATGTCACATATAACTCCAAATCGGCATTTTTTGAGTGATAACATTATTTTTTTAATGTTTATCAACATTATATTATATTATTATAATCTTATCAACATAATAAGTCTGTGCTGTATTTAATTTTGAGGAGTTCTCGTCTATATAAATCATATTTACCACGTTATTATACAATGTCAAATCGAGTTTATACCTTTAAGGAGTGGGGGAACGCTATGTAAAATCGGACCGTTTTCTTTTCATAGGGATTATATGTAAGTGGTGCCTCCAGTAGTTCTAATATATATCTCTATGTTTGTACGTTATGTCTTGTATGTCCGCTACGTACGTTACTTGGATGTGAATGACGCTTCACTTTTACTTCGTCGTGCAATAGTTGAAGTTGTAATGCGTTTATCTGCACAAGAAAAATAAAATAAAATAATCGGTATTTTATAACAATATAAATAGTACTTATATTTATTATCGTTAGCTCATTACCTACAAGTATATCACTTCAACTCACGAGAGTTGAGTTTAAATTGAGATATATTTGAAATAACAATAAAGATAGCATTTTTTATTTTCAAAATCTCATTTTCCAAAAAAATACTAAAACAGCTAACAAAGCAAATAATAAAATAATCCGTATAAAAAATATACTAAGCAAAATAAATTTATTTTTTCTAATTATGTTTCAAAAAGTGTCACTTTTTGACACTCAAAAGTGTGCGGAAAAGTAGTACTTTTCCGCCCTAGTGCGGAAAAGTAATACTTTTCTGCACACTTGTGAAAGTGTGCGAGAAAGAAAGAAAAAGTTCTAATCTACTTTATTTATAATATACATTAACGGTTACATTAGAACAATTATTAAAAGTGTTAACTGCGCCGCATCCGACATATCTGACATATTTGCTAGTATTCTAAAACCACAAATTGTATAACCATAAAAAAACACGTGGTCACTTACCTGTTCACGTTGTAATGGCTACTATCTATGACCTACCTACTTTGTACCTACTGTCTATAATGGGCTATCAACCGCAAAATACAAAAATTTTACAGTATAAACGGCTACTTTTTTCTTGAGAAATGTTATTGGTTCTTTTTGAAACATAATTAGAAAAAATATTGTTCGATACTCGTGGAAAACTATCTTTTCCATTCTCGGCTTCGGTTTACAATCTCGGCCTTCGGCCTCGATCGTCAACCTCCGCCTTGAATGGAAAAATGTTAGTTTTCCTAACTTGTATCGAAAATATCTATATTAACATCTTTTATGCCCGGTTTCAGCAACATTAACTTTAACCTGTGTTAGTTAACACGTGTTAAAGTTAATCAGTTGTTAAATTTTGAATGGGTTGCAGCAACGTTTTCTAATCTATAATTAGTTAATCTCTGATTATGTGTAATATGGTTATATTGGTACTCCCGAAACGATAACCACGCCTAGTTTTTATTATATAAGTAGTTCATAGGGTTCATAGTAGTTCGTTAGTTCAAAAGTTATCATAAAATAAGGTTCAGTGCAGTGTTAATTAAAAGTACAATTAAAATTAAAAGTACATAACAGTAAGCTTAATTTTAATGGTTAATATTAAATTACGATTGAAAAAATAATGATAACGCAGGGGAACACTGTCTGCTTTAGTTTAGTTTCGCTTTAGTTTTTGAGGAAGCAACCCTCTTATATTGAAAATAAATGAAATAGAAATATACTCCAGGAAAAAATATTTGTTGTATTTCACAGTGTAATTATTGGTGATAAATAATAAATTGTTAATATGATAATAAATGAATTTGTGCTCATAAAACAATAAAAAAATTTATTTATAAAAGTTTTTAAAAATTACTGCGTATTAATGCAGTGCGTACACTTTATATTTGAATTATTTTGTTTGTTTTAAGCGAATGGAATGTTCATTTCTGCTTTTTCTATGTCTTTTACATCATTGAATTCGTCTTTATCTTGCAGTTGCTTACTGTTATGAAGCACGGCACATGCAAAGATGATGATGACTGACGTGGTGGGTACACACAATCCTGTATGTCCTCAAAAGCTGTTGGAAGGACCCCGTTGCATAAAATCTCAACGTTAGTAGAAGTTGAAGCATCCCGAAAAAAGATTTGCTTCGATTTGCATCTGGCTCCATCTTATCTAATCTGTTCATTAACTCGATCACACTTTCTTTGTGCTGAACATTGTTTATTTGCAAAATAAAATAAATAATATTGACTCGTACTAAATATAAATATAAAAAATATAGGTAAATATAATTATAACTCTGTCACTTCTGTCACCGTACAATATGAAAGGGTCTTTTCTATCAGGAATGACACGGACAAATCAAACATTTTCAAAAAAATTGTAATTTTCTAAAAAAAAATTTTTATTATATGACAATTTTATTATATGACAATCTTTCTTGACAATACAAGTTAACTTTTATAATGTATAAATAACTTTTTCTTTAGTTGATAATTATCAAATTCAAATTCAAAGTACTTTAATCACTGGTCAACCAGTAATTAAATATTTTGGGTATTTAACCTGTGTTAAGCACAAATTAACGTTGCTGCAACCCAAAATCGTCTCAACTACAGATTTAATCTATGATTACCCTAATCACAGATTAAACTTAACCTGTGTTAAAAATTATATTGCTGCAACCCAAATCGGATTTAATCTATGATTAAATATTTAATCTAAGATTAAATACCCAAGTTAAGGTTGCTGAAACCGGGCATTAGAGTTAAAGACAAATTATTATGTCACACTTTAAAATCATTTTACATCAAATTTCGCTTATTAATAACAATTTATTTTAAATAACAATTGATTTAAAATTGTTATAAATGGTGATTAAATTTAATGTTAAAAATTATTTTACCGTGTGATTTGTAATTTGACTAAAATTCTTGAAGATGCTTAGATCTAAGCGAAACTTGTAGAGTTAATAAATAATTATAATTTGCAAAGCAGTATATTTTTCTTAAACCCTTATACTTATAAAAAATCAAGCTGTTATTGAAAAATTCATGTAATAAACATTAAGAATTTGATTTAACTTGAATTTAATTTAACATTAATGCCCGTATTCACAAACAAATGTATAACAGACAATTACAAAACGGTCAATTACAAAACAAACCGTTTAATTTTTACGATTGTAAAATGAAACATGATATTCATAAACATTACTGGAGATTTTTAAAGGTGCGTTACGTAATCAAACGTAATAGGTTAGGTGGGAATGTAATTTTACAAAAAAAGGCATAAATGTCAGTAAACGTCATCGCAACCTAAATAAAATTGTTACCGATTGGACAAGAAGATGTGTAAGTGAAGCAAAATATTTCACCAAAAAGCAGGAATTGTCTGAAATGCTACTACGATAAAAATTAAAAATTATTGAGTAGAAGGAAAACTTTTGGAAAGCAAGTTGCGGCAAGAACTTTTGAATGAGATTCTTTTAGAAAAAAAAAGTAGATGCCGTAAATAGTAAACAATGTTTGTAAATTATTCATCATCATCATCAATTCCGTCATGGGTTAGGTCTTTGACCTGTTCCGTCCCATCTCTTTCTTGATCTTCCTACATCTCTGCGTCCCTGGTTTTGTAGTTGTGAGCCTTCAGAGGAATCCTAAAGTTTGTCATTTTCTGGAGTTGTTCTTCTCATTTTGTTCTGTTACCTACTATTTTAACGATTAAATACATTTTATATTAAATTTTGTCCTGTGCTTATATTATTATTTAAATTATGATTATCGATAGGAATTAAAGAGAAGGGATCGGGATCTAAAGCCCAAATTTGATCTAACGTCTATGCATCTGGCAAGGTTAGCACTCTACTAGAATATATGCAAATGCTCAAAAAACCGCGAATGCCAAGTGTAAATTTGAAAGATATGAATTACTTGATATTGCATATTATGTAAAATAGCAGTAGCTACTACAACTGCAAGAATCATTTCCTGTTTTGATGGCATTCCTAGAGCTAAACATAGAAATCTCCTTTTCAAAATTCTAAAAGCACGTTTGATGCAATTTCTTGTTTGAATTTGAGCGGCATAGTATTGCTGTTCATCTGGAGTTATAAGATTTTGTAATGAACTGAGACAATATGATTTGCAGGCATATCCACCATCTTCAAGTAAATAACTGTCCGGATGCATAAAACCTTAACGCAATTATGACTTGGTTTATAACTGAAATTGCTTTATTTCTTTTTGTTTGCTTTTCTAATCGTGGACCAATTATAAGAATCAAATCATGAACAGTATTTTTCTCAAAGGAATATCTTATTTTAAATACTTAGTCGTCTAGAAACTCAAAAGGATTTTGCATGTTTCTTACAATTGGTTCACGTGGCATTGCTGGCAAAATTTCTTTCTCAAATTCTATATCAAAATCAGAACTCGATATATTCATTTCAATTGATAGAGTCGATAACCTGAATTTTCAGTAACTTTACTTTGCAGATATCGTTTTAATGAACCGTTATATTCATTACAACCCAAAAAAAGCTGTTTTTATTACGGTTAATTTAACATGAGATTTTACATTATCATCGTTTGTGAATACCAAATATCACTATTTAATCCTCCGTAACGTATAACGGACCGTTAAATTAAGTTGTTATTATTACGGTTGATTTAACATGAGATTTTACATTATCATCGTTTGTGAATACCAAATAGCACTATTTAACCCTTCGTAACGTTTAACGGACCGTTAAATTTAGTTACGGACGTTTGTGAATACGGGCATAAGAATTTAACAATGCAATTCTAGGTACGTGAACAAACTCTACAAGTATAATTTTTGTACCTAAATAGTCATTTTCGTCAGCTGTGTAATTTTTGCTTAAGCATTTAGTACAACACTATAAAATTTGGAAAAATTCACAAGTACGGTTGCCAGCAGATGTGTTACATTTAAAAGCCAACAACCAAGTGGTAAGAGATGAAACTAATTTTTACACACATCTTACTTAAACTTAATCAGTGGCGTCTTGTTTAAAAAGGAAAACGCAACATTAAATTTTTCATTTTTATTTTAAGCAAAAATTATTTTTTACTTTATAATTTGTAACATCTTAAGAGGGCGGCCGCTGCGCATTTAACCGCTACGAGCGCTACATGTACAAAATTAGACAAATTTTTATGAATGCACAAATGTTCAACACTTTAAAATTTTTTGCATCTGATTGAAAATATATGAAAACAATAGATCTATTTAGGTCACGAAAAAATTTTATTACAAAATTCGGCCGTGGTGTATTGTTTATTGTTAATTAAAATTTGAAAATTTAGGAATTTTTTTGTTAATAAAGTGAACTTTTTTTATTTCGTACCCAAGCTACCATTATAAATGTGCTAATTTAAAAGTATAAACGTTAACAGTTCATTAATAAAGTTTTTCTGTATGTTTTTGCGATAATTAAAATATTTCAAATTTAGATTCTAATCATGAGTAGCAACATGTAATTTTTCTAGTTCGGCCATTAGTTCATAGGGTAATAATACAGAATACTGTACTTTGCTTTCATAATGTTATAAAAAAGTAAAATTTATTGTATATATTGACGTGAAATTCCCCCTGGTTGTTTTTTTTTTACTTATTTCAAATTAAATTTGTTTTTCAAAATTATTAAAATCAAATCCAATTTAATTTCAAATCAAAAATTTCTTCAAGGGATCGAAGTTTTGGTTTTACCGTTATCCAAATCGCCTGCTTATCTGTCTGGCCACACGCTCGCTCTTACAAATAATTTTAATTTCCAATTTTTAACATAAATCGAATGTCTTACTCGAAATACTCGTTCTGCAAATCAATCAACCAGATCGAAACTATTATCGCTCAGTAGCCACTCAATAAAAATTTTATCCAAACTCCAAATTTCAAAAATTATATCATCCAAAAAAAGGCGCAATAAATGCATTCGCATCAAATTACTTTATTCAATCAAAAATAATTACTCACAATTTCAAAAAATATCAAAAACTCAGCGTAACAAAATCAAATTTCAGCGGGCATGCAAAACTCGCACCCGCTGTCCACCATGGTCGGCACAAAAAGCCTCGATAAAACCTCACTTCTACCAACTTTAATTTCCAAAGTTTTTGCCTCCCAAAATTCAAATTCAAATATTTCTTAAACTTAATATCAAAATTAATGACAAATTAACAGGGTAGGTAAAACTTTGGTTCGAAACATGACAATATAGATTAGGCATGTTTATGAGGCAATTATGACCATAAGAAAATAAATCGGGCACCTCCTTTGTGGTAATTCGAACACATTTTTTTATCTAAATTTGACTTTACTTTTGCATTACAAACTCGAATAATTTTTATTTACAGCTAAATGACGTAAGATTTCGGTAACTTCACATTAATATAAAAGATAAGCAGATATTTTTTGACAATATTGAATATAAAGAAAAACAAAGGGTCACTTTTTTAAAGTATAAAATAAATAAACACAATTTAAAAAGTAAATTCTTTATTAATAATCGTATGTTCGCGGAGAAAAAACAGTGCCCAGGTCAACCCTTCGGAGGCCCCCGTTAATCAAATAATCTATGAGTCAGATTAAGAAACTATCAGCAATTTTCAAAACAATAACAACTTTTGTATACAAAATCAAACAAGGCGATTTTTACAGTTGTACTTCCCTGCATTATTTTTTGTATTTGTTTTAACACTTTTTGGTAATTTCCTTTTATTATTTTCAGCAATAGCATCTTGAATGTATGGTTGATCTATCCATTTTTTGTTTTTTTTTAAATTGTTGCGAATTAATTCAGGAGCTATACATTCAGTGTAAAATTGTTGTAATTTAGGCAAAATAGAATTATTCCAGAACTGTTCTTTTTTGTAAATTTCTTCTATGAATACTGGTATCATGTCGTTGATATAGACAACGAAATAACATTTTTCCTTTTTGGTGATATTTAGTTGTCCTTGAACCTAAAAATATTTTATTAGTACTTTGACATCTACATAAAGTTTAAAAGTACCTGATAATAATAATTATGATTGCGATTTAATTGTATCTGGCATTGTTTTCGGGTTTTTTTAAACAAATCTTCAATTTCTTTATCTCGATTAGCTCTAACAAAGAAGTAACTTGGGTATCGGGTGAATAAATGCATTTGATTTCTAAAATTGCATTTTCTCCTATCAAACCTGTTATAATAAATTAAGGTTATGTTATTTCTTTGAATAGCTAATACTATAATCTATTTTTACCATCGGGTGAAGCAGCTAAGAAACCATGATCTTCGTCAATCCAGAGACCCGATTTTTGAACTTTCTTTCCAGTTGCTTTCTCAAATAGTGATGCAGCCACAGTCTCTTTTGATATACCATATTCGGTTGCCAGAGAATAAAATGAATTGTAATTTAAGCACGATTTGACTAGGTTATGACACGATGTATGTTGCCGACGTTTTACAACATTTCCAAATATTGATGCCGTTAATCTGGGATGCCTTTCGTACTCATACAATTTGTTTCCAAATTGCCCCACAGTTTCACTTTGGATACGATTTTTTTCTTCCGTAGTAACCTAGAAAATCAACAAAATCAGAACTAGCTTATAAATTTTATTATGTTAATATTTTTACTTGTAACCGTAGTGTTTGCTGTTTAGCTTCCGTCAGAATAAATTGTGAATCCTCAATATCCTCCGGTTCATTTGCAAACTGTCTATAATCTGTGTTTTTACTCACACTTGATGTTTTACAACTCCGTTTGCTTTTTTTAATTGCAGGAAATAAATTTTTTCGGCAAGTAACCGTTTTTCGTTGGTGCTTTTTAATAAAGTTTTTAAAGTGACGGCCTGGACTACTTCCAACGCATTTCTTCCACGGACTCACATGCCACGCAAAACTTTTATTGTATCTCAATCCTGATAAATTCACCCTTCGTTCATATGAACCGCGTTGAATTAAATTTAATCTTTTTCCCATATTAAAGCGAGCCACAATATTCATTAACCTTTCAGCACGATTATTGTTTTCATTTTGTATTAATAGGTGTGCCTTCCTAACTAGTAAGTTGAGTACACCTACAAAAAAAATAGAAAATTAAAAAAATATTGATGAAGAAGAAACTGATGACGTACCGTATAAATGATTAAATATGCCCGTAGCTTCTAAGTCAGAAACTAAATTATGTTCTGTGTCACCAATATTATTACATGTCCCTTCAGTGCATTGCAAATGATTTCCAAATACATGCTGTAATCCATTCTTTAATTGTTGTCTAAGTTCTTCAACATCGTTGCTATCAGATTTGGCATGTTCATAAATGCTACATTGTGCTCTTTTTGTAAGCAATTCAATTTTGTTCCCAGTTAATAACTTTCTACCTCGAAGATCAATGTGAGTATCTGCCTTCACTTTTCTTAAATTTTTTTCGTAGTTTTTCAATGCGTGGTTTGTACATTCGATCTTACGTACTTCTTGTCCGTATGGTACTTTTGCTTTAATTTTTGCGTATACACTTGCATCAGCGTCAGCTACAAATTCCAGGTATTTGAGACCATGCATTTCTTCACTACACAAAAATCCCTCTACAACCATATCGGACTCCATGGCAGGTGCTGACGAAGACCAATTTTTATAGCATCTGTGGTCTCTAACATCTTCGTTTTTATTTTCAGCTCTTGCACAAATAGAGCAATATTTATTTCTAATTGCTATAAAGAATATTTCTCCTGTATATTGTCCAATTATAGCTACCATTCCAGATTTTGAATTAAAATTAGTGCCATAAGAACGCTGTGCCTAAGATTCATCAACATAAATCCGTATCCGTGGCGTACCATCTGGACATACCAGTCCCATCTCAATAGCATGGTTCCGTTCTTTAATTCCAGCAGCTTTCATCGATCTCCACAATGATGACCTCCACTCCTAAAAACATAATAATTAATATAATATAAAATGATTAATTGTTGGGTAATGAAATACCTCTCCAACTTTATTTTCAATTTCGTAAAAAATATTGTCTGCCATAACAGGGATGTCTATACAACTTAGTAGTTCTTCTAAGTGACCATATGTACTTCCTGTTGCCAATGTTCTCCAAACTGCACCATAATTTATTTTAGAAATTGGCTCACATGGATTTTCAGTAGAATATTTAAAAACTGCAGAACACATTGTACAATTGAACGTTATAGTGCTAGCTAAACCTTGATTTACTCGACTTTCGCTTTTCACATATAGCTTACCGCTGGTACAGATTTTTGAGTGCTTATACTGTAATGGTACTGACCATTGTAATACATAATTTAGGTCAACAATTCTATTACCCACAATGAGGGAGAGTTTTTTATGTTCAGATTCAAAACATAACTGACTATTCGCAATGCTAAAAACCAACAAAACTCTTGATTAAATAAACGATGAATTAAACGCTATTATAATCTTACCTGTTGTACTCGTCCGATTCAATAAATCCTGTTGTTTGAAAAGAATTTTTAGGGATTTGTCTTTTCTTGACAGCTGGATAAGTTGCAGAACACCATTTTGGATTTCTTTTCAATTGTGATGTTTCAGGTAAACTATCCGTTGCACTAAACCAAAGTAATAACTTTAAATTTCTTTTATAATTGTAATATATAAACTCACCTTTCTTCATCAAAACTACAGATTACGATTACACATAAACATTTGATATGAAAGTTCGAGTTATTTAATTTTATAGTCGTTCTAGTATGAAAATGGATAGAGAATAATTAAAAATTTGTTAAATTTTATTTACCTCGCACTTTCATCATTCGAATTATCAGCATATGTATTAGATGTTTTATTTTCATCAATCACTTCAAAAAGTTGCGTAGAATTCCCATTTCTTTTTCTTTCCCAACAAAGTTTCGAAACTTTACTTTTCTTCGAACGTTTCGCAATACGGCCTAAGCTTCTCCCCATTTTAATAAACTTTATGAATTTCCAATAAAAAACTAAAATAATTTGATTAGTAAATTATATATCAAATTTTACTTACTGTGAATGATGTGATACTGTCTTAACACTTTAAATAATCAAATTATATTTTTTTTATCAAAAAACTATAGTAACTTATAAAAATTATCTTATAGAAAATTTTATTATATTTCGTTCTAAAAATAACAGCTGAGTACGATGTCAACATATGGTTAAAGAGAGACAAATAATAATGCTTGCTTTAATAGCTCAAATATTTTCAAGTTTTAAAGTGTATATGGTCGCTTCTTTTTGATTAATAGTTTAAGGTTGGTGGTGATCTTAGCTAATTTCGATAAAAGCTTCGCTAATGTCGTCCTCTTAAAAACAACACATTTCACACTTGATTAAGGATAACGAGAAGGAGCTTGTAACCATTTGCTTTTTCATTAACAGCACCTCTCGTTTAAAAAGAAAAACGCAACATCAAGTTTTTCATTTTTATTTTAAGCAGAAATTAATTTTTATTTTACAATTTGTAACATCTTAAAACAACACATTTCACACTTGATTAAGGATAACGAGAAAAAGCTTGTAATCATTTGCTTTTTCATTAACAGCACATCTCTCGTCATCGTTAATTCACACTTTATACACCAAATTTTTCATGCGGAGTTGTATTACCACAAAATCAATTAACAGATATTTTGCAACTGATCTTGAACGACAATTATTTTTATGTTGATAAATAAATTATCTTTCCTACATTTTGTGAATTTTATTGCTAAGAAAGAGAATATTTGTTTCAAAGTATTAGAATGCACCCCAAAGATACAATCGTTTTTACTCCCGCCTTCAAGAGCAAGTTTGAAGCACTTTGGAATTTTTGGAAACATAGCTATTTGATAAAAAAACATTGCAATATATTGTCGTGTTTTAAAACGTTAAAATAGTTTTTATTTATGTTGACAATTATTTTGAAGTTTATTTTGTTTTAATTTTAATTTTGTAAACGTATTGTACATAAAAATTTTGTTGTTAAATGGGGTAGGAAAAAGTTGCTTTATGGGGAGGTGGCGACTGCAGCCGGTCGCAAAATTGGGTCGGCTTAAAGTAAAGTTTTTAAAGTTAAAAGTTGTTTTATTAAAGTGGAAGTACTGCAGGATAAAAATGTTGAAAAATTTATGAAAATTTGAGAAATTGATTTACGACAAAATTTGTATAACAAGGCGGTCAGCTGTAAGCAGCCAGGCGCAGTTATGATACCATATACGGTAACGAAAATTTAAAGCAATAAAATTATTGCACATTTTAAAATTAAAATTGTAACTAAATAATTTTATACAATAAAAATTAATATTTAACCATTAAAGAAAATTTACATATGAAATTATTAATAAGAAAGAATCTCATGCTCTAATAAAGATGTGTGTACTTCAGCAAAGAGTTTTCTTGAGAAGGTAAATTTTCTACATTTTGGATTGCTAGTGGTATTGCAATATGAATAAACGAATACACTATTTGGTTTACTTAAAAAATTGTATTACTTGAAATTGTATTACTTCAAACCCAATTCAAGCTAAAAATAAATTTTCTTTACCGGATGATACGACAGAAGACAACGAGGAAGTAGAATCGAATACAGATAAAAGTGAACCGAAACCGCCGCCCATATTCGTAGAAGGTGTAGGGGACATAAATCCACTAATAGAACTGCTTAATGAAGTTGCAAAAGATGGCTACATCCTAAAAATTATAAACAATGATCTAGTCAAAATACAGCCAAATGCCAGTCAAAACTATACAGACATCGTAAAATCTTTAAAGGACAAGAAGACGGACTTTCATACCTATAAGCCAGAACAAGAGAAAGGCTTTCGAGTGGTTCTTAAAGGCTTGCACTCATCGACAGATTTGACAACACTGAAAAAGGAGCTCTCTGAACGAGGGCACACGGTTACCAACATAAGCAATATTAGACAAAAAATTAGCAACAACCCCTTGCCAATGTTTTACGTTGATATCCAATCGAAAGATAACAATAAAGAAGTTTATAAAGTAGATCGTCTCATGAATTCGGTAGTGTCCTTTGAGGCACCGCACGTGAAGAGAGAGATTCCTCAATGCAAAACATGCCAAAAATATGGGCACACCAGAAATTTTTGTAATAAGCCACCACGGTGCGTCAAATGTGCAGGTAACCACTTAACAAAAGAATGCCAAAGAAAATTAAAAGACGACAACGTAAAATGCGCTAACTGTGAGGGCAGACATCCGGCTAACTATAGGGGATGTTCTATACACAAGCAACTTCAACAACGAAAGTATCCTCAACTACGAACAAGAAATATGGAGTCCACAACATCTAATCAACAACTTTCAAATCAAACAACATCACGTAATGTAGCACAACCGGGCATGAGTTATGCACATCAGGCTGGACAAGAAATACCCTCAATACAACAACAGACTGGACAAGAAATCCCCTCAATACAGCAAGCACCACCCTCTACATATCATACAAGTCAACCTAGTTATCAAAATCCACCACAGCTGTTACAGCAGACAAATGACATCAGTGAACTTAAAGACTTAATGAAGAAGCTGATGGAGCAGATGAGCACGATGCTAAATCTGTTAACTACCGTAGTCACAAAAATGGCCTAATGGCTATACAATTTAAAATTTCAATATGGAATGCAAACGGCCTGTGTCAACATACACAGGAATTACAAACATTTTTAAAAATACATGAAGTAGACATAATGCTAATTTCTGAAACACACTTTACAGAAAAGAGTCACATTAAAATACCAAACTATACGATATACGATACTAAACACCCAAATGGAAGAGCCCACGGAGGTGCAGCGGTAATTATCAAAAACATCATTAAACACCACGAAATCAAAAAGTATCAATGCGACTATCTCCAAGCCGTCAATGTTGTAGTTGAGAGTTCTGTCGGCCCACTGGTAATTTCAGCAATTTACTGTCCACCGAAACATAATACTAAAACTGCACAATATGTTCAGTTCTTTAGCACATTGGGAAGTAGATTTATTGCCGGCGGTGACTTCAATGCCAAGCATACACGCTGGGGCTCAAGACTCATAACCACCAAGGGTAGAGAGTTACTTTCAACAGTAAATTACAACGGAATGACGACCCTATCATCAGGAAATCCCACATACTGGCCAAGTGACCAAGCTAAAATTCCAGACATAGTCGACTTTTATGTAATGAAAGGCATAAACACCAAATACTGCAAAATTGAATCGTTACTAGATCTTTCCTCAGACCACACACCCGTCTTACTAACTATATACACAAAAGTATTACTCAAAGAAAAACAACCAACACTGTATAACAAAAAAACTGACTGGGAACTGTTCCGAATCAAATTAGACGAAAACATTAATTTAAATGTGCCATTGAAACTGAAAGAAGACCTGGAAAATGCCGTCGAACACTTGACTAAATCCATCCAAAGTGCAGCGTGGCAAGCTACTCCTGACCAAAACACAATGTGCATTAAGGAATCGTGCCCTTCTATAATCAAAAACAAGATTGAAGAAAAAAGAAAACTGCGCAAACAATGGCAAGTGACGAGAACATCAGAAAATAAAGCAAAGTTCAACAAAGCAACTAAAAAACTTAAACAGCTCCTCTTAAATACTAAAAATAAATTTTTTACAGACTACCTTCACGGCTTGTCAAACTCCCAAGCAAACGACTATTCACTTTGGAAAGCCACAAGAAACCTTAAGCGCCCACAAAAAACGGTACCACCTATCAGAGATGATGCAGGAAAATGGGCTAGAAGTGACAAGGAAAAAGCCATTTTGTTTGCTGAACATCTTGCAAAGGTCTTCACGCCATTTCCCGCAACATCGCCAACTGAAGATGATGAAATATGTAGCTACTTAAATGCACCATTCCAAATGGACTTTCCGATTAAACACTTTAAAGTACAAGAGATCAAACAGGCTATCCTGCGAAATATTAACACCAAAAAGGCACCAGGCTATGACCTGATTACAGGTAAAGTCATGAAAGAAATAACACCAAAATGCTTTAAACTTATAACATTCATATATAATGCAATAATGAGGTTGGAACACTTTCCCAGCCAGTGGAAAGTAGCGCAAATTATTCTCCTATTAAAACCTGGCAAGAAACCAGAAGAACTTACCTCATATCGCCCAATAAGCCTGCTTCCAATTTTATCTAAGATTTTTGAAAAACTCTATTTAAATCGACTAAAGCCAGTTCTGGAACAAGAAGCCCTTATCCCAAACCATCAGTTTGGTTTCAGAAATCAACACAGTACGATAGAGCAGGTGCACCGAATTGTAAAACAAATTAGCGACGATCTGGAGTGCAAAAGGTATTGTTCTGCGGTATTTTTGGACGTGAGCCAGGCGTTCGATAAGGTGTGGCACGAGGGCTTATTCTTCAAATTAAAATTAAATCTCCCACATCATCACTATCAAATACTAAAGTCCTATTTGAGTGAGAGGCATTTCCTGGTAAAACACGGAGAAGAGTACACGGAACTTTTTCCAATCCATTCAGGTGTCCCACAGGGTAGCGTATTAGGGCCCACTCTTTACTTACTATACACGGCGGACCTGCCAACAACTAGTACAACAACAATGGCAACATTTGCTGACGATACGGCTATTCTTGCATCGCACACTGACTCCAAGACTGCTTCTAGAAATTTACAGAATCACTTAAACAAGTTAAATGAATGGTTCAAGAAATGGAAAATCAAAGCCAACGAAACGAAGTCTTTACATGTCACGTACACGATGAGAAGAGATACGTGCCCACCAGTGACTATGAACAACTGCGATATACCACAGAGTGAAAGCGCAAAGTATCTGGGTATGCACCTGGACAGAAGGCTGACTTGGCGCACTCATATCTTTAATAAAAGAAAGCAGCTGGGTTTAAAGTTTAGACAGATGCAATGGCTGATTGGAAGAGGATCTGAGCTGTCATTGGAAAGTAAGCTCCTAATCTACAAAGTGATACTAAAACCGATTTGGACATACGGCATTCAACTTTGGGGAACAGCCAGTGTGTCCAACATTGAAATCCTACAAAGGTTTCAAAACAAAATTCTCAGAACTATCGTCAATGCCCCGTGGTATGTCCCAAATGATGTTATCCATTCTGATCTTCGGGTCACCAACATTAACAGCGAAATCAAAAACTTCTCGGACAAATATCGAAACAGAATTGAATCGCATCCAAATGAGCTAGCAAATGAGCTACTAAGCCATTCACAGGAGGTCAGAAGACTGAAGCGTTTTAAACCCACTGACTTATCGACGCGTTTTGATTGTTTCATTTGATTGTAGTGAAGTTTGATTATGTTTGATTATAGTAAAATTTGATTATGTGTCATAAGAACTTTTAAGTTAACTTTTTACGGGAATATTTACTGAAATATTCCCAACATGCTAATATATTGTCAAATAATTTACTTATTGTTTCTGATCGAGACAGATTGTAGATACTCATTGAAATAAAAAAAAAAAAACTTGAAATTTAAGAACTATTTTACGCTGTGCTAATTAAATTACCACTAGATATTGCTTTTTTACTCTTATTTTTACTACTTATACGCTGACTATTTTTAGAATTTCATAATACCATTTTTTAAAAAGTTAATTAATTTAGTACTCTTACGAGGGTAAAAATTACAAAATCGTACTTACGTAATTAATAAACGCTTAATCTATTCATGAGTTCTGAGACCCGGTATTGTATGCTTTTTAAAATTTCTTTGATTTTATGCTTTATTGACTAGCTGACTTTTACAGGGTAAATATAAAAATCGATATTTAAAGAAAATATCAACCACGTTGTTCTAGGCCAGGATTTTGTTTAGTCAGTTTCTTTCTTTTTATACACATTAAACATTCTTTTTCAATCACTAATAAGTTAATATGCATAATCATGTTGAAAAAGATTTATAAACTAGCAATTTAGCTATTATTACAAACTAACATACAATATAGAATGGAAAGAGAGAGAAAGAGAGAGAAAAGAGTGTCTGAGAAAAAGAGAGAGAAAGTACTAAGTGATAAGTCGAAATTTAGATTTTTATGAGTTTCTGAAATTCGTTCTCATTTCGGCATAAACATAATTTCTTGTGCGATAAATGTCACATTAAGGCTGAAAGTAAGAGAAGAATTTCATATAAAATTATCCTTCTTTCGACTCACTTAGATTCTAGAAAACTAGATCTTTGGGATTAAAACTAGGGCTAAAATTTCGACTCGGGGTTAATACCACAGCAATGGTACTGAGTTAGATACATAATATGAAATTAACTTCGGAGCAATTAATATCTTGGATTTTAAAGAAAATAAAATGAAAAAAATTTAGACGAAGTCTATCAACGGTATAATACTACATTTACGAGTATTACATGGTACAGGTAGTTGTTGTAGGACACACAGAAGTGGGTTATACACCTAAGGATTATTATAATAATATGTATGTAAAATCTCAAAAAGTATGAAATGTGGCTTATCATTTTATAACAATAAGCCCTTCATATAAAAAATTGGAAGAATATGGAGTAACTGGAATGACGTTGAAGTTATAATTAAATCTTATTTCACAGAAAGAAAGCAAATCGTCTCCATTATTAGCGATGAAGTGGAATATAAATCTGAAAGTAAAAATGACATAATTAGACAATATAAAACAGTAGCAGCAGTAAGCGGCAAATCTTAGCAGTAAGTGACAGTATCGGCAGGACCGGGCAGTAAATTGTAATGTTATATAGTGAGCGCCAGTAAATAGCAAAAATTTTTTAAATACTGCTAAAACCCAGTAATTACAGTTGTAATCAAAAAAAAAGAAGCTGACGCAATTTTCGATATGTGTATGAAGTAAGACGAGAATTGCAAGTCAAATAAGTGTTCGATATAATAAATTTAAATCATAATATAAAAGCGGATATAATAATAGCTGTCAATATATAACATTGTTTCCATAGTGACGTCCGAACTATCATAATAATTTTGATAGAAATAATGATGGAAATTTTGACCGTGGGAGAAGGGCTTAAGTCATGGACTTGATTTTAATTTTAAAATGAAGTGTATTTCACTTCCGTCGTTCGGAGTTCACATTAAGCAGTAGGTCCCTAATGTATGTGATAACATCAGACACACACCACATACATAATATATGTACCTATAAGAAAAAAGGTTTTGGCGACGTTCGAGGAACTCAGCATAAGACATAAAAGAAAGAATAATCACTTTCTGCTGCATTAAACATCACTGTCAGAATCGCTATCATCATTCAATTCAATAATTAAATCAGGCACTGTAATATCCAATAGTTTTTCTCTTTCATACCACTCGGAAATAACTTTTTCTGTGTGACAAATGCAATTCCTCCAGACTTCCTGTGAACATTGCTCCAATGCTTCTTCCCACATTGCTATTACTTTGTCATTCCCGTTACCGTCTCGACCTATATGCTTATTATATAGTCACAACGGTAAGGTGGTAGTCGTGACACTTCATGGCCATGCTCTCTTATTAATTCATCGACTTCGTATTGTTTCTCTCTTTTGTGCAATTTAGACAAAGCAAGCAATTCTAGTTTAAAAGATTGTTGATCGTATTCAATATTGTTTTCAGTTAACTAGGTTGCAATGTTTGCCTTGGACCAGGATGTCGATGGCATCTTCTATTGACATGGAATGGTATGGGGCATTATCCATAATTATCAATGACGGTTCTTCTAAATTGGGGATTAACTTTTTAACAATCCACTTTTTAAACATTTCACCGTTCATTTCACCATAGTACTCTTCCTTTTGAGACTTGGAAGCACATATCAAAGATGCGTTTTTGATAAAACCCGAACTTGTTCCAGCATGAAGTACAATGAATCGTTTTCCATCATATCCTTGCGGTTTTCTCACACTTTTTACACTAGCATCTTGCCAGGATTTTCCCGGATTGCCTTTGGAAAATATCCACGTTTCGTCAAAAAAAACCAATTCACGTTTGAATTGTGCCTTGAAATTCTGCATATAGGTTTGCATAAATTTAACTCTCAAATTAACAATATCAGTTTTCTCAATTAAAGCTCTGCGGCTACCTTCCTTTTTGAATTTAAAGCCCGTTTCATGTAAAACGCGGTTTAAACTGCTATTACTTAATAAAATGTGAAGTTTCTGTAGCTCATTATTTAACGAAGTCACTGTGACGTGTTTTTCTGTAATAAATATTATAATTTATTATTATTTCTTTTTATTATTATTCACTTTATTCATACATTTTGTATACTGCAAATCTAATATTCATTTTAGAGGATTCTGTTAAATCAGAAGTTTTAATTTTTCTTCGTGATCGTTTTTTTTTGGACTGCAAACAATTGGATTCATCTTTTTTTGGTGTTTTATCCGTTGAAAAGATGATCGAGATATGCCCATTGCATCTGCTACACGCTATAAAAGTTTAAAATCTACAAAGTTAGTTACAGCCTTATGCATAGTCATCTAAGTAGCTACTAAGTACACTAAGTAGCTACTAACGCGGTCAGGTAGTAGTGGAGCATGGATGCTTGTATGCATAGACGAGTTAAAAGGGTACTAACCTTAGTAGGACTACTAAAATCGTTGGTTTGCTACTAAATATTTAGTGAGGGTTTTGAGCATGTTTAAGACCATTTTAAGGTTACTTTTCACAAAGAATAGACAGTTTTGAAAATTATATTTAGTCATAATATACCATATTATATGGTATATTATGGTTATTATACATAATATATTACTTTTTAACTTGTGATAAAAAACATTATCAAATATTGTATAGTATTTATTAGTTAACTTGTTCAATTACAAATTATTGAATTTATTCTTATTATACATAAAATAAGTATCTAATGTAATATTTTTAAGTGGGAAAATACTGAATTATAAAACCAATTAAATTAATTAAATAAAAAATTCGTTTAAAAATAATGGAAGATTGTATAAATGTTGATGATGAAATCGAAGAAATTCAAATAATTCAAGATATTATTCTAAATTTAACTAGAAGGCCAAAAGTATATGTGAATCATATAAATCCTTTGGTTTATTATAATAATGTACTTGCCAAGGGTAAATAATATTAAGCTGTTTTTAGGCACCTGTTTTAGGTAAAAATAATTATTTTTAAGTTGTCGGCTGTCAATTTGCGGTGTTGCCAAATAAATATTTCAAAAACCATACTTTAGTATTCTAACTAAAAGGATACTAACTTTCTTTTTAAAAGAACTATGCATAACAAAATTTTAGTAGCTTCTAGAATGCTATTAACTAGTAGCTACTAATTCATTTTAAAACCATTTTAAAAGTACGACTATGCATAAGGCTGTTAATGTTCTAAACAATCGGTCAAAAAATTTACCAAGAAGGTAAATTTAATTCTTACATCTTCCACAGCAGTAATCGGCAATAACAAACAACCATGAACTTTCTCACGTTCAAAATATTGAAGTACATTTAAGACAAGTTGCCGGGCTTGCGATTTTAAAGTTTTACCTTGAATTGACATTTTGTATTCAATAGAAAAGTTATACCAGACGTTTAACAACTCTAATGAAATGGAAATATTATAACCCTAAAATTATAAAGGTGAATATAAGCACGATAGAACTTGAAATTGTAAAATAGCATAAAAAATTCAATTTTAATGAAAACATTTTATTATTTGAAAGATCAATACATGGAATTAACATTTGGAAGTCCAATTTTAGGCCACTTTTTTGGGCACTGCTGGCTGCATGTCACGAATAGCTCGAACCAATAGTCTGTAGGGTCTCTTGTGGATTGGTCTCACTCCATATATAGCAATTTTGCTTATTAAGAAACCCGTTAAACCAAAAATGATTCTCTTCGCTGAACACAATTTTGCAGTAAAAACATGATGGTTTCGTGGCTTTAATTTCTGCACCAGCTGGATCTTATACGGGTGTAGGCTAAGATCTTTGCGCTAAATTTTTCACATAGTGGACGGATAAAGCCCAAATTCCTGCGACCGACAACAAACCGATAAATTTGAATCTTTCTCCACACTTTCCTTTACAGCGGCGTTCACAGTGCGGTGATATTCTCTTCAGTACGCACATTCTTTTGACTTGTTCGTTTGACAGTTAACGCTTTGATAGGTTTTATTTCAGCAAAAAAACACCCTTTATATATAAAATATAACCAAACTTCAGTCAAACTTGTCAGATTATGACAATCGATCATATTCGCAATTACTTTCATTATAATTATTATGCATGCTAAGAACTATTGTAGCTATCTCTTTCTATCGCATACGTTGGGTATAATGTTGTTTTTATGGGAAATAGCTATGCAACCATATACACCCTAGTAAACTTGTGTATATTTACTAGAGTGTATAAATACAACGAAATATACAAGGGAGTGTGAATACCCTAAATGTTTGACTAAATACATAATAGCCACACGGAAAGCAACAAAATCCGAATTGCAAAATTAGTAAAAATAATAAAATTGAAAAAATTCAGACGGTCAACCATTTAAAATTTAACAAATAATATTGTAAAAATATAATTTTGTTTTAAAAATTGCAATAAAGTAACTGTCTAAAATTTTTAAAACTCAAATATGTCAAATATGAAATATAGAAGATAAAGTCTTTTATCCACTTTCGTATCTAGAATGAGCTGTGACCAATCATGTAGTATGGAATAAAATAATCTTAAGAATTCAAAAACTCCCGCCAATGTTATTACAAATCATCGTTATAAAATTAAGCCACAGATCACCAACGCCATCTGATTGATGTCGCGGTGTTACAATATGACAATCAAAGCTAGTTACAACCAAAGTCAAAAAACACATCGAAAAAGTAAGTGTGAGCAGCGTTAAAAGAGTCAGCAATAAAATCCGATAAACCTCAAGAAAACATTTTGCCAAAGCTAAAGGCGGAGCTTATACACAATAGTACAACCTATTTTCAAACTCTTCGTGGACTTGCTGAAATGTTTCTGCACTAATCCGCCTACATTCTTTGTAACGGGCCCAATTGGCCGATAAAGCAAGAAGAGTAGAAAAATATCTTATAACTGCTTGGATGAACAGAATTGTCGCCAGCTTTGGTCCGAGCGATGTTGTACACGTCACTAAATTTCAGGGAAATCCTGTATTCAAGCTTAATCAAAAAACGTAAAGTAAATTTGGGAGTAGTCAAAATAAAGAGCGCCATTCGGGCTAAAAGTTGCATAAAATCTTACCTTACGTTGGGTTCGGTCCGAGAAGAAATCCTCAACTAAATAGGGTGGTAATAAAAAGGTAGATTGAAAACAAATAATTGAGAGCGAAATTATGCTTTTAATCGAGTGCAATGCTAAAATAAATTTGTGAACAAAAAAAAGTATTGTTATAACAAAATAGTCAAGACCTGTTAATAATTTTGATTCACATTGTGAATTATTGTACTGAAAATAAGATTTAATTACTCAAAGATTCGAGATGTTTGAACCACATCTTTGTATTGAAAAAAAAGGACACACCACAATTTTTAAAAGTTGTAAAGCAAAAATTATAAAGTGAATTACTTGCCTAAATTACAAGAGTTGTTAAATGTAGATAATCACAACACACGTGGATTCTTATGAAGATTACGAGGAGCGATATTCAGAACAATTTGGAAGCTGATAATAATTTTCCAACGGGAGCCCAGACAACAGTTATTTCAAAAATAAGCTGTAGATTTCAACTGCGCATGTAAGATTTAATCGAGATTAAATTAAGATTAAATTAAGATTTAATAATAATTAAGATTTATCGAGTGAAAACCACATCTCATACAGTCAGTGGCGTATCAACGAAAGGTAGATTTAAACAATTATAAAATTTTAAAGTGCGTTTTTATTTTTCTGAACATTAAATTGATTATTTTGTACAAATTTTGCTAACACGATTACCTCTTTAAAGCTAATAAAATTAGATGTTAGCACGAGTTAGTTTGATGATAAATGTGCATCTAAATTTACTAGTTCACATAATACACCCAATTTTTAATTCTGCTAAAGGTGAAACTTCCACCTACCGAATTTCATCTTTTAAAAATAAATGAAATTCAGTTGCCTTAAAAAGAGAATTTTTCTTTTCACCGAAAATAGAGTTTTGTCATAGGAACTCACTCTTGAGGGAGCTAAATGCTTTACGATTAAAAAGCTAGCCGAGCTAGCCGCTAACTCTTAGTAAAGAGTTCTTTCTTCTAAACTTTTATTAGGACAATACCAATACAGTATATTATCGCAAAAGTTTTCACCATACGAAGATTATCAGGCGATAAACTAGTTTATTTTTTAGTTTTTCTACAAAATTTGATATGACCAATATCGAATTACCCTACCTAAACTACTTATCTGTTGAGTAAATTAACAAAATATTTTAAACACAAAAATCGAGAACTGGTTAATTATTTAAAAATGCAGAGTAATCACTTACGAGTCGAATTCTTGGTTCAAACAAAGGTTACCATGACGTCACTGGGTGATGATGCCGCAGAACAAAAGAATCAAAGAACATCGCCCAGGTGGTTGAAGATTTTGAATAAATACTGACTTTTCTTGAAGGCAAATGACGATGGTAACAATAGGGGACAACGCTTTTGGTTGATTTGAAGCGATGTTATAATATTTTCCTGTAGATTCCGATTAACGGGATACAACGACACATGTGCATAAATTTGATTTACTTATTTATTGGAAAAGTGTAAATTTGTAAACAATGCAGCAAAATGTAGCCCCAAAAATTAACGGAACTCACTTCACTAAATTGGTTCTCCAAAACTAACAACAAAAGAAAAAATGGCTTCAAAACATTGTCATCTTACAAGTAGAGTTTTTCTTCACCTGAACTGTCGAGGGTGCACGATTTACTTTGAAAAAGAAATAGAGGGAGAAGAACTCCATAGCATCTATAGTCAATTTGAGAAACTGGAGACATTTGAAAATCGAATTACGACTTTTATAAAATAGAGGGCGTCTGCATGTACTTTGCTATACAGTTACTAGATATAGATACAGTACCGCAACGTCCGGCTATTTTGAGGTCCTAATTTATGCGCGAAATTAAAATTTTTTAACAAATTATGACTGTGCTAATTTTTGAATAATATGTTAAGTTAAAACAATAGATTTATTTTTATTATGCATTTTTGTCATATTGTTGTTTATTTAATTTGTTACTAAACTTTTTGCACGGATTTTCTGTCAAACTTCATAACATTTAATCAAAATTAATCAAAAAGTCAAGGCATTTTAACAAACAGTTTATTACCAAATTTTTGAGTGAATTACAATCCTTGCCTACATTAATACGTTATTTATGTAAATCGATAGATTTTGTTTTAGATTTACTTGAGTCGGTTGTACTAAATAATTATAACTTAAAAATGTATTAAATAAAAGCTATATTTGCAATTAAAGTACACTATAGTTGTATTCTTTCAGCATTTCTTTCACGAATAAGTACGCCACTGGCACAGATTACAGACGTCAATTTTGTGTTCGAAGCTATCTTTACTAAATTTAGTTGCTATAAACTGTCTTTTAGTGATCTATACAGGATTGTTACATATACACAATTCCGTACACCCGCTGTAAGAGTTATCTTTCTTAGAAAATCGTGTGAAATTACTCTTTTTAGCATTAACATTATTTGAGGTTAGAACAATGCAGGTTAGAAAATAAACATGCAGAGAACACCGCCTGCCAAGAGAAATAATATAAACTTGTCACAAGTGGAATTACTTCGCGATGAAAAGCAAACTAACCAGCTGGAAACAGCTGTGGTACAAAATGACCTCCCTTATTACAACCAGATTACACAGGCCATGCAACAGCAGCCCGGGACGTTCTTGCCCCAACCAACGCATATAATACCAGCGGTATATTATAATCAAAACTATCAACCACCAAGGCAGTATCTGCCTCAAGAAACTGTACCAGTAAATCATTACATGCCTCAACAACAAACAATTGATTACACTTATGGTCAACCCCCCACAACAACGGTGCAATCGTTGCCACTTCATGAACCAGGATGGAATACCGTACATTACAGAAAAAGACCACGACAAAATGAAAGCCCGGAAGCAAAAAGAAGTATACGCAAACAAACCACACTAAGCGATTATTGGCTTAAAAAACCTGCAGCGACCTCCAACTCCTTTGAAGCCTTGCAGGAGTCCGAAAAAGACAAGGAGGATGAAAACGAGGATGAAAACGAGGAGGGTGATAAGGGCGATAAGAATGAAGGTAAAAGTACAACAAAAAAACCACCACCAATCTTTGTAGAGGGAGTCGAATTCATACAACCACTAATCAATCTACTTAATGAGCGCATTCCAAACGGCTACACTTTCAAGTGCTTGTACAATAATCAGGTAAAAATACAACCAAACACCTCTAAACACTATACTGAAATAATAAAGGCACTTACTGAAAAGGCCACAGAATTTCACACTTACTAACTTAAAGAAGATCGTGGCTTCCGGGTGGTACTGCGCAATATTCACCCTACTGTAGACCTCAAAGTACTTAAACAGGAAATCGAAGATAAAGGACACATAGTAAAAAACATATCCTGCACAAGAGAAAGAGTCACTAAAACGCCACTGCCTCTATTCAACATTGAATTAAAAGCTCAATCAAATAATAGAGAAATATTTGGCATTACAAAATTGTCGAATGCGATAGTTAGTGTAGAACCTCAACGTCCGAAGCGCGAAGTCTCTTAATGTAGTCGTTGCCAGCGATTTGGGCACACACAAAAATACTGCCAACGCAGACCAAGGTGCATTAAATGTGTCGAAGATCATGCATCAAAAAACTACCCTCGTAAATCCAAAGACGACAGAGTTCAGTGCACAAACTGCGAAGAGAGACATCCTGCTAACTACAGAGGATGCTCGGTATATAAAGAACTTCAAAAGAAAGTATTTCCGACTCTATATTGTCGTGAAACAAAATATTTCGACCCACCCTGTGCTGAATAGTAAAAATTTGTTAATTTTAAGTTTAAAACGTTTGACATGGAAAAGTACAGAGTGGGGAGAAAAGGATAGAGAGGGACGCTTAGTCTGCCAACAATGGCGGAGAGCGGATAAAATTTTGTATGTCCGCTGAGTTTTTTGATAATATTGTTTGAAATTGTGAGTAATATTTTAATTTTATTGATTGAATAAAGTGATTGTATGCGAATGCATTATTGCGCCTTTTTTGGAAGTGTTATTTTGAGATTTGAAGTTGATTTGGATGTTTTTGATGCGTTGCTACCGAGCGGTAGTTGATTTATTTGATTTGATAAATTTGGAGAGATTAGTTGATTTGATGAATTTGAAGAGAGCGATCGAAAATAACGATTTGAGTTTAAAATTGGAAAATTAAAAGTTAAAATTTGCGTTTGTACGAGCGAGTGTGAACAGCTGGCGATAAGCCGACGTTTTGAACGCGCATAAGGTTGAAACGAGCGAGCCCATTTACAATTTCACGTTAAATTGAATTTACGATTTATTTACGAGTTATTAATATTTTTGAGGAAGATTTATTTAGAAGGAGAATTATTTTGGAATATCGTCACAGGAATTCACTACTGAGATCGAATTGCTCCACCGTAAAGAAAGAGCTAGTCAAGGTATTTTTTTAGTATGGTAAAGGGTTTGATTGTTATAAAAACAATCAAATACCACCGCAATATAAACACCAGATAAACAATCCTAAGACCACGCCAAAAATAAATAATCCAGCATTACAAAATATAAATTCTTTTCCATCTCTCCCAACTAATGGAAACCAAATTCAACAAGGTTTCTCTTATGCTCAAATAACCACAAATGGTAGCCAAAATCATCAATCTCACCCTATCATGCAGCAGCAAAATCATATGCCAACGCCAATGTTGCAGGAACAACCACAAAACAACCTGGAACAGATGATACAAAAGATGATGGAGAAGATGGATAAAATGCTCCTCATGAACTTGATCGCCAAAATGTAATGAGCAGCAATAATGACACTAAATTAGCTATATTAAAAATATCTGTATGGAATGCAAATGGTCTAGTAAATAATGGATTAGAAGTCAAAACCTTCTTAGTAAATCTTAACTTGGATATCATGCTTATATCGGAGACCCACATGTTAAATCAAAGTTTCTTAAAAATACCTCACTATTCGATCTACCACACTAAACATCCGGATGGCACAGCAAGAGGCGGTACTGCTATAATCATTAGAAGCAATATAAAACACCATGAAACACCAAAATTAAATCTCAGAAACATACAAGCTACATCAGTAGTAATCGATGACTGGATAGGTCCACTCACGATTACAGCAGTATACTGCCCACCAAACCTTACCATCAAAAAAGAACAATTTGAGTCTTTTTTTAAATCACTTGGTCATCGTTTTATCTCTGGAGGTGACTACAATGCGAAGCACAACCATTGGGGCTCGAGATTGATAACATCCAGAGGCAGGCAGTTGTACCAATCCATGCAAAGTTGTAGTCTACTATCGCTATCATCAGGTGAATCCACCTACTGGCCTACTGACCAAATTAAAATCCCTGATGTACTCGACTTCTGCGTTACTAGAGGTATCTCACACAATTACCTTAAAATTGAAACGTGCTTGGATCTATCATCTGATTACACTCTTTTACTAATCACCTTCGATTTTTGTGTTTTAAAATTAATAAATCACCCACATTGTTTAATAAAAACACAAATTGGGAAGAATTTAAAAGCAGTCTCTCTTGTAATCTAAACCTTAACATACCACTAAAGACAGAGAAAGAAATAGAAGACGCAGTAGAACGCTTCACAGTGACAATCCAACAAGCTTCATGGAGTGCTACTCCACCTACGTCAATCATCGACAAAGCAGGCTATTGCCCATCGGACATAAAAATGAAGATAGCAGAAAAACGTAAACTAAAGAAACTAATCTAAATAAAGCCTCAAAACAACTAAAATAACTCTTAAAGGAATACAGAAATCAAGGAGTAGAAAACTTCCTAGAAAATCTTACAGCTAGTGCAGCAACTGACTACTCTCTGTGGAAAGTCACTCAAAAAATAAAAAAACCACAAAAAATAAACCAACCAATTAAAACCAATGATGGAAACTGGACTCGAAACGGTGTGGAAAAAGCAAGGACTTTCGCCGAGCATCTTGCCAAAGTTTTTCAACCCTATCCAAGAGAAATCCCAATTGGAGACGAATACCATATCCACCAACTACTGGAAGCCCCCTATCAAATAGATTTACCAATTAGAAACTTCAAAGTAAATGAAATAAAAAATGTTATCTGTAAAAAAATTAACCCAAAGAAGGCTCCCGGTTATGACTTAATAACGGGGAAAATTCTACAAAACTTACCAGAAATTGGATTTCAGCTACTTAGAATAATATTTAACGCAATCCTTCGTCATGGCTATTTTCCATCTCAGTGGAAGGTGGCGCAGGTAATTATGATCTAGAAGCCAGGGAAAGATGCAACTGTGGCCTCCTCATATAGACCAATTAGTTTGCTACCAATACTCTCCAAAACATTTGAGAAATTATTCTTGGAAAGACTGAAACCGCTTCTCCAAGAAAGAAATCTAATCCCAGACCACCAATTTGGTTTTAGGCATGGACATGGAACAATAGAACAGGTACACAGAGTTGTGAAGAAGATTAGAACGGATCTGGAATGCAGGAGATACTGCTCTGCTGCTTTTCTTGATATATCTCAAGCGTTCGACAGAGTCTGGCATGAAGGACTGAAATACAAAATCAAAAAACGTCTTCCCCATCCTTATAGTCGCCTGTTAGAATCATATCTAACCAACAGATTTTTTCTAGTCAAACATGGAGAAGCTCAAACTAACCTAGAAACCATCCTATTTGGAGTGCCCCAGGGTAGTGTCCTTGGTCCTACCCTATATCTTTTGTTCACAGCAGACCTGCCGGAAATTAAGAACACAGTATCAGCCACGTTTGCAGATGATACCGCTGTAATGGCATCTAACGATGATCCAAATCTCGCTTCTCGATTTCTACAACGTCACCTGAATGAAATTGAAAATTTGCTCAAGATTTGGCGTATTAAGGCCAATACCACTAAGTCGGTACATATCACCGAAAAGGCACTCTCAGAAGAGGCACCTGTCCAAGTGTGATGATGTACGGCAACGTCCTTCCTGAACAAGAGACAGTCAAATACTTAGGCTTTACCCTCGATCATCGCCTAACATGAATCAAACATATTTGGAGCAAACGCCTTCAACTGGGACTAGTGTATCAGAAAATTTATTGGCTTATGGGGCGAAAATCAATCTTATCTATAGACAATAAAGTGCTGCTGTACAGATCAATCCTAAAACCCATATGGACTTATGGTATTCAGCTGTGGGGCTTGACCAGTAACTCGAACATTGCAAGAATTCAGCGTTTCCAGTCCAAAGGTTTTGCGCAACATTTGTGACGCTCTCTGGTACGTTTCAAATAAGACCATTAGTAATGACCTACAAATTGATAGTGTAATGGAGGTAATTTCGTCCATGAGCATGAAATACCAGCTGCGACTTACAGATCATTCTAACGCATTGGTGGGTGACCTACTGATTAAAATTCCGGTAAGGAGACTTAAACGTTGTGATCTCGTGGACCTACCCCATCGCACGTAAGTGGCTAACTGGATCGTGTATAATATTTATTCAGTGTTTATGTAATAAATAACTTGTAAGGAGGCCCGCCATTGGGTTGGTTCTCCACCGTGTCCTTATGTATTGTGTCAAATAGTGTTGCTTATTGTCTATTAGGACAGATTGTAATATTCATAGAGTCAAAAAAATTTCTTTCACCACTAGGTAATGTAAATAACCTAAAACCATTAGATGTCTTATTTTTGCACTTCACAACAAAACAAGTAGTAGGCATTTTTGTTCTTAATATTATAAAAATTGATTTTAATACGCAAATTTATAGAATAGCGAAAATTAAGATTGGTATTGTAATATTTGATTCTTCAATTTGAATTACCGCCTTCGCAAATCAAAGTTCGTCAGCAATGTGATCGTCAAACAAACCTCGCACGTTGTAATCCCCCTCGTAGTAACACTTACAAGTCCTTATAATCTGCGGATAGATCTTTGAATGTTAACGTCGTTACCTTGTTTACTAACCTCTAAGCTTACCTAAACTTATATGTGCCAGTGGTGTAACCACTGACAGGACACCTGAAGAAATAATTAGTACACACAAATTAAAATAAAACACAGGATTCGGTTTAACGATGAATATATTGTCGTGATATTTTCGTGGAAAAACCACACACTTTATTTTACTCCGGGTCACTCTGGCGGGAGCAATTGGTAATTTTCAAGGGTCAAAGGGTTCTTGCGTTTTCACAATCAACAAAAAAATATTCTCCAATGCAAAAATAATCAAACACTCCAAAATAATTCTTCTTCCAAAATAAATTAATAACTCGTAAATTATATCCGATGTGCAACTTTACTGGGCTCACACTTTCAAACTTTTTGCCTATCCACAACGTCGGCTTATCTAGCATGTGGCAACACGCTCGTACAAATGCAAATTTTATTCTTGCAATTTTAAACCAATTTTAAAATAACTCACGTTCAATTTCAAATTTTACAATTTCAATCTTTACTTCCAAGGTAACCAAAACCATCAAATCTATTCAAAGCACTAATTCAACTACCGCTCGGTAGCAACTCATCAAAAATTATCCAAACTATCAAATTTCAAAATAACACTTCCAAAAAAGGCGCAATAATGCATTCGCATATAATCACTTTCTTCAATCAATTAAATTAAAATATTACTTACAATTTCAAACAATATTATCAAAACTCAGAGGACATACAAAAATTTTATCCGCTCTCCGCCATTGTTGGCAGACGAAACCTCTCTCTCTATCCTTTTCTCTCCACTCTGTACTTTTCCATGTCAAACGTTTAAACTTAAAATTAACAAATTTTTACTATTTAGCACAGGGTGGGTCGAAATATTTTGTTTCACGACAATATATTTAACCAAGAAAGAAAAAGGTAGTCCAACAACCAATTTACCAGCAAAGTTAATCTCCTTGATATCATTTCATTCAGAATACTTTAGTTCGAAATTTGATTTAATAACTGTTTGATAATTCATCCCCTTGACTGTAACGTTTTCTAATTGTTTACTCATATGTAATGACCAGGGCTCGGAAGTTCTAGCAAATGCATATATTTTCTGGTAAGTCCTAGAATATTGATAGTAAGATACAAATTTGTTTCACACTTCCCTGATGTTATATACAAAACTTTATAAGGCTAATTTTTGCATATTGGCGGTTTTTAGTGCTATTTTGCTATTTTAGAGTTTTAAGTGCTATTTACAGGCATATTTTTATATAATAAATGAAATAAACAAAATTCTATTGAAATAAACAAACGAAACAAAATGTTAAAATAATAAATTTTAACTATTTAGTAAAGAATCCGTACTTACATAGAAAAATAATATTTAAAAAACAATAAAATATACATAAATTAACATTTAACAGGTTTGGACTTTAATATTTGAATAAGAAAGAAAATATAAAAATAAAAATTGATAACAAATCTTTAAATGTTGACTAACAATTTTTTAAATAATAAATTACGTTATAAAAAATATGATAAAAATTTAAAATAAATAATTTTGTAATACGATATAAAGGCCCTTATTTCACGATTATTTCCGATCATTATATAACAAAAAAAAACATAAAAATAATGAGAAGCAAGAAAATATTATATACCAAACAAATTGAAAATCAAGATATTAAAAAAAAGTGTTATAGGAAAAAAATAAATTGTGTACCAAATAGCTGCATACGAATAAGCGAACGAAAGCAAACATGTATTTTAATATCACTTTAATATTAAGTTCAGGTTTGAAATAATAGGAATTTGATTATTTTTAAAATTATGTCAGACGCATTTCAATTTAATTAGCAGAATTGCAGTATTTAGTTCATTTATAAAATAAAAAAAAAAAAAATTGTTGACAATTATTTATTTTGCATATTTTAAATTTTTTAGTGATATTTATAGCGCTAATTTTTGTGTTTTAAAGTGCATATTAAAGCGCTAAAAGTTTACTTTTTTAGTGCTATAACTTCCGAGCCCTGGTAATGACCAACCACAATCTTTATAATACTTTGTAAAGAAGCACCTATATTTATTTCGATGATCAATTTAATTATTTTATGCTATGTAAGATCTTTAAATAATAAATCCTTATATGCTATATTATCCGCTTTTAACTATTACCTCGTCAACTTAAAACTAAGATCGTCACTTAATTAATACGTCGTCAGTGCTTAATCTTAGTTTATCCGTCTTAAATTTCTAATTGGTAATTTCTTACAATCTAAATAAATCGTCTATACTTAAAACTAAATAAATCGCTCATACTTAAAACTAGCGTCATCAGCTTAAATTATTACGTAGCCGCAAATAATCATAAAGAACTTTGTTAATATTTGTTATTAACAGTTCTTAAATATTGTAATTGGTATTATCTCATATGTGGTTGCAAATAATCATAAGGAGCTTTGTTAATATTTGTTAACAACAGTTCTGAAATATCATAATTGGTATTATCTCATTTAGATATATTTGAAAAAAAGAGAAGAAAACAAGCAACATGGTCACCAAACTTGCCAGATCACTTAGCAGGTCCAAATTGCGGTTACAACTCCCAGTGATCAGCCATTTCTGCCACGGCCATCTTATGATTTTAAGGGTCCACCTCCCCTGTTGTGCAATTTATCTAAATTAAATTATCTAATGCTATATATTTTTCTACTTCAAACAACCGCCTTCATATTAATTATCTTAAACAAATACCGCTACTTCGTATTGGAATCGTATTGTTGAATCTGTAATGGCTTCCACCTACCCTCTTTTATCTTAACGGTAAATTTCGAACGGAAATGACCACCCCGTTTCTTTAAAAAAACTCTGTTGCCAAATCGTTGTATTTTAAAGTAACCACAATAAACTAAATTTAAAATTTGGCGCCCATTATATTTAAACTCAAATTTACAATAGAACAGTATTAACTGCAATTACTACATTTTCACAATTTAAAACAACAACTAACATCGATTGATGATCGCAGAGAAAAAATCCAGTGGCGTCAAGTGTTTTAAAAACTGTTAGCTAGTTTTCTTGTTAATATGGTTTAAAAATACATTTTAAAAGTCAATATATTATAATCTAAGTAATTATATTGACACAATAAATAAAAAATTTATTAAATTGTAATATACTTTACTAAAGCTATTAATAAAATGAAAATTTACATTAATTATAACACAATTTCACATCAAAAACATTGCATTTAGAAACAGCACAAAAAAAGATGATGAATTTTGATCTATGGGCATCGCTTGCACCTGTGTATATTCCAATAAGGTGGATGTTTATGGCTCACTTTACTGTAACTGGAGATACGAACGAGCGAAAATTCTCTATTATTAAATCGCGATCACTTTATAGAATTGTGTCACATGGACTTCATGTCATATTATTATTTTTTCTTTTTTTATCACTCAAATACGACTGGTATCTAGGTACTAGTACAGTAAATCAGTATTTGGGATTAATTCAAGTTTATATTTCCATAATAATTCAATTTGTAGCATTTATGTTTAATTATAAATATGGTATTGAATTATTAACAACAATAGAAAATCTTATAAAAACTGATAAAATGCTACAAAAGCTCGATTTTGTAGTAAATAACAAATATGCCCGATTGATAAATATTTTATGGCTGATAATTATGGGAATATTATTAGTACAATTTCAAATTTCCCGAAATTTTGGTAACGAATATTTAGTATTTTAAATAAAATTATCATATGGATTACTGCACGTTCAAAAATTTATTATTTCAAATTTATTTAGAAGCTTAGTTTATGCACTACAAAGACGATTTGCTGTTATTAATATTTATTTTGAAAAGTCACTTAATAAAACAATAAATGGCGTAACTGTTCAGAAATTATTTCACATAAAATTGATTTACCAGAAGTTATGCCAGATAGTAAAAGAATATAATAAACAAACATCTTGGTGTACCTTAGTATATTTTGGAATAAATATTTTTACTATTGCCAGCAATTTTTACCGTTTCGTAAGGGTAAATAGGGATGACATATATATAAACATATCGTATATGTTAATATTTACTGTAGATACTGTGGCATTAATCATGTACTGCAATAAATTAAAATCAGAGGTAGGTTAAATAATGGAAGTCGTTAGTTGCTCTCAAAACTCTGCACAAACATTTATTTAAATTCTCAATTTAATATTATTTTTTAATCTTTCCAATGATTAATTTAGTTATTGACTAAAAATAATTAACATTATGATAATTTACAGTAGGGTAAATTTAAAACATTAAAATAATTTTTATATATCTATTAGATGATCAACTTTTTTTAGGCAGAAGAAATAAAAATTAAGCTTTTTAAATTAGTGAGCCAGAATAAAAACGTCAAATTACGGAAAGAGGTATTATTGTTAGTTGATAGCAATTTGATCGATTTCAAAATAGGTAACTCAACTCACCTTTATACTAGATTGTAACATATCAAACTGAAATTAATAGAATATTAATAGTTAACACATTAAACCTAATTTGATCTCGATTCTGGTGTTTAAATAGTTATCATAAGATTAAATTCTTTATAAATACAAATTTTTTTTATACAAAAAGAATTATTTTGACTTTTCAATTTTACAAAAGTCAAAATAATTTGACTTTTCAAATAAAATTAATTGAATTAAATTGCATAACTTTTTAATATTTTACATAATAATATTCTCAGCTTTGTCTGATAGGAATCCAAAATTTGAAACACAATGTTGAAACGTTGCAACAAACTATGATCATTGATTTAATAATTTTTGTCTTTATACGTAAGTAAGTTACGACTTTAATTTTAATTCTAATTCGAATTTAATACAAAAACAATTTAATCTTATCATAAATATTATCACATGTTAATAACATTAATCATAAATGTATAAATATAAAGTTATTTATTTTTATTTTTCAGATAAATATATTCTCTTTACAACTTCTACACGAAAATATAAGAATATCTCCATGTGGATTTTTTACAATTGATTTACCATTTTTATTTTCCGTAATAAACGAAGCTAATCTTTATTTTAGCTTATTAAATACAGTATTTTTTTAGATTATAGGAACTACAAGTACTTATATTATAATTTTTATACAATTAGAAAATTCTGTTACTTAACTAACATTAAACACAAAAATCCAGTGAAATACAATACATCTTAACCACTTGCAATAAGTACCGATTCAAAATTCAGAAAAAATAAAAATTTGCTGTCGTTTGTAGTCCAACCATTCATACTATACGATACCAATATTTTAGTGCATCATAAAATACAAAATATTTTAAATAAAATTGTTTTCTTTTATAAATTTTGAATTTTTATTGTAAATAATTTCTTTAAAATTAGAGGTTAGCAATTAAGTTTGCGGAAGAGGGGCTTTTTGCCAAAATGGCGAGCGCGACGGACGTGTAGTTTTTAGGTTCTCTAAAACTGAGATTTTGATTTTTGATTTTTATAATAATTAAAGTGAAAATTTTTGAGAATAATTGGAAGAAAATTAATATTAAAGAAACGATGCAGTGATAGCGGAGTCGACAGCCTGGATATCTCGAGAATTTTTACATTGCCACTTTTGGAAAATTTATTGCTGAGATAATAATTTAAACTTTTAAATTTAATATTAATTTAATTTTTTTTTTAATTAATTTATAAATGTTACATGAAAATGAAATAAAATTTAATTTATAACTTACATAATATTGTTTAAAAACTATTTAAGTGAATGATATAGCTTGCTATACATAATATGTTATAACTTTGTTTCGATTTTTGGAATCTCATCAGGCAAACCTGGAAAAAGTATTAAAATGATTGAGAAGTTATGCTATTAATTTAATTTGATATTTGAAAATAAAATTACATTAGAAGAGCCCAACGTGCGGCCTAGATGATATTGCATTACATTGATAAATTGAAATTGTAAGTTCGATAAATTAAGTTAAAAATAATTTTATTAAACATTTTTAAAGTTAAATTTTTGATATAATTATGTTAAGAAATCAGAACCCACGAACTTATGAGAAATTTCTCTATTACCGCCAAATCAGAGCTATGCCGAGGGTAAACAAAATGTTATTGATTTAATTTTTTAATTTTTTTTACACAATAATGATCGCAAAAAATCTTCAAGTTAATTTTGAAATAATTGTAATTTTATGTAATAATTAATTCTTATGTGTTAATATTTAGTTTGGTACTGTTTTACATGCGAGGAATTGTAATGTAATCGATGAAATGTATAGAAAAGTATACAACCCAGTATAAAGTTATTGGTCAATTAAACCATAGACAATAGTTATTTGACAATTTTTTGTATTATTCTGTATTTTCTACATATTATCAAACAAAACGTAGTTTAATTGAAATTATTTGATATGATTATTATAACCAAGAACCAACAGTTAACATACAAAGTAATGCCATACTTCAAAAAGTAGTTATTTCAAATTTTGAAGCAAATTTCTGTAATTTGTTTTTTTTGCGTGAGACACTGTCTCGAGTACCTTTGACGCATTCGATATTATAATCTTATAATAATCTGTCAAAGTATAACTTGTTAAATACATATAATAATTACATCCACCTGACTCTGCCCTTTAGAATTAGATAGCTTATCTTACTGTTCAATGTATTAAAATTAACCCTTATCGTAATATGTAATTTAGTTAACGAGTGATCAAAGATCACATATTAATTTCAGTCTTCTCTTGAGCTGTAAAACTGTTGAAGTGCTCTTTAGTTTTATTAGTATTAAATAAATAAAATAATTATTAAAAATAAAGTTTTACTTTATTTAAACATTTTTATATATATATTTAGCTTTCAAACAAAAACAATAGCAATGCGGCAACTAAAACGTAACGCACCTCTGATTGGTAGATTTTTTTTTCAACTTAAAAATTAATTTATTAATCTAATAGGTACGTGAGCACTATCAAGTGGCTCCGGACGACTTTAAGGACTTTAGGATCAAACAATTATTGCTTTCAGGTATACTACCGATATTTCTTTTATGAGGCTGAATATAATATCCCAAATCTGTATCTTTCCTTCTTTCTTTCTTATTCGTAAAGCATATCTGATTGAGCGGTTTCTTTCCAACTTAAAAATTAATCTATTAATCTGATTTTAGGGACGAACAATTATGGTTTTCAGGTATACTACCAATATTTTTCTTGTGAGGCCGATGGCCGAACAACTACATACGATATAGTTTAGATGATTAAAGGCGGTCAGTAAGCCAGTGTAGTTGCGATTTTCCTTAGTGAAACCGAAGGCCGAACAACTATATTTGACACAGTCCAGATAGCTAAAGGCGACCGAAGGACGCCTGTGCCAGCTAGTATATAATAATTAAATAGAATGTCCACTATAGTATATTAATTTGAATATTTGTTTTAAGTAGGTAGAAACATTATTCCGCTACAGTACTGGGATCAAAGCCTACAGGATTATGGATGAATTTTTCTGTGTTACTATATTACAATGATCATATTATATTAAAATTATATATATTAAATTCAAAAAATAATCTAAAAAATTTCTAAGATAATATCTATAACAAACTAGATGATAATTATGCATTTATTATGTATTGCAATGCCTCCAGCTGTTAAAATTTCGTAAACATTTTTATCTTTATCTACTCTAGAAAAATCCATCTTGCTGAGGTACATCCATTAATAATTGTACAGCTATGATTAATTTTAAAATATAAATTTTCACATCGTTCTTTGTTTCAATTGTTAATTATCATCAAAACGTGGTTAATTAAATGTTAATGTTACCTTATAGTATCGTTACTTGCACGTCCGTTCCACAGCTGCTCGCACATCGCTAAACAAAGTTGTTTGTGAATTTTTCACAATCACCCAAAAACATCTAATTGCTTCAAAAAATTTTCATCAAGAAGCACTTCACTTCAATAAAAACAACTTTAATTAAAATAAAATCACTTTATTAATAAATCAAACTGTTTAATTTACAATTAACCATAAATTTTTAATTTAAATTTATAACGGCAGTATAATTATTTATCAAACTTTGAACACCCTGTATATATGTAGAATTTTATTTAAACTAATTGCAATTATTCAAATTTACTAAATCAACAAATTGTAAAAATATATTAAAACTTTAAGGTTCCACATGCAGCATTAACAAAATGCAATTTCCCGAAACCTACTTTAATGTAGGAAACAAAAACACTTAATACAATTTATTTATGCATATATCGCAAGGTTACAAATTCTTTTATATTATAATGTAATTACCTACTAATTTCTGTATATAAATCTGTTAACTTAGCATTTGTTAATTTGATATATAAGTGTGTAAATTTTGTTAAATAAATTGAGTATCAATCGAACTCCGTAAAACTTAACTTCGACTTGAGTTTTATTCTATCACCAGGATGATTTCTGAGATCCAATCCTAAAAATTCGTTAGTGAGACTGCTAACGCTCAGAAGTCATCCGCCTTCTCCATAATCTCTATACTGAGATTATTCACAATCTAAAATCAAAATTAAATCATCGGAATAAACATTCCTACCGGTTAGCCTTGCTGGCGCAACGCCGCCGTCTGATCAAGGCTAGCCTCGCTGAAGCCATTCTTCCACTTACTTACATCGTTACCAACTTTGTATTTTTACAATTAAAATTTTATGTACAGTCTGCTTACAAATAAATATTTACAATAAACACAATACCAACTTCAAAATGATTTACAAAATAATAAAACAATATTTGTAACCTTTCAAAATACGACAGTATATTATGGTTCTCATTTTAACTAAAAAACTATGAAACCAATAAGAACAATGAAACAACGCTCATTTTATTATTTAAAACCATGATATTTTGCATAATTTTTTATCGACTAGAAAACTGTTACTAATTGAAAACTAAAAATCTTTTATTGCTTAATTACTATCCCAATAATGGAGATAAAAGATTAAAATTTACATTAAACTGGTATATTTTAATGCTCTATCAAATGACATATTACACGTTTAATATGGTCTAAAAGTACTTTTTGTCATCTTACCCGGTTATACCCTTTCACCTCAATACATATTATAGTAAATTAATATTTCTCTAATCTCTAAATTTGGTGCCTTTCCATACTAAAAAGTTACAAACTAGCGCCATTTTCAGTTTTAATTGTTATAGTTTTATTAAACGTATTAAATACATTAGTTCGCTGTATAAGATCTCATATTATTTAATGATAGATAATTTGAAAAGTATTTAATAATTATTAATTTAATAAAATAAATTGTTAAACGAGAGAATATTCTAATTGTATTAATATTATAATATAAGTACACGTCGTTCCAATTATCTAAAAAAAAATGCTATTATAATAAGCAATGATTATAATTATGATTAATTTTATTTATTACAGAAAATAAAAATTGTGTATCAATTGTAGAGAAACCACATGGAGAAATTCTAATATCTTCATGTAAAAATTGTAAACAAAATGCGTTGATCTGAAAAAATAATAATTTATAATATTTCTGAATTATTGATATTAAATTAGATTTAAATAGGAAATACACTTTGAGTAGTATGCTAAGGGCAGATTTCATAAAGTATTAGCATTCAAATTTAAGCAGAGAATTAAGGTAAAACTAAACAGAACCTTCAGTTTTAACTCAGTTTTCTGCTTAAATTTTAACGTTAACTTAAATTTCTTTATGAAATCGGTCCTAATTTTTATAACTTGTTTATTATTAAATAATAAAATACCTCTTTTCTTAGTTCAAAGTTCTTGCTCCGGTTAGGTAATTTAAAAATTTTATTTTTTAGTACTTCTGCCTGAAAGTTTTAAAATTATTGTATAATAAATTAAATAAGGTGAATATTACTGAGCCAATTGTTAAATAAACGAATAGCCGAATTTGCTATTTTTAAATTATATTTAATAAATTAATTTTTTAACTTGTGATATATAATTTAATAATCTTATGAAAACGTTCACCTATGTTGAAAGCTTAATAATAAAAACTGTATTAAAAATCGTTTAATTAACTTGTTTATTCTAAGATTATTAAATTAAATTATATTTAAAGGGATGTTAGAGAAGCTAAACCATAACCATATAAGATGCTGAAGAAAGTGCCAAGGTTCAGGAGTAAAATGTCTTTAAATTGTTATATTTGTATTTTTAAAAAAGATTTTAAATGGGCTCCATAGTCTTTGAGTAATAGATTTTTTAATTTTCTCTTTATCTGATAGAATTCGAAGGGTACAAAAGATTTAATTTTAAATAATTTAAATTAACAAAAAAAACCCGCCCAATAAAAATTACTTGGCTTGAAAATTTTTCAGATGCTTGTTTTTAACGTACCTCTGCTTTCAAATTATTACAATATATAACTAGTAGCACAGTATCCAGAGCATGTATTATTATTAACGTTGTATAGTAGGTAATAAAAATATTATCTCTATCTTGACTTATAAGTCGGTAGAAAATACTTGAAATAATAAAAATATTTATACCAAAATATACTAAAATACACCAAGCTCCTTGTTTGTTGAATTTTTCTACTGTCTGGTACAACTTCTGATGAATGAGTTTTATGCGAAGCAGCTTTTCAGCAGTAATACTATTTATTGCTTCATTGCCAAACTTTTCAAAATAATCGTTAATAACAAAAAATCTTGTTTGTAGTACATATACTAAACTTCTAAATAAATTTGAAATACTCAATTTTTGAGCGTATGCTAAAATATATGCTAATTTTATTAATGCCGTTACAACATCAACGCTATGAAAATTTCCAGTAATTTCACATATTACAAAAAGTGTTCCAGTAATCATCAACCATAAAACGTTTATCGATCGAGTAGAACTGTTATTAATTGTAATATTATGATTTTGTAGCATTTCATCAACTTTTATAAGATCTTCTATTGTTGTTAATATCTGGACACCATATTTATAATTAAAAAGCAATGATACTATAAATATTGTAAAACCAGTATAAATTTGCATTGTTCCCATATATTGATTCACTGCATTATCGTATGGAAACCAATTATAATTTATTGATATGAAAAGATGAAATAATACAATGACATTAAGTACATGTGACACAATTCTATAAGAAGAGCGCAAATTTAGAACCGAAAACCTTCTCATGTTTTCTTTTCCCGTTACTGTAAAATGAGCCATAAATGTCCATTTTACTGGTAGATACACAGGCTCAAGTGTTGCCCATAAATCTAAATTCATTATGTTTTATACTACGTACTTAAACTTTTATAAGAAAGTTATTGATGTTCAAATGCTTTATGCTGAGGTTTTTCATTCTGTAAAATAGTTTTAGTAATCCTATTATAATACAGTAAAAAATATTTTATATATTATGTCAATACAATTACTTAAATTATAATTATATTGACGCAAAATATTGACATTTTGCGGTGACCAGAGATGGTTAAAGGCAAAACTTTTCTCAAGTGTATTTACTTTTGTGTTTATTTAATTTAGATTAGTTTCGATTGGTACCGCTAAGTAATCACTTGAGAATTACTTAGAACGAATCAAGAGAGAGATTTTATGTAAATGTGGCTTTTAAATTAAATAGTACTTTAATTCCTGTTGAATAAAGTTTGTTAATTTACAAGTTCTGGATATCTCAAAGACGTTTTAAAATTTTTTGAGTGCAATTAATGCCTCTCGGCGGCTAATGACAAACCACCGAGGTAATCTCTTTTGAAAGATCCATCATAAAATGAAGTGGTCAGCCAAAACCCACTGTAGATTGTAGCGCTACTCTAATAATAATAAGGGTATTCATTTCACTTCGTAAGTTCGTAGATGTCGTACTTTGTAAACTTCGTAGAATTGTATGACATGAACACACTTCCTGAATGTTTAATTCTTTCGTATAGTTGAATTTTTTTTAACTCGCGTATGACTGATCTCCAAATGTAGTAAGATTTATCGTATAACATTTGGTTATCTTTTTCATATTTAGAAAAAAGTAACTATTAGAAAAGAGACAGAAAAAAAGAATACGTCGCCGTAACTTTGTAATGAAAATGAATTAAACGTACGTCAATTTTAACTATTTTAACTGTCATCTTGTTTGATTTTTGACATATAATTTCGTCAAAAATTATGACATCTGACATCTCGTTTGATATAAAGAACCCTAATAATACATGCGTTTTGTAAATTTTGATTTATACAATTTTTTCGATAAGTCATACGCGAGTTAAAATAAATTCGACTATACTCACTGACTATACTTGTATTTGTAGGTTATATTTATTTGAGGTTATATTTATTTAACATTTTTGTTGTGTTTATGCTTTTAAAATGCTTTTAATAACAATTATTAGTATTAGCAACCTATAAATCACAAGCTATAAATAATATACATTTAAATTTGTAGGTTAAGTTTACGAAACAACGACATCTACATAGAGTACGAAGGTTTCGACCTGCGTAAAGTTCGTAAACTAAATTTGTATTAAAAATTCTACGAAAATCAAATCTACAACGTTTACGACAAAAGTACAACGTGACATGAATACCCTTAATAATGTCCAAAAATACTTGTATACGATATTTACACGCCCATGGTGGGGCTAATTTTATAAAAAATTCACTTTCGGTTTTTGGCAGTTTTATACATATTTTTGAATAATCCATAAGTAATTCAATAAATTCAAAAAATTTATAAAGTTTTTTTATCAAAGTTACTACTAGAATAAGAATAAACACCGTACCAATTCAAAATCGAGTTAACCTTACCAATTAAAAGTAAATAAATAACTATAATAGGTATAAATATTTCAATAATTTAAAAATTCATTAAGTGCCATTTTTATTCAATTAACGCTACCTAAATTAGATGTAAATAAATAAAAGAAAATATTTTTATTATTAAGAATATTATTTTTTATTATAATATACTAGTACTATATTATTGGGACTTGTTCACAATGTACGTAAAACATAAGATAAACAGAACACATACATAACACATAAAGTTGAACTAGTAGTAAATCAACGTAAGTGTTCACAGTGTGCTTACGAAATTCTTATGTTTATGTTGATCTTATGTTTGGCTTACGTTCGTACATAAGATTGAAATTATGTTACATTTATTGAAATTTGTGATTTAAAGTTGGTAGTGGTTGGTCATAAGTTGAAATAAATTGACAAAATTGACATAAACATAACCTTTGTTATAAAGTTTAACAGGTGTTTGAAAGTTTATTCGTTTATTTAGTTTATTGTTTTGTTATACGTATGCGCAGTTTCATATATTTCTTATGTTCATTGTGAACACTTTTGCGGCTTATGTCAAAATTATGTTTTATGATTATGTTAGGCTTATGCAAGTCTTATGTTTATGTACATTGTGAACAAGCACTTAGACTGCAGCAGTGGCGTAACAAGGCAGCTACGGGCCTGTGTTTCCGACTGTCGGGCCCTAAAATCGAGCCCCTAAATAGATATTAAATTAACGTGGAATTTTTTTAAAATAATCTTAAAGCCTGTTTACATTATAAAATTTTGCTTAAAATTTTTATAAGACAAAATTTTTACTGTTTCCACCTTAAAATTCTCGTTAAAATAACTTTTAAGAGAAATTTTACCGAATTTTAAGGAATAGATCAGCACTTATTTCCTTAAAATTTTAGGTAAAATATAGTGAGTTTTAAGAGTCTACGATACCCCTTTATAGGTGCAGCAAAACATTACCTACGTTATACCTATTTTCTCCGTTATAAAGTTACTTTTCACTAATTTGAAAAAAAAATCATCACAAGGAATGATCATCAAAGGATTGTTGCTATTAGTTATTAAAATTAGTTTGTTATTTACTTAACATTTTATAATTTTAGAACACAAATCTGCAAAATCTACAAATTTTAAGAAATTTTATAGAAATTATTACGAAAATTTTAAGCAAAATTTTGTAATGTAAATAGACTTATAAGCGGAACGATTTTCTTTTAAATTAATTTTTAAGAAAAAAAATATAATAAATATTAATAATTAGTTATATTTAAAGCACAGTTAAAAAACAATTAACAGAAAATCAACAATTTTATTTAAAGTATACCTGACGGTATTAATAAATTATATGCCAAAATAAACAATTGAACTTAAACTTCTCGATTTAAAACTTAAAATAATTTATAAAAACAAAACAACTGGTTCGTATCATAAATACTGTAACGAACTGCAATGTGATGTAAATTAAAATATGCTTTACCTGTTAAAGGATTTTTTCGGAATCTGCTAAGGGCTAAGGATGAGAGTTAATTTTTTTATTGTAGCTATTGTATTGCTACCATATGCGAAATTTTACTTTTACGGCCCGTTTATTTCTTTATCGATCCCGGCTTCAAATTCAATTTAACGAAAGTCGAAACAGACAGTAAATATACTTCATAATTATTTTAAATAGGTATACATGAGAAATGTGGCAGACAACTTATTTTGAAAATGTGCCGTATATTTTATGATTTTAGCGATACTTTCACTGTTTAGTGCTAAAAATCACAAAAATTTGAATCCCGATTGTGGCAGGGCCGGGTCCTTTTAATGCCAGGCCCTTGTTCGATCGAACACATCGAACACTGGTAGTTACGCCACTGGACTGCAGATCAGATTTATTGTGATTGTTTCGAGTAAAAGTTTACATCTGTGTGGCAAGTGAAAACGCTAATCAATTAATTTATTAATTTTAAACAGGTAATGAATTATTTAGATGAATTGTACGTAAGTGTCAACAACAAATAACTATATTTTTGTTTTATTTTTACATTAAATAGGAGATGCAATGAACGACAGAACCTCTGTTAAAATGGTTATACAATACTTATACATAATCTTAATACTTAATATTCTAATCAAATTGTAGTAACCAAACGACATACAATAAACCTGTTGATAACATCTAAAATATAAGAAACTGAGTAACCAAAAATTATTTTTTGTTAAAACGTACCGAATAAAATAATGTAAAATCTATTGTGCAGAAACCCTCAGCTGTTACTTTTTGTTCTTCGTGCGATAGTTGAAGTAACAATCCATTTATCTATATATAAAAATAGGATAATATTAAATAATTTTATGTATGAGTAATTTCGAAAAGAAATGTGTTTTTAAGAAAATCAAAATATGAGTCAAACTGACTCATTGTTAAAACTTTTTTAGAAACCATTGTGTAATGTACATCATTCAAAAAAATTTTTATAAAACTTTTTTTTATAAGACTTTTATAAAACTCAAATTTGGACTTAATGGTAGATTATCTACTTAATGCTTTGTTAAGAGTTTTATGAAACCGGGTATTATTCTACTAACTTAGTGTAACTAAGATGAAAATAATTAAGAATTTATTCTAGTAGATTTTGGAGTTGCTGATAATAAATTTAAGGTCAAATCTATGAAATTTAAAATGGCAGACGGAAACATAAAAAATAATTTAAAATATAGAAATACGCTGGGTTAACATTTACAACATTGTGTAGTTCTAACAAAATATTTGATCCCGTGTTACCTATCTATAGTATACCTATATTATTGTAAAAGAAACTTACTTCTCTTTTCAATTGCTTGCAAGTTGTAAGTTGGTATATTTTAATCAACATTTTGTTTACTAAATGAGCCTAAAAACAACAATACAGATTAATAAATTACATTAATCTATTGACATATTAATATTGTCGATAATTAAAAGTATCTGTTTCAAAGATGGTAACTTTCTCTAATATCACATCAATATTTAATAAAGAAAAATTGGTGCATTTGTTATTCTGTAATAGTGTACACCAGTCCAATATGTTTTATAACGCTGCTTTATTTTGCTAACAAAAATATAATACAAATGTGATATAAAGAGTGTCAATTGTAAATTGAAAGTTGTGTCAATTATTTAGTTAGCAAAGAAAATCAGCTTTGCAAAACAAAAACTGTGGGTTGGTGTACAAGAGTACAGTATGTCAAATAAACTTATTATATGATAATATGACCAATAAGCGAGATAATTAATATTCTATAGATTAATTTAAAAAATGAAGCAAACAGGGTATACTATTAGTTGATATTTAATTTTGAACCGCGTGAAGTGAGGTGATTGAACCACCTTCTGGGGTTACCAACATAAAAGTCTGGTAACGGCGCTGTGGTAATATAATAGTATAAGTACAAACTAGTAACTCTGATATTTATCACTAAAAATAACAAAATTTTAATTTTGAAATCTTTTTTCCTTCTTTAATTTAATTTTTTTCTAATTTTGCTGTTTCTTTCAATCCTTTTAGAAAGTAACAGTTTACGCAGTAAACATTTTTATAATATATATTAACAAAAACGAATACTTACTGATTTCATAAGGCGATCACAATAGTAAACCAAAAGGAGAAGATTTATCCAGGTAAGAATATAGTGTAATATACTAAAAAGCATATAAAAAGTACTACCAGGAGCAGAATGTTCACATTTCAAAAAAATAAAACTACTAACAAATATATAGCTCTGTATAGTAATAAAGATTAAATAAATAGATAATATCAGAAGCATTGGAAACGAATATACTTCGTTTATAGATTTTAGTATGGTATTTAAATTATTAACACTTTTTGAAATTTCCGTTAAATCGCAAATATTATTTCTGAATTTTGTATTGTTACTGCTAGTAATCCCATAGTTGGCTATACTAACGGTTAATAAGATATATCTATCTTGTATAGCAATAATCCACAATTGAAAAGATAGAGTTATCGACGATTTGTAAGGCATACTTATTAAAAGTTCAAAATTAGTTAAATAGGATTTTAGCGATTGGTTTATTGACATAAACCACCAAATGTAATTTATTGTCTCGACAATTATGTTCAATATTGTGGATATAATCAAAAGAAATTCAAATCTATTAATCTTTTGCTTTGACTTCAGTCTAAATATATTTTCATTCAAGTTAAACAAATTTTGTAAGCAATCTTTGACTAAGTCTGCATTCTTGGTGGTTAAAATTATACTTACACTGACGAAAACCGTGTGTAAATATTTGAAACAATATGAAACATACTGAAGAAAAACATTTGATCTTGAAAGGGTTTTTGGTAAAAAAGCTTTATATATTGCGACACCGATGTAATATGATATAATCAAATATGTAGTAAATTTTACCCAGTAATTTATTTTGATTTTTTTACATATTATAGATTTATTACAACTGTACAAAGTAATTTGCGATAATCCTAACCACTTTTCAAAATAATATGCAATTTTAAATAATTTATATGACATCGTTCAGCTACTTATGATATTTTAAAATAATTATACGTTGTAGTCGAAACTTTCAGTTCATAATACTGTTTATAAGTAAAATCGTGCGCAATAAATATAATTATACGTTTATGGATATTGTTATTAATATGATTAATTAACTTTAAAATTTTAAATGAAAATAACATAGTTATTGCCTTGAAACGTTGAGTTAATAACTCCCAAACAAATGCGATAGTTAATTTTTCAAAACAAGCAATACCGGGTTTAAAAATTACACTTTCTTTGTCTGATTCTAATTTGAACAATTTATTCAATGACTTTATAGCAAATATCTTTATATTAGCATTAATATAAACTTTGTCTCGACGGGTTAATTTAGAAACTTAAAAAATAAAGAAAACCATTATAATGTGATTACAAAGAATGAGGATAAGCTAATAATAAAGATTGAAGAAGCTAAGGTTGCCTAACAGAAAATGCCTTGACAATACCGTAGATTGAAACAATTTGATGTTCTGAAAATTAGAAGATTGAAAAATCTGATATAAACAGGATCTCAGCCTGGAAAGTATTATTTGCCAGCTGTGGAAATCTTTGATGCTATCGAAAGTGAATATATAGTTTTAGGAGATGGAGGTAATACAGAAATACGTTAATATAATTAGTATTAAAATGATAAACAGTTTTTTTAGCAATGTGCAAAATTTTCCAGGAATAGAAATGTAAGAAGAGGAAAGGTTTGGTTTCATTCGGAAATGAACAGTCGTTGCCAAGTAGATCTAATTGACATGCAATCTTAAGCTAATCAAGAATTCAAGTTTATTATAGTTTATCAAGACCATTTTACAAAAGTAATAGATCTGATGAAATTATCTTCCAACTAACTGATATATTTTTGATATTTGATGCTGCCTATATTTTACACTCTGATAATGAAAAGGAGTTGGTAAATAAAATAATAGATGAACTATATTATTATAATTATTATATAACTATTTTGTAGTGGTATTTTCTTTATAATCAATTTTACAAAGAAGAACCCTTTACTATCTCTAAAATTTTACCTCAGCTAGCTTTTTACTCGTCGCAGAGCAATCAGCTCTTTCAGAAGTGAGTTTTTATGACAATCCTTATTGTCGTTGTGAAAAGAAAAATGTTTTAAGGCAAACCGAATTTAATTTATTTTTAAAAGATGAAATTTGGTAGGTGACAGTTTCACTTTCAGCAGATTTAAATATTGGGTGTATTATGTAGATTCGTAAATTTAGATGCACATTTTTTATCATCAAACGTACTCGTGCTAGTATCTAATTTTATTAATCTTAATGTTTAATAACTTAATTTTTTAACTTGTGATATATAATTAAATTCAATAATCTTAAGTTGAACAAGTTAATTAAACAATTTCTAATAATATTTTTATTATTAAGCTTCCAACGTTTCATAAAAACCTTAACCTACGTTGAAAACTTAATAATAAAAACATTTTTAAAAATTGTTTAATTAACTTGTTCAATCTAAGATTATTGAATTTAATTAATTTTGATGGTGTAATCGTGTTAGCAAAATTTGTACAAAATAAATCAATTTAATGTTCTATAAAAATTTTAAATAAAAACGCACTTTGTAATTTTATTATAATTATTTCTATCAAATACCTGCTGATACGTTACTGGCTGAGTAAGATCTGCTCGTTCCTGTTCACTGTAATCTGCAGTTAAAATGTACGGTTTCTTTGTTAAACATGTGTTTCATTCGTTACTGCTGGAAAATTATTATCAGCTTTCCAATTGTTTAACAAAATCGCACTTCGTATTCTAAACAAAAATCTAAGAGTGTTGCGATTATTCACTTAAAATAATTTTTCCAGTTCAGGTAAGTAACTTCAATTTATAATTTGTTGAATCCAAGCTTCCAATATGGCGGCGCGTCGTTTTACATAAATCTGCTACGTAATTTTTAATAATAAAAATTCAATTTCAGGAATCAATCTAATGCCGCAAATGACGTCTTCTTCGAAAATTGACAAAAAAAAATTCCGCTTCAAAACAAACTCGCTTTTCACAAAAACTTGTGAAAAATTCACTTGCAAAACTCTTTGTTGCTAATGACAAAACGCAAATTCGACCAACCCAAACGACCTTCGCGTTTCAAATCTTATTTTTATAAATATTTATAATTAGCATATTAGCAGTTCTATGCTTTAGTGCGTTACCTATCACAGAACCCCTCATAAATCATCGTGTTGAAAGTCTATGTGTAATTGTGTTTAACATAAAATTATACTCTCAATAATAGTTACTTCTATCAAAGCGAAGCGATTACTGAATATTAAGAACCCGAAAATAGAGTTTGTTATAAAAATACACCACAACATACTATATTTATATTGAGATGATCCTTGCTATACAAATTATATAAAAGTTTTCTCAATCCCAAAATATCTCGCCAGGGTTCATTCATTATTTAATTTAACAAGAGACTCTTCAGATTGATTAATTTTTATAATTGAATTTAAATTATAAATGTTCGTATCGTTCTATTAATTTCCAATTTTTAATTTTTAAAGGTGTAATGATTTTGCATTAAATTTTGTTACCTTATTTATAAGCATTGCAATCGCATGTGGTCTTGCAGCTGTTGTCCGTGCATCGTTAACAAATTTGTCGCAATGTATTTTACAAATATTCAAAATTATTATAATTTCTTCCAAATTTTTAATCTTTTTTATTTGCACTAATTAACATAAAATAAAAACAACAATGAATCCAAATTTAATCACTTTTATTTTAACACAAATTAAAATTTTTAAAATTTTAATTTAGCATTGCGGGAATAATGATTATTCGTTGGTCAAGTCAACGGAAAGGCCGTCTCTATCTAACTCACTTTCTTTTTTCTGCCTTCGGCACGGATACCAACTCAAAACTTCAAAATTAATTTACAAAATAATCAAAATATGTTTACTCGTTTCAAAACACGACAATATATTGTATATTGGCTAGAATTAAAAATTGTTCATGTGAAGCCATGCCATAGCCAGAGTCTGAGTTTAGTTGAAAAACCTAATCAGGACATAGAAAAAATGTTGGCTTTGTGGATGAAGGAGAACAATACCATTAATTAGTCAAACGATGTCCGTTTGTACAATTTATGAAAAATAGAGCCTTTCATTCAGTAATCAAACAGTTTCCTTTCAATACTATGTTTGGAATTAAACCTAGAGCAAGACTGACAACAACAGCATTGCCATCTGTATTACTTACAAATATCAACGAAGAAGGCGACCTTCATGTATTTATTGAGGAAATGAACGCAAAGTAGGATAAAGAAGGAGCATAGGAGAGTAGCAAATCGCAAAATATTGGAAAAAACGGACGGAAAGAATGAAAGAGATCCCAGATGCAACCCATCTTGCGGTTGACATGAATAGGAATTTGATATATTGTCGTGTTTCAAAATGTTATAAAAACATTAATTTTATTATTTTGTAAATTATTTTAAAGTTTGAATTTGTGTTAGTATTTATTTATCATTCTATAAAACTGTTAATAAATTTGCTGTATAAAAGAAAGTGGGGAGCGTAAAAAGAGTGGGACGTGAAGGTTGATGTACGTTGTAGGACACTTGGATTGATGCCTTTGCGTCGTGCGGACGAACATCATTTCCCGCAGTGGGAATAAAATTGTTAATTGTTCTTGAAAATTGATAAATAAGATTGAGTTGAGTTGATGTTTTGTTTGATTGGTAAAGTGAAGTGCAAATAAAATTGAAAAATTGGAAGAATTAATGAAAATTTGGTTGTTCAGGGCGTTAAAATTGCATCGAAACAAGTTTGTTTAACCAGGCGTACTGAAGCCAGCTGCACAGTATCACATGTGGAGCGCGCACGTGAAGCCAATAACAATACCACATGCAAAGGTAACAAAGTTTAAGCATTTTTAATTTTTAATTTACAAATTTTTAAACAAGAAGAGCTCATGGCTACAATTAATGGATGCCCAGCTAGAGTAATTTTTGGAATTAAGCAAATTTAATAGATTTGCATAGCTAGGGTCATCTCAATATGTATTATCTGAAGTTTTCTTAGATCGTGAACAAGTGTCAGTTGAAAAAATGTGTCTGAGGACAGCGGCGGAAACTCTGCCGTTGAAACTGGGCAAAGATTTTTCCACTGTTTTTGCATAAAATTTGCACTTCGAAGCGATACCTATGTGTTTACAAAGAGAAATTCTTTGCAATTCCAAATGTTATAACAGTATATAATATACCATATGGCAACAAGTAAATTGTAAATTATATGTAGTAACAATGTAAACAAAATTAACGTACTAAAAGCTAGAGTTTACTAGTTAGATTGGGTTTATATAATAATAAATTAATATTTTTTTATTTTCGAAATTAAAAAAATTAAAATCTAAATTAAGAAAGCTATTAAATCCCAGGTGTAATTATTATAGTTTTATTAAGTACATAAATACATTAGTTCGCTTTTTAACATCTAATATTATTTAAGAGTTATTTGAAAAGTATTTAATTATTATTAATCTAATAAAATAAATTATTAAACCAGAGAATATTCTAATTGTATTAATATTATAATATAAGTACTGGTCGTTCCAATTATCTAAAAAAATCTGATAAGGAATGATTGTGATTATGATTAGTTTTATTTCTTACGGAAAATAACAATGGTGAATCGATTGTAAAGAACCCATATGGAGAAATTTTGATATCTTCATGTAGAAACTGTAAAGAGAATGCATTGATCTGAAAAAATTAATAAATTGTAATATTTCTGAATTATTGCAATAAAATTAGATTTGATTAGTTAGCACTTTTAGTATTTTACGAGTCAATTTCATATGGAATTTTAAGGTAAAATTCGAGTTTAAGTAGAAAATTATTGTAAAACTATTAAGAACCTTCAGTTTTAATTTAATTCTTTGCTTGAATTTTAATTCTACCTTACATTTCTGTTTTAAATCGGCTTCAATTTTTATAACTTTTGGTGATTCTTGACTAATAGTAATTAGTAGGTACCTGTTTTTTTAATTCCAAGTTCTTGTTCCGATTAAGTAATTTAAAAACTTTATTTTTGACTACTTCTACCTAAAAAGACTTGTTTTGTATTATAGAAATATAAATATTATTTGAAAGGTTTAAAATTATTACACGGTAAGAAATATGGTGAATAAGTGTTAACAATCACAAATGTGAAATTCGAATTACTCTAAATTAATAATTTTGAGAATATAAGAGTTAGAAAACATAATGTATAAGAATAAAATTATTATAAATACAAAAATGTTATGAGCACTAACAAATTCACTAAATCCCCACAGAAGTGTAGAAACAGAATAGGGTAACTGTAAGAACCCTGCAAAACGACTGAATAACACAAAAAAAGCCGTTAATTCTAATCTCACAAGGTTCTCAAAACGATGGCAAATTTTTACAGTTTTATATTTCAACTTTACTTAATTTTTAAAAAATTTGAAATAGGTGCCATAGTTTTTGAGTAATCGATTGTTTAATAATTTTCTTTTAACAGATAATTAAATTCTAAATAATTTTAATTAGCAAAATCCGGCCAATAAGAATTATTTAACCTAAAGATTTTCAGATTTTCATTTTTAACGTACCTCTGTTTTCAAATTATTGCAATAAATAACTAACAACATGGTATCCAGAGCATGTGTTATCATATACGCCGTGTACATGATAATTAAATCTCTATCTTTACTTATAAGTCGGTAGAAATTACTTGAAATAACAAATACATTTATACCAAAATACACTAAAATATACCAAGATCCTTGTTTGTTGAATTTTTCTACTGCCTGGCACAAGTTCTGATGGATCAATTTTATACAAAGCAACTTTTCAGCAGTTAGTTCATTTGTTGCTTCGTTAAGAGACTTTTCATAGTAATCATTAATAATAAAAAATCGTGTTTGTATTACATACACCAAACTTCTAAATAAATTAGAAATTATTAATTTTTGAGCGTATGCCAAAATATATGCAAATTTCATTAACAATAAAATAAAATCAACTTCATAATTTCGGAAAATTTGCATTATTGCAAACAGTATTCCTGTAATTATCAACCATAAAACGTTTATCGATCGAGTGGAATTATTATTTATTACAATATTAAGTTTTTGCAACTTTTCGTCAATTTTAATAAGGTCTACTATTGTTCCTAAGACCCCGACACCGTATTTATTATTAAAAAGCAATGTTACCATAAATATCATAATACTAGTATGCATTTGCATTATTCCCATATATTGATTTAAGGTATTATCATATGGATTCCAATCATAATTTAGTGATACGAAGAGAAGACAGAGTACAGTAATATTAAGTACATATGACACAATTCTATAAGGAGATAGTAAATTAATAGCAAAAAACTTTCGTTTATTATCTATTCCCGTCACTGTAAAACTAGCCATCAATGTCCATCTTACTAGTACATAAACCGGTGCAAGTGTTGCCCATAAATCTAAATTCATCATATTTCCGTATTTTATGCTACGAGAACTTTATACCAATGCTTTTAGTTTCTAAATGTTTAATGTTAAAGTTTTTCATTCTTGTTAACTAGTTCTAGTAATCTTATAATATTGCAAAAAACAATTATATTTTTTATGTAAATATAATTACTTAAATTATGTTATATTGATTTTATGGTGACCGAAGTCGGTCATCAGCTTAGTGGTTAACGTGATAAACTGCAAAACTTTCTTCAATGAAAAGTTTCTATTGAATGAAAGTAATTTTATTGCAACTAATTGTAACCGCAATCGATGCTTTTCGGCATTTTTTAATTCCTTCAAAGTTAATAGTTGTTTGATTTGAGAGTTCAATTTGTTTTAAATTTGAGCTATTGTTTTGTCCTATTGCCTTCAGCTAAACTGTAAATTTACTTGCTATACTGTATTCATTTTTTTAGTTTTATGAATTTCGGGAACAACATTTGACATTCTCAGGTATGTCGGGTAATTTAATTAAATTAGCACAAGAGAAGTTTACTAAACGGAATTTGTAACTTTCAACACACTAAAACACTATTTTAAATCCCACGTAAAAATTTATAAAACTACAATTTAGACAGCCGACTTGTTGTAATTTTGCAATCACCTGTTTTCTTGTGTTTAAATAATACGACCGAGTTGTCTTCAGAAGTCGATTTCGCAAAGAATTAGGAAAAATTTTAATTTGTACCATGAGTGATTGGTGCCGGTCTAAGGTAGTAGGGAGCCGGACAAATGGACGCGGCCGAAAGTACGTCGCCCAAGTACGGATCTGATAAAAGAACTAATACTGTTTCTAAACGACCCGGTATATTAAACCTTCGGAAATTATGTGTTAAGTTGGTAATAAGGAAAATGACTGTATATTAGAATAATGTGGAAAGGAATAGAAAATAAGATAAAAACAGAACAACAGCTATCGAATAGAACCGAATACAAGTAGTATTTTTGAGATAATATTTTAATTAAAATAATAAACAATCTAACATATTTTATACGGTAGGTATCATGGGTATACCTACCCTGGTATACCTACCTAGGTATACTATATACAAACAAAATCCACATAGTGGTGTATTTAGATACATCGCAAAATGGCATGAAAATTTTTTTAATTAATTTTAAAATATAAAAAACTATTTTTTGCATTTTTTTGGGCCTGCGTCCATTTGGCCGCGTCCTTTTGGGTCTGCGTTTATTTGGCCGCGTCCTTTTGGGTCTGCGTCCTAACGCTCGCGTCCTTTCGGTCGCGTTCTTTCAGCCGCGTCCATTTGTCTTAGACCCAAGGCAGTATTTGTGATTCTAGGGCAATTGTTCGCCGGAAATTGTTCGCCAGACAATTATTCACCAGATAATTGTTCGCATGGGACTTTTGTTCGCCGAACAATTATTCGGCTAATTTTTTGGTTAGAGATAATTTACTTTATCAAATGTACCATATACCAAGAACTGTTTGAAACACATATTACAAGAGACACAATTTAAAACTTTGCTGTAGGTAAATCGTTTATTATATTATTTATTATATATAAATTAAAAATTATAGTTGTGAGCTAGGTCACGCAGGTAATCAAGCAAATCGATTGCGCCATACTGATTGACAATACGAGAAATGCGACATTACGGCATTTTTTTCCCCAATGGAGGCTGCTGATGGGAGCTTAATCAGAGCTGGATTTATACTTTGCTCCAGTTGAAGACCTTTAATAAATTTCCAAATAGTTGAATGATTTGCACCAATGAGTTCCACGAAACTGCGGTGCCATCCTTTGCAACTGTTATTTGTTTTTGGCAAATCGTTAATGACAGCATCGTAACAATTCTAAACGGAAAGTGGGGAAATAGGTTGACAACTACGTTAGCGACAGTCTGGACGACTAATTCACGTATCTTCAAAATAATCGAGAACTGACTGAGTTTCCAGCGGAAACTCATCATTTTTGGAAAACTGATTGAACGCTTCCACGACATCCACTTGTGGTATAAACGCAAGAGCGAGTAACATAAGTAATTTCAATGCAAAACATTCGCCAGTTTCGTACTGATGCTGCATTCCGTAGGCTTGAATTTTTTGGTATATGCATTAACAAAAGTGAAAAAAACAACCGCGCTTCCGAGCTTCCAGAAATTCAAGATTAAAAGCGTCGATAGCCGCCATTTCAAAGTCTGTCATAATCGACTGAGGAGCCAGGGAAGGCTCTAACTGTTTCAAGGATAAGAAAAAACGTTGGCAAGTAGCTTCTGATTTATTCGGTAGGAAGGCGTAAATTGATAGAATAACGACTTTAAAGTTCCGTCGGCATACCAATTCGTCATCAGTTGAAGATTCGGTTACTGTTGCGTATCCCATCCCAAGAATTGAACTTTTTCCTATTGACCATTGGAAAGAGAACAATTTTCTGAATATATTAACACAAAATTTTTTTAGGATTATGCAATAGTCGTTGAAATAACGGCATTTTAAAGTAACGAAAAGCAGGGAGATGTAATATGATACATCCCGATGCATGACAGTCAGTTTCCGAAGAATCTTTCTAGTGCCGAAAATTAATATACGATTCTCATCAACGCGGCTATCGTAAAGCAAAAACTGTTAGTTATTTTTGATTGTTGTTAAAAATTCATTTGGAATCACCAGTTCACGTCGAGTTATCGGATTAGCCGGAGCTGCTTCGACCTTTTGACGTATTTGCCGAATTGTGCGCTTCATTGAATCAGCTGTTGTAATTTTAGCAGCAGCTGCTGCTGATAGATTGATGGTGCTCTTTGCGTTGATGCGTTGCGTGAATTTTTCGCTCAATTCTTCATTTCATGTACAACCTTTACTTCTGTAATAGATGATGCATCGCCTGTGTGATTGTGATCTTTGATATGTTTTACAATTTAGTTGTTTTTTGTAAGTAGACGGGCGTGACATTTGAAAGTGGAAATTTTTTTTCATTTACAGAAAATTTTATCATCCGTACTTTCATCCCTTTTCACTCAAAACGAATGAGAGTGGCATTTTTCAAAACAATCTAGTAAAAGAAAATGAACCTGAAATGAAAATTTCATGTAAATTTGTGGTATTAGTTGTTACGAAAAGTTGATTTCTGTAACTAAAAATATTTTCAATAAAGTAAAAACCCATAGTTACGCCTATAATATTGTGTTATATTTCCAGAAAATATTATTTTAATTTCAGAAAACATTACTTTGAGACAGATGTCACGCTATAATTTAAATTACAGGAAAAGGCGTTAGATTTATAAAAATAACAAGTTCACACAGTCAGAACACAAAGTATCAATTCATAATTTTAAATAGTGTTTAATTTTTTAAGACCTTTAAGAGTGGTCATAAAACTTATAGGTCGACAGTTTTGAATAACACTACGCTTGAAACTGGCCTGAAACTTAAAACCTTATTGATTTTTGGACAATTTTTAAAAGAACAAAATATGTTATGAGTTAGTTTCTCACGATAAAAATAATTTTAATTATTAGGGGAAGTGGAATACTAATTTATCTTCAGGGCATTCTAAAGATTTATAAGAAGTTCTTTTTCAACTTTTGGACACAACGGTTCAAAATTTTATTTAGGTACAGTAAATATGAGAATATAATTTAAAGTTTGTATAGTTAAATAATAAATTTATGTTAATAAAGTTTCGTTGAGTTTTGTTCAAATATAAAATTGTGATTTGCTACAATTATAATTTTTAAAGTTAATACAACTTATGGTGCAATTAATTACAAAACAATATTTAACATTTTTCGTAAATAATTAATTTTTTTATAATAAGTGATTTAATCACGATATAACCATAATAAAATCAGACTTACTGTGAGCAATTAGAAAATATTATGTATTAGTATATTTTTATAATTTAATTAGTGTCGGATTTTTAAAATAAGAAATATTAAAACTTTAAACAAGTGTGCGTTTTAGTGAATTAAATAAGAGTGCATTGTTAAGTAACATTTTTTATGGACTAAATCTTCAACAACAATCACCTTTAATTCAACAAAAATCACTTTTAATTCAACAACATAGCAACAATCAACTTTAATTCACCGACAACACTTTTTATGGCATCAAAGGTAGTTTTTTTTCGTGAACATTAAATTAAAGGTGAGCTAACCAAATAAACTTTCGCTCATTAAAAAGATAAAAATTAATTTTTAAATTTTGTAGTTTCCAAATAGTTTAAGATTAAAATTTTTTTAATTACGTTGATTAATAATTTAAATTTAATTGTAAAAGCATTTTTTATTCATTTAATTAATTATATTTTTATTAAACAATTTAAATGACTATTATTTACTTCAGCGTTGTAATTCCATAAGTTTCCTAAAATCCACGACCAGGGGAATGAAAATTTCATGTAAATTTGTGGTATTAGTATGTATTCGTAAAATACAATATTTAAGAGGATTAAACAAAACGTGAAAACAATAGATTTTAACAGTCAAGTAAAGAATATTTAACGATAAAATTGAAAACTATTAAAACTAAAATTAAACAAAACTGACAAAAAAATTAAAAATAAATATTTTATTTGATAATAAAATATTTTACGATAAAAAATAAAAAAATATTAACTTAACTAGTACCGTGGTGTTGGGATTGTATGGTGTGCCTACGTGCAGATATTATTTCTGTTCTTGTCACTTATTTGTTTCGAACTGACGTCATAACCATTGTTATAACGTAGACTTTTACAGTAGTGGGGTAGGCTGCTTTGTGACAATTGGTGACAATGTTCCAAACTGACGTCATGCGCAGAAAATTTCAAAACTCGTTACATAAAAATTTTAAATGTATTGTTTTCAGTAGTAACAGCCCTGAGCCGAGAGAAAATTAAAAATAGAACTTTCACGACGAAAAATGTTTTCAACAACTTCCCGACGGCAAAGCCGAGGGCCACCATCTTGAATTTTTCCATTCTTTGACGCTTCTCGGCAACCTTCGAAAACGCGTATTTGGAGGTTCTCGCGTTGTAATCAAGAAAACAGCCTCAATTCAACGAAAAATTTTAGAAAATAACTTTCCCTAGAAAAAATTGATACATTTTTCGTCGTGAAAGTTGTATTTTCAAATTTTTCTTTGGCTCGGGGCTGTTACTGTCGATTATAACCCTCGCGGCGGCCATCTCGGATTTTTCTGTTCTTTGACGCTCCTATTGACGGAAACACGTATTTGGAGGCTCTCGCGTTGTTATCATGTTAAGCTCGCCTCACACAATGCTTGTTTTGCTGATGGTTTCCTTGCTTGTTTCTGTGCATGGTACCTAGCATGATGGCTCCTGTGCATAGTTGGCTTCACACGGGTTTTCTGCACAATGGTTTGCAAGCATGGTTTCAAGATCAATTCGCAGTGACAGTGACAGTCTCAAGTTTTTAAAAATGAACGCCCTTTTAATAGAAATTTAACGTAGAATATTATCTGTTAGCATATTTTTGTGCAAAATACACAAAACAATATAATTGCAATTATACACAAATCGAACTACCAATTTAAAATGATAATCTCTTTCAAATATGGTTAATTCAAAAAACAATTTCGAAAAAATTATAAAATAAAGAAAACAACAAGAAGCAATAATAATAACCAATTATAATAAAAATATTTTATTATTTTTAATAATAAAATAAATTAGGCTATTTAACCTAATAAACTTATTTCTTTACATCATTTTTGGTTAGCGCTGAAAACATGCACGTAAACTATCATGCAGCGTAAAACATGCAGCCAAGCATGCAGGGCAACTGCGCACCCATCAGCGCAGCCATCACGACTTCAAGCAAGGAAACAAGCATCGTGTGAGGCGAGCTTTAAAGACCTTAAGAAAGATCCCCACTAAAGCTTAGACATTGAAAAGAAGGGGATGAGTACATACCTGTACTTCTGACTTCTTTTTTTTCAAATTTTTTGAATTATTATGTTTTCTTCTTATTATATATTTTTTTTATTTGTGTTAGTATTAGCGATTTGAAAAAAGATCGTAGGTTTTAAATTACGCCACCAGAGATTTATTTCTCAATTTTACTTGATTACGACTACTGCTGATTGATTTTTTTGATCTATTATTATCGATCAAATTTATCTAAATTTTTTGTTTTATTGTAAAAGTTTCTACGCCCCAAGGACAACGATTGATTTAGCCTGAAGCATTAGGTTACTGCTGGGTGTGTTATTCTAGAACCTAGATATCGATACACTTTCAAGCCGTATAAATGAGTCCTACGTGGTCCATATTGTAATAGTTGGTATTTAAGGCCATTACTATTTAAATATGTAGAGGAATGTTGTAAAGTTTGGGACGGATTCCGTTTTTGATATGTGATTTTAAAACGTATGAGAATAATGTTAACTTAGATAAACCAATAAAAGCATATGATCATTGGCTACAAGTTTTTTGTAGAAAGTTATTTGATATCGCGATTGAGTCAATAATTATAATCATTTTAATGAAGACTCCTTTTTTGGTTAAAAAAAATTTACCGTATAAGTTAGGACACTTTCAAAAATCTGAAAAATAAGTCAAAAAATGAAGTAAAACTGGATGATATTATTATGATTAGAATATTTGTTGAAACGTCGTGTTTCAAAGAAACAATTTAAGTAAAAAAAATTATAAACTATTCTATTCTATCTATTTAATCTGATTTGCAGTTTGTATGGCTTTTTTTTTTGCAGCCATTCATTTATTTTGCTCATTGACTTTCGTCCACGATTGGTTTTTTTTGGCTAGTGTTGATACCTGCAAAGATCCGATCAAAGACAAAATCGATGATAAGCGAAATTCGTATGGCAATATTGATGATGTTTCGGATGTACTGCTTTTTTTGGAATTTTATAAGCTTTTGCGGTAGATCAAATGCTTTTATTAGTCAATTTTATTTTTTTGATCGCTGCTACCAATGCATTGAAATCAGTAATTCTCTGATTGGTTTGTCGTACGTAGCGTGACATTGCAAAATTCTAAACAGATAAAGAAATGCTTTTTAGTTATTATATTTACAAAATTGCATTCATCAAATATTATAAAAATATCATTTAAATGGCATTGAACTGTCTTGGACTAAAAAAAGTGCTATCCCAAATTATACGACATGAGTGTCCCAATCTTTACACAGCAGCCATTTAGTAAAAAGTTAAAAAATTACTTTGAACAATCCAATATTTTAATATTATCTTTTCACACAATGAAAATGCACTCAATACAAGACATATTGAACATACTTATTTGAAACAAAAGATTTAAATTTGGCAAATTATGAGCACGCAAAAACTATCGTAAAGATATTTTTTATACGAGAATTCCATGCAAACAAATAGTTTGACCAATCAAAATTAAAGTAGCGGAAATTGTACCAGGCACAATTTTCACGTTCTAAGTTTTTTATTGGTTTAAAATGAAAATTGTGCCTGGTACAATTTTCGCTGTTTTAATTTTGATTGGTCAAAAAATTGGTAATAATAAAGTACCTACTATGTGAAATATTTATATAAATTTAAAACTATACATTTAAAAATTAATGCTATTGGCAGAAAAATTGCAGTTATAATAATTAACAATTTTTGTATCTTTACTGAGAGATTGATTTGTTTCGACATAACTATTAGTGGGGTTCCTATTACTTGTGTTGCTATCGTCTCTTCTTAATTTTTTAACAATTCTTTCATGATGGTCCTGGTCAAATTGAAGATATGGTTTTAACGAACTGATATTCGAGTGCCCCGTGAGTTTTATAAGTTCTTGGTGTTGAACTCCAGCTTTTGCCATAAGAGATACAGCGCTGGTTCGATTAGAATGGTTTGTTACTTTATTTTTTTCCGTATCAATTTCTATTCTTTTTGCTGATGTTTTAGTCCATTTTGACATTGTGTTTTTACCAATAGGACAATTTTTGTACCATCCAATAGATTCAGGCTTTCTCCAATTAGAATTCGGTGTTAGAAAAACTCGATCAGTTCTTATAACGGGTGTTCTTTTAGATAACATTTTCTGAAATAAGCTAAGGAAAATTATTATTAGTATATTTTTAACTATAATAAAATGTATTTGTAATTTATACCTAACTGGACACCTGCCTAGATTTTCAACATTTTTTACCAACCATATGTTATCAGCTAATTTCTGATCTCCACCCTGCCTTGTTTTGGTAAATACCGGATTGTACTGAATTCGTCCAGTAGGAACATTCTTGTTATCTTTTTCCATCACATAATATTGAACTAAACAGTTTGATCCTTCATTTCCGCGCCATGCTAATTCAACAGCCGCAATGTGATAAAATCGACGTTGTAAGCCATCGGGTGTATTTTCATCCCAGAGACAAAGTATTTCTTCATATTCTTCTTGTTTAAAGTTTGAAGAACTGACCTTTCTTTTTTCCGGATTAATTTGTAGAAGTTTTTGCTTAGAATTACGTGCATCTCTAGCTAATTTAAATTCAATGTCACTAAAAGGGTTGACATTTCTCTTAAATTCATTAAAATATTTTTCACGAATTAATTTTTCAGTTACATTCCACATCGTTTTTACTACAGACTCTTTATAGTCACTTCCATCGGCTTTCTTCATATTATAACCCCAATCAACTAAAATTTGGTTTAGCTTTTCTGACAGGGTATCTGCTTTAAACAAATAATTTCTTTCTGCACAAAACAGTTCAAATTGATTCTAGACAGATGCATGGGACTTTCTTGTATTCTCTGGTACACTATCAATAATTACTTCTTTAATTGAAGCAATGGATTTTTCACCAAAACGTAAGACATTCGTCATAATAATAAAGTAACTAATTATAATTTATTTATTTTGTTTTGTTATTTTTGTTGCTTAGCTTCTAAGTAAAAACAGCCTTCTAGAATTTTTTTTTTTTAATTTATGTCAAAAAATATCTTTTAGTTTTTGCATGGAATTCTCTTAATGAATATAACGCTTGCTAAAATTTCCATTTAAAAATTTAAGTACTTGTTATATTATATATGACAATTTACGCCTTGTTTGGCATAAAAATAATGAACCCGAATTCTTCGTTCTAATCCACATGAAAAGTTAGTTTATAAATAGACTTTACTTCGATAGTCATAACATAGTTGTCATCAATACCAACAATTCAGATATACAGCTGTCCCAACTTATACGGCGTCCCAACCTATGCAACTCTCCCCTTGTTATTTTTTTTCTGGAATTATTGATACAGATCCTATGTAGTGCTCTATTTACTTGAAGTTTATACATCACGTTATAAAAACAGGGGTAGATCGCAAATTTTCTGTCTGGCTCATAGTAGCATTAGCGCAAACCTTAATAGGTTCGCGCTTTGGCGGAAATAATAGTAACGTCTACGTTACTAGTGTAGAATACTCACATTATTTTTTTGGTTATTTTGTATGAATTTTTTTGATAGCTTAGCTTCGTTTATCTGTAAGAGATACATTTCTTTATTTTTATACACAGTGGCTGTGGTAGCGTCTATCTAAACTAACAGTGAAGAGAAAGAACACGACATTATATCGATACATTTATAATATATTTTGACTAAGATATCCACCGCGGTGAGACTCTCGTAGAGTGTGAAGTTCTTATTTATTACGTAATTATGTCTATGTGTTTTTTTTCAGCTTGAATCTGTCCATCTTAGTTTTTTCTGTAACACCAAAGAGTTTCTCTCCTCACGATTTATTTAACGCATTTCTGGAAGTGGTAGAAAATTGATTGTTGACCGAGCTTTGTTATGGAATTCTGCAAGTTTCAATGAATTAAGGGATGGTCTTATTTAAACTAAAACACAGTCCAAGCCGGGTGGGACCAGAAGATCTCGCCCGAGCATTAATATTGATGTTTTTTTTGTAGCCTTGAGAACAGGCCCATAAGGAACTGTTGGAGTTGTTAGTAACTGCAGATCTCACGCAAGGGTTTTGCCTGGAGACTGTAGATATACAACTAAACTTTTTTGTGTTCTAGGAAACGTTAAGTGCTCAGTTGTTGGATTAGCTGCTTTTAACAGAACTGTTATGTAGGGTCACACCACTCGTTAGATTCATCATTTTTTGTTCCATTTATATTTCTACTACCTTCTTGAGATGGCGATTTAAACATCTGAAACTCTCTCTATGTACCACCTTTTTATATTTTTCTGTCGACGATAATTGATGTGCTTCTCATCATAATCTCTGCGCTATGGCCAAACATTTTGTGGGGGGGGGGGGGGGGGGTAACAAAATTTTGAATTTTGTTATATTCTTTTTGGCTACACCTCGTATTTGTATTTTTAATAATACGAGAATATTTCGAAGTAAGACGTTTTGAACGCATGAAATTTTGTGAATAGAAAAGTGGGTTTTTCCTTTGATTATGGTAGTTATCGGTGATTTATTTGTGTAGTAAGAATTACTGGATTTATCACCGCTCTTTCATGCGGATTTGCGTTAATTTCAAGAAAATGTGTTCTTTTGATTTTTTTTTCGCTCCCCATACTAGGTACATTTTTTCTCCTTTACAAGAGAGAGTGCAAACTTGTTGCAGTTACGCCAGATTCATCCCTGGCTTCCGCAAATAAAAAAGCTTGTTTTTTTCCACCTTGGATATTCTCACCAAATAAAAGGTTGGGAATTTCTATTTTCAACCGCGTGGGAAGAAAGAAATTGCTGGGCCTTTTCTAAAGAGTCTCAGCTATCTATTTTTTTTTTATTTAAATTCAGTATTACATGGATAACAAATTAAAGTTTTATAAATTTTTTTGTTTAGAACGAATTTTCTGGAAGATAGGTAAAATCACACAAATAAAATACCTCTCTCTTCTAAACGAAATCCTGTATTTGCACCTGAGATCAAAAGATCAATATCTTCTAAACAAAAAAACACTGATACCAAAAATATAGCTGTTTCATATCAACGCTTTTCCGTTTCAGTTGTAAATGAACTTAAATGCTTTTGGATATTCTCGCAAATTGCCACTGGTAAAACTACTCTTAATTGGAATATCGCAGAAGGACTTCACAATCCCGCACTAAATTTGCAAAATTAGTATTACCAACTTCTTTTCTCCTCCTTTCCAATTACTTAATAATTAGTTGCGCGAGGTCCTAAATTTTTAACACCACCGAACTCGCATAGAACTTTTAAATTTTAAATTTTACCAAATTATGATATCTTTGAAATTTTTTTTGTGTGAACTGTAACATGGCACTTCTTATATCAGATACGACAATTTCATCTTAATTGAAAACAAATCTTTTTATTGAAATTAAAATTAACAGTTTTATCGTATTTCTACAAAGATACTCTCTCTGTCTTACATTAAAACTCAATAAAAAACAACCTTTTAGGGACACTGATAACTCAATCATCTAATTATGCAAACAAAACACGACAGTACATAAAAAACCTCACAGTACTGATGATCATGTAAAAAGCCAAAGGTATACTTCATCAGATGTCCGTAAAATAGTTCATCAAATTAAATTATTCTTGCTTAATTTCGACAGTTAATGATTATTCGGGAGACGAATTTGAAGTGGCCAAATGTTCTTCACAATGAGATCCGTGTTCTAACAAACTTAAGGTATATTTGAACTACGTGAGCTATAAGTGGATCTTCCGATTTTGATGTAAATTTTTCAAAAACTTTACAAATTTATAAAAACTCAAACGTAAATATCTCACAACAAAATCGCTGGCACAACTTCAAAAGATAATTTCCTAAACACGAATTACTAGGTATCTCTAAATTTGAAAATCTTACTTAATTAAGTAAACTAGAGAATTTTAAAGAATAATTGTAACAGATTCCTAATAAACATTCCGTAGATTAATGCGAGAAAATATTGAGTAATACAGATATTGATGTTAATGTGAATTTGTCAAAACTTCCAGTTTATGCAAGTGTGTGTGATTCAGATGGTTGTAATCAACTATAAATTATCGTCAAAACATGCGGTTGATGCAAATGAGTGATTCAGATGGTGGTAATCATCTTATTGGTGATGAGTGATGACCAACAAGGAAATTTTAAGATCAAAAAAAAATTTGTTATTAATTTAATAAGCAATACTTAGGCCCGAAAATAGTATAGCTTTAAGAATATCGACGCCAAAAAGCTATTCGTTTTTTTTAGCAATTCTTGTTAAAATTGGATCATACTGTAATCATACTGTAATATTATATGTAATACTACTGAACAAACAACTTTATTGGTAAATAAATAAGACCAAGTTTAGTAAAAACTGTTTATTTTCCTCAAATTATTATCAATGATTTTTACACTATTGACTTCAATAAAACTTCCCTCCAAAAATTATTATTTATTTAATAAGATAATATTTTACATGGTAAAAGACATCAAGATATCAAAAGACTATTTTTAAACATCAAAAATCGTGTTTCAGTTGAGTTATATAAAATGTTGCAAACTAATTAGTTGTAAGAAAAAAGGCTACTGTTTAACTGCATTGCCTTCGTTCACTTGCTAAGTAGAGTGAGCTCATATCTATAAAATCCTTCAATAATTTTCTTTACGTTAATGAGTACAAAGAAAAAATTAATGAATTTGGTTTGCGGATTAGTCACGAACCGCCCAATCTAATATTGAGCTGAAAAATTATCAGAAATTATTTAAATTAGTTTGTTCACCAATATCAAATTGGATTAACAAAACGATATATATCGCAATTGCCGATAATATCTAAAATAAAAAAATATTACTACGTGAAATAGAAAAATTTAGTTAGTTAAAACGTACAGAATACAGTAATGTAAGATCTATTGTGCAAAAGTCTCCAGCTGTTACTTTTACCTCGTCGTTCAATTGCTGAAGTAAGAATGCGTTTATCTGTACAAAAATAATAAAAATAAAATATTAAATAGTTTTATACTACTGCAATTTACAAGCCATAAGTATTGTAATATTATTAAGCCCCACGATTGGGAGTTAATTTATCTGTCTTCCCCCAACTTATGACTTTAATGTTAAATAAAATAGAAAAACAAATAATTCATAAATCCATATAATTTAAAATAAATATTTGCCAAAAATTTATGAAATATGAAACGACATCAAACGGTGTTTTTATTTACAGATTGTTGTTTGCTTCTTGGCTTATATAAAAAACCTTTATTTCGGTTAACCAATTTTAATTTAATAAATGAAAAATAAAAAACAAAACTGTACAAAATGTTTTAGAGATCTTACTCTTATAATATTCTTAATAGTACTACTCGACCAGAAGAAAGGTCCTTCAGTCGTTAACAATTATTGTTCATAAAAGGACAATTCTACCTGTTGGGTAAAACCAGGTAAAACCCAATTCGTTGAACAATAACAACATGTTTTTGGCGGCAAATATAAAATTGCACTGAACACAGATAGCAAAACAACATTTTTTACTAAATTTAAAATAAAACTAATTTTACTATTTACAACAAAGAAATAAAAAATTAAATTTACTAAAATAATACACCCTAGGTTATAAATTAAATAAATCTTAATGCGCCACTCATGGTTTTTGTTAAATTGTTTGTCATGTATAAAAATTAACTTTACTGGGTTCGTCGTGAACAAAATTTAAAATTGAAGACTCTTCGATCATGTGCGGTTCTCCAGATGTGCAATGCATCACACGTTTCCTCCAATGTATTCCAAATTGTATTTTTAAAATTTTAATTGAAAATTTTATACTTTTTATTATATGTCGCTTTTTTTCCACTGCACAAATGCTTAGCTTTCTGTTTAATCAATTTCTGTAATGGATGGTCCAAGCAATTATCAAAATCACAAGGCGTCGATGACGCGTAACGCTTCACCAATTCAACGATGGCCGTCGTCACAATTCAAAATTTACACACCTCAAATGCGTCGATAGTGCAAAACGCTTCACCGGTTTCCACGACAGTCGTCGTCAAGAGGGCCCTTTTTCATCCAAAATTATATGTCGTTAACTTTTCAATCCCCGCTTAATATTGTTTATCGCAATATACTCACGACAAACATTATGAACTTTTGTTTTACTTAAACAAATGTAAAATTCTCTGCAAAATTTTACATAAATGAAAATTAAAATTTTCCTTATAAATGAGCACTCCTTGACTTCGTTTCCAAATCACGCAGAACAATCCGCTGCTAATTGATTATAAACCTGTGGCATCACATAATTATTGAACGATATGAAATTTTATACCTGCTTCTTTTTATATTTTTTTCTAGATTATTTTGTTAAAATTCGTTTCTACCCTAACGTCTAATTTGAAATACGACAGATACGACAGTATATTTAACTCGCTGTCATTAGTTTACTACGTACATCATTTAAAATTCAACTAAAGTGAATTACACAATCATGAAAAAATAATTTTTTTCGTTTCAAAACATTTGGCTCCATTTTGTTACTATAATATTTTGTTATTACTTTAGGTTTGCTACTAATAAGAATTCATTAATAATTTATTGCAGATAAAATATAATTAGAAAATAACTTAAAAAAGTTTTAAGTATTTTTGTGGTATTTAGTAGTATGTGATTTTAAAATAATCAAACCTAACAAAATCTTAAAATATAATTATTGATAAAATATATAAAAAATATAATAAAATATAAATATAATATTATATCAAATTTTTAGAATAAACCAAAAAATGCACAAACACTTTTTAGAGTTAAAATGTTTAAATTAATACAACATAAATATACCGTATGTACTATATTATCGCAAATGTTTTCACCATACTATGGCATCATCAGGTGATAAACTTTCTATAGTTCATGAACTTTCTAGTTCATTGCCTGATGATTCCATAGTATGGTGATGCTGTTTCACTTAAACATTTTAGTTCTAAAAAGTGTTTGTCCATTTTTGGTTTATTCTAAAAATTTAATATGATTAATATCGAGTTACACTACCTAAACCACTTATCTATTGATTAAATATAATAATTAAATTTAATATTTCAAAATCTAACGTATAAGTTTAGTAACAATTTAAGAGCGGCAGCAAATTGTTCGGAAATGAAATGTCGTTAGTGATATGTCCGGTCACCCTTTTATTCTTGTAAAAATATGATGCATTCTACTTACACATTTTTTTAATTGCTTGCTGGTTGTACGCTGGTATAATTTAAGCAATTTTTTATTTACCAAATTGGCATAAAACAGACAATATAAATTAAATCATCATTTATGATGCGTAATATTTTGGCATACATAAATATAAATTGCGATGTAATTTAGTATTATATAATAATTATATTATATTATTATTATTTAAGCTATTAAATTCCCAAGAGAATTTAAGAAACGCTATCTCGTTTTTGCGGTATAAAAATTCGTTTGTTATGATAAATTATTCCCTGGATTACATAATATCGTATATTATTTTGCGTTTGAGTTTTTTTCCCCTCTCTCGTGTGTTCTTTCTACTATTTGGTTCATTCTGTATATTTTTAGAGTCTTGAATGGCTTGCTGCCTTTACAAAGATGTATCTTCATTCTTTGCTATCATCAACCCTTCTCTTCCATCTAGTGATTCCTATTTCTCTCAGATCACATTGTTACTTGGTCTCACCATCTGATTTTTGGTCTTCTTTAAGGTCTATTATCGCCAGGTTCCCACATTGATATTGTCTTTAACCCTGTTGTATCTTTCGAACTCACAACGTGGTCCATCCATCTAATTCTATCCATGTGTTTTTACGTGTCTGACAATGTTTTCATCATTTATTAAACGGTTAATTTCAAAATTTAATTAAGGCTCTATTTTCTTCATCGGCTTTTTTTGGGCTCAAAATATTTTTCATAATCCTTTGCTTGAAGTCTCTAAACTGTTCTAGAAAGCAAAAGCGATGCAAACTAAAAGATAATAATAATAATAACAGCAACTTATAGTAACATATTTGTTATTTTGGTATAATCATATTACAATTTATTGCTACTACACTTATTTATTTAACAAAAACAATTGATGCAATTTGTAATTTTATCTACTAGATTTGTTCATAATCATGAACAGCTTATGTTTTCCATGTCTGTGTATTTTGTGTTTAATATAATAATAATAATTATAATAAATAAACAATATTTGGTATAAAAACCATTATATCATTACACTTTATGTACATTACCCATACATAGGAAAAAAATACCAAACTACAATAAAAAAAAATTAATGCCTACAAACTCTTTAATTTTTCTTTTAAAACACAAAACTTCGTCTCCTCCTTGATAGAGGAGACAAATTAAATAATTTTAAACCACTATACAAGAGCATAATTATTCTGAGCTTTATTGTTTCTAAATAAATTTCATTTAAAGTCATGCTTATTTCTTACAGGGTACCCATGCACATCTGCAACATAGGCAACGCCCTTACACAAATAGAGGTTTATTTTTCCAGCCCCCCCCCCCCAATCGCAAATTAATCGTTTGTGCGTCGTTTGTAAGCGAGGAGAGACATATTCTTGTAAATGGGTTATTCGAACCATAATTAGTTCCATGACGATTGATAACAAATTTAATAAGTCAGTATGTCTTGTATTGTAAAACTTTGCAATTAACTTTATCATTAAATAAATGGTGAGTAAAGCATAAATCAGTAGTTAACAAATCATTAATATGTTAGTAATCCCAACACCTAACGATTGTTGCTCGAAGGTTTATAAAACTTTAAAAGTATATTGTCGTGTTTCAAAGAAATTCGCGCCTACCCTGTACATTTTAAAGAAAATTTTGTTTTATGAAGTTTTATTTCAGTTTTTATAAAGTATTATTGTAAGATAGTAATAAATTGAAAAGGTGAGGGCGAATCAACGCAAATAAGGGGCTCTTTGCGAAAATGGCCGCCTGTGCCGGTTGTTAGTTTTGGCCTTTGTGAAATATTTTGATTTTTTGTTTGATTTAAAGTTTGTGAGTAAATTTTTTTTGATTGAATAAAGTGAATTTTATGCGTTTGTTTGTTTGTGACTTACTACCGAGCGGTAGTCGATTGATTGATTTGGCTTGATTGATTTGGAGAAAGATAAATTAAAATTATAAATTTTGATTTGCATATTATTTACAATTGGAAAAATTTAAAATTATATTTGTAAGTACAAGCGAATGTGTGAAAGATAAGCCGACATTTTGGATAAGGTAGAAATCGAAACTTCGTTCCCTTGAAGAAAGTTAAAATTTTACATTGAATTTGGATTATTAATAATTTTTGAAAACTATTTATTTTATTTTTTTACAAAATTTTTTTTATTTTTGAGGACGCTGGAACTCATCGCCCTAAAATTATCTAAGTGTCCATATCCAAGGTCTAACCTGAAGCAAATTAAAATTTGAAGAATATCTACAAAATTTTTTATAGGAATATATTTCACAAACGGTACTAGCACAAACGAAAATAATTATTGCACAAACGCACACAAACAACGCACAAACGATTGAAACTAATTTTGACCAAAAATTTGTGAAAGAGAGAAATGGACCTCACAAATAGGTTGAATCTTTATCTTGAAAACAAGATTTAAACATTCACCACAATACGCTGGTACATACCATATGTCACTGTCAAGTTCAAAGCAGAACCAAACTTGTAGCAAATCTGTCATCCCTAAGAATTATTCTCATACCACTATTTTGCAGTTTTTGCAGGCTACTTATCATATTACCATTGTTCTTAAACAAAACTGTTGAACAATACTGCAAATGTGGATCATTACACTAGCTGGAAAGCCGGTCTGCAGACGCGCAGATAGACAGTGGATCTGTTTCTTAGCGGTATTAATTAAAAAATTCATAACGCTAACCTAAGATCGATCGGTGTACGGCTTTGATTTTGAAATAATTCCGGTTTCCTTTATTATATTTTTTTTTGAACGGATCAAAAATTATTATTGGATAATTTCTGTTGTTAACCACGCCCCTCTAAAAAATTTGCCAAAAATAATACACGCTGTGGCAAGAGTGAGCTGGGATTTTATATATTAACACCCGTATTTATAAAAATTTCTTAAAGTGTCCCTCAGGAACGTTTTAATTAAAACACTGTTATAGGTGATTGGTTGTTTTAGGTTACGAACCGCTTATATCAGTCTTATAACAGTGTTTTAGCGCTATTAAACGTTTATGAATAGTGTTTTTTGACACTTTGCTTATAATAGCTTTATAAACCTGTTGTAACTTTTTATTAATACAGCTGTAAGATTATAAATCCTCATAGAACTAACAATAGAAAGATTTCTACAAATTTTTGATAAAAAATATTTTTTTTGCTACTTTTTTACAAACAATCAAAATGACACTTAAAATTTAGTTTGTCATCAATAACATTACCTAAGTATTTATATTGGCTAATAACATCTATTCCTTGCTTATCTATTTAAAAATTAATGCCCGGTTCACCAATCTTCGTTAAATAATATGTTTTGATGGTGATCAAAATTACCAAATTTCAAATTTTAAATTTTCTGTTTAAGTTAAATTTCAAACTATTCATTTGAAACTACTTACTAAGTAAGACGTGCATAAACATAACATAAGCATAAATAGTACATTATACATAATTTTGCCATAAGACGCAAAAGTGTTCACAATGAACATAAGAAATATATGTATGAAACTTCGCATGCGAATAACAAAATAATAATCTAAATAAATGAATTACCTTTCAAGCACCTGTCAAACTTTATAACAAAGGTTATGTTTATGTCAATTTCGTCAATTTATTTCAACTTATGACCAACCACTACCAACTTCAAACCACAAATTTCACTAAATGTAACATAATTTCAATCTTATGTACGAACCTAAGCCAAACATAAGATCAACATACATATACAATACATACACAATATAATACATATACAATATAATATCCTCTGTAATATACAAGTGAGAATCATCTACATAAATCACACATTTTGCCCTTATAATCGCCTAATTCACATCATTGACATACAATAAGAAAAGCAACACTTCCAGAAGTTGTTGTTCTTGTTGTTGTTGTTCTTCTTGTGTTGCACTTGTTCCCTGCAAAACACCCAAATCCACCTCTACTGCTTTAGAGACAGCTCCATTTATCATCGTTCTCTGTTTTCGTTTACCCAAATAAGACATAAACCATCTCAATTCATTATCTTTAATGCCATACTTTTTAAGCGTTCTTGTCAGAATTTCCATATACACTGTCTACTAAGGTCTAAGAAAACAGCCACTATCACCTTATTTTTGTGAATCGCCATCTTCCATTCACAAACAATATACGTCACTATTCACTAACGATTCACAACTATGATCCTTTCTAAAACCCGATTGGTATTCAGAAATTATATTATTACTTTACAAATATTCTATTAATTTATCTTTAACTAGTATCTTCTCCAAGATTTTCGACTGAATGGATATCATATTTTGGTAATAGTAGGGATAATAATAATATTCGATATATTATATTATGATATGGTTTTCTAATTGTGTACCAAGTTTCAAGTTGATAACAAGAATTGCAAACATTTTTCCATTATCAATCTCACTACAATTACAAAAAAATAAAAATAATACTTACAGATTTCATAACACAGTCGCAATAGTATATTAAAAGCAGAAGATCTGTAAAGGTAATAATCAATAATAATGTACTCGAAAACATTAGAATATTATTAGAAAAGACACTTTTTAGCATAGAGTCGACTAGTTGAATATAGCTTTGTATAGTTATTTTATTTATATAAATAGATAATATCAAAAGAATTGGAAAAGAATATACTTCATTAATAGATCTTAATACTGTATTCAAATCGTAAATATTATTTAAAATAATATTTAAATCGTAAACGTCATCATATACAATTTTTGTGTTTTTTCTATTATTCCCATAGTTGGTTATATCTTTGTTTAACAAAGTATATCTTGTTTGTATAGCAATAATCCATGATCGAAAAGATAAATCAATCGATATTTTATAGCTCGTGTAAATTAAATGTTCAATGAGATTTAGTGCATGTATTGACGACTGATTTTGTATATAAAAGTAAGCAAAAAATATAAACTCAGAAATTATGTTAAAGATTATCGACATTATTAAAGTAGGTTTGACTTTGTTAATTTGATGATTCAACTTCAGGCTCAATAAATATTCATCCAACTTGAACAAATTTTGTAAACAATTCTTGACTAAGTCCGTGTTCTTGGTGGTAAAGGTGATACTTAGAATGACAAAAAGTATATGCAGATATTTGTCACAATTCGTTACATATAGAAGAAAACGATTAAATTTTGAAATATGTTGCATAAAATTAAATTTCCATATTGTAAAACCAACTGAAAATGTCACAACAGAATAAATTGCAAATTTTGCTAAATAATTTGTTTTTGGCTTTTCACAAATTATTATAAATTTATTAAAGCGGTAAAAGGTAATTTGCGATAATCCCAACCATTTTTCAATGAAATATGCAATTTTGAATAACTTATATGAAATTATCTGGTTGCACATTTTTTTTAAATATTGCTGTTAGGTGATGTTTAGAAAATTTTACGTTGTTATTATAATATTGTATATATTTTTGATGGAGGGTCTATTATTAATTAAAATCTATATTATATTACAGTTACTCTAAGTAATATCTTAATGTACTTCGATCAGCTAATATTAATATTTAATAGAAAACGTTGTTAATAACAAATAATCAAGAAGTATATAGTACATACATAACATTATCATCAATAGTAATGTTTTAATAATTAATTTATTAATATAATAATACTTTAATGCGTTAAACTACATTATTTTTAACTGTTGTTCTTGTCGTCTTTGAATTATAAATTCAATTATTCAAAATAATTTATTTAATTTGCTAGATATTTCTCACCAATGCAATACTTTAACTTGAAACAAACTTCTTAGAATTAAATGTACGATAAAAATGTTTAAGTATTACGTTAATTATGATAAAAAAATCACTTTATTATGATTTTCAACCTTAAGCAAGTTTATCTTTTTAAACATAAAAAATAATCAATATTTATTTATTATTTAAAATACAAGAATCAAATAATATAACACGAACCTTAACTATTAAACTAATAAAATTAATTACACTACTTTACTACTAACTAATAAATTATAAATTGACTAGAAATTAAACTTAATTATTTTAGTAAAATCTTATTTTAGTAATAGTATGAGTAACACTAATTAAATGCCATTACCTCTTATGAGGACCCTAGCCAAACCAAAATAATTGTTATGACTGTTTTTAAAAATAGATTAGCTATTCGCTCAGAATCTCACATTGATTACTGAGTCTGCCACGCGGACTCTGGAGAGGAGGTAAAAACTTGTCAACTTCACAACAAAAAATTAATTAAAAAAACGTCTTAAACAAAGCTTTTTCTAGAAATTGCACTAAAAGTAAAATATAATTTTTAAATAAGAACAAATAAAGCTTCCTGAAAACATCAATATAAAAAGCGTGGGGCTCTAGTCATAGCTAGAGTGTGAAATTTATGCACTAAAAAGTACTAAATATATCTACATGTATTAATTAGTCAGCAATAAATGCCTGAAATATGCACGTATATGCTTTAAAAATAAAAAAAATATGTACTAAAAAACAAACACCTTTAATTTTTTTAATTAATTTTATTGAGAGATTTAATTACAATTAACAATGAGATTATACTCCAGCCGCATTTTAGTAATTTTTGTCACTTATTGTACTAGAAGGTCAACCCTCCAATAGCAATTCTTCAAACCTGTTGGGTCAGATGGCAAGAAATTTTTGAGAAAATTGACTTTTAAATATTAAAAGTAGAACCGTCAAAAAAAATGCACTACGAAATATGCACTCTCAAATTTTGGTTGTAAACTCCAAAGTTGTAGAAACGCATGGATACAATTTTTTACGACTTTAGAAACAAGCAACAAAAATATGCATTTACATAATACAATTCCACACTATATTCATAGCTATAATATAATCATACGCTTTTCAAATTGATGTTTTCAGGAAGCTTTGTTTGTTCTTATTTGAAAAATTATCTTTTAATTTTTAGTGCAACTTTTAACCAATTATGAAATTTTTCTTTAAGTCGGTTAATAAAAGTCTGCAATTTACAAGATAATCCTAAAAGGGATTTATATTATTTTTTATGTTGGTAATCACGCCATGTTGAATTGCGGCAATGGGACTTTTCGGCGCAGCCGGTTCGGTGCAGCTAAGCTCGGTTCAAAGACAATTCGGTTCAAGTTAATCTACACTTTGTTCTCTTCGACCATGAAACTACTCCTATCCAGGAGGGGTTCCGTAGCGATATCTCGATCAAACACTGCGGAATTGGTTATTGGTGGTAAGTCAGATTTAGTTCGAGTGGCGTCCTTTTATTCTTACCGATTTGTGATCTCTCCCCTTTATTTTGTTTTTTATTCTTTTTACCGTCGAATGCAGTTTACTGACCTCTCCCCCCCTTCCCCCCATCTTCACTGAGTTAGTTGGCTTCGTCGGTCGGAAAGCAAGTTGCGGTGTAATCCCGATTATACCCGTGACAGTTCTCATTTTTTGTAGTTCTCTTTTGTCAATGTTCTTTTATTTCATTGTTTTGATTTTTTATTATTCTGTTTTTTGTGCTCTGTTCTTTCATGTTCTGCTCTATCCGGTCACCAAAAACAAACACAAAGAAAATAAACATGAAAAAGTCCTGACAATAGAACAAAAAACGGAATTGACTACATTTTGTCTAACAACAGAAAGATGATTAGAGATGTCGCGATCCTAAATCAGTTCGATACTGCAAGCGATCACCGATTGGTAAGAATAATAATATAGGGTATTTACTTAATATGATTAAGCAAGATAGAATAAAGCTCAACAGAAGCAAAAGTTTCTAACAACTAAAACATTAAAGGTAAAAATGGAGAAGTGTCAGAATGAGCTTACTAAAAGATTAAATTTTCTTATAGCATGTAAATGCAGAAGAATTGGCAAAAAATTTGACAAAGGCTATTCAAGTGGATACGAAAAAGATCTGCGTACAGACCAAAGCACGGATATATAAGATAAGAGGTGAGCTTACAACGCAAATTTCATGGCTTACGAACGTCACCGTCAATGCTAGACAAAGACAGACAACGCGCTGCAGTTAATACTAGTGGTCTTGTAGAGTAATATCGGAAATATTATTTTAGAGACCTACAAGAAATAAATAAACAACTTAATAACAAATTATTTATTTAATTATAGTGTTAGGTACAATAATTATAAACAATATTAGGTATATATTTTGAACTAGCAAGTTAATAAGTGTACAATAAAAAGATATAAAATGTAATAATTTTATTAAATTTAGAATAACTAAATTAGTATTAAATTTATAATTAATAATTTTGAGAAATAAAAAACGAGAAACAAATTATTAAAAAGCTGAAATTATTAATACAAAATTAGATAACTAATGATAAACATAATATTGAATTACGACCTATGCAATTTTAATTTCTTTTATCGACAGCTGAATGTTTTTAAATTTTCCTTGTTCTTGTCGGTAATATTGTTTGACTTTCAAAACGTCATTTATTTCTAATTATTTGTCTGCACGTGGAATCAAAGCACTCCACTCTTTCAATTTGTTTTAGGTACTTTTAACAGGGAAGCTTTGTCTTTATCACTACGATACCCGCTGTTGCAATTAGGTACGAAAGAGTATCTTCGAGCCATTGCCAAAATTTAAACGTTAATGAATAAACTTTTAGTTTAAAATATGTATTGTAATGCGTGCATCGTTTATGCACTGTGCAATTTCGTGCAGCTGTTTATCTATCTCTGTCGCTGGTTCTTCCTCGCACACTGAGGACGGTCTAGACCCACTACTATGTGATAGAAGCATAAGCCGTCAGATAACCTTAATAATTATACATCCGTGGAAAAATAAACTTATTTAAAACACAATAAAACTTTTATAAAAAACGAAAAACATCACCTAAAGAAGTAGACTTGTATAAAATAATTAATAGCGAAGCCAATCTCTTCTTTTCCTTCAGCCGTTATTCGTCCACTTTTGAACGTGGGCTTCTCCTTTTCCTCCCTTTAAGGGTTTTTAAAGATGGTTTTGCAGTTAAAATTCCGCATTTTCCAAAGCTTGTTGGAGAGTTTATAGCCCATAGATCAAACTTGGGCTTTAGATCATAACATTGCAGTAGGCGCGATCAAGCATTAAACCGTAGTTTCCCGCTTCGTAGCATGTCGATTTAAGCCCTATACCACATTGCTGGTTTAGCCAAGATAAGCTAGATAAGCTAGCTTAGCCAAGATACGCTTCCGTAAAGACCGAAGAACTTTTTTTTTTAATAATTTATTTACTGGTTCAACAATACATTTGTTTTTTCACAGTAGTGTTAGTATTGTACTTATAGCTCACATTATATTGTTGGAAAAGTAACTTCCATGAACACTAATAAATTAGCAACTTGACTTAATAAAAAATTAAAAAACTAACATAATTAAGGTAAGAGCGGTAGACACATTGCCTGCTTTTTCGACCGTCTAGCCATCACACAATGCGTTTCTGACTCATTAGTCGTCATCAGTACCGCTTACTATGTAATCAATTAATTATGTGCACTATACTAGCTACTGGTTTTCATTTAATGTCTACCGCTCTTACCTTAATTATGTGAGTTTTTTAGTTTTTAAAACTTCAATGCACGATGAGTGCAATAATTTTACATTTGTTAATAAAAAATGTTAATTGGCATTCTTCTCTTTAACCGAGTATGGATGTTTGCGCTACCTAGTTCATAGTGTGTGGCTCCTTCGCTCATGTTCAGTCTATCATAGAATCGTATGGTTGTTTTCTTGATAAATTCGTTGATGGTCTGTATTTGTAGTTTTTCGTGTGGTTTTTCGTTGCGAATAAACCATGTAGCGCCTACAGATATTCGGAGAACTTTATTTTGAAATACTTGTAGCTTTTTTAATTTTGTTGAAGAGGCATTTCTTCATACTTCACATCCGTACATCAAGAGCGGGCGTAATAGTGATTTATAAAGCATTAAAGCACACTTGACACGCAAAGATGATCTTCGATTTAGGATTGAATATAATTGAGCTAGTCTTGCATAGATCTGCTGCAGTTTTGTGTTGATGTGATATTTCCATGTCAAACGATAGTCTAAGTGGATTCCTAAATATTTCACTGTTCGATCTTTAGGGTTCCATTCGATTATTTTGTTGTTAATATTGTTATTTGGCAATTCTTCGAATCTTTTTAGTGTGAAATATTTTTACTTTGCATTTGGTTTCATTTAATTTTATGTTCCATTGCGTGAACCACGCACATAAGGTGTTTATTGCGGATTGAAGTTTTGTAGTTGCTTCGAGCAGAGATCAGTCTTGAATAATTACTGCTGTATCATCTGCGAACATTGCGAAATCAGAGTTAATTTCAGGTAAGACCCAGAATGCTACCTTGTGGTACGCTTGCTTGTATAGGCTTGTGAGAGGATCTTGTGTTGTTTATGTTGACATGGAAACTTCTGTTGTCTAAAAATGAGAACAATATAGCTTTGATGTATGTGGGAATATCCAGTTGAAGAAGCTTGTACTTTAATCCCTCGTGCCAAACTCGATCAAAAGCTTGAGCAATATCCAAAAATGCTACTGTGCTATATTGTTTAGCTTCGTATCCTTTTTCGATCAGTTCTATTATTCTTACAAGTGGTTGATTTGCGCTATAGCCTTTTCTGAATCCAAATTGGTAGTGTGGAATAGTATAGTTTCGCTTAGGGCTTCATTGAGTCGAGATAATATTACTTTTTCAAATATGTTGGACAGAGTACTCAGTAAGCTGATTGGGCGATAACTATCGAGATTTTTTTTGTCCTTCCCTGATTTATGTAATATAAGAATTCCAGCGTGTTTCCAGTCCATCGGGAAGTAGCCTCTCTGAAGACATGCGTTAAAAAGTGACGCCAAGAATGAATGGAATTTTTTGATTATATGTTTGAGAACAATGTTGGGTATTTGATCAAGACCAGGTGATTTCTTTATTGGAAGAGATTTTATAATTTGTTTAATTTCGGTAGGAGAAGTGGGTTTAATTTTGTTAGGAGGTAGAAGATTTTTTGCTAAATTAATTATTTCACTGGTATTATTCCTTTGTATTAGGTTAGGTGTAAAGACGTTCATAAAATAATTCGAGAATATTTCGCTTTTTTCTGTGTCTGCATAATACACATGGTTGTTGGCTGTTATTGGAGTGATCGTTTCCTTTTTTCTCAGAATTCTTTTGGTTGTCTTCCACATTCCTGAGTCATTTGGTTTAAGTTCTTCGATATGTTTGTTAAACATTAGTAACCGTACTTCGTCCAGTTTGGTTTTGATTTGGTGTGTTAGCCTATTAAGAACATTTTTAGTTTGCGCATTCCGGGTTCTCATGTATTCTCTTCTTACACGACTTTTTTGTTTAATTAAATCAAGAATGCCATTAGGTGTTTTAATATAGTTTAAGTGACGTTTGCTCTGAGAGTTTGATTTACTTGCTTTCTTGACGAAGTTAATTAGTTTGGCAGTGTAATTTTTAATTTGGATGTCGATGTCTTCTTTATTGTTTATTTTAGGGCATTTAATTTCTCCATCAAGAATGTTTTTAAATTCTTTCCAATCAACTTTAGCATCAATTAGGCTTGGTGAGTATAGTGTATAGTAGGGAATGCTATTGAAATGTAGAAGGACTGGTAAATGATCGGAATCGAGTTCAGTTACAACTGTTTGCGTTAGTGTTTTGTTAAAGTTCTTGGCTATTACGATATCTAGAGTGTCGGGTAAATGATCATTTCTGTAAGGATAGTACGTGTATTCTTCGGGGGCTAGGATTTCTATCCCTTCTTCTGCCGCTATTTGGTATAATTTAATTCCTGATGGATTACTTGCTCTGCATCCCCATATTACATTTTTGCTATTTAGGTCGCCTATTAAGAGTGTTGGGGAATTGTTGAGAAAAATTTCTCATAAGTCTTAATTAAGAAGAGATTTGTTGGGTTGTTTATATGCGCTTATTATGTTTAGCAAACTATTATCCGAGAGTTTTATTTGGATGCCAGTTACTTCCAAGTTCATGCATTTGAATTTCATTAGCCCACAGTAACTGATGTTGTGTCTAATAAGAATAGCAACTTCACCAGAGGCGTGATTTGTGATATGATCGGTTCTGTACATATAGTAACCAGGGACTTTGAATGGTAAGTTTTCGACTAAATGTGTCTTCGAGATGCATGCTATTGAGACATTCTGTCTCTGTAAAAAATCAATCAGTTGTGGTCGCTGGATTTTAATACCGTTTGCATTCTAATTTAAAATTATTAATTTTTGAAGGAGGGCGTAATTATTTTTGACCCTGGCCTTGGAATAGTTGAGGAATAATTTGATTTAGAAAAAAAGTTTTAATTTGATCTATAAAAAGAGTTATTAAGTTGGCTAGAAAATTTAAAATCGAATCTACTATTGATGATGGTGTTTTTTGGGATGTTGAAGAATTAGCGAGGATGTGATTTGATGCTGCTTTGGCATAAGTAGTATAAAGTGTATTCTGGTGAGCGGAGGGTGGTATTTGTTGTTGGTTATTATTTCTTATTGGATGAGCGCTATGGGATTTAAAACGGTGTTGTTGGTTTTGGATTTCAATATAGTGTTTGCATCCTCTGTAATTAGCCGGGTGGTGATCACCGCAATTTACACAGGTTGGTGGAGTGTCAGTTGTTTGTTTGCAGTCTCCATAAAAGTGATTGCCAGTACATTTAACGCACCTGTACTCTATTTGGCAGCAGTTGTAGGTGTGCCGTATCTCTGGCAACGGTGGCATTGTGGAAAATTTTGACTACATCGTCTTGGTTCCACTGTTACGATAGAATATTCTAGTTTTTCTAGTTTGAAGATTTTTCTTGATTTGTCATTGTTTGTTAATTCAATAGCTACTGTTCTCGGTATTTATTAAGTAATCTAGTAGTTTTAATGACTGGGTATTGCAGTTGTTTGAGATAGTCATGGATTTCATCGTTAGTTAGCGATAAGGGTACGTGCTTGATTACTACAGATAGAGACTTATTAGTTGGGTCCTGATAGGTGTAATTGTGAATTCCATTTTCTTTGTAATATTTGGTTAGTGCTCTGTAGTCGTCGATTTGTGTAAGGTTAACTCGAATTTGATTTTGACTAGATATAGTTGTAAAATTACCTTTACTTATCTTTTTGATATCGGATACAATTTCATTATAATTATTTTGTGATGATAGTAAAATTGGTGGAATTTTAATTGTGGTTTTGGTTTGTTGGCTTATGGTGTTTTGGGAAGATAAAGGATTGACGTCACTTACCTTGTCATTTAGGTTTGATAATGAAAAGAACCTGTTTCGTTGGAGTAGGTGTTGTTGAGATGTCCAGTGATATCGCTTTTGTGGGGTATCTGCTTGAGGTGATCTGTCTTCATTTTTTCGTTTATTTGAACTATCAGTGTCTTCAATGTTAGAATCAATGGTAACTTCCATGTTTTCTTTCATTTTGTACTTTATAGGCAGCACTAGAAAGTGCGCCATAAGTCAAAGTTGGGGAGAAAAAGAACCCCAAAAAAAGTGGTTGTGTTGTTTTCAAATTGCAAAGATTTAAAAATTTATTAAATAGCAAAACTATTTATCGATTTAAAGCACTTATGGTCTATCGATAACAAAGCTCAAGTCCGCACGTCTACACAATGCAAACACTATACATAAGGTCTGAAGAACCTACAATACTAAACTAATACACAAAGAAATATAGAAAAATTGAAACACGAAGATATTGAGGGAAAGATTAAATACGGGCAAGATGAAGATTATCAAAATGAAAACTAGACACGATATAATAGTAACAGATAAGAAATAAATTACTAATGTCATCTATGAATTCTACAGAGAGCTTTACAAAGCAAAAATTGAAAGAATGAAGATTGAAGAGAAAATAATAATAAACGCGGGATTAGAAGACATGCTCGAAGCGACAAGAGAAGAAATGAAACACGTCATGAAATGCATGAAAAACAATAAAGCAACAGGAAAAGATTGAATAACACCGAGATGCAAAAGTTGGGTGAGATCAGTACAACACTAACAATGCTTTTAAACAAGGGTATAGACAAAAGAAACATAGCAATGATATGGAAAAATGCAAAAGTGGTGTTACTATTTAAAAATAATATACACGAAAACATTTTAATACTATTAGAAAATTAAATAAACATTTTGAAACATTTTAGTTGATTACTATTTTTAGACAACTGAGACTTCTAGAATAAATAAGAAGATGCATTCCAGTGAACTTCTAGAATTTAGTGAATATTAGCATACCTGTTCAGAGGATCTTTGCAATTCTTTATTAACAATTATTTCATCTTTAATTATTGAGATTGCTTTATATATTGTGGTGTTTCAAAGTGATTCGGACTCACTCTATGTATTTTAGTAAAATTATTGTATTAATTATTAAGTTGTAACATTATGGAATTTGCTAGGTAAGGACCGATCACTTTGATACGAGGCCTTTTGCCAGAAAATGGTCGACGACGACGAGATTGATTAGTCCGAAAAATTAATTAAATAAGTTTATAGTTTGAAAATATAAGAAGTTTTTTTTATGAAAGTGTTTTATTAATATTTATAATTGGAATATATTAATTTTTGAAGGAAAGTTGAATGATTTGGAAATATAATTGGAACGGAAGCTATCGATGATAATTGTAATAAGATAAAGAAGATAATAGAGCAAGAAGAAAGAAGAAAATAATAATTTAAAAATGAAGTAAATGGTAAAAATTTTAAATTTTTATATTAAAAATTATTGAAGGTACTACAAATTTATTTGATAAGCAGACTGATGCGATACGGCTATCGTAGCATTTTGCATTCCCATTTTTATATTTTATTAGAACAATTCAAGTTTAGAAGAATTCAAGTTTTACGAATTATTTTGAATTGGATAATTTTTGATTGGAAAAATTTAAAATTAAATACGTGGAAAAAATTTACACTACAATATATTATTAAATTATAATATTTTTTGTAAAATACATAAATTCTTCTGCAACCTCGAAACCTTTTAATTGATGTATTTGGCTAATAATAGAAATAAATTTCATGTAGATTGTGTGGTATGTAGTATGTATTGTAAAATATGAAATTAAACAAAAACTAAATAAAATGTTTTCAATTTGTATTCTTTACTTTACAGTTAAAATTCTATCATTTTAACTTTCTGTTCAGTTTTTGTTTAATTTTATATTTTTGTCTAATAACTTTCAATTGACCTAAAAGCTTTTCCATTCAATCAGTCATTATGGATTTAATAAAATACCTCGCATAATATAAACAGTGTTAAAAAAATGAAAATAAAAAAAATAAAAAAACTTTCAATAATTATTTTAAGTACCCATCTACTTACTTCTATTCATTACTGTTAATATTACTAAGCTAATCGTCCAAGATATGATCGTTTCAAAACACCTGGGTATTATCGACAATTTTTATACATCTATGATGCCCAGCTACCTATTAGAAATGTCTACAGGTTTAATCAATTTTTGGCTAAGAGGATCTCCTGGTAAAAAAAGTTTCAAATCATTAAATTTTACAAGTTTCTATAAAATTTCATCGCTGCTATTTTATCTGATCATTGCTTTTTATATAATTATAAGGGATGATGTTCTAAAACCGCATAAATCAGAAAATCTAATTTTTTGGTTTGTTACAATTTATGACATACACTGCGAAGTAGTATTACAATTTCTGGTATGTTTGAATATAAATTTAAACCGCAACATGTTACTGGAAATTTGGAAAAAAACGATTTTATTGGATCAAGAAATGTTACGAATAAACATTTTGAATAAAAATACTTACGTAGCTGTTATTATAACGATTTGGATTGTTATAAACACTTTTATTAATTTTTTTATTCACTTTAACGGTTATTATATTTTCTCTCAACCCACAATCGATAATAATAATAAACAATATGATTCTGTTATTATATTTACTATTTTGAAAATGTGCAAAATATCGTTTTCATCTACTTTGTTATCCTGGATGTTGAGTTTAAGTGAAAGATTTCAAAACTTAGGAATATCTGTTAAGAAACAAAATTACTTCATATCGATAACCTATTTAACACAGGTTCGAGACATTCACAAAAATTTCTGTGATGTCATAATAAATTTGAATAAATTTTACTCTTGGGTACTCATAATGAACTTTTCTATCGATTTTTATGCAATTGTAACAGAAATTTTTAGACTAACAAGTCTTTACAGAGACAGGACTATAATATCAAATATTCATTACATAATTTTTACATGGATATTATTCTACTTACTTGATGTAGTGGTTATAGCTTTGGTAGCAACTCTTCTGATAAACAAAGTAAATAAGTTAATAAGGATTATAACTTATGAAAATGTATTTCATTGTTTTTCAGATGAACGAAATGAAGAGAGAATTGTTCCAGTTATGTATAGCGAACAGGCACCCAGCGATAAGAAAAGAAGTAATAATCATAATTTTTAATAAAACGCATTTTCGTATTTAATGCTCATAAGTTTTAGATTTTAACATTTTCCTTGCAATTATTACACAGTAAACTGTTTATTAAAGCTGGAAATTGTATGGTTATTGATACCACCATATTATATAAAGTACTAGTAGAATTTATTAGCATTTTAATATATAATAATTATAATACTTTATTTCAGATGCTACTTACTGGAACAACCTATATATTTATTCTAATTCAATATGATCAAAACATATTATAGTTTATGTATTCATAATAATAATTATAGACTGTATAATACAACTTATTATAATATTTAGAAGTATCCTACTGCGGCAAATAAAGTTTTCATGATTTTTATCATTCGCCCACTGCTCTGTTTTTAATTTAGGAAAGTAGGTATTGTCGTGTTTCGAAACCATAAAATTCATAATTTATTTATTTTGTAAATTATTTGAAAGTTTAAATTTGTTTTAATATTTATTTATTTATAATATTGAATATAAAAATTTTAATTAAATATTTGCTATGTAAATAAGGTGGGAAGAACGAAAAAGTAGAAAAGAGAGGGGCTTGAATAGAGACAATTGAACTGACGCCTTCGCGTCGAGTGGACGAACGGAAGTTCATCATTCCCGAAATGATAAGTTTAATTTTGACTATTAATTATTAAAAGTGATTAAATTTGGATTGGCGATTGTTTTATTTCATAATTAATTAATGCAAGTGAATAAAATTAAAAAGTGGAAGAATTTGGGATAATATTTGGTTATTTGTTAAAATACGTCGCAGCAAGGTTTGTTAGACCAGCTGCAATACTACATGTGGAATGCGCACGTGAAAGCTACAAGTAAAATACCACATGAAAAGTAACAAATTTGAGCATTTTAATTGACAATTTTAACTAAAACTACAAGAGCTCATAGCTACAAATAATGGATGTACACCGAGCGAAAAAGATTAATTTTGAAAATAAGAAAAATTTTATAAATCAGTATAGCTCGGGTCATCTCAGTATATTGCTGTGATACGCTACAAATAAGCTACGATGGTCTCCTAAAATTGCCCGGCGCCAGTTATCATTTATTGATAACAATAGTAAAAAAACTAAACTATAGCAGACCTACCTATCGTACTTATCATGTACACGCCACTGAACATACCATTTTTATGATTATAAAAGTAAGTTAGCAACCACCAATATTCGTTATCTCGCCAAATGTACCTGCAAATTTCGTGACCGTATTAAAAACTTTTCTGAAAACAAATTGTAAACGTTGTGCTGTGGAGTGAATTGAAATTCTATAAATTTCTGTCATCTGGTTTAATTGCATAACACACGTAAGTACAATTTTTTTTACAATTAAACAAAAACCTAAACCTAACCCCACATATTTTTAAAACTTAAACTAAAAAAACGTTTTTACCTAAAAAAAAACACAACATTTTTACAATCAAAATTGTTTTATCTACCTTGTATATTCTTCTTAAATTCTTTCAACACAACCTCATCACTTAAATTTCAGGACGGCACTATCACATAACCAACAGGTAAATTTGCACGTAATCCTTTTGAAATTATAGTTGACTATATCTTCTCCATGAACATCTTCTTTGAAGAATTATTGGTTATTGAAAGTAAATTTTCATAGTAAATAATTTTTGTAATTATTTTATTTAAATTGCCATTGCTCGACAATTATAACTTCACTACATGAATAATTAAATTAATTTTTAATTATCAAAAAAAAATTTCATCAAATTTTTCTAACACCGAAAAATACTGTATTAAATTTTTCTAACACCGAAAATTACTTTTCAAAATTTTTCTATCACCGAAAAGTACTTTATTTAAATTTGCTGATTTGTCGGGCAGAAGCTCCCGCAGCAATCAGTCCAAAAATTGGAAACGAACTCGTGCGTTTTACAAACGCACCTCCTTTTATACGAAATCCGGGCCAAATTATTCGTTTTATGGCTGATTGACCAATGTCTATCGATAATGCCATTTACCAATAAAAATCCACTAAATCACATATAAATTTAGGGTGGTGGATGATCTTCGCGTCGGCCAATGATAATTCGCGGTTCCATAGGATGCCAAAATTTTGCGTTTCTGTACTAACTAAAGTACTTAATTACACTTGGTGTATCCACCAACACAATTTTCTTAAGATTAAAAGTTATCTAAAGTCATTAACTTTTAATCCTGCATCTTTTGGTATAAATTTTCCTATCCTAAATGTTTTCGGTCAGACTCCAGCTTCAATTAAAAAGTTCAAATTGTCCAGATCCGTCCACATTCTCGGATGGAATCTCTTCTTATACTCTTAATTTTCATCATCGGATCTTCAAATTGTCCTAAATTAAAGAGAATTTCCCGCTCTTTCCGATGATGTTTTCCATTTCTCGTTTGACTCTTGTTTCGTAAGTCCAAACGACTTTTTGTTAAATTCCGATGCAACCGTTTTTCTTACAGGCATTTGCACCACAAAAATCCTAATTTTTCACAAACCCGTGAACACTCGCGAACCTAATCGTCTTTCGTCGCACCTTTATAATATTTTGGTCAATATAATCGTCCAAATGTAACCACTTAAATCTATTCTTAACCTAACAATAATAAACACAAATTTTATACAATTTTCACTCCAGCATGTTTAATATTTTCAATTTTCAGCACAACGATTTTTTTTTATGGTGGAAACAATCCAACTTTGCAATATTGGAATGTCCAGATTGACTTTAACCATAACAAAACTTGCAATGCCAGACCAAACGTAGCTGAAGGTTCTCCGATATCAAATATCTGGTACGTTGCCTAAATTTACTTTATAAATTAATAAACATTTTATTTTCAGTTGAATCTCCCCCAATGAAGACTTGGAAAGAAATTATAAAAAAATAATTCTAAGATGATTTCCCTATTTAACCCAATGGTTTCGATCAAAGTCGTTGTACATGAATTTTACCCGAACTATGGATAATTCAAGATATTAGTGTTATGGGCAAGAATAAACATAGCAATATATAAGTAACTTAATTTATTTTTTCATTAATATCGTGAATCTTCATTTCAGTGGATTTTAGGTCCAATATACCGATAAAGAATTTATATCGTGGTCAAGATTGCAAATCTGAATAAAAATCTCGCAGTGAAAAATTATTATTATCATTAAAAACTAAATTAAGATCGAAACAATAAAATATTAAAATAGAAAGAGAAAAAAAGAATGAGCAAGAATAAGTTAGTAAGAACTAATAAAAGTAATAGGTAAAAGCAAATTTATTAATAAATAACAAAAATTATATAAACCAATTTGAAAGAATTGTTAGTTCGAGTTGTCTAGGCTATTGTGAATATCCGATTCGGCAGGAAATTCTGTCGTGCTCTGGTTTTGTAATGCCCGAGTCCCACGGTAATAATTTCCATCAATATTTTGATGATAATTTTTATCAACATCGTTTTGACCGTGGGACAGGTTATTTTGATAAAAATGAACGAACTGTCAAACGATGCTTCTATTTTAATGACGTCACATCAACATGTTGATGGAAAACGATCGTTTTTATAAATTGCTACAATTATAATAAAAAAACTGTTTTGATTGGCCGATGTGCTTTGTTTGTGTTTGTTTTCGAACGATTGTATGCGATGTATCTAGACGCTTTTAACCACACTTTTTATAATCTGTCTTTCACAGCAGACTATTTTTATCAAAATATTGATAAAAATTATGATTGTGGAACTTACCTATAAATTTTGATAATAACATATTTAATGACATCAGATCTATCAACATTATCATCAAAATATTGATGGAAATTATGACCGTCGGACTCGGGCATAAGATTGATGTTTCAGTTTTGAAGCAGGATGATATTAGAAAAAAAGTGAAAATAACTTATTGAAGATACAAAATATAATGCAGATAATTCACTGTTCTAATTCACTTCATTCGGTTAATGCAATTGTTTTTTTGTTCTTATTAGTTCAGTACTATTAAAAATGTGAAATTTAATTATGAATTATTTCTACAACTCCAACAAATCACCTTGAAATGGGACTATTTATACAATTCCTCTTTATTAGTAGTAAAAATTTTTTCTTCGTCCCGAAATGTGAAAATTTTTCTAAGTTATAATCTAATGCTTATTATAGTAATTTTAAGAATTTATTGTAATAGTAAGTGTTTGTGTGATAAAGCAAAAATGTGTACTCGATATTAGAAAGCCTATAGGGTCATTTAAATTAATATCGCTTATAAAAGTATTTTAACTACTGCGACCATATAAGCACTTAAATATATTTTGATAATATAAATGAATGATAGAAAAAATACATTAACATTTGTTACAAGCAGGTACGTCCGATTTAAAATACAAGTGCTTATACTTGTCTGTTATTAAGAGTTTGTCATTAAGAGCCAGCTAGCTCTTTTCTGTTTTAATGATGATTTAGGCGTGGTTCGAGAATAACTAAATAATGTAACACATTTAACATAATTATTACCAGTTAAGCACAAATACATAATTACAAACATTACTCAAGAAATTACAGGATCACATGCAACAGTCGATAGCTTGACTGCAATACTACGTATCTACAATTAGTAAATTGTTGAGCAGCTACAAAAAACTGTTTTGCTTTAACCCCTAAATTTATTCAAGTGCTATAAACGTTTATTGCATTTTGTCATTTTATTTATAAAGAAAATTTTTTACAGATAAGTGATTTTTACTGAAGTGCGTATTAAAGTTCTGCACCTAATCATATCAAAAAGTCAAAATGATTAAAAATTATAGATACGCGGTATTGCAGTTAAGCCATCGAGATATAATTTACCAACTGTCCTAGTGATAATTCTTATGAAGATAATCGGGAAATCGGGATTCCACGATAGTAACATTAGGTAATTCTAAATAATAATGTCCATACAATAATCCGAAAACACATAAGGTACAACGGTAATACAAGGAGTAATCTCCTAGTATAAGAAAACATTTATAAACATTATTTAGATACATAAAGGAACCTCATTACGATAATCAAAAATTAGGTAATGCTTTGTCGATGCAACTAACAATCATCGACCTCACTTACTTTATCAATTTCGGAGCTCGTTAAATACACAAAAGGCATTGGTTTCGTCGATAATACATAAATCAAGATTACATTACAGAAAATAAAATATAATTTTAACAAACCTTATTTGTTGCCGCAATTTGATTCCAATTGAATCGTCCTTAGGAAATTTGATGTTCGGACACCTGAGGTAGGTAATTGTTGAAATAGGATATTTCCATACTTAAAACCAAATTCATAAAGTTTCATCGTAATAACTATGACTATTCAAATAACATTATTGCCAATAAAGATGATGGTACCAAAATGCCAACTAAGTCAATAGCCTCCATAACAAAATAGTGCGGTCGCGCCAAATTTTGATTTAATAAATAACAAAATTGGCTGAACTAACCGAATCGGTAATTTCATAATAACTTTTCAGACCAATACCATAAAACACAAGTGAGACAAATATAACCGTAACGGTTACCAAAACTGATAATTCAAATTTGTCACTGTAGCGAGAAATTGTTTGTTCATGCTTACGCTTCAAGCATCGTAGCGAGAATGAATGTCAAATAACTTAGATGCAACTCGAGCTCAGAAAGTATCCTCGCGCAAGACAAGTACAGCTGCAAATCATAACAAGTTGAAACAAGTTTAAAAGATATCAACTTCGCTGGTAAACAAGATAATAACATTTGAACAGAAATGCATTCCAATGCGTTAAATGAAATATACGAGGCACAATCACAAAATATTATGACAAAATAATTTAAACGGAAAGGTGCCTGTCGCTAATCGTAACAAATTCTTCCGTCATAATGATAGCAGGTTATAACGTATGAAAAGTTTGTTTTTCATCATCGTCGTTTAAGTCCTCTTGGCAGTAATATCGTGCAGAACATTCAACTTACTCAAAAAATGGATACGAAACTAGGAATGAAAACTTTGAAGAAGTCTGCAGAAACATTTCAAACAAGTAAGTTTGCATTGAAATTAGTGTAGTAACTTAAATGACTGTTAAGCCTCATCCACAACCTTCAAATTAGCCGTAGAATTAGTACATAAATTCATACTTGAAATTTGAACATAAATTAATGTTTTGGCAGCATTCACAATGCTTAAATTAATGCGCAAATTAGTGTAAATTCATCTAGTGTCAATGTTTGAAACTTAAGTATTTCGGTCTGGTAAATTGTTGTTATTGCTAGATAACCTATGTTTCTATTTAAATCGGGTACAGGTTAATACCATAGCGTTATACTTTTAATATTAAATGTAATTCAGGTCACAAAAGTTAACAGGTTTTAGGTTAGAAATCACAGATGACACTTGAATAATTTTGAAGCATGCGTAGTAGTGACTTGACGACTAATTTACGTGAAAAAGCTTGGACCTTGCAAGGTTCTGCGTTAAGTACTGAGTACTAATTTTGCGTTAAGTACTAATTTCGAGGTTGTGAACAACCGCATAGGATTTAAATGCGGCAAACTTTTACGTTTAATTCTAATTACTAATTCTACTGTTAATTTGGTGGTTGTGGATGATGCTTTAGAGTTAGGTATGTATTCTTAAGGGGTTATTCTGTAACTCTTTCCTTCTGTAAGGGATTTCTTAGGTAAAGACAACCGTCCCAAAAATAGCTGAAAGGAAACCTTTGAAAAGCCATTCTGTAACGTGTCCGTGAGACGTCCTTTAAGCATAAAGGTTGATCTTTACGTAAAGGAAACAACTAATGTTTTTAAACGTGTAGTATGGACCTGATGCATTTTCATTGGTTAGATTTTGTGTTGGATTTTGAGTTTTGACACAATTCAAAATATTCACAATTCAAAATTCATTATCAGTCAGTTCATTATAATTATATGTAAGCAGTGTACACAATGGGAGACAAAGTTGCAAATAAGCGAATTCGCGGCTCTAAAACCACCGAAGAGAAATTTAGGTTATACGTCGATCTTTTACGCTTACTGGGAATCTTGCGTTTAAATTAAAGATATTTAAATCCAAATCACAAATAATTTGTACGTTGATACTGAAGAAATTCTTTCGGTTTAAAAATACCAACCGTGGAAATTCTAAATTGCCTACTGGCAGACGGCTTCCACTTATAAATATGCAATATGCAAAATAAGCATTTAAAAAAAGGAATAGCGGGATATTGGAATGCTTAATAAAACAACTGAATTGTCGGTCGACGTTTCGGCTTATTTACTAAATGCCATCCTCAGGACTAAAAAAGAAAGACAATATGTTAAACCATCCAGAGGATGGCATTTAGTAAATAAGCCGAAACGTCGACCGACAATTCAGTTGTTTTATTAAGCGTTCCAATATCCCGCTATTCCTTTTTTTATATATTAAGCTTTGGAAGAGATTTACAATTCTAAAATAAGCATTTTTGATATGGCTTATTTGTTGAATATTAGTGGGAAATCTTATCACGTGGTGTTTTCGTTCCAGTATAACATCTACTACTTTGTGAATGCAATGCACTACTGACCAATGCTTGAGACATAGAACTCCGATAATCTTGACCCGCTGATTTTTGATAGCTACCATGTGCCAGAAAATATAATATTGAAACAAAGTGTACTATAGTTGGTATTCTCGTACATCTACTATTTGGAGTTTGTAAATGAGGCTCTAATTGTTCAAATAGTTCTAAAGCAACTTCTCTAGTGAAACGATAATATCGCCTAAACTCTTCTTCGCTTATCGAAAATGGATCACTGACATCTCTCAAATTTCTTTTTAATAGTGCATTTTCTTTCCTTCCTTGAATTTCATTCAAAATAATATTCATTTTTAAAATTATCAATTAAAATACGTTATAATTATAATATATTTTTTATATTATCAACACTTGACAAACGTTCTATAACTTCTTACGACACCTACTGAATCATCCCTTACGTAAAAGTCCGATTTCACGCTGTCAAATGATTCTTTATGCAAAGGAAATGTTACAGAATAACCTATTCCTTTACATAAAGGAATCCTCTTCATAAAGATCTGTCAGTTAAAGACAATCTTTATGTAAAGGGTCCCTTGTAGTTACAGAATAGGTTCGTTCTTTGCGTAAAGGTTTCCTTTACGTAAGGGTTCCGTTATGAGTTACAGAATAACCCCCTAAGATCCTAGTCTAGGGTACATACCTAACTCATATCAGTTTAATTTTTTTTCATATTATATTTATTGTCGTGTTTTGAAATACTGAAAATTATTAATTATTTATTGTGTAAATTAATTTTGAAGATTATTTATTGTTTTGTAAATTAATTCTGTAAATGATTGTAAACTCTGTACATTGGATTTTAAGTTTGAAGAGTAAGAGTGGCGTAAAGGAAATGACTAAGGTCGTAGATTAAAAAGCAGACGCCCGTTGTCTTAGACTAGCGAAAAGATCATTATTCCCGCAATGCTAAATTAAAATTTTATTTTGTAAATGATAATAAAAAAATAATAAAAAGTGAATTTTAAATTTAATTAAAGTTGTTTAAATTGTGGTAAAGTGCAAATTGTTACAAAATTAAGAAATTTGGAAGAAATTGTGATAATATTGGTTATTTGTCACAATAAATGGACAAACCAATTTGTTAAACGGACGGACGCCAGCTGCAATACCCAAGACCACGTGCAAGGTAACTTGCAAGGTGCAAGGAAAATTTGCAATTTATAAAATTTTAAACAATTTGAAGAGTCTCATGTTAAATAATGAATGAATCCGAGTGAAGAATATTTTGGAATCGAGCAAATTTTTATAAATTTGTATAGCTCGGGTCATCTCATTATATCGAGGGTATTCTGCGAAAATACATTAAGTCAAAATTATTTTGTTGTTTTTTGGTTAGTAAATCATGCTCTGTTATTGCTTGGTGAACATTGTATAGGCTGCAAAAACGCACCAAAGTCATATATCTACAACTACCTAAGATAATTTCTTCCATAAGTCAAAAATACATAAAGATGTTCAAGGAAAACAAACTTTCAAATTTAATGAGCCATTTTCCTCAAATACAAAAAATTGCTCACTAGGAGCGCTATAGTAGTCCGGTAGGGACAAACATGTATTTGGCCATAAGAACAAACATTCGTTCAATTCGATTACTAAATAATCTGCAGCAATGAAAATTTTACAGGTTATTATTCAAAGCTGTACAAAAACATTGTGAAAATAACAGCAAATATTAACAATTATTATCTGAGTAATAAAATAAATAAAGTGACTACGAATCGACGACGTTACTATTACATAAATTAATTGACGATTATAGAATTAATATATGCTGATTTTGTCACATGTTATTAAAAGCATAATATTGCAATCATATATAAGCTGAAATTTGAATATTTAATGTAGTTATAAGCAAGAAGAACAAGTGTTTGTGATCTTCCTGTGAGGTCATGTAAATTTGCCACTAGATGGCGAGTAAATCGATAATTTTTAATTTAATAAAAATGTGCACTAGAATTTTGAGAAGCTCTTGTACTATAAATATTATTCCTGTGCCAGATAAAAAAAGTTTTAATTGTAAACTTTTTATTTTACTTTTTAATAAAAAATTGAAATAAAACTGAAATTAGTGCAAACAAATGATAAAATAGTTAATAGATCATTTATTAAATGCAATGAGAAATCAAATAGACCAATTCAAGCAAAAAAAGCGCAAGAAAAATGTAAATACGAGTATAAAAATGACGCTCAAAACTACTTTTTAATAGTTTGTCACACAAGATACGTTGATGTAAGCGGCAAACCTGTCGCCTACTTTTGATGGACATATAACGTTACCCAAGACATCTATCAAACGTCATTCAAAATTTTTCAAAAATTTGTAACCTAAATGTAGAAAGTTTGATGTTTGTTCCTACCACAAGTGCTGCCTCTCGTGATAAATTTGCCACACTATTCTCAGGAAGAAGGCTCATTATGTCAAAATTATGATTATTGACTTAATGCATTTTCGCAGAATACCCACGATATTTCTGTATTATTTTTTTTTTTTTTCAGTAAATACACCGAATAAAGCGGCTAAAGTATTTCTTGTACTGAAGTTAATTGATAAAACAAAATATGCATTAAATAAATCCGAAACAAAATTTATAGCTATAAGGTATTGATGTTGAAAACTAGATTCCAATGTTACAAATCATCAGATCAAATGACATTAGTATACTATTAACCTGTGAGGATTGGGATATTTTAACAAACGAAGCTAATAGCAATCAAATTAAGAGTTTTTTTAAAAATGGCGGTTTGAATCCTATTATAAATGCTGACAGTAGATTTAAAGTCACCGGGCAACTATTTAATAAGAACCGTATAATTAGAGCCCGGATTTATAAGCACTTATAATTTCAAAATAAGCGCTTTAAAAAGTTTTAAAAAACAAAGAAAAAAGTCTTATAAATTGAAGAAAAGCACTAAAAATCAAACATCAAAATGTAATTTTTATTAAATATTAATTAGAAATTCGCTTAATAATTATAAAAAAATTAATTATTATATATTTTTTTAAATTTTTCATTATGAAAGATTGTCGACTGTCGTTTAATACCTGCTTATAAATTGAAAAACTTTGCTCAACATCAACCGACGTAATAAGAGCTCATTTGGGTTATTGTCAGTTAATTCACCTCACGATTTAAACATTTTCCTATGCACTATTTGACAGAGAACTCTTTTCTAAGCATATTGCATTAGGTTTTGAAAAATCAACATTTAAAAATTTGCAATTCAGGGGACGCGTAAAACTCGACATAGCTTTGATGTCTCACACTCTCTTGAACTTTCAAAGTTTTCTTTCTGAGATTATTTATAATTTTTACCAATTCCACTAAAGGCAAATACTTTTTTTTCAAATTTTCCATAGATAATGGAACGTATGAATAGTTAGCTTTAATAGTATAACTTAATTGTTTTCGAATTAATGTATTCTTAAAAATTTCTTGACATTTTTTTATTGCTGCCGGCAATAATTCTGACAATTCAGAAACAATAATCTTAGAAAATTTTCAAAATTTTTTCCATAATATATGACAGCATTGAGCCACGCGTTCCCTACCTTGTAAGCACTGGTTTGGGAAGTAGAAGTGTAATCGGGAAATTTTTCTTTAAAAACATCCATTCTCAAAAGCATCTTTACAAAAATTTTTTTTGTATTCAAAATTAAATTATTAATTAAAGAAAATTTAATACAAATTGTTTCAGTAACACGGGATAGCTCATGTGCCAGACATGTACAGTAAATTAAACTTTCATAAAATACTTCGAGTTCTGTTCCAGCTTTAATCATGTACTTCGTCGGTTATTAAAGAAAACATTAGAAAACCTCTAATCTTAAGCAAAATCTTGAAGAAAAGCAAAAAAGCACTATCAACATTAGGTCAAATCACTGCAATTTTTAAGAAACGTCAAGATCTGAAAAGAATATCTTCTGCTTATAATTTATAGCAATAAAGAAAAAGCTTAGAATCCGGGCTCTACATATACTAATGCAATTGAAAAAAAATTATTTTTACATTTGTTTAGCCGAAATTTCGATGATGAGGTTGCTAGAAATTTTACCATTAATAAATATGCACATTAGAGAAACTGTAGGGTTTCTTTTACTACTTTTATTAAATTATGAACATCAATTTCTGTTCATTTTTTTTGTCAGGAATCACTTAAATGCTTCAGAAATTTGTTACAATTTAACGTTGATTTAAGACTGAAAATTTTAATTAAACTATTTCTTTGCATTTCATATATTTTATTACAGAAATGGCCATCAATTCTAGCAATATATCATAAACGCTTAATATTAATAATAATGTATTAATTAATATATAAATAATTTATTTAAAAAATTAATTTACAAATGTTTTAGTTTAATATAACAAACGTTACTGATGAGCAAGCGTTTCAACGTTTTTCATTACATTTAAGTACTGCTAAGTTTGTTTGAATTGCATTGTTATTTCCTTGCAATATCAATCATTATGCCGCCAATGATAAACATTATATCAAACCGCCGCTTTGGCAAAGATTTTTATACATCTATGATGACAAGTTATATTCTGGAAATTATTGTTGGTACATATAATTTTCAACTTAAAGGTCCACCCGGAAGACGAACTTTTACATTAATTAACATTACAAGTCCTTATAAAATAATATCTCATTTATTTTATTTATTAATTTCAATATACAAATTTAAGCGCGATGATTTTTTCAGAAGATATAAACCAACAAAAAATTTATTTAATTGGTATATTGGTTTTTACGATGTTCACTGCGATATAATACTACAAATGCTGCTATGTTTGAGTGCTTATTTGAACCGTTATTCAAAATTGGGTGCATGGAAAGACATGCTTCTTGAAGATGAGAAAATGTCACAAGCACAAATTGTGAACAAAAATGGTTATGTATTCGTCATTATATCTGTATGGAGCGTGTTGAATATTCTTCAAAATTTTATTCTGCGCTTTATGGAACTGTATGGCGGTTATAATAACAATAATTTGCAATCTATAATAATATTATGTATTTTAAACCTTTGTAAAACATCAATCGCCGTTACATATCTATCGTGGCTGTTAAGTTTAACCGAAAGATTTTATAATTTAACTAACAGTTTTAAAAAATTCAACTATTTGGTGTTGCCAAGCTATTTAACAAAAATTCGAGAAATTCACAAGAATATGTGTGATATTCTTAGCAATGTGAACAAAATTTATTCCATGCTTATTATAATGACTTTGTCTATAGATTTCTATGTAATATTTACGGAAGTCTTCTATCTAGTCGATCCTTATAGTACGAAAATCTTATTAGAATGCTATATAAAATTTGGTAATATAATTTATTTTGGGTTTGATGCACTCACTTTGGTGTTGGCAGCAGATGTTTTGATGAAGCAAGTATGAAATAATTACATAACGTGGTACAATAATACTTGACATATTTTTTAGATAAACTCAATGAAAACTGAATTACTGAAATTATCGATTAAAAACAAAAATGCTAATTTAAGAAAAGAAGTAAATTAATTTATTTATTATTGTTGCTTATCACCTATTTCTGTGAACTTTTAGATTTTAACTTTTTCTATGCAGCTGTTACAGAACGATGAGTCGATTAAAGCTGGAAATTGTATAATCATTAATACAACTTTATTATATGCCGTACGTAACATTTTGTTTGCAATCTATTGTTAATACCTAGAAATAATACAAAATATCTCAGAAAGTCTAAGTGAAAACAGAACTACTATAGGTTTCTGCAGTAAAAATCGATCGGTTCTTTATTAAATTTTAAAATTTTGTAAAACTTAGTTTGCAAGATACATAATTAATAACTTGACTTAAAAAAAATTAGTTAAAAAATCAATAAAATAAAATAAATAGGGTCTGTCCGGAAAGTACCCCCACAATTTAAAGTTTTTCATATGTTTTATAGGAAAGAGAACAAAAATTTGAGTATATTAAAACAAAAATTTCAAAAGAATATCCATAAGTTGTCAAAAAAATTGAATTTTAAAAATCAAAAATTTACATTTATTTTAAATACGCGTTTTAAATGGGTGTATGATAGGTCGTGGTTGAGTTAGGCAACAAAATAAAACAAATACATAACAAAAACTTTAATGTTTAATCAAAATACATAACAGAACTCACCAAGGGTGGAACTCGAAGCCATAGAACTCGTCTGGGTGTCGACCGCAACTGACAACCAAATTAAAAGTATATCAAAGCACAACGTACCGTCAACAGAAATAAGAGCGGGAGCTTAACGTGTTAGTTACCGTGGCGCGACTCAAGGCATCGGGGTGTATCGTATTACATTTTCTTACTATTTGAAACTTTAAAATACCGTTTTTTCGACAACTTATGGATATTCCTTCAAAATTTTTATTTTAATATACTCAGAAAATTGTCCTCTTTCCTATAGTGAAATTGATAAAGTTCAAATCGTGGGAGTAATTAAGTGATTAAGTAATTAAGACACCGAATAAATAATTAGAAGGTAATAAAATTATTTTTTAATAAAATTAATTTTTATATGTTAGATGAAATTGAAAAATAATTAAATTCATAACTTACATAAAATTGTTCAAAAACTATTTAAATGAATGATATAGTTTGCGACACCCTGTTATAACTGATGTTTCGATTTTCTGAATCTCATCAGGCAAACCTGGAAAAATTATTGAAATGATTGAAAAGTTATGCTTTTAAATTAAAAATTCAAACTCGATTTAAAGTCAAATTTATTTGACTTTTGTAAAAACAAAAATTTAACCTACTTGGAGCCAAAATGAATAAATAAACTTATTTTGAAAAATTCTAAACTGGAAAACTAAACTAACCCCAGAAAAAAACCTTAATTGAAACGTTAGTTGTAATTTAAAATTACAAAAGTTGTAGATAAAATAATAAAATAATAATAAATAATAAAATAATTAAATAAAATAATAATGAAATTAACGTATTTTAAGTTTATTATAGAAAATTGTAAAAATAAGAAAGAAATTGAATTAAAAATTATAAAAATTGATATTGATTAATTTTTCATACGATTTCTTTTAACTTGCTTTAGTGTTTTTAATTCATTTGTTTATTTTAATGAGAAACCATTCGCAGTTCTATATTTCAAAAATTTTGTGGGATATTCTGTATAAATAACCAAGTTAATTAAAGTAGTTTTTTTATTTTAGATGTTTAGTACTGCGGTAACATATATATTTATTTTAATACAAGGCAGCTAAATATGCGTTTATCCAAGTTTTAACTATGTCGTTATTAAAGATATGCACGGACTATCATGTATTGATAATAAATTAATAAAAGTTATTATTTTAATGTAAAATTTATTTAAGTATTTTCGGCTCTTAAAAATTTACCTGTATGTAGTCAGTACACTGCCCACTAGTAATTATTTTGAAACTTTATTTTAATGTAAATAGTAATATTTCAAGTTTTCCCTCTTCGTGTAAAACTAATCATATCGAACAATATCTAGGAAAAGTTGAACAATTTTATGTAGTTAAAAAAATATCAATTTTCAGTTCAATAATTATGAAAATTCAAAATATTTGGATTAATTTTTTTTTCTATACCGTATCACTAATTTGGCACTTCTTTTTAGGCTCTACAATATCGTTTCTTGTCATTACCTCTATTTTTTATTTCTTATCTTAACTAACCTCAATCTTCTTTGTACCTTTTCTTATTAAATTTTTTACTTTCTAACCTTTCTGTATAAATACAACACGCAACAATGTAATGATATAGTGATTCCCAAAAATGACGATGACGACACAATGCAAATTCGTATGAACTAAGCAAAGAATCCCTAGTCAAATAAAGTGTATTGAAAATAATAATATATTGGTTATCTTTATTTTTTAATTTAATTTCTCACTTGGTTTTAGTTTAACAAATTCCATGTTGTCGACTGTCAAACCAAATATAGATTATGAGATGTCTTAAAATTCACAAAAAGCACTAACCTCAGAAAGCTTGAATAACATAATATAATTTAAACTTATATTCACTACTAAAGTCAAAGTTATAGTTACAACCAGTTACGATATGCTATAAATATATCTGTCTTTACTATCGTCAAACAAACGCAACAACGTAAGTCGTTATATTCGCATCATATACACAACATGTACAATTTGTATTCGTGCTTTATCATATCAATACAAAATGACTGGTACTGATTATAAACTACACGTCGTTACTATGTATATTCAGTCAATTGTGTCGTCATCGTCATCTTTCGTGGGAATCAGTATATCAGAACCGAAAGATGTAAGATATTATGTTGATAGAATGTACGCTATGCAGAGTCTATGATTTTCTTAAATTATGAAATGGCATTCTTGTGTTGAAGTAATTTTAGCAAATGACTCTTGCGTAGGGAAATAGTATCTACCTAAACAGGTTTTAGGCAAATGGTATCTACCTAACATAAATTAATTTTTTGATTTTTCAATACATATTTTATTTTAACTTTTGCAAATACACTCTTTATTTTTATAAATATTAGCTAAAAAAATAAAATAGTATATAATTATAATTATATATTACAATATATTATATTATACTATATTACAATAGTACATGTGTGGCAAGTTACGATCCAGATCCTTAGTACAGAAATAAAAGTCAGCTATATTCGACATAATAATGTATTTTATAATTTTGATAGAAATTGTGGGTGATTAAATAAAAAAAAGATAAAATTTCAAGAATGTTTCTATAAAAATACACTATCTGATCAATCATTGTACATCATCTATCATATTTTTATTTTTACATTAGTGAATATAAAAAGAAGAACCGGTTTTGGCGAATCAAATCCATCGTGAGATGAAAAATACTCAAAAATTATTTAATATATTCTATACACCAACATCAAATTGAAGTAATAGAACGAGATATATCGCAACTGCTGATAATATCTAAAATAATCGAAAATAACATTATATTTATTTCTAGATATATCAAAAATTATTATTTATTAAAACGTACAGAATAAAGTAGTGTAAAATCAATTGTACAGAAACCTCCAGCTGTTACTTCTACTTCATCGTGCAATAGTTGAAGTGAGAAGGCGTTTATCTGTATTAGAATAAAAAATAATAAAATATTAAAAATCTTTATACAATTTCAATATTACGTGTAATTTAATCCGACATTGATTGCTATACACATGAGATTTTCTGCAATCATCTCCTAAACTATACAAATATATTTATAATGCAAATTTTTTTACTAAACCAAGCAGATATACAACCTCCTTTCAATGTTGTATTCATGTCATTCTAATACTTTTTTTAATTTCTAATTATTTTTCTTTTTAATTTCCATCACAATAAAGTTTTCTTTTTATGTTATTTTCATGTTCAATCTTTTTGATTCTACTTGTCTACATATTGTCGTGTTTCAAGTTAATTTCACCACTCTTGTTCTTATTTTTAAATTATTATTTTGTTACGGTTTTGGTAACAAGGTTGGAAGAAAAGGAACAACAAAGTGAAAAGCGCGTTTTTAGCTGAGGACAGTAAAAGTCGGTGGAGGTGTGTATTTCTCGATCAGCGAATTTGATTAATTTTGATTGATTTTGAAAATTAAAAGTAATTTTATTTGAGTGAAAGTATTACACGCTAAAAATTTAATAAAATTTTAACATTTTGATGATTTGTGAAGTTATTTCATGACAAAATTGTGTGATTAAGTCGGACAACTGCGTAACGGCATACGTAGAAATTTACATGACCATAAGGTAATATTTTATGCTAAACAATTCAGTTGTAATATTTTGAAAATTACATTGCAACAAAAAAGTTTAAGAAATAATTTTAAAGATTAAGAAAAGAAAAGTCTCATCGCCAAAAATTTGCATGTCAAATTTACATGCCAACTCATGATTTAAAATTAAATTAGAAATTGATAAACGAGATTTTTTTAAATTATTACTGAGAGGACATAGCATCTAATTAGTATCTTTTAACATGAGGCTAGAATGATTCGAAGATACTTTTCGACCTTGAGAAAGAAAAAATAAAATTTAACTAAAAGAACGATAAAAAAATTGGTTACGATGGAAACGATAGCATTCATATTAGAAATGAGAAGAGAAGCAGAATCAAGAAATGAACAAAATAAAAGGAAAGCAGAGTTAAGCGATAACCAAAATACAATAGAAATGAATAAAGGTTTTGAAAGATTAGAAAAAAAAACTAGACATATTTGAAAAGTACCAAAATGCAAGAAATGGAATAATACAAGATAATGGGGGTAGTAAACAAATAACAACAAATTTGAACTCAGAGATGGAAAATGGAGAAAATCACAACAATACAAAAATCTTGAAACAGAAGAAAAATGAAGTGATCGAAAAAGTCAAGAAAAAAATATTGAATTTAGATTAGCTCCAGGAAAATTATCGAATAAAATGAAACGTTGCATTGAGAATGAAAACAAAATTAAAAAAAAATTGAAAACGTGTAACCATCACACGTGATTAAAAGTAAAACTTTTTGGTCACTATGACATAGGAGAATTAAGTTAAAAATAAATATATAAAAATAGAAAATTTAAATGGCTGTCAATAAGGTGATATTATCTCGTCTGTAATTAGGTAAAATATTTTAAATTTTACATCGGTTTTTTTATCATTTAATGATTTTAGGAAGCACCTTTTTTGTTATGTACTTATGGAAATACCAACTATTCTAGTAATATACGTACTAGAACGAAAATTGCAAGAATTTGATATATTTTTTTATCACAACCACTTATCATTATAATTTGGCTTGTGCCATTTTTGGATTAATTACGAACTAAAATTTTCAACGAAGTTGAAGATTCTTCATTTTTCCTTATTTTACATCACGTCTCGAAATTGTGAATCCCAGAGTTCATCCTTTTTGGTTCAAGTGCACGAGTACCGCGGACTTCCAAGCGTTAACGGCTCAACGTCATTTTTTTTCGAAGTTCGAGAGCTGGACAACGATTGCGATTACTTGCATCATTTCCTAAGCTGTTGGTTTCCGTTAGGTGGAAAATTTTGTATAGATAAATTTTGTAATTACCCGGGTAAGTGTTTTTTTCTTTTCTAACCCAACGGGCCACTTTTGCGAGCAGCTTTGATTCTTCATTAGACACTATAATATTTTTTTGAGTGTCATCACAGTTTTCGACAATGGTTTGTCAGTGCACCCGAACATTTGTTTGAAGGTGATTTTTTTACATAACTTTTCGCCAACTACGTCGATAATTGTAAACGATTGACAACCTTTTTTTATACTTTTTGATCTCTTGTATTTGGAGTTAATAAATACGCTTTGTTTTAATCTGTGTTTCTTTTCGAGGAAGCCGTACTGCAGAAATTGTTATTCAATTCACTCTCTCGCTCACCGCACAAAATAGGTTAGCTTTAACATCGTGGACCTCTTCACTATTCTTTTGAAAATCCGGATTTTTCCAGAGTGTGATTAAAATACTGTCTTCCTGCAAAGGCAGGTAGAATTTTTATTTACAAGTTTAAATAATTGAAAATTCAACATAATTAAGCTAAGAACGGTAGACACATTGCCTGCTTTTTCGACTGTCAGTAGCTGGTATAGTGCACATAATTAAATGATAACACCAAGTAAACGGTACTGATGACGACTAATGAGTCAGAAACACATTGTGTGATGGCTAGACGGTCGAAAAAGCAGGCAATGTGTCTACCGTTCTTACCTTAATTATGTTGGATTTTCAGTTTTTTAAAACTTTTATGCACGATGGGTGCAATATTTTTAACTTTCATGTTTAAATAATTTTTGTAAGAAAATTTTTATATGATGAAATTGTATATTTGAGTAATAGTTCTAATTTAATTTGAAAAGTTTGATTTAAGATTTAATTTTGTAAACATTTATTTGACGACCGAAAGAAAGAGTTTTTATATTATTTATTGATTTAAGATTTAAAAATTTAAATATGTTTTATTTGATTCGAACCATGACAGCTGTATAAATATTAATCACGATCTTTTTGGTTTACTTATAAAATCCATAGGGGGTATAGGATGTAGTGTTTCAAGTTAATTTTACCACCCCTATGCTTTTTTGTAAATTATTTTAAAATTTGGCATGTTTTTCAATTAAAATTTGTTACGTGCTTGTATGTAAATTTTGTAAATTAGTTTTGTTTGGTTACGATGTTGGTAACAAAAGTGAAAACTAGGAAAGCTTGATTAAAATGACCGACGCAGTGGATGTATTGCTTTGTTCGCTTCAAAATTATTTGTATATTTGATGGTTTGAGATTAAAAATGAGTTTATTTAAAATACAAAGGTTTTTTTAATTAAGTAAAGTGAGTTTCTAAGATTTTTGGTGAATTAGATATTGCTTCACGACTTTCTTGTGATAAGGTGGACAGCTGTAAACACGACGGGCAGCAGGAACATTAACAACAACACATTGACGGTAAAATTTTAAATACAAGTTTAATGACCACATTAAAGAGATTTGCAGTGAAAATTTAACATTTATCATTTCAGAAGATTAGCAATAGGAATTGTGTATAAGCATTTATACTCCTCATTTAACAGGAGTATAGAAATGCTTATTTATACCTCAAGCTCACGACTTAAAATAAAAAAATTGGAAATTGATAAACTACATTTTTTTAATTGTTACGGAGTGTACATAGCAATATGTAGTAGGGGAATGTTGTCAAGGTTGGCCCGTCGTCTAGGTCGGCCCACTGCGATTTTTCAGTGTAGATCACTGAAACCACCTATGTGCGAGTGTGGCAAAACATCCCTCAATGACAACGAACTTTTCGTGCCATTACTGATTTCGGAGTGTAATGTTGAAACATGTTGTGCACTCATTCACTGAACCAAGACAAAAAAGTTTTCTAGCAGCTGCAAATAGAGCATGAAAAATTGGAGGAAAAACATTAATTCGTTAAGATAAGCATCTAAAATGTGTTATTTGGATAGTCTTTAAAAATTATTCAAGAGAAACATTCAATTTCGCTACCTGTTTGGATGTAGTGTGACGCGATGTGGTGATGGAACTTGTTGTCAAGGTTGGACTGTTGCAAAAAAAACCACGTTGGTAAATGCATCATCTGCTTGGAAGCAAATGCTTCGTCGCCTGAACAGCAACAACTCTATTGCATGCATTAAATGCAAGAAAAATGTGCATTTGAAATGTGCCAAAATGGCAAGGAGCTATTTTATTTGCCAAAACGGTGATTCGGAATTATGTGTCATGTAAATCAGTTCTCTGCGATATTATATTGTAAAATTTCACTCAATCGAATAAAAATAAAATTAATTTGGTTTATTATTTCATTCAGTCAATTTTTTTGCATGAATTTGGCAATTCTCAACGGTGGGCCAACCTAGACAGCATTGGGCCAACCTTGACAACAATTTTTTATTTTTAATTCTCGCATAAGTTCTCTATTTTTTACCCAATCAATTTGCGATTGCCTCGAAAGTAGCTTTATTCCTAGATCTTTCTGATCATGTGCTTAAATCAACAAAATTCTTTCTTACACGGAAGTTATGGGCAGAAGTTAAAAGGGTGGCCAACCCTAACGACATTCCCTTATCCTTTGCTATAAATTACAGTAAAATACCATAATATCATGTATATTATAATATACATCACATAATATTGCGATGTATTTAAAAATCAAACTAGATAAATTCTTAAATCCAAATTTTCAGTTAAAAAATTATTCCGAATTACAAAATAAAATTTTCTTTTACACTTTCTACCTAAAACTTAAAAATATTTTGATTATAGATGAGTGTTTAACTACCCCGTAGCTTCGAACCGTGAAATTCTGTAAATTCAAGAAGGTTCCATTTGTAAATTTTGTAATTTGTAGTTCATAGTTTTATTTTAGTTTATTGTACATTACTTTTAAAACATTTAAATTAGTAAGTAATGTTAATTTAAAAATAATAATCAAAGGACAAAAAAAAAGTTCAATTTTATTAATTTAAGTTTCTGTTTCTGTTTATGTTTATGTTGTTTTGTATTAATAGAAAATAAAGAAAAATAATCAAGAGACTAAGAAAAAAAATTTTATTTATTTCGAAAAGAAATTGATCTCTTGAAATTTAGAGAGTATATTAGCAATTATAAAAAGAAGATTGAAATTTATCGAGAAGGAATAGACCTCTCGAAATTATAAAAAGTGGATTGATTTTTCGAGAAGGATTGACCTCTCGCAATTAGATATTATTGATTTGGATAGCGAGAACAATAATTATTGAAGAATTGGCGACTAAAAAAGAATAGTGCAACAATATAAAAAAGGTATTCCGTTAACGGTAGATTTAAGGTTGAATTTTATTAATTTAAGTTTCTGTTGTTTTGTGTTAATAGAAAATAAAGTTACGGTGTTTAAACACATTCAGTTATTCTTTTTTAAAATTACAAATTTTTAGATTGACCAAAAAGAGTGTAAAAAAAACACCATAATATGTACATTTTATATGATACTACTATATAATTTTATGTAACTTTCCTTGCAGGAGTTTCTTTTCGCAACTTTTGAATGTTTAAATTATTTTTTGTATTGATACAATAGTTCTTAGCGTGCAGAATAATTATAATAAAAGTAATTGCTAATATGATCGATTGTCATAATCTGACAAGTTTGACTGAAGTTTGGTTATATTTTATATACAAGGTGACCCAAAAAAAATGACAACAAAACTTTTTATCATGAAAACTTTATTAAACTGAGGAAAAACTTTTTCACTACAAATAATAAATAACTATTGTTGAGAAAAATAATTAAGTAGTTTTGAAATGACCGCCTTCTACTTTTATACATAACGTCAAACGCTTCCGAAAATTTAAAGCTACGCGCAGAATAAGAAATAAATAGTTGAGATAGAGGTCGTTATAATCTACAAAGTAGATGAATTTCAAAATACAAATTTGTAGCAGGACATCGGTAGTCAGGACCGTATTAGGAATCAATAACGAATGAAACAAATAGAAAGAAAAAAATTATTAAATTCAAACGCCTTAACGAACGACATGTTTCGGACTTATTCGTGGTATTCCCCAACGAAATTGACCTCATCGGGCTCATATTGACAAAGAACATATAAAATTAAACTTACCATTCCATTCAATCGTTCATGTAAACCTTCCACGTGCTCTACACTAACCGAATGCCATACTAAGAAAATGTATTTTGAAAGTTAGTAAGCGTCCACTAGGGATATCTAAACTTACAAGTCTGTTATCTCACCAAACTAAAAAATAACGGTAAATGAAATGAAATTTCAAAAATCCTAATTGTCGACCGTAAAAACTAAGAATAAGAAATAAATAGTTGAGATAGAGGTCGTTATAATCTACAAAGTAGATGAATTTCAAAATACAAATTTGTAGCAGGACATCGGTAGTCAGGACCGTATTAGGAATCAATAACGAATGAAACAAATAGAAAGAAAAAAATTATTAAATTCAAACGCCTTAACGAACGACATGTTTCGGACTTATTCGTGGTATTACCCAACGAAATTGACCTCATCGGGCTCATATTGACAAAGAACATATAAAATTAAACTTACCATTCCATTCAATCGTTCATGTAAACCTTCCACGTGCTCTACACTAACCGAATGCCACACTAAGAAAATGTATTTTGAAAGTTAGTAAGCGTCCACTAGGGATATCTAAACTTACAAGTCTGTTATCTCACCAAACTAAAAAATAACGGTAAATGAAATGAAATTTCAAAAATCCTAATTGTCGACCGTAAAAACTAAGAATAAGAAATAAATAGTTGAGATAGAGGTCGTTATAATCTACAAAGTAGATGAATTTCAAAATACAAATTTGTAGCAGGACATCGGTAGTCAGGACCGTATTAGGAATCAATAACGAATGAAACAAATAGAAAGAAAAAAATTATTAAATTCAAACGCCTTAACGAACGACATGTTTCGGACTTATTCGTGGTATTACCCAACGAAATTGACCTCATCGGGCTCATATTGACAAAGAACATATAAAATTAAACTTACCATTCCATTCAATCGTTCATGTAAACCTTCCACGTGCTCTACACTAACCGAATGCCATACTAAGAAAATGTATTTTGAAAGTTAGTAAGCGTCCACTAGGGATATCTAAACTTACAAGTCTGTTATCTCACCAAACTAAAAAATAACGGTAAATGAAATGAAATTTCAAAAATCCTAATTGTCGACCGTAAAAACTAAGAATAAGAAATAAATAGTTGAGATAGAGGTCGTTATAATCTACAAAGTAGATGAATTTCAAAATACAAATTTGTAGCAGGACATCGGTAGTCAGGACCGTATTAGGAATCAATAACGAATGAAACAAATAGAAAGAAAAAAATTATTAAATTCAAACGCCTTAACGAACGACATGTTTCGGACTTATTCGTGGTATTACCCAACGAAATTGACCTCATCGGGCTCATATTGACAAAGAACATATAAAATTAAACTTACCATTCCATTCAATCGTTCATGTAAACCTTCCACGTGCTCTACACTAACCGAATGCCATACTAAGAAAATGTATTTTGAAAGTTAGTAAGCGTCCACTAGGGATATCTAAACTTACAAGTCTGTTATCTCACCAAACTAAAAAATAACGGTAAATGAAATGAAATTTCAAAAATCCTAATTGTCGACCGTAAAAACTAAGAATAAGAAATAAATAGTTGAGATAGAGGTCGTTATAATCTACAAAGTAGATGAATTTCAAAATACAAATTTGTAGCAGGACATCGGTAGTCAGGACCGTATTATGAATCAATAACGAATGAAACAAATAGAAAGAAAAAAATTATTAAATTCAAACGCCTTAACGAACGACATGTTTCGGACTTATTCGTGGTATTACCCAACGAAATTGACCTCATCGGGCTCATATTGACAAAGAACATATAAAATTAAACTTACCATTCCATTCAATCGTTCATGTAAACCTTCCACGTGCTCTACACTAACCGAATGCCATACTAAGAAAATGTATTTTGAAAGTTAGTAAGCGTCCACTAGGGATATCTAAACTTACAAGTCTGTTATCTCACCAAACTAAAAAATAACGGTAAATGAAATGAAATTTCAAAAATCCTAATTGTCGACCGTAAAAACTAAGAATAAGAAATAAATAGTTGAGATAGAGGTCGTTATAATCTACAAAGTAGATGAATTTCAAAATACAAATTTGTAGCAGGACATCGGTAGTCAGGACCGTATTAGGAATCAATAACGAATGAAACAAATAGAAAGAAAAAAATTATTAAATTCAAACGCCTTAACGAACGACATGTTTCGGACTTATTCGTGGTATTACCCAACGAAATTGACCTCATCGGGCTCATATTGACAAAGAACATATAAAATTAAACTTACCATTCCATTCAATCGTTCATGTAAACCTTCCACGTGCTCTACACTAACCGAATGCCATACTAAGAAAATGTATTTTGAAAGTTAGTAAGCGTCCACTAGGGATATCTAAACTTACAAGTCTGTTATCTCACCAAACTAAAAAATAACGGTAAATGAAATGAAATTTCAAAAATCCTAATTGTCGACCGTAAAAACTAAGAATAAGAAATAAATAGTTGAGATAGAGGTCGTTATAATCTACAAAGTAGATGAATTTCAAAATACAAATTTGTAGCAGGACATCGGTAGTCAGGACCGTATTAGGAATCAATAACGAATGAAACAAATAGAAAGAAAAAAATTATTAAATTCAAACGCCTTAACGAACGACATGTTTCGGACTTATTCGTGGTATTACCCAACGAAATTGACCTCATCGGGCTCATATTGACAAAGAACATATAAAATTAAACTTACCATTCCATTCAATCGTTCATGTAAACCTTCCACGTGCTCTACACTAACCGAATGCCATACTAAGAAAATGTATTTTGAAAGTTAGTAAGCGTCCACTAGGGATATCTAAACTTACAAGTCTGTTATCTCACCAAACTAAAAAATAACGGTAAATGAAATGAAATTTCAAAAATCCTAATTGTCGACCGTAAAAACTAAGAATAAGAAATAAATAGTTGAGATAGAGGTCGTTATAATCTACAAAGTAGATGAATTTCAAAATACAAATTTGTAGCAGGACATCGGTAGTCAGGACCGTATTAGGAATCAATAACGAATGAAACAAATAGAAAGAAAAAAATTATTAAATTCAAACGCCTTAACGAACGACATGTTTCGGACTTATTCGTGGTATTACCCAACGAAATTGACCTCATCGGGCTCATATTGACAAAGAACATATAAAATTAAACTTACCATTCCATTCAATCGTTCATGTAAACCTTCCACGTGCTCTACACTAACCGAATGCCATACTAAGAAAATGTATTTTGAAAGTTAGTAAGCGTCCACTAGGGATATCTAAACTTACAAGTCTGTTATCTCACCAAACTAAAAAATAACGGTAAATGAAATGAAATTTCAAAAATCCTAATTGTCGACCGTAAAAACTAAGAATAAGAAATAAATAGTTGAGATAGAGGTCGTTATAATCTACAAAGTAGATGAATTTCAAAATACAAATTTGTAGCAGGACATCGGTAGTCAGGACCGTATTATGAATCAATAACGAATGAAACAAATAGAAAGAAAAAAATTATTAAATTCAAACGCCTTAACGAACGACATGTTTCGGACTTATTCGTGGTATTACCCAACGAAATTGACCTCATCGGGCTCATATTGACAAAGAACATATAAAATTAAACTTACCATTCCATTCAATCGTTCATGTAAACCTTCCACGTGCTCTACACTAACCGAATGCCATACTAAGAAAATGTATTTTGAAAGTTAGTAAGCGTCCACTAGGGATATCTAAACTTACAAGTCTGTTATCTCACCAAACTAAAAAATAACGGTAAATGAAATGAAATTTCAAAAATCCTAATTGTCGACCGTAAAAACTAAGAATAAGAAATAAATAGTTGAGATAGAGGTCGTTATAATCTACAAAGTAGATGAATTTCAAAATACAAATTTGTAGCAGGACATCGGTAGTCAGGACCGTATTAGGAATCAATAACGAATGAAACAAATAGAAAGAAAAAAATTATTAAATTCAAACGCCTTAACGAACGACATGTTTCGGACTTATTCGTGGTATTACCCAACGAAATTGACCTCATCGGGCTCATATTGACAAAGAACATATAAAATTTTATATGTTTTATATGTAAATTTTATATGTAAATTTTATATGTTCTTTGTCAATATGAGCCCGATGAGGTCAATTTCGTTGGGTAATACCACGAATAAGTCCGAAACATGTCGTTCGTTAAGGCGTTTGAATTTAATAATTTTTTTCTTTCTATTTGTTTCATTCGTTATTGATTCCTAATACGGTCCTGACTACCGATGTCCTGCTACAAATTTGTATTTTGAAATTCATCTACTTTGTAGATTATAACGACCTCTATCTCAACTATTTATTTCTTATTCTTAGTTTTTACGGTCGACAATTAGGATTTTTGAAATTTCATTTCATTTACCGTTATTTTTTAGTTTGGTGAGATAACAGACTTGTAAGTTTAGATATCCCTAGTGGACGCTTACTAACTTTCAAAATACATTTTCTTAGTATGGCATTCGGTTAGTGTAGAGCACGTGGAAGGTTTACATGAACGATTGAATGGAATGGTAAGTTTAATTTTATATGTTCTTTGTCAATATGAGCCCGATGAGGTCAATTTCGTTGGGTAATACCACGAATAAGTCCGAAACATGTCGTTCGTTAAGGCGTTTGAATTTAATAATTTTTTTCTTTCTATTTGTTTCATTCGTTATTGATTCCTAATACGGTCCTGACTACCGATGTCCTGCTACAAATTTGTATTTTGAAATTCATCTACTTTGTAGATTATAACGACCTCTATCTCAACTATTTATTTCTTATTCTTAGTTTTTACGGTCGACAATTAGGATTTTTGAAATTTCATTTCATCTACGCGCAGAAGCTCATCTATAGATATCCGATCCCACTCACGGCACAACGACTGCTTTAACACTTCCAAACTTTTGTGGGGTGTCCCACAGGCTTTGGCCTCCAAAATTGACCACAAGCTGTAATCCATCGGATTAAGATCTGGCGAGTAAGAGGGCCATTCCGTAGATGAGATGAAATCCGGGAAATGAGTTTTGCACCAATTTTGAGTGGCTTTTGCCCTATGCGCTAGAGCAGAATCTGGTTGAAACGTTCAATTCGCATCGCCGAAATGTTGATGAGCCCATGGAAGGACAACGGCTTCGAGAATGTTGAGGAAATTCCGGCGCAAACCATCACAGACTGTGAATATTGACAGTGCTCTACGACAGCAGAAGTACCTGGAATATTAGCAGACCAAATCCGGTCATTTTGACGGTTGTGTGCTTGCTCGGCGGTGAAAAGCTTCTCATCTGTAAACACAATCTGATTTCACAATAGAGGAGCGGCGCGACGAAGGAGCTGACGACATCTTTGAAGTCGCACGAGCTTGTTAGCATCGGTCAACAGTAGAACTTTTTGAAGCTTATAAGGCTTGACCTTAAGGTGCTCCTTAGCTATTCGGTGAGTCGATTCACGTAAAACACCGATCTCGCGGGCAATTTTTCTCATTGAGACCCTGAAATTTCGCAAGAGTCGTTTCTTGATGATCTGACGAACCCTCGGCGTGTTGACTGTTCGCTTTCTTCCGCTTCCTGGATGACCTTCGGTATGGTCACGCTTCTCAATTTGTTTGATTGTTTGGCTTACATTTGGTGCCACTATCCCGAGCCTTCGCGCGATGTCACAATTGCGCATTTCCTGTTGATGTAACCCTAAAATTTTCTCCTCTTTGATTAGACATCTATAAAATAAGGAATAAAACACACAACAAAATTTGACAGTTTACCATACATGTAGCATTTTTAACTGTCAATCTTAGTGTGCTAAAACAAAATACCAACAACAAGAAACATTTGTGTTAAGACCGATTAAACTTTGTTATCATTTTTTTTGGGTCACCCTGTATAAAGGGTGTTTTTTTGCTTAGATAATACTTATAAAAGCGTTAACTGTCAAACGAACAAGTCAAAGAAATGTGCGTACTAAAGAGAATATCGCCCGCTGTAAAGGAAAGTGTGGAGGAAGATTCAAATTTATCGGTGTGTCGTCGGTCGCAGGAATTTGGGCTTTATCCGTCCACTATGTGGAAAATTTTGCGCAATGATCTTAACCTACACCCGTATAAGATCCAGCTGGTGCAGAAATTAAAGCCACGAAACCATCATGTTTTTACTACAAAATTGTGTTCAGCGATGAGGCTCATTTTTGGCTTAACGGGTTTCTTAATAAGCAAAACTGTCACATATTGAGTGAGACCAATCCACAAAAGACCCTACAGACTATTCGTTCGGGCTATTCGTGACATGCAGCTAGCAGTGCCCAAAAAAGTAGCCTAAAATTAGACTTCCAAATGTTAATTCCGTGTATTGATCTTTCGAATAATAAAAATGTTTTCATTAAAATTGAATTTTTTATGCTATTTTACAATTTCAAGTTCTATCGTGCTTATATTCACCTTTATAATTTTAGGGTTATATTTCCATTTCATTAGAGTTGTCAGACTGCAGACTTTCTATCGGCCGATAGCTTGATTGGTTTACAAGCAAGCCGTCAGCTCGTACGGACGTGTTTTTTGAGGTTAAGTTTGCTCGTATGAGTTTTTCATAGTACAATAATTATAAATTTGCTTCAATTTTATTATTGATTGACTGTTTTGTGATTAACGTTAATTTGTAATGATCTCTTGATTTATTAATCATTTAGTGTGTGCGTGCTTTATAAGTAGAGCTGAGATTTCAGGTTTTTTACCTTTTAACGGGAGATTTAGATAAGTTAAATCTAATAATAGCAAAATTCGTTTCCAAAAATTTCCTTTCATATGAACCTAACTTGTTTTTACCTATTTCACCTATTTTTGCGTTTTTTCGTATTTAGCACCTTTTTTTACAATTTTCGGATTGTTAGAAAAAACTGGTTTAAGAAATAATTAAATTAAAAAAATTGCATACATACAAATACATTAAAATGTTGTTGCATGCAATTTTGCATGAGACAATTACAAAACTGGAAATGGTGGGACTTTTATTAACGGAATCCTGAAATATATTTAGGAACACCATTAATCATTTGGAGAGTTGTGGAGAAGTAATTTAAAAAAAAAATTAAAAAGGTTATTTGAAGAAATCCGAGATATGACACTTTAATGTCATTGTCCAAAATTTTTTCGGAGGAAGACATCCTTTCACCAGAAAATATTTCTGCAATGGTCGCTCCAAGTTACATATCGTGGGCATACAGGTAAAAGTGACAAAGTCAAAAAATAGAATTTCGAGATAAATCAAATTGAATGTTTCGCATTATTCGAAAAATCAGCTTTATAATATTTTTAATTAATTTTTTCGAATAATGAAACATGTTCAATCCGTTATTAGAACATAAACATTTTTTTCAGACCTGTGTCTTACATTTTTACGGTACTTAGTCGTTTTAACTCATTTCCACAATTTTTTGACTTACTCACTTTTGCCTGTATGCTCACGATATATATTCTAATTACGTCATGCGATGTTGAGCGATTTTTCTCACTTTATAAAAATATTTTAACCGACAGAAGGCATAAACACCTGAAAAACTGAAAAATTACTAATTTGTTGTAGTAATAAAAAATATTATTATAATAAATTATTACTTTATTAAAGAAAATTTTATTTTTTTATTAGTATTTTGTTTTGTCGTTTTAATATCAGCTTTGTTACCTAAAATATATTATGTTTTTTCCTAAAACTCGATTTTTCTTACCTAAAAGTAACTTTTTAGGCACCTTTATAGTTACCTTTTTTTCAATTTTTTATAACCTAAAATATCAGCTCTACTTATAAGTGTGTAACAAAGCTGATATTTTGTGTTTGTCACGTGTTACTAAGATGGCTCCCAAAGTTGACATTACAAAAAGTGATCTTTCACAAGTGATCGAAGATTTTAAAACGACTCTGTTGGACTGTGTTAAACCGTTAAAAGATGATATACAGGAATTAAATAAACAAATTGCTCAATTACGCTTAGTTGTTGTAGAACAATCAAAAGTCATCAACATCCAAAATAACATAATTGCCAAATTTGAGTCGGCTATACCATCAACTAAGGTTGTAAGTAATTTAAATATTGTAGATTCGTCATCGAAGCAACCGTTACCATCGTTAGGAATTATAACGAGGAGTAAAAAAACGAAAACTGTTAAAAGCAGTAATAATGTGGAGGAAGTAGTTACTGGCAATACACCACCTACCATGCCCCCTACCAATATATTGGCAACGGACATTATGTTAGATAATTTTCCACCTGTGTTGATCAACAATGATAATGTTAGCGCAGTGACTTCTATGCAAGTAAGTAATAATACAGTTACTAATCAACCATTAATCGATATTGTATCAACTGAAACAACTGCTGCCTCGAACATTGATCAGGATATACATGTCAATTCTAAGCCAACGGTTCGTAAAATTATTGGTGGTGATGCTGCAGATACATTAGCTGCAGCCGCTAAGCGGAAAAGACGATGGGCATTCGTTTCAGGTGTTGCTGCAGGAACTTCACATGACTTACTGAAAAAGTATATTAGCAGTCAACTCAAAGTCGATTCAATTTGTTATAGGGTAGCCTCTAATAAATATAGTACGGCATTTAAAGTTGGTGTGTATGAAGATGATTTTGATGCCCTCCTCGATGAAAATTCTTGGCCCTGTGGTGCTGGTGTTCGTGATTTTATAAATACTAATCATAGTCGGAACCGTCCTAGAAATTTTCAGTTACCAGCAGCAGTAACAAACACTTAAGGAATTTCAATATTTATTTTCATAACTCTAGTGGAATTAAATCTAAATTCCAAACTATCAGCAATAATTTAATCTGTAGTTCCTACAACATTATTATTTTAATTGAAACGTTCCTAGATGACAGCAACTTATCCAGTGAACTCAATTTTCACAATTTCAATATCTTTCGATGTGATCGTTCTGGTTTGTCCAGTAATAAATCTTGTGGTGGTGGTGTTTTTATAGCCATTCACATCAGTCTTAGTTGCTGTAAACTTATCAACACTTCTTCGAGCACTGAAAATTTATTTGTGCAAATAGGCAATATTATTATTGGTGCCGTATATATACCACCTGATTCCGGTATTTCATCTTACGAAGATTTCAGCAACATAGTTGATGGTATTTGTGAATCTTATCCTCAATCTAAACTTGCTATTTCTGGGGATTTTAATCTACCCAAAGCTAATGCTGGCCACTCACACTACGGTTTACCGGAGAGGTCTACCTGTACAGGTGTACCTGCGCAGGTAGACCGGAGCATTTATGGCAACGGACCTGTGCAGGTTTTTTAACCTGTACAGGCGACCGGAGCAAATTCGAAAGTAATGCTGGCCACTCACACTACGGTTTACCGGAGAGGTCTACCTGTACAGGTGTACCTGCGCAGGTAGACCGGAGCGTTTATGGCAACGGACCTGTGCAGGTTTTTTAACCTGTACAGGCGACCGGAGCAAATTCGAAAATTAATATTTTTCATCGACACCGTACGGTACACCTGTACGTGTGTGCATGTACTCCGGTCACCTGCGCAGGTCGTGTCAGTTGTTTTCTACTAGAAAAAGAAGGCACTGGCCTATCAATGCCAATGCGTCATGGTCTTCAATCGATGCCATCGCGAAATGAACTGAAGACCGCTCCGGTACACCGAACGTCCCCATTCACCATTCCGGTAAACCTGCACAGGTAACATCTCCGGTAGACCGTAGTGTGAGTGGCCAGCATTAATATTTTTCATCGACACCGTACGGTACACCTGTACGTGTGTGCATGTACTCCGGTCACCTGCGCAGGTCGTGTCAGTTGTTTTCTACTAGAAAAAGAAGGCACTGGCCTATCAATGCCAATGCGTCATCGTCTTCAATCGATGCCATCGCAAAATGAACTGAAGATCACTCCGGTACACCGAACGTCCCCATTCACCATTCCGGTAAACCTGCACAGGTAACATCTCCGGTAGACCGTAGTGTGAGTGGCCAGCATTAATGATGTTTTGATGGAACTAACGTTATCTCCACTGATAACATCTGCAGCAAATCCTTGCTTGTTGGTGATTGTATGTCCTATCATGGATTGTATCAACTCAATCAGATTCCCAATGGTCGAGGTGTCCTATTAGATCTTGTCTTCTCCAATTTTGACATCTCAGTCTCGCTGGCTTATGACAAACTAAGTGATTCGTCCTTACATCACGATCCATACATGTTAGGTTTCTCTGTTAATAATTCATTATTGTCAATCCAACCGGTCGATAAATTTATTTACGACTTCCAAACTGCTGATTACAATATAATTAACAATTGTCTATTGACCATCGACTGGTCCGAATTATGGCGTTTAAACAATATCGATGACATTGTCCTTCAATTTTACTCTTTATTACAGGATATTATTGACGCTAACGTGCCACTTAAAAGGGTACGTGTATCTAACTATCCTGCCTGGTTTTCAGGCAAGCTGATAGGCCTAATTAAGGAAAAGAAGCAAGCCCATCGAATTTTCAAACAATCCAGATGTGCAAATGATTACAGGTCATTCAGTTCTCTTCATGACAAAGTCAAGTCGCTCCACGCAGAACTTTATCAAAATTATTTGTCGAAGATAGAAAGCGACATATCTACTAACCCTAAATTATTCTGGCGTCATGTTGACAATTGCAAAAACACGAAAGGTTTACCCGTTGACATGCTTCTAGACAATAATACGTCTCGCACCAGTCAACAATGTGCCAATCTATTTGCTGACTTCTTTTCGACTGTTTATGGTGACAGCGATCCCAACATTTACAATTACAATTATGATGCTGAGTTCTCAACTAACTGTGAATCTTTTGAAATATCCGAAGCTTACATCTTTGAAGCTATCTGTGACTTGCCTGACAGCACCAACTCTGGTGCTGACGGAATCCCTTCTTATTTTATTAAAAGATGTCTTTATTCATTGTGTAAGTCGATCTATCACATGTTCAAAATCTCTCTTGACTGTGGGTTTCTTCCTCAAATCTGGAAGGACAGCTATATTATGCCTATCTTCAAAAAGGGTGACAGAAGTGACATCTCCAATTATAGAGGTATTGCTATCTAGTCAACCATTCCTAAAATGTTAGATAAACTTGTTTCTCAACAATTATTATCCGCAAGTAAAAATCTCATTGTGGAACATCAAGATGGATTCTTTCCAGGTCGTTCTACCTCATCAAATTTATTATCTTTTACCTCATTTTGTTTTGACGCTTTCGAGAAACATACGATGAACTTCTTGGCAATATGGAGGTACCACGGGGTAACCGTTTATCTCCTTCAACTGATGTGGGCAGCGAGCGTTGGAGTTTATTGAGGTATGGTTCCTCATTTTGAAGCGCTAGGCTTGATCGCGTTGGGTTCGAGAAACACATGCAAGTAGATGCCGTTTATACTGACTTCTCAAAAGCATTTGATCGGGTTTCTCATGTGCTCTTCTAGCTAAACTTGCCTCCCTCGGTTTCAGTTCATTAATCATTAATTGGCTCCGAAATTATTTAACGGGAAGAACTCAAAAGGTAAAAATTCATAATTTTCTTTCCTATGATATTCAGGTGTCTTCTAGCGTTCCTCAAGGCTCTCACTGCGGCCCTATTATTTTCTTGCTATTTATTAATGATATAGGGAAATTTATTCTCTATTCCTCTATTATTCGCCGATGATTTTAAATTCTTTATTCATTTTACAAAATGATCTTGATAATCTTTCTAACTGGTGTGTATTAAACAATTTGCATCTCAACTTTGATAAATGCTTTATAATTTCTTTTTCAAAGAAAACATCTACACAAGTCTTCAATTACTTTAAACTTTGTTAAACTTTGTTAAACTTTTAAACGGTAATTCATTTCAACGCGTTACTAAAATTAACGACCTCGGGATACGTTTGGATGATGGCCTATCTTTCAGAAATCATATTTCTCATATCTGCAGCTCCGCTTTCCGTACATTGGGCTTTGTCCGTCGTCAGTCGATTAACTTCTCGGCTAATACGGTGAAAGTACTATACTTTTCACTAGTCCGTTCTAAATTGGAATATGCTAGTTGTGTTTGGTCACCTCACTTTCAACAACATATTAATCAATTAGAACGCGTACAACACAAGTTTTCCAAACATCTCCACTATAAATTAGGACAAAATAAAGAAGACTTCTTAGACCAGATTTACTTGGATTTTTGTAAAACTAAGTCACTGGCCATCAGACGTAAAGTATTTGATCTCTGTTTCGTTCATGGTTTATTCAGTGGCAAAATCAACTGCAATGCAATGATCCGTCTCTTCAAATTTAGGAAGCCTATCATACCCACTAGATCCAAGTGGATTTTTGATGTTTAATATCACTCTACAAGTTATGGCAGACACAGCCCGGTGGCTAGGATGGTTCGGTTGTCCAACACTCTAAATGAAGACAGCAACTTCGATATATTTAATACTTCGCTAGTCAAGTTTAAAACTATCGTGTCAAAGATGGATCTTTCTAATCTCTGAAGTCTGCTTAAACTTCAAATTTTATTCTATTTTTATTATTATTTTTTTTTATGTAAAAAGGTTTAACCGTTAATTAATAATAAATAAATAAATAAAAATAAACGTCTGGTATAACTTTTCTATTGAATAAAAAATTTCAATTCAAGGTAAAACTTTAAAATCGCAAGCCCGGCAACTTGTCTTAAATGTACTTCAATATTTTAAACGTGAGAAAGTTCGTGGTTGTTCGTTATTGCCGATTACTGCTGTGGAAGATGTAAGAATTAAATTTACCTTCTTGGTAAATTTTTTGACCGATTGTTTAGAACATTAACTAACTTTGTAGATTTTAAATTTTTATAGCGTGTGGCAGATGCAATGGGCATATCTCGATCATCTGTTCAACAGATAAAACACCAAAAAAAGATGAATCCAATTTTTTGCAGTCCAGGAAAAAAACGATTACAAAGAAAAATTAAAACTTCTGATTTAACAGAATCCTCCAAAATGAATATTAGATTTGCAGTATACAAAATGTATGAAGAAAGTGAGTTTACAATAATAAAAAAATAAAAATAAATTATACAATAATTTATTACAGAAAAACACGTCACAGTGACTTCGTTAAATGATGAGCTACAGAAATTTCACATTTTATTAAGTAATAGCAGTTTAAACCGTGTTTTACATGAAACGGGCTTTAAATTCAAAAAGGAAGGTAACCGCAGAGCCTTAATTGAGAAAACTAATATTGTTAATTTGGGAGTTAAATTTATGCGAACCTATATGCAGAATTCCAAGGCACAATTCAAACGTGAATAGGTTTTTCTTGACGAAACGTGGATATTTTCCAAAGACAATCCGGGAAAATCCTGGCAAGATGCTAGTGTAAAACGTGTGACAAAACCGCAAGGATATGATAGAAAACGATTCATTGTACTTCATGCTGGAACAAGTTCGGGTTTTATCAAAAACGCATCTTTGTTATTTGCTTCCTAGTCTCAAAAGGAAGACTACCATGGTGAAATGAACGGTGAAATGTTTAAAAAGTAGATTGTTGAAAAGTTAATCCTCAATTTAGAAGAACCGTCATTGATAATTATGGATAATGCCTCATACCATTCCATGTTAATAGAAAAGATGCCATCGACATCCTGGTCTAAGGCAAACATTACAACCTGGATAACTGAAAACAATATTGAATACGATCCACAATCTTTTAAACCAGAATTGCTTGCCTTGTCCAAATTGCACAAAAGAGAGAAACAATACGAAGTCGATGAATTAATAAGAGAGCATGGCCATGAAGTGTTACGACTACCACCTTACCATTGTGACTTTAATGCAATCGAGTTAGTGTGGGCCCATTGCAAAGGTTATTATAATAAGCATATAGGTCGAGACGGTAACGGGAATGACAAAGTAATAGCAATGTGGGAAGAAGCATTGGAGCAATGTTCACAGGAAGTCTGAAGGAATTGTATTTGTCACACCGAAAAAGTTATTTTCAAGTGGTATAAAAGATAAAAACTATTGGATATTACAGTGCCTGATTTAATTATTGAATTGAATGATGATAGCGATTCTGACAGTGATGTTTAATGCATTAGAAAGTGATTATTCTTTCTTTTATGTGTTATGCTGAGTCTGTTACGTGACAAAACGTCGTCACGCCCTTCGCGCACAAATTAGGTTGCCGGCTCACTCAGCGTTAGGGGTAAGTTTCTAAGACGTAAGCGTAGGATTTCGAAATTGGTCACAATCGGGAATTGTCGAATTTAAGGGCGCCACATCTATTGTAAATAGATAAATTTTAGTTCGACACACACAGATGGATAGCAGGCCACCTGCCGCGAAAGATCTTAATAAACCAAAAATAAAATAGAATGAGGTCAAGAAATGGAATCTATAAATCAATCTTAGAAAGGACGACCCGTGGTCGATCTCTCACAATTTGGTCCCTAAAGCAAAATTTTAAAACACCAAAAGAAAACACTTTTATGGTACAAGATGTTATAATAAATGAATTTAAAAAAAAATAATAAAGGCAACAATCAAAACACAAAATTTATAAATTTAGATTATTAAAGTTAACAATAGTGGAGCGCCGTAAGATTTATACCTCGGCATCCAGGGCCAGTCAATAAATCTTTATATAAACTTTTGAAATGTGTTTTTAACAATATATAAAAAAAGTTAAATAATTCACGTCCATCTGAACCAAATCGTTTAATTTTTGTTTTATCTGAGAATATAACATTTTCCCAATCCTTATTCATAAACTTTATATACTTTTTTTAAAAGCAAGCCATAATTTTTTAAGCATAGGTTATTTCACCTTAGCCCTACCTCTTACAAGGAGATTACTTGCGGAGATTATGCGGAGGTCATATAATCTCCTTGTTAGACCTGCTTTCCAAAGTATCCTTCGTACATTTTTAGGGAAGACGTACACATTATTTAATGTGGCGAGTCTCTTCTGCATTTGTACGGCATTGCCAACTTAGCCCGACGTTATATTACGAAGTATTTTTCGCAAAAGAAATTTTTCAATTATTGGTTTAGGACTAGGTTTATAATTTATTGCTTAAATATTTAAATTTTGTTTATATTTATGTATTGTTGTTGACATGCTGTAAAAGTGATAGAAAACACAATATGAGATACGTTTAAATAAACAAACTAAACAAAATGTTAAAATAATGAATTTTAACTGTTAAGTAAAGCATACATACTTACATAGAAAAATAATATTTAAAAAAGCAATAAGAAGAATAAGAGAGAATAATAACAAGCAATAAGAGAGAACGAAATAACAGTGGAAATGGTCAAATACGGTGAAGAGGATTTGATCAAAAAACTTTATGAGCTGATTCTGAAAGTATGGAATGTTGAAAGCATGCCAAATAGATGGAGTAGCGCAATATTATACCCTACAAAATGCGATAACTACAGAGGAATTACACTAGTAGACACTGTGTACAAAGTCATGGCGCCAAGGTTATAAAAGAGCTCACACAGAGAAAATGAAGATCAACTTCAGATCAGTTTTTTGAAATCAAAGAAATATAATTCGCATGCAATGATTATAAGATACCACTAGATGCACTGTTTATAAACTTCAAACAAGCCTATGGCAGGTTAAACAGAAACGCATTGTATGAAGCCATGAGAAAAATTAATATTCTGGAAAAGCTTGTAAGACTGACAAATATGACGCTAACGAGAACCAAAAACAGAGTATATGCAAACAGATTCTACTCTACTTGCTTCCAAGTTTTGCACGGTTTGAGACAAGGAGACTTTCTCTCGGCTCTGTTATTTAACATAGTGTTAGAAGTGCTTATTACAAGAATCAAAATCTCAAGAACTGAAATGATTTACAACAGAGTAAACCAGCTATTAGCATACAACGATGATATTACCGTGTAGGTGAAAACAAAGATGGAACTTATAACAGCGACAAGAAAAATAATTATAGAAACACGAAAGATGGGACTAGAGGTGAATTATGGAAAGACAAAATACATGAAACTAGAAAATAACAAGGAAGGAAGAGAATCAGAAAGCTTCTTAGAGGTAAAAACGGAAGAAGAACGCATTATTTTTGAAAAGGTGTCGATCATTACGTATCTTAGTGTTTAACTGACGGACAAATGCGAGGAAAGTATAAAGATAAAAACAAGACTGACAAGAGCATCGAGAGATACAGCAGCGATGAGACACGTTCTAACAGCAAAGAACGTCTCCAAGAACACTAAGCTGCGTATATTCTGTATATACAGAACGGTCATTAAACCGACAGTTTTGTATGGTACTTGTATGGTACTTATGGTTTTGTATGTACTTTCAAACAGAAAAGAATACAGATTTGAAAGCGAAAGATCTTTAGGAAAATTTTCGGAGGTGTAAACACGAAATTGAGATGGAGAAAAATACAAATGAAGAATTAGAGACAATTTATAAGGAACCCAACATAACAGCAGTAGTAAGAGCAAACAGAAAAAGATGGATGGGACACGTGGAAAGAATGACGAACAAGAAAATACCCAAAATGGTACTAAAGAGGCAGCCGATAGACGTAGTAGAGCGGGAAGACCTAAGTCCTGGTGGAAGGAGGCAATAAGAATCTATCTGAGAAGATTGAGAGCAGATGAGTGGGAGAAAAAGGCAAGGAACGGAGAGGAATAAAGAAAAATCATAATTTCAGCTCTGGGTCTACAATTCCCGTAGCACTTACTTATAATATATTGTCGTGTTCTAAAACACCAAAAATGTTGATTTATTTATTTGAAAAATTTGTTTTGAAGTTTTGTTTTAATATTTATAAACATACTGCAGATAAAAATTTTAATGGTAAAGAAGGTGGGGAGCGTAAAGAGAGTATGGCTTAAAGGTTGTCCAAGACACGGAGGCACGAGAGACGCGTTGGCGTCAATAAGACTAGCGGACGAACATCATTCCCGCAATAAAAATTAAAATTTTTAATTGTTTGAAAATTAATAAAAAATAATAAAATAAGTTAAGTTGAGTTGATGTTTTTGTTTTAATTTATTGGTGAAGTGCGAGTGAGAATAATTTGAAAAGGTGAAGAATTTGTTATAATTTTTGATCGATGCGTAAAAATACGTCGCAACAAATTTGTTTGACCAGGCGTCCAGGTGTGAACAGCTGGCGGAGAGATACTACGTGTAAGGTAACAAAATTTAACATCAAAATTTAACAATTTCGCTTCAACCATATGAGAGTATTTTATTAATTAATAATGATTGAATCCGAGCAAAGGAGTAATTTTGGATTGAGCAAAATTTTATAGATTTGTATAGCTCGGGTCATTTCAATATATAGTCACCACTTACCACAAAAACAATTAGTGCATATTATATCCAATGGTATCTTATCGCAAGTAACAAAATAAAACTTATTTTTATAATTACCTACTACGCAAAGCGTGTACATTGCATAAGCATTCGAACGATCTTGTGCGTCACTAGGTAGAAATTTTTAACTTTTGAAATAATTTAAATTAAAAAGTTTTAAATTGAACAAGTTGATTCAATATTAATAACATTTTATTAACTTGTTCAATTTAAACCTTTTTAATATAAGATAAATTGTATGGAGACTCAAAAACTGTTATTGACAAGTTTTTGAAACTCTATAGTTGAAGCAGAGTAGATATATCAGTGAGGAATATGAATAAAGGTATAATTATCGTAAAATATGTAACTGAACTATAGACTCAGAGGAATTCATACTCATGATAAAGTTGTATGTAGAATTTCTGAAGCTTTTAATTGAAGAAAGTTACACTTTCAACATAAGAAACTATCTTAAAGTAAATTTTAATAAAATTTTTTTTTAGCTAGCAACTAATGACGGATTAATGATTAACATTGTAATTCAAAAACAGTTATTTCTTCCTGACTGTATTTTTTATAAAATACTATATAGTATTTTACCTTACTACCAGTATTGTTTTAAAAATATGTTGCTATCTACATACCTCTCTTTTCAATTGTATGCAAGTTGTAAATTGGTACAAGTCCAGTAACTGCTTTTTTACCAAATTAGCCTAAAGAAACAAAAAAAAACTTAAAATGCTTCTTCTCTGAAACCTACAAAAAATATTGTAAATGTTTATTTTACATAATAGGTCAATATCACTCGTCAAAGTTGAAGTGTCGCTTTGCGTAAAAGCAATTATATTAAAATATAAAAGATGGTGTCACAACTAAAGTACTTTAATGTTGCCCGTCGCCATCAATAAAGTAATGTTAATTAAATCTTAAGGTCTAAAAAATAGCGTGTTTTAATTAGAGAAATAACGTTTTAATAGGAGTAAAGTAATCCAAATGTATCATCTAGTATTTTGCTTAGTTGTATAAGGTACTACTAAAGGTTGGTTTATCCAAAACGGCAACGTGATCTTTACAACGGCCCGAAGAAAAGGTTATGTAATGTGATTTTTACTATTTTTTTTAAATATTAAATGTATCTATATTAAATGCCCAAACAACCCCCCCAGTATCAATTACAAATATAGAGAAAGCATGGAAGGTGGTCCAAGACAAAAAAAAATCGTAGCCTAGAACAGCAGGTACATAGTAGGCAGACAAAAATAACCAAATACTGGCTTGCAAAAAATGTAGTAGAGACCAAAAATAGATTTGAAGGACTAACAAAAGAAGAGAACGCTGTAGCTGACACTAGACAAGATACTGAAAAAAAACAACAAAATAATGAACACCAGTCATTACCTAAACCGCCACCAATAACAATTTACCAATCTGAGAACATAGGCCCAGCCCACGAATTATTAGCAAAAATTGTACCAAAAGAATACACAATTAAAACAGTGGGATCAGAGAAAATTAAGGTGCAGCTTAAAACTCCAGAAGCATTTATGAAAGTTCTTGATGCCCTGAAGGTAAAAAGAACTCTGTTTCACACTTACAAACCCAAAGAGGAAAAATAGGGTGACGATGAGAGGCATGCACCCAACAGTAAAAGAGTCGGACATCAAAAATGCTCTACTGGAGGAGGGACATAAATCTACAAACATCTGGAATGTTAGACACAGAGAAACTAAACAACTTCTACCACTGCACTACATTGATCTTAAAAGGAAAGACAATAATAAACAAATATAAACACTAAAAGTTCTGGAAGAAAATATAGTCCGTTGCGAGCCGCCGCACGTGAAACGAACCATCCCACAATGTGCAAAATGCCAAAGCTACAGACATACCAAAAATTTCTGCTACAAAACTGCACGATGTGTGAAATGTGCAGGGGAACACATCAGCAAGGATTGCCCTCGTAAGGTAAGAGATGATAACGTAAAATGTGTAAATTGTAATGGAAGTCATCCAGCCAACTACCGAGGATGCCTAGTGCATACACAGCTGCAACAATGAATGTACCCTACCCTCAGAAATAAAGTAAATACACAATTAACTCAAAATACTTCAAATCAACAACAACAACAACCAAATAGTGTATACTACCAACCACCGAACAATTATAATACTGCTTTCACTTACCTCCCAACACAAAACGAGACCATATACACAAACCAACTGAATATCAATAACCAACAAAAACCAGCTTGGCAAACTAACCAAGACACAAATCAAATTAAAAACCAACAACCAACCAACATGAGTAAACTCGAAAATATGTTGGGACAACTTATGACACTAATGAGTACTATGTTGAACTTACTAACATCACTCGTCAGTAAAATGGCTTAATGAGTGTACAGCCAAAGTATAAAATGGCAATTTGGAACGCCAATGGACTAAACCAACACGCACATGAAGTTAAAACATTCATAGAAACCCATAATATCGACATCATGATGGTTTCTCAAACTCACTTTATAAAAGATCACTATCTAAGACTACCAAACTATCAAATTTATGATACAAAACATCCTGATACGAAAGCACATGAAGGAACTGCAATAATTATTCGAAATAACATCAAACATCATGAAGGAAACATATACGTTAAAGAACACCTGCAGGCTACTAGCATCACTCTAGAGGATCGACAAGGTCCAATAACCATCTCTGCGATATACTGCCCGCCCAAACATAACAACAAAAAAGAACAATTTGAAGGCTTCTACAACACATTGGGAAACAAATTTATTGCGGGAAGTGACTACAACGCAAAACATACTATATGGGGTCTAGATTAACTAATCCGAAAGGAAGAGAACTAGCTAAAGCAATGGAAGAGAATAATATGCATTATGTCTCAACGGGACAACCTACTTACTGGCCATCGGATAAAAAGAAAACACCCGACTTTATCGACTTCTGTATCACAAAATGCATTGACACCAAACGAATTAAAGCAGAATCGTGCTTGGATCTGTCATCGGATCACTCCCCAGTGATAGTCACAATCTTTAGTCAATTAGTTCAGAAAGAAAAACAACCCTCACTACTCAACAAAAATACAAACTGGAAGATATTTAGACACAAATTGGACGAACTAATTACACTAAATAAGTCGCTGAAAACAGAGCATGAAATCGAAACAGAAGTTGATGAGTTAACCAAAAATATTCAAACAACAGCTTGGTATCCAACAATAAATCGCTGAAAAGAAAAGACTTAAAAAATAATGGCAGCAAATAAGAACAACAGAAAGTAAAGCCAAGCTTAACAAATCCAGTAAGGAACTAAAAGAGATGATAATGAAAACCAAAAACCAAGGTATCTAAGATTACTTAGAGAGCCTAACACCAACAGAGGTCACAGATTACTCTCTCTGGAAGGCAACGAGAAAACTTAAAAGACCACAACTGCATCGTCCACCAATTAAAGATGAAAAAAGCAACAAATGGGCTAGAAACGATAAAGAGAAGGCTGAAGTATTTGCCAGACATCTAGAAGAAGTTTTCCAACTACTTCCCTCGCTGTCAACTTCAGAAGAAGAAAAAAAAATATCAGATTACCTCAAATCTCTCTTCCAACTAGATCTTCCCATCAAAAATTTTAAAACTAAAGAAATTAAAAGAACAATACAAAAAAAAATTAACATCGAAAAAGCTCCTGGCTTTGACTTAATTACGGGAAAAGTTCTACAAGAGGTTTCAGAAAAGTGTCTAAAATTGATCACCTTTATTTTCAATGCAATACTACGGTTATACTACTTTCCAAACTTGTGGAAAGTTGCTCAAATAATGATGATTCCTAAACCCGGCAAGAAACCAGAAGATGTCAAATTATATAGGGCTATAAGTCTGCTACCAATACTCTTCAAAGTATTTGAAAAAGTATACCTACAAAGATTAAAACCCATACTTGAACAACAAAATATTATATTAAAGCACCAATTCGGTTTTAGAAACAAACATGGTACTATTGAGCAAGTGCATAGATGGGTAAATATAATTAACAACGATCTTGAGAAAAAAGGTTCTGTTCAGCTGCATTTTTAGACGTGAGCCAGGCCTTTGATAAGGTCTGGTATAAGGGTCTATATTACAAAATTAAAAAACATTTACCATATTATCACTTTCCAGGGCCGTATTTACGGAGGGGGGGTAAATAAATTATTTATCAGTCCGACTGCAATTATTTCAGTAAATTTATTTCAGTTTTTTTGTGATAATCAAAATTGTATGATTTTACTGCGCCTTGAAATTATATTTAATTGAATTCTTTCGTCGGTGTTAAGATAATGCGTACACTTGTAAACGCAAAACGTATCGTGCACGATAATCCTGCGTACGTATAATCTAATTAGGAATAATTTTACTCAATTAGCACATGCACTTTTTGTATTTAATTTACTTTTATCATATTAGCGCTCAATATCACTTTTTAAATTGTTAGTTGAGGCAAGAAAAATCATATGCGACTATTTAGATGTGATTACTTATGGTCCTCGATAAACTTGAGTCGCACGAAATTGACTATTAAATTGTCAGATTATTAAATTGTATAATTTCTAAAGCCATCAAGATAACGAGATTCGACTGTAGCTTGGCTTTGTATTGCAACATTTCCAAAGATGTGAACTTATTGTTTTGTATATTAAAAATTATTTTTGGTTACAATTCAAGTGCAGTATTTTTTGTTGTTTATTTTTATATCCCTGAGATCGTGCGAGTTCTTAATTTACGCTATTTATTCGTGATTTTGAGTAGTGGGCTTATTCAAGGGAAGATAGCTAACAATCACGTGGCGCTCTGGGTTTCTTAAGCTTTCCCCTTATTTTGCTTTTATCTAGGAAGGAACTCGCCGATCTGTTTTTTTTTATTTGCTACATTTAGAGCTAGCCAAGGGCATTGCCCAAAAACCCTGCGATTGGGGAAAAATTGAATTAATCCCCTTTGTTTAAATAACATTGTGGCAGATTTTTATTCAAATTTTAAAATTAAAAAATTGTATTTAAAGACTATTTTTTACAAGAAAGTTTAAAATTAAAATATGAATAAGTTTAAACGTATGTTTAAAATATATAATAAATAATAAAAATACTCTTTATTTTTCTGTGTTTTTTACATTTTACCTAAAATTATCACATTTAACTAAAACTATTTGCATGTTAATTTGCCTGCGCCTATCTTACGATGTATCAGGCTGTTGATGAATGTTTTTTATCTTGTACTTGTAATCACTTGTAGTTTTCTGGGAAAAAATGAGTAGAAAACCCAGCGAATTGATGTTAAGTTTGTTTTTCCAGCTTGTATGTGTCTATAGTAAGATATTGTGTAATAGCTTGTATTTCTTCCTGAAGGGCATGGTCGAGTTAGTCAGTCTTGCAATATGTGCCGTCTTGTCATTTCGTTGCGTGGTCTCGGTGAAAAATTTTATTGCGTCGCGGTGAATTATGTGTGGTAGAGTTTGTATGTCGGCCAGGTCGTGTAGGTCGTATTTTTCTGTGTATTTTGGTGCTCCGGTAATAACCCGGAGACATTTGTTTTGAACTGTCTGTATTTGTTTGATGTTCGTCTTGGAGGCGTTGCTCCATATCGGGGAGGCGTATAGTAGTATGGGTCTGATCATTGTTTTGTATAGTAGTTGTCTGAGTTTTGAGTCGAGTTTGTTTTTGTGGGTCATTAGAGAATACAATGCGGGAAGCGCATTACTTCCTTTTTGTGCGGTAAGTTGTAGGTGTTGTCTGTATGTTAGTCTTTCGTCCAGTGTCACTCCTAGGTACTTTACGGTGTTTGTCTTGGTGATATTGACATTATTGACTTTTAGTGGTAAGTTATGCTTATCTTTTTTGTGGCTGAAAATTGTGAGGGTTGTCTTCGTCTCGTTTAGTTTGAGTTTCCATTTGTGGTAGTAGGGTTCAAGTAGGTCAATGTGTCTTTGTAAGTAGGTGATGGACTGGTTTTTTTTGAACGATTGTGCTATTACTGCAGTGTCGTCGGCGTAGAGTGAGATTTTTGTGTTCGGATGGGTCGGTAGGTCATTTATGTAGTAGGTAAATAAGAGTGGGGCTAGGATGGATCCTTGAGGAACTCCTGCCGGGATGGGTTGGGGGTTTGAAAAAGAGTTTTTAATTTTGACTTGGAAAGATCTGTTTTTGAGGAAACTGGTAATGATTTTAATTAGGTGGGGAAGGTAGTTGTTTGTAATTATTTTATGTATGAGTCCGTCATGCCAAATGGTGTCAAAAGCTTTTGCAATGCCAAGTGTGACTACTGTAGTAGTCTTGTTGATGTTGTAATTTGTTGTGATTTGGTCCGTTAGTGTGGCTAGTTGTAGTACGGTACTGTGGTTTGTCCTGAATCCAAATTGTTCGGGGAGTATAGTGTCGTAAGTTAAGTCGTGAAGTTGTAGTCGGTGCAATATAAGTTTTTCTAATATTTTGGATAGTACTGGTAAGAGACTGATAGGGCGGTAGCTGGTGGGAAGGTTTCTTGGTTTGCCCGGTTTTAAAATGGGGATGACGGTGGCGTTTTTCCAACAGGTTGGAAAGTACTGATTTTTGAGGCATGCGTTTAGGATGTAATAAATTTGAACAATGATCTTTTTCGGGAATTTTTTAATGAGTGAAGCTCTAAAGTTGTCGTTTCCGGGAGCTTTATTTTTGAGTTTTTTGATAATTTTTCTGATTTCTAGGAGGGAGGTTAAGTCTTCGGGGGGCGTGAGGTAGGTAGTCTGCTGGAATGTAGTTGTAGTGTTTAATACTTGTGTTTCTGTTATCAGGTCGTTTTGATTTATTGTAAGGTGGTGGTTTTCTAAGTAAGTGGCGGCTATTGCATTTGCTTTATCGATGTTGGTGATTTTTTGTCCTTGGGGGGTTTGTAGTGCTGGGAATTGATTGTCTTTGTTTTTGGTTTTTAAAGCTTTCGCTATGGCCCATAGTTTGTTCAAATTTTGTGGTCTAGTTTCCGATAATGTTTTACTCCATTTGTCATTTTTTATTTTGCCAATAGCCTGGTTTATATCTTTGGTTAGTTTGTTAATTTGTATTTTTAGCATTGGGTAGTTGTGAGTTTGGTAAATTTTGCGTAGTTTGTTTTTGTGTCTGATTTTTAATAGTATGTCTGGTGGGAGGTTTAGTTTGTGGGTTGGTGGTGGTTTTTCTGTTGTATTATCAATGAATATTTCTGTTGTTTGGTCAGTGAGTTTTTTGATTGCATGTTCGATGTCTGCATTCGTTTGTATGTTGGTGTTTATCGGTAAGTTTTGTAATTTTAGGGTAAAATTTTTCCAGTTTGTCGTCTTTATTTGTAGGGGGGGATATACGAGTATTTTAAAGGATGCAATTTCTATGAGAATTGGTAGGTGGTCTGAACTAAGTTTATTTTTTGCTTCTATGGAGCGTACATTAATGTGTTTGGTAATTGCAAGATCTATTGTGGTCGGTCTGTAGGCAGGGTTATGGGGGTAGTGAGTGTGGTCGTTTATTGGATATAAAAGCTTGACATTGCTATTTTGTAAGTAGGTATATAGTTCTTTACCGTTGGTGTTGGCTGTGGGGTTATTCCATGTCTGGTGCGTTGAGTTAAAGTCTCCGGAAATTATAACTTTGCCGGAGTTTTGTAGTATTTTGTCGAGTTTTGTAAAGTCGTGTTTTTTGGCAGGAGAGAGGTAGTAATTTACTATTGTCAGGTCATTGATTTGAAATATTTGTGTGTCAGCTTGTGTGGTAGATATGTCGATTGTTGTAAGTTCTATTGTGTTTTTGATGTATGTCAGTAGTCCTCCGTGAGCGTTTCTTGGTTTGTTTATTGCCGTGTAGTTTGGTATTTTAGTCGCATGTCGTTTGTTGAGTTTTGTTTCTTGTATGAGTATGATGTCTGGTTGCAGTTGGCCGATTAGTACCTGGAGTTAGTTTAGTTTTGGCGTCAGTCCGTCTGAGTTCCAAGTTATGACTTTTAAGTTTGTCGAGGTTTGTCTAAACATCGTATTTGTCTGCTATGTTTGCTAATATTTGTATTTTTTCTAAGGTATCGGTCACCCCAGCCAATCTGAATTTAATTTCTCTAATGATTTGTATCATTTGACTGATGTTAATTGTTTGTTTCAAATCTTTTAATTCGGAGAATAATGTTTTCAGATCGCCGGGGTTGTCTTGTCCGTCGAGTGCCGTTAAGTTTTGTGCGTAAGTTTGTCTTTGCATCTGTGGAGGATTGAATTGGGTGATTTGTTGCGTCGGTCTTGGTAGTGGCGGAAAATTTTGTGAGGATGGTTGGTAATGATTAATATTTTGTCGTGGGGTTGGGATAATTTGTGGTCTGCTTTGCTGCATTCGCTGAGTTTGCATACTTACTCTTTCCACATAACTTAGGTATTTTTTACAATTAGCGTAGTTTGCCGGGTGGGATTCTCCACAGTTGCAGCAGCGAACAGCGTCGTCCGTTGACTTTCTTGGGCACTCTGTGGTAAGGTGAGGTTCTAAACATTTCACACATCTGGGGTGCATGTGGCAATTGGAGTTGCCATGTCCAAAATTTTGGCAGCGGTAACACTGTGTGCGGGTGTTTCTTCTTGAGTATTCCTCGAATCGGACAATAACGTAACCAATCAATTTTATATGTTTGATTTCGTGGATGGTAGTAGCGGGCGGGAATGAAATTAAGAAGGCACCGGTGGTGTCTCCGTATTTATTTTTTAGTTGGGTGACTGTAGTAGTTTTCAGATTGTGTTCGATTAGTAATCTTTCTTGAACATATTTTTCTTCTAGATATGGAGACCCTTTCATCACCATTTTCATGCATTTGTCTTCTTGTAGTTGATATGTATAGCCCTCAATGCTTTTGTCACTGAATATAATGGTTTTCACTGCTTTGTGGTCCACATTTGAGTCCGTGTAGACCCAGGTTTGTCCGCGCACATGTTTAATTTGAATTGATCCTTTTGCAGCTGGTTTAATTTTGTTAATAAAGTTTTCGATTTGACCGATAGGCTTAGTAATGATTATTGGAGGAGGTTTAGTTACTTTTGGTTCTCGCTGGTTTTTGGGAGCATTTGACCTTCCAACAGTTTTCCATCCTTGGGCTTGGGGATCATTTGCGGTGTGGGGTTGTCGCTGTGGTGAAAGTCGTGGGGTGACTCGTTCGGGAGCGTTCATTAAGACGCCAAAGCTGTTATAAATTGGAAGCGGTGTTTGGTGTTCCACATCCATGCTGGTTGAGTTTACCGGGGCACTACTTGAAATGTTGAAAAGTAGTTTGGGTGCTAAATTTATAGAATTGTCTTTGATATGCACTGTATTGTTCATAAACTGGTCGAATTCGCCGGAGTTTTTACGACGTTTTAGCGCGCGGTAGCTATCATCGTTCTTTATTGAGGTTTTTACTAACCTGATATTTAAGTTATCATCGATATATTCAATATTCTCATTAGGAGGGATTGTAGAATTGTTTGTATAAGCAATATTTGCTATTTCCGAATTGAAAAGTAATTGTTCCCTAGAGAGGTTCAATAATTCACTAGAGGGGTTTCTAAGATTGCAATTTTTTTTCCTTAGATACAAAAATGGGCGTTGCCGATACTTCGCTGCGGAATTTAGGGGTTAACGTCCATCTACAACTAAGGTTGGATCGCGACGACTCTATGTTTAAAATATCGTAGTAAACAAACAAAACTTTTAAAATAGCACCAACAAAATTTTATCCGGGAGCGTTAATTCAAGAAGTCAACCTGTAGTCAAAATTTGCCGTTCTCTCAACAAATTATTTTTAACCATTAAATAAAGTTCAGAAAAATCAAAATTTTCTCTGAATATCGAACTCAAATAAAGAAAAATCGCCCAAAAAATAATCACTTTAATTAAATAAAACCAATCTCACAAAATTTCAAGTTTTTTGCGGTCACTTTCGACCAAAATACTTTCAAACAAAATTTTCCAATAACAATACTCAAAAATAAAATCTTATTGCAAAAATACTTGCATAAAATTATACTCAAAAAATTATCGGAGCAAAATCTAGCCTTTTGTCGTCTTGGCAAAAAATTTCCCTCTACTCATTTTTTCATTGTAAATAAATTAAATAAGCTATAAATTAGCTATTTATTTTTTAATATTTTTAAAACCCACCTGAAAATCTATTCTAAAGACGGCCCTATCACTTTCAAATATTAAAATCTTACTTGAGCAATAGTCACTTCTTCGTAAAACAGCAGAACGACTACACAGATCTATATTCCATCACATCAGGAGTACCCCAGGGTAGCATATTGGGGCCAGTACTTTATCTAATCTACACGTGCAACTTACCAACAACTCGTCTAACAACAGTAGCTACATTCACGGACGATACAGCGATATTGGCATCACAACCGGATCCAAACAAGGCGTTCAGAAATCTCCAATCAAACCTGACAAAATACAAACATGGTTGCGAAAATGGCGCATTAGGATTAATGAATCCAAATCAATTCACATCACCTTTACCTTAAACAGGCCAACATGCTCACCAGTTAAGCCAAACAACCAACAACTTCGCCAGGCTGAGAATGTCAAATATCTTGGAATTTATTTGGATAGGCATTTGACATGGGAAAAGCACATACTTACTAAACGGAAACAGCTCGGCATCAAGTTTAGCCAGATGTACTGGCTGATTGGCAGAAAATCTCAGCTAACTCTAGAAATTAATACTCTACAAAGCAATCCTCAAGCCAATTTGGACCTACGGTATACAACTGTGGGGTTCAGCAGCCAATTCTAACATCGAGATTCTGCAGAGATTTCAGAACAAGGTCATAAGAGTGATGGTCGACTCACCTGGATACGTGACAAATGAAGTGATACAGCGTGATATACCATTATCTTCCGTTAGGGAAACATTTAAAACATTTAGTGCTAAATATAGTGAAAGACTGCAACATCATCCTAACGTATACGCAAAGAAATTACTGGTGAACACGGATGAAGTTCGCAGATTAAAAAGATACGGACCTAATACCTACGGACCTAATAAACAGATACCTATAAATGAAGTGCAAGCAAAACATAAAAACTAAAAGTGTTATAAATAGATATTGTTCAATGGAATAATTTTTTTTCATGTTATTGTTACATTGTCAGATGAGACGCCTATAATGCCTATCAGGCAAATTACTGTATTCTTGGAGTTAATAAAAAAAATATATCATAACTTAATAAGCATAAAAATGTTACGTTTATAATATTAAATAAATTAAATACTTACGGACTTACAAAGGCGATCGCAACAACAAATTAAAATCAGAAGATCCATAAAAAACATAATTAACCATACACTAATCATAATATTTAAAATTATATGAAGATACAAATAATTGACTTCAATTTTAAAATTTTTAAAATGTCTATAACTTTGTATAGTTATCGAGCTTAAATAAATAGATAACCTCATAAGGACTGCAAACGAATATACTCCGTTTATAGATTTCAGTATGGAATTCAAATTATAAAAATTTTTTATAATTTTATTGAAACCACATGCCTTATTTGTATAGTTTGTTTCTATAATAATGTTATTTTTATAGTTAGCTATACTTTTATTTAACAAACTATATCTGGATTGTATAGTAATTATCCATGATTGAAAAGATAAATTTATCGAAATTTTATAGATACTGTTTATGAAATGTTCAAAAAGATTTAAATGGTTTTTAAACGACCGATCCATTATATAAAAGTAAATAACAAATATTACCTCAGAAATAATGTCAAATATTATCACTATGATGAAAGTAACTTCATATTTATTAATTTTATAATTCAGCTTTAGTCTAAATAAATTTTCATCTAATTTAAGTAAATTCTGTAAGCATTCTTTTACTAAGTCCGTGTTGTAGGTGGTAAAAATGATACTTAAAACGACAAACAGTGCGTGCTGATATTTATCACAATTAGAAACGTACTGAAGAAAACGATTTAATTCTGAAATATGTTGCAATCCATTAGTTTTGAATATCGTGATAGCGATTGAAAGTAATACAACCGAGTATATTGCAAATTTTGTCAAGTAATTTGGTTTGACCTTTTCACAAGATATAATATAGTTATTCTTATTAGATTCGTGTACGGTAATTTGGCACATTCCTAACCACCTTTCAAAAAAATATGAAGTTTTAAATAATTTATATAAAATTTTCGGATTACTCATGTTGCTAATCGTTTAAGTATTGTTTAGTCTGCGTTGTACTACTATGAAAATATATTAATCTAAGTAATTGGTTGGTTAACTTCGATCAGTTAATGACATTCAATTATTACATTGAAAACATTTTCAAAATCAATAAAATATAAAATAAAGTAATGTTATGTTTCACAATAAAGATTAAAAATTAAAGATTTAAGATATAATTAGAGAATAGAGGTTAGGAATTATAGAAATTGTGCTTTTCTGTACTTAAATATGATATTGAAAATTAAATTCTGGAATAAAAAAATTTGGCGCGATTAATTAGTGTTTGCATTAATACAATAGTTAATAAATAATAGGTATTTGAATTTATAGAATCAAAATAAACAATAAATATGTTTAAATTGTTGACTTGCGACAATCGGTTTTTTATTTATATCTTTATTCAGGTACCAGTACACATTTATTTAAATTTGTACTATAAATTTTATTTTTTTAAGTAGAATTTACTATGCTGCTTCAGTCATTGGGTTCTAATTGATGATTGGTTTACTCCTGGAAGATTTGAACTCGTGCTTCATAAGCACTTCCATCTGAAAGTATATTACTTAACACCCACGTCTGCCTACCCAAGCAACATTTTCGACCTGTAAAATACCTGCCGGTTCCCTCGCACTTAAAATTTAATAGGTACCTACACCTACGAGGGACCTCTAACAGCCATGCCACAAGCATGTGGAAGTTCAATTAGGCCCACATTATTGCCTGTAATCACCCTGTGATAGGTACCTAGCAAGTCTTGCCTAGTACCTTGCAGGGACTCATTACAGGGAACTTGGCAGCGACCTTGGCAGAGACCTGTAACAGTTCCCTGACAAGTAACTTGGCAAAGCTTGTCAGGTACCTGTCACAGGGTGATTACAGGCAATAATGTGGGCCTAATTGACCTGTCAATAGCTTGTAGCAAGGCTGCTATAGGTGCCTGCCAGAGACATGTAACAGTAAGTTTGACAGGCAAATATTGTAATGTTCAAAGAAAATTGTAATTATAATTTAATTTATTGCAATTAATTTATTAAAAAAATTTAATTCCTTTATCGTGATTGATTTCAAATGCACAGTTTTTTGTTAGAGAGTGTAGGAATTGATTTGTTTAAATTTACATTCCATAATTTATAATTAATTATTTCTATTTCTTTTTAATTATATTATCTACGTTAATTTTGTTCGTATCCAATTTCTTATGTTGTCGAGCGTCATCTATCTGTAAAAATTAATTTTAATGTTATACACATTTTTTTTTACTTACCGGGATTCGAACCTACGACGCTAAGGTGTTTGTAATCCTACCCGTTAACCATTGCCCCACGAGACCTATTTATTAGAAATGTGTATCCATTGTGATTTATAAATATTATTGCAAAAACGCGAAACATTTTATATAACGCGAGTATATAATAATGAATTTTTTATTAAATCTTATACGAATTTTTAAACAAATTTTACCTGAACATATACCCGTCACCTTTTAAAAAGATTACAATGCAAATAAGACTACATCTCAATTATAACTAAATTTTTTGAAGTAATGGAAATTTAAATTTTTTTAAATTAACTACCTCTCGGAAACGGTATTTTTACTTTGTGCATAAAAATAAAAATTTCTACTACTGAAACTTTTGGTTAGTGTCCTTCAAGCAGTGGTTCAAGGATGATATTATAAATTTTAAGACTTCTGTTATGGAGTTATTGGATGTTATTTTAATTAACAACTTTTCATCATATTTCAGTTCTACTGAAATAATACCTAATTGAATATGAACGTTTTGCAGATGCTACTGAAACTGGGATTGTTAAAATCAAGAAACATGCAGTTTATTATTTTAGTAAAGCTGCTGGACAATAAAAAATTGTTGATTAAAATAAAATCCAATAACTCTATAACAGAAGGATTTTGAATTTTTTATAATCTTTGAAACACTGCCTAAAAAATAATAGTTGCAAAAAAATTGAATCGGAAACGTCATTAGAATACTTTAAATAAAACTGTTGTCCTAGTTGAAACAACTCAAAAATGTCCCATACGTTACTTAAAACTTTAGAGCTCAATATTCAAAAATTGGCATTAATTTTAATTAAATTAAGATTTATTTTATCCATCTGAGCAATTATTATAATATCTAAAGTTTTGAAAGAAAGCGTTCACTTTAAATTTTTGTTCATTACTTTCAATTTGAAAATTATACTTCATCTTATTAAAAAATCGTTTTGGTCTTCCCATTCTTTTTTCCGAAACATCTGGTTTTTTTGCCAAATCAATAGCATTGCTTTAATTGAAAAGAATTTTTAATTTTAGTACAATTAAAAATATTTTCAAAGGTTTCTAAATAATTTTTAAATAATTTTGCTTTACTGATGTCATCTTTATCCAACGATGTTAATAATAAATTAGTAAATACACTATGGAAAAACCCTAAAATATATGCACAAAAGAATTTTAAAATTTCAAAGGGATAAGCGGTACCTAATTCTACCGGATACAGTAGGGTACTTATATTGTTGCATTCTATCGACAAATTTGATAATCTATTAAACAATTCTGTCATATTATATTCTTGTATTAAAAATCTACCGTTATAATCTTTTACGTTTCTACGAAAAATATTATATCGAAAAAATGTAGAGATGTGGGATATAATGCAAAATAAAAGTTAATTCCTATTGACCATATTAAAATTTTTTATAAAAACTAAAAATTGCACAAACACTTTCTCGAACTAAAATGTTCACAATATTTAATACCTCAATATTAATACAATATTAATACCTCGCCTCACGGATCAGAAGCAAATTTTTAAAATGCGTTTAAAAATAGTTAATGAAAAGTTTTTTATTGTTATTTATTATTTATTATTATTTGCACAAGGTACGTGCACACAGTACATACACTGTGCATTGTGCAACGCAACAAATACACAGTGCTGCCGGGTTTTTCACTTGTTTTACCCGACATGAATCTTATTGGCTATTCCCATTTAAAAATTCTATTTAGGCGATTAATAATAATTAGTTAACTTTTGACTAATTTTTGTGGGTGTTTGCGCTCACACAAAAGCTTTTGTGGGTGCTTGAGCCCCGAGGCATCCACGTAGTCAGCGCCGCTGCCCTGTATCCGTCTACCTAACTTCAGCTCCAATTATCTTTTTAAAATTAGCTACCTGAAATTTTTCAAATTTTGAAACTCCTTTGTGCATATATTTTAGGGTTTCTCTATTGTTTACTTAGATGTAATAAAATGTTAACTAATTTATTTTTGAGGCTGGGGACAAATGTACAAAATATAGGCTATATTGACTGTTCGAAGTTCATGGTTTTCTCCAAAAAGTTAATCGTATTGTAAGGAAAATTAAAGCGTTTATTTATTTCTAAAGGGCTAATACAGATTATTTTTACAGATTTTTTAATAAAAATTTATTTTTACAGATACGGTTAATAAAAATTACTAAACTAAGATTAACACTAACACTAATTACACTACAATTTATTTACACTATAATTTATATTTAACACTAGGTCTATATTTATTTAAACACTCTGTATACTGTTTATCACTTCACTATTTATTTATGTTCACTGTTCATTTATGTTCACTTGATTTATGTTAACAGTCGCGAGTTCAAACTGGAATTGATTGTCACTAGAAATCGCCCAGAAAATTCCATAACTCTCCAGGAATTTCTATTCCTTCTATGCGTTTTCTAGATCGTCTAATTCAATGATATTTGAATGACTAATGTTGTTATCATGCATGACTCATCATACATGACGTCACACATCAGTCATCCCAAGTAACACACGATCGTATAATATAATACGTATATATTTGGGCTAAATAGGATATTTTTGGTATACGTCTAATTTTGATAAGTCTAATATACGTATATACGTATACACTTTATATACTAACATATACTTAAAATATTCGTATATTATAAGATGCTTATATACTAAAATATAACTTACATTCAAATGTAGAATTTTGATCTAGGCAATACGTTTAGTAGATGTATATTATACGCATAAATTACCATATTCAAAATAGTATATGTTTTGTCTACGATATATGTTTAATAAATCCGATCGCTGGCCAACTGAATATTCTTCCGAACGGCGTCATGAATGTTGTGCATCTTTTTCTTCAATTTTTCAACATAGTCATCCCCGGCAACTTCTTCTCCAGGTTTGCTCCCAAACTGAAGATCGCATGGCAAGCGTACTTCACGTCCAAACATTACACAAGCTGGCGTTTGTCCAGTGATTTCGTGAACGGATGATCGGTAGCTCATCAGGAACAGATGTAAATATTGGTCCCAGTCCCGTTAATGTTCTGAGACTACCTTAGCGAGGTACCTTCCCATTGTTCGATTCATTCGCTCGACCATGCCATCTGATTGAGGATGAAGAGGTGTTGTTCTGGTCTTCTTAATACCCAGCATGCGACAGACGTTCTAGAATAACGCTGACTCGAAATTTCGACTTTGATCGGAGTGTAGCTCTAGAGGGACTCCAAATCGGCAAAAGAGCTTTTTCACAAGTACATCCGCAACAGTAACAGCCTCTTGGTTAGGTATTGCATAGGCCTCGGTCCATTTAGTAAAATAATCCATTGCCACCAAAATGTACTTGTTACCGGCGTCGGTTTCAGGGAATGGGCCCGCGATGTCGATTGCCACTCTCTCAAATGGACTTCCCACATTACACTGTCTTATAGGTGCCTTGCGCCTTCCTAATAGTCCGTTTTTCGATACACATAGCGTGCACTTACGGCACCACTCCTTGACGTTCAAGAGTTTGCCTTGAATTTCAAGGAGTCCCACTGGGCCCAATACGCTTTAACGTCACTATTCAAGGCGCTAACTTCTTCCCAAGTCGGCCGTAGTCCTTCGACTTTCCAGTCCAAAATAAATTTCAGGTCGGGATCGTTTTTCTGCTCCCGAAGTAGCTGTTCAGGTTGCCAATTATCATCGGTTACAGTAGTTCTTCGAAGAATATTGACTTTTTCTTCCAGCCGCGAGCAATGATTGCAGTTTACTGGACATGGTCACCTGGACAAGGCGTCTGCGTTGCGATGACTTGTTCCTGCACGATGTTCGGTGTCGAAGTTATATTCCTGCAATTGCTCAATCCACCTTGCCACTTGTCCTTTTAGATTTTTGAACGGCAGAAGCCATTTTAGCGCGGCATGGTCCGTCCTTAGCTGAAATTTCCGTCAGTACAAATACTTGTAAAAGTGTTCGGCGGACTTGACAACGGCTAACAGCTCCCTCCTGGTCACGCAGTAGTTTCTTTCCGGTTTTGACAAAACCTTGCTAAAGTAACCGATAACTTTTTCTTGTTCATTTTGAACTTGTGAAAGAACACCTCCTATAGCCAATAAGTTACTCGCATCGGTGTCTAATATAAATTTACCATCTGCTTGAAGATAGCTCAAAATGGGCGCACTGACTAACGATTGCTTCAGCTGTTTAAAAGCTTTGTTACAATCTTCAGTCCAAGTGTAACTTCGTTCATTTTTAGTAAGCTTGGTCAAAGGTTTGGCAATATTCGCAAATCCAGGTACAAAACGTCGGTAATACGTACACAACCCGAGAAACTGCGGAGCTGATGTTGGTCTTTTGAAATTGGCCATTCTTCTACCGCTTTGATTTTGTCTGGGTCAGCCTTTACACCGCTTCTGGATACAACGTGTTCAAGGTATTTCACTTTTGTCAGAAAAATGTGGCATTTTTTTGGGCTTAACTTAAGATTAGCCCCTCTCAATTGTTGAAACACTTCTTCCAAATTTCTCATGTGTTCCTCAAACGATTTCCCAACCACAATTATTTCGTCCAAATATACCAGGCACGTTTTTCATGACAATCCTCGCAAGATCGTCCCCACCAAACGCTCGAAGGTGGCCGGAGCATTACACAATCCAAAAGCCATAACGGTGAATTGCCATAATCCGTTTCCGATGGTAAACACAGTTTTCTCGCGGTCACTGGGTTCCAAATCCACTTGTCAATATCCACTCTTCAAATCCAAAGTAGAAAACCATTTTGAACCGGAGAGGGTATCCAAGACGTCGCCAATTCGGAGAAGACGGTAGCTGTCCTTTTTTGTCACAGCGTTCAGCTGTCTATAGTCAACGCAAAATCTTGTAGACCCGTCCTTCTTCTTTATTAAGACAACTAGAGACGCCCATAGACTACGTGATGGTTCGATTACCTCCTGCTTTTCCATATCTTTAATGATCTTTTCGGCTTCTTCGCGTTTAGCCAATGGAAGCCGTTTTGGGTGTTGTCTTATGGGTTGGGCACTTCCAACATTGATTTTGTGTTTTACTACCTGAGTTCGTCCTTTAGAAATTTCATCCAAGGCAAACACGTCGTGGTACTTCTGGATTAACTTCTGCACCTCGTTCACTTTGCCTTGGTCGAGATTCTTGCACGAAAAAGCCAGCATGTTTAATAATTGTTGAGGGCATTTATTTTTAGGACTCTTTTCGGTATTTCCTAAACACCTCGCAATGTGAGATTCTACCGTACATTGTCCCACCATCGCGTTTTTCTTTAAGGATACCGAGTTAGGGTTTATGTTAAGGATTCTTACCGGGACTGTCTCCATAACTTTTACTAAAGCCTTACCAACCAACAAACCTTTTCCGAGTGCTCCATTATTGGTTGGTTTGATAGCACGGATATAGCTCTTCCGGAGATTTCCATCCAGGCTTCCCATCACGATGCTCTCTGTTCTTCCCGGTAAGATAACATCTTTGGTTAACAAAACTCGTACCGCTGCATCTTCTGACGAATGGAATGGAATTTCTTTACCATCAATTCCAAGTACATCATTTTTTATATCCAAATGGAACCCTTATTTTCTTATAACGTCTATTCCCAGGATAACGTCATCAGTGATGTCAGCCACGATTACTTGATGGTTGAATACCTTGCTTCCTATTTCTATGTTTACAGAAATCTTTCCATGCGTAGGGATTTCATCGCCCGTTGCAGTTCGCAGACGCATCGCTACCGGTGATGTTTTTCCACATTCTCACACTATGTCAGGCCGTACAATTGTTTTTGTTGCCTTCGTATCAATCAGTAGCTGGAAGATTTTGTTATTTATTTTACCGTCGATATAAGTACTATTTATTGCATCAGTCGGTGATGCAGCACAGATAGTAATCTCCGGGGCACAGTTGGTAGAGATCGGCAATTGCCCCTTCTGGCTGACCCATTTTAGTTTTCCTGCTGCTTTCTTGGTTCTTTTCTTGGATGGACGATTACGAAGGATACGCCGGAGTTCTTCTAAAATTTCGCCGGATTCAGCCAACTTTTGTTTCGGTTCCTCCCTAATACATTGTACTCGGTGAGTCCCCCGTTGAGATGTCTGCTTTGCAGTCTCAAATTCCAACGCATGCGCCAGTGCGTCATCTAGCCTGCTGTGTCTAATTCCATCTATGAAGGTTTGCACTGCCAATTGCTCCAAGAAAGTATCCGGTGCTGTAGGGTAGGCTAGCCTTACCAATTGTGCAATATCGGCTTCGAACTCCTAAAGGCTCTCAGCAGATTTCTGACAACGGTTTTTCACCTGTGCATGGTATAACTGCTGAAGATGACCGTTTCCATATCGTTTTTCTAGCCGCGATATCAGCTGTCCATATTCTTGTTGTTGACAATCGGGGATGGTTTGCAGGATGTTGAGTGCTTCTCCCCATAAAGCGACGAGCAGCGAAATAGCTTTCTCCGAATTGTTCCATCCATTGGCACTGGCTGCCGCTTCAAACTGTTTATGGTACGTGGACCAGGGTACCTTTCCATCAAACCTTGGTGATTTTACTTTCATCTTGGCAATATTGGCTTCATTGTCCGATTTTACCACCACCGTTAGGTTTCTTACAGTAGTTGTTGTTTCTTCGTCCGGGCAGATGCTTTCATTTATTATTGTTTCGAGAAGTTGTATTTTCTCGGCAGTTTTTTTATTTTCTTCTTCCAATTTCTTAACGTTTTCTTCCATTTTTTGTTCTAGAATCTTAGAGTTATTTAACAATTTCTCATCCATTATTTTTTCCAATTCTCTTAAATTGTCTCCTAAGATTTCTTTAATTTCTTGGGAATTTTTTTTCATTTTTTCTTCTAGAGTTTTAGTATTTATTTCTATTTCCTTAGAATTTTCTTCTATTTTTCTTCTAAAGTTTTCAAATTAACTTCCATTTTTTTAGAGTTTCCGAATTGTCTCTTAAAAGTTGAAGTATTTTCGTCTCCATTTTAGCACTTTGCGACCGGGTAACCGGCATTCACTCGCGAATACAAACTAGTTAATCACTACTGTCTTTTAGCCTTTTACGCGTTGAACACCACACCTGACACCAATGTAACGAAAATTAAAACATTTATTTATTTTTAAAGGGCTAATACAAATATTTACAGATACGGTTAATAACAATTACTAAACTAAGATTAACACTAACACTAATTACACTACAATTTATTTACACTATAATTTATATTTCACACTAGGTCTATATTTATTGAAACACTCTGTATACTGTTTATCACTTCACTATTTATTTATGTTCACTGTTTATTTATGTTCCCTTGATTTATGTTAACAGTCGCGCGTTCAAACTGAAATTGATTGTCATTAGAAATCGTGCAGCTTTCCAGAAAATTCCATAACTCTCCAGGAATTTCTATTCCTTCTATGCGTTTTCTAGATCGTCTAATTCAATGATATTTAAATGACTAATGTTGTTATCATGCATGACTCATCATACATGACGTCACACATCAGTCATTCAAATATAATTAGACGTTCTTTCGTAACAGTATATTATAACATTAAACTTTCAAAAACTTGTAGAAGAAACTATTAGCTATGTTTTTGTAGGTTCATAATTTAAATTAAACTTGTAATTACATTATGAAATTAAAAACTGTAAAAAACAAAACAAAAATTTTTAAACCGATTTTTTCTCTACTATAACACGCAAAGTTTACATATCAATAAGTGAAATTGAAAAAAGTTAATTAATAACAACAAAACGAATATACTCGTGCACTTATGCAGATTTTGAACTTTTGAGTTCGGAAATAGAGATTTTTAAAAATTTTTGAAGAAGATGAAGCCATGAATTAACGGTTTTTACCAGGTAGATATTATGATAGATAAGAGAATGAATTATAGGATAAAGGATTAAACTATTACACAGTATCCCAAAAAAGGTAGTTTTTATTACAGATAAAATGTTCTGTCGATTTCGACAAGTTGTAATATTCTAATTTTAAAATTAAAAATTTTGCAGTTGTAAGAATTAATGTTATTTTTTAAAAAAATTTCAGATTGCAGGTAGGTAAAAATAATTATAGAAATTTGTAATACAGTAGAAGCTCGATAACGTGAACATTCGAATTTATGAACATCTCGATCCTGTGAACACCAATGTTTTCTATAGCTACTCGGTAACATGAACATTATTACACTCGATAACGTGAACAGCAAAATTTTACAGTTGTTAATGTTGTATATTAAATATTTTGACGTCTACTACTAACTTCTTATCACTTGTACGTGATTAAATATATAATAAAGGTATCCAAAGAAATGCATATCTACATAATCATAGGAAATTCGTCTAATGGTTGACCAAATACAAGGTGGTGATGACATTGTAATATTTTTATTTTATAATGTTAGTACGTAATTCTTTTCAAAACACAAAACAATAGTTTTTCTACACCCCCGTTAGTGTGAACCCGTGGTGTGAACACTTGCGCTAGTTTGAACATGCATTTGGATTTTTGTGTATCGAGCTAGAAATCTTAATAACCCTTACGGGACGGGAGGTCGACATATATTTCTTTTTGTAGTAACCGAGGTAGGACTTGATTGAAAGAACGTTCAAACTCAAGACATATATTTTTAATATCCAAATACCCAATTGATAATAATGTATAATGCTGCACACATTTACAATCTTTATATAAATGGCTGTGTGCCAACATTACCACATCCTTACCCTTATTTACAAGTTACACATTATTTATTACAATTCCTTAATTAAATTTTTTTGTAATTGCTTTTATAAACATTTAATTAATTTAATCTGTTCCTAGAACGCAAATTATACCTATGTGTATTGTTTTCATCGACATTACCTGAAATATGATTTTCATCACTAATTTCTATAACATCATTTGCATTATCAGTAACAATGCTTTCAGCTGTAGTCTCAGGTAAATCGGAAGAAGTGTCAAAAGAAAATCTAGATTTTCTATTAGTTTTCATTTGATTTGAATGTCTAGTTACAATTTTCCGATCTGCCGATTTAACATCGTACATTACTGATCCTCTTTTATTTACAACTGTCCCTTGGGACCAAACAGGATTATTTGTTACTGAAAAATCTTTAAAATCTACCTTTTCACCAACATTAATATTCTTTGGTTTTCCACCGTAATCGTTTATGTGTGTTTCAATTTTTTTATCGACTGCTTTATCATGGTTAGGAAAAATTAAATCTAATCTTGTTTTAAGTTTGCGCCCAAACATTAATTCTGCAGGACTTACACCTGTCGTTGAATGAGCTGTATTACGATAATCAAAAAGAAATTGTTGTGTTGCAATATTCAATTCACGATTTTCCTGATGCATCTTTCTTAAAGCTACTTTAAAAGTTTTTACTGAATTTTCTGCTGCACCATTGCTAGACGGATGATAAGGTGGAGAAAACAATTGACGTATGCCGTTTACGCGCAAATAATTTTTAAATTCCGTAGATGAGAATGGCGGACCGTTATCAGAAACTATGGTATCCGGTAACCCAAAATGTGTAAAAAGTATTCTCAATCTGTTGATTGTGCTTTGAGCCGTTGTAGTGTTCATCTCACACACTTCCAACCATTTTGTTTGAGAATCTGTTACAATCAAAAACTTTTTATTGAAAATAGGACCTAAAAAATCTATATGCAATCTAGACCAAGGTTTCTTTGTTTGCGGCCAAGGACTTAAACTGCTTTTTGTGGGATTGTTACTGACAGATTTACAAGTTATACAATCAGAACACATTTTTTCTATGTCCGTATCAATATTTGGCCAATAAATGTAACCTCTTGCCAAAGATTTGCATTTATTAATTCCTAAATGATTTAGATGAATTTCTTTTAACATTTCTAATCGCAATGACTCAGGAATAATCACGCGATGTCCCCATAAGATTAATCCTTCTTCCAAGTGTAATTGATCAAACTTGTTTTGATAAATTTTTAATTCTTGGGGAATATCCCCTGTTTCTGGCCAGCCATGCAAGATATAATAATACAGTTTATTGAGTGTCTTGTCACATTTCATTTTATTTAAAATTGTTTTATACTCTATTGGTAACCTTTCTTGCAAATAACTTATGTGACCAATATCGTCATTTTCAATTTTGCAATCGCTTTTACGTGGTAGACGAGAAAGACAATCGGCATTGCAATTTTTATCTGAATTTACAAATTTAATTTTGTATTGATATGTAGATAAAATTACGCTCCATCTTTGTAATCTACTAGCCGAAAAAATTGGTATACCTTTCTTATCTCCAAATATTGTGACTAAAGGTTTATGATCAGTTATCAGCAAAAATGATCTACCGAAAATATACTGGTGAAACTTTTTAACACCATAAATTATTGCTAAAGCTTCCTTGTCTATTTGGCTGTAGTTCTTCTCCGATGGCGAAAGCGTACGTGATGCGTAAGCTATGGGTCGCGAATCTCCATTAGGAAATTCGTGAGATAAAATAGCTCCTATACCATAAAAACTTGCATCAGTAGCTAACGTCAAAGGCAAATTCGGATTATAATGTACCAGCACCTTTGAAGAAGTTAATTCCATTTTTATTAAATTCATTGCTAATTGTTGTTCTTTTTCCCATTTAAATTCCACGTTTTTCTTTAATAATTTATATAATGGATGCAATTTCGTAGAAATATTTTCAATGAATTTAGCATAATAATTAATTAAACCTAATAACGCTTTCAATTCGGTGACGTTCGAAGGATTGGGTGCACTGAGCACTGCCTCAATTTTGTCCCTTGAGGTGTGTACACCTTCTTCATCGATAACAAAACCTAAATAATTTATTTTTGATTGTAGAAAATGACATTTTTCTATTTTAATTTTTAATCCAAATTTATCGAGTTTTCTAAATACCTCAATTAACAATTTGTTATGTGATTCTTTATCTTTCGAATATATAAAAATATCGTCTACAAATATAGAAACACCGTTCAAATCCGCAAAAATACTTTCCATTTTTTTTTGAAAAATACCCGGACTCGAAGCAACTCCATAAGGTAGTCGATTATAACGAAATAAATCCTTATGAGTATTAATTGTTACTAATTCTCTGGACTTATCGTCCAGCTCAAATTGAGCATAAGCTTGTGATAAATCAATTTTTGTGAATCATTTGCAATCACTTAAATTACCCACCAAATCTTCAAATTTTGGTAAAGGATGCCTCTCAATACATAATTTTGGATTGAGGGTGACCTTAAAATCACCGCATATTCTTATTTGCCCATTTTTCTTTAACACCGGGACTATGGGAGTAGCCCATTGAGAAAAATTTACGGGAGTAATAATATTTTCTTTTGTTAATTTAATTAACTCTTCCTCCACTTTATCTTTGAAGGAAAATGGCAAAGATCGAGCTTTGCAAAAAACTGGTTTACTACCGTTCTTTAAATGTAAAGTTATTTTGCCCTCTGAAAAGGTTCCAATGCCACCATCGAATACTTTTGGAAATTTATGAATTAAGAATTTTGCAACGTTTTCTTTTTCTGTTACTTTATTTTTTATTGAGCTTTTTATTTGAAATATATGATCAAGTTTAATTTTAAACACATTTATCCAGTCTCTTCCCATGATGGGTGGACCTGCATTTTTAATCACGTAAAGATTCAATTTTTCTGCCCTAGTCAAACTGTCGATAGAAACATTTACCTTTATGACACCTAGAATTAAAATATTGGTTCCAACGTAAGATTTTAATTTTAATCTTGAATTACCTAATTCTAATCTAGAAAAATATTGATAATAAAGTTTTTCGGAAATGGCTGAGATTGAAGATCCCGTATCGATTTCCATTTTGAAAGAAACTTCATTTATTTTAACTTTAATTATGAATGGTTGATTATCAAGCTCATTTGTTATAGTATTGAAACATGTTCCTTCAAATTGAATATCGACGTTGTAATCGTCGTGAACATTTACATTTTCGCTTTTAGACAAAAATTTATTAAATTTAGTTTTATTAAATTTTGGGTTTCTTCTACTCACGTGGCGTCTTCTATCTTCGCTATCTTGGGATGGCACTTCCTTGAACCAACAATTTTGAGTTGCATGATTGGTTCTTCCACAATTGTCACACTTTTTTGATGTACTTTTGTTGCCACATTTCCTAAAAAAACAATCTTCTGACATGTGATTTTTTCTTCCACATTGACTGCATTGCATGTTGTTTCTTCTAACTAGTTTCATTCTATCTTTTTGTGAACCCCAACTAATCTTGTTTACAGATGAGCCTGTGTGCACCAAACTTGTATCGTTCTCTGCCGATTCCATGTTGATGGCTATTTCGTAAGCCTTGTGGTAGTTCAACGCCTTTTCCGCAAAAAGTCTTTGCCTTACATCATCATTTTTCATACCAAATACTAATTGGTCTCTGATGTTTTCTTCTAACGCGTTACCAAAATTACAAGATTTTGCAAGTTTTTTTAGATTTGCAACATATGTTGAAATCGATTCCTCATTTTCTTGTTTTCTTTGTCGAAACTTATATCTTTCTGCAATCTCTGATGGTTTGGGTTCCAAATGTTTTGTCATTATTGTCACCAATTGTCCAAAAGATTTATTTTCTGGCATTTCAGGATCACATAGTGCTACCATTAATTCATAAGTGTCTTCTCCTACAAGCGTAATTAAAGTTGCCGTTTCTTTACCTGCATTCACATTATTTGCCTTAAAATATTGCTTTAGGCGTGCAATATACGAAGTCCAACTACTTTCCTTTAATTTGAATTTACTTATTTTACCCACTGACATCTTGACTAGTTAATTTAATATCTTATTTTAACTAAGATTTGCTTGATTTTAACTTTTTTTTTAATTTAATTTAATTAATCACTTTCACTTACTTATTTTAATTAATTTTAATTAAAAAGATGTTTATCCATCGTCGCCAAATGTAGTAACCGAGGTAGGACTTGATTGAAAGAACGTTCAAACTCAAGACATATATTTTTAATATCCAAATACCCAATTGATAATAATGTATAATGCTGCACACATTTACAATCTTTATATAAATGGCTGTGTGCCAACATTACCACACTTTTGTAAATTTAACTTAAAATATTTTTTAAATTAAACTTTATTTTTACGTTGAAAATCGCTTAATATACAGGTAATTGTAACAAAATTGTACCAATAAACAATAATTAATTGTTATACAGTGGACGCCGCTAATAAGAATCACGGTTACATAGTGCGCAAAATTAGCCAGCGGAATGCAAAATGAGGAGAGGCCAAAATTAATTTTAAATAGACACCATCCTATTCTGAAAATTACTTATTTGTTTTGCTATGACTTGCCTTATTATTTAGCTATGACTTTAATAATATCAAAAATCCTATAGTCTGATTTAAAAAAAACTTCTCAGGTGAGAAGTCAAGTAACAACTCACGTGAGAAATCACATAGTGTCAACTAGCTTTTAAAATAAATAAAAATATAAGTAACTACTTGCGGTTTAATATTATTGTGAAATTAATAAGTTTTAATATACCTGGAGTTTTGTGAAGAATTACCTGAAGACAGTGGCGCAGCCAGGATTTTGTTATGGGGGGGGGGGGCTAAAAGATGCAAGCTGTGCCGAAGGCGAGCACCGCAGGCAAAATTTTTTTGGAAAAAAAAGAGTGGTCATCTTATTTTCGAGTATAATTATTGTGTTATCACTATTACCTACCTTAAATTAAAGTTAGAATTAAAGTACGGCATTTCAGAAATAACTCAGGGCGAAAGATTTATCATTGATTTTTGTTACCAATCTTTTTATTGTAATATACTTATCCTTATTTTCAATAAATAACAGTCATTAAGATTAAGAACTGAAACTGATTGCTAATTATCCATAGTAAGTTATTTTGTATTTGAAATTTCAGTACACACTAAAAATCCGTTGACCACGCCCCTACCTGCGCCCCCCCCTTTGCGCCGCACCACTCTTGTTAGCTCTTAAATATAAAAGGGGCAGCATCTCAAAGTAGTGCTCATAGGCAACAATTTGATAAATCCGCCCTTGGGGGCACGATAATGCCAGACCTAAATTAACTGGCTTGGCTAATTAGCTACCAACAAGTGCTACACTAAAAACAGTATATAACTCCAATCATATTGAACAGTCGAACACATAATCATTTTTCTGGTTTTTTTTTCATTGCACCGGTAAAACAGCGGCTATGGTAATTAAAAAAAGGAAGAGTGTCTGGGGGGGAGGCTATAGCCTTCTAGTTCCCCCCCCTTGGCTGCGCCACTGCCTGAAGGGTAATTCCACATTACATCGGTTTGGCAAAACATCCGCATTATGTTGTAACAGATTAGGTGACATCTATTGGATCTTAGCACAATCACGTGAAGTGTGTAATTTTACTAAATTTTAAATATTTATATTTATTTTTGCGTCAGTAGCGACACATGCGGATATTTATAAAATCAATCCCCAGCCTTATCATCATTGAATAAAAATGAAATCAGTAAGGCAAATCCATAAAAAAATTATTTAGAAATTTTTCTAACCTTATCTTTAATTGTACTGGAATCAAAAATTCTTTTTAATTAAAGCAATTTATTAATTTCCATAGCTTCTAAAAATTAATAAATAATAATTAATAATAAATGAATAAATCTGATCTAAATAACTCATCTCTACTAAATAAGTTGTTAAATAAATAAATAAGTTTTTTTTATAAGAAACAAAAATTATTATAATTATTGATTATAATTCCTATTGGTTGCGATAAATTAAGTAAAGATGGGTTTCTATTCGTTGGGAGTCATACCAATCGCCTAGGTTAGTAAAATTTAACAATTAACAGGCAATTTACATGCCTTGTTAAATAGCTCCAATAAGTACCTGCCTGTTCCCTGTTCCAGGTAAATTTATAGGCCCTGTCACACTATAATAAGTATCTGCTACGTCCCCGTCACAGGTAAATTTACAGGCTCTCTAATAAGTACCTGCTACGTCCCCGTCACAGGTAAATTTACAGGCCCTGTCACAATAGCTCTACTAAGTACCTGCCACGTCCCCGTCGCAGGTAAATTTACAGACCCTGTCAAACAAGCTCTAATTAGTACCTGCTTGGTCCCTGTCTTTGATAAATTTACAAGCCCTGTCGAATAAGCACAAAATAAGTACCCGGCAAGTCCCCGGCAAACAAATTCAGAAATAGCCAGGGAAAAATGTTACTTGGGGGGGTATGCATATAGGGTAAAAATGGTATATTTTAATTGGAATTTACTAGAGGGTAGGAATATATTTAATATAAAAGAAAATAATGTAAGTGGATGTAGGGTAAGTTAGAATGGGGGGGAGGGAGGAGGTATTATTGAATGCGATAAAATGGCACTCTTGTGCTGAAGTAATTTTAGACATATGGCTTTTGAGTAGGGAAATAGTATCTGCCTAGAGTAATAAATTAGTAACTGCCTAAACAGTTTTTAAGCAAATGGTATCTACCTAACATAAATTAGTTTTTTGATTTTTTAATACATATTTTATTTAAACTTTTGCAAATACACTCTTTTTGTTTATAAATATTAGATAAAAAGATAAAATAGTATATAATTATAATTATTTATTATAATATATTATATTTTTTAATAAATTAATTTTTTAACTTATGAAATATAATTAAATAATCTTAGAATGAATAAGTTAATTAAACGATTTTGTAATAATCTTTTTATTATTAAGCTTTCAACAATCACAATATTTTAGATCATAAATTGTTCAAATGACAATACGTTATTATTCGGTTTCCATATAAACATTCTATTAAAATATTCTGATGAAGACGTTCACCAACGTTGAAAGCTTAATAATAAAAACATTATTAAAAATCGTTTAATTAACTTGTTCATTCTAAGATTATTTAATTATAATATATTATATTATACTATATTACAATAGTACATGTGTGGCAAACTACAATCCAAATCCTTAGTACAGAGATAAAATAAGTCAGCTATATTCGGCATACTAATTATTTTGTATTTTATAATTTTGATGGAAATTGTGAGTGATTAAATAAAAGAAAAACAAAATTTCACGAATGTTTCTATAAAAATAAGGTATCTGATTAATCATTTTATATCATCTTTCATATTTTTATTTTCACATTATTAATATAAAAAAAAGAAGCGGTCTTGACGAATCAAATCCATCACTGAATGAAAGTCTTTATCGCGAGATGAAAAATTTAATATATTATTCTATACACCAACATCAAACTGAATTAATAGAACGATATATATTGCAACTGCTGATAATATCTAAAATATAAGAAAATAACATTGTATTTATTTCTAGATATGATATCAAAAATAATTGTTTATTAAAACCTACAGAATAAAGTAGTGTAAAATCAATTGTACAGAAACCTCCAGCTGTTACATTTACATCATCGTGCAATAGTTGAAGTAAGGAAGCATTTATCTGTAAAAGAATAAAATATAAGATGAAATATTAAAAATCTTTAAACAATTTTAATATTACGTGTAATTTAATTCGTCATTGATTGCTATACATAGCAACCAAGCAGATATAGGACTATTTTTTAAAATTGTATTCATGTCATGCTAATACTTTTTTATATTTATTTTATTCTAATTTCTACTACAAAAAAGTTTTATTTTTATGTTATTTTCGTGTGCATTATCTTCTTGTCTATTTGTCTACATATTGTCGTGTTTCAAGTTGATTTCACCACTCTTGTTCTTATTTTTAAATTATTTTTTTGTTACGATGTTGGTAACAAGGTGGAAAAAAAAGGACAAAAAAGTGAAAAGCGAGATCTTACGGCGAGGACCGTAAAAGTCGGTAGAGGTGTGTGTTTCTCGATCTGCAAATTTTGATTAATTTTGATTGATTATGGAAATTAAAAGTAATTTTATTTAAGTTAAAAGCTGTTTTATTTAAGTGGAAAATTTGCAAAATAAAAATTTGAAGAAATTTGAACATTTTGATGAATCGTGAAGTTATTTTACGACAACTTTGTGTGATAAGTAGGACAGCTGCGTAACGGCATTAGGTAATACTTTATGCAAACAAATTCAATTGTCATATAAAATTTTTTAGAAAAATAAAAAAATTCACAAACACTTTTTATAACTAAAATGGTTTAACTGATTGTTTCATTGTCTGATGAATCAGTTCAAAAGGTGAAAACTTTTTGCTACATAACTGTATTTATATTGTCCTAACTTAAAACATTTTAGTTCTAAAAAGTGTTTGTGCATTTTTTGGTTTTTCTAAAATGTTCGATATGATTAATATCGAGTTATACTACCTAAACCACTTATCTATAAATTAAATTCAATTGTAATATTTTTGAAATTAAATCGCAACAAAAAAGCTTTATACATTAAGAAATAATTTTAAAAATTAAGAAAAAAAGAGTCTCATGGCTAAAAATTTCCAAGTTACCTTCAATTCACCATTTAAAATTAAATTGGAAATTGATAAAAAAGATTTTTTTAAGTTGTTGCTCGGGGTACATTGCAACTAATTGGCATCCTTTAACGTGAGGTTAGGATGATTTGTAGCTACTTTCTTACCCTGAGATAAAAAGAATAAAATTTAACAAAAAAAACAATAAAAAAATTGACTTTGATGGAATCGATAAATCTGGTAGCACTCATACTAGAAATGAAAAGGGAAGCAAAATCAAGAAATGAACAAAATGAAAGGAAAGCAGAGCTAAAAAGGAAATGGAAGAGAAATGAATGAAAGGTTTAAAAGATTAGAAGAAAAACTAGACACATTTGAAAAGTACCAAAATGCAAGAAATTGAATAATATAAGATAACGGGGGTAGTGAATAAATAACGACAATAATTTGAACTCAGAGATGGAAAATGGAGAAAACCACGATAGTACTAAAATTTTGAAACAGAAAAATGAGGGTGTAAAACGGAAGAAAAATAAAGTGATCTAAAAAGCCAAGAAAAAAAAATTAATTTAGGTTTACTTCAGGAAAATTATCGAAGAAAATAAAACGTTGCATTGAGAATGAAAACAAGATCCAAAGAAATTGAAAATGCGTGTAACCGTCACACGCGATTGAAGTAACACGTTTTTGTCATTATGACAGAGGACGATTAAAGTTAAAAATAAAAATATAAAAACAGAAAATTTAAATGGGTGCCAATATAATAATTATAATCATTATTGAGTTCTTTTATTCAATAGAAAATCTAGCAAACCAAAGTATGTACTTGAATAAAATCTAAATATAACCTTAAATTAGAAACAAACTTGACAAACAGTCACAAATTCACAATGGTTAATACCTTAACCATATCTGTTTTTAACGCATACATTGAGTATCATTATTATTTCCGACGTATCGTATTTTTAAATTTACACTCTTATGACAAGTTTATTTCAGTTTGTCTTTGTTGAATCTCTTGTTAGTTATTAATTTAAAAATACCACCATATTGCCATATCGCATTTCCGTTAATTAATTTAATAATATTAAATTTACTAAAGAAATATAAGTGAACAATAGAATCAATTACTTAGATCTCACAATAGTTAAAAACAATAATAAGCATTCTTTTGATATTTTTTATAAACCTACGGAAGCATAGCTTCAGCAATATATAATAATTCTGCGCATCCTTTTACATATAAAATTATTTCTTTTCGTACTTTTCTCATTTGCTTAATTAGAATTCCTTTAAGTAAAGTAAATTTTAAAAAGAATTAAGCAGAATTACATATATCGCCATCTCTAATGGATACCAAGTTGCTCTAATTGATAACTTATTATGATTAAACAAAACATTATATTAAACTCAATATATCAAGAAAAAAACTAACGCAAACTTTAATGTCATAATTTTGATACAATGAGAAGGTATACATAGATAATGACCTGACAATCGTAGAAAGAAAAATACAGGCAATAATATGAGACCGAGCAGAAGAGCTGAGAAAATCTGGCAAAATAGTAAAAATAGGTTACCAAAAACTAATATGCGAGGGTAATATGTGGAGATGGATGAATAAAGAAAGATGCTTACGGGAGGTTCCAAAAAAACTGACCGGATTTAATGAACAGGAAAAACTTAAGACGGACCGGCGAGAAAACAAAACAAATTTATTTATTTATTTATTTAAACACTCTACAGGTTTTACCTTAATGGTGTACTGATACATATTGAATATATTGAAAAGAAATATATATGAATAATTAAAGATCAAAGTGAAACATTTTTTTACAATAAATATTAACAAAACAGAGTAATTTTACCAAATTCAAAACAAACCCTTTGTCAGATTCACCAGCCCAATAGCGGAGTAGTGAAAATCGAAACATTTCACCGAGTTCAACATACTCATCATTGCATTGACCGGCTCATTCGCACCATAAGATCTTCGATGCCAAAATTCATAAAAAAGTCTATTTTCTCTGAGGTTCTTTGAGGGCACACCCAGCTGGAAACAATTAAGAATCTGAGGACAATATATTTCTCCATAAAGCAATCGAGCGGCAAACAAGACGCGAGCCCTATCTCGCCTCGTAGCGAGTGGCTGCAAGCCGACAGCGTTACATATTGACTCATACTCGTATACTGGACTATGTCTCATCATGTATCTCACAAAGCGCTCCTGGATCCGTTCAATACCCGTTTTGTGAATATCATAGTACGGACTCCATAGCTGGGAAGCATACTCCAGAGTCGATCTCACGTAGGCTGTAAAGAGACGAGTCAGAGCTGTTTGGTCGTCAAACTCCCTACATATTCGCATAATAAATCCCAACATTCTGTTAGCCTTCATAATTGTGAGATCAATATGGCGCTTGAATTCCAATGAAGGCACGAATGCAACACCAAGATCGATGAACTCAAACACCCTCTCAATACCGCAACCATTGATCTTATAGTCCGCACAGTATGGAATACGCTTTCGATGAAATGTCATGACTCTACACTTTTTTTCATTTAGAAACAGCTTATTCTGCTGACACCAAGTATTAATTGCGTCAATATCCATTTGGATTAAATTTGTCTCAAAACAAGCGTTAAACTTTAGAAATAATTTCAAGTCATCCGCAAATAAGAGAAAACGACAAAACTTGATTACATATGTGATGTCATTCACGAAAATAAGAAAAAGCAATGGACCAATATGGCTACCTTGAGGCACTCCAGACAGAACATCTATCAATCTCGAACGCACTCCATCGATCTTTACAAATTGAGTTCTGTTTGTAAGATAGGAAGAGAGCCAATTTACCAGCGGCGTGGAAAAGCCGGTACTCACTAGTTTAGTCAGCAAAATGTCATGTTGAATCGAATCAAACGCCTTGCTGAAATCAGTGTAGACAACATCCACTTGACTACCGGATTCTATGGCATTAACTGTATAATTAACAAAACAAAGCAAATTTGTTACTGTTGATCTCTTAGACATAAAACCATGCTGCGCATCTGACACAAGAGAAGACATTTTAAATCTCAGATACTTCGCCACAATGCTCTCAAAGATCTTTGGGAAAACTGATAAAATTGAGATTCCACGATAATTTGAAACATCGTCGCGCCTTCCCTTTTTTGGTATTGGAGTAATACTGGAAAGCTTCCATATTTACGGAAAAACTTCCGATTGCAAAGAATTGTTAAATAGTAAAGTGAGAGGTGCTGCCAACTGCGTACTGAATCTTTTTATAAAGTCGGTATGAAGCCCATCGGGACCACATCCGGATTTTGCTTCCCGTATAGCATCGACAACGCTATCCTCATCGATATCAGCTAGACCCACAGTGTACCCACTATTAACGTAATTGCACTCAGGCAGTTCCGTTGACTCGTGTTTTGTGTAAACAGAGGCAAAAAAGGAACGAAAAAACTCTATTATTACTTCCGGGTCGGATGAAACCTCGTTCTTATAGCTCATTACCGGTGGCATTCCCGCAGTTTTCCGCCTTTCGTCCACGTAAGACCAAAGCAACCTCTGATTAAACTTCAGACCATCCTGGACATCAATCAAATGCATTCTGTAAGCTAGGGAGTGAAGAGCCTTAAAGTTGCTTCTTAGGAAAGCGTAATTTTTGTAATTATCTTCTGATTTTTGTTCAGCATACATTTTATAGGCCTTCTGTTTTTGCTTGTGAAGGCGGATAAGGTCTGCATCAAACCACCCCGGATATTTAAACCGCCTTTTGCCACCAAACGGTCGAATTTTCACCGACATACGGTCTAGTCCGCTGTAGATGCGCTCATAAAAACGAGAGACATTAATATTAACATCAGAATCACTCAGCAAATCACTCCAGTCAATAGATGACAAGTAGCCAGAAAACTCATCAAAATTAATTGATTTAAAATTATAACAGAAGGAATCATCATCTACATAGCGAATATGACCAGGATTTTGTTTATCTATGAATTGATAGAGCACGGAAACAGCACAGTGGTTCCTTTCTTTGCTGCTTAGTTCCGAGTCCGGCTTAAACACCGAAAAAAAATCTGATTCACTGACATATATCAAATCCAGAAACTTATCAAAATGATTCGCAATATAATTTATCTGTACAAGATGACAACAAAACATACCATCAGTAAAAAGTGATTCTACTTTTGAAGTCACATTGACAGGAACCAAACCATCGAAATGTTCCAAAAGGCATGCATTTTTTGTCCAAGAGAGATTTGGTAGATTGAAGTCACCCAATATCATCCAGTGAACATTGTCGTCATCATATGTTGATTTCAGTACATCAATTGCATAAACCAAATTTTCATATGTTTCCAACTGACTCGCAGGAGGAACATAGGCCACCACAACTATTAAGGTCCAATTTTCGTTTCGAATGCATGTACAAAGAAATTCCAGATGTATTGCTTCTTTAATTCTAATTTCAAAGCTTGTCATTCGAGAATGAACGTGATTTGAATGATTTGGTGAAAATGGAAATGTGGAAAATTGCTACTTGAAATGTAAGGGGATTAAATGGTAAGGAAGCGGAGCTATTAGATGAATTTAACGAACAAAATTTGGATATATTAACATTAACTGAAACAAAAAAAAAACCTTTTCCTTGTAAGAGCATTTGAGGAACTTAACTTTGAAGAGGCGCAGAGTAGATTTAGGAAAGGTAGAAGTGTACAAGACCATGCATACCTATATTTAGTATTAAACAGATTATACAGAAGACATTGAGGAGTGGGACAAGTGCATATTTCGCATTTATAGATTTGGAGAAAGCATTCGATTCGACAAAGACAACGAATATGGAACATACTAAAACAACAAAAAGTTAGTGAAAACCTGATAGAAACAATAAAGAGCCTGTACAAAGAAAATTACAACTATGTTAGCACAAGAAATATAAAATCAGAGAAATTCCAAACACATCAAGGATTGAGGCAAGGGGGAGTAATGAGGCCTGTATTATTCACGATATTCCTGGATAAAATAATGAAGGAATGCCAACATAACGTTAAAAAACTAGTAGTGAGCCATAGAAACATGCAAAAAGTTAAAATTGCGGAATGCGCTTTTGCAGATGATATGGTTATCATGGTGGGAAGCGAAGAGGGACTACAGCATAACCTGAAAGTGTAGAATGATAAACTACAGGAGAATGGAATGAAAATAAATAAAGGAAAAACTAAAGTAATGGTAAAATCGCCCGAGGAAAAAACACTAAGCATCACGATTGATAATGAAAACATCGAACAGGTTGAGAACTTCAAGTACCTAGGAGTGATTATACAAAGCAATGAGAAGCAAGAAAAAGACATTAAGGAAAGATGTGAGAAAACGATGAAAATGTACCATTCTATCAACAAAAAATTTATAAGAAGAAATAAAATTGCAAAAACCATCTTTAGACCAATACTAACCTATGGGAGTGAGACATGGGTCTTGAATACGCCACTTAAGAACAAGGTACAGGCAGTAGAAATGAAATTTTTGAGAGCTGTACAGAGCATCACTATGATGGATAGAGAAAAAAATGTGGATGTAAGAAAGAACCTAAAATTGGAATCAATACAGGAGTATGTAGAAAAAAGGCAACTAGGATGGTGAGGACACTTACAAAGAATGAATGAGAATCGACAAACAAGAAAAATATGGAAAGCCAAAGAGGGCCGTAGAAGGAAAAGAGGTAGACCACAGGAAACATGGGATGGCATCATAGAAAAAATAATCACCAATAGAAAAACTACAATGCAAGAGGCAGAACAACTAGCCAACGGCAGAAAAAAGTAGGCGCATTATGTGAAAGATTTTGATAATGTTGTATAGTAAAAGATTGTATACTCTACACCTTAGAGGTAAAAGGGACTAAATGATTATATATGTAATATATATAACTTCAAATTTGCAAAGGTTGGTTATATTTTATAGTATTTTTTAATTATATATTTTTAATCAGGCATACCTTAAGAATATATAACCTCAAATAAGCATTACTAGAAAAACTATCATGTGGTTAAAAATCTTGTTAAACCGTCGTGGGGTCACTTTGATTTTGGGTCACATTCATTTTAAGTACTTTTTAAATATCTTGGTTTCTCATGATAAATACCACTGATGATCAATAATAATTGTAAAATAGGAGCCTTTATATCGTATTACAAAGTTTTTATTTTATATTTTAAATTTGCATTATTTTTATAACGTAATTTTTTCAAAATTCATTTCATTTTTATTCAAATATTCTTAGTCCAAACCTGTTAAATGTTAATTTGTTGTTTTTATTGTTTTTTTTAATATTATTTTTCTATGTAAGTATGTATTCTTTACTTAACAGTTACAATTCATTATTTTAACATTTTGTTTAGTTTTGTTCATTTTTTAGGTTAATTTTCTATTATATTTCATTAACTTGTTCAATTTTTAAATATAAGCTAAATTGCATGGCGACCCAAAAAATGTTATTGATAAGTTGACATGTTATTGACTCTATAGTTGAAGCAGAGTAGATAATCAATAAGGAATATGAATAAAGATGATTATCGTAAAATATGTAACTGAACTATAGACTTAGGGCCGATATATTCATCTCCTCGTAAAGTGGCAAATAGTGTTACAAGGAACTTTGTTATTAGTAAACGTATATTCACCTCCTAATAGCGGCAATCGTCTCGTAAATACGAGTTACGGGTAAGATAAGTTACAAGTCACTTGGAGTACCAAATAAAACGTTTGTTACGATTAGCGACAGTTACTTATAAATTCTGTTGGTCATTACTTCTTGACCGTGCCTCGTAACTGTAGGAATGCGGCTATTTGTCCTTGGGCGTTTCATGTCTATTCCTGTTGGTTCTTGCTTGGTAGGTTTTAGCGCGAAAGCCGCCGCGCAAGCTCTGTATTTAGCTGGTTCAGCGCAACGACCGACGTTGTGAGAGAGACTTCGCTTCGAGCAGCGTACATGTTAACATCGCCTAGAGCGATTTGGCTGGAATTAGTTTTTATTATCTGATGTTTTGTTCAAATTATACCTGTTCATGTAACAGCACAGTGTCTTACCGTTATTTGTGATTATGGAAATATTCTGGTTCGAATAGCTTAACGATTTACTTATTTAATTATCGATTATCGTTTCGCGTTATTTTGATACCGTCATTTTGCATTCCGCATGGTTTATGTTGGGTTTCGTTATGGAATTATTTGTTACTGAATGAACAGTCAATTCAATTATGGTTTATCGAGACGTTTGCTTTCGCTATTAAACAGCCACAATTTATCCTGGAGCCGAAAGTTCAAGGATGCAACCTAGAAGGCAGCCAGTTATTATCAGCAGGCGTTGACAACCATAATAAAAATAATAAAATATGAGCTCTACAGGCCTTGCAGACCTATGGCTTGAACGATTTCTCTCTACTTTTTCCGGTCTCTCACCAACACCGTCCATTCTTCCACCCCAATCGCTCTCAGATCTTCTTCCACTGCATCCAGCCATCTTATTCTCGGTCTTCCTCTTCTTCTGGTACCTATAGCACCCTGTCTCAGAACTTTTCGCGTCATTCTTTCTTTGGACAGTCTGTCCACATGTCCCAGCCACCTGATTCTCTGCGCCTTGATTACTTTTGTAATATCTGGTTCCCCGTAAAGATTCATTACTTCCTCGTTTTTCAATCTGCGCCATTCGCCATTTATTTGTCGGCCACCATAAATTCTTCTGAGAATCTTTCGCTCCCAACGTGCTACTCTTTCATTATCAGCTTTATTCGGGGTCCATGTTTCGCAGCCATACAATACCGCCGGTCTTATCACTGTCTTATAAATTCGCACTTTTGTTTTCTTCGATATTCTCTTATTACATATAATAGTCCCTAAACTTCCGGCACTTTTGTTTTTCCTGGTTATTCTCGCGCCAATTTCTTTGCTATTATTAAGGTTATTCGTTATTAAAGTCCCCAGATAGTTAAAACTTTCCACGTCTTCAAAGTTATATTCTTTAATATTTTCTACCCTAACTTTAAAAGTTCTGACGTCTTTAGCTACGTTTGTTTTTGCGCCCATAAACATATATTTCGTCTTTTCTTCATTTATCTGCATCCCCATTTTTTGTGCTTCTAGGATGAGATTTTTCACTATTTTTTGTAATTCGTGCTGTTTTTTTGCAACTAATACTAGGTCATCCGCGTAGGCTAGGCACTGGTGGTTTGCATTGTATATGGTTCCTCTGGTATTTATTCGGCTTCTAATAATTTTTTCTAGCACCAAGTTGAACAGCACCGCCGACAACGGGTCACTCTGCCGCAACCCACTCCTAACTTCAAAACTCTCCGATATTTTGTTTGATAGCTTGACATAGTTTTCGGTCTTTTCAGAGTCAACTTCGTTAATCTTATCAATTTATCTGGTATCCCTAAGGTCTTCATTGCAACATATAGCTGATTTCTATTTACTGTGTCGCTTGTTTAAAATCTATAAAGATTGTATGCAGCTCTACTTAAAAAATATGCCTAAATCTAACAAATTGCTTACCAGCTAGTTATTTACACAAAAAACATAAATGGTAGTAAACATCTATTGCAGCCGTTGACCCAAGTAGAAACTACCACAATAATGCAGGTTGCACTAAGATTGACACTCGTACTTTTATGAATGACACTAAGATAATATTTAGTTTTTTTTGTAGTCACCCCGGATCGGTATTAAATTGGATGACACTAAATTGTTTTTAGACACTTTATATGAAGATAATTTATGCCAATAATGTTCAATATTGTTTTTGAAATGCACTTTGCAATTTTTTAAGGCACAAATGTTTTTAATTGTAATCACCCCGGATCTGTATTAAATTGGATGACACAAAATTGTTTTTAGTCACTTTAATATGAAGATAATTTATATCAATAATGTTTAATATTGTTTTTGCAATGCACTTTGCAATTTTTTTAAGACACAAATGTTTTTAATTGTAATCACCTCGGATCGATATTAATTTGGATAACACAAAATTATTTTTAGTCACTGTTAAGTTAAGATAATTTATTTATATGATTTTTGTTCGCAAAAAAAGACTTGTCCGAAAATCGATAAGAAAAGATAAAAAGGTAAAGTTGTTTCGAACGGTAGTGATTTTTGAAAAAGAAAGCCCCGGCTCCTCTCGATTATTCTTTAAATAACAATTTTCTCCTTCCATCAAATGTTACCCAGGGCCGTGAGAAAAGAAAATTGTAAGATTCTCAAAAAAATAAATCTATTAACACATGAGTAAATGGTATTTAAGCAAAATACTAGAAAATTATTATTGACTTCGAGATTATTAGGAACGGAAATTCACACGATCTGTAAGCTAAACAAAAATATTGATACAGCAACGTAACACTGTATCTTATCTTATATGTATTATTTTTTGTGTACCAAATTGTTTATTAAATATTTATATGTGTAATCTTGTTTGGTCTTACAAAACCCACCCTGAGTTGGTTTTTCGTCGACTGAGCTACGTTATCTTGAGTCCGGCATTAGCGCCGACATTAATTAATTTACCTACGCGGGGCGGCGTAACACGTTACAAGTAAGATTTTGTAATAAATTTTATTAATTTGTTTTCTTTTACCTTGCGCACGTCACTGCGTTCAAGCTTAGCGCGACGCCTATGATTTTTCAAAAACAGCGAGTTTTGATAACGCTTTTGCTAGATCGTTTTGATAACACGTTTGACACGGTTAAGCTGATATCTCGTCTTTAATTAGGTAAAATATTTTAAATTTTACATCGGTTTTTTTTATCATTAAGGCCGATATATTTACCTCCTCGTAAATTGGCTAATAGCGTTACAAGAAACTTAGATATTAGTAAACGTATATTCACCTACTAATAGAAGCAATCGTCCCCTAAATACAAGTTACGGGTAAGATAAGTTACAAGTCACTTGGAGTACCAAATAAAACGTTACAAGTGAGATTTTAACTTAAAATTTATAAATAATGGTGTATATTTTGTGTATTTTATAATTTTTTAAAATGTGTCTTATCGACGATATTTATCTGATCTTAGACGAAATTGACGAAAATATTATATATCGCTGTTCATATAATACTAAAAACAGATTTCACAAATTTTTACGGAAGATATGCAGAATAACGATCAAAATAATAACTTACATCGTGCCGACTTTTTTAAATTATGCATTATAATATTGCATCTGGGTTACAACTACCTGTTAAAAATATTTTTGTCAAGTTTATTACTTAACTCTTTTAAACCCAGGGTGTGCACCTTTTATTAAATTATTTTGTAGTTGGTGACAAACATAAATGCTAAATAGCAATCATTTTTCAATGAAAGAACCACGAGGACTTGAATAATTCTTTTTTTCAAAAAACAATTGCTATCTAACATATAAGTTTGTCATCTCATCATTAATAAAACGCGAGTACACTATAGTGTACCATGAGTCTAAAAAGGTTAAAAATCCATGATTTTGTAGGGTGTCTTTATGACCGCGGCTGTAAATTACTTGTAAAAATTTTCAAACTTCAGCTGTCACAATTACGCCAAAATACTATCTCTTCCTATTTTGAGAATATAATAGCGCTATCTCTTACTCCATATTGTATTATCTCAAAGAAAACATCAACTATGCGTAATAAGTTGCAAGTAGTTACAAGACAGATATTTATTTGAATATACCCAAATTTTTTACAAGTCACTTTTAAAGTTATCGAACAGATAACTTCATGTTATCTGAACATGAACAGATATGAACAGATAACTAACTACAAGACACTCTACGAGGAGGTGAATATAACGGTTCTTAGAAGAATTTATAAGAAGAAGAATTCCCGAAGCTTCTAATTGAAAAGCTTACACTTTCAACATAAGAAACCGATAAATATGTGTCTGTCAAGTTTATACTTTTTAGAACTGCTATGTACTCAAGAAATACATAACACACGATTTTTACTTAAGTAAACATCAAATTAGTACAAATCCTAAGTAAATTTTAATAAAAATTTTTTTTTACTTTATTTTTATTACTTTACTTAATTTTACACAGTTATTTCTTCCTGTCTGTATTTTATATAATATTTTATCTTACTACCAGTATTGCAAAAATATGTTGCTATCTACATGCTGTATTATGCTATGTACATACCTCCTTTTTCAATTGTACGCTAGTTGTAAACTGGTATAAGTCTAGTAACTGCCTTTTTACCAAATTGGCCTAAGGAAAACAATAAAACTTAAAATGCTTCTTCTCTGAAACCTACATAAAATGATGTAAATGTTTATTTTACGTAATAGGTCACTATCATTCATTCAAGTTGAAGTGTCACTTTGCGTAAACATAATTATATAAAAATATAAAGAATAGTGTCGGAACTAAAGTACTTTAATGTTACCCGTCGCTGGCAATAAAGTAATGTTAATTGAATCTTGAAGAATTAAAAAAAATAGCGTTTTTTAATTGTAGAAAATGTAAAACAAACAATTTCTCTCAAAGAATCATACGACCCATATAAGCAAAAAGGTAAATTAAATAGTGAACCACTACAATATTTAATATTAAATAAAATAAATACTTACGGACTTAAGAAGGCGATCGCAGCAATAAATTAAAAGCAGAAGATCTATAAAGGATAGAATTAACCATGAACTACTCAAAATAATTAAAATAATATCAAGATGCAAATAATTGACTTGCATTATAAAATTTTTAAGATGTATATAACATTGTATAGTTATAAAGCTTAAATAAATAGATAACCTCAGAAGAATTGCAAACGAATATACTCCGTTTATAGATTTCAGTATGAAATTCAAATTATGAACAATTTTTAAAATTTTATTGAAACCAAAGACCTTATTTTTATAGTTTGTTTCTATAATGCTATTATTTTTATAATTAGCTATACTTTTATTTAACAAACTATATCTTGCTTGTATGGAAATTATCCATGATTGAAAAGATAAATTTATTGAAATTTTATAAATACTGTTTATGAAATGTTCAAAAAGATTTAATTGGTTTTCAAACGACCGGTCCGGTATATAAAAGTAAATAACAAATAGTAGCTCAGAAATGATGCTAAATATTGTTAATATTATCAAAGTAGCTTCACATTTATTAATATTATAATTCAACTTCAGTCTAAATAAACTTTCATCCAACTTAAGTAAATTCTGTAAGCATTCCTTTACTAAGTCCGTGTTGTAGGTGGTGAAAGTGATACTTAAAACGACAAAAACGACGTGCTGATATTTATCACAATTGGAAACGTACTGAAGAAAACGATTTAATTCTGAGATATGTTGTACTCCATTAGATTTGAAAATCGTGATAGCGATTGAAAATAATACAACCAAGTATATTGCAAATTTTGTCAAGTAATTTGTTTTCACCTTTTCACATGATACATTATAGTTATTCTTATTAGATTGATGTACGGTAATTTGGCACATTCCTAACCAACTTTCCAAAAAATATGCAGTTTTAAATAATTTATATAAAATTTTTGGATTACTCATGTTACAATCCTTTAAGTATTGTTTTGTCTGCGTTGTACTACTGTGAAAATATATTAATCTAAGTAATGTGTTGGTTTACTTCGATCAGTTAGGGTGGGTTGTACAAATGCGAGTTCAGCCGCAGTTCAAATAAACTACAGCTCAACTGAACTTGAGATTAACTTTCTCCGCTGTTGTACAAAATATATTTTTAATGCGTTCAACTAAACCTGAGAAACGATGTTTTTACAACGCTAATAATTGACGCGCATGCATTTTAGGAGACTCTCAAATGACATTTCACCATTTGACAGACCGAACAACGCAAGTTTCACTTTTCTAAAGTGCGTTTGTTTATTGTGACGATTGTCACGTGTTTGTACTTTATTTTTAAAGTGTAATATTTTAAAATCTGCAATTAGCATCACAAATTGCTTGAACATTTACAGAAAAGAAATGTTTTCTATTTCTATAAATTTCCGGTTCTTCTCCTCCAGGAGAAGAAATTTTAACATGGGAGCAGTCCACTGCTCTAATGCATTTTGGGAATCTAGCAATTCGATAAAATTCTTCACTATTTGTTATCATTTCTTTCTCAGTTACCGGCATTTTTACAAAAGTAGGACGCAGGCGAGCAATTGCATCGCTAACTTTGTAAACAATTCTGCAAGCTGTTGATTTGTGTATGCCCACAAAATCACCCACTACTTGCAGAAAGGACCCTGTCGCATAATATCTTAAAGTAATGAAAAGCATTATTTCTGGCGTAACAGCATTATTTCTGGTGGTGGGATGTGCTATTTGTTGAGATATTTTTTCTAGTACAAAACGCACACCATTTTTCGACAAACGAAATCTTGCAATAAATGCCTTGTCGTTCCACTTTTCAAAATGATTCTCGCGAATCCGAAATACTTTACGCACTCGTTGACGCTCTATAACTCTATAACACCCACCAATTCTAACATAACTTCATCATCTGAATCCATTTTATATTAAATTAATTTTAATATCAAATTTAATTTTTAATTATTAAATTAAATTTCAAAGAAAACCAACAACAAAAATAACAAATAGACCCAAAAGTAGGGTTAAACTTAAGTTTAAACTACCGAATTGGTGGGATCAAGTTCAAGTGGTCTTGAACTGAAGTTCAGTGCTAAACCGGCATTGTACAATCCATTTTTTTTCTGAACTGCAGTTCATCTTAAGTTCAAGCCGGTTTAAGTTAATCTTAAGTTTAAACTTATAATGTACAACTGGCCCTTAGTCGTTAATCAGTTAATGACATTCAATTATTACATTGAAAACATTGTCAAAATCAATAAAATACAAAATATGGTAATTTTCTGTTTCACAATAACGATTTAAAATTAAAGATTGAAGAGTAAGATTGGAGGTTGAAGATTGAAGATGAAGATTGAAGATTTAAGAACGTCCTTTCTGTTCTTAAATGAGATATTCAATATTAAATTCTTGAATAAAGAACTTTGCACGTTTAATTAGTGTTTAAATTAATACAATAATTAATAAATAAGAGGTATTTGAATTTATAGATTTAAAATAAACAATAAATATCTCGTAGAGATTGCACATAATACAGAATATTAATATTGTAAATAAATAAACAAAGTAATTATAAATTTGCATCTTGTCGGTTGTTATTAATTTGAAAATCTTGATTATTGTGTACGTATACGCATTTGATTACAACCTAATGAAGTAAATTATCATGAACTCTTGACTCGATCCGCCAGTGAGATAAAAAAATTTCCTTCTTCTTGCGGAGAAAAACAATTCCCCCTCCACGCGCTCCTTTCTTTTGTATAGAGAACTCTAATTGATGTTATAACTAACTCATTTTCTTGTGGAGGCAAAAGCGTGGTTTAGAAATCGTTCCCGGCAAGTCTAGCTCCTCAGAAAGAAACACACGTAAAAATAACAAATATTTCTTTACTCTAATATCAGAGATCAATACAAACAAATATGTAACGTGGTCATACAGGTAACATTTATTGACCCAGATGCCCTCACATAGCATATGCAAATAATTACAAAAAAAAACTCAAGCAAATGTTCGTGCATATCGTTAAAATTGTTGCGAATCACTTTTCAATGTTGCCAAAAACATAAATGTAACAACTGCGCTTTCTGTCTCTATCTGCTCTATCTGAATCCACCTACACATTGCTTCTGTGTTGTAAGTAAGCATCTATTTTCTGTTTGGTGAGGATATTAGCTTCTTCCGAAAACCATAAGCTTGGGTTGTTGCTTAGTATTTATTGAGACTTTCCGTGTAAATGAAGCTTTAGTCATTTACAGCTTCTATAACTTCTCATTTGAAGAAAACAAAATTTTTATTATTTAAAAATCTCTTTATTTTATTTTGTTTAAATGTTTTTAATTCGGAAGAGAAGCAGGTTAAATATTATAGCTATTATTACAACTAGGGTAATATGAATAGTATATTTCCCGAGGTTGGCTAGTTACATCTCGAGGGCAAAACCCGAGAGATGTATAGACAACCAAGGGAAATGTATTCATATTTCCCGTGTAGTAATCAATATAGTTTTCTTCTAATTAAAAAATATATTATTAAATATATCAATATTTCATCAATAATAAAATTTGAGATTTTGAATTTGCAATAACTCGTAAACGGTGCTAGATATCGAAAAAATGAGCAAAAAATTTACCCCCCTTTGCTTGTTCTCAACCTCCCCTTAGCAATTTGTCGAAGGAAGCCTTATGCAAAATTCTAGATCAATAGCGCGCAGAATGCGTTCAAAATAATTCAGAAAAAGTTAGGTTGGTTTTTAAATTATAACAATAAGTAGGCAAATTTTTTATTTTAAACGCCACTTAAATGTCACTTTTTAACAGGGATGGCTTTAGTATTTTGTTTTGCGTGTTTGATTGTCCAATCACCGTGCGCAAAGTATACTTTAAAATATAACGTTTTACATTTCCCTAGGGACAATATGATATAACGTTTCATATTTCCCTTGGGAAATATTAGTGTGTTATGACATATTGTAATTAACAAGGAGGGGGCCAGGTATGCGAAATTTTGTTTTTGTTTATACTTACACTACGTAAAGATTACACCTAAGACATTACGTGAATGAAATAGTAGCGCGTCATATTCAGCCAATTTTGAAAAAATCGAATTTAAAAATTTCTTCTTATTGCACGAATTAACGTAATAAAAGATAAAATTTGCAACAAAGGTTTCATGGCAACGAGCTTAAGTGGTATAGGTCTAATAAGCAAAGGATTCTAGGTTCGATTCTAGCTTCCGTACCTTTTTTTAATTAATTTTCTTTTTAATTAATATGTAAATTTACAGGTATATAATAATCATTCGAAATTATTACTTTTTCAGATTTCAAACGTCGGATGATATCGTTTTGTCTTACTAATAACATTTTCAACCATTTCTTAGATTGATTATTATTCGAAACGTTTTTTTTTCGAAACATTTTTCGAAACCAAATTTTTGGGTTTTGTTAAAAATTATATTTTTAATTAACTAAGTAATTTAATAACAAATAAAAAGTTACAAAATTCAATAAATATTTACATATTATATGCAGTATATTATTATTATTTATTATTATTTATTATTATGAGGTTTCCATTCCTTGCGGAATATACCAGCTTCTTCCGAAGCTCTTCCGATTCATTTCACAAGGTGAATCACTCCCTATTTGCCTCTGTTTCTTCTCACAACTGCGAGTGCGTTTTAGCCCTCTCTACGATCTGTCTCCAAGCTTTCCTATCCTCACATTTCTTTTTCCAGTTCATAACCTTCATCTTCTTAAGGTCCTCTGTTACTTCATCCATCCATCTCGATTTCGTTCTTCCTCTACTTCTCTTCTCCATCGGTCTCCATTCTGTTATTCTTCTTATCACACTTCCTTCGCTTCTTCTCATCACATGACCAATCCAACGTATTCGCTGCGCTTTCACAAATTTCACAACATCCTCATCTCCCATGTCTTTCAATATTTCATGGTTCATTCTCATTCTATGTTCATTCTCATTTATTTTTTTCATGCCTAGTATAGCTCTTAGAATTTTTCTCTCAAAAACTCTCAATTTTTCACTTTCCTTTTCTGTCAAGCTCATTACTTCCGCCGCATATGTCGCTATTGGCCTTATAAGTGTTCTATATATCTTTATCTTCGTTTTTCTTGTAACATTTTTGCTTTTTAGTATTTTACTGTATCCGTAGTAAGCTCTCCATCCTTTCTGTATCTTTTCTTCTATTTCTTCACTTCTGTCATTTTTTTTGTTTATCTGTACTCCCAGATACTTAAACTTCTCCACTTCTTCAAATATATATTGCCCTATTTGGATTTCTTTTTGTTGACCTTCTTTATTTTCTTCTTTATCTAGTCTTAAATATTTTGTTTTGCCTTGGTTAATTTTCAGACCCATTATTTCTGCCTGGCTGCCTAACTCTTGTAAGACTTCTCTCATTTTCTTCCCTGTTCTAGCCATGATAACTATATCGTCAGCGTATGCCAATATTTGACACTCCTTAGTTACAATAGTGCCCTCGCACCGGACTCTCCTGATTATTTTTTCCAGCACTAATAGGAACAATGTTGCCGACAACGCATCACCCTGTTTGACTCCTTCAGTGATCTCGAATTTATCTGTCTCTTTTTCTCCCCATTTAACTGTGGTACTTGAGTTTTTCATAGTCATTTTTATAAGTTCTCTTAGTTTTACTGGGATCTTCATTTCTTTCAATGTTTCAAATAATTGTTTTCTTTTCACCGTGTCGAACGCTTGCTGAAAATCAACAAACAGCAGGTGCATCTGTATATTGTGCTCGTACGATTTTTCGGCAATTTGCTTCATGATGTGGAGTGCATCTATTGTCGACCTCCCCTCTCTGAAACCATACTAGTAGTCGCCAATCATCCCCTCTGTGGCGGCTCTGAGTCTCCTGTGAATTATCGTTGAAATCACCTTGTATATTATTGGCAACAAAGTAATTCCTCTATAATTCTTACATTCCTCCGCATTTCCCGTCTTGTATATTGGCACCATTCTGCCAATCTTCCACTCTTCTGGCATCTCCTCTTTTCTCCATATATCAAGCAGTAATTCGTGTATTCTCATATATACATCTCCTCCCGCGTTCTTGATTAATTCCCCGCATACATTGTCTTTACCCGCCGCTTTTCCGTTTTTGATACTATTCAAAATCGCCTTCACCTCACTGTACGTTGGTTCTTGTATGTTTTTTTCATCGTCACTATTATCTTCTTCCTCATTGTTCTGGTCTTCCAGCTCTTCGATTTCACTACTGAGCAAATTTCTGAAATATTCCTTCCATATTTCTCTGTTCTCGTCATCATTATCTGCTAGTCTTCCGTTTCTATCTTTCATACTTCTAATTTTAACATTGCCTCTTCCCTTTTGATTTTTAATTGCCATGTAAAACTTCTTCACGTTATTTCCCCTGCAGTCATTTTCAATGTCATTCATGAGGTAATTCCACCATTTCTCTTTCTTTTCCTTGTACTTCTTATATGCTTCTCTTCTTTTTTCTTTATATAACTCTCTATCTTCTTCCCTTCCCGTCTGTATCCATTTTTTTCTTGCTTCTCTTTTATTCTCAGCATTCTTTTCGCATTCCTCATCAAACCATCTTTTATTTTTACTTCTATTTTTTAAACCCAGGATTTTTTCCGCACATGTCGTCATAGTTAATTTTATGTTTTCCCATTCTCTATTCATATTTGTCTCTTTTTTCTTTGCATTGATTTCCTCATTTGTTTTCTCTCCATATTTCTGTTTTATGCTGTGGTTGTTAAACTTTTCTATATTTATCCTTTTTGTTCCCTCTCGGTTTTCCCACACCATTATTATTTTTTGTTTTATCTTTGCAATAACCAGAAAATGATCCGAATCCACATTTGCCCCTCGATATGATCTGACATCACAAATATTTTTACTTCTGTTCTTCGATACACAAATATGATCTATTTGATTTCCTATTTGATCTTTCGCTCCCGGTAACTTCCATGTTATTTTATGTATCGGTTTATGCTTAAATTTGGTGCTGGAAATTGACAGATTCTTGAGTGCCGCTAAATTGCACATCCTTTGACCATTATCATTAGTTCTCTCATGTATTGTATATCTTCCCGCAACCTCTTTCAGGTAATATTATTATTATACATATTAATTATTTTCTGATATTTATTTTACACTGTATAGTCTTACGATAATCTTATAATCATACGATTATACACTGACTAATAACGATATCGACCGACGTTTGAGATCCGAAAAATTAATAATTTCGAATAATTATTAAATATCTGTTAATTTACATATTAATTGAAAAGAAAATTAATTAAAAAAATATAAAATGTGGTGTCGTGCGACACCAGATAGGAACGAAGTACCTTATTACATAAATATTAATTTCAAGTTCTAGTCGGGGTAAAAAATAAATAATTATTCGGATATAAATATTTTGTTATGATTTTTGTATTGATAAAAATCAAAAACTACTTTACAAAATTTCCAAAATAGCGATTTCGGCATGTGTCAAAGTCAATGTAAATCCGCAATCATCGCGGTGATCTTTAAAGTTTTCGAAATTTTTTTTGCACATTCGGCTTTAGATAATTTTTTGCATCTGGGTGGCATTTTTCAAAATCGACTTTTTTTTAAATTTTGGGGATTTTATTTTCGGCTGAAAACTTTTAAAATTAATTTTTAAAATTATTAAATTATATTTTTTTAAGTTATTCGTCGGTTTAACAATTTTAACGCGTTTTTAATTCGCAATACGAAAAGAGTAGCTTATATAGCGTATCACTATTAATTTTAACGATACCCATTGTGGCGTTGAGCGAAGGGCGCCTACACATTTTAGCCGAAGGATCAAATCCCGGTGAAGGCAACTGTTTTTCTAGAGAAATTTGCAAACCTATGACTTGTGATTTCCGAATAATGTACTAATCCTGAGCAGATGTTCCACTTTTGACCACTAGATGGTGCAATTATCGAACGAATAAAAATATTACGCATTTTCGTTACGGACTTTTTTTTTCGATTAGGGTACTCCCTTCGCATCCTCCCATAAGGAACTTCGTTCTAAAAAGTAATATTAAAAAAAAGTACCGATGCTAGAATCGAACCTAGAATTCTTTGCTTATTAGACCTACCACTTAACCTCGTTGCCATGAAACCTTTGTTATAAATTTTATCTTTTATTGCGTTAATTCGTGCAATAAGAAGAAATTTTCAAATTCGATTTTTTCAAAATTGGCTGAATATGGCGCGCTACTATTTCATTCACGTAATGTCTTAGGTGTAATCTTTACGTAGTGTAAGTATAAACAAAAACAAAATTTTGCATACCTGGCCCTCTCCTTGTAAGGCGATATTGCTCTATATTGTTTCAATCAGAAGGAATTAGTATATTAAACAACAAGTTCAGAAAAGTAAAGTTTTACTAAATTTACTAAAGTTACTCGCTCGCTGTGCTCGCTCATACTTAAAAGCTATATGAGTTTAGTAAAACTACTTTTCGAAAGAGTTTTCACATTTTTGTGAAGGGTAAATTTGGTTTGAAGCAGTGATTCTTCGTCAATTTCCGAAGATTTTGTATGTATTTTGGAACGCGACCGTCATTTTGAAAACTGGACAGCCAAAGTTTAAAAAGTTATAAAACTTACCTAATTCACTATAGATGGTACATGTGAATTGTCACAAGTTACATAATAATTTGTAAAGATTACAACGAGCGTTATTGGAAATAATTTGAAAGCTGAAATTCAATTCAACGGTGGCAACAAAAACCTGATATCTTCACTAACACATGCAACATTTAACTGCCAATTATACCAAGTGAAGGTCACATCTACTGAGTCAGTAGCGTTTCGACAGGTAGATAAAAACTATTATAAAATTTTTAAGTGAATTTAATTAATTTCTTTTGAACATTTATTTAATTTACTTTGTACAAATTTCATTAACACCATTACACAAAATAAAATTAATAACATTAGATGCTAGTACGAGTAGGTTTAACGATAAATGTGCATCTCAGTTTACGAACTTACACGATACACCAAAATTGAAATCTGCTTAAGGTGAAATTGTTACCAAACAAAACTGCATCTTTTAAAAATAAATTTGATTCAATTCGCCTTAAAAGAGTATTTTTCTTTTAAACGACAATAGAGGTTTGTCACGGGAATCTACTCATGAAAGAGCTCATACTCTACCGACTATAAAGCAAGCCGAGATAACTTTTTGTATAGTAAAGAGTTCTCGATTTTATAAAGAGAATACCACTACAATATATAATAACCTTTATTTTATCAGGCAAAGCTCAATAAAAGAAAAAATTGCATTTCAATAAAAAACTTAAAAGGTATGATCAATTCAACTTGCAACAGATGCTAATTTGTTCAGCATGCCATCTGAATAATTTGCAATTTGATAGATATGTACCTGATTAACTATTTATAATAATATAATTACACCCGTATTCATAAAAATTTCTTAAAGTGTCGCTTAGGAATGTTTTAGTTATAATACTGTTATAGGTTATGGGTTGTAGGTGATTGGTTGTTTTAGGTTATAAACCGCTTATATCAGTCTTATAATAGTGTTTTAGCGCTATTGAACGTTTATGAATAATGTTTTTTGACATTTTGCTTATAATAGGCTTATAAACCTGTTGTAACTTTTTATGAATACAGCTGTTAGTGTATAAAAACTTCAATGCATACAATGAGATAATATTACACACATGTGAAAAAAGAAGATTAAGGGTATTCACACTCTCTGGTATATCCCGTGGTAAATAGTATACCAAGTTTACCAGGGTGTTATTTGACTGTGTAGTAATATCCCATAAGAGGAAATACCATACCTCGTGGTATTTGTAAGTAGTCCTCGACCGTGTATTTATAGTATGGTAAAGTTAAACCAGTGCGCCGCTTTTCTGCGTAGTTGTATTTTTACTTCTAAAATGGCAAAGTGCACACAGCTGATTTAAAGTAAGTACTACTTACAAAAATAATAACAGCTGATTGTTCCGAAAGTAAGGTTAAAGTTAAAATACAAGACTCAATACCATGTGGTGTGTTCACAGATATGGTATAAATGTGTGGTAAATTTACAACGTATTAAATATACCAGAGAGTTTGAATACTGTAATTAAATTAAAACTTATGTAATTTTCTAAATGATGTAACTATGAATGGCATCATGTGACTCTTTTGTTAACCGAAAAGGGTATAAATAATTCTGCGATTGACGTATTACAAAATTTTGTTTATTTTGATAAATAATTATTATCAATGATTACGTGAAATGTAGCAAGATTTGATTTTATTAAGATTTAAATTTATTAGAATTTAATAAACTACAAAAGTACATCTAAAAATAAGCATCAACACCGGAAAAATCAGATCTTTTCCGAGGGTACTTAACACTTTTTTATACCCTATTAGCTGGAAGCTTGAGTTTTATAGATCCAACCATTAAGCGTCATTCACATCCAAGTAACGTACGACATACAAGACATAACGTACAAAACATAGCAAATGACTTGCCATTCACATCAACATAGATAACACAGAAACGTGAAAATCGCACAGGCGTATTTTCACCCAATCGGTTGACTACAGTATTGGTTTCTCTACGATCGTAGAGAAACGGATACGAATGTATCAGATCTATACATTTTTTGTCATTCATAATTAAACAAATTTCAATAAAAAACATACGCACAAGAAATACACGACACGCTGTAATTTAACCTAAACATTTAAATGTCGAAAGTGTAAACTTTACCTAAACATTTTAAATTTTAAAACGGAGGTGTTGCCTCGTAAAATGAACGCATCTCATTGGTCAAACATAGAAATCATAACGTAGAAGTTGAAGTTGACCAAAGTCTTTGTTACGTTACTTCTTGTCGGCTATGTTTTGTACGAATGTCACTGGTGGCGTTTGAAATCATGCATTTCAACTTTCCTCGCGTCATGTTTTGTATGTCCGCTACGTACGTTACGTGGATGTGAATGACGCTTTATATTTGAATGGCGGGGGGGGGGGGTGATTAACAAATTTTTAATTATTGCGTTTAGTAAATTTTGCAATTTATTTTCTTATTAATGATGTAACTAATATTATCAATATGGGTTCTTATAACGTAATATGCCACGTAGCAGAAGCTATGTTGATTTTTAAATACAATTTAATGAATATTTAAAGGTCGTTACTCACCTATCAGCACAGCACCTGACAAGCATCATCACAGCATCGTCAAGTAGTCAACTTGATGGTTGTGTATAGTTTCATATAACACCTCGGCATAAGAACAGCACAACCGCGGCACCGGACTCTAGACTTCACATGGTAAAAGTTGTTTGGTTGAAACCTGGTTGTTTCAAATTTTCTATTTCTTGCCAAGCTACTTCTTTTTTTTTAGAGTTTCTTTATTTACTATCACTTATGTAATATAAAAAATAAGTATGGTTTCGAACTGCCTCTAGAGCCTGTTTACAAAATAAATTTTTGTACAAAATTATGCTTAAAATTTTCGTTAAAAGGACTTTTAAGAAAAATTTTAACGAATTAAGAAATAGGGCACACATATTTCCTTAAAATTTTACGTAAAATATAGGAAAAGTAAATATTACGCAAATCTACAAATTTTAAGGAATTTTAAAGAAATTTTAACAAAAATTTTAAGCGAAATTTTATAATCTAAACAGGCTTTTTAAGTTTTTCAGAATTCATTTTGTTCATCGCCTGCACTCTTAAAATTGCTACAAAATTAATGCAATAGTGAAATATATCTACTAAAACAATTAGTAAAATTTGTACTAAAAGCAAAATGTGATGTTCAAGTGATGATATATGAGTGTATGGCATCGGCTAAGCATCAGCACCTTACAAACACGGCGTCCGTAAAATATTCTCTCGGAGAAATCTCTAATGGTCGAGGCGTTGACGTGCTTATCAGGTGATGTGCTGATGCTGTTAGGTGAGTGTGCTTGCATTTAAATACACATAAGAAATAAAATTTGCTTGTGATAATCAGTCGCTGTCCGTATGCTGTGCTGATAGGTGATTTACGACCTTAAGTGTTTATAATATACTAATTTTGTAAATTCAAAATAGTTACATAATAGAATTTTCTAATTGTAGTAAAATTATAATATAAGTAGTAATAGTTCCAATTATCTAAAACATATTATTATTAAACATTAACTATAACAATGATTACTATTATTGATTACGGAAAATAAAAGAGGTAAATCGATTGAAAAAATTCCAAAAGGAGAAATTCGAACATTTTCGTGTAAAAGTTGTAAAGAGAATGCGTTTATCTGAAAAAATTTAATATTTTTAATGTTTCTAAATTGATATCAAATTATGTTTAATAATAGTCCTTTAATATTAAAATTCTTCTAAAGAATTAACTATTTAAATTAATTTGGCTGATTAAAAACAGGTTAACTTGCAGTTTCTATTGCAATCGGTTTAGTTGTACTTATAAATAATAAATATATTACCTCGTTTTTTAATTCCACGTTCTTGGTTTGGTTCAGTAATTTAAAGAGTTTATTTTTGATCGTTTCTGCCTAAAAGGTTTTCATTATTATAAACATACAAATATTATTTGGAAGTTATCATAAATTATTTTTTGAATGGCAGAGTTTCACTATTTTTGTTTATTTTATTTTACATGAAAGTAAACATTAAATTGCAAATTTAGTTTATTTTTCTAATTTTTCTGAGTTTAATGTTTACATTATATTATTTCAATAAATTGTAATTAGCGAAACTCATCCATTAGGTAATTCCAATAAAACATCTGGAGATTTTTATATTTTCATTTTTAATTTACCTCTTTTATCAATTTATTGCTGTACATAATTAACACCACAGTATCCACAGTATGTATTATTATAAACATGCAATGACTTAATATGTCCATCTTCTTTTCACTTATAAGGCTATAAAAATGACTTGATATAGTAAATATATTTATTCCAAAATACACCAATAAACCACTCAAAGCTCCTTGATCATTACATTTTTCTACTATCTGACACAACTTCTGATGAATCAATGCGATGCAAAGTAATTTTTGAACAGTTACGCCATGTATTGTTTTATTACATGGTTTTTCAAAATATTCATTAATAACAGAAAATCGCATTATTTGTAATATATTCACCAAGCTTCTAAATAAATTTGAAATAAATAATTTTTCTGCATATATGAATGCATATGAAAATTCTATTATCAAGACTATAAAATTATCACTAAAATTCAGATAGCACAGAATTTGAAATATTGCAAAAAGGATTCCTATAATTGTTAGCCATAAAATGTTCATCGATCGAGCATATTTATTATTGACTATTATATCGAGCTCTTGTAGCTTTTTATCAGTTTTTATCAAGTCCTCTACTGTTGTTAAAATCTCATAACCATGTTTATAATTAAAAAACGATGCTGCAATATAAATCAATATGGTACTATAAACATCAATTAATCCCAAATACTGTTTTACTGTATTACTGTCTAGATGCCAGTCATAATTTTGTAATATGAAAACAAAAAAAAATAAAATATGATACAATTCTATAAGGAGATCGTGATTGAATAGCAGAAAACTTTCGATTGTTAGGTTTTCCTGTTACCGTAAACTGAGCCATAAACATCCATCTTAATGGTACATACATAGGCGCAAGTGATGTCCACACATCTAAATTAATCATATTTCTTGCTACAGGTTTTATCTAAATATATGTTTTTAATGTACAAATGCTTTTGATTAAATTTGCTTCATTTTGTTAATAGTTTTATTAATTATATTTATATTATATAAATGTTTTAATGTATAATTATAGGTCAATATTATAATTTCTTTAATTGAAATATCAATCAGCTGTGCAATGTAAAGCATACAAATGTAGCTACAAAATAAGTTTTGCAAAAAACTGCTACTTGCTTAAATAGTAGAATTACATCAAAGAGTAAATTACGTTTGGGCCTTAGTTATTTTGGTTTTTAAAAACAAAACAAAAAATTTAATTAAGACCTAAACTTTACTTGATGAAAGCTAATTACACTCTGCTGTCTTTGTTGACCATTTCTTACAGTTTTCAAAAGTAGTCAACTTACAAAAGCTTATCTTTTAATATAATATTTCCTAGGACAAAATGATAATTATATTCTTATTAGTAACTATAGCTATTCTGTGGGAAACGTAACTATTTAGTATTATATGTGCATAATATGTATGGAGAGACAGCTCTTATGGGTACTATACCTGTCACTAGTATTTTTCGTACCCTAAAATAAAATTGTGGTCGATTGGTAATGACCCCAGTGGACGATGAACGATGAACTTATTGGTTTTCTGGAGTTGCCACGTGTTAACGTTTATCTCCTTCATCTCATGTGGGCAGCGGGCGTTGGAGTTTGTTGAGGTTTTCTTTCCTCTTTTCTTAGAGCGCTAGGCTTGATCTGGCTGGGTATTTTGGTCCCTTGGGATTATTTTCCTCGATTTTTTCCTCGATTTTTTTTTTTTTTTTTTTTTTTTTTTTTTTTTCCGGTGTTCTCTTGTTGCGTGGTTTGGGGTCAGAGGCGGCGGTGAGGAGTGTGTTTTGTCTTGTGTGAAGCTTGTCTCTTGGATAGGATTCTGCGAGCGGAGCGAGTGTGCAATCAGTGGATTTGGGTCCCCAGTGTTAGATGAACTTGGTCCCTTGGTGTCGATGGGGCGGGGCGAGTGTCCGTGAATTTTTGGTTCCTTGCGTTAGATGAGCTTGGTCCCTTTATGTCCATGGGGCGGGGCGGGTGTCCGTGGATTGTGGTTCCTTGCGTTGGATGCGCTTGGTCCCTTGGTGTCGGTGGGGCGGGGCGAGTGTCCGTGTATTGTGGTTCCTTGCGTTGGAAGAGCTTGGTTCCTTGATGTCGGTGGGGCAGGGCGAGTGTCCGTGAATTATGGTTCCTTGCATTCGAAGAGCTTGGTCCCTTTCCGGCCATGGGTCGTGGCGAGTGATTTGGCGTGTTTCCGGGCGTCTTTACATGGTTTCTTGGCATCCGGGTGTTTTGATGAACCCGATGCTTGGTGGGAACCTGAAACAAACATGTAAAGATTTCGGTTACTTACACCCCGGCTGACGGGCGGATGAGGATGTCCTTTGGCCGGCTGTGCCCTAGGTTGTAGCCTGGTTGATATTGTCCTAGCTGCGAAATGAGGGGATTGTCCGAGAAGCTCGCGGTCTTGTATAATTTTTCCGCCTGGTTCCTGATATGCACGTCGATGGTTTCCATCTTCGCGTCGGCGTGGAGTCTTCTATTGGTGACATAGTACGGGCTTGAAAATGCGTGCCGAATGGATTTATTTTGGACCACCTGGATCTTCTTTATGTGGGTGCGGGCAGCCGTCCCCCACACGGGCGCGGCGTAGGTCATGGTGGGTCTGATGATGGCCTTGTAGATGCGCAGCTTGTTTGCCGGTGACATCTTGCTGTCGGAAGCTAGGAGCGGGTAGAGCTTTGTGAAGACAGCTTTTCCCCGGTTTGCAGCGGTTTGAATGTGTTCCTTCCACAGCAGTCTGTAGTCCAACGTGACTCCCAGGTACTTGGAAGTGTTTGTCCATGGGATTGGGGTCTCGAACATGAAGATGTTGGTTCGAGGACGGATCTTGTAACGTTTCTTTTTGAACATGGTCGCGGTGCTTTTGGCCGAGTTTACACCGATGCGCCATGTTGCGAACCATCTTTCCAGGTTGTTTACAGTGTCTTGCAGTCGATCGGTGGCGAGATCTTGACTCCTGGAGGAAGTGTACACGGCCGTGTCATCCGCGTAGAGCGAGATCTTCGTCCTCGGGTCGGTTGGGGCTGGCATGTCGCTCACGAAGATGTTGAAAAGGGTCGGGGCGAGGATGGATCCTTGGAGTACTCCGGCAGTGATGAAGCGCTCGGAGGATCGGGTGCCTTCGAATTTCACCTTGAATTTTCGATTTTCGAGGTATGACGCAACCAGCTTGACGAGTGCTGGTTGGATGTTGGCGTTGAACATCTTGTAAAGAAGACCTTCGTGCCACACTTTGTCGAAGGCCTTCGAGACGTCGAGTAGAACGAGTGCGGTGACCTCTTTCTTGTTAAAACCGAGGGAGATGTGTTCGACCAGGCGGAGGACTTGCTGAACCGTGCCGTGTCCTGAGCGAAAACCGAACTGCTCGTCTTGCAGGATGCTTTGATCGAACATGGTTTGTTTGATTCGAGTGCAGATGACTCTTTCTGCGACTTTTCCTAGCGACGGGAGGAGGCTGATGGGGCGATAGCTTTGGGGCTTCCGGGGGTCTTGACCTGCCTTGGGAATGACCACTACGTCGGCAGTTTTCCATTTCTGCGGATAGTAGCGGAGGCGGAGTGAGGCGTTGATGATGCCGGTGAGTGCAGCGATTGCCTTGCGCGGCATTGCTTTGAGGGAACGGTTTGTGATTGCGTCGGGTCCGGGTGCCTTCCTGTTCTTCAGGGATCGGATTATTTGAGTGACTTCCTTTGTCGAGGCCGGGTCGATCGGTGTGGGGTCTTCGATTGGGAGGGTCCTCTTGACGAAGTCCTCGACCATTTCGATATGGTCTTGGTTGAGGCGCTCTTCGAGGGGGCTGCATTGAATTTCCAGGTTGTCGGCGAAGGTGTCGGCTTTTTCCTGGTCGCTTTTTGCTTGCGTGTTGTCGGGGCGGGTAATGGCGGGGGTCTGGCGGTTTTTGGGGCGGATTAGATCGTTTGCCATTTTCCAGGCGGATTGGTCCTCGAAGTTGAGCGCTTCGATCTTGTTGGCCCACTCCAGATCGTGATGCGCTTTAACTTCCTCTGAAACTCGCTCCTTGAGGCGGTTGTATTCTCGCTTGTCGTCCGGGTGCCAGGTGCGTTGTGCGCGCTTTCTGGCTCTCCGCTTCTCCCGGATGAGTGCCTTCAGTTCAGGAGGGAGGCGATCTCTGATGTCAGCGACGTCAACTTGCCTCGTTGCGTGCTGGATGGATCACCCCAGTGGAAAAATGAGCATTATAATATATAATATGAGTAAGCATTAAAATTTAATGCTTTAATGAGACAGCATGAAAAGTTGTCTTTGTTTATTACGATTATAGTAATCCTTTCAGGTAGATAGTTATTCTACTATATGAATTCCAAAATCATTTAATTTTAATTTGATTTTTAAAAATTATATTAAAAATTATACTTCAATAAGTTATAATGATTATAATATTATATAATTATATAATAATTCTAATTATAACTTATCGAATTAAATTTTATCAGACTTACAAATTAAACGTCTATAACGTTGGCCATTTTTGGCAAAAGAGCTTTTATTTTTTGTATCCTTTGCCAACCTTCAAAATATTTTAAATCAATTCATATAAATTCATACAAAATTTAAATCAAAATAATAACAAAATTTTAAGCAAATATCCAAAATAACTACAAGGGCGCCCAGTAAACATTTTTACGTAAAATTGACATCAGAATGACGTCAGAAATGTCATAATTTACATAAGATATAAATCACGTATAAGTCATAACTGAATCATTATTTCCCACTTCCTTACGTAAGGCTCTGACGTAATAGATATGACATAAATATGACGTCCACTTGACAGTGATGTTATAGTGATATAATAGTTATTAATTATATAAGGGAATTAAAGAGTCACTAATCCACGAGAAAAAATGGGAACTCGAGGCGCAGCCGAGACTGATATTTTTCTCGACGAGTGTCCATTTTTTCTCGTAGATTAGAGGCTTCTTAATCACCTTATACAATTAATAATTATTATCTACGACTGGTACATAATACATTCCATTACGTACCTAATTACAGTAATGTAATTCCTTTTATAATCGACACCCGTGTATTATGGAATTCTTGCCCGTGGATTATGAGTTCTTGCCCGTGGATTATGAATTTAAAACACCAAACTGACGTCATATCAATGTTTTTATATAATATTTGGAAACCACGAGTAATCGATTTGCAAATTCCGCTAGAAAATAAGTCGCCTTCACCGGGATTCGAACCTCGATGTGCTGGTTGGTGGCTGGCAGTGCTATCCATTTGCCCCTAACGGCCCTTGTTAAAAGTAATAATGCGATTCGCTATATAAGCTACTCTTTGAGTATCGCAAATTAAGAACGCGTTAAAATTATTAAACCGTTGAATTATTAAAGAAAATATCGTAATTTAATAATTTAAAAAATTTATTTTAAAAATTTTAAAAAGTTGAAAAAATTTTTTGAAAATTTTGATTTTGAAAAATGCCACCCGTATGCAAAAAATTATCTAAAGCCGAATGTGCAAAAACATTTTCGGAAAATTTAAAGATGACCCGGATGATTGCAGCTTTATATCAACTTTGATACATGCCGAAATCGGCTGTCAAAATTCCATTTCGATTGTAAATTAATAAATAAACTTTTTGTAAAAAATATAAAATTTTTTATTTTGAGTCATAGATAAAAAAATGTCGTATTAGACTCGCACATAATGGCTATAATTCAGTCGGATAATTATACGCTCGCCTACGGCTCGCGTATAAACTTCATCCTCGTGAATTATAGTCTACATTATATAATATGCTCGTTTAATAATATACTATTTCGTAAGTGTTACTTCAAAATGACTTTGTCATTGCATGATACTGTGACATAATAATTATGATATAAATATGACGTCTACTTGACATAATGGTGATCCTGTAAAAGTAAAAGTATGTTGTTTTTGTTACATCAGTTTTACATAAAAAAGGGACTTGTTTTTTATGTAAGGATATGATTGTATTATTATATCACTTTTACGTCACAAAATTGTCACATAACTTATGTAATAGTATGACGTAGATAATACATAAAAGTATGACTTGAATCTTACGTCATGGTATGATAAAATTATTACATAGGATGAACATAACATTCAAGTCATAAAAATGACATGATTTTAGAGTCAAATTTTATGTCAGTATGATGTCATGATGTCATGCAACATGACATCATATGAGGATCACGAATAGAAGTCAATTTTATGTCAAATTTACGTAAAATTTTATTACTTCTATATGATTTACAAGGGACGTAAAAATTACGTCATGTGTTCACTGGGCGGTCTTTTACCTTCTGTGAATTTTATGAATAAGCTTCGTTTCATTACTGAAAAACTTTTTGCAAAAAATAATTTGAGATATAAAATTTAGATCACATTCATTTGGCGCTGGAACGTGAGGCTCTAAAAAAATCAAATAAAGAAACTCAAATCCCTGCATGATTAAAAATTTTGTTGGTTTAATTCATAATATAGAATCAAAATGATTGAAAAAGATATAGATAAGCGGGAAGAAATCACCAAGGAAGACGAGATAGAAAATATATACTTATAGTACATCTTTTATTCTCTGTGTATTTTATGAATGAGCTTTGCTTTATTAATGTATTCAGTATTACACATATGCTACCAAACATTAGCTAACCATAATTGCTATATTATTATAATATAAATAATTATCCATACAATTTTTTAGAAAAACCAAAAAATGCTTAAACATTTTTTAGAACTAAAATGTTTTCAAGTTATCGTAAATTTTAAATATTATTTAAATAGTTTAAATTTTGTAAATTATTTGTTTTTGTTACGAAGTTGGTAAAGGAGTAGGAAGAGGGCAGACGAATGTTATTTCCGTTTCGTTTAATTTTGATATTTTTTTCTTTCATTGGGCTTTGCTAATTAAAATAAAGTTTATTGTATACCTGATATAGGTAATTTTATTCATTATTTAACCTACTTCTCTCCAAATTTGAAATTAATTAAACAAAGTAAAATAAATGGATTTTAAATGATAAAATGTACTTATCTTAATGCGGTTTTATAAAGAAGAAAAGTCTGGCTTTTCGGGAAGAGTAGGGTTACCGCGTTTTCTTCAAATGTAAAAAATTATTATTTTATTTAAGATTCATAAGTTGGAATGAATTACAAACCAATTATTGTATTGATATTGGTTTAATAAGTATTTTAGTTGTTGATTAGTACTAATACCATTAAGAATAAAAAATAATAAACAAGAAAAAAGGATCAATTTTCATCCTTATATATAAAATCCCAGCTCACTCCTGCACGTCACTCACTCACAGCATGTCAATATTTTAGCAAAATTTTTAGAGGGGTGCATGGAAGAGCGTTGTTAACAACTGAATTATCTAATAATAATTTTTGATTTGTTCAAAATAAAATATAATAAAGGAAACCGGAATTATTTCAAAATCAAATTAATAAAATCAAAGTAAAAGAGAAAACTTGAAAGCCGGTGGATCTTAGGTTAGCGTTATGAATTTTTTAATTAAAACCGCTAAAACAGAGATCCACTGTCTATCTACCCGTCTGCGGACGGGCTTTCCACCTAGTCTATTATAAAAATGAAATGACGCATGTATGTTGATTCATCACTTGAGAACGACATGACCGATTTGGCTAATTTTTGTTTGGTTTTGTTTGTTATTGTCAGGACAAGGTTTGTATGAAATAAAATTTATGGAAATCCTATCCAAAAGAAATTTTAGTCACACGTTACATGACGCGCTTGAATAGATTAACAAGGTTCGCATAAAGACAAATTGTGTCGGCGACAGGTGGCGCAACGATAGAAAACTTGTTTGATCGCTATAGGTACACTTCTAAGTCCTTCGACCGATTTGAACCAAATTTGAAACACTTGCTCACTAGGACTCGGGCTAGGTTTTTGTGCAATTGTGCAAATCCTGTGTTTGTAGAAAATAAGCTACAAGACAGGCTGCTCCAATTGACCTAAAAGTGAAGATGAACACAATTTGATAGGTGGCGCTGTACTAAAACAATATGTTCGACTTATGCAGTATTAACGGCTATACAATATACAATGTAGTTAACGTTGTTTACATTGGCAATCGTGTTTTTTAATTCAATTTGGTTTACATTAGTTAATTTTATAATTTAAGTGATATTTAATAGTAAGTATATAAAGAAACACTTAAAAGAATGATTGAAATACACTTAATTCATAATTTATTCAATGTAGGTAACTAACTGTTAAATTTTCTTTTAGAGGAAATGGTTACTGAAAATGCACCGTTATTACTTTCATTAGCAAAAATATTTAATTATTTATATGCTCTGCCGTCTTATAGATGTATCAATGAGAGAGAAACAGTTTTAAATGCGAAACACCTCATTACTTCTACATGTGGTATTAAACACCAAGATACAAATGCTATTGAGGTATTTGCTTTAAGCAAATAAGTAATGCTTTAATGGAAAAAAATTTAGAGAATATACATGTAAGGATTGAGTGGCTTGAGTTGCCCGTAATAAAACTCGTTTCTATGCAAGTTTACAATCGATTTTTTCGACCAAATTAAACGTATTGGTTATCCGTACTAACCTACTAATTTTGCGTAGAAACCTATATATGAAATATATGACACAATTGTTACGTAGATAATACATATGTTGAGACTTGCAGGACAGAAGATAAAAATGTATAAAATAACAGAACTCAACCGCCGTAGCAAGTTGATTCCAGTTGTATCCGTCAACAGGAAACTTGGTATCGGGACACCTGAGGTAAGTATTGCCCTTGAAGAAAATTACCCAACCAACACACGTCGCTTGTCTCATTACATTCTAATTCTATAAATTGCCATAAATCATTATAATAACTATTCAAATAATTTTAAAGTCAATAAATGACGCCAAATCGCATTCAGTAAATCAGTGATTTCCATAATAATCACGATGCGATATGCGCCAAGATAATTTTCGAATCGGAAATTCCATCATAAAACTTTTCAGATAAATACAGTATGAACACGCTTGAGGCAAGAACAACCGTAAATGGTTACAAAAACTGATGTTTGAAACTCATCACAATACGAGAAGTCACTCATTAGATGCTAACGTTACCAGTATCATCGATAGAATGAATATAATCCTTGCTTCTCACGCAAATCGAGCTCAAATAATACCCTGGCGCGCAAAACTCGCAGCTGGAGATCAAACACGTTTCGGCCTGTCCGTCCTTGAAGTAAGCACATCTTATAGGCTTGTAAACAAAGTCATAAATTCACGCAGGTACTATCACAAAATTTACTACAAAATATATTATTCGAATTGATGTGCATGTCGTTAATCATAACAACAAATAAAAATTATCCTTATTTTCACACATAAATTTTAGTTACTCTCATTCGGCTCCCAATCGGATTGCGTTCTAAACAAACCAATCTCAACCAACGGTGGTTACATCTGCTAGTAATATATAATTTAATAATAATTAGTTACTGTAAAACTTTGTGGGTAATTATAGTAATTGATGAAAAATAATAATTTAATAATTGCTAATATTTCTATCAAAAATGTAATAAATAAAAGCAATAAAAATAAAAGTAATAAATAAATCGGTATTTGGATGTTTGGTCCACAGACTATTGATAGGACGATAGATCCAACGGACAATTGATCACCAGACGATTCGTCTAGCTAGCTATTTAATATTCAATATTTTAAGCAAAATTTATAAATTATAATATTATAATTTTATTTATTAAAAAAATTAAAGCTGTTCTTATTAATGGTGATTGAATAATGTACAACTCAATTAACTGCTCAAAATTTTAAGTTATAGCTGAAAATCATATAAGAATAATAATATGTACAATTTTGAAGATTGAGTCGTTTGGGAATCTAGAATCCTAGAATCCTTTACATCGCCTTACGATTGCCAAAAATACAAATAATTAGCAAAAACTAATTGAACTATTTTTATTTGAAGCTATTTGAACTATAATTATTGGATACATACTGATAACATTTATATAACATTAATTAATTTTTTGCAGGTTTATTTGAATGCAAGAAAACAACATTTCTCGCCTTTAGGACAATTACCTAACGCAGGACCAAGTTCGCATTCTTCTTTGCAGACCGTAAACGGTTGGTTTACTCCAAAGAGTTTACATGTTTGACCTAGAAGAAAATTTTTAATTCAATTCTTATACCTATGGTCTAGTAAAACAAAAACGTTTGAAAAAGAATTTAACTTACCTAGGCCCATGACGGTGACTACCGATGTAAATAATACAAGAAGTATAACAAAAGTATGAATTTTCATCATTTCAATGTTTCACAAAAATTGCAATTTATGGCTATTTATACCTACAACCTACTGTTATCGTTATCAAATTGTGTTTAATCTTAGATGCTATCTATTGAGTAAGTTATAATTAAAAGCAATTAATTACAGAATTTTTAATGCAGAAAAAACACTAATGTATTAATTATTTATTAATTTAAAATGGTTTGCAGTTGCTTTGCCAGTCAAGTCTAGTCGACCCAGACGGATTTGAAAAAGAGATACGAATTTAACATGACGAAGAGTTTTCTTCGGTTTTGTATGAAATTTAAAAAAATCGTTTTAAGTCTTAAAGTCAATTTAATTAAATTTGAAATTAAACTTAAATGAAGAAACAAAAATTTTAACTGTAATAAAGTTTGTTAGTTAATAAATCAAATTGTTATAAATTTAAAAGAGTAGCGAGAAATTAAAATTCTATTTTTATGAATTTTTACGACATTTTGTACCTCTTTTTCACAAGCCTTTGCTTCATATACCTCTTTCAATAATTTCTTTATTCTAAATACGATTACAGTTTAAAACCATCATGTTCATCTTAGAATCCTCGTAGAATTGCCAAAACATTTACAAATTTTTTTTTTATAATGAAATCATAGTGACAAGAAACAAAATATTAAAATTCACAAAGCTATCTTTTTGCGGTGCTGTGTTCAGTTAATATAAGCTTAACATTAATTATAACTGTAGAAGAAATACGGATAAAATTAAATTTTGATTTATTTCTATCTAAATATAACGAAAATCAAACAGTTAAATATGCAAAACTTAATTGATATGCATTTATAAAATTAAATTTTGATTTATTTCTATCTAAATATAACGAAAATCAAACAGTTAAATATGCAAAACTTAGCTTAATAGCTTTTTTGTTTCGCATCAAAATTGGGTAGTTACTATATTTAAAATAGTAATTAAGAAAATTATTATGGTTAGTTATCAGTTCCACCAATTTTTTAGAGCCAAATAAATAGAGCCACCGCCACGGTTCTTCCCAAACTCAAAATAACTCTGTTTAATAAGAAAATTCCTAAGACTACCAGCTTTGAAATCAATACTGCACTGTTCTTCAGTAATTTTTTTTTTAATAATTTCAAAAATATTTTCAAATTTACCACTTCTATTTTATCAATTTTCATAACGTAATATTGGTTTTTCTTCTTTTTCAAATAAGTGGTAAATGTGGTTAAATTATATCTTTTTAGTGTTTTTTAAATTATAATTTTCTACATACTATGACTTTTTCACTTTACGGTAAAAATTCTGTTATTTTAACGATCTGTATAATTTTTTCAAATATTATACTACCATTTTATAAATTCAAACTAAATAATCACACAATTTACTGAAAATTTTTATTATTTTCTTATTTTCATTCTTTCTGTTTAAATTTTATAGTCATTGCTTACGTTTAAGTTTAGTTATGTTTACGTTCATTATTAACCGAACTTTTTTTAAACTATCAAAATAACTGATTGGAAATTAATTTTCAAATAAAAACAATAACAATGGAATTCAAATAAAAAGACAATCATTTTAGAAATAGTATATTACGTGCCGAGGTGGAAAATGCTTCATTACAGCCAAGCGCTAAGTTAGTTGACTAAGGCGCAAAGCGCCGAAGTCAACTCTATGCGCGAGGCTGGAATGAAGCTTGACACCGAGGTATGTATACAATTTTATTCAGAATCAGTTTGTAAATAATTAAAGATCATTAAATTTCATTTTATTAACGCACATTTTTTGTTAGTTCCATTTTTTGCCTACCGACAATGCGACATTGCAGGTCGGGAAGTGATCACTTCCCACCCTAAGGTTGGGAAGTAAAACAAAATAGCTTTCTGATTGGTTGTCAAGTGAAAGTAAATAATAAACAGCTTCCCAACTTTTTAAAAGTCAGGTATGTGTCGATTACTAACTGATTGTGAATAAAATATTTTTTTATCATTTTATTATTAGGGTATTTTTTTCATTTTATCTGTTATAATGGGAAGCCAGAAAAAAACAAAAATCAATTTCCCATGTTATTTCCTTGTCATGAAGTGTAATAAAGAAATTATTTTGTAAAGCAATGTAATTTTTGTTATATTGTAAAAAAATTGACGTAAGTGATTCGGAAGAATTTGTTAGCATGTCACTCGATATCTTAAATTTCCCAGCCGGCAGTACTGCTATCTTTGAATTAAAAATTATATTAAGAAACAAATGATTCATTTTCTAAATTGTGTAAAATAAAGAAAGTAATGACTGAATCTGGAAATGCACTTCTGGCATAGTACAGATTGGTAAAAGTAAAAGCATTAAACTACATTGGTATTGTAGAACAATCCGCAGTTCTTTAAATGTGATTGTAGATTGTAGATCAACCTTCGTTTACGATAAATAATTGTGACAATTGTAGTTATAATGTTAAGTTTAATCAAAATATTCATTTATTTAATTTTCCTTAAAGCTCCGAACTACTTTTGCGCTGTAAGGCGTAAAAGTGACTTTTACGCTAGCTTACACAATTTTTTTTTTCAATGGAATTTCATTCTTTAAATTATATAACGCATTTAATTCAAAAAATTCCACACAACCTTAAAACTAAATTTTAACAACTTTAAAGTAAAATTTTTAAACAATTTGATAAATGTGACTTTTTCCGAGAGCTCTTCATAATATTATATTGATTTCTTGCCACTCTGAATTACAAGAGTTTTGTTTTAAAAAGTAACATTTAAATAATATGTATTAACATCAATTAGTCTTATGTGAAGCTATAAGTGTACATTTGTTTATACACAAATTTCAGTCCGAATAATACATTCAATTTTTTCTCCAAATTATCAAAAATCCCAAAATAATTTCAAAATTTTTATTCAAGCAAGAAACTTTTCACATTTGACACATCTCATAAAATCTATTTTATGAATTAAAATTTTTATTTCGTTTTAGGAATAATAAATTAATCTGTTAAAATACTGCATAACATTGTTAAACATAATTAATATTTTCAAAGTTATTAAATGGATGTAAATAATAATTGTGATTTACAATGTGTTAGTGTCGCAATTGTAAGTACCTACTTATAAAATTAATCAGTTAATTAATGAAATAATTAATTAATTAAGTTATTAGTGAAATAGATAAAATCTTCTAATAAAACACTGTCCAGCATCGACTCAATGCACTGTGCTTTTTCCTAATATTTTATTTCTTTCGAGTAGTATTCTCCGCAGTCGAAAGTTTACTCCTATTTAATCCTGAAATAGATAATTGCTCCTCTTGTGATGCTAAAAACAATAGTAAACCTAGTCTCATCTTATAAACGATATTTTATTATCCTCGCTTCATTCTAAATGAAGATTTGCGAACCTCGTTACGTCCTAAGTAAAATTTTGTATCTAATATTTACCTGATAACTTATCTGATAGTTTTCTAACAGTATTGAAAATCTGCCTAATAATTTTTTTGTGATTGTCTGAATGTTTGTGTTCTATGAAACTTAAAGTTTTTATTTACTTTTCTAAAGTCTTCTAAAAGAAATTTTAAGTTAGATCATGTGTAATTTTTGTATAAGTTTTTAGTAATATTAATAAGTGAGTAATATTACTCACTATTCTAATTCAATTTTTAAAAACTAAAAAATATTCATGAAGAACTTAAACTAAATACAACTATGCTAAAGACTACTTTACTACTAATAATATTCTTGAATTATTACATCGCGTTATTTAATTTTGCTTTATGTTCTTATGTTTAAGCAAATTGCAATCTTGCTGTTTCCATGGAACTTGAGGGATCGACATTAGATAAAGCGATATTTGCTCTTACTTTGTAAATCTTAACAAACGTTTATCTAATGTCATTATCTTCTTATAGAACATAACTAGTAAACATTGTTTTTCAAAAATAACATTTTTTGTTATTTATAATATGGTTATTAATATAATAAACAATAAATTATGAAAAATATTTTTATGAAACTAAGTTTCATTGTTAGATATACTTTCTTCGATCCAATAATTCATATACTAGGTACTTTAAAAAAATTATACATATTTGTTATCCACGTTCTGCACTTCTAGATCTGGTTTTATATCGACTATCATAAATATATTTTCAAAATTTCTTCAATTTTAGGCTTTATAAGAACAATAACTTATAAGGACAAAAGCTATTTAATTAAATTATTAGCTGGTAACAATGCTGTTTAATTAGCAAGTTAAAGGTAACGAGCAAGAAAAAAAATTTGGTACACCAGTTTATAATGTTTTCTTTTACAAAATTATTGCAATATAAATAATTATTATTTCGAAATTGGTTTTTTATTTGTTTAATATTTTCTAACCTTAATGGTATTACTAATCAACAACTGAAGTAATTACTAAACAAATACAGTTGTGAAGTCATTACAAATAGACGACACGGTTAAAATATATGAAAATTTGAAAATGCGTAATACAAAAACTACCTACAAATATTTAAAAATTGCGTACTCTTTAGAAAAATGGATTGGTTTATCACAAATTCAAATAGTGAATAGCAAAAATAAATCTACCGGATATTGTGCGCTATATAAACCAAATTATTTTATTCAATTGGTTACATATGCTGTTGTTATAACTACTATTATAATGTCTTTGAACAGAACTACCTTTCTTCAAATGATGTCTCTCTTCAATCGATTTCTACAATATATGGCAATTTTTGAAAAATATCAGCACACTGTTTTAGTCACTTCGATTATTTTATGTTCCTTGAAGAACAAAACTGTAATAAAAAATAATTTAGAACAATTATTTACATTAGATGAAAAATTAAATTTAATGAACATAAACTTTAATAATATACACTACAATATCATTTTTAACGGTTGGGCAGAATTGGTGATCGTTAAAATAATATTTCTACTTTTGTATTTTATTTATAATGCTAAGAAATTATTAATAGATAATTCGAATTTAAGTGCTAATTTTCATTATTTTATATATATGTTATACAACATTTCAATAAATTTGTCTTTTATAACGTGGATTATTGTGATAAAGGAAAGATTTGAACACCTAAACAAAGTTTTGACAGAAAACCAAAACTACATGAAAAATAATTCGAAAATTTTATTTCAGTTTTCAGTAGTTTATAATAAGTTAAGCGATATAATAAGATCTGTGAATAACTTTTATTCTTTTCCAATTATTATCATACTTTCAATAAATTTAATCGCTTTTACAGTGGAAGTATATATTTTCTGCTCACTTCTATTTGTTCATCATCAAAAAGATCTCTCTATACAACAATTATATATTGCGACATTATGGTTAATATATAATATAGCAGATATATTATTTCTGGTTTTACATTGCCATTACTTGATAACATCTGTAAGTATTTATTGTTAAATTAATATTTTAACTGTGAACTGTGATTTTTTTTGTTTTTGTGATTTGTAATTAAATCTTAGGTTGGGTTTTTCAACAAATTTAAAATAAGTAGACTTGATTTACTAATTTAGGTAAGCTAAAATTTGTAACATTTTTGAAGTTTGTAATCTTTTGCAGATAAGAAATTTAGTTTGGTTTGCTGTCACATAAAATTATAAAACTTTGTAAATTGTGTAGATACCAATTCATAGAATTGAATTTTGTATTACATAAAAATTGAAATATGTACTAATGGAAGATTTTTTAAATCCAAAATTAACTTTTTTTATTATATTACTTTAATTTATTACTAGCACTACAATCGCAGTATTGGAAACTAGAACACATAACATTGACTTCTTAAACATTTAAATCGATTTCTTCAATTCATGGTAGTATGTGAAAAATATCAGCACTTTATTGAAATTATTCAAGTCAGATGAAAACCTAATTAGATTAAAACTTAGAAATTTAATTAATAATTTGAAAGTATTTTTGTAATTTGGTTAATTATAAGAGCAGTCATTGTGTTAATTGATTAATACGAAATATTTCATCAGTGAACTTTGCACAATGTTAATATATATCGTTTTGTTACATCTTAGATTATTATTATTCGATAAAACATATTAAATGCAGGCAAATTAAAATGATCAATAATAAAAACACTAAAATTTATGTAATTTGATAACTATAATTTAGTGGAAATTGTAAAATTTTATATTTTACTATGATTAAATCGATTTTAAAATTTTTGTCATTATTAATAATTAATTACAGTTTGATATCTGTGAATTTAATTGTAATAATAATGTTATACTAAAATTCTTCAATTTTATTCTTAAATAATCTAAATAACGTTGAATTTTGCTACATATATATTATATCCAAGAATTGTGATTATACATTAAAACATTTATGCAATTTGCACTCTTCTTGGCTTGCACACTGTTAATTTACTCTTGCATTCTCGTTTAAAAGTTTCAAATCTATTCTTTTAGGCCAATTCCGTAAAAAGAAGAATATTTAAATTACAGCAACTGACAAATAATGCGGAATCAAAACAAGAAGTAAGTTGATGTAGAAAGTATCTAATAAGCATAATATTCTGGTGAGTAATTACTGTTTTTCCTTACTCCTACTAAAAAGGTGATTAAGATTGCACGCCCTACGATGGATCAAGATATTGTTTCAGATTTAAACAAATAATTTTGTGAATACATTTTTTTCTTTTATAATGTAGTTATTTATTTTTAGATAAATGCATTTTCACTGCAACTACTTCATGACAACTTTAACATTACGGCTGGAGATTGCTTTACAATTGATTTAACCTTATTATATTCTGTAAGTTAGTAATGACCTATTTCCACCACATATATATAATATACTTAAAATTTAAAACAAAACAATGTTGAGAGCAGGTAAAATAAAATTTTATGCTCTTCTGATAAGTAAAAATTTGAGATCAATATTTCGTTTACATTGACATTACCACATTGTCAAAATATAAATCATTGTGCCACTTTATTTATTTAAGAACTCTTAAGATTTAAGTGTAAGTGGGGTAAACGGTGATAAGTTAAATTTAATATAGTTTATTAAGTGCTCATAATTTTTCTAATTATTTTTATTCTTTTCTAGATGCTATCCGGAGGAGCTATGTACATAATTTTGCTAATTCAGTTTGAGTTGTAAACTTCAAACAGTACATTCTTTGTTAACATACTTAGAAAGGAAAATATAAAATTGGCTGAATATACTTCATACTAGACACATTTCTTCAACAGTAACATCATTATACACCAAAAGTAATAGTTCTTAAGTAGCACATAGTATGTACCCTATTTCTAAAAATACTGTATTAAATATGTATATCGTATAATAATTGGTGGTTGCCCATCAACAAGTTGTTTTGGGTGATACGGAAGTGCTGTACATTTTAATATAACAGTGTAATCACTTGCGTGGATAATTTGAATTTTGATTATTTATCATTATTTTGTCAAAATATCCATACTATTGTTATTTAATATATAAATTATTAACTAGTGAAATATTTTAAATTAAAAAGTTTTTAAATGGAACAAGTTAATTAAGCAATAATTATATTTAATATTTTTGTTAAACCCGGCGAAAGTTATCGCTTTCAGCAGAATTTATAAATTTAATAAAACAATAAATATTATTATCGTTTTATTAACTTGTTTAATTTAAAAACTTCTTAATTTAATATATTATTATTATTCATCAAATGGTTAAGGTTATTAACATGTGATAATATTGTTTTATTTTTATAAAATTAATTTTTAAATGTTACATAAAATTGAAATAAAATTTAATTTATAACTTACATAATATTGTTCAAAAACTATTTAAATGATTGATATAGTTTGCTACATAATATGTTATAACTTTATGTTTCGAATTTCGGATTCGAATAGCTTTTGAACAATATTATTTAAGTTATAAATTAAATTTTATTTCAATTTCATGTAACATGTAAACATTAATTTTATAAAAATAATATATTATTATTCAGCTATGTGAAAAATAACAACAATAGTAATTCATATTTTTGTAGTATATTTTCACAATATTTAATCTGAAATTTAATCGAAACCAATTACCAGTACTTTTATAAATACATTTTTCCAACTATAGTCGGATTTTTTTAACTCGCGTATGACTAATCTCCAAGTGCAGTGAGATTTAACGTATAAAATTTAGTTATCTTTGTCATATTTAGAAAAAAGTAACTATTAGAAAAGAGACAGAAAAAAAAATACGTCGCCGTAACTTTGTAATGAAAATGAATTAAACGTACGTCGATTTTAGCTATTTTAACTGTCATTTTGTTTAATTTTTGACATATAATCTCAAAAGATTATGACATCTGACATCTCGTTTGATATAAAAAACCCTAAGACATACGTTTTGTAAATTTTGATTCATACAATTTTTTTGATAAGTCATACGCGAGTTAAAAAAAATTCGACTATACTTTTGAAGTAACTTAGCTACACAACCCTGATTATAATATTTGTAAAACAAACTTTATCAAATCAGTTTATTATAATACCAAAAATTATGTTATAATAAAATACAGTCTGCAAGTATCAAAGTGTTTTGCAACGCTTGCAAAATGCTTTTATTAATTTTAAAAATAAAAAGTGATTCTAATTAATTTTCAATGGTTGTTTGATTTGAATTGAGGTTTTCGGAAGATAAAAATGTCAAAATTTGAAAGATTTATGAAAATTTTGTGATTGTGAAATTGATTCAAATTATGAAATTGGTAATGCAATTGTAGTTGCTAACTGATTTTAAAGTTTTGGCATTTTTGAAGTCAGCATTGTACCCATCCATGAGTATTGTCGTGTTTTTTTTTCACTTCAACCAGATAAATTTCCTGGTGGTGCTTGGAGTTTTGGTCACCAATCTAAACGTTTTTTAATTTTGAAAATAAAACTGAATGGTTAATCACCGTACCTTTATTTTCTATAAACATAAAACAATGAACATAAACAGAAACAGAAACTTAAACTAATGAAATCAAACTTTAAATATACCGTTAACGGAATACCTTTTTTTTTTAACTATTTTCCTTCCTTTTGTACTTTCGCCGTCGTTCTCTGCTCCGCCACAGTTATCTCCTCTCTAGCAATCTTCTTTCCAAACTTTACCTCTTCACCACTTCAACAATTCTATTTTTATGCTTTCGAGAGCCTCTTCTCGAACTTAATCGTCCTTTTCTTTTTTTATTTTATTAAATTTCGAGAGATTAATTTCTCTTCAAAATTCAGCCGGCACCCGGTTTATTATATTTTTTTCACCTCCTTTTTTTTTCACGCTCCCTCTTTTTTTTACCCCTTTTTTAAATACATCTCAACGCACCCGATATTTTCAGAATGTGACAATTTGTTGGAATATTGTGAAAATCTATTGAAATGAATGGATTTAAATATTGACAATTGATACATTTTTGATAATTTGAAATTGAATTAATAATATTAAATTACATTTAAACATGCCTGTTCTTTACAATTAATATTAACTATCATCAGTGTCTAATGAAGTTAAAAAGTTCCGTCCCTCTTTTTTCTTTTAGCTACTGTAAAATATTACTTTTCTAGTAAAATATTACTTTTCTTCATACCTCATTTCTTCTTTCCATTCATACAAATCTTGGAGGTGGAACTGACCTTGGATGCGTTCTGTTATTTTGTTGTATAATTTGTATGTGTTTTCTGATATCTTCCCGTTTATTATGTATGGACCTTCGTAGGGTAAATGTAACTTGGCACATTAGTTTGCAGACCGTAAACCTATTCTCAAGCTTTTGACTACCACTATATCTCTTATAGAAAATGTAGTTTTCTTTTTGATCTTTCCATTCACCTTTTGTAAATATCTTAATCTTCGATTCAGCTTTTCTCGCACTCTTATTAAAGTTTGTTGGTAATCCAAATTTTCATAATTTATCATCCATGATCTTCTGGGTAATATTTTCTTCTTTTTGATCTTAAATTTTTTCAATAGGTCAATTCTTATTATATTATAATCTATTTTCATGTCTTGTATCATCATAATTCCACAATTATTTGTAGTTCTCCCAATAGTTGTTATGCTTGTATTTAAGTTTTTATTAATCCTTGTAAATGAATTGTTGTTTGAAGATATTAATTTTACTGGATGGGTTTCTATAACTTGTTTCTTAAAATGTTCAAAATTTAGGTCGTTAATCTTTTCACTCGATAGCAAAATTTCCGCATCCGTGTCTACTAATGTCGTCAGCTGAATATTGTTAATTTTTATAAAAATGTATGGCAGTCCATTGACACTTTCGTCTATTATAGTATTATCTTTCTTCACCGTTGTTTCCTTGATTATTTTTATATTTTCATCTATTTTGTTAATATCCTTTTCCGCAGTTTGTTGTGGTGATTTCAATTCGTTGATGTCTTGGTTTGATTTTTCTTCTGCGTGCCTAAATATGTCTTTTATTTTCTGTAAATTTTCGTCCATTTTCTGCATGATTTGTTCCATCATTTGCTGCATTGTTTTTCGTTTTATTCCTACTTTGTCTTCCATCTTACCCTGTTTTTCCATAACCTTTTCTTCGATTGTTAATACCGTTACGTTTTTTTCTATATCTCGCAATACTTCGTTCGTGCTTTTTTGAATCTTGTCGCTCTGTTCAACTTTTGCTCTTGCTGTGCTTCTTGTAATTCTTTTGTCATTCATTTTGATGCTTTTAAATACAAATTAATTTCAAAGATTAAAAATTAGGTAAAATATTAAATTTCCCTGCAATTGTAATTAATAACACACTTATAATGAAATCTAATTGTTTATAATGTTGACGTATTTAGCAATCTGTCAAACTTTTCAAATGTCAATATTGTAAATATCGTGTCAATATTTTATTAAATCAATATTCTGTTTAATTTTTTGGGTCGTTCTGGTGAATGAATTTTTGATTAATCTCAGTGATGTCGTGGGTTCGAGTTCCACGTATTGGGCGCCAATTTAAATTTATTGGTTGTCGTGTTTTTTTTTTCACTTCAACCAGATAAATTTCCTGGTGGTGCTTGGAGTTTTGGTCACCAATCTAAACGTTTTTTAATTTTGAAAATAAAACTGAATGGTTAATCACCGTACCTTTATTTTCTATAAACATAAAACAATGAACATAAACAGAAACAGAAACTTAAACTAATGAAATCAAACTTTAAATATACCGTTAACGGAATACCTTTTTTTTTAACTATTTTCCTTCCTTTTGTACTTTCGCCGTCGTTCTCTGCTCCGCCACAGTTATCTCCTCTCTAGCAATCTTCTTTCCAAACTTTACCTCTTCACCACTTCAACAATTCTATTTTTATGCTTTCGAGAGCCTCTTCTCGAACTTAATCGTCCTTTTCTTTTTTTATTTTATTAAATTTCGAGAGATTAATTTCTCTTCAAAATTCAGCCGGCACCCGGTTTATTATATTTTTTTCACCTCCTTTTTTTTTCACGCTCCCTCTTTTTTTTACCCCTTTTTTAAATACATCTCAGTATATGTTTAGCTATAGCAGTAGAGTCCACAAAGATAGGCTTCTACACGAAATGATATGCTCCAAGAAAGGGAAGAACTCAATGAATAGAAAAACCGATATAAGATGGCTTGAGCAATATCTACAGCCATCTAATTGTCTTATTACCCTCACGTATTGGGGTTAAGTTTTTCCTACTATGACGGAAACTCATTTTAGGTTGTTTCTTAACTCACGATTATATACATCTTGTTTTCGAGAATTTTAGATTATAGATCGTTCAGATAACAATACGTTGTAATCGTGGGCATACAGGTAAAAGTGACTAACTCAAAAAATTGTGGAAATGAGTTAAAATGATTAAGTCCGTAAAAATGTAAGACACAGGTCTGAAAAAAACGTCTATGTTCTAATAACGTATTGAACATGTTTCATTATTCGAAAAAATGAATTAAAAATATTATAAAGCTGATTTTTCGCAAAATGCGAAACATTTAATTTGATTTATCTCGAAATTCTATTTTTTGACTTGGTCACTTTTACCTGTATGCTCACGGTATCGTGATTTTCATGTATATCTCTTATCATTATTATTATTCCGACGAAGACAATACATCTCGCCGAAAGCTCAATAAATAATTCATAATTTAACGTTTATTTAACTTGTTTATTTTTTAAACTTATTTAATATAATTTATCACAAGTTAATAATTAATATATTTAAATATTTAATTGTTTTATTATTATATTTTTATTTTTATATTTTATTCTTATTTTCTTATCCGAATAATAAATTGATCTGATAAATAGCAGAATATCATTGTTTAAATTGATTAATTAACTTAATGTATACTTAATGATTTAGAAAGTGATATACTTATGTAGTAGGTATGTACAAGTACTTTGATAATATCAAAGTAAATCTATAAATTTACATTCAAGTATCTACTTAATAAATCAATCAGTTAATTAATTAAATAATTAATGGATTAGCGATATTATTTAAATAGATAGAATCTTATAACTACACATTGTTCATTAGCAAGCAATGAACAAAGTCATTGAAAATTAAAAACGTTTTTGTGAGATTCTAGCACTGATTTAAAGCAGTTTGCATTTTTGTACATTTTGTTTATTTCGAATAGTATTCTATTAAGTACTTATTATATAATAATATATTATATATTTATATAATTATATATTTCTACGAAATTGAAAATTGTACACATTAAAAGATATTTTTTAGTTTTCAATAAAATTAAAAAATTTTAAAATTAAAATAATCCAATTTTTATATTTTTACAATTTGTATTATATTTACTACTTCTATAGTAAATTGAATGTGTACTGAACAAGTTTAGAGTTTATATAATTTCTATTAGTATTGTTCAGTGCCGGTAGTGGTATAATTTCATTATTGCTAATACGGCCATTCAACACTTGCCATATCTACGTGACATGAATCTCTCGAATTACAAAATAATGTAAATATCTTTTTAGGGGCTCTCCACATAGCTCGGGCTCTGTTTGCCAACGTGAAACACAGAAGTAGAAGCAAATGGTTTTTATTGTTGACCTGCTATGTTTTACACGTGTTTAAAAATGTTCAACATTTTTTGTATTGGCATTACATATCATGACATAGCACAGCAGAGCACTATCGATTATCGAAGTGGTTTTAAGGTTATAAACATCGTTTGTTGGTTTTAATATTTTTTATTATTAATTATTTTAGTTAACAATGTCTAGAATCTTATTAGATGATGATCTAATTATTAATTTAATAAAACAATTTTATTATTTTTATTATTGATTTAATTTAAAATATAATTTAATTTAATAAAAATTTTGGTGATTAGGCCGTACCCACCAACGACAAACTTTCTTAGATACAATGCGATTTCTCTTTCTTTAAAATAACACTAGGTACATTAAGTAAAATTAAACCTAGAGCAACGCACTTGATTCCACAGCCATCTTCAAAATAAATAATAACAAAAATATTAAAAAACACAATTTCAGTTGCCTTAACTGCTGACCACCGCATCAGGTAAATCGTCTGCATTTTTTGGTAAAGTTGTTGAAGTCAACAAATTTGAATTTAAAAATGGATTCAGGGTCGCCACAAATTCAATGTCAGTTGTCAAAAATATCTTAGCATAGCACATAGAGGTATATATTAAAACTACTGGAGGAACCACTAGGTGCAACAAAACGGTCCGACGTAAGTTTACGCTTCCCCCACTCCTTAAAGGATTCGGTTCAAATTTTGTAATGCAATATCATAGGATAAATGATGTTTAAACGTTTAAATAAATGAATTATAAGAAATTAGGATGTGATAAATAATTAAAATATTTGTAGACATATTATAATGTGATTTCTAATTAAAAATTCACATTTTAATTTAAAAAATATATATAATTATTTTCAAAAAAATAATATCCTGTATATTTCACTAAGTTCATACACATGAAATCTTGAAATTGGGGCAATCTACAACTTTTGTAATTTTTAATTACAACTAACGTTTCATTTTAGGTTTTTTATTTGGGTTTGTTTAGTTTTCCCGTTTAGAATTTTTCAAAATAAGTTTATTCATTTTGGCTTCAAGTAGGTATAATTTTTGTTTTTACTAAAGTCAAATAAATTTGACTTTTAATCAAGTTTGAATTTTGAATTTAATAGCATAACTTATCAATCATTTCAATAATTTTTCCAGGTTTGCCTGATGAGATTCCGAAAATCGAAACATACGGTTATGTAACAGCGTGTCGCAAGCTAAATTATTCATTTAAATAGTTTTTGAACAATTTTATGTAAGTTATGAATTAAATTATTCTTCAATTTCATGTAACATGTAAAAATTAATTTTATAAAAAAATATAATTATTTTCTTATAAACACAAAAATAGAATTGTGAATTAAATTAAAAATACATAGCAAATAAAATTATAAAACACCGAAAGATAAACAATTATACATTTTTTAATAAAATTAGTTTTGTAAGTTTACTTCTTACAGAACTGCCCTGCAATACTTTAGAGATTATTTGCCTTTTTCCTGCAATATAATATAATATATCGATACGAAGAGAATACTCTAACAACTCAAAATTCATAGTTTTGAGAAAAACATTAATTGGAATAAACAATTATTAAAGGTTTATTCTAAAGGTTCTATTGTTTATTACTAACTTTTTACATTGTTATTATGTAAAAATTTTGGAGCTTATTACTGAAAGGAAAACTTGCCTTTTATCAAAAGAAAACAACAAAAAAATTAGAGTTGTTACGGTATTGACGTCAAATATGAAATAATTATTCATAATTGTTACTTACGAAACTTAAGATAGGTGCTTAATTTTTATTAAACAAACATTTTTTTATTCCATGCTATAAAATCATTTATTTTCTATAACATGGCACATATAACTCCAAATCGGCATTTTTTGAGTTATAACATTATTTTTTTAACGTTTATCAACATTATATTATATTATTATAATATTATCAACATAATAAGCCTGTGTTGTATTTAATTTTGAGGAGTACTCGTCTATATAAATCATATTTACTACATTATTATAGAATGTCAAATCGAGTTTATACCTTTAAGGAGTGGGGGAACGCCATGTAAAATCGGACCGTTTTCTTTTCATAGGGATTACATGCAAGTGGTGCCTCCAGTAGTTCTAATATATACCTCTATGGTAATAATAAACAACTTCACTTTTAACAAGATAAATGCATGAACAAACAATCTAATAGATTAAGAAGCAAATTAAATAAAACAATTTTGTTTTCTAGGTAATAATTTATTAAAAAATAAATACATATATATCTTTGTTTCAATAATAAATGAGGCCCACAAATTGCTGTGAGTACTATTTTTGGATAAGTAAAAAGTAATAGAATTAACTGATATTCAAAACATGTAATTTTGAGGTAATCTAAACAAAATTTTTGGTGTATATTTTTATATTAAAATTTTGTTGAAAATAAATATTCTTATAATATCAAGATTGAAGTTTTTAGCGAACTAAAATAAACGATTTTCTTCATTTTTACAGTACAAAGTCTATGTATGTATTTGAATTTAGACCACGTGTGACGTCACATGAGCCGAGTTATCTTTGCTTCACTGATTGAACATCAGGGCGTGTCTAGAAGTTTATATGGTTGTGCTATAAGCATGGCACAACCTAATATGTGAACACTTCCATGTTGGGTCATGCTGATGGGATCTTACATCAGCATAGCATAGCACAAACTATGTGGCGAGTTCTTTACTCAATAAAAATACTAAAATCACAAAACAAAATCTAAAGAAATTAGTCAAACAAAAAAATTTATTTTGAACTTTGCTGTCATGATTGATTTCATTATTTCTACCATAACCATCTTATGATTTTCCTCGAGACAAGATAACAAATTATTATAATTAATTTTCTTAAAACATTGTATTCGAGAATATAACACATCGATGGATGTGTTACGATAAATTATTAGCATCTTATTCGACTTGCTTTATAAAAAATTAGATCGTTCAAATGTTTTCTTTAAAATTTAAGTAACGATATTTGTTATTTTTGCAGTAGATTGCAGTGCAGTTTGACTTCGACGGAGCATTGCCTCTGCTCATGATTTTCTTATTTATTTGTTTTACTCAGAAAGTTTTTAATATTTCTGTTACATATTTTAGTTATGTTTTTTAGTTACATGCGACCGAAGATTAAACATAATCATAAAATACGATTTATATCGCATTACTATCCGTTTTTTTATTTCAGTATTTTATCATGTTTCATTTTGTAAATATTTTAATTGTCACTTGTTTAAATCTTTTTATTCTTTTTTTTTATTTTTTAATAAAATTAATTTTTACATGTTAGATGAAATTGAAAAATAATTTAATTCATAACTTACATAAAATTGTTCAAAAACTATTTAAATGAATGATATAGTTTGCGACACCCTGTTATAACTGATGTTTCGATTTTCAGAATCTCATCAGGCAAACCTGGAAAAATTATTGAGATGATTGAAAAGTTATGTTTTTAAATTAAAAATTCAAACTTGATTTAAAATCAAATTTATTTAACTTTTGTAAAAAGTTCAACGACACTAAGACCTACAAAAAACTTGATAAAAACCCCACCATTACTATGCAAGGGAGATTTAATCGCAAGGTGAAAGAACGAAGGACAAGATCTCCATCCCGGACCAGGCAGGCGTGGTGTACAAGATTGTGTGTGAATGCGGAAAATGTTATATTGGACAGACCAAACAAAGGTTATCCACCCGAGTTGAACAGCACATGCAAGATATAAGACATAATTCGAGCAAGACGGGACTCTCGGAACACATGATTGATACATCACACACTTTTACGCTCACCGATGTGACTATCCTGGCCACAGAGAAGAATTATTACAAGAGAACATTTCTGGAGGGAGCGTACATATCCATCACACGAGAAAACATGAATAAGCAAACGGACTTCCGGAACATCAATGACATGTACAAGGCCATACTCAATGACTTTAAAAGTAAACATAAAGATACCAGGTGATGGCTTACATACCTAAGATGGTCCTCGCTTATATGGTTTTTCGCCGCTGCAGCATTTGCTGCACCGGCCGGTTTTGTCCGTCGCTATGCTCTTCGTGGGATGTCGAGGTGGCCATAGTGCAGCTTTTTCTGTGGATGGGGTTTTAATGGTTAACTATTCTACTTCATACTTATGACTTCAAAAGTAACATAAAGATACCAGGTGATGGCTCACATACCTAAGATGGTCGCCGCTTAGATGGTTTTTCGCCGCTGCAGCTATTGCTGTCGAGGATATCGAGGTGGCTATGGTGCAGCTCTTTCTGTGGATAAGTTTTTGGATGGTTAACTTTCTACTTGGGTTCTTGGCACTTACCCACACGGGACGAGATTCCCCTCACCGCTCGTGCCCATCAGACTTAAGTGCTCCTAGAGGAGCACCGCACACTATACTGCGTTTTACTGGCGTTATGGATTACAGTTGTACACAATCACAAGTCCAGTGGCGTCTTTGTGCTTTTTGTGCTTCGTGTGTGATTTCGCATGGCGTTCATTTAGTTGCACAGCGTCTCACCAATTTGTCGATTCTAACTAACGACATAATGTGTTGCCTACCCGCCTGCATTTTATCTGCGCACATGAGATTATGAAGAGGAAAACACATTTTGGTTCAAGTTTAATTATTTATCTATAGTTGTCAATCGAATATTTGTTACATTTTAATGTTAATTGTTAAGATTTTAACACTGTACATAGTTATTTATAATATTTTTTACATAGTTTTATATTTACAATGTAAAGTCCTTTCTTGTTTTGTTATGTTATCGGTTTTATATTCAAAATTTGTTGACCTCGTTGAATGTGTTTGCTTTGGGCCCTGGAAGTTGTCTACATTTAGGCTTACATCGAACACTTTCCATCCTATTTGTTCTCCGGTGAGTTGTACTATCTGTATACCCATATGACTTATGCCGGTCTACGACGTTTCGGCGCAACCGATTCGGCGCAGCCGATTCGGCGCAGCCGGTTTGGCGCAGCCGGTTCGGCGCGAAGACGGTTCGGCGCAAAGACGGTTCGGCGCGAAGACGTTTCGGCGCAAGAATAAAATATTTTAAAAAGAAATAAAAAGAAAAATAATGTGGAAAAATTTAAACATTAATAGATAAATAATATATATAATAAATTTATTAAAATTAATACACATGTATAAAAAATAAAAAAATGTTAAGGATTCATTTCGTAATTATACGATAATCCTCGTATATACGGGGATTATATTACGGTTTGCATAATCGCTCACTATAGTTTTAATGCGTTTATCTGCATCTTCATATTATTTTAATTTTTTCGGAGGTTCGTGGCCTGCTAGTAGGTGTTCATAGAACATATCACGTCCTCTTTGAACTTTCTGCAATGCATCTATGAATTTCCATAAAATGGGATGGTCCATACGTATTTCCAATTGGAGACGTCGATGAGCCGCTTCAGCGTGATTGTTTGTTCTGTCCATATCATTTAATACGCGATTATATAATGACCACAAATCTAGGGGGAAAATTGCAGGTCTTCTTGTATTCCCTCGACGGTTCATTCGTCCAACATAATAATCCTCGAACCATTGCAGTAGGGGTTGTAGTTCTTCAGGCAGCACTCCAGCTAACCTGTCTATAGCTTCGTCTAAATCAGCAGTCGGTACAAATGCGAGAGATACCACCATTCTAGCATACAGAGCGAAATTGAAATCTGTATTGTAATTCCTGCTTAAATTTAAATTACTTAGCTGTTTCTTCATATTTTTTACCAAATGGAAAAAACACCCATGCATTTCCGCTGTTGGAAACGCGTTTTTGAATGCAGAAATTTAAGCTAATTTAAAATCACATGATCTTATAATTATAATACTGTTGGTGGCGGCACTTGCTCACCAACCTCACCACTGAGTTTGTTGGCTAAGAGGCAGTGGGGTGTTGAAATACCTGATATGGGAAGATAAGCAACAATTTCCTATTGCATTGCGTATCTTTACTATTTATCAATCAACAATATAATGTATTTAATTCTTAAACGGTACCAACCGAGGAATTTTAAACTGTAATCCTTTGTAAAATGTGTCGTTTAAAAGATACGAGGTTTTCAAAATAATCAAAAGAAAAATCTCGATTTTTTAAATATTTTTTTACTTACTTTAATTCTCTTAAATTCTTCTTAATTATAAAAACTCGAAAGCCGGTTGGTTTAGCCAATAAAATTAAATAAAATGAATTGGTAACACAGTAGTTACATTAACCTATTTTCTATACATGTATATTATAGTTTTAATAAATTTATTATTTATATTACTTATCTATTAATGTATCAATTTAAAGTAGATCAAAAATTTTAAAATATTTTATTCTCGCGCCGAAAAGTCTTCGCGCCGAAACGTCTTCGCGCCGAAAAGTCTTCGCGCCGAACCGTCTTTGCGCCGAACCGTCTTTGCGCCGAACCGGCTGCGCTGAATCGGCTGCGCCGAAACGTCCCATCCCGGACTTATGCACGTTTTCATTATAGTCTTGATAATGGAGGAATAAATCTTCCGAAACGTCGGCGTATAAATATATTGTTTGATTTGCCTCCCAATACAACCTGAAATTCCTTTATTGTTTGTCTTAAAGAATGGCTTAAATTAATTGAATTTCATATTTATTTACGAATACTATTATATAAGTATATTAATATACAAATTGTTGACCTGTTTAAGATAATTTACATTAATAAAAAAAATTTCATTAATCTGAAGTGTTTATTGATTTTGTTATACAATATCAATCAGTATGTTTCAAAAAACCTATAACGTTATACATACGTCGTTCTATGGACGAAGATTTTTACACCAGCATGATGCCAAGTTATTTTTTGGAAATGATTGTGGGTATACTTAATTTTCAATTAAAAGGGCCAACTAAACAAAAGACCATTCAGCTAATAAATATTAAAAGTACCTACAAAATAATGTTTTATATTTTTTATTTGTTTATTTTATTGTACAAACTAATGCAAGATTACTTTTTCAACTATTCGTATAAATTATTACGTCAATATAATAACAATGAAAATGTATTTAGTTGGTTTGTTATGATTTTTGATATCCACTGTGATGTAATTTTACAACTTCTGTTATGTATTGGTTTTTATTTAAACCGCAATGTGATGTTACAAACCTGGAAAGATATGTTTCTTATAGATAAGAAAATGGCTGCCATACAGATTTTCAACAAAAATTTGTATATATGTATTACTATCTCGGTATGGATTATATTGAATATTATTACAAATTTTCTTATCCATTTCATAGCAAAAGATACTCGAACTGTTCAAAGTAAGCATAGTTGTATTGATTTTAAAATGATCTATTTTATTTTAAATACATGCAAAATTTCAATCGTCGCTACATATATGTCATGGATGATGGGTTTAAATGAAAGATTTTATAATTTGAACGACTCTCTTCGAAAGCGAATCTATTCAGTATTGCCAAGCGATATTATACAGATACGTGATATTCACAAGAATATGTGCTATATACTCAATAATTTGAATAAAATATTATCTTTACCTATGCTAATGAATTTATCTATTGATTTTTATGTGGTTCTTATGCAATTCTTTATTCTGAGTGAGCTACTATTTAAAATTAATGTTTTTGAATTTAGTGATATCCTATATATCAGCTTAATAGCTTTCTTTACATTGGATCTACTAGCTGTTGTACTGGTTACGAATAACCTTATTCGTAATGTATGGAAATTTTTAAATTTTTTTAAATTACTTCATATTTTTCTCATATATTTCAGATAAACTTAATGAAACGGGAAGCCTTCAGATTGTTTATAGCGAATAGGAATACAAATTTAAGGAAAGAAGTAAATTGATAATACTTAAAGTATTCTTTTAGTTATTGCTTTCCACTTTTAGGTTTTTACATTTTTTATTCAATTGTTGCATACCCATACATCGTCGGTGACAGCAGGAAATTGTATAAGAATTGATACAACTTTATTATTTGCGGTAAGTAAATTTATCGTTTTTTTTTGTCTTTTTATTTTCAACATTTTCAAAATTACAACAAAATATTAAAATTATTGACGCAATGAACAAATTGTTTAATTATGTTTTATTGCAGATGATTAGTACTGGAACATCATATATATTGCTACTAATGCAATTTTGAATTGCATCCGAAATTTGGTTAAAAATAAGGAAGAAAAATTAAATTACTGTTAAATTAAAAATTACATTTACTTGCTAATGATAAGCCTGTTTATGTAAACCTAAATATTAGAAACACCGTAAACACGATTGATTTTTGTTAATTTCTTAATTTTGCACGCATCTAATATGTAGTTCACAAATTTGTTGTATAAAGTACAGTAAAACTTCGATCTAACAAACCTCCATTTAACGGATTTTGGATATAACGGACAAAAAATCCGGTCTAATGTAAAAAAATTAAAAATGTCCTGCTAATATTATACATGCATATTATAGAGTTGAGTATAAAAAAATAGCATACTTCGAAAGCGCAAACAAAACTTGATTTATTTTATAAAGTAGGATTACCGTTGATATCAAACAGCAACGTCACTTGTCACGCCACGACGAGTGTCCGAAGTCAATATAATAGAATTTTGTTTTGTATTTTTATTTACATCTAAATACAGTGTATTTTGAAAAAACAGTTTTTTGATTTATTTTAAACCTATTTTTATATAACGGACTTTCGGATTTAACGAACACCTTCTCCCTCTAATTAGTTCGTTATATCGAGATTTTACTGTAACATTGTTCTATTTTAACGGCTTTATTGTTTAGCATTATGCTAAAAATTATTATAAAATCCTAAATAGGGTATTTTTTGAAAACCAATGTTGTAGTAATAAAATTAATTAATATTATCGTCTAATGCTAATTAATATAATTAGTTAATATTATATTACAATGTGGCAATTAATTTTTGGTTTTGTACGGTAGGTGCATACAATATAGGCAAGTTGGTTATAAAGCCACCTGCCTTTTTCCTACAAATTAAAGCTCAGATGTTGTTACTAATATCATCAGTTGAATAAATATATTAAATAATTACGATTTATACTTTAAGCTCCGACACATTGTTGAATGACTTCGTGTGAGAAAGTGTTGTTAGTTTTTCAAGTGCTCGATCTAATTTTACTGTTGGTAAATTAATTGTTATCACTTATTTGTTTCTTGTGCCAATTGATTAAATAATGTAATCAACGCTGTGGTATAAGGCTTAATTCGACATGCTACGGAGCGAGAAACCGCGGTTCGCTGCTTGATCGCGCCGACTGCACTGTTGTAATCTAAAGTTCAAGTTCGATCTTTGGACTATAAACTCGCCAACACGCTTGGCAAGTGCGGCGTTTTAACTGCCAAAACCTCCTTTAAAAACCCTTAATTGAAGGGAGAAAAGAAGAGGCCTATGTTCGGGAGTGGACGAATAACAGCCGAAGAAGAAGAAGAATAGTCAAATAAGGTAGGATGTAGGAGACATATTATATATTACAGTTTGATAACATTTTTTGTATAGGTTAGAACGAAAACCCAGGAAATGTTTTCAACAGCGCGATGTTGGTAATATAGCCAATGGTTGGCTACATTACCAAAAATTACAAAAAGATGTGTAAAAAGATCTGCTTACAATTATTGTAAAAAAAATAACGTTGCTAATCGTTTTTCAAAAACAAAGGAGTTGGCAAAAAGATATTGGCTAAGTGATTTTCTAAAAAGAAATGTAGAAATACGAAACAGAAGAGCCCAAAGCATGACGAACTATTTGTGTGCTCCGATTGTCAAATGTAACTAAGTATTTTCTTCTCTTGTGTTTATATTACGCATAATAAATCGTTTTTGCAAAAAAAATCTAGTTTTGATTTAATATTTACAGTATTTGTCCACCTTAGAACAGTTGGCTATATTACCTATCCCCTGTCGGCAATATGGCTATTTGCTACTTTATGATAAAAACGGTAATTACAGGTGAAATATGATTGTAATTGGGTTAATATTTTTTTTGTATGTAGTAAACATGAATATCAGATCATGCTGAAAAAACTGTTGGTCAGCGATCGATCGCTCTCGTGTTTTAATCGACCAAGTTTTCTCTCGTTAAATTGCTAATCACGTATTCGTTGAAATTAAAAATTATCCGGATAAATCAAAGCTCTTGTTGTATTACTTACAAAAATTTTTAATTTAAGTGGAGAACGCACAGCATGTGCGTGTCATGTTGTTGACCGTTCCTAAAGGGAAATAGTTATTCCTTCATATGAATTATTGCTATAATGTTTTTAATATTATTGATTTGTAGTTTTTGAGTTAATATTTAAGATTTAGATGGATCCACTTTTTGATACATACATATTGTGTTATGATAGATCTTTATTTTTATGTATGAATTATCTTCATGTCAGTCAAGCTGACGGATATGTTAATGTGTTTGACTACTGGTATTAAATACAAAATTATATTTATGTGTTTTAATTATACCCTTCCAAGGAACCTACTACTGGGAATTGCTTTTTTGCTTGCTGACAATTCCTTATTAAGCGTCCACCATAACACGCTCAAATGTTTTCTTCGGCAATGATGTTTGTTATTTTTGCAGTAGATTGCAGTGCAGTTCGACTTCGAATTACATTGCCTTTTACAGAATTTTCTTATTTATTTGTTTTACAGAGAAGATCATATTTAATATCTATACTTTTTAATATTTCGGTTACTTTATTACTTTTTTAAAATCGTTAAAATAAAATTTTTGTTTTCATATTTTTGTACTATTTCTTTTATTAAATGCGACTGATGATTTAAAATAATCATAAAATATTATTTTACATTGCATTACTATGCGCTTTAAACTTTATTTTGGTATTGTAATGGTTTGAGTATTTGTTTTTTCACTTTGTTTAAATCTTTTTCATATATTTTTAGTCCTAACCTAAAGTGGTAAATTAATGTCTTTTTAGTGTTATAAAAGTTCTGTAAATTTCTTAAAGAATTACTTAAATTAATTGAATTTAAAATTTATTTAGATATAACATTATATAAGTAGGTATATTACTATACAAATTGTTCTACCTGCTTAAGATAATAAATTATATCGATAAAGAAAATTTCATTAATCCGAAGTGTTTTTTGTTGTTGTTATTAGTGTCAATCAGTAAGTTTCAAAGAACCAATAACGTTGTACGTCGTTGTATGGACGAAGATTTTTACACCGGCATGATGCCAAGTTATTTTTTGGAAATGATTATGGGTACACTTAATTTTCAATTAAAAGGACCAACTAAACAAAAGACCATTCAGCTAATAAATATTAAAAGTACCTACAAAATTCTGTTTTATAGTTTTTATTTGTTTATTTTATTGTATAAGCTAATGCAAAATTATTTTTCTAACTATTCGTATAAATTATTACGTCAATATAATAACAACGAAAATATATTTAGCTGGTTTGTTATGGTTTTTGATATCCACTGTGATGTCATTTTACAACTTTTGCTATGTATGGGTTCCTATTTACACCGCAATGTGATGTTACAAACTTGGAAAAATATGTTTCTTATAGATAAGAAAATGGCTGCCATACAGATTTTCAACAAAAATTTGTATATATGTATTACTATCTCAGTATGGATTATATTGAATATTATTACAAATTTTCTTATCCATTTCATAGGAAAAGATACTCGAACTGTTCAAAACAAGCATAGTTGTACTGATTTTAAAATGATCTATTTTATTTTAAATACATGCAAAATTTCAATCGTCGCTACATATATGTCATGGATGATGGGTTTAAATGAAAGATTTTATAATTTAAACTACGCGCTTAAAAAGCGAAACTATTCAGTATTACCAAGTGATATTATACAGATACGTGATATTCACAAGAATATGTGCTATATACTCAATAATTTGAATAAAATATTATCTTTACCTATGCTAATGAATTTATCTATCGATTTTTATGTGATTCTTATGCAAATCTTCATTCTGAGCGAGCTATTATTTAAAATGAATATTTTTGAATTTTATGATATCGTATATATCGGTTTTATAACTTTATTTACGTTGGATCTACTGGCTATTGTACTGGTTACGAATAACCTCGTTCATAATGTATGGTATTTTTTATAATTTTTTTAATGCTGCAAATTTATTCATTACAGATAAACTTAATGAAACGGGAGTCTTTTAAGTTGTTTATAGCGAGTAAGAATACAAATTTAAGGAAAGAAGTAAATTGGTAATACTTAAAGCATTCTTTTAGTTATTTTTTTCCACTTTTAGATTTTTACATTTTTTCTTCAATTGCTGCATACCGATACATCGTCGGTGACAGCAGGAAATTGTATAAGAATTGATACAACTTTATTATTTGCTGTAAGTAAATTTATCGCTTCTTTTGTCTTAACATTTTTAAAATAACAGCAAAGTATTGACGCAATAAACAAATTTTATATGTTTTGTTGCAGTTAATTAGCACTGGAACATCATATATATTGATTCTGATGCAATTTTGAATTCAGTCCGAAATTTGGTTTAGAAATGAGAGGAAAACAATTAAATTATGGTTAAATTATGTAATCTTATAATAATATAATATAAAAGTGTTTTAATTGGAACGTATAAAATAAACATTTTCTGGGAACTGTCACGTATACTATCCCACGATTTTAACTTTTTCCTATTGAAAATGGGTAAAAGGACACTTTTCTAAGCATACTAGAACAAAAATTTTGTTGGATTATAAATTAGTTCTCGAAAAAATCGAATTTGAAAAATTTAAATTTACATGTATTTTAGATACACCTTTTAACACGGCTGCATGATTAGCCGATTTTGTGTAAGGCAAAAAAATTTAAAAATATCCCTGAAGAATGACAGAACTCGCCAAGGGTGGAACTCGAAGCCATAAAACTCGTACAGGTGTCGACATCGAATGAACACATCATTAAGACTATATCAAAGCACACGTACCGTCAACAAAATGAGACCGTCACCGACGAAACCGTACCTCAACGTGAGACCGACCGTCACACATCGGGTATATCATATTACATTTGCCTGCTTTTCGTAATTTTAAAATGCTGTTATTTCGACATCTATTGCATAATCCACAATAATTTTTGTGTTAATATACTCAGAAAATTGTCCTCTTTCCAATCATCAATAGGAAAAAGTGCAATTCTTGGGATAGTATACGTGACCGTAATCCATTTTCTTAATGCTAGTGATGTAAGCCTTGTTATGTAAACCTAAATAGAAACACCGTGATGATAACACGATTGATTTTGAATGTTTTTAATTTTGCACGCTTCATTTTGAAATGCCGATAGAAAAAATTTAGATGAATGATATATCAAATTAATAGGTCGGCGATGTTATTGCGTTACAACTAAAGGTAGAATAATTGCCAATTGTAGCTAAACTCTAGGTTGTGTAAGTTAACGTATCTTCTTGTGGTTGACCAAACAAAAAACGAACATGAAATCGTTGAGTCAAATGAAAGAAAACAGAGACTTGTTAGTTTGTTACGTCTGACGATACTTACTTTATTCGATCTTTAATAATTTTGCTTAGTCTTTACTTTCCGGGAATCCCTCGTAACTTTATTTGTTGGTAGTTTATTGCCGAGTTTATTGTCATAGCAATTAAAGTTATCATGTTATTTATTAGCTCAGCCAACATGTGCAGTCTATAGATAGTAGTCTTGTTCAAGTTAGTCTCAACTTGCAAGGAATTCTTTATTCGTTCCCGCTCAAAGTAATAGCTTATCTGACTGTGCATGGCGTCATTAGTTCCCTCGCGAGCGCTCGGGTTAGATTTGCTGGGTAGATTCACTTTAGCTATAACCATCTACAACCGTTGCGTTGTAACGACAACTTTATTGCTGCGGTAAACAGTTATTTGTCAATTATTTTTATTAGCTATCTAAATTCTACCGAATCATGGCTGTTCTCAAATTGTTGTGATATTAGTGTCTCTATGTTACGTAAAATTTAATTATTATGAGAATTTCTATTTTGAATCATTGCCATTTATATTCGTTTAAATTTACCTTTGACTCTCGTAACTATTAATAATCACGGAATTATTATACACTTTGGCTTTATTATACGTTTTGGAATTAACCTTCATGGAAATTAATTATCTGAAACTTATGGAAATCGGGTTGTTTTGGAAATAATATCGTTTATGGGTATTTGTAAAGTCATCGAAGGAGACTGAAAGCAGATTGGTTTACTATGGTGATTGCTGTTATTGAGTTACCGCTTGCCTCTAACGTTTGGATGCTAGATTCTTCCGCATCGATGTTTATCTTCTTGCTCTCATTAAGGTCGATGTTTTATATTATCTATGGTTTGTTGTCTTCTATTATCATCACGGCAACTTATGCCGCACCTCATTAACGTAAACTAAAATTGTAATAATGATTACACTTTTTATTGCAACTTGTATTTGGTAATAAATATCTAATTTACTTTAAATAATTAAACTAAACAAATGTTAAAATAATAAATTTTAACTGTTTAGTAAAGAATACATACTTACATAGAAACATAATATTTAAAAAATACTTTTTTACTTTTACTTTATGTTAACGTTATCGACAAGGACAAGTTTGAATTGTCTATTGGTTTGATCTTTTGTCAGAATTTTAATTGTCAAGCTTAAGTTCCAATGTGAAATTAAATTTAACACTAATAATTATTTGGTTTATCTCAATTTATCGTCGTGGATTCACATTATCTTTATTTAACTACCTAAGTAGGATTGTGATCTTATGTATCGAATTGTCTTTATTATTGTGAACTATTGATGTATTTATGTGCATTCATGTATTTGTGCCTTACCGGATATTAAATGTAATTTAAATGTGTCTGTTATTTAATCTTTTTTCTGGAACACCATACCCATTTATTTCCTCCTTGCAACCTGGCATATATTTGGTCAACAAGAATAAGCTCTTGTAAACCCACTGTAACAAGTTTGAACTCAATTTCATTTGCTACTTAAAATTTATATTTACAGGAACAAATACGTTTTCAAATTTGTCGTATAAAATAGCACTTCTCGATTTTAGTGGCTTTATCGTTTAGCATTATGCTGAAAATTATTATAGTAAAAAATGTTGTTCAATATTTAAATTATTACATTATTAAGATGTAAGTATATTAAGGTATATAAAAAAGAGTTAAATATCAATGTTTTATTTAATTGGATTGGATCTACTATATAATTTTTAATGTTGCTTTGTGCAAATCATTGGTTTTCTATTATCTATGTCGACGAGTTGTCGTTGTGATGCCTAGAGACCCGACAACAAACAACTACCTGCAGAAAAAGTAAGATGTTTTATTTTATTATTGAGATTTACAAATATTTGGTGCATCTGGAATACTATAATGAAAATAATTACAATCGCTCAGACTGCACCTTCTCACCACACCTGGAATTGATCTTTTTCAGTAAAAATATCTGTGATGAAACCCAAATAGAAAACTAGCTCTTATTAACTTTAGAAGCAAAGAGCGTGGATCCTGAAAAAGAATTTGCTTCCACTTTCTCAAAATAAAAACACCGATAATTGAGTATCGTATAATAGTAATAAATAAAATACAAATGACAAAATTTACTCAACGTTCTTACAACAATTTCCAATTTGATAAATATGAATCGGCAGCTAAAATCTGGACTAAAAGCCACATCGCAAACAATAATTTGGAACTAAAGCGTCATTCACATCGAAGTAACGTATGTAGCAGACATACAAGACATAACGTACAAAACATAGCAAATAACTTGCCATTCACATCAACATAGAAAACATAAAAACGTGAATAACGCGCACGCGTATTTTACCCGATCGGTTGACAGTTAATTTTTGTGTTTTGGAGGTTTAAGTGCATAACCTATTTGTTGGTTTGTAAAAAGCTTGTTATTCAAACTTTGTTTGTTGTTATTCTCAAATAACGCTTTTCTTTTTTGCAAACATCGCAAAAATTTCTCTTTATCAAAGTTCTTTTTATGTTTTATTTGCATATAAATAGTTGAATTATTAACTTCTGCTACTATATCATCCCATGGAATATAATCCGATTCGTTAAACCATAAGCAAAAGTTTTTCTTTAATCTACAACAGTTTAGCATAAATGTCCATATGTTATATACTTCAAACTTAGGTCCATAATTTGTTGAACTGGTGCCATCAGTTTTTGGTGCAATCTAAAATATAAACAAAATTTTTAATAAAATATTATTTGAAAAGTGATACGTTTGAAATTTTCATTTGTACTTCACAGAGAAAAACATTATGGTTGATCAGAACAGATTATTAGAGTTTTTAGAGCTGAGGGGAAAAAGGAATTAACCATTACATTATTCTATCGTGGCTAGGAAATAAAACGTTTGTTATGCTTCGGACTCTAAATGGTGTAATAAGAATAAGAACTCTAACCCTTAGCCTGTCTCTGACAATTTTATATGCTAGTCACCACGGATCGTCTTTTAGGAGAGCAAGCAGCTTCTCCCAGCATTTCTTCTTACTCCAATTAATTTCCCGACTTAGCTCTTTCTTGGCTAAGCGGTACTCCTCGAGAGCTCCTTGTCGATCGGTGGTGCCACTTCTTTGGGCCAATCTCCTTAAACGGTTTGCGCTTTTCCTCAGTAGTGCTATATTCGATGTCTACCAGTGGACAGGCTTGTGACCAACTTCTCTTCGTTTCGGCATTGCAGAGTCGCATGCTGCCATCATCGCTTCGGTTAGCTTGTCTGCATCTGTTAATTCCTCTTCTTGCACTATGTTCCCAAAGGCGCTCAACAATTTTTCCTCATTCATCTTGTGGGAGATCCACCCTTGGGGGAATTCATGAGAAGTTATGTTGGACCCCTCGACGGTAAAAAATATATATTTATGGTCGCTTAGCGATTCCTCTTCTAGTAACTCCAAACTTCTACTTTTTTTTCGTGCGAGTTGGGGCCAACGTTATATCAATAATTTAGCTCGCATCTCCTCGCTCGAAGGTTGGAGTATTTCCCACGTTGCAGACAAGCATACCATAAGATTCTAGCGACTCTGCAAGTACCTCTCCTCTTTCATCTTCTAGAATAGAACTCCACTGCGGTGACTTTGCGTTAAAGTCACCACCAACTATCACATCACCCGTCCGATTTTTTGCATGCGCTAGGAGATTTTTTACTTGGGTTTCGTATGTACGTAAGAGGTCATTGCCGGAAAAATAACAACTGTACACAGTAATGCCCTTTATCCGCACCCACACAAATCCTTCTCTTGCGCCGCTCTCCTTCACTTGCAGGGGTAATGGTAAGTATATCGCCGCTCTGCACGTGTCGTCCTGCATTAAGCCTGCTGACTTGTTTATGTTTGGCTTTGATAGTATTGCCACATCGATTTTCATGCAGGACGCTGTTGCTAGCAGGAGATCATGTGCCTACCTGGAGGTATGTAAATTTACTTGTAAAAACCGGACAGGGTTCTTTTTTGCTGGCTTGGTTTTTAGTGGGGTACTGGGTCTCGAAACTCCAACCCTCCATCACTATTGCTGGGTTCGGAAGGAGCGGGTTAGGCACTCGTGTAACAAATTTTATTAATTTGTTTTTTTACTTTGCGCACGTCACTGCGTTTAAGCTTAGCGCGACACCTATAATTTTTCAAAACTGCGAGTTTTGATAACGCTTTTGCTAGGTCGGTTTTGATAACACGTTTGACACGGTTAAGGTGATATCTCGTCTGTATTAGGAAGCACCTTTCTTTTTTGTTATAAATTTGGATACACCAACTATTCCGATAATATTTGAATAAGAACGAAAATTGCAAGAATTGAAATATTTTTAATCACAACTGCTTATCAGTATAATTTGGTTTGTGCCATTTTGGATTTATTACGGACAGAAATTTTTAACGCAGTTGAAGATTCTTTATTTTCCATCACGTCTCGAAGTTGTGACTCCCAAAGTTCTTCCTTTTTGGTTCAAGTGCAGAGGTACCGCAGACTTCCAAGCGTTAACGGCTCAACGTCATTTTTTTTCCGAAGTTCGAGAGCTGGACAACGATTGCGATTACTTGCATCACTTTATAAGCTGTTGGTTTCCGTTAGGTGGAAAATTTTGTATTGATAAACTTTGTAATTACCCGGGTAAGTGTTTTTTCCTTTTCTAACCCAACGAGCCACTTTTGCGAGCAGCTTTGATTTCTCATTCGACACTATAATATTTTGAGTGTCATCATAGTTTTCGATAATGGGTTGTCAGTGCACCCGAACATTCGTTTGAGGACGATTTCTTTGTCATAACTTTTTGCCAACTACGCCGATAATTGTAAACGATTGACAACCTTGTATACTTTTTTGATCTCTTGTATTTGGAGTTAATAAATACGCTTTGTTTTAATTTGTGGTTCTTTTCGGGGAAGCCGTACTGCAGTATTCAATTGAATTCACACTCTCGCTCACCGCCCTAAATCGGTTAGCTTTAACATCGTGGGCCTCTTCACTTTTTTAAAAATCTGGATTTTTCCAGAGTGTGAAGAAAATACTGTCTTCCTGCAAGGGCAGGTAGAATTTTTATTTACACTGGCGCCCAACGTGGGGCCCTATTTTAGTGTTAATCCTGCAGGCTGGTTCCTCCGAAGGAATTGTTGTCATTCGGTGCATTTATCGGTTATCGCGAAGGAAGTTGCCGGTAGTTTTGGTACTTTTTGCAGAAGCTGGAGCGACTCAATTTCGAGACAATTTATTAGTATTGCAGTTTTTTGCATCTTTTGTTATCAAACCTTGAGTTTGATTGTTGCGACTTGCAATTTTTTGACAAGGTGTTTCCTAATTTTTGTTGTAATTGCTATCACAGTACTGTATTTAGTTTTGGTATCACCTTTAGTGATTTTTTTGGATTTCAAATTAGTGAAATTTTTTGCTGTACTGGATAGCCCGTTTAGTTTATAAAGACGAGATTAAACCTTATTACCACGTTTAGGACTTTTGTTTACAGTTATCTATTTTTTCTATTATCTTATTATCGCTATTTTTGTTATTATTTTGAATTTGTTACTCCTGTTTCTGATTTTTAATTGTTTTAGTGTGTCAGATTATGTGAGTTGTTTACTCTGGGAAAGTTGTTATGCTGTATTATGGCGTTATTTGTTTTTCGGGTTAAAAAGCAATTGTTTGCTAAGCCGAGGGTCGCTTATGCGGAAATGCCAGAAATTTTTGTTCTGGTCGGTTCCTATTTGTTTTTGATGTCTTATTTAGTAAGATGCCTTTGTATTCCCAGGGTGACAGCATTGTATTGTGTATTTTTTTTGTTTTTGCTCATGAGGCAATTTATTATTAGGGCGGTTGGTAGGGAAATGTTTGTCACTTACTTATCTAATTACACCTCAGATTAGACATCATTATTAGGGCGGTTGGTAGGGTAATGTTGTCACCTCGCTGAACAATTTACACCTTAGATCAGATAACATTTTTAACCTCTTTATCTTTCTTCCTTGGTGGATTATCCTTGTTTTCTGGAATATGATTTTGTGGGAGCCCACTGGATATCTCTCTTGTGAGGTATACAGTGCCCTCTTTATCGGACTGCTGGATAACCGATGGAGACGTCCATTCAGGTTGGGAAACTGGGGTTTATATTTCTTATGATTTTTTTATTTTTTTATTATCAATTTGTGAACAAAACATCGGGTTCCAAATTGCGCCATCCGAGATTTATCTCGTTAGACTAGAATTGCTTGCCACCTTTATTGTAGATTAGATTTGTCGATCCAAGTGATCGAAGTTTTGTATTGTAGTCGTTTTTTTGATTAATTGTTGTTTCTATGTTCTAAGGACGATGATTGCCTTAGTCTGAAACATTTTTTTGCTGCTGGGTGTATTTGTAATACGCTTTCGAGCCGCTGTGAATGGGTCCTATGTGGTCCATTCTTTTTTCGCGTCCATAGTGCCGATTGCCAATGGATTGTTTTTGAGTAACTAATGTAAAAATTAGTTTTTGGTTATGTGTTTCGTACTTTTGATACAGATCCTATGTGGTGCTGTATCTACATTGAAGTCGATCCATCACGTTATAGAACGGGGGTGGATCGCAATTTTTTTGTCTGGCTCATAGTAGCGCATTAGCGCTCTGCCATTGAGGTTCGCGCTTCGGCGGAAATAATGGTAACGTCTACGTTACCAGGGTAGAACACTCACATGTTTTTTGTTATTTTGTTAATTTTTTTGGAGCTTGCATTTTACATGTACTCTAACACAGCTCAATTATTTTTTTTCATGTCTACAGTGAAGGAGGTAATAATTCACTAACTTAGTAAACGTATATTGTTATAAGTTTTTACTTATTATGTAATTATGGTTAAGAAGTCTGATGTTTATCAGGACTTGGTCATTAGAGTTTTTAGTTTCTTCTACAGTAGTAGCGGTAGCGGTTTCGACGACAGTACACACTTACACATCAGAGCAGTATAATGAGCCTTTTATCTGGCAGAGAGACCGTCTTGACCCGAGTCAGACATTTTAGGGGAGGGCAGTGTAACAAATTTTATTAATTTGTTTTTTTACTTTGCGCACGTCACTGCGTTTAAGCTTAGCGCGACACCTATAATTTTTCAAAACTGCGAGTTTTGATAACGCTTTTGCTAGGTCGGTTTTGATAACACGTTTGACACGGTTAAGGTGATATCTCGTCTGTATTAGGAAGCACCTTTCTTTTTTGTTATAAATTTGGATACACCAACTATTCCGATAATATTTGAATAAGAACGAAAATTGCAAGAATTGAAATATTTTTAATCACAACTGCTTATCAGTATAATTTGGTTTGTGCCATTTTGGATTTATTACGGACAGAAATTTTTAACGCAGTTGAAGATTCTTTATTTTCCATCACGTCTCGAAGTTGTGACTCCCAAAGTTCTTCCTTTTTGGTTCAAGTGCAGAGGTACCGCAGACTTCCAAGCGTTAACGGCTCAACGTCATTTTTTTTCCGAAGTTCGAGAGCTGGACAACGATTGCGATTACTTGCATCACTTTATAAGCTGTTGGTTTCCGTTAGGTGGAAAATTTTGTATTGATAAACTTTGTAATTACCCGGGTAAGTGTTTTTTCCTTTTCTAACCCAACGAGCCACTTTTGCGAGCAGCTTTGATTTCTCATTCGACACTATAATATTTTGAGTGTCATCATAGTTTTCGATAATGGGTTGTCAGTGCACCCGAACATTCGTTTGAGGACGATTTCTTTGTCATAACTTTTTGCCAACTACGCCGATAATTGTAAACGATTGACAACCTTGTATACTTTTTTGATCTCTTGTATTTGGAGTTAATAAATACGCTTTGTTTTAATTTGTGGTTCTTTTCGGGGAAGCCGTACTGCAGTATTCAATTGAATTCACACTCTCGCTCACCGCCCTAAATCGGTTAGCTTTAACATCGTGGGCCTCTTCACTTTTTTAAAAATCTGGATTTTTCCAGAGTGTGAAGAAAATACTGTCTTCCTGCAAGGGCAGGTAGAATTTTTATTTACACTCGTCATACTTGTTCTTACCTCTACCACCGTCATATTTGCGTTATATAATAATAATAATAATAATAGCTTTATTCATCAACTCTTACATACAATAAAAAGAAAATAAACACATTTCATGAAGCAGAGTCGATGAAGGGGCAAAACAATCAGCAAAACTACTTTTCAGTTTCACCCTAGCACGCATTTTTGTCCAAGCATCAGAATCTCCTTGATCCCGCTTCTAAAGGAACGGCTGGTTCCGCCTGTCAAGAACACGTCCAGATACCTATTGTAGATCTCCGCCGCTCGGTACTCGAAGGAGCCCTGAAACTTAGTTGTCTTGTGAGACGGGATAGACAAGTTCCCGCTATAACGAAGATCAAGTTGATGGCGTTTAGATCTTTTCACCATCAACTCCAACAGATACCCCGGGCTACCACGCTTATACAAATTGTACAAAAAGGAAGCGAACAGAAGTTCAAAGCGAGCGTGAATCTTGAGGACACCAAATTTATTGTAAAAAAGGAGTAACGTGGCCAAACTCAATATCACAGACAAATCTCATGCAAGAGTTCTGAAGAACCTGTAGTTTGTGTTTTAAGTTGGCAGTAAGGTATCCATAATAAACCACACTGCAGTAGTCAAGGTGACATAATATTAAACTCTGCACCAGCTGCAACTTAATCGTCGGGGGAAGAAGATATTTGTACCTGTATAAGGATTTCAGTTTGTAGTATACTATACCACAAATCTTAACAACGTGCGCCCCAAAACTCAAGTTACTGTCGCAAATTACGCCAAGATCTCTAACATTCTCACTAAACTCCAGTACGGAGCCATCAAGTTCAACGTCAAGAGATCGAGTGCTGTCGGCTGGAGTACAGCAGTATGTACTTCCCACACGTAAACAAACCGTTTTATTGGGGTTAAGGATTAACCCATTGTCGCCAGACCAGAGCTTAATAGAAGTTAAGTTATTATTCAAAGATTGAACAACACTGTCAACTAAAGTTGGTTTGTTAGAGAGATATACTCGAGAGTCATCAGCATACAAGTTTACACCGCAGTCGGAAGAAAGAACGCTAAGAAGATCAGCAGTAAAAATGGCTAAGAGAAGCGGACCCAGAATGCTACCCTGCGGCACGCCAATGGTTATGGCAAGCTCACCGGACAAACATCCATTCAGTCTGACCTTCTGAGTTCGACCAGTCAAATAATTCCGCAAAAGAACAATGGCCGAGCCGGCACAACCATAATACAGCAACTTAGAAAGGAGTAACTCGTGATTAATCACATCGAAAGCCTTACTGTAGTCCAAGAAAGTCACAATTGTTACCTTTGAATCGTCAATATTCCTGGCGATATCATTAGTAAACTTATTCAACGCTGTTGCAGTACTATAACCAAAGCTAAAACCAGATTGAATATCAGGTAAAATACTATTACACTCAATGTGATCTAGTAGCTGCCGGTGAAGAACGGACTCAAATACTTTTGAAAGAGCAGGCAACACACTAATTGGTCGAAGATCAGTAAATTTAGTGGCATTATTATTTTTAGCGATAGGCGTTATGATCGACTTCTTCTACAATGCTGGTATTACCGAATTAGTAAGACAAAAATTAATTAGATTAGTTAAGCTATCAAGACAAAAAGGTAAGGTGAGCTTCAGCATCCTAGCGCTACAGTTATCGATGCCTAAAGCACCGGATTGTTGTTTAAAAATTGCAGCTGCTACCACTTCCGATGTGACAGGGTGAAATATCAATTCACCAGAAACAAGCGGGAACCGATTTGCATTGAAGTAAGTAATAACTTCCGGTTTAACGTCAGAAGAAGCAACGTTGGAAAAGTAACTGTGCGGGTCTACTGGGAGCTTTGCGGGCTGACATCTACTGCCGCGCTTCTTGTTGCTTTCCTGGCCGCTTCTCGAGAAATGTGATCTCCTTCTTGAAAAACATCTTTGATGATGGCCAAGAGAACCACATCTGAAGCAGTCCCCCCTTCTGTCTGGCCCCCTGCATTCACGCTGGCAGTTCCCCACCTGCCAGCATTTGTAGCAATGATAGTCGTAGCTAAGTGGGGCTACTGAGCAGATTGACCAGCTAAGCTTTATTTGTCCCATTTCTGATAACTTTTCTGCGCTTGCTTGGCTGACCTGTAAGACTGCCAGGCGGGGAGTTTGACTGGGGCGGTACATCTGTCAAAGAATAACGCAGGTGTTCTAAGGCCAGCCCAGCGAGGACAGACACCTTGCGTAGAGCAAAAGGGCAAATGCTGGCTTGATCCCGATGTTCAGTATGCATAGGGACTTAAGACACTTATATTTTTTTTAAGTAACACAAAGGTGCAGCAGCAATTTCTATCTGTTATTGTTTACAATATTAGTTGACATAAGAAGGTTACATCCAAGAAATACACATTATTTATAATAGATTAACACTTAGTTGAAGCTACTAAAACAATTAGTTGCTGTAAATAAATTTTGGTTATGGTGAGTATCTTATTTTTAAATTACATCACATATACCATTATTGCTCAAAGTGTTATCTTGTTAACCTTGCTAATAAAGACTCATAGATCTATGTTGGGCTTTAAATACAAAATGCAATAATGTATCTATAAATAATCATTACTTATAGTATATACTTATAAGTACTTAATCAGTACTTAAAAACAATTTGTTTGTAAAAAAATAACGTCTTATAGAAATGTTGAAGTTTCTTGATGATGAAAAACTGTAAAAATGTGACAATTAAAATTATTGGAATATATATTTCAGCCAATTATATTTTATTTTTCTTTTCCAGTATTTTAACAGAGAATGTGATAAACTATCTACAAGTCAAACTGGATTATTAAAATTAAGTACATAGCAGCAGCTGATAGCATCTAGAACAAAGAAAACTAATAATAAATTGATTATTAATTAAAATAATTTAATTTAAAATTTATCTTATGACCTTCTTCTCTACTTACACTAAAATTTTAAGCTTTTCTAAATCGGTTCTTAAATAATTGCGGTGGCACTTAATCTACGTACCGATTGATAGACATAGGATTTAAGGCAAGCTTAAATTTTAAGTTTAAGTGAGGAAACGGGTATAACTAACTTACAGAATATAGTAAAGCTAAATTAATTTTAAAGAAACCTCCAGCCGTAACATGAAAGTTGCCGTGAAGTAGTTGTAGCGAAAATGCATTTATCTAAAAAAATATTACATTACAAAAAAGGATTCATTTGATTATTAGTGAAAAATAAATAAGTGAACGTTTTACTTTCGTTGTATTATTGACACAGTCGTATACTGACGGTTAGAGCTTAACACCTAAACATCAAAGTTGCTCATTAAAATTCGTTTGTGCTTGGTTATTGCGAGTAGTGTGCTCCCGATGATGGAAAAGTAAAGAAACCTTATTACTTTGATAGACCTGTTATATAGAACGCACCCAGTCGATCCTTAAACATTAGATAGAGAAGAAAACTATGAACTAAATCAGTATGAATTATAACTTTGAATATAAAAATTTAAATTGACTATACTCCAATTACTTAGAATTTCGAATAATTCATATAATTTTATTAATATGAAAGTATCAGGCTTGCTGCCGTTACTCTCCAAAAGGTGAATGGTAATAATTTCAAAGTTTACAAATGCAATATTGTTGGTATCATTCTCTCTCTCAGAGTCCTTAGCTCTCGGTAATAGCATAGAGACCACATCTTCTTTAGAGGGATTCTCTTGACAGATACCTCGATACTTTACCATTGCTTGCCAAGGAAACACGGTCAGAATAAAGCTTTTACTCCGCTTGGAATGGAACTGAAGATCGTGGCTTAGCAGTCGACGCACATAAGCATCAGGCCGTGAACGTATTTTCAGGCCATGATCGTCTTCGCGGCATTATGTTAATGTTGCCCACGACATGGGGCAAGACTACAATTAAATATTTCAAAACTATATCAACAAAGCAATTGCTACTTAGCACGCAGGTTTTAAACTTTAATGGTTTAATTACAGAAAACAAAGAAAAAGCCTCACATTTTGAGGTAAAACGTGGCCCAAACTAACCGCAGGGACGAATCTTCAATTAATGAAGCTAACGAATAGTACATCTCTCAAATCAAAGTGAAGAATTGGTTATATAAAAGTAATGCTCATTGCAAAAATAACCAAGAACTGATCTTCAAAAACCAAAAAAAAATTAGTTTAATTAGCAAGTTTTGAGAACAATTATATAAAAAACCAATTAACCGCACACCAAGTTATTTCTTCTATCATCACAATAAAGCAAATATGAAATAATTTGTTAATAAAACATAATATAATAAGAGTAACTTAACACATTAGAGAGTATAATATTTTAACCACTTTCCTTGGTGATATGGTAGTTGAAAAAAGGGTTACTGTCAGACAACGATCATCTCGAATATCAAAATTTCAACTGCACTATAAGAAAGAGGACAATTTTCTGAGTATAATGCAACAAAAATTTCGGAGGTCCATGCATTCGTTTTCGAAAAAATGGCATTTTAAAGTTATTAAAAGCAGGTAGTTGTAACCCGATACACCCTGGTGCAACGAGTCGCGTCGCGGTAAACCAGCACGTCGAGCCCCTGCTCTTCATTTTGTTGACGGTACGAGTGCTTTGATATACTCTTAATGAGTATTATATACTCTTAATGAGTATATCAAATGAGTACTCGACACCTGGACGAGTTCTATGGCTTCGATTTCCACCCTTGGCGAGTTCTGTCATTTTTCAGAAATATTTTTAAATTGTTTTGCGTAAAGTAAAAAAGAAAACAAGCCCGGAGGGCGCCGAAAGCGTTTGGAGGGTTTGTTTTATTTTTTGCCTTACACAAAATCGGCTAATCATGCAGCCGTGTTAAAAGGTGTATCTAAAATGCATGTAAATTTTACATATTTAAATTCGATTTTTTCGAGAACTAATGCATAAACCTCCGAAATTTTTGTTCTAATATGCTTAGAAAACTGTTCTCTTTCCTATAGTGCAGTTGAAATTGTGCAATTCATGATGATCGTTGTCTGACAGTTCCTGAAAAAAGAAACTTATTCAAAAAAGTACAACGATGTATCTACACTTACTTCTCGTTTTAACTCTAAATTAGTAGTCAGTTGATGTAATTTAAATAATCTTCGTCTTATAATATTGGCCTAAAATAGAATTCATATTGCTGAATAAGAGTACGAAAGTGAAGTAATGGTTTGCAATATTTTAGTATTAAAACTAAAACTTACGGATTTTGTAAGTTCAGAAGAGACCAAAGCAAGAGCAACTACATCAATAGAGTTAACGAATAACGACAATTCTTCGATATAGCGTAAAGTAACATAATATGTATTGCTTAGAATAAAGAAAGAAGAATCATACAATTCCATTATTATTAAAATGAAATTCATCAATAGAGAAAATATAATTGAAAATGAGAAAAATTTTGATATCGAATTAATTATTGTATTTAATGTATAACAAAATTTTGCAACTTCTAATAATTTATAACTATCGTTACTGAAATCCTCAATCATCATTACTTTTGTATTTTTAGTACATTGGTCATGGCATAAAATATCATTTAAAATATTAAATCGTTGGCGAATAACAATAATCCATGAGATAAAAGAAAAATATATTGACATTCTGTAAAGTTCACCAATGAAATAAACTATGTCGGTTAAAATTTCTTCTATATCAGTATATTTAAAATTTGCGTCAATATAAATTATAATTACAATCGATATTTTTATAATTAACCAAGTTACAAAAAAAATTTCAAAATTGCTTTTAGTGAAATTTCTAAATTTAAGTTTTATTAAGTTTTCGTCTAACTTGAATAATGTTTCTAAGTTATTTTTAATTACAGTTTTGTTTGCGCTATAAAAAATGTAAGTACCAAAAATTAAAATTAAGTGCTGATGCTTTTCATATACTATCACATACTGAAAAAATTGATTTAATATTTTAATAAATCGATAAAATGCAATGTCCCATATTGTAGTTATGGTACCAGCAATTAGAATAATATAGAAAATAAACTGATATAAATAATTTGGTTTAGATTTAAAAATTATAGGTGGTCTTGTGTTGGTACAAATTTTAATTTCAGATAAACAGATCCATTTTTCTAAAAAATAAGCGACTTGGAAATATTTGTAATCTAACTTGCGTCCATTCATTTTTAAATATAATAAATAGTAAGTAGCACTACACTGCTGCAATTTATGCAAACTCTATGGTATAAATACTTCTTCGTTATTGGTAAAAAGAAATATTTTTAATAATAAAAATTCAATTTGAAAAATGTTAGTAAGGCTGTCGATACAGAAGACAATAAAAATATTTTTAAAATATTAGAAAAGAAAATTAATTTATTTCAGTTTGTTTTTAAATAATTTTTACGTGTCATGTAATATAATAAGTTTGATTGATAGATTAACTTTTTATTCTTGTATATGTATTATGTTAACTATTCAGCAATCAATAAAATTACTTTTTAAAGAGGTTTTTTATTTCAGAACAAGGAGTAGTTAGACTGCAGAATAGAACTTTATATAATATTATAATAAGAACTAAACTAAGTGGTTTATATAATAATGCTTACTTACTATATATATAAAGATTATGGGAATAGATACCATAGTGTCCACCGGATTTTAGAAGCTTTCTAATGAAATTATAATAGATTATGGTGTAAATAATGAATATAAATATTAAAATTTATGGATCATTCAAAAAACAATAAATCCGAAAAAACCTTAAAATTAAAAGGTGGTTACTGTATTGGCGGTTTCCATAAAATTAACTCCGCCCATGCTGTATTTTTATTTTATTAAAGTAATTATGCGCATAATTTGCACTTGAAAATTACCCCTGACTAGATTTTAGGGTGGATTCGAGATTTGCCGTTATTGCTTTTGTCAAATATTATGTTAATGTTGGAATTTTGGTTGATTTCAAATTTGAGATTTTGAATTTGTTCTTTACATTTATTGGTTAACGGCTTAGAATATATTTCTATGTTCTTATGTATAGGTATTATTTACTTTACTTAAAATTTATTATTTTAATAATTTTGTTTAGAAAATGGTTGAAGTTTTTGGACAAAATAAAACTGTAATGTTGCACTAGTCAACGTTTTGGACCATTTATTGGTTTATCCTCAGGACTGCAAACGATAAAATCATATAACTACAAATAATGGTGGAAGCCACTATAAACTAACATCTATATAAGGTATATTACTATGGTTTGGTGAGGAATTTATTCGCCCGAGACCAAGATTTTAGCTTCTTGTTCCAATTTCTCGGTTTTGTCTTTATCTTCTTTACAAATTTTCAAGTAAATTTTAGTTCCAATCTCAGGGTCAAAGTGCGTTTAAATTCGCAAGCTTCACGTTCGGGCGCCAAAAGAATTCAATGTAAAATATCCAAATTATTTTTTATATTCAAAAATATTTCTTTTATATTCCAACTTAAATTTCAATATAATTTAAAATGGTAAAGTTAAAATTTACGATACCCGTATCGCAGCTGTCCTCTTATCATCAACGTTTGCATTTCCTTCATATAATTCTTAATTTTATAAAATTTTACCCATCTAAACAATTTTTTAATTAATAAAACCAAATTCTTCCAATTCCTTTATAATTTCTTTTATTATCTTTAATTATTTAACTAGCTCCGTTTTATTTTTTATTTCCAAAAATCGTTCAAACTTTCTTGAAAATCCACTAATCTATCCATAAATCTTAATAAAACAATATTCAATCAAATAAATCACTTATATTTTAAAAAAACTATAAACTTATCAAAAATTATTCGGACTTCATAATTATTCATACATCACGTGGGCCATTTTTTGGCAAAAGACCTTGTATCAAGGTGATCGGTCCCCACCTAGCAAATTCCACAATGTTACAACTTAATAATTAATACAATAATTTTACAAAAATGCATAGGGTGAGTCTGAATCACTTTGAAACACCGCAATATTGAGATGTAATTTTTTTAAACATATAAATTTCACCACAATCTATAAAAATTACCACGGCTAGCTTTTTCAGTCGTCGAGCAAGTATCGTCAGGGCTGAGTTCACCTGTAAGCCTTTATTAACGACGGAAGAACAATTTTAATTTTCTTTAAAGGGAACGAAGTTTAATTTCTCTTATCCAAATCGACTGCTTATCAATAGCACCATTCGTTCCTACGAATGCAAATTTTAACTTTCCAATTTTAACCTTAAATCGAATTTATTATTCGAAATATTCTCTTTTCCAAAAATTAATCATCCAAATCAACTTACTGCCGCTCAGTAGCAACTCATCAAAAATAATATTCAAAGTCCAATTCCAAATATCAAAAATTCCAAATAATACGCAATAATGCAAACGCACAAAATTCACTTTATTAAATTAAAATTTACTCACAATTTCAAAATGACAAAATCTCGTATCAAAAATCAAACTCAGCAGGCATACAAAACTTGGCACCCGCTGTCGGCCATAGTTGGTCAAAGAAGCCACGAATTTCCTGTGATTGATCCCCACCTAGAAATTCCTACAATATTACAACTTAATTATTATTAAAGCCAATATTTCAGCAAAATGCATAGGGTGAGTCCTAATCATTTTGAAACACCACAATATATTGTCGTGTTTCGAAATGCATAAAAAACCATTAATTGATTAATTTTGTAAATAATTTTTAAAATTCAATTTTGTTATTACTCATTTAAAACATTGTACATTGTATTAACATAGTTTGTAAATTTGATGTAAATAAAGGTAGAATAAGTAAGAGTGGGAGTACAATCAGCGGGTCGATGTAAGGACAGACAGGCTACGGCCGTGGCGTTGAAAGGTCAAACGGATGAAACGCCATCCCCGATATAATTAAAATTGGTTTAAAAAAATAAATAAATAAATAAGTTAATTAGAGTTGATGTTTGTTTTTATTTTAAATAAAGTGAAGTTCCAGAAAACAAAATTAAAAGATGAAGATGATGATAATTTTGGTTAATGTGCGAAAATACGTCGCAACAAATTTATTTAACCAGGCGTACTTAAGCCGGCTGGCATAACATACGCGTTCCAATACCAGATGCAACACAACAAAAGACAAAAGTGAGCATAAAATTTACAATTTAAAAATTTAAAACTTGAAGAGCTTATTGCTACCAAAAATGAATGCCCAGTTATTGGATAAAATTAATTTACATTAAAATTTTTATAAAAGTATTGCATAATGAAGGGCATTACATTAATGGCGCCCAACGTGGGGCCATGTTCATAAATGTCGTGTTTCGAAATGCAAAAAAAACATTAATCTTATTATTTTGTAAAATTATTTTAAAGTTTGAGTTTGTTTCATTATTATTTATAACATTTAAACACACTGTACAAAGCTTGTAATATTAAAATGTAAATAAAAGGTAGGGAGAAGTAAGTGGGAGTACGATCAGCGGGTCGATAGAAGAACAATTAGGCGAAGGCCGTGGTGCCAGGCGGGTTAAAACACCATCCCGCCATAATTGAAATGATAATTGTTTGTAACAAATAAAAAAATAAGTTAATTTGAGTTTTTGTTTTGTCTTATTTTAATTAAAGTGCAGTGCAAAGTTTGGAAGGGTGAAGAATTTGTGACAATTTGACCGATGCAAAGCTGCATAACACCACATACCACAAGCAATAAAACGAAAACTAACAAAAGTAAGCATTAAAAATGTACAAATTTTACATCGAAGAGTCTCTTGCTACAAAAAATGAATTCCCAGCAGTTATTGGATTAAATTAATTTGCAAAAACAAATTTTACAAAAATTGCGGAGCTTGGAACATCTCAATATATTGTCATGTTTCAAAAGTGATTCGGACCCACCCTATACATTTTAGTGAAAATTCATTTTGTTATTTAAGTTGTGTTTAAATTGATTTTAAGCTGTAAGATTGTAAAATTATCTAGGTGGGGACGAATCACCGGAAATTCTAGGCCTTTTGCCAAAAAATGGTCGACGTGATGGCCGCATTAATTGATTAGTCCAAAAAATTAATTAAATAAGTTTATAGTTTAAAAATATAAGAAGTTTTTTTTTGATGAAAGTGTTTTATTGATATTTATAATTGGAGTATATTAATTTTTGAAAGAAAGTGAATGATTTGGAAATATAATTGGAACGGAAGCTATCGATGATAATTGTAATATAGATAAAGAAGATAATAGAGCAAGAAAAAAGAAGAAAATAATAATTTAAAAATGAAGTAAATGGTAAAAATTTTAAATTTTCATATTAAAAATTATTGAAGGTACTACAAAGTTAAATGATAAGCCGGATTTTATTAATTTTTATAATTATAAATTTAATTGAAAGAAACAAATTAATTAATTGATGAGAAAAATTAAATACGTGGACAAAATTTACACTACAATATATTGTTGTCTATAAACAAACATTTTGTCTATAAACATTTTCTATCAATTATTTTGGAGAAAGAATTTTAATTTTTCAGTTTTGTTTAGTTTGCTTATTTTTAACATTACATACTACTCATTAACACAAAAATTCATATCTTATTGCTAATCAAATTTAAACTTAAAAAAAACTTTTTAAAAAATCTAAAGATTTCAATTGCTTTATAATAATATCTGCAATTTGTTACAGTTAATTGTATGACAAGTACCTCAGGAATAAGAACCTACAATATTCCGATTATAACATGTAACATGTAAAAATTAATTTTATAAAAAAATGTATCACATGTTAATAACCATATCAAGTAAATTTAAAAGTAAACAAGTTAATTAAACATTAAATATAATTTTATTTATTTATATTTTATAAGCTTTCGATGAGTTGTGTCACCTTCGTCAGAATAATAACAATTTAATTAATTTAAATTGAATTAATTAAATTAATTAATTTAATTAATTTAATTAACTTGTTTACTTTTAAATTTACTTGATATAATTATCACAAGTTAAAAATTAATATATTTACATGTTAATAACCTTAACCATTTTATTCCGATTATATGAACTGTTTAAAGCTTAGTCGCCCGTTGGTTCAAAGGTACTTCGGGATTAGTCTATTTTTAGGCAGAAGACGAGTACACCATTAGAATTCAAGTAAAATTAAATAGGAGGGTTTATAGAACAAAATTTGTGTTTGCTGGATGTGCTATACTTTTTAAAATTATAATGTAATATTAATTATGATATCTTTAATATTTTATTATAAAATTTTATAAAGCATAATACATAGTACTATAAGAATAAATAGTTCATCTATCAATCAAATTTATTATTACTTTAACATAAAATTATTTTTTAAAAAATTTATATAGATTAATTTTCTTTCCATCTTCGTTTATTTACATTTAATATATTAAAAATATTTTTATTGTGTTCTATATCAATATTTCCAAATTGAATTTTCATTATTAAAATCATTACTTTTTCCAATAATGAAGTATACCATAGAATTTGCTTAAATTACAGCAGTACAGTGCTATTCTATTTAAAAATGAAAGGACACCATTTAAATTACATATATTTTCAAGTTGCTTATTTTTTTGAAAAATGGATCTATTTATCAGAAATTAAAATTTGTACTAACACGAAACCACCTACAATTTTTAAATCTAAGCCAAATTATTTATATCAATTCTTATTTTATATCATTTTAATTGTTGGTACTATAACCAAAATACGCGAAACTGAAATTTATCGCTACATTGAACGATTAAATCGATTTTTTCAATATGTGTTAGTATATGAAAAATATCAGCACTTAATTTTAATTTTTGGTACTTATATTTTGTATAGAGTAAACAAAACGGTAATTAAAAATAACTTGGACACATTATTCAAGTTAGACAAAAACTTAAAATTAGAAATTTCACTAAAAGCAATTTCAAAATTTTTTTTGTAATTTGGTTAATCATGAGACCAATAATTGTGGCTATCAGTTATATTGATGCAAATTTAAAATATAATGCTTATATTAAAGATATTTTGAGCAACGCAGTTTATTTCATTGGTGAACTTTACCGAATGTCAATATATTTTTCCTTTATATCATGGATTATTATTATTCGCCAGCGATTTAATACTTTAAATGATATTTTATGCCATGAACAATATACTGTCGTGTTTCAAAATGGTTGCGACCTACCCTGTACATTTTGATGAAAATTTTGTTTGTAAATATTTTTAAGTTGCAAGACTGTGAAAATTGGACAGGTGGGGGCGAACCGACGGGGAAATTAGCTTTTGCCAACAGGTCGCCGCGCGAGTGACAGCGCCGACTTTTGGCTCGTTAAATTTTTTTTTTCGCCAAGATGGCCGACCAAGCTGGTCGATGATTTTGGCTCTGTGATTTATTTTTAAGATTTGTGATTATTATTGAAATTGTGAGTTATTGTTTTTGATTTGAATAAATGATTTTGATGCGAATGCATTTATTGCGCAATTTTTGAATGATATTTGGATAATATTTGGATTAATTTTGATAATTTTGGAATTTGGATGATTTTTTGATACGTTGCTGCCGAGCGGTAGGAGATTTGATTAATCTGGATAATTTGGAAAAAGCATTAGAAATTGTAATTATCGATTTAAATTTAAAATTGGAAAATTTAAAGTTACATTTGTTCGCGCGTGTGGCAGATGAAAGATAAGCCGACGATTTGGATAGGCATAAGTTAGAAAGTGTGAGCCCATTTAAAATTTAACATAAAATTATATTTGAAATTATTTATGATTTTGGATTGGATTTAATAATTTATTTTGGAGAATTGATTTTTTTGGATTAGAAACTTATTAATTATTTTTGAAGAAATTATTTGTTTTGCATTGGAAAGATTTCTTTTTATTTTAATTTTGAAAACGCAAGAACCCTCGACCCTTGAAAATTGTCAATTGCTCCCGCTATTCAGAGTTAACCCGAGAAAATAAAGTGTGTGGTTTTTCTACTAAAATAACATTACAATACTGAAACTACAAAAATAATGATAATTGAAAATTTCAGTAACGATAGTTATAAATTATTAGAAGTTGCAAAGTTTTATTATACATTGAACACAATAATTAACTCGATATTCAAATTTTTTTCATTTTCAATTATATTTTCTCTATTGGTGAATTTCATTTTGATAACAGTGGAATTGTATGATTTCTCACTTTTATTTCTAAGTAATATATAATTAAGTTTATAATGAATCAATTTGAATTTTTAAAAAGATTTATTTATAAAATATTGAGCACAACAGTTACAAGTCGAAGCATAGAAAACTAATGACTAGTGAATTTTGGGTTAACATCCCCTTTTATAAGTTTTAGTATAAGATAAAAGTGTTTACAAAACTAGTGCATTTATAGAAACATAGAATATTCGTATTGATAAAAGTATGAGATGCATTAGCATCATCTTGTTACATTTGTTATCTGTTTACTTTGTTGCGGCTGTAATAATGGTCTTCCTGTGTGAAGCGATCGTGGTGGTCACGTAACTATATGCTATGTCGATCATTTCGACAAATTGTCATTATTCGTTAACTCTATCGATGTAGTTGCCCTTACTTTGGTCTCTTCTGAACTTACAAAATCCGTAAGTTTTAGTTTTAATAGTAAAATATTGCAAACCATTACTTTACTTTCGTAGTCTTATTCAGCAAAATGAACGAACGAACAAAACGAAAATTATTTAAATTACATCAACTGACTAATAATTTGAAGTTAAAACAAGAAGTAAGTGTAGATATCTAGATGTAAAACTTAGTTGAGTGATTTTTTTTCTACTACCATTCCACTAAACGAAATGGTCAAAATATCACACTTTATGATGTGTTAAGTTACAATTTCAATTTATTACATTTTTTATTAACAAATTATGCTGTTTCTCCTTTTTTGTGATCGCGGAAAAAATAGCAAACAAAATAGAAATATTAAACGATATAGAGGTGGAAAAAATAAAAATTGAACGTACAGGAGATTTGATTGTTTTTATTTGTTTAAAAATCTTTTTTTTTTTATTTTAAAATATTTTTTTAGATAAATGCATTTTCACTGCAACTACTGCACGATAACTTTCATGTTCCGGCTGGAAGTTTCTTTACGATTAATTTAGCTATATTATATTCTGTAAGTTAAATATGCTCGTTTTCTCACTTACACTTAAAATGTAAGGTTTTCTTAAATATTATTATATTACCAAACAGACGTTGAATAAACCCAATTTATGAACGCTTAAAATTTTAGTGTAAATAGGGAAAGTCATCAATAAATATATTTTCTATTATCTATTATCGGTTATCATTTTTTTAAATGTTTTTCTTATTCTAGATGCTATCAGTTGCTGCTATGTACTTAATTTTACTAATTCAGTTTTACTTATAGATAGTTTATATCACGTTATTTGCTAAAATACTGGAAAAGAGAAATAATATGCAATTGGCTAATGAATACTCCAATAATTTTAATTGTCACATTTTTACAATTTTTTAACATCAAGAAACTTGAACATTTGTATAGAACATTATTGTGCAACAATATTTTACAAATAAATTGTTTTTAAATACATAATATATTATGTAATACTTAATATGTATATTATTGCAAATGAGCAATAATATATCAAAAATATAGCAATAATAATATAGCAACATTTTGAGCAATAATGATACATGTAATGTAATTTAAAAATAAGCTAGAAAAGAAAAAAGAAGAAAAGAAACAAAATAAGATAAACTGCAGCGCTCTCCGCACCCGCGGCTTCCAAAGCGGGTTTATATTGTCGTGTTCCAAATAATTCGGACCCACCCTATGCATTTTTGTAAATTTATTGTGTTAATTGTTAAGTTGCAACATTGTAGAATTTGCTAGGTGGGGACGGATCACTGGGATACGAGGCCTTTTGTCAAAAAATGGTGGACATGATGGACGTGTAAAATTCATGTCCGAATAATTTTTAATAAGTTTATAATTTTTGGAATACAAGTAAAAGTTTTGAAGATAAAGTGTTTTATTGAAATTATTGATTGAATTGATTTTGAAGAAAGATATTTTGGATAATTTGAAAATAAGATTAAACAGAAGCTATGGTGGAATGATTACAGATGGTAATGAAAATGAACAGAATTTAAAAATTATAATTAAAATTGGTAAAAGTTTTTTATTTTATTAAAATTTTACTTAAGGGACGACAAATTTGTTTGATAAGCCGGACCGCGATATGGGTATCGCATAAAATTTAACATTACCATTTTGAAAATGATATTAATCACGAAAGTGAAATTTAACAAATATCTTGAACTGGAAATTATAGAAAATTAATTAATTAAAAAAATTCACCAAAGGTGAATTTCACAACAATATATTATACGCGCTTGGTACGAACCCCATCACCCCTCCCAGGATCCAAGGATCCAGCTAGTCTAAGCCTAGCGCTAAAAGAAGAGAAATTTAACCTCACAAAACCCACTAAAAAATTTTACGGTTAACAATAAGGATATTTGAAATTTTATTTCATTTACCGTAAATTATTTTTTAGTTTGGTGAGATAACAGACTTGTAAGTTTAGATATCCCTAGTGGACGCTTACTAACTTTCAAAATACATTTTCTTAGTATGGCATTCGGTTAGTTTAGAGCACGTGGAAGGTTACATGATCGGTTGAAGGGAATGGTAAGTTTAATTTTATATTTTCTTTGTCAATATGAGCCTGATGAGGGCAATTTCGTTGGGTAATACCACGAATAAGTCCAAAACATGTCGTTTGTTTAGGCGTTTTGAATTTAATAAATTTTCTTTCTATTTTTTTCATTTGTTATTGATTCCTAATACGGTCCTGACTACCGATGTTCTGCTACAAATTTGTATTTTGAAATTCATCTACTTTGTAGATTATAACGACCTCTATCTCAACTATTAATTTCTTATTCTTAGTTTTTACGGTCAACAATAAGGATATTTGAAATTTTATTTCATTTACCGTTAATTAATTTTTAAGTTATTTATGTGTTGTAAAAAATAGAGGGATTAATTTCAATTATCAGACGAATATAAAAATATAACAAAAATATTATATTATTTACTTTTTTATGAAAAAATCCTGGAATATGAAGTTCAGGCCAATTAAAAGATTTTTGTGAAAGGAATAATGTTTTGGTTTAAGTCTGGGTTTCGAAGGTTTCACTCATGTGAATCTGTAATATTAGATTGTAGTGAGGAATGAACCAAAAGAATAGATGAAAATGAAGTTGTATTGGCGGTGTTTTTAAATTTCAAGCGTGCTTTCGAAACGATAGATAAGGGATTGTTTATAGAAAAAATTAAAAGATAGATGTAAGTGGCACAGTGTTGAAATGGTTTAAATGCGACTTAAGTAAAAGAAAACAGAACGTAAGATTTAAAAACAGTTCTTCAGAAGAACTTTTTACTGAATATGGAGTACCACAGGGAACAGTTTTGGGTCCTTTAATTTTTATTTTGTATATCAATGATATTGTAAGATGTGTAAAATGGAAATATTTGCAGATGACACTATGATATATATATATATATTGCTATGTTTATTCTTGCCCATGACACTAAAATCTTGAATTATCCATAGTTCGGGTAAAATTCATGTACAACGACTTTGGTCGAAACCATTGGGTTAAATAGGGAAATCATCTTAGAATTATTTTTAGCAAATTTCTTTCCAAGTTTTCATTAGGGGAGATTCAACTGAAAATAAAATGTTTATTAATTTATAAAGTAAATTTAGGCAACGTACCAGATATTTGTTATCGGAGAACCTTCAGCTACGTTTGGTCTGGCATTGCAAGTTTTGTTATGGTTAAAGTCAATCTGGACATTCCAATATTGCAAAGTTGGATTGTTTCCACCAAAAAAAAATCGTTGTGCTGAAAATTGAAAATCTTAAACATGCTGGAGTGAAAATTGTATAATAATTTGTGTATTATTGTTAGGTTAAGAATAGGTTTAAGTGGTTACATTTTGGGACGATTATATTGACCAAAATATTATAAAGGTGCGACGAAAGACGATTAGGTTCGCGAGTGTTCACGGGTTTGTGAAAAATTAGGATTTTTGTGGTGCAAATGCGTGTGAGAAAAACGGTTGCATCGGAATTTAACAAAAAGTTGTTTGGACTTACGAAAAAAGAGTCAAACGAGAAATGGAAAACATCATCGGAAAGAGCAGGAAATTCTCTTTAATTTAGGACAATTTGAAGATCCGATGATGAAAATTAAGAACATAAGAAGAGATTCCATCCGAGAATGTGGACGGATCTGGACAATTTGAACTTTTTAATTAAAGCTGGAGTCCGACCGAAAACATTTAGGATAGGAAAATTTATACCAAAAGATGCAGGATTAAAAGTTAATGACTTTAGATAACTTTTAATCTCAAGAAAATTGTGTTGGTGGAAACACCAAGTGAAATTAAGTACTTTAGTTAGTACAGAAATGCAAAATTTTGGCATCCTAGGGAACCGCGAATTATCATTGGCCGACGCGAAGATCACCCACCACCCTAAATTTATATGTGATTTAGTGGATTGTTATTGGTAAATGGCATTATCGATAGACATTGGTCAATCAGCCATAAAACGAATAATTTGGCCCGGATTTCGTATAAAAGAAGGTGCGTTTGTAAAAATAAGAGAGTTCGTTTCCAATTTTTGGACTGATTGCTGCGGGAGCTTATGCCCGATAATTTGGCAAAGTTAAATAAAGTACTTTTCGGTGATAGAAAAATTTAATAAAGTAATTTTCGGTGTTAGAAAAAAAATTTGAGAAAATTTTTTTTGATAATTAAAAATCAATTTAATTATTCATGTAGTGAGATGATAATTGTCGAGCAATGGCAAATTTAAATAAAGTATTTTTCTGTGATAGAAAAATTTAATACAGTATTTTTCGGTCATAGAAAAATTTAATACAGTATTTTTCGGTCATAGAAAATTTGATGAAATCATTTTTTTTTGATAATTAAAAATGAATTTAATTATTCTTCAAAGAAGAAAATGCTCATGGAGAAGATATAGTCAACTATAATTTCAAAAGGATTACGGGCAAATTTACCTGTTGGTTATGGGATAGTGCCGTCCTGAAGTTTAAGTGATTAGGTCGTGTTGAAAGAATTTAAGAAGAATATACAAGGTAGATAAAACAATTTTGATTGTAAAAATGTTGTGTTTTTTCTTTAGGTAAAAACATTGTTTTTTAGCTTAAGTTTTAAAAATATGTGGGGTTAGGTTTAGGTTTTTGTTTAATTTTAGAAAAAATTGTACTTACGTGTGTTATGCAATTAAACCAGATGACAGAAATTTATAGAATTTCAATTCACTCCACAGCACAACGTTTACAATTTATTTTCAGAAAAGTTCTGAATACGGTCACGAAATTTGCAGGTACATTTGGCGAGATAACAAGTATTGGTGGTTGCTAACTTACTTTCCTTATCTTAGTAATGGTATGTTCAGTGGCGTGTACATGATAAGTACGATAGGTAGGTCTGCTATTAGTTTTTTTATTATTGTTATCAATAAATGATAACTGGCGCCGGGCAATTTTAGGAGACCATCGTAACTTATTTGTAGAGTATCACAGCAATATATATATCGTGGGCATACAGGTAAAAGTGAAAAGTCAAAAAATAGAATTTCGAGATAAATCAAATTGAATGTTTCGCATTTTGCGAAAAATCAGCTTTATAATATTTTTAATTCATTTTTTCGAATAATGAAACATGTTCAATACGTTATTAGAACATAGACGTTTTTTTCAGACCTGTATCTTACATTTTTACGAACTTAATCATTTTAACTCATTTCCACAATTTTTTGACTTAGTCACTTTTACCTGTATGCCCACGATATGTGATACGGATATAAAGCTAATGTTTGAAATGTTAAATAATGAATTAAAATGTATATTTAAGTGGCTATGTAATAACAGATTAAGCGTTAATTTTAAGAAATCTAAATACATAATTTTAGGAAAGTAGCACATATTGACGAGTGTAAAAGCTGAGGGGTTGCAGATTTTGATTAATGACATTGTTTTGGATAGAGTTGTCGAAATTAAGTATTTGGGAGTGATTATAGTCGAAAACTTGAATTTTAAAAAACATTTTGCTTATGTAATGAAAAAAATGTCGCGCATGGTATTTTTACTGAGACGTATTTCGGGCACTCTGTGTGCATCCACAAGAGTGATGTTGTATAAATCTTTGATAGGACCACATATCGATTTTTGTTCAACTTTGTTTTTGAACAAAGAACAAAGCTAGGTTCAATATGAGTAAAGCTGAAATACAACAGTTTCAAAAAATACAAAACAAGGCTATGAGAATTATGATTCAATGTATTAGATTTGCGCCAATCAGAGATATGTTGAAAGTATTAAATTTAATGAATGTGTCACAGCAAATAAGATACAGGGTTTTGGATTTTATGTATAAAATTAAGAATGGCATGGCCTCAAAATACTTACTGAATAAATTAAGATGTGTGAAAGATGTACACTCGCATAATACAAGACAACGAGACAATTTTTATGTAGATGCTACAACATCATCTAGTACGTATGGTTCTTTCTTTTGCATGGATTTACTGTTGTATAATGATTTGCTTATTGTATTAAGAGAATGCAACAATTATAGAACTTTTAAAAGGGAATTAGTATTGTACATTAAGGAGAATGTGAATAGCTTGTGATTGATTTTTTTTTGTGTGGTTTTAGGAATGATCTGTTTTGGTTTATATTTTATATATACATGTGAAAAATTTTAATTAGTTTTTGGTGATTTGAATTTATTTATTTTTTTTAAATTGTGAACTTGTAAAATAGCATTAGCTAATAAACCTATTATTATTATTATTCAGTACGATCTGGCCAAGCATCATTTTATAAATCAATAAGCCGCAACCATTGTGTGTATGAAGCCCCGCACTTTTTGTAAAAGTAACTTTTTAAAGGTGTTCTATGTTGTTTTATTTTACTCCAAAATATTTTTTCGCGAATTGAAGAAATAATGCAAAAAATTGCTAAATATCGTTTTGCGAGTTATCATCGTCATTTTTAAAAGGTAATTTTTTCTGTTATTCTAAGTTTTTTAGGTTTGTTCAGCATTATTTTAGAAAATTATTTTCATATACGTAGATCGGTCTTGTATATTTCATCTGGTTCAAAATCCATAAATTCTGAAAATTGGGGCAATCTACAACTATTGTAATTTTTAATGTTTGTTTAGTTTTCCGGTTTAGAATTTTTTAAAATAAGTTTATTTATTTATTTTGGCTATAAGCAGGTATAATTTTGTTTTTACAAAAGTCAAAATAATTTGGCTTTTAGTCAAGTATTGAATTTAATCTCATAACTTCTCCATCAATTTAATAATTTTTTCAGGTTTATCTGAAATAATTCGAAATTCGAAACATAATGTTAACATATCAAATTTTTAGAATAAACCAAAAAATGCACATACACTTTTTAGAACTAAAATTTTTAAGTTAACACAATATAAATACACCGTATGTATTGCAATGAGATTTTTATAATTATTTTAGATTTATCTGCAACTTACCACGGTCTAGCTAACATCAGGAACAACCTCTTTAATCTCAGGAGCCGGTTCTATGATTGTCACACAATCAACTACCAAAATTTTTGTAACTTGTATTAAATTTAAATGATTAATTTGAAAGCAAATAAGACCATTTATTAAAACAAAATAAAATCTTTTGTCCACAATCCGGACCTGAACGTAGGTTGTTTTAAAGATTACAAGCATACAATTAAATTGGCAATTATCTCAGCCTTTTTCAAATATTGTAATCTTTAAGTTACAACTTAAAATTGAAAAATGTAAAAATTAATGTGTGTAGTTCATAATTATTAATCGTAGCGTTAAATTTAAATTTTATCACTTTGTTAAATGCAAGATCTCTCACCCAGTAATAGTTCCGTGATATCACTTAATTTTCTTTCTTCTTTTCTTGACTTTCCAACAGCTCAAACACTCAAGACCATGTGAACTCCTGTTCCTACTTTGCCTTCTTTGTGTGAATAATTAATCGGTAGTGATCGTAATAACTTCAATCTTCAACAATTTCTAAATTGATTCCATATTTTGGTCGCTATCGTCATAATCCAAATTCTTAATTATTCATCTAGAAAATCTGCTTATTATTACAAAAATACTATTTTTCAATTTTCTTCCAAAATTTATTTGTAACCTTCTACTTTTATCACGAATTCTCTATCTCTTTCTCTTATCCGGAAAATGTTACCAACCACTCTCTTCTAATTTTCTAAATTTCACTTTTATTTTACAAGGTGCGTTCACATTTTTAGGTCTGTATTTGATACAATTTATTGCTTACGTTCTTATTTAAATTTTTATTTTATAAATGGTCTCACAATTTCAAACTATTGACAATTTTAATTTTTAAACTACTCCAGCTACTGTTCTTATAAGGCAGTTGTCCTATTATTTATTTTATTTTTATTTACTTATTTTTTTGTTGTTACGACACATGACAGTATATTATCGCAAACGTTTTCAACATACCAGTTCATTGCCTGATGATGCCATAAACATGCTTAAACATTTTAGTTCTAAAAAGTGTTTGTGCATTTTTTGGTTTATTCTAAAAATTTCATATGATTAATATCGAGTTACACTACCTAAACCACTTATCTATTAATTATACTGTTAACAGTTTGTAACAAACTATATCATTCATTTAAATAGTTTTTGAAAAAGTATTATGTAAGTTATGAATTAAATTTTATTTCTATTTCATGTAACATGTAAAAATTAATTTCATAAAAAACAGAAGAAAATCATTTTCATATAAGCAAAATTCAAGTCGAGGTAGGGAAGCAATATTTAAAACTAAGTCTTAACTTTTTTAAAAAATTGGATTTTTATTGTTGTTTTAGATTGTTCTAGGTTTGTAGAACTGATTGTAACAGTTAGTCCTTTATAGGCACAATATGTAAAGAGCATTATTAAAGTAATAAAGAAAATTAAATTTTTTATCAGATTATTTAGCTACTTTTTATATGAGGTAGAATAACTAGCACGCTTCTATCCTAATTAATTGTTTTAGTAGTAGAGCTGTTTGAGAATTACTTAGGTAAGTTGATTGAAATATAAGTTAAGACATAAATACATAATTACATATAATTATTAAAAATAAACTACAGGACGTGTATAAATATATATCTTATACTTCTTAGAAGGATATTACATTAACATTAAGTGGATATTGTCGTACAGTGTGAAGCAGCATGTTCCAAAAAGCAGATGTTGTTCCATGTCGTATGAACCACGATTTTTACACCTCCATGAAGCCAAGTTATTACTGTGAAATGATTGTGGGTATCCTTAATTTTCGAATAAAAGGACCCATTGAAAAAAGAACCTTTCAACTAATAAATATTAAACATCCCTATAAAATACTGTTTTATACTTTCTACTTATTACTTTCAATATATAAATTGCTTACAGAATATCTCTACAAAGATCCATCATTAAGAGAATACGATAGCAATTACACTATTTTTAATTGGTTTATCAGAATTTACCAGGTTCACTGCGATGTAATTTTACAACTTTTCTTATGTTTGGGCGCTTATTTACACCGCAATCGAATGCTACAATTATGGAAAGATATGCTTCTTATAGATGAGAAAATGGCACAAGTACAGATTTTGAATAAATATTTTTATATATGTACTTCTATATCAGTATGGATAGGATTTAATCTTGCTTCAAATTATTTTGTACATTTTATCTCAAAATCTAGAAAAATAGATAATATGTATATATATTTCATTTTAAATATGTGCAAAATTTCTGTCGCTACTACATACATGTCATGGTTATTAAGTTTAAATGAAAGATTTTATAATTTAAGAAACGCTTTTAAGGATAGCAACTATATAGTATTTCCATCAGATGTAATACAAATACGAGATATTCATAAGAGACTATGTCTTGTACTCAAAAATTTCAATAGAATATTTTCCTTACCTATGATAATGAATTTATCGATTGATTTCTTTATCATAGTTATGCAGGTCTCCAGATTGATTAATCCATATAACAAAACTAATTTAATACGTTTTCCTGATTGCCTAGTTTTGGGATTTTCAGTTTATTCTATCATTGATATACTATCTGTTGTATTAGTAGCAAATAACGTGACTCGTAATGTATAATAATTCTTTTGACTGTGGTAAAAAAAAGTTCTACAGCTTTTCTCACATTTCAGATAAATTTAATGAAACTTGAGTCTTTCAAATTGCTTACAGCAAGTAGAAATGCAGTTTTAAGAAAAGAAGTAAGTTGATTGTACTAATTTAATATACCTTAATTTAATTATTACTTTCAATTTTTAGGTTTTTGCATTGTCTCTACAGTTGTTGCATAACGAAATATCTGTAAAAGCAGGAAGCTGTATAATAATTGATACAACTTTATTATATGCTGTAAGTAATTTTATTACCTTTGTAAAGCAGTAAGAGCAATATCAAGTGTCAAACGAGTAAATGAATTTATTTTCTCGCATTTGGAAAAATAAATATTATAAGATTCTAGAATACGAAATAGTAATATAAATTGCGGTAGACAGATTGCATTTTCAATCTATTTAATCTGAATACCATTTTGGCCATGTGTCAAATTTGAAGGAAATATAAACTAATTAATAGAAACCACTCTTAATTTTAATTTCTAGATTAATCGTATAAATAATCGTTTAAAAATGAATTTTTAAGTTTATTTCTAATACATAGTAGTAATAGAAATTTTACATAGTAGTAGAAATTACCTTTATTAGTGTTAAATGTTACGAGAACGCAATGCGACTCAACTTTTACCGATAATGCCGCTTTTAGAATTAATTTTATTTAGTTAACATTCAAAAATTCATTTAAACACGTGACATCTTTCAGATTACTTATTTGCTTTGATTTGATTAGTTGTATGGTTTGGTGAGGCAGATCAAAATAACAGTGATACTGAAAGGGATGAATAGTACGGAGTACCCCTTATAAAATTATGGTTTAGGAGCATTACTCCAGAACTTCTTTTAATTTGTGTTAAGTACTCTATTTTGGTAAAATAGGCCTTATCAGATTCAGGTTTACCAGCCACCGCTGACCACCTCATATAATATGTATATTGTAGTGGTATTCTCCAAAAAATATTGGAAGAAGCCTTTACTATCTTTTTTTCTTAGTTTACCTCGGCTAGCTCTTCAATGATCGCAGCATCGGCTCTACTCAAGAGTCGGTTGCTATGACAGTTACGGCAGTTATTCAAATTAATATCTCCAATCGCATACAAATCAAATTTAACAATTCAATGTAAAATATTATTAGGCTCGTACTTTCGATTTTACGCTTATCCAAATTGCCCGCTTATCAATAGAACCATTCGTTCCTACGAATGCAATAATTTTTACACTTTCAATTTAAAACAATTCAGGTTTAATTTATAACTTGCAGTTATTCCTTTTCTAAATCAGCGAAACCAATCAATCCACTACCAGTCGGTAGCAACTCATCAAAAATTATCCAAATCTCAAAAAAATATGTATACTTCCAAAATAACGCAATATAATGCATTTGCATCAAATCAATTTATTTAAATCAAATCAAATTAAAATACTACTCACAATTGTCAGAAAATATCAAAAATCTTAAAATTCAGTGGGCATACAAATTTTCGCACCCGCTGTCGGCCATAGTTGGCCAAAAAGCCTTCATCTCTATCTTTTCTCCCCACTCTGTACTTTTCCAATTTAAACGTTTAAAAATGAAATTAACAAATTTTTACAATTTAGCACAGGGTGCGTCGAAACATTTTGTTTCACGACAATATATGTATGTGTGCAATCTCAGTGAAATAAACTAATTAAATATAACATTTTTATTGCAGATGATTAGTACTGGAGCAACGTATATATTTCTTCTAATTCAATCTAATACAGTATAAGTTCTAATTAAAAAATATATGTTTTATAATTAAATTATAATTATAATTATAATTAAATTATTTTAATAAAATAACAAATTTTAATTAAACACTATAATAAAATTGAATGTTATGTAAGCTTTTAACGAAGGATACCGCTTATTATCAGAAATATATTTGTTTGTTTGTAATTTAATGTCAAGACTATTTTATCTTTTCAAAAATGGTAGGAACATAGGAAAATCTGAATTATAAATAGAATTTAAATTATAAAAGCCAAGTAAAAATGTTTCTCGCTAGTAGGGTGAGCGTCTATAGTTATAATCTTTTGGGATAAAATAAAAAAGTAGAAATTAGTTAAGAATAATAATGAATTTCATAACTTTTAACACAAATTTGTACCATCATTAAAATACTGTCAATTTCATGCAATAGTTGAATTGTCTATAAGATGTTAATAAATAATATGATAAATAAATTATATAATATATTACAGCAAAAACTGTTTTGTAATCAACAATTATAGAATAGTCATTAAAATTCTAGTAAAAATATTTTTAAACAAATTGTAAAATATTAAAAGATATTTGAAAATACTTACTTATACAACAAAATTAACATTACCCGAGAATTTGATAGGAATCAGACTACACAACCTCAAGCAACAACTCTTGAAGAATGGGTATCCAGCTAGATTGATTGACTCAGCGCTGTTCGGTAAACGACGTTTCCCCATCCCTTTGAAGACCACCACGATGATTGAACCTAAATACAGCAAGATCACTTTTCATCCCTGGTTGTCGGGTCCTGTAAAACACTGTTTTGCTGATCTCATCAGAGGGAGTGAGTTGGTCTTATCTTTCCATAGCTGCAACACTCTGGGAAAAATTCTGTTCACGAACACCAAGGACAAAGTCCCACCTATGGACAGTGCCAATGTTGTTTATAGGGTCAACTGCACTTGTGGTAGCTGTTACATCGGCCAAACTAAACAGTGGCTCAAAACAAGAATTGGTCAACATCGTTAGGACATCAAGTGTGGTTCCACCAAGACAGGCCTATCCGAACACGCTGGGTCATGTGGATACATCCCTGGAGATGAGGATGTGAAGATTTTGGCGGGTGAGTCGTGCTATCAGATGAGAACTTTTTTGGAAGCGGCGTACATATCCACCATTGATGACAACGTCAACAAACAGACGGATTATATCTACATTAATGGTGGTTTCAAGGGTCTTCTCAGAAAATTTAATGATAGATTGTCACCTGTTTGAGTTTTGGCGACTGTGGTTACTTCTTTGACAAGTTGTTTGGTCTGGTTGGAGCTTTTGTGCTAACCAGTTCCGGAAGTTGTTTTTGTTTCTATTCTTTTTGGTTTATCTTTTGTTTGCATTTTGCACTTGCCTGTTTGTTTACGTTTGTAGCAGGTTTTGACCCCATCAGATGGCGCGAACTTTATATTCATGTTTTGGGAGTGGCGGCCTTTTTGAAATTGTGAAATTTGTGTTTGTTTTTCTTTCGGTTGGCACTGCAATGCCATATGCCTAATTTTATTTTGGTTTTATCTAATAATTTTGCTAATAGTTTAGTTGTAACTTATATTTTATATTATGATTGTTTATATTGTCACTCATTCATTGTTAAGTTTTTATAGTTTATGACATAATTTTATTTGCACAAGACTCTGATCATACAACCACTGTTATATGGTGTGCTGCTAAAAGAACAATTAATGACTTTGTTGAATGTACCACTGGCTCCTGTGTACTTGCTGCTCTCCATTCCCTTCATACATTATGTAATTAAACACCTTGCATTCGTTTTCGTTTTGGTGAGAGTGAATTGTATGTTTTGCTTTGATAGCGTGTTACCATTGTTCACCTCCTTTTTAGCCCCGATGATGAAGCAATATTTGATTAGTTACGTTATTGGATGAGAATAGGTTGTACTAAAATTAACATTGTGTGGCGGCAAGCCACACCATTGTTTGAGAACAAAATCAGGAATGCGGTAACATAAGGTAATCTCTCTCATCTTATCAATAAGTTTTGATAAAACAAAAACCATCCGTTACAATGAAGCTTATTGATAAGAGAGATCACATCAGTTCAAATCCGTGGTTCAAATACACGATCCGATTAGATAAGACGCAAATGTTCAATATTATCATAACCATTGTTATAATTGCTCTTAGTCAAAATTTATGTAATTTATAATCAATAGAAATTATTTATTCCAATCAAGATATTATTTAATGAACAAATTATTATCCGATCAAGATATTAATTAAAAAGCGAGTTTAGAGAGTTAAATCACACACATCTAACAATTGGATATAAAAATTTTAATTTTGAAGGGAAAGAGAATGCCGATTTTGCTTACGTTCAGAATTAAAAATCAGCACTTCATCAACAGACTATTGCGGATTTTTAAAAACAATGTACGAACTTTTAAGAAGATTTAGAAAATAAAGTTAAAACAATGAAAGTTGATAGAAGTTGTTAAAGATATCTAAAATATGATTAATTTGTGTCTGGAAAGATAAGCTGTTATGAAATTGATTTAAATCATGAATAGATGATTTTGAAATGGATTTTATAAACGTGTTGCATTAGTTGATGTTAAATCACATGTGGTTTAGAAAGGATAATTCAAAAAAAAATTTAATTTTCGTTCACGTAAGTTGTAATTTGTTTAATTATTTATTTAAATACTTTCTTATTTGGATTAAAAAAACGTCAATAAAAAGTTAAGATTTGGTAATAAATTTATCAATGCACTAGTCGTAACTTATGTATAAAAATTAAAAGCACCTCATTAGTCTCCCCGGTCCTTTTGCCTTGATAAAGGTGTGGTGACGTACGAATCAGTCATCCGACGATGCTATTCAAGGTATCTCTCCATGCTGCCCGCTCCCTAGCTAGACGAATTGTCTCTCGTAGTAGTTAATTAGTTCTTTTGCCTGGTCGACTTATCTCTTTGGTGATCTTCGATTAGGTCATTTTCTTCAATTTTTTCCTGCACGATGGGTTTTTTCATGGTTCTAGCTGTCCTGAATATATGGCCAAGGTACCAAAAATACATTCCGTTAACATCTCGAAGTAGGTGTGGCCTAAACGCCCATATACCTTAATTCGCTGACTTCTACTAGTTTCCTGATTATTAAAGCAATTCATTCTGAATTTTCTACAATTATCAGGATGTCTTCGGTATATTATTTTGGATTCTTGATTTTCTGTTCTCTTATACATATTTCTCTCTACCACTCGTAGAAAACTTTGGGTATGATGTGCTTGCTGTACTATATTGTCGTGTTTTGAAACCAGAAAAACGTTAATTTTATTTATTTTAAAATTATTTTAAAGTTTGTTTTTATTATTGTTCATTATTTATTTGTAAATACACTGTACATAGGTTTTTAAGTGAAAAATTAAAATTGGTAACGTAAAGGGATTGAAAAGAATGGAAATAGGTTGTTGAAACCAGAGAGATGGGGGTCATCCCGGCTTGGCTAGCGGAAGGATTGTTATTCCCGCTACGCCAATTTATAATTTTGATTTTTTATAATTTTAATTATTAAAAGTGAATTAAATTTGAATTAATGGTTGTGTTTTATTTTACTTAGTGCAAGTGAAGACTAATAAAAATTTTTGAAGAAATTAGAAGTTTTTGATCGCTGCGTGGAAATACGTCGCAACGAATTTGTTAGATCGACGTCGCAAGATGTGGAACGTGCACATGCAAGTTACAAGGCCACTTGAGGTAAAATTTTATGCAACCTTTTATTTGCCAAGTTTGGAAATTAAATATTGATATAAAATAAAACAACAAAATTTACAATTTAAATTAAAATTAATCAATCTGAAGAGTCTCAATGCTTTATAAAATAATGGATGTATACAAGCAAGAATATTTTTTGTGAAAGTGAAAATTAATAAATTTGTATAGCTTGGGTTATTGCAATATATTAAATAGCACTAGGAAGAGCGTGCATCTATGTCGGACTCCGGCCTGTGTTTGAAATGTACCAGAGTAATTGTTGCTAATTTTGACTCTTACAGAATTGCCTTTGTATAATAAACTTCATCGGTGCGACAAGGTGCTTAGGTTTATTGTTTTCCCGAAGTATTTCTCATAGCCGGTTCCATCTCATCTTGACGAAACCTTTAGAGTAACCCAAAAAGCAACGGATCATGGGGACATTAAACTCTCTAGCCTTTTCGATCAATTGTCTCAGGTTTAAAATTTATTTTTAAGTGCCTTTCACGGCGACAAAACCCTTCTGCTTCTCGATTATCTGCAACTTCAAAAAGAGCTTCAATCTTCCATAGATTATATTCAGTATCACTTTACTTGCATGTGAAATTAAGCTCGGTGTTCTATAACACTGGCCAATACCTGTTTTGGTGCCGAGGTATTTGGAGATGATTTTATAGGAATTTGATGCCCTGAATTCAAATATGGCATTAGTTTTTGCCTATCAGCTCAAATTTTAAAAAATAAATTTTTAAAGTGGAAAGTGGGGTAATTAGTAGGTTAAAATGAACAAACTAAACAAAATGTTAAAATAACATTGTTAAATGTAAAATAAAAAATTAATATTTTCTTTATATTTGTTATTTATTTTTATTTATAAACGATTTTTTAACAATTTTCATTTTATTTTTCTGAACCTGTTAAATGAATAATTATTAAAGTCTTTTTTATTGATTTTTAAATAGTATTATTTTTCTATGTAAATATGTATTCTTTACTTAACACTTAAAATTTATTATTTTAACATTTTGCTTAGTTCGTTCATTCTATATTATATTATGTACTATATTATATAAAATATACAAAGATAGAGGAAAAAGTCATCGATGAAATCACTATTTTTCATGTAACTGGCCGGCAAACTAACAATAAGGCAGATAATTATTATACAGCACGTTTAGAAAAAAACATTTATCTAAAAAAGTAGAACTGATAGAAAAAAACTATTTTGATATTTAGATTCAGCGACCCAAATATAGCTAAAATCAGTTGCAAAATCCTGGACAACAAATAAAATTTTTGTTTTCGTAGGTCTGTGTAATTGATGCATTCTGCTGGTGAGTACTTTTCCATATTGATGTAAATATGGATTCCTTCCAATCATCTAACCATATGCCGAGTTCCACACCTTAGTAGGTATTTAGCCGTTGCTTATGTCTTCTTTCACTATTCTCATGGCTTTCGGGACCTCTCCCGTGTACTAGAATTTAATGAATATTGCTACACCTATTCAGATGATCTCTGCAATTCTTTACTAATAATTATTCCATCTTTAATTAAATTAATATCTTTGTAAACTACATAAATTCTCATGAAATCTTGAAACTTCTAAAATGACACAATTGGTTAATAACATTCAATTAACCTGGAAACTTTTTTGTTTAGTCACTCATTGTGAATTTAAAAAAAAAACACCTCGTACAATATAAACAAAGTTAAAATGTATAAACTTTCTATAATAATTATATTAAGTACTTATTCACTTATCCTTTTCTTCACTATAGTTAATGTTACCGAGATAGTTAATTTCGTCCAAGATATAATTATTGTTGCGAAACCTCTGGGTAACATTGACAACTTTTATTGATCTATCATGCCCAGCTACCTGTTAGAAATGTTTACAGGTTTAATCAATTTTTGGCTAAGAGAATCTCCCGGTAAAAATAATTTCAAATTATTAAATATTATAAGTTTCTATAAAATTTCGTTTCTGTTATTTTAACTAATCATTGCTTTATATTTGCATATAAGAGATGCTGTTCTAAAACCACACAAATCAAAGCACAAATCTGCTTCATTGGCTTATTGCAATTTATGACAACCATTGCGAAGTAATATTACAATTTCTCTTATGTTTTAATTTAAATTTAAATCGCAAAATATTACTGAAAATTTGGAAGAAAACAATTTTATTGAATCAAGAAATGTCGCAATTAAACATTTTAAATAAAAATACTTACGTAGCTGTTATTATAACAATTTGGATTGCTATAAACACTTTTATAAACTTTTTTATTCATTTTAACAAAAATTATATTATCACTCAACCCACAATTAATATTAATAATAAACAATATGATTCTGCTATTATATTTACTATTTTGAAAATGAGTAATTGATTGATTGATTGATGAGTAATTGATTGATTGACTGATGAGTAATTGATTTCTTCTACTTTGCTATCCTGGATGTTGAGTTTAAGTGAAAGATTTCATAACTTAGGCATATCTGTTAAGAAACAAAATTACTTCATATAGATAACATATTTGACACAAGGTTTGAGATATTCTCAAAAATGTATGCAATATCATAGAAAATTTTAACAAATTTTACTCCTGAGTACTTATGGTGAACTGTTCTATCGATTTTTGTGGGATTGTAACGGAAAAGTTTAGATTATCAAGTCTTTAAAGAACATCAGATATTCTTTATATAATTTTTATATGAAAAAACTTTTTATACTTGATATAGTTGCTGTAACGCTGGCAGAAACTCTTCTGGTGATTGAAATAAATAGATTAATTAGGATTATAATTTATAAAGATTTATTTAATTTATGACGTGTTAACTGCTGTTCCTAAAAATAGAGTGGATGAATGCATAGAGATTCTTAATGAATACGATAGTTTACTTACTTTTACTTATGAATTGAAGTCCAACAACTCGATTCCGTTCTTGGACCTTAAGTTGATTAGAGGGGAAGACAGATCGCTTTACACTGATATTTATAAAAAACCTTGCTACACCAGTAGGATATTGAACTTTAACAGCTCTCATACAATGTGTCATAAAATGAGTTTCATAAAAATTGAATTGACACCGGACTCCATGATTTAAAAGTACAGCTTTTGGAAAACGATTACCCTGCTAAACTGATAAACCGTGCACTTTTCCAGAAGAGAACACCTCAGATAACTAACCCAAAGTCGCAGGGGATTAGTCTGGAGAATATAAGATTTAGTAAAATCACGTATCATCCGTGGTTGAAAAATAAACTGGAACATGCCTTTAGGAATGCTGTTAACTATGGTTCCTTGAAATTGGCCTTCTACAACGATTTCAAATTGGAAAAAATTTTGTACTCCAGAACAAAGGATAGGATTCCTGCATTGGATAGAGCTAATGTGATTTACAGGATTAACTGTGAGTGTGGCCAACAGTACATTGGACAAACTAAACAATTACTAAGAAATAGAATCAAACAACATACGTATGATATCAAATGTAAGTCTAAAAAAACAGGCTTTTTGGAACATATCATAGACTTTTCTCATAATTTTGGCAACGAAGATGTGGAAGTCCTGGCCATCACTTTGTTAACAAACAAAGTGATTTCTATCAAATAAAAGATTATTACCGCAACGTTCTCAAGTGCTTCAATGATTAAACGAAACAACCGGGTTGACACCTACATTGGAAGACTTAGCAATTACACCTATTAGTTTGTATTTATTATTCTAATTTCACGACCACCTTCAATTTGTTAAATCTGTTTTTAGTTTTGTTAATCTTTTTTATAGTTCAAAAGCATACTCGTAGATGACGACTACACACAACACGACTTTTAGCGGTTTTATACTAAAAATTTGAAATTGATTTTTATCATTGGTCGTAATTTTATCAAACGCACCACGTCAAATTGCATAGTTTTTACCATATGTGATTTATTGTTTAAAAATTGTTTTAATTGCAATGTCCTTAATTTCAAAGTGTATTTATTTATTTATTTTAAACTGTACATATTGTTTTATGCTGACAAAGTTAACGCCTGTTATCGTGTCTTGAGCCATCAAACATCATCTTGCTTTTCCATTGTGTTCAAACAGAATTTACATTACGTTACTAAGGTGAGAATGATTGTTAATTATTTGCTATTTAACGACGTTCTATGTTTTGTATCTCCTCACAGTCCTGAAGATGAAGGCATAATATACCTTCGAAACGTCGACGAAGTAACTTAGTTGTTTTGTTTGGTGTCTGCATACCTGAGATCTTTTTCCATTAGCATACCATCGGACGAGAAAGTTTTCATTAGATAAGAAAAGAAGTAATTGTCGCAATTATTAATAAAAATATCTTTTCTGAGATTGATGTTTGTAAGTTTTAGATTTTGACATTTTCCTTGCAGTTATTACATAACAAAGTGTTCATTAAAGGTGGTAATTGTATAGTCATTGTTACCACCATTAAAATACTAGTACAATCTATTTATTAGTATGTTAAAATATAATTATATTTTTTTATAAAATAAATTTTTACTGAAATTGAACATAATTGAAAATCGAAACATACGGTTATATAATAGCGTGTTGCAAGCTATATCATTTATTTAAATAGTTTTTGAAAAATTTTATGTAAGTTATGAATTAAATTATTCTTCAATTTCATGTAACATGTAAAAATTAATTTTATAAAAAAATATTATCACATGTTAATAGCCTTAACCATTTTATAATTATTATACTCTATTTTAGATGATACTTACTGGAACAACCTGTATATTCCTTCTAATTCTATAATTGAAAGAATCTGACTCCAGTAGAATGAAGTTAGATTGTGGAAAATGTGGTAGTAGTTTGAGAAAAGAAACAAATGTTTTGGTATATGTGCGGGCTTCTGCAGAAAGTCTTTTCATGCAAAAAAGTGTTATAGCATTGGAGAGAGTGAGAGTAACGTGTTGAATCGATTTTCCAACATCAAGTTTGTATGTGATTCGTGCATCAATGCTTTTGAGGTCCTGAGGTTTAATCAAGAAAATATATTGGCAGAGATAAAACAATATGAGGTGGATATGAAGAGATTAATAGATGAGAAGTCCAGTGATATTATTAATAAAGTAGAATCGGCAATGAAAGAATTTAAAAATGAATGTAATTCAGAATTGATAAATAAGAAGGCCAGTGTTGAAAATAACGGAACGATAGCGACATATGCAAACCAACTTAGATTGCCGGTAATTGTTAAACCTAAGGAGAAAACTCAGAAAGTGGAAAAAACAATGGAGACTATTAGGAAAAATATAAACGCTTCTGCTATATCTGCAAGGGTAAATAACATCGTACAGTTGAAAAATGATGGTGCAATTTCAATAAACTGTAGCAATAAACAATCAGCTGAAAGAATTGAAAAGGAAATTGTAGATAAGTTAGGAGCTGATTATGAGGTAAAGGTCTCTAATGTGAGAAAGCCAAAAATTTTGGTAGTTGGCATGAATGAAGAGATGAGTAAAGATGAGATAGTGAAAGCAGTTAAAGCCCAAAATGATATAGGTTTCAATGAGTTGAATTGTGTTAAAGTGTATAGATCGTACAAGAATAAAAAAATTTTTAATGCTATCTTGGAGTTGGATGGCAAAGCTTTCGAACAGGTATTGAAAAGTGGAAAAATTAATATAATGTGGGATCGATGCAGTGTTTAGGAAAGTATTGGGGTGTTGAGGTGCTTAAAATGAAATGGTTTTAACCATATGGCTCGAAACTGCACGGTTGATGCATTATGCTATAAATGTGGAAAGGATAGGCACATCTCAAAGATCTGTTCTGAGGATGCCAATAAGTGTATCAATTGTTCTAAAGCAGGTAAGGAGTTGAATTTGCAACTAGATGTCAACCATAGCATGTGGAGTACGGACTGTCCAGTATATAAAAGAAAATTAAATGTCGAAAAACATAAAACAGTGTACTATATTAAGAAGTCTTGGAAGTATGAATCGATTAACAGCATCGTGATCAATTTAGATATTTGGTGGTTAGTTGTTAAGGCTAACGATGGAAATGATGTTATTCATTTGGCGGTATTATATAAAGCCTACATACTACATACTACTACATACTACTAAATACCACATAAATACTTAAAAAATTCTAAAGACTTTTTTAAGTTATTTTCTATTTTATTATATAGAGCGCCTAAATACTTAAACATTGGTTCTGATTTTTACGCGTGTTTTGAAAATTTTATGGACGAATTAAACGAAATAAATGGTAAAGTGCTAGTAGTGGGTGATTTTAATGTTGATTGGTTGAGCAATTTAAATTCAAATTCAAAGATTCGGCTGAGTGAGATTATCATAGATAATGGCTTTAGGCAAATGGTGCAGCAATGCACTAGAGTAGCAGGTGAATCAAAAACATTAATCGATTACGTGATAGTTAATGATGGATATAATTGTGGTATAAACATTAATAGCGAAATGAAGATAAGCGATCATGAGACTATCGAAATATCAATTGAACATAATGCAAAGGTAGATAAAAGCTACAGGAGATCTATCGATATTTTGAAATACGACAGAGCTAAATTTAGAGGCAGAGTTGCTCGAAGTGATATTGTGACCACTTATTACGGTGATTGTAATTTTAAAGCAGAAACATTTAGTAAAAGTTTACAGCTTGTTAATGAATTTGTTAAGACTACGGTGATTTTGGGTGTAGGTTGCGCGTGGTTTTCTAGTGAACTAAATGATTTAAAGATTCAAAAAGTAAACCAATATCGTAAAGCGTCTCGAATAAGTAGTGCATTTGAGTGGGAAAGATACAGGTGTATTAGAAATAGGTACAAAATTAAAATTAACAACGCCAAAGCAGATTATATCAGTAAAAAAATTGACAATTCTGCTAATCAAAAGCTCATGTGGAAATCGTTGAAAACATTTGTTTTGAAGAAACAAAAGTGTGATATCAAAGAGATAATTTTTGATACGGGGAAGTGCACGGTCATTACGATAATTGCGGAGAAATTTAATAAATATTTTATTGATAGCGTTGTTGAAATTAATAACAATATTCTGGTGAAACAATACGTAAATATGATTGATGATGCAAGTTGTTCTTTTAAGTTTAAGTCGGTAACGATGGATGAACTTAAGCATATAGTAAAACTAATAAATAATAAGAAAGATGTGAATTTTGCTAGTGCTGATATGCTTCAAGATATATTTGATCTGATTGGTGAAAATTTGTTGTCTATTGTTAATGCATCGCTGGAGTCTGGAGTTTTTCCTGATTCATGGAAAGAATCAATAGTGGTGCCTATAGGTAAAATAAAAAATTCGAGTAGGTGTGAAGATTTTCGCCCAATTAATATGATTTCGGTTCAGTCAAAAATTTTAGAAAAAATAGTTAACAATCAGTTAATTGACTACCTAGACAATAATAATATAATTTATGAGTGTCAGTCGGGCTTTAGGAAGGGTCACAGTTGTGAGTCATTGATTTCATTTGCTATTAATGAGTGGAAAGTTGCTTTTCACGATAATAAAGTAATTGTGGCGGTTTTTTTGGACCTTCGTAGAGCATTTGAAACTGTGGACAGAAGTATATTATTGCAAAAGCTGTTAAAATATGGAATTCGAGGAAAAGAATAGCGTTGGTTCGAGTCCTCTTTGAGTGGCAGGAAGCAGAGAACAAAAGTTGAAGATATTTTATCTGAGGCAATGGATGTTTTCTTGGGAGTTCCTCAAGGAACTATTCTTGGTGTTTTGCTATTCTTGTTGTACATTAATGACATGAGTAAAGTATTTGATGTGGCAAAATCACTTTTATTTGCAGATGATGGTTTGGTTTATGTAGTAGGAGATAATGTTGATTTGTGTATAACAATTGTTAATCAGGAGCTGGAAAAATTGTGTCATTGGTTTCAAATGAATAGACTTTGTCTTAATGTGAATAAAACCAAATGTATGGTTTTAAATAGTAAAGGCTGTAGAAGTCATGATGTTATAATGGAGGGTTTTTTAATTGAGAGAGTTAGTCAAATTAAATACTTGGGTATTGTAATAGACGAACAACTAAATTTTAAAGCACATTTTGATACCATTTGTAAAAAAATAGCAAAAAAATTCTATTTTTTTTCCAAAATTAGAAAGAATGTCTCGATTATGAGTGCTATAAAAATTTATAATACTGTGTTGAAGCCCCATTTTGAATATTGTTCTTCTGTTCTTTTTATGGGTAACAGTGGCAGTTGGACAGATTACAGATGCTCCAAAATAGGGGAATGAGGGTTGTATTGAGAGTTAATAGATTTGTGTCAAGGTTTGTCTTGCTGGAGACGTTGCAGTGGCACAGTGTATACCAGAGAATAATTATAAATGTTTTGACTTTCGTATTCAAATTAAGGAATAAAATGCTACCTAAATATTTGTGCAATAGCATCTCTTTTGTTGCAGATTCTCATGGATACGCGGTGCGTAATGCACATGACTTTCGTTTGGATTTTTTTAGAAATAGTCGAGCACGAAGTATGCTTATGTATAGTGCGTTTGAGATTATTCAACAGTTTGCCATTAAGTCTCAAATTAGAGACTGAGTTGGTGTCCTTTAAGAGGAAAATAAAAAAATATGTTGGTTTAGAGTTTGTATAGGAATGCTGTGTTGCAAAGCTTGTATGTGTTTCTTGGGTTTTGTATGTGTTTTTATGAGTTGCTTGAATATGGTGTTTCTTAAATTTATTAGAGTATTACTTTTGTTTTGTGATGTAACTAGTGGTATTTTTTGTACCAAATAAAGTTATTATTATTATTATTATTATTAAAACATATAGTACCTATGTATTATTAATAATAAAGTTTTTAAATTGGATTTTGTTAACTATAGCCAAAATTAACTTAAAAACAAAGATCTGCGTCTTTGTAGATCTGTAATTTTGGAGTTCTGGGTTACCTTACAATTTTTTTTAAATTCTTTGATATATTCAAAAATCTGGTTATCTCTAGACTCATTTTTTGGGTATTTTTTTGGGAATCCTACGGATTTGTTTAAATTGTTAGCTACTCAGAATTCAATATCATTCTAGATCTGACATTTTTCGATACAGTTTATTCCCAAAAATACACGTATAAAATAAAAACACATCGTTGGCTCTTACCTCATAGATATAGCTAATAATATGCAATATTTTACGATTTTTAAGCCTTGTTATTCAAAGTTTTGAATACGTAGTTCATAAATTTTTAGGTTAATTGTTTTTTGTAATTTACACCATAATATTTACACTATTTTTTATTTTCTGGGCACATTTTTGTATCTATTTATTTATTTATTTACGGATTTACGGATTTACCAGTTTACATAAATAGTTTATTGCATTAATTAAAGTAACAATAACAAAGTCACAGAACTTGTTGGTGTAAGTTTAACCACCAGACATAATATCAATGTTCCACATTATGCTTTTCTTGAATTCCCGAAATGACGGATAGAACAAATCAAACATCTCGAATTTCTGTAGTCAGTTGACAAAACGGATCATTCTTGAAATAGGGCTATTAAGGCCATTATTAGTCCTATACTGACATGATACAAACATGTTTTTGTGTCTAGTATCATGCAGAAAAACGGATGGCTGCAAACAATCTTTCAAGCGTTGGCAAGCACTCAACGACCTAGCGTCTGTATTCTAAAGACTTTGTGTTACAGGCAATTAAGCAGTTGGAACTGGAAAAGTTATCTGCTGTATAACCAAGTTTAAAATTGAAATACTTGAGAAATTTCAGCTCCACCGATTCCAATCTTCCAATAGAAGTATGGTAAAGAAGAGACCATACACAAGACGCATACTCCAATTGATCTCACGAGAGAGAGTGCAGAATTTTGACTGTGTTAGCCAAGAAGTATTTACTTTATCTGTGAATGAAACCAATAGTCCGCAGTGCTTTGCCACATATTTTAACAATGTGGGTGTTATAAGTTAAGCAGGTGTCTATGCAAACGCCCAAATCATCTATCTCTGAGACACGATTAAGAGTCCTTCCATTAATAAAGTAATCAAAGGCATTGAAACTATGTTTGGAGTACGATATCACTAAGCACTTGTTAAAATTTAAGTCCAGGTTGTTGTTCTAACACTATAGATTAAGACGATCAAAATCCATTTGCAATAAAAAAACAATCATGATTTGATTTAATTGCTTTGTAAATCTTAAGGTCATCGACAAACAATAGATAATTGCTGTACTTAATGAACTGGCCAATGTCATTAATAAACAACAAAAACAGTATCGGACTACAGTGAAAACCCTGCGGAACACCTGACAATACTGAAATATCAGTCGAGTGAAAACCATTTATGCGCACTTTCTGTTTGCGGTTCCTTAGATAGCTACCAAGCCATTGGATTATCATCGAACCAAATCCTAAAGAGTCAATTTCTACTGTATCCATAACAGCTTAGTGAGGAAACATAAAATGCTCTGATTTTTAAACGTAGATTTCTTTCGATTTCGCTTGTCAGAAATCACTTGAAAGATTTAAAAATTTGAGGTGATTTAACTTTGATTTAGACTGAAAATTTTAACATTAATTATTTCACTGCACCTCATATAATATTAATAAAAATGTTCTAGTATAATTAAAAAAGGTACCGATAAGCAAGCGTTTCAAGGTTTTTCATTACATTTAAGTACTGCCAAGTTTGTTTACATTGCATAGTTATTTCCTTGCAGTATCAATCGATATGCCGCCAACGATAAGCGTTATATCAAACCGTGGTTTTCGCAATGATTTTTACACATCCATGATCCCAAGTTATAATTTGGAAATGGTTGTTGGTACATATAATTTTCAACTTAAAGGTCCATCCGGAAGACGAACTTTTAAATTAATTAACATTACAAGTTCTTATAAAATAATATCTCATTTATTTTATTTATTTATCTCAATATACAAATTAAAGAGCGATGATTTTTTCAGAACACATAAAACAAAAAAGAATTTATTTAATTGGTATATTGATTTTTACGATGTTCACTGCGATATATTACTACAAATATTGCTATGTTGGAGTGCTTATTTGAACCGTTATTCAAAACTGTGTGCATGGAAAAACATGCTTCTTGAAGATAAGAAAATGTCACAAGCACAAATTATAAACAAAAATATTTACGTATTCATCATTATATCTGTATGGATCGTGTTGAATATTCTTCAAAATTTTATTCTGCACTTTATGGAACTATATGGCGGTTATAATAACAATAATTTACAAACTATATTAATATTTTGTATTTTAAATCTCTGTAAAACATCAGTTGCTGTTACTTATTTATCGTGGATGTTAAGTTTAAACGAAAGATTTTATAATTTAACTAACAGTTTTAAAAAATTGAACTATGTGGTGTTGCCGAGTTATTTAACAAAAATTCGAGAAATTCACAAGAATATGTGTGATATTCTTAACAATGTGAACAACATTTATTCTATGCTTATCATAATGACTTTGTCTATAGATTTTTATGTAATATTTACAGAAGTCTTCAATTTAGTTGATCCACATAGAAAGAAAATCTTATTAGAATGTTATATTAAATGTGGATATATAATTTATTTTGGGTTTGATGCATTGGCTTTAGTATTGGCAGCAGATTTTCTGATGATTCAAGTATGGGAAAATGATTTAATATGATACAATAACACCTAACATATTTTTTTAGGTAAAGTCAATGAAAAGTGAGTTGTTGAAATTGTCGTTAAAAAATAGAAATGTTGATTTAAGGAAAGAAGTAAATTTTTTTTTTTAATGTTGTTTCTTACTTATTTTTGTCAACTTTCAGATTTTAACATTTTCTTTGCAGCTGTTACATAATGATAAGTGGATTAAAGCTGGAAATTGTATAATCATTAACACAACGTTATTATATGCCGTATGTAACATTTTATTTTCTATCTATTGTTAATACCTAGCAATTATACAAGGAGTCCCAGAAAGTCTAATCAAAAACAGAATTACTACTCTTTTCAATTGAATTCTAAAATCAATATCTATTTATTTAACCTTAAATATTTTATTTAGACACGTGACGCTGTTTAGTTTAGTAATTTGGTTTTATATTTGGTAAGTCACATTCAATTTAAAGTAACTTTTTAAATTTCCTGTTTTTCAATTTTAATTATTCATTTGTTTATTTTAATGAGTACCAGTCGCAGTTCAATATTTCGAATATTCTGTGGGCCACCCTGTAAAAATAACCAAATTAAATATAATAATACTACTAATATTTTATTTTAGATGTTTAGTACTGCTGCAACATACATATTCATTTTAATACAGAGCAGTGAAATATGAATGTATAAAAATTTTTTACTAGATTATTTTTAATACTAAACACGCGACTTTCATGTATTAATAATTAATAAAAGTTATAAGAGTGATAAGAAGTGGGTTGCGTATTTTAGAAATAAAACAATTGACTTTGCAACCTGAGAAACAATAAAGGCAGGACTTTGCGTTCATACTCTTAGATACATCCGTTGATGAGCGACTGATTGTGTTAGTTATGTTAAGATTTGTGTTTAGTTTAAGTTGTTATTTATATTTAATTTTAATTAAATAATCTTGGAATAAACAAGTTAATAAAACGATTTATAATAATGTTTTTATTGAGCTTCCGGCGTTTGGTACACGTCTTCGTCAGAATAATTTAATATAATGTTTACAAGTTTATATGGAAACCGAATGATAACGTATTGTCATTTGAACAATCTATGATCTAAAATATGTGATTGTGTGATAAGAAACAACATGCAGTGAGTTTCCTTCAAGGTAGGAAAAACTTAACACCAATACGTGATGGTAATTAGACGAGTAGATGGCTGTATATATTGCTCAGACCACCTATATCAGTTTTTCTGTTCATTGAATTCTTTTCTCTTTTGATGCTAATCATTTCGTGAAGAATTCTTTCTTTATAATTAGTAACAGATTTAATAATTTTTGCGTTTTTAAAATCTGCATCATGTCCATCGACTAGTATATGTTTCGCAATGGCAGTAGAGTCCGGTTTATTTCAGCGAACACTTGAGATATGACCACTCATTCTTTTGTGCAGCCATTGGTTCGTTTGTCCAATATATACTAGGTTACAATTCTTGCATTCAACTTTATAGATTAGATCAGATTTCTTCTCTGTAGGAACTGGATCTTTTAATTTTGTATGCAGCTGTTTAATGTTATTGGTTGATTTAAATGTCAGTTTGATTTCGTGTTTGCTTAAAATTCTCTTCAGTTTTTCACTTAGTCCTTTGACATAAGGCATAACAGCAAAATTGGATGTTTCTTACTTGGTACTGTTACCATTATAAAGTTTGCTCACACGATCTTTGATAATTTTCTTAACCAAGGGTCCGGGAAAACCATTTTTAAACAGAGTCTCTTTAGCTATTTTTAGAGTTTGCTTTCTGTAGTCTCCATGGGTTAATTTAAGAGATCTATCCACGAGGCCTATGGCCGTGCTTATTATCAGGCTTTTGTGATGGTAAGAGTTAAAATTAAGATATCTTCCTGACCATGTCTGTTTTTGAGTCCATTTGTATTTAAGGCAGTTATTTTCACGTATTAACTGTATGTCCAGGAAAGTTAATTTATTTTGTTCTTCTGTTTTGATAGTGAACTGGAGTCGTGGATGAAATTCATTGAAATGCCTGATAATTAAATCTTCGTTACCTTCTGGAATTGCTGTTATAATATCATCTACATAGCGTTTAAAGAATGGTAGTTGAAAATACGGTCTTCTTCCAAGATTTCCATTACCAGATTAGAGATCGTAGCTGATATTGGACTTCCCATTGCTGTACCGAAAATCTGTTGATAGAGTTTATCATTATATTGGAAGTATATAGTTTCCAGGCATAGGTTTAGCGCATTTAGAAATTTTCCTTTGGGGATACTTGTGTGGTTCTTGATTTGTCCCATTTTTCATCAACTGCTTTGATTGCCAAATCAATAGGAATATTCCTAAAGAGAGATTTAACGTCAAGTGAAATCAGTATATATTTATCAGGTACGGTTTGTTTTTTTATACCTTTTATAAACGTCCATGAGTCCTTGGTGTAGTATTTACTCTTACCCAAAATGTTTGAAATTGTTTTTGATAAATATTTGAACAGTTTATATGTAGGTGACTTCATGCTTGCGACAATAGGCCGGAGCTGTGTTCCTTCTTTGTGTATTATTGGTAGTCCGTATATTCTCGGAACACCGCTCCGGTGTTCCGATGTTCCGAGGTGGTAACACAAATGTAAGAGATAGAAGCTTAATACAAATTATTTTAAAAATCACTTTAGTTTTACTGAAAAGCAAGAAAGTACCATATTATTTTTCATCTCATATATGGGCATTTTAATGCGAAAGTTGGGAAAGAGGAGTATGTAAGCGATGTGGCGGGAGAGCATACGATACATAGCAAAACAAATGATAACGGAAACAGACTTTGCAACATGGCAGCAGCTTTAGATATCGATATTTGCAGTACCAGATATAAACACAAAAAGATTCACAAAATGACCTGGGTCTGGCCCGGAGGAGAACAAGATGAAGGGAACCAAATAGACCATGTTTTAATTACAAGGAAACGAAAATCATTGATTAATGATGTAAGATCATATAGAGGAGCAAATGTTGAAACGGATCATTATTTGGTAGTGACAAAAATAAAAATGAAGAAAGCGATAAACAACATAAAGAAGAACAAAAGTAAACTTTTTGCAACGGAAAAACTAAGAGATGCCAAAATAAGAGAAAATTACGAAAATACGATCCAAATATATTTAAAAAACAGTAAAATAAGTAATGATGTAGATGAAGAATTTGAGAATATCACGGAATGTATAACAACAGCAGCAAAGAAAGTGATAGGATATAGACAAGTACAGAGAGATAAGAGTTGGTTTGACGAGGATTGTGAGAAGATGGAGAAAGAGAAGAGAGAAGCAAGATTGGCATACCTTAACACAAATGAAGAAAAAGATAGAGAGAATTACAAAAGAAAAAGAAGTGAAGCATACAAATTATACAAGAAGAAAAGAAATAAATGGGTGGAAGCCATAATGGAAGATACAGAGAAGAATAACAGACAAAATAATAGTAAGGTGTTCTATGAAAAACTGAAGAAGCAGAAAGCAGGACACAGAATCAAGACGAGAGGAATGAGAGATAAGCAAAATAAAATAGTAGACGACACAGAAAAAATAAAACAGATATGGATGACATACTTTCAAGAACTACTGAATAGCGTACCAGAGGAAGAACAAGAAACAATAATAAGTGAAGAACAACAAATAGACGAACCAACATATGAAGAAATAGCGGAGACAATTAAGAACATGAAAAATGGAAAGTCCCCTGGCAAAGACAGTATTACAGCAGAATTGCTAAAATATGGCGGAGAATTATTATATCGAAGGGTCTATGAACTTGTAAAACAAATATGGACAGAAGAAGTAATGCCACAAAAATGGAGAGAAGGAATAATTGTCACAATAAAGAAAAAAGGAGACGCGGACAGGTGCGAGAATTACAGAGAAATTACACTATTGAATGTAACATACAAGGTGCTGTCAACGATATTAAACAAAAATAGGAGATTACCAGTGCGGTTTTGTCGAAGGTAAATTGACGGTAGATGCGATATATGTAATGAGACAGATTATGGAGAGGAGCCGGGAATATAATATAAGCATGTATATGATTTTTATCGATTTTAGACAAGCTTTTGATAAGGTTAAGAGAGGTAAGCTGATGGAAACAATGCAAGAAATGGAAATACCCGGCAAGCTAATAAGACTTACACGCATGACATTAAAAGAAACAGCAGCTTGTGTTAGAACCTCAAGTGGAGAGACTGAAGATTTCTTGATAAATTGTGGAGTGAGACAGGGAGATGCTATGTCGGCAACCCTGTTCAACATACTTCTAAAAAAGATCATGAGGAGGATACAAGTAAACGGCACAATAATCAACAAGGAAGCACAGTTGATAGCATATGCAGACGATGTGGTTATTGTATCAAGATCGAAAGGTGAATTAACAAGAAGAACTCAAGAAATAAGAGAAACAACGAAGCAAATGGGTTTGGAAATAAATGAACAGAAAACAAAATATATGAGATGTCAACGAGGAGAAATACAAGACCTAGGTGAACTAAAAATTGGAGACCACACATATGAGGAGGTAAACGACTTCGTATACCTGGGAACACAATTAAATAATAGAAACAAAAGAGAACAAGAATTAGAAAGAAGATTGCAGCAAGCAAATAGGGCCTACTACGCGAACAAAATCTTTCTGAACGATAAGAAGCTATCAAAGAAAACAAAGATCAGGATATATAAGACAATAATTAGACCGGTGGCTACGTACGCGACAGAAGCGATGTGCTATAGTAGAAGAGAGGAAGAAAAGATGAGGGTTTTTGAAAGAAAGATAATGCGTAAAATACTGGGACCAATAAAAATTGCTGAACAAGAAACCAGACCCATGATGAATCATGAGATACTGAGAGCAGTTGGAAGTGAAGACATTGTCAAGGTAATCAAATCGCATAGATTGCAATGGTTTGGTCACATCATGCGAAAGAAGGAGAATGATGTGATAAGGCGGATCACGGAGTGGAAACCGATGCAGGAGCGCAGAAGAGGACGACCGGACTTAAGATGGTATGACCAAGTATTAAGGGATCTGCGAGATATGGGGGTCGTGAACTGGAGAGAGAAGGTGAAGGATAGGACTTTTTGGAAGGCAATGGCAATGGACGCAAGAACAAGTGTAAAGTTGTAAATATATGGATGTAAAATGTAAAGTTAATGAGGATTAATCCACCTCAACAAACGGATTTGTTTAAGTCCAAAATGGACAGTCATATTCCTTTCGGGAATGTAAGACTATATATTGTATTGTATTGTATATGGGCATTAGATTGACAAATCAAATTCACTTTTGACAGTTTACTCGGAATTTTATCTATTATCCAATACCTGCAAGTAAAATAACTTTTACATTCACATTTTCAAACGTCAAAGTGGACTTTTATCCACTAGTGAGCGAAAGTGATTTTTTGCTCACTAGTGAGTTTTGTTTTAACCGGCGAAATCCAATTTACCCACAATAATTTCTAGATAAAAGTTTAAAGAATTTATTTAAAGAGATTGAACATTTAAATTAAAAACAGCAATATTTCCTTGAATATTAATGGCACCTGATGATAATTTCGATAACACGGAATCCTTAATGACGGTCTCGGTGGAATTGTCAGATATGTTCAACAGTGCATTATTAATTACTCCTATATCAAGATTTTTCGTCATCGTTGATGTAGATGGCTCAATTCCCTGAATTTTCTTTGCAATATCAATTTTGTTAGACACTGTATTTTCGACGTAACTTTCAGCGATACTAGACGACTTCCAACCACCATGACGTTTAAGTGCTTGTTCACAATGTACGTAAGACATAAGACAAACATAACACAAACATAAGACGTAAAGTTTAACCTTTGTTATAAAGTTTGAAAGGGGTTTGAAAGTTTATTTGTTTATTTAGTTTATTTTTTTGTTATACGCATGCGCAGTTTCATATATTTCTTATGTTTATTGTGAACACTTTTGCGGCTTATGTCAAAATTATGTTTTATGCTTATGTTATCTTTATGCACGCCTTATGTTTTATGTACATTGTGAACAAGCACTAAGAGTCATTAAATCACCTCCAGAATTAACTAGAAGAGTTGCTGAGGATCGTCGGAAACAATGACCAGGGTATTGTTCCGGATCAGGTAGATTTACATAAGTTGCAATCATGCGTGGCATTTTTGATAAAGTGTTGATTCTAACTGGTTGAACAGTACATTTCTCCTGCTTGTAGTTGATAAACAATCTACTGTGACCAACATTAGGTCGCAAGGATATATATTTTTTATAGATATTAATAGGATTGACCGGATAGCCTTCTCTGACGATGGTAAAACTGCGAGATTTATAGGTTTTTGTGTCTGGTATAGATATGTATTGTGGTGATTTTTTGTACAGTCAACCCGCAAGTCCAGATCTTGGTCAGATTTATTTGTTTTATGTACTGCAAATACGTTACAATTTATTCACAGGAAAATTAAAAAGGCTAAATTTAATACTTTAAACACATCCGCAACACATTTTGATTGTAAATTTTATAAACCTTGGAGTGAATGATATTTGTGCTGTGCTTCGAAAACAATCTACGAAAAAGAAAAGAAAATTAATTTGTGCAACATCCTGTACGTAGTTAAAGAACTTACGGGGTATAAATTTTCTTCAGGTTGAACCAGGGTCTTCTATAGCGGCTTGAAGGAGGTGGACGCTTAATATTTTGCGTTGTGCGTTTTTAATTTGCGAGGAGTATAATTTTTACTTATTAACTAACAAGGGAAACGTCAGGTATGCGAAATTTTGTTTTGGTTTATACTTACATTACGTAAAGATTACACCTAAGGCATTACGTGAACGAAATAGTAGCGCGCCATATTCAGCCAATTTTGAGAAAATCAAATTTGAAAATTTCTTCTTTTTGCACGAAATAACTAAATAATAAAAGATAAAACTTGCAACAAAGGTTTCGTGGTAACGAGGTAGAGTGGTGGCTTTAATAAGCAAGGGTTCTAGGTTCGATTCCAGCATCCGTACTTTTTTTTTCAAATATTTTTTTTTAATTAATTTTCTTTTTAAGTAATATGTAAATTAACAGATATTTAATAATTATTCGAAATTATTAATTTTTAATTAATTATTAATTACTAGATGCCGTAAAACTTACTGTTTTCCCTGTTTTTACGATGAATACCACCCGGAATCGTGCGAAACGTCGGTGTAAAAAATTATACAATGTAAAATGATCAGAAAATAATATGTATAATAATAATATACTTCATATAATATGTAAATACTTATTCAATTATGTAACTTTTCATTTCTTATTAAATATATAAATAAAATACGAAAAATATATAAATAAATACTTATTTAATTAAAAAATATAATTTTTAACAAATTCCAAAAATTTTTGAACGTTTCGAATAATAATCAATTTAAGAAATGTTTGAAAATACTGTTAGTAAGACAAAACGATATCGTCCGAATGTTGAGATCTGAAAAATTAATAATTTCGAATAATTATTAAATATATGTTAATTTACATATTACTTAAAAAGAAAATTAATTAAAAAAAAAATATTTAAAAAAAAAAGTACCGATGCTAGAATTGAACCTAGAACCCTCGCTTATTAAAGCCATCACTCTACCACGTTACCACGGAACCTTTGTTGCAAGTTTTATCTTTTATCACGTTATTTCAGGCAAAAAGATGAAATTTTTAAATTCAATTTTCTCAAAATTGGCTGAATATGGCGCGCTACTATTTCATTCACGTAATGTCTTAGGTGTTATCTTTACGTAGTATAAGTATAAACCAAAACAAAATTTCGCATACCTGACGTTTCCCTTGTAAGTAAAAAATTAGTTTTGGATACGTAAAAGTGAATAGCTGCGACGAGTCGTCAGTTTCAGTAGATAATTGCTGAAAATCATTATAATTTGAAGAGTTCGAAAATTAAAGTTTTACCAAGGTCAAAGGGAGCAGCCGTGGCCATTTTTGAAAATTGTTGAAAATATTTGATGCTAATGCAAATTTACTCACCTAAGTTGAACGTAAAGTTGAATAAGTTGGATATTATTGAACCTTGGATCAACGGTGTTGCGATTGAAAAGTTTCAAATTGAGTTGGAAAATTAAAACTACGCCAGGTGGTTTGCAAAAACTTGGTCACTACAGCACATGTAATAGCCACAACGTACGGAAGCTAAATGTTGGTCGACACTACAAGTCGCTTTCACAAAACCGCACGAGATTTGTACAAGGTATTGTAAATTAAATTGTTCCATAGTGAAAAACATTTTTATTATAAAAGAAACCAAAAATTGTATAACATTATAAAATTTTATTATTTGCTACACATTTGACACACATCGACAAATGAGATTGAAATTTAGCGACATTTTGAATACAGTAAATAAAATTTCAAAGTCAGTGGTCGTACATAATTACACCCTAAAGCCTAAAAGCGAGACTTGTCGCTATCAAAATTTTCCTTTGAATAAACAACTTTTTTTGTTATTCAAAAATAAGAGTTTTTATTTGCTCGCAAGACAGGAAATTCGCTACTGGGTATTTTTTTGCTCTACCGATACCGCTGAGCCAGCCGAGGTAATTTTAGGTTGGAAAAAGTTTTTTTAATAAAATACCACCACAGTATAAATATGTTTACTTATCTTCTATATCCGCAATATTCAACTTGGATAGCTCATCACAGCGGCAACCTCTTGATATTCCTAATATTAAAACAACCTACAAAAGTACAATAATTTAACAAAATTAAAAATTCAGTAAAGGTTACAAAAATACCTTCATCATTAAATATTGATCGTTGGGTGCATCCCTTAAAAATTTTTCAACATGTTACCTTTCTAGTATTTTTGCTTTTTTTGGCTTATAGGTCTGTCCTTGTGTTCTTAAGTAACTTATGAGTTTCATACATTTTGAAATGTCCACATTTTCGTGTATAATTAAGGTCGATTTCAGCATTGAATACCTACTCCGCAAAGATGATATTTTATATATTTTTCCCAAACCAAAAAAATAAGCAAGCATAATGTCTTCGTTAACTCCACTAACTCTTAACTTTTGGAACTCTTGTTACACAAATATTAATTTTTTATAAGTTCGTTGAAACATAAAACTTAAGCGAGTTACAATATTCACATCAGTATAATTATTAGTCATAAGCTTTTCTGTTAATGTGTAATCATAGAGATAAGAAATTGTATAAAAAGGTAATGCATAAGCTGCTAGAAGCTTTTTGCTTTTTACTTATTGCTCCTAAGTGTTGAAGTGTAAAAGTCCTGTGTAATAAAGCTCTTTATAATTTTTAAAAAAGTGGTTTTTGTCCAGGCGAATTGAAATTGGCGCAGTCGGTAGGATTCCCCAAAATTGACCTTATCGTAAGAGCAATTTTCGTATCAACGATTAATTGGGAAAATCTGAAAAAATCAATTTGGACAAAAACAGCACAGAAGTCATCAAGTGAGGAACAAACATCGTCCGAACCGTTGACAATTAGTTTAAGAAGTCCTGTGGAAATAACAAGCATCCTCCGAACTTATAGGCATTAAAATTAAGAAATGAAAACAACGACAATATTGTAAGTCTCATTTAATTTCTTATCTTATAAATTTCTTAGTATAAAAGGTAGCGAAGTGTAACTTTTATCTCTTCAGATAGTATAATATATGACCGAAGTTAACTTAGATAATTTAGCAGACTTATTTAAAAACATTAAATTAGAACCATTAACAATGGCAACAAACTACCAATTATTAAAATTACATTTAGATAGTATTTCACAATACGAAGGAAATCCACACACATTGAATATTTTTATTGATAATTGTCAAAATTTAATAAACACATTTTCTAGTAACACCGATAACGCACTTAATACATTTTTATTAAGAGCAATATTGGAAAAATTAGTTGGAAGAGCTTTGATTTTAATTGGTTCCCGTAGCAAACTCGATAGTTGGACAGATATAAAAACCGCATTACAGTTAAGTTTTGGAGATCAAAGAAATATTGATTGTTTAGTTCAGGATCTAATTGATTTAAAATGCGCTGTCAAGACGTACGATCTTTAATTACATCAAAATTAAGTACAGCATTATTGTCACCGGAGGAAAAATTTATACAAATTAAAAATTATAATAACCTTGCGTTGAAAACATTTATTAGAAGATTAGCGAGACAAATTCAAACAAATGTTAGACTAAGAAACCCTGACAGTTTTGAAAAAGCTATGAGTTTACTTATAGAAGAAGAAAATTATCTTTATTCGACTAATCAAAATAACACCCTAAATTCGAATGTTATGTTTAGACCAGAACAAAGACTGACACCTGGAAAATCAAATAATAATAATTATAGATTAAATTTTAACCTTAATAAAAATCCAACAATTCAAAACTTTCAAAATTCAAATAGATTTCCACAGTTTCAAAATACGCAAAACTTTAATAAACCTTTATCTTTTCAGAATACTTCAAATTTTAATAGACCTATACATTTTCAAAATAATGCGAATTTCTTTAAAACATTACCGTATCAAAATTCAAATTTTAATAAATCCCCACAATTTCAAAATACGTCAAACTTTAATCGATTTGCACCACATCAAAATAACGCATCAAGTAATCAAATAGCTTTATTCCAAAACTCCAGTTTTAATCAACATTTTCAAACCCAACCTAAACAATTTTAAAATGTAAACCAAAATTTGAATAGATCAGGTAGAACACAATTTACCAATCGATTACATGAACCCATAGACACAAGTAGTGCTCATACTAGATTTGACAAAAGAAATATTCCATGAACCACCTTTTCAATCAAAATATAAATAAAAACCAACAACTTGAAAATGAATTTGTAAACCCATTTAATTATGAGGAAAATGTAGAACAAGACGAGCTTAATGACCTGACAGAAGATAGTAACGTATATAATCAGAATGCATTCTTGCAACAAGATAATACATTACTAGACGACGGTCATTGTCCATATAACAATGATAATACTGAGAACGAAATAAATTTTCAGGAAGTCACTTATTCCAACCACCCAAGAAAATATAACACAAATGCAGACTGTTTATCAAGAATTTCAATTAACGCTTTAGAAAACGAATCAATAATTAATGATCCGGACAAAATAGATACAGACATTCTTGAATTTTTACGGGAATTTACTATCGAAAATACTACAAACGAACCCCAACGTTCAACTAGCAAAAGCATAGTACCAAATATCAAAATTTTATCGGATATTCAACTTAGATCCCCAGATACCAATATTAACAATAACTATCCTTCAACGTCTACAGTACATTCTAACATAAACGAAAATTTAAATATCGGTATTCAATCTTGTGACGAAATCATTAATAATAAAATAAATCAAACTCTAGTGTTCCCGTATGCATATTATAAAGCCGAAGTTAAACATGATAGCTATGAAAATCATAAAATAATTTCATTAAAAATACCCGAAAAAGATAACGAACAATTAATATTCGAGTTCTTGAAAGAATACACAGACCCACAAAAAGTTTATTGCATGTATTTTCATAAAGATCAATTATACAAAGATTTTTGTTTTGTCTATTTAAAGTACTTTACAGGTAATTCTCCAAAATTAATTAGATGCTTAAAAAGAGTTAATACTATAACTGATCCTGAAGAACAAATACTTTTAATAAAAAATTATCATGACGGAAAAAGTAACCACCGCGGAATTAAAGAATGTTTAGAATCTCTAAAAAGAAATTATTATTGGAAAAATATGATCATCAATATAACTAAATTTATCAATGTATGTGAAGTATGTCAAAGAGCCAAATATGCACGAAGCAAACCATATACACCATTAATGATAACGGAAACCGCAACAAAACCTTCTCAAACTGTTCACATAGACGTTTTTACATTCAATAATAAAAGCTATCTAACATTAGTAGACTCATTTACAAAATTTGCACAAGCTATTTATATAGAAGGAAAAACAGCTATTCATATTAGCAAAGTTTTAATCAAATACTTTACTTCTTTTGGAATTCCACAAAATTTAACTATGGACAAAGATACTGAATTCAATAATGAAACAGTCAAAGAAATTTTGAATCTTCATAACATAAAAATTCATTTTACCACAACAATGCACCACGAATCAAATTCTGTAGTCGAATTATATTCCATTCTACCATAATTGAACATTTGAGAATTTTAAGAGAAACATATCCTAATGAAAAAGACCTTATGGATTATGCCATCATCGGTTACAATAATTCTATACACAGTGCTACTAATTACACTCCATTTGAATTAACTTTTGGTCATACCAATTCTAGAAACTCAAGTAAAATTTTTAACTCAACTTCATTTTATACCGAGTACGCAGAAAATCATAAAGATAAATTAAAACACGTCTACCGAGATTTGAATCAAAAATTAAGTGATCAAAAACATAAAATAGTTTCTAAACACAATATTCACGGAAACTCAAATGACCGTTTTAAAATAAATCAAGCTGTCTACAAACAAAATCCAAAACACGAAATAAGAAAGAAAATAAATTTATTGGTCCTTATCAAATTACCGAAATCTTAGATAGAAATAGAGTTCAAATAACTAATAAACAAAATAAAAACGAAATCGTTCATATAAAAGAACTTAAAAATTCTCTTGTTTCAGATATACTTTGTTCACCATAACAATTTGTACAAAATTCCAAAAAATAACCGAAAGTCCTGGGCTCTTGCCTTTACAATTAGGAAATGCTCAGAATAAAATAGATACATGGTCATTCATCCAAATATTTGATATAGCCAACACAGTAGAAGAATTTAATTCACTTCAGAATCTTAAAAATTCATTCGAAACCAATTCAACAAATCTTACTGAAAATTATAAACAAGAATTAAATAATTCCTATAATCTAATAAATATTTTAGAAAGAAAAATAACATTGCAAATTCAACAACTTAACCCTTTAAATAAAATAAGCAGTAAAAGAGGTTTAGTAGATGGGTTAGGATCCATAATTAGAGCTATTACAGGAAACTTAGATCAAAATGACGCGGAAAAATATGATAAATCAATAATGAATATTTTATAAATTAATTTTTTAACTTGTGAAATATAATTAAATAATCTTGAAATAAACAAGTTAATAAAACGTTTAATAATATTATTTTTATTGAGCTTTCAACGTTTGGTACACGTCTTCGTCAGAATAATTTAATTATTTAATTAATTATTATATAATTATTTAATTATATTAAATTATTCTGACGAAGACGTGTACCAAACGTTGAAAGCTCAATAAAAACATTATTATTAAACGTTTTATTAACTTGTTTATTTCAAGATTATTTAATTAATGAATATTTTAGGAAACCAAGATAAAATTAAATCTTTAGTAAAAGAATAAACAACTTTATTACAAAATTCAATTGACAATTATCAGAAAAACATTCAAACATTAGCACAAAATCAAATAATAATATTAGAATCCAAAATTTTACAAATCGAAAAAATTTTGAAGACAACAGAATTTAAAAATATTAAAACTTATCATTTCTTCCTCATACAAGCATTCATTTCACAAATAATGTCAGCCTTTCAAACAATTTATGATTCATTAGAAAAAATTGAAGTAGCTATCACCTTCTCAAAAATAAATACATTTCACAATTCTATATTAGACCCAAATGAACTACTGAATGAAATTTTAATAATTAATGAACAATTAGATAATAAAAATAAATTTCCATTTGAACCAAAAATTAACAATATACTTTTATTTGAAAAGATTATAGAAATAAAAGGTTATAGTAAAGGATCTCAAATTATTTTCATTTTAGAAATACCAATAGTAGAAGCTGAAAGTTACAATTACTATCATTTATACCCTTTACCAATTTTAACTCAAACATCCTTTAAAACTATAATTCCTCATTCCGAATACCTCCTTTATAATGAGCAAAAATATGCATTACTTAATGCAAAATGTTTCGAAATTTCAAACAAAGAGTATTTATGCCAAAATGGAGAAATCGTCGATTTTAAAGAAGATGCACCATGTGAAATGCAACTGTTAAAATATTCCAGAAATACAGCAAATTGCGAATTAGTTCAGGTTCAAATAATTAACATCAAAATTCAAAAACTGGAAAATAATCAGTGGATCATCATTACACCAAGAAGTGTAGTTGCTACGAAAAAGTGTGGCAACGATAAAGACAGTGTATATTTAAACGAAAGTTATGTGGTCGAAATCGAACCAAAATGTGAAGTGCAAATAGAAGAATTAACATTAAAAACATTTAAGAATTTGAAACTAGAATTTAAAAATATTGAACTACCTAAATTGGAACATATTCAAAATCAAAAAATTCAAAGTGATTTTAATTTTAAAACTGTAAAATTAGATTCCATAAATGTTGATGAAATAAAAAATATTTATAATAATTTATCAGAACAAAATAAGAAATTAAATTCGTTAAATGAAAATTCAATACATTTTTATACCATTAGTGGACATACAATAATTATTTATATACTAATCATTATTATATTAGCTTATGCAGTTTTTAAATATTATTATAATAGAATTAGAAGTTTGGAATCCTCAACAGCAGAAGCCCAAAGAATCGATGAACATCCGAAAGAAAATATTGACATAAAATTATCTTCGAACTCTGGTAACCCATAGTTCTCGTCTTAGGCCGGATGAGTTACAATATTCACATCAGTATAATTATTAGTCATAAGCTTTTCTGTTAATGTGTAATCATGAAGATAAGAAATTGTATAAAAGGGTAATGCATAAGTTGCTAGAAGCTTTTTGCTTTTTGCTTATTGCTCCTAAGTGTTAAAGTGTAAAAGTCCTGTGTAATAAAGCGTTTTATAATTTTTAAAAAAGTGGTTTTCGTCCAGACGAATTGAAATTAGCGTCTTTAGTTACATAACAATGCTTTAGTTACAATGATAATCAAAGCAATCTATGCTGTAAAATTGCAGCATATTTTATTAAAACTCAACGAAAAGTCTAGAGTGTCAAATTGATTACTGTCACAAGCAAGCAATATAACGCAAAACAAAATTATATAATGTAATTTCAAATTTTATTTGATTTTGAAATTTTAATTTTACTTGCAGGTTTTGGATAAAATGTTATATGCGACTCTTGAGTAAAGATATTTGTATCCACTTACGGAAGATAGCACACTCGGCGTTGCCTCGTGTGCTAAACTTTCCGTTCGTGGATAAAATGTATTTTTACTCACTAGTCCCATAAATTACTATTTCGTTTATTTTTGCTTATTTAAATGAGAGAAAACAAATTTCAAAATATTAGATTTTGTATAACATCGGTTATTAAAAATGAAATTTAAAAAGATTATCAAATCTTTAAATACTTGCAGATGATCGTTATCGTATAAAAATACTTTTACGATTTACGTACATTAGCATTTGCAAGAAAAAATAAATTTGTACATTAAAAACGGTAATATTGGTATATTCTCAAGCAATTATTTCTTAACTAATTTTTGCACTTTGCTGTCGACAATATTGACATATTGAAAGATACGTTAGATAAAGAACACACATATTGTCGTGAAACAAAATATTCCGACCCACCCTGGTCTAAATTGTAATTTTATTTGTTAATTTTGTTAATTTTATTTTTGAATGTTTGAATTGGAAAAGTACAGAGTGGGGAGAAAAGATAGATATAGGGGCTTCTTTGACCAACTATTGAAGACAGCGGATGCGAAATTTTGTGTGCCCGCTGAATTTGATTTTTGATTTAGTTATTTTGAAATTGTGAGTAGTATTTTGATTTGATTTGAATAAAGTGATTTTGTGCGATTGCATTACTGCGTATTTTTGATATTTTGGATTTTGGATATTTTTGATGAGTGGCTACTGAGCGGTAGTTGATTGATTGATGTGATTGAATTGGAAAAAGATGTTGAAATTATAAATTGAATTTAGACAGTAAAATTAGAAATATTAAAATTATAAGTTACTGTCACGTATGTGATCAAAAAAATTGAACTTTTTCCTATTGAGCATTAGAAAGAGGACAATTTTCTGAGTATATTAACAATTAAATCAAAAAACCTTCGATAAAATTTATAAAAATATTTTAATATTCATAAAATACTAATACTAATAGTAATGGTCTATTTTATTATAATTAATAATTTTACGAAAATATAAAATTAATAAGTCTTTTTAAAACAAGTTTATTTAATTATCTGCGTATCAAATAAAATTGATCAAAATCAACTCATAGCAAAAGTGACAATTTACCAATCAATTAAATCAAAAAACCTTTGATAACTACATCAATAATGCGAAAAGCGCTTATTTTTTATTTACTTCTTTCTAAAAAAAAGTAAAGTCTAATAAATAAAACATTATTTATAAAAATTTAGCAAAAATGAACTTTTTGTGATGCATCTCTGTACATGCACCTAATGCACCTAATGTACATGCACGCAGCTACAATTCTGTGCGTCCTCTTCAATCGCACGGAATACTTGGCTCGGACCTCTTTGTGGCAAGTTTTTATTCTCATCAAAATTTTATTTTTTAAAACTCGACAACCCTCATTTAGGCCAGAGTTTTTACAGACAACCCTATATCATCGTGTTTGCAATGAAATATCGCTTATTTTGATATATAACTTATTTATTTTAGAAATGGGTGAAGTAACTGGAATCGACTTACCTGTTTATACCTTCCAACCCAGTAGTTCTGCCAAGAAAAAATTAGACAACCCAACGTTTGCATATTCTATAGGCTTCATACTTTCGGTTCGTATTAAATTTATTTGTGCGACTCATGGGTGCACTGTTTAATAAAAAGTAAATTTTCAATTTTTAATTAATAATAGTTTGGCCAGGAATTTTTTAGCTAACCCACTCGCGATATATTTTATATCATATTAAATTTGATATAAAATACTTTTCATCTAATCGGCAGATGGGTGAATGTTGTTTCTAGTTCGGATTTTAGACTAGTAGGAAAGATAAAAATGATTACCTAAAAGATATTTATAGAGAAGCTCAACAACACGCTGAAACCAACAATACTAAAGACCTATATAAACCCCTTAGGCGGATAAAGCGTAAGCTATCACCCCGCACATGGACCGTACGGGGTGAAAAGAATATTGAGGGAATCTTGGAGGTGTAGAGAAAGTACTGTCAAGAGCTGCTTTGGAATGTTGAGCGAGAAGAGAGAGCCGACCAAGATAGAAGCGAACCATCTATATTAGTAAGAAAGTAGTAAGTAATTGATTGTACCCTCACCACTTTTTGCACCCAAGTCAGATATGACAAAGTCAGATATGCCATAAAAAAACTCAAAAACAAGTCCCCCGGCATGGATGGTATTTCTGCCAAAGTCATAAAAGCGATGGGGGAAACTGCGGTAAATATGCATCATCAAATATGCAAAAAAATATGGCCAACTGCAGAGTGGCCAACGGAGTAGACAGAGTCTGTGTTTGTCTCGTTATATAAGAAGGGCTCTAGAGAAAAATGTGGGTACTACCGCCTGATTGCACTACTGTCTCACGAAAGCAAAATTATGTTAACGATAATGAATGAAAGACTGAAACCTTACATAGACTGACAGATCCCGGTAGAACAAACGGGTTTTGTTAAAGGACGAGGCATCTGTGAACATAACCTATGTCAAATCATAGAAAAATCAAGATAATTTAACAGGCCTGTTTATATGTGCTTTTTCGATTACAGTAAAGCTTTTTACAGTCTTAGATGGGATAAGCTGTGGATTATATTGCAGGAATCGGGACTCTTCTATTATCTAGTGTCTCTCATTTACAGCCTATACGCCAAGAGCAGTGCGGTGGTATAAACTGATAAGCACATATTAGGTTCTCTAAAAATCAGGAAGGGCTGCAGACAGGGATGTGTACTGTCACCAATGCTATTTAACATCTGTGGAGAATACATAATGAGAAGAACGCTGAATGGCTGGTCAGGCGGCATAACGTTAGGAAGATTAAAAATCAATAATCTAAGATATGCCGATGATGCAATACTATTTGCAACCTCACCTGAAGAAATGGTGGAGCTTATTGGAAGACTGGAGAACGAAAGCGGAAACTACGGCTTAGATGTGAACTATGAATAAACAAAAAATCATGATTATTGACTTGAAGAATGACAATAACTCGCAAGTGGTCAGTATAGGAAGATGCTAGGTAGTAAATCAATATACATATTTGGGGTCTATAACAAATGAAGGAAGATGTTCAGATGAGATCAGACGTATAAGTGTGAGATGGCAAGATAATCGATGAGGGACTTGCAGAAAACATAGATGGATAGTTGCATAACAACCAATACAAATAAGTAAATAGTACAGACGCTGGTGTTCACTGTGTTCTTCTACACTGCGGATACGTGCACGGTTAAAGTGCAGGACAGAAAAAAGATTGACGCGCTGGAGATGTAGTCCTGGAAGAGTATGCTCCGTATCTCCTGGACGGCCAGAAGAACCAATGAGTCAGTCCTGGGCGAGATAAAGGAAAGATGTCGACTCTCTCAAACAGTGTATACACGTGTTCTCAAATACTTTGGGCATATATCGAGAAGAGACGACGCGACGATAATATGGAAAGACTGGAGATATGGAAAGACACCCCCGTGTTGCAAATGGTGACGTAGTGAGATTTTAATCCAAAACGACTAACCACGGATGTTACACTACATTATTTTGTATGACGAAAACTGTGTACCTACATAGCTATCTACATAGCCTTTTCATTTTTAACAATCTTTCTGAAAATGTATTACGATGTACTGAAAACAAACAAAAAATTTCATAATTTTAAATACCTACCAATGGTTCCAATACGATTACAAATAAAAACACCAAATATTTTACAAAATGTTTAAATCTACTTATTACAAATATTAAAAAATACAATAACAAATTTTTTAAACATTTTTGAATAAATAAAACTTTCATGGTTGCGACTGCATACTTTACAAAGAAAATGTGTTTTACTAAATACAAATTTGTCCTGAATTTTATCATGTACATACAGAAACAGAATAACGCAATGGAGTTTTAAATAAAATCAAATTTTTGATCCTCTTGGGAATTTTCAATTTCTCAACTGTTTCATAAAATTTATTTGGCGTAGTAATTTCAAAGGCACTTCTAATAGTAAATCTCACTTCGTTTCTACATAACTCCAATAAAGAAGGTATTTGAAACTTTTCTAGACCTATTTCTGTTATATCAATGTATGCATTACAATTTATCGTAACGTAGGTAGACAAAAATCGAAAAGTAAAAAAGTTAAGTAAATTAAGTAATCGTTCTGGTTCTACAGCTATTTCGGCTATTATATCTTTCTTTAAATCGGTATAAGATTTTCGTACTTCTTGACCAAGTAAATAAGGCAAAAATGATGAAGATGTAGTAACTGGTAGGACTACACAATTTGCAAAACTTAAAAAAATGTATATTGCATTACAGATTCCAGTTGCTTCATAAAAATTTATAATATCTGTGAGAGAAGACTGAGCTCCAAAACTTAAAAATATGTATATCAGTTCTTCTCTGTGTTCCGGGAATACGAAAAAAAAATATGATTCGTACAGTAAAAATGAGAAAAATGAAATAGAAATGTAATAGAAATGATTTAAACAAATATTCACTAAATCAGCAAAAACATTAGAACTAGCAACGAGATAAATAGATTCTAGCCAAAGTAACTCATCATTTCCATTCTTTCTTAGCATCGATCGTAAAAATGGTCTTCGACTCTTTAACAATATGTTATGATCAATTCTCGAAAAGAGCTCCTTAAATATAACATTAGTTCTATAAAACAATGAATAGTATAATACACTGTTTCCCTTAAAATCAACCTGATTTAAACTTTTATAATTAATTACTTCCAGAATATCCAATACAATAGGATGTTGATTTTGTATAGCCACTGATAGGCAATTAAGCCCATCTGAATTTGTTATTGAAAAATCTACAACGTAAGGAAGTATTTCGTAAGCAAGCCTTACATCAAACTCAAGACCATCAAGTGAATATAAAAATGGAGTAATATTTTCTTTATTTCTAATGCTGGTATCTGCATTATAATACAACAGCATGCAAACAAGTTCTAAGTTCGAAATTTTTATTGCATAAAATAATGGAAAGCCACCACATTCCCAGGACGAATTTAAATCGGCTCCCCTTTTAAGTAATTCTTCGACAATTGTCTGTTGGAATTCTAAAGCTTGCTGTAAAGGAGTTCTCCCAAGAAAGTCTTTTGTATGTATATCACATCCAGCATCAAGAAGTTTAATAATAATTGCATCTGAAGTTTTACCTATGCTTTTCATTAATGCAGTTTCGCCTGCATTATTTTTACTCTCTAAATTAACATATGTATGTGACACTAATATATTTATCATTTTCAAACTGAAAATGTATTCAATAGTAATATATTCCTAATTTCTAATATTATTAGATACATACTTTTTGTCCATAGAAGCTATATGTAAAAGAGAATTGTCGAATGAATCTCTAGAATCAATAACATTTGGTATCTTTAACAATTCTTGTACTGTAATAATGTCGTCCAACAATATTGCTTTTATAATTTCTAGAGAAATTTTGCAAGTTGCGTAATAATTACATAAATAATTCTCATTCTGAAAGATAAGATTGAAAGCCGTAATAATTTACACCAAGAAATTACTTACCAAATTTGAGTGTGCTTCTTCAATCATTGAATCTTCAACTTCATGTGATGAATTACTTGAATTAGAGTCTTTAATTTGGTTTAAATTCATTTGAAATTATTATGCTATAAATTTTGTACCTATATTATTTATAATTTAAATAAGGTGAGGTTTAATGTTGCAGTCATGTGTTTCAAAACGATAACTTTGCACTGTATTTTGAAATAATTAAAGACAAAGTGGCGGTGTACTTTATATAAAAGCTGAACTATTTTCCTTTGCTATTCATTATAAATAGAAATTTGCTTAATTTATTCATTATAAACTTAAAATAAACTAACTAAACATAATATTAAAATAATAAATTTTAACTGTTATAAAGAATACATACTTGCATAGAAAAATAATATTTATAAAACAATAAAAACGACAATAATTTACATTTAACTGGTTTGGACTTGAATAAATAAGAAAAATAAATAAAAAAACAAATTGACAAAAAATCTTAAAATATGATTTTTTTTAACTATGAATTTAAAAAAAATTACGTTATATAAATAAAATGATAAAAAATTTTAACATAAAAACTTTTGTAATACGATATAAAGGCCCTTAATTCGCAATTATTTTTGCTCAACGGTCGTATATTTAACATAAGAAAAACAAAAAATAAAAAGAAGCAAGAAAAAATATACCGAACGAAATACCGAAATTACTTTTTAGAAGTGACACGATAGAACTGTGCGTTGTATATAATCAGAGCCAGTATATTTAGAGAGTAGCGCCGTCCTTTGATCTAACCAAATGCCGACACGGCAGCCATGTTTTGTCCATACTATACATAGCCATACATAAGTAAACAGTGTTTAATGGTTGTAGAAAGTTTATAAACTCAGTTGTGTTAGTTTTTCATAATATTATTATGTGATAAATTGTTACAGAAATAACTAGTACTGATTTGTACTAATATTATATAATATTATATATTAATTAATTAATAATTTAGAAAAAAATTTGATTACAATAAACGTGTAAAATGCCGGGTTGCTGTGCTTATAACTGCAGTCAAAGAACTGGAAAAGGTGTTAGATTGTTTAAACTGCCCCAGGGACCTAAAAATAGTGATAGAAAAAAACAATCGATTAACAATATAAATCGGACAAATCTGCCAGGAGAAGCATTTGTTTGTGAGGTAAGACTCGGATTTTTAATTACCATCATTTAATTATTGCGTAATATAATTTTACATAATATTATATTTTACATTGCAGAATCATTTCACTCACGATCAATTTGAAAATAATCGGCAGGATAATAAAAGACTTTTATTACTAAATAATAAAAAAGTTAAAAACATAAACTGCATTGCAGTGCACTTTCTTATCTTTGTTTGAAAAGGTTTCCAATGCCTTTTTTCATTTATTTTTGAAAAACGTTAAATAAATTTGTAATACAAATATAATTCTTTATTTTTTTTCCTAAAATGTATATTAAAAGTGTAATTAATAATAAAAAGTTTAAAAATTACTATTGTTTCTTATGGGGCGTATACTTTACTGGACTAAATATGGCGGCAAAAATTTTGATTGCGCTACTCTCTAAATATACTGGCTCTGTATATAATGACAATGAGAAATTGTCAAAGCTTTAATAGATAAAAAAACGAACCTTGCAGTACTCGTATATGATGTGTAACATCTGACATTTCATCTTGTTAGTAAGCAACATTATTATTTAAAATAATTAGTAATTATAAATTATTTAAAATCGCGAAATAGGTGGAACGGCATTATAAAGATTATTATAAAGATTATAATATCTAATGGGGCTTCAGAATAACTATAACCAAGAGCAGAGAACTACTTAAAGCTATGAAAGCTAATAATCTTACACTCATTTCAACAAGAAAACCTACTTACTAGTCCACGGACAGAAGAAAACTCCCAGACGTCATCGATTTTTGTGAAGTAAAGGGTATACCAATTAATCGTTTTAAGGCGAGTCTTGTTTGTATCTATCGTCGGACCACTCCCCGGTAATAATAACACTTAACACCACGATAATAACAAAAGAAAAACTACCTATTCTAACAAGTAAAAAAAACAAACTGGGAAAAGTTCAGCTACCCATTGGATGAAAAATTACCACTGAAAATTCCTTTGAATGTTGAACAACACTTTGATAAAGCAACTGAATGATTGACTCGAACCATCAAAAGTGCAGTTTGGAATTCAACACCAATGCCTAAGAAAATTTAATACATAGACAAATACCTAACAAATATTAAACAAAAACTATCGGAAAAACGCAAATTAAGAATAATATGGCAACGCACAAGAACTCCACATGACAAAAATAAATTAAACAAAGCTGTAAAAAAAAACTAAACAACTACTTAGCAGCTACAAAAACGATAATATACAAAACTATTTAAAAAACTTAACTGCAGCTGAGGCCACCGATTATTCACCCTGGAAGGCAATAAAAAAGTTAAAACACCCTTAAGACAACCATCCACCACTCCGAAAGGAGATCGGAGATTAGGCAAGAAGTGAAAAGACTGAGTTATTTGCGAAACATTTATCTAACGTTTTTACACCATGCCAAACAAAATACCCACAGCAGGAAGAACATGTAATGATCAACTGATCAACTAGACGCCTGATCAACTAGACCTACCAATTAAACGATTCAAAAGATCAGAAATCAGGTTTGCCGTAAGAAATGACTTGAATTCGAAAAAGCTCCAGGGTACGACTTGATGACCGAAAAAATAATAAAAGAACTTTCAGAAAAGGGATTTAAATACCTAACGAAATTATTTAATGCGATACTAAGACTATAATACTTCCCAATGCAATGGAAAGATCTCTAATGATTCCAATTCTAAAACCCGGAAAACCAGCTGAAGATATCAAATCGTATAGACCGATTAGCCTGCTACCGTACCTTTCTAAGATGTTTGAGAAAATGCTCCTGAAAAGATCCAGACCAATCTTAACAGAACAAAATTTAATTCCTAACCACCAGTTCGGCTTCAGACAAGAGCGTGGTACTGTAAAGCAGGTCCACAGAATTGCCACTAAAATAAATCACGCATTAGAAAACAATTGCTATTGTACTACGGCTTTTCTTAATGTCTCTCAGGCTTTTGACAAGGTCTGGCATGAGGAATTGTTATATGAAATAAAGAAGAAATTACCACATAACCACTATAAGATTCTAAAATCATACCTAACTGACAGATATTTCCAGGTAAATTCCAAGATGACTACAACATCGGTTCCCATAAAATTGGGAATGCCGCAAGGTAGCGATTGGACCGGTTTCATATATCCTATACACAGCTGATTTGCCTACATCAAAGTTTACTACCACGGCCACCTTCGCGGACAATACAGCTGAAATAGCCATTCATAAACATCCGAAAATCGCATCTGAAATGTTACAAAATAGTGTCGATAAAACACATAACTGGCTGGAAAATTGGAAAATCAGAGTAAATAAAACTAAATGAGTGCAGGTAACGTTCACGCTTAAAAGAGACACGTGCTCCTAGTATTTTTAAATAATAACCAACTCCCTCAGGAAAATAAAGTTAGATACTTAGAAATCCACCTGAACAGGCGACTAACGTGGCAAAAGCACATTTTTAATAAAAGGAAACAATTGGGTCATAAACTTCGAAAGATGTACTGGCTGGTAGGGAAAAAATCAAAACTTACAATTAAAAATAAGCTGCTGCTTTACAAAGTGGTTAAAAAACCAGCATGGACATACGAAATTCAACTCTGGGGATCTGCGTCTCACTCCAACATAGAAATTTCGCAGCGCTCTAAATTCAAGGTTCTGCGACTGATCTTCGATGCTCCCTGGCATTTTTTTAAATCAGGTAATCCAGCATGACTTAGAGATGCCCATAATTATGGAAGAAATTTCAAAATATAGCCAATTATACTATAAAAAGCTCACTAATCATCCAAACTCTCTGGCAGAGAAGCTTAACCAAAGTAAACTCAGTGAAATAGAGTTTCCGAAACGGAAACAAATACTCCGACCTTAAAATAAGATTTGAAGATTAAATTAGCTAAAGAACGCGTAGGTGTACTGTATTACAATATGTGCCAAACAATATGTTACAAAAAAATGTAGCATTATCACCCTCACATGTTAATTTTTCATATTATCGTAGATTTTTGTGACAGTCTTTATTTTCGGGTTAATATTCAGTAATCACTTCGCCTAGAAAGAAGCAACCGTTTTTGAAGGCCGAAGTAAACAGAATCATTTTATGTAAACACTTAAAACAGAAGCACTAGCAACACAATTATTAGAATAAAATGCAGCAATCTGAAAACAAAGGTAAAAATAAAATGTTTGGGAGAGTATAAGAATTTGATTTACGTTAAAGATTTGGTTTTGTCAATTTTGAAACAGGGAATTTTAGAAAATTTACGTGGTGGACGGAAGAACAAGGATTCGAGGCGGACAAGTTGTCGAAGCCGGTTGACTTGCGGATAGCTTGGTCAGCGACAATTAGTTCTGCGAGTGAGAATTTTCACTTTTTGTGAAAGGTGAATCTGGTTTGAAGTAGAGATTCTTCGTGAATTTGCGAAGATAGACATTTTTTACAGAGTAGATTCCCAAGTAACATTTTCCCTGTGGAAATTTCCTGTGCTCCTATTAGACCCCTGGCAAATGCCTATTAATTAAGTATGCTAGGCATGTTAATACAGGGATTTTCCAGGTACCTGTTTACATACTCTTTGTGGAACCCTGTGAAATGCCCGTGGTAGGGATTAGCCAGGGATCTGTTCACAGATTCTTTGTAGATGCCTGTGAAATACCCGAAGTAGGGATTAGACAGGTACTAGTTCACAGATTCTTTGTAAAGCCCTGTGAAATGCCCCTGGTAGAAATTTGTCAGGTACTCATTTACAGGTTATTTAGTAGGGCCTGTGCCAAATTTAACAAACAATAAAAAACGTTTGTTGATACTATTAGTAGACCAATAGAAATCATTCATTAATATAAAAATATTATAGTTGCGGTTTTTTTATTTTAAAGCTTTATTTCGGCCAACTATAATTAGTTAAATATTTTACCAATAATAGTATATTTTATTTCTTAAACTATGGTTTTCCATTTGTTTTTCTACCTTTTATCAAATCAAAATTAAATTATTATTATTACCTACTTATGTAGGTACTAGTATAAAGTAAATTATAAAGTAAAATATATTATATAGCCTCTGTAGCGAAACGGTTAAGGTGTGAAGTTACAGAACATTCAATAAATGCCATCATAGGTTCGAATCCCAGTAAGTTAAAAAAAAATGTGTAAACTTTCTTTAGATAATTAAATAAAATGTAATTGTTAACTTTCAGATAGTATCATTATACAATCATTGTTCTAGAGGCATAGTTTATAATATAATAATTATAATGTTAACAATATAATTATTTTTTTTACATTCTGCAAATCTCCCTGGTAGATCCCTGCGACAGGAACCCTGGTAGACCCCGTGGCAGGAGCCCTGCCAGTGTACCTAGTAAAGGTGCCTAGTAGACTCCTGTCTGGGGTATCTGGTAGGGGTGCAAAATGTGCGCCATTATGCCCTGGCACAGACCTCTGGTTTAATCCAAAAAGGAGTTCTAGATAGGGACAGGTTCCTGTGAGATTTCGCTGCTAGGGGTTTATAAGAGATTTACCAGGTTGAAAATGTTACTTGGGATTATGTTGTTCCTGAAATTAAATTTTGATTATTCAAGCAAGTCAGATGTTTTAAACACATTTTGTTTTAAAATTTGGAACGCGACCGCCATCTTGAAGATTAAAAAGCATAGGTTTGGAAAGTCATATTACTTACCTAAATTACAAGAGATGTTGAGTATGAACACGTAGAAATTGGTAAAGATTGCAGCGAGCGTTATTAGAAATAATTTGGAAGTTGAAATTCAATTTAATGGTAGCAACAGGAACCAGATGTCTTCACTAACACTTATAGCATTCGACTGTCAATTACACCGAGTCAAGGTCACATCTTACTGAGTCAGTAGCGTATCCACAGGTAGATAAAAACTATTATAAATTTTAAAATGCATGTGTTAAATTTTTCTGAACATTTATTTTATTTATTTTGCACAATTTATTAATACAATAACACTAATAAAATTAATAAAATTAGATATTAGTGCGAGTACGTTTAACAATAAATGTGCATCTAAGTTTACGAATTCACACGATACACCAAAATTTAAAATTGCTTAAGGTGAAAGCAATTTGATTCAATTCGACTTGGAAAGAGTATTTAATCTTTTAAACGACAATAGAGGTTTGTCACGGGAATTTACTCTTGAAAAGAGCTCATACTCTTCAACTATAACGCAAGCCAAGGTACCTTTTCAAATAGTAAAGGGTTCTTCTTTTATATAAAAAGAATACCACTACAATATATTAGATCATAATATTTACTGAATTAATGTTGTAAAACAGAAGGTAAATTTTTTAACAGCCAATGAAAAAACAAACTATATCGTTAATGAATAAAATTAATAATAACGGTAACAAATGAGAACCCTGCGGTAGTCCTAAATTAACAACAATTTTGTTGGAGAACTTTTATCCAATTCCTTCAATTCTAAACACGGTTCGATAGAAGCTAGCCACTTAGTTATTGAATCTCCAATGCCCATGATATTTAATTTAAATATCAGCCTGTGCACATCAATACGATCGATAAATATAGACGATAAATTGGTAGAAGTAGATTTACCTTTGTAAATCCATGCGAAGCTTTCCAGAGTTGTAGCCTAAAGTGAGCGCTAACAAGATGCCACATACATATAGTTAACTGCAGGTAGTTGTTATTACACGGTTGATCGGCTATGTTCTTTAAGCGATGGGTAGGTGTGTCCACCAATCGCAGGTTCTTTGGTAGATTGTTCCTGGTAGTAGGTTATCACAAATAGTGAAAATGGCGATACTATCAACTTCGAAATGAGATGCTCTTAGGTCGCTAAAGATTTAAATAAAACTCAACAAACAGAATGAAGGCGATTTATTCAATTTTATAGATGAGATGAAAGATTTAGTTATGTAAAACACAGATGTATAATAGCTATACAACAAAAATACTGGACTCTGAGTCTCAAACAGTATACGCTGAAGGCGTGTAAAAAAACAATCTACGACTACTGATTGACTGATAGGCGCTTGCAACCAAATAGCTGAAGTGCCATCAACATCCACTCATCCAAAGCTAATCAACTAGATTGGTGCAAGGCTTGATGTGTCGTTAGTCAACAAGTAATTGCAAAATACTAAATGAACACCACTTATCCAGTCCTACTCCTTTCTAACCCGCTATTGTCCGAGCATTTTTAAAGTTGGCAGCTTTTACAGAATGTGACGTTATCCGCTTTCTGTCCTTTTCTTTTCGATTCTGTTATTTAAATATTTGGGCTTCACCCTGTATATCGATCTTTTATGTTTCTAAATTTAATATCGTCCCGACCTTTATGTGTTTGAATAGAAAGTAGTAACTGCGTCAAGTTGTTGGTTGTGTGAGTGGAGTGGTCGCGAAGTTTTTAAATGTTTAAAAATAAAGCTAAGGCCCATCCCCTGCAGAAAAGTAAAACAACTACTTCGTCATTCATCTTTAGTGCCAACCAACCTATTTTTATGCTTTTGAGTGATCTTTGGTTAAGAGTCCTACCTAACCTCAAATGCCAAGTCTTCGCGGTAAAACGCTTACGTAATTCCGATCCCCTTGGAGAAGACCATCTTTATAATATTATAACGAAAATTAAAACGTTTATTTATTTCTAAAAGGCTAATACAAATATTTACAAATACGGTTAATAACTATAAAACAATTACTACACTAACACTATTTATATTTACACTATAATTTATTTAACACTAAGTCTATATTTATTTAAACACCCGGTATATTGTTTATCACTTCACTATTTATGTTCACTTGATTTATGTTAATACTCGCGCGTTCGAACTGGAATTTATTTGTGACAGGAAATCGCACTGCATTTATACTTAAATGCAGCCTTCCATAAAATTCCATAACCATCCAGGAATTTCCATTCGCTTCTCAGTGTTTCTCGATTGATATCGAAGCATTATTTGAATGACTAATGATGTTTCATGTATGACTCATCACACATGACGTCATACATTAGTCATCAAATATAATTAGACGTTCTTTCGTAACAATATTGTTGAAGTCATTTGTAACTACCTTGTCATCCTATGCGTGACCCACATCCGCGCAGCAGCTATTGTTATCTATTGTTTAGTGCCAAGTCGAAAAATTACTTTTCCTTTTACATCTACCTCAATAAGGTCAGCTTAGTGGACGCCTTGTTGTTATTACATTCGTGGTACCCCATTCGGGATTGCGACTCGAAACTTCGCTACCATACCTCCTCTGGATACCGCTGTTGTGCAAAATATTTTTAAGGTAACGATTGTTAACTATTTTACTAACTGTGTGCATCTGTGTTTTGGACAATTGCAGAAGATTCTATATTTGGAGCGACATTCAACTTACTGTTGTGCGTTGATAAATTGATTTGTAGTACTATTGTTAAAACTACCGAAATTACGTTGCTTACCCTTGTGTATGTCAACAAAATTTATTGTAATATATTATTTAGTATCATAGAATATATTTGCATGCTGACTAACTCATTTTTATGTAATAACCAAAGTCGAGAAGTTACTTATAGTTTCCGTTTAATTCATTCAGTAAAAGAACTCTCGACGAGAATTGTTACTCATTTGTATTGTGTTGGAGTACCAATAGTCAAATCTCGAGAAGATTCCCTTTTGCTATGTGTATTTGTGTCGTTCGATGTGTTGCCTACCTTAGGCGTGAGTAATTATTTAATTACGGTTATTTGTAAATTATATGTTTATTTGGCCGTTGGCCGTAACTGTTTAGTTTTATTGTTAATCAACACTTTGTTCCCTACGACCATCAAGCTACTTCCGTCCAGGAAAAGTTCCGTAGCGATTTCTCGAGCAAGCACTGCGGAATTGGTCATTGGTGGTAAGTTAGATTCAGTTCCAGTGACTCCCTCTTATTCTTACCGATTTGTAACTTTCCTTATTCTTTCCACCGTCGAATGCAGTTCACCGACCCCCCCCCCATCTCCATTGAGCTAGTTGACTTCGTCGGTCGGAAAGCGAGTTGCACTGTAATCCCGATTATATCCGTGACAAGAACTCCCCCATTAAGTTAACAAAACAATAACTATCTCACGAAGTGATGTTAATACTTGTCTGAAGCAAAATACCGTGGCAAGGTTCAAAAATGTAAACAATACCCACCATGGTTCGTGCTGGAGCTGATTAAGGCTATTAAAAGAAAATTTAACATTCGGAAATCGATGCGCAGCACACACAATACACCTTTGCTACACAAAAAATACTCGAGTCAAAAGGCACTTGTCAAGAGGCTTATCAATAGAAATTATAAGAATTGCATACTGCTGATTGAGGACAACCTACGAGATAATCCAAAGAAGTTCTGAAGATTCACTACTAATAAAAAAGAATACCCGGTACATTACATAACAATAACGTCACATTTAATTCCTTACAAAAAATAGTTAACGAGTTTGCTAATTACTTTAAAAGTGTTTACCGTCAAACTGATACGCACGATGCAACGGAATACACAACTGAAGCAGCCCACCTCGGCAACAATTTACACTAAGCGTTTCAGAAATCATCGAAGGAGATATTATACTAAATGCATTAAGCAATCTAAGTAATTAAGAAACAGCAGAGACTGATAAAATTCCAAGTTCTCTCGTCCAAAAATATGCTCATCAGCTAATAGTTCCACTAAAACACATATTCAATTGTATGCTTAAAACGTTTAAATTCCCTTCTACATACTATATGGTAGGTATATGCCCGGTCTTAAAGAAAGAAGACATAACACAAATTTGTGTTTATAGTTATACTTTGCAACTACTCGAAAATATTTGAAACAATGTAGTAGTAAAACGTAAAATCAAATTTCCCCCAATTTCCTACATTAAATCTAGCACAAATTACCTAAGCGCAACCCTGACGGCCATCAACCCGAACATAACGTATCGTCTAATACCAGGAGCCCTACGTTGTGTAGACAAGAAAATCACTACTACAAACCAAGTCCGTCAACGAGTCTTACACAAGGTGGTAGAGCTGAAGGTAATTGATGGAACGAGGTGGAAGACTTGAATAATAATACACAATAATCACACATCGATGGTTAAATTGTTTTTTATAATATGGTGGTTATGTTCGTTACATTTATCAGTTTCGACATTATTGTACAATTGTTAAGTTTCATCTTGTAGGTTTTTTATAATATTGTTATTTGTTGCCACTGTGGGTTTTCTTTTGCATTATTTATAGTTTGACATTATTACATTATTTTTTGTTGCCTCTATGGGTTGTTGGTGACTGGTCACGTGGACCAGTTGAATTACATACACGGGTAAATTTTATATAAATGTACAATATACCTATTATAGCACGGAGTATAATCATTATACAGGATAAAAGATAGTCAGCATCGAAAACTACTTTTATCCCAGACACAGTAATTAGAAAATGGCCATCCCTAAACAAAGGGTCGAGTTCTCGTTGAGCCTTTTACGTACATACACGGCCTTCGCGGTTCAAATTGGTTTAATCAAGTTTTAACATTGACATCATCGAATCTCACAGTGCTCATAGTTTTTGTCAACCTCCCTTATGGCCTTTTATTGGCTAAATAGGAGCCCTATGTTAGTTCATAGTCAATTGTGAAAACTTATTTATATAAATCATTATAATAGTTGATTTCGAGTAAAACGAGAATTTGCCCCTTTGTCGTACAGACTATAATAAATTGTATGTGTGATTTTACCTTAGTTTAAGTAGATCACCTGAGACAAACAGCAAAACCTTACAAAACTTAAGAACAATGAAAATTTTACTAATTTTTAACCACGCGTCTATCTTGCTTCTTGATCGGCTTCTTAAGAGAGATCCCAAAAATGGCGCTCCTTCCGATCACCCTCTCCTCTCCTCGTTCTCGGAAAGTCTCGTTGTTTAGTTGCGTTCATTTATCTCCTTTTCTTAGCGCGGGATTCAAATTTACTACTTTTGGCGGTAGCTTCAAATTATACTAAAAGCGCTTGATACAAATTGCGTTTATATCATTACAACAATAATATTCAGGCGGTTATACGATCACGTGAAAGACAATATCACTGTAGTCCAGTATGGATTTGTGAAAGGTAGATCTACTGTCACGAACCTAGCATGTTTTACACAATATGTGGCCGCAAAAGCCGACGATCGTATTCAAGTTAATGTGATATATACCGATTTTCAAAAAGCCTTCGATCAAATTAATTTGCACATTCTCATCAAGAAACTGAAGATACTCGATATTTCTCATGAGTTACATTTCACATAATGTATTCATACAATCCTTGGGGGTTTTGCAAGGTTCTAATCTTGGACTGCTTCTGTTTATAATGTTTATCAATAACATTGTTGCAGTGCAATCAAAAGCTGTGTCCATATCTACACAGATGACATGAAAGTGTTTCGGTTTTTATTATCAACTGATGACTGCCATAAACTTCAAGAGGATATTGAATCTATTGTGCTCTGGTGTCACAACAACAAACTGAACCTGAATATTGACAAGTGCAAGGTAATGACATACACAAACAAGTCAAACTCAATTGAATACACATATTAAATCAAAGACACCAACATTAATCGGTTCAGTGAATTTAAAGAACTGGGTATCTTGTTTGAAGCACAACTTAGTTTCTGTAAGCAAATCGAACTAATGGTCACAAGAGCCCTTAGAACATTAATCTATGTAATTTGTAACTGTCGGGATTTCTCCAATCTCAATAGTATCAAAATTTTGTACTATGCCTATGTCAGGAGTACGCTCGAGTATGGCTCTATTATATGGACTCCCATGTACCAGGTACATTAAGATCAAATTAAATCGGTACAATGACGTTTTTTCAAGTACCTAAACTTAAAAACTTATGGGATGTATCCTGAACGGGGGTTTGATCATGTTCGTCTACTGAACATGAACAATTATTGTCAATTTCTGGTCAATTTCAATCATCTGTTTTATTCCTACAAAAATTTGTAAATCACAATGTGAACTGTTACGCATTAGCTGAAAACATTAAGTATGTCCCACCCAGAGAAGGCAGGTCGAAACAAGAATATATTTTATATAGGACACTATAGAACAAATGTAATGAAAAAAAGCCCAATCAATACAACGTGCGATAACACATAAGATTATGGCAATATGTGCCATTAAAAAAAAGAACAGTATAATACCTTAAAACCAGCATTTGGTTTGTGTCTGGTAGGTGTTTCGCAAAAGTTGGTTTTCCATCTGTAAGTCTGTGGGATCACGTGTGTTATGGCGTATCATTATGGCTAGAGTGTGGAATTATATGTAAATGCATATTTTTGTTGCTTGTTCCTAGAGTCGTAAAAAATTGTATCTATGCGTTTCTATAACTTTAGAGTTTACAACCAAAATTTGAGAGTGCATATTTCATATGTTTTTATTTTTACTGCATATTTCATATGTTTTTATTTTTAAGACATATAAGTGCATATTTTCATACTTTTAAGAAAATAAAATTAAAAAAAGATAAACTTTGCAAAAATATTTTTGAAAAGAACAGCTTCCCAGGCATGGCTTGAAAACGAATTTGTTTATTTATTGTTGCATCCGCAATAAACATTTTACATCAATATTGCCGTTTATTGTGCCGTCATAATGGAAATGCAGTTTATGATTATTTTATGAGTCATAATTAGAACACGCAATTTAATAAATTTGCATATTTCTTAAAATTGATATGTCACCAAAATCCATATGGATAAAGCCGAATTAGGCAAATCAGAATTCAATAAAATACTTTTTAAAATACATATTTTGCATATTTTTAACATTCGGTGGATATTTTCATAAGTGCATTTTTGTACTTTTTTTATTCAAAGGTTCCATTTTCAATATTTCAAAGGCGATTTTTTCGAAAATTTCTTACTATCTGTCTCAACAGCTTTAGGGAATTGTTATTCGAGGACTGACCTTCCAGCACAATAAGTAACAAAAATTACAAAAATGCGTCTGACGTATAATCTCATTGTTAATTGTAATTATATATCTCAATAAAATTAATTAAAAAAATTAAAGGTGTTTGTTTTTTAGTACATAATCTTTTATTTTTAAAGCATATACGTGCATATTTCAGGCATTTATCGCTGCATATGTATGTGCATATTTGGGTACTTTTTAGTGCATAAATTCCACACTCTGTGTTATCGCGTATGACATTGGTCATACCGGTAGATCTTTCAAAATACGATTTGATGAACACATGTGATCTCATAGATTTACAGATAGAAAATCAACTTTCGCGAAACACCTACTAGGCACAAACCATAAACAGGGGGGGAAGGGACGAAATTCTACACATTAAACAGAAAAGTAAAAAACTGGAGTTATTGGAAGCTATGGAAATTATAAATTAAAATATTTATCTTCACTACGAAATAGTCAATCTGGTTTAAATAACTCACCTCTACTAGACATTTTTAATAAATAGTACCCCTCCCCCCTTTTCTTTTATATTATATTTTAATTTTTATATTATAATTTCTTTTATATTAATTATATCCTTACCCTCTAGTAAATTTACACTAAAATATACCATGTTTTCAAAAATATTCCCCTCCTACCCTCTCCCTTTTCTCTTGTAATTTGGACGATAAATACAAAATTTTTTCGTTTTTTTTTCTAGTTCATCACCTGATAATGCCATAGTATGGTGAACACGTTTGCGGTAATATACTGTCGTGAAACTAAATATTTCGACCCACCCTGTGCTAAATAGTAAAAATTTGTTAATTTCATTTTTAAACGTTGCAATTGGAAAAGTACAGAGTGGGGAGAAAAAGATCGAGATAGAGGCTTCTTGTGCCAACTATGGCCGACAGCGGGTGCAAGATTTTGTATGCCCGCCGAATTTGATTTTTGATACGCTGAGTTTTTGATATAAGTTTGAATTTGTGAATAATAATTTTGATTTTAATTTAAATAAAGTGATTTGATGCGAATGCATTATTGCGCTATTTTGAAAGTATTATTTTGAGATTTGAAGTTAATTTGGATTATTTTCTGAGTTGCTACCGAGCGGTAGTGTTATTGATTTGGTTAATTTGGAAAGAGCAGTTAAAATTATAATTTTTGATTTGAATTTAAAATTAGAAAATTTAAATTATAGTTGAGCGAACAAGTGTTGTGACTGATAACTCGGCAATTTGGATAAGGCTGGAAATCAAACTTCGTTCCTTTTAAAGACAAAGTAAAATTTTATTTTGCATTTATTTGAATTTGGATTGTTTAGAATTTTTGAAAAACGAATTTGTTTTATTTATGAGACAAGACGAGTAATTTTAGTTTTATTTCGATAACGCAAGAACCTTTCGACTCCTAAAAAATTACCAACTGCTCCCGCACTCCAGGGTTAACCCGAGGTAAACAAGAGACTGTTAATTTTCTACGAAAATAATCCACAGCAATACATACGGTGTATTTATATTGTGTTAACTTAAACACTTTAGTTCTAAAAAGTGTTTGTGCATTTTTTGATTTATTCTAAAAATTTGATATGATTAATATCGAGTTACACTACCTAAACCTTCGACTGGACTGACGCAACAGGTCAACCACCAACTGAAGCTAATTGGGAAACTGCAAAGAAGGTCGTGACTGACGCCAAAACGGCATGGGCCATCAAATCTTTTAGCCCCTTCAAATCGCCTGGGCCTGACGGGGTGTTTCCGGCCCTAATGCAGTGGGGCCTGGAACAGCTTCTCTGTCACCTTGTGCGAGTGTATAAAGCGTGTATTGCACACGGATACACACCGAAGGAATGGCGAAAGGTTAAAGTTATTTTTATACCTAAACCAGGTAGAAGTGACTACTCCCTGGCAAAATCATATAGACCGATCAGTTTAACCTCGTTTTTCCTGAAAACGTTGGAAAATCTGTGCGACAGGAACATTCGTGATACGGTTCTAACCGACAGACCGTTACATGAAAATCAGCACGCATATATCCCAGGGAGATCTACCGAGACGGCGCTACACAAGGTTGTGGGGCGCATCGAGAGGTCGCTAGGCTATAAAGAGTCAACCCTGGGAGCGTTCATTGACATCGAAGGGGCTTTTGACAAAACCACCTTCGACAGTATAAACGCAGCGCTACGCCAATACGGTGTTCCCACAACCATTGCTAAATGGATCAGTTTTGTACTGAAGTGGCGGGCCATGGAGGTATACGTTGGAGACGTAAAAATCAAAGGAGCAGTAATTAAAGGCTGTCCTCAGGGGGGAGTACTCTCCCCACTACTGTGGATTATGGTAGTGGATAGCCTATTACGACGCCTCAACGAAGAGGGTTTCTACACCCTAGGCTATGCAGATGATATCACCATTCTGCTGACTGGGAAATTTAAAAACACAAGTTGCATGCAAATGCAAACAGCTTTCAAAATACTGGAGAACTGGTGTACTGAACACCCTCTCTCGGTCAATCCGGCAAAGACTGAGCTTGTTCTATTCACCAATAAAAGAAAGTTACGTGGCATGACAATGCCCAACCTATTGGGAACTCCCCTAAAACTGGCGGATGAAGTCAAGTATCTGGGAATAATACTTGACAAGAAGCTGAACTGGGGGAAACATTTAAGAACTAAACTTAGCAAGGCAAGGATGGCTTTCTGGCAGTGTCGGAGGGCGGTGGGACGGTCATGGGGTCTTTCTCCTAAGATCACCCTCTGGCTCTACACTGCGGTTGTCAGAACTATGCTTTGTTATGGTGCACTTGTTTGGTGGCCCAGAACCAAGCAAGTAACAACAACGTCCTCCCTGCACCGATGTCAGAGATTAATCTGTCTGGTGGTAACGGGGGTGATGCGAACGGCTCCCACTGTGGCGTTGGAGGTCCTTCTCTGCCTCCCACCACTTGATCTTCATGTGCAGGAGATGGCGGTTAGGGCTGCTCTCAGACTACGCAGCTGGGGGCTGTGGAATTACAGGCGAGGAACTGCGGGCCATATGCGGATTCTGGAGGACTACTCGGCAAGAGTACCTCTACTGCACCTTGAGCCCGTTAGAATCCCTCCCAAATACAGATTTGACAGGAAATACAATATCCTGCTGAATTCAATTGAGACCCACGAGTATGACATCTGTCTATTTTCGGATGGATCAAAAAATAATGCTGGCTCAGGGGCAGGAGTTTATTCTGCCGAACTTGATCTAAGCATGAGTGTATCGCTAGGCAAATACACATCAGTTTTCCAATCGGAGCTGATGGGCATATTACACTGCGCAAAGACAGTCCAGGACAAATGCATACGCGACAAAAATATTCAGATATCTACGGACAGCAGGGCGGCACTTGTGACACTTAGGAGTCACAAAGTCACCTCTGGTCTGGTGCTAGAATGCATTCAGACGTTGGATGAGATATCAAACTCAAATACCCTTTCTCTCTCTTGGGTGAAGGGACACCAAGATAACGAGGGTAACGCAAAAGCGGATAAGCTGGCAAGAAACGGCTCTAATAGTCTTCCCTGCGGCCCGGAGCCGATGATTGCACCAGCCATCAAGACAGTCGATACTCTCTTAAAGCAATACATCCTACAACTGCACTCTAGCAGATGGGCAAATGAAACCAAATGCAGGCAAGCAAGGGCGGCGATAAGGACACCCTCTGGCAAACATTCGAAATACTACTTGAAGCTGTCCAGAGCCAACCTACGGGCAATTGCAGGAATATTAACTGGGCACTGCAAGCTAAATAAACATCTCAACACTATGGGACTTGAAGATGACCCCAAATGTCGGGAATGCAACAGAGCAGACGAAACAGCGGAACACGTGCTCTGTCACTGTCCTGCTATGGCGTCAAGGAGAGGTGCCGTGCTAGGGGACTTCTGGCCTAACATGGCCAGAATCAGTGGCACTCCGCCTGCCAAAATACTTGAGTTTGTCCTACAACTGGGATGGCTTGAGGGGGACAGGACGGGGGGCCGCTGTATATTAAAATATTAAAATATATTATATATTTATATAATATATTGTATATTGTATATAAATATATTGTATATTAAAATATTCTGACGAAGACGTTCACCAACGTTGAAAGCTCAATAAAAACATTATAAAAAAACGTTTTATTAACTAAAATAATAAAACCTAACAAAATGTTAAAATAATAAATTTTAACTGTTAAGTAAATAATTACATACTACAAAGAAACATAATATTTAAAGAAACCAAAATGACGATAATTCACATTGAACAGGGTTGAACTTAGAAATATTTGAATAAACAAGAAATTAGAAATCTGAAAAAATTATGCTATAGAAATGATAAAAATAACTAAAAATTAGAAAAACCTATAACATAATATAAAAGCTTTTATTTCACGATTATTTCCGATCATCAGTTATGTATAACAGTAAAAATAAAACGAAGTAAGAGCAAATATACCAAACAAAATTGAAAAAAATTTTAAAATTAATAAATTAAACAAAATTTAAATGATGCGCTTACCAAATAACCAAACTGAACCACGCCATGTGTCTAAATGAAACTTTAGGTTAGTTAAATGAAAATGGATCCTAAATCTCCTTACAAAGAAGGGGTTGAAGCAGAGACATACAATGCCATCTGTAACTTCGAAAATTAAATTTGAAAGAAAATTTCAAATTTTACCACGTTTTTGTACCAGTTTAGTTATTTGGTAAGCGCATCATTTAAATTTTGTTTAATTTATTAATTTTAAATTTTTTTTCAAAAAATTATATTATAATCAAATTATATTCGAATTATATACAATAGTAGTTCACGAGTAGTTTGGTGGAGCGCTTCTATCGGCAAAGCGTATTATGTGTATATCTGCAATTGCTTTTAGCCACGCTGAGATCTGACAAGTTGGCAAGGTAGCAAAGCTCATATTTCAAAACAAGTCGGCAATTTTAGCTAACAGATATTTTTTCAAGTTTATTTATAGTAAAGAAAATTATAAATAAATATTTTTGTAAATTTATTTTAAATGCATCTTTTCTTATAAATTACTAAATTAGGCTATTAAATTTAAGTTATTAAATTTGTTGCACCATTTTACTAAAAACTTATGCGATACTATTAGCAAGTTGGAAAATTGAAAAATAATTCTTAAATGTAGAATCACCAAATTGACGCTTCAAAAATTTGACATTGCGGTAACCTACGTATATGAATTATTGAAAATTTTATATTTTTGGACATCCGAGCAAGTTACGTATGGGAAAAGTAAACATTTATTCTGCAAAAAATTATAATTTGTTGCGCAGCATAATATATTATTACGTAGCTTACTGAACAAAACTAAGATTCTTCAATTAATTAAGTTAAATTGGTAACCCGATTTACGAAGTTTGAAAAGAAGTAAATTATATAAATTCTTGACAACAAGACAACAAAACCGCGCTTCAGAAAATTTGACGATGTCTGAAAATAACTGTTTTGTTTATACCACATGTTTTTTTGTTTAATCAAAGATTTAAGAATTTGTGTTATATTATATTTTACTTCATCATTAATTTGCTTTATCGGTGCAGTGTTAATGGCTGTGGTTTACTTCTTCTATGTATTTATCACTCCGTCAATTAAAAAAGTTTAGTTTATCGTTAAACCAAAAATTAACTGTGCTTGTATAGTTGGGTTAAATTAATATTTAATTAAATTTATGTTATATAATTACATACAGTAGTATGTAGTATTTCATACAAGTAGTATAAAATGGTTTTGACCTCCGAGCAAGTTACGTATGGGAAAAACGAACATTTATTCTGTAAAAAATAGTACTAAATTATTGCACAGCAATATATTATTGTGTAGCTTACCGAACAAAAGTAGGATCCTCAATTTAATTAAGTTAAATGAGTAATCCGATTTACGAAGCTTAGAAATAAGTAAACTACATAAATTCTTTTAAATTTTGAAATGTAGGATCATTAAAACCGCGCTTCAAAAAAATTTGACGATGCGACAACCTATATGAATTATTGAAATTTTCTGTTTGGCTTATACCTGATATTTTTGGTTTGATGAAAAATGTAAGAATCTGGATTATCTTATAAACTTTACTTTATCAAGAAATTGCTTTATCAGTGCAATGTTAATGGGCGTGGTTTATTTCTAGAATCATCAAAAAACATTGCGGTCTTGATTGCCGATATGCTAACCAAGGTGTATCTTTTTTGATAAATGGTTTAGAAATTTAGTTAATAGAATGGAATTTGCATCTTTTATAATAAGGACGGGATTATAAACAACAAAAAAAGCATTTTTTACTTATGAGGTTTTTGAATAATTAACTTCTAATTATTGGTAAAATTTAAATAGGTACAATGCAAAATTTGATCAATCAGATGTAACTCATTCCAGAACTTCACAAATAAATATTTATTTGTCCTTTATAATCCCTGCCCTAGGAATATTTTTAGGATAGTAGAAAACCCAAGTGGAAAAGTAAAAAATTTATTCGTAAGAAAATAATTAATAAACAAAATAAAATAATTAAATAAACAAAATATCAATCAATACAAATGGTTTTAAAGCAGCTATTGTTTTTTAAATATATTGTAAACAAACACTTTTATCTGTACCCTATTTTTGTCTTTAAACAAAGATTTATGTTGATTTTGCAATTTTTTTAAAATTTAAAATTATTAATAAAAAGTTCTTTTTTTAACAATAAAATATAAAAGAAACAAAGTTATATGCACTGCACTTTAATAATGCAAGCAAAAATAATTTTTATGCAATTTTGCAAAATAGTTTTATGATTGTACCGCTTGTACACTTGGCAACATTGCATGATCTCGCCTTGTCCTATAGATAACATGTAATATAAGTTTAAACTGCTAATATGTAGTGTGTAGCATGCCTTAAGTATGTTGCAATTTTTATAGATATCCGGAGTCAATGAAATGTAATTTGCTTGATGTGCAGTTTATTGCATATTTCGTTTCTAACGATCTATTTAGTGACAACGACCGACAACTGCTGATCACAGTATTTGATTGAGGTCAATAAATAGCAAGATATGTTATTGTTAAAGATAGTTATATTCAGTTATTATTTAGTTATTAATTAGTGATTATGTAGTTATTATTTGGAAGTAATAGATTAATTTTAAGCTGAAACTATGTAACATATTACTTAAACTTATAAATAAAGAACCGTTGTTATCCACCTATAGCGTTTTCAATACGACGAATCTGGATAATCCAAAAGTGTTCAAATGTTATAAAACCAATGATATTTCACAACGATCTTGCCATCCAGATTACGCTAAAATAGGTTAAAAAACGAAAACAAAATCAAAATGGGAGAAAATGAATCGAAAAAAGAAGAAGTCAAAATTACACAATCAGGAAACAGTGAAAAACAAACAAATAGTACAACATGGGTTTCAAAATTGTGAAGCTAATACTTTGAGTATTTTATGGGAACGATGCAACAAGAAATTATACACAAAAATTAAGCGCGACGTAACAAGCAGCAGTTAAAAATGTGCAGTGAAATAGTGAAAAATAATATATAAGTGTTAAGTGAAATTAAATGTGTGAAATTTTGAATGAGTGAAATTCAACAATCTACGAACATTCCAAGAAATCAGATGACGACTCCATGTCTACCGAAAAGCTGAAGGAAATCCTAGAAAAAGTACAAGTCTTCCAAGCAAACGTATCAAAAGACAATCAGGAATGGCCAGGGCCGGATCTAGGGAGGGGGCAAAGAGGGGCGCTTGTTCCCTCTTGCATCCTGGGGGGGGGGCGGTAAAAAAAGAAAAATCTAAGACCAAAATTTTAACCATAAAACAAATTTTTAAGGTTATTAATTTTGAAAAACCGAGTCTTTTAAATTTTTAAACGTTTTTATTACATTTTAATAAGATGATTATTCTATACAACACATAGCGCCCGCCTGGCGACTTTATCATTTGTTTTGATTTTCAGTACCTAATTGTAACTTAATAACTTAACCATTTTAATTTTTACTGACTTACGGCTCGCCTCTACCTACTAAACGGAAAAAAATGTTTATGATACGCTATACGCCGAGTACAATATGCTAAAAATTCAAGTCAGCTAGCAAGCACCGCTTTTCTTTGTTTCTTATTGAAAAAAGTTTCCGGTATTTTTAAAGTATTTAAAATTAATTTAAAAAACAATAAGAGTTAGATTAATCAAAAAGAAGCTAAAATTACAAATTTTTTAAATAAATTTAATTTAAATAAATTTGCAGATAAGAAAGCATGAAGAGTTAATTTTTAGTTATATATTGTTTATATATTTTTTGTTTTTTTTGTATATAGTATTTTGGTATCAAACTTAAAATAAAATTGTTATAAATAATTTTTTTTTAACGACAGTTTTTGATTGGTTTTAATACCTACTTCTACTTATTACTAAAGGTTCATTTCATTTAGTAAAATTTCTGTTGAGCTCGTAAAGTTCCTAAATACATGAACCGATTGTCAAATTTAAGATACGATTTTTAATATATTGTCGTGAAACAAAATATTTCGACCCACCCTGTGCAAAATTGTAAAAATTTGTTAATTTTATTTTTAAACGTTTAAATTGGAAAAGTACAGAGTGGGGAGAAAGGAGAGAGATATGGGCTTCTTTGGCCAACTATGGCCGACAGCGGGTGCGAGACTTTGTATGCCCGCTGAGTTTTGATATTTTTTGAAGAATTGTGAGTAATGTTTTATTTTGATTGATTAAATAAATAATTTTGATGCGAATGCATTATTGCGTGTTTTTGGATGGATATTTTTGGTATTTGGAATTGATTTGGATTAATTTTGATAAGTTGCTACCGAGCGGTAGAAGATTGATTGGTTTTAATTGATTTAGAAAGAGAATAGTGGAAGATAAAAATTGGACGTGGAACATTTAAAATTAGAAAATTTTAAAATTGTATTTGATCGAACGAATGTCGATATTGATAAGCAGACGTTTTGGATAAGGATAAAATTAAAAGTGCAAGCTCAATAAAATTTTATATTACATTGGATATAATTTGAATTTGGATAATTTAATTTTGAAGAAGAATTATTTTGGAGTATTTATTTGTTTTGCATTAGAAAGATTTCTTTTTGGTTGATTGTGAAAACGCAAGAATCCTTTGACCCTTGAAAATTCCAAATTGCTTTCGCAATCCAGGGTTACCTGAGCAAGAATAAGTGTGTGGGAATTTTCTACGAAAATACCATTACAATATGTATATCAGGGGCGGATTAAGGTACCTCTGCGCCCTTAAGCACACATGCACGGTGCGCCTCCCCTTAATAGAAAATATAAACAGTTATTTTTTATTATTTTATACAATTGCTGTGTCCACTCCATACCAAGCGGTCAGAGATTGGTTGCATATTTAGTGATATTGCTGTAAAATTTTTGAAAAGCAATCACTTTTTTGCTCGGTGAGCTCTGGTCTACGGGAGCAGTCAAGCTTACTCAAGGTAGCCGATTCAAAAAATTTGTTTCTTCAATAATTTTAATTACTTCTCGGAAAATTGTTAGCAAGTTTTGATTTTAAAAATTTTCGTTCTAATTCAATTTAAAATGATTGCGCTAAATTTTATGATACCGGTTCGCAGCCCGGCTTATCGAACTGCGTTTCGTTTCTTTAATAAATTTTCATCCAATATTTAAAACATTTAATATAACTCAAAATTAATGATTCCAAATAAATAATCATTCATTCAATAAAAAAATAGCTTATCCAATAAAAATCTCTTTTAATAATCAAATAAAATTCGAAAAACTCACAAAATCAAAACCTTAGCTGTGGCCACTTTTGATCAAAAATACTCTCATAACAATATTCGTATAAAAAAATCCATTGTAAAAACTATTTGTAGAATAAGAACTCAAAATCGGCGGAGCAAAAATCTAGGCCTCAGCCGTTTTTGCCATCGTGGCAAAAAAGCCCCACCCCAACTCAACTTTTTGCCAACTTTCTACATTTTAAAATTATACCATCTAATTCAGACTTAGAATTGAGAAAATATTAACAAAGCATCAGGGGCGATTAAATCGCCGCAATTTAGCGATGCGCTCATAGATTTCCGAAAGTATAACTTTTAAAAATTGAAAAGTATTTTTGAAATCAGTAAATAAAAACTCATAAGTAAAAAAAACTAATCATTGTATTTTGCTTGGTACATTGCGCCCCTTTTTTCGCGCGCCCCTAGGCACGAGCCTAGCTAGCCTGAACGGTAATCCGTCTCTGATGTATATACGTATTTATAAAAACCAATTGAGGGGGGCGGCAATTTAATTCTTTGCCCCTCATCAAAAACTTCCTAGATCCGGCCCTGGGAATAGCGTAAGTGTTTACGTATAACTAATAGTAAAATTGGAATATTAGGTGAATTGAGGAGTAGTTATATTGAAACTAAAAATATTTTTAATCAAAGTCAAAATATATCTGCAGAAGAAATAGAAACTGCCAGAAAATATGCTATTAAAATTTGTAGCTTAATTGTAGAGATAGATGAATTATTAAAAAATATGTTGTTAAATTGATGTGGGTAAAGTTGTAAACCATAATCATAATCATAATCACTTTTTTACAGTGGACCAAACAAGTATTGCAAACTTTTAATACATTTGTATTTTTACACAAATTTTAATGTGTGTCTAAATTAGAAATACTAAATCGACTCTTTAATATACTATTTTAATTAATGATTATTAGTAATTTGATATAAGTAACGTTTAATAAGTCAGCAAATCATAAGTAATTCTCAAAGCTGAAAATTAAATAAAACCAACAATACTAAAGACCTATATAAACCCCTTAGGCGGATAAAGCGTAAGCTATCACCCCGCACATGGACCGTACGGGGTGAAAAGAATATTGAGGGAATCTTGGAGGTGTAGAGAAAGTACTGTCAAGAGCTGCTTTAAAATGTTGAGCGAGAAGAGAGAGCCGACCAAGATAGGAGCGAACCATCTATATTAAAAGACGAAAGTAGTAAGTAATTGATTGTACCCTCACCACTTTTTGCACCCAAGTCAGATATGACAAAGTCAGATATGCCATAAAAAAACTCAAAAACAAGTCCCCCGACATGGATGGTATTTCTGCCAAAGTCATAAAAGCGATGGGGGAAACTGGGGTAAATATGCTTCATCAAATATGCAAAAAAATATGGCCAACTGCAGAGTGGCCAACGGAGTAGACAGAGTCTGTGTTTGTCTCGTTATATAAGAAGGGCTCTAAAGAGAAATGTGGGTACTACCGCCTGATTGCACTACTGTCTCACGAAAGCAAAATTATGTTAACGATAATGAATGAAAGACTGAAACCTTACATAGACTGACAGATCCCGGTAGAACAAACGGGTTTTGTTAAGGGACGAGGCATCTGTGAACATAACCTATGTCAAATCATAGAGAAATCAAGATAATTTAACAGGCCTGTTTATATGTGCTTTTTCGATTACAGTAAAGCTTTTTACAGTCTTAGATGGGATAAGCTGTGGATTATATTGCAGGAATCGAGACTCTTCTATTATCTAGTGTCTCTCATTTACAGCCTATACGCCAAGAGCAGTGCGGTGGTATAAACTGATAAGCACATATTAGGTTCTCTAAAAATCAGGAAGGGCTGCAGACAGGGATGTATACTGTCACCAATGCTATTTAACATCTGTGGAGAATACATAATGAGAAGAACGCTGAATGGCTGGGCAGGCGGCATAACGTTAGGAAGATTAAAAATCAATAATCTAAGATATGCCGATGATGCAATACTATTTGCAACCTCACCTGAAGAAATGGTGGAGCTTATTGGAAGACTGGAGAACGAAAGCGGAAACTACGGCTTAGATGTGAACTATGAATAAACAAAAAATCATGATTATTGACTTAAAGAATGACAATAACCTGCAAGTGGTCAGTATAGGAAGATGCTAGGTAGTAACTCAATATACATATTTGGGGTCTATAACAAATGAAGGAAGATGTTCAGATGAGATCAGACGTATAAGTGTGAGATGGCAAGATAATCGATGAGGGACTTGCAGAAAACATAGATGGATAGTTGCATAACAACCAATACAAATAAGTAAATAGTACAGACGCTGGTGTTCACTGTGTTCTTCTACACTGCGGAGACGTGCACGGTTAAAGTGCAGGACAGCAAAAAGATTGACGCGCTGGAGATGTAGTCCTGGAAGAGTATGCTCCGTATCTCCTGGACGGCCAGAAGAACCAATGAGTCAGTCCTGGGCGAGATAAAGGAAAGATGTCGACTCTCTCAAACAGTGTATACACGTGTTCTCAAATACTTTGGGCATATATCGAGAAGAGACGACGCGACGATAATATGGAAAGACTGGAGATATGGAAAGACACCCCCGTGTTGCAAATGGTGACGTAGTGAGATTTTAATCCAAAGCGACTAACCACGGATGTTACACTACATTATTTTGTATGACGAAAACTGTGTACCTACATAGCTATCTACATAGCCTTTTCATTTTTAACAATCTTTCTGAAAATGTATTACGATGTACTGAAAACAAACGTAAAATTTCATAATTTTAAATACCTACCAATGGTTCCAACACGATTACAAATAAAAACACCAAATATTTTACAAAATGTTTAAATCTACTTATTACAAATATTAAAAAATACAATAACAAATTTTTTAAACATTTTTGAATAAATAAAACTTTCATGGTTGCGACTGCATACTTTACAAAGAAAATGTGTTTTACTAAATACAAATTTGTCCTGAATTTTATCATGTACATACAGAAACAGAATAACGCAATGGAGTTTTAAATAAAATCAAATTTTTGATCCTCTTGGGAATTTTCAATTTCTCAACTGTTTCATAAAATTTATTTGGCGTAGTAATTTCAAAGGCACTTCTAATAGTAAATCTCACTTCGTTTCTACATAACTCCAATAAAGAAGGTATTTGAAACTTTTCTAGACCTATTTCTGTTATATCAATGTATGCTTTATAATCTATCGTAACGTAGGTAGACGAAAATCGAAAAGTAAAAAAGTTAAGTATATTAAGTAATCGTTCTGGTTTTACAGCTATTTCGGCTATTATATCTTTCTTTAAATCGGTATAAGATTTTCGTACTTCTTGACCAAGTAAATAAGGCAAAAATGATGAAGATGTAGTAACTGGTAGGACTACACAATTTGCAAAACTTAAAAAGATGTATATCGCATTACAGATTCCAGATTCTTCATAAAAATTTATAATATCTGTGCGAGAAGACTGTGCTCCAAAACTTAAAAATATGTATATCAGTTCTTCTCTGTGTTCCGGGAATACGATAAGAAAATATGATTCGTACAGTAAAAATGAGAAAAATGAAATAGAAATGTAATAGAAATGATTTAAACAAATATTCACTAAATCAGCAAAAACATTAGAACTAGCAACGAGATAAATAGATTCTAGCCAAAGTAACTCATCATTTCCATTCTTTCTTAGCATCGATCGTAAAAATGGTCTTCGACTCTTTAACAATATGTTATGATCAATTCTCGAAAAGAGCTCCTTAAATATAACATTAGTTCTATAAAACAACGAATAGTATAATACACTGTTTCCCTTAAAATCAACCTGATTTAAACTTTTATAATTAATTACTTCCAGAATATCCAATACAATAGGATGTTGATTTTGTATAGCCACTGATAGGCAATTAAGCCCATCTGAATTTGTTATTGAAAAATCTACAACGTAAGGAAGTATTTCGTAAGCAAGCCTTACATCAAACTCAAGACCATCAAGTGAATATAAAAATGGAGTAATATTTTCTTTATTTCTAATGCTGGTATCTGCATTATAATACAAAAGCATGCAAACAAGTTCTAAGCTCGAAATTTTTATTGCATAAAACAATGGAAAGCCACCACATTCCCACGACGAATTTAAATCGGCTCCCCTTTTAAGTAATTCTTCGACAATTGTCTGTTGGAATTCTAAAGCTTGCTGTAAAGGAGTTCTCCCAAGAAAGTCTTTTGTATGTATATCATATCCAGCATCAAGAAGTTTAATAATAATTTCATCTGAAGTTTTACCTATGCTTTTCATTAATGCAGTTTCGCCTGCATTATTTTTACTCTCTAAATTAACATATGTATGTGACACTAATATATTTATCATTTTCAAACTAAAAATGTATTCAATAGTAATATATTCCTAATTTCTAATATTATTAGATACATACTTTTTGTCCATAGAAGCTATATGTAAAAGAGAATTGTCGAATGAATCTCTCGAATCAATAACATTTGGTATCTTTAACAATTCTTGTACTGTAATAATGTCGTCCAACAATATTGCTTTTATAATTTCTAGAGAAATTTTGCAAGTTGCGTAATAATTACATAAATAATTCTCATTCTGAAAGATGAGATTGAAAGCCGTAATAATTTACACCAAGAAATTACTTACCAAATTTGAGTGTGCTTCTTTAATCACTGAATCTTCAACTTCATGTGATGAATGCATCATGCGGTCATGTGTTTCAAAACGATAACTTTGCACTGTATTTTGAAATAATTAAAGACAAAGTGGCGGTGTACTTTATATAAAAGCTGAACTATTTTCCTTTACTATTGATTATAAATAGAAATTTTCTTATTTTATTCATTATAAACTTAAAATAAACAAACTAAACATAATATTAAAATAATGAAATTTAACTGTTATAAAGAATATATACTTGCATAGAAAAATAATATTTATAAAACAATAAGAACGACAATAATTTACATTTAACAGGTTTAGACTTGAATAAATAAGAAAAATAAATAAAAAAACAAATTGACAAAAAATTTTAAAATATGATTTTTTTAACTATGAATTTAAAAAAAAATTACGTTATATAAATAAAATGATAAAAAATTTTAACATAAAAACTTTTGTAATACGATATAAAGGCCCTTAATTCGCAATTATTTTTGCTCATCGGTCGTATTAACATAAGAAAAACGAAAAATAAAAAGAAGCAAGAAAAAATATACCGAACGAAATACCGAAATTACTTTTTATAAGTGACACAATAGAGCTGTGCGTTGTATATAATGACAATGACAAATTGTCAAAGCTTTAATAGATAAAAAAACGAACCTTGCAGTACTCGTATATGATGTGTAACATCTCACATTTCATCTTGTTAGTAAGCAACATTATTATTTAAAATAATTAGTAATTATAAATTATTTAAAATCGCGAAATAGGTGGAACGGCATTATAAAGATTATTATAAAGATTATAATGCTAAGCATATCTAATGGGGCTTCAGAATAACTATAACCAAGAGCAGAGTTAAAGCAACTACTTAAAGCTATGGAAGCTAATAATCTTACACTCATTTCAACAAAAAAACCTACTTACTAGCCCACGGACAGAAGAAAACTCCCGGAGGTCATCGATTTTTGTGTAGTAAAGGGTATACCAATTAATCGTTTTAAGGCGAGTCTTGTTTGTATCTATCGTCGGACCACTCCCCGGTAATAATAACACTTAACACCACGATAATAACAAAAGAAAAACTACCTATTCTAACAAGTAAAAAAGACAAACTGGGAAAAGTTCAGATACCCATTGGATGAAAAATTACCACTGAAAATTCCTTTGAATGTTGAACAACATATTAGCTGTATTCTTTTTACCTATTTTAAGTGAGATTGTACTGAGATACTCAGTTACTCAGTTGAAAGGGTGTTTTTTTACCGTTTTGACATAAGTAGTGTGCCGTGCCGAACTGAGTTTTACGTAACAAAATTATCCCCTTTCATACCCAAACTGATCTTGCTGTTTTGAAATGTTACAACTGAGACAAATTGGGAAATGGCCCGGATTGGTTGATTTGAATTAAACTTGTCACTTATTGCAATCATTTTAATATCTACTGCACCTTAAATTTTTAATTCGTCATTTTGAAGTTTATGTTGACATTATACAATAATACAAAAAACAATTTGGTTAGTACTATCAAACTTAAAAATAATTAAATTCAAAATTCCCTAGTAGTAAATTTTTGTTGTTCTTTTTACCTTATCTTTTTCTAACTTTGACTCAGTTAATCCAGTTAATCTCAGTTCACTTTATCTCAGTTGTGCAACTGAGATGAAAATAAAATAGGTAAAAAGAATACAGCTAATTGATAAAGCAACTGAATGATTGACTCGAACCATCCAAAGTGCAGTTTGGAATTCAACACCAATGCCTAAGAAAATTTAATACATAGACGAATACCTAATAAATATTAAACAAAAACTATCGGAAAAACGCAAATTAAGAATAATATGGCAACGCACAAGAGCTCCACATGACAAAAATAAATTAAACAAAACTGTAAAAAAAATTAAACAACTACTAAGCAGCTACAAAAACGGTAATATACAAACCTATTTAAAAAACCTAACAGCAACTGAGGCCACCGATTATTCACCCTGGAAGGCAATAAAAAAATTAAAACACCCTTAAGACAACCATCCACCACTCCGAAAGGAGATCAGAGATTAGGCAAGAAGTGAAAGGACTGAGTTATTTGCGAAACACTTATCTAACGTTTTTACACCATTCCAAACAAAATACCCACAGCAGGAATAACATGTAAGAAAAGATCTAGACTCGCCTGATCAACTAGACCTACCAATTAAACGATTCAAAAAATTAGAAATCAGGTCGTAAGAAATTACTTGAATTCAAAAAAGCTCTAGAGTACGACTTGATGACCGAAAAAATAATGAAAGAACTTTCAGAAAAAGGATTTAAATACCTAACGAAATTATTTAATGAGATACTAAGACTGGAATACTTTCCAATGCAATGGAAAGCCGCTCTAATGATTCCAATTCTAAAACCCGGAAAACCAGCTAAAGATGTCAAATCCTATAGACCGATTAGCCTGCTACCGTTCCTTTCTAAGCTGTTTGAGAAAATGCTCCTGAAAAGATCCAGACCAATCTTAGCAGAACAAAATTTAATTCCTAACCACCAGTTAGGCTTCAGACAAGGACGTGGTACTGTAAAGCAGGTCCACAGAATTGTCACTAAAATAAATCACGCATTAGAAAACAATTGCTATTGCACTACGGCTTTTCTTAATGTCTCTCAGGCTTTTGACAAGGTCTGGCATGAGGGATTGTTATATAAAATAAAGAAGAAATTACCACATAACCACTATAAGATTCTAAAATCATACCTAACTGACAGATATTTCCTGGTAAAATTCCAAGATGACTACAACATCGGTTCCCATAAAATTGGGAATGCCGCAAGGTAGCATAATTGGACCGGTTTCATATATCTTATACACAGCTGATTTGCCTACATCAAAGTTTACAACCACGGCCACCTTCGCGGACAATACAGCTGAAATAGCCATTCATAAACATCCGAAAATCGCATCTGAAATGTTCCAAAATAGTGTCGATAAAATACATAACTGGCTGGAAAATTGGAAAATCAGAGTAAATAAAACTAAATGAGTGCAGGTAACGTTCACGCTTAAAAGAGACACGTGCTCACCAGTATTTTTAAATAATAACCAACTCCCTCAGAAAAATGAAGTTAGATACTTTGGAATCCACCTGAACAGTCGACTAACGTGGCAAAAGCACATTTTTAATAAAAGGAAACAATTGGGTCATAAACTTCGAAAGATGTACTGGCTGGTAGGGAGAAAATCAGAACTTACAATTAAAAATAAGCTGCTGCTTTACAAAGTGGTTAAAAAACCAGCATGGACATACGAAATTCAACTCTGGGGATCTGCGTCTCACTCCAACATAGAAATTCTGCAGCGCTCTAAATTCAAGGTTCTGCGACTGATCGTCGATGCTCCCTGGCATTTTTTTAAATCAGGTAATCCAGCATGACTTAGAGATGCCCATAATTATGGAAGAAATTTCAAAATATAGCCAATTATACTATAAAAAGCTCACTAATCATCCAAACTCTCTGGCAGAGAAGCTTAACCAAAGTAAACTCAGTGAAATAGAGTTTCCGAAACGGAAACAAATACTCCGACCTTAAAATAAGATTTGAAGATTAAATTAGCTAAAGAACGCGTAGGTGTACTGTATTACAATATGTGCCAAACAATATGTTACAAAAAAATGTAGCATTATCACCCTCACATGTTAATTTTTCATATTATCGTAGATTTTTGTGACAGTCTTTATTTTCGGGTTAATATTCAGTAATCACTTCGCCTAGAAAGAAGCAACCGTTTTTGAAGGCCGAAGTAAACAGAATCATTTTATGTAAACACTTAAAACAGAAGCACTAGCAACACAATTATTAGAATAAAATGCAGCAATCTGAAAACAAAGGTAAAAATAAAATGTTTGGGAGAGTATAAGAATTTGATTTACGTTAAAGATTTGGTTTTGTCAATTTTGAAACAGGGAATTTTAGAAAATTTACGTGGTGGACGGAAGAACAAGGATTCGAGGCGGACAAGTTGTCGAAGCCGGTTGACTTGCGGATAGCTTGGTCAGCGACAATTAGTTCTGCGAGTGAGAATTTTCACTTTTTGTGAAAGGTGAATCTGGTTTGAAGTAGAGATTCTTCGTGAATTTGCGAAGATAGACATTTTTTACAGAGTAGATTCCCAAGTAACATTTTCCCTGTGGAAATTTCCTGTGCTCCTATTAGACCCCTGGCAAATGCCTATTAATTAAGTATGCTAGGCATGTTAATACAGGGATTTTCCAGGTACCTGTTTACATACTCTTTGTGGAACCCTGTGAAATACCCGTGGTAGGGATTTGCCAGGGATCTGTTCACAGATTCTTTGTAGATGCCTGTGAAATACCCGAAGTAGGGATTAGACAGGTACTAGTTCACAGATTCTTTGTAAAGCCCTGTGAAATGCCCCTGGTAGAAATTTGTCAGGTACTCATTTACAGGTTATTTAGTAGGGCCTGTGCCAAATTTAACAAACAATAAAAAACGTTTGTTGATACTATTAGTAGACCAATAGAAATCATTCATTAATATAAAAATATTATAGTTGCGGTTTTTTTATTTTAAAGCTTTATTTCGGCCAACTATAATTAGTTAAATATTTTACCAATAATAGTATATTTTATTTCTTAAACTATGGTTTTCCATTTGTTTTTCTACCTTTTATCAAATCAAAATTAAATTATTATTATTACCTACTTATGTAGGTACTAGTATAAAGTAAATTATAAAGTAAAATATATTATATAGCCTCTGTAGCGAAACGGTTAAGGTGTGAAGTTACAGAACATTCAATAAATGCCATCATAGGTTCGAATCCCAGTAAGTTAAAAAAAAATGTGTAAACTTTCTTTAGATAATTAAATAAAATGTAATTGTTAACTTTCAGATAGTATCATTATACAATCATTGTTCTGGAGGCATAGTTTATAATATAATAATTATAATGTTAACAATATAATTATTTTTTTACATTCTGCAAATCTCCCTGGTAGATCCCTGCGGCAGGAACCCTGGTAGACTCCGTGGCAGGGGCCCTGCCAGTGTACCTAGTAAAGGTGCTTAGTAGACTCCTGTCTGGGGTATCTGGTAGGGGTGCAAAATGTGCGCCATTATGCCCTGGCACAGACCTCTGGTTTAATCCAAAAAGGAGTTCTAGACAGGGACAGGTTCCTGTGCGATTTCGCTGCTAGGGGTTTATAAGAGATTTACCAGGTTGAAAATGTTACTTGGGATTATGTTGTTCCTGAAATTAAATTTTGATTATTCAAGCAAGTCATATGTTTTAAACACATTTTGTTTTAAAATTTGGAACGCGACCGCCATCTTGAAGATTAAAAAGCAAAGGTTTGGAAAGTCATATTACTTACCTAAATTACAAGAGATGTTGAGTATGAACACGTAGAAATTGGTAAAGATTGCAGCGAGCGTTATTAGAAATAATTTGGATGTTGAAATTCAATTTAATGGTAGCAACAGGAACCAGATGTCTTCACTAACACTTATAGCATTCGACTGTCAATTACACCGAGTCAAGGTCACATCTTACTGAGTCAGTAGCGTATCCACAGGTAGATAAAAACTATTATAAATTTTAAAATGCATGTGTTAAATTTTTCTGAACATTTATTTTATTTATTTTGCACAATTTATTAATACAATAACACTAATAAAATTAATAAAATTAGATATTAGTGCGAGTACGTTTAACAATAAATGTGCATCTAAGTTTACGAATTCACACGATACACCAAAATTTAAAATTGCTTAAGTTGAAAGCAATTTGATTCAATTCGACTTGGAAAGAGTATTTAATCTTTTAAACGACAATAGAGGTTTGTCACGGGAATTTACTCCTGAAAAGAGCTCATACTCTTCAACTATAACGCAAGCCAAGGTAACTTTTCAAATAGTAAAGGGTTCTTCTTTTATATAAAAAGAATACCACTACAATATATTAGATCATAATATTTACTGAATTAATGTTGTAAAACAGATGGTAAATTTTTTAACAGCCAATGAAAAAACAAACTATATCGTTAATGAATAAAATTAATAATAACGGTAACAAATGAGAACCCTGCGGTAGTCCTGAATTAACAACAATTTTGTTGGAGAACTTTTATCCAATTCCTTCAATTCTAAACACGGTTTGATAGAAGCTAGTCACTTAGTTATTGAATCTCCAATGCCCATGATATTTAATTTAAATATCAGCCTGTGCACATCAATACGATCGATAAATATAGACGATAAATTGGTAGAAGTAGATTTACCTTTGTAAATCCATGCGAAGCTTTTCAGAGTTGTAGCCTAAAGTGAGCGCTAACAAGATGCCACATACATATAGTTAACTGTAGGTAGTTGTTATTACACGGTTGATCGGCTATGTTCTTTAAGCGATGGGTAGGTGTGTCCACAAATCGCAGGTTCTTTGGTAGATTGTTCCTGGTAGTAGGTTATCACAAATAGTGAAAATGGCGATACTATCAACTTCGAAATGAAATGCTCTTCGGTTGCTAAAGATTTAAATAAAACTCAACAAACAGAATGAAGACGATTTAATTAATTTTATAGATGAGATGAAAGATTTAGTTATGTAAAACACAGATGTATAATAGCTATACAACAAAAATACTGGACTCTGAGTCTCAAACAGTAAACGCTGAAGGCGTGTAAAAAAACAATCTACGACTACTGATTGACTGATGGTCGCCTGCAACCAAATAGCTGAAGTGCCATCAACATCCACTCATCCAAAGCTAATCAACTAGATCGGCGCAAGGCTTGATGTGTCGTTAGACAACAAGTAATTGCAAAATACTAAATAAACACCACTTACCCAGTCCTACTCCTTTCTAACCCGCTATTGTCCGAGCATTTTTAAAGTTGGCACCTTTTACAGAATGTGACGTTATCCGCTTTCTGTCCTTTTCTTTTCGATTCTGTTATTTAAATATTTGGGCTTCACCCTGTATATCGATCTTTTATGTTTCTAAATTTAATATCGTCCCGACCTTTATGTGTTCGAATAGGAAGTAGTAACTGCGTCAAGTTGTTGGTCGTGTGAGTGAAGTAGTCGCGAAGTTTTTAAATGTTTAAAAATAAAGCTAAAGCTCATCCCCTGCAGAAAAGTAAAACAACTACTTCGTCATTCATCTTTAGTGCTAACCAACCTATTTTTATGCTTTTAAGTGATCTTTGGTTAAGAGTCCTACCTAACCTCGAATGCCAAGTCTTCGCGGTAAAACGCGTACGTAATTCCGATCCCCTTAGAGGAGACCATCTTTATAATATTATACCAAAAATTAAAACGTTTATTTATTTCTAAAGGACTAATACAAATATTTACAGATACGATTAATAACTATAAAACAATTACTACACTAACACTATTTATTTACACTATAATTTATTTAACACTAAGTCTATATTTATTTAAACACCTAGTATATTGTTTATCACTTCACTATTTATGTTCACTTGATTTATGTTAATACTCGCGCATTCAGTGTTTCTTGATTGATATCGAAGCATTATTTAAATGACTAATGATGTTATCATGTATGACTCAGCACACATGACGTCATACATTAGTAATCAAATATAATTAGACGTTCTTTTGTAACAATATTGTTGAAGTTATTTGTTACTACCTTGTCATCCTATACGTGACCCGCATCCGCGCAGCAGCTATTGTTATCTATTGTTTAGTGCCGAGTCGAAAAATTACTTTTCCTTTTACATCTACCTCAATAAGGTCAGCTTAGTGGACGCCTTGTTGTTATTACATTCTTGGTACCCCATTCGGGATTGCGACTCGAAACATCGCTACCATACCTCCTCTGGATACCGCTGTTGTGCAAGATATTTTTAAAGTAACGATTGTTAACTATTTTACTAACTGTGTGCATCTGTGTTTTGGAGCCGACTATTGAAATCATCCCAAATCCTGATGCCTATCCCAGCTCCCAACTATTCTTTTCCTATTTTTATGACTATTTATTTTGTAACCTTATTAAACTTTCTTTTTTTGCTAACGAAAGAATCTGTTAACTCCTTATTTAACCTATCGCAATCTAAAAAATATCCTCGATTTAATTAATTTTTAACATCCTCGAAACATTCTACATTACTACTTTTTTCTAACAAGTTCTTTAGATAATTTTTTGAAATTAAAATGCTGTCGGCATTAACTTTAAGAAAAATTGCTTCCATAATTGTTTCATTTTAGTCATGAAATCTGCTGATGGTTTGGTTAAGGATTTTGTTTATTGTTATTTAATTTCTTGAATTTCAATAAAACAATAAACTTTAACAAAGGAGTTTATTTTTTAGTACACAATTACAATTTAAACTGCACTTCAGCGACTTCAAAATATATCTGACTGAAGCAAGTTTGGTTTAGATAAGTATTTATTAACAATCTTGTTTACATTAATATTATGTTCGTTTGCAGGATTTTTAAACCACGGTTGTTCAGGGTTTACTTGCAATTCAGTATGCGAGCTTCTATTTCCTCCACCAAGATTACTAACCACACTTACAATTTAGAAACCTATAAAATAAAACAATTAAAAGTGGTAAGGTAAACAGATTGTTGTTGAAGCTTACCTGAATTTTTATATATAATATAACAAGTGCTTAAATTTTTAAATGGAAATTTTAGCAAGCGTTATATTTATTAAGAGAATTCCATGCAAAAACTAAGAGATATTTTTTGACATAAATTAAAAAAACCAAATTCTAGAAGGCTATTTTTACTTAGAAGCTAAGCAACAAAAACAACAAAACAAAATAAATAAATTATAATTAGTTTTTTTATTGTTATGACGAATGTCTCACGTTTTGGTGAAAAATCCATTGCTTCAATTAAAGAAGTAATTATTGATAGTGTACCAGAAAATACAAGAAAGTCCCATGCATCTGTCTGGAATCAATTTGAACTGTTCTGTGCAGAAAGAAATTATTTGTTTAAAGCAGATACCCCGTCAGAAAAGCTAAACCAAATTTTAGTTGATTGGGGTTATAATATGAAGAAATCTGATGGAAGTGACTATAAAGAGTCTGTAGTAAAAACGATGTGGAATGTAACTGCAAAATTAATTCGTGAAAAATATTTTAATGAATTTAAGAGAAATGTCAACCCTTTTAATGACATTGAATTTAAATTAGCTAGAGATGCACATAATTCTAAGCGGAAACTTCTACAAATTAATCCGGAAAAAAGAAAGGTCAGTTCTTCAAACTTTAAACAAGAAGAATATGAAGAAATACTTTGTCTCTGGGATGAAAATACACCCGATGGCTTACAACGTCGATTTTATCACATCGCGACTGTTGAATTAGCATGGCGCGGAAATGAAGGATCAAACTGTTTAGTTCAATATTTTGTGATGGAAAAAGATAACAAGAATGTTCCTACTGAACGAATTCAGTACAATCCGGTATTTAGCAAAACAAGGCAGGGTGGAGATCAGAAATTAGCTGATAACAAATGGTTGGTAAAAAATGTTGAAAATCCAGGCAGGTGTCCAGTTAGGTATAAATTACAAATACATTTTATTATAGTTAAAAATATACTAATAATAATTTTCCTTAGCTTATTCCAGAAATGTTATCTAAAAGAACACCCGTTATAAGAACTGATCGAGTTTTTCTAACACGGAATCCTAATTTGAGAAAGCCTGAATCTATTGGATGGTACAAAAATTGTCCTATTGGTAAAAACACAATGTCAAAATGGACTAAAACATCAGCAAAAGGAATAGGAATTGATACGGAAAAAAATAAAGTAACAAACCATTCTAATCGAACCAGCGCTGTATCTCTTATGGCAAAAGCTGGAGTTCAACACCAAGAACTTATCAAACTCACGGGGCACTCAAATATCAGTTCGTTAAAACCATATCTTCAATTTGACCAGGACCATCATGAAAGAATTGTTAAAAAATTAAAAAGAGACGATAGCAACACAAGTAATAGGAACCCCACTAATAGTTGTGTCGAAACAAATCTCTCAGTAAAGATACAAAAATTGTTAATTATTACAACTGCAATTTTTCTGCCAATAGCATTAATTTTTAAATGTATAATTTTACATTTATATAAATATTTTACATAGTAGGTACTTTATTATTACCAATTTTTTGTCCCGTAAAAATTATCAAATTTTTTATAATTAACTTAAAAAATAGAAAATAAATAGCTCTTAAAAATAGCTTGCTGATAGCAAGCTTTAATAACGCACTAATAAGTCGCTAAATAGCTCTTAAAAATAGCTTCTTTGCAGCAAGCTGCAATGACATGCTAATAAGGCGCTAAATAGCTCTTAAAATTAGCTTGCTGGCAGCAAGCAGCAATGATGAGCTAATAAGACGTCAAATAGCTCTTAAATGTAGCTTGCTGACAGCAAGCTGCAATGACGCGCTAAATAATTCTTAAAAATAGCTGTCTGGCAGCATGATAAAAATTTATGTAATTTTATTATGACTTTTCATAAATTTTTTGTACAAAATATTTAGATAATGATGGTATACAGTGCCTACTCAAAAAATCAGCCGCACTTCTATTTTTTAAGTTAATTATAAAGAACTCGATAATTTTTACAGGACAAAAGTAAAATTAGGGCCATTAATAGTTATTTTCCAGCAAAAATTGTTAATTTACGAGCGATGAAGTCGCTTTAACGTCGCCCTTTAACATCTGCTATGGAAAAAAAAATCATTTATTCGTAGCATAAAATATATAAAAAAAAAAAAACAAATTCAATAATATTTAGTTCTGCCACCCTTAGTGGTAATGCATTCTGTAATTCTTTGCGGCATGATTCGGATACAATTGGTTATCAATTGTCCTTAATCCTTAATAATTATCCTTAATCTTTTGGTCATTTTGCCATATATTAAAGATGTTCTTGGTCAATTTGGCTTTAGTAGTATTATCTAGACTATAAAATGGTTAAAGATATTAACATGTGATAATATTTAATTTAATAATAATTTAATCGCATAACTTCTCAATCATTTGAAAATTTTTCCAGGTTTGCTTGATGAGAATTCGAAATTCTAAACATAAAGTTATGACATAATATTATGTAGCAAGCTATATCATTTATTTAAATAGTTTTTGAACAATATATTATGTAAATTATGAATTAAATTTTATTTCAATTTCATGTAACATGTAAAAATTTATTTTATAAAAAAATGTCTATACTATGTTCATACAATGAATTTTAGAAGATTTCAGACATTTTCTATTGGATTTAAGTCTGGAGAATTTCCAGGCCAATCCAACAAAGGAGTATTTTTATAATTTTATCTACTGCCGGTAAATAAATGCGTACTTATCTCCATCAAATGGCGTGGATATGATCGCGGTTACTTACTGCATTGATTAATATTTGTAAAATTCCCAAGGGAGGTAATATTATCTGACGTTTATATATTGACATATGTAATACCGGCACTAACTACAATAACTACATGACAAGCACATAAACATGAATAAAATAAAATAAAATACTGTATTTCATATTTCTTTTTTGATTTCGTCGGCAATCGTTGTTCTACAAGCTTTGCCGCGGCTTCATCAACATCAAAAGTATCAACCATGTTAATGAAATTACACAATTTTTTTTGACAAATTACTCATTTGTTTTATTTTTCAATCACTAGATTTCTCATAACTTGTATAACTTTATTTGTTTCAATCGAGTTTTCATCAATATTTCTTTGAGTTAGGGCGCGCTAATTAATGCATCAGGTAGCGAGAACATTACCCTCGGCGGGGGGTGTGAAAGCTGGGGGGGGACATTTTTGAGTTATTTTTTCGATATCTTGTCTCGTTTTCGAGATAAACAGCTTTTTATGTTTTCATTTGTCAAGTGTAAATTATTTTAATTATTATTTATTATTAAATGCTATTTAAACAAGGAAGTAGATAAAATAGTATATCAAACTTGTGAGATAACGATGCATTACCGGACTCATGATTCAAAAGCCCTCGGGCCTACGGCCCTCTGGCTTTTAAATCTTTCGCCGGTAATGCATCTCATATCTCCCGCGTAGATAATATACTATAAATTTGCTTAGATATTGCCGACCAGGTTCACTATGAACTTATAAATTACCAAAAGTTGGCACTTTGCATGCAAAATTTATATTTTAAAACGATTTTATTAAATAATTTTTAGTGCGGCCAATATTTTGAGTAGGTACTGTAATAACACGACATCCCTATTTTATAATTTCATTTTCATAACGTGGTTTGTCAAGTTTATAGTTTCTAAATAAAGAAAAGATGTCTGCCACATTTCTCACGTTTGCCTATTTAAAATATAATAGTATATTATCTACGCGGGAGATATGAGATGCATTACCGGCGAAAGATTTAAAAGCCAGAGGGCCGTAGGCCCGAGGGCTTTTGAATCATGAGTCCGGTAATGCATCGTTATCTCACAAGTTTGATATACTATTTTATCTACTTCCTTGTTTAAATAGCATTTAATAATAAATAATAATTAAAATAATTTACACTTGACAAATGAAAACATAAAAAGCTGTTTATCTCGAAAACGAGACAAGATATCGAAAAAATAACTCAAAAATGTCCCCCCCCCAGCCTTCACACCCCCCCGCCGAGGGTAATGTTCTCGCTACCAGATGCATTAATTAGCGCGCCCTAACTCCAAGAAATATTGATGAAAACTCGATTGAAACAAATAAAGTTATACAAGTTATGAGAAATCTAGTGATTGAAAAATAAAACAAATGAGTAATTTGTCAAAAAAAATTGTGTAATTTCATTAACATGGTTGATACTTTTGATGTTGATGAAGCCGCGGCAAAGCTTGTAGAACAACGATTGCCGACGAAATCAAAAAAGAAATATGAAATACAGTATTTTATTTTATTTTATTCATGTTTATGTGCTTGTCGTGTAGTTATTGTAGTTAGTGCCGGTATTACATATGTCAATATATAAACGTCAGATAATATTACCTCCCTTGGGAATTTTACAAATATTAATCAATGCAGTAAGTAACCGCGATCATATCCACGCCATTTGATGGAGATAAGTACGCATTTATTTACCGGAAGTAGATAAAGTATATTTACTGTCTGTTTCGACTTTCGTTAAATTGAACTAGAAGCCGGCATTGACAAAGAAAAAACGAACCATAAAAAGTAAAATTTCGCATATGGTAGATATACAGTGTAATGATATAAACGCAATTTGTATCTAGCGCTCTTAGTATAATTTGAGGCTACCGCCAAAAGTAGTAATTTTGAATCCCGCGCTAAAAAAAGGAGATAAATGAACGCAACTAAACAACGAGACTTCCCGAGAACGATGAAAGGAGAGGATGATTGGAAGGCGCGCCATTTTTTGGGATCTCTCTTAAGAAAACCGATCGAGAAGCAAGATAGACGCGTGGTTAAAAATTAGTAAAATTTTTATTGTTCTTAAGTTTTGTAAGGTTTTGCTGTTTTTCTCAGGTGATCTACTTAAACCAAGGTAAATTCACACATACAATTATAGTCTGTACGACAAAGGGACGAATTCTTGTTTTACTCGAAATCAACTATTATAATGATTTATATAAATAAGTTTTCACAATTGACTATGAACTAGCATAGGGATCCTCTTTAGCCAATAAAAGGCCATAAGGGAGGTTGACAAAAACTATGAGCATTGTGAGATTCGATGATGTCAATGTAAAAACTTGATTAAACCAATTTGAACCGCGAAGGCCGTTTATGTACGTAAAAGGCTCAACGAGAACTCGACCCTTTGTTTAGAGATGGCCATTTTCTAATTACTGTGTCTGGGATAAAAGTAGTTTTCGATGCTGACTATCTTTTATCCTGTATAATAATGTCAAACTATAAATAATGCAAAAGAAAACCGACAGTGGCAACAAATAACAATATAAAAAACCTACAAGATGAAACTTAACAATTGTACAATAATGTCGAAACTGATAAATGTAACGAACGTAACCACCATATTATAAAAAACAATTTAACCATCGATGTGTGATTATTGTGTATTATTATTCAAGTCTTCCACCTCGTTCCACCAATTACCTTCAGCTCTACCACCTTGTGTGAGACTCGTTGACGGACTTGGTTTGTAGTAGTGATTTTCTTGTGTACACAACGTAGGGCTCCTGGTATTAGACGATACGTTATGTTCGGGTTGATGGCCGTCAGGGTTGCGCTTAGGTAATTTGGGCTAGATTTAATGTAGGAAATTGGGGGAAATTTGATTTTACGTTTTACTACTACAACATTAACAGTGTAATAAAGAAATAAACTGACCTTAGCACTTTAGCAGATTCCTAAAAAGCCCAGTATATATTTTGATTTTTATTTACACCACATTGCAGTTTGTAACAGTACATGATAAAAACTAGTTGTTTGTTTTTCATAAATTATTTTAAGTTTTAAATAGTGGAGTATAAGTTCAATTGTTTATTTTGGAGTAAAATAATTATTAAAATCATCAGATATGTTATAAGTATTTTTTTATTGTAAAAAACATTACTAAAACTATTTTAGAATGCCTAGAGGGTGATTTTAATAAAACTAATTAATTTATTTATATTTTAGTAATGTAAGTCAGTGCAGTAGGCGTCGCTTTATTTAAGCTGGTAGCTAAATTATAAAAATTATCAAGATTTATAAAATTGTGCAAACAATCGAAAATGAAAAGAAGGTGTTGACTACAGTACCTTTAAGTTGGGTAGAAGGCAATATTTTATATTGGCCTAATAATAACAGTTTAGAAGCCATAAGTTTACGCCAGGATCCTCTTTCGCAGCCAAACAAGAACACTGGATAAAATTTGAGTGTGCAATGAAAAGGTATGGTATAGCCACCTTGGAGGAAGGCTTAAAATTAGAAAAAGGTATGTGTATGCAATCGGACACTGAAGACGATTTAGTAGCAGTAGGGGCTACTTATCTACGAAAAACCAAAGGAAAAATAAGAACTACAAAACCTAATTATAACCACTTAGCAAAGGACATCTCGAATATTACGGTAATACTAATTATATTTTAGAATTTATGTTTAGTTTTATAATTGCTGTAATTTATTATATTTATATAGACTTCAAATGCGACAAAATCATCGGACCAGGATGATCGCCATAGCACCATATATGAAAGTTTGCATATTAATAACAGTGATCCGAATTATTCTGTCAATGGCGTGATGCTTGTAAATGTAGATTTTGAAAATAAAATCCAGCGTTTGGAAGACCGAATGGGCAATTTAGAAAAAAGTTGGACAACATAACAAAACTGACTGACAAAATCAATTCAAATGCTGTAGAAACTAAATTGATAATGCAGCGACTCATATCTTTGATTACTAAGGATGAAGATATTAATGTATAACCAATAAGTAGTACAATAGACAAAGAAGAATAATTGTGGTTGCTTCAAAACAACTTACCTATTGCTAATTTAGAAGTACTCAATAATATTGAAAAACTATTGGATGAACAGCATTTTAATAGTGTTTTTGTGAAGTTTTTATCGAAGTTCTGTGGCAAGAGCGGCAAAAAAAGAGGAAACAAAATTTTCTACATAATTTTTGATAAATTAATCGATAAAAAATTTGCTACTACATGTAATTGGTCAGGAAATATGCACGATAAAGAAAGAAAAAAATCGGCTTTAATTCCTTTCCAAAAGTCATCAAGACTTTCCACGCAGTGCAGTGGTTCGATTAGCAAATTCCGAGTTTTCCTACAATGATGCAGTTGAATTTAAAACAAAAATTGTTTAGAAATAGTATAAACCGGTAATTATAATAATTATTAAATTTTGTATAAATTTAACCTATTTATTTTTAATTTGTTTTTAGTGCTAAAGCAGAAGGTAAACGAAAACGTAACGAAGACGACGATACTGATTAAAATATAATATAATTTATTATTAAGTAATTTTAATGCTATGTGTATGTTAATATTTTTAATTTTTATAATTTATTATATAAACTACTTACAATATAATTCTTTATACATATAATTGTTTTTATTTTAAATAAAATTATTTTAAACAGATATCCAACGTGTGCATTAATGGCATGAAAACTGTTTTGCTGTTATAAATGATTGCAACCATTTTACATTTTATGTCACTTATAGGAGATACAGCTTTGGTTTATCTTCTTCACACAAAGAAACAAAAATATTTAAGTATGATGACTTAAGTGGGTTTTCAAAGAAGTTTTCTAACTTTTTCATAGGAGCTCCGTATATATGCACGCTATTTTAAAATATAGTAATATAATAATATTGAAATATAGGAAATATAAACTTTATCGCTACAACATCATTACTTTTGGTTAGTATCCACTTATTTGCAATATCAGCTTTTAATATTAACCCGTCTGCCAATTCAACGCTTTGAAAACATGTTGTACAATAACTTGATAAATGTCTGTCTAACGTATATTACGTTAACCGGCATAGCTTAGAGGGTTGGACGATAGACTCGTGATATAAAGGTCAGTGGTTCGAGCCTGGGTCGATGAGGTAAGTATAAAAAAATTTATTTAATAAATAATTGAAATTATTACAGGACCGAAGACACCTACACCACCAACAAGGAAAGAATTGATAATTTATATATATTGAAGTGAAATTCACCCTGGTCTTTATATTTTTACTTTCTTAAAATTAAATTTGTTTTTCAAAATTATTAAATCCAATCCAATTTTGTATTCAATGCATAAATTAAATAAAATCGCAATGTTATTCGAAAGGAACAAAGTTTGATTTGCCTTATCCAAAGCGTCGGCTTATCAATTACACACTCTTTCCTACGAATGTAGTTTTAATTTTTCATTTTTAAAATAATATCCAAGTCAAAATTCCAATTTGTAATTATTCTTCTTCTAAATCAGCGAAATCATTCAATCTGCTATCGCTCAGTAGCCACTCAATATCAAAAAATATTCAAAACAACTCCAAAATATCAAAAATAATCATCAAAAAAAAAACGCAATAATGCATTTGCATATAATCACTTTATTCAAATCAAATCAAAAATATTACTCACAAATTCAAACTTATATCAAAATGAAATAATCGCCTCGAGCCCAAATCGCACAACAGGCTCGTGCCGTCGCTATCGGCGAAAGACCCCGAATTACCTGTGATCGGTAACAAATTTTACAATCTTACCAATTAAATAAATTTAAACATAACTTAAATAGAAAATAAATTTTCACCAAAATGTATAGAGAGGGTCCGAATCACTTTTGAAACATGACAATATATATATTGTCCGAAATATATTGTTCCGAACCAAAGTTTTACCTACCCTGTTAATTTGCCATTAAATTTGATATTAAGTTTAAGAAATATTTGAATTTGAATTTTGGGAGGTAAAACTTTGGAAATTAATGTTGGTAGAAGTGAAGTTTTATCGAGGCTTTTTGCAGCCAACAATGGCGGACAGCGGGTGCGAGATTTGTATGCCCGCTGAGTTTTGATATTTTTTTGAAATTGTGAGTAATTATTTTTGATTAAATAAAGTGATTTGATGCGAATGCATTATTGCGTTGTTTTTGGAAGCATATTTTTGATATTTGGAATTAATTTGGATATTATTTATAAGTGGCTACTGAGTGGTAGTAAGTTGATTTGGATGATTAATTTTTGGAAAAAAAAATATTTCGAGTAATAAATTCGATTTGGATACTTAAGATTGGAAAGTTAAAATTACATTTGAAGGAACGAATGGTCGATATTAATAAGCGGTCAAATTGGATAAGGATAAAATCAAAACTTTGATTCCTTTAATTTTATATTGGAATTAAAATACATGCGAGTTAATTTTTGAAGAATAATTATTATTGGAGAACTATTAATTTTTTTGGACCAAAAATTTTTACTATTTATTTTGAAAACAATTTATTTAGAAGTGTTATTTTATTTAGAAAGATAATTTTTAGTATAATGAAGAGTCTCTTGCTACAAAAAATGGATGCCCAGTTAGTTATAAGATTGATTTATGTAATGAGCAAATTTTGTTAAGATTTGTATAGCTCGGGGCACTGCAATATATATATAAAATTTAAATTAAAAATTGCCTATCATCAACATAAAAAAGTGCTTATAATAAATATGTAATTCAATAATAAATATTGAGTAATGGTAATTACTAACTAACAAAATATATTTTTATTTATAAATTTATTTTATAAACAATTAAATTTCAAAAATTTGTTTTTTTTTCAGCTGTGGCGGCCAGCTAAATAGCGTATAAATAATTTATGCGCTATTTAGCTTTATTTACCATTACTTGCATGGATGCAATTATTGCATCCATATTGCAGCAATATTGCTAAAATGGCCCACTATTTTTAAGCAAATAGCCAGCTGTTAAAAGCAATTTGTTTGCTGCCAGACAGCTAATAGCGCGCTTTTAGCCAGCTAAATAGCGTAATTTTAGCTAGCTAAACGCGCGCTATTAGCTGTCTGGCAGCAAGCAAATTGCGTTTTAACAGCTAGCTATTTGCTTAAAAATAGTTGGCCATTTTAGCAATATTGCTGCAATATGGATGCAATTTAAACGCTATTTAGCTGGCTGCCGCAGCGAGTATGCTGCCATATATTGCTGTTTAGCCACTAGTTTAGTTTTTAGCCACTGTTTAGCCACTTATTTTTTAGCATCAAAATGCTGCTTGGGTGGATGGCTTGAGGAATGATGGGACGGGGTTGCTGTAACGGAGGTAGTACAATGGGCCCGATTAAGCGGCCTGAGTGCGTGCGAGGTTAAACCTTGCTCTCCTCTAATAATCCAAACTCCAGATATCCTGTGTTTTTGAAAAAAAAACAGTCAGGGGTAAAAATTTCGCTCAGTTTTATTTAAATTTAGTTTAAACACTTTATAATTCACTTGGCGCCGAGTAGGCTTGGCGCCGAGTTGACCTGGCGCCGAGTTGGCGACGCCGAGTTGTACCTGACCGGGGATTATATGCAAATGCATATTTTTACTTATTGATATGAGAACGTCGATTTTTGGTTATCTTTGCAAAACACATAAATTAGAGAAATTTGAGTCAACATTTTTTTTGCATATTTTGCATATTCTTCACGATTGGTTCATATATTAGTGAAATTAGCATATTTGTGCATATATTTATTGCAATTCATAAAATTACTATATACAAGTGCATCGAAATTACTGAAGTAAATAAAATGTATCATATTTACAACTACCTTAGTTGTAGCGCGAATCTGACTCAATGTCTTTGAACATGAGTGGAGAATGGATATTAATTTACGTAATTTTATTATTCTCAGGTAGTTACTTACAGGTTGAGTCTTATTAAATAAGACAGTGAGTGAAAAAGTTGTTGAAAAATGCTTAACAAAAGTCCGAATATTACTTTTTGGATGAAAGAGTAACTATAACTGACTGCGAATAACAGAAATAAATTGTTTTGTAGAGTTTGCAGTAAAACTGTTGGTACATTTTTATTTAAAACCTTTGATCTGAAGGTAAAAGTTTAATTGTAACTTATTAATATAAAAAAATATTAAAAAAATATCAAATAAAACAACACGTCGCAACAAGTTTGCATAAACGTAACTGCAAAAAATTTAAATCATCTAAATCTCAAATCACTTCAAGAGAATCGTTTGCATCAAAAAAGTTCAAAATATTAGCTTTTTATTGCATATTTTGAACTTGAATTCTAAATTTTTTACTGCATATTTTGTATTTTAATATGCATATTTTTATGAAAGTTTGAGCATAAATATGCGCATATTTTCAATTTTTTTATGCATATAATTCCCAGCGCTAATTATGAAGGTGTCTTAGGACGAAACACCAGTAAACCGGGCGCTGCAATACAAATATCAGCCGACGATTCTCACACGGCAACGCTGTTGAAAGATAACCGCATTTTTGGGTGGGGTACTTTTAGGAACTTGCACGGCAGTATGGGATTAACGTTGGAAGGTAACAAAACGACTCCGTATAAACTAATCACTAAAGAAGTCGTAATCAAAATATCGTCTGGGGAGAATCATCTTACATTTTTGACGAAATTTGGTAATGTTCACTCTTGTGATTGTGCAGAACAAAGTCAGTTGGGACGAATTACCTAGAGGAATATCAACAGGGAAGCCAGGGAAAGAAAAGACAAAATTAATAATTTCCTCCCTCTATTGCCGCTAGGTTTAAAGGGGTACAAGAGGCTGCATTTCGTAGATATCTAAACCGGTACCAGGGCAACATTTGCTAAAGTTAGCGGCAAAGACATCATTTATGTGTGTGGACTAAACAACTACAATCAATTGGGTTTTGAGAAGACAGATTTCATTTATTTTCTGGAAGTGTATGCCCAGTTGGACATGCATAAGTAGCAGATGAAATCCAATTCACAACACCACACTATGGCACTAGACCAAAGCGGCTCGTACTATGTGATTGAAAGGAAAAATTACAGACGTTATGTTTAGGAGAAATTAGTGAAGAACAAGTGATGGTCTTAACGCAAAAGCAATCATTGAGATCACTCCAGTGCAGTTGGTACAACCAAGCATCGAACTGCGGTGTCCCACTTCGTAGCATGTTGATTTAAACCTTACGCCACACTGCTGGTCTCTAAAGCTCGAGTTTAATCTAAGAGCTTATGCATCTGGCAAGGTTAGCACCCTACCAGAATATATGCAAGTGCTCAATGAACCGTGAATGCCAAATGTAAATTTGGTATATCACTTGGTTAAAAAATATGACGACGAGTGGCTTAGATTATCGCATTGCTTTAATAAATTGAAGAGTATTTGCAGGGTTTTTATGACCAGAATTATTTTATTATTTTCTTTATCAGGTTTCTAAGTTTCAAGAACGCTGATTGCCTTGATCTGAAACATTTATTTGTTGCTGGATGTGTTTTGGTTAGATACACTTGCGAGCAAAATGAATAGGTTCTCATGTGATCCATTCTTGAGTCACCATTGGCAGCGGCCATTGGGTACATGAGATTCTTTGGAATCTAGTAGTTTTTTTGCGTAGTCGTACAGATTCTAGGAAATCCATCATGTTTGGATGACATAATTTTATAGGCTATTAGAAGCGGTTTAATTGGCTTAGTTTTTCGGGTTCTCGCTTATGCGGTTACGAAGGTAACGTTTTGTTATCAGGTTAGAATACCCACCCTTTATTTAGTTTATGGTTTAGTTTTTTTGGGGAACGTTGGAATAAGTTAATCCAACAGTTTTAGTTTTCTTACAATCATGCCGGTTGCGTCTTCAAAGCAAGAGCAAAATTTAAGTCTAAAGGTTGTATTACCCAATCAAGGAGGGTTTTTCATCTAACCGTATTGAGTAAGGTGTGTAACAATTTATTGCATAATTGTTTGCGCGACCCTAGATTATTGAATTTTGCGAATGGATGAAGGCAAAAAAAATTGAAATAATAACTGAAACTGTTGTAGCCTATGTATTTTAACAGCCTAATTAAGAAGTATACATCTTCTTCGTTGTGGTCCTCCTATTCAATGTTAAGATCAACTTTATTAATTTTTAAAAAAGTAGACATTAGCAGGTAAATTTAGTGCTGTTTTTAAAATTACGGAATGTAATCGACTGATATATTTGTAGGTTTAAAACTTTGTTTGCAGTTTTAAAAAGCAAATCAAAAGGTTGCATACCTAAAATAAAATTGAAAAATTCATAAATGAAGCTTCCGATGAGAGATTTTTTACTAATGAAGATGGCATTAGTAATAGGGGTATGGGAGCTTGCCGATGCGATGAGCTTGTAAGTCTATAACAGAAAGTACTGCAAGAACGGAAATTGCAGCTTGAAGCACATCAATTTTCTACTTCTGGCATTTTTAATGGAAGCAACCCAGTATTTAATAATTGTGTGGTTAATTTCTATGTAAATAATTAAATAGTAAGGGCTTAAATAAAGTTAAATGTTAATGTTAATATGTAATTGTGTGTAATGAACGGCCGAATTTTTTACCTACTAGTGGATGAAAATTCTCTTTGACCCACTCGTAACCATAGAAATAATTTGAGTAAGTAAAACAAAAGGTTTCTAGCTGCGTATCCAAGTAAGAAACTACATGTTTAACAGCCGTATTCATAAACGATGCCTTACTTATACTTAAAAAGCGACTTTTAAAATAGACCCTTATTGACCTAGTAAATAAGGTTGCAATAAAAACAAATTCGACCTTATTAGTCTTACTTAGCACTTAATACTTGTCTATGAATCTGGGCGTTACGCCCGGATTCATAGTCAAGTAACAAGTATCAAGTATTTAGTAGCAAGTATCGAATTTGTGTTTCATAGTCGCATATTCGATACTTAGAGGGCGGGAACATTTAAAAATAGTCAAGTGATGAAATTAGCTTACTTACATAAGTAATTATTAGACATTGACAGTAATATTTTATATTGCGTGTTTTGAGTGTATTGTTAAGATTATTGCTAAAGTTAAAATTGTTAAGATGTAACTTTAAAATGTAACTTTTAAAAATTAAATCAATTAACCTGCACATTTAAACAAAAAATTCACCATTTTCTCTTTTGCCTATATATATACAGTGTATACAGCGATAATACAGTGTATTTATATATTGTGATAACTTAAACATTTTAGTTTTCGAAAAAGTGTTTTGTGCATTTTTTGGTTTATGCTAAAAATTTAATATGATTTATATACGAAATTATTCACGATGATATACGTTCTATGGCCACAGCTAAATCCGGACAGTATAAGTGTGGATTACGAACTTGGCATACACCATGCTATTCGTGCCGTGTTTCCAGAAGCAAACATTAACGGTTGCTTATTTCATTTGGTCCAAAATCTTCGGAAACACTTAGCATCACAACATCTTCTAGGAAGATATAATACCGATATTGATTTTGCATTATATGCAAAAATGATTACGTCACTTGCATTTGTTCCTCAAGAAGACGTTATTGGTGCAATTGCCGCTCTTGAAGATCATTTACCGAAGATCTTGAACCAATTTTAGAATGGTTTACTAACACTTATATAGGTCGCCTTCGAAATAACGGAACAAGAGGTAACGCAATATTTCCCTGTGATGTTGCGTCTGTTTACCAACGAACGTTAAGTGGTAGCGATCGAACAAATAATTTTGCAGAAGCGTGCTATCGAAAGCTACAATTAGCTTTTTGTAATGGAATTTCACACCCAACTATATGGAATTTCATCAACAAATTAAGAATCATTCAAAAAGATTATGATGTGGAGTATGAACGAAATATTGCTGGCCATACAACCTATGGGAAACGAAAAAGATATTTGGATGCAGACAAAAGAATTTTTTTTTTATTTTTTTATTTGCAGTTTACTAGCTCAACAAATACATTTGTTATACATAGCAGTGATAAAAGATTAATTTGTGACACTTAGCGCGGGGAGGTCGTATTACCTCTAAAAGATTAATTATTTAAATATAAAAGGTTCACTACAGGTTTGTTTTATTATTGTTTCACACGTTGTAAATATCTTGTGGGAGGCGCCTTTTCAATCTCTGATGGATACCCCTAGTTCCGAGGGAGTAAAATTCTGTACTAGAGCACAGATTAGAGTTATTGAGAAATGCTCTTGTGGTGTTTTCGATAAATTGTTTGATGGTTGGGCAGTTAAATTCGTAGTGAAGCATGGAATTTCTTACAAACCATGAAGCGTCGACTGCCATTCTTAGGAGCTTGTTTTGAAAAATTTGTATTTTCTTAAGATGAGAGTCTCTCGCGTTACCCCAAATTGGACAAGCGTACATTATCATTGATCGTATTAATGTTTTGTAAATTAAAATTTCGCACTCATGTCTAAGGGTGGTCTTCCTGTTTATTATGGGATATAGGAATTTTAAACGGGTGTGGCCTTCAATTAATTTTTTTTGGATATGGATATTCCAATTTAGTTTCGAATCCATGTGGACTCCTAGATATTTGACAGAGCTATCCTTAGAGTTCCATGGGATAGTTGTATCGTTGATTATAGTTTTTTCCGATTCCTGTATATTACGCAGGGTAAATATTTTAGCCACGCATTTGGAGCTGTTTATCTTTAGGTTCCATGTGTTAAACCATTTCATTAGTGAATTTGTGGCTTTTTGAAGTTCTTTTATACTGGTTTCAAGGTTAATGTTACTGGTAATTAATACTGTGTCGTCTGCGAACATACCCACGTCGGCTGTTAAAAGGAGGAGATCGTGAGTGTAAAGGATGAATAGTAATGGAGCCAGTATGCTGCCCTGGGGAACGCCGAATTTTATGGATTTGGTTGCAGATTTACAAGCATGAATTTTTGTTTGAAAGGTGCGGTGATTTAGGAAGGAGAAAAGGACGGCTTTAAGATAGTCTGGAATTTTGATTTGAACAATTTTATATTTTAATCCCTCAAGCCACACACTGTCGAACGCTTGAGCAATGTCTAGGAATAGCGCAGTAGTATATTTTCTGTTTTCGAATTCATGTTCGATCAATTCTGTTATTCGCTAGAGTTGGTGTAATGTTGAGAAATGTCTTCTAAAGCCAAATTGGTGGTGTGGTGTAATTTGTAATTCCTCAATGGATTCTAGAAGACGAGAATGAATAACTTTCTCTAATAGTTTCGACAATGTGGTTAGTAGACTTATGGGTCTATAGCTGGTTACCTCTTTTCCGGGTTTTCCAGGTTTTTAAACATTACAACGATTGCGTATTTCCATGCGAGAGGAAAGTAACCTAGTCGTTGAATATTGCAGGCGTTGAATATTGTGACCAAAATTGATAGAGTTCGTTTACTTAGGTTCTTTAATACGATGTTAGGAATCAGATCGTGACCTGGCGCCTTGTTTATTGACAATTTCTTGATTATTGTCGAGAGTTCGAGTGGTGAAGTTGGTTTTAGATTCTTTTCTGGTTCTGGTAGATGGCTTTCAATATGATTTATGACATACAAACGATGATGAGGTGAGCTAAGTTGTTGTGGTTGAAAGGTATTTTCGAGATGGTCTGAAAAAAGTTTACATTTTTCTTCGTCTGAACAATATGTAGTGTTTCCTTTTTAAAGTATTGGCAGTTCTTGAGGTTGTCGGAGTATTCGTCTGGTAGCTTTCCATAGTCCCGCGACACCTGGAACTAAATTGTTTAAGTACTTGTGGTAAGAAGCTATTCTGTATTGTTCTAGTTCACGTTTAATTTGGTGAATTAAGTTATTTAGTTGGGTTTTGACGTTGGGATCTCTTGTTCTAAACCAGGTACGACGTGTGTGATTTTTGAGTTTTATCAAATCAAATATTATGTAATTAGGAGGATGATTTAAATTAAATTATCCTCTCTTCTTGGTTTTAGCGTTCTGGTGGCCGATTTTACGCTGTTAGAGATGTTTTCTGTAATGACGTTTATCGAAAGGTCGATGTCGCTTTCGGTTAGGTTTGTTTTTGGAAATTTTTGTTGGTTGTCACATTGATTTTTAAATAATTCCCAGTCAACGAGTCCGTTGATAAGACGGGGCTCTTTTATGTAGTACGGTTTTGATGTAAGAAAACTTATTATTATTGGGACGTGATCGGAGTCTAGTTCTATTAATACTTCCTGTAGTATGACTTCGTTAAAGTTTTTATGAATAATAATATCTAAAATGTCTGGCAGATGGTCTTGTCTGTATGGGTAGTACGTGTTTTCGAGTGGAGGTGTGACTAGTAAAGCTAGTCTTGCAGAAATTTCGTTAAGTTTGTTTCCAGCTGGGTTTGAGGCTCTACATCCCCAAATCTGGTTTTTGCTGTTTAGATCACCTATGACAAGTGTTGGTTCACTGCTGTTAAAAATTTCGTCCAAGTCTCGTTTGAGCAATGGCTTGTTGGGTTGTTTATAGGTGCAGACTATTCTGATGAACTTGTTGGAATTAATTTGGATTTTTATTGCCGTGGTCTCAAGATTATCGATACTGTTGAAAGGCAGGAGTTCGTGATGTATGATTTTTGTTTTAGTTAGTATGCAAGTGTCTCCGGCGGCAAAGTTTGTTACTGTCATTCCGGTATATACGATAACCTGGGATTTTGAAATTTTTGTTACTAATTAGGTGGGTTTCTGTGATACAAGCAATATCGATGTTGTGTCTAGCCAAGAAGGCTATGAGTAGTCCTCTCTGGTTTTTAATTCCGTTCGCGTTCCAATTCAGGATTTTTAATTGATAAAGAGTTTGGGAGTTAAGGGACATTAAAAAATAGTGGTATTAGTTGATTTAAAAGATATTGTTTGATTTGGTTAAAATAGGAGGTGATTAATTCTACAAGGGAGGTAAGGAGGGAAGAAAATATTAAAGGGGGTGTGTTGGATTGGTTTGGGTTGTTTGTGTTGTTATTATTATGAGGAAAGTTGTGTTGATTGGATAAGTTTTGTTGGTTGAAATTATTATGGAGAAGTGATCCTCGAGTTGTTTGTGCGTAGGTTTTAGATTTTAAATTACTAAAAGATGATTGTTTTGCTATGATATATTGGCATCCTCTAAAGTTAGCTGGGTGATTATTTCCGCAGTTTACACACGTCGCTGGTTCATCTCGTTGTTTGGTACATTCAGTGTATAGATGATTTCCATTACATTTAACTCATCTGGGCGCTAGGGAGCAATAATTTCGGGTATGGCACACCCTCTGGCAACGATAGCATTGGGGGATGTTGTTTAGTCTGCGTCTAGGTTCGACGGTAACTATTGAGTTGTATAGCGTATTAATCTTGAAGATATTTTTGGCCTCTTCGGTGGCTGTTAGGTCAACAATGCAAACGGGCATTAGAGTTTTGTCTTTGTATAAGAGCCGGGTAACTTTTATAATTGGTAGCTTATAAGAACCGAGTTCTGTTCAAGTTCTTCTTGGGTTAATGAGAGAGGGGCGTTTTTAATCACGACTGAAAAAGGTTTGGAGTTTGGGTTTTGGTAGATGTGGTGTTCTACTTTTGTAGAATTCTGTGAGTTTACGGTAGTCTTCTACATCGGTGGTAATGATTGTTATAAAGTTAGATAAATATGAAGTTTGAAAGTTATTTTTAATCGTTTTTTTGATATCAAAGATTACATTCATATGATTGAGAGGACCTTTAAAGAAAATTGGTGGAATTTTAATAGGTTTTTTCACGACAGCCTGGGCAGTTTCTTCGGCGATTGATTGATGTTGTTGAGAGGTTGATTGGATTGGTGTTCCTGGATCGAGGTGTTCCGGTAAATAGAATTTGTTGTTTTCTAATAATGATGTAGGAGATCATTGGTATCGTTTTACTACTGATTCGGCATGTGGCGATAAGGCACTATCTGCTTTCCGTTTCAAAGGGGTCATTTTACTGTTACCCCCCCGGAGGGGGCAGAAATCACAGTGATAGTTTACGTATATACAAAGATATGTTTGTTAATTATAAATTAAATTGACTTACTTGAAGTTTCTATTTATTAAACGTTAGATTTAATAGATTTCACATAAGCACGGCACTATCACACGTCCGCATTCTTTGAAACCTGGCTCGCGATTCAAAAGAATTTTAAGTAAAGTTACCAATTACAATAGGCAAAATATTCTAGAATATCTTCGTGGTATATCCTATAACTACAATATGGAGTAAAAGCAATAAAATATTTGCTAATTTATAGTTTAGTTAATTTTATGTACTACATACTATTTTTTAAGATTTCAATTAAAAATTTAAAATAGTTAACCTAGCTTTTTTCTTCAGCTGTTGGGCAAACATTCTTTTAATCATCGCATTAATCAATTAAAAGCGTGGAGCGTGATTTTGGACTATAACATGATTCTTTTGTGTAACGAAAAATAAAAAACCGTTATCTATTGCATTATAAATCGATTAAGTAATTTAACTCATTTTTGCCGTATTTCTTCTGCTATTAAAGAAATCATCGCCGAGTTGACTGGTCGCCGAGATGACCGTCGCCGAGTTGACCAGTCGCCAAGATGACCGTCGCCAAGTTGACCAGTCGCCGAGATAGCCGTCGCCGAATTAATCGGTTGCCGAGATGACCGTCGCCGAGTTGACGTCTCCGAGTTGACCGTGCCTGTGTTTATAATATGTTTATATGGAAACCGAATAATAACGTATTGTCATTTGAACAATGTATGTATGATCTAAAATATATGATTGTGTGATAAGTAACAGATTTAATAATTTTAGCGTTTTTAAAATCTGCATCATGTCCATCGACTAATATATCTTTGATGTTTGGTATAAACAACTTAAGTCAAAAATTTCCGTTTTTGGGTTATTTCAATATATCGTACGATTCTATTTTTTCCATTTCTAAAGGTATAAAGAACTTAAGTAATATCGCAAAAATAAAAGTGTGAGAAAGAAAATATAATAAACGTTATTCGAAATTTATTTTTTTTTAATGATAAAAACAACTTAAATTGCTTCTACGGTAAACTTATGTTTTTTGACTTAAGTTTTTTTACCAAACATCAAAGATATGTTTTGCAATGGCAGTAGAGTCCGGTTTATTACAACGAACAGTTGAGATATGACCACTCATTCTTTTGTGCAGTCATTAGTTCGTTTGTCCAATATAATACTAGGTTACAATTCTTACATTCAACTTTATAGATTAGATCTGATTTTTTCTCTGTAGGAACCGGATCTTTAAATTTAGTATACACCTGTTTAATGTTATTGGTTGATTTAAATGTCATACTCATTTTGTGGTTTCTTAAAATTCTCTTCAGTTCTTCACTTAGTTCTTTGATATAAGGCATAACAGCAAAATTGGATGTTTCTTTCTTTATACTGTTATAAAGTTTGTTAACACGTTTTTTAATAATTTTCTTTACTAGGGATCCTGGGTCCTGAAACAGAGTCTCTTTAACTATTTTTAAAGTTTGCTTTCCGTAGACTCCATGGGTTAATTTTAGCGATCTATCTACGAGGCCTATGACCGTGCTTATTATCTGGCCTTTGTGATGGTAAGAGTTAATATTGAGATATCTTCCTGACCATGTCTTTTTTTGGGTGCACATGTAATTTAGGCAGTTATTTTTACGAATTAACTGTATGCCCAAGAAGCTTATTTTATTTTGTTCTTCTTTTTCGATAGTGGACTGCAGTCGTGGATGAAATTTATTGAAATGCCTGATAATTAAATCTTTGTTGCCTTCTAGAATTGCTGTTATAATATCATCTACATAGCGTTTAAAGAATGGTAGTTGAAATGAAAGTGTTGATATACGGTCTTCTTCCAAGATTTCCATTACCAGGTTAGAGATCGTAGCTGATATTGGACTTCCCATTGCTGTACCGAAAATTTGTTGATAAAGTTTATCATTAGTGCATTTAAAAATTTTCCTTTGAGGATACTTGTGTAGTTCTTGATTTCGCCCCATTTTTCATCAACTGCGTTAATTGCCAAATCGATAGGAGTATTACGGTACGGTTTGTTTTTTTTATATCTTCAATAAACGTCTATGAGTCCTTGGTGTAGTATTTGCTCTTACCCAAAATGTTTGAAATTATTTTTGATAAAACTTTTACAATTTATATGTAGGTAACTTCATGCTTGCGACAATAGCTCGAAGCGGTGTTCTATCTTTGTTGATTTTTGGTAGTCCGTATATTCTTAGTGGTAATGGACCATTTATTTTGAGTCTAATGGAGGTAGATTTGTCAGTATTGCCTTTGCGAGTTCTGTAGCTATTCGGACTGCTAAATCGCTTTGCCATTTTGTTTGTGCCTAATTTCGTATAAAACTTCGTGTACCGAGGATTGTGAAAGTCAGCCCCTGAAGAAAAGTAAAACAACTACTTCGTTATTTATCTTTAGTGCCAACCAACCCATTTTTATGTTTTTGAGTGATCTTTGGTTAAGAGTCCTTCTATCTAAACTCAAATGCCAAGTTTTCGCGGTTAAACGCGTACGTAATTCCGATCCTCTTGGAGGAGACCACCTTTATAATATTGTTGATGTCATCTGTAATTACTTTTTCATTCTATGCGGGACCTACATCAGCGCAGCAGTTTCTGTTATCTATTATTTGGTGCCGAGTCGAAAAATTACTTTTCCTTTTACATGTACCTAAATAAGGTCAGCTTAGTAGACGCTTTGTTACTACATTCTTGGTACTCAATTCGGCATTGCGACTCGAAACTTTGCTACCATACCTTCTCTGAATACAGCTGTGGCGCAAGATACTTTTAAGGTAAAGCTTGTTAAATATTTTACTAACTGTGTTCACCTGTGTTTTGGACAATTGCAGAAGATTCTATATTTGGGGCAACGTTCAACTTACTGTTGTATGTTGATAAATTGGTTTGTCGTACCATTGTTAAAACTACCGGAATCACGTTGCTTACCTTTGTATGTCAACAAAATTTATTCTAATATATTATTTAGTATCATATGATTTATTTGCATGTTGAGTAACCTATTTTCACGTAATAACCTATAATGAATAGCCGCTTTCCCCCTTGGGTGATAGCGGTTTATCACCACACCTGGAATGGAACTTCTCCAGTAATAACTAATCTCGTGTGATGAGGCCCAGATGTTAAACTCGCTCTTATATAATCGGAGGCAAAGCATAGGTCCTGTAAGTAAAAATTGCTTCCAACTACTTCCAAATAAAACCTCGTTTTATTTAACAACGGTATATTAACCAAAATAATACAATTAATCTTTTCGCGATATTGCTGCGACAACAACCTCCAACATAAATAATTCTGAATCGGCAGCCACACTAGAAACAAATCACGTCGTAACACAATGGAATACCAACCAATGGAACTCAGTACAGACAAGAAAACAGTAATGCAAAATTGGTACTTACCCAAGCGCTCAGGTAAATTTACAAGATATTTGGTGACAAGAATACCACCACCGAATCCCGCTGTACTTTCCAATAACGCGCAGTTGATGACGTGATTAACCTCCTCGCTGCTGGTTGAAATGAAGGAACAATTGCACCACTGCATAAACGAGCGGACGATCGAAGCGGAGACCCGAACAGTAGCTCGAATGACGCACTAAACATATACGCACCACACTGAATCGCGTACACACAAACAATCTGGTCGTCGACGGCTACAAAGATAAGATAAGGAATCGCTACTACCTCGCACTTGTAGTTTCACGAACGATTCTTAACATGAGGTTAGATGGAGATGTTAGCAAATTGAATATAACGAAATTGATTTCCAGCTTATGAAAATTCCCAATGGAACCTGATAATACTTGACTAATGACTTATCAATGAGTTAGCTACTCTTCGTTCCAACTTCCGGAAAATTGACGTTAAGGCACTCGCTTACTTTTAACAAATATTCAGCCGAGTCCTATATTCACCCGGAACGTTTTCGAAGCTTGACTTCCTCACTCGCTCACGTTCAAAACCAAGTCCCCCTTCACGACCCATCTTCCAACTTTTTAAGGTCAAGACGCGCCGCGAAGGTTGCGCACGGGAGAGTCCCATAGGCGTCCGGAGCAAGAGTGCACAAAGAGGCCTGACAGCAATTATTACAATAAATTGTTACAAACCAAAGTCGAGAAGTTACTTATAGTTTCCGTTTAATTTATTCAGTAAAAGAACTCTCGACGAGGATTGTTACTCATTTATATTGTGTTGGATTACCAATAGTCGAATCTCGAGAAGATTTCTTTTTATTATTTGTATTGATGTTGTTTGATATGTTGCCTACCTTATTTACTGTTGAATAGTATTTGCTTTGTAGAAATTATAGTTTAAAGGTACAAATTAAAATTTTATGTCTGCTGTAAAAAAGTAAATCTGAATCTGAATTCAAATCCAAATCTGAATCTAACTTCAGCCACATGTGCCAGTATCGATGCAATGAATTCTTCTTAGGAAGTTGATTAATTGTTGTCACATTTATTTGGAAACTGCTATTAATTTGGAATAAGTTATTAAAATTGTTAGTGGAAGATTCTCTTTGGTTAATTACAATAATAACGGGTGTCTGTCAGTTAACTACCCCACGATTTGAACTTTTTCAATTGCACTATAGAAAAAAGAACAATTTTCTAAGTATATTAAAACAAAAATTTTGAAGAAATATTCATAAGTTGTCGAAATAACGACATTTTGAAGTTACGAGAAGCAGGAAAATGTAATATGATACACCCGTGTATCGGGTATCGGGTACACACCCGATGCGTGACGGTAACTTGCACGTGAGAGTCCCCGCTCTTATTTCTGTTGACAGTACGTGTGCGTTGATATACTCTTAATGTTGTTGTCAGTTGCGGTTGAACACCGGACGAGTTCTATGGTTTCGAGTTCCACCCTTGGCGAGTTCTGTCATTCTACAGGAATATTTTTAAATTTGTTATGTTCGGCGCCCTCCGAGCCTGTTTTATTTTTTTGCTTAACTCAACCACGGCCTATCATGCGCCCATGTTAAAACGTGTACCTAAAATACATATAAATTTTTGATTTTTAAAATTCGATTTTTTTGACAACTTGTGCATATTTCTTCGAATTTTTTGTTTTAATATACTCAGATTATTCTCCTCTTTCCTATAGAAAAGATTTGAAATCGTGAGGATACTTCTCTGACAGACCCCTAATAACGATGTGATAAAGAATTGAAATAATTTTCAAATTTTGTTGGGGTCTGTCGGATTAGCCATATAGCAGATGTAACAAATGCTACGGGCCCGCGCTTCTAGGAAAAATAGAATTTCTAGTAGAAAATTTTTAAAAGATAAATGCCGATCTTTCCATCTTCTTGTAAGTTGCTTAAAAGTTGCTTTTAAATTTATCTGCCTTTTAATTGAAATATCTGTATTTTCAACTTATTTTTTAATAAAAGTTGCTTGTAAAGTTGATTATCTGGCTTATAACTTGTAGGCTAGTCGAACCAGCTGATAACGGTCTAAAAAGTGGATTTTTAACCTGCTTTTTTGGCAGTTGCTATGTGACAGCTTTTGAAACGTCATCCGAATTAGATACTGGGTGCTAGAAAATGGATAACATTAATCTGATTGGCGAAGAACATGAAATGGTTCTGAATTATAAAATTATTAATTTGACAGTAACTGCCCCGAGCCGAGGAAAAAATTAGAAATAACAATTACGCGTTTCCGAAGATTGCCAAAGAGCGTCCAACAAAAGAAAAATTCAATATGGCTACCACAAGGGTTGTTATTGTTAGTGCAGCTATTTTACACAATCTTGATTGTAGAAATCGTGTTCCACTTCCAATAACATATCGTATTCATTTTCTTGGTTTTGATTTGCGTTTTCTTTGCTTTTCTCTGCTCCGTTTGACGCAGGAATCGGTTGGGTGTGCGGTTGATTTCCCGGTCTCCCTGTTTGTCGTTTTTTTTAAACCGAGAGTGTTCGTTTTATATATTTCAAGTTTCATAACCTGCAACTTAACCTGCAATTTTGCGTAAGTTTTTTGTTTTTCTTGTCGTTTATTCCACAACGTGTAAAGCAGTGCGAGTCGCACTTTTGTGTGTTTTCTTTACATTATTGCTTTTGTTTGGCGAATATTATGCCAGCGAACAGAACTTGCAGGTGCAGATCGGTTGTTGCGGCTGGTTCGGGGGTTTCTTGCAGCAAATGTGGTGTACCATACCATCCCAGTTGTGCTGCTAAATACAAGAAGTGTTGCGATTTACCTCTCGGTGGTCTTGATGATATTGACCTTCCTAGGATCTATATTGAGCAGTTGAGTCTCTACAAGGAACTTATCAGTGAGTTGCGTACATCCAATGCTCTCCTTAATGATAAGGTCTTGCTTCTTGAAGGGGTTTTAAAGTCGAAGGAGAACGAACTTGAGCGTGTTCGTGTTCAGCTACCTAGTTCTAATGACGGCCCCCTCTCTGCGGGTGTTGGTACCGCGGCTGTGCGGCCGCCTTCTGGTAGCCCTACACCTGTGTTGGCCTCACAGGATGAAACTCTAGTGGTGCGTAATTTCGCGAATGTGGTCGCGAGTCCAGTTGTGCCTGCTTCACAGTTTCGGCGGATTCGAGGAGAGATTTCGAAGGATTCGACTTCTTCACTAGTTGGGAAGAGGTCATCTACCGGTGGTGGACATCGCAAGTCTCGGAGTGTGGTCTTCGGATCTAAGCGCTCCGATAAGTCGCTTATTTCTTATGACCCTCCTGTTGGCATTCACGTCTCAAGGTTGAGCCTTAATACAACTCCTGAATAGGTTACCGGGTTTATTTCTTCTAATTTGCCGACCGAATTATCCTCTGACCTCAGGCTTGAATGTACGGAGCTTAAGGTGAAGTCGGGTAGCTATAGAGGATATGTTGTTTCTGTTCCCGCTTCTGTGGTTCCTACTTTACTTAGGCCTGAGTTTTGGCCGTCTAACGTGGCCATTAAACGTTTTAGATCCGCGCGTGCGACACGCAGCAACACTGGGGATTCTAATTTTCTCAGCGAGGGAGCTGGTCTGCCTGCTCCTTAGCTCCACTATCATGCTCCCTTTCAAATGCTTCTCCGAGTCCTTCTGTTGTGTGTTCTGGCGCGTCCGTTTTTGGAGACCATCATGATAGTAACACCTGCAGTACTGTTACTAACTGTAACACTATCGATAACTTCCTCATATGTCACATTAATATTAGATCAATTGTTAAATGTTTTGACGACTTTTCCTACTTTGTTACTGTGAAGAACTTTCAAATTATTTCAACTTTCCTATGTGCTACGAAGCGTGTTAGACGTGTTTCAAAGTGCTCCGTTATCGTAAGATTAATACCTGGCCATATACAACTTGATAGAATTATTCTTTGAATATTCAATATAATTAAATTATAATCAGGACTAACTATTGAATTTTTTAGACATTTTAACCGTACCTCGGGCGGTTAAGTAGAAAAAACTAGAAAAATATGACATCAAACAGTACCGATGCAAGTCAACCTAATTTAAACCAAGAACAGTTACAAACAAAAAACCTATTACAAGTAAATATTAACAATATGGAAATATCAGTAAGCAATGATCACCCATGGCAAGTAGTGACAAATAACAAACGAAAACGAGTCATCAGTCCAGACACAGAGCTTCCGCCGCTAACACTATCAAGAAGATACCTACCACTTGCTAACCTCAGTGACAAAAGTACAACCGTTAATAACTTAGAAATTAATAATATAGAACCAATACAACAATCCAAAATTGATAAACCACCTCCTATCTTTGTGCACGGCGTAATCAATTACCAAGACATGATTAAAAATTTTAATGCCGTAGTGGAACAGGAACAAATTACAACAAAATCCTTAACAAATAATGTCGTCAAAATCAATGCCAAAACTGTAGATAGCTACCGTAAACTAATAAGACATATGAAGGATGAAAATATAATTCATCACACTTATCAATTGAAAGAGGAAAGAGCATATCGAGTAGTAATAAGACATCTTCATCAAACAACACCTATAAACGAAATTCAAGATGAATTGGAAAGTAAAGGCTACAAAATAAGAAACATTGTAAATATTAAACATCGTTCAACGAAAGAGTCATTACCTCTATTCTTTGTGGATCTCGAACCAGCGGAGAACAATAAAAGTATCTATGACTTAAAATATCTACAAAATAGAACCATTCGGGTTGAACCACCGTACAGAAATACTGACATAGTCCAATGCACAAGATGCCAGATGTTCAACCATACCAAAACCTATTGTAATCGCCCTTTTGCATGTGTTAAATGTGGTGGATCACACGATACAAAATTTTGCAAAAAAGCAGAAGATATACCAGCTACTTGCTACTTATGTAATGGACCTCACCCTGCAAGTTATAAAGGATGTCATGTATATCGAGATTTACAAGACAAATTTAACAAAGACCAACAACAAAAAAGTAGACAAACCACACCTAGCTTCTACAGTGCCAGACCAAGAGAACCCATTCGAACAAATGAACCTACAACTTCACAAACTTATTATAACTCAAATAACCAACAAACGTACTCAGAAGCAACAAGGAATAAACAACATGATCCAACAAGTCACCCCGAAGACATTCCGTTATCCAAATTTCTTAACGAATTTAAAGAAATGTTCCAACAACTCATGCAACAGAACAACATGATGATAAATTTACTCAACACAGTCATACAAAAACTAATACGATAATGGCAGACTTTCTACGAATTGCCTTATGGAATGCTAATGGCTTCCACACATCAAAAGTTCGGGAAACTGAACTATTCATAAAAACTTATAATATTGATATCTTACTCATATCCGAGACGCACTTCACTTCAAGATCATTTATAAAAATTCCTCACTACAAAGTATATTCTACTAATCACCCGGACGGAACGGCTCATGGAGGAACTGCCATAATAATTAGAGAATCCCTAATTCACCACGAACTAAACAAATATGAAACTGAACATCTTCAAGCTACTACAATCCAAATAAACAAGTTACATAACTCACTAAAAATTGCAGCAGTCTACTGCCCACCTAGACACAATATTAAGGAAGATGATCTGAAACCTTTCTTTGAGTCACTAGGCAACAAGTTCATTGTAGGTGGGGATTATAATGCAAAACATACACACTGGGGATCCAGATTAATAACCACCAAAGGTAGAGAATTCCTAAAGATTATTAATGCGAAAAGCTACCATACAGTTTCGACAGGCGAGCCAACATATTGGCCTACTGATGTAAATAAAATTCCTGACCTACTGGATTTTTACATTACCAGCGGAGTCTCTACTAATTTTATGGAAATTCAATCAAACCTTGAATTGACTTCGGATCATACTCCAGTTTTATTGACGATTAGTAATATGGTTATTAAAAAACGACAAAAAGTATCTTTTTACAATAGGAAAACCAACTGGGACCAATTTAAAGATCACGTAGTACAAAAACTGGACTTTACGCTACCTATTAAAACAAAACAGGAATTAGAAGAAGCTACAAACCACTTTATAACAACAATTCAAGATGCTAGTTGGAAATCGACTCCCACGCAAGAAGAAAAACCAGGTAATGAGAACAACATACCTATGCACATAAGACAAATATTAAAAGAAAAAAGAAGAGCCAGAGCTAGATGGCATTTAAGTAACAATCCTCGAGATAAAACCGAATTTAATCGAATAGCGAATAAACTTAAAAAACTAATTAAAGAAGCTAAAAATGAAACATTTAATCATTATCTAAGTAACTTGTCGGTGAAAGATAACTCTATTTGGAATGCTACAAAAAGCTTTAAAAGACCTCAAATTACCATTCATCCTCTTCGTAATCCCAACAATTCTTGGGCAAGAACAAATATGGAAAAAGCTGAACTGTTTGCTCAACATCTAACGGAGGTCTTTCAATCCTATTCTGACGAAACAGATGAAGATGTCGAACAATACCTTGACGCTCCTCTACAGATGTCCTTACCAATAAGGAAAATCAAGCAAACTGAAGTCGAACAACAGATAAGAAGACTAAACAAGACCAAGGCTCCTGGATATGATCTTATAACGGGTAAAGTCCTCTCTGAATTACCCAAGGTAGGAATAAAATTTTTGACAATCTTATTTAACTCTATCCTAAGATTATCGTATTGGCCATTACAATTAAAATTTGCCAAAATTATACTTATTTTAAAACCAGGAAAACCACCCACGGAGCCTTCATCATATCGACCAATAAGCTTGCTGATAATAATATCTAAGTTGATGGAAAAAATTATCCTAAAACGATTGAATGACAACAACCTGCTAGATGATTTAATACCAAATCATCAATTTGGATTTAGACGTCAACACTCAACTGTTCAGCAATGCCATCGAATAGTAGACACTATCTATAGAACCCTAGAAGGAAAAGAATTTTGCTCGGCAGTCTTTCTGGATATAAAACAAGCCTTTGATAAAGTATGGCATAAAGGACTTCTTTTCAAAATCAAACACGCTTTACCAAACCATTACTATCAAATTCTGAAATCTTATTTGGAGAATCGAAGTTTTCAAGTTCAACAAGACGAAGATGTTTCTGAAATTTATACCATATTATCAGGAGTTCCACAAGGAAGCGTACTTGGGCCAGTGCTGTACTTACTGTTTATTGCGGATTTACCCACCACCTTGTTTACAGAATTGTTCACATTTGCAGATGACACTAGCATACTAGCAAGACATAGCGATGCAAAGCGCGCTTCCGAACTGCTACAAATACATTTGACTGAACTACAAAATTGGTTATCTAAATGGAGAACAAAAGTAAATGAAACCAAATCCATCCACGTTACATTTACTCTAAATCGTTCGGAATGTCCACCTGTATATATCAATGATGTAGCCATACCTCAAAGGACAGAAGTAAAATATTTAGGATTGCACTTAGATAAAAGACTTACATGGAAAACCCATATTAAAAAAAAAGAGAAAAGAAATGGATATAAAACTAAAAAAGATGTATTGGCTACTTGGAAAAAAGTCTATTCTATCGATAGAAAATAAAACACTGGTATACAAGGTTATCATCAAGCCAATCTGGACGTACGGAATAGAACTGTGGGGGTGCGCCAGCATGTCCAACATAAAAATTATACAAAGATTTCAATCAAAAGCCCTCCGTATGATGCTAGATGCACCATGGTATATTACTAACCAAACTCTCCACACTGACCTAGGCATTAACTACATCCAAGATGAAATACGAAAACGAGCAGAAAAACATGACCTAAGACTTCAAGATCATCCCAATCCTAGTACGACACAACTTTTAGAAGAAAATATATTCAGACGCCTTAAAAGAAAATACCCTCGGGATCTGCTGTCATAAACTAACTGGATATGGGTAATGCCGATGGGCCTATTCCCCTGCATGACAAGAGAGAACAAATCAACTCATAGGAAACTTTATAATATTTATTTGTTGTAAATTATTCTGATTGTTGATATAAGCAATATAAATATAAAGAAAAAAAAATTATTTCAATCTCTGAAAGTTGGTTGTCACCCCAGTTTCCTTCCTCTTTACTTGACATTCCCGGTTACTCTCTTTATAGAAATGACCGTTCTTCTAGAGGTGGTGGGGTTTGTTGCTTCATTAAAAATGATATTAGGTGCAATCTTGTCGTGGTCAACAATGACGTTACAAGCGATCTGGAACAATTGTGGCTGGCAATGTATATTAATAAAAAATCATATGCAGTGGGCACGTTATATCGACCTCCTACATCTTCCTTATCGTTTCTTCATGAGTTAGAACTAACTTTGTCTAAATTTTATGTTGAATACGATAATCTAATTCTGATGGGCGATCTCAACATTGACTTGCTGAAAGTCAATCGTCAGTCTGATGCCATTCAGTCATTATTTGCATCTTACAATGTTACTCAAATAGTTGATCAACCTACCAGAGTAACTCAATCTACGGCTACATTGATTGATCTGATTTGTCTAAGTGATGATTTATCCTACTCCAATGTTCACACGTACGACTTACCCGATATGACTGATCACCGGTTAGTGTGCTGCAGTCTTAATCTTCAGAGCATCACATCCGTTCCAGAAACTCTAACTTTTCGTAATTTCAAATATTTCGACTCCGAACAGTTTGCCATCGATGCTTCCAACATCGATTGGACACTTTGTAGTGGGACTGCGAATGTGGATGATGAACTATTCTATTTTAATGCTGCGATCAATTGTCTCTTTGATCTGCATACTCCTTTGTGTCAAATTAATATAAAGAAAAAGAGACCCGGTTGGCTAACCGATAATATACGCATCATGATAAAATTGAGAAATAGGGCATATAAAAAATTTATGAAGTCTAAATCTTCTACTGATTACGAGTATTATAAGGATTTGCGCAACTTCACTACGATGTCCATAAAAAACGAAAAGAAGGCATACTTTAAGTTCCAAATTCATCAAAGATCGAGAAACCCTAAACAGTTATGGAAGTTTTTCGACCAGACCAACATCCATACAAAATCCAAGCACTCAATTAATCTTGATGATAACGATTCCAACTCACTTAACAGTTACTTTGCCAACATTGCTTCTTCTGACGTTAAACCGGAAGTTATTGCTTACTTCAATGAAAATCGATTCCCGCTTGTTTCTGGTGAATTGATATTTTACCCTGTCACATCGGAAGTGGTAGCAGCTGCAATTTTTAAACAACAATCCGGTGCTTTAGGCGTCGATAACTGTAGCGCTAGGATGCTGAAGCTTACCTTACCTTTTTGTCTTGATAGCTTAACTGATCTAATTAATTTTTGTCTTACTAATTCGGTAATACCAACATTGTGGAAGAAGTCGATCATAACGCCTATCGCTAAAAATAATAATGCCACTAAATTTACTGATCTTCGGCCAATTAGTGTGTTGCCTGCTCTTTCAAAAGTATTTGAGTCCGTTCTTCACCAGCAGCTACTAGATCACATTGAGTGTAATAGTATTTTGCCTGATATTCAGTCTGGTTTTTGCTCTGGTTATAGTACTGCAACAGCGTTGAGTAAATTTACTAATGATATCGCCAGGAATATTGACGATTCAAAGGTAACAATTGTGGCTTTCTTGGACTACAGTAAGGCTTTCGATGTGATTAATCACGAGTTACTCCTTTCTAAGTTGCTGTATTACGGTTGTGCCGGCTCGGCCATTGTTCTTTTGCGGAATTATTTGACTGGTAGAACTCAGAGGGTCAGACTGAATGGATGTTTGTCCGGTGAGCTTGCCATAACCAGTGGCGTGCCGCAGGGTAGCATTCTGGGTCCGCTTCTCTTTGCAATTTTTACTGCTGATCTTCCCAGCGTTCTTTCTTCCGACTGCGGTTTACACTTGTATGCTGATGACTCTCGAGTATATCTCTCTAACAAACCAACCTTAGTTGACAGTGTTGTTCAATCTTTGAATAATAACTTAACTTCTATTAAGCTCTGGTCTAGCGACAATGGGTTAATCCTTAACCCCAATAAAACGGTTTGTTTACGTGTGGGAAGTACATACTGCTGTACTCTAGCCGACAGCACTCGATCTCTTGACGTTGAACTTGATGGCTCCGTACTGGAGTTTAGTGAGAATGTTAGGGATCTTGGCGTAATTTGCGACAGTAACTTGAGTTTTGGGGCGCACGTTGTTAAGATTTGTGGTATAGGATACTACAAACTGAAATCCTTATACAGGTGCAAATATCTTCTTCCCCCGACGATTAAGTTGCAACTGGTGCAGAGTTTAATATTATGTTACCTTGACTACTGCAGTGTGGTTTATTACGGATACCTTACTGCCAACTTAAAACACAAACTACAGGTTCTTCAGAACTCTTGCATGAGGTTTGCCTGTGATATTGAGTTTGGCAGTCACGTTACTCCTTTTTATAATAAATTTGGTGTCCTCAAGATTCACGCTCGCTTTGAACTTCTGTTCGCTTCCTTTCTGTACAATTTGTATAAGCGTGGTAGCCCGGGGTATCTGTTGGAGTTGATGGTGAAAAGATCTGAACGCCATCAACTTGATCTTCGTTATAGCGGGAACTTGTCTATCCCGTCTCACAAGACAACTAAGTTTCAGGGCTCCTTCGAGTACCAAGCGGCGGAGATCTACAATAGGTATCTGGACGTGTTCTTGACCGGCGGAACCAACCGTTCCTTTAGAAGCGGGATCAAGAAGATTCTGATGCTTGCGCAAAATGCGTGCTAGGGTAGAACTGAAAAGCAGCTTTGCTGATTGTTTTGCCCCTTCATCGACTCTGCTTTATGAAATGTATTTATTTTTTCTTATGAAATGTATTTATTTTTTCTTTTTATTGTAAGTAAGAGTTGATGAATAAAACTATTATTATTATTATTATTATTATATATGGTGACTGAAGTTGAAGAGCGAGATTTTCCAATTGATGATGTTCTAGTTTTACCACCATCAAATAAAAATTAAAGTGGCATCATAATTAGAAATAAATTTTCTAAACAGATATAAATAAAGTGCAAGTAAAACATAAAAGCTAAAAGTGTTATAAATTTATTTTCATTTGAATTACCGCCTTCTCAAATTAAAGTTCCAAACCAAACCAAAGCTGTGATCGTTAAACAAACCGCGCACGTTGTGATTCCCACCGTAGTAATACTTATAAGTCCTTTTAAAACTGCGGATGGCTCTTTGAATGTTAACGTATTTACCTTGTTCACCTCGTTTTAACCTCTCACCTAAACTTATATGTGCCAGTGGCAGAACCACTGACAGGATACCTGAAGGAATAATTAGTACACACAAATTAAATAAAACACAGTATTCGGTTCAACGATGAATATTTATTTGACCGAAAAGAAAAAGGTAGTCTAACAACCAATTTAACAGCAAAGTTAATCTCCTTGATATCATTTAATTCAGCGCACGTTTAATTTGAAATATGATTTTAAATAACTGTTCGATAAGTAACTCCTCTATTAACATCAGATATTGTTTATCCTTTTGTAACGACCAATCATAATCTTTGTAACATTTTGTATATGCATTTCAATAACCAATTAAAATCTTTTATAGATCTAATACCCCCCGACACATTATCACACCTTAATAATTAAATTGGTACGCCCCCAATTAATTATGTCTCATCCTTAATGTTAAATCGTCGTACAAAGTAGATATAGTCATATCTTAAATAATTATGTCATATTTTATATGAATCGTCGGAAGCTTAAATAAATCGTAGGCAAAAATAATCCTGTAAAAAGAAATCTTTAACTAATACTAAACATGTTAAATAATTATTACTCGTATCTCAATGAGATATTTAATTATCGCTGAGAACAGTCATATCAAACCCTTGTACACATATTAACAAAATAATAACACAATCGAGCAAGAAGAAGACAATAAAATAACTTTCTTGGACATACAATTAATTCGCGAAAAAAACCGTTTAAAGTATAAGTGGACCCAAAAGCAAACTTGGTCAGGAAGATACCTTAACTTTAACTCCTACCATCACAAAAGTCAATTAATTAGCACCGCCATAGGCCTTGTCGATAGATCTCTAAAATTAACACACGGCGAATACCGGAAAGAAACACTGAATATAGCTAAAGAGACACTGTTTAAAAATAGATTTCCTAAAAAAACTTGTGATGAAAATTGTTAAAGACCGTGTGAACAAACTCTACAATGGTAGCAGTCTAAAGAAAGAAACATCTAACTTTACAGTCATGCCTTACGTCAGAGGACTAAGCGAGAAACTACAACGAATATTAAAACCACATAATATTAATATGACCTTTAGATCTACTAATAACATCGGACAACTTTACACTAAATTAAATAAAAGATCCCGTTCCTGCAGAAAAAAAGTCAGACCTAATATATAGTCGAATGCACAACTTGTAAATTGGTATATATTGGGCAAACCAACCAATGGCTTCAGAAGAGAATGAGTGGACATATCTCTAGTATCCGTTGTAACAAACCCGAATCAACTGCTATAGCTAAGCATATACTCGTCGACGGACATAATGCAGACTTCAAAAATGCAAAAATTTTAAAATCAGTTAGCAACTATCAAGATAGACTTCTGCACGAAATGATATGCATCAAGAAAGAAAAGAACTCCATGAATAGGAAAACCGATATAGATGGCTTGAGCAATATCTACAGCCATCTACTTGTCTAATTTCGTTCACGTATTGGGGTTAAGTTTTTCCTACTTTGACGGAAACTCAATTTAGGTTGTTCCTTAACCCACGATCATACACTCCTTGGCTTCAAGATTTTTAGATTATAGATCGTTCAGATGACAATACGTTATTTTGCGGTTTCCATGTTTTTGCTTGTTATTATTATTCTGACGAAGGTGACACAACTCACCGAAAGCTTATAAAATAAAAATTTTATTTTACGTTTAATTAACTTGTTTACTTTTAAATTTAATTGATATAATTATCACAAGTTAAGAATTAATATATTTAAATATTAACAAAATATAAATATATAGTAAAGAAATCACCAAGCCTAAATACCTTAACTTAAAATGGCCACCCAGAAATGTACTACGTTTCTTTAAATATACCCAAATATTTCATTACCAAGAACCGCCATTTTAGAATGCGCCACGTTCCATTTTAAATATACCCTTAAGCTAATTACACTCTATATACCCTAACCTACCTACCTACCTATAACACCCTATATATTTTCACCTCAGATCATTATCAACCTTCCTATTATCACAGATTAAATATACTACAGATAACTCGTGCTTATGGGAGAACGCCCGTCCGTTATTATGTATTTGGAAGCCAATTATTTTAGTATGGAAGCCATTCACTATATATCGTAGTGGCGCTGGCTGTTCGTGTTTTTCGTGGTTAGTACGTTTCATTTCTCTTCTAGCCACGGTTGAGGTATAATTGTGCTGCCAGCCATTGATTATCACACATAGACATTTTCTATAGAAAAAGCGTGGGATGATCGGGTACTTACGGAATTTTTCTTCTAGTACCCCACCAGCAATATATCATGGCCAGTATAGGCAGCCCACTAGAAATGGTAAAATACATTACGCGAGCTATCTGTAGTATATTTAATCTGTGCTATTACTAAAAACAACTTCCTTTACATTTACCAAAACGATCAATCTCCTTAAAACCGCCAATACCATTCTCCATTTTATCCCAATACATATTACGCATATACTTTTGTTATAAGATTCTTTCATGGTCTCACAATTTAAATAAACAGTTCTTTTGTTTTCATCAATTCATTAAATCTCGCATAAAATTAACATAATATGAATCATCCTTCAAACTAATTAATTTAAATCTCTTGTGAACTGAAGATATAGCAATATTTAAAATAGTTTTAAACTCAAATCAACATCTACGCCTCTAGAGCCATTAAAGTTATTACGTATTAACTTGAAAATTCTAACACCCCATCCTGTCCTTATTTAAATAGATTATAATTAATAAATGTATTAAACTTACGTATTTTAAATTTGTTGATAACTAAATTATATTTGAAACAATTTTAAATTCAATTATTGAATAACTTTTAAAACTTTTGTTCACATTAAAATCAACCTTCCTCCTCGATGGTCAAAGGTGTCTGGCTCTACCTACGTTTCTTAATTCTAACGGTCACTTTCTTTTCTAACGGATATCGACATTCTGTTGCTTTAAAACCCATGTTGCCAAGTCGCTTTACGTTACAAGCAAACCAAATTGAACTAAATTTAAAATTTCGCGCCCATTATATTTAAATTCAAATTACAATATTACAAGTTACTTACTTATAAAGACAAGATATAAAAGTTAAAGTAATTACCCTTCTTTTATTTTTTGAAAGCCTTCTGCACTAGTTGGAAATTTTATGTAATATATTGGAACAAAGTGGTTGGTTACTTACTTCTTACTTCTTGTTTAAAAAAATTTTAATTTTTTTATATAAAGTATATTAATATATAATAAATAAATTGTTTTAAGTTATATTTCTTTACTTACTGCTCATGTATATCGTCAACAGCGTTCAAAAATTCGTAATGAAAGTATGCAGTTGCTATTTTTGGAACTGTTTGTGCCACTGTTGCCACTGTTTGTAAAAATTTACTTAATTATTAATTTAAAAAATTCTAATGTACTATAATACACTTTAAACTCATTAAATAGTGGATACACTTCAAATAGAAAATAACTTAAAAAAGTTTAGAATTTTTTTAAGTATTTTTGTGGTATTTAGTAGCATGTGATGTTAAAATAATCAAACTTAACAAAATATTAAAATAATAAAATTTTAACTGTTAAGTAAATAAATACATACTACGAAGAAACATAATATTTAACGAAACTAAAATGACAATAATTCACATTTAACTGGGTTGAACTTAGAATATTTGAATAAACAAGAAAATCGAATTCTGAAAAAATTACGCTATAGAAATGATAAAAATGATTTAAAAATAAAAAAAAAAAACCTGTAACATAATATAAAGGCCTTTATTTCACGATTATTTCCGATCATCAGTCATGTATAACAGTAAAAATAACAAGGAGTGAGAGCAAATATACCAAAAAATTAAAAAAAGTTTACAAAATTAAAAAATCAAGAAATTAACTAAATTTTAAATGTTGCGCTTACCAAATAACCAAACTAAACGACACCATGTGTCTAAATGAAATTTTAGGTTAAGTAAAAGAATATAAATTTTAAATCCCCATGCTCTATAAATTTGTTATTTTTATTTATTCTTTCCTGAAAAAAGCTAGAGACCCCGCCTGAAATTCCATCTATCACTTCGAAAATACATTTGAAAAAAAAATTTTAATTTTACCACGTTTTTGCACCTAAAGCACGTTTACTGTAAATAGAAAATAACTTAAAAAAGTTTAGAATTTTAAGTTAAGTATTAAGTGTTTCGTTAAATATTATGTTTCTTCGTAGTAGGTATAATTTACTTAACAGTTAAAATTTTATTATTTTAATATTTTGTTAAGTTTGATACACTTCAAGTTTAAATTAAAGAATTAATGCTTTAAATTGAAAAATGGAGTAGAAAAAGCACTTTGCTAACTTTGGTAATAGGTATGTGGCAATTGCTAAGTTAGCAAGATTTTTAGCAATAAATCTTTTAAAATTTAGCAACGATTATTAATTTTGGTGTTACAGAATAATTTGAGCCATATTGCTTATTTAGCAATATTGCTAATTTTTAGCAAGTTGCTAAGATTATTTTTAGTTACAGAATAGCACTGATTGTTACATTGCCAGGTGAAACGCTTAATGCCTATGTATTCTTGGAGTTAATAAAAAAAAAGAATAACTGTTGAATTTTCATCCAGCAGTTCTCTTTCTCTTTCAACGCTACCGCATCTGCTTTCTTATTTTCAATGTCTTTATTTTGTATTACAACATTTATCAGCACGCGAACTTTATTTTCCATAAAATTCTTGAACCGCTACCTTTTAGAGACCCTTTCATTTGACTGTAATTATAATTGTGTATGATATATATGTAAAGATATACAAAATTACTTTAATATTTGCTGACTTTTACTAATTAACATCATTTAATTCACTGCCAACCCAACATATACACACGAAAAATTGTTCAAACTACTATTTTGTTAAAGTTATGATAAATTTGTTTGGAAAGACCGGTTTTCTTAAAAGTATGTTTAATGTGGTTTTTTATTTTATCTGCCTGATAGATATAACAAACTTTACTAAAGGATGGAAAGATCGGTCTTTAATCTAAAAAAAAAAGAATCAAACTTTTTACAAGCTCAACGTTTTCTACTCTAGGCGCGGGGTCTCTAGCTTTTTTCAGAAAACAATAAATAAAAATAAGAAATTTATAGAGCTAATTGAAGAGAAAGAAGAAGAAAACTCTGCCCACTTTTTTTTAAACCGACAAATTTGTCGATTGGCAATAATTTCTTTGTAGTTTATTATAACGGTCACTTTATACTAAGTAAGTAAAATACTAAGGTAAAATACTTTAACCTATCCAGTAATCAAGTGGCTTCTTATGGAAAACCTAACGAAATTATTATTAATTAAATATTATCAAAGTACAATCAGAAATGACGAAGGAATTGAATGAATAACTATTTTGACAATCTTTACCAGGTTTCGCAATAAGAATTATTTGGGCCTCCTTCCATTGTGAAGGGAAGCAGCGTGTTCTAAGAATAGCGTTAAATATAAAGGTAATCATCCTTACACTCTCTTGTGGCAACTCCTTTAGAATTCTGCCAGTTATCAAGTCATAACCCGGTGCTTTTCTTATATTAAGATTGGTCTGTATAATTGTCGCAACTTCTGAAATCTTCAATGGTTTAATTGGGAGGCCCATCTGATAGGGAGAACTTAGAGTTTGTTGGATTGATTCTTTTTCCTCTGGGTAAACTTCAATTGGGAATAGTTTGAAAACCTCTTCAAGATGTTCTGCAAAAGTACTTACTTTTTCTTCGTCTTTTCTGGCCCAGCTACCGTCTTTAGTTCTGATAGGTGGATATGTATTTTGAGTTTGTTTAATTTTTTTTGTAACCTTCCACAAAGAGTAGTCAGTAGCTTCCGTTGGGGACAGACTTTTTAGAAATTTTTTTATGTCTTGATTTTTGTTGTTATTTAGCATCTTTTTGAGTTGTTCAGTGGCGCGGTTAGACAAATTAGACAAGCGATAAGACAAATTTAAATCGCTCCATCAACCAATTAAAAAAGATGCTAAGCGATTTTGTAATCGATTGGTTTTTATAAACCATAGTATTAAGAAATTCTTAGAAGATCTTGCACCCACGGAAGTAAGTAACTATTCGCTCTGGAAGATAACAAAGAAAATAACTTCAAAATAGCAAACCCCCAATTATAACACAAAATGGAAGCTGGGCTAGAACGGATAATAATATAGCAAACACTTTTGCGGATCACCTTAGTAACGTTTTTAAACCGTTCCCAATGGAAACTTTCCCAGAAGAGGAAAACGCTATACAACAAATCCTAGATGCTCCCTACCCAATGGGACCTCCAAATTAAACCTACAAAAACGGCAAAAGTCCGGATAGGTATAAAAAATCTTAATCCAAAGCAAGCACCTGGGTATGACCTGACAGGAAGTATTCTAAAAAATTTATCGACAGAAGGAATAAAAATGATTACAATGATCTTTAATGCTATTCTCAGATTGGAATATTTTCCCTCACAATGGAAAGTAGCTAAAATAATTCTTATTCCGAAGCCTGAGAAAGAACCAACAGAAATTGCTTCTTATCGTCCAATTAGTCTCCTACCTATCATATCTAAGGTGTTCGAGAAGATCTTAGTAGCTAGGCTCAAACACCTACTCGAAGAAAAACAATTAATACCCGACCACCAGTTTGGATTCCGACAAAACCATTCTACAATAAAGCAGGTACATAGAGTGGTCAAAAAGATTAGAGAAGATCTAGAGCATAAGAGGTACTGTTCTGCAGCATTCTTGAATATTTCGCAAGCGTTTGATAAAGTATGGCACGCTGGCTTGATATACAAAATTAAGACCACATTACCACATTCTTATTACCAAGTGCTGAAATTTTATTTGACAGACAGACGCTTTCTTGTGAAGTGCGGAGACTACTCAACTTTTTTCTCAATAATATCAGGTGTTCCACAAGGCAGTGTGCTTGGTCCACTTCTGTATCTTCTGTATACTTCTGATATGCCGACTAACTCCGGAACTGAAACTGCCACTTATGCTGACGATACTGCGATAATGGCCTCATATCAAGATCCAAATGTTGCCTCTAAAAACCTTCAAGAACATCTCAATAAAGTAGAAAAATGAATGATAAAGTGGCGGATTAAACACAATGGTACAAAATCCACTCATATCACGTTTACTCTTAGGAGAGACATATGCCCTGCTGTGTCACTAAACAATATCGTTCTTCCGCAAAGTGAAGAGGTCAAATACCTTGGTATCCATCTGGACAGACACCTTACATGGGCTAAGCATATATGAAAAGAGAGACTTCAACTGTGTCTTATCAACCGTAAAATGTATTGGCTAATGAGTAGAAATTACCATCTTAAAGTGGAAAATAAGCTATTAATATACAAAGCCTTCATCAAGCCAGTATGGGCATATGGCATACAATTATGGGGCTTCTCTAGCAAATCAAATATTATGAAATTACAACGATTGCAGTCCAAAACACAACGAGCGGTTTGCGATGCACATTGGTATATTCCCAATGATGTCATACATCGCGACCTGTGCGTGTCCACAGCCGTGGTCCACAGTCAAAGAAGAAATTACTGAAGCGAGCAAAAAGTATCAACTCAGACTCGGTGCTTACCCAAATATTTTGGCTTCAAATATCCTCATTGCCCCAAATATAAAAAGGTTAAAGAGGCTTGATCCCTTAGACATGCCCCAGCGAAGATAGTGCTAACTGTGGTTCTATTGATTATTTGAAGTCTGTTTTTTACAGTATTCAAATCTCAAAAGAAAATTTAGTACAACCATAATTAAGAAAAATACACACAGCTACAAACAGTTCAGATCTAGACTTTTTTAGATTTAGAATTAAACAAGGAGAAACTGGCAAACATCTCACCACTGATGAGCACTCGGGTACTAGTAAAATGGCTATTTTAGATATTTTAAAATATCTAAAAAAATAAATGGGTAGGTACAAAAAAAAATAAATGAGGTACAAAAAGGTACAAACGAGGTACAAACCATTAAAACTATTTTAGATTCAAAATTTGAAATGAGGGTCGGAGCTGGCAAAATGCTTATTTTAGAAATTTCAAAATATCTGGAAAACTAAATGAGTACAAATAAAAAAAGGTGCTCATCACCACTGATGAGCACCCGGGTACTAATAAAATGGCTATTTTAAATATTTCAAAATATCTGAAAAACTAAATGGGTAGGTACAAAAGAAAATAAAGGAGGGACAAACGGGTACAAACGAAGTACAAATAATTAAAGCTATTTTGGATCCAAAATTCGAAATGAGGGGAGGAGGTAGTGAAATTCACCTAATTTAAATCGCAAAATATTACTGAAAATTTGGGAAAAAAAAAACAATTTGATTGAATCAAGAAATGTTACGACTAAACATTTTAAATAAAAATACTTACATAGCTATTATTATAACGATTTGGATTGCTGTAAACATTTTTGTGAATTTTTTTATTCATTTTAACAAAAATTATATTATCACTCAAACTAATAAACAATTTTATGATTTTGCTATTATATTTACTATTTTGAAAATGAGTCAAAGTATTCATTTCTTCTACTTTGCTATCCTGGATGTTGAGTTAAAGTGAAAGATTTCAAAACTTAGGAATATCTGTTAAGAAACAAAGTTACTTCATATCGATAACCTTTTTGACACAGGTTGAGACATTCACAAAAATGTGTGCAATGTCATAGAATATTTGAACAAATTTTACTCTTGGGTACTCATGGTGAACTGTTCTATTGCTTTTTATCGGATTGCTACGAAAATTTTTAGACTATCAAGTCTTTACAGACACAAGATTAAAACATCAGATATTTTTACATGTATAATTTTTATATGAATATTATTTTTTATACTTGATATAGTTGCTATAACTATATAACTTATAAAGTAAATAGATTCATTGGGAATTAGGATTATAATTTATGAAAATTTATTTAATTAATTTTCAGAAGAAGAAAATAAAGAGAAGTGTTCAAGTTATGTATGTATAGCGAACAGACACACAGCGATAAGAAAAGAAGTAATTGTCGCAATTATTAATAAAGCATCCCTTTGGAGATTGATGCTTGTAAGTTTTAGATTTCGACATTTTTCTTGCAATTATTACATAACAAAGTGTCCATTAAAGTTGGAAAATTGTATAGTCATTGATACCACCATGTTATATAAAGTACTAGTAGGTATAGTGATTCCCACGAAAAATGACGATGACGACATAATTGACTGATTATAGTAACAACGTGTAGTTTATAATCAGTACCTGTCATTTTGTATTAATATGACAGAGCACGAAAATGAATTTCACGTCTTACGTTCAAAATTCTAATAACGACTTACGTTATTGCGTTTGTTCGACGATAGTAAGAGACAGATATACTCATAGCATGTCGTAACTATAATTTTGACTTCAGTTGTGAATAATTTTACATTTTTAATTGTCATAATGACATTTACGTATTTTCATTTTGTGGTTAGTGGTTTTTGCGATTTTACTTTACGAATTTAAGCTCTTTTATTTTATTAACAAAAATAGTTCTTTTTAGAACTCTCAACATGTCTATGTCTATACACGGAAGAACATTAAAATCTCAATCGAAACAGTTGATTTTAAATTTGTTGAATTATTTTGAACGTGGAAAACAGCATGGAATCCCCAATCATAACCTATATTTGGTTTAACAGATGACATGGAATTTGTTAAACTAAAACGAAAGTGAGAAAGAAAATAAAAAAAAAGAAGACCAATATATTCATATTTTCAAATACACTTTATTTGACTAGGGATTCTTTGCTTAGTTCATACGATTTTGGATTGTGTCGTCATCGTCATCTTTCGTGGGAATCACTATACATTCTATTTATTGGTATTTTAAAATAAAATTATAATATTCTATTTTAGATGATACTTACTGGAACAACCTGTATATTTCTTCTAATTCAATATGATCAAAACATAATATAGTATGCATTATTAATAATAAGTAAGGTAAGTAGTTTCTTAACTCACGATCACTTACTATTTGATATCAAGACCATGGTGTATTAATATTTATCCACGACCACTTCATTAGGAAGGTTTAATACGCATAAGCATAAGCAGTGTATTATTTGAAGAACAAAAAATAATAGCCAATAATGTTGCCGAAGAATGTCTTATTTCCTGGCCGGTTAAACTTTCTGGACCAAAGAGCCCAAGAAATTAAGCTATTTTTGAAAAGGTTTTCAAAATTGTGTTGATGCCTATATGTTGTGTAGTATATTTTCCACCTACATATTGCAAGAAAAATCTCTCATTGACAGTTTAGGTCGCAGGTTAATGTATTCTTGACACATTTCTACAGCATTAACTGAAAAAGCTTTTTCCATAATCATAAAACTTCTTGAAATATTTGTTTTTGTATCTGTAATGAGTACGTACAGGTAACTGCCTGTCTTGAACATGGCTAATATCTAAAAATGTTAATTCATTGAATAGACAAGCACACTTATGACTCCCATGCTCGTTGCAACTTGCAAAACATTCAAAATAAAAACATCAATGTATTGAGATGACCCGAGCTGTTAAAATTTATAAATATTTGCTCATTCCAAAAATTATTCTTCTCGCTCGGATACATCCATTATTTTAACAAAAGACTCTTGTATTGTTGAAGTTAATTTGTAAATTTTTGTTAATTAATTCTGTTGCCTTGCAATGTGGTATCGTCGTTTGCCTTCGCATGTGGTATTGCAGCTGGCGTCAGCCTGTATAACAAATTTGCTTCGATATATTTTTATGCAATTTAATCAAAATTTTCAAATTTTCAAAACCACCACCACCCTTACTTAGATAGATAACACGTCGAATTGGATAAGGTTAAAATTGAAAGTACGATCCGCTGAAAGAATTTTACATTGGAAATAAATTACATGCAATTGAAAATTAATTATTTTAAAAAATTTATTTATTTTTTTTTTTTGGATTGGAAAATATTTTTTTATTTTCAAAACGCTAGAATCTTCGTTCTAAAATTATCTAAAGTGTTCGCAATTCAGGGCTAACCCGAGGCAAAACAAAGAATTGTAAAATCTCTAAGAGAAATACACTTCAATATAATAGATATTTTGTATGTAAAAATTATTTGGAAACCTGCAGGCAAACAGCTATCTGCGCGTGGGGTAAACATTTTTGAATATGGTAAATGTTACTTATACTAACATTTTATCAAATTATACCTATCTTTAATTTTTTTACTCTGGTACAAATTTATTTTTTTGTTTAATAATATACAATCAATCCTGTCTGACTTTGGAATCTTTTTATATTAAATTTATTTTGCAGTTTTAAACATCAGGTTGCTTAATAAAGTTAGTGAAACCAATTTTTTATAAATTTTTAGGCAATCTAGTATAGTTTTAATTCTTTTCAAATATAAAAAGAGAATTTAGGAGGTTATAACGCATGTCATAGAAACGATTCCAAGACTTTCTAGGTCTGCACGTCGAGTGCCCATTTTTTCTCGTGGATTAAAGCCTTATTAATCTTTTACATATAAACACCATATTATAAACATTGTATAAATAAATTTTGATGAAAGCGATAACCTTCGCGGAAAGCTTAATAAAAATACTAATAATAATAATAATTATAATAATAATTTTATTCTTCTCTAAGAAAATGTACATTAGAAAGTGCACACCAGAAAAGAAAAAAAAATGGCAAACACTCGAAAAGAAGAAAACGTTCAATAACAAACTAAGTTAACAAAAAATCCTTGAAATCATAGGTTTCCTTTTCAATTAATAATTCATATACAGCCTTTTTATAATCTTTAAGAGTATTTATTGCTTTAATTTCATTTAGTAGTTTATTTTAAAATTTTATGCAAGAATAATAACAGTTCTTCTCCGTTGTTGCTAATCGATGATGTGGTATACTGTAATCTATACTTCTTGTCTGATAGTGATATTTCTCATTAAAGTTCTGCGAAAACAAATGCTTATTTTTATATAAAACGCTCTCCTGTATATAAATTGCCAACACTGTTAGTAATCTGTTTTGTTTAAATTTCTTCCTGCATTTTAGCTTTAGTATAGTTCTTAATGCTTGCTTTTGTATCTTAAATATCTTATCAATTTGACCTCTCCCATAGAAAATTATTCCATATCTCACCTTGAACTCAAACGTTGCCTGATAGACGGTGTTCAGTATTCCAAAACTCACATAATTCGCTATTACTCTCAATCCATATACAATGGCGTTTAAACTTGTCGAAACCACTCGGATTTGCTCTTTCTATGTTAGCTCACCATCTATGTGCACTCCCAAGAATTTCGTACTGCTACTGATATTAAATATTATTATCATTTAATGAACTTGTTCAATTTAAAAACTTTTTAATTTAAGTAAATATTTGCATGAGCAAAATGTCATGTTTTCTACATGACATAGTTCTTGCATTTAAATTTAGAAAAGTATAACAACTAACTTATTAATTTATTTTTTCATTAATACTACTTTCAATATAACTTAGGTAATATTACGACAAAGAATTTATATCGTGGTTAATATTCTAAATCAAGTCAAAATTCAAAATCAAGTCCAAATTAATGATTTACAGTCAAATTTATTACTATTATTATTAAAAACTAAATAGAGGTCAAGAATGAAGCCCTATTAAGCGTCATGTTACTAAATTCGTGTCAATTACTAAAAGAAAAATAAAGTTAATACAAGTTAGGAAATTAATCATTTCACTATTACTTTTTACCTAACGGTGGTCAAGTCGTCGACTTTCTGATATCACATTCAATTCGAATTTATCCAAAACATGAAGTTTTTCTGGATTTCTCAAAGAAAATATTATTGTTGAATGTTTTTCTACTTTTCTTATAAAATTTTTTATTGTCGACAATTCATCAACATTCTTTACCTCCGCCAAAAATTACACAAGTAAAATAAAACTTTTTATTTCGCTTATAGCAATCAGTAAGCCACAAAAATTAATATAATAATAATAATAATAATAATAGCAACTTTATTCGTTAACTATATTTACAATGAAAAATAAAATATAAATACAAAAGGGAAAAAATAAATACAAAAATGAAAAAGTAAATACATTTCATAGAGTCAACGAAGAGGCAAAACAATCAGCAGAGCTGTTTTTCAACTTCCCCCTAGTCCGCATTTTGCGCAAGCAGCAGCATTTCCTTGACCACGCTTTTAAGGGAACGGCTAGTACCGCCGGTTAAAAACACGTCTGCATACCTATTAAAGACCTCCGCCGCTCGGTACTCGAAGGAGCCCCAAAACTTAGTCGTCTTATGAGACGGGATAGATAAATTCCCACTATAGCAAAGATCTAGTTGATGGCGTTCAAATCTTTTTTCCATCAACTCTAACAGGTATCCCGGGCCACCACGCTTATACAAGTTGTACAGAAACGAAGCGAACAGAAGCTCAAAACGAGCAGGAATCTTAAGCACACCAAATTCAATAAAAGAAGAGGTAACGTGGCTACCAAAGTCTATATCACAGGCAAATCTCATACAAGAGTTCTGCAGAATCTGTAGTTTATGTTTTAGGTTAGCAGTAAGGTATCCATACTAAACCACACTGCAGTAGTCCAGGTGACATAACACCAAACTATGTACCAACTGCAACTTAATTGTTGGAGGAAGAAGATACTTATACCTATATAATGATTTCAGTTTGTAGTATCCAATAACACAAATCTTAATAACGTGCGCTTTAAAGCTTAAGTTATTGTCGCATATTACGCCAAGGTCCCTAACATTTTCTCTAAACTTCAGTACGGAGACATCAAGTTTAACATCAACAGATTGAGTGTGGTCGGCCAGAGTACAGCAGTATGTACTTCCCATACGTAAACAAACCGTTTTATTGGGGTTAAGGATTAACCCGTTGTCACCTGACCAGAGTTTAATAGAGATTAAATTATTATTCAAAGATTGAACAATACTGTCAACAAAGATAGGTTTGTTGGAAAGATATATTCGAGAATCATCAGCATACAAATGTACACCGCAATCGAAAGAAAGAACGCTAGGAAGGCCAGCAATAAAAATGGCAAAGAGAAGCAGATCCAAAATACTACCCTGCGGCACGCCACTGATTATGGCTAGCTCACCAGACAAGCATCCATTTAGCCTGACCTTCTGACTTCAACCAGTTAAATAATTCCGCAAAAGAACAATAGCTGAGCCGGCACAACAACTTAGAGAGAAGCAACTCGTGATTAATCATATCGAAAGCTTTGCTGTAGTCCAAGAAAGCCACAATTGTTACATTAGAATCGTCAATATTCTTGGCGATATCATTAGTAAACTTACTCAATGCCGTTACAGTACTATAACCAGAGAGAAAACCAGATTGAATAGCAGGTAAGATATTAATTCACTTGATGTGTTCTAGTAGCTGCCGGTGCAGAACAGACTCAAAAACTTTCGAAAGAGCAGGCAACACACTAATTGGTCGAAGATCAGCAAATTTAGTGGCGTTATTATTTTTAGCGATATGCGTTATGATCGACTTCTTCTACAATGCTGGTATTACCGAATTAGTAAGACAAAAATTTATAAGCTTAGTTAAGTTATCAGACAAAAAGGTGAGGTGAGTTTCAGTATCCTAGCACTACAGTTATCGACGCTCAAAGCACCGGATTGTTGTTTAAAAATTGCAGCTGCTATCACTTCTGATGTGACAGGGCAAAATATCAATGAACCAGAAACAAGTGGGAAATGATTCTCATTGAAGTAAGTAATAACTTCCGGCTTAATGTTAGAAGAAGCAATGTTGGCAAAGTAACTGTTAAGTGAATTGTGATCGTTATCATCAAGATCAATAATTGTGTGCTTGGATTTGGTATGGATGTTGGTCCGGTCAAGAAACTGCTATAACTGTTTAGGGTTTTTTGACTTTTGATCAATTTGGAACTTAAAGTATGCCTTCTTTTCGTTTTTAATAGACATCGTAGTGAAGTTGCGCAAATCATTATAATACTCATAATCATTAGAAGATTTAGACTTCAAACATTTTTGATATTTCTCAGTTTTATCATAAGTCGTATATTATCGCTTAGCCAACCGGGTCTCCTTCTCCTTGTATTAATTTGACATAAGGGAGCATGCAGATCAAATAGATAGCTGATTGCAGCATTAAAATAGAAGAGCTCATCATCCACATTCGCAGTTCCACTACAGAGTGTCTAATCGATGTTGAAAGCATCGATGGCAAACCGTTCGGAGTTGAAAAATTTGAAATTTCAAAAAGTCAGAGTTTCTGACACGGATTTAATGCCCTGAAGATTAAGACTGCAGCACACTAACCGGTGATCAGTCATATCAGGTAAGTCATATGTGTGAACATTGGAGTAGGATAAATCATCGCTTACACAAATCAGATCAATCAATGTAGATCAATATTGTAAGATAAAAGTAGTGACTGAATGGCATCAGACTGACAATTGACTTTGAGTAAGTCAATGTTGAGATCGCCCATCAGTATAAGACCATCGTATTCAACATAAAATTTAGACAAAGTTAGTTCTAACTCATGAAGAAAAGATAAGGGAGATGTAGGAGGTCGATATAACGTACCCACTGCATATGATTTTTTATTAATATGCATTGCCAGCCATAATTGTTCCAAGTCACTTGTTACGTCATTGCTGACCACGACAAGACAGCACTTGATACTATTTTTAATGAAGCAACAAACCCCACCACCTCTAGAAGAACAATCGTTTCTATAAAGCAAGTAACCGGGAATGTCAAGTAAAGAGGAAGGAAATTGAGGCGACAACCAACTTTCAGAAATTGAAATAATTTGAAAGTTCTTTATAGTAACAAAATAGCAAAAGTCGTCAAAATATTTAACAATAGATCTAATATTAATGTGACATATGAAAAAGTTATCGATAGTGTTAAAGTTAGTAACAGTACTGCAGGTGTTACTATCATGATGGTATTGGAAAACGGACGCGCCAGAACACACAACAGGAGGACTCTGAGAAGCATTTGAATAGAAGCAGAGTAGTGGTGCTAAGGAGCAGACAGACTGGCTCCTTCGCTGAGAAAATTTGAATGCTTGATGTTGCTGCGTGGCGCACGCGCAAATCTAAAACGCTTAACAGCCACGCGAGACGGCCAAAACTCAGGCCTAAGTAAAGTAGAAACCACAGAAGCGGGAACAGAAACACCATATCTCCTAGCTACCCGACTTTACTTCAAGCTCCGTACATTCAAGCCTGAGGTCAGAGGACAATTCGGTCGGAAAATTAGAGAAAATGAACTCGGTAACCTGTTCAGGTGTCGTATTAAGGCTCAACTTTGAAACGTAAATGCCAACAGGAGGGTCATAAAGAATGAGCGACTTATCTGAGTGCTTAGATCCAACTGCACTGAAATTTTCTAGTAAATTTGCTTTCTTTATATTCCAATGTAAGGCTGAAAGAAAGCGTGTTGGTCTATTAGTTAATTTTTAGTTAAAAAAATAATTTTAGTTTTTAAATAATAAATAAATAATTTTAAATAATTTTAGTTAGAAAATTATTTTTTAATTTATTGTTTATTTCTATTGATGAAAAAAATATAAAAAGTATAATACAGCAATAAATGCACAAAAACGTAGAGCTTGTAATAGCAAATACATAAATTACATTGCATAAACTTTGAATAGACTAGACTCAACGTTTGAAATACTTGCTGTATGCAATTTCCCCACTCCTTTACCCTCGTATACGTTATGTATTGATAGCATTTAGAATAGGTGCATTTTAAGTACGAGTCTTTCGAAGAACGTCTCTTGCAACTGGCAGCCGTCGCATCGTTATCTTATCGTATAGCAATTCAGCATCACTATTAAATTTTAACTGCATGTGTTGATTTCAAAAGCGTTTCTTTAGAAATTGTAAAAGTATAATGTATTTATAAGGTAAAAATATAATTAAGAAATTAAAACACCACATCATTTTTTAAATACGAATAGTGTCTGTCGAAATTTTATTAAAAATTATGATTTTTAATAAAACTTTTTTTTCGTTTTGGTCGCTAACTTTTTCTGGGGAGACGCAGTCTCAAAGACTCCCCTGACGGGCCGCCACTGCTTAATATTAATAAAAATGTTCTAGTTTAATTAAAAAAGGTGCCAATAAGCAAGCGTTTCAAGGTTTTTCATTACATTTAAGTACTGCCAAGTTTGTTTGCATTGTATAGTTATTTTCTTACAGTATCAATCGATATGCCGCCAACGATAAACGTTATATCAAACCGTGGTTTTCACAATGATTTTTACACATCCATGATCCCAAGTTATATTTTGGAAATGGTTGTTGGTACATATAATTTTCAACTTAAAGGTCCACCCGGAAAACAAACTTTTACATTAATTAACATTACAAGTCCTTATCAAATAATATCCCATTTATTTTATTTATTTATTGCTATATACAAATTAAAAAAAGATGATTTTTTCAGAACACATAAAACAAAACAAAATTTATTTAATTGGTATATTGATTTTTATGATGCTCACTGCGATATAATACTACAAATATTGCTATGTTGGAGTGCTTATTTGAACCGTTATTCAAAATTATGTGCATGGAAAGACATGCTTCTTGAAGATAAGAAAATGTCACAAGCACAAATTATAAACAAAAATGTTTACGTATTCTTCATTATATCTGTATGGATAGTGTTGAATATTCTTCAAAATTTTATTCTGCACTTTATGGAACTATATGGCGGTTATAATAACAATAATTTACAAACTATATTAATATTTTGTATTTTAAATCTCTGTAAAACATCAATTGCTGTTACTTATTTATCGTGGATGTTAAGTTTAAACGAAAGGTTTTATAATTTAACTAACAGTTTTAAAAAATTGAACTATGTGGTGTTGCCGAGTTATTTAACAAAAATTCGAGAAATTCACAAGAATATGTGTGATATTCTTAACAATGTGAACAACATTTATTCTATGCTTATCATAATGACTTTGTCTATAGATTTTTATGTAATATTTACAGAAGTCTTCAATTTAGTTGATCCACATAGAAAGAAAATCTTATTTGAATGTTATATACAATGTGGAAATATAATTTATTTTGGGTTTGATGCACTGGCTTTGGTATTGGCAGCAGATTTTCTCATGAATCAAGTATGGGAAAATTACATAATATATGGTACAATAATACCTACCATATTTTTTTTAGGTAAACTCAATGAAGAGTGAGTTGTTGAAATTGTCGATAAATAACAGAAATGTTGATTTAAGGAAAGAAGTAAATTATTTTTTTTTAATGTTGTTTCTTACTTATTTCTATCAACTTTCAGATTTTAACATTTTCTTTGCAGCTGTTACATAATGATAAGTGGATTAAAGCTGGAAATTGTATAATCATTAATACAACTTTGTTATATGCCGTATGTAACATTTTATTTCCTATCTATTGATAATACCTAGCAGTAATACAAGGAGTCTCTGAAAGTCTAATCGAAAACAGAAATACTATAGGTTTCTAGACTAAAAATTGTTTGGTTATTATTTGAATTTTTTAAGTTCTTAAAAATGAGTTGGAAAGATAGCTAAAGAATAAATTGGTATTAAAAATTTTAATTGAAATCTAGATAGAAAGAAAAAAATAATTAAAAAATAATAAAAATATTGTATTTTATGTTTATTATAAAAAAGTTTTTAATTCATTTGTTTATTTTAATGAGTACCAGTCGCAGTTCAATATTTCGAATATTCTGTGAGGCACCCTGTATAAATAACCAAATATATTACTACTTATATTTTATTTTAGATGTTTAGTACTGCTGCAACATACATATTCATTTTAATACAGAGCAGTAAAATATGAGTGAAAAGTAAAATATATATTTTTACTAGATTATTATTAATATTAAACACGCGACTTTCATGTATTGATAATTAATAAAAGTTATGAGTATGATTTCAATGTGAAATATATTTGTTTATTTCTTGTGCCTAAATATGTATTTAAAAAAATAGATTTTCAATTCAATTTTCAGTTTGAACTTATTTTTATACTCTGCATTATCATTCGATGTCAAAAAATTTTGTTTTTCTGTCTTAACCAACCTGTAATATTCTTTTGGTATAATTTTTCTTATTGCATTTTTATTTTTTAAGTGGTTTCTATTTGTACACTTTATATTTTCCCATTCTTAACTTCTTTCTTATTTAATTTTTAATGGGAATTTAAACTAATCCAAATAAATAACAACATAGCAAACAATACTATACCTTATTTATCTATCAAAGGAAGGGTTAGGGTACTATATTTAAACTCTAGTTACGAGACGAGATTTACAAAATATTTTGTTGCCTAAAATTAGGACAGTGAACGAGTTTCACTAGTCACAGATTTTTAAAATATATGAACATAAAACTTTGATCCAAATACTATTTATCTCTATAATTGGTTGGTTTCAAAACTAAACCTAAGATTTTAAAAATTTTTTTGAAATTTGGATAAGTATTTAAACTGAGCGCCATGATTGACCAATAAAACTTAATCATGATTATACGCTGTTGTTAAAACTAAAGATAAAGATTCAGTTTGGTACGGCACTATATATGAAATTTTACTTTATTCTTTTTTTTTCTACTTCTATTAAGATTTTACGCAACGGGGACCTTTCAATAGCTGTTGGGAGACAATATCAATGTAAGTAGAAGCACTGCATGCAGAGTTATTTGAAAAGTTTTGAATTTAATTGCAGATTTAAAGCCTAATTATATATTGCAATGTCCCCAGCTATACAAATTGTAAAATTTCTACTTAATCTAGAAATATTTTCGCTTGAGTGTACATTCATTATTAATTAACATGAGACGCTTGTAATTGATGTTTTAAATTGAATTTAAATTTGTATTTTTTTAACAATTTTCAATTTTAAAAGCGTAATGAAATAGTTGCCACGTTAAATTTTATTACCCTATGGTATCGCAAACGTATGCATGTCCTGCATCTGGCGTCAGCTTGCCGGTCAAACAAATTTGTTTGTGAATTTACTTTTAAGCAACAACCAAAAATTATCACAAAATCTTTAAATTTTAAATACTTACACTAAATAAAATAAAACAAAAACAACCCTCACTTCAAATCAACTTACATTTTATTTTGTTAAAACAATTAAAAATCAAAATTATAACTTAGCGTAGCTGGAATAACAATCCTCCCGCTAGTCACCGCATACCGCGTTTCTTGCCTTGAACACCTTCTGCATGGTTACCAACACAACATTATTTACTTAAAATCTCATGTACAGCGTACTTACAAGTAAATAATCTACAATAACAAATGCAAACTTCAAAATAATTTACAAAATAACAAATTAATGTTTTTATGGTTTCAAAACACGACGATGAAATTGCAAATATAAAAACAGAATTTTATAACATTAAGACAATTCTCGGGCGTGGTAGGTGCAATCGACTACACTCACGTGAGGATTCAGTCTCCCGGGGCAATAACGCCGAACAGTTTAAAAACAGAAAAAGTTATTTCTCACTAAATATTCAAGCTGTATGCGATACAAAATTAAAAATTTGCAACATTACTTGGAAGTGGTCTGGGTCAGTTCACGACTCAGCCATTTTTAATGATTGATCCTTGTTTGCAGTTCCGGATGCTGAAGACTACGGATACTGGATACTTGGCGATAATGGGTATGCCTGCAAGCCATACTTACTGACCCCTTTGCTTTATCCTGCCACACTTTCTAAAGAAGCTTACAATCGTAGCCATATTTCAACACGAAATACTGTTGAGAAGACTTTTGAAGTTTCAAAAAGACGTTTCTCTTGGCACACACTGGCTTGCGTAACAAATTGGATACGGCAGTCGTCATTGTTGTATCATATGCTGTACTACACAACATTGCTGTAAACTTGCGTGAAGATGATTTTAACAATATAGTTAACATAGACGATGCAGTAGCAGATTTGCTACCTGATCATCAAAATGCACGAGATGCAAATGTTAGTGCACGTACTGCTTTAATTTTCAATTAGTAAATTGTTAATTTAGTTATTTACTAAAATTAGTAAATCAAGTAAATTATTTAAGTAATAATTGAAATGGTTCAAAATTCCATCTTTAATGTCGTATGTAAATTTACATTTTTGATTAAGTATTGAAGAAGGGACGTGCCTTCAACAAGGACAATCTAAAGAAAGCAATAATCTTTTATTCACCACACACTAAAGGAAAATACAGTCCACTTGCTTCAACGTGGATTCTACGCGAGAATCCACCAAACTTTCCAGATTCAGATACTCAAAAATTCAAAAAATGTATTGTCGTAATAATTTGTTTTGGTTTGGTTTAAAATTTGGTAACTTTTTGTATATTTAAAATTTTTATATTGCTTATTTTTGTTACAATGTTGGTAAGAGAAGAAAAAGAAGCCATTGGTCAAAAATTGCCGAAGGAACGGATCTAGATTGCGTTCGTTCCAGATTTATTTTGAGAATTTCCTCTTAGTTTTTATTAAAAGTGAGATTTATTTGAGTTAAAATTTATTTTATTGTTGAAAAGTGCAATTAGAGGTAAAATTTTAAAGATTTAAAGATTTTGTCGAAGAAACGGCAAATTTTATGTGCGATAAGAAGATCTTATGAAATTTTAACGTTACCATTTTTATACTTTGTTGCAATAAAAATTAAAAATTTGAAAAATATTTTTGAAAAAAAACTAATTTGGATAGAAAAATTCAATTAAAAAAATAGATTACAGTATACAAGAAAATTTTTATATGATAATTAGACTTAACTAGACTTCTTATGGTGGTCTATTTTTTTAAATCAAAAAAAAGAAGCTAATATAATTTTTGTTTATTTTATGCTTGTTTAAATAGAAGAAAACAAATTGCAATTTAAAAAATCATCAAATCTTGAAATACTTGCAGACGGTCGTTATCGTATACTTTTACGATTTACGTACATCAGCATTTGCAAGAAAAATAAATTTGTACATTAAAAACGGTAATATTGGTATATATTGTCATGTTATTTTTGCCTTTTATGAAGGGCAGGCGATGAGAGAGAGTTTTTTTTATCATAAAAAAAAATATTATAGAGGTTATCTTTTTTGTGGGTCCTTAATATTTTATTGCAAAGAGGTCAGTTTGAAAGTTTCTTTTTATTAATTGAGAGAAACCCAGATATGATGAGTTATTGGATATAATTGTGTCTAGACAGGCAAATCAGATCACGATAATGGTTGTCAAATTTTTAATTAAATTGAAAGTATAAAAGTTTCGCGCGTGTTTTAAAAGATTTAAAAAGGTTGGCAAGAAAAGAAGATAATGCTGCAGTTTTTGAAAAAGATTACAGACAAGCGTGGGGATATGAAAATTTTAATAGTAAAATTGTAGAAAGTTTCTGTTAAAAAATTGGTTTTGAAAATTGTTTAAGAAGTATAGTTTCGAGTGATGCTGGATTGAGGAGTATTGTTGAGATGGTTTCTGGAAGTCTGTAGTAATTAATTTGGATAGAGATAAATAGGATAATAATTTGGAAACCAAAAGAAATCATAATTTTTGAATGTGGAGACTTGCCAGCCAAGAGATAGTAAAAAAAAAACAAGCAGGAGTTAAAATTCGATTATTGCATTTACTATCAATCGAGTAAAAAAATTTGGATAATCAAAATTTGTATGTTGGGCGTGCGTGATAGCAAGAAGATATTAAAAGTAAGAACAAGCTTTGATAACTTTTGTGAACAAATTTATTTAAATCATTCAATTTAAACAACTTTAATTATATTATGACGACGTCGCTTATAATGTGGTGTGCGTCTGAAAAAGTTGACAATTAACATATTCAAATCCATTATAAACGACTTTACCATTGTGATTTATTTTGTAAAACTGCATATTTACAGATTTGTCTTTTTGTATCTGGGTTGACACACTTTATTTAAATTTTGTAAGTTGCAATAAAAATATACAGGAACACTAAAGAATCATTCTGATATTCTAATGGAATTAAGAGTCTTATGTTAATGAGTAGTCGGAGGAATTCGGGTTTAATCAAATAATAAAAAAAAAATTAATTGTAGAGGAATAACATCGGAATATGTAGGTATTCTCAAGCAGTTAATTTTTAACTAATTTTTGCACTTTGCCGCCGACAATATTGACATATTGAAAGAGACATTAGATAAAGTACTTAGTACTTCTTTTGTTTTCCACTACAGATAATTTTTGATTAGGCGGGTCTTTCAGTTTCACAATTACTACTTCTCTTCCAGGCACTATTTCCACAAGTAGAGTACTTCTAGTATTTTCTTGACGATTTTTTTATTATTTTTTAATTTACTTTGTTATTAGATATTAACCTTAAAATCTACAACTTTTTTCAATTTTAAAGAGTAATCTAGTTTTGTTGAAGGTTCTGTCAAGAAACCAGTTCTTCTATACTTTTCACTTCTTATTCGTTTTATTCTCTGGCTTAAATCGTCAAATTTTTAATTATTTATCAACTATTCAAGACTTGAGAAAAAAAAACAACTTTCACTCATAATCTTATTATCTTTTCTGTTATCTGTTTTCTTTTTATCATGTTTATTTAATTTTTCTCTCAATCTCAATTTAATTCTCTCAATATTTATTTTTTTTATTACAGCAAGGTTTACCTTAAAGTAAAATTACTGATCATCTGAATTAATCAGTCTTTCGTTGAATTTGATTTTGGGGTATACAGACTCGATTATAGTGTTCACCGATTAGGCGCCGGACTTTTAAACGCAAAAACTTTTTACTTTGGTTACGAGAAACATGTTGGATTACATTAGTTAAGCGTACAGTGTTATATCAAACCACATGATATAACTTTTTTTATAACAAAAATATATATTTAATAGATTTTAGACATAAAGCCTTTTTATGCCCTCTCTCTATTATTGTTTCGTGATTTATTACTGTTTTGTGATTGGCTAATTTGCTATCATTAATGCATAAACGTGTTTCATATACTAAAATAAGACGTGAAGAAATAAACTTGTTTTATTTATTTCACTTGTTATTATAATAATCTATGTATTAATAAAAAATATTTTAGCATAATTAAAGTTAAGGACGAGAAAACGCTTTAAAATATTTCATTACTACTTTCAGAGTTCTACTGCTATGGTATGTCATTGTTATTATTTCTCAATCAATAGTATGTCATTAATATTTAATGTTATACCAAGCCGTCGGATATAATCATATTCTAAATGTATTTTAATATTTTTTTCTTCTTATAAAACATAGATTTTGTGTCTTACTATTCCAAAAATTAGCACACAGGTACGTGGGTGATGGACACATTTTTTGTTTCGGTCAATGATCTTCACTTTATTTTACACAGTGAGCTACTTTATTATGGAAGGAGAACCATTCTGATCGAAGCTTTTAAAATAAATGATGCACATTAATTATGAGTTCACAAATAATTAAACGTAGTGTATAAGAAAATCTTAAAACTTTCTCCGGAGCACAGTGTAGCCGCCAGCTCTATCCTGCATCCGAATCTGTATTCTAGGTCTTTTCGGCGATTTATATTAAGTCTCGAAAGCACTTAAAGTAGTGCAAGTCTGGTAGGTAACTTCATATAAATCAGTACAGTATGTAGTACCTTAATGATTAAGCTGGCTCAGGAACGGTTACAATTCTCCCTATACATATTGTGGTGTAATTTTGTGACAAGCTCGATTGTCGAAGAACCGCTTTGTTTTGACAGAGGTAACATTTTGAGAGTTGAAACAGCAGTAATTTCATCTAAAACAAAACACATTTACTTGAACACGTTAAATTATAAGAAGTGAGGTGGTCTGAAAAAGACAAATATTGAATTGTTTGGCGCGGTATAAACATCAAAGTGCGTTTTGGAATTTCGTTTTATCAAGTTGAGGTAGGTTTTTGAAAAGTGGCGTTGCAGGGAGAGGGGTGCTGAACTAGGCGGACGGAGGTCGTCCAAGTGAGTTGGAATTTACTTTTATTCTGTGCGCTTAGTTTTTGTGCGTGAGTTTTTCACAAGATTGTAACGTCGAGGAAACCCAAATATTTGCGATATCAGGTTGATACCTGAAAATAAAATTTTGAAAATTAAAAACCTATACGAGGCCATTTTGGGACGCCAAGATTTCAATATTACAAATCGATTCTACTTACCGAAGCCGGAAGAATTATTTAGTTATAATAATCACAACACGATTGGATTTTTGTGTGAAATGCGAAAAACGAAGTTTTAACAATTGGGAAGATAATAAGTTTTCCACCAGTTTCGAACAGATGTTCAACAAGAAAGCCATGCGTTTCAACTGCGAATTACAGTGAACGACGATTGAACAGCAACAAGCAAATTCTACAGCCAGTGGCGTTTCAACAGCAGGTTGATGAAACATTTAAATAAAATTTCAAAGTTTATTTTATTTATATTGAGCATTTATTCTGTACAAATTTATGAAACACATTTAACACACATAAAGACAAATAAAATTAGATGCTAGCAAATACGTTTCAAGATAGTAAATGTGCATCTGAATTTACTGGTTTACACGTTACACCCTATATTTAAAACTGCAAAAGGTGAGATTGTCACCGACAAAAACTTTTAACTTTCAAAATAAATAGTATTCAGTTTGCCTTAAAAAGAGCATTATTTCTTTTAAATCGACAAGAAACTTGTCATAGGAACTCGCTTCTGAGGTCTTATTGCTCTACCGAGAAAAAGCTAGCCGAGGTGAAATCTTTTAAGATAGTAAAGGGTTCTGCCTCTAATTAAGAAGAATATCACTACAATACATTATGTATGATTTTCACAATATGTTCGAACTAAGTTACCTTCTATTATCAATTGTAATAGTTAGTTTTTCTTAGAGACTAACATAACAATATCATAACTAGAGTGCGGATAAAAAAGCATTTATATTTCTTTAAAAAGCGCTTATCATAAGCATTAAAAATTCAAAAATAAGTTACAAAAAAAGCACAATAGGCATTTAAAAAGCAAAACTAATTCATTCTTAATATTCATTAGTAACAGCCCCGGAATGTGCAAAAGTCCCGAGACTTTTTGCTGAGTGCTATATTTTTCACAGGAAAAAACCCAAAGCCGAACAAACAAAAAGTTAGGATGACTTTTGCACATTCTGGGCCTGTTTTCCTAACTAAAATTATAAATTTTAGATTTTATTTCAGCTAAATAAAACAAAACAAAACTTTGAATTTTCTTTTAAGTAATTTCAACTTTTCAACAATTTTAATGGTTGTTAAAACAATAAATAATAATATATTTTTATAAATTAAAAATTAAAAAATTTTGCATTCGTTCATACACAAATTAACATTAAATAAAATATATATTTTCATTCAAACATTACCTAATACATAGCTAAGGGAGCTTTATTTTGTCTATTTCTGCAAATTGATGTGGGTAATATTAACAAGGAAATTATATGACCTCCGCATTTTTGTAATTTTTGCCACTTATTGTACTGAAAGTTTAGCCCTCCAATAAAAACTCCTCAAAGCAGTAGAGCCAGATGGCCAGAAGATGTGAAACAATTGGCAAATAGTTTTGTAGCACAAGCACAAACGAGTTGGACTAGGAACAAGTGGATCCACGGTTCTATTCCCACCTTTGCTAGTTTTTTTTTAATTTCTTTTATCTCTAGTGCGTATTATTTTCTTTAAGTAAATGCTCGTAGTACACACGAGCATCTTTCATGCGTAATTTAGCGGTTTCACTGCACAGACTATCTTCGACGGTGTCTTCAGCCCTCGTCGAGGGGCCAGGCAAATTAACGGATAAATATCAGACATGATAACTTTTCAGTAACTAGGCTAGATAAAAACTAAATTGTTAAAAATGTATTTTAGGATAAAAATATATAGTTTTAGGATATTATGTTGGTTTATTAACTTTTTATTTCTTATTAAAATCTAGTCAGTTGCATGGCTTTATTAGCCACATCATGTTTGCTATTTCTACCAATCGTAAAATAAAGAAATTAAATCAGATGATAAATTATAAATAAATATTAGGTCAATTATTTCCACCAGATGATATGTGCGATATGAAACTAGTCCTGCTGAATAATAATAATTAAATCATTCGTTATTATAACATTTGTTAAAAAAAATTGAATGTACTTAATAAATTAAATGTTGATACATTTTAGTCTACAAGCATAAATTTAATCAATTTTACAATAATTAAATGACGTGAATACGCACTAAAGAAAACAAAATCAAAAAAAAACTTGTGAAGGTGAGAATAGAACCGTAGACCTACTGGTTCCTAGTCCAAGTCGTTCGTGCCTGTTCTCCCTCGTCAATATTTCAAAGTCGATTTCCTCGAAAATTTCTGGCCATCTGGCCTTACTGCTTTAAAGAGTTCTTATTGAAGAGCCAAACTTTCAGTACAATAAGTGGCAAAAATTACAAAAATGCGGAGGTATTGTAAGTTACCAAAAGTGGTTCGCAAAATAAGTGCTTGTATACATTTTTATATTGTATCACATATTATCATTAGTCATTAACTCATTACCATCAGTCGTCACAAATCTTTGTTTAGAAATATTAAATTTTGAAATATACTATTTATGATATATTAAGAAATAAAGAAAAACTAAAAAAATTTATAAAAAGCTAAATTAATCACAAAAAATGCATTTAAGCATTCATGTTGCAAAAAGCAAGAAAAGCAAAATAAATATAGCGCCAAATGTTTTCATTTTGTACATAAGGTGTATATCCAAAACAATTTTATTCTGTATTAATAAATTATAAAGACATATTAAGCAAAATTCCATAAATCCGCATTCTAATCATAATAGGGAATATAACATATGACATATTATGACATACATCACATATTGGAATATCACATAACAAGTAAATTAGGATTAGCAGATTGGGGTTAAGTAAACAGCTCAACTTTCCCACTTTTAAATTAAATTATGCTCACGCATTTATAAAATTAATAATTAATAAAAAGTAAAAAAAAAAGGTCGAAACATTAATAAATTACTTTTTATCACATTTGTTACAAAATTTGTATGTAACTGGTAGAATGACTAGCAAGCTTTTACTATAATTAAGTTTTTTAGTATATGTACTAAAAGAATATTACATGAACTTTAAGTGTTCGTTGTTATTATTGTCATAGTACAGTGTGACGCAGCATGTTCCAAAATATAGATCATGTTCTATGTCGTCGTGCAAACCAAGATTTTTATACATCCATGAAGCCAAGTTATTATTGTGAAATGATTGTGGGTATCCTTAATTTTCGAGTAAAAGGACCCATTGATAAAAGAACCTTTCAATTGATTAGTATTAAACATCCTTACAAAATACTGTTTTATATTTTCTATTTATTACTTTCAATATATAAATTGTTTAAAGAATACTTCTACAAAGATGAATTATTAAAAGAATATAATAGCAATGAAAATATATTTACTTGGTTTATCGGAATTTATCAGGTTCACTGTGATGTAATTTTACAACTTTTCTTATGTTTGGGCGCTTATTTAAACCGCAATATAATGCTACAATCATGGAAAGATATGTTTCTTATAGATAAGAAAATGGCAAAAATACAAATTTCGAACAAACATTTTTATATATGCTGTTCCATATCAGTGTGGATCGGTTTTAATCTTATTTCAAACTATTTTGTACACTTTTACATCTTAACGACTAAGAAAACGGACTTTATGTTTATCTATTTTATTTTAAATATGTGTAAAATTTCTATCGCTACTACATACATGTCATGGTTGTTAAGTTTAAATGAAAGATTTTATAATTTAAAAAACGCTTTTAAGAATTGCAACTATATAGCATTTCCATCCGATGTAATACAAATAAGAGATGTTCATAAGAGTTTATGCACTATACTCAATAATTTCAATAAAATGTTTTCTTTACCTATGATAATGAATCTATCGATTGACTGTTATATCATAGTTGTACAGGTCACCAGATTGGTAAATCTATATAAACAATCTGATTTCATACTAATTCATGTTTGGATAACCTCCGGATTTATAGTTTCCTCTACTGTTGATATACTATCTGTTGTACTAGTTGCAAATAACCTGATTCGTAATGTATGGTAACCCTTTTAAATTGTAAAAAATTTTCATAAATTTTGTGATGTTTTAGATAAATTTAATAAAACTGGAGACTTTCAAATTGCTTATATCAAGTAGAAATACAAATTTAAGAAAAGAAGTAAGTGTTTTGGACTTAATATATTTATTTAATCGTTGGTTTCAACTTTTAGATTTTCGCATTTTCTCTTCAGTTGTTGCATAACGATATATCCGTAAGAGCAGGAAACTGTATAATAATCGATTCAACTTTATTATACGTCGTACGTAAATTATTTATCTTTGTGAAGCTTTACGAGCAATGTCAAGTGTTTTTAATGTCAAAATTTCTGTAGAATTCTGGAAATAAATTATATAGAAAATGGTTGCTTGATATTGCTCTTAAGAAAGGCTATAGATTCTAAGTGATGTATTATGCCAAGACATTTTGATACCCCACATGTACTTCTTCTTCATGTGCTATAGCCGGTTTCCCGGACGTTGGCGACCTTTCTCCTATGTCTGTGTTGTGCGTTTGAAGTATTATCACACATATAGGGGACCTACTGCTTAACGCGGGCTCCGAACCGCGAGAAGTGTATACACTTTATCTCTAGAGAGGATGTACCAGGCAGATTACACCTCGGTGGTTTTCCATTCCCTTCCGAGGAGAGACGGTCAGAATAAAGTTTTACTGAGCCCGGAGTCGAACTAGGCATTCAGCATTAGCAGCAACGCACTTAACCGCTCTAGCTGACGACCGTCTCCACATGTACTATATCTTAATATCACGATACCGTCTTATAATGCATACTTATCTCGGTACAATCAAATAATTATAACATTTTTATTGCAGATGATTAGCACTGGAACAACGTATATATTTCTTCTAATTCAATTTAGTGAAGTATAAGTGTAAACTTGAAAAATTTATTAAACGAATTTAATGCAAACTTGTTGAATTTTCAATTCTTCCTGCTGGTAACTAGAGTTTTTACTTTTAACGTATCCTTTATAGTCGATTCAAGATATGAATAATACAGGTGGCACGTCGTTTGCAAAGACTAATTTACACCGAGAAACTTCAGATAATTTAAATGGTACTTAATCTTGTAGTAATATTAAATATTCACAACAAAAAAGCGAAATGTTATAATCAAATAACTACGTCTATGCGATATTACATTTAACTCTGTCCACATCTTCTATCTTATTTACGTCTTTGCCCGGTTCAGTTTAAGCAATACACATAGTACTTCAATCGCAAAAATTTTGTTATTGTAATACCGTCTAACTTCAAAGCAATTTCATTGGTTAACATATAGAGGTCGTCGCTTTAGTACAAATTCTAATATTTTTCTGTAAAAAAACGAACTATAAGGTTGTCAACACACAATATATTCTAATTTTGTGGTTGTAGTTTTATTTTATATAGGTACATAGTGCACATTTAAATGTCGTTATCGGTACCTTACTAGTGCTGTGGTGATTTGGCCAAATATAATTTGCTGAAATCCATTCAGAGATAATAAGCAAAATTGGAATGTCCCTGTCAGTTATATTCGATTTACGTAAAATTTTGCCTTAACATTCAGAGAACAAATTTTACTATTATAATAGACCACTATCCCCATTATGGTTAACAAATGTGAAGGACTCGACTGGTCGTTTAACATATTGAAGTGTTCAAATTTATCTGCACGACCTCTGTGAGAGGAAAAATGTGAAAAATGTAGATGTTTTCCACATGTTAGGATTCGCAGCTTTAACTGCCGAAACTTTAGTTATGCAAACTAATTTTCTCACTTCTAATGAAAGGTGACGGTCAAACCACCTTTAAACATTTATAACAATAAGTTAAATTTATTTGGTAGTTTTTCATTAGATTAAAGATAAATTCTTAATCACATTTCTTACGTAAATTTTATTCGATTTCTAATTATTTTTTACCAATAATTTTTTTTTGGCTGAAGTTCTTAAAGAATAACATAAAATTGATTGAAATATAAATGTAGATAATATAATACACAATAACAAAAATAAATATAAGAACAGTTGAAGGCGTGTTTAAATTGCTTTTTAAATTCGTTAGAACGAAAAGTAATTTATATTAAGTTAGCGGTTTGTTGTTATCGCCATACAGTGTAAAAGAATATGTTACAAGAAAATAATGTTCTACTTCGTCGTACGAAACATGATTTTTGCACCTGTATGATGCCATGTTATTATTTTGAAATGGTTGTAGGCATCCTTAATTTTCGAATAAGAGGACCAATTAAAAACAGAACCTTTCAGTTAATAAATATTAAAAATCCGTACAAATTGCTGTTTTTTATTTTCTATTTATTGCTTTCAATCTATAAATTGGTGAACGACTACTTATACCAAGATAAATCATTTAAAGACTTTATCATCAATCAGAATTTATTAAATTGGTTTATCGAGATGTACCAGATACATTGCGATGTAGTTTTACAACTTTTTCTATGTTTGGGTACATATTTAGATCGCAATATGATGCTACAATCATGGAAAGACATGCTTTATGTAGATAAAAAAATGGCTCAAATACGGATTATAAACCAACATTTATATATAAGTAGTACTATATCAGTATGGATCGGTTTAAATATTATTTTAAACTATGCATTACATTTCATGTCAACAGAATGTACAACAGAGTTGAACATTATATTTCTTATTTTCAATATGTGCAAAAGTTCAATGACTAGTACATATCTATCATGGATGTTAAGTTTAAATGAGAGATTTTATAACTTAAAAAACGCTTGCAAGAAGCGTAACTATGCAATATTGCCAACCTATATAACTCAAATACGCGATATTCATGAAAGGTTGTGCTGTGTCCTCAATAATTTCAATAATATGTTTTCCCTACTTATGATGATTAATTTATCCATTGATTTTTATATGTTGGTTAAGCAAGTCTTTATAGTGATTGATATATATGAAAAACATACATTTATATTTCCAAATAGGATGTTTGTTATCGGTTTTATAGTTTTTACTACTTTTGATATACTCACTATTGTATTGGTTGCAACCAACCTGATTCGTAATGTATGGTAATCGTACTGGATAGTCAAAAAATGCTACAGATTTTCTCATATTTCAGATAAACTTAATGAAACGAGAGTTTTTTAAGATATTTATAGCAACTAGAAACACAAATTTAAGAAAAGAAGTAAATTCATAATACTTAAAGTGGTTGGCAAACCGACTCGATAGCGCTGGTAGGATGGTGAGCGGAGTGTAGTAAAGTACGCATAATAATACGTTCTACAAAACGAACTGTAACTTAACCGCAAAATTTTTTTTTCATACAACCATACAATGTCAGGCAGGCAACATGCAACATGTCTGGTGGTGACAACATGGTAAATATCGCTGGAAAACTTTGTTTGCTCTGAAGTAGAAAACTTCGTAATTGCACACGAGCACTATCGCGCCAGTTTGCCGACTGCCCAATGCTTTCTTTTATTGCCATTATCTTTTAGGTTTTTGCATTTTCTCTTCAATTGTTGGACGATGATATTTCTGTTAAAGCAGGAAAATGCTTAATAATTGATACAACTTTATTATACATCGTACGTAGGTTTTTTTCTACACTTTTCATGTTTTAAAAGCTATCTCCATTTTTAATTGAGTAATTTAACTATTTACACAACACTCAAATGAATAGATAAATTTATATTTTTCCTGTTTATATAATCACCTTCATGACTTATAAAATTCCAGAATGCTAGCGATTATTTAAATTTCTGTAGAAATCTATAAATAAAAAGTAAAACACGATTTACTTACTGGATAAGCTTTTAAAATTGACATACCGAATATATTAAATTAATGTAATGATTTAATTATATTACTCTTATTGCAGGTAATTAGCACTGCAACAACGTATATACTTCTTCTAGTACAATTTAATGAAGATAAATTTTAATTAAAAAATATATTAAATTGTTTTAAAAAGTAAGTAGTAAAAATTAGAAACAAACTAAATAAAAAATTACTATAGCACAAAGTAATTATTTCAGTTTTTAATTACTTGCAGCTGTTACACTACTTTTTTCACCTTCTTCGGTTATGTATATTTGCAGACAGGCTGGGCATGTATTTCAAATACATACATTTATTTCAAAATACATTTGTATATATTTGTATTTCTTTAATGCGTAGATGAACGTGAAATTTTGCAAAAAAATCAATTTATTTAAATAACAATCAATGGATAAGTGGTTAAAGTAGTGTCACTAATTTATCGCCTGATAACATAGTATGCGATCATATAAATACATAAGGTGTATTTTATATTGTGTTAACTTAAAAACGCTTTTTAATTTTTTGGATTTGTAAATTTATTGGTTTTTCTAAAAAAAAACTACACGCAACTTTTCTTCATTGAATTTTAAGTTATTATTATTTGGTGCAACTACTAAAAAAAATCGTGCATCCAACCATACACATAATTGTGTTTAAATAATATGTACAGCGGCTGTGATAAATAAGTTTCATGTGATAATAAATTAGAATTGTATACAATTTTGTAACCTTAAACATTATTATGATTAATTATAATTAAACATAATTACAACGTAATTATGATTATTTATTGTAATACTGGACATGATTAAATATAATATATAAATTTCAAAGAACATAAACTCAGTCAGTCGTTAAAACAATTAACAAAATAACAAAGCTGTTGTCTATAGGGTACGAAACCTAACATACAATATAAATTTTTGTTAACTTGGCTAAGGTACTTTATTTAAAGCAAAATTATACAAATAATTGTTTCGTCGAGTGCAAAAACGTAAACCAAGTATATGTGGCTGGTAAGGCTGGTAAACAACAGAGAATTAGTATATAGCTGCTAATAATTATAATATAAAATAAAACAATGTCTAAATAAAATAAACAAACTAAACAAAATTTTAAAATAATCAATTTTAACCGTAAAGTAAAGAATACATACGTACGTAACAAAATAATGTTTAAAAAAAACATTGATTGTCTGATTGAAAAGAAAACAATAAAAAATACAGTAATGATATGCGAAATATCTTCGAGCTTATAAGTATCTCACGGTCATAATGGGTCCTCAAATAAAAATGGTTGCATGTAAAACAATCAAACAATTGACGATATAAAAATAGATTTATTTGCAATCCGATATTAACAATAATAAAATCAAAGCAAGACTCGCACGCAACTCGTAGGCCAGCACGTTTTCGTAGAACATTAAACTTTCCCTCTTCACGGGATATTTTCTTTTTCTCTCTTTATCTAAATCGTTTGCTCCTTCTTCAACACTTGAAACTGCTCTCAATGGAAATATTCTCGTGTATCTTCGTTGTCTTTTTTATCAATGCTGGAGTCACACTTTATTTAAGTCGCGTGTAGATTATGAATTCCACACTTGGAAACTAATAACCTTCAGCCTATTGGGTAAACTTCCCAACTAAAAACAACTCTTCACAAAAACTTTCTGGGCACGCGCTAAATTATTTTTATTTAACACGACTGCTCTCGAACGCTCTTCAAATATAACTGCTCTCATCGCCGTTGTATATTATTTTTAACTCCAATTTTTTCTTGTAATTCTTTTGATTGGCTCTACTATCTTTCATTTTCTTCTAAATTAATTAATAAAATAAATTAAATAAATCAACATTACTATGCTGGTTAATTTGTGCTGCCTTGCTTGTTGGTGAGTCATAACGATATCAAAACAATATAAAAATAAAATTACAAATAGAAATTCAAACACTAAAAATAAAATACAAATGGTAACAAATTAAATTAACAAAAATCTTAGCATAACGAACACAAATACTAGTCGCGCACCATGGTTAGACATACGAGGACGAAAACATAAAGTCCTGCTTTATTGTTCCTCAGGTTGCAACCCTGCATCACCCTGAATTTCAAAATTTCAACTGCACTATAGGAAAGAAAACAATTTTTTGAGTATATTAACACAAAATTTTTTTGGATTAGTTTAGCAATTAGATTAGTAATAGTTGTCGAAATAACGGCATTTTAAAATTACGAAAAGCAGGGAGATGTAATATGATACACCCCGATGCGTGACGGTTGGTCTCACGTTCAGGTACGGTATCGTAGGTGACGCTCTCATTTTGTTGACGGTACGTGTGCTTTGATATACACCCGGACGAGTTCTATGGCTTTGAGTTCCACCCTTGGCGAGTTCTGTCATTCTTCAGGAATATTTTTAAATTGTTATGAGTAAAGTGAAAAAATAAAACAGGCCAGAGGGGCGCCGAAGGCGCCCGGAGGGTCTGTTTTATTTTTTTGCCTTACTCAACACGGCTAACCATGCAGCCGTGTTAAAAGGTGTATCTAAAATACATGTAAATTTTACATCTTTAAATTCGAATTTTTCGAAAACTTATGGATGATCCAAGGATTTTTTGTTTTAAACTGCTTAGAAAATTGTTCTCTTTACTATAGTGTAGTTGAAATTTTGAAATTCGTGATGATAGTTATCTGACAGTCCATAATTTTTAAAGTACGCAACTCACCTCTTATTGCTTGATGTGGACACAACAATACATTGAATTACATTTAACAGGTTTGGACATAGAATATTTGACTAAACAAAAAAAATTTTTTTTCTATTTACAAAATTATTCTTTATTTTACGGTTAAAATTCATTATTTTATTATTTTGTTTAGTTTGTTAATTTTTAACATTACATATTACTATAATTATCTACCACAAAAATCCACTTAAAAAATTCATTTTTAATTTCTTTTTCTATTAATATCTAAATAAATAGCAGGGAATAAATTGCAATAAGGTGTGTGTAAAAATATAAATGGAGTAATAAAACGATGCTTGATTCTTATTCACACAATGTTGCACTCGCAATGAAGCAAAACAAATGTTTTATGCAGTATCGTAAAATTTGAAGTAATTATATTACTTTACTTACGTAAGTAATTATTAGACTTACGCGTAGTCTTTTTATAAAAAAGACTACCCGTTTTGCGAATTGAAAGTTTGTCAATGTAGCAATTTATAAATAAGTTTAGCAACAAAATATTGATATCCCAAATTTTATAATTAAAAAAGACCAAATATAATCAAAATAATCTTGGTTAGTTAGAATCCAGGATTGGTCGCTATATAAGATTTTCCCTCACAAAAATTTTATTTCTTTAACTGCAAACGTTTACTAAAAGTTAAATATCTGCAACTTTACCTAATTTACATTTAGATTTACATTACATTACATTTAGCTTTCAATGTCATTGTGAACAACAACTCTCGATGTTCTGTGAGAGATTTTCTCATCTAGGGACCAAACGTGTCAAAATGTATTTATTATTGTTTTTTATGTTCTAATAGCAATGTATGCCAATACAGTTCCTGTGCAAAAGTAAATTGTGAGTAGTCACGGACGGCGCCATAAAGAGTTGGGGGCTCTCCCAATATTTTAGGGAGTTGGCAAAATCACTCAAAAGTTGGTCGAGTTGGTAAAAACCGCAAAATGATACTACTCTTTTAAATTTTCATACCTATTACATATTGTATATATTCTGAAGTTTTATTAGTAATAAAGATAAACAACTCTGTAACAGACGTTGTATGACCATTTTGAAAAAATTGGCACATAATATTTAAATCATAAAGTTTTAAGGTGATAAATGGGTAGTAAATGCGTAAAATACACATTTTGAGTTTTTAAAAACGTGCTAACATAACACAAATGAGAAATGATAATTCTGAAACAAAGACGGAAATAAGAGATAACTTCAAAAAAATACATGAACAAATGGAATCTCTAACAAAGGAGCTAAAAATGGCGAAAGAAGAACTGAATAAAGTAAAGATTGAATGGAAACATGATAAACTAGTGAACGATAAAAAAGTTGGAGAGCTTGAAAGTAAACTGGAAGCGGTTGAATATAGACTGGAACAGCAAGAAAGAGAAAGTAGAAAGAACAAATTGGTAATAACTGGTCTGAAATTTGAAACAGATGAAAACAATACAATGAAGGAGAAGATCGAACAGTTTATAAAACAAAACCTAGAGGTCGAGGCTACAATAACAGCGGCGTACAAGATAGGAGAGAAGAAAAGCGTTATCGAAGTAGCAAACTGGGATAAAAAGCTGGAAATAATAAAAAATAAATCTAACCTGAGACGCTTGAAAAATGAGAAGGTATTCATAGATAATGACCTGACAATCGAAGAAAGAAAAATACAGGCAATAATAAGAGAGCGAGCAGAAGAGCTGAAAAAATCTGGTAAAATAGTAAAAATAGGTTACCAAAAACTTATATGCGAGGGTAATATGTGGAGATGGATGAATAAAGAAAGATGCTTACGGGAGGTTCCAAAAAACTGACCAGATTTAATGAACAGGAAAAACTTAAGGCGGACCGGCGAGAAAACAAAACAAATGATTTGGTGAAAATGGAAATGTAGAAAATTGCTACTTGGAATGTAAGGGGATTAAATGGTAAGGAAGCGAGTTACAATATTCACATCAGTATAATTATTAGTCATAAGCTTTTCTGTTAATGTGTAATCATAGAGATAAGAAATTGTATAAAAGGGTAATGCATAAGTTGCTAGAGGCTTTTTGCTTTTTGCTTATTGCTCTTAAGTGTTGAAGTGTAAAAGTCCTGTGTAATAAAGCTTTTTATAAATTTAAAAAAAGTGGTTTTCGACCAGACGAATTGAAATTGGCGCAGTCGGTAGGATTCCCCAAAATTGACCTTATCGTAAGAGCAATTTTCGTATCAACGATTAATTGGGAAAATCTGAAAAAATCAATTTGGACAAAAACAGCACAGAAGTCATCAAGTGAGGAACAAGCATCGTCCGAACCGTTGACAATTAGTTTAAGAAGTCCTGTGGAAATAACAAGCATCCTCCGAACTTATAGGCATTAAAATTAAGAAATGAAAACAACGACAATATTGTAAGTCTCATTTAATTTCCTATCTTATAATTTTCTTAGTATAAAAGGTAGATAAGTGTAACTTTTATCTCTTCAGATAGTATAATATATGACCGAAGTCAACTTAGATAATTTAGCAGACTTATTTAAAAACATTAAATTAGAACCATTAACAATGGCAACAAACTATCAATTATTAAAATTACATTTAGATAGTATTTCAGAATACGAAGGAAATCCACACATATTAAATATTTTTATTGATAATTGTCAAAATTTAATAAACACATTTTCAAGTAACACCGATAACGCACTTAATACATTTTTATTAAGAGCAATATTGGGAAAATTAGTTGGAAGAGCTTTGATTTTAATTGGTTCTCGTAGCGAACTCGATAGTTGGACAGATATAAAAACCGCTTTACAGTTAAGTTTTGGAGATCAAAGAAATATTGATTGTTTAGTTCAGGATTTAATTGATTTAAAACCAAATAAAAATGAATCTTCATATAATTTTGGAATGCGCTGTCAAGACGTACGATCTTTAATTACATCAAATTTAAGTACAGTATTAATGTCACCGGAAGAAAAATTTATTCAAATTAAAAATTATAATAACCTTGCGTTGAAAACTTTCATTAGAGGATTATCGGGACAAATTCAAACAAATGTTAGACTAAGAAACCCTGACAGTTTAGAAAAAGCTATGAGTTTACTTATAGAAGAAGAAAATTTTCTTTATTCGACTAATCAAAATAACACCCTAAATTCGAATGTTATGTTTAGACCAGAACAAAGACTGATACCTGGAAAATCAAATAATAATAATTTTAGATCAAATTTTAACTTTAATAAAAATCCAACAATTCAAAACTTTCAAAATTCAAATAGATTTCCACAGTTTCAAAATACGCAAAACTTTAATAAACCTTCATCTTTTCAGAATACTTCAAATTTTAATAAACCAATACAATTTCAAAATAATCCGAATTTCTTTAAAACATTACCGTATCCACATTCAAATTTTAATAAATCCCCACAATTTCAAAATACGTCAAACTTTAATCAAAATTTGCAAAACCAACCTAAACAATTTCAAAATGTCAACCAAAATTTTAATAGATCAGGTAGAACACAATTTACCAATCGATTACACGAACCCATGGACACAAGTAGTGCTCATACTAGATTTGACAAAGGAAAATATTCTATGAACCACCTTTTCAATCAAAATATAAATAAAAATCAACAACTTGAAAACGAATTTGTAAACCCATTTAATTATGAAGAAAATGTAGAACAAGACGAGCTTAATGACCTGACAGAAGATAGTAACGTATACAATCAGAATGCATTCTTGCAACAATATAATACATTACTAAACGACGGTCATTGTCCATATAACAATGATAATACTGAGAACGAAATAAATTTTCAGGAAGTCACTTATTCCAACCACCCAAGAAAATATAACACAAATGCAGACTGTTTATCAAGAATTTCAATTAACGCTTTAGAAAACGAATCAATAATTAATAATCCGGGCGAAGTAGATGCAGACATTCTTGAATTTTTACGGGAATTTACTATCGAAAATACTACAAATGAATCCCAACCTTCAACTAGCAAAAGCATAGTACCAAATATCAAAATTTTATCGGATATCCAACTTAGACCCCCAGATACCAATATTAACAATAACTATCCTTCAACGTCTACAGTACATTCTAACATAAACGAAAATTCAAATATCGGAATTCAATCTTGTGACGAAATCATTAATAATAAAATAAATCAAATTCTAGTGTTCCCGAATTCATATTATAAAGCCGAAGTAAAACATGATAGCTATGAAAATCATAAAATAATCTCGTTAAAAATACCCGAAAAAGATAACGAACAATTAATATTCGAGTTCTTGAAAGAATACACAGACCCACAAAAGGTTTATTACATGTATTTTCATAAAGATCAATTATACAAAGATTTTTGTTTTGTCTATTTAAAGTACTTTACTGGTAATTCTCCAAAATTAATTAGATGCTTAAAAAGAGTTAATACTATAACTGATCCTGAAGAACAAATACTTTTAATAAAAAATTATCATGACGGAAAAAATAACCACCGCGGAATTAAAGAATGTTTAGAATCTCTAAAAAGAAATTATTATTGGAAAAATATGATCATCAATATAACTAAATTTATCAATGCATGTGAAGTATGTCAAAGAGCTAAATATGCACGAAGCAAACCATATACACCATTAATGATAACGGAAACAGCAACAAAACCTTTTCAAACTGTTCACATAGACGTTTTTACATTCAATAATAAAAACTATCTAACATTAGTAGACTCATTTACAAAATTTGCACAAGCTATTTACATAGAAGGAAAAACAGCTATTCATATTAGCAAAGCTTTAATCAAATACTTTACTTCTTTTGGAATTCCACAAAATTTAACTATGGACAAAGGTACTGAATTTAATAATGAAACAGTAAAAGAAATTTTGAATCTTCATAACATAAAAATTCATTTTACCACAACAATGCACCACGAATCAAATTCTGTAGTCGAACGTTTCCATTCTACCATAATTGAACATTTGAGAATTTTAGGAGAAACATATCCTAATGAAAAAGACCTTATGGATTATGCCATCATCGGTTACAATAATTCTATACACAGTGCTACTAATTACACTCCATTTGAATTAACTTTTGGTCATACCAATTCTAGAAACTCAAGCGAAATTTTTAACTCAACTTCATTTTATACCGAGTACGCAGAAAATCATAAAGATAAATTAAAACACGTCTACCGAGATGTGAATAAAAAATTAAGTGATCAAAAACACATAATAGTTTCTAAACACAATATTCACGGAAACTCAAATGACCGTTTTAAAATAGATCAAACTGTCTACAAACAAAATCCAAAAACACGAAATAAGAAAGAAAATAAATCTATTGGTCCTTATCGAATTACTGAAATCTTAGATAGAAATAAAGTTCAAATAACTAATAAACAAAGTAAAAACGAAATCGTTCATATAAAAGAACTTAAAAATCCCCTTGTTTCAGATACACTTGGTTCGCCATAACAACTTGCACAAAATTCAATTGACAATTATCAGAAAAACATTCAAACATTAGCACAAAATCAAATAATATTAGATCCAAATGAACTACTGAATGAAATTTTAATAATTACTGAACAATTAGATAATAAAAATAAATTTCCATTTGAACCAAAAATTAACAATATACTTTTATTTGAAAAGATTATGGAAATAAAAGGTTATAGCAAAGGATTTCAAATTATTTTCATTTTAGAAATACCAATAGTAGAAGCTGAAAGTTACAATTACTATCATTTATACCCTTTACCAATTTTAACTCAAATATCCTTTAAAACTATAATTCAACATTCCGAATACCTCCTTTATAATGAGCAAAAATATGCATTCCTTAATGCAAAATGTTTCGAAATTTCAAACAAAGAGTACTTATGCCAAAATTTAGAAATCGTCGATTTTAAAGAAGATGCACCATGTGAAATTCAACTGTTAAAATATTCCAGGAACACAGCAAATTGCGAATTAGTTCAGGTTCAAATAAATAACATCAAAATTCATAAACTGGAAATAATCAGTGGATCATCATTACACCAAGAAGTGTAGTTGCTACGAAAAAGTGCGGCAACGATAAAGACAGTGTATATTTAAACGGAAGTTATGTGGTTGAAATCGAACCAAAATGTGAAGTGCAAATAGAAGAATTAACACTAAAAACATTTAAGAATTTGAAACTAGAATTTAAAAATATTGAACTACCTAAATTAGAACATATTCAAAATCAAAAAATTCAAAGTGATTTTAATTTCAAAACTGTAAAATTAGATTCCATAAATGTTGATGAAATAAAAAAATATTTATAATAATTTATCAGAACAAAATAAGAAACTAAATTCGTTAAATGAAAACTCAATATATTTTCATACCATTAGTGGACATACAATAATCATTTATATACTAATCATTATTATATTAGCTTATGCAATTTTTAAATATTATTATAATAGAAATAGAAGTTTGGAATCCTCAACAACAGAAGCCCAAAGAAGAGATGAACATCCGAAAGGAAATATTGACATAAAATTATCTTCGAACTCTGGTAACCCATAGTTCTCGTCTTAGGCCGGAGGAGTTACAATATTCACATCAGTATAATTATTAGTCATAAGCTTTTCTGTTAATGTGTAATCATAGAGATAAGAAATTGTATAAAAGGGTAATGCATAAGTTGCTAGAGGCTTTTTGCTTTTTGCTTATTGCTCTTAAGTGTTGAAGTGTAAAAGTCCTGTGTAATAAAGCTTTTTATAAATTTTAAAAAAGTGGTTTTCGTCCAGACGAATTGAAATTAGCGGAGCTATTATATGAATTTAACGAACAAAATTTGGATATATTAACATTAACTGAAACAAAAAAAAAAAGGGAAAAGAGGAGATTATGCTTAACAAACACTTGCTGATTTACGGAGGGTTGAAAATAGAAGAGAGAGCAGCGGCAGGGGTGGGTTGTGTAATAAGTAAGAATTTGATCAAGTATATTATAAAATGGGAGGCTATTAACGAAAGAATACTTATAGTAGAGGTAGCAAATGAAAATGAAGATATCAACACAATAATTTCAGTCTATGGACCTAATGAAGATGAAAAAGCAGAGATAAAGAATAAATTTTGGGATGATCTAAATTTGGTAATAGAAAACAGTAGAGGAAAGATCTATTTAGCAGGAGATTTCAATGGACGAGTGGGGAGAAGTAACTCTGACTCACCAGTAATTGGTATACATGGAGAAGAGAGAAAAAACAACAATGGAAAAAGACTAATAGAATTCTGCAAATTGAATGACCTGATAATAACGAACACCTTCTATAGCCATAAGGATATACATAAATTCACAAGGCACGGCAAGGAAAACAAGGAAAAATCAATAATAGACTACATATTGGTTGAAAGAAAAAATAGAAAAGAGATACAAGATGTAAAAGTAAAAAGAGGACCAAATATAGATAGCGATCATTACATGGTAGTTGCAAAAATTAGAAAGAAATACATTGGAAGGGAACAAATACAAAAAGTCAACACAGCTGAATATAGAACAACCAAAACGTACAAACTAAGAAATGAAAAAATGGCAAAAGAATACGAAGAGCTCGTTACAAAGAGGATTAGAGAAGAGAACTCAATAATAAAACATACAAAGCTTGAGGACTTGTGGAATATTTATAAGACCATACTAACAGAAGCAGCAAGCGAGGTATGCGGAACATTAAGAGTAAAAAATAATAAAAAGCAACACGCATGGTGGAGCGAAGAAATTAAGGAACAGATAAAAATCAAAAAAGAAAAGTGGAAAACACTATTACAACATAGAAATGATGATACGTACGGTGAATACAAAAATCAAAGACGGAAAGTAAAAGAGATGGTTGAGAATGCAAAAAGGAAAAGTTGGAGCGAATTTGCGAAAACAATGGAAACGAATAGCAAAGAAAATCAAAAGCTTTTTTATAAACAATAAAAAACATAAAAACAGAAAGGAATTCTCATACCATAACAATAAAAGATAAAAATGGGAAGTTAATCATAGAAGAAGATAAAATTATGGAAAGATGGAAAGAATATTTTGTGACATTGCTATGCGACGCAGAAAACCAAGGTATGGAGACAGTAATAATTGACACAAAAGAGAAAAGCAAAACAGAAATTATAAATAACGAAATAGAATTAGAGGATGTAGAAAATGCTCTGAAAACAATGTAAAATGGTAAAGCCCCAGGACATGATAAAATAACAGCTGAAATGATGAAAAATACGGGACCAGAGGGTATAAAACTGTTCTGGGAAATCTGCAAAAAATCATGGAAAGAGGAAGAGGTTCCAGAAGATTGGAGAATAGGGGTTATACTGCCTGTACATAAGAAAGAAGATAGAAAAGACTGCAAAAACTATAGGGGTATAACACTGCTAAGTACTGCGGTAAAAATATATGAAAAAATACTGGAAAAAAGACTAAGAGCATTTGTGGAACTTAACCTTGAAAAGGCTCAGAGTGGATTTAGGAAAGGTAGAAGTGTACAAGACCATATATTTAGTATTAAACAAATTATAAAGAAGACATTGACGAGTGGGTCAAGTGCATATTTCGCATTCATAGACTTGGAAAAAGCATTCGATCGAGTATAAAGACAACGAATATGGAACACACTAAAACAACGAAAAGTTAGTGAAAAACTGATAGAAACAATAAAGAGCCTGTACAAAGAAAATTACAACTATGTTAGCACAAGAAACATAAAATCAGAGAAATTCCAAACACATCAAGGACTGAGACAAAGAGGAGTAATGAGCCCTGTATTATTCACGATATTCCTGGATGAAATAATGAAGGAATGCCAACATAACGTTAAAAAACTAGTAGTGGGCCATAGAAACATGCAAAAAGTTGAAATTGCGGAATGCGCTTTTGCAGATGATATGGTTATCATGGCGGGAAGCGAAGAGGGACTACAGCATAACCTCAAAGTGTGGAACGATAAACTACAGAAGAATTGAATGAAAATAAATATAGGAAAGACTAAAGTAATGGTAACATCGCCCGAGGAAAAAACACTAAGCATCACGATTGATAATGAAAACATCGAACAGGTTGAGAACTTCAAGTACCTAGGAGTGATTATACAAAGTAATGGGAAGCAAGAAAAAGACATTGAAGAAAGATGCGAGAAAACAATGAAAATGTACCATTCAATCAACAAAAAATGTATAAGAAGAAATGAAATTGCAAAAGAAACAAAGATTACCGTGTTTAAAACCATCTTTAGACCAATACTAACCTATGGAAGTGAGACATGGATCTTGAATACGCCACTTAAGAATAAGGTACAGGCAGTAGAAATGAAATTTTTGAGAGCTGTACAGGGCATCACTATGATGGATAGAGAAAGAAATGTGGATGTAAGAAAGAATCTAAAATTGGAATCAATACATGAGTATGTAGAAAAAATGCAACTAGGATGGTGGGGACACTTACGAAGAATGAATGAGAATCGACAAACAAGAAAAATATGGAAAGCCAAAGAGGGCCGTAGAAAGAAAAGAGGTAGACCACAGGAAACATGGGATGGCATCATAGAAAAAATAATCACCAATAGAGGAACTGCAATGCAAGAGGCAGAACAACTAGCCAACGACAGAAAAAAGTGAGCGCATTATGTGAAAGATATTGATAATGATGTATAGTAAAAAATTGTATATCCTACACCTTAGAGGTAAAAGGGACTAAATGATTATATATATTGTCATGTTTCAAAAGTGATTCGGACCCACCCTATACATTTTGGTAAAAATTCATTTATTTATTTAAGTTATGTTTAAATTGATTTTAAGTTGTAAGATTGTAAAATTAGCAAGGTGGGGACGAATCACCGAAAATTCAAGGCCCTTGGCCAAAAAATGGCCGACGTGATGGACGTATGATTTGTGAGTCCGAGAAATATTTGATAAGTTCTGTAGTTTTTGAAATATAAAAGTGATTTTTTTATGGATGAAGAGTGTTTTATTAAGATTTGTAGTCGGATTAAATCAATTTTGAAAGATTTTTGAGTGGTTTTGAAAATTAAAATTAAACAGAAGCTAATTAAAGAAATTAAAGATAAAAAGTGGAATTGGATGGAATGGGATCAACAATTACAATTGAAATAATTAAGAAAGTTTTATATTTAATATTAAAAATTTGTTCAAGGAACAACAAATTGTGAGTGATAAGCCGGACTAAGATACCGGTATCGTATATAAATTTAACTTTACCATTTTTGAATATTTATTGCAACGAAAATTGAAATTTAACGCATTATTATTAATTAGAAGATATTATTGAAAAAAAAATTAAAATTAAATAATTTGAATAAATTACATCTCAATATATAAAACCGTGAGATTACTACTCCTGGATTAGTGACCTATTTTTGATTTATGACCTTTTAAAAATAATCTAATAATGAGCTGTGAGAGAAAATCTCACGTGCGATCAATTGTGTGAAAGTCAACCTAGCGACTACTCCGGAGTTAATTATTGTTCGGTTGTTCGTTCTCAATTTTAAACGCAAATTGAGAACGGATCAATTTATATTAGAAAAGAGCAAATTTATATTACTAAATATTATATTATACTAATGTACGTACTATTTTCAAACAAATGTGTTATTTTGAAATACTTGCCCAACGCTATTTCAGATTACGTGCAACAAATATTTTAACAATAAATTTACAATGACTGTTATACTAGCGAGAGGTTGCTAATTAAATCTAAAATTTAGTGTATAAGTCCTGGCAACTCCGCTATACTAAGGAACAGCATAACATTGATAAAATAACAACGTTTCTTAAAGCTGAAAAGCTTATCCTATTAATTAATCGGTTAACGTAAAAGAGCAATTCAAAAATAGTATAATAATTGATAACTGTGGTTTTTCTATAAATTTACAGAAAAATTAAAAATTAGAAAACAAAAGAATTATAACGAAGAGATAACACTAAATTTAAAATTTTATTAGCAAGTTTGGTCAGAGAGGAACTCCGGATTTACAATTTTCAATAAAATTGTACAAAAAAAATATACAAAAATTTTTGATCTATTAATCTCTCAGAAATTTTAAATGTAAATATATATAATTTAATTAATAATTATCTGCATTGTAAATTATTTCAAAGTTGCATAACATTATTATAATTACTCAATTCTAAATAATGGTTTATTTAGAACTTATATAGTATATTCCTACGAATAAATGTTTAACAACCATTAGTGTTTTATTTTCCCTTCGTCAGATGATGACAAATTTCGCTACACCGCTAAATATAAACAATATTTTCGTGACTACAAGTAGCTTAAAATTTTTGCAGCTACTTTTAATCCTATAAACAGTAAAATGAGCTTTAACTCATCCTAAATGTTATTCTATGATTCTTGCTTTATTTTCAATAAAAAATAAAAACTCGTAAAACTCATTTCGTCTTAACGAAAATGTTGTACCTGATAAAGTGATAACTACTAGATAATATTTATCTAACAATATTGAAATTCTATACTTTTAAAATCTATTAGAAAATCTACTTAGAAATAGTTATTTTTATCATTAGGCTGGAAACTGAATTTTTCCGAGTACAAGTTTTTTTACAGGCCGAAGCGGAATAGCCGTGGCCTGTATTTACGAGTACTCGGAAAACAGTTTCCTGCCGCATGATAAACGTAATTTTTTACGCCGACTTCTATAATTAGTTATATAAAATTTAATTTTAATCCTCCGTGGTCGCACTGGGACGATTTCGTCCTAAGCAAAATTTCAATTGCGAATTCCAAGTAAATCGAAAAGGATACCACAATAGCTAATGTCACCCAATTCATACGTTCGTTGAAGAACATGAAAGCCCCAGGACGCTGGTTTTCTATCTAAAAAAAACTTAGTACAGGTGGTTTCTTGCAAGTGTTATCTAGCCTCCTTCGGCCAGTTAGTTCTTGAGTTACAGTGATATAAATTTGTCAACCGGACAAGAACGTCCCAGTGCGACAGGTGTGTCGGTTATAGTGCAGTTTAAAAGTTTTGTGTTTAAGTTGTGCATTAAAGTTTTTAAATAAATATTTTAATTATCTGAACACATTTTTAGCCCTTTAGAAAATAAATAAACGTTTTAGGTTACTGTCAGTTAATCCACCCCACGATTTCAAATTTTTCGTTTGCAATATAGGAAAGAGAACAATTTTCTGAATATATTGTCGTGGTTCAAAATGATTGCGACCTACCCTGTACACATTTTTATAAAAATTTTGTTTGTAAATGGTTTTGAGTTGCAAGACTGTAAAAGTTGCACAGGTGGGGGCGAACCGATGAGGAAATTGGCCTTTCGCCGATAGCGCGCCGCCGAGTATGTTCAGCTCGGGGCAGTTTTTGAGATTTGATTTTTGAGATAAGTTTAATTTGTGAATAAAATTGTGAGTAATATTTTTGATTTTGGTTGAATAAATGATTTTGATGCGAATGCGTTGTTGCGAATTTTTTGGATGATTGATTTGATATTTGGATGATTAATTTCGATAAATTTGAAATTTGGATATTTTGATGAGTTGCTACCGAGCGGTGGTTGAATGAGTAATTTGGAAAGATTCGATAATTTGATAAATTTGGAAAGAGCAATTATTTTAAATTTAAAATTGGTGTATAATTCGAAGAATTAGAATTTGCATTTGTTCGAGCGAATGGCAAATGCTGATAACAAAGCATTTGGAACGCACACAAGGTTTGAACAAGCGAGCCCATTTCGAATTAGAAATTATTTACGATTAATTTGTTTGCGTTGAAATTAAATTTTCGAATTATTTAAATTGGAGAATTATTATTTTTAAAGAAGATTTGTTTCGTCACCATTGAAAACAGGAATTCACTTCTGAGGTCGAGTGCTCCACCGCAGAGAAAGAGCTAGCCGAGGTATAATTTTAAGTAAGGTAAAGGGTTTGATTACGGAAAACAATCAAATACCACCGCAATATTTTATAGTTTTTATAATCCTTTTCATTTATAAGTTTTTGTTTGAATAAAAATAATATTATTTGAGCATTCAAAATGATTTTCGATTTATTTTTCACAACAATTCTTGATTTGCATGCAAAATTATGCATTTTCAATTGATCCAATAATTATACTTTTTTGAACAGAAACGATCGAAACTCGGGTTTTCTTAAACGTTAGAGTATCCATGACGACAATCCATGATAATTTGAACTTTTTTTAAAGATCTACATCTTATCTATCAAATTAGATTATAACCTCTTATCGTCTAGAATCAACGGATTTTGAGTTATAATATTAAAATCTTTTAATATTCGTTGTAGTTCGATTAGTCCTCAGACGAAAGCATGACTGTGAAGTTAGATGTTTCTTTCTTAAAACTGCTACCATTGTAGAGTTTGTTAACACGATCTTTTACAATTTTCTTCACAAATTTTTTTAGAAAATCCATTTTTAAACAATGTCTCTTTAGCTATATTAAGTGTTTATTTCCGGTATTCGCCGTGTGTTAATTTTAAACATCTATCAACAACGCCTATAGCGGTGCTAATTAATTGGCCTCGGTGATGGTAGGAGTTAAATTAAAGTATCTTTCTGACCAAGTTTGCTTTTGGGTTCACTTATATTTTAAACAGTTTCTCTTGCAAATTAATTGTGTATGTCCAGGAATGTTATTTTGTTATCTTCTTTTTGCTCAATTGTAAAGTGTAGACAGAGATGAAATCAATTGAAATGCTTAAGTATGAAATCTTCGTTGTCTTGAGGGATAGTGGTAATTATGTCATCCGCATAACGTTTATAAAATGGTAGTTTATAAGGAAGTTGTTCAATTTTAAACTTATTTGATATTATTTATCACAAGTTAACAATTAATATATTTAATTAAAATAAATAAACTAAACAAAAAATTAAAATAATAAATTTTAACTGTTAAGTAAAGAATACATACTTACATAGAAAAATAATATTTAAAAAACAATAAAAACGACAATAATTTATATTTAACAGGTTTGAAATCTTTAAATACTGACTAAAAATTTTAAAAAAAATATTTTCTTATTTATTTACTGAAAATTTAGTAATTATTACAATTTTACATAACTTAATGATAGACATAAAATCTTATCTCAGAATATCAAGTCAACTTACTACAACCATTTTAAAAAATTTATAATAATTATTAAATTTGCAAGCAAGAAAAATTAAGAGAGAAAAAAGACTGTATGAGAAAAAGCAATTGAAGAAGGTTTTTGTTTTTAGGAAAAATAATAACTTATAAAAGAAATTGTTAAAAAAATAATATTTTGAATAAAATATGTCAACTATTAACTAAAATGTTAACAATATAATGATGCAGTTTTGCCAAAGTTCTAATATTGGTTTTATATTCTTTGATATTATGTTTTTAAGTGCTTCTTAAATCTTTTATTTTAAGATAATTTTTTAATTTAATGAACAGTTTTTTTCTAAATTAATGTAATAGTTGAGATATGGTAATCTTAATTTTGTTTGTCAATATAGTAAGTCATTCACCACAAATCAAAATAATAGCTTTTATTTTTCTCATAATTAAATACTAAGTTGCTTTGATTAAAAGAAGTCGACTTTGTTTCATAAAGTTGTTCAATGAAGCCATCTTATTTGTTGTTTTTTGCAATTTTGGGCGCCTGTGCTTCTATTGGTGAGTGTAATTAATGCCGATGACAATATTTTCAATAATTAAAACGTTCAAAAATTTCTATTTGAGTTCTATAACTTACAAATTACATTGATTTTATAATTTATACCCGTGACGTATAAGTTACTTATTTGTTACATGTCAGGATCCACATTACATTGCTTTGAATGCTCACCAATAGTTACGTCAAGTAATATTCACTCATGCGAAGATCCTTTTAAGGGATATGATAACTTAATTAAAACATGCGGTCCTGAAGAGGTGTGCCTAAAACAACATAGCCCTCAAATTTCATTTGGTAAATATACCTTATTACAAAGGATAATAACTTAAACACAATTACTTTTAGGTGGTCAAGATGTTCCTCAAATCACAATTAGAAAATGCGCTCCAGAGTCTACCTGTCGCAATGAACCATCAGAATTTCAGGAACATTGCCATATCTGTTTGGAAGAATTGTGCAATTCGGCACTTACAATTATTCCATCTTTAAGCACTTTTATTGTTTTATATATTATTAAATTAATTTTTCTGTAAACATTAAAAAAAATACAAGTTCAGTGGATGCTTAGATTTGTCAATTTTAAGGATTGTTTTAATAAACAAATAGTAATCAAGGTTTGTTCGCTTCTAAATTTTTCAGTTTCTTACATTTATGTAGGTATATTATTTTGTAATTAATAGAAGTAATATATAAGTAATATACAAACGGAAAAATTAAGGGTTAAACTAACCATATAAATATAATAACATAAAGATTACAAAAGTTTTAACGGCTAATTTAATTTTCTTTATTGCACCTTTGTACACAGAAAGAAATAAAATCGCGTTTTCATTTAATCTAAATTAAATGAATTGAAATTATATAGTTTATTTAAAGATTTATATAATTCAACTAAAGTGTTTAAATATTTCAAACAATTAGATTAGTTAATTTGCTTAATTTAATGTAGATGTTAAATTAAATAAACTTTAGTTAAATCATATAAAAGAACTATTTCATTAAATCACTTTCTATCATTCATTAAATAAGATTTTCTGATTGTTAGAATTCTAATTTCAATGATTTATATAAAATAAATAAATGTATTACTTAATTTTTTTGTTTGAAATATAGAATTAGATTGAAAGATTTATCTAAACTTAATTTTTTAATTTATTCAATTAAATTCAATATTTTATTTATAACAAGTATAATTGAATCATTTATTGTTTGTATAATTCATTAATTCTTCATTATATAAATTAAAGAGTTACATTTAATGAAACGGTCAAGTTTCTTTTTATCTAAACGGTAACATAATAATGTGTAGGTATTTCCTGCCGTTGCAGAAACATCAGCCTAATTTTTATTAATTCGCGGTTTAATTATTGCATTTCGGATTCGTTCTAAGTGCAGTGAATTATTTTAGTGCTGTGTTACATAAATTAAATTACATTTAATAAATAATCAAATAAAGACAATAAAGCGAAGGTATACTTTTTAATAAAATGTTTATGTGTTGGAAAATACTAGTGAATCTGTAGAGCAGTTATTAAATCTATGGCGCTTAGAAGAATTAATCTTTAAATAATCTTTAAAGATGTTAAGTGTTTGTTTTATTAAATGTTTAGAAAAATTGATGGATAATGAAACCCTAAAATATTTAACTTAGGAGGATATTTGCGTTCTTGTTCCAGTCGAATTTTTTCTTTAAGAGTGAAATTCGGACAAACATTTTTTGAGGGCCATAAGCACTGTGGACAATGAGATTTAAAGCCAATGTAATAACGTCAAGAAAAAAATTTTTAAAGCAGTTTTATTTTGTCGATATTATGTAATAATTATGTACTACTTATATATGAATGTATATTATTAGTTTTTTATTAGTATGTTTTGAATTTGTGTAGTTTAAGTTAATATAGTATATTTTATTAATTATATAGATATGTATGTTAATTGTGTATATAAATTATAAATATATATAAAAAAGTAGTATGTGTTTTTTATTTATTAATCATCTTACAGGAAAAAAAAGGAATCGTCTATTTTAAGTAACAATATCATCTATTACAAGTAAATAAAACATATAAAGAACTTTAATAGAATCATTTATAAAAGTGATTAAATCATTTAAAGTAATTATCTGAAACATTTACTAAAAGTAAGTAAAGTATTAAATATGAGTAAATAATTTATATAATTTTATTTCTTAATTCATATAATTATATTAAATAAAATATTTAATTATATTCATAGATTTAAAGAATTCATTTACACATTCAATAAATGTTTGTGTATAAATCATGTACTTAGATTAAATAAAACAAACACAGTTATTCGCTAAATCATTAAAATAAATTATCAAATTCAATGAATTATATTCTATGGTTTGTTTAATTTTTAAATCTTGTATTCATCTAATTTATATTAAATGAATTGATTACTTTAAGTAAATGGCTAAAATTCATTCAATTTTTTTCTATGATATTAATGAATCTTTAAATGAAATAGCGACTTTATTTCTTTCTGTGATATATTTCAGTTTTCTTCAGTTAAACTCAGTCGTGATAAATTATGTTGCATGAAACTGTTTATTTTAAAGTTATGGTGAAATAATAAATATTCCGATTTTACATCTACAAAAATTTTATTGTTGAATGAATTTTAACTAATCATATTCTTTCTTGGCTGCGCAACAGGTACACGATTTTATCCTGGCTTCGAACACCAAAATAATTTCAATATTTAAAAACTTGTTATAAATTAAAATCGGATTGATATTGGAAATATAAATCAGAAAGTTAAGTCAATCGATTATGAAACCACGAAAAACATAGAAGAAATAATAAATGGAAATAGAAAGATGATGTTATGAAAACATCTAAAAGCGAAAAAGAAACCGACATGAACTGAAAAACACAAAATTTTTAAATGAGAAAGGCTTGCCGAAGATTAAAAAATCAAAAAAAAAGGATGAACTCGGAACAAATGCAACAGTTTGACAAAAGAAGACAAGAAAATATCAAAGAAAGATGCAAAGAAAATGGGAAAAATAATGGGTCTTTAAATGAAAAACAAAAAAGAAGCTAAAATAGTTTAAAACAAACGAAAAAAAAACACAACTACCTCTATAGAACCCAAAGAACCTAGTATACTAGAAAATCAAAACACAGGAATACAGTTCATGCCTTGCAGAATTAGAGAAAAGAAATCCAGGAAGAATTGGAAACAGAAACTAAAGTAAATCTAGCTCTCATACACAGTAGGTTGTTCTATCTTAGAAGTAACGAACAGGTTGGAAAATTTGTTGAAGGTCTCTTTTGGATGATAAATGAAGTTACTTACCTAATTTTTGGCTAACTTTGTTAAAAAATGTAATACAAAATTAAATAAGTGTTTATTTTTAACCTATGGTTTAGGCAAAAACGAAACAATAGTAGATAAAAACAAGATACAGAAAATTTTTTATTATTGTATAGTTTTCTGAATGTTCAGCTTAGTAGAAATAATACAAAGAATTGAAGCTGAAAAAATTCAATAGACAAATCTGGTTTCAATATTTATTATCAAAAATAGTAAAAATATTAACAAAAAATAACCTCTCAAATAAAAACAGAGAAATGCATCGATACATTATCACCTCAAAAAAATATGCCTGGTTGGTAATGACAGATGCAGACTCTGCGAATCGGAAATTTAATCGGCCAAACATATTATCAGCAGCTGCAATGCCTTAGCTCGACTTAGGCTAAAACACTTTGGACAAGTACAACTGACACCCAAGGAGATGTAAACAAAACTTTTCAGAAGTATTATATGTTTTGCTAGCAAAATTGACTTCCTGAAAACTTAATTAGTAGGGTTACGAACAAAAGATCAACACTGGTGGTAAGGCTCTAGTAGCCAATCAACCCTAAGTACAATACAATACAATACAATCGATACATTAATCAGACAAGCGATAGATTTTTTTGTTCAAATAGAAATAACAAAAAATAATAACCTACAAGGTATTTTTCAATTAAAAGTTAGAAGTGCATTAAGCTATTTAACATTCAGTGTGGCAAAATCAACAGAAAATATTACATTATGTATGTTGTACTAATTGATCGATGATTAATTTATCAATTTAATATTTATTAGCGGCTTTCCCCAAAAAAAATTCTTTTTTTTTAAACCTATGAATTTAATGATTTATTATCATCGCAGGATTGTTTCGTTTACAGATAAATCTTTGAGTGATTTACCATCCACTCTTGACGGATTATATCACATGCGGGCGTGTATTTAAGCCAATGAGTAGTACTTAATAATTAACTAGATTGTAACGCAGTTATGCGTAATAACATTTATTTAATTAAATTTATTTCGCTTTTGATTCTTAGTGTATCCATCCAAAGTACTTCATGACTCTTAACTAAAAGACTAGACATCTGAAGTAAAGGAAAGTATACCTAATATTGTTACACTGAAAATCAATAGAAAATCAATAAAAAATTACATATAATTGTTTAAATAAATATGTATCAAATATTCTGAAATATTGAATAATCATAATTCAAAAAAGGTCAAAAAATATTCGTTTTGAATAACTTCTTTACTGTCTTTTAAATAATAGTATAATTGTTATACGATTCGTACAGTGGCTAGCACGCTTTTACTTTAATTAATTTTTTTAGCTACAGTTGTTAAAAAATTATGTACTTCAACTGATTAAAATTTAAATTTAGATATTATACATATAATAGAACATTATTAGAAAAATACTAGAATTTAATAATACAAATGTTTTAAAAAAAACATTATCATTAAGTGTCTGTTGTTGCTATTGTCGTACAGTGTGAAACAGAATGTTACCAAAAAAAGATGTTCTACTTCGCCGTACGAACCAAGACTTTTACACCTCCATGATGCCAAGTTATTATATTGAAATGATTGTGGGTATCCTTAATTTTCGAATAAAAGGACCAACTGACAAAAGAACCTTTCAACTAATAAATATGAAAAATCCCTACAAAATTATGTTTTATATTTTCTATTTATTACTTTCAATATATAAATTGCTGAACGAATACATGCACATGGATCAAGTATTAAAAATGCGTAATAGAAATCAGGATGTATTCCAATGGTTTATTGGAATTTACCAAGTTCACTGCGACGTAATTTTACAATTTATGTTATGTTGTGGCGCTTATTTAAACCGCAATATAATGCTACAAGCATGGAAAGATATGTATCTTATAGATAAAAAAATGGCAGAAATCCAGATTTTTAACAAACATTTTTATATATGGTGTACTGTATCAATATGGATTGGATTTAATCTTATTTTAAATTATTTTGTCCATTTCATCTCAATGAGTGGAGAAACAAAGTTTAAGCTAATTTACTTTATTTTTAATATGTGCAAAATTTCAATCGCTACTACGTATATGTCATGGTTGTTAAGTTTAAATGAAAGATTTTATAATTTGAGCAAGGCTTTCAAGAATAGCAACTACGTAGTATTTCCAAACTGTATAGTACAAGTGCGAGATATTCATAAGAGTCTATGCAATGTACTCAATAATTTCAATGGAATGTTTTCTTTACCTATGATAGTGAATTTATCTATTGATTTTTATGTGATTATTATACAAGTATTCGCACTGATTAATTTATTTAAAAAAAATAATTTACTATTTTATGATGTGGCAATTGCCGGTTTTATAGCTTATGCTGTCTTTGATGTACTATCTGTTGTATTGGTTGCAAACAACCTGATTCGTAATGTATGGTACTAATTGTCTTAGGTAGTTAAAAAAATACAGATTTTCTTATATTTCAGATAAACTTACTGAAACTGGAATCTTTCAAATTATTTGTAGCAAGTGGAAATACAAATTTAAGAAAAGAAGTAAGTTGGAGGTACTTACTACTTAATTAATTTTAGTTAATATTGCTTTTAACTTAAAGGTTTTTGCACTTTCTCTTCAGTTGTTGCATAATGATGCGTCTGTAAGAGCAGGAAGCTGTATAATAATTGATGCAACTTTACTATACGCAGTACGTAAATTTTGTACTTAAGTTACGTGTTGGGAGCAATATCAAGTGGTAATTGAGTAATTAATTATAGCTGTAATACCTAAAAATTATATAACACTGCTTCGTCTGCGTAGCACATTTCAAATTTTATAGAAAGTTTTCTAGTTTTGAGTATTTAAAAGAATACCAAAAGTTTCTTATTGCTATGATTTTTTAAATACATCTACCAATTTGTATTTTTGAGAAAAAAAATTAGAATAACATCATAGTCAAAACGAAATGTCTACAGCAAGAATCCACTTATTGAATTAATATATTGTATGAATTTTATATGAAGTGGTGATAATTTTAGAAAACATTTGAAATTTAAATTTTTTGGCAAACTGGTTTCCTAAACTGAAACGCAAACTAAGTAACATCATTTTTTTCTAATACACAAATCCATTTGAAGAGACACTATACTCTCATTGAAGCGAAATTAAAAATAAAATTTTATAAGCTAATTGTATATACAAAGTGTCCTCGGATACACTTTATATAGGGTAGTAAATGGTGGTAGAGAACGATTTAACAAGATTTTTTTTCTAAATTTAAACCCTCGAGATTTAGATTTCTTTAAAGCATAACCTCGAGAATATTGATTTGTCAAAAAAAATTGTATGCTTTTTCAAATACCGTGAAATAATCTACAAATTAGATTTATACCTTTTATTGATTAAAATTAACAGTCTTCAAGTTATGAATTAAAGTAAGTAAAAAAATGTTGAAAAATTCGAAAATTCGAAATATTTTCTTTTAAAATTTGCGCGAAGTTCTACTTTTCTTTTTTAATTGTAGAAAAAGTGTAGCTGAAGCGTATAGAAATATAGCTGGAGCTTATAGTGATCATTTTCTAAGCATTGCAGCTTGTGAACGATGGTTTAAACGCTTTAAAAGTGGTGATTTTAATGTGAAAGACAAAGAGCGTCCAGGTCAGCCAAAAAAATTTAAACATGCAAAATTGCAAGCATTACTGGATAAAGATTCTACACAAATTGAAAAAATATTGGCGGAAACATTGAATATGATAACAAACAAACAATTTCTAATCTTTTGCATGCTCTGAGAAAGATTCAAAAGAAGGAAAATTGATGACGTATCAACTGAAAAAAAGGAGACATCAAAAGACGAAAAACCTCTTCTAAAATTTTGCTTAATCGGTTGTCTTTTTTGAAAGTCTTTTTGCATAGAATTATTACTAGTCATGAAAAATGGATTTATTTCGACAATCCAAAGCGCAAAAAATCATGGGTAAACCCAGGGCAACCATCAGAGTCTCAACCAATACGTAATATTCTTGAAAAGAAGACTTTGCTGTGCATTTGGTGAGATCAGAAAGGACCTGTGTATTATGAACTGCTAAAACTAGGTGGAACGGTTAATGGTGATCGCTACCGACAACAACTAATCAAATTGAACCAAAAACACATAAAGTAATTTTTTCTAATTATGTTTCAAAAAGTGTCACTTTTTGACACTCAAAAGTGTGCGGAAAAGTACTACTTTTCCGCCCTAGTGCGGAAAAGTAATACTTTTCCACACACTTGTGAAAGTGTGCGGGAAAGAAAGAAAAAGTTCTAATCTACTTTATTTATAATATACATTAACGGTTACATTAGCACAATTATTAAAAGTCTTAACTGCGCTCGGATCAGTTTTCGACGTGGACACTCCAAAATTAACATCACTGCCACTTAAAATGCTCCACACAAATTGTATAACCATAAAAAAAAACGTGGTCACTTACCTGTTCACGTTGTAATGGCTACTATCTATGACCAACCTACTGTCTTGTTACTTACTCTTTAAGAAACTTATTGCCGGCGTTGCTCAGTCGTTGATAAAAAATTAACAAAGAGAATTTCGGGGGGGTTGTAAATTGCTTATTGTTTTAGGAATTCCTCAAGAAAAAAAACACAATAAAATTCAAGTTTATAATAGGTAAATTAAAATTCATTATATAAAAAATTAAAGTCTTTGGTTCAATAACCTAATAATATTACACACACACAAAAATATACCTAAATCTAACAAATTGCTTACCAGCTAGTTATTTACACAAAAAACATAAATGGTAGTAAACATCTATTGCAGCCGTTGACCCAAGTAGAAACTACCACAATAATGCAGGTTGCACTAAGATTGACACTCGTACATTTATGAATGACACCAAGATAATATTTAGTTTTTTGTAGTCACCCCGGATCGGTATTAAATTGGATAACACAAAATTGTTTTTAGACACTTTATATGAAGATAATTTATGCCAATAATGTTCAATATTGTTTTTGCAATGCACTTTGCAATTTTTTAAGACACAAATGTTTTTAATTGTAATCACCCCGGATCGGTATTAAATTGGATAACACAAAATTATTTTCAGTCACTGATAAGTTAAGATAATTTATATCAATAATGTTTTATATTGTTTTTGCAATGCACTTTGCAATTTTTTAAGGTACAAATGTTTTTAATTGTAATCACCCGCGATCAATATTAAATTGGATAACACAAAATTATTTATAGTCACTGTTAAGTTAAGATAATTTATTTAAATGATTTTTGTTTGCAAAAAAGACTTGTCCGAAAATCGATAAGAAAAGATAAAAAGGTAAAGTTGTTTCGAACGGTAGTGATTTTTGAAAAAAAAGCCCCGGCTCCTCTCGATCATTCCTTATATAACAATTTTCTCCTTCCATCAAATGTTACCCAGGGCCGTGAGAAAAGAAAATTGTAAGAATCTCAAAAAAATAAATCTATTAACACAAGAGTAAATGGTATTTAAGCAAAATACTAGAAAATTATTATTGACTTCGAGATTATTAGGAACGGAAATTCACACGATCTGTAAGCTAAACAAAAATATTGGAACGAAATTTACGAGATATTTTTATAAACATAGAAGGTACCTTAAGCTAATTGATCACAAAATAAGTTACAAAATAATATTTTCCCACGGACCACTAGAAAATCGCGTTATAACAAAGAATTTGATTTTGAAAAATTTTTATTAATTATTGAGAATCTTTTTCGTGCAAAAGGATGTACGAGGTTGATACAACAACGTAACAGTCTATAATGGGCTACCAACCGCAAAATATAAAAATTTTATAGTATAAACGCCTATCTTTTTTCTTGAGAAATGAGAAATGTTATTGGTTCTTTTTGAAACATAATTAGAAAAAATATTGTTCGATACTCGTGGAAAACTATTTTTTCCATTCTCGGCTTCGGTTTACAATCTCGGCCTTCGGCCTCGATCGTCAACCTCCGCCTTGAATGGAAAAATGTTAGTTTTCCTAACTTGTATCGAAAATATCTATTGCTCCATGACAATGCTCGACCGCATGTTGCTTATCAAGTTAAAATGTACTTGAAAAACATTAAATCAAACGTGCTACCTCACGAGCCATATTCACAGCACTTTAATTCGTACGAAAAAGTGAAGAATTGGCTTGATGGATAGTTAGCCTCACGAGACGTGGTATCTGGACGGAATCCATCAATTGCCAGAAAGATGGGAAAAAGACATATCTAATGATGACTAATATTTTGATTATTGAGTTCATTCACTTTGTACTTTAATGCCCGGTTTCATAAAGAATACCTTAATCTCCAATTAACTAATGGTTTGTTAACTTTAAGAAGCCATTAAATTTTGGTGGGTTTCATAAAGCATATATCTTGTTAAATTAACTAATGAAATGTCCCTAGATCTTTCATTAAGATTTTTAGTAACACACAGTAATATTTGATTTTTGATAGTTTTACACTATGTTTCCTAACTTCAAAAATATTATAAATATAAATTTGAAGCAGTCAAACAAAAGGACGCTTTGGAAATGTCTTTGCTTAACTCCAATATTGAAGCAGCCAAATCAAAAAGTGTTCTTAAAATCACTTTGCTTCAATTAAAAATTGAAAAAATGTTAAATAATATTTAATTTATTAAAATAATTTTTATTAAAGTATTTATTGAAATATTGTATTTATATGTGATTCTTAACAGCATTAGAACTTTCTAGTAACTATCATTAGTTACTTACCAAACTTATATAATTATAAACAACTGTCATTTTGTAAATAGTTTAAGTTTTAGGTTAGAAATAATCTCTTATTAAGAACTTGACTGGCGAAATTTTGCCAATTAAATTTTAACAAGAGATTAGTGTTAACTGACTTTTATGAAACTCAAATTTGGACTTAATGGTAGATTATCTACTTAATGCTTTGTTAAGAGTTTTATGAAACCGGGTATAAATAAAGCAAAAATAATTTAAAAAACACGCGTTATTAATTTGTACACTTAATACCAAAACTACCCATATCATTTACTATCCAGTACATGGGTTAGGGAATGAGGATAATGGACCAAGACTTATTTTTTTCAACTGGTTAAGAGAGCAAGAGAACTCACAAAGATTTATTTCAAGCATTTTATTTACTAACGAAGCGTAATTTACAAGGGATAGTGTAAACAATTGCAAGATAATGAACATCGATGGGCAGTAGAAAATCTGCGAATGAAACTGGAATCGGGATATCAAAAACGTTTCAACATTGACTGTTGGTGTCGAATATTAAGAGACTACATTATTGGTTCTTATTTTTTTTCCGGTAAACTTGCGCTTAACAGCTGCTGGACAAGCAATATTGCAATATTGAGATGACGTATCACTATAGCAGCACGTCAAAAAATGTAGTACCAACACGATGATGTTTGAACTTCAGCAAGTAAACATTTCAAATTTAACTTCTCTTGATTAAGTTTTATGGGTGCTGTTAGTGTACATCAGCAGAGGAAAGTAACAAATGTTATAGTGGCTAACAAAAAAAGAAATGTTATAAATAATACAATACATCTTTTAAAACAATCACGGTGGTCATTTTGAACATTTACTTAAATAATGTTATAGTTTAACCTTAACTAATAAAATTGATTTTTGATAAAAATAAAAATTTTGTGAATTTGTTTATTATTTTTGATTTTCTGTGAAATAGATTGGTTTGTCAAGCATTCTTACTAGACAAAAGTTGAAATCCGTTAAATTTTCTATCCGGAATGAGGCGTCAAATTTCTTGTAAAATGTTTCGTTTAAAAGATGCAGGGTTTTGAAAAAAACAAAAAACTTTTTTTCAAATTTATCAACATTTTTTTACTTACCATAATTTATAATTCAAAAGCGTCTGATTATAGACAATAAAAAATTTAAATCTGGTTTGTAGATTACTTCACACTTTTTGAAAAATCACTAAACAATTTTTACTGAAAAAAACTATTTAACTATCGAGAGTTTACATTTTTTATTTATTTAATAATTTTTTTATTACAATCTATCTAGAGAATAATAAATAATACAATTGACAAAATTTACAAAACATGCAGGGATCATCCAGTGTCATCTTCCTTTCAAAAATTTAATCATATCATTATCATTTCAGCATCTTCAGCCTGCATTGGCTTTCTCTATAGAAAAATATTTCAGCATTTAGACCCCACGGTTGCTTAGGCCTGATTAGAAAATTCATGTAATCCTGTTTTTTAATAGTTGATGGTGGCAATCATCAACTCGGGAAGACCGCCGGCTTTACGTGCTCTCCGAAGTACGAAGACGATTATAAGAAAGTTTAGACTCTTTCCGAATTCGAACCGAGTACTTTAATATCAGCAGTTATTCAGCTAATAAAAACTAGGGTAATGACCGTCTCATTTGATCATAACATGACCAATTAAAACTAAGAAAAATCTATTCAACCAATCGTTTATAGTTTTTTCGTCGTTTTAATCTGTCGTTACTGTAGTCACTAATTTTTAATTTTTTAACTAGTCTATTTGGATGGGCGCACAATATTGCGTAATATGTTTTGCTGTAGTTTTTAACTTCTTCCTTTACAGTAGGTACTTGTGGATCTTGTTGGATCACCTCATTTGGAATAAACCATGAATCATCAGTAATCATTCGCAAAGTTTTAGATTGGAATCTTTCTAATATTTTGATGTTAGAAGTGCATGCTGAACTCAATGGCTGGATGCCATAAGTCCACACAGGCGTCAGAATAATCTTGTAAATTAATAATTTATGTATTCTTGAGAGTTATTTTTGAATTTCTACCAACAAGACAGTAAAGTTTACCTTTAACCCAAGTTTCTTTCTCTTCGTGAAAATGTGCTTAGGCTAAGTCAAGCGTCTATCTAGGTGGATGTCAAATATTTAGTGACCTTGGATTGAGGAATTTGTTGATTATTTGGCTTAACTGGAGGATATAAGTTTGTTTTAGTGTAAATGTCAAATGTCTATGTCCAAAAATTTTCCATATTTTAAACCATGATTACATTATTTTTATGTAGATTTTCCTGCAGCGTCTCTGAGGCTACAACAGGGTTCTCGTGTGCAGATAATCGGCGGTATTGTCTGTAAATGTTCCTGTGGTGTCAGCAGTTTTAAAGTTTTTAGCTTGGATTGGAAAGATCTTGATGTATTCCTATCGGAATATCACTGAGGTTGCTGTTAGTAAAACTAGGTCGATGACTCAATGAAAGAAAAAGAAAATAAAAGCGAAGAAGAAAAAGTAGTTAGCACTTATTATAAAAAATGTCCTATACAAGTTATGTTATTAAAGGAATCATAAGATCTATAAGAAATCTATAAGAAGTCATATAAGAGTAGCAAATATATTTTAAATATTTCGTATTATTAAACTTATAATTTATATAGTTAATGAACTATGAATTAATTACCAATGGAAGTTCGCACTACTAAGCGTTAGTTAAATTTCTTTAAATCCTGGTTTAACCAATAGGCGAACAGAAAAGGTGACATTAATTAATTTAACTAACGCTTAAATTTTAACTATAAGCGGTGCGAACCTCCATAAATGATTTTGACTGTAGCTCTTATAAAACGCGTCACTTAAGCTCTTTAAGAGGTATATAGTATTTACTTAAATTTTCTAGTTACAAAAAATGTATGTTATCAATACTTATATTGTTTGGTGATGGTGATAAATATTTCGAGCTCGGTAAAATAAAAATATTATTCGTTGGACAAATTACTCAATGACGATTGATTACTGCTCTTAAACAGACTACTTTATCTCACATTTTGGGATATGTCTCATGAGACAGTATCGTGCTACCGTATCACAAGATACATTATATGTCTTCTGTTCTATATATCGTGTAACATGATACGGTATTACGGTATGGTAACATACAATGCAATGTAATTAATTAATTATATTACTTTTATTACAGATAATAAGCACTGGAACAACGTGTATATTTCTTCTAATACAATTTAGTGAAGTATAAGTTTTAATTAAAAAAATACATAAAATTTTAGTATGGACCTACTAAATTTTGAATTTCTCTCGCTTATGGCTTCAGTTATTTTGTCAAGTATTATTGGATAATCTAGATGGTTTACCTAATTTTATTCAATAAAAGAACAACCATTTAGATATTACCTTTTATCATTTATGGGCTATGTGGCAACTCTAACGTTAACTTTGTCTTGTAAGTTTAATGGGTTGTCTATCAAGAGGCGCATCTGTATTTAATTTGTCTTATGTTAAAATATTAATTTGCATTTTACTACAAAATTATTGTTTTATTTTTGTTTAAAATTATCTTTCTTCAAGAACTTTACATCATATTTTCGAGTAGATGAGAAACTAACCTATTAAGTTTATAAGTTTAAGAAACGAATCAATTGAAAGTGAACTACCGATGGTTTATTGATAAATAACTGCTTTCTATCAAAATACCGACTGATTAATTTATTACAAGTAGGCGTATTATATTTAATGCTAGAATTTGCCCTAATTTGTTTGTCAAGATCTTCTCTGAACCTGAGAAAATGTTTTTGATTTATATCTGGGATCATTCAGAATGTTATCTGAAAGTTACAAATATATTGTCGTGCTACAAAATAATTTTTGACCGCCCTTGATACTTTTGGTAAATTTTTGTATTTAAAGTTTGATGTTAATTTTGTAAAATGTAAGATTGTCGGAAAACTGAGAAAAGTGAGGTTTTTTTGCCAAAAATGAAATAAATATAATTTTTGTGCCAATAGTTTTACAATTCCGAAATTTTTTTTTAATATTATTGTAATTAAATTTAATTTGAAGAAGTTTTATGGTCGCATTTGACCATGAAGATTTTATTTTTGTAAGTTGGAAACAATTTACTTGAAATAAAAGTGTTTTTTATTTTTTTTGATTGTATTTTATTGAATTGGAATTTGGTAGGAGTTTATGAAAAATTGAAAAAATTGTAGAAGGAAATGACAAAATTTGATAAAGGTTGACAGCTGTAGCCTGATGGTATCGTAATTGCCATTTTGTTGAAGAATTTTATTTTCTTTAATTTATTTATTTTCTTATATTGCTCAATTTTCTTATCACAATAAGTACCGTTTTGCTCAGTCTTTTAATTCCTACTTTCTATTATAACAGATTATAATAAAAAATATATCTATTGAAAGATATTTTTTCTGTTTCTATCGATATTTAACATTTAGTATTTTGGAATGTTAACAAAATTTTTCCCTTGCTTATTCCTAATAAATTAGACGAATATTGTGTGTAAAGGGGAAGCAAATCAAACAAATTAACTGCTGGCCAACGTTTCGGACTATATATTAATCCATCCTCGGGGATAAAATATAAAAACAGAGGTGCTACAATGTTTTAAAATAAAAGTGTCTAGAGGGACGCAAACATACCTAACAGTTAAGCGTCATTCACATCCAAGTAACGTACGTAGCGAACATACAAGACATAACGTACAAAACATAGCAAATGACTTGTCATTCATATCAACATAGAAAACATAGAAACGTGAAGAACGCGCACGCGTATTTTTACCCGATCGGTTGATTACGGTATCGGTTTCTCTACGATCGTAGAGGAACGGATACGAATGTATCAGATCTATACATTTTCCGTCAACCATAATTAACCAAATATCAATAAAAAACACACTCACAGCAATAAACATACGACACGCAGTAATTTAACGTAAAAGTTTAAATGTGGAAAGTGTAAACCTTACTTTACAATTTAAAATAAATAATATGAAAGTTAAAATAAAAATTTAAATGTGGAAAGTGTAAACCTCACTTTACAATTTAAAACTTTAAAACGGAGGTGTTGCCTTGTAAAATGAACGCATCTCATTGGTCAAACATAGAAAACATAACGGAGAAGTTGAAGTTGACCGAACTCTTTGTTACGTTACTTCATATCGGCTATGTTTTGTACGAATGTCACTGGTAGTGTTTGAAACCATGCATTTTAACTTTTCTCGCGTTATGTCTTGTATGTCCGCTACGTACGTTACGTACGTTACTTGGATGTGAATGACGCTTTTGTGATGGTAAACGCTTGAAAATGCAGTGTGTTGTCGGGAATTGACATGGATACACAAAAACAGTTACTTCAACGATCGTCCTCAAAAAGAATATAAAACTAACAAAATTGCCAAATAAAACGTGTAGAAATAAAATTGGACGTAGTTATGCAAAAAGGAACCATCCACCAAACGTAAGTTTTGAGATATTGAAGCTCAAAGTTTAAGAGTTATATTTAAATCGATTGATAATTATGATCTAATTGGTTTGGTTTATACAATGCATTATGATAATATATTTGTGTTACCAGAAAACTTTTGAAAAAATTTGTTTGTTGTAATACTAAAATTTTGAAAAATGTCGTTTGGTTCCTTTTTGCATTTTTAATTTGAATCGTAATAAAACTAAGGCACATAACAATATAAATTTATTTATTTAATAATTTTTTTTTATGTATACCTATATACAAATATGGTAAAAATATAATATATAATTAGTTCAATAATTAATTATTATATAGTTAGCATATTAATATGTTTCGAATCTAAAATACCTGCATATCCATCTATATCATTTACCACAGTTTCATCAACGAAAAGGGTTGAGTAAAATATTTGATCGATTTTTGGTATTAGTAATTGCGACATTTTATTTGAAATTTTTTAGTTTATATTTTGCAATTCTTTTTCCTTGTGGCCGGTCATAACTGATTTAAATCTTTTTTATACAGTTCTTTCCAAGGACGACAATGAGTTTTCTCTGATATATCTACTTCTATAGCAACACAGTTAAAATCTTGCTTGAAAAAAATGAAGAAAAGCTTTTCTTTTGACAGTACTATTTCCCTTGGTTTTAGCTAGCTGATTTTTTCTCCACTTATTCTTTTCTTTCGGTTGGTTATATATTTCTCTACATTGTCTGCAATACCAAAAATACAGTTGTCTTTTATAAAAGACTATATTAGTCGGTATTTGTGGAAGAAGAAGAGTTTTACCTATATGGTACGTTAAACATTTAAAGTATCTGTGGTCAGCAGCAAACTCTATAATATTTTGTTTCATTTTTATTTTTGCTTCCTGCTAGATACTAATATGCAGATTATGCTTCTGTATGATTGCTTCTTTCTCCTCGTCATCGATTGAGTTTTGTTTCTTGATGTTGAATGTGTCGCATTTGTTACAAGTGTCTTTCTTATTCGTTTTAAATTACAAATTAAAATACTTATAAAATATTTTTGTAGCTTTTTATTTAAGGTATAAACAATTAATTAGTAAAGGAAATATATTAGATAATCGCATACCTAAATATCCGCTCGTTATACATATTACTACTACAAAAAGTGTTAATATCACGTCTTACAAAAAGGAACCATGTCGCTTGGTTCTTTTTTGCAAATTTACTTCAGACGATTTTATACATACAGATGGTTCTTATAGTATTAAAACACGAGTTAGAGTCAATATTCAGATGGATCGTTTTTGCATAATGTAAATAGGCCTATATCAGTCACTTACAGCAAATAAACTAAATTTTATGTTTTTGTCGCTTGGTTCCTTTTTGCATAACTACCTCCAATTAGAAAACGCAATTGTAGTCAAAAATCTTTCTCATAATAAAATAAAACGCACGCAGTGTATAAGTACTATCTCTTCTGCAAGATAACCGATAGAGACAGTTACATTCACGTCCAATAAAATACGACTTAAACACAATTTGAAAAATTCCCTTTAACACGCCACGTCAAAAAGAAAAGTCAAAATCAAAATTAACAATATAAAAAATAACATTATACGTCAATCCCGGAAACACCCCCATAGTACTGGTTTAAAAACAATATATAAAAATCTACACAGCAAAAAAGAAAACAAACTCAGCAAACAAAAAACAAATATGTCTACCTGCTACCGGCCACTAGATTTGCTTCCCCTTTACACCCAATATTCGTCTAATTTATTTAGTATTTTGTTTAATTTTAATTATTGCTAAAAATACAAAAATGATATTTGGATAACGTTTTTTAGAATAAAAAAGAATAAAACATCAAGTGTTGAGTATCTTTAGATGCGGAATAAAAATCTCTTTAATTTGATACCTTTCTCATTCTTATCCGTTATAATAGGAAAGAAGAATTTAGAAAAATCAATATCCCATGTTCTTTTCATAATATTATGTTCGGTTATTTGGTCGGACACCCGGTATAAGAATTTTATAATACTATGTAAATAGAAAAAGATTGCAGTTTTTCTTATCTTACAGAAATGCAAGCGATAATAATAAAAAATAACGCATATCAGTGCGAAATTCCTTTAACCTCAGTTAGTATTTTTTGGCGTTGGTGTCACTGTCAAAGCAGCAAACAACAAATTTTTACAAAAGAATTTTTAATATTATTTAGAATATTATTTTTTTTGTTCATTATGGGTAAAGCAGTGTTCTTAACAAAGAAAGAAATCACTAAAATTAAAGTGAACGAAGGTCTAGGATTTTCCAATAGGAAAATTGAAAAAAAAATTAATAGATCACCGAAAGTAATTAATAATTTTGTAAAACTGTACGAGATAACCATGGCAACAAAAAATTCCAAGATAAATGAGAGTGTTAAACAATAAATTATTAGAATGGTTGCCGCAGATGGACCCTCTGCGTCAAAAATTAAAAGCGAACTAAACCTCAACATTACTAATCGACGAATTTAACAAATTTTGTAGTCTACAAATTGTTCTAAATGGAAAAATTAAAAAAAAATTCTTTTTCTTTTGATTGAAACAATATAGAGCAATATCGCCTTAGTTACAATATTCGTAACACACTAATATTTCTTAATGGAAATATGAAACGTCATTTTAAAGTATACTTTGCGCACGGTGATTAGACAATCAAACACGCAAAACAATCCCTGTTAAAAAGTGACATTTAAGTGACGTTTAAAATAAAAAATGTGACTACTTATTTATATATTTTAAAAACCAACCTAACTTTTCCTCAATTATTTTGCGCGCATTCTGCGCGCTATTGATCTAGAATTTTGCATAAGGCTTCTTTCGACAAATTTCTGGGGGGGGGGGGGGGTGATAACAAGCAAAGAGGGGTAACTTTTTTGCTCAGTTTTTCGATATCTAGCGCCGTTTTCGAGTTATTGCAAATTCTAAATCTCAAATTTAATTATTGATGTAATATTGATATATTTAATAATATATTTTTCAATCAGAAGAAAACTATTGATTACAATACGGAAAATATACTATATTCATATTACCCTAGTTGTAATAATAGCTATAACTAAGCAGCATAAAAACCATAGATTGAAATTTGCTGAAAATCATATTTCATGAGATGAAAAATGGAAAAACGTAATATTTTCTGACGCAGAAAAGTTTAATCTTGATAAACCAGATGGTTTTAAATGCTTTTGGCATGATCTTAAAAAAAAAAGAAAAAATAAAAATAAGTAGAAACATAGGCGGTAAAACAGTGATGGTTTGAGCTACATTTTGTTATTTTTCAAAATTTGAATATCCGCAAAAATTAAGAGTAATAATTATATTAACTTACTAGAGGTAGTGCTAATGGACTTTAGAAAACCATTGTCGATTAATGCGATCACACAACTGCGATATCATAAAAAGTTAATTTTAAAAAAGTATTTTAAATTTTACCACGTTTTTGCATTCCAACGGCTGCGTTGCTATAATAATAGAAATGAACTTAGAAATTAATTTCTAGATAATTTACCTCTTTTTTTTGAGGAAAGACAATGTTATATAATTACGCCGGGCATGTATTTTGCTTGAGAGTAAAGGTAATATGTACAGACTTGGTGTTGTTGATCTTCAGCCATTCTTCGATTTTCTTTAGATAGATTTGTAGCAATCGAGAAGCCATTTAGGGATCTCGACGAGATTCTATTATAGCGGTGTCGTCCGCAAAAGTAGCAATTTTTGTGTGGTCAATTGTATGTAGGTTGTTTATATACAGTAGATACAGTAGCGGACCAAGAATATTCCCTGTGGAACTCCACCCCCAATTGATACGAGTGTGAACAAGCTTTACCATGTCTAACTTGGAAATGCCTATTAGTGAGGTATGACTTCAAAATTCTGCAATACGGATGATTAAAGCTAAGTTTGATTTTATAAATTAGGGCTTAATGCTAGCATTTGTCGAAAGCTCGAAGTTCATCGAAAAACGCTGCTGTGCAATATCGCTTACATTCCAAGTTGTTTTTAATTTTTTTTGCAACACAATAAACTTGCTCTACTGTCGAATGCTGTTGACGAAAACCGAATTGGAGGTTTGGGATTAATTTACGTTTTTCAAAAAAGGATCTTAGCTTTTCCAGAAGAAGCTTCTCGAACATCTTGGAAAGAACAGGCAAGACGCTGATAGGACGGTGTGATGCTACTTTGATGGATCCTTACCAGTTTTTTGGATAAGTATTACTTGTGCAACTTTCCATTGTATTGGGAAGTATCCAAGTCTAAGTACAGTATTAGAAATCATTGTTATCAACCTGATACCCATTATTGGTAGGTTTTTCAGTACTTCTCCAAGTTATCGGGTCGTAGCCTAGAGATTTAATTATTATTAAAATAATTTTTAGTTGTTTTATAGGATATCCATCTGTTTGACCACTGCTAAATCGGTTAATATATTAGCAAGCCATGGAATGTCATAATTGTGTCATCAACTACAATTTTTACCAATAAGTAATTATTAAAGTCATTCGTATTAGTTAAATAATAATAAAAACACTTTTCTGCAGAGTTAGACAATTTAATTATAGCAAACCGATTTCGTGGTTTGTAATTAATTCAAAAGTTGGATAGTGTCATGTGTTCTATCCCACGATTTTAACTTTTTCCTATTGACTATTGGAAAGAGGACAATTTTCTGAGTTTATTAACACAAAAATTTATTTGGATTATGCAATAGTTGTCGAAATAACGGCATTTTAAAATTACGAAAAGCAGGCTAATGTAATATGATATACCCGATGTGTGACGGTCGGTCTCACGTTGAGGTACGGTCTCGTCGGTGACGGTTTCATTTTGTTGACGGTACGTGTGCTTTGATATACTCTTAATGATGTGTTATTCGATGTTGACACCCGAACGAGTTCTATGGCTTCGAGTTCCACCCTTGGCGAGTTCTGTCATTTTTCAGGGATATTTTTAAATTTTTTTGCCTTACACAAAATCGGCTAATCATGCAGCCGTGTTAAAAGGTGTATCTAAAATACATGTAAATTTAAATTTTTCAAATTCGATTTTTTCGAGAACTAATTTATAATCCAAGAAAATTTTTGTTCTAGTATGCTTAGAAAAGTGTCCTTTCACGTATTTTCAATAGGAAAAAGTTAAAATCGTGGGATAGAACACGTGACAGAACCCCAAAAATTAATAAAATATTACATAATATAGAATAATTTATAATTTAGTGTAAATAGCAAAAAATATTGTTGGTAATAAATATTCGTATTAAATTACCAAAATTATTCAAAACATTACTTCTTTATTAATTCATTGTAAATTTAAACAAAAACCATAATCATGGCGGTTTCTTATTGATATAATAATATTAAAACAATGAAAATTAACAGTCAAATTTAAAAAATATTAACTGTGTAAAATTTTTAAACAACTAACCAAATCATTTTATATTGTTAAGTTAGATTACATATTTATAATATTAAAATAAAATTGTAATTGTTTATGTCAAAATATAGATAACTGAGCATATTAATTTTACAAAATTTTCAACCTTTTGGTCAAGTTTATCTTAACAGTCAAGTTTTTCGTTGCATAATATATTATAAATAAATATTATTTAATATTCTTTTTAATGTTGATGATTGTATAAATATTGTTAATCAGGAGTTAAAAATCCTCAGTGTATGGTTTCAAATGAACAGGCTGAAAGTTAATATAAGCAAGACGAAATGTATGATAGTAAATGATAGAACAGCTAGAAAGCTTAATGTTTTAATGGATGGGGTAGAATTAGATGTGGTTAAGCAATACAAATATTTGGGTGTTGTTATTGATGGCAAATTAAATTTTAAGTGTCATTTTGATTTTGTATGTAAAAAGGTAGCTAAGAAATTGTATTTTTTATCAAAAATTCGTAGGAATCTTTCTGTAGCCACTACGATAAAAGTATATAATATGATAATAAGACCACAACTGAAATATTGTTCAACAGTTTTGTTTATGGGTAATGGTAGCATGATGAGTAGACTGCAAAAACTGAGACTTTACAGTGGCATAGTGTGTACCAACGTACAGTAGTAAATGTTTTGTTATTTGTTTTTAAGATAAAAGATAAGATGCAACCTGATTATTTGTGTAAAGACGTTGCATATGTTGAAGATATGCATGGGTACCCTGTAAGAAATAGGCATGATTTCAGACTAATTTTATTTAAGAACAGTAAGACTCAGAATATGATCTTTTATAGTGGCTTGAAGCTATTTAACAGTTTGCCTATAGACATTAAGGAAGAAACAATGTTGTTAAATTTTAAAAGAAAAATTAAGGAGTATGTTGGCGTTAATTTTACTTAAGAAGTATATTTTGGTATTTTTTTCATATTATGTATTTGTGTGTAATTTATATGTAATGATATAATGGTTTTATACCAAATAAAGTTCATTTATTATTATTATTATTAATTAAAGAATATTTTCAAAAATAAATTAAGTAATACATTATTACGAAAGTTATTGAGATCACAAAGTACAATTTTCATTTTATATTATTCAGTTTTCTCAAAAACTAATAGATAATTAGCAAAATATTTTGTTTTAATATGCCCAGAAAATTGTCCTCTTTCCAATAGTACATAGGAAAAAGTTCAATTCGTGGGCCCGATTAACTGACAATTCTGTTTATTGTTAAAGGGTCATACGAAAGCAAGATTAGCCCGAGACAGGGAAAAGTGGCACAAAAGAAAAGAGGCCTATTCCCAGCAGTGAGTCGAAACTGGTTGATGATGATGATGAAGTTAAAAAATATATTATGTCAATAAAAAATATATTTCAATCCATTCAGTAGTTTCTGAGAAATTCTTTAACATACATAAATTACAATGGTTTTTTTAGTACAATTTTTGGAAACACCGAAGTTCTTTTAATCTAGATAACTCTTTTGTATGCGGAAGCAAACGGGCTTTTACAAAGGTAGTAAGTAGGATCTACTCATATTTTATTTACTCATTTATTTTTCAAAAGAAAATCAAGTTCGATGTTACAAACTTGCAATTGGAATATTTTTAACTTTAAAATTTGTATTCGTTTCCAGTATGGAACGTACGATTCCTAATCACGAAACAAACGATTTGATTTAAAAAATATTTATTAATTAATAATATATATATATACAATTTTTGTTAGACTAAGCAGCAACAAAATATATCAATATCGATATTATTGATTACATATTATCTTCAAATTTAGTTACAAGAAATCTAATAGATTTTTACAATATTTAATGAACTTATTAAATTTTATATTTTAGTTATATGATAGTTTTAACGTATTTTATTTGTTGTAAAAATTTAGATAAAAGAACAATTTGTAGTAATTAAGCTATTTACAATATTTACAAGGTGTGTAACATAAATAAAATCTAACAAATTTACCAAACGTGATATCTTTGAATGTACTCGTTGCTCTAACAAATTTTAATTCAGTTCATCTAAATATCTCAAAATGAAACCAACTTTTGAAAATATAAATACAAATTTATAACTTTTATTATTTTATCTTTAAAAAAATGAATAAACTAATTTAAATTTCAAAAAATATGCAGTAATGCATACGCATCAAAATAACGTTATTCAACTTAAATAAAATCTTACTCACAAAATTTAAAAATTTCGTATCAAAATTAGAATTCAGCGGGAATACCAATTTTCACATCTGCTTTCGGCCATTTCTTGGTCAAAAAGCCCCTTTCTTAACATTTTCCTTTCCCACTTTGTACTTATGAAATTAACCAACTTTTAAAATTAAAATTTATAAAATTAACAATTAAGCACAGGGTGGGTCAAAATATTTTGTTTTACGATAATATATTGTCGTATTACGAAACGATTTCACCGCCCCTGATGTATTTTTTAGAATTTATTTAGTATTTAGAATTTGTGTATTATTTTAAATTTGAATTAGTGAAGAAAATTGAAAAATGTAAGGTTGACAGGAAAAAGAGCAAGTAAAGATTGCCGCCAGAGCGGTTGATTAATTTTTGACTCTGTAAATTTTGAGTATAATTTGTGTAAAATAAATTTAAAATTTTTTAAAATATTAATTCGACTGTTGTTTTAAGGTTTTTGATTAAACCTGACCGCAGTTAAATTTGTTTTGGAGTTGGAAATTTATTTTTATTATTAAAGAAGATTTATTTTGAACGACCGTCTGATTTTTAATTGCATATAATTAATTTGGAGTTGTTAGATTTATTTGATATTTGGAAGGTAAAGTTTTATTGATAAGAGAGCCGACGTATGGTTTGGCTGATTTAGCAAAAGAATGCTAATTTGAAATCGTAGGTTCGATTCTCGAAGAATTTTTAAAAATTTATATTAGAATAACAATTGAAAATAATTTGAAAAATTTAAAACTTCAGCTAAATTGGCGCTTAAAAATCAAATGCTATTCATCCAAACAGCCCTACCTGAAGCACGACCCTGAGAAGAGTTTTCTATCTCCGCATTGAAAAGATAATCGCGGTAAAATTAGTGTGGAGAATTTTTTTATAAAAAAGCACTTTAATATATTGCAGTAATACTTTCATAAAATGTAAATTTTTACCTGCACTTTGTAAGTACCTCGGCGTAGCTCCTGAAAGTGGGAGATTCGACAGTCAGCCTCAGCCTCAGTGGGTTAAAAAAAATTAATTTCAATACCAAAAAAAATGAATCGTCTTTAAAAAAAATATCTTAAATCGAAAATAAATTTTAACTTTCAAATGAAAAATTATTATAATTCTGCAAGTATTAAACTTATAATATTCACTTATCAAATTAAGTGTGATATAACTTCGCGACCACACGTCGCCTTTTAAATATAATTTTAACTTTCAAGTTTACAAATTTTGAAATTAATTCAATATTAATATCAACTTCTAAAAGACTTCTACAAAAAGTCAACCAGTCAAAAAACCACATCCAAAAAAATATTGTTACGAAAGAACGTCTAATAATTATATTTGATGACAAATGTATGACGTCATGTATGATGAGTCAAACATGATGAGCCATATATATGATGAGTCATGTGTGATGAGCCATACATGATGTATTTGATTAGTCATTCAAATATCGCTGAATTTACACTCCAGACGTGTATAGAAACTCATGGAAGTTTCTGGAAGCTAACATTTACGTATAAATACAGATGCTTTTCTGTGACGAGTTAATTCCAGTTCAAACGTACAAGTGTTAACATAAATCAAGAGAACATAAATAAAGTGAAGTGATAAACAGTATACAGTGTGTTTAAATAAATCCGAACTTAGTGTTAAATAAATTGTAGTGTAATTAGTGTTAGTGTTAATCTTACAAGGAAAGGGTCTCTACTGTGGGTCACGGATTTGAAAACCCTTTCGGGGTAAAAAACTACTTCGTATTAACAAACTCTAGGCCAAGCGGCAGCGCGCAACTCTCAAAAATAACAAAGTTGAAAATTAAAATTTAAAAGAATTTTGTTCATCTACTTGCATGATTGCATTAATTTGCAAGTAACTGAGATAGTCCCGAGGTAAGTTGCGCGATTAGCAACCGGTCGGGCCAGGTTCAAATCCCAAAATGGTTTTTTTTTTAATTAAAAAAAAAAAAATTTTTTTTAATTTTTTTTGCTATCCGTTAACGTCGCATGTTAATCTATCAACAATTTTGTCAATTTACCTACAAAATGTTTGAATTATTACGCTATTATTTTTCATTATTAAAAATAACACTGATTTATTACAAAATTTATTATTACAAATATTTTCAGCAAAGCTGTATAAAAGTGCATTTACAGATATTTAAGTTTACAATTTGTCATCATTGTTTTCTGTACAGCCTTTACATATATTCGGATGGTAATTGTCATAAAAGCATGAAAAACATAGGTTGTCTTTACATCATGCGCATTTTATGAATGCAACGTTGTCGCACTGGCAATGTTTTTTCAAAGGCGACTGAGGAAAGCACACTTTGTTCACATTCAAAAATGCAATCCTTTCGTCGATCCAGGCATATTTCAAGATATTGTGAAATACAAGATTGTTAATTGATTGTGAACCAAGGACTGTATTTTTTTGCGATTTTCGCGCGATGCAATTTCTGATTGGTCTTTTAATAAGGCAGGGGCATTTTGTATGCGCTTTATTAAAAGTTTTAGCTGTAGTTAAAAATAAACATCACAGGGTTGACAAAGAAGCGTGCACTTTGGTTATAAATTAAATTAAAAAAATTTTTTTAAACATTTAAAAAAACGACTCTTGGAGGAATTGAACCTGGCCCGTCCGGTTGATAGTCGTGCAGTTAACCTCAGAACTATCACGGTTACTTGCAAGTTAATGCAACCGTGCAAGTAGATGAATAAAGTTCTATTAATTTTTAATTTTCAACTTTGTTATTTTTGAGAGTTGCGCGCTGCCGCTTGGCCTAGAGTTTATTAATACGAAGTACTTTTTTACCCCAAAAGGGTTTTAAAATCCGTGACCCACAGTAGAGACCCTCTCCTTGTTAGTGTAGTAATTATTATTAACTGTATATGTAAATATTTGTATTAGCCCTTTAGAATTAAATAAACCTTTTAATTTTCGTTACAATATATGGCTTTATCAAAAATTTTCTTTAATAACAAAATTTATTCTGTAATAGAAAAATAACCTAAAAAATAAAATTGGTAAAATTTAAAAATTCTTTTTAAATTTACTTTTTAGACGTGACAAGATGGCACTGTGCGTTCTCCACTTCAACACCGGTTGTATCGGGATAAGAATAATTATTATTTATTTAATCTTAAAAATTTCATTTAGACATGTGGCATTGTTTAGTTTAATTATTTGGTTTTATTTAGTAGTCACATTCAATTTAAAGTTGTTTTTTAAATTTCTTGTTTTTTTTTAATTTTAATTTTTTTAATTTTGCTTGGTAATATTTTTTCTTGCTTCTCATTATTTTTACGTTTTTCTTATGTTATATACGATTGGTGATCAAATAATAGTGAAATAGGGGCCTTTATATAGTATTACATAATTTTTTTAAATTTTTATAATATTTTATAACGCAATTTTTTCAAAATTTTTAGTCAGTATTTAAAGATTTCTTGTCATTTTTTATTTTTAATTTTGTTGTTTAATTCAAATAATCTAAGTCCAAACCTGTTAAATGGTAATTATTGTCGTTTTTATTGTTTTTTAAATATTATTTTTCTATGTAGTTATGTATTCTTTACTAAACAGTTAAAATTCATTATTTTAATATTTTTTTAGTTTGTTTACTTTAAAATTTATTCCACTTACAAAAATCAAAAAAATAACAAATCCTTAACCAAACGCAAATTTATAACGTTTAAAAGAATCACTCTCAATAAAACCATCCGTACAAAACAATTGGAACCAAAACCCGCCCACCGGCTCGTTCGGCCATTTTGGCAAAGAGCTTTTCTTCTTCTTTTCTGCTTCCTAATCCTTGAACTCTTTCTAAGTTTACCAAAACAAAATTACAACTATTGAATTTTACTAAAATAGTACACTGTGGTTCCAGATCTTGTTCAGAAGCCCCAGAAGACATAGATAATATGTAAATATTATGCAATTCCAACAATATTCCAACAGCAGATAAATAGCTAGATCGGGCCCTGTATACACTGCTACAACAACAGATGTTTGGCCCTCAAATTAAACAAATGGTAATTTAAATAAAAACTAATTATTACAATTTTTATTCTAAGCATACTGCATACAATTAATTTAATAAATCATATTAAAGAGGAATGAGCAGGACCTATTTTTAACCGACTTAAGCCATAGGCTCTAGCAAATTTTCGGGCCCTTTATATTAGAGTTCAAACATAACAAATAGCATCGAAGGCCTAATTTTAGTGTTATTTTATCAAAATTTGATAAAAAAAACAAAATAAAATTTAAAAATTAAATACTTAAAAACGAATTAATAATCTTGATTTCAAATAACTGAATAATTTTTCTCACTCAATTACACTCTACTAATGTAATATGTCTTCTGCCTATTCTTGGTTTTAGAACTTTCTGCGTTTTAGAACTTTTAGAAATTAGAACGAATTTAGATGCACCAAGTAAAACCATGAAAAATACATACGAGATATCATCAAAAGTAAGAATCACTTTTGCAAATTTTTGCAAAAGCTCAAATATTGCTTCTATATTTATTTTGATATTTTGTTTTTAAGTCCTTGCTAACTTTTTTGTTTTGTGATTAGTTTTTAATTGAATGAATAGCGTCTTTCTTAATTAGTTTAATTTTTATGATATGGTAATCTTAATTTTGTTGTTAATATAATAAATCATTTATCGCAAATCAAAATAATAGCTTAAATTTGTCTCATAACTATATTCTAAGTTGCTTTGATTAGTGAAATTGACTACGCTCAATAAAATTATTCAATGATGCAATCATTTTTTTTCGTTTTTGCAATATTGGCCGCTTGTGCGTCTATTGGTAAGTATAATTAATACTTATGATCAAATTTTTAATTATTATTACGTATGTATAAAAATGTTTTTTTTTGTGCTCAATAAATAATAAATTACATTGGTTTTATAATTTATACCCGTAGCGTACATTAGTTACTTATTTGTTATATTATATTTCAGGTTCTACATTGCAGTGCTATGAGTGTGAACCAGTAAATCCAAGAGATCTTTCAAGCAAGAGTTTATGCGACGATCCCTTTAAAGGAAATAATGTAGAAATTAGAACATGTAATACTGATGAAATATGCCTAAAACAAATTTTGCCTAAAATTTCAATAGGTAAACTTAAATTCATAAAAAATCAGTCAAATTTAATAATTACTTACAATGTATACTATTTTTAGGTAATCAAGAAATTCCTTCAATGACAATAAGAAGATGCGCTCCAGAGTCTATCTGTCGCAGTGAACAAACACAACTTCAAGAAATGTGTCATATCTGTTCAGAAGACCGTTGCAATTCGGCAGACAAAGTCATTTCATCTTTAAGTACTTTCATTGTTTTATATATTATCAAATTATTTTCTCTGTAAGCATGAAAAAACGACACAACTGAAATTATTAAACATTTTTCTATCATATCATTATTAGTATATTATATATTGATATGTTCTTATAATATGCCCCAATTTTTTTTTTATTTTTAATAAGTAATAACACATGAAATATCTTTGGTAAAACAATTGTCAAATTTTATTTGCAATAAAATTGTAAAAATAAAATCCTAGATTAATTCGATAAATTCTGACATAGTCTAAATTAATATTTTAAAAACATGTGTAAAACCACTGATTAATTATCTTTTTATCCAATTTCTCGAATCTTATCGAATATCTTCAATTTAACTCTTGTAACTTCCAATTTTAATTTTTTTCATAAAATAATAATCAAATTCTTTTTTAAAATAATAAATTTAGCTCTAAAATTCAAATCAATCAGTTTTTTATCAAAATTATGTATTACTTTCATTTTAATTAGATTTCATGGACTTAAAAAATTAAATATCCGATACGTTAGTCATTTTTATTTCAAACAAAATTTTTAAAAGTCAAACATAAATTCCCTTACAACAAAATCACTTTCAAAACACGACAATATAATAATAAAAAATATTGTTATAAGTAGTCAATGAAGCTTATGAATTGCTTCTAAATTAAATTTTGATAGAAAACCCTCAAAGAAAAGAAAAAAAATCTTACGTTATACACTCAATATAGTCAATACTTTGGTTATATTTTATGTGTACTCTTTGATTTTAATAATAAAATAAATCTTTCTGTTATTACTAGTTCAATCTAATAGTGAGAGCTATAAGGGTTGGAGTCCTTTCTGAGTCTAGAAGTAATTTTAACTTTTAAAACTTATTTTTATTTTACACTAGCTTGTCAGTGTTACACTTGGAGGTTTGGAGATATCAAAAGCCATTTCACACAGACGGAAATTAATATTGTCTTGTCTCAGTTCTTTGTAACTTAACGGAGTTATTACGTTACCTTAAGTTTTAAGAACAAATTTTCAAAATTTGGATTTAACAAATAATTATGATTGATGAACATAAAATAAATTTTTAGTAAAATAAATAAAATAATAGTGTATTTATATCGTTGACCCTCTATAATAATTAGTAAAAATATAGTTGAGTTTTTCTAGTTTCTCTAGGACCGAAGCTCCGGTGGGAATCTTTGATCAAAAATCGGGTTGGGACCACCCCATAGTGGACTTGTTTATAAAATCCCCTGCATAAATTGCAAGGCAGTGTATGTTGTTTAGACAGGCAGGAAACTATGTGTACTTATAAAAGAGTATACTAGAAATCTTAAGAACGTCCGGTCTCTTGACAAGATTGTTAGTGAAAAGGGAGGGAGGGTACCAAAAGATCAACAGCTCCATGCAGACATATGGTTGATGAGTGCCATACCATCGACTATAATAACGTTGACATCTTTGACCGGGAGAGGATAGACAAGAAATGGAAGATAAAGGAAGCTATTGTCGTGTTTTGAAAACCAAAACAACATTAAATTTATTTATTTTGTAAATTATTTTATAAATAAGTTTAAATTTGTTTAGTATTTATTTATTTATAATATTGTATATAAAATTGTTAATTAAATATTTGCTGTATAAATAAAGATAGGGAGAACAAAAATAAACTAGAAAAGAGTGGGGCTTGAATAAAAAGACTTGGGCTGAGGCCTTCACGTCGAATAGTCGAGCGGACGAACCGCAATTCCCGCAAGAATAATTTAAAATTGTTAATTGTTTAAAATCAATAAAATAAATTAAGTTAAGTTGTTTTTTTGCTTAATTAATAAAGTGAAGTGCCAATAAATTGGAAAACTTGAAGAAAGTGGAAAATTTTAGTCGATGCATTAAATTTCGTCGCAACAAATTTGTTTAACCAGGCGTACCTGGAATACCACCAGGCCAGCTGGAATACCACATGCGAAGCGAGCGCGCACATGAAGCAAAAATCCAATACCATATGCAAGGTAAAAAATTGAGCATTTTAATTTACAAAATTTTAAACACTGCGAAGAGTCTCATGTAAAATAATGGATACCCAGCTAGAGTATTTTGGGATTAAGCAAATTTTATAGATTTGCATAGCTCGGGTCATCTCACTATATATTCACATCTACATGCAAAGATCGTCAATGAATGATAAGAGAGATGTCGAATTTTTTTATGGAGGCTATAAGCGCGTTCTGGACATGATGAACGTGGTTTTTTAATTGTTAGACTTTAAATAGAATACTAATTTTTTGTTTCATTATTTTTATTTTTATTTTTAATTTTTAATTTTTAATATTTGTTTTGTTATTTTTAATTTTTCTTTACGGTAATTTTTTTTGCAAGAGAATTGCAAAGAGAAAATGGAGAGGGTAAAAGGGGAGTAATTTTAAAAAATTGTATATTATTTTTGTATGAACCCAAGCAACACCAACGTCGGTTTTGTAACTGTATAGCATTGAAGTATAACGAATAGGTACATATACTTTCATACCTGAAAATTAAGTATCAAAAAGCGGTACATATTTTTTCAAACCTGAAAGTTAAGTATCAAAAGGTACCTAAGCGGTACATAAGTTTTCATTCATATTTGCACTGTACCCTTACAGTATAGTTTCAATGCATATAATTTCATACCGTTTTTGTAAAACCAAATTTTTTTTTTTTTTTTTATTTAACTCCTTGATACAGCAATCTATCATATTATAACAAGCTTATACTAATGAAAGAAAAGAAAGACATGTTAGAAGTGTTCCAGTGAACACTGCGTATTCTAAGTTAACTCATTACAGTTATGCATGTACTATAAGTATATAATCTGAATAGGCACCGAGTTACAATAAATCACAAAGACTTAAATTTTTTTTTTTTTTTAATCAAAATCTCTTCATGAGGTCAGTGGGTCTAAACCTTTTTAGTCTGCGCACTTCATCACTAGACACTATTAGTTTGTTGGCGAGAATGTTTGGATGCACTGTAAGTCTCTCACGGTAATTTACAGCAAACCTATTGACTTCTTCCCTGACCGAAGGAATAGAAATGTCGCTTTGTATGATATTGTTCGGTATGTACCGAGGTGCATCAACGATCGTCCGTAACACCTTGTTTTGAAATCGTTGGAGGATTTCTAGATTAGATTCAGCTGCCGAGCCCCAGAGTTGGATGCCGTAAGTCCAGATTGGCTTGATTATTGCCTTGTAAAGTAGTAGTTTGTTTTCAAGAGAAAGCTGTGACTTTCGGCTAATAATCCAATACATTTGGTTAAATTTGATTCCAAGCTGTTTGCGTTTGCTAAATATATGTTTCCGCCAAGTAAGTCTTCTGTCAAGGTGGATGCCGAGGTACTTAGCATCCGTCGCTTGTGGTAATATGCAATTATTTAACTTGACAGGGGGACAAGTATCTCTTTTCATGGTGAAGGTCACATGCAACGATTTGGTCTCGTTAGCCTTAATACGCCACTTTTCAAGCCAATTCTGCACCATGTTTAGGTTTGTTTGCAGGTTTTTAGATGCTGTTACCGAATCTTCGTGGGATGATAGTATTGCAGTATCATCTGCAAATGTCGCTACTGTAGTAGAGCTTGATGTTGGTAGGTCAAGTGTGTACAGCAAATATAAGATGGGACCCAGAATGCTTCCTTGTGGTACTCCAGACTGGATAGGATGGAGATCAGTCAGTTCAGACCCATGTTTAACGAAGAAATATCTATTGGTTAGATATGATTTGAGGGTTAGATAATGAAGATAAGGAAGGTTTTTCTTCAGTTTGTAGAACAATCCATTGTGCCATACCTTGTCGAAAGCCTGGCTGATGTCAAGAAAAGCCGCTGAGCAAAAACGTTTAGCTTCGAGATCTCTATTGATTTTTCTGACCAATCTGTGCACTTGTTCAATAGTTCCGTGCTTGTTTCGAAATCCAAATTGATGGTTAGGAATTAATTTTTGTTCTTCTATTATGGGTAGTAGTCTCTGCAGTAGAAGCTTCTCGAGAACTTTAGCCAGCACCGGTAGCAAGCTTATTGGCCTGTACGATTTAACATCTTCGGCTTTTTTACCCGGTTTGAGGATCATGATTATTTGGGCGACCTTCCATTGGTTAGGGAAATAATTTATTCTGATAACGGCGTTGAAAATTTGAGTAAGAGCTTTGACACACTTACTGCTTACCTCTTGTAAAATTCGACCAGTGATAAGATCAAAGCCTGGTGCTTTATTTGGATTTATTTCTTTGTTAATATTTGCTTTGCTCATTTGCTTTTTCTCCGTCATTTCTGGCCCATCTGTTATTTTCTTCTTTAATGGAAGGAATATGTTGTTGTGGTCTTTTCATTTTTCTGGTGGTTTTCCACAGGGAGTACTCAGTCGCCTCCGTTGCACTGAGAGTTTTCAGATATTCTTGAGTTCTTTGGTTTTTATTTTCTTTAATTAATTCTTTCAGCTCCTTACTAGCTTTGTTTAGTTTAGTTTTTTAATTCAAACCAAATGATGTATCAGGTATGTAATGAAATTTACTAACTAAAATATATTTGAACATATGGCACCGTTTAGATGCAGTTTTAAACTTGGCGGGTCGTTACCAAAATTGCAGTAGCAATTTCGATCCCTCTTATGGGGTAACCGGTAACTATTGGAAATATCGAAAAATGGATGGCGCATTCTCGATCTCTTTTTTTGAGGAAAGCCAAATGAACAAAACCGGAGTTGGCTATCTTTTTTTGTTTTCGAGTTATAGCCAAAAATCCGATTATTGAACTTTTTGATAAATGTCGATATCTCGGTTGTTTTTGAAGTTTCCAAAAAAGTGTTAACACTTTCTTTAGGCACTCTTTTAAGAGCAACAAAATGTGCTAGAGAGATTTTAGATATCTAAGTTAGTTTCCCAGTTATAATATAAAGTTGTGTTTTTTAAAATAGAAACCATAGTTGAATGTGATATTTTTAACAGCATTTTTTATCCTCTTTTCAATGGTGTATAACATGTGGAGTCTATTATTACGGTTTCATCCCATTTTCTTAAAAAATGTAATAAAAATATCAAAAAATTAAATATGATGATAATATTTTTAATAAAAAAATCACTAAAAAAATTGAAACACGTAACAAAAATTAAAGTAAGTATTCAAACTAAAGATCGTATTGTTTTCACATAACTTTTCAAAACAAAACACTACCAAATTGGAATCTAAAAGATTTTCACCACATGTTTTATAGTAGGCTAATGTTTGTTTAATTGTTGGCGAATTGCTGTCATTGTTTCATTATTATATTAAATAATTATTATTACCTACTTATATTAATAATAATTATTATTATTAATTATAATAATATATTATTATTTACTGGTCATTTTACGAAATATAAAATGGCTTATGAAAACTTTGATGAAATGAAAATGAAAAATTTGATATGTTGGAGTGCTACATTAAAAATAATAATAATGCTGGTCTTGCAAGTGCAGCATATTTCAATAGTTATCCCGAAAGACAACCAGAGATGAGTATTTTTAATGGATTGAAAGGAAATCTTATTAATTATGGAAATTTTAAGAAGCCTAGATCAGGAAATTATAATATTCAAGATGCTCAAGAAACTGCCATTAATGTAATTGCAGCTGTAGTTGAAAATCCTTCAGTTTCGAGTTGTCAAATGAAACTGAATCAGAAATTTCAAGATGTAAAGCTTTGCGGATACTAAAAAAACATAAATTCAGGCTTTATGTAATACGAAAACAACATTATCTATAACTAAATAATCTTGGAATAAACAAGTTAATAAAACGATTAGTAATAATAATGTTTTTATTGAGCTTTCGGCGTTTGGTACACGTCTTCGTCAGAATAATTTAATATAATGTTTATAAGTTTATATAGAAACCGAATGATAACGTATTGTCATTTGAACAATCTATGATCTAAAAATGTGATTGTGTGATAAGAAACAACCTGCAGTGAGTTTCCTTCAAGGTAGGAAAAACTTAACACCAATACGTGATAGTAATTAGACGAGTAGATGGCTGTATATATTGCTCAGACCATCTATATCAGTTTTTCTGTTCATTGAATTCTTTTCTCTTTTGATGTTAATCATTTCGTGAAGAATTCTTTCTTTATAATTAGTAACAGATTTAATAATTTTTTCGTTTTTAAAATCTGCATCATGTCCATCGACTAGTATATTGAAATGATGTGAAATTTGAACAATATTAATTTCACCACAAACCATAAAAATTACCACAGCTAGCTGGTTTAGTCGTCGTGCAAGTATCGTCAGGGGTGAGTTTACACGTAAGTCTTCATTAATGACGGAAGAAAAATGCCCTTCCAAAAATAACCAGTCCACAATGCAAATGTTAAATAAATTTTTATTTTTATTTGAAGGGAACGAAGTTTGCAAATTTAACTTATCTAAAACGTCGCCTTATCAAATAAACCATTTGTTCCTTTAAATGCAATTTTAAATTTTCCAATTCCAAATACAAATCGAATTTATAATTTTAACTTCTCTTTCCAAATTAAGTAAACCAATCAATCAACTTCCAGTCAGTAGCGAAATAAAAAAATCTCCAAATCCAATTTCAAATATCAAAATTTTAAAATCACGCAATAATGCGAACGCATCAAAATCATTTATTCAAATCAAGTCAAAATAAAATATTACTCACAATTCTCAAATAACAAAACTCAGCGTAACAAAATCAAATTTCAGCGGGCATGCAAAGTCTCGCACCCGCTGTCCGCCATCGTTGGCCAAAGAAGCCACTAATTTCCTGTCATTGATCCCCACCTAACAAATTCTACAATGTTACAACTTAATTATTATAGCCAATATTTCACCAAAATGCATAGGGTGAGTCGCAATCATTTTGAAACACCACATCAAGTTTCGCAATGACAGTAGAGTCCGGTTTATTACAGCGAACACTTGAGATATGACCACTCATTCTTTTGTGCAGCCATTGGTTCGTTTGTCCAATATATACTAGGTTGGTATTTTTATTTATTTTTAGTTTTTATCTTTTTTTTTTTACAAGGTATTTTTTTTACAAGGTATTTTTAATCTTTATCTTTAAAGGTTATCTTTTAATTTTGTATCCAGCTGTTTAATGTTATTGGTTGATTTAAATGTCAGTTTGATTTCGTCGTTGCTTAAAATTCTCTTCAGTTTTTCACTTAGTCCTTTGACATAAGACATAAAAGCAAAATTGGATGTTTCTTTCTTGGTACTGTTACCATTATAAAGTTTGTTCACACGATCTTTGATAATTTTCTTAACCAAGGGTCCGGGAAAACCATTTTTAAACAGAGTCTCTTTAGCTATTTTTAGAGTTTGCTTTCTGTAGTCTCCATGGGTTAATTTAAGAGATCTATCCACGAGGCCATATAGATGGTCTGAGCAATATATACAGCCATCTACTCGTCTAATTACTATCACGTATTGGTGTTAAGTTTTTCCTACCTTGAAGGAAACTCACTGCAGGTTGTTTCTTATCACACAATCACATTTTTAGATCATAGATTGTTCAAATGACAATACGTTATCATTCGGTTTCCATATAAACTTATAAACATTATATTAAATTATTCTGACGAAGACGTGTACCAAACGCCGAAAGCTCAATAAAAACATTATTATTAAACGTTTTATTAACTTGTTTATTCCAAGATTATTTAATTATATTTCACAAGTTAAAAAATTAATTTATTAAACATTATCTATAACCAGGAGATGCTCAGAGACGGTTGGAATTTTGTAATTGGTATGAGATATAATGTCAACAAGATGAAAATTTCTTCAAACGTGTGATTTGGACAGATGAAGCTTACATTAGCAGTGCTGGTATATTTAACAGGCATAATAAACATTTAGTCTGATGTTAATCCTCACCGTACTGTTGACGCCCAAATGCAAGGACGTTTCGGTTTTAGTGTGTGATGTGCTCTAGTTGGAAATCGTGTTTTAGTATACCATAGTATAGAGAAAATCTAAATGGCCAACGATATTATGAACTCTTAAACGAACATATTGTTGAAGAGTATTTAGATAATCTACTCTTGTTGGAAAGAAGATATTTGTATTACCAACAAGATGGTGCACCACCCCATAATTTCAGAATTGTTAAAGAATTACTTAATTGCAATTTTGGAAACAACTGGATAGGAACTAACGGTCCGGTGAGATGGCCACTACGTTCTCCTGATTTGACACCACTGGATTTTTTTTGTTATCTTAAAGACAACTTATATAAGAATAAAAGTACTAACATCGACGAACTAAAACAAATGTTTACAGAATGTGTTAATTCAGTATCAAATGTCCACATACACAATGCAATTAAGAGGGTGAAGAAGAGATGTAATTTATGTATTGAAAACAATGGACTTAAATTTGAATCCTTACTTTAATTTTTGTTACGTGCTTCAATTTTTTTAGTGATTTTTATATTAAAAATGTTATTATCATATTATTGTTTTGATATTTTTTATTTTTATTACATTTTTTAAGAAAATGTGATGAAACCGTAATAATAGACCCCACATGTTATACATCATTAAAAAGAGCATAAAAAAATGCTATTCAAAAATATCACATTTAACTATAGTTTCTATTTAAAAAAACACAACTTTATATTATAACTCGGAAACTAACTTAGATATTTAAAATCTCTCTAACCCATTTTTTGCCCTTAAAACAGTGCATAAAAAAAGTGTTAACACTTTTTTGGAAACTTTAAAAACAACCGAAATATCGACATTTATCAAAAAGTCCAATAATCGGATTTTTGGCTATAACTCGAAAACAAAAAAAGATAGCCAACTCTGGTTTTGTCCATTGAGCTTTTCTCAAAAAAAGAGATCGAGAATGCGCCATCCATTTTTCGATATTTGCAATGGTTACCGATTTCTCCATAAGAGGGATCGAAATTGAGCTACCCTGTACAGCTATAAATTATGAATTGATAGTTACTATTTTTACATTGCCGGTTTGATATCTATTAAGTGCAGTTTAAATAGTAATGTTTTGGTAGTAACAATTTTAGTATCTAATACATAAAGATGCATTATTAATTTAAAGTTATGATTTTAACTTAACTATTTTGATACCATTATTTAACATAATGTTTTGTTTTGTTCTCGTGTTTGAAAGAATAAATAATTTATAACTGTTTTAAATTGATTGCGGTAAAAAGTTTCAAAATACAAAAAAAAGTCCTACAAAATTGAAAAAAGGGACTAAAAATTAAACATCAAATTGTAATTTTTATTAATTATTAATTAGACATTCGTTTTATAATTATAAAAAAATTAATTATTCTATATTTTTCCAAATTTCCTACTATGAATGATTGTCATTTAACACCTGCTTATAAATCAAAAAACTTCGCTGAACTTCTACCAAAGTAATGGGAGAAAATTTGCAGCAAACTTCTTGTACCTAGTAACCTCAGAAAATTTAACAAATGTATAAAATCTTTGATTTTTGTTCAAGATGTCCTTTAATTTATTATTGGCAATTATACCCATACCTACTCCCTTATCCTTCAAAGATTTCTTTCTGAAATTGTTTATAATTTTTTCCGATTCTACTAAGGTAGCGTTCATTAATTACGTAAAGACGATTTTTGTAATTTTTAACGATAGTTCCTCCACGTAATGGTTCGTAAGATTGCTTCAACACCCTCCCCCTCAGCTTACGTTTTTTTAAGTTAATGTTGCTCTCCCTTCATATTGCATTCCGCTAGCTAATTTTTGGCAACTTAAAAATTACGTAAAAATTTAATTTAAAAAAATATTTTAAGTTAAACTTACGTAGGGAATATGTCAACCCCTCAATCAAAATTATTTTGTATACTTTTGTGTAATTATAAAAAATAAAAGAATATTGTGTTTTAATAATAAATTAAAAACAGTTATTTACTTGTCTTAATTTAAAAAATATTACACGTGGTTTTAAATTATTTTAAACAAAATACTAATTAATGTAATAAATTATATATTCCTTGATATTTGTAAACTGAATTAATATAGTTATTATTAAAAGGTTGATATTGATTGACTATCATCAAACTTAAATTCTCTGTACACGCTAGGTAGGCGTGAGGGTTAAGTGGTATAACTTTCAGATGGAAGGGCAGATGAACACGGGCTCGAATCTTGCAGCCGCCGTTCGGAAAGAAAAATGTAAGTAAATATTATTAGGTGTTTAATATTAAATTTCAGATATTTCAGGATTGCATTCAGATTAAGATACCCAGGAGTAAACCAAACATCAACCAGAGCCCAATGGCTGGAGCAACATCGTAAACTCTAATTAAATAATTAAAATTTAGAGTACAAATTTAAATAAATGTGTAATAGTATCTGAATAAATATAAATAAAAAAACGATTGGCGCAAGTCATCAAATTTCTAAATAATTACAAAAATTAATTTTTTTAATTATTATTGAATATTTTTTAATTATTTATTTTAATTAAAAATTAGTGCCGCTTAAGCACGTAAATTTTATGTACAGTTAATGTACATAAATGTACGTTTTATTTTAATTAGTGATTTAAATTAATTATTTTTAATTAGTGTACAAAATCTAATGTACGTTAGTTAACACGTGTTAAAGTTAATCAGTTGTTAAATTTTGAATGGGTTGCAGCAACGTTTTCTAATCTATAATTTGTTAATCTCCGATTATATGTAATATGATTATATATATTTTTTTTTGGTTAACCAAGTTTAATTTAATTAATGAAAAACACATAAGAATATTATTATATTATTAATATTACACATACAAATTATTTACTACAAATAAAAAATTTTGTCGAATTCGGCCGGATTACCAAACGTTCCTAAAATGCTTGCCGCATTACCGCTTTGAATTTCCATGCTAATACGTTGAATGAAAAAAGACTTGGCACGACGATCACCGGATTTTTCAATTAAAATTTTTCCAATATCATTGAGCAAGACCACGTCAAGTGGACCCCCCATTTTCCACTTGATCATCGAATTTTGATATTAGTATTTTTTCAGGAAGTATTCACTATCAACAATTAATCCCTAAAACAGTTTTTAAAAATTTTCATTTTAACAACAAGTTTTTTGATATTGAAAATTTTTATGACCTTTAGTTAAAAAATCATTAATTAAAAAACTATTAGAGATATTTCAATGAAATTTTCAGAATGTATACTTCAATACTAGTGTTTTAAAAAAATATCTACAAATTCAAATTTTTTATATATTTTCATATTGTTAATTAACTTTTAAGTTAACAAATGAAAATTTAAATGACTTCTCCCTCAAAAATCAAAATTTTTTTTTCTCGGTATTTTGCATTGAACATTTAAGTAACGAAACCCGCGAAAAAATTTGACTGCTCGCGATTAGATTAAGCAAAAAAAATTATTTATGACGGGCGGTGGGCGCTGTTGGTACAGTGCGTTGCCGCGTGTCATTGATTTACCTTTAATCTACTCGGTAATTACAAATAAGAAATAAAAACCGTGGGTTCCCGGGGAACCGGAGCCCGCGGAGATTGTGACAAGGCGCTTTGCGGCACAAAACCCCTGGGCTAAACCGCTAGAATGGTGCGTCTTCCTGGATGCCGACAGGGAGGAGCCGAAAGGTAAACTCCTTGATTTCGAGGTCGGAAAGAAGGACAATGCTGCCATAAAGGATAGAGGAGAGAAGCTGAACTATAAGTTCACTCTCTCAAAACGAAGATGCAGAAATTCGAAGACGAATCTGCATCTAAAACATCAGTCCCGACCGATCCAATGGAGACGGACGAAGTCCGGAAACAGGAGCTAAAGAGACAACAGAGCAGTAGGCTCTCCCAAGGCAGACCAAATGGCTTTCTTAGAAGGCTGGAACCTACTGCAAATTAACCTTCAGCATTATCGGGAGGCAGTTGCAACCCTTTGCCGCCACCTAGACAACAGTAAGGACACAATCGCTCTAATCCAAGAGCCATGGTTAGTCAAATCCGCTATACGTGGATTTACAAAATTAAATGGTACTCTTTTTACAGGTAGTTCCACCAACAAAACTAGGACGTGTATCTACACACCTTTTTTTTTTTTTTTTTTTGCGTGCGTCGGGAGTGGGGAAATCTTCCTCTGGCTTGTTGCGCCATCACAAGACACCACACATGGTGGTAGTGTGGGGTTGGATTATTCCGACCCACTAAAACCCCACTCCGTTTGGACTGGAGGCGTGGTATTACGTAGTATTTCATCATCGCCTCGCAGTTTTTTACGCTTCAGATGGTGACGGACTTCTTCCGCTTAATGATCTTGAGCTTTTCTATCTCGTTCTTCTCTCTCTTTGTTTCGCATGATGTTTGTGATCATGGCCGAAATTTTATTCCAATTCTCCTCTGACTGCAGCATAATACCCACCAGATTGTCCTGGCTGAATCTTTGCGTGCCCACCGCTTTGGCTGTATTCGATCTGTGGGTCTCCCACTCCTGGCAGTGGAGCAGAGTGTGGGCAGCGTCGTCGTCCTCTTCACAATAGAAGCATTTGCTGCTGCTCATCTTGCCTATTCTGTGAAGGTATGAACAGAAGCACCCATGTCCAGACAGCGCTTGAGTGAGGTGGTAAGTCATATCTCCGTGGGTTCTTGTGACCCACGGGTACAGTTCTGGGATGAGCTTCCGCGTCCAGGCACCTGTTTCCGCCTCGGTCCATCTTATTTGCCAATCAACCATTGTTTTAGATTTGTTGAGAGCTTTGCCCGTGGGGCCGGTTTTATAGTTGGCTGATCTTTCTTCCGCCATCAGGTCTATGGGTGGCAGCCCGGCCAAGACTAAAACCGCGTTCTCCGAGATGGTGCCATATGCTCGACAGACTCTAATGGCTGCACGTCGCTGTACTTTAGCTATTTTGGCTCTGTATTTTTTCACTTGCATTGCCTGTATCCATACAGGTGCCCCGTATAGAATGATGGAGTGCATCACAGAAGCCAGAATCTTTCTTTTTATGGAACTTGGCCCCCCCCACGTTTGGCATCAACCTGGACAGCGCGGAACAGCATCTATCCGCCCTGTCCGCCACTGCCTGGAGATGCGGTGAAAAGCTAAGTCGATGGTCTATAGTTATTCCAAGTATCTTGATTTCTTTCTTGGGCTCTATGCGGTGATCACCCATGTTGAAGACGACTTCTTTGATCTTCCGCCTTCCAGTTATGAGGGCTGCTTCTGTCTTGTACGGGACCAGTTTGAGGCCCATGGTCTCCGTCCATTGTACTATGGCCTGTATGGCATCGTTCACTGCCACTTCCAGGTCCTTTTCGGTTCTCGCCGCCGCCAGCATGGAGATGTCGTCAGCAAATCCTACCAACTCCACGCCCCCCGGCAGGGAGACGGACAGTACCCCGTCATAGAGTATATTCCACAGCAGGAGCCCCAACACTGACCCCTGTGGTACGCCGCTTGTCATTTTTATGCGGCCGGTATACATTGCCTCCTCTACCAAGAGTTCGCGATCGCTCAAATAGCTCTTGATAAGCGTTACCAAGGCCGGATCCACGTTTCTCTTTTGAATTTCGTTCACGATCAAACTCCAGTTTGCCGAGTTAAAAGCGTTCTGCACGTCGAATGTTATCAGAGCCACAATCTTTCTAGTCCTCCAAGTCCCGGCTCTAGCCTTGGCCGCGCCTTCGACCAGTCTCTAACGGCATCTATGGTCGACCGCTGTTTCCTAAAGCCGTATTGTTTTTGGCTAAGGTCTCCCGACTTCCGGATTTCTTCTGCCAGCCTTATCTGGATTAGTCGCTCATAGAGCTTGCCCATAGTGTCTAATAGGCAAATCGGCCTATAGGAGCTAGGCGTGTCAAGCGGCTTATCACCCTTACTTATCAGGACAAGCAGTGCCCTCTTCCAGATCTTCGGAAAATATCCGTGTTCTGCACATCTGTTTAGAACTTGTAATAGTACTTCCGGACGTTCTTCCGCCACGATTGTAATCACTTCACTAGGGATACAGTCCGGTCCCGGTGCCTTGCCGTTTGGTGCGCTTCTTGCTGCCGCCTGCAGCTCCGCCTCAGTAAAATGCTGGAAGGGGGTCGTTGGAGTTCTTGTTTCCCAATCTACGATGTCGTGTGTAGGGAATAATGTATTCAAGACTTTGGTTATCCGCTCTGGGGTCAGCCCTGGGATTTGGCCGGTTCTAAGCTTTTTTGCTACGATTCTATATCCCAGGCCCCATACGTCGGCCTCGGTGTCTCTAAGGACTTCCCCCCAGCTCTCCTCTCGGCTTCGCAGTATTAGTACCGCCATTTCTTTCTTCGCTGCTTTGTAACTTTCGTGGGCTTGTTCTGCTGCGATCGCTTGGTTTCGTCCTCTTTTCCGCTTATATAGTCTGGCGAGGCTCAGACAACGCTTCCTCGCCCCAGCTATTGCATCGTTCCACCAATACGCATTACGACTGGTTCGGTGTTTTTTCTTAGGCATGCATGCGTCGCAGGTATTTGTCAGCATGGCCGTAAGGTCTTCCGCGGTGGTGATTGTCTGCCACGGTGCCTGTTGAACAGACTGCCTCGCTTTATCTTTGTCCAACTTGCGGGTGTTCCAGCCCCTCGGTATCTTATGTTCGCATATCGGAGCGCAAACTTCCATTAAGATATATTTGTGGTCACTCCCCGTTTCGTCTTCGAGAACCTCCCAGCCGACAATCTTGTTTAGGAGGCCGGCCGACACAAAAGTAACGTCCACCACCGACTCGTGGGCCCCTCTTCTAAATGTTGGAGTGGTGCCTATGTTGCATGCTGTCATGTCTAATGAGGCAACGGCTTCGGCTAGCACGTCGCCTCGAGAGTCTCTGGTGGAAGAGCCCCATTCAGGGGACTTGGCGTTAAAGTCCCCCCCCATGACGACCGGGAAGGACCCACCACGTACGTCCGCAGCCAGCTGATCTATCTGTTCTTCGAACTCTAGGATAGACGTATTCGGCGAGAAGTAGCAGCTGTAAAACAGCATGCCGCGCCATACTACCCAAACGTATGTATCTCCGATGCCGCTGTCCGCAACCCACCCCATCCATTATAAGCAAAAACAATAGAACCCAAGCAGTACAGGAACCCAAGAAAAGTCAAAAGGCAGGTCTTTATGGATCACCTGTCGACGTCTTGGGGAGTGGAGGAACTGAAGAGAACCTCTATCAAAAATAAATTAACAACTACTATGGAGATTGAGCAATATGCTGATAAGCTACAAAACTCTCTCTCAAAAGCATACGAGCTCTCTTGTCCATTAAAAACAGTTGGACTACTGGGTTGGGCAACACCATGGTGGTGCCCAGAACTCGACCAGCTGAGAAGATCGACAAGAAAGCTCTACAACAAAGCGTACAACTCTAAAAGTCACTCCGACTGGGCAGCATTCAAAGCGCGACAGCTGGAGTACAAGAGAACAATACGCCTAAAACAACGCGAGTCATGGAGAGCCTTCTGCAGTAGCGTAGAAACAACTACTGCAGCGGCTAGACTCAAGAAGGTCATGTCCAAGGACCCATACCAGCAGCCAGATCCTACACGGAGATCCTCTTGCAGACTGCCGAAATACTGCTACACACTCACTTTCCCGACAGTGAAATAATCTCAAACTTCGACTGGTCTGAAGTAAAAACTAAGCCACCAACTGCAACAGATTAGGAAGTTGCAAAGAAGGTCTTGATGAGAGAAAAATAGCATGGGCCATTAAAACATTTGGTCCCTTTAAATCGCCTGGGCCTGATGGAGTGTTCCCGGCACTCCTTCAATGGGGTCTGGAGCATCTAATCGGTCACCTGGTGCAGATGTTTAGGGCGTGCATTGCGCCGGGATACATACCAAGTAAATGGCGCAAAGTAAAAGTTATCTTTATACCTAAGCCAGGCAGAAGCGACTACTCCCTGGCTAAATCTTTTAGGTCAATAAGTTTGACTTCGTTTCTTCTCAAAACGTTAGAAAAACTATGCGACAGACACATTCGCGACGTGGTTCTTGCTCAAAGACCGCTTTACGCGAATCAACAAGCATACACTCCGGGGAGATCAACTGAAACAGCGCTTCACAAAGTGGTGGAGCACGTCGAAAGATCGCTGGACTACAATGAGTCCACCCTAGGAGCGTTTACCGATATCGAAAGAGCCTTTGATAAGGCTACCTTCAATAGCATAAATTGAGCACTACGCCGATTCGGTGTTCCCACGACCATTGAAAAATAGATCAGTTTCATACTAAAGTGGAGAGCTGTAGAGGTGAGTGTTGGAGATACAAATGTTAAAGGCATTGTCGTTAAGGGCTGTCCTCAAGGCGGAGTACTCTCTCCACTGCTATGGAACATGGTAGTCGACTGCCTTATCCAATGCCTAAATAAAAAGGGATTTTATACCATAGGTTACGCAGATGATATCACCATACAGCTTACCCGGAAATTTCAGAACACAGTATGCATGCAAATGCAAACTGCTCTCAAAATACTAGAGAACTGGTGCAACGAGCACACTCTCTCGGTCAATCCGACTAAGACAGAGCTTGCTCTATTCACCAACAAAAGGAAACTACGGAGCATGAGAATGCCTAGTTTAATGGGGACTCCCCTGAAATTGGCGGATGAGGTCAAGTATCTGGGCATAACACTTGACAAAAAGCTAAATTGGGGGAAACATTTAGAAATCAAGCTCAGGAAAGCGGGAATGGACTTCTGGCAGTGTCGAAGAGCGGTGGGACAGTCCTAGGGTCTCTCTCCTAGGATCACCCTCTGGCTCTACACTGCTATCGTCAGACCCATGTTCTGTTACGGAGCGCTTGTTTGGTGGCCCAGAACCAAGCAGGTGACATCAGCAGCCTTCTTCCACCGGCTCCAGAAAGTGATCTGTCTGGCTGTAACTGGGGTGATGCGCACGGCTCCAACTGCGGCACTGGAGACTCTTCTCTGCCTCTCTCCACTTGATCTTCATGTGCAGGAGATGGCGGTCAGGGCTGCTCTGAGATTGCGCAGCTGGCGACTGTGGAAAGATAGGCGTATAACTGAGGGGCACATGCGAATTCTAGAGGACTATTTCACAGGAGTGCCTCTTTTGCGCATGGAGCCCGACAGAATTCACCCTAAATATATATTCAGCAGGAAATATAATGTTCTGCTGGAACCAACAGAAACCTACGATTACGACATATGTCTGTTCTCGGACGGTTCCAAAAACACTGCTGGCTCAGGTGCAGGAATATCATCCGTCGAACTTGAGATAAACATGATCATACCGCTAAGCAAATATGCCTCAGTCTTCCAGGCTGAACTTATGGGCATACTGCATTGCGCAAGAATAGTTAAAGACAAAAGTATCCGCAACAAAAACATACAGATATCTACAGACAGTAGAGCTGCTCTTGTGGCGCTTAGGGGTCACAAGATCACTTCTGGCCTGCTGCTTGAATGCACGCAGACACTGAACGAGATATCAACTCCAAACAATGACCTTACCCTGCGCTGGGTTAAGAGTCACCAAGGTAACGAGGGTAACGAAAGAGCAGATTCGCTGGCGAAAAACGGTTCAAGCAGCCTTCCCTGCGGCCCTGAGCCGATGATCGCGCCATCTGTAAAAACCTTTGATACTCTCCTAAAACAATATATCCTAAATCTGCACTCCAGCAGATGGGAAAAAGAGACTGAATGCAGACAAGCGAGGGCGGCCATAAGAGCACCCTCAAATAAGCCTTCCAAATACTATCTGAAGTTATCCAGAATCAATCTACGGGCAATTGCAGAGATATTAACTGGTCACTGCAGATTAAACAAACATCTAAACACAATGGGCGTCGTAGGCAGCCCTGTATGTCGAGGATGCAACGAAGCAGATGAAACAGCTGAGCATGTGCTATGTCACTGCCCGGCCTTATCATCAAAAAGAGATTCCATGTTGGAGGATTTCTGGCCTAACATGGCCAGAATCAGTCAAACCTCGCCCGCCAGGATTCTCTAGTTCATCCTGTGGTTGGGATGGCTTGAGGAATGATAGGACGGGGTTGCTGTAACGGAGGTAGTACAATGGGCCCGATTAAGCGGCCTGAGTGCGTGCGAGGTTAAACCTAATAATCCAGAATCCAGAATCCACACCACGTACCAAGTGTCTCTACCGCAAAGCCCAAAAATTCAAAGTTACCACGAGACCAGCATACTTGTTTGATTTCAAATTTTGAGCATTCAAAGCTGCTGCTCCTGCCGACCGTGATAAAGACAAAACGTGGCTTGGAACTAACGTGTCCACACACGTGGCATCCCACACAAGTGCTTTTCCACGATACCACGGGTCATACCATCCAGGACGTCATACCATCAGGACGCTTTCCGTCATAGCGAAACATGCCCGGCGGTTCCAACACAGCAGAAATGTTGCCAGATGCAAGAGACCTTTTGCTTATATTATTGAGACTGCTATGTCTCGAGATTCGGCCGGCACTTTTCTGGCACGAGAGACCATGGATTCCGAGCGAACTGACACTTGTTTCGCAAACACATCTATGAGGTTGATAAATCTTGGCACCCACTCTTAACGCGAGACAAATACGTAACACATTTTTGTCTAATAGGGTACCAAGGTTTGGAGATGGGAAAGCCTGAAGCCACGTACTGGCTTCAAATTGCGAAGAAGCTAAAATTCGTGCTCGATTAACATCCAAACTGCTCTCTAAAATGATTTTATGTTGAATTTCCATATTTGGGCTATCCCAACTACTCTGCAAATTTGGAGAAGCAGATAAATCTAAACCTGGACATAATGTCCTCCAAGCGTTCACGGCTTCATCCATAGAGCTGATCGCAAAGCCACTGTGAAGTGACGGAGAAAGAATTTTACCAACGAGATTATAGCTGCTATGAAATGAAGATAGAAAGGCGGGAAGAGCTACGTTCGAAACACGTCGAATACCAATTCCTCCAAACTTAATTGGAAGGCTGGCTAATTGCAACAAATTTGTTACTTACCCTTACTGCCTTACTGCATACCGGGTCATATATGGCACATAGCAAAAATCGACATTTTTAATAGCTCCCAACTAGTTAATTTTCGTAACTGCATACATATATAGACATAATTGACATAGTACTAAGTATAGATGTATAATAAACAGAATTTCTAACGTTTTTATTTTTCAATAATTTTCTGGTACTCATAACTTATTCTATATCTCTGATTTCTTCTGACAAAAACAAAAAAATCATGCAGTAAGAGGTTAACATCATTTAATTGAATATTTAAAATTTCTTTGATTCCGGATCTAATGCAATTGTTCATTTTAATGAGCAAAGACGTGTTCTTCCAAATAGGACTACACCTTAAAAATATATTAGGCGTGGAATTAGAAAGCAATGACCCAAAAAAAAAAAATGCTGCGTGTGGTTGGATATTGTGGAGTCGTTCAATGAAAAATTTTATTTTAATAATTTTTTCTTCAAAAAGAGGTTTCACCGATTCTTCAAAAAAAGGTGCACCCAAAAGAAAAAAAATAACTTTGGAAACAACACGAAATCCCGGAATAAGATTGTCGAAGTGACTAATGATATGGCGTTGTTTGGCTCAGGTACACTTGAAACGATAACCACGCCTAGTTTTTATTATATAAGTAGTTCATAGTAGTTAGTTCAAAAGTTATCATTATCATAAAATGAGGTTCAGTACAGTGTTATTATTTGCTTAAAAGCTAATTTTAATGGTTAATATTAAATTGCAATTGAAAAAATAATGATAACACAGGCGAACACTGTCGTGTGACGTAGGTTTTTGTTGTTTTTCTTTTTGGTTACTGAAAAATAATTGTTTTTTATTAAAATTTACAGAATTTTTAGGGCATTTTCTAAATAAAAATTTAAAGAAACAAAATTACAACAAAAACCGACGTCACACAATAGCCTATATCTTGTAATTAATGAAAAAAAATTTTTTTTCAGAATCGGTACAATGAAATTGCCAAAATCATGTACACCATCGGAACGCACCTGAAAAACGTGAAGTGACGTAGCTGCTACAAAAATAGCTTTTTTTAAATACAATTTTAAATATGTACTTATTAAAGACCATACTAATACATATCCAAAAATGAAAAAAATCGCATTTATATTTTCTTCAGAATTAATTCACAAAATTTACACTTGATCAGAGTGATCTAACCCCTTAACTCAATCACACTTTCTTTGCTGAACCATGTTTATTATTTGCAAAATAAAATAAATAATATTGACTCGTAATAAATATATAATAAATATAAATATAAAAAATATATGTAAATATAATTATTATAACTTACCTGTAACTCAATTTAAATTCCCTGTCACCGTACGATACGAAGGGGTCTCTTCTAACAGGAATGACACGGATAAATCAAACACTTTCAAAAAAATTGTAATTTTCTAAAAACTTTTTTTTTATTATATGAGTATATTACCTGTCTTGACATTACAAGTTAACTTTTATAAGATATTAATAAGTTTTTCTTTAGTTGATAATTATCAAATTTAAAGTACTACTTTAATCACTAGTCAACCAGTATTAAATATTTAACCTATGTTAAGCACAAATTAATACGTTGCTGCAACCCAAAATCGTCTTAACTACAGATTTAATCTCTGATTACCTTAATCATAGATTAAACTTAACCTGTGTTAAAAATTATATTGTTGCAACCCAAATCGGATTTAATCTATGATTAAATATTTAATCTAAGATTAAGTACCTAAGTTAACGTTGCTGAAACCGGGCATAAGCTATGTTTTCCATATCTAAAACATAGAAACGAATTTAGGAGTAAATAATGTTTCTGCATTGGAAAGAATTTCTCCCCCTATATGCAGAAAAGTTATTTTTGGTTAATTAATAACTCGAAAGCCGTAAATTTCTAGACAATAAAAGGTTTATACCTAGCTTGTAGATTATTTGACGCTCTTTAAAAAAGTTCTAAACTATTTTTAATAAAAAATTAATATTTTCAGGGCTACGGTCATGTGAAGGTAGAACTTTAAAAAAATGCTTTATTGAAAAATGAAAAAAATGCTTATTCTTAATTTTTTAAAATAATATATATTATAATAATGTTGTTAAAAAGCATCCATTAATTACGTAAAAACAATTTTTGACTCCCCCCCCCCACATAGGGATACGTAAGATTGTGGCAACTCCCTTCACCTTTCCTTACGTAAGGATTTTTTTAAATTAATTTTGACCCTTTCTTCATTTTGCCTTCCGCTGGCTAATTTTTGGCAACTTATCTAAAACAGTGATTCCAATAAGCGGCGTCCACTGTATAACAATTAATTATTGTTTATTGGTACAATTTTAAATATAATATGTTATCTGTATATTAAGAGATTATTAACGTAAAAAGTATACCAACGTAAAAATAAAAAGTTTAATGTAAAAAATATTGTAAGGTAAATTTACGTCGGGAAGTTGTTGAAAACATTTTTTGTCGTGAAAGATGTATTTTCAAATTTTCCCTCGGCTCGGGGTTGTTACACTCTAATGCAAAATGTATCCATTCGTTATCTATTGATTTTGATTTCAAAAAGAACAAACCATTAATTTAAATCCAATGAAAAGAATTGCTCGAATATTATAAAACGCTGGAAAACTGGTAATCATCAATTATTATAACGAATCAATAATCATGATTTCAAACACGGATGTATCCGTGATTTCAAATAACTGAATAATTTTTTTCATTTAATTACACTCGACTAATGTAATATGTCTTCTGCCAATTTTTGGTTTTAGAACTATCTGCGTGCTAGAACTTTTAGAAATTAAGACAAATTTAGATGCACTAAGTAAAACTATAAAAAATACGAACGGGGTATCATCAAAAGTAAGAATCACTGTAACGTGCAAATGTTTGCAAATGATCGAATATTGCTTTTATATTTTTATTTTGATATTTTGTTTTTAAGTCTTTGCTAACTTTTTTGTTTTGTAATTAGCTTTTAATTGAATGGATAGCGTCTTTCTTAATTAGTTTAATTTTTATGATATGGTAATCTTAATTTTGATTTTTAATATAATAAATCAAATATTATTATTATTATTTATTATTATTCTGATGAAGGCGATACAACTCGCTGAATGCTCATAAAATAAAAAATTTATATTTTAACGTTTATTTGACTTGTTCACTTTTAAACTTATTTGATATTATTTATCACAAGTTAAGAATTAATATATTTAAATCATTTATGGCAAATAAAAATAATAGCTTAAATTTGTCTCATAACTATATTCTAAGTTGCTTTGATTAGTGAAATTGACTACACTCAATAAAATTATTCAATGATGCCATCATTTTTCTTCGTTTTTGCAATATTGGCCGCTTTTGCGTCTATTGGTAAGTATAATTAATACTCATGCCAATATTTTTAATAATTATTACGTATAAAATGTTTTTTTTGTAATATACCCGTAGCGTACATTAGTTACTTATTTGATATATCTGTCAGGTTCTACATTGCAGTGCTATGAGTGTGAACCAGTAAATCGAAAAGATCTTGCAAGCAAAAGTTTATGCGAAAATCCCTTTAGAGGAAATAATGTAGAAATTAAAACATGTGATACTGATGAAATATGCCTAAAACAAATTTTCCCTACATTTCCAATAGGTAAACTTAAATCCATAGAAAATCAGTCAAATTTAATAATTACTTGCAATGTATACTATTTTTTAGGTAATCAAGAAATTCCTTCAATGACAGTAAGAGGATGCGCTCTAGAGTCTATCTGTCGCAGTTTACAAACAGAATTTCAAGAATTGTGTCATATCTGTTCAGAAGACCTTTGTAATTCGGCAGACAAAGTCATTTCATCTTTAAGTACTTTTATTGTTTTATATATTATCAAATTATTTTCTCTGTAAGCATGATAAAACGACACAACTGAAATAATTAAACATTTTTCTATCATAATATCATCGTTAGTATAATAATATAGATATGTTCTTATAATATGCCCCAAATTTTTTTTTATTTTAATAAGTAATAACACATATTATTATATCTTTGGTAAACCAATTAATCCTAGATTAATTTGATATATCCTGACATAGTCTAAATTAATATTTTACAAACATCTGTACTATAGCCCAATCAATGCTAAAACCACTGATTAATTTTCTTCTTATCCAATTTCTCGAATTTTTTCGAATATCTTCAATTTAACTTCTGTAACTTCCAATTTTAATTTTTTTCATAAACTAATCAAATTCTCTTTTAAAATAATAAATTTACCGCCAAAATTCAAATCAATCAGTTTTTTATCAAAATTATGTATTACTCTGATTTTAATTAAATTTCATGAACTTGAAAAATTAAATATCCGATACGTCAGTGACTTTTATTTCAAACAAAATTTTTAAAAGTCAAACATAAATTCCCTTACAACAAAATCATGTTCAAAACACGACAATATAATAATAAATAATATTGTTGTAAGTAGTCAATAAAGCTTATGAATTGCTTCTAAATTAAATTTTAATAAAAAACCCTCAAAGAAAAGAAAAAAAATCCTACGTTATACACTCAAAATTGCCAATACTTTGGTTATATTTTATGTGTACTCTTTGATTTTAATAATAAAAGAAATCTTTCTGTTATTACTAGTACAATCTAATAGTGGGGGTTATGGGGGTTGCAGCTCTTCCTGAGTCTAGAAGTAATTTTAACATTTAAATCTTATTTTTATTTTACACTAACTTGGCAGTTTTACAACTGGAGGTTTCGAGATACCAAAAGTCTGTTTACACAGACGGAGATTAAGATTGTCCTGTCTCAGTTCCTTATAAATTAACGGAGTTATTACGTTACTTTATGTTTTAAAAGCAAATTTTCAAAATTTGGATCTAGCTAATGATTATATTATTGATGAATATAAAATAAATTTTTACGTTCTTTACAAGAAAATTAATACTTAACTTATACTACTATAAAAATAATAAATCAATAAAAATAATAATAACTCTTTGAATAAAAAATGCCCATCGTTAATTAAAATGCTAATAAAATATGTTGCTCTAGTTTTCCGCAATGTTCTAATATTAAATTTATATTTTTTGACACTATGTTTTTAACTCTTTGCTAATTTTGTTTATTTTGCGATTAAATTTTAATTAAATGAACAGCGTTTTTTTGATTTATTTTAATTTTGTGATATGGTAATCTTAATTTTATTTGTTAATACAGTAAGTCATTTATTGCAAATCAAAATAATAGCTTAAATTTGTCTCATAACTATATTCTAAGTTGCTTTGATTAGTGAAATAGACTACACTCAATAAAATTATTCAATGATGCAATCATTTTTCTTCGTTTTTGCAATATTGGCCGCTTGTGCTTCTATTGGTAAGTATTAGTAATACTTATGACAATATTTTTAATAATTAATAATTAATTAATAATTAATTATTTTTAATAATTAATTTTTAAAAATGTTTTTTGTGAGTTCTATAAATTAAAAGTTACATTGATTTTATAATTTATACTCGTGACGCACGTCTTTGTTATATTTCAGGCTCTACATTGCAGTGCTATGAGTGCTTTCCAAGAGATTTAGCAGGTAATGACAAAGCATGTGAGGATCCCTTTAAAGTAAATAGTAATACCCAAATTAGAATATGTGGTCCTGATGAGGTATGCATAAAACAAAGGATGCCTAAAACTTATTTCGGTAAATATTCTAAAATACAAAAGATAATGACACAAATTAAATAATTACTTATACTATTTTTAGATAATCGAGAGATTCCTTCAATGATGACGAGACGATGCGGTGTAGAGGTTTCCTGTAGCAATCTACCCACAGAATTTCAGGCAGACTGCCATACCTGTTCAGAAGATCGTTGCAATTCAGCAGCCAAAGTCATTTCATCTTTTAGTACTTTTATTGTTTTATATATTATCAAATTATTTTTTCTGTAAACATAAAATGATATAACTGAAATAATTAAACATTTATAATATGTAGATATAAATATAAGTATAATAATATTAAGCAAGAAAATTCTTAGTCAAAAAATTATATAGTTAATTTTTAACTTGTGATATAAATAAATTTAATATTTGAATTGATATTAAACTTGTTCAGTTATAGACTATTGAATTTATTTATAATTATATTGTAGTGGTTCACTACTTAATTTCCTTTTTTGCTCATATGGGTCGTATGTTTCTTTGAAAGAAATGGTTACATTCAGAGACAATAAAACAATTGACAATATAAAATGATATTTATTTTACAATCTGAGTAATAAACAACAATAACAAAAACAGGACTCACGCAACTCAAAGGCCAGCACGTGCTTGAGTAAGAAATTAACTCTTCCTTGCACGGGATTTTATCTTCACCAATCTTAACTTTATAGTAGGCACTTACTTCACTGAACTGCCTCTGAATCGAAATATTTTTTATTCGTACCTTTGTTATCTTCTGCATAAACACTGGACACTCACTTTATTTAAGCGAATGGCGATGATGGTTTCTACACTCGGAAACAAATTGACCTCTTAGCCTATTGAGCAAACTTTCAAAACAATTCAACTTCTTCACAAACTTTCTCAATATGCGCTTAATTAATTTAATTAGAGACGACTGCTTTCGACCGCGATTAAATGATAATACTCATCTCCATGTTTATTTGTTTATTATTTCATTCAACTTTTTTTTTTGCTGGTAATCTTTTTCATTGGCTCTCTCATGATTCTCTTTTTTTAAATTTAATCTAGATTTGAGATTTATTTTAATTCAAGAAAATAAATGTTACTGCTTGTCGAGTTGTGCTGACTTGCTTGTTGGTGAGTCATTACGATTGAAACAGTAAAAATACAAATGAATTTTAAACCATTAAAAATAAAATTAAAATAAAACAACAACTTAAACTAAATAAAATATCTTAACATAACGAACATAATCAATCGCGCATGAATAGATGTAACTTAAGAGTGCAAACGCCTTTATTGTTTCTCAGGTTGCAAAGTCAATATTTTATTTATAAAATATGCAACCCACCTCTTATCACTTGATGTGAACACAATAATACCAATAATACCAAATAATACCGTTATAAGTATTTATATTTTTATTTCCAATGAAGCTTTTGAATTGCTTTTTTTAAGTCTATTTACAATCTGTTCAGAAGACATTCAATAAATCGTATCGTAGATAAGAAAATAATACGATGAAAATATTTCATTGAATATTTTTAATTTAAATCAACCCAAAATTTTAACACTATATCAAATGGGATGAGAATAATAATAATAGATGTAGGGTAAAAGCCGGATAATTGCCTCAGTGGGATACATGCCCCAGTTTTGAATACACAATGTTAGAGATGATAGTGGCGTTAGAAATTTACTATTGGGAATTTACATTACCTAAACGCCACCATACGTTTAAAATATTAACTACGTTAGGCGGTATACTCAGTATACTTTACATAAGTTTTTTATGGTAGATATACATGTGTTTTTTGCTGTTGTTGGTATATTACATTAATTACACAGAAATAATGTGTTATATGTGTACGTTTCTAATACAAAACAAATCATGTTATACCGCTTAACGAAGTCATTTTGTCAAAACGGTGGCGCCCTCATCGGTAATGTAAAATCCCAATAATTAGAAGTGCCTTTCGAACAGGACTCAGTGCCGTTTAAGCCATCAAAATAGACGAATGCGTTTTGTCCGTATGTGCAAAAATCTTCCGCGGCGAAACTTTGACAAGCATCGTAATTATATCGGTAAGTAATTTTTATGGAATATTTTTATTACTGATTGTGTTTTTAGTCAACTTTTTATTTTTTTTGCTTGCATTAGAGTTTAAATTACACTATTTATTTATTACGTTTTATTGTTGAATAGTTTTTATTTATTTTGCAAATAAAAAAGGCAAGTATCGGTACCAAAAAGGATAGTCGCCCTATTTAATTCTGCGGCAGAGCCAGCATATTTAGAGAGTAGCGCAATCAAAATTTTTGCCGCCATTTTAAGAAAAAAATAAAGAGTTATTATATTTGTATTACAAGTTTATTTAACGTTTTTCAAAAATAAATGTTTTTTGAGCTGTACTAGAGCTGTTAAATCACTTATATTTTGATTATTACTTAATAAAGGATTTATTTAAAGTGATAAATATTTGTTTCCATTTAAAAAAATCATTGTAAGGCGACTATCTCTGCACGAGGCAAGTATCCCCTAAAGCATTTTAATACGTTAGGCTACTATCCGCTACAGTAGGCAACTATCCGTTTTCTGAGAGGTCAAATAAAACAGGATTTACTCAAAACCAATATAATTATGTTTACAAAAATATGCTACTATAAAAGATCAAAGACCTATTTTTTGATATACATGTTGTATTATTCTAAATAAGTGCATATTTTTTAATAATAAAGCTTTTTTGAAAAGTGGGGCAACTATCCGGCTTTTACCCCATAGGTATTGTCATAAATTTTTATTTAACATTTTATAGAATTATTTTATTTTAATACAAAAACTATTCAGAATAAAAAATTTACTTCTACGGGGATGAGAATCACAAATTTTAGTGAAAATTGAATGATATGTTGATTTGTTGATTAATTCAAAAATAAAAAGAGCCTTTAGTTACAAAATTTATTTCAAAATAAAGTTTTACTTGCCTGTAAATTCGTTAAATTCGCTACGTTTTATTTAGAAGAAACATAATTTTAGACTAAAGAATCCTCAAATGAGAGGACAATAAAAGTTAATGACTAGCAAGGGCTGAAAATGATAACTCAATTAGGGCTTAAAAGGTTATAAAATTTTAAAGTGTTTGAAAACGATAATAAAACAAAAAGTGCGGCGAACAACATTTGAATGGTTATAACCATTTGAACTTCGCGCTGCGAAATCATCTCTAGGAGGGGAACAAAATAAAAATTTGATTATAATAAATAAAATACCGGAATCAAATGTGAAATGAAAGTGGCAACAACTTACCTAAAATGAATTGTGAATTACACGGATGAAAAAGATGCTCAAGAGCAAATACGGACAGTAGCAGGAAAACCAGATGATGGTAGCCAGGAGTTTACAACCAACATTTAAAACATATTATGGTGAGAAAACTGCAGTGCACGTACGTCATTAAAACTTTAACAACGAACACGGTAAAGTTAAAATTTTAATTTTTTTATATAATGTCATTCAGTGATAATTTTATAGAAGCACGTTGCAATAATTACGAACCAAATATCAGAAAATTAAAACTAACGGTAAATTTGTAATCCATTAACTTAATTTTGTGTAAGAAAAAGTCTAAAAATATCGCCTTCATTTGAATTCATTAAATATTGAATTGTGATAAAACTTTATTTTAAAATTTTGTAATTATGTTTTTAAGTGCTTTAAATATCATTGAATTTTATTGAAATTAAGAAAATAAATCCGAAGAGTCTCATCTTCTCAAATAATCTGTGTGGCCTAGCTAAATTTGACAGGAGGGTGAAAATTACTGAATTTTAAAAGGTTGGGGGCATGGCAGTATAAACAAACTAAGCAAAATATTAAAGTAATAAATTTTAACTGTTAAGTAAAAAATACATTACTTACATAGAAAAGTAATATTTAAAAAACAATAAAAACGACAATAAATTACCATACGACAATAAATGTAATTTTCCAGTAGCAAAAATAGCAAATAGGTTGAAAAGCTTATGTACATTGAAGCACAATTCTTATATAAGCATTTATAAAATTAATAATTAATAATATTGATTATTATTATATTGTGATGTTTCAAACACGGAGATACGACGAACGATCTCTAGGTGAAGGTAAAGAAGTCATAAAAATTTGCAGTTACCCTGTAGGCATGAGAAATTTAAAAATAAAGAATGAAAATTTAAATGAGTAATAAAATTTAAAAGGTTGCAAGGTAATCTAAATGAAAAACATTGTCACTTAAACACGAACTAAACACAAAGATTTTATATTCTGTTTAAATTTTAATTTTGCACCACCGGAAGTGTACAAACGGGCGTTTTAGTTATTAACAATTTCCAAAGTAAACAAATGTGAAAGTAGGCGTTTGACCGTAGAGACCTGAGGTCAAAGTTTGATTTTTGTGCGTATTTTTCAAAGGGTGCGTCCCACCATTAAGATAAGGCGTCTTTAAGTTGTTTGGAAAGTCGGCGTATAATCGATTTAGTAAAATCGATTACCAATCGAATTTATAAGGTAGAAAAGAAGATCGAAAACGTTGATTATAATAGTGTAGTTCAGTTTTCGTCAATAAAATTTTTGTCAATGGCTGAAAATAAGAAAAGTTAGAAAAGGCGGTCATCTTTATAAGAGATAAAGATTAAGAACAAAGACGTGTAACAAATCACCCCCAAATCTAAAGCTAAGACGAAGGTAATTTATGCGAAACCAACTCAAACGTTTATATGCATCGCTAAAAGCGACTGGTTAAAATTCCTTTTTTTTTATAAATACAAATAAACTACCTTCAGCGAGCTAGAGACTTAATTAAGTATGATGCAATTAAATTTGTGTGACAATAATTTGGAACATTCTGGAAATACACACTACATGAGCACATGTTGAAATCGGTTAGGGCAGGTCAGACCTTTTTATTACCGAAAAGCCCATAAGATAGATAAGTTTTCGACTTTTTATGACAAGTCACATTAAACAATTTACACACTAATTGCCAGTAAATGCGAAACCCGCGACATTTCAGAGTCGAAATTTATATGAGCTTGGAGCTAATAAAATTTCAATCGGGAGTATATAAAATTGAACTAGCGGATTTGCGATTTAGATAAGTAATTATCAAATTTCGAAGTTCTACTGAGAACATCTGGAGATCATAAACCATTAAATACAAGTTCAGGAAATCTCCCACTGATATTTTTTTTAAAGATTAAGGGATTGAGCATCATAAAACTTTCACTGACCGAAAACAACGGCTATAGTCGCACTCGCTAGACCAGTGAACCCAAAACCATTTTTAAATTCACATGTTAAAATATGAATTGTGCATCAACTTTTAATACGCACTGGTTTTATTTCATCTTTTAATTATCAATTTGCTGGATTTGAATTAAATTTAGAATACATATCTCTTTATTCATAGACGATATAACAAAATTGTCATTTTAGAGTTTTCACGATTTATTCAGTTTTCGGGATTAAAATTGTATCGGTTAAACGACTTTAGCCCTTATCGGCAACCCTGAGATTTCACATAAATAGGGGTTCCTCCAGACACAGGCATTCATTCCATTTTTTCAATTTCATCAGTAACGGGCAGTCTGTTCATTTTCATTTTTTTTAAATAAACTACAAGTGTTAGCTACATTTTTATTATATTTTTTTTTAACTCAAAACAACTTAAAGATTTAAATTCTTTTTTTATTTATTATTCAAGTGAAATTTCATCTTATTTTTTTTTAACTCGTAGGTGTGTGTTTCCTGGTTCGCTAAATTCAACAAAAAGGTAATATATAAACAATCTATGTATCGAAAATTGTTCTTTTTCAGATTTGTGTCGCAACATAACTAAAATTGTTTTTATTAAATATTAGTTGTTACTTTCAACTAAATAATTTCTTTTTTTTGTATTTTTGTTTATGAATTTCCAGTGTATTATTTCCTTTGCATTATATTGATTAAATAGATATAGATTTATATGATTTTATTCTTTTCTTGCTATCGCAATTTGATTAAATTGTTAATAATCTTACGTCTCCGACCTTCAATTTATAAGTTTGGAATTGGCTTCAATCAATTCTTGGTGGCAGCTCATTAACATCTGTTACCACACGACGGCCGCGATTATTTAATTAATCAAAGCCTACTCGTGTTACAGACGCTTTAAATATTTTATAAACAAATTACTTATGTTCGAAGATTATTTCAACTACACATCGTGTTTGATGCAACACGTTTACGGAAGATACACGGAAGGACAATTAGTACAACACCATAAAATTTAGAACAATTTTACAATTACGGTAGCCAGCACATGCGTTACATTTAGAAGCTAACAACCAAGTGGTAAGAGATGAAACTAATGTTTACACACACCTTACTTAAACTAAATCAGTGGCGTCTCGTTTAAAAACGGAAAACGCAACATCAAATTTTACATTTTTATTTTAAACAGAAATTAATTTTTATTTTACAATTTGTAACATCTTGAAAACAACACATTTCACACTTGATTAAAGATAACGAGAAAGAGCTTGCAACCATTTGCTTTTTCATTAACAGCACATCTCGTCATCGTTAATTCACACTTTATACACCAAATTTTCCATCCGGAGTTGTATAACAGCCAATGTTTTAACAGATATTTTGCAACTGATCTTGAACGACAATTATTTTTATGTTGATAAATAAATTATCTTTCCTATGTTTTATGAATTTCATTGCCAAGAAAGAGGTTATTTGTTTCAAAGTATTAGAATCCACCCCCGAGATACGATCGTCTTTACTCCCGCCTTCAAGAGCAAACTTGGAACACTTTGGAATGCTTGGGAACATAGCTATTTGCTAAAAAAAACCATTGCAATATATTTGTAAAGAAAATTACGGCACTCAATATATTCGTGTCGTCACCTTTCTTAATTATAAAATCTAGTGCGTTATCGACGGAAACCATTGACAGCTTGCGTAGAATAACAAAATATGAAATAGAAGCTTTAAATGTTGTGTCTTTCGATTTGTAGGTAAAATTGTTTAATTTGTACATATTATATAAAATTTTCTAAATAAAACTTTCAATTTATAGAGAAACGCAATTACGGCTTTGTTTTTATTATTCCCAATTATCCTAGTTGGGAATAAAGAAGATTATTATATATTTATAAGTAATTATAATAAAAATATTTAAAAAAATTTAAACTTAAAACGAAAATAAATTAAGAACTTACATATTTTGCAGTGTTTTAAAAATTTCAACAATATCAGCAAAATAATTTCAATTTAATTAATATTTTGTAGCATGACCATTGTTTTTATTAATTACAGCAGTACACCTTTGTGGCGTTGACTCGATTAATGAACATCTGTGAATTGGAATGGATTTCCAAGCTGATTGAACGGTGTCTCACAATTGATTAATATTTTACGACATTTTTTCAAAAACGATCTTTTTTATATCCATCCATAAATTTTCAATTGGGTTAAGGTCTGGCGATTGTGCTGACCGGAACATCGACTTTATTATCTAGAAATCAGTTTTTATCTCTCCTTGAAGTGTGCTTAGGGTCATTGTCTTGCATAAATATCCACTTCAAAGGCATTTCTTCTTCAGCAAATGCTAGCTTTACATTTTCAAGGATATTTACATAGACTTCTGCATTTATTTTTTGTTTGATCTAAGAAATCAGGCAGATACCAAACCAGGAAATAGATCTTCAGATCATTAAACTACAGCCTCCGTGTTTGACAGTTTTTCTGGTATACTTGGGTTTATATTCTGTGCAAGGTGGTTTTTATACATAATTCAGACATCTACTAGAGTCAATCAGAACTACTTTTGCTTCGTCGTAACATAAAATAATACGCCATTTTAAAGAAGGCCACACTTCATACTCTTTGGCGAATAATAATCTGTTCTTTCTTAGTTTAGCATTTAACAGTGGCACTTTTCTTGGACGCTTGCTTTTTAAATTAGCTTTTATACGACTCTTCTAACTGTTGAACTGCTAATAGAAAGATTTAACTTTTAGGGCCGATATATTTACTTCCTCGTAAAGTGGCCAATAGCGTTACAAGGAACTTAGTTATTAGTAAACGTATTGTGATGGTATTTTCTAAAAAAAACCTTTTTCACCTTTAAATTACCTCGGCTGGCTCAGCTTTATCGGAAACAATAAGACGCTCAGTAGTGAGTTTCTGTGGGTCACCCCGTCTGTCTTGCGAGCAAATAAAAACTCGTATTTTTGAATAACGAAAAATGTTTTTATTCAAAGGAAAATTTGGAGCGACAATTTCGCTTTTTGGCTTTATTGAGTATAATTTGTGTTCGACCACTGAATTTGAAATTTTGGTTACTGTACTCAAAATCCTGCTAAATTTCAATCTCATTTGTCATTAAACGTTAAATGTGTAGCAAATATTAATAATGTTATTACAAATTGAAAATTTTTTTTTAATAAAATAATGTTTTCACTAATGGGCAGTTTAATTTTGAAATACCTTGTATGTATCTTGAGTGGTAGGGTGCGCTTTGTTCAGTCCATCACCATTTGGCTTCCGTACGTATCCAGTCGCACACGTTTTCTGGTTAACCAATTTCTTCAAACCATCTGGTGTAGTTCTAATTTTTCAACTCAATTTGATTGAAACTTCTCAATCTCAACACCGTTGATCCAGGGTTCAATAATATCCAAATTAAGTAACTTTACTTTTAACGTAGGTAAGTAAATTTTTATTCACAGCTAAATTTTAAATTGCACTCACGAATTTCTCTAATTTAAATATTTTTCAGCAATTTTACACTGAAATCGACGACTCGTCACAAATATTCACTTCTATGGCTCGGAAACTAATTTCCACTTATTTAATAAACAAAAATTTTACAAATTGCAAATCAAAAACGCACTAACGCCAATTTAAGCGTCTGGCCTCTTATCCAAACCGCTATTCAAGACCTGGTGTCACTTTAAGAAAATTCATACTCCGTAAGTTTTGAAAATACGTACAGGATGTTGCACAAATTAATTTTTCTTCTTTTTCGTAGATGGTTTTCGAAGCACAACACAAATATAATTAACTCCAACGTTTATAAAATATTACAATCAAAAATGTGTCACGGAGGTGTTTAAAGTATTAAATTTAGCCTTTTTAATTTTCCTGTGAATAAATTGTAACCCTATTTGCAGTACATCAAAACAAATAAATTGACCACGATCTGAACTTGCGGGTTGACTGCACAAAAAATCACCACAGTATATTCACCTCCCAATAGCAGCAATCGTCTCGTAAATACGAGTTACGGGTAAGATAAGTTACAAGTCACTTGGAGTACCAAATAAAACATTACAAGTGAGATTTTAACTTAAAATTTACAAATGGTGTGTATTTTGTGTATTTTATAATTTTTTAAAATGTGTCTTACGGACGATATTTATCTGATCTTAGACGAAAATATTATATATCGCCGTTCATATAATACTAAAAACAGATTTCACGAATTTGTACGGAAGATATGCAGAATAACGATGAAAATAATAACTTACATTTGCCGAGTTTTTTAAATTATGCATTATAATAATAGCATCTGGGTTACAACTACCTGTTAAAAATATTTTTGTCAAGTTTATTACTTAACCCTTTCAAACCCAGGGTGAGTACCTTTTATTAAATTATTTTGAAGTTGGTGACAAACGTAAATGATAAATAGCAATAATTTTTCAATGAAAGAACCACAAGGAATTTAATAATTCTTTCTTTCAAAAAATAATTGTTATCTAACATAGTGTAACATATCTAACATATCTATAGTGTACCTTGAGTCTGAAAAGGTTAAAAATTTTATAGGGTGCCTTTCTATTATGACCGCGGCTGTAAATTACTTGTAAAAATTTTCAAACTTCAACTGTCACAATTTTGCCAAAATACTATCTCTTCCTATCTTGAGAATATAATAGCGCTATCTCTTACTCAATGTTGTACTATCACGAAGAAAACATCAACTATGCGTAATAAGTTGCAAGTAGTTACAAGACAGATATATTTATTTGAATATACCCAAATTTTTTACAAGTCACTTTTAAAGTTATCAAACAGATAACTACAAGACACTTTACGAGGAGGTGAATATAACGGCCCTTAGTTAATTTGTGTATAGGTCTTTGGTGCTTTGTTTGCATGTGTGATAATATTTGTGTCATCACAAGCGGTAGTTTTCTTTTTACATCCTCTTGTTACAGTTTATTTTTTCTATTTTTTGACATTGGAGATCGTCTTTGTGGAACATCCTAACGCCTCCTGTATAAATTTATAAGATTTGCCTTTGTGAAGAAGGTTTCTAATCTATGCGTTGGTAATTCAGTACTGCAATTTTACAAAGTCATTAAGGTTAAATTAGTTTGAAGATTTTTAGAAGCTGTTGCAGCGTTGATATGTGACGCAAGTATGGCTGTGTCGTCGGAAAAGATTGTTAGCCTAGTAGTTGGTAGGTCAGCGGTGTATAACAAATAAAGCACGGGTTCCAGAACACTACCCTGAGATGCGTCTTAATAGATTTAATAAGGTTTAATATATTCCTCCGTACCTCACCAAAAAATGTCTGCTTTGGAGGTATGATCATAATATTTGGCATTAATGGTATAGAAAACTTGCATTAACCCTTAATAACTAACGTCAACTAATTGTCACATTGTAACTACTGTGCGGTCGCAGTGACCGCGCTTTATTTCTTTCGTTAACTGACATACAACTTAACTTTCGAACTTTTTTTGCAACAGATGTTTTACTTGATATTCTATTAAGCATATTCTATTAATTAAAAAGTAATTAATTTTAAAATTTTATTCATTTTTAATAGCACAAAAAAAATTATTATATTTGCACAACTTTATACGACAACTTAAATTTAGTTTTTTTTTCTTAATCTAAAACATGTTTAAGCAAACTGAATCGTAATTTTTTGAAGTACATACTTGAATAATTATAATTACAATACAAAATTTAAAAAAAACAACTAGATTGTAAAAATCACAACACCTGAAAATCACAGTTTTTGTTTGCAATTCGTAGACAATTTCGCAATGCACTACAAACGTATTGCTTTGTGGCACAAAAAACAAAGATAAAAAGTCTTTCTTTTAATTTTGGAAGGACACACAAACATTTTCTATTTTTAAAAAACTAAACCAGCGTCTCGCTCTTGGTTTCAGATGATCACCTTCATTTCATATTAAGAATTAACGTTACGCAACTTGAACCAAAATGTTCAAAATTTAGTTTCTGAAAAGTAAAATCAAAAAAAGTTGGCCTACACTGGTTTATAATTTTTAAATGTGACGTTTACTAGAAACATAAAAATTACAGTAACACTAACGTGCGGTCAGAGTGACCGCTAGATTTTTTGTTTTCATTCTATAAATAAAACAAGGCAACTTTTGACCACTACTATTTGTCAACATACTAGGAGTGATGTAACTTGAAGGTACTAAAACCTATACTGACTAATTTTGAACGAGGCGTAAAATAAACACAAATTAAAACTTGGTGCAGTCTCAGTGACCGATACACAAACTTACATAACGAGCTCTTATGTTTTTTTTTCAGAATAAGTTGTAATGACATGAGAAGAAATTTTTGGATAAGGTTGATAGCAACTTACCACTCAATATGATTTTACGTCAACCGGTTTATTCCAAGTTTAGATAGTAGGATAACTTGAGCAATCTTCCACTGACTAGGAAAGTATGTTCATCTTAGGATTGCATTGTAGATGTTTATATCGAGCATTTAAATGTAATGAAATTTATTGATTAAATGCTGCAGATTTTTTATAACGTATTTTTGTCAGGATTACTTGTTCAATCTCATTGACTTTAAACTTTGTAATGGGAAAAAATGGGAAAAAGCTAGCGGTGTATTTTTTCAACTTCTATCATAGATGAAGTTGTTGTGAAGAAGCTGATATCATGTTTTATAGATGTTGAAGTTTCTTGATCGCTTTAGAAAGTGAATAGTCATTTGTTGCATTAGTGGACAAATTGTTTACATATTCTTGAAAGTTTTGAGTTTTTAAATCTAAAAGAAGTACTTTGAGTTGTTTGACTATGCCTTATTAGTTTGGTTTTGTTTTCTACAGTTCTTGAAACTTGCCATTGTTTGCGAAGTCTTCGTTTTCCTACAATTGAGCAGGGTTCTTAAGCATATATCAAATGTAGTTTTAAGGTTACTTTTCAAGCTGTCCCATGTATGGCTTTAGTTAGATGTTCGACAGCATATTTAAATTTTTCTTCAGTTTTTAAACTTACCTGTAGGTCAATTTTCTTATCTAATTTATCAGTTTGAACAGCTCCCAAGCTGTCTTCTTGGTGTAGAGTGTTAGTTTGCCTCTGTTGGCTTAAAATTTGTGAATATATTGTTAACAATGCATGTTCTAATTAAAGATCTAGTAACAATTTTACTTTGCATTGTTTTATATTTCTGTCTTTTGTTATATAAAAATCAACCAGGTTCGAAGTTTTTCCTTGATTACTTGGCTATTAGGTAGTATCTTCAGCTGATAAACTTACCATTTTGTTACCCATTAGTGCCAATAGTTCTCTTTCTTTCGTAGTAGTTAGTCTTGATCTGCATTAGGTATTTTTTGCATTGAAGTCGCCGCCCAAAACAAATTTATTTTGCTGTTTATTAAAGAACTGTTTATAGTATACTATTTTATTATTATGTTTATGTGAACGGTAAATTGCTGTTTACCCAAGAGTCAAATAACAACTACACTAATTTGCTTATTCGCTTGAAAGTCAACATAAAATATTAACAGAGCTTTTTTACTAATTTTGTGCCAAATATTCTTTACATTAATGCTTTTAAGTCTTCTTTAAGTGTTACAACATCTGCTGATGGATGTAAATTTTTTGGCACTACTATATTAGATTTTTTTTCTCTTTTAATGCCTCCACAATGTCTCACTGTCACAAAAGTGAAACAAAGTTTTTGTGATGTAGTTGTCTTTTGCCACTTCCTTCATTACTTTCAGCTCCATAATATTTCACAAAAATGATAATTTCAATCATTTACATTTTGAGCACTTGTTTCTGTTCTATCGGTGTTAGCGTCTGCTGGTAGGGGATTAAATTAATTTTTTATTTCGGTTGAATCACTTCTCAACCAGTAGTCGTTCATGTTTTTCTGTTTATATTGAAGTGTAATTCACCCTGGTTGTATTTTTTTTACTTTTTTAATTACATCAAATTTGTTTTTCATATAATTTAATTATGATTTAATTATAAAATTAAATCCAATTTAAATTCAAATTAAAAATTTCTTCAAGGAATCGAAGTTTTGGTTTTACCGTTATCCAAATCGCCTGCTTATCTATCTGGCCACACGCTCGCACTTACAAATAATTTTAATTTCCAATTTTTAACACAAATCGAATGTCTTACTCGAAATGCTCGTTCTGCAAATCAATCAACCAGATCGAAACTACTATCGCTCAGTAGCCACTCAATATCAAAAATTTATCCAAATTCCAAATCTCAAAAATATCATCCAAGAAAAAGCGCAATAATGCATTCGCATCAAATCACTTTATTTAAATCAAAATTATTACTCACAAATTCAAAGTTTATATCAAAATCAAATAATCGCCTCGAGCCAAAATCGCACAACAGGCTCCGGCGGTCGCTATCGGCAAAAGACCACGAATTCCCTGTGATCGGACCCCACCTCACAAATTTCTCAATCTTACCAATTCAATAATTAATACAATAATTTTACTACATTGTACAGGGTGGATCCAAATCACTTTTGAAACATGACAATATATTGTCGTGTTTCAAAATGATTTTACCACCCCTGTAGTTATTTTATTTGAAAATTGATTATGGTTTTGTAATTTTTATTTGTATGACTCTACGCATGAGTTGATGAAGATATTTTGAATGTTGGTAATTAGGAAAAAATGATAAAGGGCCTTTGACCAAAAATGACCAACAATGAAATTTTTGATAAGTTTAATAATTTTTTAATATAAGTAATTTTTCTTAAAGGAAAAGTGTTTGATTCAAATATATGATTTAGATTTCTATCGATTTTGAAAGATTTTTTGTATGATTTTAAAAGTAAAAATAAAACAAAAGAAGTAGTTGCATAATTAAAGATAAAAGGATGAAAATAATAATTGAATAAGATAAAGAAAAAAGCAAGAGGGAAGAAAAAATATGATAACAAATTAATTTATTAAATGGTAAAAGTTTTCTATTTTCATATAAAAATTATATATTGAAAGATATAGAATTTTGGATGATAAGCCAGACAGCTGTAAGCCGGTATTGTATAAAATTAAGCGTATATCATTTTTATATTTTATTAAAACGTAAATTAAAGTTTAAGGAAGTATATTTTTAATTGGATGAAATAGAGAAATAAATTGAGTTCGACAAATTTACATCTCAATATAGTATTATGTTCTGGACTTCTCACGCACTTGTTTCTTTCCACTATTTTCCATACGTTCTTTACTCTACTACTTAATTCTACGAAAGTTAAGATTCCTCATAGGTAAACATAGATACATTGAAAGCTCCATTTGTTTACATGATCTTTCTTCGGTCTGCATGATGGCTAGCAAGAATTACTATTTAAATAAATTAATCAAGAAATGCGAGACTTAAGTAGTGTAACTAGATATTAACTTTAATCATTTAATAAAAAAGTAACCTAAAAATTAAATGTTTTAAGTGCATAGTGTGGTATTTCTTCTATTTATTTAACCTTAAAAATTTTATTAAGACATGTGATTGTTTAAGTTTAATTATTTGGTTTTATTTGGTAAGTTGCATTCAATTTAAAGATATTTATTAAATTTCTTAGTTTTCTTAATTTTAATTTTTTCAATTTTGTTTGGTATATTTTTTCTTGCTTCTCATTATTTTTAGGTTTTTCTTATCTTAAGCTTGCCTCACACGATGCTTGTTTTGCTGATGGTTTCCTTGCTTGTTTCTGTGCATGGTATCTAGCATGATGGCTCCTGTGCATGGTTGGCTTCACACGGCGATTTTGTGCACGATGGTTTTCAAGCATGCTTTCAAGCTTCAATGCGCACGCAGTGATAGTGGCAGTCTCTAGTTTGTAAAAACGGACGCTTTTTTAATGGAAATTTAACGTAGAATATTGACTGTTAGAATATTTTTGTGCAAAATACCCAAAACAATATATAATTGCAATTATACACAAATCTAACTACTATAATTTAAAATGGTAATTTCTTTCAAATATGGTTGACCAAAAATCAACAATTTCGAAAAAAATATAAAATAAAGAAAACAACAAAAAGCAATAATAATAACCAATATAATAAAAATATTTTATTATTTTTAATAATAAAATAAATTAGGTTATTTAATTTAATAAACTTATTTGTTTACAACATATCAATTCAAACTCGATTGAAACTCGGCATTTCTCGGTAGTACTCGCACGATGCGGCTTTATCATTGGTTAGCGCTGAAAACATGCACGTAAACCATCACAGAAAATAGCACCGGTTCTATTAGAGAAATCGTGCACGAAAACATGCAGCAAAGCATGCACGGCAACGGCGCACCAGTCAGCGCATCCATCACGGCACCAAGCAAGAAAACATGCAGGGAAACAAGCATCGTGTGAGGCAAGCTTTATATACGACTGATGATCAAAAATAATTGTGAAATAGGGGCCTTTATATCGTATTACATAATATTTTTTAAATGTTTATCATATTTTCATAACGTAATTTTTTCAAAATTCTCGGTCAGTATTTAAACATTTTTAATCATTTTTTATTTTTATTTTTGTCTAAACTTGTTAAATGTTAATTTATGTCGTTTTTATTGTTTTTTAAATACATATTATTTTCTAAATATTCTTTACTAAACAGTTAAAATTTTATTATTTTAATATTTTGTTTAGTTTGTTTATGTTTTACTCATTTAGTTCGGATATTAATTTTAGATCATCGCCTGATGATGCTCATAGTATGGTAAAAACGGTTTTGATAGGTTATACTTCCTGTGTATTTTATTTGTGATAACTCAATAATATTTTAGTTCTAAACAAGGGTTTTTTAAAGCATTGATATGGTTTGAAATATAAATTTATATAATATGTATTGTCGTGTTTCGAAATGCAAAAAAAACATTAATTTCATTATTTTGTGAAATTATTTGGAGTTTGGATTTTGTTTATTTATTTGTAATCACATCGTATAAAGTTAGTTAAATTTGCTGTATAAATAGAGGTGGGAAAAGTAACACTAGAGAGAGTACGGCTAGGAGGTCGATGCAAGAAGACGGAGTTGGGCGAGAGCCTTGAAGGCGAGTCAGGCGGATGAAACGCCATTCCCGAAATATTTAAAAAAGTTAAAATTGATTTTGAAAATAAATAAGTTAAATTAAGTTGAGTTTTTTTTTTAATTATTAAAGTGAAGTGCCAAATTGGAAAATAGGAAGAATTTATAACAATTTTAGTCAATGCAAAATTGCATAGCAACAAATTAGTGAGGCCAGCTGCAGGATAACATGTGCACTCCAACAACATTGCAAAGTAACAAAAGTGAGCATTTTCAAATTTTATTTTACAATTTTAAACATAAAAAGAGTCTCAATGTTCAAAAAAAATTAGTAAATGCCCAGCCATTTAGATTAATTTTTGAATAAAGCAAATTTAGAAGATTTGCATAGCTTGGGTCATTACAGTATATTATAATACTTTTAATAGATAATTTATTATTGGAAATACATTATTGGAAATGAGTTATTATGTCCAGCATAAAAACTTTCATTAATATTAAGTGTTTATTGTTATGTTTCTTTAAGCTTGATAATGTACTTATTGCTATTTTTGTCGTACAGTATAACACAGCATGTTTCAAAAACCGAATGTTTTACGTCGGCATACGAACCAAAATTTTTACACCTGCATGATGCCCAGTTATTATTTTGAAATGATTGTGGGTATCCTGAACTTTCAAATTAAAGGACCAATTGAAAAAAGAACTTTTCATCTAATAAATATTAAAAATCCTTACAAAATACTATTTTATGTATTCTATTTATTGATTTCAATATATAAATTGCTAAATGACTACCTTTTCGTAGATAGACCTGCAAATATAGGTATATTCATTTGGTTTATGAGGATTTACCAAGTCCACTGCGATATAATTTTACAACTTTTGTTATGTTTGGGCGCTTATTTGAACCGCAATATGATACTTCAAGCATGGACACACATGCTTTTTATAGATGAAAAAATGACACAAATACAGATTTTTAACAACAATTCTTTTATATGCAATACTATATCAGTATGGATTGGATTTAATCTTATTTTAAATTATGTTGTGCACTTCATCTCAATGAAGACTACACTACAACTTCAGCTAATATATTTTATATTAAATATGTGCAAAATTTCAATCGCAACTACATATATGTCATGGTTATTAAGTTTGAACGAAAGATTTTCTAATTTATCAAACTCTTTTAAGAAATGTAACTATACAGTATTGCCAACCTATGTAATACAGATACGAGATATTTATAAGAGACTGTGCTGTTTACTCAATAATTTCAATAAAATATTTTCATTGCCTATCATAATGAATTTATCTATTGATTTCTATGTAATTATCTCTGAAATCTTCATAGTGATTGATCTGCATAAAAAAGAAATGTTAAGATTTCATGATTTGGTGCTTACCGGTTTTATGGTATACTCCATCTTTGATATAATATCTGTTGTACTAGTAGCAAGCAACCTGATTCGTAATGTATAGTAATCTGTTTAATTAGGAAAAAATGCTACAAATTTTCTCCTATTTCAGATCAACTTGATGAAACAGGAGACTTTGAAGTTGTTTATAGCAAGTGAAAATAGAAATTTAAGAAAAGAAGTAACTTGGTAGTGACTATTTAGTATTTTCCTTTATTTATTAATATTCACTTTTAGGTTTTTGCATTTTCTATTCAATTATTGCATAACGATGTGCCCATTAGAGCTGGAAAGTGTATAGTAATCGATACAACTTTATTATACGCCGTACGTAAATGCTTCTTCACATTTTTAGGACTTAAGAGCAATACTCAGGATTCTACAGAAATTTTAATCTTAGTTTTAAGTCATTTAAATAAGGTAATTAAATTATATTTTTGAGTTTGCATAAATAGATTTTATAACATTCTTAACTAAATTTTTGTAGAATTTTTAAAATGATTATCGTAAAATATGATTCAATCAATGGCGGTTTATAGTTTCTAAAATTGATGTATAGGGTGTCCCAAAACTCAACGTTATCCCTTGGAGGGTTAAAAGACCAACTTATGACTGACTAGAATATCAATATTTATGACCCTAGTAAAAAGTCGTTTGTTTTCGACATATTAGTACTTTTATAAATTGTATGAAAATCGACAGCTTAAATCAGCTTAACCAGTGTTACAGGTACGAAATTCCATATCTTAAGATTATAATTTTGGTTACGCAATCCTGAATAGCTCTGCTATTGATTACATACTAAAATAATAGTAATAATGCCATACTTACAGAAAAAAAATGTTCTTTCCCGAGTCATAAGCAAAATTTTTTTATTCGCTGACTTTAACTCTTTATACTATATAAAAAATATTACACACTAATAACCTGGCAAGTTACTTTTAAAAACTGCTCATCTAGTGTAGTTTACAAAATGGTATAAAATTATATGTTTTACTTTAGAAAAAAAAATATTGCTATTTTACTGCAAAAGAAGCTCATTGTAAAATTTATTTCAATAATCAAGAATTTAAATTATAATCCTTTTTTAAATTTATTAAAGCAACAGGCATTTATTGAAAACTGAACAAAACACTAACAACAATCTTCATAGCTATGCGTCAGTATCGTTTTAAAGTAAATCTGTGGACAGTCATTTTGAACAGTCAAATAATATGCTCTTTTGAATTACCACAAAATTTAAACTAGGAAATTTACTACAATTTTTTATAAAATAAACTGACAAATCTTTTGGAAGATGTGTCTTTGGTCACACCCAGAGCAATTTGGCTTCAAGATGATGGCTGTCCAGCTCATTATGTACAAAAAGTTAGGAATTATTTAAACGAAGTTTATCTACAGAGATAGATCGATGGTCTTGGTCCAATTTTATGGCTGCTCTCCAGATTTAACCAATAAATAATGTTAGCAAGTTGAGACAACGTATTAATGAAGTGGCACAACAAAATAATAATTGTCGCAGGAAGTGCAAGACGGATTAAAAGATCTATTTTAAAAAGATGCCGCGCTTGCATTCCACTTGGAATAGTAAATATAGTATTTTCATTTAAATTCCGGATTATTAAAATAATTTCACAATGAAGTCCTTTTGCAGTAAAATAGCAATATTTTCTTTCCTAAAAAAACAAAGCAAATTTTATACCATTTTGTAAACTACACTAGATCAGGAATTTTTTATAGTCATTTGCCAGGTTAGAGTGTAATATTTTTTTACGGTATGAAGAGCAAATAAAAGAAATTTACTTATGAGTCGGGAATAAACATTTTCTTTTCTAAAAGTATGGCACTATTACTTTTATTTTATTCAGAAGTGGGTAACTAAAATTATAATCTTAAAATATGGAAATTAGTACCTGTGGTACTCAAAGAACTGATTTAAGGTGTCGATTTTCACAAAATTTATAAAAGTGCTAATATCTCGAAAACAAACAACTTTGTACTAAGGTCATATATTGATATTCTAGTCAGTCATGAGCTGGACTATTTGCCATTCAAGGAATGACGTTGAGCTTTGGGACACCCTATATCAGGGTGTTTTTTTAGCTGCATGAGATCTTTCAATAGCGATAACAATTGAACAAAGTTTGTCATGGTGACATTTTTTGGTCATTTGTGTTTAGAATAGTTTACCATTTTAGTCATGAATAAACTAACTGTTGAAGAACGATTTCAAATTGTGAAAATTTATTTTCAAAATCAGAGTTCCGTTTGCAAAATTTATAGAGCACTTTACCAATTTTATAGTCAATATAATTGATCTTCTGATTAGGCTCAGAAAGGAGTATATTGCCGTATATAGAGTAAGACCAATCCGAGACATTATCTTGAGACTCCATTGCATCTCTTAAAATAGATTGTTTAGTGTGGAGTACACGCCAACGGCATCATCGGTCCATATTTCTTTCGAAATGCGTAAGGCTTCCGTTACGGTAAATGCTGTGAAATTTCGACACATTCTTAACAAGTTTTTGTTCCCAAAAATCCAAGAGTTAAACATCGACAATTTATGGTTCCAACAGAATGGTACTACGTACCACACTACCAACAAAACCATCAATTTATTGAAAGGACAATTTCGTGACAACATTTTTTCAAGAAATGGTCCTGTCAATTGGCCTTCAATATCGTGTGATTTGACTTCTTTAGATTTTTTTTTTTGGGATATTTTAAATCCATGGTTTATGCTAACAAATCAAAACCTCTAGAAGCATTGAGGTCAATATTCAGTAAGTCGTTTATGAAATATAACCACAAATATTAGAAAAGGTCTAAATTTTGACCGATCAGATGCGCTTTGTAACGATTACTCGTTATGGTTACAAGCCGGAAATCATTTTTAAATTATTATAAGTGGTATTAAATTACTATCATAAAAAGTAATAAAAAAAATTCCATTCATTTTTAAACGTTTTATTTTAATTTGAAGTTCTCATGGTGCTAAAAAAACACCCTAGTATAGTAAAATTATTAATGTAATAGTTTAATTATGTTACATTTGTTACAGATGATTAGCACAGGAGCAACGTATATATTTCTTCTAATACAATTTAGTGAAGTATGATCAAATTGTTTTAAAGAGTAGGTAGTAAAATAAAAAAATTAACTAAATTTATTGAATATTGTTTTGTAAAATGATTTAGATATTTTTAGTGTACTATATAACTAACAGTTGCTATTCTAATATATTAATTCTTTGTGGTGCTTATATTGATTATAAAATGAATAAAAGGGTCTAAAAGTTATAAAAAGATGAGCATTAGTTATTACTTATTTCATTTGTACATGGTAATTAGTATTATTATAATGATATATTATCTTATTTGTCCACATAATGTTCCAATCCTGTCACAAGACATTTTCGATTAACTTAATTTTGAACATACTTTTATTCATTAGATCACATTTTCATTCACAAAATTAATAATTATTTAATTAGAGTTGTGCGATTATATAATTTATGATAAATTATAAATTTAGAATTACAACGTGCTAATATGTATATAGTACTTGTATGCTAATAAAACTACATTGTAAGTCAGATTTGTCGATAAACATAATTTATTTAGCTATAATTTAAACTAATAATAGTTATACTAGTATACCTGCTCTATACATGCATACATACACAAAAATTTGCAGACAATATCACAATCCTTGTCGGCAGAAAGTTTGGGGAAGTAATATCTTCACTGACACAGCAGGCCCTAAGGGCCGTCAAGCGTTGGTGCACTAAAGAAGGATTGTTAGGTTAACCCGGATAAAATCGCTGTGATAGTAACAAGAATCCTAATTTGTGATAGAAAAGCTACAACTCAGAGTTCAAATAGCTGGGTCTAAAAAGGACTTAAACACGATGATCTTTAACTTCATAAATAGTAACAAGATGCTATGCATGCTAACGGACAGAACCAACAGCATAAGGGACTTCCAAAAATTTTTTAAGGTTTTTATACCTGAAAGGAGAGAGAAAAGTACCAAGCGGGAGCAGGAGGCACGATATGATACCATCTGATACACAGATGGGTTTAAAACTGTAATAAGTAGAGATCATTCGGCGGGTCATGCCCCATACAATTATTGCGCATAATGAGAAAATTCGTTTTAATAAAATAAATTCTGTTCTGAAAATTTTTGTCGAATGTTGACGTTTTGTTTGACAGATTTGCTATTTTTGTGCTTTTGATTATTTATCCACGACCACTATATTAGGAAGGTTTAATACGTTCGTTTTCCGTGGATTAGAAGCCTTTTAATACACTAGTGGATTAGAATTCATAATACACTAGTGGATTAGTTTTCAGCTCAAAATCAGTAGGTATTAGTCAAAATCAATTTGTCAAATCTGACGTTTCTCAAAACCAAAATTTTTTCTTGTGGTTTTGGCCATGATCGTGGATAAAACGTTAAATTACATTCGGGAATTAACAAGCCTATAATCCTCTCGACAAAATGTGACTCTCGGCTGCGCTTGGAGTGCTCATTTTTTCTCGTGGATTAGAGGCTCTTTAATCCCCTTATATAATTAATAAATATTATCCACGACTACTATAGCTGTATTCTTTTTACCTATTTTATTTCCATCTCAGTTGCACAACTGAGATGAAGTAAGCTGAGATGAACTGAGATTAACTCAGTCAAAGTGAGAAAAAGATAAGGTAAAAAGAATAACGAAAATTTACTACTAAGTAATTTTTGAATTTAATTATTTTGAAGTTTGGTAATGCTAACTAAATTGCTTTTTGTATTATTCTATAATGTCAACATAAACTTCAAAAAGACAAATTAAAAATTTAAGGTGCAGTAGATATTAAAATGATTGCAATAAGTGACAAGTTTAATTCAAATCAACCAATCCGAGCCATTTCCCAATTTGTGTCAGTTGTAACACTTCAAAACGGCAAGATCAGTTTGGGTATGGAAGGGGATAATTTTGTCACGTAAAACTCAGTTCGACACGGCACAGTGCTTATGTCAAAACGGTAAAAAAAACAACTTTTCAACTGAGTAACTGAGTATCTTAGTACAATATCACTTAAAATAGGTAAAAAGAATACAGCTTTTATTAGGAAGCATTAATACGTCCGTTTTCGGTGGATTAGAAGCCTTTTAATACACTAGTGGATTAGAATTTATAATAGTAGATTAGTTTTCAGCTCAAAATCAGTAGGTATTGGTTAAAATAAATTTGTCAAATCTAACGTTTCTTAAAACCAAAATTTTTACTTGTGATTTTAACCATGGTCGGTAATAAAACGTTGAATTATATTCGGGAATTAACAAGCCTCTAATCCTCTCGAAAAAATGTGACTCTCGGCTGCGCCTTGAGTGCCCATTTTTTCTTGTGAATTAGAGGCTCCTTAATTCTCTTATCTAATTAATAACTATAAAATGATAATACCATTATTTGATAATTTAAATAACAATCCAGGTAGAAAGTAATTAATGGAATTAGCTTAGATTAAGCTAATTTTATCAGTTTCAGCCGTAAAATAGCTAACAAACTATGGTTAGTATACAAGGTTGGTTGGTAACGCCCTTAATTGCTAACATAAGACTTCCAGTTTTAGCTTGCATAAACAGTGACAATTTAGCTAACTACCAATATAAAAAACTCTTACAGAGAAATTTTTTTTATTTTTTTTATTTTTTCTTAAAACAAGCATTTAATTTATGTATTAACTCTATAGCTTTAAACTCTTTGCTTTTTTAGAATCCACAATCTAAGTATTGTTGTTTATATTATCACCCGTTATGTCAGATTCATCATCAAACTTATCCAGTAGCTATCACATGTAAACAATAACACAAATTCCTATAACTAACCTCAAACTCTAATTCTTAATATATCCTAAGAGTAATGTTAGCAGATAAGGTAGTTTTAAGCTAAGAATCCATGCTTAGAACGAATCATATAATACCCATAGAAAAAAACTAACAGCAAAGTATTTTGTAATCATTATTTATTTTGTATCACATGTAAACAATAACACAAATTTCTAATTAACCTCAAACTCTAATTCTTAATATACTCTTAGAGTAATGTTAGCAGATAAAGTAGTTTTAAGCTAAGAATCCACGCTTAGAACGAATCTTATAATACCCATGGAAAAAAAAGCTAACAGCAAGGTATTTTTACAGCTTAGTTACACTCTGAAGTCTTGTAATAGAATTCATTCTAACAACCTAGAAGGAAGCTTACAAAACAAGACTTGGATGTTAAGCTAAAATAAAGCTATTTTCAAGTTTTCTACCTGGGCAATCAGCCTTTTTTTTAACGCTATTTGATAATTGTTATTATACAAACAACAATTTAATTTAATTACAATAAAAATAATGTTAAACTCAAATTTTTGAATTTTTGCGCCAAGATGAGGTTTATATTTAACATTTATATTTATGTATTTTGCCCGCTTCGCGCATTGCATGGGACTTTACTTTTTGAACGGACTCTACTAGAGCAGAAATCAGCGGACGGAGAACAAAAGATGCGCTTAGCATTCATTTAGGCTCTTACCCTACTGTCTTCTAAACAGAAATAATTGCTATAATAGCCTGCGTAGAGGAAATAATACCAAAGGCTTAAACAGGCAAGCGAATCTTCATCGTCATGATGCAGTCATTGACAGCTTGGTAGAAATATACTCCAAGGTTGTAAAACACTGCCTCAACACACTTGTGATACTGGCATAACGCAACAGCTTAACACTTATGTGGGTGTCAAAACACACTGGCATAAAAGGCAATAAAAAAGCAAACTCATTTGCTAAGAAAGCTGCAAAATTACATCTAATAGATCCAGAACTAACTAGCGGGATAGCATATCTGACCGCAAAAGGAGTTGTAAAGAAACAACTACGAAAACAATACCTTGAGTATTGAGGGATTTTCAGGTGTAAGGGAATCGCCCATGTTCATGGGCGGCCGCGTAAGGAAAAACAATATCTTTCAGCTGAATTAGAGACAGCTAAGGATGACATTGGGACTTATTAGATTGATGTCTAAAGAAACATATCAAATATAAAGGGTAGTAAAATATCCTACTAGAATGTGTGGGAAAAGAAAGAGACTCCCCATCACGTACTATGTGTAGCCTTAGCCTTAGCCTCATTAATATTTTGCTTTCTTGTATCCGACAACCTAAGAGATTACCCAAGCACCCATCAGCTACGTATTTAACTTTATTGAGAGAAAAATGATGTTGGTGTAATGCTTGGAACGCGAAGTACAATAAGCTTAAAGCTTTAGTGCAAGTGGGTTGTTACAAACGGAAAAGTCAGAATTAAAAAAACAAGAGCTTTATTCTTGTTTGATTACGTAGTTACAAGCTAGCTCGTTTTCGTATCTCAGTCGGGGTTGCCAAATAAATACCAAACAATTCAAAACACATTTAAAGTATTTATTTTATTCAGAGAGGCACACGTATAATTAAAGACAGGATAAGATAAGTTACCACAAGGGTAGATGCAATGCATACACAATAACAATATTTCATAGAAATAATTAATTATAAATAAAAATCGATTACGTCGGGATCCCACGATAACGAAATTTCTTTTCATAAATTTAAATATTAATATCAATAACTAAATCGAAAACAATAAAGGTAATACAGTTAAGATAAAGTCAGTTAAGTAATCTCTTTGCATAAATGTAAATATTAATATCAATAAACTAAATCAAAACAACAAGGTAATACGGTAAAATAAACTGAGTTAAGTTAGGCACTTGTCCTTGACGGTAATATTACAAGTTAATCGAAAGCACTAACTACAAAAGTCAGAAAAAATTTGAATATAAAGATTACACATTTGTTAAGTTGATAATTAAATACGTTGGTGCTCGTTGACAAGAAGATAAAAAGGTATTAAAATAAACAAACCTTAATAGCCGCAACAAGTTGATCCCATTTGGATCCATCTGCAGGAAAATCGATAGCCGGATACCTGAGGTAATTACTGCCCTTGAAGGAAGTGACCAAACCAAAGCGAACGTCGCTTGTCTCATTACTTTCTAATTCCATAAACCATAAGTGAGGTAGATAATTGCTCAAACCGCAGTTATCTTCATAAATAATCCAAAACCAGAAATTTCCATAATGATTACTTTCACTATCCAGATAAATTTAATTTCGATAATAATGATTCCAAATCGTATTAAGTTAGCCAGTGATTTCCAAAGTAATTTACGATACGATAATCGCCAAGATAAGTTAAATAAAGAAAACGAAATTGGCTAAGCCATCCGAATCAGAATTTTCATAATTAATAATTTTTCAGAAAACACAATGAGAACACTCGTACAAGAACAACACTAATTAGTTACAAAACGGATGGTTAAAAACCAAGACAAAATCAAAACGTCACTTGCTACATGCTAACGTCGCAAGTTCCTAGCCAGGAATGAACAAATATTCTCGCTTGGCGCATACCGAACTCAAATTCACCCTAAGTGCACAGGACTTAGCAGCTGCTAATATAACACGTTCCAGCATGTTCGTCTTTCAAGCCAGCACATCTTAGACTTGTAAACAAAGTAATAAAATTTCACTCAAGAATGTTTCGATAAGCTCTAACCAATACGAGGTACTTTCAGCAGAATTTACTACAAAAATAATTTGAAATAAATTGTACATGTCGCTAATCATAACAAGGTCTTGAACCACAACCCCTTCAATGATAATAATAATAATAATACCTGCTCTAAAAAAGGTCGTTTGATGCACTTACACAATTTTTAACCGGTTTACTCTCCTATTACGATACTGTAAAGTAATTTAGTTTAATATTAGATTAAGGAATTTTTTAGTCTCATTTGGAGCCATTTGTACAGTGGTGGTTTAACTTCTTGTTTAGTCAAACGTAGTTTAATTTATAAATCACGTTTAAAATCGTAGGCGTTGTATAGATCTAGTTTAAGGGGTGATACGCAGTTGCAAATTCTAAAATAGCTTTTTTCTAATAATTTTTTATAGACAAGGATTTTATTGAACAAATACAAATAATAATTATTCAGATAGTGTCTACTTTTTAGTTACTAATGACACTTAGATCATGTAAAAATTTTGGTATAGTACACTGTTTCTGTAGATGATCTCCTGAAGATCGTTAAAAAAAAAAGCGTTTGGTGGTGATCACGATATCGCTGGTTTGGATTATCCAAAATCAAAAAATAAGTCAGATTTTTTTAGTGGATAGACGAATCTTGGGATTGATGGAAGGAATAGTCAAAATTTTAATTTTTGAGTAAATGACGATTATATAAAAAAAGAATTTGAGTTTTTGGCCAGAATTTTCGCAAACAATTGTTTAAAACTATAGAAATAATTATCAGAAATGTTATTCCTGAAACAATATCCGTCATCGTTGATTTTAGTAAATCATGCTTATTGCAATAGTGAGGTAAATTTTGTTATAACTATTATATTATGTATTGTATTTAATTGCACGATAATACTGCACAAGTATTGCAGAAAATTGAGCGATTGTACGATTGGACAATGCAATTGTCGCAACGACAACAAAAAGTACAAAATTTTTTTGTTTCTCTCTCTAGTTCATTGTTTGCGATAATAAAAAACCGTTGCGATAATATATATACTATGTATTTAAAACATATATTGCGTAACTTAAAATATTTTAATTCTAAAAAGTGTTTGTGCATTTTTAGGTTTATCTAAAAAAATTTGATAATTAATTAACATTTTTTTTAATTAGTTTAATTTTTCGAGATATGAATATTATTTTGTTTACTAATACTGTAAGTCATTCGGTCACGAATTAAAGTATCTAATCACTTTTTTTATCTATTGTATACAAAACATCTTTAATATATTTTACATAATTTTCTCATAGTTAAATAATAATTTAAAAACAATTATTAAATATTATAATAAAATCAAAATTTCTAAAAACTTTTAACTTATTTTAAAGCGGTTGGTCAATTTTAATAACGGGGTTTGTACACAATGGTAGAATATATAATTATAAATAGTTAATAAACTCATTGCATAATAAAAAAGTAAAATAATGGTTTCAATAATTATTTTTAGTGTCTACCTACTTCCATTCATTACTGTACTACTATAATCAATATCATCCAAGATTGTTGCAAAACCACTGTGGACAAATGTTTACAAGTTTAATTAATTTTTTGCTATTTATTTATCCAAATGCATAATATTAATAAAAATTAATAGTGAATCATCCAACTTATTTCATTTAACCTTAAGAATCTTCACGTGGATCGTCTCGAATACCATACATCCAATGTAATTAATAAATATTTCAACATTTGATGATGAATTATAACTTCCAAATAAGTATAACTATAAAATTAATCTCAAAATGCCTCCCAGATAATTACTGAAAAATGTGTCTATCTAATGCAACGCTCAGTCCGAAAGTATCTTCGCAAATGAAAGTGGGTACTGTTATCTCTCAAATTTTTACCAATGTTTTCGCGAAGCCAAATTTGAATATGATCATCTATAAATACGTAAATGTTAAACGTTATATTTTGTAAATTTTATATTATTATTCAATAATAAATATTAATATATTAATTAATATTATTATTTAAAGAAAAATTACTAATACACGTATCAGAAAATGGCATTGACTTAACAACCATTTACTTTCATAATTTTTTTCAAACGAAATAATGACTCAAAAACATTATTTCTTTATTCATATTGGAATATTTATCTGAATAAATCTCTGATAAGTATATTTTTTAATATGAAACGACAACTAATATACTTTTTCTATGAACAACAATATTAATTAAATTAACTCAAACGTTCTATAATGGCGAAAAATCATTCATCAATATCTTATGAGCAATAAAATAAGTGTCATAAGCACATGGAAAATGTGTTTAAAAGAGCACAAATGTATAAAGCAGAAAATTACCACTATTTGGAAAACGTAAACTTTTATGTTTAAGTCAACAAAATTCTTTATTTGTATCGGCACTTACAGTATATTAATTATAATTTATCCTAGACTAAGAAAGTTATAACAATTTCAAACCAGTTTAAAACTGATATTGCCTTCTCATATGAAGTGGTCAATTGTTAGTACTACGATCTTATCTAACATAGAATACTGTGCAGCGGTATATCAGGGTTTCCTCACGCAGGAATATAGGCAAAGGCTCTAGCTCATGCAAAGTTCTTGCTTGCATTTTTGCTTTGATCTGCGTAGTTATAACCACGTCACTCCTTGCTATCGGGAATTTGGCATACTCAAAGTAGAACATCGTTTTTCCTTACTCTTTGGAGCTATGATCTTTAAAATTTTGAAGAGTGGGGAGCCGAGTTATCTACGGCAAATAATTAAGCTTCATTCGGCTTGTCATGCACGTGTTTAACGGTTTATATTTATATATTTTATATTATATATTTTATATTATATATTTAACGGTTTATATTCCTCACGCAGGAATATAGGCAAAGGCTCTAGCTCATGCAAAGTTCTTGCTTGCATTTTTGCTTTGATCTGCGTAGTTATAACCACGTCACTCCTTGCTATCGGGAATTTGGCATACTCAAAGTAGAACATCGTTTTTCCTTACTCTTTGGAGCTATGATCTTTAAAATTTTGAAGAGTGGGGAGCCGAGTTATCTACGGCAAATAATTAAGCTTCATTCGGCTTGTCATGCACGTGTTTAACGGTTTATATTTATATATTTTATATTATATATTTTATATTATATATTTAACGGTTTATATTCCTCACGCAGGAATATAGGCAAAGGCTCTAGCTCATGCAAAGTTCTTGCTTGCATTTTTGCTTTGATCTGCGTAGTTATAACCACGTCACTCCTTGCTATCGGGAATTTGGCATACTCAAAGTAGAACATCGTTTTTCCTTACTCTTTGGAGCTATGATCTTTAAAATTTTGAAGAGTGGGGAGCCGAGTTATCTACGGCAAATAATTAAGCTTCATTCGGCTTGTCATGCACGTGTTTAACGGTTTATATTTATATATTTTATATTATATATTTTATATTATATATTTAACGGTTTATATTCCTCACGCAGGAATATAGGCAAAGGCTCTAGCTCATGCAAAGTTCTTGCTTGCATTTTTGCTTTGATCTGCGTAGTTATAACCACGTCACTCCTTGCTATCGGGAATTTGGCATACTCAAAGTAGAACATCGTTTTTCCTTACTCTTTGGAGCTATGATCTTTAAAATTTTGAAGAGTGGGGAGCCGAGTTATCTACGGCAAATAATTAAGCTTCATTCGGCTTGTCATGCAAGCCTGGGAAGCAAGCAAGTTTGGGAAATTTTGGTTTTAAATAGTTGTGATTTTGTAAGATGAGAAATAAAAATGGTGAGAGCGAATCGACGGAAATAGAAGAGTTTTTTGCCAAGATGGTTGACTGAACTGGTCGTTGATTTTTGACTCTGTGAAAATTTGAGATTTTTGTGATTTAAAGTTGTTAGTAGATTTTTTGAGTTTGACTTAATAAAGTGAGTTTTATGCGTTCGTATTATTGCGTATTATTTTGAAATTTTTGGAATTATTTTGATAGTTGGATCTTTGGATATTTTTTAATAAGTTGCTACCGAGCGGTAGTGTATTGGATTTGGTTGTTTGAGTTGGAAAAACAACAGTTAGATTTATAAGCGTCGATTTGCATTATTTTAAATTAAAAATTTAAAATTATATTAATAAGAGTGAACGTGTGGTGAAAATGATAAAGCGACGATTTGGATAAGCTAAAATAAAAACTGCGATCCCTTGAAGAAATGTTAAACTTTTATATTGAATTTGAATTGGAGTTGAATTATAATTATTTTTGGAAATACGATTTATTTTTTTTTGAGACAAAAAGAATTTTTTTTATTTTTTATTTCTTGAAGACGTTAGAACCCTTCTGTTAAAACCAATTTATTTTGTTCGATTTATTTAAGAAGATGCAGATTTGGCTCTTCTTCGTCGGCTTATGTCTGCCGACAGTATTAAGCCTCTGCTTAATTAAAAATTTTATATTTGAGTACTTTCCAAATTGCATATTGTTCAACATCTGTCTTACACCTACCCTTTCTTGATTTAGGTATAATTTTATTGTTTAGGTCAGTAGCTTTTAGGGTAGAATTTAACCAGTTGGTCTACTAGTCTCGTTTGAGAAACATTTAAATTTTTGTAACACCTAACTCCGACACTTGTAAATATTTGTAAAATAAATTATTATTACTATAATAAGTAAGTGTCGTGAATCAAGGTTGCCAAATACAGGCGACGGCTCCAATAAAATAATTGGCGCTCAACCTTCGCTTTAAAATAATCCAAAGTGTCCTCATTCCAGGGCTAACCCGAAGCAATACAAGAAATTGAAAAATATCTACGAAATTTTTCATAGCAATATGAATGTATAGTTTCTTAATAAATTAGTATTATTATTATTATTATTATATTGTAATTTCTTGTAATATTAATTTTAGCTTACTTTTAGTTATCATTTGAAGTTATCATCAAATTTGAAGTTAAAATTATTTAGTGCAACAACTCAAGAAAAGTAGTGTTTTAGCTTCGATTTAGATTAATAATGACTACAAATTATTTTTGAAACCTTTTTTATTTTAAAGAAATTTCTTTTAGTCTTATGTTGATAGAATAAATAAAGGCTAATAAAATATTTTACTTTCCGCAAAACCCTTAAATTATAAAAACTTTATCAAGCACAATGGCCGTTATGTAAAAACAAAAAACAATAGAACCTTAATAATAGTGATTTAAAACTACATAAAATATGTTAGAGTAAAAATTAAATTTTTTACGCTAGTTGTATAATCAGATTAGACCATTTGATATAGAATATACCCAATGTATAATTTGTAATTTTTGTGAATTTGAATATATGTATTTTATAAACTATTTTTTCTTTGAAATGAATCAAACAAAAATTGCTTTTTAAAAGGTTTATTTCGTAAATTCGATAGATTCTTCAGAAAATCACGTCAACATGACTTCTTAAATTTACCGGCCATATTGAATTTTAACTGCAACCTAATACGCGTTCAAAAATTGTTTTTTCTTCAAGACGACCAAAAGTATAGGGTATTTTTTTAGCAGCATGAGAACTTCAAATTGAATTAAAATATTAAAAAATGAATGGATTATTTTTTCATTATTTGTTATGATAGTAAATTTAATACCATTTAGATTTAAAAATGATTTCGTTTTAATTTAAATTTTAACTAGAAGTGGTGCAAACCACTATTAAGCTTTCAGCAAAATTTATTGATTTCATTAGAATATATTGTTTAAGATTGTTTAGTTAACTTGTTCAGTTTAAAAACTATTAAATTTTCGCATTTGTGAATTAAACAATTAATAAAATAAAAACTGCTCAATAGGCCGGCAATAAAAGCTGGATGCTGGAAAATATCTAGCCAGCTCTATAAATAGTTAAAATTAATTAAGAATTCGAACAAATAGCCTTGAATAAGCAATTAATTTTTATATTAATCGATTTCTTACAGAATACATGAAGAGTAAGATACTCATCTTCTGTGTTAACAAGAACATACTTTGCAGTTCGTACATTATATAAAATTCTTTATTTTTACTGAATATTTATTATAATATGTTAAACTTCATTTATTCGGTTAACCACTAAAGGAAGTATTTTGGTTGCCCTAAACGTAATAACTTCCGTTATTTGTTAACAAACAAAACGTCCTGATGTAGTACATAGGACGTACAGGTATTCCCAACGGCCTTCATACTTAATGTTTGTTAATTATTAAACAATAACTAACTAGGATTGGTAAAAGTCAACTTTGTATTAAATATACAATTAAATGAATAAAATTTTTACATTTCTTGCTCTATCGGGCGCCTGTGTTTATTGGCATGTATAAAATATTTTAAATAAATTATATAACGAATTTTCATTTTGTACTACATAGGATATATTAAGTTAAACCTATAGTTTTTTGTTACGGTTTAAATACTTTTTACCTACCTTTTTATAAACCAACAGAACGTCATAATTATACGAGTAGGTAGATATTACATAATATATTATTGTTATTGTTGTTATATACAGTACCGGATCTAGCTTTTATGATACCAGGAGCTACGTAAGTTTAAGGAAATTTTGAAACTTGCGTAGGTTATGTATTGATTAGGTTATAAAAATAACTAAGTAAACGTCAAAAATATTTTCTAAAGTTGGTTGTAGTAATTATAATTGTAATTATAATTTAATAATTATATAGTTTTCATCGAGGTAAGTTGTTGATCAATGCGTCCTATACTATATTAAAAGTCCTATACACCATATTATAGCTATTATTACAACTAGGGTAATATGAATAGTATATTTCCCGAGGTTGGCTAGTTACATCTCGAGGGCAAAGCCCGAGAGATGTATAGACAACCAAGGGAAATGTATTCATATTTCCCGTGTTGTAATCAATAGTTTTCTTCTGATTGAGAAATATATTATTAAATATATCAATAATAAAATTTGAGATTTTGAATTTGCAATAACTCGAAAACGGCGCTAGATATCGAAAAACTGAGCAAAAAATTTACCCCCCTTTGCTCGTTCTCAACCCCCAGTAGCAATTTGTCGAAGGAAGCCTTATGCAAAATTCTAGATCAATAGCGCGCAGAATGCGCGCACAATAATTCAGAAAAAGTTAGGTTGGTTTTTAAAATATAAAAATAAGTAGGCACATTTTTTATTTTAAATGTCACTTTTTAACAGAGATGGCTTTAGTATTTTGTTTTGTATGTTTGATTGTCCAATCACCGTGCGCAAAGTATACTTTAAAATGGCGTTTCATATTTCCCTAGGGACAATATGATGTGACGTTTCATATTTCCCTTGGGAAATATTAGTGTGTTATGACATATTGTAACTAAGCCGATATTGCTCTATATTGTTTCAATCAGAAGAAAAAAAAATTATTAAATTTGTTTTTAAACTATGCTTTTGATATTCGATGGAGCTACATCACATCTAGTAGATTTGACAATTGTTGATGCAGCTGATCAACTAGATCACTTATTATAGCTTCCGTAAAATACAACCCATGAACTGCAATCCATCAATAAATGTGTATTTTGCTATCCTTTGGGCATTTTTATAACAAACAGTTAATAATATGTTACTGAGACAAACACCCTGATAGAAAAATGAACAAATAGAATGTTTTCTGAGGTTGTCACTCTGGTATGGTCTAATTGTAAGTAACCATTGACAATATTACAAATAAAGTTAGAGTAATAGGACCTTCTCCATTTGATAAGAGTGTGATTCCTGAGCATACGTTATACCTTATACAACAAGCCTTTCCACTAAAACAAAACAAGAACCTATCGATCAATTGGTTGATTCAAAAAATGATCTAGTTCTCCTTACTGAGTGGTCGGCAATCTTATTAGTCAACAGAGTCAAATATCGACAGTACAGTAATTGAAATTGCTTTTAAGATCCAAATGTTTTAAACCTAAACTATATATTGGATAAGTACATTGTTATTAACTTAACTATAGGATACGGATACTCCTAAGCTGGTCTTTATTAAAAATGTTCTCAATTTAACTGAGATACGTTTACAGAAGTCGAATCATCTCAAAATATCTTTCTCAATCCTTCTTGGTTCTCACCAACAAGACGACTTCTTGTGTCGTATAATGAGTGGCATGATTATGTAGACCCGAATAAGAAAGAACAGCAAATGCCAGTTTTTTAACTGATTATATGAGTCAGGAATACTATTCCAGATGTTAAAAATCAATATAGTATCTTCTTGCTTCAGGTCTTTCAAAGCAAACCCTTTGTGCTGTGAACTAAGTTTACATTTGTTTTTCTCTAATATTTCCAGATCAACACAAAGACGTCCAAATTTTGAGCTCCACAATTCTTTGCTTTTTATATTCAGCAATTACATTTCTAAGTTGTCAATGTCAATATGAATAGGGAAATACTTTAATTCTGTTACAATAACATTAGGAGGATTTTCATCACAGACTAACATCGCTTTGCTGCTTTTGAATTCCTAATACTCGATGAGAAAAGCTTTCTTGATATATTTAAAGCGTTGTTTTGAAAGTAAAACAGAAAATGTCAACATCAGAATTACTTTTTTGCCAATGATTTATATTGATTCCAGGCTTGTAAAGTAAATCAAAGTTTCTCTTTCAAAATCTTGAACAAGAACAGATAATTTGTTTTCAAATGAAATAATTTCTAACATTAAAACAATTGTGTTTCCTTTCCCCTGTAGTTTACGATTAAGCTGATTTAGATGATATACAATTTTTGGATTCACTGTTCGTTCGTTAGTTCTAGATAGTAAACACTTTTCTCAGAGAAATGCTTTAATTTCTGTTAATAAGGAAGCGAAACGTTTTAAAAGTTTTTCTCTTGATAACCAAAGTACCAAGTTAAACAGCAGAAGATCTGCGTACTCACTCTCCGTTTCAACTAAAAATTTTTTTAATTTCCTGTGATTAAGAGCTTTAATAATGCTCTATGAATAAAGCGCTTCTTGATGAATAATGCAATGATAAGTATCTCGTGATTAAGTTTTTCTTTTAAATTTGCGAATATGGATCGCAAGCCGCAGTTTGTCGACCTGTGCACTAACTGAATTAAATAAACGGTTATAGTTTCCAAAAGATCCAAAAGACACAACTTTTCAAAAATTGTTGTAACTCCAATGAAACCTGCAGGAAAGAAAATTGTTAAAAAAAAACAATAAACTATAAAGAACTGGAAGTGACCAAATAAATTTTTGGTTCCAGTACAAATAACAAGGTTCATTCTAATATAATGCTCCCAGCTGTAGCGTTTCAGTAAATACCTAGTGTAAGCTCCAAGAAAGAAAAATTGTTTTGCGTTATTTGTTATGATGAGAGAACAGCAGATGTGAGACAGTACGAAGAATATTAATATTGGTTACATGACGACTGCCTAGGTGACAATATTAAAAATTTAAAATGTCGAAATTGCAGTGATTAGAGCCATGTGCTCTTTTTATGTACATTAAGTGAGCTTTAACCTGGTTACAGTGGGCAATAAAGCCCATTTTCGAATTTCTGTTTAAGTTTAACTTTTTCTATAATCTTTTGTTATTTTTGACTTTTTTTTATATTGTCGTGGTTTCAAAATAAAAAATTCTGTTTTTATTTATTTTGTAAATTATTTAAAAATTTTAAATATTATGTTGGTAACGGACGAAGTGAGAAGAACGCTTTTTGCCGATATGGCTGACCAAGCCGGCCTCAAAATTGTGTTCACTGCAAATTAATTTTATTATTTTGATAATTTTGATATAATAGTTTGTAATATTTGGTTCTTCAATTTGAATTACCGCCTTCTTAAATCAAAGTTCCAAACTAAACCAAAGCTGTAATCGTCAAACAAACCTCGCACGTTGTGATGCTCCTCGTAGTAATACTGACAAGTCCTTTTAAATATGCGGATGACTCTTTGAATATTAACGTCTTTACCTAGTTTATCTTGTTTTCTAACCTCACACCTAAACTTATATGTGTCAGTGGCATAACCACTGAGTGATACCTAAAGGAATAATTAGTACACACAAATTAAATAAAACACAGGATTCGGTTTAACGATAAATATTTTTTTGACCAAAAAACAAGGTAGTCCAACAACCAATTTACCAGCGAAGTTAATCTCCTTGATATCATTTAATTCGGAATACTTTAGTTTGAAATTTGATTTAATAACTGTTCAATAATTAATCCCACTGATTGTAACATTTGTGATTATTTATTCATATGTAATGACCAACCATAATCTTTATAATACTTTGTAAAAAAGCGCTTATATGTATTTCGATGATCAATTAAATTATTTTATATTATGTAAGATCTTCCAAAACCACCTTCAATTATTATGTTCTCCCTTTTAAATAATAAACCCTTAAATGCTAAATTGTCCGCTCTTAACTACTAACTCGTCAAACTTAAACCTAAGATTGTCATCACTTAATTATTATGTCGTCAATACTTAAATCTAAGATCGTGACCACTTAATTTCTAACTGGTCAATACTTAAATCTAACTGGTCAATACTTAAATTTAGATAAATCGTCCATACTTAAACCTAGCGTCATTATCCTAAATTATTATGTAATCGCAAATAATCATAAAGAAAACTTTGTTAATATTATTAACAGTTGTTAAATATCATTTTGAGATTATCTCATTGAGAGATAGTTGAAAAAAAGAAAATCAAGCAACTTGCTCACATAATTTTCTGGCACAATAGAAAAAGATTGCGGTTACCACTTCTGTGATCAGCCATTTCGACGGCATCTTGAGACGGCCACCTTAAGATAGGCAGCGTCCTCTTTACTGTTGTGTAAATCATCTAAATTAAATTATCTAATGCAATATATTTTTCTACAGCAAACAACCGCCGTCATATTAATTATCATAAATACCCCTACTTCGTATTGCCCACAATAATCTCCAATCACCACCGATATCTCCTAGGTCACATATGAATAATTAATCGCTTTTATTACATTAGCCCCATCTCGTTTAAATATAATAATGTATAAATTATAATTTCAAACCAATAAATCTTAAAACTGAAGATGAAGTAATTTTAAAATAGTTTTAAACTTGTGGTAAATTCACTTGACCGCGTGATCGTTAAATTACTACGTATTAACTTGAAAATTCTAAGACTCCATCTTGTCCTTATTTAAAAAAAAAATTATAATTAATAAATTTATTTAACTTGCGTATTTTAAATTTGTTGATAACTAAAATATATTTGAAACAATTTTAAATTTAATTATTGAATAACTTTTTAAAAACATTTGTTGCACTAAAAATCAAAACCTTCCTCGTCAATGGTCAAAAACGTAAGGGCTTCTACCTACCCTCTTAATCGTAACGGTAACTTTTTTCTAACGGAAATCGACATCCTGTTGCTTTAAAACCCCTGTTGCCAAATCATTGTATTTTAAAGAAAACAAAAATGAACTAAATTTAAAATTTCGCGCCCATTATATTTAAATTCAAAATTTACAATATTATAAGCTATTTATGAATCTTGCTCTGAAAGTGTATCTGTTTGGTATGAGCGTGGAAAATTATAGCCGAGGTCTATAATCACGCAAATGCCAAAAAAGCACTTTAAGAAAAGGTTCATACACTATTTTATGTTTAATTGGAATAAAATACATACTTTTTACAAAATATGTACGATAATAGCTGTATTCTTTTTACTTATTTTATTTCCATCTCAGTTGCACAACTGAGATGAAGTGAGCTGAGACGAACTAAGATTAACTGAGTCAAAATGAGAAAAAAATAAGGTAAAAAGAACAACGAAAATTTACTACTTAGTGATTTTTGAATTTAATTATTTTGAAGTTTGGTAGTACTAACCCAATGTCAACATAAACTTCAAAAAGACGAATTAAAAACTTAACGTGCAGTAGATATTATTAAAATGATTGTAATAAGTGACAAGTTTAATTCAAATCAACCAATCCGGACTATTTCTCAATTTGTCTCAGTTGTAACACTTTAAAACAGCAAGATCAGTTTGTGTATGGAAGGGGATAGTTTTGTCACGTAAAACTCAGTTCAGCACGGCACAGTACTTATGTCAAAACGGTAAAAAAACAACCTTTCAACTGAGTAACTGAGTATCTCAGTACAATCTCACTTAAAATAGGTAAAAAGAATACATCTACTAATAAATGTACATAAAATATAATTTTGAATTAAAAGAAAAGCTGTTTTAATTAAGTGGAAGTGCTACATGATTAAAATTTATAAAGATTTGGAAAATTTTGCTAAAATTTAATTAAGGGATTTGGAAAATTTTGTCGAACCACAACGGGTTCTATAGACTAGGCGGGCAGCTGTAGCCAGGACGCTGATATAACATACATTGGAAATTTTACAATACCACACAAGGTAAATTATTATAAAGCACCAAAAATTATTAACCAAATTAAAAATAAAACTAAGAAAACCAAAATTTGAATAAGAACGATAAAAAAATTACATTTGGAAAGAAAAGAAGAGTCTCTTGTTCTAAAAATTATTTGCAAGCTCGACCCGAATCCACGATAAAATTATAAATTGAATTAGTTTGTAAAATTAAAATTTTTTTACAAAAATTTATACAGGGAGCATCGCAATATATTAAAATATCTTCTAGGATGTTTAAGCTTTTAAATAAATGTTTTTAATATTAATTTTTAATTTAATTTCTATGTTTTTTTTACAATTTTCTTTATGGTGAGCCATAATATTCTCGGAGACTTTATTTGCTAACTACTAGCTAGCAGCACTATCGCCAAGATGTACTAGAACAAAAAAACTTTTAATTATTTAATTTTGATATTTATAATATTGGCGTTGTACTAGCGCCAAGCACGTATGTATAAATTTTATGATCTGCATTGAAATACCACGACAGCTCAGCATTAAATCTATTTCAAGAAGAAGCATGTCAAGAGCTGTTTAAAATTGGAGGAGTAATTAAATCGTACAGTGTGCTTAAAACTATGTATACCGTCAACTTCATTTGGTAAGTATCAGTACAAGAAATGTTCAGTCAAATAATAATTTTGTATATCCTACTATTATTTTTAGGAAGCTATGTACTATTTGTATTTTACACTACCGATAGGTGGTGTTGTACTAAAACAATATGTCCGACTTATGCAGTATTGGAAATCGTATTTTTTAAATCAATTTGGTTTACATTAATTAATTTTATAATTTAAATGATATTTAATGGTAAGTATATAAAGAAAACACTTAAAAAAAGATTGAAATACACTTAATTCATAATTTATTCAATGTAGGTAACTAACTGTTAAATTTTCTTTTAGAGAAAATGGTCACTGAAAATGCATCATTATTACTTTCATTAGCAAAAATATTTTATTATTTAGATGCTCTGCCGCCTTCTAGATGTATCAATGAGGGAAAAGCAGTTTTAAATGCCAAACACTTCATTACATGTGGAATTAAGCACCAAGATGCATATGCTATCGAGATATTTGCTTTGTGCTTGCAGACCACTGCTTTAATGGAAAAACCTAATGAAATTCAATGTGTTTCTTTAATAAAAGAGGTAATTAAAATCAAAAATGCATTATGCACTTGCAAAGCTGGAAATTCCCGTCGCTGTAAGCACATTTCTGCAGTATTACCTACTATTTTCGTGTGGAAACTTTTAAAATTTAAAATTTTTGTTTGGCCCGCCTTGCTATGACATCCGTAAACACCACAATTCATATTATTAATTATATTTTTCAGGATTTTATTCAGATTACTTAAAAACACTCAAAGCGAAAAAGACGTCGATTACTGCCTATGCTAGTTACCGCTAAGGACACTACGTAGCGCTTCACATTTTGTAAAACGCGAATTCCTGAACTAATAGTTAGTAGAGGCTGCACTAGTGTGTCAATATGTGATGAAGTACCAACAGAATTACAAAACCATTGTTATCTATGTATTTTCAACCACTTTTTGCAATTTAGCAGTTACAATTATTCCATATTTTAGTACAGCAATTGGTTTATAATAATTTTATAATATACTAACAGTGGCTTATTAACGTGCTACGGAGCGGGAGATCGCAGTTCGATACTTGGTGGCGCCAACTGCACTGCTGTGATCTAAATCTCTGAGTTTGATCTAAGGGCTATGTATCTGGCAAGGTTAGCACCCTACCAGAATATTATGTAAGTGCTTGCAGAACCATTAGTGCTAAGCATAAAATTATATTGTGCATAATGGTAAAAAAACAGAACGAATGTTCTCAAACTAATTTAAAGAATAAGAATTGTCTTAAATGTTATTAAATTAGCTTTTTAGAAATATTGAAAATTAGCTAGATTTTTATCATATGTTTTTTTTATTGTTAATGAAAATTTAACATTAACTTAACAACATTATCAAGCCTGATAATGGCTTAATATAATTATATTATCATTCTGATTTCTAATAATTTACTGATATCAAAAAATTAATTGTTTTATTTAAAAAAAAAGTTACATAATTTTAAAAATTAATTATATTATATACTAAGAAATCAGACGATCTGCCGGTTAACATGACCTTCTATTGTGCAAATACAGTGCAACTCGGTTGGTATAGAACTCAATTGTTTGTCACATTTCAATAATACGAAAAAAAGATCGAGTTTAGTACTTACATAGTTCTAATGTTCATATTCTTACTAATATAAATGAATTAATTATTATAATTTAAGTTAAATTACAAGATTTACAAGATCTTTTTAGATTGCAAAATATTAACTACCCACGTATATTATTGAATACTGAATACCATGAAATAAATAACTTGCGTTTCGTTTTAGTTTTTTATGATTATTTATGCTATCATACATGCAATAGTTTTCAACACTATTTTAAGATATTGAGCAAGCAAAAATTAATATAAGAAGTTATTTATAAAAAAAATTTAATTGATAGTATAGTACCATAAAGAGAGATAGACCTGATTTTCTCGGCCAAGTAAAGTAAAACAAAAATAATTTTATACATCAAAATTTTTATTGCCGCTTAAATTTTTCGTATATTAGGTAGGGTATAATAAATAGGTACTAGGTATTTTATATAATCTACGATATTACAAGAAATCCCCTCAAGCAAGCAAGTAATTGTTATATCTAATAATAAAATTATGTAATCACTAATAATTTATTATAATAGTTAAACTATTTTGTCTGTACGAAATTATTTCTTAATAAATAAATTATGCACTTTTTTGCTTTAAAAAGTATTTTTTGTCATTTGTCAAAAACTATTTAAATGAGTGATATAGCTTGCGACACCCTGTTATAACTGATGTTTCGATTTTCGGAATCTCATCAGGCAAACCTGAAAAATTATTGAAATGATTGAAAAGTTAATAACCTTAACCATTTTAGATGTATTAAGATATATTTTATTAATTTCCAAAAGAAAATAATTTCAGATTTATGTTACCCCACTAATAACTAATTAATAAATTAGGAGTAAAGCAACTACATATAGTTAAAATATTCCTTTCATAACAAGTTACGTAACTAGCTATAAAAAGTTCAAAGTTGTATTTATAATGAAAAATACATAATAAATTGATACTGTTATCGTAATTAGATTAATAAACTGTAATTAGAAGGCACTTTTGTTATCGTTTAAATTATGAATATTTCTGAGTATAGATTAAAAAAACTAGAGAAAATATTTTAGACCTTGATATTTTTTAAATTCCTGCTTCCTATTACAATAGATAAAAATAAAAAAGCTATTAATTTAAACAGGATATTTTTCCGCATCTGAAGATACCCATCACTTGATATTTCGTTAATAATAAAATGAAAAAATATAGGGTTTTCAAAAACGTACTTTAATTTCATTGCTATTACCAATTTTATTTTGCGATTTACAAATTGTAAAAGTAATTTTTAATCACACACTTCTGTAAAACTGGGTTATAAAATTTTTACATTGACGGCTTTCTTCATTAAAAATAGGTATGCAAAATCGCAAATTTAATTTCAGTACGAGTTGCTTTAAATTACGTTGGCATAATATGTATTATTTTTATTTAATTATAGTTTATTGCAATGCAGATCGGTAGTACCTGCAGTTTAACATGATATCCAATCATATTTTATAATAATTACTTACTAGCTTAGTAATGATAAAAAATTGCACTTTTCATGAAGAACAACGATAAAAATCTAGTTTTAGATCCATAATAATAAAGAACACCATAAAACACCACCTACATGGGCACTACCAACAAGAGCACATTCAGGCAACCAGTTTAACTGTTGAAGACTGGGCTGGACCACTGACGATTGCAGCTGTATATTGCCCACCAAAACACGCAATCAAAGCGGCACAATTTGACCACTTCTACGATACATTGGGACATCGGTTTCTTGCTGGAGGCGACTACAACGCTAAACACACTCAATGGGGATCAAGACTCATAACCCCCAAAGGTAGAGAATTGTACAAAACTATGCAAGCTAAAAACATGCACTATCTCTTCACTGGTGAACCTACCTACTGGCCAACAGATAGAAGAAAAGTTCCTGATGTAATCAATTTTTGCGTAGTCAGAGGAATTCCTGCAAATTGTGCCAAGACTGAATCTTGTCTTAACCTGTCATCGGATCACTCTCCAGTAGTCATAACTCTTACCTCAAAAATAATATCGAAAGCCAAAACACCCACACTGACGTCAAAGTTCACAGATTGGGAAGGCTTCAGAAGTGAAGTCGAGGAACACTTAATAATGAATGTTTCACTGAAAACGGATTCCGATTTAGAAGTATGCTCAGAACACCTAATTAACACCATCCAACAGGCAGCCTGGAAATCGACCGCAGACACAAAAAACGGTGTAGAAGAGAATGACTGTTCAACAGAAATAAAACAAAAAATCAACGACAAAAGAAAATTGAGAAAAAGGTGGCAAATAACCAGATCACCTCACGACAAATCAAAGCTCAACAAAGCTAGTAAAAAACTCAAAAAAATCCTAAACAATGACAAAAATAAAAACATCCAAAAATACCTGGAAAGTCTTACTGCTACAGATTCCTCAGATTATTCACTCTAGAAAGCCACAAAAAAGCTTACAAAACCGCAAACAACAATTTCCCCTATACGTACTGAAAACGGAACGTGAGCAAGAAGTGATGTGCAAAAGGCAGAAGTGTTTGCAGATTATCTGGGTGGTGTTCTTAAACCCTTCGAATCCCAAGAACCTATCGAGGTAGAAAAGGAACTAAAAAATGTATTGGAAGCCCCAGGTCAACTAGAACTGCCCATTAAAAATTTTAAAAGCACGGAGATAAAATCTATGATTAAGGGTCTTAACATCAAGAAAGCCCCTGGCTTTGATCTTATCTCAGGGAAAATATTGAAAGATATATCACCCAATTGTTTAATGCCATCTTAAGAACTAAACACTACCCAAGCCATTGGAAGGTTGCCGAAATTATAATGATCCCTAAACCAGGAAAGCCAGTGGAAGATCCAAAATCATATCGTCCAATAAGTTTATTGCCAATATTGTCCAAACTCTTTGAAAAACTACTATTAAGAAGAATCAAGCCTATTCTAGAAAAACTCCATGCAGTCCCCAATCACCAGTTTGGATTTAGACAAGAACACACAACAGTGGAACAGGTGCATCGCATAACAACGAAAATTAGTAACGCCCTCGAAGAGAAAAAGTATTGCACAGCGGCCTTCCTGGACATAGGTCAGGCTTTTGATAAAGTCTGGCATGTGGGACTACTGTATAAAATAAGAAGAGCCCTTCCTGACAATATATACTTAATACTGAGGTCCTACTTGCAGGATAGGTACTTCCGGGCAAAGTTTCAAGAAGCTTATTCAATCCTTAAGCCAATTGAGTCTGGAGTACCTCGAGGAAGTGTACTGGGACCGGTACTGTATTTGTTATATACGGCAGATCTACCAATAACAAACTTCTGCATGACCGCTACGTTCGCTGACGATACCGCGATACTGGCGACGCATACCGATCCGAAAAAGGCGTCTGAAATATTACAACACAACCTTGACAGGATCCAAGCATGGTTGAAGATCCATGGTGGCGAATTAGGGCCAATGAGACCAAGTCGGTCCAAGTAACCTTTACTATGCGTAGAGGAAACTGTCCGTCAGTCAAACTAAATAACCAGGACATACCTCAGGCTGAAGAAGCAAAATATTTGGGGATGCACCTTGACCGACGTCTAACGGGGAGAAAACATATCTGCACGAAGAGAAAACAATTAAGCCTAAAACTTCGAAAACTATATTGGATCATCGGCAAACAGTCGCAGCTGACAATGGAAAACAAACTGCTTTTGTACAAAGCTGTAATTAAGCCAGTGTGGACGTATGGTATACAGCTGTAGAGATCTACGTCTAATTCAAATGTGGAAATCTTGGAGCGTTTCCAGTCTAAGATGCTACGGCTGATAGTGGATGCCCCATGGTACGTACCCAACAAATTAATACGTCAAGATTTGAAAATGCCAAGTGTTAAGGAAGAAATCAAAAATTATAGTTCCAAATACAGACTACGATTAAGTACTCATCCCAACCAACTTGTGGAAAATCTCTTCAACAACCTGACCGTACACAGACTCAAGAGGTACACTCCAATAGACCTCACTACTAGATTCGAATAAGTAGTGCCTCAGAGAGAGCCCAATCGTTAATAATATTCGACTCGATTATTTGATCGTTTGAATAATTTGTAATAAGAGATTTGGTAATGGCCAGACTCCATCATGTTTTATTATATATTGTCACAAAAGTTACTAAATACTGTATATAGGTAGATTGTAATGTTATATTGGGAGTTTAGTAAAAAAAAAAAAAGATCCAGTTTCACATTTCAACTGGTGGCCTACCACACATAGAAAGCCATCAGTACATTCTTACATTTATAGATTAGCATATTTTGGTTTTAACTTAATAGAAATTTACAACAGGGATTTTATAAGAAATTTATAAATGCTATCTTAGATATTAATAAACCGCTTTACATTTAGTCTGAATCCCAGATTCCGAAAATATGTCAAGGCAAACCTACTAATTCGAAGACCACTTACTTGTATAATCGGTTAGGAAGTTCTATACGTGATTTGTTGGTAGCTACTTTGTTGGGATCTGTTGTCAATGAATGACAAGGTTCTTTAAAATCATTAAATTATGTTTTTCTCTTAAGATTATTTATTATCTTTTTCTATATTGACTAATTGTTTAATGTTTGCTATGTTTGTAATGTTGATTTTGTGATTATTAACGGAAGGTTTATGTTTTACTTATTAGTATAATATACAATATGTTTTATTGTTGGTTTATACATATTTACTTGTTCATTTACACCTACCATATTATGTAGAAAATATTAAAAGTTATATACAAATATGATAAGCATAAAGGAATTAATGAATGTATAATAAAGAAATATATTCTATAGGTCAAATATTCAGTTGCTTTTGAGTTTAGATAGACAATACATACATGGTATCCCCGAATACATTTTACATAACTTTTTTTTTGATAGAGGCCTATAACGATCTCGATGGTTTAAGTTTAGAAAAAAAATTTATTAAATATTTTCTTAGAAAAGTGTTCTCTATCACCACCTAAGTTATGTAATGTGTATCCGTGCTCCGGGGACACTCAGTATAGTCTTTGTTATTGTATTTATCGTGGTATTTATGTATATTGCAAATCACAGTGATAGACCACACAATTGTATTTGATATGTTAATCGTTTAATAGATCGTTCATTGTGGGTAGCATCAGGAAGTAACTTATTTTCTAATTTTATTCAGATTACATTTTAACACTTGTGGATTTACCAAATATACTGTATAATTATGTGGTCCAAGTAACGAAGCGCTTATAATAGATGTACATACAATTTATTTTCACAATAAAATTAAGAATATCTGCACATAATATACCAAGTGATGTTAGGAAAGATACAGCTATAATTCAAATTATAATTCTATTATTCTCTTTTCAGTCCGTGACCCTATATAAAAGGCGTAGTGACCACTTCTTCTTCAGAGGAGTGTTTTCTTGGCAGATACCTCGGTAATTTGCCATTGCTTTCCGAGGGAAAACGGTCAGAATAAAGTTTCTACTCCGCTCGGGTTCGAACCGAGGATCTCGGCTTGCAGTCGACACACATAAGCATCAGACATTGTCTTCTACAATACCCACTTACATATTTTTAAAATAAACTTAAATTTGAAAATTGAACACCAGTGAGAAACGAACCACTAACCAGAGTCCTACAGTCCAGAGCAATACTAACTTCAATGCAAGACCAATTAATAGTAAAATGCTTAACGTTCATTATAATTATTATAGGATAATACTAGTTATAATAAATTGTTCAAACTTAATTTTATATAGTTTGTCTGGATATCTGTCCCTATTATTCCGGAATAACCATAAGAATTTTTAAAAATCCGACTACTTTGTTGGTTCCTTGTGAGATGCATTGAAACTCAATTATCTATGCAGAAAAAATTAATAAATAGCAAAATTGGGTGATAATGAATCTAGTTTAATTTATCTATATAGACCACTTTTGTATCAGATGATCAAAGAATCAAAGAAGCAAAATCAAAAACTACGTTTTTTTGGTCAAAAATTGATAAAACTTCAGGAGCTATGAAGGACTGTATTTCAAAATATTATTACTGTATTACACAGAATCTTATCTACTTTAATTTTGATAAGACTTATTTTTGGTATAAAATGTACTGATTTCTGGAGTTCTTCTTGACAAATTCGCCTCTATTCTGGTTTTAATTTGATATAGAAAACTCGGAGATTTTCTTCTAATAAGAAAGTAAAGAAATATCATTACATAAGGATTGAACTATTACGAAATATTTTCTAAATTAAATATTTATTAATTTATTTATCTTTTGCAAAGCGAAGTTTTCGTTAATTCAAAAATTAAAGGTATAGGTACATACTTCTTCGCAAATTTTGTTTGAATATTTTATTGAAATATTTATTGACCTAGCAATTCAAAAATTATTAATTTGATTGATTGTTTACGAGTTTAGTATGAAAATTTCTAAATACTCCTCTGTTTATTTAAATTTAAAATTGTTTTAATAAATGTGTTGTTTTCTTTAAATAAAAGTATTACTTCAGTTGCATAAAATGTACGTTTTAATTATTAGTAATTTTTATTTTTAAGACCTGCTATATTTATAATTTATCGCGAAAACGTTGCTTAGAAACAGGAAAATAATCGTAAAGAAAAAGAAGAAGTAGGACAAGCAAACCAATTCAAGTTTAGTTTTGAGTTGTTGTAGAGCTTTCAATGAATAATTATTATTAACAAAAAATTTTCACTTTTAATATTAAAAGTTTAGGAATTCTTAGTGACATTTAGTTGTATCTGCTATAATAGAAATTTGTAATTAATTTGCCAAATCAGGAACAAATTATTGGATCTTAAAAACTTGTGTTTACCGATTTAACCTAGAAGTAAATGAATGAAAAATATAAAAATTGCCTCGTCGACAGATAAAACCAATAGTACGAAGTGCATTGTTAGATATTTTTTCGATATGATGTTTGAAGGTTAAACCTTTGTTAAGTCGCACCCTTAAATTATCAATTATCTCCCTTCGTGCTAACTTGGCACCACCCATGTAATAATTAACTGGTATCAATGCGTGTTTTGCGTAGGAAATTACCAAGCACTTTCAAGTCACCTTTTTGCCAAAATTACCATTTCTTTATTTTATACAAAAACAGTTAAATTTCGAAGGTTGGTAGTTTATGCATAATACGGAATGGTCATGATATATTATGTAAAACGAATATCAAGTGCATAGTACATATGTACATAATTATTATGACTACACAACAAATTCTTTTATGCAGTCATAATAACCTTAGAGAAGCAATTAACCGTATAAATATTGGTTTGAATTTGTTGGTTGGTTTTTGAAAATCAAAGAATAGTTAATAACAATCAAGTACATTTTCGCAGTTAGCTTGTTTTTAGAAAATTGTGGGTTGGATATTTTCTAGAGAACTACGTACAATTAACTTCATCTAACTTGAATAAAATAGCCTTGAATAAACAATTAATTTTTTATTAATAGAAGCTTACTAAATACAACACAAACTCGAGAAAAATACTCATGTTCGTGTTAGCAAGAGTCAATTCTAGAACAACCGTCGTAGCGCGTATGTAACATAAAAATTTTTCTTTCTACTGAATGCTTTCGTTATATTTTGTTATCTATTTTGTTTGCCAATAAAGTTCTTTAGTCGCGAATCAACGTAATAGCTGCTGCTATTTGTTACATCATATTCTAATATTCACACAGAGGTGTTTTAAACGGCGCGTCGTTCGTATCGTTTTTCAATAATCAAATAAAAAATTTCAAGGATTAGTACAAATCATCTTTATATTACAAAAATGAATAAAATCTTTGTGTTTTTTGTCGTGTTGAGCGTCTGTGCATCCATTGGTAAGTAAAAATAGCTATTTTTATTAAATAACATTAGAAAAAAATTAAGTTTTGAAAATGACTCTCAATTTATACCTATACCTACATTGATGGCATGTTTTGTAAACTAATCAGCACAATATAATAATTATATGCATACTACTATATTACATAATTCTTTTCATTGCTTATAAATAGAATTGACCAATTTGAAACGACTGCTAGGCAGTACCGGATCACACTCTTATGCGGCACGTGACTACATAATTTTAAAAAGCCCCTTATAAATACAATACATTTTAACATAGATATGTTTGATTTATAGTGTTCCACTCTTTCAGATTAGGGTTGAACTAATTTTTTATTAATTGTTTGCTTTTCTAAATTTAATAAATTTTAGAAATATTCTCACCGTATAAACAATGACACTCTTTATCAAATAAATATAATGTAAGGACACCGGGTATAGTTGTCACGTGCTCTACGGTAATTAATTTTTTGTTAGTTTCACTTTCCATGAATGTATAATATTAGTAAGTAACCTTGTTATAATAAATTATTATATTTGGATACCTGTAAAATATTAACATCTACACCACTGCACTGCTAGGAAAAACTGTATATTGTGAAAATTGAATAATTTATCGTAGAGTGACAACCTGAAAAATTGATTAAATTTATGTTTTATTGTTATATGTATTCTAGGTTTACCAAAATTTTTGGTAATTTTTATTTTTACAGTTGTGGTTATCAGAGCATTACCACTACTACTACATCTACGGTTTATGCACGAAAAGGAAAACCACTGGCTCTGCAGATTAACTGTTTAAAAATGAATGAATCAAAGAGCAAACAAACAAAAATGTAGAAAATGAATTTAATTAAAATTACAGTTAAACCAAATTGAAGGTGGCGAGGGAGGTGGGAGTATGCACAGTAAAATTTTTGAATAATAATAATAAGTTATGCAGTTTTGTATGCCACTGTTGCGTAGGAAAGGACAATAAAAACTTCTTTTTCTTAAAACTTGAATCAAATATTAATTTGTCATTAAAGAACTAAAGTTTAAGTTTTACTTTGTTCGGAAAAGCGAGTGAACCTAATTTTAACTCACGAAAACTATCCTTTTCCTAACTTGATCAATGTGGATTTCATTTTTATTGGTTTATGTTCAGTGAATAAGTTTGACTAAACTTCCTTTGAAGTTACTTGTACACCGGCCCTTGGATACTTAAAAATATTATTTAAAAAGAAGGACGTAACTCATGTTTACCTGTTTACTTTAAATAGAAATTTTTAAATTATGTTTTCGGATTTTTTAAATACCTACATTAGCTAAAAATAAATAATAAAATTTTTTGGCGTTAATAAAAAATGATGACTTTCAGTATTTAAATAGTGACTATAAAGTTTGAAGTCAGTTTAATTTATTTTTATGAAATTTAATAAAAAATCACTATTACTGGAAGTGAAAAGATCAAACCATAAACGCTTAAAAAGAATTATTAAAAGTAATTTTAACGAGTTTTCTCTTATTAATATAAATTATAATACCTATATTTTGAAGTACAAGAAAGGATTTTCAGTTATATTTTAGGGTCAACTGGGATAAAGTGAAATGAAAAATACAACAATCAATTTTTAAGGTGATATTTAAGTGCATATTACTACAATAATAGTAATCATAATTACGTAAAATATATAAAACTATATCAAAAAACTTGAACAACGAAGAAATATTAAATTTGTGAAATTAAAAAATGAAAAGAAGAGTCTAATATTTACAACAAAATTTTAAATACACTAAAAAAATAAAACAAATTAACTCTAAACAAAACGAAAAAAAGTTAAATACTTACATTTTAGCTAGATGTACTGGTTACTTTTCTAAATTTAATTAGTACATCTTACAAGGGAATTATATGACCTCCGCATTTTTGTAATTTTTGCCACTTATTCTACTGAAAGTTTAGCTCTCCAATAAGAACTCCTCAAAGCAGTAGGGCCAAATGGACAGAAATTTTCGAGAAAATCGACTTTGAAATATAGTCGAGGAAGTTTGAAGACAAGATGTGAAATAATTAACAAATAGTTTTGTAGCACAGGGACAAGCGAGTTGAACTAGGAACCAGTGGGTCCACGGTTCTATTCCCACCTTCGCTAGTTTTTTTTTAAATTTTTTTTTCACTAGTGCGTATTATTTTCCTTAAGTAAATGCTCGCAATACACAAGAGCATCTTTCATGCGTAATTTAGCTATTTCACTGCTCAGACTATCTTCGACGGTGTCTTCAGCCTTTGTCAGGCAAATTAACGAATAAATATCAGACATGATAACTTTTCAGTAACTACGCTAGATAAAAACTAAACTGTTGAAAATGTATTTTAGGACAAAAATATGTAGTTTTAGGATATGTTGGTTTATTAACTTTTTATTTCTTATTAAAATCTAGTCAGTTGCATGGCTTTATTAGCCACATCATGTTTGCTATATCTACCAATCGTAAAATAAATAAATTAAATCAGATGATAAATTATAAATAAATATTAGGTAAATTATTTCCACCAGATGATATGTGCGATGACATATGAAACTAGTCCTGCTGAATAATAATAATTAAAACATTCGATTTTATATTTGTTAAAAAAAATTGAATGTATTTAATAAATTAAATGTTGACACATTTTAGTCTACAAGCATAAATTTAATCAATTTTACAATAATTAAATGGCGTGAATAAGCACTAGAGAGAAAAAAAACTAGCGAAGGTGGGAATAGAACCGTGGACCTACTGGTTCCTAGTCCAACTCGCTCGTCCCTGTGCTACGAAACTATTTGCTAATTGTTTCACATCTTGTCTTCAAACTCCTTCGACAATATTTCAAAGTCGATTTTCTCGAAAATTTCTGGCCATCTGGCCCTACTGCTTTGAGGAGTTCTTATTGAAGGGCTAAACTTTCAGTAGAATAAGTGGCAAACATTACAAAAATGCGGAGGTCATATAATTCTCTTGTTAGCAATTTTGTCAATATAATAATAATTATAGCAGTTTTATTTGTGGAATTTTGAATCATTTTTACAGTTTTATTTAATTTTACGATTTTATTTAATAATAGGTAAAAGCAAGAATAGCATTCCTGAAGAAAGGAAGATAATTTACCTTCATTATGAAAATTGTTACATTGTTGCAAAAGTAGCTAATAGTATTGTGGAATATTCCCGTAAAAAAATGCGTAAGAACACAAGGAACAAACATGTGCTAATTAAAGTAAAAAAGGGTACGAAATATCACTAAGCGAGAGGACAAAGCAATTTAATAAGGGTTAAAATGGAGAGAAATTATGGTTTCAATGTAACAGCAAGAATCATTAGACTACAACTAAATGAAAATTGATGATTTGGTTGCATTAGTCAGAAGAAACCGTTAGTCAAAAACAAAACCGAACGAAACCTATAGAATTTGCCATATAACGAATTGTTCTGGAAATCATCAATTGAAGCAATGAATTCAAATTTAATTTGTTTGGAAATGATGGTACAACCTATGTTTGATATCCGCACTGCAAAAATTAGATATTAGGTACATTAAAAAGACCATGAAACACGATGGTGGCAGTGTCAAGGTCTTAAGTTGCTTTTCTTGCTATGGTGTAGATTCCATAGTCAGAATTGAAGGCAAAATGAATGCCGAAATATATAAAAACATATTGGCAAACCATTTAACAATTACTTCAAAAAACCTACTATTATTGCCTTGAAAATCATGGAATTTCCATCACGCAAAGACTCTAAGCACACATCGCGTCTGGTACGAAAGTGGCTTAATGATATTTCCAATAAACTGGAAATTATTTTTTAATAATTTTTTCAGCTTTTGCTTTATTTCACAATTGCATTTTAATATTTTTAATTTTTTTTAAATGGAAAGATTTAAATTAAAAGAAATAACCGGCAAACATTGTCACCGCTATCGGCTACCTAAATTCTACGTTAAATACAAGAATGTTCTAAATAAGTAGACAAAACCTTTGAACGTATAAACAAATTTATAACAGATGTATTTTAATTAAAAATAGGAATATTAAAAACATTTTTTAGATTTAACAAAAAATATAGTATTGAATAAGACTTTGAACACATACGGTGTTTTTAAAAATAAGTGGGATATAGGTGGAAATATGTATTTATGAGTTATTTTTCTTCTGATTTAGTAAACAGGTTATTATATAAGACTTTTGGAATAAAAAAAAACAAAACAACAATAATAAATTCCTAGACGCTTAGTAAACGATAATAAATATCAGAGATTTGTATACAAACAATGTTGTAGGTAATTAAAGCATTATAGTATTTAACTTTAATAGTTTTCATGTCACATATTTTTCGAAAATCATTTTTAACTTATCTGTTTTTAGTTAAAAAAATCAATATCGATACATTTGTGTTTAAAAATATTAACGCTATTGTAACAAAATAAAAAATATTCACCAAATCGGGTTTTATAGTATAAGTTTTTTAAAAACTCAAATAAAAAAAATTTAAAATTTAGATTTGCTAGCTTTATTATCTATAAAAACGACTTCTTAATGTTGTCATACTGTAATGTAATTACACTATTACCGAATAGCATTTAAATTGATGATTCAGTGTCCTTGTTTTATTATTTATTAAGAATGTTAAGAATGTTTTATATTCTTCATCATAATTATTTCGTTGTAATTGCAGACTATATAATTTAATTTTTATTAAAATTTAGTCTATTTTTAAATTACCAATTTCTATAAATCATTTCGTATAAATTTGGATACTACAAAACTATTTCTTTTATTTTTGCCAATATAAACGTACAAAGCGGAATTATTTAATGAAAAATAGTAAAAAATATTCAAAAATTTAGATTTGATTAATTTTTAACAGTTAAGCCGTAATGAGCTGTAATTATGTTTGCTACAACTTGGGTAAAGTTTACATTAAGAAAATCACGCAGCCTTATGAGTGCTCTGACGTTCTAATGAGTGATTGATTGCCATCTTTTTTTAAAGCATAGTTTAAATTTTAACTAGCTTTTGTGAAACCGAAAATTAGAGTTATTTACGTAATTCTAAATTAAAAAATTTTAAATTGGATAAATTAATTAAACATTACTAACATTTAATATTTTTATTGAGCTTTCAGTGAAGGTTATCGCTTTCATCAGAATTTATTTAAACAATATTTACATGGAAACCGAAAATAATATGTTATATTATTAATATAATTTTTTATTATAAAATTTAATATTGTATCGAAAATTAAAACGTTTATTTAATTTCTAAAAGGCTACAACAAATCTATACAGATAAGGTTAATAACAATAAAACAATTACTACACTAAGATTAACACTAAACTACTAATAATTACACTACAATTATTTAACAATAAGTCTGGATTTATTTAAACACTCGGTATATTGTTTATCATGTCACTATTTATTTACACTTTGTTTATGTTAACACTTGTAAGTTCAAACTGGAATTATCCTGTCACCGAAAATCACGCTGCATTTATACCTAAATGCAGCTTTCCCGCGAAACTTCCATAGAATTTCTATACATTTCTATAGATTTCTAGACTGCAAACTAAACAATATTTGAATGACAAGAATGTTATCATATATGACTTCATACATTAGTCATCAAATATCATTAATCGTTGTTTTGTAACAATATTAATATATATTAGAGTATTATCTATATCGTTATTTTTCAAGTAGTTTTTGTAATAGATCTGTATTTAGTAGTTTTACAAAAAGAAGGATCTGCAGTTCATTACACCAAAATTGTGATTTGAAAATTTCTTCTTCTTTTTCGTTTTTAAGATCTATGACCTGTTTCAAACGGCATTCCGTTTTTCTTGGGCGATCGACTACCAGCTGTCTCTCCATCTCTTTGGAGGTCTGCCTGGTTGTCGGTTACCCATAGGTTTTCCTTCCAGTACGATACGTGGTAGTCTTGTTGGGTTCATTCTTTTGATGTGTTCATTCTAGTAGCGTCTTCTTTGTTTTACTCATCTAACGATGTCTTGCATTCCACTTTATTGCTTTATTATCGTGTTTCTTATTCTGTCTTTCAATGTCTTATCCGCTATCGGTCTTAATGTCTTTATCTCAACCGCTCTCAGTGTACTTTTTGTATTCGCTGTATATGCTCGGGTTTCTATGCGATATATCAGCAAATGCCTTAAACATGTTTTATATATGGGAGTCTTACTTTCTATATTCATATATTTATTGGCCCACACTAGCTCTATCAGGCATCCAGACGCTATTGCAGTCTTATTAATTTGAGTTTTGATCACTCTCATTGGGTCGTGGTATCTTGCCACATTCACACTAAGATAATTGAAATGCATAACTTGCTGGATGGCTCCGTTCTCTATCACCAGTTTAACATCTTGTCGGATCCTTGGATATGACCATCCTTTTTGTTTTGTTGATATATATAGTCATGTTCAGGTCTTGACCACTTACTTACCGTTTTGACATAAGTACTGTGCCGTGCCGAACTGAGTTTTACGTGACAAAATTATCCCTTTCCATACCCAAACTGATCTTGCTGTTTTGAAGTGTTACAACTGAGACACATTGGGAAATGGCCGAGATTGGTTGATTTGAATTAAATTTGTCACTTATTGCAATCATTTTAATATCTACTGCACCTTAAATTCTAAATTGGTCTTTTTGAAGTTTATGTTGACATTATACAATAATACAAAAAACAATTTGGTTAGTACTATCAAATGTCAAAATAATTAAATTCAAAATTCACTTAGTACTAAACTTTGGTTGTTCTTTTTACATTATCTTTTTCTCACTTTGACTCAGTTCGTCTCAGCTCACTTCATCTCAGTTGTACAACTGAGATGGAAATAAAGTAGGTAAAAAGAATACAACTAATGTAATCAATTTTTGTACTATACCAAATAAAAAATCCCTGTCGAAATCTGTGAAATTTTTACTTCGTTTACTAGAATCTATTCTGTTTTTCACGTTTTTCTTTTCACATATAAAATAATTGATTTAAAATTTTTTCCGGTAAACATTTGAATACTCAGATTTTTGCAACATTTCCAACATAAAATAATAAAATTACCAATTATTTGGTTAATTTTCACTAAGTTTCCTATATCCCCATCTACCGGCAATTACATCAAACGAGTTGACAATAGGTTAGTTATCCTTTAGTAGTTTGTGGTTTCAGAAACCCATTTTACTTTAACCTTAGGTTAACTTTAACCTATGATTAGCTATGTGTAGTTTAATCAGAGATCTTCAGAAACCGGGCATTAAACGAATATCGAAAAATTTGAGTTTTTCAAACAATAGTAGAAAAATAAATTTTGTCTCGTATTAATACTGTATAACTAAATTGTATGTAATATTCCATTTAGGGTCTGCATTGGACTGCTATAAATGCTCAGCATTGGATTTAGCAACTGCAGAAGGATGTCAAGATCCGTTTAAAAATGGAGGCTCAATTACAACGTGCAATGCTGGGGAAGTATGCGTAAAACAAAATACTCCAGAAACTACAGTTGGTAAGTGCCACTACAAGAATTTTTTAGTAAAATAATAATTACCTGCAATATTTTTAGGAAGCCAAACTATTCCTCAATTAGTTGCCGGTAGAGGTTGCGCTCATGCGTCAGCCTGTGAAAATGAGCCAAAGCAATTGAGTCAACATTGTCATACATGTTCAACAAATCTTTGCAATTCGGCAATCACGATCATTCCATCATTCAGTACCGTGATTGTTTTGTATATTGCTAAATTAATTTTCTTATAAATGTGAAAAATCAGCACAAGATTTTAGATTTTCCATTTCGAAATCATTTATAGCTACAATAATTAAATTCTTATGTAGCTCCTTTTTAGTAATTACTGTTTTAGCTTTTTATAGGCGCATGCCGATAAGTACTTACCCAATGTTATTCAAGAACAGCAATTTTTTTTATAATATGAGAGAGTACTTAATATTTTATCATAATATTTACTACACCAAGATGTCGCTAAAGTTAGCATTGCCAATGGTATAATCTGAATTTTTTTTATCTCGAATACTAGACCGCACCTACATGATTTAATTTATTTTATTTTAATTAGGTACTTTCACAAATTTTTTAATAATTACCCATATAAATATATTAACCTTTTTTTAAGAAGCGCAACTGAAATGACTAATATTTAAAATTACACTAATTTATGTATAATTATTTTTAAACTTACAAGTTAATCAAACTCAATAAAATTAAAATTAGGTCATAATAAGCCTCAGAAGTAGGTCATTGCAAAATATCTTTATTTTGTGAGAGATAAGTTAACTCTTTCAACGTTTCTGAAATAACTTAAATTTTGTTTTAGTTTACTTAAATTTAAAAATAGAAAATATATAAATACATACGAGCCTTGAAGCACATGAGTTTGGTCTACTTTAAGTTTTTAAAAATATTATTTTAGACTTCTTTACATTTCTTAACGTAATAAGAGAAATTTTTGTATAAAATTATTCCTTTATGTATGTAATAATTTTCAACAATTTTTTAAGTTGGACAGGTAAAAAAATAATGCAAGTAATCATTTGTAATAAAACGCCAATTAAAATTTTACGAAACGATTAATTGTTTTGATCTATTATTATTAATTAGCGCTACATTCGTAAGAATACGGCTGTCCGTAGACTTTCAAAATCCTTTTGTTGAGGTGGATTAATCCTCTTAGTTTACATGTTTATTTACATACATTTCATTTTAGGTCTTTGTGAGTTCTTGCGTCGTTAACCACTATTCTTCATGCTGTACGGTCCATCACTAATTGTTTCCATCCTCTCACTTCCATCTTCTCCAAATCTCCCGTCACTCTGTCCCACTATCTTGCTCTTGGTCTGCCCCTAGTACGATCTTCATTTGGTTTCCACATCACTATCGCCTTTATCGTTTCTTCGCTGTCAGCTCTCATGACATGTCCCAGCCATCTCAGTCTCTGGGCTTTAATGAACTTTACTATGTCTTCTCCGTCCATCATTTCTCGTAGTTCTGTGTTTGTTTTTGATCTGTATTCACTATTGTCCAGTCTTGTGGGGCCTGTAATCATTCTAAGAACTTTTCTTTCAAAAATTTTCAATTCCTCTTCCTCTCTTTTAGTGATGCAGATCACCTCAGCCGCATATGTTAGCATTGATCTAATCAGCGATTTGTACAGTTTTATTTTAGTTTTCTTCTTTATTTGCTTATCTCTTAGTATATTTCTGTTTGCATAGTATGCTCTGTTGCCTGCCTGAAACTTTTGTCTTATTTATGATCTTCTCTCGTTCCTTCTATTTATCAGGACTCCCAGGTAATTAAAATTTTCCACTTGTTCAAATATGCAGTTATCGATGGTTATTTCGCTATTATTATCGTCTCTTCTCGAGCACCTCATATATTTTGTTTTGTTCTTATTAATATTCTGTCATACGTCTTTTTGTTCTTGAAACTGTGGCAACATCATCTGCGTACACCAGTATCTGGTTCTCTCTGGTCACTATTGCTCCTATACAGGTGATCCTTTCTAAGACAAGGTTGAACAATGTCGCCAACAAGGCATCGCCCTGTCTTACTCTATTGTTAATCTCAAAGCTATTGGTCTCTCCTTGGGGAATCTTTATCGTAGTTGTCGTATCTTTTAAGGTCATCTTGATCAACCTTCTCAGCTTCGCTGGTATTGCAAATTCTTTCAATGTTTTTATCTACAAATAGTATATGCATCTTCATGTCATGCTCATAGCTCTTCTTCATAATCTGCTTTAATACATGTACGATTTAGCTTGCACGATTTCTTCTTCTGTCGGCTCCGTCAATTCCTCCTCGTGGAGTATGTCTATTTCCTCTTCTTGGTTTGTGTACAACAATTTGCGGAAGTATCTCTCTCAAATCATTTTTATTTCTTCTGAGCTATCTTCCAATCTTCCTCTTTTATTTCTCATTCTTCTATTTGTTAACCCGTGTTATCTTTGATTAGTTTATAAAATTTTCTTGTATTGTGGTTGTTGCTGTTTGTTTCTATTTCTCTCATTCTTGTTTCCATCCACTCGTTCTTCTTCTGTCTGCACAGTTTATTCATTTCTCTTCGTTTCTTCCTATATTGTTCTAAGTCGTTCAGTTCATTTGTTGCTAGCCATTTAATTCTTGTTTCTCTTTCTTCTTGTGCTATATTGTTCCATGTGGTGTTTATATCGTTGCTTTTCTTTTTATTTTCAATTTCCGTTTCCACCCATTCCTCATACTGCTTTTTGTGTTCTTCGTTTTTAAATTTTTCCGTTGCCAACCACTTTCTTGCTTCCTGTTTTGTATTTTCAATCATTGTTTTCATTTTAACTTCTGTGAGCACCAGTAAGTGGTTGGAGTCCGCATTGGCTCCTCTACATGATCTTACGTTTCTTATGGAAGTGGCTCTTCTCTTTGTTACTAGGACATGATCAATTTGGTTCCCTTTATTATTGTTGCATCCAGGCCACATCCATGTTACCTTATGCAATCTTTTGTGTTGGAATTTTGTACTACTAATAATCATTTCGAGTGATGCAGCTAGACTACATAATCTGTTTTCATTGTCGTTTGTGTTCTCATGAATTGTGTGCTTTCCTGCTACATCTTCTACGTATCCTTCTTTGCCTATTTGAGCGTTAAAGTCACCCATAATAATTATTTATATAAAATTGATTGTTACATGTTAGATGAAATTGAAAAATAATTAAAATCCATAACTTACATAAAATTGTGCAAAAACTATTTAAATGAATTAGTCTGCGACACCCTGTTATAACTTGGTGTTTCGATTTTCGGAATCTCATCAGGCAAACCTGGAAAAATGTAGAAGGTATAATTAAGTAGGTATAATTTTTGTTTTTACAAAAGTCAAATAAATTTGACACTTAATCAGATTTGAATTTTTAATTTAAAAGCATAACTTTTCGATAATTTCTACATTTTTCCAGGTTTGCCTGATGAGATTCCGAAAATCGAAACACCAAGTTATAACAGGGTGTCGCAGACTAATTCATTTAAATAGTTTTTGCACAATTTTATGTAAGTTATGGATTTTAATTATTTTTCAATTTCATCTAACATGTAAAAATCAATTTTATATATATATTATCACATGTTAATAACTTTTACCATTTTATCATAATAATTATTGTGTCATGTTTCTGTATCCCATCACACAACATTTCCAAATTACTGTAGAATTGTTCCTTCTTCTCACCTGTGCTGTCTTCTGTCGGTGCGTAGGCATTTATCACTGATAGGTTGCTCGGTTTCATTCTGAGTCTCAAATACCATAGTATTTTACCCATCGCTTTAAAGTCTAGTATTTCCTTCATATATTGTTTCGTTACAATGAAACCCGTGCCGTTTCTTCCCTGCTCTTTCTCTCCAGAATATAAAAACACGAAGTCATCTCCTCTTATTTCGCTTTCGTCCATCCATCTTGTTTCCTGTATTGCAGCCAGCCCTATCCTATACCTCATCAATTCATTTTTAACTTCTCTCATTTTTCCGGGTTTCAACAATGTCTTCACATTCCACGTTGCCACTCTAATTATATTGTTTCTTCCATCATGTCTTTTCCTTTTCGGTCTGTGTTGTTGTTTATCCGCCTGATCCATCTATAATAATATATAATAATAATAATAGCTTTATTCATCAACTCTTACTTACAATAAAAAGAAAAAATAAATACATTTCATAAAGCAGAGTCGATGAAGGGGCAAAACAATCAGCAAAGCTGCTTTTCAGGTCCACCCTAGCACGCATTTTGCGCAAGCATCAGAATCTTCTTGATCCCGCATCTAAAGGAACGGCTGGTTCCGCCGGTCAAGAACACGTCCATCTTTATAATCTGTGTTCTGCGCCTTGTCCATGTATCTTCCTCAGTCATTCTTTTGACTCAAAATTACCAACAGGTAATACCAAATAATCACCAACCTATGTTTGTAGAGCAATCCCAATATCAATGGAAACCGTCCAAAATAAGAAAAGACTGAGAAGTCCAGAAAAGAGTCAAGCACGTAAACAAACTAAACTAACGAACTACTGGCTACAGCAGCCTATACCAATTAGAAACAGATTCGGAAATCTACCAAACGATGATTCCGCCTCGAAGAATGAAGATAGTAAAGATGAAGATGCAGTAAATTCACCCACCAAAAATATAAATGAACAAGAGGCTGTACATAAACCACCCCCTATTTACATCTGTCATGTGAGTAACATTAATCCATTATATAACCTAATTGATGAAACTGCTAAAAATGAATATACTATAAAGACAATTGGAACTGATGAAGTTAAGTTACAACTAAACAACCCTGACCATTATAGTACGATAATAAAGGCGCTAGATGCCAAAGAAACGCAATATTATACTTATAAACCAAAGAAAGAACGAAGTTTCAGAGTAGTATTAAAAAATATTCATCACTCCACCGACATAGCTGAAATCAAGAATGAGATAGAGAAAAAAGGTCATCAAGTAAGTAACATTTGGAATATTCGTCATAGAACAACCAAGCAACCACTATCAATGTTTTACGTAGACTTGAAAACAAAACAAAACAACAAAGAAATCTATAAAATTAACTCAATTAAAGGCTCTATCGTAAAATTTGAACCACCACATCTTAAGCGTATAATCCCACAATGCGTGCGATGCCAATGTTATGGTCATACAAAAAATTTCTGCCGAAGAACTCCAAAATGCGTGAAATGCACTGGACCTCACGAAACCAGCGAATGCTTGCGTAAGGAAAAAGATGGACAAGTCAAATGTGTAAACTGTAATGGAGATCATCCTGCCAATTACCGTGGTTGCATAGTCCATAAAGAACTGCAAAAACGTTTATACCCCGACCTTAGACAGAAAGGTATGGTGCAGCCCACAAATTCTAATGTAGCAGCTTATCAAAACCGTAGCACACTATTAAATAATATGTCTTATGTTCAAGCGGTGACAGGTAACAACAACTTGATACCCGAAATGCCAAATACTTCACAACAAACTCAAGTAGCTGCACCACAAGCAAACGATATGGGTGAACTTAAACAAATGATGAAACAACTAATGGAGCAAATGAGCACTATGCTCAACCTTCTAACAACGGTGGTCAATAAATTGGCTTAATGGCTGTACAGCATAAAATTGCTGTATGGAATGCCAATGGCCTTAGTCAACACATACAAGAAGTTAATACATTCATCATCAACCAACACATCGATATCATGTTAATATCAGAAACTCATTTTACAAATAAAAGTTATTTGAGAATTCCAAAATACAAAACTTATGATACTAAACATCCCAACGGAAAAGCCCACGGTGGAACTGCAATAATTATTCGAGACAGCATAAAACATCATGAAATGGAAAAGTATGAGCAAGAACACATACAAGCTACCAATATATCAATAGAGGAAAAAACAGGAGCTCTAACAATCTCAGCTGTCTACTGTCCACCGAAGCACAATAATAAAAAAGAACACTTTGTTAACTTCTTCAAAACGCTTGGAAATAGATTTATAGCCGGGGGCGACTACAATGCCAAACACCCTACATGGGGATCTAGGTTAACAACATCGAAAGGCAGAGAACTCAACAAAGCGATTCAAGCTAATAATCTAAAATGTATATCAACTGGTCAACCAACATATTGGCCTACTGACAGGCAGAAAATACCAGATATAATCGACTTTTGCATTACCAAAGGTATTGACACCAAAAAAATAAAAGCCGAATCCTGCCTGGACCTCTCGTCTGATCACTCACCTATAATAGTCAATGTGTTTACAAAAATAATGGGCAATGAAAAGCAACCAACCCTGCACAGTAGAAAAACCGATTGGAGCATTTTCAAAGAAAAATTGGATAACCTCATATCACTTCGTGTACCTTTAAAAACGGAAAAGGATCTAGAGGAAGCAGTAAACAAATTAACAACCAACATACAACATGCTGCTTGGTGGGCAACTCCGGATTCAAAAGAAACAGAAATAAAAGGCTACATACAGTCCACAATAAAACAAAAAATAATTGAAAAACGTGCACTCCGTAAACAGTGGCATGAAACTAGATACCCAGGTGATAAAACCAAACTTAATAAATGTACTAAAGAACTACATGAAGTGTTAATGGAGATCAAGAATGAAGGAGTTCAAAAATATTTGGAAAACCTCAGTGCATCAGAAGCCACTAATTATTCATTATGGAAGGCAACAAAAAAATTAAATAGACCACAACAATCGATTCCTCCAATTAGAAACGCAAATAACCAGTGGGCAAGAAGCGATAAGAAAAAAGCTTATGCGTTTGGAACTCACCTGGCAAACACTTTTCAACCATTCCCGTCTATGACATCAGAAGAAGAAGAACGTGAAGTGCAAGACTTTCTAACATGCCCATTCCAAATGGATCTTCCTATACAAAAGTTCAAATTAAATCAAGTAAAACGGATAATCAAAGCACTAAATCCTACAAAGGCCCCTGGGTATGATCTAATCACAGGAAAAGTTCTACAAGAGGCTAGTAAAAAATGTCTAGTAGCCATTATTCAAATTTTCAACGCCATCGTTAGACTGAATTATTTTCCAGCTCAATGGAAAGTCGCACAAATTGTAATGATACCCAAGCCTGGAAAAAGGTTAGATGATGTAAAATCTTATAGACCAATCAGCTTGCTACCTGTGCTCTCTAAGGTCTTTGAAAAGTTATTACTTGAACATCTAAAACCCATTATCGAGAACCGTAAGTTAATACCGAATCACCAATTTGGATTTCGCAACTCTCATGGAACCATTGAGCAAGTACATAGAGTAGTCTGGAAAATAAACGAAGATCTCGATGCTAAGAGATACTGCTCGGCGGCCTTTCTGGATGTTAGCCAGGCATTTGATAAGGTGTGGCATGATGGGCTACTATACAAATTAAAAAAAGATCTTCCATATCATTACTTTTTAATTATTAAGTCATACATATCTAACCGACACTTTCTAGTCAAACAGCAAAATGAATACACCAACCTGTTTCCTATTAACTCTGGAGTGCCCCAAGGAAGTGTATTGGGTCCTGTTCTGTACCTTCTGTTTACATCAGACCTTCCTGAAGCTGGATCAACTACCATTGCAACTTTCGCTGATGACACTGCCATTCTTGCGTCACATAGTAATCCAACAACAGCATCAGAAAATCTTCAAGTAGGTTTAAATAGAATTCAAAATTGGCTTAAAAGATGGCGAATTAAAGTCAACGAATCTAAATCTGTCCAGGTAACATTCACAACCAGAAGAAGCACTTGTCCACCCGTTCAACTTAACAACTGTCAGTTACCACAAGCAGATGACGCCAAGTACCTTGGTATGCATCTCGATAGAAGATTAACTTGGCGTAAGCACATCTTTGCCAAACGAAAACAGCTTGGACTGAAGCTCAGTGGAATGTACTGGATTATTGGCAGAAAGTCACAGCTTTCCTATGAAAATAAGATCCTTCTTTATAAGGCAATAATTAAACCAGTTTGGACCTATGGCATCCAACTTTGGGGAACAGCTGCTAACTCCAATATTGAAATTCTGCAAAGGTTTCAGAATAAAGTGTTAAGAATAATCGTAGATGCACCATGGTACATGCCAAATAGCGTAATCCAGAATGACTTTCCAATGCCCTCCATAAGAGAAGAAATTGCACGGTTCAGTGAAAGTTATCGCGAAAGACTTAAAGTGCACCCTAATGTGACAGCCAAACGATTATTAGTGCCAAGTGACGAACCGCCCCGACTCAAACGGTTTAGACCAGCAGATTTGCCCAACAGATTCGACTAAAGTAATTTATAGTTTGTAACTGAAATCACAACAGTTTTAATGTAAATAATACGGAGCGTTCACTGGAACACTCTGCACATGATATTCTTTTTTAATTGTTCACACAAATGCTTATTATCTGTAGATAGATTGCTGAATAAATTGAATTATATAAAAAAAAAAAAAATTCTTTTTGGAGCATCCGTCTGAGGAGGTCCGGATACTCCGTCCTCCACTTTCTTCAGTTTTTTGGCGCTCGGTTTCAATCGTTCTGCGGTTTCAGTGTATTGTCTTTCTTATCCCATGTATTCAAAACGATTAATTGTTTTCATCTATACTACAAGAAATTATATTTTAATTTATTATATTTTATTATTTTAATTAAAAACATGCAGTAATTTAGAAAATTACAATTAGAACTGAGTCCGTTGTTAACTTCTGTAAAACACGTTTGCCTACTCTATAGCACCCGGAAGTGAAATTTAATTTTGCAGAAGTACTTGACAAGCTATCAAGTAAAGAAGTGTAAAAACTTATGTACGACATTGTATATAATCTAAACTCATCTATGGAATTTAAAGAACAGAAGCTACAAGAAGAAATAAGTTTTGCGGGTATATCTAAATTACATAACATAATTCTTATGTTTAATATAATAAGCAAAATAACATGAAAAATGTAAGTCCAAGGCTTGAGTTCAAAGATGTCAATTAAAAGATGTTGCAATGGATAATTCGGCATTCGATGCCGAATTGAATCGGTGATCGATGCATTCACATAACAGATTAACAGCATAACAATCTAAGCGACTAGATCTCCGTGAGCCTGCAGAAAAATAATCGGAAAGACGTAGGGACTACAACCAAAATGGTTCCTTGGCTGTACACCAAAGTTGTAATAACTACAGTTACATATGCATTCCTAATCTGGTGGTACAAGGTGTACAAAAAGTATAATTATAAAGCAAAACAAGCTGCAAAGCCTTATTGATCTTAAGATATAACTGAGGCAATGACAACCCTAGCAATATGAAGACGCTTTTGGGCTTTGATCCACTATACTTAGTGGTAAAAATAGGGACACTAATGGTAATATAAAGGCTAACAATAAATGATCAAAGAAAGCTATCACACGATGATCATTAACTCAATAAACAGTAACAACATGCTATGCATGTAAACGGGAAGAACTAGCACCGTAAAGAACTTCCAAATTTTTTTTAGGGTTTTTATGTCTGAAAGGGGAGAGGAAGGCATCAAGAAACCTTGTGATGCATAGATGGATCCAAAACAGCAATAAGTAAATTACTAGAGCAGTAATCAGTGGACAGAGAACAGTACATACGCTTAGCATTCATCTACACAGAGAAAAAACATGAGTACTATTTAAAAAAAATTATGTACATTCTTAAATTATGGTTATTATTTATGGCCAAGAAAAGTATTTTAAAAATGTACAATGGTATATTTTAAATATTACCATGAGAAATGAACGGTGGTTGTATTACATTGTACGTAATAACTTGTAGCTTTTACGATATATTGTAAACACATTTGCAGTATTTACTAATAAATTCTATATAGAACAATTGATTTTGTAACATTCTCTGGTAGTATTCACAAATTATTTCTAAAAGGAACCGTTGGTTTGTAATTTCATTGGTAGTATTTATAAATCAATTGTAACAGAAACAATTGGATTTGTAAAATTCTCTGATAGTATCCACATATAATTTGTAAAAGGATCACTAATTTTTGTAATCCCACGGTCTGCTGCCTAGTTTTTACAGATACAATAATAATACTTTATAAAAATGTATTATGTTTTTAAATAAAATACTAATTTTTAAAAACAATTTTAAAGAAACTATCAATCAATTAAATTTGTTTTCTATATTCTATATGAAATGGAAAAAATGTGGTTAAATCATTAAAATAAGATAAATTTACTGTTTATTTTATTGACTTATAAAATAACATAAAATAAACAAACAAATAGAAAAATAAGCAAATAAAAAATAAAAAAAGGTTAAATTATTTTTGAAAGTATGAAAAAATTTCCGTTTTTGATACCATCAACGCAAAATTGTCAAAGTTAAAAAACAAAATTATTTTGTTACAATTAAAGAAATAATTTCACATTACGGTATAACAAATGTCGAAACACACGTATAAATCAAATCAAGTCAATTTATGTATGTATATATAAATTAGATAAATTTGAAGGATTTTAATTTTATTAACTAAATATTTAAGAAAACCATTTTGTTTTGAAGTTGAAAATTTTACCTTGGTATTGAGAAATAGTAATTTTCGAAACTAGTATAAAATTATTTATAACCATTTATTTCATTATCCTTTCAATTAATTTTTAATTATATTTAATAACAAACTAACACTTGTATGAACCCCACTGCCGGGATCTTTTATATTGTAAAAATATTTGTTTATAACTTGCCACACAGCTTCACTCGGTTTTGGATATGAAAAATTAAAAACAAAAAAAATCATAAAACAGACGTCCAAAGCCCTTAAAATATTGTGAAATCTAAATTTGATATTATCCCAGTACACATAAATTTCTTTTGGATCCAAAATGCTTTCTCCGATGATTCCTATATAGGGTTGGATGCTAGTTTCATGTTCATTTTGATGAATAATATAAGAATCCCATGCGGTTATTGTACGATGAATATTAATAATCGACAACTGGGAATCTTTAACAGTAAATCTTTTGGTACGCTTAGTACCATTACTAGCTTTGACAATAGTTCTTGTTGTCGGAACTAAAATAACGGGAAGCAAGTACAAAAGTGCTGCATTACGACCATCTAAAAATTAAAAAAAAAGTAAAATATTATTGCTATTATATGATACGGAAATTATAAATTTACCTTCAGTTAAACTGTTTTTTTGTAGATTTAGTTGCGTAAAGAGTTTTATACTATCCAAATCTTTAATTTTTTCTTCCATTACTGGTAATAATTTCTCAAAAAACGTATCAAATTCTTCATAAATTTTTGTATGACATCCATATAAATAATTAAAATCGTTAGAAATCTGAATAAGAAGTATCGTTAAATCGTCAAAAATCTATCCAACTTATGTACCTACCAATTTATATCCATAAGACTGTTTGTAATGTGGCCAGTTAGCATAAACTTCTTTCATGTCTCGACTTGATTTGATTTGATTTAAACGTGTGTTTCGACATTTATCATAATGCGAAACTATTTCTTCAATGCTAAGATTATCAAATTTCAAAGCTCGAATGTATTCTTCCTCCTGATGTTCATAAGAATTAAAACTTTCTGTTCTTTGCTGATTCATTTTCACATGGATATCAGCAACGGATTTTTTTAAAAATGATTTTTTGTTATGAAATTTGTTGTACAATTTTCCTCTGGGGCATGCATTTTTTCTATGACTGTAGTAATATTCCTAAAAAAACAACATTACAACATTAAAAAAAAACATTTGTAATATAATAATATAATTAATAGATACCTTTGTTTCTCCATTGAACGAACTTACTATTTCTTTTGATAAATTGTCACAATCTAGAGTTGTGAGCTCTAGTTTTTGCTGTAAATAATAATCTACAATTGCATCCAATAATAATTTTCGAACATCATTATTACTAATGCGGCCATTCTTTTTATAATGTTCCAATACATTTTTTCCATGAACAGAATTATTTAGTATATTAAATAATGTAACTCTCGACTGCATATTATTATTCTCGGTGTGGGTGGATTTATTTTTATTACAAGAGCTAGCGCACTCTGCATTATCAGAAACTATCCCAAGTTCTTTAGAATTTGTACTTTCCATCCATTTACACCAGGTATTAAAAAATATTATTTGTATTCCTTTAGAATACTTTGGTGGAAGTAAGTTTCTGGCCATTTCTTTATGTAGACACTTTAAAACACTAACGTATAGTTGCTCTTCTGAAAGTTAAATTTTAGGATTATCAACAGAAAACTAATTTTCAATATTAATCATTACCTATAAAATAATCGTATAATTCTTCCAAATTCCAACTTGTCAGCAAATTTTTTAATTGGTTAAGTTTTTCAAGAGTGTTCTCCTGTTGTAAATATTTAGATTTAATTTTTATACTTGTAGCTTTTTCACCTAGTTGCATATATGATTTTCGATCTGTTAGTAATTCTGTTTCGTTATTACTTGTTACTGTCGTTATAATTGATGAGCTATATAAAGATTCGGAATCTTGCTGATCATAAGAATTCATTATCTCAAGAGTGTCTCTAATAATAGCATTATTATTGTAATTAAGAATAGAGTTGCCATTATTAAAATCGGCCATCCCGCCAATTGCATCCATAATAATTCTTGAAAAACAGTGCTGATTACACAAGATGACAATATTTTCTTACAATTAAAAACAATAAAAAAAAAATAAAAACAAAAAAAAAATAATATACATTAAAAGTGCTCTTTTAAACGCACCATTACTAAGCCGTTTGTAATTTTATGTGAATTAATAGGTGGTCCCGAAAATGAATCGATGCTTATAATTTTCAAAGTTTTATTAACATTATCATCATTATCAGATGTTTTAATTGACCAAGAAGAGTAATGGGGATTATATTTATTAATAGAAATTTCCTCACAAATAATATACGGAACACTTTGATTAAATAATATAATAATTTCTAATATTTTAAATAAAACTAACTTGTCTGTAAACATACTTAAAAGAAATTTTTGTTTATATTTAGTACCTTTATAAATACATTCAGAATAGCATGTATAATTTGAATCATTGCTGGTATAATTGAAAAAAGAATTTATTTCAGCGTTATAACAAGATAAAACAGAATGACGATTTTCAACTTTAAATGTTAATGTAGATTGTGCTTCCATCAAATAATGAGCAAACTGTAGCTGAAATTTTTTTGCCAAAGTTAATGATATATTTGATCTGCTGGTTATTGATCTAGCATACATTTTAAACGGTTTATGCTTTGCTTCATATCGAAAACACCAATTATGTCTTGGTGGACCAGAGTTTAGAATTACCGTAACGTAATGCACCATAAAATGGTGTTTGGGTTTTAAAGTGTCATTAAATAAACGTACATAATCAGCATGATGCTTTTTAATATTCAAATTTAACAAATCGAGATAATCCCGTGGAATGTCAAAACTAAGTAAAATGTCAATGATTTCAAGTAAATTTAAAAAAAATATCCATACTTCATCTTCTTCTAATATTAAATCGCCAACCATCAATGGAAAAAAATGAATAAAGCACATCATTTCGCGAGCAGTCATTTTTAAATGCGCATTTTTTAAATGATTTTGAGTTATTTCAGGTGACATATTTCCTATTTCAATTTCTCCATAATTAAACATTTGTTTTCTTGTATTTAACAAATCTATAGAAAAGTACTTGGCATTATATACGAAATAATAAATGATGTGGCACATATCGTAATGGCACACGCCTTCAAATAAATCATGCATTATATCGACTGCATAATTTGAAGTGACATGAAATGACGGAATTATATTGAAAATACACTCTTCTCTTACTCCTGTAAAAGAAGAATTGTTCTGTAAAACATGTAGTTGATAGTTTTCCTCATTTCGCAATAAATTTTTATCCTCTTTAGATGATAAACGCGTTTCGTGAATATTTTGTGTGCAAAATCTACAAAAAAAAGTAGCCGAAAATGATCGAGTAAATCCAAGAACAGTGTTTAAGCCCAAATTATCACCAAGTACTAAACCCAAAATAAAGTGAACACGTTTACTTCCTGTGTTTGTATTTATATCTATGCCTACTTCTTCAAGTTCTTTTAATTGTTGAACTAAGGCACGCATGCATTTTTCAATACCAAATTGTTTAAAATCATTTCCTTTAATTACAGATGCTAAATAAATGTTGTCTAGTTTTGTTGAATCCAAAATTGGAAAAGAGTAATAAATCATTGTCATCGAGCAGGTATGTGATCCAAGGGGATTATTTATTTCTACATCGTCCGTATACAAAAAAAAAGGAATACAAATTATATCAGATCCTATTAACGTACTTACTTTTTGTTTTCATAAGTTTCCTTGTGTAAAATTTGTAAAACTATACTGACATTTTGAAAATTTTTTTATTCTTTCAATCGCATTTATTAAAGCATCGTTCTTCTCAAAAATCTTTTTAATTTGAAATTTAAGTGGAAGAAGCACGCCAGTTGTAATTACATTATCAAAACTAATTTCTCCATTAAAAAATACCTCCTTTATTTCATCATTAATTAAAAATTGTTGTATATTACTTAAAAAATCATTTTTATATAACCACTGAAACAAACTATATTCTGACTGACAATCGAGAAAAGGATTCTCAATTTTTGATATTAATTCGTTAAACTTCAATTGATCTTCACTTCCGCTATTATAATTGTTTTGGAAAAAATTAGTAACACTAGAAATTATGGGGTTCACGATATATTCAATTACCTCTTTCTGGCAGTTTACTACTTCTTTTCTTGCTACAGTATTTTTACTGTGTAGACTTAAAGAAAAAGCAATTCCTGATGGAATGCTTTTGCTATTACTACACAAATTATTACCATTGTAAGAAATAATATTATCTGTTATGTGATCAACGTTGTTTTCATCATTATTAAACAAGCAGTTAGCATCAAAACCGGCCTCGTCGTTAGCTTTACAATTTATTTCATCACGATGCGTTCCTGTGTTAATATTTTGGCCAGTGCTATTTACTTTACATGGGTTTGATTTAATTTTTTCATTTTCGTAATGTCTCAAGAAATGTTTGCGGTAACAAGCATATCTATTAAATACTTGGTTACATTCGCTGTAATTACATTCATATGTACCAACACCTCGTAATCCATGGAATAATCGAAAATGTTTTGATAGATCACGCCATACGGTAAATTTAGTATTGCATTTAAAACATTTCATATTTAAATTTTATTCTTGAAACTAAAATAATATAAAAAATAGTTCCAAGTAGTGTATTGACAAATACTAAAAAAAAACGCTTACATATCTACGAATATGCAATGACCGGGCCCACACAGATGCATCGACCTTCACTATCAATGCAATTAACCCCTTAATGTACACATTAATTTCGAATTTTCGGTCAAAAAATGATCGGATATTTCTCACGTGAAAATTTAGTGTTTCTATATTAGAAATCCCCGGCGTTGAATGAGAATTTGGTGAATAAATATAATAGTCGCCCATGTCCAAGGCGAGCGTTTCCAAAATGCCAGTAAATAGGTACATACTATATTAAGGGGTTAATTGGGGTGTAAAAGCTAAGATTTTTAAATTTTTAAAAGCAAATGATTCTAAGAAAATAGTACTTGCAATAATTTATTATAATTGGCATTATGTAAAATAATTATACTTACATTAAAAGGTAAAGGTGGAAAATATCACTTCTTTGTAAAATCTAAAATGCACAAATAAATCACGACACATTTGCATTGAAGTACAAATATAAAATGAAATTAAGCATTACATTTTCCAAGGTGATGGCGAGTTGAACCGTTGAAACAAGGCGATCATTCTTATCATAGAATTTGCAGCTTATGTCACGTAATCATTCTCATAGGTATATTTGCGATTTCAACAAGTTATTTTTATATTCAACAGATATAATTTTATACTTATTTTACAAGAGATGTTTATAACATCTACAAATATTAGGTACGTTAACAAATTCCAATAAAAATTTTACAGAAGATCATCGTAGATATCACAAAATTTCAATATATTTAAGAAAAGTTTTGTACAATGTACAAAATTTGATAAATTATTTTTACAAAAAAGCCTCTGTTAATAATATAAATTATTTTTCTCTGTGTAGGCTCTTACGCTACAGTCTTTCAGCAGAACTACGCAAGAAAAATGCGAGCAAATAGGTCATATTGTGTGGTGGTGAACTTTTTTTGTCAGAAAAAAGGAAGTAAAGTTTATTGTGAATCGTTGGCGCAACAAAGATTAATAAGGTGAGTTCATTTTTTTGTCTTATTAGTCAATTTTTTGCTTTTGTTGCGAATTATTTTTGGTAATTTATAATAATATACAAATTTAATGCGTATAAATTTTCATGCAACGCAAATTTGTTGATAACCATACCTGCTATCAACTGTATTTCGTCTTTTGTTTAAAAGAATTATCGGCGGTCACAAATATTTTTAATAAGGTGATTTTTGCATTTATTAATATAATCTAATCTACCCTTTCAGCTGGGTGGATTGGCTTTCTCACTATCGTATTCATTATCTTAAATGATCTCACCCTAGTTTGCTCTCCAACTGTTTTAGCTAGCTGTCAAGCGGACTAAGAGGCAAAGGTCTAGCCATCAAGGCTACAAACTAACTAGCGGGATAGTATATCTGACCGCAAAGCGTGTTATAAACAACTAAGAAAACAATACCTTGAGTATTGAAGGTTTTCCGGGAGGGAGGCAATCGCGGATGTTCATGGGCGGCCCCTCCAGTGATGGAAGAAGGAACGATATTCTCTAGATGAATAAAGAACAGCTGAGGATGACAGTATAGGACTATTTACAGGACATTGCTGTCTAAACAAACATATCAAGTATAGGGGGGTAGTAAAATGTCCTACTAGAATGTGTGGGAGAAGGAAAAGACTCCCCATCACGTACTATATTAATATGAAATAATAATGAAAGTGTATAATTATTCACTTCTCTTATAAAGTACTTCGGCTTAGTCTCTAAATGCTGGAGATGAGACATCAGTCCCAGGGTGGACTGGGACTAATAGGGGTACCTTGCTGTCTAAAGTTAGACCCGCAGCTATTTAACCTTTACTACGAGTTGTAGTATTTTCCTCCATAAACTGGGTATCTTGTCCCCTTTGCGGAGACTACCACAGCGGTCTTATCCGGGTTAACCTAACAATCCTTCATTAGTGCACCAACGCTTCACGGTCCTTAGGGCCTGTTTGTATCAGTGTAGATATAACTTCTCCAAACTTCCTGTCGCTAAGGATTGTGATATCGTCTGCAAATCCTTATATATGTATCGTGGTGTATTTTTGTGCCGAACCTTTATTCTCGGTTTGATGTTCAGTGATCGCTTCGCTTGTATGAAGCAACCGTTATTGAAGGGTGAAGTAGTAAGCAAATTTATTTTATGTAAAAACTTGAAACACAAAAACTATCAACACGATAATTTGTACAAAACGCAGGGATCTAAAAACAAAAGTAATAAGTGTTCGTGAGTGTATAAAAATTTTACTTTTAAAATTTGATTTTGTCAAGTTTGAAACAAGGAATTTTAGAGAGATTGACGTGCTGGACGGACAAACGAGAATTCTAAACGGACGAGCTTCGAAGCTGGTTGACTTGCAGATAGTTTTGTCAGCGACAATTAGTTGTTCTAGTGCAAATTTTCACTTTGTAAAAAGTGAAATGTTGTTGAATACGGAGACCATTTATCAATTTTTGAAGAGAAACATCAAATGCAGCGACGGCATTTTCCTGAAAGCAAATTTTAATTATTCAAGAAATCCAGATTTTTTACTTTTCGATAAGACGCGGACGCCATCTTGGAAATTACAAAGCAAAAGTTCAAAAAGTTATAAAATTTACCTAAATTGCATTAGATACTACGTTTAGATTATCACGACACACGTAATAATTTGTGAAGATTGCAGCGAGCGATACACGAAATAATTTGGACGCCGAAGTTTAATTTTTAATTAACAACAGTAGCAACGAAAGGAAGGTGTTTTTGACCCCACATGCAAAATTCAGCTACCAATTGCAGCGAGTGAAGGCCACATTTTACTGAGTCAGTGGCATATCAACAGGTAGATTAAAACAATTATAAAAATTTTAAAGTGCATTTATTAAATGTTTCTAAACATTAATTTTTCATTTACATTGTAAAATTTATTAACACTATTACACTGAAAGATTAATATAATTATATGCTAGTGCGAATACATTTAACAATAATTGTGCATCTAAGTTTACGAACTTATACGATACACTCAAATTTAAAACTGCTAAAGGTAAAACTGTCATCTATTAATTTATCAATAATAAATTTAATTGAATTCGCCTTAAAAAGAGCATTTTTCTTTCGCCGACAACAGAAGCTTGTCACGAGAATCGACTCCTGAAAAAGGCTCTCGCTCTCCGACAATTAATGTTAAGTGAAAGGTTCTCGTTTACAAACGAGAATACCACTACGGTATGCATGTATAGAGTACGTATACTAGTATATCTATTATTAGTTTAAATTATAGATAAATGAATTATGTTTAATGACTAGAGTGTGGAATTTATGCACTAAAAAGTATCAAATATATGTACATATATATGCAGCAATAAGTGTCTGAAATATGCACGTATATGCTTTAAAAATAAAAAGATTAGGTAGTACCTACTAAAAAACAAAGACCTTTAATTTTTTTATTTAATTTTTTTGAGAAATTTAATTACAATTAATAAGGAGATTATACGTCAGCCGCATTTTTGTAATTGTGTTAAAACAACAATGCCCCAAAGCCGTTGAGCAAGGTGGCTAGAAATTTTCGAGAAAATCGACTTTGAAATATTGAAAGTGGAACCGTTGAAAATTTTTCGCTGTTACTTTAAAAATTAGAGTAAATTGAGGAAAAATATGAGGTACCTACTTAAAAAAGTACAAAAATGCACCAATATGCACAACCTACGAAAATATGAACATAGTGTTAAAAATATGCAAAATATGCATTTTAAAAATATTTTGTTGGAATCTGATTTACCTAATTCGGCTTTATATGAATTTTAGTGACATCCATGGCCGTATTTACGGGAGGGGTTTCATGGGTTACAACCCCCCCGAAATTATTTATCAATTAATAAAGTACTGGACTGCAATCTTAAAAAAAATCAGAAAAAACAAAAACATTAGACTTGAAGTGTTTAAATAAAAATTAAAACTAAATAGATATTTCTAATAAATGGGCGACAAAATAAAGTAGCGACACTGGCTTGAATACACCTACTACTAAATTGCAAAATATAAAAACTGACGATGCAGAATATAAAAAAGCCCTATATATTTACAACACTGTGTAAAAGTCTGTTGCCACTTAATTAATTGTTAGTTATTACTCTTATTAATTAATTTTTGATTTTTTGAAAAATAATTATATTGAAATAAATGAAATAGGTATTTTATCTTAATTGTTACTATTATGATAATAATTTTAAATTGCTATAAATTTTATGAACCAAATTTTAAAGGGAACATAAGTTTTATGACCATCATGGGCAGCATAGCTTAAAATAATACTTCCGCAATAAATTTGAGTGTGCATTGTAAACCCATAAATTGTTTTATATTTTAGTGTGAATTTTATGTATAAATGTACATTTGCTTAAGATTGTAAAATTTAGTTCTTCGTTTTGACAATATTATTTACCATCGCCATCGGTAAAATAAGAATTTACTTTGTGATTTTTATTAAAATTTTAAAATTAAAAAATTTTATTTAAAGGCGGTTTTTTACAAGAAAGTTTTAAATTAAAATATGAATTAATACTTTAATGAAATGAAAACAATCTTCTCACAAAATTTCTTTTTTTGCGGTCACTTTCGGCCAAAATACTTTCAAACAAAATTTTCTAATAACAATACTTAAAAATAAAATCTTAATTGCAAAAATACTTGCACAAAATTATACTCAAAAAATTAGCTTAGCAAAATCTAGGCCTCTGTCGTTTTCTTCATCTTGGCAAAAAAACCTCTCTCTATTCACTTTTCTGCAAACATTACATTTCAAAAATTAATTTAACAAAATTTAAATTTAAAAAATTTTTATTTGTATTTTAATAAATTAGCTATTTATTTTTGAATTTTTTTAAAACTCTCCTCGAAAATCTAGTCTAAATACGGCCCTGGTGACATCAATTTTAAGAAATATGCAAACGCATTAAATTTCGTGCTCTAATTATGATTCATAAAATAATCATAAGTTGCATTTCCATTAAGACGGCACAACAAACAGCAAAATTGATATATGGTGTTTATTGCAGATGTAGCAATAAATAAGCAAATGCGTTTCTAAGCCGTGCTTGGGAAGCTGCGTTCTTTTCAAAGATATTTTTGCTAAGTTCATCTTTTTTAAATTTTATTTTCTTAAAATTATGAAAATTATGAAAGTATGCACTTATATGCCTTAAAAATAAAAACATATCAAATATGCACTCTCAAATTTTAGTTATAAACTTTGAAGTTCTAGAAATGCATAAATACAATTTTTTACGACTCTAGGAACAAGCAACGAAAATATGCATTTACATAATATAATTCCACACTCTATATAATCACAAATTTGACTTACAATGTAGTTTTATTAACATACACGTAGTAGATATATAACAGCACACGCCATAATACTTATAATTTATTATAAGTAAATGAATTTATAATTTATCATAAATAATATAATTGCACAACTCGGAATTCCTTTTCATCGGTTGGGATAAGATGTTTTCCGGCAGAGAACAGCTTTAATTAAATTTTTCCAAATCGTTAAATTAAATTTGTATTTCGAAAATTTGTAATGATTAATAAATAGTAGTGTAATAATTATGATATAAGAATCTGTTCATCTTTTCATTAAGCAACTCTCCCTCGTCGTGCTAACGGACTGAGCGGGTCTTTCACATTTATTAATCATAGTAATGAATATTGATCCATCAAAATATAAAATTTGTACCACGATGTAAAGAAAAAATTTTGAAATAGTTTCGGAAATATTTCTATTTAAATTAATTATTGATTTTTTGAATGATAAATGTGATCTAATGATTAAAAGTATGTTTAAAATTAAGCTAACTGAAAATGTTTTATGAAAGGATTAGAACATTATATAGGCAAAAAAATAATATATCATTATTATATTAATAATAATAATTACCATGTACAAATGAAATATTTAATTACTAATGCCTATATCTTTTCATAACTTTTAGATGCTTTTATTCATTTTATAATCAATATAAGCACCACAAAGAATTAATATATTAGAATAGGAACTGTTAGTCATACACTAAAGATATCTAAATTATTTTACAAAACAATATTAATTTATTAACTTTTTTATTTTACTACCAACTTTTTAAAACAATTTAATGTATTGCAATTTATACTTCATTAAATTGTATTAGAAGGAATACATACGTTGCTCCTGTGCTAATCATCTGCAACAAATGTAATATAATTAAGCGTCGTGCACATCCACGTAGCGTACATAACGGACATACAAGACTTAAGAAAGAAAACATAACAAATTTTACCATTTGCCATTCACATTAACATAGAAAATTATAGAAACGTGAAACACGCGCACGTATATTTGCCCTCGATCGGTTGACACTGAATTTTTGTGACTTGACGGTTTAAGTACATAACATACTATTTATTAGTTTGTTACACGTTTGTTATGCAAGTGAAATAACAGAAAAGAAAGTATTCGAAGTGTAAAGTTAACTTCAAAATTGAAAATTTGTTAAAAAAAACAACGGTAAAAGTAAAACGGTAAAAGTTGATCGAACTCTTTGTTACGTTACGTAATGTCTGCCATGTTTTGTACGAATGTCAACGGTGGCGTTTGAAATCATGCATTTCAACTTTCTTCATGTTATGTATTGTATGTCCGATACGTACGTTACGTGGATGTGAATATACTGTAAATCATTCCATTAATAATTTTACTATATTGCTATAATATTTGCGTATAAAAAATTTATCACACACTTGTTTAGCTCGGGTAAGCCCTGATGTATGGGAGCAGTCGGAATATTTCTAGGGTCGAAGGTTCGGGTGTTCGTAAAACAAAAATTACCAACAAATCCTAATACCAAATATTTTTTTTTCTTAAATTTTCTAATCGCCATTATTTTGAACTCAAAAATAAAATTTTATTTCCAATATCGATCATTCAATATTAAATCATCACACAAACGCGGTATCTTCTAACGCACACGTTGGTCTTATAAATTTTAATTTTAAAATGTAATATTTAACTCAATGGCTTCCAGTATAAAATAAAACCATTTATCCAAAACTTTTTTTAATAAAAAAAAAAAACAATTTTAACTCACAAAAATAAAACTCAAATTGCATATTCAAAAATTTTACAGTTGCAAAACAATCGCATCAAAAATATCTCACAAATTTTTACTCAAAAAAATCAAAACCAAAACCTCTCACGACCAGCTCGTGCGGCCATTTTTGGCAAAAAACCTTTATCTTCTTTCTTTGACCCCTCACTTTGCAACCTTTTCAAATTTACTAAAATAAAAATACAATTCAATAATACAATTCGTAAGTGGTAACACCAAGCGGTAAGAGATGGGTTGCGTATTTAAAAATAAAACATTGACTTTGCAACCTGAGGAACAATAAAGCAGAGCTTTACGTTTCCGGTATTCGTTTACATTTATTTGATGAACGATTTGATTTTGTTCGTTTATTTATTTTGTATTGTTTAGTTTGCGTTGTTTTCTGTTTTAGTTACTAATTTAATTTTAAATGAAATTTTATTTATATTTTTAATTGTTGACATGGTTATGACTCAACAACATTCTTTCAACATTGTTTCAACATGTTGCAACATTGCAACATTGACTCAACAACAATACGGAACAGAACAGCACAGCCGTCATTCAGTAACATTGATTTAGAAAATTAATGCAAATAAAAATATAGATCCAAGTCAAAATAAAAGAATCGTGGAAGGACCAATGAAAAGGGATAATTCATCAGGAACGTTGGGTATATAGAAAATAACAACGGCCAGCATCATTGGTTATTCTTAGATCTTCGTTGGAGCAAGTCGAGCGGATTTATTTAAATTAAATTAAGTCCAACAATAATTAGTGTTGACTAGAGGTCCGATATTTTCTGAGTTTGGAAATCATCTGCGATACGCTTTTATCAAAGTGAGAAGCCGAAGAATCTACAGAAATACGAAAGCTAAACATAATCATTACCAAGAAGCAGTAGTATACGATCACTGAAGATAATTCAAGAATAGATTCCGTGCAAGAGAAAGTTTTTAGTTCATCAAATCCGTGCTGGCTTACAAGTTGCGTGAGTCCTGTTGCTATTTATTGTTTATTTATTCAGGTTGCAAAATAAATACCATTTTATTATCGTCAATTGTTTTGTTTCAGTTGTAACCATTTACTTTCGCATAAAAGAGATACGACGCCTCGACCCATAAAAGAGATAGAATAGAATTAATAAAAAGTGGGTATAACCACCACAATATTATGTATACATCAATTTTAGAATCTATAAACCGCCATTGAGTGAATTATATTTTATGATAATCATTTTAAAAATTCTATAAAAATTTAGTTAAGAATGTTATAAAATCTATTTATGCAAAGACAAAAATAAAATTTAGTTACCTTATTTGAATATGACTTAAACTATAAAGTATTGCTCTTAAGTTCTAAAAATGTAAAGTAGCATTTACGTACGGCGTATAATAAAGTTGTATCGATTACTATACAATTTCCAGCTCTAATGGACACATCGTTATGCAATAACTGAAGAGAAAATGCAAAAACCTAAAAGTTAATATTAATAAATAAAGGAAAACACTAAGTAGCTACTACCAATTTACTTCTTTTCTTAAATTTCTGTTCTCACTTGCTATAAATAACTTCAAAGTCTCCTGTTTCATCAAGTTTATCTGAAATAAGAGAAAATTTATAGCATTTTTTTCCTAATCAAACGGATTACTATACATTACGAATCAGGTTGCTTGCTACTAGTACAACAGATAGTATATCAAAGATGGAGTATACTATAAAACAGGTAAGTACCAAATCATGAAATTTTAACATTTCTTTTTTATACAGATCAACCACCATGAAGATTTCAAAGATAATTACATAAAAATCAATAGATAAATTCATTATTATAGACAAAGAAAATATTTGATTGAAATTATTGAGTAAACAGCACAATCTCTTATGAATATCTCGTATCTGTATTATATAGGTTGGCAATACTGTATAGTTACATTTTTTAAAAGCGTTAGATAAATTAGAAAATCTTTCGTTCAAACTTAACAACCATGACATATATGTAGTTGCGATTGAAATTTTGCACATATTTAATATAAAATATATAAGCTGAAATTCTAGTGTAGCCTTCATTGAGATGAAGTGTACAACATAACTTAAAATAAGATTAAATCCAATCCATACTGTTATAGTTTTGAATATAAATGCATTGTTGTTAAAAATCTGTATTTGTGCCATTTCTTCATCTATAAAAAGCATATGTGTCCATGCTTGAAGCATCATATTGCGGTTTAAATAAGCGTTCAAACATAAGAAAAGTTGTAAAATTATATCGCAGTGGACGTGGTAAATCTTCACAAACCAATTGAATATATTTGAATAGCTATCTTCAAAAAGGTAGTCATTTAGTAATTTATATATAGAAATAAATAAATAGAACAAATAAAATAGTAATTTGTAGGGATTTTTAATACTTATTAGTTGAACAGTTTTTTTTTCATTTGGTCCTTTTATTTGAAAGTTTAGGATACCCACAATCATTTCAAGATAATAACTTGGCATCATGCAGGTATAAAAATTTTGGTTTGTATGACGACGAAAAACATCGGGTTTTTGCATCATGCTGTGTTATACTGTACAAAAAAATAACAATAGTACATTATCAGGGTTAAACAAACATAACAATAAACACTTAATAGTAATGAAAGTTTATTATACTGTACATGAAAACACGTCCTCAATTGTATTTCCAATAATAAATTTTCTATGGGAAGTATTATAATCTACCACATATCTAAATTTATATTTCAAACCATATCACTAAATATCAAATAAAATACACAGAAAGTATAATTATTGAAAACGTTTTCAACGTTCTATGGCATTATCAGTCGATGATCTTCAATTAGCATTCGAACTAAATGTTAGGTGTGTATGTATTATTCATGTATTCCTTCATTAATTTATTTAAGTAATTCTTGCTAGCCAATGTTACGTATATCTTGTGACGTTATCCGCTTTCTTTTCTTTTTTTTCCGATTCTATTATTTAAATGTTTGGGCTTCACCCTGTATATCAATCTTTTATGTTTCTAAATTTAATATCGTCCCGACCCCTCTATGTGTTCAAATAGAAAGTAGAAACTACGTCAAGTTGTTGGTTGTGTGTGTGTGGAGTGGTCGTGAACATTGTAAATGTTTAAAAATAAAGCTAAAGCCTCGAAATTTCGTTTTTGTAATTGGACGGCTTTCTGCAGAAAGGAACCAACCCCAATATTTTAGTTTTGAGTAATTGATATTTAAAGTCTAAGCTTAATTTAAAATTAACCATTGATTTCAGTGATACTAAACTTATGAAATTTTAAGAAGCATGTAATTGTGTGCCAACTTGGCTAACAGAATTTCGTGCTACTTTGTAAAAAATTATTTTGTGGGTTGGTTCCCTATATTCTGCAATATAGTTTATTCTTATTAACAAATGTTGGTTGGTTCATTCACATACAAAAGGCAGTATTTATTTGATATGTGGGTTGATTCTCTTCTGCAAAAGACTTTATTGCATTTAGGATCAAATGGTTAAAAAAATTATTTTTTTCATTTTGTGGGTTGGTTCCTTTCTGCAGAAAGCCGTCCAATTATCGTACCGTCAATTTCGTCTTTGCGAGTTTTGTAGCTATTCGGGTTGCTAAATCGCTTTGCCATTTTAAGGCAGTTCGCACATGTGCGTAATTTCGTTTAAAACTTCGTGTACCCAGGATTGTGAAAGTTATCCTCTGCAGAAAAGTAAAACAACTACTTCGTCATTCATTTTTAATGCCAACCAACCTATTTTTATGCTTTTAAGTGATCTTTGGTTAACAGTTCTACCTAACCTCAAATGCCAAGTCTTCGCGGTAAAACGCGTACATAATTCCGATCCCCTTGGAAGAGGCCATCTTTATAATATTGTTGAAGTAATCTGTAATTACCTTTTCGTCCTATGCGTAACCCACATCAACGCAGCAGCTATTGTTATCTATTGTTTAGTGCCGAGTCGAAAAATTACTTTTCCTTTTACATCTACCTCAATAAGGTCAACTTAGTAAACGCTTTGTTGTTACTACATTCTTGGTACCCCATTCAGCATTGCGACTCGAAACTTCGCTATCGTACCTTCTCTGGATACGGCTGTGGCGCAGGATATTTTTAAGGTAACGACTGTTAACTATTTTACTAACTGTGTGTACCTGTATTTTGGACAATTGCAGAAGATTCTATACTTGGAGCGACATTCAAGTTAATGTTGTATGTTGATAAATTGGTTTGTTGTACTATTGTTAAAACTACCGGAATCAAGTTGCTTACCCTTGTGTATGTCAGCAAAATTTATTGTAATATATTATTTAGTATCATAGAATTTATTTGCATGCTGACTAACCCATTTTTATGTAACAACCAAAGTCGAAAAGTTACTTATAGTTTCCGTTTAATTCATTCAGTAAAAGAACTGTCGACGAGGATTGTTATTCATTTATATTGTGCTGGATTACTAATAGTCGAATCTCGAGAAAATTATTATTATTTGTATTGGTGTCGTTTTATGTGTTGCCTACCTTAGGTGTGAGTAATTATTTAATTACTGTTATTTGTGAATTATATGTTTATTTGGCCGTTGGCCGTAACTGTTTAGTTTTATTGTTAATCAACGCTTTGTTCTCTTTGACCATCAAGCTATTTCTATCCAGGAAAGGTTCCGTAGCGATTTCTCGATCAAGCACTGCGGAATTGGTATTATTGGTGGTAAGTCAGACTCAGTTCGAGTGGCGCCCTCTTATTTTTACCGATTTGTGACCCTCTCTTATTTTGTCTTTTATCCTTTCCACCGTCGAATGCAGTTCACCGATTCCCCCCCCCCCCCCCCATCTCCATTGAGCTAGTTGGCTTTGTCGGTCGGAAAGCGAGTTGCGGTGTAATCCCGATTATACCCGTGGCAATCTTCACTTTGTTACAAATGCCCTTTTTGGCTCTACCGATGGTAATAAAATGGCGAAAGCTATTAGTTATCCTATCTACGCTAACTCATAGGTTTCACCTTCTATTGGAGAGGCTGGGTAACTTTGCAGCTTCGTGAGTCTTTTAAAGATGTTGCGGCAACGTAAAAAACGAAGATTTATTTGGGCGCTAGCTGAACAATGAGCGACAGTACAAATTTTAATCGTTTAATTACCACAACAAAAATATAATTGATATAAAAAAATAATATTCGCACACAAACACATTTTAAAAATGTAAAATAAATGTTAATCCAAAAGAACGACTCATCAAAAATAAATGTATTGTCGTGTTCTGAAAAGCTAAAAACCATTATTTATTTATTTTGTAAATCATTTTGAACTTTGTTTGTAAATGTTAATTATTTATTTGTAAGTACGCTGTACATACGATTTTAAGTGTAATAATGTTGTGGTAACCGTGCTGAAGGCAGTAAAGAGTGGGAGATTCAAGTCCAAGAACGGCAGACGTTGTGTGCGTTGGCTAGCGGAAGGATTGTTATTTCCGCTACACTAAATTATAATTTGGTTTGATGATTTATATTAAAAAAAAAAGTTATTTAATTTGTATAAAATTTGTTTAATTAATTAAGTGAAATGTTAAAAAGTAAAAATTTAGAAGTATAAGAAGATTCTTGGTCGTATTATATATAAAATTTAGTTGTTTGTGGAGTTGCTTCATAGCGAGTTTGACCAGGTGTCCAGGTGTGAACAACTGGCGGAGCGATGTCACATGAAGTAATAAAATTTTATGCTAACCTATTTGCCAAGCCAAAAAATTGAAATAAAGTAAAACGATACAAAAATTTACATTTTGAAAATTCAATTTATTAAAAGTTGCAAAAGTTTAATTGTTTTTTAATTAATAATGAATGTATACCCTGGCAAAAAATAATTTTAGATTAAGTAAAAATAAACAATTTGTATAGCTAGGGACATCTCATTATAGTAAATGTCGTGTTTTGAAACGCTAAAAGCATTTATTTTATTTTAAAAATTGTTTGATTTTATTATGGAAATTATTTATTTATAAACATGCTGTAGATAAAATTTTAAGTATAAATAATGAAAGTTGGCAACGTGAAGATATATTGGGAATAAGTTTAGCAAGGCAGACGTGATGTGCATTTGCGAGTGGGAGGATTGTTATTTCCACTACGCTAAGTATTCATTTTGAATTTTTAATTGTTTTAAAATAAAGAAATGAATTAATTTGAGTTGAGAGTTATTTTATTGAAGTGCAAGTGTAAAAAATTTGAAAAATTGAAGTTTATGTAAAGATTTTAGTTGCGTGAAAATACATCGCAGCGAATTTGTTATACCGGCGAACATATGTGAATTGCACATGTAACCCCGATGCCATAAGATTTAAGAAAATTTATAAAGACAGGAAAATTTACAATATAAAATTTTAAAATACAATTACAAGAGTCTCATGTTAAAAGTAATAATGAATGTACACCCAAGAGAAATATTTTTGGAAAAAAGACAATTTAACAAATTTTTATAGCTGGAGACATCTCATTAAATGACGCAGACAACGTGGTACTTATGGTGGTACAAATTTTTTTTTATTAATAATCTCAGTGTCTAAAAATGTTAAATGTAAATTATTGTCATTTTAGTGTATTTTAAATATCATGTTTTCTTTGTAGTAGTATGTATTCTTTACTTAGCATTTTTATTATTTTAACATTTTGTTAAGTTTGATTATTCTAACATCACATACTACTAAATACCACAAAAATACTTAAAAGTTTTTTAAGTTATTTTCTATTTAATTCTTTTGGTCTATACTATAAGAAATTATTTTAATTTTAATTTATTTTATTATTTTAAATAAAAGCATGCAGTAATATTTAGTGAATTAGAATTAGAACTGAGCCCGTCATTATCTGTAAAACACGTTTGCCTACTCTATAGACCTGGGAAGTTTAAATTTTGCAGAAGTATTTGACAAACTATCCAGTAAAGAAGTGCAAAAACTTATGTACGACACTGTACGTAATCTAAACTCATCTACTGGAAGATTTTAAGAAAAGAAGCTACAAGAAAAAAGAAGTTTGGCGGGGATATCTAAATTACATAACATAATTCTTATGTTTAACATAATAAGCAAAATAAAATTAAAAATTTAAGTTGAAGGCTTGAGTTTCAACGCTAACAATTCTTATAAAACAATTCCACGGTTCTCTAAAAAAAAATTCTCAGTGCCAATTTTTTGTGAATTTATTAGATGATGTTGCAATGGGTAATTCGGGATTTTTTTTTGGTTCTCTGCTCTTTATTATATTATAATGTGAACAATATTTCTTCTTTTATTCCGCTTTTATAAAAAAGAAAGAAATCACCGCCAAGAAAAATAAAACACTGAGTTATTTTTGAAAGCTAATAAAAATATGTGTTTTTCAACAATTTTCATAATAAAGTAATGGAAAAGCCTCTCACAATATCAACAATTTATGATATAAAAATTACTGAAATGGTATATTCATTAATTTAAAGTGCTTCTTTTTATTACTTATTATTAATATTACTTATCAGTATAGCAGTGACAATCAATATGTTTCATGATATGAACGTTACAAAACGACGCCAAATTGTTGACGACTTTTATACATCTATGATGCCAAGTTATCTACTTGAAATGTTTGTAGGTTTAATCAGTTTTCGAATAAGAGGACCTCCTGGCAATAGAACCTTCAAATTGATAACAATTACAACATTCTATAAAATGCTATATCTGTTATTTTATCTAATTATTACACTATATATCCTGCTAAGAGATGATATTTTGAAACCACACAAATCCGATAATTTACTTTTTTGGTTTGTTGCAATCTATGATATTCACTGCGATATAATTTTGCAAATTCTGCTATGTCTAAGCATAAATTTTTACAGCTGTTTGATAATGGAAATGTGGGAAAAAATATTTTTAGTTGATCAACAAATGCTACGGATAAATATTTTGAACAAAAATACTTTCATTGCTGTTATTGTATCAGTTTGGATTACTATAAACTCACTTTTTAACTTTTTTATTCACTTCAATAAAGATTATAAACATACTCAACCTACAATTAATAATAATAATCAATATTTGGATTCCACTATTATATTTTGCATTTTAAATATGAGTAAGATTTCAATTTCTTCTACATTTATATCCTGGATGTTGAGTTTAAGGGAAAGATATAAAAATTTGAGCAACTCTTTTAAAAAACACAATTACTTCATTTCGTCTAGCTATTTGCAACAAATTCAAGACATACACAAAAATATGTGTGGAATCTTAGAAGATTTCAATAATAGTTATTCTTTGCCCATTGTAATGAGTTTATCTATTGATTTTTATGTCATTGTGATGGAAGTTTTTAGACTAACGACTCTATACAAAAATAACATTTTAACTGATATTCATTATATAATTTTTATATGGATACTTTTTTTTGTATTTGATGTATTTGTTATAGCGCTTACAGCAACTCTGCTGATGAATCAAGTACGTTAACTCGTGTAACTTACTGAAATATAACAATTTTTTTTTCAGAAAAACAAAATTAAGAAGGAATTATTACGGTTATGTATAGCCAACAGACACACAATAATAAGAAAAGAAGTAATAATGTAATTATTAACAAAACATCTTGTATTTCATGTTTTTAATTTTTAGATTTTTACGTTTTCTTTGCAATTGTTACATAGTAAAGTATCCGTTAAAGCTGGAAATTCAATTGTTGTTGATTCAACTTTGTTATATGCTGTATAAATATTAACAATCTATAGGTATTTTAAAATATAACTATAATAGTTTATTTCAGATGATAAGTACTGCTGCAACCTATATATTCCTCTTAATCCAATTCGATGAAGTGTACTTTGAACTAGTTAAGTAATCATTAACTTGTACATCATTATTTGTATTAAAAATTTTACTTTAGTAAAATAATAGTAGTTCTAAAAAATATAAAGAAGATATGTAAAAATATACAGTATAGGCACATTATACCATATTTATAGATGTATCTAAATAAATTATATAATAATTATAAATTATACGCACTTCATGTGATGAACTAAATTTAAAACGTCAAAATCGTAAAATTTAATTTTACTCTTAAAAATATACACCTATCAAAACACTATTCAATAACCTAGTAGAATATATTATTAACTCCCACAAATGTTTAAAATGTCCAGCTCTCACGAAAAACAACAAATTAAGTTATTCTCTATTTCTCTATGTCCATCATAGATTTTCTTCGGCATTCAGTTTACATAATTATATTAGTAGTATTCTTTCAAAATACTTGAACCGAACCGAACCGAAATACCCAGCGGCTATACAAAATAATAATTTTTGGTAAATGTGATAATTTCACAATTATTATAAAAATAAATTAACAGAAATTGTTCTGTGATAAATACTAACACTAGTAATAAATCAATTACTTTTAATGATGCTTTTTACTTACTACATTAAATAAATTTATTATTCATTAAATACATATAATAATAATGAATTATATTGGAATTTAACTCATTACTGAAAAGTGGCACGTATAGTAAAAATGAAGCAAAACCTTGATAAACTGCAATGTGGTGATATTTACACAGCATTAAGTTCATCTTATTTCATACTTAAGTGGATAGGCATGGCACCATTTTTAATTAAGGGAACAATTCAAAACAGGAAATTAAATAAAATTAATATCTTCAGTCTGTATAATTGCGTACTACTGGCATATATATCGACATCGGTCGTCTACTTAATTTTTATAAAATATATTTTTACAATCCTGGATCTGACTTTTGTTCAAAACTGTTTATTATGTTATGAATTATATGCACACATGATAATGATTTTAATTTCCATTGCGTATTATAAAGCACATGAGCAGGGCCGTATTTACGGGGGGGGTTTTAGGGGTTACAACCCCTCCCGAAATTATTTATCAATAAATAAAGTACTAGAAGTCCGACTGAAATCGTAACAAAATCAGAAAAAAAAATCTTTAAAACTCTAAAAAAAACATTAAACTTGAAGTGTTTAAATAAAAATTAAAACTAAAGAGATATTTCTAATAAATTAAATCAGGTATTTTATCTTAATTCTTACTATTATGGTAAAAATTTTAAATTGCTATAAATTGTTTGAACCAAAAATTTTAAAGCAAACAAATTTTATAACCATCATGGGCAGCATACCTTAAAATAAGACTTCCGCAATAAATTAGAGTGGTTATTGTAAATCCATAAATTATTTTATATTTTGGGGTTCGTTTTTTACAACGGTTTTTTACAAGAGAGTTTAAAATAAAAATATGAATAAGGTTAAAGTTATTAAAAATATCGTGGTAAACAAAACTTTTAAAATGGCACAAACAAAATTTTATCCGCGATAACGCCCAAAAGTCAATCTGTTATCAAAATTTGTCGCTCCCTCGACAAATTATTTTCACCCTTTAAATAAAGTTCACAAAAATCAAAATTTTCTCTGAATATCGAACTCAAATAAAAAAAAATTGCTCAAAAAATATAATCACTTTAATTAAATAATCTTCTCACAAAATTTAAACTTTCTTGCGGTCACTTTCGACCAAAAGTTTGAAAGCATTCAAACAAAATTTTTCAATAACCATACTCAAAAATAAAATCTTAATTTCAAAAATACTACTTGCACAAAATTATACTCAAAAAATCGGCAGAGCAAAATCTAGGCTTTTGTCGTTTCCGTCATCTTGGCAAGAAAATCTCTTTCTACTCACCTTTCTGCAAATATTACATTTCAAAAATTAATATAACAAAATTTAAATTTAAAAAAATCACCAAGGTTCGGTTGTTCAGTTGCAGGCTAAACCAAGAAATTTAGATTAACTAATAATATTTTTTAAAAAACAGCTTTTCAACGTAATATTTCATTGATTAATCCAAATCTGTTGGTTTAACTTACAACTGAACAACTGAGCCCAAAGGTTTCAAATCAATTCAAAAATTACAACTGAGGGACTGAGGCGTTCAAATCCTCCTTTCGTAACACGGCAATATATAAGCTTCTACAAATACTGTGTACCCTGCTAGTGACAACAGCCACCCCGGGAAGAAGTTTCTTTTCACTCAAAAAAGGGAAAGCTATTTAAGAAATTCTACTGGATAAGAAAGGCTAACAAGACTAGCTCTTATTCTTATGTCTAGTCATAGAACTATGCCAATCCCCAGTGACCTGGTTTTAGGATAAATTTTCATAGTGCAAGATGATTTTAGTTGGTATACTTTAAGTTTTTTTAAATTGCATTTATTTTGCCGATTTTAGCATGACTGACGGTTTAAGTTGAGACTTAAACTTTTTTATTTAGGTATTTACGTATTTATTGAGTTCCTTCTATTTTTAATTTTATATTTTATGTTTGTTTTTTATTGTAGTTTTTTTTTTATTTTTTATTTTTTGTTTTGAATATTTTTTATCCTTTGTATTTTAATAAATTAGCTATTTATTTTTTAATTTTTTTAAAACCCCCCCCGAAAATCTAGTCTAAATACGGCCCTGCACATGAGCAAAAGTTAGTTGAGGTATTAAGAAAAATTGATGAAGTTGATCAAGAGCTTATAAAAAAATATTTCGTTTATGCGAACAATAAAATGGTCAAAACCTATTCCACTATAGAAACTTTTTCACTTATAACAATATTAAGTATCATAAGTATAACTGTTATATTATTTAAGCCTAATGATCGACTAGAGATTATTGGATTGCGATGTATAAATTTTCTTGGAATTATATTTAAATCCTCACTGGGTGATTCGATTCGAGTGCTCTTTATTTCCATTGCCAATAGATTTAAACTATTAAACATTTATTTAGAAGGTTCTGCTAAAAAATTTAACTTCAAATTAAACAAAATTAATTCTGTGTACTGCACGTTACATGAAATTACCGAATTAGCAAATAAAATTTATTCGGTTCCCTTGCTTATGATCACGTGCATAGATTTTAGTACTCTCACTATGCAATTATATTATATTGTCGTATTAACAGAAAAGAACAAAATGCTGTGGTTGATTTTGTTATCCTGGATACTATGTCATTTATGGGACAGTTTTGCAACTGTGGCTGTGTGTAAAATGATTTATTTTAATGTAAGTATTATACGTAACATTATTATTTACATTTTTAATTTATTATAATTAATTTCTTTTGTTAATGATTCTAGTTAACCATCGTTTTATGAGTAATTATGGAATGCTATATTATTATTGATTATTATTATTAATAATATAAATATTCATTGTATTAAGAGCTGATTTCGTAGTAAAATTTAATGTATTTTTGAAAATTAAATAGGAAAGTTATAATCAAACAATCAATGTTAATTGAATTCTTCCATTAAATTGATGTTATAAAATATATCAATATAAAATAATATTCTGTGATTATACAGAATTATAAATATACATTATTCTAAAAATAAAACTTTTATTTATGTCAAATGCAAGATTAGCTACAAAAATTATAAATTTAAGAAAGTCCTACCGATTCACTTTTTTAAGTTGAGAAAATAATAATAAAATAGAAAATCAAATATTATTATTATTCTGTTACATTTTGATTTTTGTTCTTTTTTGCTATTTATTTCTACTCACGAGATGATAGGTGTAAAAATTGTCAAGCACATAATAAAAAATGAATAGATAGAAAAGATTGAAAAAACAGAAAATAAAATTAAAGCAAAATTTTTTTAAAAACAAAATTACTTTCCGCAGTTAAACAGCGGGGTAAACAAAAGAAAAATATCATTTTTGATACACAAATACAGGTTGGACTACACTTCAGTGACTTTAAAATAAATTTTCGAATATTTATTAACATATTTGAGATAAGAGGTTCAAGGTTCTTATCCTAACAAGGAGAGGGCCAAGTATGCGAAATTTTGTTTTTGTTTATACTTACACTACGTAAAGATTACACCTAAGACATTATGTGAATAAAATAGTAGCGCGCCATATTCAGCCAATTTTGAGAAAATCGAATTTAAAAATTTCTTCTTATTGTACGAATTAACGTAATAAAAGATAAAATTTGCAACAAAGATTTCATGGAAACGAGGTTAAGTGGTAGGTCTAATAAGCAAAGGGTTCTAGGTTCGATTCTAAGACCAGTACTTTTTTTTTAATTAATTTTCTTTTTAATTAATATGTAAATTAACAGATATTTAATAATTATTCGAAATTATTAGTTTTTCAGATTTCAAACGTCAGATGATATCGTTTTGTCTTACGAATAGCATTTTCAACCATTTCTTAAATTAAAAATTCAACATAATTAAGGTAAGAACGGTAGACACATTGCCTGCTTTTTCGACCGTCTAGCCATCACACGATGTGTTTCTGACTCATTAGTCGTCATCAGTACCGTTTACTTGGTGTTATCACTTAATTATGTGCACTATACCTGCTACTGGTTCACACTTTATGTGGACTGCTATACGCGACGTCACTACACAAAAATAGGAACCGCGCCAACGTGCATTCTCGAGTGATACTCTAATCAAATATAAAAGTTAAAAATCTTGCATTGTGCATAAAAGTTTAAAAACTAAAAATCTAACATAATTAAGGTAAGAACGGTAGACACATTGCCTGCTTTTTCGACCGTCTAGCCATCACACGATGTGGTTCTGACTCATTAGTCGTCATCAGTACCGTTTACTTGGTGTTATCACTTAATTATGTGCACTATACCAGCTACTGGTTTTTTATTTTTTAAACTTTTATGCACAATGCAAGATTTTTAACTTTTATATTTGATTAGGGTAACACTCGAGAACGCACGTTGGCGCGGTTCCTATTTTTGTGTACTGACGTCGCGTATAGCAGTCCACATAAAGGGTGAACCAGTAGCTGGTATAGTGCACATAATTAAGTGATAACACCAAGTAAACGTTACTGATGACGACTAATGAGTCAGAAACACATCGTGTGATGGCTAGACGGTCGAAAAAGCAGGCAATGTGTCTATCGTTCTTACCTTAATTATGTTGGATTTTTAGTTTTTAAACTTTTATGCACAATGCAAGATTTTTAACTTTTTTATTTCTTAAATTGATTATTATTTGAAACGTTTGAAAATTTTTGGGTTTCGTTAAAAATTATATTTTTAATTAAATAAGTAATTTAATAATAAACGAAAAGTTACAAAATTGATTAAATATTTACATATTATATTCAGTATATTATTATTATACATATTAATTATTTTATGATATTTATTTTACACTGTATAATCTTACGATTATACACTGACTAAAGGATATCGTCCGACGTTTGAGATCTGAAAAATTAATAATTTCGAATAATTATTAAATATCTGTTAATTTACATATTAATTAAAAAGAAAATTAATTAAAAAAAAAGTATTGATACTAGAATCGAACCAAGAACCCTTTGCTTATTAGACCTACCACTTAACCTCGTTGCCATGAAACCTTTGTTGCAAATTTTATCTTTTATTACGTTAATTCGTGCAATAAGAAGAAATTTTCAAATTCGATTATTTCAAAATTGGCTAAATATGGCGCGCTACTATTTCATTCACGTAATGTCTTAGGTGTAACCTTTACGTAGTGTAAGTATAAACTAAAACAAAATTTCGCATACCTGGCCCTCTCCTTGTAAGTGGTATGAACTTACGTTTTACATTACAACGTAAATATTTCGTTAGTAAACACATTTTTCTAAAACTATTTTAGTGGAATGAAATAAAATAAACTTTAAATGTAATTTATTGTAACTATTTAATTTATCATCTTATAACCGCGACTTTAAGAGATTAAGTAAGTATGAGGCTCGTACCACCTAAGCCTTGAGGGCTGAACTCCGACAGCTCATTGAAGCTGAAATGAACTGTATTTATAAATGGCATTGAATTTATAGAAAAATATAATGTAGTATAAATAGAAAATATTTTAAAACATTACTACAACATCCCAACCTTACACATTTGCGAATAACTTTACGAAGGTTTCAAATGACACATACATTTGAGTTTAAATCGACACTCCCAAGGAACAATGCCGAAACTCATTTTTACCTTTTTTCGGGAGAGCAATTTGAAAGCTTAAAATATTCCCAAAAGTTTAACTTAACTACAAAATGCTTGTTTTAAATTTTTATTTCCTAAAATTTTTTCTCATTGTCTAATCTAAAAATTCAAAGTCTTGTAATAAAAATTTCAATCACTGGAGCAATTGATGGAACTTCGCACCACACCTAGAATTGATCTTTTCCAGTAATAAATTATTTGTGGTGAAGCCCAGATGGAATACCAGCTCTTATTAAATTCGGAGACAAGGACGCGGATCCTATAAATAAATTTACTTCCACTTTCTTGAAAAGCAACAACCTGCCGTCATAAATTGCCTCAGTTTTTAAACATCAGCTAGCTTTCTTAATTAGCAGAAAGCCAAGCAAGGTTCTAAATAAATGACTAAATTGTGTGGTATTTCACAAAAAATCACCGCTATTAAAGATTTTTACAACCACTGGAAATTCGATAAGCCAAAAAATTATTTTAATTAATAATTAGTGCAAATAGAAAATAAATCACTAATTATAACAACACCAACTCTGATCAAATATATCAGTTTGGCTCGTAAAATATAATAATTATGTGCACAAAAATTTTGTATCTTAACAATTTTAGAATTCAAAAACCAAATAATAATAATTTTAAACAATTATATCAACAAAAAAAACAGTCGTACTCAAATTTCCTCGGTTGCGACGATGATTGCTTCAATCGACTCGGTCGGAAGGTGGAACAAGAAAGATATTAACGACATAAAAATAATTCTTGCGAAAAGCTAAAATCGATGTCTTCGACAAATCCGTGAATATCACGTTTCTTCTCCAGAAAAACTTCTTTAAAAGATCAGAAAATCACAACAAAAAAAAAACAATCTTCAGCACTCTCACAAAAATATGGACGAACGTCCCCCACTAAATTTAAAATTCCAGTCCCCGCAACGCTTTTAAGCAAGCTCGGAATGCGTCTTCGGCTGCGCGTGAAGACTTCCATAAGTGTCCGAGAATCTGGAGCGGCGCAAATCAATTATGAAATAAATTGTTACAGTGTACATGTTATTTCTTGAAATTAAATGAAAGTTAAACGTTTCTAAACGCAACTTGCTTAGAGATGTACAAAATTTGAAACACTTACATATGACTTGAAACAATCAAATTACAATAACGAACATAGAATTTCATTGGAGTTTGAATGAAGCGTTATCGATTGACATTATATTTACGCAAAAATTTTAAATAGAAAGGAAAATACTAAAACATGCCCCCCCCCCTCCTCCGCAAAGATTTTGCAAGTAATTCTGCAACGGTTAAAGCTCAAACAATTTGAATGAAAGTTCGTGTCAATAACGAAATTTTTGTCAGTATACAACAAAGTAACTAATTTAATGATTCCATAATTTTCTTTTTCAATTTTTGGACTTAATCAAACACAAAATTATTGAGAAGTAAATTATCTTTTAAGTTGTTATATGTATCGTATTTTTGCAGGACCCTTGCCATTTTAGTATATCGTAATAATTGCACATTAAAATTTGATTTTTACAAATAAACAAAAAATAACTCACTCTTAAAAAATTAATCGCGATCTCGAACCAAATTAAACAAATTTAATTATTCAGCAAGCCTTAAATATTGTAGTGATATTCTCTTTAAAATAAAAAGAACCCTTATTACTATCTTGAAAGTTTACCTCAGCTAGCGTTTTTTTAATCGTCGGAGAGTATATTGATCTCCCTTAAGAGTGAATTCTTGTGAGAAAACTCTATCGTCGGTGAAAAGAAAAAATGCTCTTTTTAAGGCAAATTGAATTTAATTTATTTTTGAAAGACGTAGTTCGGTAGGTGACAGTTTCACCTTTAGCAGATTTAAAAATTGTGTGTATTGTGTAGACTCGTAAATTTAGATGCACATTTATTATCAAACGTACTCGTCCTAGCATCTAATTTAATTAGTTTTCTGGTATTATCGTGTAAGCAAAATTTGTACAAAATAAATCAATTAAATGTTCAAAAAAATAAAATAAAAATGCACTTTGAAATTTTAATAATAATCCTTAAATAATAATTTAAAAATAAGTCGTCGTTGTCATCCATTGTGATCCGCAGCTGAATTGTACGGCTTTCTTGAAAAACATGTGTTTCATTCGCTACTGTTGGAAAAGTATTATCAGCTTCCCAATTGTTTCTAAAGTCGCTCGATGCAATCTTTACAAATTTCCAAGTGTGTTGTGATTTTTCACAATTAAAATACTTGCAGTTTAGGTAAGTAATTCACTTTTTAATTCTTACTTCGCAATATTTCCAAGATGGCGTCCGCTTTCTTGTTCAATACAAAATGTGTTTCAAACACTTGAATTATTTGAATAATTATAACTTAATTTCAAGAACCAATCTAACTCTGCAAATTATGTTTCTCATCGAAACTTGACGAAGATTCTCCGTCTTAAAACTTAATTCACTTTTTACAAAATTCCATTCGCTAAAACTAATTGTCGCTGACCAAGACAATACGCAAATCGACAAGCTTGAACGACCTTCGCGTCTCGAATCTGTTCTTCCGTCCGCCATCACTTTTCAAAATTTCCTGCTTCAAACTGGAAAACACTAAATCTTAAACAAAATTCAAATTTGGTACACTCCCAAACATTTTATTTTCACTTTAATTTTAGGTCACGGCATTACATACAATTAATCGTGTTGCAAGTTTATGTGTAATTCTGTCTAACATAAAATATTACTGCTTCACTTCATCCTTCAAAAACGGTTGCTTCTATAAAGGCGAAGCGATTACTGACTATCAAACCCGAAAATAAAGTATGTTACAAAAATACGCCACAATATATATCATCTAATTGGTAATTTGCAATTTTTTTAGTTTAAGTTTTACTAAAATTTTGTAAATACACATGTGCCTTTATGTCCTTATTGTTCTTATTACTATTAAAAAAATAATGGCGACAGTTGCGGTCTAGAAAGCTTTAATAATACTGTTCAGTAATGCATGAGAATCGTTTAAAAGAATCGTTTAAGTCAATTTACAAATTTCTTGGTAGTCCACTAAGTCCGTATCCACCAGTCCAAGTACTATAGTGTAATCCATTCTAAAATGTTGTAAAAATTACCTCATATATTGTTGTGTTTAAGAATGATTTTATAAAACAATTTATATTTATTTCTTCTTCTTCTTCTTCTTCTTCTTCTTCTTCTTTGATTAGGTCTGCGACCTGTTTTTACTTAACAGCAACTTCGGTGATGTTCCGAAGATACTATTAGTGCTATGAGCATATTTATTGTTTTACATCCAAGATAGCTTGCTAGGCTTATCTCAAATGTGCCAGTAACTCTGGTTTTTGTTGTTGATAAAGGCAAGTCATCAAGCCAAAGGGACCGTCGACTTTACGTGCCCTCCGAAGCACGGAGACGATCATAAGAAATTTTAGATTCTCCCCGGATTCGAACCTAGTACCTTAATGTCAGCAGTTATTCAGCTAACAAACTAGGCTAATGACCATCTCGATATTTATTTAATTTGAAAAAATTGATATTTGTTAAAATAAGAAGGTTAGCATTAAAAGCTAGCGAGTAGGGGATTTTCGTCAAAAATAGCCGAGGCAGCAAAATTTTGTGAGTTCGATGAATTTATTTGACAATTTAGTAATTTGAGTATTAAAAGTAATTTTTTTGATGAGAAGTGTGACTGAAATTTATAATTGAATTTCGTTAATTTGAAATTTAAGAAAATATTTGAAAATTTGTAGCAGAAACGACAAAGTTAATTGATAAACCGACAGCTGCATGTCGGTATCGTATAAAATTTAGCGTTACCATTTTTAAAAATTCATTGCAAGAAAGTTTAAAAACTATAAAGAATTATTTTTAAATTGGAATATTTGAAATTCTATTTAGGAAATTTGAAATTCTATCAGCTTTAATTTTATGTAGAACCGTTTTCAAGATTTAAGTAAAAAATCAAAATCTGGAATTTTCTTTGTACCCCCTTTGCACCTTTGTAGGTTGGAAAGGTTTAAAACAAATTAAATCCATGGAAAGTAAATATAAATTACAAGAAATTAAAAAATAAATTTGGTGATTCCAAAATACTGATATGAATTTAGCTCTGAAACTATCAAGTTTTACTATGTTATAAACCACGAATCCATAATAATATAATGTAATTTATTGTAAACATATTACAATTTTATTTCAACAAAGAAATAAATTACAATAAATTGTTTAGATAATATGAAATAAATGGTGTACTATATTACTAATAAAATCAATAATTTTTAATATCGTTTTCACTTATACTTTATTGTAAAGTAATTTAATATTCATTAAATTGAACTTTCTAACATTAATAATATTATGCAGTATATACATATTATACTTAATTACGTATAATTTAATTACAATACAGTGAAAAGTCGTATGTGCAATACCAATGAAGCCAATAAATAACAGACTGCAATATGATGATATTTATACTTCTTTAAGTTCATCTTATTTAATACTTAAATGGATTGGCCTAGCGCCATTTTTAATTTTGGGAACAACACGAAAGAGAAAATTAATAAAAATCAATACTTTAAGTTTGTATAATTGCATACTGCTGGCATACACATTGATATCTCTCGTTTCCTTAATTTTCATAAAATACGTTTTTACCATCATAAACATGAATTTTGTTCAAAAATTTTTACTATGTTACGAATTCTATGTACACAAGATAATGATTTTAATTTTAATTGTATTTTATAAAGCACACAAGAAAAAGTTAATTCAACTGTTAGAAATAATTAATAATGTTGACCAAGAGCTGATAAAAAATTATTCCGTTTATTCGAATAATAAAATAATCAAAATATATTCGATCATAGAAACTTTTTCACTTGTAACAGTAATAAGTGCCATGTATATATATATTATATTATTCAATCTCGATAATGATCGATTCGAGATCATTGGATTGAGATGCATAAATCTTCTTGGAGTTATATTTAAAACCGCGATGGGAGATTCTATTCGAGTGCTTTTTATTTCCATTGCAAATAGATTTAAACTGTTATGTTCTGCGTTAGAAAGTTCTGCCAAAAAATGCAACTTTAAACTAAACAAAATTAATTATTTGTACTGTAGATTATATGAAATTACCGAAATGGCCAATAAAATTTATTCGGTTCCTTTGCTTATGATCGTGTGCATCGGTTTCAGCACTTTCGCAATGCAATTATATTTTGATGCCACATTAACTTCTAAGAACAAATCATTTTGGGTGTTTTTATCGTTTTGGACACTAGGTCATTTATGGGATAGTTTTACACTTGTGGCCGTATGTAAAGTAATTTATTTATATGTAAGTACTAAATAGTAATCTATTTTATTGTATTTCTTTTCGAAAAGAACTTCCAACTTGTTTGAAAAAACGTTTCTATGCGTTTTTATAATATAAAATAAATTTAAAATTTTTATGTTATCAGCATTTGCTCATTTGTATTTTAATTTTGGCGGTGTATCTCTGTAAAATATGTAATAAACATAAATACGCACCTCACAAAACATCATCCAATAGCAGCATTAAATTTTCAAGCCTTCTTTTTTTAATTTACGAAACGCAAAGATGATGAAAACTGATGACAATTTAAAAAAATATTTTTTTGTTATAGGTTCGTCGTTTCAAAACAAATTTTATTAAAACTGCTGAAACAAATTATCGTTTAAAAGGCGAAGTATTATCTTGATAAATAATTTAAGTAAATTTTTAAACAATTGTTTCAGGTAAATGCATTTACAAAACAAATTTTACACGAAAATCTTAAAGTAACAGCTGGGGGATTTTTCGTTCTTGATATACCGATAATATTTCAGGTAATTATATCCAACAATTACTACAAAAATTTGTTGTATTTATTTATTTTCAGATGGTTTCAACTGCGTCGGTATATTTAACTATTTTGCTGCAATTTAAAAGCGATTAATTGATTTTACATAATATAGTTCGATATCGACTTAAACGAAATCTAAGACACTAACAAAATAAAATTAATATACTGTTGAATACCTATCCTAAGAAATTAAATTACAAAGAACAATGTACAATAATTTTAGGAATACAATAGCCATAATTTTGCATCAGTTTCAAAATTTACATTCTAGAAACAGTATGCCCGTGCGTTTAACAATTTCAAAACGTTTCAAACTGCTGCAGAAACAAAGCTACTGCGTGTAGCTTGACTCGACGTGCATGCTTTTTCGTTATTTGCATACATTCACAAAATTAAATTTAATTAAACTTAAAGCTATAATATTTCTATATTAAAATTTTAAAATTACAATAATATGAAAATAAATCACAGCTCATCCGAACGAGTTCTGCTATAAAATTGTCTAGAAAATGCAGCAGGACCTTTATTAAATGCTCCAAACCAATTTTTTTGGTAGGCAAATATTAAAAACAAAACAATTGGAATTCCAATTAGTAAACCTAAAAATTAAAACAATTAATTGAAAATTTTGGAATAACATAACGTATTAGATCATACCTATAAGTAAGCCTATTAATATACCAGCATCTTTTTCCGGTCTATTTCCGAATAAATCCAAACATCTCATTGTACTATTTGCTAGATATTCGCCGTAAAAAGATTTATGTTCCATTTCGATCGGTGCTGCGCATCTGTAAAAATTACGTTAGTTTCTTCTTTTCGATTAAATCTACACGTACTTCATTTCTTTTGTCAATTTTTCATCAATTTTCAGATAAATTGGTACTAGCGTGTCGACCATCCACTGATTTTCGCACTCACAGGTCCAAGGATTGCGAGTTAAGTCGAGATAATTTAAATGATTCCAGTTTAATATTAAATGCATATCGATTCGTGTCAATCTATTGCCAGACAAATCAACCTGCACAAATTCAAATAATTTTGTGAAACAATTTAATTTAATTTAAGAGACCTTTTTAAGAGAAGGCCATATTTCAGATTCTTCAACTTTTCTTGTAAAGGCAGCGGGATGTATATTTTCCAAATTTAAATTATTAATTATGTACACTTCTTCCAAACTGCTCAATTTGCTAAACGCTCCTGCTTCAATACTAATCAACTGCATGTTATCGCACATGTGCAAAATTTTTAGAGTCGATATGTTAGGAAAACCACTGTAAAATGCAAATTTTTGTTATCGAAAATAGATGATGATTCACACTAATTACATTTCGGATGTCAAATTGGAAATTTTATTGTCGTTGAAGTATAAAACTTCGAGCACGTGTGTCGATTCTAAAGCTTGAGGAACTGCTTGAAAATTATTTCCCGATAAATCGAGTATCCTTAAATGGGCTGGTGTATGGAAAAGAACATCAGGAATAGTTTTCAATTGACAATCGCTGAGATATAGTTCCTAAAAAATGAGTTTAAAATTTCAACTATGACAAAATACTCTGTTCTAATCCGAATTCTGCACAAACTTACCTTTAAATTTATAATACTTGTGATAGCCTGGTGAGTATTTAGGTCAATAATCTTAAGCGGATTGTAGGATAAATCTAAAACTTCAAGTCTATTTCCTATGTGTTGAAATATGTCCTGATCTAAAGTGTGAAAATTATTTTCATTCAGTTTTAGCGTGGTCAAGGATTTTAATGGATAATCGCCTCCATCTATTCTTAATATACCCTAAATTGTATAAAATTTTCAAAAGTGGAAAGGAAATTATAGAAAATTACATACCTTAAATACATTACTTCCGATCATACTTATATCATTTCCAGTTAAAATCAAAGTGTGCATATTTTCGAGTTGTTCAAAGTAGCTGTTACTTATTATCTTAATGCCATTATTTGTAAAATCCAAAATAGTCAAGTTAGATGCCGGAAACTTCTCTACCAAATCTCCAATATTGCAATCAGTGAAATTAACACTATTAACTGAATATGACACATTTGCTTTATCAAACCAATTTGATGGTGTATAAATATATGAATCAAATAATGGTTGACCACTGCAATCAATATTAACACCATTATCTGCACTTCCTTTAAAACTGCAGTTACATTTATTACATAATGGCGTTTTAGCAGTTTGCCCATGTATCATTGAGAGACATAGGACAAATGATATTATTCGAAATGTGTTTACAAACAGCATTTTCTAAAAATAAATTACAATTCATATTATTATTAAAGACACAGAAATATTTTTAATTCCTTACCCAAATTAATTATTTTCGCTGTTACAATTGATCATAGTATACATAGATGATACCCATGTACCTGTACCTCTCCTTTTCTTATCTTATCGCATACAAACAAGATATTTTTGATTAGCTTTTACGTTATTAATCATTAACTTGTTTACTTAAAATATTAAATCAAGTACAAATTTTGGCCTTTTATTCCTTTTCATAAATACTCACATATTGAATTTTGATTTATTTTTATATTATTTCTTGCCCCCCTTACATTTCTAATTATTCCTGTAAACTTATTTACTATAAAAAATAGATGTATTCGTGTGCTAAGTAAATGTTGACAAAACGCTTATTAAATTGTTTACAATTTGATTATTATTTACAAAATGTATTAAAATAAATAATGTGAAATATGGAATATCACAGACTGAGAAATCCTATACGAAGGACAAGAAGCTAAAGGTCAAGTAAGTGATTAAAAAAAAAAAACCACATGCTTAGCATAATCACATTAGTACTTGAGAATTTTCAAAAATTAAACTAAAATGCTTCGATGCTCTCCATACTATAACGAAAATGTTTGTGAAAGTAATACTTATTATATTTTATTTCTGAACACTAGTGCATCTTAGTTCTAAAAATTATTAATTAAATTTTTGGTAATTCTGAAATACTGATAAACATGATATATAACGAGGCACACACACAATTTACGAATCTATTGATTATTATTACGTGTAAATACTAGATTACCTTTATTTGCAGGGAAATTATAAAATTCTTCAAATCAATATATTACTTTTATTATTAAAATTAGAATTATTGCACATATTAAAATTTACATCACACTCGGCTAGACCTAATATTTTGTAATGAGCTGTACATGAATTGATGATTTGCAGATTTTGCTCTCAAAACGTAAAATATCAACATACAAAGTAGAATAGCAGTAAGTAAACCTGCAAAATGGTTTATTTCACAAAAAAATCAAATTTTTTACTAAAATTTTAATTTACCTGAAACAGTAGCAATTAGCCAAAAAGAATGTTTTTCTTCGTTGCCATAAATATCTAAGCAAGTCAAATTTATTTTTCTTTGATACAAAGTAAACAGCGATAGACCTTTAAATTTGGCTGGATGCTGGCATCTGTAAAATATTTATAAACATTGATAAAGAAAAAGGCTGCTTTTTAACAAAACAATAATTAGAAAATTAATTAGAAAAACTTGACGAAAATGCAATTATTTTTATTTGTTTGATTACCGACAGGTGAAAAATCCCGCTTATATTAAAAAAGTTAATATTTCGTCAGCAGCAGAGAAATAGCGAAGAATCAAATATTTCTTGGTGTAATTAAAAGCAACTACTTTTATGATGAAACTAAGTGCTTTAGGGTAAAATTATAATATAGATAATATTTTGATAAACTTTGTTTTTATCAGTGTTTAATTGGGAGCAGTTTTAGGTTTTACTGCGATATACAAAATTAAAATTAAGGTTTGGCGAATCAAAAACGAAATAAGGTGTAGCGGACCTATACTATATTATTATTACGAATTACCCATAAAAATTTACGAGTGACTGAACCCCGTAGTTGAACACTTTTTTCGTGAATCCATTCACCATTGATGCCCTTAGGATTAATGAAGTAATTAAAAAATTCGAAATCCTATAGACTGAAATGAAATCAAAACACTAAAGACTTTCTGATTTTCTTACGTACGGGCCATTTTAAGACATTTACCTTTAACAACCCTTACCCTTACTTACTTTAAATTACATGGGTAATATTTAAAAATAGTGCTTAGATAAATAGCACAAAAAATAGTAACGATTACAAACTAGTAATTTTTGGGGATTTCTACTGCACCCAGTAATCTTTATAACTAGTCCGCCCCTAAAAAATCTTAAAAAATATCAACACATTAAAATCTGCTAACAGATGAACGTAATGTGAGATCGGGAGATGTAGAATACAAAACATCGATATATAAATCAATAATTAAGAGAGTGCCACATTCAATATTAAAGTATCCTTACAAAAAAAAATCGGCTGCAGAGATTATTATTTTTAATTTTATTTAAGGATTAATTTCATAATTATTATTGGTAATTAATTAAGCTTGAACGATAAAAACAAAACTCAACATAAAACCACGTTTTATTGACTGTAATAATAATTATTCACACCATAGCAATACACACTACGTTGTTAGGTTACATAACGAAAACTTAGTACAAACTTGATACAAATTCAAAATTAAATGATAACACCAACACTCCTTCTCATTTAAATAAGTCCAATACGGTCACGCAAAGACTGATACCTGTATGCTGCCAATGGTTTTGTTAATAAATCTGCCAGCATATCGTTTGTCGGACAATACACACACCTTACAATTTTGTTCACCACATAGTCCTTTACAAAATGCAATCTTGTATCAATGTGTTTTGTACGATTTGACAGTTTTTCTTCTTCGATGATCTTTAAACAACTTTGATTATCTTTATAAACAGTCGTTGGTCCATCCAAATGTTTATTCATATCTTCGAGCAATCTACGGATCCATATTACTTCCTTGCAGGCATCTGATAGTGCTATGAATTCAGCCTCTGTAGACGATAATGCAACACATGTTTACTTACGACAACACCAACTAACGATTTCACCATTTACTTTAAATATGTACCCGCTGTTTGACTTTCTACTCATTTTGTCGTTCGCCCAGCTTGCATCTGCATATCCATATAATAATGACTTTTCATTTTCGCTATTTAATTTTAATTTCAGATATGCCGTTCCCTTCAAATATTTAACAATCCGTTTCAACTCGTTCCAATCATCCTATTTTGGTGCACAAACCTTTTGCGCCAATATGGAAACTGCTGCCGATATATTTGGTCTTGTATTTACTGATACATACAAGAGACACCCAACAAGTTTTTGATAATTCTTATTGCTCACCAGAACTTCCGAATTGACATTATCCTTACCATACCCCGGATCAATTGGAACACTGGACGGTTTCGCATCACTTAAACCAAAATTCGTTGCAATTTGTTTGATGTAATTTTCTTGACATAACAGATATATCCCACAATCGTCTTTCGAAACTTGAATTCCCAGGTAAATTCTAATATTCCCCAGATTTTGAATGTCAAATCTTGTGTTTAACTCTTTCTCAGTGACTAGATCACTTGTTCTTCTTTACATGCTATAAGGATATCGTCCACGTAGATCAATATGTAGCACCAATTACTATTAAATTCTTTATAATAAAAGCATGAATCTACTTTACTTTGATGAAATCCAATTTCTAAGAATGTATCATTTATAACTTCGTTCCAAGACCTGGCTGCCTGCTTAAGACCGTAAATGCTCTTGTTTAATAAACAAACATAATTTTCTTTATCTTCTTCTGCAAATCCTGGTGGGTGCTTCATATATATGGTTTCCTTTAATTTTCCATTAAGGAAAGCAGTTTTTGCATCCAAGTGTTGCACCATCAATCCTTCTTTTGATGCCATTGACAACAAAATTCTAAAGGTTGTTTGCCTGGATACTGGTGCAAATACTTGATCGTAATCTTCCCCATACTTCTGCGAATAACCTTGCGCCACCAAACGAGCCTTAAACCGTCGAGTATCACAACCAATGCCCGATTTAATCTTGTAAACCCATTTCCATCCTATAGCGGTTTTTCCTTTTGGTAATTCACTAAGTGACCAGGTTTGATTTTTCTTCAATGAATTCATCTCCTCTTCCATAGCTTAAATCCAATCATCTTTGTGGTCACTTAACATTGCTTCATTGAACGATTTTGGTTCAATTGTTATATCAACTTTCTTTACGATACTGATTTCTTCAATGAGTCTGATTGGCGGTTTTCCTTTATTACCTCTTTTAAATTCCCTTGTATTTTGAACCTCGCCGATCTCATCGACTTCCTGTTCCGTTTCATTGTCTGAATCTATATTCACATGGTCCAGCTCATTGACCTCAGCGGATGGCTTGTTTACATGTGTCATATTAGATTCTTCTATATCTCTTTCATAAACCACTCGAACGTCTCTGCTACTTACGACTTTACCCGATTTAGGATCTAAACATCTGTAGGCTTTTGAAAATTCATCATATCCAATGAATATCATACACGCTCCTGTTGGATCCAATTTCCTTCTTTTTTCGACTGGAACATGTACAAAACATTTAGTGCCGAATAATCTAAAATTACTCACATTTGGTTTCGAGTCGTTCCATCCTTCGTACGGAGTGGGCATAGTTGTTCCTTTAGTTAGTAACCGATTTTGAATATAATTTGCCGTTGATACATCTTCTGCCCAAAATTCATTACTTAATTTTGCATCAAGTAACATACATCTAGCCATTTCTATTAGTGATCGATTTTTTCTTTCAGCTACACCATTTTGTTGCGGTGTATATGCCGTAGTATACTGAACTTGAATACCTTCATTTTTCGCAAATTCCTTCATGCTGCTACCCACATATTCTCCTCCTCGATCTGATCGCAATACCTTAGGTTTCTTTGAAAATTTTGTTTTCACCATTGCAACATATTCCTTGAACTTATTTGCTACTTCCGACTTATGCGCTAAAAAATAAATTACTGTGTACCTTGTAAAGTCGTCGATAAATGTTACAACGTATCGTTTTCCGCCTTTTGAAACTGTTTGCATTGGCCCACAAACATCTGAATGAACTAAGTCAAATAGGGCATAGGTGTTCGTTAACGATTTCTTTGGAAATGGTAAACGCGTCAATTTTGTTTGTGAACATACTTCACATTGAATCTTTATTCCACAACTGACGATATTAATTAAACCATCTGAATGCATTGTCCTAATTGCTTCAGGATCACGATGACCAAAAACACGATGCCAATAATGAATGCAATTAGAATGTTCTTTGTTGGTCACGGTGTAAATACTGTTTGTTTCTCGCAAAACAAATAAATTGCCATCATTTTCACCAATTGCTATTTCTTTGTTGTTTCTGCTTATTTGACAATAGTCCACAGTATCCTTGTTGTGAAAGTTTACCTTAAAACCGTCCCTTAATAGTTTTTTAACTGACAACACATTACCTTGAATTGTTGGTACGTATAAAACTTCTTTGAGATTTATCGATGATTTTTCTTCGTTATCATTTACTACTTTCACAACACAATCACCCCTTCCGAAAGCTTTTGAGGTAGTACCATTTGCCATATGTACATTTTCTTTATAACGATCATCAAACTTTGCTTTGCTGCTTGTGATATGACAAGTAGCACCTGAATCGATTATCCATCCCGAACTTGTTGGTGACATTAAGAAAAGGTATTCCGAATTATCCCAAACTTTGTTTATCGAATTTGTTTTATTTTTCTTCCATTCCAAGTATTTCCTACAATTTTTCTGCAAATGTCCAGTCCTTTTACAAAAATAACATGTTCTTGTATCTATACCGCTGTACACTTTGTTTGTTTTAGTTACTTGCAATACCGATTCACTAATACTACCCACATTGTCGTTTTTTTCGATTGTAAGCATCGAACTTTGACTGTACTAAGCTAAACGTGATGTGTTCATCTGGACGTGCTTCTAGAGCCATTACCATTGTATCGTAGCTTGAAGGTAAGCTTCGCATGAGCATTGCCGCACTCCATTTATCGGATAACTGTTCTTCTCCCATATCAGTTAACTTTTGTAATAAAGTTACCATCCGATTTATGTGCATCTCCACATTTCCACTCTCATCGAGCTTCATCGAACAAATTTTTCCCATAATACTCACTCGATTTGCAAATGTGTCTTTCTCGTGGTACTTCTGCAATGCTTCCCACGCTTCTTTTGTAGTTTTACAATTCCTTACATGATGTAATTGCGAGTCTTCTATAGCCAAACCAATTGAAGCCCTCGCCATATCATTTTCTTTATTCCATTTTCCCAATGCAGCCGCATCACTTGAAACCGGATTTATTATTGTTTTCCACAAACCTTCCTTTATTAAGACCATTTCCATCTTAAATTTCCATATCGAATAATTCTCATTGTTTAACCTAACAATTGATGTGTATTTACCTTCTGCCATTTCAAAACGAATTTTATACTGTTTATTTATATTCTGTTTTTCAATCTGGGCCCGTAACCTATTGGTAATTAATTAAGCTTGAACGATAAGATTTAATTCACTATAGGAATAAATTTAAACTGCAATATTGTTAATTAGATTAAAAAAAAAGTTGTAGCGGTTTTGAAAACAGACCCATACAAGTGCAAGCTAAAGTAGACACAAGTTTATAAAAATTTTTCAAATAGATTTTTTTTCAACTTTTAAATCTATTCGTATCTTAGTTTGAATATTAAAATTAATGATTTAAAAAAAACAACAAATATTTAACCTTACTTACTACATTAAATGGATATATGAATTGCTAGGAAGAAAATTAATCGTATTAAGTTGATTTTAGTCGGAAAACACGTTCCAATGTGAGAATCTCGTTAATCTATTCAAAACTGATAGAAATTTTGTTAATTGATTCTCGAAAAGCACCGATTATGATGAATTACTCAATGATGGCTGGTACGGTAATGGCGATAATGCGTTAGGGATTCTATCCCTCCCCTAATGCATATGTGCCACATTTATCCAAAATAGGTATAGCAGATTTCTATAACTAAGTACATACTTTTTCACTCTTTCAAAGCGATCGGTCGCTTTATTGCTGATCTATTTTAAAATACAATGGTGTGCAAATTGATTTGAAATCCTCACACTTGGGGGGGGGGGGGTGTTAAGTTGATAATTAAAATATAAACCAATAAGATGCGTTGTTCAGCGTATCAACAGATCTCCTTCATACTTTTTGGCTAAACCTTTCAACTATTTTAATTGTTTTGGCTAAATATCTTCAAAAAGCTATTTTGAAAATTTATTTCTAGATATGTGTTATCTAATGTGTTAATAATGCATAAAAATTTAGAAACCACAAAGATAAAGTAATGTTTTTTTCCCCTAGCCCATTTTGAATTGACCTATTCCGACCTTGATTGCCCAAAATGAGTCGAGATTACAATAAATCAAATCCCAGACGTAAATATGGTACAGATAAAATAATAAAACTTTTTTAAAGAGAATATCACTTAAATATAGTTCTGATACTTACATATATTGTTTACTTGCTTCGGTATTATTATTTTCTTCATAATATGGAATTAAATCGTTTATTAACCATTGATTCCTGCATCCACACGTAAAAGGATTATTACCAATTTCCAAAATTTTATAATTCTTGAAATCTAATAGCAATTCTTCATCTATGTAGGATAAATTGTTGTTATTTAAATAAACCTTAATCAAAAAATAAAAAATAATATAAATTTATTTAACACAGAAATATCTCACTAAACCGTACTTTTTGAAGGGGTGGTAATAATTCTTGTGTTTCGTGAACTCTTATCATTGCATGTGGATGAATGTGAGCAAGGTACGGATTGTTGCAGACATGCAATTCAATCAAATTTTTTAGACCACTTAGAGCGCGAGATCCAATCACTTGAAGCTGTGGCATTTCAGATAAATGCAGAACTTTCAGACTCTCCATATTTGGAAAAACACTAAAATTTCAACATTCCATTGCAAAACAAATATTACAAATAGACGATCAACTAACTTTCCTTCGACTAGCTTTTCAATAGGATTGTTACTCAATTTTAATGTTTCCAATGTTGTAGATTCGTTCACAGTTGAGGGTATGTTGATGAAACTATTTCCAGATAAATCCAAATATTTTAAATTTTTCAAGACAAACATAAATGATTCCGGCAATTCTTTTATTTGTGTTTTACTTAAATCTAAAACCTATAAAAATTTCATCACTGATTTTTTTAAATATTTTACCGAAACTTACTTGTAGGTTAACTAAACTTGCGGTTGCCGTTAGAGTCGGAGAATCAATTACCTGAAGTGGATTTTCACTCAAAACTAATTCTCTCAGTTCGTCTATATGCTCAAAAGTATCTGCATTTAGAGTTACAATTTTATTGTTTCTCAAATCTAATTTCTGCAATAATCTCAAAGGAAAGTATTCGTTTTTTGTGTATATTCCCTAAAAAAAATTAATTTGAAAGTTTTGGTGCTTCTTGAAGTATTATGAACTTACGCGAAAGGTGTGTGGATTAATCTGCTTGATATTATTGTCAGCTAAAATTAAGCTTTCCATGTTTTGAAGTTGGCCGAATATACCAATCCCAAGTTCGTCAATCTCGTTGTTACTTAAATCGAGTAATTTCAAATTCGATTGTGGAAATTGCGTCATTAGCCTTTCCAAGTTTTTGGATTTAATCGTAAGACTTTCAATTGGGTAGGTGGCATTTGTATTATCATACCAATAGGTTTTATTTTGAATTTCATTAATATCCTTGATGTCGCAATAGATGACAGGCGGATCATTTGGTCTTGAGTTACAAGGACAGATATTACATAAAGGCGTAGTTTGAAGATAAAAATTAAAATTAATCAATATTATAAAAATAAACAGGTAATAAGAGATAAGGTGTCCCATTCCTGCAAAAAAAACTATATATTTCATATGATTTTTATTAACAAGGCTAATAGCTAAATTCTGGAGTGTCAGTACGATCACGAGGGAGTAATACGATAAAGTGGACCACAAATTTAAAAATCATCTTCTTCTTTAAGTTATTTTTAGAACTTTCTTTCTGTTTTTTACCATTAATGAACAAAGTTTTTGCACTTGCACTCGTGGTTCTGTGAGTAGATACTTCTCATGATATTTTGGTAGAGTGCTAACCTTAGATCAAACTCGGGCTTTAGATCACAGCAGTGCAGTCGGCATGATCGTATGTCGATTTAAGCTTTGATACCACATTGCAGGTCTTTATTAAAAATATTTTAATGAAATTATCGTAGGAAATTACGTATATTTCAATTATATAATAAATTTTTAAGGATTATTCAAAAATACGCGTACAAAGTGCCAAAATGTAAAAAAGTACATTCCATTGGCTGTTTCCTTAAGATTAGCTCCGCCCATAGTGAGTTTTTAGGTTGTTAACAATTTTTAGACATAATTTGCACTCTATTACTGCATTGGTCCATATCAGGACCAAAAATTTATTGAATTAAGGTTTTAAATTTTTTTAGTAATGGCTAAGACGGCAGATCCAAGATTTGCCGTGATTGCGCTTGTTAAAATCGACCCTCCGTAGCCACCGCTCCAATCCCCTCCGATTTGGCTGCTTCGGGGCGTATTGACAAACTAAAATTTCTTAATTTTAAGGAAAAAAGTATGTAGATTCTCAGTTTATTCGATTTGTAATAATGTTCTCTTTCATATTACATAAGAATCTTTAGTGTAAACTTGAATTCTGTGGTACACTTTATCGTCCTACACCCTTATGACGATTGCAAAGTTATAATGAAACTTTTCAACTAAGTATTGTAAACTATTGTTAAAGAATTTGTATGAATAAACCTCACAAAATGCCAGGCTTACTAGCAGCACCACTGACGCTAAAATTAAAAATTTTTTTCGTTTAATGTGTTTCCGGTAAACCTCGTCGGTAGATATCAAGTATCATACTTTTTGTGTTTTTTTTTAATTTTGCCGCTTTAAGCAATTCTTAAACAATACAATAAAATAAAGAAAAAAGGATTTTGTCAAACAAAGTTTTATATTAATATTGCAAAAAATATATGTATATAAGGGTATTAAATTTGATTCAATGTTCAAAAATAAATTGGCATAAACCACTATCAAAACATCAATAAGGCTCATATGACACGGTCATACTAATTCATGAATTAATTCATCAATTTATTCGAGGTCATCTTCATAAATCCAAGCGTATTACCAATACAATTTCTGCACGATATTATTCATGAATTTACAGTATGTTAAATTTTCGTCAAAATAGTACTACTAAAGTAACCAAAACAATTTTTAAGAGCTTTTGAGTTTAGTTCATATTTTGTGGTTTTTCAAATCACAAAATATTCACAACAGAGACAACACTCACAATGATAATAAAGTAACACACTAAAAGTACAATAATAACCTAAAAATAGATTAGGTTGGCATATAATAAACAATTTGGACATCCACTTTCTGTATTATACGCTCAAGTTGCACGACAAAAATACTGATAAATTTATTCATGAATTAGTTTGACCGTATAATATATGTACATAAAAGTGTAAATAAGGTTAATTTAAAAAACAAAACCAGATTTAAGTAATTATAAATTTTATTATTTGAGTAATAAAAAAACATACCTATTTGAGATTAAAGGACTACATAGGTACTGGTGAATAATAGTTCCGAACAACTAATGATAGCATAACAAGTAATAATGATAGGATACAAGGTTTTTTAGCCCTACAATTACCACGCGAATTTCTAAAATTGGTCACCCATTCAAGCGCGATCCATTAGTAACCTTGTTCGACTCTGACGATCTCGCCAGGATGAGTATTTATTATTTTATTTTACTAAGGCGTCAGTATGAATATTAATAAATACAATGGTAAATCCCAAAATTATTAGAGATGAGAGACAGAAATTTAAATCAACACTTATTAACAAAATTATATTAGAAATTTCTTTTAAGTTAATAATTACATACTTACTGTCTTACTGATGTATATATTATTATAACCAATAAAATTCTATATCATAATATATTGTAAATATGATTGTCTTGATGAATAATTATTGTATTAAACTGCTAATCTTAAATGCCGTATTTAACAAAATAATAAGTTATTGCAAAAACACAATAATGTAGAACACTTTTTAATACCTATTTGGTAATAACGAAAAAATTACAAATGTCGTCACAGTACGTTTCATATTTTAACGTTCTACATTGAGATAAAAAACAATAATGAATATGATAAAATTTTATCTTAGGTAGATTACATAGTAAATAGTAGTGCCGTGTCCACAATATATGAAATGCAGGGATATTCGATGAAAATCTTAAAACAAAATTTTGTCAACTTCTCCAACCAAATAAACCAAACTCAAAGCCATACAAAAAAAACAATTTGTACCAAAAATTACTTTTATTTAGTAAGTAACAGATTTTTAATAGCTATTTAAATAATTCAAAATTTACATATTTCGCCGCTCTTTTAGTACACAAGTTATTTTAGTATATAAAGGTGTAAAAATTTTAGTGTATCCCTGATCTGTAAGGTGTAAATAATCGTGCATTGTATGATGTGATATACTTTCATCAGCTTGAATAATATTTTCATGTATTGGAAAAACATCAACATTCTTAGATTGTTCATATTTATTCATTAACAGTTGATTCACCTTAGAGTTTCTATCACGATTTACATTTGGAAATTGGCCCCTTGGTAAGAGTGTCTACAAAAATTAGTAAAATATTTTTAATTAAAATTTTTGTTATATAATGTTTAGGTTAAGGGGCCCAAAATTTGAAGCGAAATCTCTCCTGCTTGAGTTGAGTAAACTTTGAGAATATTTCTAATACATACTGGTAAGATAACCGAAACGTTGTGAAGTTTTTCTTGAATTATATCGACAATTTTACATATTCCATCAAATACATTTTGAGCTGTACAATCTGAATTATTAGTTCCAACTGACAATACAACTACTTCTACTGGTTGAGATAAATTTAATTCTCCATTATTCACCCTCCATAAAACATGTTCAACTCTGTAAAATATTATAAATGTTATTAATGTTTAATTAACTTGTTCTATTAAGAACTTATTAATTTATAATAATTTTATTATAAAAACAAATAATTATAAAATTATTATTAAATCAAAATTATTTTTATACATAAACATTAAAAAATATAACAATTAAATTAAAAATTAAAAAAAATATTTAATAATATTATGTGACAAAATATAAATAGTGCATAATATGCAAATTTTGCAAAAATAAATTAATTCTAACATATTCAGAAAACAATAAAAAGTATTTTTTGGTCTCATTATTTATATTTACCTATCTCCTCCAATTCCAAAATTTAAACAGTGAAGAGCGCTGAAATATTTATTCCATACTGTTGAAAATTGTAGCAACTGTATAATGGAATCTCCAAGAAAAAGAACCTCGGCTTCAGCAGATTTTGCTTCTGCTAGAAAGCGATTATGCTGTAAAAAAATAAGAGTTTAATTTTTCAGGTAAAATTGTTTTGTTAAAATATTCGTTAATAATAATAATTTGCCATAAATTTTAGAATGCAAATAGAGGAAATGTGTCCGAGTCGGCATACTTTTTTCAGAGCCCTTCGGGCCCGCTCCGTGCCATTTTGGCAAGAGCTTAACTAATTAAAAATATCCTTCTAGAATGACAAAACTCGAAAATAACAGATCTACGAAGACACAGAACTCATACGGATGTCGACCGCATCTGAACGATGAACTTCTTGGCAAAATGGAGTTCCACACGGCAAAATCCGTATATCTCCTTGTGAGGTGTTTTTCCTCTTGTTTTTAGCGCGAAGCTGGAACTGTGGTGGGATTTTGCGAAGCGAATTGCTACGGCGGCGAAGCGGGTTCCCGTGACATTGCTATGTCGCGTTTTATGAGTCCCTATAATTTCAAATTTTAAAATGCCCGTTTTTCGACAACTAATGCCTAATCCTAAAAAATTTTTATTACAATATGCTTATAAAAGTGTATTTTTTCCAATAGTCAATAGGAAAAAGTTCAAATCGTAAGGTAGTTTAACTGACAGTAACCTTTTTTTTCGTATACCTATATTTTCTGCTGTGTTAGAGCGTTTTCACACGGTGCAATATATTGCTAGCAATAAAAAGCCGCGATATTGCTGTGCATCAAAAATACACGTATTTAAATTGAAAGCTTTCACATGAACGCGATGCGTTATATGGCATTGCGTTTGCAGCGCTATATTACAAATACACGCGATATGTTCTACTGATATTGCACCATTTTTTATCGCTGCGTTTTCTGTCCGCAATGCAAGTATACGGCTGTTTTCACACAAGTCGCTATATATTGTCGCAATTTTATTAGTATTAGTTAAAGGGTGTTGCAAGATGCACCATTTATGTATCTAACTCGTATTAAAGGATGAATGCAGAAACGTCGATTTTTTCTACGCTCCTCTCTTTCTTTAATTCTTCTTCTTCGATTACAAATTAAGACCAATAATAGCACTCGACGTCTATTCTCCATGGTAGTTCACGACAAACTACGACAAGCTTGCATAATTATGTTTAGTTTAATTTTACTTAGCTCAATTTATGGTAGCTGATTATCGCTCTGTGTGAAAGTGTGTTTAAAACGCAACGCGATATCGCGGCTTTTTATTGCTAGCAATATATTGTCCCGTGTGAAAACGCTCTTAGCATTGAACAGTTACGTAGATAGTCATTCAAGTTACAATAAATTGTACATACTAAGCTTTTTTTCAACATTAGTATGCATTTTTTGCATATTTTTTGAAAAATATGTGTAGTATACCAAGTAACCCGAACTATTCAGAGTTAAATGGCATAGTACAATTTTATAATTTCGGTGACTCGAAGAGGTCAGTTACATAAGTTAGTGGCCTAAGTAGATAAAAACTACATAAAAAGCATTGTTTTATTAAAAAAAAAATTAAAAAATACACATAGAAAATAAAATAATCAAACCTAACAAATGTTAAAATAATAAATTTTAACTGTTAAGTAAAGAATACATACTACACAGAAACATAATATTTAATAAACACTAAAATGACAATAATTCACATTTAACAGGGTTGAACAAAAAATTGAATTCTGAAAAAATTACGCTATAGAAATGATAAAAATTACTTTAAAAATAAAAACTCTGTAATACAATATAAAGGTAAAATACCACAAATTACATAAAAATTTATTTTTTAAGTTATTTTCTATAAATAGAAAATATCCTAAAAATGAATTTTTAAGTATTTACTGTGGTAGCTAGTAGTCCTTTTCAAATTTATTTTTCGAAGTGACTAGATGGCGCAGTGCGTTCTCCACTTGAAATCCGGTTGTACCGTGATAAGATTCATTCTATTTATTTAACCTTAAAGATTTCATTTAAACACGTGACATAGTTATTTGGTTCTATTTGGTAAGTCACATATTGAATTTGAAGTAAAATTTTTTTTTTAAATTTCTTGTTTTTTTAATTTTTTTTTTGTATATTTTTCTTGCTTCTCATTACTTTTTACGTTTTTCTTATATTATATACGACTGATGATCAAAAATAATTGTAAAATAAGGGCCTTATGTCGTATTACATATAGTTTTTATTTTAAATTTTTATCATTTTTATAACGTAATTTTTTCAAAATTCATTTTCTGGTTTATTCAAATATTTCAAGTTCAAACCTATTATATGTTAATTATTGTCATTTTTATTGTTTTTTTTAATATTATTTTACTATGTAAGTATGTATTCTTTACTTAACAGTTAAAATTCAAAAATTTAAATTTGTTTTGTTTGTTTATTTTATTAAAAATTACGGTTACAGTTCTAATAAATTAACTGCAGATTTCACAAGTAAACATTTTTACATTTTTTAGAAGTTCGGCGCGTTCACAATGACCCCTTTTTTAATATCGTAACCACTATTTGGTTTTTTTGTGTGAAAATAAATCATTGCAATAAATGCATGCCTCATGATCATCCTCGTCCTCTCTCGTAATTTTCTGTCTTGTGCATTAAATTTAATATTCTTCCTTCCTTCTGTTTTTTTTTTATTTCCTTTAAAAGTAATATTTTAGAACTACTGTTAGGTACCCAAAATTTCCCTACGATTCTAACGATTTTCCGTTGTAGCTTTCGAATAGGTGGAAATATCTATTATGAAAACATAAAGGTGAAGACAGACCAAATGTTGAAGCATCTTCGTTCTCCAAATTCTTATAAAATATTAATTTAAATACAAGATGGCATACTATGTCATCTAGCCCTGCAGCAGTGTTATGCCGACTAGCTCAAATAGTCCGCAATGTTATAAAAATTCTTTTGTTTACGATACCGATGAAATAAAGTGTGCCATGCGACGAAAATTTATAGGTTAAGGATACGCATAAAATGTGCCTATGTATTAGAAATAAAGTAAAATTTCTGCAGTAACACTATGAATAATCAATAGATAAGTCGATAAGTAGTTTAGGTGGTGTAACTCGATATTATAATCATATTATTTTTTTTAGAAAAACCAAAAAATACACTTGTTAGAACTAAAATGTGAAAACGTTTGCGATAATATACTTACGGTGTATTATATTGTGTTAACTTAAAACATTTTAGTTCTAAAAAGTGTTTGTGCATTTTTTTGTTTTTTCTAAACAATTTTATATGATTAACACTAGGGATATTCTAAGCTACTTGTAAATACTTTCTTACCTGTTTTTTAAAGAAACTTCTGGAATTTGATCAATAATAAACGGATCTAAACGATATTAAGCACTGTATCTCACTAACAATTGTTGCAAGGGAAAATACCCTAAACTGCGCGATAATGAAAGTGGTATTCGCGAAATGCTCAGAATGCCAACTCAGGCTATATGACAACTCGAACACATATCCCTAAAATACAGTAAAAAATTTCAAATTGTGACGAAGTCGCATACCTTTTTTTAAATAACCAATTGCCAACAAAGTATAAACTTATATCTAATAGTTAAGATAATACCCATAATGGGATGTTTTACGATCCATTGAACAATCATATTATATGTAGTCATGCAGTAGCATTTAAGTTTTTTTGAGAAATCGTCATAAAATATCGCCTTAAAATTTGTCCACGCATCCACAACACTAATAAATAGCTACAAAATTCAATTTCAACATAGAATGCTGAAATTCCTTTAAAAAAATAATTCTTTTTACCTAGTCCCACAGCCGCACTGCATGCTACTATAAATACGGTAACCATTAGGTATATTAAATTAATGGCAATGAATAGTTTTATAAATTTTTATTATATTTCTATTCGCATTTTGCACTACCGATAGGTGGCGCTATACTAAAACAATATGTCCGACTTATGCAGTATTGGAAATCGTCAGTGGCGTAGCCAGGAATTTAATTCGGGGGGGGGGGGAAGCACGAGCAAAGCAAGTCTTGTAATAGCGTCGCAGACGAAAATTTTTCAAATTTTCAAAGTCAAACGCTTAATAGAAAGTTAGAAAATTACAATACAAAGAAAATTTCGGGGGGGGAGGCCTTTGAATACGCCACTGGAAATCGTATTTTTTAAATCAATTTGGTTTATATTAATTAATTTTATAATTTAAATGATATTTAATGATAAGTCTATAAAGAAACACTTAAAAAAAGATTGAAATACACTTAATTCATAATTTATTCAATGTAGGTAACTAACTGTTAAATTTTCTTTTAGAGAAAATGACCACTGAAAATGCATTATTATTACTTTCATTAGCAAAAATTTTTTATTATTTAGATGCTCTGCCGTCTTCTAAATATATCAATGAGGAAGAAGTAGTTTTAAATGCCAAACACCTCATTACATGTGGAATTAAACACCAAATGCATATGCTATCGAGATATTTGCTTTGTGCTTCCAGACCACTGCTTTAATGGAAAAACTTCATAAAATTCAATGTGATTTTTTAATAAAAGAGGTAATTGAAATCAAAAGTGCATTATGCACTTACAAAGCTGGAAATTCTGGTCGATGTAAACACATTTCTGCAGTATTAATAGCATCATACCTACTAATTATTTTCGCGTGGAAACTTATGAAAACTTAAAATTTTTGTTTGACCCGCCTTGCTATGACATCCGTAAACACCACAATTTATATTATTAATTTTATTTTTCAGAATTTTATCCATATTACTTAAAAACACTCAAAGCGAAAAAGACGTCGATTACTGCCTATGCTAGTTACGTGGCGCTTCATATTTTGTAAAACGCGAATTGAAAATATAAAATAATTAAATATAAGTGGGCCACCCTCTATAAATCGTCCCATTATGTTAAATTACAGATACTAGTGCCACCTACATTTCTAAAGATTAATTCACGTAAAAGAAAAATGATACCTACTATATCATAGCAGTAGAATATTTTATTATCTATTATAAACAAATAGGTCTATATTAAAAAATTAAAATTAAGTCAAGCTACTCACCATACAATTCCATCTATCATCACCAACTATGTCTGGTTTTGCCGTTGACACGATGCATGGATTGGTATTATACTTTTCAGTCATATTTTTTAGAGAACTAAAACATTGAGCTTTCAAATAAAAAATACTTTTGTGGTTGTATGAACGAATTGCGGTGTTAAATATTAAACGAATCATATATTTTTAAACTTTCACGTTTAATTGCAATAAATCTATTTACACGAATGCTATTTTTGACAGTTCCGATTTAACAACCTCAATTTTCAAATCGGTCTATCGCAACCAGTGACTTACAAACAAATTTCAGCAGTCTCACATTATTTTAGAATTGCGTTCAATATTATATAAAATTTTCCAAAGATTCTTTAAAATAGCATAATAATTGTAAGAAACTATAACAAAAAACAAGATTCTTATAGTAAAATTATAACATTGAATACCTTTAAAATTAATTATTAAATAACAACTTTGCAAGGTGATACTCGACTTTTGTAACATGAGATTCTATTCTTTTTAGTGTAAAATAAATTTCCAATCCTACAAAAATTATGTTTCAATGCAATACCAAATGTGGCCAAACAAATTTTTGTTGCTTTAAATTACCTTATATGATGGTAAAATTTTCAATGCGCTAGTTCGCATTGTCTATGAAATCCTTCGTGGTTTGACAAAATTTCCAAATCTTCAAAAATTTAATTATTTATTATAAAAGAACTTCTAATCGTAATCAAACTCACTTTAAATATTAAATAATGAAAACTTATTAAATCTATACGACAATACATAAGTACAATAACAAATCTCCATTGCAACTAATAAATCAAAACTCTCAGGTCTCCTTATCCTTCATTATAAAATCAGAATGCCGTAGGTGTTTTTCTGGCCTTCGGTATTGATTTACAAACTATTTTCTACGGTTCCTATTTTTTGCTTATGTTCCTAATTATTTCTCAGGAGTTCTGGCGACCGGTAAGTCTGGTGTATCAATTATTCTCACTATTTAACAACTAAATAATTTTTCAGTTTTAACGTGTGAATAATAAAAAGCAAAGAACATTAGGAAGTATTTCATACCAGCTTTATGATAAGAGCTTCATCTGTTATTGAGAAATAATTAATAGAAAAGAAAATTTTTACATAAAGTTTTCGTTTATTTATTGATAACTTTTCCACCTAGACCTGCTTTCATATGTGCCAAATAAAATAGAAATAAAATAAAAAGTACTAGAATAAAACAGTAAAATTTAATCCAAAATGAGGCACTAAAAGCAATAGTTAAGTTTGAATAGATCAACTCAATACGGCAGATTCCTTGAAACTAAGTAAATTCTGGTCTTGAACCAGAGAGGAAGTTCTCTTGCCTGATGATGATGATATAGTGAAAAAGTTTGCGATAATAAGCATACTGTGTATTTATATTGTGTTAGCTTATAACATTTTAGTTCTAAAAAGTGTTTGTGTATTTTTTGGTTTTTCTAAAAAAATTTTGATATGATTAATTAAAGTAAGTAACCAATCAAACAACAATAATTTAAAAATTAGTGGTAACAATTCAAATATATGATTGTATTTATCTAATAAATTCGTATCTTAGAGATATGTAAGCCAATCAGTCAAAAAAACAACTCAGAAACAAAATAGAACTAAAGTTTACTATAGGTCACCGGTTAACTATAATAGTTCCTATCCCAGCCTACCGAATCAACCAGTAACGACATACTCGAACACAGTAAGTGGCGAGGTACAGCAATCCCAACAAAACTACGTACAAAACCAGCCATCAAATGCCTTCAGAGAACTTAAAGAAATACTAAAAGAGCTAATAGAACAAAACAGAGAAAATGTCAGAAATATGTCCACCATGTTAAATCTCTTAACATCTCTTGTCAACAAAACATGCTAATAAACCATAAATACAAAATATGCATCTGGAACGCTAACGGCATGTATCAACACCTCAAAATCAAATCGTTTTTAATAAACCTAGATATAGACATAAGGTTAATATCTGAAGCAAAAATCACTGACAAACATAATATCAAAATTCCAAAATACAAGGTATATTACACCAAACATCCAAAAGAGAGCAAAGCCCATGGAGGCACAGCTATAATCATCCGTGATGTTATACGCCATCATGAAACAGAGAAACACCAAGAAGAATACCTACAAGCTACTAACGTGATTCTGAACGACAAATCAGGGGATTGCCTCATATCTTCAATATACTGCCCACCAGGCCACACAATCAAACAAAAACAGTACGACAAATTTTTCAACACCTTGGGGAAAAGATTCATAGTTGGAGGGGATTTCAACGTTAAACATCCAGAATGGGGTTTGAAATTAACAACTACGAGAGAAAGAGAATTAAACAAAATTATAAAGACCAAACCATACCATGGTTCTGCAAACCATATCTACAAGAGACCCAACCCATTGGCCGTACGATGAAACAAGAGCCCCCGACGTAATTGATTTTTTTGTTACGAAGGGTATCGATATCAAGAAAACTTCAATAGAAACTAGTCTTGACCTTTCCTCTGACCACTCCCCAGTGATCCTTTCTATATACTCAGAAATAAAAAGAAAACCAAACCAACCAACCTTAACAAGTTGAAAAACCGATTGGATTTCCTTCAGAGACGAACTGGACCAACTCATAAATCTAAATGTTTCCTTGAAGTCAGAACAAGACATTGAAAACGAAGTAAACAAACTGACAACCAATATTCAGCAAGCTGCATGGAAAGCTACTCCTGACATCAATGAAATGGAAATTAAAGAGATAACGCCACTCATAGTTTAACAGAAAATAGCTGAAAAACGGGAATTGCGAAAAAAATGGCTACAAACAAAATTTCCATTAGCTAAAACCAACCTCAACAAAGCCGCTAAAGAATTAAAACAAATGTTAGCTGATATTCGAAATAAGAGCCTTCAAGACTATCTCGAAAATTTGGGTGCAACAGACGCTACTGATTATTCTCTGTGGAAAGCTACAAGAAATCTAAAGAAGCCAATGCATATAAATCCTCCAATCAGAGACCGAAACAACAAGTGGACTAGAAACAACAAGCAGAAGGCCGAAGTTTTCGCAGAACATTTGGAAAACACTTTCCAACCTAATCCATCATTAAATACAACAGAGGAAGAAGCTAAAATTCAAGACTATCTGGAAGCTTCTTTTCAAATGGACCTACCAATCTCAAAATTTAAAATTAAAGAAATCAAAACAACTATCAAAAAAAAGATCAACCCAAAAAAGGCGCCCGGATTTGATCTTATTACCGGGAAAGTTCTACAAGAACTGTCCGAAAAGGGGTTTAAAGCATTAACTCAAATATTCAATGCTGTTACTAGGACTAACCACTTTCCAAGTCAGTGGAAAGTTGCGCAGATAATAATGATCCCGAAGCCTAGAAAAAATCCAAATGACGCCAAATCATACAGACCTATTAGCCTGCTTCCCTTGATGTCGAAGGTATTTGAGAAGGTGTTTATGGATACACTGAGACCAATAGTGGAGGAGCGAGGCGTTATACCTGACCATCAATTCGGTTTTCGTCATAAACACGGCACCATTGAACAAGTTCATCGCATAGTGAAAGTAATAAACAGAGATCTAAACAACAAACGTTATTGCTCGGCAGCGTTCTTGGACGTAAGTCAATCATTCGATAAGGTCTGGCACGTGGGACTATTACACAAAATAAAACTTAACCTTCTTTATCACTATTATCAGATCCTCAAATCCTATCTTAGTAATAGACATTTCCTAGTCAAACAAGAAAGCGATCACACCAACCTTCACCCAATCAATGCGGGAGTTCCACAGGGAAGCGTTCTTGGCCCTCTCTTGTATCTCATATATACAAGCGATATACCATCAGCACGATTTGTTACCGTCGCTACCTTTGCTGACGACACAGCAGTACTCGCCTCACATGCAGATGCAACCATAGCATCTAGACGTCTGCAAGATTGCCTTAACAGAGTGCAGGAATGGATGAAGAAATGGCGAATAAAGGCAAACGAGACCAAGTCTGCGCACGTAACTTTTACTATGAAGAGAGACACCTGTCCACCTGTAAAGCTTAACAATTATTGCCAATTACCTCAAACCGAGAATACCAAATACCTCGGCATGCATCTGGACAGAAGCTTGACGAGGGGAAAGCACATAGTCACGAAGAGACTACAACTTGGACTCAAATTGAGAAACATGTACTGGCTTATCGGGCGAAATTCCCAGTTGTCCATTGAAAACAAGATACTCTTGTACAAAGCCATACTGAAGCCGATCTGGACATATGGGATTCAGCTCTGGGGCTCAGCTGCCAACTCAAACATAAATATAATACAGAGATTCCAAAATAAGGTTCTTCGCATCATAGTCGATGCACCATATTACGTGCCCAATACGGTCATACTACGAGATATTCCACTACCCTCTGTCATGGAAAAAATTAGAGGATTCAGCGAAAAATACCGGGAGAGACTTTCAAACCATCCAAATGCTACTGCTACCCAGCTATTGACCAACAGTGAGAGTGGCGTGCGCAGATTGAAAAGATATCAGCCAGCTGATCTAGTGAATAGACATTAAGGATAAACTCTGAGGGGTTAATTGGAATAAAGAGATTGCTCACTGAAACAATTCTCTACATGTTATTGTAATTTGTATTTGTCATTAAAAAAGCTTATTATCCTAGGATAGATTGCTTGTATCGAAGGAGTTAATAAAAAAAAAAAAAGAGAGATATCTTGATGTGAGGAAATCAAGCATTATTCCGCTACCTTATCTAACCCACCTTCTTTATATTCTATCACATTTTTTAAATTTTCCACAAATTGAAAAATTATATTGAAAGTAACTTGCTTACCAATCAAATGATCTTTGGTGTTTGAACAGGAACATTTCCAATAGAAATAAATACCATCATTTTATCAGGACTACTATTATTCATAATTAAGTGTTTGTTATATCAAAATTGTATAATAATAGGTCCGAAATAAAAAGACACTACGCAGGAAAGCGGCGCTAATTGTTTTAAATATTCTACACTTCTAACTTAAAGGTTGACAACGTAAATATACCGGGTGACCGGCCAAAGAACTGAACATAGGGAAATAACATGGGATATTTATTTTTCTAAATTCTTGCGGATTAGAATAAAAAAGGTATCAAATTAAAGAGGTTTTTATTCCGAGTCTAAAAAACTCTCACAACTTGATATTTCATTATTTAATTATTGTTAAAAACTCAACAGTAAAATTAAAAAATACAGTTTTTAAAAAATATTTAAATTTTAATCTTATTAACAATAGCAATGCGACGACTAAGCCTGCTAATATACTTTTTTAATCTGTATTTCTTAATTTTACTATTGAGTTTTTAACAATTTTTTGTCTTTAGAAGCGGAATAAAAATCTATTTAATTTATACCTTTATACCTTTTTCACTCTTATCTATTATAATGGGAAGCAGAAATTTAGAAAAATTTAGAAAAAAATTTAGTTTTTTGGCCGATCACTCAATATAATATTAATTATTTACTGTATAATATTATCCATAATACAATTTACTTGCCATCAACAGGATGTGGTAAATTAACCGAATATAATGTAGGTATTTATGAGTAAATATTTTTAAAGTGCTTCTGTAAAAATACAAGAAGCTCTATTTCAAGTTCAAATCATATCAAAATTTTAAAATACATTTTTTATCATTCACTCTTAATGTTCTTTTGATGACACTTGACCGTCGATTGTTGTAACTGTGCGTTGCTGTCTTTTAATTCCTGCTAATATTTTTATATTGATTTTTTGCGCTCTACGTTATTAAATTTTGTTTTTGTTTCTATTGATTTCTTTTTAACATTTTATGGTCTTAAAAAGTAGTTCGAGAATTTTGTAAATCCTTTGTCTTAAATTCACTCAATTTAATTTATAAATACTGTTTAATTCTTCTTCTTGTTTAGTCTTTTGATATCATGGGACCTTTTTATTTCTTGTAATTTGTGTTTTTTCTCCATTTATGAACTATCTGATGCTTTTCATTTCTTACCAATTTTTTAATGCAATATTGCTTTTGTATCTTAGAAATTCTTAAAAAACTTGACAACAAACATCTGATCTACTAATTCTCTTCTATTTTATTTTATTTAAATATATCTTGTCAACAACTCTGTGCGCTTTTGCTTTTTCGCACGTTTATAATAATATAAATTTCATAAAAGTAAATTTCCTTGGTTATTATTGGGCCTTTAAAAATATTAGACTTTTTTATTCGGTTGGGGTCTAGGTTTGACATTTTAAATTAAACTGTACAATTAAGTACTGCAGAAAACTTATAATACCTATTAAAATTACATGGGTTAATGTATAGCTTATATTTAATTACTTTTATTTGGAATAATTTCTATTTTGTATTTACACAAGCTAAATTTTTTTTGATAAATTATATCTAAGAGTTTATAAGTTTATCGAATTAGCATATTAAATTAGGAAAGTAATGAAAAACTGGAGTTAATTAAACCAACATAATAAGGAAAATCATGGATAATATACTTAATTTATTATACTTTAATCTTTGCTTGCTTGTATTTCTTTGAAATGTAAATAATCTGTTCAAGTGGCATTTAAATTAGTGCCCTGTAATATTTTTGGAAAACGATATACGTAGAAACTCAGTTAAAACTTTAAATTAGTATAAATTACTTCGTATTACTACGCAAAAAATCTTATTTCGGTACTTTTATTTAAGAAACATGATTCATATACTGACATTTTTTCATTGTATAGGATTATGTTTAAAAATCTTAAAAACAACTTTTTAACATAGCTTCGCACTGTTAATAATAAGAAGTTGTGGAAGTTAGTTTTTTTAAAGTTACCCAAACAAGTAAGGCAAAAAATAAATTGAAACCTTAAAATTCGAATTCCGGCTTTAAGCTTTAAATTTTGACATAAAATTTTGTACAATTAATTGTTATATTTATTTGGAAGCAGATTCCATGTCTTTAACTTAGTGTTGAAGATGTAAAAATTTTAAATTGTTTGTAGGTATGATATGGTTCAATAGAAGATGTTTCAAAAATATTGAGATGAAATTAATACTTCTAGGTGTAGAAGTTCTAATGTATTTTTTTCATTATTTGTTTGGACGACTGAAACAAATCTCATCAGATACGAAACTGAAGAAAACTTCGACTACATAATAATCCAAAACGTTTAATTTGAAAAGCTACTACATTATTGTTTTCAAAAATAATTTTATGACATTGTTATCATTTCATTTGGAGGAAAATTTAACAATAAATAATGTGAAGATAACAACTGTTAAATTTAAATTTAAAGCACAAGTTCCACTATAATTTGAATACTGTTTCAATTTTATAATTTTTCAAATAGTTCAAGTACGAGTAAGTTATTATAAATACTACCCATGGATATGGTTAGTCTTGGTAATAATTAGAAATATTAAACGGTTTGAATGCGTAGTTTGGTTTTGCATTTCCAGAATAAATACTTATATTGAAAATTATTTTTTTAAAAAATTATTTATAATTATATTATAAAAATATTATCTTATTGTATATTATAGCATAATAAACAACAAAGTATTTTTAGAACGAATTCGTTGCCAGCACAAAAATTCAATATTTATCATTTGGTATGTTAGTGTAGTTTCGGCTTTAACAGAGATTAAACTAATATTTAAATAGTTGCAAACTGATGAACCCTCAGTTAATTATAATATGTGTTATAATTTAGATTGACAAAAATGTACAAAGTTGGTTTATTAAAAGTAAGTCTTACTGAAAATTCATTTTTTTTGCATGTGATAATAATTTTTGTTATTTAAAATGTCGTAATTAGTAATTACTATTGCATAATTCTCATTACCTTTGAGGGTGAAAATTTTATTTAGTTAATTATGTAAATGTAATAATTGCTAGCAGTTTTCTTTTAAAAGTGAAAACCCGATTTATTGCAATATTTGACTTTTAAATGATTAGATCAGTGTCCATAAAAAGTTTTACCTTCAATAAATATATTTTTGATAATGATAGTACATATCTATCGCCAATTTTCAAACAATCTGTGGAATTTACTCCAATATGTATACTTTTAAACTTAAATTAGTATCAATGTAGTATTTCTAATTACCGACGTAATATTGCGTAACTTAAAAAAAAAGGCTTATCTCTTCCTGTTGAAATACGAGTATAGTAACCACAACTAAAATTGAATAATAATTCTTTTATAAATCAGGAGACAATACCTTAAACTTCACTGTTTCTAGTGAAACACCTTATGAGTGCTTTAAATTAAATTTTTTAACCTTATCATACTATACTGTTTCTCCTTGAAGTAACTTATAATAAATAAAAACACACGGTGAATACATTTTATATTAAATTTTGTCTCGTGCTAACATTATTATTTAAATTATGGTTATCGATAGAAATAAAAGAGAAGGAATCGGGATCTAAAGCCCGAATTTAATCTAAGAACTACGCATCTAGTAAGGTTAGCACTCTACCAGAATATATGCAAATACTCAAAGAACGGTGAATGCCAAGTGTAAATTTGGTATATCACATGGTGAAAAAACAGGACGTAGTCCTAGATTAAGAAGAAGAAGAGAAGAAGAAGATAGGAATTACTTCATATGCTTCTGGAGGAATTGATACTGTCGAGTTTTTGTTTGGTGCATCGCCCTTTTAATCAATTGCTCAGTGCCGTAACTAGGTAAGGCTGCGCCCTTGGCAAACCTGTAAAGTTGCGCTCCCCTCCTTAACCCCCGTCGTAATGGGCCGGCAGGGATGATCCGGGTGTCGCCCCGGAAAAATTAACAAATAATTATTGATCATTGCGCAATTAATAACACATTTAATTTCTTCAGTAAACATATATTATGTATCTTTTACAAATTGGAAAAATAATTTTGTTTTGTTATTAGGCCCCTCAAGGTAATTTATAAATATTAATAAAATACACTTTCCTCGAGAATTATATATTTGATGTGAACATGTTTCGACAGTTGTCTTCGTCAGCACATCGTACAAGATTAAATCTTATTCAACTGATAAAATGTTATAGTACATTATAATATTACAATTTAAAAAATTGTTGAAATTATTATTATTATTTATTTATTGACAATTTGTCAAACCTCAAATAATTACTTATTTAAATTTTAATATAATAATTGCTCACGGTTCCAAATTCCAAATTCCAAATTCTAAAAGCACGTTCGATGCAATTTCTTGTTTGAATTTGAACGGCATAGTATCGGTGTTTATCTGGAGTTCTAAGATTTTGTAATGAAATAGGGAGACAATATGACTTGCAGGAATATCCACCATCTTTAAGTAAATAACTATCCGGATGCATAAAACCTTAACGCAATTATGACTTGGTTTATAACTTAAATTGCTTTATTCCTTTTTGTTTGGGTTTCCAATTGTGGACCAATTATAAGAATCAAATCACGAACAGTATTTTTGTCAAACCAATATCTTATTTTAAATACGTAGTCGTCTAGAAACTTAAAAGGATTTCGTCTGTTCCTAATAATTCGCTCACGTGGCATTGCTGACAAAATTTCTTCCACAAATTCTATATCAGAATCAGAACTCGACATATCCATTTCAACTGATAGAGCCTATAACCTTAATTTTCAGTAACCTTACTTTTCAGATAACGTTTTAATGAACCGTTATATTCATTACAACCCAAAATGAAGCTGTTTTTATTACGGTTGATTTAACATGAGATTTTACATTATCGTCGCTTGTGAATACCAAATATCACTATTTAATCCTTCGTAACGTATAACGGACCATTAAATTAAGTTGTTATTATTACGGTTTATTTAATATAAGATTTTACATTATCATCGTTTGTGAATACCAAATATATCACTTTTAACCCTCCGTAACGTTTAACGGACCGTTAAATTTAGTTACGGACGTTTGTGAATACGGGCATTAATCTATGTAACATAGTTTCAATTTATTCGTTAGGTATATAGTTTTCTAGAAATAATCTTTCTTAATATCACATCGCCCAATTAAGTGATAAAACTTATAAATAATGTAGTTTAGCCAAAAAGTTGCATAATTTTGTCAAAACAGTGCTAAGTATGTCGATAAATAATGTAAATGGTTAATTCCTTTCTCCTCTCAGCGCTAAAAACCTTAATACCCTGTTCTGATCAACCATCATGTTTTTCCCTGTGAAGTACAAACGAAAAATTTCAAACTTATCACTTTTCAAATAATATTTGATTAATAATTTTGTTTATATTTTAGACTGCACCAAAAACTGATGGCACGAGTTCAACAAATTATGGACCTAAGTTTGAAGTATATAACATATGGACATTTATGCTAAACTGTTGTAGATTAAAGAAAAGCTTTCGCTTATGGTTTAACGAATCGGATTATATTCCATGGGATGATATAGTAGCAGAAGTTGATAATTCAACCATTTATATGCAAATAAAACATAGAAAGAACTTCGATAAAGAGGAATTTTTGGGATGTTTGCAAAAAAGAAAAGCGTTATTTGAGACGCATAAATTGGATAAAGATTCCACTATATTTGTTTTCTATTCTACTTCATCCGGTAAGTCACATTTATATTTTTACCAGTGTAAAATTATTATAAAGCTTATAGATTAAGCTTAAAGCTTAAGCTTTAGATTTAGAATAGAAGAATAGAATTTAGAGATAGAAGCTTTAGAAGAAGCTTAAAGATTATAAAGCTTAATTATATTAGATAACTGCTTAATTAAATTTAGTACAGAAACAAAAATATAAATAATTAATTGATCAGTTGAGAACATGAGATATTTTATCCAAAGGTATGTACAAATTCTTTATCTTGATTTACCTAATTATTGACTAATTATTGTTAGTCGAAACCTGTTACTTATAAATTATAATATCTTGAAGAAAGTCTTTTATTTTGATATTATCAGATAGTACTTAGAGCATGATTCCTTGATTTATTTTAAAACTTAAGGGAGTTTCTTAATGTTTAATTTTTCAAAGTGCTGTTTGTCGTTCTTTTCAAACCAATGTATCATGGTGTGGTAAGGAGCACCAATTATTAATGTCTGCCTAGAATTTAACGTAGGGTTAAAATATTAATTTAGAAATTAATTTAAAATTATTATTTTTATTGAACTTTTATTGTTTAGTTTATTGAACAGATATATCGTGTTCAATTTATTATGAATTATTGAGCTAAGTTAATCAAATTTCACACATCATGTAATTTAACCTTCATTCAAAAAGCGTCAAATAATATAACAGTATCAGAATGAATAAGCAATATTGTAAATGATTTATTATATTAATAATAAATCAATGATTGCTTGTGTTTTGCTTTAATTTTATTTTCTTGTCGTAATCAAAATTTCCAGCTTTTAAATAAAGAGTTTTACTAATTTATATAGTAAGTACTATGTATATCTTATACACATTGAACAATTTTAAAATGATTTAAAATTTTTTTGCTACGGAAAATTTCAAAATATATTTAATTTAAAATATAGTGTCATTTTTACGAAAAGTCTATTAATTACTAGATTGTTATATAATATCTTATCCAACAGCAATGCTAATGATAATAAGTTTTAATTTAAATTTTGTTGATGTAAATTATAATTTACTGAATCCTTTTGTCACTTTACTTTGTTATACCAAGGTATCTTCTTGGTACTACTTACGCAGATGACTTAATTGTCGAATTGGAAGGCTTTAAACACTTCAAGATTTTATATTGAACCTTTGGAATTTTCGTTAAATTAAAAGGCGTTGCCACTTGAAGACTCTTAAGCAAAACCCGTTGACGATTATTACAATAACCAGATACAAAGCCATCAGATATATTTTTTAGATAATACTAAAAATTTATTTTAATGGACCTGGTGTTTTTTCGATGACACTTAACCATTGATAGTCGTGACTGAACATATCTCTATTTCTTTACCAACCCAGGTAGCACCAAATATTGCGCAATATTGGCGCAATATTGTACCAATATTGAGAAATGGTGCAATATTGGCAATGTCCAGTCAATATTGGTGCAATATTGTACAACATTTATGCGGCAATATTGTGTACCAATATTGGTACAATATTGCATACCCACGTTGGGCAATATTGTATATTAATGTTGGTGCAATAATGGTTACAAAAAGCATTAATATCTAAACAATACTGAATATATTCTCCCAAATAACTTCTAACTTATATTATCAGTGATTAGTATCATTGGAAAATGCATAAGCTAACGAGTAGCTAACATATTCATATTTTATTGGTATTCAATATTGGGTCATGATTGCGTACCAATATTGCGCAATGATTGCGAAACTATATTGGTACAATATTGTCTTGCAATATTGGTGCAATATTGATGAACATTTATGCGGCAATATTGTATAACAATATTGGTACAATATTGCATACCCACGTTGGGCAATATTGGTACAATATTGCATACCCACGTTGGGCAATATTGTATATTCATGTTGGTGCAATAATGGTTAAAAAAAGCATTAATATCTAAGCAATACTGAATATATTCTCCCAAATAACTTCTAAGTTATATTATGAGTGATTTGTATTATTAGAAAATGCATTGCTCCCATGTAGCTAACATATTCATATTTTATTGATATTCAATATTGGGCCATGATTGCGTACCAATATTGCGCAATGATTGCTAAACTATATTGGTACAATATTGTCTTGCAATATTGGTGCAATATTGATAAACATTTATGCGGCAATATTGAATAACAATATTGGTACAATATTGCATACCCACGTTGGGCAATATTGTATATTCATGTTGGTGCAATAATGGTTAAAAAATGCATTAATATCTAAACAATACTGAATATATTCTCCCAAATAACTTCTAAGTTATATTATCAGTGATTTGTATCATTGGAAAATGCATTTGCTAACAAGTAACTAACATATTCATATTTTATTGATATTCAATACTGGGTCATGATTGCGTACCAATATTGCGCAATGATTGCAAAACTATATTGGTACAATATTGTCTTGCAATATTGGTGCAATATTGATGAACATTTATGCGGCAATATTGTATAACAATATTGGTACAATATTGCATACCCACGTTGGGCAATATTGTATATTAATGTTGGTGCAATAATGGTTACAAAAAGCATTAATATCTAAACAATACTGAATATATTCTCCCAAATAACTTCTAACTTATATTATCAGTGATTTGTATCATTGGAAATGCATAAGCTAACGAGTAGCTAACATATTCATATTTTATTGGTATTCAATATTGGGTCATGATTGCGTACCAATATTGCGCAATGATTACGATACTATATTGGTACAATATTGTCTTGCAATATTGGTGCAATATTGATGAACATTTATGCGGCAATATTGTATAACAATATTGGTACAATATTGCATACCCACGTTGGGCAATATTGTATATTCATGTTGGTGCAATAATGGTTACAAAAAGCATTAATATCTAAACAATACTGAATATATTCTCCCAAATAACTTCTAACTTATATTATCAGTGATTAGTATCATTGGAAAATGCATAAGCTAACGAGTAGCTAACATATTCATATTTTATTAGTATTCAATATTGGGTCATGATTGCGTACCAATATTGCGCAATGATTGCGAAACTATATTGGTACAATATTGTCTTGCAATATTGGTGCAATATTGATGAACATTTATGCGGCAATATTGTATAACAATATTGGTACAATATTGCATACCCACGTTGGGCAATATTGTATATTCATGTTGGTGCAATAATGGTTAAAAAAAGCATTAATATCTAAGCAATACTGAATATATTCTCCCAAATAACTTCTAAGTTATATTATGAGTGATTTGTATTATTAGAAAATGCATTGCTCCCATGTAGCTAACATATTCATATTTGATAGATATTCAATATTGGGTCATGATTGCGTACCAATATTGCGCAATGATTGCGAAACTATATTGGTACAATATTGTCTTGCAATATTGGTGCAATATTGATGAACATTTATGCGGCAATATTGTATAACAATATTGGTACAATATTGCATACCCACGTTGGGCAATATTGTATATTCATGTTGGTGCAATAATGGTTAAAAAAAGCATTAATATCTAAGCAATACTGAATATATTCTCCCAAATAACTTCTAAGGTATATTATCAGTGATTTGTATCATTATAAAATGCATTGCTAACATGTAGCTAACATATTCATATTTGATAGATATTCAATATTGGGCCATGATTGCGTATCAATATTGCACAATTATTGCGAAGCTATATTGGTAGAATAATGTCTAGCAATATTGATGCAATATTGATTAACATTTATGCGGCAATATTGTATATCAATATTGGTACAATATTGCGTACCCACATTGGGCAATAATGTTTTTTTATGTGGGGGCAAGAATGGTTAAAAACTGCATTAATATCTAAGCAATACTGAATATATTCTTCCAAATAACTTCCAAGTTATATTATTAGTGATTTGTATCATTGCATTGCTAACATGTAGCTAACATATTCATATTTTATTGATATTCAATATTGGGCCATGATTGCGTATCAATATTGCGCAATTATTGCGAAGCTATATTGGTACAATATAGTCTAGCAATAATGTAGCAATATTAGCTGACATTATTGGTGCAATATTGCTTACCCATATTGGGCAATATGTATATCCATGTTGGCACAATAATAATTAAAAACTGCATTAATAACTAAACAATACTGAATATATTTTCCCAAATATCTTCTAAGTTATATTATTTGTGAGTTTGTATCATTGCAGAATGCATTGCTAACATGCAGCTAACTAATTCATATTTTATTGGTATTCAATATTGAACCATGATGGCGTATCAATATTGCACAATTATTGCAAAGCTATATTGGTACAGTAATGTCTAGCAATATTGGTGCAATATTGCTTACCCATATTGTAAATTCAAATTGACATTTTTAAGCAAACTTATTAAACTAGAAATCAATAAACAATCGTATTTCGCATTAAGTGAAAATCTGAAATTTTATTTTTATTGTGGTGATAATAGACGTCTTCAAATTATATCAGTCACCTGTATTTCTTCAAGTTTAATTTTCTCTTTAAGACCGATGATCTTAGTTCTAAAATACGGAAATATTTTATTTAGGTATAAATAAATTAGTTAAAAAACGTCTTTTTATTGAAATAAATGTTTTACATTAATACATAAAAAAACGATCTAAAATGTAAGTTCCGGTATGGTTCAGATAAAACTTTTAGCAATACATGTCATAAGCATTTGATGACGTCATATTCGAACAGCATTGTATTATAATTTGATTTTCTTTATTAAGTATTTATTACTTTTTGTTTATAATTAAAAACAAATTAAATTCTATAAATGCTATGGAACCATGGAAAAACCCTAAAATAAATGCACAAAGAATTTTTAGATTTCAGGTATAAGTAATTTCAAAGAAATAATCGGTGCCATAAAACCCAATACGGTACATTGTTGCATTCTATGAACAAATTTGATAATATGTTTAAGAATTCTGTCATACATATTATGTTATTCTTACATAATATTAATTTAAAAACTATTTAATTTAATAAATGGTACACTATAGCGTACCCGCGTTTTATTAAATTATTTTGAAGTTTGTGACAAACTTATATGCTAGATAGCAATTATTTCTTGAAAGAAAGAATTATTGAATTCCTCGTGGTTCTTTCAATGAAAAATGATTGTTATTTGGCATTTAAGTTTGTCCCAACTTCAAAATAATTTAATAAAAGGTACACTATAGTGTGCGTTGGGTCTGAAAGGATTAAGTAATAAACTTGACAAAACTATTTTTAACAGGTATCTAGTTGTAACCCAGATGCAATTATTATAATGCATAATTTAAAAACTCAGTACGATGTAAGTTATTATTTTGATCATTATTGTTTTTAGTATTATATGAACGGCGATATAAAATATTTTCGTTAATTTCGTCTAAGATCAGTTTAATATTGTCGATAAGACCAATTTTGCAAAATTATAAAATACACAAAATACACACACCATTTATAAATTTGAAGTTAAAATCTCACTTGTAACGTTTTATTTGGTACTTCAAGTGATACTCCAAGGGAAGTGAATATATGTATATGCCACTTTACGAGAAAGTGAAGATATCAGCCCTTATTCAATACTTGTTAAAAGTCAAATAATTTTGGCTTTTGCAAAAACAAAATTATACCTACTTAATGCATCTTGTGTTCTTAGGAGTGATAAGAAAATTAATAGATTTTTGATTAAAACATCATCACAGTTTAGACTTCCAAATTTTAGAAAAATTATGTCTGAAAGATCAGCAAGTTATGCTGAAACTGTTTCATAGATGGAAAGCTACCGAGTTTCGTTTCTTTTTATTGTACAGCGTTACTTATTTTATTAGATATAGTATGTTCTGCACAGTATATCAATTTTTTACTCCTAAATATTGTGTTCAGAATGTTAACACATAAATTAGCTCCAGTGCTAATTTATAAATATAATTTTGTATATATAATTTTTTGTAAATAATTTTAATCTAGAAATTGAATTTCTACAAGAAGGCCTCGTGGCGTAAGCTGTAGAGCGGTAGGGTTTCAAATCCAATAGGTCGGTCGGTTCAGGTTCGAATCCCAGGTAGGTTAAAAAAAATTTAATTTATATTTCAGTTAATTTTCAGGACTAGATACTGATGATATCCAAAATCCAAAAGAAATAAGTAAGCCCAATATAAATAATAAAATATAAATAAAAAAATAATAACAATAAGCCCAATAAACACATAAATAATAAAATTAATTAAGTAAATTTGACAATTAAAATAATATATACTTTAAATAAATAATATATGGTAAGGAAGTTGCAGGTTGGCTGGGATTTGCAAATCAAACGCTATCTCAGTTTGTCGACGTTTCGGACGCCTTTATGGGTCCATTCTCAAGACTAAGAAAAAAGAACAACAATATAAAACCGACAAAGTTCAAAAATAACGCTTTCAACACAGAAAACACCCAAAAAACTCACCGAAAAACCGAGTGATGTTGGCTCGTTTGATAACAGCATGTAAGGAGATATACATATACAATGTTGCACAAAAGATCACTCTCAACGAAGTCAACAATGTTAAAATATAAATAATAGATAAATATGACTCTGGTTAAAAACATACATTGAAATACAATTTTGCAAAATACCGCAAAAATTATTGTCCTCTATAACACCTTATTAAACTAAATGGTTATCAATTAAAACTAATTGATAGTGATGGAAACGTAAAAATATATGTGTTGGCTTGATAAAATTCAATTCTTTAAAGGTTAACGTTGAGGTAGGCAACCCTTTATGTATCCTCCGCAGTATTAGTTATTAAATGTTGTCCATGATGCTGATTCCGCTTCGGGCGAATCTGTGCGAAAAAAGGATGAAGTGTGCTGTCATCAAACAATGATAACTTAGTCAACAGGGGGGAAAAAACAACCTTGAAACAGAAGAAAATCCGAAGTTGGTGAGGTTACTGTGAATGCTGTTATTGTCCTGTCTTTATCTTGTATTTATTAAGAAGATCCTTGTAACCCGCATTGATGTACCTAAAATCAGTCTGCTTATTGATGTTGTTAGGTGTGGTGCTTATGTATGCTGCTTCCAGGAAGGTCCGTTTACTGTAGTTACTCTCAGTCGCCAAAATTTCTACGTCATTCTGAGAGAAACTGTGCGATGAGGTGAGTGCATGTTCTGCCAAACCAGTTGTACTGGATCCATGTTTTACGTCTTGCAGGTGTTGGTAGACGCGAGCAGCAAGTCTTTGTTTGGTTTGTCCGATGTAACACACATTGCATTGACATTTTATTTTGTAGACTACGTTGGCTTTGTCCGGGGGAGGAACCCTTTGTTTAGTTTTAGAGTATAAGATCCTACTTAAACTGCAATTATTACGGAACGCTAATCTCAACTCACCACTATCTATGGCCTCTTGAAAAGCATGTTTTATCTGGTGTTCCAAATAAGGATGGTAAGTTATTTTGCTGTATTTCGGAATTTGTTTATGATCTTCTGGTTCTGTAAGTGGATTAGGGGAATTGATACGATTCCTTCTAAATAAAACCCAATCCACCAATCTTGAGGGGTAGCCGTTTTTTAGGAGTTGCAGTTTAAGTTCGTAGAGTCTCGTAGGGATCTTATTTTTTGGTACACAAGTCTGTATTCTGTGTTTAAGTGTATTAATAACACTCATCTTTTGGCTGTTAGGGTGTGAGGATTCATAATTTAGCAGTCTCTCCGTTGATGATGGTTTCCTGTAAATATCCGTTGTGAGAGTGCCGTCTTCCTCTCTAGTTATTAAAAGGTCTAAAAAGGGTTACATGCTGTTATCAAACGAGCCAACATCACTCGGTTTTTCGGTGAGTTTTTTGGGTGTTTTCTGTGTTGAAAGCGTTATTTTTGAACTTTGTCAGTTTTATATTGTTGTTCTTTTTTCTTAGTCTTGAGAATGGACCCATAAAGGCGTCCGAAACGTCGACAAACTGAGATAGCGTTTGATTTGCAAATCCCAGCCAACCTGCAACTTCCTTACCATACTTTATTATTTGGGTGAAAATTGCTCTCTTAAATAAATAATAATTATAAAAAGAATTTTTTTATTTGCCATCATGGTTAAATATTGGAAGCGATATTGAGCAATATTGCTTTTAATATTGTGCAACATTGCAAATTGTTCTCATTACTATATTGCGCTATATTGACGTCAATATTGTGCGATATTGACTGCAATATTGTGCAACATTGCAAATTGTTCTCATTACTATATTGCGCTATATTTACATCAATATTGTGCGATATTGACTGCAATATTGTGCAACATTGCAAATTGTTCTCATTACTATATTGCGCTATATTTACATCAATATTGTGCGATATTAACTGCAATATTGTGCAACATTGCAAATTGTTCTCATTACTATATTGCGCTATATTGACATCAATATTGCACCAATATTGGACGCGATATAGCCCCAACATTGAAGACTATATTGCTTCAATATTGCTATCAATATTGTGCGATATTGACTGCAATATTGTGCAACATTGCAAATTGTTCTCATTAGTATATTGTGCTATATTGACCGCAATATTGCGCCAATATTTACAGTATGAAGGACCAATATTGCCACAATATTGCGTGCTACCTGGGAAGGTCAAACTAATTTAATATTTTTGGACTAATAATAGTTAATTTTTTTTAGTTTTTAGTTTAACGTTTTTAGAAGGAGATAAACCGCAAATCAAATTGTTGTATATCAATTTCTTCTTGTGTTTCCAATTTTTGCAATCTATTAATAATTCTTGCAGTTAATTCCTTTGCAATTCATAGATCTTGGTACCTCACTTGAAGCGTAAACCCTCAAAACAAACAACTATTTAATAACTTTGAAAGAATTAAAAGATGCTGGAAAGCATCAATTGCGGTTACAATTTGTTACAATAACATTACCTTAATTCAAAAATAACTTCTCGTTGGAAAAAAGCTGATATTAAACAAAACAAGAATTTTCAAATATTTTTAAAAATATTTCAAAATTAATAGTAGTAGTAATTTACACCAAAAATTGGAGGAATAGTAGATTAGTAAATGAGTTCTCTGATTTAAGCATGAGCTGCTAAGTGCACAAAACCTTTTCTTGCGAGTAGTGTGCAACGTATTATCTAATTTAGCATGGGAAAGTCGTCATTTTCTGTACATGTGTACCTGTGCAATTATAACTAATTTATATTTTTCTTGCTTTACAGATGACGGCATCAAAAACGATTATGTTCCCGTGAAAAATATTCCAGAGATACTCGATATAATCGCTACAACGAAGAAATCAATTTATAGTGATTCAGATACCCAATATGGAACCACATACATGTGCATGAACCAAAATAATATTACCGGTGCAGTGGAAGATGCATATCACGCCATAAAAAATTATATTGGAGACACTGTTTTATCACAAGATCAATTGGATTACGTCCAAACAAATTGTTTAAATTACTGGGATTTTCATTATCACAAATTAATAGAAAAAGATGATACCTCTATAACTCATAAGGAAATTAAAAAAGAATTATCACACGTAATACTGGAAAATTTTAAATTAAGATATTCGGAAAAGTTAATATCGGAGTCTTGCAAAAAATTTAATGATCTACTGAAACTTTCATCAATTGTAGTAATTAACCATAAGAAAGGTTCAAAATTTAAAACCTACATTTGGAGTTTGATAAAGAAAATTAATCCCGAAATAACGGAAACTTCTATAAATACTTTGTGGAGAGAAGGTAAAATACATATGCCGATTGAATCTCCGAATCAAAAAACTGACGACATAATTTTACGTGCATTGGAAATTGGAGAATTTAATATAAAAGTAATAATATTGAGACCAACAACCTTTTCGATTGAAAAAAATCAAACTGTTATTACACTTTTACAAAATTTACAAGTCGAGAGTGAATTGATGGAGTTTGCAATCGATGGCTCGGTGGAAAATTTTAAATTTGCAGAAGTTCCTATAAAATCGCTGATTAAATTTAAGAGAAATAAATTACACCAAGATTCCTTTTATTCGAGAGCAAAATTCTATTTTAAATCCACGAAATGCAACGTAAAATCAATAGTAGAAGCTCACGACGAACTAAATTATATCAACGACCATAATTTAGTAAATAACGAGAAATTGCCCGCTATTTTCATGGCAATAAAAATTAAAAAAATTGGTATAGATATTATTGAACAAATTATCGGATTAGGCGCTAACGTGAATGCTTCTATTGAAGGTGATTTAACTCCCATTTTCTATGCAATTCAAGAAAATCGTCTAGATATAGTTAACCTTCTTTTGAAACATGGAGCAGATCCAAATCTTTCAAATAAAGTTGGTGATAAGCCGATGTATGGTGCAATTACCGGAAATAAATTGAATATTTTACAAACTTTGCTTGACAATAAAGCGGATCGCGAAGCATGTGATCATAAAGGCGTATCTCCACTTTTCATGGCATACAATCATAATAATTATGAAGCTATGAAAATACTCCTGACAGGTCATGGAAACCCAATTGCGGCAAATGTTATTGGGAGTCATATACTTCACGAAGCTGCTCATGATAATAATATCAATTGCCTAAAATGTGTAATGAAAATATGTCCAAATTTAAAAATGTTTATTAATGGCAATAGAGACGGCAAAACACCTCTTGACATAGCCGAAGGAAAGAATCACAGCAAGTTTCATAAATTGCTTCACGATGCTGTTAATTCAGAAGCTACTTAACCTGGTATTGAATTCCTAATTTTTAATTTTTTGTAGTTACCTAGAATTTAATTATTGTAAGTGTTAAAAAATATCTGTTTTGTATCTTTATACTAGTATATTATTAAAAAAAATTATACTAATATTAATTAAAGCATTTTTCTACGTCTTCATTTAGCTACAGACATTTTAGGACAAAATTTCGCGATGGTGGTTAACTGTTGTGAATTAGCATGTGACTAATAACGTCTAAATTACGTTTAATTTACTCAACGTTTATATATTACTTGCTAAATTTATATTCAGAGACAGGTGCCTTTATTGCTCTTCCCTCATACCAAAATTTTATAAAAGGTATTTCCAAGGTTTTTAACTGAAAGCGACTTTTCTCAATTTAGTAGAATGTACAAAGAAGAAGTCATATTATTTTAGTTCTATAAAAGTTTTTTTAAGGTCAATTTTATTGAAAATGCTGATTATATTATTTATATCTTAAAATTACAAATTTTCATTGATAGTTTTCAGTAAAGGGTATTTAGTTCCATTAAGTCCACGAGGATCGTCCATATCAATAGACCACATCATTATTCCACCTAAGTTTCTAGATTTTGCAAAATCCATCTAAAATTTGTTGAATATATTGGCATTTAATAGAAGTGTGATTTAAAAGAATTTCAATTTACCTTCTTTACAATTGAATTCTTATCATCATAGCCTATCCATTGATTACCGTGATATAAGTAAGGAACTTGTTGCTCAGTACTAAACTGTTTTGTCCAGTTTAAATTTTCTTTTCCAACTATCTAATGGTTAAGTTTCAAATAAGTTATATGTTGATATATATACAAATTTGACTTACCTCTCCATATGAAAGTGTTCCAGCTATTCTAGTTAGCGGTCCGGGTAAACCAGGTCCAGAAGTTGGTGCTCCAATGTAATGCTCGTTTTCATTTACCAGAGTAAAAGTTTTACCATACGAACCCACTCCCAGCAAGAGCTTTTGAGGATCTGCCCCATTTGCTATCCATGCATTTGTAGTTACACTCTAAAAAATATAATGTAATTGAAGTGGTCAAGCAATCACATTTTGAAAAAAAAACATACAATGTTTAAGTTGTCTTTCGAGAACAAAGGAGCATTTTCACCAGTTTTATTATCCAAATATGAATGTATATCGTATGCCATTAAGTTAATAAAATCAACGTTCCTGAAAATGAATCACGAAATTAATAATAGCTGGATGTCAAATGATAATCCTAGAATTTACTTTGAAATTTCAGGAATATTGTAGGATTCTTCTATATGGCTTATTCCTACACCAACAGCCACTGTTAACATGTATCCATGTTTACGAAATTCGTTGCGAATCTCAGCAAGAAATATTACAAAATTTTTCTAAAAATTATCAAAAAAATAAGTACAGAATTTTTATAACAACATCAATACTTTATCATCTGATCGACCTCCTCTTGCACATGGGTATTCCCAATCAAAATCGATACCATTAAATCCATATTTCTGCAAATAACTTATTGCACTTTGAATAAAAGTTGATCTTAATCTTGGATTTTGTACCAAGTTTGAATACTTTTCTGAACCTTCGTTCCAACCCCCAATCGAGAGAAGGGTCTTTAATTTTGGATTGACATTTTTAAGTGTATTAAAATTTAGATACCCACCTAAAAGTTTAAGAATCAATTTTGAATTCTATCAATAAATTTTCAAACTACAGTTACCATTATCGATATCTCCCCATTGATCTAGTGGTTTAACACTTCCATCCTCGTTTATGCCAGCAAACGCATAATAAAGAATGGAACATAACTTTGGATTAATTTCTTCTATTTTACATGTCGAATAATTTGTCCAGCTGGAGTAATATCCAGCAATTTGCCCTAAAAGTAGTAATAACCATCAGAATTTCTAATATTATATTGAGTGGTTGGAAGAACTGAATAGTAAAAAATTAAATCAAGGTTGACAAGGAACTTACCCCCTATATATTTTATATTTAAAAATCAACCCAGTTGTACAATTTTGTATAAAGTCAACATAATAGCGAGCATGGAACTTTATGCCTATATTGATTTTTATTAATTTTTAAATTAAACCTTTTTTTGTATTTACATGCAAATATTATATATGCTACTATAAATACATCATATTAAAATGTTTTGCCTATCTTAAACAAAATTTTATTATTGTTTGTAGTTCTATTATCTTGTAGATCAGGTAGGTACAAATACAATTTTTTTTATTAATAATTTGTTTATTAAATGTGTCTGTAAAATTAAATTAAAGTAAAATTGCTTAATGTAAACTTACTCATTTTCAATATATTACTGTTTTATGCAAATCTCAAAACTTCACTAAAATAATAATTATAGGTAATCTGTTATCACCATTCAACCGTGATACTATGCACACACTGATTCTTCTTTCTAAATTTATATGAACCATCAAAGCAGATCCGGTTTTAAATATTTTGGTTATCGTTCAATTTGTAACAAATCCAATAATAAATAGTTGTTTGGTTTACGAATATAGCGTACATGATATCATTGTTAATGACACATGACGCCGTAAGGAAAACAGATTACAGAATTAAACCATTTTATATCATTTTTCCTATAAATATCAAACAGATTTTAAATGGTAAATTAAAAATATGCATTTTAAATTTTGAAATAAAATTAAAATATTATTTTTGTAAATTTCTTGGTGAAAATGTATTTAGCTAGCTTATCACTTAGGCAGAATAGGCAACTGTCAGCACGTATGATGTGTGGAGTGCTGGTCCAGAAAGCTAAAATCTAATATTTTTTATAGTGGAATCAAAACTTAATCCATTAAATACAGCTTATACTAAAATTTTTCCAAAAATTATCCTTAAATTAACTATTTAAAATTTTCCAATTGTTAATATGAATGACTAGCGGACATAATATTCTATATTTCAGCAAATTTCGGAAACGATGTTTGTAGCTGTCATCTCATAGTCTAAATGAGAAACATATATGCACAGTTTAATTTTGATTTTTTATTTTCAAAAAGTTAAAAGAACCACAACTACGGGTTGTTCTTTTTACTCCAAAGTTTTATTCCAACAGCCGCGTTCCATGAAAAGGTCGAGTATGCAGTTGAAGAGCGCTTGTATTATCTCTTCAGTTGCCTGTTATGGAACATCAAGGTAACCTAGCCTACTCCCGGTCAATGTCGAACATTCATATCATTACATGTGGTAAGGGGTTTAATCCTCTTCACGGGACATCTAACAAGTAGGATCTTCAGTCAGCTCATGATGTTGAGATGTCTTTTAAGGCAGCAGTGTCATGTAAAAAGTTGTACTATCCTTTTCAATTAGTTCCTACTCAGCATAAGTATTTTATTTTTTCTAGATTCACTCTATGGAACCTCTATGAACATCCGCAATTGCCTCAGTCCAGGGAGGTTTGTTTAGTAAGTTAAGTGTTGTTCTTAGTTTGTTCCTGACCCTTACTTTAGCGGTCGTATATGACATCCCGCAAGTAGTCTTGGAGCTCAATTTCTCTACGAATCAAAATAACAGTGCATTAGATTTTACTTATAAGCACGGTTTTTTTACAGGGTTACCGGTTTTTTTGACATAACAATTTTGTATTTAAATAAACCAAAAAAAATTGAGATATTGGGCTAAAATTTATTTCAGATATAGTACACATTTTAGATTTAAATATAGAATTCGATCTCGTTTATATGACCACCGCGAGCACGTTTACAGCTATCGATTCTTTGGAGCCAATTTTCCACCACTCTTCCACACATATCGGCCGAAACGTTGGTAATTTCGCGTTAAATATTGTTCCTGAACTTCCCTAACGTTGTTGGCTTGTTGGCATAAACCAACGACTTAACGTACCTAACCCCATAAAAAAAATTCAACCGCGTTACATCGTATAAGCGAAGTGGTTATTTGACCGGACCATTTCTCAAGATTATGTAATTACCAAACTGACCCTTCAATAGATCAATTGTTTGACCAGCTGGATGATATGTGGCATCATCATGTTAGAACCACATATCACTGATGTCAAGTCTATCCAATTCTTATCAAAACTAGTATTCCAACATAGCACGATAGCAAACTCCGTTTGCTATCCGTTTGCGTATGCGATCAGGCATAAAATTTACACCGCACGGTCACTTTGTGGATGCAATGGAGTCTCCCGAAGCACATGTGAGTTTGTTGCTGTCCAATAATGCATATTTACTTATTGACAAAACCATTAACATAAAAATAAGCTTCATCGCTGAAGATAAATTTTTGATGAAATTCAGGATTTTCTTCAAACTTTTGCAGAGACCAATCGGAGAAGTTTCGGTGCTTCAAATGATCAAGAGACTTCAGTTCTTGAGTTAATGTAATCTTGTAAGAGAGTAGGCCAAGATCTTTACGCAAAATTCGCCACAATGTGGACTGAGATTCCACATTCCTGTAAACGGCGTGGAATCGACTGATTTGACTCATTTTGAACTGAAGCACTTACGACTGCAATATTTTCAGTACTTCAACGTGTGCATTGTCTCACTGGTACAGGAACATTAAATAGTGAATATGTTGACTCGAATTTATCTACTATAGCAGCAGCAGCCTGTTTGGTGGGACGATTATTGCGACTAAAAATGGGAGTAAGCGTTCGTAAAGTAACGACCACCAACTCAGAATTTCGGTAATAATTTTTAATAATTTCCAAACATTGCTTGTGCATGAATTTCACTATGATAAAAATGTAAACCTTTAGTGACGTTTTGACATAGACAAATTATAAAAAAAATTTAAAGAGTGCGTTTGTGTAAAAAGACCAGCAAGTATGGAGTAATGTATGCAAGGACGGTCTTGTGAGCGGGAAACCGCGGTTGCAGACCTGGTCGCGCCGAATGCACTGGTGTGAATATATTTCTGATTAATTTCTGTAATGATGTAAAAAGGTTTATCCGTAAATAAACCATATTATTATTGTTATTAAAATACAAAATTGTTATGTTCCTATTGGATAACCCTGTACTATACTTTTTAAAGTTATTTTTTATTATATTTTTTGATAGCGAATTTCAAACAGATTTCAAATGACAAATGCCTTTTCTTGTTCTTCGTGATTGGACTCCTCAACGAAACAGCTCATCAACTAAATAGATACCAATCAAAAGCTACTCCAAAAACACAACAGGTGATTTAAATCTAATATAACTCATGATGAGTGGCAGATAATAGATTGGAAAGTCAACCGAGGATATCTAATAATTCTCACACACAAAAGAATAAACTACTTTATCAGATATGCCATCTGGTCCAAACACCACTATTCTAAAAGGAAATGGATCACGATGCATCTGTTTAAAGTTATGATGGAGTTATCGTGGGTAACCAAATTGTCTGCTTTATTAACCTCGCCTAGCCAAGTCTCATGTAAAAATCTTACAAAATGGATTGTGGATCACGTAAAGCCTGACGATATTCTTTTAAAAGAAATAAAAAATTACATGCTAACTAGATTTATACACATTAAAATTAAGTAGAATTATATTTTATTTTTTATAATGATAAATGCAATTTATTTGTTGCTTATAAATAAAGATTTTATATATAAGTGTTAGGAATCTTCCCAAACAACAGAAGCTTTTAAATCTTCTTTTCTTTCTGAAACCTTGACGTGCGCATCTAATCCATTCGTTATCCTACTTAATCGTCTTGCCCATGTACCTCGTGGAGCTACAAGTAAAAGATTTCTTACTGAACAAATTGATAGGTAAATTAATTTTTCTTTTAATAGAGCAATATTGTATCAATATTTAGAAGCAATTTACGTACCTACCTAATCCTCTATCGTTACTTCTTGTAGCATTATTATTATCCCTGATGGTGTGAAGAACTTCGTCGTAATCGTATTCTCTTTTAAGTCCATGTTCGTACTTTGCCTCTTTAGATAACAACGACTCTCTTTGCTTTTGCGTTTTTAACTAAAAGTATTTTACGATAAATTTTTTGCTTTTCAATAAACAACATCGCGCTTACCTCTGATGGAACGTCCGGTATAACATATTGCATAATTCCAGTTAGTGCAAAAACAATGTGCTAAAAATTTAAGATATTTATTTTTCAACAAACACTTCAAATAAATTAACCTTACCTCAAAAATAACAACAAATGCTAAACGTGCCGCAAATACGTGCCAGTATTGCGAACTTAATCCGTATGGTTCTTGTTCGTTCGGTCCATTTCTATAACCTAAATTTGAAGTATAATTTTTAAAAATCTTAACTTTTGAGATTATTTCGATTGGAATGAGAAAGTGCAGCTTTGATAATCTTATCTACACAAGATTTAATAAATATTTTAGATAAATAACAACGTTTTTTAATTAATTCGGATTATCGAAATTGCACTGTATGTTTTATTTTTACCTCTGTATTGACAAATATCAGGCTCTACTTCTGAATCTTCCAAATCAGCACCCATGCGATTTTCATAATCTTTAGTGTTAAAAGCTAAAAGAATATAAATTAATTTATAAATATGAACAAGAATTATTATCCGATTATCCGAATTCCAACGCCGATTATCCAAACGACTAATATTTCCCTTATAAAAATAAAATTATTATCAAAAGAATTTTAGCGTACAGATTCGGATAATTCACGTTAGAAGCAAATATGATCTGATATTGAATTAAATGTATTAGTTAAAAAATAATTCTTACATGACAATGAAGCATCGATGTATCCAACCAGATCTGCAGTCGGTGAATATTTATATTTGTAAACCATGCGTGGAATAAATTCGCTTGTATAAGCTATCACAAAAGCCTAAAAATATAAAATATAGTAACAAATTAAAGCATAGCATTTTGTTTTACATTGGAAACAACAGCGGCATATGTAATTGCACGCAAAATTCCATACCAAGCTCCAATATCTTCCACTTTCTCGGCTAAAGGTCTTCTTGCCTGAGTTACCATTTTGTACGCATCCAGTCGAATTTCGGCGATATTGTTTAACAGTGCACATAAAGGAGCTAAAGGAAAGGCGGCAACAAATAAAGTCACAAATCCATATTGCAAAACTAAAATGGTTTTCTTAAAATTGCATCAAATATTTCAAAAAAATTCTTACTCATTTCCAAGTATTCGTCGAACAGAGCTAATCGACCTGGATCTTGCAAGTGGTAATCTTCTTCCCATCTTGTATGCTGTCGAGATAAATCTTTTGTATTTGAACGATGTATTCGAAAACGCCACCAATTATAAAACTTACTACAATAAAACTTAACAAAATTGGAAATATTTTAGTCGGTTTATCACTTACGGATTAAATAACTCAACAAAATTGTTAAAAACTTGTTTTCCTATCATAATTATCGCGAGTTGAATACACAACTCGCTGAGACATCCTGCAGGATCACAAATATCAGCTTTTACTCTTAAAAATTCATTGGATCGACTAATCGTATCTCCTGGGTAATCAAAAAATCGACCCTAAAATATAGATTTTACTAAAATCAAGCGACTCAAAATGAAACAACCCACCTTAAAAAAAGCAATGTAAATTAAAGAAGAATAAAAATTTAAAAATTCGAATAAAAATATTTTGAATGTATATGAATCTTCATATTCAGTTTGAGTTCTTGGATTCTCTAAGTTAGTTAAATAAATTGCTACTTTATGATATACCTAGAAAAAACTAGAAATATAAAAGTATTATTCGAATAATTGTTTACTTACACGTGTTAAACACATAATTATTATTAAATTTAATAAGGCAGCAGATGTTGAAGATACAATTTTGGCATGTTTTTTGAGGAAAGAACCTCCACCCCCGTATATTACAGATACGAGAGACAGTCTATAAATTATTGTTCCAAGTACAGCACAACATACTGTAATTAACTAAAAAATTTTAAGTTAGTGTAATTTTATCATGTAATTGTCCGCTTTTACCATGAAAAGTACAGCAGATCCAGTAATCACAAACCGTAAACTTTTCGACCAAGTCGGAAGGTAGGCTTCTTTTTCTCTTGTCACTGGGTTAGTCCTGAAGGTTTTTACACTTGTTTCAAATTCTACAAGTATATTTTAAAATTTTTATTTTATTTTATTTAACAAATGTTAAATTACCAGGTCGTGGTTCCTCGTCTTCTTCTACGCCTTGTAAATCCCATTCCCATTGTATCATGCATTGTTTTCTTCGCCATAACTCCAAAAACAAAGTTGCTGAAAGATAATATTTATTAACAAATACTGCATAATAAAATTGACAGTATAATTACCCCAAAGACTCATAAAAATTGCAAAAAAGACAGTGGCAGGATTGTCAAATAGGTAAGTCAATCTAGCAAATTTGCAACTATCGACTAATCTTTGATACCTGCACGCTTTATCACACATAGGACACAATGTTATATTTCCTGGTCCAAATGGATCACATATTTCTTTGCTAGAATTGAAATTTTTGTAATTTTGCTATAAAGCAATGTTTATTTTCTACCTTGGAATGTTATCTTTTCCATCCATTGTACAAAGTCCATAAAGAAAACAAAGAGTACCAACAATAGCTGGTGCATATAGCATTTTAGTATAAAATCCTAACCAACAAAAATATAGTCCTATTTTATCACCAAAATATTTTCTCACTAACGTCAGTGGCTGCTTTTTATGCCACTTACTTGGTTTAGCCCATTCCAAATAGAGCAACTAAAGAAACGCCTTATTTAAAGTTCTACTTGTTAATTCTTAATACACAATACATACGCGTCTATCTAATACTTTTCCGTCTGGTTCAGGTTTGTCCCATCTACCTTCATGAAGTGGAAAACACGCTTGGTATGTATTTTCGTTCAGCAAACGTCTAATTCCCACCTAAAAAGCTTGTAACATAAATGAGTTGTGATTCAAAAATATTATTTACTTTATCTGTGTCATCAAATTTGACTCGTAGTAAGATCTGCATGACTATCAAACTTCTTTGAGCACTAGAGTAGCTTGTTTCGCGATCTTTTACTATAAATCTAGAATGAAAAGGTAACATTTACTATTATTAACTTAAAATTATAATAGACAAGAAATAGGGCACAAAACCACTTTAAATGTTGTGCAACGTTTCGAACTTTATTGGTTTACCGTGAAAGCTGTAAATACAAAAATTAATAATCATTATTTTATGTTCAAATAATTGCTATGATATTAAGGTTTATATACAAGAGAAGTACTCAGCTTGTTAGATTCCCTATTTTTTTTCTATTTTACCACAATTACCAAGGTAGACTGTTCATAAAAGACACTAGGGAAAACCTGGTAAGCCGGTACACAAACCAGAGCCGTATATTTAAAAATAGACTTACAGTAGTGTAGTTAGAACCTGCTCTTAGCAATTACCTTCAATAGCCTGTATATTTTTTTCTTGCCTTTAATTTTAAAAACTGAAAGGTATGTTTTGAAATTATATCAAAATTATCAAAGTTTCTTGGTCTTTGTAATTTCTTCCTATTTCTTCCTACATATTATAATATGGAAGATCTATATTGTATTGCTTGATTCAGTATTATATCTTTTCTTATACCGAGTTAAATAAAAATTTATTGGTTGAGTTATTAGAAACTTATAATTAACAATAAGATATTTAAAAATCACAATTTATTAAAAGAACCTAAAAATGCGGTTACAAGATAAAGAAAAATAGGATTTTAAAACTACCAAAAATAAAGTTAGACGATGAAAAAAAATTAACATATCAAGAGAATAGTGCAACATGGATCATTATAACTACTAAGCTCATAATATCTAATAGGTGAAAAATAACCGAAATAGCTAAAAAATATATATATTAAGAAATACCGAAACAGATTAATGAAATTAAACCAGAACAGATGAAAAAAGTAATTCAATTTAAGCTAATGCTGTATATTAAACTTTAGCAACAGTTGTAATCAATTGTTCTAACCTTTTAGCCAATGGCCGACAAAATCAGATTAGCAGACAAGAATGCGATAGAGATAAAGACTATACTGAAGAGAGAAGATACAAGAAAGTATCGAGATACAGATTTATACAGTAGATAGATATAAGGAAAATTACATATTAGAATTCAAACTAATACATGAAAAATTGAAAGAGAACAAGCTAACTTATCTATTTTTGAAGTTGAAAAAGCTGAAGAAGATAATCAACAATTTATTTTATTTGCGCAAATATTTGCAACAGCAGTATAGAGAGTAAGAAGCAAGTAGTATGTCTATAATATGTGCAACATTACGTAGAATTCAGTAATGGTACCCTTTCTTAATACAGTATTCAAATTACAGGTAGCAACATTGGGGAGTAATTGGCAAAATTATTTAGTAGAACAGGGGCAGTTATTAGCCTAATATGTTAGCCGAATAACTGCTGACATGAAGGTACCCTGTTCAAATCTGAGGATAATCTAAACTTTTGTATAATCGTCTCCGGGTTTCGGAGGGCACGTAAAGCCGGCGGTACCCCTAAGTTGATGATTACCATTAACTATTAAAAACAGGGTTAGAGGCCTATCAATCCGGCCTAAGCAACTGTGGTATCTAAATGCTGAAACTCTCGACAGAGAAAGAGGCTATATCCAACGATGGATGTTATTGCCGAATGATGATGATTGCAATTTGTGATTGTTTATGCTATTTGTGCAATGGGAATTACTGCATCAGTATAGTGTATACTTGGGTCAGTAATGGTCGATGTAAAATGTAAGACTAAATTTTCATAAGAACTGCTGTTACAATTGAGGCACGACAAAATATTTTTTACCATAACAATTTAAGCCGAGTTCTTAGCCAATAGTATAAACAAAGATATATTTTGTAAGATTACTCACAATACTTTCCTTGTCGTTAAATATACTTACAAATGTAACTGACAGAGCCGGATTCAGAATTTCTAAATTTTTTAACAGCATTAGCATATTGCTGTAGCCAATAGTGGTTATTAGTTAAGATACAAATTTTCTGCTTCTGTTTAACTTCCTATGCTTCGAAAATCGACAAAATTTAATTCCGAATTTTTATTCTGGTTTTAAATGACAATTATTTACTCCAGAAAACATGAGTTAGTCGAAAAATGTATTGAAATACTTTTGATTGGATCTGCATTAACGTATTAGAGGTAATCTCTGCTATGTTTTTCTTCTTTGAGTGCTAAACACTATTCGGTATTATCAATACCGCTAAAGTCAGCATAACTTACTCTTTTCGACCTTATCTCTCCACTGGTAAATAATCAGCCTCTTTCTCTTTCTAAAGAATATAATTAATGGGGTAGCCGCTATTTTCTACGATGACGGCATTAACACAATTTTATTTCTTGAAGGTTTTTATTTTATTTGTCAGAAAAGCAAATACTATTATATCTATTAAACATTTTTCTTAATTAGGCTAAACATTAGAGTTCTCAAACAGGCATCCTTCTAGTTGCGTTATCTGAGCTTTATATCCATTAGCATCAGACTTGCCTTAAACCAAATTAATCAACATTTACTGTTTCTAAAATAAAAGTACAATAAAAACAACTATGTAGGACATAGAAGAATAATTATTAAACTTCCAAGGATTTGCAAAAATAAAGTACATAACAAGTAATTATTACTATTGACACACTTTTGTGAGCTCTTACCAAATCCTAGTAATCTTAGCCGGCGACAATACTATTTTTATACACAAGGATATTTATAAAAATTAAAAAATAATACTGCAACTAACCGCACACAATTCTCTAATCCGCTTTGAGCAGCTGCAGTATCATTTTTCGAAAAAGAAAAAGAGACCGACTGCTCAAAGGTGAATAATAAAAAGCTGAAGCAGAAGATATGAATCTTTTCGGCATCTTCAATTTTGTAAAAATATATTTTCACCGGCTAAAGTTATTAGTACTCAAATATATTGCTTTCTTTGGTCATATATACCATTAAAATTCGAAACGTTACTGGGTATATTATAAAGATGTTTTAACGACCTACCCTTCGATTATAATTTTAATTTCTGTTTGAAACTATTAATTATAAATTTTTAATTCATTATTAATTAAAAAAATAAAAATACGTATATTAACTTACTAATTAAGAAAATTGTTAAAAATTTATAATCAATAATAAAACGTACTGTTCCTCAGGATCAGCACCCTTGGTAGCATTATAGAATGACGGTTCTTCTTCAATTTTTGTTTGATCGTACTCGTAAAATTCGTTCCATCTTTTTCTCCACTTTGTTATAAATGTTTCTTGTTTCTCTTCTTTTTTCTGATCCGCCTGATAAAATTATTAAAGTAATAAAATTTAATTTAATTTAATAGATTTATTCCTACCCACGCTCGCACCGAAATAGTAATAAACCGCTTAATTGGTAATTTGATTCCCATAACTTCTGCGTAACGATTTTGAGTCTTCCATGGTAAATGTATTTTCAAAAACCATGTTTTACCGTCAAACGAAACATCTTTATGTTCTAATTCCAATTCTAGTCCATCTTTAATTATATTTTCCTAAAAATTCTTTTATAGTTTTTCATATACCTACTATAAATATAATAAATTAAATTTTTTTTATTAGAACAAGTTAATTAAACATTAATAACATTTAATATTATTGAATTATCAGCGAAACTTATCGCTTTTTATTTTTATGTATATTGACAGCGATAATATTTGCTGAAAGCTTAATAATATTAAATGTTATTGTTTTATTAAAAACTTTTTTAATTTTTTATATTTTATGATTATTTTCAAGAACTTTTAAGCAAACCTGAAAAACTTTTCTTTGATCTCTACGTGTTGCTTCCGCTTCTGTCATAACGCCAAGATCTTCTTCTTCGTAAACGAGAACCATATCAATTTTTCTTTTTCCATCTCTAAAGTAAAGACTATTCGGATCGAGATCCTAAAAGTAAGTTTTAATATATTACATTATTTTATTATAGTAAACAAAATAACTCAAAAATAGGGGTAATATAGTATCAGTTTTTGGTTCTAGGGCGATAAAGTGCACTACAGAATTCAAGTTTTACACTCAATATTTTTATGGAATACGAAATAGGGCATTATTACAAAGCGAATTAACTGAAGATCTACAGTCTTTTTTTCTTAAAATTAAGAAATAATCGAATTTGAAATATAAATTTTCAAGTAGGGTTTGTTCAAAATTTGCTTTTAGTTGGCAGTTCATATGCTCAACGTATATACGAGCAGAAACAAGTTTTAAAGGGTGGGGAGTACTTCAGTTAACCGTTGACTATGCAGCTGTTAACATCATTTAGTAAATCACACTTTGCCTAGTTGAACTGCTTTAGAGCGATATTTTTAATTAGTATTTGCGTGTGCAAAAACTGTTCGAAACTGCCGGAGCAAAAAAGACAAAAAAATTTGACAATTGCAACTAAGGTAAATTTTCGGATCTTTATCTTAGCCATTACTACAAAAATTGAAAATCTGAATTCAATATAATTTTAGTGCTGATCAAAACCGGTACACTAATCTAGTGAAAATTATGCTTTAAAATAGTTTAACAAAATTAAAATTTACTAGGGGGGAGGGAGGCAAATCTTACGATAACAACCAATAGATTATACTGTTGTACATTTTGGCCCCTTGTACGTGTATTTCTGAGTGATCCTTAAAATTTTATTTATATAATTGAAATATAAGCCATTTCCTACCCAAATTTCATTAAAATAATTTTAATTTGTTATACACTTTATTGTCCTACTCCCTCCGTCATTCGTCAATAAGTTTTCGTTTTGCGAACGTGAGTTCAAACACCATACCTCATAGTTTTTGTATTTCTTAAAATAATGTTCTAGTAACATCAATTTCAACAAAAAAAATGTATTGTTATGAATAACTGTTCCATGTTTCTATTTATCGCGTTATACAAAATAAAATGTTAATACATACAAATTCGTGTTCATCAATAAATAAATATCTACTATCTATAAATATTTACTAAGCTATTTACTTTTTGTAATTGATTTTCATACCAATATGGTTATAGCGCACGCAATGTATTAATTAGTGTTAAGTGATGAAAGATTTACAGTAAACTCTTTGTGAATTTTTTAATTGAAAAACTTTGTAAATAATATCAAGCACTTACTTCTTCCGAGCTTACAGGCGTTAGAGGTGGAAGATCTGTGGTATAGTCTCCTAATTCAGGACTGTCGTGCACCAGTGATGGCAATGGTGTTCCTGGTAAAGCAGGCAATGTTTCGTTACTTAACTGAGGTCCAAAAGCATCCCGATAAATAGATAACGGTTGTACAGCCGACTTTCCCATTTTTTTGTCGCCGTTCAACTAAAATATTAAAATATATTAATTATTAACTTTTAATAATATATTATATTAAATAAGTTTCAAAAAAGAACAAGTTAAATAAACTTTTATTTTTAACAATTTTTTAACAATTAAAACATTAAAAATATATGTAATTTATTAACACATATGGTATTAGATCTACTGCTTAACGTGGACTCCAAACCACGGAAGTATATACACCATAATTTGGCCAAATTTACGATAAATAAATAATAACTCAGTGGTTTGCCATTGCTTTCTGATAGGAAACTGTCAGAAATAAAAATCTTACTTATTTTTACTATTTTAATTTTTCAGTTACAAGATAATCAAAATGATAAAGCATTATAATATATTTGTTTCAGTTAAACCGAATTTGAATAAACCGTAATTTTCTAAATAAACACAATTCTGCATTTATAAACGTATTAACCTTATCTATCTATTGGATTAAATATAACTTTGTCACGATTTATTTCTAATACCTATTCAAGAAAAATGTTATCAATTTTGTCAAATCTAAATCGATTTTCATTACAATTTTTCAATTACAGGATGAATAATAAATACGGTAATGGTTCTCTTAATAGTTAACAATTATGAATGTTAAATTAAAGTAACCTTATTATTTTCCATCTAATTTCTAGCAATGAAGATTCTATAGTCGTTAAATAATAATTCCGAATACTTTGATTATAATCACGATACTTATTGGATTTACATCAAAATTCAAATAAATTTTAAAATATTTTTTTATAAAATAATATTATCCTCTTCTTCTTTTTTTTTCTTCGTCGGATGCTTCTTGGCAGAAGCGTCGTGACCCTCTGAGACTAACTAGCTTGAATAGTTCTTCCTATGATTTATCGCCATCGGCTTCTGTTCCGGGCCTTTCTAGCAGCTTGCTCCAGTGTACCACCTGTGATTGTCTTGATTTGGTATGTCCATCTCTTTGGCGAACGACCTCGCGATCTTGTGTCCGGAACCATTCCTTGCACAACCAATCTCTCCATGTTGTCGGGCTCTCTGCGTTGTATATGTCCATAGAACTTTGCTATTCTTTTCTGGATGTGGTTGGACAGTCTTTGCGGCTCTTGAATTTCTTCCACAATAGAGAGATTCGTTCTTTTCTCTATCCAAGACACTCTCAGCAATCTTCGCCAGCACCACATTTCAAAAACGTCTACTTTTTTTTCGTCAATTTTCCTCATGGTCCAGGTTTCCGAGGCATAGAGGAGGATGGGGAACACGAGTGTCTTCATCAATGCTTTTTTGGTATTACGAGTAATATTTAAATTAGCCCATATTTTTTGTAAGCTTTTTGTTGTTGTTCTAGCAATTTCAATGCGACGTCTGATTTCGGGTGTACAATATCCATCGTTAGTGATTATGGACCCCAGATATATATAGCGATTTACCACTTCGCATTTGGCTATTTCTTTAATATGTAGTCTATTTGACGCCTTTCTGTCGACAATTATTACTTTTGTTTTTTCGGGGTTAACAAATAGCCCATATTGTTTACTCTCATGTTCCAATGTGCTAATTAGTTGTGTTAGTTCTTCGGAACTACTATAGCAATGAGAGCTGTGTCGTCAGCAAACCGCAGGTTGTTTATTTTCACCCCATTTATTGTAAAGCCTTCATTCCACTTCTCTAGCACCTTTCTCATTATTGCTCCGCTGTAGATGTTATAGAAGTCTGGTGATGTTATACAGCCCTGCCTAACTTCTTTTCCCACTCTGCAAGGATCTGAAATGTGGTTTCCCAATTTGATTGTTAAAGATTAAAGGTTAAAGATTTGTTCTCTGGCCCCTTTGCCCTTCATAAACCCCGCTTGCTCTATGGCGATTGTTAATCACATACAGTAGTATCTTGCTAGCATGTGATATAAGTGCAATTAGACGGTAGTTATCACAGTTGTTCTTTTGTACTTTTTTGTGAAAGGGTAGCAGCACTGATTCCGTCCAGTCTCCCGGCCATATACCGGTATCCCAGACCTTCCGACAAATTATTTGAAAAACTCTAATACTGGGCTCACCCATAGCTTTTATTATTTCCGCTGTGATGCCATCACATCCAGTTGCTTTACCATTTTTTAATTTCTTTATTGCATGTGCAATCTCTTCTGTGAGGATGTGTGGTTTCTTATCTTTCGGTCGTGATGGTGTCTTTCTTTAGCAGTGCAGTATTCTTTGCAGTATTCTTTCCATCGCTTTAAAATGTTGGTTGTATCTGTAAGTATATTATCTGCTTCATCCTTTATTGTGTAAGTTAAGGGTTTATATTTGCGTGTGATTTTCTTTACCGTTTCAAAAAGTTCTCTGGTGTTACTATGTTCTGCGTCATCTTGGAGCTTCACGCACATTCCTTTCAGATAATTGTTCTTATCTTTCCAACACGATCGTTAAATATCATGTGTGAGGGAGTTAGTCAGTTGTACTTTTTTTCCTAGGTTAAGTACTGAGTTGTTTATAGTTCTTCTTTCTTCTATAAGTTTCCAGGTTTCATCGGATATCCACGGTTGGTGTCGTTTTTCCGTGTTTTTCACTGAGATTTCTTTTATAATGTTTGTTATAGTGGTTTTTGTTATGTTCCACATTTGTTCTGAGGACGAATATGCTGTGTGGTTGTCTATTATTGGTTGCATGGAGTAGCTTATCTTGTCTTGAAAGGTTGCATCTGATTCAGGTATTTGTAGTCTTCTTTGTGGGGTATTCTTTTTTATGGCTTGTAATTTGGTGACGGTATTTGCCATAAGAAGCTTATGGTCACTCCCACATACTGCGCCTGGTAGAGTTTTCGCGTTTTGTATTGACGTGCGCCATCGTGTTCGGATTAGAATGTAATCTATCTGATTACGATATTTACCATTTGGTGACTGCCATAAATACAAACGTCTTGGATGTTGTTTGAAGATTGTGTTGGTTATTGTTAGATTATTGCTAACACAAAAATCTATTAGCCTTTCTCCTCTTTCATTGGTTTCACCTATACCATATTGCCCTATTGCATTTTTCATATGATTGTTTGCCGTTATTTTTTCAACCTTAGCATTGAAATCCCCCATTATAATCAGCATTTCCCTGTTTGGGATTTTGTCAACAATTTTTGTCAGTGCATTATAAAAAGCATTGATGGTTGCTTCATCGGCGTCACTTGTAGGGGCATAAACCTGTACTATGTTTAGAATTATTGGTTTTGTGTTTAGCTTAATCGATATTATCTTATCATTTATTGGCTTATATCCCAGTACGTATCTTGATAGATGTTTAGACATTATTACTGCTACTCCATTAATGCTTCTTTCTTCGTGTCCCGACGAATATATAACATTTCCGCTTTCTACGTTGACATGTCTGTAGTTCTTCCAGTGGGTTTCACAAATTCCAGCAATTTGAATGTTGTTCCAGTTAAGTTCTTCTTCCATAATCTGAAGCTTGCCCGCTTTCAGTAGACCTCGCATATTCCAGGTACCTATTCTTAAAGTTTGATTTTTGACCATTCTCAAAGTGTCCCCCGGAGATCCGATTGGGGCACTCTTTTTGCCTCCGGAAAAGTTATCCTTGATAATAGTCATCACTGGGTTTTCATGGGTATAATAATTCAAGGTGGTTTCCTGTTGCCTTCCTTGATTTGATTCAGCCGCCCAATCTTGGTACAGACGCTGTTTGTAGCCACTCATTGTGGGTACCGACGCTACTGGATTCACCATATCTGGTTACCCTTACCTAGTTTTGTCTGAAGGCTAATTCAGCTACAGGGGTGTGGCGCGTGGAGCCATAGGTAAGAGTTGGGTACGCTGCGAGGACCAGTTATCAAAAACTATCTCCTGTCATTGACATTTGATATAGCCGTTTCCGATGAAAGGTACTACCTCTGCAGTGTAACCCCATACACCCTCATATTATGATGAGAATATTATCCTCATAATAGGTTAATTCATGTGAACTCAAAAACTAATGCTTCTAGGTTATATTTTTTGCGTTGGTTTACATTCAAAATTACACAATTTGCCAATTTTATCTTTCATTGAATCTTTTTCAAAATTGAGGAATATTTTTTGAAAGCTCAGCAGAGTGGTACTGTGAAGAACGTAAGTAATTACAAGTACTAGGTAGTTGTAAGTTCAAAATCCACATCAGTTTAGTGGGTGAGCACAATAATCATAGTTGAAAACGCCTAATAAAATAATTTAAAAATATTATTTAAATATATTATTTTTCAATAAATTTAAGTAAAACAAATGAGAAACAATTTAATTGCATTATTTAAATTAATAGTTTAACTATTACTATTTTGTCATCCTGTCAGATTTTAAATTGACATACATTAGGTATTAGCTTATAAGGGCATTTAATATTACAATTGTTTGAATAATAAATAAACTCGGATATTTATTTTAATTAATAATTTAATTTGATTTTCTTGAGTGATTGTTTTGTCACCGGCTAGTACATAAAAGTTTAATTTAAAATTTAAAATATATTTTTTGGTATATAACGATAACGGATCAATTCTACGTGCAAATTACCTATTAGACAAAAGAAGAAGACTGCCTTGTGATTGTCTAGGCTGTTTTATTTTTAAATTCTATAATTTTTTTTCTGATGTGAGATATTAAAAGATTTTATGTAATATTATAAGTCGATTGGTTTTAAACATATTTATATTATATTGTATGTCTTTAACTTTCAAACTGCAAGTATTAGTTCCATAAACAACAAATTAATTATAACGCGCATAGCAGAATTAACGATATTCTAAATTTCTTTAGGTTTTTGCATGAAATTGCAAAAAAAATTTTTCGTTCATTAAGAGCATGAAAGTGTGGCGGATGACAAAACCACTTACATCAGGCGTGATGCACATCAATTGTATATTTCACGTGCAACAAGCGACTATTAGGCCGATGTTTTGCTCCATGCATAATTATCAGGTTTAATAAAATATTTATACAGAGAACCACGATTGTTTAGTTTTTTAAGCTCTTAAATTATTACCAACAATTTTATCAAACAAAATCTATTTCAACTTCCAAATGTTTCTAGAAATATTGCAATAGATTCATAAAAGTAATAATATATAGTAATGATATTACAAGTATATTAGTAATAGATGGTAATAGTAAAAATATATATAGATATAGTAATACGAGTAACAATATAAAAAATACAATAAACAGTAGTAAACGCTACGAAAATAAATTAAATCATTTTCATCTCAAAACCCTGACCACTTTTGTATGATATCATAATTATTATTATGTTTATTACACAAATAATTTGGGAGAATTAGATTCATAGTTCAGTTTACTTACCAATCCATGGTATACAATTTACTTCATAAAAATGTTTTTATATTATAGTGATTCTAAAATGCATATTTTTATTTTTTTTACTAAAAAATTACAGGAATCTTTTTATATATTATTTGCATATAATAAATCAAAAATAGCTATATTATATAAAACTAAATATAACAAAAACAAATAAAATAAACTAATTACAAAATAATTTTCCTTTTTTATTGGTGTTTATGGATTTTTATTAATTATTCTTTTTAATGTGTAGTAGTTTAATTAAAACCAAAGTAGTACTTATTATATACAAAGCCAATAAATTTATTTAAAGTAAAGCTATTAAAAATTAGTGAATTTCACGGTGCTCTAAAACATAAAACCCAGTTCACATTATTTATGATTTCTCTTATACGTAAAAGTATAAATCCAATTTTAAGATATTATTATGACTTTTTTAATTTCTAAAATTATTTTTATTTTATGTTTTTATCTCAGCTTGATTACAAAAATTTTGACAATTTTGCGTTGAAATATAATTAAATTTGGATATTCTAATTTAACTTTGTTGTTTGTGTTCTAATTTGAATACTTTAGTTTATAGTTTCAACAAAAATCCAAATTCAACTTTTTATATTAAAACAAGTTTTGCTAAGTATTTAATATTAGTTCATGTACACAATTTTTAATTGTGATTATTGCTAATTTTTCTATTTGTTTGGTATTATTATATTTTTTTGCTTCTCAATATTTTTGGGTTTTTTTAAGTTATATACGACTGAAGATCGGAAATAATCGTGAAATAAGAGCCTTTATATCGTATTACTAAGTTTTCCTTTCAAATTTTTATCATATTTTTATAACGTAATTTTTTATTTCAAACATTCTTAGTCAGTATTTAAAGATTTTGTATCAATTTTCAGTGTTATTTTTCTTGTTTATTCAAATATATTCTAAACCCAAAACTGTTAAATGTAAATTAATATCTTTTTTATTGCTTTTTAAATATTTTTTTTCTATGTAATTATGTATTCTTTACTTAACAGTTAAAATTCATTATTTTAACATTTTGTTTAGTTTGTTTATTATAAAATATTTTGAATTAAATTGTAAGTATCTCGCGGCTTAATAATCAAAAGCAGAGATAGCGACTCAGGAAGCAGACAAATTTAATTGTAAAGTAAAATATTTATTAAATGCAAAAAATACTCTTAGTTACTAGTGCATTAAGTAATTAAGTTAATAGTTTTTATTTACTATACAACTCCATTAAATTAGTTAAGTGTAATTGCCGCATTAAATAGTAAGCAGTAGTTATATGTTGAGAGCCCATAGATTGGCATTTGCTAAAATATCTATAATTGTTGAGATTTTGAGTTTTAATTTTAATTTATATACTATATATTGTAGTGTCCGCACTAAGTGATTAAAATGGGTTGCGAACTTAGCAATAACATAACGGTATTTGCAACTAGGGGAACAAAACAAAACAAAACTCTATTTTAACATTTTTATTACCAGTGGGTGTTTTTTTTGTATTCTTTATTTTGATATCAGTATGTTTAATATTTTATGTTTGTCTAGTTAGTAAGTTATTTGTATCATGACCCACCAAATGCCGGCAACAGCAAAAATTTAAATAATGTGAAAATCTAGATTTGAAAATAAAAGGACAATAAAGTACAACCAATAAAAAGAAGACACATTGCAAAGAATATCCAAGAGGATAAAAGAATCAATAAAGAAGAAAAGAAAAGTCAGATAATATTAAGAGAGCGGTTGGTCGATGAAAGTTTGAGAAGAATTTTATAAATTGAATTAAGAGAAGAGTCGTGTTGATGCCTAAGAGGCATACAAAAGGATTCAATAGAGGTTTATTCGTATGAAGAATATTGTTTAAAGTGAAAAAAGAGTTGGTGGTAAAATGATTGATTTTTTGGATTGAAGATATCCAGAGAGCAGTTGAAGGAAGAGAAAATAATTGAGCAGCCAAAGCTGTTCAAAGGAGTTGAAGATAAGAAGGTCGTGTGTTATTTGTGCGCGATATTTTTTTGAAGGAAGATAACTTTGGTTTCTTCAACAGAAAAGCTGGGGTCGGCTATTTGCGTGAGTTTTGCTTTTGTTTATATTTGTTCCAATTTTATAAAATTTTTGAGTTGCAAATAAAAATAAAAATATCCAACAGTTATTTTATTGTCTTACTTGTAACAATTTTCGCATTCGAGAAACTACGTATCCCATAGACGAGATAGAAATTTTGTATGCAGAGGCGCGCATAAGGTCGCAGCAATATATTATATATTTTTTTAAATTTCTTATAGTAAGAATATTCGCTGAGCTTAAACTTTGGTTAATGGTAATCTTAATTTGAGCATTTCAGGCAAAAGTGTTTTTGAACGTTTTTTGCAAATTATTAGAAATCTTATTTGACAAAATTGAAATGGCTACACTGCCATTATTAATGTTTATTATTATGAAACATTTACAATAATTACAAAATAATATATTCTTTAGTTAAATGAAAATTACTTTGAATGATATAAAATGAACATTATTTATTATCATTAGGTACTATATAAAATGACCTGAAATAAATATTATTACGTATTGATATCTATAAAAATTAGTCAATACGTTATTACGCCTTTTTCTTCAAAATTTATTTAAACTCTTGAACAACAATTGAAACAAAACAAATCACAAATCTTGGATAATTTGATTATATATAAGGTTTTACGTAAAGGTTTAGATTTGATCAAGAAATTATTTTATTTTTCGATAAAATTAAGGCTGGAAATTTAAAAGTTAATAGCAATATTGCAACCTACAGCTTAAAACTAGGTTTATACTATAGCTAATAGGAGAATAGAAATAATGTAATGTAAACTGGATTTAAGGATAGTTCAACATAGGGAAGAAATTTTACACTACGGTTACTTTTACTATGTCTACGTTGAACACCTTCATTGTGCAGTTATGCATATTGCATATATAATATATAATAAGCAAACACCACAGAAAAGTATATACATTATAATAAATTGTAATAAATAAAAGTTAAAGATTAAAAACAAGAAATACATAACAGTCTTTTAAGACTTTTTCGAAATATGGCAAATAAAAATAAGATATTTTTTAAAGACATTTGCAAACTAAGTCTAGTCCTTTTTTTTAAAAGCAAAAATTCCCTCAAATTTTTAAAATAAATGGAATTATTCTTTTACTACAATATAAAGGCAAAGAAAAGCAATAAATAGCTAAAAAGAACTATTGCACTTATTTTTAGCTACTCATCTACACGAAAAAATGTACTAACTTGCATATGGATTGTAATTAAAAAGTTATTTGTACAAATAGATAGAAAATGAAAAGATCTTCCAGATGAAGGTCATCTCTGAAGAAGTTTTGCTGGCATATATTCTGACAAAAACTAAAATTGAGAAATAATACTTTTTCAAATATTAAAAAAGAAACATAATCTTTTGTCGGGGTGCGCTTATTAGAAATGATTAAATTATTCAACTTATTTATGAATGGTCGTAAAATATTCAACAAGTAATTCAGATTTGAGCATTGTTGGTTAAAGAATTCAGAATTTTATTCTAGAATATCAATAATACCATCTACTAAGTAATTACTAGTTAAAAAAAACAAAAATACAATAATTTTATGTATTATCATTGTTATAAAATATATGTAATTATGTACAAGTAATTATTTCAAAAAAATACAAACAATCCATTTCAAACTTTTAGCAATGTACATTGTAAAACCAAACTCGACACACAATTTACCTACATCAATAATCCTGATTTTTTTTTCTACCATTTCTAAAAGTTTTTCTAAGAAATCTCTAACTTTCAATAACTTTTGTAGTTCCGCCTGTAAATCATTACTTACTTTAGTTTTAATTAGGTCAAATTAACGTTAAAGTAAAAGTTGCACTCTTCTTGAAATTGTAAAAACATAAAATTCTGGGAGATATTCTCAGCATGCATTATAATATAATATTTCTAGTTTATCATATTATATTATAATCATTAAATTTTATTCAAAAATAATTTTTAAACACAATGTGCTAAATTATTCAATATTTTTACCTTATCAGTTTGTAGAGAATTCCTTCTATAACTAATTTTGAAAGCTGAAGTGGGGACTTCATCAATACCATTTAGGCCGTTTTCGAATTCTGGTAAATGTTTCTGGGTACGCCCGATATTTACTAAGGATAAAGATCTAGATTTTGATAAATCTGCAGAAATTGATGAAGTCAGCGATGTTATCTGCGTATTTTCCTCTGAATTATATGGAACATTAAGGCTACAATTACTTTCGTTACTTGGACGCCTTGAGGATGCTAAAATAAATTATAATAATTAGTGTATTATAATAACTAGTATTAATAATTTTGTTATTTAATGTAAAAAAAAGCTACATATTTTTTTTCACATCATAATAATCAAAATTTACAAATTTAAGGTAGGCTAGTGTTGTTAATACGTTTGTTTTAATTTGTTTAAATTGTTACGCTTTAGAAATAATTTGAAGTTTTGGTTTTGGGTTCATTTTAGATTATAATTTTCATTTGATATATATTTGAGTAGATTTGCTGCCTTGTTTTAAGAATCCAGATAGAAGATCATCGTAATCAAAAACCTAGCGGTTAAATTACTACTCAATTACTACCAGGAACGTATTTAAGGGGGGGGGGGGGGTTAGGGGTTAGGGGTTATTTTTTGAAAAATAATTTTATTGAAATAAATGAAATCGATATTTTATCTTAATTCTTACTATTATGGTAAAAATTTTAAATTGCAATAAATTGTTTGAACCAAAAATTTTAAAGGAAACATAAATTTTATGACCATCATGGGCAGCATAATTTAAAATAACACTTCGGCAATAAATTAGAGTGGGAATTGTAAACCCATAAATTGTTTTATATTTTGTACATTTTCTTAAAATTTGTGAAATTTTCTTTTAATCTAATTTAGTTCTTCGTTTTGACAACATTACTTTACTATCGCCATCGGTAAAATAAGAATTTTATGCGCGATAACGCCCCCCAGAAGTCAACCTGTAATCAAAATTTATCGCTCCCCCGACAAATTACAAAAATTGAAATTTTCTCTGAATATCGAACTAAAATAAAGAAAAATCGCTCAAAAAAATAATCACTTTAATTAAATAAAAACAATCTTCTCACAAAATTTCAATTTTTTGCGGTAACTTTCGACCAAAATACTTTCAAACAAAATTTTTCAATAGCAATACTCAAAAATAAAATCTTAATTGCAAAAATACTTGCACAAAATTATACTTAAAAAATCAGCGGAGCAAAATTTTGCAGAATTTATCGCCAGAATTTATTTAAGCCTCCATCGTTTCCGCCATCTTGGCAAAAAAAAATTCCTTCATATTTTAATAAATTAGCTATTCATTTTGTAATTTTGTTAACCCCCCCACCCCGAAAATCTAGTCTAAGTACGGTCCTGATTACTACACAATAATATAATATTTACGGACATTTTAATTGACTAGATCTTAAGATTTACATAATATATTTCCATATAAATAAAGTGTCCGTTTAATCCCTAACAAATTACAATATAACCGCCAAATTTAAATGCTACTATAACATTTATAAAGTTATCTGTCGAACATTTGAACTTCTAATGGAGTCATTGCAATATATGCATTGTCGTGTTTCAAAATGATATTAACGTCCCTGTATTATTTTGTTTGAAAATTTGTTATTATTTTGTAATTTTAATTTGTATAACTCTATATGAGTTGATGGAAATATTTGCAAGGTTGGTAATTCAGGAAATATGATAAAGGTCTTTCGCCTAAAATGACCGATGTAGTGGACGTTTAGTTTATAATTCCGATGAAATTTTTAACAAGTTTTATAATTTTTTTTAGAATATAAGTAAATTTTGTGATGAAAAGTATTTCATTAATATTTGTAATTGGATTTAATATATTGATTTTGAAGAACGTTTGGATAATTTTGGAGGTAAAAATTAAACAGAAACTAATTAAAGATGAAAATAATTGCAATGAAATATTGATAAAATTTAAAAATTGTAATTAAAGATTAATTAAAAGGTAAAGTTTTCTATTTTCAAGTAAAAATTTATGAAAGAAACTACAAATTGTGGTGATAAGCCGGACAGATGTAAACGAGTATCGTGTGAAATTTAACGTTATCATTTTCACATTATATTCAAATATAAATTAAAATTAAAAGAAATATTTTTGATATTGGAAAAATTAGAAAAATTAATTTGAATTAGAAAATTTACATCTCAGTATATACATAATTACCTAAATAACCTCATTAATTTATTCTATTTATTTTGTGCACTTAAATAATCGAAAAAGTTTCAAAGTCATTTATGTTTTGTAGCGGCTCGCATTTGCAAACGGGCTAATTGATAAATGTTAATAATAACATTAATAACAAACAAGCAAAATATAATTATGAAAAAATTAAAGAATAATAATAATTAGTTTACTAATCAATAATAGATATCGGCCTACATTTTTGTAAGCCTTGTACCCGATTCTTTTCCGCTAGTATGATTTCTAATTTAATCGGTAATATTATTTAATAATAATAATATCTAATATCACAATCTAATTATCTAATCATGCGTAATAATCAAATTAAGCATATTTATGTGTGTGATTGGTTAACTACATAACTATATTATATAATTGGATACAAAACAATTATTATCAATATGACTATATAAAGGTGATTGAGATAAAAATATAAAAAAACTTTATTTATAAATATAGGTAGGTACTAAAAATTAATATATTATGAGTATTGATTACATGTACTACAAACTGCATTTATAATTTTTGCAATTGCAGTTGCTATAATATTTATAATATAATAGTATGTCTAACTCTTATCTCTCAGAAATTACTATATCTATGTGCTCTTAAGTATTTATTTTATTTTACTATTCCCACTGTAAATTTTAGCTTTTTTTTTAGCTAGTAAAATTCCCGCATGTTTTTATGACATTTTTCATAAGTTTTGTATGTTAATTTATTGTATATAATAATATGTAAATATTGTTCAAAAATTATTAGAAGTATTGCCTGGATCTAAATCTAGGGTTTATTATTAATAGTTATAATTCAACAACCCAGGAGGAAAACAATTGTTTTACGTACTCTAACTAAGTTTAAACTAAGTTTAACTTTTTACGAGTTTTACAATAGATTTTCTTGGATGTTTTTCTGGATTACTTCAAGATTTACTTTCAAAAAGTTTAAAAGAATAGCTCATCTAGGATTTCTCGGATTTCCTAAATTTTCTCAGAATTTTCCCATATTTCTCTTCACTTAAACACTAGATTTTTAAAAGTAATTTATAAATCTATGTTGTAGTAAAAGCAGACTACTGATTAGAAGAAAAATAAGTAATCAATCAGATATTCAACCGATTACATGTAGTGTACGTCAGTATTACATGATACCTCACAAGAGTTCTGTAATCTTAAGCCTAAGCTTAATAAAATTTAAGTCAGCTTAAGCTTGGCTTAAGTTAGTTGGTTTATTATTGTATCAAGTAGAGGTTCGTTTTAAACTAAATTATATACCATAATTAAACTAAATACCAGTGGGGGTACAGCTACTTTAATAAATCAAATATCATATATTGAAATCATTCAATTCAATTAAGTTATGAAACACTTCCTGAAATAATTTTTTATAATAATATTGATTTGGTGGACTTTAAACTTAAAAGTGCCAAACGTCTCAGGATGTTTGAATTGACACTGCTGGAAAATATGATTAATACATTTTTAATGTAGTATTGATGATAATTCATATTGAATTGGCTGTGATAGATATGTGCATCCGTTTCCGTTTACAAAACAACTGCTGTGGGCTATACTTATTACCGAATCAAATGTAATATTGATATTGTAATATATTATCTAAGACTAAATAAAAATAGTAATTTGGCTACTTATAAAATAATCTGAATGAAACCAAATGGTTTTCCCATTTGCTATGTTCAAGATTTAACTACAATTATTCAAACAGTTTGAAATAAATAAATTTATTGGTACCTAATTTTATTCTAAATCAATAATATTTTATTTAAATGCGAAAAGTATAAATTGCTGAAACATCAAAAATAAAATTAAAATTTTTAAACATTTTTGTAAATGGAAATCCGTATAAATCTTATAACTTTAGTATAACTTATAAAGATAGTACATATTATTAGAGATAAATTATTAAAATGATTGTTAAAAATCACAATAATAATAATAATAATCCTAACTTAGTATTTGTATTTCGTTAGGAAAAGCTCAAAGAATAGTTATTTTTATCATTAGGCTGGAAACTGAATTTTTCCTAGTACGAGTTTTTTTACAGGCCGAGACGGACTAGCCGAGGCCTGTTGTTGGTAGTAAAATATTTTAATTCTAAATTTGACGTTTAAATTTAACTAACCTAAAAAATATAGGTATTTGTTACATTCATTTTTTATGAAATTATCTAATAAAAATATAGTATACTTACATATAATTATATAATAATAAGTTAGCTGTATTATAATTGCATTAAAAAGTGCATTTTATCACAAAAATTTGTAATATCTATTTAATTTAATTCAATTTGACGTACAAAATATAATCAAGAATACCAACATCTTATAAAATAATCACTGTTTCTTTCAAACGCTAGGCGAGAAAATCAGCTTTTCAAGCCGCATTTGAAATATGCAATTAAACACTTGCCTGATGGAGGCGTAAAAACAAAATTTAATTACAATTCAGCGCTTAAAAACAGGCAACTGGCATTACATTAAAACTTTGTTATTTTAGTGTAGGTTATGTAACTTTTCTTTACCTTTAGGTTGCAACTAATCCATAAAAGATGAAAACTAAAATATTAATTAAATTTTAAAAAATTGGGCCAATACGTTGGTAGTTTAACGATAATTACATTTTCTGTTGGGGTAATTATAAAGTAAATATAACATTCTTTTGTGCGGAAAAAATGAAGTAGATACTTTTACTCAGTTTTTATAAAAACTAATTTTAACTGCAAGCATAAATAAGTACTGATCTTAATCATAACACAATAATTAAAAATATATAAATAATAACAATAATTAATAATAATATAAAATAAATTTTTGCACCACGTGGATATTGTTCGGAAAGTTATGAGAAGACATTTAAAGTACAAAGTAAAAATTAATGTATTTTTAATATGGGAAGTGCCAGGTACAAAGAAAACCATATTAATCCAGGATTTCCAAGCAAGAGAACTTTTTAAGATTTCCATTAACCACTGAACACAGAATTTTAAAAATGGAGGAGGGGAACAGGCGTAATGTAAAACCCCCGGTCTGAGCTAAAAATTATTTTTCGGATAATTATGACTTATCTGATTTAATGAAAACCCATTCTATTAATTATATTCTCTAGTAAGTCTTCTTGGCTTAAGCTAAGTTGATGTGTTATCTGATGGTAGAGCAAGCAATAATTGTGCAAGTTTTAAAATAATTTCGTTGAAATAATGAACACTTACCATAGTTTATTATAAATAAATAATAACATAAATTTGAGTAAAACGCAAATCTTTGTGTTTGACTTTAAATATTAACAATTATAATGTCCGATTTATGTTTAAAAATAATTTAAGTTACTTGAGAACTAGTTCTCACATGAACAACTAATTGAAAAAAATCTTAACTACCGCACTAGCTTTTGTTTTATTACTAGCCGGCCGAATAGCAAACTTATGTCACGGAATAGCTGCGGCACCACAGACCATAAACAAATGTCTATTGTAATTACGTATTTGTTTCAGGCTTCGTCAATTTGAACAATGATAAAGGTTTTTCAAAAATCAAACTCAAAAACGCTGTAGGTAGTTTTTAGTCACCAGGTAATAAATATAGTGGTCACTTTCAATAAGTCACATCTCTAAAAGTTAGATTAATTCTTTGAATGTTGATCTAAAATTATGGTACCTTTCTAGGATGCGAAAAAAACGGAATTACAGCCATAAGAGTGTCTCGAAATACAGCAGATCATATTGTGTATGGTAAGATTTGGCGGGTAATTATTTTATGGTTTTATAACTCTTTTTAAAAAGAATTTAAAAACGTTATTCGTTAAAACTATGCACTCGGTTGACCAAAACAGCATTAACTAGCCAGTTAGCTGGAATTTAATTTGCCTGCGATGTTTAATTACTTCGCTCAGTGTCTCGGAGAATCTTTTCAGCAGTTAGAATTTTAAAGAATTAAAATAAAATTATCCGAAAGCCATGTTTGGCTAAAACTGCCATAGGTACTCTAAATTTATAGAAAGTATAACTATTTTAAACTTTAATTTACGACGTCGTCTACCTAAGGTACTGAAATTCATCTCAACAAAATCGTGAGATTGAAGAAAGAATTAACTACCGTTCAAATCTAAAAGAAAAGATAAATTTCAGTTAAAATTCAAATTTTTGCCCGTATTCTGTGCCAAATAACCTAGCAAAAGTTTATAATGGCCCCTCTCTCCTTTCAAGTTAAGTTTTCCTTTGTGCTTCGAAGAAAATACCACTTTTAATAAGTTGTGAGTGGCGTAAAATTTCTTTGGCGCACTTTTAAATACCAAATTCGCCTGAATCGATTTTTTCAACTGCCTGTTGAAGTCATATTGCGTGTTTAAAAAAATTGAAAAACAAATTTTTACTTAGTTTTTAAAAATAATTTGCCTATAAAAATTATTTGTTCTTGTAATTTGTTCGATAATTGTTAAATAATATTGTATAAGTCAACACATGAAAAGTAATATAATGAAACTCACCATTAGATTTATTTGCTTTTTCGTATTCAAAATATAATTTACTAGTGTCTTTGCTGTCCATTATTAATGTAACAAATTCTTTAACATTAAACACCGTCATAGACAACAACTATTTCAAATTTATGTTTATGTACAATTTATATAGAAATATACACAAAAATTTACAAAATATAATTCGAACTTTGTTTAATGAAGATGATTAACTTTTAGACACTTTTTATAAATAAGTACCACGTTTCTTTTATGTTTAATACTGATAATAATTGGTATAAGTAATTAAAAAAATTATTATTGTTCATATTTTACAACTTTTTAAAAGTTTTTTTAAACAATATGGGTCACAATAAAGTTCTTCTTGACATCGTTTTCGGTGCACGCATCGTTCGAGTAATCACATTCTCTTATGAATTTTTACGTCTCTTTAAAATGAAAATGCTTTAATTCGAAGATTCTATCGGAAATGGACAGTTAATAATAAATAAGTGAAACCATAGTGACACAAATACACATATAATAAAATCAATGGAAAGTTATAGGGAAATATCTTGTGTATCGTCATTGAAATTTTCATAGTGTAAAAAATTGACTTTTCATTGAATACAATCGATTAAAAGTTTTTAGAGAAATATGCGTTATTAGTATAGCTATAACTAATAAATTGATAATAAGAAATCGAACGCCCCCAAAATGGACTATTTTTACTCCTACATTTAAGTACGATAACTCGAAAAACTTTATTTTTAGATTTAATGCTTAAAATTTTAATATTTGACATTTAAGTAAATTTAAGATTGTTATTATAGATTTACTAAAATATATTGTAGCCGTAATTTACTCACCAATCACGTTTAGATAAATTTTCAAAATTAATTGCATTAATTTTCCCGGTTATTCTCGAGAATTTTATTAGGTGGTATATTCCATTCTTATTTAACAAGTAATATACAAACATATTATGAAAATTCAAAGTTTCGATAAAATGATACTTTATGTTTGAAGAAGTTATAGAAATATAATATATTATATAGAATTTGAGTTGTTTGAAACTATAATTACAAGAATATTGAGACAATTGAATATTTTATTGCGCCGCGTTGTAACCTAAATCGAAGCTTTACTTATTAACCTATTATTAAGTAGAACAAATGCGTAGGTTTGAAAAACTATTAATTAAAATTCATGTTTGTATATCACCGAGTAGCACGTTATCCTCAAAATTTAAAGGATACACGCTTCTTAAAAATATAATAAAACATAAATCAGTTGGATGAAGAAATTATTGCTCACGCCGAAAAATATGCTCACGAAGAGTATTTTTCAATAAGGTAACCCGGTTTGTTTCGTTGGATATTCTTCAAACAAAATATCTCAAGTTTGAATATAAAATATAATAAAGGCCTTCAAGTCGTAAATTTTTTATTAAAACAAAAATAACTTCAAATCTATTATTTTTGTATAGTATGAAAGTCTTACAATTATATCAGGGATATTATTATAAAAATTATTGTTTTTTGAAAATAACTTACTTTAGTTGGAATAACCAGAAAATAAAATATTTAAAACCTTCCTACGTATTACCTGATAATAAATTGAGAAATTGAATATAAGATCACGGCAATAGTTATTTAAAATTTGGTTTTAAATAAATTGTGTCAGTTATTGTTATATTACATAGAACGAAAGTAATAATTTGGAAAAATTAAAAACACATAAATACTTTCGGAGTAGAAATATATAAATAGAATATTAAAAACTTTTCACATTAGCTGGAGGTTATACAAGTTGTCTTATTGCAAGTCAGGATTATATTTCTATTAATTATTTAAATCCACGATTTAATCGAGATTTAAAATCACATTCAGTGAATTGAGATTTTGTAGGTACACTATTAAATATGCTGCAACCTTCGATAATTTACTTGTCATATATGAAATAATTTAAATTTAAGATAAAACAGCCAGCATAGTATTTGAATAATTAAAGAAATAATAAAAATTTCGGGGTATGGTTATCACTTCCTTATCTATATAAATCTGATGATAGAAAATTGCTTAGAGTAACTCCGAAACCTGTTATGCACTGAAAAAATATGCGCAATGTTTTCTTCCTGTTGTAAACATGAATCTGTATATGTATTTCTATCCTACGAGAAAGGTAGTATCTCTGTCATAGTTTTGTATTATGTATCTAAGGGCCAATCTTTCCATCTCCTTGTAAGTTGCTTTTAAATTTATCTGCCTTTTAATTAAAATATTTATCTTTCCAACTTATTTTTTATTAAAAGTTAAGCTTATAAGTTATAAGCCACATAACCAACTTTACAAGCAACTTTTAATAAAAAATAAGTTGGAAAGACAGATATTTCAATTAAAAGGCAGATAAATTTAAAAGCAACTTACAAGGAGATATCGGCCCTAAATATAATATAATTTATATTTAATAACACAAATTTCACTATTAAAATACCGATCAAAATAACATAATTTATTATCTAGCATAAAACATTAGAAGATTTCTAGTTGTATACGAAATCAAAAGTTTGTAGTTTAAACATAAGTTGGTAGGGAGTCCTCCGAACAGAATTCTGGTAGCTGACCTAACAGTGCGGCTGAAGAAAATAAAGCCAAAAACACAAACTCAAAATTAGCAGCAAAATAAAATTGATTAAAAGCAATAATAACATCGATATCTCATATCTCTAAGGAGAGCTGAAGAGCAGACTGAGATAAGTACTCACGAAACATCTGAAAATGGCTAAAAGAATAAATGGACATAAATAGTAGACGGCAGAAATAATAAAAACAAACAAGAAAAAATATAAAGACCTTTCGAAAATCATTAGAACTAAGTTTAAAAGAGCGAAGGAGCAGTGGATGAGGGTGAAATGTGAGAAAATAAAGACATGCGAAAAGAAACATGGCAGTTTCCAAATGCACGAAAAGTCCAGAGAGATAGCTGGTGATTACAGAAAGCGCGATCATTACACATACTATTTAAGACAAACAATCAGTCAATCATATAAACAGTGAAGGCCAAGGAAATATGTGCAACAGTAGCTCTGAGATTTTTAAAGAAGTTCTACACGCAATCACCAGTACACAAAACAAAAAAGCAACAAGATCGGATAGAATCCCTATCGAAATTGTTAAGCTTATAGAAAAAAAACATAAGTTTAGTCACGAGACTATACAACTCGATTTACAATACATGCATAATACCAGAAGACCGGCTGACATCCACATTTATAACAATATAAAAAAAAAAATCCCATCCCAAGAGATGCGGCGATTATCGTATCATCAGTTTGATGTGTCATCTATTAAAAGTCTTCCTGAGAACCATCGACCTTAGAACACGCTGCAAGTATAAGTACGACATCGATGGTAGCCAGAGGGGTTAGGAACGCGTTTGGTAAGCGAAAAGCGTTTTTAGCATTAATGTTCTATAAAAGTGTAGAAATTAGCAGAAGGCTGTTTTTAATTGCTTTGTCGGCTATAAGAATTCATTTTATAAAGTGCGGCACGACAGGCTGATAGCGATACTCAGGTAAATGCAACTGGATAATAGGGACATCCGAATAATTAAGAACTTATACTAGAACCAAACAGGAGATATTCGCATTGGAAATATGAAAACAGATCGAGTGGGCATCCGACGTGGAGTCCGGCAGTGTTGCGTTATTTCTCTCTTTCTATATAACCTGTATTCTGGCAAATTTTTAAAGAGGTATTGGAGAATGTAGAGTATGACATAAAAGTCAATGGAGTTGAATACGATAAGATATGCGGACGACACCCTCATCATATGTGACAATCTAGATGAGCTGCAACAAATGGTGAATAGAGTAAACAGAGCAGGACAATACTCGAGTCTCATCGTTAAAGTCGGGAAAACCAAGTTTATGGCGTTCAGTCGAGAACATCATAGAAATGCACAACTGACCCACTGCAATGAACGGAACGCGCGGGTTTACAGTTTTAAATACTTGGGAAGCATTATTACAGATGATTTTATCGTGATATTGAAATAATCTGCAAGATTGAAATAGCTTGATCTGGCTTTAGAAAGAAGAAGGCTCTGCTTACCAACGACAATTTGAACCTCAAGCTAAGACAACGTATGGTCAAAAGTTATATCTGGCCGGTCCTGAGGTATGGGGTGGAGTGCTAAACCCTGAAGGGGTAAATAAATCTATTGGAGGCACTCGAAATGTAGATACACCGAAGGATGCTCCGTATACCATGGATGGACCTAGTAACCAACGAGAAAGTATTAAAAAAGGCAAACACTGAAGGTTCACTGCTTAGCAAGTTAAAATGTCGCAAAATAGTCTACCTGAGTCACCTTTACGCGGTGAAAAATATCAACTGCTTCAATTCATCATGAAGGGGAAGATCGAAGACAAACGAGGTATTAGTCGAAGGCAGATGTCCTGGCTGAAGAACATCAGAGAATGAATGGTTATAAAAGCGGCTAGTGAGCTATTTAGAATAGCGGAGAACAGAGAATCCATAGTAATATCTATAGTAATCGTCAACGTCCGGAAGACCGGATAGGGCACATCAAGAAGAAGTTTAAAATGAGCAGACCCCGAAATCTGAAGAGTATATGAAGGGCTCCCCAGATCTCGGGTCTCAGTCTCCGTATAAGTCTGATATGATTATGTAAAATAAATTATAGTGTGAATTTATACAAAATTCTTAATGGATTTTTAAAGACAACTACAACTAAGAAAGGAGTTCTTGTGATTTATGATGCAAAACTTCGAATATTATACACGATTATTCGACTATCCGTTCACGGCCGTACAACCTTAATAATAGAATGACCAAACGTCTGTTCTATTCGAAGTATCTGTTCCTGCGTTATCCTGTGACGATCTATCGTGTCATCCGTGCAACACAATATTCAGCGCTAATGGGTATGCAAAAAATAGTTTATATATCGTGTAAATATATTAATTTTTAACTTGTGATAATTATATCAAGTAAATTTAAAAGTAAACAAGTTAATTAAACGTTAAATATAACGTTTATTTTGCGGTTTCCATGTTTTTGCTTGTTATTATTCTGACGAAGATGACACAACTCATCGAAAGCTTATAAAATATAAATAAATAAAATTATATTTAACGTTTAATTAACTTGTTTACTTTTAAATTTACTTGATATATATCGTGTAGTAACTCTTTCTACAACCGATAATTTTATTACACCTACAAACAACAATAATTAATCATAATAATATTAATACTAAAATATGACATTTGTGCCACTCAATATAATTAATTACCTCTGCTTATTGTGATATAGATTGATTTGTTGGTAAGTACAAAGTTATTAAACATAACTTTTATATTAAAATTTAACCTACAATTAAAATTATATCCATAGTAACAACAATGAAAACGTAGTAATTGTTATTACATTGCCTGATAATCATAATCTTGGATTAAATTTTAAATTTCTTTTATAAAATTCAACATGATTAATGTTAATTATTACTATTCCCCGTCCAGCCTAAGCAACGGTGGAGTCTAAATGCTAAAAACTTTCTTGGTAGAGAAGATGGTACAAGAGTGGAGTAAACATGTGATAAATATTTATGATAAGATTAAACTTTTTTTATGTTAAATTAAAATTAAATTCATAACTTACGTAATAGTTATATAAAAATTCAATTGCACATGAAAAGTCAAATACCGCTAAAAAAATAAATCCACCATCTAGCTGCCCGTCCGCGGACGGGCTTTCCAGCTAGTTACGAATAAAGCAGTTAAACAAATAAACTTGAATAAACAAGTTAACAAATAAACGCTAATATAAAATATGTATAATAAAAACTCACTAGAGATTTTTTGTTCATATTACTCGTATAAACCTCTAGATAATTACTTCATTTGCGATATTTTGATCAAAAAAGACTTCTATATACTATTTCCTTAAAGTTTAAACTTTTTGTATTTACAAATTTTAATCGATTTTCTAACCCTACTTTAATATCGTATTAGCATAGAACTTTATGTTATGATGTTATTTTAAGCTTAAAAAGCCGTTTATTAAATATTTTATACTTTTTTATCAATGCGTGTGCCTTGTACGTTGAAAGCGTTAAAACTTATTTCATTTGTAAGATACTACATAATATTGATATGAACGAGATAGTATAGAAATAAGAAAAAGATGGTAGATACTGAAAAAAGAATACACAATATTTAGGGTGTCCCAATAGAGCGGCGGATTTAAATTTCACGCTATTTTTTTTTCGTAAGATTGGCAGCTCTAAAAATATTTATGTAGGGTGTGTAAATGTAGCTTAATCACAACATTTGTACTTTATAATAAAATATAAATATTATCACTTTTAAAATAAATATACAGTGGCGTTACAACCCACAGGGAGTTTTGGCTAACCACACTTCATTTTACGGAGAGTTTTTCAAGACAGATTACCTTGTGGTTTGGCTTTGCTCACCGAAGAAGGAGAAAGTATTAGTTTGCAAACCGGCGCGGCAGTTGAGAAACACTTCTAAAACTATTTCTTGTACCTAGTAAGCTTAAGCTAGCTTAAAAATATATAATTAAAGTCTAAAATTACCTTATTTCAATAAATACTTACCGCAAATTACTTAATAAAATATTATAAATACATTAAACGACCCTTGCACGACTATAATGACATACCGTTTATTTAAGAATGGCATTACTATTTATTTTTAAATAGTAACTATGCAACGTCAACTTCGATCGGAAATTATAATACAAGTAGAACATTTTAACAACATTTTAATTCGAAGAAGTAAAGCTTTAAAACAGTACAAATTAAAAAATTTTAAAGAAAAACTATTAATAGTATCATTGTGTGATTGTTAAATATTGTTTACAAACATTTAATATAAGGTAACGTAACTTAACATAACGTAACATAACGTACCAAATAGTAACATAACTTTACGTAACAAAGTTTTTAAAAATACAAAATTTTTGACTAAACATCAATTTATCTTTCTTTTTTCTGTCGTCTGCTAAATAATATTTTAACGTTACGTGAATGTAAACAATACTTTTAAACTGAACAAAAGTTTACTGTAAGAATAAATTAAAATAAAAAATAAATATTAAAATTTAAATATAAATGAATTGATGGTTTACAATTCTTCATTTTAAAATATGACATTATTTAAATAAAACTTAGTAAATAACAAATAAATAATTAAAATATAGGTAAGTCGTAACGAATTTTGCATTCACGTATTTGGGCACCTGTTTTGAGAATAGGATAATTTAAATCCTCTTCCAGCAACAGAACCATCAGTTCTTACTGGAAGGATGAACGGTCCATTGCTTGTGTCTAAAATAAATTTATTTAAATTTTATTTTTATTATTATTTCTATTAACAATTACCTGTTACAGGTGCACTTTGGGTAAAATCCCCATTGATGGATCCATCATTAAGCCTGCTTCCGCAAAGTCTAATTCCGTTGATAACTATGAAATCATCTGGACAGCTAAATATTTCAGCACCTGCTTGTCCTGCGGGTATTGTTGGCTGGCCAACTAAAACAAAAATAATAATAAAGTGATTTTGAATTTTTTTGGTAGATATTTAGCAACATTATAAAAATAACACTTACGTTCATCCACGTTTAATAATTGAAACGGATATGATGAACCATTATATACTACGTTGTAAGTGATAGAGCAATAATTTTTTTCTTTTCTGATGCATACGGCATAATTAAGGTTATTCTGAAAATAAAGAAAACTATTTAATTTCGCTGTAACCAAATTGTATGTTAATTAACTGGGTATTAATTGCGCTTGCAAATGCAGAAAATGAATAACTCAAAATAAAAATTTTATAATTATAGTTAACCATCGCAGGCTACCAAAAATGAGATTACTTACAATATGTAAATAAATTTTTTTAATCAACTACTAGTGAAAGCAAACATTGCTACAATAGCATTTACATACTACATGAAGGTACATAAATATATACTACTACAAATATATTTAAGTTAATTGAAAAATACCTGAAAGTAACTCTAACATGCAAAAGTAAATGGATTTTTCGAATAATGACATTAATTTACATTTAACTTGATTTTTTGATAATTATCTACTTTTAGTATAATGAATGTGTACAGAGGTGTTTTATATTTTTATGTTTATTATTCGATAGTAAAAATTATTGTCAGGAAAAGTTAATTAAAAATTTTAATGTGACACATTTGAAACAACTTTTTGCTCAAGTTTTTTTCTCAATTATTTTAAAGTTTGTTTGATTTTATAATTGTAATTATTTATTTATAAATATGCTGTACATAAGATTTTAATTGTAAAATTGTTATGTTGGTAACCGTGCTAAAGGTATTGAGGAAAGAGAAGCTGTAGATAGCAGACGCGGTGTGCGTTAGCAAGACGGTGGGAGTGTTTTTCCTCGTCTAGGTTAATTTTGATTTTCGATTGTTTTAAAATAAACAGTGATTTAATTTGAATAGAAGGTTATGTTTTTGTTTTATTATAATTAGTGTAGGTGTTTAAAACTAATAAAATTTGAAGATTTTATAATAATTTTGGTTATTTGTTAAAATTCAAAAACAAATTTGTTTGACTGGCGAGCCGATGCAAGCTGCAAGACGCACATGCGATTTCAATACCACATGCAAGCCCGATGTCATAATCATATCAGATTTTTAGAATAAGCCAAAATTTTTTAATTTTTTTTTTAGAACTAAAATGTTTAAGTTAACACAATATAAATACACCGTATGTATATTATCGCAAACGTTTTCACCATACTATGGCATCATCAGGCGATGAACTAGACAGAAACATAGCAACCAATTTATTCGACACATAAAAAATAAAATAAAAAGACACGAAAATTTACAATTTGATTATAAATTAAACAATTGCAAGAATCTCACTTTAAAAATTAGCCTCTAGCGAAAAATAATTTTTGATTAAGTGGAATTTTATAAATTTTTATAGCTGGAGACATCTCAATATGTACATATAACTGGGGTCCAGATTTATAAGCACTAAAAAACTTAAAAATATGTAGGCGAATATGTTCTAAAAACTTCAGAATAAGCACTTAAATATGCGCTAAAAATCTTATGCCTCAAAATGCTGGCTTGCAATAGTTGGTACAAATAATGAATTAACTGCTTTTGTTAGAAGTTTAGTTGGTATTGAACTGTGGCTGCAGCAAGAGTATATTCTGTTTCAAGATAAATGGAAATAGCAAAATGCAGGAATATGTGAGATTAAAAACATCACCTTATCTCTATAATTATTATGTTTTGCAGCATAGTTATACGTTTTTATATCAAAGTAATTTGATTATATGACTTTTTTTAATTTTATTTATCTTGAGGTAGACTATACATCCTGAGAATGAAATAATCAATATGTTTTGCCGGAAATGTTCAAAGCTTTAATTGTCTGAACCACAATCTTAAAATTGCAATGTTATTGTTATTATTATAATATGTTATTGCAATTATGTTAAATTAGCTGTAACAGACAAGTTTTTGAATACATCTTGACCTGCAGAAACGTATTGTACCTCTTTCCGGTCAAAACTTTATATGAGAGATTTCACTGCAAATTTGAATATTCAAATTATTTGATCAATAAATATTCTTCAGTGAGGAAAAATAATATCGGGTTGTGGGGACGGTATGAATCAAACAAAAGTTCGTGATGCCAATATTCTACTTCTTCAACTTATTCTGTTGAACTGAACTTTCATTCTGCGTTTTACCATTAATATATCAAGTTTTTTACTTGATACTCATGGTTCTGTGAGAAATTTGCTAATATTCTGGTAAGGTGTAACCTTGTCAAATACACAGCTCTTAGATCAAACTTGGGCTTTAGATCACAGCAGTTCAGTCGGCGCGACTAAGCATTGAACCGCGATCATCCTGTCCGCATCATGTCGATTTAAGTCTTATACCACACTGCTGATAATTAATAAATCATCAATGGATAAGTGGTTAAAGTAGTCATTAAATTTTTTGTTTTTTTTTTAATTTGATATGATCAAAATAATAAAGATTTCCAGCCTTAGTAAAGAGTATACAATATCTTTTCCATCATCTAGTCAAAGTAATCTTATTGAATAGTTTACAAAACGGGATAGAGTTGCATGGTTTGTTTTTTCTAGCTCATTGGATTCTGTATCATCATCTTGGCAAATAGTTTTTTCTGAGTGTCAATTTGTTCGGAATAGTCCGTTTGCGGTATTTCTCTAAAAACTCACGAAATTTTGTACATTGAAGTACAATTCGTTCATACAAAATTGTTGCAGAAACCAAAAATTGTAGTATTAGTATTACTAATTTGATAAATATGAGAGATATATTCAAACATAAGCAAATAAGCATTTATAGGCAATAAACAGCAAAATATACACTTAAACTTAAAATATGCAGGCAAAATAAAAATTATTAAAACGACTCAGAACGACGTAAAACATGTTTCCCTTTTAAAATTTTTCGCGTGCCTGTACACAAAAAAACTTATAATTATAACAAATGTTTCCAGTTCCTATTTTAAGGCAAAGTAGTGGGATTAGATAATGATAATCTTTGATAATGAATTATAGTAAGGGGATTGGTATGATTGCTGGGTGCGTCATCAATCGGAAATTCTGGGCTCTAATCTCGGACAAGACAGAATTTATTATTTACAAATTAGTTCTTTATTTTCATAAATCTGGCCAATTTTCTGAACGCCAAGGTCAAAAAAAAATAACAAATAGCTTACGGAAAGTTGTTCAATATTGCTCAATGTTACTTATGCAAACATCCTTTATGATGCTTAAAGTATCCTTTATGAAAAAGAATCTGCCAACAACTGCTAAAATTTGGTTTACATACATCATAAATTTTGGTGCAATTTTAAGTGAGAACCTAGCTTAACGTTTCACGAAAAGTTACCGATACTGACCGAAGTGTCACTAATTATAATATATAATTTTTTACATGTAAATTAAGTTAGTTCTTATAAATATATTTTAATTTAATCATTATTGTAACAAATATTACCTATGTACATTTTTAATTTTTATTATTTTAAGGTGAATTTTAATTCGATAATATGAAAATAACAAAACATATTTCCAAAGTTGAAAAATCAATTACCGTTACTACAAATACAAAATCTATTTATATAATAATATATTAACAATAACAAAGAAGCAATATTAGTGACCTCGAGTGATTTGAGGTACACCTATAAATTATATCATACAAAATTACCCTTTTTATGTAATTTCTTTAATAAATGGAAATGTACCAAAAAGATTGAAATTTTAGTTAGAAAATAAAATATTTATAATAGAAATTAAATTTTGTCGATAAAGGGTTAGATAGTGTACCTTATATTATTATGTATTAATAGTAAATAAAATATAGTTCTCTTTAATTGTCTTTATAATGAAACACGGGTTATTGCCCAGTAAACTAACACGATTAAAGGATTAATAGAAAGGAATACAGTGCTTTACTCTCAGCTTTCTTTTATAGGAAACCAAATTCGGTAGATGTAAGTGTTTCACAATGGCATAGTCGACAAGACAGCATATTTTCTTTAGTAAAAAATCAGTAAAAAAATTTTAGTGAATCTACTGAGCCACTATCTAGTACATTATATTCTCTTTGATGATTTATTAAATTTCAATATTTAGCAAATTTATTTTATACTTTTATTGCAGTAGTGGTTAATTTTTATTTACATAAAAAGTGTTATTGAGCGTCAGCTTCAAATCGTTTCTTCTATAAATCTAAAACATGTAGTTATAGATACCTATAAATATCTGGAGTGCAACTCTTGAAATCCTTGCTCGGGGCCGATAGAAAAGTATTTTTTTGAGTAAGACAATGACAGGAATACTGGACAATACAAACTTATTAATTATTTCATTTAAAATTACATAATAATAATTTATAACACAGTGCGGTTATAAATTTATAAATTTATAAATTGCGGTTAACTAACTATAATAATTGAAAGAATTTTGTATAAGGAATTATTTTTATATTGCATATTTTTTTAGCAAAAAGCTATGTTCCCAAGCATTCAAGTCTCACATTCGGGCGTCAAAAGAATAGAAAGTTGAAATGATATAACGTTTTCAAAATAAAATAAAAAAATTCATCTAATGCAAATAAATAATTCGTCTTCCCAAAAATTATAAAATCAAACCCAATTTAAATCCAATGTAAAATGTTTAATAACTTTAAAAGGGAACGAAGTTTGATTTCCCTTATCCAAAACGTCGGCTTATCTACCTCGCACGTTTTTTTCTTCAAATGTAATTTAAATTTTCCAATTTTAAACAATTCAAATCCAATTCACAATTTGATCTATTCTTTTTCCAAATCAACAAAATCAATCAATCAAATACTGGTCGGTAGCAACTTATCAAAAAATATTCAAACCAATTCCAAATATCAAAAACAATTATCCAAAATCACGCAATAATGCATTCGCATAAAATCACTTAATTTAATTCAAAAACTACTCACAATTTCAAAAATAAATTTCACAGAGCCAAAAATTAACGAGCCAAAAGTCGCACCGCCTACTCCTGTAGCGACTCGTGGCAAAAAGCCCTGTATCTCCGTCGATTTGCCCCCACCTTTCCAATTTCACAATTTTTCAAAATTACAACTATTTAAAACAAATTTTCTTAAAAATGTACAGAGTGGGTGCAAATCCTTATAAAACACCACATCTTACCCCCGATGCTAATTGCTGTTTTGAGCGTAGCTCCAAACAAAATTAGCAGTAACTAATTATTTAAAAAGCAATTATTTAAAAAAAACTTATCCATTCCAAAATCTTTATCCATCATTTCTTTTTTCATCATCTTTTTCCGGTTCCTTCATTTTTCCTTCCGGACCTTTCACAGATTAATTTTTCATCTGTCATCTGTCATCAGTCCATCTCACTGGAATCTTGTTTCTCGTTTTCCACCCCCGACTCATCCAAAATCTCCAATTATTTTTTTCTTCTTTCTCAGCTTCCTGTTTTTCTACTTCTTAATTATCTAATTTTTTTAATTCTCGTTTTGCCATTTTTAATCTTTCAGCTTCTTCTTTTTCAAATTTTATTTTTTTCAATTCTAATGTTTCTGATTCTAATCTTTTAGTTTCTTCTTTTTCAAGTTTTAATCTTTTGGCTTCTTGTTCTTCAGATTTTAATTTTATAACCTCTTGTTTTTTAATTTCCAATTTTCCGCTTCTAATTTTGCAGCTTCTTGTTTTTTAATTTCTAATTTTTTCCGCTTCTAATTTTGCAGCTTCTTGTTTTTTAATTTCCAATTTTTCTAATTGTAGTTTTTCAGATAATAATTTTTTAAATTCTAATCTTTTCATTTCTTGTTTTGCAAATTTCATTACTAATCTTTTAGCTTTTTGTATTTCTAATTCAATTTCTATCTTCGTGTTTTCTAGTTCGTAATCTTTCATTTTTTCTATGTATTCTTTTATGACTCTCAGCGTATTTTTTCATTTTTTCTATGTGTCTCTTTTTCCTATCTTTGCTTTCTTCATACTGCATCCTCAATATCTTCTTCATCATTGCTTCATATCTTATCATTTCACTTTTCGACATTTTCATTTTCGCAACGCGCTTAAAAAGTCCCAAAAATGCTCAAATAGATGCGTTCCACTAAAATCGAGCCCCATGTTACGAAGACAAAAAAATAGATGCAATTAAATCAAATTCTGCTCAATTAATTTTAAATTTTTTTAATCCAAAATATTTCTTCAAATTCCAATTGTAATTTCAATGTAATATAAAATTTTAATTCTATGCAAAAGGAACGCAGTCTGCAAATTTAACTTATCTAAAACGTGCTCTTATCAAATAAACTATTTATATGTATGAATATAATTTTAAATTTTCTAATTTAAAATTTTCCACGTCCAATTTATAATTTCAACTATTTTTTCATATTAATCAAATCAATCAAATCAATCCACTTCTAGTCTGCAGCGAAATATAAAAAATTGTCAAATCCAATTTCAAATATCAAAAAAAAAAAATACGCAGCAATGCAATCGCATAAAATCACTTTATTTAATTCAAAAACTACTCACAATTTCAAAAATAAATTTCACAGAGCCAAAAATTAACGAGCCAAAAGTCGCACTGCCTACTCCTGCAGCGACTCGTGGCAAAAAGCCCTGTATCTCCGTCGATTTGCCCCCACCTTTCCAATTTCACAATTTTTCAAAATTACAACTATTTAAAACAAATTTTCTTAAAAATGTATAGGGTGGGTGCGAATCCTTTTGAAACACCACAATATGTTTTTTATATTTTTTGCTACGAATATTTTAAATCCAAAAATCAAAAGAATTGCAAAAGTTCTTCTTTTTAAAAATGATGGCTTTTGTAAAAAAAATGTAAAATCAAAAAATGTTTTTAGTAAAGCATAGTAAATTTCTCTTAAATTTTTCAAAAAACATAAATTATGTACTATTTCAGCATCATGAAAAATCATAAGTTTACTGAAGTAGATCGGTAATTTATTTGCGATTAAAAAAGTTTGCAAAAAACTTAAAATTTATATTTTAATAGAATATAATATACAGATAAGCAGCAAAACGATTTTTTATAAACTAAAATAATTTCATATCCTCGTTTAACATCTTTTAGGGAAAAACTTTTAATCATAATATTCAAATTGATTTACTGATATTTGTTAACTCACATTGACAATTTTGAAAATCAAATAATTACTGATAACGAATACGATTTGTATTACAGGGGTTGGCGCTCGAAGTGTTACCAATTAATAATGCTGTAACTTTGTAATTTTTATTTATTTGAAAACTTCAGTAGATTGTAAACATATTTTAAATTTTAAGAAAAACATGTTATTGTTCGATGTAGCCACCTTTAGCGCCGATAATAGCATAGTGTCTGTCCGAAAAGGATTTGTTTTATTAAAATCAAAAAGTTTACCAATATTTACAAATATTTTATACTTAATATAAAAATATTAGTTTATTGAAATGACACTGTAGCCACAAATTTATTCACAAAATGACCATATTATATTTCCATGTAATAGCTTTAATTTTATCTATCCGAAACGCATAGATACCTATAATCAAACTATAATATCCACTTCCGATTGATACAATTTTTACTAACTTAACTATATAGTCACCAAACAAGGTACACAACTGAATTGTTGTCACCAATTCTCAGAAGTACCTATAAAATTGCAAGCATGCATTTTCGTTAAGTGAAGGTTTCAAGAATAGCACTTCTATGCGTGAAACAGGACAAGATGGAAAATTGGATGAACAAAAAGAGCAACAAAAAAAGAAACCTCATAATTTCTTTAAATTTCATAAATTTTAGATGGATTTTACCTTGTTTATAAATATCACGATTTTTGAATAATAATTACTCGTATATAATTCTAGAATTGTAAGATTTAATTGCATTTTACAAAGCGGCTTTAATTTTGTATATTTCATGGGTTTTAAAGTGGGTTTGATGTACAGGAATTTTTATTTTTGAAAAACTATTGTACTATGGTTTAAATTGCCAATGTCAGTCAGTCGGATTTTACTTTTATATTTTGATTTAATTATAATTAAAAAATAAATTTAGCCGTGGATTTGGTAAAATTTAGATTAAACATATTTAGCATTTTTCAGTAGTACCTAATATTTAAAGTTGCATAATTACCCATATATTCATTCGTTTTTTTAAATCATTAAATTTTTGGAATAAGTCGTTAAATTATATTTTTTGTTGTAATAAAATATAAAAATGGTAAAATTTTATTACATTAACTGTATTTTCATCAAAAATTTATAGTTTCATCAACAAATTAAATTAATTATTTTATAAAATTTTATAAAATTTTATTCAATTCTACTGCAATTTTTTTATCTTGAAATATGTAACTGCAGCTTCTGTTTAATTTTTACTTTCAAAATCATCCAAACGTTTTTTCAATCAATAAATTCAACTATACTCTTAATCAAATACTTTTCATTCAAAAAAATTATTTATATTTCAAAAAATTATAAATGTATCAAATTAAATTCAAAAGACTCACAAATCAAAACGTCCACTTTTTTGGCAAATAACCTTTATCTTTCTTTTTAAATTTGCAAATATTCAAAATATTTCTAATCAACTCATCAAAAGTCATACAAAATAATCACAACATTTCAAACAAATTTACAAAAAGAACTACAGGGGCGGTCAAATCATTTCGTAACACGACAATATATTGTCGGAAGGAGAGCCGAAATGTCGGACCGAGCGGGCGTTCGAATTTTGGTGTGTAAATTTTAAGTAATTTTTTGGTACGAATAATAGTTTTATGATTAAAGATCTTTGCATAAATAATAGTTTTAAAATAATGATATTAAATTTGAATGTTAAAGTTTGATTTATACGAAGGTATTTTTTGGTCTACAGCGACCACAGACAAGAGATTTATGTTTGATTTATAATTTGGAGAATTTTTAGATTATTAAATTATTTCATTTTTGAACGATAGTTTGATTTTTTTAGATTTAACTAAGATTTGAATTTGGTAAAGTTAGTTGGGATAATTTGGATTTGAAATTGGAAAATTAAAAGCGACGTAATTGATAAAAGGCGACATTTGCAGTGCTGTTGGCGGAGATGGGTTTATAATAGTACACATTTTTTCACCTTTTTGGAAATTAAAATTTAATGTTGAATTTATTTTGGATAACTGAAAATAGTATTTGATTTTAAAAGAAGCGAAGAATGGATTAGAAGAAATCGCATCGATTGAATTATTTGAAATTATAGGTTTGATCCACGACCAAGTATAATTTTTTTAGTTGTAAAATTTATTGGAGCAAAACGTTTTTACAATCAAATATTACTTTACATTTTGCCCGAAAACAAGCAGAAGCAAAAACAACTTAGAACCTACTCCCTGGGCAAGTTTAACTACTTTCGCATAAACAGCTATTATATACGGAGTAAAGTAGTGTATCCCAAGGGACCAAAAACCCAGCCAGATCAAGCCTAGCGCTTTAAGAAAAGAGGAAAGAAACCTCAATAAACTCCAACGCCCGCTGCCCACATGAGTTGAAGGAGATAAACGGTAACACGTGGTACCTCCATATAGCCAATAAGTTCATCGTTCATCGTTCAGTAAAGTAGTAGTGTGCTAAAATTTTTTTATAAAAAACCGCTACTATAATTTATGATAAATATGTACATAGTATTATGGGTAATCTCTTAAACTGAATTTATAATTTGACGGACTTTAAACGTAGACGCACTGGATGCATAACAAACGCACTGTAAATTTAGCCAAACACGTACATATCTCCATTTTCTTAACGCCATGAATATTATGAAAAAATTAGTTTTATTTAATAAATCATTAATAAAATGGTAGTATGCCTAGATTAAACTTGTTTTAAACTTTAAGAATTATTTATTGCAATCATTCTTTATCTGGATTGGAGGCAGGCTTACATAGTTAGAAGTAATGTCACTTAATTTCTACTATAAGATTTACGTTAGGTTATATAAAGATTTTTTTATAAATCAATGTTTGATAATAAAAAAATTGCAGTTTTGCGATGTAAAAGAATCAGTGAAAAAGTTTCGATTGAATTATGTTACTTTTAATGTAAGTTAAGTTAGGTTAGGTTAGTTTTATAGCCCACGAGTCGGTGGTGGACGTTACTTTTGTGTCGGCCGGCCTCCTAAACAAGATTGTCGGCTGGGAGGTTCTCGAAGACGAAACGGGGAGTGACCACAAATATATCTTAATGGAAGTTTGCGCTCCGATATGCGAACATAAGATACCGAGGGGCTGGAACACCCGCAAGTTGGACAAAGATAAAGCGAGGCAGTCTGTTCAACAGGCACCGTGGCAGACAATCACCACCGCGGAAGACCTTACGGCCATGCTGACAAATACCTGCGACGCATGCATGCCTAAGAAAAAACACCGAACCAGTCGTAATGCGTATTGGTGGAACGATGCAATAGCTGGGGCGAGGAAGCGTTGTCTGAGCCTCGCCAGACTATATAAGCGGAAAAGAGGACGAAACCAAGCGATCGCAGCAGAACAAGCCCACGAAAGTTACAAAGCAGCGAAGAAAGAAATGGCGGTACTAATACTGCGAAGCCGAGAGGAGAGCTGGGGGGAAGTCCTTAGAGACACCGAGGCCGACGTATGGGGCCTGGGATATAGAATCGTAGCAAAAAAGCTTAGAACCGGCCAAATCCCAGGGCTGACCCCAGAGCGGATAACCAAAGTCTTGAATACATTATTCCCTACACACGACATCGTAGATTGGGAAACAAGAACTCCAACGACCCCCTTCCAGCATTTTACTGAGGCGGAGCTGCAGGCGGCAGCAAGAAGCGCACCAAACGGCAAGGCACCGGGACCGGACTGTATCCCTAGTGAAGTGATTACAATCGTGGCGGAAGAACGTCCGGAAGTACTATTACAAGTTCTAAACAGATGTGCAGAACACGGATATTTTCCGAAGATCTGGAAGAGGGCACTGCTTGTCCTGATAAGGAAGGGTGATAAGCCGCTTGACACGCCTAGCTCCTATAGGCCGATTTGCCTATTAGACACTATGGGCAAGCTCTATGAGCGACTAATCCAGATAAGGCTGGCAGAAGAAATCCGGAAGTCGGGAGACCTTAGCCAAAAACAATACGGCTTCAGGAAACAGCGGTCGACCATAGATGCCGTTAAGAGACTGGTCGAAGGCGCGGCCAAGGCTAGAGCCGGGACTTGGAGGACTAGAAAGATTGTGGCTCTGATAACATTCGACGTGCAGAACGCTTTTAACTCGGCAAACTGGAGTTTGATCGTGAACGAAATTCAAAAGAGAAACGTGGATCCGGCCTTGGTAACGCTTATCAAGAGCTATTTGAGCGATCGCGAACTCTTGGTAGAGGAGGCAATGTATACCGGCCGCATAAAAATGACGAGCGGCGTACCACAGGGGTCAGTGTTGGGGCCCCTGCTGTGGAATATACTCTATGACGGGGTACTGTCCGTCTCCCTGCCGGGGGGCGTGGAGTTGGTGGGATTTGCCGACGACATCTCCATGCTGGCGGCGGCGAGAACCGAAAAGGACCTGGAAGTGGCAGTGAACGATGCCATACAGGCCATAGTACAATGGACGGAGACCATGGGCCTCAAACTGGTCCCGTACAAGACAGAAGCAGCCCTCATAACTGGAAGGCGGAAGATCAAAGAAGTCGTCTTCAACATGGGTGATCACCGCATAGAGCCCAAGAAAGAAATCAAGATACTTGGAATAACTATAGACCATCGACTTAGCTTTTCACCGCATCTCCAGGCAGTGGCGGACAGGGCGGATAGATGCTGTTCCGCGCTGTCCAGGTTGATGCCAAACGTGGGGGGGCAAGTTCCATAAAAAGAAAGATTCTGGCTTCTGTGATGCACTCCATCATTCTATACGGGGCACCTGTATGGATACAGGCAATGCAAGTGAAAAAATACAGAGCCAAAATAGCTAAAGTACAGCGACGTGCAGCCATTGGAGTCTGTCGAGCATATCGCACCATCTCGGAGAACGCGGTTTTAGTCTTGGCCGGGCTGCCACCCATAGACCTGATGGCGGAAGAAAGATCAGCCAACTATAAAACCGGCCCCACGGGCAAAGCTCTCAACAAATCCAAAACAATGGTTGATTGGCAAATAAGATGGACCGAGGCGGAAACAGGTGCCTGGACGCGGAAGCTCATCCCGGAACTGTACCCGTGGGTCACAAGAACCCACGGAGATATGACTTACCACCTCACTCAAGCGCTGTCTGGACATGGGTGCTTCTGTTCATACCTTCACAGAATAGGCAAGATGAGCAGCAGCAAATGCTTCTATTGTGAAGAGGACGACGACGCTGCCCACACTCTGCTCCACTGCCAGGAGTGGGAGACCCACAGATCGAATACAGCCAAAGCGGTGGGCACGCAAAGATTCAGCCAGGACAATCTGGTGGGTATTATGCTGCAGTCAGAGGAGAATTGGAATAAAATTTCGGCCATGATCACAAACATCATGCGAAACAAAGAGAGAGAAGAACGAGATAGAAAAGCTCAAGATCATTAAGCGGAAGAAGTCCGTCACCATCTGAAGCGTAAAAAACTGCGAGGCGATGATGAAATACTACGTAATACCACGCCTCCAGTCCAACCGGAGTGGGGTTTTAGTGGGTCGGAATAATCCAACCCCACACTACCACCATGTGTGGTGTCTTGTGATGGCGCAACAAGCCAGAGGAAGATTTCCCCACTCCCGACGCACGCAAAAAAAAAAAAAAAAAAAAAGTTTTATAAAGCAACTAAGATATCACATAGTCTTCTTAAGACCATAAGACCAACACCAGACCTCCTTGTATTTGAATAATATGAAATTCGATTAGTGTGCAAATAGAATTCCCTGATTATGTTGCACTGAACCGCTAAAACCTCCCAATCCTCCCAAAGAGAAAAAATTTGCAGCTAATCTGTAGCTGCATATGTACTACCGGTAATATTATGTATTTCGGTCTGTAGATAAATTGATTTGGATCTAATCGAACGCGTTTTTTTTATCTCGACGACATAGTTAGCTCTAAATATCCTATCATTCAGTCATATCAGAATTCCCACTCAATTAAAAAATGTTTTTGATTATTAACTATCAGTTATTAAAAACGCGGATTGAAATAAAGCTAGGAGTTTATCTAAAACCATTCGAAAACGACCTCAATAAAAAAATTGTTCGATTGACCTTGATTTATCGTTATTGTGTAAAGCTTATGTAACCAAAACACTTAAATTTTTAACCACCTAGTTCTTCTGATACGACTGTTCTATTATAATTTTACAAAACTGGAGATTGGAACTCGAAGGTCAACTCCAAATAAGTAGTAAAGAATTACTTACAAAATACTGAGGAACACTGCGACTTAAACTTGTGGCTTGATCATAGTTAAAAGTTGTTATAACTCCTGTTAGTCCAGTAAAATACTGCAAACAATTGAGCGGATTTGAGCATGTCGATATTTGGCATATTCTAATACGAAATCTCTTCCGTTCAATCGCACTTGCCAAGACTGCAATTTGTATCGGTCCATCTACGTCAGTCACGTCAACATATACTACGAAAAAAATCAAAAGGTCAAATGCCGGTAATGTCATTAATCGTTAACTGCACTTACTATGTTGTCCTGAATTATAACCACATATAACAGGTATTATATCATTTGGATTTTGTCCCGAAATAACAAGTCTTTCATTTATACAAGTTCCATTTGTTGGACCTCTTAACTGAAAATTAAATTATTGAAAATAACTTCAATAAAGCATACAATATTTTTTACCTCCAAATCCACAAACTCTATTAACAACTGTCTAATATCAGTGGACGCTTTTTGAACTTGAAAAATGCACGACAAAGCGTTAACAGCACTCTCTTGTCGTGCTAACAGTTTCATCAGTTGATATCTCAGTCGAGGATTGATAGTTCCATTTCCTGGTGGTATCACTGGTGGAGGAACGATCGTTCCATTTGTAGGATAATAATTGGGATAATTTGGACTTTGAAAATATGTACAATTTTGGTTTGACGATCCACCACATGTTCCAATAACTAAAAGTTTTGTTTAATTAAAGAAATTATAATTTTACTTTTTAAACGTTTAAGAGAGAAATGTCACGTTTCAATTCTCTTAAGTTGTAACAATACTGATAGATCATTTATGTTGTGTTTATTTAGAAATATGCATTTGAATGTTAACAATGAATAATTTATTCATATAATTATAATAATAATTATAATTTTTATTAAAATTATAAAATTAATTATCTGAACAAACACAATAAAATTAAAATAGGTAATTTCGTTATCTTTTGAAAATTCTTTATTACTAATTAGAAATAGTACGTTAGGTACCTATAGTGAAAAGTGCTTACAGCAAATTGTGATAACTATACGATAAGTTTAGACGAAGGAGAAAGTCTTGTGAACAAAATCTGGAACACCTGAAGTCATGGTCAAAATTCAGATAAGAATGTAAACAGAATGATTTCCTTAATTACAGAAAAAAAATCAAAGAATATGGTCATTACTTTCTAGAAAAGACAGCGGTAGGAAGACCAAAGCATAGAAGGTAATGCTTATAAAGTAGAACGATTGAAGAAAAGATGAAATATCTGAACATTGATGGTTGTATCGAATGGCAAAATACATATGGAAGAAGGCGGTTATTTTTGGATAAAACTAGTTTTTAAGTATTAAACTTACAAACACAACAAACACCATATCCGTTTGCACAGGTTCCCATGGCGGTTCCATTTAGTGATGTGCATTCTGTTGCATGATAGCATATCCCTTCGTAATAATCCATGGTTTCCGTAGACTGACACGGATTATTTTCAAACTTAATAATTGTAAATAAGCTGAGAAATTTGTTTTTAAAAATACTCGATTGATTTTTTATGTTTATAAATTTATTGTCCAGCAATTTACTTTTAGTGTCATTTGATTTTATTTGTAAAGTATCATCGATATTATCGTAATAGTCGTTATTGTGACTTATAATATTGGATGTGTCTTCGATAGTATCAGTTTCTTCTGCAAGATGTGGTTTCACGGTTAAAGTGGCTTGATTATTGGCGTTTAGTGCTTGTAGGTTTTTCTTCTTGTGCAACTTTGCCAAATACTTACTCAAGAGACCGTGAATTTTAATATTGACGTTTTCGTCTGAAGTAATATTATTTTTGTTATATTTTGTATATTTTTGAATATTAGTAAGGATATTGTTATCCAGTCCAACGTTAGTTTGGTTTCTTTTTACTTTGATAACTGGTTTTCTAAATATCTGCCCAGGGCTTAAATAAGTAGTGTGCGTTTTATTTTGATTTTGCTGCACATCCTTTAAGTAATCATAAAACGTTGAAATATATTGATTTTTATCATTATAATTTGTATTTTCATTATAATTCGCATTATCATTATAATTATAATTCACTATATCTCCATAGTCTGACTGTAAAGTACCAACGTCAAATTTAACCGAATCTTCGTTACTTTCTTCATAGTAATTTTTTCTTCTAGTTTGATTAAATGGATTATTATGGTAATATGGCGTATTATACGAGTAATGAATACTTGATTTAGGATAAACATATTTTCGACTAGGTCTCTTGAAATCGTCGTAATAATTGTAATCTTTTTCTAAACTGGTATCACTTGAATAAAAATCTGAAAACCGTCTCTCGGAATATCTGGATAAACCAAAACTTTCTGGGTTTCTGGTAACAAAGTCCACATGTTTGCAATAAAATATGTTAACACAAATTATCCACAGAACTCCAGTAAGAAGAACTCGGCACATTTTTTATTACAGTTTCACTGAATATTTAGGTCAATGTACCAAATCATAGTTTTCTTGGCAATCACTAACCGAACACTCGATAACTTTTCCGACTATTGCTTTGTTTCTTGAAAAATGAAGAAAGAGGCAAAGCAGCGCGTACACTTAGGTTTTAAAATAGCAATATTATACTGAAGATTTAAAAAAACAATATAAACATTTGAGCTCTAAACAGTCACAGCTTACCAGAGCATAAAATCCTTATACATGCTCTATAAACACACTTTATACGAATTAACAATGATGCTCTGGAACAATTTACTCTTCTGATGGATAGTCATCTCATATTAAATAATTACTTGACAATTTTATGCAATAAAAATATTTTAACGATATTCTTAAAATAACTGACGTTAATTACACGAAATTGAAAAAGATATTCTAATAAGTGTTTGTTATAGCAGCAGAAGCTGTTTAAATTGGAAGATTCTCCAAATACAGGAGGTATTAAATTTTTTAAAAGTGTTTTTATCGAGAATGACAAGTTACACACTTTCTAAGTTACCAATCCTACTAAATTCATTAAAATTTAGATGAAACCTTATATGTACAAAATTATCTGATCCGTTTATCTAACAAGAACTTTTTTAAATATGATATATTTTGAATAATTACCAGGAAATTCTTTGTTTAAATTTATTTATTGTTATATTTATTAAATATACCTATACATAATATAATATATAAAAGAATGTAATTATACACTAATTAAATAACGATCATTTTTGAATAGTTATAAAACGAATTTTCGTTAAATTTTATTTATATTACTATTAGGTAAAGTGGGGCGATTACGTGAATTAGGTTTAAATTTAATAAAAATTAATGGAACAGAAATATATAACTAGATAATACTTTAAAGAGTGCAATTTGAATCCAAAATCTAATGTAATAGCAGAAAGACAATGTTTTTTAATTGTTGATGCAATATAACATAATTTGCTATAAAGGAACAGTTCGGCTGCTATTAAAAAAAAAACTTAAGGATAACCGCAGGTTAAAAACCGTCTGATAAATGGTGGCAATTACTTGCAGCCTTTAGAATTCAGCCAACTTGCAACCAATGTAACAGAAAGAAACTACAATAAAAATTTCAAAGAAAACTTTTCTCTTCTTCTTTAACTTAATTTAGAACTTCGTTCTGTTATTACCATTAAAGTAATAACAGATTTTACACTTGGCATTCATGGTTCTGTGAGCACTTGCATAATATTGTAGTAGAGTGCTAACCTTGCTAGATACATAACTCGTAAATCAAACTTAGGCTTTTGATAACAACAGTGCAGTCGACGCAATCAAGCATTAAACCGTGGTCTGCTGTTAAAACAAATCTACTGGTTTTTCTCTCGTAATTACAAATAATTTCAATAAACTAAAATTTTGTAAACGTGATTCAAATAAGCATAAAGCTGATTTTTGTAAAATAAAGCAACTTATCAGTAAAGTTTAAAAAATTAGATGTTAAATATTGTCGTGTTTTTTTTTCACTTCAACCAGATAAATTCCCTGGTGGTACTTGGAGTTTTGGTCACCAATCTAACCGTTTTTAATTTTGAAAATAAAACTGAATGGTTAATCACCGTACCTTTATTTTCTATAAACATAAAACATGAACATAAACAGAAACAGAAACTTAAACTAATAAAATTAAACTTGAAATATACCGTTAACGGAATACCTTTTTTTTTGTCGCACTATTTTCTTTCCTTTCTCTTTTATTGCCGTCGCCTTTTTGCTCCGCCACAGTTATTTCTTCTTCTCTAATCTTTCCAAACTTTACCTCTGCAACAATTTTATTTTTCACAATTTTATAGCTTCGAGAGCCCAATCCTTCTCGAAATTAATCGTCCTTTTCTTTCTCTTTGTTTTTTTATTTAATTAAATTTTGAGAGATCAATTTCTCTTCAAAATCCAGCTGGAACCTGGTTTATTATTATACCCTCACTACTCTCTTTTTTTCACGCTCCCTTTTTTTTTACCCCTTTTTTAAATACATCTCAATATATTACAGCAAAAGTTTTAAATTATAATATGTATTGTTCTTCAATTTATTCACAATATTATCGATCATTTGTAATTTACTGTAATCTTGCTTTACTGTATTTTGATACGTGGTTTTTCTAATAGTCCCACTAGATAAGGAATAGAGCAGAGTTGGGTATGTACTTAAAGAAAAGTACTTGAAATTAGAATCAAATACTTTTTTTCTAATAATTGTACTTTGTACTTAAATACATTCGTGTAGTTGTATTTGTATTTGTACTTGAAAGTCCTGAAAAATTAAGTATTTGTAATTTGTACTTAAGTACAATTTTGTTGGAAGTACAAATTACTTTTCCAAGTACAAGTACATTTTTAATTCCAAGTACCTTTTTAATTCCAAGTACATTTTTAATGCCAAGTACATTTTTAAAAGGTACTTTTTATGAAAGTAAAAATTGGTAATAATATAATCTTGTAATTAATTCATTCTATTAAACGGATTATATAAGTAAACATACAGGGTAGGTACTCAAAAAATAAAAAATTAAATATGGATTACCATATTTAATACCAACCAAAATATGGTATTTCATATTATTTATTACCAACTAAAATATTCTGATAATTACGTATATGTATAAAAAAATAAAACGGACTTCAAAAAAAACTACTGTGACAAAAATGCACTAAAAAGTAAAAAATAATTAGTGCATTTTAGTGCATTTTTTTCATAGTAGTTTTTTTTGAAGTAGGTTTTATTTTTTTTTTTTAATTTTTTATTTCATCCTTTTTAGTGAATGTTGCGTTTCGTAACTATTTATTGAAAGCGAGTATGGATAGAATTTTGAAAATCCGATCATAGTTGATATAAATGTATTTACTATTTACCTTATACTTAACGTACTACTTAGAAGATTAATAAAAGTAGGGACTTAAGAAAAGATTGTGATCCACCGGGCAAAAACAGGTAATATAATAAAACAGGTACAGGTACTCAGTACTTAATGGGTTATTAAGCCGATTTTGAGGAGAGTTGAGAAGTTTTACGGTTTTCCGGTTTTCCGGTTTTGGTCGATTTATACTCAACATTTAACATTTATCATTTAACATTTAACACTTAACATTTATCATTTACATTTAACATTTAAGTGTTCCGATACATACTGAGCCCATTTAACATTTAACATTTAGCACGTGCTGACAGTTTTTCGATATTTGACATCAATAAACCTTGGTGAAATTTTTATTTGTGTGTATATCAGTTTGTTTTATGTAATGAGAAAAGTAGAAGATATTGCTGTGGTAACGAATTACTACTATTAATACTAAAAAATACACGCAAAATATACGATAAATTTTCGCGCGCAGTTAGACTTGCGCAGTGTGACCAAATTTCTTAAATGTTAAATGATAGATGAAAGTTGGTTATCTCTTAAATGATAAGTGATAAATGTTAAATGTTAAATGAGGAGTATAAATGCTTATACACAATTCCTATTGTTTATTTTCTTAAATGATAAATGTTAAATGTTAAGTGTTAAATGATAAATGTTAAATGTTGAGTGTAAATCGACCATTTATCTTCGAAGTTTAAGGTCCAATACGAATAAAATTATAATGATACCAACTTGGAACTATTCTTGATTTAACGCCAAAAGAATTTTGAAAATCGGTTCATAAATGACGGAGTTCTGAGGTAACAAACATAAAAAAAAATACAACCGAATTGATAACCTCCTCTTTTTTTGAAGTCGGTTAATAAAGGGATTCTATTCTGGTAAAGGTATAGTAAAATATACTTAATAGTAAAAGGATCTCTCTATTTTTTAAATATAACATTTCTTTGTCTTCATCAGCGTCTGTAGAAAGACTGTATTCATTTGCTACGATCATAAACGCCCCTAAAAGACGTTTATTAACGGACAACAATTTTGAAAAATTAGTTATTTTGAAGAGCAATAAAGTGAATGCATAAAATAAATAAAAAAATTAGTTTGAACTTTGAATTTTTAAAATAATTTATTTACTTACATACATATTGTTACGAAAGAACGTCTAATTATATTTGATGACTAATGTATGACGTCATGTGTGATGAGTCATGCATGATAACATTATTAGTCATTCAAATAATGCTTCGATGTGAATCTAGAAACGCAAAGAAGCGAATAGAAATTCCTGGAGGGTTATGGAATTTTCTGGAAGGCTGCATTTAAGTATAAATGCAGCGCGATTTCTAGAGACGAATCAATTCCAGTTTGAACGCGCGAGTTTTAACATAAATGAACAGTGAACATAAATACAGTAAAGTGATAACGTTATACCGAGTGTTTAAATAAATATAGACTTAGTGTTAAATATAAATTATAGTGTAAATAAATTGTAGTGTAATTAGTGTTAGTGTTAAACTTAGTTTAGTAATTGTTATTAACCGTATCTGTAAATATTTGTATTAGCCCTTTTAGAAATAAATAAACGTTTTTAATTTTCGTTACAATATTATTTATTATTTGTTTTATTTGATGATGTGAATAAAAAAATATATTGTTGTAAAAAACAATTTTTTAATTAAAAAAAAAAAAATTGCATGCTAATTTTTTTTTATAGTAACATTTTTGATATATTTTTTTTTAAGTATTTACAAAAGTACTTATAAAAAGTACTTTCAAGTACTTTAAAAATGTATTTGACCAAATTTGTACTTAAATACATTTTGAAGAGAAGTACTTTGTACTTGTACTTAAGTACATTTTTATGGAAGTACTTGTACTTTGTACTTAAGTACTATTTGTATGTACTTACCCAACTCTGGAATAGAGGAGTAGGTAGGTAAGCTTTTTTTTAAACTATAAACGTTAAATAATACTTTTTGTATTATGTATGTCAATAAAAAATTTAAAAATAGTTAGGTTTTTTATTGGTGCCAACCACCTCAACATCAAAGTATAAATAATGAATTACTTCTAAAATGTGGGGAAGTATTACTAAATATAGTAATACTTAGCCTAAACCCTGAAAGGAAGAAGAAAAAAATATTACATTATTAAGATTGATCATAGAATCGTATTTTTATAATTACAATATTATATTAGTGTTTAAAAATATAAATAATCAAACTAAACAAATGTTAAAATAATATTTAAAAATAAAAAAATACTAAATACTTAAAAAAGAAATTTTATTTTTTAAGTTAATGTTAAAAAAGTTAAAGTTAATGTTAATGTTTAAAAATAGTTTACAAAAATCTCTTCTCTTGAATAAAATATAAGAAATAATTAACACCATTCTTAATTATTGTTGTGTAAACTCATTTCATAAACAGGTAAAACATCGAAGCACAAATAGTTTATCTCAATATAAGCAAATCTCATATGAAATTTCTCATGCAATATTGATAAATTACCTACACTTATTTCCGCATCGACTAACTTCTTCACACGAACTATTACTAGTTGGTTACCCAATAACATGTAAGAATATAATATACGTGGCTGTTTTTTACAGACTCGATAATGATGATAATTATGCTAAAGACGACCTTCTTTTCTGATAGGTTTTCAGATAGATCTGAATTATTCTTCTTCTTTTTAATCGTGTGCTTCTTATCAGAAACATTGTGACAACCATAATGAACTAGTTTACTAGTTGTTTTCATATCATGCTGTCTTCTTGAGACAGAGTATGAATGCAGTAAAGGTTCTTCGCTCTTCTGCACCTTTATTGAGCCCTTAGATCGTACTCTGGTTCTGGTATTTAGATCACAGCAGTATATTCGGGGCGACCAAGCATTGACCGGCGGTTCTTCGCTTTGCAGCCCGATGATTCAAGTTTTACACTACACTAAATTGATTATAAATAGTACTTTTAAATTATGCTGTTGTAAAATATGAAAAGTGCATGTTTTTTCTCTCTAAAATTGCTATTCATTTCACAAGCCTAAATTGGAAACCACAAAAAAGTAGAACTATTATTAAACTGTATAGGATCTTTAAATTCCACGCTGTTGCATTTCTATTATGTTGACAACACTGAAAACTTTACATCTGTTATCTGTCATTTTTGTCGTAAATATTGATACAACGCGTGATTTTCTAAACATTTAGCTGAAAATAAAGTTACTATGAGTGACGTTAATTAAGACAATAATTAAGATTTTTTAAATTTAATCAAGATACTCGTACTAAGAAAGATTCTTCGCTTTTTTTTACTTTTTTCCATTCATTTATGCCAAAAATCGTAAACAACATTCGAACGTGTTATTCGGTAGTATTTCATGTTTTGTACCAATACAATAGCACAATTTTGATTTTGTAAACATACAAAAACTTAAATGAACATTGTTTAGTTGAGAGAAATAATTACAATTTTTGAGAATAATTGATATTGTATTGAAAAAAACAGTAGTATTCTATATTATGTTTTGAGAGAATGAAAATTATTACATTTAATTGTAATAATAATAATTTGGTGTTTTATTATTGAGTTAATTGGGTCTGAAGAAAAAAACGTTTGAGAGAACACGCAATATGTTACTGACCGAGGTTCAAAAGGTAGCCAAGGTATATAAAAATATCTAACCAATAGGGTACATACAGGTGACTAAGGTAGGTGAACACGTGTCTTTTGAGGCACTATACATTAACGGAGTACCCCAAAATACAGTGTTGGGACCACTATTGTTTATACTCTATATCAACGAAATTGATAACATAATACGACATGGAGACGAAAATTTTGAAATAAACATTTTTGAACCTTCAATGCCAGTTAACTGTTTTTAAAAGCATTATCGCACAGCATATGCAATACTTCCTACCATTTTGTTTCATCTACACTCAACTAGCATACAAAAGATCAAAAAATTACGAAATAAAAGAGTGAGAAATATTCTCAAATGCGACAAATATACGGTGGTAGTACAAATTATGTAATGGTTTAATGCCAGGATATTTGAGCTAAGGACATACATAATATTCGCAATCATTTGACACGCAACCCTGACGATGTGTACGTGCAAACTGTGAAGAAAGAAACCACTAAGCGCTTCATCTGTTATGATGGGCTGACTTTGAATAATGGCCTACAAAATGCAACAAAACAAGAAAATCTACGAGATTTTAAACAGAACGCACTGGTATTTGTTAAAACTAAACCAGTAGTCTAAATTGTATTTTTTATTAAATGTTTAAATTCTTGTAATTATATGTACAGTTTTACAGTTAAATAAGTAAATCTTATTAAGCCTCAGGGAAAATCATACGTCGAGTACAATCTAACATAATTTTAATTTTTAAGTTTATTAAAAATTGCGAAACTAACTGTTACATCAAAATAAGAATCTAAATAAAATCCGTAGTTATTAAAAAAAAAAACGCCACACCATGGCACACATGAGGCACAGTCCGATACAATTAGTTTTGAATTTATGTAAAATGACGGGATTAACTTCACACAAATGTAAAAACTGAAATTTTGACCAAAGTGGAATAAATTTTACTATATTGATTATATGATTAAAGTTATTAACATATTGTAACGAAAATTAAAACGTTTATTTATTTCTAAAGGGCTAATACAAATATTTACAGATACGATTAATAACAATTACTAAACTAAGATTAACACTAACACTAATTACACTACAATTTATTTACACTATAATTTATATTTAACACTAGGTCTATATTTATTTAAACACTCGGTATAACGTTATCACTTCACTGTATTTATGTTCACTTGATTTAGGTTAACAGTCGCGCGTTCAAACTGGAATTGATTCGTGACAGGAAATCGCGCTGCATTTATACTTAAATGCAGCCTTCCAGAATATTCCATAACCATCCAGGAATTTCCAGGCGCTTTCACGCATTTTCTAGATCGTACATTCATCTATATTTGAATGACTAATGCCGTTATCATATATGACTCATCACACATGACGTCATACATTAGTCATCAAATATAATTAGACGTTCTTTCGTAACAATATGTATATGAAAATGAATTAACTATATTTTTAATTTATATAGAAATTTATAGATGGCATTAAAATGAAGCGATTGCATTAAGAAATAACATCGATTTTCAAGTTTCGGTTTTTCACATAAAAATGGCTGTTCTAGTCATTCTGTCGACAGTATATGTGTTCGATGTACATAAATAGATGCACCAATATGTCTTGGTAGGCGGAGCCGGCCGCAGTTGTCTTATATTCATGCAACTGTTAACAGTATTTTATAAATTTATTTTAAATTTGATTACGTTAATTATAACCGATTCTAACTTTTAAAAAAACAGATTCCAACCATTCTAGATCTGTAATTTTCAAATTCGGGTAGCTTCAAGGTTGCTTATAGAAAATTGCGTAAATTCAAAGATCCCGACTTTTTAGATTCGTACTTTTCAAGTTCTGGCGGTCTCAGGAATATTTTCAATATGGAAGTTCTTTTTGTGTTGTTTTGCCAATAGAGTTTGTCCAGAAACCAATTTGCATCAACTTTTGCTATTTTCACAATGGTTAAGGTTATTAACATGTGATAATATTTTTTTATAAAATTAATTTTTACATGTTATATGAAATTGAAAAATAATTTAATTCATAGCTTACATAAAATTGTTCAAAAACTATTTAAATGAATGATATAGCTTGCGACACCCTGTTATATAACCGCTATTTTGCTATTTTCTTAAATATGTATATCGTTTAGAGCAAATGTTTTTACACAAAAGTAATAAAAATAACGTAATTTATAATTGAGGCCGTGAGAGCAAAAGTGGTGTAACCCCAAATATAACCATTTGAGATATTCAAACTTTTAATTTATCCACTTTATCAAATATTTCTTGTAAGCTTACTATTTTGCTTTATATGCATCAATGTCGACTTCAATTGTTATAATAATAACATTTTACATTTAAATGCTGTATATTTTGTTAAAAATAGATAAATAAAGATCGACTATCTCCAATAGCTTTATTTGGGGTTACACCACTTTTGCTCTCACGGCCTCAATTGTAACCGCAACAGCGTTGATAGTAACGAACGAATTGTCAAGTCCTACATATAAGCAATAATTTTGAATTAAATTAATTTATGCAAATAATAATACAAAACATTTAAGGATAGTAAGTAATACACCAATACAATTTGTTTTAAAAAATATTTAAAAACATTTTATTCATCTAACACGAAAATTTAATAACGCGATTTCGGCATTACGCTATTTACAAATTGTGCATAAAGGAAAATTATAATTTAATAGATGAGAGATACAATAAACTTGTCGGTCAGGCAATATCAGTTTAACCACACTATGACATCCACCATCTCAGATTTTAATGAAACTTTCTTGGCATAGTTGTTCTATTCATTGATGTACGTAAATAACCATTCCAAATTTTTTTGCTCTAACAGTTTAGATTTGACAGTCTCTTAAAGTTTTTGAATTATTTCAATTTTTATCGTTTGGTCGCAGAAACCTATATTTATCTGCAGATATAAAATAAATTATATTTTTCTTAGTTACCAACCAATCTAGATAAAATGTATTTTACGAATAGATATATATATATATATATATATAACGGATTGTCTACAGTTAGTACCGCTTCTCCGTCCCCAGTTTCCATTTCTGGAAACGAATAGATCAATATGTCAAAAATAATTTAAAAAATTAACAAAATTACTAAGTATTTATTTGAGGTTAAAAAAAATCTTAAAGTGTCATTTTGTATGATTTTCGAAGAAAAATTAAAGTTCTACGATAAATAGAATAACTCATTCTGTTTGTTTTTGTTCTAAGAGATATAATATAATAACACATACAATAAAAAATTATTATTATTAAAAATTATTATTTTTTCTCACTTCAAAACCAAAAATTTTGATTGGAGTTATTCCATGTCAGTTCAACCACACCATAACATCTACCATTTCAGATGTGATAAAATTTAGCATATTTGTTTTATTCGTTGATGTACATAACCATAAGTAATCATACCAAATATTTTTGCTCTATCTCTAATGGTTCAGATCTTACAGCCCTTTAAAGTATTTGAATTAATGCGATTTTTATCATTCGACCGCAGAAAACTATATTTTTTGTCTTCCAATCAGTGCAGATTATCGCACAGGCGCTAAATTTTGAGAAGCCTCAAATTTGATAGTAGATATTTTTAAGAAAAATTTATTAATTTTCTTAAGTATGACAAGGAAGAAAAGAAATGTCCCATGAAATGTACAAACTTTATGTAACTAAATGTAAACGGTTACCAATTTACTTTCCCCAACGTGGAAACCATTTTAAAAATATTTTTTACTATAACCATATGCAATGAAACAGTCGAACATTCGTTTTTTGTGTTGAAGGAAGTGAAGAACTATTTATGCAAGAATTATTTGGGTAATTTATATTTAACAGATTTATTTCTCTCCCTATCGAAAATATACAGTAAAACCTGGATAACTCGAGACTCGTTAAGTGAAAATCTTCAGTAAGAAAAAAAAATTGTCTTTTCCTTCCGCCGAATCTCTAAATCCCCTAAATTATTTAAACTTTGTAATTCAAACAAAATATTATTTCCCTATGCGGTATTGATAGTACATAGTTTTTCGAATTTTTCTCGAATTTCAAAAAACAGATTTCGTAAGTCGAGGTTAGTAAAATACTCCTATAATTTTGTCTTACTAGGAATTCCCCAAACTCATAGCAATAAAATCTTAGATTTCGTTCACAGGCATGTTTGGTGCTACTGTTCTAATGTTCAATAATTTATTGTATTCATTAAACATTCTAAGTAGAACTTAAAAATTGTGATTTTCTAAGTGGAAATTTTACCAATTAAATCTTTTGTATCTCGAAATGCTTGTTAAGTCGAAAACTAATTAACTCGAAATTTTTAGCATTTTCTTTGAAATTTGAGTTATTGAGATTCCACTGTAATTTGTATTAAGAATTTATATTATCTATAAATCATTAAACTACATCAACATAACTTAGTCAAAAAATTTTCTATCAACATAATTACTATATAATTATGTGTATGTACTATGTACTATGTATATTGATTTAATTAGATATTTTTGCATATTCAACGAACTTGCTAGAAAGATAACCCCTCTGCACCTTTGTGGGTAAGACTCCATATCTCTGAGGAAAATAATAATTTCACTATTTCATCAAAAACTATAATTTTATTTTATAATTTATATGTGATTAGAGAGTAGCAATTTTTTTTATCCAATCAAGAATGTTCGAATGCCATTTTGTCGCTGTTTGTACGCAAAACACTTATGCAGCATACGTAATTTTTCTTGAATTATTATTTAAAAAAAATTCTATAAGTTTAGGAAATAATTTTCTCCTATAACCGCTGTCGACCTTCAATAACCTCTATGCTCTCTTATTATGAGCGCCTATACTTCTGGACTCGTAGGACTTCCAAAATCCACACTGTCTATCAGAGAATCAGCTAATCTAACTAAATTTTTATTTTATAGAATATTCTCTACTCTTTATGATTTTGTTTAAAAAGTTGAGCAGCAGGTATCGACTATCTTCTATAATATTATTTCCGGCATTCATTTGTTTTTACAACATGATTTTTTAAAAGAACTTCCCTTATAATCATATCAAATTTTTTAGAAAAACAAAAAATACACATATGATTAATATTGAGTTACACTACCTAAACCACTTATCTATTGATTACTTCCCTTATAGACACGTCACAAATTTGTTTTATACTTTTTTAATAATGTGCTTCTCCTCTGGCTCTCACTAATGGCTTCAAAGAGTTTTTTTATTTATTACTGTTGGTATACGTCGTTAGTACACCCTTTTAATCATCAAGTATTTTGTTTTTCGAGATAACATCATCTGCTAGAGTCGTGCTAGAATTACCATGCTGTAACTAACACCATGATGATACTATCCAAAGACTGCTCCTCAATTATGAGAAGATTTTTGTCTGACTCGAATAGTTTTTTCACATTGAGGTTCTTTCAAAATTACCCTTGATATTTTACCTCCAATTTGGTGTAATCTACTGACATCTAATGACATCTAATGGATATAGTAAAAAGTTTATACAAGCACACCGCAATAAAGGTTTTAAATAATGACGAGGATACAGAACTAATTATTATCAATCAAGAAGTTTAACAAGGGTGTGGTTTGTTTCCAATATTATTCAACTTGTATATAGATGATCTGATCAAAACCTGAAAAGATACGGCACCACAAGGCATACACCTCGGTCAGAACAAATACCTCAACACAATATTATTTGCAGATGACCAAGTAATAATTACAGCAACAAAAGACGATCTGCAAAGAGCAGTACATTAGCTAAATATTCTATTAAACAAATATAACTGCGAAATATCACTAACAAAAACAAAGATAATGGCGTTTAAAGGAAAAGATCCGATTAGGTCTAAAATATACATAAATAACTCTTGCTTGGAACAGGTCTGGCACTTCAAGTAGGTTGCAATGTATCCTACGAATATGATGAAGATATTGCCAAAAAACGAAGTGCTTTCTAGAGAATGTGCGGAACCAGCAGACAAGCGCTGGAAAAACGATGTAGACGAGAAACGCAATTGAATTTCTACAAGGTTATGGCAGTTTTCGTCTTGCTTTATAGAAGCGAGACTTGGACGACAACAACCAGGCAAAAAGCTAAAATAACAAGAGTAGAAATTAAATTTTTGCAATCAGTTAAAGGATGTACATTGCTGGATATGAATAGAAATGAGGATATTCGGAGAAGAACTGCAGGTATTTTCGATGAAAGACAGGGTCTAAGACTATAAACAACTATGGAAGGACATGTGCAAAGGATGAAAAATCAGCGATTGCCAAAAAGTGACATGAAGTATGACCCTAGTGGGAGAAGAGACGTTGAACGTCCAAAGAAGAGATGGACTGATTAGAAATCGGAAAAAGCCTAATGCCTACACCGTGAAGCAGACGACGACGACGATTTGCTGTAATTGTGAGAAAACTTAAAGGAACCAAACGTCAAATCTAATAGAAGCATAAAGCGCATCTTCAGAATGTTTGTTTATTTCCCACATTGCAAACCAAATCTAGTTTCATCAGCCACTTAACATTCAATGATTTATTCGATCAGTCAATGATTTATTATAATGTACATAGGAAAAAAAGCTTTAGTTTGAAATAAATAATTCAACATACACTACCAAAGCCACTTTCAACTAAAATAAAAATATTAATTTTTTCATCTAAAATATCACCAGGATCACCTTCAAATTTTTATAAGCGAATTAGAGCTTAAAGTACCTTCGTAAACAGTGCCAATTACCATTAAAAATTCCCTGTTTTGCTTACTAATATTTTTAACTTGTCTACTAAAACACTTAAACAATTACGTTATTTAGTGATGTGAAGAATAATGGGGTATAGAAGATTAAGGTAATAGCATATTATAACATTGTTAATCAATATAATTCATGTTTTTCATTTCCTAAATTTAAATCGTTAAAATGACAATAATTTAATAATTTACATATACATTTTTTTTGTTTATTATAAAAGAAATGTTTATGAATTTTTAAAATTATTTTTATAATTATTTAAAAATTTCTAAGCAATAAATTTTCAAAGTTAGTTCAGCATTTACCAATTTAAAATTGTCAACCGTAAAACTACCAAATGATAAAAAATTAATAAGCGTCTTTTGTTATGATTATAGTTTTTGTGTTCTATTTTCTCTTTAAATTGTTAAAAGATGCAGTAAGTTTACTTTATACTATACATTATAGAACAATGATAATGTAAACTTTATACCAATAAAAAAAGTAAGTTCATTTTTTAACTAATATTAAAAATTTCGTGAATTATTTCATAAATGTTATAATATTATAAAGTCAGCCGGTCTCACGGTCGTCTTGACCTTCTAGTAGTGACCTAGTAATACGTGATTGGTTAAAAATTGACAGATTTATATCTACATAGGCTTTTGTACATAATTCTAACGTTTATACTATTTAATTTGTTTTTAATTTAATGCATACACTGAGAAAAATAATTTGTATACAATAACAGAAAAACTATATAAATTAAAACATGTAGTTGTAAAATAGGCGCCAGTAGCTCCAGTTATTATAAAATACAACTACAAAGCCATAATTTCATTTTTTATAAGATAAAGATGCATAGTTGTATAAAATACAACTACAACCTGTTTTATTAACTATGATGTATCTAGGGTAAGTAATACATCTATGAAGGAGTATATTAAATATCATAAGATAATTTTTAAATACAAATTGTAGTTGTATATTTTGCAACTGCCATGCAGTATTTAATAGAATAAGCTATTGTGAGTAATAATATCTTCTGTATAGTATTGGCAACAACTGCTGTGTTTTATGATATAAATCTTAGTAGATTTATACAATAACCAAGTTTTTTGTAACTTTTGATAAGGTAAATCAACATAAAAAATAATAATACTTTTTTTCCATAATAATTATTTATTAAATACAAATTTTGTTTAAATATAAAACACGAATAAAAAAATAATCCTTAAAATTATAAATAGTACAATGATTATAATTATTACATAATATTATGTACAAAATTTAGATATGATGTGCAACACAAACTAATTTTTGGTTTTCGACTTCTACATAAATACATACCGTAGGACAATATAAAGTACTATGAGTAACAAAATATTTAAAAAAACACTAAAAAATTACAATAATTCACATTGAGCAGGTTAGAACTTAGAATATTTGAATAAACAAGAAATAGAATTCAGAAAAATTACGTTACTATACTTAAAAATTTCATTTTTTAAGTTATTTTTCTATTTAAAAATAAATGTTTTTCGGCAACCTCTTCGTGTTCTTCATAGTCATGTTCTATAAACAGATCAAAAATGAATTGATTATAAACAAAAAAACCTGAGACTCCCGGGTTTCTTCTATTTTAGTCTCCCGACTAATAATGCATTAAATATGGAATAATAATAATTAATAAAAATTTATTAGAAGTTCTGTAGCGCAAACAAAAAAAACATGTAAGCAATAAATAAATAAATTTACAAATAAACATAGACAATAACTAATATTAGAATAAATGCTGATGGCAAGGTATAATGCATTAAAAGAAGTATAACTCCTGATAATTTACCTGCAGTACGTTGGCCGTGCTTGTGTTTTTCTGTTTTAATTTTATAATTGCCAAATTCCTATATTTGTTCTTGTGTTTATATATTTATTCTAAAGTTTCCAATGGGCAGAAATTTTGTCACGTTTTGGTGGAATGTAATAAGACGACTCTTGTTCTTCCTTAAAAATTGTACAAATGTCACGAGATAGTTGTAGAAATTTGTCTCGTGTGATTCTGAGGAAAATCAAAAATTTTCAATTTTTCTATACAATATTGTTTCATATTAATTACCTTTTGCCAGGGTCGTCCTCCAATTCCTTATTGATGATTAATTTTATCAACAATCTTGTTTTTAATTCTTCATTCAAAGAATAATGGGTCAAAATCTCCTTTCCTTCATTAGAACCATTAGAACAATTTAATTGGGTACATCTTACAAGGTGTGCTAAAAGCTAAAAACGTTAATCAAGTTTTCAGAAAAAAAATATATCATAGGTTACTATACAGTTAAAAGAACATCTTTCCACCGCTGAATTAGTTTTCTGCACAAACCAATGTTAGGTACTAATTGTACAAAATCACATTTCTGCAGCAACGTAAGTGCTTCGTAATCAATTTCATTTTCTGAAAAACATAAAATGTGAATTACTAACGAAATATGCGTAAGGCGTTGACAAGAGCTTCTGTAAATTATCTATTTTTATTAATATTTTTAGTGAATACAAGATACTAGTAATTTTATGAAGTTAAATATATAACATGAGTTCGTAACAGTAAAATTATTTAACTGAATTGATAGTAATTTTATAAGAAATTAGACAAATTAATATTCTGGTATAGCAAATGGATAACGCAGCAATAAGTACAAAACAAAATAAAATGGTTTTCCTTCTATTAAAACTCATATGTTTGCAGAACTCACAACTTAGAATTATAATAAATTGTCCCCTTTGAATTTTTTTAATTCCGATTATTTTTTTTCTAAATATCTTTATGAAGCATTTCGATATCGCGGTACATTCATACGGTAGCCAATCTTACCTTTGAAAACTTCAACTACCTCTTGTAAATTACGGTCTATTAGTAATTGTTCCATCACTTTAAAGTATTTTCACTTTCACTAAATATCACACATCAAATAAAAATATAGGACGCCAAATGATCGTTTCACAATGCAAGCAAATGAGTAGCATTTTTTCTGAATAGTACGCATAGAAGCGTACTTATCAGCAAAGGTACTTAGTAATCAAAAGATTAAAAGTAAAAATAACATTTATAACTAAAAGTCATATTAGATATTTACCACTGTAGTTGTAAATAATAGTACACTTCTAATTATGCCAAGTAGTTTTAAATAATTAAAACTACTCTTATTTTAATTAATACCATTTCCTTTGTATATATTAAATATGCAAAATAAATATATAGTAGTAATATTTAATAAAAAATTAGGTTTAAAAAATAAGTCTACGACTATCAAAATTTATAATTACTAATATTAATTAATAATAAATTGAAATAACAACTACACGTTATTAAAACCTTTTACTTAATTTTTCTCAGTGTACATTTTAAATAAACACAAAATACAATAATATATTATTGTATAATAGTAGGTAAGGCAATTTTAAATATGAATTTATTGTTATAATTATACAATGTATAATAATATAATATAAACATTTATCATTAATCTAGCATATTTAACAAATAACAAAACTTTAAGCTGTAATTTCTTTTTAATCTTAACTATCATCAACAATCCTAATTGGTTCATACAATAATAGAATAGTTGCATTTCTTTATCTTGAGAATTTTTAGAAGGAAATTAATTAATTCATTGTTAACTTATATTGAGTTAGAAGAAAACATTCGTAAAAAACATAATGATACAGAGATATTATCTTTAGCTCAATTTTATTCAATATAATTATTATGTTCTTGCTTTCCCGACCAATTGTGTTTCCCAAATTTACGTAAATTACAAACTAATCTTAATGTTAAAAAATAAAGCACCTCCACCACGGAAATAAATGAAAATCCAATAAACAAGCCCAGCAGACCACCACAGTTTGCTAGAAAATCAGTTTGACCATACAGTTCGTTACGTTCTGATGATAAAAATTGTCGTTCCTTGAAGTACAAAATTAATTTGAAGTGATATCCATCCCTAAAATTAGAATTATATAAGAAGATGAAAAATCATCTTAGCGATAATTGTTTACGTTTGTGAAGTATTATTGCAATTTTCCCAATTAACTTTTGTTTGTGATATTTCTACGTTGTAAGTTGTCGAAAAGCACGAAGGTAAGCAATTACAAATTTGATTTGGAGGTTCGTCAAGCTCTTTGGTGCTGCCGTCTGAATTTACTTTCATATTCACTTCGTTTGCCAAAAACTTTGCTATAAAAAAATTTTTAATAAAAATATTATTTATAATTGGGAATTTACCTTCAGCTAACAGCAAACAGTGTTTTTGAGAAGCTCCGCATATGGGTGTCGATGAAATTCCTGTAATGAAATTAAAATATGAACACTGCACAGAGTTGATTGCCGATCACTTACTTGGCATGTGAAATGCAACGCAGTTGCAACTCTTTAAAGTAAAATTAGTCAAACATTCTACTTGACAGTTCTGTTGACTGTACAATCTAAAAAATCTTAAAACTTTATCCTCGGGCAGAAAGCATTGTCGGTCTTGTGGTTTATAGTCGTATAATTTAGAATTTGTAATCATCATGTTTGGTTTTATGGCAGCGTTGATAACTTCATCCAAAGATAATCTAAAATAATTTTCTTCCACGCGTGGAATATCTGCCGGATGATGAACATGTACCTTAAGAAATCAAATAAAACAAAGAAACAACTTCACCTTGAAATTTTTAAAATAATAAAATTATAATGTAGAAAATAATCTACTACTACGTTTTGCGATTCCCCTAAAGTGATTTTAACCGATCAGTTTGGAGCGTTAGTTTTGCCTCTTTCAAAATTTGGTTATTATGGATTTACCTTGAAACCTTGAAATCCACCAGTGCAGCAAAAATCGGTAGGAACTTTTGACGAATGCAAATTTATTGTTAATCCTGCTTTTGCACCCGAAGAAAATGCTCTTCTTGGATATGAATAGTTTAAAATTTTTAAGAATCCAGTTTCTAAAGACCAACCCTGTGATTTGTTTGTGGAATGAAACCATTTGTAGTGATACCTACAAGCAAGTAGTAATTATAACACAAAAATATAATTTATTACAAAAAATTGAGAATGCATACACGTCATCTGTAAACATTTCTGTTCGATCCAAAATATTAAAAGTGTAACAAATCCCAGCATCTGTTATCACTGGTACAAAAACATCAATGTTGTTGGGCCAGGTTTCCATCCATCTACAGTTCAAAAAATTGTCGCTGAATTTTGGGCCCACTTTTGCCATAAAGTCCAATAATTCTTCATTAACAAATTTGTAATTGCCCTGCTTTTCGGTGGAATTACACAGTAGCGGCATGTACTCATACAAATCTTTTCTAAAACCAGGTCTATGAAAATACTAAAAACTAGAAAAAGTAAAACGAATTACTCAAACTCAGACATTTTTAAATGCTGCTCTTTTTGGCTCAATTTGCTATAGTTAAATAGCGATGGCTGAATTTTTGCTTCGGGACAAATTGTAACAGCAGGAAATGGAATTTCCCAAATTGGAGTTTGTTTGGCTGCAAAAGTAACTATAACTGGCGATTCTTCCCACTTTTGGTACACTTTCAGTATCAAATTTGTACAAAAACATAGAAAAACTATTATAGTTGCCAGCCAAAATAATCTAAAAACAATGTTAGAGTATATTTCAATCTACATAGAATTTAAGAACCTTTCAAAAATATTTCTTCCTTTTTCGCCTAAAAACTTCAATCCATGTAAACTGGTGTTTTGGCAATACTGAAAACAATATCGGTTCAAATTTTTCATAAATTTTGAACGATTTAAGTTGGTTCTTAATTTTGTCACTTGAGTAATGCGAACTTTGTAATTTTGAATCTTTCGGCATTTTTGCTTCATTTCTACTTTTGTAACTAGCAATTATGTAGAACACTGGTAAAGAGGTAACGATGAATTAAATGGTTAGATGTCCATAACACCACACCTATGTTATTAAGGGTTGTGTGTCATTGTTTGACTAAGTAACGAAAATCAATTAGGGATAACTCTAATAACAACTTTGTTAATACAAAATTATATTTGCTTAATAGTTTCCTTCGATGTATCTTAAAGAAAATTTTCTAATTATAAAATTGTATTGCAAGTAATTTTATATGGTAGTCAATATTATTGTTACTATTAGATAGAGTTATCTCAACTGTTGATAATATTAATATTATTAATCCTATTTATTTCACAAAAAATAATTTTAAATGCAGTACATTTCCGATTATCCAAACCTCGTTTACGTAATCTTATGGGTAAGTATATCCAGCGGAAACTATTAAACTTTTTTTCATTATCTTTTGTTTCTTCGGGTACATTATCCATTCGCAATGTTGGCTATCATTTTACTTATTTTAATTTTATTTATCGCCACGTGGAAGAGTTCGGTTGTTGTCATGGAATACCACGTTCTAAGATTTTCTAGCCATTAATTTTTTCTTTTGTCGTTATTTCTCTTTCCAGCTATCTTGTCTTGCAAGTAGCTTTCTGCTCTTAATAATGTTGATTACTTCTAATAAAACCTAACAAAATGTTAAAATAATAAATTTTAACTGTTAAGTAAATAATTACATACTACAAAGAAACATAATGTTTAAAGAAACCAAAACGACAATAATTCACATTTAACAAGGTTGAACTTAGAATATTTGAATAAACAAGAAAATAGAAATCTGAAAAAATTACGCTATAGAAATGATAAAAATTACTTAAAATTGAAAAACTCTGTAACATAATATAAAGGCCTTTATTTCACGATTATTTCGGATCATCAGTCATGTATAACAGTAAAAATAACAAGAAGTAAGAGCAAATATACCAAACAAAATAAAGAAAATGTTTAAAAAAATAGAACCAACTTAAAAAAAAAAAAACTACTGTGAAAAAAATGCACTAAAAAGTAAAAAATAATTACGTTATTTAGCGACTTCAACTAGCTGGCATAGGCGGTCAATTATTGTAATTTTTGCAGTCATTTTTGCAATTTTAGAATCGTCTTCTTCCAATTACTTGGATAGTTTTCACTCAGAATAAACGCGTTGAACATATCGAGAAATAATCTCGATTGTAGCTCTTTCATTCTTTTGATAAGCACCGCTAGTATGTTGTCGGGATCTCGTGCTTTGTTTGGTTTAATTCCAGAAATCGACACCACCATCACCAGTTTAGATTTGGTAAAGAGCGTCATAGTGATTGTCACTTGTTTCTTTTTTGTATTGTTGTTGCAAAGCAGATTAATTCTAATCTGTTCTCTATTATAATTATATGAGTACGTAATAACTAACGCTATATGCTAGAACTTTTGTTTCTGCACTAAACGATCGGGCTATGTCGAAAATATATATGACATGATGTATAACTCAATTTCGAAAAATTGTCAGTACTTCCTTTTCTGCACTTAGCGATTAACCAAACTCTTTAATATACCTTCTTAGTTACCTCGGCTAACTCTCAATGCGGTGGAACAATCTGACCTCAGGAGCGAATTCCTGTGACGATTTCGTCTTCGTTGTCAATTAAAGATGTTCAATCGCAAATCATTTTTAATTCAAAACTTATATTTTTGTTTGAGGTTTGAACTTATAATTTCCACTTATCGACTCAACGTGATATCAGCAACGCCAAGAGGTCTTGTTAAATACTATTCTACTAGTCAAACTAAATTAAATTAAATTTCAAAATTTCCATAAAATCAAACTCGCAATCAAAATTAATTACTCATTAAAAAAAATCTTTAATAAAATAATTTCCAAAAATTCAATTCACAAAATTTTTCAAATTAACTGTCCACATCTGACCAAAATATCTCCAACAATTCATCAACATTACTATCGCTCAAAATAATTATTCGAAAAATAATACTTGCATAAATTTTCACAAAATATCAAAAAAAATCTCAACACGCACAACCGGCTCGTGTGGCCATTTTTGGCAAAAAGCAATTCGTCCTCTTCTTTTACTCCCCACCTTGTACTTTTTAAATTACAAACTTTCAAAATTGAAATTTACAAAAATTAACATTTAAGCACAGGGTGGGTCAAAGTTTAATCTCTTCGTTGTTGTCTTTGCTGGCAGTCTCTATGTTAAAGGTTTTCCTTGTTGATGCTGCCCTTGCCGTTTCGCTGGCGGTTGCAATGTGGTCTTAACCCATACTACGATTTCTTTTTATTCCTTTATCTTTGTGCAAAGACATTTTTTTCTTTATTTTTTGGCGTTGGTTAGCTTTGAGAGAATAAATACATCGTTAAATATATTTGGTTTTTCGCGGGATTTATTTTCGTGACGTTATTTGTTTATCTTTCAATACCTATAGGTATATCACTTTTAAGTGCTTCTCTTTTGTTTGGCTTTGATCTGTTTCTACCATAATTGAAGATACCTTGCAAATTATAATAACAGGAAAACTTAAAAGTAATTTCTATGGAGATTAAAAAAGCGTTACAAAAAAGTGTTGCAAAAAACGTTGTATAAAAACGTTGCATAGTTTTTCATAAAGAAAAAAAATGAAAAATTGGTCGACGTATCGGGCGTATAACTTTATGAGTCCGTAAAAATTTAACTAAATTACAGAGTAATTTTTGATAAAAGTCTTTTAATTAATTCTGAAAGTGAATGAGAAGATGATATTTAGAAGTAATTTGATGATTTCGATGAGTCGCTTTGAAACGAAAGCAGTAGTTAAGATTTTGGTCTATAAAAAAATATAGTAAAATTGAAAAATAGAATAGACAATCTGATTGGATGTGATGAGAAAATTTGTTTAATATTAATTTGGATAAGCTTGAAAAACCAGCAAATGTAACCAGCAAATATAAGAACGAACAGCTGGGTACCGGCATGAACTTTTAATTAACTTTACTATTATTTCGATAAAATAAATAATATGATTTATAATAAATCACAATTAATTTCCCATTAATCAATATTAAATATTTTATATAAATTATAATTATATATAATTTTATAATTATAATTTTCTTACTTCGTCAATTGTGAATATTAAAATTCATTTTATTGCAATCGTAAAATGGAAAAATTGACAAATTTGATATCTGCACCCAAGTGTTCGGCTATCGATAATTTTGTCGTTTCTTCGACCAATTTTTAAATATTTTTTAAATCTTTCATTAATCCCAATTATTCACCTTAATCAAACAACCGATTGCACGAAAAACACTTTTAATTATCAAAAATTTTATAAACTATCAAATTAATCTTAACGAAATCAAAAATTAAACGTCCGCTGCGTCGGTCGTTTTTTGACAAAAAGCTCCTACTCTGACTTTATTACCAACCTTTTTCAAATTCGAATAAAACCATAAAAAAAATTATTTTACACACCAAAATATCAAATTGTAAGAAAAAACACAACAATAAATAATTAATTTGTGAAATATTTTAAATTAAAATGTTTTAAATTGAACAAGTTAATTAAACGTTAATAACATTTAATATTTTTATTAAATAAATAAATCTTGAAAAAAGCGATAACCTTCTCTGAAAGATCAATAAAAATATTAAATGTTCAACTTTGTTCAATTTAAAACATTTTAATTATTTAATTTTATTTATTTATAAATTATAATTATAGATAATTATACGAGTATAATAATAAATTATAATTTTCTTACTTTGTCGATTGTGAATATTAAAATTCGTTTTGTTTCAATCGTAAAATGGAAAAATTGATAAATTTGATACCTGCACCCAGGTGTCCGGCTATCGAAAATTATGTCCTTCCTTCGACCCATTTTAAAATATTTCATAAATCTTTCACCAATCCTAATTATTCACTCCAATCAAACAATCGATTGCACCAAAAACACTTCTAATTATCAAAAATTTTACAAACTTATCAAATTAATCTGAACGAAATCAAAAATTAAACATCCGCTGCATCAGCCATTTTTTTGCAAAAAGCCCCTACTCTTGCTCTATTACCAACCCTTTTCAAATAAAAATGTACACAATTTCCCAAATTTAAATAAAACCATCAAAAAAATTATTTTACGCTTCAAAATATCAAATTGTAGGAAAAAACACGACAATAAATTATTAACTTGTGAAATATTTTAAATTAAAAAGTTTTAAATTGAACAAGTTAATTAAACGTTAGTAACATTTAATATTTTTATTAAATAAATCGATAATCTTCGCTGAAAGCTTTATAAAAATATTAAATATTATTAATGTTTAATTAACTTGTTTAATTTAAAACATTTTAATTCAAAATATTTCGATAAAATTTATTTTAACAAAATAAAGGTTAGCCAAACAAAATAAATAAAGAAATTGCATGTTCAGATAAATAAATATTGTGGAAGTGAAATTGCAGAGGCTAAAAAAATAGTTCAGTAAATCAAGAAAAGATAAAAATATATAGGGTAAATTAATTTATTTAACACAAATACCCATTGTATAGTCTAGTTTTATTAAATTTTGTATTCTTCAGAAATCTAGATTCTGACAAATGTGCATTATTTTTTTTCTTTATTTTCGCATTTTCGCGTTTCTTGTTCCATTTAAGTCTACATGCTTTAGTTTGATTTCCAATTCGTAATATTATTTGATCGATGACGATCGCAGTCACCAATCGTTAGTATATTGTTTGCTAATAAGGCTAAAACCTTACTTAGCTCTTTCTGCATAGCATTCACGAAAGCGATTGTTTTATTCATTTTTATTATCTGCTCTGTTGGTAGCGTTCGAGGTGAAATTGTTTGCACGTCTGTGGATGTATTTTTGGACATGTTATCGTTATATCGAAGTTTTGGTTACAAGTTTTAGCCGTTTATTCATTGTCTTTGTAGTCTAACGGTAAAACATTCTCTTCTAAAACTTAATCTTGTTACTTATTGTGAAAATTTTTGATTAATCTGAAATAACAAAATTTGAAATTTTTATTTTTTTGACTACTTCGAGAAAATAAAAAATACAAAAGGTTAATTTCCAAGGTGATCTTATTTGTGCATCAACATAAAAAATGTAAAACGAGCGAGCTGAATAATTATAGCGAGTCGTCCTCCATCAGTTCGAGTGATGTTAGCGAAAACTGATGAAAGGTCTGCGTGTAATGCTTTTGACTCTGAACTAATTCCATGGAAATTAAAAGCGTGCACTAAAACTTGGCCGGAATGTGATCTACATGTAAACACTTCTTTAAATTGCGTGAATATATCTGTACTTATAGTTTCAAATTAGAAGGATTTTAAGAAGACTTACTTTCAAAACCTCATTGTGGATGATATAGCAGATCTTTTAGTGCAGTTCACTATGCGTTCTATCCGTCCGTGGCTTGAATTCATCAGTTCGGCCAGAAACAGAGTTTTCTGTTTCTACTGTAGATCATTTGTACAAAAAGTGACATTGAGTGAAGGTAAAGTAAATTGGCCTAATTGCAGAGTTTCAATTTAAAATATTTTTGTGTTGGAGTTCACATTTGAACTAATTTTTTTGGAGTGGAAACCGCCCGCCAGTGGTTGAACTTGATAACTTACTACGGTTACGCCACTGATTCATATTTACTAACACCCTCGAGCGCGTTCAAAAGCATTTATCTTTTAATTTAAAACATCAATGATATTGTAAGTCAATGCCTAGTTTAAATAAAAATAAAGTCGATCCTGCATCACACGAGGAAATTCCCCTACCTTGACCAGTTTAAAGCGCTACGGATCATTTAATTATATGTTTGTAAATTCATTTGTGATGTATTACCCGATAGCATTTAACATTGTGAATTAAAAATGCAAAAATTATGTGTAATGATATTAAAATGTTATTCGATGAATGGACAATAATAAATTCTACGCTGTTAAATACTGTGACGATTAAATTCCATATAAAAAATAGTTGACAATGAACTCTGAATAGTGGTTAGATTTGAGGTTATGTGGGGGTGCTTCTAAATAGTAATCACAATTGGCAATTTATTACGTAAGTCTTTTATAAGTTTAACAACATTTACATATAGGATATATAATAATAAATGTGACAAAATTATTTTTTAATTTGACCTGAATGCCCTAATATTAAAATAATATACTTGGGCCTAAAACGTGCACTATTTTTTGGTCTTCAATTTTTTTAAATTTCTTTGATTAATTGGACATTGCAATAACTACACAATTTATTTTACTTTGCGTCATTAATTTGATGAGAACCGTCACAAGCACAATTGAAAATATTTGCTGTTTAAAAAGATTGAGTTGTTATGTAGGATGTAGCGGTATAACCTAAGTTGTTTTTAGCTTTTATGTTTGCGATTAAATACAATTTCTTTAAAATTTCAGATTATCTAATAGAAAAATGTTTGAATAACCAATTGAATTTTTTTAAGTTAATCTATGAAATTGCAAATAAACAGTGGCGGTTCGCATAGAGAGGGCGACGAACCGGCGCCCCGCTCAACCATAACAATGTATAATCAAATATTTTTTTTATCTTTAACTGTCTTGTGCATACACCCTAAAAGTAGTATTGTTTGTTATTATATATTACAGCGTGTATTGCGAACACGGAATGGAACTAGTGGACCGACAATTATCATTAGAGGGGAAATAAACATTAAGTTGTGCAGATGTAAAAGCGCCTGAGGCATAATTACAAGTTTACGGATACGATTCTTATAGTGGATAGTAATTTTATATACTACTGTAGTACAATTTAGCACTTTAATCACTGCATTCACTAACGATAAGTAAGGTATTATTTACCTGATAAATTAATATTTTCATTGTATCTTTAGGGAGATAAAATTACTTTATATTTGCTATTTCTATGAATTTTTATCAGACACCGTGAATGTTGTTATTAATAAATAACTAATTAATCGGCTAATTACCTCGTTACATACAATCCACCTCGCGATCAACAAGCTGTTTTACATCCTAGTAAAATAATTTACTACTAGAACGTCGGACGGCCTAACGGCCGTCATGACCTTCTAGTGAATGAATGCAGTGGGACTCTATTTGATGTGCATATTTATTGCTATAATTATTCGTACGTATCATAGAAATTTTTTGACGTTGCGGTCGCTTTCTATTAAATGGACGATATCTTGCAACGGCAGTCAATTTTGCATCGCTTTTTCTTCAAAATTATTGAATTGTTGTGACGTAAGCAGTGTTTAAACCCTTGCTGTAGTTATATTGCGCCAACGGCTACGTATAAGGTTCACCCGGTCACGATGTATGGGGGGCATAATGGAACTTCGTAATTTCGAATATAATATAAGAAATAAATAATTACTTAAGGTTTTAAGTATTTTTTTAGTAGTTAAAAATCGAATTTTGTAAACAAAACCAAGGAACGAAAATTATTGGGATAGGCGAGCATATGCCAGGATTAATTTATCTATGATATTCATTTTTACAATTTTATTGGAATTTACATTGGCTTACCAACTATATATATTAATATTAATAATTATTAGTAACACATAAAATAATAATAATAACAATATATAGATTAGGTTAATCGCTATTGTACATTTGTAATTACATAAATTCGACTCCACAATTTTATTTTTCTAATCGATGGGAAGGTTTAAATCCAGATTTTCGGAAAGTTACTGCTGTCGCACTAGCCGCCATCGTGAATTTAAGAGGGAATTTTTTTTATTCAATAACTCGTTCATTTTCAACTTTTGGCTAAAATTAGTCGACAGTAGCACATTAAGTCAGCCCATGAATTTAAAAATTTTCAAACGCAATTATAGTAGTGTATGGTGTAATTTACAATTATAAAAATTTTATGGGTTATTCAAAAATACGCGTAAAAACGACAAGCTTACATTCGATTGGCTGTTTTCATAAGATTAGCGTGTTTTTATTTTATAAAAGTATTTTTGGGCATAAAATGCACTAAAAAATACAGATCTAGAAGGCACATATCTCGAAGTACATCAAAAAATTTAAAAAACTCCTATCGAGCGACATAACTCGAAAATTACGGTCCTAGGAAGGCACAGATTTTTGAGTACGACAAATTATTTAAAAAGATCGCCGAAATGCTCAGAACTCGAAAATTACAGATCTACTAAGACGCAGATCATTGTTTTTAAAATAAATTCGGCTATAATTAACAAATTTCTATTTTAAATAAATTTATAACAATTTTAGTAATAGGGATGCTGCAATCCGACTGCGAGTGGCCCCGCCCACTAAAACAACCGCAGTACATATTTATGTCGTGGACACGCACCGTCAACACAATGAGCAATTAGTCTTAACCGAACATCTAGGTAATTCTCTAAAACTTTGATCATTATTATTTTTCGTCGACGATCAATATTTTTAGACTTTCATCTGAAAAAAGGAACGAAATTAAATTAAATTATTGCATTGTCTCGTTTATTTTAAACTTTACCGTATAAATGATCATTAACAAATTTGTGTAGGTCATAAAGTTCTGTACAACTTGGGTCCTTACATTTTTATCGGATAGCTGGACTTGAGGATTGGTTTTGCCATGTCAGCATTTTAAAGTGGAAAGATATTTCAAACATGGATGTATACAGTCGTAATTGTAAATAAAATTCTTACGAATATATTTGTAATAAACGTGTAAGGGGGTTATTCTTCTAGGATTAAAACAATAGATACAATTGTCAAACTTTAAATAATCTACGTGAGATAACATTGATTGTGAAAGACAATCTTAAAATTTTAAAAAATAAATGCGATATTGTGAACTTGGCATGAATGTCGTCAAAAAAAATTTAAAAAAAAGTTTGTTAATGATCATTTATGGGTTAAAATTTAAAATTAACAAGATAATGAAATAATTAAATTTTATTTTGCTTCTTTTTTCAGGTTCAAGTGAAAAATATCGATCGTAGACGAAAATGGTAATGATCGAAGTTGTAGAGAAGTAAATTTTCTATATGTATTGTTATAGGGGTGCTCATATGTATATTTAATTACCCTAATTGATTAATCGATTATATCATAATCGATTATGATAATTCATAACAATCGATTATAGAAATAATTGATTATGAAAATAATCCATTGTGAAAATAATTAATTATAGAAATAATCGATTATCTTTCAAACGATTTTTTTTAAACTGAAGCCTCTGATCTTCCAAGTTACCTTTTTTACCGCTTTTTTAAACTCTGTATTTTTCGATTTCTTTCGAATAGGAAATTTAACGTACAACTAAAGGTGACCTTAATGGTCAGTCCATTAGTCCAAGTAAAACAAAGTAGAGGCCAAATTGCTGCAGATTTAAAAAATTCGCTGGCATCTGAACACCTGATTTTATTTTCTATGAATTCCAGTTATGTTCTAAAACGCTCTAATTTCTAATTTTGTTTGTAGATTTAAGTCTCATAATAAAAATTATTTATTTTTGCATCAAATTATACTGTTGGTATAGTAGTAGTCTAGTAGTACCAGTACCAACTCTACTAGTTGGTAGAAGATGATAGATAATCATGTTTTAGGAACTTTTTTTATAATCTACAACAATTGATTTTATTAGTTTATTTATTATGAGTTAATTCATTTATGGTTCATAATCCATTATGGCTTGTAATCGATTATAGGTTCATAATACCACGACAGCGGTAATTTCCTGAAAATCTGGATTTAGACATCAATGATTTTCCCCAACGATTAGTAAAAGAAAATTGTGGAATCAAAATGATGTAATTAGAGCAATTCGTTCTGTACATAGCGCTGGGCTATTTCTTTTAAAATAGAAATTAAGTAGGTCCTCCAAAGGTTAATAATTTTAATTGTGGTCCATTGTGTAACCGATGACGAGTAATAATATGCCTGCATTATTTTATTAACATTTCTTGAGTGCTGAGTGGGTATAAAATACAAAGAAGTAGCCTGTCAATTAATATTATTTTTAATACTAAACGTAATCGTAATGCCATCTAGTAATTTATTATAAGCTTATTGGATACGAACGGTGTACACCATCCGTCTGCTACTGCAAGATTTTTAAATTTTACCCTCCAACAACGTAGAGGGTTGGTTGACAGTTGAATTGAAAACATTACCGATGTATTGTGTTTTTTCCAATGTGTGGTTCAATAATTAATTTAATTTTATAAAAAGGAAATGGAGCGGAACAGGAAGTATATTGCAATTATATCAAGATTGGATTCACCGCAATTAAAATCAACCGAGAAATTCGTGAAAATGTTGGGAAACTACTTATTAAAGCAAAAATAAATTTGCATAATGAACTCTATTTTATATTCCCCTTGCGTTATCATAACCAGGTGTGGTTATTGGTTTCTCGCCAGTATGAATTTTAACTTGATCTATGCAATCTGCTGGTTTTATCTCAGTAAAGTCTTAATACTAGGTGCGTACTACTCTAAAAACAATTTAATAAAATAAATTATGGGTCAAGAACGTTCTCATTTGTTTTTCGAAACAATAATACTATATTTATACAAATTATAAACAAAAATTGTTAGTATCATTGAAGCTCGCTTGGATTGACTCATTTTTTCGCATATATTAATGCTTGTTTAATATTCAAAGACTGGATTGCCCATGTTGTGCGGCCTGAGGGCCGCAATGTCATTCTCGCTTAAACTCAGAACCAGAGATTAACAAAAATAGCAAGGATAGAAACTTAATGTCATCACTATCTTTGTTATTTCAATGTGTTACATGTCATTTCTTAACCGGTACTTCATGTTGGTTAGAATGGTTAGAATTAATATAAAATAGAGCTATCCTAACTTAACTCTTTTATTTCCCTTCAAATAGTAATGACAGCAACAAGAAATGCTTTTTAATTCGAAGTTACCGGGTTAAAGCATACAATTGGTATAGGTAACTTATATAATTACTTATATTATAAATTGGCTCTTGCAAAATTAAACATTTTATTTTGATATTTTAATTAAATAGTAAATATTGGATCAAAGTGGAATTTGGATCACCAGTTATGCAGATTCTTGCGGCCATCTATCTGGTTTATCGGATAATAGAAAGATTTCCATCTTGCAAATTCTAGGTTTTGCGGTTGGTAAATCAGAAATATTAAGGTAATGTGTTCAGCTACTTTTTGAATTTTGTCAGATCATAAAACTTTCTGCTAGGCTGAGTCCAAATATTCCTATGGCCTTATTTTATTGCTAATTGTAATTTTAACACATTTATTATGTTTTTATGAATGATGAATTTATTATTATATGAATTATTACATTACTTAAAATATTTATTTTATATTGTACAAATCAACTGATATAATTTTAATTAATAAATTTAAAAAAAAATTCTGTAGCAGGATTTTTGGCGGGAACCTGGTGATTGCGAATCACTTGCTAGGTCGCTGACTGCAGCTTTCTTGTAAATTTTTTTCCATATAAAGTATGAATTTTTGAAAATTGATTTTTTCAGTTTTAGTTGCAGAGCAGTAAAAAGCCATCATAAATCCAAGAACTGGATTGAAAAATAAAATAATATAATACATACATATGTCTAATTTCATGTGTTTTGTACCCCACAATGATTATTGTCTCGTTATATTATTATTTTTTTGTAATTTGATTTATCACTAATTTAAATCAGTTTTTTTATACAAATAAACTTCAACAATGGTTTTTCTGAATTATTTATGTAGTCATTAAATTGGAAAATAATTATACACAATATACGAATAACCGCATTTTCAGACGAAGTAAAATTTTCTTTGTAATCCGAAATGTAAAGTTATGTAATGGTAATGGTAATCCACTTGGTAATGTTGAATTTAAATACCAATTTATCGTTGTTAAACAAGTTTTTCGATGATAATAGAATATTAATTTCTGCTATTACTTACTTATAATAATTAATATTTTATGATGGCTAATTATTATTGTTCGTTTCATATATTTATTACTGCGATTGTTAGAATTAGAATATGCTAATATTCTATCAAAAATGCAATAGAAATGACTTACGTTTATTGAGCAATAACTAAAAAGTGTGGTTTTGAGGGTAAAGCAAATTCAAAAATTATTATTGAATGTTATGCATTCTTGTGAATTTATTTTATAAAGGCATTGAAATCGGCTGTGTAGTTTGGGAGTAATTTATTTTTTTTTAATTTGGTAATAAAATAAATATAACAAGCTGAGTAGATTTTGAATTAGATTTTCGTATGGGAGCAATGGCTAGACGTAAACTTGAAATGGAGGGCTTAGTTTGCTTAAATTAAAAATCGACAAAATAAAAATTGAAAATTGCAGCTCTCTTTAGAGCTTTATGGGCAGGTTTGCGTAACTCTGACGAACTCCTAATTCGTTTTGTAATCAATACAATTTATCAAACCGGCGATGACGTCAATTCGTTGCCAATAATTAACTATTGACAAGTTTTAATTAAAACGTAATATACATACGCAAAGCTGCCTATATAGTAAAGCACAAGCTGAAGCTTTTCTAAAATGCAACTTACAAAGACCTGACAACAGAGGAGATGCAAAGTGTTTCATTAAAGGATAACCATACTCCTGCTACTATAATATCTTCATTAATTTTATATGCGAATATTCAGAAATCTAATTATAATTCATTATAACAATTGAAACTCTCAAAATATTTTTATAATGAGAATTTGAGAAATTCTATTAATAATAGTTTTTTAACACTGAACTTTGTTCTACTGTGACGCACTTGGCCAAATTTATACCTACCACTAATTTGTTCTTAATAAGAAATTATTTTTAGACAAAAAACGAGGAAAAATGTATATTTTAAGTAAAAACTGTTGTCGTGCTTAATAGAATATATAAATTATGTAATAAAAGCTAGTGTCATAACCTGGAATAAATTAATTGATAATTAATATTAATCTAAAACCATTTATTCATGTAGAGGTCGAGAATTCCTGTTTGGTATTTTTGTTTTGTGATAATCTACAAAACTATGAGGAAGTTTAAACTATGTTTTGTAAATTTTTTCTTCGAAAAAGTAAGTGTCTCGTGATTTGATCTGTAACTCCATAAAATGAAAATTTTTGTGAGTTTTGATTTGCTTTGTGATTTATTTTTGTGGCTGTGCATCTACGTCCAAGTAAAATTTTAGCTTGTTAAAATTTTAAATATTTTATTTTCATTGATCACGGCACATAAATTTTAATAGGTAATTATAATTAATTGTGTATCTATTAACGATGCTGGTGTCATTCGGTAATTATTATTGATGCACATCAAAAGTTGAAGTTTAGTGTGATAGCCTAGTTAGATTTAGTGAATAAGGTGATTATTCAGGTTCTGTCGAGAGGTAAAATGAGAATACCATGCAAATTACAGTTGAGACAGTACTGTATTGAATTTACCTATTCGTATTAAATTGTTTTAAATTATTAATTTTTATTTTAATAGATAATTATTAAATAATTAATTATAATTTATGATTTTCATTATTTTAATTATAATTAAAATATAGACAGAATCAGAATGATGTAACCCACTTATCAAAGGGGGACACATTAATTATTTTCCAATTTTTTTATTTCTCTTTTTTTATTTATTTTATTTCTTTATTTAATGTGAAAATTGATTTATTTTTTGTAAAAACTAGAAAAAAATTTTGACCGATTTTTTTTGCATTAAACGATAGTATTTTCAAAAAAAGAATCAGAGATACAAAAAATAGCAAATATAACTCGGAAGTACAGTTACTTTACTTCCCGGGGGAAAGTAAAATTTGACTACCTTGTTGTATATTATACTAATTATTTGCATATTATACTATCTAATTTAAATGATTGCATTGATGTGAGTTTTAGATTATTTCCCTACCTGCCTACATCAATCATTTTACATATTGGGGAGATCACAAATATATTTGCGTAGTAATATTTTTATTTGGTCAAGCCAAACGGACTGAAAATGGAAAATGGGATAATAAAAATGTTAATAAAATTAAATTTTTTCAATTTGATCAAGAGAGATTGATGCCAAATAGAATAAAATGAAAAAATTTCAGACCGAACGACAATTTTTACAAATTATGAACAAATGAAGAGCTGTTTCTTTTAAACTATAGCCATCTTCCGGTTCGAAACTAATATAGAAAAATTAAAACCTTTTTAAAGTGAAAACATTTTCAAGTTATTTCCACCCAAAACTACTTATGACTGGCTATACTATTTTTATTGACGTAATAATCGTATTATTGATTTTTCTTTTCTTATTGTATTCAAATTTTTTCTAGTAAATGTTTAAAAACCCCATTGTGATACTAAGAGTCATTTAAAATTATAATAATTAAGTTGTTTTATTAATTTTTTAATTAATATATATTTTTTTTTTGATTATTAATTTACTGTTTAATTATTTTGAAACGGTGCAGTTAAGTATTTTAAATGTCTCATTCTGACACATCGTTTAGTTTTGTCTTCCTCTCAGAGGAGGGAGCACCATAAAAAATAATCTGTAGTCTGGTACTTGTATCGGATGGAAAGTGATAATAAAATATAATATTAATTTTAAATAACTTAGTAGTATTGTGTGACTCTGTATATCAAAATTTTATCCAAGATAAATATGAGATATTGAAAATTTTCGTGCCGCACCTTTGCGATAGTTACACATATTACTGTAATTGACGGTTCCGTTCGGAGCTTCGATTTGACGCATGGCGAATTACAAAGAGTCTCGTGATTGGATAGTAGTAGTCAGCAGATTCCTACCAAATTTTGGTATTGGTTAAATTTAAACATACCACATGTTTGTTGATCAACAATAAACATTTAATTCATCATGTTCTATAGAATGAATTGCACCGTTGGAATTCTTCAATAAATTTTTAACTTTTGATTTTAGTACCGCAAGAGTAGCAAAGTGTTGCTTTGTTGTTTTAGTTTATTGCCAAATATTTTTGTTTTTACGTCAAAAAATGCGTTTCGGTATGTTAATTAACAATTAATAATTATTTCACAAGTATTCTGGTTGGTTTAATTATAAAATAATATTATGTTTTGTCTGGTATTGAATATATTAAGTTATATTCTATTTATATATTACATTGATTTTACAATTACTAAATTTTAGTGGTAGTACACTTGATTGGTTAATTTTAAATATTTATTTTATTGAAATAAAAAATAATGTAGACAACCAACATTACATGAGAACACCAATCGTTGGAGTGGTAAAATCGAAGTTGTACTTTAACAGGAAATTAATAATCTATTGTGATGTTTATTATGGGCACTTCCGATATATTTAATAGTAATAGAAATCGGCTATTATGGAGGCTCATCAAAATGACATCACGATGTGTTTTTATTGAAGTTGCTTTTTATAGTGTTATGAAACTGACTTTCTTAACAATTAATAAATTTAGTTGTGAGTTAGCTATGGTATATGTATACAAGTAGGTCGATATAGACTGTAACGACATAAGTGTATCTTGATTATTCGATTTATTCAAAATTATTATTTCTCATTAATTTTTTTTTTTTTTTAATCATCAAATTTAATATTGCATTGGAACGTGTTTCAAATTGTTGTTTCTCGTTAGATTTAAAAAATAATTTTTTAAATTATATTTTCATTACTTAAAGACAATATAGAAACTCATATTTTTTAGATTTTTTTTTAATTAACAGAATAATTTAAAATTGAAATAAAAACGTGCATTTTTGTGTACGATACCGAATAAGTTCTGCTCTGTTTAGAACTCATGTTAAAGAAAGTATTTAATTTGATTAATTTTTCTTCAAGTTCATTCTAATTCATCTAATTTTTTATTTGCATCTACCGTATTGAAGCGCCAGACTATAAAATTGTTATTTTTCTACTACTTTTTATAAGTTTTGTTTTCTGTTAAAATAACACCTTTGTTTATTTATTTTCATTATTTTGTAGGTACTACATGAACATTGCGATATTTAATTCAATTTCCTATTATGATGAATTAATCAGCATATATCTAATATGTTGTTGATCCGAAAATTCAGCTTAGATATTATATAAATATATAAATATGACATAGGTTCATTAATTAATTATGATCAACTTAGGAGAGTGTCAAGTAAAGTTTAAATTCCAAATTTCCAGATTTATTGAATATTACTGCACTTGATTTTAGACTATAGTATATTGGACAGTTATATTATAATATAGCCAAAGAAAATTAATCCACCCTACTAAATAAAATAATTTTATCATTTTCAATTATCTTTCTCGCAAGTTTGTTGTACTTCTATATTTGTACTTGCAAATGGCAACAATTGAACCAAAGAAAATTTTCTTTGTATTTTGATTATTAACCTTGGCTTGATAATGTGTTTATCATTTACATAAAAATATTACGTGATATCTAATCTCAAACAAATCGCAGTACTACCTATAATATTCTCTATGCTTTGCGTTTTAGTCTGTTTAAATTTTTTACTGATTTTGGTGGGCACCCTTTATGTAGTGCGACATCAGTTTTACTTCAAAAAGTTATGTGTAGAAATAGCAGTTTGGATTGAATTTGCAAGAAGGCTGTGTAGAGCAACCGAAGGTAATTCAAAAACTGAATTCTTAAATAAATTAAATATGGGTCAATTAGAATTTTTCAATTTTCTTGGTGTGCCACATTTATGTGTATGCTGAAAGTTCAGAAACCGTGGATGTAACGGAATATTTACCACTGGAAAATATAAAAAAAATGCAATAAAAGTTTTCTTCTTTCGTTTTGTTTATTGTAGAAAAATTAACACATTTTGAAAACCATATCAACTTTTTTGGAAAAAACAAAAAATGTACAAACACTTTTTAGAATTTGTTTTCTTTTTTTCTAAAAAGTGTTTGTGCATTTTTAGTTTTTATAAAACCACTTATCCATTGATTATTTTAAGCAGAAACGTTAAAATAATAGAATTTTAACCATAAAGTAAAGAAAACATACGTAGAAAATTATTATAATAAAAAGAAAAATTAATATATTATTATTTCTTTTTATTTTTATAACTGGTTTACTTTAAGATTAATGTATTATTATTTATAATATTCTAGTAGCTATAATTTACATAGAACTTTTTTGTTACTGCAGCAAAGTTCCTCTGCTGCAAAAAGATATTTGTAGAATCAACTTGTTTCGTATTAAATCAAATAGTAGTTTAATTTTAAAGCTGCTTTTGTTATAAGAACAATTTTTTTTTACTTGGTTTAACTAACAAAAATTTTTAAAATTTTATTATAACGACAAATATTTTATTAGCTAGGGCATACACAGAAGTTTCTTGCTGCCACAATAAAATTTTTTCTATTGCAAAAAAATATTTCTGAAATGAACCAATTTCGTGTAAGACCAAATAATATTTTATTGTTAAATGTTGATTTTGTTGCAAAAACAAATCTGTTTTCTCGGTGTAAATCACTTATTTTCGGGTTTTTTACATCGTAAACCTGTATTTACAAAACGGGTTTAGAAGGTAATTTTTTGTATATTCTAATCTGCAATTTTCCGGTTAGATCTCACATCACACCAGAAGTGAGTTTCCACCAAAGGTCTAATTAAACCTTTTTCTATATTTATCATAATAATTGATGCTCGTGTTCGTTTTTGTTGATTTCAAGTATATCTGATAAAAGTTATTCGATGAAAAGTCAAGAATGCATTAACTTTTGGACTACATCAGCACATCATTTCAGGTGATAGATCAATTGATTACAATCGGAAACCCCAAAACAATTGAGTTTTTGCATGATTTTTTATGGAAATTTGCTTGAATTATTTTTTTTATAAGTTTTTCACTCTCAATCGTTTTGAAAATTGAAAGCTTTCAAGTTTGATAATTTAAACAAGCCGATGTTTTGATTTTCAGACAAAATTAATTGTAGATGCCCGCATGACTATTATTATTTTTATTATTTAATTCTTCAGCTTATTAAATAAATTCAAATAATGCTGTTCTAATTTTTGTAAAAAAGAATATGTAAGCATTTTAAAATTAATTATTTTAACTTTTAATATAATTTTGATTTAAAACAATTTCATTCGAATTGATATCTTAAATAATATAATATATTATTTTGATTAAAAAAATTTATTTCACATTGATCTTGGTTACAATAATTATCAAACGTAGTTCAATGCGAAAACTTATCGAGATCAGCTGTGTTATATCTTACCTTATCAATTCGAACGAATTTCTCGTATTTTTAATAAATTAGTTCGTTAAATGTCAATCAAGGGTATCCCGATCGGTCATTTGAAGAAGAGGTCATAATTTTTGTTAGAGTTATCATAATTTATTTACAACATGTACATATCTCAATTTTATTAAAGGTTAAGCATCAATTGAATATTCCGTACATGTATGATTGGTATTATTGATGTTGTGCTGTTCGGTTTAGTGTCTTTTTTTGGATATTTGTGGTTATACTTAAATAAAAATAGTAAGTTTTATTTTGCTCATTTTGATATATTTTTTTTATACCTAAATAATTTTTTTATTTTTAAAAAACTTATCGAATACATTTTTCATATTTTAATCTGATTACAAAAAATCATCAAACCGATTCTGCGGAGGTTTACAATTGATAACTGCATTGTATAAAATTGATAGTAGGCAATACAATAATATAAAGATCGTGTACAGAATTTATTATTGCTCCACGTTACTTTAAAGTATTATCAAATAAACACCTTCGTTGCTTATATGAATGGTTCGTTTGCAAAAACCAACAAACTCTCACATAATATGTATTTTCAATGTAGTAGGAAGAATGTGAATTTGAAAGAAAAGGAAAGTATCAATGATTTAAATTTTTGTGCAATCTTATTTTAATAATGCGAAAAAGTTTGTAATATGAGGTAAGAAGTCGTTTAACCCACCACTGAGGAAACGTAATTTTATCTAATGAGATGAATAAAAAATAAGTGGGTTTTGGATGAAATTATTTATTCAAATTTTGATCAGTTAATTTGAGTGAGTGTTGCTGTAGTTTTGTCAAATTTTCAATTTTAAAATAATAAAAAGTGAGCGTGAAAGTGGTAATTCCGCTACGATGCGTAGATGAGTACCAAGCAGGAAGTTGCACGAGAAATTAGACCATTGGTTTTATCATTCAAAGAACGAAATGCGCTTTTTCGAAATTAAAACGTTTCGTTTTAAGAAAAGAAATTAATTATTATTATAAATTGAGGCCAAATGTTTGTCATCTCTTGTTACATCAAAACACTTTTTTATTTTAGAAACAAACCAATCAAGTCAGGTGCAAATTGTAGAAAAGAAACCAATTATGGCCGAACCGGAACAACCCATCGAAAACGGAGTCCAATGGACTCTTGGGGATGAAGAAACAAGAGACGTGTTTCCTGAAAATGGTGATGGTTCAGCAGAATCTCTTCCACCTCCGGCACCGTCCGATGGACAAGGAGGTCATAAATTTACAGTGGAAGACCAGCAGAGACTGATGGAAAGAAGAAGACGTTTGAAGTAAGTCGAAAATATATTTTAGAAATAGAATTCAGCCAAAACTCCTTTTAAATTTTGAAAGTTGGAATATTATAATTTATTTACACATACTTTAAGTTACTGGCAATGATATGAATCCCATATTTACATTACATTTTTCATAATGAATTCCGATTGTATTGTACAAGTAATTTACGCATGTTTTATATTTTAACATCAACTGTGCAGCCTTGACTAATAGGCTTTCTCCTTTTATCTACTTATTTACTAATTCTTTTTTTAACGAAGGAATTTTGTCATTTTATGTTATATTGTTGTACGATGACCATAATCATTCGCGTTGATATTCATTGTATGTAGATAAAAAAATATGGTCAGGGTTATGATGTAACCTTGATAACGACATCTTCAAAGCAATATCTACATACATTATTATATTAAGTATTTAGAAATCACTTTTTTATAAGTTCTTGTAATGGACTTACTCCGGTCCTTTTGCTCTTTGATTTTGTTCTTTAATAACCCCCCCCCCCCCCGGTTCTGCTTTTCAAACCTTTTCACTCATTGAGATCTATATCAATTTTGGATTCAGTTTGCGTGTAAGTAAACCTACGTTGCTATGCATGGAAGCCCGAATAAATGAATTAGATCAGCTGATGCTTCTCGCCCAAAAATTGAATATCCACTATATAATAGTTTTAGCTACAATAAATTGATGTGCCGCATATTTTAAATGATAGCATACCACCTGTTGGAGGAATACCTCGATGCCTGTTACTATCGACCTTACTTACGTTGGTGAAGTGGAGTGATTTGTCAGTAATCGGCATCTTTTTTACAATATTTACATAGTTGAAAAGTGTGATTATTCTTAAAATAGAATTGGCACATTTATACATCACTCATATTCTCATGCACATTATAAAACTTTGTGATAAAGTAGTAAGGTTATGTTATTGATTTGTTAAAACACAACCAATGTGAAGTGTAAGGGTTATCGAATTTTTTATCACAATAGTTTTATTTTTCGGTAATTGTTACGCAAGGTTAATACAAATTTTCATAACTATTTGGCAAGGCATATTTGAAAAACATGATTGCAGTTAGTACTACGAGTGATCGTATGATTCTGCTCAAGTGCATTTAATGTTTTTATTCAAAATTTTAAGGAGATTATACTGGCGTAATGAATTCTCATATGAGGTAGGTTACACGTTTATTTCACAATAATTGTGATATTTTCAATTTTCCAAAATGCTTTTAAATGCATGATGCATGATTTCCTTTTAACTCCTACTATCAGGCATACCTATCTGCTTTATCAAATTTTTATTTCTGGAATATTTAAACAAATACGAATCATCGATATTAAAAAATTATTGAATTTTATCATTTTTTTTATCAGACTCATTTTATATAGTGAAAGCTTCGAAAATGTCTTTTTTATTTTTTTTTTATTGATATTGCAAATATTGAAGTTAAGTGGTATTTTAAAATAATTGGAAACATTTAACATTCAAATTCTTCAATCGTTTATTGTTAGATAGTAATTGATGGTTGTTTCTGGTTAAAAATATAATCAATTTATAATTTATATTGCTGATTTTTGTTTAAATTCAAAATAATGATTATTTTGTCGACTTGAACCTCCTCAGCCCTTCTTACGCAACTGCATAAGTTTAAAAAGGGCATAACAGGCAAATGTTTGAGATTGAGCTCCCTTTATTCTTTCACCATAGGTTCTTGCACGAGAAGAACAATTTCAAAAGCAAGCTAATGACTTACTCATGGATAAGTCCTCAAGTAAAGCCATGTTTACTTTGTAGCACCAATTGCGCTAGCACGGCTCTATTAGCGTTCGTGGTTGGACTTTACATAACGGCTAATCCAGAATCATTCGGCGACAAAGAGACGTTACCTCAGGTAGTGAGATTTGTTTGGCTTCTGCTCGTGAACTTAAAATAAAACAAATAGTACAAGAAAGGAGATTTCTTTTTCATATGATTAAATGAAATGAAAGACAGAATTACAATATAGATAACTGGCACTGGTATATATTCGTCGACGTAACACTTCTGGATTGTGGTAGTATCGCTGAGGTGTAGTATCACAAAATTGCCAGTAGCGATAAGCAAAATGACGAGATCATCAGTTGCACAAAAAAAGAATTAACGAAAAAGTCTAAATGGAGACCAGTGAAGTAGCAACTCAAAGTACCAACTTGTGTAATCTTAACAGTGCAATACGCACAAAATGAATGCAACGCAATTCATGCAATGCAGTAAAATGCTAAAATAGAATCTCAAAAGTCGCTTACCCTGTTTACCTTAGAGGGGAAGAAAGGTATTTCTCGATACAGATCTACCTCGATTCCTTTGTATTTAAATTGGTAAATGTTGGTAATCTACAAAATAAATAGCTGTAAGATAAACTATTAAAGCATATTACCATCCACTGCATGTATCTGTGAAGTAATCGATAGATTAGTCAACCTCCACTAATATTATCTTCGACTTCACGGAAGCACTCTGGATGATCTTCGCTACTGGTTTAGACAAAATAAACGATATAGGATACTACCACCTAAGTAAAGTTGTTTACTACAGTCGTCGATTGTGATTCTCCAAGACGGGAAGGAGCTCCAAAATAATTCGAATTTTCCAAAAATACGATTTCAAAATTGTTCCAAAATGGCGTTTGCAGATGGATGTTATCTCTGCGACCAATCCACTATATCATCCCAAAACGATGATTCCAAAATAATAGTATCCAGTCGGTCATAAGGAATTATCTCAATACCCCAAGAATTCACGGGAAGGATTTCTTAATTACAAATTTACGGGCTCTTGATATTCCGAAAAATTCAACTATTCGACTCTGTGAATATTCGAATGTCGGCTAATCTTATCGATAATTGAAAAATGTGTTTGTTAGGCGAGGTTCATACCTGACTTTGAATAAAGCCGAGCAAACACATCGAGCGGAGAACGTAATTTATTGTACAACCTATGTACTTTACGGAGGGAAACGTCCAGAAAAAAATTCTAACTTTACTTGGGTTCGAACTGGATACCTGGTAATTATTTTTGTCTCGAGAGATAGTATTTTATTATATACTTCTTTCTTTATGTCATTCTACCGTCAAATCTATAGTTGTACTATTTATGAAAGCAATATTCTAAATTTAATAATTATTTTTTACAAATTTTATTCCAAGTAAATTTTTTACGTGGTTCGTTCCTCTCGGCTGCCTTACAAAATTTTCACGAAAGATTTCTAATAAAACAATGTAGATTAATGTTATTAACATGTGAACATATTTATAATAAAATTAAATTATTTTCATGTTAAATTAAAAATTAAGTCATAACTTACAAGAACAAAAACTATTTAATTGAATCATTATAGTTTGTTACTCTGTGTAAACATTGTGTTTTCAATTTCAGGTTCTCATCAGAAAAACCTGGAAATATTATGTAAAAGATTGAAAAGCTATATAATTAAATTCAATTGTATTTGAAAAGTCAAAAAGTCAAATTGATACTCCTATTATTTATTTATTGATTTCGGCATCGAATAGGTATAATTTAACTTTTCAAATACGATTGGAATTAATTGCATAACTTTTCAATCTCTTACAGAATATTTCCAGGTTTGTCTGATGAAAATCTGAAATTCGAATCACGGTGTAATAAACTACATAATTATAATCATTCAATTAAATGGGTTGTGCCTTAAGTAAGTTATGACTTTGTTTTTTATTTTTAATTTAACATGAACACAATTTAATCTTATCATAAATAATATAACAATACACTATTTTGCTCTGCAAAAAATCTTAACGTCTATCATTAAATAAACATGGTTAAAAGTTCACTTTTTTTCTACCGCGCTGGCCTAAAATGACGGTAATAATAAAACAAACAATTTTACTACCTCTAATGGTTCTTAAATAATATTAATTCTTTGTTTTATTTTTAAAAAAGTAACATATATTATTGGCATTTTTGTTCCTAATAAATTAATATGATTTCAAATTGTAATTTCATACTAATATGGGCTGAACTATAATAATCAATACATTTTACGTGGATCTAAAGACAAAAATTCAGCAATACTGGGGTATAAATGAATTTTATGAACATGAACTATTTTGTAACATTTTTTATTCTTCTATTTTGTTTATAAAGTTTTTGTGATCTGTCTGGTTGAAGCTGTCATTTTCCAATTTTAATTTTTAAAATTCTCTGTTGTCATTTACTATAATATAATCTAATGTGGGTTTTGTCTGTCTATAAGTTTGTCTATACAAATCTACACAAGTCGTAACGCTCTATGATTAAAAAAATTAAAAGTTTTTACAGCTCTGCTTATGGAAGCACCAAGAACGACAGGTTATGTGCTCTAGGGGTTAATAAATTGAGTGAAGGAGTTTCTACCTGCTAGTAATAAATATCAATGTCCTGGCTGACTGGAGATCTTGAATCTATTTGGAAAATAAATTTCTGCCATTAAAAAGATTTTCAAAATTTAATCCAAAATGAGTCAAATATGTTTTTACATATTCCTCCATATAATTTATTTCATACATTAGCACTGGTATATACTAGCGAAGTATTCGTCTCCCCTCCCCGGATGGGTGCTACCACGATCTATAAATTTGTTTTGTTTAAATAGAATTAAAGCTTCTTATTTAATACACCTAATCAGTGAACATGCACACAAACTTTTCTTCTGCAAACGATGAGATTGGAGGGTTTGGAGTATTCCAATACACCGATAATTGCCTTCAATCAGTGTCAATTTAAACCCGAGATTAACTAAACCAAGTTTGAGCTGACCAAGTTGAGTTATGAAGTGAGTAAGGAAACCTAAAAAAGGAGGAGAATTCATTTTTTTCCAGAAAAAAATTGCAATTAAAAATATTGATTATATTACCTTAATAAAAAAAATAATAATTAATTTTATTTTAATATTTTTGCAATATTCAAAAAATGATTAAATCAAAAAGTTAATTTTTTTGAAAATTTGTATCAAACAAAATAAAAAACAAAGAATGTGGAATTGATTTTGATTCATAGTATAATTTATTTCTTTACGTTCAGTAATTCTATATGAAAATTTTTCCAGTTTACACAAGTAAAAGATTAAAATTAAAACCAATTTCATAAATTTAAAAGTTGAAAATAAAAAATTTATTATTATACAAATTATTATTATTTGTATGTATTGCTGTGTTATTTTCACACCTTTAATTGCTTCGGGTAGCCCTGGATTGCGGATAGTTGGGATAATTTCAGGGTTGAGGGTTCGAGTTCGAGCGCTTCTAAAATAATTATTATCCAATTCCAAGGTCTTCAAAAAAAAATATTCAATTGCAATAATTTTAATTCAAATAATTTTCCGCTGCTCGAGGTTCGAACTTATAAATTTTTCCTATCAACTTTACGCGATATCAACAACGTCACGTTTGGTTCTTATAAATTTTAATTTCATTTTTCCAAATATTTCCAATTGATTTTTAATTTAAATTTCTAAAATTGTTGCTCTTTTTCCAATAATTATCAACCAATCAATCTACTACCGTTCGGTAGCGATATTAAAAATTTCCAAATTTCAAAAATACGCAATAATGCAGACGCATCAAAATCACTTTATTTAAATCAAAATTGAAATATTACTCACAATTTCAAATTAAGAAAATCTCAAAAAAATTTCACAGAGCCAACAGTCGCACAACCGACTCGCGCGACGACTCCTGGCAAAAAACTTTCCATTTTCTGTGATCCCCGTCCCCACCTAGCAAAATCTACAATCCTACAACTCAATTATTAAAATAAAAATTCCATCAAAATGCATAGGGTGGGTCCGAATCACTTTGAAACACTACAGTATATTGTTATTACGTTTAAAGAAATAAAACTATAGTACACAAAAACCTGTCAGAAATGACGCACATCAAAAATTTACATTTAAAGCCTCTATACACACTCAAGCAAATCGACAGACCTTGAAAGTAAAGGTTAGTTTGTCTACGTTTTACCTTCACGGCGTAAAAGCTATGCCGGCGTTTAATATAAACCAACTTGAAATGCATGAAAAAAAAATTGGCTATATATCGCATTACGGTCTGCTTAAATTCAGCTTTAATCGATGGCTTTCAATAAAAACCTTCCTTTCGAGCCCAACTTAAACTTTGACTTACACTACATACACGCACATACAAGCTGACGAATTAGTTTCCGCAAGCCAAGTCTGTCGACATGCTTGAATGAGTATAACAAATTTAAAACATTGATGACAAAAATGCTTATGCAATTTGCTGTTGATTAGCGATAAGATAATAATTATTAAAATGTCCATTTTTGATTTTAATCACTTTTAACTAAACTATTCTTGTGTCGGGTAGTAAATTGAGTAATAAAGTGAAAAAAATATATTCAAACGAATTTGTGACTTCGCCTATTTTGCGCAAAGCGAACTATTTCGGATTTCAAAAAATTAATTGGTATAGTGTATAGCTTACTTGTAATTAGTTATCCTTTATTTTTTACGAATTCAGTACATTAAAATAAATAAAAATTAGCTAAAATTGTGATTACATTGACAGTGAAATTTCGGGGCCGTAATATCTGTGAGGGTGCATGTCGTTGATAGTTGCTACCGAATAAAAAGGCAATATGACGATAGAACAATATTATAAAGATAACATCTTCAATATACGAAGTAACAATGTTGTGAACTAGACCTTTGAACAAGATAACGACTCGAAACATACGATAATGGTTAAACGAGTAGCAGATTACAGTGTTTGATTCTTTATAATATCTTTAGAATGCCAATGAAGATACCTGAAAAGGAAGTTTGCCCTACACAAAGAATTATTGAAGAACTGTTATAATCGGTAATCACGAGTTCCTGAAGACGCGATGAAAATTTTAGTCAGTGTTGGATGGAGAATAAATTTGCATTGAATGCTAAATTAGATCATACAAAATTTTAATTGTACAATTAAGGCACTGTCACAAATTCGTTTGAAATTTCGTGTTCATCCGAAAAACGAAAAAAATATATTTTCTTTTTTCAGATAAGGACAAAAATAAAAATATGATTTTTCTCGGGGTCGGAAACTGCTCTTAAACAATTTACATATATCTTATTAATGCTTAATTTGACTTTTTAAAAATCGAAAGTGGTGGAATGAGGTTGTTGAATTTACTACTACTCAGAAAGTATTGGTTTTAATTGCCTTCAATTTTGCATATCACCAGGTTGAGCATAACACGAAAAGAATAATACTTAATAATTAAAAAAATTAGTATAATTCCGAATTTTGTTTTTAATATTCCGATATTAAATTAGTCTACAATAGGGTCATTTTGGACATTATTGTACATCGGACCCAATATCTCGAGAAAATTTGTAATTTAGTAAACAAAACGATTGCTTATTTCCAAATTAATTGGTTTTATTGCGGCTATTGTTCGCTTAGGTACTACCTATTTATAAATTAGCAACAAACATAAATAGTATTTTTTTTATTATTTTTCATACTGTTATTAAATGTCGGTCTGTGCAAAGTGCAACTTCTTTACATAATTTTACTTAATATTTTGCTATTAGTTGTAATAATGGGACGACAATGATTTGCAATGGACGATAATAATAATAAAACATAATTCATAATGGAATACAAAATAACGTCCTTGGCGCTTCTGTACTTGAAAATCGGTGTTAAAGAATTTTAGTCTTTAAACTTTCCAGTAATAATTGTAATGATAAAAATGACTTTTTGTTGCGTTGCGTGTTAGATTATACGTGCTTAAGGTGGCCGATACTACGCTTAAAAAATCAGTTGTGAAAATTCTCGCGCTGGAAAAGTTAAGTTTATTGTACAGCATTGATACTTATTAAAAGTTGGGCGGTTTTTTATTTGTTTTGTTATTCATCACATCATCAACTTTCCGATAAGAACGTCATAATAAAAAATTTTAAATTATTAATTCATATATAATTAACTTAATTACAACTTCTCTGGGAGGTGAACTTCATACAATTATATTTTTATTATTATATTTGAATAACTAAACCAAAAGTTGCGCTTAAAGGTGATGTGATCTGAAGTATAATGTTATTTAGTAATGAATATGTGGATAAGAAATAGAAAGTGTACAACAGTGAACATTTAAATTTCACATGAATTCCTCCAACGACTATTTTTGGGACCTACTCGGTCGGTGCGACGAAAGTGTAGAAATTAAAAGTGTCGATATTGAGTTCGATGTCGATGACAAAAAAATGATGCCGAAGCACTTAATGAGGCGAAAATCGAGTAAACGATTTGTTATTGGTGACGAAGGCGACGAAGATTGTTTTAGAATTCCCGATATCGAAGTTACTTCGTCTGATGATCAACCACTTATGACTTTGGTAGAATCTTCTTCTAATCTTTTAATGCCGCTCCAACAACGTACGCTTAAGTAAGTTTTCGTGAATTAGAAGTTAAGTTTTTTTTTAAGTTAACATTTTTCTGTTTTCTATACGTAAATAATAATCCAAAATACTCCGGGCCAGCCAAATGTTAGGTTCCGTCTATCTGTTGAAATAAAAAAAAAATATTTTGTTTCTATGACAAAAGTTTTGGGCTCTAATTGATTATGTTTAATTTCAAAACGCTTTTCTCCAAAAAAATTGACTGATTCGAATTTAATTGGCTCAACAAATACGTAAGATTCAAATTTGGCCTTCATTTTTTTTGCTTAGAAGAAATAAAAGCGTAAGACGTACTTCCTTGTTTTTTGGAGACGATTAATTTCTTCGGACTGTTGAATTGTAGAGCAGGGGTCCGAAAAGGTTCACATGAAGATAACAGTTCTTAAAATTCTTTCTGATCTAAGGTTAATTTTGGAATTTTAAACGGTGACCTCTTTTTGACGACCGACTTAAATCACAAAGAATATTAAACGTTTTTTGAATACGCAATTATTTGATTATTATTGTAGACCGTTTAATAAAAAATTTAGGAAGCTTCAAAAATGTGTCATTATTTTTGAAGGAGAAATGACATTGAAATACTTTCATTAATAGAGTCATTAAAAATGTAAACCATCGTATGTTCCTGGCGGATACGGTATTATTGGTGGATTTTCAACCTTGACCATCGTCCAAGACGTTTATTAATCGAAATTTAAAAATCGGAAGATAATATTTCTAATTAATAAGTTGGACACCTCTATCTTTTAACGATGGACTTTTTCTTTCAAATTTAAATATTGATTTATTCATATTTAAATGTTTTCACTTTTTATTAATTTATGTTAGTTGCAAAACATGTTTCTCAAAAACTTACATGTACCTCTCTATATTTTAAACCTTGGATGTTAACAAATTTTATTGTTACTGTGATTTTAAAAGTTTTATTATTACTAAAAATTTATACTTTCAAAAAATGGATAAACAAGCAAAATATAAATGAAAGAACCAGATAGGAATTTAATGTAGTTAATATATAAATAAAAGCTTGTGCCATGTGCAAACGGATAAACAAATTTTTGCATCGCGTAAGTTTACAAAATAATACAATCAAAATGAATAAGTGAGAAGTTTTATTATTGTACATAAATTATTAAAACACTGTAAGTATCCCCATTTTAAAATATACAAATGAAAATCTTGCATGCGTCAATCTACTGCTCTTTGAACACAACAACGCTCATCAATTTTCTGCAAACAACTTACATAACCTTCATTACAAAATTTATACCTAACTGATGTTGCGATTTACAAAATTCGCTCTAATTTTCAATATTTTACAAATCGTCAATTTTGTCCACTCAATTTCTAAAATAAAATACAATTATTCGGCATGGCCGATATGGTGCAAGCGATTTACGCGATCGCAATATTTTTTCATAAAATCTATCGTTTTTACCTAATCGTAATATACAATTTTTTATTTAAGTGCTCCATTAAAACTTGTCCGTTTTAATAAATTTTATTAATTCATTTTTATGAATATCTATTGATATTATTTTAAATTGTGTGAATAATTTTTCTCGATTATTTTGCTTATAGAAGCTCATCTTTTTGAATTTTTATTCCTCCGGTCGAGATTCCTCAAAATTTTTAACATTTACTCAAAGGTTCCTTGACCAAAATTGATTGGGAACCGCTGCAGGAAATGTGCAAACATTAATTTAAAAGTTATTGGGCTATAATATAATATCACGTTTCTTAATTATTGTATTTAAATACATTATTATTAAAATACGATATAGGATTTATAAACAAGATTTAAAAAATTACAAAACTAAATTTTTGACATTCAGATATAAATGAAAATCAAGTATATGATATTAGTGAAGCTGCAGTTCTTGTCCAGATAGTTATTTCAAAGACAAACTTGTGCTAAATTGGTAGTAGTTAGCTCATTTTCTTTTCAAGTTGAAAAATTAAAAAATATTTTATAATCAAATCAATGTAAACTCAAAAAATTAACTGTTAATCAAAACGTTAAGTAATTTCAAATCCTACGGTGCATGTGATGTGACCAAAAATTTTTTAGATTCTCTTGCTTGGAAAAACTTTTGGCTTAGCATTCACCAGTTTCTTCCTCATCATGTAATTTTATATGCATAATACTAATATTTAAAAATTTAAACAAATATAATAGTATATTATTGTGATTTTCTACCAAAGCAAATTTTTATTTACAAATTTCAGAAAGAACTTTAAGTGAAGAATTTCTGTATTACTATTACTAATTTCTATATTAAATAATTTGAATTATTTACAAAATTTATTATAAATCGTTTAATTAACTTGTTTATTCCAAGATTATTTAATTATATTTCACAAGTTAAAAAATTAATTTATTAAAGGTTTAAAATAACTTGGAATGATAACTGTACACATCGTAGATCGTGCAATTTTGATTACATTTGTTGATGGTAGAAGATGTACGTTTTTACATCGAAATTTGTGGGTTAAAACCAATATAAATTTACTTCTAAAAATTTCCTTTGCCTCGTTTTCACTTGAAGTAAATTATAATTATGCAAAATTAGAATTGATAAACATAATAGAATATATAATTTATTATAATATACCTACATAATATTATGCATTAAAATTATTATTCAATTATTTTTGAATTAATTATTTATTTTCGCAATAATATAGGTACTACTCCAATTAATTTTGATTAACACGACACGCTATTTAATTTTAAATAACATTCTACAGAGTGTTGACAAGTTACCAAAAGCAGCCACGGTGTCGAACTTTCAACGCATTGATCTCATTAACTTATTTTCGCACATTAACATTTTGGAATGGATATAGCCAAATTTCGTCGCTCCATTATTCAGGTTTGCACTACAAAATCCTTTCTTTGTTACATATATTTCATACGCTTCCGAAGGCATAAGTTACTATGCATACTTTAGTTTTCTATATGATATTGTGAAGTGGACAATTATCTACCTTGATTAATTAATGTATCTCAGACTCCCTAGTGGAATAAAAATGTACATTCGTTTACACTTTCAAACCTACAATGTTAGTGCATTTGCCATATACTCTTTTAGTCGTCTAAAGGAATTACATATTACATGGTTTATATTATATTACGTTGATGTATGTCGTCGGTTATTGTACTGCTCGACTTTTATATTACTTCAATCTATCTTTTAGTTTTAATCTTTACTGCCTTATTTTTTGTTTCCAATTCTTTTGCGGATCCAACAAAAACCAAGGTTTACTTCCGCTGATACTTACTTTTTGAAATTCGTATTTCAAATCGTATCGTATCGTAACGGGAATAACCCGTTTATTTATTTATAATTTTTAATTTACAATTTCTGTCGTCAATGGAACATTTAATTTTTGTTCTTGAAAAAAATTTTGGGTTTTTAATTTCGAATATAATTTTACCTACTCTTTGAGATGTAAGGAAATTAAAAGAATAATTTACCATTGTTTTATTAAAATTAATTATTTATTTTTACTTACATAATTTAGTTTACTATTCGGTACGTAATTTATTTTACGACCAAAGAGTAAAATCGCAGACTTACATTAAACATTATAAAATTTCTCATTGGTTAAAAAAACAATTTTGTTTAAATAATTTACATTAAAACGGTGTTTAAGTGTTAAAATTTTAATTATTGTTAATAAAATAAATAAATTAGCAATTTCAAGTAATACCGACGTTTTAAAATTTATTTTTCCCTTCCATAAAGATTTTATATAACTTCTTCTTTTTTGAAATTGTTCACTGATGATCTGTTAGTTCAATACCTGTAGTAAACATGCAGTTTAGGTTTGTTTAGAATTTTATATTTCTAATTTTTTTCCCTCTTTGACCTTAGTTTTTATCTGTAATTAATTAATCTAATTTTTTACATTTCTTTTTAGTAGGCTGAAAATGTGACTATTATTATATGCGTTTTAGGTTACGTGATTAAATTCTATAATTTTTTTCAGGCCTAGTATGTCCCAAGGGACAGTTATGATACACAACCGGTCTTTCGAAAAGGACTTCACAGTAGCGACGCCGGAAGAGTTTGTAAAACGCTTTAATGGAAACAAACCAATCAACAAGGTAATATTTTTTAATTTACTAATTTGTGCGACTTTATATGAATTTTATATTACTTTAGGTGTTGATTGCTAATAATGGTATTGCTGCTGTAAAGTGCATGCGGTCCGTAAGACGATGGTCATATGAAATGTTTAAAAATGAAAGGGCTGTTCGTTTTGTTGTTATGGTCACACCTGAAGATTTAAAAGCCAACGCTGAGTATATAAAAATGGCTGACCATTATGTTCCTGTTCCCGGAGGTACAAATAATAATAACTACGCCAACGTTGAACTCATTGTTGAAATCGCCACAAGATGTCAAGTTCAGGTACGAACTAAAAAATGTTAGCCGGGATTCACTGGTACACTTAACACTGCATAGCAACTCAATTTATAATTCAACTTTCTATTAACAAATAGGCTGTTTGGGCTGGATGGGGTCACGCATCGGAAAATCCAAAATTACCCGAATTGTTACATAAAAATAATATCGTATTTATTGGACCACCTGAAAAAGCCATGTGGGCGCTCGGTGATAAAATCGCATCGTCTATAGTTGCTCAAACTGCCCAAATTCCTACACTGCCATGGTCCGGTTCAGGTACTGTTGACTCTACCAGCATCTTGGTAAAAAATAACAAAAATTATTTTAGAGTTGAAAGCTGAATATACAGGGAAAAAAATTAAAATATCTTCCGATTTATTTTCAAGAGGTTGCATCCATACTGCCGAACAAGGTATACAAGCAGCTCTAAAGATTGGTTATCCGGTTATGATAAAAGCCTCAGAAGGTGGAGGTGGTAAAGGCATTCGTAAGGTCGAATGTGAAGCTGATTTTATTGCCTCATTTCGTCAGGTACTTGTTTTTAACTTTATTTTTTTATTTTTAAAAATGTAACTTGTGTAGGTTCAAGCTGAAGTTCCAGGTTCTCCAATTTTTGTCATGAAATTAGCGAAATGCGCAAGACATTTAGAAGTGCAATTATTGGCTGATCAATATGGAAATGCTATATCTATATTTGGGCGTGATTGTTCGATTCAAAGAAGGCATCAAAAAATTATTGAAGAAGCACCTGCCGTGATTGCAGAACAAGATATTTTTGAAGAAATGGAGAAAGTAAGAATTCTAATGTCGTTTTCAGTCTTTTCACTAAGTCTTTCACTTACAGGCAGCTGTACGTTTAGCAAAAATGGTGGGCTACGTTTCCGCCGGTACCGTTGAATATTTGTATGATACTTCCGGTCATTACTACTTTTTGGAGTTAAATCCACGTCTACAAGTTGAACATCCTTGTACGGAAATGGTATCAGATGTTAATTTACCAGCAGCACAATTACAAGTAAATAATTCAAATTTTGCAAAAATGAATATTTTTAACGATGATTTTGTAGATTGCCATGGGCCTTCCTTTACATTACATTAAAGATATTAGGTTATTATATGGAGAATCACCGTGGGGTTTAACAGAAATTGACTTTGATCAACCGACTCATAAACCTGAACCTTGGGGCCACGTAATTGCGGCTAGAATTACGTCTGAAAATCCAGATGAAGGCTTCAAACCAAGTTCTGGAACTGTTCAAGAGCTGAACTTTAGATCATCAAAAAATGTGTGGGGATACTTTTCTGTGGCAGCGTCTGGTGGATTGCACGAATTTGCCGATTCACAATTTGGCCATTGCTTCTCTTGGGGTGAAAATCGGGAACAGGCTCGCGAAAATCTTGTTATTGCTCTTAAGGAATTGTCCATTAGAGGTGATTTTCGTACAACGGTGGAATACCTCATTACATTACTGGAGACTCCTAATTTTCAGGTAAGGCCTTCTTGTTGGTACATATGTTTTAAAATCTAAAAATATGTTTTTATCTCAGGAAAACAAAATTGATACTGCCTGGTTGGACATTTTAATATCTGAACGCGTTAAATCAGAAAAACCCGACATTATGTTGGGAGTTATTTGTGGTTCTTTACACATTGCAGATAAATGCATCAGTGAAGCGTTTACAGAATTTCAGTGTTCCCTGGAGCGTGGACAAATACAAGCTTCAAACGCTTTAACCAACATTATTGATGTTGAACTATTACACGAAGGGTAATTTTAAAAAAGTTATTGAAAGACCGAATTAACTTTTCTTATTGCAGATACAAATACAAAATTCAAGCAACCAAAAGTGGTCCCAACACTTACTTCCTGGTAATGAACGGTTCATTTAAAGAAATTGAACTTCACAGGTTAAGCGATGGAGGTTGGTAGACTAATAAAAAATTTGGTTATCAAAATAATGTTAAACTTTTTTCTTAGGTATTTTATTATCGGTCGATGGGTCATCATTTACAACTTACATGAAGGAGGAAGTAGACAGATATCGAATCGTGATCGGTAATCAAACCTGTGTGTTTGAAAAAGAAAATGATCCCACTTTGTTAAGATCTCCATCTGCAGGAAAGTTGATTGGTTTTTTGGTAGAAGATGGTGGACATGTAAACCGTGGACAAACTTATGCAGAAATTGAGGTGAGAAATTTTGGATTTAATTGTTTTTTACCGATTGCTTTGACAAAGATACGAAACCTTTACGATCTTTTGAACCATCATTTGTTTTGAACATTAGTGGTTATTTTTGTATCAAGATTGTAAACGAAACAAGACGATGAAAAATAATACTGTATAATTTTGTAATTTTGTAATAATACTGCATCGGTACATCATATTTTTTAAATCTATTTTTGTGATGAACTTTGCCAAATGACTACTCAGCTTTTTTTGCACAACTCATTTGCTAGTTAAATTCAAATTAAAACATTATCTGATGTCACTACACACACAGACGGTATATATTGAAACTTTTACAATGAACTTTAGTCATATGGTGGTGGGACTTCTGAGTTTTTTAACATACTTTCCTTGCAATAGAAACTTTGCTTGATAAAATTGTCTTTTATAAATATTTGTGGTACACAAACTACTTGCCAGATCTTCTTACCGCACATCTCAGGCCAACATACAGAAATATGTAAATTGCTACGGAAGTTGGTTTGTTCAAAAGTTTGTGTATAAAATATTTTTACAACACAATATTTTCCATGATTTCATATCGTTGTAATCTATAATTAATACTCTTCTCTTTTTTTCATTTAGGTCATGAAAATGGTGATGACGTTAACTGCCAGCGAAGCTGGTAATATATTTTACGTCAAACGTCCTGGAGCAGTGTTAGATGCTGGATCCATTATTGCTAATTTAGAATTAGACGATGCATCTTTAGTCACCAAGGCTCAAATGTATAACGGTCCATTCCCAGAACTTGAAGTTTCCTCTCCCTTAGCTTCAACAAAATTAAATCACATTCACAATTCGTACAAAACAATTCTCGAAAACACCCTAGGAGGTTACTGTTTACCTGAACCTTACAACGCTCCACGTCTTAGAGAAGTAATCGAAAAATTCATGAGCAGTCTTCGCGATCCCAGCATGCCACTTTTAGAATTACAAGAAGTGATTGCATCAATTTCAGGTAGAATTCCAATCGCCGTTGAAAAAAAGATTCGTCGTCTGATGTCATTGTACGAAAGAAATATCACATCGGTGTTGGCTCAATTTCCTAGTCAACAAATTGCCAGCGTCATTGATGGTCATGCTGCTAGTATGCAAAAACGTACCGAACGCGATGGTTTCTTTTTAGCTACGGAAGGTATTGTACATTTAGTTCAACGTTATCGAAACGGTATTCGTGGTCGCATGAAGAACGCTATTCACGACTTATTGAGACAATATTACGACGTAGAAAGCCAATTTCAGCATGGAAGTTATGATAAATGCGTTTCTGCACTACGAGAAAAACACAAAGACGATATGTCGACTGTAATGGCCACAATATTTTCACATGGACACGTCACCAAAAAAAATTTGTTGATCACGATGTTAATTGATCATCTATGGTCAAAAGAACCTGGTCTAACGGACGAATTATCGACCACCCTTAACGAGTTAACGTCGCTGAATAAAAGCGATCATTCACGAGTTGCCCTGAGAGCTCGTCAGGTTTTAATAGCTGCCCATCAACCCGCATACGAATTACGCCATAATCAAATGGAAAACATATTTTTGTCGGCAACCGATATGTACGGTCACGAATTTCATCCCGAAAATTTACAAAAGCTGATCGTATCCGAGACGTCCATTTTCGATATCTTACACGACTTTTTCTACCATACCAATCGTTTAGTTTGCCATGCCGCATTAGAAGTTTACATTAGACGAGCGTACACGAGTTATGACATCACATGCTTACAGCACTTAGAATTGACTGGAACGATACCAATCATACACTATCAATTTTATCTGCCATCGACTCACCCAAATAGACTGATGAAACTAGACAGCATGAGAGATCCTAACGAAGAATCCTTAAAACACGATAACTTCCAAAGAACTGGCTGTATAGTGGCATTCGATAATTTCCAAAAGTTTGAAGAATTATCTGACGAAATTTTCGATTTAATTGAAGATCTTTCAAGTCCAGCCTCGGTTTCTTCGAAAGATATGAATGCCTTAGAAAGCGGCTCCGAATCACGCGGCAACAGCACCTCAATAAATGTTAGTTTAACTGTAGACGGAAATAAGAATAACCCAGAGGATGAAGTTTTGCACGAACCTATTCATATTTTAAATATCGGGGTGAAAGATAAGGGAGATCTTGATGATTCAAGCATGGGACGACTTTTTGGTAACTTCTGTTCAACCTATCGAGAAGAGTTACAAAAGAGGTGTATTCGCCGTGTCACGTTTATTTTATTAAAAAAGAAACAATATCCGAAATATTTCACGTTCCGGAATCGTGACGGATTCAAAGAGGATCGAATTTATCGGCACCTAGAACCCGCGTGTGCGTTTCAATTGGAACTCACTAGAATGAGGACTTACAATTTAGAAGCGTTACCAACCTCAAATCAAAAAATGCATCTTTACCTCGGAAAAGCTAAAGTGGGACCCGGCTTGGAAGTCAACGATTATCGCTTTTTCATTCGTTCCATAATCAGACATTCTGATCTCATCACCAAAGAAGCGTCGTTTGAATATTTACAAAACGAAGGTGAACGCGTTTTGTTAGAAGCTATGGACGAATTAGAAATAGCGTTCTCGCATCCACACTCTCGAAGAACAGACTGCAACCACATTTTCCTTAATTTTATACCGTCGGTTATAATGGATCCGTCGAAGGTAAGCCATTTATAATCTGTAGATTATTCAAATTATACTGAAATAAATTTGTAGATCGAAGAAGCTGTAACAAGCATGGTAATGCGATATGGTCCAAGGCTTTGGAAATTGAGAGTTCTGCAAGCTGAATTGAAAATGACGATCAGATCGACTCCAAATTCCTCTACGCAAAACGTTCGACTTTGCATTGCTAATGACAGTGGATACTATTTGGACATCAACATGTACACAGAAGTGACTGATCCCATCTCTGGTATTGTTAGTTTTAAAGCTTACGGTAAAAAACACGGTCCGATGAATGGTTTACCAATTTCAACTCCATACTTAGCCAAAGATTATTTACAACAAAAACGATTTCAAGCACAATCTAATGGTACCACTTATGTTTATGACTATCTCGATATGTTTCGTCAAATGGTAGATCGCCAGTGGAAGCAGTACAGCGAACAAAGATTAGGTACTTTATTTTTGCTCTTTTTAAATTTTTTAAGTCAAGTAGGTAATCTGTTTCACTCTTAAAAATGAATTTTACAAATTATAGTGCCAGTCAGCATTCCCGAAAAGCTCATTGACTTTGTTGAGTTGGTGCTCGATGTTGAGACTGAAAGTCGTTTAATAGAACAAAAACGTGTGCCAGGAGAAAATAATGTTGGAATGGTTGCCTGGAGGTTTACTTTATTCACTCCCGAATATCCCAATGGACGCGATATAATTGTCATAGCCAATGATATCACATTTCTTATTGGTGCGTTTGGGCCTAGGGAAGATAAAGTTTTTGGACTTGCCAGCGAACTTGCCAGACAACTCAAAATTCCTAGGGTTAGTTATTTTGTGAAAATTTAAAATTGATATCCTAATTTTAAACTTTTAGATTTATTTGGCTGCAAATAGTGGAGCAAAGATTGGTCTTGCCGAAGAAGTCAAATCAGTTTTTAGAGTGGCGTGGGAAGATATCAACGAACCCGACCGAGGTTTTAGATATTTGTACTTGACACCTGAAGATTATGCTAAACTTAGTTCCACCAATTCGGTTAGAGCTGTATTAATTGAAGATGAAGGGGAATCCCGCTATAAAATTACCGACATAATTGGTAAAGAGGATGGCATTGGAGTCGAAAATTTAAGATATGCTGGTATGATCGCTGGTGAAACATCACAAGCTTACAAAGAAATTGTTACAATTTCTATGGTGACATGCAGAGCAATAGGAATTGGTTCTTACTTGGTCCGGTTAGGACAAAGGGTTATACAGATTGAAAATTCTCCAATTATTCTTACCGGCTACACAGCTTTAAATAAGTTGTTAGGTAGGGAAGTTTATGCTTCGAATAATCAATTGGGTGGTACACAAATTATGTACAATAACGGAGTCACTCACAAAACGGAACAGTCTGATTTAGAAGGAATTTCAACTATATTGAAGTGGCTCTCTTACATACCAAAGGTAATTGTTTATTTAAATTCGGTTTTTTGTTTTATAACTTCTTTACTTTATAGGACAAAATGTCTCCTTTACCTATAGCCGATTTTGTGGATCCAATCGATAGGGAGATTTGTTTTGTTCCAACAAAAGCCCCTTACAATCCTAGATGCATGTTGGCTGGTAGACCGACAAGTAAGATTACAATTTTCCTTAAAACTTAAAAGTATTAAAAACAAATTATTGCAGATAATGATGACGGTTCAAACGATTGGGAGTCTGGCTTTTTTGATAAAGACTCTTGGTCAGAAATTATGCAACCATGGGCCCAAACAGTTATAGCCGGACGTGCAAGGCTCGGTGGTGTACCGGTAGGAGTTATTGCTGTTGAAACAAGAACAGTTGAACTTAATTTACCTGCTGATCCTGCAAATTTGGATTCAGAAGCAAAGACTGTCTCCCAAGCTGGACAAGTTTGGTTTCCTGATTCTGCATACAAGACCGCACAAGCTATCCAAGACTTTTCGAGAGAAGATCTGCCGCTGTTTATTTTTGCAAATTGGAGAGGTTTTAGTGGAGGAATGAAGGATATGTACGAACAAGTTGTGAAATTTGGAGCCTATATAGTTGATGGTTTAAGAGAATATAAAAAACCAATCATCATTTACATTCCGCCAAATGGTGAGCTACGTGGTGGCGCTTGGGCTGTTGTCGATCCAACGATTAATTCAAGATATATGGAATTATATGCTGATCCTGATTCCAGAGGTGGAGTTTTGGAACCAGAAGGAATTGTAGAAATTAAGTTTAGGGAAAAAGATTTAATTAAGGTTATGCACCGAGCTGACCCAATAATACGTGAACTAGATGAAAAAATTAAAACAATTAATCAGATCCAACCGGCAGAATTTGAACGCAAATCAAGTATATCTCAAACAATGGAACGCAAAAAAATACCAGAAGTTGTGGAATTAGAAAAAAAAATTGCTGAACGTGTGGAGCAGTTACTTCCAATGTATCATCAAGTTTCTGTACATTTTGCTGATCTCCATGACACGCCCGAAAGGATGCATGAAAAAGGAGCTATTAATGTAGGTTAATTTGAATCTGTTTTGGGTTTGTAATTTTTTTTTTTTTTTTTAATTATTTTAGGACATTGTGCCTTGGAAGAAGGCTAGGAAAATACTTTACTGGCGATTAAGAAGACTGTTACTTCAAGACGAAATATTTAGTGCCTTATTAAATACACAGCCCAATTTAAATGTAGGTCAAGCCGAATCAATGTTGAGGAGGTGGTTTATTGAAGATAAAGGTTCATCAGAGGTAAACGTTGTTAATGTTTAAACCCAAACACAATTTAAATTTCGTTAAATTTTAGGGCTACCAATGGGAAAATGATGAAATTGTAGTTGAATGGTTAAGCCAACAAAAGCACAAATCTGCCGAATCTATAATTTCCTATAACCTTCACTGTGTTAAAAAGGATGCGGTGGTGAACCAAATTAAGGAATCGTTAGAGGTAAGTGTTTGTTTCAATTAAATAAATGTAAATGAATAATCTTAAACGATGACCTAATTGTAGGATTGTCCTGATGTGGCCCTCGATGCTGTTGTACAAATAGTGGAAAAACTGAATGACAACCAAAAAGCAGAAGTAATAAGGATACTTTCGCAATTAACAAAAAATTCAAATGAATAACGATAACTAAAATTATAAATGTAATTTATTGTACCAAAATGAAAGAAAATATTTATTTTATAAAAAAGCCAGTGAATGCATTCTAACAAATTAAACCATGATTGTGATGCTAGGAAAATTCAACAAACTATTAGGTTACTCTAATTTTAGTTTTATTTGTGTTCTTTCGTTAACAAGATTATATTGAAAAAAATAAAATAAGAACTTGCACAGAAACTGTGGATAAACATTGTTAATATAAAAACTTTTACATTACAAAAAATTGTTGTTAATTTTATTTTTTTTAAATTAATACAGGGTGATTTGTATTATTTTGTATCTGTAATGTTTGTTATTTTTTAAACAAATAAAAAAAAATAATAAAATTTGTAAGTTATAATGGCGATTTTTTATTGCCAGTTCGGTGTTTAAAATGAATAGACTGTGGTCCGATGGTAAGGATAAAAACCATGCAGTCCAACTGCGTAGTTAATATTAATAGCATAAAACATGATTTTTTATGTGCCACTTTAAAAATATAATAGTAAAATACCCAAAAACCATGTCTAGGTCGCCATGATATGATACATGTATTTAAATGGAGCTGATCAATTATTTTTGTTGCAAGCGTTGGCTCTGGTCTAACTTGAAAAAATTTTCTCAATCGGTCACCGTTACATATATTTTTTATAAATTTCTTTCCTTTCTTCCACACAACAAAGTTATACATTGTTGCCCTAATAGAATATCTTATCACAATTAAACAATTTGATATCAGCACTTCAGGTGATTTTTTTATAATAAAAGTTTTTCTATGAAAAACATTTGATTTCCAACAAAAACAAACTGAATTATTCCTGGAAGATATTAAACCTTTTAATTGTTGTGCAAAAACTGCATATGTGTACATTCTGCGGTGACTTACAGTTACTTGAAAAAGTATTCTGACGCTCCTATGTTAGCAATGTAAATTGTACTTTTTGAAAACTCTTTTTAGCATATAAAAATCGCTTTACAAAAATACTTTTTCAGACATTTATTTGTAGATAATTTCATTCCGTTCATTTTTGTTTGCATACATTTTTTTATTCGTCACTTCGTTTTCAACTGAGAGTGACTTTAAGCAGTCTCGGTAAAAATCCCATGGGAATCCCCTGAGAAAACCATAAGAATTCCATTTTGCATTTTTATTTTTATTAAAAAGTTACACTGAGTCTGCTTTCAGTCACTCTCGGTCGAAAAAAGGCAACACAATAAAAAATGTATATGAACAAAAATGAAGACAATGAAATTTGCGACAAAAAATGTCTAATAAGCAGGGCTCGGAAGTTATAGCACTAAAAAAGTAAACTTTTAGCGCTTTAATATGCGTTTAAAAACACAAAAATTAGCGCTATAAATAGCACTAAAAAATTGAAAATATGCAAAATAAAACGATTGTCAACCAATTTTTTTATTTTATAAATGAACTAAATACCACGAATCTACTAATTACATTACGATGCGTCGGATATAATATAAAAATTTAAAAAATTTTTATTTTGAGTTTTTATCATATTTTTTTATAACGTAATTTATTATTTCAAAAATTGTTAGTCAATATTTAAAGATTTTTTATCAATTTTCATTTTTATTTTTCTTGCTTATTCAAATATTCTAAGTCCAAACCTAGTAAATGTTAATTTAGGTATTTTTTATTGTTTTCTAAATACTATTTTTCTATGTAAGTACGTATTTTTCACTTAACAGTTAAAATTTATTATTTTAACATTTTATTTAATTTGTTTATTTCAATAAATTTTGTTTATTTCATTTATTATATAAAAATAGCAAAATAGCACTAAAAACCGTAAATATGCAAAAATTAGCATTATAAAATTTCATATACAGCATCAGGAAAGTGTGAAACAAATTTGTATCTTACTTTGATATTCTAAGACTTATCAGAAAATATATGCATTTGCTAGAACTTCCGAGCCCTGCTAATAAGTATTGCTGTAAAAACGATTTTTATATGATAAAGACAGTGTTCAAAAAGAACAATTTACATTGCTAACATAGGAGTGTCCGAATACTTTTTCGAGTAACTGTACATTTCTGCAAACAATAAATTTTTTGAATCAATATTTGATATTTGCCCGAATGACATTTTCACGGTAAACTAGATAAAACGTTGTACATAACTTGTGGAGAATGATTATCGAAATTATACTGCTCACACTTGTCAAAATAGATCCTCACAGCAGCAAGTTTTGTAGATGAATTCTGATTGGTGAACTAGACTTTGTTTCATATTTTTGATCATAAAAAGTAATCCACAAAAAACAATCTGTAATCTATTGCTGTTAGGATCTATCGACTAGATTATTAATGTTTCTTTTTCCACCCTTTGCATAAACTATTTTCTTACATTTAAATTGTTTTTGTATGATCTACATTAAAGAAACCCGTCCCCTTTTGATCAAATATAAATTATTTCCCAGTGTAATTTTGACTGCCTATCCGCTGCTGCTCTTAGGTGTAAAAAGTACAGCAAGTCAGCAGAGGTTCAAACCCACCTAAAATTCGTTTGGCCTATCTTGGATCAGTAGAATTAAAAAACAAAAAAGAATATATCTAAAGATATAAAAAAAATTTATTAATAAAAACTTTATTTATTTTCTGTACGGATATGAAGCAGCTTTAAACCAAATTTTCAAAACGTGTTAACAAAATTAATATACATCGCATTTTGAGCCATGTTACATGAAACTTGTACACCAATACCAAATTATATATTTCTAAAATTTATGCTCAACTCTTTGTACAATTTTTACCAATCACTTTGTATAATTTTAATATCACTTTGCATGATATTCATGCAATCTTTATGACTAGCTTTACTAACTTAATATAAAATTTGTAAGCACATTTAGCTTTAAAGCGCAAAATTAATTATAACAGTCTTATTATTATTTTCATCTTTGCTTTAATGTGAATTCGATGCGAACAAGACCAAAGCACTTAAAAATTTTAATAACGCTAGCAGTTGGATACATTAAAAAGTTTTCTAAATCATTTAAACAATTAATATTTGGTAGCGCCTCAATACTTAAATGAGGATAATATGCCTTATATGAACTGAAGTCTAAATTATGACCAGGCTTATAAATATGAAAATAAATATCAGTAATTAAACTACTTGGAATTATCAAGTGCACCTTACATCTCCATGTTTTCCCGTTAACTACTTTATTTGTGTCGCATAAATGTAATATTTTCTCAATTTTTGTAAATACCATATCAAAGTCCTTAGATCCTTCTTCGTGAAGAAACAAACCAACCCGCGACAAGTATCGTTTATTTGGCTGCTTTATTAAAAATAAGGATTTTGGTAGCATGTAAACGTGACTAGTTACGATATGATAATTTGTTCTAAAACTAACACGACTCATTTCTTTACTAAGATCACTAGTCATCGAATAAACACCTCCTTGATGAATAAAACCATAAAAGATGGTTAACAATACGTTGATTACAATCCAAGCCTTGAATATGAAGTTATGACTGTTGTTTTTCTTTTCGAATTGTGGTTTTTCCTCTGTGAGAAATGATTTCACTATTGATTCATTGATTTCAGGATAAATTTGTGCTCCGTATAAGTAAACTAACGGCAATATTAACGGAATCAAAAATCGTGGTTCTTGATGAGGAAATATTGATAACATTCCAAGTGGTATTAAAAATGATGCAGTCATTAACCCTCTAATACTGCGAGTTGTTGGTAAATAGTGGTATTTTGTTTGAAGTAAACTGAAAATAAAAGAGAACATTAGATTTTATAACATAATTCGCCCTTCTTCTAAGGTGGTCTCTTTTAAACGGCTCAATGTGGACATCTAATTTATTAAAAGAAACACAGGTAATAAACAGTAAAATGGCAGCTAATCGATTACTAGCTTTGCACTACTGTGTACATTTTGAAATAAATTTAATAAAAAAACCGCAAACAATCCCTACGTTGAGCTACTTAAAACATAGTCCTACATCAGTTTTAATACTTACTGTGAAAACAGCTCCATCAAGTTGAAGTAAGCTATCACACCCAGAATATTGAATAACAACGGAATGTTTACTGCGGCATGTAGATATTTAGGATGCAAACCATGTTGAGCCAAGTTTGTAGGATTTATATTATACTTAATAAAGTTAAAAGGAGTAACGACAAAGTTATCTATTGTCACTTGAAGCATTCCCACTTCGCCCCAAGTTAGGTACCCAAAATAAAGGGAATCAATTATGATCAACAATATTAAAATGGGTAAAACGCACAATAAAAATGCCAACGTTCTCAAATGAAATGTTAATGTGTTAACCGATTTAAAGCCTAGACCCCGATAAAGCCAGAAAAACACGGGGGCGCCAGCGTAAGCCAAAAATGTAGGTCGGTTAAAGACACCAAAGGTAGTCAAAGTTGCAATGACAAGACAATTCTTTAACGAATCGTCTTGTAAAAATAATTTTAGTTTGTGAAACTTGGCCCTTTCCACAACACTTTTAGCTTTATTATAACGAATATTTATGTACTCCCGTTGCCTCACATTTATCGTAGTAAATATTAAACTTTCCGACACAAAATATAATAGTAAAGAGAATAAAACAAGTTCAATTGTATTGGAAAAAGTACGAGTCGCGTAAGTCGTCATTATGTAGGAAACTGATAAAATTAAGCAGCGCGATTGATATTTCTCACTGTTCGTTAAGCAAATTTTGTACAAACTCCAGTCGACCAAAAATGACAGAAAGCACATCATTAAGCGAACACAAAGTAATATAGAATATGTTGATAATATCGTAAATCGAAAATGTGTGGTAAAAATTGTATCAATAAATTTAAGTACTTGAAACGAGGTTCCGACTATTAAGTACGCAGGAGCTGCACTCCTTATAGGAAAAGTTGCGTTAAATTCCCATGGCTTGTTCACTTCCACATTGAACGCATTCGCTAAAAATTTTTAAATTGAGGTAGTTATAATGGAAATGACAAAGTTGTACCTGCAATGACTTCGATAGATTGAAAATATTCATCGGGATGAATGTAACCAGTTTGTGGTATTATTGTTAAAATTATACGCAAACTTGCGAATAATAAATACAGTCGATACATTTTTGCAAAGCTGTTTTGTCAAGAATCTACATTTTTATCATAAACTTCAGAATTCTCATAAAATGAGGTTATAAGTTTGTTGTCAACGACAAAAACGAACAGGGTTGTCCTTAGCAAAAGAGTAGTTTTTTCTAACTTTTTCAGAAGCGGACTGATATTTTTTCTACCAGCTAATTTAGTTTTTCTTTTCTCCACTGGAAATTAGGGCCATACAAATTTGTTTTAAATTGAAAAAAAAAACACTTACAAATTAAGCAAAAAATGTTTTATCGGTGTTATATATTTAAACGTATTTCATTATTTTTTGCACATTTTCTTCCCATTTTTTAAAATTACTATGATCGTATTATAAAAAAATTTTTTTTTTAACAACGCCTTTTCTAAATAATTTCAAAAATATTACCCTGCAATTTCCCGTAATATATTCAGGGATTTCTTATATATTATTATAACCTCAAAAAACAAATGAAAGTAAAACAATTGTTTTAACAAAAAGTCAAACTTAGTCTGACAACTGAATGACAGTTTTTCTGACACTTTCAGGAAAACATAGTTTTTTTCAGTTTTTCTAACTAAAATGAAACCATTTGAGTTGTGTAGAAAAATACGATTTATTATAATAACATTGAATAACACATATTATATTAATATTATTTAGTATTTACAATTATTATACAAAAATAAATAAATCCAATATTATACATAATACAAAATAATTCTAAAATATAAAATCTAATATTCGATTGTGACGCATTTTGTTTTTAAATATTCGTTTAATGCTTCTTGACCTGCACGAAAAGAATTTATTTATTAATTAAATATGTAAAAGTTTGTTAAAATAGTTTTTACCTAAATCTTTTCCAAAACCTGATTGCTTGAATCCACCAAAAGGTGCAGTTACGTCGGTTTTATTGTATGTATTTACGAATACAGTCCCAGAATCTATTTGGTCAGCAAACTTTAATGCTTTAGAAATATCTTTAGTAAAAACTCCTGAAGCTAATCCATATTCTGTGGCATTGGATCTTCTTAAAACTTCGTCAAAATCACTAAAAAATAAATAAAGCAAAAATGAAGTAGTCGACTTAATTAGAAACATTTAAACATACCCATTTTCAAATTTACTGACGATCATTATAGGGCCAAACGATTCTTCCTTTGCAATATACATGTCATCTTCGACTCCAGTAAAAACAGCCGGTTCAAAATACAAACCAGGTCTGTTAACTCTCTTACCACCACATTCCAATTTTGCCCCTTCCTTGACTCCAATATTAACAAACTCCAATAATTTGTTTAAATGAGCTGCATGATTTTGGGGTCCATGCGACGTAGATCTACACAGAGGATCTCCAATTCGAATATTTCTTGTTTCTTGTACCACTCGTCGCACAAACTCATCGTGTACGCTATCTTCCACAAATATACGACCAGCTGCTATACAATTTTCACCTTTATTGAAAAATACGCTTTGCATTCCTATTCTAACGGCTTTATCCAAGTCGCAATCGGAAAATATAACTAAAGGTGATTTTCCTCCTAGTTCTAACGAAACCTTTTTTAGATTGGATTCTGCACACGACTTCATTATTATTTTTCCTATTTCTGTACTTCCAGTAAATCCCAACTTCCTAACATCTGGATGTGAAGCAACAGCTTGTCCAGTTTCTGAACCTGTAATAACAATCAGTAGTAAGTAATAAATTCGTGATGCTTCCAAAGCTATTTTAAATACCTGTTCCAGGAAGGACATTAATAACCCCATGAGGTATACCGGCTTTAACCGAAAGTTCCGCAAACTTAAGAGCCGTCAAAGGACATACTTGAGCAGGTTTTATTACGACAGTGTTTCCAGCAGCTAAACAAGCAGCCATTTTCCAGGATAACATCATTAAAGGATAATTCCATGGTGTTATTAAACCACAAACTCTAAAATATTCTAAATAAGTTTGGAGAAATTTTAATGCAAGAATCTTCTTACCCAATTGGTTCTTTTTTGGTAAAAGTTAAATTTTTATTTGGCCGTGCATTTGCAATAGGAATCGTGGATCCTTGTATTTTATCGGCGCATCCTGCAAAGTATCTCCAAGTCTGTATGCTCATTCCGACGTGTGTTTTCAGGGCGAGGGTGTAAACTGCTCCCGAATCAATCGATTCAAGGGTTGCCAATTCTTCTTTATGTTCATGCATTAAATCGGCCAATCTTATTTTTAATAAATAGATTAAAAATTTGTAATAAAATTTTAGAGATGTAAATTTATACCTATTTAGCATTCGACCTCTTTCACTAGCACTGATTTTACTCCATTCTCCACTGTCGAAAGCTGCTTTGGCTGCAGAAACAGCTTTATCTACATCTTTTTTTGATGCGCATTGTACCTAAACATATTTGGAAATTATTATTAGGCAAGGACTGTGATAATTTCGAATTATTTACCTCACAAATAACGCTTTCGTTGCTTGGGTTGATGGTTGGTATCGCACGTCCGGATTCACAATCAACAAATTGGCCATCGATGAAAAGCTGAGTTGGAACTTTAATTATCATACCATTAGCGTTTATTTCAATACCTTTGTAATCAAGTTCGATTTTGGTATTATCTCCTCTGATCCGCAATATAGTGGTTAAACAAAATTCTCCAAGAGTTGGAGAAAGAAATACGTCTTCATTTTCTAATTCAACCTTTGCAAAATCTTTGACTTCTTCCACTAATCTTACAACATCCATGGAACCACCACCAGATGCAAAGAAATCGGTATCATCATCGACTTCAAGATTTAAAATTGATTGCCAAGTATTTTTGATTTCTTTTATTATTTCGTTCTCTTCCGCCGAGTAAACAATATCAACTTGTTTTGAAACTTCGTCTAATTGGGCAGCTTTTTTCATTCTTCCTACAAAACAAAATTTTTTTGTCAACTTAAAACAAAATTTAATCAAAACCAACCATTTATTTTAACGCGCTCAACTTTAACAAGTACTCCATCTGATCCAGAAATGATTAATCCTTCCTCGTTGATTATTCCCGGAAGTGTTCCAAGAATTTCCACTTTTCTGTCACTTATTGGCAATGCTTTTTTCCAAATGGAAGAACCAAATAATAATGCTTGCTGAGGTTCGGTGGTACCAGGAAGTGTCATCAAACATGAAGCACCTGGAACGGAATCCATCCCCCTAATAAAATTATGTAGCTCTTCTCCAGTCTTATTCCAATCGATCTAAAAAGAAATTAATTAAGTTTAGCAAAAATTTTCTATATTATTAGTTTTTACTTTTTGTAATTCTGGTTTATTTAGCATTGGATCGTAAGTGGCCCCTTTTTCGGATTGAATTACTCTAGGTGCCGTTCCAACTGCTACCATATCTACTGCCTTTCCGACAGACATAACTCCAACAGGATACAAAAATCTTTTATATATTGAGTCGACAGTGTCGTTGGGTTTTACGGTACATTTTTCTTGAAGTAAAATTGGTCCTGTGTCCAATCCATCGTCCGCCCAAAATATTGTCAAACCTGCTTCTTTGTCTCCGCATATTAAAGTCCTAATAGAAAAAGTGTTTAAAAAATTTCATCACCAAAAATAAAAATTATATTTAAGTGCAGTAAACAAATTATGCAATCAAACAAAAAATTGGTTATTGAACTTATGTCAATAATAATTTTTTGTTCCTATTCAACAGGAAATGTTATCTACTTGAACCAATTAATATTCAATAATTTTTAAGATAACTGGCTAAAACCAGTTTATGTTAAAGAATGCGCAAGTAATTTCACGCTTCAATAATTGTGTTAGGTATTGCACTAAACCAATAAATTAAAATTTTTAATTTTCTTACCAATTAATTGAACTTGCCCCACGATGCCTTGGGAGTAGCGAAGGATGATAGCAAATGCTTTGTAAACGAGGATAATTGATGACTTCCATGGGTATAAATTGTGAACAATAGGGTAGAATATTTAAATCTGCATTTACGCTTATATAGGCTTGAAAAACTTCTGGAATAACTTTTCCCGCTTTTCTCCACGATTTAAATTTGAAAACAGGAACATTGTTTTCTTTTCCAATTTGGGCTAAAAATAATGACAGTTAAATTTTTCAAAAATTCGCAATTAAAAAATCTTTATTTTACCTAATGGGTCTTCCCGGTTTCCTTTATCGGGAATTGTAAAAATTCCAACTATAAGGTAGCCCTGTTGACGAATTAATTCAAAAACATCGGCCGCAAAAGCACTTTGCCCAATTATGGCAATTTTTAGGGAGGCTCTAGCATCTAAATTAATTTGCTGAAAAAAAAAATAATAAATTTAAAAAATATTTATGAAAAGTAAAGAGAAGTATGTATAAAATTTATATAAAAATTTCGGTATTATAAAAAAAATACTTACATTGGGTGGCATTGTTAGTCTAATATTTCAACTTGTATTTCAAACGATCTCGCGATTGTGAGTTGTTGATTTCACTTTTCAGATTTATAAACTGTCTCTCGCCTTATCTATTTAACTATAAGTTATTACATATTAAGCGGAATAACAATAATATTGCTTTCTCTACACAGCTTGTCCGTAAAGTATTAATCTATTTTGTTCCCTGCTGTTTTTAAATTTAAAACCTATTAGTTAATTTGCTTTTAATTGGCTGCTTTATACAATATTTAATAGAATAATAGAATATTTTAAAATTTTGAAAAATATTTTTAATTTAAATAAATTCATAAACAGTAAACGTATCAACTTTAATTTTTAATATATGTAGCCTATGTAATATTTATAGTATGCAGATATATAAAAATATATTTTATTTAAATTGTAGGTATATCTACTATACAATTTTGTTTGCTGATTTTAAAAATTTTAAATATTTTTCTGTTTATTATTGATACATTCAAACTATGAGCAAACATTCAAACATTATAGAGCATTCTTTTTATATCCAACATAATTATTGCTACATCTGTGGTGTTATTTTATCAAAATTTCCCAATTCGTTTTGCAAAATTTATATTTTTAATTTAGTAATAACATAGGCAAATAAAAAAATGCCTAACATTCATAGAGAAAAGGCGCAATGATAAGCAGATACAAGAAAAGTACAAAAATTGCATACTAAATTTTGATTATATCTGATCTCTGTAACCTTCCCAGTTTTGATCTTTGCAATAACATTTGATTTAATTTAAAAATAATTTATTTTAATTGTTAATTTTTGAACATCCTCTATATAAAATAGAGTGTTATTTTAATTTGTTATGAAGAGTTCATCAGGGTTACTATTACATTTATTCTAAACTGGATATATCCAGTTTGAGAAACTTTTCTTGATTTAATTATATCTTGCATGTGAACCTGATATCGACATTAAATTACACAATTTATTTATATTGAAAACTGATACTGTTCTAAACCAGATTGATTTATTTATATTATTTGTATTTTAAATAATCTCATTTTTTATGATTTAAATCACTTATTGAAAAGATGCTACATAATAGCAAAAAAACATGGGAAAATAACAGCTAATGCAATATATGCGGCCTTCGCCCGCCATAAACATTGCATTGAAATAATGTTGAGGTTTTGTGCATTTAATGCATTCTGTAGTAAATAATATAATTACAGTTAATTGCACGTCATAAGTAGGTGTGTTAAATAATTGGCTACAAATACCCAACTAATTACCTACCTAAATACCCATATTTTCTCCTAGTGGAGAAAATGGCACTATCATCCTTAGATGATAGGCACCATTTTTTAATTGATTTTCTTTAACTCTCAAATTATAAATTTATATATGGCAAAAAATCTAAATATGTATAGCAATTTATTTTCAATATTCGACATTTCATTGGTGTCAACAAAAAAAAAGTTCAATAGATTACTTATATTTCATTATATAGTTCAAATGGTAAGATACCCCGTCAAAAACTAGAAAATTCCAGTTGTAGATAATTATAAAATAATACAAACATGATAAAATTTTGGAAACATTTTTATTTTACATTACACCTAATAATATACTGTTTGATTATCTTCCTGTAAGTTAAAATGTACTATATATAATTTGCATAGAAATAGCTTCATTTTTACAGATAAAAAACCTTAAAATAATAGGTTATAGGCCCAGGTAAAAAAAATGTATATTGTAGAAGGTAAGTCTATATTATATAAGTACCATTTTTTTATGTAAGATTTAAATTGATTAAAAATATCAAATTTTTTATTTACTGCTTTACGCCATATTTCACATTTTAAATTAACATCGGCGATCCGAAATGAATAATAACTAATTATCTATATTATTGTTATATAGTGAATTTAATTTTTTTTGAACAATTAAAATTTTGTAAATCTTAAACATAAAACTTTTAAAAATCAAAAACAGTTTAACAGTTTAACATAGTTTTACGAAGATTTTACTAATTTGCAACAAGAATATTTAGTGAAATTTTAAATTGGTAAACAATTTAAGTTAGTAAACCAATTAATATGGTAGTTTTAAACATTTTTACTTAAAATACTAATTCATAAACGCGTACAAATTATAAATATTTTTCGATTAAATGGAAATTCAGAGGTCTGAATTGGATATTTAAATTCAATTTAATATTGTTCATAAAACCATCTTATTTAATACTTAATAAAAAAAATTGAAATTTTCTATGATTATGTTAGCATTATTTATTTAATGCTTGATAATTATTTTTATATCAGTAAGTCATATAATAATTTTATTGTGCATTCAATTTAAATTTGAATTTAACATTTATTTATTTTAATTTCACTCCCTGAGCTAAGTAGTAATTACCTGTTTTAAAAATAAGAAAAAACTAAATCATTATTTTTTCAATCTTGATGTGCTTAAATTTCAATTTTTAATAAACAATGCAAAAAATTATTACCATTATCGTGGATAACCTGACCACACACGTAATTCAACTTATCGTCACTTTGAATTACAATTTTTAAAAAATGTTATCTTTAATTTTACATTTACTCGCTTTTGTTACAGTTTAATAAAATATTGATTGACCATTAATTTATTGTCAATTTACTCTAACTTATATTACAAATTTTATAATAAAAATATCAAACGTTCACAAAACAAAAACGAAGCACTCAAAGTCAATTTAGGGAGAAACTGCACGCGCAACTAAATTTCACAAAACGTAAAAAAATAAATAAGATACTATACGATACATTTTTTTTCAAAATATTGAATTAAAACTATTAAATAATATAAAATAAAAGTTTTGAAAAAAGTTACTACTCGTCGAGTTTTATTCATTTAGTCTTCAAAATATCATTCGGTGAAACAACTTAATTTTGATTTCACCTGAAGATATTTGATCACTGGTAATGTCTTAAAAGTTTATTATTGATATCAACGAAATATTCTTGCTAAGAGCTATATAATAAGTCTCGTACGCTTCAAGAATTTATTTATATTTAATTACTTGAAAAGTAAGTACTAAAACCGATTTTAACCAATTGTCGAATCAGTAAATTTATTAAATTGGGAAATGTGCACGTGATCCTGTATTATTACTAGTACTGCTAATAATAAATCATTAATTCGGGGAAACCAATCGGTTTACGTGCCTTCCGAAGCATAAAAACAGTCACAAGAAAGTTATTTCTTGTGGCTAATTCTTAGTAATTAATTAAGTTAACTATACTAACGGTGTCTCAAATACGTTATGATTCAAGATTATATGATTTGAATATTCAGGATAGTTAACCTATTTGATACTTGATCAGTAGGCTATGGATATATTGAATATATTATTCAAGTGCTTCAAGAACTAAACTACCAAACGATAGTTTGGTATGAATAGTAATAGTAAAATAGTAAATATATTTTAGTAATAGTAATAGTAAAATAGTAAATATATTTTTAAATATTTTTAATACATATAGTAAAAAAGTAATGTTAATTTCTTTTTAATACTGAAAAATCAAATTACAAAAATTGCAAATTTTTTGTATTTTTTTGTAAAAAATTTGATAAAATAACTGACTGAATATATTTAAATTATTTAGTAAACAAGTAAATAAATTGTATTCAAATTATAAACTATATATTTTTTATCAAAAAATTGTACGTAATTTGATTTAAATTGCGTAATATTATATTGCAAAATATGCAGTTTATAGAATTCAAATCAAACAGATACTAGTGCCACAGAGCCGTACTTTGCGTAGAATAGTAAATGGAAGAAAAAAAAAATTTTTTGTGAAAATTCAATATCTGTTTATCTAAAAAATATGACCATATAATATATTATCCTTAAAATTATTATTCAAACAAATAATAGTTTGAACAAAAGTTTACAAACAAGAATTTGTGTATAGAACTACGTAGTATAAGGTATAATGTATGTTGTGTATAATAATTTATATTTTTTTCCTATATCTCTTTATAAATACCTTGTTACTATGACTATTTAAAAAAAATAGTTTAGCGAAATTTAATTAACCCTTGTAGAAATACAAAAAATAATTTAAAAAAACAAACAAATTTGAAGATTTTTTATTTTCTTTAAAAATAGGTTTTATATAAAAAACAAATAATTTTATAGATGCCTAAATTATTATGTTTATGATAAATTAATACAAATTACATTAAAGAGCATACTGCTCCAATTACCCTCTTGTTCTCTTATATTTAGATAATATATATTATATAATATAAAATTATATTATATAAAAATCCCTCCTTCCTAAATTTTGAATCCAAAACAGGTTAGATGGTTTGTAATTTATTTCTGATTGCTTTTACATCTTTTATCTTTGATGTACCTTTTTTGTATCCAAGATATTTAAAATATGTGCCGAGGGCGATTGGGAAATTGTTAGCCACCTCGTTTCTAATTTCGGATCTTATCTATCCGAGATACTTGTGCACATATTTTTTCCTTCGTACTTCTTTAGGTTTCAAGATATTCAGAAAAACAAAGCTACTGACGTGCATAAAAGATTAACGAGATTTTTAGTTTTAAATTTAGAAAAGTTAAAATTTAAGTAGATATAATAAAAACGTTTTGGGTTAACCAATGAAATACATTGAATAACTATATTGTGTTTGCTGAACTCGCACTATGTAGTAAATAGCCCTTAGACGAAGTAATTCTACTAGCTCCTCAGAAAGTTCATATTTATCATGATCACAAAAAACAAAGCAAAATGATAAAAATTTCAAGAAGTACTTCTTCATGGATAAAGGTCAATAAAAAAATTTCAAACACAACTGGCTTTGTTTGAATATTTTTTCAGGCGTTAACTACATCAAAAGAATAAATGTGTAGGTATAATAAAAATTATAAAAATAAAGAACCACAAACTTACTTGTCGTAACTACTTTGAGTTAATAATAAAATGTTTGTCATAAATAAATATACTAAGACAATCATAATTAGTATGGCAAAGAGAAATCTAAGAAATCCAAATATGAAAATTTTTTAAAAATAATATTTTTATTTTGAGTTTTTCCCGATAGCAATGCTGTATAAATATGACAATATAATATGGAAAATAAGAAGCAATATATATATATATATATATACAGTAATAAACGTGGCCGTACAAAGCAATAATAAGTGGTAATTAATGAACAATTACAGGGTACTCGTATTACCAGGTATGTAATATATTATATTAGTATATTTCCGGGTTATATTTTTTACAAATTGTGGTAGGTACATACAGATGCAAAACATACTATATTAATTTGTTCTATCGATATATCAAGGTTTATCAAGTTGTGCCAAGATACAACATCATTGCGATAAAGAATGCAATTAATTAAATTGTATAATAATTATAAAATATGACGTAACGGCTCCCAACAATGATAAAATCATTGTGTGATTAATTTTAAAAAATCCCGCCGCTGTAAAAGACGGACATCGATGCGTCGATAGCTTAGCCAAAATATTTAATTTATCTTGTAATATTTTGTAATACGGATTTTCATAGATAGATAAATTTAATAATAAATTATAGCTGAGCTGGCCTGTGTGGTAGGCTTCCGATGTTGCTTTTTCACAAGACGTAGCACACATTACACCAAGGATCTGCAAATAATCCAAATTTTACATAATTTTGCTTGTATTGATCGCTAATTTACATACCAATGCTTCAAACGTCCAAAGGAACTGAAGACCAGTAATTATTCCATTCAGTCCAAATGTTAACATACAATTCAAAGCATCGATAAAGTCGGCCAATGTTGCAGCCATCAAAAAAAGTACTTGCCAACCAAAAATAGTATTAAACAGAGACACTTGGTCCATCAATGTGCAATAAACTTCCAGAATTTGATCAACCGTTTGAACTGCAATATTCTGGCTTGCTATGTTCTTATCGATAAGATACACAAGTTTTTCGGAAAGCAAGCTCTCACTTAATTTTATAAGAATATTGTTCACCACCCGAAATCGAAACTCTAACAATTTTATGAAGGTGACTATAAAAAATGTCATGATGATCATATAATAATTTTGAATAGATCGAATAACATAATATCTAAATTGTACGAAACCTACGGAGGTTACCCAGACGTAAGCGTCAGAAGATGTTAAAATTATAATCAACAGATGAAGAATAATCATTTCGTTCCTGTTATATTGAATGCTTCGAATTGTAAGTTGGTCAAAATCTATTTTATCTAAATGAAGAACATCAGTGAACATCTTGAAGAATTCTTCGCAAGATTTTGCATTTATGAAGATCGGCATGATTATCGAACAAATGTTGGTTATAGTTAGAGCTATATATAATATAGAATCAGTAACAACTTTACTAAAAAATTGAAATTCGGGATAAACGTGGATTATTCGTCCCCAGAGAGAGTATACAAACCCCACAATGGTCATCACTAGTAAACCAAAAACACAGATATTAAAAAACTCACATTTTATGACTTTGTTGTTTGAAAAATCAAAAAGTGGTGCAATTCCCAAAATCGATCCCAAATGATAAATTAAGCGAGTTGCGGAAACATCTTTGTAAATTTTGACCTTTTGGCTTCTCATTTTGAATGTAGTATTTGCAGTAGAGAACCCAAACATTCAAATAAAATGCAATACAAATGAAAACATTTTTTTACAATTTAGTTATCTAGTAATTGCACAATATTTTAATGGAAAAGTTCAACTCAATCAATTATTAATTAATAATTTTATTATAAAATATATTAAAATGCCAATGTAATTATCGATTCCTTTGTGAATGTATTTAATACTATATAATTTAGGTGTTTATATTGAACAATTTATAAACATTTTAAAATAACTTCTATCGTAGCATTAAAAGCATTGTTTTACAAGATTGCCAGATTATTCCTACACTGAGAAAACTATAATATACTAAAAACTATATGATACAATTTTTCTTTTATACTGAAGCAAAAATATTTAAAAAGCAAAAAAAAAATTTAATTGAATTTCTGAACAAACAAATTTGAACGTTTTATAATATCATGTTCAGGATAGTCAGATGCACACGAATCACAATTTTAAAAATCAGTTGCACCGATTTTAATAATCAATAAAAAATAATTAAATACCTTAAATAAAATTTATATTTGTAATTATTTCAATCGTTTTTATGATGATTGTAATTGAGCGGTTATATAGAATAATAAAAATACATGCAAACAGAGAGTTTTGTGATAAATGCAGTTGATACCCTTTTAGTATTTTTTATAAAATAATAGTAGCTATTTTTAATAATAAAAAACATGGGAGTGCGCGTAGCGTCTGAGTTCTTATAAACACACAAATTTAACAAAAAATAAATTATATAACGTGTTAAATATAAGATTTTTTGCAATTATAAAAACTAAAAAATATATCCAAAAAAAATTATTAATTTTTAATTTATTTATAAACCCACTCTGACGGTTGAAACTGCAACTATAGAAATGGCGAGTAAAAGAAGTATCTTTCTAACAGTGTAGATAGATGTAATATTTGAGACAGTAGTTTTAATTTATTGTATGGTTTTAATAATTATAATTTATCGATAAAATGGCACAAAGAAAATTAAATTTATAATTTATACACACAATAAAAATTGTTGTGTATACGGATGCAACAGCAAAGTCTGCAAATTCTACTGTAAGTTTTCATAAATTTTGTGCAAAAAAATCCGTTAAAGTGAAAAGTGAAGAAATTGATCAATTTAAAGCATTGTTCATGGGTAGCCAGTAACTCTAACAATGAAAGTTTGCTCTCTGTATTTTAATAAAACAGATTTCGTGTTGTCAGGTACGTATATACAAAAAATAGTTGAAGTTCTATTAATAAATTATATTTTTTTAGACAGTCGCCAGCTAAAGCGATTAAATGCATTGCTACTAATGCTGAATGCCTGGTTTGACTCCGGGCTTAGTAAAACTTTATTCTGACCATCTCCCCTTGGAAGGCAATGGCAAACCACCGAGGTGTAATCTGCCTGGTACATCTTCTCTAGAGATAAAGTTTATACACTTCCCGCGGTTAAGTAAGTCCCCTATGTGTGTAATAATTAAAGTGTGGAATTATAATATGTAAATGCATATTTTTGTTGCTTGTTCCTAGAGTCGTAAAAAATTGTATCTATGCGTTTCTATCACTTCAGAGTTTACAACCAAAATTTGAGAGTGCATATTTCATGTTTTTATTTTTAAGAGATATTATACATATAGGCCCAGTTTTTCAGTCGTGGTTTAACCAAATAAAAATAGTTAACTACAAAATTTCTTACTTAGCAGTTTTTCAGTCTTGGGTTAGCAGCTGTCTCTAGCCAATTATTTAAACCAGCACATGTGGTGGTTTAACTAAATTATTTTAGTTAACTATGCTAAGCAACTAAAAGTGACGTTGACCTGCATAACCTCGCAATATGTCATAAATATCAGCGAAATACGCACACGTTGTTTGTCAAATTGTGAAATTTTACTGCGTTCCGATACCAACTTAGCAAATATTTTGGTTAGCTAACTAAAATATTGTCTAATCACTGAAAAACTCATATTAGTCTTAAAATGGTTTAAAATTTTAGTTAGATTTTAAACCAAATTAGCTAACCTAAAAGTTAACTCACGACTGAAAAACTGGCCCATAGTCGAATTTTTTTTAACTCGCGTATGACTAATCTCCAAATGCAGTGAGATTTAACGTATAACATTTGGTTATCTTTGTCATATTTAGAAAAAAGTAACTATTAGAAAAGAGACAGAAAAAAAGAATATGTCGACTCACTGATGTCGACGTAACTTTGTAATGAAAATGAATTAAACGTACGTCGATTTTAACTATTTTAGCCACAGATTTTAGCTGTCATCTCGTTTGATTTTTGACATATAATCTCGTCAAAGAATATGACATCTTGTTTGACATAAAGAACCCTAAGACATACGTTTTGTAAATTTTGATTCATACAATTTTTTCGATGTCATACGCGAGTTAAAATAAATTCGACTATATATTTGTCAGTTCATATTTTCATCATTTTAAGAAAATAAAATTTAAAAAAGATAAACTTTGCAAAAATATCTTTCAAAAGAACAGCTTCCCAGGCACGGCTTGAAAACAAATTTGTTTATTTATTGTTGCATCCGCAATAAACATCATACATCAATATTGCCGTTTATTGTGTCGTCATAATGGAAATGCAGCTTATGATTATTTTATGAGTCATAATTAGAGCACAGAATTTAATGAATTTGCATATTTCTTAAAATTAATATGTCACCAAAATCCATTTGGATAAAACCGAATTAGGCAAATCAGAATTCAATAAAATACTTTTTAAAATACATATTTTGCATATTTTTAACACTAAGTGGATATTTTCGTAGGTTGTGCATATTGGTGCATTTTTGTACTTTTTTTATTCAACGGTTCCATGTTCAATATTTCAAAGGCGATTATCTCGAAAATTTTTTACGATCTGTCCGAACAGCTTTGGGGAATTGTTATTCGAGGGCTGATCTTCCAGCACAATAAGTGACAAAAATTATAAAAATGCTGCTGGCATATCTCATTGTTAATTGTAATTAAATCTCTCAATAAAATTAATTAAAAAATTAAAGGTGTTTGTTTTTTAGTACATAATCTTTTTATTTTTAAAGCATATACGTGCATATTTCAGGCATACGATAATTCCTCGAATAAACGATGATATTGATTATGGAGGTATTAATATTTATAAATTAAAAACAATACGTATATTATTTTATCCACGACCATTATATTAGGAAGGTTTAATACGTCCGTTTTCCGTAAATTAGAGGCCTTTTAATACACTAGTGGATTAGAATTCATAATACACTAGTGGATTAGAATTCATAATACACTAATGGATTAGTTTTCAGCTCAAAATCAGTAGGTATTGGTCAAAATCAATTTGTCAAATCTGACGTTTCTGAAAACCAAATTTTTTCTTGTGATGGTTTTGGCCATGATCGTGGATAAAACGTTGAATTACGTTCGGGAATTAACAAGCCTATAATTCTCTCGAAAAAATGTGACTCTCGGCTGTGCCTCGAGTGCCCATTTTTTCTCGTGGATTAGAGGCTCTTTAATCCCTTTATATAATTAATAACTATAACGTCACATTAATTAATGTTGATTTGCTTTGGCTGTCGTGGCAAAAGTAAACAAAAAAATATCCGTAAAATTTATCCAATTGCAAATTTGTTTCTTCATAAGTACAATTTTTAGCCGCTAGCAAACTGTCAATTTTGACATTTCTTATGCATTGTTTTATGTATGTGTGGAATTATTTCCAATAAATTTTTTTCAAGTCAAGGTTTTCCGCTGCCACCACTCGTTATCGCAGACAACGAAAACTGTATTGCTTAGTGCTTACTTTTGGCAACGTAGAGTTAGCAATTTCCGCTCAGAAACATGGGAAACAAACAAGCTCGTGCAGCAAATTAAGAAATGAAGACGCAATTTCTAAACACTATAAATTTAATCACAGTGCACCCAAATTCACTGAATCAAAAATCAAAATGCGCAAATACACAAAATACAAAAAAAATACAATAAAAGTAATTTAATAAAAAAAAATAAAAGCAAATTAAGCATAAAAGTTAGTTCAATTGGAACTAATGAATTATAGAATTTAAAAATAAAACAGAGAACAAAAAAATACAATTTAAACTTACTACTTATGTATTTGCAATCCTATGGTGAATTTCAACTATCACTTAACTACCAAATACCCCCAAAGTATCTTTCCTCTACTGCCGAATATTTATACCCTTTTAAAATGTAACTGATAAGGGATGAAATACTCTTAACGGTTTTCAAATTGATAAAATAAGCCAGTGCATCCAAAACGGTGACTTCCAATCAATAGTTTTACCTTTAAAATCGAAAGAGGTTGAGAGTCACTGTTTTATACTTATGATAAGTAAAGAGGGTTCCAAAGAGTTTCAATTATTCATAATTACCTATAGTTGAAAGTACCTTAAGATTATATTATAATCACAGTAGGTTACTTTATCAAATTACAGATCCGTATTTAGAGATTCCTGTTTATTTGTTAGGTTCTCTGTAATTTGACTTGTACATGTGAAAGATCGTTATTACTAATAATAAAAAGAATTAAAAAAGAAAAAAAAATAAGACATGAGGGCGGTTTACTACAATAATTTGATTTATTGCATGTTTTGTATTTGTTGAAAGTTGTTTAAGCGCAAAAACATACAATTTAGTATTCAATAAATACCCCTTTAAAACCTTTTATTATTGTATTTATCTCAAAACTATCTATACTTTCGTGCATACATTATTATTCCATATAATCGCTCAATAACTAGCATAATAAAAATGATTGAAATTATTTTAATATAAATTTTATAAGAATATTATTTATTTATTTTTTTATTGATACGTTTATAGTATTGTAAATATTGTAAATTATGGAGTAGTATATAATAGAAATCATTCTTTAATAAGGTACAATCAGTGCTACTGGTTATTTAAAATTGTGATTCATGTGTATCCGACTTATTCTAAACATAAGTTAAAACGTTGAAATAATAGCAAAATTCTTAAAAATTCACTACTTGTAAAAATTAAATTATATTAATTTTAAAGTTTTAAAAAATTACAGTAGTCAACTTTTTACACCCTGACCAGATCAGATCAGCAAAGCAAGTATGATAAATATGTTAAATTTTAGAAAATAATAAAACGGTTAAATACTACTTCAATAGTTAAAAATCAATTATTATTAGTTCAATACTTAAAAATCGTTTAGTATAATATATCAAAATTACGGTAGATTAACATTCACAAAAGAGAAAACACTCAGGCATTTTAATATAATATATACTAATTATATTTATAATTAAAGTATAAATTGATTTTATTTATATCAATTTGAACGTTTGAGTTGTATACTATCTACATACATTCATAATGAGAATAAGAAAAAAGTTGAATACGTTTAAAGATATTTTTGCTGCTCGTTTAATATACTATTTGGGATCAATTTTGGGAATCGCCCCACTTTTTGATTTTTCTAACCAGAAATTTATAAAGAGTAAGACTTACAATTACAGTGTTTTTGTTTTGGTATTAATGATAATTTTTGGATTTGCCTACTCCATTTGGGGACGAATAATCTACATTTATCCTGTATTTCCATTCTTCAGTAAAGTCGTTACCGATTTTACGCTGAGTATAACTCTAACTGTAACCAATATTTGTTCGATAATCACGCCCACATTCATAACTGCAAAATGTTACGAAAAGTTCTTAAATATGTTTAATCAGGTTTTTCATTTAAATCAAATAGATTTCAATCAACTTACAATTAGAAGCCTTCAAATGAACAGAAACGCATTAATTTTTCTTCATCTATTAATATTAATTTTATTGCTCTCTGACGCTTACGTTTGGTTAACTTTCTTAGGTTTCCACCAATTCTCATATTACATCATTCGTTCTATCCAAAAGTATCATCTGATTATTATGGCGTTTTTTATAATCACCTTTGTAAAATTATTAGAATTTAGATTTCGGTTGGTGAACAATGCTCTAATAAAATTAAGTGAGAGATTGCTGTCCGAAAAAATTGTGTATGTTACCAATGCAAAGAAAGCAAGCCAAAATATTGCAGTACAAACAATCAACCAAATTCTGGAAGCTTATAGCATATTGATGGAACAAGTATCTTTGTTTAATACTATTTTTGGTTGGCAAATTCTTTTCCTAATGGCTACAATATTAGCCGACTTTATAGATTCTTTGAATTCTATGATAACATTTAAATTGAATGGACCAATTACTGGTCTCTCGTGCCTTTGGACCCTTGAAGCATTGGTATGTAAATTAGCGACCAATACTCACCAAATCATGTAAAAGTTGTATTATTTGCAGATCCTTGGTGTAATGTGTGCTACGTCTTGTGATAAAGCAACATCGGAAGCCTACCAGACAGGAAAACTCAGCTATAAATTGTTATTAAATCTATATACCTACGATAACTCGCAATACAAAATATTACAAGATAAATTAAATATTTTAGCAGACCTATCGACACATCGATGCCCCAACTTTACAGCAGGAGGATTTTTCAAAATTAATTACACATTGATTTTATCATTACTGGGCGCCGTTACGTCTTATGTTATAATAATAATACAATTTAATTAAGTTGTCTAACACAATAATTGTATCTCAAATTAGAATAATACATTTTTGTTATTTAAAAATATTTTAAAAGACTTTTCAAATTATAGACACGCGTTTCTGACTTATTAGTAATCATCAGCATTGTATACACATGGAAAACCTTTAATTATGCAACATTGCACTAATTTTAGCATTCATAAATGCAGAATACACATAAGTACCATAATAATGTTCTAGGATAGCTGATTTTCTATAAAAATGTTTTAAATTAAAAAAAAAATTTATTGTAATATAGTCTGGCGACTTGATTAGCAGGTTATTACTATTAGCAATTTATTATTTTGTTTTTAATTCTTGTTTATGTACCTAGGGAGTATGGCAAGAACAATAAGTGTTAAAAAAATTATATGAAATATAAAGTAAAAAAGTGAACGATTAATTCTAGTGCATAACTACTGACCTCTTTGGTTTTGGTAGGTAAACCGTATTGTTTTATTGGAAAATTTTTTGGATTTTATTTGAATTAAACTAACCTTAATTCAATATTTTTTTATTAAAAGATAAAATTATATAACCATTTATATATATCATAATTATATATCCCTTTCCAATAAAATTTTTCTTAATTTAAAATAAAATTAATATTTATAACAAAATAATAACCATCTTACATGATGACTTTTTGTTAAAAAAATTGTGTAAGTTTCTGTGCTAAAATCTCAACAATTTCTTGTGACAGAAAGTTATAATGTAAGACAATCTTAAGTCTTACTAAATACACTTACACATAGAGAAATGCAATTTTTGTTGTGACAATTGTTATTTTATTAACCCCTTATAAGTAGCATCACGCTGCTGCAACCATTTGAGGACAATTCGGTATATTACAGATATTTCCAGAGAAATTTTCACGTGTGCGAGCTTCAAAATAATCAAATAGAATAGGCTTGTGGCAAAATTGGCATTCCTATAAAAATAAGCATTCTTTATAAAGAGAAGTTCTCGCAGCTTACCAGTTATTTAATTAATTTACCTTGGTACATTGAGACCCATTGAATGGTAACCCTAATTCTTTCCAAACAGCTACCATATCTTCAACTAAAGTATCTATGAGTTCTCTAGTATGGTATGGAGTTGGAGCTAGACGCAGCCTTTCATCACCTCTAGCCACAGTGGGGTAATTGATAGCTTGCACGTAATGCCCTTTTTCCAATAAAAGATCCGAAATAGTTCTACATTGTAACGGATCAGCAATCTTCACAGGAATAATGTGACTAGGGGTGTGTTCAACTGGAAAACCATGTTTGAATAAGGAAGTCCGTAAGTACTTAACAGTTTCTTGATGACGACGTCTCAATTCCCTGCCTTCATCAGATGCTAAAATTTCTATTGCCTTAATGCTTCCAGCTAAGACTGTTGGTGGTAGAGAAGTTGTAAATATAAAACCAGCAGCATAAGAACGAAGTACATCTACTAAAAGATTACTAGATGCTGAAATTAAAAATTACGTTGTAATATATAAAAAAGATCCCGAGGAAAACTAAATAAAAAATTGAGTATTACCTACGTATCCTCCGATGTTTCCGAAAGCTTTCCCTAAAGTCCCCGTCACAATATCCATTTTATGAAGTAATCCCTCCCTCTCACCAATACCTGCACCATGTTCCCCATATAATCCAACAGCATGAACTTCATCTATGAAATTTAAACCTCCATAATGATGAGAAATATCACACAACTCCTAAAAAAGATTTTTGTAGAAAAGAATTCCTCCTATTTAAACATTTTTCTTACTTCGAGAGGACAAACTGCTCCAGACATAGAATGAACTGTCTCAAAAGCCACTATCTTAGGCACTTTTTTATCAAATTTTTTAAGTAATTCTTCTAAATGTTGTGGATCGTTGTGTCTAAAAATATGTTTAGGAACTCCACTATTTCTGATACCCTGAATCATTGAAGCATGGTTCCCAGCATCCGAGAAGATATGACAACCTTAAAAAATGTTGAAATTTTTATTAATTGAATCAAATATCATGGAACAACTTACCTGGCAATGCTCTAGCCAAAGTGTAGAGAGTGGAATCGTTCGCAACATAGCAAGAAGTGAACAGTAGTGCTCGTTCTTTTTGATGTAACTTAGCTAAGGTATTTTCCAACCGTTCATGTAACATTGAATTCCCTGATATGTTTCTAGTACCACCAGCCCCAGTACCATATTTCTCCAATGCATCGCTAAAGAACCACAGTTCAGAAATTTTTGAAGAGTTCTCTGAAGAGAACTTACCGTACAGCACTTTTCACCTCAGGATGGCTCGACATACCAAGATAGTCATTAGAACACCACACTGTGATTGGTTTCTCACCGTAGGAATATTCCAAAGCATGTGGAAATTGACCGGGTCCAGCTAGTCGATTAACTTTTCTGAATACACGATAAGAGTGATCTTTCTTCTTACGCATAATTTGATCATGGAAGAATTGCTCGTAAGGAAATCCATCTGTAATTAAAAAATATAAGTCTTATATTAATTGTAAAAAAAATTGATTCAAGCTTGAACTCTTAACAATTAGTTGATGGTGTTGTCAATTAGAAGGGTAGTTGAGGCATTAAAAGATTGGGCTTGACTGTAGTTCGAGCAAAAATTCAGAAACATACAGTAGTGTGCAATGTAATCCGAATACTATCTAATTTAAGATATAAGCAAAAAAAAAATATTTTATTGTTAATCTTCCAAGTTGATCTATACCTTTTGATACATGACCATTTATTTTTTTCCCCAGAGTCTTAAATTGGAAGTGGTACGATAATGATTTTATTTTTCTCAAAAAAAAATGTGCTTATAGTTTTTTAAAACATTTTTAAAATGTAGTCAGTCCCCTTTCTGTTTCAGATAAAGTTAAATATTTCATCTTAGGTCTTCGCAACCCCGTTTTTATCAATAAATTTTTGATTTTATTATCAATCATTCGAAGTGAGGCTCTCAGCCGATTTATAATAAAATTAAAAATCACCGAATTAGCAAATGAATCAACTTTTAAACGTTGCTCAATTTCGTACAAAAATTTTAAAATTAAAATTATTTTATATGCCATGTGTGGAAAAATTCTTAAAAACATGAACGCTTTATGGAAGGATGTATATAGGGCATAGAACTAAGTTTTAGATTTCGAATATAAACCCAGTTTTGTAATTTTTGAGACCTGTGACAAATTTGGCCATCTTCCAATTCGAACTGAATGTTCTTGAATGAACTTAGGGAATTTTTCCTGATGCCAAACGAGCGAATTTAAAAAACATTACATTTGCAAGTTATTTTAATGCAAAAGCACCAAACGTCTAAACTTCAAATTAAGACAAAATGAAGTTAATCTGATATTTTTAATAACAATAAGCACGATCAAATAATTTTTAACGTAAAATTTATTAATAGGTAATAATTTTTAAATTACCTCGAGTTGATGTAGCAGTTTGCCCTACTTCGATAGTATCTTCTTGATTTACTACTTTGGAGATGTTTACTTCAGTCAAAAATGGACACTTGGCATCGGCACTATTTACAGATAGAGATTGATTGCCTGCACAACAAAAGTTATATAACATATAACACAAGTCACTTTGATTTGACATTTGAATGTCCAACAAAATTTTAGAATAAAAAGTAAATACCTTGACCGACAGCTGCTTCTGAATTCTTCCAACCGGTTAAAGTACGGGACACCACAGGACAGTGCTTTCCATACACCTTCAGCAATTCTGGTCCATAATTATGAATATAAGTTGAACTTAATTTTGTTAAAAATGGGCAAGGCATTTTTTTTTGAAGTATTTGATTTACTATGTAATCTGAATTTATACAAAATTATTAGATAATCACAAAATAAAATACTCAAAACTTACGTGAACGTGACAAACACTGCACAGCTACCCGATTAGTCTACAACAAATTTATTAATCAAAAACAAGTAGATTTAGAAGGAAAAAATGGAAATTTAATAGGTCAATCAAATTTGAGAATCGATGACTAGCTTAGCACGGTCACGAATCTTTTAACATTGCGACCTTCACTTTTAGTTTTTGCAGGACCGAACTAGAAAAATGTAAGTGAGGTATTTGGCAGGGCATTGATACTTTGGTTTAGAAACCCCGATTAAAATTGTACGCTTGTCTGACGTAAAAACTTAAAAATAATTATCGTAATAACCATTTTCTGTTAGATTGTCCAAGAAAATCAAAGTTAATGGTCTGTCAGGTAAACTGATTTTTTCAATTTTTCAACATTTCAACCGTTAGATGTCCCTGACAATTTTTATATCTGCATTTGACAGTTCATATTTTTTGGTTGTGAATGAAGATGAATTAATCGATAAATAAAATAACAGAAATTAGTGGATCACGTTTTGTTATTATTTCAAAGCAAAAAATAAATTAAATGGAGAAGAGCGCCAATGAGTAGCGAAAAAGAAGAAACCAAAAATGAATGCAAGGTATTTGAAAGTTTTTAACGCAAATAAAAAGACAATTAAATAAACTGCAGCACTTTGAAAGAATAATACAAATTTTAAAAATTTACAAAAGTGAAAAATCTATATAAAAAATAGAATAATTACAGAAGAAAAAAGTTGGAACGAAAATCAATAAAAACAAAATCGAAATTTTATAATAACAAAATTTTGCAAGAACCAAAGAAAAATAAATCGAAAGCCAAAAATCTTATCACAATTAGATAAAAATAAAAATAGCTCAGTGTATATTTGACTATGATTTGAAGGTAGAAGAGGTAAGATATAATTTGTTAAAAATAAATAAATCAATACAGTGACGCACTGTGGTGACGCACAGTCACGATGATCGGTAGTCAAGAGTCATCGCGTATAGTATAATAGTACATTAGTATATTGATGACATATTGAGATGTTTGGTTAGTTCTCTCGTAGTTATTCTACCAAGCCTAAAGTTCTTGAAATTTCTAAAAAATTTAGTGATTTTCAAAGAATTCTAGATATTTCAATAAATTCTAAAAATTTACAATAGTTTCCGAAGGAATTCAAAACAAGTGATTAGTATTTCTAAAATATTACAGTTATTATTTACTCGTTCGGCAAAAATAAAAATAATAAATAAATATCTATTAATTGGCACAGATTTGATAAACTTTACATATAAATAATGTAACATGAATAGTACATGAAAAATATTAAGTTTCATTACATCATAATAAACCACGAAATTTTGATTTATTCAAGGCTATCTAATATTTGAGAATTATATTTTTAGTTTTAAAAATTTATGTATTTTAAAATTAAAATAATCGTTTAATTCTACTGGATTAATTTGTTGTATTATCGAAGACACGGCATATTTCGGGTTTTCCCCATTAGCTAATGTAGGAACAATGAAAACACGTATTATATTATTTTCTCATGCTTTTATTTTCAGAAAAGTTAATTAGTTACAAAGATCAAATTTTGTTTTACCAATGTACATGTACTATTTTGTGTCATTTTTCTTATTTTATAAAATAAAAATATAAAATTTAATTGATAAAATTTATTGATTATGCGTTTTATTACATTATAATTTTTTACTTACTTGCAACAAAATGTTTTAGTCAAATTTTGAAATTATAAACAAAATGTAACAATTCTTGATAACAAAAATTTGCGAATGCAGACATGTAGAAAGAAAAATGTTGGAAAACGATATCCACTTATTAAAAAATTAATTTTTAGACGTAGTTCTCAAAATTTGTTATAAAAACGCGTGATAATTCCAGAATAGAAATGAATATTACACTAATTTTGTGTTATTAAATTGATAAGCAAAATAGTTCAAGTGAAAATATTCAAGAAAACCAAAACCAAATTAATTGAGCGAATTTAATAATTAATAAATAAAAATGGAAATAATCGGACAGAGGAGCATAACATTTTAGCTATTTGTAAAAGTCGATGGATGATCGTTTGTTTGGAAATTTCTTTAAAGTTATGTGGATGCAATTGAAAATGTGGTCATTCATAGCTGGGTGCGGTACGCGACATTTAGGCGACGGTAAATTAGGCGACGTCAATTGGGCGACGTCAATTGGGCGACGTCAAATAGGCGACGGTCAATTGGACACCGGCTTTTTGGGCGACGTCTTATTAGGCGACCCAAATTAGGCGACGGTGACGTACAAATTTAAAGACTGAAAATTCGGAAAAAAATTTTTAATAAAATAAATGAATAAAAATAGTATTTAATTACAAAATTTATTTTTAAATTATTTAATACATAAATCTTGTATATTTATATACAAAAATTAACAATTTTCAATCCATGTTATAATTGAAGGGGCAAGTGGATAAAGGGGCTATGTGACATTTTTTAATGACTCGATATTTGATGATATTTTGTCCTGAATGAAAGGGCTATGTGTAAAAGCAACTCATACACTCTTTTACCATGTGAAATATGCATGGTTTATCGATATTTTAACTTGAAAAAGGGGCTATGTGCAATAGAATAAAAACTAAATAGCTCTTTACTCAATAAACAGTTTTTTTCACATAGCCCCTTTATCCGCTGGCCCCTTCAATTGTAGGATAAACCGCGAAGGTATTCTATAATATTTTCTGAATTGTGGTATTGGAGAACCTTATTTAAAATTCTTTCATCGGCTTCTTCATACCTTGCTCGCTTTCGATTAGGTTCATGTCCTGCAATAATTCGTTCATAATCTATGTCATACGACTTTTGAATTCCTTTCAACTTATCTAAAAACATGAACAAATGAAGATGAGAAATACAAGTGCTAAAACGTAATTGCAGAAATTTGTGGACCTCGGGTCAAATTCCAAAAGAAATAAGCGTCGCCTATTTGACCGGTCGCCTAGTTTGGGTCGCCTAATAAGACATCGCCCAAAAAGCCGGTGTCCAATTGACCGTCGCCTAAATGACGGTTACCGGCTGGGTGGGATTGTGGTCACAGTGATCATATCGACACAACTAGGAAGTCGGCTAATCTTATAGTAAGTTGAAATATTTATTTGAGAATATAAAATTCATAAAGAGCATAAATTTATAATGTGTTTACCATTGAATTAATAATATTACATTACAAATGATAATATAGAAGTCTGACAAAATTGACAATTTAAATTTATGATTATCATTCAGAAAATCAACATAAAAGAAATCTGCATTTTTTTAAAGTTGTTGATGAAGTTGTTCCACGCATGATAAGGGTTTATATCAATTGGCTTTATAATAATTTTACATTACATTCATTTTAAATTGAAATTTAAGATTGTAGTTGATTTAATAAAATTTTTATTTTTCAACACAAAATTTTATCTTCATTAATATTTTAAAAAAAGTTTCATGCGTATAATTCACCGATTGAGCAAAGCAAAGGATTTAAATTTTCTGTAAATTTATTAAAGCAGCAAAGTATTATTATTATAATTAATATTTAAATTCGATAGGACTATAGGACCTTATATAATAATTACTTTCCGTTATCGTCGTCGAAGACAAAATACTTGACTGAAAATTAAAAAACTAAATTTAATTCCTTATTAGATAATCTAATATTATATTTATTGTAAGTTCTGTTTGATCACCTCTCTATAAGTTCAGATATATATAATCTGATAATTATTCTAATAATGATAAATTTTGTTTATTTTATTAAAGGTTTTTGATCCACAAAAAAATGTATTAAGTCATCAAATTTTAAGTGAACAATTATATATTTGGTTAGTATTTAAATTAATTTGGAAGTAATATTTTGTTAAATAAATAAAAAAAATAATTATATTTTAACCAGTATAAATAATTAAATGTCAATATTATATTGAATTTGGTCAGCATAATTTTGTTTTTTTTTTCTCAGTATAATATAAATTTTAGGTCAGTTTAAAATTACAGGAATGTCTTTTGGTTGGTGCATTTTATCGATCAGTTAATTTTTGTAATTTAAAATTTAAGAATTTATTTTTTTAATAAATTAATTAAAACAAAAAACTTTAATTTCTAAAGGTTTTACTGGCAGGTTTTTGTTTATATATTAACATTTTATTATAAATACTGACCATTAATTTGGATAACAAAATAATGTGGAATTAAAAAAAAAATCTATTTTAGAATATTATGTGTATCTCTCAAAATCTAAAACTTGCATAATATGCATAATTATAATTTTATAGTACAGATACAACAGAGTAATCTATAATATTAAAATGGTTCAAAACTAAAAAATCGGTCTAACTTTTGGAATTATAAAATTAGACATTATAATAATTATAAATTAAATTATTAAATAACATTGACATTGTCTTACTTTCTTGCTATATTTTTATGATACTAATAAATATAATCAATTCATGGTATCTAATCGTAAAATGTAATTGAGTGTTTATCTAACAGTTGAATATTAAAATATATGTAGGCATTTTATGAACCTTTAGGTATACAGAAAAAATTATTTAAAAAACTTTGCTGAAATTTAAAAAATAAAAACTTTCTCGAAAGTTCATTCAGGTCAAGAAACAGCGCAAGAATTAATTAACTCGTATTCATAAAATTCATATTAAAATTAGTAGACCTATAATTTGCAAACAATGTATTCATATCGATAATGACTTTAATGACCAAGTTCTATCTTGAAAACAATTATACCTAGGTAGATAGTAACAAATTTATAATAAAATGTTAAATTTTCATAGAACAACATTTTAAATTGTAATTTAAACGACTATGGTAATTGCCATTATATTCACTTTAATGTATGCCAATGTCAGGGTCACCTTACGTAAAATCATCTCAAAATTGTAATCAAAATATTTCCGAAAAGAAAAAAAAGCTAGAAATAAGATTAAGCAAATAAATTTAAATAATTTATTAAGTAATTTGCAATGACGCAAATGGTAACAGAATTTTCGAATTACGGTATAATATATTTGCTATACCATGTATGGTATGATATTTGTAATTTAAAATTTTGTACTTTTTAAGATCATTAAATTACAGATAACGAAAACCGCATAGCATCCGTAAACTAGATTAAATAATGTAAAAGTTCAAAACATTCATTAAAAATCATAAACATTTTTTAACGTCAAATTCAATTAGTACGGAATTTTAAATATTTTATTTAAAAATTAAATCAATAAACATTGACTCATTAAAATTGAAAAGTAAAATTTTAATGTGACACAGTTTCAAATCTATTATTAATTTAATTAGAATTTAATATTTAATTAGAATTTACTCAATATCCTTGATCTACAAATTAGAAACTAATATTATTTTTGGAAAAAGTTCCCGAAACTTTGAAGGCGTTTGAATATTAAAAGCAAACAATATTTTTTGTCAAAAAAAAATTTGTACTTACGGAATTAAACATGTTCAGAAAATGTCGCACAGACTCAACTTTCACTTGGAGAACGAGAACGTAAAATGGCACAAAAGTGAATCCGCTTTAAAATTTATGCAAGTCATGTAACCGTATTGTAAAAATCATTTTATTTGCGAACGATTTGCGTTATTAATACGCCTCCGTGAACGATTTATAGATAATTTTTTCACTTTTGTTTAAGTATGTAATTAGCCTTTAAAAGTACCCATACTTGTCTGTAAAGATTCACTAATTTGGGTCATTAGAAATTTAAAAAAAATACCTTCCAGCTAAATATATTTCCTGATTTATCATTGGTTGTAAGTAGTTGTTGTTACTTGTGGGAGAAAAATTTAAATTTAAGTATTTGAATAAATAATAACCACCACTTTTATCTAAATTTTGAATTGATCTACTATATCGACTACTTGTATATACTAAATTTTTTTAATTTAAAGTCGTGCTTTCCTTTTAGGGTTTTCCTCGTTTGGTTCTTTTTATTCTATTTTAGTCAATTTTATTTTTATCGCAAATATTAAAAAAAAATTTACAATAAATTAGAACTAATAGAGAAGGAAATAAACAACCATAAGAAGAAAGTTGAAATAAATTTCTTGGATTATATACAAATTCTTTAATTTAAATATCATAATAATAATTAATATGTTAATCAATGTAAATAATTATTATAGGTATGATGAACTTCAATACTTTACATTTTAGCATAATAAATTAAAATGTTATTATTTAGAATTAAAATCGCACTTAAGTTAGAACTCTCAAGAATTGCCAAGCAACAACGCATTGTGGAATTTGAACTCATAATTTTAAGATGCCACTCCGTTTAGTTTGTTTATAAATAATATAGTATTATATATTGCAGTCAATTTTATAAATTAATTACCGCCCTTTATTTTCCACGGTCTAACCTCTTCTTCAATGTTCGTAAAAAAAAATAATACCAGAATTTGATTTCAAAAACTTCCAATCGAATTATTTTAAACTTTAAAATTTTTATACTTTGCTCGAGGATTGGACTTACAATTTCTATTTATCTATTCAAAACAATATCAGACAAGCCATATGATGGCTCTCTTCCAATAGAATTTTATTTTCCAAATCTTCTAAGTAAAAGTATTAACTCCAAAATTAAAATTTTATAAAAAAAATCATTTTTACAAAAATAAATTTTTTAAAAATAATAAAATAAAAATAAATTTCTAACTTACAAAAAAATCTAACTGTGGTCACGTTTGATCAAAAATCTTCTTAAAAATCAAAATTCTAAGCAACAATATTTGTAAAAAAAAATAATTACAAAACTATTCCCAAAAAAATTATACTCAAAAACTCTTCGGAGCAAAATCTAGGCCTTCACCGTTTCCGCCATCTTGTCAAAAAGTCCCACTTTTACTAACCTTTCTGCCAACCTTACATTTTCAAAATTCTTCCCACAAAATAAAACTCCAAAAAATTTGCAATTAAAAAAATTTTCAAATTTTAAATCAATTCAAAAATTACCACTGAGGCAGTCAAATCGTTTCGTAACACGACAATATATTACAATCTTATTTGTCAATTTAAGTAGTTCTTCTTCTTATATACATCAAAAAATCAAGAGAACCTAAAAAATTGATATTACAAGATATATTCGAAACTATAGTCGATCTAAGATATGAATAATATAGGTGGCGCGTCGTTTGCAAAGTCTAATTTACACCGGGAAACTTCAGATAATTTAAATAGTACTTAATCTTGTAGTAATATTAAATATTCACCACAAAAAAGTAAAATGTTATAACCAAATAACTACGTCTATTCGATATTACATTTAACTCTGTTCACATCTATTTTATTTATGACTTTACCCGGTTCAGTTGAGGCAACACGCATAGCACTTCAATCGCAAAAATTTCGTTATGGTAATACGGTAATACTGTCTAACTTCAAAGCAATTTCATTGGTTTACATTTCGAGGTCGTTGCTTTAGTACAAATTCTAATATTTTTCTTAAAAAGAACAGACTATATGATATTATAATCATAACAGATACAATAAAGTTCATATAGAAATAATATTATAGAAAATTTAATTTTCTACAAAATAGTCTACAAAAGCATATATTTATCTTTAATGCGTAGTTTAGACGCAAAGGGTATTCCAAGTCTCAGATTATATTATTTATTATAATTATAAGAAACGCCGAAATAACCGTAACAAATACGATAAAATTAATAGGAACACTGTTGTAAGTGTAATTAAATTTTCTAAAGAAAGGTTTGTGAGAACTTTAAACGAAAGTTTAGATGAAAGATTAAGATAACTCTACCGAAGAAGTAAATAAGTAACGTATATAAATAAGAATAAAAAAATGTCATTAAAAGGTGGAACTGAAGAACATTATGAAACGGTAGGATATATGATATTATAGAAAAGTTTTGAAATAAAATATTTATATCAAATTAAAAGCGGGAAAGTACCAGAGAGTAAATTTATTTTGTAAGCCATAAAGCTCCCTCTAGTGCAAATTTTTTAAAGTTGTTAACCCCCTCGCCCTAAACAAGTTTAATTTCCGAGTTATTAGTAAAACATTGTGATCTTTTCTAAATTTAAACCTGACCTGCTTTCCGAAGTGTGAGAAATTTTATTTTTTGTATTTGTATCGTATTTTAAATTGCAATTTCAAAGTAAGAAGTGGAAAATTAAGTGTAAAAATAACATGAACAAAATAACAGATTTAATTATAATAAAATAAATTATTGAGATTAGATGAGGATGACAGTTGAATAAAATTAAAACAAAGGATGTCAAACTAAAGTAGGTTGTAAATTCAAGATTGCGTGCTCGCAACTGGAAGGTAAAAGTGAACATAAAAGATGATTTTATTAAATAAGGTTTGTAGAAAATAAATAATTAAAAGAAAATTTTAATAATTTTTTAAATAAATAGTAGTACTATATATTAAATATAACATTTCCATTATGAAAAAATAATAAAAATTATATATTGTAGTGGTATTCTCGGAGGCAATTGAGAACCCTTCACTAACCAAAAAATTACCTCGGCTTACGTTAATAGTCGTAGAGCAAGAACTCTTCTCAGTAGTCGATTCCTGTGGCAAGCCTCTATTGCCGGTGAAAGAAGAAAAAAACTTTTTCTAAGGCAAATTGAATCAAATTATTAATGAAAGATGGAGTTTTAATAGGTGACAGTTTCACCTATAGCAGATTAAAATTTGGGTGTATTGTGATAATTTGTAAAATTGAATGCACATTTATTGTTAATTGTAATCGCACTAGCATCTAATTTTATTAAACTTTTATGTGTAATATTGTCAGAAATTTGTACAATGTAAATAAAAATTAATGCACTTCAAAAATTAATAATAGTTATATCTACCTGTGGATACGCTACTATGACTCAGTAGAATCTCGTTCTCGTTTATAATAATGGGCAATTTCAGTTCTCAGGTACAGTGGAAACCATGTGCTTCTCTTGACTTGACAAATAGTCTCCACCTCGAACACTACTTCACTTTCCACAAAGTGAAATTCGCACTAGAAAAACTAATTTACTATGACCAGCAAAACTATTTCCTTCTTATCCAATCTTTCAAAAATTCCTTGTTTAACTTGACAAAATAAAATCTTGAAAGTAAGTAAAATTTCCATACTCCCACGAACATTTTTATTATCACTTTTGTTTAGGTCACTCAATTTTATACAAATAAAATTATATTGATAGTTTTTGTGTTTTAAGTTTAACATAAAATAACTTTGCTTACACCATCTTTCAACAACGGTTGCCTCGTGCAAGCGAAGCGGTAATTGAACAACAAACCAAGAATAAAGACTTGACACAAAAATACACCACAATATTGAGATAAAAGACATTACAATAGTATATACTGTTGTGTTTGAAAATGAGTTTGTACAAAGTTTTTATACTATTTTGTTTAATTTTAAATAGTTTGGGAATAAGAGGTTGGAAATAAAGGTGGTAAAATAGAGACTTTTTGCTAAAAATGGCCGACGTAGTGGACGTTTAATGTGAGTCCGTTGAATTTAATTTGATAAGTTTATGATTTTTGAAATATAAGTGATTTTTTCTTGAAAATCACCATCACCATCTTCGTATTTTCCACCGTTTTCTATAATAATTATGGTTTTGATAATTTCAAGTTCCTCCCCTGTAAGAATCCTTGCTCATGTTACCTATTGATTACAGGACATGTCGCGTTTTTATGTATTATATTACGTTGATATCTGTTTTAACAGGTGGTTTAACCACGGTTTTAACCACGACTATTAGTAATAAAATCTAAATTTTAATTTACTCCATTTTTGTCTTTATCAAATTTGTATATCAATTAATTTTTTGGAATTGTATCAAATAGTACATTATAATTTGGGAGTAAACTGATTATTAATAATTTCCGAAATTTTTTGATATAATATCTAATTTATTTAAATATTAAATAATTTATCAAATTTTGCACAAACATAAGCTTATAAAAAATTGACGTTTAAATTAAATATTTAATTTTTATATACTTTAGTGCAGTAATAATATTTTTCGAATAATAAATTATTGATCGCGATATTAATTTATCATTGCCTGAATTTATAGGGCATTTTCTATTATTTAATATTCCACTTGGAAGGGCAACATCTTACAAATTTTCTTCACTACAATATTCTGTCAAAAGTTACTATATTTTTTGTGGTAAATTTTAAGTTCGCTTATAGAAACATAACCAGGGCCCACTTACGTCCCCAAAATAATCAAAAAGACACAATTTTTAACAGCCATAAATTGTTTTATTTTTTTTTGTTCACGAACCTAATAATTTCAATAATGCTTTTCAGAAACAACCTAAGTCACATTTTGGCAGTTTTCAGGAGGTGAATTAAAACGTTTGATAAATTTATCTAAACATTTTCAAAAAAACTCGAGCTTGAGGTCAAAGGTTTACCACTAAATTAAGAGTTTATCATAAACAAAAGCATTTTAAATTAAATTATGTCTTACCGCCAAAAAATACATGATGGTTTAACAAACTCAAAATTATCAAAATGTGACTTAGGTTGTTTCTGAAATAGGCGATTCAATTGTTTGAAAGATTATACACTGAGAAAACGAATAAGTCAGTGTATTTGTACATTTTTGTTTGCGACATAAAATAACATTTAATTGCCATTAATCCAGTAATATAGAAACTTGAACATTCAACGGCAACAGACACTTCATTAGTAATGGTAAATAGTATTTTCCAAATTAAAAACAGATAGAAAATAAATCAAGCTATTAAAATAATTTCAGCTAAATTCTTTTGCCAAAAATTACAACCACTTGACATACACTTGATCATTACTAACGCAGTGTCCATTACCGGTGCAGACAGTCAATATACATAATATTAACATAAACTTTAAAATAACGAGTCTTCTTCAACAAGAGTTTGATTTACAAAAAGTTTCTGTACGACGCCTTGTTTTTTGTCTGTGCTTGCAGCTTTGATGGATGCTGTGTAGTCACCTAATTCAAAATTGATTTCCGTACCTTCTCTAACGAAAGCATGATCTGCTTCTATTTTTTGACCATTCACCCAGACGTCTAATGTTTGTTTTTCTAAATAATAATAATTTTAGATTAAATTTTAATTAAAGTAATAGTTTATTTTTACCTAAAACAACACGAAAAAGTTGATTATTTGTAGAAACTGCCCAAGTGCGTAGTGCTTTACTTTGATTTTCGGTAAATTTTTCTAACGGCTTACCATCTACAACAAGACTATAACTGAATGCAAAATATGGCAAAGGATCAACTCTTAATTCGCATTTGGTTTGTTGTTTCCCAATAGTAAATCTTTCCTCTCCAACAAGTTTGAACATCCACTCTCGACGTAATATCTCCTAAGATTTAAATCTTGTGGAATTATTCCAAAAAATATATTCTTTTGTGAAACAAATAATAATAGCATTTTATATTTTAATTAATGTTGACATACCTTTCCATCTATGCGTAATACTCGTTTTCCCGATGTTGTTCCATGTTCAAATTCAATAGTGTGCAGACCATCAATCAAAGGAACGTTCCAATAAGCAACTAAATCACTTTTATCTTCTAAATTTTTTTGTGACATATTAGCACTTAACGCCATAGCAAAAACTTAATTTTTAATTTATATTAAAATTTACATAATACAACTTGACCGTTTCAGCGCCTAAACTGAATTGAAACTGGAAATAAATGTATTTTGTTTGTGTTCATGAATAATAAACTACTTAATATAGTCGATATTGTTCTGTAGTTTCATATGCTTTCGTGAAACCTACATTTTCAGTGCTAACAAAAAAAATCAATAATTTTCCAGTGCTTTATATTCTTTGATATACCAAACACATATGTAAGGCTTTCTAATATCGATTGACATATTAAAAATGCATAATTACAGTTGTTTTGATTCATATCTACTATAACCACTACTATATTGTAACGAAAAAAAACAACTCATATTTACGTATGTATTAACCATTTATGTTGGACAGAAAATAATACATGTTTACAAATCAAGTACTTCAAAATAATTTGAAATTATATTTTTTGTTAACTTAAAATTATTTACAATATCTTATTTCATATTTTATTCTACATTTACATTCTAATTTCTAATCGAAACACACGAAAGAAAAGAGTACCAGACACTGCTAGATATGCTCCAAGAGAATCATCAGGAAACCATAACAAGAGAATTGACAAAAATTACAGAGTTGAAAATAGCGGACATCGATACGTTCATGAACAAAAAACAAATCCTTCCAAAAATATATCGCGGAAAATGGTCACATTACTCTTCGGTTCCTTAAACCGGCATACGGCCACCCGGAAGTCATTTATTACATGCAACGACTATATCCGTACCAGAGGATGTAGATTTGAAATTAAGCAAGAGCTTCAGATGCTGGATCCAAGACCACAAGACTAAAGCCTGCAGAAACCAAAAAAGATCGCTCTAAAATATGCGGAGAAAATGAGCATTTTGTCTATTCCTGCACAGGAGAAACATTTTGCAGACTACAAGACACGGGCATTCAACCGGTAGCAAGTCAGTTCAATCTAAGAATCCAAACATGGCGTAGGAAGTTGCGCCTTTCTCTGCTTTGAGAAAGATGTGACCAAGAATTCGTGACGCGGAAGCAGATTAGTAATCAGAAGGATAAAGTGCACATAAAGTAGATTAAAACTAGAGAATAATACTGGATTATTTTTTTTGTCCTGTTCCGCAGTGCCGCTTCGTCCAGTCCCGCACGCAACGCTTTCGAGTTTGTGATTGGTTCTTTTCTTTTAACCAATAACCAATAAAATTGCAGTACGTTTTGTGGATAAAGAATTAAAAAACTTTTCTTTGTATATTTGTTTATTTGAAATTAAATACATACCTACATATTGGTTCAACATAACGATTTGGTTGGTACACTGGATACTAGCAACACCAGCAATTAGCATACCAAGTAAACGCAGTTTTAGTTACGTTGGTTTTAATATAAGTTAGATATCTTATTATTTGTTCGCGCGGAACTAAATTGGCATCCCGTCCAGCGCGATGACTGTATATTCCGTTCCGTCCCGCACGTGGGAACGGTACAAAATTTTTCCCATCCCCCATTTTTATCTAGTTAAAATAAAACAAACAAAATAGAAGAGTGTTTGAAAGAGAGCATTTAGTGAAAAGTGTTGAGTCAAGGCTTTAATGACTGCCCCATAGAGATCAAAAGTAATATACTTAATGTCGGATTCCTGAGATTGAAGAGAGGTTTTAGTGAGTTAAAGTTTCGCACTACTGACTTTGTTTAAACTGGTGTCTAGTCTATTTCTTCTTCTTGCGCAAAGCAAAAAAAAAAAGAACTTCTAAATTACTCAGCTTCTGAGCGTCCCTAAATGCCCCATTTTATACCGGGATGGGACGTTTCGGCGCAGCCGGTTCGGCGCGAAGACGGTTCGGCGCGAAGACGTTTCGGCGCGAAGACGTTTCGGCGCAAAGACGGTTCGGCGCAATCCAGTTCGGCGCGAAGACTTTTCGGCGCGAGAATAAAATATTTTAAAATTTTTGATCTACTTTAAATTGATACATTAATAGATAAGTAATATAAATAATAAATTTATTAAAACTATAATATACATGTATAGAAAATAGGTTAATGTAACTACTGTGTTACCAATTCATTTTATTTAATTTTATTGACTAAACCAACCGGCTTTCGAGTTTTTATAATTAAGAAGAATTTAAGAGAATTAAAGTAAGTAAAAAAATATTTAAAAAATCGAGATTTTTCTTTTGATTATTTTGAAAACCTCGTATCTTTTAAACGACACATTTTACAAAGGATTACAGTTTAAAATTCCTCGGTTGGTACCGTTTAAGAATTAAATACATTATATTGTTGATTGATAAATAGTAAAGATACGCAATGCAATAGGAAATTGTTGCTTATCCTCCCATATCAGGTATTTCAACACCCCACTGCCTCTTAGCCAACAAACTCAGTGGTGAGGTTGGTGAGCAAGTGCCGCCACCAACAGTATTATAATTATAAGATCATGTGATTTTGAATTAGCTTAAATTTCTGCATTCAAAAACGCGTTTCCAACAGCGGAAATGCATGGGTGTTTTTTCCATTTGGTAAAAAATATGAAGAAACAGCTAAGTAATTTAAATTTAAGCAGGAATTACAATACAGATTTTAATTTCGCTCTGTATTCTAGAATGGTGGTATCTCTCGCATTTGTACCGACTGCTGATTTAGACGAAGCTATAGACAGGTTAGCTGGAGTGTTGCCTGAAGAACTACAACCCCTACTGCAATGGTTCGAGGATTATTATGTTGGACGAATGAACCGTCGAGGGAATACAAGAAGACCTGCAATTTTCCCCCTAGATTTGTGGTCATTATATAATCGCGTATTAAATGATATGGACAGAACAAACAATCACGCTGAAGCGGCTCATCGACGTCTCCAATTGGAAATACGTATGGACCATCCTATTTTATGGAAATTTATAGATGCATTGAAGAAAGTTCAAAGAGGACGTGATATGTTCTATAAACACCTACTAGCAGGCCACGAACCTCCGAAAAAATTAAAATAATATGAAGATGCAGATAAACGCATTAAAACTATAGTGAGCGATTATGCAAACCGTAATATAATCTCCGTATATACGAGGATTATCGTATAATTACGAAATGAATCCTTAACATTTTTTTATTTTTTATACATGTGTATTAATTTTAATAAATTTATTATATATATTATTTATCTATTAATGTTTAAATTTTTCCACATTATTTTTCTTTTTATTTCTTTTTAAAATATTTTATTCTCGCGCCGAACGGTCTTTGCGCCGAACCGTCTTCGCGCCGAACCGGCTGCGCCGAAACGTCGTAGACCGATTTTATACATGTGACTATGCATAAAGCTGGTAGAATTTTACCCATTCTGACAAAATTTCTCTTTGCTTCTTCTTTTTTAAAGAGATTTACGTTTTTTTATAAATTAATAATATATCTTGCAATTTCAAACAATAGCAGGTGCAATTTCTAAATAACTTGATAAATACTAATACAGTGGGTTTCTCATATTATGACTTTAAATCATAAAAATACGCCTATTATATGTGATTTGTAAAGAGCTTGAACATTTTAAAAGTAGAACGAAGTTGTACTACCATAATATTACGATTAACCTTTTTATGGGAAAAACTTAACTTAACATATTATATTAAGTATGTATTCTTTACTTAACAGTTAAAATTCATTATTTTAGGTTATTTTTCTATTATGAAAGAACAGAACACGAAAAACCAGAACAATGACATAAAAAAACATTGACAAAAAAGAAGCACGAAAAATGAGAACATAAAATTTTTATAAATTTATAGTCCGGTCAAATTAGTACAAAAAATAAGAGTGAAGGTACAGTAATTCCCAAAAAGCTGAAAATTGGTAAAATTGTTCAAAACATAATTATAAATAGAATTTAAAAATTCCTCATCGATCCGGTACGTGGAAAAAAATTTATTCAAGGTCAAAAGTAAAAGAATTGTTTTTTTGCGATTTTTATCATAAAATTACTTCAGACAAAAATTGTAGATGATATAATTATCTATAAAAAAGAAATGAACACTTTTTTCCTTAGAACCACCGTTTCTGAGATATAACGATTCAAAAAGTTGGAAAAGTTGTAATCGTCATCATATGCATAAGTACGCTACGTATATACATACATCACTAAAACTGTAATATAAGTAAAAATATTTTAATTATATATTATATTAATTATATTATATTCAATATATGTGACTTGGTCTACGAGAAAAAGGGTCTTAGGTGTTAAAAACTCATTTTCCAATCCGATTCGGATTGAGTTTGAGATGCTCTTCCACATGGTGAAAACCAAAGTCATAACTCGTTTAAAAGTTCACTAAAAATTAAGAGAAAAAAAAGTACAAACACGAGAAAAACAGAATTTATTTTAAAATCTGGAATAAGAAAAATTCACAGAATTATAAGATAAAAAACATGATCCACTTTATTTGTATCCGAAACTAAGGACAGCAGACAAGTCCAACCTAACAAAACTTTGTTCCATATCATCTTCTGTCAGAAAGCAATGTAGTTCATCATCATCGCCATTCGAATTAACATCGTCGTCAAACCTGTCATTGTCCTGGACTTTGTCTTCATCATTTTTACGAGAATATTGTCTGTAGCCGGCACTGAACTTTTCATCAATACTCTTTTTTATTTTGTTTTGTGATGCAAAAGACCAACAAAAATGATTGCATAAACGTGATAACATTCATAAACTCATTTCTTAGGAAAAAAAGTATTGATACATTTTTTATAGATAATTACATGATCTACAATTTTTATATGAGATAATTTAAGATAGAACTTACCGTTTTGCTGAAAATCGCGAAAAACCAATAATTTTGACCTTTGACCTCCAATAAATTTTTTTCCACGTACCGGATCGATGAGGACTTTTTAAATTTCATTTATAATTATGTTTTGAACAATTTTACCAATTTTCAGCTTTTTGGGAATTAGTGTACCTTGGAATGTCTAGATTGACTGGACTATTATTAATTTCCAAAAAAATCACGAAATAAAGACAATAGATTGAATTAAATTTGTTTAGCTATTATTACATTAAATTTGTTTTGTGGAACCATTTCGAAGCAACTCCAGAGAACACCCCAAAAACAACAAATTGTTGTGAAGGTTTCCACAACGCTTTGAACTCCAACTTCCACTGCAGCCATCCCAGTATATGGAATTTTTTGGATGGATTAAGGCGAGACATTGGTTACCAACGTTTATTGCTAGCCAATGGACGAACTGGTCGTCCAGAAGTGAGAAAGAAGGCAATTAAGCGGCAGCCGTTGTTACAGAGTATGAAAATTATCATGATAAACTGAGGTTCTTGGGGTGAATAGCAAACTTGCAGTCATGCAACTGCTTTTATCTATTTTTATTATTTTGTTTATTTTATTTATTGTCGAAATATATAAATTATTAAGTTATAAAAAAATATTATATTCAATTAAAATTTTTTTTATTGAGCAAATTAATATTTATATTGTCTTATTTTTTTGGAAATTAATAAATTAAAAAAATTTTATGTTCTCAATTTTCGTAGTTCTTTTTTGTCAATGTTCTGTTTTTTCATATTCTGTTCTTTCATGGAACCGGTAATACATAATGTCATAAGAGAGAAATCTCTATGCATCAGTTGCATAACTGAAGATCTCATATCATAGTTAATGCATGGTGTTCTCAAGGTTAAATCTGGTTTGGTCACTTTGTTGATTGAATCAACATTGAATTGACCCTGGATGAACTTTTACCTGAACTCTATGCAACTTATCTTATGTGATGTCATAACAGCAAAAATAAATTTGAATCACAGAGATAGAATTAATTTTTACTGAATAGAATTAGCATTTGCTATATCATCGTTCCAGTGCATGATAGCGAATGTGATCAAGCTATAAAATTCTTTAAAGGAGTTCATGTAAGTTTAACGATTGTTTTCTATATTCTACAACGCCAAAACAACAATTGTTACATTCGTTGTTTTGGCATGAGCAATAATAGAAATTGTTCACAAATTTGGCATATTCGTTGTTTTGGCGTTGTGGAATAGAAAACATGTGCACATTCGAAAACTGACATAATCTCTTAGAAACCATATTATTTCTTTTCCAACCATAGAGTCACACTATTACACAAATTCGTCGTCAAGCAGGATTAGAAAAATATAAAAATGTATTCAATGAATACAATGTAGGATTTCACAAACCCAAAAAGTTTCGGTGTAAGAAAGAAATTCTACAATACCTTGACGAATACTGAAAAATTTTCACAGAAAGAAATCATAATATTCACATCGAATTAAAAAATTCTACCAGGAAGATAAGAAATGGCTCAAAATGAGAGCCCAGTTCTTTTGTTTAATTTTGATTTACAAGCCGTTTTAAACTCCTCCAAAAAATCAACTGGTCAAATATTTTATTTGCGTAAATTGGCAGTTTTTAATTTGTAAATTTACAAAATCAAGATGTAGGACGAAATCGAAAAAAAAAGAAGCCAACAAAATAAGTTCCAGTGTTTACGATTTTGTTATCAGTCAACCGAATAACATTACTTCAGTAGAATATCGGACGAATATCCCAGTAAAAACTGGGATAATTGAAAACATCCAACAATCCAGACGATCAATCATAAATTTTTTCAAACTGGCCACACTGAAATGGAGTGTGACTCCATTAATTTTAAAAGCGAAAAGAAATTTCTAAATTGTACCAGTGTATACACCCGAAGAGTGGACATAACTTATTCAACATTCTAAAAGAAATTCATCACCATTTGTGGTTTGAAGACTTTTAATCTTATTCTAAAATAAAGTTACATCATATTCCGTGACAAATGGTATGCGACTTATATTACAAGAAGACTGAACACAATAAATTATTTTGTAAAACAAAACTTTAAAGAAGAAAACTTTATAGTAGTGGAAGTAAGAAAAAAAAAGGGTAGAAAATCAATAGACAATGCTATAAAACAAAATTACCCATTACCAAATTGAAACTTGAAAATCTAAAGACAATGTGCAAGGATTTAACAACACCTAAAGTATATCATGGCTTTTACCCTCATGCTTCGCATTCGTGATGTACTTGCATAAATAGCCTTCCAAAGAAGCAAATTTATCAAAGCGTTTGGCATTCGGGAAATAAATATTTCCTTCACAAAGCTTCTAAAATTTGCCTCGTCCATCAGAACTATTACTACCAAGTCCTCCTCAACTATTGAAGTACTCGACACATTGCGGTGCATGGGTAATTAATTAACTTGATGGAAGCAAACAAATTTTAAAGATCATAGCAATGTATCTGACAAACACATTTTTAACTGTAACTTTGTATTTTCAACTGGCCAGTACATGCAATATAATAATTATAGTCCTGGTTTTTATTGCTGTCAGAATATCCTTAATTTTAACGAAAGCTATAAAAAAGATAACTTTAGATTAGGGTATTTATTAACATTACATTTATCATTGATACTACAGTAGTCTCGGTAATGCAAACACATGCTAATCCGACCATCCAGTAATCCGAACAAAAGAAAAACTCAGTAGTTTGCACAAATAGTTTATAATCCGAAGACAACTAATAAAATTTTCAGATTATAGAAAAATGTTTGGATTGCAGAAAAAAGGATAGTATAAAAAATAGTGTTTATGAAAATTGCTAAAATAGAAGAGTGGGTAAATGAAGGAAATCAGAAAAAGAATAATTTAACTGATCCAGAAATTATTGAAGATCCGAACGTAGATTATGATGAAGAAAGTGACAAAACTTACAAAACACGTTTTATAAAGAAGCTGTCGATATTTTTAACATTTAAGATGAGCATGCAAAAATGATGTCTCATCTTATAAAATTTTATGGTTCCGGCAATTTTTGTTTTTTTAACTTTATCTAGTAATCTGAATAAGGCCAGGTTTCTATTAGTTCGAATTACCGAGACTGTACTGTATTTTGTTCAGGTATTATTCGAGTAATAATTAAAATTATGCACTATAACTTGAAAATATGCTGTCTCGCTGCAGATTTATGCTAACTTTTTATACCAAACAGTTTAGAACAATTATCTAAAGAAACTATAAAACTAGCTCATGATTCTTATTTCTTAAGATGCTAACGTAAAGGAAGAAGTAATTTAAAAAAAACTTTGGTTACCAGTTAGGTTTTATTGTAATAGCTATAAAACTTAAATCATACAATTTATGCAATGCTGCTGGCATTTGATGCAATCCTCGGCCACAAATCTGCACATTCTTTAGCAACTGGTCCTGTAATAGCAGATCCTTTCATTTCACCTTTGTTGTTCACGATTACGCCTGCATTGTCTTCAAAGTATATAAAGGTACCATCCTTCCTGCGGAAAGGTTTGCGCTGCCTTATAACAACGGCGGGCATAACCTTCTTACGAAGTTCTGGTTTACCCTTTTTCACGGTAGCAACCAACATGTCACCGCATCCTGCTGCTGGCATACGATTTAAACGACCACCAATACCTTGTACAGCGATAACGTACAAATTTTTGGCACCTGAAAACGGCAAAATTTAGCACACGTGCTTAATAATAACAAAACCAAAACTTACCGGTATTATCGGCACAATTGATGACTGCACCTACTGGTAAACCAACAGATATCCTAAATTTGGCTCCCGCCGAACCACCACGTCCTAAAAACACACAAAATTGAAAACTAACCTACAAGTAACCACACAACAAATAAAAATAATAGTGTTCGTCTCGCAAAAAATTTACACGCAAATTTAGAATACATTTCAAAATATGCACTACACTTAAAATACTTTTAAAATTTTATAAGATGACCGATATATTTTAAGATAAAATATCACAAATTTACATACCTCTCTTCGACATTTTGCTTTACAAGTGAACGAACGTAGGAAATGAACGACACCACATGAACAACTATTTGAACTACTATAACTACTGCAGCGCCATCAACCAATAATTAACTTTTACCGCATAATTTCAAATATTATCGATCAATAATACATTTATTTCAGTTTTAAATTTTTTAAATTATAATTTGTGTTAATTTAAAAAATAAGTACTTCTGTTGGAAATCGACTGGATTAAATTAATATTTTAAACTTATTAATTGTTATTTTAATATAAAAAAATATTCGCAAGGACAGAGTATTTGTTGCCCTTGAATAAAATTTATACTGAATTTACACGTATTTGGCACCTGCCATTTTATTAGCTGTTGTGTTGTTTGAATTAAGAATTACAATTTTAATAAAAACAATTTTTGTTAGTCTACAAATTAAACTGTTTGGACGAATTTAAGATGAGTGGAAATTGTGAAGTTCAGTTTGATAAACCATATTATTGCCCTGGAGACACAATTAACGGAATCCTTATATGTCCTTTCAAATCCGAACAAAAAGTTCGAGGTATGATAACATCTTTTTTGGAAACTTAAATTAAATTGCAAAATTAATACTATGAAACATAAGCAACATTTTCAGTATGGTTACATATTATATTAATGCAGTGGTGTGCTGTAAATATTTTATCACTGGGTCCACAGTATTATTTAATTTTTAGAACTATATAAATTTATGCAAACTGCAGCAGCTTAGTACACATATAGTAAAAAAAATTATTATTACTAAAAGTAAATTTGTAATACATACTATGTATTATAAAAAAAATGTATTATATTTTAAAAATATTTCGCACATATTTATTTCTTCTAGCATAGTAGTGTTTCTTATGTTTATCATCCTTTTCAATAAACAAATTTATTTTACGACACATTAATATTTTAATACATAGGTAAATAAAATAATTTAATAATATTTCCGATACTACACGAGTTGCATTCCGCTAGAGCAGTGTTTCTCAAATAGTGGTCCGCGGACCACCGGCGATCCATGGCAGGGGTTCGCGAACCCACGGCATAAAAGGAAAAAAATTTGTATAAATACAAAGAACAAGTTACCACTGCTATTATTTTGATTGCACTGAAATTGCAAAATAACAACTAAGTGGTAAGCAATACCAAGTCCAAATCGGATAGGGAATTTAACGGACTACAACTTTGGTCAAATAAAATATTTTGGGAAACCAACCGTTTTCACAGAAATTCTGAAAATAATGAACAAGGTGTAGGTAAAATAAAATAAATACACAAAATTGATAAAAATCTCAATTTGATTTATATAACATTTGTTTTAATGTCAAAACGTATTGTAACGTTTGAGCGACATTGTTATAAAGCGCATTAGTTTATCGTCAATTACTTTGTTAATTTATTATTGTTGTTGTTAATTAGTTTGTTATTTATTTTTTTTTATTTTCAGAATTTCTGTAACGGTTGGTTTCCCAAAAAAATTTAGTTGACCAAAATTGTAGCCCATTAAATTCCCTATACGGTTTGGGCTATAAGTTTTTTTCTAAGACGTTTCGTTTAAGAGATACGGGTTAGCAAGAAAAGTAAAAAAGAAATAAAACATTTTTTCTCTTATAATTTAATTTATAACTCGAAATCTGTTGATTCTAGACGACAAGAAGTTATAATCTAATTTGTAGAATTTGTAGAATTTGTAGAATAATTTGTAGCAAATAATCTTTAAAAACGTTCTAATTCATTAAGCCTAAAAAATTAATAATATCGGAGCTATGGCTGTTTGAAAGCAGAAATTCAAAAAATTTCTTTAAAGGGAGGTACCCCCCAAGGGTTTGGACTTGGACAAAAATTTTATTTAAAAATTTATCTTAGAAAAGTATTTTAAATTTTACATTTTAAATAGAACAGCAAATGTAAACACGCTAAATACAACACCGTTCGAAAAATAGACAAATAAAATGCCCATGTTAGCTAATTTAAAAATTTGGTAGTGAAGAGTTTATTGATATACCAGATAATTTGAGCAGGAAACTGGAACCCAAAAGCAAGAAAACAATGAAATTGCAGGTTCTAACGAGATTTGTATATACAAAAATTGTGTCGACGACAGGTGGCAAACAAAACAAAACAAAATTACAAAAAAAATTGTAACATACTTAAATAAATGGGATAATAGGTTTTTAAAATTCTAACATTTAACATTTTAACATTTTAAAAAATTTTATCAAAGAGTTAACTTTATTAGTGCTGTACGTCGATGATGGACTGATAATGGCCTAAAACAGAACTGCAGAAAACGTTTGAAGTAAGTTTAAGTGATCTCAATTATTTTGAAAGTTTGGAAATTAAAAGGAACGATTAAAATGGATCCATATTACTATGCCCCCAGCACTTTATTTTTAATTAATTTTCAAAATCAAACTTTCTTCCTTAAATATTTTTTTAAATTTAATTTGTATTTGAATTAAATTTAAAAAATTTTTTAAAAATTGGGCACGTTAAAAATCATTTAATACCGGTATCGCAGTCCGGCTTATCAATCCAAATTTTATAGTTACTATAACAAATTTTCAACTTATTAATATAAAATTTATAATTTACTTATATTTTTAATTTATTGTTTTCTTCTTTCTTCTTGCTCTATTATCTTCGTTATCTTATTACAATTATCATCGATAGGTTCCGTTCAAATTTTATTTGCAGAACCACTCAAAAATCTTTCAAAATTGATACATCAAATAAAACACTTTCATCAAACTATAAACTTATTTAATTAATTTTTCGGACTAACGAATTACACGTCCATCACGTCGACCATTTTTGGCAAAAGGCCTCGATAAAAACTTCACTTCTACCAACTTTAGTTTTCAAAGTTTTACCTCCCAAAATTCAAATTCAAATATTTTATAAAATTAAAATCAAAATTTATAGAAAATTTACAGGGTAGGTAAAACTTTGGTTCGTAACATGACAATATTTATACATGTAGAAAATTTTGTAAATAGAATGTTGAAGCGATTCAATTTAAAAAATGCAAAATACCTGAAAATTCCAGCTGACCTAAACGTAGTATTATTATCATTGAATATAGAAAAAGGTAAAACAAAGGGAGCAGTTTGGCTCAAACTAATAAGTGCAATTAGTGAAAGGGCAATTAAAAATTTTTTATTTTAAATTTTTATCATATTTTTATAACGTAAATTTTTTTCAAAAATTCTTAGTCAGTATTTTTCTTGTTTATTCAAATATTTTAAGTTCAAACCTGTTAAATGTAAATTATTGTCTTTTTATTGATTTTTAAATATTATTTTTTTATGTAAGTATGTATTCTTTACGTAACAGTTAAAATTCATTATTTTAACATTATGTTTAGTTTGTTTATTTTAATTAAAATTTATGTTTGTGCATTGACAATCAGAGTGCGATAAAATTAATTAAAAACCCAGTGTTTCACAAACGGACAAAATTATATACAATTGTACAAAATAATTGTACAAAGACAAAATAATTGTTTTTTTTAAAAACATCTATGGTCTTAAATTAATGAATAGCTTATTTTTTACACCTCATGTAAATCCTTTATGTTTTTATGTATTTATTATTTGTTGTAATTTATGTTTGTTAATTTTCTCTTTTGAAATATTTTTGTAGATATTCGTGTTAAATTCAGAGGTGGAGCTGAAGTTGAATGGAAGGAAGGTAAAGCATACTACATTAGCCATGATCCATATTTTGAGATGCAATCAAGTATATTAGCATGTAAGAAATTTTTTAACTTTGTATCAAAGAAATATAATATAGTCTATTCTACTTTTATAAAAACAACTACTAAATTGTTACAATGTTGGCATAATAATTATGATAAAGATATTAGTACTCGATAGTAACATTGGCTTACGTTTACAATGGCTTTATGGGAAACCTTTTGATTTAGTGGGGAGTCTCGGGAATGGGGAGATATTTTTGGAATGATTTACTAGGGTCTCGCGCTTTTTCTTTTGCAATTCGAAAGATAAAAACGGAAATTTTATTTTCTCTCTGTATAGTTCATCACCTGATGATGCCATAGTATGGCGAAAACGTTTGCGTTAACATATACTTACTATATAGTATTTTAATTGTGATAACTTAAAAACATTTTAGTTCTAAAAAGTGGCTTCGGGTGAGTAAATATCAATTATTCAAAGAAAATTTGTTGATTTTGAAATACATTAATAGAATTTAGTACTACATAATATTATAATACTACGTATTTAAAAAAATTACTACTATGTAGATCAGCATAGGATTCCTGTTGGATTAATCAAATAAACAATTGAGAAAAAATAGATTTTAGGTAATTTCAATATAGTAGTGTTTAAAAAAAGAAGTTTAAATTTTTTATGACCGTCGCCTTGCTTTGGAGGGCACATAAACCAAACTGTCAACCACAAGCAACCGACAGATAACCATAGAATACGGAATGTGTTAGCCATACATTACTATATTAACGGGGCGTTATACACTCTTGCTAGTGTAAAACCAGTTAACTGCTCTTCGTTTTTATTATGCTTTTTGGTGATCTATATTATATTATTTTACTTTATGGTTTTATGTAGATTTTTAATTATATCTGATTTTTTAAAGCTGAAACAACATTTCAACCTGGAAATTATTCGTTTCCATTTGTTTTCAATTTACCAGCAGAACTACCTTCATCGGTAAAAGAACTTGAGGCCAGTATTAAGTACCGAGTTAAAATTACAGTTGATATACCTTGGGCTCGAGATTATACTATAAAAAGGAACTTTTTTGTTTATTCTTATCTAAACCTTAACGATGTGCCTTCATTAAAGGTTAGAAATTTAACAGTACCTAACTGTATTGTTATGTTGATATTTATTTTGTAGCATCCAGTTGAATTTACTGAAGAAAAGAAATATTTATTTGGTGACAAGGACATAATTAAAATTGTGGTCAAATTACCTAAAACTGGATATGTTCCTGATGAGATGATTTTTTTTACATGTTCTGTAATCAATTCAACCAGCATTAAAGTAAAGGATGTGCGCTTTAATTTTGTTCAGGTAATTCAAATTTTTAAATTTACGAGCAATGTGGTATAAGGCTTAAATCCACGTGCTACCGAGCGGGAGACAGCGGTTCAATGCTTGCTCGTGTCGACTACACTGCTGTGTTCTAAAAGCCCAAGTTTGATGTATGGGTATATATCTACCAAGGTTAGCAACCTACTAGAATATTATACAAGTGCTCACAGAACCATGAGTGCCAAGTGTAAAGCTTTGCAATTTTTCACGATCTACCTAAATGCAAAAGAACAAGAGCAAGTCTTCATCAGTAATTTATGTATTATAGATTTCCTTGGGGAAACTGTAACTTTTATTTAATCTTATAATCTACCTCTTTATTAATTTAATTTTTTATATTACCTGCTTTTTTTAATTTTTTTTTGCGTAGGGTTATGAATTAATAACTGAGGAGAGAACCAAGGAAATTCTGGGTTTGGATGGTCAACCATTTTCAATTACAAATGGAACAGTTTTACCGTTTAGTGAACAAACATGGGATTTAGAAATGAGAGTTCCTGGTAATGTGTATAATGGTAATATTCAGCATTGTAAGATTATGAAAGCATTTTGGGAATTAAGAGTAAGTCAGTTAAAATCAAATTATTGCTACAGAAACTAATTGAAGTTTTTCTTTTCTTTGTGGATATTTAGGGGGAAGTGTGTCTACCACTGATATATTCTAATTTAAAAATTAAAGTCCCAATAACAATTGGGTCTGTACCTTTTGTAACATCCGCCACAACAAACAAAAAATAACTGCAACAGCCAGCGGTGATCAATAATATACAACAAATGATACAGTTTAAAATAAGATTTACTTATTGTAATTTACCATACTCCGTATTTTTGTGGAGGGGCGGGGGTTCACACATGAAGATATATAATATATTGCAGTGACACTCAAAAATAATCTCAGGAAGCATCGAATATTATTAAGAATATTCAATTTATTTTATTTTTTAATAGATTTTATAAATTATTTACAATATAAATTAAAATGTTAAAATTCTAATAAGGATGATACCTTATTATCAAATTCTTTCTTATCAAAATAAATTCTCCTAGTTTATACAAAATTAGAATTTTTAAATCAAATACTCACAAATTTTTCCAATTACCACCTTCATCTTTAATAGTGTTATTAATATTAATTTCTAATTTATAAATTACAAAAATTTTTCAACAAATATTTTTCAATTTTACATCGGCGCTGACGAACTCACGGTCGACCAGTATTATTTTCTCAGACCGACATTTTTTCCTATCCTACGTATCTTTCAATAAAATCAAATTAAAATTAACGCTAAATCTAGTTTTGCACATAACATATATATACACGTTGCATTTAGAAGAAGAATCTCTCTATTTCTACCTGTGATTTTAACTTTTTAATGTTTCCATTTTACATAATTATTTTTTAATTAATTAATATTATATTAAAGTATTTTTTAAATTGTATTTTATATTATTTTTTAAATAAATCTTATAATCATTCTCGAGGGGTTCTGTATTAATTTAGTTTTTGCATTACCTGTAAACTTGTAAACTACAAACGTATTTTATTAAAATTGTTATTATACATTATAATTTTTTTTTATTATTTGGTTATAAATGTATTATAAAGGAATGTATACAACTGTGATTTAACCATAGTAATATTTATATAAATGTAACCAAGTGTCTTACCTGCCTATAACAATAAAATAGTTACATAATATTATATACGTTACTAAGTGATTATAATTCAACCCAATCATAAGAAAGACATAATGTTACAACGTCACATAATGAAATAAACAAGAAATATAAATAATAAATAAAAAAATACGAATAAATTTACACTGTAAAAATTTTACTTAATAGTTTATTAATATCTAATAATAATCAATATAAATTAAAAAACAACCTGAAAATGGTGCATAGCCATAATTTGGTGTAAACCAAACAAAAATTACAAATTTGTAAAATTACTATTCAATTCTGTAAAATTCAACATTGTTGGGAAATAACTTTAAAAAATATTAAAATTAAAATAAATAAATAAATATACAAATAAAATAAATCAACTAAATTAAAATAAAATATTAAAATAATTAATTTTAACCGTAAAGATAAAGAATACATACATAGAAAAATATTATTTAGAAAAAACAGTAAAAAAAAATGGTGATGTACATTTAACAGGTTTAGAATATTTGAATAAATACAAATGTTAAAATAATAAATTTTTAACTGTTCAGTAAAGAATACATACTTACATAGAAACATAATATTTAAAAAACACTAAAAATGACAATAATACATATTTAACAGGTTAGAACTTAGAAAATTTGAATAAACAAGAAACAGAATTCTGAAAAATTACGTTACTATAGAAATGATAAAAATTTTTAAAATAAAAAGTATGTAATTCAATATGAAGGCCTCTATTTCACAATTAGTTTTGATCATCAGTCGTATATAACACAAGAAAAACGTAAAAATAATAAGAAGTAAGAACCAAACACAGATTGACAAAAATTAAAAATCAAAAATCAAGAAATTAAAAAAAAATTTGTTCTAATATGCTTAGAAAAGTGTCCTCTTTCCTATAGCGCAGTTGAAATTTTGAAATTCGTGGTGAGGGTTGTCTGACAGTTCCCTAAATTCTTAAAAATTAATACATCTATTTAATATAATTATACTATATATTTTTTTGACATAATTAGTAATTTCTTAAAAGCAGAAAATATTGTCATATTATTATCGAAAAGAGGGTATGAACAAATGTTAAGATTTATTTTTATAAAATAAGTAAACATTATTTTGTTAGTAATATTAATTAATTTATAAGGCTTAAAGTCATAAAGGCAATAAAGGGTAGATGTCGAAAGGAATAATGCAGATTTGTAAAAAAAGTCAAAAGTAATAAATTGGATATTCAAAAGAACGAGTACTTATACACACGACATCAGTGCCATGTCCAAATTTCTGACTCCTTAAAGAATTTATTTTAATAATGATAATATTATCTAATAATACATTATTACATATTAAATACATATTAAATTTTTACTTTTCGTTTGGAAAAGCAGCATAAATTACATAAAAATTATCGTAATTCTGAAAGTTGGCTGATGTTTATAAAAAATTTGGGAGATCAAAAAACTAATTTATTGATATAAACATAAAATTTAACAAATTCATAATATTTAAATAAATTTTATCTAAAAGTGTCAGAATTTGGTACACTTACTACCTTGAACTTAGTTAAATTTAAACTAATTTTAACTTAGTTAAAAGGTTAATTATCAACTAACCTTTTACCTCGCCTTTTACTATATTCTTATTTTCGTATTTGCTTGGGAGATGCACCTGTTGCAACCATTCTTATGAAGATAAAAAAGGATAGAAGAAAGAATAGTTCAGTTCATCTCACAATTTAGAATTTAAAAAGATATTTAAATTTTTAAATATTATATTTAATAACTGGATTAAATTACCAGCAGTTATAACCGACAGTGATTGTCAATTTATCATATAGATAAAACACAATTTATCAATGAAATTATTTGATGATTTTATTTTTTGATAATCCTTGTTTTCTCTGAATATAATTACTATGTAGTAGTACCTCTAGTTGCCACCAGTCAATTTTTTATAAAGTGTATTGTTTGAACATTGTAACTTATTAATTTGTTTTAATAAAAAATTTAAATAACAATTTTGATTAGTTTAATTAAAAATAAAGTTTAATAATAAATTAAATATCTGGTACAAATTAAAATGGGTGAAAGGTGCGAAATTCAATTAGATAAACCATACTATCATCCAGGAGATACGATTAATGGATTTGTTATTGGTTATTTCAACTCCGAAAACAATGTCAGAGGTATGAAAAAACCTTTTTTTGGAAATTGAAAATTTAATTTCACAAAACATAACCAACATTTTTATCTAACCGTAGGCGTGGTTTATATTTACGCAGTGCCGTGCTGCGAATATTTAACACAGGTTCGCAGTTTTGTCTTATGTTTATGAAAACAAAATGTAAATTCATTAGATTACTTTACTCAAATTTATGTATGTAATCGTGTAAATTTATTTTGCCATCAAACTCGCGCCTGTTTCTCATTAAAATTTCTGTTACTTTAATAAAACTCAACGTTTCAACATTGAACATATTATTGATCTTTATTATTGAAAACAATAATAATAAACTAAAACTAATAAAAACTTCAATTATTATTGTCTCAAAAACAAACTTAATCAAAATTAAATGAAAGCATTCTTAAGGTTGCAATTTTATATGTTATTTGGTCACAAAAAATAATCATTCGTTCAATTGAAATAATAAGAAAGCTGTAACAAAGAAAATTTTACAAATTATTATTCAAAGTTTTATGAAAATACTGTGAAAAAAACAGCGAATAAAAACAATGATTATCTGAATAATAAAACAAATAAAGTGACGACGAAATATTACATAAATCATTATTGACGTTTGACGTCATAGTATTGTTTTTGTTTTGCTTTTTTTACACAAATTGTTTTATAAAGCGTTGAATAATAACCTGTAAAATTTTCATTGCTACAGATTTCTTATTAGTTCAATGACGCATGTTTGTTCTTATGGCAAAATAACATATAAATTTGCCGCCTTAAGCAAATAGAAAGGGTGAGCTCTTAAGTAAACGAATTTCACAAAAATTTGTTTGTTGCGGTCATTTTCATCTTTGTAGGTATTTTCAAGTTTAAAAGGTATAACTCTTGCTATACTGACTATAGACAAGAAACTGACAATATCATCTCATCAAAATTTATGAAATGATAATTAAATCATATTTTTTTGAATTTTTAAGAAAATGGTTATGTGGAAAGCCGCTTCAAGTTTTTTATTTTATTTATAATAAAAAAATTTACAGTCTACTACGTTGAGGTAATGTGATGTTCGTTTTTAACATGTTAACCGCTAAGGAGATTTTGAAAAAATCATAGTTAATCGAATCGAATCGTGGTACTTAATTGGGATACCACCGCATTTGCATTATACTCCTTGTTTTGTATTTTAACTTTGTTGTAGTTTTTTAATTTGGGACTTTACCCTATTTGCCTTGCCCGTCCTTTTTGGGCGTTCAGGGTTGGGGCGTTCTTGGGATTTGTGACTTGTGGGGGGGTTTACGCGGCGCGAAATCGTTTTTGTCGCAAAAGAACCGGCAGCGTTTTACCTTCTCTTATTAAATTGTACTTTGTTTTTTTTTGTTTCTGGTGGAAAAGTCTATCGGCACTTTGAGAACTATCTCCAATTGCGACTCAGCAATCTCAAACATTCACAGGGTGTTTAGTTGGCTTTAGCGAAGAGGGGGGGACTATCAAGCCAGCTCGGTTTACGCGCTCATCCAGTTGAGCACTTTGCCAACCATCATTGGTCCGACCTCCAGTGATGGGTTTTGTCCTGTAATTTAAAAACTATTAGTTTTTTTATTTTGGCCTTTTATACCTTAGGTAGTGCCATCTTTCTGCAGACACGGCAAGGTGTCGTGTGAGCATAGAGATAGATATACCTCTATGCGTGTGAGTCACTGCCGGTATTGGCACGTCTCTAAAGGTATCTTTACACTATTAGATTTTGTATTGGATTTTTGTATTCGAGATTTATATTAGATTTCATATCCAATGCTCGAATATAAACGCATTTACATTATTGGATATTTGTATTGGATTTGTAATGACAAATGACAGTGCTGAGAATAAAATTATGTTAAAAACTTTGGTTATGTTTTAATTTTTGTGGTAAACACGCACCTTGGTGTTACGTACACACACGACAAACAAAGATTATTAAATATTGTTATAATATAATAAATATATGCAATAAAATTATATTAGAAAAAATGTCGGTCGGTACGTATTTGGCGTATCAATTGTATTCCACCTTGTGTAATTCGTAAATTGCGTAATTCAAGACGACGTAAATAGCTAAGTTGTAAACAGCTAAAATAAGTTGTCAATAAAGTATTAAATTGGAGGTTAATAAAATCAACCATAAGTCAAACTACTCAAACAATCACACTGCGCATGCTCACCAATAGAAATCCAATGTAAAATCCAATACAAATAGACACCGTCCTATTCCTTAAAAATCTATTGTAAAGTCCAATGAAAAATCCAACAGATATAGTCCAATGTAAAATCGAGTAGTGTAAACGCGAAAATTTTTACATTAGACTAAATCTAATCCAAAATCCAATACAAAATCTAATAGTGTAAAGGTATCTTAACGTAAAAGATGTACAGGGTTGGAGTCAGGATTGATCTCTACGGAACTCTGGCTCTGATGGCCCTCTCCGCTGAGCGAGATCCATCAACTTTTACGCTTAACTGCCGGTCTGTCAGGTAGGACGCTATCAGCCTTACAAGTGGTGAGTCGATGCCGCTCTGGATGAATCTATGAAACCCTGATGCTAGACTTCATCAAAGGAAGGAAGCCTGGAAGCCTTTATCAAAGGATCATGGTGACATGATCTGGAACGACCTGGAAAATGCTCGAGTCGCAGTACGGCATTGATGATGCTCGTAACTGCTGCCACCCTTGCCTTGGGCACTTCCGTGATGCCCCTGTTCGTGATTCCGTCCGGACCGGATGCCTTTTTCTTTTTAAGTGCTTTGATTATGCTCTTCACCTTCTGACGGGAGGTGCTGCCTATTTTGTCATAGTCAGAGTAATAATAATCAAGGCTTGTGTCGGTGTCTGCATGTGTGACTTCCCCTAAGCATTCTTTGGCTTCCGCATTGATTTTTAAAATAATAGTTAATCCAAAATGCTATAATCTTTATACAGTGGTCTAGTTAGTATATAGCCCAGAAGCGCTATTGATTCAAGAACCGAACGAAAGAGAAATTTACCGGGTAAATCTGATGTACACGCGAAGGAAAACTGTAGAAAATCTAGAAGAATGCTATTGATTTCTTTTATGAGTCTTTCGCTTGTTTTTTTCTGGAGCAAAAGTCTGCAATACAAGCGGAAAAGGATTTCTTAGGAAGAAATCTCGAGAAATGCTTTTTTTTGTTCGGGTAGGTTTTCCTGGACAATGCTTCATACAGAAATCTAGAGAAGATTTGCATTATTTAAATTATTACCCAATCAAATGTTCAAAGATATCAAAACTATACGAATCCAACAAAAAAATGAATCGGTATAGTTGATGTCTGATGGACATGTCATGCTTGGCTTGATCAATTGTGGTGAACGTAGGTGAACTTAACACCGGATCTGTTGACATATTATTTCGCATTAGACCAGATTTGTTAGAAAACATTGAAAAATCGAAAGTGGCGAATCTAATTTCATAAAATTGTATCTGTATTGAATCGATGTAGTTTTTCTATTTATTAGATTTAAATCTTAAAACCAAAACAAAAATTAATTCATATTTATTTTTAAATATTTATATTTAAGTATGTTGCAGAAATTCGAGTTAAATTCAAAGGCGCAGCTAAAGTACAATGGAAAAGAGGTAAAACACACTACCGTAACGATGAACAATATTTTGAAATGGAATCAAATTTGTTAGCAGGTAGGGAAATTTTTAAATATCTTTTCGCCTGTAAAATTTATTTTAATTTGTTGTGCGCTTATAAACTCTGCAATAGAATAAAATAACAAAATGGGGAGTGGGAAACCATTGTTTTATCTCTAGTCATATCGAATACACCGCTGTAATTTGCTATTGATAGAGTTTATAGGATAAATCCTCAACTCTGCTAGTACTAAATAATAATAATATAAGCTATTCTACGCACTAGTTATATAATTTATTATTAACTTTGTTCCATTAGTTTGATTAAATTCTATAGTCTCACTTTATTTTATTTTTTTAGATATCACAAAGTAACGTTTAAAAATTGAATATATTATGTAAAATAAACCCAATGTTTTATGTATGTTATAAGTGAGGTTAGAAATTCAACTTTTTACAGAATATTTAAAGGACAAAAGAAAAATAACAAAGTTTTTCATTTATATTTGGGAGAGTCGCAGGAGACTCTTGCGGGTATCCTTAGGGACAGATCAAGATAAGGAAAGATTTTTAAGACCAACGCAAAATATTTGACACGGTGATAGATTATGCAAAAATACGGTTGCGTTTCGTCGCTTCAAATGTTTTGTATTGGTCAGGCCCACGTCGACCACCGGCAGTGCATGTGTGCAAAACCTATGAAGCGCCTCTTTTTTTGTCGTCGTGTTTCGACATGAACATGAAGAAAATAAAAAAAATTTTAATTATTGAATGATTCAAATTATATTTTAATCTCGCTGCTTATGCCGTCTGATGCGGCTACATCTTTGCATGCACCTTGCACCCGCACTCTTGATAAAATATTTATTCAATTGTTTTGGTTCTCTCACTTGCGTTGCTTACATAAACTCACCTACGGCTTTTGTAATAAAATAGTCGGCTTTTGATTTTGATTTTAACACAGAGCTCGTAATTAATGTAAACTAAAACCCGAAACGTAAAAATGGGGTCAATTCAAATAGTGTAAAATTAATTTCAATGATTGGCTCTGGCATTTCATTCGGCGCCCCTATTGCCTTGGCGCCTGTGTGCGCCGCACACTTCGTACATATGGGCGGCGCGGCCCTGGCATTGGTCAGGGGAAAAATTAATTTTAGGTGCGAGAAATTAAAGTTCAAATAACAATTGGGTCTGTACCTCTCGTATTATTTTACTTTTTTTATTTTTATTTTACTCTAGTTTTTTTTTTATAAATTTTTAATTATTACTGAGTTTTTTTAAAGCTGAAACAACATTCCAACCTGGAAATTATTCGTACCCATTTGTTTTCAATTTACCAGTAGATCTGCCTTCCTCGGTAACAGAAACTATGGGTAATATTAAGTACCAAGTCAAAGCTACAATTGATAAACCTTGGGCTCCAGATTTTACTGCAAAGAAGAACTTTTTTGTTTATTCCTACATAAACCTTAACCATGTGCCTTCATTACAGGTTAGAAATTTAACAATGACTGTTTTATGTTGATAGTGATTTTGTAGGATCCAGCTGTATTTACTGATGAAAAAACATATTTATTTGGTAGCGGTGAAGTAACCAAAGTTGTTGTCCAATTACCTAAAACTGGTTATGTTCCTGACGAGATGATTTCTTTTACTTGTTCTGTCAGGAATAATTCGAGTGTTAAAGTCAATGAAGTGATATTTAATTTTGTTCAGGTAATTTGAATTTTGATTTTCCGATTGATGTATAGAGAATAGAAGAAAGTAGAAGAACGAACAGGAAATTTTTCGGTTTTTGACGAATAAAATTTATTACTATTATTCTTGCGTTAAATATAGTCACGACGTCACATGAATTATTTCTCTCTTGAGACACCAACACCATGACAGAACATTATCTCTAAATTTCATTGGCTGGAAAATATTAATAAATTTAAATTCCAAATTGTAGAAATTAGAAAAGCATCAATCTTTTCTCACGAAAAGTCTTGATTGCCTAATGACGAATTTAGAAAAAAATAACTTTATAACATTCCAAAGTTTACACTTTTTCGAGCAAAGTTTTTTGTCTTTATTTGCATTATTCTAAGAAAAGCTCACAAATAAAAATTACTTGAATAATATTATAATTTGATAAAAGTGTGAACTTTCTCCTCTATTATCTGCCAGTCGTTCTGTATTGAGTCAACTGTTTATCATACCTTTTTTATATTTTATGAATAGGGTTATGAATTAAAGACCAATTACAACTCTAAAGAAATTTTGGCTTTGGATGGTCAAACGTTTGCAATTACAAATGGACAAGTTCTACCTTTTAGTGAACAAACATGGGATTTACAAATAAGAGTTCCTAGTAATGTGTACAATGGCAATATTCAACGCTGCACAATTATGAGGGCATTTTGGGAATTAAGAGTGAGTAATATATAATATCAAATTATGCTTAAGAGAATAATTGAATTTTTGCTCTTTTTGATGGTTGTTTAGGGCGAAGTGCGTCTTCCACTGATGTATTCTAATTTAAAAATTAAAGTTCCAATAACAATAGGGTCTGTACCTATGGTAACATCCGCCACAACGAACAAAAAATAACAACAACCGGGGTTACCAATAATTTCAACAAATGAGGCATTCTAACGAAAATATTTGCTTGTTGAGTGAAACATCTCAATGCTTTTATATTAAATAATTATTTTTTTATCTCACAGTGCAGGTTATTCTTAAAGAAGTTTTTTTGCCATAAGTGTCTACGATAATAGAGAAGAAATAAAATAAAAAATTTTTAATTGAAAAAGTTAATTAAACACTAATAGAATTCAATATTATTTGAGCTTTCAGCAAAGAATATATAGCTTTCGTCAGAAATTGATTTTTTTTATGCGTTTTTATTTTATTGGCATTTTAATTAGCTTCTTCAATTACATTTTTTTTATTTTATCGTATTTCTCAAGTTAATGATGTATATATTTTCATAATCGAAGAAATGTATTCACTAATAATAAAATAAATTTGCATATTTGACAAGAAAAGTAATAATATAATATTCGTATTTTGTACACTGCTCCCTTGTTAAGATAAGTCTTTATATTGACCTGCTTGGGTAGATAAATACTGGAGGTAAGATATTAGAGTAGAGACTTGCAACATACTGGAGTGTAAACTCAATTATTTACATGAATCTACGTACTACATCTATTCACACTTATCCAAGTTATAAATACAAGAATGATTATAAAAATTAGATTTTGTGTCATATAATCTTGAATAACCAAAACACCCAACCGCGTTAGCTGTTAACATCCACACCATTCTACACATCACCTGATATGTCATCTGTTAAGTGTTATTTTAATATTCCCTCCTTAATTTTTGTTTTTGAATATATTCATGTTTGGTAAGGAAGTTGCAGGTTGGCTGGGATTTGCAAATCAAACGCTATCTCAGTTTGTCGACGTTTCGGACGCCTTTATGGGTCCATTCTCAAGACTAAGAAAAGAGAACAACAATATAAAACCGACAAAATTCAAAAATAACGCTTTCAACACAGAAAACACCCAAAAAACTCACCGAAAAACCGAGTGATGTTGGCTCGTTTGATAACAGCATGTAAGGAGATATACATATACTATGTTGCACGAAAGATCACTCTCAACAAAGTCAACAATGTTAAAAATATAAATACAAGGTCAAACAAAGGGTTCCTCCCCCGGACAAAGCCAACGTAGTCTACAAAATAAAATAATGCTGTAATAATGCTGAAAAAAACATGTCAAGATATATCAATTTTTATAACTCCAAATTTTTGGAAACAATAAATTTTAGGTTTTATTATTAATGATCTTTATTCACAATCAGTTAGTAAACGACACATCTCCGACTTTTAATAAGTTGGGAAGCAGTTTATTATTTACTTTCACTTGCCAACCAATCAGAAAGCTATTTTGTTTTACGTCCCAACCAAGTGGTCACTTCCCGACCTGCAATGTCGAATTGTCTGTTGACAAGAAATGGAATTAACAAAAAATTTAATTTTAAAAAATTAAATAAAATGAAATTTGATGATATTTAATTATTTACAAACTGATTGTGAATAAAGTAGCATACATACCTGGGTGTCAATCTTCATTCTTCGCCGCTTCGCGTCTTTTAGCTTAGCGCTCGGCTCTAATAAATCATTTTCCACCTTGGCACGTAATATACTATTGTTTACCGGTATCTTTGAAAAACATTACAATTTTAGACATTTGTTTTAAATAATATAATATGTAGAAAGTTAGTAATTAATGTATGACCAATTACGTAATATTACTATATTTTGTAATTAGAAACAATCACAAACGGGCGAATAGAAACTGTTTTTCCTGGCCCTAGTTTACCTGGTAAACTAGGTAGTTACGCCACTGCATACCAATTATTTTATTTTTATTAATAAATTCATCCCATGGACAAATGTAAAATGGGTGAAAGGTGTGAAATTCGGTTTGATAAACCACATTATTATCCAGGAAACACAATTAATGGATTTGTAATTTGCAATTTCAACTCTCAAAATAAAGTCCGAGGTATGTTTACGTGCTTGAAGAAATTTAAATTAAATTGTACAATTAATTTAATAAAACAGAACCAAACTTTATAACCAAGCACATAACATAATTATTAAGTATTAACAGGGGCGGCGGTAGTTTTTTTTTATTGTATGTTATTTTATGCACCTAACTACCTAACACATCTAACTCGGATAATATGCTTTTATGGCCTCTTCTTAAAGCTATTTTAATATTCTTTTATCAATCCTATTGTAAAATTCAATTAGTCAATAACCAAAATTACAAATTTATGATGATAAAAACGTCACACAACGGGAGGGGGAGTCATAGGGATAAATCTAAGTTCCGTCGCAATAAAAAATTAAATAAAATTATAAAAAACATAATTCAATATTTAATTAAATTCAATATTATTTCAATTTTGTCTTATTATTCTATGCGAGACGCTTAATTAGCGTAATAAGTTATTAGTAACAAAGTAACATTTTGTTATAATTATCTCCGTGCTTCGGAGGGCACGTAAAGCTAGCGGTTGATGGTTTACCTTCATAAAAAATAAAGAAAAAACCAGGATTACGGACATATTTTAGGCAAACATATCAACTTCATTGAACTATGCATATTATTCAATGAAATACATAGTACATTTTATCAAAAAAAATTAAACAAAATTATATCAATTATTAGACATACATGTGCAATACCAATCATTAATTTTAGTCAATTATTTATTTATCAAAAAAGAGATAACCACATATTTGACAATCTTTAGTAGAGCTTTAATAATTATTTATAATCGGGTAAACAAAAGCAATATTTATGAATATCTATATCTTAGGCACTGATTTTGATTTAGGTACAGAATACCGAGCTAACAAATTTATGTATCTAATTCAATTCAGTCAAAAATGTATTTATCCTCTTTTTCTGTAACACCATGAAAAACATGTTTTGTTAAATTTGTATCTTGAAATATTTTTATAGATATTCGTATTCGACTCAAAGGCAAAGCTGATATGGAATGGACAGTAGGTAAAACTCGTCATTTTATCGATGAACACTATTTTGATATGGTAGCACATTTATTAGAATGTAAGAAGCTTTTTAGCTTTATATAATCCTAGTTAAAAGTAAAGTAAAACCTGTATAAGCCGAATATGTTTGGAACCAAAATATTTTGTTTTACCTAATATTTCGATTTAAATGAAGAAACCGTTAATGCCTAATTAACCAAATTTTGTCCATGATAAACTGGATTTTCGTCTTTTTCAGAGTCCGAGTTTATATAATACAATTTCTATTCTATATTATGTAAATAACTTTATGAATCACTATGGAGGTTCTTAGGATGGAGTAGTATTTCCATTGCTAAATTCTTTATTTTTTTTTAAATAAAAATTGTTTTATGGTAATATGTTGTAAAATAGTACTTACATTGTTTTGGTAGGATCTGACGTTAGACTTTTTGTGGGAAGTTTGTAGGATTGTAGCGTGAATCGTAAAAGAAGGAATATATTAGCAAAAAGTACCTATATTAGCTCCGAATAAAACAAAATACTATATTCAAGTTTTCTTTATGAAAACTTTTTTCATATGAAAAACAATAACAACTATCATAACAAATTACCAGAAATCCTACCTTTATCATTCATCAATATCACAAATGCTATTTTATTTCTCATCCGACCTAAATTTTTTTATTTTTATGGAACCGTTCTTTAGGATTAAAATCCGCTCTTTGCTAGATATAGCTCATTAAATAAATAAGCTACAAAATTATTTAAAAAATGCAATGGCTAGTTTGGTCTTGATTTTCACTATACATTTCGTGGTCTATATTGTTATTTTACTTTGTTTTTAATTAGTGAACTTTAATTAATATTTAAAATTAATAATAAATTTTTAATTACTACTTTATTTCTTAAAGCTGCTACTACATTTAAACCAGGAAATTATGCATACCCATTTGTTTTCAACTTACCAGTAGATATACCAGCATCGATATCACAAGAGAAAATTAATATTACCTATGAAGTCGTGGCTACAATTGATAAGCGTTGGGCTAAAGATTATACTGCAAAAAAAAACTTGATTGTGTATTCTGACTTAAACCTTAACGTTATGCTTTCATTAGAGGTTTTAAGGTTGCATTAAATTTTTATAATAATTTTAATATGGTTTTGTAGAAACCAGCTATATTTACTGAAGAAAAGGCATATTTAGTTGCTAACAATGGTGTAATAAAAATTATTGTTCAATTACCTAAAACTGGTTATGTTCCTGACGAGATGATTTCTTTTGTTTGTTCTGTAAGGAATAATTCAAATATTCGAGTCGATGATGTGCAATTTTCTTTTGTTCAGGTAATTGTAATTTTACTATTAACAAAATTATGAGGATTAGAAATGAGTAAACAATGAAATATTTTTATGTTTTGATGAATAGCATTTGCATCCAAGCGGTCACGTTCAAAAGGTCGCATGCAAACGTCCTAGAGTCCTAGACCGTATATTGTGTAGTCATTGTTTAATCGCTTCATAAGTTGTTCATTGTAGTTAATAATTGCGTTTCTCGACCCTGTATTGTAATTTATTTAATTCAAATTGGATAAGTATTCTCGAGTTTTTTGGATCCTTGAAAAAAAATCCATGCATATCCACTAACCGGTTTCAATTTTTTTAATATAGGCCTTCATCAGAGTCTACAATCGAAAAAGATAATCATAATCTTAACATCACCAAAAACAAAAAAAAACAACAAAAACACAACTTACTAGTGAGATTGATTCTTTTCATTGATATTGTAGAACACTCCTTTTAAAATTGTATAGGTATATAACCAACAGTATTTCATATATAACAAACATTATTTTTTTCTAGTATACCGCGAAGCGTTTTAATTTTTTTATATAGAGTAAATATTAGATAAATTGCAATTTTAATTACTCATAGATGATTTACTATTATTTAATTCTTTCCAAATAATTCTGCAATGTCACATTCTTAGGGTTTTGAAACAATAATTGGGTTTACATCTACACAAGTTTTGAATTTGGTAGGTCAACCGTATGCAATTACCAATGGAATTGTTTTACCTCATAGTGAACAAACATGGGAATTACAAATTAGAGTTCCTGGCAATGCATTTAATGGCAATATTCAGCATTGCAAAATTATGAAAACATTTTCGGAATTAAGAGTAAGCTGGATAAAATTAAATTAATGCTAAAGAAACTAATTGAATTTTTACTTTTATCTATAATTATTTAGGGTGAAGTACTACTACCGCTGTTGTATTCTAATATACAAATTAAAGTTCCAATAACAATTGGATCTGTACCAAAATAATAATACTAATAAATGACAAAACCCTTGGTTGAAGTTATTTATAGTCACTACCCACGAACCCTCTCTAAAGAGGGTTGTTATAGTAGCTCATACTATCGATAAATTATAATATAAATAATTAATTTAAAAAAATAAAAAAAATTAAATTAAAATACATTTTATTAAATAAAAAAACCTACATAATCAATGATTCTGCGCAGAAAGGAGTTTCCATATATTCACGCTATAGTCATGAATTAAATTTAATTAATCGTGAATTAAAAAAATATTTATTATTAATTAATCAACCATAATAAATTAAAAAATTTTTAATTTATTTATTTTTATTTTTTAATTTTTATTTATTTAAATTATTATTATATTAATATATTAATCAAATTTGGGATTTTTACAATACAACCATTGTCTGTAACATAATAAATATTAACTGTGATTTTTAATAATAATATTTACAAATGTAATTAAAGTGCCTTAACTAAAATAAAAATGTAATGATTTATTATTGAATCAATTATTAGATTTGTTAAAAAAAAATTGTCGCCATATTGAAAACCATATTGGGTTACTGTCGAGAGCAACAGCACTGAACCAAAGAAAATTAACAAAAAATTTTTCTAAGGAAAGCTATTTTCTAAAAATTTTACACGGATTAGGGCTGTTTGACCGATAACAAAGCGAGAACCGCTAATTAATTAGAAATGTATTGATTTTTCTCACTTTTTTTTCAATTTTTATAAAAATTTTTGCCAAATTTGTCGATTTTTACCTCCGAGCAACATGCTTTTTTCTGTAAAATTTTATTCCAATTTATTAACAATATTACAAAATAAAGTAAAAAAACAATAAATAAAGTTACAATTTCATAAAAAAATTACAATTATGCTGGCGGTGGAGGAGGGGGTGGGGGCCAGCTGTAATAGTAGTTATAATTGGTGTGATAATGGTTCGTGTAGTGGCAATTTTTGTACACCATTTTTTTGCGCTGAGTCGGGTTTATCGTTCTTCCGGGATGCCCGTGGACCCCGTTGGCTCAGCGCGCCGAAATATTCTTTCTTTATTTCTTGCTCTTGCGGAAGGAGGAAGGCTTCTGATCTTCTTTCCGGAACGCTCATGGATCACGTTGGCTCAGTGCGATAAAGTCTTCGTCGCTGTCTTCCAGCAATGGCGGTGGTGTTGGCGGTGCCACTTTCACGGAACGTTTCCGCTTCCTTTTTCCCGATTTGGGGATCACAGCCACGTCTTCCGGTAACGGAATTTTACTAGTTAATGGCTATGGTTCTTAGGATCTACCACTGGCACGGAAAAACCGCCTTCTTGGACAGAGTTGACGATTTCCTGCAACTTTTCGGGTTGCAGTTGAATGTACGTTTTCATCGCTTCCATCAATTTGTGCCCTGAAGCAAAGAAAATATTTTTATTTTTTAAATTTCTTATTGTAAGATTTTCATACGCCTTACCTGTAACTTTCATCGTCAGAAGCGTCGGTACGTTTATATTCGCCAGCTTCGTGACAGCGTCGCCCGGGCGCTATAGTTTGTGAACTTTTTCCCCTTTAATCCGGCTTTTTCTGCGGTCTTTTTCAACCATTTCCCTATCGTATTCTTCCCCACTGGCTTTGTGTTGTCGAATTCAAACGCCGGTGTTGATTAAAATTTAGAAAAAGTCTGAGGGGGGGGGCAGTCTTCAGGTCGCTTCGACAGCATTTTGGTGTAAAGCCGGACTTGGCACAATTCAGGACGGGCTTTGTTTGACAACAACTATTTGTCGCTGGTCAATCCTCTTGACCCGCCTGGTGCTCTCTTCGAAAAAACGGGATTGTACTTTAATCGCCCGGTTTTTTCTCATTTGTTGTTCAGTTCTAAAGAGAAATGGTTCGTCAACGCTGCCACGGCCTCGTTTCGTCTTCAGGCTAATTCCACTATGAGGAATAGTGGAATGGTGGCTATGAGAAAAAATTTCCGGTTTAACCCGTTTGGATTCCAATCATCGTGCAACAGTGCCATTTCCTCTACTTCCGTTAAAGCGACAGCGCTCTCTACACGCTTTTTGGGATCTTCTTACAAACTGCGGTGTTTGGCATTGCGTGTCGCTCTGGATTTCGCAAATTTCGAGTTAAATTTGACCCCGTGCTCTGAAAAAAAGCCGAGTGCAAAAATATCCAAGATGGCCCCCGCGAGGTTTGTAATCAGTAGAACTAAAACACAATTTGAACTTTTTCTTTTTGACTATAGGGTAGAATACATATTTATAAGCATATTGTAACAAAAATTGTTGAGGATTAGGAATTAGTTAGAAATTAAAAAACGGCATTTTAAAATTTTGAAAAGCAGGCACTTTGTTAAACTCGACACCTGTGTTGTGCTTGGGGTATCGCCTACGAAGCTTTATCGGTCCGAGCGGAAGGACTTTCTGTTACCGGTCCGTGCGCTCTGAATTAGTCTTAACCATTGCAATTTGGTGAGGACATTAACTATCACCGATAAAATAACAAGATTTTGGAATTGGAATTCCTTGACACGGAAAACTTTAGCAGCGACGTCCTAAATTCGATTGACAATCGTGTTTCAAATCGCGCAACTGTTTTTTCCCGTTTCAGGGACATCCTTTTTCAACCCTCGTTTTGGTCATCCCTGCACGACCCACGAGACGTCCGAAGCGGTTCACTCACGACATAGACGCGTACACTTTTTGAGGTTCAAATAGCTGATCTCCCACAAAATCCCCTTTTTGATATTTTTCGACACACATTTGGCAAACTTCGGTTCAACTTCTTCAAAGTTCAAAATTCAAAATTTTTCAAGATCTCCAACGCCTGTTATTCACTCACCAGATGAAGAAGATTAAAGATCCTACGGCGCTAAACACTTCGCATTGCCATTCCACGTTGCGATGCAACGTTAATACTTAGGCAAATTATTATGAAGTGAATAAATTGCTAGAATCGACTTATACATGAGCGGAAGCGCGCATTTAAAGGTGGGTAGCATCGCAGTCGACTATCCACCGTCCCGAGGTTAATATTATTTAATTATCCACCCTTGGCGAGTTTTATCATCTACGGGCATATTTTTAGTAATACAGCGCTAAACGGCAAAACGACCTGGAGCGGCCGAAGCGTAGGAGACCGAAGAGGAGGGGGCAGAGGGTCAAATTTGACAGCTCTACTACCCCAATCTCGGATTTAAACAACAACAAAATTTTATTTTGCATTTGTTTTCGAAAATAATAATAATTTTTGGGGCTCTACCTTCGAAGAAGCGTAGTAATTCACCATTTTTTTTAATTCACCAATAACCCTTTAATCGCAAGCAGGAATATTGCGAGACCCGATACACGTCGTCGACCGGAGTCTAGCGGTATGTGAATATTACAAGCCTTTTTAAATTTCAATTTTCAAATTAAGTGTTTTCGAAAACTAAGGCCTAATTCTACAAAATTATTATTGCAAGCTGCCTATAGTCGAAAATAGAAAATTAACCTAAAAAATTAATTAGCCTATAGTCGTCTCGTCTTCCCTATTATCAATAGGAAAAAGTTCAAATGGTAGGGTGGTTTGACTGACAGATCCCCAATATTAAGTGATGCATGAACTGTATCTCTGGTATACTATATCAATTGCAAAAACTTGCATTTTTGAACTACTACAACCAATGTGGCATTGCCTTAATTAAATTTTACTCATATATTTCTAAATATTCTATCTAGAAATCGGTTTTAGAACGTCTTGCGACATTGTCCAATGATTAGATTATTTCTAGACTCTTTTTAGTAAATATACGTTTTCATGAGTAGACAGGGAACTAGCCTGACGCCTCAACTCCCAACTTGGAGAACTTTTGGCTTCAGATCAATATTAGACTCTAGATCGTTTTAGTGCTCTAAATATTTTGAATTTAATTTTAACTTTAAAAATTAATTATTTAAAATTTTTATTAGTTTAATAAAAATACATTTTAATAACACATTAAATTTTTGGGCGAACTTAAGATGGGCGAAAGGTGTGATATTCAGTTGAATAAATCATATTACTATCCAGGAGACACAGTTAATGGATTTGTTGTTTGCCATTTCAAGTTCGAAAATAAAGTCAGAGGTATGATCGCATGTTTTGAAAATAAACCATTTCGAATTTAATTTTGCAAAACATAATTGAGGTGCTCATCTATAAAGCTTATAGGCGTTCTCATCAGTAGCGGCGGTGAAGTTTTTAGATGCTGGGCTAATATAGGTAAAGAAAATTATTTCTCTGGGCGAACAGAGAAGTCATTTTTTTGAGAAGAGGTTAATTTATTTTTAATGCACTCGATAAATTTCTTGTGGAAGTTTTTGTAATAAATTTTCGGATAACATATCAAAAGATTAAAATTAAAGATGCTAAACTCGTCTAATAGATTGCCGTGTTATTTTTCTATCTAATAAATCTTCAACTTTTTTTAAATCTTAATTATAATTTTCCAACTTACAGAAAATTTATTGTGAACATTTTTTTCCAACCTAATATAATATTTTGTGTACTAGTGTGTTATATCTTACAAACTCATTATAATTTCACCTGTTTAATTGCTTTTTTATAGAACGAAAAGATGGACAACGCGAAAAATAGACTTATGTACATTGCTATAACCTTCTTACCACATAACTTTAATTTGTTATTACACAATTTTTTTATTTGAATTTTTAGTAATTCATAGATTATTTCTTATTGGTCAAATGTCTATCTTTAAATATTTTTTTTAGATATTCGTGTCAGATTTAAAGGCGAAGCTGAAGTGCATTGGAAAGTAGGTAAATCGAACTACTCGAGCGAAGAACAATATTTTGATATGGAATCTAATTTATTAGCATGTAAGAAACTTTTTAGATTCATATAATAATAGTACAGTGTAACGTCGATAAGCCGTTTCGTTTCTGGCTTATACAGGATTCAGTGTATACATTAATTGTCAATTATGTAAATCGGGCGTTGACGTCAATGGTCGGGCAATTACGTGAATGCCCGGTTATTGACGTGATTTCCCGTTAACCGTGGGCAATAATGTAAATATTTTTATCTGATGGGAATATTTACGTCTTTGGGCGATCAATGACGTTATGGACAAAGAGGAATGGACAATAATGATATCATTATAGAATAAAAACTAAAAGGAACAGCAAAATGTCGATTTGAATTTAACAGACAACTGGCGAGTGACATTTACGCGTGTTGTATTCATTGTATTATAATTATAATCATTTATTAACAAAAATTAAAATGGAAAACAAACAAAATTTCCCCGGATACGGGGAATTTAACGGATATTGGGTGTGAATGGTAGTAAATCAAACACTTATTGTCTGCCGGCCAATGTTTCGAACTATTTATTAGTTCATCCTCAGAGCTAAAATATATAACAGAGGTGATACAATCTTTAAACGGTAGTCTAAAGGGCGTCAACATACCTGACAGTCAGAGATGGTAAACGTTTGAAAATACAATATGGTGTCGGGAATTGATACAGATACACAGGACAATTACATCAACGATCGTCATCAGATAACCGATAGTGACAATTACATTCACGTTCAATGGATTAAATTGCAATACAAATTTTAAAAATTCCCGCTACAACACCACGCTAACAGAAAGTTTATTATTATAAAATAAGAGAAATTCAAACAAATTAACGTAAGTATAAAAATAGATATCAAAAATACCCTAAAGACACCAGCCAGGAACAAAATCATACAAAAAATATGCACACATCATAAAATAAAAAACGAAGAACGTCCACCCACCAAGGCCACAATCACTTACGCTGCAAAACTTTCATCCTTTGTCTGTGGCTTCTTAAAAAGTTAGAATAGCCATAGCCATTATTAATGTTTTTATAATCAATCTGGATGTTAATACATTTATCATTGGTGAATATAAAGGAAGCTTCAATAAATAAATGTTTTCCCTAATGTCTCTCGGATGCCAGTATTTCAATTTCTTCATCCTTAAAATTCTGTTGGTTTTCCAAAGCATGCTCCGATAATTCTGTTTTGGACTTACTCTGAAGGATGTCGTATTGATGTTGGTAGACTCTTTTAAACAAGTGTTGGGAAGTCTGTCCCCAATATTCCCTGAGGATGAACTAATAAATAGTTCGAAACGTTGGTCAGCAGACAATAAGTGTTTGATTTACTACTCTTCACACCCAATATCCGCTACATTTGCAAAAATTAAAATTAGTGTGCGGTCTACCATAAAAAAAAAGTTTCGAAAAAAAATTTATGACGCAATTTGATTTGGTTCTAGACAAACCGACTAACTAGACTATTATTTATAAAATAATCAATCGTGATATAAAGTTGCGAATGTCACAAAGTCGAGTGCACATCGAGGGAGATCTACCCTCTTCCTAGTAGCGCAATTTGCTCAGTAGAACAGGTTTAGGGGAATATTTTTAGTGAGTACGGAGTTTGTCAAACGCAACCACGGCAAATTTCGGATCGATGCTAATCGGTAGACCGACGTTAATCCGTAGACTGCACGCTATAGTGGCACCCTGCATTCTATTGAAGTCTCTCTTGTTTTACAAAGTATACTTCTTTGATTGCAATATGAAAAAAGTTATAAAATACATAATTGGTTACACAAAAAAAATCAAAGATCAATAACTTCAACTATAATAAAATGTAAAAAAAATATTAATCTTAAATGTCATACAAAAAAAGGGATATCAATCTAATTTACTAATTCAAAATTCTTCAGGATATCAAAGATTGATGAAAATTCATTTTGATTATTCATGTTCAGTTTGCTAATGATTTTCACTACGTATTTCGTGATCTGTATGTATACTACATAATTATGATGTTATTTTATTCTATGGTTTTATACATATTTTAATTATTAATTTTTTAAAGCTGAAACAACATTTCAACCAGGAAATTATACATTTCCATTCGTTTTTAATTTACCAGCAAATCTACCTTCATCTTTAACAGAAACGAAGGGTAATATTAAGTATCAAGTCATAAGTACAATTGATAGGCCTTGGGCTCCAAATTATACCGCAAAAAAATTTTTTTACGTTTATTCCTACACAAACCTCAACGATGTGCCTTCATTAAAGGTTTTAAGTTTCATAATAACTGTTTTATTATACTGATTTCAATTTTGTAGAATCCAGCTAAATTTGTTGCAAACGAGCAATATTTATTTGCTAGCAATAAGCCAGTAAAAATTATTGTCAATTTACCTAAAACTGGTTATATTCCTGGAGAGATGATTTCGTTTACTTCTTCTGTAATAAATAATTCTAGTATTAAAGTGAAGGGTGTGCACTTCAATTTTGTTCAGGTAATTTGAATTTTAATTGATTTGTAAAACAATTAAGAGAGAGTGGGGAGGAGTGGGATATTTCAAATACGACCAGTGGTTAAATGTTTACAATCTAAGAAGTAAGTGTCAATTTGCATGAAATACTAAATAAATAGCTGATTTGAGATTAGTTCATAGCAGATTCAACCGGAAATACAAGGAAACAAAACTTCATGGTACTTCAGCCTTTTGCTATTTTGTTTCAATTTTAAAACCTAGGTACTAGTTTACATAAATTTTAAGTGTAAACAATAACATAGCAGTTGATCAATCAATTATTCCAATATTGTAATTATTATAAAATGAAATAAAAATTTATTCGAATGCTATTTACAAAACAAATTTGCAATATTCCATTCTCCCTGGGTAGGAATGGAAAAACATTTTGCATAAAAATTTATTTACTTTTTTATACTATGACTATTTTATATTCTTTAAATAGAGTTTTGAATTAACAGCTGAGAGTAGAACTACACAAATATTGAGTTTGGAAGGCCAAACGTTTGCAATTACAGATGGAATAGTTTTACCTTTCAGTGAACAAACATGGGATTTAGAGTTGAGAGTTCCTGGTAATGTGTACAATGGAAATATTCGGCAGTGCAAAATTATAAAAGCATGTTGGGAATTAAGAGTAAGTTTGGTAACAATGAATAAAATTTATTAATGCTGACGTGAAGCACCTGAATACCATAAAATGGTCTGTATTTGAACGAATTTTGATGTTTTTCTTCAGTAAGTATGTGGTAGCAAGACGTAAAATCAAATTTCCCACACTTTCACTTTGACATAATCGAATCTAGCAATACCTATAGTTTTTGCTTGCACTACCTTATGGTCTTTTTATTTGCCTTTGCCAGTTGGCTAGATAGGAACCCTATACCAGTTCATAATCAATTTTGAAAACTTATCATTATAAATCATCATAATAATTGAATTCTAGTAAGACGAGATTAGAGATTTGTACACAATATAATAAATTATGAATATAGCTTACTTTAATTCAAGTAGGTCACTTTGCGACAAACAACAACAGATACATTTTTTATAACAAAGAAATTTTATTAAGTTTTGAAACAAGTGCTTGGTGGTCAACTTGCAAGGGACATATTTCCTCCCTCTCTTCTTGTAGTTCTCGTGATGATGTGGAGCTCAGTGGTGTTCGGTTCAACCCCTGTCTTGGCGCGGATTTAAAATACTAGTTTGGCGGTAATTAGAAGTCGTACGTAAAGCGCCTAGATACAAATTGCATTTATATCATTACAAATATAACTAAAACACGCTTACAGGACATAATACTACGATTACTTATCATTTTGTGTGCTTCGCGACGAGGTCAAAATGCTTTCTTCTGAGCTTTATCGTGTATAGTATATCTCCGGTGTGGAAAAGGAAATTTTTATTTGCTAAATACTTTGCAACGGTATATACCCATTGTGGTCATTTTAATTACCAGTATCATTCTGATAAGCGTGTCGAGTATCACCTGAGTGTATCCGAGGCTTGTGTCTTTGATGGCATCGTTGACCTATCTGACAGCTTTAGCATGGGACCTGATGGTGATCTATCATATTTTTTAAAAGAATGTTTGTTTTCATTGTGTGGTCTCATATATAATATTTTTAAGATCTCTCTTCGAAGTCGTTGTTTTCCGAAGGTTTGGAAGGAAAGTTTTATTATGCCTCTATTCAAGAAGGGCGAAAGAAGCGATATCGGTAATTACAGAGATATTCCAATTGGCCCTTCCAATTTGTTGTCATTTGTCACGTATTCTTTAGATGCATTCGAGAATCATCTTCAGGTTGATTCTGTATACACGGACTTTGCTAAAGCATTTGATCAAGTGGATCACTTAGCTCTTTTGGCAAAGATTTTGTTGAATGACTTGGCAGCTACTTAATGGGTAGAACCCAAAGAGTCAGAATTGACGGCTTAATTTCTTCTGAAATATCGGTGATTTCTGGCGTTCCCCAGGGTTCGCACTACGAACCTATATTATTTTTGTTGTTCATCAATGATGTGGGGGGATCCTTCGTAATTCGTTTCACTTGCTATTCGCTGATGATCTGAAAGTTTTTCGTACTATCAGCTCTCTCGCTGATAAGTTACTATTGTTTTTTCAGACTTGTTTTGGAGAAGTTTTAGATATTAGGGTATACACCACGATATAAAAAAGGCTGTAAGCTTCAATATTGCCTGTGTATATTATGCTATTCAACTATTTGTCGGTAGCTGTAGGAAGTTTTTTTCTTATTTCATAGAATCTGAAACCGGAAATAATATTGTTTGCAACATTTAGCTCAGCATAGAATCTGGTGATTTCATCATGAAATCTGATGATTTCATTCATAATTTCCAATTATAGCAACATTTTATTTTTCTTTTCTATCTTTTCTTACAGATGGAAAGCCACCACTCTTTAGTCTTTTGAAAGGGTCTTTAGTCTTTCGTCCAGTATTAGAATTTAGGCTATTTGTTCAAATTTATCCCATTTTACGGTATAGACCATACTTGATATTTGCTCTACATTTGACTCTAAACAAAGTTATTTGTTTTTAGAATGAAATGTGAAGCACAAGTTGAATATTATACTGTTTGTAAATTTTGCACCAAACACGTCATAAATACAAATTTGACGATGTCTATCATCACCATGACATAAAAATTAAATTTTATTTATACTATGTACACAGTATGTGATAATATGCGATTGTATAGTAATTTTTATTTTTATAAGATTGTTTATGTCTACTTGTGATTACAGTATTGCAGGTTCTGACGATAGTTCAGTTTGTTAAACTGTTGTAATCGCTGATGTTTAAAATTTTGACAACACCATTCCAATGTAACGTAATAAATTTAATATTCATGACTTATATTAGTTCAAAATTTACAAACAGTAATCAGCGCTTTACGTCACACTGGTGACGTTACTATGGTAACTAATCACATTTTTCATTTTATTTATAATTATTTAGGGCGAAGTGATTCTACCACTGTTGTATTTTAATGTAAAAATCAGCATTCCAATAACAATTGGGTCTGTACCATTTATAACACCGTCACAATAGCCAAATGACGACTAAAAACCAATAATTTACAACAAATGAAACTTTTTAAATTGATGTTTAACATCTTAAAAAGATCAAACCTAGATCTCAGATCAAAGTAGTTTTTAAATTTTTGTATAATTTGTTTATAATGTTAACGTAATGACTTGATGAAGCCTCACGAGGCCTTCACATTACTCTTTGTTGGGTAATTGCGCTTGGATTTTAATACTGTTCTATGCAGATAAGTATTTATGTATCTTGTTAAGCCAATTATGCAAAACATAATATATTAAACGAAAACATTAGATTTAAATGCTTTAAATGCATCCAGTAGCATTTGATTTTATAACTTGATACCCCAATCCACTCATGGAGATGTATAGTTGGCTCGAGTATAATAATTCAGACCTGAAAATATAAATATTTTAAAAAATTTTGATTAATTTAGGAAATAATCAATATTAAAAATATTAGATTAGATTCAATATTTTTTTAAATTCAATTTAAATTAAATTTAATATTAAAAATTCGATATTTCGAAACTCCATTCTATTAACTATGTGTAACCTACGTAAATAGTTAAATCGCGATATTTTAAAGATTGCAATTGCGGTATAGAATTGCAACAGTTAACATCGTAGCATAATTTTATTTTAAATTGCATTTAATAATTATAGCCAAATTTTATTTAAAAATAGAGATTTTTGCCGTTCTAAACCCGTGTGTTTAAATATCTGCCGTTTTAAGGGGATTATTTTATTTAGTGCATGGACAAGCAAATTTTATTTAAAATTGATACCCGTGCCTGTCTAGACCTGTACCACATTTTGTTTTTGGAGGATTTTTTTTAAACAAGTTCTATTGCTATCTGTCGGTTTCAAATTTTGTAAACCTGAAAATCTTGCTATTTCTGTTATAAACTAAAAGAAATTTGCATTTACTTACTCCTATATATAAACTTTTGCGATGGGCGGAGCTGAACATGTGGAAACAGCCAATATAGTATTAGCATGTATTAGCATTAATTTGACGATTTTGGCTATTTTTTACTAAAATTTGCAAACGTTTCATAAAATTTTATGTTTATAATTTACGTTTTCAACTAATATAATTTAATTAGAAAAATTTTAAATTTCGGGTCTGAGATATCATACTCTTTCTGTATAAATTTATTTGTATTAGGTTTGTATGTATACAACTGTGATTTAATAATAACATTAATTAATGTAAAATGTAACTGAGTGTCTTACATATAACAATAAAATAATACTTGCACATTATGTACTAAGCATTATGTGATTATTATTGAATTTTAATACTATAAAATTTATTGTCTGTGAAATATTTATTACATAAAAATAATTTTAAGAATGTTTTTTAATAATGTTGAATATTAACATAAAGCAATAGAAAACTTGAATATATTATTACTTGTGTATTGATTTCTTAAAAAATGAACAATAAAACCTAGCCGGCTATAGTGGTTCGCCTAGCAACCTTCCGGTATTAGATGCAAATGGATCAGTTTAGATAATCAAATATGAAACGTATGACTTTTCGGTCTTTCTGTCTCGGCCAATACTACAAAAATTGAAAACCCTAATTCAATAAATTTTTGGTCTTGATAATGGTTGTCAAAAACAGTTTAACAAAATAAAACCTTACCATAGGTGGTGCTAAACTTATGGAAACAGCCAATAGAATGTAGTGTTGTACATTTTGGCTCTTTGTACGCGTATTTTTGAATGATCTTCAAAATTTTATTTATATAATAATTGAAATATACGCAATTTTCTGCCATAATTTCATTAAAATATTTTTAAATTCGTGGTTCACTTTATCGTCCTACTCCTCTACTTTCCATACAGATTACTACAGTGGTGGCAGCGGTGGGATTTAAAAAAATAATCTGTTCGTATTTTGATAATTTTGAAAAATATAATACTAAATGCAAATGAAATATTCTAAATATGGTTTATTAGATGTTTGAAATATTTACATCAAATTATAATGCATTACAAAATATGTAGTATTTACATGATATATACACAAAAATTGTTAAATATGTATTCATTAGATGTTACCATTACATTATTTATATTTACATAACATAACTGTAATTTAACAATATTGATTGATTATATTAATAAATTATTTAATACTTTTGTTGTTTTTCGTCTTTTAAGTAACTCTAGAGCTATAAGTCACATTTGAGCTATATTTTCTAACCTTAAAGTTCGTAATCTTCTAATTGCATTGCTGAAGTTCAGACCAATGAGATTAACATTGTATAAAAAAATTTGGAAGTAGTAAATTAATAATAAACTACACATAATTCACGCAAACAACTAATATATTAAATAAAAGTACACTTAAAAATGTATAATACACTAAGGCAGTAAGTAAATTCGTTTTTATTTTAAGTCCTTACTTTTTACTGAAGAAATTAAATGTATTCAGAAATAAACACTTTCTTAAAATCAGGTACACTTCCACCATAATTCTGCAACTTATTTTTTTCCTTCGACTGACTATTGATATCATGATTGTATGGTTCGTATCTGTACTCATTTTCGCTGTAAGAATTATCCAAATAAGTTGCGCTGGTATTTCTAAAATTATTCAAATTGTCGCTACTAGCATTAAATTTCTTAGGCAAATTATTAATTAATCTATAATCAAATTTATCGATGTTATTAATCGAATTACGTTTTTTTTCTACGGCAATAAACGAATTAGATCTGGGAATTTTGTAATCCACTTCTATATACGCTTGAAAATTTTCGAGAGAGCGCTTTGAATTTGATCGCGTAATTCTAAAATTGTTTAGATCAAAATTTTTCGAATTTCTGCTGTTAGTGCATCTCGCTAATATTTCTTCAGTAAAATTATCAGATTTTAGTTTTGGTGGTGGCTGCTTAAACGTAGTGAACTCATTTTTTATGTTATTGTTTATAATTTCGTAACAGTCCGAATTGGCGACCGTAATGATAACTCTATTTTTATCCAGTTTTAACATTTCGTTATTTTTTTGAATCGACTCTGCGTCATCCAAATAATTATTTTGATAAAAATCGAAATCTCCGTTGGCTTCGGTGGTTATCGAGTAACTGCTTTGTGACGTACCGTCGTACTCCATCATTGTGTCATTTAAATTTGTTGTGTCTGTAAGATACTCATCATCAGAACTTATATACGATAAGTCTTGCTTAAAATTCTCACGAGAGATCCTCACGCTGCTTACGTTTTTTTGAAACATTTCTGGGTTTTGTTTAAATTTTTGTAAATCCTTTTGTAAGTCGTTTAAACAGTCTTCGCTTTTACTAATTCTGTTGCTAAGTTTTAAATGATCATTTTTGCCCTTTGCAATTTTAGACCTATTAAGATCGGTTTTGCAGGGAATTGATGAGACGTTTTCCATGATCGATACCCTGCCTAGACTATCCTGACTTAAACTAATACGTTTTTGTAGAGGCTTAATGTTACGAATATCACATTGTTGTAAATTATGACAAAGCGAGTTGTTGGTGAAGCTTTCATTGCGGCGAACCAGCTTAGAACCTACGTCGTAATCACGAGTTGGAAACAAACTGAGTTGACTGGATGATTTGTTGGTATCGCATTTGAGACAAGATCTATGATCGTCTAAATTAGTATTTGAACATGCAAAATGTAAATCTTGTCTTGGACGGACGTAATCTTGTCGTTTTAAATGTGACGAATGAAGATTAACGTTGGATGATTGGGTCGGCACGGTTTTGAGACAAGCTAAAAACGAAAGAAGTTAATTATATTAATTTTTTTTAATTTATCAAATTCTTACTTCGTTGATCTTTATGTCTGCGATAATTATGAATTATCGGTAAGCGACCATCGATACTTGTGTACAAGGAACCGTTCGTGATGGGAAATTTAGGTTCCGACGAACACGTGTATCCTCTTGTTCTCTCCGATTGTTGGATTACTTCCAAACTTTGCGGTTGACTTCCAAAATGACGAAACTTCCCGTCTAAACCAACTGAAATAATTATATTATTACATGAATGCGTATCCGTGACCTTGGATTGAACTTACCTCCTGGTGGTATTTTATCGTTTGGTTTTCTTCTGTCAGAACATTTGTATACTTGTGAAACCCACTTGCAAAATCTGGTATCCACCAGACCTAATCCTATTGGAATCAAAACGTCTTGTAACTGGCCCATCCACAAGGCTATGCCGGTAACAGGCCAAGGTGATATTAATCCCGGAAAAATGCACAACACCTGAAACAAAAACAGTAAAATAAATTTTAATAACAAATTTCTGTTTAAAAATTATGGTAATGATTAAAATGCCACTAGAAGAGTGGTATTTCACGTTTCTGATGTAACTCATGCTATCACGATGTAATAACGTTATATTGCACTTCTGCGACAGTGTGATCTTTTAAATTTATCTAAAAAGTGCAAACCATTTACCGTTGGTGATTTATTGTTGTTAATAAAGATAATTTAGACATACATAATCATCAAATAGTAGTTAGACAAATAATGATGTTTCTTACAAAAGATCAAATTTTGGATAATGAACTAATTGGATAATTGGTCAAACTTCCATTGAAAAAATTCAAGTTCATATAGAAAAGTATGTGTGCAACATAGAAACTTTTTGTAATTTTTGTGGGTGTAATAACAATAATAATTATTATAATTTGTTCCAGTGGGTTTGGTACATATCACACCTATTTTCTGTACATGTAATTAACCTTTTTAGTGGTTAACTGCAAAGGTAACTAAAATGAAAGTAAATTTGTATATCTGTTATTATATTCAATATTATTCTTATTGCGATAAGGAAGATCATTGGCAGAGGATTGCAGAACGATTTCTGTTCCAGTTTTAAAAGTTCGTGTCTTCAATTTAACCTTTGCACTAAAAACCACAATATATTTTACCAATATGTAGGTTAGAACAACTATTACAGATAATAGTCAATGTTCCGTATTTGAATAAATTAAATATTACTTAATTTTAAATTTGTGGTAACTGTCTTTGAAATGAACAAAAATAACGCTATTGAATTTAATAATTTAAATTAAATTAATGCAGCATTCTGTTACTCTTTCTTAAACTTTTACGGTGAAAATAGAAAGAGGTGTAGCAGATGTGTAACGTGTAATAAATTTCAATTTTTTCGTAATCGGCGCCCAAAATCAACGGGTTTTGGGCTGCGGTAAATAACGCCCATAATTCTAGGACATAACAATAAATTTTTGTCAGTTATATTACGTCAAAAAACTCGTCAATCCTCCTATGTTAAGTAATATTTTATAAACACACACGGCACTGTTCAAAAATTACAATGAAGTTACCTAAAAAAGCATACCTAAATGTTTTCATTGTTTATTGTTCTACAACTTGAATAAAGCAAACACAATTACATCTTAATATATCAAAGAAATAAAACGTTAAATCAATTTTGCTATTGCTAATTAATTACATTACACGAACCGAATAATAAAACATCTAGAAGCGGAAGTGCTGGAAGCTACGAAGGAAGATTAAATAAAACGTTCTACTAAACAGTCTATTTTGATCACTTAGTATAGAAGATGAATGAAAAGAAAGTTCTTGAAAGTAGTTTAAAGATTATAAAACGCTGACAAAAGGTAATTAAAGTGAAATAATTCAATTCGCAAATTAAAATACACGCAGAAATGTCGCAGAATAAAATTATGCTTGCGTAACTGCGACTTGAACAATCCAAAATTAGTAAAAAATTTGCCATGTTTCGTCTTTTATTTGCCACGGTCTAGCTTATTTTTATCGTCTTCCTCGCGGTTACATCATCGGCAATGCTGTATTGCATCAATTACTTACATTTACTCACAATAAGATTAATTTGCATTAAAATTTAGAACGGTTGGAATGTATCTTCCACTTTCCTACTGGAACAATAAAACGTGATTTCCTTTAATTGATATTTTACATTTTCCTCTTGCTTCATTTTTATTTTCAAATACACGATAACAAATTATTATATTTACGTACTGAAAATACCAGTTAGGTATTAAAATTTAAAATTTATTTACGCCGTATTGAATTACTTCACGACTCTCGCTCACCATCAACGTTTCAGTTGATGTAAAACAGAAATTGAACAAATTTTTTTAAACTAAATTCGAAACAATTTTTATCAAAGGTCTACAAATGAGCAGATTGAATTCCATGACATTAACACATTAACGTATTATCGCTAATTTAGGAAAGTAGTATGTAGGTGTGATTTTATTATAAAGAAATTTTTGTTATTCATTATCTAGATTTACTACACGTGCATAAAATAACATTGTATAAAAAAATCACCTCGTGCGTTAAGAAATACTGCATTATTCATCAATGAACATAACTGAAATCGTTCAGCTTTAGCCAACAATTTTGAATTATTCTGTTGAAACCGTAAACCTATTTTTAATTGTTTTTATTTTTAATATTCAGTAATTAATAATTCTAAACTTCTCAACTTTTCAAAAGTTTTGTTTTATCTTATAAGTGAGTAGATGTCCCATAAAAAAATATTACTTTTCTTGTCATTTTGGAATTTACATATCAAAAGCCTGAAGCTTGAAAATATTTATAGATATAAACTACAAGTCCATGCGTGTTGATCTAGGTTTGCGACAACTATGTTCCAGCTGGTTTTAACTCGAAATAATTGAAAGTATAAAAAAAATCTCGACACAAGGTTAAGGTTAGAAAACAAGATCATTGCGAACCATGGATGAATACATTACTGTCGTATTCGTTATTAATTGGGCAATTAACTAGCATCATAAAAATCAAATCGATAGAATAATCCCATTCATAATATAAATATTCGCTTTTATTATAGTTGAAGTGTATATCGAATCTTATTTGTTCCGCTTCATCCATCCTTTCGAAATATATCAACCAACTTCTTCTGTCCGGATCTTTCAAGTTTTTCTATTTAAAGCTATTTTAACCCATATGTGGTAAAGAAATTATTGGAATTAACTTGTTTTCTCAGAATATCAGGGTCAATACCCTCACTTAGTGGAAATTTAAATAATTCAATAACTTTGATTGAAAAAAAGATTGGATTTTGGAAATGGAGTTTCCGTTTCTTATGTATATATGTAGCAGAGGTAAAATGGGTTGGTAATGCAAAATGACCAAATAGAGATCTATAATCCATACAATTCATACAGCGATAGCTAAGAAAAATAAAACATAAATTTGTGTAAAACTGCAGGAAAAATAAAGAGACAATATTGTACAGATGACGGTAAATGAAAAGTAGTAAGTAAAACAACTAAATGAAAAAGAAAAGCTTTGGACTAAGCTCAAAATCATAATAATACATTTTACAATACCCACCTCTCAGTCCCCCAGACCCCCGGTTCCACAAACTCAAAATTCGATCTATGCATATTTGTGGTTTATTTTAATAAATAGAATCATTTTTCACTCTTTCAGAGCAAATATATCCACAGGCCGTGACAGTACGCGCGAGAGAGAGGCAGAGCATTCTACTAATAATTGAGTGTACAAACGAAAATACCAAAGATAACCTGATGAGTTTTGGAATACTCCCCAGAATTTCAGTAAATGTGTTCAAGAAAACAACTTAGGCGTAATCCTCAAAATTGTAAATATTGAGTATGCATATTTCTTGGTCTAAATGTCGTAATCCTAATTTTCTATCATTAGCGTAATCAGAAATGTGAATTGAATGCATGAAATATGCTAAATTGAATAATTTATTTAGTTTTTACTGTCTTAAATTTTAAATGATGGTTATAAATTACAACATTTAGAATCTAAGTAGAAATATGCATAAATAAATTTTTAAAAGATTTGAGATTACGCTTATTGGTCTATGAAATATCAATATTATGCCGTCAGGAGCATATAGAATATATTATTTAGAGTTTGCAATAATAATTATTCATTTTGAGATGTATGCATTTTCTTTCTTCCTTACGTAACAGTTCCGATTGATCCGTTTTAAGTTTCTAACCTAAATCATTAAGTTAAAAAAAAACTTTGATGTACCACAATTCCATAACATCTAAAGTACAGCTCAGAATGTGCTATTTAGCAATTTTCTCTTTATCTAAAATATTCTCAGGGTGCCCTAAAGGGGTTGGCACAGCTAACCTCAAGAGTAATTTAAACTATTCCATTTAGATATCCGAAAAACACTCTATAGTTACTATAAAAGCCAAACCCTAGATTTCCATTTTCCTAAAAATTTTCTGGGGTATTTTTCAAGTTGCTGACACAGCTGTTCACAAGACATCCAGAAAATATTTTAGACTCTTTTACTTGCAGAGTAACAAAAATGCAAAAAATGAGACGTAAAAACTGGTGGCGTAACTATAGAATATGAGGCCCGTAACAAATTTATTGGATGGGGATCCATCACTGTAATTGAATTTTAATAAATCACTTAAGAAGTTATATACCCAACAGTATACCTTCAGATTTAAAAATATTTTATTTAAAAATATATCTTTGACAAAAACGTTTTTCACTGATCTTGGCGCTAAAAATTTTTAATTCCCTGACTTTCCATGACTTTTCTTGACAAGTTTTAAATTCCCTGATTTTTCCAGGTTTTCCATACAAGTGGGAACCCTGTTATATAAAATTTACAATTTTTACTAAGTTTTTTTAAAAATGTTGTATAGTTACGCTACTGATAAAAACAAACCGAAGGGAAGCAAAGTTTACATAGATAATGATATGATCCCGAAAGAATTACAGATACAGGATACAGAGTAGAATAAGAGAACAAGCTAAACAAGAAGCTGAAAGAGGAAACAGGGTAAGTATAGGATACCAAATGCTAACTGTAAATAATAAGATCTATAGCTGGACTTCGATAGAGGAAATTCTAAAACACTAAGCAAATTCTGATGATAAATTATTTCCTGCAAAAATGTAATAAAAAACTAAGCACGACTGCGATATAATGCCGACCTATGGTCATTATGGTCATTATGCAAAGATAATGGAACTTGAGGAAAAAAAAGAGTACTGACAAAATACATACATATAACGGCAAGAGAAAAGAACAAAAAGTAAAAAAAAAATACAAGAATAGCAACATTGAATGTGAGAACGGTGATTGTACCAGAAAAAATGAACGTGATAGAGAATAAAAGATACAGAAGAAGTGTAATGGAAGAAAAGCGGTAAAATAAAAAAAAAGAGACTTTAAAATCTAATGATTTGGAATCCAATTGAGAGACCAAAAGCAAAGACCTAGAATAAGATGGAAGAATGAAGTGTTGTTACATGACTGGAAGGAAAATCTGAATAATGGCTCTGAATAATGGAAAAAAGTAGTGGAGAAAGCAAAAACACACGAAAAATTATAAGAAAAAAAGAAAAAAAAATTATGGGGACTAATCCGCTCCAGAAAAGATATTTATAAGTATCAAACAATATAAATCCAGAAATAAATTCTTAGTAGATTCTGAGGCGGTCTAGGACATCTTGCTTTCGCGATTTTGCCGTTGTTAATTCGCCGCCGTTCATTATTGCTATATTTCGCAAATATATTAATATTTAATTATTAATGTTAACATAGATGTCGATAGGGTTTTTTAAGAGGTAGGAAGCAAACTCAAAACTTCTTAAATATAAATAAATATTTCCTATTTTTTCGGTTCCTATTTTTGTGTAGTGACGTCGCGTATAGCAGTCCACATAAATTGTGAACCAGTAGCTGGTATAGTGCACATAATTAAGTGATAACACCAAGTAAACGGTACTGATGACGACTAATAAGTCAGAAACACATCGTGTGATGGCTAGACGGTCGAAAAAGCAGGCAATGTGTCTACCGTTCTTACCTTAATTATGTTGGATTTTTAGTTTTTAAACTTTTATGCACGATGGGTGCAAGATTTTTAAATTTCATAAATAAATATATTACAAAATAAAATATAAAATCTAAAAATAAACAGATTAATAAAACTAAGATTTAAAAAAAACTGTAAACAGAATAAGTTTATTTATGTTGTACAATGGAAGTTTTAAAATTTTCCTCTTTCAACCTTTATATTTGTTATTGTTTTGTATTATTTTTTGTAGTATAGGCCTGATGCTTATGTGCGTCTACTGCTAATCCGAGATCCTTGGTTTGATCTCGAGCGAAGTAAAAACTTTATTCTAACTGTCTTCCCTCGGCAAACAATGGCAAACTACCGAGGTATCTTCTTATACTGAATATTTTTTGTTTTGCTTTTGTTGGGTCCCAAAAAAGAATAATATTAACATAAATATAATAGATCTCTATTTAATAGTGATGTTGAGTAGTTGTTTTTAAATAGAAAATAACTTAAAAAAGTATAAATTTTTTTAAGTATTTTTTCTAATTATGTTTCAAAAAGTGTCACTTTTTGACACTCAAAAGTGTGAGAAAAAGTACTACTTTTCCGCCCTAGTGCGGAAAAGTAATACTCTTCCGCACACTTGTCAAAGTGTGCGGAAAAGAAAAAAAAGTTCTAATCTACTTTATTTATAATATACATTAACGGTTACATGTAGTTTGTTTTGCACATCCGAACACTCCGACATATCAGACATATTTGTTAGTATTCTAAAAATACAAATTGTATAACCATGAAAAAAACGTGGTCACTTACCTGTTCACGTTGTAATGGCTACTATCTATGACCTACCTACTGTCTATAATGGGCTACCAACCGCAAAATACAAAAATTTTATAGTATAAACGCCTTTTATCTTTTTTCTTGAAAAATGAGAAATGTTATTGATTCTTTTTGAAACATAATTAGAAAAAATATTGTGGTATTTAGTAGCACGTGATGTTAAAATAATCAAACTTAACAAAATGTTAAAATAAAAATATAACTATTAAGTAAATAATACATACTACGAAGAAACATAATATTTAACGAAACCAAAAGGACAAAAATTTACATTTAACAGGGTTGAAAGTTTTTTTTACATTTGAGCTAATGTGCGATAGAAAAACAGACGAAAGAAAAATGTTCAAATTGTAAGTTTTTTCTTTCTTTTCTTAAATAAAACTAGACAAATTTTTTATTAAAAAATATCCAAAATGTCAAATAAAATGTTAGTTTTGGTTCAACGGTAAATATAACATAAAACAGTAATAATTGAAGTAAGTACAAGGTTCTAAAAGCGGTGGATTTTTAATCTCCAATTATACAACATAATGCACATACTCTGAGCGAAATTTTGAAATGTATCTTATATTACAAAAATGTTAAGTTTACTTCTTTTATCTTAAAAACATGGCGATTGATGACGAAATGAATGACTATGGGTTAGCAATGGTTAAGTAGTGATGGAGAAATGACCATGTACTGAAAATATGATCTATATATGAAAAATATGCGGACACTGTTCCGTTTGGAAACATGACTTCTAACCTTTGGCTCCGGTTGAATAATTTTGCAGGACGGGTAACCACACCTCTTTAAGCACAAAGTCAAAGACCAAGTCTTATGGCCTCCCAGAGCTAAAACCTATTTAACTATTAGTAATAATGCATTGCCTGTCGTACATATCCAGATTGGTTATTTTGACATTTAAATATAGTGCCAATTTTATCGGGGATATTTCTAAATAGAAATATTAGTTTCGTAAAGAAATTAAAAATTAGTATCCTGAATCAAATAATGCAAATCAAAAATGTTTTCGAGGTAAGTTAATATGATTTGTGCTATATTAAAATCAAAAATTAGAAAGCGAAATATTACGTATGGTTTTTCAATCTAACAATACTTATTAATTTTTATCAAGTTCAGCGACCCAGTATTATTACGCTACCCACACCCAACATGTAGTTTTTTGTAAATGATAATAAATTATTGTCATTTATTGACAACTTTGTTAGAATTTCAATATTTCATTGTTGTAGAGTTGAGCTAGTTCGAGTACTACTTATCAGCAACAATGGCATTCAAAATTCAAATACGCCTTCACGTTCACTCAAAGTGTAAATCGAAATCAAATACTACAAATATTTATTGTTATTCACTTGCATTGTGTCAGTAACGGTTAAATAGACTTCTTTTGTTCATCATTTATGCAATATATCCTTAAAACTCTTCTCGAAATGTTGTCCATCATAAAGAAATCTATCAATTCTGGTTTCGAAAAAAAGCCAATAAAATTTGAAAATTAAAGGTTAGCATTCGCGTAATGTACTAAATGATAAACAAAATCATAAAAGTTTCAACTTTCTCGTTTGATTTTTGAATTTTGATGGTTTCATTTAAATATAGTTTGCAAGTTTTATCAATAAAACTGGTACCACAAGACGATGTCAGTATGTTTTAAAAAAATCGATTTCCTAAATAGAAATAATACAAGTTATGTTTGTATCTTAAGTTTATTTATTTAGAATTCATAAACATTGCATTTTGCACACTCTAATTATTGATATTAATCGAAATCGAAAATTATGAAACGAGCTTTGATTATAAATTGCAATGTTTATATTCTAATCAGGTTTGATCTATAACACTTTTTTATGCAAATACATGCAACTTATAAACAAAACTAAAACTCAGGATGTGTCCAAAATTTAATTAAACTTTCCTCATTTGTAATTCATTAATAGTAAAAGAAATCTTCAATAAAACTTAGTCGTGATGTTGGAAATCAGCGTTTTATCCTAACTAATAAATTATAAACCTGAAATTTCTATTAATCCCGTACAACATAACTTGTAATTATTTAAATCTTTACAATGAGTAAATATAATAATTAAAGTGCGTTGTTGCTACTTAAAAAGTCAAGAACAAGAATAACATAAAAATTTCGATTTATAGAAAATTTAGTGAAAGTAAAATAATATGTACATATTGTAAAGAAGTTTTGTGCAGGAAATTGGAATTTTGATGTTTATGTAGAAATTTCCAACTATTTGTCTATTGTGTGCTTAATAATTGATACATAAAAAAAAATTGGAGCAGAGTGATAAGACGTCTCGCAATCAATAAATTTAGGCTTTACTGAATATTTTCTTCTGTTCATAAAGAACCAGAACTTCGATTTACGTCATAGAAGAAAATTTATATGAATATAAATTATGAGAATGGTAATATGCAGATGCACTAAAACCAGTAATCAAAAACGTCGATTACTGCAATGTAATGGTATTATTATTATTATCAATAACGGATAATTATGCTATGGCCAGACCATGTTTTTGAGGTATTTGAATTTTATAATGGCTATGCAATGTGTATGGTAATAGAGTTGGTAACATTCCAGCCATGCATAAAAACCAAGAACCAGAAAAATTGGTACAATAACAAAACAGACAAATCGCAAAAGCGAGCATTCGATGTAATCAGTTAAGTGTAAAAAATAATATACCTATTATGATGCACTTTTATGAAAATTGTGCTAACTTTCATAATTCTTCATTAAAATTGATTTTTAGTTAAGTTTATGGAAAATAAAGTGCTGCTACAATTTCACAGTTGTAATTTTACGTTATAATTGATGTTGATAATCATGATACGAGCATAAAATTGTGTTAATTGCTTATAAGTAACCTAATTAAATTGAACGTAAAACGTGGCATCTGTAATAATTTATTTAGTTAACTTAAACAATGGTACACACATGATTTAAAAAATAAATTAATGGTTATGCCACCGATTATATATGTTTAAATTACATATTGTTTAACTAATTCTAGAACCGCTACATCTTCTTCTCCCTAGCAATAAAATTGGTTGCGAATGATAACTGCCGTGCCCATTATGGGGTACTTAGTTGTTGATGATGGGAACAAATAAGTTAAGCGTAATATTTTTTTAAAATTTGATTTTACAACAAGAGATGCTGGGATGTCCTGTGGAGGTCACTAATTAGCAGCATAATGTGCGAAAACAATATTACGGAATCTAGATTTGAACCTAGTACTCTTTATCCAATTTGAATCCTCGAAGAGACTCTCTTATGACTGCCTTTGTGTTTCGGAGAGTATGCAAATTAATAATAAATTACACCATCAACAATAAAATAAAATTTCGGTTAGGCAGCTTTAGAATCTAAATGCAAAGAAAATTTTTTCTATGAGAAAGAAACCTATGTATGTTTAATATTCTAAGATAAACAGCTTATAACCAAGAAAAAAAGAAATATCTTGATTTTCATAAAACAATAAATAGGGTGGGAGTAAAAATTAGATAAGAATATAAATTCCTGGTTGTTATTAATGCCTTGTATAACTTATTGTCATTTACCTCTTTCTGTCTTAACAATTCTAAAGGGCATTTTTATGCAAGTCCCAAAAATGGTAGATAAAAAACATTTTTGACTTCAGCTTCATAATTGTTTTATATTTTTGTATTAGTCCTTCCTCCTATTTTACCTCAATTTAAAACTATTTTTGTTGAAAATGTATAAAGCAAAATTTTTTCTTTCTTCTTCGTTTTACTAAAACGTTTTGCGCATGTTTCTTTTTTACGGTTCTAAATGAAGATTAGCCACCTTTTAATTCAAAGAATCTTTGAGGCATAGTATAAGATCACCGATTATCGAGGTTTTTAGACAAAGGATAAATATTTGCACATGAGTTTAAATTGCATTCTTAAATTTTACACAGGAATATAATTTTTCACAATACCAATTTTCACAAAACTAGAATTTCTTTTTCACAGTTAAAAACCCAAATATTATAACAATGGGTTACGGTCAAAAGTCCAAAATTATTTATTTGTAAATAATTTTTTGTTGGTAACAGTGTAAATAGGGACACTTTAGGCCAAAATGGCCGACGCAATGGACGTGAATTTTGTTCGTTGTGATTGTAAATTTGATTTTTGATAATTTTAATTATTAAAGCGAGTTTGATTTAGATGGAAAGTTGTTTAATTTGAGTAAGGTGATTCAATATTAAGAACTTTAAAAAATTGTAGAAGATAAAAATTTATAAATTGAAAATTGGAATGGTTAAGCAATACAAAGAAAATCAAATTAATTAAATTGGAAGAAAAATTAAAATCAAAGTTTATAATTGTAAAACCGCAACGGAATTCTGTTGGATAAGCTCGATAGCTGTGCAGCGCATGCATAAAAATTTGTTACCATAATGCAATCAAAATATAATAAATTTTACATAACTACGTTTTACAGAATTAAAAATTTAAAACAAAAACATTTAAGAATTAAATTAATTGAGTCTCATCCTTTAATAAAATGCATGTTCCTCAACCGAAGTGAATTAGAGGGAAAAAATTTGGTATTTTGTAAGGTAAAGAGCATGGCAATATATAATATAAAAATAATAAAATTATATAATTATTAAAATAATAAATAAATAGGTATGAATAGAATGAATTTTAAAAATACTGAAAATGAACTTGATTCAAATTTAAAGCTGAACTTAAGTTTAACAAATTTAGAAACAATTGCACATTGTATTGAGGCAAAACATAGGTGTAAATCCGGAAGATCTGAAAATATATAAAATATGCAAAAGACCCCCCCTCCACCTCCTCAGAACTCCCGGTTGCAACAACTTGCTAGAAAATTCTAGTAATAATAAGCGAAAAATTAGATACAGGGAAACATTTTAAAATCAACCATTTTTTTTTAAGTTTTTTTTAGCTTCATAAAAATATTCTGTACTAAAAAGTCTCAACCACTTACATTCAGTTATGTACAATTAATTATTCAATAACAAGATATTTATGATCGATTAACAAAAATGAGTCAAATTATAAATTTGAGATAAACCACCTAAACCTAAACCACTTATCTATTGATTATATAAATTAGTATATTTTGAGAGGCTGTAGGACTTGATATAAATAATTTCAGTCATTTTTTTTAACCTTAGTTTTAATTTTTTATCTTTAAAATCTTTGAGGAAATCTGATGTACAAATGAAGAGAGATTTGAGAAAATTTTAGGAATACGCCAGATGATCTTTTTATTGCTCACTCTACCGAGAAAATTTCTTCAGGATTTTCTCATTGGAAATCTGGTATGCAAAAATTAGTGTTGGGATTCTCCCTTCGGAATCTGCATTAATATCGAATTCCGTTAGAAATCATTTAAGTTAATTGTCAATTATAATTAATTGATTAATACATATTTGGATGTTGAAGTTGACAGAACATAATTTAAATTTTTGTAAAATGTATCATAACATCTACCAATGTGCGGGGGTAAGATCATTATTTTATCATTGCGTAAGAGGGAGAATATAATAATAGTTTATCATAAAGGGGTTGCTTTTCCGCCTTTAATGAGGAATAAAGATAATTTACTTAGATTTTATGTTGAATCCTTATTACATATTCTGAAATTTAAATAGCACTCCAACTTTTTTTCATTTTTCTTCAGTTTGCGTTAATTTTTTTTGCATAAATAAATAATGGCAATAACTTGAATAAAATAAAAATTGCCAAAAAAGCTCAACAAAATTATAATTTCAGAAAAATTTAAAGTTTAGTATCAGGATGAATTTATTCAGGTTATTCTTATAGCTTGGGGTTATAGGTCAGAAGTTTAACAAAATGTAAATTACGTCACGGTTAGGAAAGAAAACTGTGGCATATTGAGCACCAATTCTTGTGGGTATTATGATTTATCATTATAATCTGTAATTGTTGTTAAGTTTTAAACATTAATCAAAATAAATGCGCACTTGATTTAGGGTAATTGCTTGAAACGTGAGTTATCAAAATTGCTAACAAATCTTAAATCTTAAGTAAACGTTCAAGTACGTGGGAAAATTTTGAATGATGATGAAACAAGAATTTGTATATTACATATAAGAATAAAAAATGTGAGGTAGCTCACATACTTGTGAGGTCTGTAATCTACATGGTTTGAAAACTATTCATATTATCACCTGCACTCTCGATTTATTATTAGACTTACAATATTTCCCACGCAAAATCGATATCGTATAATTAATATTACTCATTCAATGACAAACAATAAGAAAATTACAAAGTTGTAATCTTCGATAAAAACCTCCAACTGCGTGCGAAATGAACATTCATTGTACCTGCATTAAAAGCTATATTAGAACGGAACTAAAAAATTATTTAATACTTCAATGACTGGGCCGATATACCCATAAATTTCATTTACTCATTGTTTATATTTCAATTACGTTACCTTGATATTTAAAAATTTGATTTTCGTTTCGATCGAATTTTATGGTTGCTCAAATTTTGTTATCCACCTCATAACAATTAAAGATAATTAAAATTAAGCAATGTGTATACCAACTATTTTCAATTGCATGTTAATTCTAATAGCATATGACAAACTTTCAGTTTTAAAATAGTAACTTTGTACGACAATGCAAATGAAAATAGTAATAAGTAGGTACAATTTTAATTACTTTTTACGTGCGTGAGAATTCCAAAAGTACTTCCTATTTTGATATTCAAAAGAAAATTAAATTATCCTCGAGGGAAAGTTTAACCTTTGACTGTTAATAATTTATTATTATTAATTTTTTTCATCAAGTGTTGAAACTATTGTCAAACATTAGAAACCAGCAAACGTGGACGAAAAAATTGGATAAAATTCAAGCAAGTTGTTATGGCTCATGGTAACATTTTGATCCATATTAAGATAGTGCTTTATGGGCTATTGAAATTAAATTGAATTTAGATTAAAGTTATTTTAACTATGAGTTAGTTGTTGATAACGGTTACGATTTGAAGATATAATATTTTAAATTTGATTTTTATGCGTAGTATATCATAAATAAGTATCACACTTTCTTGACTGTAAAGTGGTTTTTTCATTCTTAATTGCTATACTTTCTGTAATATTTAAGATTCAAAATTAAATTTCTATTTTTTGTCAACTTCAAAAGTTAAGGATGAACGAAAAAAATTATCTTTAGTATTGGTTATCCAAAATGTAACCAAAATTGTTAAAATAATCTAGTTAAAAAGTATTTTAAAAAACGAAATAAGATTTAATTTGAAAAAAAAATTTGACACTTAAAAATAAAATAAATATTTTTAACATTCCTTTGGAATGTTATTTCCTAATGTTAATTCCTTTTCATTTTTAACATACCAAAGATATCAAGCTGAAAGATGAAAGATGAAATAATATTAAATTTTATTAGTGTTTAATTAAAAATTTTATTTTTAACCAACTTTAAAAAAAATGAGGTTCTTAATTCGTTCGTATATTATGTTTTATTAAATTTTATTTGTTATATTTTTATAAAAAACGTCAGATCATCTAACATGGTAGCTTAAATATGGAATTCGGTGGTAGATTTAGCTTTTCTGGAGCCCAAATTATGACCGATGTTTTCACTTCTGATAATTTAACTCAGAAAATCTTTACAAGCACATTGTAATTCATCTCATTAAAAATTTTGGTTCCTGGAAATTTTAATTCTTAAAAATTTTCCTTCTGAGATTTCATTTTTACTATTCTTTAATTATTTTTTTATGGTTTTAATTATTTTTACTAGGAAAACCGGGTTCTCAAAGAATTGAGAAACAAAAGAGAAAATATACAAAAATGTGAAAGGTTAGGTTAAATTAAGTTAGGCTTATTTTAAAATAAGCTAGGTTATAGTTGCTGTGATTTATAAATTGGTTATAAATGACTGATGATCTGGCAGCGTAGTGATTTCTGGACAGACTAAAAACGAAATAAAAGAAAAGTCAGAAAGGCTATCAAAAACATCCGCCAGTGGCTAAAAAAAAGAGCCCTACCCTAGTCCCGGAGAAAACTGAAGCAAAAACCTACGGGAAGAGAAGACACCGCCCTATCAAAATCGTGATGGACCGAACAACAGTAAAACTCCAAAATCGTATCAAGATACTAAGAGTGCAGAGAGACAATGGTCTCACCTATGAACCGCACAGCAGACTGGCGGCTGAGAAAGCAGCAAAGGTGGCGGCAAACTTGGCCGTGCTAATGCCTAACGTGGGGTAGCCGTCACAAAACAAAAGATCACTTTTGGCCTTCCTGGCGAAAAAGTTCAAAGGAAGATGACTCTTAGAATTTCACGGGCGTATAGATCTATCTTTACCGACGCCCTCTTAGTATTTGTCGCCCAGATTCCCATACACTTGCTTGCAAGAAAGCGACAGAGAAGTTTCAGCAACACTCTCACCAATACAGCTTAATTGAGAGAAAAGTCGATGACCGTGTGATAAGATAAATGGGACGGTTCTCAAAAAGATAAATGAACACATTTAGTAGTTCTAGATGTTAGAAAATGAATGTACAGGAAGCATGACAAACTGTCATACGAGTTCACCTACCTGTTGACGGGACATGGCTGTTTAGAAAACTACCTCTTAGATTAAAGAGATCTGTCAAGAGCGAATACCTGTACTGCGGAGCTGAAGACACTGTAACCCCCATAACCTTCGAGGGCAAGCAGTAGAAGACTCAAAGATATTATCATCGACAGTGTAATAAAAACAAAGTTAGCTTTTCGCCAAGGTAACGATAGCGACCAAGAAACAAGACCAGCGAAAACATAAACACGCCAATTGTACCGCTCACAATGTGAAAACATTAGGAAAAACAATTAAGAAAACCAGCAGCAGGAATGGATTCAGAATAAATGCTTAACTGCAAAACCTGGTGGGTTTTTCCCACCCCTTTCAAGAGGGTGGGTTTTTAGTGGGTAAAAATCTTACACAATCACCCAGCACGGACTGGTGGTGCTTTTGAAGATTTTCTCCCTCTCACCTCATTAAAAAAAACCGCGTTAGAGTTAAAAACTTGGTGCCAACGCCTATTTTTTCATAAGTAAGAATTAGTTTAAATTAAAAAATAAAATGAACCCTAATTTAGGTTAGGTTAGGTTTAGTTGCGTTAAGTTAGGTTTTAGTTAAGTTAGGCTAAGGTTAGTTTAAATTAGATTAGATAAGAGACGTTCATAAGGTTAAGGCAAGCGGTTAAGTGAGTAATTACAGATTTCTTTATAACTTTTTTTTTGCCGTCTCCTTTCGGAAATTAAAGACAAATCATCGAGGTGTAATCTGCCAAGCAAAACCTTCTCAATTGTAGTATCTTTTATTTTCGTAGTTCAACTTCAACGTTTATTAATTCTTCAGTTTATGATCGTGGCCATTACTAAAGGGTGAATCTCATCTAAAGAGTTCGAGAAATTTCGGTTGCATGAAAAAGTACAGAAGCAAAATAAGTTTAATATTTAAAAGATAAAGGTAGAAAAGGGGAAGTAAAAACAAAAGTAAAAAAGAAGCCTGAGAAAAAGTCCGAGGTCAACAAAAAAGAAGATAAACCTAAGACAAAACTAAAAAATCATGGAATCGAGAACCCCAACTAAAAAAAAAATGTTTTGATAGCTGTATTAATAAACTTTAAAATTATCAAACAACTGAAGTTATCCGTAGTAAAATAAAAGAGCTTATTCATATTTTAATACTTCCTTATTCCAACAATAATAAATTGCCAAGACCAAAAGCATGCTAACAGAGAGGATTACAAAGATGTTATCCAATAATAAGATGGCAATGAAATGTCAAAGAGAGAAGTTAAATCCATTTCATCTGAAATAATAACTGAAGAAAAAATACTAACGGGTTTCTAAGCAGTTCCTGGACCTTTAGAAAAATTATTCTTGAAAAAACAATACACACTTGCGTCTTGTCAAAAGTAATTTCTAATTTCTTAAAAAAAAGTTTTGCTAAGTCTAAATCTTCAAAATTCCAATACTCGTAACATACTAATATCAGGTCGTCAGCTGCTCGTGAATGTGCATTGCAAAGTCACGTTGAAACTATAAGTACCTGAATATTAAATAATGTTGACCTCGAAAAAGTTAAAAATATCAATTTTATCATTTGTACAATGCATTTGCACAAATCGTTTGTACATTTCTTACATCTACACACGGAAGTCTATATTTTTCGTTTTCATTTGATTCATTTCAAGATAACGAAATGTTAGCTAATGTTGCAATATTGCTATTTCAATCATTATTCGAAATCTTTATTTGCATATAATTTAAAAAATTAACAAATATTGTGAAAATTAAATGCAGAATATTCTTTGATGTTTGAATAATCAAATTTATTCTAAAAAATACCCATTTATGATCTGATACGTCGCCATGTTGTAGCCGCCATTTTCAATTTTTATAATTTTTTAAAGGTTTGGGGGTTAACAATGTTTTAATCATATTAATTAAAAAGTGTAATTTAATACACTTTCAAATTTTGAACTGCGCTATCTGCTGATGAAAGTTTCATTAAATCAATGAATTTTAACCAATGAACTTAAAATTCACTATATTTATGAAAGTTTTATAAATAAGTTCATTGGTTGAAAAATGTTTTTCAGTACAGGTGATTCGCACAAAGTTTAAATATCTGATGCTATACAAAAATATATAATGAATATATTTAATAGTTACATATATCTATAATAACTGAAAGTATTTTTCAGTTCAGAAAATTAAATCCTAGCATCCTATGTGATAACTTAGTTTTTTAATATTTAAAATTGTTGTTAATAATATACCATTGTTGTTTATCATCGTAAATCATTAATATAGTTTTGTGGTTACCAAATACAAATACTAATGACTTTTGGTTGCTTAGGCTAATTCAAATTTAATTTCTAATCTACTATTTGAAACTAAAATTTAATTATGCTTATTTTATCATATACCATATATTTATGTTATTATACCATAGTTTATAATAGTATTTATTTTGGATTCTCCCGAATTTTGATTGTTGATTCTAAATTTTTATTTATAATAATACAAAAGCTTGAGAAAATAAATGAAGCAACTTGAACCTTCTAGCATTACAAATGAGTGAGTATTCGTTATCAATAATCGTAATGTATTTTAAACAAATGAAAGATTACTTAATTGTATTCTTAACAAAAGAATGTACCAATATACAAAGCGCTTTGGTCCACTAACTCTACCTTTACATGATTAATTGATTAATTAATTGCAAAACAACTCTTTCTGCGTTTCAGTTCATTTGCTATAAATAACCACAACAAATGTTATTCTTAATTAAAAACATCAATTTATTAGATAAAATAATTACCTACAACCCCGATTATTATGCAAAATCTTATTACGGCGCGAAGTATTAATTAAAATAAATTTTCTTATACAGTTCTGAAACGTTTAATTAGAGTTACCTACATAAATTACTTATGCTTATTACATATTTGTAGATTATTTAAAAAAGCAATTAATCAAATCTCAATTACCTTAGCACAAAAGATATCAAAATTAATTGAAAAAAAATTGCCTCACTTCCGCATAACAATTTAACGATTTGATTGGCACAACTGTTACAGTCATAATTTAATAAAGTAGATCTACAAATTTTATAATAATGGCAATTTTAAATATACTTCCAATTTTTAGAAAAAATTGCTCTGCCTATTACAAATAATGACGATCAAGAAATTTTAAAAGTAGCACACAAAATAAATTGAAGTTCAGTTGGTTTACAATGAAAACATTTTTGATATATTTTTATATTTTTGTTTTGTTGTAAATTGATTTTGTAAAATCTCATCTCCGATGAACCGATCAATATATTGGAAATCAAGGCAGAAATTCTGTCAATGTCAACTATGTTAAACGTATTTTGTAGACATGCTAATTATTTTAGAAAAAAATATCTGGAACGCGCTCGAACTATTGCACAATAGGTACCAAAAAAAGTGAAAATGATAGACTGAATAAAGTGGACCAACTGCTAATTTAGAAAAATAGATTGAGAGCACACATGTCTGACAATTAAAACTTGAAAACATAGAATTCATTCACTTTCTAAACCCGAATTAATCGATCATAATTTTATCAAATTAATATGTTCAAATTAAAATTACATATTAAAAAAAAACAAAACAAATATGTTGAAATTCCGATGATTTGATTCTTAGACAATTGAATGAGATTTTTGAATTATTTTTGCCATTACTCATCATCACTCATTAAGATTTAGAGGAATATGATGACTTATATTCAACTTTTTATAGATGATAAATAATACCGAAATGGACCGATAGCAATAATTCCAATTTAAAAAAAATAAATTTTTATGAAAATAGCTCTTAACTGCATTTCCAGTTTAGCATTCCAATATGTTATATCACGATTTTTATATTTTTTAATTGCATTTCAATATTATTGCACCAATAATTATTTTTATGTAATATAAAAGATGATATAAGAGCAGTTCTTACATGTGTGGTAATATAATTTGATATAATTGTAATATAATTGAATTTAAATAGTTTATGTATGTATTTATCGATAATTTTTACTATAATACATAATAACTTACAACCCACGTAAATGAGAAACCGAAACATATTTCGTATAGGTATGATGTCAAAATTAAATAAAGAAAAACTAAAAAGATAAAGAAACTTTAGATTAATCTTATTATCTTAATATTATTAAGATCAACCTATTATCATAACTGAAGATAGTAAAATATGGAAGGCGATTCGGCCAGTTTAAATCATAATATCTTACTAGAAGGTCGATAGTGTATAAATAGTGCATAACTATATTAGTATACAACACAATCGTCACCTTGAGCGGCCTGACAACCGCACTTACTCGTTACTTTCCCATAGCCTACCAATTTTTTAGTTTGGTGACTTAAAATACGCTAATCGGTGTAACCACTCTCTCATTGGTTTACTTTTGTTTGCCATTATAAAAATATATTATTATAATGTTGAAATTTATTAAAATGAAATTAAAATTAATTTTTAAGTGTAATATATTTTTAAAAATAGTATGCAGAAAAAATTTATGAGGTAATAAAGTTAAATTAAAAGTAAAATAGAAATCAGGAGCTAAAACTAATTAAGGCGTAGAAAAATTACTTTAGATATCAATTAAAGATATAAAAGAAAGTAAAAGTTTACTTAAAAATTAAAATTGTGAAGTAGTAAATCTGATAAAAAGGATAAAAGTTGCACGTGGTTGAAACATAAAAACATTAGGACAGCATAATATATACACTGACAAGCTATAAATTAAGAAATCGCTATTCTATCACAAGTATTTATTGCTTCTTGGGAGAGGGGACAATTACTTAGTAAAATAAAATTAAACTTTAAATAAATTTTGCATCTTTTAGTAATTATATAAAAATTATTAAAACATTGAGTATTATCTCCTAATATCTGAAAGGGGCTTTCGGCCTTCTTGGCCCACAACATAAAAGTGCGCCTTAACAAAGCCAAGATGACTACTAAAAATATAATAATTATGATTGGTAGATTATATTTTTATACGTTACATTTAGAATAAATACATATAGTTATATGTCTAACGAACTTCTTAAGATCACTAGCAATATTCATTAATATATCATCATGTTTAGGTTAAGGCAATTATATTATTATAATAGAGGCCTTTATATCGTATTACATAGTTGTTATTTTAAAAATTTTATCATTTTTATAACGTAATTTTTTCAAAATTTATTTTCTTGTTTATTCAAATTCAAATTTATATCAAGTTCAAACCTGAATATGTTAATTATTGTCATTTTTATTGTTTTTTAAATATTATTTTTCTATGTAAGTATGTATTCTTTACTTAACAGTTAAAATTCAATATTTTAATATTTGGTTTGTTTGTTTATTTTTGCAATTATATTAATATTTTAAAAGTTTTAATATGTAAGGGTCCTCTCAAACTTAGTAAGTCAAGTGTTTAGAAGAAACCAAGTTCAAAACAACCCATTCATACAAAAGTTCCTTTTATAGATTTTCATAATTTTAAAATTTTGCATCCAAAGTAAGCAATTGTAAACTTTTAATAAATAAATTTTCATTTTTAAAATTAAAAATTTTTTTTTTTAATTTTCTTTTTATTTTTATTAATTAAAAATAAGAAATTTAAATAATTAAAAATTAATATTTTTATAAAAATATAAACCTTAATTTTTTAATTGTAGAGGAGATACACTGGTACACTGCATTATGGTGGTAGTATACAGTGGCGGCAATATGAAAAGCCCGGTCATAAAAATTTAAGTTATTAGTATTTTTTTTAGAGATATTGTATTAACATATAACTAATACTTATATTTTTTAATTAACTAACTATAATATACATAAAAATTACAAATTTGATAATTATAATATATATTTATCCCCTAAATTCAACCCTTTAATAAGTAGTACGTTTTTCAGATATATTTCTGCAAATCAATAATGGCAGAAATTTCAATTAAAAAAATTATTTTAAGTAAAAATTATGTTGTATATAGTTTATTAATGAATATTTGTTTCATTAAAATTTTGTAGAACATCATCGTACCTTTAGGACATCTTTTAAAGGGCGAGACAATCGTTACGCTAACTGTTGCAGGTAGTCGACCCTTAAATTATTGTCTCATACAAATTTTAATACATGTATTACGTAGGATTACTCTTTGAAGAGTTTTGAAGCACGTACCTATTTATTAGTGTCCACCAATTCATCATTCTATTCAAATTTTGGCTATTACCTGGCTAATCGATTACATAAATTGCATTATTAATTAATTAATTAATTACCTGTAACAAATAAAAAAATATCAATTGAATATTTTTGCATAATTTGTTACTTAAATGTACTAAAATTATTGTGTGAGTAATAAATTTTGAAATAAAAAATTATTTACAAAAATATTTCGTACGATTTTTGCACTATACAAAACTGTGTTAATTAAAAAAAATATCGCTCTTCATTTTCTGCGTATAAATTTAATACCGACGGCTGTAAACTGCTTTTCAGTATACCTAATATAATTTTGGGCATTTATAGAACCTTGTAGAATATTTAGATATACTGAAAAGCAGTTTACAGCCGTCGGTATTAAATTTATACGCAGAAAATGAAGAGCGATATTTTTTTTAATTAACACAGTTTTGTATAGTGCAAAAATCGTACGAAATATTTTTGTAAATAATTTTTTATTTCAAAATTTATTACTCACACAATAATTTTAGTACATTTAAGTAACAAATTATGCAAAAATATCCAATTGATATTTTTTTATTTGTTACAGGTAATTAATTAATTAATTAATAATGCAATTTATGTAATCGATTAGCCAGGTAATAGCCAAAATTTGAATAGAATGATGAATTGGTGGACACTAATAAATAGGTACGTGCTTCAAAACTCTTCAAAGAGTAATCCTACGTAATACATGTATTAAAATTTGTATGAGACAATAATTTAAGGGTCGACTACCTGCAACAGTTAGCGTAACGATTGTCTCGCCCTTTAAAAGATGTCCTAAAGGTGCGATGATGTTCTACAAAATTTTAATGAAACAAATATTCATTAATAAACTATATACAACATAATTTTTACTTAAAATAATTTTTTTAATTGAAATTTCTGTCATTATTGATTTGCAGAAATATATCTGAAAAACGTACTACTTATTAAAGGGTTGAATTTAGGGGATAAATATATATTATAATTATCAAATTTGTAATTTTTATGTATATTATAGTTAGTTAATTAAAAAATATAAGTATTAGTTATATGTTAATACAACATCTCTAAAAAAAATACTAATAACTTAAATTTTTATGACCGGGCTTTTCATATTGCCGCCACTGTATATATTGAGGTTAAAAAATAAATAGTTATATTTGGAAATGTACACCACCACAAGAATATATAGCTCTGGCTGGAAATGAACCATTTCCATATTTAATTTTGTTTTTCAACTTTGTTTTATTTTAATAATTTTAGTATTAGTGTTTAATAAGTAGGTTTATTTAAATGTAATCTATGTATATAAGAACTGCTAATTGCTGATAATTAGATCATAATACCTACAATAGGTTTTTTTCTAATTTCCCGCAACAGTTAAATTATATATTTGAAGGGTGCATTAATTATATACAATAAACAATTTACAAAAATTACATAAAAGAATTTCATTAAAAAAGAGATAATTTAATGTTATGATATAATTTAAAACGGCATCTCCTTTTCATGTCGACCTTTAGTGACAACCGTAATTTAACACGTTTTCCGTCTCATATAATTTGAATTAACAATTTGGTATAATTAAAGAAGCATTGACAACCTTAACAAAGTGATGTCACATCAATTACACAAGGACGTTTTAACTTAAAAAGCTAATTTTTTGCAAAATACTTGACTTTTTCCTTCTTTTCGTGTTGAAAGCAAATTTACCGTTTCAGTTTAATTAAACTACATGAGTGAAAAACATTATTGTTATATGATAATTGACAAAAAACGATCTTAATTAAGTTACTTTCTATTTGCCTGTTAATATTTACAAACTAATTAATTAAAATAAAAATACCAAGAAATTGCTTCGCGATGTTTTTCAAGACCACTGAATACAAAAAATGTAATATCAAGAATGGTAAAAATTCAAAATTAGAAAATGCGGAAAAATACTTACGATGAGTGGAATATGGTGAAATAAATAACAAACAGTTAAAATGGGATACATCGTTTGTAATCCACACACACTTTCTTCTTCTTCTTGTATATGCTTTTTAAGGCATGGCCGTTTGCTGTTCGTTGAGCTGACGGTCATGGAGATGTTTGATAGATCACTGTTCCACATAGGTTCCCGACTATTACTACTAAATCCATTTTGATAAATATTTGGATTTTGTCCGATCGTCTTAACTTCGTATCCATTGTCGTAACCGTTATCCAAATTGGACCCTCTTCGGATCGTGTAGGTATCGTAACAGTTTTTATTAATACTTTCGTTAGGGTTGACTGATGCAGTCAAAGATAAACTTAGCTCGCTAAGATCGGACGTTGATTTCTTCAAATAATCAAATCCTTGGCGTCTCATTTTTAAATGTTGGAAACAAATACAAATAAAGGAAGTTAAAGACACAATCACCAAGAAAATGTGAAGAACGATGATAAAAATGTTATATTTCACGTCCAGCTCGAAAGGCATAAATTTGCATAATTGTTCGTTTGGAATTGCATTGAATGGAACACTATTGTCCTTTTCGTTGTGATCTTCCTGTGCTAAAATTGCAGCAACACCAACACAAGCACACAAGGTCGTTAAACAAAATAAATGATAAATAACGTGAGTTGACGTTAAATTTTGTTGCAGATTCTGTTGCTTTCGATACAATTTTACAATAAACAATGCTATCACCGTTAGTGTTGTTAACGAACTAGCTTGAAATGTGTGCACCGAATTAAAAAACCACACTATGGATTTACAATAATCAGATGGAACTTTGTTATGCTTTGCTATCAGCAAACCCGTGTATCCCAAAATTCCAAGATTCCTCAAGACACTCAAAACTAACACCGCGACGATGGTTATATCGTAAGGGTTCCATTTTTTTCGATTTTGATGAAATATCGTGATGGTCCAAATTAGTAAGATTGTGATGATTGGCACTCCGATTATTGTTGCCAACTGCTCGTACGAATACTGTAACATTGTGATCGGAGATCTGTAACAGAAAAAAAGGAATTATTCTAAATCAGTGGTTCTTAATTTTATAACCTGGTTATCAAATTGACTTAAACAATCAAATTATACTGTTGGGTACCATTGATATAGTGTAGCAAGCATAGCTAATCGTATATTTCTTTAAGAAATTTAAAAATCAATGTTATGGTAATTAATTTCTAAAAATATGTTAATGAACTTTAATCGGTTTGATGGTTCCTGTTGTTTGTACATTATTAACTCGGAAATGCAAATTTGGTCACTCCTAATGCAAATTTATACTATCTAATTTCCTTAATTTTAACTTTTATCAGGTTGTTAATGTCAATAGCAGATTATATGTGTTTAAAACAGCAATTGCTTTTGGCAAAGGTGCATTTCGGCGCACGACCTCGAAAGTTAAATTTCTTCCAATAACCCGCTTATAATTCTTTCTATTATCTTCCATTACCAACAACACAAGTTTAAAGCCAATGAATTAGGTAAATACATTTAAAGAACTTGATTAAACCAAAAAATGAATGTTATGGATGACGTAGGTAGTGTATATGCTCGAAAAATAAAAATTGCACCTAATTACATATATTTTAACTGTATTTTACATTTTAAAACCTTATAAATATTTACATCGTTGTTCGCACACCTGCAAATCAGTCAGATAATTTAAAAGTAAGAAATAATTACAATGCAACACACCTTCCAGTGCACCTATTACAGGCGTTTAGTTTTCAGTTTACAAAACGACTAAACGGTTTTTAAATGCAATTTCACTTTAGCTTTTAAATAAAAAAATTACCCGGCAAGGTTATCATAAAAATAGCAACAAGAGTCACAGTAACTACACTTACAATTGCTGTTTTCATAAACATTGAATTGAAATGTTTTCTTATCACATAAATTTCATGGTGCATACCATCTTTTATTCGTTTCTTTATTAACACTGTTTTAGCACCTCAACTTTACTTTTAAAAGAAAATAAGTCATGTATCAAGCCCATAGTGTAGGAAAGTAAGGTCCAACCGGAAAGTAAAAAAAAAAGATTCTTGATAATTTGCTAAAACAATGTAGTTAAAACTTCGTAGCTAAACTATTCGTAACTATCGTCCTCGGGTAAATTCTACCAAAAGTATAAATGGTATTGTAACATACCAACATACTATATTGGTATATTATATTAAAGATTAACATAATAAAAATTTGATTCAATATTTTTTATCAACAGTGGCGAATAGCAAATCATGTTGTGACAAGATTCATTCCTGATTTTATCAATGTAATTCTTAGTAATTTAGTAAGAGTAATTACAGTCTTTCATTGTTTTTTAAGTTATTTTTGATTAATTACAGAATTTCTTTTATTTCAATTTAAATATTGAAATTTTTTATGTTTTTGAATGTAAATTTTAACAAAAAAATATTGTTACGCTCTAATTTATTCTGATTATTGGTAAAACTGGGAGTCTGGAGGACATAGAATATTTCACAGTATAGCTAACTGAATAACTCGTCAGCCGAGTACGTTCGAGGGTATTTCATACCCCTCAGACCCTCCGGACTCATTTCTACGTTTTGTGCATTTAAAAATATTTTTCTAATAGCAGCTTAAATAAACAAATTGTATGTTTGAAAATAAACATGTAAATGTAATGAAGTTTGTAATATTGTAAATTTGAATTTGAATATAATGGGTGCGAAATTTTAAATTTAGTTCATTTCTGGTTACTTTAAAATACAACGATTTGGCAACAGGGGTGCTTAAAGAAACGCGGTGGTCGTTTCCGTTAGAATTTTACCGTTAGATTTTCAAGAGGGTAGCCATTACGGATTCAGCAGTGAAACTAAACGGGTTGATTTTAGTGGAACAAAAGTATAAATTTTATTCAGTAATTTAAATCTAAGTTTGTTTAAGTAAAAATTATCGTAGCCATCGACAAATTTTAAATACGTAAGTTAAATAAATTTATTAATTATAATGTTTTAGATAAAACAGGGTGAGTTGTAAGAAATTTTCGTAATAGGTTATCGACCACGTGTGTAATAATTTAAACTATTTTAAAATTACTTCATCTTCAGTTTTAAGGTTTAATGATTGGTTTGAGATTGTGATTTAATACTATTATATTTAAAACGGGATGTGCTAATTTAATGGAAGAAATCTATTATTCATATATGTAACCTATGCGATATCTTTATAGTACAAACGAGCGGTAATTAGTTCTAAGTGGGAAGTAGGAATATTTGTTTAGGATAAACAATATGAAGGCGGATGTGTGAAGTAGAAATATATATATATATAGCATTAGATAACTTAATTTAGATGAATTGAGCAACAAAGGAGAGATGGACGCTTAAAATCATAAGATGGCTATGGCAATATATCGCAGAAATGGCTGATCATTAGAAAGGATAACCGCAACAAAGGACCGGAAATGATAAGGCAGATTCTGTGAACATGTTTCTTATTTTTCTTTTTTTACCAGATAGTAAGATTTTCTTTTTTTAGATAGTACCAATTCTGATATTTCAGGACAGTTATTAATAAATATTAACAAAGTTCCTTATGATTATTTGCGACCACACATGAGATAAGATAATACCAATTATACGATATTTAAAAACTGTTTTTAACAAAGCTCTTTATGATTATTTGCGGCTACATAATAGTTTAAGATGATAACGCTAGTTTAAGTATGGGGACGATTTATTTAGTTTAGTGCGGACGACTTATTTAGATTTAAGGAAATGACCAATTAGCAATAAGAGGGACAATCTTAGTTTTAAGTTGACGAGGTAATAGAGCGGATAATTTAGCATAATATAAGGGTTTATTATTTAAAGATCTTACATAATATAAAAACAATTGAGTTGAACATCGAAATACATATATGCGCTTCTTTACAAAGTATTATAAAGATTGTGGTTGATCATTAAATATGAATAATCAATTAGAAAACATTACAGTCAGAGGGATTAACTATCGAACAGTTATTAAATCAAATCTCAAACTAAAGTATTCTAAATTAAATGATATCAAGGAGATTAACTTTGCTGGTAAATTGGTTGTTAGACTACCTTTTTCTTTTCGGTTAAATATATATTCATCGTTACACCGAATCCTGTGTTTTATTTAATTTGTGTGTGTACTAATTATTCCTTCAGATATTACTCAATGGTTACGCCATTGGCACAGATAAGTTTAGGTTTGAGGTTAGTAAATAAGGTAACGACGTTAACATTCAAAGAGCCATCCGCAGATTTAAAAGGACTTGTAAGTGTTACTACGAGAAGATCACAACGTGCGAGGTTTGTTTGACGATCACAGCTTTGATTTGGTTTGTAACTATGATTTTAAAAGGCGGTAATTTAAATTGAAGAATCAAATATTACAAGTTTTATACTATGCTTTATACCACGACACATTTATAACCTTTTTGAAACTTCTAAAAATGATTTTAAAATTTCATTGAACTTACGTTCAGCTTTTATTGTAAAATCGGCTAAAAGTTCTCAATTTTGCAATAAAAAATCTTTCGGGAGAAATATTTTGCATTATATCATTTTTTATTTATTCAAAAACTTTGGAAAAAGATATTTTAATGATGTTTCTGAGTTTTCGTTTATTATTGCTCGTTTTTTATTCAAGATCTTTCACCTAAACTAAATAAAAGATGTTATGTAAGATTAGTAGTATTTGTTCAAAATATTTTTCTTACTGTTTAAAGCCATGGAGAGAATGTTGTTCTTCTAGAAGGGAATTAAAGAAATTTGACATTTTCGAAGAATTTAAATATGCATTGAAAGTTCATCAAAAATTGCAGAAATTTCATCGAGTGTCATACTATAATTTTTATTACATTTGTACCGAATCGAGACTGGGACGAAGCTAAGATTGCTTAGAAATAAACCCGTGAGAAGGTCAAATCTTCGAGAAAAATTTTATAACACTATAATTTTTATAAGCGTATTAAGTATATGACATTATAGGTAATTTAATTAAAAAGTTAATAAAATAATTACAAATTAACATAAAATTGGACATAATAATAAATACGCCCAAACAGCTGTGTCCGAACATTGTACTTTGGATTTTTATGGGTTGAATTAGTAAATCGTCAAGGTTTTGATCTTTCGTGTTTTTATAACAATGCTATATTGTGATTAGTTTTATTTATTATTACAAACAAGTGTTTATAGTAAAAACTTTTAAAGAACATCATTAAAAACATTTACTTTCTTGTTTATCCACCGCAACGCGTTAACAGAAATTAATATTACAAAATAATAAATTAGTTATTTTAGTATATTTTGCAATTTTTACCATTAATAAACAATAATAGAAATCAAAATAATATTATATCATGCTGGGTTTACCTGAAATAATAAGTAACAATTATTTTTTTGAAGATGCCACCGTTCAATCCACTGACTGTTAAATTATAATTATATTGTTATATGGCAAGGTTACACAAGAGACGCTAAAAATACACCTACCTAATAATTATAAACAATAACTAATTTCTTAGAACAAATTACTAAATATATTAAAGCTTTTTAAAAACAATTATGAATTTTAAGCAAATCGTAAATATACAAGGTCCAACACTCAAAGAATTGCATTGTGACCTACTCTATTACAATTTTAACCAAACGTTGCCATACTGATTACATTAAGTCATAAAAATTAATTTCATTTATGATCTATAATTATTAAGTAATAAAAAAATAGTCAATATTGTAGGTGCAATTTTAAAAAATTGCAAAACTGAAAGTGTACAATCAGATGTCGTGTTGTGCGTGGCTAATTTATAGATACACCGATCAATATTATGTAACAGTTAGCATTACCGAAGTAATAAATTGCGATTTAATTAATTGATTTATAGCACGTAAATAAATAATTATTGTAGATGAACAAAATACATAATATGTATAATTTCTATATTCTCATCAGGATATTATCCGATATGGTCATACATGTTTCTTCATTTAAATCCATCAGATAATCCCACGTATGGATTCCAAATGGAGTGTTTAGTACTTCCTCTTCATTGATTTAGGAAAGTATCATCTAGATTGACCATGACAGTGAAATGAACGGGCAATCCTTTTCTTGATAATACTTCAATTCTCTTTATGGACTTCAATAACTCTTTCTTTGGTACGTGAAACGTGACATTGAAACTATTGGTAAATTTCTTATACCTAAATATTTGTGTTGTCAATATTATGTTGATTCATTGCGATGATTCTCATCAGATTAAACTAACTTAATATTCTCCTAACTATTAGGTTGTCCATTTTAAACTTCCATTTCATTATGCAAATATGATTAAAGTTTCTATTATATTATATAAATGATTTTAAAATTGATACCTTCAAGTCATCCATTTTACAAAGGCTAAAGATATGTTTAATTATGATGTCAGAAAAAAAAAGGTGATTTATTGCTTTAATCGGATTGTTTATGTTCTAAGATAAGAATCGAAGGAACTTATTTGTCACTTTTTGCATATGTAAATAATATGATGGGGAATTTGCATCTATGAAGAATTTTACTATTATTGAAAACAAAAATGTATAACTCTCTCCTGAGTTAACACGACATTCAATTATATTAATTAATCATAGTAAAAGTGGTTTGCCTATAGCTCATTTTGACTTCCCATGTCAATCTGTATCTTATAACATATTATATGTATATATTAGAATACAAAGTAATATCATGTAATTATGATAATCAACACAAAAATTGTTCAATACCAGCATTCCAAAACGTTTTCCTTTCTGAGTGAGCTGCATTTTAAACAAATTCATTTTAATTCTATAGTAAATACTCAAAAATATTGTCTTCGAAGAAGATGACTACATCCATTCCAAAATCCTTCCAAAATAATGAAAAACCCTGAATTATGCACATATTCCATCGTAAATCAAATTTATAAACTATTATTAGAAAAGCAACCGTTATTGAATTTATTACTTTCTCTTCTTATCCATACATCAAGGGTTACATAGTGGAACACTAACGTGATTTTCCAATTAAATAGAAATAAATACTAAGCCATAAGCAAAATTGCCCAAAAGAAATCAAAAAGCAAAATTGAAAGTTGTCTAATATTCAGAGTCGAATTATATTCAAATTAAAAAGTCATCATACCAAGAGTTAATAATGCAACCTTTCTATTGTATTTTCACTTGATTACCTAATTTGCACATCTCAAGTTCTCAAGAAGTTGAAAAATTCAATAGTATACTTAAGGTAATCTAGTAAATTCTTTTTTTTTTTTAATTTTGGCACGAATCAATGAGCAATAACAGTTTGAAATACGATCACAGTTAACCGATGTATAAATCCTGTTCGACAATCCAACAATGAATTGTGCGGAACAATAAGTATAACTCAACCTTGAAATTCTTTATGCCAATCCCAAACTCAATAGTTTTATTTCATATTTTAAAAAGAAGTGACCAAGCGGGTCATTAATCTACAACTCGTTTTTATTATTATATTTTATTTAAACGTTTAAACAAAGGGGCCTAGCAGGTAACAAAAGTTATCAACCTCGCAGTTTTAGCCAAAATAAACATCCCTTCCAATTTGTTTATGAGAAATTTGCAATAAATTTGTTTATCAAAGCCACTTCGCCCATTAAAATGTTAGAGAACTTACGCCTACATTAACGAGACTAGAAAATGATAAACACTTTAAATTTAATTAACCTTTTCGCCAAAGGGTCATTAATCGTTGGAATTTTCGACGTTACTTTTTTGCTAATTTGGCCGTTTGTATGTTTAATGGCTACTTTGAAATTACTCATGTCAGAAGCGAATATAATTTTTTTATAGCAAAATTTAATTAGAACAGTCACCAATTTATGCCCCAAAGCCAATAAATAACCTTGAACATAAATTGATATAAAACAAGAGGTTTTGCATCAGCATGAAGCACATTATTTATATACAATTTAATTTGTATTACATATTATCTGTATAATATCCGCATATTTTATTATTTTGTTATTAATTGAATGCTTTATCTCGATTTACATAATATTAAAGCTATGTATGGCTTATTCGAGTTTGAGATTAGGATGCATCCAAATTTTTATACCACATTGTTCTTTTTTTTAAATTTTAATTAAAAGTAATCTCTTTGTTAGATTTACCAGGTTCCTGTATGTGACCTAGATAAGAGCACAGTTTAATATTATTGACAAAGTGGCTTATTCATGCCCGATTGCAGCATTTCATTAGATTTAATTTTGCATTGTTTATTATACTTTTATATTTATCAGAAACGTAGTTTATTTCTATTTGTCTTGTTGTTACTACAACAGATGGTCTATTTTTGCTGATTTTTTTCTCAACTCCACGAAGCTTGAAGAATCGCATGAAAGATATCAACTAATTTAATCATACAATCAACCGCTCCCATGCTATTTTAACTAATCCACATATTTACATCTTTTGTAGCACCGCAAAACAAATTATTAGCAAGAATGCTTATAAATAATAAACTTCAGGCACCAAACTTTCCGTCTGTTGGAGAAAGAAACAGATAATTCAAGACCACTGGTCAACCAGATAATCTGGTAATCCACATACCTCCCATACACGAGAACATCCTGTATCTTTTTACTTCTTACATTGACAATATCATAAACCTAAATGGATGTACTCATGTATTTTAGCTTACATTTTAAAATTTGAATGGCTAATTTACGGCAGAATCATATAGGCGCAGACTATATCCTAACATAGAAATTGACGCTACCACCTCGGTGCTTTTGTCACACCATCACAGCTGCATACATTTAGCGTCCAATAGCTGGTTTGTTTACATACGTACATGTTGAAGAACTTCGGGAGTAACTGATGGAACCAAGGAGTAACCGCTAGAGGAATACTTTGTACAAGTATCAAAAATTTAAAATGAATTGTAAAGGATTTCCGACAAACTATATTCAATATATGAGGAACCGCTAAGGGACTAATTTATACTAGTAACAAATAATCAGAAAAAAACTCAAAGGGTCAGTTGTATAACAAAAGATCTACCTCTACCTAATTGCCTAACCTGCCTTGATTTTTTTAACAAACAATCTTTTGAATGTAGTTTAAAACCGCTAAGCACTAACCGTCTATTTTAATTGAGAAGAATATAGTAGTATAGTTACTCGATATACCCACATGAAATAGCAATATTTCATATATAAAACTTACACTTTCACCTTTTCTAAATCTATCTACAGACAACTATGTATAGATACTGCTAGATTGTCCAAGTTGTTCGGCCTATGACCCTTCACTTTCCCTTAGCCATAAATTTTTTTAAGTTGGCAATAAATTACTACTAATATTTATTTTAAAAAAACTATTGCCATTTAAATGTAATTTAAACTGTTAGGTTTATGATAAAGACGGTCAGGTCTTGATGCTTATGTGCGTCGATTGCTAAGCCGAGATCCTCGGTTCGATTCCGAACGGAGTAAAAACTTTATTATTTCTCGACAGGCAAAAGCAAACCTCCGAGTTATCTGCCAAGAAAACCCTTCTAAATAAGAAGTGGTCACCGAGCCCTCATCAGAGCAAAAATACCAAAGAGCAAGAAACTGTTAGGGGCAGGGATATTATTATTATATCAGGCTGCTTTGAGAAAATAATATATACAGAGAATTTTAAAATTCAAAAATATATAATTAGATGTAATTGTCGTCACAAGCTATGAAACTTTAAGTTTGATAATAATTAAATCATATAAAATCAGGTCTGTCTACTTCTTACTTAACTCCTCTCTTACTGGTTTATTTTAGTTACCAGCCAGAACAAATATTTGACGGTATGATGGGTCAGTGCGGCCTTCAAGCCGCATAACCTAAGCAATCGAGAAGTTCTTTCGTTTCTTGCATAACCCACCTCTTTATTTTAAGTTACCGAAATAAAAAAATTAAGAGGTTACAGAAAAGTATCAAACCAGTAACAAACCTACGTAATCTAGATTTATTATATTTTGCACTTTGTTCGCGTCTTTATAAACTTGACTTTAGTGCTATGAACGTCAAAATCTAATTTATTTTTAAAACTAGTTGATTGCCGGCAATATTTATGAAAAAAGATTAGATAAAAATTTGAATTCTACACGACATAATATGTTCGATGGGTAGCCAGAAAAAGTAAATTATTGCATTAATTAGTTGATTGTGAAATCAGGTAGCAAAATGTGCAGTCACCAGTAAAGCTAAGTAAAAGTTCGTTCTATTAACTTGTGCTCCTGCACGCAGGAAAAATTACTAATTATTGGTTTAGTTGTTTTTATATTTCAAATCATTTTCACGATTCACGATTCACATTTATTGTTTAGCCAATTGATAAATCTTTACCTTCGAATGTCGTACACTATGCAGTACGCAGGCTATCGACTTGCCTAAGGCCAAAATGACTTACTGGGTATATAATTAATAAGGATTTAAACGCGGTTTCCCACTTCCCAATCGGTTGGTGTAGGTTTTACGCTATATTGCTGATCTAGTTGATAATTTCGAGATCAGTATTAATAAGTTATTCAATTTCGAGATCAGTAATATAATAAATTATATTGTCATAACTTTGCATTGGAGTTTTCTCCTTTACGTCGCTATAACAGTACAATCCTTGTCGGGAAAATTAATTTAAATTGCGAACCCTATATTATTCGGTGTCCAAATCGCACCACACCTAATTTATTGTCCTAAATTATATAACCTTCTATATTTTAATTTTAATCCTAGAGCTAGTAAATTACCATCTTGGAGATTTTTTATATCACAAGACATTAAAAATTATTACCTCAGAGCGAATTATTTCTTTAGAGTTCTTATATTGGTTAAAACTAAACCTAATCAATTTCAGTAAACTGTTTTTTACTCGAAATTTTATATATTTGTTGTTGTAATAAGAAATAAAGTAGGTAAGTATATTTAAAAAAAATTTATAAGGAAATTCCGAAAAATTTATAGACGTCGATCACGGATAAAAAATTTAAATTTTTGTAATCAACTCTTTTTCATGCTTTCTTTTTTTTTCTCATTGGATATCTATGATAGTTTAAATCACAAAAACTTGCGGAAATAACAGTTCAGGAAGCTCATTCAAATAGTTTTCGAAGCTGTCAAGAAAACAAAAAAGAATGCATTATTGCAATGTTCTGCTAATCTGCACAGCTACTATTTTACAACTTTCGGTTATAATATGCAAATATACCCAACTATCAAAAATATTTTATACTTAAACTTGCAATAAAGTTTATTATTTAAGTTAGATTAGCACGGCAGCAATTTAAGGAACCTTGATGTTGGTAAACCAAAAATTATACATTTAAAGGTAAATAATTTCATAGGTATGTATGGTACTTCCATTTAAAAGGAAACGGATATATATTTATATAGAAAATATTGCAAAGTTGTGTTATTTAAAAGCAATTTAATATACAATTAAGAAATAAAAGAAAATATGATAATTTCTGTCCTACCCATAAATATAGATACTTAGTTTTCTATTTTCTGAAATGAATATTAGTATTATTATCATAAATATAAGTTTTCACTTATAACATAAAATATTCGGTATGTTAAAAGAGAAAACGAAAGTGATACCACCACAATACGAAAGATTTTTTTTATAATGGAATAATTATTGGTGCAGATGAACATAATGAAATTGTAAACCATAAACTACTAGAATAACATAAACCTATTAATTAAGTTTTAATTTCAAATAAAACATCATCAGATAAAATTATATGGGCACTTAATTTTTCTGTTGTGTTTACTTATTTTTAGTATTACAAGTCAACAACACTTTGATTTTACTCTTCACTGGAGACTATAATATAGCACACAGTTAGTGTATTTATAAAAAATAATAAAAAAATTCTCAACAAAAATTTGCCTATACTAAATAACTCTTTCGTTACGATACAAGTTTGGAAACTTTAAAATTAATATGTTGAAGTATTAAACTACTATTAGAAAATAAAACAAACAATAAAAATTTCAAAATTCGAATAAACTGAAAAATTTATTACAGTTGTACTGATTGCAGTTCAAAAAATTGTGAAATTAAATATTTCAAGACGTAAAAATTTACGACCGACTAAAAATATCTAGAAAGATATTTAGGCTAACAGAAGTTGGTATGTAGATAGTACATAACATTATAAATCGTATCATAATTTTTTTATTATAAGATGTTCTATAATGGTAACTAGAGTATGATAAAATTTGCATAAAAATGTATAAGCAAATTTTTCTACACTTATTTTATCATAATGGTAATTAATTTTGTTTTTATCAAGTAACACTTAAGATTTAAAGAAGAAAGCAGTAATTACATGGACCTGCTTACCTACAATGTTTAATCAAGTGCATCTCAATGTCAAGATAATTTAACCTGCGGCCCACAAGACATATTTATGCAGCCCGCTAAATAGTTATCTCATAAATATTACTTTTGGATTACAAACTAGAATATTAACATCAACAGGTCATGCTGGCTAAATGAAAATAGGAAATTGTTTACAGCACTTTGAAAAATTAATTTTCATATTAATAAATATTTTTTATTTTGATTTTTTGATAAATGATTTTTGCACATTAATTGGTAGATTTTCAAAAAAATATTTTTAATTATATTATACTTCTGGTGGGTCGAATTAGGTAGGAAACATAAGGAATACTATATATTAAATTAGTTTTTTAATCTTTTTATAATATAATGGTATTGTACCTAAGATATAACGGTGATGATTTTATGTTAATTTTGATCATAAATAATGATGACTAATATATAAATATATTCAAAGTTGTGGTTTGATCCGAATTGACGTAAGTAATTAAAAAACTAAAATTCCATACCAAAATTAAATTTGTTTACTTATACAAACAGCATAATAAATTTATTAAAATAAAGAAATTCTAATTTAAAAATTAAATGTACAAATAAACATAGTAAAATCAACACTATAAAAATTATATAATATTAAAATTTGTGTTCGGTTCTTTCGGCTACATTCAGAGAGTTTTTGCATTGCGCATAAGCGTTCATAAAGTTTTGTGAGAATCAGAATTCTTCTATAAACTATTTTAATATATTGCTATGTTTTATTTTAGTTGCCACTTGGTTGTAAATTTGTTACAAATTTTGTTTTTTTTTGTTTGCTGAAAATTGAATTTTATATATGACGCTGAACTTTCCATTAAGAATAAAGAACGGGAAGTCGTGTTTTAAGTTACTTCAATAAATTTGATATTAATTATTGCAAATTTAGAAAAGTTGTATGCAAAAGTAAAATTTAAAAAAATTTAATTATATAAAAAATTGAATAAATAGAAGTTATAAGGAAAAAAAGTGTGAAAAACTTGTAAAATAAAATTAATAAATAAGTAAGTTTTTAAATATTAAATAACAAAAAATTAAAATAAAAATTTAGATTTAGATACAAATTGAAAGATAGAAATCCAAATAATAGCAGGATTAATAATAATAATAAATGAGAATCTTTTTATCAAAATTTTGAAGTAATAAAATCATATAATTCTAAAAATATTTAGAATAGCTAAGCTGAACGTTCAACAAAGTTTTAAAATAGATTTTAGAAATTTTAACAACGAAATAAAGTAAATATACCACGAGGTATACGGGTGAAAGGTATACCTAATTTCTTGTAAAAACTTCAAAAAATTGTGCAAATTTATTAACCTTTAGATCAGGTGAACTTTACTTAAATCGATATTATGAGACTGCTCTTAAAGACACAAAATATAGATTGAATTAACTGAATTATTCAGTTCCAATGCTAGGAGGTATTGAATACCCCCAGATTACTTCTTCGCAAAGATTCTAAAGAAAAAATTTAGAACACAGAAAAATTTGAAAATCAATTCCCTAAAATTCAGTTGTGCAAAACTCGAGTCAAATCTAACCTAGGACTAACCTAATCCTAACCAAAAGATTAAATTAATCCTGAGTTAATTCTTACTCTAGCCGTACACCATTGGGCACAAGTACATAGTAGTATTGCCGAAGGCCAGACAACCATGTCAATTGCTGACAATAGATCAGGGTAGTCAGGAAGTAAACTTATGTAATTCTTTATTTCTTTTATACACAGATCTACTCCGTAAGTACACAAAGTAAGTAAGTAAGTAAGTAAGTAAGTACACACTTGTAAACAAATTTTTTTTGACTCCCTAAGAAGATACATATTTCTAACTATTTAGTAATAGTATACTTGACAACTTTGTTTCTCCTTCTATGATTTCTTTCGCACGCTGTTTAGCTCCGACAATTTTTTGTAGTAATTACCCTTTTACAAATTTTTTACAAATAATTTTTTGATACTTGGATAGGATTACCAGGTTTCGTCCTAGACCTAGAGTTAGCAGTTTAATTATAATTCCTGACGTTTTAGGGAAAAGCATGTAAATTAAATTGATGTATTTTATTTCTTAATTACGTACGTCATCTCTTTAATTCATTTATGCGCATTATTTCTGCTATTCCCTTCCTGTTGGAAATTTAAATTTTTCTTTAAAAAAAATACTGCATTTTCATTACATTGTCAATTTGTCTAAATATCTCAGTTTTAATAATGTAAAAGAAATCATAACCGCATTAAATCGCTTTACAAGCCATTAATCTTATATAAAGGCTTTTAATTTAATACTCTTAAAATATAACAACTTAATTTATGCCATACAAATCGCATAAATTACAAAACGTACAAAAATATAATCGGGTATAGCACATTAAGTGTCCCCACAGGGTTTTATAGATAATATAGTTAGTACATATAAAAAAATGCTGTAGAATTTGATAGGATAATTTTTAAGAGTGACCTATTCTTTTTATTTTGGAAGGGTTCTCTTGGCATACACCTCGGTTGTCGTCCTCTCGAAGGACGGTCAGAATAAATTTTTTCCTCCGCCCGGGATCGAACCGAGAGTCCCGGCTTAGCAGTCGACGCACCTAAACATCAGGCCATGACTGTCTTCTTTTCTGACCGTGAAAGTCTGTATTACGTTATACAATTTCTTGAACAGTGTTCTATACAATTTTGCGCAGATATACTAAACACTCATGCCAAATACTTCTGCATAAAATTATATAAAAAATTACTAAAGAAATTGTGTAATGTAATACAGCCTTCAGTTGTTCGATCCGAGCTTTAAGCGTCATTCACATCCAAGTAACGTACGTAGCGGACATACAAGACATAACGCGAGGAAAGTTGAAATGCATGGTTTCAAACGCTACCAGTGACATTCGTACAAAACATAGCCGACATGAAGTAACGTAACAAAGAGTTCGGACAACTTCAACTTCTCCGTTTATTTTCTATGTTTGACCAACGAGATGCGTTCATTTTACAAGGCAACACCTCCGTTTTAAAATTTTAAATTGTAAAGTGAGGTTTACACTTTCCACATTTAAACTTTTAGGTTAAATTACAGCGTGTCGTGTGTTTCTTGTGAGTGTGTTTTTTATTAATATTTGGTTAATTATGGTTGACGGAAAATTTATAGATCTGATACATTCGTATCCGTTCCTCTACGATCGTAGAGAAACCGCTACCGTAATCAACCGATCGGTTGAAAATACGCGTGCGCGTTCTTCATGTTTCTATGTGTTCTATGTTGATGTGAATGACAAGTCATTTGTTATGTTTTGTACGTTATGTCTTGTATGTCCGCTACGTATGTTACTTGGATGTGAATGACTCTTTATTCAAGCCGGCCGCAGTTGATATCTAGATGTGTAACTGTTAACTCCTATCATATATTTATTTATAATTTGATTTTGTTAATGGGCTTGTCCCGGGTTGTTAAAAATTTAATTTTGACTTATAAAAATCGATGCCCCTTGGTAAAATACTTCATATAGTTACAAATGTATAATTTTAAAACGCCACACTAATTATATAAAGTGCCTTTTTGAAACGTATACGTTTGAAAAGTTGCAATTTTGTGACGTAGATTTCACTCGAGCAATCACATTGCTCAATTAAAATTGAATTTACAACGATGTCATGTTTATATGTATACGAAAATGACATACTTGAGTTGACCCTGTCTTGTGTTTTAAAATTGTTAAAAATCTATAAATTTAAATACTTTTATAAAGTGGCAACAATGCATTACAGTAACCACTGTCAAAAATGCAATTTGTAAATAAATACTTACTTTAAAGAATTATAATTCGTAGCGTTCATAATCACGACAGATAATAATCATTATTTCAATAAAAATGAAGACCAACATTAAGACGTGTTTTATTCCGAGATGTAGGAATACCTCAAATAATTCAGAAAAAATGTTTTTCGGCGTTCCAAGCAATCTAGTTACAAGAAAATTATGGATACAAGCGGCAAAAATACCTTCGCCTTTCCGTATTAAATCAAAATGGCATTGTTGTGAAGAACATTTTGATGTTGGTTAGATTACAAGCAATGTAATACTGCCAAATTTTTAATTTCAAGTACGCCAAACGGTTTTATAAATTTCATATCGAATGGTTTTCCAGGTAGAATAAGTGACAAAGATATTGTAGTTCATAGTTAAAGGAACTTTCAAATGGTACCCATATACTTGCAGACCGAGGTTTTAAGCATATAAATGCAGTTTTATCTGAAAAAAACTGTGTATTAGGCCACCAAGTGTAGTTTCCGGACAGAAGAGTTCAAAAGCGGAAGTAAAACTTAGCAAAAGAATTGCTGCTTTACGAATACATATCGAAAGAGTTATTCGTCGAGTAAGGGAATTTTACTTTTTGAAGCCTCACTCATGTGTTAACCATAATTTAATATATTTGTTAAACTCTATAGTTATTATAGTTTGTGGTCTTATAAATTTACAGGAACCTTTAATTGCAGTTTAGGGAGTGTTGAATTGCGTTTTTTGTAAATAATTCAATAAATATAAAAATTGTAAGAGTTAAAAATATTCTTATTTATTACAGTTTAATTTTTAAATTAACAGTAAGAAGTTTTTAGTTTAGGATATATAGCATTTTTCCAAAAATCTTCACACATTGTTAAAATGTCCTGTAATTTTTTTTGAAAATCTACATCTACTTCTTGAAGCCACAATAAAAACGCCACCCCATGTTTACATCCACCTTCAGAAGCCGGGCAACTGTGACATTGACAACTTATAACTTCTTCTTCCTTTTCATTGATCACAACATGCACATCGTAAGCTTTGCTTCTTATTTTATGTTCCGGAGTAATTTTTGCTTTCACTATACATAGATTTCCTAACCGTTGAAGTTGTACGTATGAGATAGCGTTATCTCCATACATTTTTTTACCAGTTCGTTTGGTTTTCACGTTTCGTACTTCGGCACTCACAAAATCCGTGTTGGAAGAATAAAAAACATTCAACATACTACCATCTACAGATGGTAAATTGTCAGATGATGCTTGTTCAAAATTAATTTCTAATTTGCTACCCATTTTGAAATATAAAAATAATACTTGTTTCAATTAATTCTCGACATATAAATACTACAAACTTTTGAGGTTATACCAACTGACATGAACTGACATTTAAAAATAATTATAATAGTGGGAGTGCTACTGGCTTCTGATTGGCCGAGTGAAATCTCCGTCATCATTTCCCGCGTTTTAATTATTTAAAAAATTTTCAATTTTTGAACTTCAATAGGACCGTTAAAATTGCCAAAAAAAATTTTTTTTTACGCAAGAGGTGTTTAATTTCACTTAAATTTTTGATTTTAATAAAAAAAAAAATTTTAGGGATTACCCCATTACGTATAGCCGAATTTCTTCGTAAAAATGGATTTCAGCAAAAATACACCCGTGATTACGAGTTCGGGCGACTTCAAGAATGTTAATACCTAAAGTGAGGTCCAGAGACTCGATTATTTTAACTTTTCTTATTTTCTTAAATTTATAGTTTAGAGCGAATGTTTTTATTAAAAATATAATATATAAATATAATAAAATATAATACGTATAAATAATTTAATTTTAAATAAAATAAGTTTTTAAACGTAAAAGCTTTAATAGTAAAATATAAATTATGAATTTATGCCAAAAAACACTTGTATAACATAAATTTACACTGTGGGCGGAGCTAATTATAAGATAGCAGCCAATAAAATAATCGCATTACTTTTCAGGGTTTTTTCCCGAATTTTTGGATGATCCATGAATATTAATGTTTATATTTGTAATTTACGTTCTAAACTACTATAATTTCATTAGAAAATTTTTAAATTTGAATTAACCTGAATAGGCTTAACGTGGTAATACAGCTCACTTCACACAAACTATAAATTTGTTTTTCTCTTAGTAAAACAATACACTACTTAAATTTTATTTTCTAAGTGCATTTATATTAATTTATATATATTAAATATTACATTTTAGCATAAAATACTGCATTGTGGGATTCTCGAATAAGCAGGGTTGGGCAGTATTTGAATTACATATTGAAAGGTTCTCAGGGTACCACTGCACGACCCGCGAGACATCCGAGACGGTACAAGACGACACAGACGCGCGCGCTTTTTGACGCTAAAAGTTCAAATCGCTGATCGCCCAAAACCCCTTTTTTATTAGTTTTCGACACACTTTGGCTAACTTCGGTTTAACTTCTTCAAAGTTCAAAATTCAAAATTTATCAATTCCCCTTGTAAAACTTTTGTTCACCACTCAGATCGACGCGGCCAAACCCGCGTCAGCGTATATTTTGATCCAAGATCTCCAACGCCCGTTATCCACGCACCAGACGAAGAAGATTAAAGCGCCTACGGCGCTAAACGCTTCGCATTGCCAATCCGCTACGCTACGCTATATTGAAAGGATTAGATTTTGTAATTATTGTAATTTTAATTTTTTAAATTTTAAATTTTAAAAATTGTTTGATTTTCATTAGTAAAAATTTAAATATTATTCCTTAAATACTACAAATATATTAACTATAATACTTTGTATTTTAAATAAATATTTCATATATTTTCAATTAAAATAGATTACTTTACTAAATATTTAAAAACCAAAAATAAAATAAACACTTTTTAAAAGACATTACTTACATTGGAAAACTAATCACCTAGAAATTACTTTGACAGAACACAGACGATCAGATAAAAATATCCAAATTTAACTGCAAAAGTGTGTAGGTGGTTGTTCTCCAAGAAAATTAATGTTTTTCGAAAATTTTTTATTTTGGTAATATAATATGAATTGTTAGGTATCTTCAAAAGTAAGAAACAGATTAACATATTAACATGGCCAATATTGAAAATACTGATGAGGTGAATTAATGATATTGACAACATTCAGTTTACATGAAAATCGGCTAATGCTAATAATTATTTTTACGAGATTGAATGTAAATCAATATTTGTAGTTAATCCGTCGATTTACTAAGTGACTGATAATAATCACAAGATACTTATCTATAAAGAGTTTTTCTCAGATGAAATGTACCTCCATATTAAAATCAAAAGTGATTTCATTTCTTAATTTCGTATGCTTTTTTTTTAATTCGCTCAAGTTTTTCATGACAAATTTAAAAAAAACTGGTCTATCTAAAATTCAAGGTGAACACTTTTCTCTAAAATGTATTTTAGATGTCATATTAATTTGTCTTACCTAAACTTAATTATATTTGTAGGTATAAAAATTTAGCAGTTAAAAAATTACAAAAGAATAGATTCAAACCTTCAAATGTCAGATTTAAGACGAGATTTAAATTTTAGACACATTTCAGGGTTTGTTGCAATTTTAAACATTTAAACCGTGTAATTTTTTACATTACATAATTTGTTTGTATGTTGGTAAAATTGTTGTATTATACAAAAAATAGATTTATCACTTCATGCTATGCCATTAACCCACAAAACCTTTTTAAATGCATGCTAAACGGGGTGCTTCTCTCGGTGCGGCTTATTTAATATTCAAATTTAAATATTTTGTAAGCCGCTAAAAGAAAATTGCAATAATTAAGTTAACGAGTTTAGAAATTCCATGAAAGCGTATAAGAAATAAAAGTAATCATTACACCAAATTAAATACTAAGATGGTTTACAGTTTACACCTATATTTAAGTCGAGGACATCAAATTTTAACGATTAAACATTTGACTTTATTAATCTTACCGTTAGTTATAACGTACATACCTAATTTTTGGTTAAAAATTTTTATTTTTGTATTTTTGGAGACCGCAGTGGGTCGAAATTATATACATACATAATTTTAACGGATTTTTGTTCCAGTTGTTAGGTAATAACTACTAATTTAATCTATTGATTCGGTATAAAAATAATATAAATGAATTATTTTGATGAGTTGGTGAAAAATAGTTGGTTAATAAATTCGTGGTCGTAAAAGTTTATTGCATTTCCAATTAAATCAGTCCAACAGATCGGTTCCAATAAATACCTAAGTTTTTCATAATGCCACTCGAGTTACTTGTGCCCTTGTAATTGTCTGCCTTGCCTTGTGTAATTGTCATAATGCCAACGCCTTGTTACGATATGCACGACAATTTATTTAATTTTACACGAAAACTTTAAATTTAAGTTTTTTTTATTCGAATAGCTGAATAATTAACCCAGGTACTTAGATCTTCAAAATTGTATATAATTGGCACCGGTGGCCCCAGAAATTAATTTAATAAAGGACGCTTGCCATTGATTTATAGCAGGCGCCGTAGGCTGAAAACTTCTAGGTCACACAGCTTCGCTATGATTTACTTTCTTTTAGGCCCCACATTTTAAAGATTTTGCATCATAAAACCCACTTCTTCATAAACAGTAGTTTTGCTATTTCCGTCTACATTTACTCACTTGACATTATTATAAGTGTAAATTGTAAAACAAAGAGAAGGATTAAACATTAAATATCAATATTTTTAGTTTTTCAAAAATAATTGGTGTCTGAGCATACACTTATAATAATTATAAGCTGTGTGTGAAACAGAGACAGCGTCCTCAATGGCAATTTTCAGCAATATTTTTATACTAACGAATTAATATTCTGTAATAAATTGCAAGTAATAAAAGTAGGGTTACGACAAACAAAAATATAATTTAGCTGTTTTTTAGGTAATTAATTAAATTAATTAATATTTTAGTTTATGTGTTTATAGGACACCCGTTTGCTGTTTAAAATTACAAATTTAATTGCAGTGCAGGTATTATCTTTAATTGTCTATATGGCAGTACTGTGGAGTACATAAACCTAGCCCTATACGTATTTTTGATTTAGCTGGTTTTCTCCTGGAATAAAGAGGCCTATATTCTATAGTCAGTTGCATTCATTTTATATAGGCAACTATGTTGCTTTTGCATAAAGTTTTTGATTGGTTGGAACAATGCAGAAAATATTGAAAATTGTTAAGAATCAATACAGATCAGAAAAAACCTACAATTTGATTTGAAATACACGCCACGGCATTACTTATTATCTTCATAACCCGATTGCCCTGCTTGTGCGGCTTGAAGGCTGCACTGATTCGTCTTTGTTAATTTGGTAAATTTTCACGAGTGCGTTGTAATTGAATTATGCTAATTTTAAATTTATATTTCTATTTATTTTTCTTATTTTTAATTTTTAAATAAATTTTCCAGCTGCACATTTAAACAGGTATACAATTGTCACATCTACCATACATAGAAAACCGTCAATAAGTTTGAAATTTGAGTGCATAAACTCAAAATATATGGAACTTATAAATAGAGCTATTCATTTCATTGAAAATTTCAGTGAAATTTTTAAGGTTAAATAAATAGAATTGATCCTTAACGGTACAATCGTAAATTTTAAAGGAGACACACAGTGTCATCTTAATTTAAACACGTGACGTTGTTCAGTTTAGTTATTTGGTAAATCACATTAAATTTATAGCAATTTTTCTAAATTTTCTGTTTTTTTAATTTCAATTTTTCAATTTTGTTTGGTATAATGTTTTTCTTGCTTCATTTTATTTTATTTTTACGTTTTTCTTATGTTAAATACGACTGATGATCAATAATAATTGTGAAATAAAGGCCTTTATATCGTATTACAAAGTTTTTATTAGTTTTTATAACGTAATTGTTTTATAATTCATTTCTTGTTTATTCAAATATTCTAAGTCCTGCCCTGTTAAATGTGAATTGTTGTCGTTTTTATTGTTTTTTAAATATTATTTTTCTATGTAAGTATGTATTCTTTTAAATAGTTAAAATTCATTATTTTAATAATATGTTTTAGTTTGTTTATTTTAACATTACATACTACTATATACCACACTATAGACTTAAAAAATTTCATTTTTTAGGTTAATTTTTTATTATTTAGTATGTATTGTAATATATATTTAGCTGGCTAATAGGATACAAATGAACAAGATTAGATTAAAAATGCATTGCTAATACACAAGCAACTTTAATAAGAATTATTTTTATATAAATAACATTTTAACCAGAAATATAGAGGGTAAATCATAGCAAAATATATTATTTAAAATTTGTGATAATATTTAAAACATATCTAATTTAAACATCTAATTTCATAAAAATAATATCGTATAATATAAAAAATCTACTTAAAACTTCTCTTGATTGCTATGAAATTCTTCAGAAATTCCATTTAATTTTTATAATTTCTCTTTAGTTCTTCCAGTTTTTACGCTTTTAATTTTAATTTCTCACAAGAAGAGACAGACCCCTAATGGCAGTGAGTACTGCTGCGATACAAATGTATTTATTCTATAGGAGTTTCTTATTTAATTAAATCAAACATCGAACATTCAGGCAAAGCTTTTGTCTTTAAGACCGGGGGATTCGGGGGGGGGGGGGGGGGATACCCTCCAATATTCTACTGATCGTGTAGAAGAAATAAGCTTTCTATGGTATAATAATAGTCGATACAATTTTTTTACAATCGCACAATCGCAGTGGACGGATTTTTGATTCATGCGTTTGTGAACTTATGCTATTCATTTTTTATAAAATATAACAATGAAATATTACTGCATTATAAGTTTGTCATTTTTAGTTTTTATTATTACAGCACAATCATACAATAAATTAAATGGCATCGGTATAATAACAAGTTAATAATATGATTCTTGGTTGATTTTCTATTTCTAAATAAATGTTATCCAAAATTATTATTTTATTGTTTAATCGTAGAAAATTACGGGAGTTTCTTTAAAATAAAAATTATAATAATTTTTCTCGAATTGTAACAATATGGGGGCTAGACAAGCGGTGGCAGTTAATAATTAAAAAAAATAATTTTTAGGTTCCAAAAATAGTAAATATTTACAAGAAATTTTTATGTTTTCGTTTAGTATGTTTTAACTTAGTAGGAAATAATATTTAATAGAAGCAGATGTTTGAGATAATCTCTTGAAGAATAAAAGTGAAAGCTCAAGTGCATTTGATGTAATTGAACGAATTGTTATAATTCTTTAATGTATTATACCGGTCCGTTCGTACAATCCTCTTTCTTGTAAACACTCACCATTTATTAATGCTGGACAATACGAAAAAAATAAATATTTTATCGAGATATAGCTTTTATATATTATATAATTGCCCGCTTGTACATTACTCGTATAATAAAAAGAAATTAGCAAGAGTAAGTTTTATTCAATTCAAAAAATAATTCAAAAGCAAATTTTGTATTTAAAAAATGCTCAGTATGTGGAAAAGATACAGTGTAAGAAAATTCAACTCAGCATAATCAAAACTGGACTGGAGCTAATGGACCTCGCAAAACAAACTATACATTTTTTATTTGGCATGTTTCCTTATAAGTAGTATAGAAAGTATTGAAGAAATTTTTGTATGTGGTTTTGAAATAGCAACCCTTTCATCAGAATAACCGATGAAATTTCTTATTTTCGAGTCGACGTGCCATTCTAATCGTGTTTTACTTTCCTGGCACTTAAATCCATCACCGATGAATATGTTGCAAAATCTAAATTCTATAAATTGGTTTAAACAATTTACGTATTTAGAAATTTGGGTCAAAACGTCAATATGATCGTGGTGCCCGCTGGAGGTAAAATACAATTTGATGCCTAATTAATATTTATGCATTTAGTGTTAGTTTTTTGTTAAGCTAATTTCAGCAATGCCATGGTAGCCTATTCAAATATTTACACTGATTGTTGAAATATTCGGTAAGTATTGTAATTTGTTTAAAAATAACAGCTGATATGTGTGTCCAAATTCAAAATAATTAAATATGAATTGATTAACTGTGGGTTATAGAAATAATAATTATTAAAATTAAATTGATAATTTTAATAATTATAAAACCGTTTAAATAAGTTACGCGCGTTAAAAAGCCATAACAGTTTTTTATGATTTTAGTTTATTATCAATTAAAATTTTGTATTTTACTATAAGATAGGTTTAACTGTTGTTAAATTACCTATGTATGTTAGATTACTACTATAAAACGACGTGTGATCTATTAAACCAAATTTGATTAAAAACGGTTACTGATTCGAATTAGACGGACAGACAGATCATAAGGCTTTTCGCTATACGGCGTATAACTAGCTGAATTTATTCAAATTTCTAAAACTGGAAATCCGGAAATATTTAAAATAAATTCTATATATCATCCATTAGAATAAATAATAATGCGATGTAGACTATGTGAACTTCCTCAATTCTCTTATAGTTCCGACTTATTAACACTTTCTGATTTATAAGAAGCAGTAATTAGTGTAATCAGAAAGGATTTAAATGCGAGTGGTTAATTTATGGTGTAAAATAGGCAAATGATATCACAGTAGGTTGTCTTATCTGATCCAACAAATTAAAAAATTCAAATGAAGTTGCTATCTCATTTGCATTAAAAGCTCCAGCAAATGTAGATCTGTAGGCTTTTTGTAAATGTTACCTTTTTGCTTAACTTCTACTAGGTTGGAATTTACCGCAAAAAGGTCATTTTGACAAATATTTCTTCTCCATCTCACTTTTAGGTGATAGCGCGTGGGATACCCAAAATTACCTGAAAAGCTTAACTTTTTAAAAAGCCTGTTTGTTCGTTAAAAATAATTATTATGGCCCTGTAGATAAATTAATTGAGATACCACACAGAACACTTTAAATAATTTTTATGAAGTTATATTGAAAACTATAAACTTTAATCTATAAATGCGTTACAATCACATAAAATTTTTATTAATGGTTATTAAATTAATCAATTAACACTAGTTTAAGCACCTTTTGTACGAAGTAAATAATAATATATTATTGTTAATAAGAAAATGTACTAGATACATTTAAAAAATTTAAATCTGGCGCACCTGAAGTATGTATGAATGTATGATGTGCTCAATTCTCGATGAAAACATTTTTAAATTTTGATATCTATGAAATTATTTTTTTTTATATTATATTAGGATATCCAAACTTTTTTCTACCCTATAATACACTCAAAATGTATTTGTTTACATTATTTTACCTTTGGAAAAAAAATTTTCAAAATAATTAAAAATTTTACCTTATTTATTTTTTGTAATCCATTAGATATAAGCACAACAAAACATTCACTTACTATTAATAAAACACAAACTTAAAGTGTACGTTTTATCTTTCATGATATTGAAATGTTTATTTCGTAAAATAAATGCACCGATTATAACATTAACAATGTTCGCGAACAACTAACAGAATAGTTTCACATCGAATGTTCAAATATAGGTCATTTAGCGCTCTTTCCAATATTACTGTAGTCGCTTCAACAAGTTAAACAGGTAACATTGCATTGTAGTAAAGTTAAACAAAGATAGGTAAACTTCTTACCTCTCGTGTTGCTAGATTTACATTCCATACAAGGTAATACTAAATTGGTGGGAAAATCGTCGCCGCAAAGAAGGTACTATATAAGTACCTTTAATAATTAAATATTACTTTATACTACCATTTTTGCTTGTAATTTAGTAAGTGCTCATTTTTTGATATTATTAATCTATCAAGTGAAATAATGAAATATAGCGAATTTAGAAAGTTTGATTTCTACTTCTTATTTTCAGTAATAAAGCCTAATCTATTTTAATTGCTGACATTTTATTGAAAACTAAAACTGATATGAACCCGGAGAAATACAAATTAAAAAGCTTTAAGAGCTAAAAATGAAATTAATACAATGCGGAAAACAATGCTAAAGTAATTCAGTACTGTCTACAAAATTTAGCTAAAAATAAAATATTAAGTCTGCAATGAAAAGATAAAATGAAAGACATATAACTTTAATTTCAACAGGAAATTATTATTGGACTGTTAAAAAATTTAAAAACCGCGTAACATAGAAGTCAACCAATAGAAATAAACAGTGAATATTATACATTTTAAAATTTTGATTTTCGCTATGGCTATTTGTACACCGACGTGTATTTTGGGTGGCCTGTATTTACCTGAATTTCAGGGAAATAATATAATATTATGAAGTCCAGTACAATAATGGATTTCCAATGACAAAATATCGTTTCACATTCAAATTTGAAAATTAAGTTGAGAGTAAGTCCATCTGAACACTTCCTTAAAACATAACTCATAAATTATTTATCGGAAAATATTCGAGTAATAAGTATGCTTCTTCACCATTCTATTTTCTAAAAATTTGATCTCTTTACATTTCATCAAAAAGCCAACTGCATAACAGTAAAAAATCATAAATCATTAATTTAAAACATTTAATATAACTCCAAATTAATGATTCCAAATAAATAATCGTTCATCCAATAAAAATCTTCTTTAATAATCAAAAAATATAAAATGTGGTGTCGTGGGACACCAAATAGGAACGAAGTACCTTATTACATAAATATTAATAATTTCAAGTTCTAGTCGAGGTAAAAACTAAATAATTATTCGCATATAAATATTTTATTATGATTTTTTTATCGATAACAATCAAAAACTACTTTACAAAATTGCCAAAATAGCGATTTCGGCATGTGTCAAAGTCGATGTAAATCCGCAATCATCGCGGTCATCTTTAAAGTTTTCGAAACTTTGAAGTTTTTTGCACATTCGGCTTTAGATAATTCTTTGCCTCTGGGTGGCATTTTTCAAAATCGATTTTTTTTTAAATTTTGGGTGTTTTATTTTGGGCTGAAAATTTTTTAAATTAATTTTTAAAATTATTAAATTATATTTTTTTAAATTATTCGTCGGTTTAACAATTTTAACGCGTTCTTAATTCGCAATGCGCAAAGAGTAGCTTAATAGCGTATCACTATTAATTTTAACGATACCCATTATGGCGTTGAGCAAAGAGCTCCGCCTACACGTATAGCCGAGGGATCGAATCTCGGTAAAGGCGACTTTTTTTCTAGAGAAATTTGTAAACCTATGACTCGTGGTTTCTGAATATTATATTATTAAATAATTAAAACACAAGACACGCAATGTACAAATACTGACTGATCAGTTGTTCCACTTTTAACCACCAGATGATGTAATTATCGAACGATATAAAAATCTTACGCATTTGCGTTACGGACATTTTTTTCTGATTAGGGTACCCTTTCGCATCCTCCCATAAGAAACTTCGTTCCAAAAAAATTCGAAAAACTCACAAAATCAAAACTTTAGCTGCGGCCACTTTTGAACAAAAATACTCTTATAACAAAATTTGAATTAACAATATTCGTATAAAAAAATCAATTGTAAAAACTATTCGTACAATAAGAACTCAAAATCGGCGGAGCAAAATACTAGGTCTCCGTCGTTTTCGCCATCGTGGCAAAAAAAACCTCACCCCAACTCAACTTTTTGCCAACCTTCTACATTTTAAAATTATACTATCTAATTCAGATTTAGAATTCAAAAAATATTAACAAAGCATCGGGGGCGATTAAATCGCCGTAATTTAGCGATGCGCTCATAGATTTCCGAAGGTATAAGTTTTAAAAATGTGCTAAAAATTGAAAAGTATTTTTGTAATCAGTAAAGAAAAACTCAGTAAAAAAACTATAGGTAATTATTGTATTTATTGATACATTTAATTTTTGAGAATGTGATGTATTTTGCTTGGTACATTGCGCCCTTTTTTTCGTGCGCCCCTACATCTAGGCTTTCGTGAGCCTAGCTAGCCTAAACAGTCATCCGTCTCTGCTAGTAGCGGCACTTTTTACCGATAAAACGCTTTATTGGGTGGCTCTGAATGCAAAATAAAGTATACCAGAATAGAATATATTAAAAAAAAATTCTAGAACTTTTGTTTTTCTGGAACATTTCTTTTTATTGCATTTTACACTGTGGCAAAATGTTCAATTATAAAATGAAAGTTGATAACATTTCAAAAAATTCCAAATAAACGAAAATAAACTTTCTAATTTCAATAAGTTTCAAGTTATGATTCTTCAAAGTTTCTCAATTTCTTTTTTTTTTCGCGGCTAAAATACCTACTTGCTGTGTTTGGATCTGTAGTTCGAAACCTGTTAACTTTACAAAAAAATGTTTCCGAAATAAATTAAAGTAGACATTATATCAGGTAATTATAAATTTAAAAAGTTTTTCTAGCCTTATTAGGTAATGAGTTTTAATCTTAATTTTGAAATTGATCTACTATTTCTTATAGTTTCTATTCTTTATCTAATTTTTTTAATCTGTTATTTGATCTATTTTATATATAAATTCTAAAAACAGAACAAGTTTTTAAACCATTATAGAAAAAAATCTTAAGAAATCATAAAACATTTTAGGAAAGCTGGAAATCTTAAGAAATCTTGAAAAAATGGAAATCCGATAAAATGTAAAAAATTCAAGAAAATCTTAATAAATCCTAGGAATTAAGAGATCGTAGATAAATCTAAAGAAATCTTAAAATAAGTATTCAAGGAAATCTTTGAAATATTATAGATGAACCTATTATTTTTTGCTTTTTATATTTTTTCGAAAAAAATGTTAATTCAATTTAGAAGAAAATTTAAGGGAAATCTCTCACAAATCTTGCAAAAGAAAATCTAGTGTATAAAAATTTTCCTTGTGATTTCGCTCTTAGAATATGGGTTATGAATATAAGTCACTAGTAAAGAAAAACAGTTTTTTTTACATGCTTGTCTACCAAAACTCCAAATTTTGAAAACCCTAATTTTAAAAATTGGAAAAATTGTTTTAAAGCGTCTATATTAACTTTAAATTTTTTCAGCTGTTTAATCACAGGGCTAAATTTTTTACACTAGTAGATTTCTCAAGATTTCCTCATGAATTTTCTTTCGAAAAAATAGAAAAAGCAAAAAGAAAGCTCATTTGTAGTAATCCTAATATTTCCTAGAATTTAGAATTTTCTTAAATTTCCTGAATTTCCTCAAATGTTTTCCTTCGCTTGCACACCAGATTTTCCTAGCAATTCCTCTCTCGATTCACAATAAATGCAATAAAATAATAGTTTATTTTCGAACCTTTGTAACTGATTAAATATTAGTAATTAGTGATATTTAGTATAAGATGAAATTCTTTTATCTCCAACTTTCTTGTAAATAATTCAGTAAATAAGTCAATAATTCCCAATTAGGGAAATTCAAACTTAAGGTCGAGGAATTTTTTCTGCAATTTTCAAAAACAAAATAAATTATAAACATTACATTTTTATTCGCGTATATTATTATTATTTACAATTTCTGAAATTTACCTAGGTTTGAAAAGTTGAAGAAAATTTTCAATTTTAGTCACGGGAAAACCTGAAAAAATTAAGAAATTTATTTTGAAAAATTACGATTTCTATCACTGGAATTTACTGGACTACCAGTTTTTACGTTAATTAGATTATGCGCTTAGTCATGAATATGGGGAGGGGGGGCAATAGTTTAATCTAACTCCTCCTCACCACCGCCCCTTGCTGACTCAAAAATAATTTCAAAACTTTTTTAAGGCAGAGCATTATATAAATGCAATATTGCATAGATAACAAACTAATATTTTATCAATTTTTTTATTTAGACTTTTAAACAAATTTTTTTGGATTACACAAAAATTATCCCCCCCCCCCCCCCGCCCAAACAAAATCCTTTTATATGCGCCATCTATGAACGATTTCACAACTTACTCATGTTATTGTGAGGTTCTGGTGACCTAACCTCAACTTGTCACATTTTCAGTTTACATAAAAATTTGGTTAAACTAAATATTTATAAAAATGGCACGTGGAAATAAGAAGGCAAAAGTAGCTCCCGATGCAGCACAAAACTCAGGAGATGGAAATGAGGTAAGACGAATAATTTTAAATCTATATTGTAAGTTAACGTCGTCACGATTTAGGAAATGCAAGTGGATTTTGAAGGCAGGAACATCGAAGGACAAGATTTTCATGGTTTAAAAAGGTTAATGCAACAAGTTTTTCTTAAAGAACACGTAAACTTATCTGAAATGAGCGATATGTTAATACAGCAAAGTGGAATCGGCAGTGTGTTGAAGCAGAGTTTTGACATGGAAACTGACGACGATGATGACGAAGAAGATATTGAGGATAGTGATGATTTGTTTGCCGTTTCCAGTGTTCTTAATTTAACTTCTCATAAGGTAATTTTTACTTTTGAACGGTTTTTCACTGTTCGTCGGTTTAAAGGTAAAACTCAAGTGACAATTTTGAAAAAAATTAGTTTTGACATTAAGTATATCAGGGGACTATATTCTATTAGATTATTAATGGAGTTTACAAAACTTATTCAACTACAGGTTTTCCCAAAAAAATCAGCTAAATCGAATGCAATACTGATTTTTAAAGTAAAAAAATATCTCTAAACTCAATTATCGCATAACATCAATTATGTTATTTAGTGAGTTTTACCTTTAAGTCAACGTAGTAAAAATCGCTTCGTTAGTATACACTTGATTGCAGCTTTGGAGTAATTCTAAAATTTTTAGGAAACTGCAGTAGTTCAACAGTTAATTGAATTAGTGCAACGTGTTGCAAAACAAAGTAAAGACTCGACAACACAATCACAGTTGGATGCAATTTTAAACGGGGATAAAAAAATTGGATTGTTGATTAATGAACGAATTGTGAATTTACCAGCAAAAATTGCAGAACCTATGATTGTATCTCTCCAAGCAGAACTCCAAAAAATGAAAAAGCGAGATCCTTCCTACAATTTTGACTATTTTGTTCTTGTTTGTAAAACTTGCAAACCGAAAAAGGGAAAAGATGAAACATATTTTGTGAATTCAGAAGAAGAAATATTTAACAACGAAGCCGAAGTTGCCTTTGAATACAATGTTTCTTCACAGTGTGATTCGGCTTTCCAGGGGCAATGGACCGAAGAAGATATTGAAATGGTTCCACATCGTAAAATAATCTTTGTTCCTGCTAATAAGCTTGACGGTATTATTCAGAATATCTCACAAGTTTTATCCTAATCTATATTTTTATAAGTATATGTTTAATTTTGTGATACATATTTCATATGTGTTTTTTGTTACATCAATAAAAACTGAAAGCATTTATATATTTTGTTTTTTAATAATAAATTGGCAAGCTAAGGAGATAATTAACTGAAAATTTGCTTTTAAAAATGAAAAAAACAATATATGTAGTTTTTGTAGTAGTTCTCACGTATTGTAATTTTTGACATTAATTTTGTCTTTTAGTGGCACTATTTTGAGTTCGCAGAGATTTTGAAATTTCAAAGTGCTAATAATACATGCATAAAAACCTGTTTCTGAAACCAGCTGCAGTTACTATGTTCAAATTGTTCGAACCCGCTGTCACTGTATAAATGTCTTGTAAAAACTTTCATATTATAATTTTCTTTTGTGAAAATGTTTTCATATAAATTTTAAATTTCCCTATTATTACAATCATTCATAGATAGCTAATAAAATATTTCAGTTGTTTTTAAATGTTAATTTGTATTTTTATCGTCAGATGACTCTGAAAGTTGTCATCACTTTGAGTGGATTTGTATGTTATCAGCTGATAATAACAAATAATATTTATATTATGTAGAATTATTAAGTATAAACATTTGTGCAAGTTAATTGCTTATATCATTTAAATAAGATGATGCCAGAGTAATCAAAATGTTGCAGTTTGGTGGAAGAGCTTCGTGGTGTGAAAAGTTCATTTTAATATTTGTAGGTTTAATTTGCATATTAGTTGGATTGGATTACAAATTTGCGATTTTGCCATTACACGGTGGTCTGTTATTCACATACTTACTGCTCATTATCGTTTCTTCTATATGGTTCACTTTCATTTATTTACAGTCGTTGTTAGCCAACAACAAACCGTTTAAATATAATTTCGAAAATGGGATTATACTACGAAAACTGAAACTGATTTATAACTATTATGTAAATCGAAAACAAGAGTCTTCTGAAATTATACCAATACCTCCAAATGAGAAAGAGACCAAACCTAAAAGTGTAGATGATCGTATTAACGATTTGGTTCGAGATGTAGAAATTCGTTTTATATTGAAGTGGTACCAGCATTTGAGTCACGATCCAGCTTTTCCTTCTGAATGTAAAAAATTGCTCGATGATATTGTTAGAAGATTTTTACAAGTTGTGATAGAAATTGATTCCAGTAAATTTGTGTACGGATTCATAATTGTTTTTTTAAAACACATCAAGGAATTTCGTAAGACTCTTAAAAGGAGCAAGAAAAGTGATGAAGCAATTGAAGATTTGTATAGGTGAGAGATTTGTTAACTATTTAAACATTCATATTTGTCAAGTTCAACTATTGAAACTAATTGTGTTGCTAATGCCCTAAAACTACTTTTTGTTTGATGCGAATTGTACAGGTTGAGAAATTTATGTTGCTTTTGCAGGCTTGCTCTGTTATTATTTACTTTAGAAGAAGATGTCAAGCATAACCAAAAAAAAACAGTATCTTCAGGCTATTGCCAAAAATTAATATTAGTAAAATTGTATTAAGCTGGTACGTGTTCACTTATCGGTATCGGACGCATCGGAAAAAATATTCTTTACGGTGTTTTAATGAAACATTGTTTATTATATCGCATCGCACGCATTGGATCTTGGTAAATCCAATTGTATTCTCAAGAAGGCGACTTTTTAGCTGAGTACGATGGGTGCTGCTGATGTCATCGGCAAATCCGAGCAATGAACGATAGCAATCGCAACGGCTCAACTGCAATATTCGCAGTTTTCACAGCATTTGTTGCAATTATGGACGATAGTACGCTTATTACATTAGTGCTAAATTATGAAGAACTTTATAATTTAAAGCATTCGGGTTATTACAACCAGCAACGTCGAGATAACATTTGGGAAGAAATTGGAAGAATTTTAAAACAACCATGTTTCTTCTTTCTCCATTAACAAACAGCTAATTATTTCTATTTTACTTTCATTATCACTCATATTTTTAATTTTGTATTAAAAATCAAACACAGTAGTTGTTGGTTCTAGTAATAGTAGATTTTTATAGAATCCGTTTGATACGATCCGAATAAGTGAACGAACTCTAAGTAAAAGTAGATTCATATGATGTCGATAAGTGAATGCGTACCTTTAATCTATGAACATGTGTGCTTATAATATAATGTATAATGTGTTTTGCACTAAAAACTAATTATGTATCTCTGACCACATTCTCGACCTGCTAATATGCGGTGAAAACATAGGTCGTCAGTTCACCTCTTTAACCCTTCGTTAGGCGCGCGATTTACATTTTTGATTAGTCCATAAGAAATACATTGGTTAAAAATTAGACCGCTCTCCTAACGAAGGGTTAACTATGCATCCATGAATTGTGAAACCTATATTATTTTTTATTAAATATTAACACGAGTTGTCTTGATTTTTTTTACATTTTCAAGTAAAGCATCTTCTATGAATAAACCAACAAACTTTCGATGCCCCTATCCATAAATAATCAACAAGATTTTCTTCTTTAAAGATGTGGTCTCTGCTCCAGTCTTGAGGCATTCGTTTACATAATATATACTATAAATGAAGTAGAAACAGCTTAAGCATTGTCTTTATATCATTTGGGGGACAAGAACGCATTGTTCTCAGGCAAGCAAGTTTAACTTTATGGAACTTGATTATTTTAGTAATTTGTTCCGTTTAGTCACTAAACTAATAATAATAATTTTAAATAACCAAATTATTTTCGGTCGCTATTTGCAATTCACGAAAGGTTTCTTTTAATTGCGAATTCTAATAATAACTAACGCAGTCTGCAAAAACAACTAAATTTGCTTACCCTATAGAATTGTAATTACATAATTATCAAATTCCGAAGAACTATAATTTTTATATATCTTTCTAGATATTCACACATTGGAAGTAAATCTAATAAAGCTATGGATTATTACATTCACAATTTAACGGCAAATGTATTAAAACAATTCATTAACTGGGAACTTTGGAATTCTCTTCCATGCCGCACATTAGTCTCAATTTTATCGAGAAGATTTACAACATACATTTTAACTTTTCTTTCTTCACCTGGACTTTTAAACCACAACATTTTACAGTTATGTGGTTCGGCTGAAAGTAAAACTAAAGTTAATTTAGATAAATATTATTTTGTTAGTTTATCTAATGTTGATCATAGCGTGAAAGAGTCCTCATTGACTCAGTCCATGATTCTTATACAATTAAAAGAAAATCATCTTAAAACTGAAAAAATTGATAAAAGTGGAACTCCCGTTATGTCACCTAGAAGGATCAGCAAGGAAGCTCTACCAGATTTCATAAAATCGATTGATTTGGATGAGCTTGATTCATCTACAATCGGCAACACTGAAACTTTTGAAATTAACAGTTCAAATTCGTCTTCTAAAAGTGATGATGCAATGAAAAGTAAAGAATCCGATGAAGCTCTAGAGGTGATAATTCATTCTTTTAATAAAGGGAAATACAACTGGGAATTTTAGGTTAACGATGTAGTTGGAACTGACTCCAAACGATCTACCAGTGAACCTGTCAAAATTTACCAATCAAATTCTACCAAAACTTGGCGTAATTCGTCCGACCTTGAATGCATCTCTTTAGGTCAAGATATACTGGCATTCGAAGAATTAAGTGATCCTGACTCTCAAATTCAGGAACTCATTGAAAAAAAGCTATGGAAAGATACCATAGGTAAAAGAATTTACGGTTTTGACTTGGAATAATTAAAGAATAATATAATTTCAGATTCGACAGAAGAAGAAAAGCCAAGTTCAACTTGGGATATTTTGGACCCTTGGCCTAAAACTGAAGGTATTGATGAAAACGCAATTTCTCCGACCACAAATTTACAAAATTATCTTAAATCTACTGCAAATAGTGCATCGTATATTACTAAACCAATCGGTAAGAATTTTGTTTAAAGTGATCAGAATCTTAATAATTTGAATAACAGGAAATGTAACTTCAAATACATTGAACAATATGAAAGAGTTTCAACAAACAACCGTAAATACGGTTGTTAAACCAATGTCACAAGCCACCTCCAATGCAATGCATAAAATCGGTGATTTACAAGTAAGTAATCCTTGCAAAATAATCAACTTTCCCTAAAAATACATTTTTAAGGATGAAGCTGCTGGTATGGTGGAAGGCATTTTAGATTTCGGAATAGCCGGTTTTCGTAAAGGTTTACGTCTCACAGGCTTACAAGAAAATTTTAGCGAATTGGCACAAAAAGCGCGAAATGAATTCCAAAAACCTGATAACTTAAAGACCATTGAGATTCCAAAAAACCGTCGACACTCAGATACTTCTAAGTTGATTGACAGGAGCACAAAAACTTCTGCTAAATTAATCAAAACACCACACCTTTCTTCAGATGAAAAGAGCGAACATACTCAGAGCAGTAGCGAATCAGACGATTCTGTTTGGATCAACCCACTTATTAAAGATTCACCAAATTTTGATGGAAATATTTTACTAGTAAGTTGAGGTGTTGAAGAAACAATTAAATAAGATTCTACCTAGAAATTCATCTAATAATGAAACTTACCTTTTTTCAAATTAATTTCGTCTCCACATCATTAATAAATAAGATGTAACATTATAGGAAATTTATTTTTTAGGAAAAAATTCCAGAATCAACTTTGTATGACGAAATTAAAAAGCCAAAAGATATTCCTCTAAGTAAATCCTACGAACATGAAGAATTAACAAGTATTCCTAAAATAACAGAAGATCTGTTGTTTGGAATAGATAGTCCTGATCCAGAATATGAAGAATCACAGGATTTGGCAAGCACAATTGCAAAATTAAGGTCGCTACTGCAACAAAAATCTGAGTCTGGTTTTACCACCCCAGCTTTAAGTCCCATGTAATTTTTAGTTGTTTTTTTTTAAATAAAACTTGTAAAAATTTGATGATTTTGTAGGCCGCAGTTTGAAATGGATAAAACGCCTAACGAACCACCTCCGTTAGATCCTACAAAAGTGGATGGTGCTATGCCGAGTTTGTATAAATTTTGTGCTCGAACAGCAACTGGTGTCTTTCAAAATACACTTAATACTCTCAAAACTGCTCTACCAGGAAACGTAAACGAAAATTATTGCATTGTTAAAAGTGAAGATTGGACTTTTGTCGAAGGCAACTCAAATGTACGAATGTTATAATTTATCTATGGTGGTTTTCTAGAGTTTTCTTTTAGAATGACGACTTTTATTACCGGATGAAAAAGTTATTATCTGAAAGGCGCGAATTTTGTACCATTGATACGGCATATGAAGCTATTGACTCATTAGAAATTGTTGACCTACCAGATGTTCCGTGGGTTGCTCCCGTTGTGCAGTTTGATGGTAAAAGTTGATTATTTTCTGTTTATTTGTTCAATTTAATTTTTTAGATGAACTTGACGAGTTTGATGTGCATGTTCCAATTACTAAAGCTATATTAGATATTTTATGCGAACTGATTGGTGACACAAAAACTTGTTTACAACAAGAGGCAGTGGTGAAGGCGTTACTGCTGGTAATTGGATTTTATACAGAAGAAATTGTTTCCAAGACCTCAAATAGTTGGTTTCATAAAATTAATAAATACGTGGGGAAATTGCCAGAAAATATTAATCACGATGTAATGAGTTTAAAGATTGAAGAAATGGTGCAGATTTGTTTGGAGATTTTCCCAGGTTTGCTTTTATTTATTGAATTTTCTGAAAATCTGAATTACTTTGTAAGTAGTACACCTAACTGTTCTAAATTAGAAAAATTGCTTTAAATTGTGGTATCATAAAGAAGCTATTTTTTAATAGTAGAGGGACTATGATGAACCTAATTCAATCAAAGTCTGAATTTGATTTTAAATTTTAATTCACGGTTTTTTCCCTACCTAATCACTTCACGGTTTCAATTAAATTATTATCTTGTGAGAGACACCCCTGAAAATTTTATCGGGCTTCTTTCAAAGTCAAAATTTATACCACAATTAAACTGAAATACAAACAATTAATAAAAAAAACTGTTTTTCAGCATACACAAAAACGCTGCTTGGTCAAGATACCATATCATCCGGCTTGAAATTGCTAATATCATCGTTACAAAGTCAAAAAATCAATCAGGACATTTTTATACAATTATTTGAATTATTTAGTTCGCAATTAATAATTGCATGCAGCCAAGTATCACCTGCATTTTCGGCCTAATTTTCAACACAATTTAAAAAAGTTCCGATTGATGAATATTATTTGAATCGAAACAAACTGAATTTTTCATTCTTGAGAGAAAGAAAACAACAAATTTTATTTTATGATTTCAAATAGATCATAAATATTTTTAGTATTTAGAAAAAAATTTTTTTTAACTTTTAAACAACTTTAAATTATTTGTGATAATTTTTTAACGACTGCTAATGTGATAATTTAAAATTAATTTATACAATGTATTATAAAATGGTTAAATTTTAGTTTGTAAAATTATTGAAAAATAATTTTGAGGTATTGAACAAAAGTCATTCCAGTAGGTACTCTTATTTAATTTAAAAGTGGAAAAAGAACACATAACAAATATTTTAAACTATCTAACAGTATTAAATATTACCAAAGTAACATTTCAGTTTAAAAAATGTTAATTGTAACTGTAAAAGGGTGATGTTTGCATACCAAATAAATGTGTCTTAGAACAATGTTTTAGCTTCTAGTAAATTTTATTATTATTCTTATGATGAGATGTATTACATGAAAATATAATTTGTTGTCATTTTTATTATTGTATTGATTTCAACCTTAAGATACTAACATATACAATACAACGAAACTAGGAACTCGGATACCTAGCATCAGCTGCACCTTCCTCTAGCCTCTACACTAGAAGTGATCTACCATTCTATAGTTTCGTTAAAAAGAGATTGTGTACTTTATTTTTGATTGGTCTTATTCTAGTCAAAAGAAGATCTAATGTCAAGAGAAGTCTTTCGAAAACACAAAAAGTTTTTTTTTTATTTTCGTTGCCTCATGTACTGAATTTTTATGCATTTTTTTACATAAAATGCATGCATTTATTTAAACAATAAATAAGTTCGGTGTCTATTTTGTTACTTTCAGCAGCCTAAACCTTCAGAAAGTTATATGATGTTTACATAGTCAATTTTTATTTGTTTAATTAGATAATATTAACATCTTTGTGCTACAATTATGTAGTTTTTGTAATCACAACTAATATTTTGTTCTAAGGCATCTAAGGTGAACTAATTTTCTGCCTTCTTTAATCTATGTCAAGCACCGCCACTGGTTAAAAAACATGATATTGAATTCTAACCTTAGATATAACATTCTCCCGCTTTTCGATTATTTAAGATTTTAAAACTTTCGTGTACAATATTGTAAATAATAATCCTACCAGATATAATCTCGTTCATTTACAATAAATTCTGTAATATAAAAATGCAGGCTCTTAGTGAGTTACATCGAGGATATTATGAGCAATATAATAGGTAGATTATTTAAATTTTAGAGTTAACTAAACGAAAAAGAAGGGCACAGGAGGATGGCAATAAACCTTTATTGGCTTCAATTTGTATAGATTTGGCTGATTTTTATATACAAAAGGGAAATTATGAAGATGCTATTGGTGAATACTCCATCGTAGCTGAAATTTATGAAGCGCTGGGAAAAGTGATTGATTATGCTCGTGCAAATAGAATGATAGGGGAAGCTTACGCACATTTACGTGAATTTGATCAAGCTTTACATCATCAAGAAATATATTTAAGTAGGTGTCGAAATTGAACTTAAAATTGAAATTTACTTGGAAGTGCTTTTTTAGAAATAGCCAAACAACAGAACGACAAAGTTGAAGAACAACGGGCATTGGCAACTATTGGACACACTTATTTAACAAATTACTTGGAAACAAGTGACAATCCCGATAAGTCTTGTTTGAAGTTAGCTTATAAATCTTTCGTAAAAAGTTTAACCGTTTCTGAAAGGTTAGCGTAATGTATATTTTATTATGAATTATAGTTTTATTATTTTACATATTTTATAGCTTGGAAAATGTAATAAGTAACAGAGAACACAAAGATATGACTGCACGTTTATTGGCCAATTTAGGTGTTATTGAAGAGTGTAGAGGAAACTATAATAAAGGAGTCGAGTTGGTCCAGCGGTCTATCAGTATTTGTAAAGCTCACGATATATTTGAACAATTAGAACGGAACTATACACTTTTAGGTTCTTTGTATGTTCGTACAAAAGAATACGATAAAGCTATACATCAATACAATTTAGCTATCGAAGTGGCAGGTACAAAATGAAATTTTTAGTTTTTTTATTTGAATTATTGAATTTTTTTAGGAAGGCTAAAAGATAAAATTGCACTTATGTGCTCGTCGTTATCTGCAAAAGCTCATGTTTTGGTTAAATTGAGTGATTTCCGTGGTGCCAAAAGTGTTTTATTAAAAGCTTATAAGTTAAATTGTCCTGTTGACACTGAGAAAGAGAACATTCACCAAAGTCTTAAAATTGGTATGTATCCATTTGATTTATTTATTCTATTTTTAAGCACACGATTACAAAACAAACTATAAAAAAAGCTGTAACCTGATTAAAATCCCAAAAACTATCAGATTAATTTTGAAGGAACTTGCACTGATATCTTAAAGGTGTCGTGAAGTAGTTGAACTGCAGTTGCAATGATTTAATGCGTGCGAGGGGATACTGCGTTGGGTATTAGTTTCGTATAGTAAAGAGCGAGTATTAACTATTAATTATATATTAAATGAGTAAAACTATCATTTTATCTATTTAAAGAAACAGGTCAACTATTTTTATTAAAATAAAACTTTCTTTTTAAGTTATAATACAAAAAATTTCTAGCTGAAACCAATCATTCTTTCTTTTTAATATGAATCGTAGTGAAAAAATAACTACTTACGTATTCAAACCTACACGTGTAAATGTTGCACATGTTGCTTTTTGCAGAAAAGGCGCTAGCTTCTAAAATTACAAGTGACAAACTAATTATTTAATTCAAGGGTTTAATTTTTATATTTATTATTATTAATATATTTAAGAAAATTTGCAATAATATATTGTATTACTTAGGTCGAACGAAATCATAATTCATTTTGTAGTCACTGCAGCAAACTTACTTCAATGCATGTGTTTTATGTTTTAAATTATTAATAGGTAAATTAAATAGGCGCCAAATCTTTTTTTCAGTAGTGACAATTGTTTAAAATCACTTTCTTTAGGGTGAATGGAGCATATGCGACTTGATTTTGCAAGTGCAATTTTGAATTTCTTGTTTTATTGGGAAACTGTGATTACAGTTTCTTTCATTATTTTTACAGTCGTATACACAACATTGAGGCATTTTTCTTGATTTTATGTTATAAAAACTATGCGAAATATATCCACTGCACTCAAATTCTAATACATGTATGTGATATTACAACGGTCGCAGAGCATGCATGACGTCACGTTTCATTTATTTCCGGGTCTGATACTTGTTTATTATAAAACGTATCGAATTCTAATTTGCGACATTTTAAAGAAGATTTTTTTGTGATTTTTTTCAAATAAAGTGCCTCAACGACTTCACGACACCTTTAATATCTGAAAGGTAGCAGGACAATAATTAAATAAAACCTATAAAAACTTGTAGAGGATTTTGTGCTCTGTCTGCAAAATCGGGAGTTTAATAGGATACAAGTCTTGACCCCAGCACACCGTCGAAGGATTGTAGTGAATCAAAACAAAGTTCAATTAACACTTATTTTATTTAACAAATATACAGCTTTACATTCATAATTTACATGTGGATGTAGACTTCACCCTAATAGGTCTATTAATATCACAAAAATTTGAATATATTGTATTGAAGTAAAGTCTGTCTGCAGACTTCAGCAACCTATTTTTTTTTTCCTAAATAATATGTTTTAGGTAGGTCACGATATTTGTTGAAATTAAATATTAAAGAAACGAAGCTACACATCCACTTGTGCTTTTGTTCTTTAAATAATTATATTAAGTTTTAATTAAAGTTTTCAAGAATAACACTTATGAAACTTGATATAATTTTACTCCTACCTCGTAGTTGTAAAATTAATAGTTTAGGTTTTACTCGTATAATTTTTTAATATTATTAAACATTCCAGAATAACAAAATAATAAAATTTTTGTAAAATATCTTAAATTAAATAGAAAATTTTACGAAACATTTCGTAAATCAAGTCATAAGATTTAGTATAATATAATGGATAAGCGGTCATTTTATATCAAGTGGTGCAATCAGTCGCTGGACTATTTAAAAAAATTTGATTGTTTGTTTGTAATTAGTTTAACATATTGATAGTTGTCTCGACTAGCAGTGTAAGGTGTATGGTGTAAGGCTTAAATTGACATGCTGAGACGCGGCAGACCGCGGTTTGCTATAAAAATATTTTGATGTTTATGAATAGATATTTACGATATGTGTATCGTAATGTGAAATTTTACAATACGCGATGGAAAAATTGTCCAACGAGCCGAAGGTGAGTTGGTTAATCCATCAAGTATCATAGAGACACATTATGATACAAATATTGTACAACATTTCAGCAGTTTGCAATTAGTGATTCAGAGAAAAGTTTCTTTTCTGATGTAGAATTGGCAGTTACTGTCAGTTAACCCCCATCACAAATTTCAAAATTTCAACTACACTATAAGAAAGAGGACAATTTTCTGTGTATAATGCAACAAAAACTTTTTGGATTAGGCATTAGTTTTCGAAAAAACGGCATTTTAAAGTTTCTAAAAACAGGGAGTTGTAATATGATATACCCCGATGTCACCGGTCGCGTCATGGTAACTCGTACGTTGAGCCCCCGCTCTTATTTCTGTTGTCGGTACGTGTGCTTTGATATACTCTTAATGTTGTTGTCAGTTGCGGTCGACACCCGGACGAGTTCTATGGCTTCAAGTTCCACCTTTGGCGAGTTCTGCTATTCTACAGGGATATTTTTAAATTTAATAAAACAAAACTGGCCCGGAGGACGCCGAAGGCGCCGGGAGGGTCTGATTTATTTTTTTTGTCTAACTCAACAACGGCCTATTATAAACCCATGTTAAAACGTGTATCTAAAATACATGTAAGTTTTACATTTTTAAATTCGATTTTTTCGAAAAATAATGGATAATCCAACAAAATTTTTGTTTTAATATGCTTAGAATAGTGTCCTCTTTCCTATAGTGCAGTTGAAATTTTGAAATTCGTGGTTAGGGTTGTCTGCCAGCACTCGAATTGGCAGCTCAATCTGCTATAGACACATTAAGTCAAATCTAAAAAGCGTTACGAGGTAGTGTACAAATATTTTAAAGAATGGATGGATTGATGGATAAAAAGATGGGCTTTGCCTATTTTTTGGAACAAGCAGGGAAGCTAAAACAATCCTCGTTATGGTACCGGTATTCTATATTGCAAACGTTGTTATCAATTAAGAAAAAAATTGATATTAGTCAATATCATCAGGTTGTGGCTTTGTTGAAGAGGAAATTAGAAAGATACCAATCTAAAAAATCGTGTATTTTTCGCAAAGAAAAGATAAATCAATTTCTTAAGGAAACGAATGACAAGGATTTCTTATTTATGAAGGTAAGTAAATTAAAGCTTAAATAATAAAAAACAATCTCAAACTTATTATGCTTTCAGATCATTTTGATTATTGGAGTTTTTGGTGGTTGCCGACGCGAGGAGATCACAAATTTGATGATACGAGATGTTTAAGACGAAGAAGAATATATCAAGATCACCTTACCGTATTTAAAAACTAAAATTATGCTGAAATTTGCCATAACAGAAGCAGCCTGTTGGAGTAAATACAAATTCGATGAATTCCAAAGAAAATCGCTATTGCATTAGGATTGTCTGAACCAATAAACTATACAGGACATTGTTTTCGGAAATCCTCAGCATCATTATTGACCGATGCAGGGACAGATATGCATACTCTCAAGCGTTGTGGAGACTGGAAGTCTGACAGTGTTGCAGAAGGATATATTGAGACATCAATAGAAAATAAAAAAATAATTGCAACGAAAATAATGGGATCTTCAGTTACTGTGGATTCAACAAGTGAAGTGATGGTGAAACAACCCAGCTTCGACTTGGGAACAGCGTCTAAAGCTTGTTTTAGACTACACTAAATATTCAACAAGATTTGAAACAATAAATTGTGCAATATATTGAACAAGAAGTTGCTTTGTCTTCAATATCAACCTGTATGATACTGTACAATTTTTGAAACAATATTTCTTTTATGATTCAGTTCGCTAGAAATTAATAGATTTCGTGGAAGTTATGTTATTATTATTAGTTTGATGGTAATACAATACACTACAATCATGATAAAAATTTTAAAAACCCCTGACTGTAAAAAAATTCTAAAAATAAAAATGAATAATAAAAGCACCTTACTTTAAAAACTACTGTTCCCTTTAAAAAGAAAAAATAATTTTTTCTTCTTCATTCAACAACAAATTCTCAGACACTACTCGAAAAATTAACTTGTCATCTCCCCCCCCCCCCGCTACAAAATTTAAACATTAATTTTGAAGTCAGGAGAAACGGAGATTTGTTCCACTTACGAAACCTGTTTATACGTTCCATATTATTTATTGACATATAGATTGACAGATTGCTTAGTAAATTGTTTCAAAATAGAACATGTTCTATTTTTCACGCCATTTCACAAAGCAAAACAATTTTTGAAGCAATTTGCTGTTTGATACTACGCAATTTAGATTGTTTTAAAATTTGTTCAAGATTTCCTTCAAGATTTTGTGTAGTCTAAAACAAGCTTAAGGTTCATTTTGAAAATGTTTCAAATTGTGTAATTTATATTAATAAATAGTTATAAACATTTTTTTCAAAATCCACTTTTTTCACAAAATTATAGTGCTACTGCTGTATTACTGCACCAGTGCGGTAAAAACTATCATTTAAAAAACTAAATAAATAACTAAAAAGAATACTATAAAAAGATACTAAAAAAATTTATGAAATATGGCACATTACAAAATCAAAGTAGATAAACTATATTCTAACCAATCAAAAAATAATCATACAACACAAAAATATACTTAATTTAAATATAAATAGATTATTTTCATGCTTTATTAAATGGGATTTTGAGATGTAGTAAACGAAATGTAATTAATTTTATGTTTCAGTTGCAGCAATGTGTTACGCTGAAGATTCTCTTTTAACTACCGGAGATTTAGATTACAGTACAAAGAAACATCTATATGAAAAATTAGGAGATGGTGCATGCGCTCTAAAAAATTACACAATTGCAATTGATTATTATTATAAAATGTTGGAATCTGCAAAAAATAATGGTGAAAATGGTTTACAACTTAGTCCATGTTTAATAAGTTTAGCTGAAACTTATCGAGATGATAAACAATTTGAAATGGCTATTAAGTTCTTTAAAGAAGAGCACAGCACATGCCAAGCTAATACAAAAGAGAGTGTTTCTACACTATTAAATATTTGTGATTGTATGGAAGCGGCAGGAAAAGATATTACCGAAATTCAGACTTTTTACAATCAAGCAAAATATGAAGCTATAAAAAGTTATGATAAACAATTACAATGTAAAGTATTGTCGAGGTATTTAGGAATGTTACGAAAATATAATGAAACTGCTAAAGTGGCTGAAGTGGAATGTGAACTTATAGAAATTAATGCTGGTGCTTATGAATCGAATAGTGAACCTTTAGATGAACAAGAAACTCTTAATATTGGAGATGACATCTCTATAAGCAATATAACTGGTAATTATTTGCATCTGTGTCTTTGTTTTTACTACAAATATAAAATTTCAGATGTGTCTGATGAAAGTGATACCGAAAATTTGAATCGGCGATCTGCACGTAAACGAAGCAAGGGTTGTGTCATTCAACGAAACGATAAAGGAGAAACCAAGTTACACACTGCTTGTATAAATGGTAATATGACTGTTGTGAAACATTTATTAGATCAAGGACACCCTGTAAATGTGCGGGATAACTGTGGATGGCTTCCTATCCACGAAGCATGCATATGTGGTCATATAGAAATTGTTACCATGTTGATCAACAAAGGAGCATCGCTCAATGATAGGGGTGGAACTTTATGTAATGGTGAGTTTTGTTGTAATTTGATAGTTATAAAATAAGAATAGTTTTTGCGCACCCTCTACTGTTCTTTCAAACATATTAACATCGTCTAAAAAATCCTGTCAAATCCAAAATTTTCCAAATACACGAAAGATGACATAATTCCTCTTGTAATATTAAAATTTGCCGGAATCCGTTAGTAAGACCATGTTGCAACATTTCATTCCATAAAAATGATTATTTTAATAGCTGAATACCAAATTGAATTGTAAATGACTAATTGGTTATAAAAAAACTTGAATGAATCTTTTTCGATAGGAATGACGCCGATGCATGACGCCGCAACAAACGGGCATTTAGAGGTGATCCAGCTTCTGTTAGACAAAGGTGCTTCGACGACTGCTAAAAATGATATGGGAGAACTACCGTTACAAATTTTACAAAAATGGAGATCAAATAATCAATTGGACGAGGAAGAGCAGCTTGAGTATGACAGGTTGTTGAGACGACTCAAACAAGATGCTGAAAGAATAGGATTCACTGGAGATTTAAACATTAGAGATGAAAGTAATTCTGCGATTGTTCTAAATGACGAAGAGCCAGAGTATAGGAAACGAGTTAGAAGTGAAGTAGTCAAACCTAAAACTCGAGAGAGATCTAAACCTAAGATAGGGAATCTAAGAAGAAATATTAGTTTTGATGAAGATATTGATAGGATATCTAACAATTCTAATGAGGAATTACCAGATGAAGAACCAAACTGTGTCACATATGATTATAAACGGCTTATGGAAAGTTTGAAACATCCTAATAGAACAGAAGGTACTCAAAAACGAAAATCAGGTGAAAATAGTCGACAATCTGCTTATTTAACTTTGCGCGATGATGGGAATGATTGGTTGGAAGACGATGTTGGTAATCAACCAAAAAAGAAAAAAACGATTCACGATGATGTGATTTCGACTTCTACAATGAGAACAAATTCTAATAATTCGATAAGACGCCATTCTAGTTCGTTAAGTTTAAAATCAAAAGCCAGTTTTAGCGAAGATTTTGATGTACCTGATGACTTTTTAGATTCAGATTTTAATACCATAGAAATACCGGATCCATTGGATAGCGTTGTAAATGTAGTATATGATAGTGATGACCAATTTAGATCCAATTCTTCAACAAAGAAGAAGAAAACTCAAAGTTCTTTAATTCAACAAGGTTTTACCAGAACTCACAGTTTTAGTTCCTCTAACGTGACTTCCGTTAGTAAGACTTCGACAAAACCAAAACAACAAACAAAAATCGATAATTTTGGACATAGTGTAGATTTACAAACAGATGCAAGAAGTATGCAGCCTACTTATACAAGTAATGCGACTAGTAATATATTCAACGCTGTGCATACACTATCTGTAGATGTTAGAATTGATGGAAAATTGTATCGAGTACCAGTGCCTGCATCTGAAATATACGTTCTCACCTTCAAATGGTTAGCGGACGAAGCAGCTAAGAGATATGGCAAGTAAGTTGAATTTAATATTAATAGATAGATTACATGCGTTCTAGCCTCCAATTTTATTAAATAAAATTTTAATTTGTGGTTTAATTTATTAAATTCAAATTTTGATTAATCCGTTAAATTGTAGAAATTTGTTTACTATCATAATATAAATAACAAGTCAGGCGGTCTTATGATCACTGATCTACTGTGTGATCGATTTTGAAAATTTGTCATACATCAATTAACATTTTTGCATTTTTAATTAATCCCCGAATTAAAATTTTAATTAATCAAATTGAGATTTAGAAAAGTTTTGCTAAAGAATGGCCTAGAATACGTATAGTTTATCTACTAACATTTAAAAAAAGTTTTATTTAATTTAGAAAGGAATGTTTAAAACCAACACTGGAATTAGAAACAAAGAATGGTGCAGTTTTAGCAGACGACGACACAATAAATATTTTATTTTCGGGTGGATCTTCCAAAACCGAAGAAATTCAATCCCGAATTTTAAATTGGAATTTACCATCACTTGCAGACAGATACAAGGCAGCTTGCATTAACGCAAATACAGGTAAAGAAACTGTGTTTTTCTTACGTTTTTTATTAAGTACTTCTTTGTAGAACACAATGAAAATATTACAAAAATATTAAATGCATCGTCAACATCATTAAGTTTGGCAAATTTAGGTTTAAGAAGTCCAAGCTTAGGTCCTGTTTGTAAAGCTATTAACAGGCAAAATAATTTGCACAGTTTAGATTTATCGGGAAATCTTATACAAAATGATAGCATACAATTATTGTGTTTTTCTTTGCCTTCGTTAAATAATTTGTGTTTGTTAAATTTAAGTTCAAATACTTTATCCTATAATAATCTGGAATTATTGGCCGACATGTTTACTCAGTCATCAAATACAATACTAGAAAATCTAATTAATTTAGATTTAAGTTATAATCCGCTCAGAGATGAAAGTTTTAAAAGTTTAGCCATCATAACTCGATACTTGAAGTTGCAAATTTTGACTTTAGTAGACGTGGATTTTACAAGTAACATTTTTAATATTGTATCAAATAAAAATATCGAATTATGTTTGGATTATATTGTAAACTTAAATATTAGTTATAATAAGTTGAATAAACAAGAAATTTCGACATTTGTGTCGTGGTTAAATCCACAAAACGTTGAAGTGTTAAATGTTTCTAATAATTTGAATTTGGAAACGGGTTTAACCAAAGAGGTGATTAATTGGTTGCAAACGGGTAATGAAGGACTGAAACTACAAGCTTTAAATTTATCCAGATGCGAGGTAACAGATTTGGAAGTGTACGAACTTTTAAGGTTGTTAAAAATTGATTTACTTATTATTGTGTACTAATTGGAGATTTATTTTAGAGTTTTGGAAGGTGTAAGAACCTTCAGCACCATTAATCTTAGTTACAATCAAGATTTGACTGCAATGTCTTTGAGACGTCTGGTAAATCATTATTCTTTGGAAGATTTGAATTTAAGTGGTTGCCAAAATATTTTTAAATATTTTGGAGATTGTACTGAAAATACGTGGATCTTTACAAATTTGAAACATCTGCAAGTGTCTTTTGAATCTGATAGCAGTAAATTGAGCGACGTTCTTAAAAGTGCTTGGAAAAATAAATACCAAGAAGAAGCTTGTATTATGGATCTATTACGAGGATTTTTGCAACTCAGCACAAGTAAATAATGTATATTGTTAGAATAAATAAAAATCTAAATGGAAGTGCCAAATAAATTTTATAAAAGCATCAAAAGATAAGAAAATAATAAATTCGCACTTGGCATTTTAAATAAGAATATTGAGCCATCCAAGAAATCCTATTTGAGTGACTCGTAAAAGTGAAATGTATGCAATGAAATCACCTATAAACCCAAGTTAATGAAACCAAAATAAATTGTATAAACCTGCCAACTGCAATATAAATGGTTTTGTTATCTGGACAAATAATCATGCTTAATCTTCTCATTTGAAATTCCAAGATTTCTTATTTTTAAAAACTTGTATTTACATACGGATCACCGCTCATTTTTTACTTTCCGAACTCCCAAGTAAGGAAACTATTTTTTCTGCTGCTAATTGTTTTTTCGCCAAGTTCCCTAAGCTTACACAATAATTTCTCAAAAGATTATTGGTACATTCAATTTTTTTTACTGCGGTCTTGGATCCGTGAGGTTTTTGGGTAATCGATTTTTTTATATATGTTACGAACAGAGTCCAAAATTGTACAACGTCGACATTGCACAGATATTTGTGTACAAAGCTAGCATTGCACAGTCAATTTATGCAATGTCCGATATTAGGTTGTTTTAATCGACTTTGTACGGCATTATTTGTACATTGTCAACATTCTACACTGCAATGTGTGCAATGTTGGTTTTTCTTAGAAGGCATGTTTGAAGTCAATATAAAATCCAATCAGACGATATTAATACGACGAAACGGATATCTGAAATAATGAATATGAAACATGTGAAAAGGCAATAATCAATGAATAAGATTTGTTAATACTAGTTTTTAGTTATTTTACTTATTTGTACAATCCAATGCCTTATAACATTTTGAGTTACATTTTAGTAGCATTCTGCTTTACATCAATACATTTTTGAAACAATTACATCTTACGAAGCCTTGTCCCCTGAATTTAGATTGTTTATTGCTGGCTGTTCGCAACGTGCAAGTTCCTTCTGCTTTAGAAGGATTTACATGCTGCAATTTGATTTTTACTATAATTGGGGTAAGACACCATTATTGTTGTCCGAATTTTATAATAATTATTATCTTCAGTAACTTCCATAACTACACCAAGTAAATTTTTGGAAACTCCTTTTCCCCTATCCAAAGCAGGAACTGGTATGTTGCTCGTGCATTCCAGCTACAGCTAAATTCTGATTTTTTAATAAATTTTGTGGTAATGGTTAATTTTCTTTGTCTTTGCACATTGCAGTGTACAATCTTGACATTGTACAAGTAACGCCGTACAAAGTCAGTTAAAGCAACCTAATATCGGGCATTGTATAAATTGACTGTGCAATGCTAGCTTTGTACGAAAATATCTGTGCAATGTCGATTTTGTACAATTTTGGACTTTGTTCGTAACATATACACTGGAATCCTTATCACCAATCAATCGTATGTATTTAAATTTATGCATTTTAACACTTTTTTGAATTGCTTCTAAAATTATATCAGATTCCATTGCTGTAGATGTTCCAACCCAATTTTTAAAACATTTATGAGTTTTCGGAGTATTGTTTGCAGCAGCTCTAGCACATACGACGCAATGTTTATTTCTAGAGCCCGCAAAAGCTATTTTCCAGTTTATAATATAATAAGATATATAATATAGAGTACATATACTGATAAGTGATAACAGTCTCGCTACAAAGGGTGGAGTTATTATTTACAAGACAAAGAAAGAATATTTAAAAAGTTTATAATTCATTTTCTTCAGTTATTTGTTCCCATATTTTAATGAAAAAAAAAATCATTATTTTACATTACTATTACCTACGTTTTGTGGGTCTTAAAATTGGACTTTAATATAGGATCCACTTAGGAAAAACTTTGCAAATTTTAACGTAATAGATTGAAAAATAAAACAGAAAAATTAACTATTGTATTTTCACATAACGATAAAACCACCTTAATAATAATTTATGTAGTCAGATTAAATGGGGTGTCCTATTATGCAATGACTACATAGTCGATGTTTTTAAAACTATTTTTCTAATTAATATATTTATGGTTATGTTAATTCAAATTAAGTGCATCCCCAAATTTTTATTTATTTCCAGTTCATTTAATATCAACTTTTGATTGATTTATTATTACTGAATTGTTAACCATTAGAAATACAAGAAATAAATACGAATTTATATGTTGCTTTATTAATCAAAGGTAAAAAATTTAATACACTCCATTTAATTGCAAATAACAATACAAAAACCGATTGGTTCAATTTTAATAATACACAGACCAAATATGTAAATAAGAAATTCGTCGCGAAATAAAACTTATAATTAATCATTGGATTGTTCAATTAGATTTAAAAATAAGACTACTAAGTTGTAATTTTCTTAAAACTGACTAAAAACACTTTGGATAGTGGGACTTATTAAAATCATATAAAAAGTTAATGATGTAAAAACACACACAACTTTTACATCATTCAAAACTTAAATGTAATCATTTTAAATTTTCTAGAGTAATTTCACTGGCAATGTAAGCTTTTAAAATTTCTCTACCTAATGCACAGCCTAATGGAGGTGGAACAGCATTTCCAACTTGACGGTGTTTGTCAAGAATGCCACCATAGAATTGATAACTATCTGGGAAGCCTTGAGAGCGTGCACACTCGCGAACACTTACCACACGATGTTGTTCCGGATGAAGAACTAAAATGTTCGTATTTTACCCAAATTCACATAACTAATTATTTTTATTTACCTCTTCCTTGTTTACCCATAGGTTCGGGATTAGTAACTGTGGTGCTAAATATTCCGGCCCACTCCAATCTTCCATATAATCCTGCCCAATGGTTGTGTCTATCAGCTGTGTGAGGCAAGCACCATGGTATAAGCGTATTGAACTGACGATCTTCAGGATCACAACTTTTTCCTGTTGCACACAGGCATACACCACGAGGTGGATCGTCTTTCTTTTGTTTTTTAGATCTAAAATTAGAAATTGAAATTTATTCAAAACGTCAAAGCTCTACTCCATATACCAATTACATGACATTACATTGTACTTAAATTTTATTTAAAAAAACGTACTTGTATGGATATCTCAGTTTATTGCTCATTGTTCCATCGCTTAATCTTATTGTGATGTTTGGAAGATCCCGCCAGTCGGCACCTCCATAAAGTGGTATCCTAGACATACGAGCTGCCACCAATGGTGCCATATCTTTACAAATATGATCTTTCACTCTATCAGAACGACCAGCACGCATCACCCTTTGGAAGTGCGACATTGGTTCTCCATCGTAATTCATTTCAAGTTCACACCAGCCATTTTTGATATCCGGTAAATCGGACATGGCGTCACGAACCGTAATCGTCCGGAAGGGAGCAGAACTAGTCCAATTTGTACCTAAAATAACCAAACACGATATTTTAAAAGAAAAAGAATTTTACCTGCATAGACATACCTGGATAAAATTTGAAGTTGTCCACCAATACCGATAACTGACATGCCTTTTTACTAAAAACGTGTTGAGGTTCAGGATATTTTGGTAAAACAAATCCAGGTGCTGCAGCCATGATAATTAAACGACGCCGCGTTTGAGGCACTCCATAACTACCAGCTTGGACTATACCAAAAGTCACTTGATATCCAATTGCCAATAAACACCGTAGTGTTAATTTAAGTACCATACTACGTTTGAATGATACAAAATTACGGACATTTTCCAAAACAAAATAAACAGGGCTACAAAAATAAACACTTTTACAAAAGACAGTGCAATCGACATTAAAACCAACCGATAGTAATCACAATAACTTAAGTAAGACACTATTAAAGAGTTCTTAAAAAGTGAATATTGGCCTGCATTAAATCTATTCATTCCCGAAAATCCTTGGCATGGTGGACCCCCAACCATTAATTCGACTTCTCCCTTTCTTGGTAACTTCCACTTATTGATAAGTTTTTCGTCATTTGACATCATTACTTTTAGCAAATCATTACAATCATCCGTATATACCTCAGTGTCCGGATTGTTTAATCTAAATGCTTGTGCAGCTGCAGCGTCCTTTTCAATCTAAAACGGAACACCAAAAATTAGTTTTTTAGAGCAAAAATTACAAAATAAAACTTACAGCCCACTTAGTTTCAGCAACACCGGCTCGATGCAACCCTTCCGATAGACCACCACAGCCAGCAAAAACGTCCATGCACTTTAATGGATCATTAATTTTAGGCCATTTTGGTGGAATATCAAAATCTTCAACCTTTTTTGACTTTCCTTTACCTTTGGATTTGCCTAAAATTCGAAATAAATAAAAATTTTCGAGTTAAAGAAACTTAATTTACCTGTTCCTTTCCCACAGTAACCAATTTTGGTAGCTTCGTAAGGTAGTTCAATGTATTGCTTGAGATTGATATCATACCCCTCATTGAAATAAAACCTGTACGATCCTTGTGAGGACCACTCGCTAACAATTCCATCTATTTCATTACCGTAACACAAATAGCATTTACCTTGGATGCAGTTAAAATTGACCTTATATTCTGAAATATTTACACAGTATTTAGTATTTTAGTATCTTAAAATAAAAAATAATTTATTGTAACTGTAAGTTAAAATGTATATTCAAAAATATGAAAAAGAATGATATAAATAAAAAAAGAGAAAAGCTTTTTAAAAGCATGCTGGGTGATTGGTCATGATTTGAAAAAATTGGAGCTGAAAATCCAGGCAACATGCAAAATTTACGGTTTGGGTGGAACGTTTTTCTTCATTCATATATGTATTTCAACTTTCAGTTAAAATTTACAGTACTTTAATTAATTAAAATTTAAAACACTGGAAAGTAATGATGTAAAATTATAAAATTACCTTCATCAGACCAATATAACAAGTTTAAATTTTGTTCGTATGATAGAAAAACTCCTTGTCGAGTATCTTCGGGTCTATAAAATTTTCTAACTGTGACCATTATAGTATTTTTATCAAACTTTAATATTTCCTTAATCAATCCAATTGCAAATGGTTTTGGAATGTCCTCACTTGATACTTTGTTACTTTCAAGAGGTTTACGATAAAATTCTGGGTAAATATTTTCGTCTGCTGCCTTCTATGATGGTGAAAATAAAATAGAAAAACAAGCAAAATAAATACACTGTTTGTAAATCTTAAACCAATACACACCATGAACGAGGGCACATTGAAACAGCATTATCAAAATTTTAAGCTATGCATCTACAACGGTTCAACATACCAAACTGGCATCAAAACATGCAATACTGTAAACGCAGGTTAACATAAACAAACTTATAAAAATCACTATACAATCGTATATTGCATAATGTGATAAATTGGAATTTAATTTTTATGTGGTGGTGATATGTCATCAAATTTTAGAAGATGTATGCTTTAAAATTTATAAACAGTATATTGAATATTACCTGTTTTATTGTATCCTTTACGTTTGTGCCATTTTGTTCAGGTGCAATTTGCGAATCATTTTCAATAAAAACCCCACTGCCAACTTTATAAACATCACCGCGCCATTTGACGCAACCGTCTTCAAATATTGCTTTTTCAGCTTTCCTTTTGCCAGCACGTCTTTTGCAACCTCGACAGGGAGTATCAGGGATAGAGTCATCGATTGGTTCATTAATCACATCTTCAAATCTGCTATATTCGCTGTCATAATGTTTAGAATAAAAGAACGTTTGTCCATCGTCTTCTAACTGGGGCGGAAGTTCGTCTATCCCACCTTTTTGTGACCAATCTTCAGCCAATGTTCTGTACTCCACCTATTTTAAAATACATAAAATTTTATTCGTTAAAAAATGCAATATTAACATGTACTTACTTTTGCTTTCCGAACTATACTTCCCAGTGGACAATTATCACAAATATCGACCAGGAAAAGCTCCCTTGGATCTGAAGTTTCTCCCAACACTGTGTTGGAACCTCGGCAAAATAAATAAGCATGAAACATGGCTTCTCCTGTTAGTTCCTTCCATAAGTAACAAACGTAGGCAATAAGCAATGGTTCGTTAGGTTCTTCAGAATTTAACATGACATAATCTCCTGGTTCAATCAGTAAATCCCCTACCAAATAATAAATTGTTTTCAACAAAGAATGAAATATTTGTACAAAATTCTAACCAACTTTAGCAGATTCATAATACACTCTTTCGCTGTGCTCGATATTTGATGGTGTTATAAACTTAACAACCCTGTGAATGATATTTTTCTTAGAACACGAAAGCACCCTACCGCTTCCTATTGCATCATTATCAATTGAATCGTCATCATGATCAGATTCTTCATTTGCATCTTCGATTGCCATATAGGGACATCTAAAAAAATATAAAATAAATATAATTTAATTTTTAAATACATTTTTTACCTGCGCTTTAAACAAGCTTGCTTACTGCGTCCACTTCCCCCAAATTTTAACATATCACAACAGTTTAAACATGTTCCACAATCCGGTGTTTGACATGCTTCGCATACTCCACATCTGTGCCGCCTGGGCCCTTTTTCATCATTTTCTTTTTTCGCAAGTTGATCCTTGAAAAAATTTTCAAATACTTGACTCACCAATTTGGTAACCGTTGCTTTACTCCATCTTTTAGGTTTCTTTCTAATACCCTAAAGACGATATCATTAAAAGATGTATTTCAAGATTTGTATAAAAAGTTAAACTAACACTTTGATCCACTGTCCTGAGCCTATTCTTAACTTTTTTAAATGAGACCCCAGTCATCTTGATGAGAGATCTCATGCAAGGTGCAGTAATTAATAAAGGTTCGCTTTCTGCTGCAGTGTTATCAAAACTGGTTACCTAAAACATTCCGATTAGAACATGAAATATAGAGTAAATTAATTTCTTCGATAACTCTCTATTCATAAAAATGTATGTTTGTATTGACACTTTAGGCTTACAAAAAAAACTTTATACTATTTCAACAAGACAATGACCCTAACTATTGCGCTAGAAATACAAAGAAATTGTTTTTCTACAATGTCCCAAAATAATAAAACATCTCCTTAGTCCAAGGGAAAATGTTATAGAAAAAGTGTTTGGGTTTTGATAGGGAAAGAAAAGCAAGTGATTAAGTCGTCCATTTAAAGATAAATTGTGCAATCTGGTCACAATTCATGAGCATCGAGAGCTCCTAACCTCAGGAAAATAATGAAAATTAAAACATGCACAATGGCAGTCTACAGTTACGTCAACTTATGGGTTTTTTCGCATTTCTCCACTAGAAATACAAATTGATAGCTATTATTCAAGATCAAGAAGAGAGGGTCGAAGAATTCCATCAATCCTTCAAATAAATAACGGGAAATATTTTTTTATAGATGGTCATTATTTGAATAGTTTAATTTAAGATATCAAATCGTATAAGATATTTTATTATGTAGGTAGGTTTTGTTGGTGAGTTGGGGGCGTATAAATAAAAATAAAAATGTGTGATAAATTTAATATTGCTGTAAAAACAATTTTTGTGACAAAAAAGTCTACAAAAGGTACTATTTACATTGCTAACATAGGTGTTTACAAATATTTTCTTGAGTTACTGTGACTGTAAAATTTAGGTACGCAGAAACTTAAAGAAAAAAAATTTTAAACGAATTTAAAAAATATTGATGTTCCACTCAAAAGAAATAAAATTGCATCTGCTCCTGAAAAACGAAACACACAGTACATATAATAATTAAATAATTTTTGGTTATGTATGGAATGAACACCTAAAACGAATGAGCACTGAAAGGTCGCTACTAGCAGCATGATGATATAAACCTTCGGGGAGGAAAAAAGTAGGACGAGCAAAGAAAAGATGGGTGTTGGAACAGGAATCATCGCCTATACCATGAAGCGAAAGAGGTTATACATAACCTAACCTCCAAGCAGATACATAAATTTTAATTTAAAACTGTTTTAATATCGAAAAAGTTCACATTATTAATTAATTATAATACTTACCCTATCGCACACAAATTGAGCATTTCGTATAAGGGTTTCTTCATTCAAATCAGGATCACCGGTAACAGCCAATGCTTGCAACAAATCTTCATATGTAGGATTTTGCCACCCTTCATCCAAGAGGTACTCGATTACAATTTTCGATAAAAGAATCTTCTTTCCTACACTTTTCATTATGGGTTTGTATTCTTCCGATGGCTCTTGCAAGTAATATTCGGCATAACCTGTGGAAAACCCAACCAAAGCTTTCTCTCCACCATCAAAACCGGTAATAAACCTACATGAAAAAATTAATGATCTTGAGATAGAAATGCAATTTTATTTTCAAATTATATTGCAATTCAATAATAAATGCAGCAGGTTATCGGTTCTATTTTTAAAATAAACTAATGAAAAATGGAACGTGACAAATTGAATTAGTCATAAATTAAAAAATTATGGGTATAAATTACCATTCGTTGATGGGTCCTATGTCCTTGGTCGGACAACCATCGTTAGGTGAAGGATCATCACAATAAATTGGTTTGACATAACCAGAAAAAAATATCAATTTATTCGATTCAATAAGGCCACTATCAAATGTGCATAAATGACCATTTAAATCATACACACTAAAATGTGTTATCTACAATAATAAATTATATAACTTGCAAAAAATTAAAACGGAAAAGTACCTTAACGACAGGTCTTGTATCTTGCGTATTAACGTCATCTTCATTTCCAGTAAATAATTGTAACCTATCATTTGTAAGTGAGATAAACTCTTCGACCGCATTATTAGGATGCCCATTATAAAGAAGCGCCTCGTGAAGGTATTGACCACAAATTTCACAACGTTCCAATTCAGGTTCCAATTCCAGAAGAATCTCCGTTTTGCTTGGCTCTTCTACTTTTTGATTGTTAAACTTAGGTTTCTTTGCTACACTAAATTCCTCTTGAATATTATCGGCTCTAGTTGAAATGTCATCAAATACGATTTTCTTCACAGCAATTGATCCGAAAGGAACATTATCGAGTCGGTCGGTACTACTTTCCATTGAATAAATATTTTCTTCAATAAATCATTAATAAAAACAGAATCGAGTGGTAAAATGTAATCAACACTGCTTATCTAAAATTGAATTTAATACAATTCTTACACAAAGAATACTGTAAATTATTTAAAAACTCAACAATCACCAACACTCAACATTTAGACATTACAATTATTAAAAATCATTCTTAAAATTCTTGTTGAACCACATTTTTGTTATTCACAAAGAACGGTATAAAAAAAACGCGCGAAAGATCTTTTCGTGAAAGGCGCGTTCACAAACAGTTAATATAATATACCGGATATGCGAAAAGAGCTAGTACACAGTGCAACAAAATTATAAGTTTTTCTTAATTTTATTTGATCAAATATTATTATTATTACCAAACATAATTATCTTTATTATATTTATCTAAAGTATAAATTATCTGACACAAAAGTGGTTTACAAATAAGTAAAACTAACTTTCGAAATTTCAGCAAAAATAGCTTAATTTTAAACGCGAGTAGAAAACAAAATTTTTAACAAAAAATAAATTTTACAATTTTCATGAAAAATTGTTATTTTAGAAAGTCCGACTTTCAAAGTCTTATCTCATCTAAATTGCTAAACTTACTACCTACTCTACTTCTTTATTTTTAGACAAGAAATTTTGTTTTTTACTACTATTTAAAAAGTCCAACGTTTTGATATTTGTTTGAGTAAGTAAAATAAGGTTTTTCCACACTAATGCGGAAAAGTAATTTTTACGTTCCGAGTACATTTTACTTTACAATAACAACCCCAGAAACGTTTAGAAAATTTTTCTACATTTTTTTTGGGTGCGTTGTATTGGGAAGAGAGAAATCCTCATGAATACCACTTAAGGGTACAGTGGCGTAACAAGGCAGCTACGGGCTTGTGTTTCCGATTCAAATCGGGCTGCTAAATATATATTAAATTAACGTGGAATTTTTTTTAAATAGTCTTATAAGTGGAACGATTGTTTTAAATTAATTTTTATGAAAAAAAAATAATAAATATTATTAACTAGTTTCATTTAAATCATCCTAGGGATTAGCTACCAGTTAAAAAACAGTTAACAGAAAATCAAGAATTTTATTCAAAACAAAATTAGGTACAAATACAAATAAATTAATAATAATAATATGTACAAAAGAGAAACAGAAAACAATTATAATAAAAGCAATAAAGCTTGGAACTGCTTTACTCAAAATTATTTTTCCTGACTTTAACAAGTGCAAAGGTTGACACTATGTTAGATATTTTTTTATAAGTATAATTTTAATAAATTATACTCCAAAATAAACAATTGAACTTAAACTCCGCTATTTAAAACTTAAAATAATTTATAAAAACAAAATGACTGGTTCTTATCATGTACTGTAACAAACTGCAATGTGATGTAAATAAAAATCAAAATATGCCCTACACTGTTAAAGGATTTTTCGGAATCTGCTAAGTGATGACAGTTTATTGCTTTATTACCTACTGTATTGCTACCAGATGTAAAATTTTACTTTTACGGTCCGTTTTATCTTTATCGATGTCAGCTTCAAGTTCAATTTAACGAAAGCCGAAACCAAGTTATTTAATACATAGATTTATAGAATAGATTAGTGACTTTAATTTTACGTATACGTAGTTCACTTTTGTGTCAGATAAACATATTAAAGATAATATAATTATTGTTGGTAATAATATTTAATCAAATAAAACTAACAAGGAAATTATATGACCTCTGCATTTTTGTAATTTTTGCCACTTATTGTGCTGAAAGTTCGGCCCTCTAATAACAACTCCTCAAAGCCGTAAGGCCAGATGGCCAGAAATTTTCGAAAAAATCGACTTTGAAATATTGTCGAGGGAATTTGAAAACAAAATGTGAAACAATTAGCAATAAGTTTCATAGCGTAGGTAAGAACCAGGAACCAGTGGGTTCACGGTTCTATTCACACCTTCGCTAGTTTTTTTTTAAATTTTTTTTTCTTCAGTGCGTATTCCCACGTCATTTAATTATTGTAAAATTGATTAAATTTATGCTTGTAGACTAACAATGTGTCAACATTTAATTTATTAACTTTTCGGCTCTTCTGGTGGCAATTGCCACTGCTATATTTTTACCATTTTAGCGTAAAGACCTGTAAATATTTTTGCTATAGCCCACTAGAGGTCAAAAGATTAGACCTTAAAGACTGCGAAAACAATGTGGCTGAAGTTGTAAACCTAAACCATAATGATAATCACTTTTTTACAGTGGACCAAACAAGTACTGTAAACTTTAAATACATTTGTATATTTTCACCACTTTTAATGTGTATCTAAATTCTATAATACTATATTACTTGACTCAGACCTCTTTCTCGCAAGTTTTCATTCGCATCAAAATTTTACTTTTTAAAACTCGACAACCCTCATTCAGGTCAGATTTTTTGCGTGTTCGCAAGTGAAACATCGTGTTCACAATGAAACAGCGCTTATTTTGATATAAAATTTATTTATTTCAGAAATGGGTGAAGTAACTAGAATCAACTTACTGTTTATACCTGCCAACCCAGTAGTTCTGCCAAGAAAAAAATAGACAACCCAACATTAGTAAATTCTATAGGCTCATACTTTTGGTTCGTATTAAATTTATTCGCTCAACACTTTTGTGCACTGCTTAATAAAAAGTCAATTTTCAATTTTTAATTAATAATAGTTTGGCCAGGAGTTTTTTAGCCAACCTACTTGCGATATATTTTATATTATATTAAATTTGATCTAAAGTACTTTTCATCCAATCGGCAGATGGATGAATGTCGTTTCTAGTTCAGATCTTCTACTATTAATAAACCAAGATATCCTAAAACACATTTTCAACAGTTTAGTTTTTATCCAGCGTTACTGAAAAGTTATTATGTCTGATATCTTTCAAGGGCATCTTTCATGCGTAATTTGGCGGTTTTACTGCACAGACTATCTTCGACGGTGTCTTCAGCCCTCGTCAAGGGACCAGGCAAATTAACGGATACAATATCAGACATGATAATTTTTCAGCAACTACAAGCATAAACGTCGTGTGAATACGCACTGGAGAAAAAAAATTAGCGAAGATGAGAATAGAACCGTGGACTCAATGGTTTCTAATCTAACCCAGTTTCAGTTTTAAGAGTCTTAATTAAATTTTTCAGTTTACAATGTTGTTAGACCAAGCAGCACAATATTGCCGGTTGGTCTTATATTTAAATTGATTGTACAATATTGAAGTATACCTCGTGGTAACACATAACTTCCGATATAATTAGATAAAACTTAGAAAGTTTTTATGAAAATGGCTTTACAATTAATAATTTTAGGTTTTTGTATTTACTATACTATTTACATAATTAATTAATTGGAAAAATGATATAAAAAACCAACTTACTACAATTAAGCGATTTACAAAAGAATAACAATAACAATGAGTAAACTATAAAAATATTAATAACAATGGTTAGACTATAAACGTTTAGATAACAAGGTATACAGTGAAATCAATGAACACAAGGAAAGCAATGTATTCTATGAAATCAGAGCCACAAAGTGACACCAAAGAAATGTTTTCGTATACAGGTAGCACTTTACAGTTACCTATTTATGGCAAGTAAACGGTTTTCACTCGCGTCACTTCAATTTCCAGGTACAATATTTCAAGTGTATTTCAAATGTACAATATTTCAAAGTCGATTTTCTCAAAAATTTCTGGCCATCTAGCCCTACGGCTTTGAGGAGTTGTTATTGGAGGGCCGAACTTTTAGCACAATAAGTGGCAAAAATTACAAAACTGCGGAGATCATATAATTGTAAGAAATTGTCCCTTGTAAGAAAAATTTACGAAAAAATACGTTCCAAGATTGAATTTTCGTAAATTTTTTTGTGAAAACACGACGTCATTGACTTGTTTTTATAACACTCTCCGTTTATTGTCAGCCTAAATTGTTGAGTTTTTGAGTATGTACTCTTTGGTCATAGGTATAAAATATTTAAAAATAAAAAATTTATAATATTATAATTATAATACAGGAACTCCTTACTTTATGACCTGCCACCTTAACTAAAGAGCTCAACTTAAATTCAACAAATAAATCAAATTATCATAAATTACGCCGTAACCATGGTAACTTACTTATTTATATTCTACATTTGACATTGTTCAATTAATATTTTACATTTTATCACTTTAATTATGGCCATTCGATTATTTAGCAAAATTAATAGTTCATTTAATTCAAATGTAAGTCAGCCTTTCCTCTATAGAACTTTTATTACTTACTTTTAAATTTTTGCAGTTAACCCAAGTGTTTCATCCTAGAAGTTTAGTTAAGTCAGCTGCCGCTTGTATCAACAACGATAAAGTGGAAAAAGTAAAATCATCAAATGATGAAGAAAACAATGAAACCCCTTTATTGCGTGAAAATATTAAATATAAAACATTCAATGTCAGAGATCGTAATCAATTGAGTTTTCCTGATTTACAACCTTCTACTTTGCCCGAATACTATAATCCGCATCAAAATTTTGACAATCCTTTAAAGTACGTTGAAAAACCTGTGGCCGAATCGAGTAAATTAGCTTCTAAAAGGTTAGTACAATTTTTTGGTCCAGGATTTAAATAAGAAATCCAGTAACAAACAAGGTTAAACTTCAATATTCATTTATTGGATCCAGATTTTTAGGTTTTTTAAAACGAAACCTTGAGATACTTTCGATGCCCAAATCTCATCTATTCATGCTAACTTTTGCATTACATAGTTAATTATGTTTACAGGGTATTTGAAGCTTCAACGACTTACAAAAATGTAAAACTTCCACTAAAGCCGCCAAGGTTAGCTAAACCATTTCCAGATCCGGTGAAGATGATAGAATCGGAAACAATTCCTGATGATGAAAAAGCGCGACAAATGCAAACAGATGCACAATATCCTGGTAATTCGAAGACGAGTAATTTTAATAAAATGAATTTCAACCCCCAATATCGCTCATTTTCTACCAAATCTCCTAAGTCCAAAGGGAAATGCAAGAAGCGCAAGAAAAAGAAATGTCAACGTATGAGAAGTCGTAAATGTCCTCCGCCTTCAACTTGTACAACACATAGTTACAAAGTGAGTAAATTATGAAGATATTGCATTTACTTTTAATTGTGTAAATTTTATGTAAGTTTTTTTTACCAATTAATAAATTGATAAAACCATAAACTTTGATTGTTTGAAACTCAAATTGATTTAAAAAATTCGATTCGACTTAAGTTCATTACGAGTTTCCATCGTACAAATAATTTTTTGACTTGCCTTCTTTTGATATTCTTAACTAGAAATGTTCGTTTTTATAAAAAATAATATTCATATTAATTTTGTCATTTTTGTTTAGTTTAAACGGTGTAGAAAACAAAAAGCTCCATATCCCAGCTACAGTGAAATTTGTCACACAGTTTTAGACTCTTTTCCAACCGAATGTCAGATGTGCCCTTGGACTCCACAAAATCATCCAACATTTAAAATTAAAAAACGTGAATACCACTCGAGCGCTATTACTTTTAGTCCTAAAGAGCGAGATTTTGAGAAATGGCTGCACAGCGTTGATCAAAACAGAGGATGGGCTCAGAAAAAGGTATATCAAATGTTAAGAACTAATTTTTTTTTAATAATTCAAATTCATTATTATATTGAGTAATATCTAAAAAGCATTCTTATAAATTTTTTTTAGAAAACACTTCAGAAAGATGAAAACAATAAACACAAGAGAAAATCATTAGAAATTAATAAAAATATCAAAATACCAAAATCAACAAATCAGTTCAAATTTCACCATAGCGAAAATTTTTCCAATAAATCAAAGAATAAAATAAGAAATCCCATGATTGTACAAAAACTTCCATCGATGTTGAATATAACTAGCAAACCACTCTCTTTTTATCCGGGAATCAAAACAGAAAAAGGTAAGAAAGCAAACAGTAGATACCTATATGTTTTACCTTCAACAATTTAACTTGCAGATGAAGCAATTGAAATAAAAAATCTAAAAAAAAATGGAAAAAGACGATGCAAAAACGAAATGGTAAAAATGCTAAAGTGTACAATTGCAGTATAATTTTTACTTGCGATCTTGAAAATTTTAGTTACCAGCTGTTAAGCACAAAAGTAAAGCAAAAACTGTTTTATATAACCCAGAAAAAAAGGAAAAACGGTTTGATCAAGATTGGAATAAGGAAGAAATACCGTCTACCATAAACATCACCATAAATTACTTCATGGCTAAAAAGAAAGATAGAAGATTACCTCCCGGTACAAGAGATAAATGCCCCGATGTAATAAATGGTTAATTTTAGCAGTGCTATTCATGACGAGAGTTCTTTTAGGTTGAACCAGAAGCTGACGATCCTTGCAATTTAAAACGTCCAGGCAAAACACGCGAATGTCCAAAAGATCTGTTAATTAAAAAGAGACGTCTCATAAAACCACCAAGCAAAAAGAAGTCTTACCCTAGGAATCCTCAAAAACCAAATAATCCGGAACGACCGTCTATTTAAGAATTAGGAATCCGCTTGAAAAATTCATATTTATTTATATTCAAATTAGAACTATAAATGATAAATTTAAAAAATCCTCTCAACCAAAATGCAGTTGAATATTCTTTTAAATTTTTAATCAAGTGGATTTCTATAGCTTTTATGCATTTTGGTTTATGAGAATATCATTTAATTATACTATATTCCCCATATTGACGTATTATTATTTGCTTATTTTTGTCTAGAAGAAAATTTATGATATTAATGAAAAAATTAATAATTGTATTAAGTGTATTAAGTTTTTCGAAATGTTTAATTAAAAATTAAGTGCGGCTATTTCTCTTGTAAACAATAAAAGTATCGTTAAACCAAATCAATTAAATAACATAGATTTATTTATCAATAGATTTTAGATAGTTTACAAAGTATATTGATCTACTTGAAGCAACAGCCAACGTTGAAATATAAATATACAAGCATTTTCACTTATATTTTTATAGTTTACAGTTATACATGTGCAATATACAAACTTAGTCGAAGTAAGTTGTACCGATTACTTACTAACCCGAGGCCTTTTTCCACCTAGAGTTGTATAAAATTAACTGCACATTACACTGGAGGTTTTCTTACTTTTTTGGAATAAACCCATTCTTTCAAGTAGGTTACAATCATACCACCCAAAATCATTTGAGTTGGGTGATAAACCAACAATGGTAAAGTTATTTGACTAAAATGAGCCAAACCTTGAAACATTATGCGTAGAATTGGAATTCCTAGGAAATAAAAATTTAATATTGATAATATAGGTAGATACACAAAAATACACGTTTTTACCCAATGTTAAAGATTTATGAGTTGAACAAAACATAATACAAACAGAATCGGCAGGTGTAAAAGTTTTAAAACGTCTCGAGAGTGTAAAGCTCACGAAGAGTAGAACTATTTGTATGAGCATCACTAAAATAAAATTTAATAATTAAAGTCGACCACAATTTTATGAACATAGTATTACCTAAAATCATTGTTATTAAAATATCTGGTGCGCTTAATCCGGTGTCGGGCGCATGGAATGTATCACAGAATGTTGTATAAATTACGAATAGCAAAGCACATTGACTTATTGTGTTGAGGGGTAAATTGTGCCCACGAAATTCTGTAAATTTTCTTATAGCTTGACCTAATAGTAGTGGCAATAATACTGTTATAGAAAGTTGTATCACTGTTCCCAGCAAAGGAACCATAGTTGTAAAACCCAACTGTAAATAAAAAAATTTAATTTACAAATTACAGAAGAAATGATAATCTTTACGTTAATTAGCAGCAATATTGGAGTTAGAATAATTCCTAGAAAGCTTCCCAAAACTGAATTAAAGATTGCAGCAGTTTCGTTACCTTGCGAGGCTTTGGTTAAAATTACTGCACTTGAAACGGGCGGTGGCATGCATGCCACGGTTATTAAACTAAAACAGTTAATTGGTATACTATATGACAAGATTTAATCAATGTATGTTTAAAAAGTATAAACAATTAATAATGGATGTGCTGTCTCTTATCAAGTAATGTTTTCCAAATAAAAATTTGCTAGAAAAGATGAAAACTTTAGAAAATTTGTGGGCAAACTCATAGCAATATATAAGAAACTATTATGGAGTTTTAAATTAGAGGCTGTTGGTTAATCAACATTACAAAAGAAAAATTACGATAGCTTAAACAATAAAATCAGGATTACAAGTAAAAAAGGTAAATAGAGATTTCTCTAGCAAAAAAAAACCACAATTTCAATGGTCATGGGTTTGCATCTCAATTGCTTGTTAACTATCCCAATGTTGTGCAATATACATAGTATACTGACCAGGCCCTAGGGGCACGTGCCCCCCCCCCCCGAAATGTTCAAAAGAAAAAATTCTTTAAAAGTAAAAAATTTGAATTTCGAAAATAAAATACATAGCAGCAATTCATGAAGAAGAATTCGATTTTTTCCGGAAGAGGAACCCCCAAAAATTTTACTTTTTACAAGTGGCACCCTTCGAAATGAAATCCTGGCTACGGGCCTGATACTGACTTCACAAAATTTCTTATTTCAGCTCTTCAATTGAACATTAAGATTGGTTCTATATTTCTATGGTCTGCCTGGCCAATTGACAGAATGTCAGAAAACAAAGAATGTAGAACAAAAACAAATAACAAAGTATACGTGGGTTTCTGGGTCCCCGCACTTGGTAAAAACATTCTTGAAGGATGAAAGGGTGAACTTTGAGCAATAATGGTACAAGTGGGAGGATATGTCGAAGGGGCGCAGAGAGATTATCACTTCTTTATGGTAAATAGTACTTTGCAATTATAATATAAACCTAAAAGCCGAAGAATTTTATTTGATTGGATCAATTATATAGGGTGTCTACTTACTTTTCTAAGACAAATTTTCAAATAAAATTTTTGTCCAAGTGCAAACCCTTTGAGGATAACTCTCTTTAAAGCAATTTTTAGAATTTATGATTTGAAAGGGCCATAGCCCCGATATTATTGATTTTTTAGGTTTAATCGATTAGAACTTTTCTAAAGATCATTCGATTATCTACAAATTAGGTTATGACCCCTTATCGTCTAGAATCAGCGGATTTCGAGTTATAAATTAAATTAAGGGAAAAAATGTTAAAAAAGTTCAGGTTTTATTTTTTTTACTTTTCTTGGAAACCCCGCATCTCTTAAACAAAAATTCTTATAAAAAAAATGGACGGCCCAAATTGAATGGGGAATTTAACAGGCTACAACTTTCTAGAAAACTGCTTTTCGCACGTTAGTCCCCTTTTCGTAGAATCATTTGGTTAGATTTGATGTAGTTGATTAAGAAAATAAGTAAAATTTAATTTGACGTTGCAATACTATAATAATCCAGGGTAGGCCCAATAAATTTTAGGAGAGCTTAGGACCATCCCACAAAGCCTTACTGAATTTCGATTCAAATTCTGAAATTTTTGGCAACACCAATTTATTATTCAAAAGAGCAAAATTTTAAAACACTTCGATATATAAAAATAGTACGGAAAGATTATTCTCGTTATTAATCTGCGTTCGTTTAAAATTTAAATTTATCATTTAAGATATTGGAAAACATCACCGCAGATGACAGCTCCTTTCTTAATAATCTTACTTGGTCAAATTGATGCAATACACATTCGATAAAAACAATTACGCACCCTTTCAATATCCACACGTCCACCCCTAATTTATTTAAAATTATCACAAGAGTTTGTACAAACAAGGGAATTAGAATGAATGTAAAACTTTGTATAAATAAATGCAATTTATGTTGCCTCAGTGTATAATAAATACTGTTAGTTTGCAAAGACATTCCGCTTATAAAAAATATTATTGATATTGCAACATATTTTACTGTGTACTCTGGCCTTAGAGGTCCTAAAAAATATTATTAAACCACATAATTATGCAAATTATCGAGATTTTTAAAATACCTCCTTTTACACCCAATGATGGATAAAGGCTAGCCAAAAAGATACAATTAAAAATTCCGACCACCAACCAATGTTTCACTAAATGATCGCTCAACGTGGGTTTCATCTTCATTGTGTAAAATTTTGAAAAAAGGGATTTGAAAAAATACAAACTATTCAGACACTAAATTATTATTCAATCACATTATTTAAAAAATGCTGTATTTAATTTTAAAAAACTACACTAAAATTTGTAAAACTAGAAAACGTATCTTGACATATGTTGATGTTTATATGTTCATAACCTAACTTTTCTATTTTACATCTGAATACAGGGTCTAGCTAAAATAAAAGTTAAAATCATAAAAAGTTGTTCATTAATGTCCCAATTTTTACGGCAACTTTGGTTTACCGTAGTCGCCTTTAATAAAATCGGCCAATCTTTCCCCAATCATAATTGCAGGCGCACTCATATGAGCAGAAAGGGTTACCGGAACGACACTTGTATCGGCAACCCTTAAATTTTTAATTCCGTGAACACGTAATCGATAATCTACAACTGCCCCTTTAGAAAGATCTTGACCCATTTTACAAGTTCCTGCTCCGTGGAAAGCATTAAATGCAGTGTTTCTAATATTGCATATCCAATAATCTTTAGAAAATATAGGATGGTGTAAGCACGGAGGATATAAAAACAAATCTGGATTTAATTTTTTAAACGCTTCTGTTTTCAAAAGCCGCAAAGCTGCTTTTAAACCTTTGTAAAAGTTTTCAATGTCTTCATTTTCTGGATCATCGAAGCACGCAGACTCTATTAACGGATATTCAAATGGATCACTGGATTTCAAGTAAACTCTTCCTCTACTCTTTGGATGTAACTGTATCAAATTTATTTGGGAAATACTATTATTCGTTACTCTCAGTGTTTCTTGAATTTCTTTATACCCTGAACCAAAGTGTCCGTATATACCATTTAAATTTTCCATATCTACCGTTGGAATAAAAATAATTTCAAAATCGGGAACACTGGAATTAGTCAAACTTAAGTGAAAAAAATTTATTGCTTCAGTATCTTCCGAAACTGTTAAAGGTCCAGTACCATTTAAATACTGTCTAATCGATTCTTTTAGATTGGGAGTCTCATGTCTTCCAGAAGTTTGAAATATAATATTATAAAAAATTGGATGATCGTGTAAGTTTTCCCCTACAGGTAAATCTTGTATTACATTTATACCATGACTTATCAAGTGCTCTCTTGGACCAATACCAGATAACATTAATATCTTTGGAGAACCAATCACGCCGGCCGATAATATTATTTCGTTTCTCACTTTAACAATATATTTGATATTTTTATGTGAAAATATAACTCCATACGCTTTTTTAGAAACATCACTAATCAAAATTTTTATTACGTAACTCTCTGTTAATATCTTTAAATTTTGACGTTCTCGGACAGGCTTTAGAAATGCGCGATTGGTACTATCTCTTTTTCCCTTTACAGTGTTAAATTGTACCCAACTGGATCCAATTTGTTTTTCTCCATTATAATCTAAAACTGGAATTCCCAATTCTTTGTTGGCTTCCAAAAATATATTTGCTTTTTCATCAATTGGGTTATGATAGTTCACATTTAGGGGACCATCAAAACCATGATAGTATTCATCTCCATTGATATGAGAATTTTCTGATTTAAGGAAAAACGGAAGAACGTCTTTAAATGCCCATCCAGGACTGTTTTGTTCCGCCCATTTAACATAATCTGCCTGATTTCCTCTACTATATATCATAGAATTGATGGCGCTAGATCCACCTAAAGATTTTCCTCTCGGAAAAGGGCAAATTCCATCTGCTAGTGCTATAAATAAGTGTTTTAAGTTTAATTTTTTGAAAATAAAGAAAATTTGAAAAAACTGTTATGTACCTAAACAGCATGTTTCTTGGGGCGTACTGTTATAACCCCAATTGTGTGCTGATTTTTGTAGATGTCTACTCATGGCAGGAATTTCTGTAAAATTTGTTTCATCTTTTCCAGCTTCTAGTAGTAATACATTCCATTCATTTACTTCTGAAAGCCTACTGGCAGCCACAGCCCCTGCCGAACCAGCTCCGATAACGATAAAATCGAATTCTCCAAAATCTAAAAATTTAGATATATTTAAGATATATATAAGCTAATTTATAAAATTGAAAAAATTACACCATAAGTAAAATTACTGCATTTACTTAATAGTAAAAGGTTGATATAATTAGTGATGAAAATATAGTTATTTCGTGCAAATTGACACTTAGTTCTTGAACTATAATTATTTATTCTCGTTATGCAACCCAAAAAAACAACTATTACGATTAAAAATATTACGACCGTACCTTCAGGTTCTGCATTTTTTGGCTCAAATTCTCTAGCATCTTTTGGAACCTGGTATGTAGACGAACGTTGTATTTCTTCATTTATTAATTTTTCATATTTATCTATCAGTTCGTCATCCCCATATATAACTTCAAAAGCAACCAAGACAATTATTACCAATACATTCTTAAAAATCATTTTATTTTATTAAAAAAAAACAAACTATTAAGTACTCTGTTGTTGGCAAATGATTAACTCTAAATTTCTCATTTAAGTTTTAATTTATTATTAATAGGTATCTACTTGAAGTTTTTATCGTAAGATAAAAGTATTAAATTTTTATAAACAATTACTATTTGCCCAAAAAGTATAATAAAACGCGATTTTTGTTAACAATCAAAAAATACTTTAGATAAAAAAGAAGGTTAGCAGGACAATGATACTCCATTAACAAGTTTGAACAAAAATACTGCTGAAAAAATTAAACAACTAAACAAAAACGTTAAGATAATAAATTTTTTAACCACATTTTAACCGTCAAATAAAGAATATACTGGGTGACCGGCCAAAGAACTGAACATATGAAAATAACATGAGTTATTATTTTTTCTGAATTTCGGCTTCCTATTATAACGGATAAGAATAAAAAAAGTATCAAATTAAAGAGATTTTTATTCCGCGTCTAAAGATACTCAACTTTTGATACTTTATTTTTTAATTATTGTTAAAAACGTAATAGTGAAATTAAGAAATACAGATTTAATTTCATTAAATTTGCGCTTCATTCCAGCCTCGCGCTAGAATTTTTTTATTTAATTTTTAAAAACCGACATTTCATTACATGCTTCATTACAGCCGAGCGCTAAGTTAATTGATCTGATTGTGAATAAAATAGCTTTCTGATTGGTTGGCAAATGAAAGTAAATAATACTAACTGATTGTAAATAAAAAATTAATCTTATCTAAACATAAGTAATATAGTAATTTTTATTTTATTTTGTTTATTCAATAATATTCTAAGTTGAAACCTGTTAAATGTCAATAATCAATGTCTTTTTTATTGCATTTTAAATAATATTTTTTCACGTATTTATTCTTTAATTGACGGTTGAAATTTATTATTTTAACGCTTTTGTTTAGTTTTTTTAATTTTATCTTTAACAATACATACTACTAATTAGCACAAAAATCAGCATAAAAATTAATTTTTAAGTTTATTTCTAAAAATACTGCTGACCAGAGAGACTAGGTAAAAAAATTTTAAAGTAAAAAATTAATTTTATATTGAAGTAAATTTAATTTAAGTTATAAATCTCAATCGAAAAATATTTACATAATTTATAATAAAAATTCTGTATTCTGTTTAAGCAAAAAGTTTTCACAAGTTTTCACTTGCTGATAATTATTTTTCATATGGAGGCTTGTTTCTTAACGTGTTTATTCTATTTTTAATAAAAATTAAAGAACAAAATAACAATTAAATTTATTATATTTAAAAATAATCAAATACTTGCAATATTTTTGAGACCATTATTTCTATATTTCATTCATTACAATAAAAAGTAGACATTTTAAAAAAGTTTAAAAAGTGATCGACAACACCAACAGTGACGACTATCGACAGTGAAGTGTCTTTATCTATGGAAGTGTCGATCAAGTAACTTAAGATTAGTCTAATAAATCATCAACCGCATATTATCAAAGAGTAATGTCAGCGCTTGATTGAAAAAATTTTACATAGATAGAGGTTAAATCGACTGTTTCGCAATACAATAAAAAAAACATTAATTTTTTTTATTTTTCAGACGACTTAAGATAAAATGGTGCACAGTAAAACGTCATCTTTGACCTCATGAAATACTCAGTTGGTATTTAAATACTTCAATATACTACCAGTAAAAATGTTTTTCTTTTAATCAAAAAAATGTATTTTCTTAAAATAAAGTACTTATACTTTTTTTTTATTTCAACAAATTTTTGTTTGTTCAATTTTCAAAAATTCAATTTTGTTCTATAACAGATGTCAAAAAAGAAAGATATAAAAAATTCCGATTATATAATTTAAATTATTATTTGACGGTTTTTAGTTTACAATGAATCAAAAATACTTTGCATTTCAACAGTAATTTTAGTAAAAATTAAATTTAAATTTATTTATCGTTGCTGTTAGAATGCTTCTTTATCTACTCTTGCCATTAAAATGTCACTTATTTGATTATTTTAAGTCAAACAAACTGTACTTTAATATCTGGTATGGAAAAAACAAAATTTATTTGCTTTAAAAAAATTATTCCATAAATTTCAAGTATTTCAAAATTAACAAAGTATTTGGTAATTGCTAATTGAATTACTTTCACCTAATGCTTTGAGACAGTGAGACAGTCGTCAGCTAAAGCGGTTAAATGCGTTGCTGCTAATGCTGAATACCTGGTTTGACTCCGGAATCAGTAAAACTTTATTCTAACCGTCTCCCCTCGAAAGGCGATATGCAAACCACCGAGGTGTAATCTGCCTGGTACACCCTCTCTGAAGATGAAGTGTCGATGATTTTAGCTCTGTGATTTATTTTTGAGATTTGTGATTTTTGAATTTGTAAGCAATAATTTAAATATTTAAAAAAAGTGATTTTATGCCTATGATATAAAATATTTTGATATTTGAATTTTGGAAATTTTTTTATGAGTGGCTACTGAACAATAGTTGATTTGATTGGTTTGATGGAATTGGAAAGAGAACAGTGAAAATAAAAATTAAGTTTAAATTATTAAAAATTATTGCATTCGTAGGAACGAATGGTACTATCGATAAGCAGGCGATTTGGATCGAAACTTCGTTCCCTTCGAAGATTATCGAAATTTTAGTTAACATTTGCTTTGATTGGCTTTTGGATTGATAATTATTTATGGACAAGCATTTTTTTTATTGGAAATATTTTGTTGAAATACGGTTTATTATGTTTTTTTTGACAAAAAGAAATTTTTTTTTATTTAATTATATTTGGTAAACAAATTCATTTAATTTGGACAAGAGCAATTCAAATCAACGAAAGAACCCAACCTGAGATACGACCGTCTCTACTCCCACTTTCAAGAGCAAGCTTGGATCACTTAGGAATGCTTGGGAACATAGCTTTTTGCTAAAATACCATTGCAATACCTATCCTTATTTTCAATAAATAGCAGTCATTAAGATTAAGAATTAAAACTGATTGCTAATTACATACTAAAGTTATTTTGTATTTGAAATTTCAGTAAACACTAAAAATCCGTTGACCACGCCCTTACCTGCACCCCCCCCCTTTTGCGCCGAACTACTCCTGTTAGCCCTTAAGTATAACAGGGACGGCATCTCAAAGTAGTGCCCATAGGCAACAATTTGGTAAATCCGCCCTTGGAGGCCCGAAGATGCCAGACTTAAATTAACTGGCTTTGCTGATTAGCTACCAACAAGCAGCAAGTACTACACTAAAAACAGTACCTAACTACAATCATATCGAACAGTTGAACTCAACCATTTTTTTGTTATTTTTTTTGCACTGGTAAAAAAAGCGGCTATGGTCTTTAAAAAAAAGAAAAAGTGCGCCACTGGAGCTAATATAACAAATAATCGCGCAGTTGTCAAAGTGGTTTGTAAACAGCGTTCATATAACAGCAAAGATTAATTTAGGTATGAAATAAATCGATAACTCACTTCAAGAACAGTGGGGTAACTATAGGGTGGCAGGGGTGGCAAAATGCCACTGTCCCCGCGAGAGCCGGGGCCCCCGCCCGAGAGACGACAAACTCAGACGTAACCCAACATTTTTAACAAAATTTAGTAAAAATTACAAATTTTATACGACAGGGTTCCCACTTGTATGGAAAACCTGAAAAAGTCAGGGAAAGTCAGAGAATTTAAAATTTCTAGCGCCAATGTCAGCGAGAAACATTTTTGTTTTTAAATTTGAAGGTATAATACTGTTGAGTAACTTCTTAAGTGATTTATTAAAATTCAATTACAACGTAACGATTTTTATTGGGACGGGGCCCCATTCAATGAATTTGCCACTGGCCTCAGATGGTATAGTTACGCTACTGGCCAAGAGACTGATTTTCTTCTACAGAAATTTTCCTATATAAAATTGATGAAAAGGTTGTAAATTTTAATGCAAACAACAATGTAATCTTTATAAACTACTGCGAATGCGGTTGTATAACTGAATGTTTGTTTTTTATTACAATTGTTTTATTCTTTTATATAATTATGTGAGATACTACACGCAAAGAAATTTTGCTTTATAAATAAAAAAATTGCAAGTACAATTAAAAGATTTACTTTTAATAATGCGTCGACAGCATATTCTTTTCTTTTAAAAGCAGCACTACTTTCAACAGATATGATAAAAGTAAATACTTTTATTTTAATGGCACAGTTTTTAATTTATATTAAATATATAAAATTTTATTTTAAAAGCAAATACTTTCAATTCCAATATTAAAACAAAAACCAGCTACTTTCAACTTGATTTTTAAAAATTTTAAATTAAAAGCACCATGTTTTCAATTTGAGAGTTATTCGATTTTCAAATTAAAAGTTCTATAAAGCAGGTACCTTTAAATTTAAAGTAAAATGCTTTTATTTAAAAATTAATGTTTTATTGTTATTTACTACAATTTATTTTTAATTATTATTAACTTAAAACTAAAATAATATAAAAAATTAAAAATTAAATATAATAAATTAATTTATAAAAACTTATTTCTAACAAAGTACTTATTTTGTACGTTATATATATGTACAGGTGGACTCGTAAAATATTTTACAGAATTTATAAATAAAATTTTTGAGTTAGTTCCTACCTCAAAACACTGATAATGTTCGTTAAAACACTTAATATTAATTTTGTGAGTTATTACAAATAAATCGTTATTAGAATTTAACAGAAAATTTTGAACTTTATGTAACTCTAGGATTTCATTATTATAATGACACAAATAATAATTTACTTTATATATTGTACCTCTGTATTGCACTTCTTTTAAAGAAGTGGCATTGTCTGTGTTAATGTTATAACTAGGATCAATATATAACGAATTGTATTCGTTATGTAAGTTTTTTTTAACAGAATCTCTATAAAATATTTCAGCTATACCATCGTTATTTACTAGAAAGTTTGAGAACTTTAAACAAAATTTTACACATAATGAATAAATAATATTTTTTCTAGAATTAATTGAATTTGTGTACATTTTAGCTTCGCGATGTTTTGATTCAAATCTAAAACTCCATAAATGTTTAAGAGGACCACTCGCTCTTATAGCATTAGGATAATGAACCAAAAAATGATGCTTTGGTTTCAACTTATCTCCAAAAATTAATATATAATTTTTATTATGTTGTTCAATTAAATATTGAAGAGTATCTAAATCAGAATTACAAATTTCAGATTTAGTAATAATATCAATAATTTTAAGCAGACAACACAAAAAATGCCAAACTCGACAGTTTGCAGAAATTAAATCCCCCACTAAAAGTGGAAAAAAATGTAAAAATGACCATGTTTCCCTCGCAGACATTTTTAAATTATAATTTTGTAATCTAGATTTTTCTAAAATTGTAGATAAATTTACATTACCAATTTCTGTTTCACCATACGAAAACCATTTTCTTCTGTTGTTCAATTGATCCAAAGAAAACGTGCCCTCGTTCAAGTAATGTAAAATTATATGACAAATATCGTATACACAAACACCCTCAAATATATCATGCATTATGTCAAAAACTACATTGCTTGTAACGTGAAATGATGATATCTTGTTAAATGGGCATATTTCTTTAATTCCCGTTGTTCTAAAATCATTAGCATCTATATCAATGTCATAATTATTTACAGTTCTAAGAGAATTTTCAATTTCAATAAAATTTTCTTGCATCTGTAATTTGTTTTGTTTACAACGACGACAATAATAGTACGATTGAAATGATTTTGTAAATCCCAAAATTGAGTTTAAACCTAAGTTATCACCCAATATTAAACCAAGAACAAATTTAACATTAATAATTTCATTTTCTACTTCAATATCTAATCCAATATTCTCCAAGAATATTAATTCATCAATCAATGCATTAAATGTTTTTTCATTTCCAAAATCTTTTGCATTTGCAGTTTTAACAAACCCAGCTACAAATATATAACTTAATTTTGATAATAAAAATTGTGGAACTGTTGGAAAATTATAATAAAGAGCACATACTGAATTTGTTTTTGTGTGACCACCTAATCGATTGTTTATTTCAAAATCATCTAGATATAGATTGTACGGAATTATAATTTGATCGGAAGTAAATTTTAGAATTTTGGTGTTATAACTTGAACCATTAATGTAATTACAAATTAAAGACTTTTGTTTCAGATTTACCATGTTGTCTATTGTTAATTTCAACATATTGTTTAATTCAAAGAATTTTTTGAATTGAAATTTAAGAGGCATTAAATATCCTCTGAATTTGTTATCATCTATTGTACATTCACCATTTTTCATAACTTCAGAATAAAAGTGATCAATGGTAAAACAAACTGGATCTTTATAATAATTTTTAGTACGTAATAACTGCAAAAATTTATATTCGGATGTATTATCTTCTAAAATGTTTTTAAAAAGCGAAAAAGCATTAGATACCTTATTTTTGTCATCTTCATTAACTACCGATAGAACTAACAATTCACAGTTATTTATTAATGTTGTAGTAAATGAAGACCAATAATCATTAATTTCATGTCCATCCTTTCGAGATAAATTACTTTTCGAGTAAAATTTCAATTTTTGAGCTATAAAATCAGATTGAAATTTATCAATAATTTTTAAAGAATTGCAACTTTCATTGCTTGTTTCAATATTAGGAGTATTTGTTTTTAATGATAAATGAATTTCTTGAGTTGTCGATTCTTGAGGAGAATTGATTAAAGTATTGGTATTACAGTTTTGGAAAGTATTATGGTTTATTGCAGTATCTAAAGGTTCGTTAATGTTCAAATTTTCAAAATCATGATTTTGATGAACGTTTATTATATGACGCTTATACGATTTTATATTTGAAAATTTTTGTAAACAATTTACTTCCCCACATTTCACTATTGAATAATTTTGTAAGTTGTGACTGGTTTTCATGTGGTGAAACAGAGATTTAGCATCTTTATAACCTTTTTTACAGGTAAAACAAATCATTTTAAATTAATTTTTTAAAGAAGCTAATAGTCCCGATACTTTATTTGGATAAGGTAAGTCATTAGCAACTTCAATTTCATAAAAGTATTTTTGTATAAATATCCACGAAGAAATGCAAGGTGATGGATATTTCAGATTTAAAGCAAAAAATGTTTTAAAACATGTATCCAAACAACTTATAAAACTAGTAAATTTAAAAACTATACCATCTACATAAACGTATTGTTCCGTTACAAAATCTTCCGTTTCAATTACTATTATAGTTGGTTGGAGCGATGATTTTTCTTTATGGTATCTATCTTTTAATTTTTCAATAGTTTCATTAAATTCGATAACACTGTTCACTTTAATCGCAAAATTTTCAACACCGTCCTGAATAGTGTATCTGCGTTTTCTCTTCTGCGGAGTTTTTGTATCCTCTCTAGTGCTGTACCTCCCTGTAGGAACTAAAATAGTGTTCAGGAGTTGGCAAATAATAAAGTTTGTAGTATCTGCACAAAAGAGTTAAAATATTAAGGTTTAAAATATAAAAAAAAAATAATATTAAACTTACTCTCGTTCTTATCTTCTTTTATAATATCTAAAAACGTGCGATACAGTTTGTCTTTAATGTTGTCCACAAAATATTGAATAATTTTTAATTTAAATGCATCCCATTTACTAAATAGCGACAAGTCTTTTCCGGGGTACATTAAATTAAATTCAGCATTTAACTAAAAAGCAACAAAGTATAATTAAAATTAATACTGCATTATTTATTTGAAATAATACTTACTAATTTTGCTCCATGAACGGACTTGATGATGGGCCAATCTTGAAAATATTGAATATTATTTTCATATGTAGTTTTTTTTCGGTATTCAAATGTCTGCTGCCATTTCTCCAATACAGCCTCAAATGGCTCCAAATTATATTTTAACCACTTTTTACAATTTTCGCTAACGTTATCGTCAATTTCTTGATCATTAATTTCCAAAGTATCACTTGAAGAGATTTCTGAGGAAGTCGTACTTGCTAATTTTACTCGTTTGTGCCTACTGTTAATGTACCTGTAGTACAGTGCCCCACTTTGACGTCTTTTATTACATCCTTTGGTGTAATAATAGTCCTTAAAAAGGGTAATACATATGTACATAATATCAGATCTAATACTATAAACATATTCGAAATATGAACAAACAAACAAATAATTTAAACAAAAATAATATTTGTAGGTGTATCGAAATTTTAAGCTTACCAAATTTTCATCTGGAAAAATAGTACAAATTTGTTTACTTATATTAAGAAACTCTCTTTTGTCTAAAAGTTTGTTTTCAATTGTTACGTAGTTTATTAAAATTCTACATATTTTTAATCTTTCCTCACTGGTTAAGTTTTTCTTTGCTAGTAAACGTTTTCCCATATAGTCACCACCAAGTATTTCTTTTACATCCTAACATCAAAAATTGTATAAATTAATATAAAATTTAAAAATATAAAAATTTATTACAATATCTGAAGACTTATTTTTCACTTCCGTGTCACTTCCCACATCAGGTCGATTTAAATTAATCCAATTTGTAATATTTGCTGAATTGGTGTCAGTATCGGTAAATTCCCCAAACTGAAAAATTTGAATTCAATTTATTTATTACTAAACACTACAGGTATAATTTCTTACTTCTACAGCTCGCCAGTGCTTCAACTGACGTCTTAAAAAAACTCTAAGACCGAAATTTGACTCTGGTATTAATTCTTTTAAATCAAATTCATTGAGGTATTTCAATGTCTCTGTTGTAATTTGTTTTCCTAGAAGAAAATTAACATGATACAAATGTAGGTACCTTAATTTCGTATGCTCGCAAAAATACAATCATAATTCCTTGATATGTAAGCAAATATGATTTTCCTATTATCTTACAAAGGGGAATCACTGAAGTGACAAATGCATATAGGTACATAATGTATATTATATTCTGATTATTATATTACTGATGCTTTTAACTTTTAAGTAGTCGCGTGACGGCGACATAATTATGGCGCCAACTGATGTTCAATATCCATAAGATCGTATATGCAATTTTTTTTTGTGAATTCTATACGCGACTCCTGAAAAGTTGAATGCATAGTACGAATACTTTATAAATACAATAACCCATAATGCCAATTTTTTATTATTATATCAAAGAAAGTACATTGTGTATGTTTTATATACTACGTTGTACATAGTACACAAGTTACTTTAGCTAACAATAAGACATTTTCACTTACCTGCTAAAAATTTATATGCTTCTTCGACATTTAAATTTTTTAAAACTTGATGTAACTCGGGTTCACTAATTACTTCTTCAATACTACAACTGTCTAGATCACACCAATAGCTAGCACCTGGAGAACTATTCATTATTTTTAACACAGAAAATATAAGTATGAAAATAATATGTAACTTCTTATCAAGACGCTTTTCTTGTTGCCAATGGTACGCAAATTCAAAACGTTGCAAGTTAGTTCGTATTTTATAATGCTACCCGCAACAAATTTTTGCTGACGCAATTAGTCGTTTTTCTTTTGAAAGACGCACTTTTAATTTAATAGTAAATGATATTTAGTTTTTCATTAAGAGCGAATAGCATTTATTTTAATAGTAAAACTCTTTTATTTTAAAATTATTTTTATTTCTTCTAAAGTTTATAATGTCAATTTAAAAGTAATATGAACTTTCAAAACAAAAGCATTTTTTAAAAGTAGTAAAACTACGATTCTCTTAATTTTACCTGCATTTTTTTTGTTTTTAAAGTAAATACTTTCAATTTTCTGTTAAAAGTAGAGGTTTTTAAAATTTGCTTTAACATTTTTTTGCGTGTATATACCAACAGGGGCTAATTTTGTTTGACTCACTCACTTATCAACTTATTTAGTATAAACTTTCAGCACTACAAAACTAGAGTAATAAATCGAAGAGCTTTAAAGCATCCTAACATTATTGACTAAATAATAAAGTAAATTAATGTAAAAATAATAAAAATTTAATACTTATGCATATAATATAAATTCTACAGTTTTATGTGCATACTTCTAACAATATTAATTATTTATAATTTTTTTCATTTTTAATAAAGTCGGCCAATCTTTCACCAATCATCATAGCAGGTGCGTTCATGTGAGCTGAAAGAGTTACCGGAATAACACTTGTGTCAGCAACTCTCAAATTCTGTATTCCATAAACTCGTAATCTGTGATCAACAACTGCGCCTTTGGAAGGATCCGAGCCCATTTTGCACGTTCCTGCTCCATGGTAAGCATTCATAGTGTTATGTCTAATATTGCACATCCAATATTCCTTCGATGACATCGGATACATCACGCATGGTGGAAACGGTATTAAAACAGGATTTAATTTTTTATACGCATCTGTTTTTAAAAGATCAAGTGTGGCTTTCAGGCCCTTGTATAAGTTTTCAATGTCTTCATTTTCTGAGTCATTTAAACACGTTGATTCTATTGACGGATATTCAAATGAATTACTTGATTTCAAATAAACTTTTCCTCTACTTTTGGGGTGCAATAATATGACTACCAACTGGGAAATCCTGTTTATCGAAGTTAATTGTTCGTTGGCTGTTTTTTCTTGGTTGATATCAAAATTGTTTGAAATTATCGATGGAAGCATAACAACCTCAAAATCTGCAGAACTTGAATTATGTAATCGTAAGTGATAGAATCCTAATACTTCATTATCGTCCACGGTTGTTAAAGGACCTGTGCCATTTAAATATTCTTTGATAGATTCTCGTAGGTTAGGAAAAACGTTGGCTATAGAAGTTGAAAATACAATGTTAAAAAAAGTTGTGTGGTCGTGCAAGTTTTCCCCCACAGACAAATCTTTAATTACATTTATACCGTGCTTGGTCAGGTGCTCTTTTGGACCAATACCAGATAACATCAATATTTGTGGAGAACCTATAACTCCTGCCGATAGTATTACTTCTTTTCTGACTGCAACACTGTACTTAACATTTTTATGTGAAAATATAACTCCATATGCTCGATTTGTTTCATTAGAAATTAAAATTTTTGTCACATAACTCTCGGTAAGTATTTTTAAATTTTTTCTTCTCTCCGCTGGTTTCAGAAATGCTCGATTAGAGCTGTCTCTTTTACCTTTGGCGGTATTGAACTGTGTCAGGCTTGCACCCAATTGATTTTCTCCATTATAATCTAATATTGGAATTTCTAGCTCGCTGTTCGCTTCCAAAAAAACATGTGTTTTCATATTAATCGGATTGTGATAGTTGACGTTTAAGTTTCCGTTGAAACCATGAAAATCTTTATCGCCGTTAATGTGGGAATTTTCGGATTTAATAAAGTAAGGTAGAACATCTTTATACGCCCAGCCTTCGTTTCCTTCTCTTGCCCATTTATCGTAATCTTCTTTATTGCCTCTACTATACACTAACGAATTCAGTGCGCTGGTTCCACCCAACGATTTTCCTCTTGGAAAAAGACACACTCCATTAGTTCCTAAAAACAATAATACATTTATTTTTTACATAATGTGGATATGATTAAAAGTTTAAAAAAATTACTTAAACAACAAGTTTCTTGGGGCGTACTATTAAAACCCCAGTTGTATTCTGAGTGTTGAACATATCTGCCCATAGAAGGTATTTCCGTAAAATTTGTTTCGTTCTTCCCAGCTTCCAGTAGTAATACGTTCCACGCGTTTATCTCTGAAAGTCGACCAGCAACTACAGCACCTGCTGAACCAGCTCCTATGATGACAAAATCGACTTCGCCAAAATCTAAAATAATTTTTAAATAATTAAATTTCATTTTAAATGTGTTTGATTGAGTATCAATAAAATAAATTGATTACCTTCGGGGTGTATATTGTTGGGTATGTATTCGCTAGCATCTTCAGGAAACTGATATTTAGATGAGTTCTCCATTCCTTTTTTTATAATTTCTTCATAATAATCGACTAATTCTTCTTGTTGGGTGTAAACTTGGCAAAACAACGAAATTAAAAAAATTATTTTTGTTATCATTTTAAATTATCGAGGTGCACTATTATCGAAATCTAAAATAATATTTGCAAATCGTCAAATAATTCTAAAAATGCATCAATATAAATTTTCATTATATAGGTAGAATTTATCAACAATAGTTAGGTTGTATACCTTATGTAGATAAAAAGTTGTTGAAAAGGTTGTGAACTTGGCATAGATAATCTGTAATGTTAAGTAAGTAATTGAATTGTAATATTCACCTAATACAATAAAACAGTAATTATATTATTTATAAGTACCTGTGTGACGCAATGCTATAGGTAACTTTACCATGGTAATAATCTCGCAAATATAATTTTTACAACATAAACCCTATTGAAAGTCTCAATAGTTGAGAATTGAAATAATTATTTTTATTATTATTTATTTTTATTATTTTGCCGAAAGTATTTTCAAGTTATGGCAGCAAAGTCGTTGGTATAAAATATAAATAATTCGAGATGGATAACTTGAAAAATAAAAAAGAGTCAAATTGCTTGATATACATCGGAGAACAGGAAAACCACCCAGTACAAATTATAAATTAAAAAATTTTTAGAAAAATAACTTGAAAAATGAAATTTTTAAGTATTTATTGTGGTATATGAAAAAATTAAATAATTAAAATTAAATTATTAAATAATTAAAAAAAATTTTAATTAAACAAGTTAATTAAACATTAATAAAGTTTAATATTTATTATTGAGCTTTCAGCGAAGGTATCAAATTGTGAGAATTACAAAAAAAAGTTATAAAGTAATAACCTATGAAGTGGACTTTTTTCAAAATGGTATTGAACTTGAGTTTACTATACTTATAAAAACTGTAAAAGGCCTAAATGACCAATTAATTGCACTATAATACAAAAATAATTTATTTTCTTTATTCGTAACAAATTAAAAATTAAAAAAAAAATACTAATTTAAAATTTAAAAATTATTAAGCTGATATATTCTTCGCTAATCACCAAATAGATCTCAATTCGAATGTAATAATTATTAAATTATAAATTCATCATAATAATAATAGATAATTTTATAATAAATGAATTATTCAATAATCATTTAAATTCTTCTTTTTCTGGTGCCTATTCATCCATTCTGGATTTTGGTTATTATATTGGCTGTATAGCCACTCTAATTACTACCATGAGGAAAAGCTCTGTGTTTGTCACCTAGAACCACGTTCTGAGATTCTTTTGTCATGAAATCCTCCTTCTGCCCACTCTTCTTTTTCCGGCTATTTTCCTTTGTACAATGCACTGAAGAAGCCCGTATTTGTTTTCACTGCGCATTACGTGTTCTATTCTAGTAATCTTCTGGCTTTAACTGTGTCAACCACCTCCAGTTCTTTGTTCATTCTTCCTAGTATCTTGTTATTAATCACATGTTCTATCCATGAAACTCTCAGAATATGAGCGTCCGAAAAGACGTAACATCGTAACATTGATCTTTGTTTGAACAGTCAGATTATGGTTTTTGAATAAAACGGCCATTTTTGTGAATGCATTTTGCGCCATCTTAACACGTCTCTCAATTTCCATCGGGTGGTCTCATTGTTCGTTAATAGTGATGCCCAGATATATATTGTCGTGTTTTGAAACTATAAAAATTCTGTTTTGTTATTTTGTAAATTATTTTAAAGTTTATTTAATTTTGATTTTAAAATTGTGTTACGTCTTGTAGATAAAAATTTTGTAAATTATTTTATTTTGGTTACGATGTTGGTAACAAAGAAGTAGAAAACTACGCATTATGCCGGAGATCGTTGAAAAAAACAGATATGTTAGTTCCGTTCTCGTTTTATTTGATAGATTTTTGATTACTGAAAATAAAGTGCTTTTGATAAAAAAAGATTGTTTTATTAAATAAAAGTAAAATTTAAAATAAATTTAAAGATTTGAGAATTTGTCGAAGAAACGACAAAAGTTTGACAAGCCGGACAGCTGTCCAACGGAATAGGCAGGAACATTTTCATGACCCATTATATAAAGTAATAAAATATTTTAACAACAAATTTGACAACAACAAAAAATGACGTTTTGGAGCAAACCGATTTGGTGCGAGACTTCTGGCGTGAAAATTATAAAAGACGATATAGTTACTTTTAATAAAACAAAATCGTTATAAACGCAGCTTATTTTTATTAATTATTTTATTAATTACTGTTAATTAATCATTAATTAATCAATTAACCTTAATTATTAAAATAATTTTTCAAAAAAAATAAAAATTTTCTGAATTTAATTTATTGTTTTGTACTGCCTTGTTTATTATTTTCTGATTTTCTGTAAAATGTATGTAAAATGTCGGGCGTTGACGCCAATGGCCGGACAATGTAGTAAATGCCCATCTATACTGGCCATTAACGTCATTATACGGTGGTTGCCTGTTAAAGATGGGCAATATAAATATTTTTATCTGATTGTACTAATGAGGTTATTGGCTAAAAAGAATTGGACAATGATGATATCTTAGAATAAATACTATAAGGAACAGCAAAATGACAATTTATCATAAACATGCTGTCTACCATTGCGTTGTAGTGTAATGAAAATTACAATCACTCGGACTGCAATTTCTCACCACACCTGGAATTGAACTTTTCTAGTTAAAATATGTGTGATGAAACCAAGATGGAAAACCAGCTCTTATTAATTTCAGAGGCAAAAAGCGTGAATCCTGTAAAAAAATTTGCTTCCACTTCCTCAAAATGAAACACCGATAATTGAGAATCGTATAATGAGTGTAGTAACTAAAATACAATCTACAAAGTTTACTCAACGTTGTTACAACAATTTCCATTCTGATAAATATAAATCGGCAGCTAATTTGTTGGCCTACAAGCCACATCGCAAATAACAATTTGAAACTAGTAGCGTTCTCAAAAAAACAAACACAGTAGGGAATTAGTAATGCTAAAATTGACTTACTCAAGCGCTTGGATAGGTTTACAAGATTATGTACAACAGCGGTTGCACCACCAAGACCCTCTGTGCTTCCAATTATGAAGAAATAGTTGTCGACGTGACCTTCCTCCGCAGCGGTGAAAGAAACGGTTGCTTGCTGAACTGCACGGTAGAAAGACGATAAAATCGATGCTGGAACAGGAGTATCTTTGTTCAAACTATTACTGAAGCACTTATAACTAACACGTAAAATACAGTAGTTTGTCGATGCTGGCATGAAGGAGCAAGATAACATTACACGACTTCAATCGTTGTTTCTAAAACGGTTGAACACCCGTTCATCAATTAAGATACCAATTGTCGACGTTCACGTTGTTGGAAATTTACTTTTACACTACGCCTCAGGTTGAAAATCCCAAATACAAATAGCAAATACAATAGCTTGCTACATACTGTTATAACTTTATGTTTCGAATTTCAGATTCTCATCAGGCAAACCTGGAAAAATTATTAAATTTAATTTATTAATTCGTTATATTAACAATATAACAAATCAATACGTAGTTCGGTCCTGTATATTTCACCTAGTCTTGAATTGGGGCAATCTACAACTATTGTAATTTTTAATTACAAACAACGTTTCAATATAAGTTGTTTTTTTCTTGGTTTGTTTAGATGTCCCGTTTAAAATTTTTCAAATTAAGTTTATTTATTCATTCTGGCTTCAAGTAGGTATAATTATGTTTCCACAAAAGTCAAAATATAATTTGACTTTTAATCAAGTTGGAATAAATTTAATCACATAACTTCTCAATCATTTTAATAACTTTTCCAGGTTTGCCTGATGAGAATTCGAAATTCGAAAACTTCTTGTTGGACCACTGATAACAATGTTTTTAATATTTAAATAAATAATCTTCTGTCGAACTGTTTTTTATTAACTGTAACATTACTATATATGGTAAAGTGACATTTCTAAGTGCCACTTTAATAAATGATTTTGAATTTAGTAAAATAGCACATTATCGGTCAAAATACAAAAAATGTATTTATTACTCTACTTTATTACTTTTCATTTCATTTATTAGTTTTTTTGTGTGCTTTTCTGTGCTTTTGGCTTTGATCCTTTTTAAAATTTTTAACAAGAATCACATCGATAGGGATAAACATAAATTACCAAAAGAATATACCCACACCTATTCGAGCATTAATTTAGAAAACGTCAACTCTACTATTCAAAAAACATCAATTGTAATTTAGAGTTATTAATCCACTAATCTTCAAAAATCGTAAACTGTAATTCAGATTAATTAACCAACTGATTCATAAACGGTCAACTGTAATTCAGGCCTCAAATAAAATTCAAGAATCGTCAAATATAAATCAGAAAGTGTCAAATTGAATCATTTGATCCTTCAGTTCGATTTAATTGCAAAATGAGTATTTGATTTGATTGCACATTTAATCATTTGACGCTTTCTGAATTTCATTTGATGCTTTCTAAATATCATTTCACGCTTTCTAAATTTTACTTAACAATTTATAAATTTCATTTGATGTTTTCTTAATTTTATGTGACGCTTTCCAGTGGCGTAGCCAAGAGGGGGCCTGGGGGGGTCGGCTCCCCCCGAAATTATTAATTCGTAATTTTACAATGACTTTAAACCATGTATAGATTTCTATATAAATGATTTTCAAAACACTAATGATACTATATTTGAAGGCAAATGACTGATTTTGCATTAGAAATGAAATAAACATGAAAGAGCAGCTTCCAAAATATACAATGGAAGCTCTTAATCAGTTTAATATTGATGTTTTCAAATATATATATTATTTTAGGAACATCAGCGGTTACTACAGCCTCTGTAGAAAGAACATTTTCCATCTTAAAACGAATAAAGCCAAATTTTAGAAATAGTACGGGCGAGAATAGGTTAGACGGTTTAGCTTTATTAGCAGTTCACAGGAATGTGCCTATATTCATGTAGAAGAGGTTATAAATACAATCAAATTTCTAGCTACGCCACTGACGCTTTCTGAATATCGATTAATGATTCTGAATTACAGTTGACGTTTTCCAGCAAAGGTGTAGAAACTCGGCAGGTGTGAGCTGTGACATAATAAATAATCGCGCAGTTGTCAAAGTTATCAACATATTCAGTAAAATCTACCATCACTACAAAACTAAATTCATAAATTTAAGACCTTTAAGGCATCTTAACATCATTGGCTAAATAATAAAGTAAATTAATGAGAAAATAATAAAAATTTAATATTGCATATAATATAAATTTTACAGTTTTATGTGCATACTTCTAACAATATTAATTTATTATTTATAATTATTTTCACTTTTAATAAAGTCAGCCAATCTTTCACCAATCATCATAGCAGGTGCGTTCATGTGAGCTGAAAGAGTTACCGGAATAACACTTGTGTCAGCAACTCTCAAATTTTGTATTCCATGAACTCGTAATTTGTGATCAACAACTGCTCCTTTCGAAGGATCCGAGCCCATTTTGCACGTTCCTGCTCCATGGTAAGCATTCATAGTGGTTTGTCTAATATTGCACATCCAATATTCTCTCGACGATATCGGATGCATCATGCATGGTGTAAATGGTATTAAAACAGGATTTAATTTTTTATACGCATCTGTTTTTAAAAGTTCGAGTGTGGCTTTCAGGCCGTTGTATAAGTTTTCAATGTCTTCATTTTCTGAGTCATCTAAACAAGTTGATTGTATTGAGGGATATTCAAATGAATTACTAGATTTCAAATAAACTTTTCCTCTACTTTTTGGGTGCAATAATACGACCACCAACTGGGAAATTCTGTTCATCGAAGTGGATCGTTGGTTAAGAGAATGTCTGTGCATTGAATCGAGTCGTCCATGGGCTGTTTTTTCTTGGTTGATCTCAAAATTGCTTGAAATTAACGATGGAATCATAACAACTTCAAAATCTGCAGCACTTGAATTATGTAATCGTAAGTGATAGAATCCTAATGCTTCATTATCGTCCACGGTTGTTAAAGGACCTGTACCATTTAAATATTCTTTGATAGATTCTCGTAGGTTAGGAAATTCGTTGGCTTTAGAAGTTAAAAATAAAGTGTTAAAAAAAGTTGTGTGGTCGTGCAAGTTTTCCCCCACAGACAAATCTTTAATTACATTTATACCGTGCTTGGTCAGGTGCTCCTTTGGACCAATACCAGATAACATCAATATTTGTGGAGAACCTATAACTCCTGCCGACAATATTACTTCTTTTCTTACTGCAACACTGTATTTAACGTTTTTATGTGAAAATATAACTCCATTTGCTCGTTTTGTTTCATTAGAAATCAAAATTTTTGTCACATAACTCTCGGTAAGTATCTTTAAATTTTTTCTTCCCTCTGCTGGTTTCAGAAAAGCTCGATTAGAGCTGTCTCTTTTACCTTTGACGGTATTGAACTGTGTCAGGCTTGCACCCAATTGATTTCTTCCATTATAATCTAATATTGGAATTTCTAGCTCACTGTTTGCTTCCAAAAAAACATGTGTTTTCATATTAATCGGATTGTGATAGTTGACGTTTAAGTTTCCGTTAAAACCATGATAATCTTTATCGCCATTAATGTGGGAATTTTCAGATTTAATAAAGTAAGGTAGAACATCTTTATATGCCCATCCATCGTTTCCTTCTCTTGCCCATTTATCGTAATCCTCTTTATTGCCTCTACAATACACCAACGAATTGATGGCGCTGGTTCCTCCCAACGATTTTCCTCTTGGAAAAGGACACACTCCATTAGTTGCTAAAAACAAAAATACATTTATTTTTTACATAATGAGGGTATGATTTGAAGTTGAAAAAAATTACCTAAACAACAAGTTTCTTGGGGCGTACTATTAAAACCCCAGTTGTATTCTGAGTTTTGAACGTATTTGCCCATGGAAGGTATTTCGGTAAAATTTGTTTCGTCCTTCCCAGCTTCCAGTAGCAATACGTTCCACGCGTTTATCTCTGAAAGTCGGCCAGCAACTACAGCACCTGCTGATCCAGCTCCTATAACGACAAAATCGACTTCGCCAAAATCTAAAATAATTTTTAAATAATTAAATTTTATTTTAAAGGTGTTTAATTGTGTGTCAATAAAATAAAGTGATTACCTTCCGGGTGTATATTGTTGGGTATGTATTCACTAGCATCTTTAGGAAACTGATATTTGGATGAGTTCTCCATCTCTTCTTTTATCATTTCTTCATAATAATCGACTAATTCTTCTTGTTGGGTGTAAACTTGGCAAAACAACGAAATTAAAAAAATTAATTTTATAATCATTTTAAATTATCAGGTGCACTGTTATTCAATTCTAAAGTGCTATTTGCGAATCGTCAAATAACTCTAAATCGCATCAATATAAATTTTCATTATATAGGTAGAATTTATCAACAATAGTTCGGTTGTTTACCTTAGATAAAAAGTTGTTGAAAAGGTTTTGAACTTGGCATAGATAATCGTTAATATTAAATTAATAAGTAATACATATAAGTAGGTAAGTAATTGAAGTGGTTTATTCACCTAATATAATAAAACAGTAATTATATTTATACGTACCTGTGTGACGCAATGCAATAGGTACTTGACCATGGTAATAATCTCGCAAATATAATTTTTACAACCTCAAATTACATCATAAACTCTATTAGATCACCACAATAGATGAGAATAGAAATAATTATTTTTATTATTATTTTGCCGGAAGTATTTTCAAGTTATGTCAGCAAGGTCGTTGGTAGAAAATACAAATAATAAGAGATGATAACTTAAAAAATGAAAAAAAAGTCAAATTGTTTGGTTTACATCGGCGAAACAGGAAAACTGCTCCGTACTATAATAATAATTCAAACATTTTTTAATTGAACAAGTTAATTAAGCATTAATAAAATTTAATATTTATCATTGAGCTTTCAGCAAAGATTATCGCTTTCATTAGAATTTATTTTGATGATTAACTGCTTTGCTGAGATTTTCTTTCCAGATAATTTCATTTTGACGGTTTTCGTAAATAAGTACACAAATGCAACAATTAATTTAAGTGTAAAATAAGTTTACGAGTTCATTATAGTACAATGATTGTATCGCATAATTGCGATCACCTGGTAGATAATAATTTTTAGGATCTGCATTACATAATCAATTCGTGAGAATTACAAAAAAGGTATAAAGTAATAACCTATGAAGTGGACTTTTTTCAAAAAGGTATTGAACTTGAGTTTACTATACTTATAAACACTGTAAAAGGCGTAAATGACCGGTTAATTGCACTATAATACAAAAATGATTTAATTTCTTTATTAAGTGAATAATAATAAATGAATAATAAGTGAATTATTCTATAATCATTTAAATTCTTCTTCTTGTGCTGCCTATCCGTTCCGCATTTTGGCTATCGTATTGGCTATAGTCACCCTATTCACTGCCGTGAGGAAAAGCTCCGTTTTTGTCATCGAAAGAGCCATATTGGATTTTTCTGTTCTTTGACGCTCTTCGGCGTAATTGGTGGTTCTCGTGTTGTAATAATTCACTTATTATGAAATTATTTATTATTATTATGATACATTTTATAATTTAATAAATATTATATCTGAATTGAGATCTATTTAGTGATTCGCGAAGAATATAGCAGCTTGACAATTTTTCAATTTTAAATTGGTATTTTTTTAAATTATACAAATTACAACAAATAATGTTATGTTAATGAATTACTGAAACGATTTATGGTTTTAAAATTGCAATGAATTTTTTTTTGAATTTTTAATTTGTTAAGAATAAAAGAATTAAATGATTTTTGTATTATAGTGCAATTAACCGGTCATTTACGCCTTTTACAGTGTTTATAAGTATAGTAAACTCAAGTTCAATACCTTTTTGAAAAAAGTCCACTTCATAGGTTATTACTTTATACCTTTTTTGTAATTCTCACGAATTGATTATGTAATGCAAATCCTAAAAATTATTATCTACCAGGTGATCGCAATTATACGATACAACCATTGTACTATAATGAACTCGTGAACTTGTTTTACACACTTAAATTAATTGTTGCATTTGTGTACTTTATTTACGAAAGCCGTCACATTGAAATTATCTGTAAAGAAAAACTCAGCAAAGCAGTTCATCATCAAAATAAATTCTGATGAAAGCGATCACCTTCGCTGAAAGTTCAATAATAAATATTAAATTTTATTTTATTATTATTATACGGGGTAGTCTTCCTGTTTCGCCCATGTAAACCAAACAATTTGACTTTTTTTTATTTTTTAAGTTATCATCTCTCATTATTTGTGTTTTCTACCAACGACCTTGCTGACATAACTTGAAAATATTTCCGGCAAAATAATAATAAAAATAATTATTTCTATTCTCATCTATTGTGGTGATCTAATCAGGGCAGTATTTAGACTAGATTTTCGGGGGGGAGAGGGTTAAAAAAATTACAAAATGAATAGCTAATTTATTAAAATAAAAGGAAATGTTTTTAAATTTAAATTTTGTTATATTAATTTTTAAAATGTAATGTTTGGAGAAAAGTGAGTAAAAGGAGGTTTTTTTGCCAAGATGGCAACGACGGAGGCCTAGATTTTGCTCCGCTGATTTTTTAAGTATAATTTTGTGCAAGTATTTTTGCAATTAAGATTTTATTTTTGAGTATTGTTTTTGAAATATTGAAAAATTCTATTTGAAAGTCACCGCAAAAAAATTGAAATTTTATGAAAACATTGTTTTTATTTAATTAAAATGTTTATTTTTTTGAACGATTTTTTTTTATTTGCGTTCGATAAATTTGAGAAAATTTCGATTTTTGTGAACTTTATTTAATGGTTGAAAATAATTTGTCGATGGAGCGACAAATTTTGATTACAGGTTGACTTCTGGGGGGCGTTATCGCGGATAAAATTCTTATTTTAAAATAATATTGTCAAAACGAAAAACTAAATTAGATTGAAAGAAAATTTCACAAATCTTAAGCAAATGAACACTTATGTACAAATGTACAAAATATAAAACAATTTATGGGTTTACAATGCCCACTCTAATTTATTGTGAAAGTGTTATTTTAAGCTATGCTGCCCATGATAATCATAAAATTTATATTCCCTTTAAAATTTTTGGTTCAAACAATTTATTGCAATTTAAAATTTTTACCATAATAGTAAGAATTAAAATAAAATATTTATTTCAATATAATTATTTTTCAAAAAATCAAAAATTAATTAATAGGAGTAATAACTAACAATATTAATTAAGTGGCCGCAGACTTTTACACGGTACCGACGGTATTGTAAATATATAGAGCTTTTTTATATTCTTCATCTTCAGTTTTCAAATTTTTGCAATTTAGTAGTGTAGTGTATTCAATCCAATGTCGCCAATCGCCGGATTATAATACGAATTTCCGATTTTTTAATTAGGGATTTAATTTATTAGAAATATTTCTTTAGTTTAGGGAGGGGGTTGTAACTCCTAAAACTCTCCCCTTAAACGCAGCCCTGGATCTAATAGGGTTTATGATGTAATTTGAGGTTGTAAAAATTATATTTGCGAGATTATTACCATGGTCAAGTACCTATTTCATTGCGTCACGCAGGTACGTATAAATGTAATTACTGTTTTATTATATTAGCAGTGGCGGCTTGTCGAGGTAGGCAGAGTAGGCAGTGCCTCACCAAACCGACAAGCCAAGTTTTTCAAAAAGTAATTTATATATTTTGTATAATGTATATAAAATGATTAAGATTAATAATTTGAATTTTGAATTTAATAACATAACTTTTCAATCATTTCAATAATTTTTCCAGGTTTGCCTGACGAGATTCCGAAAATCGAAACATATGGTTATATAACAAGGTGTCGCAAACTATATCATTCATTTAAATAGTTTTTGAACAACTTTATGTAAGTTATGAATTAAATTATTTTTCAATTTCATGTAACATGTAAAAATTAATTTTATAAAAAATATAATGTATATATTATAAAGTTGTATACGAAAGATTATGATAGTTCATAACCACCAAGTTAAGATTTAAATTAAAATTTCAAAAAAGTAATTTATATGGTTTGTTTAATGTTTAAAAGATTAACTTGAATATGAAATAATATTTTGGTAGTATTAGATAAAAATTACATCTCTGTTTTAAAATATAATGTAAGTTATAGCAAGAATTAATTAGAACTATAATTTTTACTTATATTATTTTTTGATCAATTTTTAAATTTTTTTTAACATTTTAGTATGTTTTTAGTTAATATTATATATTTTTATTATAATACTATGTAATAATATTATTAAATGACATTGATAACATATATACTTTTGAAAAATAATATAAATTCTGGTAAATTTAAATAAAGCGAGTCTAGCTTTGTGATTTCACGATCAACATAAACAGTTCGTTTGTGAATAAACTGCCATTATTAGAAATTGATTTTAACTTTTTAACTGCCTCAAGATTTATGAATACCTACAGTGCTTAATCCCGTGCGCGTTTCTACAAACTTATACCTAAGTTTACTTAATAGTTCAAGGCGCTTGGATTTATGCGCAATACCATGAAAGACATGTGTATTAAAGTGCCACGCTAAATATTTGTGCACATGTATACTAAAGTTGGAATTTTACTTATTTTGCAATATTTGCTGTAAATACCCATAAAGACAAATTAAGTCAAATTTTTGATTATATTATTGACAGACCTGAGGATTTTGAAAATTTAGCTAAAGTAGAGGCCATGCGATTAAAGCATAGTTTACAAAATTTAAAATTTTTTTTTCTTTCTCGAAACGTTTATATTTGAACAAAGTGATGCAATATTTTTTATTTTACAAAATAGACTAACAGATTTAATTAAAGCAAGAACACATTTGCAATCACTTTTATCTAAATTACGCTAATTTCGAGGATGTTATAATTTTTTAACAGCATTTATATTAAACTTAATGTTGACTAATGTTTGAGTCGTCACAGAAGTCAATTACCTGATAAGCAACAGCAGTTAAGAAACGTTTTTATGAAATTTTAGACACGGTAATTAATCAACTTCAAATTAGATTTTCCGATTTACAGAAATTACATTTTCTTGATTTATTTAATCTTTCAAGATTTACCAATTATACTAAAAAAAAATTAATTGTTTTGAAAAAAAAAAGTTCCAAACTGATTCAAAAACCATCATAATCCATAAATATTATGGAAATATTCATTAATTCGATAAAATTTCAATAATTTATATAATTAGTCGAGTCTGTAGAATTAAAGATGTAAAATATCTGGGATAAATAAGCAAAATAGATTTAAAAAAATTTGTTAAATTTGTACCAAACGGAGTCGAAAACATGTGATAAAAATAGAGTTTTAAATTAATTTTCTCAAAAAAATTTCACCGGACCACTTTCAGGTTGGGGGGTACGGAGTATCCCACAAATCTTTCGGTTTGGCAAGCTGCCTCACCAAGTACATTCTTCATGAACCGCCACTGTATATTAAGTAAATAAACCACTTGAATTACTTACCTACTTATACTACGTATTACTTATTAATTTAATATTAACGATTATCTATGCCAAGTTCAAAACCTTTTCAACAACTTTTTATCTAAGGTAAACAACCGAACTATTGTTGATAAATTCTACCTATATAATGAAAATTTATATTGATGCGATTTAGAGTTATTTGACGATTCGCAAATATCACTTTAGAATTAAATAACAGTGCACCTGATAATTTAAAATGATTATAAAATTAATTTTTTTAATTTCGTTGTTTTGCCAAATTTACACCCAACAAGAAGAATTAGTCGATTATTATGAAGAAATGATAAAAGAAGAGATGGAGAACTCATCCAAATATCAGTTTCCTAAAGATGCTAGTGAATACATACCCAACAATATACACCCCGAAGGTAATTAATTTATTTTATTGATACTCAATCAAACACAATTAAAATGAAATTTAATTATTTAAATATTATTTTAGATTTTGGCGAAGTCGATTTTGTCGTTATAGGAGCTGGATCAGCAGGTGCTGTAGTTGCTGGTCGACTTTCAGAGATAAACATGTGGAACGTATTACTACTGGAAGCTGGGAAGAACGAAACAAATTTTACCGAAATACCTGCCATGGGCAAATACGTCCAAAACTCTGAATACAACTGGGGTTTTAATAGTACGCCCCAGGAAACTTGTTGTTTAGGTAATTTTTTTCAACTTCAAATCATACCCTCATTATGTAAAAAATAAATGTATTATTGTTTTTAGCAACTAATGGAGTATGTCCTTTTTCAAGGGGAAAATCGTTGGGTGGCACCAGCGCCATCAATTCGTTGGTGTATTGTAGAGGTAATAAAGAGGATTACGATAAATGGGCAAAAGAAGGAAACGATGGGTGGGCCTATAAAGATGTTCTTCCTTACTTTATTAAATCTGAAAATTCTCACATTAATGGCGATAAAGATTATCATGGTTTCAACGGAAACTTAAACGTCAACTATCACAATCCGATTAATATGAAAACACATGTTTTTTTGGAAGCGAACAGCGAGCTAGAAATTCCAATATTAGATTATAATGGAAGAAATCAATTGGGTACAAGCCTGACACAGTTCAATACCGTCAAAGGTAAAAGAGACAGCTCTAATCGAGCTTTTCTGAAACCAGCAGAGGGAAGAAAAAATTTAAAGATACTTACCGAGAGTTATGTGACAAAAATTTTGATTTCTAATGAAACAAAACGAGCATATGGAGTTATATTTTCACATAAAAACGTTAAATACAGTGTTGCAGTAAGAAAAGAAGTAATATTGTCGGCAGGAGTTGTAGGTTCTCCACAAATATTGATGTTATCTGGTATTGGTCCAAAAGAGCACCTGACCAAGCACGGTATAAATGTAATTAAAGATTTGTCTGTGGGGGAAAACTTGCACGACCACACAACTTTTTTTAACACTTTTTTTTTAACTTCTAAAGCCAACGAATTTCCTAACCTACGAGAATCTATCAAAGAATATTTAAATGGTACAGGTCCTTTAACAACCGTGGACGATAATGAAGCATTAGGATTCTATCACTTACGATTAGATAATTCAAGTTCTGCAGATTTTGAGGTTGTTATGATTCCATCGTTAATTTCAAGCAATTTTGATATCAACCAAGAAAAATCAGCCCACGGTCGACTCGATTCAATGCATAGACATTATCTTAACCAGCGATCCACTTCGATGAACAGAATTTCCCAGCTGGTAGTCGTATTATTGCACCCAAAAAGTAGAGGAAAAGTTTATTTGAAATCTAGTAATTCATTTGAATATCCCTCAATACAATCAACTTGTTTAGATGACTCAGAAAATGAAGACATTGAAAAATTATACAAAGGCCTAAAAGCCACACTCGAACTTTTAAAAACAGATGCGTATAAAAAATTAAATCCTGTTTTAATACCATTTACACCATGCATGATGCATCCGATATCGTCGAGAGAATATTGGATGTGCAATATTAGACAAACCACTATGAATGCTTACCATGGAGCAGGAACGTGCAAAATGGGCTCGGATCCTTCGAAAGGAGCAGTTGTTGATCACAAATTACGAGTTCATGGAATACAAAATTTGAGAGTTGCTGACACAAGTGTTATTCCGGTAACTCTTTCAGCTCACATGAACGCACCTGCTATGATGATTGGTGAAAGATTGGCTGACTTTATTAAAAGTGAAAATAATTATAAATAATAAATTAATATTGTTAGAAGTATGCACATAAAACTATAAAATTTATATTATTTGCAATATTAAATTTTTATTATTTTCTCATTAATTTACTTTATTATTTAGCCAATGATGTTAAGATGCCTTAAAGGTCTTAAATTTATGAATTTAGTTTTGTAGTGATGGTAGATTTTACTGAATATGTTGATAACTTTGACAACTGCGCGATTATTTATTATGTAACAGCCCCGAGCCGAGAGAAAATTTAAAAATACAACTTTTCCGACAAATAACTTTTTCAATAACTTCCCGACGGCGAAGCCCCCGTGTCGGCCATATTAGATTTTTCTTTTGTTCGACACTTTTCGGTAAAAAAGCAACAGAAAAAATTCAATATGGCCGACACAAAGATTGTAATTAGGTATCCTGAATACCTAAAAAGGATTTGCGGCGAAAATTGAGATCGTTTCTAGTAGTAGGGTCCCGTAATTAAAAACAACTACGAAGATCAAATCAGACCACACGGTCTATACAGCCAAGCCGTGAGAATTAAAGTTATAAAGTAATAACCTATGAAGTGAACTTTTTTCAAAAAGGTATTGAACTTGAGTTTACTATACCTTTAAACACTGTTAAAGGCGTAAATGACCGATTAATTGCACTATAATACAGAAATTATTTAATTTATTTATTTTTAACAAATTATCCAATTGGGAAATTTAGTATCCAGGTATTTATTTGGGTGGTACCCAAATAAGTATCCGCTTCGGTTCGATTTAAAGAGTGGAGAGCACCTCAGTTAACTATTGCAATGCAACTGTTAACATCATTTAACAAATCACACTTTGACGATTTGGACTGGTCTAAGGGAATATTTTTAAATAGTACAGCGCTTGTCAAAACTGCTCGGAGCGATGGGAGTGGAGGGAACCGAAGCATAAGTTACGGAAAGTCGATTTTAACAAGCGTATCCACGGCAAATCTCGGATTCATAGTTTTAGCCATTAATTCAAAATTTTAAAACCTTAATCCAATAAATCTTTGGTCTTGATAAAGACAGCTGCACTAATCGGATGCAAATTATGCCCAACAATAGTTAACAAAATAAAAATTCACCACAGGCGGGACTAATTTTATGGTATCAGCCAATAGATGTACTGTTGTACATGTTGGCCTTTTGTTCTCGTATTTTTGAATGACCCTCAAAATTTCATTTATATATTTAAAATATACACCATTTTCTACCATAATTTCATTAAAATATTTTAAAATTTGTAGTGCCCTTTATCGTCCTACTCCATCTTTAGAGTATCTCGTTATTACTCACATACATGCTCTATCCACGTTCCACGAAACTCTCAGAATTTTTCAATATATTCACATCTCAAAAGCTGGAAGCTTTCTCGTCATCGACTCTATCAGTGTTGAAAACTCGATCACATATTCCAGTACTTTGTCGAATGCTTTTTGGTAGTTGACTAAACAGGCAAACACATCGAAATTTACATCCCTGCATCTTTGAATCAGTACTTGGACCCAAAACAGCGTTTCCCTGATTTCTAACACATCTCGAAATACAAACTGCATTGGCGTCATTTTTTCCTCGCATAATCTATAAATTTTTTTATAGATAATTTTCAGGTACAACATTCTGTTGAACCTAACGGGAAGCAATGATTATAACATATTATGTCTATCATCAGATGGTTGTAAACGGTTGGTTACCATACCATACATAGCATACCACAGGTCAAGTATGGGTCTGTTTTTCAAAGAAAACTCAGTAGTATACTGCACTGTGCAAAAATAGTTCAAGAGAAAAGTATACGTGATAAAAATAAAAATATTCAGATATCGACAGACAGCACGACCGTGCTTATGGCATTCGAAAGCCAAAAGATCACCTCTGCTCTGGTTCTTGAATGCATCAAAGAACTGAATGAGATATCAACTATGAATGTTCTTTTCTTTTGCTGGGTCTATAGATACCAAGGAAACGAGAGCAGTGAAAGAGCGGATGAGTTGGCGAGGGACGGCTCAAACTGTCCTCCCTGCGGACCCGAACACATGGTTGTTCCATCCGTAAAAACCTTCCACACCTTTCTAAAGCAATATACCCTAAAACTGCATTCAAGCATATGAACAAAAGAAACTGGATGTAGGCAAGCGAGAGCAACAATGATAGCTTCCTCAAGCAAACATTCAAAATACTATCTGCAGCTGTCAAAAGCCAATCTACGGACGATTTGTCTGCTTTGTCACTGCCCAGCCCTAGAGTAAAAAAGAGATATTATACTAGAGGACTTTTGGCCTAACATCGTCAGAATCAGCGGCATACCGCCCGCCGAGATTATCCAGTTTATCTTAAGGTTGGCATGACTTTGGGAGATACGGGACGGTTGCCGCTAAATCAGAGACAGTACAATGGACCTGTTTTAGCGGCCTAAGTGCGTGTTAGTAACCATCGTATTTGTTTTAGAACATCTCAATTTCTGCATATTTCTTCTTCATCTCCATTTTCTTTGCATATCTAATCTTTTTAATAATTTTCTTGTGGTTTTCTTTATATGTATTTCAGTTCATTACAGGTTTTCAATCGTCTTCGTTCTTCTATTAATTCTAAAATTAACTCTAAAAAAAAATTAACTCTAAAATTAACTCTAAAACTCTTTAAATTTAAAAATTCCAAAACTGTACGAGGAGTGCTTATACCAGCACTCACTCGGTCGCCATTTTTTTCATAATTTAAATAAAAACCTATATTTAAAAAATATTTTATTAAAAAACTTCAATATAAATAGGTAATAGTTTTTATGGCACAAGTGTTAAAAGTTATGTTTATTTTGTCAGCAGGAAATTTTTAGAATGAAGAAACCAAAAAGTTGAGTACTTTACCTTGGTAACAAAAAAAAATCAGTTCAGATTTTACCAAATAGACTACTCTTCCATTCTTCTCTTTTCGGTAGAACTTTTTCTCACCAAAATCTTTAAGTGGTTCTTCCATCCATCTATCCACTAGTACAGAGCAGATTATTTTGATATTTCAATTCTTCTTTCTTGTCCAGAAAAATCAATCGCTATTAAAACTTGATTATTTTTATATTTAATTACAATTCCAAGGTTTTTGATATTCAATAATTTTAAAATCAATCAAAACTGCTTTATATTTAAATGCTATTATATTTTATTAACTTTTTAAATGTACAAACTACTTTTCTTATAAAAGTATAATCAAAACTTTTGAGTTACAAAAAATAAAATTGTAGAAAAAAAAATATAAATTTGTTTTCAAATTTAATGTAGGTAATAATAGATCACTGTTCATATTGTATATTCTTAATATATTTCATTACACAAACAATTCATATCATTTTCTTCTTCCACTGCCCAAATATTATTTTCTCTTTTAATAAAAGCAGCTAATCTTTCACCAATCATCATTGCTGGTGCGTTCATGTGAGCTGAAAGAGTTACTGGAATAATACTGGCATCGGCAATTCTTAAATTTTTAATGCCATGAACTCGTAATCGATAATCAACAACTGCTCCTTTAGAAGGATCCTGACCCATCTTACAAGTTTCTGTTCCATGGTAAGCATTCATACTAGTTTGTCTAATATTGCACATCCAATAACCTTTAGAAAACAACTTGTTCTTTTTCATGCACGGTGGATACGGTATCAATATTGGTTTTAATTTCCTAAAAGACTTTGTTTTTAAGAGCCGAAGAGTCATTTTTAAACCTTGGTATAGTTTTTCAATATCTTCATTTTCTGAATCATCTAAACATGTAGATTGTATGAACGGATATTCATACGGATTGCTAGATTTTAAATATACTTTTCCTTTACTTTTTGGATGTAACAACACTGTGACAAGTTGAGAAACTCTACTTGTGTCAAAATGTATGTCTAAAAATTGTTTATGCCATGTATCAAGAAATCCATAAATCTTAGTTTTATTAGGATATTCCGAAATTATCGATGGAATCATAACAATTTCAAAATCTGGAGCACTTGAATTTGTAAGCCCCAAGTGATAAAATCCTAAAACTTCGTTATCATCTACAGTGGTCAAAGGTCCACTTCCGTTCAAGTACTGTTTAATAGCTTCTCTTAAATTCGGATTTTTATTAACTTTGGATGTCAAAAACATTGTATTGTAAAAAACAGTTTGGTCTTGTAAAGTTTCACCTACAGCTAGATCTTTTATTACGTTTATTCCATGCTTCATCAAATGCTCTTTTGGGCCAATGCCCGATAACATTAGTATTTGCGGAGAACCAACAATTCCAGCTGACAATATCACTTCTTTTTTCGCTTGAACCCTATAATTGACATTTTTATGAGAAAAAACAACTCCGTATGCTATTTTAGTAACGTTAGTAACTAATATCTTTGTAACATAACTTTCTGTTAAAATTTTTAAATTTTTTCTTTGTGCTGACTTGAGAAATGCACGATTCGAGCTATCTCTTCTTCCATTTACGGTATTAAACTGTGTAAGACTTGCACCTAATTGATTTTTACCATTATAATCTAATATTGGAATTTCTAACTCTTCGTTGGCTTTTAAAAATATATTTGTTTTAAAATTGATCGGGTGGTGGTAGTTCACGTTCAAGTTTCCGTTAAAACCATGGTAATGTTTATCACCATCAATGTGAGAATTTTCGGATTTAATAAAGTATGGAAGGACATCTTTATAAGCCCATCCAGGGTTTCCTTCTTCTGCCCACTTATCATAATCTGCCTTATTGCCTCTGCAATACACCAAAGAATTAATGGCACTGGTTCCTCCCAATGATTTTCCTCTTGGGAAAGAACAGATCCCATTACTTGCTGAAAACAACCATAAATTTAATTATGTGATATAACGATGACCTGAAAGAATTACCTAAGCAGCAAGTTTCCTGAGGAGTGCTATTAAAACCCCAGTTGTATTCTGAATTTTTGACATATCTACCCATCGAGGGTATTTCGGTAAAATTTGTTTCATCTTTTCCCGCTTCCAAGAGTAATACGTTCCAATCAGCTATCTCGGAAAGCCTACTAGCTACTACGGCTCCTGCTGAACCAGCTCCTATAACAACATAATCAAATTCTTCTCCAAAATCTGAAAAAGATAATTTTTATATACTGTAAGTATGTATTTACATTGGTTTAAAACGCTATACATAGTACACTGGTTTGAAAGGTTTCGTGACCCTTATGACCCTCTTGGTATTATGTAAATTATGTAAATAAAAAATATAAATAGTAGTTATTATATAAATTCGATATAATTTAAAAAAATACAACAAAAAAGATAATAGTAATAAATTGTACTCCTAGTACATAGTAATTAGTAGAAAATAAATAAAGACAATAAAATTATTGCATACCTTCGGGGTGCATATTTTTTGGCTCATATTCTCTGGCGTCTTTTGGAAATTGAAATTTAAATGAATGTTCTATTCCTTCTTTAATCAATTTTTCGTAATAATCGATAACATCTTCGTTGGTGTAAATGTCTTGAAAAAGCACGAAGAATATAAGCAAACATTTGGATGGAAGCATTTTTAATTATAGTGGCTTGTGCTGCACGATAAATAAGACCGATGTTGACAAGTCATACTAAACTGAGTTAAAATTTTATATATTTACAAATAAAGTAGTTACTATCTACATAAATTATGTATTATACATAATTATGATATAGTACTAGGACGTAACCTAATAAGCAAATACAGTAAAACTCTATTAACGTGCAACTCGATTGGTTAGGAATTCGATTAATATGGAACTCGACTGATATGCAACTCGTCGATTAACAAATCGTTAAATTTGTTTAATTTTGAAAATTTTATTTTAAATTGAAGTATTTGCAATTAGCGGTGAGTAAAGAAGCTTTTTGCCAAAGATGGCAGACAGATAAGATGTATAATTTTGTTAGTTTAATAAGAAATTTTATTTTTAAGTTTATAATTTTTCAAGTATAAAGTAATTATACGGAAGAGTGTTTGATTTGAATTTGCTACCGAAAAACATAATAATTAATCTATATCTTTATAAAACAGAACGTATAGTCTGTTTTTTTTTTTTTTTAATATTGGAATTTGTACTAAAGTGACAACCTTGAATTGTAAACCAATAAAATTGCTTTGAAGTTAGACGCTATTGCAATAACGAAATTTTTGCGATTGAAGTGCTATGCGTGTTGCCTAAACTGAACCGGGTAAAGTCATAAATAAGATAGATTTGAACAGAGTTAAAAGTAATATCGAATAGACGTAGTTATTTGGTTATAACATTTCGCTTTTTTATGGTGAATGTTTAATATTATCACAAGATTAAGTACTTTTTAAATTATCTGAAGTTTCCCGATGTAAATTAGACTTTGCAAACGACGCGCCACCTATATTATTCATATCTTAGATCGACTATATGTATGTACATAATATATGTTACGGTCAATGGTGTAAACAGGGCGTTGACGTCAATGTCCGGACAATAACGTCAATGCTTATTTATGCTGGCTATTAACGTCATTGTCCGGTCACTGACGTGATTGTCCGTTAACGGTCGGCAATGATGTAAATATTTTTTTATCTGATTGTAATATTTACGTCTTTGGCCGGTCAATAGCGTTATTGGCTAAAAAGAATATGACAATAATAATAATAATATGATTTATTTACGGATAAAACTTTTTAAAATAATCATTACAGAAATTAATCAGAAATAAATTCACAGCAGTGCATTCGGCGCAACCAGGAGTGAAACCGCGGTTTCCCACTCACAAGACCGTCCTTGCATACATTACGCCACACTTGCTGGTTAATATCTGGATAATATCATAGAATCAATACAATCAATAGAATCAATAAGAAAGTCGAGTTTCATTTAAATTATACAAAAATCTTAAGATTTGTGACGTAATTTGAATTGGTTCTAGACAAACTATACAGAATAGTTTGTCACGATATAAAATTGCGAATATCACAGCGTTGAGTACCCATCGAAAGAGATCTACCTCTTTCTTAGTAGCACACTTTGCCAAATAGGACCGATTTGTGGAGATATTTTTAGTTTAGCAGCACGTGTTTTCCAGTTTTGCTATACAATATTTCTCACCATAGATTAGTAGTGTCATCATCGCTCACTTTGTATTAGGTAATGACGTCATTACCAGAACAATCATGTAAGAACCACATATGAAATTTTAAATGTCAACATTGCCCAAAATGTATGATCATTGACGTCATTGTCCGGCCATTGACGTTAATGGGCGAATTGTCACGTTGACCTAAAATATTTATGTCCAAGAAAAGATAAACCACTTCCCGACAACCTAAAAAGCTGAAATCCCGACAATTTATCACACGAAGAAAGTTATTAGCGTTTTACCTGACACCACCTCTGATTGGTTGATTTTAAATATCATTTGGATTAATAATAAGGGATTTCTAAAGATGTTAGATCGGTCCTGTTTAGTAGTCAGGACGACGCTACTGATTATGAACAGATCAATAAAAAGTGAAGTCACCAAGTATGGACCTGATAAATGAACTAAAACAGTGACGTAGTCAGTAGTGTTCCGTGTGTTTCCGTTCCGGAAACACGAGACCGGGCTCCGCAGAGGCCTGGACGAAGTTTGAAAGATTACCCACAAAGATTGTAAAAAACACTCGGGTTATCTGTAAAGTCGATTTACGGACGATAATTTTACGTGATAACGTCATAAGAAAACATTGATGAAAAATTGCATACTTTTATGAATTGAATTGAATTATGTTTATGTAACAGATAATACGAATTAAAACTATGTTATTATATTAACCCTCAATAGGCTAGTGCGTTATGTGCACGAAACATAATTGCATCATTTGGTGATCGCGAGATCAAACCTCATGCCGGACAAGTTTTTTTTAATAGCATTTTATAATTCAAATGATGTCTACGTATGATGCAAAGCCGATCGTGCCTCTCTCTCGCTTGCTGAACGTCACAATGAGTCATGTTTTTTCGTGCGTGCAGCCGGTATATCAATTTATAAGACGTTATCGCGTAAAAAAAAAATAAATGCTAGTAAGAGCTCGGCTTGAACCATGCACGGACGAAAAATAAAAACTATAAATCTGAGAAAAGTTATAATTATATGTTTCTTATAGCTTTTTTTTAGAAGCTTCTTCTTTTAAACCTTACGTTTTTGCTCACCATATTTTAAGTAAAGTTAAGATAATATTTAATAACCACCTTAATATTAAATTTTTTTAATTTAAAATTTAAATAACTTTTAAAATGTACGCGCGAATTTTCATTTAAAATACTTCGATTTGATTGGGTCTTGCTTCTGTTGCATTGTGTTGTAGAATTGAAAAGCTTGACACTAACAAGCTTTAGCAAGACCTCGCCACCGCAACGGAAATTTTAACCAAAAACAAGTATAGGAAAATACTTCAATCTGATTGGCGCTTGCCAGTTTCTACCTAATAGAGCAAGAGCCCGTGGCCGCCAGACCTTCGTTATTTTATAAAAGCTGAAAATTTCTCAGCGCATGCTTTCGACACAGGTAGGAACAATGGCCAACTATGTACTTTGAGTCATCGTGGCTTTGGCAGGTAACAGGTAGCAAAGGTGAATAAAATACCGACTTACTTTCGTCAAATCATAAAGCGTAATTTTCTTATATATTTCTTCGAAATAATATTAGAAATCATTTCTTCCATTGCCAGACACTTAACATCGTGGCAACCCTTTGCCAGACACCCTTAAACTTCAATAAATTGTAACTGTACTTTCGTTATAGTATAAAAGCTGAATTTTATACATGTTATTTGGGTAACGATTAGAAGATGTTTTCTCAGTAGCCAGACAGTTTCGACAGTTCTAGCCCCTAGCCAGACAAAAATAAGATAGCTATAGGTGCGAGCGCGAAGTAATATACATTCGAGTAGGTGCGAGTTAGATAATGATAGGTCTTTTCCGTCGCTTCACTGCGCATGTTCCGATTATGTATTACTCTATTAATTTTAATTTGATTATGTAGGACGGCTAAGGTCTGATGCTTAAGTGCTTTGACTGCAGCGAGAAGATAATTCTAATTCCCGCCGACAGGCAATGGCCAAACCTCATCCAGGGCTGTAGTGCTACTGTATTATTATAATTATAATTATTATTTATGAGTAAAAATTCAATGTTTAAGAAGTTCATCATTATCATCATCGACACGTTTCTAGAACTTTTTGAACATTTTAATGTTTATGAAGTTATTGATTATAAATTTTATATTCATAAATATTAAAAAAAAGCAAATAAATTGGTATAATTTATTGGTAATTGGTACAAACTGTTTATTTTATAAAAAAATTACTTTAATATAAAATAATTAAAATGGTTAAGGTTATTAACATGTAATAATATTTTTTTTATATAAAATTAATTTTTACATGTTACATGAAATTGAAATTTTGTGAGTTGTCAGCAGCAGTAGGTGCAATGTAAAAAACATAGTGTGACATATAAACAAGGTGTATTATATAAAATACAGTTATTGTTTAAATTGTTCTATTGCTATTTTAACTTAAATATAAATAAACGTTTTTATTTTATTTAAAAAAAAAAATTTAGATTAATACATAATCGGAACATGCGCAGTGAAGAGTCGGAAAAGATCTATCACTATCTAACTCGCACCTACTAGAATGTATATTACTTCGCGCTCGCACCTATAGCTATCTTATTTTTGTCTGGCTAGGGGCTAGAACTGTCGAAACTGTCTGGCTACTGAGAAAACATCTTCTAATCGTTACCCAAATAACATGTATAAAATTCAGCTTTTATACTATAACGAAAGTACAGTTACAATTTATTGAAGTTTAAGGGTGTCTGGCAAAGGGTTGCCACGATGTTAAGTGTCTGGCAATGGAAGAAATGATTTCTAATATTATTTCGAAGAAAAATATAAGAAAATTACGCTTTATGATTTGACGAAAGTAAGTCGGTATTTTATTCACCTTTGCTACCTGTTACCTGCCAAAGCCACGATGACTCAAAGTACATAGTTGGCCATTGTTCCTACCTGTGTCGAAAGCATGCGCTGAGAAATTTTCAGCTTTTATAAAATAACGAAGGTCTGGCGGCCACGGGCTCTTGGACTATAAGCAAGGCAAGACAAGAATTTCTATCTGAACGCCGCTTTACTGTCAGTTAATTCAGTTAATTCATCCCACGATTTTAACTTTTTCCTATCGACTATTGGAAAGAATCTACTTTTCTAAGCATATTGTAGCAAAAATTTTGTAGGATTAGGCATTAGTTATCGAAAATACGGCATTTAAAGATTTGAAATTATAGGAACTCGTAAAACGCGACACAACAATACGACCGCTTGATACCGGTGTGCGATGAACTTCTTGGCAATATGGAGGTGCCACGGGGAAACCGTTTATCTCCTTCAACTGATGTGGGCAACGGGCGTTAGAATTTATTGAGGTATGGTTCCTCATTTGAAGCACTAGGCTTGATCGGGTTGGGTTATTGGTCCATAGGGATAGTTTTCCTTGCTTTGCGGGGACCTAGGTGTTGCGAAGAACTTTCCTGGAGGCGTGGTTATGCGGTCAGAAGAGAGGCGGAGTGGAGTGCGTCTGCGATCCGTGGATTTGGGTCCCTAGCATTTGACGAACTTGGTCCCTTGGTGTCGATGGGGCGGGGCGAGCGATTTGGTGTGATTCCGGGCGTCTTTGCATGGTTTCTTAGCAGCTGGGTATTTGACGAACCCGGTGCTTGGTGGGAACCTAAAACATACATGTAAAGATTAAGATTACTTACACCCCGGCCGACGGGTGCGTGAGGATGTCCTTTGGCCGGCTGTGTCCTAGATTGTAGCCTGGTTGGTACTGTCCTAGCTACGAGATGAGAGGATCGTCCGAGAAGCTCGCGGTCTTGTACAGTTTTTCCGCCTGGCTTTTAATGTGCACGTCGATGGTTTCCATCTTGGCATCAGCGTGTAGTCTTCTGTTGGTGACGTAGTACGGGCTGGATAATGCGTGACGAATGCATTTATTTTGTACTACTTGCATCTTCTTTATGTGTGCTCGGGCAGCCGTCCCCCACACGGGCGCGGCGTAGGTCATGGTGGGCCTGATGATGGCCTTGTAGATGCGCAGCTTGTTTGCTGGTGACATCTTGCTGTTTGAAGCTAGAAGCGGGTAGAGCTTTGAGAAGACAGCTCTTTCCCGGTTTGCGGCGGATTCGATGTGCTCCTTCCACAGCAGTCTGTAGTCCAACGTGAATCCCAGGTATTTTGAAGTGTTAGTCCATGGGATTGGGCTCTCGAACATGAAGATGTTTGTTTGAGGCCCAACCTGTCTTTGTTTCTTCTTGAACATTGTTGCGGTACTTTTCGTTGAGTTTACACCGATGCGCCACGTTGCGAACCATTTTTCGAAGTCGTTAACGGTTTTTTGTAGGCGATCGGTGGCGAGGTCTTGACTCATGGAGGAAGTGTAGACGGCCGTGTCATCCGCGTTAAGCGAGATCTTTGTCCTCGGGTCGGTTGGAGCTGGATGTCGCTCATAAAGATGTTGAAGAGGGTCGGGGCGAGGATGGATCCTTGGGGTACTCCGGCAGTGATGAAGCGCTCAGATGATCGGGTGCCTTTAAATTTGACCTTGAATTTCCGATTTTCAAGGTATGGCGCCACCAGCTTGACGAGTGCTGGTTGGATATTGGCGTTTAGCATCTTGTAAAGAAGACCTTGGTGCCACACTTTGTCGAAGGCCTTCGACACGTCGAGTAGAACAAGTGCGGCGAACTCTTTCTTATTGAAACCAAGATGTGTTCGACGGCGGAGGACTTGCTGTACCGTGCTGTGTCCTGATCGGAAACCGAACTGCTTGTCTTGCAGGATGCTATTATCGAAGATGGTTTGTTTGATCCGGGTGGAGATGACTCTTTCGGCGACTTTCCCTAGCGACGGGAGGAGGCTGATAGAGCGGTAGCTTTGGGGCTTCCGGGGGTTTTAACCTGCCTTGGGGATGACCACTACATCGGCAGTTTTCCATTTTTGCGGAAAGTAGCGGAGTCGGAGTGAGGCGTTGCTGATGTCAGTGAGTGCTGCGACTGCCTTGCGCGGCATCGCTTTGAGGGATCGATTTGTGATCGCGTCGGGTCCGGGTGTCTTCCTGTTCTTCAGAGATCGGATGATTTGGGTGACTTCTGTTGTGGAGGCTGGGTCGATCGGTGTGGGGTCTTCGATTGGAAGGGTCCTCATGACGAAATCCTCGACCATTTCGATATGGTCTTGGTTGAGGCGCTCGTCGAGGGGGCTGCACTGGTTTTCCAGGTGGTCGGCGAAGGTGTCGGCCTTTTCTTGGTCGCTTTTAGCTTGCGTACCGTCAAGGTGGGTAATGGCGGGCGTCTGGCGGTTTTTGGGGCGTATTAGGGCGTTGGCCATTTTCCAGGTGGATTGGTCCTCAAAGTTGAGCGATTCGATCTTGTTTGCCCATTTCTGATCGTGATGCGCTTTGACTTCTTCGGGACTTGCTCCTTGAGGCGATTGTAACGTCGTTTGTCGTCCGGGTGCCAGGTGCGTTGAGCGCGTTTCCTAGCTTGACGTTTTTCTTGGATGAGTGCCTTCAGTTCCGGAGGGAGGCGATCTCTGATGTCAGCGACGTCAATTTGCCTCGTTGCGTGCTGGATGGATCGCGAAATGTTGTCCTGAAGGACTTTAACCTAGTTATCCAAGTCGTTTTCGGTGGAAATGATCGAAATTGCGTCCATATTTTGTAGAAGGTGGTCGTGGAAGGAGAGCCATGAGATTTTAGGTCTCGTCGGGTTTAATCTTGACCTTATGTCGTCACCCAGGTATAGGAGCACTGGGTAGTGGTCCGAGGTGAGCTCCCGTGCAGTTGTTAGTTGAAACTGCATCTGGGTGTCCTTGATGAGGGCGAAGTCGATAATGGTTGGCGTACCTGCCGGGGAGTAATGGGTTGGGGTTGTCGGAGCAGCGATGATGAAGTCGAGATCCATTGCGAGCGTGGAGAGGGTTCTTCCTGCTTGGTTGGTGATATATTTAGAGCTATTTGGAGCTATTTGGAGCCATCCGTGGTTCTTCGTAAGGATGTTGATTGTGGTGGCCTCTAGGTGATTTAGGTCCAGTGGGGGTCCTTCGTGATGCTCGATAGAGGTCTTGATGTAAATGGCGGTGCCTCCACCTCGGGCATGTTGTCGGTCGGTGCGGTACAGGATGTACCCTGGCAGCTTGGCGTTGTCATCTTTCCTTAGGTGGGTCTCGTTGACCATGATGACGTCTAGGTCGTCGGCGTGGACAAACTCTAGCAGCAAGAATTTCTTCGAGAAGAGTCCGTTTGCATTCCAGAATGCAATCTGTAGGGATAACGGTTGATGTCGGTGTCTAGACATTCGCGATTGGGTACTTAGTGGCGATGTACTGTTGATGGCACGTGTACTCTGAACTACTCTTACTATTTGCTGTCAGGTGCGGTTGACACCCGGGCGAGTTCTGTGTCTTCATAGATCTGTTATTTTCGAGTTCTGTCATTCTCGGGGGATATTTTTAATTAGTTATGTTCTCGTCAAAATGGCGCAAAGCAGTGGTTGTAATATATTTTTAAACATTTCTGTTTTCGTAGCCTCTGCTGAAAGGTCATTTTCTAAACTAAAATTAATAAAAATCTATTTAAGAAATACCATCTCCCAACAGCAATTATCAGCTTCGGCAATAGTTTCTATTGAATATAACGTTGCTCAAATTTTAGATATAGAAAATATCGTGACAACTTTTGCGAAATCTAAAGCAAAGAAGAAAAGCTTTTCTTAGTCCTATCCTATGATGATTGTATGTTGTATAGTTTTTGTTTTATTAAAATATTTAGATTTTTTATAATTGGTTTTTTCTGTTCTAGGTTATTTTTTATCTACTTATTTATTTAGATGTTCTTCTTTTTCCTTTGTTATATTATAAACATATTATGATTGGATTTTATTTAATTTTTAATGTCTTACTTTTCTTTAATTTGGTATTTCAAGGTTTTTATTAATAACTAAGTGGAAAGCCCGTCCGCAGACGGGCAGCTAGACGGTGGATCTCTTTTAGCGGTTTTAATTAAAAAATTCATAGCGCTAACGTAAGATCAACCAATTTTGAAGTTTTTTCTATTACTTTGATTTTATTAATTTGATTTTGAAATAATTCCGGTTTCCTTTATTATATTTTATTTTGAACGGATCAAAAATTATTATTTGATAATTCTGTTGTAATAAAATATATATTCAATTTTCTGTTATATATTATATTATAATAATATATGTATATTCAGTTTTCTTTATTTATAGACTTGGAGCAGAATTACAGGTGGCGCCGCGGTGTCGAAAAATAAAATAACTTGTTGTATAGAATTGTAAGTGTTTGTATACAGATATACAAGATTTATATTTATTTATGCTTTTAAAAACAACCAACAAGATATTTTTGTATTGGGGAGTTTAAATATGTATACAGGATGTCCAATATCAACGCCAAACATAGGGAATTAACATTGATTTTAATTGTTTTGTGGATTTCTGCTCGCCAATTCAACCTCCGAAAATTTTTTTCGTATCTATGGAACGAGAAAATTATTGAGGATCTTATGATACCAAAATAAATTTTTTTTCATCGATATTATTTAATATAAAATTTTAATTTAAAAATTTAATGTTTTTAAAAACAAGTTACCATGTTTTCAAAAAAGTTGATTAAAGTTGACATTAAATTTTTAAATTAACATTTTTTAATAAATATCGATAAAAAATATTAATTTTAGTATCACAGGATGCACAATAATTTTCTCGTTCCATAGATACCAAAAAAATTGGCGGAGGTCGAATTAGCGAGCAGAAATCTACAAAACAATTAAAATTAATGTTAATTCCCTATGTTCGACGTTGATAGTAGACACAATGTATATGTAAAAAAATTAACTCATCAAATGAGTCAATAAACTTGGAAAATTGAGAAAAAAATAAAAAGAACTTAAAAAACTTTGAGTATGGTTTGACAGACAGCGATTGCCAAAAATAAAGACATTTTTGGTGTTAAGGTTTATCGCATTGGGCGTTTGTTCCTATATTTCAACCGTGGCTAGCAGCTTCTATTAGGGATAACAGCCTTGGGACGAGGCAAATTTCAAGAGCTTCATAAGGGAAATTTTGGAATATTATTTTCATTAATATGATAAATAATATTTCACGAACGGCAAAAGCTCTGTGAAAATTAGTTTGCGATTATGTTTTCAATGTTGTAAAATGCGACGTCGGGATTAATTATATTTTTCCGAATTGTAAATAAAAAAGCGGGTTGAAAATATCTACAATAACTACAAATACTTTCTGAAGTATTTCGGTAAATGCAAAATTTTTAAATACTATTCATTATTAATATACAACACTTATTTTTTTATTTGCCCACTACGAGCGCTAGTAGTACATTTTTTCTCGACTCCGCCTCTCTGCTCCAAGTCTATAGTAAAATTTCTTTTATTATAGTAAAATTTAAACGGATTAAAAATGATTGGATAATTCTGCTGTTAACCACGCCCCTCCAAAAAATTTGCCCAAAATATGACACGCTGTAGCAGGAGTGAGCTGGGATTTTATATATTAGGATATTAGATAAATTTAAAATTTGGTAGTTTTTATTTTAATAAATAATTCGGGTAGGGTGGGAGAGCCCATGGAAATTTTGGAACACGGGCCCTGAGCTGGATTAATACGCTACTGGACTAATACAATATTTGGACCATCTGGTAATTAAAACCTCTATGAGCTCATAATCTTACGGTTTGTAATACAAAATCCCTATATAAAAGAATTGGCCTCATTAAAGCCCAATCGACAAATTTATTTATTTATTTTTACTTTTTTTTTTCATTCTTAGGCTATAATCAATGATAGAAAAAATAATTTAAAAAATCCCGGGTCACCGAGGTCCTTACAATCGGTATGCATCTGTTCCAAGTGCACGAGCATCTTTAGTTGCGGCTGAACTTTAGTGCTCATTTTATATAGTAGGTAAGTGTATGTATTTTTAAATAAATTTTTGAGTGCATAAACTAGACGTAATACAAAAGCGTTCTATGAAAGAAAAAATTGAAAATTGTAGCAAAACAGATTTAGATTTAGAACCTCTTAATTTATTGAAGTTTGTCGATAGACCTCTGCACTTTTTCAAAATGAAGTAGAGAAATATTTTCTATTCTTTCCAAATCGCACGGACAACGTGCGCATCATTAACGTCAAACCCCCCAAGGACCAAATTTCCAGCTCGTTCAAGCTCAGCGTTCAAAATGAGAAACAAAATCTCACTAAATTCCAACGCCCGCCTCCCACACACCAGATGAAGGAGATATACGGACCACCGTGGAACTCTATATCGCCAAGAAGTTCATCGTTCCAAATCAAGTACAAAATTTAAAAAAAGTACATTAGTTTATTTTTGGCGCAATATAAAAATTTGATGATTCTAAAGCTACTTGTGGTCGCTAATGGGTTAACTTTCAGACAGAAGTTTGTGAAGATCGCAAGAAATAAGTTGGAAGATATAAGCAATTGAATAGCATTTTATTGTAGTTTTACTACGAATTTTTAATATAATTATTCGTGTCTCTTACATTATATAAGAAAACTGGACGTATGTGGACTGCACAGATAGTCAGAAATTAATCTTTTTTTTTTGGTTTTGACCGAGGGTTACTTGTAGATTGCACCGATGGTCAGATGTGGATGCGCCGATGGTTAGATGTGAATTGCTCTAATTTCTGCAAATGTAAAATTTAAACAAATCATAATTTATTAAAAAAATTAAATAGCACCCTAACCGAACCCGGTGCAATCCACATGTCAGATCACAGAACATATGTCAGATTATGAGACTCTTTGACCATCGGTGCAGTTCATAATCGCCAAAGAAAACTAGCTGACATAAAAGGCTTTCGGTCGCATTTAGCCTAACAAAAGCCCGGTTTCTGAAGCTCGAGTTATACTAAGGTTAAGCTTAACCGTAATATAACCGCAGATTTTGGATTTCTATAGCAAAAGATAACCTGAGATTTCTAACTTATTTACCTAGATGAGCGACTGTTTATACCTGCTCATTGTAAGAAATAAAGCGACAACATTATGGCAGCGGCCATTTGTCAAAAGGTCAAGAAACTTAAAGGGAATTTGACACGAGGGGATTTTTTTATGCGATCGATCGCTGCTATTAGTTGCAGAGATTTTTGGCATGCTCAAATTCGCAACGACTTATCGCATGGTCACTTTACACGAAGCATTTATTTTTAAGAGATTCTGTAATAAATGACATTTGTTACAATACCAACTTACAGCTTAGTAAATAATAACCTAGATGTTTTTTTAACGTTTATAGGTTTAATTTATATTTAATTTTTAATAATTTATTAATAAGAGTATATAATACCAGGTCGATGAATATTTCTAATGAATGTTTGCTCCACATAAATTCTTCATTATTTTTTTATAAATTTTATAAAAAAATGTTCAAAAATAAAATAAAACTTTCTTTATAACAAACTTTAATAACTAACACGAGGTTATGGGTAAACAAACTGTGAAATAACATCAAAATGTTGTCTTTATAGTTTTTTCTTAAACATTTTTAAGTTTGCAGCAAGAAATCGCATGAAATTAGAACAAGTTGTAATTCAAAAAATCGCACGTGCGCAAGGTTGCAGAGACTAATCGCACGTGCGATTTTGCATTACACGAGGCGCTTAGTTGCGGCGACTAGTCGCAGCGATGGATCGCATGAAAAAATCCCCTAGTGTAAAGTGCCCTTAAGAAAAGGTGTAGAAAATCATGGTTTTTGTAGATTTATATACACGAAACGACAAAATTGTAATTTTTTTTATAGTTTTTGACCGTTGAAGATAACAATGAACTTTTATAGTCGGATTTTTTTTAACTCGCGTATGACTAATCTCCAAGTGCAGTGAGATTTGACGTATAACATTTGGTTATCTTTGTCATATTTAGAAAAAAGTAACTATTTGAAAAGAGACAGAAAAAAAAATACGTCGCCGTAACTTTGTAATGAAAATGAATTAAACGTACGTCGATTTACACTATTTTAACTGTCAACTCGTTTGATTTTTGACATATAATCTCGTCAAAGATTATGACATCTGACATCTCATTTGATATAAAGAACTCTAAGACATACGTTTTGTAAATTTTGATTCATACAATTTTTTTGATGTCATACGCGAGTTAAAAAAAATTCAACTATACAAAGTAAATAAAACCAATATAGAGTATATTAAATTTTTTTATTGATGTTAAATCGTCGATTACTCAATAATAAAATGGAACACCCACATAACTTACTTTATTACTTTTGTAATATTTGGTTCTTCAATTTGAATTACCGCCTTCTCAAATCAAAGTTACAAACCAAACCAAAGCTGTGATCGTCAAACAAACCTCGCACGTTGTGATCTCCCCTCGTAGTAACACTTACAAGTCCTTTTAAATTTGCGGATGGCTCTTTGAATGCTAACGTAGTTTTACCTCACTTACTAACTTCAAACTTATACACATATGTCCAGTGGCGTAACCACTGGTGGGACACCTGAAGGAATAATTAGTACACACAAATTAAATAAAACACAGGATTCGGTTTAACGATGTATATATTTTAACCGAGAAAAAAAAAGGTAGTCCGACAACCAATTTACCAGCAAAGTTAATCTCCTTGATATCATGTAATTCAGAATACTTTAGTTTGAAATTTGATTTAATAACTGTTAGATAGTTAATCCCTCTGATCGTAATGTTTTCTAATTGATTATTCATATTTATTTTACCAACCACAACCTATAGTAATTCGTAAGAAATTTCATGTATGTATACCGATGTTCGATTCAATTGGTTTTTATATTCCGTAAGACCTTAAATAATAACCCTTATATTCTAAATTATCCGCTCTTATAATTATTACCTTGTCATTTAAATCTAAGATGGTCACCTTAAAATTAGTACGTCTCTTATTGCTAATTGGTCAGTTTCTTAAACTAGTACGTCTTTCTTATTGCTAATTGGTCATTTTCTTAAATCTAAATAGATCTCTTGTACTTAACTAAATAAATTCCCCATACTTAAACTAGTAAATAATCATAGCCGCAAATAATAATCATGAAGAACTTTGTTAACACAGTTCTTTAATATCGTTTTTAATTGGTATTACCTTTTATTAGGTTAAATGGTGTAATTTTAATTGTATTCAATTTTAATTAAGTTAAATGTATTCAATTGTCACTATTTTTTTTAAGTGGTTGCAAAAAATCATAAGGAACATTGTTAAAATTATTAATAACTGTCCTGAAATATCATAATTTTGTAGTACATCATTTAGATATATGAAAAAAGAAAGGAACGACATCACAGCATTTGCTATGTCACTTCCGGTTCCATTACAGCTTGCCTTTTTAGTGACCAGCCATACTGAGACATATTTTAACCGCCATCTTATGATTGTAAGCGTCCACGAAATCCGTTACACTTAATTATCTAAATTAAATTATCCCACGATAAATATATTTTCCACTTCAAACACTTCATTAAATTACCTTCAACGACTCCCCTTACAACCTAAACCAAACCAACTCTAATAATAGTACGCCACTGGCAAAACATTATATGAATAATCAATCCCTCACATCACATACCCCCATTTCTGTTTTAAATGATAATATAATAAATCACCATCTTGAACAGTAATCAAATCTTATAACTGAAGATATATTAATAAAAACTTCGATGCACCCGTGTATGTAAAACGAAATTATCTACCCGCGTGGTTACAACAAATATTACTCGAAATCTTAACGTAATCCTGCATTAAATTCTTTAACAAATAAATCAAATATTTTAACTTACGTATTTTACTTCTGTTGTTAACTAAATCTGATTTGAAATAATTTTAATTTCAATTACTTGGTATTTTCAAATTGATGCACAAAGAACCAGTGTTTTCAACGGCGTTCAAAAATCTAAGCTCCCTTCCTATTCCCCTAACGGTCAACTCTATCGGAAAAATTTCCTACTACTTCCGTTTTACCACCGTTGTATTTAAAAGTAACCAAATTGAACTAAATTTAAAATTTCGCGCCCAATATATTCAAATTCAAATTTACAATATTACACTTTTATGTATAAAAACATTATACACATTATACAAAGAATAATTATTTAAGTACTAGGTATATTAAGTTAATTATATAAAGTTTATATGGTCTAAGGTTAATTTCAACTAAGTTTTCTATATCCCCATCTATGGGTAATTACAACAAACGAGTTGACAATAGGTCAGTAGTTACATGGTGTACCAAGAGTAGTTAGTTATTCTTTAGTAGTTTGTGGTTTCCGAAACCCGTTTTACTTCAACCTAAGGTCAACTTTAACCTATGATTAGTTATTGCGCGTATTAATTGGATTGATCCGAGATTGTAGGATCCGAAATTCATCAATCTTTGTTGTCGTATTTTAATAGTTGCGAATTCGGGAAGTTTCAACGAATCCTAGATTGAACCTCAGATTTGGTAATATTTGTAGTGACTTTTGAATATCACCAACTTTATGTTTGCGCTATTGTACAGTGAAAAATTTAAAATTTGAAATTATACCTTTCAATTTGTAGGTACTACATTATTAATTTATTGTAAATTGTGTGATAACTTACAGTAATAAATTGGTTGTAGTGATACATTTTTTAAACAAGTAAGTAACAATTTTTTTCATGTAATAAAATGTAAAAAGAAATAAAATTGAATGAGTTGAATAAGTAAAAGATTATTAATAATCAGCTCCAGTTATAGATAATATTATAATGACAAAAATCATCCATTACACTAATCAGGAAAGGGAGTTGCTAGCAACTCTAATTAAGGATCACCCGCTGCTGGAAAGCAAAAAGACGGACAACTCCACAGCGAAAGAAAAGCTAGCAGAGTGGAAAAAATTAACTGCCAAATACAATGGGCGGCCTGAAGTTTGTACTACTCGGTCCAGTTTCCAGCTGAAAATACTGTGGAAAAATTTAAAACAAAAGTAAGCCACATTTATTGTAGTAATATAATAAAATTGCTAGTAGCTTTCTTTTAATAATGCCTTTTTTAATTCATATAGAAAAAAAAAGCAAACTATGCTCGAGAAGCACGAAGACCTCATGTCTGGAGGAGGTTCGGCTAAAAAATGCAACGACGACGTAGAAAATGCATCTCAGTATATGGATGTATACTTATCGAACACTTTTGATAGCACGTCTACGTTAGAAAGAAGTACCACCCATACATATGAAGAAAACCTTGAAAATTGTAAGTTGACAATTTTATTTTAAAATTAAATGTGCAATTTATTTTATTATATTTGTAGCAACAACCGATCCTTCGCAAGCAAGCACCAGCTATGATGCTATGTGTAAATGTAAGTTCATAATTTATTACAGTGTAGTTTGATACCTTCATAATAATTTACTTATATTTATAGTGGAAACCGATGAACCGACCTGCACTGTGAATGATTGTAAGTTCACAATTATTATTAAACGTTAAACAAATATTTTTATTTTTATTTACAGCATCAATATCATGCACAGAAGAGGAAGCACAAGTACCATCAGAAACTAGAAGTACGTTACCTTTCTTTTCATAATTATAAATAAATGATTTGTTTTCAGGAACACTTCTTAAAAGAAAAGCCTGCGAGGAAGAAAACATACGCATTGAACGTATCAAAGCGATGGTCGGAGCAGATGCTGAATTACACGACATTAGGTTAGAAATAGCAAATTTAGAAAAATTGAAAGCTATATCGAATCTTAACAAAGCTAGATATGAAGAGGAAATTGCAAGAATAACCCTTGAAAGGTTAAACGATACAATATAATTGTTATAAAATAAAAAAAATATATTTATTAAAATTGCCGAAAGGCTAATCCAATATTGTTGTTGTATATGGCATGTGGTATTACTTCATTATCAACTTTAAAAACTTCTTCTTCAATGTTATTGTGCTGACAATGAATATTGTATAACACGCACAAGCACATATTACAGCAATTGATGTATTTAATTTTATGGTTAATCCTCTTTGAAGACATGGAAACAATCTTTTCCATACTCCAAATATTCTTTCTACCGTATTCCTTGTGCGAATGTGTGCGGTATTGTACTTTTCTTCATGCTCGTTACCTAAAATAAAATTTCACGTAATCACTGTCTTTAACAAAAAATAAATTTTATACATACGAGGTGATAAGACTGGAGTTAGAAGATAAGGTCTGCATGGATATCCATTGCATCCTAATAAAATTCCTATCACCTCAACCTCATGTCTTTCAAATTGAACTCATGTACCACTGCGATCAAAAATTACAATGTCGTGGTGAGATCCCGGATGTCTAACCACATTATCCAATATTTCCAAAGAAGTACTACCAGCCACCTTCAAAAAAAGATAATGTAGTACATACTGTTAACTGCTAATATGTATTAAATACCTGACCATTCAATCAAAAGTATCTTTTTTGATTGCGATACACTTCAGCATCGTTCCCACCATGACTACTTTATGACTAAAAATAATTGTGAAATAGGGGCCTTTATATAGTATTACATAGTGTTGATTTTTAAAAATTTTTATCATATTTTATAACGTAACTTTTTTTTAAATTTTAGTCAGTATTTAAAGATTTTTTGTCATTTTTATTTTTTTTTTTTTATTCAAATATTCCAAGTCTAAAAAACCTGTTAAACGTAAATTATTGTCGTTTTTTTCGTTTTTTAAATATTATTTTCTATGCAAATTTACATGTAAATTTTATATAAAATTTAACGTCGTGTCAAACAGGCTTTAAAAAAAATAATAACAGAAAAAATGGACGAAGCTGCATTCAGAGATGAATTTTTTTGATTATTTAGAAGAAAATATAAATGAAAGGTTAACAAATAGGTAAGTACAACATAATACCATATAATACTTAACTATTTACATAAAAACAGTAATATTCTTAAAATAAACAAACTTGCAATTGAGCAAACCATAACCGGGCACTGTATGCCCGGCTATGCTCATTTCATTAGTGGTATCGTGGTTGTTCAGAGACACTCTAACCACAGGGTTAAATGGACTATAGCCCCGGAGCTACCCTTTGGGGGCAGTAATTTTTATTTTAATCTTTATTAGACCTAAAAATAATGAAAAATTATTTACAATCTTCTTTGGGACAGAGCAAATTAAATCATATGGGTATTTTATATAATATAGAGAATAATAATATAGATTAATTATATTAATCAATTTGTTAAAGAAAAAGCTAGGAAAATAAATATATAATTTACTTTTGTTTTTAGTTACTCTCACGTTTGTTTCTTTTAAACAAAACATTTTATATTACAAAAAATGTTCAAAAAAGTTTTTTCATTTTTCACTTTTATATTTTCTGTAATCTAAAATTTTTAATTCTGTATTTTTATATTTGTTTTATTACTTATACCTATTTTTATAATTTTTTCAATTTTGTAATTTATGTAAATTTTTAATCTTTTGTATCTCTAACGTGTATAATAGCCTTGATAATGGGTAAATAAGACTCGAAACGTTGGACAATCCACCTCAAAATATTTAAATCAGACTTGGTATTATAATTTGTACTAAAAGCTGAAAATAAGCCAAGCAGAAAAATTTGCGATCAACGCGCATAGTCGCGGATATAGAGCTTTTATAAATCCATGAATCATAAACATAGTTCTAAGATAGCATGCATGTAGGAAAATCGTAAATATTTTTTTAATTATTCAAAACCGGGACAGCGCGTACGCAGTCCCGACTACCAAAAATAACGCGCCCGAGTTATCCACATTAGGGATAATCGCAGGGGTCAGCCCAGTCGAGGTGCAATGAGAGGGCCTCACCCTGGGGGAACCGCCTTGTTGATCACGGTAAACCCCTACGCCAGGTAAGTATGCTTTCGCCACACCAAACCAGCAATTATCTGGACCCAAATCAAAAACTTTTTCTACGTTAGACAACTGTAGCGCCACCTGTTAGTTTTAGTAATCATTATTATATTGATTGTAAAGATTTTAACGTTTCGATTTAAATTATTGATGAACGATGAACTTCTTGGTTTTATGGAACTCCAGGGGCGAACCCTACAGTTCCTTCGGACTGATGTGGGCAGCTGGTAGTAGATTTGAGAAGTGATTTCCTCTTTGGTTAACGCGAGGCTAAAACTGGCTGGGACCTGAGGTCCTGAAATGAAATTGGGATTTGAAGATTAATTGATATTTTGGAAGAAATTATTGCAGAATGCAAAATTATATATTTTTATAATTCATTTTAATGAATTTGCTTGGTTTTATTGTACCCAATTTTTTTTTTTTTTTTATTAAAACGTTTAGGGGCTATTAGTTTATTATTAAAACAGAATAGTTATATTGTCACACTCCAAATATAATTATGCCAAATATTAAAAAAAATGTGATCAAGTTCAAACAAAAGTTCGTAGAAAAGCATAACACTGACATTTCTAATTATGTGGGACATTTCCGCTACTAATAATTGTTTGAGTAAAAGGTATAGAAAAAAGATGAAAAACCCCTAGACAATAAAGATCAATTGTAATCGTCCGATGGTTCGATCTAGATTAAGGTAGGGGTTAAGAGAGGATTGACAATAACAATTAAAAAATAAATAAATTACTCTCACGAGTGAAGTGCCAAGAAGAACTTAACCAGTTCCCTTCCCAGCTAGAAGATGAGCCAATCATTCCTACCCCTCATCATGATTAATATACAGTAAGAATTAGACTTAAGTTTGTAAACAGTTAAGCGGCATTAAGAATGTATCCAAGTAATTTTATCAATTAACAGAAATAACATTTATACAAATACTAGTTTCACTGGCTAATCTAACACTTTATTTTAATTAGTTACACACCCCAGCATGCAACAGAACCCATGCATGCGACATGGTGGAGTTACCAAATTATGCATGTGACAATATCACGTCATTCACGCAAAATATTTATAATATTATTAATTAATTATTCTGATGGGAAATTTCATTTTGTGCAATTGGCACTTGCTAGCCCTCCTTTATCACACATAATGTGGTTACATCAATGTAGTGAGATAATACTAGCAGACCAGGCCTCTCATCGATTCCCGTTCATAAATTATATCGCCAATTAATTCGCAACATTTGAAAGATGACAGGCTAGTAACGGAACAGCATGAATTAATTTAGAATGATGATAATTTGGAATGTATAATAATTATGACAATTCAATTACACCACCATTGCTGTCTTGTTAGAATTTGCGTAAAATGCACTTGAACAATATACATTAATAAATAAAATGTCAAATAAGTAACAAGAATATATTTATATTTTTACACTCTTAATGCACTTTGAATTTTTTTAAATAAAAATATACATCTACCTTCGTAATATTGTTTAAATTCTGATTAATAACCAATATACAGATAAATATTTTTAATTTTATTTTTCAACGATAAATTTTATATTTTCAATTTTATAAGATAAAGCAAATATTAAATTATGAATGTTAAAAAATTTTCTCAACTGCTAATTATTATGAAAATATTCTATTACTTAGTTTAAATATTGATACTACAAGGTTAAGAATTAAAAATAATTACGCCAATTAAATCCAAAAGAAGTGTCTGTAATTTAAAACAAGTCCGAAAGAATAACTTAAAAATTATTGAATAAAATTTCTTAAAATTCTTATGGACAAGGGGTGCTTAATCGCACAAAATAAAACCTGCACAACAATAACATCCGGTTGAAATACGAAGGAAGACTACGCTAATTACTGCTACATGTTACTTGGATAAATTAAGAGAGTATTTCGTTGATAAATTCTTGAAGAATATCTAATGTACTGAGCTTCTTATGAAACATTTTCAACATTTATAATTTAACAGTAAATAATGCAATAAATGCATTTAAAAGTAAAATCTTGCGAGTTATGGAAGCGAATCTTTTTTATGTCCCTTAATAAGCTTCTTCGTAGTGTTTATTTCATTCACCTGTTCAGTCTGCAAAATCTGTATATAGGCAAATTGGTAATTAAAATAATAGTTAAAGTTCCTCGAAGAATGCTACTCTTGATTTTGTAGAACCAGATTTACTTTTTTTCAATGTCGAATACTTATTTTCACCATGTTTTACTTGTTCATCATGCAATTGATCCAATTCAGTTTGTTTTTCTCCAACTTTTAACACTGCGATTTCCGACCTTAATTCCCGCAGTTGATTTTGTAAATATTTTGACTTTTCTAAATAATCCACTCTGAAAAACAATTATTTAAAAAAAATGACACCTTATACATAGTATAATAATTATAAGCTTTACCTTTCTCTCTCAATCTCCAACGATAGTTGATCAGCATCACCATGTGCAATTAAATCATACGAATTCATGTTAAGGTTTAAATCGGGTGATGTGTTAGGTTCTGTTTCCAGAACTAATAAGTCAGGATGAAGAGGTGGACTTAAGGAACCTGAGTATAAACTGTTAACAGACTAAAAAAGAAGAAAATTATATTAAAAGATTCAAATTTACCAAAAAGATGCTTACCGATATGGGACTAGCAATAACCGAATTACTGTACGTATTACGGCCTAAGAAATCTAATAACTTTTCTTTTGCCTGTTTTTCTGCTGCTCTAGCCCTTAGCAACTCTTCTTTAAGTTTATTGGCTTCGGTTGCTCTTCGTTCCGATTCCTCCACTAACCTGGCCGTCAACATTTCAGCTTCATGAGTTTTACGTTCCAAAGTTACCTTTAGAAAAATTAAATGTAAAATATAGCAGCGTAAAAAATTAATCTTACTTTTTCTTCTTCTGTACGTAAGGCACTTAATCGAATTCTGGTAATTTCTTGTTCAGCTTCGGATGCTTTCTGGCTCAATAGCATTGCCTCTTCTTCTGCCACCCGACTTTTTTCGGCTAATAAATCCGCACTTTCTTCTGAACGCCGCTAAAGAAAAAATTTTGAAATGATGGTTTGAGCACCTAAAACTCTAAACTTACCAGTGCTTCATTTGCAAGCCGAATTTCTTCCTGATACTGCAACAATCGTTGCTCTAAATTTGCTCTCTCTCGCTCTGCTTCTTCTCTCAGTTGCTTCTCCCTTGCTAATCGGTTCCTCTGAACTTGTCTTCTCTGTTTCTCTTCTTTAGCTGCCGCCTTCATTTGCTGCAGTTCCATTGAATCAGGTTTCCTTCTTCTCATAAACAAATCATGATTTCCTATGCAAAGATCTAATATCTAAGATAAAATTTCCCTCGTGTAAAATTATGCATCACTAATTTAGCATGAACTTACCAATTTATTCATTCGTACTTTTTGACTAAAGAACACAAAATTTGGTGAATTTTTATCTACAGGTTTTATAATGAACTTTTTATCGTCAAAGCTGATGTGTCTAATTTCAGACCACGTAAACGTCGTTTTTGGTTGTAATTTATTTTCTTTTTCATAAATATTAAGTCCTAATGCTGTAACACCTAAATAAAGTTCAGTCTCTTTTTTATTCTAAAAATTTACATATTAAATTGTGCTGAATAAATAAACAAAATGATTGAACCTTACAGTAATAGGAAAATAATTGACCCCGTACATATCCAAGTCTTGTGCAATTTTAAGGTATTCCATTTCAGCTTCATCACGACTCATACCACGATGATCTGCATACCAGACTCGAATACGTTCCTCCCACATGTTTAACGTCATTTGATATTGATCGATCACACGCTGAGGAAGTAAATCTTCACTTGCCAACATACCAGGTTTGTAAGTGTCTTCATCAAAATCACCAAACTGGAACAAGCAAAAGAAAAATAATTACCTGCTAAAATTTTAGTATAAGAAAAATGTTACGTGCTTAAAAAACTATAATAAATTAGTAAAAAAAAAACTAAAAAATGAATAAGGCAATCAATAAGTGAAAATATAAAATTGTAAATAAGAAAGAGGTAGAAATCAAACAGATTCCAAAATAAATGATGCCGATACAATAAGCTTAAAAGTTGCTCTGAAGGAAATAATTTTAAATTTAAAGAATATGTCGTCATGTATTTTTACATTAATAATCCATGTAAATAATAGACAAGTTATTACATGAATAACGAATGTAATATTACGTTATAAATTAACGAAAGAAAGATAAAATGAAAGATATTTAAAATAAATTTTCAAACAAAAGCTTGCCTTCAACTTTCATTAGGTCTGCAACCTGTTTTTACTAACAGCAATCTCAGTGATGTTCCGAAGTTACTATTAGTGCTGTAAGCATTTTGTTTTATATCCAAGGTAGCTTGGTTAGGCTTATCTCAAGATGTACTAGTAACTCTAGTTTTTGTTGTTGAAGAAGGTAATCATCAAACCAGTGGGACTGATGGCTTTATGTGCCCTCCAAAGCACGGAGACCATCATAAGAAAGTTTAGACTCTCCCTAAATTTAAACTGGCTACATTAATGTCAGCAGTTATTCAGCTAACAAACTAGGCTAATGACTGTCTCTTTTATTTTGAGAAAGAGCTTTGGTATTGGTGAAATATTTCACCAATAAACACCAGCAGTGTAGTATAAGGCTCAAATCAACATACTCAGAGCGGGAGACCGCAGTTCAATGCTTGATCATGCCAACTGCATTGTTGTAATCTAATGCCCAAGTTTGATCTACGGATTATGCATCTGGTAAGTTTAGTACCGTACTAGAATATTATGCAAGTGCTCACAAAACCATGAGTGTCAAGTGTAAAACTTGGTACATTAAGGCTGTTCTCCGAGACTAGCCATCCCAACGTAAGAAAAGGAATTCCGTGTTGTGCAAAGACAGCAAACTTGACGTGTAGAAACTTTGTAATGCTTTTAAAGTGTAAACGTGTGTAGAAAAATTAATATGAAACAAGAAGAGATTGTAACCTGATAACTCTACTATCTTACTATGATTTTTACCGAAGGTATTTAAATATACTTATTTTATAATTATGCTCCAATTATAAATGAAATAATTTTCGTAATGTTTTTAAAATTATTTTTTTCGACAATTTTATGAAAGCTTACGATGACTTGGCTATATACAGTGACTGTCGGTTATAATCGTGTAAAGTATAAATAAATCAATTTATAATTTAAAAATAACCCCTTGTTTTTTGAATTTATACATACGGCACCGAAAAATGAGTGTCGCCTGAAGTCCGTGTTTCCTGTTACTTTCGAAATCAATTACATTTCCTGTGCAGCAAAATTCAAAATTATGTTGAAATTATTGAATCCTTTGATCTCAAGTGCAAATACACGATTTCGTTTAGGGGGAGTATTTTATTTGTGTGATTTTACCGATCTTTCAAAAAATTCGTTCTAAACAAAAAATTTGATAAAATCTTAGATGTTACCCATGTAATACTTGCATTTAAATAATTCTGTTTGCCTTAAAAAAATTTGAAATTGGTTAAATAAAGTGCTTAGGTAGTCATAGCATTCGTATAATGTTACACCGTAGTTACATCATAATATAATACTATAGCATTTATCTTACTACTAAAAGTTGACAAAGCAATTTTTAATTTTATGTTGAACAGACGAAAAAATTATTTTTTAAACATCAATATAAATAGAAGTTTTTTAAATTTGAAGTTTTGATTTTTGAAATTGCATACATATGTAATATGTCAACTTGCCATATTATATGGTATACCTTTAAAATTCTTAAAAAAATATATTTGTTTGTTACCGTATGTACATAGTACATACTCACCATTTAGACAAATTAATTTAAACATACTTTCATAACACCAAACCAATAAACCTTTTATTCAAAAGAATTTTTAATTCATACCTACATTTTTAAATAGTAAAAGTGTACATAATTTATTTATGCAGTATGTAACATTATACTATGCTTTATAATCGCAAAACTGGCTTACTATTTTTCGATAAGAATAATTGTAAGAGATGCAAAACATTCCTTCTCAATTTATATACTTTTTCTACACGTCAATTGTAATTACGTGAAGCAATTTGAACTTTAGGTCCTAAAAACGTTTAAACTAATTAAGATATCAAAATTCTGTCTGAGCCAAAAGTTTCTAAAAATCGAGATTTACAAAATAACGGAAGATCTCAAATTCAATGGTTTTTTGGCTTTTTTGGAAAAACCAAAAAACTTATTCAAAAAAGGATATTCGTAAAGGTTTGTAATAATCTAATACACATTCTGTCAAAATTTCAAGTCAATTGGTCCAGCCGTTTAAAACTTATAAAAAGGCACTAAAAGAACAGCCTTAATGGTAATAACAGAAAGAAGTTCTAAAAATTAAGTTAAAAAAGAAGAAATATCTAGATGCTAAACGTAATAATTTTGAATTGTATTTTACATTTTATCTCATTTTTACTTTCTTCGACTCGATAGAAAATTGGTTTTCATTTTAGTGTAAATATATCTCCCCTTCCCCTCACCTCACCCACACAACTACCCTAACGCAAAAGATTGTTGCTCAAGGTTATACATAAAATAGAAAAATTATGTTTTTGCAGAAATATAATAAAATATTTGAAAAAATCAAAATATAACCAATCAATAAAAATTTTTGTATTTTAATTTGACATTAAATATTTAGTTTATCAATAAACATTTATAAATTTAGTTACGTATACGTACAATTTCAAATTAAAAATTTAAATTTAATCTATTAATTGCTCTAATAATTCCAGATCAACTTTCTAAATGTGAAATAAATCTCCTCTACAACCTGCACTACAGAAATTTTAATTACGTAAGATAAGAAAAAATTTGTACAAATGAAAAACTACAAATCAAACTATTACCTTAGCTTGAACGGCATAGCTCGCAAGAAGTACAGAAGCCTCTGGAGGACAATAAATGTCCATAGAAAGAATTGCCTGCTTTACTTGTAAGAAAAACAAATGTTGTGTAACCTCTTGCACCAATTCTTCGGCAACCTCCTCCGGATAGAATTTTGCCAAAAACATAAAAGAAGTGCAACTCTGTGGATTCTTGTGAACACTTTGATCTTGCACTAATAAGATAAACAAAATAGAAAATCATCGTACACAATTAACCAAACAATAACACCTTTTTTGTCAAGTTTAAGCCATGAAATAAATCCTTTGGAATCTTCATATTGTAAACCAAAGTACCAGGTTTCACGCAAGCCAATTGTTCGACAAACTAAATCGAATAAATCACGTCCGGTCGCTCTCCACTAATAAATATCACATTTTAAGGAATTAAGACAAATGCAATGAACACTTTAGTCAAGTTCTTACCTCCAAGTTGAATTCTAATTCAGCATCTAATGTGCAAACTTTAACTGGAAAACTTTTACTTGATTTCTTTCTACGAAATGGAGGCATTTTTTGTCGCATTATAAACCTTACTCCCTTCGTGTTAAAAATTGTTGCTATATTAAATCATCGATCAAATCACCAAAACACAAATATTTTATTGAAATGTCAAAATTCAACATAACCACCATGGCCGAATACCAATAAAACTATCAATATGGAAGTACGCTAGTTGTGAATTTTTAATCTAATTAATTTACATAAATTAAACGATCATTTACTTTTTATGTAATTAACAATAACAAACTTATGAGTCAACAATTAAATTGTTAAACCCACGTTTCCCAACGACGAATGTTTGGGTTGAATTTTACATAACGGGTGCTGCAAAAGTTTAGAACGGAAGTGTCTGGCGGTCCGCTATAACCCAAGGATTCAATTTGATTGGAAGATCCAATCACCATCATTTCTTAGATTTATTGAAATTAGCAGGAGTTAGATGTGACTAGGAAGTAAGGACTTTCTATTTATCCATGCCAATCGCTTGCTTTAAGATTTAAATTCATTAATGTTTATACAGGAATGTTGCATCCGGTATATCACATTAACATGAGTAAAAATAGATTTTGTTTTCTAATGTTAAAATTTTACTAGAATTTTTAGATTGTTATGCCAAGTAAACGAAATTAAGTTAACATTTCCTTAGATTTGAAGATTTCTCTTGTCTGTGGCTCAAACCTCGATGGCAACAACTCTAAAATAAAAATATTGGCGGTTTTAAAATTTATATACAATTTTTTGTACAAATTTTAAATCGGTAATATTAATTTTGATTATTAAGTTGTATTGTATTGTATTGTACTTAGGGATCGATTGGATACTAGAACCTTGCAAAACCGCGACTAGTATTGATCTTTTATTCGTGACCCTACTAATTAAGTTTTTAGGAAATTAATTCTACTAGCAAAACATAATTTTTTTGCCATAATGCTCCTGAAAGGTTTTGTTTGCACTTCTTTGGGTGTCAGTTGTATTTGTCCCAAGTGTTTTAGCCTAAGTCGAGCTAAGGCATTGCAGCTGCAGATAATGTGTTCAGCCGATTCAATTTCCGATTTACAGAGTCTGCATTATGTAGCGCTTAAGTACTTACTATACTTACTATAATACACTTTCTTGGTTCAGAAATTTCAGAAATAAAGTCACTTTACGCTTTGGGTATATAAATAACTATTTTGTTAGAGCGAGCGTAAAGTATCTCTTTTTAGTCCACATGGTTCACATTGATAGTCATAATGTATCACATTTTCAAAAAAATATATTTTTACGCCCTAAGGCGATAAATACATTTTTGCTGTGATTGCAGCTCTCAGTCGCTCGAGTCAAAAACGACCACTTTATACTCTTGGTGTATACATAATTAACTATTTAAATTTTAGAATAAAAAACTCCTAACGACGGCCGTTATATCGGCAAGCAGACTGAAAGACCAAAGACAAAGAGAATTCAGTACTAGTGATCATGTCGCCGGAAGATCTATCCTATAAGAACTTGTTCCAGAGAACAAAAAACAAAACAAAAAAGCGCTTAAAGCAATTTGCAAAGCTAGGAAGTTGTAAAGCAGAGATGGAGAAGGCTAAAGAGAGTGACGGACACTTAAATGCTCAGTCGGAAAGGAGTTTTGAGATAGCCAAACTGTAAAAATTAGTTAAGACAACCACGGTGTGATTCGATGATGACATCTTGAAGAGTCTGGTGGTTAATGATGGACCTAAAGCACATATATTGTGGTGTTTCAAAATGATTGCGACCTACCCTGTACACATTTTAATGAAAATTTTGTTTTTAAATAGTTTTAAGTTGTAAGACTGTAAAAGTTAGACAGGTGGGGAGCGAACCGACCAGGATAGGGGCCTTTCGCCGACAGCGCCCGCTCGAGCATGTTGTTTCAGCTCGGAGCAGTTTTTGAGTTTTGATATAAGTTTAAATTGTGAATAAAAATTTGTGAGTACTTTGATTTTGATTTAAATGAATGATTTTGATGCGAATGCATTAATTGCGTGATTTTTTGATGATTAATTTTGATATTTCGACGATTTGGATATTTTTGATGCGTTGTTACCGAGCGGTAATTGGTTTAATTGATTTGATAAATTTGGAGAGATTAGTTGATTCGATAAATTTGGAAAGAGCGATCGAAAATAAATTAAAATTGGAGCAAATTTGTTTAAAATTAAAATTAGTTTAAAGTTCGAAGAATTAAGGTTACATTTGTTCGAGTGTGGCCAGGTGATAGATAAGCCGACTTTTTGAACGCGCATAAGTTTAAAACAAGCGAGTCCATTTTTAAGTTTAACATTGGAATTAAATTTACAATTTATTTTTTGAAGAGTTTGTTATTAGAAGAAATTATTATTTATCATTTTAAAAAGAAGATAAACAAAGAAATAAATAGGAACTAACTACTGAGCGTCTCAATTTGTTCTCCGCTGTAAAAGCTAGCTGGGTAAACTAAAGATTGTGCCGGGCAGGTATAATTCATATCAAACCTCACAACATCTATTTGGCGCCCAAAGTGGGGCTTGAACCAGCTCGAAAATACCACAACATCTATTTGGCGCCCAACGTGGGGCTTGAACCAACTCGATTTTATAACATCTATTTGGCGCAGCAACTGTGGGGCTTGAATTAGCTCGAAATATCACAACATCTATTTGGCGCAGCAACTGTGGGGCTTGAACCAGCTCGAAAATACCACAACAATATGGAGATTTAAACTTTCAAACTAGTGTGTAGAAAACTCAGATGACGATTATCCAAATAGGTAAAAGCAGGGCCCGATCTAGCTATTTTGCCGCCCCGGGCAAAAATAATATTTGCCGCTATTTACACTAACACCATAAAAGTCATGAGCTTGTTATTCCAACGATGGGATATTATATGTGATATTGTTGGAATTGTATAATATTCACATATTCTATGTTTATACTGGGGCTTCTGAACAAATATACAAAAGTTCACGAGAGTATGATATGTATTGCAGTGATACCTTCAAAAAAATAGTAATTTTGTCATGCACTTTAAGTGCTCCAGACTAACCTCTCAATGCGGGAGATGAGACAATCGTACCTCAGGGTGGGTTCTGAAAAAAATAAATCCTCTTGCAAAATTAATTATTCAATCGCATAAAATTTAAATTCAATAAAAACTTTATTATTTCTTTAAAGAGTTCGAGCTTATGGTTTCCTTTATCCAAATCGTCGTGTTATCAATTACACCACGTTCGCTCTTAAAAATATAATTTGAATTTTTCAATGTACGATATAATCCAAATCGAAATTATGATTCCAAATATTCAATAAATATTCAATTATAAATTTTTATAAATTCTTCGAAGATCGAACCTACGATTTTAAATTAGCATTCTTTGCTAAATCAGCCAAACCACACGTCGACTCTCTTATCAAGTATAGCCCTCCGAAGAGGGCTATTTAAGAGGCGCTCGGGAAATATTGATCATATTAATTAATATTCCAATATTTCCCTCACGAAGCTCCTGAAATTTGCCTTGTCCGTCAAGGTTGTTATCTCCAATAAAAATGTACTTTCCAGATATCAAATAAATCTAAGTGCTTGTTCACAATGTACATAAACATAAGCATAAAACATAATTTTGACATAAGCCGCAAAAGTGTTCACAATGTTTATTTTTTTGTTATACGCATGCGCAGTTTCATATATTTCTTATGTTCACTGTGAACACTTGCGGCTTATGTCAAAATTATGTTTTATGCTTATGTTTGGCTTATGTACGTCTTATGTTTATGTACATTGTGAACAAGCACTAACAACTCCAAATTAATTATATCCAATTAAAAATCAAACGATCGTCCAAAATAATTCTTCCTTAATAATAGGAATATTCAAATATTCAAGAAAACCACAGTTTGAAATCTATTTCGCACAAATTATACCTAAAATTTACGGAACCAAAAATTAATCAACTGTTCCAGCGGCCATCTTTGGCAAAAATACCCTATTTTGATCTCTTTCCTTGCTAACCTACAGAGGCAGTCAAATCTATTTTTTTGATCGACATAATTATATTATGTATTTTTTAACTTCATCAACATCCATCGTCAATCAGTTTCGACTCACTGATAGGAACAGGCATATTTTCCTTTGTGCCACTTTTCCCTGTCTCGAGCTAATCTTGTTTTCGTATGACCTTTTAACTTAGGGAACAATAAACATTTTGGAAACTGTCAGTTAATCGGGCAGGCAAACTTTTTTCAAAGTTCAATTTTTTTCAAAACAAAGTATTTCAATTTCTATTTTGCAGTTGCGATATAAATTCCGACAAGATTTCGCTGTACTTTTGTTTTGATATATTTGATTTGTTTTTTAAAACAATAGCTAGTCAACTTGATTTTTTTTTACAAATAAATAATAATAATATTTATTTTTTACAAATAATAATTTTAAGGATTTTAAAAATGTGAGGTTCATCGTGCTAGTGCCTCAGAAAAATGTATGCGGAAACGCCACTGGCATTAACTCAAAAGTAAAAACTACCCTCCACTGACCACTTTTCCACCCAATGAGGAGCTATCACTAACTTCTTATCTACCTGTTGCGGATTATTTTTAAATTGGTAGTACCGTTAGGATAATAACGAAAAATGTCCTGAAGAGGAATAAATAATTTTCGAGTGTTTGTGTTGTTAACTGCAGGAAAAACTTTTTGTCATGTAAGAACTATAGAGTATTTTTCTAAACTAAACTATTATTTTCTAATATTTATTATTTTTTTTAGATTCCATAACTTAAAAGATGAACAAAACGTACGATTGTCCTTTGAAAGGCCGAAAAGAGTGTCTTTGGACTGGACCTTATAGTGGAATTAAAAAACACTGCGAACAGTGTCATGTAGCTGATACTCGACAATTAATTAAAAATGATATTACCATCCTTAATTTCTATTATACAACTTATAAACAAACACACGATAAACGTTACAATTTTCCATTTTTATTAAAAGTTGGTGAAGAATTATTTCAATTGGAATGGGATTTTTTACCACACGTCGGGCTTATTAGGTGGTTCTTAATTCATCTAAGCAACTATAAAAGTCCATGGTCATTTAATCTGTCATTTCCCGGTATCAAGTTAGAGGTAGGAAGTGAATGTCAAAAGTTTATGATCGATAACTTTGACGATATTAGATTTGCCTACATTGATAGTAACGAATTGGAACCTATATGCAACGAAGTCGATGGTGATTTAAGTTTTTATATAAATGTTCATAAAAATGCCAATAATATGTTTGGCTCAAATTTACAAGCTTTATGTGTACCTATTTAATTTAAAATTTTCCTATACATCGTAAATATCTGTGATTTGCGTTAGCTGTGTTTTTACAATGATATTTATATTTTTACACATAATTTAATAAACTTAAGTGATTGTAATGTTGTGTACCTGTAAGTAAATTATGTTAAAAAATAGTTACCTGATTTTAATAAATTTCGTCTTTTTTTAACCTAAACGTTGCTCTTGTTATTTAACAATTTCCTACGATAATGGAAATGCTCGAACTTTTGATGGTGCTGTGTGAAGAAAACTAATTTTACGAAGAACTCCAGTTGTCAAACTTCTTTCAAAATGTTGCTATTCCAGTTTCAAACAAGCAGCCGCTCTTTCACGGCCAATGAGACGAGCGTGGTTCAAACCGGAACAACCAATCGACACATCGTTTTTATATTCTAACCTGTCATATCGTTAAATTTTAACGGTTTTTACTGCTTTTATGTGGTGTGTCGAATTTTTAAGAAAAATAATGTTTTAATATAAGAAGTGATAAAAAATAATATAAATAATAAACCTAAAATGGAGCCATCAAAAGAGCCGATTAGCGTTCGGGTTGCACAATTAAATTCGAAAATTGTGTCCACCAAAGTGACTGAGACTAAAAGTAATTTAATTAGTCGAGAAGGCCTTTTTGATGCATTAATTGTGCTGTACGACGAGTGTAATACAGATTGCTTAAAAAAGCATGATTCACATATCGCATCGTTTGTAAACAAACAGCGGGGTGCTATCAATAATGCCAAGGCATCGAGAGTAAACATTGCGGATTTTGAAGTTAAAAGTGTTGTGGGGCGTGGGCATTTTGGCGAAGTTCACGTTGTGAAAGAGAAGCAAACGAGTGATATTTATGCAATGAAAACTGTCAAGAAGTCGGTCTTTCTTACAAACAAGAGCAGTACGTTTGAAGAAGAACGTAACATCATGGCTTGTTCTAATTCGCCTTGGATAACTTCGTTGCAGTATGCTTTCCAAGACATTAACAATTTGTATTTCGTAATGGAATATCATCCCGGTGGTGATTTACTATGCCTACTTCACCGCCAGGGAGGAACTATTCCAGAGAGTGCCGCTAGTTTTTATATAGCCGAATTGGTATTTAACTATTTTGGAGTTTTGTATTTAGTTTTTTAATTGTTAATTTCTAGGTGGTTGCAATTAATGATTTACACAGTATGGGATATGTTCACAGAGACATTAAACCTGATAATATATTACTAGATCGTTGTGGTCATATAAAATTGGCTGACTTTGGTTCGTCGGCTAAATTAAATATTAAAGGATTGGTTAGCGAAGGTATACCCGTTGGTACACCTGATTACATTGCTCCTGAAGTTCTTCAGTCCATGGATAATAAAATAAACAAAAAATGTGGATATAATGTAAGTAATAATTACTTGTATCCCAATTATTATGTTACATCTGCTATATTTTGGAAAAATTACAATCTAACTGAATTTTTTTCAAAGATTCTTCAAATATATATGAAATGAACTTTTCTCTTTTTCTAAGTGCTAAACGCTGAGTGCTGATGACTTCACCTTATATTATATTAGTGGTATTTGTCGAAGCAAAATTTCCGTGTGGATATGGCTTTTGCTTATCTGAAGATAAAGAATCACTTTCAAGTAACCGAAATCCTATGAAAATGTAATAAACTGAAGCGGTTCATATTTTTTGACTGCTAATTGCATTAATACTCTATAGATCAGGCGTTACATCTACCATAGCTTTTTGATCAGAACTGGTTGTGTTTTGTGAAGGTGTATCCATCTGATGTATCATTTTTTATTACTTTTATTATTAAAGTATTAACAAAATTCAGCTAGATTGTAGTTCTGTGATGTGAAATTACCAGGCTATTATCATCTATGAACTTGTATTTTTGTGTAAATTTTGCAATGCTTTTACTAAGTTTCTGTATTTTGTTTTTATTTCATAGAAATCTTGCGATTATTGGTCTGTAGGAATTTTGGCATACCAAATGATAGTTGGAAATGCTCCATTCACTGGTCAAAACACAACAGGAACGTATTCAAAAATTATGAACTACAAAAATAATTTAAAGTTTCCGTCTGATATTGTTTTGTCTCAGGCGTACATTTCTTTGATCAAATCTTTAGTAAATGACTCTAGTGTACGTTTAAACTATGAGCAGATTCTCAAACACTCTGTGTTCAAAAATATAGATTTTCACAGTTTGAGAGATCAAGTTCCACCTTATGTTCCAAAAGTGGACTCTGTGGACGATACCAGCAACTTTTTGGATATTCCTAGTAAAAAGAGTGAACCCAATATCGACAATTTCAAAGTTAAAACGCATTTTTCGGGCAAAAACTTACCTTTTGTTGGTTTTACTTATACACATGATTTACATGAATATCAACGTGCACAGACTATTCCTGTAAACGATGTCAAAAAAGAGAGATTGGATGAATTAAAAAAGGAAGTTCAAGTGTTACAAACTAAACTGATGAAAAATCAGGATTTGTTACAAGAAAAAGAAAACTTGGAAAAGAAATTTGATGATAATTTCATTAAATTGGAGAGCTTGGAGAATTTGCGCAATCGATTGGAAAGAGATTTATCAAATTCGGTTGCAGAATGTGGAGTGAGTATTTTTTATTTTTTGTTGGGTTTTTATCTAGCTAGTTCATTTATTGTAAACAATTAGGTGTCTACAAAATAATTCTTAATACTTCAGCACTGACAATTTTGTGTAAAAAAGTTGGTACAAACATAGGTGTCTAAATAAATCATTACAAATAATTAATACAAATCATTTAATCATTAACAAAATTAATTTCCATATATTGTGCTGTATTTATTTTTTTGTTTGTGCTTTTGTCAAAAACAATTTTACTTCAAAATTACTATTAAATTTAGTGATAGAGTATCGAATAAAAACTATCAAATCATTTTTTTTTGTTATAAAGCTATGATCAGATTAATTCATTTTTTTTGGGTTTTGACCGAGGGTCACATGTAGATTGCATTGATAGTCAAATGTGGATTGCACCCATAGGAATACTTAATTCCTTTAAGGGTCAGTTGTACAATGTGAGTTTAAACCTGAAAATTTGGGTTAACCAACGAAATACGTCGAAAAGCTGTTTTTTAAGAAATATTATTGGTTAATCTAAATTTTTTGGTTTAAACTTACATTATACAACTGACTCTTAGTAAAAAACTTATCAGTAAGCTTGTAAGGCTTACCTGTAATGTTCTCATTTGTTTTTCCGACTGTCCTCTCTCCCATTTGGTATTTCTTTTTTGCCTGTCGATTACTTACTTTTTTTTACATAACTACATACTACATTACTTACATAACTATGGAATATGGACCAATCACAGGACTTAAAGTAAATTATAGTAGTAGTATAAGATAGGAAGCTCTATAAAAAGAAATAAAAATCGTTATTTTAAATTTTGAACGTTTATTAAAAGCTGTCAAAGTCGGCCAGACTTAAAATTTCAATGACGACCTAAAGATAATTTGAATAATTCAATAATTTTTTATTGCATATATTTTATTCAACAGTTTCTATTTGATAGATTTTATTCGAGAATTTTTATTCGGTTTCGGTACGATCGATAGTAAAAACAATGTTAATTAACTATCAATAATCAGAAAATTTTGATAGTGCCCATTATTAATTAGTATATTATTGATTTACTTTTTACTGTGTAAAAATAAAAAATGAAATCATATAGAATGAACTGTATCATAATAAGATTTGTTTTTTTCTTATCAAAACTTATAATTTGGTTAGTATTTTTAAATATTTTTGGGCGTGCATAAATTGGACACTGATTTCTCAATCTTTTTTAATGCAACCATTAGATTGAGTACCAACGAGGGGATTATGGTATAAGAGGATTATTCAAATCGTCTTCGGAGCCCACAACGTGCACACTCTGGTAGCTTCAGACAGAGCACTTCGTCGTACATGACGTTTCAGAGAGTCGGCCCCAATACCGAACCCTGGAGCACCCCACTGCTGACTTCTTGTTCTCTTGCTAGTAACTTTTCTATTTTTATGAATCTATCGTGGGGGTAACTTTTCAATATGTTTGACAGATAAGTTGAAAGTTTTCTCTCTTTGATCTCCTGCACTATGTGGGTCTAGGCTGTCGAGTTAAATGCGTTTCTCACATCTAATGTGACCAGCAGCTCCATTCTCTCGTACAGTGTGTTCCGGATTTTGCATGCTCTGCAATATTTCTTATCTTTATAAGGGTATTTACCGTTGATACTGTTGATCTTCCTGAACTCATACTGCTTTTCGGACAGTTCTTTGGTCTTCTCGAGCTCGTCGTTTAATCACTGAAGGAGCATTTTTTCCATGACTTTTCTCATATTGTCTAACAGACAAATGCGTCTATAGAACGTGGGTTCTTTGAGAGGCTTATCCACTTTTCTCATAAGTACTAGCCTAGCTTTCTTCCACCTGGCTGGGAACTTGCCTTTGTTTAGGCAGCTGTTAGTAACGTCTAGCACGATTTTTGGGCGGAGGTGTATTATTAGCTTAATTATTTCCGTTGGCACTGCATCTAGTCCCGGAGACTTTCCTGTTGACATGTTTGTCGCTGCTTTGGTTATGTCTTGTATTGTAAATCTCTGTACTTCATTCAGGAGCACGTCGATTTTTTTTAAGGGCCATCCTAGGGTGTTTTGGGAACAGTGTACTCACTATGTCGTCTATTCTCTCAGGTGTTAGTCCTGGTATATCCGGTTTTGCTAGTCTTTTAGTTACTAGCCTAACCCCAGGCCCCACTTCGTGGAGGACTCTAAGCCAGCACTTCTTACTTTGTTCAATCTTCTTTCTCGGTTCTTTTCTTGCGTTTATCGATTCTTCGTTTTTTTTTTAGTCTTCGTCTTGCTGTTATGCATGCTCTTCTGCATGTTGCCACCTCGTCGTACTACTAGTACATCTTTGTCTTTTCCGTTCTTGTTCTTCTTGGCATGGTTTCGTCGCACAGAGTTTGGAGAGTTTCTGCTAGTTCTGTTAGGTCTTTCGGGAGAGTGGCTTCTCGCAGCTTTTCAGAAAATTTTTTGTGGTTCAGTCTCTTGATCGCCCACCCCACTCTAGTGTTTTCTCTTAGTCTATCTGGGACCACCACTGCGAATTGGATATATCGGTGGTCACTCAAGCTTTTGAGCTCTTCTAGGACTCTCCAATTGGCTATTCTACTGTGGATGCCTGCAGTGGCCATGGTGATGTCGATGACCGATCTTGATGAGGCCCTGTTTTTTGTGGCCTTTCTGACGAATGTTGGCGCTTTTTCCATATTGCTTGCATAGAGCTCAGTCGAAGTCATGGCTTCTGATAGTATTTGGCCTCTGTTGTTTGTTGTATGGGCTCCCGACTCTCCGTCTTTGGCGTTGAAGTCCCCGGCTGCTACGATTTCGCCGGTTCTAGTTCGTACGTTGTCCATTATGCGTCCGACTCCCATTTCGTACTCTTGGTCTGTTCGCCAGCATCGCTGTCTTAAAGTTCCAATTAAACAAATCTCCCAATTAAACCAACAAAAAGTCTAAAATTATAATTTTATCCAAATAAAATAGTTCATTTAAAAATATATTTTATTTATTAATAAAACCAAATATCCAACTCACGAAAATTCAAAATAAATCCTAGCTGCGATTAAATCCGACCAAAAATACTCTTAAACAATTCAATTCACAATTTTAAAACTATTTCTTCCAAAATATTCTCAAAATTTAAGGAGCCAAAAATTCTATAACCGCTCTGGCGGCCATTTTTGGCAAAAAATCTCTACTCTTTTCTGTTTTCTGCCAACCTCACATTCACAAAATTACAAATTCAAAAATCATACAAATTTCAAATTTTAAATTAAATTTCAAAATAACAACAGGGGCGGTAAAAATTATTTTGTAACACGATATCCATAAAATACGATTGCAAACAGGGGGAGGGATCCCCAAGCAATACCCCGCATTACTTAACGTGACGATATGTGGACAAGGGGGGTCTAAGGAAACGTTACGTTTGCGCAGTTCATGAATTTTATTTTATTATTTATCGGAACAAATTGTATATAGGGGCCGGGGGCGTTCTTGTATATAAATCTCCTCAGTCTTGCTTTTGTGACGTTATATTTGGTCAAAAGATGAAATTTTGCATGACTTATTTATGAACGGCTAGGATGCTGGAAAATTGTTAAAATGATTGAAAAGAAGTTTGCTCATGGACAAAATTCACGATAATAGTGTACAAATTTTTGAGTATGTTTATAATTAGAATTTCAATAATTAATTGATAAATAGTTTGGCATAAATTAATCTAAGGAGATTATAAGGATTATATTTTTTATAACACATAATTTTTTTATGAAGTACCCCATTATGAAATTGGAAATTTTAGACTTCTGAAATCAAATTTTTAGTCATAAAAGTAGCATTTCATTATTAGTTTCTTTTTGTTTACTTTAGAATGGTTTTCAGAAAACATTTCAATTTTAAATTTTATTTTCATTATCAAATTTCATTTATTTGATTAACAATTGAGTAAATAATAATACATCTGTAATTTATTTATACATAAATGTAAGGAAGTAGAAATTAAAATTTTTAATGCATACTTAATTTTATATGTTTATGTTTTTAAACTAATGACAGTTTAAAATGTCGTTTACTTTTAGTCTTTGAAGAGGACTTTGGAATTGGAACGTAAAGATCGAATAAATCTAGAAAATAGAGCATTAGAAATTTTAAAGACGACGAAAATAAAATGGGAAAATTCTGAAAAGTCCAAACTTGACAGTTTAAAATTGGAAATTGCACAACAGAGCGAAAAAATTCAACAATTAACAGAAACAAATTCTATGCTTAAAGAACAACTTCAACACACCTTAAAATTAGAGCACAAGCATAAGGTAACATTGAAAGGTATATTTTTAGGAATACATATAACTGAAAATTTTTAGACTTCTCTGGATAACGTGCAGCAATTAAACAGGCAAAGCATTGTTGGTTTGGAATCGCGTTTAGAAAAGGTGACAACGGACACTCATACCAAAATCAGTGAGCTGCAAAGTAAATTATCAGAAGAAGGGCACGAAAACATAATTTTGTCCAACGAAATTACCCGATTAAAACGTAATTGGAAATTATCAGAAGATAAACTCAAAATAAGCGAAGAAAATCGTAACGAAATTTTGATCAAATTGGAGTCGAATCAGAAACTGATTCGAGAACTTGAAAACAAAATAACTGTCATCGAAGACACTAATCGTGCCATTGAAAAAGAGAAGAGCAGAAATAGAGTTCTGGAAGAAGAAATCACTAAATTGAAAAATAACGAAAAAGTTGAATTGTTGACCAGAGAACTTAAAATGGAACGAAATTTATTGGCAACTGTTAAAGATGAAGTCAAGGTAAGTTGGATGCTTAAAACTAAATTAAAATTGTTATTTGTATTAATAATTTTGAATGTTAAGGCACTTAAAAACGAATTAAACATTTCGTCCAAAAATTACCAAACTTCGACTCAGCAACAGAGGGATATATATGTAAAGCAAATTGAAGAACTGAAGAAACAGTTGAACGAGAAGAGCGACGAAAAAAATAGATTAGAAATATCTTTGCAAGAATTTACTACTAAAGATGTAAATAATAAGCTGAGGGTTCAAACTTTGGAAGATCTTTTACAGAGATTAGAGAGTGGTGTTTCCAAACTTGAAACTGATGGTAAAAAGGATAATGTCTTGGTGGAGCAAGTAGAACGTTTGGAACAGCAGTTGGTACAGGTAAAGTGTTTGTGTTAAAGTCTGTGTAAACTTTTTTTACTGTTAGTTTATATTATTTTTCAATAGGTACATGAAAGTGCAGCATTGGAGAAGCAAGAGTTGGTTCAATTGAAAGCTAAATTTTGGCGCATTGAAAAGGACTTAAGTAACGCAGAAATTGATAAGAGAATTTTCAAACGCGAATTAAAAGAAGCTGAAGATAAAATTAAAATGTTAACATCAGAAATTGAGACTCTTAAATCTCAAATAGCAGAAAATACTAGAATTCACGAGAGTTCTTTAACCCAACTGGGCGAAATGAATGAGCAGATGGCCGATGAAGTTATGAAACTGCAAAATATTCTTGTGGCTAAAGATAAAGAAATTGAAAATGGAAAAAAGACAATTTCAAACGAAATTAATAATGTTAATCAATTTAAATTGAAAATTAATCAGTGCCAGCAAGAAATTGCAACTCTAACAAAGAATATGGAGGTTCTGAAAAGTGAAAAGTTAGAATTGAGTCACAAAGCAGAAAAGTTGCAAACCGATAGAGATATACTGCAAAAAGAAAAATATATGTTAAATGATCAAGAACAAAGTGTTCAATCAAAGTTGCAAGAATACAAAAAGGTAAGATCTAATTATTTAAGTTTTTAAATGTATAAAAATTAAATTTTACAGAATTATCAATCTTTACGAGAAACTTGTACATTATTGGAGAGTCAAGTAATAGAATACGAAAAAATTGTTGAGTCTTACAAGAGTCGGGAAAAATTGTCAAACAGCAACATTGACAGATTAATACGTGAACTTGATGAATCAAAAGGTGAAACTCAAAAAGCTAAATGTTTAGTAAATGAAGAAATTTCCTTAAAACTAACGGCCGAAACTAAAAACAAAAGGTTGGCGGAGCAATTGGACATTCTCGATCAAGAATGCTCGTCTTACAAAGATCAGAATGATATTTATAGGCAAGATTGTCAAAGTTTATCTGAACAATTGTGTGAACTGGAAGAGAAAGTTAATGATCAAAATGCTACACTTAAGACAAATGAAAGACAAATTTCTATATTAAAATTGGAAAATCACAACCTCAAGGAGGAAACTTCTACTAGATTAACGCAATTGAATAATTTACAAGATTCGCATTATCAACTTACGCAACATCTTGCAGATTATAAGGTAAATTCTTAAAAACTTAATTTTTTAAAAATTAAATTAAAATTTGTTTTCAGCAAGCGGTTTCTGAGCTGAGAGATAGTTTGCAACAAATTGAAGAGACTTCAAGGCAACAGACCAACTTTCACAAAGAAAGAGAAATTAAAAGTACTGCCACCATCGAACAGCAAATCAAACTAATTGATCTTTTGCAATCACAGGTAATTTATTCTTATTTTTTTATTAACTGTCAAGCATAACAATATATCTACTTGAACACCTACATAAAGTATTGCATGCATTAACAATCTTGAAATTATAAATTTCTTATTACTACTTTTTTCCGTATGAGGACGGTTACGGTTTGATGCTTAAGTGCTTTGACTACTAAAGGGAGATCTCTGGTTCAAGCCTGAGTGGAGCAAGAACTTGATTCTAATTGTCCTCCTTTGGCGGGCAATGCCATGCCATAATACACTGTGGATTGTAGTGCTACTGTTACTTTTTCCCAACCACATGGATTTTTTGCTTAACCCAACCAAGAGGGGTACATATTTCACGTTCAACGCTAAGTTATATGAGCTGTTTTGCAAAAAATTTAACTACATTGCTCAATAATTTTAGAGTATCGGTGTTTACACTTCTGTTATTTTTACCAAAAAAATGCACTTATCAAATGTAATTTATTAGACCTACCTACTTATAATTGAAATAATGAAAGAACAAAATAGAAAATTATTGGTAATGCTGAATTTATTAGTTTATCTCACCTCTAAACGTGATACAATAATGTCGATTTTTTACTATTGAATAAATGTTTTTTCGTTACTATGAAGTATTTTTTTTGTAGCTGACCGAGTATAAAAAGAAGAAAAACTTTTGTGAAAAATTGTTTAAAGGAAACAAAAAGGAAAATCAACCACCCACAAATGTGGCTTTAAATTATCGCGAAATTGAAGTTATGTTAACAAAACAAAAAGAGCTCAATAAGGAATTGTCGGAAGAGAACAGAAAACTTAAGGCATCAAGTTTGAAGAATGATAAGAAAACAGACAATTTAAAGTCTCACCATTCTATTAATGTTCCGTTATCTCCGCAAACTAAAATAGCTTTGGAAAGACTTACTCAATCACCAAACGAACTTGACAGGCAAGTTTCCGTACGAAGAATGTATCACAACATTCCACATAGGTAAGTTTATTTTTTACTTTGTTCTATTTAAAATAATTGCTTACGTTTAAACAGATTTGAGACGAAATTATGCACAAGAACGATAAAGTGTGCACATTGCTCTCAACAAATTGCTTTAGGACGAAACGAAAAGTACTGCACGGAGTGTCATGTTATTGTACATGTAAACTGCGCCAAAAATTTACCAAAAATGTGTGGAGTTCCGAAAGCGTTAGTCAAGCATTATTCTAACAGTATTGGAAAATTACCCGTTGTCGAAACAGTATCTCAAATAAGTTTGGAGGATGTTGAAAATGTTGACGTTGCCACTTGGGTGAAAGTTCCTGTGTAAGTAAACTATTTTTATTTGTTTTCTGTTTATTTATTCTATTGTTTACCATTAGGCGTGGAAATACAGGTTGGGATAAACGCTATGCTTGTCTAACTTCTAAAACATTAAAACTTTATGCTCAACCTCCGGAGGGTACTACTATTGCGCCGATTAAAACAATACCTCTGCAAGAATCTAATTATCGTGGACAAGTTATTGCCGATCCAGTCAGTTCGGAAATTAGTATTCCCATAGCTAACAGTGACTTGCCGTTTTTAATTAAAGTTGACTTTATTCCTGAGACTACTTGTTGGCCACCAAAAAATATAATAATCATGGCTTTAAATATTGAGGATAAAGAAAAGTGGTTGAAAGGTTAGAAGGTTACATTTTAGTCTTTACAGTTTATATAATTTCTATTTTTTAGCTCTTCAGTCAATTTTTCATGGTACGGAAGAAAAATACAAAGGTGATGTAATATTACAACACAATCAGGAGTTACAAGTCAACTGTATGATCGACTTAAACAACACAAAGTTGTTGGGAACTGAAAAAGGCTTATACTCTTATTCCAACAACACATTGTTACACATAGAAGGACTATCCAAGGTGTATCAAATTACTGTGTTGAAACATATTAACTTGGTCGTGATGATTGTCAATTCAAGCAGATATATAATCACATGCGATTTGAACCACTTAATTAGTTTGACCGAATGTGCTCAATGTTCGCAACCGACCCTAACTTTCAAAGTCATGAATATAAATAATTTGGAGTATTTTCATTTGTTCCAAACTTCCAAAACTAAGCCTGTCAAAATGGCAGTTGCCACATCAAAACAATTGATTTTATTGAACTTTGATGACGAAACATTTGAATTTAAAATTGCAAAATTCTTAGACACTGCTGAACCGACCAGTTGTATTTTGTTTACAGAGCACAGTGTAATAGTCGGTGCTGATAAATTCTTTGAAATTGATTTAAAGAGTTTTGCAGCAGATGAATTTTTAGACGCATCTGATCAAAATCTATCACAAGCTGTTGCATGCTATCAAATGCGATCATTTCCTTTAGCTATTTTGCAAGTGTCTGACAATCCAATTGAATATCTGCTATGTTTTCATGAATACGCATTTTTTGTTGATGAATTTGGACAATGTTCACGGAAGAGTGATATAAAGTGGTCTCGTTTACCACTTGCATTTTATTTCTGCTCACCTCTGCTTTATGTGGTGCAATTTATTTCTATCGAGATATTTAAAATATCTGAGGAAACCTGTAATGTTATGAAAAATAGTGTGGAATCGTTGTTAAATACAGAAAGTATAAAAATTGAATTAAATAATCCAAGATATTTAGGAAATGGAAAGAAGGGAATTTATGTTGGTTTACCTGGGGAAATTCGTTTTATCAAGAATGAAGGAAGTTACCAACGATTGTCAATTAATACAGACATCACAGATGAAAGTTTAAGTAATACTAGCGTCAACGGTGAAGAAAATTCCAGTGAGTTTAGCTTTACCAGTTCTATGGTTCAGAGTTTGGATGGCCATTTGAGTGATCAAGAAAGTGAGTGTCTGGAAGATGGTTTTACTTCTAAGCGAAAAGTTACATTTTCTCATATTAATACTGAATTATAAGTGACTTATTTTTTTATAGTTATGCTTGTTTATATTTTTATTTATTATCTTTATGTTCCAAATTGAGAACATTAAATAACCAAAGATGAAATTAACTTTTGAACATTGAAAAGTTGAATCTAAATAAAAGAACCTTTTGTTTATCTATTTTTTTATATATAAAGTTGTCTTTTGTAAACATAAATATGTACTTATTTTTTTGTATGTGAGGTAGATTTTTACTTGTATGCCATTTTACGTTTTTATTATTCTGAACATATGTATGTCCTGTACAAGTTTTAAAAATTTTTTTAATGTATTTAGATTTTCAGTAAATAAATTTTTCATTACAACCAACTTTATTCCATTTAACTGTGCTTTTTGGTGATTCATAGAATTGCCTTCATTACCCTTGGTTGTATCCGCCCTTAACACATTATCTTTAATGTGTTTTTTGTACTATAAATTTTTTATCATTTCTAATGTAGATTAGTAAATTTAATTTAAAAATTAAAATAATGGTAACCACTAGCATTGCAGTCCTTAATGATGGTCCAAAGATGCAGTCCTTAATTTATCTAAAACGACTGCTTATATCAGCTTAATTTTAGTGCTCTTATAAATTTATCCTAACAGACTTATGTAAACAGTAGCTTAAGTTGTAATACCCAAAGAATGGTATATTTACTAGTACTTAATTAAAATATTAAGTAATCCCTACAGTGCCAGTGGCGCAGTTTTGTGAAGGTATCAAAACATGTTTATCTTATGAAACTCACTATGAGGGGGGGGGGGGGGCAAATCACTACAGTCATAAATCACAACGAAAGTGTTTTAGTATAATTTTTAAAAAAATATATAATAATATAGAAAACTAACTAAACCTTCTTCTTCTTCGTGTGCCATATCCGGTTCCCCAGACGTTGGCGACCTCTGTCCTATGTCTGGGTTGTGCGTTTGAAGTATTATCACACACATAGGGGACCTACTGCTTAACGCGGGCTCCGAACCGCGGGAAGTGTATACACTTCATCTCCAGAGAGAATGCACCTCGGTGGTTTGCCATTGCCTTCCGAGGAGAGACGGTCAGAATAAAGTTTTACTGGGCCCGAAGTCGAACCAGGCATTAGCAGCAACGCACTTAACCGCTCTAGCTGACGACCGTCTCTTAACTAAACCTAACCTCTTCAAATGCTTATTTGCTAATGCGCAAATGTGGTACCGAAAACTTAAGAAATTTGGACTTGCAACTAAATATCAAGATAAGCACTTTAAGCACTCGCCTATTGGAACTTGATTGAAATGGACATTTCGGCTGCAGTATTTGAACGCTACCTGTCGTTTCGGATTAGAACACTGGTCCATATCAGGGCCAAAAATGAATCTAAATACGGTTTTCTATTATTTTATGTCAGATGACTAGATTTTAGGGTGGATCCGAGATTTTCCGTGGTTGCGCTTTCCAAGTGTGACTTTTTGCTCCGGCAGCTCCGGGCCGTTATAACAAGCGCTGTATTATTAAAAACATTCCCCTAGATGAAGGTGCATGTCGCTGCCCCCCCCCCCAAATCGAATTTTTGGATGAGACTGGTGTCAATCGTTAGAGCTTCGTTAGAGCCTAAATGAGCTTCTATTTTTTTCGTTTGAATTCAAGCGTCGTGAAGATATTTGCGAAAATGTTTGGGGGGGGCTGTGTCTACAGCCATTTAAATTTTAAGTTAAATTTTGAGGTGAATGTGGTGTCAAACGTTAGAGCTTCGTTAGAGCCTAAATAAGCTTCCATTTTATTCGTTTGAGCTTCAACCGTCGTGAAGTTTTTCGCGAAACAGTTGGGGGGGGGGCTGTAGACACGTTGCCCCCCAAGTCAAATTTTGGGGTAAATTTGGTGTCAAACGTTAGAGCTTCGTTAGAGCCTAAATGAGCTTCAATTTTTTTTGTTTGGGCCTTAACCGTTGCCGAGTTATTTGCGAAACAGTTGGGGGGGGGGGGGCTGTAGACATGTTTTTCTACTTTGGCTATTATTTTGAATTTTTGGGTAAAACTGGTGTCAAACGTTAGAGCTTTGTTAGAGCTTGAACGAGCTTCCGTTTTTATAGTTTTAATTTCATTTTCTAAAAAGTTACAGGCATTTCAAATTTTTGAGTCCTCCGATCAAGTTCCGTACGATAATCATCAAGTTTAATTCCATTTTATCGGATTAATACTGTTGCTGAGATTAAAAAAGTTATTCCTGCTTGCCATTATAATTTTGACAAGGAATACACTGGAAAAATTAATCATATTAAATTTTTTAGAAAAACCAAAACAAATGCACAAACACTTTTTAACACTAAAATGTTTTAATTTACACAATATTTATGAAAAATTTAATTTTATAAAATAATTTATTTTTTATTTATTTATTTTTTTATTAATATTACAAAAAAAATTATTTTTGGTAAGGAATTTTTGCGGTTACCCGGACGTCATGGCCATATGATAAAGCCATATATGATAAAAATTTTTAAAATAAAACTATGTGCTACGATATAAAGGCCCCTATTTTACAATTATTTTTGCTCGTCAGTCGTATATAATATAAGAAAATCGTATAAATGATCGATGAGCAAAAATAATTGTGCAACAGGGGCACTAATTAAGTATCGTATTACATAGTTTTTATTTTAAAAATTTTTATTATATTATATTTTTATAACGTAACTTTTTCAAAATTCTTAGTCAGTATTTAAAGATTTTTGTCATTTTTATTTTTTTTTGTTTATTCAAATATTCCAAGTCTAAACCTGTTACATGTAAATTATTGTTGTTTTTATTGTTTTTTAAATATTATTTTTCTATGTAAGTATGTATTCTTTACTTAAAAGTTAAAATTCATTATTTTAATATTTTGTTTAGTTTGTTTATTTTAAATTTTATTTCACTTTCATGTAACATGTAAAAATTAATTAAAAAAAAAATAATTATTTACACGCTATAATTATTCCAAAAACGATTTAAATTTGGTTAATGTTACTGAATTACTATTTAAACTAGGCAGTAATCCTACCGATGTACAAAAGGCTAAGGAATCAAATATTATATAAACCTTTTTCGGCGCAATTTACATAGGCCGACATAATCTTTTGGTGTAATTTACGGGTAGGATTAAAAAAACCCTTGACCACTGCGCTGGCGCAATTTGCGGTTCCCGATCCTAACAAACCACTGCTGCTGTCAAGGTCTACATGTTTAGAACCTCCGATTATTGATTTATATTTTTTACAGCTGATAATAGCGACCTCTGTAAAGCAAACATGTGAGTTTGACACACGGATTGTTGAATGAATGACGACCGGTGATTGAAAAAAGAATAGTCAATTATTAACAATTGCGTTGCTAGGTAATTGATTGTGAGCTTGTTAAAACATCAAAAATTTCTTCGACTGTGTTTTGTTACGTTGCTAATGAACTTGTGTAAGTAAATTTGATTTATTTATTTTAAGATCTAGATCTAGTTGCATGGTCTCATTAAAAAAAATTCTTGAAGTGCTCATATAATCATAGTTAATTGCAACATCCTTATTCTAAGGTTTACTGCATCTTTAATGCTGTTACAACTGTTGACATTTTAGCCTAGACAAAATAATGAACTTTATTTTAAATTTCCGATTACCTGTTGAAGTAAAAATATTTTCTTATAATTTTTTTTTAAATAAACAAGAGAATATTTCTTTATATCAAGACTGTCTGATGCTCAGGAAGAATATAAACTTTTATAAAATTTTGTTTACAAAAACATTTAGGTATCTTTACCAATTTAAGTAACAATTTTTTTAATTTATTATTTTGTTATTTCATTTTCAATGCTTATCAAATTCTGCAATTTATTTTTGATTGCTTTCCATAATTATAAAATAAAGTATAATCCAATTTAAAAGTTGGATTGCATATGGGCATGCATAAATTGGGCACCGACGAGAGGATTATTGAAAAATTGAAGATTGTTTTGATAACAATGGGAGATGTCAGTCAATCCTTACCACGATTAGATGACTGGGTTTTAGGGTGGATCCGAGATTTTTCGTGGTTGTGCTTGTCAAAACGGCCCCAGGCGGAAGATGCTGAGGGTACTAACAAAAATATTCTACTAGACCGGTCCAACTTCTCCTCGATGTACACTCGACGCTGTGATATTCGCGACTTTATAAAATTAATTACATGCTATAATTTTTAAACAACTATTAACTTAATCCTAAAAAATTACATAATCATAAAGAATTATTAACTTACAATAGGTATTACATGGTATTATACTACTGGACAATTTATGGTCCCATAAACAGGTATATCGAATAGGATTAGGCTTAACGAGATTACTAGTGCCCAATTTACGGCCGTCCGATTATATATAGGGTGACCCAACGTAAGTATCACAAAAGATCTAGTTGATCAGTATTTTATAAAAATAAGCAGAACGATTTGTATATAAATTGAATCGACAAATGCATTGTTTTCTTGAAAATCCTAGTTCAAGGTAGATGCAATGGGAAAATTAAATGCCAGGTATTAACAAACCTGGAGTAATTGCAGAAGAAGAACCCAATCATTTGTAACGTGAACTAGAAAGCTAGAAGACCAATCTATTGAAACTCGATTGGTTGCCATATTTTAAGTTGGTTTAAAATGGTCAACCAATCAGAAGTTGTTTTTAGGTTGGTAAAAAACATGGCCAATAAAAGTCTAGTTATAGTTACAGAGTTTTTATTTATAGTTACAATATTTGTTATGTAATAGCAAAGAGAAGAGATCTTTGGTAATAGTTATTTATTTGATGATTTTTGTTTGAATTTTAATTGAGAAAAAATGTAAAGATTTTGTTTCGAAAAGGTTGGCAGTGAGGGCCAAGATGGCGAGTAGAGTGGATGTTTGATTTTTGATTTTGTTGGTTTTAAGCTACATTTTTGACGAATTGTTTTTTTTAAGCGTGAAAAATAAATTATTTTTTTGAGTTTGGTGGTTTAATTAATTAGTTAGGTGGTGTGATTAATTTGCAAGACTTTTATGGTGATAACGATAACTGATAACTGAAGTCGTAAGATTGAAAGAGTCTCATGTTATTGTAATTAAAGGGTAGTTACAATTTTATTTAGGAAGAAAAATTTAAATTTTAGAAGAACACCCAATATATTACAATAATATGTACCTTAATTAACTCTCGACCTGAATGTGGGGTGGTATAAGTTTGAGGCGTATGTTTGTCAGTTTGTCTGTCTATGTCTGTGCCTTCATAGATTTGTAGCGAATGGTCGAATTTTGATACTGTTTGTTTTTTAAATGATAGAGAAGGTTGTCGAGAAAGTTTTGCTTATCTTGAAGAAATTTAAAAAAGCCATGAAAAAAGATATTACATTATAAATCATTTATGGTATTCACACTCTCTGGTATATTTAACACGTTGTAAATTTACCACACATTTATACCATATCTGTGAACACCAATTCAACAATTTGTTGTTAACCTTAGACCCAAAATTCTTATAAATAATACAAATTAATAAAATTAAAAATTTAAAGAAGGTACCGACTTAAAAAAATTAATAGAAAAGGGCATTTAAAAATGAAAAATAAATCCACTAACTAGTTTTCTAAACCTCAATTCCGTTTTCACTTTATATAAATCAAATACTACTAGTCTGGGAGCTGCAATAGAATTTATACAGGTATGAGTGTATTATACTTGAAGTAGCAGCTCCCCGACAAGTAGTACATAATATTTGTATTATATGAAATAAAAACGAAATTGAGGCTTTATATAGAAAACTAGTTAGTGGAATTATTTTTTCCTTTTCAAAGGAATTTTTTTGTTTATTTTTTAGTACTTACGGTTTTTTTTTAATTCTGATAATTAAAAATATTGATTGTTGAAACTTTAATATTCAACATTTTGAAAATGATTAGTACAAAAAATGTAATTATAATCATGGGTTCATTGGTACCATCATCAATGCGATTTATTGTAGATTTTGGGATAAAACGCTTTATGGTGGTTTCGGATTTCGGATTATGTTTTTTTTTTCATCTCTTATTATTCTCTAGTTATATTCTCTTTTCTTGTTGTATTTCTTGCCCTCCTTCTAGCAGTCGTGTATTTTGTATATTTTCTTGTATCTTTTTGTAACATTTTCTTTATGTACTTTCTCTTTCTTTCAGAATCTTCTGACATTTGCTATTCCACCATCATTTTGGTGTCTTCTTGTTTTTCTGCTGCTTTAGTTGTCGCCTTAGAATATCTTTCGATGCGTCTTCCTCGTGTGGGGGTATTCTTTTCTCGAGTTGTTCTTCTATTGATTATTTGACATTTTTCTCTTGTTATACAGTTTGGCCAAGCAAGTGTTTAGGCATCTGTTTTATGGTTTTATCAAGCAGTTCGTAGAAGACGTCTTCTTCGATTTACATTTGCGGGTTCAAAACGAATTATTCTGTCTGATTCATGTTCACTTATGACAAAACCATAACCATCACCGTCACCTTTACTATAGAATACAACCAAGTTACCAATCTTGGTGTAACCATCTTATCTCTTGGATTTTAATTTTTTCATTTGTTCTATGGCTTGTTGATTTAATAAAAATTCAATAAAAGTTAAGTCAATAAAAATATAATATTAACTTCCTTAAATATTAATGTTTCAATATTTGTAGAGATCTGCTCATTGAAATAAATGACTGTAATTGTTAACTAAAGAAAACAAATTTAAAGTGCTAACGACAAATTAATAAAAAAGTAGATAAGTTTCTACTGATTAGTAGTTAGGTAAGGGCTTGACTACCAGATATTCCGATAGTTGACTTAACTAATACTCATGATGTTATTTATGTTCGTCGACTAGAGATTGTAAAATGACAAAATAATTGTCAACTGTTTGTCAAGCGTTAACTATCACTTGACTAGAGATGATAAAACCGGTCATTAATCGTTCGGTACCTGTTTGTACTCCTGTAAAGTGTTATGTTCCGTTATTCTTGCCCTCATATTTGTTCCCAAGTTTAAATTCAAATATATCAGATGTAGGGTAGACCAAGAAGGAGATGATCCGGCATAGGTCAACGACCTAATCTATGTTGGAAATGATAATTAAAAATATAATATTTAACCATATTCCCGAAGGGGGGGATTCGTTGGAGAAATCCGAAAGGAAAGGAAATTCAGGAAAATTTCTAGAATGAAAATTTGTGCTGCGATTTCTCCCCCGTTCTTTGCTGTAAGATTATATAAAACCAAAAATGTAAAGTTAATATTACGCTCGTTTTGTCCCCAAATATTTTTATTATTCGTATATTTCTAGTTTTTGCATGGTTAAAAATAAAATCAAAAAAATATATAAAAAATTGTGGTTCTCCGGTACTTTTTAAGATAAAATATACTTAACTTTACTTTAAAATTTAAATATATTGTATTTTTAATTGTTTTGAATGCTTTATCTTATTCCTAGCCACTATTTGTATCGGTTTTCTCTTAGAAACCAGCTTTTTCTCAATTTGATTGTTTTTATTGTATTCAATATACTTATATGAATTTACTGTTATTTATGTCATGATCGTGGTCTATAAAACTAGTATTTAAGTGGATTATTATCTTTTTTATCAAAATAGAATATTATTCAAGGACAAGTATGATAGGGCCTGCAGTATACAGATAAGGGGTTTTGAACATTGTCTGATTTCAAATTTAATTTGAATTCAATAATATCAAAAATATTAAAATCGGTTCATTAATACATTTTTAAGTAATTTTAATGTCTTGTCTGAAATCGAAATTGAAAAATTATTTGTTTTTATAAAATATTTTTTTTAATAATTTGAGATAAGAATCGGCTGATGAATGAACGAAGGAATGTTTCTTCAAAACATAATTTTTTTTTAAATAAAAATATAGTTAATTTATTGTATCTATGAAAAGATACAAAAAAATTTGGTTAGATATAACCGGAGCTGAAAAAATGGGCTTTAGTTAAATTTACTTAAATTGATAGCTATTGAGATTGTCTAATTTTGAAATAGTGAAAGTACTAAGTATATACTTTATAATGGGATTATACTCGTTAACTATGGGGTGTGCTGGACTAAAAAAAAATAATTCAGGCCCGTTTGGTTGTACATTAATGCGAGGGGAGGGTCCTAGTTTTGATTTTATTTGTTCGTATTAATTTTATTGTGAATGTTAAAAGATCAGTAAGCATTTTCGGACGATACATACTGCTGGCCACCAAAATGTGTATAACTGCATTTCTTTTTCAGAAAGGTTAGTGTTTTTGGCCCCAGGAGGAAAATAAACAAAATTTCACTGATGGAAAGCGTGCTTTTCAACAGTAAACTTTTAGTTATTTTTACGAGCAAAAATTATAGCCAACAATTGAAACAAATACCATAATGAGCCAATCGCGGTTGGAACTTATTACTTTTCTGATGTAAATTATAAAAAAATTTCTCTTTTTGATACTCAAAATATTGAAAACCTTTTTGTAGGCGCGGGATGCGAATAATTATCCAGTTCAATGAGTTATGTAATGGGAAAAGCGTTCGATCGATGTCGATTAATAGTTTTTATTCAATTGAACGATTTTTATAGAATGCTAAATTTTTAATAAATATAATTGCCCTGCGCGCCCTCGCATTATTATTGGCGCATTTAGATGATTTTTTTAAAACAAGTTGGCCAACAAAGCATAGCCAGTTTTTGTGATCTTTTCACCTTGTAATTTTATGTGGCAATAGGTTTCCCACTTTCGTATTGCAATTTTGATTTAGTGAAATTTGTAATTATAAGAGAGTGGAAAGTACTTATTAAATGATGCAATAATCACAAACATTTTTAATTCAAAATTACTAGAAAGTATTATTTTGTAGTCGATATATCGGTGTTTAAATCGAAGGTCGTTATTTTGTCAAATTAATTGTGTACATTAAAATTTTACGTACTTTATTTGTCTGAAATTTATCACACGCTTTGTTTTGTTTACAGTTCACGTTTGAAATCCATAAGCACGTAAAGCAAAGTCAGTAGAGAGATAACTGTTGGTGTAATTGCAAGTGAAAATATTTGGCCAAACAGATCTTTATTTCACTTGGTTTATTCCGGGAGTAGTAAATGCACTGTTGTGATATTATGTATGTTGGAAGTGATATCCGATTTAAAAAAATATTCGTGCATTTACTCATAGTTGTTATTTAACGTATTTCAAACTTTTTAGTAAATTCTAGTATTTAATAAATTTTAAAATGAATACTGATTCCGAAGGAGGCAGAAGACATTTGAGCTCCAGTTTGTCCATTCCACAATGGATGAAGACAAGAATTTCAGATCGGACGTGAGTATAAATTTTCAATTATTTTTTTAAATTTTATTAATTACCTCTGCAGTATTTCCATAGTTTGTTAGAATTATATATTTTTATTCTTCTCGAATTATACAGATTTTGGTTAATATAAATGTCAGGTTTTAATAATAAAGGAATTTAGGTTTTTTGGGGTACATTACATTTAAAGCGGATTCTTATGTTTCACGTAAAGAAATATAGTGAAATAAGGGAGGCAAGTAGAGATATTACCCCATCGATCATGGTTTGGTAACAGATGATTTAGAGTAATAGTAGATATTTATTGTTATTGTTCAGAATTTATTAGACTCAACAATAGCTATGCAACTCATCTTGTATGAAAGGATAACCTTAAATTCTCATTGTTGTATTAAAAGGATAACGTAATTTTAATTCTTGGTAACTTGAAAATCAAAAGAGATAAAAAATAAAGTAGGCATATCCAATTGTATTATCTCGAGTTTAAAAAAATATTTTTCGTATGAATTCAATGAAACAATAAATTGTAATCATGGTTTTACGTCACACATTTTTAAGATTTCAGATTACATCTATTATTATCTTACCTCCGCATGTAACAATCATGAGAGCACGTTGAAAGCAATTTGCAGATCGATTCATGCAAATTAGTGATTTGTAAAAAAAGTTTTATTATGGTAAATTATACATTAGTAAGAAATTGCTTAAAAAATCAATTTTTATTTTAAAAATAGTCGAAGTGAAATAATCTACATAGCACGTCCAATATTGCACAAATAGGTGCCTCTGTACCAGTTATTAATATTTTCGCAATCTCGTAAGTAAAATTATCTTTAAAAATTAAAATTGTTAGTTATCTACTTGTGGATGAAAGGATTTTTAGTACAAGGTAACGTTTTGATAAATAAACTTAATTTTATCTCATAACTGATAGAACTAGAAAACATGAATTTGTTGTTAAAATGTGCGTAAAAAAGTAAAAGTGATGTTTTTATTAAGGTAGCGTTATTTTGCAATTTTTTTTTTTTATTTTCTTATGTAACCAAAACTGTTCGCAGTTTTGCTTTTGCTTGTTCACAGTTTTCTGAATGTGATAATTGATTTGTGTTTTTGTTATTCAAGTAATACACAAATCTAATTTTTAATTTAAACATTAACTTAATACACAATCAGCTTCAAAAGGTCACAACAATAAAAAATTTATTAGCGCTAATTTTTCTATTTATGGTTCATAAATTACCACCTTGACATTGTCAAATGCATTTTGGTTTTATACTTGTGACGTTGTTAAGGTTTAACATCGTCTGTCTTGCCAAAATCAGGTCAAAAACTTATTGTTATTAAAAAAGAATGTTCAGCACCTCTAATTTTGCTATTTTTCTCAATCTGTATATATAGATTTCCTTGTTTTAGTGGGTTAAAAATATTTTTAGTTTCCAGAAATTACTAATGAGAATAAAAGTCGTTCGAATAGGTTAAATTCAAAATTGGCTCTCTTTTAACACAAAGACCTGCGCATGCTCATTGAAATCTGTTTGCGATGCTTTTAGGGGCGGGTGGCGATTCTCGCCCTTGAACAGTTTGACTTGTAATCTATACTGCGATTATTATTTACTATTAAAATTAGTTCCTTTGTTTGACGTCATTGTTATCTGTTGTATTTTTCTGGGGGCTCGTCAACTAATTTTAATTCTAATTTACGTCATTAAATTACTTCTATAGGTGTGTATGCTAATGCTTGCCAATTTAAACTTTTAAATTATAAATCTCGCCAGCTGCTGTTAAGTTTTAAATTTTTTATAACAAAATTTTTCCTTCTGTAAGCCCCTTCTTTTATGTTTGCAAAATTATGCAAAACTAACAAAAGTACTGATGAAATTATCATAAAATTTATATATACGTCAACGATTACATCAGTAATCTTAAGTTATCACAATTTAATATACCAATGCAATAGTTCTACATTTTTTTGTGTTGTGAAAGACAAATGGTTTTTGTAACTTGGTAACGATATTTTTAATCGGTAGGTTACTATAATTAGCACAGTATTTTTTATGGCATATAAGTCAGAAAATAAGCTTGTTTTGTTATTACAAAAATTACTGTTTTTTTTAATTTTTGGTTGTTTCTCTTCGTTATCATTTACACTTTGTTGTTTTTCAACCGCATATGAACGTCAATTTGATGTAATTCAATAAACAAGGTTAAAGTTTTCCTTTTTGTTTTTACCCTGTCCGTTGCAGAAAAAGTAATCTTTGTCTAGTCCACAAAATTCTACTCGTTGAGAAAATAATAACGTTTTAAGAAATATATCGGGTTTTATTCGGAGAAAAGTAACTTTTTGGGACGATTATGTATTGAGTGAAAAAAGTTCTAGTTTTTCAAAATAAAATAATCTGCTGTTACATTGAAGCAATAGAACAATAGTTTTTGAGTAAACGATATTACCGTCATATGTCGACCCTGACGTTCCGATAGAATTACTATTATTGTCAACCGATTGCTTGACTGTCGAAAAATTAGAATTATATCTGAAATTTTTGTTTTGCTTCAATTTCTGGACAAATCGTTGTTCTTTATTTCTATTTGCCCTTGATTTGACCGCCAATGGGCGGTTAGCACCCCCTTCTATATTGCTGTTGTTTCCCATAATTAAAAATTTAGTGTTTTTAAGAAAGACCATATCTTTATAATACACCAAAGGTAGTACTTTTAAATAAATTACTGTATGCGAATGACTGATTTTAATTAAATAAGTTAGATTGGTAGTATTGGTGAGTTTTTGAATAACTTTGGCTGTTTTTCTTTCATTTTATCGTAAATTCTAAGTAGCATTCACATAATTTTTTAATAATTAAGTTGTATTAATAATTGTAAAAGCTTGCAAGAAACTATCAGATTAAATTATTATTTTTTATACTCACTCTGTTATACTTGAATTTGATATTGGTTCTTACAAAGTTTATGTAGCCTAGGTTGCTGGGTCTAGGGAAAATTGAATTTTTATGAATTTTTAATATCTTAATGTAATATTTTAATATCTAGGGATATTATTTGTCAAAGTAAATAATTGCTGTATAGATATATTATAACCAACGTGTTGGTTGGTTGATTTGTGCAATTCCAAAATTTGTAGGTATTTTGTATTGGGTAATTTGTAGGTATTATAAGTATCTAAGTACAAACAGTAATTGTTTTACGCCGACTTGCATAACTTACGCTTAAAATTTGTTTTTCTTGTATTTATTGTATTTTGTTTTTCTTTTTCTTCATGTTGGATACTGGATTCTTTGCTTTTATAAACGCGTTGTGCGTATTGTTCCACCGAATTTTATTTGTGACAGACTAAATAATTGTTTTGTCTTCATTACAATTGACGCTTTCTGAAGTACAACTAAAAAGAGTTACATATAGTCGCCATAGGATTAATTAACTAAACGTCGAGATACAATTTTGAAGATTAAACTCATGTTTTCTGATATTCTATAATTTTTTGTGATAACACTTATTTCAATGGCTTTTCGCCATACTAAAGTAGAATTTCTGATTGTTTCCTTGCGCTAACCTGCAGTTAAATCGTTAATATAAAAATTAATTATTGTTTATATATTTTTTTTACTCTTCTGTACATTGCATCAATAGAAAAACAATTTAAAAATGTATTATTGCTAAAAAGCCTTGCAATATAATTTCTGTTTTGAAGTAAGAGGTTATCAAATAATGTCCAATAAGTCAAACGAACAAAATATAGTGTAACATTCAATTAAAATTTGATAACAGTTACTTTTTGGTGATCAATGTGTGAAGATATCAGTTTGGAAAATTTGAATCTCGAAACCTAGGTATGTTTATTGATGAGGTTGTTACGTTTATTAATATGCTTATGATATTATGTTAATTGCTGCTAATAATTTCTTATTGTAGTGGGGAATTTATAACTCACGGGATTCAGTTTATCAATTTTTAAAATAATGGCAGTTAATTGAACTATATAAGTGCATATTGTTCTTTTGTATTTGTATAATGTTTTTATAAATATTTACTTTCTAAAATATTCATCAGCCAACATAAGATTAGGCTTACCGAGCAGATAAATAATTAAAAACATTATAAAATCCCTTCTCGCTTTTTAAATATTTGCAAATGTACGTGTTTCACTGTTTTAATTCCATTTCGCGATCTGGTAAGTGAAGTTGCAATGTTTAGAATAATTTAATTTAATATTTTTGCTGACTTGCAAAAAATTTTTTTAACCTAAATATACCAAGTGTCAAGTTTGATCTTCTAGAAAGAGGTGCCGTCATAGAGCAGCCGCAATGTCACAAAAAGTTGTTTCATCTACTACAATTTAGTTTTTTTTTATATAAATTCTGTCTAACTTAAATATATTTCCTCAAAGATAATGTTTGTGACGTCATTCATTGCTATATGACGGCACCGTTTTCTAAGAAATCAAAGTTTAAAAGAATGATTACTTGTTCAAAACGAGAAATGAATTTTAAAGATTTAGCAAATATGAAATTGATATCTTCATCTCAATTTTTACCCCAAAGATGATTTTCACTCATATCAGTAAATTGTATTTGTTTTTAATTTTTTATTCTTGATGAAATGAAAGGTCGCGATCATAACATTCTTTGTTCTTCACAAAGAAACTAGAACTTTGTATAGTTCAAGGATTGCTTCAAATTGCACGTGTTGACATTTCACTTGTTGAAATGAATCCTGAATCTTCCATTTTGCTATCCTGTTTATTTTATCACTTTTAAATATAAAATATTAATAAACCCACGTATTTAAATTTATAATTTTTCACCAATCGGTTTCCAAGGACTTATGTAAAAAACTTGTTTTGATTTTCTATGTTTTGACTACAACGGTGTCACCTTGGTGCAACTTAATGAAGTAAGTCACCGAATTTCATAATTTTCTTGCGAAAATCTATCACCAACCCAAAACGTTACCTTAACCTTCGCTGTAAACTTGCAGTTTAAAGACCTCGCTCAAATCGTGGGTAAACTATCGAAATTGCTTTAAAAATAGCCTTTTAATTATTGTTTCATAAATTCAATTAGCAAATAATAACTGAAAATATTTATTCAATTTTTACGTAATGTTTGTGTTATTTCTTTGATGCAATTAGAAGTCGTTAATTATTAAGATTAGGATAACAGCTTACGTCACAGTTATTAACTTAGTGCCAGGTACTTATAAAAAATATATTGGATATAAATTTGTTTATATTTTTCAAGTTGATTCAAGTTCACGGTTGATTTCTTGAATCAGTAACAAACCAAGGTAATCGGCATTTCTGTAATTTTGTACCATTTCCTTATTCTTTTATTATTTTTCATGAAAAACATGATGTGGAATATCAACGAAGAGATTGTTAACGATGAATAAATAATATATGTTCGTGCATTTTAAAATATTGCATCAGTTTTGAATTAATTGTAAATTTCTTTAATAGCTTTCATTGAAAGTAGGAAGGATACATTATTTTTTGCAAATTAACTTAACGGTCACAGCGGTCTCTTGGTGAGGTCTTCTCTCTTATGACCACTGCAATCCACATTATATCGATATTTATTATCCTGTAATTCGACTAGCGATTACGTCACTGCTGTTGTGGTCTGTTAAAAATTTTGGACCATTCCTAGCCGAAAGAATGATTCCATATTTAAAAAAGACTAAAGGGGGGTTTGAAATGAACTGACAAATAGTTTATTTTTTAAGAAAAATTTAACTACTTGAAACTAAAATTAATTTTAAGAAAATTTTCATTTCAATCAAACCATAAATAAAGGTTCCTTTTAAATAAGAGATACCACGCCTGACCATCATTGTTTAATTTACCAACATTAAGTAGTTTAAATTTAAAATTTTAATTATTTATAAACAGTAGGAAAACATTTTATTACTAAATCATAATTTAATTTATAAATATTTATATTTGACAATATTAAATTATCAATAAAATAGTTTTTAAGAATTTTGCTCAATAATGAAAGAGAAATTAAAATACATAACTTAGGTGGTGGTAGAGGATACTTTTGTAAGAAAAATATTTAACTTTTTTTTTTCTAAATTCAAACCTTCGAGAGTTAGACCTCTTTAAAGCATTTTTTTAAATTTCCAACTTCACATGACCATAGCTCCGAAAATTATGATTTTTTAGTAAAAATGGTTTAGTGCTTTTTTAAAGAGCGTGAAATAATCTCCAAATTTGATTTAAACCTTTTATTGTCTAAAATCAACGACTTTCGAGTTATGAATTAAAGTAAGTAGATTTGTTTGCTCTTTAAAAAAGCACTAAACCATTTTTAATCAGCAATCAATAGTTTAGGGGCTATGGCCATGTGAAGGTGAAAATTTAAAAAAATGCGTTAAACAGGTTTACTTCTCGACGGTATGAGTTCAGAAAAAAAAATTGCGTTAAATATTTTTCTTAGAACAGTATCGTCTATCACCATCTAACTTATGTAAAGTGTATCCGGGGACACCCTGTATATATGCTGGTGTTTTACGAGCGTAACCGTATCTCGCATCTTGTTTTCCATCCATGTCTATCAGCGCAATTCCTAATATAGGTACTTAAAATATTAAGTGTAGCTACTCAGCCGCTCTCGAAAAATTGAAGGTAGTAGTTCTAGTTACTGTTCAGATCTCTTCAAGTTCAACTTAAAAACATGGAAACTGCTATGTAAGTGTTTAGTGCTTAAATTACGTCAGTCAGTTTGTTTTTTGTTGTTCTTGAATTCTATTCGTTCCAGTCTTTTTCATATCCCTAGTATTTTATTAGCTCCCCGGCGGGCGATTGAAAGGATTTTGTTTTCAATAGCACACAATTTATTTTTTGTGTATTTTCCTAAATACCGAAGGGAGACGTTAAAAAGTATGGGAGCCAGGAACTAACCTAATTATTTCGTTACGAAAAAATTTTAATATTGTTTAGCTTTAATTGGCTTTAGCAGTGAAATATGAAGTTTTTTCAAGTATCATTAATGTTTATTTTGCAATATTTTATCTCTGAAACTTTTTTAATACATTGTGATAATTATGCAATTTATTATTATTTTCATCATAAAAACTGGTCTGTTGTGTTTTTTTAGTCATACAGAAATTTTCCAATAATTTATTATTGTTTATATATTATTTATTTATTTATTATTGTTTTGTTCCTAGGAACGGTTTTTCTCGAAGTATTAATAATTCTGTTGTATAGTAAGTAGATTTATATTTTTATATCTAATAAATAAATAAATATTTTTTTGGGAATTATTCTATATTTTTACCGTATTACGATAATTGATGTTGCAGTGGTTTGTACGCAAATTCTGGGTTTTACTAACGGAAATATGTGACGCGCAGAGTTAATCGAGATGCATTCTCTTATTGTATTAAAATATTGTTACACTTTTGGAATTATTCAATTGTACTTGGGTGAATGACTTCTTAATAAACTGATTATCATACAACTAGGTTTTAGAACTAATTTTGATAACTTCGCATAGGTTAAGTGAAATATGAAAATTGGAATTTTGAATTATCAGCTTTATCATTAACTTATATATTATGAATTGATTACTAATCTATAATTAAAAATGCCCCTCGACTAAGGCAATAGAAAAGTATTCAATATTAAAAATCAAATTTATTCCTAAATTTTGGGATTACTCTTCTGCGGCGCGGTTAAATGAAAACAAAATTTATGTTTTAATATAAATTAAGCAGTATAATTATTATTATTAAGCAAAGCAAACTTTTTAAAAAATTTCTTAATTTAATTTTGCAATTTGTTTTTATATTATCAGATTAATTTTACAAGCCGGAAGACGATCTGTTTTTAACATTTTATGGTTCACTTAAAAAATGGTCATATTAAATTTTACTGACGCTAATTTTAAAAACTGGAGGACATTAATTACCGGTTCTATTAATTTTTATAATGTTGCTTAACGAACATACGTAGATGTGATGTATGGTACTTATGCGGTTGCAATCTTCAAACTTAGGACCTTAGATCGTTTCGTAATTAATTGCATAAGCTAAGCTGTAGGTGAATCACCAGTCAAACGAATCCATTTAATGTCATAATGTTTTTTTTTTAATAAAAATTTCTATTTATTATTTATTTAGCAAATGAAGTAATTTCTGGTAATTTCTAATTCAACATTTAACTAATTGGGATCGTCTCTATTCGCAGTAATTATAATTATGAAGTGAGTCATGGGGTTTTTCCATGCGAATGTGATAAATTTTGTTTCTGCTGCTAACTTAATTTGATAACAAAATATTGAACTTGTGACAAATATCGTTTATTAAAATCATATATTCCCTAATTCCTATATAATTTCACGTTGTAACTAACTTCATTATATAAAGCCCTTGTATAAATGATTAAACCAAGCATGACATGTCTATCAGATATCAAATATCCTGACGCATATTTGTTGGATTCATAGCTTCGGTATCTTTGAATGATAGATGACAAAGTAATAAACTAGTCGTTAATCATATGTGTGGAAAATATGTCACGAAATGTTAGATATACTATTTTATACGCCCCCGGAAAATTAATCAATTTATACGAATTTGAAAGAAAATAAGACGGGAAAAGATTAAAACACATAATGATATTTTTGTAAAATGCAATTAATGATGTAACAAAAATTATACATACAGTGTCGAGCATTAATAGCAATAAATTAGGGACAAAAATAAAACACTGTTTACAAAAAAAATTATAGAGTATCTACAGATTTGATGTTTACTATTAATTTCACATTATATTATAGTAAACATTTTACTCCAAAATAAAATACTTGGATTTTCGCGCAAAACAATGAATTAAATAATTTATTCATTTTTTAAAAATATCTAATACTGCATGTAAATATTGCAAAATTTTTGTAATAACTTGTGTTCTTGCCTTTACTTTATGTTGTCACTGGAAGCACCTCAGTATATCTCAACCAAGCGTTGAAGTGTCTCAATTGGTATTATTTCGTGATTACAGTAAAAATGGGTGGGATTTATTGGTTTTTTTTATCTTTTGGCATCTGATTATCCAATATAGTCTGGGGATTTTTGATTGATATTCTAATTTTTTGGCATAAATATTCTTTGGCAATGCGACTGATATGCTTAGGATCATTGTTCTGTTGCACAATAAACTTGTTACAAATTTATTTATTTTTTATTATAATAGCAGGATAATAATTTGAATATCGTTTCCATTACTTAAATGTAAATTCCTAGCACAGTACACGAAAAAATTTTCTGGCCGGGTATAACCCGTAGCAATGGATGCACCGAACCCATAAATAATATTCAAAATATTCTGTGGTGATCTTCAGAGTGAAGGCGCTAATAAAATTTCCACCTTTTTTATCAAATATTTTTACACCTAAAATAATATTAAAATCGCGTTAATCTTATCTTATTTCTTGTAAAAGTATGTTTATTTATTGTCAGAAAGGAAATAAATTATCTCATTATCATAATTATCTACTATTGAAATCACGCACCATGCACTACTGTATCACGTTTTCAATTTACTGCAATACAAATAGACCGGCAAGCCTTTTGGCATTTGAATTAATTTGAATTAAAAACAAATTAGAACTTAATTTTAGTTGTCCAACTAATAAGTTTTTCTTATTTATTTTTTTAAGTTAATTTTGAAATATATTTAAAATTGGCAGATTTTTAAGAAAAAAGATGTTTTAAATAGGTATTGCAAACGCGTTTGCGTTATTAGCAAACTATAAAACTAATTTTAGATTAAGGTAAATTTGCATTGTCGTGCTTATAATTCTAATTTTTGTCATTTAATGCTTTCAGATTGGATATTAACGATAGTGCTTTTTCACCGCCAGATAACGACGACAATTTTCTCTACATTCGTTATCCGAAAGAAATAACAAAAAGATTGAAGTCTCCTAGTCCAAATCGTAGTATATCCAAAACCGTTACCACATTAACGAAAGTTACTGAGACCGAATACATCAACAACCATACAGATCCGTGCAAAAATTATATCCAAGAACCAGGATGTAAGTAAAGTTTTCTTTTGTAGCTCTTTTAAATTACAATGTTAACTTTTTACAGATAAACCATATGTGAAAGCTAAAAAATCGCCAGAATTGAAAATAAAATCGGCGGGCACTGATGACGGATTTAAAGGAGAAGGTGCTGCATGTGGTACTTCAATAATAAGAGTAGCACATCAAATGATATCAGGAAAATTAATTAACCATTGTGCTGATGTAGAAGCGGATCCTTTAAAACCCGAAGGCTTTCAGGCATCTGCAAGAAGAGGTAGCAAATCTTTACCGGCCTCTCCGTTGTCGTCACCACCAAATTCCCCAATGAATCGCAGGCGTGTAATAAATAAATATTTTACTAATCCCTTTGTGGATAGTGACAATCGTTCTTCAAATTGGATTCTGCAAGGTCTTTTGAGTAAGCGAGGAATATCACAATCAGTTGGTTTTATACCTGAAGAAAGTACAAAAGAAGATGCAGAGAAAGCGGCATCAGATTTATATCTTAACGAACCTAAACATGAGCCAAAAATGGAGAGAAAAGTTATCAAGAATTTTGGTCCAAAACCATCAGAATTTCGGGAGTTGAATTTTTGGTCGCCCACCTCCATGTAAAAACTCAGTGCAGTGATGTGGGTTTTAAATTAATCTAAGGTATTATTTTATAATATTACAATTGGTTATATTTGTATTATTAATTTCATTTATATAAAAATGTGAAACTCAGTAGGAATTCAACTTAATAAGATATTTGTTATTTAGGCTGACTCGAGGTAGGACACCAATATTTATTTTAGATTTTAAAAACTAAGCTGAAAGGCTATTTAATTAATTCTTTTGAATTAGGTTATAAATAAGTGAGGTATAAATAAATGACATTATTTTTCGATAATAATATATCAAATTGCTATACCTAATGAAATTTAATTATACAATTTATTTTTCTGTTTAAAGAAATACATATAATACAATAAATATTTTTTATGTAAGAAGTTTTTTGATTGTTTATTGTATAGATATTATTATAATATTGATATTACAATTATTATTAAAATAGTTTTACAGAAAAGTGAATCTATAAATGATCCTTGACTTCTTTCAGTATTACATAAAATAAGTTACATTATTATTTATGTTTAAAATAAAAGTTACACACGAATGGCATTGTTTTTTTTGTAGTTGTGGTTTTGTATAAATGATTTGGTTTGTTTTATTGCAAAAAGGTAGGTTAGCAAAACACAACTTAGGAAGATTTTAGCTACTAGACAATCATGAATTTAAGAAATCATTAAATTAGATTTAGTATAGTTGATTAGGATTAGGGTTATACATCTGATCTAGCAAGGCTAGCACCCTACCAGAATATTATGCAGGTGCTCACAGAATTGTGGGTGCAAAGTGTAAAAAATTGGTACATTAAGTTAAAAACGAAAAAATGATTGCTTTAAATTAAATTAAACAAAATAAATTTTTAAACTGCTTTGTGCAAAAACTAAGATCACCCCTGTAATTCTTCACAAAAAACCTTTAATACAATTTACAAAGTTTATGACAGTACATAATACATAATTATAATATTATTATTGTATTAAAAATATAAATTTTGAAATCAATATATTTTTAAACATTTTTATTTATTAAAGTATTTCAACATTGCGCGTTAATCAGCAGAGTTGCTATAAATGTTTTTATAAAAATTATACAATATATTTTTATTGATAATTTAAATTAGTAAAATTATATACCTACAGATAATTTTTTATCGGCAACATATTTGATTATAAAACCTTCAAAAATAATTTAACTGATATCTTAAACTTTAAATTTCTAATGTAAAAAATTTGGTTTTAGGTCAAACTTTGCTTACAGAAGTGCAGAAAATGTTAGGCGATTTAGACAATACCAGTTTTACTTAGGACAAACTAGTTTTAAATTTTTAAATGATTTCAGACACCGTTAGTTTAGGATACCAAGATTTAGACAAAACTAGTTTTATTTTTTACTAATTGAGATGTTTTAATTATTTAACTTTTTCATTAAAGCAATAAAATCAATTATTTTAATTTTTAAAAAATATTATCTATTAATAATAAAATATAAAAACAATAATTATTTATTATTTTTTGTTTTTTAAAGATGACGGTAATATTTTTGAAATTATTTGCAAGGTAAACTATTAATTTAAAATAATGAATGTCTACTCTACTTTAATCTAAAGGGGCCTATACATTATGAGACATGTTGTAGTACATGGAACTACAACATTCAAACAAGTTCGACAAACATTAATATATGCAAAGAAATCAAATTGTGTATACTGCAACTCAGGTTTATCCAACCGTTTGTCTAACTTGAAATTTAGTACGAAGACTGACCCACACACGATACAACATCACCTACAACCGAACCAAGTTGTACAACATGTCTCAACGTGTATAGGCCGCTTAATAATTAGTGGGATATTGCCCTCTCCCTCTCTCGATGCGTACTACTGTAAAATATATTTCTATAAAAAATAAATATTTTTTGACTTCTAAAACTGGGTGTTGGTGGGGCTATAGAATTCCTTACTAATTAAATGAAATACTATTTTATTTTTAATTTTTTAGGTTGTAAATTTTTTGAATGAAAAGAAAAAGAAAAAAAAATGTCATTATATTTATCTTTTTAAAAAATGTAAAAAAAATTAGTTGCTGGAATTTTTTGTCAGAATGCAATTTAAGTAACTAAATTATTAACAATTTTACACTTTTTTAACAACAAATTTTGATATTTACTAGAAAGGAATAATAAAAATAGATTTTTTTTTTATTATTGAAAATTCGGAAAATTATCGGTTTGAGTGGCCATCATTTCTTTTAACTTTTCTTCGAGTTGGGCAGTCATTCTCCTGTCTTTTTCAAGTTGCTGTCTTCTTAGTTTGCCATTTTTACTGATCTGGAAATTTAAAAGTTATAAAATAATTTTTAATTTAAATATATTAAAATATGGAAAAAAATTTCAATTTTCATTTGATCAATGGATTTTTAAAATTAGTAAAAACAGCTGGAAAAGAAATAATAATTGCTAACCTGGGTAACCTTAGCCAAAAGTCAACAGTGATGATGAACAAAAATAAGTTGAAGGGTTCTAAAATTTACATTGAAAATGACCTTACACAGAAAAATAGGGCAATACAGGAGAAGATTTTGAAATATGCTAGAACAAAGCAAGCAAATGGGAAAAGTAAGGGTAGCGTACAAAAAGCTGAATGTCGATGGCAAACTGTACACATCGAACCCAAGAAGTGATGAGCTGAGAGCAACAACAGAGGACGAAGAAACAACAAAAACTAACTAATGGAGATGGAGTAGCCGTAACGTCTCAGGCGGATACTCCATCTATGGTAACCGAGACGCAGGAGCATTGAGAAGAAAAATGAAAAAAAAAATGATGAAGGAAAGGAAAAAGAAACGCAAGCATGATTTATTTACAATAGGCACATGAAATATAAGAACGCTACTAAAACCCAGAAGGCTGAATGAGGTGTTAAGATACGTGCTTGATGTGGCAGCAATACAGGAAGTGAGATGGAGGAGAAGTGGAGAAATACAAAAGAAATATAGACTGTTTTATTCTTGAGAAGGCAAGCAAGGAAGAAATGGAACTGGCTTCATTGTGAAAGGGGAAATGACTAAAAGCGTTTTAACATATAAAGCAATAAAGTGGAAAATATCATATCTGAGAATCAAAGCGAAGACAAACATGTCCATCGTTAACGGATACGCGCTAACGGAGGAAAGCAGTGAAAATGACAAAGACAAGTTTTGCAGTGAAATGGAACAATCTGTGAAGCCGTTCTCAGACAATATAAATATGTTAATTATATTAGGAGATTTCAATGCCAGAATAGGGAAAGAAGATCATATATCCCAAATACCTGGAAAATACACATTACATGAGAAGACAAGCGCAAATGGCGACAGATTGTGCAATTTGGTGGCAGCAACAAACACAATAATTAGTAGCACCAAATTTAAACACAAAACAGTTCACAAGGTAACATGGTAACATGAACGAAAGAATAACCAAATATATGAAAAAAGACAGAAATACTTCAAATACCAAGAACGACATTAAGATAGGCAACTACAGACTTGAGGAAGTGGACAGTTTTGTTTACCTGGGTATATAGGTACTGAGATGTCCCCAGCTATTCAAATTTGTAAATTTTTACTAATCTAAAAATATTCGTCGCTAGAGGACATCCATTATTAATTTAAGCAATGAGACTCTTCAAAGTTTTAATTTTCTTAATTTCCTCGTTTTTAAAATGCTCGTTTATAAGTTTTTAATTTTTAATGTACTAAACCAATTGGTTACCAAGTTAAAATTTTACCTTGTATGTGGCCTTGCAATCACATGTGCGTTCCGCAGCTGTTGACACTTGCCCGCCTTGTTTAACTTTGTCGTTGTGAATTACTTTCACAAACAACGAAAACTATCCAAATCTTTAGAACTTTTAATCAGTTATCACTTGTACTTAATTAATTAAACAACCCTCAATTCAAATTAAATCACTTTTATTTTTATTCAAAAAACAATCAAAATTCAAGATTATAATTTATCATAGCGGGAATAACACTCCCGCACCGTTCGCCAAAGCACACGACGTCTCACATCCTGCTCTTACCTCGCTGAACATATTCTCCTACTCAGCGTTGCCAACTTTTTGAGCTGTTATAGTATTTAGTTGGTAAAAGTATAGTATTTAAAAAAAGTTATAGTATCTTAAAAAAAATTATAATATTTTAAAAGTCGTCCCCCCACTTCCCCAATACTAATTAAAAAATACTATTACATAGTTTCGCGTGCCATTGGTTCGCCAAAGACATAGGGGTCTAAAGATCTTAAATACGACACTATATTAATAAACTTATCAAAATTATTTTATTTAAAATTTTATCAAAGATAAAAATGAAATTAAATGAATTTAGAAAAAATAATATAAATTGCAGGTACTGCTCCAGTTAAGTTATTTTCTAAAAAATAATTAAAAAAATAATTAAAAAAAAAAAAGATAATTTTTAATTTTAATTAATTATTATTAGTGCAATTTTAATATAATAATTATTATAGTATCATTTTCAAAATTATAGTACTATAGTACGGGACTATAGTATATAGTACAGAAGGTACAAATTATAGTATGCGTACTACATGCGTACTATAATATTATAGTACGGTTGGCATCGCTGCTCCCACTTATTTCTATTGCCAACCTTATTTACAACTATAACTTTTATGTACAGTACATTTACAAATAAATAATCACAATAAAAACCAAACAAACTTCAAAATAATTTACAAAATAAATAAAATTAATGTTTTTAACGTTTCAAAACACGACAATACGTTGACATGAACTGCAATCGCCACGAAGAATTGAGAATAAGAATTCAGTGTGGAAATAAGGGGTATTATGCGAATAATCAATGATCAATAATGATCAGCGACCTTCTACATGGAATTTTACGGAACCCCATCGAACTTTCAAACCCGTCGAAAGTCTTGGTGTGACTCTAATCGCATCTAAAGTCGGCAGCTCCTACGACGGACGGTAGTGTGTGAATTCATCTATACCCGATGCCTCCAGGTACAAGACACCAGCCATATTTAGAAGGAAGTATGGGCTGAGGCCCAGGTATTCCACAAATGCAACTTAAGACTTAGACCAACCAAATCTATTCTTTGTTATCTAGATTTTATGATGAAGTGTGACAATGGGGGGGGGTATTGTTTTAATAATCTATTAATAAATAATAAATTCTATTTATAAAAGTGTGAGTACGTTAACCTTATATTATGTTATAATGGATATTGTAAAAAATCTAACGTTGTATGATAATAGCACTAAAATGAAGCGCTTAAACTATGAAGAAACTTCTAATAATATTGATTAATTGATGAAATAATCGATATTCAAGTTACAATTTATACATACAAAACATCTACTTATTAGAAGTGAGCAATGGCTAGTGAGGCGCAATGCTTAAATTTTAACATGCTCGGACGCGGCAGACCGCGGTTCTCGCTACTCGACCATGACCACGTTACACTGCTGTGATCTAAAAAAGTCCAATTTCGATCTATGGGCTATGGAAAGTCCACAGTAGTGGTGTGATATGATCGCTGGCTGAGTAACGAGCGGGAGTTCCGTGTTCGAATGGGGAACCCACGAAATATCTCAGCTCGGCTTTCCTGCGAGTATCAACCCGAAATAATAATAGAAGTGAGCACCTATTTTGCGCATTCTGTTGATGGTACGTGTACTCGATATAAATATGTACAACAATGTGGACGGAATAATAGACGGAACCATTTTATATACGAGTAATACTGAAAAAAATCAAGAATCATATAGATTCACTTTTCTATAAAACTATTTTAATAATAATTGTAATATCAATATTATACGATAATAACTAGACAATAAACAACCAGAAAACTTCTTACATAAAAAATATTTATTGCACTATACGTATGTATTTCTTTAAACCGAAAAATAAATCGTTTAATTAAATTTCATTAGGTAGGTATAGCAATTTAATATATTATTAAGTATTGAAAAATAATGTCATTTATTTATACAAATACAATACAAATAACAAATACAATAACAAATATCACATTTTTATATAAAATGAAATTAATAATACAAATATAACCAATTATAATATTATAAAATAATACGTAGATTAATATAAAATCAACATCACTGCACTGAGTTTTTACATGGAGGTGGGCGACCAAAAATTCAACTCCCGAAATTCTGATAGTTTTGCAAAATTCTTGATAACTTTTCTCTCCATTTTTGGCTTATGTTTAGGTTCGTTAAGATATAAATCTGATGCCGCTTTCTCTGCATCTTCTTTTGTACTTTCTTTGGGTCTAAAACCAACTGATTGTGATATTCCTCGCTTACTCAAAAGACCTTTGAGAAACCAATTTGAAGAACTATTGTCACTATCCACAAAGGGATTAGTAAAATATTTATTGATTGCACGTCTGTGATCCATTGGTGAATTTGGTGGTGTTGATAACGGTGAAGCTTGTAAAGATTTGCTGCCTCTTATTCTTGCAGATGCCTGAAAGTCTTCGGGTTTTAAAGAACCCGCTTATACATCAGTACAATGGTTAATATATTTTCTTGATATCAATTGGTGTGCTACTCTTAATATTGAATAAGTACCACACGCAGAACCTTCTTCTTTAAATCAATTAGGTCGGACTAGTTCGAGCAGCTGTGAAGTAAACACTGAAGTGAACACTGTGAAGTAAACATATATGTAAATTACAGACAATTAAGTGTAGTTGGTAACAGTGAGATTGACTTTTTTGTAGTGGCACTCACTAATCGGGAGGGTTAATTGCACTAATAATAATTTTTCAAATAAGAACAAACAAAGCTCTCTGAAAACATCAATATAAAAAGCGTGGGGCTATATGACTATAGTAGCCTTATAATAGGGAGTTATCGCCACACCACGGTAAATTTTACGCTAACGCTAATCTAGTTTTAAACTCAAATGCGCATGCGCAGAAATAGCCTAATGCAAACGTTACCGTGTCCCACTATTTCTCATAAAATAGCGTAGGTATTTAAGGTTACGTTATTTATGTATTTTAGGGTATTTAGTTAAATTAGGTTTTGGTACTTTGTTATAATTAGAGTCCGCAAAAATAAGCTCTAACAACGTGTAAATCAAGCATTACTAGTAATTCTGTGCAGCAGGTAGTGGGAGATGGTAAGAGTTTGTAAAGGCTAATAATAGAATAATAGAATACAATAACAAGACAACTTCAAATTTGAGAATGCACTATCTATAGGAATTTACTATAACTATAAAATAAAGTCACAAAAATAGCGGGATTTGCGATAACTCTTAAACTGTATTCCCGTTTTTGTAAAATACCGTATCTTGTCACGTGACTTTTAGCGTTAGCGGAGAGTTTACCGTGGTGTGGCGATAACTCCTTAATAACTAGACAATAATAACTATAATTATAAAATTTTTCTTTAAGCCGGTTAATAAAAGCTCGCAGTTTACAAGATAATCCTAAAAAGGACTTATATTATTTTTTATGTTGGTAATAACTTTTACGAAAAGTTTTTACGTTGGCAATGACTTTGACGAAAAGTTTTTTTTTGTTGAATTTTTTTCTGAGTAAGTTAAGAAAAAGCTTTTAATAAAAAAAAATTAAAAAATAATTTTTAAATAAGAACAAACATAGCTCCCTGAAAACATCAATATAAAGAGCGTGAGGCTATTATAGTCATTACAGTCATAGAAAAATAACTTAAAAAATGAAATTTTTACGTATTTATTGTGGTATATTTTAGTAGTATGCAAAGTATAAATAATTAAACTAAACAAATGTTAAAATAATAAATTTAAACTGTTAAGTAAAGAATACATACTTACACAGAAACATAATATTTAAAAAACACTAAAAATGACAAAAATACATATTTAACAGGTTAGAACTTAGAATATTATTTGAATAAACAAGAAAAAGAATTCTGAAAAATTACGTTACTATAGAAATGATAAAAATTTAAAAATAAAAAGTATGTAATACGATATAAAGGACAATATTTCACAATTATTTTTGATCTTTAGTCGTATATAATTTTGGAAAACGAGAAAATAATATACCAAACAAAGATTGACAAAATTAAAAATCAAAAATTCAAGAAATTTATTATACTGTAAAATGAATGTGTGTGCTTACCAAATAGTCAAAAACTAAACATGTCACGTGTCTGACTGAAATCTTTAGTTTAAATAAATGAAAATGAATCTTTAACCTATACTATAGGTTGTGAAGTGGAGGCGCACAGCGTCATCTAGTATCACTTCAAAAACTAAATTTGAAAATAATTTTTCAAATTTTACCATGTTTTTGCGACTAAAGACACATTTACTATAGATAGAAAAATAACCTAAAAGAAAAAGGAAATTTTTAAGTATTTATTGTGGTATATTTTAGTAGTATTTGATGTATAAATTATTAAACTAAACAAATGTTAAAATAATAAATTTTAACTGTTTAGTAAAGAATACCGCTTACATCGGTACGCGACAACTCGGCGACGTCAACTCGGCGATGGACAACTCGGCGACGTCAGCTCGGCGACCGGTCAACTCGGCGACAGCCAACTCGGCGACAGCCAACTCGGCGACGGTCAACTCGGCGACGGTCAATTCGGCGACCTGTCAACTCGGCGACCGGTTAACTCGGTGACGATCAACTCGGCGACCGGTCAACTCGGCGACCGGTCAACTTGGTGACGGCCAATTCGGTGAACAAATAACAAAAAATTATTACAAATTTCGTATTTCACCTGAATAACATTTTATCGGGTGCCGACAATATACATTGGAGGTATTACTACTTTGTGATATTTAATTTTTTCATTTTTTGCCCCTCCCCTTTTCTATAGAATTCGTTCTTTAATTGCCCAATCATTTTTTATGGGTTGCAAATTTTTTTAAATTTAATCCTAATTTAAATCTAGAAACCGTTACGTTACGTTTACCAAAATATTAAATATAGTACGCCAAACCCTTATTGTAATTTATTTATTTATATTTATTCAAGCAGTGCAATAGGTACGAAGTTATTTTAATGTTTTATTTTCATGGTAGTTTCTACGTAGTAGTGCATACTTGTGAATACTGATTACAAAAAAACATTTGAATGGTCTGCCCTCGGCAGACCATGGGTATAAGTGAGTTAACCGAGGATCAATTTAATAAGTTTGAAGCTTAATAATTTCATTTCATAAGTTCGACATGAATGAAAACGAATTAACGAAAACGAATTTAATCCTTGTGATAACGTTATTTCTGGGGTTAGCTATACCTAAATTGAACTGACTATTGTAAAAGCAGGCCTAAGTAATTTAACTTATTTTTCCCGTATTTCTTCTACTATTAAACAAATCATCGCCGAGTTGACCGGTCGCCGAGATGACCGTCGCCAAGTTGACCAGTCGCCAAGTTGACCAGTCGCCAAGATGACCATCGCCGAGTTGACCGGTCGCCGAGATGGCCGGTCGCCGAGATGGCCGTCGCCGAGTTGATCGGTCGCTGAGATGACCGTCGCCGAGTTAACCGTCGCGTTAATCAAAAGTGCATTATGCACTTGCAAAGCTGGAAATTCTGGTCGCTGTAAGCACATTTCTGCAGTATTACTAGCACATACCTACTATTTTCGCATGTAAACTTATGAAAACTTAAAATTTTTGTTTGGCTCTCCTTGCTATGACATCCGTAAACACCACAATTCCTATTATTAATTTTATTTTTCAGGATTTTATCCATATTATTTAAAAACACTCAAAGCGAAAAAGACGTCGATTACTGCCTATGCTAGTTACCGCTAAGGACACTACGTGGCGCTTCACATTTTGTAAAACGCGAATAAAAAAGACAATAATTTACATTTAACAGGTTAGGACTTAGAATAACATAAGAAAATGAAATTTTTAAGTATTTATTGTGGTATTTTTTTAAGTTATTTTTCTATTTATAGTAAACGTACCTTTAGGCTCAAAAACGTGGTAAAATTTGAAAAATCTTTTCAAATTTAGTTTTTGAAGTGACCCATAGATGACGCAGTACGATCTTCGCTTCATATCCGGTTGTACCGTAAAAAGATGTGCGAAAACACACAATTATTATTGTGAAAAAATTATGAACAAAAGATATATTATGTATGTAATTTAATATTAAAAATTATTATATTATATAAAAAATATTAAAAAATGTAAACATTGATATTTTTACGTTTATTATTTTACGTCAATTTTAAAAGATTTTAAATTTATCCAAATCCATAGGTTTAACCCCACCACGAGATTTTTTGTACATCAAAATTTTACAGTAAGGTTCTATGGTGTAACGGTTAGCACTCTGGACTTTGAATCCAGCGATCCGAGTTCAAATCTCGGTAGAACCTAATTTTTTTTATATTTAAGAAAATTTTTGTTTATTTTAAATTAAGATTTTTTTTTTAAGATTTTTTTGTTTATACTAGTTATATTTATTTTAGATATTTTTATTATTTAAATAATAATCTATATAAAATATATAGATAACGTCGCTCATTAAAATTAAAAAATATATGATGTTGATGTGCAACTTTCATCAATAATATCCAAAATTTATCGAGGTTCCATGGTGTAATGGTTAGCACTCTGGACTTTGAATCCAGCGATCCGAGTTCAAATCTCGGTGGAACCTGATTTTTTAAGTAGTAATATTTTTTGAGTACAAAATTTTAGCACTGAAAATGTTTTTCAAATGTTCATGTATTTTAGAAACAAAAAAGGAATAAGAATGTTCATATTATTAGATACTATATTATTATTATTTTGTATCTACTATCTAACTAAATAAAAAAAGAAATATAAAAAGATGTGAAAGAATATGAATGAAAAATTAATTTTCATGCGTAAAATTTATTTCTTAAAGGGGGTTTGCAATTAAATATTAAAACGAGTTTAATAAACTTTTTACGGTATTAATTTATTTGTTTTATTATTTTCTATAGTAAGATGTACAAATGTTCATTAAATGAAGCTTTTTATTATATTTTTTACATTGTGTATAAATGCTAATGTTAGATATTTTATTTAAAAAATATATTAATTATTACAGATTTACATATGAAATTATAGATATTTTTTTATTTAAATATTTATTTAAGGTTCCTAAAACTGTTATTAATTTAAATTAAAAAAAATTAGGTTCCACCGAGATTTGAACTCGGATCGCTGGATTCAAAGTCCAGAGTGCTAACCATTACACCATGGAACCTCGATGATAGAACATGCTTTATAAGAATTCCCAAGGTGAAGGTTTTTTCAACAATAATTAAATTTATATAATCTTTTTCCAGCAAATAAAAATGTTATTTAATTACTTTTATGTTTATTTGTTACATTTAAAAAAAAATTAAAGTATGGTTATTTCTGAAGTTTAATCTAACTCGTACTGAAATTCAACTATTATAAATTATTGAAAATAGTTCTACACATAGGCGTACGTACAAACTTGAAAAAAAAGAAGGGGGTGTTATAAGATTGAAAATTGCACTCCAGAAGATTTGAAAATATTGTTTTATAGGATTATATTAACAATTGAGCAGTTATTTTTTGATCAAAACAAAAATAAAACAAAATATTTATTCTTATGGAAACGCGTTTTGGTTCACTGCAATAATCTTCAGATCCTGTGAATACATAGTACATTTAAGCAATCGCATGTAATCAATGCCAGTTAAGAGTTCCATGCACAAATTTTCAAAGACCACAGTCTTGAATTATATTTAAAATTTATTTTATACAGTTTGTTGCAAAATTTATGTAATTACGATAGTTAAAAAAGATATCCACGAGTCGTCATCAGTCGTCGAAAAGAAGAAAAACCATTTTCCATTTTGCACAAAATAAAATGTTAACTTTTAATTTTTCGATTTAAAATTTTTATGGAACTGTGGCAAAACAGCTACTCAAATAAATAAATCAATTAAATTATAAATGTATATAAAAATATCTGTTTGCTTATTATTCAAGCAATCAGAGATGCATTGTAATTAAAAGTTATAAGAATGCAATAATAAAATTATAATTTAAAATTTAAATTGAATTTATGATAAGATAGTGCACAGCCACTCAACTAAATCAAATTAAATGACGAATTGAAATATGTAATTTAATTTACAATAAATTTAAAAAATAGAAAATTAAGTAAATTAAATAGGTAAAAATAGTAATAAGTGTAAAGTATGCAAGTTCTCCCAATTTTAAAAATTAATATTGCAATTTAAAAAAGGTTCATTTTGAAATATGCAAATTAAAAATATTACAGCGATTTTTTCAAGAGTTTCTGAAAATATCACTTCGAATTTCAAATGTAACATTTTTGCAGTTATTTGTAAGTCTATTTGTTATTTTTTTGTTGTTGTAAGGTATACAATTGTTAATAAAAAGTAAATGGGGAAGGGGCCATGTACTCCACCTTGAAACAATTTTGAAGAACATTAAAAATATGAAAGTAAATAAAGATAAGATAATACTGTAGATATGCCGTTTTAACGTTTTTTTAAAGTTTGAATCAAGATTATAAATTTATTTTTTAAATAACAGAATTTTTATTATTTTCCTTTTTCTCAAAAAATTTGTTGTTTCCACATCAAACTGCTTTGGCAGTACTAATTAAATGTATGGCTGAAGTACCATAACTAGATTTTATTTTCAGGGGAGGGGGCGATTTGTCAATTTTTTACTAAAATTTTTATGTTTATAAAATTTTTTCTAGCTTTCATGAGCTATAAAAACATTCAACATCAGCAAGTGTCTTTGCCCGAGTACGGTTGCTTATCCTGATTTAATAATTTTTCTTCACTATTCAAAATTATTATAAATAATTTTAAGTAAATTGTACAATAAATTATAAAAAAGTTTTATATTTTTGTCGGTGATATGCAGAGGTATTATTTTTAAATACTTGGTTTTTTTATCATTCTTTTTAGATTATTATGTAGGTAAATATTAGTATTTTTAGTCGAAATTTTTTTCTCAAATAATATATGTTAAAATGACAACACAATAAACAATTGACAATATAAGAAAACTTTAAATTGATTTTCTTGGCATTGCTAATTAACATTTAAATTAAGAATAACAACAAAAAAATAGCATTTTCACAATATTAATTATTATATAAATTAACACTCGTGATGTAACTATTGAATATTATCAATTATTATTTAAGATCTTACTTACCATTCTTCGAGCTTAAAATAAGCTCAACTTACATAATTCTTAATAAAAATAATAATAAATTTTAGAAATTTTTTGAGTATTTTTGTGGTATGTGGTTGTGGTAACAGTTTTGTTGTTAAAACTGCTAAATGAAGTTCTAATTTAGTTGAGTTCGGTTCTGTTTATATTTGAAAATGAAAAAGTTATAACTCATCGCTAACGTAATTAACAAAATTGACACTAGTCACCGGTATTTAATACATAATACAGTAAACTGCGCATGATAAAATTTAGAATTTTAATATTTATAATATTGTAACGATTAATTTTACATATCCATGAATTTCGGTGTAGAAGCTTTAGGAATTACAATGGAATGAATGCAGGAATTGCAAAATTTAGAAACAAAAAGAGGAATAATGTACAAGATTTTGGTCTGCTGTTTACCCTTCTGGAAAACTAAACACACTCGTCGACTTCTCTGGATTCCCTTGGAAACTTTCAAGTTTCCACAAAATAATGCACGATGAAGAAAATCTTCTGGGAGTTCACACGGTTTGATTGGTATTCAGTAATTTTACATTACGTGTTAGAAAACAATGTATTTGGTGAACGTTGATACTATCTATATATAATGTAACCTCAGCATTGCTCGGCCTATTGCCTCATATCTAGCAAAACATTTGGAAATCTGCTCTTACGTTCGAGTAAAAATCATCTTTAATGCTTTTTTATTTTCAATTTCTTTTTTTTTATTAAATAGATTATTTCAAGTAGTATTCAAGTTGACTTTCTCTTATAGTGCTGTGGTAAATAAAGAAAGCGAAATTACCTTATTGTTAAAAAAATAATTATTTGAGTTTCTAAATGACGGTTGCTTAAAATTATACCAACGATAGTGTAGATACTATTTATATTTAATTTTGATTAATTGTGATAATTTATTGTTCTTCGTATAATAAGGGTAGGTAATAATGAAAATGAATCTCACACATCACTGTAGTGCCTTGCATATAGATAATACTTAATTATTAATTAGACAACTTACTAGACCAAATAATGTTGGCCTTTGAATAAATAAAATTGTTTAAATATTTTGACTTGCCAACTCAAAATTGCATTTTTTATGCTACTTACCTAATTTTACAAGTTCGTCCTTTTAAGTAGACAGTTGATTAATTTTTTTATCTCCTACAAACATTTGTATTTTGTAATTATTAACCTACAATTAAGTATACGGTTTACCCATCCTACAAAAATTAATGACACAAATATATATTTTTTTCGTGATATAGATATCTTTGAAAAGGTGTAAAATTATTCATTACATTTAGTTCAGTACGCGCGAAAACATGCAGTTCAAAAGTGTATTGTTTGTATTAAACTTACTATTATTATCTGTGCTCATTAGTAATTCTCAAAAAATAAGGTAAGTATTTATTCTTATCCACTAATTTTTTTTTATAATTTTGATATTTCATAATTTGTCATGTTAATTTTCAAGGTTTGTAGTGGGCTTTGAGAATGATATGCAACCTTACAAAATTAAAAATGTTTCAATGAATAGTTAAAAATATGATTGGTGAATGTACAACTAATAAATTTAAAATTAAAACCCTTTTAGTTTTATATTTAGTATGTAGTAAAAATTGTAATAAAACTCATTAAACTACAATACCTACTATTTTGAATTTTGAAACAATAGATTAGATATTAATTATTATTATTATATAGGAATTTAAACGACTCGAGTAGTTTACAACTTATAAATCAATACCTTCTCTTCGTTAATATCTTGCCCAAAGATATCATGGAAATTTTTTTCAAATATCAAAATACTAACCGAATTTTATTGTTCGACCTTTCGGTCTCATTTATTTTTAAGTTGGTAAAAAAAGTCAATTTTATTTTTTGGCTACCTTGACCAGACAATCTAGACTATTTACTATTTCACCCCAATAAAATCTAAACAACGTTGTTAGGATCTGGTGATTAGCTTTTTGAGTGAGGTCGAAGGCCGAACCCACTGATTCTATCTGAAAACTCAAGAAAATATCAGCCGAAATGCTTTCCCCGTGCGCATTTTGCTAATGTTGAATTTCCAAATGTGATTTCAATGTCACTTGCCGAAAACAGAATAAGTGAATGAATCTTATTAAATCCACCTACCATATAGGATAGGTGTTGACTTAAAAAGCGAAGGAAGTTTATATTAAAAAAAGTAAAAAGATATTTTGATTAAGTCAATACCTTGTGTTTTTATTTGCCGATGTCAAGGTTACATAAAGTAGGGACAAGGTTTCTAGTACCAATTAAAAAATTAGTAAATATTTACATTCTGATTAAAAAAAATTTCAAGTCCAAATGTAGTCTGAACTGCAATAATTTGCCCTGCCTACTAATTTATTAAAATATACTAATTATTTCTCATCTTTTATGCAATATTTTGTACTTTAATGAGATCGACCAGTTTTGAAATTTCTTGGTTTACCCTAAAATTTAAATATTTTGTCACTCCAAAATTTTTTGAAACCTGTATGTTTTGCTATATTTTTGGAAGCTTTCATGCGACGAATTAATATCGCGATGAATGGTATAATAAAAGTAGTCGTGAGTTCCAATCCTATAAGTGGCTATTGGGTGAGCGTAGTCACAATATTTTATTGTTAAAGACACTTAATTAAAACTAAAATAAAATTAACTATTGGTTGCTTCATATTATCTTTAAGTGAACTGATAACTGAATAAATAATCATTATTTTTAAAGTAGCGACTAAAATATTTCAAACGCTCCAAATATTATAATACATACAAATTGTTTAACAGCAAATAATTATTGTAACTTTTCAAGCTACATAAAAAATATAAAAAGCCATGTTTTTCTGTCTGGTCATTCATGGGTCATTCCTACCGTAACTCCGATTAGTTCATTTTAAGTTACCAACTTAAATATTTGGAGGTTATGGTTATTACGGCTTAAATGTGTTTATTTAAGTCCATGGAACTTTTTAAAATTATTCCTGGGCAATCGAGTTACTCAGTAATATTCTAAAGGTAATATTCATTTTTAAAGAAAATACGAATTTTGTCTTTGTCTATTGGAGAGCAATCATTAGAGATCGTTGGTGATGTAATACTACATACTAATATTTTGAGAAATTAAAATTTTGTTGTTGAAAGTTATATATTAAATAAGTTTAAAAAAAAACAAGTTAAATAAACGTTAAATTATAAATTATTTATTGATTATTTATTTTATTGAAAGTTATATAGTATAAAATTTGATAAATCTTAATTACGCTTGAAACTTTTAAAACAGTTTTAAAATTAAGTACTATGAGTAATTTTACTTACTTGCAACAAAATATTTTGGTTAAGATTTTAAATTGTAAGCAGGAAGTGATTTGGAAAGAGAACAAAAAGTTTACAAATGCGTAAATGCCAAAAGCTACATAAAATTTTTTAATCATTTTTCTCAAATTTTGTTGAAAAATGTACGATAATTTTAAAATTGAAATTAATATGCTGATTTGCATTATTGAGATGATAAAAGTGAAAGCTGATTTGTGTGAATGTTGATTTTTCAAGTTGAAATCAAATATATTCGGAAGATAAAGGACTTTGGAGGTGCACTTCAACATCTATTGACAAGAAACGGTGAATTTAAACTTTTATTAAAATTTTAAAAACATAAGCAATGACCAATAGAATTAATTAAATAAAATTTTTTTTTGTAAATAAAATTTTTATTAAAAATCTTGAACTGAGTTGCATACGTAATAATTCAATCGCCTGAATACAAAAATTAACTGTAGCAAGTAAAATTATTTTTTTCTAATTTTTCTGTAAATTTATTAGCTTAGTAAACATACACTTCATTATAACAACGCTAATTAATAATATATTGTGATGTAATGCACCTTTGGGTGTAATTTTACTATTTAATTAAATCAATTTTGTTTTTCAAATTCTTCCAATCAAAATATTAGTTAAATTTTCAATTTCATTTTCAATATAATTTTAAAATTATAACGTTAAATTTTATACGATACCATTTCGCAGCTGCCTTGTTATCACAAAATTTGTCGTTCCCTCGACAAACTCTTGAAATATTCAAAATTTTTCTTTTAAATTTCACTTTTCATGAATAAAACAAAGTTTTAATTTAAACATTTGCACTTTTAATCAAAATCATATTCAAATTCCAAATACAACGAAAGCGGACAAATGTAAGTCCGTCCCATCGGCCATTTTTTTGACCAAAGGCATCTTTATCTCCACTTTACTGCCAACCTCAAATTTTAACAAAATTTCCATTCAAAACAAATATTATAAAAATTAATTTAGATTATTACAAATTATCAATTTTTTTGGAAAATCCACGACAATATATTGCAATTCTATAAAAATTTTGCTTTTTATTATATCGACCACTAAAATGCATGTCAATATATTGCAATGACTTCCACTTAAACTTATCTTTTGTTAATTGTTCTGTTTTGTTTTGCTCATTAAAAAGAATCTCACAAATTATTCAAAACTCAGCGGCCACATCCGACCAAAATATTTCCAATTATTCACAAAATAATATTTGCACAAAAATTATCTCAAAATCAAAAATATTTTAAGAGCCAACAGTCGCACCACCGACTCGTGCGGCGACCCTTCATCATTGAATTTCCGGTGATTCTTCCCCACCTGACAAATTCTACAATGTTACAACTTAATTATTAAAATAAAATTTCGACCAAAATGCATAGGGTGGGTCCGAATCACTTTGAAGCACAACAATATATAAAATTTACTTCCTATTTTATTGATTACTCGATTTACTTTATCTGTTTTTTTATAAAAATTTTCACTGTAATATAATGTAATTAATTCAACCCCCTCTTTTCAAACAAGAGCTAATTACTCCTGGTATGAGTTTTGAGTTGATATAAAAATGAGTTGTTTTAAATTATGTATAATCGTTTCACCTTTTCTCTAAATTTATTATATAGGTAATTTTTTATTTTCGACAGTCCACATGTCAGTGCCCCAGGTTATAGTTTTATGCTAAGTACTCAATTGCAATAAAACAATAAATAATGTTAATAACAAAACGAGGTTACATTATCATAACATTGACAAAATATCTATTTAAATTTACATTTACTTAATAATTTGGAAAAGAAAAGCATGCAGTACATAAAAAATTAGAATGTATTGTCACACGAAAAACTTAATTTATTGAAATTTAAAATGTTCGGAACCGCATATGTAAAACTAAATAATAATTAGCCACTAATAAACGCAAATATCAATCGGCGAAATTCTAAAGTACGATACATAATTGATAAACAGCGCATTGTGAGAATTTTTTAAAATTTTATAATTACATAATTTTGTAGCAACCTATGACCTTTTGATTTAAAGGTTATAAAGAACTCATCCTATTTTATATTGGAAAGGTTTTTTTCTTTAAATGTCAAAAAAACTTGACGTATTCCTCCACTATAATTATTATGTTCATTATTGTTTAAACTTTTCCGAAAACAATAATTGTTTTACTTTACTGCCTCAGGCACTTTTGTGCCGTCAATAGTAAAAGTTAATTTAATGTATCAATTACTTTTACGTTTAAAGAAAGAATAAAATGATATATTCGGAGCAAAAGTGACTTTTTGTGGCTCATCTGTAATTATTGTCGGTTCGCTCTATGCGATTTTACAAAACCTTACAGACTCACCACAAAAAATATAATTTTTGTTTCTTATAGAATAATATTTAATTAGCTAAAAAACAGAAGAAAAACAATATGTATTTAATTAAATTGTATTTCAGAAGCGAAGAAGTCAAAAGAACAAATAGTTATAACGTGTATTGGAATACACCAACATTTCAATGTGCAGCACATAAAAATTTTACAATTTTGGCCAAAAAGTATAACATAAAGCAAAACGAATTCGATAATTTCCGAGGAGATGTTATTTCCATTTTATACGATCCAGGAGCTTTTCCTGCTATATTAACTTCACCAAACCGCTCAAAAGTCGTTTATAGAAATGGAGGCGTACCTCAAGAAGGAAATTTGACTCATCACTTAAACATATTTAGAGATAAAATTGACGAGTTAATACCGAATACTGATTTTCCAGGTAAATCTTTTAATTTAATAAAATGTTGAAAAAACCTGATGCAGACCACACGACTTGATCGTACTTTTTCAAGATATTAAATTTTTACCACGTACACAGATATTTTTTGATTATTTCAGGAATTGGAGTTATTGATTTTGAAAGTTGGCGTCCAGTTTTTCGACAAAATTTTGGAACACTTGCTCCGTATAAAGAGTTATCGTACGAAATTGAAAAACAATTACATCCATTTTGGCCAAACATATTTATTGAAAAGGAAGCGCAAAGAAGGTTTGAACTGTATGGTAAAATTTTTATGGAAGAAACCTTAATTTATGCAAAGCAATTACGGCCCAAAGCTACTTGGGGATATTATGCTTATCCATATTGTTTCAATATGTCACCAAATAATATGAACACTCCATGTCCAAGTGAGGTTAAAAAGGAAAACGATGGGTGAGCCCATATATTCTTAAATATTGCATTATCTATGTATAATTTACAGGTTTTATCAAATAAGTATAAATATTTAAATTATATTCTTTACTCCTTTTAGAATTAACTGGTTGTTTCTTGAAAGCGACAACCTTAATCCTTCCCTGTATCTTCGCGAAAAAAATTTAAAACCAAAAGAAAGGCAACAATTAATTACAGGAAGAATACAAGAATCGCATAGAATAATAAAAGAAATAAATAAACCACAAGATCCGTCAATAATACCTTATTTTTGGTTTAAATATCAGGATACTAAAAATTTTTTGACAAAAGTAAGTTTCCTGTAGTATTTTAAGTTATCGAACGGTGTTGTAATAATTACTAACTTATAGGAAGATATTTACGATTCGTTACATAATTTAAAAAAGTTAAACGTTGATGGACTTATCATTTGGGGAAGTAGCAATGATGTAAATTCTAAACAAAAATGTGAAGAACTATATGAATATGTAGACAATATATTAGGTCCAGCAATTAACAGTACTTTGTAAATATATTAACAAATAAATACTTAAATTGGGTTAATTTTTTTTACAACCATTGCCCACAAAAGAAATAAAAAATTGTTAAAAAATATTAAATGTACCTATTAAAAATTATTCCAATGTAATGTAGAAGATGGGTAGGTATATCCCCATAAACAAAATTATTATTTGTTTACCGGTTTTGACTTTTTATGTATTTAAAATTTAAATACAGAATGTATCTACTATCATCTATAATATTATAAAGATACAGAAAAAAAAGAATTTGATGAAACTTTTACCCATAATTCCTCAAGATCTATGGAGTAACATTGGCTAAAAATTAAATTAATTACTTAATAGTTTGTCCGTACTTCCGTCTACATCAGCAATTTTTGATGTGCGATATTTTTTATTTCCATGACATATTTACCAGTATAATTTATTTAGTTAATACCAAACATTATTTATTTATTTGGTATAACATTATAAGACGTTTGTTCACAAAATTGAGCCATTTTCGGAGTAATTTACTATATTGGGCCTAGGTAGATAATTCCCACTATTATTTATTTCTAAATAATGTTTATTTTTGACAAACCATAATCCTTGATAACTTATTTGAAATCTAAATAAGCTTGAGCTTCAGTGTAATGGGAGTCATGCACCACAACGCTTAAACAATAATAATATAATCAATAGATAAGTGGTTTAGGTAGTGTAACTCGATATTAATCATATCAGATTTTTAGAATAAACCAAAAAATGCACAAACAATTTTTAGAACTAAAATGTTTAAGTTAACACAATGTTTGTAATGTTTAAGTAAACAAATGTTTAGTAAGGGTGGGTTATTTAAATCATTGACTATTTAGTAATGAAGATGAATATTTTAATTTATTAATTTCCATAGTATATTTGGTATCTATTCTAATTAAGCGATTGAGAGAAGCGCGAAAAGAAGCAATTTTATGTGTAAAAGGATGCGCAGAGCTATTATGCATAATTATATCAGCTTCCGTAGGTTAATGGAAAATATCAAAAGGGTGCTTATTGTGTCTTTAATTATTGTGAGATCTAAGTAATTGCTTCTATTGTTTACTTCTATTTCTTTAGTAAATTTAATATTATTGTTGTTTGTTAATAAAGTTGATCTAATTGTCTGAATAGATGTTAACGACATTATTATTTGTTTCAATGGTTCCCTCAGACAATTAGATTAAGTTTTTTAACTTTATTAACAAACAGCACTTTGGTTTATTCTAAAAATTTGATATGATTAATGCTAATATAACTTTGAATAAATAAAGAAAAATAAGTTTTTCTCAACTTCGATAAATAATTTTGTTAATTTCTCTTACAAATATATATTTTAATATTTAAGTTAAACTAAGCTAAAAAAATTTTATAAGAGCAGAAAATTTAAAATTTTCTCGGTATAAAAATATTATATGCGTTCAGCAAAAGCCTGGGCTGCCACGCTACTGTTTTTTAGGCAAACATAACTGCAATAGCTTGTGCAGAGGGCTTATGAGCCTTGGGAGGAGTGGAAACACAATCAAAGGTAAAGAAAAAACAGTTGCCCTTGCCAAAGCAGCTGCAAAATGACATATAATAGGACCAGAACTAACTTGTGGGTTAGTATACCGGACCATCAAGAAACTACAAAGCAAACAGCATCTTGTGTACTGGAGGGACCTTCCGGAACTAAGGCTATCGCGGATGTTCATTAGAGAGCCCTATGACGAAAGAAAACATGAAATCTGCAAGTTAAGTAGACCACAGCTGTCTAAACAGACACCTCAAGATTGGTTGAGGGTTGCAGAAGATTTCACATGTAGGAAGTGTGTGGAGGAGGAAGAATTACATCTTAGGTGAATGTTTAATCTTAGCTTCGAAGAGGCCAAGAACCTTAGTTTTGAATAACCGAAGAAATCACGCATTATCTGTATAATTAATTTAATTGAGGTAACTAAGCTGATAGAGCAAACTTTGGAACACAGGAAAATAAACCTCGAGCTGTAATGAAAGCGGATCTTGACTAAAACATTCAATAATATATTCTACATGTAAAAAATTGATTTTTGTAAGTCCCTTTCACGATTTACTAGATCAAAAGGTGGTAATATTTATTACAAATGATTTAGAGTTTTAAATATTTTGAAGCTAAAAAAACATTTTTTAGTGAAAATATCTAAGGAAAATATTAACAAAATAGACTTTCCAACTTACAATGTAAAATTCTAAAAACTATGATTAACTTGCTATCAAGCTTTTCTGAATTGTGCAGTAGAACATATTATTGATTCAATGCCAGTCAGAATACTTCCATTTCAAATATTTAAGGACAGTAGAATTTATTTTGACTCGCTTATGACTAATATCTGAATGCAGTGAGATGTAACACATAACTATTAAAGGAAACAGAAAAAAAGAATAGCAGTCACTTGATAATGAAAATGAATAAAACATACGTCAATTTTAACTGTCTTCTCATTTGATTTCCTTATCTTTTAGTTCTGTATTGCAAACATAAAAAACACCAAGACATACGTTTTGTAAATAATTAAATCATTATATAACCAAAAATCTTTTATTTTGTAATTGTCATCTTTGGCAAAGCCATGTACAACAAAAAACAAAACTAAGTTGTTGTGGTGGTAGTAGTAGTGGCAGCAGTCTTGGCTTCTTCCTTAAGACGATCCTTCTTCAAGAGACCCATAAATGCAGCCTTATCAGCAGCAGTTTGGAATCTGCCATGACCAAATTTGGAGGACGTATCAATGAACTTAAGGTTGATTTTCTCAAGAGCAATACGTTTAGTGTGAACCAATAATGATTTTCGAAGAGTTATGACACGCTTTTTAGAACCAACACAACAACCTTTGATCATGACATAATCATTGTTAACTTCACCGTAGTGGGGAAAACCACCCATTGGGGTAATAGTCTTCTCCGTTAGATCATATTCTGTAGAAGCATTATTTTTGATAACCTAAAAGAACATCGGCCTTAATTTCATTCTAACAAAGTAATTCATCAAATTTAAATTAAAAAAAAATCAGTCCTATCATTCATAATCAAATATGTATCATATTCCTTTTGGCTCTAAAGTCTCATCATTAAAAGAAATCATTTATATTTTATAAAATATAAAACTATATTTACCTTGCCATCTTTAGTATGAACTCCCACTCCAAGACGATATATTTTTTTGTTCATTTCAGTCCGATGATGGTAACCTTTTTGACCAGCACGAGCAACTGTGAAGGAAACTCGAGACGGATGCCATGCTCCAATGCAAGCAACTTTACGTAAACCCTTATGAGTTTTACGTGGCAACTTTTTAGTATGCCAACGTGAAGTTACACCTAAAAAAATATATATCAAGAATATGTACGAAGAGTAAGAATTTTAAAAGCTAAGCTTCAATAACTTCAGAAGGAAGGCAGCATGATTTTCTCGTCAAAAAAATTCAGACATGCACTATCATGTTTTAACATCATAAACTAGTGAAACTATACAAAAAAAAAACAACAAAATAATTACCTTTGTATCCTTTTCCCTTCGTCACACCAATGGTGTCGATCATTTCATCTTGCGCAAAGACAGAAGCAACAGGTACAGGTTTTTCCAAATGTTCTTTAACCCATGCAACTTTGTCGGCAACAGTACCACCATTTAATTGAATTTCCATTATGTGAGCTTTTTTCTGACGAAGGTTCAACAACTTCATCTAAAAGTTTGTTACTTAAAAATAATTTCAACTCGACTGTGTTGAACACCAACCTGAGTATGCGCAATGACACGCACTACTTTGCAATATTTAATTATCTTATTGAAGTCTCGTTCAATCGACTTCTTGCCAAGACTATCTTGCCATTTCTTATTGGCCTTACTGAAGGCCTTCTTCTTACTCTTATACCTGATAATGCAAGTAAATCAAAAACAAGAAAAATCCACGGCACTAAAAGCACAAAAGAAGGAAAGCCTCATAATTTTAGAGGAGACTTAACCTTCATGTCCTAGCCTTTCACAAAAATATAAAACAAGTTTGTGCAAGCAACAGACTAAATCATCTCTCATGCTACGATCGGAGAGCTTTTGTTTAGGTTAGTACAAACAATTTAAAAACAAACTATTAGCTTAACATACCAATTTTTGTAAAAACGACGGCGACATTCTTCTGAAAGATGTTCAGCCCAGATAGTTGCTAATGCTCTCAAACCATGAGGGGTTTCAATGTAGCCAACACATCCTACTACAATCATGGGAGGAGTTTCCAAAATTGTAACTGCTTCCACAATTTCCTTCTTATTTATTTCTGTTAAAAATATGTCAATTTAAAAATAGCAAAACTTTTTTTGATGATAAAAATGTATAGAACAGGGTTTATCTCAAGCGTCACAGCCCAGGGGCTACACAGAGTTTATGGAATCTGTCCGATGCACCTCCCGAAGGGTACTTTTTTTTCAACACTGCGACGGTAATTTCTACATGGTAAGAAATTCCTTAACGCCAGAGGAAGGTAAGTTCCAACTGATGTGTCGTTTTATGCACAAAAAATAAAACTTACTTGAACCAGGACGATCAGCTTCACGTAGCACGTGGGTCATACCAGCTTTGTAACCAATAAAAGCAGTTAAATGAACCGGCTTGCTGGGATCTTCTTTTGGAAATGCCTTCACTTTACCACGATGTCTGCGGGATCTCTTTTTTGGGTAGAAACCCATCGATCCATGACGAGGTGCACTGAATTTCCGATGAGACTACAAGAAATTTAGGGTTGTAAAAAATTATTTTTAAAAGTAATTAATATTAAAAATATGAAAATAATCAGACCGCCCTAGAATAATATCCTCATAATTATTCGGACTCAACCATAAACATTAAAATCTAAATCATCATTTTAAAGTAACCACGTGGTGGTTACGAAAAATTAATAAAAAACTATGTTAATAATCCCGGTTAACTTTATAAAATCGTAAACGTTTTAATAAATATTTGCAAATTTATAAAATATTTCAGATTATAACATATTTTTCATTTTTAAAAATTATTATTACATGATAGGTACTCACCATCTTAGATTGTCAAACGAAATGAACTTGCTGTGAAAGCTCTGAGAGATTCACAGGCCAAGTACTGTGGAAGTAGGTGGCGCTAACGTAAATTTTATTTGGCACCAAATTTAAAATATTAAATTAACGTTTTAAGTATATTATGTAAGCTGTAAGCAGGCTTAGGAGGTAAAGAAGTTTAATTTTTTCTTACTTTTGCTGACAAATAGAGCAGAATAAAATAATCTTAGGTAAGATAAAAAATTACAAAATAATGAAAATCTTTTCAAAATAATATTTATAATTTGAATTAATAATATCTACCTTTTTTATTATATTTATACCGAATTTTTTTAAATTTCTTATTAGAAATAAATGAATATTCTGAGAACTGACGTAACTCTGTACTACTAAATATATACAGCTGTATTCGTAAAAAGTTACAACAGGTTTATAAACCTATTATAAGCAAAATGTCAAAAAACATTATTCATAAACGTTCAATAGCGCTAAAAAACTGTTATAAGACTGATATAAAAGCGGTTTATAACCTAAAACAACCAATCAGCTGTAACCCATAACCTATAACAGTATTATAACTAAAACATTCCTGAGCGACACTTTAAGAAATTTTTATGAATACGGGTGATAGTCTTTTTAAATGTACCGATGTTAATTTGGGGAACCGCAGATATCTGGGTTGACGTATTACGACATTAAACGGATTGAAACAAGTGAATATAAAGTCGAATTTTTTGATATTTAATAAATTTTGAAAAAATGCTTTCATCTTATTATTTGGGCGAGAGCAGGTTCACAATTTTCTAAGTTTTGATTATATGTGGAAAGGGGGGGAGAGGGGGTAAAAATCATTGAAAGTTTGCTTCCGTAATATTTAAACGCCCTCTTCATCGCCATCCAGCCATATTAGTTATGTGATTAAAAACGGAACAAAAATTATTTTAAAAATTAATTTACGAATTCATTATTTTATGTTAAAAATTGTATAAAATTTAAATTTAACAATTGGTAAATTATATTTTTGTGTTTGTCAGTTTGTAAAGTGTCTGGTTATAAGTAATCGGTCACAATATATTTACAATACCTTGGGGGCCGTCCATTAATTACGTAGGGGTTTGAGAGGAGGGTGAGGGGTATTGAAAAACTTACGGACTTTTACGGAAAGGGGTTCGACATATTTTTTACGTAAGTTTAACTTAAATTAATTTTTTCTCTTTTTACATTGGTATACTTTCTACGTGGTTATTCAGGTAAAAAATATTCAAAATTGTAACAATAAACAATAATTAATTATTATACAGTGGACGCCGCGTATTGGAATCACGGTTAATGTTATCATTCGGGTATTATTATCACTTTCGCGAAGAACGAGCGAACGAATATAAATACACGCGGGAGACATCGTTTATTATAATCAAAAATTCGGTTTATGTTATCAAGTATTTTTCTTAAAATTGTTTTCTCCCACTGAAAATGGAGTTAGTTTGCAGTTTACGAGCATTTTTTTTCATTTTGTACACAAACCGGGGAACCACACAGACATGTTCATAAATCAGACCTGACTCAGGTGTATTACCTATATTACAGAAAATTGCTAGTATGCTGGTTTGAATTTACCTATAATTTATTGTGCATATTATTAGTTATTTTTATTTATCGAGAGTTCCTATTTTTGTTATTTCTTGTTTGTAATGCAATTCTATTTTTACATTGTATAATATTAAATTATGTATAGACGCAAATAGTCTTGTATATTGTTATTTAAAAAAATAAAATCGTCGTTGTATTTATATTTTCTGTTGTTTTTTTAAGTTAAATATTACTTAACACAAGTGATTAATATTTATTTTGTTAAATATGAACTAATATGATATAAATCAACTATTGGTTTTAAAAAAATTTAGTTTGAGAATTTTTCTATTCTTATTAAAAGTGAATTTACTTTTAATTAAAAATAGTTAGTTATCAAACCAAATTTTTTTTAAACTTTTACTGTTGATTTATTCATTATTTTCAATAAATAGAACATTTCAAGTGCATTTGAATCTGCCGCTAATTTATTTTAGTTCATAGAACTGCCAATTGCGGCGCTGTTGTCGCAAAATTGTTACCACTTTTTTAACATTGATAATCCATTGAATAAGTTTTGAATCATAATTTTTAAAAATTGTTTACTTTCATTTTGAAAATTATCTTAGGTATGTTGATTACGCTTAGTATTTGTGTGGTACTTAATCGATAGTTTATTAGCGATAATTCCGCACATATTATAAAACAATCCATAAGAAATGTCAAAATTGACAGTTTGCTAGCGGCTAAAGATTAAAAATTGTAATCATATCAAATTTTTAGCATAAACCAAAAAATGCACAAACACTTTCTCGAAACTAAAATGTTTAAAAGCGGTTGTACACCATTATATTTATACATGTAAAAATATATGATAAAATACATGTAAATTTACATGTACGCTGTACTGTAGTACACTGTCATATTTACATCTTAAAAATGATATAGTTTTTAAAATAGTAATGTTGGCTATAGTTGGAAAAATAAAATATCACTAAAAAAACTGTCACCAATTTCTTATTTCAGGTTATTTCAGTTGCGTTTCCATTCTGTTTTAAGTGCAACAAGTGAAACGCCAACTCCTAAGTGTAAAATCCCCAATAGTCACCAGAAATACACGTGTATGACCTTCAAAAATAGGACCTGTTCTATTCCGTCAATTTTTGCATGTAGAAATACATGTATAAATACAAGTGCAATTTTAAAGCGGTTGTACACCATTATATTTATACATGTAAAAATATATGATAAAATACATGTAAATTTACATGTACGCTGTACTGTAGTACACTGTCATATTTACATCTTAAAAATGATATAGTTTTTAAAATAGTAATGTTGGCTATAGTTGGAAAAATAAAATATCACTAAAAGAACTGTCACCAATTTCTTATTTCAGTTGCGTTTCCATTTCGTTTTAAGTGCAACAAGTGAAACGCCAACTCCTAAGTGTAAAATCCCCAAGAGTCACCAGAAATACACGTGTATGACCTTCAAAAATAGGACCTGTTCTATTCCGTCAATTTTTGCATGTAGAAATACATGTATAAATACAAGTGCAATTTTAGTGTAGTATACGCTACATTCAACATCTACATGTACATTTACATGTAAAATATGATGGTGTACTACGACCATTAGTTATCACAATATATAAAAATTGTACTTATGAAGAGACAAATTTGCAAGTGGATAAATTTTGAGGACCTTTTTTTGTTTACCTTTGCCACGACAGCCAAAACAAATTAAATATTAATTAATGTGACGTTAAATAATATACTACGTATTGTTTTTAATTTATAAATATTTAATACCTCAATAATCAATATCGTCGTTTATTCGCGGAATTATCTTACCAATTACAACGCGAGAACTGTTTCAATCATTAATTAATTAAAAATTTGACATTTACCTCCAAGCAACATGCGGTAATTTAGATTTTAGACTGAATATTTTCATAGAAAGTGATTTCACTTAATTTTGCATATTAGCTTCAGTCGAGACGATAAATCGACCGAAAGGCCGGCCCGAAATTTGACCACGTGGTAATAGTAACTCGTAAAAATAATGGTCTTTTTATCGAAATTTCTTGATTTTTGTAATTAGTAATTCATATACTTTCGCGTGGTAATAATATTTTTGCATTTTTATACAAAATTTTGTACGACCACGTTTTACGTACTTGGCAAATTTTGATTTACGCCTAGCAATGTTGCCGATTTCACGGGCAAGTCGCATTTATAATAATTTTATTTCACTTTTTTTGCGATTTTAGACTGAATATCTTCATAAAAATTGATATTTTCACTAAATTTTGCATATAGCTCCAGTCAAGATGATAAACCAGCCGAAGGCCGGGCGGCAATTTCACCTCGTGGTATAAGTATTTCGCATTTATAACAATTTTATTTCACATTTTTTTCATATTTAAACAATTACTGCATGTTGCTCGGAGGTAAATGTTAAATTTTTAATTAATTAATGATTGAAGCAGTTCTCGCGTTGTAATAGACAGTAACAGCCCCGAGCCGAGGGAAAAATTGGAAAATAAAACTTTCCCGACGAAAAATTTTTCTAGGGAAAGTTATTTTCTAATTAGAATAACAACGCGAGAATCACCAATTACGCGTTTCCGAAGATTGCCGAAGGGCGTTCAACATAGTATTTTCAAATTTTCCCTCTGACCGGGGATGTTATTTGTTTAATTGTTTTCGAATTAATGTATTCTTAAAAATTTCTTAACATTCTTTTATTGCTGCCGACGATAATTCTGACAATTCAGAAAAAATAATCTTAGAAAATTTTTAAAATTTGTCCCATAATATATATGACAGCATTGAGCCACGTTCCCTACCTTGTAAGCACTGGTTTGGGAAGTAGAGGTGTAATCGGGAAAATTTTCTTTAAAAGCTCACACTCTCAAAGGAACCTTTACAAAAATTCTTTTTGCATTCGAAATTAAATTATTAACCAACGAAAATTTAAGACAAATTGTTTCGGCAACACGCGATAGCTCATGTACAGTAAATTAAATTTTCATAAAATAATTTGAGTTCTCTTCCAGCTAATCATGTACTTCGTCGGTCATTAAGAAAAATATTAAAAAAAGCTCTAATAAACACTAACATGCGTTTTAAGCAAAATCTTGAGAAAAAAGCAAAAAAAGCACTATTAACATTAGGTCAAATCACTGCAATTTTTAAGAAACGTCAAGATCTAAAAAGAATGTCTTCTACTTATAATTTAGAGCAATAAGCAATAAGCTTAGAATCCGGGTTCTATACTGATAATGTATGATTTAATTCAATTCTATTTTAAATTTTCATAATAACCGACATAAAATTTTTTTATAATATTTTTAGATAAGTTGCCAAAAATTAACCAGAGGAATGCAATGAGGCAAGGGAGACAAAATTAATTTAAAAAAATTCTTACGTAATGTAAGGGGGGGGGGGAGACGATCAAATATTACAAAAATCGTCCTTACGTAATTAATGGACGCTTCCTTGATGCATGTGTAGAAACAGAGACGGATCCAGCGAAACTCTTAAGGGGGTCTTCAATTTACGTTTTTTGAAATACAATTGTTTTTTGTTTTTGTAAAATAATTATAAGAATTTGAACAAGTTTTGGCCGGTTTTTCATAAAAATTAATATACTTTATTTAAAAAAATAATAATAAAGAACTTAACATTGAAAGTATTGTGTATCGCTAGCGACTACTTTTTCTTATCTTTCTGGCAGTATGCGAATACAAATTTTGAGGTTATGTATTTTTTGGCATTTTTATAATAATGGAAATGCTGATCAGCCACACCATGACTTATTGATTGGAACAAGTGATAATCAGAAGGAGCAATGCCCTGTAAATATGGCGGGTGGGGTAGGACTTCTAATTTGAGCGTTCTAAGTAGGTTTTGATCGGTTTTGCAACATGTGGCCGAGCGTTGTCATGCTTCAATACTTCGTCGTGTTTCTTTTCGTAATGTGATCATTTTTCTTTCAATGCTAAGGTGAAGGTTTCGTTGTGTTTGAAGAGCTCATAATACACTATAGTCAGCTGATCCCAGCAAATACAGAGATTGAGATTGAAATGATAGATATTCGGCATTGCCGTTGATGTTGATGCATGGCCGGGCTTTTCAGTTTTCTACACTTTGGGTTATCGTAACTTTTTATCACCAGTTACGATAGGATGCAAAAAATCTTTTCTTTTCTGCCGTTGGAGCAGCTGTTCGACGTTTTTCGGCTTCAATTTGTACTGCATTCAAAATGATTATGCAGGTTTATTTTGAGTCTGGCATGGGTTTTTATCAAGTAATGCTTCTAGTTTTTCGTATTCAAACTTTTTGGGCGCGTTAGATTCTTCTTTATCTTCAACATCAAAATCATTAAATTTAAAGCGTCGAAACCAATCTCTGCATGTTGTTTCTGACAGAGCATGGTCGCCCTAAGTCTCCACAAGAATTCTATGTGCTTCAGCTGCAGATTTTTTTAAAGTAATACAGTAAAATACCCTGCAAATACTCTTTTTTTGATATGATTAACGTTATGAAAAAAATATTGTTTACAGTTCGTCGGAATAACTTATACAATAAAACTTCGATATAACGAACTAATTAGGGGGAGAGGGTGTTTGTTAAAGCCGGGTGTCCGTTATATAAAAATAGGTGTAAAATAAATCAAAAAAACTTTTTTTTAATACACTGTATTTAGATATAAACAAAAATACAAAACTAAATTCTATTTAATTGTCTTCGAACACTCGTTGTGAAATTACGTTGCTGTTTGATATCGACGCGCTTCTTTTTAACTTCTTTACATTTGATCGGGTTTTTTGTGCGTTATATCCAAAGTCCGTTATATCGAGTTACCCCACGCCACGCCACTCAACGCACGTATAGTATTCGTGCACAATAAATATAAGTAAGTTTCAATCATAGAGGTATATATTAAAACTACTGGAGGAACCACTAGGTGCAACAAAACGGTCCGACGTAAGTTTACGCTTCTCCCACTCCTTAAAGGATTCGGTTTAAATTTTGTAATGCAAAATCATAGGATAAATAATGTTTAAACGTTTAAATAAATGAATTATAAGAAATTAGGATGTGATAAATAATTAAAATAATTGTAGACATATTATAATGTGATTTTTAATTAAAAATTCACATTCTAATTTAAAAAATATATATAATTATTTTCAAAAAATTAATATCCTGTATATTTCTCTAAGTTCATACACATGAAATCTTGAAATTGGGGCAATCTAAAACTTTTGTAATTTTTAATTACAACTATCGTTTCATTTTAGGTTTTTTATTTGAGTTTGTTTAGTTTTCCGGTTTAGAATTTTTCAAAATAAGTTTATTTATTCATTTTGGCTTCAGGTAGGTATAATTTTTGTTTTTACTAAAGTGAAATAAATTTGACTTTTAATCAAGTTTGAATTTTGAATTTAACAGCATACTTTTCAATCATTTCAATAATTTTTCCAGGTTTGCCTGATGAGATTCCGAAAATCGAAACATACGGTTATATAACAGCGTGTCGCAAGCTAAATTATTCATTTAAATAGTTTTTGAACAATTTTACGTAAGTTATGAATTAAATTATTCTTCAATTTTATGTAACATATAAAAATTAATTTTATAAAAAAATATAATTATTTTCTTAAAAACACAAAAATAGAATTGTGAATTAAATTAAAAATACATAGCAAATAAAATTATAAAACACCGAAAGAGAAACAATTATACATTTTTTAATAAAATTAGTTTTGTAAGTTTACTTCTTACAGAACTGCCCTGCAAGACTTTAGAAATTGTTAACAATTTAACAACTAACAACTGCTAACAACTCAAAATTCATAGTTTTGAGAAAAACATTAATTGGAATAAACAATTATTAAAGGTTTGTTCTAAAGGTTCTATTGTTTATTACTAAATTTTTACATTATTATTATGTAATAATTGTGGAGCTTATTACTGAAAGGAAAACTTGCCTTTTATCAAAAGAAAACAACAAAATAACTAGAATTTTTACGGTATTGCCGTCAAATATGAAATAATTATTCATAATTTTTACTTACGAAACTTAAGATAGGTACTTAATTTTTATTAAACAAACATTTTTTTATTCCATGCTATAAAATCATTTATTTTCTATAACATGGCACATATAACTCCAAATCGGCATTTTTTGAGTTATAACATTATTTTTTTAATGTTTATCAACATTATATTATATTATTATAGTATTATCAACATAATAAGTCTGTGTTGTATTTAATTTTGAGGAGTTCTCGTCTATATAAATCATATTTACCACGTTATTATACAATGTCAAATCGAGTTTATACCTTTAAGGAGTGGGGGAACGCCATGTAAAATCGGACCGTTTTCTTTTCATAGGGATTATATGCAAGTGGTGCCTCCAGTAGTTCTAATATATACCTCTATGGTTTCAATGCATCGCGAACACACTAGCTGATGCAAAAAGGCTAAGATAACACCATCTGTCGAGAAACAACAAAAACTTATTTAAGTCTTTGTATTTTACGAAAGGTGGCGGTGTTTCTAACTACCGAGGTACTACCGAGTACTACCGAGGATATTAAGAGAGGGGGGGGGTGTTATCATTCCATTGTTATGAACTAATTATCGGTTTTTTAATTACTTACTTATTTTTTTTAAATAACGTTTCAGTATGTCCACATGGATTTATTAGATTGCAGTATCGTCTACATATAGAGTTACGTTTGTTTTCTGATGTACTAAGTATGTCATTTAATATGTGTATAGATTAAAAAGTTTTGGTACCAGCACGGTGTCTTGGCAAATTTATGCAATGATTGTCTTTATTGTAAATATAGGAATATTTTATTAATTTATGCGTCGGTTCTTCAATCCTAACTTTGTTAAAGTTTTGAAAAATCAATAGATTGCTTTATTGCTTTTAATTCTTTCTTGAATAGTTCAATTGTTTTTTGTTGTTGTCCGGGAGGTCTATCGGCTGCTTAGTTCTGCAAGATTAACGATACTATTTTTTTTCTGGCTGAATTACTCTACAGTTGCGACTTACACTTAACATTATATATTTTTTTCGCGGTGTTGTTTTCTTGAAAAAACATTTGGCTTTCTCGTAAAATAATAATAATAATAATATTAGAAATATCGCAATCGCTTCATTTATTTAATTATACTTAATCAATGGATAACAAAGGCCGGGAGGTGAGTAGTATAATTAAACTTTTTTATCTTCTCCACTTTTTAAATACTTCGCCAAGCCGCTGAAGCTTTTATAAATATATTGATCTATTTTAGTAATTGTATGTAGAGAAGATAATTATGTACTATGTGTACCTACTACCCCGTAGTATTTATGCACGTATCCTCCGTTTTGGGTTTTTTTAACCGCGTACGCCAATGCTGATAATAATATTATCTTATATTATGATTGTAGGACCCGAATTTAAATTTTTATCTTTTTAAAACAATATAATATACTAATCGAAAAATAATATTCACGAATGTTTGAATGGCATAATAATATATTTTTATAATAGGACTAAAACTTTGGAACCTGATATTATGGAAGTAAATTAATTTTAAATGGAATTCTATTTGTAACATTCAGAAATGGTTTTGATTGGAGGTTAATACCAATATAAATAAAAATTGTTTAATCAATAGATGTCCAGTCATAAGAGTATTTTAAGAGGTTACGTAAGTTTTGATGTATTGCAATTTTTAGGGGAAGTCCACTAATGAAAATAAAACAATTGAAAAAGTCCCTCCTCTTTTCTCAAGGCGCAATAAATGAGTTTCAGCATTTTATAATGTAAAGTACCTACAGCAATTATTGGAAACACGTACAGAAAATAGTGATAATTTAGTATTACTGCACATTATACGAATGTTGATGTAATAATTTTGTATTTGGAGTGCACCCCATAACACGAATTTTATTGATTACATTGAGAATTACGACCACTTCGGAACTGCTATTATTGGTTTATAATATACAGGTGAGTGTATTTAATTGTTTATTTTTTAATGTTGTTTTTAACACATTTACGTTTGTAGAAATGCAAATTTACGTTCATTATTTTAATTAAGTTAGGTTACTTCGGTTTTGCAATCGCTTCGGTTTGCTTGAATAAATGGTAGTGTCTCGGTGTGCGTCGAGAGACTCTGGGCAGTGGTTCGGCTACCTATCATAAATTTTAATGATTCTTTTTTATTGATGTACGAATTCCAAGAGGGAATCTCTCACACGAATAAAAATTTACTTATAGTTTGTTAACGTTAATTTAAGTATAATAAAGTCCATAAAACGGCCTAACTTTCAGTCTAAACATAAATGATATAAATAGGATATAAATAATTTTTTAGTAACAAAAAAATCAGCAGACAAACCATATATGGAATTGATATAAAAAAATAAATGCGTTTTATTTTTAATTATTTTTCAGTTTTTCATGAAAATAAGTGGCCCAGCAAAATTTATAGTGACTGTCAGTTATATTCGTACACCTAGAGGTACGAACGATTTTTCCCTATAAAATATGAAAATCCTACTAAACGATGAAAATTTATATAGATATAAAATTTAATATTACATCTATTTTATTGTGCAAGATAATTTTAAGTAAACTTGTAGTCATACCTAATCAGCAAAATTAAATAAAGCTTATAACGCTCGTAAAATTCGCACACTGTTGGTAATTTAAAATTATTAAAGTACAACCGGGGAATTGCAAATTTATTTTTTTATACGATGTTTTGCAATAACGAAACACAGTTGAACCAGTGTTATTTATTTCATAATAATTATGTTGCTTTACTGTAGAACTAGAAACAGTTATTAAAATGCATCAAATTACAATTGAAGAGCGTAAGTTGATAACTTTTCATTTTCATTATAAACATATAAAAGCAGTGGCGGCTCGTGGGGAAAAATTTTGGGTAGGCCAGCAATATTGTATATATAGATAAAATCTGCGGAAGATGTGAATATTTTCTTGAGTTATAATGATAGGCTCTATTAAGTCATTTTATTTAAATAATAGAATTACTTACTTTGGACGCTCCTATTTTAGCAATATAAATTGTACTTTTTAAAAACTTTTTTTAGCATATAAAAATCGCTTTTACAAAAATACTTTTGAGACATTTTTTGTAGATAATTTCATTCCCTTCATTTTTGTTTTCAAACATTCCTTTATTTGTTGCCTCGTTTTCGATCGAGAGTGACTTAAAGCAGTCTCGGTAAAAATCCCATGGGAATTTCTCGAGAAAACCATTGTGTATTTTAAATTTTATTAAAAAGTTTTACCGGGTCTGCTTTAAGTCACTCTCAGTCGAAAACGAGGCGACAAAATAAAAAAATGTATAGGAATAAAAATAAATACAATGAAATTTGCGACAAAAAATATCCAATAAGTATTGCTGTAAAAACAATTTTTATATAATAAAAACAATGTCTAAACGAAGCAATTTACATTGTTAACACAGGAAAGTCCAAATACTTTTTCGAATAACTGTACATTATGTTATAGTATTTATAAACAATGATTGATTCTCTTATTTTTGCTCTTCGCAAATCTGTCTATGACATTGTCGTGAAATGTGTCCGTTTTTAATAATTTATCAAGAATGTCTTTGTATTGATAAAAGTGCAAGTAAAGATAGACAAACTCGCAATATAATACCTACCGTTTAAACTATTTTGCAATAATAAAAATACACTACAAAGTGCAAAATACCGCTTAATTTCTTTTTTTGTTATTTAATTAATTTATTTAATTTGATATAAATATTCTTTTTTGTCATCTAAACAACTTTAAAATGCCGCTCGTATATGTCCGATAAGAAAAACTGTTTATGGCGAGGTATCATATAACTGCACAATATATGGTAGGCACGGGCCTAAGCGCTAGCTATTGAAGCTATAGTATTACTGTATCTGACGCCATGGTCCTACTGTTACATTGCGCTATATGGACCAAGCTAGGCCAGTGCCTACACTGTAATACTTTAAAGCAGATACAAATAAAAATATAAAACACGCTAATTTTTGCAGCTGTTATTGCAATTTTAAGTGCAAATAATGAAAAATAACAAATATTAATTGTCCATAATATTAAAATATTAATTATATTGTGCATAAAGAAAATGTTATTTATGTACATTAAATTTTGGGTAGGCCGGGCCTACCTTGCCTGTTCTTTAAAACCGCCACTGTATAAAAGTTATAATGACATCAGTTGAATCCTTAATCGGAATAGAAGTACCGTTTAATATACAGGGTGTTCCCGTGACTGTGGAGAACCTTTGAGATGGTGATAAAGGACACTTTTCTAAGACAAATTTTTAAATAAAATTTTTGTCAAAGTCCAAACCCTTGGAGGCTACCTCTCTTTAAAACAATGTTTTGAATTTTTGATTTTAAACGGCCATAGCTCCGATATTATTGATTTTATTAAGCCTTATGCTTATTCCTTAGCCTTATGACTTATTATTATTATCTTTGCGGGCTGTGGTATTGACCACACTGCACTGAATCTTAAACTTATTGGACACCCCGTCACAGAGTGTTGTTACTTATGGCTTAATAAATAATTTTTTTTACCTACACCTTTTTCATTATTTTAAAAATTTCTGTGGAAACGGTTGGTTTCTTAAAAAAATTTATTTGATCAAAGTTGTAGCCTGTTAAATTTCCTATCCGGTTTAGGCCGTTGGTTCAATAGTCAAATACAGGGCTCACAAGAAAAGAAAAAAAATAAAACCAGAATTTTTATTTTTCCTTTAATTTAATTTATAATTAAAAAACCGTTAGTCTAGACCAGTGGTTCCCAAACTTTTTTGTCTCGTAGACCCCTTGCTATGTTTTTCGGTTTTGACAGACCCCCTACTTACATAGTATTGAAAATTAAAACATACCAAATTAAAATTTATTATCTGTTATTATCTGTTATATTTGGCATCAATTTAGTTAGGTTTAATCTCAAACCTAAAGAGATAGGATAGGAGATTTACAACCGCGCTGAAACTTCTTTCCACTAGGCATGAGAAAAGGAAAGGAGGTTAATTTAAATTTAACCCAGGAGCGTATCAGGTACTATAATAGTTTCTGCAATAGTGCCTAACTTTCAACTAAAGTAACTACTACTATGAGATTCGCTATTGTTGACCCCCATTTACATGTCATGGACCCCCCAATATTTTTTTTCGCTGGCATAGATCCCTTGCAGTCCGTCGTCGATCCCCGGGGGTCGATATAGACCACTTTGGGAACCACTGGTCTAGACGATAAGAGGATATAACCTAATTTGTAGATAAGCAAATGATCTTTAAAAAATGTCTAATTCATTAAGTCTAAAAAATGAATAATATCGGAGCTATGGTCGTTTGAAATCAGAAATTCAAAATATTGTTTTAAAGGGAGGTACCCCCCAAGGGTTACCAAAGAACGAAATTAGACTCATTGCGGGGATGCTCACTGGACACTGCCAGGTGGGATATTACCTAAAAAAAATGGGACTGGTAGGCAATGACAGATGCAGACTCTGCGAATCGGAAATTGAATCGGCCGAACATATTATCTGCAGCTGCAATGCCTTAGCTCGACTTAGGCTAAAACACTTGGGACAAATACAACTGATACCCAAGGAGGTGCAAACAAAACCTTTCAGGAGTATCATATGTTTTTCTAGCAAAATTGACTTCCTGAAAACTTAATTAGTAGGGTTACGAACAAAAGATCAACACTGGTCGCAGTTCTGTAATGCTTCAGTAGCCAATCGACCCCTTAAGTACAATACAATACCCCCCAAGGGTTTGGACGTGGACAAAATTTTTATTTGAAAATTTGTCTTAGAAAAGTGCCATTTATCACTATCTCAAAGGTTCTCCACGGTCACGGGAGAACCTGAGAACTAGGAGAAGAATATCCTTATGATATAAAAAATAAGTTTATAAAAATCAAGGTGTGGGTCAATTAAAAAGCCCTCGTCGGTCAGTGTTTGACCCGCAGGTCATAGGTTTGCCACTACTGGTCTAGTAGGAGGAAGAGACGTGAATCTTCTAGAAAATATAGGGAATGTCGTCAGGGTTGGCCACCCTTTTAACTTTTGCCTATAACTTCCGTGTAAGAAAGAATTTTGTTAATTTAAGCACATGATCAGAAAGATCTAGGAATAAGGCCACTTTCGAGGCAATCGCAAATTGATAGGGTAAAAAATAGAGAACTTATGCGAGAATAAAAAAAAAATACTGTCAAGGTTGGCTCTTGCTGTCTAGGTTGGCCCACCGTTGAGAATCGCCAAATGCAAAAAATTAACTGGATGAAATAATAAACCAAATTCATTTTATTTTTATTCGATTGAGTGAAACTTTACAATATAATATCGCAGAGAACTGATTTACATGACACATTATTCCGAATCGCCGTTTTGGCAAATAAAATAACTCCTCGCCGTTTTGACACATTTTAAATGCACTTTTTTTCTTGCATTTGATGCACGAAATAGAGTTGTTGCGGTTCAGGCGACGAAGCATTTGCTTCCAAGCAGATGATGCATTTACCAACTTGGGTTTTTTGCAATGGTCCAACCTTGACAACAAGTTCCGTCACCACATCGCGTCACACTAACATCCAAACAGGTAACGAAATTGAATTTTTCTCTTGATTAATTTTTAAAGACTATCCATATAACACATTTTAGATAGATATTTCGGGATCGTTGTCTATGGGATCGACGCTTCGAATATTAGGACGTTCATTTAGAGCGGGTGTTTCCTTTTTCTTTTGCGGAAAATCGTCGCAGTGCTCTTGCTCGAATTAACCTTTATACGCCAGGTTGCGAACCATTTTTCAATGTTATTCACGCTTTCTTGAAATCGAGCGGTGGCGAGGTTCTGGTTTAGAGAAGAGGTGTAAACTGCTGTATCATCCGTATACAGTCAAATCTTCGTTCTTGGGTTTCTTGGGGTGGGAATGTCGATCATAAAGATGTTGAAGAGGATCGGGGCTAGGATGAACCCTTGTGGGACTCCGGCTGTGATGAAACGCTCAGATGAGAGGGTGCCTTCGAATTTGATTCTAAAGCGTCAACATTCGGAACATTTTATATAAGGGGGCCTTGATGCCAAGCGTAGAAAGAAAAAAAGAAAAAAATCTGTTTTTATATCGTCCCAATTTAAAGAGAAAGGGAGTGGGGAGAGAAGGGGATATTTTTGAAAAACGATCATTTTTGGGAGCGATTATTTTCTCCCCCCCCCCCTCCACCATAATAATAATGTGATTATAAAGTCCGTTTTAAACTTAAGAAATTTATTAATAACGCGAAATCAAAATCGGACATTTTGACTAATGCAGGGATTTATGAGCTCATTTCTGAATGCTCTCAAAAATACATTGGTTATATCGATAGATCTTTTAAAACACGATTTGATAAACAACCCGATCTCACAGAGTGCAGACGGAAAATCTACATTCCCGAAAATATTAGATAGGAACCACAATTTGGGGGGGGGGATTAAAAATTGGAATTTTTAGAAGAAATGGAAATTAATAAAGTAAAACATTTATAATTTTATACCCTTTTCTTTTTATATTTTCCTATCATAAAATACTTCCCCCCTCCCCCTCTCTATCTTAACATACAAGACCATATCTGAATTTGTTCATTAATATTTTCATACCCCTAAAATAGTAAAACACCCCAAAAAAATTCTTTTTTTAAAAATATCTCTCTCTCTCATCCATTCCCTTTCTCTTGCAATTTTGAAATTAAAAAGGGTTTTTTTCTGTTTTTATTTCTTTCTACTTTATCGCGTGATGATGCTATAATATGGTGAAAAGTTTGTGATAATATACTTACTGTGCATTTTATTTATGATTACCTAAAAAATATTTTAGTTATGAAAAGTGTGCGTGATTTTTTTGTTATTCTAAAATATCGATACGTTTAATATTGTTACGAAAGAATGTCTAATTATATTTGATGACTAATGTATGACGTCATGTATGATGAGTCATACATGATAACGGCATTAGTCATTCAAATATCGATGAATGTACGATCTAGAAAACGCGAAGAAGTGACTAGAAATTCCTGGAGGGTTATGGTATTTTCTGGAAGGCTGCATTTAAATGCAGCGCGATTTCCTGTCACGAATCAATTCCAGTTTGAACGCGCGACTGTTAACATAAATCAAGTGAACATAAATACAGTGAAGTGATAACGTTATACCGAGTGTTTAAATAAATATAGACCTAGTGTTAAATATAAATTATAGTGTAAATAAATTGTAGTGTAATTAGTGTTAGTGTTTATCTTAGTTTAGTAATTGTTATTAATCGTATCTGTAAATATTTGTATTAGCCCTTGTAGAAATAAATAAACGTTTTAATTTTCGTTACAATATCGAGTTACACTACTTAAACTTAAACCATAATCCATTTATTATGAATTTTATTACTTGCAAGAATTATTTAAAAATTAAATTTGGAACGTTAAAATTGTTGGTAGATAAGGACAGCGCATACATTTAAAAAAAAACTGCACTTGTATTTATAAATATTGCAATGTTAATTTGTAATTTAAATTAATTTTCCAAATTCTTTCAATTCAAATTTTTTCTTTAATATTAAATTTCAATAAAAGTATAAAAATGGTAACGTAAAATTTTTCGTATGCCGTTATCGCAACTGTCCTCTTTTCATCAACAATTTGTTCCTTAAATAAATTTTCACTTGAAAATGGAAAACTATACTTTCTAATTAATCTTGAATTACAATTTTTTAAATTTTATCTTTTTCTATTGACATCTTTAATTACTCGACCACTGCACTGCTTCTGTTTTATTCTCATTTAAAAAATCTTTCAAAATCAATATAGTAATCCAATTATAAATTTTTTTATAAAACAACAATTATAAAACAGTTTTCATAAAAAAATCCACTTTCTATTCAAAATATTACAAACTTATTTAATTAAATTATTTAATAAGGCTTTTTATCAACTTCTCCCAATTATACCAACATTCAAAATACTTCCATGAACTCATACAGAGTCATACAAATTAAAAATACAAAACAATAACAAAATTTCAAAGAACTTTAACAAAATAAACACAGAGACGGTAATATTATTTTGAAACACGACAATATATATTACATAGTCTACATAAAAATTTTGTTTATTTAACATTTTAACATTTAGTTTGGGGTTACTCCTTTAACAGAGGTTGTCTTGCTCAAGCAAGCGATTACAGAAAATACAGTTTATTCAATACAATTAGTTGCAATTAATATTTCAATGATAATACATCATTTAATAGTAAAGTTATTTAAGATAATTTAACTTTAAAAATCAGTTGTATTTTGTCAATAATCAGATAATTAATTTTTCTAAATCAAAAATATAAATAACACATAATTAGTTATTAGCAATGACTTAAGAAATATATTAAACTATTAATATATTATGTAAACATATTATTTTAAATAAATACTATATCGTTTAAAAAGTGTAGTAAGTAACTTCATTATTTCTAAAATTTCATCTACCTGCCTCAAACTTTCTGTCGATAATGTACAAAGAAAAAAGTATTTAAAAAACAATAAAAAACGACATTAATTCACATTTAACAGGTTTGGACTTAGAATATTTGAATAAACAAGAAAAAATAAAAATGAGAAATGACAAAGAATCTTTAAATACTGACTAAGAATTTTGAAAAAATTACGTTATAAAAATGTGATAAAAAATTTAAAATAAAACTTTGTAATACGATATAAAGGCCCCTATTTTACCATTATTTTCGATCATCAGTGGTATATAACATAATAAAAACGCTAAAATAATGAGAAGCAAGAAAAAATATACCAAACAAAATTGAAAAAATTAAAATTAAAAAAACAAGAAATTAAAAAAATTACTTTAAATTGATAATAACTTACCAAATAAAACCAAATAACTAATCTAAACATTGTCACGTGCTTAAATGAAAATTTTAAAGTTAAATACCTAAATAAAAATGATTCTTATCCCGTTACTATTGGTATTTGAAGTGGAGAACGCACAGTGTCATCGTGTCACTTCTAAATTGTAAATTTGAAAAGAAATTTCAAATTTTTACCACGTTTTTGCACCGAAAGGCACGTTATTATATTATAGAAAAAGAACCTAAAAAACGAATGTTTTTAACTACCACACTATCCACTTAAAAAATTCGTTTTTTGGGTTCTTTTTCGAATTTTTATACTTTACTTTGGAATGATTTTGTGGTTTTTGGGACCTTTCATGAAAAATTTGTTCTTGTGCTGATTTGAATCGGTTATAGAAAGCTTAAGATCTTTTTTCTGCTACTAAAATAAAGGACTTAAGCAAAAAAAAATTTATTTCTGAGTTATATCCACGCAGACTTTTTTTCTCTAATTATTAGAAAATTGAATTATATATTGTAATTCATTTCAATTTTAAGTATTTTTAACTTGTGAAGTGCACATTTTCATACTTCGAAAATTGTGCTGTATCCATATCCGTCAAGAAAAATAATGGTTACCATTTAAAAAATTTATGGTGCACAGATCACAAACAAAAAACAGAAACAATGACATTTACAAAAATAAAGTTGACGTGTCTGTGGATTTTCTGAAGAAATTCCTCGAAAAATTTGTATTGAATTTATTCCAAAGTTACGAGCTCACTGTATCATTCTGGTAAAGCCTTTCTGTTTTTATTACTTTATAATAAAAATGTATTGCTATTCGGAATATCAGCGTGTTTATTTAAATATTTGTATAATTATTATGTATAATCTAGATCTTTTTGCTTTAATGCATAATGTATAGCTTATCTGTATATTTGTTTAATTTTCATTACATTATGTAACTTTGTAGGTGGTATCAGAATGATTTGCATTCTATTTTTACGTACTAACGATTACATTACAAAATTAAGAACATCGACTTATTTGCATAATAATACATTAGTAATATTTTCATATTTTTTCAGTAAGAAAAAAATTTTCAATGGAACCTCATCTTAGACAGCCATCGGCCGAACGTCGTTTAGGCCAAAATACTATCGTACAACCACTTTTAACAGATTTGTACCAAATAACGATGGCTTATGCTTATTGGAAATCAGATAAAAAAAATGATATAGCAGTTTTCGATCTATTTTTTCGGAAGAATCCATTTCACGGAGAATTTACAATATTCGCCGGTTTGGAAGAGTGCGTTAAATTTTTGGAAAAGTTTCATTATTCTCAAAGCGATATTGAATACCTGAAGCAGACTCTACCTTCAAGTATAGAAAACGAGTTTTTTGACTTCATGGGTACATTGAATGCCAATGATATTACACTTTATGCAATCGACGAAGGTTCGGTTGTGTTTCCCAGAGTTCCCCTTTTAAGAATCGAAGGTCCTTTAATTGTCGCACAACTTTTAGAAACAACTTTTTTGAATCTGGTCAATTATGCAAGCTTAATGGCTACAAACGCTGCAAGATACCGCATGGCTGCTGGCGATCTACAATTATTGGAGTTTGGATTGCGCAGAGCACAAGGTCCAGATGGTGGTTTATCGGCTTCGAAATACTCTTACATTGGTGGATTTGATGGTACCAGCAATGTGCTAGCTGGAAAGTTATTCAATATTCCAGTGAAAGGAACGCACGGCCATTCTTATATTACGTCATTTACTGGGTTTTCCGATTTAATTTTTAAGAAATTGCAACCGAACAATGAAGGGGAACCACAAGATTTATTGGAATTATCTACCAAATGGAGAACCGAATTGGTACCATTATTTCGCGTGGTTAGTGCCGAAGTAAACGATGGCGAATTAGCGGCATTTATTTCTTATGCTATTGCTTTTCCGCGCCAGTTTACCGCATTGGTAGATACCTACGATGTTTTAAAAAGTGGTCTGTTAAATTTCTGTGCAGTTGCATTAGCTTTACACGAGTTAGGATACACAGCTCTTGGAATTAGACTCGATAGTGGCGATTTGTCGTATTTATCAATAGTCGCCAGAGATTATTTCGTTAAAATCAGCGAAAAGTACGAGTTACCATGGTTTAAAAATTTTGTAATAATGGCTTCTAATGACATCAACGAAGAAACCATTTTAAGTCTCAACGAACAGAAGCATCAAATAAATAGTTTTGGTATTGGAACTCACTTGGTAACTTGCCAGAAGCAACCTGCTTTGGGATGTGTCTATAAATTAGTGGAATTGAATGGTTTGCCTAGAATAAAATTGAGCCAAGATGTAAGTAAAGTAACTATACCGGGGCGTAAGAATGTTTTTCGTTTATATGGGGAAAGTGGCTACATTTTGATAGATTTGTTGCAAAAATGGGATGAAGATCCACCAGAAACTGGAAAAAAGGTACTTTGCAGACATCCGTTTGAAGAATCAAAAAGGGCGTTTGTTACTCCTAATAAAGTTGAACCTTTGTATAAAGTTTATTGGAAGAATGGAGAAATATGCGAGTCTCTACCAAACATGCAAGAAATCCGGGCATGTGTAAAGACATCCATGAAGGCTTTAAGGTCAGATATTAAGCGAAATTTAAATCCTACTCCATATAAAGTATCCGTTAGTGACAAATTATATAATTTCCTTCACGATTTATGGTTAGAGAATGCACCTATTGGTGAATTGTCATAATTTTTTTTTTTATTTTTTTTTTTATTAGTTTGGAAATATTTATGCCTTGTTAATAGTTTTACACCTATGTATGTAGGTAATAGGTACTTAACTACACCTTTGTTTTTTTGACTTACATTTTCAAATTTTAAAATAGTTTATAACAAACAATAAAATTACCTATAATATTTTTAGACAAAACACGAAAATGTTAGCGTTTAAAATGTTTTTATCAATAAAATATGTTTTTAGCATCTGTTTTGCTTAATTTTTTATGAAAAATTAAAAGAAAAATAATTGGCGACTGAATGGAACATTCAGAAGTCACAGCTATGATTATAAGAAAGTTAATCATTCTCACACATTCGACCCAAGTAGCTTTAGCATTGGTAGTCAATTAATAGCACTAACAAATAGGACAATGCTCTTCTCTGTGTTGATATTCTTGATGTAACTTATAAATTTATAAGCGTAATGATGCTATGTGGTGTCCAAAGGCTTTATAATTGTTTTGCGAAGATTTCAATCTCGTCAACGAACTGCAAAAAAATTTTGTATAAAATGAAAGTGAGCGAATAGCTGACCGCTTAGAGTGTTATAGCTTCTCATGGTTTAAAGCTTTTTTTTTTAACTTATTTTAGAACTTTTGTTCTGTTTTTTACCATTACGCACCAAGTTTTTACACTTGGCACTGTGGGTCTGTGAGCACTTGCATTAATATTCTGGTAGGGTGCTAACCTTGCCAGATGCATGGCCCTTAGATCAAACTTGGGTTTTAGATCACAGCAGTGCAGTTGGCGCGACCAAGCACCGAACCGCGGTCTCCCGCTCCGTAGCATGTCGATTTAAGCCTTATACCACACTGCTGGTCAAAAAATAGGTAAAAATAGTAAGTAAGTAAATAGTAAAAATGGTTAGCGATGCTCATTAATATAATATGTTAGCTGAATAACTGCTGACACTAAGGTACCTGATTCGAATCCGTAAAAGTCTTCTTCTTTAAGTGAAGACTATCAACTTGGCAGTAGCCAAAGTGACGTACCAAGGAATTACTAATGGAGTAGTTTCCCGTTGCCTTCTCCATAGCCAACAGATCGATATTGGGCTAGATCACAACAGTGTAGTCGGTGCGACAAAGAATCGAACCACTGTCTCCCGCGTCGTCGATTTAAGCCTTACACCTTATCTCTGGCCGGGAAGAATATAAACTTTCTTATGATTTTTTCGGTTATTCGGAGGGCACTTAAAGCGATCATTGCCACGATCAACTACTAAAAACAGGGTTACAGGCATTCCCCAATTCAGTTTAAGCAACCGTGGAGTCTAAATGCATAAACATTTCTTGACAGAGAAAGAGGCTGATGGCCCAGCAGTGGAATGAAGAGGTTAATAAAGAAGAAGCATACTGTCACATCATTCACTCATCAAACGTCTGTCTATTGGTTCTAGGTAGTATTATAAATAGCCAAAATAAAAAAAAATAATAGGCACTACCCAGTTTTGTATTTAAACTTAGGTAATAAAAACAGCAATACTCTGGCATCAAAGAAGCAGGTTTGCTGGGATACTAGCTCCCTGCTCCTCTATAAACTTTGGTATCATTTGAAACCGATCAATACAATACCGATTTTTCTTTTTAGTAAAAAAGTTGAAAACTTAAACTACCAAAGCAATCAAATTAATTAATAATCAAAATAACTACATTAGAAGACACGATCATTCACTTAGTAGTTGTACGATCTACTGTTTACATGAAAAGGAGATGCGATTATGTTATCAACACTATATAATCTGGTTCTGGAAAAAATAATCAGAAATTTAGAGCTTAAGAGAACGATAAACTACAAAGAGGTGCAAGTGATTGTCTACGCTGACGATGTGGTCATAATATCAAGAACTCTAGGAAAATTAATTGAGAGCTTTAAGAACATGAAAGACATAGCAGCAAAAATGGGATTATTAGGTATTAAATCAAGAAAAACAAAATATATGAAATTTCAAACAAAAATGCGGGAAAAACAAGCAATTTAACAAACAATTATATCTATCTAGGAGTTGGTACAAATAAATAACAGAAATGAAAGACAGGAAGAACTGAGAAGAAGAAAGCAATTAGGAGAAAAAGCATACTACGTGAACTATATCACATTCTGCTCAGATCTAAATACATAAGGCCGGTTCTCACATATGCGGCGGAGACAATGTGTTACAACAAAAAAGAAGAGGAAGAGATGAGAATTCTAGAAATAAAAATATTGGGATCAACTCGAATCAATGAAGAGGAAACGAGACCATTGATGAACCATGATAAACAACGAAGACATCATACGTACAATGAAATCACTTACTTAGAATAAGGTGGATGGAACATGTGATGAGAAGCAACAAAGATGCAATCATTAAACGAATAACGAAATGAAGACTGGTAGAGGACCGTACCGGGGGAAGACCCAAGGTAAGATGGAGGGATCAGATCACAATAAACAATCTGAGAACCACGAAGGTCGAGAACTGGTAAAAAAATAGTACAGTCAAGCATGGAGAAAAATAATATTTAAAAAAGCAATAAAAACAACAAATTAACATTTAACAGGTTTGGACTAAGAATATTTGAATAAACAAGAAATGAAGTTTGAAAAAATTACGTTATAAAAATGATGAAAATTTAAAATATAAAATAAAAACTTTGTAATACGATATAAAGGCCCCTATTTCACAATTATTATTGATCATCAGTCGTATTTAACATGAGAAACCAAGAAATTTAAAATTTTTTTATTGCGCAAACAATTCTAATCGACTTTGACAATTAATAACAGACAATATTAAGTAATACCAAAAACAATTAATGGAATTTTATTGACTAGAAAATTAAAAATTTTCTTAATTAATATTGTAGTGGTATTCTTTGGGGCAAACGAGAACCCTTCACTATCCAAAAAGTTACTTCGTTATTAGTCGTAGAACAAGAGCTCTTTTCAGTAGTCGGTTCCCGTGATAAGCCTTCGTTGCCGGTGAAAGAAAACAAAAACTCATTATAGTAGGCAAATTGAAAAAAATGTATTGTTGAAAAATGGAGTTTTATTTGGTGACAGTTTCACCTTTAGCAGATTGGAAATTTGGGTGTTTTGTGTTGATTCGTAGAATTGGATGCACAGTTATTGTTAATCCTGATGATACTAGCATCTAATTTTATTAACTTTTTAAGTGTAGTAGTGTCAGAAATTTGTACAATGTGATTGGAAAATTAATGTTCATAAAAATTAATAAAAATGCACTTTAAAAATTTAGTGATAGTTTAATCTACCTGTTGATACTGTTGTCACTGACTCAGCAGGATGTTGCATTCGCTCACTGTTTAGTCGGTAGTTGGATATATCAGAGGGTGCTCTGGCTCATGTGCTTCCCTTCTTTGCTGCTGTTGAAATCTTATTTGACTTACGAATAATTTCTAGTATCGCTTGCTGTAATCTTCACAAATTATTACGTGTCTTGTGATAATCCACATGTAATATCAACGGTAGTTAAGGTAAGTTTTATAACTTTTTAAAATCTTCACTTGGAAATTTCCAATATGGCGGCCGCATCTTATCGTATACGACGTAAATGTGGCTTTCTCAAATAATTAAATATGACTTTCAGGAAAAACGTCTCCGCTGCAAGAATGCTTCTTTTCGAAACTTGACAAAAGGATCTCAGTATTCAACAATATTTCACCTTTCACAAAGTGAAATTCGCACAAGAAAAACTAATTTATGCTCCGCAGAAATTTGCACGTCTTACGGAATCAACTTTCTTCCGTCGATCTCTCTCTGCAATCTTACCAATCTTGCTTTCAAGTTGACAAAACCAAAAATCTTGAAAGTAAGTCAAATTTTACTTTTGTTTTAGGTCACTGCATTTTATACAAATTATTGTATTGATAGTGGTTTTGTCAGTGGCGTAGCCAAGGGGGAGGGCTGCCTCCCCCGAAATTATTAATTCATAATTTTACAATGACTTCAAACCATGTATTGTCGTGTTTCGAAACACTAAAAACCACAAATTAATTTATTTTGTAAATAATTTTTAAAATTCAATTTTATTATTTATTTATTTATCACATTGTATAAAGTTGTTAAGTTTTGCTATGTAAAATAAGAGTAGGGTTCGAAGATGGAAGAAAAGAGTGGGACTTGGATATAGGACACCAAGACGGGCTCTGGCCTTGACGTCGAGTCGAGCGGATGAAAAACCATTCCGCAATAATTGATTGTTAATTGTTTTTGAAAATAAATAAGTTAAATTAAGTTGAGTTTTTTTTTTTAATTATTAAAGTGAAGTGCCAAATTGGAAAATAGGAAGAATTTATGACAATTTTGGTCGATGCAAAATTGCATAGCAACAAATTTGTGAGGCCAGCTGCTAAAATACACGTGCGCTACAATACCACACACAAAAGGTAAATTTTGAGTTTTAATTTACAATTTAAAAAAAACGAAGAGGAGTCTCATGCTCGATAAAAATTTTTTTACGATTGCATGGAGGGTGGTTTGATATTTTATCGCACCTAAATTAAAAACAGCTACCCTTCATGATAGTATAGATTCTATATAAATGATTTTCAAGACACTAATGATACTTTACTAGCAGTTCACAGGAATGTGCCTATTAATGTAGAAGAGCTTATAAATACTTTTGGAAATAAAAATAATTACAATTATAATATAATAATAATATCTATGACTTAGTTTTTAATGTTTATTTATGTAGTTGGAAACTATTATTATTGTCATTAACATAAAAAATGTCTGACGAAATCCTTTTTTCGAAGAAATTATTTTTTATTGTAATTTTTTAACTTTCTATTGAGCGCATGACTTTGAAGATTTGAAAAATTTTTGCCTGCGACGCTATTAAAAACGGCTCTCTGCGCTTGCCCCCCCCCCCCCCCCCCCCCGAATCAAATTCCTAGCTACGCCACTGGGGTTTGTTTTACATTTTACATAAAATAATTCTGCTTGCACCACTTTTCAAGAACGATTGCTTCATATCAGCGAAGTGGTTACCGAACAAAAAACCGAGAATAAAGGCTATTTTTATTTCCACCGATATTGGCGCGCAAATACAAAATTTAAATTAAAATTATAACCTACTAAATTTTAACTTTGCCTACAAAAATCAAAACATAAATATTTTATGATATTCCAGATCAGGTTTGATGACAACGACAAGTCAAGACCGCACTCGATAATTTTGTTTAGTATTTAAGTGTTTTTATTTTTACGTTTTTGTTTGTATAAAGTAACCCATGCAGGGTTATTATAATATTATTGTACATATTATTTTTACTAATTAATATAGTGGCTTTAATACAATTTTATTTTTATTTATTGGTTTTACTGTGCTTCATTTGTCCGAAGTATTGTATTATACCTGTGACGTACTGACGTGAAATGGCAGCTAATATGCTGCAATTGTAATTTAGTTGTTTAACATTGACATAAAGTCACAAAATAAATAAAAAAAATAAAAAATAAAAATATTGTGTTAACTTAAAACAGTTTAGTTCTAAAAAGTGTTTGCGTATTTTTGGTTTTTCTAAAACGTTTTTGATATAATAAAATTAATTGTTTTAAATAAATTATAATAGCGAAAGTATTGTAGGATATAATTTTTATCTCAAAAATTAAATAATTTATGTTTTACAGTTAGTAGATGAAATCTAAAATATAAAAATAAAACAATAAAGTTTTATCTTATTACCTTTTACCTTATTTATTAAACAATAAATTAAAAAAAAACAAGGAAGAACAAATAAGAATAAATCAAAAAAAAAGAGAAAAAAACCTAAGAAAATCAATTACAAGAATATTTCAATGATATAATAATAGATTTTATGTGATATCAATGTTAAATAAAATTTTTAATTTTTATTATATAATTTTGGTGTATTAATAAAAGATTATGTAATATTTACTATTGAGCACCAAACTGTGTCAGTAGTGTGTTCGCTATTATGACATCATAACGTTTATGTTGCGCGAGTGACTGCTAATTATATTACTACGCATTTGCGAACTCGGTAACTAAAAGGAAATAAAAAAATATTCTTTTTTATTGTTACGCAACGAAATGTTCTTAAGAAATAAAAAATATATAACACTAAACGTTAACATCCATGTTATAGGTATTATTACTGTCGGTGCAATGTAATGAAGTATTAGTACGTACTGTAATGAATGTTACGTAATTTTTATCAAATCTTGTATGTACTTCAAATCGAAATTTTATTTTTCTAAATATCATAATCTATTTATCAATTTATTATCATAGCTCTTTATAGGTATTTTACGATAATCATCGAAAAATTAAATATATTAAAAAATTCTAATAAGAATTTCATTTAGCAACATTGGTGCGGGTCATTGATACCCGGATAGGAATTATGATAATTCATTATAATAATATAATTATTGCAAGTTTGCGAATATTGACCGAATAAAAGGAATAATTAACGTAAATATTTCAGTAAGGTCATGTTAAATCGAATTATAATTTAGATGGTGATATTTTATTGTTAATAATAACTTTGAGTTAATACCCTAGATATTAGAACACATTAAAATTCCATATATTATATTTACCCCCTATAGTTTTTTTTGTTAATGCTCGGTTTCATAAAACTCTTAATACCGTTAGAAAACACGACCATAAAAATCACAGATTAATTTTAACGGATTGTTAAAATTTTTATAAATTAATTTCATAACAATAATAAATTTTTTTATAATTTTTAAATATTTTATGAATGCAGAATTTAATAAAATTTTGTACAAACTACCTTATCTTGGTGGTATTAATTTGTTACTTTATTTTGAACTTTATCTTTTTTCAAAATTTTTTTTTTATGTTATAAAATTTACTTAATTTTAACATAGTTTTACATTAATTAGTTTGGATTATTAAGGTTACATTGTAAATATTTATTTATAACATCACTTTAGGTGACAAAAATTGGTGAGGTTTTTGACTTTTGTTATCTATTAACGTAAAGATCTTAGAATTTGCAATTAAATTCCGAGTCAATATCCGATAATTACTCATAGATAACCTTTGGTTTAGGTGTTTCCAATTAGGACGATGGCATTAAATTTGCATTAATTGAACGTCCTTCAACTTGCGCAAAGTACTTGTGACCAATATAAAAGCAGAAATTAAGCACAAAGTCATACATAAGTAAATCTACATTCTACACTAACTCAAAATGATTATTGCTATAGCATTAGTGTGCATTTGCTTAGCATTTTTTTTTCATTTGGTTTTTGTGAAACCTCACAATTATTGGAGAGACCATGGAGTCGAGTTTGAGAAACCATCATTTCTTTTTGGAAGTTTGGCTCCTGTGATTTTGCAGAAATGTTCCATAGCTGTTCTGCTAAAAAAATTTTACGATAAATGTGACAAGGAAAGGTAAATGCAAATACTTTTTTTTTTATATTTTTGCCGAAATTTTTCTGACATCAAAATTAAATCATTGCAGGTTTGTAGCACTCTATCAGTTTTATCAACCTGTACTGTTGGTAAAGGATCTCGACCTGGTAAGACAAATATTCATCAAAGAATTCGATTCTTTTCCGGAACACAAATCATTTGCATCAAAAGAGTCTGATCCGATATGGACAAATACTCTTTTTGCAATGGAAGGTATTAATTATAGCTAAATCCAAATTTAAAAGTTTAACTTATTGGGTGTTTTAGGAGGTCAAAAATGGAAGGACCTTCGTTCAATTTTAAGTCCGGCGTTTACTACCAACAAATTAAAAACCATGTTTTCTCTAATTGTGGAATGTGCTCAACAGTTAGTAGATTACTTCGATAACGACAACTTAATATCTTTAGAGATTAAAGAGGTTTTTTCAAAAGTGACCAACGATATTATTGCTACAACAGCATTTGGCGTATCCTGCAACTCGTTAAAGAATCCCAACAATGAAATGTTATTAACTGGAACCAATGCCACTATGTTCAGTGGATTTTTAATGAAAATAAAATTTTTTGCTGCATCTGTTACACCTGTGCTAGCTAAGGTAACGAAATATATTTTTGTAATTTTACTTATAAATTAATTAAATAACTTTGCAGTATTTACGAATTCGATTTGTCAATGAAGAAAATAGCGCTTTCTTTAGAAAACTTATTATGGAAACAATTTCTTTTCGTGAAAAAAATGGAGTTATAAGACCGGATATGTTACATTTAATGATGGAAGCTAGGAAAGGAAAACTAAAGAACGATGATGTAGTGAACGAGGGAACTGATTTGGAAATAGAAACAGCAAAAAAGAACAAAGCCATACTTTCGGACGATGTCGTAATAGCTCAAGTTGTGAACTTTTATTTTGCTGGATTTGATACAGTATCAACCGCTATGAGTTATACTGCGTACGAATTAGCTGTACAACCCGATATTCAAAATAGATTATATGATGAAATTATTCAAACATTGGATAAATGTAAAGGGCAGCTCACTTACGAATCACTATTAGGAATGAAATATTTAGATATGGTGATTTCTGGTAATTAGTTTTTAAATTTTGATAATGAATATGCTAATTTATTGCACATTTTTCAGAAAGTTTACGAAAATGGCCACCGTTCGCAGTTAGTGATAGAAAAGCAGTGAAACCGTTTACAATAACATCCACCGAAGGCAAAACAATACATTTAGATGATAACGTGATATGCCAATTGCCAATATTTGCAATTCATAGAGATCCAAATTATTATCCGCAACCTGAAAAATTTGATCCCGAGAGATTCAGTGATGAAAATAAATCCAACATTCCATCTCTCGCATATATTCCATTTGGAGTTGGACCTAGGAATTGCATAGGTAAAAATTGCTTTTTAAATTTTGCAAACTGAAAATCACTGACAAGAATTTTAAAACTGACAATAACATAGAAAGAAATTCTTGCAAATGAATGAAATGATATCATTACAATATAATAAAGAAGAAGTAAAATGTATTTATCTGTTCAAAAACATTCTGCTTCTTTTTATTAATTTTGTTTGTAATTACTATAATTTTAAACTTTTGTTTAGGAAATCGTTTTGGATTATTGGTAGTAAAAACTGTAATTTTTTATTTAATTCGTAAATTTGAAGTAATACCCGTGGAGAAAACTCCCATTCCTTTAAAATTGAGTAAGACAAATGTTAATCCAGTTCCCGAAGATGGATATTGGTTAGGTCTAAAAGCAAGAAAAACTGTATAAAAATTATTTTAAGCAATTTATGATATGTACTTATTTTAATATAGTTGTAACAAATTTTGTATATTAGCGAGATTAGATTAGTTTAATTAAATATTAATTATCAAATTATTGTTCAAACACAATAAATTTTCTTAATATCTATAAATAATTAATTCTACCGGAAAATTATTAAAAACTAGCTCAGTTTTTATAGACACAATAATTTTTTTGCATAAATTGAAAGATAAGATTAAAATGAAGCGATTCATTTAGGACGAACCTAAATTTTACCTTTAATTTCCGAAATAATCGAATCTGAAATATTGATTTTTCATGTAAGAGTTGTTGAAATTCTCATTGTGTTGACGGTATGCGTATTGTATTTATTTTAGTGGGCGGGGCAACCCACACTTGAGTTCCGGAATCGCTAGAGAGGACATCTTATTTAAAATAGGAATTTGTTAATTATAACTGAATTTAACGTAAACACAAAGGTCAGCGCCTTTATAGATTTGTAATCTTCGAGTTCTGTCGCACTTTGGAAATATTTTTTATTTTCTTGTTGTACTTCGATTTCTAAGTCCTTAGATATGTAATTTTGGGGTTCGGTTGTTCTATAGGGATTTTTTAATTTTTGTGATGTACTTCGAGATCAATGTCTTCCATATCTGCAGTTTTGAATGCATTTTATAATCATAAACACTTTTATAAAATAAAACACGTTATGAGGACGGCGGGTAGGGGGGGGGAATGTACACTTGCAGTTTTTGGCCGTATTTAAATGTATTTTTGAATAATCTATAAAATTTAATTTTTATATTTGTAAATTATAGGTTCTGAGCTATTTGCATTGGAACATTTTTAAATTCGAGGGTCGGTTTAAAGTGCTACTCCCTGTTTATTCAAATTAATACGTTTTTCTTTAAGGCAGAAATACTATTAATGTCAAAATAGACAAAATAATATCTTATTTTTTATTCAAAACATTAGGTACAGATTTTTAATTTTTACTCCGCGTTTGGTCTAGGTGCATTTGACCTTGAAAAAGAGACAAAAACTGCATTTACAACCTCTTTCGCACCTCTTTCGCAACCTCTTTCTAAGAGAAAACAAAATATAAATAAGACAATGAGATTAAGATTCTTGATAATTTGGCTCGAGAGTTTTGAATTAATTTTGATTTGGGAGTTTGATTTATTTTTGTTTTTGAAGTTTGAATGGGATTTTGTAAATTCCCCTTCAAATTTAATTATAAACTATGAACTGCTCTTCAAACTACCCATTTTTTTTTCTAGGTCGGTGTTTTTTTTAGTTCGGTTGTCTTTCAGTGCATCGGTACATAGTCTTTTGCTTTTCTAGATTCGTCGTCCTTTAGGGATTTGGGATTTGGGTCAGTTTGATTCAGAAAGATTTAGTGCAATTATTAATTTAGTTGATTACATTTAATTATATTTAAAAAATAATTTTTTTATAATTATTTATTATTTAAAAAAATTACAATAAAAATAAAGTATTAAAATTTATTGAAGGTTAAAAATACATTGAAAATTAAGGTAAAAAAAGTACAAAAAGGGGGTCGTTAAAAATATATAAATAAAGATGGTGAACGTCTGATGCTTAAATGCTTCCACTACTATAAGTCAAGATCCATGGTTTGAGACCGAACAGAGCAAGAACTTTATCTCTCTCTTGGAGGGAAATGGCAAACTATCGAGGTAATGAATGTATCTTGAAAACCCTTCATAAAATAAAGTGGTCAGTCAAAACCCAATCTAGGTTGTAACTAGGTAGTATTGTAAATATTTAATTAATTTAAAAAACTTACGATAAAAATAATAATACAAAAATAAGGCATAAAAAGTAATTAATTATGGTATATAAAAATTAAATTGAAAAAAGATGTTAAAAATGAAAGAATCGAATTAAATAAGACTTAAAAATGTTTTATAACGAAGACACGAGCCGGTATGCAATATTATACACTATAATATAAAACCCATATCTTTCTGCCTGTCATTGTTATTGGGAGTGCGGTGTCTCTATATAGCTATAGCGCAACTAATAAGATGAATTACAACATTCATATCAGTTCGTTCTCGGTGGATCAATGGTACGCGGGGCTCCAAAATACCGTCGAAATTTTAGGTTGGGATCTTTTAGCGGGCGACTTTTTATATCGTATACAAAGTTATAGACGATGTTACTCTTCGTCTTAACTGGAGTTAAGACGCCCTAAGTAACGGAATAGTGACCACTTCTTTTTCAGGGAGGTTTTCTTGGCAGATACCTCGGTGGTTGGCCATTGCCCGTTGAGGGAAGATGGTCAGAATAAAGTTTTTGTATGGTATGTGAATTAGCCTTTAATTTGTAATTTTGAAGTAGACATTGGGAATCCTCATTGCTCCTCGTTGGACATGTTTTTGATTAAACAAATTTCGAGACATTGCAGATTTTCTTAAATTTTAATTGTATAATAAATTTTGCTTGATAATAATTAATTAATTAGTTTTATCGATTAAAAGGGATGAAATAAAAAATAAAGTTTGATAAAAGAAATTAAGAACATGGTATGGTTATCTGTTTATTTTTTCCTGCAATATTAATTAAAATTTTTTATCTTACAGTTAGAGGGTAAATTCGTATTTAAAAATGTATAACAAATTAAAAGATTGAAACGCTATTACATTTAAAATCAATTCCAATTAAAAAATTAAAATTAGAGTTATTTTAAACTACTGCTACTTTTTGTTCTGGCTGAATTTTGTTCATTATGACCAAATTTTTGTAAATTCCATCTAATATGCGTTGAACTTCATCTCTATGTGAAATCAATTCCTTATCAACACTCAGAGTTAATTGTAATCTTCCATTATAAGTCGCAATTGTCAAACTAACTCCTGCAAATTACAAAAATTATAATCAAGAAGTTATCACAGTGTCATACAGGGTGAGAAAATTATAACTGGAAACATGATTCAAAATGCATAGGATATTCCAAAAAACCAGTGGTCCATTTGAACCGCACCAAATTGGCAAGTTTTGGAAACGTGCTCTTGAGTTAAAATTAGAGCTTACTGCTATGTAAATAATTTAAGATAAAATTAGTTTTTAGTTATATTTAAACGAGTACGAAATAAGTGATTTAAATTTGCAATATTTTGTTATTACTTAAATGAATCAATGAGATCAAACGTTTTTTAAGTATACCTGTGCTTCCACGATGAGGTGCCCAAACGTACACATTTGATATTGTATGACCATCAATTGATCGCACTTCAGTTGGACCAGGTAAATTGTTAACAATTGTGGTAAATTTAAACTTGCTTAAAAACAATTTTAATACGGGCGACGGTAAATAAGTAAAAAATATCTTTAAAAGTTCTTGATAAATCTAAATCATAAAGAAAAACATTAAAAGAAGTTAGATTGCCGATAAGTTGAAACATTTTTTACCTTATTCTCTATGCTATCTCTTAACTGCTTTCTTTCTTCTGAAATGGCTTTCAGCATGCATTCGATGGGTATTTCATCTGATGTACATTGTAAACCAATGGGCAATTTCAGCATAATAGTTGAAGATCTATCTGTACATTTTTTTTTGTCTTTAATGGGTTTCTCGGAAACGTAATTTTCACTGAGAATAAAGCGTGGCTTTGAAGTAGGAATCTGAAACGTTATATTATTATGTGATCATCAATATGAACAACACTAAATTTTTTCTTACCCCGCCTAAAACTTTTTCGTAATATTCTTTTAAGCTGGCAGTAAAAGCTGTCAACAAAACATCTTGAAAAGTTGTACCTGGGAATTTTTTCTTAATGCTCTTGATCAAATCAATATTATCAGGTGTCGATTCATCCAGAACACAAAATGTTTTCCTATGACATAATGTTGGACCATATAAGGGATTTTTTAAATTCTCTTTTTGATTTATTACCAAGGGGTTTACCAAAAATACCGAAGGCGTCATGAAGAAGAAACCAGATTTTTGAACGCACTTTTTGATACCCAGGAGACAAACACGACATTGCCTGCATTTCTTTTTTCCATTCAAATCTTTTTTGTTCGCTTTATTTTCTTCGTTTGCTTCTTCGCATGGAACAGGTAAAATATTGTTCATTATTTGTAAAATATTTGACACGCATGGATGAAATCTCAATACAATTGGATAAAAACTTTCATCAGCTTCGTCTGGATTATTTTGCCATACTATTTCTTGCGTTCCTATAAAGACGTCCCATAAACCTTTGCCGTTATTTGGTAATGGTCCTTGTGTATATTCTTCAATAGCATTTAATAAAGAAGTTTTATCTAAATCATCGGAAATAAGTGGAAGAGGTTTAACGTAATCAGAATATGGAACTCCATCTTTTATTAAATAACTATAACCGAAAGAAGAAGAAATAGTAGAAAAGACTTTGTCGTTCGGAAATTGTTCTTTTAATGTGGTTCCAATTGTGTGTGACATTTTTGCGTAAAAGTCAAACGGCTGATTATATTTAATCAAAAATAAAATCACATGTGGGCTTGTAACTTGCACCGTGTATATGCGCTCGCGACTATTCAACATGTGGTTAAATTTCCTGCCATGATATATCCATAAAATGCATTTAATAATCATTCGATATATCATTAACCAAAATAACAAATATATGGTGGCAGGAGCAAAAATAGCTAATAACGTTGTCGATATGACTATTCTACATACCACATCCTTAATAATCGTTAATTTCTAAAACAATAAAAATGAAAAAGATATTAAAGTAAATTTTTCAACTTACCTTATAAATCCAAATATTCGGTACTAAAATTAAAACAAAAAACATTGTTATAATTAAGGAAACTATTCTAGTACACATCAACATTGTTGTAATATTTAAACACGTACAAAAGAATTAAGGTTTTCGTTGTAACAAAAATAAAATATTTAGCAGAAATATTTAACAGAGATATTTAGTAAAATAATTTAGCAGATAAATATTAGAGATAATAGCAGCATTGAGAATTATCTAGGTGGTGGGGTTTTCAAAAATTTTGAAATGTGTGAAGACAATTTATACGAATCTTTAAAATTTTCGTTTATTAATATATTTTATATTACAAACAGGAAACTTTTTTCGCTAAAAAGAATGGCAATATTTCGAAAGAAGAAACAAAAAATAAAAAAAAAGTGTAAAAACATAAGAACATTTTTATAAAAATTATAGAAAATTGCATTACTTTTTCTTTCAGATTTTTTTATTATATTTTAATTTTACTAGTTGGTATATTTGTTACTATAGACATTTTTAATATAATGTGATTATTAAGCCTGTGCGGCCTGAATGCAGTATCGAGTAAAATTGCAATCGTAAGTTTGTTTGTCAAAAATTTGTACTAGTAACCTATTACAGTTTTGTATATATTTGAAGATTTCTTTCTCCGGGGGAAATATTGCAAGCTGTAGCCAATATAGATGCAATATTGATTTCCAATATTGCGATAATATAGAACATCAATATTACACCAATACTGGTTGAAGCTTGGTCAAATATTGCACCAATATTGATGACAAATATTGCCTGCCGATCTTCATTCAATATTGCGGGAATGTAGAAAATCAATATTGCATCAATATTGATTGAAGCTTTATGTATTATTGGCCCAATATTGATTATCAATATTGCCCACTAATTTTTATTAAACATTTTTTTCCAATATTGCGGCAAATTATAGCCTTTACCATAATTAGTGCTACACCTTTTAAAATTGTCGGAAATTTCTTTTCAGTGCAATATTTAACCTGTCTATTTTTAGCAGGCATTTTCAAATTTTGTGCTGTAATTTTGTGTTTAAATTATTTGAATATTAATAATATTAATAATGATAATCATCATCATCAACTGCAGGTTTTAGGCCTGTGGCCCGTTACGTCATTCTAATATTTGGTCATTCCATCTCTTTTTGGGGCGACCCACACTTTGTTTTCCTCTCGGCCTGTATTGGAACATTTGCTTTGGTAACCTAATCTGGTCCATTCTGTCTATATGTTCTTTGTGTCTTTCCAATAATAATAGGTAAATAATTTAATATGCCAAAAATTGCCATTTGAGTGAAAGTGAAGGAGCACAAATATAATATAGTGTAAATATAATATAAATAAAGTGTTTACGGCATACGGTTTAAAATACAATTAATCGTTATAAAAAACTAAATTATATAGCCATAATATTTCAGCAGGACAACGCTCCTTGTCACACCTCGCGAGCGAGCAGGCAGTGATTTGAGTTAAAGGAGCTGAATTTGTTAGACAGTTCTGCACAGGCACTCGATTTAAATCCAATCGAATATTTATGGTTAATTTTAAAGAAGAATGTAGAAAAACACAATTGCAAGTCAAAATCGTAATTGAGGAAAAAATTACAGATGGAAAGGTTTTAATTTATTACATTCTATCTACAAATCATTAGTCCACTGTATGCTGAAAAGTTTTGCAGCTGTGATTCAAGTAGATGGAGGATTTACAAGATAAAAAGAATATACAATCAGTAATATGCCATATGCTAAAAATGTTTTTAAAGGTCGTTCATGTTCGGATACAGAAAAGATAGAAAAACGAATAGGAGAAACGTAGATTGGTTTTAGATAAGGTCTGGGAAGTAGAGAGACGGTGTTTAGTATGCAGGTTCTAATACAGAGATGCCGAGATATTGATTGTGATATGTTTGCGTGTTTCATCGACTTTGAAAAAGCATTTGACAAAGTAAAACATGCCAAATTATTTGAGATTTTAAAAACGGCTGGAATCGACGACAGAGATAGAAGAATTATCATGAGTCTATACCAGAAACAAAAAGCATTCGTAAGAATAGAAAATTAATTATCGAAAGAGTTCAATATACGCAGAGATGTGAGACAGAGTTGCTTGCTATCCACGAAATTATTAAATATATAATTGGAGGAACTTTTTAGAGCAGCCATCAAAAATCTGGAAGAAGGAGTTTTAATTAATGGTAAGATTATTAACAACAATATAGGACTCTAAAAAATAATAGACCAAGTAACTATAATCAGTGAAGAATATGGTAAGAAATTGAATGCTTCTGAAACTAAGATCATGATTATTAGAAAAAACCAAGAGATATCAGCGAGAATATTTGTAAACGGGGTGGAACTGGAAAACGTTTTAAATATCACTTACCTAGGGTCCTACAACTTTGAACGAAGAATTGGACCACATGAAGGAACTCCACTTCAAACGAAGGAAGAACTTCGCTACTCTTTAGAGTTATAATCTTCAAAATTTTGATCTTTAAATGATGAAATGTTACGTATACTCCGTTCTTATATACGGGGTGGAGGCGTAGACACACATGGAGGAGATCCAGTGATGACTCACTGCATTCCAGTTATGATGCTATAGACCTATGCCAATGATATCATGGATTTATTACGTAAAAAATGATATAGTTCTCCAAAAAATAGGAAAAGATAAAGAAGTTCTTCGAACATATTTATTAAGGTGCTCCACTATTATGGTTAAGTTTGTATGTGTATTGCGGCAATCAAAGCCTGTTAATCTTCATCCAATATCGGTTTAATATTGTTTTGAAATATTGCGCCGATATTGATAACCAATATTGATTGTTGATTTTCATCAAATATTGGTTTTTAATATTGCACCAATATTGCATCAATATTTGTGTAACATCAGTTTTGTAACCATATTGTTAGTTTTTCTCTGACGGCTGCTCATTTTGGAGCAGATCATGTAAGATGAAAAGTGGTACACCCTCAAGTCAATTCCTTCCTGTTAATAGCGATTGCCACTGGGACTTACTGAAAGCTTTTTCGCAATTTAACAAATACTTGTGGCTATCCACTGGCTTTTCCGTAAATGTGTAGCACGAATTAATTGAATTAACTAAATAAACCAAAATACCCGAGCAAAGTCGTTAGCATTTAGGGTAGTCAACTCCTTCATGCCGAATCCCGCAAAATACAAAATTTTTATGCCGAATTAACTTTGAACTGTTTAATAATTTGATAATATTGCTATCTATTTGGTTTATTATAAGGTTTTTTTTCGTGCGTAACAACCGAACACATTTTGAACACTTGTTTTTTTTTAATTTAAAATTTAAATTCAAGTTGTGATCTTGAAGTTCATTGGTTTACTAGCATGCTACAAAAGTATGCTATACACAATGTTCAAATAATATAATAATTACATTAAATTATTAAAAATAGAAGGTGGTTACATTATTAAATCCGTGCTTTCATTTTTTTTAGTGATTGAGCCGTTACACTATCATATAGCTGTTGCAAGAACAAATTATTTGAATTTTAATAGAATGCAGCATAAAATCAAATAAGGAAATATCTGAAGTAAGTTTATTAATTTACCATCGTGGGTGCATGTACGAGTTTTTTAAATATATTTTGAATGTATGTATTATAATTGCTCGCATTACTTTAATTCTTCTATCCACTTGTATAGAAGTAAAGTGTTTAAGCTGTAATTTTTTTTTCAAAAAATCCTTACATTGTGCTTTTTGAGGTAGTTAAATAAAACGCACACCTTCATAATATCATAGAAAAGTAAAATAAAGTATCATGTTATTATTTGTAGTCTTTTATTTATTTTATATGGCATTCTGAGAAAACCCACGACCCTTGCTTACCATCGGAGTATAGTTACAAAAGAGAATTGACGGTTATATAAACAAGTAAAATACACATGGTAATCTGCTTTTCTTGTACAGTGTGAATTTACATTAACTAAACGCCACCATACGTTTAAAATATTAACTACGTTAGGCGGTATAATCCAGTATACTTTGCATAAGTTTCTTATGTTTCTTTTGGTAGATATGTGTGCTTTTTGCTGTTGTTGGTATATTGCAGTAATTACACAGGAATAATGTGTTAACATGTGTACGTTTCTAATACAAAACAAATCATGTTATACCGCCTAACGAAGCCATTTTGCCAAAACGGTGGCGCCCTCATCGCTAAGGTAAAATCCCAATTGTAACCTTAGATTATGAGTTTAATTTAGATACGTTTTTTAGAATTTATACCTACTACCAGAGCTCACACTCACACACTTCATCTGTTTTTCATGCTTACTTTTTGTTGGATCATGTTTGTATCCATATTAATCTTATGATTCTATATTATTTGTCCACTTGAAGTGGTAATTACTTAAATATATTTTAAATATTAAATTAAATAAATTTAATTTTCATTACTTAAAGGTAAATAGTCTTGGTGGCTACCTCTTGGTCTCTCACATATGGCTGGAAATTATTTAGCAATTTTTTTAGTTGCCAACTCAGTCATCAAAATCTAAAAGTTGGACACAAAATAAATATAAACTAAAGAATAAAAGTAAATTAAGAACGGAATATTAAATTTTAAAATTTAACAAAAACTTAACAAAACATTAAACTGATTAAAATGATGACATAAAGTAAGAATTTTTAAGAGAAAATTATTATTGAAAAAACATAATGGCAAATATTACATTACTATATTTGAGAGGTTAGGACTAAGAAGATCAATTAAGGACGATTAATTCTGAAATAGGACCTCATATTGCATTACTAACTTTTTATAATTTTCTACATTATGTATTGCTTACTTTATGGTTAAAATTCTATCATTTTAACGTTCTGTTTAGTAGTGTTAAATTTTATATTTTACAATACATACTAAATGCCACACAATCTACTTCAAATTTATTTTTAAGTTAATTTTATTACATTAGATTAATTAAAATTACTTGAAGCAGCAATACGCAGAAAACGAATTCTTTTCTCTTGTGGAATAATTATTTTTACCACCACAGCACTACATCAATATTTTTTTCTTGCTTTTGCCCAATATTTTTCTCTTTCGCCATACTAAAAGAATAGGATGATTTCTCCAATTACAAACCATTAGCAATATTTCTTGAAATTTGCATTGTCGTTTGGTATCCTTGCTTTTATATCTAAATTTTTTTGATAATAATGACAAATTATATTTCAATTTATCACTGATTACCTATTATTATTAGTGAGTTTGGTTGCATAATACTAAATTTGTAATACCAATGACATATTATATGTCAGTTTTAATTTTTAGGTGTATTTCTATGAAGGCAATAGCAAATACTCTCAAATAGACAGTACCAAATTCATTGCATAGTGGAATCTCATGGAAGTGGTAACAAAGGATTTCACTTAAGATATTTAAAATTTTGGTAAGTTAAGATTTGTTGAATTTTTTTCTCTTGGAAACTAAAGCTAAGAACTTAAAATCAGATGATGACTCATTTTTTGAAAATTAATAAATTGGTCTAGTACCATTTTCAATTTTCAATTTTCATATATTTTCTTTTGTGCATGATTGTGATTTGTGTGAATTTAAATTTCTGAATTTCTTACTTTTTGTTGCTTTTTTTAAATTTCACAATAGGCATTTCAAGAATTAACATTAGTAATTTTTAACCGAATTTTAAGTTTTCGGAAAACGTACGTAACGATTAAAATTAAGCTTTATCTTTGAGTTTCTCTCAAGTCACAATATTTACTCTAATTTACTAATAAACTTCCTTATAGAATTGAAAAACATTTAAACTAACTTTTATATGATTATTGATTACGCTTTATCATATTTCTATCAGTGCATTCTTGAATTGCATTAAAACAAATATTCAAAGTCTTCATAATAATTAATATTCATCAGTTTACAAGTAAACCAGTATTATTCATAATAGATAACAATATAATATATGGTGATAATATCATTTTTCATTTTTAGATTTTCTTAACAAAATATGGCTTCGGTAAACATATTACAGCAAAGTGACGTAATTCAACCATTGCTGACCGATTTATATCAATTAAAAATGGCTTACGGCTACTGGAAATCAAACAAAGCAAATGATTTCTCAGTGTTTGAATTATTTTTTCGAAAAAATCCGTTTCAAGGCGAATTTACGATATTTGCTGGTTTGCACGAATGTCTAACATTTTTAGAAAAATTTCAATATTCTTCAGAAGATATAGATTATTTGAAACATACTTTACCAACAATAGAAAATGAGTTTTTTGAGTACTTGAGTACCATAACAGCAAAAGATGTGAAACTCTTAGCAATCGAGGAAGGAACCGTTATATTCCCAAGAATTCCACTGTTGATAGTAGAAGGTCCACTTTTTGTTTGCCAACTTTTGGAAACAACATTGCTAAATTTAGTTAATTTTGCAAGTTTAATGGTTACCAACGCTGCAAGGTATCGTATGATAGCAGGAACTTCGCAACTTTTGGAGTTTGGTTTGAGACGAGCTCAAGGTCCAGATGGAGCTCTTTCGGCTTCGAAGTACTCCTACATGGGTGGCTTTGATGGAACAAGTAACGTTTTAGCTGGAAAGCTATACAACATTCCTGTTAGAGGAACTCATGGCCATTCTTACATAACAGCATTTATAGATTTATCTAGTTTGAGTCATACAAAATTGAAATCAAAAATCAACAACCAGGAGCAGGATTTATTGCAGCTGGCACAGACTAACCGTCAAGAATTGGCAGCTGCGTTTGGTACGATTCATTCAGTAACCAATGATGGAGAATTAGCTGCTTTTATATCTTTTGCTTTGGCTTTTCCCGATAACTTTGTTGCCCTGGTGGATACGTACGATGTTTTAAAAAGCGGATTAATTAACTTTTGCAGCGTCGCCATAGCGTTACACCATTTGGGATATCGAGCTGTAGGTATTAGAATCGATAGTGGCGATCTGGCTTACTTATCTATTGCTTCCCGAGAATACTTTACCAAAATCAGTGTAAAGTATAATATGGATTGGTTCAAAAATATTTTGATTTTTGCTTCAAATGATATAAACGAAGAAACTCTTATCAGTTTGAAAGAACAAGACCATAATATTGATTGTTTTTGTATTGGAACGAATTTGGTTACTTGCCAGAAACAACCAGCAATGGGGTGTGTGTATAAGATGGTCGAAATTAACAATACGCCAAGAATTAAATTAACAGCAGAAGTAACCAAGGTTTCTATTCCCGGTCGAAAAACAGTTTATCGTTTATACGGAGAAAATGGTTATGCTTTAATAGACATTTTGCAAAGTTGGGAGGAGACACCCCCAAAAGTAGGAGAAAAGGTGCTGTGTCGTCATCCATTTCAGGAATCTAAGCGAGCGTTTGTAAGACCCGATAAGGTTGAGCAATTACATAAGGTTTATTGGGAAAATGGCAAAATTTGTCAAAAATTACCAAACCTGGAAACAATACGTCAAGTTATTACAGATGGCCTTAAAATCCTAAGGCCGGATGTCAAAAGAACTTTAAATCCAACACCTTACAAGGTATCCATGAGTGATAGCTTGTATACATTTTTACATGACATTTGGTTAAAAAATGCTCCCATAGGGGAACTTTGTTAGGATTAGTATGCATAATTCGTATTTTTAATTTTAAGCATATCATATTTTTTTAAATAAAACTTTAAATTCAAAATAATCAAATTTTAATTGTGCATTTATAAACATTTGTTTAAACAAAATTTATTTTATGCTGCTAGTATTACAGCTTCATAAGGATCGATAGAAATTGATGCTTTGGATAAATTTTCCCTAAAATAAATTTTGCTAATTAGAAACGATAGGTTCTTCTCAGAATTTATCAAATTAAAAAAAATAATTTTAATTAAATCTTACCCTATATTTTTGACGGATTTTGTATTGTGAAGTTTCACCGATAAGGTATCTGGCAATTTCGAAATTTCTTCCAAATTAATCAGATGATTACTATCTTTAGTATTTACTAGCAATACATAGGATGGATTATTTTCTAATGTGCTACAAATTGGGAAAAAAAATGTAAAACATAGCCAAACGATAATGAAAAATTATATCTTACCGAATGATGACCAAAACATCATTATTGATCGATAAAGTTGTCAGATCTCCATGCTTAATCGTTTCTGTCTTCTTGATTTTGATAAGTTCTTGATAAACACGATAGTGACTTCTTACACCATCAATCTTTTGCTTAGCAAGATTTAAATCTTTATAATTATCTGCAACTGGTAACCAAGTCTTATTACCTATATTAAATCCTGCATTCACAGTGTCATCCCATTGAAAAGGTGTTCTTTCAAAATCGCGAGAATTTTTTTCCCAATCTTCTTCATTAGCATTACAACCTTGTGGATCAAAGCCTTCTTCCCAGGAAACCCAACCATTTTCCATTCCAATTTCTTCCCCATTGTAAGTAACTGTAACACCTGGTAACAACATCGCTACCATATTTAACCCATCGACTCTATGTGAACCATAACGACTGGCTACTCTGTGCTGATCATGGTTTCCTAACTAAAAGTATAATAAAATTGTAAATTTGTAGTTTTCAAACTAAAATAATTATATCTTCTTACCACCCAATTTGCTGTATTGTGTTCTGGCATATGTTTGAACCAATTGTCAACGACATTTTTTATATCGTTTGCATTAGAATCTTTATTCAACCGTGTAATGAACCAAAAGTTAAAAGTGAAATGAGCACCATTATGTGTAGCGTTTCCATAATATGGAAACAGTTTATTCTCATCCGAATAAGATTCTGTCATCATTACCCTAAGAAGTTTTTTCAGCATTTATTTTGTTAAATTATAAATTACTCTTTATTTACCTTACGTCACCTCCGTTCTTTTTTTGGTAATCGTCAAGCAGTATTCTCCATTGGTACACCATATCGTAAGTTTCTGGTTGATCCATTTTATATTCATGATGTGGCAGGGGACCATCTCGCAATTGAGGATCTTCAAATAAAGCTGAAATGATATCAACACGGAAACCATCTACTCCTAAATCCAACCAAAAAGTCAACACATCCTAAAAATTTTTAATTAGTATTTACTGTTGGTTCATAATTGTAAATATAACAAACCTTCATTTCTTGTACAACTTTTTCTTCTCGATAATTCAAATCAGGTTGTTGCCTAGCAAACTGGTGTAAATACCATTGGTTTCGTAATTTGCTGTATGTCCATGCTGGTCCATGAAAATTGCTTATCTATAAAATAAACAAGTTATATTCAAATTGGTAAAAGTATTTTCTCTGAACCTACCCATTGGTTTGGCGGTTTATCGGGACTTCCATCAACCCATACGTAGTAATTTTCATATCCCTCTACTCTTCTTTCTGATTTTTTAAACCATTCGTGCAGATCACTCGAGTGGTTTGGAACATAATCAAGCACTATTTTTAAACCTTTTGAATGAGAAGCTTTAACTAGATCTTTAAAAGTTGATAAATCTCCAAATAATTCATCGATATCTCTAAAGTCGCTGATATCATAACCAAAATCTACTTGCGGAGATTTGTAGATTGGAGATAACCACAAGGCTGTTACTCCTGCATCTACCAAATGATCTAATTTGTCAATAATTCCTTGCAAATCTCCAACTCCGGAATTATTGCTATCCTAGAAATAATAAAATAAAAAAAAAAATAAAAAAAAAAGAATTTACTTACTTTAAAAGATCGGGGGTAAATTTGATAAATTACTGCGTTTTTCCACCATTCATCTTCGTTTGTGTTAATCGGATTGGCCGAATTAAAATTAGCAAAGCAGGCAATCAGAAGAACAACGGCCGGTTTTATTAAAAACATGTTTTGTGCGAACGAATCCGTGACTACGATTATATAAAATACGTGCGACTTTATATTTCAAAATTAATTCATTGTTAATTAACTTTAATCGATAAGGTTAATAGGATGCGATAAGAGAATTTTATAATTTATCACAATTTTGAAATATTACTAAACAATAAATTTGTGATCGATATTTCGTATCAATATTCTCTTCGTTCACAACATAGAGTGGCATCGACAACTTCTAACTTAATAATAATATTAAAGTAGAATAATAGCTAACTCTGATTTGTCGATTATAAACAAACGGACAAATGAGAGTATGAAGAGAACAAAGAGAGAACGGAAGTGTACTTATATCATCGAGAATTGTACAGGGAGAAAATAACCACGCATTTCTTAAATTAAACAATAAAACATCATTTTTTAAACTGATTCTGTTTTAAATAAATTATATTAAATTTTAAAACTGTTTTATACACGAAAAATAAATTCTAAAAACATTCAAAAAAACATTCTAAAAACATTAGATTATTATGTAGTGGAACCATCACCGACGTAATAAATTTTAGATCCAAGTGTTACTCTTTCAAAACGTTCGTTTTTATATATTTTTTATATATTATATAGGAGTATAATATATTATATTGTATTATAAAATATAATATTTTATCAAATATTTATTTAAATAAACAAACTAAAACATATTACTAAAATAATGAATTTTAACTATTTAGTAAAGAATATACATACTTACATAGAAAAATAATATTAAAAAAGCTAAATATCTACTTCAAAATTTATAGTTGTACCGTTAATGATCAATATCTATTTATTTAACCTTGAAATTTTATTTAAACACGTGACATTGTTCAGTTTAGTTATTTGGTAAGTCACATTAAATTTAAAGTAATTTTTCTAAATTTTCTGTTATTCAATTTTAATTTTTCAATTTTGTTTGGTGTATTTCTTGCTTCTTTTTATTTTATTTTTACGTTTTTCTAATGTTAAATACGACCGATGATCAATAATAATTGTGAAATAGGAGCCTTTATATCGTATTACAATGTTTTTATTTTAAATTTTTATTAGATTTTATAACGTAAATTTTTTTAAAAGTTCTGACTCGTTAAATGTGAATTATTGTCGATTTTATTGTTTTTTAAATATTATTTTTCTATGTAAATATGTATTCTTTACTAAATAGTTAAAATTCATTATTTTAACATTACATACTACTAACTACTACACTATAGAATTAAAAATTTATTTTTTAGGTTAATTTTCTAAAATATTTATTTTTTATATTTATTTAAATTTTTATCAATTTAATTTAAATATCTAATATAAATATTAAATATTAATATATAATTACAAATTCCAAGAAAAAAACAGATGTTGGAAGACCGAGGAAGAATTGGGCCGGAACAGCTCAAAGACCTAACCCCTGACGAAAATAATGATGAATATTTATTTATTTTTTTTATCAAAATATCATATTTTGATAAAAATTTTTAAAGCAATAAATTTGAAAATTGTGTTTAACAAAGCGACTACTACCTTCGCCTTTTTGTAATTTTTTATTTTTGTAATTTTAAATCAAACATAATCCTTTTGCATTTGAGTATTTGTATTTTTTAAAATAAACAAACTAAACAAAAATGTTAATATAATGAATTTTAACCGTAAAGTAAAGAATACATACGTACGTAGAAAAATATTTAAAAAAAACAATAAAAAAGACATGATTTACATTTAACAGGTTTGGACTTAGAATGTGGAATGGACTTCTTTATCTATTTATATTTTTGAGACATTTTTAGGTTTTTGGCGGCCGATACAAATTTTTAATATCAACTGTAAAGATTTGCTTTAGGTTGTATAATAACAGATATTTTGACATCTTCCTTAGTTTTGGTCTAAAATGTCTTACGTTCTTTTAAAGAGAACTGCACTTATTATTATTATATTTTGTATATTATTATATATTTTATATATAAAAATAAAACAAATAAAAAAAACCAATACAATGTAATGGTATTCAGAAAGCTTTAAGAAATATTCATAAAATATGAATTATTATACTATATTGGTTGTGAATCGGAACAATGACTTAAAAAGGGCCCCCGGTACTGCTGTAACTACTCAATCTTTAAAAAAAATTGAATATTGTAATTGAAAATATAATATGTTGTAGTAAGAAAAAAAGATTTTGATTAAGTTGTGAAAATTTGTGAGGAATATTGGACAATATGTAGGTGTTAAATAAAACTAATTTTTAATGATCTACGTTTCGAAAATATATTTTTCCTTTTTCTTCAGGGTCATTAAGCTAGTCTTAAGCATTTCAAAATTACACAATCCATAATCACAGGAGAGTATGAAGAAATAACATTCATCTAATATTATTCTCTTATATATATATCTCTACCATATTAACAATTCTAAAAATTACTAAAAACAATATAATTTCGTCAACGATTTAAAATTTTCTAAAATCATTAAAAATTAGTTAAAATGCTGATAATTTCTGTATTTTTTATTCTATTAATATAATTCTTTTTTTATTTTCAAATTATGTGTAATTACGTTTTTAATTTTTGTTTTTATCTTGTTACAAAAACAGGACCCCGGCCCCCAACTTTACACACGAGCTCCTCAACTGCTTGTTATGCCACTGCTTAAAAGTATGCATACCTTCTTTAATTCACAAGTTACGGGCCAGCTTATATAAAAATTTATAAGTATTACTATAAGAAAGTTCTTAAATTAATAAGGAAAATTTAAATTTAGTACCTAATTTTGTTAAAAAACTCGTAAAAAATAATCAGATTAAAAACTAGTACGATACCAGAAAAACTTAAAAATTGTAGATACTGACGAGTGTTTTGTTTACGCATTTTCATATATCGTAATAATTATTAAGCTCTTATCTAAGCTGCAGTATAAGTAATGCTTTTTAAATTTTAAAGATATTGGTCTTTTGGAGTAAATATCAAAATATTTTATATATTAGAATCATGATATTAGCGCTATGCTACTCGTATAATACTATAGTAGATAGAAAATTTTTAATTTTCTTGAAGAGCATCTTCAAAGTCGTACATAAATTAGTAGGTAACGCACGCAGGGGCAGGAGGAGAGGAAAAAAAGTTAGGACTTGTGGTGGTGGTTAGGATATTTAAAATTATCAAATGTTTTTCAATGTCAAGTTTACAATATCTTGATCAATTGAAGATTGAAGTACTTAGTTTATTAAGGAATTTTTTAAAATATACTTTAAGATTTCTCACATGATAAGTGACTGTGATTACCTCAAGGGGTAAGTCACTGTAGAATGTTAGTGTACAGATGTGTGGAATTTTTATAGAATATTCGTGGAACTTTTATGGAATTTTTGTAGAATTGCAAAATTGTGACTTACCCTTTGAATACTCGTACCTACAGCGATTGATTTGAACTGAATTTTCTAGCACTAGTAATATAATTTAATACATTTTCCCGGCGCCCAAACAGTCGCGCCCTAAAGATTGACCCGTTCAATTCAGGTTTCCAAAATGGGGGATTTCGAGAAAAAATAGTGAACTAAATTTTAATAATTATACTCCGTATATCAATTATTTCGGATTGGTAATTAATCTTAATCAATTATCAACAATAACATTATATTACGTGCATGGCATTATGTCGGTAATTGAGTGTGAATAAGCATAATTGCTTATTTGAAACGGAAATTTGCATGAATGCGAAGCAGGAATTCATTTTAAATTTTCTTAGCAAACTTAACGCTATGCACGTATTATTTATTACGTTATCACAACTTCAATTGACCGAATTAATTTAAATGACTTGAAATTTGAATAAATAATTATTTTTAGTAATACATTATAATAAATAAATTATTGTGTAAACAAAAAAAGTTCTTTTAGAAATTTTCATTCAATTACGTAGTTATCGGTAATTATTGTAACATCCTTTCCAGCGGTAACTCTAATAATTATTATTACAGTTTTTATTATTATTATTTTTATTATTTTTTTATTATTATTACAATTCAGTCAAATTTCATGGGGGCAAAATAGTAATTAAAAATTTTACGATTGAAAACAAGTTATATTTTTCAAGTTTTAAATAATTTAGTGTATTTTATATACGTTTTTTAGTCATGGTCGAGCGAGGTAGTTACCCCAATGCTCGCTCCCTCTTGTATCTGCTTTTGTTGGGAAATATTTATTCAAAGTAACGAAATAAAGCAATGCCATTGGTGTAAAATAAACTGCCTCAGTTGCCTTTCCTGGCTCTTAGTAAAAAAATTTTTTAATTTTTTATTTATTCTTAATCTTTTGAGACTGCAAGTTTAATTATAAAAATTTATATTTTCAAGTAAATAAGTATATTTTTTTTGTTTAAAAAATTAACAAAAAGTAAAGAAATTTTATTTCAGATCTAACGATCAATCCACTCAATATAATTAATTAATATTATATTATATAAAAAGTCAGTTCATTAGTAAATTGTTGTCACCTAAAAAAAAAACTAAAAAGTTTAATTAATTTAAGTTTAAAATAAACTTAAATTAATTAAATATTACCTTAAATTCTGGCTATTTGCTTATCCTTTTTTTTTTGATATATACTACTATTACAGATAATTTATAAGTTATCTGTGCTATTACTACTGAATATTTAACATCCACTTTAATTTCTTAACATTTAATTCGGATATATATTTTAATACATTTTAAGATTATTTCAAAAAATCAAAAAATCCTGAATAAACAATTTATATACAATTATTTTTTCTTTATTGTTCTATAATGATGTATATGTACATATGTGGTAAGTTGTGCTTCCTGTCAAATATATGTATATTATAATATAAACAGTGTACATTTGAAAACGATCCTTCTAGTACACCAACTAAATAGTACACGAAATATTAAAAAACTGTAAAAGAAGCTTTTTTAGATAGGAAAAGAAAAACTATACTTCATATTCTGTATTGCGTTAGAAGTCATTACCTCACTTCAGCTACCCAATTTGAAAAACTTAGATAGAACCATACCCTATGTCTCAAATAAAAGATCACTAAAAAAATTTAAATCTATCTAGTACTTACATTTTTTTTAAATTTATTTTTAGCATAACAAAATATGATAATAATAAAAAAAATTGATGTTAATAGATTCGCTTTCAAAAAAATGCTCAAAAACTATTTATTTGGGAAACCAAAGCAAACATTAAATAAGATTAGCGATTTGTAAAATAAGATTACGAAAAAAAATTTATTTTTACACATTTTTAAATTACTTACCTATATTAGTAATTTATTAAATTATACAGTCGAGTCGCGATATAGTGAATTAAATATGGCAAAGACCTTTCACTTTTTCGGAGTTTTTCACTATTTCGGTATTTATAAAATTTACAATAAAATCACATTTTGAAAATGAAAACTTTATTTTAAAGAAAATTGATGGTTACCTACAAACATAATTACAATACGGATAGGAAAAATTATGTTATTTTTGATTGTACTTGTTTTTTGTTTAATTTAATATTTAATATTTTTTTGCCTTAAATTGCAGTTACTCGAAAAAATATTCGTACGCTTTTATGTTAGCAATGTAAATTGTCAAATTTAACAGAATGTTAAAATAATAAAATTTTTAAATATTAAGTAAATAATACATACTACAAAGAAACATAATATTTAACGAAACCGAAATCGTAGTATGTATTATTTACTTAATAGTTAAAAATGTTATTATTTTAACATTTTGTTAAGTTTGATTATTTTAACATCACATGCTACTAAATACCACAAAAATACTTAAAAAATTCTAACTTTTTTAAGTTATTTTCTATTTAATGTAAATTGTTCCTTTTGAACACTGTTTTTATCATATAAAAATCGTTTTTACAACAGTTAGACATTTTTTGTCGCTTTCATTGTCTTCATTTTTGTTCATATACATTTTGCTATTTTGTCGCCTCGTTTTCGACCGAGAGTGACTTAAAGCAGGCTCGGTAAAACTTTTTAATAAAATTAAAAATGCACAATGGAATTATTATGGGATTCCCTTGAGATTTTTACTGAGACTGCTTTAAGTTACTCTCGGTCGAAAACGAGGCGACCAATAAAAAAATATATGAAAGCAAAAACGAAGAGAATGAAATTATCTACAAAAAATGTCTGAAAAGTATTTTTGTAAAAGTGATTTTTATACGTTAAAAAAAGTTTTCAAAAAGTACAATTTACATTGCTAACAGAGGAGCATCCGAATACTTTTCCGAGTAACTGTATGTAAATTAAGCAAAGTTGATATTTCAACTTCTTCATTTTCTTCACTGCACCGAATAACATAATTTAAAGATGTCAATGCTTGATTTATTGAAATAAGTTATTTTTAAAAGTATAAGAAACCTCATCCTCGTCTTCCTTTTCTGGATCAGAATCGATCTGAATTTCCTTCCCTGTATATAATAGTGGAATATTTTCTTCATCGTTATCAAAATGTCCACCTAATATTTTATATAAAAATATACAACATAAAATTTTTTAACATATCAAAATTGCGTTCTATGCTAACTTTATAAGTAAAATGAAGTGTAAATAAACTCCCTAATGTAAATTCTCATTCTTGGGGGGAAGACCCTATAAATGATGTCATTCAAACTGCAAGATTTAGTACACAGTTCGCTGTATTGGGGTTACCGCTGTTCGTTATATAGGAGTCCCATATACACTCAATGTTAAAATTTTTGTGTTTACTATTTCCGGTAGTTCACTATATACGGTATTCACTATTTCGCGACTCCACTGTACTAATTGCTTCATCGTACGTATTTTGGTGTTTTTTGAGAGCATGTCGTGGTATTTTGCAATAAAAGAAATAAATTTGAGAAACATTTGAATCATGAAAAATGGCACTGTAAAGGACCTTCAATTTAAGATGCCACAATATAATGCCATTTAACTTTTTTAATTGGAAATAGCTTATGATGAGGGAGTAAGTCTTATCACAACGCAAAGTAAAATTTCTTTCAGAGTTTTTTGATATTTGGTAATGTAAACCCTGTATAATATATTATATACTACATACTATAATAATATTACTATAATAAAAATATATAAGTCCATAATATAATAATGTAGATATAGTACATTATAATCAATCACTATCTCTAAATAAAGTGTCATAATGCAAACCGAAATATATTTATAAATTATACTCTAATATACTTCTTCTAAAAATTAATATTAAATTAAATATTAACAAGTTAATCAATAATACAATAAAATACAAATTTTGTTAAATTTTTTTATCACTAGTACAAATTAATTTAAAATTACAAGTTACTTCGTCTGAATAAGAATGCAATAATCAATAAATTTCTAAAAGTTTATGTAATAATTTTTATTCAATTTTGTTTAATTTTATATTTTTATTAATAATAATTATAAAACAAAATTAAATAACTTTTATTTGAAGAAATTAATTTTATGCTTTAAATTTAAAGCTACAGATTTACAGTGATTTTTTGGTATTTATTTTTTTCTTATATTTTTTTTTATAATGGTATTATTTTCTTTAACTAAAACAAATGAACAAATTTGCGAATTGGAAAGTAGATTTTTATACGAACAAAAAAGTAACTTCCGCCTCTCCCCCCTTTTGGCTCTGAAGCAAGTACTCAACTTTTTTAAACATTTTTAGTTTACCTGACTTTGTTAGCATTCTTGATGTGGTATTAGTAAATTTAAACAGCTGTAGGTATTGTAAGATGTTTCTTAAATATTAAATTAATCAATTTTTAGCTCAGTGTCCAGTGTTTGTTCTGACAATAAAACAATTTGGGCTGCGGTCACTTTCGATCCAAAACACTTTTCAACAAAATACTCAACAATCTTCAAATTAAATCGCAATCTCAAAAACATTATTCGCACAAAATAATCAAAATTTTACGGAGCCAAAAATCAATCAACCGCTTCGGCGGCCATCTTTGGCAAAAAAGATCTCACTCTTCTCTCTTTTCTGCCAACATTACATCTACAAAATTTTAACTACAAAGATACCAATTTAAAACTATTACAAAAAATATTATAATTAACAACAGGGACGGCCAAAATCACTTTGTAACACGACAATATATGTGCCTAGGATTCTTTGAGATTTTTTGTAACTTTCCACAGCGAATAAACTGTAGTTTTTGAGACTGACAGGCTTTGCAGGCCTGATGTTACCTCTTAATTTATTAGATATCTAAGAATTTTTTCAATTCTCTGGCTGTAGGGTGTAGTGTGGTCTGCCATCTTTTTCTAAAGCTTTTTTTGTTCACGATTAGCTCGTAAACCAATATTGGACATGCATTTACTATAGCAACCCCCTTCGACTTCTGTGTTGAATTCAATGTAGCTGTCTCGATAAATTTTGTAAAGTGTTGAACTGTTTCATCGAGATCTTCTTCGTTTTTTATTGTAAGTTGTTGTTTTAACGATGGCGAAATTGAGTTTCCGTAGCAGTTTCAGTTGGTGTTCTTGTTATGGAGTATTGATGGTTTACTTTTTTCTTAACTTGCAGTGAAAGTGTGATCAAGATAGGGGTATGACATGATAAAAGATCTATGGAGGATCTAATAGATAAGCAATTTATTGAGAATTCCGCCATTATACAAAAATCAAGTAAATCTGGGATTTTATGTTGATCTGCTGGCCAGTACGTTGGTTATTTAGATGATATGTGATGAAGATTGTTTGTCGTTTTTGCAAGGCTATTTATAGCTGTTTACCTCTAGGGGTAGTTACTTTCGATCCTCAGTGCAAGTCTTTTGCATTGAAGTCACCACCCACAACAAATCTTTACCCCAGTGTGTTAAAGAACTTCTCGAAGTCTTTTTTAAGAATTTTTAGGTTTGGAAAGCAATAAGTCGCTGTTATTGTTATCTTAGCATTTCAGTCTCCAACTTCCAAGCCTATTGACAGCAAGTGTCTTTCAGAAAAAGGTTCTAGATCATGATGTTTGATTGAACTTTTTATAATGCTTTTTATAGTGCTTTCTCTTGCTTTTTCGCCTGGATGATCCGTATAATAAACATTGTATACTTGGGTATTTTTAAATAGCTTCTATCGATGAAATAGAATTCTGAGACCAGTAGTATATTAATGTTTTCATTTATTAAAACTTTTTAAAACTATTTATAAACTTTTTAAACTATTAAAAATTTATTATTTTGTATAAATTTTGCTAGTTGCAATAAAAAAAAGGTGGATACTTTTGCATAACATCTCACAAGTGTATTTAAGTCTTTACCCAGAAATAACTGCCATGATAACCATTTTGTTCAGCGCTATCCTGAGGCCAGGTTATTTTCTTCTACAATGGAAGTTTTTACACGTTATTATGCTACAGAGACTCACACATTAAAATTCTGCAACCACTGTTAGTTGAGAAAGGAATTATACCGGATCATCAGTTTAGTTTTCGCCGAAGACACTCAACGATAGAACAGGTTCATAAAATCGCTACCAAAACGACCAAAACAAAAACCAAAAGACGTGTCTCAGGCATCCAACAGAGTCTGGCATGATGGATATCTATATAAAATCAAAAAAAAAATCTGCCATATGCGTATTTCCTAGTCTTCTAATCATATCTAAATAATCGACACTTTTATGTAAAACAACAGGACTCTACATCGGAATTATTTTGCATTAAATCTGGAGTACCACAGGGGAGCGCATTAGGACCGATTCTGTATCTTCTGTTTACGGCGGATTTACCAACAGATAATAATACTACCCTCGTACATTTACCGATGCTAGGGCCATAATGGCATCTAATATTAGAGTGGCTACAAAAATATTACAAAATCACCTGAACAAAATCTGAAAATGGTCTGAGTTATGGAAAATTGGTGTAAACTAAGACAAGTTAGTTCATATCACTTTCACTCTGCGAAGAGGAACTTCTCCAATAGTTTGATTTAATAATCAACCAATTCCTCAGGTTAGGTCGAATAGGTAAAGTATCTGCAACTGTGGGGAGCTGTAAGTACAATAAATATTAACAAAATTCAGAACTACCATAATAAGGTATTGAAACTAATTACTAATGTAGCTACCTATCTACTACCCCAACAAAGTAATCTACGATAAACTCAAAGTTCCAACAGTACAAGAGGAAATACGAAGACTCAGTGAGAGATACCAATGCCGATTAAAGGCTCATCTCAACCCATAGGCTGAAGAATTATTAGATTTACCCCAAATTAGAAAACTTAGGCAACGTGAGTCGTTGGACCTAATAACATCATAGAATGCACCATTATATTTCGGGAGTGAGCCACTGGGAAATCTTTTGCATGTCATCTCATAGTTACGTTATACAATGTTACTTAATTATTGTTATTTTAACAGATTGTAACTTTTTCGCAGTCAATAAAAAAAAATTATTTTTCTGTTTCTTGTCGTCGCGCTGGCAGGAAAAGTGAAGTTTATTAAATCAATGAAATTTTTTACTCACATTATAATAAAAGCAACTGTAGTTCATTTAAAACCTTGCTACTTACATAAAAAAAACATTAAAAAAACCAATACAAAAATTTAAAAAAATTGGTTTTATAAAAGTGTAATAGAAATAGTGAAGATGAGAAAAAATCACATTATATTACATTTATTTTATGTTTAAAAAATTATATAATTTTATGCAATCTGTATATTATCATTTTATATTAACCACATTAAATCTCACCCTACAGATAATCTATTCAAAAATTCTTTAATATAATGTAGTAAACCATCTGCTTGGTCAACATTATCTAACAGGGATCTATTGATATTTATAGTTAATTGATATGTTCCACGATAGGAACAAACGTTGAACGCCATACCTAAAAAGATATATTTTAGCGATAATATGTATTCGAGAAAGAGTTTTGAAAGTATTGGCGCTTCAAATTTATTTCGGCAAATAAATGATATGATAAATTAGGAATATGCAGTACCTTGACGTCATATCAGAGAAATCTTCCATTTTACTTATCATTGGCTGGTAAGTACAGATCCTTGATTTATCAATGGCTGAACAATACCAATTTTTGACTTACCAATTGCCATAAAAATAAATTTAAACTAGATTTAGAGAGTATTTAGGTATACATGCCTGTGTTTAATAAATGAGGAGACCAGCTTATTATATGTTCTACGGACATCCCATTCATTTTTATTGGAAGCGTAGGTCCAGGACAATTATTGATTAAAGCGGAGATGCATTTATCAGAATTCATCGCAATTTTCAATAAATTGGCATAGTAATAATAATTTCCATTAAACAACGATCGAGTTATCTAAAAAGTGGGATTTAATGTTTTTATTTTTTCATTCCAACGCGATGGAGTACCTCGACTTCTGTTCTACCTGAACTAATATTTTTTTGCACATCATTCTGATTGAGTATGTCCTGAACTTTAATATCACGATCTCTACGTGTATAAATATTTAGCAAATTAAACCCAGTATTGCTCTTATAAGTGGCATCTTCGAACTTCAAAGATTCGGGTCCCTGTTTGGTTACATTCAGACATTCAGCGTTTTCGACTGACATGCACACTATATTCACTGGATTTTTTTTTCCCTAAAAATAATTTGATGTCACAATGATGTTTACAAATGCCATAAGGCAGTAAATATAGTTACTTCATTTCTACGACAATATTGCGTTAAACTTGCTGCAATAACCGCTTCGAGGATACTGAACTCTGTGGCATTTGGAAAGCTTAGCTTAATTACACCTACTCTTTGTAAAAAGTATGGATCCATATCTATTGTGTATAAATATAGAGATTGATTTCTTTGTCGAATACTTAGGGCATTTTTTTTCCTTTTTAATAAATGGTAGTTTACTAAAAGCATGGGGATGCTTACGTACATGTGGAAAGCCGTTTGACAAAGGTAATATATGCAGTTAAATACCATAACAAAAGGTGCAGTAAAATAATTAGTTGAATTATGTTTGGTTTTTTCTATATTAGGAAATACTAAATTTAAATCTTTTATATCTGCAAAAGTGCCTAAGATGAGTTTCATGAAACTCTCTCGATCAAATAAACAATGCGAAAATTTAAATAACACTGGATAGTATAGAGTATCATCGTTGTCGTTCCATTTAACCGCTTGTTTTCCAATAAATACATTCCATAGAGGGTGCTTGTTTATATTAAAGGGAGCGTTATATTTTATGGCGATATGACCCAGTAACTGACGTTTGGTAAGAGTTTCAACGATTACTTCTCTAACTTTAACTACAAATTCTTGCACGTACTTGTTTATATGTATTACTTTATCTCTTCTAATATAGTGAAATCCTCTAAAAGTTGTAACCTCAGCACAAATTGACTGATTTTGATCTAGTTTGTGATATAATACGTTGTAAATGTGAAGCCTCATAGTTTCATAAAATTCTTGAGAAGTTCCATCAAACTTCAGTAAAACCAGCGTAGGTAGTTCATGTCGACTGTTGAAATCCTTGATGTATACTAAATTTTGTCCACCCAAACATTTAACAAAATCTGTGTCTCTTTTTAGCCATACTATAGCTGAAGTAAAACATTGGAGTATTTTAAAAATTGAAGAACAAATATATAAGTAAGGTAGAGTAACCACTAAGTAATATACCAATTCGTGCTTCTTAATAACCACATTTTTAGCCCTTTTAACTCTCTAAAATTGATTAATAATAAAGTTAATTAAATATTAAGTAAAACATTGATGTAACAAATACTTTCAATCGACTTTTGGCATCATAATATACAATATATGCTATTAAAGCTAAAGCAAATATATTTCTTACTAATATCAGGTCTACATCCATCATTTACAAATAAATCACCTAAAAATGTTGAAGTAGAAATATTAATTTAATACCTATATATATTTTTCAACTTACTATAAAATTAATAAATTAAATTAAACAATAAAAGCGTTGTACATTGAAAGTGAACGAATGTGTAACTAAACTTATTCAAATGTGTTGGTACGATTAGAATTTTCATGAAAAACTAAACATTTTAATTTTTAAATATCGCATTCATAATCAATCAGAGGAAACCTAAACATTTTAATTAAATTTATTCTTATATTTGAAAAAGTTCAGTGGGATTCTTAAATAAAAAAATATATATTCATAAATATTATATCATCTAATATACTATTTATAATCATATCAATATTTTAGAATAATCAAAAAATTAATATAGGGAATGGAGTACTTTAATTTTTCATATCTATCTTATTCAGTGAGATTGCCAGATTTTTTGATAGAACTACCTAAAATGAGTCTGATGTCAAAAATTGCTCACTAAACTGATTTGAAGGGATTTAATTTTGCATTAAAACATCGAATGTGGGAAGAGCACCTACTCAGAATGGAGTCCGCAAGAATCCCAAAAAAGATGCTTTACTACAAATCCAGGGGAAAGAGAGATGTAGGAAGACCCCTATTAAGATGGCGATTTGAGTCGGAACAGGTCAACAGGTCTAATCTTTGAAGTAGATGATGATGATGATCAAAACATCGATTGCAAGTTGGATTTTTAATTAATTATGTTCCGACTTTCTCAAGATGTAATAGTACGATTAACTCCGGAATAGTTACCGAAATCTAGATAATACAAATTCATCTTAAGCTTTGATAGATACATAACAATTTGGCTTCAGCTTTTTTCTCTCTTAATTTAGGCCTTCGTTTTGTTATTACTATTAATGCATGATGGTTTGGTGAGCACTTCAACAATACATTCTATTTCTATACTTTCATCTACAAGTTGACTACTGCTCTAAATTTATAGTAGAATAGACAGCCAGATTAAAAACATATGATCGGTAGGCTCCGTCAGGCCGCATTGTATAATAAACTATGTTTGTTAGGTAGTAGAAAGCTTTGTTGGGTAGACGTGATTTTAATAATCAAAAAATAATAAAAACCCTAATTTAGATATGTCTAGCTTAGTATATTGCTATGTCCCCAGCGGTTCAAATTGTGAAAATCTCACCTACTACAGAAATACGCATTGGTAGAGTGCATACATTTTTTTAGCATAAGACTCTTTTTTAAAAATTTTAAAATATAATTTTTCAAATTACATAAAAAATTTCATTTTAATATTTTTTACATTATATACTACGCACAAATATCAGCCTTATCAACCAAATTTGCCGTGGTTTCATTTCTAAAATTACTCAAAATTTTTAAAAATCTTCAAAAAGTATCTTATAACACTTTCAATTAATTAAATCAACTTTTAATTCAAATCAATCTCATCTTTATTCTCAATAATCATTAGAAATATCAAATTAATAGCTCGACGCACAAACAAACAAACATCAGACCACTGACTTTTAAGCTCTCGGCATAAAGCATAGCTTTCTTCTTCGTTACCAACCTAGTAACAAAAAAAAATATTTTACACAATTTCGACTGTACAGGACGTAACAAAATTTAAACTCAAAATAAAATAAACTTTAAAATAATTTACAATATAAACAAAACAAAATTTTTGGGTTCAAAGCACAGCAATATATAAAACATATATAAAATAAACGATCTAAACAAATATTAAAATAATGAATTTTAAATATTTAGTAAAGAATACATACTTACATAGAAAAATAATATTAAAAAAAAAAAATAATAAAAATAACAATAATTAACATTTAACAGATTTGGACCAAGAATATTTGAATAAACAAGAAAATCAATTTTGAAAAAATTACGTTATAAAAATAATGAAAATTTAAAAATAAAAACTTTGTAATACGACATAAAGGCCTCTATTTCACAATTATTATTGATCATCAGTTAACATAATATATTATAAAAACATAATATATAAATGTTTGTACACCAGAATTCCATTTATAAGATTTCTTCATATTTTCTAAATTTCCATCTGTTTACATAAAGAAAGTCAAAGATAAGTCAAATTTTAACTTGCGATTGGCAGTAACTTGGATTTGCAGGTAGCAAATTAGCAATAACAAATTTTGCAGTGGTGATTTTCACTAAATTATATTCTGATATGTATTTAAAGAAAAAATTTAGCTACTGCTGATTCGTCGAAGTGTGTGATATGTATTGTCATCGTGTTTTGAAACCTCATTGAAAAATTATTTTAAAATTTTGTTTTGTACTGATTTTAAATTGTGTTACGTCTTGTATATAAAAATTTTGTAAATTATTTTATTTTGTTACGATGTTGGTAACAAGGTGGGAAGGAAAGTAACAAGAGAGGGAAAAGTGTAGCCGGACACCGAGGAGCGTAAAGCTTGGTGGACATATTTTATTCGCCGACCTGTAAAATTTAATTTAGATGTTAAAAGTTAGTTTTCTTTATGAAAAGTTGTTTTATTTAAATTCAAAGTGTTACAAGATAAGAAATTTGAGAAATTGGAAGATTTTGGTGATTTTAAAGTTGTTACTAGTTCAGTTTCAATTGATAAGACAAGCACCTAGGCGTAAACCCGATGCGCACGAACCTTTTTTGACCACATAAGGTAAATTTTAACAACACATTTTACATTAACTACATTTTAATAAATGAGGAACAAAAATTAAACGATACAAAAATTATATTTTAATTAAAAAGAGAGTCTTATGCTCTAAGAATTTGCATGTTACGTCCAAACCACCAATTAAAATTGAAATTTGATAAATTTTACATTTAAAAAAATTATTACTGGGGGTTACATAGCAGTTATATACACTAACTGCTCTCAAAATATACAGATTCCACAGATTGAAAGAAAAAAATTACTTACCCTGATAGCTATTAAAGAGCTTACAAAGAAATATCTTATACAGGGTACTACTAACCTACGAGTCTGGCATTCTCAGAATAAACACTTCTACAATCTTCATCTCGAACCACGAACTATTGTAGATGATGGTGCTAAGACGTTCAGTCGCTGCAATACTCTCTATAAAGAACCTCCCGTGTCGATCATTCGAGACAATTTCATTAGCAGTAATTGAGCCATTTCCAACCCCAAACTAGATGGGGAATGTGACTAAAGTTAATGTTAAATTGATAAAATTAAATTTGAATAAGTTGAAAATTTTTCAGCAAATACATAGGTAACCATTGAGTACCAAATAAGTGCTAACGGATACTTCCTACAAAAGTCACAATACAAAATTTAGTATTCTAAAATTTGTAAGTACCATGTCTAACTAAAACTGCTCCCTGATTTTTGATTTCAACAACATTTATCATAGGCGTATCGCTTAAAGATATTCAAGACAGTGTTGCACGTACAGGAAAACAAATTAAAATTGAACCCGTCAGAAACCTTAGATATCGAAAAATATACAGATTATTAAAAAAAACTAAACAAGGAAGGAAACACAGTTTTGAGTTATTTTTACCAATTTATTTTTACCTGTTTTCGTAAAACCACAAAGAAGATAAGCAAGAGAAAAATACATAATACCTTAATAAATTTATTTTTAATGAAGTTATAACAATAGCTGTGTTTCTGCAGTTGCCCGAACCATTTTGGAACTATCAAACGCACGCGCAGACTAAAATTCGCGAATTAAAATATAGTATTGGTAATTAAACCAAAAAAAAGAACAATTAGGTAATATTAACTTCCCTACATCGATCATACATAATATCAAGATATTTATAAATTCCATTGAGTATTTCTTGAACTTGACTTCTCTCTGATACCAAACTTTGATCAACATTTAAAGTAATTTCTAATTTTCCACCAAAAGTTAACAAAGCCAGACTGATACCTATATTAAAATGTTTACAAAAAAATATAGTAAATAAGAACAAAATACTATTTCTAAAATACCTGTGCGTGATATATGAGGACACCACAATGATATATGTTTGACCAAAGTTCCATTCATAACAGTCATTGGTGGAGGTCCTGGTAAATTAGTCACAATCACTGTGGTTGATTCTTTATTCATGAAGTATTTAACAATAGGATTTGGAAAAACAGAAAATAGAGTTCCAAATATTTTAAAATACGCCTAAAAAAGATGATTTTAAATTTTAGAAACTTAACTCGACTGTTGATCTAACGCACTTGCGGTTCTTCAAGTTGTTGAATCACATTTTTCTGTTCGCTATTTTCAAGTAGCATTTTCATAACTGGAATATCTTCATTTCTCGACTGAATAAGAGTTGAATAATTTAAAATCATGAGACCAACTGCATTTGTGCAGTTCATTTTTTGACTTTTTAGTTTATCGGGCGTGGTACTTCTCAAATTGATTGATTCTCGCGATTCTGTGACAGAGTAAGTGATATGCTTTGGAATATTGGAGGTATGCTGAAAAATCACGTTTTACATATTTTTTTGAATGATTTATCTACCATTACCTTCTTATAAAATTCTGTTAAACTGGCATTAAAAGCGGTTATAAAAATATTGGTTACTGAAGAGCTAAACGGAAGATTCTTCTTGATATCTTTTACTATTGCTAAGTAACGAGTAGAGCGATCCTCGCTCACACAAAAATATTTTTTTGAGATTTGTTTTGGAGCAATTAAAGTGCTAGTTTGACATCCTCTCATGGCTTCGTTAACCAACAAGATTGGTATTATTGGTAGATTGATAAATTTGCTAATACTCTCAAGTACATTTGAAAAACTTAATCGGTTCTCAAGCTTTGGATGTTTCGGTAAACTTAAATTAGACAAATTTTTAGTATCACCAAAAACTTTCCATATAGCCTTGTATAGGTTAACTCCATCCCCCATGCAATGAGAAAATTTAATTACTATTGGAAATAATCGTGTTTCGTCAGTATCTTCGGCGTCCCATTTCACCGGTTGAGTTCCTATCGAGACTTCCCAGAAAGCTCGGTTATTTTTTGGAAGATATTCTTCGGCATATTCCTCAACTAATTGGATAAATTCTAATTTGTTAAAAGTTTTCGTAGAAGTTGTTTTGAATTTTTTAATGCAGTCCTCTATCCTAATTTCATCTTTTAAAGTGTAATAATATCCTAACGAGTTTTGGATGATTCCACAAACTTTAGTTTTATCTTTTAGTTTTGTTTTTAGAGAAGTGCATATAAAATCTTTCAGAACTTCATAAATGTTTTCCGATTTATTATCAAATTCGATAAACGTAACTACAGGTATTATAACCACTTTCGGATAATCAAAGGCGTACCAACCATCTTGACCTTTTAATATACCACCAAATTTGCTTCCGAGTTTTATAGAGAGAATCAAATGTACTAAAAATTTATAGGTTGCCAAAATAAGAAAAACAGCATACATGGAAGGTAAGATGAATATAACACTGAACAACCATTTTTCAAATTGACATGGAATTTTCTTGGCTTTTGCTAGCCGCTGTAATCAAAGATATAGTTAAATATTATGTTAACAGATAACCAAATTTTCTTACTTTGTACTGAAGCCAATTTAAAAATAATAATGTAATTAAAATTGGAATAATGAAACAAATTAAAGTACTATAAATAATAAAGTTAAAGTATTCCATTATTTATCGATTTCAAAATTTGTCCCAATATACTAATGATTATCTTAAAGCAATCTCTTCTGTTGAATTACTTGCATTTCAAATAATAAATTGGCATTATTTTTTTTTAAATAGCACAATAATTTATAATCTTTAAGAAGTTATGTTATGGTTTTTTCCCCAAAAAATATAATATAAAAACACTAACGTGTACCACTCACACTGCTTAATACTAAGATTTTTGTGAATAATCTATTGATAAATATACGAAAATTATTTTTCGTTTACGTAATAAATTATTAATATTCATTATCAAAAGCGTTGATAGAATTATTTCTTGTATGTAACCTCTGATCCGATCTCATTATATGCTTATTGATATTTTAAATTATATAAATAAGTTATCTTAGACTAATTTTATTACTCGAAGTTCAGCATAGGCATAATTGCCATAATAATCATAATATTATAATTATGAGTTTCTGATAATTAAAATAAAATTCAGGATTAGATATAAATTTTATATAGTATTTAGTGATGTATCAATTGATCGTTTAGTAAATGAAGGATTATGGAAGTTTACTAAAGATTATAAAAAATAATGTAATCAAATTAAAGTAATTGGTTTTCAGTAGTATTAAATTGATTAGATAGATGGCTTTTTTCTTTAATTTTTATTAAAAAAAAGAAAAACAATTTGTCATCGAACTGATGGTGAAATATAGCTTTGCTTTTTATCAATTTTTTGATTTTTTGATATTAATCAAAATTACAAGCGACACTAAAGTACTTTAATGCTTAGGCACTAATGTTGCTCGTTGTAACGTTTTCGGACACTTTGGAGCACTTTCACCCTGAGCAACCCATTGTTTTGAATGTTGCATCGACTCTGGAGTAAATATACTTCAGAGTCTTAATTAATCAGATTAATGAATCCAGTTTTCATCCGTGCTTATGAATTGGAGCACGAAGTCTTTTGTATTGCACGGCGTAAAAATGCTCAAGTTCTGCTTGGAAGTTGTGAAACGATTTCGGTTTTGGTCTTCATGCTCAAAAATGCATAAACGAAATTGCCCATACATTATTAGCTCAAGTCTTATTAGCTAGATCTATTAATTTTACTTTGGGATTATTCAACTCTTATCTTGGGTTTCATTGATGTTTTCTGGTGTAGTGACCTCATTCGAGCGTCCAAAACGTTTAGCAACACTGATGCTCGTACGTCCACAATGAAAATAAGTAAACCACTTATGAATCGTTCCAATCGACGATGCAGAGTCTAAGAAATATTTATCTAGCTTGGCATTAGTATCAGTTATCGTTTTCTTGCGTAAATAATATTGTTCAATTAAAACTCGAAACATACTTTTTTTCATTACGAAGTACTCATTGGCTAATCGCTTCTCAGTGCGGTAATTTGTAAATGCATAATCTTAATAGATGTAAGTTTGACATACGTCATTTAAAGAAAGAATCTTGTCAAAAATAATTTACATTAGGGCGTACTAATGCAATTTCTTAGAATTTTCGGAGACTTATCAGACTGCCAGGTACTATTTTTCTATACTTTCTCTTGACTCTATGTTATTCAATTGTCAAACTTCAAAGTTCACTTTTTGTGATAGCAATTACAATTATTATAGTTTTATTTTACTTCACTGAATCTTAGCAGTAGTGTCAATAAATAGAAAATAACTTAAAAAAGTTTTAGAATTTTTTAAGTATTTTTGTGGTATTTAGTAGTATGTGATGTTAAAATTTAAAAATTTAAAAATAAAAGTTTGGTTAATTTCTTGATTTTTTTAATTTTAAATTTTTTCAATTTTGTTTGCTATATTTGCTCTCACTTCTTGTTATTTTTATTGTTATACATGACTGATGATCGAAAATAATCGTGAAATAAGAGCCTTTATATCATGTTACAGAGTTTTTTATTTTTTAAGTAATTTTTATCATTTCTATTGTGTAATTTTTTCAGAATTCTATTTCTTGTTTATTCAAATATTCTAAGTTCAACCCTGTTAAATGTGAATTATTGTCATTTTAGTGTTCTTTAAATATTATGTTTTCTGTGTAGTATGTATTCTTTACTTAACAGTTAAAATTTTATTATTTTAACATTTGTTAGGTTTGATTATTTTAGTGTCAATAGTTTTTAATATCAATAATCAAAGATTAATAATCTTATTGTAGCCTAGTATCGGAAGCACCTTTGGAACACCGTTATAAAGACTCCGGATAGTTAAGCTATCTATAACTCCAGCTCACTTGTGTGAATTTTTTTAGACATCTGCTTTATTTGCAACTGTTTGTGTCAATTTGCTGCTACTGTTTTCGGGTGCAGATGCCAAAATGCTACCCGAAGATTCGTTCTTGTGGCATTTGATAGATAACATGAAAATGTAACAAAGATGTCGAATAATTTAGGAAATAATCGATTTTAAAGTTTCGATTTTTGCATAAAAAACTCGTAAAGAGCTCATTGCGTAGGCGGTGCGTGTGATCTACGTAAATTTTTACCGCACTTGATTTGGTGGGCGGTTTTACCGACAACTGAATTGTAGTATCCGTACTGTTAACATCACGTTATAAATTTATTTAAAATAGGAATTCGTTAATTTTAACCGATAGTTTTTAACTTAAAACAATGATCTATGTCTTTGTAGATCTGTTATTTTCGAGTTCTGTTGGGCTTGAAGAAATTTTTTAATGAGTTTAGCACCTTTACACCCTTTTTTGGCATACGCAACCACGGAAAATCTCGGATCCACCCTACAATCTAATAAGAGGTTATTTTCAAGTGCAAATTATGTCTAAAATCACTTTAATAAAATAGAAACACACCATGGATGGTGCTAATCTTATGGAAACAGCCAATACAGTAACCACTTTTTAATTTTAAAGCTTTTTTCAGCTTCATTGTCTGAATTTTTGAATGATCTATACATTTTAATATTTATATTTCTTATTTACGTTTTTTTTTTAAATTTTTAAATGATTTTAATGATGAATTTTGAATTTGAAAACCAATTTACCCATGTAAAAACTATGTACCCATTACCAGCTAAAAAATTTTAAAATTTTGTAATTTAATGTATTATTTTATCTTTACACTTTGCTGATTGAAATATATTGTTAAATTACATAAATAAATTCATAAATTTTAATATTTATATTCCTTATTTACATCATAATCTACCAAAGTTTTATTAGAAAATTTTTAAATTTGTGCTTGTGTTTTGGCATCTATTCAGACTGTCCTCTCTACTTTTGCTTTTTGAATGCTAAAAAGTTTAGATGTACCTTGAGGGGTACATCAGTTTTACCAGCTTCTCTATCTATAATAATAGGTTTCCACTTCTCGTCTTTCCGAATCTGTGGATATTAAATTAAAGCTTTCTCGGTATTTTATTTTCAGTTCGTGGGAAACTCGAGAAAAGCTAGAAAACGTTTCAGTGTAGAGATCCAAAACATCGCCATTGGTAGCCGACAGCAGAATCTGCTTAGTTTATCCGGTATTTTTGTATGTACCTATACTGTAGGGAAGAAAATATAATTTAATTTTCCAACATTAAAAACTTGACTTATGTCATTAAATTCATTGAAAAACTTAAAGATTCACTTTCTTGTAAAAATATAATATGTTTTATCTTATTGCCGGCAACGAGCGGCTCTAAAATATCACTTTAGTTCTGTCTTTCAATTAAAAAAAAAAAAATTGTTAAAACGACACTCATTATTGCTGTTGCTAATATTTTGAAGTATTTTATCGGTAAATTATTAAAAATTAATAGTAATAAAAAATAACGCAGTATCAAAGTGGTTTGTTCAAATAAAAAATCAGCCACTTAAAAAATGATTTTTGAATTGAATATAATTTTGAAAAAATTAAAAACTGTTATCTATGCTATATAAGCTTTGCAAATATTTGCAAAGCTCAATCGTAATATCATTTTATCAAAATGTTGATCAAAATAGTATTTGCGTTAACTTTGATAACTACTATTGTAGCCAACTCTACAAATAGTGAAAACAATCCTAGCCAAGATTGGTGGAAAAATGCGGTATTTTATCAAATTTATCCACGATCCTTCATGGTAAGCATATTTTGCATTTAAATTTAAATATATTGGAACAAATCTTTTAGGATTCAAATAACGACGGTATTGGTGATTTGAATGGAATTATTAGCAGACTGGATCATCTAGTCGATGCAGGCATTACAGCTCTATGGTTATCACCCATTTATAAATCTCCTCAAGTTGATCATGGTTACGATATTAGTGATTTTAGAGATATAGACGAAATATTTGGTAATTTATCTGATTTTGAAAGGTTGATTACCTTGGCAAAACAAAAAGGTTTAAAAGTAATTTTGGACTTTGTTCCAAACCATTCAAGTGACAAACATGAATGGTTTACAAAATCGGAAAAAAGGGTACCTGGGTATGAAAATTACTATGTTTGGAAAGATGGATCCCCCAATAACAAACCACCCAATAATTGGGTAAGTAACTTTTGATTTTTTTCAACAAACAATTTGAAGACAAAATTTCTTTAGATAAGTCATTTTCATGGACCTGCTTGGACCTACAGTTCAATTCGAAACCAATGGTATCTCCATCAATTTGCTGCTGGTCAGCCAGATCTTAATTACAGAGATCCAAAACTTGTTCAAGAAATGAAGGTAAATTAGTGTACAGAATTTACGAAATAAGATAATCAAAATTAAAAACTTGGTAGGATATTCTGGTATATTGGATGGACATTGGAGTTGATGGATTTAGAATAGATATAATTCCAGCTCTTTTTGAGGAGGAATCATTTTCTGATGAACCATTATCAAATAATCCCAATTTTACTCCAGATGACTACGGATATCTCAATCACATTTATACCGAAGACCAACCTGAAACTTACGATATGTGTTATCAATGGCGTGCACTATTAAATAAATATTCCAAAGAAAAAGGCGGAGATGTTAGAATTATGATGACGGAATCATATTCACCAGACGATAAATTATTCGGCTATTATGGAAATGAAACACACGATGGTGCTCATTTTACTTTTAATTTTTGGTTTATAACTCAGCTGAATAGATCATCCGATGCTTATCAGATAAAGAACGTTATAGATAAATTTATGAATTTACTACCAAAAAAATATGTTGCAAATTGGGTGGTATGTTTACTTACATTAACTTAACTTAAATGAAGTTTATATTTTTTATTAGCTAGGAAATCATGATCAACATAGAGTTGCATCACGCTATGGACCTGAGAGAGCAGACTCATTAAACATGCTGGCCATGGTTTTACCTGGCGTTGCTATTACCTACAACGGAGAAGAAATCGGAATGGAAAATGGCGAGGTTACTTGGAAAGAAGGGGAAGATCCCCAAGCATGCAATGGGAAAGAAGAAAATTTTGATAGGGATAGTAGGGATTTCCAAAGAACACCTTTCCATTGGGACGATTCAGTGAATGCTGGTTTTAATAAAGGAGCTAAAACATGGTTACCAGTTAGTAAAAAATTTAAAAGTAACAATCTTGCCGCCCAACAAGATCCTGAACTTCAAAGTCATTATAAAATTTATAGAGACTTAATTCAAGAAAGAAAATCTGAAACACTTAAACATGGTACATTGGAAACATCGGCAGTAAATAAAAACGTTCTAGTAGTAACTAGGTAAATTATAATGGATAAAATGGTAAACTGTGATAAATTTTATTTAATTTTACAGAGAACTGAAAGGACAATCAGTTTATGTCTTGATAATTAACCTTGGAGATAAAACCGAAACTGTTAATTTGAGTCAATTAAGAACTTTACCAGAAACTTTGACTGTAAAAATTTCAAGTGCCAAAGCACAGAAAACGAAGAGGTTAGTAATTTAATATTATTTGAATATTGATGTAATTTTAAAAAATTTTCAGGACTTCCGTTTCATCAAATTCAGTTACGTTGAGTTCATTTGAAGCTGTCTTACTAACATCATAAATATTATGGTATGTTGTCTTATTACAAAATAGCTTTATGCTGTTGTTGAATTTTGTAATTTTAAATAAATATTTGTTTAAGTTTTATTATATTATTATTGTTTTAATAATTATTATTATTTTAAACCAATAAATATTTTATTTATTTATATAATACATAAGCACGAGCTGCAAAGCGAGTGTACGAAGTCTATGAGTTCAGTTCAGTTCAATCTAATTTACCTACTCCAGTGTGATTTTTTTTTAATAAAACAAAAACATTAATTTAATTTTTTAGTGGCATCTAAAGCAAGCTTGTTAACCATACGATTAATTTGAGATAAAATAGTTCTACAAATCAATAAAACTGATTATATTATGGTTATTAATGTTATCAATCGTATGTTGAGGTACTCGAATAAAAATATTTTTGTTAACCTTGACCATTTGTAAATCGACGAATTAATATGTAAATATAGAACCAAAATTCAAGTCAACCTTCAACCTCTGCTTAACTGCAGTTAACTCCACGATTTGAGACCCCATTATGACGGACCCGTGTAAAATGTAACTATAACTTTAAACTTTACTTTAAAAAATTTGTAGCTCTAGATAGCAGATCAAACAATACTAAAAAAATTCTTAGCTTAACTAAATGTACCAAAAAACTCAAGTTTTACCAACAAACGTTTTATTTGGCATAGTTAACTTTGTCTATTTGGAACACAGTTCTTGAGAACTCGTTTAATTTATTAAATTTTTATGACAAGATTGCAATTTACTATTTCATTTAGTTAGAATATTATCGCCTATTAATTTTTTTATTTTCAATCATGATGTAAAAAATTATATTGTAAAGGAAAATTTAGAACTAGGTACATTATGTAAATGTAATTGATTATTTGTTTATTGATTTACATTCCCACTTCAAGAAAATTCCTATCGAACATGAGGCTACTTAAAAAACTAGATTTTATAACGACTATTGATGTTTATATTTGATTTTTATGATTATACAATATCAAATCATGCATCCTTGGAGTGTATCAAAATGGATCGATCGTATCAAACATTTTATCTTATCTTTATCATTCATCACTTAACTTGTTAAAGTGAAGTACTTCAAACAATCTTATATAAAAGTTGGTTACCCTTCATAATCATAACAAGTTAACTAAAATGCTAATCAAGATTGTAGCTGTGTGTACATTGCTAAACATAGCAATAGCAAAGCCCCACGAAGTCGTTAACCACAACGAAAATTGGTGGAAAAATGCTGTCTTTTATCAAATATATCCTCGATCTTTTATGGTAACATTGCTACTTTTCATCTTTGCTTTCTTATTTTATTATATTACTACTTTTATATAGGATTCAAACAATGATGGAATTGGAGATTTGCAAGGAATTATAAAAAAATTGGATCACATTGTAGATGCAGGTATTACAGCAATCTGGTTATCTCCAATTTTCAAGTCACCTCAAGTTGATCATGGGTACGATATTAGTGACTACAGAGATATTGATGAAATATTTGGAACTTTAGAAGACTTTAAAAACTTAGTTGCAGCGTGCAAGGAGAAAGGTAATATTATTTTTCTATAAAATACATTAAATTAAAAAATTAACTTATAGGTTTGAAAATTATTTTGGATTTTGTTCCAAACCATTCTAGCGATAAACATGAATGGTTTGGCAAATCGGAAAATAAAGAACCCGGTTATGAAAATTATTACGTTTGGATAGATGGTTCTCCTGATAAACCTCCAAATAATTGGGTAAGTACATTTTTCAAATTAAATATGCATATCCACATTTATATTTGTTTAGATAAGTCATTTCCATGGACCCTCTTGGACGTATAGTAAAATTCGAAAACAGTGGTATCTTCACCAGTTTGCTTCTGGTCAACCAGATGTTAACTACAGAGATCCAAGACTTGTTCAAGAAATGAAAGTAAATAATTTTTATCAATTCTAAACCAAATGAATCCATTTATCATGTATTTATACACAGGATATTCTTGTATATTGGATGGATTTGAGCGTCGATGGATTTAGAGTGGATGTCGTTAACGCTCTTTTTGAAAATTCTACTTTTCCCGACGAAGAGCTGTCTAACGATCCAAATGCAACTCCTAACGATCATGCCTACTTAAAACATATTCATACTGTAGATCAACCAGAAACATATGACATGTGCTATCAATGGAGGCAATTGCTGAATGATTATTCCAAAGAGAAAGGTGGAGATGTTAGGTTAGTTGGTTTGATTTCTTGAACAAAATATACATTATTATAAAATTTTAGAATTATGATGACAGAATCTTATTCAGTGGGAGAAAAACTCTTTGAATACTATGGAAACAAAACACACGATGGAGCCCACTTTACTTTTAATTTTTGGTTTATAACAGACGTGAATAGAACTTCTGACGCACCTCATATTAAATCCGTTATTGATAAATGGTTTGAATATTTGCCAAAAAAATATGTTGCTAATTGGGTGGTACGTAGAATTTTTCATTGCAATTTAACTTAGTAATCGTAATTTCTCACAGTTGGGTAATCACGATCGTCATAGAGTGGCATCACGATATGGATCTGAAAGAGTAGATGGATTAAATATGTTAGCAATGTTATTACCCGGGGTGGCTGTAACTTATAATGGAGAAGAAATAGGAATGGAAAATGGGGAAGTAACTTGGGTAGAGGGTGAAGACCCAAATGCATGCAATGGGAAAGAAGAAAATTTTGATAGAGACAGTAGAGATTTTGAGAGAACGCCATACCATTGGGATACATCTGTTAATGCTGGATTTAATAAAGGAGCTCAACCGTGGTTACCAGTTAGTAAAAAGTACAAAGATGTAAACTTGGCGATTCAACAAGTTGATGGACTTAACAGTCATTATCGCATTTATCAAGAATTACTTAAATCCAGAAAATCTGATACTTTGCAATACGGGCAATTGAACACATTAGCCCTTAGCAAAAACGTTCTTGCTGTGACCAGGTAAACTAAATATTTAAGTAAACATCTAAATCAAGCTAAGATTTGCTTATCGGAGCTATCAAATTTTATATGCCAAATTATTCAATTATATAAGTCAAGAATGTTTAGTAAAACATAATAAAGCTTCTCCCAGTATGTACCAGCACATGTAAATGGGTTGGGTATTTAACATGGAGTTCCCATAAGCAATTTAATTTCGTAAATAAAATTTTTTTATTTTTTTATTGCAGGGAGCTTGAGAACAATCCCAGTTATGTATTATTGGTTAATATTGGAGATAAAACTGAAACTGTAAATTTGAGTTATTTTAAAAACTTGCCAGAAAAGCTAATAGTTAAAATTCCAAGTTTGCAATCAAAGAAACCCGTAGGGTAAGGAAATAGTATTTTAAATTAAATTTTTTTAATTAATTAATATTTTTTTTAGATCTGTTGTATCAACAAATTCTATTACTTTAGTTCCGTTTGAATCTGTAGTTTTAACATCTTAACTATATGTAAATACTATTTATTTGTGGTATATATTATGTAGTTACTTAATTATTTTTTAAACGCTGTTAAAAGTGTTGTAGTTATACATACCTTAATATGAAATACAAAATAAAATTATTTTTGTAGTGAAATAAACGTTTTTGAATGTTTTCCGCTCCTAAATCATTAGATTTATAACTGTGTTTTGTATGCTGCACTAGTGTACACTTGCCCACTGATTTTTAGAAAACTTGCTTTCTTTCGCTAAAAAATTTGTGAAAGCTTTAGATATTATTTATATCAAGATTTGGTTAGAGAAACAAAAGCAATTTTGCAATAAATGAACGGCTAGTGTACACTTCTGAAGTGTAAATCTGCACCGAATCAATATTTTTTTAATCAATAGGCTTAATAAAACTAATAGAAATTAACTTAAAAAAATTCTAAGTTTGTAATTTGTACGATATTTAATACTTCTAATAAATTATTGTATTGTAAAATATAAATTAAAAAAGTAAACAGAATGTTATAATATTATGTTATGCTATGTTAAATAGAAGATATGTTTTTTCTGTTCCCGCTCCTGTGGTTCCTACTTAGACCTAAGTTTTGGTCGTTTCGCGTGGCCATTATGCGTTTTAGATCTGTCTGTGCATCACGCAGTAGCACCGAGGATTCAAATTTTCTCAGAGAGGGAGCCAGTCTGCCTGCTCATTAGCACCACTATCCTGCTTCTATTCAAATGCTTCTCCGAGTCCTCCTGTTGTGTATTCTGGGGCGTCCATTTTCAAAGACCATCATGATAGTAACACATGCAGTACTGTTACTAACTGTAACACTATTGATAACTTCTTTATATGTCACAGTTTTTAAAATGTTGCAAATTTTTATTTAATCTAGAAATATGCTTGCTGGGATAGCATCCATTATTTATTGAGCAATGGGAATCTTTAAAATTTCTTATTTTATTTAAATTTGTAACGTTTAAAAATTGTTTCAATCTAATTTTCAAACTTGGCGAAATTGGTTTGCATAAAATATTATTTTACCTTGCATGTGGTATTACAATCGTATGTGCGTCTCGCAGCTGACCTCGCCGGTCAAACAAATTTGTTTCTGAATTTATTTCACAATTATCCAAATCTTCCAAAACTCCGAATTCTCCATCATTATCACTTCACCAATTAAAATAAAAACAACCATCAATTCAAATCAAATTACTTAGTATTTTAAACAATCAAAAATCAAAATTATAACTTAGAGCCGTTTTACATTATCATAAATTTGCTGTTAAATTTTGTCACAAATTTGGTAGCAAATATTGTATCAAATTTAAAGTGAGTGTCATACATATTTGTGTCATAAATATTGTCTTATATTTGTTACAAGAATTACTTGTTTTACACTGGTAATATTTAGTTTAGCAATTTTTGTATAAAATACGCGTTTCGTATAAAATCGGAATCGGTCGGAATTCACTGTAGCTTTTAACCACGTGCTTTTAGCTCAGCAGTTGTGTATTGTTTTTATTTTTAATATTATCTATGTTGAGGAAAAAAAGAAGTAATTTTAATTTCAAATATGGAAAATGAAGACGTGATAATGGGGTTAGCATTAGTTAATATAATGTTAATTGCTCATTTTAATTAATTCGTTAATTAAAAAACTTAAAAACGCTTAAAAAAATAATTATTTTAATCAAATAAAAACAATCTTTTCACAAAATTTCATTTTTTTTGCGGTAACTTTCGACAAAATACTTTTAAACAAAATTTTCCAATAACAATACTAAAAAATAAAATCTCAATTGCAAAAATACTTGCACAAAATTATACTCAAAAAATCAACGGAGCAAAATATAGGCCTTCGTCGTTTTCGCCATCTTGGAAAAAAACCTCTCTCTACTCACTTTTCTCCAAACATTACATTTTAAAAATTAATATAACAAAATTTAAAATTAAAAAAATTTCTTTTATATTTTAAAAAAATTTTTTTAAACCAATTTTTTTTTAAATTTTTTAAAAACCCCGCCGAAATTTTAGTCTAAATAAGGCCCTGAATTCGTTGATAAAAAAATACTAATAATATACTATAACAATAATTTCTGAGGTTATATTTATATATTAACAACTAAACAACTATTGACAGTTTGGTACCAACCAAATACAGTCACTAGATACTTACAACCAAAATAATGTGAGCGCCATCTGTATGCTAAATTGAAATTTATAAATTTATAATAACGGGGCGTCAACATACCAGAAATTGCTTTCTGCGCCGATTTGCAGACACTTTTATGAAGAAAAATAGAACAGGTCCTAAATATTTGGTATCAAATTTAGGATGCAAATTTGTGAAGTCATTTTCGTGTATGACACTATAACAAAATTAGACGCAATTTTTTGTCATTATTTTTGCTAGCAATTTTATGATAATGTAAAACGGCTCTTAGACGGGTATGAACACAAACTTTAAAATAACTTACAAAATAAATAAAGTAAAAATTCTAATGTTTCAAAACTCGACAGTACATTAATAAAAAAATTTTTAAAATCATATATCGACCTCTTACATCTCCCTTCATGAGTTAGAACTAACTTTGTCTAAATTATATATTGAATACTAATGGTCTTATTCTGATGGACAATCTCAACATTGACTTACTCAAAGTCAATCGTCAGTCTGATGCCATTCAGTCACTACTTGCATCTTCAAATATTACTCAAATAGTTGATCAGCCTACCCGAGTAACTCTATCTACAACTACATTGATTGATCTGATTTGTGTAAACGATGATTTATTCTACTCCAATGTTCCCATGTATGACTTACCCGATATGACTGATCACCGGTTAGTGTGCTGCAGCCTTAATCTTGTAATGAGAATATTTTTTACTAAAGCAAGTAAACTCTTCACCACACCTGGAATAGGTCTTCTCCAGTATTAAGTGTGGTGGACCCAGGTAGAAAAACTATCTCTGTAGATTTTTGGAAGCACAAAGCGCAGATTCCGCAATAAAAAGAATTTGCTCCCACTTTCGCAAAATAAAAATGCCGATAGTTATAATCGTTAAATAAACAAGTAAGTAGGTACAATCTACTATTAAACGTTAACAACGATTTCCGAACTACATACTTATGAACCGGCAGCAATAATGTGGCTTATGGAAACGTCGCACAACAATCGGAACCACAACGTTCTAAATGAAATTAACACACAGACAGGAATTAAGCGGTAATTAAGAATGACTTACCCAAGCGCTCAGGTACGTTTACAAGATGTAATCCGACAATGGTTTTACCACCAAAACCTTCTGTGTTTCCTAATTGAAGACAATGCTGTCGAAGCTTCGTTTCTACTTGCTGCTTGGAACACCCGTAGCTTGCGGAACTGCTTGGTTAGAGGATGTTGAATTCGATGCACTGAACAGAATTCGCTTCGTGCACAATCTCGAAGCACCCTGCACTATTACACAACACAATAGATCGTAGATCTTGAATCAAGGATGGCAAGACAAACAAACACGACCCTCTCGTCGTTTTAAAAGCTGAACACGCGTTCATTAATTTGACTTCTAATGTCGGCGTTGACTTCGTTGGCTAACACTTTTATTAGACGCCTCAGGTTAAATCCCAATACTGGACCGTTGCGCAATTGCGATTATCTTATTAAATATGATAAACTAACAGACTTCTACTGCACTTCTAAAAATGCCTCCGTCTTATTTGACGATTCAATATTAAGTCTTTTCGCTTACGAGCGAAGTTATTAACAAGCCGAGTTTGCGCAACGGTAGTGCGTAAAGAAGCGAAGAATCGACAGTTAAGGGTCGTGGAAAACACTTATGCAAATAATTGTTAGAATCTTCGGGGATTAAATTCGTGCCAGAAACTCTAACTTTCCGAAATTTAAAATTTTTCAACTCCGAACAGTTTGCCATCGATGCTTTCAACATCGATTGGACACTTTGTACTGGGATTGCAAATGTGGAAGATGAACTCTTTTATTTGAATGCTGCGATCAATTATCTCTTTGATCTGCATGCTCCCTTATGTCAAATTAATATAAACTTGTATAAGCGTAATAACCCGGAATATATGTTAGAATTGATGGTAAAAAGATCGGAACGCCATCAACTTGATCTTCATTATAGCGGGAACTTGTCTATCCCGTCTCACAAGATTACTAAGTTGCAGTACTTAGTAATCTTCAATTCACTTAAGATCTTCAACAAGTATGTGGACGTGTTTTTAACCAGCGGAACCAGCCGTTTTTTAGCAGCGGGGTCAAGAGGATATTACTGCTTGCGCAAAATGCGAACTAGAGGGTGAAATTGAAAAAAAGCTTTGCTGAGTGTTTTGCTCCTTTATCGACTCTACTCTATGAATTGTATTTTTTCTTTTTCATTGTAAGTGGAGTTGATGAATAAATTTATTATTATTATTATTATAATTAGAATTTTAACTGCAAAATAAAGAAAACATCACCTAGAAGATTAGATATTATATAAAAAAACGCTAAACAGACACTAATTTTCCTAAATTTTCCTAATTATTGATAAATAAAATAGAAAATAACTTAAAAAAGTTGTTAGAATTTTTTAAGTATTTATGTGGTATTTAGTAGTATGTGATGTTAAAATAATAAAACCTAACAAAATGTTAAAATAATAAATTTTAACTGTTAAGTAAATGTTTCTTTGTAGTATGTAACTATTTACTTAACAGTTAAAATTTATTATTTTAACATTTTGTTAGGTTTTATTATTTTATTGATTAATACTTTTTCAGAAAAAAAAATGAAAATAAAATTGTTTTTATTTTTTGTTAGGTCGCAATGTCACTACAGCACCGTTAACCACCAACCAAAAATCCAACCAATGAAAGTGGAGTATTTATTACTTGTGCCAATTAAATTTGTTAAAGTTTAGTAGATGGTGGTTGTAGTAGGACTGCTACTTTTCAGTATTTTTCCCTCTGTTATACGCAAATTATAATCGTGAAATTGGCCTATATCGCATTATCCCATATAGCACAAATGTTGGCGCAATATTGGTCCAATATTAAAAATCTATATTGGGTCAATATTCAAATGTGAACATTTTCCAATATTGGTACAATATTAATTTCCAATATTGGTCTGATGTTCAAAATCAATATTGAGCCAATATTCAAAATCATCATTGGGCCAATATTCAGATGTGAACATTTTCCAATATTGGTTTAATATTGATTTCCAATATTGGGCCAATATTCAAAATCAATATTGAGCCAATATTCAAATGTGAACATTTTCCAATATTGGTACAATATTGATTTCCAATATTGTCCGATGTACAAAATCAATATTGGTCCAATATTCAAAGTCAACATTGGGCCAATATTCAAATGTGAACATTTTCCAATATTGGTGCAACATTGGAAAACATTCAAATATTGGTGCAACATTGGAAAACAATATTGGTCTAATATTCAAAATCAATATTAGTCCAATATTCAAAATCAATATTGGACCAATATTTAAAATCAATATTGGACCAATATTCAAATGTGAACATTTTCTAATATTGGTGCAATATTGATTTCCAACCATTATAAGTAAAAAAATTTTTTTATATTTGCATAGTTTGCAATTGATTTTTCTATGAATATATGATGTGTTTTTTAGTAGTTTAGGGTTTATTATATATTATTTTATTACAAAATACCTGTAGTAGTAAGAGCCTCCTAATTAAGTTGTATCTGAAAATCATTTTAATTAAACATTATACTAATATGTGCTATAAATATTGGTTCAATATTAAACCAAGCTGCAGCCAATATTGGTTCAATATCGATTTCCCATATTGACATAATATTGGAAATCAATGAATCAATCAATCAATCTTGCAATATTGCGCCAAGATTCTATATTGGCCCAATATTACCCCAATATTGCGCTAAAATTGTGTGCTACATGGGATACTATGATTTTTAGCTCTATTATTAATTATAATAATTTGTTTATTTTATTGTATCTTTTTCAAACATTTTTTGTCTTAACCTAGCAAAAAGCTCCAATATTGAAATTAACTAGAAAGTCGCAGAAGCAGATATAGTTGGTTATAGGTTGCGTGATAAACTCATAAGCCTAAAATTCTTTTTGCCTGATGAAAATGATGTTTTTACTCCTGGATATATTTTGAATTTGATTAAAGGTAGCGACAGCATAAAGAATATTTATTACTATATTTGTAAGGATACGGGGTGGAGAAAGGAGTTTTTCTAAGCGTAAGTTGATAAAAACCTCTCAATCGAGGTTGACAGCTTAGCAAATAAAATTAGTAAAATTGTAAAAATGATTTACTCGAAACTACAATAAAGTTTTAAACGGTGTCAATTTTTCAGTCTGTAGTGAATGAATTGACTTGAAATCCTTGACCCAGGATTTTGTTGAAATTCTTTTCAGTTAATTTTCTTTTTTCTTTTAATTAAAACGAATACTTATAGGCAAAATCTTTCGTCACGGCATATCCCATATTACTGTAATCAATAAAACTAATTTTTTTAATCTTTTTAAATCAACCTAATTGCTATTACTTACGTACATCGGCCTTACATCATCCAACCACATAACTGAAATAACATAATAACATACAAATATAAATATTTTCTTATAAAATTGTACATGTACTCTTAATAAGAATGGCAAATTACGTTTGCTCACACTAGGTTAACCCCTTAAGAAATATTTTATTTTAAATTTAATGGTGGGTGAAATTCCTCTGTTTTGCTTTCATCAACATAACCTCACTTTAACAATTATTTATGTAATTTTGTTGACAAGTCTACATAATCTACAATTTCGGAAACCAAACAGGTATTTGATTAGGTTTTATTATACAGGCATGTAAAATAAATTATCGGGACTTTAAGAATACAATCGTAATAATTTATTATTATTAGATATGATTATTTATTGTATTTCAGAAAATTTGAAAATAATAAAAATGGAAGTAGAAAAGGGTATTAAAGATATTTTAGAAGATACTCAACAGAAAATAAAAATAGAAATAAATGACATTCCGTGTGGTTTAGAAGATATTAATAAAGAAATTAAAGAAGAAATTGCTGATTCACAAGATTTATTATTTTCGATCGATATTAAAGAAGAAAATTCGGTTTCCCAACTTCAATTTAGTAACGAAGAATATATGCGGGATCCTTTATATGTAGATAACCAAATGAATAATTTAGTTTCAAGTCAATCGAATCAGTTTAAGTGTGAATTTTGCGGTGCTAACTTTAAATATAAATCGTGTCTGAAGATGCATGTCGTGATACATACCGGTGAGAAAGCTTTTTCCTGCGATTTTTGTGATTATAAATGTGCACAGAAAGGTCACTTACAAAGTCATTTAAAACGTCACACTGGTGAAAAACCCTTTGCTTGTAGTATGTGTGATTTCAGATGTTCGCATAAATGTAGTTTACAGACTCATTTACGACGCCACTTTAATGAAAAACCATATTCGTGTAGCTTCTGTAATTATAAATGTGCATACCAAAGTAGTCTTTGCCGTCACGTAAGACGCCATACAGGTGAGAAACCCTTCTCATGTAAAGTTTGTGACTTTAAATGTGCGTACGAAAACAGTTTACGATTACATTTGAAACGACATCTGGGTGAAAAACCATTTCAGTGCGAAATATGTGATTACAAATGTATCAGGAAAAATGACTTACAAACTCATCTAAAACGTCACACGGGTGACAAACCTTACGTTTGTCAAGTTTGTAATTTTAAATGTTCTCAAAAAAGTAGTCTGCAAGTTCATATGTTGCGCCACCAAGATAAGAAACCGTTTGCGTGTACAATCTGCAACTTTCAGTGTGTACAAAGGGACAGGTTGCTACGTCACTTGAGAAGACACACTGGTGAAAAGCCATTTGATTGTGAAATATGTAAACAAAAATTTTCAGAAAAGTCACACTTACAAAATCATTTAAAACGTCATACAGGTGAAAAACCTTTTATTTGTGCAGTATGTGATTTAAGGTTTTCACAAAAGGGTAACCTAAAGGTTCATATAAGGACACACAGGAATGAAAAGCCATTTTCTTGCACTATTTGTGACTATAAATGTGTATCAAAGAGTTACTTAGGGCGACACTTGAAAATACACAAAAATAAAAATGTAAATCAAGATATTACAGGTTCATAAAATATATTTGACTCTACAAAAACACCCACAAAATGTATCCTCACGTAACGTACACATAAAATTTGTTCATCAAATGTACAACAAAAGAATATACCTTCTTAAAACCAGATTAATTGATTAATTGCAAAATGTAAAATAAAATTTGTAACTGACAAAAACCTTTTTGACAATTGTCATTTTTTTTTTTTTATAATATGAGAAGTTTTGTTTTCAAATATTTCTATTTAATTGTAGGTATTTTCTGTAAACATACGTACACATCACATAATTTAGCAGCTCAAAAAGTGTCTAATTACCTTTTAGATTGGCAAAACTGACAATTGTCAAAAACTCCTTTTGTAAAGAACTACAGAAATATTACTCCTGAAATTCTCACAAAGCTGAGATATAATAATAGTTATGTGCTTATAAGGAAATTATATATTATCTGTTAATGATTATACAAAATGAGGCAAGTAAAGTTAGAATTTAGAAGTTTGAATAGATCGCTTGTCTATTTTATTTCAATGATTGGCTTTCATTTGAGTTATTTATTTGGTTTTATTTCGGATAGATTTTGTAAATGTATCTATCTTAAAAAATGTGCAGATTATTTCTACGTAATTCAATAAAACTATTTAATTCAGATTAATTTTTATTAAGCAATGAAATTATTTGCTTATTCTTTCACAACTAGAATCACTATTAATTCCTTCTAGTGCCTAATCTTCACGTGAAATTTAATTTTTTTCATTTTTATGATACTCCAAAAATAATAATTAAATGTTTATAAGAAATTAACGTTATTAAAATGTAAATAAGTGTTGAAAATGGATGAGTTTCACTAGTCACAGATTTTTAAAATAACATATGAACCTAAAATTTTGATCAAAATGATATATATTTGTATAATTGGTTGGTCTCAAAACTCACCCTAAGATTTAAAAAAATTTTTTGAAATTTGAAAAAGTATTTAAACTGAGCGCCATGATTGACCAATGAAAATTAAGCATGAATATGCGCTGTAGCCAAGTCATTTTGATGATTGGTTAATGTTTATTTTCTGTTATATAAACGTTTGACAGTTGTTTCAAATTCAATTTATATTAACTAATTTGGTGTAGAAAATATTATTAATATTATTAAGCACGTGTGACAGCTGACAACGACAAGTGAGATTGGTATCTACCTTACCAACTTTCAACCCGGCAACAGAGCTATTTTTATTGGCTTCTAAAGCCCGGCAATTTTTTAAAAAAAAAACGTACATCTTTTTTTTGAGATGTACTCAAAAAAATCAGAAAAAAATTGTGAAGGCTCAATTTGAACTCTACTTTCAAATAAAAAAATAAAAAAAATAGTGAAACTCGTCCATTAAACATACTTTTATAATACTTTATTATTTATACACTACCGTTCAAAAGTTTGGAAGCAGAAATTATATTCCATTGTACTCATGAGTACAATGGATGATATTGAAAGAAATCGAAAATTTTTTGAAAATCATGAAGTGGCTGTCTCAATCACCTGATCTGTCTTCTATTGATTTGGTGTGGGCGGCTCAACTAGACAGAAAATTAAAAAATCGTTTTCTAACCAGTGCTACACAACTCTGGAAATATTTACAAAAAGTGTGGAAAAAATTGAGTCCATAATATTTTAGAAAATTAATAAATAAAATACCAGAAATTTGTTCGCAAATGATAAAAAATAACGGTGATCATTTCGATGAAGCAGGAATTTTTTTTTAAAATTGAAAAATTGCGTTATTATAATAGTTTAAAAATCTTTTTTTCATTATTTTGTTTTGATTTTGTAAGTTTTAATTTTTTACTTCGATCCGATTGCAACCTGTTTGTCACTTTATTCGAATTTAGCATTTAAACGACATTATTTTTTACCCTGTATCTCATTTATTCATTCATGCTTATTATTTCAACGCATATTGTTTTCCGACTTCTTTCGAATTTTCCAAATATTTCCTTACTTTTATCAATTCTATTTAAAATTCTTATTTAAAAATTTTAATCATAATTTATATTTGATTAGAATGTTATCTCATCCTACGCGGGACTGAACTGATATTCCGTCCCGCTTGGGACCAATTCGGCAAACTGGATCTAATCTTCCTACGGGACGGAATTAACTAACACTGTTGTGTCAGTTAACCTATATCCTATATGTTAAGAGACAAACCAAAGTAATTTTTTACACAGACAGTAAACACAATGTAATCTGATTTAAATGAGACGAAATATACTTAAAATACATTAATCAAACACATACGAGTAGTTCTGATTTTATCATGATTAATAATTCGCATTTTTATTGTAAAACTGTATCAATAAAACAAAGTAAATTTTTACTTAACATTCTTTCCAAAAGCTACAAAATTACCGATTTAGCAGATTTTCTTGTATGTTATTATACCTACCAAATTTATGAGAATAACATCATTTATTTTGAAATCTTAAAATGTCTCTATCGGACGCCAGGACTCTTTTTATGATAATCAATAGATAAGTGGTTTAGGTAGTGTAACTGGATATTAATATGAATTATATCAATTTTTTTAGAAAAACCAAAAAATACACAAACAATTTTTAGAACTAGAATGTTTTAAGTTAACACAATATAAATACATCGTATGCATATTATCGCAAACGTTTTCACTATACTATGGAATCATCAGGCGATGAACTAGAAAGAGAAACTAGAAAAACCAAAAAATATCTCTCTCCTACCCTTTCTCTTCCTAGTTCATCGCTTGATGATGCCATAGTATGCCGAAAACGTTTGCGATAATATATATTGAGATGAATTTAAAATCAAACCAGATAAATTCCTGAATCCAAATTATAAGTTACAAATTTATTTCGAATTACAAAACAAAATTTTCTTTTACACATTTTACCTCAAAATTAAAAATATTTCGATTTAAATAAACTGGATGAGTGTATTAACCACCGTAGCTTTGAACCGTACAAGTCTGTAACTCAAGAAGGTTCCATTTGTTAATTTTGTAATTTGTAGTTTATAGTTTTATTTTAGTTTATTGTACATTACTTTTAAAACGTTTAAAGAGTGCGCGAGGTTAAAAAAAAAGAATATAAAAAAATAATCAAGAAGGAAGAAAAAAAAAGTGAGGAGTGAAAAAAATATAATAAACCGGGTGCCGGCTGAATTTTGAAGAGAAATTAATCTCTCGAAATTTAATAAAATAAAAAAAGAAAAGGACGATTAAGTTCGAGAAGAGGCTCTCGAAAGCATAAAAATAGAATTGTTGAAGTGGTGAAGAGGTAAAGTTTGGAAAGAAGATTGCTAGAGAGGAGATAACTGTGGCGGAGCAGAGAACGACGGCGAAAGTACAAAAGGAGGGAAAATAGTTAAAAAAAAAAAAAGGTATTCCGTTAACGGTATATTTAAAGTTTGATTTCATTAGTTGAAGTTTCTGTTTCTGTTTATGTTCATTGTTTTATGTTTATAGAAAATAAAGGTACGGTGATTAACCACATCCAGTTTTATTTCCAAAATTAAAAACGTTTAGATTGGTGACCAAAACTCCAAGCACCACCAGGAAATTTATCTGGTTGAAGTGAAGAAAAAAACACGACAACCAATAAATTTAAATTGGCGCCCAATACGTGGAACTCGAACCCACGACATCACTGAGATTAATCAAAAATTCATTCACCAGAACGACCCAAAAAATTAAACAGAATATTGATTTAATAAAATATTGATACGATATTTACAATATTGACATTTGAAAAGTTTGACAGATTGCTAAATACGTCAACATTATAAACAATTAGATTTCATTATAAGTGTGTTATTAATTACAATTGCAGGAAAATTTAATATTTTACCTAATTTTTAATCTTTGAAATTAATTTGTATTTAAAACCATCAAAATGAATGACATAAGAGTTACAAGAAGCATAGCAAGAGCAGAAGTTGAACAGAACGACAAGATTCAAGAAAGCACAGAAATAATAGACCAAAGCACGAACGAAGTATTGCGAGATATAGAAGAAAACGCAACGGTATTAACAATCAAAGAAAAGCTTACGGAAAAACAGGATACGATGGAAGACAAAGTAGGAATAGAACTAACGAAAACAATGCAGCAAATGATGGAACAAATCATGCAGAAAATGGACGAAAATTTACAGGAAATAAAAGAAATATTTCGGCACGCAGAAGAAAAATCAAACCAAGACATCAACGAATTGAAATCACCACAACGAACTGCGGAAAAGGACATTAACAAAATAGATGAAAATATAAAAATAATCAAGGAAACAACGGTGAAGAAAGATAATACTATAATAGACGAAAGTGTCAATGGACTGCCATACATTTTTATGAAAATAAACGATATTCAGCTGAAAGCATTAGTAGACACGGGTGCGGAAATTTCGCTATTGAATGAAAAGATTAACGACCTAAATTTTGAACATTTTAAGAAACAAGTTATAGAAACCCATCCAATAAAATTAATATCTCCAAACAACAATTCATTTACAAGGATTAATAAAAACTTAAATACAAGCATAACAACTATTGGGAGAACTACAAATAATTGTGGAATTATGATGATACAAGACATGAAAATAGATTATAATATAATAAGAATTGACCTATTGAAAAAATTTAAGATCAAAAAGAAGAAAATATTACCCAGAAGATCATGGATGATAAATTATGAAAATTTGGATTACCAACAAACTTTAATAAGAGTGCGAGAAAAGCTGAATCGAAGATTAAGATATTTACAAAAGGTGAATGGAAAGATCAAAAAGAAAACTACATTTTCTATAAGAGATATAGTGGTAGTCAAAAGCTTGAGAATAGGTTTACGGTCTGCAAACTAATGTGCCAAGTTACATTTACCCTACGAAGGTCCATACATAATAAACAGGAAGATATCAGAAAACACATACAAATTATACAACAAAATAACAGAACGCATCCAAGGTCAGTTCCACCTCCAAGATTTGTATGAATGGAAAGAAGAAATGAGGGATGATGAAAATGTAAACGAAGATGACGATTTAAATGTGCGCGAATGCCAAGAATGTAGATTAATACAACATCGTAAGGGCTAAAAATAATATTTTACAGTAGCTAAAAAAGAAAGAAGGGGAACTTTCTAACTTCATTAGACACTGACGATAGTCAATATTAATTGTAAAGAACAGGCATGTTTAAATGTAATTTAATATTTTTAATTAAAATTCAAATCATCAAAAATGTATCAATTGTCAATATTTAAATTCATTCATTTCAATAGATTTTCAAAATCTTCCAACACATTGTCACATTCTGAAAATATCGGGTGCGTTGAGATGAATTTAAAATCAAACCAGATAAATTCCTGAATCCAAATTATAAGTTACAAATTTATTTCGAATTACAAAACAAAATTTTCTTTTACACATTTTACCTCAAAATTAAAAATATTTCGATTTAAATAAACTGGATGAGTGTATTAACCACCGTAGCTTTGAACCGTACAAGTCTGTAACTCAAGAAGGTTCCATTTGTTAATTTTGTAATTTGTAGTTTATAGTTTTATTTTAGTTTATTGTACATTACTTTTAAAACGTTTAAAGAGTGCGCGAGGTTAAAAAAAAAGAATATAAAAAAATAATCAAGAAGGAAGAAAAAAAAAGTGAGGAGTGAAAAAAATATAATAAACCGGGTGCCGGCTGAATTTTGAAGAGAAATTAATCTCTCGAAATTTAATAAAATAAAAAAAGAAAAGGACGATTAAGTTCGAGAAGAGGCTCTCGAAAGCATAAAAATAGAATTGTTGAAGTGGTGAAGAGGTAAAGTTTGGAAAGAAGATTGCTAGAGAGGAGATAACTGTGGCGGAGCAGAGAACGACGGCGAAAGTACAAAAGGAGGGAAAATAGTTAAAAAAAAAAAAAAAGGTATTCCGTTAACGGTATATTTAAAGTTTGATTTCATTAGTTGAAGTTTCTGTTTCTGTTTATGTTCATTGTTTTATGTTTATAGAAAATAAAGGTACGGTGATTAACCACATCCAGTTTTATTTCCAAAATTAAAAACGTTTAGATTGGTGACCAAAACTCCAAGCACCACCAGGAAATTTATCTGGTTGAAGTGAAGAAAAAAACACGACAATATACATACGGTGTATTTCGGACACCGTCATTTCGGCGATTCCAGTTCGGCACCGTCATTTCGGAGATTCTGATTCGGCGACAGTCAATTCGGCGACCCGATATTCGGCTATGCCGGTTTCGGCGATTCCAATTCGGCACCGGCATTTCGGCGATTTCGATTCGGCGACAGTAAATTCGACTACGTCGATTCGGCGACGGGAGATATACTTTTACAGCTGTATTCATAAAAATTTACAGAGCCCTTCAAACCTACTTTAGCGTAAACGCCAAAAAACTTTATTCATAAACACGTTTTAGCTCAAAAACCTTATGTAACAGTGGTGTAACTTTGACAATATTTAAAGTAGGGAGGAGCCTTCTTTAAACCGATTTTAAGGAAATTTTGATTGTAAAATACAGTTTACACTGTTATGTAAACCATACTTTACTAAACCAACCACGATACCCTTATCATAAGTCTATTGTGTTAAAGTGTGCAGATTTTTACAAGTCGAAAAATTTTATTAAGTAGTTTAAATAATTTAAAATAAAAAAATATGGATGCAATATTTGATATTAATATTATAATTGATGACTGCTTACCGTGGCGTCTTTTTGAAATTTTTTTTTTTAATAATTATTAAAATTATTTCATACTTTACAAAGCATCTGAACATGATAATTTTTATGATTTAATTACTACTTAGCTTTTCTGAAATCTCGTGGGGAGACCAAAAACTTCCTTATTGCTTCCAATATTATGTGTTAGCTGACTGTCCATTGAACAAAATTTTTTAATTTTGCAAAAATTGGAGCGAAACGTTAAAGCTAGAATTTTGTAAGTTGTTTCATTGGCGAAAGTTAAAGTTAAAAACTGCTTAACGGATTAATTTAAAATTTTTAGGGTACATATAGAACACATTAGGGAACAATAAGATATATTTTATATTTTCGTATTTAAAAAAAGTCGAAAAATCTACTTTATAATTTCTTTTATTCAAATCAAACTAAAATAAGTTTATAATGATTAATATGACAAAAGAAAATAATAGAAATATTTTAATTTTTTATTCATTAAAAAGTGGAATATTTTGAGAGACTTTAGACTCAAAACGGCTGAACCGATTAATTTAAAATTCGAGTATGGTTTTTTAAGCACAATAAAACAATTTTTGGGTTAACGTTTAGTTCAGATGATAACTGAAATAGTTCATATATTTCGAAGATACTAACTCAACTACATCAAATTCACTTGAATCGGTATTTAAACACCACTTTAGTTAAAGAAGGCTTACGACCCGCTTATGAATGAACAAAAGTTAAAACGCTCTCTAAGCCTTAAAACACGTTTTAACTAAATAGGTTTAAAGTTTAAGTCGTTAAAAGTTGGTTATTTTCCTACCTCTCTTAATTACTTTAAGTACTTTCTTGCTTCTTTTCAATAATATTTATTGTGTTAATCTTTTCTTAGTTTTCCTCATTTCAATACAATTCATCCTTTTCAATTAAATAATAAGGTTTTTGGCTGGGAGATATACTTTTACAGCTGTATTCATAAAAGTATTGTAAAACATCTTTTAAACCTATTTTAGTTAAAACGTGTTTTAAGGCTTAGAGAGCGTTTTAACTTTTATTCATTCATAAGCGGGTCGTAATCCTTCTTTAACTAAAGTGGTGTTTAAATACCGATTCAAGTGAATTTGATGTAGTTGAGTTGGTATCTTCGAAATATATGAACTATTTCAGTTATCATCTGAACTAAACGTTAACCCAAAAATTGTTTTATTGTGCTTAAAAAAACCATACTCGAATTTTAAATTAATCGGTTCAACCGTTTTGAGTCTAAAGTCTCTCAAAATATTCCACTTTTTAATGAATAAAAAATTAAAATATTTCTATTATTTTCTTTTGTCATAATATTAATCATTATAAAGTTATTTTAGTTTGATTTGAATAAAAGAAATTATAAAGTAGATTTTTCGACTTTTTTTAAATACGAAAATATAAAATATATCTTATTGTTCCTTAATGTGTTCTATATGTACCCTAGAAATTTTAAATTAATCCGTTAAGCAGTTTTTAACTTTAACTTTCGCCAATGAAACAACTTACAAAATTCTAGCTGTAACGTTTCGCTCCAATTTTTGCAAAATTAAAAATTTTGTTCAATGGACAGTCAGCTAACACATAATATTGGATGCAATAAGGAAGTTTTTGGTCTCCCCACGAGATTTCAGAAAAGCTAAGTAGTAATTAAATCATAAAATTTATCATGTTCAGATGCTTTGTAAAGTATGGAATAATTTTAATAATTATTAAAAAAAAAAAATTTTTCAAAAAGACGCAACGTTAAGCTGTCATCAATTATAATATTAATATCAAATATTGCATCCATATTTTTTTATTTTAAATTATTTAAACTACTTAATAAAATTTTTCGACTTGTAAAAATCTGCACACTTTAACACAATAGACTTATGATAAGGGTATCGTGGTTGGTTTAGTAAAGTATGGTTTACATAACAGTGTAAACTGTATTTTACAATCAAAATTTCCTTAAAATCGGTTTAAAGAAGGCTCCTCCCTACTTTAAATATTGTCAAAGTTACACCACTGTTACAGAAGGTTTTTGAGCTAAAACGTGTTTATGAATAGAGTTTTTTGGCGTTTACGCTAAAGTAGGTTTGAAGGGCTCTGTAATTTTTTATGAATACAGCTGTTTAGTTTATTCAATTTTCTACTAAATTTAATATACAAAGAAACCTTAGTAGGAATTTAAAAACCCGTCGTTAAAAGTTGGTTATCTTCCTACCTCTCTTAAGTACCTTAAGTACTTTTTTGCTTCTTTACAATAATATTTATTGTGTTAATCTTTCCTTGGTTTTCCTTCTCATTTCAATACAATTCATTCTTTTCAATTAAATAATACCGTTTTTCTTAAATACCTTCCTTTCCAAAATTTCAATTGGTTTCCACTTTTGGTAACATTTTTTGAGAAGGCATAGGTGGCATATTGAGTTGAGTTTTTTAGGCAGTTGAGTTTAGTTTTAGTCTTTTAGTATCAAAGTAAACAGTTCAGTTTAGACAAGGAAGTAGTGAGTGGAAGCGTTTGAGCGTAACACGCTATTCAATAATTGACATTTTATCTCCAGTTATAGGTTTTGCTGCATAGATTTTAATAAAAGTGCTCAAGTGTAGTGTTAGGAATTAATATAATAATTTTTAATTCGCAATACAATGGAAGAAACTCAAATGATTTTAACCAAACAAAGCAACGAAAAATATGCAAATGATGGGTACCTCTATGTTAAAGATAAAATTAACACAGATGGTACTATTCAATTCTGGCGATGTAAAAGTAAGCACAAGGGTCGCAATGGTAGAATATGGACCAACATTCATGACGGTTCGTTCAATTCCCAGCGAAGGGAGCATTCTTGCAGGACGGTAGGAAATGCAGAAAACGTCGAACTTCAAAGACTGCATACTGTTGTAAAACTTTTAGCAGAAAGTACAATGGATAATCCATCTCAAATAAGATCACGGGCTATTGCAAATGTTCCTGATGCCATAAAAGGCAATATTCCAAGTAATTCCGTCATGAGTAGAACGATACAACGGAAACGTCACAAAAATTCTGAAGCACCAGCAAATCCGGAATGCAGGAAACTAATAATCATACCGGATGGTTATTCCACTTATGAATTTAGCCCTGATCATATTGAGAGATTTCTTCTTGCCGATTCAGGAAGTGAGAATTTGGACTCGGAACGTATTATGATATTTGGGAGAGAATATAATTCCAGTTGGAGTGCAAATATGTTAGAATTGTTTATGGACGGCACTTTTTCAATTTGTCCGTCGCTTTTTTCACAAGTATTCGTTATACTTGCTAGAAAAGATGGAAGAGCAGTGTTTCCTGTTTTGCTTTGCTTATTACCCAATAAGAGGACGGAAACTTATGTTAAATTGTTTAATATGATCCGTGAAGTGTAGATTTTGAGCTTGCCATTCATCAAGCGATTCGTGAAGTATTTCCTGACGTTAATATACATGGCTGCCTATTTCACTTACAAGGGAAACGTCAGGTATGCGAAATTTTGTTTTGGTTTATACTTACATTACATAAAGATTACACCTAAAGCATTACGTGAACGAAATAGTAGCGCGCCATATTCAGCCAATTTTGAGAAAATCGAATTTGAAAATTTCTTCTTATTACACGAAATAACTATATAATAAAAGATAAGACTTGCAACAAAGGTTCCGTGGTAACGAGGTAGAGTGGTGGCTTTAATAAGCAAGGGTTCTAGGTTCGATTCCAGCATCCGTACTTTTTTTTTCAAATATTTTTTTTTAATTAATTTTCTTTTTAAGTAATATGTAAATTAACAGATATTTAATAATTATTCGAAATTATTAATTTTTAATTAATTATTAATTACTAGATCCCGTAAAACTTACTGTTTTCCCTGTTTTTACGATGAATACCAACCGGGATCGTGCGAAACGTCGGTGTAAAAAATTATACAATGTAAAATGATCAGAAAATAATTAATATGTATAATAATAATATACTTCATATAATATGTAAATACTTATTCAATTATGTAACTTTTCATTTCTTATTAAATATATAAATAAAATACGAAAAATATATAAATAAATACTTATTTAATTAAAAAATATAATTTTTAACAAATTCCAAAAATTTTTGAACGTTTCGAATAATAATCAATTTAAGAAATGTTTGAAAATACTGTTAGTAAGACAAAACGATATCGTCCGAATGTTGAGATCTGAAAAATTAATAATTTCAAATAATTATTAAATATATGTTAATTTACATATTACTTAAAAAGAAAATTAATTAAAAAAAAAATATTTGAAAAAAAAATGTACCGATGCTAGAATTGAACCTAGAACCCTCGCTTATTAAAGCCATCACTCTACCACGTTACCACGGAACCTTTGTTGCAAGTTTTAACTTTTATCACGTTATTTCAGGCAAAAAGATGAAATTTTTAAATTCAATTTTCTCAAAATTGGCTGAATATGGCGCGCTACTATTTCATTCACGTAATGTCTTAGGTATAATCTTTACGTAGTATAAGTATAAACCAAAACAAAATTTCGCATACCTGACGTTTCCCTTGTTAGTAAAAAATTTAAAAAAACGTTTATCGTCAAGTAATCTCTTAAAAAGATACAGTGCCGATGTAGACTTTGCATTGCGTGCAAAAATGGTTACTTCGATTGCGTTTGTTCCCGAGAATGACATTTTTCACGCGATTATAAGTTTGGAAAATTATTTACCACGAGAATTAGATTCAATTTTAGAATGGTTTACAAATACATATATTGGGAGTCTTAGAAATAATGGTACCAGAAATATTCCAATGTTTTCTTCAAACATTTGGTATGTGTATCAACGCACGTTGGATGGAATTGATAGAACTAATAATTACGCCGAAGCTTGTCATCGAAAAATTCAATTAGGTTTCGGTAGTGGTATATTTCATCCAACGTTGTGGATCTTTTTGGATAATTTAAGACGTATTCAAAAAACTTTCGACGCAGAATACGAACGTATCCTAGCCGGACATGCAGCTCCTAAAAAAAGAACGCGATATGAAGCGGCTGATTCTCGAATATCTCGAAATAATATCTTCGCGGTATAGCTTATAATTATAACATGGATTAAAATTTGTTTAATCGCTTAAAAATTATGTATTATGATACCTGTGTTGTATGTAAATAAATATTTAATTTAAAAATAAAAAATAATTTTTTTTTATATTTTTTATAAATTTTAACACTTAATACCACAAGATTCAAATCTGTGCTCTGCGTTATTTGACTTCCATAGTATTTATATTTGGCAACGCCCCGCCGCGCCGCGTAAAAGCAAACAAGATAGAAACTTCAAAGTCAAAATTTAAAAATTAATCAAATTTTTCAAAATTATTAAATCACACAAAAAAATTATTTTATTGGAAAGGCAAATGAATAACCGAAAAAAAAATTAACAAAAAATCTAAAACAAATTGCCATAGCAAATCAATTAAAAAGCAAATAACAATTTAAAACAAAATCTTAAAATACTTATAAAATCTTTAACAATAAAGTTTATTTATATAACAAAATATATTATGTTATAGTATAAATATTTAATAGATTAATTTTTTAACTTGTGATATATAATTAAATTCAATAATCTAGGATAGAACAAGTTAATTAAACAATTAATTTATTAATTTTCTGACGAAGACGTTAACCTACGTCGAAAGCTTAATAAAATAATAAAAACATTATTATAAATTGTTTAATTAACTTGTTCTATCCAAGATTATTGAATTTAATTATAGTATAAATAGTTGTTTTAGGTGTTAAATTAATGTAAAATTTAATATCTTTTTCCATGTTCTCTGCAGCTCTTTAAAAATTTAACTGGTTTATTATCTTATTATAATGTACTAATATGCTAAATTTCATTAAATTCTGAACTATAATTCTATAACCGATGTACTACTTTAAATAAATTTCCCGTCGCCGAATGGGAATCGCCGAAATGCCGGTGCCGAACTGGAATCGCCGAAACTAGCATAGCCGAATTGACAGTCGCCGAATTGACCGTCGCCGAATACGATGCCGAATCGCCGTCGCCGAACTGCGGTCGCCGAAACAACGTGTACCGGTGTATTTATATTGGGTTAACTTAAAACATTTTAGTTCTAAGAAGTGTTTTGTGCATTTTTTAGTTTATTCTAAAAATTTGATATGATTAATTAATTATTGCCGATTTTGACGAGTTTTGGCGAAGGCGATCGCGGATTAAGCCGAGACGGTAGCCACGTCTTTCGATGTTTTTACTATTCAATACTTTTTTATTGTTAGCCCGCATTTGCAAAAATTTCTTTTCACGCAGTTCACTAGTCTCTTTTGAAATAGCCCTAGATCTAGATTTCCTACGTTAAGATGGCGTTCCTTCTTTTCTTCGCTTGTTTCATTTCTGCCATTATGTCTCATATGGGCAACAGGTCTAGTAGGTCTACCCTTATTTGCTTGCAATAAATAGTTACGGAACGCAACATGCACTAAAAAGAATGATATAAAAAATTTAAAAAAATACTTAAAAAAAACTACTGTGGAAAATATGCACTAAAAAGTAAAAAATAATTACGTTATTTAGTTACTTCAACTAGCTGGCACAAGCGGCCAATTATTGTAATCTTTGGAGTCGGTGCCGGCCAAGCTTTTAAGAAATTTTTTGAAGTTTATATAGGCTAAGTGAAATTTGTCTACCACTTGGTGTGGTAAAATAGATTTAGCCATTAATATGTGAGTATCCAACTCTTTCTCCAGGGATTTATGCCCGTACCTATAGTCAATGCTTGGCTGGAGCAAAACTTGAGCACGGCTTAAGTATGAAATTGTTTATCGTGATTGGTTGATTTCGTACTTAAATTCGTGCTCAAGTTTTGCTCCAACCAAGCATTGACTATAGGTACGGGCATAAATGTTAGAAATGAACATCTTAATGTGTATATTAAGGATGGATTTCTTAAATTGTTTCAAGAAACCATCCGCTCTTCTTAAAATAATCCTATCTAGTATCAACTCTTGTGCCATACTTTTCACTTTCATCTGGATGAACCCAGGGAAACAATCCGTGCTGCGACACCGCAATAAGAAAACTCTTCTGTTTCTTGACCTGGCAACCTGCCACTCTGAAACCTTTACAATGTTGACTCTTGGTTCGTGTTGTGATAGTGTTTTTGGATTGTGTACCTTCCTAGATGTTTAGATCATTGTACTCTGATTGCTTGATGGCTTCCTGTTTTTGCCTTGTGTATTTTTATGGAAATTGTTTTTTAAAAATTTTTTTATATTGTGATACTATTTTTTGAGTTTGGTTTGTATAGGGTTGCTGCACTTTTGTTGTTTTTTTTGCTACTCACATTGTTTTTAGTATTGTTTTTCTGTTTGGAGGGAGAAATTTAACTTGTTAATTTTTCGTCTTGCATTTTATTTTTCTAAACCAGGTATATTTTATTTGATACCTTTGCATATCTGTCAGGTGTTGATTTTAAATATTTGACACTCGCTATTTGTTTTATTTGAATTATTGTATGCTTTAATGTTTGCAATTTTAATTTACACGTTTTTAATTTTTGTTGACTTGGTTAAGGTGCCACCTGACAGACTATTGGTCTTCCCTCCGATAGAATTATTAACGCTTAAAACACCCCCCATCTTTATCTGTGAGGTATGTGTTACAACCCTTGCCTCTGGTTTGAAAGTCATGCCTTCTCTTTTTGTTTTTTAGTCATGAGGATGGTTTAATTAATAAACCGAAACGTCGATCAACAGATTATTTGTTTTTATTGGCGTTCCAATATCCCGTTAATCCTTTATCTTCTTAATATTATTTCTGTACACAGAATATTCTAGTGGTTCACTACTTAATTTACTTTTTTGCTCATATCGGTTGTATGATTCTTCGAAAGAAATGGTTACATGAAAAGACAATAAAACGATTAAAATAAACATACAAAACAAAAATTAAACTATTGAATTTTAATTGTTAAGTAAAGAATACATACTAACATTTTTTATAAACACATTACATACATACTTTAACATTACATACTACTAGCTACCACAGTACATATTTAAAAATTAATTTTCTAGGATATTTTCCATTTTAATAAAAAGATTGACGATATAAAATTATATTTATTTTGCAACCTGAGTAATAAACAACAATAACAAAAACTAACTCACGCAGTTCGCAGGTCAGCACGTTTTTAAAAAACAAATTAACTCTCCCTTGTACGGAATTTCTTTTTCACTAATCTTAACTTTATAGTAGGCACCTACTTCACTGGATTGCTTCTTGATTCAAATTTATTTTTATCTTTGTTATTTTCTGTATAAATACGGGACTCTCACTTTATTTAAACGCGTGGCAATGATGGTTTCCACACTCGGAAACAAATTGGCATCTTAACCTATTGGGCAAACTTCCCAAGCAATTCTTGCCAGTTAATCATAACCACGATTTGAACTTCATTCTATTGACCATGGGATAAAAAACTATTTTCTGAGTATTTTAACACAAAAAGTTTGTAAGATTAGGCATTAGTTGTCGAAATAACGACATTTTAAAATTTCTAAAAGCGGGTAGTTGTAATATAAAACACTCCGGTGCCTTGAGGAGGACCACAGTAATTCGCACTTTGATCCTCCGTTCTTATTTCTGTTGACGGTACGTGTGCTTTGATATACTCTTAATGTAGTTGTCAGTCGCGGTCGACCTGGTCCGAACAAACAAAATACCTGGGAGTAACCCTAGATGCCCATCTCACCTGGACACCCCACGTCAGCAACCTAAAGTCCAACGCTAAGGCACTCGCCGCCAGCCTAGCACCTCTCATTGGACGACGCAGTAAACTCGCCCCGGAACTTAAAATAAGACTCTACAAAGCCATCATCAGACCCACGCTGACCTACGCCGCCCCAGCCTGGGCCTACGCCAACGCCAAAAACACCAAGAAGCTGCAAACAATCCAAAATGTGTGCCTCCGCAAAGCAATGAACGCGCCATGGTTCATCACCAACAGGCAGCTCCACTCCGAGGCCAAGCTGGAGCAAATCAGCGCAATAAACACGCAAGCAGCTGAAAAACTCTATGATAAAACGGACCTCACGGAAAACCCGCTCATAAACGACCTGGGGGATTACAACCTAGATGACTTCTGGATCCACGACCGGCCCAAATCCATCCTAAAAGGACCCACGTAATCAAACCAGGATGCAAACTCATCGCAAAAACATTCACAAAGTCCAGTCGTGCACCCAGGCCACGCCCATTTCAAAATACCAAAACACCATTGAACAACGCTTCCGAACCACTGACAGAGCCTCCTTCCACACACAGGAAAGAAAGTCAGGCACGCTAGCCACACCCTCCTACTCGACTAACCAATCAAAAACAACGTCAAGCAAACTGATAACCCCAACTATTGAACTCGTCCACGATAGCGGTTCCACCGCAAAGCGTACAAATAGCCAACTTGGCTCAATGTCAAAACCACCAAGCATTATGATGAAGGGGATGAATGATGCCTACGGCATCGAAAAGCCCCGCATTTCACTCCGCTACGCTACGCTACGCTAGTCGCGGTCGACACCCGGACGAATTCTATGGCTTCGAGTTCCACACTTAGCGAGTTCTGCCATTCTACAAAGATATTTTTAAATTGTTATGTGTTACACAAAACAAAGTGATATTCACACAAACAAAAATTTCACTAAGTGATATTGATGTATAATAACAATATGGAAATGATATAATTATATATAAAAATATGGAAATGGTATAATTAAATGAAAATGATCAATGTTAAGTGTTAAATGTTAAATGATGAATGTTAAATGTTGAATATAAATCGACCATAAGGTCATTTTTTGCGAAGTAGATAATTATATATTGCGGTGTAAAATTTTGTAAATCTAATTATTTTTTTCTAATTGCTTCCAATCAAAAATTTTCTAATTCAAAATAATGCGTTAGATTTCAATTTTCGTTACAATAAAATATTCAAAATGGCAATGCAAAATTTATATTCGATACCGGTATCTCAGTCCGGCTTATCACTCACAATTTGTTGTTCCTTGAACAAATTTTTAAAATAATAATGAAAATTTTTTACCATCTACTAAAATTAACAATTTTAACAAAATTAACTTTTGTAAATCCCATCCAATTCCAATTTTCTATCCTTTTAACTTTACTTAGCTTCCGTTTTGTTTTTATTTTCAAAATTTCTCAAAAATCTTCCAAATTAATTCAATCCGACCACAAATCTTAATAAAACACTCTTCATCCATAAAAAAATCACTTTTATATTTCAAAAACTACAGAACTTATCAAATATTTCTCGGACTCACAAATCATACGTCCATCACGTCGGCCATTTTTGGCAAAAGGCCATGAATTTCCGGTGATTCGTCCCCACCTTGCTAATTTTACAATCTTACAACTTAAAATCAATTTAAACACAACTTAAATAAGAAAATGAATTTTTACCAAAATGTATAGGGTGGGTCCGAATGACTTTTGAAACATGACAATATATCAAGAAGCGATCAAGAATAACACAAACCGACTTTTTTTTCCGAGATTTCTAAAAATCATAAAATATTGCTTCTTTTTATTTCTTACCTCTAAAAGAAATTGTTTAGAAATCTATTTCAGAGTAATTCTTTAAATAACAGTACTCGATCATCTTCGGCATATTTTCCAGGACGATCTTTCCAAAAAATTAGGTGAAATGAGATAGTTAATATTTTATTTTTCTTGTTGGTTTCAACCACAAATACTTCATGCCATGGGCTGTAGTTAAACTATAGATGGCTTTGAACTTTCAAAATGGCCAAAATATTAAATATCTTAGTTCTCTTATTTTACCAAATTTAGCTTTATTATGAAGATGAATTTTAATTTCATAGGTACTTTTTTAGTTTACTTATATTTACAATTTAAATTCTAAAATCTGTTACGTCAAAATTGTACATATTTAGAGCTGTAGATCACAAAGAGATACAAATTAAATATATCATAATAAATTTGGAATATTTAAGTAATTATTTATAACACATCTACTACCACACAACCCGGTTATTATGAATATATATTATCTATAATAATTATATGGGTAAATATATGTAAAGAATAAAAATAATTATATAATTTTAACATGTAGTACCTATATAAACCGCACATTTTTGTCAATAATTTAGTTTTACTTGAACAGTAAATAATACCACAGATTAATAATGAAGTTCTTAATTTTTACTCTAGTAGTGGTGTGTGCAATGTGTTTGGTAAGCAACACAATTTTTTTAAATTTTAGGTTTAATTCTAGCTTCATAATGTTTCTCTTAAAACTGGGCAATATTTAAACACTGATTTTTATCTTTATAATTCAGTATTCACAACAATTTACTCCTGTAGACATTAAAGAATATTCTAATATTTTCAAGTCCTAAAATTTTGAGCATATCTGCAGGATACTGTTTTACTGTTAAAAATTGTAATTTTTTTTTATTAATAGGTGGATTCTCAAAGTGATGGAGGATTTGGAGGTGGAAATGCTGGTGCAGGTTTTGGAGGAGGAGCTAATATAGGATTTAGTGCAGGAGCTGGAGCAGGAGCTGGTGCAGGAGCTGGTGCAGGAGGTGGGATAAGACAAGGAGTACATACAATTGAATCAAAACTACATAATGGTAATCCTGGAAAAGCTAATTGAAAAATAAACTAACATGTCAAAAATATTCAATCACTACAAAATTAAATAATAGCACTAATGCAATAAATATGGATAGTGTAATAAATGATGCAAAAAATACGTGTACCTTTAATTTTAACACCTTCTCTTGTCTTGTACCACAGCTATTGATTTTATTTTCAGAGAGTACTTCTAAATTTTTTAACAAAATATACATTTTAATAATTTTTTTTTGAACTTTGCGGAATAAGAAAAATATTCAATATTCTACATTTTTGGGAGAGGATATATACTTCTAGTGCTTTCTGATTAGGCGAGTACTATCGTTATTTTTTAACAGCGTATTATTAATAATATTTGGTTTAGTTTTTAATTAAATTCTGAAATCAGCTTTAATGAAGTATTAAACTGCCGTAGGCATAACAGAAAGAATGTAACAGAGAAAGATTATCTGTCTTTTCAATTGTTATTTTATTAACATTAAATTTGAATTCTTTTTCTCTTGTTTTATTTGTGTTAGCTGTTTTTTTTTTTTAAATTATTATTTCATATTTTGTTAATAAATTAAATTTGTTTATCAGATATTATCTTTATAATTAAGCATTATTAAAATTAGTCTTATTTTTTACTTTAGATTAGTTACTTTAGAACCGAGATCACAATTCTTTAAGATTGAGGTTAATATAGTATTCTGTGTACAGAAATAATATTAAATTAATTTTCAAAATCAAAAGTTAGATTTTTGAAGCTGTAAATCTGGATGTGCACCACAAATAGTCACTTTTGTCCAGAAGGAAACACTTTTTAATATTGTTTATAAATACTATATTATAGGCCAAGGCTTCACAACAGTGATTTCTATACGATTTTTTCGTATTTAATTTTTTCGTATTTCGTTTTTAATAAAAATTTTTTTTTATATAATATATTATATTAAATAACAACTTTGTTTTGTTTTGTTGATTTGACAGGTGTTGGCAAGTTTAGGTTGGCTGTCATAATTAAATTTAAATTTTTTTAAAAAATACTTGAAACGAAATTATTCTATTAAAAAGCGTTTTGAATAGTTTAAATGCATTTAAATAGCATCTCTTGGTTATACAAAATCGTTTTTTAACAACATTTATTTTATAAACATTCGCCAAACTATAGAAAAATATCAATATGTTTATTATTAATTGGTAGTGTATAATGAAAAAATTATGCACCGGTAGTCTGAAAAACGTCACTTCAGATGCGACTTATATAGGAAAATAAACTTTAATAGACGCAGTACGTCGGAATCAATAAATTCTATCTTATAGTCAGTGGCGGTCAGTGATTAAGTAATTTGGAGAGACTGGAAATCTGAAGTATTAAAAATCGTATATAAACCACGGTTGTGAAGACAATTACAGACCCCGCGCCTGGCGCTAGATCAATAATGACAGTCTTCACAACCTTTGCCTATAATACATATACTATTTATAAATACTATTAAAAAGTGTTTCATTCCGGACAAAAGTGACTATTTGTAGTGTACGTACAGCCTTACAGCTTCAAAAATCTAACTTTTGATTCTTGAAAATTAATTTAATTTTTAATATTATTTCTGTACACAGAATACTATATTAAGGGGTAATGACACTCTAGAGTTTTTTAAAAATGCAAAAAATTTTTTTTGCATTAATTAATAGCTCAATATCTTAAAATTTACGTGTTAAAATTTCATATTGATATTCCGAATACTTTCGGAGCTATAAGCATTTAAAGCCCGGTAGGAAGTATGCAATAAATGACTCAACTTCATAATACTAGAGCGTTACAACTGTCAGCAAAAGATAATAAACTAAAGTGCATCTTTATTATTTTTAAATATTTCTAAATATGGTCGGTTTACAATTTAACAATTTAACCCGGGTGGTATCCGGCTGTAATTGTGCATTAGTGTATCAGTATTGCAATTTTAGTAACCCCGATGCTTTGAGTTTGAGTTTTTTCAGTTGAATTTAAAAATTATTTAAAATAATGAGTGTATGTATATTTAACGATGGTATGAGCGGTATTTTAAAAATTATGGATGGATTGGGTATAACAATCTGACCCAATTGCTTCAATTTCTGCGCGGAAGCTGATGTATGCCGCATTAAGTTCTCGGAACAATTGCTGTCTGATACTGCAAAAAAGGCTTGGTTGTTGTTTAAATCAGCCAGAAAAAAAGAAGAAGAGCAGTACATCAATATAGAAGGCCAATTATATGGTACAGTTATTGCAGATTAAAAGTAAATAAAAAATTTCCATGAAATAATGCTATGTAAAACTTTAAAGCGCTTTATCTAAAAACTACGTTTTGTAAACTGGCAGGCAACATAATTTTAACAAATCTTAACCAATTTTTTTGAAATTTTAACTATAGCTATAAAATTACATTATTTAGATAAGTACGTAGGGATTTTACGTTATATTGTAAACTTTTCTTGTTATAAGCAATTTTTCACGTAATTTTGTTAACAAAAACAGAAATTTGAAATCAATCATGTACTGGTCTTACAAAAACCAATATTTTTTAATTTCGCTACGTACTTATTGAGATAATCTTATATAGAATTGAAATCTTTTTTAATTTTTGTTAAAGGTCAAAAATTGTAGGAGAATTCTTGCCGGCCGCGGAACGCTATTTGTAACGAGAGGTTTCCTTTGCGGAGACTTGACGCTGCTATTTTGTAAAAAAATTGAAAAAAAAAATTATAAATTTGTCTTTAAAATATGTACAATAAATACCTTTAAACAGATTTTGTATTGCATTTACGATAAGGCCATAAAAAATTGTTAAAATTATGCTATTTTTTGTATCTCTAGAGTGTCATTACCCCTTAACCTCAATCTTAAAGAATTGTGATCTCGGTTATCTTAAGAAATCTAAAGTAAATAATAAGACTAATTTTAACAATGCTTACTTATTAAGATAATATCTGATAAACAAATTTAATTAATAAGCAAAATATGAAATAACAATTCCTAAAAAAAAAACAGCGAACACAAACAGGAGAAAGGGATTCAAATTTAATGTAAATAAAATAACAATTGAAAAGACAAATAATCTTTGTCTACTACATTTTTCTGTTATGCCTTCTACAGTTTAATACTTCATTAAAGCTGATTTCAGAATTTAATTAAAAACTAAACAAAATATCATTAATAATATGCTGTTAAAAGATAACAATAGTACCTGCCTAATCAGAAAACACTAGAAGTATATAGTACCCTATATTTTTGTTAAAAAATTCAGAAGTACTTTCTGAAAATAAAATCAATAGCTGTGGTACAAGACAAGAGAAGGTGTTAAAATTAAAGGTACACGTATTTTTTGCATCATTTATTACACTATCCATATTTATTGCATTAGTGCTATTATTTAATTTTGTAGTGATTGAATATTTTTGACATGTTAGTTTATTTTTCAATTAGCTTTTCCAGGATTACCATTATGTAGTTTTGATTCAATTGTATGTACTCCTTGTCTTATCCCACCTCCTGCACCAGCTCCTGCACCAGCTCCTGCTCCAGCTCCTGCACTAAATCCTATATTAGCTCCTCCTCCAAAACCTGCACCAGCATTTCCACCTCCAAATCCTCCATCATTTTGAGAATCCACCTATTAATAAAAAAAAATTACAATTTTTAATAGTAAAACAGTATCCTGCAGATATGCTCAAAATATTAGGACTCGAAAATATTAGAATATTCTTTAATGTCTACAGGAGTAAATTGTTGTGAATATTAAATTATAAAGATAAAAATCAGTGTTTAAATATTGCCCAGTTTTAAGAGAAACATTATGAAGCTAGAATTAAAACTAAAATTTAAAAAAATTGTGTTGCTTACCAAACACATTGCACACACTACTACTAGAGTAAAAATTAAGAACTTCATTATTAATCTGTGGTATTATTTACTGTTCAAGTAAAACTAAATTATTGACAAAAATGTGCGGTTTATATAGGTACTACATGTTAAAATTATATAATTATTTTTATTCTTTACATATATTTACCTATATAATTATTATATATAATATTATATATTCATAATGACCGGGTTGTGTGGTAGTAGATGTGTTATAAATAATTACTTAAATATTCCAAATTTATTATAATATATTTAATTTGTATCTCTTTGTGATCTACAGCTCTTAATATGTACAATTTTGACGTAACAGATTTTAGAATTTAAATTGTAAATATAAGTAAACTAAAAAAGTATGAAATTAAAATTCACCTTCATAATAAAGCTGAATTTGGTAAAACAAGAGAACTAAAATATTTAATATTTTGACTATTTTGAAAGTTCAAAGCCATGTAGTTTAACAGCCCATCGCATGTAGTATTTGTGTTTGAAACCAACAAGTAAAATAAAATATCCACTATCTCATTTCACCTAATTTTTTGGAAAGATCGTCCTGGAAAATATGCCGAAGATGATCGAGTACTGTTATTTAAAGAATTACTCTGAAATAGATTTCTAAACAATTTCTTTTAGGGGTAAGAAATAAAAAGAAGCAATATTTTATGATTTTTAGAAATCTCGGAATAAAAGTCGGATGGTGTTATTCTTGATCGCTTCTTGGTACTATATATAATTATCTACTTCGCAAAAAATGAGCTATTTACACCTTATGGCCGATTTATACTCAACATGTCACATTCATCATTTAACATTTAACACTTAACATTGATCATTTTCATTTAACATTTAGCACGTGTCGACAGTTTTTTGATATTTGACATCAATATTACTTAGTGAAATTTTTGTTTGTGTGAATATCACTTTGTTTTGTGTAACATATAACAATTTAAAAATATCCTTGTAGAATGGCAGAATTCGCTAAGAGTGGAACTCAAAGCCATAGAATTCGTCCCGATGTTGACCGCGACTGACAACTACATTAAGAGTATATCAAAGCACACGTACCGTCAACAGAAATAAGAGCGGAGGATCAACGTGCGAGTTACTGTGGTGCTACTCAAGGCATCGGGGTGTATCATATTAAAAATACCCGCTTTTCGAAATTTTAAAATGCCGTTATTTCGACAACTAATGCCTAATCCTACAAAATTTTTTTGTTAATATACTCAGAAAATTGTTCTCTTTCCAATTGTCAATAGAAAAAAGTTCAAATCGTGGTGATGATTAACTGACGAGAATTGTTTGGGTAGTTTGCCCAATAGGTTAAGATGCCAATTTGTTTCCGAGTGTGGAAACCATCATCGCCACGCGTTTAAATAAAGTGAAAGTCCCGCGTTTATACAGAAAATAACAAAGGTGAAAAAAAAATTTGTATCCAGAGGCAATCCAATGAAGTAGGTGCCTACTGTAAAGTTAAGATTGGTGAAAAAGAAATCCCGTGCAAGGGAGAGTTAATTTGTTTCTTGAAAACGTGCTGACCTGTGAACTGCGTGAGTTAGTTTTTGTTATTGTTGTTTATTTCTTATGTTGCAAAATAAATATAATTTTATATCGTCAATCGTTTTATTGTCTTTCCATGTAACCATTTCTTTGGAAGCATCATACGACCCATATGAGCAAAAAAGTAAATTAAGTAGTGAACCACTACAATATTCTGTGTACAGAAATAATATTAAATTAATTTTCAAGAATTAAAAGTTAGATTTTTGAAGCTGTAGTTTGTAGGTGCACCACAAATAGTCACTTTTGCCCGGAATAAAACACTTTTTAATAGTGTTTATAAAAAATAATTATTATCTTAATAAAAAGTGATAAACCCCTGCGGGTTAAAAATTATTTAAAATATTTAATATAATGTGTTGGTAAAAGTTATCACTAGAGTATTTAATTCATAGAATGTATTAATAATTTTATTTTAAAATAAGTTTAAGTTTAAGCCTGTCTACCCAAACTTAAGTCTAAGAAAATATTAAAAATTTTCCAAGATGTCATAGTTTTGCCAGCCAAGCTTTTTAGAAATTTTTAGAAGTTTCCTAAAATATAATAGTATATTAAACAACAAGTAAAACTACTTTTCTTACGAGGTTTGTTTATATAATTTTTTCGTATTTTGTGAAAATCTAATCTAAAATATGAATTTAGACGTTTATGAGTAAATTTTTTTTGCGCGCGATCGGCCTACATTTTTTCGTATGCCTTCCTACCGATAATTCACGGGGAGTAAGTACGAGGCGAGGGGGGCAAATTTTTTACTCAGTTTTTCGATATCTAGCGCCGTTCTTGAGTTATTGCTAATTCAAAAAGTTTCTAAATAGATATTTGTGTAAAATTTTCGTAATCTAGTAACCAGACACGGCTTTATTTATTTTCCTACAAACGTTACGAAAAGATTACTTTTAGATTGCTATTTTAATTTTGAAATGACATTCTTTTAGGCACTAGTACCTAAAAGTGAATACTTTTAAGCACTGTGCCTAAAAGTAATTTAATAATTTAAAAAAATACTTTGGAAACTAATTTTATTTATTATAAATAATATTTATAACACAATTGTTTAAATTTCAAAGTTGAACATTTACTGAAGATAAAACAGAATTTCGTCTTTCGTCGATGACTTAAATATTTGAAGAAAGTGAAGACGATGCTTCTGAAGAAGAAAATAAATTTATATTGTCGTTTTCGATCATTTTTGGTTTCTTAGAAATGTCTCCTTTTTCACCTAAAATTTTCTTTGCGATAGTTTTTTTATTTTCAACAGAATTTTCGACGTATTCTTCAGCGAAGGAACTCGAACGCCAACCGCCATGTCTTTTAAGCATGGACATGTTCGCTCCTGCATCGGCTAATACAGAAGCAGAACTCCGTCGAAAACAATGCCCAGTATATTCATGAAAATTCGGAAGACCAAGAAAATTAGCAATTTTTTTGGGTATAGCACCAATAGTATTTATACCTACAGGTTGCACACTGCATTTTGAATTTCTGTAAGTAATGAAAACCTGTTGATGATCAGTATGAGATAGACGTAGGTTTACATATTTTCGAAAAAGTTCCAAAAAGTTGATTCCATCAACATCTCTTTCGGTTATTGTGAATAATCTTGAAATTTTTGTTTTTGTATTTGGAATATTAACTTTTATAAAAGTAGAGGCATCAACAATATCCTCGACACGCATAAATGTAAGTTCCTCCCTCCGACAGGCTCCAGACAAACCAACAATTAAAACTACCTAAAGTATAAACAAAATGTTAGTAATTTGATAGAAATAGTTTAAACAATTGTTTTACCTTAATCAATAAATAGCTTACATCGTCTACTTCTTTCATGAATCTTTCTAAATCATTCTTCGAAAATATTCTAGATTTTTTGGGTCTGTAACCTTCTGCCTTTCTTTTTAAGAATGCGATTAAATTTGTATATTTACTAATATCGATATTTTTCTTGATGTAAATTGTTGTTCGCAACATGGAGTAATTACTCCATAAAGTAGATGGTTTATAAATTAAAGATATTTCAGCAAAATAGACTAATACCACTTTTTCTACTACAGTACGTACTTTTTTCTGATCACACCATTTCTCGAATTTTTTATAGGCTATTTCATAGAGTGATCTGGATTTATTTGGAATCAAAGTAGAAATTGCGGCTTCGGCTGCATTCTCGATATCAGAAGGTATCTCTGAATCGCTCATAACTGAAAAATTTTAAAATTTCTTGCACAAAAATAAAAACACAAAAGTAATACGAAATTAATAATTGTTTTGTTTTTAAACAACTAATCCAGTAATTACTAGACAACCATTTATTTTACCTACTATAACTTTTATAAATAATAGTATATTATCTACGCGGGAGATATGAAATGCATTACCGGCGAAGGATTTGAAAGCCAGAGGGCCATAGGCCCGAGGGCTTTTGAATTCTCCGCCGGTAATGCATTGTTATCTCACAAGTTTGATATACTATTTTATCTACTTCATTGCTTAAATAGCATTTAATAATCAATAATAATTAAAATAACTTGCACTTTACAAATGGAAACATAAAAAGCTGATTATCTCGAAAATGAGACAAGATATCGAAAAAATAACGCAAAAATGTCCCCCCAGCCTGCCCCCCCCCCCACCGAGAGTAGAGTTCCCGCTACCAGATGCACTAATTAGCGCGCACTAACTCCAAGAAATATGGATAAAAATTCGATTAAAACAAATAAAGTAATAAAAGTTATAAGAAATCTAGTGATTGAAAAATAAAACTAAAATTCTTTTTGGTTGTTCGTAGTTTTAGTAAGTAAAAATATTTTAAATATTGTAAAAATATTAAGTTAATATTAATTAAGTCATTATTATTATAACATAATTATTAATATGTTATTATTAGCTATAATTGCACTCGGGGATTTTAAAGTAGGAAATAAGTTGCAAAAATGATATCATCATTTTTGGAAAATAAACAAATTAGTTCCGAAATTTTTTCCGTTTTTAGTGAAATGATCTAATCGAAAACACTTACAAAATTTACACGTGGATGAGCTTATTTTCTTAAATTATTAAGGAAAACTTAGAGCCAAAGTTTTGATCACTTGAAAATATTAATGCACGTGTCTATTTTTGAAAAATAAGGTAAATAACCTCTTTAGTTAGTTTGACGTGGCCGCCTTACACAAAGTATGATTTGTCAAGGGGGGAGACCTTTAAACAAAAATTAGGGAGGAGAATCAATATAAAAAAAAGGGCACACACAAAAATAGACAGAGAGCAGGTTTTGACCCATTTAAGGGAACTGCTGTTTCATTTTTAACTTGAGTTGAGAAAATTTGAGTAATTTTCTTTTGTGTAACTTCGCGATTTGAATATTTAAGTTCAGTGCGAATTTAAATTAATTTTTTTAGTTATCACTTTAACTAATTGAATTCGGTTTACGTTTCAAATGACAAATTTGAGACGTGTTGATTTTTATATATAAGTGTTTGTGTTTAAATGGTAAGAACTTTGAAAATTCTTTACTGTTTTTTTTTCTGTTGTTTTGGCTATTTTGTAAGCTATATAATATTTTTTTTTACTTTTGGGGAAGTTGTCAATAACGTGACAACTTATATTTTGTTTTTGCATTTTGAAACTAATGCGTGTTTATTTGAAATAATTGTTTTATTTTGGTTAATGCATTAAAATTAGGATTTAATGTAAACATAATTTGTTTTAAGTATTTTCGTGCAGTTATTTTTTTTTTATTATAAAATTTAAATAAATATTCACTGTAAGTTTAACATTGGGAGTTTTTTTTGATATTCTTATTTCTTTCGAACGACGCAAACAATTTTTAAATTTATCGTTAGCCGTCGGTTCACGTTTCCAGAAAGAGGAGGATTGGTGAAACGAATCTCCAGTAGCTACCAAAAATAAATATTACATTTTTTTTTAAGTGGTAACGAGAAGAAAAGTTCATTAGCATTGAGAATAAGGGATGGTGGCAGCTTTATTAAAAATAAATATTTCCTTATTTCTCAGGAACTCGATTTAAGTTAGCACTTTGATCTAACGTTGAAGCATCTCAAAACATGAAAAATTAGAAACATGAAAAATTAAAAATAAATAACCAAGAAAACCCCGTAGGTTACACTTGTCGTGTAGTTATTGTAGTTAGTGCCGGTATTACATATGTCAATATATAAACGTCAGATAATATTACCTCGCTTGGGAATTTTACAAATATTAATCAATGCAGTAAGTAACCGCCATCATATCCACGCCATTTGATGGAGATAAGTACGCATTTATTTACCGGAAATAGATAAAAAAAATTCTGCCATCTAAGAAATTAATAAAATTATAATATATCAGAAATGTCACTTTTGAAATAACTATTTTTGTAATTTTTTACGTTGGTAGGAAAAATATTGTATACAACTCGATTCGAAATGTGTGTTTTACACACTTGGCTGTTTTCCAATTCCACGCAGCGTGCGTAAAACACTACCATTTTGAAACTCGGTATATAAATAGCTAGCTATTACATAACAGTTAATTTTTATTTTTTGATTCGAATTTTGTGTAAGTTACATAATATTAATTATAAAAGTGAGATTGTTAAGTTTTCTAGTTTGAATAATAATTTTGTACTTTTAATATAGATAAATGTATAACAATGATTCCAATATTTAAATAAACAATCTTCTATCCAATAGTTTTTTATTGACAGTGACATTACTATATAGTAAAGTGACATAACTATGTGCTAAAGTGCCACTTTATTAAATGATTTTAAATTTAATAAAACAGCACATTATCAGTCAAAATGCGAAAAAATATATTTAAATTTACATTAATACAAATAAATTAATATATTGCCCTCCTAAATATAACAATAAAAAAGAACACTTTGAAGAATTCTACCATACATTGGGAAACAAATTCATTGCTGGCGGAGACTACAACGCGAAACACTCCTTATGGGGATCCAGATTAACTACGCCAAAAGGAAGAGAGCTGGTGAAAGCAGTAAAAGCAAATAACCTTCAACATATCTCGACCGGACAGCCGACCTACTGGCCATCAGACATGAAGAAGATACCGGACGTCATCGACTTCTGCATAACAAAAGGTATCGATACTAAAAAAATCACAGCGGAATCATGTCTGGACTTGTCATCTTACCACTCCCCAGTAATAATAACAATCTACAGTCAAATAGTAAATAAAGAAAAACAACCCTCATTGTATAGCAAGAAAACCGATTGGGACTTTTTTAGAGAAAACTTGAACAACCTAATCACACTGAACATACCGCTAAAAACAAAGTATGACATTGATAAAGCAGTCGAAGAACTGACCAAAAATATACAAAAAGCAAGCTGGGCTGCCACTCCGAACATCCACGTAACTAATAAAACAGAATCTGTTTCTTGTACAATCCAACAAAAAATTGCCGAAAAGAGAAAACACAAAAAACATTGGCAGGAAATGAGAACGACCGAAAATAAAGCAAAACTAAACAAATCCACCAGAGAGCTAAAAAACATGTTATTGGAAATTAAAAATCAAAGCATCCAAGATTATCTAGCGAGCCTAACCCCAACAAATGCCACAGATTATTCCCTTTGGAAGGCAACAAGAAAACTGAATACACCCCAAGCACATAACCCTCCAATCAAGGATGAAAGTAATAAATGGGCAAGAAACGACGAAGAAAAGGCTGTAATATTCGCTAAACATTTAGAAAAAGTTTTCCAACCATTCCCACTAATGTCAACAACGGAAGAAGAAGAAAAAATATTGAGCTGCCTCGAAGCCCCATTTCAACTTAGTTTACCTATTGAGAAGATCAAAATTCAAGAAGTCAAAAATACCATACAAAAAGAAATAAATATAAAAAAATCTCCAGGTTTTGATTTAATTACTGGAAAAATTTTACAAGAACTACCAGGAAAATGCCTAAAACTGGTAACATACATCTTTAATGCTATACTACGAACATATCACTTTCCAAACTCGTGGAAGGTAGCTCAAATAATAATGATCCTCAAACCTGGTAAAAAACCTGAAGATGCCAAGTCATATAGGCCCATAAGCTTACTGCCAGTGCTCTCAAAGGTATTCGAAAAAATTTACTTAAAAAGACTAAAACCATTATTACAGGAGCAGAACATCATTCCAAACCACCAGTTTGGCTTCAGAGACAAACATGGAACCATCGAACAGATCCATAGAATTGTGAATGTGATAAATAATGACTTTGAGAGAAAAAGATTCTGCTCAGCAGTTTTCCTAGATGTTAGTCAAGCATTTGATAAAGTCTGGCACGAGGGACTACGCTACAAAATTAAAAAGTGCTTACCTTACCATCATTTGCAAATCCTACAATCATACTTGAAAGATCGACACTTTTTGGTGAAACAACAACACTGTCACACAAAACTCTACCCCATTTCATCAGGAGTGCCTCAAGGTAGCGTGCTTGGGCCAGTACTCTACCTGATCTACACATTCGATCTTCCAACTACTCGTCTCACAACGGTAGCTACATTTGCAGACGACACCGCTATAATGGCATCCCACATAGATCCGACAAGAGCATCAAAAAATCTTCAAACAAACCTGAACAAAATTCAAAAATGGTTAAAAAACTGGCGTATAAAAGTCAATGAAGCCAAATCCTTCCATATTACCTTCACTATGAACAAAACAACTTGCCCACCGGTTGAATTGAATAATCAACAAATTCCACAGACCAAAGAGGTCAAATATCTTGGAATACACCTGGACAGACGACTAACATGGAAGAAACATATAATAACAAAACGAAAACAGCTCGGCATAAAGTTCAGTCAAATGTATTGGTTAATAGGCAGAAAGTCAAAGCTCACCTTAGAGAACAAGCTGTTATTATACAAGGCGATCATCAAACCAATCTGGACCTATGGAATTCAGCTATGGGGTTCAGCATCCAATTCAAACCTAGAGATTCTTCAAAGATTCCAGAATAAGATACTAAGAGTGATGGTTGACGCACCGAGATATGTGACCAACGAACTCATACAAGGAGATATACCACTACCAACTGTTCGCGAAGTAATCCAAACATACAGTGTTAAATACAAAGAGAGACTGGAACACCATCCTAACACATATGCAAATAAACTACTCGTGAGTACAAGTGAAGTGAGAAGACTAAAAAGATACCAACCCAATGACCTAATCCAAAGATTTCAGTAACTACACTATAACTAAACATTGAAATTTTAAATAAACATAAATACTTTTTGGTTGATATAGATGTTATTCATTGGAATGATTTTCTGCACATGTTATTGTTATTGTCAAAATAGACGCCTAATGCCTACGGGCAAATTGCTGTATATCATAGAGTTAAATAAAAAAAAAAAAAAAATATATAGTTCACAACCTATGTATTTTCGATCTGTTGATCTTTTGACCAGATCAGTTGACCAAACCAGTTTATCTGTTGTTTTGAGTTTTCGCTTGATGTACCTATATAAACTTTAAAAAAATTTTTAAAAGCTTGGCCGGCACCGACTCCAAAGATTACAATAATTGGCCGCCTGTGCCAGCTGGTCGAAGTAACTAAATAACATAATTATTTTTTACTTTTTAGTGCATTTTTCTACACTAGTTTGTTTTTGAAGTCGATTTTTTTTTAATTTTTTATTTCATTCTTTTTAGCGCATGTTGCGTTCCGTAACTATTCATTGCAAGCAAATATGGGTAAACCTACTAAACGTGTAACTCATATGAGACATAATGGTAGAAATGAAACGAGCGAAGAAAAGGAGGAACGCCCATGCCCTACGCCCTAACGACCATGTTAGTCGTCTGTCCAGGTGTATTCCAAGTATTCCTTAAAGTAGGAAATCTCTAGATCCAGGGCTATTTCAAAAGAGAGTAGTGAGCTGCGTGAAAAGAGATTTTCGAAAATAGTGAGACCAACTTGGAACTATACTTGATTCAACGCAAAAGAAATTTTAAAAATCAGTTAATAAATGACGGAGTTCTGAGGTATAGTCGAATTTTTTTTAACTCGCGTATTATGACATCAAAAAAATTGTATGAATCAAAATTTACAAAACGTATGTCTTAGGGTTCTTTATATCAAACGAGATGTCAGATGTCATAATCTTTAACGAGATTATATGTCAAAAATCAAACGAGATGACAGTTAAAATAGTTAAAATCGCCATACGTTTAATTCATTTTCATTACAAAGTTACGGCGACGTATTTTTTTTCTGTCTCTTTTCTAATAGTTACTTTTTTCTAAATATGACAAAGATAACAAAATGTTGTACGTTAAATCTCACTGCACTTGGAGATTAGTCATACGCGAGTTAAAAAAAATCCGTCTATAACAAATATTTAAAAAAAAAACATACAACCGAATTGATAACCTCCTCCTTTTTTGAAGTCGGTTAAAAAATAATAATAACCCTTTGTTACAAAAATTGGAATGAACCAAATTAAGAATGTATCACATAATATATCTTCATCTGGTTTATCACATGAAGAAAAGATTGCCACATTTTTCGCGTAAACTTGCGAAAAATTCAGAACTGATTTTTACAAAAGCCGATAAAGGAAATACTTTGGTTTGTATTAATATAAGAACGATTATATTAAAAAAGTAGAAGATTTCATATAACCAGAAAACTTTTCCATAATTAAAAAAGACCCTACTTCTAAATTCTAAATACAGATTAAAGATGTTATTATTTTTTCCAAAAAGGACAGATATTTCCTAAGCTGTATGAACCCACAAGCTCCTGGCCTTTGCGGTCTTGTTAAATTACATAAGACGGGCCATTCTATCCGACCAGTTGTTAGTTATATTAACGCACTGTGCAAAAATTTAGCTTCAAAATTAATTGACACTATTAAATTCTACACAAAATTTGAACTCAAATATACAGTAAAAAATTCATTAGATTTAGTTAATAAATTAAATAATAGAATCATTAATAATTCCCATAAAGTAGTATCTTTTGACGTCACTAACCTTTTCCCAAGTGTACCCATTAAACATATTGTTAACATTATCCGAGAATTATTAGAAGATAATAAAACTAACCCGGTAGTAATTGAAGAAATTTTAAGACATTTGTCTCAAACAGAATTAGTTTAAATTTAATGATAAATGTTATCTTCAAAGGGATGGTTTACCTATGGGAAACTTTGCTTGCTAGTCGATATTTTTATGGATCATCTCGAAACAAAAATCCTTTACTCAGATTTCAAAAAACATATAATTTATTGGTATAGATATGTTGATGACATTATTATTTGTTTCAATGGTTCCCTCACAGACAATTAGATCAACTTTATTAACAAACAACACAATAATATTAAATTTTCTCAATTTCAATTTCAGTTTTTTCAAATCAATTCACTCAATAGTTAGTTTGCCAGCATTGCTTCTTCTGACATTAAACCAGAAGTTATTACTTAATTCAATGAGAATCGATTGCCGCTTGTTTTTGGTACATTGATTGCGAAAGGAAGTAGCGAAGTGCAACATAAATGTATAGTGATTACTAGTCTTCAAAAAAGCGTATGTCTTGTTAATACTTGCTACGGGCTCCGCGCAGGTTTAATCTGGCCCTGATCTTTGGACAATTAGTGTGTTCAGTTCACAATTAGAGTGTAATAAGTGTAATAATATCTTACCTGCTATTCAATTTGGTTTTTCTAATTGTGTTTCAAAAAGTGTCACTTTTTGACACTCAAAAGTGTGTGGAAAAGTACTACTTTTCCGCCCTAGTGCGGAAAAGTAATACTTTTCCGCACACTTGTGAAAGTGTGCGGGAAAGAAAGAAAAAGTTCTAATCTACTTTATTTATAATATACATTAGCGGTTACATTAGAACAATTATTAAAAGTGTTAACTGCGCCCGGATCAGTTTTCGACGTGGACACTTCAAAATTAACATCACCGCCACCTAAAATTTTAATAGCAACTTGTAGTTTGTTTTGCACAGAGTGCTCAAGATACCCCTCTTGCACCACGTTTTAAATTGCAAATACGCCTTATTATATTTTCCTTTGGATTTCTGTGAAATTAGAGCTTCAACCGCCAACGCCATAGATTCCTCAACATGCGAACACTCCGACATATGACATATTTGCTAGTATTCTAAAAACACAAATTGTATAACCATAAAAAAAACGTGGTCACTTACCTGTTCACGTTGTAATGGCTACTATCTATGACCTACCCACTGTCTATAATGGGCTACCAACCGCAAAATACAAAAACGTATAAACGCCTATTATCTTTTTTCTTGTGAAATGAGAAATGTTATTGATTCTTTTTGAAACATAATTAGAAAAAATATTGTTCGATACTCGTGGAAAACTACCTTTTCCATTCTCGGCTTCGGTTTACGATCTCGACCTTCGGCCTCGATCGTCAACCTCCGCCTTGAATGGAAAAATGTTAGTTTTCCTAACTTGTATCGAAAATATCTATTTCGCTTTGGTTATAGTACTGCAAAAGCGTTCAGTAAGTTTTCTAATGATATCGCTATGAATATTGGCGATTCTAAGGTAACAATGGACGAGTTTCACTAGTCACAGATTTTTAAAATAACATATGAACCTAAAATTTTGATCAAAATGATATTATATTTGTATAATTGGTTGGTCTCAAAACTCACCCTAAGATTTAAAACAAATTTTTGAAATTTGAAAAAGTATTTAAATTGAGCGCCATGATTGACCAATGAAAATTAAGCATGAATATGCGCTGTAGCCAAGCCATTTTGATGGTTGGTAAATGTTTATTTTCTGTTATATAAACGTTTGACAGTTGTTTCAAATTTAATTTATATTAACTAATTTGGTGTAGAAAATATTATTAAGCTATGGCGAGGTGCCGTGTGACAGCTGATAACGACAAGTGAGATTAGTATCTACCTTACCAACTTTCAACCCGGCAACAGAGCTACTTTTATTGGCTTCTAAAGCCCGGTAATTTTTTAAAAAACCGGAGAAGTGACGTCACGCTGCCGGTCGTCAATAATTATTTTCTTACCTTAGATGTACTCAAAAAAATCAGAAAAAAATTGTGAAGGCTCAATTTGACCTCTACTTTCAAATAAAAAAATAAAAAAAAAAATAGTGAAACTCGTCCATTGTGGCTTTCTTAGACTACAGCAAGGCTTTCGATGTGATTAATCACGAGTTACTTCTCTTTAAGTTGTTGTATTACGTTTATGCCAGCTCGGCCATTGTTCTTTTGCGGAATTATTTGACTGGTCAAACTCAAAGGGTCAGGCTGAATGGATGCTTGTTCGGTGAGCTTGCCCTAACCAATGACGTGTCGCAAGGTAGCATTCTGAGCCTGCTTCTCTTTGCCATTTTTACTGCCGATTGCGGTGTACACTTGTATGCTGATGACTCTCAAGTATATCTCTCCAACAAACCAATCTTTGTTGACAGTATTGTTCAATCTTTGAATAATAATTTAGCTTCTATTAAACTCTGATCAGGCGACAACGGGTTAATTCTTAATCTCAATAAAACGGTTTGTTTACGCGTGGGAAGTACATACTGCTGTACTCTGGTCGACAACACTTGATCTGTTGATGTTAAACTTAATGGCTCCGTACTGGAGTTTAGTGAGAATGTTAGGAACCTTGGCGGTAATATGCGACAGTAACTTAAGCTTTGAAGCGCACGTTATTCAGATTTGTGGTATTAGATACCACAAACTGAAATCCTTATATAGGTACAAGTATCTTCTTCCTCCGATGATTAAGTTGCAACTGGTGCAGAGTTTAGTATTATGTTACCTGGACTACTGCAGTGTGCCATATTATGAATACCTTACTGCTAACTTAAAACATAAATTTCAGGTTCTGCAGAACTCTTGTATGAGATTTGCCTGTGATATTGACTGGCCAATGGTCAAATTTTATTTCCAATAAAATTGTCAAAAAGGAAATCGTTAATTCGATAAATCCTGGCATATGCTCGTCTATCGCAATAATTTTCGTTTCTTGGGCTTTGTTTACAAAATTCGATTTTTAAATTTAATAACTTTTAACTATTAAAAAATATACTGCTTTAAATAAATCACAATATTATTTCAAACACCAATACAAAATTTTCACAAAACTTCAGCTTCTAATTGTTGATCGTTTTGGCAAAAAGCTCTTCTCTAACCTTATTGCCAACCTTTTCATTTAAAACAAAATTTCAAAGTCAAACATAAATTCCCTTACAACAAAATCATTTTCAAAGCACTGTATATAGATATAGGACACAAGATAACACATAGATAAGATACACATAGATAAGGACACAAGAAACCAAAATATTATATCTAAAAATAATAATAAAAAAAAACAATTTATTATTATTTTAATTATTATGTCTAATTTTCTAATGCCAATCTGAAAATTCCTAGTAATAGATTGTACAAACTTGTATTATTTAATTGCTACATTAATAAACTTTATATTAGGTACTAATTTTTATAAATTTTAATTTGAAATAAAAACAAGCAGAGCTTGAAGATCAATGTACAAAATATAATTTTAAAATTCTAAACCTGTACCAGCTATATTTTTCTCAACCCATTTGTTAAATGTTTGTATCATTTCTGGAGACATTTCCGCTTTATAACCACCTTCTTTACCAGATCTAATAAATTTAGATTTTTTGGTAGTCAAATTTATAGATTCATAAACTTCGGTAAATAACATTTCTTGATTTAAGTGCACGTTGGCTTTCATTTTTTCCAAGCTTAAGTAATCAGTTAGTTTATCTACTTCTTGATCAGTTAATGTTTTACCCAAAAATTGTGCAACTTCTTTAACTACTCGTGGATAGTTTTCTTTCATGTCTTTGTATTTGACGAACAAAATATTGGAACGATGACGTTGTTCCCAATAACTTAGCACATGTCTCCAGTATGGTGCAAAATAAACTAAAAATTGAAATTTTTTATTTTTGATATTTAAAATTACAATAATACCTTTTCCGGCCATAAACAGATGACAAAATTGTTCAAACGTTCCGGTATATTTGTACATCACTTTGCTATGGTGATAATAGGAAACACATACGTCATAAGGATTCCGCAATGGCACTATTATCTAAAAAAGACATCGATTAAAAGATGGGAAGGCCACAGAGATAATGCAAACCTACTTTTGGAGTTTTAGTTCCATTTCTTATTTGTTCAGGCAACAGAGACCAATGTAAATGCGTTTTAATATTTCTGGGATTTTTCAGTTTATTCAGGAATAGCATGGGATTGCTAACTTCTTCAGAAAATTGAATAGAACTTCCACTAGCATCAAGTAGTTCTGCCAGTACTTTGAGATTAACTATTGTTGCGGGTCTAAAATTCCATCATTAATAATTTAAGCAAACATTATAATTAATTAATTTTACTCTAAAATAGGAAGTCTCACAAACTGAAATTCTGTTTCTATTCGATCGTAATCAAGATTATTGCTGATCAACCATACCATTTCGTGTAGCCAAGTGGACCCTAAATAAGTACAAGAAAATTGTAATTTTTACCGTTGATAATTAATTTTTTTGGGATTGTAGGTACTACATACCTGTTTTTGGATGAGCAGCCATAAAAATATCTTCATTTCTGATTTCAAAATTCTTATATTCTTCAGCTAGCTTTGGCGTATAATTATTTGGCAAAACGATATTATCTGGTCCAACCTCAACAAAACCTGTACATAGTGGTGAAACCATTAATTCATTTAACATTTTATCTTCTTCCGTATCGTTTCCTATTACACGAATCTCGCAAGCCATTTTTTATTTTTATGTATCTACCTAGTACAAGCAAATAATTTTTATTAAGGATGAGATAATAATTGCATATTAATTAATATATAATATTCGTTAATTTATTTGAGTATTTGCATTTACGAAAATCTTTTTATTATCATTGTCCATATAAAAGAAATCGAGATAAAAAAAATTAAGTCCTTGAATTGAGATCGCTATTTGCACAAATGAATAAAAAAACAAAAAATAATCCAAATTATATAGAAAATGAGCTTTATAGATTGCATAAAGAAACAATTTTATATAAAATAATTATTTACTTAACAATCTTAAACAAAAGATGCAACTAATTTATTATAATTCGGTATGTGATATTTTCTTGCATATACAGAGTGTCCCCGTAACCGTGGAAAACCTTTGAGGTGGTGATAAAGGACACTTTTCTAAGACAAATTTTTAAATAAAATTTTTGTCCAAGTCCAAACCCTTAGGAGGTACCTCCCTTTAAAGCAATTTTTTGAATTTATGATTTCAAACGGCCATAGCTCCGATATTATTAATTTTTTAGGCTTAATAGATTAAAACTTTTTTAAAGATCATTCGCTTATTCACAAATTAGGTTAGACCCCTTACCGTCTAAAATCAACGGATTTCGAGTTATAAATTAAATTAAGAAAAAAAATGTTAAAAAAATGCAAGTTTTATTTTTTTACTTTTTTTGCGAACTCCGTATCTCTTAAACGTAACGTCTTAGAAAAGAACTGGCCCCCTAAACCGGATAGGGAATTTAATAGGCTACAACTTTGGTCAAATAAATTATTTTGGAAAACCAACTGCTTTCACAGAAATTCTGACAATAATAAACAAGGTGTAGTTACAAAAAAAATAAACTAATTAGCAATATTAACAATAATAAATAAACAAAGTAATTAACGATAAACTAATGTACTTTATAACAATCTCGCTAAAACGTCAAACGCTACAATATGTTTTGACATTAAAACAAATTATAAATCAAATTGAGATTTTTAGCAATTTTGTGAATTTATTTGTTTTTTAACTACACTTGTTTATTATTTTTAGAATATCTGTAAAAACGGTAAGATTTCCAAAAAAATTTATTTGACCAAAGTTGTAGCCCGTTAAATTCCCTATCCGGTTCGTCAGTTTCTTTCTAAGACGTTTTGTTTAAGAGATGCGGGGTTTGCAAGAAAAGTAAAAAATAAATAAAACCTGAATTCTTTTAACATTTTTTCACTTAATTTAATTTATAACTCGAAATTCGTTGATTCTAGACAATAAGAGGTTATAACCTAATTTGTAGATAAGCAAATGATTTTTAAAAAGTGTTAATTAATTAAGCCTAAACAATCAATAATATCGGAGCTATGACCGTTTGAAATCAGAAATTCAAAAAATTGCTTTAAAGGGAGATACCTCCGAAGGGTTTAGACTTGAACAAAAATTTTATTTGAAAATTTGTCATTCAATTTGTACTAAAGCGTCATTCAGTTTAAATAGTTGGTGTATGAAAAATTTTTTTCCAGGTTTCATTTTCGCATCTTACAAAAGTCACGATACGCCACTGCTGTGCATATTTTCGGAAAAAGTTAACAGTTGTTAAACTGACGCTTGACGCTGACGTACTAACGACATCATAACCTGTTAATTAAAAAGTTTAATAATTATGGACAAAGTACCTAATTTTAATATCGAAAAAGTGTGTAGGGCATGTTTTTTAAACGTTAATAGCACGAAAAATATGATTTCTGCTGATTCAACTCTTAATGAACGCCTTTTGGATATGTTTGCTTCTCTTTTACATGTTGAGGTTAGATTTCAAATTATTTAAATCTTTTCGTTTCAATTGTTTTTATGGTTTGTAGGTAGAATCTGTTAAAACTTTATCAACACAGATTTGTGCCTCTTGTGAAACTAAATTAAAGTTGTCTTACGATTTTCAACAACAATGTCGACAATCTAATAAAAAATTTGAAGAGTATGCAAAACTTCAGAAGGATCAAGCTGAACTTGTTAGTTTGACAAACGTTAATGTCAAGTTATTAAACAAGGATACAAAATGTGTATCGGTAGTTCGGGCTGCAGAAAATTCAAAAAATGCGCCCAAAAAATATTTATCACGAAACGTACGGTTGACACAATTTTCTCACATCGAAGTTGCAGACGCAATTAAGGAATTACGGAGAAGTTTTCTTCAAAATATTGAATGTTTAAAATGTGGGTTTACTGGAAGTAATTCAAGGTCATTATCAGTCCACATATCACATGTACATAAGTAAGCTAGCTAATAAGGGCTTCTCATGAATTTCCTTCTATGTGAAATATAGTTTTATTGAAGAATGCACTTTTTAGAGAATTGAAAAATAGATGGTGTGTTGAATGTAATAAAGAATATGATGATCTTAACAAACATTTGGAAAGTCACGAAAATGGTGGTTTTCAGTGCCGTTTCTGTAAAAAAATGTTTAGTACAAAAAGTCACCTGATAGAGCACATAAGAAGTCATTCTGGTAGTATTTAACATAAATTTTAATTATTAATAACTAATTTTTTTTAAGTTACTAAACGATTTAATTGCGAGATTTGTCGTAAGTCTTTTGTTTCTGCACGGCGCTTAAGAACACATTTTCGGGTGCACTCTAACGAGAGACCGTATAAGTGTTCTTTTTGTCCAAAAGCTTTTATTCAAATGGGTCTGCTAAAAAATCACTTAAAGAAGATGCACAAAACATATAAGTGCAATTTTTGTGATCAAACGTTTGATAAAAATCAATTATTGAAAGTTCATTTAAAGGAACATTCAAATTTGAATAATTTTTGTGTTGATTGCAATGTTTTAATTAAAAAAGATAGTGAACATAAATGTGCCAACAAAGATGAAGTGAATGCAGAAGTGGTGGTAGAAAACCCAATCGAAAGTATAACCGATAACATGTAAGTTTGATTCACTATGTGGAAGTTGGGGTTCAGCTATAGTAATTAGATAGACAGTGGTGAATTATTATGAGTAATTTATTGTAATGCTAGGGCTACATCTGCGATAACGTCGAATGGGGGAGAAAACGCGTTATTTAATGGGAGAAAAAATTACCCGCTAGATTATATATTTTTGAATGGCTACATTTATGTTAATGTTTAATCCCTTTTATATGCCAAAAGAGACCGCTACCTGAGTTATCGTTTAATGTCTAATGTCGTTAAAAGATTAGCATGTCAATTCGTAGCCATATCTGCATTTTAGTGCATTAATACACGATAAGCATCACGTTAGATGCAGGTGTAGCCCTAGCATAAGGATGACTTGATTCACATTATTGAAATTTTACAGAAAGGCAAATTTTGCCTTACAAGGCAAGTTTTGCAATACTTAATTGTAATTATTTTTATGAGATATAATTTTATCTAAATTGGGCGTCTGCCTCCTAATGCTAGTATATTACTCCAATTTCTTTTTCGTTCTAGTTTATTAGTTGCTCAAAACTTTTGTACAATTTGTAATAAAAAAGTTCGAAGTTTGCCAATACACATTGAAAAAATTCATGCAACTTCCAAACCAGATTCAATAAATAATGACATTCGCATTAAAAATGAAAATGATCTGAAACATTTGTGTTCGATTTGTGGAAAACACTTTAAGTAAGTTGAGAAGTTTGTAACACTGGAAATTTTTTTAATGGGATTTTTTAGAGCTTCATATAAATTAGGAATTCATATGAGAATACATACAGGGGAATCGCCTTATGAGTGTTCTTTCTGTGGCAAAAGAATGAGTACTCGGGGCACATTAATCACACATGAACGGACTCACACTGGAGAAAAACCACACATTTGTGACGTTTGCGGAAAAGTAAAGCTCTCAAAATTTTTTTTAATAAATATTAAACTTTTGGTTTTACTTTAGGGCTTTTCTCAATCAAATGTGCTGAATACCCACATGAAAATACATACCGGTCGTCCCGAGGTTTGTAATATATGCAATAAACGATTTTGTAGACGTTCAGAACTCAGGCTGCACATGCGAAAACATACAGGTATGATAATTATAAGATTTGGTTTTTATACTATGAAATTCTTTTTTTATTTTTAGGTGAAAAGCCATATCTCTGTACAGAATGTGGACAAGCGTTTGTCCAACGCAGTCATTTAGTTGATCATAGTGCCACTCACAGTGATTTTCGTCCATATAAGTGCATGTACTGTGGAAGAGCATTTAAACAACATTCCACATTAAAGTCGCATATTCAAATACATCTTGGTAAGTTACATTTTAATGCAATGAACTAAATTATGGTGTTTATTTTATAGGGCAGCGACCTTTTAAGTGTAGTCAGTGTTCCTATGCTAGTCGGCAAAGTCACAAGCTAACAGAACACATGAAAACCCATACCGAGGATGCACCAAATCCCGATCGTCCTCATATATGCAATATTTGCAATAAGGCATTTTCAACTTTTGCAATGTTAACTTCTCACAGACAGAGAATTCATTGTTTGCCTACAGATCTTGCAGTGATGGCTATTTAAATAGATTTTGTACTATGAAATAAGTTTAATTAATTCTATAAAACATAATAATATATCCATGTGGGTGTTTTGTATTTTATTTATATTTTTTGTTTCACTAATAATATAATTATTAATCTTTACGATTATACATCGTCAAACGTATCAAGTCTTCCTAATTATCGGAGCTTTCATACACCAAATGGTAGGTTTTACACTGAAGAAATTAAACTCATTGAATTAGTAAAACCAGGCGTGGTTTTTGGTAGACCAGTCCTGCATCTTTTGTCAGGAGCGGGATTTTTATTATGTCGGCCTTTCTTTTTATGAGTTTCTAGGACTCTAGCTGAAATCGGATTGAAAAAAAATGTATTATATAAATTGCTAGTAGAACATTTCAAAAATGTTTTCTAGTTTCCAAGTGAAATTTGAAGTTAGAATACTCCTATATCTGCACGTAAAGGGATTTCTGGCCTCGGGCAAGTTACCTTGTGAAAATTGCGCGTTCTGTTGGGCTTATCGAAATCACCACTTACATGTGTGATGGTATCTTTAATGAAGACTTTTTCACTATTTAAAAATATTGAATGCCCTGGATGAAAGGATTAGTTAGTAGTCAGCAAAAAAATTATTTTCCCTACATGAAACTTGAATTTCAATTTACATGAAACTACATTTTGAAAGTATAAATAGGTAGATTACTCAAAATCTGAAAAGCAATCAAAGTGAACTTGACGAATCCGAGCAGATAATTAAATTCTTTCATTGAACTTTTAAAAATTACAATTTCATCAAGTTAAATCATGTTTATAACACAATGAAATCAAAAATTATTCTTTATATGTCAACTTTTGTTTTCAGATTCTGTTATTTTCTATAATTCAACATTTTTGTATTAATTTTTAGATTTATCAACGACGAAAACATAATTTAACAAAAATTAAAAAATGTTCTATTTATGTTTCGCCTAAGGATTGGAGGTACAATCGTGCTCATCAATTTTAAAGTCTGAATCCGCGTTTTTTGATAATTTCTGTTAGTGTTTCATAGATATAAGAATTAAAAAAGTTTTGTAATGTTTAATGATGGTTAAATACATAATATAAATTTCAGAAAAATTTGTAGTATTGTCTAGCTAGAAAACAACAATAGAAAGGATTACTTATTTTTTACGTTTTACATGGATCGACCTCCTTTAGGCAAACTGCATTTGTTACCACCTTCAAATTTTGATACCTTGTCATTTGCTATAAATTCATTCATCGTAACATATCAATTAATTTAAAATTGAACAAGATCTTATTCTGTGGCTGTAATTGTCACATATTTTTAAGATAACTGGTTTCGCTGATTTTAAAACTTAAAATTTGTTTTGAAGTAAATTAATTAATGATAATCACAACAGCAGTAAAGCTTAGGTACCTTATATTTACCTTATATGAAGAAGGACAGACGCCAAAGAGTTACTAGTGCTGTGGAATCAAATGCCTCTAAATATTTTTATTTTACCTATTATTTTTGTAATTAACTGCACTTAATTCGTCGAATATTTTTAATTTTATGTATTTAATATGTACATACATGTATATTACATAGTAAACAGTCATAAAAACACTAATATTGAATTTTGGAAATAACTTTAATTTGAGCAACATGTTTCATAAGCGACGTTTGCATTTTCCAGCGCTATTTGCGATTCATAATCTTCATTCCGGAAGACTACTCTGAATTTAATTTTATTACATCTGCAGTAAATCAGGACTTTTGGGGTTAAAAATGCTAATTTTTACTTCCCCAATTAAATTCTCAATTGGTTCTTCAGATACGTATCACCACCATGGATAAAAAATAAGGGGGTGGGAGATTTATTTATTTAGAAATAAACAAACTAAACAAAATATTAAAATAATGAATTTTAACTGTTAATAAAAGAATACATACTACTTACATAAAAAAATAATATTTAAAAAAACAATAATTAATATTTAACATGAAATGTTTTTATTTTAAATTTTCATCATTTTTATAACGTAATTTTTTCAAAATTCATTTTCTTGTTTATTCAAATATTCTTAGTCCAAACCTGTTAAATGTTAATTATTGTTGTTTTTATTGTTTTTTAAATATTATTTTTCTATGTAAGTATGTATTCGTTACTTAACAGTTAAAATTCATTATTTTAATATTTTGTTTAGTTTGTGAGATTGCGTGTATTCATAAAATCGGGTTTTGAAAGATCTGCCCGTATGACCAATGTATTTTTGAGAGCATCTACAATGAGCTCATAGATCCTTTATTTAGTCAAAATGTTCGATTTTGATTTCGTGAAAGCAAATAAAGATTTGAATAAAATAGTAAAAAATTGTAATTTTTAGAAGCAATGGAAATTAATAAATTAAAATATTCATTATGTTTATTAAACAGTTAATCGGATTTAAATAGCTTACCTCTACTAAACATTTCTAATAAAAAATAAATCTTTCCCCCCATTATTTATTCGTATATTAACAAATAACCCTTCGCCCATTTATCTTAACCCACAAGAGTTGTCTTTGATTTTGTTTAGTAATATTCTTTATACTCCTACTCTGGTAAATAACCCTAAAACATTTTTTTTTCAAAAATATACTCATCATTTCTTCACTCCCTTTCTCTAGCAATTTGAACGATACAAAAACAAATTCTTTCTGTTTCTTTCTATTTCATTGCCCGATGATGCCATAAGTATGGTGAAAAAGTGATAGAGACCCATGATACAATGAATTTACAAGGTATGATATTTTACGAACCCATTTTCGTCCGTTTGACGCATGACGTCATTTTGACGTATCTAGGTTCTAAAGAATCAAATGGAATAGTTCCCGCCGTAGTTGACCGCCAATACTCGGTCGTTCTCGCTATTTGTTTAACCCTAGAATGCTATCGTACGTAAAATTAAATATAATACGATACCCAAACGCTTACCACAACTTACGTAGGTAGCATGCTAGGGTTAATATCTGAACCAAGGTACGTCACAGTCCAGCCCAGTCCAGCCTGCGCAATATCATACCTTGTAAATTTATTGTATCATGATAGAGACCTGATTACATGCAACTTAAAATGGTCGAAATATGCATCATAAATGCTTGAAATATGCAACATTAAATTTAAATAAATAGGTACCTACTAATTTATTTATTTATTTTATTAAAAAAAATATTTTTAAAAATATTTTTGAAAATGCACAAACAAATTTATTACTACTATTTTTATAGGTATAGATCTACTTCTACTACATCTTCTATGCCTTAGTATTTACTACTAGTAATATATAATATTTTTAGGTAGGTAATGATCTCGCATTGCCAACCCAAAATGTAATTTGTTAGTACCGCCAAATTTAAATGTTAAATTATTAGAGCAGGACTTTTTTTTAAATTTTAGAAAATAGTATGCCCAAATATGCACGATCAGTAGATTTCAGTGAAAATACGCAATATCGTGAAAAAATAACCAAAATATGCAAATGCATATAATCCGGTCTCTAGTGATAACTTAAAAACCATTTTAGTCATTATTAAAAACATTAAAAACCATAATAGAATAAAATACTATCACATTTACACAATATATTAACTTAACTTACGTTAGATCAAAAAAACTGTTGAATTGCTACAATTCATTTTTTTGTATCTATAACGCGAACCAAAAACTGATTAACTAACGACAACAAGAACTGACTGCAGAGTAAGAACTGACTCAATTCCTCTCAAATTAAGAATATTTATAATATTTTAAGTACATCCGATAAGAACTGCAAGTATTCTTATCGGCTAGACCAGTGATTCTCAAATGTATTCGTCTGGCGGCACCCTAAAGTCACTAAAAAAAATTCACGACACCCTTATTATTCCCTTTTTTTTTCTTGAAAAAAATTCAAGATGAAACGTTTTTGAAAAAAATAATATAACAATTTATAAACACATAGAACCAGTTATTTCGATTTGTTAGATTTCATCAGTGTCTGTTATTAGTTTTTTCTTGATTTGAAATTCAATTTCTAAAGAAGTTCAAGTTATATTTAAAATAATAATAATAATAATAATAACTAAACTTTATTTCTGAGAAAATCTTACATTAAAAATGTAAATTAAAAAAGAAAATAGCGTCCTTACAAATCAATATAATTTAACAAATAGTAAAAAAAGTAAACAGATTTTATTCTTGTAAGTATTCATTCAAACTGTATGGTTCAATTTCTAGTATAAATTCATGTATAGCTTTTTTAAATTCCTTCAGAATATTTATAATTTTAATTTGATCTGGTAATCTATTATAAAATTTTATACACGTGTAGTAGCAGTTTTTTTCCGTTGTTGTGAGTCTATGTTTCGGTGTAGTATAATTTAGACTTCTTGTGTTATGGTCTTGTTTCCAATTGTGGTGACTTGAAAATAAGTTTTTGTTTTTGTAAATAAATAAAATACATTCCTGTATATACATTCCATAAACTGTTAGCAATTTATTCTGTTTAAATCTGTTTCTACATGTCTCCTTATAGCTCAATTTTAGCAGCGTTCTTATTGCTGCTTTTTGTATAATAAATAAGTTTTTAATTTCTCCAGCACCGTAAAAAACTATCCCATATCTCATTTTGGACTCGAAACTTGCCTGGTAAACAGTCTTTAACACTTGAAAACTAACGTAGCTCGTTATCACTTTCATGCCATAAACAATTGAATTTAGATTAGCTCCAATCTCGTGTATCTGCTCTTTCCATGATAGATTGCTATCCACTTTTAAACCTAAAAATTTGGTTGCACGTATAATTTCGTATTCAATTTGATCGATCTTGACATTTTCTGGAGTATCAATACCAGCTCTAGATGGTTTGAATAATACCACGTTTGTTTTTTCTTTGTTGAGTTTCATGTTGTTTTGGTGAAACCAATCTTCAACCCTCTTAAAAACCAAATTTAAGGATCTTATCACTTCCGGCCAAGTATCCCCACATATTAACACATTTGAATCATCAACATAATTTGTGCATTGCTGTCCTTCTTCTCTTACTATTTTAGGTAACTCATTTGCATAAATTATATAAAATAATGGACCTGCTATACTGCCCTGTGGTATTCCTGTTCGAATATGTTCATTTTGCAAAAGATATTCTGTTTTATTTTTAGATATTTTTACAACTTGACTTCTACCAGTTAGATAAGATTTAATCCATTGTAATGGTTTCCCCGTTATTCCATATTTTTCCATCTTGTAAAAAAAGGTTTCATGATTTAAACAGTCGTATGCTTTTGATAAGTCGAGGAAAACCCCCAACGCCAGTTGTCCTTTCTCACAGGCCTCGAGAATTTCATTTACAAATTGAAAAATCGCTGTTTGCGTAGATTTTCCCTTAATAAAGCCATGTTGTCTATCTGTGAGTAGATTGTTACCTATAAAAAATTGCATAATTTAATTACACATTACTTTTTCAAATATTTTAGATATTGCCGGTAGTAAGCTGATTGGTCTGTAGTTATCATAATTTGTTGGATCTCCTTTTTTATAAATTGGTTTTATTAAAGCTATTTTCAACATGTTTGGGAAAACTCCATACTTCATCGAATTATTCACAATATGCCAAATCGGATCCAGAATTTCGTTTATACAATATTTAATCACGTTGGTAGGAATTTCGTCGATGCCACTGCTATGTTTATTTTTAAATTTTTTCACTATTTCTATTATTTCATCTTTAGTAATCGGTTTTATAGTTAATGTCTTTGAATTTTCTATCTTTATGCCCAGTTGGTTAACGAAATCAAGTTTCCCGTCTTTGACTAGATTACTTGTTGCCGCTATCATGTGCTTGTTCATATCATTTGCTATTTGTAAAGGATTTCCCTCTATTGCTATGTCCTTATTTTTGTTACAGTTTCTGATTGAGTTCACCACATTCCATAGTGCCTTGGTCTTGTTATCCGATTTATTTATTGTATCATCAAATTTTTGCTTTTTACAATTAGTTAAAAGTTTATTGTATTCTTTTTTGGTGTCGTTGTAGAGTTTTTTGTATCTACTGTCAAATCGACTTACAACCAGCATAGCATCCAATTTCTTCTTACATTCTTTTATTTGTGGATTACATCTTTTTATTTCCGATCTTTTTTTATTGTGCACGACTTTTCTTTTTGGAAAACTTTCTTTAAAACATCTTGAAAATATTTGCATACATTTCTCAAATTGATCATTTACCTCTTCGTCATCAATGTAGTAAATTGATTCCCACGATTCTGCACTCAGCATTTTAACGAAATTCTTCTTGTTTTCCGTAGATAATATTCTTTTGCTTTCAGGAACACTTTGTTTAGACTTAATCTCCATAGATAATTTTTGCGCATAGTGATCAGATATATGAGCGTTCAAGATAGCCACATCATAGCGGCCTTCAAAATTTGTAAAAATATTATCTATGCATGTTGACGAAATTGTCGTTTCACGTGTATTTTCAAATACTGTTTGATGCATGTTGTACGAATTCATTATTGACATCATATCTTCCATATCTTTATTGCAGACATTCATATTAATATTGAAGTCACCTGCTATAACAATTATAGAATCTTCTTGTATTAATGCATTTAAGATTTCATTAATCTCATTCAAAAACACATTTACTCTACCAGTTCTGTATACTGCCACACACACTAGTTTAATTTTGTTTATGTAACATTCAACACCTGTGCACTCAAATTCACCCATTTTTGATCGAATCGAAATGTCTTTTCTCTCTTTGCATGTTATATTATTTTTAACAAAAATCGCGACACCACCATGTTGACCTTCCTCTCTGCAGTAGCACGAGATCAGATTGTATCCGCTTAATCCGTAGTTACTTAATTGTTTTGCAGTTTTCCAGTGCTCTGTTATACAGATAATTTTACAATCTTGATTTTCCTGTAACATAACTTCAAGTCCCACCACTATACTATAAGTAACTATATATAACTATAAGTTATAGTTTATTGTTAGGTCTTATTTTTGAAAGACATACTCTCATCTCATTTTCAAGGTCTTCAGTCTTTCTCTCTTCTTTGTTTTAATATTTCCGAGTGCAGAAAATCCCAGACAAATATGATGTGGAAAACTATAATAAAATATTAAGGACTTTTAACTCTATATTGGGCTATTCCTTCATGATTGTAATCCAAAATGAATTCAGACACATTTCTGAATGCTTCAATCTTAACGTGCGATCGTTACATAAATCGATTAATTCTTCAGTTTCTGGAAGACTTAAATTACTTATTTTTGATGTTGCCTCTACAAATGGATTTCGAATCCAGCCATACAAATTAACTGATTCTATGTCTGGGAAATAATGTTTAATTTTTTTTTTCTAACGATGATAAATGACCTTCGGTAACTTTACGAAACATTTCAAAATTATTTATATTTAGTAAATATGCTAGAACATCAAAAATCATTTTGTAATAATTCTATCTTCTTGTTGAAAAAATATTAATAACACGATTTAATACGCGATCTTTTGAAAGCCATCTTACTTCGATATGAAGAAGAAGGTTTTTGTGGTGAGATTGCATCTTTTGACATAATTTTGAAAATATTCGCGATTTTAATGGTTTGGATTTGATATAATTAACCATTTTAACGATTTCTTCTAAAAAACACTTTACAGTTCCGGGCCTATTGTCTTTGCTACCAATGATTCACGATGGACGAAGCAGTAACTTAATAAATAAGATAAAATATTAATAAATATTATTGTTTAGTTAAGTTGTTCACTTCAAACACTATTGAATTTAAAATATTTTACAAGTTAACAGTGGCGGATTAAGTTATCGGTGACGTACAAGCGCAAGTCCCATTAAGTCCTTTTTAAACTTTTTTCAAAATATTTATTTATAATCACATAATAATTATAACAAATTCATAAAATATAAAATCACATACATTTTGGCATTAAAATTATACAATATCTGTATTTAGTTACGGCAACTAATTTTTTGATCAGTATTTTTTAAAAAGTCAGTATATAATAAGAAAATTACAGTGGGCGCCCCTAAATTGGGCACTAGTAGTACCTGTGTACGTACTCTAAATTACTAATAATTTTTTAGAATTATGTAATTATTTAAAATTAAGTTAATAATCGTTTAAGAATTATAGCGTGTAATTAATTAAAATAATCTATAGATAAGTGGTTTAGGTAGTGTAACTCGATATTAATCATATCAAATTTTTGATTATTTTTTTTTGTCACTGTATGGTGTCGTTGTCGGCAGTTTCATTTTCATCAAATTGACCCTTTTTTTTTATTTTTCTCTCCTTATAATTCCAATTATCGGTTAATAATTTTATTTCTTTTTCAACACGATCAAACGAATTTTGCATGTTCATTACAAATTCAACTAGAGATTTTAAAAGAGTTGATTCTTTTTATAAATTAGAATCAACATTTTGTAATTATTTACTGGTACTATCTATTCGCTCTTAGCGATTCTTTAGATTGAATTAATACCTATTTACTCGTATAAATGTTTTATATTAAATTAGTACAATTTTTGTAGAAAACTTTAAATTTAAAGTTCTACTACACAAATGAACAAATTTTGAGGCTTCCCAAAATTTGGACGCCCTAAGCGCGCGCTTCATACGCCTGTACGATAATCCGCTACTGCAAGTTAATAATTTTATACGTAAGTTAAAATAAATACAGTGATTCTAAATCGGTGACCAGCAACTTACTATATCGTTGATACAGTATTGTTGATAAAAGTTGAGTCACTGGTTTATCCAAATTTCCTATCTATAATATTATTATGTACCTATTATATTTATATTGTAAAGTAAACGTTTTATATGACAAAGTATGTTGTGATATCGGAACAATCTCTTATTATAGCTATAGGGTTGACTTTAGAACCTTGATTAAGATAATTTAATCTCGAATATTTACTTTAATTCATAAAATTAAATTAAATCTATTTCAATTGAGTCCCAAATTCAATTTGTGTTTTGGAAATTACTGCTTAAAGTTTTTGTTACTTATTTGATGTTATAACAATAAAAAGAAAATATCTAAAACTTTACCAATTATAATTAAATAATAAATTATACTTATCTAAAGCGATGCAGATTACTATACATAAGTATTTGCATATTGAAGTGATATTTTTTGTCAAAACTTGGAATACCAAAACACTTGCTTGCTCGGGGTAGCTCTGGTGTGCGGGAGCAGGGCTTATTCATTGTCGAGGGTCAAAGAAATATTACCAGAATTCAATTTCAAAAACTTGCAATCGAATTATTTTAAATTTTAAATTTAAAAAATTTTATATTTGCTCAAGGATTAAGCTTACAATTACAATTTATCAATTCAAAGCAATATCAGCAACGCCATACGTTCGGTTCTATTCCATAATTTTATATATCCAAATCTTCTAATCAAATTAAGTCCAAAATTAAAATTCACAAAAAAAAACAAAAATCTTCGTGGTTAAATTAAACCAAAAACCTCTCCAAATCAAATTCAATTATAATAATACTTAAAAATAATAATTCTAATTACAAAGTATTTGCATAAAAAATACTCAAGATCGGCCGAGCAAAAATCTAGGTTTGCGCCGTTTCCGTCATCTTGTCAAAAAAGCTTTTACGCTCCTCAGTTTTCTGCCAACCTTACACTTTATAAAAATTATATTAAAATTTTAACCGCTACAAAACTTAAATTCAAAATTTATAAATTACAACCGGGGTGGCTAAATCACTTTGTACCACGACAATATATTAATCTTATCAAAATTTTAAAAATTTTAGAACTAAAATGTTTTTAAAGTTATTACAATTGAAATAACATAGTAAGTATATTATCGTAAACATTTTCACCATACTCTAGCATCATCAGGCGATAAACTAGAAGGAGAAAAAAGAAAAATTCCATTTTCATCGTTCGAATTGCAAGAGAGGGTGGAGGAGAGGGGGAATAAATGTTATTTTTGGAGTAATTTATAAACTATTGCTGAGTTTTTTGTTTGGCAGTTATGATCTGCTATAATTTTTGCTTTTGTATACTAATGATAGAAGCGTGAAAATATTTAACTACTTAAATATTCTACTACTCGAGTTCAGGCCCGTAGCCAGGGGGCGGGCACCTAGGGGCACGTATCCCCCACAAAATGTTAAAAAAAAGTCTTTGAAAGTAAAAAATTTAAATTTCAGAAATAAAACAGGTGTATTTTAAAGAGGAGATATTTAATTCTTGTAGAAGAATTCGATTTCTGGAAACAAAAATTGTTAAATGTGAACGATTTGTCAAAGAATTCATTAGATACATCGGCAAAACGTTCTAAAAAATCTTTTTCTAGTGTCAGAACCTTATTAAAAATATTTGCAATTTGCAATATTACTACAGCAACTGCCGAGAGAAGTTTTCTAGTTCAAAACGAATAAAAACTTGTTTTAGAAATTCTACCGGCGAAGAAAGGCTAAACGGTCTAGGGCTCATAAAAATTCATAGGAATATAAATTTTGATTCCGTTATTATAATAAATAATTTTGCGAATAAGAAAGAAATGCGCTTAACTTTTTATGTAATGTTTGTTTTAAATAAAAATAAATTAAATAATAAATAAATAATGAGTTTATTTTACAAACATTTTTTTAATAAATTTATAAATTTATAACTATAAAGTTTCAACTTTCTTTTGACGTGTCTATTTCAGGTTTTGAAGTATATACGCTCTTTAAATTCGAAAATTTTTAAAGAACTTTTTTTTAAGTTTACATTTTTTGATAAATATTGTTTCTTAGCTTTTTACCGTACGTTTAAGACGAAAGTCTTCCTAAAAGCAGCTTTGGATCATTAAAATTTTATTAAAGTAAAAATATTGTTCAATATTTTATCTTAAATTAATAAAAACTTAGAGTAATTTTAAAATGTCGAGACACAAAATCGTATATTGCACTTTCTATTGTTAAATTGCTTTTTGACAAAAAATTTCAGCAATAATTTTTTGCGTCTTTTATGAAGATACATTAAGTGACATATAACATATATTATTTTAAGGGAAATAATTTATAACCCAAGTAATTCTACATGTTTTTATAAAATTCGGAAAGTTTTTAAAATTTGTTATAAATAATGACCTTTAAACAAACAGATTATCTAAAAGTTTTGTTGAAAAATGAGGTATAATAAAATATCTTTCAAATGAGACCAACTGCGCTCATTTATCTTTATTATAGCGTTTGAAATAGTCATTTGAATCTTGGTTAAATTATGACAAAAATATTAAAAGTTTGTGAATAATGTAATTTTTTGTTCTACTATATACGCAAAAACAAATTAGTATGTATATTGTCATGTTCCGAACCAAAGTTTTACCTACCCTGTTAACTTGCCATAAATTTTGATGTAAAGTTTATGAAATATTTGAATTTGAATTTTGGGAGGTAAAACTTTGAAAATTAAAGTTGGTAGAAGTGAGGTTCTTATCGTGGCCTTTTGCCAAAAATGGTCGACATGATGGACGTGTAATTAATTAGTCTGAAAAATTAATTAAATAAGTTTATAGTTTGAAAAAAAAAAAAAAAGAACATGACATTATAATGCCCTCTTATTTTTTTTCAAAATTTGAAAATTTACAATTTGAAAATTTTTAAAACAAAATAAACCGATGTCTTGTTACGAATCAATAAAGTCAATACAAAAATCTACCAAATGATCAGAATCTACAATATTTACAATAAAATAAACAATAACCAAATAAATCAAAATCAAATCATCAAAATATCCAAATTATTTACAAACAAATTAATCAATTATCGGCTATACCGAATCAATTCCACCATTGCACTAACTTTGTGGTATTCACTAATGTACAAGTTGCTCTTCGTTTTCTTCTTCGGTATTTCTCTCGGCAACCCCTTAGTCTTCCAATCCTTCAAACATCTCTCTGATCTATTAAATTTTGTCTTCCTTGAGGATTTTTCTTATTTTCTTTTTTCATATTGTACTTGTTTTTTTTCATTGAAGTTGAATTTTGCGTTTCGTTTGGTCGTACTTCAAATTTTATTTTCAGTTGTTCAATTTTTTTATTTTCTATTTTCCGGCCAAATTCCGTTTTCCTTGTTGTCACCGTTAAGTTTTCAACTTTTAATATCCAAATTTTTCCTTTTATTTTCTTTATCTGTTTTGCGTTATTCCCAATGTAGCGTTTTAATTTTATTACCATCTTTATTACTTTTACTGGAGCAAACAATTTAGTAATTTTAAATTTTTCTTCCTTAACCGTCACTTTATTAATAATTTTATTATTTTTCTATTTTATCATTTTATTCTTTCTTTTCAAAACTTTTTTATCAATTGTGCCCTCTCCACTTTCCATTATTGAATCCAATTTTATTTTATTACTATCTGCTTGTGATATCTTCAAATTCTCTATCACTTCATCTATTCTTGCAATTGTTTTTGCACTGTTTGATTTAATTTCTTCTTTTAGTTCTTGTTTAAGTTCTATTAGGTTTTTTTCATTAGCTTGATACATGCTCATTAGTTGCTTCAACATTTCTAAGCTTAACATTTGTTCCGTTCCCCATTTTTACGTTTTTGTTTTTTAAAATCTCCTTTACAAACCAATTTTATTTTATCTCAGGGTCAACAAGCGCGTTCTAATTTTCAAGCCCCACGTTAAGGGATGCCAATTAATGAAATACCCCTTGCATTACATTTTTTAATTAATTTTCAAAAACTTCATTAAATATTTCATTAATTTTGATTTGTATTTGAATATAATTTTCTATAGTTTTAAGCCCCACGTTTGGCGCCAATTAATGAAATACCCCCAGCATTAAATTTTTTAATTAATTTTGAAATTCTTCATTCTTAAATATCTTCTTAAAATTTCAATTTGTTTTGCAATAAAATTTTAAAATGGGCACGTTAAAATTTATTTGATACCGGTATCGCAGTCCGGCTTATCTCCAACCATTTGTTGTTCCTTAAACAAATTTTTAATTTATAAATGTAAAAATTTTACCAACTACTTCATTTTAAAATTATTTTCTTCTTTTTTCTTGCTTTATTATCTTCTTTATCTTATGACAATTATCTTCGATAGCTTCCGTTTCAATTATAATTCCAAATCACTCAACTTTTCGTCAAAAACCAACATACTCCAATTATAATTGAAGGGGCCAGTGGATAAAGGGGCTATGTGACAAAAACTGTTTATTGAGTAAAGAGCCATTTAGTTTTTTTTCTGTTGCACATAGCCCCTTTTTTAAGTTAAAATATCGATAAACAATGCACATTTCACATGGTAAAAGAGTGTATGAGTTGCCTTTACACATAGCCCTTTCATTCGGGACAAAATATCATCAAATATCAGGTTATTAAAAAATGTCACATAGCCCCTTTATCCACTTGCCCCTTCAATTATCAACAAAACATTTTGATCAAAAAAAAACTTCTTATATTTTCAAACTATAAACTTATTTAATTAATTTTTCGGACTAATCAATTACACGTCCATCATGTCGACCATTTTTGGCAAAAGGCCACGATAAAAACCTCACTTCTACCAACATTAATTTTCAAAGTTTTATCTCCCAAAATTCAAATTCAAATATTTCATAAACTTTACATCAAAATTTATGGCAAGTTAACAGGGTAGGTAAAACTTTGGTTCGGAACATGACAATATATTTTTAAATATTATACTTATATAATCACTAAAAGATGTTTATTTTGGCCGTTTAGTTTCATAAATACACATAATTTAGAAACAATTTTTTTCAGAACAATTTTGATAAATTTGTATAAACTTTGTTAGTATTTGTAAAATACTTTAGAAATGAGATTTTTTAATAAAAAAATATATAAATATTTAAAATAAAATAAAATTGACTTGTTGGACACAAAAATTTATACGTACAAAACTAGATATTAAAAAAGAACACAAAAAGTAGTAGTTATGATAGTGTGTTTTAGGAAAGTAAATTAACTTTATTTCTAACTTGCATAAATTTTTTTTAATTATTTTAAAAATTTTGATATATTTTTCATAATATAACAACAACTAATATAACACCCATTAACGTAGTTATTTCAAAACCTGTTAATTAAGATAAATCAACACGGTTGGTTTCATTTGTTACACTTAATTTGACATTTTATTAAAATGTACTAATTTTTATAAAAAAGTAGATTTTTTAATCTTACAAATTGTATTTACCAGCAGTATAGCGTAAAGCTATACTGCTATATCGATTGGGAAGTGGGAAACCACGGTTCAAATCTTTGTCGCGTCGGATGCACTGTTGCGATCTAAAATCTAATATAGATCTGTGGGATATGAGGAAGACAAAGGTTCTCCAAGTTAGGGATTGAGGCGTCAGACTAGTTTCCTGTTACTCATAAAAACATATAACTATGCATTTACTAAAAGGTCTAAAAGTAATCTAGGCCTCGGGCAATATCGCAAGACGTTCTAAGACGGATTTATAGATAGATAGATTCTTTTTAGTTATAAATTATTTTTTATAAAAAACTATGCCATTTTATTTATCTTCTGAAACGATGTAAAACTTAGTTAATGAATTTTTTATCGAAATCAACAATTCCGATTTTCAGGAAAGTACTTTTATAACAACAGATAACACTATAACATGAACAATTTTTATTATAGTGGAATAAAACAAACACAAATTAGAGAGAATTAAATTATCGTTGCTGTCTTTTTGTAGAGCTCTTATTTCCGATCGAATTATAAGAAATGCACATTGAAATTTTATTTTTACAGAAAGACGAAAAATAACGTACTCTTATAAAAGTCATTTTTCAATCAATTTTTGACCGAACTGAACCAATATAATTATTCAAAAAAATTTGAATGTACTTTAGCTAATTTTCAATTTACAATATTTTTGGCTAGTTTTACCATATTTTTACCAAAAGTTTGTTAATGTGCATGTATCTTATGTCCTTACTACTACCGAAAAGCAATGTTGCCGACGGTTGCGGTTTTGCTTGAAAAAAATGCCAATTTTCAGTCTTCTTGAGCTAATATTTAATCCTTTCAAAACTTTTGTAACCATTACCTTATGCACAAGAGAGTGCAATACGCAATTTTCATATTGTTCTAATTTTTTATCAGTTTAGGAAAAAAGAATTTAATGATACACCCATATTAAAAAAAATTTTGTTTTAAAACTACTTCTTGGACGATTCTCGCCTTAAACAAACGGTAAAGAATTTAAAATGCAATGCTTATCAAAAAAACGCGAGGCAAAAACAAGTTTTCTTTATTTACCTATCTCAAAAATTAAAACAAATACGTAAAAAGTAAGTAGAAATCTTCTTGTAGCAAATTTTATCAGTTCAATTATATGAAGAACAGCTTTTCGACTAAGGCTAGTCGCTTTTAAGATATAAACAAAAAATAAAAATCCGGGACTCCTTTTGTACCCCAAGTTAGAGGATTTTTAGTACGTCTACCTCCCAACTAGTCCAAGTACTGCCTTAAGCCTGTTTGACACGACGTTAAATTTTACATGAAATTTACATGTAAATTTTTATAAAAATATCTAACAGCGTTGCATACAGAAAATTTATCAGCAAATTTTGTGTTAAATTTTTATGAGAAAAATTTAGAACAATGAAATAAAACAATATAATGAACATAGCTATTAATTTTAAAAGAATAATTTCAATATAGAACACTTTTCCCCACCTGTAGTATACTTGGAAAAATTCACATAGTGGTAACTATGAATAATTCATATTTTATGCTATTGAAGAATCAAAATAAACGATGGTTTCCACCTATCGTGAAACATCTGCTTCTGTAAACCCCAAAAAAGTGAATCGATGATACCTATTTAATATTATGCGATATCTCATAAAATGAAAATTGCACTTTGGAAATTGTCGAATGTAAGTTTCCCGTTTGCAAAATATTTCGATGAGAAAATTAGAATACTTTTCCATACTATGTAAAATATTTAACATTCCAGTGTTTGGGTACGATGACACAGACCGAATGATTTTATTTTGTTTTTAATATTTTGACAAGGCATACTCTTTTGTAGATAAGTTAACTTATGCGGTCTGTGACACCAGATTACTCATATTACCAAATTTAACTCGATTTTTGGAAGGTTTTAAAGAAAGAACAGATCAAAGTACTCCAGCAATTATTTAAATTTTTGTAGCATAGTTACTAAAAACAACTAACAAAACTTAAATTACTCTCAATAATACTGGACACTGTTCGTAAAAAACAAATTAGATTTATATTCTTAAAAGTTTGAATATTTAATAATAACATTTTGATCCAATAGTTCCTACAATCTAGTCAAAGATTAAAGAATTTTATTTGTAAGTGAAATGGTATAATCAGCATTCAATAAAACACTGTTATTTTTATTGTAAAAATTAAAATTTCAATGGGTTGTAATGAAACAACATTAAATGGGAAAACTTCGCTTGTGACGTCACAATACGACGCCTCAGCGACTGGGCGTCTAGGCGCCACTTTGCCAAAAAACTTGAAATGATAACAAAACTAACAAAATAGTTTGGCGACTTAAATGGTGTATGTCCTTGTCCCGATTTTAACGCAAAGATTTTCGGATATTTTTTTTAATGCTATATCTTTTGCTATAAATATAACTGAACATGCAAAATTTATAACAATTTAGGGGAAAGTTTTTTCTCATCAATAACAAAATCTTTTTAAATAGTTATGCAAATAAAATTTAATTTTATATCAAACTGTTTCTATAACAGCTGAATTAAAAAAAACAAATATTTTAATATGATAAAAATTTTTTTTACTGAAAGTTATCCATAAAAAAAATCTCCAATAAATACCTAAAAAATTAATAATAATTATAAGATCCCTAATACTTCATGCAATCTGTAATTATTTTCCTTTAACTTCTATTAATTGATTATCCTGAAAGGATTTTTATGTTTCGTAATAGAATTATAGGATTATAAGATGCAATCAAGAGACAAAAACAAAAGGATTTACTATAGCTATGATTAAATGGAAGAAACAAGAAGACATTATAAATAAGTTACAATGACCCGAATCCTGACTAACTCTTAACTGATATTAATTTATATGGAAAAACATTTTGATCTTAAAAATAATTTTACTATTAAAGAGAACAGTAAACTTTGTAAAAATACAAAAGCGCATAACAATAATATATACAGGGTGTCCCCGGATACACTTTACATAACTTAGGTGCTGATAGAGGACACTTTTCTAATTAAAAATCCGTCACCGTCACATGGCCATAGCCCCACAAATATTGATTTTTCAGTAAAAATGGTTGGTTCTTTTTAAATAGTGTGAAATAATCTACAAACTAGATTTAAACCTTTTATTGTCTAAAATCAACGACTTTCGAGTTATGAATTAAAGTAAGTAAAAAATGTTGAAAAATTTGATCTTTTTTTTTTAAGGTATATGAAGTATATCCGAGGACACACTGTATATTTAGATTTGAGTTCCAAAAAGATAGGTTTACCACTGCGAACAGAAATAATAATAAATCGATCAGCGGCGGTTTGCCAGAGGTGGCAAGGGTAGCTTAGTCTGCACTTAAATTGTAAACTACTGATATAATTGCTTTTTTTTACAATTTTTTTTTAAAATTTTTGAATTTAGTATAGTAAAAATACTAACTGCCACAATGTCTTACTATGTAGAATCTAATGACAAAGAGTTATTCATTATTTAAATATGTTTCCTGAAGATATTTCAGGTCAATCTGGAAATACTATCATGATTTTAGCACAAGAAAAAGATATATTTTATGCTAATATTTTATTATTTTGTGTTTGATAAATAATTGTGGTCGACTAATGCCCGTTTTCACCAACAAATTCCTAACGTTAAGAGTTTCTTAACTTGAGATAAGAAACTCTTATGTCAAATTTGGTTTTCACCAAGCGCTAAGAATTCCTTAGTGGTATTAAGAAATCCCTAACCTTAGGGATCCGATTTACCGACCCCTAAACTGTTAGGTATTCCTTAGCGGTTGTATTATACTATTTATAGGTTATAAATTAGTGTTTGTGCTTGTTGATTTTGAATAGTCGTGCATTATTCTACACTCTTCTCTAGCCATGGATGCTATTCGACTTTTTGATAGAATAGAAAGATATGATGATTCATCAGATGATGAAGTTGTACACTTCAGAACCATTAAAAAGCGGGCAAATTATTTTGATAGTTTCAATGAAGTGGAATTTGCCGCAAGATTTCGGTTAAGAAAACAAACTGTTTTGGAGGTTTTACGATTAATAGAAGGATCCCTGGAGTTTATCGATGATAGGTAATTATAAATAAATATAGTACTTACATATTTATAAATGTGCATATTATATTATTTTGGGTATTATTATTATTATTTTAGAAATCAATCAGTATCGCCCATTCGGCTGACCTAAAAATTCTTGACATAGTATGCCGTTGGCCAGGCTCAACTCACGACTCTGCTATTTTTCAAAACAGTTCGATTCCAATTCCACCAAATGAAGTTGAGGAAATAAATCACTTGATCGAGAATGGTCAAGTGACTGCAGAAATTCAAAATAATGCAAGATATGGTGGAACGCGAGACATTATTGTAAATAATTATTTTAATCAACCATAACTTCTGTGTGTTTTTATAGTTTATATATTAAGAAATAATAAATGCAATATTAACAATTTATGGTTTATTTATTTAACATGGTCGTTACTTGTTATATTTTTGAAAAGTGCAGTTGCCATCACTTTAGGATTCACATTGTTATCTGAAAAAAATTTCAATTTAAATTACTACCCAAGTGGCGTGTGTTTAGATAATGCAAGTATTTACCTTTCAGTTTTTCTATAATTAAATCATTAATTTCAATTTCTAAAATATTAGTGGTTTCTTCTAGTAAGGGTAACGTACCCGAAGTGTACTTCAACTCTGAATTAACAGGGGTAGCGATGTTACTTGGGGTTGCACTAAGATCAGCTAAGTACGTTACACTCAAACTAGGTACAGCATATTCATCTTCACCCACGAACTCGAATTCCATATTATGTTCTATAAAACAACAAACAATTGCAAGAACAAAGTTTAAACTCTTTCGTAATATGAATCTTACCTTGTATCAAATCGGCATCGCTATCGTTCACATGGCTAATACCAACACCACCTCTTCCTAAAATACACAACATTTCTTCTAACAATTTATCGTCTTTAACCGGATTAGATCCTCCACCAGTTGCACTAATTTCAATCCTCTGCTTGGCTTTGTATCGTATCGGATTTTAACTTGTCCCACATCTTTTTTAAACTTGCTGTATTTCTGTAACAACATTAATATGATATATTATTTATAATTATTATATATAGAAAATTTTACTTACCTTTTGATAATACCAATAGCATTAAAAGAATTTGTAATATCCGTCCAAGTATCTAATTTGCTTTTGTTGGTAAACTTATCAGTTTTACTACTTATTACTTAACGGTTTATATAATCCTTTACAGTACTGGCTTCATAATTAACAAAATTAACTACATAATAATCATACACAACCGTAATACCGCCATTAAATATAACCTACAAATTCAAATATGACATTTATGACCCTCATTAGTTCATTTGTCCTCCTTAAAGAATACCTAGCAAGGGAACTGCTGGTTAAGAAACTCTTATGTTGGTGAAATGCAAATTTCACTTTATGGAATACCTAGCGTTAAGAATTCTTTACTAAGGAATTCTTAAATAAATGTTGGTGAAAACGGGCATAATGCCCGTTTTCACCAACAAATTCCTAACGTTAAGAGTTTCTTAACTTGAGATAAGAAACTCTTATGTCAAATTTGGTTTTCACCAAGCGCTAAGAATTCCTTAGTGGTATTAAGAAATCCCTAACCTTAGGGATCCGATTTACCGACCCCTAAACTGTTAGGTATTCCTTAGCGGTTGTATTATACTATTTATAGGTTATAAATTAGTGTTTGTGCTTGTTGATTTTGAATAGTCGTGCATTATTCTACACTCTTCTCTAGCCATGGATGCTATTCGACTTTTTGATAGAATAGAAAGATATGATGATTCATCAGATGATGAAGTTGTACACTTCAGAACCATTAAAAAGCGGGCAAATTATTTTGATAGTTTCAATGAAGTGGAATTTGCCGCAAGATTTCGGTTAAGAAAACAAACTGTTTTGGAGGTTTTACGATTAATAGAAGGATCCCTGGAGTTTATCGATGATAGGTAATTATAAATAAATATAGTACTTACATATTTATAAATGTGCATATTATATTATTTTGGGTATTATTATTATTATTTTAGAAATCAATCAGTATCGCCCATTCGGCTGACCTAAAAATTCTTGACATAGTATGCCGTTGGCCAGGCTCAACTCACGACTCTGCTATTTTTCAAAACAGTTCGATTCCAATTCCACCAAATGAAGTTGAGGAAATAAATCACTTGATCGAGAATGGTCAAGTGACTGCAGAAATTCAAAATAATGCAAGATATGGTGGAACGCGAGACATTATTGTAAATAATTATTTTAATCAACCATAACTTCTGTGTGTTTTTATAGTTTATATATTAAGAAATAATAAATGCAATATTAACAATTTATGGTTTATTTATTTAACATGGTCGTTACTTGTTATATTTTTGAAAAGTGCAGTTGCCATCACTTTAGGATTCACATTGTTATCTGAAAAAAATTTCAATTTAAATTACTACCCAAGTGGCGTGTGTTTAGATAATGCAAGTATTTACCTTTCAGTTTTTCTATAATTAAATCATTAATTTCAATTTCTAAAATATTAGTGGTTTCTTCTAGTAAGGGTAACGTACCCGAAGTGTACTTCAACTCTGAATTAACAGGGGTAGCGATGTTACTTGGGGTTGCACTAAGATCAGCTAAGTACGTTACACTCAAACTAGGTACAGCATATTCATCTTCACCCACGAACTCGAATTCCATATTATGTTCTATAAAACAACAAACAATTGCAAGAACAAAGTTTAAACTCTTTCGTAATATGAATCTTACCTTGTATCAAATCGGCATCGCTATCGTTCACATGGCTAATACCAACACCACCTCTTCCTAAAATACACAACATTTCTTCTAACAATTTATCGTCTTTAACCGGATTAGATCCTCCACCAGTTGCACTAATTTCAATCCTCTGCTTGGCTTTGTATCGTATCGGATTTTAACTTGTCCCACATCTTTTTTAAACTTGCTGTATTTCTGTAACAACATTAATATGATATATTATTTATAATTATTATATATAGAAAATTTTACTTACCTTTTGATAATACCAATAGCATTAAAAGAATTTGTAATATCCGTCCAAGTATCTAATTTGCTTTTGTTGGTAAACTTATCAGTTTTACTACTTATTACTTAACGGTTTATATAATCCTTTACAGTACTGGCTTCATAATTAACAAAATTAACTACATAATAATCATACACAACCGTAATACCGCCATTAAATATAACCTACAAATTCAAATATGACATTTATGACCCTCATTAGTTCATTTGTCCTCCTTAAAGAATACCTAGCAAGGGAACTGCTGGTTAAGAAACTCTTATGTTGGTGAAATGCAAATTTCACTTTATGGAATACCTAGCGTTAAGAATTCTTTACTAAGGAATTCTTAAATAAATGTTGGTGAAAACGGGCATAATGCCCGTTTTCACCAACAAATTCCTAACGTTAAGAGTTTCTTAACTTGAGATAAGAAACTCTTATGTCAAATTTGGTTTTCACCAAGCGCTAAGAATTCCTTAGTGGTATTAAGAAATCCCTAACCTTAGGGATCCGATTTACCGACCCCTAAACTGTTAGGTATTCCTTAGCGGTTGTATTATACTATTTATAGGTTATAAATTAGTGTTTGTGCTTGTTGATTTTGAATAGTCGTGCATTATTCTACACTCTTCTCTAGCCATGGATGCTATTCGACTTTTTGATAGAATAGAAAGATATGATGATTCATCAGATGATGAAGTTGTACACTTCAGAACCATTAAAAAGCGGGCAAATTATTTTGATAGTTTCAATGAAGTGAAATTTGCCGCAAGATTTCGGTTAAGAAAACAAACTGTTTTGGAGGTTTTACGATTAATAGAAGGATCCCTGGAGTTTATCGATGATAGGTAATTATAAATAAATATAGTACTTACATATTTATAAATGTGCATATTATATTATTTTGGGTATTATTATTATTATTTTAGAAATCAATCAGTATCGCCCATTCGGCTGACCTAAAAATTCTTGACATAGTATGCCGTTGGCCAGGCTCAACTCACGACTCTGCTATTTTTCAAAACAGTTCGATTCCAATTCCACCAAATGAAGTTGAGGAAATAAATCACTTGATCGAGAATGGTCAAGTGACTGCAGAAATTCAAAATAATGCAAGATATGGTGGAACGCGAGACATTATTGTAAATAATTATTTTAATCAACCATAACTTCTGTGTGTTTTTATAGTTTATATATTAAGAAATAATAAATGCAATATTAACAATTTATGGTTTATTTATTTAACATGGTCGTTACTTGTTATATTTTTGAAAAGTGCAGTTGCCATCACTTTAGGATTCACATTGTTATCTGAAAAAAATTTCAATTTAAATTACTACCCAAGTGGCGTGTGTTTAGATAATGCAAGTATTTACCTTTCAGTTTTTCTATAATTAAATCATTAATTTCAATTTCTAAAATATTAGTGGTTTCTTCTAGTAAGGGTAACGTACCCGAAGTGTACTTCAACTCTGAATTAACAGGGGTAGCGATGTTACTTGGGGTTGCACTAAGATCAGCTAAGTACGTTACACTCAAACTAGGTACAGCATATTCATCTTCACCCACGAACTCGAATTCCATATTATGTTCTATAAAACAACAAACAATTGCAAGAACAAAGTTTAAACTCTTTCGTAATATGAATCTTACCTTGTATCAAATCGGCATCGCTATCGTTCACATGGCTAATACCAACACCACCTCTTCCTAAAATACACAACATTTCTTCTAACAATTTATCGTCTTTAACCGGATTAGATCCTCCACCAGTTGCACTAATTTCAATCCTCTGCTTGGCTTTGTATCGTATCGGATTTTAACTTGTCCCACATCTTTTTTAAACTTGCTGTATTTCTGTAACAACATTAATATGATATATTATTTATAATTATTATATATAGAAAATTTTACTTACCTTTTGATAATACCAATAGCATTAAAAGAATTTGTAATATCCGTCCAAGTATCTAATTTGCTTTTGTTGGTAAACTTATCAGTTTTACTACTTATTACTTAACGGTTTATATAATCCTTTACAGTACTGGCTTCATAATTAACAAAATTAACTACATAATAATCATACACAACCGTAATACCGCCATTAAATATAACCTACAAATTCAAATATGACATTTATGACCCTCATTAGTTCATTTGTCCTCCTTAAAGAATACCTAGCAAGGGAACTGCTGGTTAAGAAACTCTTATGTTGGTGAAATGCAAATTTCACTTTATGGAATACCTAGCGTTAAGAATTCTTTACTAAGGAATTCTTAAATAAATGTTGGTGAAAACGGGCATAAATTACTATGATTCAAATAAAACTTTTAGCAATACTCGTCATAAGCATTAATGATGTCATATTCGAATAGCATTGTAAAAATAATTTTCAAGCTGTATAATTTTTAACAAAAATACGAGTACACTACAACATTTTAAATTCAGGTTGACATAAACAAACTTCTTAAACTAAATATTAGTAGACCATCGTATTTCGCATAAAATGCGAAAGTTTGAAATTTAATTTTTATGTTGTGGTAATAACAGACGTTATCAAATTTATATCTGTGTCGTCTATCGGCTCAAGTTTTATGTTAACCATAAAAGATTGATTCATGCGATCATAAGACTTCTAGCTTTATAGCATACAGAAATAAAAATAAAATAAACGCTTTTTATATATGAGTTATTTTAGAAAAATAATTGTCTGCAAATTACTTGGACAGATTAAAAAAATCAATTTGAATTTAATTTATAGGCGATCGCTTTAAATTTAGTTTAAAAAAATTCTAATTTTATTTTTGTATTTTTAACAATAGCAATTAAAAAAAAACTGTTTTTTTTAAATTGATATTACTTAAAAATTTACAAAAAAGAATTTTTATTCGTTTTGAAATGATAAAAACACAATTAGAAAGAAACGCTGGAAATCAAAATTACTTTCAATTTTTATCACTTTCCTTTACTCTAATAAATTTTCATTTGTTCCAAGTTTAACGGCATCAAATTAAAAATTGATTCAACATTATGTTCTTTTGTTTGGGAGTAAGCTATGCGGCAAACTATTTTGAGGTCAGGGTGCAAACACTTTTAAAAGTTCTCTAATACTGAGTCATAATCAATAGTCTAAAGAATACTTCTTAATTTTCAAAATAATTTTTATAGTGAAAATAAAATAAATAGTAGCCAGATTCAATAATTTAATTTCCAATTGTCCAAATATCTCAGATTCACGACAAAAAAACTTGAAGCAATTGGAGATAACTTAACAAGAATACTGGGAAGTAGACAAAGTAAAAAACAATAAAAGATGTCAGAATAAATATATAAACTTAATGGAAGTTCACGAAGCATTCCATAGATTATCTGAGTTCTTCGTCCTACGCAAGTTCATGGTGACCAATTTTTTTTATTTTGTAAGGATTCGCTTGGCAGATATTATCTCGGTAGTTTGTAATTGCCTGTTGAGGAAAAACGATCAGAAATTCAGAATAATGTTTTTACTCTACCCGGGATTGAACCAAGGATCTCGGCGTAGCTGTCAACGCACATAAAGCATCAGGTTGTGACCGTGTTTTTTTTTGAGAGCTAGAATTAATGTTAGAAACAAAAATAGTTTTAAAAAATTGAAATATGGCAAAAGTACCTATTACTTATTTATAAGAATAAAGAATCCCGGCGTTTTTAACAATTACAAGATGGATACCTTTATTTTTTAATTGACACGATCATTAGCCTAGTATGTTTGCCGAACACTAATGTATCTGCTGACACTAATGTATCCGATTTTGAATCCAGGGAGAGTCTAAACTTTCTTATGATTGACTCGGCCTGCGATCCCCCTGAGTTAGTGATTGCCAGCATCAACTATTAAAAACAGGATTACGGACATTCCCCAATCTAGCTTAAGCAACTGTGCGGTCTAAATCCTGAAACTTTTCTTGTTAGAGAAAGTGGATGATGTTTCAGGAGTGAACTGAAGAGCTGATGATGAAGATGACTTTTATTATTATGTCTTATGTGTAAAATAGAAGAAAATGAGATGGATGTGTACTTCTTTTCTAATCAAGTAACTCCTTTAAAACAGCACGTTTTGTGCTCTTAGAAACTCATCATCAGGAGATTTTTGACGATTATAGTTTAAAGTTTCGTTACGATGTTTTAAGCGTTCACGTCATCATTCGTTTTTCTTCTTCTTTTTCTTAGATTAATCAAAAGTTTCTTTATTTTCTGTAATTCTTTGTCTCTGTTACGTTTGTTTTTTATTTCTTTTACTGGTGGATATACTCATTTCGCCTCACTCTATACTGACTTAGTAGTAGTAGCAGCGTACTGGTGGTCTAGGACATTTTGCCGTCACCGTTTCGTCGTCACCATTTTGCCGTCACCATTTTGCCGTCGGATATTTAGTATATAATTTTTTAATGTTAACATGAGCATCTTTAGAATTTTTTTTCAGAGATAAAAATCAAACTTTGTAATTTTCAGTATATAATATAGCTCCACGCTTTTTATATTGATGTTTTCAGTGAGCTTTGTTTGTTCTTATTTGAAAAATTATTTTTTACTTTTTAGTGCAATTTCTAACAAAAGCTTTCAAAAAAAAAATTTTAAAATCAGACTTCTTCTGGTAATTATATTTAATTTCTAGAAAAAGCTTTGTTCAAACAGTTTTTTAGATTAATTTTATTTTCAACTATTAATTATTATTTTTTTTTATTTATTATATTATTATATTAATTATTATGTTATTTATTTATATTATCTTTTATGTTGGTAATGACTTTCACTAAATATTTTTTTTTAGTTTTATTTTTTTTTTTCAGAAAGTAAGTTAAGAAAAGGCATTGAAAAATTAACAGATTTACTAAATACTACAATTTAAGTTAGTTTTATTATAACCTAGAATAAGTACTTTTATGTTGTACAGGGCGCGGCAGGAAAACTATCTTATTTTAAAAATGAATAACACAAACAGTATATGACATATAAGTTTAATTAGAAGCATATCGACGGGTATGTTGTTGACAGCAGCTTGTATATTGTTCTTCAGTTGAACCAACCAGTACACAACCCATGTACACAACCAGCAGTGTGATGTATGGCTTAAATCGACATGCTACGGAGCGGGAGACCGCAGTTAGATGCTTAGTCGCGCCAACTGTACTGCTGTGATCTAAAAAAATCCCGAGTTTAATCTAATAGTCTAAGAGCCCGTGGCTGCCAGACCTTCGTTATTTTATAAAAGCTGAAAGTTTCTCAGGGCATGCTTCCAACACAGATAGGAACGATGGGCAACTATGTACTTTGAGTCATCGTGGCTTTGGCAGGAAACAGGTAGCAAAGGTGAATAAAATACCGACTTAAATTCGTCAAATCATAAAGCATAATTTTCTTATATTTTTTTTTGGAATAATATTAGAAATCATTTCATCCATTGCCAGACACTTTTAACATCTTGGCAACCCTTTGTCAGACACCCTTAAACTTCAATAAATTGTAACTGTACTTACGTTATAGTATAAAAGCTGAATTTTATACATACTTGGGTAACTATTAGAAGATGTTTCCTTCCTCAGTAGCCAGACAGTTTCGACAGCTCTAGCCCCTAGCCAGACCAACATATAAGATAGCTGTAGGTGCGACCGCGAAGCAATAATATTCGAGTAGGTGCGAGTTAGATAGTGATAGGTCTTTTGCGACCCTTCACTGCGCATGTCAAGATTATATTATTACTTAGTACAGGCAGGGCTGGGCAAAATACTTTTTCTTTGTATTTAAAACTCAAATACAAAATACTCGAAAGTTGAGTATTTAAAATACAAATACAAAATTCATTAGAAAAATTTACCAAAGTTCTGTATTTAAAATACATTTTTATTTAAATACATTTGTATTTAAAATGCATTTTAAAATATACTGCTGTGAACTATTCGTAGAAAATCTACAATCTGTTGTTTACCTCGGATTAACCCTGGAGTGCGGGAGCAGTTGGGAATTTTCTAGGGGTCAAAGGGGTCTTGCGTTTTCAATTTTAAGTAAAAATTTTTCTTGTCCAAAAAAAAAATAAGCACTGTTCCAAAAATTAATTAATTGAATTCAAAGTCAAATTCAATAATTTATTGTAAAATATTTTTAGCTCGTACTTTCAATTTTACGCTTATCCAAATCGCCCGCTTATCAATATCGACATGCGTTCCTACGAATGTAAATTTAATTTTTAATTTTTCTAAATTTTAACATAATCCAAATCCAATCTATAATTTTCAAATATTTTTTCTTTAAAACAACGAAACCAAATCCAATTTAAATCTATCGTTCAGTAGCCACTCAATATAAAAATTATCCAAAAATCCAAATATCAAAATTTCAAAAATAACGCAATAATGCGAACGCATAAAATTACTTTATTTAACCAAATCAAAATGTTACTCACAATTCTCAAAAATATCAAAACTCAGCGGGCATACAAAATCTCGCACCCGCTGTCCGCCATAGTTGGCCAAAAAAGCCCTTATCTCTATCTTTTCTCCCCACTCTATACTTTTCCAATTTAAACGTTTAAAAATGAAATTAACAAATTTTTTACAGTTTAGCACAGGATGGGTCGAAATATTTTTTTTCACGACAATACATATTATTAAAATGCAATATTTTAGGTAATTTTTCAAATTTTCAATTTTGTTTTCAAATCGTGGTCCCATTTAACGTGCTGCTTCCAAATGTGCTATCTCAAATTTTGGATAAGGTATTCCATTTCCCACACATTGTGATTTCCGGAGATTTCAACGTTGGATTTATGACGAACGACGTATCTGCGATGGCTCTGACAAACTTGATGCAATCTTATGATCTCTCTCAATTCAATTTTCTACTTCCAAGATGTGGATCCTGTTTGGATAACTATTTCTCACACTTTGATCAGTCCTTAGTTAAGATTTATCACAACAACATGATAAACTCAGACCATACAGGTTTGGGCCTTGAATTAAGTTTACAATTACTCCATGATAATTAAATAATCTTGAAATAAACAAGTTAATAAAACGTTTAATAATAATGTCTTTATTGAGCTTTCGGCGTTTGCTACACGTCTTCTTGTACATTATTATTAAACGTTTTATTAACTTGTTTATTCCAAGATTATTTAATTATATTTCACAAGTTAAAAAATTAATTTATTAAATTACTCCATGATAAAAGAAAGAAAACGGAAAAGGCAACATTTACTCTCATCACCGAACGAGGTCTTTTTAACCTTTACAATTCCCTCGAATCCGCCGATTGGAGCTTCCTAAAATGCATCGAGATCGATTTGGATACTAGGGCAAGCTGGTTCTTGCACACGATTTCGATGTGTGTGGAGATATGTTTCCCTTCGAGAACGTTAGCAATCCCACGTCCAAAACAAATGTCAAATTGGTTTAACGCCAATCTCTATCAATTACGTAAAAAACTGTTCTTCATGAGACAAATAAATAGACGCCATCCAAATCTGGTCTCGACCAATGCCCTAAAAGCAACAAAAACCTTTTACAGAAACGAACTAAGAAGAGCAAAAGTTGATGCCCATGACCAACTCATAGCTAAATCCACCAACAAGCAATCTGCTATATGGAAAATCATACGTTAAAATCGGCCAAACCTGTATCCTGACCCACTAAAAGAACTTAGCGCAGCCATCTTCAACGAGTTTTTCACTAATATACCCACCGACATCGTGAAAAGCCTTCCAAACGGAAAGGATGATCCCATATCTTTCTTGACTGTTTTTGATGCTCCCAGCTTCTCCTTTTACCAGGTCGGTCCTACGCAAGTCAGTAGGGCTATCGACAAATTAAACAATTCCACTAGCAAAGACATATATGGTATGAACACAAAAATTATCAAAACAATCAAGAATATCATCATCTCTCCACTTACAAATCTGATAAATGAGTGTATTAAAAGTAACCATTTTCCAAGGGCCTTCAAACATGCAACAGTTATTCCTATTTTTAAGAAAGGTAATGCCGATGATCCCAACAATTATCGCCCAATCTTATTACTACCCATTTTTTCAAAGATATTTGAGATAATTTTGAATCAGCAGATTACGGACCATTTCGAATCAAATCAACTGCTTAACCCCAGTCAATTTAGTTTTAGAAACAAAAAGTCAACCTCACTGGCTATTAATAAGCTCACCCAGATTATACTTAAAAATTATGAAGAACGCAAATTCACCGATGCCACTTTCTACGATTTATCTAAGGCCTTCGATTGCGTGGATCACGAGGTATTAATCAGAAAACTAGAATACTACAACTTATCTAGCAACAGTATCTTATTAGTTAAATCGTTTCTGAAGAACAGAAAACAACGTGTGAAATTTAAAAATGACATCCCCACAAGTCTTGACGTCAACACTGGTGTTCCACAAGGTTCTGTATTTTCTCCATTTCTATTTCTGATTTATATCAACGATATTAATAACTGTAGTCCCACATCCGACTTTATCCTATTTGCGGATGATACCGCCAAAACAGAGAGCGATCTCAATCTATGTGATTTGCAATACAATTTGCAGATTGCTGAATCGCGGATAAAGAACTGGTTTATCTGCAATAAATTAAGCTCTAATGACCAGAAAACCCAGAAAATCATCTTCAGCCTTCGAAAAGGCACCGTGTACGATCCTGTGAAATACCTGAGTGTTGTCTTGAATAGCGCTCTGACCTGGGAACCTCACGTCAGGTACATATTTAAACGGAAAATTATCGAGAGCCACCTTTTGCCTGAGATCATTAAGAAACCAACTGTCGAATGCGTATCTTAAGACAGCATACTATGCTTTATTCCACTCCAAGATGTCAGCAATATTAAATTGGGGACATTCATCTCACATCGAGGATGTCTTCAAAATTCAAAGAAGATACCTTTGCGTTCTGGCTGGTATTGGTTACCGCGATGATTGCCGACATTATTTTAAAACAATGGGTATAATGACAACAACCTGCGTGTTTATACAAGAATGCCTGATGTACGTTAGGCAAAACTTTAATGCTCTAGAGACCAACAGCAATTTCCACAAATACCCAACAAGAATAGCAAATGACCTAAGGATCAAATTTCATCGCCTGCAGCGGACCCGAGATGGTGCAAGCTACATAGGAATCAAATTGTACAATGCACTTCCCGAAGGATTAACAGCATTGGACGAGAAAAACTTCAAGTGAACGCTTAAGGAATATCTCTCAAAATCGGCTTTCTACAGCGTGGAAGAGTTCATTCAAAGTGCCCTTACAGATCTCCTACAGGAATAGGAATAATAATGGTTTCCCGATATAACGTGTGTAAACACTTTTGTGTACTTAACATTAATAAAGTTTATTATTATTAATATAGTATATTATTATATTGTAGTGTATCGAAGTGAACTTTTATAAATTATGATTGCCAAACGCACTGGCTTGCTTGGGGTAGCTCTGGTGTGCAAGATCAGTCGGGTTCACTCAGAGTCGAGGGTTCACTGTTTGTTAAAAACAAATAATATTAAAATTTGATTTCAAAAACTTCTAATCGAATTATTTTAAACTGTAAAATTTTTGTACTTGCTAAAGGATGAACTTGCAATTTCTATTTATCAATTCAAAGCAATATCTGCCAAGCCACACGTTGGCTCTCTTAAAATTTAAAAATTTTACAACAAATGGCAATGCAAAATTTCGATACCGGGTGGTAGCTGTTCGGCTTATCAAATTGCGTTGTCGTTCCTTCAAATAAATTTTCTTCCAAAATTTAATAAACTTATAATATCTCAAAAAATATAATGTCGATTCAAAAAATCAAACGATCGTTCAAAATAAATCAATTTTAATTATCCAATAATTCTTCAACTTATAAATCAAAAATAAATCTTTTATTGTCTGCAGCCACCCTAGACCAAAAACTTTCAAACAATTAAATTTCAATATTCTAATTACGATTATTATTTCAAAACTAATATTCGTATCAAAAAATTACTTAAAATTTACAGACCAAAATTCGGACGTCTGCTTGGTCCGACATTTTGGCAAAAAAGCCCCTACTTTAACTCTCGTTAAACTTTAACGTTTTTAAAGTTTTAACCGTCATAAAATTGAAATTGAAATTCAAAAATTATCAATTTAAATTTACAAATTAAAAAATATTCCGGATGCTCATTTCGACATTAAAAAATTAAATATTAAATTCTATCTGTGAAATCGTTCCATCTCCGTGTTAGTATATACTCCGATGGAATTATGAATAAAGAGCTAAACGTAAGAATGTAGCGGCAAACAAGTTCTTCTACGCTTTGAAGAATAGTTCGTAATCATTTGAAAGAAATGATAGAAATGTGGCTTTTAAAATCGTTATAGTGCTTTTAAATTCAGCTGGTAAATTAAGTTTTGAGTATACACTCAGTGCGCATTAACTATACATTTGACCAATAATAAGATTTAGCTAACCGCCTTAAAATGTGAACACATTAGAACGTATAACTAAGTTTATCAAGATAAAAGCAATACTAAACAAAAAGTTGGAAAACGTAATTAAAGAACCTCAGCACCGTTCGTCGTTGGCTATAAAGTAAAATAATTGTTTTAAAAAAAATAAATGTTTAAGTTACAATTGAATAAAATAAAGTCAGCTTTTTAGATGATTGAAGAAAAAGTATTTTTTATGTTAGATCTACCTAATTTTCTGCAAAAATATTTCTTGAAGCCACATGAAGGGCCACTTTTACAATAGTAGTATATAACAATTATAACACTATTCTACGAATAAATGCGTAATTTGCGTTTATAGATACAATACTACTTATCGTAACAATAACGAAAACAAAAAAAACCAGCAAATGTTTAAATCGTAAAGTACATAATTATAATTATAATTAAATTCATTATTATTAGTAAGACAGAATTTTGAAAAATACTTACTTTTTTTGAATTCTTTACTTAACAGTTAAAATTTATTATTTTAACATTTGTTAGGTTTGATTATTTTAGAAACTTATTGATATTCACTACTTTAATACATTTTTGAGAAGTTGTTTAGAATTGGGTCAAACAGGGTACAGGAATTGGGTACAGCTTACTATAGTTACTACATATTTGACACAGTAAATTTGTAGGTGAGAAAAAGATAACATAATTTAAAAGTTTAGTCTTTTATGCAGTATAAACGTTCGAAAGTTAGTAAATTAGATTTATTACAATCTCTTTTTGATTTTGATTTAGTAAAATTCTTCTAACTTATTATACTAATGTATTTTAAAGTGCGATCAAACATTTTAGAAAGAATCTGGAAAATATTTATCATAAGAGTAATTGTATTATATCTGAGTGTTGAAAACATTACAAAAATTCACTGCATAGAACAAAATCAAAATTACTACATCGCATTGTCAGGCGATTAATTAAGTTTAAAATGCAGAGTTCAAAAAGCTCTCCACGTTGCGTTGGGAAAAGACTGGAAGACGACTTGCAACTATGTCGTAAGTTTACCATCACAAGAGGCTGCTAGTAAGTTTAGTTAGTAATACGTGGTTGTTATCAAACTTACCAGTACCAGTACCAAACTGGTACCAGTTACATACTCACAGATGCTATCTGTCAATCAATATATATTTTTTTTTATCAAATATTCAATGAATTGATTCTTAATTACATTTCAGAGACCTTTTAGAGGAGATAGGACATTTCTTCGTCGCCATTTCACGGTCCACCCATTTTTCAAAAGGTGGAAAGCAAAAGCTTGTATTTATTTGGTCCGTGTGTTAAAATATTTTTGATCAGGTTTTTAATAAAATGGTCAGTATTTTATATAAATGGTCAGTGGTTTAAATAATACGGTCGGTAGTTTAAATTAATCAGTAAATACAGTATATCCATATAATTAAAATTATAAAATTTATACAGTAAATTTTTCTGTCTTTAAATTTTTATTAATTCATTAAATACAATTTTTATAATAATTATTTGAGTTTCTTATTTTATATTCAAAATGGTTACTGTCAAAAAAATTAGTAGTACGATAAGTGAGTATTCAATTAAAAAAAAAAACAATAAATTTTTTAAATTATGGTAGTTTATGGTCTAAAATCTAAATTACACATGTAAATTTATGAATCATTCATAAATAAAATGATCCTTCTCTCAGGGCCATTTTGACAAACGCTATACTCACTAAAAATAACCTCCTAGACTGGTCCTACTCGGCAGAGTGTGTTACTAGGAAGGTGGCGGATTTCGTTTAAAGTGCAATCGACTCTGTGATATTTGCGACTTTATAATTAATTATACGCTATAATTCCAAAACTATTATTAACTAGTAATAGATATTACTATGACCAGACCACACCAAAATAACAAATTATATTGACCAAAATATTAATACTAACCATTTAATGATAAAAATACTGACCAAAATATTAGTTGCTCTATATTGTTAAACATACGGTACAATAAAATAATATATTAAATTTAAAAATTATTATCTTTCAAAATCTTCAGTTGGGTGAGCAGTTGAGTTTCATGAAGCTTTATATTCTTTCAGATCGGAAACTAATCTTTTTATTCTCTCATAGCCCTTGCTTTCTGTGCCCATTTATAATCTGTGTTATGTATCTCAGGTGAGGCCTTCATCTGGGGTTCTAGCCTCCAACTCTACCTTCCATGATAGTCTTCAGCAATCACCCTATTCTTAATACGTGCCCAACCAACTAATCTTTTCAACAGCCTATCTGCTTCCACATTTTTTGCCCTTCCCCCATCTGACTCAGGACTTCATCGTTTGTAATCCTTTCTACCCAGCTGATCTGTAGGAGTCTTTTGTGCACCATATTTCAAACACCTTCAGCTTCTTCTTGTCTGTCTTTCTAATGGTGATTAAATACAATAAAATTTGAATTATTTTTATTGTTATTTATTGTGTACAATCGAGAATTAAAATCTCTTTTACTACAGGATTTTACCTGTCTTATTTACTGTTTTGTATTGTATATTAAAAAATGTATGTTGCTTCTCCGCTCTAAAAAAAAAATCCTAAGGATGCTTATGTTAACTTTGAAAAATTAAACGCTAAATTTGCGACGATGAAATGTGTTGACTGTCACAAAACAGTGACGGTGAAATGTCTTAGGCATGGATAATTATGTAAATAGAGATAAATTATATATATTTCGGCTTGGACCATTGAATAGGCTTGATTTTTTATTACGTTATTTTAAAATAGAAGTATTTCTTTTTATAAATCCAATTGCTAATAGATAATAAATCAAGATTTTTTTTCTCGTTTAAGTGTATTAATTACTCTTCATCATTTTCCAACGACGCCCACATTGGCAGATTTTCTCTAAAATTTGAATACAATGTAGTGCGTTTTTAACTGAATTTCTACAATATAAATTATTAAAATTGTGTTTATATCATTGTAATACAAAAACTAAACTTTATTTTTCTTTTATTCGATATATCAAAACCACCCACACAAAATAAAAAATTTGTATGGAAAACTTAAAATATTTACTTTTTAGTGCCCTAGGTTGGGGAGGTTATTTATGTGTATTATCCATTACACATTTCTCGTATTTCAAAGGACTCCTCCTTTTTGCGTGGTCGAAAATTCAAACGTCATATAGTTTTGTATCGAAAAGATTTTATATTATGCAGTCAAATAGTACAACACTATCACAAAAGTATATGCTTTTCTAAATAGTTGCATCTTTACGTAAAGCAAATTGGTTCGAAACAGTTTTCATCAATGATGTTGCGCTTTGGAAAATTTAGGGATTACGTATAAATAAGAAAATTTGGTTGGAAACTCTATAGTTGTGATTTTAAGTTGCTCAAGATCGTAGTGAATCATATTATTGTATAAAGGCTTCTTTGGAACAATTTTTTTAAGTTTTAACTGTATTAATTTTGTAAGTAATTATGAAAATTTTTAATTAATTTTCAATTCAAAAACATAATCATTTTTTTTTATGAACATAGAATTTTTACAAATTTATTGTTTTTGTTTGCTAAATTTATCAAGTTTTCTAGAATGGGATTTGATATCTATCCGATTGCTTCGGAAGTTTATATATTTATATAATATATTTAGTTGGAACAGTAAAATTAAATATTAAAATGTTTTAGATAAAATATTAAAATGACGGCACAGAAAATAATGGTAGCGTCCTTATGTGTAATTATGATTATGTTTTTATTTAATTCACAAGTCGTCGAAGGACGATATTTACCTACAAGAGCAAATAATGATAGAGTAGATAAATTAAAAGAACTATTAAAAGAAGTGAGTAGAATATATAAGGTACCGTATAGTTATAGTTTTTAAAAATTTGTATCAAGTGCCATTGTAAGTAGTGCATTCAAAATTAATACAAATTTTCGCTGTAGTTCGGCCACAGTCTAATTAATGCATGCTAGTCTTTTAGTAGATGTGGAGGTATGCTGGATGATGCAAGATAGTAATTTAATTCACCTTAATTTATATTTAAAAATATTTCAACTTCCGGTTTTTTGTATCTTTCTTATAGGTACTTAAAAATTAGATTGCATAGTCGATGTTTAATATTAAGTATTTTGTGTGTAGAAATATTAGTTCTTTCTGGAACTGAAGCTTAGTTTAGATTATTAACAAAAGTGAACATTTTAGTTGCTGGAAACCGAAATAAGTAAAGAAGAGTACCAATCTGAACAAGGCCCACCAAGATGGCACCCCGAAAGCAAATTATTTTATAAACGAGAAATTCCAACTCACTAACATCGGCAAACTAATAACCAATAAAGCAACGAACACGGACATGATTTTGGAATAATTTATTCTTAAGTGATATTTGTAACAATAAAAGTTGACATTTACAATAATTGTTTAAATTTTAAATTGTATAAAAATAACTTAATGTATTTTTAGATTGTTGTTAATTTAAAAATTTAATAGTACCAATTTATTAACTGATGCAATAAAAAATATGAATGTTCTTCTGCACGTTTATAAGTTAAGTAACGTGCACAATACAATTTTTAATATTTTGTAGTTATAGCGGAAAACAGAATTGCGTTTCAAAAATCAAAAAAAAAATCTAATAGAGATAGGAACGTACAGATACCTACAGTTTTGCACGTTACTTAAAAGTTTTTGTATCAAACGTACATTACATAATTATTAATTTATTATTATGAGTTAGTTACTGTAAAAAATATTTTTTATATATCACCTTAATTAGGCAAAACATTCGTTCATTTCCATTACCTCTTTTGAGTCAGTATAGTTTTTGTATCATTCAAATAGTTTTATTATTAATATCCCCTGTGTCTTATAAAAAATTAAATGTGGTGTATTTCTGAAATATGTGTCACAATAAAAATCAATAATTCAAATTTTAGTTTGATTACTTTTCTTCTACAAATCTCTACAATAATTTTTTAAATTGTTATGTTCTAGTTTTTAAATTTTTATTTGCTGTTTATGTTATCGTAAAAATTTGTAGTTATGCGAACAACTTATCACCAAATGAGTTTGTTCATCATGAGCCTCCCATGAACAACGGACGAATTTCAGTTTTGATAATGTGAAAACTAAAACTTAAAATTTAGAAATCAACCGGCATTTCACAGTTTTTATTAGTGCAATATTTATTTTCAATGCATACACGTTAAAAAAATTAATTTAATATTTCTTTTTAACTTTTTATAATTTATTCTTGTTTCTGAATATTACTTTTTATATTTTTCTCATTGTAACTTAATTAATTAAATTATGTAAATGTACCAATGAGCATTACCTGGACTAGAAAATGAACAGAAATTTATACACTTTTATACACTTGCACATAATCAAATCTGAGTTTAAACATTTGCTAGCTTTCTAGCCAGCCGAGTCTCTTAAACGTACAAGACTTACGCTGTAAATTTGGTTAACTGGCCTAGTTCGTACAACTTTTTTAAAATTTATTATGTAATATTTGGTTCTTCAATTTGAATTACCGCCTTCTCAAATCAAAGTTACAAACCAAACCAAAGCTGTGATCGTCAAACAAACCTCGCACGTTGTGATCTCCCCTCATAGTAACACTTACAAGTCCTTTTAAATTTGCGGATGGCTCTTTGAATGCTAACGTAGTCTTACCTTACTTACTAACTTCAAACTTAAACACATATGTCCAGTGGCGTAACCACTGGTGGGACACCTGAAGGAATAATTAGTAACACACAAATTAAATAAAACACAGGATTCGGTTTAACGATGTATATATTTTAACCGAGAAAAAAAAAAGGTAGTCCGACAACCAATTTACCAGCAAAGTTAATCTCCTTGATATCATGTAATTCAGAATACTTTAGTTTGAAATTTGATTTAATAACTGTTCGATAGTTAATCCCCTGATCGTAATGTTTTCTCATTGATTATTCATATTTATTTTACCAACCACAACCTATCGTAATTTGTAAGAATTTCATGTATGTATACCGATGTTCGACTCAATTGTTTTTATATTATGTAAGACCTTAAATAATAACCCTTATATTCTAAATTATCCGCTCTTATAATTATTACCTTGTCATTTAAACCTAAGATGGTCACCTTAAAATTAGTACGTCTCTTATTGCTAATTGGTCAGTTTCTTAAACTAGTACGTCTTTCTTATTGCTAATTGGTCATTTTCTTAAATCTAAATAGATCGCTTGTACTTAACTAAATAAATTCCCCATAATTAAACTAGTAAATAATCATAGCCGCAAATAATAATCATGAAAAACTTTGTTAACACAGTTCTTTAATATCGTTTTTAATTGGTATTACCTTTTATTAGGTTAAATGGTGTAATTTTAATTGTATTCAATTTTAATTAAGTTAAATGTATTCAATTGTCACTATTTTTTAAGTGGTTGCAAAAATCATAAGGAACATTGTTAAAATTATTAATAACTGTCCTGAAATATCATAATTTTGTAGTACATCATTTAGATATATGAAAAAAAAAAGGAACGACATCACAGCATTTGCTATGTCACTTCCGGTTCCATTACAGCTTGCCTTTTTAGTGACCAGCCATACTGAGACATATTTAACCGCCATCTTATGATTGTAAGCGTCCACAAAATCCGTTACACTTAATTATCTAAATTAAATTATCCCACGATAAATATATTTTCCACTTCAAACACTTCATTAAATTACCTTCAACGACTCCCCTTACAACCTAAACCAAACCAACTCTAATAATAGTACGCCACTGGCAAAACATTATATGAATAATCAATCCCTCACATCACATACCCCCATTTCTGTTTTAAATGATAATATAATAAATCACCATCTTGAACAGTAATCAAATCTTATAACTGAAGATATATTAATAAAAACTTCGATGCACCCGTGTATGTAAAACGAAATTATCTACCCGCGTGGTTACAACAAATATTACTCGAAATCTTAACGTAATCCTGCATTAAATTCTTTAACAAATAAATCAAATATTTTAACTTACGTATTTTACTTCTGTTGTTAACTAAATCTGATTTGAAATAATTTTAATTTCAATTACTTGGTATTTTCAAATTGATGCACAAAGAACCAGTGTTTTCAACGGCGTTCAAAAATCTAAGCTCCCTTCCTATTCCTAACGGTCAACTCTAGCGGAAAAATTTCCCACTACTTCCGTCCTACCACCGTTGTATTTTAAAGTAACCAAAATGAACTAAATTTAAAATTTCGCGCCCAATATATTCAAATTCAAATTTACAATATTACAATTACAAGAATTTAAACAATTAAACATTTATTACTCTTATTATTTAATCGGAATTTGGGCAAAACAGAAAAAGCTAAGAGAGTAATAAACCCTAGAAGATATAAAAAGATTTCGATAAAACTTACGAAATAAATTAGAAAAAAAAAAGACTTAGGTAATATATAAAATGCACGGTCATCAAGAGCAACAAAATATATAAAGCAAAATAAATAAATCAAAATTAATACATATTGTCGTGTTTCAAAGTGATTTGGACCCACCCTGTGCATTTTGGTAAAATTTTTATATTTCGGATTAAGTTGTAACTTTGGAAAATTTGCTAGGTAGGGGCCAATCATGATAAATTCAAGACTTTTTGCCAAAAATGGCCGCACAAGCTAGTCGTGCGTAGTTTTGGCTCCGAGTTTTGAGTTTTGTAAATTGATAATGCGACTTTGATTGAGTTGAGATTTTTTGTTTTGGATCAGAATAATTTTGATTGCAATTGATTTGTGAGTTGTTTGAATTTTATAACTTTGAAATTATTTTGGGTCGGATTTAACGACTTGGAGATTTATTATTGAATGAGAATTGTAAATGAGTTTTTAAACTGATTAAATGTTATTTTTGGTTGAAGTTGATTTTTTTTATGGTTATTTAAATTGAAAATATCAAAAGTATTTAGACGATAGAAATTAAAAATTTAAAAGTGCATAGTGTAGTCGATTGAGATAAAGAACTTACATTGATTATGATAAATTGAAATCACAAGTTCGATAATCGCAAAATAATAATTTAATATTAATATGCTAAGTTGAATTTTAATTTTGCAAGTAATAATTTTTGGATTAATAGTAAATAATTTTTGAAGAAATTTTCTTCTCAGCGGTAATTGAAGACCACCACTTGAAATGACTACTGGGAAGAGATCTTGCTCTACGACTAATAACGCAAACCGAGGTAATTTTTTGGTTAGTGAAGGGTTCTCGATTGCCCCCGATAATACCACTATAGTATATAGGTAGTCAGTGTTAGAATAAGTGTAAAAAATATTATTCGTTATCATTTTATCATCGATTAAAAAACAACAAAATTGTTCTGCAGAAAAATAATTAAATATTAATTCAACAATAATAATTCAAAAACAAACGGTCCACACAGTAGACTGTCAAGTGCCAATAACATATTCAACCGTTAGTTAGCCCAGTTGCTACTCAAATTTTAATTTACACATTGAAAATTTATTAACAACATTGTAAATTAAATCCAATTGAATACCAAATTAAACAGAAATTAAAACCCGAAAAAATATAATCGTTGCGAATAAGAAATGCTATTTTTATTTGATTAAAATTACCCTCATCCACAACGTCTAAATTAACGAAGTAATTAGTAATTAGAACTAAACGTAGAAGTTTGCCTCATTTAAAACCTATGCGGTTGTTCACAATCTCGAAATTAGTACTTAACGCAAAGTTAGTAATTAGTACGTATAACACAGAACCTTGCAAGGTCCAAGCTTTTTCACGTAACAACAATTTACCAGACCAAACATTCCAAACATTGACAATACTAGATGGATTCATACTAATTTGCTCATTAATTTAAGCATTGTGAATGCTGCCAAAACATTAATATTTATGTTCAAATTTTAAGTATTAATTTATGTACTAATTCTACGGCTAATTTGAAGGTTGTGAATGAGGTTTTACTGTCGCCGATGGGCGGCACTAAAGCAGTATTTTAACGCCTGCAAAGTTAAAATTAAAACAGTTGCTTTCACAAAAAGTAAAACTAAATAAACACTTTACGCTTACAATTTTATTATCTTTATTAAAAAATATTTTAGTTTTGTTAAATATTATGTACCTATACATTTTTTATAAAATTAATTTTTATGTTACATGTAAGAATTATACTTATTATCACTCATGTTAATAACCTTAACCATATTATTATGTATACATGCTAAATACCACATAATTTATTGAAATTTCATTTTAGTTAATTTCTATTATTTTTAATACAATTTTAATATTTTTGTTATATAACAAAATTTTTGAAATTCCGCTTCTGTCTGAAAGAAAAGTGTTTTGCCATCTGATTAATCATTTTTTAAAGGTGCCGACGGTCACACGAAAAACATGTTTAAAGTTTAATCAAACCAATAATTATCATCTGTACCTACATAATCTGAATACATAATCGATATAATTGCAATACATTAATTATTTTTTAAATAAAAACCTGAAATATTACCTCTACAACATAATCGATTTTTAATTTAAAATTGCTCTAATTGCTTGGAAAATACAAACAATTTAAAGTATTTTTAATTATTTATTTAAAACAACTTTCAAATTGTTTATCACAAATTTTAAATTTTTTCCTTAATTTTAAAATTGTTTTGAATCTTCAGTAATAACTAATTGTTATTTATAATAGTGAGTTTGTCGAAAAACTAACAGTAGTGAAAAAATGAAAAAAATTCATGTAAATGATACATATTTATAATTTAACTTTAATTTAAATTTAAATTTTTGCTTTTAGGTTTTTATTGTTTTTTTGTATTGTAATGGAATAACGTTCGGACAGACTGAAAAAAACGAGTACCAGATACTTCAGAAAAATTGTGACTTGGCCAAACAGCACCAATTAAACTTGCATTTCATTAAAAATTTAATTTATGAAATTTTTGATTTACATAGTGCAACTTACGACCAAATTTATTCATTTATAAAAATTTTTTCTGTACCTTACTTAAATACTACAGTTAGTTTGCTCAAGAAGACGTTAAATGCAGCAATACAATTTATGTTCTGGATTATGGAAAATTTACCCAAACGGATTAACTCGGACGATATCTTTCCAGAAGAAATGACCACAGAATACGTAACAGTTGGAACTTCTACACCGGTAGTAGAAATTATTGATTACATTACCGAAAAACCAACTGCAGTGGTATTTAATACGCATTCTGATAAAAATCAAACAAAACCAATTTATTACCATAATGGAAAGCTTCACATAATACTAAAAAGTTTATTGAAACCACCAAAAAATTTAGAGAAAAATGAAAACTTTTCAAATAAGAAGGTAACAGTTGAAACTTCTACACCGGAAGTAAAAATTATGGATTATATTACCGAAAAACCATCTACAGTAGTATTTAATACGCTTTCTGATAAAAATCAAACAAAACCAATTTATTACCATAATGGAAAGCTTCACATAATAGTAAAAAGTTTATTGAAACCACCAAAATATTTAGAGAAAAGTGTAAACTTTTCAAATAAGCGGGTAACAGTTGAAACTTCTACACCGGAAGTAAAAAATATGGATTATATTACTGAAAAACCATCTACAGTTGTGGTTAATACGCTTCACGATAAAAATCAAACACAACAAAATAATTACCACGATGGGGTGCTTCACATAAAATTGAAAAGTTTGTTGAAACCACTAAACAAAGAATTTAAATTTGAAGATTTACAGAAAAATGGAAGTTTTTCACAAAAAAAGGTTACAATTGAGACCTCTACATCGGCAGAAACAATTTTGGAATCAATTATAGAAAAGCCATCTTCGGTGATGGATACCCTACGCGATAAAAATCAAACACAACAATTTAATTACCGTGATGGGGTGCTTCACATAAAACTAAACAGTTTAATGGAACCTCCAAAACATTTAACACATAAATTTGAAAGTTTTCAGAAAAATTATAACTTTTCAAATAATAACGTAGCTTCTTCAGAAATTATTAATATGCAACATGATAATAAACAAACCCAACAAAATAATTACCATGACGGGGTGCTTCACATAAAATTAAAAAGTTTATTAAAACCACCAAAAAATTTACAAAGATTTGAAAATTTACATAAGAATGTTAACTTTTCAGATAAGAACGTAACAATTACTGAAGCTTCTACACCGGAAGTAAAAATTTTGGATTTAATTACAGAAAAACCATCTCAAGTGATGGTTAACAAGCAACATGATCAAAATCAAATACAACAAAACAATTACCATGATGGGATGCTTCACATAAAATTAAAAAGTATATTAAAACCATCTAAAAATTTAAATAATTTCCAAAATTTCCAGAAAAATTTCCACTTTTCAAATAAGAACAGTTTTGAAGAAAACGATAAGAGTTTCAAGAACCTTGCAGCAATTCCTTTAAGTGAAAATTATAATTACGAAGAAAAGTAGCTTTTAAATTCTTATGGTAATTTATTAATCGACGATGAAAGCAAAATTTAGATGTAAAACAGCAAAGATTGTTTAGTTTTTATGGGTTCCCTTTACCACTTAAGCCACAATCAATCTTCAAAATAGTGTAATTAGAACCTGCTCATTAGCTTGTATATTTAAATACCTAATTAGAAACATTAATTTTTTTTTTATAAATAGTAAACCACTTAAATTAGTGTATTTCAAACTGTTCTATACTTCTTTCAATAGCTCCACATCAGCGTTCGTGATTTAACTAAGTACTGTTATTTTAGATGTAATCAACAAAAACAAACAAATAAATCTTAATTAAAAATCTTGTTGAGGTGTAATTATTAAATTAAAAGATCACTATACTTTCTCTTTTATACTTCGTTCATTACCTTTTAAGAATTTTGGTATGTAAAACTGAACTGAAAGTTTCAAGTAATTTAAGTTTTTGTAATAAACAGAGTAACTGGTAATAAATTACCTTTATCTAGGATCTTAATCGCTTTACTGATGGAAATTTTTAAATTTGAATCATTCAATAATCTGAAATCTGTAACAAATCATTATGTAAAGCAGGAAATTTCAAAATTTAACATTAAAGGTTTTAAGATGTACCTTCGTTATTGCAAATTGCAAATAATTGCGAAATTATTATTGATGCCGCCTAAAAGATGTAACTTTGAATATTGTTTAAATAATAACTATGGCAAAAACGTTAATTGGTTTATACGTAATTTCCAAATTAAAAAGGCTATAGGATTTCATAAGTGGCTTACCATTAAATCATTTAAATTTTTTAAGATGCAGCTTTGTACAATTACAAATCATAATTACAATAGAAGAATAATTAATAGAATTAATGTTACATAAATCGTAATATGCTGTCATTTCGTGAAGAAATTTTATTTTATAAGTATAGCCTATAGCATATTACAGGTTGTTTTCTACGTAAACAAATTTTATATTTGGGTTTGAAATAATATGTAATGCATAGCACCAAACAGAGAGCAGAAGGTTCCAAGTTGGATTTAAATAATTTGTACTTTCATTCTTATTATTCTCATTTAGGATATATTTTATAAAAAAAATTACATGCAATTAATACTTTTTTTTAATAATGATCCCAAGAAATAGCACGTAAATAATTTTGTACATAGCAACATATTGCTCTCCAATTACTCTATCTTAAAGTTAATTATTCATTCAATTACAATATAATTGTAATGAATTAGCTTCTTGCAGCGGTGATTAATAAAATAAAATATTTAAATCGCCTACGCATATGTTTTTGCTTCAACTAGCAGAAAGTTTTACTTAACGCACTATCGAATAAGAAAACGATGGAAGTATCGAAATAAGAAATTTTTTATTATCCATTAAAAATAGATTAAATAACCCTCGCTGAAGTAAGTTAAGATTTCATTTAAAAAATCTATTTTTTTTATTAATTTCTCAACAGTTTTTGTGATCAACTTCTAAATAATTTAATAATCAATTATATCATAAAAATTCTTATGGTCAATTTTTGTTTTAGGTGGGTACTAAAAATAATATTAATGCAATTATGTATTATATAAGATGATGTAAAGTACCAAACCTGCGACTGCAAATTTTCACGCTATTTTACTAAGCCTTTCATTATTTTTATTTTATTTGTTAATCACATAACTTATAACATCACAATTTAACGCTTAATTATATAATCATAAAGACAAAATATTAATTTTAATAATTTTCAATTTTATATTGTTTATTATTATCATTATTTTTACGTTACGCCATATTTTTCATAACCAATCGATGCTTTTGTATAATAAGCTTCATTAGAAAATATATCTTCTCATAAATTATAATGCAATGTCTATAGAGGAAGATACTGCAATGAATCAATGGATCACTTTTAAAATCAAAAATTAGCTGTTACAAGTTAGTACTTTCTTTGTTTTATTATTTACGTAACCAATTAAACAATTTTGTATTCAAAATTGATCTTCATTCATTGTTTAATTATTGTTATTACAAGTGTAACGTAACAGCACTTTCACTGTTTATTTTCTAACGCTCCTATTATTTCCGATATTCATGTGTAAATATTGAAATATAATAAGTATTTTTTCAATTGTTTAAATATTGTACATACTATCAAACTACTTTAAATTAAATTTTTAGTTTTATTCCTAAGTACAGGTACTTAGTATAGTGCGAAAGTTGAAGATTCCCAGCTGCTATCAAATTATTTGTGCCGTGGTTTAAATTCCACGTTAAGCTTAATTGGTCAATGCATCTACCTAATTTAAAGTTGTATAATAAGTTTGCAATACTGCAATGATTTAATAAAAAATTAATATATTTCTTAATTGGTGTTGACATGGACGATGATACAAAATATTTATTAAATATTGTAGTAATAAGTTTTAAATTGGAATTTTTTAATTGCTTCACTTAATTTGCTACTACTTTCGAGTATGTACATCGGCACATCGTTAATTTGAATACAGTTTACGTAACGATGTTTTTACATTGCAGTCTTACGTTCAATAATGTAGGTAATGACAGTAAATAATTACTTTCAAATATTAAACAAATCCTTTAAACCATCTTTCTCAATATTATAAGCAATCAATAGCCAAAAGTATTTAAAAATATTATATCTTATATCTACCTACTTTGTAATTGTAAAAGTATGCTTGCGGCTAAAGACTAATGCATACCTACCGTAGAATTTTGAAATATGAAGATACATCTGAATTATTATTATTAATAGTGTTATAAGGAGTGTTACAATTGGTTCACATAAACATACGGATTCCAAAGCTAAATTCTTAATGTTTGATTATTTGCTCCTTTAAATATTTAAAAATAGATTACTAAGAAGTTTTTGGTAAAAAAAAGTAATGCATTAATACAACATTTCGTTATTCTTTGTTACTTTCCGTTATACAGAAGGTAACTAATAACTCTCAATTTTATGGTTATAGCGTTGATTGAAGAATGGTATCAACCAATCAACGGTTATAGGCTATGTGTAAAATCACAACTAGCGCCCACTGATTGGGCGCACTTGCACTTTTCATGGGATACCTTTCATTTAAAACGAATAACCTCACAAATGATTTGACCTGTCAATTTACTTCACAAGTAAATATTTAGTTGAACAAAATGGAGGGGTTAAATTAGTTGCCAGATTTAGTTCGAAAGCAAACTATTCGAGCTTTATAATACCCAAATCTAGCAAGTAAATTAACTTATTTGACAATCTCACAGGTAAATTAGTTATTTGTCGTTTATAATCCCAGCCCTTAAAACTACAGTCACTAGATAGATACAGATACTAGATATAATTTTTTTAAATTTCGCGCATAAATTAAGACCCCAAAATGGCCGGACGTTGCGGTACTGTATCTATCTAGTGACTGTACTTAAAACGAATAAAAACTTATTTAAGAAATTCTACTGGCGAAGAAAGGCTAAATAGTCTAGCGCTCATGAATATTCATAAGAATATAAATTTTGATTCCGTTATTATAATAAATAATTTTGCGAATAAGAAAGAAATACGGTTAACTTTTTATGTAATGTTTGTTTTAAATTAAAATAAATTAAATAATCAATAATGAGTTTATTTTACAAAAATTTTTTTAATAAATTTAGAAAAATAAAATATTGAAAAATTTATTTGTAATAAATTTTCTACAAGTGCCCCTTTCGAAATGAAATTCTGGCTACAGCCCTGCTCGAGTTATAGATATCGAAAATTTAATTATAATTTTTTTTTTTTGTTGTAGTAAATTTTATAAAAAATTGTTTTAATAAATTTTGAAAAACAAAATATTAAAATAATTTGTTTGTAATAATAAAAATTCCCGGAAAGGGAACCCCGAAAATTTTACATTTTACAAGTGCCGCCTCTGAAATGATAACTTGGCTACGGGATTGTATGTTATTATGTTCCAAGTGTTACACTTTACACTTATGGCTCTGTAAGCACTTGTATAATAATCTAGTAGGGTGCTAACCTTGCTAGATGCATAACTTGTAGATTAAACTCGGTCTTTAGATTGCAACCAAGCATTGAATTGCAGTCTCTTGCTCGTCTACTGGTTATTGAAAAACCCGATATATAGTAATATTAATCAAAAGTAACAGATGGCGCTTCAGTTGTTGAATGTAGACAAAGTTGTTGCATTGGGTACAGATAAACGCTGGTCGGTGCACCCAAAGGCATACTTACCTGGCGTAGGGGTTTACCGTGATCAACAAGGCGGTTCCCCCAGGGTGAGGCCCTCTCATTGCACTTCGATTGGGCTGACCCCTGCGATTATCCCTAATGTGGATAACTCGGGCGCGTTATTTTTGGTAGTCGGGACTGCGTACGCGCTAACCCGGTTAAAATAATTTAAAAAAATATTTACGTTTTCCAATATTATAAACTAGGTTTAAGATTTTTTTTAAACCGGCTTCAATGAAAAGTTGAAACTAGACATACAAGTTCGTCAAACAGCATAGAATTTTTAAAAATTTGACCTCTCAAATTTTGCTGTAATTTTTATATTATTTATAAGTTATAACTCTTATCAATAATTACGTTGTTTGTGCTTCTACAATGATTTCAATATTTTGATTTGATTCTAATAAATTTTTTAACATTTAATGTAGAAAAATAATATTTAAAAACAATAAAAAAGACATTGATTTACATTTAACAGGCATGGACTTGTTTATTTTTAGAAAAATATCCTAAAAAATTAATTTTTTAAATGGATAGGTTAGTATAATATGTAATGTTAAAATAAACAAACTAAATAAAATATTAAAATAATGAATTTTAACTGTTAAGTAAATAATACATACTTACAGAGAAAAATAATATTTAAAAAACAATAAAAAAGACAATAATTTAATTTAACAGGTTTCGAATATTCGAAACAAACAAGAAAAATTAAAATGAAGATTTTAATTTTTAATATTTCATTTTTATTTTGCTTGTTTATTCAAATATTCGAACAAATCCAAATCTGTTAAATGTAAATGAATGTTTTTTTCATTGTTCTTTAAATATAATTTTTTTATGTGAGTATGTATTATTTATTTAACAACTAAAAAACTAACATAATTAAGGTAAGAGCGGTAGACACATTGCCTGCTTTTTCGACCGTCTAGCCATCACACAATGTGTTTCTGACTCATTAGTCGTCATCAGTACCGCTTACTATGTAATCACTTAATTATGTGCACTATACTAGCTACTGGTTTTCATTTAATGTGGACTGCTAATACGTGACGTCACTACACAAAAATTAAACCGCGCCAACGTGCGTGTCTACCGCTCTTACCTTAATTATGTTAGTTTTTTAGTTTTTAAAACTTCAATGCACGATGAGTGCAATAATTTTAGATTTGCAAATTTATTTAACAGTTAAAATTCATTACTTTAATATTTTGTTTAGTTTGTTTATTTTTAGAAAATGAATTTTTTAAGTCTATAGTGTGGTAGTTAGTAGTATTAATTTTTTTTATAACGTAATTTTTTCAAAATTCATTTCTTGTTTATTCAAATATTTTTAGTTCAAACCTGTTAAATGTTAATTTGTTGTTTTTATTGTTTTTTTAAATATTATTTTTCTATGTAAGTATGTATTCTTTACTTAACAGTTAAAATTCATTATTTTAACATTTTGTTTATTTTTATCATTACATACTACTAATTATCACAAAAATCTATTTAAAAAATTCATTTTTAAGTTCTTTTTTTATTAAAAATTAAAAGCTTTCTAAATGTTTTGTAAAATTAAAAGAACTTTAATCGTCAACCAAAAACATTACAGTGGGGTCGCGATAAAGCCATAAAATTAAGAACATTATTTTGATACACCTTTATTTTATTAAGCCATTCTTAAGCTCCAATATCCATAATCTCCTGTTTACCAATATAAATAAGTACGGTATAGGTAGGTTGCCCATTGCTAAAAGGGTGCGCGTTACATTTTGGATTACTATTGATCTTTTTGCTCGGAAGGGACTTTCCAGATTTTGGAGAGGAAGTTACGTTACCCCCATAATATAGACATATTTTCTCAAAGCAAGAAATAAATAAAAGTTAAAAGTATTTAATTTCCAGAAGAATTTGAGAAAATTCTCTAATATGTTTAATGAATTCTTACCGGCTATCGGGGCGAACACTTTTTCTACCGGTGCAATCGCCCCGTCTGCCACCCCCGTAGCGTCTTCAGTGTTATAAAACCGACTCTTATTGACCTAAAACGCAGGCGAAGGTGTAAATTCGGTGTGTTTGGAGCTATGGGATGCACTCCAGCGCACCGTTTGCTTTTTCTTTCCGGTCCTAACATCATAATTAGTATTACCCAATCGCAATTGCAGAACGAAATAACTTAGGTGGAAATATTAAAACATAATCTAAAAGTTATTGACGATGACGTAAAAACAAATCAATAAGTCTATAGTAAACCTTGTTTACTAGACAACAAGGTTTTCTAGACAACAAGGCTTTCTAGTAAACTATTAATAACTCCATGTGCAACCAACTAAAATGAATTATGAAAATATATAAATTTGCATACTTTATTCATTTCTTACGTCCGATGTGATGGATTTAAAGAATTTTGCAAGTTCGAATTTTTACAATCGATATATTTAATAATGTTAACTAAAAGTGACAGATAGCGCTGCAGTTGTTTAATGTAGACAAAGTTGTTGCATTGGGTACAGATAAACGCTGGTCGGTGTACCCAAAAGCATACTTACCTGGCGTAGGGGTTTACCGTGATCAACAAGGCGGTTCCCCCAGGGTGAGGCCCTCTCATTGCACCTCGATTGGGCTGACCCCTGCGATTATCCCTAATGTGGATAACTCGGGCGCGTTATTTTTGGTAGTCGGGACTGCGTACGCGCTGTCCCGGTTTAAAATAATTAAAAAAATATTTAAATTTTGCAATTATTATAACATCACATACTTAACACCACAAAAATACTTAAAAAATTCTAAAACTTTTTTAAGTTATTTTCTAGTTATAAACTAGATTTATGATTTATAAATCGAACTTTCATCTACGTCAAGCCGGACAGAACTAAAAAAAATTTTGTTATATTTTTACATAAAATAGCGAATTAACTATTCACATAAAAAAAATTTAACGTCTCTTGTTTGGAAATTACAAGGGGTTGAATTTTGGTAAAATAAGTCAAAAATCGAAAATATGCTCTACTTAAATAAATTGTATTCCGGTTCTATTTATTCCATGGGCAATATTTAAAATTCTCTTTGAAGTAATTTAATGAGGATTTCATTGCATGTTTAATAATAATTTAACAATAAAAAAATATTTATTATTTATGGATAATTTTTGAAATAAATTTTTCAAACAAAGAAAATTTGGCAGTCGATGTTGGTAATTAATATTGTAGACATTATTTGCTTTGTATTATTATTAATATTGTGACAATATTTACAATATTCATTGCCCCATATTGTAATTAATATTATACCAATATTTATTGAAACCTTACCACACTAGTGTACCTAGGGGGGATGGGGTCGGACTGCCCTGGGTGGCACATTGTTAAAAAAGGCATTTTGCTTCTTTTTGTATAAACATATTTTTATATAAAAAGAAATCTTATAAAACAATATTTTTAATTTTATTAAATAATATAAAAATGTTGTAATGAACAGAATCAACGATTATAGTTATTAAATAAAACCAGTTACCTATTTACTCTGTATAATATACATTGGCTTAGTTTAACCAATCAGGTGAAAGATAACATGCTATTTTAATATTAAAATGGTAAAAGTTATTACATGTAAAAATCAATTTTATTAAAAATATTTTAATATTAGTAATATTGGTGCTTATGGTCAAAGCTATTTTGGGAAAACTAGTAAACAAAAAAAAAGTATAGGTGGTATAGGTTGAAAAATTCTGTTCCCAACATAAAAAAAAAAAATTTTTCTATAGTTGTGAAAGGTTTTCCAAATTAAAATTAATTAAAAATTATCTTCGTTCCACAATGAGTGGTTCAAGATTACGAAATCTAGCGATACTTTCAATAGAAAAAGAACTAACGGATGTTATGAATTTTAACGATATCATTCGAAACTTTGCAAATAAGAAGGCAAGAAAAATAAATATATCCATTTTTTTAAATTTTTATTAAATTTTAATTTTTAATTTTCTTGTATAAAATAATCTTTTCTATATAGTATTTATATTCAGTAATATTTATATAAGGGGGGAGGGAGGAGGGGGGTTAAAAAATAATTTTTATTTATTTAACCTCAAAAATTTCACGTGAAAAAGAAAAGAAAAAGAAAAAACAATATTGTTTAGTTATTAGTTTTTATCTGATAAGTCACATTCAATCTAAAGTAATTTTTTTAAATTTCTTGATTATATTTTAATTTTTCAATTTAATAGTGTCGGTTATCAATATCACTATCGGTTATTAATTTGATTGGTATAAATTTTCTTGATTCTCATTATTTTTGCGTTTTTCTTATGTTATTTATACGACCGATCGGAAATAATCGTGAAATAAAGACTTTTATATCGTATTACAAAGCTTTTATTTTAAATTTTTATAACGTAATTTGAGATCTGTCAGATTGAAAGATTATGGTAGAGATAATATGTACATACTTACATTTATTTCATATTTTATATGAGAAAAATTACATTGGCTACTACTGTGCTGATAAATTGTTTGTAAATGTTTTGTCTTGCAATATTGTTTATATTTTATTCTCTGACGACGATCATTGATGTAATTGTCTTGTGTATCTGTATCAATTCCCGACACAATATTGTATTTTCAAACGTTTACCCTCTCTACTTGGATGTGAATAACGCTTATCTGTCAGTTCTGAGGATGAACTAATAAATAGTTCGAAACGTTGACCAGCAGACAATAAGTGTTTGATTTACTACCCTTTACTCCAATATCTGTTATTCTTAGTCAGAGTTTAAAAATTTTTTTATCAATTTTTATTTTTATTTTTCTTGTTTATTTAAATATTCCGAACCTCTTAAATGTAAATGAATGTTTTTTTTATTGTTTTTTAAATATTATTTTTCTATGTAAGTATGTATTCTTTATTGCACAGGTAAAATTCATTATTTAACATTACATACTACTAATTACCACAACAATCTACTTAAAAACTTTATTTTTAAATTCTCTTTCTATAATATAATATTATCTAAGTCATTGAAATTGAAATAATTTTAGTCGGGAAGAAAAAAGAAAAAGCATAAAAAAAGCAAAAATATTAGATTTATTATTTTCTTTATAACCTGATTTCAAATAAGTAAACCGCAATAAAAATTTGTTATAAATCATAATAAAAGATTAATACTAGCAAAAATTTGGAAAATTACAAAAACATACTGAATACTTCTTTTTTTTAATACTCCAATTGTCCATCATAATTATTTTTGAAATTATGTATTCTAATTGAAATTTTTTCTTAATTTTTTGACGCTTTCTTTTTAGTAAATACAGCACTGTAATATTGATTAACATACAATCTATTATCTACAAATAAAAAATTTAGTCGAATTCGCTTTTTAAATTGTAGTATTCTGTTTTCCACCTTGCATGCTAGACGTGATAAGTTAGGCTATAATTCTCTAAAGCAGTGTTTCCCAACTGTCTCGAAATTAAGGACCCCCAAAATTAGACACTAGTATCATGGGGACTTCAGAAACAGTTTCGTTACAAAAATAAAAAATAAAGCTACTATTTCATTTTTTATATACATGGTGTCTCCGTGACCGTAGAGAACCCTTGAGGTAGTGATAAAGAAGACTTTTTTAAGACAAATTTTCAAATAAAATTTTTGTCCAAGTTCAAACTCTTAGAGGGTACCTCCCTTTAAAGCAATTTTTTTAAATTTATGATTTCACGCAGCTATAGCTCCGATATTATTTATATTTTAGAGTTTATATTAGAACTTTTTTAAAGACGATTCTCTTATCTACAAATTAGGTTATAACCTTGTATCGTCTAGCATCAACGCATTTCGAGTTATAGATTAAATTAAGGGAAAAAATTAAAAAAAAATTCAGGTTTTATTTTTTTCACTTTTCTTGAGAACTCTGTATCTCTTAAACAAAGAGTCTTAGAAAAAAAAACTTATAAGACAAACCGGATAGGAAATTTAACGGGTTACAACTTTGGTCAAATAAATTTTTTTGGGAATCCAACCGTTTCACAGAAATTCTGGAAATAAAGAACAAGGTGTAGGTAAACAAAAGTAAATAACAACAATAACAAATAAACAATATAATTTGACAAAGTAATTAACGATAAACTAATGCGCTTTATAACAATGTCGCTCAAACGTCAAACGCTAAATACGTTTTGACATTTCTCGAAAGATATTTCCGAGTAAATTTCAGAAGAAATTTTTAGAAAATTGTGCGTGACTGTGCTCAAAAATCTTAATTACTATATTGGAAATGGAACTGATTATAAAACAAACAGTTTAGTACAACATAAATATTATAATTAAATAATCTTGGAATGAACAAGTTAATTAAACGTTTTTAATGTTTTTATTAAGCTTTCAACGTTGGTGAACGTCTCCATCAGAATATTTTAATACAATTTTTAATAAAAACATTATTAAAAATCGTTTAATTAACTTGTTAATTTCAAGATTATTTAATTATATTTCACAAGTTAAAAAATTAATTTATTACATAAATATTATTTTATTCAAAATTAAAAATGTCTGACAATTTATAGGTACTTACTTATTTAAGTCTATGTAATAAAGAAATGAAAATATTACAATATGTAGCTGATCCAAAAATTATTATAATATTATAAAGAAATTATGCAAGCTAAAAAATTCCAATTCATTCAATCAACTATTGATTGTTATTGCTTGGAAGAATAAAAAAGATAGTTTCAGAATTATGCAGGTCTAATAAAATATTAGGTAGTACAATTATGGTGGAAGTTGTGTGCTTTTAATAAAACTTTAGAAGCAATGAACAAACTCGTAGTAAGTACATAATAAAATTATTATTTCATAATAAGATTATTTCGTTAATTTTTAAATTTTGATTGTACGTAACAAGTAGTATGGTATTTCAAGTTTATTACCGAAGGGATAATTATTTACTTATGGAATATGTGGGACACCTGTATGTGCAATGGTCATCCAAAATATGCAACAGTTGTTTAAAAGTTGGTACTGTAATATGCAATAATTACATAATATAGGACACCAAAATTCAAACTAATTAAGCCTTAAGTAGTTGATTACCATATCTTGTTAGTTGATTATTCAATAATAATTAATATATTTTTATTATTTAACAATAATATGGTTATTGTAAGCATTTAAAGTACCCATTGAATGGTAATAATTGCATTAGCATTTGAATTTTAATATTTTTCATTACATGGTCCATATTTCTGGTCTTACATTCACAATTTCTATGCGGATGTTTGTTTGAAATATTTCCGCGTTTCTGATTTAACATCCTAAAATTATACTTTTTCAATACCAGACAATAACGTATCGGGAGCAATCACCGATCATACCAGAATTCGTATTTTGAGTTATGTTTTTCCAGAATTTTAAGCATTTCAGAATCTGGTAACATCTCTTTATGAAAACACAAAGAGTACACGTTAATGTGCTTAAATAGTAAAAATCTAATTTCTGGTAAATTTTTGAAATAAATGATATATTTTTTGGAAATATTGTGCAGAAAGAAGTTAACTTATTTAGTAATTTACAGTTACAAAAACTTGATCAAAAAACAAAATAAGTAAAAATTTTTTTATGAGGCTTACCAACTAAATTACGATTGGTTGTTCGTTGATTTCGATTAATGACCTTCTTTATTTTCTCGATATCTAGTATATCTTTCTTTCATCACAAAAAACTTTTGACTGGTATAAAATCAATAAGATTTCTTTGAATGTCGTCTAGAATATATAAATTTCTGAGTTATGAATAAAACTATGAATAAAATACAATTCGTAAAAATTATACAAGAATGCGGAATACATTAGAAACATTACAAAGGTTTGTTTGTACATAATATAAACTTTTATGGTACATTGTTTAATTGAATTTTACCGATGAGTATTCTGTATATAGGTATAGTCAACTTTCTTCAAGTTTATCGATAAAAATTTATTATTTTATTAGATAATAAGTATCTAATAAAAATTTGATTTACATGCATTTTCAATAAAATTCTTCTGCATAGTAATTTTAAATTTTCTCTAGATTGACGATAATTTATTTGACGATTTCCATTGAAGTAGGAAAAAGTACTATCAATCTTAAATTATAATAATTAGTAGTACCTACTAATTATAAATAAATTGCAGTGTATTTCAAATTTAAAATATTAAAGTTTTTTTATACATACTTAAATAAATTTTATTTTAATTTCATTCAATAAATCAATCAATAAATCAATCAAAGGTTTGTTGGCGTTGCATATTTCCGGGGGTGAGGCTGCTGTAAGTGTGTAAAGTTGTTGTTCATTTTGTAAATTTTGTAAATTATCTATTCCTGTAAATGTTGTAAACAAGCATTTGTGTAATTTTAAAAAATTTTGCTAAATAAATAAATATTATTATTATTATTATTTCCACTTAGAACATTTTAATAAACATCGCATTTTATAATTTAAAATTTTTAAATAAAATGGTTAAGGTTATTAGCATGTGATAATATTTTAATTTTATGTAACATGTAAAAATTAATTTTAAAATTTTTATTAGACCAATTTGTGTCTGCCTCTTAACACATCATTATTGATTACATGTAGTGAGCCAATTATTTTTATTTTTAAATATAATCAAATTTCAGTTATTGACATAAAAAAAATTTTTTCAGAAAATTTTTTTTAAATAAAGCAAAATGTTCTCCTGAAAAAATGTAAAAATAATATACAATTTTGGTTTATTCTCGGTAATCTTTTTCAAATTGTTGATTTTCTTTCTTTTTTCTAGAAACTTCTTCGTAATTGGTGTATATTTATTTGGAATTGTATTTATTCATCCGCCTCATATTTTTTATCGTAATAAAAAATTTTCATTTTACATTCTTTCGTCATTCTTCATTTTTTAATTTATTTTTTCATTCTTCATGGCACAATTTTTATTCCAAGTTGACCAAATTCAAAATCAAAATTAGAAAGATCCTTAAATTTTAACCTTCTACATCATTTTCTATGTTTTCCAACTTTTCTTATTTTTACACATATTATTCTAATTTAATCCTTCTTGGTAGATACAAAAATCTCCAGTTTTCACTTTTTTCCTAGAAAAATAATTTTATCTAGAATAATTTACTTTTTTTAATCAATTGCCAAAACATGAAAAACCATTAAATTTCGGCACTTTTCATTTTTCTTTTCATCGATACTTCTTTTCTGTAATATTACCAAGAAACTATTTTTTTTAACTGTTTACTACAATTTTATATCAATACATTTATCAAATTTTTATATATTTTTTTAATTTAAAACAGATCTATACAAAATTCGCTTCTATATTTTTATGTCTTCGTTCAAAACTTCTTTCAGCTTTCACCATATCATTGTGTATAATATTTCCATTCAGAACAAAATTTTCTAATATTTTATCAAGAATTTATCAAAGCAATCTTTATACTACATATCCTTAATAAATTACTACTTCATTAGAGTAGTAAAACTCGAATTTTATAATAACTTTTTACAAAAATATTTAATTTTTCAATTTGAATTTAAATGTATTTTTGCTCCGATGGACAGCAAAATTCATGTTTCCGCCTCGATTTCGTGAAGCAGAGACTCTTTTCTACTTAAAAAAAAAATAAATTTTTCTCCCGGCATAGACGCGACGTCAAAAAAACTGAATTTTTGATAGAAATGTCTTTAATTTTTTTATTACATAGTATAATATATTAATTATTATTAACAATTTAAGGTAACATTTGCATAATTGTGAAGAGTAATACCCGTGGGTATATTTACCGATGAAGTGTTGGTAATACTATTGTTAGAAATAGTTGAAAAAGTTCCTTGAAGCTATTTGCAGCTTCTGCGATATTTGAAGGCGTGTACAATAATTCATCTTCACTTTGATTCATAGCACATCAGAATTTGTTTTAGGCTTCGTTACATAACAACTTACTTACAACTTACTACATTAAAAAAAATTCTCATACTTACGCATATCTATCTAAAAATTAAATTGTGTATTTGGTTGTTTTATTTTGCTCTCTATTGGAAGCAAAATGTATTTTCTCTCTGAAGTAGATTTCCCACCGAAGTATGAGGTCGGTAAACGTCACATTGAGGAAGAAACGTTTTTGCTTCCTTAGTAAACAATATACTATTAAATGTGTCAAAATTATAGAACTGACCATTATGTCATTCTTAGTTGCTTCTATTAATTTGGTAAAATTGTAATATTAAGTAAAAAATAAGAGATTGTGAAAAACGATAATGCGATAAAATAAGAAGACAAAATCGAAACAATTATTCAAAAAAGGTATGAAATTAAATTCAAATAAATAAAATTCAATTTAAGTTGAAAAATTATTTTGTAGATATTGATTATCAATAGCAAAGTACATTTTTGTAGTTTTAAATAAAACTCAAAAAATTAATCTCACATTATCCCTATTGATTGTATAACAATATCTTCTTCTTTCCCCTGTTAAAATAATACTCTGGATGCTCATCTTGACATTAAAAAATTTTCCAACAACGAAATGGATCGACCGCAAAACGGCAAATTTTTCAAGTATGAGTCGTTGAATTTCTTTGTATTGACGGTGCATGTGCACGACGTAAATAGGTACTGCGCTTGTTTTGCAGCATCGGTGCATCACATTATAAATTTATTTAAAATCTGAATTGGTTAATTATAGCCGAATTTAACTTAAAAGCACTGATCTGCGTATTTGTAGATCGGTACTTTTCTAGGCCCGTAATTTTCGAGTTCGCTCACACTATAGGGATTTTTATAATTTTCTTAGTGTACTCCGAAATCTGTCACTTTTAAATCTGAATTTTTTAATGCATTTTATACCGAAAAATACTTTTATAATCTAAAAATACGCCATGGACGTATCTAATCTTATGGAAACAGCAAATCAAATATAATGCTTGCAGTTATTTGCCGTTTTTACGCGTATTGTTATATTTATTTATTTAAGCTTTATATTCGTGAGAATATTGCTATCCTGTTTCAGAATTTACAGACCTGTTTATAGAGGGGGATCAGTCCTCATCTAACATAATTCAATTTAGTACAGTAATGTTTTGTTTTCATATTTTTGCTCACAGCGCCAGCGGTCACAGTAGCGGTCCTTACAATTTCCTTCCATCCCTGTCTGTTTTAGGTCTTTTTAGTCCAATTCATTATTTCCATGATCTTCCGGTCATCCGTCATCTGGTCTAGCCACCTGGTTCTTGGTCTTCCTCTTGTTCTGCTTTCTGCTGGTTTCCACAGCGTTATCTTTTTTTACCATGTCGTTGTAGTTTTTTCTCATGATATGTTCTATCTACCTGCGTAACACTTTTTTCTCAAACACTCTCAATGCTTTGGCCTCTCGTTGTGAAAAACAGATTGTTTCTGCCGCATATACAATTACTGGTCTGATTAATGTCTTGTATATTTTGATCTTGGTTTCCTTAGTTAGTTTTTTTATCTTTTAAGAGTTTTTTATTGCTGTAGTAAACTCTGTTTCCAGCTTGGATTCTTTTCTTTATTTCTTCGTTTCTCTCACAATTTCTATTTATGTGCACTCCCAAGTAGTTGAAGTTGTCCACTTCTTCGAAGGTGAGATTATCTACGGTTATAGTGTTAGGTAGTCGTGTATTGTTCATGCAGCATCTCATATATTTTGTCTTATTTTCGTTCACAGACAGTCCCATTTTTTTGCAGCTGTTCTTATTTTCGTGAAGATCTCCTCCATTTTCCTTCGGGTTCTCGTCAGGATGACTATGTCGTCGGCATATGCAAGTATCTGCCCATCTTCTTGTTCATCGAAAAATACTTTTATGATATAAAAATACGCCATGTACGTATCTAATCTTATGGAACAGGCCAATCAAATATAATGCTTGCAGTTTTTTGCCGTTTTTACGCGTATTGTTATATAATCCATATAATTTAATTTTTTTATTTTTAAATTACTCCATAAACTATGATAATTGGTTTTGTAAATTTTTATATAGATATATTGGGAATATACACATTTAGTATATACTACAAATTCTGAATCTTAGGATATCATTGTTTTTAGAAATCACTAATTATTTTTATAGATAGAAATTTATTATAATTTACTAATTTTGGTGTGTTTAGTTTCTGTTGTATAACGTATAAAATATGGGTAAGTACCTGCAGATAATTAATACCAGACATGCATAGTATCTATTTAGCATCAATAGGTATATTTATGTAGTACGTACACACGCGGTTTTCGTAATGAAGAATTTATAACTAACGTCGATTAAATAATTTCCCCTTTAATGGCTTTTATAATTTCAACCATTTAAATTTATTAAATATTAATTTATAAAACAAATAAAACTTACCTACCATTCTATTTATATCTTCCATTTGTTACTGATAATCAGAGCGAAACAAGCATATTTCTATTATTTATAATGTAACTCTGTGTTTATTTAAATTTTAAAAGAATGAACACAATTTATTTAAACAAATATAATTAAAGCAAATCAGGAACTTATTACCATTGCACATTTTAATATGTGTGTATAGTGACCTCTTATTTTTTTAAATAATACGTGATAGCTACTTAATAACTCTTCTAGATTGCATACTTATAAGGATTGTCGCATTGGGAAATATCAAAGAGCACTAAAAAAAATTGTAAGTATCGATAGAATACCACTAGGTACACATAATATTTACTATTATTGCTTCATTCATTTTTCTTGTAACAAAAACTAAAGAAATCACAATAATTAAAATGTAAACGCGTGCATATGCAATTCAATTGGGCTTGATTTTTTTTACTGTTTATTACTAAAAATTTTTTTTTACCTAACAATAGTTCGTCCAAAATTCAGAACATCTTCTAAATTATTTGGAAGGTGTAATTTTTTTGTTAATTTAAATTGCACACGTACCACTTTCATTGCATTACGTTATATTTAAATCGTGGTATAGTGCGAATAAGAAAGTTCCAGAAGAGGACTGAATTTTAATTCATTTATTGCAATTATTACAATGAATTTAATTTCTTTATTTCGTTAAAGAAATAAGACAAAAATTGTGGTAATTACGTACTAATTAAATTAAGTTAACAAACAATTTGAAATAGAATTTTTCTCAAGCATTTTGTTACACATGTTGTTACAAATTATGCGTTAACACTTTTTTCTTCTGCGTTGCATGTTTTCATACAATCAACTCATGGTATAATCCGAAGAAGTTGAGAAAGTAAATTAGAACGAAAAAAATCGATTATATAACGTCCTTGAAATTATTCGAAAGAGTTCACTTAATTGGAGTGTCTTCAAACAGCATTTTTTGATAAAGATCCGGTTCGTAAAATAATAGTCAAGTTACACAATATTAATACTACCATATATGCTATCAGAAATTTTAATAGGCACTTTTACCTTTCAAACCACGAAATGTAGGTATTATGATACACACGTATCCACTCACGTGAAGAAGAAAGTAAGTGGGAGAGAAAGATGTGCAACTGGACTAAAGCTTTAATAATCTTCAACTTCGTTCCAATTTCCCACCACTACCATTTATTTTAATTATTTGGTTACCAACATGGGGTGGTAGATATAAAAGATATCTGATATCAAAAACTTACCACTTCTTGTGTTACTGTGATTGTGATAATAATATCGATGAAGCTTTTTGTGGTAGGTATTATTAAAGTTTGTGAATTACCTACAGTGTTTGCCAAAGTTTTGTGTTTTAATGTGTTGTTATTGGATTTTTATTCGAAAATTAAAGGGTCTATAAAAAATTACTATTTAACTACAATTATCTCCAAAGAATTTGAACAAATATTATACAACTTGGAAAGCTCCAGAAACTTGATACTTATACTCGGTCAATTTATTATTATTATGTTGAGGTTTTTTAATTATCTATTTTAATCCGAAAATGTATTCATTTTAATGGTTATTAATTAACTTAACATTTTAAAATAAATTGGTTAATTAAATTATAAAAATCAAATTACTTTCATAAGCTTTCAGCATTGAATCACTACTATCATCAAATGTTTTATTATTTCTAAAATTTACAAAATATTATTGTTATTAAAAATTCCATAAATAATAAAAATATGAATAAAACAATAGAAAAAAACCTTTGCCGAAAGCTTCTGAATAAATTTCGATTTTTTTATTTTTAAGCCAGTTCATTTTTAAATTTTAAAATAATATTAATCTTACTAGTTAAAATTTGTATATTTCAGAATGCAAATTGCAGTAATAAAGTAAACAATTTAGTTTTCCAACGTAAAAAGTTAAAATTTTCTCGACGTACTAATTCATAATTTAAATTTTACTCTTTCATTTTGGAGATATAATTCACATTAATTGTATAAATTAGGTGGTAACTTAAATTATTAAATAAAAAACTGTTGTAGGCTATTTTTTCTATATATTTAAAATATAAATTGCTTATAAATCATAAAAAAATATTATTTTAGTCAGTTATATGTTGATATTTGATTTGATGAACTTTTACATTTTTTATTTTCACTTTTATACAGAAAAATGAATCTGCACAGGCAGTTGAACGAATTTGTAATAAATTAGTTATCAATGTAACACTTTGGAAACAAGCATGCGTCAATAACTTTTTTTTAGTTTAAAATGAAAAATAATACTTGAAATTTTACTTTGCTTTTCTTAATGAATTGACAAAAAATGATTCTGTAATTTTTGAAAATTATTAAAATAAAACGAGTTTGAATTAATTTCAAACTTTAATAATTCTTTTTAATAATAAATTATTTATAACAAATTTTAAATATATTTTTTCGTATTTCTACGACAAAACCAAGTGCAAGATTGTTGGCAACATTAATTCATGATAAAAGAAACTTTAATTTTTCTAATTTAGTAAATTTTCTTTAATATTTTTGTATTTACTAAACAGGTATTTCTTGCAGATTTAAAGCATTGAATATAATTTTTTATTTTATTAAATATTCAGTCAGCAGCTCTATAGTAAAAAGCTTAAAAAATGCCGGAAATCTACTAGATTTTTAAAATTTAATAAAACAGTAAAATATAGCTAAATCACATTTTTAGATTTTATCAGTTAAAGAAAGCTCCATTTGAAGAGAGAAAAATAGACTCTTTGCTAACTTTTTGATTTTATGTGCTTGCTTGCTTTGATATCTATACATCGACCCATATAATCCCTTTTTATTCTTAAACTTTTTAATTTATTTTGTCTATAACCCTATGTGTAGTCTACCTCTTCCCTTTAATTTGAATTTTCTTCCATCATATTAGCTTCGCCAATCAATTAATTCTCATTGATTTTCTCTTGAATACAATATATTTACTATATAGCATATAATACATGAATGCTTCGTTCAGAAGTATTGATGGGCTAGAAGAATGAGAGAACCATAACAACATAACTGTAAACTTGAAACGAATCGAAGTTAATCAATTTTTATCGCTAGTAATTACAATCAGTTACGATATTATCAACACTACAAATTTTATTAGGTACCTACATAATATTATATTAAATCGATATATTGATGTGTTTATTAGCAAGAGATTAAATATACAACCCAAAGTACTTTATCAAATTACTTTGGTAATTACTTACTCATAACTAGATATAGTTTACGATATTTTACCAAAAATATAATGTAAATGTAAATAAATTTAAAAATTTAGTAAACGATAGTGGCACAATGTTATTTACCTACCTTCGATGACCCATAGTTTTTGTATTGTATGAAAAAAATATCTAAAATAAATACATTGTTATTAATAATCAAGTTAAATTAACATAAAATATTAATATTGATTAAAAATAATTTTTTGTAATATTAATATAATTAAAACTACTAAGGGTGGGTTGTACAAATGCGAGTTCAGCCGCAGTTCAAATAAACTACAGCTCAACTGAACTTGAGATTAACTTTCTCCGCTGTTGTACAAAATATATTTTTAACGCGTTCAACTAAACCTGAGAAACGATGTTTTTACAACGCTAATAATTGACGCGCATGCATTTTAGGAGACTCTCAAATGACATTTCACCAGTTCTGTGTTTCACCATTTGACAGACCGAACAACGCAAGTTTCACTTTTCTAAAGTGCGTTTGTTTATTGTGACGATTGTCACGTGTTTGTACTTTATTTTTAAAGTGTAATATTTTGAAATCTGCAATTAGCATCACAAATTGCTTGAACATTTACAGAAAAGAAATGTTTTCTATTTCTATAAATTTCCGGTTCTTCTCCTCCAGGAGAAGAAATTTTAACATGGGAGCAGTCCACTGCTCCAATGCATTTTGGGAATCTAGCAATTCGATAAAATTCTTCACTATTTGTTATCATTTCTTCCTCAGTTACCGGCATTTTTACAAAAGTAGGACGCAGGCGAGCAATTGCATCGCTAACTTTGTAAACAATTCTGCAAGCTGTTGATTTGTGTATGCCCACAAAATCACCCACTACTTGCAGAAAGGACCCTGTCGCATAATATCTTAAAGTAATGAAAAGCATTATTTCTGGCGTAACAGCATTATTTCTGGTGGTGGGATGTGCTATTTGTTGAGATATTTTTTCTAGTACAAAACGCACACCATTTTTCGACAAACGAAATCTTGCAATAAATTCCTTGTCGTTCCACTTTTCAAAATGATCCTCGCGAATCCGAAATACTTTACGCACTCGTTGACGCTCTATAACTCTATAACACCCGCCAATTCTAACATAACTTCATCATCTGAATCCACTTTATATTAAATTAATTTTAATATTAAATTTAATTTTTAATTATTAAATTAAATTTCAAAGAAAACCAACAACAAAAATAACAAATAGACCCAAAAGTAGGGTTAAACTTAAGTTTAAACTACCGAATTGGTGGGATCAAGTTCAAGTGGTCTTGAACTGAAGTTCAGTGCTAAACCGGCATTGTACAATCCATTTTTTTTCTGAACTGCAGTTCATCTTAAGTTCAAGCCGGTTCAAGTTAATCTCAAGTTTAAACTTATAATGTACAACTGGCCCTAAATCATCTCCTTTAAGTTAATATTTACCCATAAAACTCAACTAAAATAATATAATTTTATTATGAAGGAATTCATCTTTTGAAGTATCATATATTTGCATCTGCTACTATTTCAGCATAAAATTTAGCAATGTTACTTTTTGTTACAGTCAAATTAAAAAAATGAGTTTATTGTAGTAGGTAGTACTTATTTTGATCATTTTGTTGTTTTTTTCGTTAACAGTAGTTCAAAATTTAAAGAACATGAAATTTTCTACAAATAATGTCTAATATTTTTATATAGAACTAACAATTTTTAAAATATACAAGCTCATGTTTTATAGTCGTAGTACACCATCATATTTTACATGTAAATGTACATGTAGATGTTGAATGTAGCGTATACTACACTAAAATTGCACTTGTATTTATACATGTATTTCTACATGCAAAAATTTACGGAATAGAACAGGTCCTATTTTTGAAGGTCATACACGTGTATTTCTGGTGACTATTGGGGATTTTACACTTAGGAGTTGGCGTTTCACTTGTTGCACTTAAAATAAAATGGAAACGCAACTGAAATAAGAAATTGGTGACAGTTCTTTTAGTGATATTTTATTTTTCCAACTATAGCCAACATTACTATTTTAAAAACTATATCATTTTTAAGATGTAAATATGACAGTGTACTACAGTACAGCGTACATGTAAATTTACATGTATTTTATCATATATTTTTACATGTATAAATATGATGGTGTACAACCGCTTTTAGAAAACTTGGTTAATGATTTGTTCAAAAATTATTTTGTAAAAATTCGTATTATTGCTTTTTATGTTTACAGGATCTTTGATCATGATAATAAATAGAAAATTTTATGCTCTACAGTATATATAAGTTCTGTTCATTTTTTAACAAATTACAAACATAAAATTATAAATGTCAAATTTGTGATCGGTTGCGACTATTTTGCCAATATAATGACTAGCTACTCTAAATTTTAACAGATCGTCATTAAATAAGTACCTTAAATCACTACAAATCAAAAAAAAATATTAATAATAAGACGAAAAGCTTGATTTTTCGAAACATAATCAACATACTTAAATAAATTATAGTTTATTTAAAATTGACTGTTGTTTAAATTTAATTTTATTAATAATTACGCTCTTGGCAGATAATTTTATGTTTCACTTTCACTGCAGGTTCCCGATAACTGATATACTGCCTAATATTTTCCTATAAATCTTTTGTTTACCGTTGATAGTCTTTTTATAGACAGTCTATACACAAACATTAAAATGTATAACTTACCCTGATAAATGAATTAATAGCGTGATTTTCTTTTGTGATGTGAAATGCCTACGCTAATATACTTTATTTCGGCATTTTCAATGCATTTTATTTTATCTCAAAGTTGAGAATATTGTCAATATCAACTAGTATGATTATAATTGGTAACATAATTATTATTTAATGTTTTTCTGTTATATTTTTAATTTAAATTTGTTTAATTTAGATATATTACTGCTTATTTATTGCTTGTGTAGATAATATGTCACTTGGCTGTCAACTCGTAAAATATTGTCAAAAACACATTGTCCATCTTGTAATTAATAAGCTATTTTACGCCTTAGTTATTAATATACTTTTATTTCATCTGTCACAAAAGGTATTTGCATACGAGCACTACGAGCATACTGAAGGTTCTACGGCACTGCACATAAAATTGCTATCAAGTTCAAGCTTAATAAATAGAAACACATAAAATAGAATAAATTTTTGCCCCCTCCCCCCGCGAGAGCTTTCGCTTCTAGACCATTGCATAATTTCTTCTTCGTTACTCGTTAATTAATATTTTTATGCTTTAATTTAATTTTTATTAGTTAATACATTAAAGCCATTCTTGTTCCATTTCTATTTACAGTTACAGTGTAATAGGTTACAGTTTTAATGTTTTTTAAACTAAAAATACTGAAAATCTTGCATTTTTAGTTTTGGTTTTGAAAAGATTGAAATTACAATTTTACCAAAATAAAAAAATTTTTCTCAAATTTAAAAATTAAATTAATTTTTCATTTTTTAAAATTTTCAAGCAATGAAACTAGCACTTAAATCGATTAGAGACAGTTTCGTTTAAATTTAAATTTGTGTATAGTAATGTATATGTAAACAATAGTTATTCTTTTGAAGAAAAGTTTTCATTTTATTTTATTATTCTTAGTATAATTTCGTTTATTATATGAAGGAAGAAAAGCAATTAAATAATAAGTAACAAATATCATTGATGCTAGAAGGCCAAGTGTGTTTACAGTAGTTTGCTGTAAGCTTTATATAATGCACTTATAAATGTTTTATATAGATTTTCCATTATATCATCTTCTTTATAAAAAATAACTATGACAATAATTTAAGAATGTGCAATTTTTTAAATGGAATAATTTAATATCAGAAAGTGCAGAACAGCGCTCTGGTAAAATTATTATATTTATGCTATTGAAAACAATAGATAGGTACTATTATTAAGTTGCACTTTCTTAAAGTAGAAAGTTTATTCCTGTATAGATCGTTAGTGGTTCCTATCATACCATCAATTTGATCAATTTTTTTGAATTACGTGATAAACTATAAATATTTTTGAGCTTTGATATAAAATATAACCTGCTTCGGGATATTAAAATGTTGATATATCATTAGGCAAAATAAAACAAAATTAAAATATTATTGGCCTAACAAATTTCGTAATCGATAATGATTTAATACATTTTTTATTCAGATGGTAATATAATTTATATGAAATAGAATAACAGTACTTAGTAATTATTGGGTTTTCACCTGGAAGGAACTAAATTACTGGTTAAAAAATATTAGACTACTAATTATTATTGCTTGGATTATGACGTAATTAGAAGAACGTAATAATAATTACTATTCTAATAATAAAATAATTTTATTAATATTATAGTAAAATAGCTTTAAAGAGCTTTAAGCACACCCGGAAATAAAATTTTTTAATTTATGAGGAACATTTTTTTCTATTATTAACATTTTCTCGTAACACAGGCATAAAAAATAAAAAAATTTACTCGTTCACTCTAGCGTCTAGTCTTTTACTAGACCATAAAAAATAAAGTGAGCAATTTCTTATTGTTACTTATAAACATGAGACTCTTGTTTCAGTTCTTTTTCATAATATACATAAAGGACATTTATGTTTTGAAAATCAAATAATTCAGAACTTCAATTTTTATAAATTTCCATAAACTGCTATAGTAAATTGCTTTTACTTTTAAGAAAATATTATGTAAAAATGCATTTTTATGTTTTTTAATAAACTAATAATATTATATACATTATTTAATCGTGACGAAACGAACGTTTACTTTTATTGTTCATTATGTAGTCGGTACATCCTAACAATTACTTAACTTGCGTGTTAACAGTAATTTGCTTTCTTTACTTTCAAGAAATATGCTAAACCATTTTATTATAACAATGCTATTAAATGTATAATTTTAATAACCATCTATTACTTCAGGTAATATTTGCGTTCACTGCGGTGGCGTATGGACGTCCTGAAGCGGGATTTAGTTCAGGAAGTTACAGTGCACCTGGACCAAGTAGTAGCTACAACGCACCAAGTAATAGTTACAGTGCTCCTAGCAATAGCTACAGTCCACCCAGTAGTAGTTATGGAGCACCTGCTCCACAATATGGAGCTCCACCTCAACAGCCCGTCATTCACAAACATGTGTACGTACATGTACCACCACCAGAACAAGAATATCCATCACCACCAAAAGTCATTCCAGTCGCCCCAGCTCAAAAACATTACAAAATTATCTTCATCAAGGTAAAAGCATCAAATAACACTTACATTACAAGTAAATTACATCTACGTTTTTGTAGGCACCAACTGCACCAACTCCAACTGCGCCAGTAATCCCTGTGCAACCACAAAATGAAGAAAAGACTCTAGTCTACGTCTTGGTCAAAAAGCCAGAAGAAGCACCTGAAATTTCCATTCCAACCCCTGCTCCTACGCAGCCCAGCAAACCTGAAGTATACTTCATTAGATATAAAACACAGGTAAATTTCATATAATCTCCTGCGAGTTGGAAAACTCATTAAAAATATTTTAGAAACAAGAAGGTTATCCCGATAGTGGAGTTCCACAAAACCAATATGGACCACCATCGGGTGGACCACCACAACCACCTTCCAGTGAATACGGTGCGCCATAAAAAACAATTCTGTTGGAACCAAGAAGTCAACAGTAATTTTAACAATTTCATGTTTTCAATACTAGTCTGCTCTTATTATCTATATTTCTGAAAATATGTTTTGTTCTTGATATCTTTTTCTATTTCGAAACTATACTGTAACTTATAAGTATGGTTCTTTGTACAATCAATTTTACAATAATCTAGTTGATAATGTAATCTTTATTTATATATTATGTAAAAATTACAGTGACAAATGACAAATGAAAGCTTTATATATTATAAGTAGTCTAAACAACAAATTTTAGTATTAAGATTTTATTATTTTTGTATAAAAAAGTTAAATATAATAATAACATTTTTAAAAATATTTTTAAATTATTAACATTTATAATGATGATAAGAACTTTTTACATTTTTAAATTTTAAATTAAAACTACTTATTGTTATTATATACTATTAACAAAAAATCTATATTGCTATGTATAGGTGTTGCGTGCGGTAATATCGAAAAAAAAATTATTAGCGTAATAAGGAGATGTGTATCTTAGATTCCAAGTTACAAACCGGGACACTACACATGAAACAATATGATACATTATAGTAAAAAATATGATTTATTAATAGCATAAATTAATAAAGTCATTATTATAATTGATTGAATTAGAAAACATCTTTCATAACCGTTTAATTAAGAAGCTGGCCTAGTGTGAGCAAGCGTAATGCAACGTAAACTTTGAAAATTAATTTCAGAAAAACTGCAAATTCATGTCATTTATCCAGTTCTTCTTCTTTTTTCGAACTCCCTCTTTTAAGTTCTTTTTACAACTATCGTTTATTATCCGCCTCATTTCTTCCCATGCCGTATTGATGTTGTTGGCATTTTCCAATCGCCCTTTTTCCCTTTTCCTTTTCAATTCTATCATCCCCCTGTTGATTTCCTCTCAAACAGCTTCTACAACTTCTGGTTGTTTCAATTTCTTAGTATCAATTCTGTCTGTGCGTCGATTTGAGTGAACTTTCTTGAAGTGGTTAATTAATTTCCCTACTACGGGATTGTGGTCTGAATTTACATCTGCGCCGGGATATGTTTTAACAGATTTTATGCTATTTTTGAAACGTCTATTAATTATTATGAAATCTATTTGATTTCTTATCAAGTTTTGTGTGTCGTCTGCCGGGGCCCTCCACGTGTACAGTCTGCGTGGTGGCAGTTTAAAAAACGTATTTGCTATAGTTAGATCCTTCTCTTCACAAAACTGAATTAGACGGTCTCCTCTGTCATTTCTTTTACCCAGTCCATACTCTCCAACGCATTTGTTTTGTTTTCCTCTTCCAATCTTTGCGTTAAAGTCACCCATATGACGCATACTTCTCGTAATTTTATTAGTTTTAAAACTGCTTCCATCTGTTCGTAAAACTCTTCCAGGGTTTGTTCATCTTTGTCTGCAATAGGGGCGTAAACTTGAATGATGTTTAAGTCTACAGGTGTAGCTTGTAGTTGTAGTAATATTATTCGATCTGAGTAGGGAACGCAATTTTTCACTGATTTTTCCATCTCCTTGAATACTATTACTGCCATCCCGTTTCGGTGGTTAGGGTCGTTATTTCCAGAGTAATAAACTACTCCTGCATCTGTATTGCACTTACCGCTACCTGGCCATCACATCTCGCTTATGCCCAGTATGTCAATATGCAATCTTTGCATTTCTTGCATTGTGTTTTGCAGCTTTCCTGCTTGAAACATACTACGTACATTCCACGTCGCAATCTTCTTGGCCGAACGGGAGATTCTTTGCACCTCTGCCCCATTAAATGGGCGCCCGTACTCAAGGCCATTGTTTAATTTTTCAGCCATATTGATTGTTCCTGGGAAAAATAGTGTAGTGGTTTTCCGTTCCCTTCTACACCGCTGTACAAACGCTGTTTTCATGGTTACCATTGCGCCGTTTGTTGTCCGAAACAACCATTTTGGACATCGTCCTCTGCTTGTGTTCGGTATTGAAAAGCCAGTTGCCTCTTTCCACCCTTTAAATTTGGGGATGGTCCCCTAGATGATGCACTTTTCCAGTTAACGGTATTCATCTTACCGGTCTGTTGGTCCGCGGAAGGTATTTAATTTTCCTCCTACCACCCATATCTTGGGAGGCATTCCCCGCCACCTGGGGACGCGTCCGATAGGGGTTACAGACTCCCCGCACGGAGCTTTAATCGAAAATTAAATCGAATATACACAAAGTTCGGCCAATTTACTAATCATAGCCATGGTATAATAAGTTTATTATTAGTTTTTTATAATAAACTTATTATACCATGAATCATAGCTACAAAACGTTTGGTGAAACTGGGTGAAACGCTTTCAAGTTAATGTCGGTTAAATTTTTCTAACCATGATTAGTTAACCAACCATTTAATCAGAGTTGGTGGAACCGGCCCTAAGTGTATTATTGTTTTTTTAAAATAATCTTAGATTACGTTATAAAAAAATGCAAGAAGAAGGTTAATTTGTATGATACTGGAAACGAAATAGAGTGGAAGTCAGTGAATTTTGCTATGCCGATTATATGGTAATATTTGGGGCAACAAAAAACGAATTACAAGCAAACATCAACATCTACAGTAAAGAGTTGGAAAAGAAAAACGTGAACATTAACAAAGAAAAACAAAAAATATATTAAATATATTAAATAATTCAGAACATCCAGACAGAACATCCAGTAAGGCATAAAAATTGATTATAATATATTGTTAGAACGCAGGTAGATAACTACAAATATCTAGGTATTGTAATCCAACAAAACAAAAAATGGAAGAAGAACTAAACCAAAGAATAAACGCAACAGGAAAACTATTTAACACAATGTAGACAACATTTTTAGATAAGAAAAAGATACCTAAGATCACCAAAGTTAATGTATTTAAGGCTGGGGACGAATGTACAAAATTTTTTATATTTTATATATTTTAAATAATAAAATTTTTCAATTTCATGTAACATGTAAAAATTAATTTTATTAAAAAAATATTATCACCTGTTAATAACCTTAACCATTTTATCAATATACGCTATATTGACCTTTCGGAGTTCATGGTTTTCTCCCAAACTAAATCATATATAACATTTATACTTTCAACAACTTGTAGAAAAAACTGTTAGCTATGTTTTTGTAGGTTCATAATTTAAATTAAACTTTTAATTACATTATGAAATTAAAAACTGTAAAAAGCAAAAAAAAAATTTAAACCGAATTTTTCTCTACAATAACACACGGATATATGCGAAGTTTACATATCAATAAATAAAATTTAAAAAAGTTAATTAATAACAACAAAATGAATGAACTCGTGTACTTATCATTTTATGCAGATTTTGAATTTTCAAGTTCGAAAATAGTTCAAGCTTTTGAAAAAGATAGAGCCTTGAATTAATTGCCAGGTAGATATTATCATAGATAAGAGAATGAAATCGAGGATAAAGAATTAAAGTAATTACATAGTACCCCAAAAAGGTTAGTTTTTATTACAGATAAAATGTTCATCAATTTCGACAATTTGTAATAATTCTAATTTTAAAATTAAAAATTTTGCAGTTGTAAGGATTATGAATTAATGTTATTTAAAAAATAAAAATTAATAATAAAAGCACCTTACTTTAAAAGCTACTGTTCTCTTTAAAAAGAAAGAAATAATTTTTTCTTCTTCATTCAACAACAAATTCTCAGACCCCCCCGCCGCTAAAATAAAGATGGATAGAATCCTAAATGTGAAGTACCGAGAAGAACTGGGTAAGCAATCGATTGAAGATACGGTACAGGAGGAACAGTTGAGATGGCTTGGACATATTATTAGAATGAAAACAACCGAAGAATATTTGAAGTTAGACCAGAAGGAGCAAGAATTAGAGGAAAACAAAGAAAAGCATAGAATGATGAGATAAGAGTGGCAGTAGAGTTACGAGAAATAAAATAAACAGACATTGAAAAGTTGACATAAAACAGAAAGGCATGGAAAATGTTATGGAAAAGAATACCAAAAGAGTAAAAAGACAAAACTCACTCAATTAAAACCTACACCGAAAAGTAAAAGGTTTACATTCGGTTACGTAGGGGAAAGTGGTTTAAAACCAACTCCATTTTTGTTTCTTTTACATAATTAAAATTTCAAGAAAAAATCAGCATTAATCCAACAAGATGGATTTCGGGTGTACAATATCCATCATTAGTGATCATGGACCTCAGATATATATATCGATTCACCACTTCGCATTTGGCTATTTCTTTAATATGTAGTCTATTTGATGCCTTTCTGTCGACAATCATTACTTTTGTTTTTTCGTGGTTAACAAATAGCCCATATTGTTTACTCTCATGTTCCAATGTGGTAATTAGTTGTGTTAGTTCTTCGGAACTACTAGTAATGAGAGCTGTGTCGTCAGCAAACCGCAGGTTGTTTATTTTCACCCCATTTATTGTAAAGCCTCCATTCCACTTCTCTAGCACCATGTTTGGTGATGTTATACAGCCCTGTCTAACTCCTTTTTCCACTCTGCAAAGATCTGAGATGTGGTTTCCCAATTTGATTGTAGCTTTGTTGCTCTCATATAAGCTTTTTATTAGATACACAAAATCTGATGGAACAGCCATTTGATTCAATATTTCCCACAATCTGTCTCATCTAACACTGTCAAAAGCCTTTCGGTAGTCCACAAAACAGATATACACCGGGGTATTAAATTAACGTAATTTTTCAATTATCAGACGCAGGTTAAAGATTTGTGCTCTGGCCTCTTTGCCCTTCATAAACCCCGCTTGCTTTATGGCAATTTGCCACGTAAGATAGTGTTTTAGGCGTTTGTTAATCACATACAGTAGTATCTTGCTAGCATGTGATATAAGTGCAATTAGACGGTAGTTATCACAGTTGTTCTTTTGTTCTTTTTTGTGGAAAGGTAGCAGCACTGATTCCGTCCAGTCTCCTGGCCATATACCGGTATTCCAGACCTTCTGACAATATATTTGAAAAACTCTAATACCGGGCTCACCTATAGCTTTTATTATTTCCGCTGTGATGCCATCACATCCAGTTGCTTTACCATTTTTTAATTTCTTTATTGCATGTGCAATCTCTTCTGTAAGGATGTGTGGTTCCTTATCTTCCGGTGGTGATGGTGTCTTTCTTTTTTCTATTTTCACTTTGTTTTCTTCATTTTTAAAAAGTCTTTTGCAGTATTCTCTCCATCGCTTCAAAATGTCGGTTGTATCTGTAAGTATATTATCTGCTTCATTCTTTTATGTGTAAGTTAAAGATTTATATTTGCGTGTAATTTTCTTTACCGTTTCAAAAAGTTCTCTGGTGTTACTATGTTCCGCGTGATCTTGGAGCTCCACGCACATTCTTTTCAGATAATTGTTCTCATCTTTCCAACACGATCGTTGAATATCATGTGTGAGGGAGTTAGTCAGTTGTACTTTTCTTCCTAGGTTGAGTACTGAGTTGTTTATAGTTTTTCTTTCTTCTATAAGTTTCCAGGTTTCATCGGATATCTACGGTTGGTGTCGTTTTTCCGTGTTTTTCGCTGAGATTTCTTTTATAATGTTTATTATAGTGGTTTTGTTTTGTTCCACATTTGTTCTAAAGACGAATATGTTGTGTGGTTGTTTATTATTGGTTGCATGGAGTAGCTTATCTCATCTTGAAAGATTGCATCTGATCCAGGTATTTGTAGTCTTCTTTGTGGGGTATTCTTTTTTATGGCTTGTAATTTGGTGATAATATTTGCCATAAGAAGCTTATGGTCACTCTCACATACTGCGCCTGGTATGGTTTTCGCGTTTCGTACTGACGTGCGCCATCGTGTTCGGATTAGAATGTAATCTATCTGATTACGATATTTACCATTTGGTGACTACCATGTATACAAACGTCTTGGATGTTGTTTGAAGATTGTGTTGGTTATTGTTAGATTATTGCTAACACAAAAATCTATTAGACTTTCTGCTCTTTCATTGGTTTCACCTATACCATATTGCCCTCTTGAATTTTTTATATGATTGTTCGCCGTTATTTTTCCAACCTTAGCATTGAAATCCCCCATTATAATCAGCATTTCTCTGTTTGGGATTTTGTCAATAATTTTTGTCGGTGCATTATAAAAAGCATTAATGGATGCTTCATCTGCGTCACTTGTAGGGGCATAAACCTGTACTATGTTTAGAATTATTGGTTTTGTGTTTAGCTTAATCGATATTATCTTATCATTTACTGGCTTATATCCCAGTACGTATTTTGATAGATGTTTAGACATTATTACTGCTACTCCATTAATACTTCTTCCTTCGTGTCTCGACGAATATATAACATTTCCGCTTTCTACGCTGACATGTCCGTAGCCCTTTCAGTGGGTTTCACAAATTCCAGCAATTTGAATGTTGTTCCTGTTAAGTTCTTCTTCCATAATCTGAAGCTTGCCCGCTTTCAGTAGACCTCGCATATTCCAGGTACCTATTCTTAGAGTTTGATTTTTGACCATTCTCAAAGTGTTCCCCCTCGGAGATCACCTCGGAGACACTATAGACTTCAAAATTCATTTTTTCGGTTAATTTCCTATTATAATAGTAACGTGCTTTTGGGTACAAAAACGTGGTAAAATTTGAAAACCTTTTCTCAAATTTAGTTTTGAGAAGTGATAAGATGGGCACTGTTTGTCTCCACTTCAAAATATACGGTCGTACTGTTAAGAATCAATATCTATTTTTTAACCTTAAAAATTTCATTTAAACACGAGACGTTGTTCAATTTAGTTATTTGGTTAAGTCACATTAAATTTAAAGTAATTTTTTTAAATTTTCTGTTTTTCAATTTTGTTTGGTGTAATGTTTTCTTGCTTTATTTCATTTTATTTTTACGTTTTTCTTATGTTAAATACGACTGATGATCAATAATAATTGTAAAATAGCAGAGGCCTTTACATCGTATTACAAAGTTTTTATTTTAAATTTTTATTAGTTTTTATAACGTAAATTTTTTTAAAATTCTTTTTTCTGTTTATTCAAATATTCCTGAATATTATTCAGTCCTGACCTGTTAAATGTCAAATATTGTCGTTTTTATTGTTTCTTAAATATTATTTTTCTATGTAAGTATGTATTCTTTACTAAATAGTTCATTATTTTAAAATTCATTATTTTAATGAATATGTTTTAGTTAAAAAGGAAATTACTAGAAATAGTAATAGTATGTATTATTACTATTATAGTAATAACATAATGAAATACTAATAATACTAGTAATAATAAAAATAATAATAATGATGTAAGAAGAACGTTTAGCGTAGTTAATTGTAATCAAGTTAAATTTAAAAGTAAGAATAAGAACTTTTGAATTGAACTTGATAAAAATAATAAAGATCACTAATAAAAATGATAAGTTGGCGAATTAAGTTTTACGAGGATGAATCGTCCTGGGATGAATCATCCGCGGGATGAATCGTCCGAGAATGAATCGTTCGCAGGATGAATCATCCGAGGATAAACCATCGGGAATGAATCGTCCGAATACCGTCATTGAGCCAAAAGTTTTACTTATTGTACCAATGTAGATATTGTAAAATAAATAAACGGATTAAAAGAAATAATAATTTATAATTTAATAAAATCTACGATCTGTATGAAAATCAGCGGATTTTTTGAAAACTTCTTGTAAACATTGATCTTTAAACAAATAGAAAGTGTAAAAAAAAGTTGTGAAATTGAGTCCAATAAAATATCTTTCAAATGAGATTAACTGCACTCAATTATCTTAATTACTTTGCATAAAATAGCCATTTGAATCTTGGTTAAATTGCAATAAAGTTATTACAATTTTGTAAGTAAATAATGCAAAACAAATTTTTCCACTACGAGAAATAACGTAGGTTGGTAGATTAAAAAGCGACACATTGTTTTTCAGCTACTGTAAACAATTTTTTCATTATAATACATCATCACTGGTTAATAATGAATACATTTATATTTTGGATAATTTGGTGCATATTTTAAAGAAAAATGTTTCTATCAGTTGTTCCATCTTCTTTCTTTAATTAGTAAAAAAAGTTTGAAAACAACTTGATTTAAATCAAACAATATTTTAAAGATATAAAATTTAACAAGAGCTAAACAGAACGTTAAAATCATAGAATTTATCAATAACCATAGAGAAAAATATTATTTAAAAAACAATAAAAAGCTATTAATTTTAATTTTTTTTTTAATTAAAAAAAATTTACATAGAATACACGGAAAACTAAAATTACGTTTTAAAAATTTAAAAAAACTTTAAATTAAAAATAGATTAAAAATATAAATAAAAAAGAAAACTGCGTTATAAAAATTTTAAATAAAAATTAATAATGTGATAAGGTCTATTTCACGATTTAATCGTGAAATAGTAAAAAAAATAATAATTAAAATTTCAATAAATAATCTTTGAGTAAACAAGTTAATTAAACGTTTTAATAATAATGTTTTTATTGAGCTTTCGACGTTGGACACGTCTTCGTCAGAATAATTTAATATAAAGGAAACTCACTGCAGGTTGTTTCTTATCACACAATCACATATTTTAGATCATAGATTGTTCAAATGACAATACGTTATCATTCGGTTTCCATATAAACTTGTAAACATTATATTAAATTATTCTGACGAAGACGTGTCCAACGTCGAAAGCTCAATAAAAACATTATTATTAAAACGTTTAATTAACTTGTTTACTCAAAGATTATTTATTTATATTTCACAAGTTAAAAAATTAATTTATTAATTAAAATTTCATAACAGTTTTCTGCTAAATTCCACAAAGTTTGAAATTTTGCAAGTGAGTCTAATAAATTGAGCAGGGACTGTAGTATAATTTTGTTTCCATTTTTTTATATGAATTTTTCGAGTTACACTACCCAAACCACTTACTTATCTATTGATTATCCATTTTTTTTATTTTAGCCAGTAGTTTTATTGTTTCTTTATCTAATAATAAAAAGTCAGCTTTTGTTTGGTATTTCTTCGTTTATTTATATCACTTTAAAAAATCAAACCACCACCCCCTACATTTTTTTACAGGGTGATAATAGTCGGAGCATTGATTCCATTAAACATAGGAAATACCATTACAAAATCCGACTCAAATTTCTGTAAACTTTGTAAATTTCAGTTATTAGAATTGATAATGGCTGAGACAAAAAGTCTCGCAAGACATGCAAAAAAGTATTAGAAAGTTAAGAGTGTATTTGCGCCTTACACAATGCAGCCCAACTATCTTCCTTTCTGATTTGTCCTAACTTATTTAAAATTTCTCAAAAAAGAATATTTTGTTTCTCATTCTTAACCACAAAAATTGTTTAAAACATGTTTTCGCATAGTCAGTTTTCAAATTAAAGTTAACTGTTAAAAAGCGGGGTACCGTCGATAGGTTATGTCCACATAGCAAAATTTAAAAAAATTATTTTAAATGGACATGGATGAATCCATGTCTGGTTTTAACTTTACATTACAGTAGGCTTGTTTATAAATCATCATAACTTGAGCTATAAAATTGGAAGAAGTGAATATTCTTTTTTAATTATTTTAAACCGGGACAGCGCGTACGCAGTCCCGACTACCAAAAATAACGCGCCCGAGTTATCCACATTAGGGATAATCGCAGGGGTCAGCCCAATCGAAGTGCAATGAGAAGGCCTCACCCTGGGGGAACCGCCTTGTTGATCACGGTAAACCCCTACGCCAGGTAAGTATGCTTTTCGGCACACTAGCAAGCGTTTATATGTACCCAATACAAGAACTTTTTCTATGTTAGACAACTACAGCACCATCTGTTACTTTCAGTTAACATTATTTTATAGATTATTCGTTAAATCCATCGTTTCAGGCGTAAGAAATGAACAAGTTATGTAAAATTATATATTTTTATAATCCATTTTAAAAATAAAATTTTAGACGTTGATTCTTAGATGCCTTCGTTGCTCGTGAACACGCAATATATGCTTGATTCCGGGATCAAAATAGACAACGACAAGGTCGTATGTGAACCATTGAGCCTTTATTTATTGTATGAACTTTCGCTACATTAGTTTATTTGAATTTTGAAGATTACGTTGAATCAATTTCTTGGGCACGTACCACGGTGCATCGACGATCATTCTCAGATCTTTAAATTGGAACCTTTGTAGGTTTTTTTTATATATTGTGGTGTTTCAAAGTGATTCGGACCTACTCTATGCATTTTTGTAAAATTATTGTATTAATTATTAAGTTGTAACATTGTGGAATTTGCTAGGTGGGGACCGATCACTTTGATACGAGGCCTTTTGCCAAAAAATGGCCGACGTGATGTATGAATAATTATGAAGTCCGAATAATTTTTGATAAGTTTATAGTTTTTTAAAATATAAGTGATTTATTTGATTGAATATTGTTTTATTAAGATTTATGGATGGATTAGTTTATTTTCAAGAAGGTTTGAACGATTTTTGGAAATAAAAAAATAAAACGGAAGCTAGTTAAATAATTAAAGATAATAAAAGAAATTATAAAGAAATTGGAAGAATTTGGTTTTATTAATTAAAAAATTGTTTAGATGGGTAAAATTTTATAAAATTAAGAATTATGTGAAGGAATTGCAAACGTTGATGATAAGAGGACAGCTGCGATACGGGTATCGTAAATTTTAACGTTACCATTTTAAAATTATATTGAAAACAAGTTTAAAATTTGAAAAATTATAAATTTAATTGAAGAAACAATATAATAAATAATTTAATACACCCCAGGGTGAATTACACATCAATTGTCCCATGCAAAGTGAGGCTTCCAAAAGAAGAAACCTACTTTTTGACCCTGAGAAACTTGAGATATTAGAAATAATAAAATTGGTATAGAAAATAAAAACAAAACCGAAAAATTGGAACAAGAAGCTAAAATCTTGGTCTCAGGCGAATAAATTCGTCATCAAACCATAGCAATATATTGTCGTGTTCCAAAATAATTCGGACCCACCCTATGCATTTTTATAAAATTATTGTATTAATTATTAAGTTGTAACATAATTGTGGAATTTGCGAGGTGGAGACCGATCACTTGGATACGAGGCCTTTTGCCAAAAATGGCCAACGCGATGGACGTTTGATTTGTTAGTCTGAAAAGTTTAATTGAATAAGTTTATGAATTGAAAATTATAAGAAGTTTGTGATGAAAAATGTTTTATTGATATTTATATTGGATTATATTGATTGTGAGGAAAGTTTGAACGATTTTTGGAAGATAAAATTAAACGGAAGAAAATTACTTAATCAAAAATAGAAATGCATACAGTTTAAGAATTGTAATTGGAAATTAAGTAAATGGTAAAAATTGTAAATTTTATAAAATTAAAATTTGTTCGAGGAACTACGAAATTTGGTTGATAAGCCGGACCGCGATATGGGTATCGTATATGTAAAATTTTGCGTTACCATTTAGATAATTTAATTGAAATTGAAATTTAACAAATATTTTGGATTGGAAATCATAGAAAATTAATTAATAAAAAAAATACTATTAAGGGGAATTACATATCAATATATAAGATAATATGGAAGCTAAAGCCCAAAGTTGTATTTCGTACATCCATATAGAGTTCCGTATAGATTTGTAAATCAACAATTTGTTATCAAGTGAAAGATTTATGATTATTGTAGATACTAAAGTAAAAACAAACGGCGCGCTGGATTGCATTTCATAGTTCCAAACACACCAAATTTACACCGTTTTATATCAATAAAAAACGGTTTTATAATAGTAGCTAAAATTTTAGTATTGCTATATTGGTATATCTGCTTTGTAGTTAAGAATTCTAAAATTCGTTAGTTCAGTTGAGCTCAGATTTCAAAACTAGTTCGCTAGTTTTCAAATTTTTTTTATTTTGTTCAAAATTAAAAAAGTTTTCTTTTACGTTCCCGTTTATTATTGATCGTTTTTTTTTTCAAAAATTTTCATGTGAACCAAATTAGATATCGGTTCTCACTATATTGCAGATCTATCTGTTACAAATATTTTTCGTACTTTTCATTCTGCTCTGTGAAAATAGATCAATATTATGGGGTAAAATCTGGATGTCCTCTCCGAGCAAAATCAATAGCACCTCCAAGCGCACCCTATCAGCAATGGGCAACCTACCTATACTTATTTATATTGTAAACAGGAGATTATGGTATTAGACTTTAAAAGCTGGTTCACACTACGTGATTTCTCACGTGACTAGGTCATACGAAAAGTCATAGCTAAATCATAGCTAAACACTCAAATCACATGACCAATAGCTTTTATGTTCACACTACGCAAGATTGCTTATGATTTTCTTATGATTTAAAATGTCAAAACCGCTGTCATGTCAAAAATATTCTAATTAACCTAAGTTTATAGGAGTACCATGTGGTTGATTTTGAATTTTGATATCGAATATAAATTATTATGAGTAACGAATTAATATTTTAAAAATTTATTAAAGAAATAATTATTAGATACTTTAATTGAGTTCTAGTTCAGTTCTAATTGTGGTTAATTAAATAGTTTTTGTACTAATATGTAAGTTATGAATTAAATTTTAATTTTAATTTCATGTAACATGTAAAAAATTAATTTTATAGAAAAAAAAACTAATTGTGTGCTTTTTGTGGATTGTTGATAGTGTGTACAGATCGGCTAAATTTTCTACTCAATTCTGGTATCCGAATCGTTTGGAGATATTAATTTACATTAAATATCAAATTATTTAATTTTACGCAATAATGCGTAAATTATTTTAAATTTTAAATAAATTAAATACAATTAAATTAATAATTAATAATAAAAAATGACTTTTTAAAAAAGCGGTTTATTCAAAAAAATCATATGAAAAGTCATAGCAAAATATACACCATCTTATTCTGAAAATCACTTATTATTTTGCTATGACTTGGCTTATTATTTAGCTATGACTTCAATATCAAAAATCATATAGTCTGAAAGTAAAAAAATTCTCACGTGAGAAGTCATGTGACAAGTCACGTGAGAAATCACATAGTGTAAACCAGCTTTATGAATGGCTTAATAAAATAAAAATGTAACAATAGGAATGTGCGAATTTTTTGTAAACGTTACCAAATTATGTTCTTAATTTTATGGCTTTATTGCGACCCCACTGTATTTTTTTAGTTAAAGATTAAATTTTTTTTGAATTTTATAAAATATTTAAAAAGCCTTTAATTTTTAATAGAAAAAGAACTTAAAAAATGAATTTTTTAAGTGGATTTTTGGAGTAATTAGTGGTGGGCAATATTAAAAATAAACAAACTAAACAAAATGTTGCAATAATGAATTTTAATCGTAAAGTAAAGAATACATATATGTACGTACGTAGAGAAATAGTATTTAAATAACACTAAAAAAGACATCGATTTACATTAACAGGTTTGGGCTTAGAATATTTGAATGAAAAAGTAAAATAGAATTTTTAATAGAAAAAAATATTGACTAATGTTTGAAATAAAAAATTAATTTATAAAATATGATAAAAAATATAAAATAAATAAAATAAGTTTATATAAAATATGTTTTTCTTTTATAAATTTTACAAAATTGCTGTCGAGTCTTGCTTATATTAACTCTTAGTTACTATGTGGATCTCCCAGTTATATGTACAATTAAATTTTTGTATAGGAACTCTATTTATATGTCAAGGGAAGGAAATTTTTAAACAAAAAATATCTGATAAGTATTCCCGTAAAATAAAATATTTATATGAGAAAAAAGTAGTCGAAAAGTACAAATTAGTTAAATTTAAGCAGTGCACAAAAACATTTTTATTAGTTGAAAGTAATTTTTTAATTACATTCAAATGTAATTAATGTTAAATAAATTTTAACATGTTATATGGAAGTGAAATAAAATTTAAATCATAACTTATACATATTTGTTGAAAAACTATTTAAATGAATGATATAGTTTGTTACATTGTTAACATTATGAGTTTTGAATTTATGATTTTCATCAGACAAACCTGGAAAAATTATAAAATTGAATAAATAAAATTATTTAAAAAAATTCTGTACAGGACAAACTAAATAAATAAAAAAAAACTTATATTGAAACGTTAGTTGTAATTGAAAATTACAATACTTTGTAGATTGCCCCAATTTCAAGATTTCATGAGTTTTGAACTTGGTGAAATATACAAGACTGATCTACGTTTTGATTTGTTATATTGTTAATATAACGGATATTAATAAATAATATGGTTAAGGTTATTAACATGTGATAATATTTTTTATAAAATTAATTTTCACATGTTAGATGAAATTGAAATAAAATTTAATTGATCATTTACATATTTGTTCAAAAACTATTTAAGGCAGTATTCTAGTCTAGAAAACTGAAAGAATCAAAAATTTTTGTTTCTATATTTTGATAGTTTAGATATTCAAAAATCTCGACTTAAAAGGATTTTTTGAAATTCGAATTATTTTAAAAGCTATAGCCACTTTAGTGTTGTGGAAACTCGACCGGTTTAGACGGAACTATTCTAAGAAAAATATTAAACTTTACTCTTTATTTCTATTTTTATGTGTTTTTAAAATTTTTTTTATTTAAATATTCAATTTGAGGTAGAAGAAGGCCCGATATTGGAGCCGGAATCGCTGATTGAAAAAATGTAAGCATAAAGTATCAATGTATGGCTTAGACTTTGCGTATCTTTACCTGAAATTTTAATCTCGTTTTTCTCGAAACTACATTTTTCGAAATTCTTGTCATGATTTCTCAAGTTCTACTGAACCGATTTACTTGAATTTTGGTGTGAGTCTTCTCTATACATTTCTCTATCGTATGAACTAAGATTATAACAAAATTTCAATTTTACTATTTTTAAAAAATTCGCAAAGGTAAAAATAATTGTAAAAAAACTTTTTTTCATTTCAAACAGCCGCAATTTTGCGAAAAAATATTTTTTTTCAATTATTTTAGTTAGTACGATAGCAGTATTCCTCTAGATTAATAAATCTTATTCTTTTTTTAATTCAGATTACTAGGAGGGTTACAATCGTAACAAACTTCGCGCGCCTTTTTTTTGAGATCTCTCTTTTTATCAACCTGTAACTTTTTGAAATTTTAACTTTTTCACTTTTTTTTTATTATCATGTATTCTTTAAACGTTAATAAATATCTTGTAAAATAATGGATAATAAAAATAGTGCCTGTTTTTTCTTTAATGCACCTAAAAAAACACCTAAAATTCGTGCTTCTAGACTAGAATACCGCCTTAAATGAATGATATTTACGATTTTACGATTTTCATCAGACAAACTTGGAAAAATTATTATTTTTATTATTATTATTTTATAAACAAGAATTTTATTTTATTTTATAATAGTACATTATGCAGCAAAGGGATAAGTGATCAATTTTTGACCTGAGGTTAAAGGTTTGTTTGCATGAGGTTTTAGCCGAGGGTAGCAATTACCCTCAGGTCAAAAGTCACTTTATCCCCGAGGTGCATTTACTGATTTTTGCAATTACGAGAGGTAAAGTAGGAACTTCACTAATTTTTTAATTAAAAACATTACAAGGTGTTTACCTCATGGTAAATACCTGTACCGTAATACCGGTAATATCCTCAGGTATTCAGGTATCAGGCAAAAATATAACATCTTCTTTTTTATTTTTGGGCATTTTGTTGTTGTTAATATAAAGGATGATATCCCACTTAAATATAAATCTCGATTAGGAGATTGAAGGACAGGGCTTGCAAACAATACTACATATAAGCGAGACTCTACTGTATACATAAATTTTATTATGTAAAATACGTCAACACCTTCGGGTATAAGTGAGGAATTTTGATTTTGATTGATTGATTGATTATATAAAATAAGTTCATATAAAATATTCTTAGTCAATATTTAAAATTTTTTATCAATTTTCATATATAGTCTGTTTCTTTTAAGAAAAATATTGGAATTTACTAAAGTGACAACCTTGAATTATAAACCAATGAAATTGCTTTGAAGTTAGACGCTATTACAATAACAAAATTTTTGCGATTGAAGTGATTATGCGTGTTGCTTAAATCAACTTAAACTGAACCGGATTTGAACCAAGTTAAATGTAATATCCAATAGACGTAGTTATTTGGTTATAACATTTCGCTTTTTTGTGATGAATGTTTAATATTATTACAAGATTAAGTACTTTTTAAATTATCTGAAGTTTCCCGATGTAAATTAGACTTTGCAAACGATGCGCCACCTATATTATTCATATCTTAGATCGACTATAGTAATTTTTATTTTTCTTGTTCATTCAAATATTCCAAACCTGTTAATTCTAAATAAATGTTTTTTTTATTGTTGTTTAAATATTAATTTTCGCGTTGAATATTAAAAAATTCATTAGAATCAAACGACCAAAAATATTAAGATCATCGTAGAAGCACAAAAATTATAGGAAAATGTGAGAGGTGAAATTTAAAAAAATTCTGTGCTGCTTGCCGTAGATGAACCCATCTGTCTAGTTTTAACTTTACATTGAAATACAAAGCCGGTTTATAAAAAATCATAAACCGAGTTTATAATATTGGCAAACGTGAATATTGTTTTAATTATTTTAACCGGGTTAGCGCGTACGCAGTCCCGACTACCAAAAATAACGCGCCCGAGTTATCCACATTAGGGATAATCGCAGGGGTCAGCCCAATCGAAGTGCAATGAGAAGGCCTCACCCTGGGGGAACCGCCTTGTTGATCACGGTAAACCCCTACGCCAGGTAAGTATGCTTTTGGGTACACCGACCAGCGTTTATCTGTACCCAATGCAACAACTTTGTCTACGTTAAATAACTGCAGAGCCATCTGTTACTTTTGGTTAACATTACTATATATCGGATTTTTCAATAACCAGTAGTGGAGCGATAGACTACGATTCAATGCTAGGTCACGTCGACTGCACTGTTGCGATCTAAAGCACGAGTTTAATCTATGGGTTATGCATCTGGCAAGGTTAGCACCCTACTAGAATATTATGGAATTGCTTACAGAACCATAAGTGTAAAGTGTAAAACTTTGTATACATTAATGGTAAAAACACATAACAAAGTTCTAAAATTAAGTTCAGTGGTTCAAGAAGAAACTAAACTTATAATTATACTTATACTTGGCTCATTTTTTGATTAACATATTAAAATGGTACTTTACCCATATAGTTCATTATTTATGTACAAATATTCGGTATTGTTTCAGCAGATTTGTTGATCACCTTCGCAATGTATTCATGCTAAAGATGAATTGTTTAGGAAGCCTTTAAAAAATTATTATTAATCCAAAATAGCACTCAATATACTTTTAACAAAATAACAAAATTTTACACGTCTTAAAATAACTGTAGTTTTTAATACACAACCGTATCACAAATTTACCACTTCGTCGTTATTGAAGTTTAATTATTTTTGAAGTTTTGTAAGTTTTTGTGTTTGTTTATATACTTTGTCCTTATTTATATAAAATTCACCGGACTGTTGTCATTGGAGATACTATTAATTAAAAATTACTTTAATTAAAGTAATCAATAGATAAGTGGTTTAAGTAGTGTAAATCGATATTAATCATATCAAATTTTTAGCATAAACCAAAAAATGCACAAAACACTTTTTCGAAACTAAAATGTTTAAGTTATCACAATATATAAATACACCGTATGTATATTATCGCAAACGTTTTCACCATACTATGGTATCATCAGGCGATGCACGTTTGTGATAATATACATACGGTGTATTTTTTAGTTTCGAAAAAGTGTTTTGTGCATTTTTTGGTTTATGCTAAAAATTTGATATGATTAATATCGATTTACACTACTTAAACCACTTATCTATTGATTACGATAATTAACTATTAATATATTCTGTTTTTTGTTTCCAAATCCTTACAACCATAATTATTAATTCGAGTTCCTAACCATAATTTACATGAGTTTTTTTCTTTATCGTCTATTTCCGTAATCTTTCTTGAAAAAACTGAAGAAACTTTCGTATCGTTGCTCGAAAAGTTGACCTCATCCTAATTTTTTATTGTTTCTTTCAAGACAACGGACTTAATGTTTAATTTCAGGTGCAGTCGGATGGAAAACTCTTGAATTTGCAAGCACCTGCTACTTGCGTTGGTTTTTCTTTGATAGACGGCAGATAAAATATCTACAGTTAGTATAGTCTACCGCGTATGTTAATAATACATTTATGCAATTTTTTTTAAAAATACGAGAGCCTCTCAATGAGCTAATTACTAAGTTACGAACACTTTAATAAAAATTAAAAGTGAGCGTAACAATTCTTATATATAAGAATAAGATACCTTTCTAGATACCTAGATACCTTCTAGATACAATTAATAACAAAATCTAGTTATTACACTAGCTTTATATTTAATCTTATTTGGTATGGCAAGGAATACAATGTCAATAATGATTATTAAATCTATTGAGTTTAAATATGAAGCTAGTATAGAAACTTTGAGAAACCTTTTTTCCAGGTGAAATTTAAAAATACACAATTCTAAAAAACTGTAAAACATAGATGATTTCTTTGGAAACTCTAAATTAAAAACAAAAAGTATAAATATTTCACTTCCAACACAATATAAAAATAGCTGAATATTTATTTTTCCTTTTTGAAAAGTTAATATGTGCTCGACCTCTTGATATGATTTATCCAGAAACAAAAATGATTCTTTGATTCCTTTTCAGAACTTTTTTTGCTCTAGTCGTTGCCACAAAATAGCTATGCATAGTCTAAAAGAGCATTGCAGTCCACGAATTTAAAATAATTAAGCATGATTATTATAATAAATTGATGTCTTGAATATATTTTTACTTACTATAACTAATGTTGTCATCGGTTTTGAGAATTTTTATTAACTCTCTCGCGTTTTTATCTTTGATACTTAATCACTTAAAAATTCAATCAACTTGCTGCTGCTGCAATTGTCCCAGGCGTTCAGTAAATTGTCCCATCATTATTGAATACAGCATTAAAATACATCTCAATCTGTAAGTAAAAGGTTATAATAATCAGGTATTATTTATATCTAAAGAAACATACCAGTCTAAAGCCAGTTGGGTTTTTATATATGACAATTTTTTTTTTTAATTTCAGTAGTAATTTCGTAACTTCTTAGTTATTTAAAAAAGTAGCAACAAGAGTAGTAGTAGTAAGTAATTCACAACATTGTGGATATTTAAGATACATACTACTAGATTCAATTTTTTGATTGTTGATTATAAAGTTGAATAAGTTTTAGGTCTCCTAAAACCCAAATACAATAAAGGTAAATAAATATAAATAAAGTTCAAATATATAAAATAATTATAAGTTCTGTAACAAAATTTTCTCATTTTGTTAATTTTAAGTCCGGCCCTGTCTACAAGACATGCGCACACGGAGTTTGGTTCGTGAAAGTAGAGATTGAATGCGACATATTTGATATTGGTTTGCAATAATTAACGCAGTGCAAGTTAAATTAATTTCTTATTTCGTTAGGTAGGATCTTTTATTTTAATCTTTTTGATGTTTCATTATTTGCTATTTGTAGGAAGCACATTTTACCACCTTTGACCACCTTTTTACCAACTTTTTTTACCAATACCATTTTACCGACGTTCTTTTTATCATTATAACGATTGTGATTATTTGCTGCGTCACATGGTAATTATAACCAGTGCCAATATTTTGGCATTTTATTACTTGAGCGAAGTTAATTCGATCGTGTACCTTGATCTTAGTCACAATTACCATCTGTGAAATTAGATTCTTGAAGTGGCTTCCTGGCCGCGATTGCGATTGTCTCGAGGGCTCGACACCGAAGGTTCCTTAGAGGAGTATGCGGCAGCTAGATCAAAACTGCCTGACTTTTTATTTGGACCATCATCTCCAATTGTTCGTAAGTGATGGAAGATTACCACCGTGCTTAACCCGATACTGCCGGACTCGTAGGTTAGAAGTATTATTTGCATAAGTAGAGATTTGTATCAAGTAAACGAGTACGTAATTTTAACGTTTTTATATAATCGTAATTTAATAATGTACTGTATTATACAATCAACAGCAGTATTTTCATTGAGTGCTTTCTAAAGCCCTGATCAGGAGCTCTGCTAGCCGTAATCTTCTGAAGATTTGTGGTTTAATTTAGGATGAATTGATGAAACTTAGTTTCTAAATTGCTATCTGCATGGAGACTACGATTGATGATGTAAAAAGTATCAAATTTTTTGGATTACAGGAAATTTCTTCTTGTAAGTGACAACGGCGAATTTTCACCACAAATTGAAGAAAAGATAAAACTTTTTCAAAAAAGATCTTTAAAAAATAATTATTGAAAAAATAAGATTAAAATCACAATCATAAAAATGTATTTAATTAAAAAGGCTTGTATTTATTTTTTCAGTATTTTAAAATATTCTTGATCAGTTTTTTAATGAAATAGTATTTTAAATAAATCGTCAATATTTTATTTGCATAAATTGCTTAAATACCACTAATTGCACACTAATTCATCAATCATTTTTAATCCTACCATTAAATAGAACACCGACGCCACAAAAAAAGAGAATTATATGGAAGAGAATTATTGAAAGACGGTCGTTAGCCTGGTTTGTTAGCTGAATAACTGCTGACATTAAAGTACTCAGTTCGAATCCGAGGAGAATCTAAAATTTCTTATAATGGTTTTCGTACTTTGGAAGGCACGTAAAGCCGGCGGTCCCTCTGGGTTGATGATCAACAACAAAAACCAGAGTTACTGGCCTAGCAAGCTTACATTGAATGTAAAATCAATATGCTCACAGCACTAATAGTGACGTTGGAACAGGACCGAGGTTGCTGTTAGTAAAAACAAGGCGTAGACTTAATAAAAAAAGAAAAAAACAATTATTGAAATTCGGCGCTAAGAAGGGGATTACGCTATAAGGAGAATTTTCTGGTAATAATAGTAATTAATTACCCGGAAGCTGCCAGTCCATCCTTACCACAAATTAGATGACAAGATTTTATGGTAGATCAGAGATTTATAGTGGTTGCGTTTATTGAGATAAAAAACTATATTCCTTTTGCGGGGAAGATCAACCTTATTCTACACGCTGGGTAATAAAAAATAACTAGCTTCTCTTTAGTGTAGAAAACCCTAAGTGATGTTAAAACTAGCTGAATAGATGCGGAAGCGAGAGCGTGGTTTGAGAAAAGCGCTCTTAGCAAGTCCAGCTCTTCAGAAAGAAACACACATAAAAATAACAGATTTTTATTTAATTTAATGTTAAAGATTATAAAAAAATACAGGTTTGTATTACCCTGATTGCCCTGGTAACAATTATTGGTAAAGATGCCCTCACTGAGCATACACCAAAATTATCGAATACTTAAACACTTGATTGCGTACATCGTCGAAAATCTGTTGAAGGTCACGTAAAATGTGACACACACAAAAAATGACGCCAACTGTTCAGTCAAAAATTTCAGACCCACAGATTAAAAGTAATAAAAATTTACTCACCACGATAGCTTTCGATGAGCTTACAAAATCCAACTTATACAATCAATACTTCCAACTCACGAGTCAGGCAAAAAAAAATTGAGCACAACCAACAATCTTCGCTTTGGTGCAGCTGCCACACACTCCTCCAGGAAACTTCCGTATTTAGCTCTCGAGACAAATAGCAATTGCGCACAGGAAGGCACTCAAAATTTCCAATAAAAAAAGATGGCGATTGTTGTCAATCACGACCAAATTAATGACCTCCAAATAAAAAATAATCCAACCAAAAATTGGCATCTGGTTACAGGTTTCGTAAAAAATTGTTAAAGGTACTTAAAGGGTTCTTCCTACAAATTGCAAATATTGAGATTCGTAAAGATTAATTACAAGATCATACCTAACGAAATTGAATTTCACTGCACGAAATAATTGTAACCCGCTTGATTAACAGGATACCAAAATGTCCGTTTCTGGCTCAACTTCGTGAACAAAAAATTTCCGTACGCATGCCAATGGAGACAGAGTCGAACTCAAACCAAACAAAATAACAAAATCTTGTTATATTATTAAAACCGACCATCCGCACCCTTCGCTTCGGTTCGTCCGCACCGGTTCCTTAAGCTCTGGACGCTCCGGGCCGTTTTGTCAAACGCTGTCCTCACTAAAAATAACAAATGATACTGACTAAATTAGTAAATTATACTGACCAACCTATTAGAAAATGCAATCAAAAATATTACTATCTTAGTCTAGATTCGCAATGAACATAAGCGTAAGAAATACAAATAAGATATAAAAAATTTAAATACAAATAAAAGTTTAATCAAGATTTAAATGATGCTGGGGTAATTCTACGTTTTCCAGCTTAAGATTTCAACATTATTCGACTATATTAAATTTTTATTCGCATTTATACTTCTTATGTCTTAAGTATTTTTTATGTTTACGTTCATTGCATACGAATCCATAGTTAGCCTACAAATACATATGAGTGGTATCGTATAATTTATTTTTAAGTCTAGAAATTTATTTTTCTGATCAATCACCAATAATATTGGAATCTTATTATAGATATAATGGTTAAGGTTATTAACATGAGATAATATTTTTTAATAAAATTTCATGTAACATGTAAAAATTAATTTTATTAAAAAATATTATAGATATATATTATATTTATAGATATGCCAACTATACTCGTTAAGGTATTACAAATACTGTAATATGTTTTTATGTCTCAAATTTTTTATTCAGTTAAATTTTATTCACTTTTATATACTTCACCAGTTTACTACAACTGCACTTGGAACTAATTTTGGGTTTTTAATTAATCACGATTATTTGTGGGCACTGTGGGATGAGCTATACTATATTGATATAACTCAATCAAAGAATACATTGATCAAAATTGTAAAGAAAAGTTATCAAAAATATATTAAACATTTTTGGATACTATTAAAGTATTAAAATTTAAGAGCACAAGATATCCAATAGAATACTGATGGTACAGCAGACAGACGATAAAATTTAGAATATTTAATAAAAACAAATGTATATTTGTCACCGAATTTATTTAAATAATAAAAATATAAAAATAATATAACATATTGCACTATTTACAAATTACACGTTTATTACATTTAAGTAAACAATAACGGGCTTACTTATGATGCAACAAAAATGAAAGGAGAACTTACTTTATGATACCGCATAGTAAGCTCTACAACCACACTGACCGCAAACAAACAATTATTGCAAACATTATAAATATACATATAAGGTACAGTTCTTAACACTTTTTGCAATATTGTTTGAATGAAAACGTCGTTTTTGTTGATTTAGTTACTTAGTAGGGGCCAGATTTTCCTGGAGGTCCGTAACTTCCAGAAATTCCACCGCCGATACCACCTCCATGTCCACCGCCATGTCCACCTCCATGACCACCTCCGTGACCACCGCCTATTCCACCTCCAATTCCACCGCCAATTCCACCTCCAATTCCACCGCCAATTCCACCGCCAATTCCACCGCCAATTCCTCCTCCAATTCCTAAAGTGATAAAGTTAATTAGTAATCGTTGTGGAACACAGAATTAATATTTCTTACCTCCTCCAATTCCACCGCCAATGCCACCTCCAATACCTGAAAACGATTGAACAATTTGTCAATATCGATTGAAGTTAGAATAATTTAGCAAACTTACCTCCTCCAATACCACCGCCGATTCCACCTCCGCCTCCGCCTCCCTTCTGTAAAAAATTTAAATTTAGTCAATGATTATAATTGCAAAAAATAAACATTAAATTGTAATTGCATAATTATTGTTCGAATAAGAAATAATTATTTGAATTGTGAGAATGCTCTCATTTTTTATGAGAACATGGGTGAAAGTGGTAGATGCCTGCTACTAGTGGAATAAAACCATTATTTACACATTCCTACAAATAAAAGTGTAACAAAACAGTAGGCATGCAAAAAGATATTCCATGCAATAATTCATTGTAATCACGACATACTGATTTGTAATATTAAATGTGTACAATGCGTATTAAAATTTAATGTCCACAAGTCCAGATTAATTCTCGATAAATATTTTATAATTTGTTTTTATGCAATTAATTACAAAGCGATAACCATCTAAGGACGCTCGCTTTAATTAATCTAATTCTTTAATGATCATTACATTTTGCAAATTGAAAAATATTTCGAAAAGTTATCACGTTCGTGAATTGCGGACGTCGTAATTGAAAATGTGACCCGTGACGATCGTGGTGATACATGAAAATAATAATTCACATAAGAAAGTAGATTTGGAAAAGCCTAGATTGAGAGTGCAGAATTACACTTTCACCCACTTAACGGATGATTAGAAACTCTGCAATTGGTGACCTTTTCATTAAAAGTGTGTTTGCATGTGACTTACGGGTATTATTGAATTAATTGTTCGTGTTGTTTTTTATTTACAAAATTTGCATTTGTGTAGTTTCCTTTCACACGTACTTCATTTTAGAAAATATTAAATGATGAATTCTAATTCGATATAAAAAAGGTTAAGGTGCTAAGACCAAATTAAGAAAGTTGTTAATTGTTGCAATTAATAATATAGGAAGTAGGAGAACTGAAATTTAAAATAATAATTTGCAAAAAGTTGTCTTGCAAATCGAAGATTGGAGTATGTAATAAGTTAGATAGTCTCTGCATCCGGTTAATAATAATAGAGAAAGGCAGATAAGTACATCCAAAAATAGTCTTATATGAGTGTAAATGCATAGACGAAATAATTGGTCTATTAACTTTTTTGATTATTTTTACCTGTGTTTTGTATCTGATGAAGTAAACTTCTGGTTTGCTAGGTTGAGTTGGTGGAGCAGTTGGAATTTGAATTTCTGGTGCTTCTTCTGGTTTCTTGACCAAAACGTAGACCAAAGTCTTTTCTTCGTTTTGTGGTTGTAATGGGATTACTGGAGCAGTTGGTGCTGGAGCGCTTGGTGCCTGTAAAAACATTAATTTAGAATAATTATAATTTTTTTATGGTAAATTCAATTTACCTTAATGAAAATAATTTTGTAATGTTTTTGAGCGGTTCCGGTAATAATAGGTCTTTGTGGTCTGAATTCTTCGGGTTCTGGTGGTGGGACATGTACGTAAATGTGTTTCTGTACAGTGGTACCGCCTCCGCCACCACCGCCAAATCCACCACCAAATCCTCCTCCGCTACCTCCACCAAATCCTATATCAAAAATTGTAAATTAGATTTGTAAAATAATGTTGGGATGTGTAATACCTCCGCCAAAACCGCTGCCTCCGCCGAATCCACCTCCGAATCCACCGCCGCCACCACCTCCAAATCCTCCTCCAATACCTAAAAGTGTCGGATTAAAATTTGATAACTGTAAAAAAATTGTAGATTTTCTTACCACCTCCAAATCCGCCACCTCCTCCATGTCCTCCTCCAATTCCTAGATGGATAAATAATTAAGTTATGTTATAATAATATTTTAGACATATTACCTCCTCCTAATCCACCGCCATGACCGCCGCCGCCGCCTCCGCCATGTCCACCTCCAAATCCACCACCACCACCGAATCCACCACCTCCACTACCTCCAAATCCGCCGCCACCTCCAGATGGGGCTCCGTATGAAGTGGATGGTGGGCCATATGAGCCAGATGGTGGTTCAGGCCGACAGCTAGCAAGAGCTAGTATTGAAGAAAGTAACTAGAACAATATTAAAAATATTAAACACATTATTTTTTTGTTGTTTTCATTTATCAAATAATTCGGTATTCTTTCTACTGTTGAACGAAACAAATGCCATATAGTTCAAAATTTAAATTTAACCTATCACTCGATATGAAATTTATTTAACAGTAATTCTACATTATATCAGATTGATCAAATATTAGCAAAAATTTATATTTTAATTTTGAATATCTTTTGAAATTCCAAACTTAAACCTCCGGCACAGGTGTAGCAGTTCGTATCGAATAAAAATTGTTTTTATCGGTGGCGAAAATGTGATTTTACTCACATTTTCTTTGAAAATTTTTAAAAGAGAATAATTATTCTACTACATACCACAATTGGTCTCATCCTGTGTACACACTAAAACTATGATCAAATGATGCTTGAACAACATCTTGGATAGTTTAAATACGACTTGCCCCTCTTTCGTATGAAGAAGATTCACTCTTAGACACTATGGAGTATGAAATTACTTTTACATTCACTTTGTATAGAAAAATTACTTTTACCACTGGCAAATAATGTAATGCTGATATGACAAAAAAAGTTACCTGTGGACATCAAATCGAAAAAAAAATTTACATCTGCTTCGTTATTAATATAATTTTTATTTCTTCAGGATATCTAGCAAAATGAGATGTTATAATAATAGATTTTGTAATAGGTTTAAAAAAACGTGGCGTATTTTACTAATTTTAATGTTTAACTATTGTAGTCTTAAATTATCATACTATAATTTAAAACTTTTACTACATTAAAAATTAAAAAAAAGTAATGTAATAATTATATAGAATTGGAAAGATATGTTTTGTTATTTAATATTGCAATTTTAAAGTTTTTGTTATAATAGGCTATTATAACACTATTTTTTTTAAATATTATACTGGTTTAATTTAATATAACTTCAGTTTTAAACATAAACTTTAATAAATAAAACAGTTTAAACTTAAACTGTTCTACTTATGTTGCATAGGATTTATATGTAAATACATACATAAACGTACAATTTAATTAAATTATTGCTTAATATTTACCAAAATATTACACAAAGTTGTAAATAATTTCGTTACATTTAAGGTATCTTTAAATAGTAGTATACTATTTTATACGTTTCTAAAAATCATTCAAAATAATCGATTTTCAAAAAAGATTTTCATTCAAACTGAGAAGATTAAAATTAAATTAAAAAGTATTCAGTAGATATAGATAATAGATATCATAGATAGATAGAAATAGATATCAATGTTAATATATTATAAACTACTATGAAAGTAAACTTCACAATTATTATGCTGATAAAACTTTTTTTTAATTTGCATTAATAAAATGAAAAAGAATTCGCGGAAATAACTATGTACACTACTGATGACTAAAGTAGATACTTATATCGAACTTTTTGCATTGATAAACCGTCTCTAATTAAATACAATTACACATATATTTTTTCTCTGATTCTTACAAATACTGCAATTATTAATTTGAATATTGGTTTGTATACTGCTAACCTAATTAATATTTCAATGTTGTAACGATTTAGTTACAAAATACATTTTAGAAGTTTTCAAATATTCTAATATTAATTTAAATGAAAATCACAAACATTTCTACTTATTGAGAACCATTTCAAGATAATAAACATTTTATTTTAATTTTTAGAGCAATTACAATTGGTTTAGTTTTGTCACGAAATTGCGATTAACCTATTTTTTCAACTTTATTCGAATCTTTACAAGTTGTTGCACATTAAATAAAAAATTAATTTAAATTATTATCTACTTGTTTGATAAGTTATTCTATAACGATTTTTTCAGTGTTATTATTTATGGCGCACATACCTATATTATTATATACACATAGTGTGAACAAATAAAAATACACATTTTTTCAAATTACCTAAGTATTAATAATAATTAATAATGCTGTTGCAACGTTTAAGTTTTGGTATTGTTTTTGCAGCATAATATCTTCAGCATAATTACTCAAATCATTATTATTATTATTATAGTGGATAATTAGTATTAATTATAATTTTATTCACCGCTTATTACAATGAGGTGATAAACTGCAAAACATTATATTATATTATAACGATATATATTTTATTTACATATATCAACAGACTTTTATTAATATTAAAATTATTTTATAATATAACAAAATAATTAAATAGAAAGTGATCAAAAAAATGCAATTAATCTTTATTGCTATCACTGCATAACACATTTTGTCCTTTATAATTTTGATAATTATTAAAAAACTTGTACTATTTTTAACTGTCTGTGTCATTAATACCTAAGGATATAATTAAATATCTCATCTAGCTAAATAAAATTTTTTAAACTTTCAAAATTTTTCATACTATAAGAAGATATTCCTTTTGCGCTCCAGGCTGTTTGAGCTTATGAACATATGATAATATTTTATATTTCCGCAACTTTTAACTTGGCTTTAATTTATCTATCCAAGTTTTCACCAGTCAACTGCAACTTCTCAACTTCATGCTTTTGGAAGTGATTATAAATTTAAAAAAAGTTCTTGCAAATGCCGCGGTCGCTGTAATTGTAATTTTAAATTATAGTAATATATAATAATGTATGCAACAAAATGAACATAAAGATTGCAGGTCTCTTTGGTTTTTTGTTTAACAAATAAAAAGCCATATTTTTATCGATGCTGCAAAAATTTTTTACATTGAATATTATAATGCATGTAAATAAAATCTTACTTTAGTATATAAATTAAATAACAAAATATAATTTATGTATAACTGCTTTCCTGAACTGCTATATTATAATTCTTGAATTACACTACTTTTGATAAATGGAAGTAATAAAACTACTAGTATTGGCAACTTAGATAAAATATTATGCAAATAATTATTAATACGTTATAAGATATTATTATTATCGATATATCACTACAATATCTATAATTAAGGAACACAATTAGTTACATAAACGTTTATTCTAAATAAAAACCAAATTTTGCAGTAAGTTTACCATTTGTGAAAGTGGTACGGTAATTTTGAATCCTTCTATATAATGTTTTTCCATTAATATTATTGTTAAATTAATCGTTTTTCAATAACTATTTAATTTCTTTAAATACAGAGAAATTAATTAACATTTTATTTTTGTTTGAATTTGTTTAAAGTTTAAATTAATTTTTGTTGTATTGTTTTTTTTTATTCAATTAGATGCCAAAATTTAAAAATTTTTCCTGCTTTTCAGGAAAATCAAGTTGCACACCAATCGAATTCCATACTATTCAAACAATAGAAATCGTTACGGCCGATAGGCTTACTTCGTTCCTGAAAAGATATATTTTTTTAGGTTATTGTTTCAGATGTGAGTTGATTCATATTGTTTTACTAATCTAAAAAATTATGGCGGATGTCATAATCAATTCTTGACCAATCAAGTTACAAACCAATCGAATTGCGTAGCAATTGAGTTTTATCGAGAGCTAGCTGATTATAATAATAATATTATTATTGTTATTCTTCTGAAGACTGCAATCGCAGATAAGACTCTAAAGGACGATTTAGTTGCTGGTAATATTTCGGAGAGGGGGAGAGAGTTAATAATCAAAATATTTTCGCACTTGTCAAACAATCTTGAAACTCCGCCAAAATATTGAAAATAGTAATATTGCAGATAATTTTCGTAGCTTAACTCAAAATTTTGAATTTTAAAGTGATTGGTGATATAAAATTTACAACAAATTGATAATTTAAAAATATAAACACATTAATTTGAAGTAATATTTTTTATTCTTATATTTGAAACAGACCTACAAATTTATGCAAATACCGTTCAGAAAATTATACCTTCTTCACTAATTTTTAAGTTCGCAAATAAGTGTTAACAGCAATTAACTATCAACACCGTGTTGAAAGTTAATTATCAAGCATTTCTGATTGGTTTGGTTATTTCTTACTGAAAAATTACAATAGCACTAATCAGTTCTCAAATATTGTATACTTAATTAATTTACTTCCACAGATCAACAAATAAAAGTGTTGACCTGTTAACATTTAAAATAACATCTTACTTATTCGCACCGACGAATCATTATCAGCAAATTATAAGCAACTAATTTTTTTGCAAATCATCATTACATTTTATTTTAAATTACTATTGTATTTTGGTGTTCAGATTTTAATAAAGACGCGTTTATAAAATAAAACTGCTCTTTAATGAAAGCCGGAAACACCCTAACTTTATCTTGTTTTGTGTTATTATCCATAAAGGGGTTTAGTTGTTGGAGACTGTTAACTCCTTTCAGTTGTACCGCGTGATCAAATTAATAGTGGTGTTCACCAAAATTATTAAATAGCTTTATTTGAATATTCGTCACCACTTCCTGACTAACATGCCCTGGATGAATTCTTTATCTAAGGTGGTTAAGGTGTTCAGTAAACCTCAATATTGCCAATAAATAGGTGAGTTACAAAATCTAGTTTTCATAAAATAAAATAATTTAAATGTAATTATTTTATTTATTTGTAGTCCTTGAAAAACTATTTGCAATTCATTAATCGTTTTGAGCTAGAATATGAGAATTTGATTTTATAACTCATTTATCTATTGACGCTATATCCCGAAGATAGTATTTAAACCGAAACCAATAGATACCACACGTTGTTTTATTGAAAAAGAAACAGATTTTTTCTCAACGTATATTTTGTTTAATTTTGTTTTTTATTTTTATTTTGATTATTAATTGTCTCTATTTTTTCATTTATCTGTCAACCTTTTGTTTTGTTAGTTTTCCTTTTATTTTCACAATTTTTAATTAAATTAAAAATTTTAACTCAAAAAAGTTAAAGTCCCGATTAAAGAATCTGGAACACTAGAACCCAAATTTATAAAAATTTATAATAATATTTAATTAATCTATAATTTTTACTTATATAGCAACCAAGTACTATATTTTTAAGCCCACAGCCCCCTTGTCTAAGTAGTTATCGCAGATTTTATTTTATTTAAAAAAAAAATTTTGTTATTGTTAAGAAAATATGCAACTTTTACTTATTATGTTAAAGCTTTCAGTAGCAACTAGATTTGCATCGTTCTATTAAAATAAATTATGTTATAGTTAAAAACAAAATTATGCATCAATTAGCAGGAACTTGATAATTTAAAAAATTTAACGGTTTAAGCATGTCTTCTTTAGTATTAACATGTTGGGGAAAGCTAAGCATGACTTTGTAACTTATAGACATGATTGTATTCTTGAAAGTGTAAACTTGTAAGTACATACCGTAAAATTTAGTAGCTTTATTTAGAAAAACGTCTTTCACGTATTGCTTTCAGTTAGGAAAACAATATGAAAAATTATTCTGTGTAATAAAATCTTTGGAGTAAAATGTAACTAATATTTTTTCTTAATTTTACATTTTACCAATATATAAGTAGGTCGGGGCAATATCAGTTTCACGCCTAAAATCGTGAGTGAGACTGAAACGTGTAATCTGTTAAAGCGTTTGAGTTTTATACATTTTCTTGCTAATCCTTTAATCGACACTACTGCTGGATACAGTCATGGCTATTTAGTGTTTTATTTATTAAGATTTTTATTTATTGTTCAAGTGAACATCTTAAGTTTACTTTTTTAATTTTTTTCGAAATAATTAAATAAAGAAACCGTTTTTGCAAAGGTTTTTGTGTTGACAGTTGTTATTTATTTGCTTATTATAACGAAAGGCTCTCTCAAACTGTTTCCGTTAAAATAATCTGTTCAGAAGTGCTATTGATGAAAGTATCCAAAAAATATTAATAAAAAGTAATTGCAGTAATTTAATCAACCGATAATTAAAGGTTACGAAAAGCTTTTATTGTCAATATAATTAATTGAAAGGAAATATACAAATATAACATATTCAAGAAATTATCGAGATCAAATGGTGGGTGGACATTGCATGGCAGTATTTAATAATAATTTGTTATTTTTTAAATGATATAAATAAGTTTAAAAATTAAAAATTTGTTGCAAATTGTAAAAGTAGGTAAATAGGATACAAAATCATCAGAAATCTGTAGCCTTGAGGCCTTGACAGTAATTTCTTGTGAGGATCACTTGCAGTTTCTATATTATACTAGATAATTAAAAATATTTTATAGCACACTACGTGATATTCCTTATGAGAATCATGTTAATTTACACACCGTCGATTGAAGGATATATACAGTGCGTTATATTTTCGAAGGCAAATTAAATTTTATTTTAATTGTATTAAACATTTGTTCCGTACGAAATAAATTGCCTCTGTAACTTAATATATAATTTTTTCTTCTGCTTGTCATAATATAACATAAATTATATCTAGCAAAATTTTCTTAAAAATATAAACTTTCAAATTAAATTCGTTTTCAAAATATACCAGTTCGTAAAAAAATTGTAAACTATCATTAAATATTTGCAAGGTTCTAACCAATATAATTGCATTTCAATATGTGATTCTTTATATTATAAAGAATCAATCATATAGCTTATTAAGCTATAACAAAATTTTCAATTTTTGAACATTATTTAGCAATACATTAAAAAATTACTAACAATTTCTATATTTTTTATACATCAAGAATAGTTACAGCTAGTTATTATAGCCTGATTGAAAAGCACTGTTCGTCATAGTTAGGTGGTAAAACATTTTTAGACTTTACATATTTGAAATTCAATTTGATATTATTAATGACCATAAACCGTTAAAAGTTATTTTCCTTAAAGATCCAAATCCAAAATTGGTGATATAGCGATGATGTGATGGTCCAAAGTTGAAAAGCTTGACTGCAAAATTATTTACAAAAACAGAAAATTAAATATTAATACAGATAATGTGTAGAAATAAAAAATGAATTAATAAAATTAATTAATTTCAACAAATGAACCCGGTTTATTTGGCATAATTGTTCTGTTTATTGATATAAGTTACCACACAAAATTTTTTTACGGACTGTAAGGATTTATATTTAACAGTCTTTCTCGGATTCTCGGATTATTGCGATTTTTATCGTTTGGTCGCATAATACTGTATTTGTTTTCCGATGAAAAATCAATTATATCTATCTTACTTACCAACCAATCTAGACGAAATTTTTTTTATGTATACATTAATACGTCAGGAATAATTAAAAAAATAAACAAAGTTACCAAGTGTTTATTTAGGCAAAAATTAAAATGTCATTTGGGGCCGTTTATAAAATACATTCGCAAATAAGGGCAAGGGGGCATTGCTTAACGTGACAATATGTGACAAAGGAGGTGGGGGGGGGGGGGGGGTTTAAAGAAATGTGACGTTCGCAGTTTATCAATTTGATTTTTTAATGATTTTTTACCGATTGAGTTTTTACCGAGAACTTTTTCGCAGCCTACTTATAAGTCCCTATACTAAAATTTAAATTTATCTCTTGCAAATCTGCCTTTACCTGTAGTGCCAACTTATATAAATATAATAATTTTAGCTATATTTAGCTTATATATAAAACAAGTTAAAAGTGCAAATCAGTCAAGGCAGGAAGTGTAAATACTATATTAAGGTTATTATTGTTATTTATTTGTTTATTTGTATATAGAAAAATAAAATTAAATATTCAAAACAGTTTTCAGATTTAACAGTTCAGATATTTTACAAAAAATAGATAAATAGGGGGTCTAGCTTCTGTGACGTAATATTTGTGGGTGGGTTCTAGCAAATGTGACTCAGCGTGACGAGGGAGAAAAGAGGGGGGGACGTATTTTAAATTTTTTGTATATTTTGTAAAATTTTTCATATGTAGATCCGGTTACAAAAATACAAAAAATATTAATCTAAATTTTACTATTCTGTTTTATCAAAAATCAAACATTTTTTTACAAACACTTAATCTTTGTTTAAATTTCTGTTAATTTGAATACGGTTTCCAAATAATTTTTCCAAATAACAGTCATCAACTCATTGATTATAGGTAAGTGAATTCCTAATATTTAGTTCGACTATCAATGGCTTCGTTTATTGATAATCGACAATTTTTGAATGCAACAAAATTTGTCACATGTGCACAGCTAAACTTCGTAATTTTAGCTTTGTTAAAGATTTTGACTTGTCTGTCTGTTCTACCTATCAATACAAGATAAATAATAATTACAAACGTATTTAGCTTTAAAACGTAGTTAAAATAAATTCGAAAAAAATTCGAAAATATTGTGCTTTCCAATAAGGAAGGCATTCCGCTCTGCGCTGTATTATGATTTGATATGGTTCTCTAAAATTTTTTTTTTAAATGTTTGCATTTGCTAGTTTATCCTTATTAAAGTTGTTATTTTCTATTTACCATTTCAAAATGTCGTCAAATCTTCTTGTTGTAGATAAGTAAAATTGAACCCACATTAAATCGTTTTTTATTTTTTCAAGTTTCGTGTATAATTGAAGGGTATAAGATAATAAGATCTGCATATTTGAGTTCAGTATATGTCTAAAAATACTTTTTTTTAATAAAAACACGTCATTGGCAGGGCTAATCTTATAGAAACAGCCAATCGAGTGTACAATTACAGTTTTTGGCCGTTTTTACGTGTATTTTTGAATGATCTTCAAAATTTAACTTTTATATTTGTAATTTATGTCAAATCCTATTATAATTTCATTAAACTAAATACTTCCAAATTATGTTGGAGGTTAGTTAGACGTTGGATTAGAGCTTGTATTAGAAGATTGAAGATTGAAGAAGTTAGAGATTGATTAGAGATTAGGTTTGAAGTTAGGATAGTCGTTACATTAGAGATAAGATTACATTACAGGTTAGGTTAGAGTAATAATATTGTCTAAAATACAAAAGGATATTGAGAGTTTAAACAAAAATTTTAACTTTAAACACATTTTAAATTTATAAACATATTAGAAGATCATTAATAATAATTATAGCAATTATTAGCACAATATAAAATTAATGATTAATCTTCAAATCGTTCGACTACTGAAAATTTTAAATAGATTTGGTTTTTTGACGAATTAGACAAATTTCTACTTTTATTTCTTTCTATAAATGATTTTTCTTATTTTGGACTGACTAAAAGTATAATTTACACGAAGTTGCTACTTTTTACTACAATATCCGTATTGATGTTCACATTACCATTATTTGCCTATATTGACATCCGGAAAGATACATCCAATCAAAATGGAAGCACCGAGTGGCAATTATGAAATTGTAGTATCTTATAGTTATTTTAACTCTTGATATGTATATTATTATTGTAATAGAAATTCTTATAACGCTTTTTATTGGTTCACTATAATCTATTCACACATTTATATGTAATATTGAACTACAGTAGGCAGATACATGTATTCTCGAGTAAAAGTATAAATCATACTAAATACACACTTAAATTTAATAATAATGTTATTGTGCCTTGTTCTCTTGCTAACTGTAACCACTTTTATTACAATATACATTTAGTACTTGCATATTATAGAGACTTTCTATATTGTTATTTTTAGTGGTAAACAAAAAAATCTTTTTTTAAATCTTCATTTGGTTAATAGGAATCACTATAATACACAAAAATATTTAAGAGTGGGTTTTTTTCAAAATTATTAATAAGTAGTAATCGATAATTAACCCTTAAATATTAAAAGTTAACATTCTCGCATAAATTAATAAGACAAACTGATATGTAAATTTTTACATTCACTTAAATAGAATTAAAAAAAAAAATAAAACAAATTTATTTGTCGGTTACAACACATTTCAAATGTAAGTCTACATTTTTTGTGCAATTAAATTATATAAACAAAAGATATCACATCTCTTGATATACTTTTGCGTTATTTGGCACAGGAAATTCATTACAATAAAATATTCTCAGAGCGAATAAACAATTCACATTACTTCTCATCCCAATTTTAAACCAACAAACATTGTCAATCCTCGAGTTTTTAAAACACTTAGCTATTTGGAAAAAAAATATTCCAAATTTTGCAATATGAAATTATAATTACAAAATTTTTTTTTTAATATTTGTTAATAGACGTGTACTTTTTTTTATTATTTTATTACTTAATATTATTTACAATTTTTTTCCTTGTATTTTCTTTCGCCTTGTTATTCCTTTCTCGTTTTTTTGATTATATTATTAAAAAAATTTATGATATGATTTTGAATTTTTCTACGTTAGTCAAAATTAAACAAATTCGTAATAACTTTAATTACACGTTTAAAAAATTCGTTTTTCTTATAGAAATAGAAATTTATCGAAAAAATTATTGCATATTATGTAATTTTTCACTTATTAGTACAATATGGTACCCACAGTTTAGTATTTTCAAAGAGTGATGTGCATTCTTATTACTTCCGTCTTCCGTGTCTGCAAGTAGGTATGTTGAACTTTTTCTACGATTTGCTTTTGTAATCCTAACTAGCTTTTCTTACCATTTTGATTTTAACAGCCGGATATGAAAATTTTAAAATAATTAGTCAATTTGTATTGTGTGATGGAATTGAAAATACATTAACATAATACTAGATAAATTGACGTTTGTATTCAGAACGCTCATGTGAAAGCTAAATAGACACAAAATTAGTACCTAGCAATTTTTTATACATTAATATTGCATACTCATAACTTTTTTATATACATTACATTCATTTTGGTATTTAATTCCAATGTGCTCGCATAGATTACAAAATTTTTCTATACAGAATTTTATAGATGACTTTTGAGTGGTTAGAAAAGAAATTTCAATTTTCAAAACTAGAACGACTCCGGCATATATACTTCAAACTTCTGAAGTGTATGAAGTTCATAAATATGAAAAGAAAATACAATAAATTTTATTAATTTAATATCTTGACCAATACATGCAAATGTAATATAAATAATTTAAACGAATTACACGAAGAGAATGTATTAGTCGCCTATTTTTTGCACTATTATGTTCGTCGAGTATCAATATTGTTCATGACTTGAGTGTCTAATGCTTAAGGAAATAAGTACAACGAATAGAGCACATCTAAGTATTTTTATATTTATTTTGCCTTTCTTAACGTTTACTTTCACGTTAGTGTACTGACCGCCAATGAACCGCGAAAACAATTTGGAATCAACTCAACTGCAGCATTCAATCAAACATGGTAAATCTTTAGATTTTATTACATAATTAATAAGTTAATGTAACAACTAAAAACGCAAAAATAATATAAAGGTCGATGAGTGAGCGTATACACTTTATTTGGGAAAAAGAAATTGCATAGCGTAGATGTCATTGCTTTACAATAAAATGCACCTAACACTAATTTCTCGTTATTAGGTTTTACTTTTAAATTTAACATGTGTAACATAACATAAAAATTAGTTAACATTGTTAAGTTAAGTGTATACAGGATAACTTAGTAGTAATATACAATAGAAATTTTCAAAATAGATCCCCATCTTAAAAAAAATTCGAAATGTAGTTTTATCGTCTGGTTCTATGTACATATATGTACATTAACTGTAAAATTAGCATAAAATAAAATACTATATACCAACTTTAACTAACATATCAGCTTAAGTAGTCTATTTAGAAATTTAATGGTCCCGAACATGTAGGTGTTGATACTTTTAATTTATAATGCTGTATAAAATAGTGTGTTATGGGAACTAACTAAATATTGTGATGCCTCGAGCCTACTTTTATATCTATTTTTATAGCGTAAAATATGTAAATTAATATTAAACAATTTTAATTCATCCTGATGCTATACCGTCGCTTCTTTTAACCTTCATTTATTTGTCACGTTTAGTTTTTTCTTTCTCGTCAAATAAAGGTTACACCAAAATTTCTATCAATCAAAACTGCTGAAATTAAATAGAAATTGAAATCCCGTGAAAGTTTTACTGAAATTACCTATTTGAATATTAAATGAACGGTGATTTATTGGTTATTATGATGTCAATATAAAAAAATCTTAATTATAGCTATTATTAATAACTAATTATTAAACCTTAAAAATTTAATCGTTAAAAAAAACATAAAAGCACTTTAACATTAATGTTCTATTGAATTGACAAAAAGTTATAAAGTTATTTTGAAATCAAAGTTAATAGTTGGAAATTGAGCTGCGTGCTCATTAGAAGCCAGTATTTTGAGATTAAAATTTAGTTAGGGAGCTGTTACCAGTTTATAATTTGTTTATTTCTATTGCTATTCATAAATATAGCCAGAAGAAATCCCATGATTAATAATTTTTGAACCACGGGCTTACAATAGTAGACATTCGTGACTTTTAATAGTGTGACTAACTTGTATTAATGGTAGGAATATTACAAAAAAAGATACATGCAATTGGAATTTTGTATTTAAGAAATGTACTATGTTATGTATATGTCAATACCTCGTTTTCATTAGGTCACGAGAGTCGAACAATATCAAACACGGTTCGCACTTAAAATGGGTAACCGCTTGTGAAAGATATTCGAGAGGATAAATTATGGTTAAAAAGTAAAAAAGTAGTTAGAAAGTAAAACCCTCTATTCTTTAAAACAAATTAAATAATTTATTTAAACGTATTAGCGGCTTAGAAATTACCCATAATGGTGGTCAACACATTTTTTTATCTGTTGTGGGTTAACTCATCATTGGTTAACAGGATACCAATAAAATCATATAAACCAAACAAATACATTTTACTGACTATGTCAATTGTGTCAATTCAGAAACCGAACCAATCACATAAAACATAGATTTCTGACAGAATCAATTTAGTCAAATATACAACTGTTATCATTAACCAATTGACGATAATTGACAATCTTCATAAATCTGTGCTAGTAATCCTGTAGATACGGATCTCTAAAATGTGATATTTGAATTATTCATTAGGTGGAAAACCCCTGTTTAACTGCTTAAAATTGTATGGGTTTCACTTATTAAAGCTGTATTCTTTTTACCTATTTTATTTATCTCAGTTGCACAACCGCGATGAAGTGAGCTGAGACGAACTGAGATTAACTGAGTCAAAATGAGAAAAAGATAAGGTAAAAAGAACAACAAAAATTTACTACTAAGTATAATTTTTGAATTGAATTATTTTGAAGTTTGGTAGTACTAATCAAGCTGTTTTTTGTATTATTGTATAATGTCAACATAAACTTCAAAAAGACGAATTAAAAATTTAAGGTGCAGTAGATATTAAAAAGATTGCAATAAGTGACAAGTTTAATTCAAATCAATTAATCCGGGCCATATCTCAATTTGTCTCAGTTGTAACACTTCAAAACAGCAAGATCAGTTTGGGTATGGAAGGGGATAATTTTGTCACGTAAAACTCAGTTCGGCACGGCACAGTACTTATGTCAAAACGGTAAAAAAACAACCTTTCAAGTGAGTAACTGAGTATCTCAATACAATCTCACTTAAAATAGGTAAAAAGAACACAGCTTAAATCAATTATAAAACATTTTATACCACACACACTATTTGTTAATCTTCTGCTCCTTATAGTAAAATTTAAAAAATTACAATAAGTATACGAAGCATTCCAAACTAGATAGAAATTATAATTAATTACAAAAGATATCCCAGGAAATCTATTATTGAAATTTTGTGTTTTGAAAACGTATAAGGTTTGTGGTTTGAAACAATGAAAATCAGAGAAACGCCATTATACATGGTTTACATATTTTTAAATCACAAACTGCATAATATGTTTTCAAAATAAAAATTTTCAAGAATAGGCCCCCTGGGTAATTGGGATAATGTAATGAGCAGCTAAAGTAGTGTAAATATTGATGCAATATTGCATCAATAATGTATAACCATTTTGTAGATACTGAAATATTGTAATTTATATTTCCAATAAAATATGTATTACAATGTAATGTAATTAATGTAACAATTAATGTAATACTATATTACGTACTTTTCCTAATAGGTAGGGATCGGCAAAATACACGACAATTTGTATTTAAAATTCAAATATATTAAATATATTGCAATGTCCCCAGCTATACAAGTTTGTAAAACTTCACTTAATCCACAATATTCTTTGCTAGAGGTACATTCATTATTAATTTTTAACACGAGACTCTTGCAATTGTTTAATTTATAATCAAATTGTAAATTTTCGTGTCGTTTTAAAATGTCTCGTTACCGTCTGGCTGTTCACACCTGGACGCCTGGTCAAACTCGCTGTGAAACAACTCCACAAACAAACAAATTTGTTTTAAAAAAACGACTAAGAATCTTCTTAAACTTTCAAATTCTGATTTTTTTCACTTCACAAATTAATTAAAACAAATTCCCAATTTAAATTTAATCACTTTTTATTACAATTATCAAAATCAAAATTATCATAGCGGAAATAACGGTTTTCCGCCCATCAAGCTGGCGTAACATGTCCGTTTCCTCTTTTTTCCCCTTCTTACCTATCTCTATTGCCAACCTAAAATTCCCAAACTTAACTCTATGTACTGTATATTTACATATATATAGTTTACAACAAAAACAAAACAATTTTCAAAATAATTTACAAAATAAATAAATTATGATTCTTACGTTTTAAAACACGACAATATATTGGCGTGTTGACAATATAATTTGTTATATTAATTTTTTAAAATGTAAGGTTGGTAGAAAACGGAGAAGAGTAGACGCTTTTTGTCAAAGATGGCCGCTGAAGCGGTTCATTGAATTTTGGCTCCGTAGATTTTGAATATTTTGTGCAAAATAGTATTTTTGAAATTGCAAATTTTTTGAATATTAATTGACAGCTTGTTTAAGAAGATTTTTGGTCAAACGTGATCACAGTTAAACTTTGAATGTGAGTTTTGGAATTTTATAATTAACGATTTTTTTTATATGAATGATATTTTTTTGAATTGAAACTTTGAATTTGGTATAAAAGTTTATTAAAGATTAAAAATAATTTGTCGAGAAAACGACAAAATTTGATAAAAGGTCGATATTTTGCAACGCGGTGTCGCAGATAAGAATTTTATTACAATGCCATTTTTGAAAAATTTCATTTATTAAGTTAAATTAATTTGGTTGGATATTGAAAATAAAATTATATATAAAAAAAGAGCAACGTATGCATTAGTAGATACCACGAAGAATTAATAATTTAAAATTATAGGTTCGATCATCAAGAAAGTACAACATTTTTTAAGTGTAGAATTGATTGGAACGAATTATTTCAAATCAAATCTTGGTTTACAATTGCCGAGGAGGCGAACAAACTGGCGAACACTCTGATAAGTTTCTCTACTCCCGCATACCAGAGCTACGCCGTAGTAAAGTAAAGGGCGGTGGTATTTTTTATAAAATATCACTGCAATATATATTGAAATGCCCCGAGCTATAACAATCTTACAAAAACTTTTTCTTAAACCATAAATTACTTATAACTGGGCATCCATTTTTTTTAACAAGAGACTCTTCATTATTCCAAAAATAATTATTTAATCAAATCCAATTTTAATAATTCAATGCACTGTAAAATTTTAAATTGTTATTGGGCTCGTACTTTTAACCTTAACGTTTATCTCAATCGCCCGCTTATCACCATCGACATTCGTTCCTACGAATGCAAATTTAACCTTTTAATTTCCAGTATCCAAGTAGAATTTATTATTCGGAATATTCTTTTCCAAAATTTAATCATCCAAATCAACTTACTACCGCTCAGTAGCCACTCACAAATAATATCCAAATTAATTCCAAATTCATAAAAATAATTACGCAAAGATGTAAACGCATTCAAATCACTTTATTTAAATTAATTACTCACAACTTTAGAAAAATCATAAATCTCAAAATATCTTGCAATACCAAAAACTAGCGACCAGCTTGGTCGGCCATCTTGGCTAAAAAGCCCCGATAAAACCTCACTTCTACCAACTTTAATTTCCAAAGTTTTACCTCCCAAAATTCAAATTCAAATATTTCTTAAACTTAATATCAAAATTAATGACAAATTAACAGGCTAGGTAAAACTTTGGTTCGAAACATGACATTATATTGCCCTCTTATTTTTTTTCAAAATTTGAAATTTTACAAATTGAAAATTTTTAAAACAAAATAAACTGATGTCTTGTTACGAATCAATAAAGTCAAAATGAAATCTACCAAATATCAGAATATCTACAATATTTACAACAAGAACAAACAATAAACAAATAAATCAAAATCAAATTATCAAAATATCCAAATTATTTACAAACAAATTGTTGAAGTAATATTCCTTAAATCATAGGAAATCAAAATCATAATTAAATCAAATTTTCACGTAAATAAATAAATTCAATAAAATTTTTATAAATAAACAAATCATTAAATTTTTTATAATACCAAATTTTCCGAATTTTTCCTTTTTGCTTCCTTCTCCGGTACTTCCACATCATAAATCTCTTCCTTGGTAACAACATGTCCGGCTTCACTCTTGTCCACCCCCTACTTTTCCAAGTCTTCAAATTTCTCTCCGATCCATTTTTGTATGTCCTCTTTGATCCTGTTGAAATCTTCTTTTTGGTTGGTTCTTCAATTTTTGTATTTTCTTTCATTTCAACATTTTCATTTTTGTTTGTTTTAAATCCAAGTTTTTCATTTTTCCAGCCAAGTTCCGTTTTTCCTGCTGTAACCGTCAACCTTTGAACTTTTAATCTCCAAATTTTTCCTTTTATTTTCTTAACTTCGTTTCCGTTCTCAATGCAGCGTTTTAAATTTTTTCTCATTTTCAATAAATTTTGTGGAGCAAACAATCTAACAATTCCAAACTTTTCTTCCTTAACCATTACTTTATTAAGTTTTAAATTTTTAACCCTATTTCTACTTTTCAAAACCTTTTTATCATTTTTGCCCTTTTTTCTTGTAATTTTTTGTTTTTCTGTTATAATTAATTCTTTTTCTTCCCAATTTTGTTCAATTTTCTCTTGTTTTTCATTTAATATCTTCCCAGTGTGTTCCAATTCTTTATCAAATGTATTCTCCATATTATCAATTTTGTAATTTATTTCGTCACACTTTGTGTTTATATCGTTTATAGCTTTTTTTAAATTCCCTTCCATTTTTTCCCTTTTTGCCTCCATTTTTTCCAATGCTTTAAGGACATCGTCCCAACTTGCCTGTATTTGCGCCATAGTACGGTTTGTCAAAAGTTTTTCTAATATTTTTTGTTCTTATCTCAGGGTCTATAAGTAAGTTCAAATATTAAATTTCGAGCCCCACGTTAAGGGATGCCAGTTGACGTGTAATTCACCCTGGTTGTATTTTGTTTACTTATTTCAAATTAAATTTGTTTTTCAAATTTATTAAAATCAAATCCAATTTAATTTCAAATCAAAAATTTCTTCAAGGGATCGAAGTTTTGGTTTTACCGTTATCCAAATCGCCTGCTTATCTGTCTGGCCACACGCTCGCTCTTACAAATAATTTTAATTTCCAATTTTTAACATAAATCGAATGTCTTACTCGAAATACTCGTTCTGCAAATCAATCAACCAGATCGAAACTATTATCGCTCAGTAGCCACTCAATGAAATTTTATCCAAACTCCAAATTTCAAAAATTATATCATTCAAAAAAAAGACGCAATAATGCATTCGCATCCAATCATTTATTTACTCACAATTTTAGAAAAATCACAAATCTCAAAATATCTTGCAATACCAAAAACTAGCGACCAGCTTGGTCGGCCATCTTGGCTAAAAAGCCCCGATAAAACCTCACTTCTACCAACTTTAATTTCCAAAGTTTTACCTCCCAAAATTCAAATTCAAATATTTCTTAAACTTAATATCAAAATTAATGACAAATTAACAGGCTAGGTAAAACTTTGGTTCGAAACATGACAATATTTTATTGTAAAATATGTATTTAAAATACAAAGTATATTGAAAATTTTTGTTTAAAATATTAATGCGCGGTAAGAAGGAAAATAAGAGAAAGAAAACAAAAAATAGGATAATATAGCGATTTCCTTTATCATTAACGATATGTATTGAACATGAAGTTGTGGAACAATAAAAATTTTATGATATTATAATTAGAGGAATTCTTAAATATTAAATTAAGATAAAAGTACAATAGAACAATTATTATTATTTTAAACAAAATATATTTTCAAGTTTAATGATAATTATTCAAGTATGAATAATTTACCAAATACTGTAGTTTTGTATTTTACTTTCAAAATATTTTTATATGAATATTATTAACATGTTTTAAACTAAAAGAACTTCAAAATTGTTTAAATAATGCAAAACAACATTTGCTATTGCATTTTATGAGTTTGTGGTTTTAGTTTATCCACACAGCAAGCACTATTTCGTGGGTTACTAAATATTTCTTAATGTTAATTTAATTAAATACAATTTTTGAAATTTGCGAACAGCTTACATAACGAAGCAGAACATCAAACATAATAATACTGAATTTTGATTCAAATTCTAGTAGAAAAAAATTACAAAACTATTACAAAAAATAGTGTTTTCAAAAATATTTTAGCAATACTATAATAGTTTTTTTATATACTATAATATAGTAGTTCAGTATAGTAATGTGATCAATATCGATTAATATTGTTGATTAATATTATATCAACATTGGCTCAGTCAATTAGTATGGCTAAATAATATTTTTAGAATATTATACCAATATTCATACTGTAGAAGACAAATCATTTAATCAATGAATTATTGATTAAATATTAAATTAATCAAACCTAACAAATGTTAAAATAATAAATTTTAACTGTTAAGTAAAGAATACAATATACTACACAGAAACATAATATTTAAAAAAACACTAAAATGACAATAATTCACATTTAACAGGGTTGAACTTAGAATATTTGAATAAATAAGAAATTGAATTCTAAAAAAATTAGGCTATTGAAATGATAAAAATTACTTTAAAAATAAAAACTCTGTAATACGATATAAATCAAATCAATTTCTTTTTTATTCAAATATTCTAAGTTCGACTCTGTTAAATGTGAATTATTGTCATTTTAGTGCTTTTTTAAATATTGTGTTTCTGTGTAGTATGTATTCTTTACTTAACAGTTCAAATTTATTATTTTAACATTTGTTAGGTTTGATTATTTTAACATCACATACTACCAAATAACACAAATTACTTAAAAAATTCATTTTTTAAGTTATTTTCTATTTAGATTAAATATTAGATATTGCTAGTCAATGTTGTACCTACGTTAATTGAAACTAGACAATATATGTTAATTTAAAAACAATTTAAAATATTATACTTAAATAGAAAATCTAATGACTATTTTTTGACTTTAATATTTTATTCTACCATGATTACTTTGTACCCAGCTGCCATGTTTCTATTAATATTGTTACACTTTATTGGTGAATTATTGTAGCATTAACGTACCAATATTCACTTTATATTGTAGTACTAATAATATTGCAATATTATAACAATACTGCACATATATTTAAGCTAATATTAATACTATATTGTACCAATGTTGTTATACGTAAATTATTGGAAATTAATATTGTATTAATAGTGGCTGAAGCTAGGCAGACTTTTCTTATCCATTACGCTAATTAAAATATAACCCAGAAGTGATCCGCTGCAAAGTGCTAAACGAGGGTACAATATCATTTTTAACTTAAAATTGTATGAATTATTTAAAGCTCAATTTTTTTACCTAATAATTCTTAAATTTGTCAAAACTAATCCACTCTGAAGTTAAGAAACTAATATTAATAATTTATTTTGTACCAATATTGCACGAATATCAACACCATAATGTACTAATATTATTTTATATTATTGGCGTAATAGTTTTATTTAATATAGTACCAACAGTGACTCAAGTTAAGAACCCAATATTGTAACAGTATATTCATATTACTTTGTACTTGTTAATAATGAATATTTTAAATTATCTGCAAAACTAAAAATTTTTTAGACGCTTGCCATGATGTAATAAACCTCAAGAGTTAGAAGAATTAACCAGAGTACATATGTATAAAGAAAATTTTAAAATACCATCAATAAAGAAAATTCCTAACTAGATTGAAACTATTATCCAGGAAATCATAAATTTAAAGTTTGCACTAGATCCAGAGAAGTAGTCTAAACATACTTTGTTTCGTGGTTTTGACGACTTGCATGATAACATCTAATATTTAGTCTCAGAATTATTTAAACCTGCTACAGACAATTTATCCTAATTGGAAATGATTACAAATCTAAAATGAGCCGTCCAAAAATTGAATTAGCCAAGTTTAATGGTTACTTAAAAAACTTTATCCATACTATTCCGGGATTTTTTAAAGGCAAAAAATACAGTTCATCATTATGATGAAGATAAAATGATGGATATCCTCATTACAACGTATTATTAACTAATTAATTTTAAAATTAAATTATTAACGCAATATGTTATTCAATATTGTAATAATATTTTCTAATATTTATTCTTTTTTTCAGCGTAATGTCGGGACATTTAAATAATACAATTGAATTACAAAATCTGGTTAAAAACCTCTAGAAAAAGAGGTTACTAACTGCGTAACAATTGTCGAAAATCAGGTAGACAGTCAAATGTTATCAGAGGTGAAGATGGTATTCCAAGATTTGCCCAAACGTAAAGAAGAATTTTAAAATTCAAGACAGAAAGAAGTTTACTGATGATCTGCATAATTTTTGGGCATCGCATCCAGGATCAAACTCAAACATTAAAAAAATTTTACAAATACATTATTAAGTTTTCACATTTCAATTTATTTCATTGGAGACATTTTCCATCCGATATTTATTTTTTATCGATAGTAACCCTCGCGTGGCAAAGCATGTCTTTGAAACTAGGAAAATTTCAGGAGACTTTCACGAAGGAAATATTTGAATGTGCATTTCACGAAGCCGAAAGCTGAGGGAAATTCAACGAAAATATTTTTCGAATCACATCCAGGAACCTGCTTTGCCACATGAGGGTTACTATCTTCCAAACAGAATAAATTTTCCAGAAATTCTTTTTTTCCAGCAAAAAACATATTGTTCACTTGCCTATCTACGGAAAGTTTTTTATAAGCATTGATTTCGAACATTCAATTAGAAAGCATTGCAAACTTTTTAATTAGCTTCAAGCTATACATAAAGTATAATATTAATTTAAAAATCGAATCCCAAAAAATAACTAAAATAACTAATCATCAAATTTTTTAGATAAAAAAATATTATATTGATTAATAAAATAACTAACTATAATTCTAATTAAAATAACTAATTCTAATATATTGGTATAATAGTGACTTTTCAATGAAATTTTTACAACTTTTAATATTGCCAGGTAAGTTATTAAATATTTTTATCCTTCTAAAAACTTTTCGGTTTATTATTTTTTTACTTGTTCTATGACGAAATTCAGATTACTACTAGTGGGATGATCATGGATTTCATTCACACATTTTAATTGTATACTCAAATATTCACGTACTCATTTAAACTTATTAAAAAATATAAAAAATACATTGCTCAATACTCATGATTTTATGCCACTAATATGTTCTTAATCGGTGTATATCTGATACATTGTAGTATTATTTTCATACACTTATTTTAATTAATTTAAAAAATTTTTTATTTATTTGTTTTATTGAACAATGGTACTTCTTTATATAATATGTATAGATATGTATATAGAGAGGTGCTACAGGCCTTGTAAATCCAGGACATTGGTTATAGTCAATTAGTAATTAGGTGTTTAATATCTTAAACGTGTTGCCAGCACCTCGTAAATAGGAGAAATGGTTGTAAAAATCATAGCAATTAAGCATTTTAACTACTAGTATATATTTAAGCAAATTTTTTACTGCAAAAATAAGAAATATTAATTAGTTGCTCTTAAAAGCAATTAGAATTCAGTCTCACAAGGATAGCATTCCTTCTAAATGTAGGATAACCATTATTATATTTAATTCAGAGAAAATTGGCAATTCCAATATTTATATATACAGATTTACAATCTGCCTAATATTTAAACAATAAGTAAATCATTTGACCTATCATATGACATGAGGAGAAGATTCCGGTGTATGTTTTCATTAAATTTAATTTAATATTTTAAGTATAAATATCAGTTGATTGAAAGGACGCAGTAACTACTTAAAAATGTGTAGCTAGATCTGTTGGATTAAAACGTTTCAATGTTCGGGATATTTATATATTGTTGAAAAATATCGAGCTAATTTAATAAAAATGAAACTGACGTAAATGAACCAACGTGCAAAGCAGTCGAAGATAATCTGATTTGAAGATTGCAATTGATGATAGAGAAATCACAGTTATAATTTGAGATAGATGTTAGATTATATTGGATCGGGTACTTTATTGCATTAAGATTTATTTTATTTTATTATAAGATAATTAACATTTTTTTGATTATATGAGCCAGATGATGACTAAATTATAAAACTGTCAACTTAATAAGGCATTATGGTTCTAATATAGAACAGGAAGTATGTACGTAGGTTGTTTTACGACTTTAAAATAAATTAAATTTTCTGCAAATAAGTGAATCTCATACAAAACCATAACTCGCAGCGATCTTATCCTTCTGGGTGAAAGTTTGTAGGTAGTATAAAGACCACTTTAACCTAAGATTAACAATTATAAATAGCAATTTAATATTAATAGTAATTGATCAAAATATTCCATTCTAAGTAATACTAGGAACTACCGCCGATTACGTTTGAAAAGTTTTATCCATCTGGAAGTGGCTCTAGGTACTGATGCTATAAGAGTGAATGCAATGATAAAAAGCTAATTCTTCTTAAATAACACAGGTCAACACGATTTTTGACTTTGATAAGAAGATATGAAATTTTGATAAATCTATTGATAGTTAGACGAAAAAAATATACATGGCATGAAAAAGTTTGCTTTTGTATCCAGGGAAAGCGGTTGATCAGTATTTTAGAAAATCCATAATCGAAATTTTTATTTATTGATAAATCGAAACAAATGTAATTGTATGTAATTTTTATAAACTTTTACGATATCAGATTACAAAATAGTAAAAAAAAAATTTAACAGTGAACCCTATTACTCTTTTTTCCATGTTCATAAGTACTTTCTCTCACTAAACCCCAAATGTAGTTCCCCATCATACTTTCATTGTATTGGCCCTGATAATCTTGTTCTTCTGAACAAGGAGAATTGTTCCCATATTGTTTTAAAATTTATCTAAATGAGCATGCAGCATATATGTACTTTGAGAGATATTCTGCAACCCATAGTTTAAATTTTTTTAATGTTTTTAACATCTTCATGTGCCATATCCGGTTCCCCGGACGTTGGCGACTTCCTCTATTTGTGTTGTGCGTTTGAAGTATTATCATGCACATAGTGGACCTAGTGCTTAAAGCAGGCTCCGAACCACGAGAAGTGTATACACTTCATCTCCAGAGAGGGTGTACCAGGCAGATTACACCTCGGTGGTTTGCCATTGCCTTTCGAGGGAATACTGTCAAAATAAAGTTTTTACTGATCCCGGAGTCAAACCAGGCATTCAGCATTGGCTGAATTAACCGCTATAGCTGTGACCGACATTTTCAACTTTTGCAATTACTACAAGCAACATGTGGAGCCCAGGTCTAGTCTAGATTTCAAACAGGGGAGTTAAAATGAGCTTCATAGGCTTCACAAACCTTTTCACATGCGTTTAAATAAAATTTTGTATTTCGCACTTTAATAAATACACCACATTTATAACAAAATGCATCAGCATCATATTTACACCTTTTTGACAACATTTAAACCTCTATGAGTCTTCTAGAAAACATTCAATTGTTGTTTATCACTTAAGCGACATCTGTAGACATTGTGTGAATGTTACAACCCCCTCATTTTTCTTAGTATTTTTCAATATACCAGAACTATTTAATATGTCTATGATAACTCAAAAAATTGATTATTATCATAACTACTATAAAAGCAAACTTTATATGAAATATGAGAACTTTTTCCTTATTTTGAAGTATAATGATTAGAAAAATCATAAAATAAATTTTAGGACAAAGAAAAAAATGGTTTTTGTCGAGTTGTGTAATCCTTTTCAGAAAAATATGTTGACATAAAATTAGATTGTAATCGCGAGGTTTTGATTTTTGTATTTTATAAACTAATAAATTCAAAGACTTAACAGTAATGGTGACGTTAGGCAGTTAGATTAGATAAACTTAGGAATACGCACATAAATCTGCCTGTGTCTAATTTCTGTGACCCACTCATATCCCTAGTTCCGCTTGATAAACTTTTTGCCAACCTACAATAAAGGGATTCAACGAATCATTTTTACTTGGCACCAAATGTTGTTTCCAAGTCATGTCTAAAAGAAATCGTCTCGCTATTATCGAACTATACCAAGCTGTAAATTCGGCAAAGAATATAATTCAAAGCCTTCATCTCCCACATTCAACAGTCTTCAAAGCGATATAATGATACCGGATGTTAGATAATTAGATGCTAAATTCACCGAAATCCAAAAATCAAGATGCGTCATGTATCCAAGAGTCTTCAAATAAACCGCAAAACAGTTTGAAATATAGCCAAAGAAGATCTTAACAACTATAAAAAGCTTCAAAAAGCTACAAACTAAAGCTCATACGACTTCAAATAAGCAAAGTCATATTGTAACGGTTCGGGGCAAAAATCCATAAATATTTACTGACAAAGAAATGACAAAAAACTGACTGTATGTGGTCAAAAACACCTCTCGGAGAAACTAGAATTATTGCTAGAAGCCAGAAACCTAAATCTGTTATAGTTTGGGCTTTGGGGTAGATTTATCACCGTGAAAATACTACCATTAAAATTTAACGATGAATGAGTCAAAGTGAACTAAAAATATATCATCGTGAAATTCTCCAGGAAGTAGTTTTTTCCTGGATTTGAGAGCATCATACAAATAATGATTGAACATTCTAACAGGATTGTGCTCCGGTTCACAAAGCGACATTGACTCAACAATGAATTCGAGACAAATTTCTGGATCTTATTGACGTTATCAATGGTCACCGTAATCTCTATGAAGAACTCCGTATGTTTAGAAATGCTGCTGATCCTTTTAGTAAATGTTAGAAGTTATGTATCGATGCCTATGGAGGTTATTTTGAAAAATTGTAATTTTTCTATTAAATAAACGTCTTATTTACAAGTTTATAAAATTTTCAAATGATTTGATTCAAATTCCTTAGAAATAATTAGATGTTAACCAATCGCCGTATTTTATTGTCACCTTGTATATTATCAAATTTATTCGGGCATCTTGTGACAAGCAACGTAAGCTGAAAATTTAAAACATCATAAATAATGTAAAACCGTCCAAGTCAATTTCTGCTAAAGAAAGAAAGGAATAATTTGAACAATAGAAGATGTGCTACATATTATTAGAACTAAAAATTTTGTATATTTACGATTAATTTACTTGCAAAAAATTAGTTTATTTATTTCCAAATTAATAGACCGCGCTTTAAATGATTAATATTTAATTTAAATGATTGCAATCATCCAAAAAAATTTATTGTTATCTATAAATAACTTATAATGTTTGATAATTATTGATCATTTGTTAGTATCTAATAAAATTTAATTGGTTTATTATGTGTGCCACAGTACTTTAAAAATTCTAAATTGTAACTAGTATCCTTATATACAGCGTGATTTAAAAAAATAACTTATAAGTTAAAATAATCGGTAAGCTATTTATATAGAATATCTTCGAATGTAAAGATAATTTCCGCCTTTTACTTTCTACGAAACAATGTCCCTCTAGGTTTCTCTGGATTTTTTGTTTTCCATTTCCTTTTATAATTTTCTATAGTTTTCTTATTTTGTTCTAACAAATTTATCTTCGTCTGCATTATATTATAGCATCATGGTTTCTATAGAAAAATAATTATTTTATGATTTTATAATAAAAAAAGACGAAAATATTACTGTGTAGTTATCATAATTGGGTCCAAACTGCTGAAATGCAGTGCACTATTTTAAAATTCGAAATCAACTGCAATTATTATTTGTTTGATGATGAGATTACAAAGAAAAATAAAAATCACTAATGGTACTCAAAAGTAAAACTTTCATTTTATAAAAAAAGTTTTCAACTGGTACAAGGACAACGATCATATTTATTTAATATTCAATTTAGATCAAATAACCAAGTCCGTCCGTAATTGCTGCAAATTGTAATCTACTTTTCTTATATTGCACAAAAGATGATACAATATGTTCGAAAAAATTAATTTAATTGTTATAATTAAATAATTATGATCTATCAGCAACTGATAATTATGGCGTGTGTGTTTTAATTCACTAATTCAATTGCTCAAGTGTGAAAAAAAACTTTTTTGGGCCAAAATTAGAAAAATTTGCACATTACTTTAAATGACTTTAATTAAAAGTTTGTTAATTGTAACATTTCACCTTATTTTTAAGAAATTAACTACCAGTAATTTATAGACTTGCTAACTTTCTCTTAACAGATCTTCTCACAAGGTAAAGGTTAACACGATTGGCATCTTGAATGGTTAATTAAATATTGTTTAGATTTTATAGTCTTTTATAAGTTAATCGGAATGTTTGTTATAATTAGCAAAAATTGTTTCTAAAAAAAATAATTCTAAAAAAGTTTCAGAATGTTACAATTGTTTCTTCAAGTTCATGGCTTTTTACTTATTCAATAAATTATAACAGCTTTATAAGAACCGGTTTGCTAAAAATAATATTATTAAAATTAATAGTTGTTAATTTGTTATAATAAATTGTTGGAATTAATAATGTTATATTCTATAGAAGCTCCCGAAAGGATCGGGGTGGATACGTGACAGACATAATCGGTGTCGGACCTTACAGAAGAGAAGCTCTCTAAAATTAGTTACAAAATCTGCTTTAGCTAAACATAAATATGCAAACCATGGTTATTCCTACAAAGTACCCAATTAAAATAAATTTGGTTACCAAATCAAAATAAAGCTCGTTGCAAAATTGCCGACAACAAAATTTGTTTCCGTCTGTCGCGAATTATTGATCTAAATGATTGTTGTCTAGCATTTACTTTCTTCATTAAATTGTTTAAAAAGCAATAGCAATAATAGCACTTTAATCGTTTTATAACAGCGATTATAGGGTACCCGACCGATTGGATAGCGTAATTATTTTTTCATGTTTGTGCTAATCTTCCTTAACAATAGAGTAGAAGCATATGTTTCTTTTTAATAACATGTTCATGCAAAAAAAAATAGTTGATTACTATATAACGAACATCAAAGAAAGATGAAGCTAAAGGCAATAGGTCAAACGTTGTACCTACTTCTTCCCGACTTTCACAGTAAGTAATGAGAATTTGTTAGTGTTACTAACAAAATCCTTTCAATTTCATATAAGTAATTGTACTGCAATGTGCAATAAACTCGACTTTATTCTGACTGATGAGGTTTATGTAACGATTTACGAGTATGTAATCTAACAAATATGTACAATTTAATTACATTTGCAAATTAAAATATTTCATTAATATTGTCAAGATGGTTTACCTATATCGTTCTGATTAATTTATCGTTTGTAAATATTACGTTTAACATTTTAGTCGGGCTTTAATTATAGGCATAATTAAAATTGCTAATCTGTTACCTAATTTTTTAATTAGTGTGTTAAACTTTTTTTAAATATAATTGCTTCGACGCGATTTTAACAGTCGTACGGCATTTAGTGCTATTTTCCGCATTAGGTATCACTGATTTCGTAGTTTCTTTATTAATGTTAATAAGAAATTGCAGTAATTTGTTTATAAAAACATTATAGTGTTAAAACATAAAAATATAGTTGGTTGGTATACAAATATCGCAAAAATTATTAAATTAAATGCTCTTAAATTTAATTTAATTTGACAAGCACAATTGATAACAGAAGCTATTTATATGTATATACCAAATTCAGACATATTTATTGATTTTTTGGGGATCTCATCCCACGATTTTAACTTTTTCCTATTGAAAATACGTAAAAAGACACTTTTCTAAGCATACTAGAACAAAAATTTTGTAGGATAATGCAAAAGTTTTCAAAAAAATCTATTTTAAAAATGTAAAATTTACATGTATTTTAGATACACCTTTTAACATGGCTGCATGATTAGCCGTTGTTGTGTAAAACAATACGCAAAACATTATAAAAATATCCCTGAACAATGATAGAACTCGTCAAGGGTGGAACTCGAAGCCATAGAACTCGTCCGAGTGTCCACCGCAACGATGAACGAACGATGAACTTCTTGGCAATATGGAGGTGCCACGGGGAAACCGTATATTTCCTTCAACTTATGTGGGCGGCGGGCGTTGGAATTTATTGAGGTGTGATTCCTCATTTGAAGCGTTAAGCTTGATCGGGCTGAGTATCGACCGCGACTGACAACAAAATTAATAGTATATCAAAGCACACGTACCGTCAACAAAATGAGACCATCACCGACGAGACCGTATCTCAACGTGAGACCGACCGTCATGCATCGGGGTGTATCATATTACATCTCCCTGCTGTTCGTTATTTTAAAATACCGTTATTTCGACAACTATTGCATAATCCTAAAAAATTTTTATGTTAATATACTCAGAAAATTGCCCTCTTTCCAATGGTCAATATGAAAAAGTTCAATTCTTGGAATGAGATACGCAACAGTAACCATTTCTTGTATGGAAAAAGCTGTTTTTTTTGTAATTATGGTATTTTTACAAATTTGATTGAGTTTAGGTGTAAAGGTGGTGAAAAAATAATACGTCAATAAAGCAAGTCGTAGAGAAAAAGAAAGACCCAAGATAAGTTGTAGAGGATTTGATAACTCAGAGTCAGGAATTGAAGCAATAGAAGCAAAGATAGACTGTGAAAATAATTCGGTAACTAATCCATCATAACAAATAGATCTCTGTAAGATAGCAAAATTCTGTCAGAAATATAGTGCTATTATTATTGCTATATTTAAAAACCATTTTTTCCAGAAAAATTTTTATAAATTTAACTCTCTTTTGGAGTGTGGCAAATATTTTAGAAATTGTCTGTTTTTTGGACATAAATATGTCTCAATGTTTAAAACTAGATATCAAAAAATGTATTTCAGGAGGTAGTTTAGCTCGCATATAACAAAATATTTTGTATTACTTCAAAATTTCGATATATTTTTTGTAATTTAATCAAGAATCAAGCAGTTATTTCAAAAGCTGTAATAAGATCAAAAATTGTTAATAATTCTTCTTCTTCTTCTTAATCTAGGACTACGTCCTGTTTTTTTAACCATGTGATATACCAAATTTATACTTGGCATTTACGGTTCTTTGAGCACTTGCATATATGCTGGTAGGGTGCTAACCTTGCCAGATGCATTCAGATGTTAATAATTGTTTATATCAAGTAAATTTAAAAGTAAACAAGTTAATTAAACGTAAAATAAAATTTTTATTTTATAAGCTTTCGGTGAGTTGTGTCACCTTCGTCAGAATAATAATAACAAGCAAAAACATGGAAACCGCAAAATAAAGTATTGTCATCTGAACGATCTATGATCTAAAAATCTTGAAGCCAAGGAGTATATGATCGTGGGTTAAGGAACAACCTAAATTGAGTTTCCGTCAAAGTAGGAAAAACTTAACCCCAATACGTGAACGAAATTAGACAAGTAGATGGCTGTAGATATTGCTCAAGCCATCTATATCGGTTTTCCTATTCATGGAGTTCTTTTCTTTCTTGATGCATATCATTTCGTGCAGAAGTCTATCTTGATAGTTGCTAACTGATTTTAAAATTTTTGCATTTTTGAAGTCTGCATTATGTCAGTCGACGAGTATTATGCTTAGCTATAGCAGTTGATTCGGGTTTGTTACAACGGATACTAGAGATATGTCCACTCATTCTCTTATGAAGCCATTGGTTGGTTTGCCCAATATATACCAATTTACAAGTTGTGCATTCGACTTTATATATTAGGTCTGGCTTTTTTTCTGCAGGAACGGGATCTTTTAATTTAGTGTAAAGTTGTCCGATGTTATTAGTGGATCTAAAGGTCATATTAATATTATGTGGTTTTAATATTCGTTGTAGTTTCTCGCTTAGGCCTCTGACGTAAAGCATGACTGTGAAGTTAGATGTTTCTTTCTTTAGACTGCTACCATTGTAGAGTTTGTTCACACGATCTTTAACGATTTTCATCACAAGTTTTTTAGGAAATCCATTTTTAAACAGTGTCTCTTTAGCTATATTCAGTGTTTCTTTCCGGTATTCGCCGTGTGTTAATTTTAGAGATCTATCGACAAGGCCTATGGCGGTGCTAATTAATTGGCTTTTGTGATGGTAGGAGTTAAAGTTAAGGTATCTTCCTGACCAAGTTTGCTTTTGGGTCCACTTATACTTTAAACGGTTTTTTTCGCGAATTAATTGTATGTCCAAGAAAGTTATTTTATTGTCTTCTTCTTGCTCGATTGTGAACTGTAGACGGGGGTGAAATCCATTGAAATGCTCGAGTATGAAATCTTCGTTGTCTTGAGGGATAGCGGTAATTATGTCGTCCACATAACGTTTATAAAATGGTAGTTTATAAGGAAGGGTTGATATACGGTCTTCTTCTAGAATCTCTATGACAAGATTGGCAATCGTCGCGGATATAGGGCTTCCCATGGCAGTACCGAATATTTGTTTATATATTGTGCCATTGTATTGAAAATACGTTGTTTCTAGGCAGAACTTGAGAGCATCCAAAAATTTCGTTTTAGGAATACTTGTATAGTTTTTTATTTCGTCCCATTTTTCTTTAACTGCATTAGTGGCCAAATCAATAGGAATGTTGGTGAATAGAGATTTAACGTCCAGTGATACCAATTTATAGTCATTCGGTATATTTACTTGTTTGACTTCTTCTACAAATGTCCATGAGTCCTTTGTGTAGTATTTTGACTTACCTAAAATGTTAGAGATTATTCTAGATAGAAATTTAGATAAATTGTAAGTCGGTGATTTTAAGCTTGCGACAATGGGCCTTAGTGGAATTCCATTTTTATGTATTTTTGGTAGTCCATACATTTTAGGTGGTATAGCGCTATTTATCTTGAGCCAGATGGATGTAGATTTGTCAATGTATTTGTTTTTTAACCAGTCTGAAATCAATATATTGTTTTTAATCTGCAAGTTATTTGTTGGATCTTTCGCTAGAATGTTATATGTTGTCTTGTCGTTAACTAGGTCATTTATTTTTTGTTCGTAATCCTTCTTCTCCATTATAACGGTCGTGCTTCCTTTGTCAGCTCTAATTATCAACAATTCTGGGTGTTCATTGGCAAACTTCTTGATTTTAAGCGCATCTTGTAGGTTGGTGGATTTTTTGTTTTGCTCTTGTAGTTTGCTAAAAGTTTTAATACAGTTAGTGAATTCCATTATTAGTAGGTTTTTAGTATCGAAGTCCAGGTATTTAATGGCATTTTCCATTCCTACGATGATGTCGTCTGTTGGAAAATTCTTTTTTCTAATCATGTTTCAAAAAGTGTCACTTTTTGACACTCAAAAGTGTGCGGAAAAGTACTACTTTTCCGCCCTAGTGCGGAAAAGTAATACTTTTCCACACACTTGTGAAAGTGTGCGGGAAAGTAAGAAAAAGTTCTAATCTACTTTATTTATAATATACATTAACGGTTACATTAGAACAATTATTAAAAGTCTTAACTGCGCTCGGATCAGTTTTCGACGTGGACACTCCAAAATTAACATCACTGCCACTTAAAATTCGCCACACAAATTGTATAACCATAAAAAAAACGTGGTCACTTACCTGTTCACGTTGTAATGGCTACTATCTATGAACTACCTACTGTCTATAATGGGCTACCAACCGCAAAATATAAAAATTTTATAGTATAAACGCCTATCTTTTTTCTTGAGAAATGAAAAATATTATTGGTTCTTTTTGAAACATAATTAGAAAAAATATTGTTCGATACTCGTGGAAAACTCATTTTTCCATTCTCGGCTTCGGTTTACAATCTCGGCTTTCGGCCTCGATCGTCAACCTCCGCCTTGAATGGAAAAATGTTAGTTTTCCTAACTTGTATCGAAAATATCTATTGCGTGAAGGGAACCGCATATTTTTGGCCTAGCTGTAGTGTTCTTCTAACTTCTTGTGGTAAAGTTACGTTAGTAAGATTTTTGATCCAATTATTTTCAATTTGGTCAATCTGTTTGATAGGTTTGGTGTTATTCATAAGTATAGAAAATTTTTTAGTATGCCGTTTTTTGATTTTATTAAAAACGTAGTTAAATCTTTCTTCCTGTGAATTAAGAAAATTAATATATAAGGTGTTAGGTAAACGGAATGCTAATTTCTGTTTGAGATATTCTATCTTCTTATTGTTATAATTGATGTTTCTTATGCAATCAGCAATTTTTTCGATTAATATTGCTTGATAGAAATTGTTGATTATTTTATCCGTTTTATTAGACGAACCTAGGTTGGATCTAAAGTTGTTATTAAATTTTATAAATTTCGGAGTAAGATTATGATTTTTGCATCTTATTAGGAATATACGTTGGTTTGTTAATGCAGTCTTCCTTTTAGTACATTTCGATAATTGTTTCATATCGTAGACGGCTGTCATACCATACTGATGGATAATATCATTATATGAAGGCATATTTTACTACCTATAATCTGAAAATATTTAAATATATTAATTCTTAACTTGTGATAATTATATCAAGTAAATTTAAAAGTAAACAAGTTAATTAAACGTAAAATAAAATTTTTATTTTATAAGCTTTCGGTGAGTTGTGTCACCTTCGTCAAAATAATAATAACAAGCAAAAACATGGAAACCGCAAAATAAAGTATTGTCATCTTAATTGTCCAAGTTAAGAATTAATATATTTAATAATTGTTTATAATAAATTCTAAAAATATTGCGTACTTTTATAATAAAAAGTAGATCTTAGTCTGGATTCTCAATAAGCATAAGCTTAAGAAATACATAAGCCATATTAAGATTAATAGTTTAAACCTGTAATTTAGACTGGAGACATAAAAATAAAATAGAGACATAAAATTAATAAAATATTGAAAAAAGATGGGCTTACTTTACTATTCACAAAAACCATGCTACGCCATGCAGCTTGATTTAAATATTATCGGCTGTTCTATTAAGTTTTTATTTGTATTTATATTTTTTATGTTTTGTGCTTTTCTTATGTTTATATTCATTGTGAATCCACAGTAAATAATTAAATTAAATTAATAAAAAAATGTACCTATGCCACTTTATTTATCTTTTCAATTGATGCAAAAAATGGTTAATAAATTTTTATGTTAGAATGCAATTAAGCAACTAAATTGACAATTTTGATTTTTATAAATGCACTTATAATAAATTTTTTCAGCTTCAATTATTGTACAGAATCATTTTTCAGCTCTTTGAGACCCTTTTCCACACCTCTCATCGCCAAGGTTCAGAAACTTTTGGTATGTTTATTTCCTGATCAATCAAAAGACAACTCTAAGGTCAAAAATTAGAATCTTGGCATTTTCCTCTAGACCCTCCTTTTGAGCTTAAACCTAGAAAAAATATTTAAGTCTGAAAAGCGACATATTTTTTTTATTAAAAATAATTTATATTCTAAGAAGTAAACCTTTAGGCGATTTTTTTTTCGAATTTGTTATAAAAAAATAATGTTTTAAACAAAAGAACAAGTAATAAACGTACAGAAGTTATGTTGTTAATTAAAATCTAATAAAATATTTTTCAAATGAAATCAATCCTGCTGATTTATCTTTTTTATTCGGTATGTTAAAAGATTATTTATTTAAAGCAACTTTTAATACTAAATATGCATTTCTTCGTGTAATCGAATGTATTTTTTTTTTTCTTTCTTTATCTATGGTAAGTGCAAAACTATCAAATTATTTGAGATGATAGGTTTTTAAATTTGTGCTACTTGTGTCAGTGGAAAAAACGTATAAAACGGTAAATAAAAACATCAATAATTTAAAAATACATCCTTTGCATATTCAAGACCATGGAATTATTGGGGTTTTTGTGATTTCTCTTGTTTGGTTTTTGAGCTTTATTTTGTAATTGTCATATGCGTATTATAATATGCATATTCGTATGCGATCCCGTCAAAACGCTGTCGGGCAAATATGGCTTCGTATGCATTCAAGGTTGCATTTGGTTTTTTACAGAAATGGATCTTTCCAGCGTCTATGGCGCCTCCAAGGATCCTAGTAATGGTTTCTTAAGTGACGATAATTCTCCGACTTTGACCCTGAATATGAACCTTACTTTTTTCATGCTCGTCAAAGAAAACATATTATTATCATACACGAATCCAAATCCGATTGTTCTGATGTTGATGATATGGCCACACAAACCTTGCAGACTGCATTTACATCGAAAGCAAATAAAAACAGATTCAAAAAAGAATAAGTCATTTAGAAAACCCAAAAAATTGAAACTTTTGATGACAAAAGTTTCAAATTCTAAGAAAATTCCGATCTACCAAAAACAATAAAGCAATTAAATACACCATCAGACGTTTTCAAGTTCCTTTTCACGGATGATCTAATTGATAAAGTAATTGTTGAGCAGAAGAAATAGAACAATTTATTTAAATCATAATTTTCATGTTTTGTGTAAAGTTGCCATCAATGAGGATGTACCTTATATTGGTTGAAACATGTAAGCCCAATTGCAAATTTTCGAAACTGGCATGCAATAGATTTGAACCTGTAAAAAAGAATCTAAATTTTAACAACAACGAAGTATGACTGAAAAAACAATGGTTACAAACTACGTGAAGCTGAGTTTAGTTTCCTGGTTTGATAATAAAACCGTAAATATCTTCTCAACTTATACGTAGATAATAAACCGACAACAACAAAACGGCGACATGTTAGACAAGAAAAACAATATAAAAATATAACATTTTCTCAAGTTGCGGATGTTTATAATCAGCACATGACAGAAGTAGATTCACTTGATTCCTTGTTCTGTTATTACAAAATTCATTTGCGATCTTTTCAACCAATCCATTTGCGTTCAACTTCAGTTTCACATTCCCTTTGAATAGCCTGCTTTTAAGCTTGTGTTTGGAATCGTCTATTGTGTTCATATTTAGTTTTACGTTTCTTTTGAGTAGCATGTCTTGTAGATTGTGTTTGGAGTCTTTGGTTACGTTCATCTTCACTTTTAGCCTCTCGGTGCAATCGACATCGCTTAGCGGCTGATTTTGTACAGAAACCTAGCCCAAATCCTAGTGAGCAAGTGTTCCAAATTTGGTTTAAATCGGTCAAAGAACTTAGAAGTGTACCTAAAGCGATCAAACAAACGAACTTTCCTATTTATTTATGTTACAATTTTCTTTTTTGTAATTTTTCTGTTGTCACGCCACCTGGTGCCGACACAATTTTTGTTTATACTAATCTCGGTAGTCCATTCATGCGCGTTTGGATATAATTTTTATTTCATTCAAACCTTGTCTCGGCAATTACAATTACAACAATAAAAAATCAGTCCAATCGGTCGAGCCGGTCTCAAGTGATGAACCAACATTGCGTCATTATATTTTTATATATTTTTATATATTGAGATGTAATTTTATATAAAATATTTATTTTTTTAATTGTTTAAATTGTATTTCAATCAATTTAGTTTCGTTTGTAATTCAATATAAAAATGCCACGCTTAACTATTACGATGATACCGTCTTACAACTGTCTGACTTATCATTCAAAATTTATAATTCCTTCAACAAATTTTTAATTTAAAAATATAACATTTTTACCATTTAGTTAAATTTTTTTATTATTATCCAATTTCATTGCTATCAGTGGCGGATTTATACTTTTGCCGCCTAGGGGCTACTGGAAACTTGCCGCCCCCTTCCCGTCCTATTTATTTTCTTGTATTTTTTACAATTTTATATTATATATTTTACAATTTTAAATGTTACAAATTAAAAAATACTCTAATTGAATCGCTTATTTCAGAAACAACCTAAGTCACAATTTGGCAGTTTACAGGAGGTGAATTAAAACGTTTGATAAGTTTATCTAAACATTTTTAATAAAACTCGAGCTTGAGGTCAAAGGTTTACCACTAAAGTAGGAGTTTATCATAAACAAAAGCATTATAAATTAAATTATGTGTTACCCCCAAAAATGCATGTTGGTTTAATAAACTCAAAATAATCAAAATGTGACTTAGGTTGTTTCTGAAATAAGCGATTTAATTATTAATTGAATGCGATGCTAAAATTTCTTTTTAACCACGCTTTCGTTCCTTGCTTCTGATAGTAACAGATACTAATGTAAATGATTATAAGAACTTTCTTCGTAAACTAGATTTTGAAAACGAATTTATAACATCATCAAAGTCCAATTTTTTGGTTAGCTCTGATTTGATAGTCAGAATTGCTACATCTCAAAGGCATAATTTCATAATTTGCCAGCATAAAACTTTTCAAAACAGAAAACGGCCTTTCCGCTGAACAGTTGGATGCAGGGATTGTCAAAAAAAGTCTCAGTGCGATGTCAACATAAGGGTATATATCTTGTCGTTCGGTGTCATGCAGCACTTGGCAGCATTTAAGTATTGATTTTAGATATTCTTCCAATTCTTTCAAGAATCCGAAAAAATTTATACACTCGTTCACAAAAACCTTCGTTGTTGGTAGATCTTTATCATACAAATTACACAATTTCCTACTGTGTTCAGTAAGTGTCTTCACATCAAGGTCTTCTTTGCCAGCACTAATAAAAAATTCAAACAACGAGTAGAGCTCATCATACACAGTTTTTCTTTTTTCTATTACGATATTAATTTAATCTGTCAATAATTATCATATTGTAAGTATTGATTCTGAAATTTTCTCTGCCAATCAACTGTACTTCTCCTTCTCGGGTTTCATCTGACTGGATTTTTCGTATCTTTCTCCTGTTCTTTTCATCTTCATATATTGAGTTACATTTGCTTTCGCTAGCGCTCGATTTTCATAATCGTCAAATGCTCTTCTTATACTTTGAATATACTCTGATAATGATCCGTACAATACTGATATAGTTGATAGGTCGATCTCAGATGATTGCAATTTTTTACTTCATATTTTAAATCGAGATAAAAAATATCCCTATAAAAATGACAAAAAAGCCGTTTCTAACCTTTAAAGTCGAAGAATGTAATTAGATGCTTCACATTACTAAGGCACATGACTTATGGTCTGATAAATTCTTGTGGGTTTGTAAATACTCGTAATCATCAAAGCCTTCTTTGCTAATTTTGATATTTCTCCAAAAAGTTGACATGGTATACAAAAAAGTTTTCCAGAACTTTCTGAGTACATTAGGTAAGATCGTTTTATTTTCTGTCCATTGATTAAGCTAGTTTCAAACATAGTTTGAGTTAGATAACGATGTTGTCCCCCAATGGATCTTTTGGAGCGGCTAAAATCTAATTTGGAAATGTCTTGATTTCTTCTATTTTTTAGGACATGCTCTCAAGTGTTATCTTTGATAGGCCACAAAGTAGGATCATAAACCATAGCGTTGCTACGAAGTTTAGAATGTTCATCGTCACACATATCAGAGTGTTTCATAATAGTTGAGCTTGGCTGAGGCATTGTATTAGAAAAAACTTCATTGCCGACAAGTTCAGCAAAGTTAAGCCTACGTTCAGTATTGGAATGATTAAAATCATCTTCTTGCTGTTCATTGACTGACATTTCAATATCAATGTTTTTTTACAATTTCTACCTCATTAAGAGGTGTTATAGTTGGGTGTAATTCATTTGAAGGCAAGTCTTTTGCTAATTCACATTTTTGGATTTCCACGTTGGTTTTGCTATCAAATGATCCATTTCCAGTGTTGGGTTTCAAAAAATAATTCCATCACTCATAGTTTATGATGTAAGTATTGATGTAGTAATCTAGTAATTGATAGAAACAAAATTTGTGTCAGTCGCCTTTTTTCGATTCAATTGTAAATTATATTTTCTAAGTTGTTATTAGTTTATTCTAATCAGAATAAATCAGCATTAACCGATTATAACTTAAAATAAGTTAACTTACAATTAACTTACGTACTTACAATTTTTGCCTTTAGTTTAGAATGAAGCTCCCGGATACTGACAATATTAGAACGACAAAAATAGAAAAGTCGTATAATATAAAACCGTTTATAAATAGTTTATTTTATTTTAATCAATTAATTGAAATAGTACCTACTTATCCGCCTAATAAGCCTAATTATCCATTAGGTTTCTTCCACATGTGCTTTTGGTATTTTTTCAAAAATTTGTCGCCCCTGAATTTTGCCGTTCTGGGCTATAGCCCCTATAGCCCTCCCCTAAATCCGCCACTGATTGCTATCTTTACTCGACCATAGCTTCTGTTTTATTCTCACTTTCAAAATCATCCAAAAAAATCTTTCAAAATCAATATATAAATCCTTTATATCAACACAATATATCAACACTTTTCATCAAGAAATTTACTTATTTCAAAACTTGTTAAACTCAACCTTGTTAAAAATTTCATCGGACTATTGGACTCGACCATTTTTAGCATAAAGCCATTATTATCATTCTTATCAACATTCAAAATACCTCCATCAACTCATATAGAGTCATACAAATTAAAATACAAAATAATAACAAAACTTTCAAACAAAATAACCACATAATAGTCATAGGGGCAGTAATATCATTTTGAAACACAATATATAAATTTGGTTTTGAACATACATATAAATATTTGTTTTCAAAAAACATTATATTATTTATTTGAAACATTACATTATTTATCGAACATTGAAATACTTGTAATTTCGACCAGAATACATATTATTATAGTATGTAATCAAGAAATAAATCAAATTAATGTTAATTTTTTTTTTTATATTTGAAGAACATTTCTGAATTTTTTAGCAAAAAATCCGTAATTTTTTTATTGTCCAAATATTGAAATTTACAAGTTTATCAGAATTTTTCTGAAAAAAGGTATTTTAGTACCTGTGTATCTAAAAAACTAAACGGCCAAAATAAAATTCTTTTGTGATCATTATAACTATGACAGTGTACCTACTACAAAAATATATTTCAACAGTTTTTAAATATAAATAAAAAATTGCTACATTTCACACAAAATTCCGATATTATTAACATAATTTAACCAAGATTCAACTGGCTATTTCATACGCTGTAATTAAGATAAATTAATGTCATCGGTCTCATTTCAAATTTTTGAATTTGAATTTAAAATCTGCTTGAAATTTGAAATAAAATCGATTCGCACTCGCCCTATGCATTTTGGTGAAATTTTGGCTTTAGTAATTGAGTTGTAGGATTGTAAGATTTGCTAGGTGGGAATCAATGACAGGAAATTCGAGGCTTCTTTAGCCAACTATGGCCGACAGCGGGTGCAAAGTTTGGTATGCCCGCTGAATTTGATTTTTGATAAGTTGAATTTGAGTTTGTGATGTAATTTTTGAAGAATTGTGAGTAATAATAATTATTTTTGAATAAATAAAGTGAATTTGATGCGTATGCATTATTGCGTGATTTTAAAATTTTGATATTTTGATATTTGAAATTTGGATATTTTATGAGTTGCTACCGAGCAGTAGTTGATTGATATGGATGATTGATTTTTGGAAAAAGTAATAAATAAGTAATAAATTTCGATTTGGTGTAAAATTGGAAAATTTAAAATTGTATTTGAACGAACGAGTGTTGCAATTGATAAGCCGGCAATTTGGATAAGGCGAGAAATCAAACTTTGTTCCTTTCGAATAAAATTGAGATTTTATTTTATTTTGGTCGAATTTAATTTAATTAATAATTATTTTTGTAATTTGGAGACACAGGGGTCATCGCATTTATTGGCGCCGCAACGGGAGGCTAGATTTCTTCGCAATACATATTTCCTAACACTATTTTTTGAGTAAAAACATAAAAATTTAATCAATTATTTTTAATGGAGATAACTAAATTACAGAGAATTAAATTATCTTTCATGCCTATTTTTTATTAGACCACATTTGAGCACATCGCAAAAAATTACTCCATCTTAAAAAAATTATAAGTATCTTGATCAAATTTTGAGAAAATTATACAAATTTTATTATTCGACAAACCTTATGTGTACTTGAGTTAATTTTCAATTTACAATATTTTTAGCTAGGTTTTAGTACAATTTTGTTAATAAGGATACGACTTACGCTTATATTACTAGTAGAAAATCATGACGAAGACAGGTGATTGAGATTTTGAAAATTGTACTGGGTTATTAAATAATAATAATTGAGGAACATTTAAATTAATTTCAGATTTACAATATTTTTTCTAGGTTTAAGCAAAAATTTCACCTGAAACGCCTGTGATAAAATATAAGTATAAAGTGAAATTTAAAATACATGGAAAATTTATGTTTAAAATACAAAATACAAGATACAAATAACTGTATTTTAAATTTGTATTTTAAATTCATGTAAAATCGCACAATTGATCAATCAAACAATCGATAAAACGAACAATGAATCTCTGGATATGGATTCAATTTTGTGATTGCCGATTAATAAAATAATCAAATAATTAAATCAAATATTCGCTTAACTAAGTGATCGATTGATTGATTAACAATCAATGTTATTATTTCTTTAATGGAAAATTTAAATATTGCACAAAAACCTAATACTTTATGTATATTATTTAAATTCAAACAAGCAGCCCCTTTAGCATGGGGTATACACAATTACATTTATTTACATGCAGATAGCAGTCAAAAACATGAATCATGGATTAACGTAGTGTGAATTTTTATGTTTTTCAGAAAAACTATTTTAATAATTATTATTATTATGTCAAAATTATTAAGAACAAATTTAATTGAACACGCAAAGTTATAAAAATCTGAGACCTACTGACAGGTATTTGCGGTCTTTCTATTAATAAATTTAAACGAAGTTGAAGTAGTAGTCTAAAAATTGCATACTATTTAATTTGTAATTTAAAATTCTATTGGTTACTAATTAATTTGATATTTAGACTTCCTTTAATTTATGATCTTATAGTTTACTGAATTTTACAAACTAATAATTGATTGGTTACACAGGTTAGTATCACATTTTTGTCTTGCATAGTTGCATAGTAGTTTCTAAATTTTTCAAATTATTTTTAAAAAGTGTACCGAGAAGTTCAATCGGTCACCGATGTCAATATTTTCATACTGTAACCTCTACAACGAATGGATTTGTATGTATGTATACGTGTGCATTTCAATATCATAAAATTATTTGAAATATTTTATAAACATTTTTGATTTCTTAATATATAATTTTTTCTGTTTGTTTATATTTTCATTCGATTATTACGATTAAATGACGAGTTAGACAAAGAACGAAACGCGTGCATTTTACTTTTGTATTTTTTTTATCAGAGCATGGTCGTAGGTTAGTACGAATTATTTCAGCGTTAGATTTCTACATCACTGATGTGGGTTTGATCCCCGATCAAGTATACCTAGTTTTTTCTCTCGTGTTCTCTTCACAAGGTACTGGCAATACTTTTAAAGTATCGGATGCTTAATTTCTACTCAGCTTTGAGTCTACAAGATCTGTAGGACTTCTAAAAATAAAAATATTCGTTTTCATTTGATTCAAAATTTTTGGCATTATTCATTTTAGTTAAAACATTTTAAGCAATACTATTGGATTCACTATCTTTTGACCGATAATCATTTGGCAGACCAATTAAATAAGAAAAATAAATGTTTATAACTATATTGAAATGATATTTTATATAAAAAAATCCCAAAATTCGATTTCAAAAAACTTATAATGAAAATTATTTTGCTTTAAAATTTGTATACTACCTCAAGGATCAAAAAAAGACCATACGTCGCTCTTTTAAAGGTTATTTTAATTTCCAAAAACTCAGAACAAAAAATGATTTTAACTACGGCCACGATTGACTAAAAATAGTTTTTCAAATCAATGTCAAATCAACAAGTACTCAAATATAATTCACAATTACAAAACTATTTTCAGAATTTACGGATCCAAAAATTCATCAACCGCTCCGGCGGCCATTTTTGGCAAAAAAGCACCCACTCTGCTCAGTTTTCCGCCAACCATACATTTACAAAATTAACATCAACAAACTTTAAATACAAAAATTTCTAAAAGTATCAGGGGCGGTCAAAAATTACTTTGTATAACACAATATATAATATTTTGTTCGTGTGTGGCTTTGTTTTACTGCTGAACGGCTGGACCGATTTGGATAAATTTTTTTTAACGTTCGCAATAGTCCGAGTAAGGTGTTTAGATAAAGAAAACTTGGAAAACTTAAAGAAGTTGCCCGAAAAATTCGGAATTAAAATTCATATGCAGACGATTTCGGAGGCCGACAGATGGCGCTATTTTGACAGATGGCGTATTAGGACAACGTCTGCCGGGCCAGCTAGTATTAAATAAATTATATTGTTTTATTTAAATCATAATACTAAAAAATATGCAATATGAGCAATGCCACGAAGGAAGTCGTATGGAGTTTTGTTAGAGAAATCCACGACAAGTTATTTGAGCCTGTCCGCCAGTTTGACATACTTTTTCTTGGAATGACTGGGCTCTTTTAGCATTACCTTACACACGATCGAGTCCATTAATGAATTTAAAAATTGTGAGATGATTCTTTTGATCCGATTTGATCTGGCTTCTCATTGAGTAATAATTAATTTTACGTAAGATTATTGCGGGGGGAGGGATTAAATTTTCGTATTTCGGATTTTAGCTGGAATGGTACACTTAACATCACAAACAAAAATGATATTAGAGCTCTCATTTAGATACTTAGCATTTGACGATTCTCACAGGCTTTCAGGTAAAAATTAAGCTAATTTATTATATCCAACACTAATACGGCATAAGTAGAGCAACTTTAGTGTTTGGTTTTTGGAAAATGTTGATAAGTCAGTGTCCATCCAGAAATGGAAAATCTCGAAACCGGCCATGCGCTGAGGCTATTTGATCCATATTTTTGACAGTTATCTGCAAAATATAATATTCACCCGACCGTATCCATTTTACTATTTTTGTGAGATAGATAGATGTTTGTAGTTAACTAAAACAATTTTCTTGTCTCTTCTCTTAAACATCAGTTTTAGCTATGCTTTAGCAGCTTAGTAGATACCTTAAAAACTTAGAAACGATTTTACATCAGATTTATCCGATTATTGTAAAATTCTAACTTAAGTTCTTTTTTAAGTAATTTTACTACCTTATATTAGAAGAACCAATAAGAACCAATCAAATTAAAGTATAAATATTTGCAAACGCTTACAATACAGTCCAATACAATACAATTAAGCCTTACGTGAATACTTTATTGATATTAGCCACATCATGCTGTTCTTATTTCGTTGAATCTTGTTTTAACAATTAAAAACTTCATGAGATTTATTGCGTACGATAATTTAATTCATCATTATTTTCACGATATAAAATTACAAAGGATAGTCAAGTAAAGCGTAACCTAGTTTACAAGATAGGTAAATGTAATTCAAATGATTGACGCCCTGTTATGTAAAAACATCTTCCGGTTAAGACAAACAATAAAAGCTTTTTAATTGTGAAATGCAACCATTAAGCAAATTATATTTTTTTTGCCATTTTAAATTTAATATTTGTAAAAGATACAAATAATTTCAATGATGCACATTTCATTTGAAATATAAAGTGTATACCTACTATAAACCTATTATACTCTTAAAGGTACGATTTAAATTATTCAACGGAGAAATTCTTTCACCTTTAACCTCCCCATATCTTCACAAGTATAAAAACTTTTACTTATTTATGAATTCCTTTGCATATATTATTGAGTTTTAAAACGTAGTTGGATTGTTCAATTAATTTACGTTATTTGTGTTTATCTTGTTCCGCTTTTATTATGCCGAAATATAATACTGGTATATATGAAAAAAAATTTAAATATAATGCGAAAGTAGGAAACTATGTTAGCACGCTGCAAACTTTATATTATTTATGGAATTTTTGTGACTTAGCCAGGGGCTTTATTTTTAATCCCATCGGATTATCCAATAACAAATTATTATGTAATAATTATACACACAAATACAATTAATATGTAATCGCTAAATTGGTGACTTGAAGTTAGAACAAAATGACTGAAGCAAAGAATAACAAAAAAACAGCCTACAAAATTAACCAGATACCAAAAAATTAAAATATTACCTTTTTGGAGAAAGAAATCGCCAAAAATAGTTTCTACAGTTGCAGATTAACTTACAACTGATGGGGATTACAAAAAAATCAAATATTTCCACGCAGAATAAGCTCATCAATCCGCTAGAACAGGTTTGACATTAACAACAAAATTTCGCTAGATAAAATAAAGAATTAGCAGCTGGAAAACATTCGTGGTTCACCTCCACTCTATAATACAGATCGTGTTCTAATTTTAATTCTTCAAACAAGTGTTCTGATAGCTTTTCCAGTAAAAGACTAAACAGAAAGCAACATCAAATCTGCCAAAACTCCAAAGTCTTCAGAAGAAACCTAAAGCTGAGACAACATTATCAATGTATTAACGAGGACGAACAAAAATATAAGTAATTATTTATTTCTTATACATTAGATATTACGAAGTTCCATTATGCCTCCCATACGTCGTGGCCGTGTAAACCTTATAGGTAGCCGTCGGCACGATATAACCAGAACAAGAATTCAAACAACAATTTTGAAGTAAGCGGCCTGTTTGAATGCTATTGTAACGTAAACACAGCTAAAGGTTTGATAAATGATACAAAACTGTGTGTTAAACATATACGCAATAACATAATTGACGGTGAAGTATTAACTATTCCTAGAATTAAATTCATTTCTTCCGAAAATTTCCCTTAGTGGTTACTTAAGCCATGACCATTAATAAGAACCAAGGTCAAGCTCTCACTAAGGTTCCGATGTTATTACCTATATTTGGTTTCGCACCTAGTCAATTATACGTAGCTCTCAGCCAAGTCCGCAGTTTCAACGGCGTTAAAATATTCCTAAAAATTAATACATCAACAGTTGATTTACAGAACGACGCATTTTAGACAAACAACTTTATTTCGAGGTCTACACAAACTTTTCACGTAAATGATATAATATTTACATATTTATGCGCCAAACCAGGTGAAATATCTCGAAGTTAATTGAGCTGCCATTGCTAAATATTATGATCCATTTAATGGAAAGCGACTGCAACGTAAAAAACTTCTATGGATTAATACGTACGAATATTTATAGAAATCATAGTTTACATCAATTAAATTGCATATTATTCATGTTAGACATTAATCCAAATCCCATTGTATTTATTCCTTAGATTTATTCAATAGAAGGTCATGGCGGCTGTTAGGCCGCGCGACTTTTTAGTCGTATAATTATTTTATAAACAAATATAATTAATATACGTAATCTTCAAAGATTATCATTTGTTACTATCGTATAGAATAATCGAAGTGTCGTTTTTATAAAGAACCGAAAAATAAATTATACATTTTGGCTATGATTGATTTAAACAGAGTAGAAAAAGCCCATTAGCACAAAGTGCTAAACTACAGAGACAAAGTTACGAGGTTCAATTTCTGATAAACTATATAGCAACATTTAAAAACAAATGTTGCAAAGAACCGAGCGGAATTCTCCAAGCCGCTATAGGCAACCGTGGGATTTAAATATCTAAATTCTTTTCTCAAAAAAATAAGGTTCGGAATCCAAGTTAATCTGTAGCTTATCCATATTTAACTTTAGCACTGAAAAAAAAGTGACAGTAAAATTTTATTCGACAGCTATGAAATTTGATGACTTGGTGGGCTTGGAAATATCAACTAAAAAACGCAATCATCCAAAGTCATCCAAAACAACTCTTTTGCGCAATATCAATATTATTCGTCAAATTTTGATTTTGATCGAATAATTTTAATCAAACTTTAATGGATTCAATTAAAAATCATAATAATATTGTAACGTGAATGGAAGCAAGAATGAGAGAAATAGAAACGAACAGCAACAATAACAATACAAGAAAATTTTATAAACTAATCAAAGATAGCAAGATAAAACACGGAATAACAAATAGAGGAATGAGAAATGAAGAAGAAAGATTGGAAGATGGCTCAGAAGAAATAAAAATGATTTGGGAGAGATACTTCCGCAAACTGTTGTACACAAACCAAGAAGAGGAAATAGAACAAGAAACAGACATACTCCACGAGGAAGAATTGACGGAGCCGACAGAAGAAGAAATTATGCAAGCAATACATCAACTGAAAAATGGAAAAGCCCCAGGTAACGATGAGATAATGGCTGAAATGATAAAGAACGGAGAAGAAAAAGTACATAAGGAAATCTGTGAATTAATAAAAGAGATCTGGCGAACAGAAGACATGCCACAAGGACGGAAAGAAGACGTAATTGTGACAATTAAAAAGAAAGGAAACGCTGAAGAATGCCACAACTACCGAGGAATAACTCTTCTAAATACGTCATATAAAATACTGTCCACAGTTATACACAACCGCCTTAGGATTCACACGGAAAAAATAATCGGAAAGTATCAGTTCGGCTTTAGACGAGGCAGGTCGACGGTAGATGCATTACATGTATTAAAGCAGATTATAGAGAAGAGCCATGAGCATGATATGGAAATGCATATACTATTCGTAGATTTCAAGCAAGCATTCGACCAAGTGATAAGACACCAGCTGATAAAAACATTGAAAGAATTTGCAATACCAGCGAAGCTGAGAAGATTGATCACGATGACCTTAAAAGATACGACAACTACGATAAAGATTCCCCAAGGAGAGACCAATAGCTTTGAGATTAATAATGAAGTGAGACAGGGCGATGCCTTGTCGGCGACATTGTTCAACCTTGTCTTGGAAAGGATCATTCGGGCTACCAACTGTATAGTAACCAGAGAGAACCAGATACTGGCATACGCGGATGATGTTGCCATAGTTTCCAGAACAAAAAAAGGTATGACAGAAACATTGAGAGTCATAAAAGAGAAAGCAAATAAGATGGGCCTGAATATTAATCAGAACAAAACAAAATATATGAAGTGCTCGAGAAGAGATGATAATAATAGCGAAATAACCATCGATAACTGCATATTTGAACAGGTAGAAAATTTTTAACTACCTGGGAGTCCTGATAAATAGAAGGAACGAGAGAAGATCAGAAATAAGACAAAAGATTCAAGCAGGCAACAAAGCGTACTACGCAAACAGAAATATACTAAGAGATAAGCAAATAAAGAAGAAAACTAAAATAAAACTGTACAAATCGCTGATTAGACCAGTGATAACATATGCGGCTGAGGTGATCTGCATGACTAAAAGAGAGGAGGAATTAAAAATTTTTGAAAGAAAAGTGCTTAAAGTGATAGCAGGCCCCACAAGATTGGACAATGGTAAATACACATTAAAAACAAACACAGAACTACGAGAAATGATGGACGGAGAAGACACAGTAAAGTTCATTAAAGCCCAGAGACTAAGACGGCTGGGACATGTCATGAGAGCTGACAGCGAGGAAACGATAAAGGCGATACTGATGTGGAAACCAAATGAAGATCGTACTAGGGGCAGACCAAGAGCAAGATGGTGGGACGGAGTGACGGGAGATTTGGAGAAGATGGAAGTGAGAGGATGGAAACAATTAGTGATGGACCGTACAGCATGGAGAATAGTGGTTAACGATGCAAGAACTCACAAAGACCTATAATGAAATGTATGTAAATAAACATGTAAACTAAGAGGATTAATCCACCTCAATAAAAGGATTTTGAAAGTCTACGGACAGCCGTATTCTTAAGAATGTAGCGCTAATTAATAATAATATTGTAATGAAAATTAAAACGTTTATTTTAATTTTAACAGGCTAAAACAAATGTATACAGATAAGTTAATAACAATAAAACAATTACTACACTAAGATTAACACTAATACAAAATTACACTACAATTATTTAACAATAAGTCTGAATTTATTTAAACACTCGATATATTGTTTATCACGGCACTATTTATTTACACTTTATTTATGTTAACACTTGTAAGTTCAAACTGAAATTTTATGTCATAGGAAATCATCTGTATTTATACCTAAATGCAGCTTTCCAGAAACTTCCAGAGAATTTCTAGATTTCTAGACTGCAAACTAAACAATATTTGAATGACAGCGATGTTATCATGTATGACTCATCATATATGATGGCGTCATACATTAGTCATCAAATATAATTAATCATTGTTTCGTAAAAATATTATATCGTACATGTATGGTGCAAGGAGAATTCTTGATGAGATCTGTAACATGTGCATCAAACAGTTTTCAAACATCGAATGATATTACATAATATTGTGATAAACAAAGTCCATAAATCATGATTAAAATCAAGTTTTCAAATATTTAAGTAGGGGAGATGTTTGTAAGTTGACCATACATGTAAGATGACCACCATTTAGAAAAAAACTGTCAATAGCACCACCGTCATTTCAACTGTCATAGTACTCTTTGACTTAGTCTTCAATTTTTATGTGGTTTAGAAGTGAATAGACATGTCGCACTGACTCTGACAAACATTGTGCGAAAAAAAAATAATTTTTTAAAAATATTGATTTTTCCGTGTGGCCATAAAGTGAACAATTTTTGTTGATATTGCAAGGTAATATACCTATATATCATGCTGAACTACCTATTCCATTGAATTTTAATAATACAAAGTCAATTCCAAAAATATTGTGTTTGTGTTTGTTTGCGTTTCAAAATCGTCGGGAATGTAAGATGACCACATTTGAAGAAGTTCGCTACTAAGCGCAAGAAACTTGTTGCTAAGGACAAGGAAGCCGTTGCTATGCGCAAGGAGGTTGAGAAGTGTGAAAAAGCAGCAAAAAAGACTGCCACACCAGTAAAACGGAAGAAGAATGCATCATCATCAGATGATGATGATGGCCGTTGATGTTTTTTTATTTTTTTTCTTCATTTTTTCCATTAAAACTCAATAAAAGATATTAATTTTGTATATCAATCGGTTTCAGTTAAGTTTTTTTTACTTTTCAGCAACTTTTTAGGGGGTGTTCAACTTACATGCCATAAATGAAAAAAACAATTTTAGCCTCTTCGGGAGAATCGTGATAACTTCTTTGCCTTTGGAGTAATCTAATAAATATCTTCAGTAAAATTTTAGCTAATGACTTTCTCTTTCTAATGGTGTCACTATACATCCAAAAATATCAATTTGAAGATGAGTTATTAGCAAATATGTTAAAGGTGGTCAACTTACAAGCTTCTCCCCTACATTTTGAGATATCAGTTAATATTAAGATTATATTGATAAAATGGTTAAGGTTATTAACATGTGATAATATTTTTTTATAATAAAATTAATTTTTATATGTTAATTTTATTTCAATTTCATGTAACATGTAAAAATTAATTTTATAAAAAAAGATTGTATTGATAAATTAAAATTCGCTGTTATTACATAGGTATATATTAAATTTCCTATATTAAATTATTTTTTGTATTTGGAATGGAACTATAATTACATGATGGAATGGTTTCATAAATAAAACCTCCACAGCAACGTAAAAACCTGCACCCCCGAGGTGTGTCTATTAAATCAAACCGCAAATGATTTATGACCATAATGATGATTATCATTTTAATTTAAATAATTAATCATTCAAATGAAATCAAAATTGAACGAATGATGAATTCAATTCCGAGTTAATTAGAAAAACCCTTCGAAAACAGTTGCTTATTGTAATTTTAGTCTTCTTTCATTTTATCTAAACTTGTCTCGATCAGAGTTATACTTGAGTTTTCTCGTTAGAAAATGTTGAAAAAAAACGCATTTAGGTTGCCCTTAGTTCTCTACTGATTTTTTACTCTTCCAATTGATAACTATTATACTTACTATAATAATAGTAATCCAAATTTACTCTACGAACATTACGGAAATTCTGTCACATCATTCAGATTATGAATTTCACGTTTCCTTGAGGAAACTTGAGGAATTATTATTTAGGACTCTCATAATGGATACAAGCTTTGATACTTGTTCTGCTCCTAATCTATTACAAAGTTTACTGTGTACAAGTCTAAATGATGAAAATAATCTCTTAATTCCGGCAGAAGTAGCTACTACAAAATGCAGCTGAATAGCTAAATTATTCATTTCTGGATTTACACTCCTTTGTAAGGAATTCCACTAAGTCAATAAGGTTACGACGGTATTTTCCAAAAATAAATAATTTTTAAACGGTGATACCTTGGCTTAGTGTTGTATTACACATGGAAGTGCTTTCGAATGATATGCAGCTACGTACTCCATTGTTTCTTCCAATTGACTTTGATTTAGGTTTTTTCATCTAAATCGGTCGTACTTTAGGTGGGCTGTTTGGATGGTATAGTACCTATATCTCTAAGCGTCAATTTAGTTGAAGTTATTAAATTTTTCAAATTATTATCAATTATTATTAAATTTTTATAAATTATTCGAGAACCGAACCTACGATTTCAATTTAGCAATTTTTCGCTAAATAAGCCAAACTACGCGTCGGCTCTCTTATCAATAAAAATTTACCTTTCAAATATCAAATAAATCTTACAACTCAAAATTAATTATATCCAATTAAAAATCAAACGATCGTTCAAAATAAAAATATTTCTTAATAATAAAAATAAATTTCCAACTTACAAAAGAAAATCCACATCAGTTGAAGGAGATAAACGGTTTCCCCGTGGCACCTCCATATTGCCAAGAAGTTCATCGTTCGTTCATCGAGGGGTCCGATTTTTGATTGGTTGCTTGGATCATAGGGTATCGACGTCCATGTTGTGGATGGTATCACTGTATTAGCTGTTTACTTAAAAACTAATTGATGAATTTTAGATTTTAATATTCAAATGTACGTAGAAATACAATGGAATTCGCGCTAACGGAGTATATTTCCTTTTTTTATTTTTATTAAAAAAATAAACAAATTATCTTCTTAAAAAACAAAAATATCAAAAAACTGGCAGCCAGCAACGGAAGGGGCCTCCTTAAAGAAACCTTGGAAATTATAAAAAAAATTTTTTTTTAAATTTTAGTTGATCAAAACAGAAAAATTAATTTTTCTTTGACCATTTGTAAGCCGCCAAGTCGGTCCGGTTTCAGTTAATTTATTAAATGCCTAATGCATAAAAAATGCATTAAGTCATTTCTGACTAAGAAAATTTGCGATAAGGTAAACTTGACTTTGAGATATTAGAAAGAACGCGATTCGATTTGTAGCATTGACGCTGTTGTAGTGTATTATATAATAGTACAAGGAATTATGTCGAGAACTTCATGTTTTTGGTTGCAAAATTTAGTGGAAGGAAGTAAGTCAATAGATGCAAGCGTGGTTCATACTGATATCGCACCCAAGGCGCAGGCGAAAGTGCTTCGTTGCGTTTTTTCTTAGTTTCAAACATGGTTTTTTTGCGAGTTTTTGAAAACACAAAAGAAATATAAAAGCAATGTAATAATAATTATTAACAATTATTGTTAGTTTTATTGTATTATAATAAAAAATACAATCAAAAATTTTACATTTTTGTTTATTACAATATAAAAAAGCTCAGAAAAATTGTAAACAATAAAATCAACTAGGTAGGTGTACTTATGCAATGATTATCTATTAAGTACCATTAATAAATATTTTATAAATAAAACCAATATTTCGTTATATATTTTTAACACACAATAATTACAATAACATGTAAAAATACATCAAATTTTATTTTTACTACTAGTAAAATATGATCGTATTTGTAATATAAAAAAAAATTGTAACTACTTTTTTAAGTATAGTCATAGAAAAATCATATAGTAAGTCACTTCCAGTCTAAATGTTTTTGATTTTAGCATTTGAATTACGGGAAGAACAATAGTCATATAAATTAATAAAATAAGCACAATAATGTGCATCACCAGCTGTTTATTGTCCTGCTTATTTAACTTTGCTGGAATTATTTTACATTGTAAATCTCCATATAACTTGCAGGATATACACACACCTGAGTTAAGTATAAATGCAGACTTTTTTGTTTGGAAACATTAAGTACCTCATTAAGTTTTAATTCATAGTAAGTACAAATTGACAAAAAAGGCAAAACGTGATTTCAAGTACCACTAACCATGCATTTTTTATGATAATTTGTAAATCTTCTCAAAATTTTACATTCTTAGTTAAAATTTACGTTTATATCACTAAAAGCAACTAACTAATATTTAAAACTAACTAGAAAACATTTACTAGTATGAGATTTTAACTACCTAATTTTTGGTAAAACATATTTTTACATTTGACTCCTCCAAACCAGAACAACGAAATAAAATTTAATCAGATATACGTCCTGGCTTGTATTTTGTCCAAAAGGATCAAAAAGGTGGTGGAATGTTTCAAATCCACAAAAATTTGGCTCTTAATTTCGTCTTTATAAATTAACCAAAAATTCTTAAAAACTAATGTTTTTGATTGAAAACTTTTAATGTTTGATGTTAAAAATACTATTTCCTATAATTAAAATACTAATACAAAGAGAGCAGGGGTAACATTCACAACTGTACAACAAAATTTGAGCTGTAATACTGTGACATTTCATTAAGTACCTACATCAATAGAAGCTATATTCTATTCAACCGTTCAGTGAGAAGCCACTTGGCTTATTTACTGTTTAGTTTGGATGTTCACATAAGAATGTGAAATGGCAGTTTGATTAAAACTGGATTTAAGTTTCGGGTCTAGGAAAAAACCCGCAAGGGGTGTCATTTAAAACCTAGTTAGTCACTTATCAGTGCAAAATTAAAATGTAACGTCTCCCAGTGATTTGTTTACAAAAGCCGTAGCTGAATGCAAATTCACTAAATTGAAAATAAAACAATGTGTTGCAGATGCACTTGAGGAAATAAATTAACACAATATCTGAAAATGCCAACATTGATAAAACAAAATTTCTGATACAATTATATTTTTCTTACACATATAGGTATAAACTCACGATCCAACAAATCAAATTTTATTGATAAAAAGGGTAGATGAAAATTAAAAAGAAATATATTATTGTGAATATAAGGTAAAATTTTAATTTTTGAAGTTATAAGATTTTTTAATAATTAGAATAATTATATTTAATTTAATTAAATCTGAATCTTCATTAAATCTTAACAGAAAGAAAAGCTTCCGATGCTAGACATAAGCTTCCTTTAAGAATCCGTTTTGGCCATACCCGGATGGTGATTGGTTCTAAATTATATTGAAGTATCAAGATTACAAAAAAGTAATAAATTAAAGTTTTAAATTGAACAAGTTAATTAAACATTAATATTTTATTGAGCTTTCAGCGAAGGTTATCACTTTTATCAGAATTTATGTATAAATTAGCATCTGACAAGACCACTGTAAAAAAAAATAATTTATAAAATGGAAAATGCTAAACATTATATGCTAAAAAAACAAATAATATTTATTTCAAGCCAAAAAAAGAATTTTAGTTAAAACAATATTACTTGTATTTTCTAAAATCATCTATCCTTTTTATGGGTTAAGAAAAATATGTGAAATAGTATTCAGATTTAAAAAAATTGTGTTGGCACTATCGGATTCTGTATCTGTAACTTTTTCTACAAAGAAATTCGTTAAACTGTTCAAAAGATGAATTCTACATTACTGAGAAAAAGAAAAACAAGTAAAAAAAAATCAATTTTGTAGGAGAGCATTATTTAGGTTTAATTTTTTTAAATAGATTTTACAGTGAAGCAAATGACGAGCTTAACGAGATTCTTCTTTCAATCTAAAAATTAAAAAAATTTAATAAACCCCAATATTTGCTGTTTGTTTGACCTCAAGGTAGGCAAGGTAAATATTTAAACTAATCAACCTTAATTTGATAAATTTTAAAATCAATTTCAGTTTTCTCATGGCATCATAGATAAAGTAAAGAGCAAGAATAAAATAAGCATAAAATCTAGATTCGCCTGAGTTGATGTAAAAAAAAAGCGTTTAACTAACTTCTCTCAACTTATAAGTTTTGCAAAAAATAGAACATGCCTGTTGCTTTTTTGTAAACTTACATTTATTGACTCGTTTTACTTTTCTTTGACAATACAACCATTCCATTTTCTATATTTCAAAAATTTAAATAATCGCTTTGCGGCGTCTTGTTTATGCAAATATAAATAAAGATTTTTATAATTGCATAAGAAGAAATTTAACAAAATGTAGTTTGGGGATTCCCAAAACCATAAATTTATTTTTAAACAATATTCTCAAAAATTAACCAAGAATTCTTTACACATTTGGATAAACAAAATACTAAAGAATCGCTCCAATAAACGATTATTTTAATTTCAATATTTTGAAATTAACGCATACAACCCTTGGGTAAATTTGGCATTTTTACCTGGCTACGGCATTTCAGTTCTTGAAAAAATTGTCCTACACTCACTATAAAAAAATTAAGTTAAAAATTTAAGTCACTTTTATCATTCCAATTCCTTTACATAAGGAACGAAATTGAACACTAAAATTTGGACTTGAAATTAATCTTATCACAAAATTTCTTTTTTCCTTTATAATATCAGGCTAGTCGATTGATACGACAAGAAAATGTTATAAATCAACTAAACATACATAGAAATATTAAAAAATCAATCGAGACAACTAACCTAATCCTAATTTTTGTTTTTAGCAAAACTCATCTATTTTCAAAGCTATTCATTTCTAATCCTACATTATTTAACTTATTCTTCACATTTGCATCTTCAAATTGAAATTTCGATATGCCATTAACAATGCCATTGCAAATTGTCTTTTCTGGGGTTGCATGAACCGAGCTATTCAAGCTGTGATATAATTCACTACCACTGTCGTTATTCTGAATTTCGCCGCTATTAGTATTCTCAATGGGAGATGCGTCATTAAATTGTAAGCTGGAACTATCTTCGCTCGATGATTTAGGTTCATCGACCAAAGTTTTAGCATTGTTATCGTAAAATAAATTTAAGATGTGATTCTTGCTAAAGTTTTCCTTTTCTATTACAATTTCTGCTGTGCAATGTGAAGTTGGACACTGAGGACTTGCTGCAGATTTATAATCGGAACTCAAAACTGGCCATTTCGAATCCAACTGTAGGTCACGCTCAGTCGCCAAATACTTCCGCTTTGATTTATCAACGTTGTGATACTTAAATCTCAACTTTTTGAAAAATATGTAATCAATTATGACAACTTCGACTAAAATACTACAAATAAAGTTAACCAAGGCATAAACCAAAAGGTATAACCTAAATGTAAAATCAACTGGAACAATTAAATTGAACAAATCGACCAAGTAACTGCAAGGATAAAGGGCCATATAAGTTGAAATAAGTATCAATCCCAGTGAAGAAAAGATAAGTCCGTAATTTGAATACATGTTTTGCCTGTACGGTTTACCTTTACTAAAAACGATTGCTAAAATAATGTACTGGAAACAGGAAATTGTAAAAATGGTGTAATTTTCAACACAGGCAACTGAATCTTTCTGATCTTTTTGACTCGAATCGAATGGAACAAACCATTCTTGCGTTTGAAGGTGTTGAAAAGCGGTCGCTTGAAATGCAACAATTAATACTAAATGCATTAACAGCGAGACAACCGGACTGACGCTGATCAAACTACTTAATGGAGTTTCTTTTACGAGTTTACCCGAGTACGAAGCAGTTTTGCCAAAGAAAAACGCCGTTATAGAAATAATGCACAAATCAATGAATAAATATTCAAAATCTGTCAAATTTGAATCGATGCTGTAAAGAATCATCACCGATACAAATTGACAGAGACTATAAGAAGCCATAAATTTGAAAATACCAAAACTGGTAACTAGTGCAGCACGACCTTCTTTTATTATATCGAGTACACAAGTTATGTTGGAATTTTTCGACGTAAATGGACTGGCAACTGACGACTCAGCTTCGGAGAGCGAAATTCCAGTGTTTGCCGCTTTTAAAGCTCCACAATCATTGGCACCATCACCACACATTGCTGAAAATAATTTTTAAGAGACATCCCAAAAAGAACATTATAATACTCACAGACAGAGTATCCCAATCCTTGCAGTTCCTCAACAAGTTGTTGCTTCTGATCGGGCGACATTCTTGCAAAAATGCTACCTCTTGTGGTAAACTTGGCTATCATATCGGGATAATTATCCTTGATCACACCCCACACCTTACCACTCATGGCAAATCGGTAGTTATTAAATAAACTATTCGGTACACAACGTTCTACGTCTTTGTGGTTTGTATTTCCAGTTATAGTTTGTGATTCTACCGTATCTAAACTTTGAATGCTAGCCGAATTGGATAGCAAACTAAGATTTGTGTTGTTTAAAGGCACTTTGGTTTTTAAAGTATTTAAGGTGTAGTACAATTGGGGTGGACTGCTGCTATCACAATTCACTGTGATTACGCTTTGTCCGGGTTGAATTATATCACAATCTCTTGCGACACTCAATGCTGTCAGAATATTATCACCTAAAACATAATTCAGTGTTAAAAAGTATAAACCAGTCAAATTAAGGATCTTAAATCCAAAAAATAAAAAAAATGCAAAAGATAAAAACCAGGGTGCTCTTCTTGAAACTCTTGTTCAACAAAAATGCATGCTTGTTCATTTTATAACAATTTTTTGTGTCAGTATGATATTAATCTTATTTTTCTTATTGTTTTAATTAATGGATTCTTTGCTAGAAAATGCATAAATTGATTGGTCTAAGTACTGTTTAAAAATAAATTGACCCCACAATAAGAATATCACTGATAACTTTGCTTACCTGTAACCATGATGACTCGAATATTAGCATCGTTAAGTATTTGAATGCAAGGCGCCGTTTCTTCTTTCAACCTATTTTCCAATACAATAAAACCCAACAAGGTCAGATCATGTTCAATAGCATCTCTTTGCAGCCTGTTTACTTTAGTGTAAGACATCATGAGTTCTTTGTGTGCTAAGGCGATTACACGATACCCTTCCTGTGTGTAACTCTCCAAAACTTCAGAAAAATTTTCCGGAATTGTTTCTTTTCTCACAAAATTTAATATCATTTCAGGTGAACCTTTACAATAATATTCAAAATGTGGTGCACCTAGTTTACGAATTATAACTCCCATCCTTTGCAAACTGCTTGAAAAGGGAAACTCCTTCAACAAACCAATTTGTAACTCGTTTTCTGCAATATATTCAATGGGTCTATTTTTGGGTGGCTTTAGAACTGTGGGAATTATCAGGTGAAATTTGGTGTTGTCCGATCCACTTTGTTCCTCCATTGTCCATTTCGTACTTTCAAACATCTATAAAGAAATTGTCAGTATCTATTTCAATTTCTTATTTAACAAAACTCTTACCTTCAGATCCAACGGATCTCCTGTTACTTGATGGTTTATAATGGTCAACGAATGACAACTAGCAAGGCCACATACCAGAAGATTATAAGGTAAACTTTCCACCTGCCTGATTTCTGATAAAAACTGCTTTCCTTCAATAGGAACCACACATAACAAATCTAACCCTTCTTCAGTTAATGTCCCTGTTTTATCAAAACAAACACAATCAATTGATCCCGAAACATTGATACTACGTGGAGATATGCAAAAAATTTGTTTCTTTCTTAAACGTGTTTGTGCATATAAACTACCAACAGTCATTGCAGCCGGAAGAGCCGGCGGTACTACAATAGTAATTAAATCTAAAGCTTCCACTACTAAATCCCCAACGGGAATTCCCCTGTATACCTAAAAAAATTAAATAAATTAAATAGCGTAAAAATACAAACAGTTGTTACCTTTGTAATGATGGTGTAGATAAACCCAATACTTGCAATTGAAGCTAACAGCATAATAAAACGATATGAATCCTTCTCAAAACGAAAGTCTACCGGTGGTGGATAAAGTATGCTACGTACCAAACCACCTTTAGCAGTAGAAAATCCTGTACGAATAACAACAGCCAAAACTTTTTCGTTGCCAAAATATCGCGTTTGTATAACCTGTGTTCCACAAAACAAGGTATGCCTAGCATGTTCTTTAAAGCTGTACATGAGATTTGGTATGTTGGGAAATGGAGTCTTAGTAACTGGCACGGATTCACCTAAAAAGTCAAATTGAAGAACTGAGATCTTAAAATATCTTAGAAATATACCTGTTAACATGGACTCATTCAAAATACAGTTTCCGGCAAGTAGTAGGGCATCACAATGCAGGGTACAACCATGTGCCGGTATTTCAATAACATCACCAGGAACTAGCAGTTCAGTAGAAATGTCTTCAGTTACTAGACTATCATCATCACCATAATCGCCCACAGCATTCTTTTGTCGTGGGCGCACCACTTTTACAATATCAGAACTATGAACGGTTGATTTTAAATTTCGTTGGTTCTAAAAGCGATGAATTAGTAAAAACAATATACATTTAAAGCTAATGGATGGATTCTGGTTACTAAAGCATTTAAGTTTCGAGATAGGGAATTAATATTATAATTAACTTGTTAATTTTTAAAATCCAATTAATTTGTGAATTTAAAAAACAGAAACATAATCAAGTAAAATTTACCCTTCTCGTTTGTATAATTGTCATTGTAATACCAAACGTGGACATCAACAAAATTGTTACTGCATAATAATAATAATTATCAATAAACCAGAGAATAAAGCTGAACAGTTGAAAAACATAAAATGGATTGAGAACTTCCAAGAAGAGTAACGTTAGCACGGATAGTTCCTTGATCGTAATTTCATTTGAGCCGTATACCATGCGCCTAAAATGTAAGAATAAATTACACTTTCCATAAATAAGTAAGTAATCCAAACTTACCTCATATATTGTTCAGATTTGCTAAGTCCTTTACATTGATGAAAAAATTCGCCACTGACGTTCTGATCCAGACCATGTAATTTTTCAAACACCAGTAATTCGGCGTCCCAAACATAGGTAACTTTTTTGCAAGAAAATAGCAACAATCTAAAAATAAATTTGTTGATTATCAATAACTTTTAGAAATTTGTTTACAAATCTTTGATCTTACTTAATCTTAAAAAATTTAAGTCAAGATCAAAGTATGCAATAAAAGTGTTACTGTGTGAAAAAATCTTTGCAGGCACGTTTTTTGTGAGGAAATCAGCAATTTTTGTTAGAAGAATAAGCAAATTGTTAATTTTTTTTCTGCTCATATAACACAGGAAAATTATATTTGCATGACTAGGTTTTTATATTAAAATGACTCACTTGTCTACTGCACGAAAAATTCCATGTCCAAAATGTACTGATAAAGAAATTGAATTTTCCGATTCTGGAATAAAATGATGATTCAACAAATTATCTTGATTTCTCATTTCTTGTACAGATTCTTGAGTTAATGTACGTAGAGGTTTCACATAATACATTTTGTGTTTGCCGTTGTAGAGTTCCTAAAAATTAAAAGCTTGAAAACTTCAAAATTCAATTAAAAATAGAAATTTATAGTTTTTTTTTAGTAGGAAGGAAAAATATTTAGTGTTATTATTTTAGCTAAATGATAGCCCTACCTTCTCAAAAATAAGTTTTAACCTACGTAAATTTTTATGTATGTGCAATTAAGTCATTTACTATTTTCGGTTTTGTTGTGAGTTGTACAGATCTAGAATCTGGTTTCTTTAAAAAAATACATAAGTTCTCGATTACCTTTTACATTCTTTTTCGATTTGAAAGATGTCTTACTTCACTGGTTTTCGTAACACTAATATTTTTGAAGTAATTATAATAAATTTATAAAATTATGTTATTAATATCTTGAAAAAGTACAATACATTAATCAGTCGATGACTTATATTCTATATATGATATTCTTCAGACTTTTTTGGTCCACTCCTGAACATTCGACTTCTTTTTCTTACAATGCGAAGGTCAGTTATTTCAAAAGAAATAACTTGAGCAAGAAAAACGTTAGAAAATTACGTAACTCAGATGCCCACAGTTCAGCTGTAAGTTAAACCAGAAAATTTGGATTAACCACTGAAATACGTCAAAAAGCTGTTTTTTAAAAAATATTATTGGTTAATCTAAATTTTTTGGTTTAACCTGAAACTGAACAACTGGACCTAAGCGAGTGATTTGCTATGTGTTTGATAGGATGAAAATGAAGCAAAGTAAGATAGTCAGAGACCAAAAATCAATATAATAAGTTTGGAGGACTAAACTTCATTGTGTTCCGAGAGTGAGGACAGAGGTGACCCCAGCGCAAGCAGTAGCGTGGAAAAAAATCTCTTTCAATTGACATCATTTCCATACTTATCCATTATAATGGAAAGCAGGAATCTTTAAAAAAGCTGATTTACCATAATATTTCCCTGTTTGGGTTTAAGACTTAGAATCTGGTATATTAGTCTTACATAGTCAAAATTTCCATTGTTTTCTGTTTTCAACAGTTCATTAAATATTAACTTCAATTTTTTTTTTATTATAATTTGTAATTTAAAGATTAGAAAGAGTGCAATTCCGCATCAGTCAGCTAGATAAGCGTAATGACCATAATATAGCTATTAAAAACACGTAATTAAAAAAAATAAATTAAATTATTATTCGATCAATTCTGAGCACGATACAAAACCAACTTTATGGAAGCAGCTTTTAATTAATAAAATTATTAATATTGGTGATATGGAAATAATATTTATCATATACGAAATCTTATAATCCTATAGGTATTAAGCAACTAAAAATAAAGAAATTATAAATTTGGACAATAATAAGTAGCTATAAAAAATTAATGTTGGGAGATATTATGAAACATCAAAATATAATTGATTGCCTATTGATTGATTGGATAAAAAACAATGTTTATTAACGTTTTATACGTTATAAATTATAAATTAATATGAAAATCATTTTCATATCAATCATAAAATCAAAATCATATTGCAAATCATAGCCTTTTCCGCTATCGAATGGCGTCCATGAGTTCGAGTTTTATAAATCGCAATGATTTTTGTTTGAATAAAAGATATTTTTTAATAATTAAAAATATTTTGCTTAATCAAAATTAATTAAAATTTAATTGACCTTTATACAGTAACAATGTAAGAAATTATATTATTGTGATAGTACACAGTTAATACCTCAAAATATATTGCCAGTAGAAATGAGGGAAATATGGTTGAAAAAGTCCGACTATAACCATGTTCTCTTTTTTTTAAATATTGCCGATTAAATTTGTGGTACTTTAGATGATTACCGACATTATAAACTAAATAGTGGATCTGCATTTTATTTATTAAATTCAAATTAAATATTATCAAATACGCGTGCTATGTGATTAAAATAAGCACGTTTAATATAAGTATGTATTTAAACGCAATTTTTAAATCTCTTGAAGTATTTATCTATCGCAATAATCTGCAAAGGCATCTACTACGAGATATAATGCATTATCAGCCAAAGTTGTGATTCCGTGACTGTTATGCAGCTAGATTTTGCTCACGAGAACAAAAATATGACTACGGTAGATTACGTTCCAACCTGCTTGTAAGATTTTAAAGCAAGTGTGCTTCGTTTGCGAATAAGTTTTTCAAAAACTATTAAGCAAAAGCAGAAAACAGCTCGAAATAATCAAACTAAAGATTACTACTTACTACATAGTAACGATAAAAATGTGTAAACAAATTAAAAATTATTATTTAATGCCAAGCTGATAAAAAGCAGATAAAGGTAAGTATTAGATATAGAAAACCTTATGTTTTACGTCAGTAAATATTCTAATCATAAACAGATTTTAAGCATGTGACTATTATTTTTCAAAAAATAAAAACTACTTACGGTTATTAGCATCTTCGCAGCTTCGTTAACATCGCAAGGAATATGGGTGGCTTTCAGGTGCCAATGTGGAACCCAATGAAAAATCAATCTCAATAAACCAGCGGTTAAAACATAAAATAAATAAGTGATTGCCAATTTTGCTTTGCTAATCTTGTATCCACAAATTTCCATTTGGTCATCTTCCCCTTTATTGATGAATTGGCAAAATCCATTTTCCTTCGAATTATTTTCTAATAAATAAAATTTGAGTTAAATTTTGTAATAATCAATTATTAAAATTTATGGTAAAATACGTTTTAAAAAAAGTAATAGTACATTCAAAAGCGGAAAATTAACTATTTAAATTTACAATTATAATTTCCGAGCCACATCAGTTCCTTAGATGTTAATTGAAAAAAAGCATTACCCATACTAAATTGTACAAAATCGCAGTATCTAATTAAAAATGATAATGATTATAAAATAAAAATATGAGATGTGAGATCTCAATTTTTAATACCGAGAAAGTCGCAGTAGAGGCAAGAATTTAAATTAATTTAAAAAAAAAGGCCTTGAAATGTTTAGTTACTTATAAAAATGTTAAAATTAGCAAATCAAAAAACTACGCTTGGTTCCAACGTGCTTTTTATTGGAAGTTACCGATTAAGTAGATGAAAATCTATTGTTTAAAATTTAAAAATTGTCGCTGAAATTTTTACTTGTATGTTAAAAAATATATAAATAAATGAATTTAAGGATTATAATTAAGGATTAACTGTGAAAATAAAAATTAATCACTATTTTCCAAAAGTAAATTTGGCAAATTTTCAAAAATTGCATTCATCATAATCAGTGATTGCTATGTATTAATTTATACGTCACTACTCGTTAAAATTAGTAACAATACGACTAAAAATAGTTTGGTACAACTATCAAATTAAAAAAGCTTATTTTAAGAGAAAATTATAGCATGCGCCCCCCCCCCCCGTAATTGGAAGAATTAAGAAATAACAAATTCATTATTTCATTATATTTTTTTTATGAAATGAGGAATGTTATGGAAATTAAATTCTAAAATACATCCCCGTCTGAGCCACATCACCACCTATATTAAGACTACTTGTGGGTAATTAGCCCATGATATCAGAGTTGAATAGCTATGACACTGAGTAGTATAAGAATTTTCTTTCTGCTTTCGTCTAGTTACATTTCGACGTCCAGACTTGAAATATTGAAAGAAACTCTGTGTAAAGAGGAAGCAAAAACTTGAAAAAAGCTTGGTTAATTTTAAAAACAAAGAACCACAATCAATAATATTACGAAATAGCGTCTACTCAGTCAAACATCACCAATTTCTTTTTTTGCAGTTCATAGTTTATTCCAATCGAGACATCTCGTAATATCTAAGATATTGGCCCCAATTTTAAATAAATGAAAAACTATAAATATATGAGATAAACTAAAACCTCTTAAAAGCCCAGCATTCTGTTCTGGAATACTCGGATTCTGTTTTTCACTCTTCTTAAAGGAAAACCATAATAAAATTCTTCGGAAGAGACCCATTTTACTTTGACCACCGGACATAATATTTCAATTTAAACAGTTTATATTGCACTATTTCTAACACTGCACTTTGCACCAAACAGCAAATTATTGTTTTCGTTTATAATTCACAATATTAGCAAAGTTCTTCTTTCTTCAATATCTGATTAATAATCTAATTTTTCAGCACGTGTCCCTTATTACTTATATTTAGGTGTATAAGTTATACAAATATCTTTAGATATGTTACTAATGAGATTATACAATAAGAAAAATAAGTACACTCGATTTTGGATACGATTAAGGTACTAAATACTGCAGAATTTCTTAACCACCACAGAATTCGTTTGTAATTCGAATAAGTACAAATTTAAGTTTCCCGTTTCTTCTAGATTAAATAATTCACTTTGTCCAATCACAACACAACCGTACACTTGAGAGGGCTCGAGTATTTTTAACCTATTCTTCTTCAACTCAATTTCCATACACAAATCTGAAATAAATAGAACAAATTTATGGTAACATTAAACGATTCTTATTTCAATATTAAGTACGATCGACAAGTATTCAAATGTTGATCCTTAAAAAACTTGGGATAAAAGAGATTGAGCTCAAAGTAGAGTGAATCACCAACATTATGGTTGATATGTCTAAATACTTCTCATATCATTATTTTAGAAAAGCCAAAAATTGGACACACACTTTACACAACAATGTTCAGAACTAGAAAAAAAAGTTTCAGTGCCATAGTATGGTGAAAACGGTTTGCGATATTATACTTACTGCTTGTTCACAATGTACGTAAAACATAAGATAAACATAACACATACATAAGACGTAAAGTTGAACTAGTAGTAAATCAACGTAAGTGTTCACAGTGTGCCTACGAAATTCTTATATAAAATTGAAATTATGTTACATTTAGTGAAATTTGTGGTTTGAAGTTGGTAGTGTTTGGTCATAATTTGAAATAAATTGACGAAATTGACATAAACATAACCTTTGTTATAAAGTTTGAAAGTTTAGTTTATTTTTTGTTGTACGCATGCGCAGTTTCATTATATTTCTTATGTTCATTGTGAACACTTTTGCGGCTTATGTCAAAATTATGTTTTATGCTTATGCACGTCTTATGTTTCATGTACATTGTGAACAAGCACTTATGTTATGCTAATGCACGTCTTAAGGGCACTTTACACGAGGGGATTTTTTCATGCGATCGATACTGTGCATATTATTTGGGATCACTTAAAAACATTTTAGTTCTGAAAAGTGTGTGAATGCATTTTTAGGTTTTCTAAAATATTGATATTGTTAATATCGACATACATTAATTAAACTACGTATCCATCGATTAAATACTTCTCGATTATAGCTTGAATGTTATTAATATGGGCAAAGCTCTTAAAAACAATGGTTAGCAAACAAAAACAATTATTAACTTATCATGTTCTCTTCATCGTCATCATCTCAATTTACTTGTTGACGTAAAATATAAATTAACTTTTTATGTATTCAATCTGGCACATCGATCATTGCTCGTTGAATTCGGTACGTATAATTAAATCGCGAAAATTGATTACCTACTTAGGATAATAAAATCTTGTACGCATTTTTTTAAATTTAGGTAATCCAATTAGAATATTTTAAATAAACGAAGGTTGATTTTAATTGTGATTAATTTTTTTATTTCAACGTTGCTTCGATAGGTTTAATGTAGTTTCAGTAAACTTCAGTTAGTATAACCTTATAGAGCGAGTTGTTCTATAATAACGAAAAAAATACATGAGAACTGCCACACTATCAACTTCACCTTTGTTTCATTGCTAAATATGTACAATGAAAGGGTTCTATGACAGGTGACCACATGACAAGCGAACCCGCGACAAGTGAACGCACGACAACCGAACACATAGCGAGTGACCACGCTGACAAGTCAACACACGGACATGTGACCACCCTGACAAGTGAACACATATACAACTGAACCCGCGGTCAATTGAACACATGCAATAAAATAAAATAGAACATAAAACTTCACCTAAAACCTAATTTCGACTGTTCTTACTTATTTCGATAAAATTGAAATATTATTAAATATTGTTAACTATTTTTAGTTGACATGTAAAACAATAATTAATAAAATAGTAAACAACAACGATTTTATTATTATAAACATAAATAACAAATATGTTATAAAATGCGACGTCGAAAGGCAGAAATATTTCGAACTCTTTCACGATTTTATCAAATTAAATAAGTTACAGCTACTCTTTATTAATTTTTCGATCGTAAATTTCTACAATAATAATTAAAAACTAGTACGTAATAATAATAATAAATTATAACAAATAATTAAATTGAATATAAGAAATAATAAAATAGTACTTACAGTTCCTGTCTTTACCGGTTTTTCACTTTAAACTGATTTTATCCACTTGAACGCGCCCTTATATAGGCATATTTCTCAATCTTAGATTGGCACCACCGGTAAAAACAGGCTTTTCAAAAATTCAAATTTTAGGCCAGAGCCGTATTAGGCGGTGAAGAAGTTTCCGTAACAAAATATTTAAATTAAAATATTACGTTTGTGTTCAGTTGCTTTGGGTTCAGTTGTGTATGTGTTCACTTGTCAGAGTGAACTTTAGTCACTTTAAAAAAATTCAGAGCCTGTTAGAAATACACACCAAACGTTCTTCAATGAATTGCCAAGAAGTACTGAAAATCAATTAAGCATCAATTTTAAAAAAGATTTGTGTGAAGATTTAATTTGTGCCAACATACCACTTTATAAGCTGGACAACGAAGGTTTTCGAAATTTTTTGAAAAAATGTACTTCGCAAACTATTCCGTCACTCTCAACTTTAAGAAAGACGTACGCGTTGACAAAATTTGTAGTGAAACTATTGAAAAAATGCGCTCTGATTTGAAAGATAAGTATATTTGGATATCAGTAGATGAAACAATAAATGCTCGCGGAGAATATGTTACTAATTTAATTGTAAGAAAATTAGACGAAAACTCAGGATCAAAACCATATTTGCTACAATCTAAAGTGCTCGAAAAAACAAATTTCAGCACTATTTCAAGATTTGTAAATGAAGCAGTTCAATTTATTTACAGTCCAGATCCATGTAAATATGAAAATGTAATTTTAATGGTAAGGGATGCGGCAGCATACATGATCAAAGCCGGGAAATCTTTACAAGTGTTTTTTCCAAATATAATTCATTTAACATGTTTTGCACACAGCTTAAATCTTTTGGCCGAAGTAGTGAGATTATGTTTTCCACTTGTGAATTCATTAATAAATCAAGGCAAAAAATTTTTCTCAAATCTCCAACGAGAGTGATGGAATTTCACGATCGGAATTGGAATTGCTCTTCGACCTGAACCTATACTGACTTGCTGGGGAACGTGGCTAAAAGCTGCCAATTATCAAGCTTTTAAAAGTGTGGTGGAAAGTTTAGATTCTGGTGACAGTACAGCTATTTCAGAATGTAAAAAGATACTGCAGGAACCAGAACTGCATGCTCAATTGCAATTTATCAAAGCTCATTTTTCGTTTTTAACAACAAAAATAACTTTATTAGAAAAGCAAGGCGAAGAGTTAACTAAATCCATTAACTATATGAAAGAATTGAAGATTAATCTGCAAAATGTTCCTGGTATTTCAGGGCAAAAAGTAAAAACAAAACTAGATAATGTTTTGAATAAAAATCCAGGATATTCGCAACTTAAAAATATTGCTGAAGTGTTGGCTGGCAAAGAAAATTCTATAAATTTGTTATTTGATCACCAAAAAACATATAATTGCCAAATATAAGTACGCACCTGTAACATCATGTGATGTTGAGCGTTCATTTTCGAATTACAAAAATATTTTAACTGACAATCGACAATCTCTTCTAAATGAAAATGTAGAAAAATATTTAATTTGTTATTGTAATAAATAAAATTTACCAATTTTTTCAGTTAATTATGTTAGTTTTTACAGCATATTTTGGAAAATATACTGCATATATCTCCTAAATTTAAGAGCATATATAAAGTTTTTTAGTTCATATAATTCTCAGCCCTAGTCATGTGGTCACCTGTCCGGTCACCCAATGAAATATACCTGTATGAATGAATAAATCTTCAATATTCTTGGAAATGTGGAACGGCTTACACTAATAAACAACTCTATTTTTGTATAGGTAACTGGATAATATATTCCCCATCATCCTCTAATTCTTTACTGTCAAAAAAACAAAAGTACCCTCTTCAGAAGGACTCTGGCAGATTACCTCGTTGGTTTAGCATTGCCTGTCGAGAGAAGACGGTCCGAATAAAGTATTTTACTCCGCCCGGGATCGAACTAAAAGTCTCGGCTTAGCAGTCGACGCACACATAATGCAGCAATAAATGCCTGAAATATGCACGTATATGCTTTAAAAATAAAAAGATTATGTACTAAAAACCTTTAATTTTTTTAATTAATTTTATTGAGAGATTTAATTACAATTAACAATGAGATTATATGCCAGCCGCATTTTTGTAATTTTTGTCACTTATTGTGCTGGAAGGCCAGCCCTCGAATAACAATTCCCCAAAGCTGTTGGGTCAGATGGCAAGAAATTTTCGAGAAAATTGACTTTGAAATATTGTTATATATATATTGTCATATTGTTACTTTAAAATTTAGAGTAAATTGAGAAAAAAATATAAAGTACCTACTTAAAAAAGTACCAATATGCACAAACTACGAAAATATGCATTTTAAAAAGTATTTTATTCAATTCTGATTTGCCTAATTCCGCTTTATGGTATGGATTTTGGTGACATATCAATTTTAAGAAATATGCAAATGCATTAAATTTCGTGCTTTAATTATTATGACTCATAAAATAATCATAAGCTACTTTTCCATTATAACGGCACAATAAAAGGCAATATTGATGTATTGTTTATTGCAGATGCAGCAATAAATAAACAGATTCGTTTCCAACTTTCCAAAAATATTTTTGCGAAGTTTATCTTTTTTAATTTTTATTTTCTTAAAATTTTGAAAACATGCACTTATATGTCTTAAAAATAAAAACATAATTATGAAATATGCAGTAAAAATAAAAACATATGAAATATACACTCTCAAATTTTGGTTGCATAGATACAATTTTTTACGCCTCTGAGAACAAGCAACAAAAATATGAATTTACATATAATTTGAATTTGAATAAACAAAAAAAATAAAAATGACAATAATTTATAAATTTATTTATACGTTATAAAAATATGATAAAAAATTTTTTTTAATAAAAACTTTGTAATACGATATAAAGGCCATTATTTCCAATCATCGGTCGCATATAACTTAAGAAAAACACAATATTAATGAGAAGCAAGAAAATATATACCAAACAAATTGAAAAATTAAAATTAAAAAACCAAGAAATTAAAAAAAAATTAGATTAGATTGAATGTGACTTACCAAATAAAAACGAATAACTGAACTTGTTTAATGTCACGTGTCTAAATAAAATTTTTGAGGTTAAATAAAAATGATTCTTAACCCGGTACAATCGGTATTTGAAGTGGAGAACGTACCGCTGTACGTTCGAGAATCTTGTCACTTCTAAAAAGTAAATTTGAAGAGAATTTTCAAATTTTTACCACGTTTTTGCATCCAAAAATACGTTACTATGATATAAATAGGTATATAATAGAAAAAGATAAGATTTTATAACGTATTTTTTTTTTAATTCTTAGCCAATTTTGTCATTTTTATTTTTCTTGTTTATCAAATATTCAAATAAGTTCAAACCTATTAAATGTAAATTATATTATCTTTTTTATTGTTTTTTAAATTGTATGCATTCTTTACTTAACAGTTAAAATTCATTATTTTAACATTTTGTTCAGTTTGAATTGTAAAAGTTTGCAGGATTCAGTCCAATTAAAATATATAATATGCTGTCTTTCTCTTTCTTAGTGCTTCGTTGAATATTTTTAAGAACATCATATTAAATAAGTGGTAAAATGAGATATCCACTTTTTTGCAGTAATAATTTGGAGTAAGTCAAGAGAGAGTTAACTTAAATTTATTACAGAGAAGGTATATTGGCATTTAAGACCCCAAAGATGTTACCAGCATCATATGAGACACTGCCAGAATAATATAGTATATTGGTCGGGGATCAAGTTCGTTACTCTAACTAGCGTAGGACTGTACTCTTAGTTAACATCTCTGCATTTAATTAATGAGATCTTTTAAAGCAGGTTGTATAGAGAAAATATTCGTAAAAGCCGAGATTTAAGCGTTCGGAGATTTTTATAGTACAAATTCATCGAGCAGAGTTTGCATTATATTTTATATTAGAAACAAAATTAATTAAAAATATTCTACAAAACAATATGGGTTTCATTTGCATTGAAAGGCAGATAGACTGTCGAGAATATTAAGTATAGCCTTGCAATAGCTGCTATCGCAGTCCCCACCCCTATAAAAAGATTTTCAATAATATTATAATAGGTTCCTGCAGGAATTCCCGAAGGAATACGTTCTTTCAACGTATTAAACAGTTGTGTGGTGTTTAGAGGCGGTTTCGTTTGGTTTTCAAGCCAGGCTCTAGTTCATCCTAAATATGTTCATTTCAGTAGATCAATCGAGTTCATAGCCTCCCAGTTCCCTAATAACTAAATTACAGCTTTGCTTTATAATAAGTTTGTATCTTCGTATTAAGGTCACTTCCAAATTATTACTACAGTGATACTGAATTGTCTACGAAATTCAGATCATAATTCCACCACTGCCAAACTTCACAATTAGAACAATCGTCTTGCAAGTAACACTCGTCGAGCACTCGCCATATCCACATGTAGCGTGATTCTTCACTTCATAACATGCTATTCCGTTGTTGGCACCACGGCGAATGACGACTACCATTTCGTGTAGTAGTCATCGGTTTATGGACTGCGACTCGTCCGTGGAATCTTAATTACTAATGAATTTCTCAAAATATTATACAATTCAGTGCATAGACGATCAACTTGGTAGAAGCCAAGGTGACATACTAGGAAATTTCTAATGGAGTGGTTTCCCGTTACTTTCTCCATAGCCCATAGATCGATATTGGGCTTTAGATCTGAACAGTGTAGTCGGCGCAACCAAGCATCGAACCGAACTGTCGATTTAAGCTTTACACCACAATGTTGGTGTTTGTAGAATAAATCAACAAATATTAGGTCTCATTTTCTCCAAAATATTTCTCTGAATTTACCGTAGCCACAGCCTTGTATTTTGATTTCGTCACACGTTGGAGGCATCGAGGAGTGCCCTCTTCATCACTACATCGCCTACGGTTCACGAGGAATTTGAAATTCTTGTGAAATTTCAAGCATACTAATCAAATCTTGAAGTATCAATAGTCATTCTTCGTTGGTATTTACTATTTATATACATAGTTGGTATCTTCATCAACCCACAGGTTATGGGATATATTAAAACGGATGAGTCAACGTACATTGTGTTCGATGATTAATGGCGTAGAAAAGTAGACAATAACAAAGAGATAACATTTAAGATAGCTGCGAGAAACAAAAATTTAGTAGGATCAGATGATATCTGTTTTGTCGATAAGTTAGTGTTAGATAGATTAGTGAAAATCAAGATCTGCGGTAACATATGCGGGTAAATTGTAAACACTGAAAACAAAAGAATTAATGTTAGAAATATGGGAAATTTATGAGAACAAATACTGATAGAAAGAGAACGAAAGAGTGGTGGAGCAGAAGAACGAAAGAGGAAGAACTCCACTAGAATGGAAAAAATACAGAAAAACATAATATAGTTGCTAAGAATATCTGGATGGAAGGAGGGGCAAAGATGGAAAACAAAATAATAGACCTACAGACAGTTAATAAATCCCTGGGTTGTCTCCAACCATGAACTGAGCATCAGTTCGATTTCTTCTTTCCGCAAGTGTGAAATAGGGCATCTATATAAAATCTTTTTTAGCCGTCTCCAACCTGTTGAGATTTTATTACACAGGAGGCAAATCAATGCTTATCTAATTTCAAAGATATCGTAAAAATCCAACGACATTCAAGGTTTCATTACATGCAGCCGCTATAGAGTTACTTCAAAGGTGATAAAAGTAACATTGGTAATTAGGTCCAAACACACTGACGTAATTGGATTAGTTCATGATTGTTCATTATGAAATAACGTCAGTGTGTAGATAAAAACGTCACGTTGTTAAATCCACAATCGCTTGGAATATCTCTTAATTATTGATCAGTTTTCGCCAGAAATTTTAGGCATCCATGCGTCAACAAATGCATGCTAATCGTTGATGCGATTATTACATTCGTGATTAGAGGCTTCATATGAATACTACTTGAGGTTAACACTTTGCTTAGCTCAGTTAGATATTATACGAATATTTTCCAATATGCCAAAATTTAATAAAAGAAATTTCATTTCGTATCCATCCAAGAATGCACTTTATATGTAGGCATGAAAATCAAAAATATGTATGTGTCGATTGCAATGTTCTGTGAATAATTTGGAACTGTTTCAAGTTTCTTTTTATGAATTTCTTTAATTTTTCGAGATGATCTTTTAATGTTGTGACGGTATAAATACCCAACTACCTACGGAATTTGTTATGAATAATAATTATTATAATGACACGTGAATTACAGCGTAAAATTGAAACTAGATGAGTCAATAGTATTGAATCAACAGTTCGACGTCATTTGCCGACAGATAATAAAAATTAGTTGGCAAACAGTAAATTATTAATTCCTTAGAAGTCTTTTTAAGATGTAATTTTAATCGGTATCTCTAAAAAACCTCAAATACTTGAGCAAATTAAAATTGTATGCAAATTATATTATAAATACGTAGGTACTTCTTAAAAGAGATTACAATCTGGATACGTTTTTAAACCTTGAACCAAAATACATTTGAGTTACATAAGTGAATAGCGATAATTTCGCGATTCTAATAAATGTGTCAACAAGCAAATTGATATTGAACCAATCACTCAAATACTTGCATTAATTGATGAGTAAATACATAAATATGGTGAGAAATACTGGAAACTGATAAGTTAATATTGAAATGTCTGGAGAGGAAGTAGTGCGAATAAATTGATTGTAAGAAAAAATGTCAATTCTCTTGGCTAATTTATGATTATTAATGTTTCAACTTCTTAATTTATAGAGGTCATCTTTGAGATCTGGTTATGTTTTCTGTGAGCAAATAAGATCTTTTCTTACAAACATACTTTTAAAAGTTCATTGCGAGCAAATAGTTGAACACTTCCAACAATGCAAAAATTTGTAAAAACCAAATATCTTTATTTTGGTGACTTAATTATGAATTATTCATTTTTCAATTAATATAAAATTTAAAATTAACATGCTTAGCACATTGCTGATAACGCATGAGGAAAATTTGATTTTTATTATTTATCTAGCTTGATACTTTTTAAATTTTCACTCGATAAATAAATTCATAGTGCTTCAACTCAATACCATCCTTTTCGAAAAAAAAAAAACATTTCTGCAAGTTGGAATTTCATTGCAGTTGATCACAAAATGTTGGTTATGAGTTCAAGCACCAGCCTGCTCAAATTTTCAGGTCTGCAAAAAATGAATGCATCGATCGGTTGGCATAATTGTTGAAAATGTATCGGAAACGTTATTCGGTTAAACACAATGAATTTTTAAAAGTATACAGACCATTCCTCCGGCAGTAATCCTAGAATAGAAATTAAAATTCATACAAACCTCCAATACCCTGGAAACTTCTTCAACATCAAGTATATGTCAGGGTGGCGGACGCATATTGACCAAATCTTATATATCGATGTCAGTCTCCAGGGTCGTTCTTTGCTCGATATCCTACTCTTGGTCGAATAAAAACTGAATCTACTTTGGACATCTTATTTGTGCACAAAGTATTAATTTTAGTAAGGCGCAATGTATAGGTATAAAAATTATGTTTGAAACTAGTATCGATTATAATCATATCGTAACAATAAAACTTTAACTATTAAGTAAAAATTACTTAATAAAATCGAGTCAGACAATTGTCGGCACTATAAATGTACAATTAAGCTAGCACAACGTCAACTAAACCAACAATTTTACAATATTTTTTTAATTTAGATAGTTTATTTCCAAATGTGATGATTCACACCAAAAGTTCCAAAATTAACAAACTTCTTGTCGCGGATCGATTTAATTAAACTTAATTACACAAGTAATACCTTCAGGACTTCTAACAACTTGAAAATTTATTAAAACTTTATAAAGATTCATTTTTAACTTTTTGGTTAATAAAAAATCTCGCAAATTTGCACAAGATGTCATAGACACCTTTTTTTTTAATTCTTCTGTTAAATTATTTAAATCTCTTCTTGCACTTCAACATATATTATGCCAATAATACAGCTGCACTTGGAAACATGGTAAATTTAGATATATTGCACTAAAAAACTTGAGAGAAGACACACCGCAACTTTAAACGTACACGCGCTAATTACCAAGTATTGAATTCTACTGAACGAGCGACGTCAATTGACCATCTGTTTATGACATCATATCCGTACCGAAGGCAGCTACACAAAATTAGTGCAAACATATCGTAGTTAAAACGTTTCGCAGTTAAAATTTAAATGTACTTTTCTCATTTAATTATTTTTTATAACATTTAGAAAACTGTAGGAAAAACTGAATTTCAAAATATTTTTCAAATTTCTATAAAATACATTAGTTCAAATGATATCCATTCTGTAGGTCGCGTAGTTCCAAACACTTACATCTTATACAGGGTGTACACGCATGGTGTACACTTGAGGATACAAATTTTATACGCACCGTCACAAATTATATTACTAGAGAGACTCTCGAGATAACGACAGTAAATATTTATCATTTTTTATTCTATACGATTTATAAAATTCTCCTTATAAAGCAATATAAGGATAATTTTTTATCTATAGTCCGTTTTTTTAAAGAAAAATATTGGAATTTGTACTAAAGCAACGATTTCCAAATGCTTACCAATGAAATTGCTTTGAAGTTAGACGGTATTAAAATAACAAAATTTTTTCGATTGAAGTGCTATGTGTGTTGCCTAAACTGAACCGGGCAAAGATAAATAAGATAGATGTGAACAGAGTTAAATGTAATATCGAATAAACGTAGTTATTTGGTTATAACATTTTGCTTTTTTGTAGTGAATATTTAATATTACTACAAGATTAAGTATTATTTAAATTATCTGAAGTTTCCTGGTGTAAATTAGACTTTGCAAACGACGCGCCACCTATATTATTCATATCTGGGAACGACTATAATGACAGTTTCGTCACTTGTTCTTTTCCTTAGTTTTTTTCATATATCGTGGGCATACAGGAAAAAGTAACTATGTCAAAAAATTTCGAAAATGAGTTAAAATGTTCAAGTACCGTAAAAATATAAGACTCGGGTCTGGAAAAAACGTCTATGTTCTAATAACGTATTAAACATGTTATTATTCAAAAACAAAAATTAAAATATTATAAAGCTGATTTTTCGCAAAATGCGAAACATTCAATTTGACTTTTCTCGAAACTCTATTTTTGACATAGTCACTTTTTCTAGTATGCCCACGATATTATCTGAGTCCTGTAGATGCAAAACTCGGTAAATGCAAAATAACGAAAATCGAGTTGAGAACGTCATCTTATAGTAAATTATCTCCTCTATCTGAATCTGAAGCGATAATATTACAAAACTTGCTTTCTAACATGTAAAATTGAATCAAAAATACACGATTGGTTGCAAAACTAGGTTTCAGTGTGCAGTGTATTAGTGAGAACACAGAAGCAAAGAATGAAAATGTGGAAAGCAACTCTCCGCTCCAAGCAACATGCAGTTCGGCAGTGAAAGAGCTTCAATTATGATTATTTAAAGTTAATTTTTTCTTATTTTGGTAAAATTATTATCTTATTAATGTTGATATTTTGAATAAAATGCATTGTTTTAAGAGTTATTACAAATTTATTTCCTGATAAGCGCTGCAAAACTTGGTTTTTGAAAGAATACTGTTGCAAAACTAGGTAAATGCAAATTAATTTTTGAATTAAGCAGTCGCTGTTATTGAAGATACGTTTCAGGACCAATTAACTAATTTCTTAGTCATTACAGGCACCTACTATAAAAATATAAAACCTCTAAGTTGTTTATTAAAGTAAAGAACTGTTTATTGTGGATACCCAAAACTATGAAGTTTGTATTTACCGAGTTTTGCATCTACAGGACTCATCTACAGTAGTAAGTCTACCATTTTTTATGTCTTCAATTTCAATTGAAAATCTCATAAAAGTAATTAAAATTCACTAAGAAAATATTGGATCTGTGAAAACTACATAAATTATTATCGCCAGTCAAGGTAAATAGAATAGAAGGTATGATCTAAACATGAACCAAAACTCGTCCTTTACTGCGCATTCAAATATGGCGGTCTTAAAGATACACAAGATACATAACATATCTTGGTAGTATATTTTTTGATTTGGAAAATTCCCAAGGGACCAAAAACTCAGCCAGATCAAGCCTAACGCTTTAAGAAAAGAGGAAAGAAACCTCAATAAACTCCAACGCCCGCTGCCCACATGAGTTGAAGGAGATAAACGGTAACACGTGGTACCTTCAGGGCCGTATTTACGGGGGGGGTTTTAGGGGTTACAACCCCTCCCGAAATTATTTATCAATAAATAAAGTACTGGAAGTCCGACTGAAATCGTAACAAAATCAGAAAAAAAAATCTTTAAAAAAATAAAAAAAACATTAAACTTGAAGTGTTTAAATAAAAATTAAAACTAAAGAGATATTTCTAATAAATTAAATCAGGTATTTTATTTTAATTCTTACTATTATGGTAAAAATTTTAAATTGCTATAAATTGTTTGAACCAAAAATTTTAAAGCAAACAAATTTTATAACCATCATGGGCAGTATAGCTTAAAATAAGACTTCCGCAATAAATTAGAGTGGTTATTGTAAACCCATAAATTATTTTATATTTTGGTGTTCGTTTTTTACAACGGTTTTTTACAAGAGAGTTTAAAATAAAAATATGAATAAGGTTAAAGTTATTAAAAATATCGTGGTAAACAAAACTTTTAAAATGGCACAAACAAAATTTTATCCGCGATAACGCCCAAAAGTCAATCTGTAATCAAAATTTGTCGCTCCTTCGACAAATTATTTTCACCCTTTAAATAAAGTTCACAAAAATCGAAATTTTCTCTGAATATCGAACTCAAATAAAAAAAAATTGCTTAAAAAATATAATCACTTTAATTAAATAATCTTCTCACAAATTTTAAACTTTCTTGCGGTCATTTTCGACCAAAAGTTTGAAAGCATTCAAACAAAATTTTTCAATAACCATACTCAAAAATAAAATCTTAATTTCAAAAATACTACTTGCACAAAATTATACTCAAAAAATCGGCGGAACAAAATTTAGGCTTTTGTCGTTTCCGTCATCTTGGCAAAAAAATCTCTTTCTACTCATCTTTCTGCAAATATTACCTTTCAAAAATTAATATAACAAAATTTAAATTTAAAAAAAATCACCAAGGTTCGGTTGTTCAGTTGCAGGCTAAACCAAAAAATTTAGATTAACTAATAATATTTTTTAAAAAACAGCTTTTCAACGTAATATTTCATTGATTAATCCAAATCTGTTGGTTTAACTTACAACTGAACAACTGAGCCCAAAGGTTTCAAATCAATTCAAAAATTACAACTGAGGGACTGAGGCTTTCAAATCCTTCTTTCGTAACACGGCAATATATAAGCTTCTACAAATACTGTGTACCCTGCTAGTGACAACAGTCACCCCGGGAAGAAGTTTCTTTTCACTCAAAAAAGGGAAAAGCTATTTAAGAAATTCTACTGGATAAGAAAGGCTAACAAGACTAGCTCTTATTCTTATGTCCAGTCATAGAACTATGCCAATCCACAGTGACCTGGTTTTAGGATAAATTTTCATAGTGCAAGATGATTTTAGTTGGTACTTTAAGTTTTTTTAAATTGCATTTATTTTGCCGATTTTAGCATGACTGACGGTTTAAGTTGAGACTTAAACTTTTTTATTTAGGTATTTACCTATTTATTGAGTTCCTTCTATTTTTAATTTTATATTTTATGTTTGTTTTTTATTGTAGTTTCTTTTTATTTTTTAATTATTTTTTATTTTTTGTTTTGAATATTTTTTATCCTTTGTATTTTAATAAATTAGCTATTTATTTTTTAATTTTTTTAAAACCCCTCCCGAAAATCTAGTCTAAATACGGCCCTGGGTACCTTCATATAGCCAATAAGTTCATCGTTCATCATCGTGATTTGAAATAAACCAATTTTAATATAAAATATTATTATTATATTGGTTTTATGTAGAATTCAGTAGTACTGCAGTAATAAATTTGATTTGAAGTTTGTGTATATGTGAATTTTATCAAAAGATGTTATGTGCAGTGCTGAGTTGCAATAACAGAAATCAAGTTAAGTATGCTACTGTGAATATAATTTACGAAGTTTTTCCCAAGATCTAAAATTATGCAAAAATTTGGTGCATTTATGCGGACGCAGTGACGAAATAAATACAAAGACTGTTCGTGTGTGTTCGGTTCACTTTGTTGAAGATGATTACCAAGTAGATCTTCTTAGGACGTTATAACATTCATAAAAAGTTTAAAAAATATAAACAAACAAGCGATCCCAACAAAATATTTGCCCCGAAGCTCAAAAGAAGTTAATTCAGTGCGATTTGATCGTCTTAAAAGAAGAAATCCAAAAAGTTTACAAGAGTATCTAAATAATTAATATTAAACATTTAAATTATTGATTAGCGATGAAAGCATAATATGATTGTTTTTCAGGTCACGAATGTATTTTCGTATGAAAAAATTAAATAGAGAGCTTATAGTAAATTTTAATACTAAGAAAGAAAAACAATAAAGACTTGTTTATAAAATGTTTGTTGTTTTAATAACTTTTGTTTTTAAATACTATAAAATGAAAGGCAATAAAGGTAGTTCTGTAAAATGTGTTTCTTATCTTATCTGAAAAACTTTATAATTATTAATATTTAAATTCCTCTTTAAAGAGTATCTACCATTTAATCTATAGAAGAAAATTTATTTTTAAATACTAGAAAACGAGAAACAGTTTTATAAAATGTGTGTTTTTATCTGAAAAACTTCTAATTAATATTTAAATTCATACTTTAAAGGGTATCTGCAATTTCACAACTACAGAAGTTGTCTCACTGCGTCCGCCATATTGAATTTTAAACGTCACTACCTGCGCAATATCATACCTTCTATTCTATCAAATACTATGGATAGGATAATACGTACAGCTTAGGCCCATTACAATAGAATTTTCGTAGCCCGAAATTTTTGCCCCATCTGTCTGATTGAGTTGGAACCTTCGAACTTTTGGTGTAATCAAATACTATGTGTTATTTTTTAAAATTATATTTTTTATTAATATATAAGTAGTTACATGAAATAAAACTGCGTATGTTAATTGTGAGAAATTTTTTTAAATTTATTTTTAGTTTTTGAATTATTTTTTTTACTTTTTACACTTTTAAATAATTTTAATTTATTGTCTTCGTTCAATTTATAAAAAAACATTAAAATATTTATCTAAAAATAAATTTATACAAGAATCGCATACTATATTACAAATATTTTTCTTAATAAGATCACAATTTTTTAATTTTGTTTTTACATTACTCGCATTTTCTTCCAAAAATACAGTAAACATGCTTTTAAAAGTCTCATTTATGCTGTTTTAGCAATTTACAGATCTTTGTTCTTTGGCATCCTGAAAAACGATTTCGAGTCTTTCTGTTGTTTGTAATTTCCACATGAAAATATTGAATATGTAGAACCAATTCCGGACACTAAAATATTCAATTCACGACACTATTTCGAATTATATCTTGATTTATAAATATATAATACAAAATTTTTACTTTTATACTGCCATAAGCAAACATAACAAAGATCACATTTACAAACATAAACAAACTTAAAATTAACTGTCAAACTGATTTAGTTCCAACTCAATTCGTTAGAGGCGCTCAAGTGCTGGGCTACAAATTTTCGTCGAAGCTGTACGTATTATCCTATCCATAGTATTTGATTCTATTTACGTTGATCGCCAGTGGTGTATTTCCCATAAGGCACAGTAGGCACGTGCCTATAGAGTGGTATAATTTAGGAGGCGGTAAAATTTTGAAGCCGATTTTTTTTTAATTATTCGCATTTTACACTACCGATAGGTGGCGCTCATAGAGGTATATATTAAAACTACTGGAGGAACCACTAGGTGCAACAAAACGGCCCGACGTAAGTTTACGCTTCCCCCACTCCTTAAAGGATTCGGTTCAAATTTTGTAATGCAAAATCATAGGATAAGTGATGTTTAAACGTTTAAATAAATGAATTATAAGAAATTAGGATGTGATAAATAATTAAAATAATTGTAGACATATTATAATGTGATTTTTAATTAAAAATTCACATTCTAATTTAAAAAATATTTATAATTATTTTCAAAAAATTAATATCCTGTATATTTCACTAAGTTCATACACATGAAATCTTGAAATTGGGGCAATCTACAACTTTTGTAATTTTTAATTACAACTAACGTTTTATTTTAGGTTTTTTATTTGGGTTTGTTTAGTTTTCCGGTTTAGAATTTTTCAAAATAAGTTTATTTATTCATTTTGGCTTCAAGTAGGTATAATTTTTGTTTTTACTAAAGACAAATAAATTTGACTTTTAATCAAGTTTGAATTTTAAATTTAATAGCATAACTTTTCAATCATTTCAATAATTTTTCCAGGTTTGCCTGATGAGATTCCGAAAATCGAAACATACGGTTATATAACAGCGTGTCGCAAGCTAAATTATTCATTTAAATAGTTTTTGAACAATTTTACTTAAGTTATGAATTAAATTATTCTTCAATTTCATGTAACATGTAAAAATTAATTTTATAAATAAATATAATTATTTTCTTATAAACACAACAATAGAATTGTGAATTAAATTAAAAATACATAGCAAATAAAATTATAAAACACCGAAAGAGAAACAATTATACATTTTTTAATAAAATCAGTTTTGTAAGTTTACTTCTTACAGAACTGCCCTGCAAGACTTGAGAAATTGTTAACAATTTAACAACTAACAACTGCTAACAACTCAAAATTCATAGTTTTGAGAAAAACATTAATTGAAATAAACAATTATTAAAGGTTTATTCTAAAGGTTCTATTGTTTATTACTAAATTTTTACATTATTATTATGTAATAATTGTGGAGCTTATTACTGAAAGAAAACTTGCCTTTTATCAGAAAACAACAAAAAAACTAGGGTTTTTACGGTATTGCCGTCAAATATGAAATAATTATTCATAATTGTTACTTACGAAACTTAAGATAGGTACTTAATTTTTATTAAACAAACATTTTTTTATTCCATGCTATAAAATCATTTATTTTCTATAACATGGCACATATAACTCCAAATCGGCATTTTTTGAGTTATAACATTATTTTTTTAATGTTTATCAACATTATATTATATTATTATAGTATTATCAACATAATAAGTCTGTGTTGTACTTAATTTTGAGGAGTTCTCGTCTATATAAATCATATTTACCACGTTATTATACAATGTCAAATCGAGTTTATACCTTTAAGGAGTGGGGGAACGCCATGTAAAATCGGACCGTTTTCTTTTCATAGGGATTATACCACTGGTGCCTCCAGTAGTTCTAATATATACCTCTATGGTGGCGCTGTACTGAAACAATATGTCCGACTTATGCCGTATTAGAAATCGTGTTTTTTAAATCAATTTGGTTTACATTAGTGAATTTTATAATTTATAAGATATTTAATGGCAAATATATAAAGAAAAACTGAAAAAAAGATTGAAATTCACTTAATTCATAATTTATTCAATGTAGGTAAGTAACTGTTAAATTTTCTTTTAGAAGAAATGGCTATTGAAAATGCATCATTATTACTTTCATTAGCAAAAATATTTTATTATTTAGATGCTCTGCCGTCTTCTAGATGTATCAATGAGGGAGAAGCAGTTTTAAATGCCAAACACCTCATTACTTGTGGAATAAAACACTAAGATGCCGATGCTATCGATATATTTGCTTTGTGCTTGCAGACCACTGCTTTAATAGAAAAACCTTATGAAACTCAATGTGCTTTTTTAATAATGGAGGTAATTGAAATCAAAAGTGCATTATGCACTTTTAAAGCTAGAAATTCTGGTCGCTGTAAGCACATTTCTGCAGTATTACTAGCATCATACCTACTATTTTTGCATGGAAAATTATGGAAACTTAAATTTTTTTAAGCTTTGACATTAGTAAATACTACAATTCATATTATTTATTTTATTTTTCAGGATTTTATCCATATTACTTAAAAACACTCAAAGTAAAAAAGACGTCGGTTACTGCCTATGCTAGTTGCCGCTAAGGACACTACGTGCCGTTTCACATTTTGTAAAACGCGAATACTTAAAATCGAAAAGAAATTGTACAATATGTAGTACGTACACTGCCGCTCACGGAAGTATGGACATTTAGTAAAATTACTAAAATGGCAAATAAAACTTAAAATTTTAGCACAATAAATTTATAAATAACAAAAACGGTTTAAATACATGTTTTTAATACATATGTATGTAATGCAGTTGGCATAACAATTTTGAAAATTTTAAAACATAATCGTAAATGAAAGTGTTTACGGTAATAAACACTTAGTAAAAATCTCATTTCTATTTACAAAAGCACCCCTTAAAATGCTACCGCATGTTATTAAGACGGGAAATCTTAAAAATTCTAACCTAATCCAGTTTGACGGGGCGGAACAATCTTAAAAAAAGAATGGCAAAATTTTGTTGCCTCTTTTTCGACCGAAAGTGACTTACAGCAGATTCGGCAAAACTTTTTAATAAAATTAAAAATGCATTCTCTCAGAAGATTCCTATGGGATTTTTACCGAGATTGCTTTAAGTCATTCTCGGTCGAAAACGAGGCAACGAATAAAAATGTGGAAAAAAAATGAAGAAAAAAAAATTATCTACAAAAAATGTCTGAAAAGTGTTTTTGTAAAAAAGATTTTTATATGCCAAAAAGAGTTTTCAAAAGGTACAATTTACATTGCTAACATAGGAGCTTCCAAATACTTTTGTGAGTATATAAAATAATTATATAAAAATATGCACAATAACGCCCGGTTTTTCAATCGTTGGTTAACTTTTTAGTTTGGTTACCTTCACTTGCAAGTTAACCTACAGTTAGAATTTATTTGCGTTTTTCAATTTATATTTAGGTGTTGGTAAGGTGACTTCTAGTTTACAGTACATCTGAACTATTAAACGTGATTATAACCCTAAACATTTGAGTGTAGTTGACAGTAGGTTGACAAGTGTCGTTGTATGATTGCATTATTTATTGGTGTTCATAATATAGCTATTATTACAACTAGGGTAATATGAATAGTATATTTCCCGAGGTTGGCTAGTTACATCTCGAGGGCAAAGCCAGAGAGATGTATAGACACCAAGGGAAATGTATTCATATTTCCCGTGTTGTAATCAATAGTTTTCTTCTGATTGAAAAATATATTATTAAATATATCAATATTTCATCAATAATAAAATTTGAGATTTTGAATTTGCAATAACTCGAAAACGGCGCTAGATATCGAAAAACTGAGCAAAAAATTTACCCCCCTTTGCTCGTTCTCAACCCCCCCTAGCAATTTGTCGAAAGAAGCTTTATGCAAAATTCTAGATCTATAACGCGCAGAATGTGCGCAAAATAATTCAGAAAAAGTTAGGTTGGTTTTTAAAATATAAAAATAAGTAGGCACATTTTTTATTTTAAACGTCACTTAAATATCACTTTTTAACAGGGATGGCTTTAGTATTTACTTTGCGTGTTTGATTGTCCAATCACCGTGAGCAAAGTATACTTTAAAATGACGTTTCATATTTCCCTAGGGACAATATGATATGACGTTTCATATTTCCCTTGGGAAATATTAGTGTGTTATGACATATTGTAACTAAGGCGATATTGCTCTATATTGTTTCAATCAGAAGAAAATAAATTATTGTTTTTCATGTTTATTAGAATAATTCCTGTAACGAATTATTTTTGGCCTTATTTCTTCATCAATGCAATACGTATTAATATCGCAATCGTAATAATTCATAGATAATAAAATTAATAATTTCAAATATTAATTAACTTATTAAATTTTTCTGAATGAGAACCATGAAAACTGCCACAATTTACGGTTATAAAGTGTTAGTAATTCGTCAACCTATAGTTAACCCACACCCCAAGTGTTGGTAAACATAATCACGACGTAACCAACACTTTACGTTAACCTGCAATTGAAAAACGTAATTTTTAACCTAACTAATAGTTAACTATGAAATAATAGTTAACCAACGATTGAAAAACCGGGCGTAAAATATTTTAGCGAAGGTTGTTCACTTGATACTTTATATTCAGCAACTTTTTTTTCTTTTTAATAGGGGCGGCAAAAACCTCAATACATATGGGCGGTAAAGGTATAAATCCGCCTCTGATTATCGCAAAATTTTGAATATTTTCGGTCGTTATAATCGTCCTTCTGAGACTGTTAATAAAAATTTGGTGGTTAAATTTGAGTCTAGTAATTCGGAATATAACATACCAACAAGAACACGTATTCATCTGGGTAGTTCAACTAACAATATTGCTGCTGTAAGTGAAAGTGTTATAAAGATCCAAATTTATCAATTCCACAACGTCCTCAGCAGTTGTACCCACGACCATCACATGGTGAATTTTAAGTAAAAATTTGGGTTCGAAACCTTATAAGTTTTATTTGATAAATATGTTAGTTTTTTTAAAATAATCATCTTTTCAGATGAAGCTAATTTTTATTTAAATTTGGTTTACTGCGCTTTTTAGTCTGGAAGAGTTATCGAACTAGAGTTTATTGAAAATGAGGTTGGAAACGTTGTTACTGTCATTTTTTGGCCTATTATTAAAGATGTGGATGTGAATGATTTGTGGTTTCAGCAGAACGGCGCTACATGCCACACAGCCATCGAAACAATTAATTTATTGCAAACGAAATTTTCTGATGGAATAATTTTACATAAATCTGCACTTCATTCACCATATAAATCGCGTGATCTAACACCGTTAGACTATTTCTTGTAGGACAATGTAAAAGATCAAGTTTATGCAGATAATTCACAATCTATTGAAGCATTGAAAATCTACATTCGACGCGTAATTGGTGATATAGAGCCGCAATTATGTAAAACTGTAATAGAAAGGTTGACAAAAAGATCATCAAGGACCTTGATGAACATTTATCCGATATTATTTTTAATTCGTTAATAATGGTACACTTTGTGCATAATATATTAATAAAAAATACAGACTAAGATATCCCTTCTCTATTAGCAAATCCGATATCCCATCAAATTAATATTAAAAATGCACTTGCATTTCGGCATTATAAAAACTGCTATAATCATACAAAAATGCAAAGAAATGTCTGACGGCGATTGTGTAATGGTGAATCAAATAGTAGCTATGATGCATCATAGCTTTTGATTCGAGAGTCAAGTGCTCCCCCCGCTCGTCTTGATCCCGGCACATCACGCCACCGCTTGTTCCACTCCCGCTAGAAACAATGCATGCGAGGTACAGTCGCGGGCAACCAAGCGTTCTTTCAAAACGGGACATTTTACCCGTTTTGAAGACAGCGGGACACATAGCTTAAAAGTGAGACGTAAGGTCACGTTAGGTACAATCCAAAATAGGGTAAAACAATGAAAAGAAGGGAAAACAAGATGCCATCGTATGCTGTAAAAATAAAAAACAACCTTCTAACTCTTATAATTCCCAAGATACAGCCACAAAAAAATTTTAATTTTTCACGTGGTCATGTAAATATACTACTATTATAACAAACTCTTATTACAGTATAATAGCAGGGGTGGGCAGTATTTGAAATATATGTATTTGTAATACGTAATAATCAAAATATAATCAATAGATAAGTGGTTTAGGTAGTGTAACTTTGCGATAATATATATACGGGATATTTATATTGTGTTAACTTATACATTTTAGTTCTAAAAAGTGTTTGTGCATTTTTTGGTTTATTCCAAAAATGTAATATGACTAATCAAAATATATTATTTTGAATTTTGTAGGTAATTTATTTTCTATAATTTTGTAATTTAAATAACAAAACTTGCAAATACTTTGCAATATTTGCAAATTTTGTAACACACTCTACATTTAAAAATTGCAAAATTTTGTTTTTGTTACGAGGTTGGTAACGAAGATGGTAGAAACGAAGCTTATGCTGGAAAGCGTCAAAGGGAACGTATGTGTTGGTTCCGTTCTCGTATTAAGTTGATATTTTTAATGATTTTTTTGATAAGCCCACCAAATTAAATTGGAATTTGATAAATTAAAGATATTTGGAAATTATTATCGAGGGGACATCGTAATATATTTAAATCTTAAAGCACAAATATATTAAAATGGCAATTTTAAAAATTACTTTTGCGAATCAAAAAAATTTAAAAAAATTTATGAATTCAAAAATTATTTTATTTTCATTGATTAAAATTTAATTTGCTGTATTGTGTATTTAAATACTGTATTTTGAATTTCAAATATTTTTTGGTATTTTGTACTCCTATTTAAAATACACATTATTTTAATGTATTTTCTATTTTATATTTTCTATTTTAAATTGTACACATTTTCATGTATTTTGGTCACCCATATATTATTATAATAATGTTATTACACATTAAGGAATGTTTTTTAAAATATTTATTTCAAATAAATTATTAAACAAAAGACGGCCTTTTGTTTTGCTGATATAAGAGTTGATTAAAAGTTATAATTTAAATTTTTTGTTTTTTTTAGAAGGTGTTTGTGACTGTTTTGAAAAATTACTAGAAAACCTACTAACTGAGAAATCGAAAACATTTAAAAATTAATAACTGTTTTTCTGAAAAAATATTGATATAATCAAAGCATTTAAAATTAGTTCACATTATCAAACTAAGAAATCATTCGTTTTTTTATTCAAGAATATATTATAAAATTTCTCACAGAAACTCTTGCATTGCAACAAAGTTTTTTTTTATTAGCCACTAAATGAATTAAGATAAGATTAAGTTGCTATCATGTTAAGTTAAAAATTAAAATAATAACTTATTTATAAGAACATAATATAATCTATTTAATTGAATGATTATAATTTATTACATACTATCAACATTAGGTTTCGAATTTCGGATTCTCATCAGACAAACCTGGAAATATTATGTAAAAGATTGAAAAGTTATGCAATTAAATTTAATTGTATTTGAAAAGTCAAATTATTTTGACTTTTATGAAAATAAAATTACACCTACTTGATTCCGAAATTAATAAATAAAATTATTTTGAAAATTCCTAAACCGATCAACTAAAAAGAAATCCAAAAAAACTTACTTTGAAACGTTAATTGTAATTGTTAATTACAATATTTTTGTAGATCAATTTCAAAATTTCATGGGTTTTGAATTTGATGAAATATACAGGACCAATCTACATATTTTTCAAAGGTTTTTCTTAACTTACTCTCCAAATCGAACTTTAAAAAAAACTTTTTGTCAAAGTCGTTACCAACATAAAAAATAATATAATAATTAATATAATAATATAATAAATAAAAAAATAATTAAAAGTTGAAAATAAAATAAATTTAAAAAAACTTTTTAAAAAAGCTTTTTCTATAAATTGCACTAAAAAGTAAAAAATAATTTCTCAAATAAGAACAAACAAAGCTCCCTGAAAACATAAAAATATAAAAAGCGTGGGGCTGTGACTATAATAGCTATTGAAGAAAATTGTAAATTTCTCAATTTAATTTTTAGTCAAAAAATTTGAAATATTTTTCGTTGAAATTCGACGAATAAAAGTAAAAACCAAAAATTGCAAAAGACTAACTTTTGTATACTTTTTTATCATTCTCATAACCAGTAAATATTTTTTTTTATTTGGTAAATAATGTAGTTTAAAACAGCATTTGCTCGGCTATTTTGCTCTTCGCTTGGAAATTGCAAAAAAATCTTATAAAAAAATGGGCTACTTTTAATCGGTATAAAGCAATATTATGCTATTATTTTAATTTTACGTCACAGTTTTTGCTTCTATGTGTATGTTTTGTTGTGGTTTACTAGGCAACCAAAGTTGCAGTTACATAAATATACATCTATAATATTTTAAACTATTGCAATCAGTGATTTTCTAGTATATTAGATATTATAATTTACTATAATATATATTATAACATAGAAAATCACCAATTGCAACAATGTTCTCTTTAAACTATGCTTTAAGCTATGCCTATACCTCTTCATGATACCCTGTGATGATACCTCTTGTACTATTCCTATGAACACATCAAAGGCGGTTCGTAATTTGGGGAGTAGGACGTTAAAGTTCACCGCGAATTTCAAAATTTTAACTACACTATAGGAAAGATGACATTTTTCTGAGTGTAATGCAACAACAATTTTTGAAGATCCCCAATAAGTTTTCGAAAAAGTCGAATTTAAAAATCAAAAATTTACATGGATATTTTAGATATACGTTTTAACATATACGATTTACGATAGGCCGTTCTCGAGTTTGTCAAAACAGTCTATCCGGACGCTTTTGGCGGCCTCCGGGTCTGTAGTTTGACAAACACATAACGAATTTAAAAATATTCCTGTAGAATGACAGAACTTGCCAACGGTGGAACTCGAAGCCATAGAACTCGTCGACTGCAACTGACAGCAAACAGTAAGTGTATATCAAAGCACACGAACTGTCAACAAAATGCAAGTAGGGCGCGTGCCGTGCGAGTTCGCGTGGCTCTACCCGTGACATCAGGGTGAATCATATTACAACTCCCTGCTTTTAGTGACTTTCAAATCCCATTTTTTTGAAAACTTATGGATGATCCTCAAAAATTTTTGTTGCATTATACTCAGAAAATTGTCATCTTCCTTACTGTGTAGATAAAATTTTGAAATTCGTGGTGCACTTAACCGTCCTACACCGCACAATTTATTATAATAAGAGGGCGATGAAGAGAAATGTATTTTAACATAGTTAGAATTTCTAACTATTTACTCTTTTATTACATTGTTTAAAGTTTTATTACATGATACTGGGGAGGGAGGTGATTTATATTACCCATCATATGAGTATAAAAAATATACAAATACTTTTAAAAAGAATTTCATACACACCACGAACTTTACACCACGAACTGAAAAAGTAAAGTAGTAACTCACGTTCGTCGTCAGGAACATATAAACTGGTGTATTACTTTTAATTTCTTCATTCGTCGGCTCTGCTATCTTCTTCTCGTTTGATGTGTTTTCTGTATTTTGTTTCATTTCCTCTTCTTAGTGTGTATACAACAATTTACGAAAGTAATTCTCTCATATTCTTTTGATTTCTTTTGCACTATCTTCTATTATTCCCTCTTCTTTATTATTTCTCTATTTCTTATCTTATATTTTCTCTTACGATTCTTAATCTGCTTGTAAAATTTTCTTACATTATTGTTAACGCTGTTTATTTCTATTTTTCTCATTCTTGCCTCCATCTATTTCTTTCTTCTTTTGCTTGTACAGCTTATTCACTTCACTTTATTTCTTCTTAAATTGATCTAATTTGTATTGTTCATTTGTTGCTAACCATCTAATTCTTGATTTTCTTTTTTTTTGTTTGTTTTTTCGCATTCATTATCAAACCATGCTTTCCATATTTTTGTATATCCTATTATTTGGCTTGCTCCTGTTTTTAGACTCTGCGCCTTTTTCTTTACTTTTAATTTTTGATTTAACCATTTCTTTATATTGTTTTCTGCATTCTTTATTTTAAAATTTTTCTGTTACCAACCATTGTTTTGTTTCATGTTTAGTATTTTTCATCATTCTTTTCATTTAAATTTCTATAATTACTAGGGAGTAGTCTGAGTCTACGATGGGTCCTCTATAAGATCTCACATCTCCTACAGAAGTGACTTTTCTTCTTGTAACAATAACATAATCAATTTGATTCTCTTCGTTATTGTTCTATCCATGACACACCGATGTAACTTTGTGTAATCTTGAAACTTGGTACTAGTGATAATCATCTTGAGTGATGTCGCTAAGAAACATAATCTGTTACCGTTGTCGTTTGTATTTTCATGTACTTATTGTATACTTTTGTGTTACATTTTCTACATATTATATTTCTTTGCCTATTTGTGCGTTGAAATCTTCCATAATAATTATTATTTCATGCTTCGATATCGCGTCGTACAGTAGTTTGGTTCTAAGTTATTATAAAATTATTCTTACTCTTCTTCTGCGCTGTCTTCAGTTGGTGTGCAAGTATTTATCAACGATAGATTATTTGGTTTCATTATGATTCTCAGACAGGACAATTTTGTCTGCAGACAATCAAATTCTAATAGAATGTAGTAGTGGTATTTAAATAATAAATAATAAAATAATAATTATTATTAGATTGTTAATTTAGAGGAAGATGGCCTAAAACGGGAAACTCAACAAAAAGTATTATTTATAGAGTGCAAAGTACTATTTATTGTAATGGTTTGGAAAATGAATATTATATAATAAAAGTGAAAACAATTTTAATTCATTATTATAACTCGTGTTTTTCCTAAAAACTAGATACAAGTTTTTGCTTGTCCAAAAAGAGGTGACTTTTAATCCGCATAAATTAAAATTAAAGAGGGTCGATGAGGGTAATAGCCCCCCTCTCCTTTCCTCAGAGATCTGATCAAGTCGGTTTTTAAGGGATATCAATTTTTTATTAATTTTTGCTGCAAATGTTAGAAGGTGGAAGATCATGTAAGTGCTATCTTAATTTTTAACCACTACACCCGATAGTTATAATTTTTTCATAATTTAAAAAATTTTAAATCAATTTATTCCGTTAACGCCGTACGATGAGTCGTACTTTGACGTCGTTGTGCATAAATCAACCAGCAAAAAGCTAACCCAAAAACTAATCCATAGAATATTAAGTAGGACAACAATACATACACATAATATAGTAACAAAATACCATAATTATGATAATTTAGTATTTATTTTAATAGATAAAAATAATAATAAGAGGTAAATTATTTTCAATTACTTATTTTATTGAGTAATAGTATTTTTAAGAATTAAAATTGTCGTTGAAAAAGACTTTCGTGCACATTACAATAATTTATCTGACATATTGAAATTTGTTTATAATAATAAAAATTTAAAAAAAATAATATCTATCTTTAATTTATTAATTAATTAATTAATAGCCTGATACTTCATTCTCACCTGTAAAACCATTGAACATAACAACCATAGCAAGTAATTTGTGACACGTGTTTGGTTGTTTGTAAATTCAAGTTTTATTTTATTACATTGATGAAAACTTTCTATTTTACTGTATATTATTCACATATATCACGTGACAACGTCAACCAAGGACATTTAAGTAATTTGATGAAGTCTAACCAATAGTCATTGAATTAAACTATAATTGTTCAAGTTCTCCTGATAACTGCAGAATTTTCTTTGCTACTTATTGTAAAAGTATTTTAATAATCGTATATTATGTTTACTTTAATATTAATTACAAAATAAAATAATTAATAATATTAGTATGTACATCTTCTACCTAACAAATATTATGTAGATTATAATTTTTGAAAGTTTCAAATTCTAATGAAAATAATTAATTTATAAAAATAAATTAATTTGGAAATTTTCATTCTAATAACTTCATTTTTTACTAATGAACGGTTAGTTTTAATTTTGTCACTAAGAAATTAGCTGATAATTATCAAAATATTTGGTCCGCGGATAAAACCGCAAGTTAGTTTTCCGATTAAGTTAGTTTATAATCACTCAAAATTAAATCACATTGAGATTTATAAAATGTTTCTTCAAAAAGATTACAAATAGAATACCCGAAATCAATTATAATTTTATTATTATTTTATCAATTATTTTATCAATACTAAGTTAATTGAAACTTTAACTTTTAATAAGTATCTACCTACAATTTGTAAAAAAACAGTCTGATGTACAAAATTGTATCTTTTTGTCATATCGAATTCATAAATATATTATATTAGATATTAAAATAATTACATTTTTTAATAAAAAATATTATCACATATTAATAACCTTAACTATTTTAAAATAATTACAGGAGACTAACCATAAAAAATTTAATTCTTAAGAAATATAATTAGTTAGTAGTTTAATTATTTTAAGTAGAGAGGTAGTACTTATTGCTAAAATTAATTAATTTACTTAATTATAATATTTTGTGGGTATAATAGATTTTAAAAAACTGCTATATTAAAAGATTATTAAATATTAATAGTAAGAAAACGGCATATTTTGTTGTCCAATTTAGTGTATTTAATTTTAGAAGTTTTTTAGACACTTTTTTTTTAACACTCAATTTAGAAAAACTTTTGTATGTATGTTACGGAAAAAGTACGTAACTGGAAAATGTATACATTTACCGGTAAATGTACACATGTGAACAAGTACCTTGGTAAAAGTGAATCGACGAATACAGGATAATGTGAATATAAATAAATTAACTAACGTACCTTTCAACGTTATAATATTTTTAAATAAATAACTTGATAAATTTGAAATGCCACAGCAACAATCCGTGATGCAGTAATGATTAATTTAATTATTATGATGGTTTTAGTTTATAATTAGTTTTATAAAGTTAATTTAAACCATTAATATTTATTTTTTCAAATTTTAATTTAATTAAAAAAAATATAAGTGGGTATTGTAGAATTACTATTGAATAATGAGTGAAAGGGGGAAGGGGTAGACTTGAGTGACGATAGAAAGAGAGGAGATTTTGAAATTAAGTTAATTAAAATGTTAAAGTTTTTCAAATTTTATTTATATTTAGAATTTAAAAATTTTTCGAAATTAAATATTTTGAAATATGAATTTTGAATAAATTTCTGAAGTTTTAAATATTATTTCGTAGTTGGTATTTCGTTGTTTTATTTTTTGTTTTGTTTGAGTTTGACTTAATAGTAAATAATAATAAATGATAAAAGATAAAAAATATACTTTTCCCAACATTGCTTGGTACATAATATATGTGCAGATATTCTTATTTCTTTTGGGAAAAGTACATTGTATGTACCATAGGTGCCGGCATAAGTGTACATTTATCGGAAAATGTAAGTTTTCCATAACATGTACTATATCGTATAAAAATATATTCATATATTTTGTATATTGTATATAAATATGTTTGTAGTTTCGCTATTTTATATTTAATAATACCCGGGTTTCCTATTAAAAAACGGTGTACATAATACTCCTATATGTTTATCAGTAATTTTTAAATCTAATTTAAAGTAAATTGATTATGAAAGAAAAATGATAACCTATAACAGTTTTATATTGCATTGATTAAATATTGACTTTGAGATATTTAAAAAAATATTTATGTAAACTATTAATATTTTTAGTTTTTTTATTCAAAAATGTAATGGAACAAGTTTTGTGTGCAACGGCGTTACTTTTAATACTCGGCTTCGACTCATTTAAAAATGTAACTCTAAAATTTTACTTTTCTATTTAGGGCCAGTACATAACCAGTTTTGACGAATGATTTTTAGAAATGGATCTCACTATACATATTTCTATACTCACCCCACACTTTGTACATATAAATTGATCTAAATTTTTAATTTTTATCAGTAAAGTGCAAGTATGTGGGTAGGTACTACTAAATAACTCAAAACAAATATATTTATAAATATATTTATATAGTATCTTTTGGAAAAGTCTACTTTCCCCACTATCATTTTATTTTCCGGTACTAACATTTATTTGAGAACGACAGAAATATATGCTATGTATAATGAGTAAACATAATATAGCAGAACGATTGACAAATCGACAAGTTTGGAGAACTTTGTTTTGGAGGAACAATAACTAATTGTTTTGTACCAATCACAAAATTTACAGTAGTGTGAAAGTGAACTGCAACAGTACTACTAATTTGTATTTAAATATATTGTATCACAAGAAAAAGTTAATATTGTTTAATGCCAATAACACTCAAAAAGGCGTTGTATTCGCTTTAAAATGTTAAATTAATTTTTATCGTTGTTAATAAATTTTTAAAATTAATCAATTAATTAAATGAAAAATCTAACTTTTTAAAGCAAGTAAAATCCCTTTTTGGCCATTTTTGATTAACTTGTATTATTCGTATTTTAAAGATGTTTATTATTTTACAGCAACAAAATAATCAAAAAAATTTTGAAATTCTTATTTGTGGTAAAAAGATCACACTTAAATTAGAATGAAGCAATATCAAATTCTTTTTGTGATACAATAGATTTAAATAAAAATTAGTACTGTTGCAGTACATTTTTACATTGGCTCTCTCTGAGTTTTTAGCCCTACGTAAGGGCACAGTGACCACTTCTTCTTCAGAAGGCTTGCCGAAGGCAGACGGTCAGAATAAAGTTTTTACTCCGCTCGGGATCGAACCGAAGATCTCGGCTTAGCAGTCAACGGACATAAGCATTAGGCCGTGACCGTCTTCACATTTTCACACTACTGTATAATAAATTTTTAATATTACTATAGTATCTGCAGGAGAAACTGGGGTTGTATTATTTTCAAAAGCATACTTTTTAATTATTGTTTAACCGCGGTGGAATATATGTTTTTAGAATATACAATTGAAATATTTATTAATAATGAAGATGATTGACCTACAAAATTATTTTTAGAACAAAACTTTCTTATTAATCGCTATATAATATACCAATTTTTTTTTATAAACTTACCATCAAAATTATCAATCTTTTTACAGTCTTCCATCACAATTTGTCTATTAGATTTTCTTATTCGTATAGAATATTAACACATATTATGAAAATTTTTATTAAAATGACCTAAGCGATAGCAAGTTAATTAAATTTTTTCACACAACGTATGTAATATTAACATACCTACGTACACCTTAAACCATTGTAAGTGAACAACTGCTTATCTCAATCGTGAAAGTAGTTGCGAATGATAAAATTGTGTCAAAAAGTGTTTTATCAAAATTAAGTAGTTTTTATTTCTAATACAATAATTAGGTAAATATATAAATTATTAACTCGTGCACTAATATTGACTTCTACATGAAATGATATAAGTACACCAAGAGAGAAAAAAAAAATACCTACCATCATGAATCGAAAAACCAATATAATATAAAACCAAAAAAGTAGTAATATGGTTTACAATCAGTTACTTATTTCACAAAATAATTTTGTTGTATTGTATTGTATGTATTTTATGTTTGGCTTTTGAAAATTTGTTTAAAATAAAAAAGGTTAGCAATAGGTTTAGAGAGGGGCTTTGATATTAGTGACCAAAGTTATTGCAAGCTCTGAAGTTTTTAGTAAATTTTGTATTGGTGATTGAAATAAAAATGTATGTATTTTTTTTAGAATAACTATTTTTATGTTACTTAAAAATTGAATTGCTCGTTTAAGAAGTTTTTAAATTTAAAAATCGAATTTTGTACATAAAACTGAGGTACATAAATTATTGCGATAGGTGAGCATATGCCAAGATTTGTCGAATTAATCTAGAATTTCCATATTTACAATTTTATTGGAAATAAATTTTACTATTGACTTACCAACGTTATTTTATGCATTAGTAATAAAAAAATTTTTGGGCATACAAAGAAAACATAAAATATTGGAATTAATTATTTCATAATGTGATGGAAACTCAAATTAGATTGTTCCTTAACCCTGCACAGTATACATCGGGTCTATAATAGGCCTGGGTAAACATTTAAATAAATATAAAAAACCTATTAAATAAATTTCACCATATCAGTAGTAGCTGTATCGATCTATTCACTGATGTTACAATTTTATATTAAAGTGGTAATTGGTCTGCAATAGAATTATAAGCTAATCCAAAATATATTTTTCAGCTGGTAGTAACAATTTATGTGTATTATAAAATGCACTGTCCGAGTTCCTAGATAAATCAGACTTGTTGAGTTTTTCGTAAGTAACTTGTTTAGTGTTTAAACAATTGTGCATTCTTTGCTTTTATAGCAAATGACCCTTATGCATAAATGTGACTAAATTTCTTTAATACAGCGCTCAATTTTCTCCTTCAAGGCATGGGTAGTCGTGGGCTTGTTGGTATATAAATCTTAGACTTCAAGAAACATCAAAGTAAAAAGTTTCTTGGGCTGTAGGGTATATGGCACCGTCTTGTTGAAACCACATGCAGGGCCGGCGTTAGGCACTAAGAAAACTAGGCGACTGCCTAGGGCGCGAACCAGATCGAGATGCAAAAATTAATTGCAGTGTGCAATGTAAAATGAAATACTAATAGCAAAACAGAATAAAAACCAAAAATTTTTTGCTTCGAACATGTGCTAATAAATTTGTCTTTCGCGAAAAATAATTCTCGGCATTGTAAGCGATTTCAATGTTTTAAATACATGGAAGGGGATCACTGCTTGTTAATGTAATTCGCAATATTTGGTGACGTGGCGCGTCGCGTCTGATAGACGCGCGAGTACCGGAATATGATTAATTTTGATTTGATTTTTATAATTAACCAAACCCTTTACTAAACTTTTTTAGTTACCTCAGGTAGCACTTAATGCGGTGAAACAATCTGACCTCAAGAGCGAATTCCAGTGACGATTTCGTCTTCGTTGTCAATTAAAACAAATTGTTCTCCAAAATAACCATTATCCAATTCGTTTATAATTTAATTTTAGAATTATATTTGCCTCGATGAACAAACTTATAATTTTAACTTATCAAATCCAGTGCGGTATCTTCTCGACCATATTCCGCTCTTACAAATTTCAATTTTAAATTTCTTTCCAAATATTATAATTTACCCAATTAATGTCAACTTCCAAAATTAATTGTTTTGCAATTAAATAAAAGTCGCTCATCCAAATTTATCAAATTTAATTTTTCAAAAAAAAAATCAAAAGAACCAACTTCCAAAATACTCTTTCAACAATTCTTTCCAAATATATAATATTTGCAAAAATACTCTTATTAAATATCTCAGAAAACTTGATAGAAAATTAGAATCAAAACCCGAACAACCGGCTCGTGCAGCCATTTTTGGCAAAAAGCAACCATTTTTTTTTATTCTTCTTCTTGCACTTTTTAAATTAACAAACTTTCAAAATTAAAATTTTCAAAATTAACAATTAAGCACAGGGTGGATCAAAATCGTTTTGTTTCTTGACAATACATAGATATTAGTTACATAGAAAAATAATTTAGAAGATATTTCTTATAGAACAGGAAGAATCCTCAACGCTAAATTTGAAAGAACTTTTAACAACTTATGCCGCAAAAAAGCTAGAAAAGTTAAAATAAAATTAAAATTTGATTAATATTTTTAATAAAAATATGTAAATGTCAGTATTTGTTTAAATATAAAATATATTTTTTAAATATTTTTTTAATCTCACTCCTTAGCTCAGTACTGATATATAAATGGGGGGGGGGGCGCACTGATAAAGTTTTGCCTAGGGCGTAAAATATCCTAGCGCCGGCTCTGACCACATGTCGTCTACATCTACATATATCTTGCAATTTAGGCATTAAAAAAATTGATTATATCGCGATTGCAAGCACCATTAACTGTTATTATCTGACCAGTCGCTTTTTCGAAAAAGAATAATTCGATGTTATCTCGAGCCCAAAATCTGCACCAAACAGTGACACATTGTGGATGCATTAGATTCTCAAAAATTACTCGTAGATTTTTTTAACTCCGAATGTGACAATTTTGTCGGTTAACTAAGTCATCAAGATAAAAATTAGCGTCATCGTTAAAGATTATAAGCTTATTTGTATATTTTAACTTGCTTATTAGGTTATTACTAGGCTTATTAGGTAAACCAACATTTTTTAAAATTTTATTGTAGCTGTTTTTATTGTGCAATATTTTTTTTAATATTTTAATTTGTTTTTAATGTAGATATTCCTTAGTTTTAATTCTTTTATTTTTCTTTATTATAATCCTACTTATCTTTAATTTATCTAATAATCGCAGATCTAATCTAAAAATTATCAACTTTTAAATTACTCATTTGCTTGTTAATAAAAACAATACAGTGAACTCATAAATTTAAGTAGAAGTAAAATTAGTTTCAATTCCACAGATCCATTAAAATGAAACATATTTGTAAAAAAAATTATTTTTATAGAAATTTAAATTGCAAAAATATTGTTACGAAAGAACGTCTAATTATATTTGATGACTAATGTATGACGTCATGTGTGATGAGTCATATATGATAACGGCATTAGTCATTCAAATATAGATGAATGTACTATCTAGAAAATGCGTGGAAGCGCCTGGAAATTCCTGGATGGTTATGGAATATTCTGGAAGGCTGCATTTAAGTATAAATGCAGCGCGATTTCCTGTCACGAATCAATTCTAGTTCGAACGTACAACAGTGAACATAAATAATAGTGAAGTGATAAACGATATACCGAGTGTTTAAATAAATCCGGACCTGGTGTTAAACATAAATTATAGTGTAAATAAATTGTAGTGTAATTAGTGTTAGTGTTAATCTTAGTTTAGTAATTGTTATTAACCGTATCTGTAAATATTTGTACTAGCCCTTTGAAAATAAATAAACGTTTTTTTAATTTTCGTTACAATATTCATTCGCTGCCGTAGAGCAAAGCAGTCGGGTTAATACTTGAAAATTGTTGTTTAATTAGTTGAATTGTGCAATTAATAGAAGAATAAAAAGAATTATTGGTTAAGTGTAGTTTCGATTTTGTAAATAATTGGTTAAGTGTACACACTTCAATTACATATTATGAGAGTATTAGCATTGAATAGTTCAAAGATGTTGTCATCATCTTTTGAGGGAGACATTATTCAAAACAAAATATCATTTAAAATAAGCCAATTTATAATCTGTGAAATTAACACTTTACCAGTCCCATGACTGTACTTGCACAATTATAATATGTATTTCTATATAAGAACAAAGTAACGCGATTGGTCGACCTTTTATATATGAAAATTAAAATTTAATTAGTAAGCTATTATTATAAACTAGCTGGCACATACGTCCTTCGGTCGTTTTTAGCCATCTAGACTGTGTCGGTTATAGTTGTTCAGCCTTCGGCCTCACCCAGGTAAATCGCAGTCACGCCGTTTTTAGCCATCTAGTCTTTCTCGGATGTATAGTTGGTCGGCCTTCGGTCTCATAGCAGAAATATCGTTAGTATACCTGAAAGTCATAATTGTTCAACCCTAAAGTTGTCCGGAGCGACTTAATAGTGCTTATGTACATATTGTCATGTTCCGAACCAAAGTTTTACCTACCCTGTTAATTTGCCATTAAATTTGATATTAAGTTTAAGAAATATTTGAATTTGAATTTTGGGAGGTAAAAATTTGGAAATTAATGTTGGTAGAAGTGAAGTTTTATCGTGGCTTTTTGTGCCGACCATGGTGGACAAGGGGTGCGAGTTTTGCATGCCCGCTGAAATTTGATTTTGTTACGCTGAGTTTTTGGTGTTTTTTTGAAGTTGTGAGTAATTATTTTTGAGTAAATAAATGATTTAATACGATTGCATTATTGCGTGATTTTAAAATTTTGATATTTGGAATTAATTTGGATATTATTTGTAAGTGGCTACTGAGCGGTAGTAAGTTGATTTGGATGATTAATTTTTGGAAAAGAATATTCCGAATAATAAATTCGATTTGGATACTTAAAGTTGGAAAGTTAAAATTACATTTGAAGGAACGAATGGTCGATATTGATAAGCGGTCAAATTGGATAAGGATAAAATCAAAACTTTGATTCCTTTAATTTTATATTGGAATTAAAATACATGCGAGTTAATTTTTGAAGAACAATTATTATTGAAGAACTATTAATTTTTTGGACCAAAAATTTTTACTATTTACTTTGAAAACAATTTATTTAGAAGTGTTATTTTATTTTGAAAGATAATTTTTAGAATAATGAAGAGTCTCTTGCTACAAAAAATGGATGACCAGTTAGTTAAGATTGATTTATGTAATGAGCAAATTTTGTTAAGATTTGCATAGCTTGGGTCATGTCAATATATATCCGATTAATGGATAATTAAACAATGGACTTAATAGACGAAGTATTTAGGAATGCAGATAGTTAACTGTAACCTGTTAAATTTCCTATCCGGTTTGGGCCGTTAGGTTTTTTCTAAAAAGTTTTGTTTAAGAGATACGGGGTTCACAAAAAAAGTAAAAAAAAATAAAATCAGAATTTTTTTAACATTTTTTTTCTTAATTTAATTTATAACTCGAAAATCGTTTATTCTAGACGATAAACGAATATAACCTAATTTGTAGATAAGCAAATGATCTTTAAAAAAGGCCTAATCTATTAAGTCTAAGAAATCAATAATATTAGAGCTATGGCCGTTTGAAATCAGAAATTTAAAATATTGCTTTAAAGGGAGGTACTCTCCAAGGGTTTGGACTTGGACATAAATTTTATTTGAAAATTTGTCTTAGAAAAGTATCCTTTATCATTACCTCAAAGGTTATCTACGATCACGGAGATACCCTGTATATTAAATTACTTTTAGCAACCTGAAAAATATTGCTACTGATTGAGTTTCACATTAATCTACATAGATGCAAGCCAATGCAGTTTCACATAAATTGAATTTTTCACTAATCAAATTGCTTACTAATGAAATTATATAGGTATCAATCGAATTTTTACGGTATCCACTCATTATGTGCTTGGACGGCCTGGCTTTGAAAAATTGTGCACTATTTGAAATTCACGAGACCTCAGTAAAGTAGCATTAGTTAATGCAAATGTAGTCTTCATTATTTAATAGCTCTAAGAGGCGACAAAATAACAAACATAAAAAAATGTCACGTCATCGATCGAATAGAAAGCAACCCTTGTTCCACTTGTATTTTGTTTAGCTTTTGTACAAAGTTGTACATTAACAAAAACGCTTTATATTGACTAGTTGTAATAAAAAGAATACCAACACATAATAAATATTTAATTTTATTTACAGATAATACCATACCATAGATAAATGTAGATCCATGCCATATCAGCTGCTTAAACTCTATGGACTTCGTTAATTCTTTTTTAAAAACCATAAAAATACCGCCTTTGGCCTTTTCTTCCATTGAGACGCCGCTGTATATGTATATATTGTCATGTTTCAAAAGTGATTCGGACCCACCCTATACATTTTGGTGAAAATTCATTTTCTTATTTAAGTTGTGTTTAAATTGATTTTAAGTTGTAAGATTGTAAAATCAGCTAGGTGGGGACGAATCACCGGAAATTCAAGGCCTTTTGCCAAAAATGGTCGACGTTGATGGACGTATAAATTTTATGTACTAGAAAATTTTGATGAATAATAATTTTTTTAAATATAAGTAAAAGTTTTAAAACGAGAAGTTTTTTTTATTAAGATTTGTGGTTGGATTAATTAATTTTGAAGATAGTGTGAACGATTTTTAGAAAAATAAAATTCAACGGAAGCTAGGAAGATAATTAGAGATAAAAAGAATTGGAAGAATTTGGATTTATTAATTGAAAAAATTGTTTTGGATGCAAGTAGAATTTTTTGAAGTATATTTTCATATAAAATTAAAATTTGTTCAAGGAACAACAAATTGTGAATGATAAGCCGGACTGCGATACCGGTATCGTATAAAATTTAACGTTACCTTTTTTGAATATTTTATTGTAACAAAAATTAAAGTTTTACGAATTATTTTGAATAGAAATATTTTGATTGGAAGCAATTGGAAAAACATAAATAGATTTACAAAATTAAACATCGCATTCTTTTGGCGCAGCAACGTGGGGCTTGTAAAAAGCAACCTACTTTTTGACCCTGAGATTTAAAATTAAAACTAAATTAAAAATTTGTAAAGAAAATAAAAACAAAACCAAAAAAATGAAACAAAAAGCTGAAATGTTGCTAAAAGAAAAGAAAATGATGTTCGAATTCATCACCAAAATGAATGACATGCTAGACGAACAATATGAAAGAGCCAAAGACAAAAATATACCAATGGACGAAGACAGGAGAATCAGCAATGAAATAATAGCAAAGAGTCTAAAGGCAGTGACAGAAGAAATTGACAAAAAAACAAAAACAATAATAGAAAATAAAAAAGACATGAACCGAATAAATGAAAAAGTTGAAGAGAAGATTAATGTGGATAGTGAAAAAATAATAAAATCAGATTCAATTATGGAAAATGGAAAAAGCACAAATGGTGAAAAAGTTTTAAAAAGGAAGAATAAGGTTAAAAAATGAAATTTAATAAAGTAATGCTTAAGAAAGAGAATTTTAAAATTGTTAGATTGTTTGCTCCAGTAAAATTATTGAAAAAGATGAAAAATTTAAAACGTTGTATTGAGAATAATAATGAAAATAAGATCAAGAAAATAAAAAAAAAATTTTGGACATTAAAAGAAAATAAATTAACGTGTACAATTAGAAAATTAAAAATTGAACAAAAAGAAAAGTTTGGAATTAAACCACTGGAGAAAACAACGAAGAAAAATGTTGAAATTAGACAAATTAACTTTACAAAAATTGAAGAAAAAAAAACAAAGAAAAACTCAACAAGATCAAGGAAGACAAACAAAAATGGATTGAAGAAAAGCTGGAAGTTTTGGATGAGTCGGGGGTGGAGAAGAGACAAGATTCCCGTGAAGTGGACACCTCAGGTCAAAATCAATTTATGGAAGGTCCATAAAGAAAAATGAAAAAAATGGAAAGAGATGGATCATGACGCATTGAAATGTTTTGAAATAGATATGCCTTTTTTTATTTTGATTAGATTATTTTTGAAATTAACTTTATTTTATTTATAAATATTGTAGTGGTATGATAAAAAATTTTTTGATTTATTTTAGTTGAAACACGCCCGAGTTTTTGCTAATCTTGTTTTTAGCTGCGCTCAAAACTGCAATTAGCAACGGGGGTAAGATGTCATGTTTCAAAAGTGATTCGGACCCACCCTATACATTTTGGTGAAAATTCATTTTCTTATTTAAGTTGTGTTTAAACTGATTTTAAGTTGTAAGATTGTAAAATTAGCAAGGTGGGGACGAATCACCAAAAATTCAAGGCCTTTTGCCAAAAAATGGTCGACGTTGATGGACGTTTAATTTTTATGTCCGAATAATTTTTGATAAGTTTATAATTTTTGGAATACAAGTAAAAGTTTTTAAAGATAAAACGTTTTATTGAAATTATTATATTAGATAATATTGATTGTGAGGAAAGTTTGAACGATTTTTAGAGGTTAAAATTAAACGGAGGAAGGTTACTTAATCAAAAATGGAAATGAATACAGTTTAAGAATCGTAATTGGAAATTAAGTAAATGGTAAAAATTGTAAATTTTATAAAATTAAAATTTGTTCAAAGAACAACAAATTGTTAAATGATAAGCCGGACTGTGATACCGTTATCGTATAAAATTTAACGTTACCATTTAAATATTTTATTATAACGAAATTAAAATTTAACGAATTATTATTAATTAGAAGATATTGAAAAAAAATTTAAAATTAAATACGTGGATAATTTACATTTGACTAGTTTCTCCGGTACGGAGCTCTTCTTTTTAGATTCGGTTAGTACCACAATGTCTATTTTCATTCATTATTTATTTCATTATTTACTTAACAGTTAAAATTTATTATTTTAACATTTTGTTAGGTTTTATTATTTTAGCATCACATACTACTAAATACCACAAAAATACTTAAAAAATTTTAAAAACTTTTTTAAGTTATTTTCTATTTTACTTATCACACTGTTTTATTTTTAGTTCCTGAATATTTCACACACTAAAAATCTTTAACCGTTTTCGTTTTTTTTTTTCCGTTTTACATTTTGACCATTCGCATTCCATGGCTTGTGATTTGAATTTTTTGCACTTTGCAGTCTAAGTAATGGGGAGCAAACCCCCAACCTGGAGGACCAGTGATTTGTCTTGTCAAGTGACAAGAGAAATTTTAAAAATAACTTACCAGAAGTTATTTAGATAAGGTATAATATCATATATAGATAAGGTATGTATCATGATGTTAACCTGTAAAAGTTTAAATGTTTTTTTATTAATGGGATTAATAAAATAAATTTAGAGCAACCTTCCAAGGTATTATGCTCCCGATATAGTCACCCAAAAAATCCTTGAAAAAAAATTTCTTACAAAATTGTTGTAAATATTGTAATACATATTATATTATATTATATAATAATATTATATTATTGTATATTATACAACTTGTTCAAATTAAAAAAAAATATTTTTGTAGCATTACTACAAAAGATAAAATATTTCTTACAAAAACTAGTAAAAATTGCTATTATGTATATTTTTTACGGCAAATAAACGTGTATTTTGAACTTATGAGGAATAAAATATATTTTAAGATGAATATATTTTTTTATGATTTAAAGACACTACCTGTTGTGTCAGGTAGTGGATTATCTGTTCGATTAACGATTATCTAAAATCAAAACTGACATTTTGCATAAATTAAGTTTTTATCGATAGATATTGGCATAATTTATTTATTACATCACTAAAATGAAAAACTTATTTGTCACAACTTTTGATAAATGTCAGTTGCGTTGTTTTTCTATTTCCCCAAACCTTACATAATATAATAATATTATTATACTTTGTACAAAATAGACTGATTCGGTTCTGTCCTTGTTTATCTAGCGAATTTACTGTTTTGTTGTCATTTTCTAAATCATTGCAGTTTTAAATTTTGTAGGGATAAACAGAAGATAATGTAGCCACTGTTAATTTATTACATTTTCTTAATTGTCAAAAATAAATGTGGATAGAGTTTATGTGTAACGCTACAAATGTAATCTTGTATCGTTTCATGTTATTATGAGTAAAAATTGAAAGGAAATCTCTTTATTTTCAAACAGTGCTGATTTGGAATATTTGATATTTAATAAAGAAAAATATTTACGTTGGTTAAGAGTGAGTTTTTTTTTAAATTTTTAACAATATAAATTAAAATTAATATAAAGTAATAATAATTACGGAATGTATAATAAAATGAGTATATAATATATTAAATTTGCAAAGATAAGTACATATTAGAACATAAAAATATATTAAGTATAACAAGATATAAAGTATAACAATTTTTTGACTAAGAAGTAGCACACAGCCTATAATAATTTTGAATTGTTTATTATTAATTTTTTTAATTAACTCTAATGTACCCTTTGAAACAGATACGAAACATTCTTGCAGATTATTATAATTATATTTTATAAGGTACATTATTATAAAATTTATACAGTGTGTTTGTACTAACTTTTTCAAGTTTTTGCGCTGCATGATATATTTTTATCATTTAACAAGAAATAATAAATCTGCATAATTATTACAAAATTATACAAATTATCCTTAACATAATTACGTATTTAAAAAGTAAAATAATTGTTAACAATAATTAATTACCTAATAATTACTAGAATAGATTTGATTTGGTATATTTTATAATTTTTATGTTTTCCAACATAATGAAATAAAGAAATATTTTTGACTTTTATAACGTTAAACAATAAAATTGTTAAAACATAAAATAAACATAACAATAAAAATTTTGCTAAATAATAATAACTAAAAAGAACCAAAAAAACATTTTAATAATTATTTTTTAAATTTATTAACTAAAATATAGGTTAACATTATAAATAGTAACGATTTAAGAATTTAGTTTAAAATATTTTATAAATCAAATGATGCAAATTTGTCTTAATTTTTGAAATCAACCAAAAAATAATGAACAATTATTAAAATGTTGACAGAAGAATTTTTAGTATATTTTTTTGAATATAACATTTTCAAATTAGAAAAATTATTTTGGGTTATATAAATATAAAAACACTAAAATTAAGCAGGAATGTTAATTCAAATTGGGTAGAAAAAAATTTTTAATGGCGACAAACTATTTGGCAATATAAATTTCTTACAATATAAAAATTCTTATATTTATAAATCATAGCCTCATATAGATAAAAAAACAATCGGTGAAATTGTTTCTTTTTCAATTCACTAATCAATTGCTGCTCGTTTCGGTTGATTTTCATACGATAAAATTAATCCTTCCTGATTTGGTTTTACCATGTCAGCTTCGATATTGAGTTTATGTTCTACTTTAGCATCCGGAGCAAAAGATAAACTACCATGTGGTCCTCGTACGAGATGACCTACATCAATTCCAATGTGTTGGGGTTCACCCAAATAATGATGACCTGCAGTCGATTCTTCATTATTTTCGTTATCCAAGTTCTCAATGCTATTATCTTCGTCGTCCACTAGTCCCATTCCAATATGGGCTCCTTTTTTGCTTCCCAAACCGTGATGACTACCTTCAATACCAAAACCATTTGGTAATCCAATGGTTTTACTTAAATTTTCTAAATCGCTCTCGATTTTCTCATTGTTTTGTTCTCCTTGTTCTAAATTACCTAAACCAAAACTTCTGTGTCGTTCTGTTATTTCCTGATTCTTTTTAAAATTAAGTAAAACTTCTCTCAATTTGCTTAGATCTAATTCGAGGTTTTCTGAATTGTGTACATTCACAAAATTGACTAATTCGATTAAATTTTGATCGCTAAGCTCGTATTTTGAATCTTCAATTATATCCAATAATTGCTTCAATTGCTCCTTATCGTACCTGAAGTTTGGAGAATCTTCACCTTCTTCTTGTATGTTTTTCAACAAATTAATAAGCTTTGTGTTCAACTGATGCCTTTGTTCGTCAGTTTTCGCAACGGGAAGATTTAAATTTAGGCTAGCATTGGTTTCAGGTGGAGTGAAATTGAGTAGTTCGGGTACTTCTTCCAGTGGTGACTTCACTTCGGGATTAGTTTTATTGATTCTAAATGGACGTAGCAATGCAAACAAGTCCAATGGAAGTTCGGAGGTGTTTTGGCTTGCATCTTCGCAGTCTTTATTTTGGACCGTATCGCACGACATGCACGAACAATTCGTTATTATTTGTACTCGCTTTTGTATCGTCTGGGCCACTTCGGTATTTTTGTCGTCTGCTTTGAGAGTAACCTAAAATTTGAGAAAAAAAATTCTTATTTTGTTGTGTGAAATTATGTAAGAAAATGAAATGAGAAGTGATGTGTTGACCTACTGATGTAAATGTATCATTACTTTTACTTTTCTGTGTACTGTTAGAAGTTAAAATTAATATAATTACATGGTAACATCGAGTTCCAACAGGTTGACAACTGTCGCAGTAAGGTCCAATAAGTTCGCCTGGTTCTGCTGGTTGAGTTCTTGGTATACTGTAGCTATAACAAGCACCCACACACACGTTATTATCAATCGTTACAGATTCGTATCCAGGAGATGCCACGATTTGTTTTATTGCAGTCGTTTGACACCATGAGTGTCTATCTGGATATAAAACAATATTGTGCACCTAAAAATTATATTGGTTAGAGAATTTTACAAGTAGTAAGTTGCAAGATAAATTTGTAAGCTATGGATATTATCCATAATCGTTAGTTAGTAATTTAAAAAAGTTTTGCGCAGATTAAATCTCTATTTGATAGCAACTAGGAAGAATATAATTCAAAATGTTTATTTAAGTATATTGGTATCTTGAAGCATACAAAAGTTGTAATGGCAGCTTATAGTAATTTTATCCAATTACATTATCTGTTTCGTTAATTTAAATTATTGATATTGGCAATAAAAATGAACAGTTAGTTAATAACAAATAAAAGGTTTTATTATAACAATTTTCCAACATATTACACGTTACCTTATGTTCTCGTGCACAAAAGGTCATCTGTAGAGATCCCAAAAGTAAAGCAATTTGCCAAATCATTGCTGGGGGCATCTAAAACAAATACTTCCTATTAATTTTTACAAACATTAAGCCTAAGGATATTTAAGATTTCTAGATTACGTCATTCACAGACGAGTATATTAGTTAGGTCGTTCACTTTATTCACAACGTGCTGGTCCATTCATTCATACTGAAGTGTCTCCCAACTTTTTAAAAATATTCGTCAATTAACTGATTCTTATTTATAAATTTTGCCGATGAATTAAAGTGCCTATTTAAATTCATCCGATAAGTTGTTGAAACTGGCTGCAAAATATAAAACTTGTTTCTATTTCCTTTTTACGTATCTTTGATGCAATAGTATTTTATGATAGTGAGCGTGTATTATTATATCTATAGGTATACTATACTAATTATTTCACTTGGACGTTGTTGTAAAATTTAAATTACAGCACTAGTCTGCACATAATAACTGTTTTGGCAGTTTAGCCAATTAAACCAAGTGCCATTAAAAAATCCAAACCAAAATACGAAAATCGGTACCAGATTATAACTCGGTTTCCGTTTTCTAACCAGCGGTAATTGTTATAGACTTAAATCCATATACCCAAAAATGTACAAAATCAAATTAATTAAAAAGTGCCTTAAGGGATAATTAAGTTTTTATTTAAAAAAATAATCTTTTGTGTATTAATAAAAAACAGTACATTTTAAAACGCAATAAGTAACTTGAAATAACTGTAAATTTAAAATTACATGGGACCAATAGCGTGGGAAAATCTAAAATTTCGATTAAAAAACAATTATTCACTGTAATCTATTTGCACATGTTGAATAGTAATAATGAAGCGTACAAGACTCAATCGAGCTCTATTACACCGAAATTAATTGAAAATCTTATATCAAATTTCCATGCCAATTAACCAATACATCTGTTACCACTTAATGATAGAAAGCAAACAGATTACATGATTATCATAAAATTTCCATATCTAAATTTAACTTCGCTTTAAGAATACAGTTGTAAATTTGAATATACCTTAAACATATTTTATGAATGGAGATACCGATCAAAACCGATAATTTAATAATTTAATAATCTTGGTGTTCAATATTAATAAGAACCTATAAAAATTAACGAAAATACTAATTAAGGTATTTCAAAATTTTAATTTTTTCGAAATTATTGTTCATTTTATTGGCACCTTGTGGAACAATTGCTCAACCGGTTAAACTCGATAACGGAAGAATTAAAGTCTGTACAAGTGGAACTTACAGTTTTACGTGGAATTCACACCATGATACAGGCAACGCTTGATAACTCCTAATACTAATACACACAAAAAAATAATACTTTCTTTTTTTTTCTTGCACAATGTTTTTATTAGACGTTTACAACAAATAAATTTGTCCAAAGCCAAAATGACGCGCTAGGAAAATTGAGTTAATAATCAAATTACCAGCTGCATTCTCTACTATAACTCCCAAATCACTGCTGAATTTAGGATTACAGCAATTTATCTGGAGTGACCACGAATATAACCACTTCCTAATCTGGCGATGAATGATTAAAATCACACTGTTGATATTGATTTAATAAGTCAGTTACTTCTTAATTTTAAGTTGCCAATTTGATCATTTCTTAACCTTACTTTTCGTATATTATAAAAAATACGTAATTTTCAATTTTCCTCATCATTTTTCCAATTAGTAGGTCAAACTAAAACTAGAAAAAAATTCTTTCTTTTCACGAAAACAAAATTAAATCCGGCCGATTTGTCTTCAAGATATCGCCAAATGTTATTAAATAATTTTTCAAGTAATTTTAATATCCTGCGTGATATAAAAAAATATTTAGAATAAAAAATTACTTGTGGTTTAAACTGGAAGTTGTTGGAATAGCTTGAGTACGAATGCCAAAATATAAAAATAAATAATTATTTGTTCTAAACTTTAAGTGATACCTGGTTTTGGCTTTTCATCTTTCCATGCTGTTCTCCCTTTCGTGTCGTGTTTTTAAATTATATTAATTTGTTACAGACGTCTGCGTCTGTAATAAAATAATACGTCGGAATAAATTTTAGTTTGTTATGTTTTATCTGTACGAATTTAATAAAATGAAGTGTACATACATTTTCTTCATTCAATGAATTTCGTATAGACTTACGTACTATATATATTATTTTTTAATTAGATGAATTTAATAGAAGAGATAGAAGGAGATAGTTATACATGGATTTATTACTATACTGCCCTTTATAGCAAGCCCTTAAATGTTGCTCTACAATTAGATTTGTTTAATAAATAATTATTTTTTCTTTTTAATTTACTATAAAAAAATGTGCATATAATATAAGAATACAACTTAATTCTATAAGTGTGAGCGACTTTCCATGTGTGGTAAGTGTAGTAATTGTACACACTTTGAAATGCAAAGCTGTAAATATCATTACAAAATTGAAAATAAAAAAACGCAAATTAAAATTAAAATTATTTGCAGTATAATAGATTGCTCGTATAATTACTATGCACCTGTAAAACGTTTAGATGCGAATATAGAACCAAAGCTTTAAGACGTTGCCTCGACATGTACTCGTACAGTATATTTTGTTGGAGAATTTTGGCAAAAAATTTTCCGGGTAAAACGTTTTCGGAAAAACTCATAGTATGATTTGCGCTTCCATTTCGTTAATATTGTGTTTTAGAAGAGCAGCTCTCTATCATTCTTTTTGTGGCAGCTACCCCTAATCATTTTGCTCAGAGATGACCCACCAATATTTTTTACATATTTGATGAAACGATGCAGTTTATTCCATCCGAATTATAAGTTATCAAATGATTCAGAGGTGCAAAAGCATCCCTGGTTAGTGTTTTCGTCAGAAAATATCAATTTTTATTTTGTTTTACTTCACCGTACTAGAAGCTCAACTTTATTATGGTTTAACTTTGAAATTCAACTCTTCAACATAATATTTTTCTTATGAATATTTAATGCAATGTGAGTGCTTCATATTCTGGGATTTAAAAGCCGCCTTCTCTTATCTTAGAAGTAAAAACGACTTGGTTAAACATTTTAGTTTGCTTGATAACTTTAGGTTGGAAATTAATTAAATTTATTAAATCAATTAAAAAACACAATTTGTATTGTGTTTTCAAGTGTGTCTACTACAAAGATAAATATAAACGATAATAATAAATAGTACGATTTGTTTATTGAATTGACACCCTCAACCAATGATACAAATATTTTATATCCATAGCTCGTTGTGGATTTTGTAATATTGCTTAACTGGTGTTGTGAGTAAATTTATTTATTCTATTTTGTCCCAACCGTTTGCTGTGCAAACAACCTGCAAATTGACAAAATCCACAATATTCAGTAGTACTTACAGTATTAAAATCTAATAACATTAAAAGATACAAAGTATTAAAACTTTATAAGTATAAGGTATAGTGGCGAATTTATGAATGCAGTAATAGAGCTACTGCTTCAAGTATCAAGAATATAAAAAAAGACATAAAATAAAAAGAATTATGCTTAGTCTTAAAAAAATGTTTTGGTAGGTTCCCAAAAAAATCACAAGAATAGTTTCTCAATGCGATGAGAATTGACATGGTAAATTTTATTCCAAAACCGGAAAATCTAAACAATCTCTATAATGCACTAACATGCACAATAATGCACAATACAGAACAAGAACAAGAAATAATGCTGTGAACAAATACTGAAAAATTAACTTTGCCAAAAAACTTTGCAATGTTACAATTTTAAAATAACTTTCTCTGTTTATATTTTCTCAGTAAATATAAATATGAACTTATAAAAAGAGAGATATAAGAAAGAAACAATATAGAAACAAAACAAATCGGGCAAAACCGAGTGCAAATGCTAGTAAATGCATAAAAAGCATTATCAGCTTAAGTTAAAATTATTGAAACTTTTGAGTTGTAAATAAGCAACTTACAATGTAAGTATTTAATTTAAAAATAATAAAATGATATGTTGTCAATTTTTCTTCCGGTAAATGCAGATTCCTGAACTTTTAAGAAAGTCACACTCCATGTGTGCGAAAGGCATTAGAGGTAAAATTAATACACTTCATTTTCAAACAAGGTGAACGGGCACGCTATATATATTTGATATTTTATGATTTCAATGTCATCAATAATTAAGACCTTGAAAATTCTAAATTAAGAAATTATTTAAAAATTAATTAAATTATTTCCTAAATGTGTTTAAAAAAATCAACATTTTGCAGAGCGACGCAAAGGTTTGAACACAGTTCCGATACAAAATTTTAAATAAAATTCGGAATTCGCATCAAAGTTAAAAAGAATACAATAAAATTATACTTGATTAAAATAAAAAAAGATCGATTACTTTGGGTATGCTTTTAAAAGTAATAAAAAGCAATATTGCAAATTATAAAACCACCGACAGATAAGCAATTAATTTACAACAATAAAAACTAAAACAAAAAATTACAAAAAACCAGAACCAAAGAATATCAATAGCATGAAGAACCGGCATATTACGTATGTATGCCAAGACAATCTTATTAGTCTGGGAGCTGATAGTTGGTTTGAATTGAGAGTTTTTTGTAATATGTAATTTATCTTGACCCTTTTTTAGTACTTTAATTATTTGTTGTCTTTTTTTAATATTTAATTAAATTTATTAAATCATATATACTAAATTACATTGTTAATCTTATTTGATAATACCGCAATAGACTTTTTTTCCTGTTATTAATTTTATTACGATTTTATTTTATATTGGGAAAAATTTTCTTCTCTTTGTTTTATGCTATCCTAAAAATATTTCTGGAAAATTTTGAGAAACTTGTGAAGTGCAGGATACAATCTTGAAAGCTGAACATTTGCAATGATGATATGTGTGATAATTGCAGATAAATTATCGTTTGTAAAAACTGTGCGTGCAGTTAAAAGAAAATAATTATAATTACTTAAAAACCGTTATATTATATAATGTTTTTAATAAAAAGCAATACAAATATTTAGTAATTAAAATAAAATATACCCTTGTATGTTTAATGTATCTTTTTAGTTCCTTAAATGACAGTACTTTCTAATTGTTTTAGAATCATAAATTCTCCTTATTATAAAAACTTTAATGTGTATTTAACAGATATGTAATGTTCACAATAATTGTTTAATTATTTTAATAGGAAGCCGAGTAATTTAAAAAAAATATATAGGGATACGATGGTATCGTGCCAGAGGCACTAAAACTATTGTTTTATTTTTGTAATATCTTTAATATTTAAATATTTCTAATAATTAATTATTATTTAGACTTGTATTATTTTTTCGAATTATTTCAATCGCGTGAGTTATAATAATACATATAATAATAATAGTTCTATCATTTCCGTAATATTTTTGAGTATTTAATAGATTTATTATTATAATTAATTATTATGATACATCCAGTGATATATTAGTAATATGTGCATGTTCTGATTAGGCTGTTGATATAATTTTTTCGATCTACAGATCAAACGCCACCATCTTTAGCCAGACCTTTTTAATTCAAATTTTACACGTGTTTTTTTAGACAAAATAAAAAACTACACTCTTTTAGCAAAATATATTACTTAGGGTGACGTGTTTCGGTTACATGCATTTTTATATCTTGATCAAATAACTTCGCTATCCACTAATTTTATTTTAGCGATAAAAAATTCTGGCATAGTGGCAGATTCACTTTATCCAATTAAAATTGTTATTCATATTTCTGTAGATCTACATACTTGAATAGTAATCCTTAAGTCATCTTTCTTTAACTATTTTCATCATTTTATTTCTTTTGTTAAATTATCAAGTTTAACTCCCAATAATCTTTCTTATATATTACACCTCAAAGAATCATCGAAGCTCTTTCTTGACGTTTGAAGTTTGTTTGAAGTGGTTTCGTATACATAGAGAAATTACTATTCCTTGGTATTTATTGGCTTCGAATCATCTGAACCAATTGAAAAAATCAAAAAAAAATCTTCAGTTTAAGCAAGATTTTTTGTATAATTACAGATAAATAGTAGACACCACGTTTCTGACTTATTAGTCGTCTTCAATAATAATAAATACGGCTGCAATTTTCATATAAGCGAAACTACTGTTCCAAATGCAAATAAAATAGTTCCACATCTTAATGAAGATTTAAAGATGATAAAGATTGAGCAATGAAATCATCAGAATTACATTAACATTAAATAAAAATATAGATATTTAATAAAATATCTGACGTTGGTAATAGTCTATTGTCAAAAGTAATTGGTTATTTAGCCAGTTAATTTATAACTTTTAATCTAATATTAATTTCACTGGTTAATAATTTATATAATATTTTAGGTAAAATTGTTAACGTGAACCGAATGTTTATTGTTTCTTTCAGATAAGGAAAGTAAAATTAATATTATAAGAATATTTTTTTCTTAAGATAATGGGTGACCATCTTTCCTATTACTTCTAATACTTCCTATAAAATACTGTACAGACTAAATGAAATTTAATGAATCTGATAAAAATCGGCTTTTCCTTTTGAAATATCAAAATAAATTAGGTGCATGTATTGCTTATAAAGAACAGTTATTTGATCAAATTTTCGATGGCCGGTGATGGTGAACTGGATGTCTTTGACAAATTATTTAATTTTATTAAGAATATTTAATACTGCAGAGTTTTTTTTTCAAAAATGTTTCCAATTTCGAAAATTAACATTTAAAAAAAATAATCAAAAGTTGGTTTGAATATGTATTTTGTTTTATTGAAGATTACAGACCTTGACAATATTATGATTGTCTCTGAGATAATGATAATAATATTGCCTAACGAGTTAAACCGATCACATTTAGATTGGGTAAAACATAAATCACGAATTTCAATTATATGCATAGTATATACGCCAACTTATGAATATAAATGCAGTTGATACATAGTATTAACTATATTATAAAACTAATACTAGGCATTCACACCAGAAGAACTATAAAAAAATTTTAAAATAATCTTAAAACTTATTTTTGTATTAGGTAATGGGGTTTTCCACAGTTAGAAAATGTTTCTCTGAATATATTTACAATACAAGTTTAAAAAGTCAATTTAATTTTGATATATGTTTTACAAGATAATTTAACAAAAACAACAAAACATTAATTTAATATTTTCCAAAAGCAATAAAACCGATAATAAACAAACTACGTAATATAATATATTACGTATTATCCCTATATCTATTAATAGTAATTTATTCTTACCTTTCAAAATTGAAATTTAATTTTTAATTCTAAAACTATTTTTGTAAGAAAAACCTTACGTTTGTTAAGCAAATATTGAATATTCCATCACCCAGCACACCTTCGGTGAGTTTATCAAAACATCACTGTACGGGTGAAATTAACATTATTCTGACATACTATGTCAAAAACATGAAAATTCGTTGGTGCATAATTTGACACTTTCAAATTTTTTTTCTAAGGGAATCAAGATGAAGTGAATAGGAATGCTAAACTACAATGGGGATGCAGTTTTGACTTAATATCTACTACCTACTGATGCACATACCATTTGGTCACTTGGTTGCAATGTATCTAAAGAGATAGTAAAACGTATAACTAGGATTACAGTGTAGTTACATACAACTTGCTTTTTATTTGAAATAACTTGTTTAGTGCAAGTTTTTAGTTTTATTATCAAGTTGTGCAAGTGTTCCAGATATTTCATCGGATGCAACAAAGATTTTTCGTCGAATCGAATATTTTTTGCAAATTTTTATTGTTTTCAACGCTACCACAGTATATAAGTTCAAGTATCATTTTAAATAAATTTAGCATATACAATATAAATTAAACTAGACATAGAGAAAGCAAGGTATAAACAATTTTAATACTTGTTTACCTTCGATTTATTTAATGTAATGTATTTAAATATTTGCACAAAGATGACGATAGAACCTATAATCAATTTGATTTTCGATGATTTTGATAGGGTTTTTAAAAACAATAGAGGAAGCGAAAAACTTTCAAATATGAAGTTGACGAAAAGATGTTATTTAAAGAGAGAGCAATACTATTTTTTACATACCAATTTAATCTGTCGAAGGAAGAGAAAATGATTTTTTAAGAATTTGAAAATATTCATATATTGTCACACTCAAAATATAATATCATCGTTCAATTTATAACGCCGCACAACACTAAGTCACCTGGTAAAAGGTCACAGAATAACTGAGGATTAACTCGTTCTTTAGTAACTTGATCATGAAACACCTGTTTGATTTACAAAGGAAACGCGGGTGTTTTAAAATGTTACACAATTATTAACCAATGTTAGAAGAGTAGACTATGTGCTAAAACATTTACGGTCAATGAAAAATGGTGTATGATTTAGGAAGTAGTACTTAACACCTTTTTATTATACATATCCATTGTTATAGAAACTTGCTCACGATGACAACAATTTACTCTAAGGATATGATTTTTTTGTTTGCAAAATATTTGTTTTGTTTCAAAATATGAAACTTCATAGTTTCCACAATCTTCAAATGAAGCACCTCCTGAAAAATGGATCGGAAGAGGATGAACTATTAATTGGCTTACAAGATCTCCAGATTTACCTTCACTTGATTATTTTTTATTGAGCACTGTTAAAGCGTTGGTGTACAAGCCGACACCAGAGAGGAACTAATGGAGAGAGTAACAAATGCTATAATGGCTCTTAACGAAAATATAAATGTTATAAATAACATCTTTTAAAATGATCACGACTGTGTATTAAAAATGAGGGTGGTAACTTTTGTTATGTAGCTGTCAAAGAGACACCAAATTTTTTGTAAAATGTTTTGTTTAAAAAATACAGGGTTGTGAAAAAAACCAACCAAAGAGTTTGATTTTATCAAAATTTTTTTACTTACTTTAATTCATAGCTCAAAAACCGTTCATTTTAGACAATAAAAGGTTTAAATCTAGTTTGTAGATTATTTCACGTCTTTACAAAAGTGCTAAACCATTTTTACTAAAAAATACATATTTTAGGGGCTATTGCCATGTGTAGGTGGAAATTAAAAAAACATTTTGTTAAATATTTTTCTTAGAAATGGAGCCTCTATCATCACCTAAGTTATGTAAAGTGTATCCGGGAACACCCTGTATATGTATTTAACCATGATATTAATATATCTTTTATTTTAATTTGCACGAGATTAGTTACCAAGGTAAGCCGTACTTCCAGTATCCTAGTTGCATATTTTCAAATACCAATATTCAAAAATTTTGAAGTAAGTGGTACGGAAAGCATAATACACCTAAATGTAAAAAGATTTACAATTTATTAGATAAATAAATTTTAATTATGTTGAATCAAATAAATGGAAAAGCACTTAGACAGCCTATTTTGTCAATGATTTATCGGCATCGCGCTTTTTTGGAACATTGATAAAATTGTTTCTTTAAAAATGTTGTTTGTTGATAAATTGTAGTAGTATTATTTATAAGGAGCCATATATATTGTCATGTTCCGAAACAAAGTTTTGCCTACCTGTTAATTTGCTATTAATTTTGATTTTTCATTTTATAAAATATTTAAATTTGAATTTTGAGAGGTAAAACTTTGAAAATTAAAGTTGGTAGAAGTGAAATTTTTATCGTGGCCTTTTGCCAAAAATGGTCGACATGATGGACGTGTGATTTATTAGTCCGATAAATTTAATTAAATGAGTTAATAAATTTTGAAAATATAAGTGATTTTCTTAATAAAGAGTGTTTTATTGGTAATTAAAATTGGATTAAATTTGATTTTGAAGAAAGATATTTTGAATAGTTTTTAAAGTAAGATTAAAACAGAAGCTATGGTCGAATGATTACAGATGGCAATAAAAATAAATAAAATTTAAAAATTATAATTAAAATTGGTAGAAGGTTTTCTGTTATATTTAAAAATTTACTTCAGGAACAATAAATTGTTGCTGATAAGCCGGACTACGATACCGGTATCGAAGAATTTTTAACGTGACCATTTTTAAAATTTTATTAAAAACGAAATAAATATTTAATTGGAAAAGAAAAATAATTAAAAATAAAATGCTGGGGGCATAGCAATATGTATTTTAATATCTACATTCTCTGCTAAAGTTTGTTCATTTTCGTTTTGATTTATCAAATTTATTGATAATAAGAAAGTTAAATACGTATCCGGATTTCTATACTCCCACTTCCTATTTGTACATATATTAAATATTAATATTGTATATATAAATTATATATAATAATAATAATAACTTTATTTACGACAAACGTCAATAACATATGAAATTTGTTTTTTTTTAAGTAAATCTTTTTTAGGCGCGACTGAGGTAAATTTACGACAATGCAACAGATATACGTTACGGCAATATGGCAGTATTTTTAAATTAATAACTGGTAACATAAGTGAAACAAAAACAAACTGAAATAAATTTCTCATAAGAGTGTGCATTTAAAAATACGATACGTCGAAAATAATAATGATACCCAATGTATGCGTTAAAAAAAGATAGCTACATTAACTCCTGGCTTGCTTATAATTAATAATCAAAGTATTTTCTTTGTGAATTTGTGACTGTCTGTCAAATTTATTTATAATTTAAGGTTATATTCAGATTTCATTCGAGTTCATACTTTGGTTTGCTAAATTTTCTATTGAATAAAAGGGCTCTGTGATGATTATAATACTGACAGCCGTTTGAATTTCCTGCTTTTATATTTTTATTTTTAATTTAATCGGCATCTGTCATAATGCTAAAAAAGTTTTACTTCAATTGCGTGTGACGGTTACACGCATTTTCAATTTTCAATTTTTAATACACGACATTAATAACTGCTTAAATTTCTTGATATTGTTTAGAAATATGTCTAAATCTGAAATAAATTTATCCTGCAAGGTTTTTACGGAAGCTCTTATCCCGAATAGAGACAACAAATCCGAGCAACTACTATTCAATAAATAGAAAATAACTTAAAAAAATAAATATTTTAAGTAATTTGTGGTATTTAGTAGTATGTGATGTAAAATTTTTAACATTTTAACATTTGTTAGGTTTGATTAATTTTACTATTCAGTATTTTAAACATTTGCATAAAATCAGAGAAGGATCTACTTAGAGACAATGACTTCATTCCAAAGTAATCCAATAGTTCACCATAATTTTCAGAACGATAATTAATTTGTTTTTTAAAACATAGTATTTTTTTTCTTCGAATGAAATTCTTGTCGTTTTATTGTTTTTATATATTATTATTCTATGTATGTATTCTTTACTTAACAATTAAAATTCATTATTTTAATATCTGTTTAGTTTTGTAATTTAACATTATATACTATTAACTACGACAGTAAATACTTAAAATCTATTTATAGTATTCTGATGAATCTTCTCTGAATCCCTTCTCCAATCGGAGCTCTTTCCTGTATATGCTCTCTTCTCTGTATATAGCGGCGCAGAATTAATGATAAAGAGATAAAGAATATTTATGAATCTTAACCAATTGGAAAGATAGCCCCTGGTAGATCTGGAAAAAATCAGCAATTAATGAAGATGCATGAAGAGGCATTACGGAAGAAACTAAAACTCTGAGAGAGCTATTTGACCATCTGGACATCAGACCGAGGTGCAATATTCTAGAATTACTCTCACCAAAGTAGAATATATTAGAAGCAGTGATCGACTATCAGAAAATTTGTATGTGGATCTGGTCACAAATTTCAACATTCTGTTAGCTCTGGAAATTATGAAGTCCAGATGAAAGGTATAGGACAAGGACAAATCAAGAACAATTCCCAAATCAAAGTTGGTCATTATTTTATAAGAGAAGAATGTGTTATATTTTTTTCGAGTAAATTTTTTTACATTTACTGATGTTTAATTTCAGACAATATTTGTTGCATCAGTCCACCAGCATAGAATCGTTGCTAGATGAAATTAATTTCTAATAACCACTTAGAAGTCATTGATGTGCAATATAAATAGTATTGGAGTCAAAGTGGAACCTTGGCCAACTCTAGAAGTGGTATCAAAGTCAAAGGACACGTGCTCATTGACTACCACCAGTTGTGAACGCTCACTTAGAAAGCATTTCAAACAAAATAGTAATGAATATACTGTCATGAAACAAAACAATTTCGACCCACCCTGTACCAAATTATTATTTTAGGAATTTTAATTTTGAAGGTTTGATTTTGAAAAGTACAAGGTGGGAAGAAATAGGAAAGGCAAATTGCTTTTTGCCAAAAATGGTCCCCGAAGCGGTTTTTGGCTCTATGAATTTTGAATGAGAATAATTATGGAATTGTGAGATTGGTATGAATTTTGAAATTGTAGGTAGTATTTTAATTTGATTTAAATAAAGTGATTTTGATGTGTGTGCATTATTGCGTATTTTAATATTTCGATTGATTTGGAATTTTTCAATTTTTTGCTGCTGAATGGAAATAGATTGATTGTTTGATTAATTTGGAAAAAGAACAATTAAAATTATAAATTTGAATTTGGATTGGGAAATTAAAATTAAAATTTGTAAGAGAGCAACGTGTGGCGTGATTGATAAGCCGTCGATTTAGCGATTGAATTATTTTTGGTAAACAATTTATTTTTTTGAGATAAGGAATTTTTTATTTTTTATTTTGAAACTAATAAGAACCCTCGACCTTGAAAATTCCCAACTACTTCCGCACATCAGGGTTACCCAAGCAAAGCAAGTGTTGTGAAAATTTTCTACAAAATATTATCTTAACTTATTTGGCGCCCGACCAGAGACCATTTTATTTGTTTGTTTTGATTACCTTGTAAATTGGCTACAATGAGTACGGAAAGTCTGTAAATAATTTTACGGGAAATAAGAAAGGATGCATAGAAATGAAATGAAAATTATAAAAAAGAAGAGATAGAAAGAAAGAAAGGAAAGACTTCATAAAGAACGGATAGAGAGAAGTAAAGAAATTATGGAAACAATCAGAAATGCATTTCAGGGTGGATGTAAAGAAAAATAAGAACGAAATAAGACAGTATTAATGAAAGAAAATGAACCAATGATGAAAGATGACGAACAAAAAAAAAGAAATAGTTAAAAAAATAAAAATTGGGGAGCAAAGTAGAGAAAAAACAGAAATAATGGAACAAAATAAAAAGAAACAGAATTATTAATAGAAGAGCAAGAATGATATTTTAGTTACAATACTATCTGCTCTAATCACTAAACTTAAGATTGAGTCATTTAACAAGACTATCATAATATACCGATTTGAATTATTCAGTAAAATTTAGCATCAGTAGCAGTCATATCAAAAAATTTCATAAGATTTGGTACACCGTTGGTCTTCTTCTGAGAACTAATAAATTTTCAGAAGTTTTTCAGATCAGTTATAACATCTTGTTGTAGCCGAACCAAATATGCCTCTCTGTCAGTAATAATACTTTCTTTAGCTTTACGTCTCAAATTTGAGATCTCAGGTAACTTTCATCTGAATAGCTACTGAATAATATAATTTATGAGTTTTTTTTTTTTTTTAATAAGAGATTTTGTTTTCGAAGAAAATTAAATAGAAAACAATTTGTTTGATTTTGTGCAAGCTTCTACATGTTTATTTATGATGGAAAACAGTAGTTCATAAAATAGATTGATACATTTATCAATAAATTTAACTTCAGATAGCAATGTCCAGTCAACCAAGAACAGATCTACATTAATGGCGTTGTAGCTATACGATTTTTATCAAGACCAGAGCCGTATTTAAAGGGGTGGTTTTAGGGGTTAAAACCCCTCCTCCCCCCTGAAATTATTTATCAATTAATAAAGTACTAGAAGTTCGACTACAATCGTAAAAAAATCAGAAAAAACAAAAACAATTTTTACAACTATAACAAAAACATTAAACTTGAAGTGTTTAAATAAAAATTAATACTAAAGAGATATTTCTAATAAATTAAATCCCAAATTAAAAAATCGGAAATTCGTATTATAATCCGGCGATTGGCGACACTGGATTGAATACACCTACTACTAAATTGCAAAAATATAAAAACCCAAGATGAAGAATATAAAAATGCCCTAAATATTTACAGTAGTGTAAAAGTCTGCGACCACTTAATTCATTGTTAGTTATTACTTCTATTAATTAATTTTCGATTTTTTAAAAAATAATTATATTGAAATTAATGAAATAGGTATTTGATCTTAATTCGTACTATTATGGTAAAAATTTTAAATTGTAATAAATTGTTTGAACCAAAAATTTTAAAGGGAACATAAATTTTATGACCATAGGCAGCATAGCTTAAAATAACACTTCCGCAATAAATTACAGTGGGCATTGTAAACCCATAAATTGTTTTATATTTTGTACATTTTTGTACATAAGTGTACATTTGCTTAAGATTTGTGAAATTTTCTTTCAATCTAATTTAGTTCTTTGTTTTGACAACATTATTTTACTATCGCCATCGGTAAAGTAAGAATTTAGTTTGTGATTTTTATTCAAATATTAAAATTAAAAATTTTTATTTAAAAACGGTTTTTTACATGAGAGTTTAAAATTAAAATATGAATAAGTTTAAACTTATTAAAAATATCGTAGTAAACAAAACTTTTAAAATTATATAAACAAAATTTTATCCGCGATAACGCCCCCGCAGAAGTCAACCTGTAATTAAAATTTGTCGCTCCTTCGACAAATTATTTTCAACCATTAAATAGAGTTAATAAAAATTGAAATTTTCTCTGAATATCGAACTCAAATAAAGAAAAATCGCGCAAAAAAATAATTATTTTAATTAAATAAAAACAATTTTTTCACAAAATTTCAATTTTTTTTGCGGTAGCTTTCGACAAAATACTTTCAAACAAAATTTTCTAATAACAATACTCAAAAATAAAATCTTAATTGCAAAAATACTTGCACAAAATTATACTCAAAAAATCAGTGGAGCAAAATATAGGCCTCTGTCGTTTCCGCCATCTTGGCAAAAAAAACCTCTCTTTAGTCACTTTTCTCCAAACATTACATTTCAAAAATTAATATAACAAAATTTAAATTTAAAAAAGCTTCTCTTGTATTTGAATAAATTAGCTATTTATTTTGCAATTTTTTTAAACCCCCCTTCCCAAAAATTTAGTCTAAATACGGCCCTGATCAAGACCATTGCCAAACGATGACCATTTTGAAGATTAAAATCTCCAACGAGACAATCAAAAATGTCAGAGTTGTTAGTCATAATTGTGTTGACAGAGAATACAAAGTTAAGGTATAATTCGAATTTGCTGTTGGGTGGAGTGTACATCGTACCACCAACTATCAGTCGTGAGTCTCCAATACGCAAACTAACCAAATACTTAAACCAAGAAAAAAACCAGAGACCTATCAGTCGCAATCAATAACCACGTGACTGATTGGTATTCATCACATCTATAAACGCATTGTAAAGTAAGTCAATTACTTTCAAATTTAAAAAAGATTCAGTTAGCCAAGTTTCAGACAGCACAATAACGCGATAATTTTCAACCAAGACAGTTTCATAAAATTTCTTTGCTTTAGTACAAAGACATTTTACATTTATTAGTATTAATCTAGCGGTTGTTAATGTACTCACAGTTTGTATTCATATTATATTCCTTGGGACTTTCTTTCTACACGAAATGGAACATATCTAAGCATCTTGAGAAAAAGTTCATTAATTGCAGTTTCTTGTGGCTATAACAAAGAATTCGACAAGTTCTTTAAGACGCTTCTTACGGACACCTAACTAAAACAAGCATCCTCTAGGAAACTAATTGTTCACATTTGATATAGGTATTCAATTTTTAACGATTCCTTTACATAACTTACCAAAGTGACAGGAGTGGTTGGAGAGGTAGGCTTTCCAACATAAATTTATTGACGACTGTCGGCAGCACTTCGTCGGATCACATTCACGCCTTCCATCAGTTTGAGGTTTTCTTGGCGGTGATTAAGGATGTCTTACCACGGTCAGCAGATACATAAACCCCATCAGAAGCCAACACATTGTCACTTTAGTTGTTGTTTGCTTTCCTTCTCCGATTGCTGACAGTTGTAAACCCGTCTTGGTTGTTATAAAATATAAAATATTTTTAAATTAAAAAAAATTTCCATCAAAAGATTTTCAGATTATGAATATTTTAATGTATTATGGTCGTTTTTGCAAGAAATATAAAACTTGCGTTCTCTTTATTCTCTGGTTTTCCGTTTATCGTCAAAAGCCAAACATCTCTTTTTATAAATGTTTACAATTTGAAAAAACTAGAAACAAAAATTATTCAAACATATTTAATTTTTACTAATAAGTACTAAATAACAGAGGAAAATACTTTTTTGCTACACCAGAAGTGAATTTCGGTCAAAAACAGTCTTTCAATAATTTTTTTTTGTAATTACATTGAAGGCAACGTTAATTTAACGACACTTTGACGTTAAATTTGCATTTATATTATGTGCTAATTGGGTATACATTTAAAACTTACAATTTTAATCTATAATCAAGTCAATACAATTACTGAGGTACAGAGAGTGGTATTCCATACCCTACATCGTTATAAAGTTTTTAATTTTATGAGATTTAGGACTTTTATCATAAACAAACCACAGGACCTCTCGCGAACTTTCCTTCACTGAAACCGGAGAGTCTGAGGCCCCTCTCCTAGCAGGCAATTAATCGTGTTTAAAAGAAATACTCTTAGAACCATTATTGCAGTCTCAGATTAAACCCGAAATTAATTAAAAGAAATTTAAATTCGCGTTTAAAATCTTTTGTTATCGCTTAAGGCGTTCCATCTAGTTATGAGATGTTTTTTATAAATTGTTTTTCATTAATTAATAAATTTTTTCGTTTTAAATAATTTTTATATTACATTTTAATGCAATCCTTCAAGTTAATTGTGGTGTATTAATTAAAACAAAATTATTCAATATATTGATGTGGTATTTTTAGTTTTCTTTATAAAGCAATAATTATTAATAAAAATCCTTTACTAAACTTTAAATTTATCTCGACTAGCTCCGGTATGCGGGTACAAAAAAGCTCTTCTCGGGGGTAGGTTCTGTGCTCGTTAAAAAAATGTAATGTTAATACCAGAATTCGATTTTAAATTATCAACCAAATGCAATTTGGCTCTTTTAAATGTAATCTTATAGTTCGAAATCTTTCAATTAAATTAATTTTAAATTCCAATTATTATAACGGTTCATAAAAAAATAGTTTATTCAAAAAACAAAAAATATTCTTTAATAATAAAAGAAAATAAATAAATAACAATTTCAACGACGGCCACGTTTGACCAAAAATACTTTCTATCAAAATTCTAATATTCAAAAAAAATTCACAATTTCAAAAAAAACTTTTCAATATTTTCGGATCCAAATTCAGACACTTTGTCAAAAAAGCTTATACTTTTCTCTAAAATTATTACAATAAATTTTCAATTTTCAACAGGGGTGTTATTTAATGTTAATTTACTTATTTATGTAGTTATAACAGTTCTTCTGATGAATATTATTTTTATGCCTTACCTTTTTCTGGTTTTGTAAAAATATGATTACTTTCAAATAGCGCCTGCCCCAAGAGAAAATTTAATTTTTATCTTAAAAAACAAGTGAATTTTTATGATAAAAAAGAAAAGAAAAAACATTAATAGAAATACTTCGTTCACTCTCAAGATTATTCTATAAGTAAAGAGCTGACAAAATTTAAAGTAAATCAATTAGGTAATTTTTGAAAAATCGATTTGAAAATAGTACATTATACATTAAAGGAGAGAAAAGCAATATTATTCACGAGGTGCAAGTTTGTAGCCAGAGGGCGAAGCCCGAAGGCTACGATGCACTGAGGAAATAATGGCGTTCTCTCCTGTGGTGTATATACTATTTTTTACACGCCCGAAACCAAGAAATAAATAAAAAACTAATTTATAAATCATGATAGAGAATTACATTTATTTTATTTAATAGCCTTTGAATTATAATACAATGAATACTATGACATCAAACAAAATTGTGTAAACAAGTTTAGTTTCAAAATGGAAGAACCACAAGAAATTATTGATGCTGCCAGTTTTGCAGTTATTACCAGTGAAATCGGAAAGATTGTACGATATTGCATATTATAATCGTTTTAGAGAGTGGTGCACGGAAAAAAACTGAAAACATATTCTGAAAACGTCATGTTGGCTTATTTTGGAGAAAAGGCAAAAGTGTACAAGTCCTCTACATTATGGGCGTATATATTCAATGATAAGAGCGTGCATGGTAATTAATGATAATATAGACATAAGCAAGTATGCACAACTAATAGCATTTTTAAAACGAAAATCTGATGGATATCATGGAAAGAAGTCAAAAGTTCTGTCACGAGAACAAATTGATTGTTTTTTATCAAGTGGAAATGATAATGAATATTTAATGATTAAGGTAATAACATTAGATTTTATTGGTTGGAAGTCAACTGCAGTTTGTGAAGGCTACATTGAAGATTCGGTGGAAATTAAAAGAAATATTGCAAACCAATTACTACAACCTGCAGGAACGAGCAAAAGCACTGAACCATGCTTACCTTTTCACGAAAATAATACAGAAATAACAAATCGAATACTAGAACCTGCAAGCACGATCAAAACTTTCAAAAGCACTGACATTGATATTCTTTCCAATATTAAATTTGAAAATTGCAAAAATGTAACATTTTCTATTAATATTAATAAATACGTTCGTGCATTTTCCTTAGTTATTGGTTCTATTAATGTGTATAATAAAAACTCCCTAGAGGAGTTTGGTTTATATTATACTCCCTAGGGTAAAATGAGTTACTTCTATCACAATTTCCATCTAAAAACCGACTTCTACTCCCGGGCGTGTAAAAATACAGTTTTTAATACAATACTTATTATTTTTTTTAAGTTACAAGTTTAGGCCATTTCGATCTGGTCATATTTTATAATAGAAAATTAAAAAAAAAAAAAACGATACTTACAAAATATATTTCATTTATATTAATATGATAATGTATTTCCACTGTATTTACTGATCATTATATCACCTTTATTTTTTAGTGCATTTTATTCACAGTAGATTTTTTTAAAAGTCGCTTTTATTCTTTTCTTTTTTATTTTTTATTTCATGCTTTTCAGTGTATGTTGCGTTGGCTCTATGTACCCTTCGCCACACAGAGTCATAGGAAAGTTAGTTTGTTCTCGAATTTTAACCGGATATCTTAGCGTTAGTAGTTCATCACAAATAGTATATAACATTACTAGCAAGGTAAGAGGGTTTTTACTGGCGAATGGAGGATATAACTGACGAGCCGCAGGCGAGTCAGTTACCTCCTTGAGCCCCAATAGTCACCAGAAATACACGTGTATGACCTTCAAAAATAGGACCTGTTCTATTCCGTCAATTTTTGCATGTAGAAATACATGTATAAATACAAGTGCAATTTTAGTGTAGTATACGCTACATTCAACATCTACATGTACATTTACATGTAAAATATGATGGTGTACTACGACTATAATACTACTAACTTGTAAAAATTTTGCAAGTTAACTGTCAGTTTTACAAGTTAGTGACTTGATAAAATAAACTTTCTTGATTAATATTGTGTTTTTGGAAACTGACGTTTACAAATGAGAAACAAATAAAAGTATTAAACCAATGAGCAATGACCATTTCAAAATAATACTCTTGTAAAATAAAACGTTTTTATAAAATAAAAGTAATTATATATTATTTTATTACGAGTTTATGGACTTTTCATGTCAAATTGGAAAAATTCACAGACGCTTGGAGTATAGCAGAAGGAATAAAAACTATTTCTTATGAAAAAACATGTTATTATTATTAAAAATAGAAATATTTTAGAAATTATTAACGTTTCTTTGTTTAGCATTTTAATACGCTTAAAATGATTGGTCTTAGATAATGTTATGTAGAATGAAAAAATTAAAATTGTTTTCCTAAATGATAGAGGAAACTGGAGTTTCTGCTGGACTACGTCGGCAACGCAACGGTGTGAATAGAATGTAGCCTGAAAGATGACGATTAATCAATGGACCAGAACTGCGTGAATCGCCAATTATAAGAACTTCTCTTGAAAGTGTCCGGCGAAAACGACAAGGACATTGTGTGATCCAACTGTAGCTGCTCCTGTTTCATTGTAGGCTCTCGCCCAACTAAAAGAGCTTCACCGCTTCTCCATCACCCATGAAGAAGGTGTGGATCTAAGAGCCGGCACTCCCCAAATGTCCAAGATGATATGAATTAAAGACCGTACTTGTGTGAAAAATTACAAGTGTACATCATACAATAATTTTATTTCAAAAATATAGCCCGAGTTTTACCTAAAAACAGATATTAGAAATCGATCGTACTATAAAAATTATTTTCTAATGTTTAATAGTTCCTTGACTTACTAACCTTAACTTTTGTTATATTGTTTTTATATTTAGGGTGAATGTTTGTACTAATAATAAAAAGTTAAAAACTATAGTTTAATTATATTTTCAGACGTAACAATCATCGTAGTAACGTACAAATTGTTGCATGCAGCTGCTGCTAAGTTAGAAGTCATGGGGGGGGGGGATGATTTGAACCACCAATATGGTTTTAAACCACATTTTATTTTCTGCCCAATGTTTAACAATATCTACATTTTTGTATTGAGAAATTAGGGAATAGATGATAAAATGTACCCAGGAAATTAAAAATTTTCTATTGAAATTATGGTAGATTATGGCGTAAATTACAAATGTACCCATTAAAATTTTTAGATCATTCAAAAATTCATTTAAAAAGACCCAAAACCGTATAAAATAGAAAGCGGCTACTGTATTGGTTTTTCCATAAGATTAATTTCGCCCATGGCGAATTTTTATTTTATAGAAATATTTTTAGACATAAATTTCACTTAAAAATGGCAAATGTAGTTAGCCAGTAAATCTTTGAGTTGCTCTAAATATAAAAAACTTCCAGCAAACTCAAAAATTATTGAGCTAAATACACAAAATAATTAATTTTTACATTTTAGAAAAGAAATAATAGGTATAATATATGCTTTATTCAGAGCCTAAGTACTTCTTGTGGTTTATCATTTTTAGAAAATGTTCTACACGCTACGTTCCATTTATCTCAATCTTAAAAAAAAAACTAATTTTGCCCCAATTATACAATTTCTATCTATTTCTGATAAATTAATTGCCCCCCCCCCTCATTAGAACAATTTGAATCAATACTTGACATATTTACTGGTTAATTAAAATAGGTATAAATTTTTCTTAGAAGTCTATGTAGTATACAAATAATACCATTAAATTAATACTGTGTTAGTTTTTAATATGATTTTCCAACATTTTAATAAATAAATAAATTTTTTTGAAAATAATAGTATATTAGAAGAAAATATACTTTTACTTTGTTTCAAATATTTAACGTAAGTTTAATTATTTCATCAATCTTTGATTATTTACATAACAGCAGCAGAAAAGATAATTTAACAGTAAAAAAATCAAAATAATACTATTTGAAAATCAAATACCCGCAGTGTGGTTAAACACCAACTTTAAATGAGTCTTGAACAATATATATTCAAAATTTTTAAAATAACAGTTTTATGCCCGATTGAAATCAGGCATCGAATATACTCGAGCACAAAAAGAAACAATGATTACTTTAATGATTAAAAATATATTTCTAAAAACTTATTAATAATGTAAAATACAGAAGTTCAACATGAGTGGCATACAAAAAATAATAAATATTGTAATATGATAAAAATTAACGCAAATTATGATTCTCTTATAAAATAATTACAAAGATATTTTATATTTAAATATATTTGTGACAAAAATATAGAAAATTTATTTATTGCCTTGTATTGTTAGGTAGTCTCTACATATTTCATTATCGTAATAAAAAATAAATTTTTACGGTAATCAAATTAAAATCAAAAACAATGAATGGCATGCATTTTGTGTCACCATATATAAATGCAAAAGTTAAGCTTGTAAATTTTTAGTAACGTAGGTAATAAAATTTGACGAAAATTTTAAAGCATCAAAAGCATGGAAGATTTTTAATAAACGCCCTATTTTTTTATGAAATAACCTAACTATTAACTGTAATTTAGCTAATAGAAATAAGCACCCAAGTTTTTTCAAAATCGTTTTAAAAATTCTTCCGACACTATTCTGGCTCTTGCGTTGACGGCTAACTTCATTTCTGATATTTCTTTATCGATTTCCTCCATAAAATGTATAACAAAGTCAACCAATTTGTGTTTGTACATTTGTTCAGTATGAAAATTGGTAATAAGAAAACTAATATCGTATCCTTCAACGGGTTTCCTCCTTAATACTATAAAGTTTTCAGCACGCATCATCATAAATCGCATGAACTTTTTACACAAAATCTTTTCTATTTCATCTGCTTGCTTAACAGCTATACTAATTCTAACGGAATTAATTGACGCTTCGATGAACACTTTTTCCTTTTCGTTTCTGGATATTACTACAGGAGTTAGTAATAGTTCTTTACTTGATCTAACCTCAACTTCCGGCTTATTGTGCCTTTCTACAACTTGCGACGAAAAATTGTCCAAACACATGGCAGCAGTTAACGTATGTCGCACTGCCGTTAAATACGGTCTTAATGTTGCGGACATTTTACACTTTTAATTCAACTTATCGTAGATAAAAGATTTACACCTTAACCACACCTAATGACATCGAGTTGACAACATCGATTATCAATGTAGTGAAGTTAGCCACCAATTATATTCGCTAAAAAGTTCGCGAACGGTAGTGCTATAATTAAAAAAGTAGTAACAATTAACATTTTGTTCTTTATCTTTATTCATTTGTAGCTGGCATAATTTTTTATGTGACGTCACAAGTGAAAATTTAGTTTTGTAAAATAATAATTTAATTTAAACTTTAAATCATAATAAATTAAATTTAAATAACAAAAATCAAGGTATTAGAAAATTCTTACAAAATCTCTCACCCACAGAATCGACGGACTACTCCCTGTGGAAAGTTACGAAAAAAATCAAACAACCCCAAAACAAACAACCACCAATTCGAACACGAGAAGGCAACTGGGCAAGAAGGGCTGAAGAAAAAGTCAATACTTTTGCAGAACATCTTCGCAACGTTTTCACACCATTCCCAATGGAAACCCTACCAGAGGAAGAAAAATTCATACATGAATTCCTAGAAGCACCTTATCAAATGGATGTTCCCATTAAACCCATGAAAGTAGCAGAGGTAAAATCGTGCATAATGAACAGCATTAACCCAAAGAAAGCACCGGGGTACGATCTGATAACAGGGAGGGTTCTGAAGGAGCTACCACCAGTGGGAACGAAAATGATAACTATCATATTCAATGCCATACTTAGATTGGGTTACTTCCCCTCACAATGGAAGGTGGCCCAAATAATCATGATACCAAAACCTGGAAAGGATCCAACGGAGGCTGCGTCTTATCGTCCGATCAGTCTCTTGCCTGTTTTGTCCAAGGTGTTTGAAAAAAATTTTGTGGGTAAGCTCAAACCACTCCTTGAAGAAAGCCATTTAACACCTAACCATCAATTTGGATTTCGACAAAATCATTCCACCATCGAACAAGTACACAGAGTTGTTAGGAGGATAAGAGAAGATCTGGAACACAAGCGATACTGTTCGGCGGCTTTTTTGGATATCTCCCAGGCCTTTGATAAGGTGTGGCATGCGGGATTGGTCTACAAGATCAAGAGCAACTTACCTCATCCATATTGTCAACTATTGCGGTCTTACTTAACTAACAGACACTTCCTCGTGAAATGTGGGGACGCATATTCCATTCTGGTTCCCATATCATCTGGTGTACCTCAGGGCAGTGTGCTTGGCCCGTTTTTGTACATACTGTATACTTCTGATCTGCCAACTAGCACAAACACCGAAATAGCCACCTTTGCGGATGACACTGCAATAATGGCCTCACATCAGGACCCAGGCACGGCATCTAGATACCTACAAAAACACCTTGGTGAAGTGGATAGGTGGCTTAAGATGTGGCGGATCAAAGCCAACAGCACAAAATCTACCCATATTACGTTTACCTTGAGGAGGGGGACATGTCCGGTGGTCTCATTAAACAACATTCCTCTCCCGCAAAGTGATGAAGTCAAATATCTCGGTATTCATCTAGACAGACGCCTGACATGGACGAAACACATCTGGAAAAAGCGGTTGCAGCTGGGCCTTATCTACCGCAGGGTGTTGTGGTTAATGAGTAGGAACTCCAATCTCAGCATGGAAAATAAACTCCTAATTTATAAAGCCATCATCAAACCTGTGTGGATATATGGAATCCAGTTATGGGGTTCTGCTAGTGCATCAAATATCTTAAGATTACAGCGCTTCCAATCTAAAACACTGCGGGCGATTTGCAATGCACCCTGGTACGTCCCAAACGAAGTCATCCATCGTGATATGTGCATGGCTACGGTCAAGGAGGAAATTGCATCTAAAAGCGAAAAGTATCAACACAGACTCAGCGCTCATCCTAACATCTTGGCTTCAAATCTTCTTATCGCCCCCAATATTAGAAGACTAAAGAGGCTTGACCCTCTAGACTTGGCCCAGCGAACCTAATTAGTAATTAGTGACCTAAATAACTTTATTTATGACCACAATAAAACAATAAAAATGTAAATGTTTTAGCAATCATTATGAGGCTTACCGATGGGTCAGCTTCATCCATGTTATTTTCTTAGTCAAGTAATAATGCTTATTGTTATTTATTTAACAGATTGTATTAAATTCTAGGATGTTAATAAAAAAAAAAAAAAAAAAAAAAAAAAAATTGTATTTTGTTTTATAATATTATTAGACCTCCGTGAAGTTGGTCTCCCATTTTTATAATGTTGATATAAAAAATTTGCAATCGTAGGTCTTGAAAGGTCGCCTTTTCAATAAAAATGCTTAAACTTTTGAAAAATGTTATTGGTAGGTTAAATTAAATTCAAATAATAATTTGAAATATACTAGGAAAGCTAGCGACTATAATAAAAAAGAGGAATGTATAGGGTGTACAGAAAACGGCTCATTTGGGATTTTGTGAGTTTTGGTACCTTTCATCACAAATTTGCCTTTGTTACTATTTGAAGCTGTTGTAGAAAACTGAAGGTTCTAAGATTAAGCAAAAATTTCATTTCCAAGTTAACTCCACGCAGACTCTCTTTTCACTACGTAATAAATGAACTATTAAAAAATTTTAGTTTTAATAAATTTAATCAAACCTATTTAAAATAAATCAAATTTAAGGCTAGAAAGAACGAATATGTTCAATATAAAAAAAACAATTATAAACTTATTTTCTTCAAAAAAAAATAATACAATTTTTTTGTGGTCCCCAACATTTTCCTTGTTGGAAGGTAAAAAAAATTAAGATTAAGAAAGAACAAGATTTTAATTATTACTAAAATAACGCACTTTTTAGAAACATTTTTAACTAAAGTTTTGTTTAAATTCCAAAGCAATTTTTTTAATTTTATACTTTTAAACTTTTTTTTAATTTTTATTATTTTCACTTTTTACTATTTTTTTTAAAAATAGTGCAACTAAAAAATTAAAAACAAAAAATGATTTTGAAAATTTTTCTATTTTTTAGACACAGTATAATAAAAAAATAAAATTTTAAATAAAATGATATAAAAAAAAACAATAAAAAATGTAACATTACACTACTAACTACCACCACTATCCACTTAAAAAATTCATTTTTTATGTAGGTTCTTTTTCTATTAAATAGTATAATAATTAATGTCGTCCTTGTCCGAATACATTTACACATTTAATACATTATACATATCATATCGTATCAATACAATACATATCATAATACATTTTTTTTAGGAAAAATAAATTTAATTTTTAAATTCAGAAAAATTGCACCAATAGCGCATTTGAGTGTGTATAATTTTGCCAACCAATCAGCGTTAAATTACATGAACTAATTTCCGGAAGTGGTGGTGTAATTGCACATGTGTAACTTTCTGAAATTAGTGTATAAATTAACTTTAAATGCGCAGATAAAAGAAATATAGGTCGCCCAAGGGAGCGTTAGGTTTAGGAAAAGTTGCCTAATACTTATAGCGAAGAAGAAGAAGAAGCAGAAGAAGAAGAACAAAATTAGTCTATTATTTTATTAGGTGCTAATAATCAACTTCTATGAAACTAAAGCAAGAATTAAATTGTAAACTAGTGTTGGTAAATGTTAGAGCAATTACATCATATTATATACAAATTTCATGACGTCTACCAAAACCACCACACACCACCATATAAATGCTAAATACGATTTATAAGTATGTTCATGTTAACTTGAATTTATGGTAGTATGTCAAAACACCAAAACAAAGCTACCGAAAGTAAAAACATCAAGGTCAAAACACTGAAAAACAAAAACAGCAAAAAGAACGAAGACGGTCAACTCTGCGATCAGCCACTTCGGCGACGCCAGCAATAAATTTAACAATTTATAAATTGCCTTCCAACCTTGTAGTTGTACACATCATGTAAAGTATCTTCCAAAACTTCCTACTTTTGTTATAAGATTCGTCCTTTTAAATCGGTGATTTTCGAGTTTGATGGTTCTTATTAGATGTTTTTACCAAGTGCGTGAATACAAAGACTCCTGTCTTTCTAGATCTGTAATTTTTGACTTGGGCCGTTCTTCAAGGATACTTTTATTAAGTGCATTGTCTCACAGACCTCTGTCTTTCTAGATGTTTCGCCTAACCTTATGTTTAATACTGAATGACAGCAACGTTTTCCTTTTACCGTGAATGTCGTCGACGAGTTAATCGTCGCTCAGTTGACCGATTGCTGAGTTAACCATCGTCTAGTTTTGGAATGTTCGTCTTCGATGTTTTTGTTTTCAACGGTTTTACCTGGAATCGTGTGTACAGTATATTAAAACGAATCAAATTACAATTTATTACATAAAATAACTAAGCAAAAAATTAATATATTTAGTGGGAGGGATGAACCTGATGCTTTATTAACAAATTTTAAATATTTGGTATCAATTTAGTTAGGTTTAATCTCAAATCTTTTCGGTTACTGATGTCTGGTCTGTTTCTTTTTGTTATTAGGAGATTGGTAACCGCGCTGAAACCCTTTTCCACTAGGTACGAAAAAAGAGATTAATTTAAATTTAACCCAGGAGCGTATCAGGCGCAATAGTGTCTAACTACCAGTTAGGTAACTACTACTACTACTAAATGGGATCCACTATCGTTAACCCCCATTTACATATCATAGACCCTCATTTTTTGTACAGACTCTTTGCAGGTTGTCGTCTACCCCTGGGGGTCGATATAGACCATTTTGGAAAGCACTGCTCCCTACCTACCCCAACCTACCTGGACCTACCTTAAAGATATTGAAGGACAATTATTGAAAATATTCACGAAATGTAATATAAATACATATATTATAAGATATTGTTGTATGTCTTAAAGAGGTAAGCTACTGCGCTTGCTTCCACTGTCTGTATATCATCGTCTCTTTGTCAATACTATTATTTTTTTTTTGTTGAGACAGATTGTAATATTCTTGAATGTTAATAAAAAAAAATTATTTTTAAATCCTATTCAAATTCATAATCTTATAATCTAATATATCTTGAGATGTTAGGGAAATCTACAATTAAAATTAATAAAAACATAATCCATCTGATCATTTGAGTCGAAATTAAAATATACTCTTATTATTTATTATTATAAATATAATATTGTATTAATCTACGAATAGTTTGCAAAATTATTTGTTTTGCTATGTCACATATATGTATGTATTTTAGAAAGCAAGTTAAATAGGTTTTTATTGAATAATTACAACTACCACCTGCGGAGACTGTCTTGTTATATTATTTTGATCTATAATCAATGATTTTCCTGGAATCGATATGGTTATTGGAGAAGCCATAGGTTGCGTAACAGATGCTGTCGTTGTAGATGTAGAAGTAGTCTGTCTTGCGGATACAGTTTCAGTTGGTACAGCTTCAGTCGTGGTCGTAATTTCTGTTGTGGTTAGTGCTGGAGATGTAGTTTCTGGTGGAGACGTAGTTTCTTCAACAATTGTAGTTTCTGTTACACTCGTAGTTTCTGTTACACTCGTAGTTTCTGATACACTTGTAGTTTCTGCTACACTCGTAGTTTCAGATACACTCGTAGTTTCCGATGTTCCTAACACAGTTGTTGTTTCTGGTGAAGAAGTAGATAACGATGTTCCTAACACAGTTGTTGTTTCTGGTGAAGAAGTAGTTAACGATGTTCCTAACACAGTTGTTGTTTCTGGTGGAGAAGTAGTTTCTTCAGAAATATTTTCTCTAGTTGTTTCATCATCAGAATTGCTAATAATTTCGACATCTGCAACAGTAGTTGCAGAACTAGAAGACTGTGGAGGTGCTATTGTTGTGGTAGCGGTGGTGGTGGTTATTGATGGAGTTATAAAGTTAGGCACAGGTACTACGACTAATAAAAAAATATTAAAAAATAATATTGTAAACACTAAATAAACAAAAAGTTTTGAATATACTTACTTTGCTGTAGTGGATTATAAGGCGTTTGTATAGCAGATATCTCTAAAAACAAAATCATCAGTTTTATTACAGCAGATTTCTGATATATAACAACTTATAGTAAATAATTAATAATTTCATTTATATTTTATTAAGAATAATTTCTTTGAAAAAAAGTTTTCGACCAGTTGGAAAGTGAAAGTATCTAAATAGTAAATTATTTTTTACTTGATTAAAATTTAGTAATCGCGGTCGATTACTTACTGATTGTAAATAAACTTTATTTATTACTTATTACTTCGTACCCACTTATTTATATATTTTTCGTCATCGATTAAACAAAAAGTATTGTAGCTTAAAAATTTAATTTTAACACGGAATTTGTATTAAAAAAGGAGACCAGGTATGGTCGTCAAAATTTAACAAGTTTCATTTCGTTATAAAAATTTTTGTACGTTGATTTAAAATTTGATCTTATTTATTTTTTTTAGCTTTAATAGCTAAAAATACAAGAAATTTATTAGTGTATTTTAAACAGAAAAAATTATTATATTATAAATGTAAATTTGTAAAATAGCGGTTCGGGGTCAGTTCTTACAAATTTAGTAAATTTGATTGCCCCGTGTATTAATATTTGCCAAAATTGTATAATAATATTTCAAATTTAGAGTAATTTGAAATAATTATATAAATTAATTATATAGGAGAGGTCACCAAATTTTCACGACAGCCAGTTTCGCGTAGCTATAGGATAAATATTAATTTTTTTTATAGAAACATAAAAAATTAAGAACCTTACCGAAAACCTTACCCTAACTCATCTACTTGATTGCAATACTATGTAAACTTATTTAAAATGTTATAAATTTACTTACCATGAACACTAAGAGCGATACTGATGCTAATCAGTATACACGAAATTTTTGTTGCTCCTTCCATGACATTTGATAGCTATTAATTTTTTTAATTTAAAAACACAATAGTTTTACGACAACTTTACATTAACACCTAGAAGATAATTCTGAAAACTAAAATTTTTATTTAGTGCAATGATTAGAATAAAAAAATTCATAGCGTGACTTTATTCTATTGTATTGCACACATTTCTTTTTATTATAATCAGTGTAAAATAGAAAATAATAATAATAATAAAAAAATATTAGTATAAATAAAACCACATTATTGCATAAGTCTTTATTAACATAACATTGTTATAAAAATAAACATACTACACTATTTAATATAATGCTCGTCCAAGGATAATAATTTAAAACAATTTTTGTAGCATACATATGTATTTATATTATACGAAATGAGAGTAAATTCGATAATATTATATTACACGCTATTGTACAAGAAAAAATAATGGGAGAAAAAAGTGCCAGAAGAAGAAGAATTTCAAGACTCAAGATCATTGGAACTTGATTTTAGATGGCTAGTACGCGAGTATTAAAAGCAGCAATTAAAAAGACGATTGTAGCCTGGATAGAAGCTATAAGAAGAAAGAGAGGAATTGATTCTAGAATTGACATTTTGTTTTTAATTATTGGTTTTTATTTATCCTTTATTTCTTATTGATTTTCTGATTTCATACTTACGAAATTTTTATACATATTTTTTATAAAATATTATTTCATTATTGTTCGATATTACTATGCAGTTGACAAAACTCCCCACCAAAAGATATTTTAAAACGTTATTTTCTTATGTTAAATTTATTATTTATTGCTTACTTCTTATAATTTCGTATCAATTGAGATTTTTTTTATAAAATTAATTTTTCCATGTTACATGAAATTGAAATTAAATTTAATTAATAAAATATTTCAGTATCAGATGGAACGAATGGAACACACGCAGCGATAATAGGTCATGTTCTCAATATTCAGTGAGCTAAAATAAAATTTTGAAAATTTATATTCAGGGTGTTTGCTATGTTGAATAAGTGTATACTAACTGCCCGTTTTTGTAAAATTTCTTTGTTTTGGTAACCAAATTTTAAAATAAATGTTATTTAAAAAAAACTTTTTTTTACCAAAAAAAAAGCAAATTTGCAAGAAAATCTACGCTTGTACACCAGTGCGGGTGGGTGCATTGTGCTAATATAACTCTTTCTTTTTAATCATATCAAATTTTTTAGAATAAACCAAAAAATGCACAAACACTTTAGAAACTAAAATGTTTAAGTTAACACAATATATAAAAATACACCGTATGTATATTATCGCAAACGTTTTCACCATACTATGGCATCATCAGGCGATGAACTAGAAAGAAAAACGAGAAAATTTATTTATTTATCGACAAAATTGCAAGAGAAAAGGAAGAGGGTAAAAAGGGGGTAATTTTAAAAAATTGTATAATTTTGTGTGAATTTACTCGAGGGTAGGGATATACTTAATATAAAAGAGAAATAATGTAATTGGATGTGAGGTAAGTTAGAAGGGGGAGGGGAAGTATTATTTATTAAAAATGTTTAGCAAGGGTGAGTTATTTAAATCAGATTGACTATTTAGTAATGAAGATAAATATTTTAATTTATTAATTTCCATAGCTTCTAATAATTCCAGTTTTTTACTTTTTTGTGCAACGTGCAAAATTTCGTATCCCCCTTGTTTATGGTTTGTGTCTAGTAGGTGTTTCGCGAAAGTCGATTTTCTATCTGCAAGTCTGTAGGATCGAATGTGTTCATCAAATCGTGTTTTAAAAGATCTACCGGTATGATCAATGTATTTTTGAGAGAATTCACAAGTGAGCTCATAAACCCCTGATTTAGTTAACATGTCTGATTTTGATTTCGCGTTATTAATAAATTTGTTGAGTTTATTGTCCGTTTTAAAAGCGATGTTATAATTGTTATTTTTTAAATATTTCACAATTTTGTTAGATTTGTTTCCGAGAAAAGTAATGACATTGAAGTTCGCGTTAGATTTTTAAAAAATATTCGGATATATTAAGTTCGATAGAATTTTTTGTTTAATTTGGCGTAATAAGTTATCAATAAGAGTGACTTGGTATCCATTAGAGATCGCGATATATTTAATTCTGTCTAATTCTTTTTTAAAATTTAAGTTACTTAGGGGAATTCTAATTAAGCGATTGAGAAAAGCGCGAAAAGACGCAATTTTATGTGTAAAAAGATGCGCTGAGCTATTAGGAAGAATTATATCACTTTCCGTAGGTTTATGGAAAATATCAAAAGAGTGTTTATTATTGTCTTTAATTATTGTGAAATCTAAGTAATTGATTCTATTTCTTTAGTAAATTTAATATTATTATGTTGTTTGTTAATAAAGTTAAAAAGTTGATCTAATTATCTGAGGGAACCATTGAAATAAATCATATCGTCAACATTATTATCTATACCAATAAATTATATGATTTTTAAAAACTGAGCAAAGAACTTTAGTTTCGAGATGATCTATAAAAAGATCAGCTAATAAACAAGATAAAGGGTTTCTCATAGGTAAACCATCCTTTTACCATAGTATTAGCCATAGTATGGTGGAAACGTTTACTATGATATACATACGGTGTATTTTTATATATTGTGTTAACTTATACATTTTAGTTTCTAAAAAGTGTTTGTGCATTTTTTGGTTTATTCTAAAAAATTTGATATGATTAATATCGAGTTACACTACCTAAACCACTTATTTATTGATTACTTTCTTTTTAAATCTAAACATAAAAAGTAAAACATCAGAAGTAATATATTATATTTTATATTTATTTTGAATATTCATGTTGTGAATTATAAAATTCATAGAGGTGCAGTTTATGATAATAATTGAAATATTTTCAAAAGTTTGGTCTTGAAATTACTTTGATGAACTGGTGGTGCCTGCAAAAGTACAAAACATGTGTAAATTTTATAAACTTAATCTATACCATATTTAACAAACTTTCTGATAATTGTGGTGGTGGACTTGATGCAGAAGGTTCACTGGGACCACTACCGTTGGGACCATTTAAATCTGAGTTGGGTGGATTTTGAGAATCATCACCTGATGGTTGTGGTCCTGGTTTAACAAATTTTCCTTCAGTTTGTGGCTGTAATTAGAATAAGTATAAGCAATTAAATGATATAAATTCTGAGTTCCGCTTAATCGATATTTAACGAATTATAGAAGTTTGAACAACGAATTTGCTATTTCATAACCCATTTATAACATTGTTAATGCCATTTAAGTGTCTTATGCGCGATTTTATAAAACTTTTAACAAGCCATTAAAGTTAATAGATGATTACTATTTGGCTTGTTAGTACTTTAGAGATCATTTCTATTGGTTAGTTAAATTTAACGACTCCTTAAAAGTTTTATGAAACCGAATATTAGTATACCTGGTTCAAAATTTAAACTTCTAAAATTTGTTTTTTTAACCCATTTATTGTTTTTTTTTTTAAATAAAATTATTACTTACCCATACTGCCATGATAACCAAAGTGGAAACTAACAAATATAAGAAGAACTTCATTGTTGCTGTTGTTGTTTTTTGGTAAACTGGAGTTTGAATGATACATTTGCATATTGCTTACAAGCTTTTATATGGCCAAAAATTAATAACCTTAAATTAAAATTGTTTTAGCGTTTAAACAACAAAATAATAGGAAATAATTATTATTTTATAGGATAGGAAGCAATTATTTTAATTTGATATTTTATTTGATTTAAATTGAGGTAAATTTTTAATAATTTTACTAAAAATGACTAAAAGTAAATTATATCAGTTGGCCCACATACATATAATATGTCACAGTTTGAAATATTATAAAATTATAATAATGTATTACTGTCTTATTTTATTATTAAATAATCTTGGAATAAACAAGTTAATTAAACGTTTTATAATAATGTTTTTATTATTAAAATATTCTGACGAAGACGTTTACCAACGTCGAAAGCTCAATAAAAACATTATTATAAAACGTTTAATTAACTTGTTTATTCCAAGATTATTTAATTATATTTCACAAGTTAAAAAATTAATTTATTAAATATTTGTCTTATTTTATTGTAAATTTATTATTATTTAAAAATATTTTCATATAAAGAGGGAAAACTATAAAAAGAAAATAAAAAAACTACAAGTAAAGAGACTTGATTGTGGAACAGGTAATTTTTGTAATTGAATGTTCACCTTATGTTTTGTTCACCATAAAAAAGCAAAAAATATATCAATTTTTCTTATTTTGTTCAAGAGTTCTGCAATTTTTAACATTGATTTTTACCTTTGTAGGACTACTTATAGACAAAGCTATACATTTTGTAAGTATTGTTGATTTTAAATTCTTTGTTAATAATGCAATTTTTTGTAGAAACACTGCCTTTTGAACTCTAAATAAATTTGAGAAATTGTTGAATATTATCTTCATAATTTTCAGTGTTTTCCTCCTCTAAATTATACTAGTTAAGTAATAATTAGATATTTTGTTTATACAAAGTGTTTTTTAAATTATGTTAATACATACGTGCATGCTATAATAATAATAGTGATGTAATAAAATATTTTCCAATTATCCCAAATTGTCCAAAAAATTAGTCAATTAAAATATAAAATTCTCTTCAAGACTCATTTTCTCACTCACTTTTAATTTTAATTAAAATAAGTATTCAGAAAAAAACACTTGTAATTTTCAAAATATCATAAATCTTTCTACAAAAATCAGCGGAATAAAATTAAATCTCCACTGCGGTGGTCATCTTTGACCAAAAATCCTATATCTTCCTTTTCTACTGCCAACCCCAATTTAAACAAAAATTTTAATTCAGACATAAATTATAAAAATTATTTCACATTAAGTAGAAATCTTAATTGTTTTGAATGGAAGTCTCTATAGGCTTTTATAAACATTCAATTAATTAATTTAGTTAGAATAATTATTATAACAAGTGACAATTATTATTATAATTTATTATTTAAAATGTTCAGTCATAATTTTAAATATTTTGTCAGAATAATCAATAGATAAGTGGTTAAGATAACTCGATATTAATCATATCATTTTTTTGGAAAAACTCAGAAGAAAAAAAAACCAAGAAACCTAGTTCATCGCCAGATGAGGTCATAGTATGGTGAAAACGTTTGCGATAATATACTACATTATGGTGTATTCATATTGTATTAACTTAAAACTTTTTAGTTCTAAAAAGTGTTTGTGCATTTTCTGGTTTTTCTAAAAAATTTGATATGATTTTGTCAGAAGATACTACCCTTTGTAAAATGATGATGTTTTAAAATACAATTATTTTATCTATTATTTTCGTAAGGAAAAATTTGTTTTGGAAATCTAACAACGTATTCAAATTAACGTTTTGTAAAAGAAAGCTGAATTGACTTAATATACTGTATAAACTGAAGATGACGTAAAGTCTAAACCGGTACATTAATTAAAATATAGCTCAATTAAAATATTTTCCTATTTCCTGATATAAAACTTTACTTAATGCGTGCGCTCAAGGGGTTTTGTTCGTGAAAATCGAGATTGAATGCGCCATTTTAAACATTGTTGTTAACCCGAATCAAAAAGTATGTAATCATACTCTTTGCTCGAATACAACAGTGCATTAAAAATAAATTTATATTTCGTTAGGTATAATAGGATCTTTTATTTTAATCTTTTTAATGTTTTAATATTTGTTGTTTGTAGGCAGCACCTTTTACCATCTTTTACCATTTTACCGAATTTTTTTATCAGTTTAACGACTTGTAATTATTTGCTATGTCACATAGAAATTATCACCAGTGCCAATATATTGTAACGAAAATTAAAACGTTTATTTAATTTCTAAAGAGCTAATACAAATATTTACAGATACAGTTTATAACAATAAAACAATTGCTATACTAAGATTAACACTAAACTGAATTACACTACAATTTATATAACACTAAGTCCGGATTTATTTAAACACTCGGTATATCATTTATCACTTCACTTTATTTATTTATGTTCACTGTTTATTTATGTTAACACTTGCACGTTAAAACTGGGATTAATTCGTCACTAGAAATCGCGCTGCATTTATACATTTATACTGCATTTATACATAATACATTTATACATAAATGCAGTTTTATGTATGCATTTATGTATAAATACATAATGCAGTTTTCCAGAAAATTCCATAAACCCCCAGAAATTTCTATTCACTTCTGTGCGTTTCTAGAGTGCAAATTCAGCGATATTTGAATGACTAATGTTGTTATCATGCATGACTCATCACACATGACTCATCATATATGGCTCATCATGTTTGACTCATCATACATGACGTCATACATTATAGTCATCAAATATAATTAGACGTTCTTTCGTAACAATATATTGAACCTTGGTCACAATCACCATTTGTGGGATTGAATTTTGAAGTGGCTTCCTGGCCGCGATTGCGATTGTCTCGAAGGCTCAATGCGGATGTTTCTTGGAGAAGTGCGTGGTAGCTGGAGCCAAACTTTCTGAGATTTTGTTTGGACCATCCTCTCTAATTGTTCGTTGTGCGAAGTAAAGATTGTTGGTTGTGCTTAACTCGATACTGCCAGACTCGTGGGTTAGAATTATTTTTTTGTATAAGTAGAGATTTATAAGCTCATCAATAGCTATCAGGGTGAATTTTTATCATATTTGGAAAGAGCAGTTGCTTCAATTTTTTTGAGTACATTTATAAGTAGAAAAATAACCTAAAAATAAATATTTAAGCCGATATTGTGGTAGTTAGTAGTATGTAATGTTAAAATAAACAAACTAAACAAAATATTAAAATAATGAATTTTAACTGTCAAGTAAAGAATACATACTTACATAAAAAATAGTATTTAAAAAAACAATAAAAACAACAATAATTAACATTTAGCTTGAATAAACAAGAAAATGAATTTTTAAAAAATACGTTATAAAAGTGACAAAAATTTAAAATAAAAACTTTGTAATACGATATATAAGCTCTTATTTCACAATTATTATTGATTTTCAGTCGTATTCAATATGAGAAAAACGTAAAAATAAAATAAAAAGAAGCTAGAAAAATATACCAAACAAAATTAAAAAAATTATTATTAAAATTAAAAAACCAAGAATTTTAAAAAAATTACTTAAAATTGAATGTGAATTTGAGGAGCTGAACTTGCCGGGAACGGTTTTATTGAACATCACTCTCGTTTCCGCATTAGATCAGTTAGTTTTAACATCAATTAGAGTACTCTACACAAAAAAGAGCTGATTATTTTTCATGGCCAGCATGTAGAAGAAGAATTGCCATTCTCTGCATCTCACAATGCTGCACTATATCTAAACAACAAATTAAGTGTGTCTCCAAGCTCAAGTACCTCGGAAGAATAACTACTGGTGATCTAAACCCTGACAACAAAGTTAAGTGCCGCATTGAAATGGCCCGTAATACATTTAACAAAATAAGATTTTTTTTTAACGACAACCTGAACCTGAAACTTCCCCAGAGGATGAATCAGTGCAACATATCGTCTGTTCTACTATACGGAAAGGAAACGTGGACATTAAAGGTAGGAAAAATTAATAGGATGGAGGCGTTTGAGATGTGGCTACAGAGAAGAATGCTGCGTGTCTCATGGGTTCAGGATATAACCAATAGAGTGGTCCTCCGAAGAGCACAGACGGATAGAAAACTGTTGACAACAATTAAATGCAGAAAAATTTCATACCTTGGACATATTCTAAGAAATGCCAAGTATGACCTGCTATAATTAATACTAAATAGAAAGAAAACTAAGAATTAGAAGAAAACAACAATCTTAGTTGAGAAACATCAGAAAATGGACCGCTATGCGCTCAGTGGAACAACTATTCTACGTGGCACAAGATTGAGATGCGTTAGTGATCGCCAATGCAAAAAAAACCCAGCATGGCACTTGAACAAATAGGATATTTAAGAGTTGCTAAAGAAGTTTATTAGGTAACGACATCAAGAGAACAGATGTCGAATAAAACTTAAAATTACTATTCACTCTAGAACCAGACAGCAGAAGCCGAAAAAAATCAAGGTTGAGGTTCTTAGAAAATGAAAAAGTAAACTAGAAAATATAAAATGACGATTTGACATTACTAGATAGTTCATACAAAAAAACTGATAGCAAAACTACAAAAATAAATAAAGAACTTTTTTTAAATGTATAAAAAAACTTTTGTATACCTCTATGAAATATTAAATTGACTTAAAGTGTGAGGTTTTTAATTAAATGCCGAATCAGTATTTTGAAAGCCTTGTTCCTTATTAAGAAATTGACCAAAAGTGTGGTACAATTAATTTTATTTGAAATGGATGTATCACCCTTTTAGTCAATTTTATGTTTTTATCATAAAAGTTTTATAGTAATTTTTTTTTAATTAATTTTTTTTTTAATTAAGTATTAAGTCATAGCAAACTTTTCTAATAGAAAATCTAAATTACATTTAAGTATCTATTATTTTTTATATTTGAAAACCAGCGCTCTGACTTAGATCTATTAGAAACGCAGATTTTATTTTATATTTATTATTTATTTTGATACAAAACTTGTAAATTTGTTTTTTAAATTAAATACTTTGATTGCAGCTTTTTTTATAGTGACAGTTATTAAGAAGCAATTAAGAACTGTATTCTGTTAAAATTTAATTCTAAATTTTTTATTATTGTAGTGTTATAGAGTGTTGAATTTTGAATACAGTTTTTAATACTTTGTCAAGTAAAATTGACGGTTTCTTGCTTACCGCTAAAATTATTTTTTTAAAACAGTTATGATTATGTTGTGTTGGTGAGCAATACTCATCAAGTAGCATTTTTACTTATTTATAAAATTTGTTCAGTCATCTTTGCTTCAGAAATCTAAAATCTTTACAACGGTGAACGGATGTCGAACAAGAACAGAACATAGTTGAAGATTCGAGCTCCAGCGCTGAAAAACCTTCGTTACTCCTTGTTAAAGATGAAAACAATGATATGATAGTTTAACGCTGCATCTAACTGATAAAAAATAAAGTCAGTTATCATATAAAGAAATTTTTTAAGTCAGAAACATAATATCTGCAATGATAAAAGTTTATTAGCAAAATCAAATACATTTCGCTAGTTCTCCAAAATGTTCCCGTTTAGTTACTACAGATATTCGCTTATCAGAAATATTCGCTAAGAGAGATTACACCGTGTAACATACTTAGATTTAGTAAATTATTTGTGTTTTTAGTTTCATGCAAAAAAAATAATTTTTTTTTATAATGCGCTCATATACTTGACTAACAGTAAACAAAAATTAATATCACTTTGATATTATATAATTTATAATTATAGTTTCTTTGAATATTATCCTTGTAGTTCATCTTTGCTGAAAAACTATAGCCCATATTTTTTCATAATATATTATAAGAACGAAAACCAAATATTGTTGTTTATTGGTTTGTCAAATTTTCAGAACCTCTTACATTATAATGCTATTTTTTTAGATCATCTGTCAGTTACCTTACCAGCGGATGCGGGTGACAATATATGTATTAGCCATATAGAATTGGAAATCATCAAACGTTGCCGAAAAAAATAAATTGTTTTAAATATGAAAATCCTTTTTAGTCAATAGTAATTATGCTGATTTAATCATGGCTTCAATTAACTTCTCTAAATTCTATAAATTGCATAATTATATGTTTATAATGAACAAATGAAATATTAAAGGAATATTGCATAAGGTGAAGATTTATCGCTTGAGGAAGGCCGAGAAAGCATCTTTAGTTTTATTTTAACTTACTAGTGTGAGAAAATAGGCTATTACGACCCATAAAAAAATGATATAAAATTTTGAATTATTAAAATAGATAAGAACAGTATTTTTATAAACCGCTTTGAGCATTAAAATGATCAGAAAATTGGGCGGTCACAAGACCTTCCAATCAATTGATATGGAATTCAACTGATGAGCAATTCGATCTAGTTGTGAGCAAGTTTTTGCTAAAATTTATTATTTTATTACATATTTTAATTTATTTATTAAAAATAAAATTGTTCTTTTTACAGGACATCGGTTGGAATCGACGTTCAACTTTAATATTCTTCTTACCTAATCTCAGCGCCGAGGAAAGATATGTGATAGAAAAAAAAGCTGATATACAACAATAGGTAATTAATTACTTGTATCTGAGAATACTAAAAGTAACTCAAACAAAAACTAAAAAATTAAAAAAGATACTAAAATTAAATTACATAATAACAAAAAGAAAAAAAGGATTTCAGAGCTGATAACTAATAAGCGTAGCTTAAGATGGAATTCATGCCACGATTATGTAGACATATCTTTTGAAATTAAATTTATATTGAGATTTCAATTTTAGTATCGCAAACACTTACCAGGATGAAAACTATCATCTGTTTTAATTTTATGCAATATTTTTATTTTTTATTTTATTTAAATAAAAGTTAAAACCATCTAGGTAATTATGCATGCAATATAAATATTCTAGAAATTACATTATTATAATATTTCAAAATTAATGAGTCGTAGAATTTATGTAACATTTTTTTTGAACTGCACACAGTAATTACATAATTAGTATTTTTTGTGATAGCTTAGTCCATACACACGCAGTTGTGTGCAGTGTAACAATGTAGGCCAAATATAATGATGAGTTATTTTTATAATATAACATAAATATTAATCGAAGGGTAAACTGCAGGTGAATTTTGGTTGACGAGATTTAAGAATTGCAAAAAAATTGTCAAGAAATTGTAAGCATTGGAAACAAGAAGAGGAAATGGTGTAAAAAATTTAAGTGTACGGTTTATTCCTCGATTTAAATTAACCGAGTAATTTATAAAAAGCGCGGATAAGGACTTCATTTAGAGGGGGGGAGGTAAAATTTTATGTGATTTTACCTATATTCGAGAAAATTTGATCTAAACAAACACATCTAAACATTTTTGTAAATAGGTAGTGATGTCTTTATGACGATTTTAAAATTTTTGAAATTGCTCAAAATAAAATGTTTCGGTTGTGTATCCATGCCTGTTTTATAATAATGTTATCTATCTTTCAATGAATGAAAACTTCCAAAAATTAAAACTATAGATGGCTAAAAACAAAATGGAAATAGCTACCAGCAGCAAAAAAGAGAATAGGAAGACCAAAATTAACCTGACAGAAAGAAGCCTGAAGACGACTGGAAGAACCGCAAGGCTTTGTGCAATATACCATTAAATATATTTTAAAAATTCACTTTCTTTCCTTTAATAAATCTTAAATCTTAAATATCTTTTAATAAATAAGTTTTCGACAAACAACATAAACGTAGCAGCAAGAGGCTGGGTTGATTGTAAACTTGAAATTAACAAAACGAAGAAACGATGTCGGGTTGATGTTTGGAAAGAACGTTTGGTTCTTTCTTTTTAAATAATTTTGGTGCTTTCCATCCTGATGCTTAATTTATCGTGGAAATAAAAAATGTTAGTCCTTGACGATTCGTGATTTACTCGTGACGAGAGTTCCCAGTGTTAAACAGATTGTGATTAATGATTAGTTCCCCAAACTGATATAATTCGGGTCGACTTTTAAACTATTTTTCGAGTAACCCCAAATATTAAATTTTTTAAAACCAAAGATTAAATTTTTAAAAATCAGGTTTGAAAACCTTGTTTATAAGATTTCGTGCAAGGATTGTCATGTGTGCATATTTGTGAACAGTTCGCGTTACGAAATACTTTAAGGACTTTAAAATAGAAAATCATTTGGGATACGATTTCATAGCCTGTAAAACCAACTACTAACGAGCCTGATTCTGAAATGTGTTTCTATATTGTGGGAAAATTACAACAGGATTGCATTTTCTTACACCGTTTGCGCGTATCAACCATTAGTGGATTTAAAAATTGGTTCTAGATTTACATAAGTTTAACCAATTGACAAAACGCCAAGGCCAAACAATTAGAAGAGGAATGATTGTCGGAAATTAGCAATTATTTAAATATTTATAGCATTCTAAATATAAATGACATAAAAGAAGAATCTTAGTTCTCATAATTTAGTTTTACATTCTTATTGTTTTATTTTATATGAGTTATCCAAAATTGTAAAGTGTTCCTTTGCACTATAATTAAGGTAAACGAAGTATTATGTGATCGGATTAATGAACTTCAATTTATCATTTGGCGTCGTTGTCGTTTCCATTAAGGGTTTGGCTGTCAACCTGTTCTAGCCCAACTCTCTCACTCTAATGGTCCGCACTTACCTGTGGTTGGATATTATGGCTAATAATTTGACAAAACCATAAAATGAAGTGAGTGAAAATCCGATGTTAATAAAAATTTTTTTTCCTATTATATATTTTTATATTGGCATTAAAATGCCACTGAAACAGTTTTACATTCAATTTGCTATTTCTTCATAGTCAGTAATTATAAGTATAAAAATCATAATTAAAAATTATCACATATGTGCACTTTACTACCTAATTTTAAATATTAAGTAATTATAAACTTAACTTAACTAATTTGCTTCGGAACATTAACTATAGGTACTTATTGATTAGCTAAATTAAATATTTCTTATTTCATATCATTTCTGCATTAATAATTAAAAATTAGCAAATATCTTGTAATCATATCAAACAGTTCAGTATAATTATTCACTATTATTGACTTCGTCATACTGCGCAAATTTTAAAAATACTTGTTCCAACGTTGTCTGACTAAAACTGTACTCCTCAATATCTAAATTTGTTTTTGCTGAAAATAAAACTTACAGTAGATATATTTATGCCATCAGTATAAGCACTTACCCTTTTCAAGTTCTAAGAAACAATTAGCTAGAGAAGAAACACTTTGTTGTGAAACGCTAAATACTAAACGGTCTGCAAAACTTTCTTGTAATACCGCTTCCGGAAAAAGATTATTAACAAAATCTTTTAATTTTGTTATTCTAGCTGCCGACGATGACGTGGGTGTACTATCTCCACCTCTTAATTTCATTTCTAACGTATATCCGGCACCATATAAATTTTTCAAATGCTGAGTTGAACCGAGACATCTCAATTCTCCTTTCACCATAATTCCAACTCGAGAGCACAAAGCGTCTGCTTCTTCCATCGAGTGTGTTGTTAAAATGGCACCTCTCGTACCCTATCACGCAATAATAATAATTAAGACTAAAGTTAAATAATCGAGTGACAAAATACTTACTTGAAAACTTGCTAGTATTGTGTCCCATAAAAATCGTTTGCTTCTAGGATCCATTCCAGTGCTGGGTTCGTCCAACAACACAATTTTTGGATTACCTACCATAGCCATAGCAAACGATAGTTTTCTTCTTGTACCACCTGAACATTGTTGCGTCTGTTTCGACGCATGCTCTTCAATTTGTAAACCACACAGATAAAGTTCTACTATTCTAAAATTACAAATTCAGAAGACTTGCAACAAATAAAAATTATTTCAACTAACCTAGGAATATGTTTAGGAGGAACACCTCTAATAGCCGCATAGCATTCCAAATGCTCTCTAACCGTAATATTTTTCCAAAGAGCGTCGTGCTGTGGGCAATAACCCAATAGTTGAAAAGCTTCGTCTACACATGATGTTATATTTTTACCACCAATTTGAATCTAAAAAATCTCATTTAATTTTCAAATTAATATAACCGGATAATTCACTGACTTTCCCTCTGGTTGGCGCATCTTCTGCTATAATAATTTTCATGGTTGTAGTTTTGCCTGCTCCATTATGACCCAACAAACCGAATACTTCTCCAGCATCGATAGCTAATGATAAACTTTTCACAGCCACTTTGACTTGTGTTTCTTCATCACTTCTACATGAATCACAAAATTTAGTTGCACTTGTATATTCTTTATGTAAATTTTGGACTAAGACCACAGGAGGATTTTGTGTTGTATTGTTTACTAGGTCTTTCACTTTACGTCTTTCTGCTTTGACGTCATTATCTTCATTTTCTCCAATATCACTTAACTCACCAAGTTCATCATTGTTTACAATTGCACTTGACTAAAAAAAAAGTTCCTTTCATAACATTGCTGGAAAAACTGACAGTTTTACTTACACGAAATATTTTGAATGCGTCGCTAACTTTTCCGCCAGCTTTAACGATATCCAAAATGATCAATATAAAATACCAAATTGGAAAGTGAAATATTATTCCAACCATCATGATAATTATTTCGCTTGTCATGTAATCTGCTAATGTAATGGTGGTACATCCGCGATATTCCGTGCACATGAGATAAACACGTTGAACGTAATAAACAGCACCGTAAGGTATGTACATGGTGTTAATAAGAGAAAAAAATACGTGCAAAACGTAAGCAGCTTTACCACCTGGAATATCGATTCGATTAATTTTTTATAATGGTTTACCTTTACTGTACTTACCTATCCTAAACATGTCTAAACTAAATACCAAGAAGAAGGGAACCATTCCAAATAACGTTGCAATATTGGGCAATATCGACAAAGCTGAATCAGTTTTATCAAATATATAGCTGATACATGTGCTAAAGAGAATCGATGCCGGACAGTGAAATAACAATAGAATTCCCAATGCACTTAACGCTGGCCATCCACTTAATGAGGGTATATCAAACAGTAGTATAATTAATAACAATGCGGCACTTATTATAAGCATTAATCCTGCCAGAACCACGAAGTACGTTACAAAGTACATAGAGAACGATAATCCATTAACACGTAATTGGTTTTTAGCTTTAATCTGAAAAACGATCTAATGTATTCCTGAAATACTTTCAATTGGATTTGTATCAGCTCGTTATTTTAATAAATTTAATTTATGAGCCATTTCATGAAGAAAATTTTAGGTACAAATCAATTTTTGTGAAACGCTAATTCCGTATTGGATTTTTATCGTAGAAAATTTTGCAGGCTGATCGTTAAAAATTACTAAAGTTTAGTGAAGATTGGATTGGCAAGTTAAGCAAAGATTGATTTGGAATTGATGAGTCACTAACGCTCTCGAAGAATTAACTCAACAAAAAAAAGTTTTATTAACGTAAAAATGAGTTACGATGGAAATGCCAATATTTTTTACCTCTCTATCATACACCATGTCTACAGCTAAACTGACAGGTATTAAAATAAACATCATTCCTATAAAAAGCGACGTAGAAAACACTCCTATATTAAATTCTTCGGGTTGACTAGTTTGTTGGAATGGATATACACGAACTTCTATCGGTTGCCAATCCGTTTTCGTGTTGCCTGTAAGTAATCTGGAAAAAGAATTGGAGAAACTATACTAAGATGTATCTACGACATTCATTACCTATAAATGGTGTTATCTATTAAGTTGATGATGACGGGAAGGCTGTGTTGTAAAGTGTCGTTGTAAACAACAGTTAAATTAATATTATTAATATTGAACTCATTAATATTTAAGGCTGCCATGTGAGGAGCAACGTTCAGGAGCATTGAAAAATTTCCATTATACATCCTAATGCTTTTTGTACTAACATCTTTAAAAGTCTCAACAAATAAATCTATGTCGGTATCAGTACCATTGTGAATGAGAAATTTCGATAAATGATCAACATACATCTCTGCGTTTAGTTTCAAGATTTTCATAGTATTTGGAGTACTTTGAATGTCATTTAAATATAAGCCAATAGCTGCCAATCCTAGTGGTAACAAAATCATAAAATATAACTTTTGAATATCTCTTACAAGTCTCAAAACTCTCAAACTTAGCAGGGCTTTAAACGTTTGCAATATATTTGGATGAGTTTCAATTCTTTCTAATCCTAAACCTACAATTGGCGACTTGGTTTCGCATATCACTTCCAGACCAGGCAGTTGCATATCTCCCAACCCTAAAATATAAAACTGACAGCTCAGCATTTGATTAATGACTTAAATTTTTTACCTCCTTTTCCATCAGTATGATTGGAATTGTTTTCATTGTGTAGTGATTGATAACTCGTACTTTTGCTTTGCAGACTTAAACTTCTGCTAAGAGCCCTGTTTCGCACTATTTTTTTAGATAAATTATCTACGGTATCCTCCGTCTCTTCGTCACGTTCCAAATGTAGAAATACTTCTTCCAATGTCGTCATCGAAACGCCATAACTAGAAATACCTATATAACAGAACCAATTATTTTTATAAGTGCAAAATAATAACCTCACAAACCTAATTTTCCGCCACTATTAATTTCCTGTTCAATAGCCGAAAATAATGATGCAAAATTATTGACTGCGTTGTGGGGCAAAATAAAACTCAACTCTCTTCCATGTCGTCTTGCCTTTTCTGCTTTCGGTACATGAGATAGCACTAACTTATTTATTGCATGTTCGCGACTTATACCTTCCAAAACCAAAGTGAGATGATAGCCAATTCCAAACTTATTTTTTAAAAATAGCGAACTTCCGCAGCAACGAAGTTTACCTTTAGAAACTACCGCTTTTCGATCGGCTATAAAACTAGATGTTATTTTACCTTAAAAAAGAAAAAGCATAATTACCTAAAATATCAGCTTCATCCATAAAATGTGTAGTTAATAAAATAACTTTTCCATGTCGTCGGTTCTGCAAAATGGACCACATGTGCCTTCTCGAGTAAGGATCAACACCAGCAGTAGGCTCATCAAGTATGATAATCTTTAATTAAACTGTCAAAATTTATACTTACAAAAATAAAAATTGTACCTTTGGATCTCCAATAACTGCAATACCAACAGATAGTTTTCGTTTTTGGCCACCACTCAAATGTTTTGAATACGCGTCCGCTTTTTCGGTCAAATCGATATCTTTTAGTGTTTTACTGACTTCGATCTCTCTGCCGTCGTATGGAGTTCCACGGACTGCAGAAAAAAATTCTAAATGCTCCTTTACTGTTAGGTTATCGAATAGAATATCGTGTTGAGGACAAACTCCGGTCATTCTTCTAATTTGATCCATATCGTCTGCATCCCTAAAATTCTTGGAAAGTATTTTCCAATATATTTTTACATGTTGTTATGATTTACCTAATATTGTAACCAAAAACGTAAGCTGTACCAGAAGTTGGAGACGTTAGCCCAGTTAATATGTTAAATAGTGTAGTCTTTCCAGCACCGTTGTGGCCTAAAATTGCGGTTATCTGTCCTTCATATATGGTTAGGTTGATGCCATTAACGGCGTTGATGACTGGTTTTCGACAATGCTGCTTAATGAAATAACGGAATATGTTGAACATAGCACTTAAAAAATGAAGGAACGCATACCTGGAAGGACTTATGCAAGTCAACAATTTTAATCGCTTCTCTTCCTTTCATTTCTCTTGGCACTTGTTCTATATCTGAGTTTGATTCTTCTCCATTAACAAGAGATCCTACAGAGTTTCCATTGGCAAGAGGAACCTATAAGATCTGCGTGAGACTTATGAACAACGATATTAGAATATATCTTACGTGAACGACTTTTTTTCTGCACCAGTACGAAAGTTTACAGAAAAATAGTGGAGATCTTTTAGTACCGTGTTCACCTGCAATGTTATTGTTAAAAAAAATGTGATAAAAAATTATGGACATACTTGGGATCACACTGTCTAAGTAAAATGCTAAAAATCCATACAAAACAATATCAACACCCATCATAATTAAACTTCCACCGAAGGGCATGCCTGGGCCTGACCATAAATTATTAAAATTTACACCTTCTCCAGATAAATCCATCACCAAAGCCTTTAAAATGAAATCATGAATTAACAACTAAATTATTATTTCGAAAACAAAAGAGGAATTTATAAAATGTTTTGTAATGTAAGTAGAAACAATAGAAATAAATTTCAAGTAAATTTTGTTAAATTTTATAAAAACAATAGTTTAATTTATAAAAGGCATAATCCAAATGTAAAAGTTTTCTAATCCCAGATGCTTATCTGCAGATAACCTATGCCGAGTTTAGAAAGTAAATAGTAAGAAAATTCAGGATTAAAGATGTGATCTAAGTTGCTTTTAGTTTCTAAGTGGATAAGTCGACGCCTTTTGGAGACTGAATGATACACAAGAGCTTGTCAAACAACTAAGCTTGTTATATCTACTATCTACATTGGCAAAATGAATTTGGCAAGTCTTTCAACAGAAAATAAAAGCGGTAAAAATTAATATAGAAACTTAAAAATATATTTTTACCTTGTCCATTGCTAAAGCAAATCCTGTCGAGCTTAAAAGAGAAACAACCCAAAACGCAATGGAACTGGAGTTATCGACAAACACTTGAATAAAATAAAATAAGCTCAATATATTTATAGAAAAATTTCCCAATATTCCAGCAGTCTACAAAAAGAAATTTAATTATAAGGTTTACAAGTATTCGGTATTACCTACTCTGGATTTATCAAAAAATGGTGTTATCATGAAGCTGAACATTATTATCGATAGGGAATATAATAGTACCAATAAAAAAATTAATATTAGACTGGTGTTTTGAAAAACGCTCAAAGCGAACAATAGAACACAAGACACTGTGGATAAAAACAGCACAAAAAATGCATAAATTATAAACCAGGAGAGCCTGAAAAAAATTTGTATATGAAAATCGATTAATTTGTAAGTTATTCGTATTGCTACCAAAAGACAGAATCTTTTAATCCCATTATTTTCATCCCTTCTTTAATTTTATTTTCTTTTTCTCCAACGATCAGAATTAAAAGATAGGCTACAAACTGAGATAGTGCCATCACCATGTACAGTGGAATTACAACTCTAAAAGCTACCATCCAATTTCCAGTAAAAGCTTCTTTTGGGAACATTTCAAGCAGTAAATTAGGCACCACTGTGTCGTTTCTTCCCGTGTCGCTCTAAAATAAAATTGCATTTCAATTTTATTTTATGTAAATTTCTTCAATACACAATTTCATAATTTTATTGGAAAATAACAACGATTTTGCATTGCTAATTGAATGAAAATTCGCTTAACAGTTTATCGGGTTACAAACAAAATCTGTATTGGATTTAGAGGACTTTCGGTTTAAGATAAACTGTTATTTGAATACTAATGAATATCAAAATTCAGCTTACTCTAATTTTGGCATAATCTAAAAGAGACTGCAAAGCTATGAATCCTGAATAATAATATTCGTTAACGGGACACATTTCTCGATTTTCTATGGATAACACTGCAGTCCAATGGCCAGATGATTGCCTACACAATGCTGGAGAACTAAATAATTCTGTTGTTAACGGAGTTTCAAAAAATGATGGGTTAGTACGAATTTCATATCTAAAAAATAAAAAATACATTAAAAAGTAATCTGCTAAGTTACAGTTTTTTACCTCAATGTTTCGTTTAACGGATTGGATCCGTCAAAAATAATTGCTAACGGAATAGATTTAGGTTCCAACCAGTAGGCTGTCAAAAGTTCTTCTCTGGATGGATAATATGACCACGATAAATCTGGACCCATATTCATTGATCTCCACACTTCGTTCACATTGTTAATTACAAAATCCTAAAAACATTAATAAAAGTAGTATTTTGCTTTCAATTTTTTTTTAAATAGATATTTCGGTAATTTCGTCAAATTAACCCTAGCTAATAATATAATGCACATGGAATTTCTGGAACTGTCAATCAGTGAAATATTAACAGTAAACAAAAGTGGCATTGCTTCAGAATTATATATTAAAATCAATAGTAGAAACACTGTCGTGACTTAATAGCAATCTACAATAAAGGATAGCCATTCTAAATCAAGTTACGGACCGCTGACAATGCCATTTATTATTAAGCAAAGGTGTGGTGGATATTTTACTGTTGCGTGATATATCAAATGCATCAGAGGTTTTTCCCATTTTAGCCAACACAAAATTTCACTTTCTATTGTTTTTGAATTGATTTCGAATAGAGAAAACTTACCTTAACGTGCGTCGAATTAGGTACCACTGCTATTTTATATTTAGTTAAATAATGAAAATGATCAAACAGTTTTGCTTCTCCGCGTGGTTTATCCACAACTGGAAAATTTGGATTTGGAATTGCAATTTTAACTAAAATTAAAATTCCTAACGAATATAATGGTAGTAAAACTTCCTGCAAAAACACATTTAAATTTTTTACTTGGTAAGGACGCAACATTTATTACCGCTGTTGTTTTCCGTTTTTCTCTTCTTTTTAACAAGATGTTCCGTTTCAGCATAGCCTTTAGTTGGGAAAAATAAAGAGAAACGGAATTCTCCATTGTTGTTTTGTTCTTGACCAGTTCTTACCTCTTTATAATCATTTTTTGATATTTAATGTTCTGCAATAAAAATTCCACTTTAAAATTATAAAAATAACAACAAATTTTGTGAGTGTCCTAAATGCTATTACTTAAGTATTTTATTTTAATGTTTTGACATTTACTATTTAAGTTGATACAGTGATCTTTAATATCAGCAAGTTTTAATTTCTATTGATTAAAATTTATATATCGAGATAGACTGGTGTGTACCAAACGATAACCCGTGATTCACTTAAATTTAAACAATAGCGACTGGTACGCCCAAAAAAGAGTAAAAAAAGTAGGTACGTAATAATAACATTTTATTGCCAACTCTGAATAATATCTTTTGTACGTATTAGTTACTTTACTCTTTCACTTTATGGTGTAAAGTGAATGGTTATTTACCTTGGTGAGACTTTTTCTTTTGAACTTATTATATTATTATTATGAATAACTTTAAATAATATTTTTTAATAAAACTAGAATTCGCACAAAAATTTAAAAACTGTTAATTAAAAACAAACAGTTTGATCACATGCTATTAAAAAATCAATAAAATGCTTGTATCTATAACTGATCGGACAACGTTTTATTTCATAAAAAGCGATGCCAAAGGGCTATAAAAGTGGATTGCACAACAATCACCATGGAAACCGATTTTAAGTAATCAGTTTCATACAAAATAAATTTACGGTTTTGTGTAATCAACGCAATGAATCTGAAACATTATTCTCCCAAGAGATGTATTTATGTCACTAAAGCTGAAAAACCAACCAATGTGGTATCAAGCAACGCATGATTATAAATACTACAGACATGGCCTAAAATATTTCATAAAGACATAATCCGAGAGAAACCAAATTTGAAAATAAACAAGCAAGATTACTTAGAGAAATGTAAAAAGAATTTTGCAAAAGTTAATTTAATTTAATGTAGGTAATATCTCTTGAAAAGATTTGAACATAAATGACAAAACGTTAAAGTTTATATTATTATTCTTTAACATTAATTAAAAAACTCTTGCTCTACTAAGTTTGTTTGTTCGACAGAAAAATGTTTAATTAAAAATATAAAAGTTTTAATTACAACGGTTATGTAAACATAGATTACATCCAATAAATTTGTGTTTGCTTTTTGTCTAATTATTGTTCACAACATTTAATATATTTGTATAATTTTGAATTTTATACAAGTTTTTGACGAAAGGATAAATTAATCCTTTAACTTCTTGGGTCAACATAAGCAATTTAATTATAAAGGTAGAAACGGGTAAAAGTTAAATAAGTGCATTCGTTAATTACTGTAATTTAATCTGAACGATTCCTACGGATAATTGCTTTAATCATAAAATAAATTAACGGTATTTATAGATCTACCTAATCAAAATAAAATTTTTTAGAGTAATTGTCATTAGCGAGAGTAATTTATTTTGTAGATTACGAAATGCGTAATAACATACTAGGTAGAAGTTGCCAAAATAACTCCCATAAAAGCAAACTAAAACTTTAATTTTTTTAAAATAAACAAACTAAACAAAATATTAATGAATTTTAACAGTTAAGTAAAGAATTTATTATTTAATTTTTTTAACGTTTTCAAGAAAGACTTTCAGGAGAAAATGATTTTATTGTTGCTTCCCACTTATAATGTTATGATAATTTCTAAAAGTTCAAACGGAAATTTAATGTAAGTTAATGAAAATTATCCAAAAGGTACAATAAATTTAACAAATCCTAGAGAAAAGATCGATACTAAGGAAATAAAAAAGATAACATGAATGAAAAGGAATCAAGGCAGTTTCAGTGTTGTTGGCCGTTATAATGCCGGTTTAAGGTTCGGTCAAGAGTTCAGTATCACCATGATAGTGCCCATTTCGCCCATCATGATAATCTTAGGATAAGTCTATAATTTAAATTAATATAAATAATTATTTTGTTCATTATGATTTTATGATACTTAAATCACGTGACAGTATTTATAAGGTGTATTTCACGAGTAACGAAAAGTAACGAAAAGTGTTTATTAGTTCGGTTAACGGACCAATAAAGCAAGAATTAACTTAACCATAGATAAGCCGGCTACTTTTGGCTATTTGGTAAATAGCAAGAAATATATTCAACCTAGGTCTGCTATATAATTTTATTATCTTTAGATGTTCGATATTGAGTTTCCTTTTCAGCTATATAGTATTTACGTGGTTCAAAGAAAGAAAACCGTAAAAGTTTAGCTAAGTGTAATTTTAGATAATTACAGTTCGTTTTTTAAGTATAATTGGAAGGTGATATTGTAACGTGCTTTCTACTATTGTTTCGCTGGTATTTAATTGCTCGATAAATTAATCATACTTATCAGAATTTTAGATATCATATTTATTTTGTTTCTTTTTGTCAACTTTAAGGTGCATGTTGGCTACCTTTCCTTCATTTTCTACAATTTTAAGTTCTTAAGAAGGATTCGTGCCATGTGTTAGTCAACGTCACTTTCGACGTTTTAAAGTCTTCATTGCTGCTGTTACGTTGTTTCCCTTGTGGTATTTCATTTCGAAGTGTTGCTTATAATATCGACGTGATGGAATCGACGGTTGAACCCCCTCTCTTTTTACAGCAATCTGTACACTTTGGTTTGATTATTATCAAACTTATTAAACTATCGGGATGAAAAGCCACCTTAGTCCCAAGGTATATATACTATTTTTCACAATTTGTCTGCAAATGATAAATTGCATAAGTCAATCTACTAATTTTGAATTTGCAATAACTCGAAAACGGCGCTAGATATCGAAAAACTGACCAAAAAATTATCCCCCCCTTAATTATACTAACCCCCTGCAACGATTTTTTGTAAAAATTTATATGCAAAATTTCAGACCAATCGCACGCAGTATTGCGCGCAAAATTATTTAGTAAAATATGAGGTTGCTTTTTGGAATTGTTGTTTTTTTTTGAAGCGATACCTATGAATTGTTTCTTATGTTCTGTTGTTTCAATTTACCTTTTGACATATTATTACACCGTGCGCTGTGTTTAACATAATTATTCTTTATTGGTGCCTATATTTCATAAATAAGTTTGATATATAAAATACTTAATCAAATTAATGTAAGTGATCGTTTATAATTTGTTCCTACGTGAAAATGAGACAAAGTGAGGAAAATTCGGATGTTGAAGCGGCAGCGACGATGGCAAAAGTTGAATTGCTGCCTGCGAAATCAAAAACAATTTATAAAAACAGTATGATAAATTCATAACCTGGTGTACGCAAAATAATGTTAAGCTTTACACCGAAGATGTTATGCTGGCTTACTTCTTTGAAAAGGCGAAAGAGCTAAAAGCTTCTACTCTTTGGTCGCAGTATTCCATGCTGAAGTGTATGTTGAATTTTGAAAAAGATATAGATATTGGAAAATTTTATAAGTTAACCGCATTCCTTAAGAGGAAGAATGTGGGTTACAAGGCCAAAAAATCAAACATTTTAACTACAAAACAAGTGGAACAATTTTTGAGCGAAGCGCCAGACGAAACATTTTTGATGGCTAAAGTAAGTAATTCTTGTATAAACATTTTATTATAATACTAATACAACTTTATATTTTAGGCTGCACTTATCTTGGGCGTAGCAGGGGCATGCAGAGATGAATTGGTTCACTTGCATGTTGGCGATCTCAAAGAAATAGATTCTTTGACAATGTTGTGTACCATCCGCAATACAAAAAATGGTAGCGATAGAAAATTTGTGATCAACAATTCTGAAGGCCAGTCGGTGGATTTTTTAAAATTACTTAAAAAATATATGAATTTACGGAAGGAGGATACGAATCATTCGCGTTTTTTTGTGCAATTCAGAAGTAACAAATGTACTTCGCAACCTGTAGGAAAGAACGCGTTTGGGCAGCTGCCACAAAAAATAGCTGCATATTTAAAGCTTCCTGAACCATCATCGTATACAGGCCACTGTTTTCGACGTACATCTGTGTCTTTGCTCGCTGATACGGGAGTACATATAGATGTGTTGAAGCGCCATGGTGGATGGAAGTCTTCGACTGTAGCTGAGGGGTACGTGGAAAATTCGATCAAAAATAAAGAAGAGATTGCGACTAAAATTTTTGGAGGTGAAATTTGTAGAACTGATCGGTCTGTCGGTGATGCAAATCAGATAGATAAAACTTTAAATTTAACCTCTTCTTCCACCAGATCGATGGATCGTCTATTTAATATTGTAAGTTGTGCTAATGTAAACGTTAATGTTAATTTTGTTTCCAATAAAAACGATTGAATGGTAACGATTCTTTTATATTTACTTTACTCCCGCCTTTCATTTGCGGGAGAAAAAGTGATACTTTACTCCCGCAAAAAGAGGACTAAAGTGACCACTTTATTCCTGAAATTGTGAAAAAGTATATTTTTAACACTCATTTGTATTATAAATTTGGACACTTTTCGAAGAGAAAAACCATTCTAGTATGATTTACCGTTCAGACAGTTGTACAGAATTTTTTTCAATTTTTTTCTGAGTCAAGTATTTCAAGTTTCGCTCATATTAACCCTTTCAGACCCAGGGTACACTATAGTGTACATTTTATTCAATAATTGTATTGAATTATTTTGAAATTGGTGACAAACTTACATGCTAGATAGCACTCATTTTTCAATGAAAAAAGCACGAAGAATTCAATAATTCTTTCTTTAAAAAAATGATTGCTATCTAGCATATTATTATATAAGTTTGTCACAAACTTCAAATAATTTAATAAAACGCGAGTACACTATAGTGTACCCTGGGTCGGAAAGGGTTAAGTGAACATCTGACAAGTTCTGAAATAAATAAAATCCTTAAATAATTAAAATTAAATTCAGAATAAAAATGAAAACAGCGTTCGTTTTTATTCAACAAACAAAAGATGTTATAAAAAGCATAAATATATTGCTGTGATATGTTCTATTCAATTTTCCACCAATGTGAAAATCTAACTGAAATATCCAGTGGACAAACATTCAAGCTTATCTTCTGTTTTACTTTTGTAAATTTTATTAAATCTATTTAAATAAAAAAAGCTTCTCTTAAATCAAAAATACATCATACATTAAAAAAGTTAGGATTTTGATTCCACTTCCAGATGTAAGTTGTACATGTAGAATATTACTAGATATAATCAAACTTTTACAATAAAATAATGTTTAGGTTTTGTAATTTTTTGTACCTATATTTTTATCAATTTTTTTAAGGAGATTATTCGATCGGGATTTTATTATCTCGGTTTTTTTCCCATGGTATGCCGTCTACATAAACTCTATTTTGATTGTGATCACCATTATTTTTAGTATGTCAATATATAACTTGCATAAAATTCTACTTTTAGCACTAGTCGGCAATTACCTACACACTAAATATAAAGCTATAAAGTCAATTTCATGTTTAAGCTGTAAGTAAATCTACATTTTATTACTTTCCCATTTGCGTACTAAAGCAGAGTAACGTAGCTAAGAAAGTTTTTAAGTTAGCACTTTTCCGTAGAAAAAGAAATTTAGAAATCGCTTAAAAAAATTTTTAGATAATATTAGATTTAAGATGTGCGTTTTATTTGTCCACGATTTTTACGAAACACGCGAAGCGATTGACTTGAAATTTTATGTACTTGTTAGTGGAAACCGTGTGAAGACCTGTGAATAGATTTTGGTTGACCTTCTATTTTGACATCAATTTAAAAAAAAATGAAAAATGAAAAGTCACGTAATATTGTAAGGGATAAGAACAAAATTGAAATTGATATCAATCAAAAAGAATTTTTCCCTATCCTAAGATATTTGAAACTGACATGTTAATCTAAATTTTTAAAAATCAAAATTTTTATTTTTAAAAATTTCTATTTTTAAGCTAAATTGCAAAAAACTTTATTATTTCAAACTATTAAAACAGATTTTATTGGTTTTACAAACCAGTCAATATAAATATAATTTGTTTTAGAGCAATGCAATGTTTTATTTATTCGTTAATAACTTATAATTATAAGGATTTACAACCTGGGCAAAATAGTTAAAATCTAAATACATTTGATTGCAGTAAATTAGGTTACCAGTTAATGAAAGTAGCCGCTTATTTGGACTAAAGTATGTGCCCAGAACTACATAATATGTATGTGTGAACCGTGTGAATAAATCTATTCCAAGAATTATTGCCTAGAGTTACTTGTCGATTGAAAACGCCTCTTTTTCAATTTAATTTAATACTGTTTCTATGTTTCTGTTCCAACTGATTTTGTGCCATCATTTTTTGTGGCAAAATGCTCTCATTCCTGAAAAGGGGCAATGAACAAAACAAACCTTTCTGTAAAAGTAATTATATTTTACTTTACTGCCGGCGACTAAACGTGAATATTTACAACGAATACAATAATCAAAGATAATGTAAAATTTATGTTTTTGCATTCATGTATTAATATTTGAATATTTTGAAATTTAATTTTTTTTTAAATACTTCTATAATTATTTTATATTGAGAGTTTCTATGATATTCTAAGATTAAGATTTTTAGAAGTTGTAAATATTTCAGGTAATTAAAAATGCATAACCTGCTATGATAACTAGGTAGTTCCATCGTTCGATACAAAATATCCTCCTGTGTTCAAAATTAGCAGTATATTAGTATTTTTAGACAGAAGTACTTTCAAACTTAATCGTTGTCCCAACTTTATTTATCTAATATAGAAATCACATCCCAAGACATAATAACACTAAAATTGCTTTTTAAGCAGACGACACAGCTAATATCTCACAATCTTATTCCTATTAATTTAGGACTTCGTCCCGCTGTTACTATTAATGCACTAAGTTTTTACACTTGGTGCTCATGGTTCTACAAGCACTTTGAATAACATTCTAGTAGTGTGCTAACCTGGCTAAATGCACGGTCAATAGATTGAACTTGGATCCCAGATCACAGCAATGTATTTGGCGCGGCTAGGCACCAAACCACGATTTTCAACTTCGCAGCCTGTGGCTTCTTACAATATTGAATAAAATCAATCAATTGTTTACCTACAAAAACACTCCGACCGTTAATTATGGTTTTCTATAAAAAAATATTCGTTTTCAGAAAACGTATATCTTGTTAAAAGAATCTATTTTTTCAATGCAAAGAAGGGGGGGTTTATAAAGACGCAATGTAAACTATCTGATATGTCTTAGATGATACATGATGTTTGTTTGTTTTATAAAATCTACCGATGTTTTGAACAAAAATACATTTAATTTTTGATTAAAAACAAGCTGGTCTTATTCTTTAACTTATATTTAAAACATTTGTTCTGTTTTTCACCATTAATGCACCATATTTTCGCACTTGGCACTAATAGTTCTGTGAACGCTTACATACTATTCTAGTAGGGTGCTAACCTTGCAGATTCCTATCTCTTAGATCAACCTCGGACTTTAGATCACTGCGGTCTGTCGCTTCTTAGTATATCAATTTAAGCCTTATACCACACTGCTGGTTTATCAACAAGCTGGTAATTGATATAAAATTTAGAAAAAAAATTCATTCAATAAATTTTTGTCAAGCAATAATAATTATATTGGTAATAATTTATGCTTGCTTAAAACTTCTAGATTAGAATATAGTAGAACTGGTTGTTAATAATGTGCTATATTATAAATGCAGATATTGATTTAACGACATTGTAATACTTGAATGTACATAATCATATTATAGGTGTTTAAATACGACAGTGGCGGCTAATACGGGGTGGAGCCAAGAGTAGTCATTTCTAAAACATTCTGAATAATATTTTTTATGTAGATATATGATTACTTGCAACTAATATAGATTCCCTAATAGAATTAAAATAATCTCACATGTACACTTTCATGCACTTATTTTGACACTGAATGTTCGTGATAACTTTAAATTTGGAAAAAATTAAGATTTTTTGTGGTCTTTATGGCAAACATGATATTTTGTTAAATATTTCTGAATCTGATAGCTTTCAGCATGGTTTAAATGTAAATAAATCGTAGCTTAAAGTATGAAAAACATAAAATGGAGTTTAAGTCGACAACGATAGCCCGAAACACAAAAATTAATATTTATAGACTTTGTTTTGCTTTCACAATTTGACAAATTGGTAAATTTTTTTCATTATATTTTCAAACTTCAAAATTTTAGTTAAACCTGGTTAGTTATTTCTTCCCCTAATCAAAACTCGATATCATTATTTTTTACAACTCAGCGGCATAGCAGTTTGTTTCAAGTTAAATTCATCATATTTTTTTGTTGAAATTAGAGTTGACACCAATCTAAAAATTTCAGAAAATGAAGTTTGTTCATTGGCCATGTTGGTAATAACTGTCAACAAGCATAGCATTTTTACTTTTAAAAACCTCTTTGCCTCTCTCAACGTATAAATTCAACAACCTAATATATTTATTTTTTCGCAATAATAATTTTCCGCACACGTAAATTATTATTAACGAAATTTATATATTCCATCAAAAATAAATTTTCGATTGATCGAATTTATAACAATTTTCTAAGATTGATATCGTATTTGGCTAGAAGGCAAAGTAATGAAGTCTGCTAAGTTGAATTCACGCTAGCCAAATTTGTTTTCCACGTTTTTATTTAAATATGCCCGAATTAAAAAGTGCTGGTAGATTAGAAATGTTGATTATCAACCAACGAGTAAAACAATAGGCACTTACCTATATAAAAAGTGGGACGAAGGTTAAAAAATGACGACAATAAAAAATAATAAGCAGTATTATAAAATTCGGAAATAGAAATTTGTTGTAATGGAAATGATCTATTTAAGCACTTTAAGTGCTTTAGGTTAACTTGTCAAATAAAATAAAAGTTATTTACTGTGATCGTTCATTTATTTGCTTAAGAATTTATGTTTAGAATAGTTTCAATTTCAAACTTAATTGATCATATAAAACATCTACATTTTCCTCTTTATATTCCAAATAAATTTTCTAATCTCGTGCTACTGTGTAAGGACGAATATAATTTCAACATAATTACTAGACTTCAAAGTTTCAAAAAATTTGTAATTAGAGAGAACGAATGAAAGTATTTGAAATTAAAAACTCCAGCAATAAGGTTGGCCAGAGAAGGGCTGAAGCGGATGCAAAGCATAAGGGCGCTCACGATACATATGGGTCCCAATTTTTTAATTATAAATATAATTTGCATATCTTCTTTTTGATTTTGTATACGTAATATTAAGCTTAGTCAATATGAATATTTATGTATATGTATTTTAATATGCAGTAGAGGTCAGCTCTGTTTACTGTATGTAATTTGTGAAGCATTCTGGGAATTTAATGCAATTATAATTATGTTGTGTATACAGAGTGCGGTAATGAACTGGTTAAAGTTTCCAAAGTCTTTTAGCCAAAATGATGTTTACATGCATATTTAATCTTGATAATGTAGGTACGAGTACATATTATATTCCGGTTCTATTCCTTTTGTACACTATGTTTTACATTTACTATCATAATATTTTTTATACTAATAAAAATTCCATTTATTAAAAAATTTTTACTCAAAACTAAACAAAATCAAAAATCTTAATATAAAAGAAATAACAAAAACAAGAGAGTAACTGCCCAAAATGAAACCCTTGTCCGCATAGCCTAAGGTAACCTCCTAGTTATGTTCAGAAAAGTTAAAGCTAAGCAAAACCAAACCTTGTTAGTGGCATTAACATTCTGTCAAAATTTACTTTTGTTTAGTAAATGTACGCCGAAGGCTCCAACTAAGCATAGTGAATTAAGCAAACCAATAAGATAAATACTGTTGCTCCTTCAAATCCATCAATATTCATTTCTAAAAATTTAACATTCGTTTTTCTTTCAACTGCCCCCAAACTCATATGTAGCTCAAACATAAGATTTCCGTAGTCAGTATTCACAAGATTCAAATGTAGTTAATTGCGGTTGAATAATTTTTTCAACTTTTACTTAGCCGGAGTAAAAGTCGATCAGTAATATTCCTAAAAGCCTAGATGAATCAATACAAGAAGTGTCATAGTCAGCATAGGTTATCAAAATCAATGAGAAACAAAGAATCGTCAACAAAACTATTTTCAACTTAAAACGAATAAACTTGTTTATCTGGGTTAGTAATAATAATAATAATAATACTTCAGAATAATAAAGTTACTATAACTTTAAGTGGATACACTTGTATGAAGATTTACCTTATAACATTATTATATAAATCTTGGCAAGTAAAACTAAAACAAAAAAGTGTCAAATGTAACTTTTTTAATAATTCTTAATAGGATTTAAGATTAAAATGGTTTACGTAATTGAACAAGAATTTGACGTATCTACTTATTTGTTTAGCAAAACAAAAACAAAAAGTTAACTTACGGTTAAGAACTAAAAAATGACAAAATTCTTAACAATCCTGTAGCTTTACCAAAATGATATAAAACTAGCAAAATGTATTCATGAATATATGTAATACAAATGCATTCAGATATTTATGTATTTATGAATTCAAATGGATTTAGAGTCCGGATTCTGACTGGAATTTGTATTATGTATTAAAAGTAAAGATGGTGAGCGAAGGATCAAGTGTTTGAAGTTATAGCTTTCTATGTCAAGATTCACGGGTTGGAATCTCAAAACATATTAAAAATAAATAAAATTTATTTATATTGAATATTTTTAAAATAATTTGAATTAATTACGAAAGTTTTAATTTAATTCACTAGCTCATTATAGCTGATTTAAATTATATTTCAAAAGAAGAAAAATAATATTGAAACCTTAAGTAATATACTATAGTGTAACTAGTTCAGTTCTGTCTCCTTACCGATTACGTTGTTAACCTACAATAACCTATATTGTCGTGTTTTGAAAACATAAAAAATTATGTTTTGTTTATTTTTGTTTATTTTTATAAAAAGTATGAGAGGTTGATGAGAGAGTGCAAAAAGATAATAAGAGAAAAGAAGAGAGAACACCAACTAAAGAAACTATAGATAACTATAAAATGCGTTGGACGATCATTTGGCACGTTACAAAGTTCTGTCGCCGTCGCAGTCTGGTTTTAGGCCCCACCACAGTACTGTGACCTCCTTGTTGAAGCTCACATCGGATGTTGCATCAGCAACTGATCGTTCCAAGGTAACTTTATTGGTTCTTCTCGATTATTCCAAGGCTTTCGATTCCGTTTCGCGCCAGCACCTTTTGGCTAAGCTTCGTTACTATGGATGCAATGAGTCACTGTGCAACTGGTTCGCGAGTTACCTGCGTGATAGGTCTCAGGTGGTTGATTTTTCTGGGAATGTATATCAGCCATTAGTGGTTTCTCGGGGTGTTCCACAAGGAATTATCCTTGCCCCGCTATTGTTTATAGTATACACATCTGATCTGGAGAAAGCAATGGATCCAGACTGCTCTTTGGATCTGTATGCGGACGATTCCCGAATACGTATATCCTGTCCTCCCTCGGACTTGGACGCTGCAATAACTCGGTTAAATCGTAACCTTGAATCACTGCGTGTGTGGTTCTTAGTAAATGGTCTGACATTGAATCCGGCGAAGTCGAAACTAATCATTTTGGGTAGTCCCCTGCTGGTACGTAGAGCGCTCGATGGCTCAACTCTTCGAGTGAGGATCGGTGATGGGATTGTGAGGATGGTCAACTCTGCACGTAGCCTGGGTTTTGTTCTGCATAGAGAACTTAATTTTCGTCTACATGTTAACCGCAAGATGATGGGATGTTACTATAAGCTGAGATCGCTGTACCAATTCAAGACCATATTGCCTGCTCATGTGAAGTGGTCGATTGTCAGCAGCACAGTTTTGTCCAACATCGAATATGGTTCAGCGGTCTATTACGATTTCCTAGCTCAGGAGTACAAACGCAAGCTGCAGCTTCTGCAGAATTCATGCCTACGTTATTCATTCGACATATGCAGGTATGATCACATTACACCATATTATCGTGATCTGCATGTCCTGAAAATTGACCAGCGCTTTCTGTTACTTGCTGGAATTCTTCTCTTTAAAATATTCAGAAGTGGTGAACCGACACATCTTCGAGATATGATTAGGCCCCGCTCTATTTGTCATTCCCAGGTTCTGCGTGATCTGCGAAATTTTGACGTTCCGTCTCATTCTACAGCCAAGTTTGAGCACTGCTTTGCATGTTGGGCACCGAGACTTGTGGAAAGGCATCGACGACTATTTTTGGAATCTCCGAGTTTGACAGCTTTCCGCCGTGGTTTAACCGACGCACTGCAATTGGAGCAGTAGGAATCATGCGATTTGAATTTTGTTATGCGTTATATATTGGTGTAAATAATACATTGTTAAAAGGGGTGATTTGAAAATCTAACTTGTTAGAAATCATTCTTTTAAGAGACTTTTTTTTGTAAAGTAGCTCTCTTAATAAATGCCTATTATTATTATTATTATAGAGAAATAAGAAACTTTCATCAAGGAATAAAAAGAATAAAACATGGTCATCGAGCAAACACAACATTTTGTAAAAATAAAAACGGCACACTAGTAGGATCAAATGAGTAAATAAGAAGATGGGCAAAATACTTTCAAAAATTGCTAAATAAAACAGAGCACAAAGAGCGAGAGAGAGAACGCATAGTTAGAGAAGTGGATGATAAAAGTAACGACAAAGTGGAAATTCATACCTACGGAAGAAGAGATAAGAAAAGTGATATTAAAACTAAAAAATAATAAAAGTGCAGGGGAAGATGGTATAGAGACATTAATGTTAAAATATGGACGAGAAAAACTGCATGAAATGGTTATTGGTACGATACAGAAAATATGGAGAGAAGAAAAGATGCATAGATTCTGAAAATTAGCTCTGATTTATCCAATTCATAAAAAAGGCGATAAAACTGAGCGTGGAAAGTATAGAAGAATTGCGCTACTGGATGTCAGTAACAAAATACTTGTCACGTGCGTAAAGAATAAACTTTGTGATTACGCAGAGGAAATGACCGGAGAGTATCAATGTGGTTTCAGGCAAGGTAGAAAAGTAACAGACCAATTATTTGTCTGAGAGAGATACAGGAAACGAGTCACAAATTTAGATTAGAAAGGCACTTGATATTTCTGGATTTTAAACAAGCTTACGACAGTATTGAGAGAGACGAGCTTTATAACAACATGATAGAAATGGAAATCCCTAAAAAATTAGTAAAATGGGTACAAACAATACTTGATGAAATTAAAAACAAAGTAAGAATTGGAAATGAACTGGCAGATAGTTTTGGAGTAGAGGTAGGACTGAGACAAGGAGACCCGTTGTTGTTATTACTATTTAACATTGCATTGGAAAGTACAATACAGAAAGCAGGATTTAATAAGTGTGGTTCAGTTTTTAGACAAAGACACCAATGCCTGGTTTTTGCGGATAACTTGACGATTATGACACGCACAAAAAAGGAACTATAGGAAACAACACAGAAGTTACTGGAAGAGGCTAAAGGAATTGGTCTAGAAATAAATGAAAATAAGACAAAATACTTGAATTGGAATGATAAAAAGTTTGAGGAGATGAAAACTATAAGTATAGTGGTGGGAAACAAAACCGTAAAGTTTGAAGAAGTTTGCGCCTTTACGTATTTGAAAACGGTAATAACTAGGAAACCAGGGCGCAAAGAAGAGATTAAAACCAAAATGGCTGCTGGTACAAGAAGTTTATTTGCACTGAAATTGATCCTCAGTAGTAAAGTGGTTGCTAAGACAATTAAAACTATAATATATCGAACAATCAGAAGATCAAAAGATCATTGGAGCGGAAGTGTGGACCATGAGAAAACGTGAGCAAGTAATACTAGAGGTGTGTAAAAGAAAAATATTGAAGAAGATCTACGATGGGAACTATTTAAATAGACAATAGATAAGCATGTTAAATCGAGAACTTGCAGAGTTATATATGGACAACTGAGCATAGTAGGATGTATATAAAGGCGCAGAGATTGCAATGATTAGAACATCTGGTAAGAATTGAAAATTAAATTTGGAGGCATAAGAAGAAGAGGAAGACCGAGGAACCGTTGAAAATACGAAGTACAAAAAGACCTGAAGGAAATTGGGTTCGAAGATTGGGAGGAATACGTTCGTGGTAGAAAAAAGTGGAATATAGAGATAAAAAAGCCATGGGCCGGCTAGGCCTGCAGTGCTAATGAGATATGATAATATATTATTTTTATGAATTTTGAAAGTTTATTTTATTACGAGGTTGGTAACGAAGTAGAAAGAAAGTTTGCTTTGTGCCGGTAGGTGTTAACGAGAACGAAAAAGTTTTCGTTCCGTTCTTGTTTTATTTGATAAAAATTTAATAATTTTCAATTAAAAATAATTTTGTTTAAAAATAAAAAAATTGTTTTATTAATGAAAAGTGAAATTAGAAGATTTGGTATTTATTAAAATTAAAATTATAAGAATTTGGAAACACTACGAATTCGACTGATAGGGCAAACGGCTGAGAGCAAATATAACGCGCAGGAAATTTACAAGATCTTATAAGGTAACATAATAACAAAAATATATAACCACATTTTATAAATTAAAAACAAAATATTGAAAATTAAAATTAAATTTAAAACTTATGAGCATATTCATTGTATTATTATTGAAACAAAAATCGCGAGGCGTTTTTCTGTGGTACTTAGGTGAGATTTTCACAATTTGCACAGCTGGGGACATATTTTATTGTTCATTCAAAAAAATGTAGATAATCATTTATAATCATTACCATCATCCTGAGGTTCAAAAATAATTTATAATTGCCATTGAATAACTAGTAAAAACACAAGATATTAAGGTTTTTGTGTGGCACAAACCTAACGAAAATTAAATGCTTGCCAAAATACAGAGAATGTGATCCCATTTTATTTATAGCTTAGCTCTTCATTTAATTTTTTTTCTAGAAAATATTCATACATAATAACTTTGATAATCAAACCTAACAAAAAATGTTAAAATAATTAATTTTAACTGCTAAGTAAAGAATACATACTACACAGAAACATAATATAATAAACAGAATTGTGAAATGAAGGCCTTTATATCGTATTACAGAGTTTTTATTTTTAAAGTAATTTTTATCATTTCTATAGCGTAATTTTTTCAGAATTCAATTTCTTGTTTATTCAAATATTCTAAGTTCAACCCTGTTAAATGTGAATTATTGTCATTTTAGTGTTTTTTTTTAAATATTATGTTTCTGTGTAGTATGTATTTTTTACTTAACAGTTAAAATTTATTATTTTAAAATTTGTTAGGTTTGATTATTTTAACATCACATACTACTAAATACCACAATTACTTAAAAAAATGAGTTTTTTAAGTTATTTCCTATTTATTTAAAAACTTTGATATTATGATGAATACTAAATATTAAAGGAATTACTTTAATGAAAATTTACTTTAGTAGTTGCAAACTGTCGTAAAGATCCGAAGGAACTGACAATAAATACTTGGATTTATATAATGCTATCTAGTCTAGTTAACACTATTATTTGAGTAATAAACCATGATTTAGAATATGTATAAGCTATCAATATAAACCGATTACAGGGGGTATCAAAGTTTTAGTTCTACACATATTGAATATTTTATGTTGTTTCTATGTCGTAGCAATTGTGAAATCCTATGTTTATCTAAAAAAACTCAGCAACAAAGAAATTTAAGATTTGATAATCTTCGAATGGAACAGCATTTCAAATAGTTTTTTTACACAAAAATGTGTATGTCAGAATTTACCATCACATTTAGATAAACAATACATATTTTAAAAATAAAATCATTCAAATACGAATTACCTAATATAGTATGTATAGGTAAATATCAAGCACTGCTCTTAAAAGAATATTCATGTTTAAATCGACTACACAGCACCTCGAGAGATTTCTTGACTTGTTCGTTCATACGTTAGGTGTTCATCTATAAAAGATTTACAACAAATTTTTGTCTTTACAAAAGCTATGTTGTCAAGTTGCTATTTTTTTCCCAATGTGCGTCATTAAACCTTAATTTGCACACTAATCACAGTTTTATGACAACAATCAACTGTCAAACTGTCAGTTCAAAGTAAATGTAATGTGAGAATTGAATTTTTTTGAAATTTTAATGTTATCGTAAGAATTATAATTTTGAAACAAATTTGTCTAGTTGATGTTTGTTGGAGACAACAAATTTAGTATTCCATTTGCAGGTAAAAATTCTATTAATTTAACTCCCTTGAACATTTAAACATTTAAATGGCTTTATTTTTTATTTTTTACATTCTTATTTTTGCTTATTTTTTGTTGTATCTGTTTTAACTTCTCTTATCCTTATCACAAAGTATCAGATTTTTAAATTATGGAAATTGTGCATCTTCAAAATCATCGTAATTTTGTATTATAGAATACTCTCGATTATGTATTTGAAAATTTTATGAATGTATGAATGATACAATTGTTCTAAATTATTCTTTATATCTTTTTGGTGTTTTAATTGTTGTATTTATGTTTATTTCAAAACTTTGTAGAGTTTTGCTACTAGTAAATTAATGTTACGTATATTTTTTAGAATGTATGAGGTAGATGTTTATAGCAGTGTTAAATTTTTTTTAAATATGTTATTTTGGAGATATTTAATTGTTTTCTTTTATATGATTTGCCTTATGACCATGTCTGATTATTTGTTTACATCTTTCCCAAGCAATTTTTATTCAAGACAGGAAAATTAACTCTACTTTGTCAACTTTCTAATTTTGCTAGCATTCACCTCATCTCTACTCTTGGATTTTCACTGTATGCATTGCCTCACCCCTTCTTTACTCACTTAGTGTATAAATTTGTTTAATTTTTACAATTTTTATAGTAGAACTACGGTAAATTGATAAAATAATCAACGTTTGTACTACTAAAAATAATAAATATCTTTAAAAATAATTTACATTAGTAGAATTGCTGAAATTTAATTTAAATTGTCTTTTACTTGTAGATGATAATTATCTATGTCCTAAAAACTGTAAAAAACTAATATAATACAAAAATTTAATTTTTTAAATTTATATTTAGAATTATACTTAGCCTTGTATGTAGTTTTATTCAAATTATTGATTATTGAGACCCTCTATTAAAATAAAAAAGCCAACATCCGAATTGAAACTGAGACATCCACAGAAATTAAAATAAAAATGAAAGTACAACAAGGGTGCATACTATCCCCAACTCTGCTTAATATAAACTCCGAAGAAATAATGAAAATGGCTCTTGGGTCTACAGCAATGGGCATTCTAGTAAACAGAATTCCAATAAATAACATCAGGTATGCTGATGATACAGTGCTTCTCGCAGAAACAATGGAGGGACTACAACAAATAATATTAGATCAAATAATGAAAACTAGTGAAAAATTTGGATTGACTTTTAACATTCAAAAAACTAAGTATATGGTTATAAAAAAATCTAGAATACCAATTGAACAACTTTTAACAGTGGACGAAACGGTAAAAAAAGTTCAAAAATATCATTACCCATGGTAAATGACGAAAACAACTACTATACCGAAGAAATCAGAACCCGGATTGGGAAAGCAACAAGCACTTTTGTGACAACAAGACAAATTTTTAGTAACAAAGACCTCAACTTGGAATTAACGATAAAAATCTCTTTTCAATCCTTCTTTCTGAATTAGAGAGATGGACACTTAAAGTAGAAAATATAAAATAACTGAAAGCCTTTGAGATGTGGACATACAGGAAAATCTTGAAGATATCGTGGATGGATCGAGTGACAAATGTGGAAGTACTGCACAGAATGGAAAAAGAGAAGAAAATACTACTGAATATACAGGCACGTAAATTGCAATATTTAGGACATATCATGAGAGAAGATAGTTATCATATGCTTCGAGTTATCATACAGGGTAAGATCATATGCAAGAGAAGTGTAGGCAGACGCAGAATATCGTGGATGCAAAATCTAAGAGATTGGTTTGGCTGTTTCGAGCTGCGGTATCCAAAATTTAAATAGTCATGATATTTGCCAACCTTCGTAACGGAGACGGCACTTGAAGAAGAACATTATGCGAAATTTGTAACAAATGTTTGTACATTTCTAATAATAATTAACCTTAAATTAAAACAGTTGAATCGATAATTTAACTTTTACCGTTTTGATATCTTGTCAGATTATAATTTGACATAATATTGATTTTGTTTTAAAAGGCAGTTGCTTAATTGCTTAAATAATAAACAAAAGTCAATTTTTATTTTTTGCTCATATTTAATTTGTTTTATTTCAATGTCCAATCATCTTATTTGATTTAAATTGACATATTATATTGCTTTCTTAAATTATATTATGTACATAATTTACTAATGTTGAAAGTACATAGATTACATACTAATTACTTTTAACAGCAGTAGTATATAACTTTAAACCAAGGTTGATTATAGCAAATTTTTAGAATAAACCAAAAAATGCACAAACACTTAACTTATATTGTGTTAATATTGTGTTAACTTAAACAGTTTAGTTCTAAAAAGTGTTCGTGCATTTTTGGTTTATTCTAAAAATTTGATATGATTAATATTGAGTTACACTACCTAAACCATTTATCTATTGATTATTCTAAGGTTGATTGTTATCAGCGAGTGTGTAAAAGCAAAAACTTTCATAGAGTGGAAGGATGGTAGGGGAATTGTCACCAAGTATCTTAGTAATAAAGTTCTATAATTTTAATGATAATGTAGAATACATTTAAATGTTTTATTAAAAGTAAAATGCAATCTTTTATTCCTGAAAAACATAATCAGTACAGTTCTATAAACAACAAATTAACGAGATCATATTTGAAGCAATGAATGCTGAAATTCAATTTTCCGAAAGGTAGTAGATACAATTTTTTAAAGACGGTTTAATTCTTTTAAAAGTGGGCGAGTATTATTATTCCTAATTTGTCAAGCTCTGATCGTCATTGATAAATAATAAGTAATCTTTTATGCTAAAAAAATGTTTTTGACAGTATTAATGTCATTCACAAATGTTTAATATGTTTGGACTATAATAATATTATAAATTATACATCTGTTACTGTATGTACATATGTTATATCCTTGGTTAACCTAGTTTCATGACTTCATTAATTTTAAAATTTAAATTCTCAATCTCTAGTGGGATATACGTACATAACTATATAAATAAAATTACTCAAATATACAGCATATATGTGTATCATTATTAGATGAAATCAATATAGGAAATGTTTTAAATAAAAAAGATACTCTTTGAAATTCGTGGCAAGCAATTAACATTAACGTATTAAAAACATAATTTCTGAACAAAAACATATTTTAATACATATTATACTGATAATGTTAATTATAAAATTAATCTAACTTAAATAAGGTTTAATTGGATGCTTAAGCTAATACTAAAATGTAATAACAATATAAATGGAATAATATAGTCTAGCAATAGTGTGGTCACGTTTCAAATAAACAATCATCAAAATTCCTTCGGCATTTTAAAAAGTTTTGCTAGGTTTCCATGAAAGTCGTGATTCTAAATTTACGAAAAAGATAGGAAAATAAAGAATAGCGTTACTTTATGCTTTATCGTTTCGACAACAAATATAACCAATGTAGACAGATTTCATCAATATAGTCACAAAAGAATTAACATAAGATGAAAAGCACAAGACAAACACATTTATTGATTTGGAGTGGAACGCAAGAAGGAAGGGTAAATGCGGAATCTAGAAAATAGTTGTACTGCGTCAGATAAATTTTTTGTAGATTTTATTTAAATATCTTTGTTTTATTGAGACATTGTTTAGTATGGAGTTTCTTTGTGCTTTAGAGTATTTTTTATCAATAGTTATGTTCTTCTCAGTACAGACTACAACAATCCAAGAGATTCTTCAAGCATTCAAATGCATACTAAAGAATACTTGAATCACCCGTCAAGGTAGTTAAAAATTTTTGTCTGCGCTTAAACGCATTTATTATTTGATAGAGTCTTAGAAATATCTACTTGTACATAGATCATTATGACCTATTTATTTATCAACTATAATTTTAATAATTAACAGTTTAAGGTCAACTAATTATTTGAAATTTTAGAATTTTAATAATTGAAAGTATTGGAGTTTTGTTAATTTACATATTTTTAATTATATTTTCAATTATATATTAGATTTTATTTAATTTTATAATTTATTTAAAGTTTTTACCGTTATTATTTCAATTATATTTACCTTCATTTTTATTCATCTTTAAATTTATTATTAACTTGGGAACTTTATTTAAGCTTTTATTAATATTTTATTATATTAAACATTTTAGTAATTTTGAAATTCAACCAAGGCATAAGAATTTGTTGTAGCTTATACTTTAAAGCAGATTATATCCAAGCTTTTCTGTAGTATTCTGAATATTAAATTTTTTTTTCGACAAACAATTTTATTTATGCAAAATATATTATAAATATTGTTTTTTTAATTGAACTTTTTATTTTCAAATTAAAAGTTTGCTTTAATAATGCGGTGTATTTAAATTAACAAATTTTGATTAAGGTATTAAATCTTTTTATATAAGATTAATCTTTGAATAAAATTGAATTATCCAAAAACCAAGTTTAAGAGAACCATAACAGAAAGATTGTAAGGCTTCCCTTCATTGGCTATTAAAATCACAAGAGCTCGAGTAAAACTGAACTCAATTTTTATTCTCCAATAATTGGAAAACTGTAGAATATATAAGAAAATTTTTGCCTTGTGGCCTCTTCTGCTTTTCATTAGCTTTTTATTTTTTTATATATATAATTATATTAATTTAAAAAATAATCAATTAAGGAATTCCCGTATTTTTTTATTAGGATGTTGGGAGAAGAACATACTTAGAGTGGTTAAAGATAAATTGCAATATTGCAATGTAGGTAAATAGTAGTTCCCGAAAGCAAATGGTATAAAGTGTAGATATCTGGGGCAATAACGTTCAAGTTTGATGATTTGAAAGACCTCAATAATGCTTGGGAAAATGTATGCAGGTAGGTGGTTCTGGTTTTAGACGCCTCTACTTAGTTTTTGTTAAAAAAACTTTTTACTCTGATTAAAATTGAGCAAAACGTCGTAACATTGCTTGTTTAGTACCTATGTACCTACATATAACTTAGAAAATCTCACCTTGTTTTGGCTACACTTAATAATTCAAATACTGCATGTATATTGTTCAGGAAAAAACAGTTAATTTAAAAAGGACATGAGCAGTGAGTGATGTATACAAAATATTAAATTATTTATAACACCTTTTCTCTAAAGTTTTCAGTAACTTCAAAGAAACTTTCTCCAACCAAACGTTCGGCATTTTAACGTTTTTTTTATATTTAAGTTTTATATTTTGTAAGGAAAAGTTTAAATTATCAAGGTACTTTCAATCCAATGATTACGATAAACTTAATTATTGAGACGCTCTTCATACTTTGGAAATCAATATGACAGTTAATTTCCCGAAATATCAGAATAAACTGTTTTACGAAACCTGTTTCAATCGATTTGATCAAAAACCAATAATAAAAATTGAACTATTTAACACTATTAGAGTGGCTCTCAATCTGTTATTTTAACAAAGTGTTCGAAAATAATTTTCGTTGTTTTATTATATTATTATATGCTTGGGGAATCACATAGTACGTTTATATTTTCAATATCGCGAAATGAAAAGAGACAACCGCTTAATATTTTAAAAAGAAATCTCGGTAATCTCCGACACGAAATAATTTGCATTAACTTGAAATATATTTAATATATGTAAATCAGAATTCTTTTATCCTCTGGCAAAAGGACATCTTTAGCATTTTTATCGTTAAAATTTTTTAAAACTTTTCTGAAGCCCCTAACCAATGCCATTTTCGGGCTTGGTGGAGTTCATATTCAAGTGAATATGATCGTCACGAGTATTGCAAAAAGCGAATATGTAAACTATAAGAAATGAAGGATCGTTTCCCTAGATACAAAACCTACAGAAATACATAAATGTCTCATCAAATATAAAGGTCTCCAAGCCCGCAAAATTTGCAAGAGAAAACTGAATATTTGGTCAAAACAAAGATGACGGCCGACCTTATAAAGTTTGTTTTAAAATACTTTGCAATGGTATCTTTAAAAGAAACAAAAGTAAATAATAAATATACACATATAATTTTATTGCGCATTGTCATAATCGAAATAGTACGATCGATTTCAGATATAGCTTATTTTTACTTTGGAAAATTCGAAAAATATCTGTGTAACCTTTAAAGCATCATCATAAAAAAACTAATAAAAGAAAACCTTGACACTCAATACACAAGCGTTTCCAACTATTTTTACTCAAAAGTACTGATTTGTAGCAATTAAAATGTGTAAGCTTAGTCACAAAGGAAAAATTTTTTGGCTTTTAATTAATTTTCTATTAACTTATTTTTTGTAATAATTAAAATTGTGCAATGATGGATTATGGTGCAATTTTATATAAAAGTTGCCACTAGGATAACACTTACCATTTATTATGTGTAACTAATCGGCAAAATCAATCATCGACTTTACATGATGACTAATGTAAGTAACAAGACTTGCAAATTTGGCAAAAATAAAAATTATTTATATAAATATAAACTATTTTCACGCTATTTACATAAAAGAAATATTCACAAATCACTCAGATAACAAAACTTAAGGACACGCACATATTCAATAAAATCCACCCTAGGTCAAAAAATGCATATTAGCCCGGTTAATACTTGTATCAAAGGTTGTATTTAGTAGCCATTTTGATTATCGTATCGTCGAGTTTCTTTCTTATTTATTGAATTTATTAAATAATTTACTATTACAGATAATATTTATTAACGAAATTTTTTAAATTTATTAAAGCGAACACCATTGCTCAATAGTTTTTTTATATAAACCGGCACGAGCGGTCGGCGCTGAAGGGTAACTTCCCTATCGACAAAAGCTGACTGAAAAAGGGTGACTGTTACTGCTTTCTGCGCATATACTAAAACTTGTTGGAATAAACACGGTAACAAAATTAGGTAATTATAAAATTTTAATCAAATTTTTCCTTAAAAATTACATGTAATAAAGAGCTACATAATTTACTTTTGTTTAACAGTCTATTTGATGGCATTTAATTAAGTGCCCAATAAGGATGTCTGCAATGGCATTTCTCTATAAAATGTAACATACAAGTATGTAGAAGCTACACGAAAAACTAAAACCAACATTTTGGTTATACTTTGTTATACAACTCATAATAATAATGGATTTTTTGAGTTTTCATCCAGCTCCATTAATATAGGCTGTCCCGTTTTACATATTTTCGAGAGTTCCCAAAGCCCTTCTGGATCAAAAATTTTAAGTATCATGAATACCTTTATGGATTTTAGTTGAATGTGAAGATTAAACTTAGGTCACACAAATCAAATCTATTGGGTTAAATACGATCCTTCTAGTTCCGAGCTAAGAAATACTTTAAAGGTGCTCTATTTACAATTCAGAATTTCTGATCTATAATTGAAGTAGTGATCACACCAAACTATTGCTAGAATACAGTATTATACTATTTAATGCTAATAAATTTCACTTGAGCTTGAAATATAATGATTTTATGCCGTATACCAGTTTAGTTTTGTTCTCAGATACTCGATCGCATCCAAATTAATTTATATTTGTTCAGCAGTTGAGAATCCACGTTAAGCTCTAGGTCTAATTTTGTAGCAGAACTTACTGGACTGTACGGTTTATGTAAATTTTTTCTGAATAATGTATAAAAAAACAAAAAGCTATTTTAATTAAAATTACTGTATATTTAGAAAATTTTCCCCCAGATGCCAGATCTTGGCTTAGTTTTTCAAAAATGTTTGAGTACGCTTTATGGCGCGCGTGCAGAATTTTTCTTAGATAAGAAAAAGTAATTACTGCAATTTTATGGCTTACCATCTTACTTCCAACCACTACAACTTTATAATCTTAAATGCGACTGCATTCTTTGTAATAACTCAAATTAAGCTTTGGTAAATTCTATCTTTCGAAGTTAATAAAATTGAAATAAGATTAAGCTTTGGTAAAGCACATATTCATTTTTAATGTTCATTGAAATGTAATTTCATCGTAGTTTTCAAGTACCAATGTAAATGACTTAGATTTTATAAATCTATAATAGTTACATATTTAATGAAAATGTTAATCTTTCAGCAAAGTTCCAATTTAACGAAAGTACAGAGAGGTAATATCTTTGACAGGTAGGTTTTATAAATAAAAATAACATGTTTCGTATGAATATACCTACATCTTCAGAAACCACTTTCGAAAATTGCTACTTTTAAACGTAATCTTCGGCACTTCGAAATGGACAATGCACTCAAGTCAAAATGTTAAAAAATTGCCACTTGTGGAAAATAACAAAAAGCTATAAATATTTACAGCAGCCACACGTAAAATAAATTTATTTTCAAGTAGCGACGATAGGGTTTAAAATATCGTTCGAAATTCAAAGCGTTATTCGAATTAAATTTGAACAGAGGTGGATTTAGCATGTATGTGCAGTAATAAATAAATAGCAAATAAGTTTAACTAAAGCTTATAAGCTTAAATGCATGAGAAATAAAAAGGTATAACATTATAATTTTGCAAGGTTAGCCAACTACATTTAAGAGTAGGGTGAGACGATTAGACGCCGACCGACTCGGCACCGCTGACTTGGCGCCAATCCAACTTGGCGCTGGCTGTAATTTTTGTAATAAGTAACGTATAATTTACGTTAACGGGTTACCTATATACTCAATTATAACTCAATTATAAATTGTAAACTCAATTATAAAGCAAACTTTATAAATACGTAAATGATACGTAAAAACCTTTGTTTTTACTTTGTTACATCTTCAATAACTAAAACAAAACTTATGTTTTAATAAATTTCACCAAAATTTGCGCAATTCTTAATCAACCGTGGCGCACTAGTATAATTATGGTCAAAAATATTCTTGATACGTCTTGCTATGAAAAATCGCCATTAAGTTGTTTATTTTTTTGACTTTTATATTTGTTTTTTTTAATTATTATTTTTTTTACTTATGTATGAATTAAGATAAGATCCGATAGGCCACTATTCATATAACTAATAATTCCTTCTGTATTTCTATTTGTCTTTAATTTTTTGTAAAGTAAAAAAGTGAAATAAAATCTGTAATTGGCAAAAGAGTTAGTTAGACAACTAAAGATAATCTGCAGAAGAACTTTAGGAACATTGCAAGTTTTTCAATAAACCTTCAAAAAATTTGAAAAACATTTATAATACACAGAAAATTAATTTAATTAGCATTACAGTCCTTAAAACTAAATTTGAAAAAAATCTAGCGTTAAATTTAGTAACATGGTCTAATTAAACCACGTAATTATTGTTAATTTTTTTTATTAAAAGTAATACTTTACTTATTATAAAAAAGTGTTTATCTACGACTCGTACATAATACATTCATTATGTAATCACAGTAATGTAATACCCTTCACCCGTGGATTATAACCCAGGCAGGCAACAGGGCATACTATTCAAATAGAAATATACTGAGAGACAAACAAATAAAGAAGAACCGGTACTCACATATGCTGCTGAAGTAATCTACATCACTAAAAGAGAAGAAGAGGAATTGAAGGTTTTAAAAGAAAACTGCTGAGATCTATAGTAGGCCCTATACGGATGGAAGAAGAAAATATTGTAAAGTTTATTAAGGTTCAGAGATTGAAATGGCTGAGACATGTCATGAGATCTGACAGAGAGGAAACGATAAATACGATAGTAATGTGGAAATCGAGTGAAGAACGTGCTAGGGGCATATCAAAAGTGAGATGACGGACGGAGTGATGGGCGATTTGGAGAAGATGGAAGTGACGAGTTGGAGACAGTTAGTGAAGAACAGTGCAGCATAGAGAGTGATAAAATAAATATGTAAACTAAGAGGATTAATCTACCTCAGCAAAACACCGAACTGTCGCCATATCAATGTTTAATATAATATTCGGCAACCACGCGTCATCGGTTTGCAAATTTCTCTAGAAAAAAAACCGCTTTCACCGGGATTCGAACCTTGATGTGTGGGTATGAGCAAACAATACTAGCTACTTATTCATAATTATAAGCATAATTGATAAACGTACTGATCATGGACTTTGGAACCCGAGATCCGGCAAGGAAAAAACTTACAGGGCTTTCCGGATCGTCATTCAGCAAAACCCCTGTACAGGAATAACGACAAATAAAATAACGAAGAAAATAATGTCTCTAGAAATAGGACGAGAACCCGTTAAAATATGTACTTGGCATGATATTATCCCGAAACATACAGCAATACATCACAAATATTACATCGGTCTCAGAGAAAATGCTAGTCATCCAAATAAACAGCACTTTACTAAAATTAAATATTGTTCAGAGGAAGAAGTAGAACAATTCTATAAATTACTGTCATATATACTAGAGCAATTTGATAAGCACGACATGACAATAATCATGGGCGATCTAAATGTTAACATTGGAAAAGAAAGAAGCGGAGAATTTGTTGGGTGACCATGGGCTAGGCACAACAAATGAACGAGGCGAATGATTAAAACTATTTGCAGAGGAAAAAAATATGTAACCTTAAACATGTACTTTAAACTTCTACCACGTCGACTATACACATGGATGTCGCCACAAGACATAGCAGGAAACACAGTAAAAAATCAAATCGATTATATCTTAGTGAACAAACGATTCTGTAACAGCTGAAATATCATCTGACTATTGTCTTCTAGTTGGCAAATTCAGGATAAAACTGGGAGAACAACTAGAATGCGATGAAATAAGAAACAAAGGAGACGATAATAGGGCTGATGAGTAACAAACGGAAAGGGTTGGATGATTCAGACAATATGGACGAAAGGATGCAGGAACTGTCGGAAAATTTTCAAGAGATTGGAGACAAGCACTTAGTAAACAAAGATGACAAACAAAAAATCTGGATGACAAAAGAGATACTACAACTTATGCAGGAAAAATAAAATTAAAAAACAACGAAAGAGCATATAAATACATCCAGAGAAAGATCAAATGGGAAATTAGAGCAGCAAAAGAGGGATGACTTACAATACAATGCTATGCTAGGCAATAGAGGAACTTGACAGAAAACATGACCTGTTTACACAGAGTGTAAATTGAGAAGCCGCTGGAATGTACAAAGCCAATCGCTGCAAACTGCTGACGGAAGAATTATAATTAACAGACTAGAAAAAATGAACACTACAAAATTATATATATCCGAACTCTTTGAAGACAATAGACCAGAACACTTATGCGAATTCAATTGCTTGAAAGACCTACCAACAACCACAGATGAGGTCATGAAGGCAATATCACAAATCAAAGATGACAGATCATCCGGGCCAGATGGCATTCATGCGGAATTCCTTAAGTTGTTCAATGATGAAGGTATGTGCTGGTTAACAATGATATTTAATCAAATATACTCTGGAACCAAACATCTGCCATAAGAATTCAGGGAGAGCTTTCCGAAGACATTATAATCAAGCAAGGTGACCGACAGGGATGTGTGCTGTCTCCTCTACTATTTAACGTGTATTCAGAAGAATACAAGAGGGAATAGAAAAGAGATTCTTTTCTAAGAATCACTAAAGGATATTGATATTAGCATCAAAATCAATAGTGAATGCATAAACAATATAAGATACGCTGATGACACGGTGGTGATAGCAAACGATATGGAGAATCTCTAAGAACTAATGACAAGACTAGTGGAAGCTAGTCAGCAGTATGGACTATCACTAAACTTGAGAAAAACAAAATATATGATAGTATCAAAAGAGAATAACCACCAAGGGCAACTAACAGTGAGTACAAATATACATATACATACCTGGGAACAATACAACGAGGAGTGGCACCACTCAATGGAAATCAAGTCACGAATAGAGAAGGCCAGAGCTGTATTTCTGAAAATGTCGAAACTATTCAGATGTCATGATTTGTCACTAACAACAAAGATAAACATACTGAGATGTTACGTCTTTCCGGTGCTCCTGTACGGAGTTGAGTTCTAGACTTTGACAGAAGCTTCTTGCAAAAAAGTAGAAGCGTTTGAAATGTGGTTGTATCCACAAATGCAAATTAGAATACCTAGAGCACATTATGAGAAACAGCCAGCGATACGAGCTGCTACAAATAATTCTTCAAGAAAAGGTAGAAGGAAAAAGAGGACCGGGAAGAGGAAGAATATCATGGCTGAAGAACGTGAAAACATGGTACAACACAACAATAGTAGGCATCTTTAGAGCCGCAGCAGACAAAGGCCGCATTGCCATGATGATCGCCAACATTTCAAACGGATAGGCACTAGAAGAGGAAGATTCACAATAATTCTGGTTAAAAGTAATAAAGCAATCCTCGTTAAAGTAATCGCCTACGGTTTGCGTATAAATTTTATTCTCGTAAATTATAGCCTACATTATATGCTCGTTAAATAATATACTATTATGGGGAACTGTCAGACAATCCTCACCACGAATTTCAAAATTTCAACTGCACTATAGCAAAGATGATACTTTTCTAAGCATAGTAAAATAAAAATTTTGTTGAATTATCCATTAGTTTTCGAAAAAAGTGATTTTAAACCTGTAAAATTTACATGTATTTTAGATATACGTTTTAACACGTGTGCATGATAGGCCGTTGTTGAGTTAGGCAAAAAATAAAACAGGCTCAGATGGTGCCAAAGATAACAATTTAAAAATATCCCTGTAGAATGGCAGAACTTGCTAAGAGTTGACAACTGACAACAACATTAAGAGTATATCAAAGCACACTTACGGTCAACAGAAATAAGAGCGGAGGATCAACGTGCGAGTTACTATGGCGCGACTCGAGGCATCAGGGTGTATCGGATTACAACTACCTGCTTTCAATAACTTTAAAATGCCGTTTTTTTGAAAACTAATGCATAATTCTCCGAAATTTTTGTTGCATTACATTCAGAAAATTGTCTTCTTTCTCATAGTGCAGTTGAAATGTTGAAATTCGTGGTGAGGGTTGTCTAACAGTACCCATATTATGTATTACAAACTATTGATTAATAATTTATTTGTTTATTTATTATAATCAAAAGTTTATGCCGCCATTATCAAATGAAGTATATTATTTATATAGATATATATAAAGTATATTACTAGATATTAATATCTAGTAAATAAGTTGGGTAAGTAGGGCTAGTGAGATAAGCATGCAAAGGGAAATGGGACGAAAATTCCCTCTGGAGGTTTATTTACAAGAAATAAAAGTATAAAAAGCCTGCGTTTATGTTTTCTACGTAATGGTTTGGTTAAGCAAACTGTGTTAGTTTCCCCTTTACCTTCCAAACTATAACCCAGGTTAAAATTATCATAATTTTTAAATAATATTATATTTACATTATTTATTATTTATTATTTATTATTTATTATTTATTATTTATTATTTATTATTTATTATTTATTATTTATTATTTATTATTTATTATTTATTATTTATTATTTATTATTTATTATTTATTATTTATTATTTATTATTTATTATTTATTATTTATTATTTATTATTTATTATTTATTATTTATTATTTATTATATTTACAGCTATATTTTGTTTATATTAAATTGTTTCATACCATAACTAGTCGCACATTTTTGGTTTTATATTCTGGTTGGTAGGAGAATTGCAAAGCGTTTTACCTAGTGTGAGAGGGAGATAGAGCACTGCCCTTTCAAAACAGAATGTTAAATAATTATTAAATCTTATTTTTATTTTGTTTTTGCCAAATCGGTATAATATTTTTTACATCCTACTAACAAGATTATCAAAAGTTACAACTTTGCTCTTTTAGTTCATTCTGTAATAAGAGTATTTCTTATAAACACAATTGATTACTGATGTATTACGGAAATATCTTAAATTATATAATATTGTTGTGTCCACATCAAGTGATAAGAGGTGGGTTGCGTATTTTAAAAATAAAACATTGACTTTACAACTTGAGGAACAATAAAGGCAAGATTTTACGTTTGCACTCTTAAGTTACATCCATTGATTATGTTTGTGATGTTAATAAGATATTTTGTTTAGTTTAAGTTGTTTTATTTGTATTTTATTATTAATTGTTTGAAATTTATTTGTATTTTTATTTTTAATTGCTTGAAATCGTTATGACTCACTAACAAGCAAGTCCTATTTTTGTTATTGTTGTTTATTACTCAGGCTGCAAAATAAATATAATTTTATATTGTCAATTGTTTTATTGTCTTAACATGTAACTATTTTTTTCAAAGAATCATACGACCCATATGAGCATAAAAGTAAATTAAGTAGTGAACCACTACAATATAGATAAGAATTTCTAAAAATTCTATACTCTGTTCATTGTTTAAAAAAAGTTTAAATTACAAGAAAGGTCTAAAGGTCTGTATGCTTGTTGGTAATTTCTAAAATTTTATTGTATTTATTGAAAAACTTTGTTTTTTAAGTTTTATTCTAACGAGCAAGTAATATCAATATTGGTCTATTGTAAAACAATTATTGGTAAGTAAGGGTACCGATATTTTTATAATTTATACCCCCTGATTTGATTGTTTGACCCCTTAGGCTTCTATTAGCAGGAGTTCCACTGAGTTTTAATTAATAAAAGATTTTTATATAGTAAATAAGCAAATAGTTAGATTTGCTTTAGATACTATGCTTTATGAGCGACATACTTTAACATTAATTGTGTGAGTTCAAGTTGAAATAGTTCCGTGCAAACAACTAGGAAAAGTACAGGATCATACTCGTACACCGCTTCTATAATATTGCCAGCGCCGCTCATAAATTTAAGCTTGGACAATTTAATAATACAGGATTTGGCTTTAATATTAACTTCTAAGGAGAGTAAACAACATAAACAGGAATGCATTGTTATGTTTGACCAGCTTCTGTACTTCTATACATGATTATAACTTAAGATAAAAATGGTTAAATTTATTGTATCATAATGTACATTAAAAGCAGGTAGCTTCCATTTTCTGATATGCTTTTTAAGATCTATCGGGTTTGTACTGAAAAGCAATTGAATTGTAAGTTTCTGGCAGTTAGTATATTATAGTACATACACATACATATACGTATAGTATAGAAAAGCAACTGTAAAATACTTACACGCGATCAGTTCAAGTACACAGCCTTAATAATTTATATAGTTGCTCTATTTCAGCTTGTTATTGTAGATGATTAGAAAGAATTAAAATTCATAAAACATATTGAATATTGAAATATTATTAACCAGAGAAACATAAACATTTTTTCCAAATCATTTTGACATTAAAAGTATTTTTTAAAGCATAAAGCAATAAAAGCGATCAACTGCACTTTGGGCTCTCTTACCGTATTAATAAAATGAAATTTATTTTTTACAGCCTAAAGAATATTCCATTCAATAACTGGAATACGGCAGTGTACTTTATACCTTTTATATTCCCCCTCGTAAACAGCTACGAACAATTTCGATCGAAAATCTTGAAATACTATTCCCCTCTGCGAATATTTAAAATATCTCAAAAATAAAATAAGTACAACTAAAAATTAGAAAAATACACACTTTAAAATTTCCAAAATTCCAAAATTTCAAAATTTTCACCAACCTTGTTGAAAACTGTTTTAATTATTTTGAAGATAAAATAGGTGGACACGATAATTAAAAATGTATTGTCGTGTTTTGAAACGTTAAAAACATTGTTTTATTATTTTGTAAATTATTTTGAAGTTTGATTTATTTAATTTGTAAATTTGTAAATGTACTGTACATAAAATTTTAATTGTAAATGATTAGGTCGGCAATGGAAGTAAGTGGAAGAATAGCTTCATGCGAGGTTAGGCTTCAAGAGCGGGCGTGCTTTTGCAACGCTCTCACAAATTTGATTATAATTTTGTTTTTTCATAATTTTAATGATTAAAAGTGAGTTTGATTGGGATAAGAGTTGTTTAATTCATTAAGTGAAGTGTTAAAAATATAAAAATTGAAGAAAATTAAAAAATTATTAAAGATTTGGTTAATAGAAAAATATTACAGCAAATTTTGTTTAACGAGGCCAACTGTGGATGCACGTGCGGTATGACGCCACATGTGGTAAAAGTTTAACATTACCACTTCATTGCACATTTGAAAATAAAAGTTAAAAATTTATAAACGAACATTTTAAAACGACAAAATTAATTTAAAATTTGAATTAGAAGAGTCTCATGTTAAAAATTTAAAAAGAAATTCACTCCAACTCGAAAATTTTTTGAAAAAGATAAAATTTTACAAACTTTAATAGTTGGAAGCATGGCATAGTATATAATGTACCAGTATTTTTAATTCAAACTCAAAAAACGAATGTTATTATCTATTAGATATTTTGAAACATCTCAACAATAAAATAATGAGCAAGTTTCCCAACTTGTATTAAAATCCTAAATATTCCTGCAATTTAAAATTGTATCCCAAATTTATAAAAAATACTAAAATTAGTGCAAGAGAAGGAAAAATTTTATTTAAACATTTTTCAGAAAACGCCAACTGAGAAGTTGATGATTGATGGCGGACTACAGAAACATATTATAAAGATTTATATCTGATTTTATATTCAAAAATTTATTTTGATTATAAATATCTAAATTTGGTTATAGTGGCACCGTTGCACTCCTAAAAACCGGTTACCCCATTGACATCACCGAATAGTAACATCATAATATTAAAGCTACAGATATACTATATACAAAATAATAATATTAAAATATATCGAGAAAGTGGGAAAAAAAACTTAATAAAATTTAATTAAACATAAACTAAAGCGAAGCGTTAAAATAATAGAATTTTAATCGTAAAGTGAAGAATACATACGTAAAAAATATTATGAAAAATTAGGCAGGTTAGGACTAAGAATATTTGAATAAAAGCAAAATAATACGTATTACGTTATGAAAAATTGATAAATTGATTTATTATTAGATTTACCACAAAATCTACTTGAAATTCATATTTAAAGACTACAGTAGCTGATGCATTTCCAAAAAACTATAAATTTTATTGGTGAATTCCAAAATGATATTTTTTATATAATTACAAAAAAAAACTAAATGGTAAATTTGGAGTAGGACAATAAAGTGCACCACGAATTTTAAAATATTTTAATAAAATTATGGTAGAAAATTGCGTATATTTCAATGAAATAAATGAAATTTCAAGGATCATTCAAAAATACTCGTACAAAGTGCCAAAAGATTAGCCTCACTCATGGAGAGTTTTTATTTTGTTAAATAAACCGGACCAACCGCCGAACCAAAAATGTATTAAATTAAGATTTTAAATTTTTGTAGTAATGGCTAAGACAGAAAATGCGAGATTTTCCGTAGTTGCGCTTGCTAAAATTAGCTCTTCACCGTCTACGCTTTGGTCCCCTCCACTCCAGCCGCTCCGAACCGTTTTGACAAACGCTATACTAATTAAAAATATCTCTCTAGACCGGTTTAATTCGGCAAAGTGTGATTTATTAAATGATGTTAACATCTGTGTATTCAAAAGTCAACTGCGGTGATCTACCACTTAAACACATATTCCTGTTAGTATTTGCGTGGAGCACGCGGACTGCCAAGTCAATGCAACTTTGAACTTTCAAATTCCATTAATTCTTAATTTTATGGAAAAAAATATGTAGATCATCAGTTTATTATCACATCCCTGGAGATAACCCGCACTCAAAAATTATGGTAAATAAGACGCGATCTTGGATCACACAGTATTATTAAAAACATTCCCAAAGCTTCCCGAACTTGAAATTACTGATATTTTTACGGATTTGATCAGAGATTCTGATCTCTGTCATTTGACTGAAGTTTCAGTTATTTTTTCTACAATCCTATATATTTTTAAATCTCCAAACTGAAGATGATTTAATAAATTAAAACTAGTAGATATTAAGATTTATTTGGGAACTATTGCGTATACTATCCGACGGTTTTAACTTTTTCCTATTGAAAATACGTGAAAAGACACTTTTCTAAGCATACTAGAACAAAAATTTTGTTGGATTATAAATTAGTTCTCGAAAAAATCGAATTTGAAAAATTTAAATTTACATGTATTTTAAATACACCTTTTAACACGGCTGCATGATTAGCCAATTTTGTGTAAGGCAAAAAAATTTAAAAATATCCTTGAAAAATGACAGAAATCGCCAAGCGTGGAACTCGAAGCCATAGAACTCGTTCGGGTGTCAACATCGAATAACACATCTTGAAGACTATATCAAAGCACACGTACCGTCAACAAAATGAGATCGTCACCGACGAGACCGTACCTCAACGTGAGACCGACCGTCACACATCGGGTATATCATATTACATTTGCCTGCTTTTTGTAATTTTAAAATGCCGTTATTTCGACAACTATTGCATAATCCAAAATAATTTTTGTGTTAATATACTCAGAAAATTGTCCTCTTTCCAATAGTCAATAGGAAAAAGTTAAAATCGTGGGATAGGATATGCAACAGTAACCATTTATTTTATTACGAAGATAGAATTTACCCTTTTGATATTATTTACTAAAATTTTAGTACAGAAATTCCAAAATTTCTAACTAAAATTTAGAAAGTTTGTCGTAGAGGTCAGAATAGGTGCAAACTAAAATAAAACTGTATCTACAGGTACAAGATACAAACGACTTATACTATTTTGGATTCAAAATTCAAAACAAAAAAAAATTAAAAATTTCAAAAAAAATATTTTAAAATTTTTCTAAAGCAAAATAAATACAGCTTAAATAAAAATAGTGCATGAGTGTAAAGTACAAGTAATTTAGACTATTTTAAATTAAAAATTTGTAATGAGAGAAGGATTTGATGAAATGCCATTACTAGTCATTTTGGAATATCTCGAAAACCAAATGGGAACAAATGAAAATAATGAAGATAAGAAACTGGTACAAATGATTTAGATTATTTTCTGTCCAAAATTCTAAATAGTGTCATACAAACAAAAATTAAGAATTTTCGATCTATTTTGAATCTAGCAAAATACACTTTTGTGTACTATACTACCTTACTAATTTTATACATTATCCTATAAATTGATAACACGTATATAGTACTCGTATAATGTGTTTATATAATCTATAGTTTATAATATATGGTATTTAAAAATTTTTTTTAAAGAAATGCAGCTCAACAGCAACCGGTAAATAAGTGTATTCAAACAATAAATATAGATCAAAATAGTAACACTCATTTACATGCAACATTGTTACAATTCACTTGGACCACTTGTTTGAATATTACTTGACTGTATTTACAAGATACCACTATTTACAAGATAAAACAATGTAATTTTCTTTAGTTAGTTTTTCTTAATTTAACTTTATTACTGTGAGTAGATTCTCTAAAAGCATTATTTCTGATTTAGTTTCAGCTACTTGATTTCGACATCAAGTAGTTATAATTTTATTTTAACAAAAGTCAAAATAATTTGACCTTTCTAATACAGTTGAGTTTAATTTCCTAACTTTTTAATATTTTGCATAACATTTCTAGGTTTGTCTGATGAGAATCCGAAATTCAAAACATAATGTTAACACGGTGTAACAAACTATATTCATTTAATTAAATAGTTTTGTTCTTATAAGTAAGTTATGACTTTATTTTTAATTTTTAATTTTTAATTTAACATGAAAATAATTTAATCTTATCGTAGATATCAACATTAGTGCTTATTAACACTTTAGCATATAAATATGAAAGTGACATTTTAATAAAATTGTTTCAATAGCTTTTAAAATTTTTAACCTTTGTCTCGACTTTAGTTGGAAATCGGGTGCTTCTTTTCATGTGTCTTCTTAACACTGCCTTCTTAATACTGCCTTAATAATATGGAAATAAATAATTAATGATATTAACATGTTAAATTAAAATTAATTACTTCTATAATTTTAAATTTTAAATACAAAGTTAAAAAAAATAAATTGAATAAGTAAGTTGGAATTGAAATATTAATTTTAATTTAAATTGTAAAATTTGAATCGTATCATAAATATGACAAATATTTTAATTGTTTTCTAAGCTGACCCGAAATAGTTCTTTAAAGTCACTTTGGAAGGATTATTATGACTTAATTATTTCATGGTATACCGTAGCTTTTATTAAGAGACACAGTCTGTAGAACTTTTTTAGTAAATTATAAGTAAGTAGGGTAAGGTAAATCTTAATGAACTTTAGATTCCAAAAAAATGTCATGAAATTCAGTAAAATCTAGTGTATTTTGCTAAGCTTTATGATATCTTCCGAGATTAATTAAATTTAATTTAAAAATTGACTGGTTTGACTCAATTTTAATAAATGAAACAATAATTCCCAATGCAATTTCTATGACTGCTACTGTATTATTCACTAATTCTTTTCAATTTTAAAGATCAACCTTAGTTATAATTAAATCGAATACCATGATTACTGACTTGTTATTTAGTTAGATTATAGTTGAACTGTTAACTACAACTCCACTTAATAGAGATCGTTTAATTTTGGAGCTTATTTTTTAGTCTTCACCTCAATTTTTCCATTTATATCTGTTTTTATGTATTGTCGTGGTTCTGAGCCAGAAAAATTGTAATTTGTTTATGTTTAAATTATGTTAAAGTTTATTTTTATTTAATTATTTATTTGTAACATACTGTACATAAATTTATTTATTTATTTGTGAAAATAATTATGTTGGTAACGAACGAGGTGGGAGAAACGGCTTCAGGCCGTTTTGTGCTGAATGCGGCCGGACGTGATAATTTGTTCGTCCTATACAAATTAGATTTTTATAATTTTAAGTATTAAAAGTGATTTTAATTCGGTAAAAAAAGTTGTTTTATTTAAATGAAGTGTACTAAGAAGAAAAAATTTGGAAGTTTAAGAAGATTTGAAGATTTGTCGTGTGTAAAAATTTATACCACACAATTTTATTAAGGCGAGTCTAGGTTTGATATACATGTGAAAATTTGTGATGCCACACAAGTAACGAAAGTTTTAATCTAGCAACAAAATTTATTAACCAGATTTAAAATTAACATTTCAAATTAAAATTTATACGATAAAACGATACGAAAATTAATAATGACTAATATTGGAAATGAAAAGAGTCTCATGCTGATAATTATTTGGATGTCCACCCAAAATTTTAAAATTGTATTAATTTTGTATTTAAAATTTTTTACAAAATTATACAGGGAGGCATCGCAGTATATTATTTGTCTCGTCTCTACCCATGTTTTTGATAATGAATAATTATTTAATAGTTTGAGTTTTTATTTATCTAGGTTAAAATTATGCCTCTGAGCTTTTACTAAGCACCTGCGTGGTGGTTAACTACCTGGATCATGTTTTTAGGATCTACGTCTTTACGCCTAAAACTAAACGCCTGAAAACACTTACGACTAAAGAATTTTGCACCTAAAGGTTTTTTACGCCTAACATCATAGACACCTAAAACTTTTACACCTAACGAAGTTACGCCTAAGTCTTTACACCTAAAAGATTTTTCGACTAAAACACAATGTAATGCATAAAATAGGAGATATTATGTATGTTTCTGTTTATTTAAAAAAATTACAACATTATAAAAGCAAAAGTATCAAATTAAATAAAAAATTTTAAACTGCCTGAAGCTCGAAGTTGTGAGTGATGCTCCGAAGGTAAACTTTGATATCAAAGTTTCCATCTCTCACATAGGATTCTACGATTCTTTTGAAATTTTCAGCGGCTTTCCTGTACCGTTTACGACCTGGCGAAGCTACAGATCCCGACACGTACTGCTCAATCTCAAAATCTTTTCCACACTGCTTTTTTTTTAATTACTATAAACTTCTAAATAGAAGAATGGCATCAACTCAATAACAAATGAAAACCCCAGTGCCACTCTTTGACAGCGTTGTTCGTTTTAGGTAGGTCATTTATAATAATGGAACCCGTAAAGACCCAAAGTTGGTTCCATCTGGTTCCAGAACCTCTGGTTCCAGAGGTTTATTACAAAGCCGGTCAATCCAATTATCTTCGAAATATTCAAGAAAAAATCTGATCAAGATTGCTTATCAGTATAAATTCAGTCAAATAAAAAATGTACCTATATAAAATAGTCGTAAAATCTTTTAGGCGTAACTTCGTTAGGTGTAAAAGTTTTAGGTGTTCATGATGTTAGGCGTAAAAAACCTTAGCTGTAAAATTCTTTAGGTGTAAAGACTTAGGCGTACTGATTTAGTCGTAAGTGTTTTAGGCGTAGTGGTTTTAGGCGTAACGACGGGATACCTGTTTTTACATGATCCACATCGCATACCGCAGGTGGTTTGCTATTGAGGGACAAGAAGATTATGAACTTTTTTTGAAAACAAGTATGATTATACTTAGCATACATTTCTAATATTTGGATAATCATAATGCAAGCAATATGAGGGTTAAAAGATTCAATTTAGACACAGCGCCCGTCGAATTAATTCGACGAGTGATGTAGTAGTGATAGAACAACTAGCTGACACTCATTCTTGTACTACTTGGTATATCACTGCTAAATCTACTTTGCCTGTCGTCATATTTAAATGTAACAATTGGTTTGTTTACCTATTTTCACGCTTGATAATCTTCTTTCATATCAAATAATAACAAAAAATAATATGCTTTTATCAGGAATATTTCATTACATCATATTGAGTTTATTCAATCGCTTTATTGCATTTGAAATTTATGGCACGGAAGTAATACGCCATTCGTCTTAAAACCGAAACTTCGACATTCCATTTAATTCTAATAACCCTGTAAAAATGTGCACGTTATCGTTTTCATCATAATATGAATATAGTCAAAAAATTAAAGCGCTAATAAAAATTTCCTTGCATTTCTATTTGATATTAGGGAATAATAGCCAGTAATTTGTTGAAGCTGGCTTGCAGAGGTTCGTGTAAGTCTATTGTTAAATTAATTGAAAATTTGCAAACTTGTTATTAAAATGAAAACTTGCCTGTAGAGTAATCTTTATAATTTATAATAAGCAAATTTTAACAATTTGTTATCTATTGTGTTAGAATACCTATTGTTTTTCATATTTACTGAAATTGTATAGCATTGCTTGTTAAATAAATTTTTATTGCAATTATTGTTCTTTTCTTTCTTTCTAGCCTTTTCGATCCATATTTAGCTGTGAGCCTTCTCAAGTTTCTTTCACTCCGTTCTATTTTTTGTTTTTTTTTTCCAATGCAGTCTCGTGTATTTTTTCAGGTCGTCAGTTCACCTCATTTGTGGTCTTAACTTTGTTTTTCCTGCCTGGTCATGTTCCTTTTTGTGAGTGTCCAGGTTTGTAACCCATATCTTCAAAATTTTCAAAACTTCAAGATTTTCAAAATTTTGAGTAGCTGGGAGCTGAGTTATCTACGACAAATGATGTCTCCGTTCGGCTTGTCATGCACGTGTTTTACGAGATTTGGGAAATTTCGATGTGCTCTCCCATTCCATGACAAGTTTCGAGCGGTGTTCTGCGTGTTTGATGCCCAGGTTTGTGGAGAGACATTGTAGCTTCTTTGACGACTCCACCAGTGTAAGGTCTTTCCTCTGTAATTTGTATGCTACTATTCATGCAGAAATGTGATTTGTACATAATTTTTTGGTTAATTTTTGTGGGTTGTCTTTGAGCTGAAACGGGTGGTTTGAAAAACTAACGTTGTTAGAAGCCATCCAATTAAAAACTTGTATATAATATTCAACGATAACCTCGAATAGCTCTCGAATACGATAGCTGTGGTATGGTTTTGTGAAATTGAGACGAAAAAAGATAGGATTCTGGGATTTTGAAGTGACAGAAAGGAACAAAGAAGATCAAAGATCTGATACAAAGTTGGGGGAGAGATCAAAGCACTGATTTGATAAAGAGTAAACTTTTTAAATTTGATTAAAATTTTTAGGTTAACCACGGTTATTGGTTTTGTATGGTACCAACCTCTAACAAACAGGGAAATTGTTGAAACGCACCGAAGAGAAACCAAACACGAACACCTTAAAGTGATAACTATAACACGGTACCTCCGAGACGTTGAGTCGGGTGCCGTGCTATACGCGAATCGAAATAGAACTGTGGAAATAGAATTGAAACAGAAGACGGAAAAGAATATAAAAGAAAATAGTATTAGAAAAACTTTTTTAACATAAGCGGCGAGAAACCTAACAAGAGCACATTTAAATGTACACAAAAGAAGGAAGATCACGATCAAACTCCCAACCATCTGTCTTAGAATACGTTAAAAGAGCAAGAGAAGAAGAAGAAGAAGCTGAGGAACAGGCACGGGCTTTCCAGAGAAGTAGGACAACAGTGAAGACGCCAACAAAAGGTAGTGACAAGTCGTTGCAAGTACATCCGGGAGAACGTTTCGATATGGAAGAGCTGAAGAAAATGCTATCGAACCTGACGGAGGCTGTAGACAAGAGCTTCAAAGAAACCAACATAGAGATCAAGGAAAACATCAAAGAAGTCAAAGATATTAAAGAAAAACTAGATGGATTAGAGTTGAAATGGTCCGAAGAAAGACAAGAACTAAAAAAGGAAATTGATGTACTTGTGAAAACAACAAAAGACCAGGAGAACAGAATTGAAAAACTAGAAACCCAACTTGAAAGAAACGAAAAAGAGAGGAAATTGTCCAACATCGTTATTAGGAATGTTCCCATCACCGGAACAGTTACATGTGACAACGTCGAAGAATTCATAAACAAGAGAATGCATTTACAAGTAGAAGTGGTGGATACTTACAAGATCGGGAAAATGGAAGAGAATAGAATGGTGGTAGCGAAACTGAGAGATTTCAAACAGAAAATGATGGTAATGGACAACAAGAACAAGTTAAAGGGTTCCAAAATTTATATAGAAAGTGATATGACCAATCAGGAGAGAGAGATTCAAAGCAAAATATGGAATATAGCTAGGGAAGCAATGAAAAACGGAGAAAAGGTAAAGGTTGGATATCAGAGGATGTACAACCAGGAGAAAATGTACGTGTGGGATCGGAAAGAAGGATGTCTGCAGCTAAAATCAGAAGCAGACGACAAGCGGAAGAACGAAATAGAAATAAGAAACCTAAAAAACTAACCGAAACGGTCGGAGCGGATGGGACGTCTCAACCGGAAGCTCCAATTACGATCCCAGAGACAAAAAAGACGGCAAGGCAACTCAAAAGAAAAATCGAAACGGACAATAGAAAAACTAAAAACAAAAGAAAACAAAATACGATGAAGATAGCAACATGGAATGTCAGAACTCTTTTGAAGACTGGAAAGATGGGAGAGATTGCGAATGAATTGAAGAGATACAAAATTGATGTGGCTGCGGAAGGAATGGCGAAAGATCGTGGTGAATACGAAGACGGACAGAAGAATTTAATTTAGTTTAGAATTGGTTGAGTTTAATTTAGTTTTGAGTTTGGTTATGAATTTGTTTGGTTTGGTGTTAATATTTTAGAATTAATGTTTTAGAATTTAATGATATAGTTTAGGAGTGAATTGTATTTACCTGGAAATGTAAAAGAAATGAGGACTAATCCATCTCAGAAATTGGATTTGTAAGTCTCGCGAGAGACAGCCTAATTCCAGTCGGAATGTATGGCTTTATTATTATTATTATTATATAATATTATGTGTATTGCAATGATCCTTTCAAAACTGGTTGAGTTTACATAAGTACTCGAAGCTTGCTCCTAAATGCGGGAGTAAAGACAATCGTATCTCGAGAGGTGGATTCTAATACTTTAAAACAAATGACCTCTTTCTTGGCAATGAAATTCATAAAATATAGAAAAGATAATTTATTTATCAACACAAATATAATCGTCGTTCAAAATCAGTTGCAAAATATCTGTTGAAACATTTGCGGTTATACAACCCCCATGGAATATTTGATGTATAAAGTGTTAATTAACGATGACGAAATGTGCTATTAATGAAGAAGCAATTTGTTACAAGCTCTTTCTCATTATCTTTAATCAAGTGTGAAATGTTGTTTTAAAGATGCTACAAATTGTAAAATAAAAATTAATTCCTGTTTAAATATAAAAATAAAAAATTTAAAGTTGCGTTTTCTTTATTTAACGAGACGCCACTAATTAAGTTTATTTAAGATCTGTGTAAAGATTAGTTTCTTTTCTTACCACTATGGTTGTTTGCTTCTGAGTGTAACGCATGTGCTAGCTTCTGTAATTGTGAGTTTTTCCAAATTTTATAGTGTTGCACTAATTTTTCTTCCGTGTATCTTTTGTAAACGCGTTGCATCCAACACGATGTGTAGTTAAAAAAATCTTCAAACGTAAGTAATTTGTTCATACAATAATAAAAACTTCTTTTATTACCAATGTCGTTATCTCAAAATGGCCACCTTTTCTAACTTTTCTCGTTTTCAGCCGTTGACAAAATTTATTGACAAAAACTGAGTTACACTACTACAATCAACGCCTTCGATCTTCTTTCTATCCTTATAAATTCGATTGGTAATCGATTTTTCTAAATTGATCACACGCCGATCTTCCAAACTAACTCAAAGACGCTAACCTTCAAAAATACGCACAAAAATCACACTTCGATCCGATGTCTCTAAGGTCGGACGCACACTCTCACAATTGTTCACTTTTTTGATTGTTAATCGATTTTATTAAATCGATCGTACGCCGATCTTCCAAACAAACTCAAGGACGCCAGCCTTGAAAATGCGCACAAAAATTAAAAATCGACCTGATGTTTCAATGGTTGGACGCACTCTTCTACATTTGTTCACTTTAGAAATTATTAATAACTAAAACTTGCTAAAACACCCGTTTGTACACTTCCGGTGGCGCAAAATTCAAATTTAAACAGAATTATAAAATCTTTGTATTTAGTTCGTGTTTAAGTGACAATTCCTTCCATTTAAATTACCTTGCAACCTTTTAAATTTTATTATTCATTTAAATTTTCATTCCTTATTTTTAAATTTGTCATGCCTACAGGGTAACTGCAAATTTTTATGATTTCTTTACCTTCACCTAGAGATCGTTTGTCGCATCTCCGTGTTTGAAACATCACAGTATGTATAGTTTCTTAAAAATTAGAATTATTATTATTATTATGTAGAGAAATGTCGTAAAGGTTGGGACGGGTTCCGTTTTTAATCTGTGATTTTGAAATGGATGGAAATAATGTTAACTTAGATAAACCAATAAAAGCATATGATCATTGGCTACAAGTTTTCTGTAGAAAGTTATTTGATATCGCGATCAAGTCAAAAATAATAATCATTTTAATGAAGACACCTTTTTTGGTCGAAAAAAAATTTACAGTATAAGTTGGGACACTTTCAAAAATCTAAAAAATAAGCCAAAAATGAAATAAAACTGCATGATATTATTATGATTAGAATATTTGTTGAATCGTTTTGTTTCAAAGAAACAATTTAAGTAAAAACAATTATTCTATTTAATCTGATTTGCAGTTTGTATGGCCTTTTCTTTTGCTGCCATTCGTTTATTTAGCTTATCGACTTTCGTCCACAATTCGATTTTCTGGCTAGTGTTGATGTCTGCAAAGGTCCGATCAAAAACAAAATCGATGATAAGCAAAATTCGTATGGCAATATTGATGATGTTTTGGATGTACTGGCTTTTTTGGAATTCTATAAGCTTTTGCGGTGAATTAAATGCCATTATTAGCTAATTTCATTCCTCAATCGTTGCTACCAATGAAATTGAAATCGGTAATTTCCTGATTGGTTTGTCGTACGTAGCGTGACATTGCAAAATTCTAATCAGATAAAGAAATGCTTTTTTGTTATTATATTTACAAAATTGCATTCCTCAAATATTATAAAAATATCATTTAAATGGCATCGCAGTGTCTTGGATTAAAAAAAGTGCTGTCCAACTTATACAACATGAGTGTCCCAACCTTTACACAGTAGCCATTTTGTAAAAAGTTAAAAAATTACTTTGAATAACACAAAATTTTAATATTACCTTTTCACACAATAAAAATGCACTCAATACAAGACATATTGAACATACTTATTTGAAACAATGGATTTAAATTTGGCAAATTATGCGTACGCAAAAACTATTGTATAGATCTTTTCTATACGACAATTTACGTCTTGTTTGGCATAGATATAATGAACCCGAATTTTTCGTTCTAATCCACATGAAAAGTTAGCTTATAAATAGACTTTACTTCGACAGTCATAACATAGGTGTCATCAATACCGACAATTCAGATATACAGCTGTCCCAACTTACACGGCGTCCCAACCTATACAACTCCTCCCTACTGTTTCTGCTGTTCCAAGGTGACTCTTCTATTGCCTATATTTCTATTATGTCGAAAGCTTTTTCGTAATCTATAAGTCCCAAATATAATGGTAAACGGTATTCTTTTGCTTTTTCCAAGAGAGTTGGTCAAATGGTTACATGTGCTGAATCTTATTCTGAATCCTGATTGTTCTCGGGGTTGGTATAGTTTAAGCTTTTTTTAATTCTCTTGGTAATAATTTTTATGAGCAGTTGTGTGAGTAGTGTTATGGGGCCGATAGTTTGCTAAATTTCGTCTGTCACCTTTCTTATAATACATTAAAATTGTTAATGCATTCTTCCAAACTGTTTTCCAAACGAAATTGTTTGTTAATTTTATGAAATAATGAATATATTAAGGCTGCATTACATGGTGATATTTTGTCATGAGAAATTGGTACATAAAAATAGCACAAATGCTTTTATTTTCTGTTTTACATAATGATAATAAATTTTGTATAAAAAAATAGTAGACTAGCTGTATTTAAAGGCTGTCAACTTTGTGGACTAAAGTGAAAAGGTTATGTTTATCAAAATTTCTTTGTTTTTAAATAAATAAAGGCATTGAATATAATTATTATGAATACATAATATAAATGCATATTTATTGGGACCAACATATATTTAAATTTACAAAGATTACCGCCAATTATTTGCCATTATTATTGCGCATGTCACAGAATATTATTTTTAATTATTATTATTTTTCTGTGATATTTTCCTGTTCTATTATTTATCAATAGAATTCGTGTATTACACTGTGACATATTTCTAGTAACAAAATCTCGTGACAATTTCTCGTGACAAAAAGTCACCCTGTAATACAGCATTTAAAATAATTGAATTAAAAAGCACTAAATAAAACGCTAAAATATTAGAGTTTACAGCGTAGAAATTATTATTTCAAAAATACTAAAAAGAGATTAAAATACCAAATAAATAAGGCACTATAAACCCTAACTCACGATTATTATCTATCATCACTTGCATTTAACCAAAATAGTGAGAATTAATATCATAAGAAAAAGTATTATCTAAGCAAAGAAACTATAAAAATAAAATATTTGAAAATTATTTGAAATAATAAAAATTAATAAAGTTTTTGAAATGGCTGATAATAATCGTAAAATTAGTAGTTAAATTAGCATAACTATCATATTGTGTACTACTTTTTCGATTTTTATTTATTATTATTTATATAACAATTAAAAAGTTTAAAATTGAATAAGTTAATTGAAAATTACAAACATTTGATATTTTTATTAAACTTTTAGTTTAAACATTTTTCAGAATTTATTTAGTAAACAAATATTATTAAATACATAATTAAAATATAAAATGTTATTAATATTTAATTAACTTGTTCAATTTAAGATATTTTACAAATTAATAATTTATATACTACGTATATTAAAGTTTTCTCGTTTATCATATCAAATTCTCTCAATGCCTATATTTTTCATATATTCATATTTATATTTTTATTTTTTCTAGTCCAAATTGAAACAGTTTTTAAAATGAAGTTAAGGATTTAAATTTATATAAAAAAAAAAAATTTAAGTTTTAGGATTTCGGATAGTCAAGCGTACTTTTCTTTTGATGCCTAAACTAAATTATGTTTTGCACGATCTGAACTGTCACTATACTGGTCCCTCTTTTTCACTTTACCTTGAATGCTTCAAAGTCTGTAGCTGGATATTTATCTTTTATCAATTTTTTTTCTCTATTGCATTCGGCAATTTAAAGATATTGATCTTTGAATTGCGTTTGGTAGATTAGCCTCTTTAGCTACAAATTCAATATTTTTCACTGTAAAGAGCTTCAAAGTTTGTTTAGCATAATGAACAGAGGCTAAGTCAGGTCAAAATAATGTTGGACCATCTTGTGAATTAACGAATGGTTTTAATCTTTTTTCCATACATTCTTTGCGATAAATTTATCCTTTTATAGTACCAAATGTAACAAAAATTCCGCTTCGTTTCCCCACTGACAAATAACCTACCAAACTTATTAGCTATACTTGGGCTCAAATTTTTCAACACCAATAATTTTTTTTATAGTACCAGAAAGATTCTTTTTAGGTTTTTTGTGAAATATTAAGTGTTATGAAGTCAATTTTACATAAGTTTAGTCATTCATGACAACAACAAAATTTTTTCTAACTAAATTTTTGATAAATTTGTCATTCGCGTTTTTTTTGTTAAAATTAGTTTTTTTAAGCATATGGTGTTTTTTTATAAGTCCTCAAATTATTATTTTTTTCTCAGTGGACCTTACTTTCATTTGTTTCAACTTTTTTAGCAACATTTTAGACTGAAGCACTTTTTAATTTTAAGTAACTTACAATATAGCTTTATCTAATTTTTTATCCATCGCATCTTTTTTCCTGTCAGTTCCAGATTTTCTTTGGATTGTGTGATTGACATAATAAATTTTTAATGTTGAATTTACTAGGTTTACTGTTATTTCGAGTTCTCTAGCGATATTTTTACTAGAAATTGTCATATTTTCATTTCGCTTTTCCACAATTTTTTGACGCACTTGTTCTTGTTTACCATGCATTATGTAAAATATTAAGAAAAACTGAAAAATTAAATAATATGTCTATTATTTTCGAAGCCTACTCTATTTTATACTAACTATATTTCTTATTAAAAAAATTTTTTTTGCATATGAAAATCGTTCATGAAAATTACGATTTTCTAACGTCACACTCTTTATAATATTATGTACTTGTGTTATTAAATACCACTAATTGTATATGTAAATATAAAGCATTCTACTCCAAATGAGCTAGCGTTTGAATCCGACAATTTTTAATTTTGATATTTTTTTATTATATTTCAGTATATTTCATATAACAAGTATTTTTACTTTTTCTATGTCTTTTTTTCAAATTGGAATTTAAGACTTATACTATTGTGTTTTCCTAAATAAATTTTACGCAATATGTTTTTTTATGTGGGGCTAGTTGTTGGAAAGAGAATGAAAGTTTAAAAGTAAGTATACACAATTCCGATAAATAAAGTTCTTAGTTCAGCGCCTGATGATGCCATAGTATGATGAAAACGTTTGCGCGAATATACATACGGTGTATTTATATTGCGTTAACTTAAAAATTTTAGTTCTAAAAAGTGTTTGTGTATTTTTTGATTTATTTTAAAAATTTGATATGATTAATAAATATGATTTTTGGTACAAACAGTTTTTGGTACAAACAGTTTTTGGTAAGATATTATGTGTTATGACTGACAGGAAGCAACCCTGACGTCAGACAAGATATTTTTGAATCGGTCCCCCATACAAAAACGGCTTATCGCAAGTAGTATTGCTGGACTCTCGTAATCTAATGAGAACAAAGTACTATGGTATTGCAAGTGCTTTGTTTAAATGTAACCTAGAAAAATTATATCAAATTCAAATAGTGACAATATAACCACTCAAATAAATCAAATTAAACTATTAATTCTAATAATTCAATTAAATTATGATTTTCATTTGTTATATTTAAACTAAAAGCAAAATTAATCGGTTAAAAAATGTAACGTCAATTTTAATAAAATGATTAATTTCGTACAAGATAAAATTTTATAATGCATAATACAGTCACTCACAAAAGTATCGGGCCACCTTTCAGTTTAAACAAATTTTACTTGCGATGTATTTTGAATTAACCATCATTAAAAACACTTTAAAATATAATATTTTAAACAATAAAAAAATTATTATAAGTACAAAAAAATAGTTTCGGCTAAGTTCTAGATTACAGGCCACATCGCAATCTGGCTGAAACTTGGTGGAAAGATGCCTCCAGGTGTGCTCGATACGAAAATATAAATTTTGTTCTGCGGAAATGTCGTTCTTCCACACAATTAATTATTTTCTGGAGCTATATTTGAGGTTATCATCGCCAAGTCGTAGTGGGAGGAAGTTGGTATGCATTTAGCCGTGGACTAGATCAAGATGTACTATAGTCCACCCACTCAACATGCAAATTAAAATGTTAAGTTTTAAGATTTAAAATTCGTAATTTTAATTGCGTTTTCGGTGGATTTTGAATTAATATTTCGGAATACTTTAATATTGAAAAATATTAATGTGTTAGTCAAAAAAACAGGCTCGGAGGGCGCCGAAGGCGTCCGGAGGGTCTGTTTTTTTGAATAACTCATCAACGGCAAATCTCGAATTCCAGGTAAACGTAAATCTGTGTTTTTGAGTTCCACCTTTGGCGAGTTCTGCCATTTTTCAGGGATATTTTTAAATTGTTATGAGTAAGGTGAAAAAATAAAACAGGCCCGGAGGGCGCCGAAGGCGTCCGGAGGGTCTGTTTTATTTTTTTGCCTTACTCAACACGGCTAATCATGCAGCCGTGTTAAAAGGTGTATCTAAAATACATGTAAATTTTACATTTTTAAAATCGATTTTTTTCGAAACCTCCGGGCCTGTTTTATTTTTTTGCCTTACACAACAACGACCTATCCGTAAAAATATCCGGCTCCGAAAAGAACCGTTTTCCTGTTTACACTGGGAAGCGAGTGGCTATCTGATCAAGCATATTTTCGAATGCCAATTCCGACGTACGGCCGTACATGTGTATGTGCTCCGGCAAGTAGTTGCTGTAAGTAACTTATATAAAGTAACCGTTTATATGTCAAGTAAACGGTTTCTCGCCGATGTGAATTTGTAAACATGTTCATCAATAAATTGTACAAAATAGTTAATGCTCGGGGTAAGATTACGTACTTTGTTATATTACTTCCAACGAAACTTCAGCAACGTTCTGTGATAACTACTGTGGACTGAATTTACAAAGCCTAACCAACGCCCACTTTCATGACATTTAATTTTGAGGTTAAAAATTTTTGAACTTTAATTGCTATTTTCTACATTATTTAATGTTTCCGCACCAAAATTTTGCCATTATCCTACTAATTAACACCCCCCCTCCCCTCCCCGCCCCCAAAAACAAAAATTGGTGTGTGGCCTGTAAACCACAATCCTGCCCTGACTTATTTTAACTTTAGATACATTTGAATAATAAAAAAATTTACGTACAACCTAACTTAATAATTACTAATACAAAACTTATCGTAATGATACACACATAAATTAATAAAAATGGTACGTTACCAAACAAATTTTCTTAAACTGTTCTCAAAATAAGAACTCAAAATCAGTTCAAAACACAAATCACAATATCAAAAAGTCGCAAAGATGCCAAAAAAGAAAATTCCAAACTTTTATTTACTAACTCAAAAATTTTTGCGTCCGATCAACTTCGCGATTTCCAAGGTTCTGATTTTAATATTCGCAATAAGCGTTTTTATTTTTTTTTTGGAAAAATACTAAGCGGTATATTTCAATTACAAAAAATCTTATTATTTCGGGGAATAATCTGGACGGCATCTTTTGTTGTTGGCTTACGACTCGTCGCATGCCGTCATCCGATCGTTTAAGATCAACATATTTTTTATAATTTTTTCACGTGTATGCCGTAAACCGATATATTTTGCGAATACGAGGAATTTTCAATAAAAATTATAAAATATACTTATTTAAATTTCTTTTTAATTTAATGAACAAAGACGCGTAACATGCTCTCAATTTGTTGGGCATTGATTCTACGAGTTTTCTGGTCACATTGGGACTCATGTACAGTGGCTCACAAAATTATTCATCCACCACTGAAAACTTACTAATTATTGAAGTATTTTTGAAATGAAACCCCCAATTATTTTTATTTCATTTTTATTATATTAAGTAACACTTGACAATTGATAACAGAAAAGAAATATTTAAGAAAAACTTCATTGGAAGACGCAATTTCAAGAAACATAACGTAATGTCGTAAATTCATAACAAACAATTATTCATCCACAAGTAGATTGCACAGTAGTTATCATGTTTCTATAATGTAATACTATCCAATTGTCTTTTATAATGCTGTAGAAATGTGCTTACAAGCATAATGAAGCAGAATTACTGGAATGAAATAGTTGCACTTCATATTTCGGTAAGATGGGTCGCAAAGAAAGCAAAACTAGTATTGAAGAACGAAAATTAATTCTTAAATTAGTATGCGAAGGAAAATCTATGCGTGAAACCGCAAAAATTGTCAAGAGGAACCATTGTACAGTCCAGTACATAATAAATAAATTTAAAAATGAAGGAAATCTTGCAAATAAAGCCGGTCGAGGGAGGAAGTGTATACTGACACCAAAGACTAAAAATTATATTATTAAGCAAATTAAGTGTAATCCTAAGAGAAGTGTTCCAAAATTGACTGCGGATGTTTCAAATATTATTGACCAAAAAGTTTCTGTCGAAAGTGTCCGTCGGGTCCTTCGGAAAGAAGGGTATAATGGTCGTATTGCACGCAAGAAACCATTTGTATCAAAAGTGAACAGAATGAAAAGACTTGAATTTGCAAAAAAATATATAAATGAAAGCGTCGAATTCTGGAAAACGGTCATTTTTAGCGATGAAAGTAAATTTAACTTATTCGGTTCTGACGGTAAGCAAGTGGTGTGGAGGAAACCTAATACGCAGTTAAATAAGGAAAATTTATGCCCAACTGTAAAACATGGTGGTGGGAATGTGATGGTTTGGGGGTGCATGGCTGCAAATGGAGTCGGAAAACTTCAATTTATCGACACTACTATGGACAAGTTTTAATATCTGAACATTTTAAATAAAAATTTAAAGCCTAGTGTCAATAAATTGGGCTTACAAGACGTCTATTGCTTCCAACATGATAACGACCCCAAACATACTGCTTATATTGTGAAGGAATGGTTCCTGTATCATGTAAGAAAACAGCTTCACACTCCTCCACAATCACCAGACCTCAATCCTATTAAGAATTTGTGGCAGGAATTGGAGAGGAAAATACGACAGAGGCCCATTTCCTCTAAGGAAACCCTTAAAAGCATTATTTTAGAAGAATGGCAAAAAATTCCCGAATCTACAACTAGGAAATTAATTGAATCCATACCACGACGCTTACAAGCTGTTATAGTTGCAAAGGGATACCCTACAAAATACTAACTTATTAAATAAAAGCAAAAATTGTAAGCCTCCTGGTACTGGATGAATAATTGTTTGACATGGTTTTACTTTGTTATGTTTTGTTTATTAGAATAGTGTTTTTGAATTAAGTTGTTTTTCATTATTTTCTTGTTTATATTTATAGCAAAGTATGCTTTAATGTATTAAAAATTAATTAAATATAATTTGGTATTATTTGTAGAAGTTATTGCAATAATTTGTAAGTGCTGTGTAGTGGATGAATAATTTTGTGAGCCACTGTAGTTCCATTCTTCCTGAAGGCAATTTTTTAATTAATTTTTCTTAGAAACATTAGTGTTTCTAACATTAGAAACATTCGCTCCACAAAATAATGCTTTATGAGATTGATGTCTGGCGATTGGGGTGGAGTTTCTAATTATTTTGAAGCATTATCCAAGGTTTTTTTCGTGTAAACCTACCATGGTAACCCCTTTTTCTTATTGTGGGACGAACAGTTTCGGCACTTATATTTTTTTGTCATATTTTTGTGTGTGTTTAAATGTTCGATAGCACTTGTAGTAGGATTTAGTTTTACTTGTCTTAAAATGTATACTTAATAACTTGAGTCGTTCGCGGTTTATTCACTATTACTATATTATTTTCATTTTTACTTTTTTTTATGTCTTGTACTGTAGCACGTGGTATTCCTGTATCACTTTCAATTTTTTGTTTTGAATACCCTTTTTCATTAAAGAAAAAATGAATTTTCTTCCAGTTAAGTTAGTTTTGCGTATTTTTGGGATTGTATCAATAATTGTTCATAAAACCTTCTGAAAACAACAGATCGCCATACGTTAGGTAACTTAGTTGTTGCATATACTAGGCGATTTATGCATAATTGCCTAATAACTCGGGAAATTATTATCTCTTGCCATGCAAAACATATTACTGCCCGGATACTTTTGTGTGTTAGATTCTTATGTTAGGTTGCAAATTTTTCCCTGATTTTTTACTTTTTCATTTGCTATTTGATATGTTACATTACAATATATATTGGTTAATAATTATATAACTAATTATTAATTTCTATTATTTAATTTAATCTTAAAATTACCAACTTAAATTTGTCACAGTTAAAAGGTGGCCGGATACTTTTGTGAGAAACTGTAAATAATTTATACAATAGAATAATAAATTCATAACAAGGATTATTATTCATATTGTGACGTTGTTCTGGTTTCACTTACTACACAGCCAGCAAATTATTTCAAGCTAACCATTACTATTTTTCAATACCAATTTTTGAAAAAATGTGCTTATTTTTATAATACTTATTTATTTCATTCGACTGACTTTATTGCAATTTTAATTTGATTATTTCAAAATAACTCACAATAATAATTAGTAATTTTATAAAATTCAGATACCTGAGAACTTTTCCCTACAATACCGATTACATTTATTAGGTTTATCTAGTTCTGAAATGACTCAGTTGATAAAATATTTATAGTAGACTACTGATAATGGAAGATCTTTCTAATGCAATTATTGGGAAGTAAGAAATGGTTTCTTGTTTGAAGTAGTAAATCTGGTTGTAATTTTTATTTACAGTTCGTAAAAGAGAGAATTAAAACATAAAAGAACCAAATTTTTGCAGCAAGTGGGTTTTTCAAATATATACTCCATTAACGATCTCTTGTATACCCTGAAGCACTTCTCGTTCAAATCGTCTGTATCGCTCGTATATTCTAACCCAAACCATTTGTTCAAGTACAAAATATAACCCTAAAACTAAATAGGTATACTAAAATTTTTACAGGTTTAAGAATTCTTGACTTTGAAAAGCGTCGAGTACTAAAAACGCGACAAAAGCATAATCAGTTGCCCATCTATCGTCGGGATTGTGTAACGGTTAGACCGTGAAAAGTCTGAATGACCGGCTTGGTATTGTTGATAAATCGATGGAAAAACATTTAAACAAACTATTGCTCTTAAGTCTTACCTGGTTAGTCAAAACCAATATTGGTCACTTGAATTTATTACAAAATTGAAACGTTTTTTATCTCTCTAACCGTTAGAGTCAAAACAATTAAATTTTCACATAATCACATTAATTATGGTCAATTACAAACAACACCGAACACCGCAAAATATTTCTATCACGAATAAAACTGAAAGCGAAATTACAATTTGATGTAAATCACAACACAAATACAACATAAATATTGCGTTATTCACTTAATTGAAAAAGGAAATATGCAGAATACGGTTCTAATCGCATATCTCAAATGTATCACATGGCTTTTTGAATTATTTATTTCAATTCATGCGAGGTAAAAATTACAATTATTTGGCAGGAAACTTTAATTTTATTATTATTAAAATATTAAAATAATTATGGCACAATATTTGAGCACAAAGTAGAACAAGCTGACATACAATATTAAAAATTTTTGACCTCGAACTCTTATCGCTAGATTCAATTTGTTTTAAGTTCATGATTTTTATTGTTTTTTTGTTCTAATCGATCGATACTACTCCGTAAATACATACATCTTCTACGATGAAAATAACCTTCTCTTTCTGCAAAATCTCAACTAAGTAATTAAAATTTCTGTTTTATTTATTTGAATAGTCAAATTGGTATTTATTGTACTGATGATGATTAAACAGTCCAAAACACGCACCTGTACTAAATATTTATTTTAAGTATATAACTTATACATGTTTGTAGATGGTCCATTTACACTAAATTTATAGGACCTTTTTATCTAATGGTGTAAGTTTTGCCTAAATCGCAACGATACGTCTTTATTACTATACGCATTTTCTCTCTTCGGGATGTGTTTCCGTGGAACTATAAAAATAATGTTATAAAAACTCGCAAGATAAAAACGAATTAAAAAAAGGTATTTTAATATTCAATTACGAACTATAAAAAACTCTATTAGCCTTTTCTTAAATTGGTAATAAATTTTGTTAAGGCTGTAATTTTTTAACACAAATTAGTAAAAGTTTTTGCAATATTTTTTTTACACTTCATGCGCAAGGGTTCTGGGATGAAACGCAGTAAATGTAGCTTGCGCATGTCTTAACAGAAAAACAGTCGCATGAATTCCATTTCAGTCGATGCGTAAGCGTCGCGACGCCTGTATTGAACGTTTTGCGACCGTTGTTCCTTTTGATTTATTACGTCAAATCTCACGTATTTTATTAACGCGCGTTTAAGACTTAAGAATTTTAATGATAATATTTTGTCTTTAAGAAGAGGAGCATTTGGAAAACAAAGTTGAATGTGACTTTCTGAATTAAAAAAAATAAATATAAAATGGCCCAAAACGTGCAATGGGAAGAGCGCCTTTTTGGACAACAGTTGATTAAGTGCGATACCCTAACAAAATCAAACGATTCCGAAATCGTGTGTACGACGGATGTAATTAAAGATGTTGACTTTACCGGTGTTTATTTTTCTTTTGCTAATATTAAGTTGCACAGTGACGAATTTTCAAAGAGGCTATGTGATTTTTACGATCGTATTAACGGAGAGAAGTCAAAAGTTAAGAGGAAGTTCGAAGTTATTCAAGTTGTGTTGTGGGCAAACAATGACGTGTACGGTGATTTTGAACAAAGCCACACAGACAGTTTGTTGAATTTGCCATGGTTTGCTGTACCTTTCAATGAAATTGACTTGAAGGTACGCTCAGAACTTTTTAGATTATAAATTTGTTGTTTTTGGCGCTCATCTTTGCGTTTATCTTCTTGTGCTTTTTACAAAAACAACAATATTGTTAATTCTAAAATGAATTTTGGATAAAAATTTTCTTATTATAAATTTTGATTTATATTCATGACTCGGATAAATTAAAATTTTTTACGTGTTTCAAAAAGGTTCTTTTTAAATTGGTACACGAGATGTATATCGGGAATTAATAATTAAGATGTTTTCCTCAAACTCGACATTTGTCTGTTGCAATGAATGCGAATGAAGATAAAGCTGCTTTAATAATACAAGAGATTGTTTACAAACTATTTGAATATTTTTCTATTATGGCTCAATTTTCGGATCAAGTTCTCTAAATATAGAATTTCTCCAAATTGGTTTGTAAGACTTAGATTTTCTTCTGACCGTTTTCAATTCACAGAAACCTAATTTAATATTAGGAAGCAAAGTGCAAGAAAATTATGTTACTCTAAAACATAACTTTTATTGTTTAATTTGTCTTTATTTTTTTTACTGAAACTCAGAAAGCTTTTCTGTGTTTTATAATGCATAAGCTGATTTATTAATAAACTTTCTGCAGGATTAAAATCCAAATAAAGGTACGTATAAGGTACTAATGATACGAAAATGTTTTATCTGAAAAATCTCGTTATAACGAAGCGTAACATTACGTGAGCTTCTATGAATATTAAAAGATGAAAATTCTCTTCAAAAATGTAGTTCAAGTCGCTCTTAATTAAAATACGGAGCAGAGATCATTATCGCTAATGCTTATAGTAGTACACGAAGATATATTGCAAAACGATTTTCTTAAATTTAATAAGTAACAATTTGATCTGTAAAATTAAATGCTTTCATTTAAACGTAATATTATTTCATTTTCCGCACATTTTATCTTGTTTTAACCGCTTGTCTTTCTCCTCTATTTCATAAGCAAGTTGATGTTGATGCTAGAATATAAGCGAAGATCAATATTAAATTTAGATAGACCAAATCTGAATATTAAGCTGCATTTTCAATAGGGATCTAAATTAAAATCTAAAGGGAACACTAATAGACTCCAGAAATTGGTATATCTTGTCTACATAATGAATTTTGAAATTGAATTTCGTATAGATGTAAATTTGTGAACAAAAAATTTAAATTGTTGTGTTTTATTTGAAATAATGCAATAAAGAATAAAAGCGAATCAGCATTTGAATAAATAAAAAGTAAAATTGTGTATTCTCGAGCCATCAAATAAAAATGACATTGTCCTCATAAAAACTGTAACTTAGAACAACAAAAACATAAATCTAGTATTCAAAGATCTTTTCTTCTTATATATTTTAAATTTCATACTCACGTTTTACCCAACGACACATTTCCACTGAATACTTTTACGCTATGTGTATGAATCAAAATAGAATGGGTTTCCTTTCTTTATGAAGTCATTTTAGCATATCTTATCAAGAGCAACCTTTACAAACTTATACGTATATTTTTCTTCCAACAAAAAGCTCGACTTCTACATTGATATCCGAAACAAGAATAAATTTTAAATCTGTAAGAAATATTTCCATCTCTTTACTCCACATTATGCAGTCTTGCGTTTAGCATAATATGAATAGACATTAAAAATGATACTTATAGGTGACTCGAAGATTTTTTGAAGTTTATTTGAATAAATGATATAAAAAGACATTTTTCATAAAAATATTTTTACGTTACGCTCGGAAGAAATATTTACATTTTGTTGTAATTCAAAAAATGTAAATAAGTAATTTTTATGTTTCAAATTGACAACAGAACAAAGGATTACATTTCATAATAAATATGTAGCAGAACTTGGTAAAATAAAATTCTGCTTGGTATGGTAGTCGCAGAGTTACACGATACTCCCCAGCAGATGTGGGCCGAAATGAAATATATGGATACCTAGTTGAACTGATAGAAATATAGGAAACTCAGAATTCGATAAGTTTCAGCATGTATTCTATGGCTGGAAGTAATGCTACTCATCAATTTCACTAACATCTGATTCATTTTGTTTGCTTCCCTACACGGCTGCATAAGTAAATTAATAAAAATTGAAAAATTAATTAAAATACATTATAAAATTCTATTGTTGACTACAATTTATTCAAAAATAATATTTTAATACGGTGATATTGTTAAAATAAATTAATTTTAACTCTATGTTTAAATGCGCATATAAATTTGAGACCAACACAATTAGAGATTTTCTGTAAAATTAAAATTGAAAACAATGGTAGATAATATGAACGGAAAAAGAGGAAAGAATGTTTTCGACATAATTAATTAAAGTTAAAGTAAGAATTTTAATGATAAAATAAAAATAATATCGAAAAATATCAAAAAAAATAGTAAAATAACGGCGAGCTTAAAAAAATTAAACAATTTTCAATATTTATAATTTCAAATTAGAGTTCTTTCAAATGCTTATAAGCAGTGAGTTTACTTCAAAGAATTTATCCATTAGAAATAGGAATCGTAATTATTGTGATTGTAAGTTTTGATATGACTACGTGAAAATGTTTTTTAAAAGACGTTTTTTAAAATATGTTTTTACTTTGTAAAGCAAGGTCAAAAAAATTTCAGTAAAGGTTTTGAAAGATATCTGAATAGCATTGACTGCATTAAATCATCAGTTCATAATGAAATAAATCTCGATTTCATTTTGCGATATTTCAAAATATACTTAAAGTAATTAATTGGCACTTTTTTGTTTGCATTGCAAAATTAAAAATAAAAATAGTTCTTTATGTCCTTAGGGAGGAACAGTACAATTTTACCGCACCAGTGCCATGAATTACTGAGTTTCTAACAAAACCAATCATAATATTAAAAAATTATTTATTAAAATTTTAAAAATAAACAAATCACTAATTTATTGTTCATGAGTAATGAACTATCGTATTAATAACAATATTTGTTCTTGTTTAATTTGAAAAAGATACTTTTTAATGTTCATCTGACGCAATAAGTAGACAGTTGCAATTACCCCAAGACTAGAAAACATTATACCATAGCCACTCGGGATACAAACTGTGTTTTCTAGTGAGAAAATTTAATAAATGTCAATCTAAGCTTTTGAATTTACTAAAATTTAAAATATTATTATTCAATGTTGTAAGAAACAACTTAAAATGTATCAAAAATACTCCAACCTTTTAACGTAGCGAAAATTGATTTAGTTTTCACCATTATTTAGTATGTTTTTGCATTCATAGCTAGTTCTGTCTACTGAGGATACGATTTTAAAAAGCAGAATGTTCATAAATTTTTATAATTGTGTAATTAAAAGTTTTCACAGGTAGAAAAACAAATCATAACACAGGTTATGTGCTCAGGCCGTACATTAAAATAGAAAATAATAGTTTATGTGTAATTTTCAATGAGATAAATTAGTTTTCAAAGTACTTAAAATAAAAATGAAATATTAAAACATTGATATAACTTTGTACACCAAAGAAAGCATAAATAAAAATCTATTGCATTAAAAAATAGTATCCAAAATATTTATCACAAATATAGGTCTACATTAAAAGTTATTTTTTTTTTAACTATAGACTATATTATATACTATACAAATTTTGATTAAGATAAAGAAAGATCTTGAAGGAAATATTATGATCAACATAAACGGAAACTTTAAGATATTCATTTTGTTTCAAAATTTTGGAATAAATAAAATCGATAAAATATCGGATTGTTTATCTTTTCAAATGTTTTTTCGTACTTTCCGGTGATATAGAGGGTTTAAACTTTAGACCTGGGTTCGTAGGATGCCAAAATACCATGGAAACAAACTAAGTCTTTTTAAGACTTATTGATTATTGGAAAAATGATTTTTCTGACTACGTAAATAATATACTTCAGCTTACACTCTTTTCTTCGCGGCCTTAGTGGGCTTATACTAGTAACTTATCATCCCAAGTCCTTCAGTCCACCTCTGAACCATCAGCCTTCAGCATTTAAACCCCACGGTTGCTTAAGCCGAATTGGGGAATGCCTGTAATCCTTCTTTTGATAGTTGATGATGATCATAAGAAAGTTTAGACTCTTTCCGAATTTAAAGCGGTTACTTTAGTGTCAGCAGTTATTCGTTAACTTTTTGATTAAAAAGTTTTCTTTCATAAATGAAAGTTTAAATCAACAGAGAAAAACAAAAAAACTTTGTTGTTATGAAGAATTAAACAAATCTATTTTTAAAGGTAACATTTTCTTCGGGCGATATTTGTGAAAGAACTGTTATGTCCAGATCCACAATAAAGTGCATAATAAATAATAAAATACAATGATTTAAATAATGGCAAAGTTGAAGTCAAAAGCTTTTCATTTTGGAAAACATATTGATAATTTTGTCGGTTAAATAGAAACAAGCAAAAACCACTTATTGCTTAAACAAAGGACTTTCAAGCTTCAACGATGATTAATAAATTTAACAAATTTTATTTTTTCGCCCAAAGTTTATTTCATCTTCAATATAAGATAATTTCATATTTCATAGAACACACAGCTAAGCATTTTTCCAAATCAAAATTAATTCACAGAAAAAATTCAAAATAGAGAATATAAATTTTTCGTTGAAAATCTCATTGTTCAATTAATTTCTAAAGTAAAATATTTACTCGTGAATTCAATTTTCATAACTTATCAACAATTTTATTTTCAAACATTAGTATTTAGAACCAACACAGAAAGATACCTTCAAATTTATTTTTATACATTTAAAATCTTTAATTGCACAAGCCAGATAATAGCGAAATTAACAGACTGATAAAAAGGAAACATTGCTTTATTATATGACTCGATTGCACTGTTCGAAAAACGGTTACATTCTGCATCGAAAAAGATTAAAAAACTATTGTTTTCTACTACCATCGTAAAAAGTTTGTAAATAGCTAAGTTTTTACAAACTTTTTAAATTTTATAGGTTTGAAAGGTAAGTCTTTCTAAAGTTAAAACATTTTTAATAAGGAAATAATCAATTACCTACTCAAATAAAATAAATTTAATTTAATTGCACTATATTTAGTTAGAAAGTTAAGCAAAGCCTACTTAAGAATTCTAAGAACAAGAGAACAAAAAAATAAATTTTAAAACAAAAATATACAAGGATATACTAAGTTAGCCAATTAACCCTTCCTCCTATGACTACTCAAGTTTAACCCCAATTATTTAAGAGAAATCGATGTCTCTAGTACCAGTATGAACTTTGATCCAAACTAAACTAATTTGTATATATTGATGAAAAATGTTTTGTTCGATACAAACTACACCAATTAGTATACAATACATAATATGTATTAAAAAAGTGTAATACCTCTATAGCGTCTAAAGCAAGAGTACAAAAGAGTAAAGAAGTAAGTACATAAAGTCTTTGTCAAAATTGATCCTTGTTTTAACTTTTTGCATCTTTTAGTGTACAGTAAAAAAAGTATACATTTTTTAAAGATAAAATCGCAAAATAAAATTGATAAATTGTTTGATGAAGGTAGGTAAGTAAATAATATCCTGAACAGTTTATTTTTATCTTCAGATAAGCAATTAAATCCTTTAAAATCTCTTGGTTTTTATACCGCTTAAATTTTTTAATTTTTGATTAATTTACAAAAATACATCTAATCCAGCAATCAATCTATACAATAATAAGTGACATACTAGGTCTATACGCGACATACCGCAGCTGGACACAATTATTTTTAATAGATTAAAATTCTGTTAAGAAACTGCTAGATGTTAAGAATTACAGAATCGCTTCCAAAATTGATAGTACAAATAGATGCCGGCTAAGCTAGCGGTAAGTTGTGGGTCACTAATGACAAATGCGTAGGCTTGACCAAAGTTTACCTGACATTGCAATAAGAGAACATAACTCATAATAATGAAAAGATAGAACAGCGCAGCGTCTAAAGTTGAAACAATATTGTGAAAAACTTTACGAAAACAAATGGCAAAAATAAACAGGAATTCTAAGATGGGAGATAGAAGCGGCGATAAAGAGACTATAGAACGATAATTAACGATAAACGGCAGAGATCCTAAACAATATGGGGAACGTTCGGACTGACGTAATGCACACAATTTCCAGTGTAGTGTGAAATACAGGAGAATGGCTCAATAAATGATGAAAATTAATATTTTTTCTATACAAAAGAAAGGCCTAGCAGAGTACAGAAACTACAGAACTATCGCACTCATATCTCACTCAATCAAGGTTATGCTCCGTGTCATCAACGAACGCTTGAAGCCTTTTCTTTTGCCACCGATTTCAGATGAACAGACGAGGTTTGTGCAAACCGCGAGCAAATCTTGAATGTTTGACATATTATCGAAAAGGTTACAGAATTTAATATCAAAATGCATCTATTCTTTGTCGACTACTCTAAAAGCTTTTGATTCTATAAATAAGAAACACCTGTGTATGATATTAGAGAACATGAGTGTATCTCATCATCTGGTGAGGTTGCTGAGATGCTTATAGAGCAAAAGCAAAGCCGTAGTGCAAATATTAAGAAAAGCATCCAAAAATTTCACCGTGGAAGTTAGAGTGCGACAAGGATGCATTATTTTGTCGATAATAGCTGTATTATTTTTACCTATTTTAAGTGAGATTGTACTGAGATACTCAGTTGCTTAGTTGAAAAGTTGTTTTTTTACCGTTTTGACATAAGTACTGTGCCGTGCCAAATTGAGTTTTACGTGACAAAATTATCCCCTTCCATACCCAAACTGATTTTGCTGTTTTGAAGTGTTACAACTGAGGCAAATTGGCAATTGGCTCGGATTGGTTGATTTGAATTAAACTTGTCACTTATTGCAATCATTTTAATATCTACTGAACCTTAAATTTTTAATTCGTCTTTTTGAAGTTTATGTTGACATTATACAATAATACAAAAAACAATTTGGTTAGCACTATCAAACTTCAAATAATTAAATTCAAAAATCACTTAGTAGTAAATTTTCGTTGTTCTTTTTACCTTATCATTTTCTCACTTTGACTCAGTTAATCTCAGTTCATCTCAGTTGTGCAACTGAGATAGAAATAAAATAGGTAAAAAGAATACAGCTAATGTTTAATATACTATAATTATAACGAATATATAAAATTAACAACTTGAGATATGTTGACGACACTTTAATTGAAACTTTAATAGAGAGAAAGCTAGTTGATGTACCAGAAACTAAAATGGGAAAGAAAAATAGCAAGGTATGAGCTGGTGAATAACTTTGTTTATCTAGGCTCGCTTATAGAAAGAAATGGAGCGTGTGAAAGTAAGACCAGAAGAAGTCTACCAATAGTCAGATCAGCAACAATAATACTGGTAAAAATCTGGAAGAACTCTTCCATATCAAAAAAGATAAAGTGTCGCCTGGCGAGTGTCCTCAGTTTTCCCATTGCAACGTATGCAGTAGAAACATAAACATGACAGACGTCAAAATAATCAATGCGTTCGAAGTGTGGGTATACCGAAGGCTTCTAAGAATACTATGGACAATACACAGAACAAATGTCTTTGTCACCAACAATTAAACAGTCAATACCAAGATGTTTTGAACACGTAAAAAGAAGCGGCGACTTAATAGGAAGACTTATTGTGGACGACAAGGTGGAGGGATGAAGAGTGACGGTAGACGGACCAGGTGAAGATGACGGGCTGATGGTTGGCGGAAGCATTGCACCAGGTGCATGACTGGCGGACATGGCCTTTATTATCCTTGATGTTCCAAAATTTCGCGCGGCTTTGTACAAAACACATGTAAACAAAATTGCATAGAAATACATGAAATAAGTTTCTACTATATGAATCCGATTGTGATGTTCAAATGTTTTTGAAATACACTAATAAAATTTTTTTAAGGCTTTCCTAACCTCAGTTTATAGTAGATAATAGTTATATTATAATGAAATAGACAAACTAAAACATATTATTAAAATAATAAATTTTAACTATTTATTTAGTAAAGAAAAAAAAATAAAAAAATAATGTTTTCTTGCTTTTTTTTATTTTATTTTTACGTTTTTCTTATGTTAAATACGACTGAAGATTAATAATAATTGTGAAATAAGAGCCTTTATATCGTATTGCAAAGTTTTTATTTTAAATTTTTATCAGTTTTTATAACGTAAATTTTATAATTCATTTTCTTGTTCATTCAAATACTCTAAGTCCTGACCTGTTGAATGTGAATTATTGTCGTTTTTATTGTTTTTTAAATATTATTTTTCTATGTAAGTATGTATTTTTCAGCCCTTCACCTTCAAGCCCTTCCCACTCTTATTTACAGCAAACTTAACAAACTATTTTATACAATATGTATTATACAATGTGATAAATAATTAAATAAAAAAAATTGAATTTTAAAATTAATTACAAAATAAATTAAATTGTGATTTTATGCATTTCGAAACACGACAATATATACTACTATCTACCACAACTATAGACTTAAAATTCATTTTTAGGTTAATTTTCTGTTATATATTGTAATATAGTATCTCCAGTAATTTTTTGATTTTTAATATTCAGGTGTTGACTTATTTTTCAGAAATAAAACAATAAATTTTCGGTTTAATAGAAAGCTTTATTATAGAAAAAATACTAAGATTAAATTTTATAGATAGTTTTATATTTTTTATTGAATATATTTTTTGATAATATGCATCGTGTTTCCGAGATAAATATTAAAAATTGAATTTTTCTAATCATCTTTGACCAATAGCTTGATCTAAAAACAACCCCTATACATAGGTATAAGATATACCTACGTATATGTACATATATAGCCAAATTTCTAACTATTATAGTTAACCAAATATTTAGCTTGTATGTATTATTTTAAATATTTCCTAAATTTGATCTGAAATTGGATAGACTAAACTACTCTCTAATAATTCAGCTTGTGGATTTATCCGGAATGTGAAATATTTTATCCGTAATTTACATTCAATTAAATTTGTAAATATGTTCATGAATATATATTCGAAATAATTATTTAAACTTATATTAGCAAAGTCTGAGTGTAGACCAGATTAGCTCAATACTTATTGAGCTTTCATAGTATTTTCAAAAACTATTAAAATAAAAATTTCAATATTAACAAAAAACTACAAATCTAAAGTTAACGTAAAAAATTTTTTCTGCTTTTTGTACTACTGTTCTAAGCAGTAAAAAAATTTTTTTGACTTATTTTTAATTAATATTGTTTTTAATCTTTAAAATACTCATCGTATTAGAGCAGAGGTTTACAAATTTTATTACAAGTGATTCAAAATTATTCCAGTTGTTTTATTTTCAAAGTTATTTTTGTTATGAATTTTTTCTTTTTTTAGATTAAAATACAATTAGCTTTAAAAAAGTGAATAACTTTTTCATTTATACTAACTATAAAAAGTCTATAAAAAAGTTTTTAAGTAAGTCCATTTGGGTCGGTTGGGTTTCAAACGTTCAAAGTTCAATAAAATATTATATTAGCTTTATTAAAGTTACTATATAATATAATTATATTATATATATAATGCACACCATTAATATGATATAAAAAATTATATAATAATTATTGTAATAATAAGAATAATAAAGAAAATTATTAATTTAATACTACTGGAGTAAATTTTATTGTATTAGGCAATATACAACACGTCAACATAACCATGCTCGTCATACTATCGCCGGTTTAGCCTTCAATTATTTTGTTTTATTTATGTGTTTATAGATCTTGGTTTAAAATTTTAAAGTGTAAAATTAGGCGACTTATTTCATTTTTCTATCGAATATGAATAAATTCTACCACATCAGCTTTAAATAGACTAAATAATAATAATAATAATAATAATAACATAGTTATTACTTTATAAAATCGTTTGCAATTAAATACAATACAGTAAACACAATAAATAGTAGATTGTTGTGTTACATCCGGGACATGTGAATGTGACACTACAAAACATCTAATCCAGAGACCGCAATGCCCAAATGGCAACAATTGTGTAGAACGTTAATACACAAAGCTAAATAAAATATTATATTAGCTTTATTAAAATGAATATTTAATTATTTATACTATATTATTAATATAATAATTATATTACTAATATTATTTATTAAAGTTGATTTATGTACAACGCCGACAAATATTGTCGACGTTCACGTGAACAACACAAGACAGAATGTAACATTTGAGCACTTTCAAAAATGTATGTTCTATGTGTGGTAATAAAATCCATTGTAGCCAGTTCTTAAATAATTGTTGTCAGAAGGTTACTCCGGATATAATACGAAAATTTTTTGAATTTTCGTATTTGCTGTTCAACATTGCTGGCAACGTACATAGACCAACTTTAAAACTTAGCTAATAAAAGAATTCACTACTCTTTTATACTTTTTTTAGTTTTTACTCATTTGCAAATAATACAAAAGAATTACTTTCAATTTTTAATTCGCAATATACTATTGCAAAGATCAAATCATACATACAAAGCAAAAACATTTCTTTTTGTGCAGGTTTTTGTTTACTTACATACCCTCTTTAAAATTGTCGATTTTATGAAAAGACATAAATTGCGAATATTATTTACCTTACAGATTATTTTATTCGCATAGCTAAGAGCTGTCAGTTGTTATAAACAAACATTTTTCATTTTTGAGTACCAATTTTTTAGTAAAAGTTCTCTCCTATATTTGCTAAATACTTTATTGATAAATTCTGTACAATGAAATTATAATCCAGATGTAATGTAAAATCTGTAAATAATAAATAACTTGCAATATAAATTTTTAATTACAACATAAAAATTAAATTTTACATTTAAAGTGCAATATGAGTCTGTTTCTACCCATCGCGATAGACACATAAATTCATTAATTGGTTAGGGTGTGTAGCATAGAGGGTGAAAATTATTCAGCGTAATAGGAAAATGCCAATCGAATACACGCTTATAGGCTTATTTAGTGCAGATGTTGGGGATGAAGCGTGAAAGTGAGGTATTGGCAAAATGATTGTAAATTAGCAAATGATTTGCAGAACTAACCAAAAATATGCTTATAGTTTTTAAAGCATTCGTAGTATAACATAATTTTTATATTTTACAATATACGGCTAATCGATAAAAGAATTTTATTCATTAATAATAGTCGCTATATTATAGATCTTAACTAGATTATATGGTCATTAACTACCTCTATTGACGCGTACATAAATGTTAATTATTGTAATTTCGAAAACTAAAAGTCATTATTTAACATTAAATTCAGCGTAATATTGAATTTATCCGTCGAAATTATAAACTACGAGAACTATGGAAAAGTGTTCAGTAAATGATACACTCAAAGTCACGTAGGTACTATTTGTGGCCAAACTAGAAAATAATTTAATTTATACAAAATTATATTGGGAGTATCTATAGAATACCATAATTCAAGGGTAAGTAATTTATATTAGTGCATTCAGAAATGCCAATTTGTGTAATTAAGTTTCCAATTAACTTATCTCTTCGTATTAGCACAGTCGTTTCACCAATTAAAATTAAGTTGAAGTTATTTTAGTAATTTAATCCTAATGTTATAATATATTTAATTAAAATTATCGGATAATTTAGTTTGGCTAGTAATTTAATACAAAAAAATGTATAATAAATTATTCAGAATAAAGCCAACAAAGTATAGAACTATCCACTCAAGACATAAAAGTTTTATAATTAAAGTTTGCTAGAAATTGTCTGGTCAGCTAAAGAAGGAACGTCGTGTCATAAAGCACGAAATTCTTAAAAGGATAAACTAGCTAAGTTATAAAATTTATCATCCAACAAAAGTTACGAAAGGGCAAGTATGTTCTATAAAATAATTCAGACTTGATGGAATTTTACAAGTTATGCTTATAATATTTAAAATTAAGAAACTTTCCGTGTTCAACTTTCATTAAAACCTTTAATTACACTTAAATTCTGAATAAGATGTCGCCATTGGCCTAGTAGTTATCACGATCACCTGCTAACTTTAAAACACTAATTTTTATCAGAGCTACATTTGTTAGAACTAAAGTATTTATTTGTTTTAGACAAAATTATCACGAAGGTATCGAATTAAATCAGGAGTCACAACGTTGGTAATATTGGATCGTGATGGTGCTACTGTTAGTTTTTCGGCACAAGATCGGCTCTTAGAAGATCCAATAGGTTCTTCTTTTCCATGGCGACCGAGACCGGTAGATCAGGTAAATCTTATTATGATCAATATAATTTTTAAGTTGCTGCTGATCAGCAACGTGGTTATAATAATACACTTGATTTTGAGAGTTTTAGATGTATTGTAAGTTGATGGTTTGCCATTATCTCACCAAGAGAGGTATATGCAATAAAAATCGGATACAAAATTCATATTGTGGCTTTTCTTATATCAAAATAAACTTAATATTTTTTAACTGATAATTAATAATCATACAATTAGCACATGCACTTTATTGTGTACCTACTAAATACATAATATTATGAAAAAAATAATTATAATCATCTCAATTTAATATTCATACACATCGGATAAGTATATAGTAATGTACCTTTTTAATTTCTTGAGTGGATTACGTCTAACTATTAACTGTTCAGGAAACAAATCCAACTTGCTTGTACTTTTTAGAATGTCTGGATTAATTTAAATGTTTTAGAGTGATTTATGCCTAATTCTATTTGAAAGCGTTTGTGGCCTGCTTCTGCATGATTAGTAGCTGTTCTGTATATATTGCATATTTCGCGGTCATGGACAGATTAAAGTGCCAGTGGATTCATTGGAAACAAACAAAACAGAATGAAACTAATCAAAAAAGTCTGATCAATAAACTCACGCTAGATTTGAGATCGTAACATTTTTACAAAAAATTTTTAATTTTATTAATTTTGTTATTTTTTCAAGTATATTATTTAAAATACTATGATTTTATTATTTTTGGAACGAAGTTCCTTATGGGAGGATGCGAAGGAGGTACCCTAATCGGAAAAAAACGTCCGTAACAAAAATGCGGAAGATTTCTATATCTTCGATAATTACACCATCTGGGGGTCAAAAGTGGAACATCTGCTCAGCATTAGTACATATTATTCGGAAACCACGAGTCATATCAAATACATTAGACTTATAATACGTACAACTTCGTGAAAAAATAGGAATCCGACCTCTAGCGGCTTGAAGTATAGGTAACGTGTAAACGATACCTACGTTATTGCATTTGATCTAAAGCTTATTTGGTTATGTTGGTTATTGTTGTTTTCATGTGTTGACATCTTTGTGTTTTATCAAAGTTTTATCTATAATTTATATAAAATATATTTATATTTTAATATAAATATAAATATTTATATAAAAATACAAAATTAAAAAAAATATCTCACAATTAAAACGGCATTTTTAATAAATATCTTGAACATCTTTTCTTTACCTGTTCTAATCTGAAAACTATTTTTAAATATTAGTTTAAATGTTTAAATTTATTTTTAATAAATATCTTGAACATCTTTTCTTTACCTGTCCTAATCTGAAAACTATTTTTAAATATTAGTTTAAATGCGCATTAGCTAATTGGTGCAAAATTTTATACTTCATAATACTAGATGGCGCCAAAAAACGATGTCCGAAAAATTGTATGAAAACCCGTGAAGTTGTACGTATTATAAGTCTATAGTATTTGGTCATAGGTTTGCAAATTTCTCTAGAAAAAAAGTTGCCCTCACCGGAATTTCATCTCTCGGCTAAAATGTGTAGGCGGAGCCCTTTGCTCTACGCCACAATGGGTATCGTTAAGATTAATAGTGATACGTTATAAAAGCTACTCTTTGCGTATTGCGAATTAAGAACGCGTTAAAATTGTTAAACCGACAAATAATTTAAAAAAATATAATTTAATGATTTTAAAAATTAATTTTAAATATTTTTAGCCTAAAATAAAACCCCCAAAATTTAAAAAAAATCGATTTTGAAAAATTCCACTCAGATGCAAAAAATTATCTAAAGCCCAATGGGCAAAAAAAATTTGGGCAAAAAAAAAAAATTTGACTGCAGCATTTGAAGCCCAGCTCGTTCAACTTTCTCCTTAAGTATGGACTGAAACATTGTAACCCGCCTGATTGAAATTTATTTTTATATCAGAATGACTTACCTTTCTTAATTCCTGTGCCATATTTCACAATAATAGCTTTTTCCTGTTTATTACTAGTTCTTTTCTATCACATCCACCCTTTCGGCCAGCATCTTATGATGCTGATGATAGATTTGCTTTGTCGTTTGGTATAAACGATGACGTACAGAACTTTGTGAAACACCAATTTTATCTCCTTTCGGGTAAGCTCCGTATTTGATAAAAGTGCAACAATAGCTAATTGTTTTCATTGGTAAGGTCTTGAGCTTTCCCCATCTAAACAATAACTCAAGTTAAAATATACAGTTAACTAATATATTAGTATAATCAATTCTCTTGCAATTTGTCGATAAATACGGAATTTTCTCGTTTCTCTTACTAGTTCATCACCTGATGATGCCATAGTATGGTGAAAACGTTTGCGATAATATACTGAGATGACCCAAGCTATGCAAATCTTTTAAGTTTGCTTAATTCCAAAAATTAATCTTTAGCTGGGCATCCATTATTTTTAGCTATGAGACTCCTCAAATTGTTTTTAAATTGTCAATTAAAATTGCTAAAATTTACCTTCTCATGTGGTCTTTCAAGCGCACGTGTATTTTGCAGCTGGTCTACCACGCCTGGTTAAACAAATTTGTTGCGTGCAATTCAATGCATCGACTAAATTTTTCACTTTTTTCAAGTTTTCCAATTTTATTAATATCCACTTCACTTTATTAATTAAATAAACAAAATAATTTTCATTTTTAATCAACTTACTTTTATTTTTTTTAATAATCAAAATTAAAGATTCTTATTACAGGTCGTCTATTCGACGCGAAGGCGTCAGCCTAAGTGTTCCAACGTACTCCTGACTTTCAAGTCCCACTCTTTTTACGCTTCCCACTTTCTTTTATACAGCAAGTTTAACAAACTATTTTTATACAACATGATTATAAATAAATAAATAATAAAACAAACTCAAACTTTAAAATAATTTACAAAATAATAAAATTAATGTTTTTATAGCATTTCGAAACACGACAATACATACGGTGTATTTATATATTGTGATAACTTAAACATTTTAGTTTCGAAAAAGTTTTTTGTGAATTTTTTGGTTTATGCTAAAAAAATTTGATATGATAGTATATTAGTATTTGTATTTCTTAGGGCCACTTGTACAGTGTGAGTTTAAACCAGAAAATTTGGGTTAAACAATGAAATACGTCGAAAAGCTGTTTTTTAAGAATATTATTGGTTAATCTAAATTTTTTGGTTTAAACTCACACTGTACAAGTGACCCTTAGACGATTAGTATAGAGATTTGTATTTATTATACAGTTACTAGTAACCTAGTTGCATATACTCGTTACCTAGTAACTTGAGTTACTAGGTTTTTTAATTTTAGGCTAAAACTCGCTTAAAACATGTTTTCTTCTACTTATTTTCTTCTTTTTTTTTGTAGTAATTGAACTACAAGTGTCGGGAAGTCGCATTGCAAATATGCAATAATGGGAAAGAATTTTCAGAAAGTGTTTAAAATTTTTCACATCTCAACCTCGATCTGTAAGCTATGCCGACTTCAATAAAAAAATATCTAATAAAGTAACTACATTTATTTCTGTATTATGTAGTCCTGCTTTGAGATCATTTCATGTTTCAATTTTCTATTACGTTTCATTGGTGCGATTGCATAAGTTTTATTAAACTGAAGTCTCTTAAAATACTTCTAAAATAATAAAAATCTGTTTTTCTGTCATACCTTTTGTTACAAAATTTGGAAGATTATAACAAACCATTGCGACCTTCAGGCCGCACACTATGAGCAATGGAATATTTAAATATTTTACAATGACAAAGTGTATGGTGACGCCTTTAAACCTTGGGGCTTTTTCCAAATTCCTGAACTTTAGAATCTTCTAAATCCCTAAAAAAGTTTAGTAGGTAAGTCTAAGTTTTACAAAACTTAAGTTTTTTTCATTTGTTTTTTTTTTATCGACAACATTTGCGAATATTATATTTTTGTCTTTATGCAACATTTTGTTAACATTAGCATTAACATTGCCTTATATTGTAATATTTTGTATTGTAACCTTATGTTGTAATATTTAATGCGTGTTAACTCTGCGCCCAGGTACTCGTCTTATATCAAATTAAATTTGTTGTGGTTCCACAAATGTTTTCAAAACTTGTTAATTTTGATTTCACTTTTTAATTAATTAAAACAACTTTGAATCGTAATCAAACTCACTTTTAATATCAAAATAATCAAAGCTTTTCAAATTAAACTCGACGGACTGCATACGTCCGTCGTCTGGCTTAGTTCTGCCTCACCTTTGTTACCAACCTCCGTAACAAACACAAATGTTCCAAATGTTTTTAACAAAGCAAAACAAATTTTTAGATAATTTACAAAAATAATAAAATGTTTTTTCATATGCATTTCAAAGCACGACAATAATAATTTAATATAATCTTGTAGAAGAGACTAACATACATAATTCCGAAAAGCAATACTTGAGTTATTTTGTGTATGTAAATCTGTTATTTTGTCTATATAGCACCCGAAGCAAAAACTTTGTGAAATGTAACTGAGATTCCTGGCATAGCATTCTCTCGTTTTCTTATGGTTACATATTTTGTGTAGTCATGGTAAATTTTTTTTAATTTCTACGTTTTTATTTTTTCTGTGTCTACTGTTAATCTATTATTAACGTTCTGATTTGTAAAATTACAAATAAAGATGCGATTGAGTTTCTTCGGCAGGTTTGCGTAGCTATGACTAATTCTTAGGTGTTGTTTTATTTCACGTGATTTTGTAAAACCAATAGATTTTATTTTCAATTATTACTTCTGGAACATACTGCTTTTATTGCTTGATTTAGTATTTTATATTTGCCATTTCTAGTTTTAATTAATTGTAGCTCATTCATCACCCCCGTCAAGGGTGAACGCTCTTATTAGAAATTAATTGCATTTAAAAATGAAAAATATAACAAAATTGAGAATTATTTATATACATATTCTTTAATATATTTGCGTCTTCACGGCAAAACGTCCCGTTTTAAACCACGTTCTTACGTGAACCAGCTGCTTCAAAACATCCCATTACGCTCGCATTAGCAGTAAAATGCATTAACTCGACTAACCGTGCTGTTTGTTTCACTTTGAACTTTTTAGTTTATTTTCTATTTTTCTAAAGCAAGAAGCAATAATAAAAGGGAAAGTAGTACGGAACCGCACGTTTCTTTAGCACATCTTTATGAAATCCGTAAAAATGTGATTTTAAATTTGTAGGAAAACGACAACTCGTGCTGTATAATGTAATTCTGGAAAGTATAGGTAACATTTATCATTTTTGCAGAAATATTATTTTTTATTTAAAAAAGTAACGTCGATTTAAATTTCTGATGCGGCTATATTTACGATTATGTTATTTCTAAACCCGCACAAACGTTGTTATATTACATTTCCAATTTTATTGCCCTTTATAGATTCTCCCTTAAGGATTTTTTGTTGGAATCTTGGATAAGTTTCGCCATTTGATTTTCTAGTTCTCCGCTTTGCTTGAATTATTTATAGTTTGTTATTGACTTTAGAAAATTGTTTTTCTCTAAAATTCTATTCTTTATCACATGTTTTAGTGCAATTTTTAAGTAAAGTTTTAATTAACTCTCAGTTGGTCGCCCTACAAAAATTTTAGCGCGACCACAGTCGCATTTGGACAAAACCAGCAAGCTCTAATATGTCCTTATAGTAACTGAAACTTACCCGCCGGTTATTACGACAAATCCCCCAGGCAGTTTTCATTACCAAAATTTAATTTCCGTATAATTCCGTTAGATTACCGAAAAGGGAAATTTATACAACCTTTCACAGTTAAATTAACAAAATCGATTACTTCACTTTTGCACTCGTCGATCTATTGTCTTCTAATTTTGCATTTTTGAATTCAGGTTTTGAAAGACATAGAGCTGCAGCGAGGTGGAACTTACAAACAAGAGCACATTGAAGGCACAAAACAAAGACACACATATTCTGAACTGACAGGCGGAATTAAAGGATTCTATTTTTCTGCTAACTGGGTGTGTAAAATATAATCAAAAGTTTTAACACAATTTACCGAAATATTAATTTTCGTCTTTTCAGTGTCCCCCATGTCGAGCATTTACTCCACAACTTGCAGAAGTTTATAAGCTTTTAAGGAAACGAGAGCCAGGATTTGAAATTATTTTTGTCAGTAGTGACAGGTAAGTTTTATTACAAAAACATTTTAGACAATTTTTCAGTTAATGGAATATTTTGATAAAGCATTTCCAATTTCTCATTTTCATCTGGACACATAAATTAACAACTTTGGGCGTGACACTATTGTAATACAAAGAAATATTTTTAAAATACTGTGACAAGTGGGTTATATAGGTGGTTTTTTCGTGACTATACTACTAATAACATAATTTTATACTTGGATGTACTTCATCAGTGTGAAGTAGTGTCTTGGGGGAGCTGTAAAATATTACCGGACTAGTGAGATAAGCGCAACGACGGTCGTAGTTTACCCCAACTTCCCTCTTCTCTTATTTAAACTCTAATCTTCTAATTTCAAACGCATTCCCGCAATGAATTCTGTGTCATTAAATATCAACGCATGCACGAACCTCTTGTTTCAGTAATGCAATTCAGAACTTCTTATTGTATTTCCGAACGTGCTTAATTAAAGCCCTAGAATTAAATTACAGATTGAATCAGAAATTTCTAAATAATAGACAAAGTTTTAATTTAAGCTTACTGCAAAGCAGCAGTTTTTTTTATTGAATTCTATGGCCAAAGTAAAGCGATTTGTCTAATAAGGGACCGCATGGCTAATGAAGCTAATGTAATGTAAAACCCAGAATTACGATCCAATTTTAAACCTCTATGGAGACATACGGTTGCTAAATATTTTTAGGGTTGTAATTTTGTTCCTTAATGTTGTATGTCTAGGGAATTTGTTGTTACTAGTTTTTAATTTATAAATGTGAATATAATCTTTATATACTAAATATTATCTATATGGATATATCAATAATGGAAAGGTATTTTCTGTAATGTATTATTTATTCATAAGATCAATATCGGGCACTATTTAATAATACGATCACGTAAAAACTGAATTGTTTTTATGGAATTCAATACACTCGGGAGTTAGTATAGTTTGGTGGTAGGTACCTGCCTGATTTGTTTTTATTACTTCAATTGAAACGATTGTAAAAAAATTAAATGAGAGATATTTACGATCTTTTTCCAACTTCTATCGCTTTTGAAAAACAATTTTGAAACGTGGATATTTTTCAAATTGCTTTCATACACTTTGTCGCAGCCCCCTTTAGCTCTCTTATCAAATCAAACCGCTTTCCTTTTCATGGTTACTTGAATTCTGGAGAGTAGCTTGAAACCACGGGGTGACAGGCGACCAAATTAGGGGAGTGCGGCCAAACAGAAACTCTTCGTGAAATTAAGGGATAATCTGATCAATCTAAATCGACACAGGTAAAAGTCAACTTGAAAACAAAAAGACTATTTTTTAAAATCAGACCCTTAGTTTTTTGGAGGCGCTACAATAGAGAGAATGCTCACCAATGATGAAATTTTAGATAGGTTAACATTAACATTTTAACATTTTGTATAAGTTTTTGTTTATTTTTATTTCACTTTTCACTTTTCACTTCTTAATTTGTTTTCTTTTAAACTTTTTAATTGAATTAGTTTTTTCTTTTCTAACTTCTTCAACTTCGCTGTAGGCACTTTAAGTGTGCCTCAGTATGTACTTCAACCTATATAGGCTAATTATTATTAATTATAAAATTAAAAGATCAAAGGATTATTTTATATTATATCTCTAAGATAATATATTTTTTAACATTTATGTAATTAAACTAATTTGATAGCAAATAACAAACTGTTTTCTGCACGGTAACGATTTCTACGCTTTGAGATCGAGAACCGAATAGGATGATAATAAAATATAGATGTTTTTACGTGTACTCTCTACTCAATCCTAAATTCTTTGATTGCTTTGAACAAAATTTTAGATAGTCACTTGAAACAGATTCCCTTTGGTCATGTAGGAAGTTCAAAATGTTTACTAAGTGGTATTTCCACTTGTTTACAAAAAAAATATTCCGGGAGATCTACTGAGATAGCGCTTCATAAAATAGTGTTACGCATCGAAAATTCACTGGGCTACAAAGAGTTTATTCTAATGATGTTAGACCACAATACGGTGTTCTCGGGAACGTTACAAAAAGAATTAATTTTGTTCGGAGGTCGAGAGCCTTGGAGGTTTATGTTGAAAACATAAAGATTAAAAGCGTTAAACAGTCCTTAGAAAACAATATTTTTCTCACTACTGTGTATTAAGATAGTGGATAGCTTTTTACGACGCTGCAAGGAAAATAATATAACCATACCGTTTACTGGAAAATTTGAGAACATAATTTGCATTCAAATGAAATAAGTTGGCAAAGTATTAGAAGATTGGCGCATTGAACACTCTCAGGCTGCTCAGCTAAGAGCTATCATATCATAAGCAAGAAACTGTTATACGGTTATATACGGATTTTGGAGAATCACTCAACAAGAATATTTTCGCTGCATATTGAACATGACAAAATTTCCCCTAAAGATATTCTTCATCGTGTGCCATATTTGGTTCCCCGGACGTTGGCGACCTCTCTTCTATGTCTGTGTTGTGTGTTTGAAGTATTGTCACACACATAGGGGACCTACTGCTTAATGCGGGCTCTGAACCGCTGGAAGTATATACATTTCATCTCAGGAGAGGATGTACTAGGCAGATTACACCTCGGTGGTTTGCCATTGCCTTCCGAGGGGAGACGGTCAGAATAAAGTTTTACTGAGCCCGGAGTCGAACCAGGCATTCAGCATTAGCAGCGACGCTGCTTAGCTCTAGCTGACGACCGTCTCCCTAAATATAATATTAATCTATTATAATATTAATATTAAAATATATAATCTCCCTAAATATATATTCAATATGAAATACAATATCTTGTTAAAACCAATAAAAACCCACAATTAAGAGATGTTTATTTCGAACGGTTCCAAAAATTATGTTGGCTCAGAAGCAGGAATCTTTTCTGCCGAATTTGATTTAAACATGAGTATACCGTTAGGCAAGTACACATTGGTATTCGAAACGGAGCTAATGGGCATATTACACAGTGCAAAAAAAATCAGTGACAAAAATATTCAGATATTTACAGGGGCAGAGCGGAACTTGTGACACTCAGAAGTTACAAGGTTACTTCTGGTTTGGTGCTAAAATGCATTCAAATACTGAACTATATATTAAATTTAAATATTCTTTTACTCTCGTGGATGAAAGGGTACCAAGGTAACAAGGGTAACTTAAAAGAGTACAAGCTAGCAAAAAAGGGTTCTAAACATTTCCTGCAACTCTTCTAAAATAGAACACCCTTGAACTGCATTTCATCAGATGGGAAACAGAAAATGAATGCAGACAAGTAAGAACAGCGATTAAAGCATCCCGTGTTAAACATGCTGAAGAATATTTCATGCTCTCCAAGCCTCCGTTTCTAGACCGATTGTTTGTGTTCATATTCTGTAAATGTATTAAATCCCTTTTTACTGTTACAGATCAATTATATCTATCACTTGAATAAAATCGCATTGGGTACGAGGGATGAGGTGAAGATAAATATTTCACAAATTTTAGTACTTTTTTTAGTGATTAAAATTAATTCACAATTTAAAATCTATATAAATTTTCTCTATCTCACGGATATTTTATACAAATACAAGTCAAGTACTTTCTCTGCTATATACTGTCGTGTTTTAAAGTGATTTGGACCCCCTCTATGCATTTTGGTAAAATTTTTGTATAAATAATAATTAAGTTGTAAGTTTGTAAAATTTGTTAGGTGGAGACCAAACACAGGAGATTCGAAGCCCATTGCTAAAGATGGCCGCACAAGCCGGTTGTGCGAGTTTTGGCTCTGATAATCTCTGTGAGAAAATTAATTTTGTTTTTATTAAAGAAAATTTATGTTTTTTGTAAGTTGTATCTTTTTTGCAAGCGTGTTTAGGATTTTTGAAGTTAATTATAAGATTTGGAAAAGTGAAATTAAAATTTGAAAAGACGACGGGTGGTCGCGATGATGTGGCATTCAAACTGATAGTTGGAAATCACAAGTTAGAACCTTGAAAGAAATATTTTAAGTTGAAGCCTAGTGAAGAGAAGATATTGGAGGTAATCACAAAACTTTAAAACAATAAAAGAGGGGAAAATGATGGTAGGATTAAAAACAGAATTCCAAAACTATCGAGAAATAGCATTACTAAATGTCGTATACGCTAAAGAATAAGCCAAGAACGTACACGGAAATGAGATTGGGAGCGTATTGATGCGGTTTTAGGAAGGATAGATAGATGACGGACCAGATCTTGGTATTGAAAGAGATCCAGGCAACAAGCCACAAATTTAAGTTGAACGCTCATGCACTCTTTCTGGATTTCAGACAAGCATACGACTGCCTAAGAAGAGAGGAGCTGTACAAGGCAATGTACGATTTGCAAATCCCAGTCAAGTTGATTAGGCTGACGAAAATGACTCTGAATGTAAAGTAAAGAAAGTAAAAGAATGCACAGTAAAGTGCGAGCAAATGGTGGAATGTCACAAGAATTTAAGGTAAAGGTGGCGATAAGACAATGGAGACCCACTATCGTCAGTTGTGTTTAACGTCGCACTTGTAAAAGTAGTACGAGAAGCAAAATTAAATGGGAGTGAACCAATTTATATACAGAAACACCAATGCCTTGCGTTTGTTGATACAAGATCAAAAGCGGAATTTCAACAGACGACAAATAGATCATAGCAGAAAATAACATGGGATTGAAAGTTAACAAACAGAAGTCAAAATACATGGTATGGGAAAACGAAGCATTTCAACTAGGGAAGGTACTGGATGTCGGAATAAATAAAAGAGTGGTAATGAACTTTTGCGGAAATTGAAATGTTTGTATTTCTAGGAACTGTAATTTCAAAAAAACCTGGAAATGAAATGGAGATCAAAGCAAGATTAGCAGCAGGAACAAGAAGTGCTTTCGCCATGAAATTGATGTTAAACAGTAAAGTCCTTATCCTTGCACTAAAGTTGAGAATCTATAAAGCAATAATTTAGCCAACAGTAAAGTATGGCTGTGCGGTCTGGGTAATAAGGAAACAGGAACAGGCAATGTTGAACATTTATGAAAGAGAAAGATATTGTGGAGAATTTACGGTGAGAAATGAGTGGAAAGGTGGTGGCTTAGAAGATCAAATAACGAAATTAAGGAATTTTATGAAGATAAAGACATCGCAAGCGTAATAAAGACCTAGAGAGTTAAATGGGTAGGGCATTTAGCGAGAATGAGTAGAATGAGAACCCAGAAAACTATATGGAAATCGGAGCTGAGGGGTACTAAAAGAAGAGGAAGGTCAATGAATAGATAGAGTAACCAGGTACAGCAAGATTTGGAGAAAATTGGAGTGAGAAATTGGGAGTTGAAGACAATAGATAGAAAACAGTACAATACAGTAGTAATAAACCAAGGCATGGGCTTGCTATTTTAGTGCTATACCATATAATATAATATTATATACTACTGTGATATTTAATAAATAATTCCAAAGTGCACCTTAAAACAATAAAATATTCCAAAATTTATAAATTTAATTTTCCAATAACATGCAATATAAAAATTCTAATTATTTGAATAATTTCTACCTTCTATTTTGTTTATACTATTTGCAATCTATAAACATTCAGCATATTATATTGCTTTGCCCCCAGCATTTTTATTTTTAATAATTAAATTTTCAAAATCACTCTTTCTTAAATACTTCCTCAAATTTTTAATTTTGCTTTCAATAAAACTTCCAAAAATGGGCACGTTAAAAATTTCTCGATACCGGTATCGCAGTCCGGCTTATCAACCAAATTGTTGTTCCTTGAACAAAATTTTAACTTATTAATATAAAACTTTTAATTTGCTTATTTAATTATTGTTTTCTTTCCTCTTGCTCTCCTATCTTCCCATCATATTACCATTATCATCGATAGCTACCGTGCAAATTTTATTTTCAAAAAAAAACCACTCAAAAAAATCTTTCAAATTTGATAAATTCAATTATAAACATCAAATAAAACACATACATAAAAAAAAATCACTTATATTCAAAATTTTTCACAAACTTATCCAAATTATTCAAAAACAAATTTTTACACGTCCATCACCTAGACCATTTTTGATAGAAGCCTCGATAAAATTTTTACTTTTACCAACTTTAATTTTTAAAGTTTTACCTCCCAAATTCAAATTCAAATATTTTACAAAATGAAAATCAAAATTTATAACAAGTTAACAGGGTAGGTAAAAACTTTGATTCGGAACATGACAATATATAATTACTTATATTATTGCCTATTATTTATTGTTATAAAGCTGAACCATTTAATTTACTCCAATTTATTCCTTCTAATACATATTAACTTAGCTAAGCTAGTTATATGATTGCATAACATTTACCATTAAATTACTAAATCTATTCAGAGTAACACTTCTGTTGTCCAGTAGCTTTACTGTAAACCGATTAGAATGCATTTCAAATCTTGGAAATATCTTTTACTAAATTTTTTCTCTCTTAGATTTACATTTTGCTTTAAATGTTATAATATTAGCGTACAAATGACAACATTAATTTAATTATTGATTATTTAAAATTAGTATTTGTCTTTTGGCCATACTTATTTTCTAGAAGAGCTCACGAAGACAAAAGTATTTGAATATTTTGAATTATTTATAATGTTTAAATTTACTATAATTATGAAATTTATTTTGTTTTATTACAGTATATTTATCTGTTATGTCGTAGATAATATTTATTATATAAATAAAACAAGTTTTAACTAAAAAATTTAAAATTTAGTAGAACAAAATACAATATTAGTATATTGATTTGTAAAATTTGTAAAAATTAGTAAAAGTGTAATTTGGGAATTGCAAAAAGTGCCGCTAGACTTACTACTTAGTAGGTAGATACAGTGAAACTTGAATTGTGGGCAACTCTATTGGCTGCCATATTTTTTTAAGTTAGTAACAAAAATTAGCCAACCAGAGATAGAAATAGGTTAATAATAAATAGATAACGCTACTTAGTCAGATAAAAATCTTCAAAACAAATCTAAACATATTCAATTTTAAATAAGAAATATAGTTTTTATTTCATTATTGTTAAATTATTGTATTGTTAGTGTACGGGGCATTTTACAATGCATGCTGTTGAAAAAACGCCTCACCAAAGATATTATTCATATGCTAAATGGGTTATTGTTTTCCCGGTTTTTGTAATTTTTAATTAATATAAAGATTTCTTTAAATAATACAATAGATACCCGATACAGTGAGCTAACGTTCGGTCCCAGTTGACGTGAACATATTTTTTTATTTATCTCACATTCGCATACTGCAAAAACTATACCACCCTGTAATATAAACAAGTTTATTATTCGGCAACGCTAGACAAAACCACATGCACATTATCATTGTCTAGTACTACCAAGGTTAACGTAAACAAGCGTAGTTTTAGTTTGTTCACGTTATCGAATGGCTACAGTATTTAATTTAAAATGTAATTTTTATAGAGCTTTAAGAGAAAGAGGGCTTATTGTATTTTTAATTTAATTTTTACGTAACATACGTAGTATAAAAAAAAACTTGAGATGTTGATGAATTTATACGTTTAGCATTTTCAAAAAAGTCTATGTATGTAATATAATATAAACTTTTAATGAATATTTTTAGTAAATTACCTTGTACCATAGAATGGAAATAATTATGCATGATATAATAGTGTTGTAGCTGAAAACAAAGGAATATATTCAGAAGTGGACATGTACGTTTACTCTCTAGAGTAATCTGCTATGCTTCGTTTGTTATTGTTTAATTTTGTATTCATTCTATTAAGGTTATTAACAAATGTTTGAAGAGAAATTGTAACATAACATTTGACGTTTGTGCCAAACAAAATACCTACTAGATTAGTTATAATGCAATATGTAATAAATTACCATTTCGTTATAAATACCACATAGTATATTATAAGACAAAACGTCACAATTTGTGAAATAGTACACTTCGTTTAAAAAATATAAGCAAAACCATCACTTTTTGTAGCCAGCTTGTATTGGGGTTGATAGGCGAGTGAAATGAGTTTGATGATTACAAATGAGCGACAAAAAGTACTTTTGATTCAAGTTAAACATACTATTTGTTCTTCAAACAAAAAATAATAAAATTATTTTTTAAAAAACATAACTTTATAAAATTTGACGCAAAAAACGTTAGGAACGAAGGTTTGTTCAGAACTACCTTAATTGAAGTTAAGAGAAAGCATAAAATAATTAAAAAATCCAACTTCACCTGAATTGCTAAGTTGTACAGAGAATGTATTTTTATTTAATGATATGAAAATATTCTCTGTGCATCTCCCTTTTCATTTGTAACTTTGGTTATCAATAGGTTTAAAGCAGACATCATAATTCCATTAATTATTGTAAGCGGGGTTGATTCTTTGAGTGTAAAATAAAATTAAATTGTAGTGATACATGATGAATAATCATTCATAAAAAAGCGGTGACACCGAATCAGACAGATATTTATTTATTCCAGGAACTGTCAGTTAACCCACACCACGAATTTAACTTTTTTCTATGCACTATTGGAAAGAGAATACTTTTCTAAGCATATTAAAGCAAAAATTTTGTTGAATTATCTATTAGTTTTCCAAAAAATTGAATTTAAAAATCAAAAATTTTAGATAGAGAAATGTTTGTTTTAACATGAATTCACGATAGGCCGTGGTTGACTTTGTAAAAACAGACCCTTTGAACGCCTTCGGTTCCCTCTTTTTTGACAAACACATAAAAATTTTAACAATACCAGGGTGTCTACCGCAACTGACAGCGAACAGTAAGAGTATATTAAAGCACGCACATACCGACAACAGAAAGGAGAGCGGGGCGGTTAACGTGCGAGTTTCCGTTGCGCGACTCGTGGCATCGGTATGTATCGTATTACAACTACCTGCATTTTTAAATTTTAAAATGCCGTTTTTTCAAAAACTAGTGAATAATCTAAAAAAATTTTTGTTTCATTATACTCAGAAAATTATCATCTTTCTTAGCGTGTAGATGAAATTTTTGAATTCGTGGTGAGGGTTAACTGACAGTAACCATTTTGTCATCAGTTTTAAATCATATAAATTAAATAAAGAATTTTATAAAACTTTTTCTGATTAAAAATTATAAAAAAACACATGGCACGCGGGTTGTCTGTAAAGTCGGTTTACGGAGATTATTTTAGGTGATAACGTCATAAGAAAACATTGATGAAAAATTGCATACTTTTGTGAATTGAATTGAATTATTTTTTCTTATGACGTAAAATTATCGTCCATAAACCAAGTGTTAATTTAAAAATTGAATTGAATTATGTTTATATAACAGATAATACGAATTAAAACTATGTTATTACATTAACACTCAATATGTTAGTGCGTTATGTGCATGAAACATAATTGCATCATTTGGTGATAGCGAGATCGAACCTCATGCCGAACAAGTTTTTTTTAATGGCATTTTATAATTCAAATGTTGTCTCTGTATGTTACAAAGCCGATCGCGCCTCTCTCTCGCTTGTTCCGCGCTCTCGCTTGCGGAACGTGACAATTTTTCGTGCGTGCAGCCGGTATATCAATTTATAAGACGTTATGACGTCAAAGTAAACTCTAGATTTGGAGAAATAAAACTTTTCTACAAAAATATTCCTAATGTGGTGATACTACGGACTTTATTAAGAGAAATTCATTAATTACTTATAAAATTGTCTACTTATAATAATATAGATTTTTACACAATTATAATTTGTTCAAATTTCCTATATTTTTATAGAGTTTTTAGTGTAGTTATAGTTGCGTCGTACTATTTTTACAGTTTTTACGTTGTTTTTCAACAATTTAAATAAATTAAGATGATAGTATTAAACTGTCACACAACTTTACTTAAAAAAAGAATTGAAAGAAGTCTACCGAAACAATGCCATGTCAAGTTAATTAAAAGCTTTTAAACATAAAAATGCTCAACTTTTTGTCAAGTATATTAACATTATGAATTCGAAATAAAACAAATATTTTTTTTCTTACAAAAAAGAATATTTGTTATACATAATAGGTTTAACTGTATATTTAACTTTGTTTTAATAATTTATTATATAAACTGTACCTAAATTTTTTTTTTGTAATCCCGACCTTTTTAATTATCTGTAATGCTGGTTTATGAATTTAAAAATTTAAAAAGGTTTTATACCTATGCACATATATTTTTGCGGATTAAAAAAGCGAGAAAAAATATTAAATGTAAGTCACAAAGTGCTTTTCATAATGAAAATTTAATAAAAGAAAAACTTTCTATGTTTAAAAATGAGTAAGAAATTTGGTATCAAGTTTTGTTTTTGTCGAAGCTTTTTTGTTAATCTCCATTACCCGTTTCAGTGCTAACATTTTCCAAGGGATCTGAATTTTGGAGGAGAATCTTATTACGAAAGCTATGAAACATTCAAATTTATTATATCGCGAAACTTAAAATGAGAAAAGCAGCCATTCAGTTTTATGATATCCAGTGTATCCCAACATTTACCATGGAATCAAATAAAGCAATCATTAACGTCATTACTGTAAAGTTCAGCTTTTAATGTTACTTTCAGTAAATGTAAAGTGAAGAAAGCAAAAATTTTAAATTTAATAACTTTGACGTCGCTTTATAATGTTAGGCAGCGATAAAACAAGAAATGATAATTGAATTTGTATTTACGTAATTTTGTAATTTACAAAATTATTACTTGCATCGTTAAAATATATTATTTGAGAGGCGCTGTTTAAATTTCACGATAAGAATTTGAACAGTTTTATTATTTATCGATAACTTAAATTTTGCAAATTTTATTATTCTTCTTTACTATGTTCTAGTTGTTTAAATTTTACAACTTCTAACAAAATATTGTTGAAAAACAGAAAATTAATAAAATTTAGATAATAATGAAATGCAAGAGTAGGCAAGTAGGACCTACTAACTGTGAAAAACCTTATTATCAGACTTCGTACATTTAATTGGGGTTAAAATTTATTGTATACCTAATTTCATCAAAATAGTACTATTACACGCACAGTTCGTGTCTCCATTGGGCTATGTGTCAAAAAGTATAGCCAATCTTGCGCTTCAAAAGTTTCCCTGTGTGTATTTAATAATGAAAGACGTTGTTTACAAAAACAATTCTCACGCTTTTCTCGATCTTAAGAAATCCATTGTAGTATTTATTAGGAACATCTCTCGATGCGAACTATTGCTCATCTTTCCAAACAAGATAAAACTTGAAATAGTAATATTGGTTTATTGAGCCAATGACTATATCAGTTATAAAGTTAATAATATTAACATGTCATAAAATAAAAAATGCAATTAAACAATTGCTACAAATTAATTATAAAATACAAATATTTTTATTAACAATAATTAAATACATCTCGTATAATAGATTTTTAGATTTAAATCATTTTTAACAATGTATATACTGATCGATTTTCTCATAATCCGCTTCATAAATAGGCAAACGATGGGATTTAATTTTTTTCGAATTTTTCAAAACACTGGGCAATAGGTTTATTGCCGGAGGAGAATTTAATTCGAAACACAAAGAATGAGAATCAAAGATAACTAGAATGAAAGGAAGTCCACGTATTGGCCAATGGATCTCAGGAAGAAATCTGACCTAATTGACTTGTGTCGCCTAAGGTATAAACACAAAACAGTGCGAAACTAAATCTTGCTACAAACTTGCTGCAGATTGATTACTCAGCAATTATAGTAACTCTTTGTTCTCAAATAATAACAACTTCAGTGCAGCCAAAACTCAACAGTAAACTTACAAATTGATAATCAATGACGATTCGAGTTTATCTCGAGATTATCAAGTGACGAGAATCTAACAATAAACTTATAGAAAACAACTGCCTAATAATACTTTAAGAAAAATTTTCTTATAAGTGACAGTCAGAAAACGCTAACAAATCAATAGAACCAATGAAAATAATAGAGCACTCAATAAAGATACAAAATTCTACAAACTAAAGTCAGACTTAAAAAACTAAGAAATTCAAAATTACATTGAAAAACTATCAGTTACTGAATTAAATGTTTATTCACTTTGGAAGACAACCAAAAACGTTAAAGACTTCAATTTGAAGAGCTACAGATGGAAAGTGGGCCAGAAGTAATAAGAAAAAGTGTAATATATGTTTGCCAACCATTTAACAGGCGTATTCAAATCTTTTCCTAATAAATCAACTCCAGATACGGAAAAATCTATTCGTGACTACCTTAAAACTCCTCACTAAATGAGTTTGTAAATGAAAAAATTTTGCAAGAATTACCTATGAAGTCTATTCAAGTCATTACACAAATCTTTAACGCTGTTGTAAGAGCTGGTCATTTTCCAAGTGAATGGAAGATTGCCCAAATTAAAATGCTGCTAAAACCTGGAAAACCCGCGGATGAAGTGAATTCTTACAGATCAATAATTAGTCTGTTTAAACAAATTTTGATTAAAAGAATAAATCCAATTCTAGATGAAAAACTTTATTTCAGATCACCAATATAGATTTAAAAACAAGCACCGAACGGTTGAGCAGGTTCATCGTGTTATTCAAATAAGTAACGATCTGGAAGGAAAAAGATGTAACAATATTTTAGATATTGTTATATTCTTTCCTCCAAGGCTCCACCTTGTATTTGTATTTTAATAATACGAGGATATATTTCGAGGCAAGACAATTTGGGCCCATGACCGGAGATAAGACAGAGTGCGGGGTGATTAGAGGAAAGAGCCAGATTTTGTGGACGGAAAAAGTAAGTTTTTACTTTTGATTTTGGGTAGTTATCGGTGATTTGTCGTGTAGTGAAAATTACTGAAGTTACTACCGCTCCTTCTTGCAGATTTGCGCCAATTTCAAGAAAATTGTGTTCTTTTGATTTTTTCGCCATTGGATTCTTAAACACCTGAAAGATCGAGCGATAGCGACCACTTAGCTATTTTCAACAACAGCAATAAGATAAGGTTTTCTACCTCATTACTTTCTTTTCGTTTGCTTCATCTGCAAAGTTGTACAACACCGATAATATAATTTAGAAATGTCAGCTGCGTTCGTCGATATAGTCGACGCTCGCCTCGAATATATTTTGTTTTTTGATCTAGTTTTGTGCTCAAACATCGTTTTAAATATTCCAAATACTGGAAGTCCTTATTTAAGAGTTATTTGGTGAGTGCTATAAGCATCGGTCGTTGCGAACATCCATTCCGAGTTCGTTCCCTATAGTAGGTACGTTTCTTTTTCAGTTACAAGAGAGAGTGCAAACTTGTTGCAGTTACGCCGGACTCACCCCTGGCTTCCGTAAAGAAAACAGCTAGCTTTTTCCACCTTAGGTATCCTCACCAACTAAAAGGTTGAAAATTTCAATTGTCAACCGTGTGGGAAGGAAGAAATTGCTGGGCTTTCTCTAAAGAGTTTCAGTCATCCAATTTGATATAACACAGGCTTTTGACAAGGTTTGTCATGTTGGTTTATGCTATAAGCTGAAGACGTACTTTTCATATAATATTTATGAATTATTAAAATCACACTAGTCCCAAAGATACTTTTCAGTTAAACATCAAGACCAATACACTGACCTTTAACCCAAAAATCGGGACCAATGTTGTACTTGCTGTATGCTGCTAATTTCCCAACAACAACGTTGGTCACAACTGCAACCTTTGCAGACAATACAATTGTTTTGGCATCGCATCCTAATGCTACAATGTTCAAGATATTTGCAAATTAATTTATTTAGAATTAAATTTTTAAATTAAAAGTTAAAAATTTAGAATTAGAATTAATGCTAATTAAAGCAAATCTGTTTATGTTACATTTACTATGAAGAAAGAAAACTGCTCATTGGTATTACTAAATTGACAGCAGATAATACATTCCAAAAGTGCATACCTTGGATTGCATTTAGACCAAAGAATAACCTGACAAAGACACATATTTATCAAACGAAAGCAGGTTGGCCTTAAATTGAACAAGCTATATTGGATGATAGGCAGATAATCACAACTATATTTGACAAATAAGATTGTTGTAGGTACTAGGTTGTTTTAAAACCAAATTAAGCACATATGGCATCCAGCTTTGGAGTACCACCAGAAATTCCAATACAGAAATCTTGTCAATGTTCCAAAACAAAGTGCTTTGGGTAATAACAAACGCGTCTTGGTATTTTTTTGAAGTGCCTTTAATGAACAACTCGAAAGAACACCAAGACGACTAAACCGTTTTAAACCGTCAGACTTAACAAGATTATTAACTTAGTTTAAATTCTGAATTTATTTAATTGATAGTTGTTTGCTGTAAAAATTTTTGATTGTTTTAATAATTGTGAATGTATAGATTTAATTTAATGAACCGATTATTTTAATTCTACTTTTCACTTAAGTATAGTAACTTAATTGATGTAAGGAGAATTTATTGCTATCAAGTAATCTTTTTACATGCCATAGTTTGAGATTGTCATATAAAATACTATATAATGAGAGATTGTATGATTAGTGGAGTTAAATAAAAAAGTTACTATACGGGAAAGTTAAATTTTAAAAAATGTGAACAAGAGTTACTTCTTAAAATTATAATAAATATTTACCTGCAGCTATTGTAATTTGACTAATTTAGAAATAACATATTAAAATACACAGACGGGAAAATTCTAAAGCTTTTAAAGTGTTTATAGAGTCACCATTAAGTAAATTTGTGTGCCATTTCTTATTTCTTGTGGGTCGATTTCAATTTACCATTGAATCATTGCCCTTTGTTTCGAACTTGAACATCTAGCTGTAAACTGATCATGCGTTAAAATATAAATAAAGTCAGTGCATTTTTTAACATTATAATACCTTCAGTTTAACTTAAATTGTGTTTTTATTTTAGAAAAAAAAAGTAAATGTTATAAGTAATATTCCATAATGAAATCATCAATTTTGTATATAGGTATTGCAGAAAAAATGTAGTTTTTAGTTCCGACAGCTTAGTTGATAAAGCATGTTCCATCATCCTTTAAAGTTTGGATTTTATTTTTAACGAAATATTAATAGAGTTTTCAGAAAATAAAAAAGTTTATATTGTCCGCCATTGTACTAACTTCTTACTCGTTTATCTATAAATTGTATTATATTAAAAAAAAACTTAGAAAACTTTCTTTCAAAAAGTTTATAAAAAACTTATCAGAATTTTTTATTCGCTAAAGTTTGTTATTCACGCACAGTTTAGCTTCTCTAAATATTTAGAAAAAATTCGGGAAAACATCATTTAAATATTCCACGTGCGACCTACGTTCTTCTTCTCTTTACATTTTGAATTTACACCGAATATTGTTTTTTTCTGTTACGAATTTCATGATTAAAGTAATGCGGAACATTACTAGAAAAGAATTTAACTTAAGCTCAACACACCTATAATAACCACCCTTATGGTGTAGCCGTTTCTATGACTACACCCTTAACTGTAGCAGTTGCGGCCCTCCAGTGGTTTGAAAACTTTAAACATCTGTTATTTTCTTGCACTGATCTAATTTACTTGAAACGAAAACACAATTACTTTAGATTCATTAAATTCTAAAACGGTACAGGTGTTAGAAAACTTCTACAAATGAATAATTTATTATTTGGAAGAAAAATATAACAAAAGAATTTTCTTTATAACTAAATTACCGCCACCCCTTCACGTAATCATTTTTCATTATTATTTTGTAATGGATATCAACTTCGGACACTTAGATAAATGATAAACAGTCAGTTAAGTAATTTATTATTAAAAAGCCTTAATTCTGAAATTTCGGTTGGTTTGTTCAAGGCATACGTATTGACAACTGGCACATTTAATTCATTGCATGAATTATGATGGTATCTCTGCACAAAATAATTTAATAGCTACATTTTTTTTATATATTGAGTTATAAAATAGTTACGACTTTAAGATAAGTGTCTCAAAATTGCTGGGAAAAAAACAAGCACTTGCTTATCTAAAGAAACACGTGGAAACGGGGTATTGCCGATGACTCATGCTCACTGCTTGCACATTGGGTACATATTTTATACAGGATGTGTGTTCCTCTTGAGCGTTTCAAGTCCATTAACACGCTCAATTTAGACACGCACATTTTATTTAAATATATTTGGCCTATAAAAAGAATCAGGGCGATTAGCCGAACAATGACTTCTTTAAAAAGGATATGATTGAATTTTATTATTTTTTGATAATGCAATTTCTTGTTGTGAGAAAATTGTGAATGTCTAACCAATAATCTTAATTTGTAGAAGTGCAGAATCATATGCAGCATACTTGGAGAATATGCCGTGGTTAGCTATTCCTTGGCAGCAAATAGCCATACGAGCTGAACTGGCCCAGCTTTATGGTATAAGAGGAATTCCCACGTTACTACTTTTAGACGGAAATGGTCACCTCATTACAATGGACGCCCGAGCTGAATTGGCAGAAGATCCACTAGCACAAGTAAGTATCTCATTACACTTGATGTACAGCAAATTAATGCAAAGCTTTTAGAATTTCCCATGGAAACCGAGACCTGTAAACGTTTTAACTGAAAGGTTTGCGGCCAAATTACACGATTATCCTGCCATAATTTTGTTTGTTGGTGAGATATCGAGTTAAAATAAATTTTATTGTTAAACTATTTTTATTTTTTTAGATGGAGAAGAAACAGAAATTCAGTTTGGAGAATCTGTGCTATCCCCTGCGGCAGATAATTACTATAAGACAAATAACATAAGTTTTAATACTCCAATTGAAGATTTTTCAAATAATTGCAACGACGATCATTATTTACAATTTCTGATAGCAATAGATACAGAAACTAGTGACGTATTAAGAGATTTGGTAGGATTGGATGATGTGGTACCACTCTTGATAGGCTTAGACATTCCGAATCACAGATTTGCGATAATGGAATATGGCATCGAAATAACTGCTGATAGTGTCAATAACTTTGTTGAACGATTTCAGAAAGGAGATTTACAGTTTCGCAATATTAGCGAACATGTCTTAGATACTGATAATATTGTAAATAATGTTTAATACAAAAAGCTAGTGATATAATTTAATGTTGAGATTTAGCGGAAGGTTAATAATGTAGACTGTAGAGGATAAAATGTTCGTCGAGTTATTTTCATATTTATAAAATGTGTAATAAACTAAATTTTCGGTTTGTAGCATTAAACTGGAATATCAAACAATCTTTACAATGAAACCATTTCTCATCTATCCAATCATCCATCCATCATCCAGGAAAAGAAAATGTTAGTTTAATGTTTGAAAAACTTTCTATTTTTCGCCGAAGCTGTTAGCAATTATAAATATGTAGCAGATCCGGAATCCGGAATGTGATAAGGGTTAAATTCATCTGTTTAACTACATTTGAAACAAATTATTTGGAGCTCTGTATATTTTAATGTTAGATACGTTTAACTGCAATTCTAACTAGCTTCAAGAACTCAAATTTCTGAAACTACTAGTCTAATAGTCTTATATTTGCACGCTTTCTTAGTTTGACGGTAAACTTTAGTTATCCAATACCTAGATGAATATTTTTATAGTTAGACATCGAATGTTTCAGTTTTTTAGGAATAGTAAAATTAATTATGAAATTTTGACTATAATAGGTATAATTAAAATTCTGTCGATGTCGTATATTGCCGTGACGTGTAAAAAATTATCTGTATAGCACTATTTTAGGTACATTCTTGTTGACCAACAAGAGATTCTAAAGTGCCACTTATTATCGTTTTTACTGGACTATTATAGCATAAAATAACAGATGACGATGATACAACTTACCCTCTAAAATTGCTGCAAGTTGTTGTTTATGTATTAAACAGTAGTTGAAAACTTTATGTGTCCAATAGAAATGTAACCATTTGTTTTTATAGAATTCCTTTACAGAATTAACTTAACTGAACGTTAAAGTTTAACACCCGTATTCATAAAAATTTCTTAAAGTGTCGCTCAGGAATGTTTTAGTTATAATACTGCTATAGGTTATGGGTTACAGCTGATTGGTTGTTTTAGGTTATAAAATCAGTCTTATAACAGTGTTTTAGCGCTATTGAACGTTTATGAATAATGTTTTTTAACATTTTGCTTATAATAGCTTTATAAACCTGTTGTAACTTTTTATGAATACAGCTGTAAATATGTAAAACTAAAATTGACTTTGACACATTTTTAATATTGAAGAGGGTTAGAAATTAATAAATATTTAAAAAAAAGGTAAGATTGTAACAAATTTAGGTAATTTGTTTTCTCTTAACCACGACACTGTCTTGCATACCTTTAAACCATACGCCTATGGCGGATTTTGCTTGAAATATTTTATGCATAGGGGAAAAGGAAAGGGAGCGGTTTAAGTTGGATGTGCGAGTCGCAATTTCAAATAACAAAATTTTGTTTTGATAGGTAAGAGAATTATTTTGCTTCGGTAGCTTCGGTACCTAGATGTGCCATTTACTAGAATTTTGAAATTTGAGCAATTTTAATTTTATCATCACGATATTAACATTTGTCACAATCACTACTTGTTTGGTGCTTTTTTTTGCTTCGACTATCTTTCCCATAGTTCTTGGTGCAAAGCGAGAACGGTTAAAATCATTTATGTTGTTACTGCTGAACCCGTAGGTCAGAGGTAGAAATGTATAAGGTAGAAAATTTCTAAGCTTATCGATAGCTATATGGGTGAGTAGTTTTATTTGCCTTTTAATCTTTCGGTTCTTTCGGATCTGTAAGCAGTTAGTTTCTTTTCTTTTTAATCACATTGAATAGTTACCCATAACATCTTTTGGCACCACGGTTTGCTAAAACCATTCGTTTGAATTTTTTCTCTACCTATAACTGTTCTACCTATAACCTATCACAACATGTCTACCTATAACTGTTACCAGCGCAGCGTGACCACGTTATTTCTATATTTTTTTTGTTGGATCTCTAGTATTGGAAGTAAACAAATAATTTTTTTACACGTATGTTTTCTCTGAAGAGCTGAGACTTAATTAGAGCCCTCTACATAAAAAAAAAGCTGGTAATTTTTTCAGCATTTAGAGAGAGGTTGTATTTTTCCCTAAGAGGAGAAACAATTTTTATTTCAAGAGAACTTACAACAATTGTCTTGATCTTATTAGATCTTTATTATGGAATTATAATTATGAAACTTGGTAAACAGCGAACTTTGAAAATAAAATCCACAAAGAAAACCACGTAATAAATATATTAATTCGATTTTTACCTTTCTTATTTTGCTGTTATCTCAATTTTCTGGCATCTACCCCATCTCTATTTTTGGATTTCCGCAATATTTTTATACATTTGATAACCCTATCATTATTGAAATAGCTATTGGGTTTTCCATCAGTAGGAATTTGTTTAGATACCCTTTTGATTCATTTTGTACCGTACCCTCCAGACGGGATTACTAACAGTTTAAACGGCGTGCTTTCTCTAGCTTTTATATTTCGTCCTTTAAATAAACTTCACGGAATAAGTCTATAACAAAATTCAATAACTGTACAGAATTCTGTGTATGTTTCCAAAATAAAAAATGTGTTGTATTATTTCAGTGGCGTATTTTCCGCTGCCATATGGTCGCAATTAAGCAAAAAAGTCTTGCTCAAATCAATTTATTAATTAATATTAATTTAGTATTAAAATCAATTTATATAATATATATATTGAGATGTATTTAAAAAAGGGGTAAAAAAAGGCGAGTAGTGAAGGAATAATAATAAACCAGGTTCCAGCTGGATTTTGGAAAGAAATTAATCTCTCGAAATTTAATTAAATAAAAAAAAGAAAAGGAAAAGGAAAAGGAAAAGGACAAATAATTTCGAGAAGAAGCTCTCGAAAGTATAAAAAATAGAATTGTTGAAGTGGTGTAGAAGTAAAGTTTGGAAAGAGGATTGCTAGAGAAGAAATAACTGTGGCGGAGCAAAGAACGGCGGCGATAGTACAAAAGGAAATAAAATAGTGCAAAAAAAAAGATATTCCGTTAACGGTATATTTAAAGTTTAATTTCATTAGTTTAAGTTTCTGTTTATGTTCATGTTGTTTTATGTTTATAGAAAATAAAGGTACGGTGATTAACCACATTCAGTTTTATTTTTAAAATTACAAACGTTTAGATTGGTGACGAAAACTCCAAGTACCACCAGGGGATTTATCTGGTTGAAGTGTAAAAAAAAACACGACAATATATATAGGCGGGGTTCCTACAGCCTTTGCCGCATCCCGCATTTTGATCGCCACACCTCTCTATCTTGCCAGTCTTCCTCCTTCATTGCTCGATCCGCCATTATCTCTCTTATCCTTTGCATCCACGACCTGTTGGGTCTTCCTCTTTTTCTCCTTTTGTTTGCTGGTATATAATTTATAGCTCTTTTTGGCCACCGATGCTCGGACATCCTCATCACATGCCCATACCATATTAGTTGCCAAGACTCTATTCTGTCCACGGCTGTATACGTCCTGTTGGTTTATCGTCTAATCCATCTCAGCAGCCTCAATAAGTCTCTTGTCTCTGCTCGTTATTTGTCAACATTCTGCTCCGTATGTTAAAATTGGTTCCACTACTGCTCTATAGATGGTCATTTTTGTATGTAACCTAATCCTGTTGGACCATAATAAAGAATTTAAAATCCGAATACTTTTCCGACCTTGTTGGGCTCTACTACATATGTCTCTTCGTGATGTTCCTTCTTCTGAAATTATGCTGCCCAGATATTTGTACTCCCTGCTTTTTCTTATTTCTTTGTTTATTTGGAGCTCCACATCGAGTTTGCGCATGTCGCTTGTTTGCACTAGATATTCCGTCTTTTTCTTGTTCATTGCCAACCCCCACTTTTGGTACTCTTCTACTAATTTCCTATACATAAAATCAGCGTCCTCTTCATCGTTTGCAATGATGATCTGATCGTCCGCAAATAAGAGGGTTGTCAAATTTGTCTCTCCCACTTCTACTCATACCTCGTGTTCATCTCCTCCATGCGTCCAATGCTTCTTTAATGTAAATTTTAAACAGGGTGGGAGACAGGCAGCAACCCTGCTTTAGGCCTTTAGTAATTGTAAACTTTTCCGACTTATTGTTTTCCCATTTAACCAAGACCTTTGCATCCCGATAGATGTTCCAGATTACACCTCACTAATGCCAACTTTCGTCATACTTTCAAAAAGTTTTTTAATTGGAACAGAAACGTAGGCCATTTTGAGATCTACGAATACTAGATGAGTGGGCAAACTTCTAGCTTTTCTTTTTTCAATGATTTGCTGTATTACAAACACGTTATCCATGCACGATCTTCCGGCGCGAAATCCATTCTGCTATACAACTTCTCTACTGAACTAGTCACGCTGATTCCCCGATAATTTTCACACATCTTTTTACTTCCTCTCTTGAAGATGGAGCTTATATAAGCTAAATTCCAATCATCTGGGACGTCTTCTCCATTTATCATACATTTGTTGAATATTTTTACCAGAATTTCGTGTAACACTTCCAGTCCATACTTGACCAATTCAATAGGAATGTTTCCCGGTCTCGCTGCTTTTCCGTTCTTTATTTCTACTAGAGCTTCTTGGATTTCTTTCACTGTTATTTCCCTTACGCCGGTACGTCCTTCGTTGTTCTTGATTTTCTTAATATTTAGATTGTTTTTATCGAATTCTACCCAATCCTCATTCAGCAGTCGCTTATAATAATCTCTCCATTGCTTTATACTAATTAAGCTAATACTACTTGCTTGTTTCCCCTCTCTTCTTATATTTTTTATTGTCTTCCACGCTTGCGAGACTCTTGTGCCACCTAAATACCTGTCTAGTTCTTCATATTTCTTTTCTCACATTTCTTTCTTTTCTCTCGTTACTTCTCCTTTTACTACTCTATTCCATTGCATGTAAACCTCTCTGTCTTCATCACTCCGTGTGCTCAGCCACTTCCAGTAAGTACTCTTTTCCTGTTCCACTAGTTTTTTCAGTTTTTCGGAGAACCATTCAGGCTGTTTATTTGCCTTTTCGTCACATCCTAGAGCTTCATTTGCTGCTTCTTGTACACATGTTTTTACTTGTTGGTACATTATTTCCACATTCATTGTTCTTGTGCTAACTCTTTGTAATTTATTTGCTAGCCGAAGTTTATATAGAAACTTCACGGATTCCTGTCTCAAGCTTTCTAGGTTATATTTCCAGCTCTGTATTCTCCTTCCTTCCTTTTGTTCTTTTTCCTGCAGTCCTTTTCCTGCGCTTGCCTTTCTGTAATTAACTATAACCTTTGCCATTACTAAATAGTGGTCTGTTCCGCATTCTGGCCCCTGGTATACTCTGACATCTGTAGTTTTTAATTTTGAGTTTTGACTTTGGATTATATAGTCAATTATCGTTTTGAGTTTTCTGGTTGGCTGCTCCCACGTGAATTTATGAATGTCCTTATGTGAGAAGAACCCGTTCATTATTCTTAACGACATGTTTTTGCATAAGTCTCTCAAACGCATCTCATTGTCATTTGTTGTTATTTCACCATACATTCCGACCACTGGATGATTTTCCTCTTGTCCCACTCTTTCGTTGAAGTCTCCGAGTAGGTATATCTCGTTGTCCATTTTTATTTCGGATAAAACTTCTTGCAGTTGTTCGTAATACTTATCCTTATCTAATTTATCCGCGTCTTCGCTTGTCGCGTACGTCCCAATAACTGCAATATTGTGGCCATTTTTATTTATCTTCAGCTTTATTATTTGTTCGTCTATCTTCTCCCAGCTCTTTATTTTGCTTCTAAGGTCTTTGTAGATTGCAATAGATACCCCTCTCTTGGCTCTTGAGTCCTTACTTACTCCACTGTATATATGCACATATTCACCTACTATTTCGTTTCCTTTTCCTTTCTTTTTAGTTTCCGTAAGTACACATATATCGATCTTCATCTACTTCAGTTCTTCAAATACTTCACTTTGTTTATTCCTGATTCCTTGCACGTTCCAAGTAGCCAGTTTCATAGTCCGTTTTCGTAGCTTACGTCGTAATCCTTTAAGACTGTCTTGGTTCCGAGGCGATGTATCGAAATTTTTAGCGCATTTGTCTTTTTCCAAGTGCCGAGTTGCTAGCCCGACGACTAACCTCCAACCTGGATGACCAGGTCAGTTTTTGTTTTACGGTGGGTATTTTATTTCCCCACTACCCTTTAGGCAGGCAGAGTTGCCTACCTGATGAGCTTTCCCCAATTCCAATGGGAACGCACCCGATGGAGGTAACTGATAAATCCCCTCACGGAAATCAATTTATTAAAATTATAATAATGAAATTACAGTTTTATTCTGCTTGTTTTGTACAATGCAAGCTCTTCAATATATTCGATGATGTTATTTTCTACATTTTTTCGGATTGCCAAAGTACTTAGATTTGTTAATTTCAATATGGACATTGTAGAACTTAAATAATTTTTAATCACTTTAAATTTAGAGGATCTTTTTTTATAACTGGCATTACCTATGACAGCTGTGAGGAATATACTCAGCATTATAACTATAGTTGGTAATCCTTTTTCAAGTTTGAACTTTGGATTAAAAATAAACTTTAATAAACCCAGTGCGTCAAAATACCTAAATAAGTTCTTTATTATAGTCTGTTGTATAGCTACGAAAGTCTGTAGATGCACGCACTTATGCTTGTGACATGCTTGGACAAAAGTGACTATTGGTGGTTCGCCTACAGATTACAGCTTCAAAAATCTAACTTTTGATCTTTGCAATTTAATTTAATATTATTTCTGTAGACAGAATATACCTCAATCTTAATGGATGGTGATCTCGGTTATCTTAAGAAATCTGAAGTAATAAATAAAATTAATTTTAATAAAGGTTATTAAGATAATATCTGATAAACAAATTTAAATAATAATAAAAATATAAAATAATAATTTCCAAAAACAAACACAGCTAACAAAACCAAGACAGAAGAATCAAAATTTTATCTAATAACATTGTAATTGAAAATACAGATTATCTTTCTCTGCGCATTTTCTTTGTTATGCTTACGGCCGTTTAAATCTTCATTAAAGCTGATTGCAGAATTTAATTTAAAGAAAAAGAAAAAACTCCATTAAAAAAATAATATAAGTACTCCCGTAATCAGAAAGCACTAGAAGCATATTTCCTTTCCCCAAAATGTAGAATATTGGAAATTTTCATATTCTTAAAGTACAAAAAAATAATTAAAATGAATATATTATTGAAAAAATTAGAAGTATTATCTATGAAAATAAAACATAGCTGTGGTACAGGACAAGAAAAAGTGTTAAATTAAATGTACATGTAGTTTTGCATTATTTATTACTCTATTCATATTTATTGCATTAGTACTATTATTTAATTTTGTTGCGATTGAGTATTTTTGACAAGTTAATTTGTTTTTTAATTAGCTTTGCCAGCATTACCATTATGTGGTTTTGCTTCAATTGTATGTACTCCTTGTCTTATCCCAGCTCCTGCACCAGCTCCCGCGCCACCTCCTGCACCAACACCAAAATTAGCTCCTCCTCCAAAACCTGCACCAGCTCCAGCATTTCCACCATCACTTTGAGAATCCACCTATTAATAAAAAAATATTACAATTTTTAATAGTAAAACAGTATCCTGCTGATATGCCCAAAATATTAAGACTCGAAAATATTAGAATATTCTTTAATGTCTACGGGAGTGTATTGTTGTGAATACTGGATGACTATGTAAAGGTTAAAAATCAGTGTTTGAATATTGTCCAATTTTAAGAGAAACATTGTGAAGCTAGTATTAAAACAAAAATTAAAAAAAAATGTGTGTTGCTTACCAAACACATTGCACACACTACTACTAGAGCAAAAATTAAGAACTTCATTATTATTCTGTGAGATTATTTACTGTTCAAGTAAAACTAAATTATTGACAAAAATGTACGGTTTATATAGGTACTACATGTTAAAATTATATAATTTTCTTTATACTTTACATATTTACCTATGTATGTAATTATTATAATATATTATATTACCATCATGTATTCATAATAAGCGGTTTGTGTGGTACTAGATTCGGTATAAATAATTACTTAAATATTCTAAATTTATTATGTTATATTTAATTTGTATCTCTTTGTGCTCTACGGCTCTAAATATGTATAATCTTGACGTAACACATGTGAGAATTTAAATTGCAAAAATATAAGTAAACTAAAAAAGTATGAAATTAAATTACATCTTCATATTAAAGCTAAATTTGATAAAACAAAAAAAAAACTAAAATATTTAGAATTTTAGCCACATTAAAAGTTCAAAGCCACCTGTAGCCTAACTACGGTCTCATGAAGTATTTGTGGTTGAAACCAACAAGAAAAATAAAACAACCACTATCTCATTTCAATTAATTTTCTTGATATACCATCTCGGAAAATAAGGCGAAGATGATCGAGTACTGGAATATAGTAGCTCTATAAACAATTTCTTTTAAAGGTAAAAAATAAAAAGAAGCAATATTTTATTATTTTCAAAAATCTCAGAAAAAACTCTAATTATGTTATTCGTCTAATCGCTTACATTATTATCTACTTATTATCTTTTATTATCTCTAATCACGGAAAAAAGTCAGATTGTGTTATTCGGCTAATCGGTTCTTGACATACCATAAATATTATCTACTTTGCGAATAATAAGCTATTTACACCCTAGTTATATAATCTACTATTCTATCTGTTAAGACATATACGATAAAAACATAGAAACAAGTAATATAGTTACTTATATCTTATATCTTTACCTTGCTGTCGCTCAGAGTTCTTCGTTATACGTAAAAGAATAGTAACCAGTTATTTTTTTAATTATCCTTTTTTTTATCTTTAATTTCTAACCAGTGGACCACTTGCAGCTGTACGCTGGATGTACAACAAGCCAGTTTTATTTTTGTCAACTGTAAATAATCTTTGCGTGACCACTACAGGGCAGAGAAAAAATAAAAATGGGCAAAAAGTAACTGTTTCTTGCTCGGTTGTATTGTCAATGTACAATGCAATAATGTGAGCAGTAGATCTATTAGATCAACTTCGAGAAAGCTATGCTATTGGTAAGCGTTCGGTCAAGTGGTTGCATAGAATTTTCTACCTTTTAATATATCTTGGAATTATAAATGCGTATTTGTTGTACAGAAAATTAAAAGAACTCCTACAAATCAGATTTCTTTTTTGAATATCCTTAGCGAAGCAACTTATTGAAGAATTCAGTTCACGAAAACGTCGTTGTCGATCAAATTTCAAGGCAAAACAACATAATGGTTCAGAAGATGTACAGTTAGTCGGGGTAGAAAAACATTTCCCAGATAAGATTTCTACCTACAGAAGATGCAGATATTGCAGTACCAAGCACGTTGAAAAACAAACGAAGTATAAGTGCACAGGATGCGACGTCCCTTTATATAATATTTATCATTGTTTTATAAATTTTCATGCAAAGTAACATTGTTATGTAATGTTTAGTATTATGTAATAAAAATCAAAAGTAATTTTAACTTTTTTTTATAATTTTTCATGGGAGTACAACTTTTAACAAGCCGTTAAAGTTAACAGATGGTTTCTATTGGCTTGTTAAATTTAAAGTTAAATGATTTATTAAATACAGATATAAATATTTGTTAAAAAGAATCTTTTTTGTAGACAATACAGCTCAAATATAAATAGTAAGAAACTAAATAAAACAAACATCCACGACAAATAATGTAAACATATGCAATGATTTTTAATTTACGCAATCGAATGTATTTAAAAAATAACTCGACGTTCACTGGTTCATTCAAATTTTTATAAAATTAGTTGACATACCTATTTGCCGAGTTGCTTCTAAACTTGTTGGAAATCAAGTGATAACTTTTATCAATATACTATTATACTGAAAATTTTAGATAATTTTTAAACCGTAGGGTTTTTTAATTCTACCTTGATTATGATAATATAATTACTTTTTATGAACACTTTTAAAAAGTGTTTTATTCGGAACAGAAGTGACTATTTGTGGTTCGCCTACAGACTACAGCTTCAAAAAATCAACATTTAATCCTTGAAAATTAATTAAGTATTATTTTGTACACAGAATATACCTCAATCTTAAAAGATGGTGATTTAGGTTGAAATCTAAAGTAAATAATAAGATTAATTTTAATAAAATTATTAAAATAATATCTGATAAACAAATTTATTTAATAAGAAACATATGAAATAATAAATCCGAAAAAAACAGCTAACAAAAACAAAACATTTATTTATGTAATACAATAATAATTAAAAAAACAGATAATAATTTTTCTCTGCTACAGTTCCTCTGTTATGCTTACGACCGTTTAATTTTTCATTAAAGCTGATTGCAGAGTTTAATTTAAACTTTAACATAATATCGTAAATATGCTATTAAAAAAATAATGAAAGTACCCACGTTGTCAGAAAGCACTGGAAGCATAAGGCGTTTTCGAAAATTGATCCGGTACATATCTACCGTTTACCTCCCGGTAAACAGCTGATTTGCTGGTGCATGTGCAGTGCATGGATAAGGTAGATTAATTTTCGAACGTTTATTATACCCACCGGTAGATTATTAGATCAAATTGTTCACCTAACCTCAAAGTTTATGTATAATTTTTATATACTTAATACTGAAATATGTATGCTGTATATAATATAAATATGTATGCTGTATAAATAATATAAATATGTATAACGCTGCGTACTGAATACCACGACTAAATAAATTGACTAAAAAAGATAGGTTAGGTAACCTCCGGTTAATAATTTACCATCTCGAAATGTCGATCCACAAACGGTTAACCTTGGTTAATCTGGTACATGCACCTGGTGGATTTAGTAGAATTTTCGAACGCGGTTAAAATTTACCGATTGAATTTTCGAACGCAAGCGGTGAATGCGGTATCTACCAGTCATCTACCGGATCAATTTTCGAAAACGCCTACTAATCACATGATAACTTGTGAGATTTTTGAAAAAACTATAAAAAATATTAAAAATATTTGCTCTTTGTTTACAAACAACTGATTTAACCTAGAAGCTGCATGAACTTCTAGGAGTTCTTAATATTCGCTTACAAAACACCGAGACATCAAAAGCAAATACATTATTTGTTTAATTACAAATAGAAAGCTTAGGTTAAGTAGTTATAAAAAACTACCGTTTTTTAATTAATTTGGACACAGATAAACAAAACATTTCCGTATAAACCAGGATAAACAGATGAACATCCTACTGATGTATACTGGTTTTGGCAGACATATTGAAGTTGTCGCTAGCGCCACTATCGGTAGTGTAAAATCCCTATATCCGAAAATAAAACCTAGCTGTGGTACAAGACAAAAGAAAATGTTAAAAATAAATGTACATGTAGTTTTTGCATTATTTATTACTCTATCCATATTTATTGCATTAGTGCTATTATTTAATTTTGTTGCGATTGAGTATTTTTGACATGTTAATTTGTACTTTAATTAGTCTTCTCAGGGTTACCATTATGTGGTTTTGATTTAATTGTATGTACTCCTTGTCTTATCCCAGCTCCTGCACCGGCTCCTGCTCCACCTCCTGCACCAACTCCAAAATTAGCTCCTCCTCCAAAACCTGCACCAGCTCCAGCATTTCCACCATCACTTTGAGAATCCACCTATTAATAAAAAAATATTACAATTTTTAATAGTAAAACAGTATCCTGCTGATATGCCCAAAATATTAAGACTCGAAAATATTAGAATATTCTTTAATGTCTACGGGAGTGTATTGTTGTGAATACTGGTTGACTATGTAAAGGTTAAAAATCAGTGTTTGAATATTGTCCAATTTTAAGAGAAATATTATGAAGCTAGTATTAAAACAAAAATTAAAAAAAAATGTGTGTTGCTTACCAAACACATTGCACACACTACTACTAGAGTAAAAATTAAGAACTTCATTATTATTCTGTGGTATTATTTACTGTTCAAGTAAAACTAAATTATTGACAAAAATATACGGTTTATATAGGTACCACATGTTAAAATTATATAATATTTTTTATACTTAACATATATTTACCTATATAATTATTATAATATAATATATTTACATCATGTATTCATAATAAGCGGGTTGTGTGGTAGTAGATGTGTTATAAATAATTACTTAAATATTGTAAATTTATTATGATATATTTAATTTGTATCTCTTTGTGATCTTCAGCTCTAAATATGTACAATCTTGGCGTAACAGATTTCAGAATTTAAATTGCAAATATAAGTAAACTATAAAAAAGTATGAAATTAAAATTACATCTTCATATTAAAGCTAAATTAAGTAAAACAAATGAACTAAAATACTCATTGTTTAGGCTATCTTAAAAGTTCAAATCTATCTGTGGTTTAACTACAGCCAATGCCATGAACTACTATTTCTGATTGTAACCAACAAGAAAAATACAACAACCATTATATCATTTTAACTAATTTTTTGGTAAGTTCATCCTGGAAAATATGACGAATATGATAGAATACTAATATTTAGAGAATTACTCTGGAATAGGTCTCTATCTTTCAGAGGTAAGAAATAAAAAAAGCAATATTTTATTATTATCAAAAATTACGGAAAAAAGTCGGATTGTGTTATTCGGCTAATCGCTTTTCGACATACCATAAATATGATCTACTTTGCAAATAATAAGATATTTACATCCTAGTTATATAATCTACTATTGTATCTGTTAATTAAACGATAAAAACATAGAAACAAGTAATAGAGTTATTTATAAATACTTATTTCTTACTTCTCTCTTTCAGAGTCATTTGTCTTACGTAAAGGCATAGTAACCATTTATTTTTTGACGTGATAACGTCTTATAAATCGATATACGACTGCACGCACAAAACAACATGACTCATTGTCACGTTCCGCCTGAGCCATGTGTGCAAGCGAAAGCGCGGAACAAGCGATAGAGAAGCACGATCGGCTTACCTCGCACATGTTATAACAATATGTCAAAAATGACAAGGCGGGCTTTTTAAAAGCAGCCATTCAAAAAAATTCATTTAATTGTATAATTTCGTCATTTCAAATTAACAATTCATTAATATTGGTTTGATTTCTATAACTAATTGTTCGTGATTATATTTAAACAAATTAATTACATTAATTTTGCAAAACCTGTAAATAATATTTAAAAATTAATGTTTTTTACCATAGTTTTAAAAATATTTATGTTTTAATGGCAAGTTAACGCAGTGCAAAGGAATATATTATTATATCAAGCGTTTTGGCGGGCTTTTTAAAAGCATCAGTTTCATGAATTCGATTTATTTGTCCAATTTCATCCTTTTAAGTTAACACTCGGTTTACGGACGATAATTTTACGTCATAAAAAAACATAATTCAATTCAATTCATAAAAGTATGCAATTTTTTATCAATATTTTTTTATGACGTTATCACGTAAAATTATCGTCCGTAAATCGACTTTACAGACAACCCAAGTGCCACATGTTTTTTTATTTTAGAAGAGTTCTCTTGGTAGATACCTCTGTGGTGTGCTATTGCCGTTACCTGCTAAAAAAAGAATTTTTTTAAAGACAATTGAAGATCTTTTTGGCCAAATTCTGGAGTAGTTGAAACATTTCATGAATTTCAGCAGTTACTGTATCTAACGAACAAAGCATTTTTCTATTTAAGTCGTCATCGTGGGATAAGCCATCTATCGACAAGATTAGCCAGCTCCGCCGTTTCTTGCAACACCATACAAAAATGATGCCCGAGGTATCTCCCCCCCCCTGCCGTTGCTCCGCTACTGAATAATTTTTTGTTGCTGTAGAATTTCATGCCTATCGAAGGTCATGTTAATGTCGTTCACGACGCGACATTTTCCAAGGATATAATCTTTTCACATCCGTATTGATATAAGTAAAAATAAAAATGTTCCATTCATTGTGACAGTAAGAAATTTAACCTATTATTTTGTATGCGTTGTTATAAAATCTTAATCAATCATATAAATTCTTATAAAATATGATAATTCCCAGTAAACACAAAATCATATAGAAAAGTAATGTCAGCTTATAATATGTTACTTGGAAAACTGATTCTTAGACTTAAGTTTCAGTGGACGGAAAAGTCATACCACTTAAACTTGTTCTAAAATAAAATTATCAATACCTACTCTAAATTGAGTAGACAAGTAATAAGTTTTACAAACATAATATTATTGCATAATTATTTTAAATAATTTTTAACCCGAAGGGTTTATTAATATTCATAAAGATAATAAGTATTTTTTAAATATATTCATTCTTAACTTGTGATAAATATATCAAGTAAATTTAAAAGTAAACAAGTTAATTAAACGTAAAATATAAAATTTTTATTTTATAAGCTTTCGGCGAGTTGTATCGCCTTCATCAGAGGCGATACAACTTTATTTTACGTTTAATTAACTTGTTTACTTTTAAATTTACTTGATATAAGTATTTTTTATAAACACTATTATAAAATGTGTTTTATTGGAGACAACAGTGAATATTTGTGGTTCGCATACAGATTACAGCATTAAAAATCTAACTTTTGATCCTTGCAAGTTAATATAATATTATTTCTGTCCACATAATAAACCTCGATCTTAAAGGATGGTGATCTCAGTTATCTTAAGAAATCCGAAGTAAAAATAAGATTAATTTTAAATAGAACTACGTTCTGCTTTTTTTTAACCAGTTGTTATATCAAATTTCTTTGAGCACTTGCATATATTCTAGTAGGATGCTAACTTTGCCAGATTTAGATCACACTTGGGCTTAGATCACAGCAGTGCAGTTGGCGCAAATAATCGTCGAACTGCGATCTCCGGCTCTGTAGCATGTCGATTTAAGCTTTACACCACAGTGCTGTTGTTTTTTAATTTCAATAACGCTTATTAAGATAATATCTAATAAACAAATTGAATTAATAAGAAAAATACGAAATAATAATTCTTAAAAAACACTGCTAACCAAAACAAGACAAATAAATTCAAATTTTATATAATAAATTAATAATAGAAAAGACAGATCATTTTTCTCTGCAAAATTTTTTTCTGTAATGCTTACGGCCGCTTAATTTTTCATTAAAGCTGATTGCAGAATTTCATTTAAAATTTATCAAAAAAACGAATAAATATTACAAGAACGATGAAAGTACCCCTGTAACCAGAAAGCACAGGAAGTGCGTCTACCCAAAATGTAGAATATTGCAAATTTTCATATTCTGCAAGGCCAAAAAGAAGATCATTAAAATTATATTTTATTGAAAAATTCAGAAGTATGGTAGGTAGTATTCATAGCTGTAGCTATGGTACAGGACAAGAGAAAGTGTTAAAATTAAATTAATGTACTCGGAGTTTTTGCATTATTTATTACTCTATCCATATTTACTTCATTAGTGCTATTATTTAATATTATTGTGATTGAGTATTTTTGACATGCTAATCTGTTTATCAATTAGTTTTTCCAGGATTACCATTATGTAGTTTTGCTTCAATTGTATGTACTTCTTGTCTTATCCCAGCTCCTGCACCAGCTCCTGCACCAGCTCCTGCGCCAACTCCAAAACTAGCTCCAAAACTAGCTCCTCCTCCAAAACCAGCTCCAACATTTCCACCTCCATATCCTCCATCATTTTGAGAATCCACCTATTAATAAAAAAAACTATAATTTATAATAGTGAAACAGTATCCTGCAGATATGCTCATTTTATTAAAACTCAAAAATATTAGAATATTCTTTAAAGTCTACAGGAGTGACTTTTGTGAATACTGAATTACTATTAAGGTCAAAATTAGTGCTTGCTTATTGCCCAATTTTAAGAAAAACATTATGAAGCTAAAATTGAAATTGAAATTTAAAAAAATTGTGTGTTGCTTACCAAGCACATTGCACACACTACTACTAGAGTAAAAATTAAAAACTTCATTATTATTCTGTGGTATTATTTACTATTCAAGTAAAACTAAATTATTGACAAAATTGTGCAGTTTATATAGGTTTGAGTACTACATGTTGAAATTATATAATTTTTTTTATACTTTACATATTTACCTATATAATAATTATTATAATATACGTTTATAGCATGTATTCATAATAAGCGGGTTATGTGGTAATAGATGCGCTATAAATAATTACTTAAATATTCTAAATTTATTATGATACATTTAATTATTTCTTTGTGCTCTACAACTCAAAATATGTATAATCTTGACGTAACAGATAACAGAATTTAAATAGAAAATATAAGTAAACTTAAAACGTATGAAATTAAAATAGCATCTTCATAATATTAAAGCTAAATTTGGTAAAACAATAGAACTAAAATATTCAATATTTTGGCCATCTTAAAAGATAACCATTTGGAAGTATCTGAAGAGTATAACTACAACCAATGCCATGAAGTATTCGTGGTTGAAATCATCAAGAAAACTAAAACAACTACTATCTCATTTCAACTAATTTTCTTGAAATACCATCCTGAAAAATATGCCAAAGATGATCGAGGTCTTATACTGACAGAATTATTTTGGAAAAGCTCTCTAAACAATTTCTTTTAGAGGTAACCAATAGAAAGAAGTCAATATTTTATAATTTCCAAAAATTTCGGGAAAAAATCGGATTGTGTTATTCGCCTAATCGCTTCTTGATGGCTTAATGGCCGAAAATGAAGAGGACCTACAACGACTCCTGCATATTTTAAGTTTTTTAATAACGAGGCTTATCGGAGAGAATTTTTGTTTTCAAAGCAACAATGACCCCAAGCACACGGGGTATAAGTAAAGTATAAGTTATTTAAAAAACCAATTAAATTTACATGTGTTTGAATATGTTCTCACATCCAAAAATCACTTATGTTCACTCCTCTAGCAAGAATGGGCAAAAATCTTGAATGAGACGTTAGCAAAATTATTAAATAGAACGTCAAAGTTAAGCAAAACTGTCATCAAAAATAAGAATGGTCACATTGACAAATCAAAGGTTTAAAATTTATATACTTACATTTAATTTTTTGTATGCAAATAACTCAGGTGAGTATTGATTTTATAAGGTGCGTAATAATTTTACTATTTTTTTAGCTTTATAATGGGTGAAAAACGCACGTTATTAGAAAATGTGTAGGTATTGCCTTAGAATATTAAATAATAGCTAATATAAATAATATGGATAAAATAATAAATAGGAGTAATTATTGCAAAAAATATATAATGTGTATTTAATTTCAACACTTTTTAACACCTACTGTTACTTACTTATCAACATCCTATAAGCACAGTAAGTTTTGTAGTAGTTAAAACTAATAGAGGCCTTTATATCGTATTACATAGCTTAAAAAAAATTATCATATTTTATAACGTATTTTCTTCAAAATTCGTATTTAAATATTTTTGTCAGTTTCATTCTTATTTATTTAAATATTCTAGTCCAAACCTGTTAAATGTAAATTGTGTTTTTTATTGTTTTTTAAATATTATTTTTCGATGTAAGTATGTACCTATTCTTTACTTAACAGTTAAAATTCATTATTTTAATAATTTGTTTAGTTTGTTTATTTTAACATTACATACTACTAACTACCCACTATCCACTTAAAAATTCATTTCTTAGGTTATTTTTCTATTAAATATTAAATCAATTTGCAAGAATTAAAAGTTAGATTTTTTAACCTGTATAGTTTTTAGGCAAACCACAAATATAGTCACTTTTGTTCGAAATAAAACACTTTTTAAAAGTTTAAAAAAAATACTTATTATTATAATATAAATTAATAAACCTTGTAATATTTGGTTCTTCAATTTGAATTACCGCCTTCTCAAATCAAAGTTACAAACCAAACCAAAGCTGTGATCGTCAAGCAAACCTCGCACGTTGTGATCTCCCCTCGTAGTAACACTTACAAGTCCTTTTAAATTTGCGGATGGCTCTTTGAATGCTAACGTAGTTACCTTGCTTCCTAACCTTAAACTTAAACACATATGTCCAGTGGCGTAACCACTGCTAGGACACCTGAAGGAATAATTAGTACACACAATTTAAATAAAACACAGGATTCGGTTTAACGATGAATATATATTTAACCGAAAAAAAAGGTAGTCCAACAACCAATTTACCAGCAAAGTTAATCTCCTTGATATCATGTAATTCAGAATACTTTTGTTTGAAATTTGATTTAATAACTGTTCGATAGCTAATCTCTCTGATCGTAATGTTTTCTAATTGATTATTCATATTTATATTACCAACCACAACCTATAGTAATTTGTAAGAATTTCATGTATTCATTCTGATGTTCAATTCAATTGGTTTTATATTCCGTAAGACCTTAAATAATAACCCCTATATTCTAAATTATCCGTTCTTATAATTATTACCTCGTCACTTAAACTAAGATCGTCAGCTTAAAACTAGTACATCCCTCTTATTGCTAATTGGTCAGTTTCTTAAATGTAAATAAATTGTTTGTACTTAACTAAATAAATTCTCCATACTTTAGCAAATAATTATAGCCGCAAATAATAATCATGAAGAACTTTGTTAACACAGTTCTTTAATATTGTTTTTAATTGGTATTACCTTTTATTAGGTCAATCATTGTTATTTTAATTATATTCAATTTTTATTAAGTTAAATGTATTCGATTGTTACTATTTTATAAGTGGTCGCAAATAATCATAAGGCACGTTGTTAAAATTATCAATAACTGTCCTGAAATATCATAATTTTGTAGTACATCATTTAGATATATGAAAAAGAAAGGAGCGACATCACAGCATTTGCTATGTCACTTCCGGTTCTATTACAGTTCACCTTTTCAGTGACCAGCCTATTACTGCGACATATTTTGACCGCCATCTTATGATTCTAAGCGTCCACTCAATCTGTTATGCTTAATCATTTAAATTAAATTATCCCACGATAAATATATTTCTACTTCAAACACCCGCCTTCATTAAACTTATCTTTAACAACTCCTCTTACGTTTTAACCAAACTAACCATCGTAATGGTACGCCATTGGTAAAACATTATATGAATAATCAATCTTTCCCATTACATAATCCCACTCTCGTTTTAAATGATAATAGTATAAATCACAATCTCGAACAGTAATTAAATCTTATAACTGAAGATAAATTAATAAAAACTTAGATGCAACCTCGTATGTAAAAAAAAATTATTTAACCACGCGACTACGAACAATTAGTACCTACATTTCAACGTAATCCTGTATTAAATTCTTTTAACAAAATAAATCAAATATTTTAAACTTACGTATTTTAATTCTGTTGGTAACTAAATATGATATGAAATAATTTTAATTTCAATTACTTGATATTCTAAAACTGATGCACAAAGAACGACCGTCTCCCACAACGTTCAAAAATGTAAGGCCGTTGTTACCATCTAACGGTCAAATCTAACGGAAAAACTCCCACTACTTGCGTTTTAAATTCCACAGTTGCCAAATCGTTGTATTTTAAAGTAACCAAAATGAACTAAATTTAAAATTTCGCGCCCATTATATTCAAATTCAAATTTACAATATTACAACCTTTGGGTTAAGAATTATTTAAAGTATTAAAAATAATGTGTTGGTAAAAGTTATCACTTGTCTACTCAATTTATAGTATGTACATAAGTCTAAGAAAATACTAAAAGTTTTCCAAGTAACTAAAGGTGATGTCTTAATTTTATTAAGAGATTTTGTATTTACTAGGAATTGTCATTTTTTATAAAAATAATTGATTTTATTATTTTAAATTATTTAAAATTTTTATCATATTTGTATAATTATGTAATTTTTTAAAATTGTTTTCATTTTTCAATGTTATTTTTCTAGCTTATTTAAATATTCTAAGTTCAAACCTGCTAATTGTAAGTTATTGTCGTTTTTATTGTTTTTAAAGATTATTTTTCTATCTAAGGTATTCTTATGTTGTACACGACTGATGATGATTGAAAATAATCAAGAAATAGGGGCTTTTATAACGTATTACAAAGTTTTTATTTTAAATTTTTATCATATTTTTATAACGTAATTTTTTTCAAAATTCTTAGTCAGTATTTAAAAATTTTTCAATTTTGTTTTTCTTGTTTATTCAAATATTCTAAGCCCAAACCTGTTAAATGCAAATTATAATCGTTTTTATTGTTTTTAAATATTACTTTTAATGTAAGTACTGTGGTGGCACAGTCATGCATGCACACGCATGCAGGACAATCACTGCAGCTACATTCCATAGCATTACTTGGCCATTGGAAATTAATTTGGAAATCCAGGAACTTAAGGATAATGTTTCCGGTTAATAACAAAAAAAGCAAATGCTGAGCGTTGTCAAGGTTTATTATTATGATTAGCTGGAACAAGGGTTCGCATTTTAAATATTCCGCCTAATATAGTTATATTGTATAAAATTTAAATCTGTATATAATTAGTATTCTTGTTCACGTTGATTTATATTATTTACCAGAATAAAAAGTTTTGTTATAAAAACTAAATAATTGTTAAAACCACTAACAGTACCTATGTATTCTTTACTTAACAGTTAAAATTCTTTATTTTAATAATTTGTTTAGTTTGTTTATTTTAATTTAATATTATTTCTATACACAGAATGGTAACTCGATCTTAAATCGATCGATAAATGGTGATAGTTATGTAATAAAATATTAATTGAAAAGACAGATAATCTTTTTCTGCTACATTTTCTCTGTTATCCTTATGAACGTTTAATTCTTCATTAAAGCTGATTGCAGAATTTAATTAAAAATTAACCAAAATATCATAAATATAAATAGTATGCTGTTAACAAAATAACGATAGTACCACCGTAATCAGAAAGTACTAGAAGCATATACCATCTCTCCAAAATATAAAATATTTAAAATTTTTATATTCTGCAAAACCAAAATATATTTAAAATGTATATTTCATTCAAAAATTTCGAAGTACTCTCTGAAAATCAAATTAATAGCAGTGGTACAAGACAAGAGAATGTGTGAAAATTAAATGTACACATAGTTTTTGCATTATTTATTACATTATCCATATTTATTGCATTAGTGCTATTATTTAATTTTATAGCGATTGAGTATTTTTGACAAGTTAATTTGTTTTTCAATTAGCTTTCCCAGGATTACCATTATGTGGTTTTGATTCAATTGTATGTACTCCTTGTCTTATCCCAGCTCCTGCACCAGCTCCTGCACCAGCTCCTGCACCAACTCCAAAACTAGCTCCTCCTCCAAAACCTGCACCAGCTCCAACATTTCCACCATCACTTTGAGAATCCACCTATTAATAAAAAAAAATTACAATTTTTAACTGTAAAACACTATTCTGCAGATATGTCTAAAATATTAGGACTCGTAAATATTAGAATATTCTGTAATATCTACAGGAGTGTATTGTTGTGAATACTGGATGACTATAAAGGTAAAAATCAATGTTTGAATATTGCCCAATTTTAAGAGAAACATTATGAAGCTAGAATTAAAACTAAAGCAACACTAAAATTGTGTTGCTTACCAAACACATTGCACACACTACTACTAGAGTAAAAATTAAGAACTTCATTATTATTCTGTGTTATTATTTACTGTTCAAGTAAAACTAAATTATTAGCAAAAATATGCGGTTTATATATGTATGAGTACTACATGTTGAAATTACATAATTTTTTTTATACTTTACATATTCACCTATATAATTATTATAATATAATATATTTACATCTTGTATTCATAATAAGCGGGTTGTGGTAATAGATGCATGAGCTATAAATAATTACTTAAATATTCTAAATTTATTATGATATATTTAATTTGTATCTCTTTGTGATCTGCGGTTCTAAATATGTACAATCTGGATGTAACAGATATCAGAATTTAAATTGCAAAACTAAAAAAGTATAAAAATATTATTTAAATTAAAATTGCCAGTTCGTTTAGTATGACTTCCGGTTAGTACGACATTAATATCATCGGTCCCTTGGCCGTCGTTATAACCGGATTCTACTGTACTAATTAAAAAGTTCAGAAAAAAAAAAGTTACCAGAATTCTTAACAAAGAAATAAATTCAAATAAACCACTAGGCTTTGATCTTATCACTGGTCGAATTCTACAGGAGGTAGAATCCGTAAGTGTATCAAAGCTTTTACTCAAATTTTCAACGTCGTTATCAAAATAAATTATTTTCCTAATCAATGGAAAGTCGCCTAAATAATCATGATCCTCAAGCCGGGTAAAAAAGCCTAAGATGTTAAATCATACAGGCCAATAAGCTAGCTACCTGTGCTGGCTAAAGTTCTCGAGAAGCTTCTACTGAAAAGATTACTACCCATTATAGAAGAACAAAGATTAATTCCTTACCATCAATTTGGATTTCGGAACAAGCACGGAACTATTGAACAAGTGCACAGATTGGTCAGAAAAATCAATAGAGATCTCGAAGCTAAACGTTTTTGCTCAGCGGTTTTTCTTTCAGCCAGGCCTTCGACAAGGTATGGCACAACAGATTGTTATACAAACTGAAGAAACACCTTCCTTATCAGCATTATGAAATCCTCAAATCATATCTAATCAATAGACATTTCTTCATTAAACATTAATCTGAACTGACTGATCTCCATCCTATCCAGTCTGGAGTGCCACAAGGAAGCCTTCTCGACTACAGTAGCGACATTTGCAGATGATACTGTAATACTATTATCTCACAAAAATTCGGTAACAATATCTAAAAACCTGCAAACAAACCTAACATGGTTAAGAATTGGCTTGGAAAGTGACGTATTAAGGCTAACGAGACCAAATCGGTGCATGTGACCTTCACCATAAAAAGAGATACTTGTCCCCCTGTCAAGTTAAATATTGCATATTACCACAAGCGACGAATGCTAAGTACCTCGGCATCCACCTTGACAGAAGACTTACTTGGCGGAAATATATTTAGCAAACGCAAACAACTTGGAATCAAATTTAGCCAAACGTATTGAATTATTGGCACAACTCTTCCTTGAAAACAAACTACTACTTTACAAGGCAATAATTAAGCCTATCTGGACCTACGGCATCCAACTCTGGGGCTCGGCAGCTGAATTTAATCTAGAAATCCTCCAACGATTTCAAAACAAGGTGTTACGGACGATCGATGATGAACCTCGGTACATACCGAACAATATCATACAAAGCGATATTCCTATTGCTTCGGTCAAGGAGTCAAGAGGTTTGCAGAAATTACCATGAGAGACTTACAGTGCCTCCAAACATTTTCGTGAACAAACTAAAAGTGCCTATAGATGAAGTGCGCAGACTTAAAAGGTTTATATCTACTGACCTCATGAACAGATTTTGATTCTAATCTAAAAAAGTTTATGTTTAGTAATTTATTGTAACTCGGTGCCTATTCACATTATATACCTACTTATAATACATGCATAACTGTAAAGAGTTAATTTAAAATATGCAGTGTACACTGCAACACTTCTAACATGTCTTTTTTTTCTTTCATTAATATAAGCTTGTTATAATATGATATATTGCTGTATCAAGAAGTTTAATACAAAAAAAATGTGCTTAGTAAGTTATGAAATAAATTTTAATTCCATGTAACATGTAAAAAAATTAATTTTATCAAAAAATTAATAACCTTGAAAAATGTGTATCTTTGGGAACCCTGCATTTTTATTAGTTTTTTACCGAAAATATTTAATAAGCACTGTTAAAATTGATAATACCACCTAAAACCTGCTCGTTATTTTAGTGACTTTAAATGTTATATAACAGAATTAAACATAACCTAATGGTGGCGACTGACTTGTAACTGAACGTTGTAATGTAATGTCGGATACAGAAGAGAAACGACTAATGAAGAGGCTGATGGAATTGTACGACTTGGTGCAGAAAAGTGATAAGGAAATAAATGAAAATATGAACAAAACCATAGAAAACATGAACAAAAATTATGAAATATTAATGGAGAGCCTAAACCCAATGAAGAAAAAAATGGAGAACATCGAACAAACAGATAAAAAAATAAATAAAAATATTGACTAGATTTGAATTCAAAAGTATTGAATTGAGGTAAAACTTTATATTGAAAATTTATGATTGTGTTTTAAGTATTAAATATTGAATAAATATCATTGAATTTTATTGAAATTAATAAAAATTACTTAAGAGTCTCATACTAAAATAAAATAATCTGTATAATCTCAACAATTTTCACAAGAGGGTGAAAAATTATAAATTTGTAAAGTTGAGGGCATAGCAATACATACGGAGTATTTATATTGTGTTAACTTAAACATTTTAGTTCTAAAAAGTGTTTTGTGCATTTTTTGGTTTATTCTAAAAAAATTTGATATGATTAATATCGAGTTACACTACCTAAACCACTTATCTATTGAATATTTTGAATATTCATATTTTATTGATATCCAATATTGGCCCATGATTGCTTACCAATATTGCGCTATTATTGCGCTACGAAATCGAGCAATATTGCCTGGCAATATTGGAGCAAGATTGGTTAGCATTATTGTAGCAATATTAGCTTATAATAGTGGTACAATATTGCTTACCGAATTGAGGCAATATTGTGTATCCATGTTGGAACAATAATGATTAAAAACTACATTAATATCTAAACAATACTAAATAATAATATCTTGTTAGAGTTAGCAAATTGCAAACATAAAAGTTACAGAATAGCACTGAATATGTATACTTATCAAGAAGTGATTATCCAAATAACACAATCCGACTTTTTTTCCGAGATTTCTAAAAATCATAAAATATTGCTTTTTTTTATTTCTTACCTCCAAAAGAAATTGTTCAGAAAGCTATTTCAGAGCAATTCTGTAAATATCAGTACTCGATCACCTTTGGCATATTTTCCAGGATGATCTTTCCAAAAAATTAGGTAAAACGAGATAGTGGTTGTTTTATTTTCTTGTTGGTTTCAACCACGAATACTTCATGGAATTGGCTATAGTTATCCTACTTTGAACTTTCAAGATGAACAAAAAATACTGAATATATTTTAGTTCTTTAGTTTTACCAAAAGCTTTATTATAAAGATGAATTTTAATTTCATACTATTTTAGTTTATTTATATTTGCAATTTAAATTCTTAAATCTGTTACGTCAAGATTGTACATATTGTCGTGAAAAAAAATATTTCGACTCAACCTGTGCTAAATTGTAAAATTTTGTTAATTTCATTTTCATTTTTAAAAGTTTGAATTGGTAAAAGTGCAGAGTGGGAAGAAAAAATAGAGATAAGAGCTTTTTGGTCAACTATGGCTGACAGCGGGTGCAAAATTTTGTATGCCCGCTGAATTTTGATTTTTGATGCGAATTTTTACGATTGTGAGTAATAATTTCATTTAATTTGAATAAAGTGATTTGATGCGACGTCTGCATTATTGCGTTATTTTTGATATTTTGGTAATTTGGATAATTGTTAATATCTTGCTACCGAGAGATAGTAACGTGATTTGATTGATAGAAGATTTTGGATGTTGGAAATTGATTTTAGATTGATTATAATACTTGGATTAAATTAAAAATAAAAAATTTTAAGAACCAAACGTGGCGTTGTTGATTTCGCGTCAAGTTGATAGGAAAAAATTTATAAGTTCGAACCTCGAGCAAAGCACAAATTATTTGAATTTAAATTATTTTCGATTGAATATTATTTTGAAAAACGATTATTTTATTTTTTTCAACTGGAATTAATTTTATTTTAAAAGCTAAGAACCTTCGACCTATTGAATATTTTCAACTGCTTCCGCACACCAGGGTTACCTGAGCAAAAATAAGTGTGTGGTAATTTTCTACGAATATACCATTACAATATTTAGAGCTGTAGATCACAAAGAGATACAAATTAAATATATCATAATAAATTTAGAATAGTTAAGTAATTATTTATAACACATCTACTACTACAAAACCCGCTTATTTTGAATATATGATGTAAATATACTATATTATAATAATTATATACGTAAATATGTAAAGAATAAAAATAATTATATAATTTTAACATATAGTATCTATATAAACCGTACATTTTTGTCAATAATTTAGTTTTACTTGAACAGTAAATAATACCACAGATTAATAATGAAGTTCTTAATTTTTACTCTAGTAGTAGTGTGTGCAATGTGTTTGGTAAGAAACACAATTTTTTTAAATTTTAGTTTTCATTCTAGCTTTATAATGTTTTTCTTAAACCTAGAGAATATTCAAACACTGATTTTTACCTTTATAGTCATCTAGTATTTACAACAATTCACTCCTCCCACATTACAGAATATTGTAATATTTTCAAGTCCTAATATTTTGGGCATATCTGCAGAATCGTGTTTTACTGTTAAAAATTGTAATTTTTTTTATTAATAGGTGGATTCTCAAAGTGATGGTGGAAATGCTGGAGCTGGTGCAGGTTTTGGAGGAGGAGCTAGTTTTGGAGTTGGTGCAGGAGGTAATGCAGGAGCTGGTGCAGGAGCTGGAATACGACAAGGAGTACATACAATTGAAGCAAAACCACATAATGGTAATCCTGGGAAAGCTAATTGAAAAACAAACTAACATGTCAAAAATATTCAATCACTACAAAATTAAATAATAGCACTAATGCAATAAATATGGATAGTAATAAATAATGCAAAAAATATGTGTACATTTAATTTTAATACTTTCTCTTGTCTTGTACCTCAGCTATTAATTTTATTTACAGAGGGTACTTCTGAATTTTTCAATAAAATATACATTTTTATGATTTTTTTGGGCCTTGCAGAATATGAAAATATTTAATATTCTACATTCTTGTGATAGGGTATATGCTTCTAGCGCTTTCTGATTACGCGCGCACTATCGATTTTTTTAACAGCATATCATTATTAACGATATTTTGTTTAATTTTTAATTAAATTCTAAAATAAACTTTAATGAAGATTTAATGAGCCATACAGAAAATGTAGCTGAGAAAGATTATCTGTCTTTTCAATTGTTATTTTATTACATAAAATTTGAATTAATTTTTTTTATCTACTATCATTTAATAATGTCAAACTTTATGACGTTTGTTGAAAAATCGTAATAGCGTATTTTACCGCACTAGTTTACCCATGGCAGTCACATCCAATAATATTTCCTTTAGTAATTACAAATTGTCTTATAACTTTGGTTTTTGTATTCGGCAACGTAATTTTAATAAAACCGTTTTTATCTTCGATATCGTTTACCTTTAAATTGCACAGTTCTTCTCTACGACAAGCTCCGAAAATACCAATAATTAACGAAACCTACAATAAGAATAAGTTAGTTATTCTTAAATAAATTAAAATAATATCAGTAATAACTACTACCTTTATCATTAAAATATTGATCGTCGTTGGCTTCTTGCAAAAATTTATGTATTTCGGCCTTTGAAAATATATTGGATTATATCCATCTCCATTCCGACTTTTCTTTTCAAAGCAATAGTTGTTCTTAGCATCAAGTAGTGCGTCTACAATGTAGATGACTTGTTTTTTTCAGCTTTTACAGAAAAGTAAATAAGTAAAATTTTCACTGAGATAGCATCTCCTACCTTTTTCATTTCGCACCATTTTTTAAATCTTGCGTATTCCAATTCGTACTTTTGCTTGGATTTTGTCGGTATTATGGTAGAAAGTGCTGCGTTTGCAAGAATTTCCACATCGGAAGGAATATTATCACTATCACTGTCAGCCATTTTAGCGAAGTAAGCACAAAACAAATTTAAGTAAATAATTTTTTTTCCAAGGATACCAAACTAAGTACCTATTTGATCATTTTAATTTCATTTACGTCAAATTTAAAAAACGCAAAATTTTAGGATAATAATGATTATTAAATAATAGTAGATAAAATATTGTACAATATTCGCATCGTAACGTAATAATACGATACTCAATGGGTTGACCAACTCACCCTTCGGGCTCGTTGGTCAATTTTCCCATCTCGTATCGTAATATGACACGTTACGATGCTTATATCGTAAATATCTATTTTGTTTTTATTAGCTGTTTTTTTTAGGAATTATTATTTCATATTTTGCCTATTAATTAAATTTGTTTATTAGATATTATCTTAATAAGTAAGCTTTATTAAAATTAGTCTTATATTTTTAACTTTAAATTTCTAAAAATAACCGAGATCACAATACTTTAAGATTGAGGTAATATATTCTGTATTAAATTTATTTGCATGAATCAAAAGATAGATTTTTGAAGCTGTAGTCCGTAGGTGCACCACAAATAGTCACTTTTGTCCGGAATAAAACACTTTTTAGTAGTGTTTATAAAAAAATAATTATTATCTTAATAAAAACTGATAAACCCTTCGGGTTAAATTTATTTAAAATATTCAATAGTAATTTGTTGGTGAAAGTTATCACGTGTGTACTTAGTTTATAGTAGGCATTGATAATTTTATTTTAGAATCAGTTTAAGTGGAATGACTTTTCTGTCCACCAAAACTTTTAGATTTTTTTGAAGAAATTTCACAGAATAAGACTGAATATATCTTAATCATAATAAATCATAAAATTGAATAAGACTACAAAGTACTCTGCATGTTTTCAAAATCAAAAATTTGTTATATTATTTCAGTGGCGTAGCGTGATTATTTCTGGTACGCCGTTCAAACCGTAGATTTGCCGTCTCTCAAAAAAGTATTTCTAAAATATTAATTTATTATTAAAATTAATATAATTAAATTGCAATTGTATTCTGCGTGGTATGTGCAATTCAAACTCTTCAATACATTCGTCAATGTTGATTGCTACATCTTTTTTGATTGCCAAAATACCTAGATTTGCTAATATCAACGTGGATCTTAAATATTTTTTAATCATTTTCAATTTAGAAAAACCTTTTCTCACAACTGACATTACTTATGGCAGTTGTTAATATGACGATAATGTGACGAATATTCTCAGCATTATAACTATATTCAAACCTTTTTCAAGTTTAGACTCTAAAATAAACTTAAATAAACCCAGTGCGTCAGAGTCAATAAATTCTTTCACTAAACTGCACGAAAGTGTGCTGTTTCGCTATTAATTTAAGACCTACATATAGTCGATCCAAGATATGCATACTATGGGTGGTGTGTCGTTTGCAATGTCTAATTTACACCGGAAAACTTCAGACAATTTAAATAGCACTTGATGTTGTAGTAATATTAAATATTCACCACAAAAAAGCGGAATGTTATAACCAAGTAACTACGTCTATTCGATATTACATTAAACTCTGTCCACATCTCCCTTATTTATGACTTTGTCCGGTTTAGTTTAGGCAACACACATAACACTTCAATCGCGAAAATTTTGTTATTGTAAAACAGTCCATATTTAAAGCATTTTCATTGGTTAACATTTTTAGAGATCGTCGTTTTAGTACAAATTCCAATATTGTTCTTAGAAACAACGTACTATACTAAAACATGAACATGTAGCTTAAAGAAATGTACATAATATACATTCCGTTATTAGTAACTGCAAAGTAAAATCATCAGATACGAAAGATTTGATAAACTTTGGTACCTACATTCCTAAAATTGTTATTAAATTATTAAATAAAAAGTTTACTAATAAAAGTTAAATAAAACTTCAATTTAATATTGTTACTTACTGATGTAAAATTATCACTTATAGAAATAAGTTCGTAGAATCACAATTACTGGAAAACTCAATTTTTCTTCATCAGCCACTTTTAATATGACTGATTGACTGTACAAAGGGTAATTAAGTTTTAATAGTATAATTTAAGTTTAAGTTTTTCAAATATTTTAGACACCTAAATTACTTTTGGCAATGTAATCGTTATATTAATATTAAAATTATTACAATTAATATTTAAATAAATTCTTATTACATAAATAAAGCCAAACAATAATATAAATTAAAAATTCCGACAAAAAAGTAAAATTAAGAATAATAACAAATACACAGCAAGCAGACTATTATAAAAAATGTAACCTCATAAGTACGATATGGAGTAATATAAACATTGCGATGGCCCTCTGTAAGTCAAGTCTAATCGGCTTGAACCCTCAACATGAACTTCAAAATCACCAACTTTCACCTTTTAGGTGATTCGCATAAAACACGTCCAGTTGGTTTGAACAATCACATCTAACTTCTAACATTTAAAAAATTGAATGTATTTAATAAATTAAATGTTGACACATTTTAGTCTACAAGCATAAATTTAATCAATTTTACAATAATTAAATGACGTGAATACGCACTAGAGAAAAAAAAATTTTAAAAAAACTAGCGAAGGTGGCAATAGAACCGTGGACCCACTGGTTCCTAGTCCAACTCTTTCGTGCCTGTGCTACAAAACTATTTGCTAATTGTTATAACCTTCTTAATTCAAAAAAAAGAACTGTCCGGTTAACAACGGGTGCCGGTAGCTCTGATGGATAGGGGGAGAGCGAGTCGCAGGTTCTTTTATATATTAGAAAAGAAATTATGAATATTTTAGGTTGCCTAAAAATTTATAAATATTGGCGCCACTGACTTTATTAAGCAACCTGTAAAAATAATTGTTGTATCAAGAAAACCCAAAGTCAGACAGGTTTCAAATTATATTGAACAAAAACATTATAAATTCGCATCTACAGTAATTGACGATAGAACTAGAAAATTTTATAATAATTTAATACGTATACCCCGCGCGCAGAATAGCTATTTTGCCTGCCGGTTTCCAATTAATTTCTACTACTTTACTGTATTACAAATTCAAAATATATTGTTAAAATAAAAAAATAAATTAATCGTTCCGGATGATTGTTGACATTGACTTCGTTGGCGCAACATAAAATTTTATTATACGACCTGATATGTTTCTCTTTTCTTTCTTGTTTATTGAAAGGCGGCAAGAATTTCTAAGAGTCCTTTGACTCTTTTTGATATTGACATTCGACAAGGCGATATAATAGTTCTCAGACAGGAAGGCTTCCCAAAAGCAACTTGTAATTTTGACTTCCAAGTTCATTGATCAAATTCGAATCCTCCAGCAAATTAAATAAACCAAAATGAAGATCAAAGAAGAACCTATTCAAAAAATTGACAATAACTTCCTGGTCAACTATCACAATTTAACTAAATTATTACCTGTTGTTCGGTTCTTATGGAAATTCAATTATTTGAGTTAAACAAAGTTTCCAACATTTGTGATGTTAACTCTATCAATTATGGCTTGAAAGTGAAATATGTTGTTAAATCGTGGTACGCATAATTTCCGCGTTTCCTATCTAAATTCGAAAAGGGGGGAATTTGTTTCTAATAAACTTCAATATACAGGGCCGCACCAAACTGAATGTTACATTGTTTCACATCTCATCTGGCTCTACTGCTTTGAGGAGTTCTTATAGGTGGGCTAAACTTTCAGTACAATAAATGGCAAAAATTACAAAAATGCGGAGGTCATATAATTCCCTTGTAAGTCGAGACCTTCGGTACGATCTCGGCGGAGCTAAAACTTTATTCTAATCTTCTTTCGTCGACAGGTAATGGCATTAGCAAACCACCGAAGTATATGCCAAGAAAACTCTTCTAAAATAAAAAAAAACCTAGTTACTGTGCCTTCACGTAGGATGAAGGACTCTGTCAGAGAGAAGTAAAATATAAGCATTTATGCGTACCTATATTACTTGTTTCTATCTTTTTATCGTTTAATTAACTGATAGAATAGTAGATTTTATAACTAGGGTGTAAATAGCTTATTACTTGCGACGTAGATAATATGTATATCAAGAAGCGATTAGCGGAATAACACAATCCGAATTTTTTTCCAAGACTTCTAGAAATTATAAAATATTGCTTTTCTTATTTCTTACCTCTAAAAGAACTTGTTTAGAAAACTTTTTCAGAGTAATTCTGTAAATATCGATCATCTTGGGCATATTTTCCAGAATGATGTTTCCAAAAAATTAGATGAAATGAGATAGCAGTTATTTTATTTTTCTTGTTGGTTTCAACCACGAATACTTTATGGCATTGGTTGTAGTTAAACTACAGATGAATTTAAACTTCTAAGATGGCCAAAATATTGAACATTTTAGTTCTTCTGTTTTACCAAATTTAGCTTTTAAAATAAAAAGATGTAATTTTAATTTCATACTTTTTTTAGTTTACTTATATGTATTTGCAATTTAAATTCTGAAATCTGTTACGTCAAGATTGCACATATTTAGAGCTGTAGATCACAAAAAAATACAAAGACCCCGTTCCTGCAAAAAAAAGTCAGATCTGATATATAAAGTTGAATGTACAACTTGTCAGTTGGTATATATTGGGCAAACCAACCAATGGCTTCATAAGAGAATGAGTGGACATATCTCTAGTATTCGCTGTAACAAACCAGAAACTACTGCTATAGCAAAACATATACTCATCGATGGACATAATGTAGAATTTTAAAATCAGTTAGCAACTACAGAGATAGAATTTCACATGAAATGATGTGCACCAAGAAGGAAAAAAATACAATGAATTAAAAAACAGATATAGATGGCTTGAGCAATATCCAAAGCCACCTACTTGTCTAATTACTCTCACGTATTAGGGTTAAGTTTTTCCTACTTCGACGGAAACTCATTTTAGGTTTTTCCTTAACCCACGATCTTATACTGCTTGTTTTTATGATTTTTTAGATCATAGATCGTTCAGATGACAATACGTTATATCGCGGTTTCCATGTATATTTCTTATTATTATTCTGATGAAGGCGATACATCTCGCTGAAAGCTTAAAAAAGAAACAATTTATAATTTAACGTTTATTTTATTTGTTGTATGTTAAACTTACTTGATATTATTTATCACAAGTTAACAATTAATATATTTACATAATAAATTTAGAATATTTAAGTACTTATTTATAAATTATAACACATCTACTACCACACAACCCGCTTATTATGAATATAATATGATGTAAATATATTTGATTATAATAATTATATAGGCAAATAAATACATAACGAATAAAAATAATTATATAATTTTAACATCTAGTACCTATATAATCCGTAAATTTTCGTCAATAATTTAGTTTTACTTCAACAGTAAATAATACCACAGATTAACAATGAAGTTCTTAATTTTTACTCTAGTAGTAGTGTGTGCAATGTGTTTGGTAAGCAACACAATTTTTTTAAATTTTAATTTTAATTCTGGCTTCATAATGTTTCTCTTAAAATTGGGCAATATTCAAACACTGATTTTTACCTTTATAGTCATCCAGTATACACAACATTACACTCCTGTAGACATTAAAGAATATTCTAATATTTTCCAGTTGTTATATTTTAGGCATATCTGCAGAATAGTGTTTTACTGTTAAAAATTGTAAATTGTTTTTATTAATAGGTGGATTCTCAAGGTGATGGTGGAAATGCTGGAGCTGGTGCAGGTTTTGGAGGAGGAGCTAGTTTTGGAGTTGGTGCAGGAGCTGGTGCAGGAGCTGGTGCAGGAGCTGGAATAAGACAAGGAGTACATACAATTGAATCAAAACCACATAATGGTAATCCTGGGAAAGCTAATTGAAAAACAAACTGACAAGTTAAAAATATTCAATCACTACAAAATTAAATAATAGCACTAATGCAATAAATAAGGATAATGTAATAAATAATGCAAAAAATACGAGTACATTTAATTTTAACACTTTCTCTTGTCTATTGATTCTCTATTGATTTTATTTTCAAAGAGTACTTCTGAATTTTTCAATAAAATATACATTTTATTAATTTTTCTTAAGACTTACAGAATATGAAAATTTTTAATATTCTACATTTTTGGGATATGGTATACTTATGCTTCTAGTGCTTTCTGATTACGCGGGTACTGTCGTTATTTTTTAACAGCATATTATTAATGATAATTTGTTTAATTTTTAATTAAATTCTGAAATAAGCTTTAATGAAGAATTAAACGGCTGTAGACATAACAGAGAAAATGTATCTGAGAAAGATTATGTGTCTTTTCAATCGTTATTTTATTACATAAAATTTGAATGCCTTTTCTCTTGTTTCTGTTGGCTGTTTTTTTAGGAATTATTATTTCATATTTTGCTTATTAATTAAATTATCTTAATAAGTAGGTAAGCTTTATCAAAATTAGTCTTATTTTGTACTTTAGATTTCTTAAGATAACCGAGATCACAATTTTTTAAGATTGAGGTAATTAATTCTGTGTGCAGAAGTACATAATATTAAATTAATTTTCAAGAATCAAAAGATAGATTCTTAAAGCTGTAGTCCGTAGGTGCACCACAAATAGTCACTTTTGTCCGGAATGAAACAATTTTTAATAGTGTTTATAAAAATAATTATTATCTTAATAAAAAGTGATAAACCCTGCGGGTTAAAAATTATTTAAAATATTCAATATATTGTGTTGGTAAAAGTTATCACTTGTTTATATAATTATTTATCGTAGGAATTGATCATTTTATTTTAGAATAAGTTTAAGGTCTAGTTGTTCAGTTGCTGGTTAAACCAAAAAATTTAGATTAATTAATAAAATTTCTTAAAAACAGCTTTTCAACGTATTTCATTGGTTAATCCGAATTTTCTGGTTTAACTTACAACTGAACAACTAAGCCTAAGTGGTATGACTTTTCTGTCCATCAAAACGTAAGTCTAAGAAAATATTAAAAAGTTTTTAAGATGTCATAATTTTTTTAAGAGATTTTGTGTTTATTGCAAATTGTCATCTTTTATAAGAACGATTGCTTAAGATTTAATAATTATTTCATTTAAAACTTAATAAACAATTAGTTACATTTCTTACTGTCACAATGAACGTGACATTTTTATTTTCCTATGCCTCGGGCGCCGCTTTTGTGGGGTGCGGTAGAAGACGGCTGTTGATAAATGCCATAACACACGATGACGATTTACATCAAAAAATGTTTTCTTTGTTAGAGTAACTGTGGAAGTTCGAGAAAAGTTTCAAAAACTTAAAAATTTGGCTAAAAAAAGTCTTCAATATTGTTGGGCGTAGATGATGAAGAATGCAATCTCGACAAGCTTCTCAAGATATTGAAAGAGAAGAGTTTAAGCTTGAGTGATTGTGTCTACTATGGCTTTCGTAGCTACAACAGACTATAAAAAAAAATTTATTGATTTATTGATTTATCGATTTATCCATTCATCGATTTATCGATTTATCGATTTATTGATTGATTATAGTTTATTTTAGAGTCTAAACTTGAAGACGGTTTATCAAATATAGTTATAATGCTGAAAATATTCCTCACAGTTGCCATAAGTAATGTCAGTTGTGAGAAAAGCTTCTCTAAATTGAAAATGATTAAAAAATATTTAAGATCCACAATGTCTATATTGAGATTTAACAAATCTACGTATTTTGAAAATCAAAATAGATGTGAGCAAGATCACGTCAAGTGGACCCCCCATTTTCCACTTGATCATCGAATTTTAATGTTAGTATTTTTTCATGAAGTAGTCACTATCAACAATTAATCCCCAAAACAGTTTTTAAAAATTTTCATTTTATCAACAATTTTTTTGTTAATGAAAATTTTTATGACTTTTAGTTAAAAAATCGATAATTAAAAAACTATAGAGATATTTCAATGAAACTTTAAGAATTTATAGTTCAATACTTGTATTTTAATGAAATGTATAAGAGTTCAAATTACTTATATATTTTCATATTGTTAATTAACTTTCAAGTTAACGAATGAAAATTTAAATGACTTCTCCCTCAAAACACAAAATTTTTTTTTCGGTATTTTGCATTGAACATTTAAGTAACGAAATCCGCGAAAAAATTTGACTGCTCGTGATTAGATTAAGCAAAAAAAATTTATTTGTGATAGACGGTGAACTCTGTCGGTACAGCGCGCTGCCGCGCGTCATTGACTTACCTTTACATCTATTCGGTAATTACAAATAAAAAACAGTACTTTATATTTTACATGAAAATATATTTTTATATTTATAAAAAGTTAATAGTAATAATAGTTTATAATAATAATAATAATAATAGTTATAATAATAATAGTAATAATAGTTTTTTAATTTTTAATTATCGATAAAATGAAAATTTTTAAAAACTGTTTTGGGGATTAATTGTTGATAGTGACTACTTCATGAAAAAATGTATTATCAAAATTCGATGATCAAGTGGAAAATGAAAATGACGTGATCTTGCTCATGTAGCAATCAACATTGACGAATATATTCAAGAGTTTGAATTACACATACCACACAGAATACAATAATTGTAATTTAATTATTTTAAATTTAATAAATTAATTTTAATAATAAATTAATTTTAATGATAAATTAATATTTTAGAAAGACTTTTTTGGGGGACGGCTACGCCACTGAAATAATATAACAAATTTTTGATTTTGAAAACATGCAGAGTATTTTGTAGTCTTATTCAATTTTATAATTTATGATTGATTATGATTACGATATATTCAGTCTTATTCTGTGAAGTTTGTTCATAAAAATCTAAACAAAATATAAAAGAGAGAAAGCACGTTCTTTAAACTTTAGACAATATTAAAAAAATTATGACATCTTGAAAAGTTTTAATATATTCTTAGACTTAAGTTTTGGTGGACAGAAAAGTTATTCCACTTAAACTGAATCTAAAATAAAATTATCAATACCTACTATAAACTAAGTACACAAGTGATAACGCTTACCAACAATTTATATTGAATATTTTAAATAATTTTTAACCCGAAGGGTTTATCAATTTTTATTTAAATATATTAATTTTTAACTTGTGATAATTATATCAAGTAAATTTAAAAGTAAACAAGTTAATTAAACGTTAAATATAATTTTATTTATTTATATTTTATAAGCTTTCGATGAGTTGTGTCACCTTCGTCAGAATAATAACAAGCTTGTTATTATTCTAAAATATAATTATAAAATATAAATAAATAAAATTATATTTAACGTTTAATTAACTTGTTTACTTTTAAATTTACTTGATATCAATTTTTGTTAAGATAATAATTATTTTTTATAAACACTATTAAAAAGTGTTTCATTCCGGACAAAAGTGAGTATTTCTGGTGCACCTACAGACTACAGCTTCAAAAATCTAACTTTTGATTCTTGAAAAGTAATTTAATATTATTTCTGTACACAGAATATGTTACCTCAAACTTAAAGAATTATGATCTCGGTTATCTTAAGAAACTAAAGTAAAAAATAAGACAAAATTTAATAAAGCTTACTTATTAAGATAATATTTTATAATTAAAATTTAATTAATATAGTCCGGTCAATCTAGACATTCGAAGATACAATAATTTCCAAAAAGCTGAAAATTGGTAAAATTGTTCAAAACATAATTATAAATGAAATTTAAAAAGTCCTCATCGATCCGGTACGTGGAAAAAAATTTATTCAAGATCACAATAATTAGTTTTTGGCGATTTTTAGCAAAACGGTAAGTTTTATCATAAAATTATCTCAGACAAAAATTGTAGATCTTGTAATTATCTATAAAAAATGTATCAATACTTTTTTTCCTAAGAAATGAGTTTATAAATGTTACCAGGTTCTGTTGGTCTTTCGCATCACAAAAAAAAATGAAAAAAGAATGTTGATGAAAAGTTCAGTGCCGGCTACAGACAATATTCTCGTAAAAACGATGAAGACAACGTCCAGAACAATGACAGGTTTGACGACGATGCTAATTCGAATGGCGATGATGATGAACTACATTGCTTTCAGGCAGAAGATGATATGGAACAAAGTTTCGTTAGGTTGAACTTGTCTACTGTCCTTAGTTTCGGATACAAATAAAATAGATGATGTTTTTTTATCTCATAATTCTATGAATTTTTCTTATTCCAGATTTTAAAATAAATTCTGTTTTTTTCGTAATTGTACTCTTTTTTCTCTTAATTTTTAGTGAACTTTTAAACAAGTTATGACTTTGGTTTTCACCATGTGAAAGAGCATCTCAAACTCAATCCGAATCGACAAAAAACTGAAAAATGAGTTTTTAACACCTAAGACTCTTTTTTTCGTAGACCAAGTCACATGTATTGAATATAATGGAATATACAGTAGAAGCTCGATTCTGTGAACACAAAAATCCAAAGGCATGTTCAAACTAGCGCAAGTGTTCACACTAACGGGGGTGTAAAAAAACTAGTGTTTTGTGTATTGAAAAGAATTACGTACTAACATAATGGAATAAAAATATTACAATGTCATCACCACCTTGTCTTTTGTCGACTTTTAGACGAATTTCTTATGATTATGTAGATATGCATTTTTTTTGATACTTTTATTTTATATTTAATCACGTACAAGTGATAAGAAGTCGGTGGTAGACATCAAGATATTTAATACACAACATTAACAACTGTTAAATTTCGCTGTTCATGTTATCGCATGTAATAATGTTCATGTTATCGAGTAGCTATAAAAAACATTGGTGATCACAGGATCGAGATGTTCATAAATTCGAATGTTCACTTTATCGAGCTTCTACTGTACGTGGCGTACTTACGGATATGATGACGATTACAACTTTTCCAACTTTTTGCATCGTTATATCTCAGAAACGGTGGCTGTTAGGAAAAAATTATTCATTCATTTTTTATAGATAATTATATGATCTACAATTTTTGTCTGAACTAATTTTGTGATAAAACTTACCGTTTTGCAGAAAATCGCAAAAAAACAATTTTTTTTACCTTTGATCTCGAATAAATTTTTTTCCACGTACCGGATCGATGAGGACTTTTTAAATTTCATTTATAATTATGTTTTCAACATTTTTACCAATTTTCAGCTTTTTGCGAATTACTGTACCTTTACTCTTATTTTTCGTACTAATTTGACCGGACTAATAAGCAAAATATGAAATATTAATTCCTAAAAAACACAAAGGAAAAAAATTCAAATTTTATGTAATAAAATAACAATTGAAAGGACGGATAATCTTTCTCTGCTATATTTTCTTTGTTATGCCTACGGTCGTTAAATTCTTCATTAAAGCTGATTTCAAAATTAAATTAAAAATTTAACAAAATATCGTTAATAATATGCTGTTAAAAAATAACTATAGTATCCGCCTAATCAGAAAGCACTAGAAGTATATACCCTCTCCCAAAAATGTAGAATATTAAAAATTTTCATATTCTGCAAGGCACAAAAAAATCATTAAAATGTATATTTTATTGAAAAATTCAGAAGTACTCTCTGAAAATCTACACACAATAGCTGTATCAAGCTATTGTGTGGATTAAAGTTTAAAAATTAAAGTGTAAAAATTAAAAATGTACACGTATTTTTTGCATTATTTATTACACTATCCATATTTATTGCATATAGTGCTATAGTGATTGAATATTTTTGACATGTTAGTTTGTTTTTCAATTAACTTTCACAGGACTACCATTGTGTGGTTTTGCTTCAATTGTATGTACTCCTTGCCTTATCCCAGCTCCTGCACCAGCTCCTACACCACCTCCTGCACCAGCTCCAAAACTAACTCCTCCTCCAAAACCTGCTCCAACATTTCCACCTCCAAATCCTCCATCACTTTGAGAATCCACCTATTAATAAAAAAATTATAATTTTTAACAGTAAAACAGTATTCTGCAGATATGTCCAAAATATTAAGATTCGTATATATTAGAATATTCTTTATTGTCTACAGAAGTATATTTTTGTGAATACTGGATGACTATAAAAGTAAAAATCGGTGTTTAAATATTGCCCAATTTTAAGAGAAACATTAAGAAGCTGGAATTAAAACTAAAATTTAAAAAAATTGTGTTGCTTACCAAACACATTGCACACACTACTACTAGCGTAAAAATTAAGAACTTCATTATTATTCGGTGTTATTATTTACTGTTCAAGTAAAACTAAATTATTGACAAAAATGTACAGTTTATATAGGGTACTAGATGTTAAAATTATATAATTATTTTTATTCTTTACATATTTACCTATATAATTATTATAATATATAATATCATATAATTCATAATAAGCGGGTTGTGTGGTAGTAGATGTGTTATAAATAATTACGTAAATATTCTAAATTTATTATGATATATTTAATTTGTATCTTTTTGTGATCTACAGCTTTAAATAGGTCCAATCTTGACGTAACAAATTTCAGAATTTAAATTGCAAGTATATAATATAAGTAAACTAAAAAAGTAATCAATAGATAAGTGGTTTATGTATGTATTGCAGTGGTATTCTCCAAAAAATTATTGGAAGAAGCTTTTACTATCTTTTTTTAGTTTACCTCGGCTAGCTTATCAATGGTCGGCAGCATTGAGCTCTACTCAAGAGTCGGTTCCTATGGCAGTTACGGCAGTTATTTAAATTAATTTTTCCAATCGCATATAATTTAAAATTTCATGTAATGTAAATGTTACAATCTTACAACTTAAAATTACTAAACAAAATTTTCATCAAAATGTATAGGGTGGGTGCGAATCCCTTTGAAACACCACAGTATGTATGGTGTATGTAGTGATTTAGAATAAACCAAAAAATGCAAAACACTTTTTAGAACTAAAATGTTTAAGTTAACACAATATAAATACACCGTATGTATATTATCGCAAACGTTTTCACCATACTATGGCATCAGCAGGCGATGAACTAAATAGAATGAACTCCTGAAAACGTTTGCGATAATATACTGCTGTGATCTTTTTGTGGAAAATCTACAGTCTTTTATTTACCGCGGGTTAACCCTGGAGTGTGGGAGCAGTTGATAATTTTGTAGGGGTCGAAGGGTTCTTGCGTTATCGAAATAAACGAAAATATTCGTCTTGTCTCAAAAAATAAATACTCCAAAAATAATTATTAAATTCAATATAATGTAAAATAAAATTTTAGTGGGCTCTTACTTTCTATTTTATGCTTATCCAAATCACCCGCTTATCATTATCACCATTCGTTCCTACGAATGTAATTTAAATTTTCCAATTTCAAATAATTCAAATTTAATTTATAATTTCACCAGCTTTTTTAAATTAAACCAAATCAATCAAAACTACTACCGTTTGGTAGCAACGTATCAAATAATCCAAATTAACTTCAAATCTCAAAATAATACTTCCAAAATAGCGCAATAATGCATTCGCATCAAATCACTTTATTTAAATCAAAATCAAAATTATTACTCACAAATTCAAACTTATATCAAAAACTCAGCGTATCAAAATCAAATTCAGCGGGCATACAAAATTTTGCACCCGCTGTCGGCCATAGTTGGCACAAGAAGCCTCTATCTCGATCTTTTTCTTCCCACTCTGTACTTTTCCAATTTCAACGTTTAAAAATGAAATTAACAAATTTTTACTATTTAGAACAGGGTGGATCAAATTATTTTGTTTCACGACAATACATATACGTTATATTTATATTATATTAACTTAAACATTCTAGTTCTAAAAAGTGTTTTGCATTTTTTGGTTTATTCTAAAATTTGATATGAAACTAAAAAAGTATGAAAATAAAAACTAAATTTGGTAAAACAAAAGAACTAAAATTTTCAATATTTTGGCCATCTTAAAAGTTTAAAGCTATCTGTAGTTTAACTACAGCCGATGCTATGAAGTTTTGGTGGTTAAAACCAACAAGAAAAGTAAAAACAACCACTATCTTATTTCACCTAATTTTTTGGAAAGCTCATGTTGGAAAATATGCCAAAGATGATCGAGTACTGATATTTACAGAATTACTCTAAAATAGCTTTTTAAACAATTTCTTTTAGAGGTAAGAAATAAAAGAAAGCAATATTTTATGATTTTTAGAAATCTCGGAAAAAAAGTCTGATTGTGTTTTTCGGCTAATCGCTTCTTGATATTACATATTATCTACGTTTTGAATAATAAGCTATTTATACCATAGTTAAATAATGTACTATTCTATCACTTAATTAAATGATAAAAAGATAGAAACAAGTAATATAGTGTTGTGTTCACATCAAGTGATAAGAGGTGCTAAACATTGACTTTGCAACCTGAGGAACAATAAAAGCAGATTTGAAATGTATTTGTATTTTTATTTAAATTTGAAAAAAGAGAATCATGGGAGAAACGTTGGAAAGCTTTTTCTAAAACCAAAAAACGTTGGAAATGGAATAAAAAACAAACAGGCATAGAAACGAGTTATCATTTAAACGCGGTCGAAAGCAGTCGTGTCTAATTAAATTAATTAAGCGCGTGTCGAGAAAGTTTGTGAAGAAGTTTAATTGTTTGGGAAGTTTGCCCAATAGACTGATAGGACAATTTGTTTCCGAGTAAAGATAACAAAGGTGAATAAAAAATATTTTAATCCAGAAGCAGTCCAGTAAAGTAGGTGCCTATACGATAAAGTCAATATTGGTGAAAAAAATCCCGTGCAAGAGAGAGTTAATTTGTTCCTCGAACACGTGCTGACCTGCGAGTTGCGTGATTCATGTTTTTTGTTATTGTTGTTTATTACTCAGGTTGCAAAATAAAAATAATTTTATATCTTAACTGTTTTATTGTCTTTCTATGTAACCATTTATTTCGAAGAATCGTACGACCTATATGAGCGAAAGAGTTAATTAAGTAGTGAACCACTACATATAAAAAATTGTCACCCAACTTCGAGGTTCGAAAAATAGTTACATGCAAGGCAGTAATTCATATAATTTCAATTAAGGTAGTACCACAGATACCACAAGAGTCAAATGTGTGCGCTGTGCTATTTGACTTACGTTAGTATTTATGTTTGGCAACGCCGCGTAAAAGCAAATGAAATAGAAACGTAAAAGTCAAAGTCAAAATTTAAAAATTACTCAAATTTTTCAAAATTATTAAATCTTACAGATAGGTTTAAATTTCGCACGGATCATAAGTCATAACCTATAAAATAATATTTGACGGCGTAGCCACATGTAGTTATCATCGTAGATTTTTTATAATTATTTGCAAATTACTCTTCTTACAGTCTCTGAACCTCAATTTGTAAGTAACCAAAATGTTCGTAAATTTTTTTCTGTTTGTTGATACCATTTTTATTGAAATCTGAACGGTACTTTTTGTGAAATAAAATAAAATCTGTGATTTCTCATAAGGATCAATGCTAAAGGCAAAAATTTTTTTAAATTCGTATCTTTTTTCAGGTTCTATGCAGCTCTTTAAAAATTCAACTGGTTAATTATCGTATTATAATGTACTAATATGCCAAATTTTATTAAATTCTGAACGGTAATGCTATAACCGATGGTACTACCTTAAACAAGCAAATAATTTTAAAGTCAAATTCATTTTTTTGTTAACAAACAAAATTATTTTCAACGTCAAGGAGTAATGCACGATAGTGATGATGAGATTACAGTAAAAAGGAGGGAAGTTGAGATAGAGAAAGAGAAGATGAAGACAATAAACTGATGAAATGCGAACATAAATACAAAAATAAATAAACAAAATGAGAGGAGTGATGAGATGAATGCGAACATGAATAAAATGAATGCGAACATAAATACAAAGAAAAATGAACAGAATGAGAGAAGTGCTAAGATAGGAGAAAATCAGAATAAAATGAAGATTTTCATGAATGAAAGATTTAATGAGGTAAATAAAATGATAAAAAGAAAACTGAGTGAAAGATTCAACAAGGTGTACAAAAGAATTGAAGAAATGAACGAAAAACAAGTTAAATATCCAAATTCATGTAGAGGCAACCACCAAGGACAAGAAAGCGTTTGATTCCAGGATGTGCAAGGCGTATGAAAAAATCGACAAGATACAAAGGAAAGTGGAAAGATAAAAAAGATAAGAAAGGCCATGTATTAGTTGGTTCTTCAATTTGAATTACCGCCTTCTCAAATCAAAGTTACAAACCAAACCAAAGCTGTGATCGTCAAACAAACCTCGCACGTTGTGATCTCCCCTCGTAATAACACTTACAAGTTCTTTTAAATCTGCGGATGACTCTTTGAATGCTAACGTCGTTACCTTGCTTACTAATCTCAAATTTAACTTAAACTTTATATCTGTCCACTAAACCACTGCTAGGACACCTGAAGAAATAATTAGTACACACAAATTAAATAAAACACAGGATTCGGTTTAACGATGAATATATATTTAACCGAAAAGAAAAAGGTAGTCCGACAACCAATTTATCAGCAAAGTTAATCTCCTTGATATCATGTAATTCAGAATACTTTAGTTTGAAATTTGATTTAATAACTGTTCAATAGTTAATCCCTCTGACTGTAATATTTTCTAATCGATTATTCATATTTAATGACCAACCACAACCTATAGTACTTTGTAGCGAAGCGCATATATGTATTTCGATGTTCAACTCAATTGTTTTTATATTATGTAAGACTTCTAAATAATAAACCCTTATATTCTAAATTCTCCACTCTTATATAATTATAATACCTCGTCAACTAAAACTAACTAAGATGGTTACCTTTTTAATATGTCGTCAGCTTAAAACTAAGATTGTCTCATATTTAATATGTCAACTTAATCTAGTTCGTCCCTCTTATTGCTAATTGGTCATTTCCCCCATACTTAAACTAGCAAATAATCATAGCCGCAAATAATCATGAAGAACTTTGTTAAAACAGTTCTTTAATATTGTAATTCAATTAGTATTATCTTATATGTGGTCAATTATTATTATCTTATATGTATTCAATTGTTATTATCTTATATGTGGTCGCAAATAATCATAAGGAACATTGTTAAAATTTATTAACTGTCCTGAAATATCAGAATTTTGTAGTACATCATTGAGATGTTTGAAAAAAAAAGAAAAATGAGAAACATCACAGCATTTGCTTTATCACTTCCGGCCCTATATTTATATAGTTTGACCTTTTCAATGATCAGCCATTACTGCGACATATTGCCATCGCCATCTTATGATTTTAAGCGTCCACTCAACCTGTTGCGCAATTCATCTAAATTAAATTACTTAATGCTATATTAAATGTCGTGTTTCGAAATGCAAAAAACATTAATCTTATTATTTTGTAAAATTATTTTAAAGTTTGATTTTGTTTCATTATTATTTATAACATTAAAACACACTGTACAAAGCTTGTAAAATTAAAATGTAAATAAAAGGTGAGAGAAGTAAGTGGGAGTACGATCAGCGGGTCGATGGAAGAACAATTAGGCGAAGGCCGTGGTGCCAGCCCGGTTAAAACACCATCCCGCCATAATTGAAATAATAATTGTTTGTAACAAATAAAAAATAAGTTAATTTGAGTTTTTGTTTTGTTTTATTTGATTTAAAGTGCAGTGCAAAGTTGGGAAGAGTGAAGAATTTGTGACAATTTGGCCGATGCAAAGGTGAATTACAACGCTACAAAATTTGTGCTAGCAGGCGTGATTAAGCCAGCTGCATAACACCACATACCACATGGAATAAAACGAAAACTAACAAAAGTGAGCATTAAATTTATAAATTTTAAAATTTTGAACATTGAAGAGTCTCTTGCTACAAAAAAATGAATGCCCAGCAGTTATTGGATTAAATAATTTGCAAAAATAAATTTTACAAAAAATTGCGGAGATTGGGACATCTCAATATATTTCCCACCTCAAACAACCGCTTTTTATTTTAATTATCTTTAAACAACTATATTCTTATTTCTTATTTAGAACTAATCACCGCTAGGTACGCCATTGGTAACAGATTATATGAATAATCAATGTCTTCTATTACGTAATCCCACTCCCGTTTTAAAAGATAATAGTATTAAATCACATTCTCGAACAGTAATTAAATCTTAAAACTGAAGATGAAGTAAATAAAAAATTAAATTCAAACTCGTATGTAAAATTATCTAACCATGTGGCTGTAAAATTATTACTTAAAGTTTTAACGTAATCCTGTATTAAATTTCTTTTAGAAAAGTAAATCAAATATTTAAACATATGTATTTTAAATCTGTTGATAACTAAAATATATTTTAAATTCAATCATTTAATAACCTTTTCTTAGGACCTCCGATGCACACACTACAACCTACCCGTTCGACGTTCAAAAATCTAAGGGCTCTTTGTTCAATCTCTAACGATAAAATCTAACGAAAACTCGACTTTCTGCGTTTAAAACCCGCTGTTGCCAAATCGTTGTATTTTAAAGTAACCAACATGAACTAAATTTAAAATTTCGCGCCCATTATATTCAAATTCAAATTTACAATATTACAGACACGAGCGAAAAATCGATGGGGGATATCGCGCGGAGGTTTTGAAAACGCATTTAATAGTCGTGAAGGGGATGTTGATAAGTATGCGAAATTTTACGGGGACAACAGGGTTAACCCAAAAATCTTTATTAAAAATATGTTTAATTGCATGGGAAAGGTTAAGAATGAACAACGGTTTAAATATTATAAGGGCAATGATGAAAGAAGATACCGAAATTTGGTACAGCATAGTAAAAGAGAAACATGAAAAAACAAAATAGATGAAAGAAGAAGAACAAGACGAAAAACAGCAGATAGAAAAGGAATCGTTTGATAAAAAAAGAGCAAGAAGTTAAGATGGAAATCATTGACGATCTAATAGAAAAAAAGTTGACATCGGCAAGGACTGGCATAAAAGAAAAAAACAAAATTTGTAATTTTTAGAAAAATAGGAAGTAGCAGAAAGAAATGCCAGGCAAATGGACGCCTAGTGCCAGAATAATTATGTAGAAATTTAGAAGAAGAATTAGATGGGAAACCAATTACCTGGGAAGATTCGGGTCAAAACAAGTTTAGGTCCAAATTAGAAATCAATAATCAAATTAATTTTAGGCCAAATTTAGAAATCAAAGATAAATTAAATTTTTAGAGAAAAATTAGAGATAAATTTAATAAACAAACGTCAGTTAGCAGAAATGTCAGAATTAAAAACAAACAAACCAACTAACTTCAAACAAAAATTTAATGAAAGAGTTTCACTTTTTTTTTTTTATTTGAAAGTAGAAATCAAACTAGAGCTATAGTTTTATTTTTAATTTTTTTGAGTCCAATTAATATAAGAAAATTCAAATTGAAATTCAAAATTTTAAGGGCAGTGAAGTCACTGCCTTGTCTGGAGAGCGGACTGTTTAAAGCAATCGGGAATAAGTAAAATTGTGATGTTGCCACTTCTATTTTTCGTGGGTTGGTAAGGTAGGGATCGTATATCTAAAATAAATAAGTAACCTCGACTATTGACTTAAAAATTCATTTTCTAGGTTATTTTTCTATTATAACTTCGAAAAGGTAAAAACTTTTGTTATTTTTTGTCTTAGACGCAGATAATTTACCGATGATCGATTACGATATAATACATAATTTCTGTATAGAAAATTCAAATTTTCTTAGTGCCGAAATTAGAAACAAAAAAATCGAAAAGGTAATTAACTAATTAGTATTAAAAGTGCAAGTGCAGCGCTTTAAAACCTTCTGTTGTGGCATAGTTTTATCGTTATTTTAGTTTTTTAATAACGCTAAGTTTTAACTGTTAATATCGAGTTACATTACTTAAACCACTTATCTATTGATTATTTAATTTCTTATATTTTGTTTATGGTCAAATAAATTCAATGAGCCTTTTTCCTGAGAATAGTGTGGCAAATTTGTCATAAAAGGTAGCACTTTGTAGTAGGGACAAACATCAAACTTTCTACATTTAGGTTACAAATTTTTAAAAAATTTTGAATAATGTTTGATAGATGTCTGAGTAACGTTATATGTATATCAAAAGTAGGCGGCAAGTTTGCCGCTTACACCAGCGTATCTTGTGTGACAAACTATTAAAAAGTAGTTTTGAACGTCATTTTTATACTCGTATTTATATTTTTCTTGCACTTTTTCTGTTTCGATTGTTCTATTTGATTTCTCATTGCATTTAATGAATGATCTATTAACTATTTTATCATTTGCTTGCACTAATTTCAGTTTTATTTCAATTTTTTATTAAAAAGTAAAATAAAAAGTTTACAATTAAAACTTTCTTCTATCTGGCACAGGAATAATATGTATAGTACAGGAGCTTCTCAAAATTCTAGTACACATTTTTATTAAATTAAAAATTATCTATTTACTCGCCAACTAGTGTCAAATTTACATGACCTCTCAGGAAGATCACAAACATTTGTTTTTCTTGCTTATAACTACACTAAATATTTAGATTTCAGCTTATACAGTACCGTCGGAAAGTTTGGAAGCAAGCATTAATTAATTGAAATATTTAATTATTAATTTTATATGATTTTTTTAATTAAATATTTTTGATTGCCATTATAAATACATAGTGTTTCAGTATTTTTGGTAGTATTTTAACTTAATAATAATGTTTTATTTAAACACATTTCACAAAATTGAATTTTATTACTTTACGGTATTATACTTACCTGCATTTTAAGTTTCGGTAAAACACAACTAAATTTTAGCCAGATGTGGTTTTATTGTTTTTTTTTATTATTACTAGGTACCGACAACTCCTGAAAAGTGATTTATTGGTATAGTTTAGTGTTTAGAACTTACTTGTTGGAGTAGTGAATTTACTGGCACTTCATTTTTATAAATATCGTTAAATTTTTGAAAAATTATGAAAAGAAATCAAATATCAATTAAAAAATGTGCTGTTATTTGTGCCTTACACATGATAAAAGTCTAATAGAACATAAAATTTCAAGTAGATTAAATGTATCTTGCAAAGGGGTGCATTACACCACATCGCGTAGAAGAAAAACCGAACAACGAAGTGTTAGGAAACGCAGTGGACGGCTCCGTGTGACAACCAGTGTCGAAAAAATTGTATTGTCACAATATGTAAACGTAATCGACTACTTACTTCACCCGAAATAACCCACAGGGTGAATAAAATTTGAGATAAATCAATTTCTGTTACAACTGTTAAAACGCGATTGTTGGCGGCAGGTTTCAGGGGGTTTAAGGAATTATGTAGCGGTAAGAAAACCATTTCTAAAACAATTTTTCAAAAAAAACAGACATTTTTGTACTTGTCAACATTCGAATTAGTCGATAAAACAATGGAAAAAAGTATTTTGGACAAACTAATCAAAATTCGAAATATTTGGTTTTAGAAGACGTGTGCATGTTCGATGTAAATCTAGCGATCGAATGGCAGAGCAGTGTTTAGTGCCTACAGGAAGAAAAGGGGGGTGCAGTACTATGATTTGGGGATGTTTTGCCGGTGATAGAGTCGGCGATTTAGTAAAAATAGAAGAAATAATGCGGAAATAGCAATATTTAAAAATTTTTTATGAGAATTTAGTTCCTTCTGGACGGCGGATCGTTGGAAAAAATTTTGTGTTTTAGCTGGTTAATGATCCAAAACATTCATCCCGATAATGCAAAAGCCATTTGGCAGACAAACAAACCACTGGGGTACATCAAATAATGGTTTGCCCGTCCCAGTCACCCGATCTTTCACCAATCTAGCTTTTGTGGGACGAATCGTACCGAAAAATTAAATAACACCTGTCACAAAATGAAAATATAATGTGAAAATATCTGCAAGATGTGTGGAAACAGATTTCACCGGATTATTTAATTAATTTAATAAAAAAAACGCCCCGAATTTGTAACGCAGTAATATGTGCGAAAGGTAGATATTTTGATAAAATAAATTTACGAATGTTTATCAATAATAATTTAATTGTTATATAATATAAAATCAATAGTTATTTACCCATTTTCTTAATATTAACATTAAAATAATTAAATCTTTTAAAATTATAAGTGTTTTATCGAAAAAATGGTCTGCTTCCAAACTTTCCGACGGTAGTGTATATGATTGCAATATTATGCTTTTAATAACATGTGACAAAATCAGCATATATTAATTCTATAATCGTCAATTAATTTATGTAATAGTAACGATTCGTAGTCACTTTATTTATTTTATTACTCAGATAATAACTGTTAATATTTGCTGTTATTTTCACAATGTTTTCGTAAAGCTTTGAATAACAACCTGTAAAATTTTCATTGCCGAAGATTACTTAGTATTCGAATTGAACAAATGTTTGTTCTTATTGCCAAATACATGTTTGTCCCTACCCAGTCCCTATCGGACTACTAGCGCCCGTAGTGAGCAATTTTTCGTATTTGAGGAAAATGGCTCATTAATAACCACATAACCACATTTTAAAAATTTGTAACAAAATTATATAATTTCCAGATCAGCAAGAGATTGTTATGGCGATAATTCTGTTGCATGGATGCAATTGAAACGTGAAGGCCCGATTTGTACAGTAAAATATAAAATCACCCCAGAACACCAATTACGGAAAACTGCTTATTGTATAACTGTAGTCATCAATGAAGTCGAAGAAAATATTTGTAGTAGCGATTGTCTTAGCTGTGCTGCTTCGACAGGAGGTTGTAAACACGGTGTAGACTTTTTGTATTGGTTAGTACGTCGTAGTCGGGAACCAAGCGTTACCGCCGATACATGTTATTGGAAAGCGTCACGGTTGTCAAAAGTTGGGAAAACATACCGAATACTTGTCTTTAAAATCAATAACTGTGATACAGCTATTGTGTGGATTAAAGTGTTAAAATTAAAAATGTACACGTATTTTTTGCATTATTTATTACACTATCCAAATTTATTGCATTAGAGCGATTATTTAATTTTGCCGTGATTGAATATTTTTAACATCTTAGTTTGTTTTTCAATTAGCTTTCCCAGGATTACCATTATGTGGTTTTGCTTCAATTGAATGTACTCCTTGTCTTATTCCAGCTCCAGCACCAGCTCCTGCATTACCTCCTGCACCAACTCCAAAACTAGCTCCTCCTCCGAAACCTGCACCAGCATTTCCACCTCCGAATCCTCCATCATTTTGAGAATCCACCTATTAATAAAAACAAAATTATAATTTTTAACAGTAAAACAGTATCCTGCAGATGTGTCCAAACTATTGGGACTCAAAAATATTAGAATAGTCTTTAATGTCTACAGGAGTGAATTGTTGTGAATACTAGATGACTATAAAGGTAAAAATCAGTGTTTGAATATTGCCCAATTTTAAGAGAAACATTATGATGCTAGAATTAAAACTAAAATTTAAAAAAAATTGTGTTGCTTACCAAACACATTGCACACACTACTACTAGAGTAAAAATTAAGAACTTCATTATTATTCTGTGGTATTACTATTTAATGTTTAAGTAAAACTAAATTATTGACAAAAATGTACGGTTTATATAGGTACTACATGTATTAAAATTATATAATTTTTTTTTATACTTTACATCTTTACCTATATAATTATTATTATTATACATCATATATTCATAATAAGCGGGTTGTGTGGTAGTAGATGCGCGCTATAAATAATTACTTAAATATTCTAAAATTATTAAATTGTATCTCTACAGCTCTAAATATGTACAATCTTGACGTAACAGATTTCAGTATTTAAATAGCAAATACAAATAAGTAAACTAAAAAAGTATGAAATTTAAATTACATCTTTTTATTTGAAAAACTAAGTTTGGTAAAACAGAAGAACTAAAATATTTAATATTTTGGTTATCTTAAAAGTTTAAAGCCATCTGTAGGGTAAAAAATATAAAGATAAAAAGATAGATAGTAAGATAGATAGTAATATAGGTACTTATAAATGCTTATATCTTACTTCTCTCTCTCAGAGTCCTTCGTCGTACGTCAGAACATAGTTACCACTTTTTTTTTTATTTTAGAAGAGTTCTTTTGGCATATACTTCGGTGGTTTGCTAATGCCATTACCTGTCGACGAAAGAAGATCAGAAAAAAGTTTTTACTCTGTCCGGAATCGTACCGAAGGTCTCGGCTTAGTAATCAAAGCATATAGTAACAATTGGGCTGTGATCGTCTTCGTACTAATAATTTGTCGTATTACCGAACGGACAGCGGTGAATATTTTATTAGATTTTATTTAAATGTTCTGCGAACTTATCGTCGTATTTCTGCTTTATTTTTTAAATTTTATTAATTGTTAGGAAAACATTTGAACCTTCACTGATATCCGGTGAAGTTCTTTTGAAAATATGAGATTCAAAACACTGAGAGTTTTACAGTGAATAATTTAATTTAATTGGCGCAAAAAATATACTAAAAGGAAATTGTAAATTTAAATAAAAATAAACAATTTCAATCCCCACGTAAAAATTTATAAGGTGGTTGAGTGTAAAACAGTGCTCAAGTTAACAGTCCTAAACTTTGAAAATTAAGAAAGCGAAGTTAGATGTGATTGTTTAAGCCAACTGGACGTGTTTTGTGCTAATCACCTAAAAGGTGGAAATTGATGATTTTGAAGTACATGTTGAGCGTTTAAGCCGATTAGACTTGACTTACAGAGGAGCATCGCAATATTTATATTACTCTATATCTTACTTATGAGGTTACATTTTTATAATAGTCTGCTTGTTGTGTATTATTTATTATTTTTAATTTTACTTTTTTGTCAAAATTTTTAATTTATATATTGCTTTGCTTTATTGAATAAGAAATTATTTAATTATTACTTCACTGTAAAAAAAAGTGTAAAATTACACCATCTAGATATAAAAATTACCTTTAAAAAAAGAGCATTTTTACTTTGTTCTTCGGGTAATCTCAAAAGTACTTTTTAATGCGTGTAAATTTACTTGCTGTTTAGTATTTCTACCTTATAGTGTAATTTTACTGTATTTGTATAGGTAATTTTACTTGTGGGAATGCAAACTATTACATTTCTGTGTGTAATTTACAATATTTCAAGTAAAATTACCTTGCATATATTTTGTTTACCTTTGTTATTTAAAATTACCCGATATTAGTGTTTTGAATTTTTTTAATAATATGGGTTTCTACTAATTTAAAATTCATATTGATATGTTATGTTTTTGTAGGTTCATAATTAAAATTAAACTTATAATAATTATTATATTATGACATTAAAAACTGTAAAAAACAAACTGTAATATTGTAAATTTGAATTTGAATATAGTGGGTGCGAAATTTTAAATTTAGTTTATTTCAGTTACTTTAAAATACAACAATTTGGCAACAGGGGGGTTGTAAAACGCAAGTAGTGGAAGTTTCCGTTAGATTTTACCGTTAGAGCAGAAACAAAGCCCTTACATTTTTGTACGTCAAGATGGTCGGATGTGGGTGATTTGGTACTTGGAATGTTTTGAGAATATTCAATAATTGAATTTAAAATTTTTTCAAAATATTTAGTTATCAACAGATTTAAAAGTACGTAAGTTTAAATATTTGATTTATTTTTCTAAAATAATTTAATACAGGATTACGTTAAAATTCAGGTAATAATAATCTAACACCACGCGGTTAGGTAATTTTACATGCGAGTTTGAATCTAAGTTTTATTAATTTATCTTCAGTTATAAGATTTAATTACTGTTCGAGATTGTGATTTAATACTATTATCATTTAAGACGGGAGTGGGATTATGTAATGGAAGAGATTGATTATTCATATAATGCGTTCCAATGGCGTACCATTGCAGTGGTTGGTTTGGTTAAGACGTAAGAGGAATTGTTTAAAATAATTTAAATGAAAGCGGGTGTTTGAAGTGGAAAATATATTTATCGTGGGACAATTTAATTTAGATGAATTGCGCAACAGGTTGAGTGGACGCTTAAAATCATAAGATGGCGGTCAAAATATGTCGCAGTATGGCTGGTCACTGAAAAGGTGAACTTTTATAGAACCAGAAATGACAAAGCAAATGCTGTAATGTCTCTCCTTTCTTTTTCAAATATCTAAATGATATACTAAACAAAATTATGATATTTCAGGACAGTTATTGATAATTTTAACAATGTTCCTTATGATTATTTGCGTCCACATATAAGATAGTAACAATCGAATACATTTAAATTAATAACAGTTGAATACATGTAAAATAAGATAATAACAATTAACCAAATAAAAGCTAATACCAATTGAAAAACAATATTAAAGAACTTTGTTAACAAAGTTCTTCATGATTATTATTTGCGGCTATGATTATTTGCTAGTTTAAGTATGGGGAATTTATTTAGTTAAGTACATACGACTTATTTAGATTTAAGAAAATGACCAATTGGCAATAAGAGGGACGTACTAGTTTTAAGCTGACGTCATATAAAAGGGTGACAATCTTAGCTTAAGTGACGAGGTAATAATTATAAGAGCGGATAATTTAGAATATAAGGGTTATTATTTAAAGGTCTTACAAAATATAAAAACCAATGAGTTGAACATCGGAATGCATACATGAACTTCTTACAAATTACTATAGGTTGTGATTGTTCATTAAATATGAATAATTAAAGCACATTATCGTCCACTGCGTGTATGTGAAGTAGCTGATACACAGTATTGGTACAGGAGCCAACCTCCACTAATATTATCTCCGACTTCACGGAAGCAATCGAGATGATATTTGCTACTGATTAAGTCACACTGATCGATATTATAATACGGATACTAAATCGATGTTGTTCCATATAATTGATTGTCATCGGTAGGGATTCGCAGTAACGGGAAGAGCTACAGAATAATGAATATTTTCCAAAATTAAAATTTTAAAATTGCTCTCCAAAATGGCGTCCACAGCTGGATGTTATCTCTACCCCAATAATTCAAATAGTCATCCAAACGATGATTCCAAAATAACGGGAACTAATCGGCTTAAAAAAATATCTCAATACCCTCAAGAATCCACAGGAAGGATTTCTTAATTGCAAATTTACGGGCTCTTGATATTCTACCGTGTTCAACTATTCGACTCTGTGAATATATTCGAATTCGATTTTTATCTTATCACCAAGTGAAAAATGTGTTTCGTTAGGCGAAGTTCATACCTAACTTTAAATAAAGCCGAGTAAACACATCGAGCGGAGAACATAATTGTAACATGCAAAATGCATGTTACACAAGGACTACATTAAGAAATGCATTACAAACTAATGTTTGCATTGTATTTTAATTTTAATTTTGGAGTATCCACTCAAAATATCGTTGACATTGGAATTTATATAAATATATTTTCTTAAAATTCAACCTGACGTAGTAAAAATAATAGAAAAAATTCAAAAATAAAACTGTTGTCATTAATCAACAAACTACGAAAATATTTTGTAAATTTTTATTTATTTAATTTTTAATTTTTATTTATTTAATTTTTATCTTGAATTATTACATTATGTACTTAAATTTTTTTTATATTTAATGTTTAGGATAATTTAATATCTTTATTTTTAATTTTTACATTTTATTTTTTAGTTATGTACTTATATATTATAGTGTTTTACTTTAAAATTATACTTTTTTATTTATGTCTATATTGTTTTATTATTTTTTTGTTTTTTAAAAATTTGTAAAAGCTGTAAAACATTGTCTCAGTAGTTTGTTTATTTAAGCAAGGAATAAAAATAAAACAAAACTTTACAAAATAATGTTTTTCTGTTCGGATTAGCAAAATATTTTTCAAAAGGGGAAATCAAAAATGCATCAAAGAGGAAATTTACACTAAATTGGAGAAATATAAGTTTCCCAAAAAGGTGAATTTAACTACTAAAGGGGAAAAATTACACGTAAGTGAGTATCTCAGAATGTACTAGAAAGGTAAATTTAACTAATAAAAGGGGAAAATTACACGTAGGCGAGAATCTTAAAATGTCCTAACAAAGTAATTTTACATTCGAAAGGAAAATTACACTTCGTGGGGGATTTCAATTTTCTCCAAGAAAGTAATTCTACTATATCCAAGTAAAATTCCATTAAAAGGTAAAATTACTGCAATTAATGGAGGTAACTCAGTTGCCTCCAATAGTTAGGGTAAAATTACCCAATCTGTTTTTACAGTGTTGTAATAATTTTAGTATTAAATTAATGATTACATTACAAAAAATAATGTGTTTGAAATATTTGACTGTATAAACTTAATTACCATTTATACAGTCATCTTAAAAGCGGCTGATGAAGAAATCTGAGTTTTCCAGTAATTGTGATTATACGAACTTATTTCTCTAAGTTATAATTTTACATTAGTAAATAACAATTTTAAATTAAAGTTTCATTTAACTTTTATAATTAATTTAAAAAACAACTTATCCCAATACAAAAAAGTTGATCTTTATTCTGTTTTACTGAAGGCAGTGGCGGATTTACAGTCTTGGCTACCCTAGGCCGCGTAGGACCAGCCGCCCCTTTCTCAGCTCCTATAATTTAAGTACTAGTACTACATATCAATTTACTTTCTTGCAAATTTTTATCAAATACATTCAGAAACTTAGTTATGTCGTGATAAAATAATAAGTTTCTCTATATTGCTTATTGCTAATATCTGTCGATTTATACATTGTCGGTATATAACAGACATAACAGGATTGCATCTTACTATTATTCAATTCCATATAAATATAACAATGGAGAAAGAGAGTAGAAAAAAGAAAATAAATAGAAGAAAGAAAATAATTGAAAGGCGACTCGAGTAATTGCAGCATTATACTGCTCAGCTCGGCGTAAAAGTCCTATCAACACTGATATACACAAGACTGAAGGACTACACTAAAAGAACGGTAGGCGAATACCAGCTTGGTTTCACTAAAGGCAAATCCACGATAGATAAATTAGATCCACATACGGTAAAGCAACCGATGGAAAAAATGTACGAACATCACATGGAACTTAGCATGCTCTACATTGACTTTCAATAAGTCTTCGATAAAATAAAGAGAGAAGAGCTATTTTAGGTTTTCAGGCAATGGAAGAAATGAAAAAAAAAATTAAATGAAAAACTGATCAACCTGACAAAGATGACGATGAAAAAATCGTTGCATACATTAGAACAGAGGATGGCGGGACAGAAAGTTTCGAAATAAACAGTGGCGTGGGACAAGAAGACGCATTGTCAGCTACATTGTTTAGCCATAGAGAAAATCGTTAAACAACAAAGGAGTGGCAGATACTCGTTTATGCCGACGTCATAGTCATGTATCTAGATCACGAAGAAAGATGAAAGAGATCTTCAAAAGGTTAAAGATGAAGGTTAAAGAAATTAGGCTATTGGTGAACCAAGCAAAGCCAAAGTACATGAGATGCAGCAAGGACAATAAACGAAAACAGGGTTTTACAATCATAGACGAACTTACAATAGAGGAAGTAAGCAGCTATATTTATTTGGAAATGATAATAAACAACAAATGTAAAAAAAATGAAGAGGCAAAGAGAAGAATACAAGCCGGGAATAGGATATTATATATTAAAAAAACATTTAGAGATAAAAAATTAAACAGAGAAATGAAGATTTATAAAACCCTGATCAGGCCGGTAGTCAGAGTCAGCTCATGTAATGAGAAAAAGCGTCAGTGACATAGATAAACTTCAAGATAGAAGGAAAAGAAGGCAAAAAATCAGGTAGTGGGACCAGGTGACAGACGACCTGGATGCGATGGGAGTAAGATTGGCATAAGAGAACGCAAAGTAGGTAGATATGGAGAAAAGTCGTCAGAGCCGCCGCAACACATGAAAAACTGTGAACAACAAATTAAGATTTTTATATATTTTTCCATATTTAAAACACATGTATTAAGTGTTTGTTGTGGATAGACAAGATACAATACAATTACCAGTATTGGTATTCTATTAGCATTAATTGGTATAATACCAGTATGTATACCAATACAGTATAATTCAATTATACAAGGCAATCTGCTATACATACAGGATACAAAAAATAAGTTTATTATAAAATTTTGTATCCAATTATACGATCTGGCAGCCCTGTGCGAGAGTCGCTCGTCAATTGCAGCGTCAGCCGACGCTTTCCCTGCGTACGCCCGGCTGCCGTATAGCAAGCGAACAAGCTAGCGTTTTTGACCTTACAATGTTTTTCTTACTTTGGGTCGTTTCTTGTTATCATTGGTGCGTTTTTTGCCACGCTTGGCCGCCCCTAATATCTGACCGCCCTAATCCCGGGCTACCGAGCCTTATAGGAAATCCGCCACTGACTGAAGGTGTCATATTTATACTTATATTTATTTTTCTAACTGAGTTCGATAAGAAAGTAAGTGTAGTAATAAGTTTACATTTTCTTGTTAATATTTATTATGAGGGACGTTTTAGTAACGTGTGAATGTTTATTTATACTTGTATATAGTATATGCGGGGCTCGTACATGTAAGCCATATTATTTTATTAAGACTAAGTTTAAGTTTTTTTCGGAAAGCGAGTTTTACATAATAATATGAAAGATAAACCGATCAGATTTAATATTTTTAATATTTTTTAATATTTAATATTTTTTTCGAATGACGATACATAAATTCAAAAATTTAATTTTATTAGTGAACTTTTTATTTAATAATTTAATAACAATTTTAGGAATGTAGGTCTCAAATTGATAGCGAAACAGCTCACTTTCGTGTAGTTTAGTGAAAAAATTTATGTTCGTCGTGGAATTTTTCTGTTATCCGTAATTGACAACTTGCGATTTAATTGAGCGTAAGATTTAAATCGTGGGGTGTTCACAGAAATGAATTTTTTATTCAAATATATTTTTAATTTAATACTTAAATATTTAAGTAATTATTTGTTGTTACTTCTGAATGCACGATGTAAATATTATAATTAAAGAAATAAATATAAATTCTAAAATAATGTTATAAGATTTTCACTATATAAGATGTGCATTCTTATTAATTTCTTAGTTTTATTTTAACAGTAAATACAACCACATCATAATAATGAAGTTTTTAACTTTTGCTCTAGTAATTTGTGCAATGTGTTCGGTAAGATACTTGGATTTTATAATTTTACAAATTTTATAATAATAATAAAAATAATTATATTTTTTCTATAAAGAGCAGATAGTAACAAGTAAATAATACTTTAACCACAAGAATAGATAAAGTAGCATTTTAACATCAAGGATTGATAAAGTACATTATTTTTACTAAAATTACTATTGAAACTGCAAAGTATGTTTGATTTATTCTAAAACATAACTATCAAATAATAATTTAATTTGTAATTGGAATTTCTTATACATCGATTTTTAAATCTGCTATCGAAAATATTGAATTGTATCATATTGAATCATATACCCACTTGTATTGCTCGGGTAGCTCTGATGTGCGGGTTAGTTAGTATAATTTTAGGGTCGAGGGTTCGGGCGTTTCAAAATAAAAATTAATTCTAGTATAAAAAATAAATAAATCGTCTTCACAAAAAAATATCTTAAATCGAAAATAAAATTTTAAATTAAATGTAAAATTTTTATACTTCTTCCAATGTTTGAACTTTTGATTTACTTCTATCCAATTGATAAAGCCATACGTTGATCTTACAAATTTTAATTTTAAATTATCCAGATATTTCTAAGTAGCATCAACTTTCGTTAATCCAAATCAAGATCTATAATTGTTATTATTCTTCCTCCAAAATAATTAATCAAGCTACTACTGTTCGGCAGCAAAATATCAAATAATTCCAAATAAATTTAAATTTCAAACTACGCAATAATGCACATGCATCAAGATCACTTTTATTTAAATTAAACAAAATATTATTCACATTTTCTAAAATCACTCGTACAAAAATTAACAAGCCAAAAATCGCACAACCGCTCATGTTGCCACTTTTGACAAAAAGCTCTTATTTCCCCTTCTTGACTCTCCACCTTGCACTCTTTCAAAACCACTAAATTAAAATCACAATTTACAACATTTTACTAAAAGACTATAGGGTGGGTCCAATTATTTTGTAACACGACAATATATATACAAAAAAATAACTACAATAGGCACTTATAATAACTTTATAATTATAATTAATATAGTAAATTAATAATACTAGCCTTACATTCTTGCGAATATAGTTGACCCTTTAGGAACTTACAAAATCCATTTTAGAGATGGATTAGTTCTCATCTTTGTCCTATGCTTATTTACATATCTAGTATTCATTTACAGGTCACTGTGCTTCTTTGCATCATTAACTACAGTTCTCCGTGCCTTTCTATCCGTCGCTATCTGTTTCCAACCCATCACTCACATTTTTTTTCAGGTCGCTCACTACTCCATCCCACCATCGCATCCTTGGTCTTCCCCTAGTTCTTGTTTCGCTAGGTCTCTACATCATCACTAATTTTGTCGCTTCTTCGTTATTACTCCTCCAGACGTGTCCTAGTCATTTTATTCTTTGCGCTTTAATAAACTTCACAACGTCTTTGCCTCCAATTTCTTTGAAAAGCTCGAAATTCATTTTTTGTACAATTTCGCCATTTTTCCGTTTAGGATCCAATATCGTTCTTAATACCTTCCTCTCGAAAATTCTCAATTGTTTTTCGTTTCTTTATGTCATGCATATCACCTCGGATGCATATGTTAGGACTGGTCTTATTAATGACTTGTAAATCCTAATTTTTGTTTTCTTAGTTATTTATCAGTCTTTTAGGATGTTCACATTTGCGTAATACGCTCTATTATCCGCTTATATCTTTTGTGCAATTTCCACATTTCTTTCGTTTCTACTGTTTACTTGTACACCCAGATAGTTGAAACTTTCTACTTACTCAAATCTGTAATTATCTCTGATTATATCGCTTTGGGTTTATCTGATTTTCTTTGACATTTCATATATTATATTGTCTTAATCTCGCTTATACGTAATCCAATTTTGGATGCCTCTTTTTCTATAATTCTGAATATATTTGTCGTTCCTTCCTTAGTTTCGATATAATGACCACATCATCAGCGTAGTTCAGTAACTGGCTTTTTTCGTATATTATTGAGCCCGTGCATTTGGTACTACTAATTTATTACTTTCTTTAGCACTGTATTGAACGACAACGCCGACAACGAGTTTCCCTGTCGCACTCCGCTATTCACTTCGAAGCTGTTTGTTTCGTCCTCAGACGTTCTTACAGTTGCCATAGTTCCTAATAGCGTTGCCTGAATCATCTTTGTCAGCTTATCTCGGACTTTAAATTTCTTCAAAACTATTGCTAACTGCTTTTCTCCATAATTTGTATTATTATATGCAATGCGTCTATCGTCGATTTTCCCCGTCTAAAGCTGCATTGATAACTATCTATTATTTTGTTTGTATATTCTGTGAGACGACCATGAATTACCATCGAAAATTTTTTATAAGTCGTGTTCAACAGTGTAATTCCTCGGTAGTTATTACAATTCTCTGCACCCACTTTCTTCTCGAGTGGTACTACAACACCTTCCTTCCATTTTTGTGGTATATTCTCTTGTTTCCATGTGGTTTACTAGTTCGTATATTTCTAAGTATAGCGCAGCTTCTCCATATTTTATCATTTCAGCAGCTATCTCATTTCTCTCTCTGTTGACTTTCCGTTCTTTAACCTTAATTTACCAAGTCTTCTAGAACGAATTAATTAATAATAATATAAATAATGTTTTCTAATTATTATAAACATAGTTCTTAAAATAAATTTATTTACATCCATAAAATATTGATTTTTGTGGATATAAACACCATTTTGGTGTTCTATTTTCGTGGAAAACTTTCGTTGAAAGCCCAATAAAAAATATTAAAAGTTATTTGTTTCATTAACTTGTTCAATTTAAAACTTTTTAATTAAAAGTATTTTACAAGTTAATAATCATCATCATCATCACCTACATGTGTAAGACCGCGGTCCGTTACGTCACTCAAACTGATCTCGCCATATCCTCCTGAGGCGACCCACGGATCTTTTTCCTCTGGATATGCATTGGAATAGCTTCTTTCGTATTCTGGAGTAATTCATTCTATCCAGATGTTCCCTCCCTGCTGTTATGTATTCTTTTATTCTTGTAATTTAATAATTTACATATTAAAATCTAAGTAATATATAGTCGATACAAGAGATGAATATTATATAGGTGGCACGTCATTTGCACAGTCTAATTTACACCGGGAAACTTCAGTTAATTTAAATAGCACTTGATTTTGTAGTAATATTAAATATTCACCACAAAAAATCGAAATGTTATAACCAAGTAACTACGTCGATTCGATATTAAATTTAACTCTGTCCACATCTCCCTTATTTATGACTCTGCCCGGTTCAGTTTAGGCAACACACATAACACTTAAATCGCGAAAATTTCGTTATTGTAAAACCGTCTAATTTTGAAGCAATTTCATTGGTAAACATTTAACGGTCGTCGTTTTGGTACAAATTTCAATATTTTTCTTTAAAAAAACGTACTAACGTATGTATAGTATAGTTTAAGTTTTTTTAAGTATTCCTTTTATAAGTATAATTTTACTCTCTAAAATTATATTTCATTTTATTAATAGGTGTATGCTCAAACAGATGGAGAAAGTGAAAACATTGGTGGTGGTGCTGGTTTTCAAGCAGGAGTTAGTTTTGGAGTTGGTGCAGGAGGTGGTGCAGGAGTTGGAATAAGACAAGCAGTTCATTCGTCTGTAGGAAAACTACTACATAATGGCAATTCTGAAAAAGTTAATTAAATTATGGCAAAAATACTCAATCGCAAGGACATTAAATAGTAGAATTTAATACATTATAATAATACAGATAAAATAATAAAAAATAATAAATAGGAGTAATTATTGCAAAAACTACATACGTGTATTTAATTAATTTCAACACTTTTTAATACTAGTATTACTTACTTATTAAAATTCTATAAATTTTGTAGTAGTAATAACTAAGCTTAGACTAGCTGGCGCTGAAGGGCAAAGAAGCTAATGTCTTGTAAGAGAGAGTTTCCCCCTAATTCGTTTTTTTTTATATTTTAGTTGGGTGCCAGTGACGAATCTGCTGGTGTTCTGAGTGTTTTTTATGTGCTCAAATATAAGTAACAAAATTATTGATATAATATAGAAAATACACATTTTGTGATGCACAAATCTACAAATTTTAATTTTGTTGTAATAAAATATAAAATGCTAACGTTAAATTTTATACGATACCAGTCTGCAGCTTATCAAACTTATCCGCCTTATCAAACTTGGTCGTTCCTTCAACAAAATTTTCAAATATTAAATTAATTTTTACCAAATCTAAATATAAATTCCGATCAAACAACTTTTCACCAAAAATAAAAACACTCTTAATTATAAAATTATATAATTATTATTTAATTAAACTCAAATTCAAATTACACGTCCGCTGCATCGCCCAATTTTGCTCAAAAGTTCTTACTCTGCATCTCTATTGTTAACCTTATTTCAACAAAATTTTATTTACAATTCAAATTAAAGTTTCAAAATTAAACAATTTCAAAATTATAAAAAATTTGCAATACTGTACTGCAATAATAATAGGCATGAGGATTCATGCATCTTGTATCAAAGATTGAGAAACCTTTTAGTAGCAATATTCCGTTTGGAAAATGGAATGAAAATTTTATTATAATAAATATAAGTGAAATATTATTATTAAAATAAAATACTTAAGTACTTAAGTACGTACTTAAGTACGAGAAGAAATTTTCTTATGCCAAGTTGCACCACATTATTTGAAAACTTAATACAAAACTTAAGTTTATTCTCCTCCAAAATTTTACGAATAACATCACGAGGGTTGAAGCTCAAACAACGGGAATAGAAGCTCATCGAGACTCAAAAAATACTTAAAAGTTTGAATAAACAAACTAAATAAAATATTAAAATAATGAATTTAACTGTTAAGTAAAGAATACATACTTACATAGAAAAAAAATATTTAGAAAACAATGAAAAAGGCAATAATTACCATTTAACAGGTTTGAACTTAGAACATATGAATAAGCAAGAAAAGTAAAAAAATAAAAAAAATGACAAAACATCTTGAAATACTGACTAAGAATTTAAAAAAAATATGATATAAATTTAAAATAAAAACTATCTACACTATCCACTTAAAAAAAGTCATTTTTTAGGTTCTTTTCCTTTTTTAAACGTTTGACATCTATTTTATTTGAAGATTCGACTTGGGGAGTAACGTTTCAGCTCGCTTTCCCAAAGATTTTGAGAATAATTCTGCAACGATTGAGGCTCAAGCGATGGAAACGAAAGTCGTTTCTGGAAGCTAACAACATTATACCTCGTTCCGTGACTGTTCACACGTAGGTAATACTAAACAATTTATAATAATTATAATAATCGGGTTGTATTGAAATGAAAGTAAAATCAAATTATCGATAAAAGAATAGTAAATATTGGATAATTATTTTATTTAAAATTATTTTCTGAATGTGCTTGCTGTAATTTATTCAATAATAACATTAATTTAAATGCAATCAAATTTAGTCAAGCAAAATCTGAAATCATAAATAATTTTAATAGCAAGGATTCCAAATAAACATAATTGAATAATGACGGATAATATAATAATTATGTATAATATATAAAAAATGTATATTTCTGTTCAGAAATTAAACGGACATCTATTATTTAGTGAATTTTTTAAAATAATTTTATTTATTTATTTTTTTCATGAAATTTTTTTCAAAACATTCATGTTTTTACAAAAGTCAAAATAATTTGACTTTTAATCAAGTATTGAATTTAATCGCATAACTAATGTATACTTGTCAAGGAAATGCGTTCTGATCTTTTATCTAGGGCTTTTCAACAAGGAGTTTGTTATTAAATGCTAAATAAAATAAATATTTTGGATTAAAGTTCTGTATTTTATTATTGATATATTATTTACAGTCTACCATTTATTAAAAAATATATCGGACAAACGTCCAACATTAACGATGTTGATGTTGTGCAGAGGTTGATGTCAAATTTTCTATTAGTTTTGAATAATTGAGGCTCTATATCACCAATTACGCATCGGATGTTGATTTTCAAGACTTCGATAAATTGTGGATTATCTGCATAGACATGATTTTTCACACAGCACCACAAGAAAAAGTCTAACGGCGTTAGATCACTCGATCTAAACGGCCAATGGACTGAAAAATTACGCGAAATTATTCGATTAGGAAATTTCATTTGGAATAATAACTTAATTGTTTCAGTGGCTGTACGGGATTGTCGGCAAACAACATACATAGACGGCTGGCTTTAATTTTTGCACTAACTGAACTTCAAAGTTTTAGACCAAAATCTTTGCGTAAAATTCGCCATGTGGTGGTCGTGGATACGTCCAATTGCTGAGAACGTCGTGGAATTGATAAATTTAGATTTTTTGTTGGTTGTTTGTATGTCATGTACCGAACCACTAGAGTCAAATTTAATCATCAAAGTTTTAATAAAAGTCTCAGAAGAACGGTTATAATTATAACCAAGGCTCGGAACTTTATGCGCTAAAAAACAATGAAATATGTGCATACGTATGCGCTAAAAAATAGTAAAACATGCGGTATAATATGCAGTAAAAATTAGTATAATATTATGCAAAATTTATAAAAAATTTTGCTTAATCTTAAAATGGCAAATAAAGAAAGTTGTAACTGTTAACATTTATTGAAAAAACAAAAGCAATATTAAAAATTAAGAATAAACTTTGGAAAATCGAAATAGTACATTAAGCAACAAGAAGATAAAGTGACCAATTTTTGATCAGAGGGTCAAGGTTTGTTTGCACGAGGCTTTATCCGAAGGCAGCAATTACACTCAGGTTAAAAGTCACTTTATTCCCGAGGAGCATATACTATTTTTTGCAATTGCGAAAGGTAAAGTAGAAACTCTACCAATTACAAAACTTAAAGCAAAAGTTTTAATTTCTTAAATCCATTTTTTTCTAGTAGTCATGTTACGAGTTTAGTAAAACTTGGTTTAATTTATAAACAATGTTTAAAAACGTAGGTGTTTTTATAGCTATTATTAAAACTAGGGTAATATGAATAGTATATTTCCCGAGGTTGGCTAGTTAGCCAAGTGACAACCGTTAGTGACAACCAAGGGAAATGTATTCATATTTCCCGTGTTGTAATCAATAGTTTTCTTTTGATTGAAAAATATATTATTAAATATATCAATATTTCATCAATAATAAAATTTGAGATTTTGAATTTGCAATAACTCGAAAGCGGCGCTAGATATCGAAAAACTGAGCAAAAAATTTACCCCTCTTTGCTCGTTCTCAACCCTCCCTAGCAATTTGTCGAAAGAAGCCTTATGCAAAATTCTAGATCAATAGCGCGCAGAATGCGCGCAAAATAATTCAGAAAAAGTTTGGTTGGTTTTTAAAATATAAAAATAAGTAGGCACATTTTTTATTTTAAACGTCATTTAAATGTCACTTTTTAACAGGGATGGCTTTAGTATTTTGTTTTGCGTGTTTGATTGTCCAATCACCGTGCGCAAAGTATACTTTAAAATGGCGTTTCATATTTCCCTAGGGACAATATGATATGACGTTTCATATTTCCCTTGGGAAATATTAGTGTGTTATGACATATTGTAACTAAGGCGATATTGCTCTATATTGTTTCAATCAGAAGAAAAATTATTTTAATATCCAGTGGCATAACTATATCATCTGAGGCCCGTGACAAATTCATTGGATGGGACTCCCCCCCCCCCAGTAAAAATCTTTACGTTGTAATTGAATTTTAATAAATCACTTAAGAAATTACTCGACAGTATTATACCTTCCAATTTAAAAATATTTTATTTGAAAATATTTCCTTGACAAAAATGTTTTTCCCTGACATATTATCGCTAAAAATTTTGAATTCCTTGACTTTCCATAACTTTTCCAGGTTTTCCATACAAGTGAGAACCCTGTTCCCGTCCCGTCTCTAGTCAAAATAGTCTTGAAGAGTCTTTAGATAGTCAAGAAGACTTAATCTTAATTCGTAAGATTCTGACATATCTGCAAATTTTTAAAATTAAACATAAACACCCACGTTGAAATAAGCGATCTAAAACTCACCTAACCGTATATATACTATGTAACTGCAAGAAGATGAACTACTTAACACTAACCGTAAATTGTCTTAGCACAAATAAAAACTAATTAATAAGTTTGCTTGGAAAAAAGAATGAAAAACTCTCAAAACACCATAAAACACAAGCACTACCGTCCCACGAATGTGTTTTAAGTTAGTTCACATTTTTACACGGTGGCGCTGCAATCTTAATCTTATATCCCTATAGGAAAGAGGACACTTTTCTAAGCACACTAGAACAAAAATTTTGTTGGATTATAAATTAGTTCTCGAAAAAATCGAATTTAAAAATGTAAAATTTACATGTAATTTAGATACACCTTTTAACACGGCTGCATGATTAGCCATTTTTGTGTACAAAACAATTTAAAAATATCCCTGAAGAATTACAGAATTCGCCAAGGGTGAAACTCAAAGTTATAGAACTCGTCCGGGTGTCGACCGCGACTAGCGTAGCGGAGTGAAATGCGAGGCTTTTCGGTGCCGTAGGCACCATTTATCCCCTTTGTCTTGTGCTAGATGTTGTGACACTGAGCCTAGTTGGCATTTTACGCTGTGCGGTGGGAACCGCTGTCGTGGACGAGTACAGTTATTGGGGTTTCGTGTTTAGTTTGTTTGACGAGGTTTGTGGTTGGTTTGTCGGGAGGATCGACCGCGACTGACAACATTAAGAGTATATCAAAGCACGCGTACCGTCAACAAAATGAAGAATAAGAACGGAACGTGCGAGTTGACCGTTGCTCGACACGTTGCAACGAGGTGTATCGGGTTACAACTACCTGCTTTTAATAACTTTAAAATGCCGTTTTTTCGAAAACTAGTGGATAATCCAAAAAAAAATTTTGTTGCATTATACACAGAAAATTGTCCTCTTTCCTATAGTGCAGTTGAAATTTTGAAATTCGTGATGAGGAAATTCTGACAGTAACCTAAAATTTATAATTTTTACTAAATTTTGTTAAAAATGTTAGGTTACTTCTGAGTTTGTGGCTTCTTGAGCGGGGCCCCCGTGGCATTTTTCCAGCCTTGTCACCCTATAGTTACGCCACTGCTAATACCAATATAGAAATTACTGCTAAACTAGTAAAATTAAACAGTAATTTGTATGGTTGGTATTAAAATAATTTAAAAACAGTTACGTTTTTAAACGTTGTTTATAAATTAAACCAAGTTTTACTAAACTCGAAATTAAATTCACACTGTACAAGTGGCCCGAAATCAACAAAATATGCAAGTTTGTCTAAAAAGTAACGAAATATGCAAAATTATGCGACAAAAATTTTTATATTTGACATGTACATAGGTAATATGAAACGAATTTTTGACTAACCACAATTACAATATGCACTTTCCAAACAAATATGCAAAAGTCTAAAGTTCCGAGCCCTGATTATAACGCTTCAAAATATTCAAAATTTTGCGATATGTAGTTTTTACAGATCCACTAGTTTCATAATGGATTTTAATTAATTTTATGCGATTTTCGATTAAAATTGATAATATTATAAGTTATGGTACACCTACTTCTACAACTCAATAATTATCCATATTATAATATAAAACAAGGTCCTCGTTGAAAAATCTTACATCAAACATGAATTAAATTTAGTAAATCATTGTTAACTAATGGTGGTTTACTTCACAGCAGAATTTCTTAATTACTGATATAATTACACACGAAAAAAAAATTAATTACTTGAGTTTTAATTATTTTATTAATATTTATTAATCTGTTTAAACAATGAATGTAATAAATATTTGTTTGCATAATTTCCTCAAAAAAAATTTTGGTTTAATAAAATTTTGTTACTTAATGGTAAGCATTTAATTCGTTATATTTAAAAATTACAAAAACTTGAACTTTAGTATAAGCATCCGAGTATTCAGTGATAGTACAGTGCTAATTTTTATTGTTAATTACATTATGAATACTTATTTTTGTTTAAATCTGTTACTACTGATTTCTAGGTAGGATACGTAAATGTTGATAAATCTATACATTACTTTAATAGTTTTTCATTCTTTTGATTTAGAAAATATGTCGTTAACGCTTTAAAACAAATCAAAATTCCCGACGATATTTTATTAGGAGCAGCTTCATCGTCGTATCAAATTGAAGGAGCATGGGACGAAGATGGTAAATATTACAGTAATTTCAGTATTTCCATTATTTTTTAAATTATATTTTTTTAAATTTTAGGAAAATCTGAAAATATATGGGATAGATTTGTTCACGTAAATTCAAGTAAAATTGCTGATGGTTCTACTGGTGATGTAACCACCAATTCATATCACAATACAAAGAGAGATATAAAAGTAATCAAAGAATTGGGTTTGCAAATTTACCGTTTTTCAATTTCTTGGTCACGAATATTGCCTACTGGCTTCCCAAACCAAATAAATGAAAAAGGAGTAAAATATTATAACGATCTAATTGATAGTTTGATTGAAAATGACATAATACCGATGATTACAATTTTTCACTGGGATCTTCCACAGTCGGTGCAAGATTTAGGAGGTTTTCTAAGCCATACAATTGTGGATATGTTAAACGAGTATTCAATAATTTTATTTAATAACTTTGGTGATAGAGTAAAACATTGGGTTACATTGAATGAGCCCAAACAAATATGTCAATTCGGCTATGGATTGGGTATTTTCGCTCCTGGCTTAAATTATTCTGGAATTACAGATTATATTTGTGGAAATAATGTACTCTTAGCTCATGCAACCATTTATCATACGTACAATACAATTTTTAAACCAATACAAGGAGGTGACTAAGTATTTTGTACAAAATCAGGTTACTGTTAGTTAATTCAATCTACGATTTACACATTTTCCTATAGACTATATAAATAGGTGAGAGGACAATCTTCTGATAATTTGAAAACAATTTCACGTAGGATTAAACGCGCGCTCCGAGCCGGGGTTTTAACAAACGCAACAACGGCAAAGTAGAGATCCGTCCAAAAACGAGTACTGCGGTTTATCTTTTTTAAAATTTGCAAAATCGTTGCAAGCGCAATTTAAATTATGACTATTAAAGTTTGCATATGCAAGCCTGATCCCATAACCGAGTCTATTAGCGTTACGTCGCACCAGGGAAAACTATGAAGCGTTCAGTTCGTTCCCTTGAATTGCAATAATTGAGAATCCTACGAAATTTTTGCTTTAATAGGTTCAAAAAATTGTCCTCTTTCCCATTGTCTATAGAAAAAACTTCAAATCATGAAATGAATTAGCTGACAATTCCTTAAAATCACTATTTTAATTTAACAAAATTTTCAGGAGAGATCGGTATTGTAAACAGTATCGACTGGTATGAACCTGTAACAAATTCGATTAAGGATATTGAAGCTGCAGAACGTAAACGACAGTTTGATGTTGGATAAACTCAAAAATCTAAAAGAAATTATTTTAAAAGTTATTGTTTTAGTTTGGAATGTATATGCACCCAATATTTGACGAAAATGGAGATTATCCTCCAGTTGTAAAAAGATTTGTTAAACAAAGAAGTGCAAGAGAAGGTTACATGACATCACGCTTACCTGAATTCACGCATGAACAAATTGAATACATGAAGGGAACCTATGATTTTTTAGCAATAAACCATTATACTACATATTTAATAAAAGATAAAAAATCGGATCCAATAGGAACGCCATCACTTGATAAAGATTGCAGGGTAGATATTAGTCAAGATCCAAATTGGCTTACCGGATCTGCTGATGTCTTTAGAGTAAATATTTGCATTTTTGGTTTGAATTTAGATTTTTTTTTTAATTTCTAGTCCGTGCCATGGGGATTTAGAAACATGTTAGTTTATGTTAAAGAAAATTACAACAATCCAGATATTTACATTAGCGAAAATGGTTTTCCAGATTTTGGAGAAATTGAAGACGCAAATAGAATCAAATATTTTACGGTATATTTTCAATACTATTTAATGTAGATAGTAAATCTATATACATTTTTAGGGATATCTTGAACAAATGGTAGATGCAATTCAAAAAGATAAAGTGTGTATTAAAGGATACATAGCTTGGTCTTTAATGGATAGTTTTGAATGGGCATTTGGTTACACGTAAATTTTAATTATTTAAAAATTCTATTAAATAAAATTGTTATTTTAGAGCAAAATTTGGACTTTATCAGGTTAACTTTTCGGATCCCAATAGAGAAAGAATTCCAAAAGCATCAGCAAAATTTTATAAATCATTAATAGAAAACAGAATATTAAATATTGACTGATATTCAAAGTGTATTTTTTCACTGTAGCCACCGTCAACCATCAATTGAAATTTAACTATATGAGGTGATTGTTGCTATTCGTGAATGGATCAACGAGAGATGCCACTTTGTGGATAAGAAAGTTCTATAAATCATATTTGATGGTGCAGTATACATATTTTTTCTATTGTTAATATTACCATAATTTATTATTAATAAAAAGTTATCAAAGTTTTTTCCTGCTTTAGAAGGTATAAGATATTAAAATTCTTTCTAATCGAAAAAACGTTTAATTAACTTGTTTATTTCAAGATTATTTAATTATCAATTAGATACTCCGTGAACCTATCTTCAGAACATACCCCTGTCCTAGTCACAATTCACACAATGTTTATGTGTATCGTGATCCTAGTCACCTTCTCAACACAATCCAAACATCTCAGTCGATGAATTTTCTGAGCTTCGTAATGTTCATGTGGGTTTTCGAGGTCACGGGTTCAGTGTCACCATAATAGTTTTAAAATTTTTTCTAAGATTTCGCCTTTTTTAGGCAGAAAAATTAATTAAATAATTTATGAATCACTGTTGCTGGTTTCATATTTCAATGAACTGTATGTTACTGGCAATTCACAAAATCCGGCAATTTGCAGAATTTCTAATCCTGGGTATTACAACCAAAGTACAATTTTATGTTTTAGTCCCCACGTTTGCCAATTGTGGAAAATACTTAAGTGACACGCGTTTGCGCGAGAAAGACGAACAACAAATCAAGCGTTCTGTATATTGTGTATTTTAAAATATATTCAAAGTCCATAAATACAATTAAACGTAGATTTCTTTATTGTTTTCACCAATCATGCTACTGTAGACCCAAAGTGCCTTAAGTCGCCGTTTGTGATATTAAAAGATTCAGAACAGATGTTGTCAATCGCTCTCCCTATGTCAAGAAAGGTTTCTAGGGCAATTTTTGACTTACAAAAGCCCATTCAATCCTGTGAGTTAGTTCAAGTGTGCTAAGCTCACAAAATCGTCCCTGATATGCTTATCGATCAGTTTCTCCAGGGTCTTCATCAGAAATGACATCAAAATAACTTAGCTTGGGCGTAAGAAACCCGCTCTGGCTTGGGTATCAATATCACCCTTACTATTCGCCAACTTTAAAGTACATAGTTAAGAGCTAAGCTGGCTATAGCACATAGAGGAGTACCTAATATCTTCTAGCTCTGCAGATGTCGAAGTGTGAGGAAGATGCCATCCTCGCATTGAGATTTTTATGGTTTGAAAGTACAAATCGGCGATACAATTATCCTTTTATTTATTATCTTGTTTTCTATTTTCCAGTGGTCCCAGTTGGCTCAACAAATCGGTGTATTGAGGTGACCTTGGCTGATAGAATAATTATCAGATTTCAGAACACATCAAAAGTGCGTCCAAAGCAGTAGCTCCAGGGTTTCCTCACCCGATAATGTAAACCCATGCTGTAGTTTTTCCATTATGCTCACTTTTTCGTGGTTGCCCTTAAAAAGAGCTCTTTAGAATCTTGCATATTCTAGAGTTCTTTCAACTTCCCCACAGTATTGTCGTTTATTATTTCAAACTCTGCCGGGTTAGAGATTCCTCCACCCCTTGTCCAAGTCTCTCCCTAAAGAGAACCCAGTCAGGTTCTTGGATTTCTGTTTGTGATCCCCATCGAAAGCGGGATTTTAATGTTAAACCTGATGCATCTGTGATCAGAGAGCGACTCCTCCCTGGAGACGTGCCACTCTCCGATCACTTGATTAGCAAAGAGAGTACCTATCATTAAGTTAATTACCTCTTTCCTTGCCACGGTGATAAAGATAGGTTCATTTCTTCTATTCATTATTTCCAACTTATTACTAAAAATAAATTCTAATAAGAACTCACTTCCTCTATTTGTGTACTTGCTCCTTCTAATAGTTACTTTTTGTTAAGTATGACCAAGATAACCAAATTGTACTTCGTTAAAAACAACGTAGCAAAATTGTCTGTGGTCGTGCATTAGTGTCCTTGTTGAAGTTTTTGTGAAATGCACACGTCCACTTACAGCTTTCTAGGAAGAATATTATTATTTATTATTTCAAGATCAATTTTTTAAATAACATCAAAAATTAACTATATTACCTCTATATGTCTATAGGTAATTTAAAACAGATAAATAAAAAGCTGGCAATTTAGAAAATACTAATATTGACTCACATTGACTATAAAAATAATTTCTTTTTGACTGCAAGATTAAATAATTTCTTTATTTTATAATGGAATTTTAAATCGAGAGCAAAATGAAACCAAAATTTATAAAATAAAATCGTCTACATTAAAAATTTACAAAATGTTTGATAATCTACATCATTTGTACAAAAATATATACATTTTTTAAAATTACTTTTATATACAGTACCTACAATTAATAATCTATGAGAATTCAATAAATTAAACTAAAAATATAAATTTTCAATTAAGTAAGGCAGTTAGAGCATCCAAAAATCGCGTTCTGTCTTTTATTGGAATTTCAAAATCTGTAAATAAAATTACATTTATTGACCTCCTTTTCCAAACCTAAAATACTTACAGGCAGTGTCGAAATAATCGCACATTGTGTCACAGTTTGTACGCTCTGCTGCTTGTTCGAATGCTTTTCCAAAAAAACTAAAATAATACAATTTTAAAAAATTTAAAATTTTCCAAAATTAACTTACTTTTTTGGAGAATTTTCACAAAGTGGTGGTAGACCCATAACAATGCAGCTACTATTTTCAAGATTTTTTGGAGCAGAAACAATTAACGGTAAACTCGATGCTTTACGATTTCGTGACATTGTAACATAAGCTCTTAGGATAAATTGACCAAGTAGACAAAGAACATGGGGATTTGATAACAGAAACCAATCTAAGCTGCCCTAAAGTTCAAGCTAAGTAAGTAAATGTATATATAATAAACATATTTTAACCACCTCTTGAACAATATAATAGATGAATGGACCAGCCGAAATAATTCTTTTCATTTCTAATGCACTTTGGACAGTTTTAAATATACTTTTCGTTAAACTTTTAGCTTTTTCTATAGCAACATTTATTATTGCTTTGTTAGATCGTGATAAACTATCAAGGGCTAATTGAAAATTTTCATCCACAGTTTTACTTTTTGGCTGAAATTATTTTTCCTAATATTTTTAAGAATAAAATGTAATCAAAACTTACTCCTGCTTCCAATATTGCTAACATTCCGTATACTACGTCTGCTGCACTATATTTGTTTCTATACCCATAAGACACACTAAAAGTGGCATACATTATATCTGTTAGTCCATATTTCTCCGATAAGTTTTCTATGGAACTCTGAAATTCTTGTCGAAGTTGTAAGTCCATAGATATAAAATTTTGTTTACTTTGTATTATTGGTAATCTAAAATGTAAAAAATATATTGATATTTTAAATAATAATTTTTAATAATATAAATTAAAATTACATAATATGTTATCACTTATTATAACAAGAATTACGTACAAAAGTCACTCACTTATTCATTCACTCGGTAACCTTTGTTTACCAATCAGAAAATGTAGAAAAACCTTTATTTCGTTTTAAAAAATGAAACAAAGGTTGACCTCCCACTGTTAGGAGTTGGAGACATTGGAAAGTCAGCACAATCAATGTAACAAATACTTGTTTAGATTATATTGCGTACAAAACTATGTCTCTCTATCTTTCTGTAATGAGTTGCACATCAATCGAGTTCTCAACCAATTAACTGCTCATTAATCGCGTTCCACTGTATTCGCAGAGTGATTTAAAAATGATTAAAAATATATCTAACATAATACGAAGTGGTCCTTTAAAAAACAGATTTCCCCTCAGATATTGAAAAAAGAAATGAAGACATAAAAGTTGGAAATTAATAATTTAATCTACAACAAAGCATGCTTGACATTTATTTGTAACAAACTAATGCTAGGTTTTTAATTAATTAAAATCAATACTTTTACAACTTATCAATAATTAATGCTTACACGACGACTGAAGAAAAAGGAGAAGAGAAGAAAGAACAGTTCTACCACGACCTGGAAGAGCTACATTGTACGATACCTGGGCATGATACCACTATCATAATGGGCGATTTCAACGCACAGATCGGTAAAGAACAATACATACAAGATATAGCCGGAAAGCATACAATACATACGAAAACAAATAATAACGGAAATAAACTATGTAACTTAGCAACATCACTTGGCATGATTCTCAGCAGCACAAAATTTGGACTTAAAAAAATTCATGAAGTTACATGGATGTGGCCGGGGTGCGGTAGCGAGGAAGGAAATCAGATTGACCATGTGCTGGTAACAAGAAGAGCTACATCAATAAGAGACGTTAGGTCATACAGGGGTGCCAATGCTGATTCAGATCACCTCTTGGTAGTGGCAGAAATCAAACAAAAGACGATGATAGAAGATATGAAACATGAAACCAGAAAATCACTGGAAATTGAAAAACTGGACAATGAAGAGAATAAAAGAAAATACGAAGATAGAGTGACAAAAGAATTGGAAAGAAGGAAAGATGATAGCAACATGGATGTGACATGGGGTAATATTGCGGAGAGTCTTGGAATAAGCGCAAAAGAGGTACTAGGCTACAGAAAGCGAGGAATATGGAAAGCGTGGTTTGATGAGGAATGCGAAGAAATAAATAAGAAAAAAAAAAGAAGCAAGAATCAAATTGATAGAAACCAACGAACAGGAACACCTAGATGAGTACAAAAGAAAACGCACGGAAGCTTGTAGGCTGTATAAACGTAAGAAGAACGAATGGATTGAAGAGAAAATGAGAGAGATAGAGATAAGTGGTGTGAATAATAACGCTAGGAACTTTTATAAACAAATTAGAAATACGAAAAAGACACACGTGATAAAAAAACAGAGGAATGAGAAACGAAGATGGAGAACTAGAAAATGAAACTGAAGAAGTTAAGAAAATATGGGAGAACCACTTCAGAAAACTACTCAATGCGACTCAAGCAGAGATAAGACAACAAGAACAGACAGAAGACATGCAAACTGAAGATGAAATAGTTGAACCAACAATCGAATAAATTACCCAAGTAATACAAAAGCTAAAGAACCGAAAAGCGCCTGGCCCCGATGAAATCGCTGCGGAAATGATCAAAAATAAAGGAGAAAAGATGAAAAATGAAGTATGTAAACTGATAAAACAGATTTGGAGAGAGGAAAAGATGCCTGACAAATGGAAAAAAGGAATCATTATGACAATTAAAAAAAAAGGTAGCGCAGAAGAATTCAGCAATTATCGAGGTATAACACTCCTAAATACGGCTTACAAGGTCTTGTCAACAATTGTGCTCAATCGGCTCACAGAATGCACCTACAAGACAGTCGAAAACTATCAGTTTGGATTCAGAAGAAGAAAGTCTACGATGGATGCATTACACATTATAAAGCAGATACAAGAGAAAGCTCATGAACATGGAATAGATATGCACTTGTTTGTAGACTTTAGACAGGCCTTCGACTCAGTGAACAGGAATCAACTGATAAGTATCATGAGAAAATTTAAAATACCGCCTAAACTGATAAAGATGATCTCGATGAATATGGAGAATTCAAGAGCCACGGTAAGAACGTCTGCTGGGGAAACAAACAGCTACGAGGTGAACGGAGGAGTGAGGCAGGGGGACGCCCTGTCGGCGACGCTGTTTAACATTGCACTTGAAAAAGTAATCAGAAGCACTGGGTGTACAGGCACAATAGTAAATAAAGAAAACCAAATAGTGGCCTATGCGGACGACGTGGTTATCGCGTCAAAGACAAAAAAGGTTTAAAAAATACATTAAGGAACATAAAGAGGGAAGCAATCAAAATCGGACGAAGCATTAATCAACAGAAAACAAAATATATAAAATGCACAAGAGAAAGGAACAATCTCAGACCTGATCTGATAATAGGCGACGATATATTTCAACACGTACAGGACTTCAATTATCTTGGTGTAACAATCAATTGCAAGAACAATAGAAATTCGGAAGTAAAAGCAAAGATTCAAGCGGGCAACAGAGCATACCACGCGAAAAAGCACTTACTGAAAGATAGACAAATTTCAAAGACATCCAAAATTAAAATGTACAAGACATTGATAAGACCGGTGGTTACTTACGCAGCTAAAGTCATGTGCATAACAAGAAAGGAAGATGAATTTCGTGTATTCGAGAGAAAGATACTAAGAACGATACTGGACTTCAAAAGAGATAATGAGGAATACAAAATTAGAACGAACACCGAAATCTTTGAGGAAATGAATGGCGAGGACGTTGTGAGGTGTATTAAGTCTCAAAGATTGAGATGGTGGGGACATATGATGAGAACTGACAAAGTGGAAACAACAAGAAGTATAATGAACTGGAAACCAGGCGAAGAACAATACAAGGGAAGACCTAAACTAAGATAGAGTGATGAAGTGGAGGAAGATTTGGAAAGGATGGGAGTAAGAAGATGGAGACAGAAGGTCATGGACATGGATAGCATAGTCTGGAGAGACATTGTAAGAAATGCCAAAACACACCCAGACCTGTAATTAATTATGTGTAAATATGAGGATTAATCCACCTCAATAAATGGATTTTGTAAGTCCGAGAGGACAGCTAAATTCTTCCATAGAATGTAATGCTGTAAATAAATAAAAATAAAAAATTATTGAATTAAAAAGCCGCAAATCTAATACTTAAAAATTTTGTATAAATTAAATCTTGGACTATCATTTTTAAAACAAATACAATTCACCTATCATGTTGGTTTTCCATACATCCATGTTACAACATAAATGATACATTTCGAAATACTTCAACACATTGATTCCATATTAAAACAGCTTGATCATTTAAATCAATAAATTAGCAATTCCGCCGTTGTAGGTTTCTTTCTTTTTTTTAAACAAACTGTGTTAGCTTGAATATTTAGTTTTCTTTTGTTACATTAATGCAGCTGTAGGTTTATTTTTTATTCTTATTTTTTTAAAGTTGTAATTTCTGTTAATCGCAGATTCTTTAAATGCTGATTATTCAGTGTGCCTCATCAAATTAACAATGTTTTAATAATAAAATAGTAGCAAGTTTCTCAGAAATCATTAAATCATTCCTATAGCAGCTAAACGATTTGTAATTATTGTTTATAATAACACTTAAAACATCTTTGGTATGTTTAGCACTAACAGATATATTTAAGCCATGATAGTAGATCGAAGATTTTTTTAAGAAAACCACCACCGGACAAACTATGAATTCAACAGCCTGATAGCTAAAATGATTCATGCAGCTAATCGTTTAAATGATGTGTTGTTTGATTTATCAATCGAATTGTTAGCCGTGTTCAAGCAAAACCTCCAATACATCGATTTTGCAGAATACCAACTGTAAAATGTAAATTTATTGTTATATTTATGTGCAATTGTAAACTTTTTTCTTTGTTAAATTTTATAAAATGGTTAACCCATAAATATATACTATTAGTATCTATTATTATAATAAACAATTCCTTCTGTTATTTTTGGAGAAAACATTTATTATGTTGATTCCTTGCTTGGGGCCGTGATTTCTGTGATAGAACCTGTGCTATTTTTGCTGATGGTTTACGTGAATGTTTTCAGCGCTAACCAATGATAAAGCCGCGTCGTGCGAGTGCTACCGAAAAATGTCAACTTTCAGTCGAGTTTGAATTGAAGTGATGTAAACAAATAAGTTTATTAGGTTAAATGCACATTATGGCTTCTTGTTGTTTTCATTATTTTATAATTTTTTCGAAATTGTTTTTTGGTTAACCATATTTGAAAGAGATTATCATTTTAAGTTGGTAGTTCGATTTGTCAACTCCACAACCTGTTTTACTTTCTGACGTCCATTTTTTCGCCTTAATTAATCAATTAACAAAAATATGCTAATAGCTGATCTTCTACGTTGAATTTCCATTATAACGGCGTCTATTTTTACAAACTGTCAGACTGTCACTGCGTGCGTATTGAAGCTTGAAAGCCATCGTGCACAAAACCTGTATGCAGCCAACCATGCACAGAAGCCATCATGCTAGGTACCAAGCACAGAAACAAGCAAGAAAACCATCAGCAAAACAAGCATCGTATGCGGTGGGCTTTAGAGACAGTTTAAGCAGTCAATTTGTTAGGTTTAAATTCGGGTGTTCAGTAAGAAATTAAGATACCCATAACGCGGTGGTGAAATGGAATAAGCATCAGTTAACAAATTAACACTTAATATTTTAATTCAAAGAAGTATTATTTATTTATAATATAAGTTTGTAAAAATGGAAAACTACGCAAAGATAAATAATCTAATGTTTTATCAATTTTACTACAAAATATGACCATCGTAAATAACTATATACGATGTTTCAATGATGATAAACGCAAATGTTTGGACTTTCAGAATAAATCAAATAACAACCTTAATAATGTGCGACTCATTGATTTCACATAAATTGGATTTTCAATACCCCACAAATAATTCATCAAGATTCTACGAGATTACAATCTCAGCTTGCATAAAAAATTTAACAAATTTTCAACAAAACATTAGCAAAACTCAATAAATATACGAAATGGAAATTACAATCAAATCCAAACCCAAATTATAACTGCAAACTGTTGGTTCAAAAATATTACGACTCAAATAGAAACTTTATCTACGACTGGTACATAATACATGCATTACGTACGTAATCACAGTAATGTAATTCCCTTCATAATCCACACCCGTGGATTATGAATTTAAAACACCGAACTGACGTCATTCATATCAATGTTTTCATATAATATTTTGGGGTTACTGTCAGAATTTCCTCATCACGAATTTTAAAATTTCAACTGCACTATAGGAAAGAGGACAATTTTCTGTGTATAATGCAACAAAAATTTTTTTGGAATATTCATTAGTTTTCGAAAAAACGGCATTTTAAAGTTATTAAAAGTAGGTAGTTGTAACCCGATACACCCCGTTGCAACGTGTCGAGCCACGGTCAACTGGCACGTTCCGTTCCTATTCTTCATTTTGTTGATGGTACGAGTGCTTTAATACACTCTTAATGTTGTTGTCATTCATGATCGACACCCGTACGAGTTCTATGGCTTCGAGTTCCACCCTTGGCGAGTTCTGTCATTTTTCAGGGATTTTTTTAAATTTTTTTGCCTTACACAAAAATCGCTAATCATGCAGCCGTGTTAAAAGGTGTATCTAAAATACATGTAAATTTAAATTTTTCAAATTCGATTTTTTCGAGAACTAATTTATAATCCAACAAAATTTTTGTTCTAGTATGCTCAGAAAAGTGTCCTCTTTCCTATAGTGTAGTTGAAATTTTGAAATTCGTGATGAGGTTTTTCTGACAGTTCCCTATTTTGGAAACCACGAGTAATCGATTTGCAAATTCCTTTGGAAAAAAGTCGCTTTCACCGGGATTCGAACCTCGATGTGTTGGTCGGTAGCGGGCAGTGCTATCCATTTGTCCATAACAATCCTCGTTAAAAGTAATAATGCGATCTGCTATATAAGCTACTCTTTAAGTATCGCAAATTAAGAACGCGTTAAAATTATTAAACCGTTGAATTATTAAAGATAATATTGTAATTTAATAATTTTAAAATGTCGAAAAAAAAGTGCAAAAATTTTTGAAAATATCGATTTTGAAAAATGCCACCTGTATGCAAAAAATTATCTAAAGCCGAACGTGCAAAAACATTTTCGGAAAATTTAAAGATGACCCGGATGATTGCGGATTTACATCAACTTTGACACATGCCGAAATCGGCTGTCAAAATTCTATTTCGATTGTAAATTAATAAATAAACTTTTTGTAAAAAATATAAAATTTTTTATTTTGAGTCATAGATAAAACGTCGTATTTGACTCGCATATAATGGCTATAATTCAGTCGGATGATTATATGCTCGCCTACGGCTCGCGTATAAACTTCATCCTCGTGAATTATAGCCTACATTATATGCTGGTTAAATAATATACTATTATACAACTTAAAACCATGAATTTGTAGACTAAAACAAATGTATGGAATTCGAAAGACAAAATAGAATAGTTGCAATATTTAGCCGATATTCCACTGCTGTTCTATAAAAAATTTAAGTTCTTAACAAAATTTTGTATATAATTCAAACTTGACAAAATATCAATCTCTGTAAACCAGTGGTTCTCAAACTTTTTTGTCTGGCGGCACACTGAAATTATTAAACAAAATTCATGGAACCCCCATTACTATTATTTTTGTGTTGCTTTTTTCTACAGTTAGTAAAGATAATAAAAAATGAGAACACTTAAAAACAATAAAAGATACATTATATCCACTCCCAGTGTTCTCATAGCCTTCAAAACCTCTCCCGTGATGCGGTCTGCCCCTAGTGCTTTCCTGTCTTTAAGTGATTTCAGAGCTTGTTTCACTTCTAATTTAAGAATAACCAGCTCTTTTTCTGTTGTACAGATATTTTTATTCGTCCCAGTACGAGTTTCCTTATATAGATTTTGGCAGTAATTTCTCCACATCACAGCTATTCCTTGAACGTTATTTATTAGTTTTCCTTCATTTGCGTCCGTAGTTAGAATTCTCTTGCCAGATATTTAACCTTGTTGAAAAGTACTCGAGATTCACCAGTTTAGTAGAAAAGTATTTTTAAAATCTCGCGACACCCTTGTGGCGGTGCACTTCTTCAAATTATTTCCAAGACACGATAATATAAACAAACTAATAAAAATATGGATGCCTAAGTAGAGATGAGAATAAATAGACGAAAATCCAAGCAAAAAGTCTATGGGATGAAGAAGGATTATTAGATGTTTGCAAAGATGTTAACAAAAATCAACAAAACTGTTAGAACTAGAGGTAGAGGCTTTTTTTCATCAAAAAAACATCCTCTTTAATGATCAAAAAAAATATCCAACTTACAAAATCCAAAAATAAATAATAAATCCTTAATCAAATTCAATCAAAATCTTCCCACCACAATCTCAAATCACAAATATTCAAAAAAAAATTCACAAATTCAAAAACTATTTTGCACAAAATATTCAAAATCTACGGAGCCACAAATTTTCTCAACCGCTTTGGCGGCCATCTTTTGCAAAAAGAAACCCTACTCTGCTCAGTTTTCCGCCAACCTTAACTTGATCAAAATTAATAGAAACTTTAAATAAAAAATTACAAAAAGTATCGGGGGCGGTCAAAAATTACTTTGTAACACGACAATATGTATCGAAGAAGAGCTATTGGAAGATATTAAAATTAAACAAGGTGTCCAACAGGGATGTGTGCTGTCGCCACCGCTGTTCAACGCATACTCAGATCGTATTTTTCGAGAATCGATAGAAGAGATGGACCTTAGTGTTTAGATAAACAGTGAATGTATTAACAATATAAGTTTTGCTGAGCAGTGGTGTTCACAGACAGTTTGGAAAATTTGCAAAAGCTAATAACAAAATCAGTAGAAACCAGGAATACGAACTCAAGCTAAACATAAAGAAAACTAAATACATGGTAATCTCTAAAATAACAACCATCCAGAACAACTGATCGTGAGTGCACAAACTATTGAAAGAGTTAGAAAATGCACATATCTGAAAATAGTGCTGAACGAAGAGTGAGACCACTCCATCAAAATAAAATCCCCGATAGAAAAGACCAGAGCCGCATTTCTGAGGATATCCAAATTGTTTAAATACCATGATCTATCAAGGACAACAAAGACCAAACTACTGCGGTGCTGTTTTCCGAGTCCTACTGTGGACCCTAACAGAGACTTCTTATAACAAAATAGAGGCATTCGAAATGTGGTTGTACAGATGCATATTGAAGAACGGATCAAATTACAAACCTAATGGTCCTTGAAAAAATGGGAAAAGAGAAAAAACATTTAAAAATACTTAAAATGTCTGAATAGAATAGCTTTCCAACAATCACCATAAAAACGATGATCAAGAACAATAACTATAATACTAAGTAGAATTAAGCCAAAAAGTTTATTTTATGATGTGCAAATGTAAAATGTACCTACGTAAATTTTTAAACATTTTTGATTCAAAAACTTGTTAAAAAACCTTAACTTTTATATCGTTGGTATTCTGCGAAAATGCATTAAGTCAATAATCATAGTTTTGACATAATTGAATTTGAAAGTTTGTTTTCCCTGAACATCTTTATGCATTTTTGACTCTTAGCAGAAATCATCTTGATTAGTTATATAAATATGACTTTAGTGCGTTTTTGTAGTCTATACAACGTTCGCCAAGCAAAAACAGAGCATGATTAACTAAACAAAAAACAACAAAATAATTTTGACTTAATGCATTTTTGCAGAATACCCACGATATATCCATGCAATAAATTTGTCGTCACAACTTCATAAACCTATTTTTATTTTAAATTTTCATTATTTTTATAACTTAATTTTTTCAAAATTCATTTTCTTGTTTATTCAAATATTCTTAGTCCAAACCTGTAATATGTTAATTATTGTTGTTTTTATTGTTTTTTTAAATACTATTTTTCATAAACCTTTCTTAATGTCCAACTCAACAGAAACATTCAAATTAAAAAACTAAATTCTTACCCCATATCAGCAAGCAGCTCTTGTAAACGTTTATCACCTCTAAGTGACCATAACTTTAATTTGCAAGCAGTGAACATAGAAAATTTTAGGCTTTCTGCGACGGTCCAGTGTCGATACAGAACCAATTTGAGGTCTTTTTCAAAAGCAACTTTAAGAGAAGTAGCCGTATCTGTATCACTAGTTCTATTTTGTAAACGTGTGCAGTGTGCTTGTAAATTTCCCGTTTCTAGCACGTATTCTGTATGTTCAATTTTACCAAAAACTAATTGTTCACTTAAAGCAACTATAGCATACCATAACAAATCTTTGTCATCTCTGTTTAACTTCCATGCCAGGTCAAACATTAAAACAGCGCTCTGCAAAAGTAAAAATAATGCAAGAAATTAAATTTCAATGTGAAGGGTTAACTCGAACACTCACCGCTTTAGTGTAATAAGTAAATTGACTGTATTCAAACAAAATTTTCTCACGATTTGCTTCCCAAAGTCTCTTTTGTCGTCTTTTTAAAATTTCTTCTTCTCCAAGTCGTCTTCTTTTGGCAGGTCTACCTTCGCTTTCGTCTTCACTTTCATCAGAACCATCCTCGTCATTTTCATCATCGGACTAAACAAAATTATACTACTTAATTAAAAAGCTTAAAAATGAAACAAAACACTTACTTCTTCACGAAAGACGTCTTGAAACTCTGGTATTTGCACATCATCTTCGTTATTCCACAACAATTTTATTTGGCCATTACTGTATATATTACACAAATCGGTAGGTCTATGAGAATCAAGTATAAAAAACACTATATGATCTTCTGGTTCTAGCAACTCCACAATGTCAATCGTACCACCACAATTTAACAACACAAAGTACTTTACGTCTTTGCAATGTTCTTCGTACACATTCTTTAAATCTTCGATTCCTTGCACCACAGCTAACGTATATACTGTTTGATTAAACTTTAATAAGGATTGTAAGATTTTACAAGTACAAATACCATCTATGTCATAGTTAACAATTAAACAGATTCTCTAAAAAAACACATCATTCAAATTAGGTACTGGTTATGAATTAAACCTAAAAAAACTCACCTTGCCTGTAACGAATTCATAAAAATCGGTTTTTAAATTGTCTAAATACATTATTTTATAATAAAAGAACTGTTAACTAGCCATAATAACCTACAAATAATTTACAGTCTACCGCCAAACAAACAACATTCGCACCAGGTGTTCCAATCATGAAGTTGGCTTCATATTCAAATGAGAACGACCAAACCAAATACCAAACTGTCACTATATGTAACAGCCAATCAGATACTAGCATAAGATTTACACTGTATAGGAAGACACAAAATTTTGTTAACCAGAAGTGAAGAGCGAATACCCTCATCATTGGCAAATCAAAACAAAGCTTAAAATCAATTGAAATTTTATTTCGTGTTAATATGCTTATAAATTTAGTACCTAGTAGCTTACATAAATAAATTTTTCATGTAGATTAATATGTTCATTTTAGAGTTTATAAATTAACAGAGTAGTTTATCTTGAAACTATTTTAACGATAAACAAAAAAGAACGAAATCTATATGATTCAACACAAAAACTTAAACTTACAAGTAAAAAGGAAAAGAAAAATGAGCTGGCATGTAACAATGGTTTAAACAAAACTAATTAATAAATACTCTTTTTTTATAAAATAAATTAATGATCGCCATCTCCATCAGCTTTCTTTGCGTCGCCTTGTTTTAACGAAAACAAACTAAACAATTCTTTTGAATCTCCGGTAACATTTTTAAAATCTAAATTCGGAAATTCTTGCTCTAATAATTCATCGAACTTGTTTTTAAACATCGCCAAATGCTTCAAATATTTTCTATCCTAAAACAAATGTTTATTATTTTCAATCAAAAAGTTTACTTTAATTTTTCGTACTGCACATTGCGCATTCGGGTTTGACATGATATGACGAATATCGTGAACAAATTCGCTTAAATAGGTATAAGAGCTCCGCTTAAGCTTCTCTGCAACTGTAGTCAAATTGGTTGGATTATTAATTTCGGTATCGGTCCACTAAAAATTTTAAATTAGTCAAACCGTGTAAGCTAGTTAGTAGTACTTACAGAGTTAAAAGCTAACTTCTTGGTCACATGTCCAGCAAAATCCGTACGTTCTAGATCGGTAAAAACTTTATGAAGAGTTTTGGTAGTGGAGTCGGTCAGTTTTCCTTTCTTGCAGTCCCAAGCAGAAGAAGTCGTTCGTGTAAATAGCGGTTGACGTCTATAAATTCTAATGTCGTCCAATTCTGCTCGTTTCTTGTTGGTCTTCAACGAAAGATCTCCGTTACTTTCTGGACTTGTGTATTTGGAACGTTTTAAAACTGTAACAGGTTTGTTACTCATAAGATTTAACCCGTCGCACGAGGTAGAAGCGTGTAGGGAATTGTCAATTTGTAGTAAGTTGTTGAACGGATCCGAAGAGCTAAATGTATTTTTTTCGTTATTCAACCACTTCTCGATTTTTTTATTCTGAAATGGAACAATAGAAATGTCGTATTCTTTCTCGCTGTCTACAGAAGGAGACCCTTTGGTTTGTTTTATAAAATTGGGAGTCACGCTTTTAGCTGTTTGCCACATTTGATCGCGTAACAAATCGTAAGATTGCATCAAATCGTGGGTTTCGTACACATTTTTTTTGTGCACTCCGACGTTTTGAGCGGTGTCCAGGAATTCAATCGAACGTGGAGTCGTGGATCGCTTTTTGGGGATGTTATAGCTTCCTGGTTTCATATAAATACGACTTTCGCTTTCGGAATCGTCTTCTGGTTGGGAAGCTTCTGGACTTTCCAATAATTGAGTTGGAATGTCGAGTTCCGTTGAAGAATCAAAAGGTATATGCAAAATGCCCGGAATTCCTTTAACGGTGGTTACTTCGTTGTTAATAAAACTTTTGTTCATGGTTTGAGTGCTTTGAGTTACTGTAGGTGAAAACGTGACGGTTTCGCTTGAACTTTCTTGCTGGGAATTCGTTTTAGTTGGAGGTGGCAATGGAATCGTGGCCGAAGCAGACATGGTAACGAAGTTGTTCAATACTTGAAAATTAGTTAAATTTACATTACTCGGAGAGTTGGCTTCGTCAAGTTTACAAAATGTGTCGATGAGATAATAAGTTAATTGTTTGGTGCATTTCTCCCACTTGTTGTAGCAAGTTCTAAATTCGGGGGATATTTCGCGATCAATTTTTCCCAAATTTCCATCTTTGCTTCCTAAATATCCTCTCAAGATGCACCAACAGTTTATCGCTCGTACAAAAGCAAAAATAAAGTCTTTGGTGGCCCATGGCATTCCCTGTGAATGTATATTGGAAACCGTTATGTTTGGTTTCACAACTTCACTGCGGGTCCGGTTGCATAGATTTTGTATGTTTTTAAAGCACGGTCGGTGTTCATTTCGCTTGGCAATTTTTTCTCCGGTAACACATCCGTTGACCAAATATGTAATGTAACTATCGGTAGGCATATTGGCAACCTGAGTTGCGTTTAAATCGACAAAGCCTTCGTAAGAGTTTTGGGCGGAAGCTGTGTTGCAGTAAGCTTCATCGACTGTCGATAATGAAGTGTACTGTAATAATGAATCCCTGACGTCGTTTTTCGATTTGCTGCCAATTTGCCTCTGTTCTTCGTAATCAGAACCATCCAAATTTCGACGTTCACGAGGCGGAGGTCCAAAGGCCAAGTCCACAGTGGAAGGCGAAGATTGGTTAAGTGTTTGTGGTAAGTGTTGGCTTACTGATGGTTGAAGAGGAACATTGTAGGATGGATTAACATGTAACTGGGTGTACTGATAGTGATGAAGATATGATGGACGTGCAATAGGTTGTGGTTGTGCTAAAATTGGGGGGCGATAACTGGAAGGATAATAAGGATACATGACGCCATTACAAGGACAACAAAGATGATGCATGTGCACTTGCAACGTATGCTGGGTAGGCATATTATCTGGCCGGTTAGGATCAATTGGTATCGGATACATAATAGTAATTTCGATAAGATTCTTTTACTTACAGGCAAAATAGATAAAATAATAAATTTTATAAATTCTTAATTATGAAAATTTAGATAAATGATAGTAGTTCAAAAAAGAATATCATCTAAATTTTAAACTTTAAAATTGACATAAGGCTTAAACGAAATTCGCTGACACAATCGCTCAGCATAGCAATTTTAAAAGTAGGTGTAATTAATTTTGTGTGAATGTAGTAGAAGTGGATGATGTAAAATTTAGACGATCAATCAATTAAGTAGCTTCATGAACTTAATTATTGGCGTTCTTAATTCTTTGTTGTCCAAAAAATCAACACGTTCATGAAAAAAAAATTGTTTTGCATTTTTAACATGAAAATTATTGCTATATAAATTTTCTTACCTTGATTTTTAATTTTCTAATCACTAGTGTCAAAGAAAAACCGTAATAACAAACTTAACGCCTAAATATATTAATGAATCCAAACTTTTAAACGTAAATAACTACAAAAATCGGCAATATTAATAAATTTAATGTGTTTGACAAATTGCCGTTTTTTGTTTAACAACAAACAAAACACGATTAAATTGTAGGTGGCTTAGTTTATAATATTAACTTCTCCAAGCATGGCTAACCAGATTTTTTTATTTGCTTATTAGTTTGCTGTTTAAAAATTATTTATCTACACTCTAAAAAAAAAAATGGGGAAAATTACCCAGAAAATAGGAGGCAACTATATTACCTCCTATTATCAAGGTAAACTTACGTACCAGTGGTAATTTTAATTTTAAAATTAAAAATACATTTTCTAGGTAAAAATAACGATTAAAAATATAACTTGAAGTGAATATTACACTTTATTGATGTAAAAGTTATAGGTAATATTACCCAGAAAGAGTAATTTTACCTGATAAAATTACTTAACACGTGTAAATTTATTCGGTAAAATTACCTCAAAATTTAAATTTCCCTGGTAAAATTACATTTTAGATTGAATTTTCACAATTAATATTCAGTGAAATTAGAAATGTAAAAATACTTTATTATTGTAATTTTACTTGATAAAATTATTAACGAAAACATTTTTCATAATAATTTCTTCATTCAAAATAAAACAACTTTGTTACTTAAAAATTTTTTATTTAAATTCTTTTGAATAATATTAATAAAAGATGAAAAAAATTACATTATGTAATAATTATGATAAATGAAAATAATAATAAAAAAACATAAAAACCACTACTAAACTAAATACCTAAATACTAATAATAACTAAATACTTAAAAAAAATTCAAACAAAAGTTACAATGAAATTTAAAATAATTGTAATCAAACGTCGAAGTTAGATAAATTGTTTATAAAAGACACAATTTTCCTCAAGCGAGTTCCAGATTTTTTGGAACGTGAACCTTGGTCTGGATGAATTTTCAGGAAGTACCGTTGCAGTACTTCCATTGTATAAGAAGCTGTGGTTGGGTACTCTAAATTAAAAATGAAATACAAGGCAAACATCTGCTGTAATGCCTCTTTAACTGTCGCTGTGCCCATATTGACTTTTTGATTCTCCATAACAACAATATAGATTTTGGTGCCATCTAAAAGACGAAATTAAAATTTAGTTAAAGTAATATTAGAATACCAAGTTTTTAATGTTAAAACTAAAAACCGACAACCTCAGCTGATTAAACAATTGCGCAACCGAAAATTGTTTGTGGACGAATATTACAATAAAATTGATTATCTTTCATACTACTTTAAAGCGATGCATATTTACCTTGCACTGAAGAAACAACACGAGGAGATATAATATCCATTTCTTATTTGTTAGTTAACTGTTTTTATCATATAAAAATCGTTTTTACTCATATAAGCAATACTTATTAGACATTTTTTGTCGCAAATTTCATATCCTTTATTTTGTCGCCACGTTTTCAAACGACAGTAACAGCAAACTCGATATAATTTTTTAATAAAATTAAAAATGCACAACGGAATTCTTATGGTTTTCTCAGGGGATTCCCATGGAATTTTTACAGACTGCTTTGCCACTCCCAGTCACAAACGAGGTGACGAATAAAAAAATGTATGGAACAAAAATGAAAAGAATGAAATTATCTACAAAAATGTCTGTAAAGTATTTCTATAAAAGTGATTTTTATATGCCAAAAAGAGTTTTCAATAAGTACAAATTACATTGCTAACATAGGCGCCCGATTACTTTTGTGAGTAACTTTATGTATGATTACACAATATTTTGTTTGGTTACTTATTTGTTAATTAGTTTCTAATTTAAAAAAACTTTCATGCTTAAAAGTAAAGTAATATTATCAAAATTAATATACATACCTTAATAGTATATTACGTGCCGAGGTGGAAAATGCTAAGCGCGAGGCTGGAATGAAACTTGACACCGAGGTATGTATACAATTTTATTCACAATCAGTTTGTAAATAATTAAAGTTCATTAAATTTCATTTTATTAACGCACATTTTTTGTTAGTTCCATTTCTTGCCTACCGACAATGCGACATTGCAGGTCGGGAAGTGATCACTTCCCACCCTAAGGTTGGGAAGTAAAACAAAATAGCTTTCTGATTGGTTGTCAAGTGAAAGTAAATAATAAACAGCTTCCCAACTTTTTAAAAGTCAGGGATGTGTCGATTACTAACTGATTGTGAATAAAACAATTTTTACACTAGGTATAATAATATTTATAATACGACTATTCCACTAGCACTGGGAAGCATAAATGCTTCCCAGCGGAAGCAAATCGGTTAATGCGGTTAATGCAAATCGGAAGCAAACGCGGTTAATAAAATCGTACGTTTCTTGCAAGAAATGCACACAGGGTAGAATCGTCAAGGCATAGTATAATAACTTTCTAATATATATAGTTATTATACTATGGTCAAGGTAATCCTGGAATAATTAGCGCTGACACTACGATTTTTTTATTACCGCGTGCTTTTGTAATTGTAGTATGGCACTATTTATACTAGAAACAAAAATTGTAATGCAAAACTTACTTCAATTATTTTCGATTCTAATAGTTTACATTAAAGATAAGTACATTTCTTTAAATTACGAAAATGACAGAAATTGTAAAAAAACTATTTTGCAGTACAAGCAACATATCGAAAGGAATAATTCGAATAATTAATTACACATATTATCATGTAATTTTAAATTTAGAGGTACATTTTCTAATTGGAAGTGTAAATACACTGCACTCGTATCGAAAATTTCCTTTGTATAGTTTATTTTAACAAACGCTAAGTGAAAAATAACGTACTTATCAGGTAAAATTAATTTTTTTCATTAAATATACTTATAAAATTTATTTACTGGGTAAAATTAATCTAAAAATTGGGGTAAAAACAAAATTACACCATTTTCAAGGTAAATTAACTCCTATTAATTAGGTAAATTTTTTACATTTTGAAGGTAAAATTCCCTTCATTTTTTACAGTGTATAACACAAACAACAACAAATAAATAGGATACACATCACAACAAATAAGAAATCAAGTATCACATAGAACACCATCGCATAATTATTGGGAACAACAAAAACCCCCACACTACAGAGTATCAAAGCAAAGTAAGAAGATAATGTGACTGCTCAGGATGTGGAGAACATGTGCGCACCAAATGTTCATTCAAAATTGTGTAATGCCATAATTGTGGTAAGATGGGACACATAGCAAAAGTGTGCAGATTGATGAAAAGCACAAGAATAATTAACCAGAACACATGGGAAACGGAACCCGTAGAAGAGATCGATGATTTACAGAATTTCAACCAAGTAGAAGAAATTAATTCATTAAATCCTCCAAACAAATTAATGGTAACCGCTTCGATCGAAGAGCACAAGGTACAAATGGAACTCTACTCAGGCGCACCATGCAGCATTACGAGCAAAAATACTCTAATAGGTATGAAACTAATGTTTAAGCCACACCACACGAATAGACAGTTTTCAAGCTACACTGGTCATCGTGTGAAGTGCATTGGTCGTTGGGGTCTATAACACACTGTGTTGACATATACGTATTCGAAGAAAACTTTGACACACTCCTAGGAAGAGAATGGATCATGAAATTCTTAACTGAAATTAATTTTCATAAACTATTTACTACTAACCAGCAAATTGGCACACTAACCATCTCTGCGCCGTGATTATCAACAATTCAAGAAGCACAGCTCGGTATCCTAATTGGTCGCCACAATGATATCTTCACTGATACTGCCAGTAAATTAGTCGGACCCCGGCTGAAGTACATTTTTTAAAACAGACGCAACATTAGTATTTGCCCGTGCTCGCGAGGCATCTTTAGCATTACGCTAAACATATTGTCGTGAAACAAGATATTTCGACCCACCTTGTGCTAAATTGTAAAATTATTTTGTGAATTTTAATTTGGAGGTTTGGTTTTGAAAAGTGCAGAATGGAAAGTAAAGAGGGAGAGATAATTGCTTTTTTGGCCAACTGGCCTACTGAATTTTGATTTTTTATGTAAGATATTTGAAATTGTGAGTAATTTGATTTGATTAATAAAGTGATTTTGATGCGAGTGCATTATTGTGTAATTAAATTATGTTTGAAGTTTGGATTTATTTGGAGTTATTTAATGTTTTGCTTCCGAACGAAAGTAGATTGATTGGTTGGTTAATTTGGAGAAAGAATAATTAAAATTATAAATTCGAAATTGGTGTATAATTGAAAAGTTAGAAATTAAAATTTGTAAGAGCGAACGTGTGGCGTGATTGGTAAACCAACGATTTGGATAAAGAAAATCACAAGTTTAAACCTTTGAAGAAGTAGTAAAGTTTTACATTTAAATTTGAATTATTTTTCTGACGACGATTTATTTAAATTTTGAACTGGAATTAGTTTTTATTATGGAAACTAAGAACCGTCGACCCTTGAAAATTCCCAACTGTTCCCACACATCAGGGTTACCCGAGTAATAAGTGTGTGGAAAATTTTCTATGAAAATACCATAGCAATGTACAAAAAAAATTGATACCTACTAAAATACAGTTAGGTTTCTAGGAACGAGTCAAGCACTTTGAATGAGCGTCAACAGCCCATGCTGTAACGAAGAAAAATAAGAAGTTTTGAATAACACGAAATTACAAACCAACACTGGATCTTTGAAAAAGAATTTTTATGTGGTTTATTTTACCAAAATTTAATCTTAGTTAATTTTTGTTTTGTTTTCTTCTTTAAGTTAAGTTAAGCTATTTATAGTTAATGAAATCCAATTAAAAATAAATATATGATATGTTAACAGTTACACTTCTGGAACACAACTGTGGCCGGATGCTTTCCTTACAAAACTTTACCTTACTTATTTATTTCGAGTTCATGTTCCGTTAAAAGAATGAAGATCGCTTTGAACAGCTTAGGATTAATTTCCAAAATTAATTAAAAAATTTAAATTTATTTATAGTTTAATCGCTTTATTTTATCGTATTCCACAATATTTTCATAACAATAACAGTAACAATAACAAGTAATACAATACAAAATGAAAATTATACACCATAAGTTCAAATTAAGAAAAAATTGCATATCTAGAGTAAGTTGATGATTTGAATCTCGCCAAAAAGCCATAAAAATATATTTCTTCCTTGTTGTGTAACAGTCAACTGTTACTTTTCATTTTTAGAAATTGGTTTTCCTTTTTGTTATGTAAATACGCTGTATATTGTGGTGTTTCAAAGGAATTTGAACCCACTCTACACATTTTGGTGAAATTTTGTTTTAATAAATTTGAATTGGAGGATTGTAAATTTTGAGAGGTGGGGGCGAATTGAAGGAAACTGAAGGCTTTTTGCCAAATATGGTCGCGCAAGCCAGTCGTGCGTAATTTGGCTCTGTGATTTATTTTTGAGATTATTTATTTGAAATTGTGAGTAGATTTTTGAATTTGATTTAAATAAAGTGAATTTGATGATTTTTTTTTGAACAAACTGCTTGATTGTATTTTAAAATATTCGCCTTTAAGATTTATATACTTCTGCATACGTGAAAACCAAGTTTCGAAACATTTTTTCCACTCTGAAGATGAAATTTCAAAAACCAGATTTTTGAAGGTTTCAACTGCTTCTTGCGGTGATGAAAATTTTTGTACATGCATTTTTTGTTTGACATTGGGGAATAAAAAGAAGTCGTTAAGCGATAAATCAGGTGAATACGGGCAATGAGACATTAATTCGATCTTTCACCTTAAAGACCTTACACCTTACACCAATTAACGCGAGCTTTTTTTTGAGCTTTAGTAAAATTATGCGGAATCTATCGAGAGAAGATCTTTTTTGCCGCTAAATGTTCATGCAAAATTGAATGTATCGCAGTCTTCAATATGTCTAATGATGCCTCTATTTCACCATGTCACATGTCGATCTTCAACAATCATGTTGCCCATAGCAACGATGTTATCTGGAATAACAACCGATTTTGGCCGACCCTCACGAGATTCATCACTGGCAGACGCACGACCACGACGAAATTCTGTAAATCAATTTATTATAAACTGTCTTTTCTGATGGTGCTTCATTACCAAAAGTGGATCGAAGCGAAGAATCGCTTTAAATAGAAATGCATTGTTGTTGAGTTAGGTCTTTGCTAAAATTGTAAAAAATCATCCAACGAAAACCTTCACGTGATATTTCCATTTTTCTCCAGTTCAGGGCAAAGAAACTACTTTCATCTGTGAACCGGCTTATTGCAATATCACTACAATACATTTATTTTTGATTCTAATTATTAATTTCGTTCTATTGGATTTGTTTTACTTATTAAAATCTATTTGTGTGTGAATTTTATCTTTATTTATTATTTATTTTTTTGTTGTGATAGGAGAACGACTAGAATTTCTACAGTCGTTTCATTGCTCAACTGGCACCCAAATCAATATCTTTTTTTTTCTTTCATTCCTATTTTGACCACTCCATGTATCGACATAAAGACATCTATTGATCGCCGTTCAATACATTTCAAAAATTTTACATCTTAAAAGGCATTAATAAGTAATAGACGAGTGTATACCATAAATTTTACTTTGGAAATCTATGTTTGGAAAACTAAAAAAAAATTATATGCTTGCTTAAAATTTATACCAAAAACACAAATCCAGGTATTTTCCAATTTAGATAAGCTCAGATATTCCAACAGCACTTCGCAATCGGTATCAAAAAAATGTAAAACTTGAAATCTAGATTTCAAGTTTTCAACGTGAATACAAAAATCTAAAGGCATAGGTACTAACTAAATATACTAAAAAAATTTATTATAAATGTTAGTGTAAATATTTGTCTCTGTTATCCTTACATATGTACATACATGAATCACAGTGAATGATCCACAAATACAAATAGAAATTTTTTCTATTAAAATAAATTTTAAGCTTGTTAAAAACATTTAAAAAAGATGTTTTTAAAGAAATTTCAAATACTGAGACGGTAGGGGGGGGGGGGAAGGATTACAAGTTCCAATCTTGTAAAAGAATTTATATATTTTCAATATAATTACCGTTTATTTTGTTTTGTTGTAGTTTGAACTTTTTAAAAATGTAAGTCTTAACATGACAGTTTTTCTTTTTGTAGAAAACAGAAAAATGCTTTATATCGTCGTATTAATGTGACTCTGTAATTATTCAATTATTTTAGGATTCTAATTTCAGATTTTATGTAATTTTTTCACGTTTACTTTAATTTTTATTTTTTTCAATTAGATAAACATCGGGACGTCAATTTTGTTTTATTTAGTATCAACATTCTGACCCTCACGTACCTAATAGATTTCGGAACTGTAGCTAACAAGCAATAGAAAGAAGAAGTTCCACACATTTACTAACAAATTTTTTATAAATTTCTTACATGCACATATATATTATACTGATTGTACCTTGTACGTGTTATGTTAACATCATATTGATCGTATAGAAATACTGTAAACATGTCATGCCAAAATAATAGTTTATTCAAATTTATCGATCGAATTATTAATTAAATTATGATGAATTATTATTAATTAAAAAATGGTGAAACTGTTAAACTGGTAAGTCAATGAGTTGTAACATGAAAAATTGAAAAGGTGCGGACGATAGGTAACGCATTAAAGCATATGACTGCTATAATGAAGTCGAAGGTTCGAACCTCGACAAGGTGTTTTAAGGTGTTTATAAAGATTTATAATTGTATAATCGAATGATAAGAAAATCAATCAAATACAACTATAATATAAGAGTAGTACAGAAATAATCAGATACTGTAGCGGATCTATGTATGTAGAAGCAAATAAGCTGAAACTTTGAGCCTCTGTGCTAATAATCTTGGGAATCATATATATTTTATAATCTTTCTTTTTAGATCAATGTTCCTCATTGTATGCTATAGCATACAGCAAAATAAGAAATCTCAAGATATAGCTTCTAGGTCTATCTAGATCTGGCTATTTAATTGTTACACATGTAATTTGTAAAAAAAAGTTCCATTCCATTCCACCATATTCTCTAGTAAGTCATCTTGGCTTCGGCCAAGTTGATTGAGTAAACACTGCACAGTGGTGTATTACACTCGAATAAGAAGGAGTAAATTTGTAATAATAAATAAATACATATTAATATTAATATTTTTGACTAATTGAATTTTATCTATTTTAAAATCAAACCAACATAAAAACATACAGCATGGGTAACTTTCACTTCTGCTATTATTAAAACTGATTGCGACTGTAATCACAAGATTCTTAAAAAAGTATCCTCAAAATTGCACTCAATATTGTATATAAAATTGGCATATACATATGATCGTTTTTATGTCTTGATAATCCTTTATTACAACCATCAGTAGAACACTCACATGTTAAAACTCGACTATCTGGCCACAAACTAGTGTAGCAATGATTCCTATAATTGTGAATATAAGCACATTCCCTAATTATAGTTTCGGATTTTTCTGGAGTAAATAGCACTGAAATTTTTAAGTTTAAGAAAGGAATTATAAACAAAGAATGTAAAATAATGTAAAAATAATAATCACGTTTTTGATAAATTTTTCGACAAAAAGCGTTTGTTCTTACAGATCTATTACTAGCCAATTGTAAACTTGCTTGTACTTCTTTACTAAATTTTTTAAAATTATCTTCACAATTTACTAAAAATTCTCCTGTTTGTCGATATTCGCAGCTAGCATGTAGATCTGATCGACACTGATAACATTTGATACTATAAACTTAAATTATTTGCAAAAATTAATAAAAATAATTTATTCAAAACTGAAGTCGAGGCATACTTACCACACAAGAAACAATTTATATACATCATCAGTAAAGTTGTTGCATAACTAAACTTCATTATATGACATTCCAGATGGTGATAGAAACTGAAAACAGGTGATATCTGCTTTAAATAAAATTTAAATAACCACTAACTGTAACAACAAAACCTTTATGCTTAAATTTCAATGAATTCATCGTAATTCATTTATCCGGAACAAAAATTTGCAACAATATTCTTCTTGGAAATTGTATCAAATTTACAAACTAAAAACAATGCACTAGTTGAAGGTTTTTAACAAAAATGTTGAAAATATCAAACACGTCACAAAATTGTCAATGTCATTCCATAATTATTAGTTACGTAGTTACCTTACAAAAAATTAAACTTATGTGATTGTATGAGAAGTCCAAAAATAGTTATCGTAGCTCTTTTTCAAATCTCCAAACCATCATTAGCTGGAAAAAACCAAAACAATACTTTACAGTAGGGTTTGGGTTACTCAATTACCTAGGCTTTTCTTATCGATTTGAATAACTGGCGATAATTCCTTTCACCAAGCTCAGAGAAATTCGATGAGAAAATCCGTTTACAAGTAAAAGGTAAATTCTGAGGAATCCTGTTAATTTATCTTGAAAGCCAACAATTTTTTTTCTGCTTATTTAGGTTTTCCGGCACAGATGTCTGCTGTACAAGCATTGTTATACCTGCATCTTACTATCATTTAAGTCGACTAGCTTCGACTTGGTTATGAAGTTCCATCATTTGTAAGTATCGTTCGGTTATTTGATTCATTGATTATTTCATAACTTGTTAGTAAATTTGCTATTGTTCGAATTTGGAACTTCTTTATTTCTTTTTGCCGTCATGTAGATGACGAGAAAAGTAGTTCTCCTTTAAAGTTGGATTTCAGTGGTATTTTAATACATAAAAACATCTAATCACTATTAAGCTAGCTATATTGAGTAATTCACATCTAAATTTTTCTCCAGTTGCTTTTGTGGTAAATTTTTTATTGTTACGGCGTCTCCGAAAAGTTGTTGCTACATCACAAGCAACAGCAAACCAAGAAATTACAAAAAACATAAAAATTGTATCGAAATAATATATGGAAACAGGCTCAACTTCCTAATATTCCTTCTAACTTTTGTTTTACTTTTTTTAATACCACCACTCGTTAGTAGCAAAACAATAATAGTACAAAGAAAAAGAAATATATCACCCCCTTAACATAAGTTGAAACTAAAATCGACATCCCACGGAACAAAATTTGGCAGGAATCATACTATATAAGTAACAAAATAATATACAAAATTTAGTATAAACTGTAATAATTCAAAATTTACCAGTTGTTGTCTGCAAGTCTCTTTAATTTTATGCAAATATTAACTTTACATTAAAATTTACGCAGGTAACATTTTAATCTTCTTAATTAATATTAATGTAAATTCGTCCTCTACAATATCTCATCCAATTATTATATTCAGCTTCCTTACCTTAATTTCTTTTTGTTTTAATTTGGTACAATATAAAGTTACAAAAGAACGTTTAATTATATTTGATGACTAATGTATGACGTCATGTATGATGAGTCATACATGATAACATCATTAGTCATTTAAATATAGTGTAGATTTCAATCTAGAAACGCACAGAAGTGTATAAAAATTGTATGGAAATTTCTAGAAGCTGCATTTAGGTATAAAAATGCAGAGCGATTTCTAGTGACGGAAACAATTCCAGTTTGAACGTGCAAGTGTTAACATAAATAAACAGTGAACATAAATAAATCGTGAAATGATAAACAGTATACAAAGTGTTTAAATAAATCCGGACTTAGTGTTAAATAAATTGTAGTGTAATTAGTGTTAGTGTTAATCTTAGTTTAGTAATAAACTAATTTTAAAGTAAAGATAAAGTAATTTTTATCATTTCTATAGCGTAATTTTTTAGTTCAAGTTCAAGTTTAGTTAAGTTCAACCCTGTTAAATGTGAATTATTGTCATTTTGGTTTCTTGAAATATTATGTTTCTTTGTAGTATGTAATTATTGACTTAACAGTTAAAATTTATTATTTTAACATTTTGTTAGGTTTTATTATTTTAATATCACATACTACTAAATACCACAAAAAACTTAAAAAATTTTAAAAACTTTTTTAAGTTATTTTTTATTTTACATAATATATTGTTCAAAAACTATTTAAATGAGTGATATAGCTTGCTACATACTGTTATAACATTATGTTTCGATTTTTGTAATCTCATCAGGCAAACCTGGAAAAATTATTAAAATGATTGCGAAGTTATGCTATTAAATTTAAACTCATTTAAATAGTTTTTGAACAATATTATGTAAGTTATGAATTAAATTTTATTTCAATTTCATGTAATGAGTTTCCTTAGAGAAATTGAAAGTAAAACAAAGATGCATAGAATTCCAAATGGAAAGTACCGAGAAGAACTGGGTACGTAATCGACTAAAAATACTGTACAGGAGAGACAGTTGAGATGGCTTGGACATATCAAGAGAATGGAAACAACCGAAGAATATTTAAAGCTAGGCCAGGAGGAACAAAAATAAAAGAAAGACCAAGGAAAACATGAAACGATGAGATAAGAATGACAGCAGAGTTACGTGAAATAAAATAGAAAGTCATTGGAAAGTTAACACAAAACAGAAAAGCATGGGAAATGTTATGGAAAAAAACACCAAAAAAGTAAAAAGCAAAACTGACTCTATTAAAACTCACACCAAATGATAAAAGGTTTACACTAGAAAGGCATAATAAGTTATATAATAGTATATTATTTAACGAGCTATAATTAGGCTATAATTTACGAGGATGGAGTTTATACGCGAGCCGTAAGCGAGTGTATAATCATCCGACTGAATTATAGCCAATATGTGCGAGTCAAATACGACGTTTTATCTATGACTCAAAATAAAAAATTTCATATTTTTTACAAAAAGTTTATTTATTAATTTACAATCAAAATGAAAGTTTGACAGTCGATTTCGGCATGTGTCAAAGTTGATGTAAATCCGCAATCATCCGGGTCATCTTCATACATTCCGAAAATGTTTATGCACATTCGGCTTTAGATAATTTTTTGCATACGGGTGGCATTTTTTAAAATCGATATTTTCAAAAATGTTTGCACTTTTTTTTTAGACTTTTTAAAATTTTTAAAATTAATTTTTAAAATTATTAAATTACAATATTATCTTTAATAATTCAACGGTTTAATAATTTTAACGCGTTCTTAATTTGCGATACTCAAAGAGTAGCTTATATAGCGAATCGCATTATTACTTTTAACGAGGACCGTTATGGACAAATGATAGCACTGCCCGCTACCGACCAGCACATCGAAGTTCGAATCCCGGTGAAGGCGACTTTTTTTCTAGAGGAATTGCAATCCGATTACTCGTGGTTCCCAAATATTATTTATGAAAACATTGATATGACGTCAGTTTGGTGCTTCAAATTCATAATCCACGGGCAAGAACTCATAATCCACGGGTGTGGATTATGAAGAGAATTACATTACTGTGATTACGTACGTAATGGATGTATTATGTACCAGTCGTAAATAATAGTTATTAATTATATAAGGGAATTAAGAAGCCTCTAATCAACGAGAAAAAATAGGCACTAGAGGCGCAGCCGTGAGTCACATTTTTTCGAAAAGATTATAGGCTTGCTAATTCCCGAATGTAATTCAACGTTTTATCCACGATCATGGCCAAAACCAACAGAAAAAATTTTGGTTTTGAGAAACGTCAGATTGACAAATTGATTTTATTCACAATCAGTTAATAATCGACACATCTCTGACTTTTAAAAAGTTGGGAAGCAGTTTATTATTTACTTTCACTTGACAACCAATCAGAAAGCTATTTTGTTTTACTTCCCAACCTTAGGGTGGGAAGTGGTCACTTCCCGACCTTCAATGTCGCATTGCCAGTAGGCAAAAAAATGGAACTAACAAAAAATGTGCATTAATTAAATGAAATTTGATGATCTTTAATTATTTAAAAACTGATTGTGAATAAAATTGTATACATACCTCGGTGTCAAGCTTCATTCCAGCCTCGCGCTTACAGTTGACTTCGGCGCTTCGCGCCTCAGTCAACTAACTTAGCGCTCGGCTGTAATAAAGCATTTTCCACCTCGGCACGTAATATACTATTAACCAATACCTACTGATTTTGAGCTGAAAACTAATCCACTAGTGTATTATGAATTCTAATCTACTAGTGTATTAAAAGGCCTCTAATCCACGGAAAACGGACGTATTAAACCTTCCTAATATAGTGGTCGTGGATAAAAGTTATAAAATGTGTTAAAACATAAATGGAATAATAGAAATCAATGAATTTCAAGTAGATTTTTATGGTAATTAGTATGTAGGCATTATTAAATATAAAATTATGTTTACTTTTAAAAACAGAATAATCTAAATAAATAAAAAAAAAATTGCTTGATATTGATTGGAAAAGTTATGTTTTTAGTACATTTATAAGATTTAAGTTTTAATAGCGTATTATAGAATTTTTCAAGGTGATAGAAATTTAATGGAAAGATTTTGACCGTGGCAGTCACAATATGTAGTATAATGTCGAAGTAATTTATATGATTTAAAATTAAATTTAGCATTAGATTTTTGTGACTATCCCAATTTTTACGCTTAGAGCTTACATGCATTTAATTTTGCTTAAAAAATAAAGAAAATTGATAATATATTTTGTTATGTTAAAACATAAATTAAAATAAACCTAATTAATAGATATTTATATTATTTTAATCAAAAGGCATTGAAAATTATACTGTTTAAATTTTTTTTTAAATGGTAGTACAAATAAACTTTAAAAATATATATTTAAATAAATTGTATGATATTTAAGATCTATCGTAAAGTATAATTTTAACAAAACTAAACAGAAATATAAAATTTTAGAAATTTTTAATGTCCGACCGAAACACGATTTTCAGCCGAAACCGAAACCAAATGTTTGGCTTCTCTTCTAGTTTTGGCCAAAACCGTAACCGAAACCGAAACCGAAACCAGAGCCGTTAGCAAGCTCTTCTGAGACCTCAGCCAAATTTGAATATATGCCTGAGCCCCCATAATTAATATTAAAATTATCATAATTAAAAAGTCAATAAACAATGAGATAAGAAAAGAAATTCCTCCACAATTTCACCAAGTGAATTACTTTGACTATCTATGTTTCATAGCTGGTTGTGCATATTTTACTTAATTTAAGCATATGGGTTTGTATCACCGGTAAAGCCAGGTTTCAAAGCGTCAAATTTAAATTTAAATTTAAATCTTGTCCAGGCGCGAGTTAAATAAGTCATAGGCTTAGTTAAGAAGAAAAACTACATGGCAAAAATACAAGACTAAGAACTAAAGTTAATTTTACAATTATATATAAAGTTATTATACTTATCTAAGCAAGATATTATTATACTTGACCTGTTATCACTTAAGAATTATCACCTTGCAAGAGATGCATAACTATGTACGTAACTCGCGTAGCAAGTGGCAGTGCCCGACACGACACGAACGCTATTTTCGGCTTAGCCGAAAGTTTTGACCAATTTTTGACCAAAACCGAAACTTTCGCCGAATCCAGCATTTTTTGCCGAAACTGATCGAAACCGAAACCAAACCTGCGGTCGGTTTCTAGAAATTTTAATTATAAAGTGAAGAATCTCTGTATCAGCCTCTTCAGTCTACTACTAGACTATCAGCCTCTTTCTGAAAGGTTTCAGCATTTAGACCCTACGGTTGCTTAGACCAGATTGGGGAATGCTTGTAGTACTGTTTTTAATAATTGATGGTGGCAATCATCAACTGGGAGACCACCGGCTTTACGTGTCCTCCAAAGCACGGAAATGATCATAAGAAAGTTTAGAATATTTCTGGATTCAAACCGTGTACCTAGTTATTCGGCTAACATACTGACCTAATATAGATAAAATAGATAATTATTATTTAAAAAACATTAAGAAGATATTAATTTGCCACAGGCTAAGACTAAGAATATTCGAAAAAAAGTGATAAAAGTGATTTTTTTATATTACAAAAAATGATAGAATACAAAAAAAACTATTTATGCAATATAGGCCTATCTCAAAAAAATAATTGCAATATCTATAGCCAAGTTTATTTAAAATCACAAGCATTTTTAAGAAGATTTATGTTTACCTATGTCTAGTCTAACTGGTGCTAACTTGTAATTCCGCCTGGCAGGTTTAATCCAATTGTAAAAATGGCTTCTCTGTATAAGTTATACTTATGCATATTATCAAAAATAATAATATTGTGTTTATGTAAGAATTGCCTATACCAAACAATAAATTCAAATTGTTTAATTATTATATAGTAATGCTTACTTACTTTTTCCCTGGTTTGTTACTTTTAACAATTTTTCAACTCTGATGTATTTTCTGTTTAATCCCCGTTTTCATTTAACTGTTCTTGTTTTCATATTTTATGTCTCATTGCGAATTTTAATTATAAGTTAAAATTAAAAATTAATATTTCAATTATACCTACGGTTTAGCAGAATAGGACGATGTGCATATTATAATCGTGTTGGCTAGACTTAAAATAAAACTTAGGATTATACTAATTTTTAATCATTTCTGCTGGTTGAGAATGGTCCAGTTGTTTGAATATATTAACTTAGTGCACATGTTAACTAAAGACCTAATCATAATTAATTTAAATCAACCTACTGACGGTCAGGTTAATGCATCAACTACTTGCTTATCTCTTATTGCTTGATTGTCTAGCAGGTTTCCCATATCAAAACCTTAATCAAAAATCCGGATATATCAAATTATCAATTTAAAACTCGCAATTATGGCATTAAACAAGAAAAAATGACTGTGCGTACAAACTCTAGTGTGAAATAAATTCTGCTGAAAACGGGAGCTCAATTTTAGTTAAAAATTGTAAATTGTGATTTTCTTTTTAAATATTGGCAATTCCAAGTTAAAGTTGTACTATCTTTCGTGATTTGCTCCAGCGCACTGAAATTCGTCTGCGACGTCGCCGTTCGCACACATAACAAGCCCGCCTAACCATTCCAGTGTTTTAAGACTATTTAACTGTACATATTTGTAAATTTTAAAATTTTGTGATAATATTATGGCAAATTTGAAATATACATTTGCGTGCGCCTTTGTATTATTCTTTTGTGTCGAAGAAGGTAAATATAATAATTTAATCTATTTATTTAGCCAATAAATTGTGCTCATTGTTACAATTTTCGCTTAACTCAAATGATATCTCGTAATTGACCCATTGCCGTTAATCAAATCAGGGGGAAGATGTCTCGAAAATTTTAATTTTATTTTGCATAATGAAAATATAGTACTATATTTCTCATTGGCATTAATTTACTGCATAATTGTGTGGCAAAATTAATTAAAAATGAAAATCAAAAAATTTTTGGAAAGCCTTAAGCGCGTGCCTGGAAATTCTTCGGATCAATACTTATGGCGGAAAAGTTGCATTGAAATTAGTTACAAATCCACTGGAAAATACCACATTTTGATGCATCAACTACTTTATTACTTTAATTTACAAAGAAAAACTTAATTTTCGGAAGTCAAATTCACTGATAAAAGTTAACTTGGTGTATCCGCCTAATAAAAGCTGAAATCACCTTTTTTAACCTTGATCTGCTTTTCGCAATGTTCTTCACGTTACGCATACTCTTTTTCAAAATTCTGTAATATAAAATAATTTAATTTCGTTAATTAAATTTAATAAATTATCAACAAATAAAATTCGATATAGGTTAATGTTGTCAGAGTGTATCAACACCAATAATAATAATTTATTATTAGAATTTTTATTTTATGGAATATTATTATTATTGATCGTATATTATGACATAATTCTTTTTTACATTATATTTATCATCAATTTTAGAAAAATATGTAAAATACCAAAATGGTTTTTGTTTTATATTTTAATAAAACGTCTTTTTCACTTTATCATAACAACCCTTTATGAAATTCGGTACAATCAATACCTAACTCACTAGATTTCAGTTCGGTAACATCAAAGGTATTTGATGTTAAAAACAAAATTGGCCAGTTTTTAATTTTCTATAAATACCAATGTTTTGTTGAAAATAATTTATTACTTGCACTAAAACAAAATTTTAAAATTTAAAGTTTAATTTTATTTTAATTATTTTATTAATTAAGGCGCAGCGAGCAAAGCAAGTAAGATCTTTTTGCTCATTATCGTAGAAGCTAAGCTCATTTTTCGTAAAGATGACATCCATCTTTTGGGAGTATTTCAGTTTAGTTTAGGCAGTTATATTATAACCTTCTTAATTCAAAAAAAAGAACAGTCCGGTTAACAACGGGTGCCGGTAGCTCTGATAGATAGGGGGAGAGCGAGTCGCAGGTTCTTTTATTAAATTAGAAAAGAAATTATGAATATTTTTGGTTGCCTAAAAATTTATAAATATTGGCGCCACTGACTTTATTAAGCAACCTGTAAAAATAATTGTTGTATCAAGAAAACCCAAAGTCAGACAGGTTTCAAATTATATTGAACAAAAACATTATAAATTCGCATCTACAGTAATTGACGATAGAACAAGAAAATTTTATAATAATTTAATACGTATACCCCGCGCGCAGAATAGCTATTTTGCCTGCCGGTTTCCAATTAATTTCTACTACTTTCTGTATCACAAATTCAAAATATATTCTTGAAATAAAAAAATAATTTAATCGTTCCGGATGATTGTTGGCATTGACTTCGTTGGCGCAACATAAAATTTTATTATACGACCTGATATGTTTCTCTTTTCTTTCTTGTTTATTTGAAAGGCGGCAAGAATTTTTAATTGTCCTTTGACTCTTTTTGATATTGACATTCGACAAGGCGATATAATAGTTCTCAGACAGGAAGGCTTCCCAAAAGCAACTGGTAATTTTGACTTCCAAGTTCATAGATCAAATTCGAATCCTCCAGCAAAATAATTAAACCAAAATGAAGATCAAAGAAGAACCTATTCAAAAAATTGACAATAACTTCCTGGTCAACTATCACAATTTAGCTAAATTATTACCTGTTGTTCGGTTCTTATGGAAATTCAATTATTTGAGTTAAACAAAGTTTCCAACATTTGTGATGTTAACTCTATCAATTATGGCTTGAAAGTGAAATATCTGGTTAAATCGAGTACGCATAATTTCCGCGTTTCCTATCTAAATTCGAAAAGGGGGGAATTTGTTTCTAATAAACTACAATATACAGGGCCGCACCAAACTGAATGTTACAATATTAATGGCATTTATGTATAGCAAGCAATGCAGGTCAATTAGAATTTTTTTTTCCACAATACCAAGCAGAAAAACTTTATAAATTATAACACCAAATCACCGATAGGTCACCCAAACTGGCTAATATTAATAATCTAAAATAACTATTGCAAATTATTATTGTTGTCTAGTTCCGGGATCCAGTCTGTGTTCATTTCAGAAACAGGTTGGTTTAGGAAAAAAAATGTGCTCTCGGAACTCTTTCGATTACGGGATGCTACATTCGCTAATAATTTAATCTTTAATCACAGAGTAAGGCGTGGACCACACATTTATAGACTTTACGTATGGTATATCTATATACCCGAATGATAAAAGTTTAATTAACATATTATATTCCAATAACCTTAATTTATCTATCTATTTTTTTTATCTCAATGTCCGGTACGCTTATCTGATTGGTAAATTTATATTGACAATTTGAAAAAATTGAGAGGTTACAGCAGAGTAACAACCGCATAACCTGAGAAATTTAGTTCAGTATTAGTAAGTAAGATCACTTACTCACTGGTTTGCGGTGTAAACCCTAAAAATTCGATAGATAAAAAAACTGCGAACTCCGCTCCGATCAAAAATGTAAACAGTAATCACACGTAAGCTTCACACATGTTGGAACGGTGCTCTAACAGTTTTGCTAAAGAAATAACTTAAACCTACAGACAGACCCATGTTTTCGCACGAATCTCTCTTTTACGGACAGTTTTGCTAACAAAATATCTTAAACCTATTGTAACCTACATAATAGGTGCGAGTGGAGTAAAAATTACGTAACCCTGATTTGACATCTTTTGATTAGCCTAAGCCTAGGCGCGGTTATAGAGGATGGATTAAAAGAACTATGCTCTTTACTTAAACTAAATATACATTATGTTACAGCCAATGATGACAATTCGGCCATTAACGTCAATAGCCGGACAATGACGTTAATATTCTGCTTAGCTGGGCATTGACGTTACGCTCAACCAATAACGACAATGACCATGCATTTTAGGCGACGTAGACATTTAAAATTTTACACGTAGTTTTTACATCATTGTCCGAGGCATTAACGTCATTACCCAATACAAAGTAGGCGATAATAAAACTACTATTCTACGGTGAGGAATTTTGTACTTATAGAAAAACTGGTATAATTTTAGTTGATGATTTTTCTTCTATTTCAATCAGAAAGTAACATTTTAGTTGATGTCGCTATGGCATGCTGTCTACCGACCAGCGCCAGTCTACTGGTTAGAATAAATCCAATATTTGCCGGGTACTATATTTACTAAAAATATCCTCTTAGACCGGTCCTACTCGGCAAAGTGTGATACTAGAAAGGAGGTGAATCTCCTTCGATGTGCACTGGACTCATAAATCATAAGATTTTTTGAATTTTTTTTTATGGTAGACCGCACACCATAGCAGAAATTTTATGGTAGACCGCAGAACTATTAATTTTTTGACAATAAATGATTATAATACATTATAATACATTGAATACAACACACATACAAATAAATGTCACTTGCCAGTTGACTGCTCAATTCAAATTGCTATTTTGCTGTTTCTTATAGTATTTATTCTATGATATGATCATTGTCCAATTCTTTTTGGCCAATAACGTTATTGACCGATCAAATACGTAAATATTATACAATCAGATAACAATATTTACATTATTGCCCACCGTTAACGAGTAATCACGTCAATGACCGAACAAAAACGTTAATGGGCAGCATAAATGGACTTTGACGTCATTATACGGCCATTGACGTCAACGACCGATTTACATCATTAACCATAACATATAAGAGTACATAATATACTAACGTGAATTTTAGTTTAAAAAATTTATGTAGGTAAAACTTGAAATTTTCACTCCTAAACATTAACTCGTCGTATACATACATATAAGATACAGCGAGCCTGTGTTCGGCTATCAATGTAATTTTTATTCGTTTATTTATTTTCTGATTTGCAACAATTAAAAATTTTTTACCACCATTTTTTTTTCAAGATCAGTTTTTGATTTATTATTTATAATTTTATTCTTTACCTTAGTCAGTTTTCAATGATTTCTTATGAAAAAATATCATTGTTTTGTTTTCTCAACTACTTCCAAAACTCATTAATACTTTTTATCAATATTTCTTTTTATTTCTGATTAATTACACAACATTTGCAATTAATATATGAAGCCGCTTTCAAAATTAGATTTATTTGATCTTGACAATTTATAATTACCCTTGCTAATTAAATTAGCTTCCTCTCCGATCGATGAAAACATACGATAATACATTTTATATCCTAGTACTTATATAAAAAGCCAATTCTGTCTATTCCTTACATACCACGCCCTCAATTTATTAATTTTAAGTTACCAACCTAAAAAAATTGCTATGTTGCGGTAGTGTTACGGGTCAATGCGACTTCCAGACGGCACAACCTGAGCAATATATTGCAAGTTAATTGAGTTTCAAACTAATTACATACTAATAGTATAAAAATCGTTTCTGTATGTCTTTTCTTACGTAATATATCTTTGATTGGTTCATTTTAAGAAACCAACCTAAAGAAATTCAAGAATTGCATGAAACCGCAGCCTGCAGAGAGCATAAATTGAGATCCTTAATACTACATGTAATATATTGCTATGATGAAATTTTTGTAAAAAAATTATCACCTCACTTTTCTCTACCACGGCGTAGCTTTGAGTTGCGGAAGCAGAGATAGTCTTACTCGAGGGTGGTCGGTTCTATGATTGCTTCATACGAAGATATTCAAAAAAATTCCAAATTTAAAATTGTTAAATTTCGCCCTGCATAGGACTCTTTAATTTAACTTATCAAATGCAGTACCTTATTTTTCAATGCACACGTCGCTTTTTTAAAAGTAATTTTTACTTTTCGAATTTAAACTTTATTCACTTTCCAAGCAAATCCAATTATCAAATAGTTCAAATTAAATTTGCTTGCTTTAAAAATAAATCAATTTTAATCAAATAAAATAATCTTCTACTCACAATATCAAAATAATCTTCACGGTCAAATCAGATCAAAATATTTTCAAAACAATTCCAATTAATATTTAAATATTATAAATCACACGTTCAAATTTATTTCACAAAAATTTTCAAGTAGCAAAAATTAATCAAACAGCTCCGGCCGCCATGTTTGGCAAAAAAAACCTTCAATTGTTTGTGATTTGTCCCCACCTAGCAAATTCTTCAAAATTACAACTTAATAGTTAATATCAAAATTTTACTAAATTGCACAGGGTGGGTTTAAATCACTTTGTAACACGACAATATATGCTTTTCTATCTGTCATTTTTTCCTCAACGCACCTCTGATTGATTCATTTTAAGTTACTAAGAAAATTTGGAGGTTATGACAGAACAGTGCGGCTTTAAGGTCACATAACCTGAACGATTAAATCAAACACAAGGAATGATCTGGAAGAGACCTTACTTTATAGTTTAGTGATTTGCTTTAATAATTTTTAATCAATTAGAAAAACAGGCAATGAGTAATTTTAAGAAAAAGAAGAAGAAGAAGATTTTTAAGTTGATAGTTATTTTAAAAGTTAATTTGACAATTGATTCCTCCTCCCCAACAAATTAGATTTTTTTAATTCGTTTATCTATAATTAGAAAAAATATTGGTTTGTTATTTTTCTCTCAAAAGAGAAATCAAGAGATCTCATCTTTGTTAGTACAAATATGACATCTATCTCTGAGTGGTTTCTCTTGACACAATGTTGTTTTTAGATGTTCATAACAATGTTAATATTCTCTTTTATATTTGATTTGTTTATTGTTCCTTTGGTATTTGTTCCACTTTCTGGGACTTCTTATTTATTAAGAATATTTATTTCTTATTTATAAAGAATTTATTAAGAACATTCTGTTCTTTTTTATGCATTATTTTGAAACAATAAAAATTGTTGTAGAATTTAACAGATAATATGAAAATAAAGCGATTAATCTATAGATCAAGTGAAACATTTTTTAAATTTCCGAAGTAATTGAAAGTCGATGAATAGTTCATTCTGTTGACGTTTTGTGTGCTCGTCGTAATTAGATGCAATAACGTGTTGTAGTGGGCGAAGCCGGCTGCAGTTCACTTCTTGTCGTATTACTGATAACATATTTTAATAAATTTATTTAAAATTGAATTTGTTAATTATAACCGAATTTAACTTAAAAGCAAAAACCCCTTTTTTCTAGATCTGTAATTTTCGGGTTTTGTCAATTTTCAGGATGTTTTGTAATGATTTGGACTAGTCAAAAATCCCGTTTTTGTAGAACGATAAATTTTAAATTGGTTACGTTTCAGGGATGTTTGTAATATCGGGAGCAGCTCAAAAATTCATTATCTAAATACATATATATCTACCAATTTCAAATACACTTACCAAAAATTTTTGTATAAAATAAAAATACGCCATGAACGGGATAACCCTTATAGAAACAGCCAATCAAATACACATATTCAGTCTTTGGCTTATTTTTAAAGCCAAGTTAATGCTTATTGGCTTAAATTCTGCATTGACTAGACATAGACTGAAACCTCGCTGCATAAATTTATGCAGATATAAATTATAAAGCAGCAGTATGATGTGAAGCTTAAATCGATAGGTTACGTAGCGGGAAACCACGCTGCAATACATGATTGCGCCAAATACACTGCAGTAAATAAAAGTCCAAGTTAGATTTGTGAGATTTGCATCTAGAAGGTTAACATCCTACTAGAACATTATTCAAGAGTGCCAATTGTAATTTGTACATTAATTGTACAGAACAGGCCAACAGATTTCAACGAAATTAAAAAAAAAACTAAAATATATAAAAAAATTTTGGGAGCTGTCACTATTTCCATTCCAAAATTTAAACTTTTTCCTATTGACTATTAGAAAGAGGACACGTTTCTAAGCATACTAGAGCAAAAATTTTGTTGGATTATAATTAGTTCTAGAAAAAATCGAATTTTAAAAATCAAAAATTTACATGTATTTTAGATACACGTTTAAACATGGATTTATGATAGTTCGTGTATCGCCTATCGACGCTCTCCAGGTCAGCTTAATTTTTTTGTCTAACACATAACAATTTTGAAAATATCCCTGTAGAATGACAAAACTCGCCAAGGGTGGAACTCGAAGCCATAGAACTTGTCCGTGTGTCGACCGCAGCTGACAGCAACATTAAGAGTACATATATCAAAGCTTACGTACCGTCAACAGAAATAAGAGCGGGGACTTAACGTGCGAGTTATCGTAACGCGACTCATAGCATCGGGTTGTATCGCATTACATCTCCCTGCTTTTAATATCTTTAAAATGCCGTTATTTCGACAACTAATGCATAATTCAAAAAATGTTTGTGCTAATATGCTCAGAAAATTGTCTACTTTCCAATGGTCAATAGGAAAAAGTACAAATCTTGGGATGGAAATAGTGACAGTAACCAAAATTTTTATTATATACTCACAGCCTTCTTTGTTAATCGTGCATCTATAGTAATGAAACAAGCGTTTCATTGAGTAATCCTATTGTTCAATATCCCCAAAAATACAACAAAAAATCTTTCCTTTGAAGATTTTAGGTTGTTGGAAATGAAATTACTAGGAGTGAAACTGTTTATGATTCAAATTTCCAGCGAGTTACTTTCCTAATAGTTAAATTACCAATATAAATATTACAGGAGTTAGTTCATCTAACTCTTTTTTCTACTGCTGGAAACAGAGTTTTATATTTTTTCTCTTGATCGTGTTATCCTTATTCTTCCTTAATTAGATTAATTAGCATCTTAATTAGCATTAATATGAAGCGGTTCATATTTCTTTATTTCTAACTGCATAATGTACTGTGCACAAAATAACACCTCTACCATAGTTCCATATTACTATTAACTATTGGTTATGTATCGTAAAAGATGTACTATCTATCATAAGCAAATAACCAAAAAAAAAAATTTGCAAGTTTCCTAAACATTTAATTAAAATCATTCTGAATTGCTCTAGATGTAACTTTTATTATCTTATAAATTGTTAATCGATATTTTTTTAGGTTACTCCATAAGCTGTTATAGCTGCAATAGCCACAATGATAGCAGATGTGAATTAGATAGTCTTCCCGAACAACTGAAAGTTAATTGCGACCCCGATAAAGGATACATACTGTGCAGGAAAATTAAACAAGTAATCGATTTTGAAGTCAATGGATGTAAGTTGTGAATATCTACTATAATATGAGATCTAATGTCAATTTTCTAATAGTAAAACCTGATACACGTATCATAAGAAGTTGTGGTTGGTATAACAAGACATTAACTAAACATTGCTACCACCGTTCAGGTTTTGGAGGACGTCAAGAAGTTTGCGCCTGTGACGAAGATTTTTGTAATACCAGTTCTCATTTAATAGCAGTTTCTCCAATTTTGCTAATTTTGTATGCCATTCTTAACATGTACCACTGAATAATATTAATTTTTAGTATTTAAAACAATTTAATTGCGTTTAGAAAATTTGAAATGCTGCAATTAGATCGATATTATAATTTTTCTAAAATTTTTGAGTTTAAAAAATGTCGTGGTAATATTATTTGAGTACTTGAACATAATGACTTACACAGAGAAATATTATATCTATAAATTTATTATTCCTAGCATCCTAACTTATTCATATTATATTGTGTGATTGTAATACATAAACTGTGATTAAAAATTGTTAAATTTAGTAGTTATATTCACAGTTTTTGTAAAACAATCCTAAAATTTTTGTGACCGAAATTAATTTTATATATATTTTCAAATAATGTAATCTCTCGATGTATGTAGTTGAGCACAAATTTTATTACAGTGAAAATTGTGAAAATATGTTAAATAATTATTAAAACTAAAAATTTTATACAAATATTTGAATAATTGTTAATATTATTTTGCCATTATTATTCTCATTATTTAATTTTGAAAATAATGATAATAATGAAATACATGAATTATTATTATTATTAAATGCAAGCTCAAAATGCTCATATTATTTTTACAATAACTATTAATTATTTAAATGTTGAATAATTTGGTATCCAATTGCTCAAATGTTTTAAAAATCTGAAGAATTATATCACATTTGAAATAATAAGCTCATTGTTTGAACTTAACTCAAAAATCTTACATTAAAAATCAATGTAAGAAGTATTATTAAATATAAAATGGTTGTATGTACTAGTGATTCTCAACACCGTTAGTGTTGTTTATAGTTTCACCTGCTATAAATTTATGTTTGCAAAGTTTTAATTGGCAAAAGTACTCTCAAACATGCTCATTAATGTCGCCCTCCTTGTTGAGAACTGCTGGTATAAGTATTTCAATAGTAGTTAACTATTAGAAATTAATAAATTTTTTTAGTAATAACTAGATAGAAAACTTTTAAGCTTAATATCAATAATTGTTAATACTAAAACATTAAATTGATAGCATTCATGTTAAATTTCTCGATATTGCAAATAAACTACATATAGGAATATGTAATAAAAACATGTAGGTACCTATATACCTAAATTTTCTGTTATTAGATAAGCGGGTATCTATATTACCTAACTATTAAATTATAGAATTTAGTTATCAACTGCCAATAATAGTGTAAAAAATTGTTAAAATTTATTTAGCTTATTTATTGCTCCAACTTTAATATTTTTTAGAAAATTATACAAATGTTCATGCAAGATTGTTATTAAGCACAACACTAGAAGGTAGAAACTACAAATTGTAAACTTATTATTTTTGCAATGCAAAAATATTTATTTGAAATATTAAATATTTAGGTTTTAGTAAAAATAAATGTTTTTGTTAAATCGTTATTATTATTAAAATAATTATATAAAATTGTATCCCATTTATTTGGCTTGCAATCTCCGCATTTTTATTTTGTCAGACATTTCTTTTATTAATATCCCGTGCAAACGAAGGAAATTAAGTTATACTAATTTTATGTATTGTAGGATTCTAACAAAAGATAAAATATATAACTTGACTATTAAGTCTATAGACTAATAATTTTAAATTATGAACATAACTTCTAAATACAGCATCACAATTTAAATGAAAAAATGAAAATATATTCGCTACGCCTGATTAGAGACACGATAAATTATTTTTTTATAAAAAGTTCATACATGTAAATCGTCATATTCCAAAATTTGATTTAAAATACTTAAAATATATCAAAAATTCTTTAAATTTTTCAATTTTTCACAAATGCTTTATTTCCAAATGGTTTAACTGTTTTTTAACTCTACTTTCTATTTTCCACAATTCCAAATTGAATGAGTTTTTTTTTAAATTTGTATGACAGATATACATATTGTTGTGGAATTTGGTATGAATTATACCTACCCGGCACAATCTTTGTTTTACCCAGCTAGCTTTTACAGCGGAGAACAAATTGAGACGCTCAGCAGTCGGTTCCTGTTTATTTCTGTGTTTGTCTTCTTTTTAAAATGATAAATAATAATTTCTCTAATAATAAATTCTTCAAAAACAAATTGTAAATTTAATTCAATGTGCAACTTTACTGAGCTCACACTTTCAAACTTTGTGCCTATCCACAACGTCGGCTTATCTAGAATCTGGCAACACGCTCGTACAAATGCAAAATTTATTCTTGCAATTTTAAACCAATTTTAACTTTTTAATAATTTCGCAATGCAAATTCAAATTTTATAATTTGATTTCTTCCTTTCCCAATCAACCAAATCAATCAAATTTACTATCGTTCGGTAGCAACGCTCACAAAAACTATCCAAATATCAAAAACTATCATCCAAAAATTACTGTCTCGAGCAAACATGGACATTGTTTATCCTTCTTATAAATTGATAAATAATAATTTCTTCTAATAATAAATCTCAAAAAATAAATTGTAAATTTAATTTCAATGTTCAATTCAATGTTAAATTTCAAATGGGCTCACTTGTTTGAAACTTATGCGCGTTCAAAACGTCAGCTTATCTATCACCTGGCCACACTCGAACAAATGTAATTCTATTCCTCGAATTTTAAACTAATTTTAATTTTAAAATAATTTCAAATTTTATAATCTCAAATAGAAAATTGTAACTTCAATTGCTCTTCCAAATTTTATCAAATCAACCAATCTCTCCAAACTTATCAAATCAATCAAACCAATTACCGCTCGGTAACAACGCATTAAAAACATCCAAATTAACTTCAAATCTCAAAATTACACTTCCAGAAAAGGCGCAATAATGCATTCGCATACAATCACTTTATTTAATCAATCAAAATCAAATATTACTCACAATTTCTCACAATAATATCAAAAAACTCAGCGGACATACAAAAATCCTATCCGCTCTCCGCCATTGTTGGCAGACCAAGCGTCGCTCTCTATCCTTTTCTCCCCACTCTGTACTTTTCCTTGTCAAACGTTTAAACTTAAAATTAACAAATTTTTACTATTTAGCACAGGGTGGGTCGAAATATTTTGTTTCACGACAATACGTATATACGTATACACTTTATATACTATACTTAAAATATTCGTATATTATACGATGCTTATATACTAAATTATAACTTACATTCAAATGTAAAATTTTGATCTAAGCAATACGTTTAGTAGATGTATATCATACGCATAAATTACCATATTCAAAATAGTATATGTGTTGTCTACGATATATGTTTAATAAACGTTGGTTATAAACGTAAACACTTAACATTATTCCTTTATAAATTTTAAGCATGACAGGTAGAATTTTCAGCTAAACAATTCGTATTATAGATGTATATTATACGTGTAAATTTACCATATTTAAAATAGTATATTTTTGGTCTACGATATATGTTTAATAAACGTTTGTTATAAACATAAACACTTAACATTATTTTTTTATAAATTTTAAGCATAAAAGGTAGAATTTTCAGCTAAACAATTCGTATTATAGATGTGGATTATACGTATAAATTTACCATATTTAAAATAGTGTATTTATGGTCTACGGTATATGTTTAATAAACGTTTGTTATAAACGTAAAGACTTAACATTATTTTTTTATAAATTTTAAGCATAAAAGGTAGAATTTTTAGCTAAACAATTCGTATTATAGATGTATATTATACGTATAAATTTATCATATTCATAATAGTATATTTTTGGTCTACGAAATATGTTTAATAACCGTTTGTTATAAATGTAAACATTTAACATAATTTTTTTTATAAATTTTAAGCATGACAGGTAGAATTTTCAACTAAACAATTCGTATTATAGATGTGGATTATACGTATAAATTTACCATATTGAAAATAGTATATTTTTGGTCTACGATATATGTTTAATAAACGTTTGTTATAAACTTAAACACTTAACATTATTTTTTTATAAATTTTAAGCTTAAAAGGTAGAATTTTCAGCTAAACAATTCGTATTATAGACAAAACATTTTATTTTTGATAGGGGTTTTATGGAATTAAATAGGTTGGCATACACTGTATGAAATTTTTTGTCAACTTAAGGGTAGGGTTTATAACCTCCCCCCCCTCCTTATTTTTGGTAAATTAATAATATCCTTACAATAAAATAAAACAACTTTTAAAAAATAGCAGGTGTAGCAAATTTCGAAGCGATAGGTTATACGTCATGACCAAAAATACGTATACGTATTCGTATATTATGGTATACGTATTATAGTCGATTTTAACGTTTGGTCTAGACGATTTTTATACGTCTAATATACTATTATGTGTTACTTGGGGCGGTGTTAAATATTTTTATAAAAATTTACATGTAAATTTTATGTAAAATTTAACGTTGTGTCAAACAGGCTTAACACAGCTTTCTAGCATACAACCATATTTGACAAACAATGATTAACTTAATAAAAAAAAAAGTTTTATGCTGTAAGATTTTAAAAATGTTTAAAAATTTAATTTAAAAAATTTAAAAAATTAATTTATTAAAAAAGTAAAGAAACCATGCATTTTTCAAATTGACTAAAATGTATAACATAATTTTTTCTTTGCCTCGTATTATCTTCTTATATCAAAGCTTGGGACGCACAGACAAATTCCCAGACACGGAAGTGAACTAATAAACCTGTTAATAAAATTTACTTTTATTAAGATTATTTCTTGATTACAGTTTATCCTACTCCTACACTCAAAAATTAGTGCAGCTGTTGTGAGTTTGAAATCATTAAAATAGTGTATTAGGACACAATTATAAAATAGTTCATATTAATAAGAATTTATCCTAAACGTGCATGTCACAAATTCGTAAACATTTTTAACCCACTAGGGAGTCTGCAAAGTACTAATTAATTATAATAAAACAACTGACAACTTTATCGCTATATATCAACAATTAAAGTCGTTTTTTGTACTTTTTCTTCATAAAAATGTTGGTGCCAACTTGTCCTGCTTCACATTAGCAAATTAAAAAATAGTACGATTAGTGGTTACATTATTTCCAAGTACCTATATACTAATACTTGCCAAATTTTTGGATTTTGTTTTGGGTCCAGAACCTACAAAATAATATGTAAATATATTATATTATTTAACATTTATTAATAACATTTGAAAATCTACAAAACATAGAGTGAATTTATCGGCATAAAGAAAAACATAAAAATTGGCAATTTTAACTAATGGTCACAATGTTAAATCTAGAGCAACTGCAGTACTTTAAAAGTACTGAAAATATAAAAACCGTTCTGAGAGTAAGTAATTTTGTATGAAAAAAAAATTTGAGTTGATTTTTGAGTTTGAGTTTTGGAAGTGGAAATTAAACGGAAGCTGATTAGATAATTAAAGATGGTAATGGATATGGATAAAATTTAAGAATTATAATTAAAAGTTTGGTAAACAGTTTTCAATTTTTATATTAAAATTTCATTCAAGGAACTAAAAATTTTATTTGATAAAAGACAGCTGCGAACCGGTATCGTAAAATTTAACTTAACCATTTTGATTTACTTTATTGTAACCTCACGAAAATAAGAATTAAAATTTAAAGATGTATATCTAATTGAAAATTAATAAGTAAATAAATTATTAAAATATACCCAGTGGTCATCGCAATATATTTATAGAGCATGAGACTCTTCTTCTTTTAATTTTTATCGTATAATTTTTGTTTCAATATTTAATTTAAATATGGTCAATAATTTGTTGTGTTAAATTTTCATTACTTTATAGTATTTTCCCAAATGTTCTTGCGTGCGTGGTTGCGCAGTTGTCTGGCTTATCAAACTATTACGTTGTGAAATATTTTTTATTTTACCAAAATTTTCTGAAATCTTTTAATATTTCTTTTTTTTTACTTCACGTAATCAATTAAAACAACTTCCAACTTAAATCAAAATTACTTTTTATTATAAAATTATCATTAAAATTCAATTTAATAGGAAAACGAAGTGAACATAAGTTCACTTTCCGTCAGGCACTTCAGCGTAAGACTCTTTGTTGCATTCTCTTGTCTCTTTCCCTCTACCTTGTTACCAACATGATAGTTTTACAAAAATTTTACATGCAATATGTCACACAAACACAATTTAAAATCAAAACAAAAGAAACTTTAAAATAATTTACAACATAAAATAAAAATCAGAATTTTACGTTTCAAAATACGACATTATATCTCATATTAAAGTGAGAGAATAATTATATAATACCTCAATATTAATGTAATAATAACTTTTCTTTTAATCCATAATTATTAAATTTAAATATTGACCTAATTATTGAAAATTAATACTATACCAATATTGTGATGACAGAATTATCAATATAGCAATCAAATATTAAAATTAATTGCACCAACATAGCTGAAAGTAGGCAATAGTACACTACTTATATTTAATATTAGAAACGTTCAACAGGATAAATCAATAAAGTGAATCAAATCAGATCGTTCTGAATCCATTCATCTTCTTGTCGAATCCATTTTAAGCACAGGTAAAACGTGTGGACAAAACGGGAAAAATTTGATTACTCTTGCCGAAAAAATCACTAAATTCAACAAAAATTACATTAATTTGTTAACAAAATTATTAATAAGATACCATCGCCGTTGTTGGTGCCATCGTTGTCAATCACCAATACCCCAAGTATGTTATGGTTTGGGGCAGAATTTCTGTAATCGGTAAAACACTTCTGGTTTTTGAAGAAAACAAGGTTAATATCAATAAAAAAGTATACTAACGAGATATTTTGGAGGCTGTCGTACAGCCGTTGACCCAACAGCACTTTGGTGAGTAATATTCAACCTTTCGTCAAGACTCTGAGCCTGTTCATAAAGCACAGACTACTTAAGAGTGTTGTTGAATCAATTTTCCAGATTTTGTTAGTTCCGCTGAATGGTTCTCGTACTCACCGGATCTCAACCAAATGGATTATGCCACATGGTCAATTTAGAGACCAGAGCCTGTACAAAACCCCACAAAAGTTTGGAATTGCTGAAACAATTCTTACGTCGAGAATGAGACAATATATCGTTGGAAGAGTTGCTAAAAGCAGTCGAAAATTTACGTCAAAGTTTAGAATTCTGTTTCTACACATTTTTATAAAACACATTTGATCGAGATTTTGTGTTTTAATCGTTCGCAATTAACAACTAAAGTTACATGAATTGTAAATCGATTTAAATTGACTTATCAGGTTGAACGTCTCTACTATCCCTTGTAATGCTTCGTGAGGTACCGTATAGCGGTAATTGTAAACATAAATACTATATAGGCTGACTAATAAAATATGTAGATGAATTCAGGTATTTGTTATTGTCAGTTTTTTAAGATTTTTGTTTGACTCTGGTTTGTTGGATTTGAATAATTACGTTAATTTTATCTATTTCAAATAACTAACTTTTGAAATAAAATAAATAAATAAAAATGTTATTTTTTATGACACAAGTAATCAATTATTTTAAAATTATAGTTTAAGTGATCACTTAGTGATTGTACATGTGTTTGTGTCGAATGACTTATCGGTACTGGTCGGATCCAGCTAATACCAAAAAAATCTTAGCATCGTTTAGTATTTGCTTTATTGTTGTGAAACAGAAAAATTATCCTAATGCTCCTGAATTTTCAAATTAATTTCCAATCTCCAAGCAATGTCATGGAAAAGCTGCTACAGTGATATTGTCACGCATGCCTGTACATGCATGACTGTGCCATCACATGTTACACCCGTTAACTGCATTTCATCGCAACTAAAACTGCTTAAATTGATTTTATTACCTTGATGTGTGTATGCTAATGATACTTTTATAGCAATGTATCGTCTAAAATTGTACAGTCGATCAAGATTCTGTTGATCGACTTTTAACTCAGTCGAGTTTGTTATTTGGCCATAAAAAACTGCATTTAAAAATACATGTATAAAATGAATACAAACAAATTTTTCCCTTACTTCTGATATGCTAATGTAACGGATATTGGATATTGGGTCTTCTGACCAAAGTTTCAAATTATTTATTAGTTCATCCTCAAGGCTGAAATATATAACAGAGGCCTTCGATAAAATAAATATTTTTCACGATATACAGAATTGTTGACATTAACCTTGGTGGTGATTGAGAAAAAAAGTTGAGAAAATAATAGTAAAACCACGAGAGCTTGAGAATGACTCAACTCAGCATTTATCCAATACCTCAAAATAGTTATATCAAATTTTTCTTTAACTTAAAACATTTTAATTCTAAAAAGTGTTTGTGCATTTTTGGTTTTTTTTTTTAAATTTGATGATTAATATTGAGTTACACTACCTAAACCACTTATCTATTGATTATTAAAAATAGTTAATATAATATGATAATTATCCAACGTGATTAGTGGGTGATGCGTTGGTATGAGTAATTTTTCCAGCTTTGACTAGAATACTTTTACTGGTAAATCTGCTTTATTAATTGAGATTTAACGAGTTTCTTTCGTTTATTGCCAATGATTTGGTATGTCGCAATTTTCGACCTTAGTAATGTAAAGTAGATAACGTAAAACTGTACACATAATTTTAATGTACATCTAGTAAACTTTAACTAATGAAAGCTCTCGATCAATATTGATAATAAGTGCAATATACTAGTAAAGAAATAAAGATTGTATAAGACTTCGACTATGATAATTATTATGATAAGATAATCGCGGGAGAGAAGAAAGTTTCTGAGATAATTTTTAATCTAACTCTATATTTCAAAATGTTATTTTCAAAATACCGTCTCTTTAATTTTGAAACTTTTTTTTAAATATTTAAAATTATTTAAATACAGATCTGTACATAAATATAATAATTAAATTATAATATACATAGTTTTGTTTTTATATAAATTGGTACTACTTATTATACTGATAAACAATTACATAACGGAATTTTACTATCAAATGAGACAATTTCATGTTGGTTACTTTAAGTATTAGTTAGTGTTAATAAGATCTAGAAACGATGATGATAAGCTATAGTGCTTTTAGTATCAGTATACTTTATGTACAATAAACACGTTTAAAAAATACATTGACTGGATTGTTCAAGTTTTATCTAGAATGAATCTAATTTACATAAGAAATTGACAATTTCTTGTAAAATCTCAGTCGTGTGTAACCATGTAAGAAAGAAGATGTGTTTAAATAATATCTATCAGTTTTAGATGTTTAGATGTTTTGTTAAAATTAAGAGCAGTGCACATTTGTTTTTACCAAGTGGTCCGAAATTGGAACAATTCACCGGTTAATCTCAAAATTACATGGCTCCACTCATTTACAAGTAGATGTGAAAATATCATTACAAACATTAACTCATTGTCTAGAAAACCTTTGCAAATATAATTGACTTATATTTTATAACCGCTCAAATATATTAAATTGGAGTACTTAACTATTATCATTTACAATGGAAACCAAAGTGATTATGTTAAATTTTGGCGTACTGTTTGCTTGCATATCAACAGGTAAATATAAACTTTTAATACAATAGTAATAATATGTGAAGTAATTTTAAAAATTGTTATTTTAAATAATATTAAGCAACAAATCGCGCTCCTAATGAAATTCAAAAAACTTGTTTTGAAGGTATAATTAATGCGCTTATTCTTGAATCTACTTATTTTCATTAAAAATATCTTTAAATTTTAAAAATCTTTTTGGTTCAGTTCAAAGTCGAGTGTGATATACTCAACCTCAAATCAACTTACCTTCGGTTAAGGTATTGGGCTGATTTAATGTCGTAAGAAAAAAATATGCAATTGGATAATGTTATCATATCTCAGGAAATAAATTTACCACTTTATTTATGCAAATTTGCCTTTTGCATTTCCGAATGTTCAAGTATTACTTTAATCTTCATTCTTAAAGACTAAATCTAAAAAATAAAGCTTACTTTTGTCTTAGTTACCTATAAAATTTGCATAACGCTACATATAACCACAGTTATCTAATTATTTTAAAACTGCTGTTTAATTTCTCGAGTGATTATTACCCTTAACTTCGCCTTGGACGATAAACTTCACACTTGAAAAAATTTTCAAAATATATTTTTGTTTTGATATACGTATATTTATATAATTTCACGTTATTTAATTCTTAGTATACTTTAAATACAAGGTTACATTAATAAGCATACGTTGAATATTATCGAAATGTGCCTTAGGGCTTTTTATTATATAATTTCATAATTAATTATAATGTGTAATTAACAATCAATTAATGTATTGATTGAACATACTTTGTGTTTTCTTTTATTTATCTGCTAATTATTTACATACCTATTTAACTGATGTAATACTATTTTTATATTTAATTATGCCAACCAAGCTTCCACATTTTTGAAGTTGGATATGAGTGTTGTTGAAACTGACTTGAAAAACTACCTAACGTAGTTGGAGTAAATTAAGAATTTGTAAGCTTGATCGACCTGTGATTATTTTTTATTTATTACTATATAACCACATACCGTTTTTTTTATATTACAAAGTGTTTACTGTTTACTAATTCTATATTAAAAAATATTTAAGTGTTAACCTAAATTTAAATAGAATATTTTATCGCTTATTGAAAGATAGATAACTAATAAGATGAAAGTACAAAATAATTTATTATAATTCAAACACGTAAATATTACAATGCAAATAGCTAACTTATATTTATATTAACAACTGCTGCTTGAAAACAACAACATTATTTAATAAAATTCTATTATTCATTAATTCTTAATTATAAATGTAAAGATTTCCATTACTATTGTTAGTATCATGGTAAAGTATAAAAATTTGTTTCTGTGTTCAAGATTTGTAAATTGACAATATTATTGGACTTGTTATATTATAGTGGTGCAATTACATGATAACCTTACATAAAGAGTACATTAACCATTATTTGTATAATAAAATATTTTTGTCTGTGGGGATATAATAATATATTATCATAAATTACATTTTCACAATAGAAGAAACTTTACTGGATGACGTTACCAACCAATTTCTTTTTTTATTTTTTCCGTAATAAATTAGTAATAAATTGGTCACAGCGAACAAATGAAGGTAGAGGTTAAATAACCTCTACCTTCATTCTAAATTTTTCCAAATCTATTATATTAAATTAAATTATATTACGCATATTAACAGAGCCGTAGTAAAGTACGTATAAAGGCGGTGGGTGCAGACTTCTATAAAATAATAGTAAAAGTCATATCAAATTTTTTAGAAAAACCAAAAAATACAAAAACAGTTCTAAAATATACTTTAAAACTAAAATATTTTAAGCTAACACTATATAAATACACCGTATGTATTGCAATATCATCAGCTTATTCAAATTTAATTCAAATACTTTGTATAGTAAATTTGTTGTTACCTTATGGCATCGGGCTTACACGTGCGACCTACATGTGCTTGCCGGTCTAACAAACTCGACCAAAAATTATTACAAAATCTTCAAAATTCTTTACTTACACTTACTTTTTACACTTACACTAATTAAAATAAAACAAAAGCAACCATCAATTGAAATTAAATCATTTTTTATTTAACACAATCAAAAAATCAAAATTAGAACTTAGCATAGCGGGAATAACGGTTCTCCGCTCTCGGCCGTCTCTTTTATTCACCACGCCGAACACATTCTCCCACTTACTACCTTTACGTTGCCAAGATCGTATTTTTACCAATAAATAAATTTATGTACAGTACATTTACAAATAAATAATCACAATAAAAACTAAACGAACTTCAAAATAATTTACAAAATAATAAATTAACGTTTTTATGGTTTCGAAACACGACATTTTATTATCGCAAACGTTTTCACCATACTATGGCATCATCAGGCGATGAACTAGAAAGAGAAACGAGAAAAATTCCGTATTTATCGTCCAAATTGCAAGAGAAAAGAGAGAGTAGAGAGAAGGAATATTTTTGAAAAAATTGTACATTTTTGTGTGAATTTACTAGAGGGTAGGAATATAATTAATTTAAAAAAAATAATGTAGGTAGCGGTAGGGTAAGTTAAAAGAAGGGAGGTATTTTTTAATGTGGGAAATAGTAGGGGGTTGGTGTATTATTTATTAAAATTTCAGTTTTTTACTTTTCGTTTAATGTGTAAAATTTTGTACCTCCCCTGTTTTTGGTTTGTGTCTAGTAGGTGTTTCGTGAAAGTCGATGTGTAAAATTATAGCGGTCTGAACACCAATACCTCTTGAGCACCTTCTATATAGGATAATATGTCTTACTCTAAAATTACTAAAAATGACAATTGCTTGAGTTTCACTAAATTGGCCGCTTGTTTATCTGTAGATGCTATTTCACTATTTGCCTATTTAAGATACAGTGTGGAGACCTATATTGATAAAAAGTGTCGTATAACACTCAGATGTAGTTAATCAACTAAATCAACTAATAAGAAACCGAATAAGAACTTATTTTTACAGATTTTAAAATTAATAATTACTATAGCCATATTTCATGTTAGAAAGTCAAAAATTCTTAAGCGTCATTGCAGTAAATAAGAGTTAAAATCTTTTTATTTTTTCCGTCGATATAATAATGAGCCTTATTAAACGTTACAAAATAAACTTTGCATCGTTACACAATAAAAGAAATCAGTTTTAATACAATTTTTAATTTTCATTATTAATGGACAAGATTGTTTCTCCTTTCCAAAAATAGTCAATTCAAAAATTAATTTTACCATTAAAACGAATTATCTGTGATATACGACAATCAAGAACAATAAGCTTCTTCAAATTATTTTACAGATCAAAATAACTTAATTTAATTTATAATTTGTAGGTCTTTGTTTTCAAAAGCAAGTGTCGTATTTTACCAGTCACATATCAATAACAAAAATTTTGCATTACAATAACGTAAAATTTTCCGATTTAAATTGTATATTTTCAAGTCATTTTATCATTGTAACCCAGCAATTTTTTACACGTCTGACACCCACTTAGCAATACCGAAGCGTCTGGCAGTAATATTTTACTAGTTGTATGATGGAAATTATCACTTAAAACAAAAATTAGCCGGTATACTGTGAATCATTTAATCATCAGACTTTCCTTGTTCAGTCTAGCAGTTATTTTGAGTAACGTTAATAATAGTTAAATAAAGCAATTAAACAAAAATAGCTGTAGCAAATTCGGTGAAATTGGCAATATTAATAAACAAGTTGAATATAAACATTACATTATAAACCGATCTCTTCGTAGACAGTGTCATCAGTTTCAGATGAAAAGCTCTTTTTCTCTTGCGAAGAAGAACAATCTTTTCTCTATACGCTGGATAATAAAAACAAACCAGCTTCTCTTTCGTGTAAAGAACGCTAACATAAGTGATGTTACAACTAGCTGATCTGATGCAAAAGCGAGAGCAAGGCTCGCAAAATAAACCTTTCGTAGTAAGTCCAGCTCTTCAAAAAGAAACACACATAAAAATAACAGATATTTATTTACAAAAATATCAAAGATGAAAAAAATACAGGTGTGTATTGTGATTGCACTTGTACAAATATTGTTGTAGATGCCTTTACTGAGCATACGCGAAAATATTATTAATCTACTCAAGCACTTGGTCGGCACGTCGTCGAAAATACGTTGAAGTTCACGTAAAATGTGACCACAAAAAATAATGCCAACTGCTCTATCAAAAATTCAGACCTACAGATTAAAAGTATGATAAAAACTACTAACCACGATATCTACCGATGAGGTTACAAAATCAAATCTTATACAATCTTCTATACCCCTAAACCACGAGTCTGGCGGCAGTACAATTGAGCACAATCAACAATCTTCGCTTTGTATCACGAACCAATGAAGATGACAAATCAAAGAATAACTCGAGCGGCTCTGGTGCAACTGTCACATTCCTCCACGAAAACTTCGGTATCGAGATCCTCGAAACAAATTACAATCGCAACAGGAAGCCACTCCAAATTTCCAATCAAACACATGGTGATTGTGGCTAAGATCAATCACACGAACAAATTGCAAATACAGTTTCGTACAATCATCAAATGCACTTCAAAAAGATGGTAAAAAGATAAAAAGTGCTTCAAAAAGTGCCGAATGAATTTACTTTCACTTGCACTTGCTGGTTACAAAAATCAAAGTAATAATGTCGCATAGTTATCTCTCGACCTTGCACAAATTTTGTGTGCACATGCCTTGGAGGAACAGGACCGTATTCAAACCAAACAAAATAAAAAAAATTTGTTACAAGCTCAAAATACTTCAATAATATTCTTAGAAGAGAAACTTAGAAGAGTACTGGATGCGACTTCTAAAGCATAAAGTTTTCATAAATTTATATTGGATCTCCTCTAGCCTATCAATACACTAAGAATACGATCTTAACGATCTAAACACTAGATCACCAGATCACTAACCAGTAATCCAAAATTGATCTCAAGACTAAAGAATACAAAATGGTCAGAGCACGAATGTTTCGCAAGTTAACCTACTAATGAATCCTAGCATCTTATTAGCTCTTGCTACAATGGAGTTCAAGTGGTGATAAAATGATGAAGAAAGGTTAAAATTAACACCGATGTCTTTGTATTCATCAACACTATTAAAAATTATACCTTTAATGAAGTAGGAGAAGTACATGTTATATCTTTTTCTTTTAAATTTCATAGCGTTGCATTTCTTGAAATTTAATGTAAGACCACTGCTCTTACACCAATATTGCAGTCTTTTGAAATCACTCTAAAAAAATTTACAACTTTTTTGGAACAAATTAAACAAAATAGTTTTAATTCATCGGAAAATAACTATTACGGTGCCTATTACATCTCGGATCAACTCCAGATGTATCCCAAAAGTTGCAAGCAGCATGACCATTTACTATTACTATCTAATTCCTTCCAGTACGATAGAACTCCAATCAGTTAATCAAAAGATGAGAAATTTGGTTTTGTTATCAGCAGATTAACAGGAATCTAATCAAATGCCTTCAACAGATCGGTATAATATTGTCGTATTACAAAATGATTTGGTCGCTCGAGTTCTAATTTTTGAACTTTGAATTTGAGTTGTAAGGTGGTAAAATTTAAAAACTCTCTAAGGCTGGCAGAAAGTAGAGTTAGAGTAAGTGCGTTTTTGCCAAGATGGCGTAAACGGCGGAGACCTATATTTTTGCTCTATATTATTTTTATTTTTGTGTTTTTATTTAGTATTTTTGTGCGAATAATTGCGAAGTGGTGAATCTTTTTTGATATATTAACGAGAATTTTGTTTGAGGGTCTTTTGATCAAACGTGGCTGCAACTAAGTTTTGCTTTGTGAGTTATGGTTTTTTTGGTTATAATTAAAAATTTATTGGAGAAATGGATTTTTTATTGCAATTTATAAAATTGAAAATTTGAATTTGTATTATTGGACGTTTCTTAAATTAATTAGAAATAATTCGTCGAAGGGACGACAAAACTTGATAAAGATCGACATATACGAAGCGTTATCGCGGATCAAATAATTTAATTAAATATGGAAAATTAAATTAAATTTGAAAAGAAGCAACGTGTGGATTAGTAGATATCACATAGAATTATAAATTTGAAATTATAGGTTTAATCCTCATGAAAGTATACATTTTTTTAAAGTGTAGAATTGATTGAAGCGAATTATTTTAAAAATATAATCTTGGTTGTAATTTGTCGAGAAGGCGAGCAAACGAAAATTTTAGAACCCTCGACCTTGAATAAGTACAACTGCTCCCGCTCACCAGAACTACCTCGAGCAAGCAAGTGTTTTAGTATTCCGGTATTTTTACACAAATATTACATCAATATGTCTACAATCTACCGTTTTACCGCTCCCAATAAAAGAGGAACCAAAACTAGTAAAAGAAAAGAGTATCAAAGTATTAATGTTAAAGTATTAATTATTTATACAAGAATAAATGTTCCATGTTTTTTATATTAAAGCGGCTATCATTATTGGAATTTTACTTTAGACAGAAATCCTATCATTCTCGACTGGGACTTGTCGTTTTTGAGGAAATTTTTTTAACAAGTAAGCTGTTTCAAAGACATGTTTGATTTAAGTTCTATAATTTGCTTCGATCTGCCGTATTCGGGAAGTTTTTTTAACTAATGACCTGTCTCAACGATCTATTTGCTTTATGTTATGTTACTTATTTCTTCAATCTGTCGGTTTCAGGAATTTCTTTTAACAATTTTATTGGTTTCCATATTGCTATGCCCCCCAGGGATCCAAAATATAAAAAATTCATTTACGCAAGAAAACGCCTCGCTGAAGTGCACACATTATTATTTTAGAGCTTGAGACTCTACTTTTAATTAATAAAAACTAATTTTAATATCGTTTTTAATTTTTCGTTTTAAATTATTCAAATGTGGTCATCGACTTCTATTAAATTTTCATTACCTTATGGTATAGTCACAAATGTTGTTGGTAGTCGAACTTACGCCTGGGTGCTCTGGCTGGAGAAAAAAAATTAAAAAGAAACAGAAAATAAAAAAACTAGCGAAGGTGGGAATAGAACCGTGGACCCACTGATTGCTAGTCTAACTCGTTCTTACCTGTGATACGAAACTATTTGCTAATTGTTTCGCATCTTGTCTTCAAACTTCTTTGACAATATTTCAAAGTCAATTTTCTCAAAAATTTCTGGCCATCTGGCCCTACCGCTTTGAGGAGTTGTTATTGGAGGGCCGAACTTTCAGCTCAATAAGTGGCAAAATTTACAAAAATGTGGAGGTCATATAATTCCCTTGTAAGAATATTTACGTGGAACTAATAATAAATAATTTATTTGTTGAGATGAATTAGTTCTCGTATTATCTTTACTTTTTACTTTTATAGTCTTCTATCTGTCTTCAAGTTCATAGCTATTTCTCTTTAAGCATGTATAAATTGGGCAATAATCATTTAATCTTTTTTAATCCTACCCTTAAATTGGACACCGATAAGAGGATTATGGTATAAGACGAGTATTGAAATTCGGAGCTAAAAAGAGAATTACTCTATAAGGAGATTATTCTAGTAACAATGGTACTTAATTACCTAGGTTATCACAATATATAAATACACTGTATTATCGCAAACGTTTTCACCATACTATGGCATCATCAGGCGATGAACATTTTAGTTTTCGAAAAAGTGTTTTGTGCATTTTTTGGTTTATGCTAAAAATTTGATATGATTAATATCAAGTTACACTACTTAAACCACTTATCTATTGATTAATTACCTAGGAACTGTAAGTCAATCCTTATCACGATTAAATGACTAAATTTTAGAGAAGATTAGAGTAGATCCGAGATTTACCGTGCTTCTTTTTGCCAAAACCGACCCTACACACTCTCCGCTCCGGACTTTTTGCGCCGTTTTACTATACGCTATACTCAGTAAAAATATCACCGAGACCGCTTCTACTCGGCAAGGTGTGCTACTAGGAAAGGGGTGGATCTCCCTTGATGTGCACTCGCACATTCGCGACTTAATAATTACATTATATAATTAATAAACGATTATTAACTTAATCCTAAATAAATTACATAATCCTAAAGGATTATTATAACTTATAATAAATATTATTAGTGCCCAATCTATGTCACCACAAACAGGTACATCGAGTAAGATTAGGTTTAACGAAATTATGTACTAGTGCCCAATTAGGGCTGCCCTTCTCTTTAAAGCCTCATATCTTTAATCTCTTCTCTTCAATTTACAACTACTATAGTTTTCAGATTCTCCACAAATTAACCTTATCATTGGCCTTATACTAGCCTTATCAAAGTATTGTAAATATTCATCTTTCTTGACCTCGTTATGTTCTTATTGCTCAGTATTTGTTTGTTAGCGTAATTATACTTTATTTTCAGACTGATTTTTGTGCTCAATATATGTACTCTTTATTATTTTTTTTAAACCAGGATAATTATTAATGTCGTGAACATTGCGCCTTCTTGCCTTACTCTGTTATTAATTCAAAAATTATTTGATTCTTTATTTGGCGTTATTGCGAACGCTTTTATATCTTCTAGTGTCACATACTATATTAACTTTATCAGCGTCTTAGGTATATTAAATTTCTTTATTACCTATCCTATCAATTCACATCTATTTACATTAGCTGTATTCTTTTTACCTATTTTATTTCTATCTCAGTTGCACAACTGAGATGAAGTGAGCTGAGACGAACGGAGATTAACTGAGTCAAAGTGACAAAAAGATAAGGTAAAAAGAACAACGAAAATTTACTACTAAGTGAATTTTGAATTTAATTATTTTGAAGTTTGGTAGTACTAACCAAATTGTTTTTTGTATTATTGCATAATGTCAACATAAACTTCAAAAAGACGAATTAAAAATTTAAGGTGCAGTAGATATTAAAATGATTGCAATAAGTGACAAGTTTAATTCAAATCAACCAATCCGGACTATTTTCCAATTTGTCTCAGTTGTAACACTTCAAAACAGCAAGATCAGTTTGGGTATGGAAGGGGATAATTTTGTCACGTAAAACTCAGTTTGGCACGGCACAGTACTTATGTCAAAACGGCAAAGAAAACAACCTTTTAACTGAGTAACTGAGTATCTCAGTACAATCTCACTTAAAATAGGTAAAAAGAATACAGCTATTGTCAAACGCCAGCTTAATATTAATAAACAACATGAACATTAATCTAGTGCTCGTATCTTCAATGTTGTTTCAATACAAATATATTGCATCTTACATACAGTTAACTTTGCCTAGTAGCAAGGCAGCGACTTGATAGTCGTTTACCACTTTACTTGAGAATTTCTTAAACTTTCTATTTATTATAGTAGATAACACTCTGTATATAGATGGTGTTCAGCAAGGTAATGCCTCTAAAATTATCGCACATATCTGCGTGTTTTTTTTCTTCAAGGTTACCATTATTCTTTTCTTTCATCCTCAAAGTATTCTATTTTCCATCCACATCTTCTTCCTTAATGTATACATTTTTTTTATAGAATTTTTCTCTTCCGTACATAATTTTTTTTTTTTTATATTTATTTCGTCTTGATTTTCCGTTTTTATTTGGTTTATTATATTTATCACTGCTTTATATCTTGGTGCTCTACTTCTTGTTCATCTCGCCTGTTCCAATTACTTATTTAATTGTAGGACATTCAGTAATTTTTGAAAGTGTTCAATCCACGCTTGATGTACTTTACCCGGGTAAAGTCTTGCCTTCTACATTCGTAGACATTCTTCATGCCTCTTGTTTCTAACTAGTGTTTCATCTTGCTTCTTCTTAAACTTTCATAAATTTGTATTATATTGTTGTGTCTCTTATTATTTTATTATTTTCTAAGTATTTCATCATTACTTCTACATGTATTTTATGTTACGAACTATCATCGTACCTATATTTATAAATTTATTTGATGGGCGGAGCTAAGCATACAGAAACAGCCATTATCCCATTATAGATAAAAAATTAAAACCTTCTAAAAGAAGACATAAATATAATTAATTATAAAAGCATATAAGTTACTATTTTATGAAAACAAATATTGGGACTTGTAAAGCGCAGACCTGTACAAACCTTATTAGCTCATTGCACCGAATAGTATAGCAATAAGAAATTCTAAATAATCAATTTTCACATTTAAATATGTCACATGACATATTTAAATGTTTTGATATGAGATATTGCTTCGCAAATAAAACGATATTCTAACTTTACACCTTTACCACTTAACGATGCATCTTCACACTTCTGAAGATGCTCGGTTCCGTGCGAAACACATAAAGTTAGTATCATGTTATTTGCAGTGAAGTAATCTTCAGAAGTCTAAGGATGCACAGTTACGTGTTAAACCTTAGATATTGCTTTATTTTCAACGAAATATCTCTTACCAAAACATTTTAGATAAAATCATTCGCTGGTACAAACTATTATCATCATATAACTTGAATAACATGGATCAAAGCAAAAAGTATAAATAGAAAAATTTCTTTTAAAAAAGCATTCTATAGGTATTCAATTAGTTATCTTTGTCATTTATATAATTTTATTATCACTATCAGTTATTTTTGTTTAAACACTATGTACTTAGTGATAAACAATGAAGGTTAATTGTAATTCATTATTATATAAAGAATTTTATATCTATAATAATTGCTAATTTTAAAACGTTGTTTATTTACCTAACTAAAGTTTCAATGACGTAATAATGTTAGCAATGAGCTTGTATTCCAGCCAAACCGAGCACTCTTTTTTTCTGTTACTATTTATTCAGAAAAATTAATTGTCGGTATATCAAAAATTTAGCTAAGATAAGTTTTTTGCTGCTATAGCTAAAAATTTAAGTGTTAAAAACAAACAGCATCTAATATCGTGTTAGAGAAACAAAATATTATTTTAAGTTCGTTATCGAGCAACCTAAACTTTGTTTCGCGAAGACAGATCGTAGGTTACTCTAGGACAGATAATAGGTACATTTAATTAGAGTGAGCGTGCTAATTAATTTTTGCTTCGGTCTGTTATCAGGAAAACAGCCCAGAATGTGCAAAAGTTATGTGTATTTTTCCGAAAAGCCCTAAGCTTTCAGATTTGAGTCTTTTCCTGCGAAGAATATAGCACTCAGTAAAAAGTCTCAAGACTTTTGCACATTCTGAAGCTGTTACTAACGATTCTGGCAACTAAATTTAAAATTTATAATGCTTTTAAACTTGAATTTGAATTAAAAAAGCCAATGAAAATTCAAATTTTCAGTCTTGACTTATTACGTAAAGCATTTGTTTTTATCACTTGTTCGTAAATAGTTAATTACACCACGAGTTGGAAAAATGCAGATTACTGAGTGACTAAACAAATTTAAGTACAGTATCCATTACATAACAATTTTTAAATTGTTTTGACAATGAATCACTTTGAGCATGATTTGTGATGTCTCAAAAAACAATATTTCTACAAAATCATTAGATAAAATAATTTATTTGTATATGCTGTGAATAAAAGTCTTCTTTATATATTTAATAATAATAAATAGATTACAAAATATACCACAAACAGAAAGTATATGATTATTAATAACTTGTGATATAAATTATTATTGAGAATACCAAATTAAAAAAATATATGCAAAATACGTATTGCAATATGACATCAAAATATATCTTGATACTTGTAGATATAATTTAGAACAATAAAAAAAACTATAATTATCACACAAAAAACTAATAATCAAGTTTAGATACTTATTGTAACAAGTAATTCTCTGATTCCTATTATTTGTAGAAATGTTTGACATTATTTAAAACTTTCTAATTTACATTGTTTCGCTAATTTTATTATTGATAATATACTAACTTATTGAATTAGTAGATAAACTCTAATTATTTTTATTGTTACTAATTATAATATTTTCACTATCTTAAACTGTATTTAATATGTTGACCGAATATTTATCATAGTAGATAATAATGTATATTAATTTTTAGGCTATGCAATCAAATGCTTCCAATGTAATAGTGCAAAAGATGTTGGATGTGAATCTCTATCAGTTAATGACACCCATAGTCCGTATTACTTAGAATGCGAAGAAAAACATAAAGGATATACATCATTTTGTAGAAAATCAGTATATAAAAGTAAGTATACATATAGTATGGTTTGAAAAACCAGAAGTGTTTGGCTACAGCAAAAAATTGAAGTACTATTTAAATTATCTGTTTTGATATTTTCATTGACACACTCGCTACTTGCACGTAGGTATAAACGCAAATCATAACCCTATAAACCATAAACCTATTACCATAATTATGGTCACCTATCCAACTGCAAGATTAGTACTCTTTGTAAGGATCGGGTAACAAGTTTATTTTTGACGTCGGTGCGCTCGGTGGTTAATTTAAAATACTTCTAGAATGAAACCTGAACTTTTTGATGTGCTCTATACGCATTGCACATATTTATGTTGTATCAAATCAATGGAGACCCTATTAAAATAAAAAAAACTTGAGATTATTTTGCTGAGTTGGATGTCTTATATTATGTATATTGTCGTGTTGCTCTATCACAGGGGTTATCTTCCATTGTTTTAACTTATAGTTTGAACAAACACTGTTATTTAATTACTCTTATATTAGGTTTATATTTGAACATCACAAAATATCACAACTTTACATCATTATTTTTTATTATTAATAATATCTCAAATAAACATTACTTTTCCCTGGCAACCAACGCATGTGTTTGCTTACTTTTAAACACCGCGAAAACACAGTGAAAGTTTGCAGCTGGCATCTGATAAGATATCTATATGGGTATCTGATCTGTAAATTTTAGTTGTGTTGTTACCATAACGATGATTGTTGAGGTATCTAACATTAATAGTTTGAATCCCTCTGCTCTATAGCTACGTTATTCTTTCTATTATGACTCTTAATGTTAGAAACTACTTTTCTAGTTATCGCATTATTTCCAAACTCAAATCGTCCTTTGCCAAATTATTCCCAATTATTCTTTTTAATCTGCATTGGATCATTTTTGTGAGTTTTTTTGATCCATGTTCAAAGGAAAGCTTACTGATTTTCCTTTACTTTTTTTGCGATTTTAGCCAAAACACCAACAATTTATACAATTTCTCTTCGATTCTATACATCTTTTCGCTATTGTTCCTTCTATTAAAATCAGATCACCTTAATATTTCATAACGATGGGAGTATTTCACTAGTTAGAAATTCTTTGAAATAATATATTATAAACATTAAACTTAGATAAAAATGCTATATACTGCGATGCCCCCTTAATAATTTTTGTAAAAAATTTTTAATTTTACAAATAATTCCAATTTATTAATTTCTATTGGGTTCGGATGGACGACTTGCAAATATTTGTGAGCACCAAACTCTTCTTTTTGGATTTTAAATATAATATTTGTTTCAATTTTTATGTTTTATTATGATCATCTAAAATTTCTACGTTTTATTAAAATATTATTTACCTTATGGTATCGTTAATTTTTTTACTTATGCCGTTACGCAGCTGTCTCGCTTATCAGACAAATACGTTGTGAAGCAATTGCCAACTTTACCAAATCGTTACATATTTTCAATAATTTTATCTTTCACTTCATTTAGTTAATTAAAGCAACTTTTATTTTAAATTAAACTCACTTTTAAAAATCAAAATCATCAAAATATCGAATTATTTGGCCTTTGGTAAAGGCCTGGTTTTCACATTTGTTAACAACATCGTAACAAAAATAAATTAATTTACAAAATTTTTATATACAGTATCTTACTAAATTAATGATTAAAGCAAAATAAACTTTGAAATAATTTACAAAATAAACAAGAACCAGAATTTTACGTTTCAAAACACGACATTACATATTATATGTATAATTGGTTGGTATCAAAACCCAGCGCCAAACTTAAAAATATTTTTGAATTTTAAAATAATATTTAAACTGCGCGCCTTTACTGGCCAATGATTTATAAATTTAATTTTACTATGTTGCCAGATGTTTTGGTAATTATGTACCATTTGTAATCGATCATCATATTACGTATCCACTATCTATTTAATTCAATATTCTTCTTCTTCTTCTTCTTCCTTACATGGTTTAGGCACTGTTGTCTGTTCCGACTTCACAAGTCTCGCCAACGCTTTCCAGGGCGGCCAATATCCCTCTTTCCCTTTGGGTTGTAAGAAAGCATTTTCTTCGGAATTCTTTTGTTTTCCATTCTATTTAGGTGTCCTCTCCAATTTTCTCTATATTCTGTGATTTTTTCATTGATCGAGAATATTTGTAATTCGGCCCGTATGTCTTCATTTCTTATTAAATTCAGTCTTGTACATCCTTTGGTTCTTCTCAGGACCTGCATCTCCGCCGCCTGTAGTTTTGATTCTTCTCTCTTGGAGGGTACCCACGTTTCGCAGCAATATGTCAGGACAGGTGTCGCCATTGTTTTGTAAAATTTTATTCTTGTTTCCTTTCGGGTTATATTTTTACGGTTTCTATGAATTGTTCCGCATATATGCTGAAACCTATTTATTTTGTTGGGTATGTCTTTGTCTCGGTCGTCGTATTCTAAAAAGTTACAGTGGGATATTTGTTCTACGGGTTGGTCTTCTATAACGATTTTACTTCTGACTATTTCCTTCCCTTTAAATGTCATAACCTTTGTATTTTCTTTCGATATTTTTTGATCATATTTGATACACAGTTTTTGCAGAGCAAAAATCGCTTTCTAGAGGTCGTTTTCTGTCTCTTGTATTATTACAAGATCGTCCGCGAATAATAGGCAATTTATGAATGAATCACGTTGGATTTGTATTCCTAGATTAGTTTGCTCTTTCCACTCTCTTATCATGTCATCGAGATATATTGTCGTGTTTCGAAATTTCATTCCACATACCACAATTTCATTTATTTTGTAAAATAATTTTGGAGTTTGGATTTTGTTTTGTTTATTTATAATCACGTTGTATGAGGTTTGTTAAGTTTTGCTGTGTAAATAAGAGTGGGAAAAGTGTAGAGGGAGTAGATTGATGTACGTGCGGGAGAGTTGGGCGACGGCTTTAAAGGCAAGTCAGGCGGATGAAACGCCATTTCCGAAATATTTAAAAAAGTTAAAATTATTTTTCAAAATAACTAAGTTAAATTAAGTTGAGTTTTTGTTTTTTTTTAATTATTAAAGTGAAGTGCCAAATTGGAAAATAGGAAGAATTTATGACAAATTTATTCGATGCAAATTGCATAGCAACAAGTTTGTTAGGCTAGCTGCAGGATACCATGTGCGCTTCAAGACCACATTAAAAGTAACAAAAGTGAGCATTTTTAATTTAACTTACAATTTTTAAGCAATTAAAGAAGTCTCATTGTTAAAAATAATGGATGAAACCGAGCTAGGGTGTAATTTTTGGGATAAAGCAAATTTTTAGAAGATTTGTATAGCTCGGATCATTACAGTATATTAAACAGCGTAGGTGACAAGTCACATCCTTGTCGTAGGCCTTTATTGGTTGTAATTTTATTTCTAATAGAGAGTCCCGTGTTAATTTCTATCGTGGTATCTCTGTAGATGTTTTTGATGACCGAGATTAGGTGTTTGGGATATCCTCTTTTTTGCATTATTTATCGAAGGCTTTCGTTAGGTCTACAAATGCTAGATGTGTCTCGAGATTTAATTCTCTTCGTCCTTCTATTATCTGTTTTAACACAAAAACATTTGTTTTTTTGTTGAAAAACTTTGTTTCTCAGATATTAGGGCTTTTGTTATATTCTGCATTCGTCTTTTTAGAATTTTGGCGTATATCTTGTATACGCTGTCGAGAAGGCTTATTCTTCGGTAGTTTTGGCAGTTCTTCCGATCTTCTTTCTTAAATATTGATATCACCTGGGCTCTTTTCCATTTTGCTGGTATTTCCGACTTATGCCAAAATTCATTTATCAGATGCAATATTCTGAGTTTGAAGAATAGACCTCCATATTTGAATAGTTCGTTATTCAGAGCGTTGGGCGCTTTTCTGTTTTTGATTAGTTTTAAACAATCTTCTAATTCTTGGATAGTGATGCAGTCCCCTTCGTAGTTAACTTTGTCTCTATATCCATTCGATTGGACGGGGTTTTCGCTCTGGCTTGCCATAGGTTGCTGTAATGTTTTGTCCATTCTTTTTCTCGAATTACATGTATATGTGCAGTATCTTTTTCAGTTCTGTTTAGATGTTTCATCATTTTGTATGCAATCTGTTGTCTACCGTGGATGTCCTGTTCTATATTATTTATAAACTTTTCCCAAGAGCCTATATGTGCTTTCCTAATTAAGCTCTTTGCATAGTTTCTTTTTTCTTTGTATTTCTCTTTTGTTAGATTTGTGTTTCTTTGTAAATGTGTCTTGTAGGCTTTATCTTTTTCTTCTATCACCTCTGATATTTCCTGGTTCCATATTTTCAGCCCTTTCTTGTTTTTTGTTTTCCTTTTTCTTCTTAGCGCTTCTTGGGCAGCTTTATCTATGCACTTTCTTATATTATCCCACTCGTCGTTAATATCTTCTACTGTTAAAGTTTTTTCTAGATGTTCTTGTAGTCTTTTCTGGTACAGGTATTTGACACTGTCGTCCTATAGTAAATGTACTTTATACAAAATCTCGTTCGTTTCTTTTCTATTCTTTTGTAGGACCTGTTTTTTCCATCTAGTTAACAAATTTATCTTTGACATCAATAGGTAGTGATCTGAATATATGTCGCATCCTCTGTATACTCTCACATCTTGAATAAGAGAACTTTGTTTTTCATTTACTAGTATATAGTCTATTATTGAGCGTAATCCTCTAGCACTCCTGGTGTACTTATGGATGTCCTTTTTTCTGAAGAACGAGTTCGTTATTCGAAGCCCATTGAACGTCGCAAAATGTCGTAGTTCGTGCCCATTTTCATTTAGATGTTCTTCTCCGAAAGTTCCTACTACTTGGGGGATTGATTGATTTCCGATTCGTGCATTCAGATCCCCGGCGATGATTAGATGATGATTTTTAAATTCTGTGGTAGTCTTCTGCAATTTCTTGTAGAAAGCTTGTGTTTCTTCTCTTTTCCCTTCTTCTAGTGCGTAAGTTCCAATTATTGTAAGGTGTCCTGTATCTATCTGTAATTTAGCAGTTATTATTCGTTCGTCTATATACGAATAGCTTTCTACTTTGTTCTTCCATTTCTTATTTATTAGTATTGCAACTCCACTTCTTGCTCGCACTTGCTGCTTTACGCCGCTGTATATCATTATGAAGTCGTCAAGTTCTTTTGTCCCTTTAAATTTTTTTTTGGTTTCAGTTATGACTTCTATATCTATCTCTTACTTTTTCAGTGGGTCATTCAATTCCGCTTCCTTGTTCCAGAGACCTCTTACATTCCACGTTGCTACGTTAATTCTTTCTTTGATTCCCAAAATCTTGTCCTTTTCACGCTTAGGTCGTTTTCTATTTAATCCGTCCGGCTGTATCCGAGGCTGTATCTTGTGAAGTTTGCGAGTATTTTTAGGGTTTCCCTAGTACAGATTACCAGTCCATAGCTAGGTAAGTTAAGTGATGGGGCTGCCATCTTGAAGCCTCTTAACGTGCTTGATTTTTCTGTAGGAGTTTTCTTCTCTTAGCCAAGGGATTCCAGTTTTCTGGCGCTGGAAACTCGCCATCACCCTCTCCCGTCTGCTACAACTATTGTTGTATTGCCCAGGGGTTACGCGGCTAGGCCTTCGTGGACGTGGGAGTAGGATTTATTGGCAGAGCTGATCGGTGTTGGATCAGTTAGCGTTTCTCAAGATTTGCGAGGTGCTCATATTGGCTTCTATGCATCTCCTTGAGGCTTTTACCAATCTTTGACCCCAATATTCTTTGAATCTTTGATTCAATATTAAAGTTGATAAATAACAAAAGTTTCACGTTTTCTAGGTTAATTATTTATTTTAGATATTCGAATCTTACCTTAAGAATTCTATTTTTATCTTTTATTTAAAAATTTAAAATTAAAATTTTTACCTTCTATTTTTAAACCCATGAAAAATAGAAGTGGCAACACTGATTGCTTCGGACAGTTCTCTCTCCAGTTAGGCTAGTTACGTCATTGTACTAATAATTTTGAATTTAAATTTTCTTATATTAATTAGACTCAAAAAAATTAAAAAAAAAAAACTATAGCTATAGTTTGATGTCTACTTTCAAATAAAAAAATGAAAAAAATAGTAAAAACATTAGGTTTTTGACCTAAATATAGTTTAAATTTATTCTTGGACATTTTTAATTCTCTCTTCGTAAAATGTATTATGAATTTCTCTGCAATGTTTATCTAAGTGCATTTGCTTTGTTGGCCTACTCACATTGATATATTATGGTACATCAATTTTTTTTATATGTAAAGCAATAATATAGATTGTATTAGATTGTAGTTGTCGTTTTAATTAAAATTTACTTACAATTAGTATGTAAATCTAACAGATTGTACACATCAAGTTCAAAATTCACACAAGGGAGAAACTATTTAACACTCCAGCTTCATAATAATAGTGCTGATCGATACTAATGAGTATAATGAGGTAATATTTTTTGTTATAGTTACTAACGATCCGGATTTTTATCGAGTCAACAGAGAATGTGGATGGTTAATTTACAAGACAAATACAACCAGATGTTACGACATCGATTCTGATTTCTCAATCGAAAACGAGTGTCAGTGCTTTAAAGATGCCTGTAATGAAGCTCCACAAGTCTCGTCCGCCATTCTTATCACGTGCTACGCTCTGGTGGTAGCATATGGAATTAGTTTATTAAAAAACTATTAAATTATTTAATACAAATGTAAAATTAGGAAAAAACTGTAAACTTAAAAAAATTTTCGTATAGGTAATTTTTTAACTTTTAATAGTATAAATTAAAACTTCATGTTTTACTTGTTACGTTTAGTAATATTTCTAGTTTTTACATTTACTATCGATTTTTGTAGTTTTACAAAGTATATTGTGATATTGTGTCGTATGTATGCGTGATGTGCGCGGCAGAATAACATTTTATTAGCATAAAAACTAGTTTGAAAATAACCAATATTTAAAGGGCAACGACACTGCTGTACTACTAAATCTATGAATAAATTATGTGTAAGGTAAATAATACCGAGTACCTCGCTCTTTAATATTATCTACTGGGAGGAAATCAAAATAATTTTGTTTTTCTAACAGTCATTGAAATCCATAATAAATGATGAAATTCTATGCCCTACGCATTGTAGTTTTAGTCATCTATCTCTGCGAATTGCATTTAATTTGAAACTTACACAGATTGTAGGCTGTAACTTATCACTTTAGATTATGCAAAAGTAACAAAGATACTTTGATAGATTGTGGAGATATAATATGCTCTACTCCCCCACATCTTAATGTTATAAGTTATATCACCAGCTGCACGAAGCAAGATTATTTTTATTCATATTTGTTATTTCTTACGACTAACCTGTTGAAAAGCCACATAAAATATTTTGGGGTAAAAAAATTTGAGTTATCACAATATTTATCACAAGTTTACAATGCTATCCGTACTTACCGAGTACAGTCCTGAGAGTCACTAACCTTTTTTTTTTTAAATTTGCCAACGTGAGGCCCACCAAAAAATTTTCCAAATGTTGGGCAGTTCTCTCCTTTAGATGACCTTTTTAATAGTTTTTTTCTTTACCAAGATTTAATCTGACTTTTTGATCATCCTGAAGTAGGTATATATTTTAATTCTTCCAAGATTTGATTTAATTTTCCGCATTGTTCCCCAAGACAAAAGGAAATGGAGAAAGTTATAGAATGCTAGCCATTGAATTATTGGGAATTGCAGTTTAAATTCATCATATTTATTTTGATGAAAACTTTAAATATTGTACGCAACTGCATTTTTCGATTTTTACATTTTAAAAATTACCTGGAATAAAATTGATATTATTAAACATACTAAAATATTCACTTCGTAAGGTCAAGAAATGTCTTGAAATAAATTATTGGTACTTATCAGTTTTTTTTGATAAAATTTTATAAAAAATAATTTTATTTGAAATTTATTTTGAAATCGTTTCTATTGCCATTTTTCCTTCTCTATGAGCTCTTAAAGCGTTTTAAAAATTTGTGCATGGTGGTATGCATAATTCCATTGTAATAAAAAGTTGATGTCTACTTCTTAATTAAAACTTAGATGGTGTTACTACCCGTTTCTAGTGTATTTACAACTTCCTCATTTAAAATTATGTACATAGATGATGCAAATTAATGCAGTGCAGTTAGTAATTTACATTTTAAGTTGTGATTTGAAAATTGGATCAAAACTATAAAAATTACATAAAGTTCAAATGCATTTAATAACTGATTTTACATTTGGAATTTTAAATTGGTTTCCGGTTATTTATACGAGAAGATGATGGGTTATATAATGCATCGAATGGCATAGCACCTTTTAATTATAAAAATCAGTTCAAAACTACAACGGCGCAGATGAATATATAAAGTTTCCATTTAAAAAAGTTTTAGAAAATTTACATAGACGAATACCAATAGATGACAATAAAATCAAAGTAAGGAAACAAAAATACGTCACAGTGTCGCCCGCTTGGCGACAAGTCCTTTCCGTGAATTTTATATACCTAATCATCATGAACGAGAAGATAAACAAACAAATAATCCATGTAAAAGTTGAAAATAATATCAATAATAACCTCATCTTTATTTGTAGGAATATTTCTGAACATACTAACTACTATTATAGTAATTCTTTCTAAGGTAACTAACCTCCACCCCTAATATTGATTACTTTTATTATGTTTTGAATTATTTTATCGATTGGTAAGCGCTATTCAATCATATTTTTGATATTTAAATTAAGCGTTTAAGATATTTCAGCTAAAATTGGTCAATTATTCAATTTAGTATTAGCATGGTGAAATTAGTTTATTTTGGGATCCGAAGCTAAATACAATAATATTATATATGTATTTTGATGTTTTTTTATTCTATAACAACTATTAGTAACTATGCGGTATAAATAAGCGACATCACCCTACGAAAAAGGTAACCAACAACAACTGTCTTCCACACAATGCGCATTAAATCAATTGATAATGATAAAATAATAAAAATGACGTTCGAGTCGTCGTTTGTGCAGACACATCAACAAACTGCAGGTTGCGAATATCTTGAAAAAATAAATAGCTATTAAAAATTAGTTATTTTTGTCACAATAAATACATCTATAATTTTAATTTTCAGCATCCCTTTCAAAATAGTCTGCAAATCATTTTAGTACTAGAGTTGTCAAGGTATCCGATAAGTAGTTTGCGTTGCCAGTTATGTAGCAATAGACTAGAGTAGAGAGTGCCTACCTCTTTTAATCTTGAGTAGGTATGAAGGTTATTAAAGATTTACGTTCTAGTGGTTCGCTATTCCCTATAAGTATAGAGAATGCGGAAAAAGTACATCCACAAGTTTGAAAGTAAATTAAAATAATTTAATATTGTTTCCTAATTATGATAATAATCCGAAACCGGTAAAAATAACGGTCTGTTTTATTTGCAAGAAGCTTATCTTTCACCCGTCACGAACCGGGGAAAAACCACATCAAGAAGATTCAGGTAATTCAAACAGATGTTTTTGTCACGCCTTCGCATGCCCGTTTTATGTTACAAATTGAAGACTTCATGCCGATGCAAAAATGAACACTATCGACGCCCACATCAGGAATCAAGTGGAAAAACTGTACCGCTACATCGGATTCGCAGAAAACCCGCTAATCGCACAACTTGGACAGTACGAGCCCGGCTTCAACCTAGGACACAGCCGATCAAAAGATATTCTCATTCTTCTCTATCTTCCGCCAACCCTACAGCAAACCGGGGTTTAATCGTCACCAAGAAAGAAGAAAAAAAAATCTCATTCTACAGGCCCGATTTATCGAACACTCGGCACCCGCAATACGGACCCGCTCAGGGATCAAAAACAACAGACCTCCGTCCTGCTCGCAAAACGCCCCGGTCTTCAAGAACCCGGGGGACCAATAAAAATTTACCATTCGCTACAGGGTCCTGGTTTCATCAAATACTACGGTACCCACATAGCTAAGAATCCGCACCAAGCGCCAAGGATCATCGCTCACTCATTCAACCATGGAAACCTGCAAGCTCGCAGCAGTTTTCTAATTTTGTAGCAATTCGCTTCGCAAAATCCTATCATAGTTCCAGATTTGCGCTAAAAATTAGAAGAAAAAGCACCTCACAAAATCCTAACGTCCGCCGCCCATACTCGATGAAGGAGATCTACGGATTTTGCCGTGTGGAACTCCATTTTGCCAAGAAGTTCTTCATATAATAATATATAATTATATAATTAACCTAATATTACGTATAATTATTAAAATTAATTATTATTGATTAACTAGGTCAGACCGACTGCATTCAACGCGATTAATCAGATTGTGCAACCTTAAGGTTCCAAAATTGGATTACTATTTTTACAATACAAAATTTGCTAAACCAAGTATAAATTTTGCAAGCAATGTGAACAATGTGTTTCTTGGAAATTCGACCATGAATCTGTCAATTATGACGAAATATTAAATTCGATTACTAAAAAGAGTGATAAAAGCATATTTGAAATGATTGCATAATTAGAACATGTTAATAATAGTAGATTATAAAATAATCTACGAAAGTACATTTTTAATCTGAAGTGTGCAGTTTATTTATTCAAGACAAAGTGGAGTGGAGTAATCACACGAAAAATTAAATGGCACTTTAAGCAGAAGTGTTATTATACTATCGCAAATAATTCTTAAAGATTCAACCAAGAATTTTGCTGATTAATTGCGTTGTAGTACCTAGATAATATTTATGTATTGCGGTGAGTAATCGCAACCGAGTAAAATTAATTTGGTTTAAAAAAAATTAAACTGTACCTACCTATTTATATAAATAAATATCTACTTATCTATAAATCGGTTTTAAAACGTCTTGGGATGTTTTCAGATGTCTAAATTATTTCTAGGCTGTTTAGTAAATATATTATGTTCTTATGAGTGACAGAGAACTATAGTTTGACGCCTCAACCTCCAACTTGGAAGACCATTATAAATAAACAAGCTTAATTAAAATATGAAAGATTACCTTATACATACATATATAATTTTGTAGAAAATTAAATTTCTCTTAGAGCAGTTCAGAGAGCCTATACATTTAACTTGGAAAGTCTAGGTGCGGGAAGCTTTCAAAGTTAGAAATTTAGTAAGTTTATCTATTAAATTTAATATCTCTGATTTTGATTGTCTGCTTTACCTAAAGTAATAATTTATAACTAAATTCAAACATTTTACTGTCTAAAATCAACGGTTTTTAAGTTATGAATAAGTAAGTAGTAACTAAGTAGTAATAGTAAGTAATAAATAAATAAGAAAGGAAGTAACAAAATGTTGAAAAATTTCAGCTTACTTACTTTAAAAAAAGCACTAAATCACTTGTACTAAAAAATCAATATTTTTGGAAGTGTTCTCTATCACAACCGATCACAACCTAAGTTATGTAAAGTGTATCTGGGGACACGCTATAAGCTATTTATGGGCAACAGAAGATAAGTCTTTGAGACACCATAATCATTGATTTTTATGATGTTGTATACCAAGTGACCAAAATTTTAAATTTGTAACATTGTTCCAAAATTTCCAATAATGCTTTGGAACAAAATTGCAATCATTGAAACAGAATGAGAAATATTGACTACATAATTATGTGATAATCAACGAACTTTTAAAATCAGACTTTAAATTTTAAACCCAAAAAATAACACGAGGCCACTAGGTTACTAGCATTGATGGTTTGAGTTATAAATTATGATGTATGAGTGATAAGATAATATTTATTTTTGAGTGTTCAGACGCAATCACTTAATAAAATACTTAAGTAATTTCTTGGAAATATTTAATATTTTTCAACAAAAAGCCTACATAAAATAATACATAATGTACAAATTTCATAAAAGTTTATTTAACTAATTAAGTTGCTTGAGTCACTTTCACAATTCCCGAGAACTTATTAATTTCTATATAATTCTTCGCCCTTCTCGCGAATATCTTACTACTAGGACATTTTGTTACCGGGCATTTTGCTAGCACTTCTGAATTGTTACTAAAATTCTGAAATTTCTGAAATTGAAAATCTTGTTGTTTACTGCACTTAGTATGTCTTGAGAGACGGTCGTCAGCTAGAGCGGTTAAGTGCGTTGCTGCTAATGCTGAATTCCTGGTTCAACTCCGGGCTCAGTAAAACTTTATTCTGACCGTCTCCCATCGGAAGGCAATGGCAAACCACCGAGGTGTAATCTGCCTAGTACATCCTCTCTGGAGATGAAGTGTATACACTTCCCGCGGTTCGGAGCCCGCCTTAAGCAGTAGGTCCCCTATGTGGGTGATAATACTTTAAACGCACAACACAGACATAGGAGAGAGGTCGCCAACGTCCGGGGAACCGGATATGGCATATGATGAAGAGTATGTCTTAATAATTTAATAATTTTTTATTTGTCGTTAACTAATGTTTTTGAATTATTTTTAGTAACAAACCAGAAGTGGTAACAAAATATCTTAGTATAAAAATGTCCTAGTAGCAAAATGTTCAGTCCAAAAATTTACTAAATAAATGTTAGTTAAATAATATTATACGATAATCTTATAATATATTATAATAATTACTAATAATCTAATAATAATTAATAATAATTATTTACACTGCATTTATTTGTAAAAACAGAAAAAATATTACACATAGTTTTAAAAGTGTTTGTATTAAACAGGAAAAATATTACAGATAGTTTTAAAAGTGTTTGGTTGTTTTTGGATTTTCTGAAATGTTGATATATAGGTAGTGGTCGTATTACTTAAATATCTTTTTTTTTACATGCAACAGAATAAACAGAAAACGTCAAATCTAACTGATTTCATTACTATGTACTTAGTATGTATGAGTATGTATGTACGTGTAATAAGAAAAACTTTTTCACCGTCAGTATTCGATATAAAAATTAAGTACTTTTACCTAGTTTTAGAAAAAACAACCTCAAGTTTTCATCTTATTAAATTTTTTTATATTAGTAAAGATAAACTTTAAAAAAATTATTATCTTATTTTCATATACTCAGAATAGACCTACTTAGGTGTTTACTACAGAAATAGGTGATTCCCCGGTCTGATTAGAATCAGAATTGTAGAAAAACAAAGTTTAAAAAGTTCCATTGGGTAGAGTGGATTTATTTGGTTTTGCAAACATCGATCAAAAAGCGAAGCAGGGTCTGGGATCAATGTCTCCAATGTCATTACTAAATTCCTAGATTTTTTCAAATTGTAGTTAATTTTCAGATTAATTTTTAGCTTCTCTCTCTTTTTTAAAAATGTATTCCAACAATTTCTTCATTTTTCCTACAGTGTAATTGTTCCAGCATTTCAAAGATTTGTTTTAATTATTATTTAGTAAAAATTAGCTTTAGTTAAAAATTTTTAAGCGGATAAAGTGATTATTTGCTATTAGTAATAATTGTTCAACATAGATAATTTTACCTTAGATTATTATTTAAAAAAAAGTATAAAATCCTCAATTGACATTAATTTACGACATTGTATAGTTAAACTGATTATAAAATTTATCTATTATTTTATTATATCTGCAAATATCATTTTCCTGCAATTTTTAAGTATTGAACTACGTAGGTATTGAAAAATAGAGTTAGAAATGCACTTTTATCTACTTGAAACAAATAATTTAAAATTTATTATAATAAAAATATACTTTTGACATAGTTTTTATAGATACAATAAAAATTTTTGCAGAACATTCTCTTCTCTCTCAGAACTCCTCAGGACATTAATATGAAGCGAATAATTAGACGATTATATACATACAGTTTTCTTTAAAATTTCGAATTAATCAAATTTGAAATATCGATTTTGCATGTAAGAGTTGTTAAAAATTGTATTGTATTTCGGTGCGTGTACTTCATGTAAATAGGTACCACGCTTTGATTCAGGTGGCGGGGCCAACGACAGTTGGATTGAAGCATCCGTATTGTTAATATCACGTTATAAATTTATCTAAAATAAAAATTCGTTAATTTTATCGAAATATAAACAATGATCCGTGTCTTTGTAGATCTGTTATTTTCGAGTTCTGTCGGGCCTGCAAAAATTTTTTTAATTTTGCTAGAGCGTTCCGTGCTATATATTTGATAAACGCAACCATGGCAAATCTTGGATCTACCCTAAAATCTAGCCAAGACTAATTTTCGAGTGCAAATTATGTTCAAAATTATTTTAATAAAATAAAAACACACAGCGGGCGTGGCTAATCTCATGGAAAAAGCTAAGCTAAGCTAAGCTAAGCTAAGCAATAACCACTTTTTAAATTTTTTTTCGTTATTTATGCAATAATTTACCATAATTGGGTGGACACCTTGGCATCTATTCCCTTATATGGTTACTCAAACCCGACTGGCAAGTAACTATCGCTCATAAAAGCTGGAACGCTTGACGAAATATATAAAAACAGTAATAAATCAAACAAAACTAGGAAAAATCAAAATTTGATCATGTTTACATAGAAAGGTATTAAAAATAACACTAAGTGCTTGTTCACAATGTACGTAAGACATAAGATAAACATAACACATGCATAAGATATAAAGTTGAACTAGTAGTAAATCAACGTAAGTGTTCACAGTGTGCTTACGAAATTCTTATGTTTATGTTGATCTTATGTTTGGCTTACGTTCGTACATAAGATTGAAATTATGTTACATTTAGTGAAATTTGTGGTTTAAAGTTGATAGTGGTTGGTCATAAGTTGAAATAAATTGACGAAATTGACATAAACATTATAACCTTTGTTATAAAGTTTGACAGGTGTTTGAAAGTTTATTCGTTTATTTAGTTTATTTTTTTGTTATACGCATGCGCAGTTTCATATATTTCTTATGTTCATTGTGAACACTTTTGCGGCTTATGTCAAAATTATGTTTTATGCTTATGTGATGCTTATGCACGTCTTATGTTTATGTACATTGTGAACAAGCACTAATAAAAATAATTTTGATTTAATTATAAACATAAAAAATTTAATATTCTTGTCGTCAAAAAAACCACTTTTGTCGTTTACAACTGCTTGCAGTATTCTAGGCATTCTATTGATAAGTTTTGATAAAACTGAATCTAGAATATTAGTCCAGTCACTTTTCAAACACTTCTTGTCTAGCTCGTTTGACAACAACTCGATCAGATTTAAGTTCGGATTCTGGGAAGACCGCTTCATAACTTTAAAAATATTTTTCTGCTCTTGAGCATTTAAATAATTTTTACACACTACGTCTATATGTTTGAGGTCGTTGTCATGCATAAAAGTAAAATTAGAGCCGATTAAACGCAACCTCGATGGTAAAGTATTTTCTTACAATATTTTTGAATAATTTCCTTTAGTCATAATTCCTTCAATTCGACATGAATTCCTGCAAAAGAAAAGCATTTTCACTCGGAAATCATTTTCTCATTCTTTGATTTTTAAACAAACACCCGTCTAGTTTATCCAAATATTTCAAATTTAGATTTGTCACTCCAAAGCACTTACTTCTAATTATTAGTTGTCCCAACTTCTATGAGCGGTCTACGAGCGGATTGATGGTGGCAATCAGCAACTTAGCTATTTTGTGTGCCCTCCGAAGCACGGAAACGGTCGTAAGAAAGTTTAGATTCTTCTCAGATTTAAACCTGGTACTTAGCATCAAGAGTGGTTAGACTAATTTATAACTTTACTAGGCTAACGACTATCTCATTATTTTAACACCGTGGTTATAATCTCGAGTTTTTATTACCCTATGAACACCATTGTTAAAAATTGTTTTGTTAAAATAAAACTACTGATTTGCAACTCGATCGGCATCCTGGTGATAAAGTGGTGTCTTAATTATTCAATTAACACCACGGTTACATTGTCACCATATTAACACACTACAATATAATATTGCTTATTTTAGCACCGTGTTTTTTGTTTTAAAATGTTTGGGAGAAAAGAACTAATGTAAATTATAATAAATAGGAGGATAGGTACAATTTTGATTTATTTCAAAAAGTTATACATTCAGGTTGAAGTGGTTATCTTATCGGTTGAAAGTCATAATGCATACTAATATTTGTTAATTTTATATATAAAATCAATGATTAATAAATTATTGTTGATAAACAATTTAATATGATCAAATAGGGATTTAATAAGATTACATTATCAATTTTATGGCGTTTTTGGGCAACAAATATTGCAACAAAATAATGTAATATACAATACTTTTAAGTCTTTTATGTTCGCTATTTGATTTCGATTCTCCATTCCACCTATTCAAAACTTTCAGTTCAATAAAATCACAAGACGACAATGACGCCTATTGTTGAAAAATCATGAAAAACATACAGGAGTAATAGGAATAATTATATTATCCTAGAATATATTTGTCAACGTCAGACAGTTCACAGTTTAAATTCAACTTAAATGTAAATCTCTTCGTAGTTAATGTACAATAAGCAATTCACAGTCAAAGTAGAAGTGACCTACACGCAAACTAAATGCAACGACTGAATTTCAATACAAATGCAACATTTCTTCCTAGTTAAATAATAACAACTTCCGTTAAGTCTTGGTATTGTGTGCTAGCCAAGAATTGTGGCCTAAATATAAAAATTATGAAAACAAATAAGTTAAGAATATTTATTGCCCCTATACTTTCTTACGATAATGTATTTTGCATTAATAAATTTAATTATAAAAGTATTTCTATAAAGAAAAGCGTTTTGCTAACATAATTTGGCTTGCAGTAATACGAAATGTTTGCAACTAGTCGAAATAAAAATTTATAGATCGTTTCCTGAAAGTGTACAATAGACTTAATAATAAAGAGATTAAAATTTAAAATATTGGGATTATACTCTTACCTAATTTTGCACGATGATTCCAAAGAGGTAAATTGAATTTTATTCAATTTCATATTTTACTTAAAACAATAATAAATATATGTCTAAAGTTATTGAACTTTAATTCTATGAACTGAGTCTTAACGCGTAACTGCTATTGCCGGTCAATTTTACCTTTTTACTTTTTAAAATTTTAATTAAGTAGTGATCTTCATAATTGTGCTTTCTTCCGTTACTAAATTTTCGCATAACTTAAAATAATATCAATCAGCTGGTAAGTGAGCAATTGTGTAGATGTGCAAGTTGTTGGAGATATAATATTTTATTTTATCCCGGTCAATTTGACTGTAAATAGTAATGTAAAGAACTAATGGGATTGTAACGTTATAAGTGACATAGATTCTGATTGTGATGCAATAGAAAGTGATTTATGTATTTTTCATTATTTTAAGGTTGTAGTTTTGTTTTTGTTGTAAGATAAAGTTTTAGATATAACTATAAATATTACATGTTAGAATTATGAAAATGCATTATTTATGTAGCCCGTCAATTTGCTCTGATTATAGTGTGAGTGTATCTAAATCGTCCTGTAGCAGTTACGGGCTAAAGACATATACGAAATATATATTCGAAAAGAAGAAGAATACTTTTATTTTATTATCAATACATGACGTTAAATTAAAATTTAAAAATTAAATAGGTAGCTAAATAAATAATAAAAATATATCAGAATAATTTCTTGATATTTTCATATTTTGCTTTCGGTGACGGATATTGAAATTATCAGATATTTTAATAAATAAAAATAAATTTTCATTATTAAAACATTTCACGACAGCGATAATCCCGTTGCTGTAAGCCCATAATAGTATTTTTTACGTTTAATTTGTATATAAATTTAATTTTTTAAATTTTTTATTGAATTTAATTTTTCTTTTCTCAATTTAATTCGTTAATTTTTAAAATTATAAGTTTTATATTAATTTTATTGGTTAAATATATTATTTATTAAAAACACTTATTTTTATTTCGAAATAAAACTTTTGATAACCTCTGATTTAAAGTAATAATTACGGTGGAATAGATTTAATACAATAGTTATTTGTATAACAAGAAAAGAAAGAATATTAATTTTCTCCTGTGATATTGTTATCTTGAAAGTAAAGCTAAGTTTTTTTACGATTGTAGTGCCGAACTACGTATTTTCAACATGTTAAAATTTTCACTTGATTTTTTCGTATCGGGTTATTAGGTTATCAGAATGTTGTCCTTGTTAGGATTATCAGTATCTGGATTTAGGTTGTCACCCGATTATATTTATTATATTTTTCGCTTTTTATTAAAAATTGTGAAGTACTAAAATTTTATATTAATTTTTTTTAAATTGCATCGATCTAAACATAATTATTATATCAGAAGATTACGTATGTATGCAGTTTATATCTAAATGAAATTTTTACACAATGAAATCTTATCTGATTGTTGGCACATTTGATAGCATACCGTTGAAAACACTGTATTTTTTATGGCAACAAATATTTGCTATTTTATAGAATACAAATTAAGAGCTTCCACACTGAGAAAAAACTTGTATAAATTACACTACAATTGTCAAAATAATCGCTACAAATTGTAGTTCAATATGAACTAGGTACAACATATGTTATTATTTTACAAAGATTTGTCTTAACTTTATTGTAACATTTAGTTATACACAGTTATATGAGTTTTTTCAAAACGCGGTTACAGTAAAATGTTCGACAAACGTGTATGATATTTCAATATATTTTAATATCATGAAACCATAAGTTTGCTATTCTTTTTACTAATATTTTATATTAGGTTTTTATAAATAAAATCTTACTTTTTACTATACATTTTAGCTTTTAGTACAATTATTTTTTAGGAAAAGGTCATATTCTACGAGTAACATTTTGCTATTATTTCTCTCTTTTTCTGCTATAATACTTTGAGAAGAATACTACATATTGTAGTAAATATAGGAGAAATTATAGAACACGGTTACAAAAATTATAGTTCTGAACGGTATTACTTTGTAGTAAAAATGCGTATTTTTAATGCAGGTTTTATACTTGAAAAAATTGTAAAAATTGCTACAAAATTGTAGCTAATGTTAGAAAAAGTCTAGTGAATTTTTAGGATAAGTAATTGAAAGTTTGTATTTATTGTAGTAAATATTTATTATCAAAAAAAATAAAAAGTTATAGATAATTATAATTATACTAAATACTAACATAAACAGGGTGTATCGACTCGATTTAGGCAAGATGTGGGGCTTGTAGATCTCTAAAGCAAAAGTTATAATATACCTTTGCCTAAGTTGAATTGATACATCCGGAATAAACACCTGTATCTAAAGAAATACAATATTCGATTAGTTGATTTTCAAAAATTAAATATAATATGCGCACTTAAATCGAAATTAACAAGTATTATGGACAATTTTTTACAGAAATAAATTCTTTATTTTCCAATTTAGTCATTATCATTATTATCTACAGAAAACACAATCAAATAATTATAAATGTAAAAAAATACAAAACGAAATTAATGTTATTAGGCTATTTAGATAACTTATGAACATAGTAAAAATGTAAAAATAATAATACTAGGTACATAAATATACATTTATGTGTAGTGGTTTCGACTCTTGCAGTTCATTTTTCTTTGGAAACACTAGATAGAGTAGGTGAATATAATTTAAATAATTACTTACATACATTTTCGGTTGAAGTTGAAGGCAACGATAGATTTTTACTAGCTTCGTTTTGACTTTGTACGAGACCTAGGTGTTTCAACTTGTTTTTAAAGTAACAATAAGTCGACCATAATTTTCCCCTGGCAGCTCTTGGTTGGCCACTTTTATTTCTGATGTATGGTACGTAATAAATTTCAGCTTAGCTATTTGTTAAAATCGTGTCGTTGTAATTCTTAAAAAATAACAAGAAATTAGCCACAATGGAATATTATTTAGTGAATAAAATACTTTCTATCAAAACCGCTTTTCAGCTCGTGTTTTATTATAAACTCGCATAATTTTGACCATAAAAATTTTTTATCCTCTCCATAGCTATCTATTATGATTTTTCCTTCGTCACAACTTTCAAGTAGTTTTCTAATTGGCTAAAAGCAAATAGTAATAACTAGCAGTTTAATGAAGTATGTAATTAAATATTTACATTTTGATGTGTACTTAAAGTGTAAGGTCCTACAGTAACTTTTTGGGCATAATAAATAACGTTTTCGCCTAATATAAAAAGAAAAAGAATTATGTTAAGATTATGTTAAGGATTCTGTTACATACTAACAGTAGAAATATCGATATCTATCAGTAGATATTTATATCGTTATCTATATCAGATATAGATGATCGGTGGAAAAATTCTGTCGATGCTAGCGAAGGAGTTTTCGATTCTTGAGGTAGTATTATTAACTCTGTATTAGAAGCCTACAATGAAACTTGATGTAATGTGTAATACATAGAAGTTAGGTACACGTTCTCACCCTAATGATCGTCATAAATGTGTTGAATTTGTTTAGAAATTTTCTGCGTAACCCAATTATGAGAATTAAATCTCTAATGTCGTTCTCGTTTAGTAAAAGAAAAGCCTCTTCATCAATTTGGTTTACTGTATTAAATAAATTAAATATCGGGAACATATTACTAGAGCAATTTTTGCTGACTGAAACTTTGTTTGACAGTTTCAAAGAAAATCTTAGGACGCTCCTCCAAGGAATGTAAAAAAATCAATCTCCACACAAAATTATGCTTTAAAGTGAGAGAAAGAGTGGGTGGAATTTGAAAAACTCGAATAATGAGCTAATACAACTATGGCAAATTGACGCCATAAAAGAAAATATTATAGCAAATTTTTCTAAGCAACAAAGAAGTCATACTTTGTTAAAATGTAAAATTTTAAATTAATAAAAATAAACAATGCAATGCAAAAACAAATGAAACAATAAAAATTTGAAAAATGTTCACACATACTACATATACGTACAGTTACTCACAAAAGTATTTTAATAAAATTAAAAATGCACTATGGGATTCCCATGGGATTTTTAACGAGACTGGTTGAAGTTACTCTCGGAAGAAAACGAGGCAACAAATAAAAAAATTTATAAAAACAAAAATGAAGGGAACGAAATTATCTGCAAAAAATGTCTGAAAAGTATTTTTGTAAAAGCGATTTTTATACGCTAAAAAGAGTTTTCAAAAAGTACAATTTGCATTGCTAACATAGAAACGCCCGAATATTTTTGTAGGTAACTGTAAATATTGAAGTGATGTGAAATTTTAAAAAATTGTTTCAAAACAAAAAACAGCCTCACGTTCTGGGTGCCAATTAAAAGTTTAGATGAAATTTTCCAATATAATTCTAATCCATAAACCAAAAAAATTACCACGGCTAGCTGGTTCAGTCGTCGTGCAAGTATCGTCAGAGGTGAGTTCACACGTAAGTCTTCATTAATGACGGAAGAAAAATGCCCTTCCAAAAATAACCAGTCCAGAATGCAAAATGTTAAATAAATTTTTATTTTTATTTGAAGGGAACGAAGTTTGCAAATTTAACTTATCTAAAACGTCGCCTTATCAAATAAACCATTTGTTCCTTTAAATGCAATTTTAAATTTTCCAAGTCCAAATACAAATCGAATTTATAATTTTAACTTCTCTTTCCAAATCAAGTAAACCAATCAATCAACTTCCAGTCAGTAGCGAAATAAAAAAATCTCCAAATCCAATTTCAAATATCAAAATTTTAAAATCACGCAATAATGCGAACGCACCAAAATCATTTATTCAAATCAAGTCAAAATAAAATATTACTCACAATTCTCAAATAAAAAAACTCAGCGTAACAAAATCAAATTTCAGCGGACATGCAAAGTCTCGCACCCGCTGTCCGCCATCGTTGGCCAAAGAAGCCACTCATTTCCTGTCATTGATCCCCACCTAACCAATTCTACAATCTTACAACTTAATTATTATAGCCAATATTTCACCAAAATGCATAGGGTGAGTCGCAATCATTTTGAAACACCACATCAAACCCCCGATGCTAATTGCTGTTTTGAGCGCAGCTCTAAACAAAATTCGCAAAAATCCGTGCGTGTTTTAAAAATAAATCTATAAAAAAAAAGATATTATCTACAACATTACAATATTTAAGCAAAATAAATCCAAATTCAAAAATCAAATAAAATAAAAAATGCGTATCTCTTCAAAAATAATTTTTCATTTATCATTATCTACTATCTCCTTCTGTTTTGTTCACTTTTCTTTTATTTTTTCTTTCGAATCTTCCAAAGATTGATCCTGGTTTGAGGCGTCCACTTCACTGGTGTCTTATTTCTTCTCCTCCTCCGACTCATCCAAAACTTCCAAGTTTTCTCATTTTTTTTCATAGCTTTCCGTTTTGTAGCTTCTTGTTTTTTAAATTTTAATTTTTCAGTTTCTACGTTTACCACTTCTAAATTTTCAGCTTCTTGTCTTATAATTTTTAGTTTTAGCGCTTGTAATCTTACAGTTTCACGTTTTTCTGCTTCTAGTTTTACCATTTCTAATCTTTTATCTTCTTGTTGTGCTGCTTCTAATTTTTCAATTTCCAATTTTATGACTTCTTGTTTTGTTGCTTCTAATTTTTCAGCTTCTAGTCTTGTAACTTCTTGTTTTTCAATTTCCAGTCTTTCAGCTTCTTGTTTTGTTGCTTCCAGTTTTAGAATTACTAATCTTTCAGCTTCTTGTTTATCCACTTTCAACATTCTTTCCTTTACTTTGCAATTACTTTTTGCAATTTACTCTTTGCAATTTCGCATCCATACATTTTATCAATTCCATTAGTTCACCCGTTCGCTGGTTAAGTGCTTGCATTATTTGTGCTTTAGTAACTTTGGGTGGTTGTTCTTGAACATCTACCTGCGTGCCCCGCAATGTGTGCTAGCATACATTGGAGATTCAAAATTGGGACTGATCTCTTCGCCGCTTCCACCTGTTTCATTTCCTCGTATATTCTCCGTTGATATACTATCTTCTGTGTCAATTTGTTCCATTTTTGTTTGTTTTGTATTATCTGTCAATGCTTTTTGAATTTATAGAAAGATAGCAAGTCAAATATTTAATTTATTGACCTTGATAGATTTCATCTATCATACAAGCAAATTCAAACTTTTCAATCTTTATTTCCGAATTATTAATTATACCCGAAAACGTTGGGACGTCAATTTAGTTGAGATGAAACTTTCAAAAATTTTAAGCCGCACGTCTGGGCGCCAGTTGATATGTGAAATTTTAAAAAATTGTTTCAAAACAAAAAACAGCCTCACGTTCTGGGTGCCAATTAAAAGTTTAGATGAAATTTTCCAATATAATTCTAATCCATAAAATCCAATTCCAGTTTCAATCCAATGTTAAATAAAATTTTAATTTTATTTGAAGGGAACGAAGTTTGCAAATTTAACTTATCTAAAACGTCGCCTTATCAAATAAACCATTTGTTCCTTTAAATGCAATTTTAAATTTTCCAAGTCCAAATACAAATCGAATTTATAATTTTAACTTCTCTTTCCAAATCAAGTAAACCAATCAATCAACTTCCAGTCAGTAGCGAAATAAAAAAATCTCCAAATCCAATTTCAAATATCAAAATTTTAAAATCACGCAATAATGCGAACGCACCAAAATCATTTATTCAAATCAAGTCAAAATAAAATATTACTCACAATTCTCAAATAACAAAACTCAGCGTAACAAAATCAAATTTTAGCGGGCATGCAAAGTCTCGCACCCGCTGTCCGCCATCGTTGGCCAAAGAAGCCACTCATTTCCTGTCATTGATCCCCACCTAACCAATTCTACAATCTTACAACTTAATTATTATAGCCAATATTTCACCAAAATGCATAGGGTGAGTCGCAATCATTTTGAAACACCACAATATATGTACGAGAAATCAGGGGTTTCATCTCTAAAAAAATTGCTCTTGGAAATAATGTAGAAACATTACTACGATTAACCCTTAATCAATCGTATCTAATTATAATCATAAACGAAATTCGAAAATACAAAGAATTTTTTAAACGCATAAGCAATTTGAACGATTGACCAAGAATTATAACTTATCAATTATAAAAGATAAAAACATGCATTAATAATATTATAATATATTAACCTTACCTACAAAAGCTTCTTGAAGACCTTCTAAATTCCACTCCACTAATTTATTGGTTACATATTCATCTATTTCAAAATATCCATTTCAAAATATAATCACAATTATAGCCCAAAGCCAACTAATGCCGTAAAGCCGTTACATAAAATGATAAGTTAGCTCGACAATACACCTACGCATAGTATGTGCATACTTTTCTTTATACTTTTTTTTATAATAATATGATGTCATTATGGCGTTCCCTCGTTTTTGCATTTTTGCAAAATTTGTCACGTACGCCTGATAAATTAATACAATGTATAGGAATATGTTACACATCTTACTATAGGAATGTACTACAAATTTTGTGTTATAAAAGATTAGAATGTGTAGTAAAAATTAAGATTTTTTGTTTTAAAGTTTTGCAAAGTCAAATAATTATAAACTACAAAAACTATATAAAGAATTGCATAACTAATGCGATACAAAAAATAATAAATTGTGGTGGTTTTGTAACAAAATTTGTTACAATAGCAACAATACAATATTTATAAAATTACCGACATAACGTTTGTTAATTCTTCTCATATTTAGCGTATATAGTTACACATTTATATAATTTCTTACTACAAATTTTTTATTACAAAATTGTGTTAGTTCATTTTTCTCAGTGCAATTGTGACTACTGTACGATAATTACCAAAATAGTATTTACATTTATAATAATCTGTAGTATGTTATCTACTACTGTTTCTTAAAGTAAACTTTAAATTTTCATTTGTGTTACAACATAACTAATTATATGAACAATTATGTTCAAAGATCTGCACTGTCGAAAGTAGTTTATTAATTAGTCACTCAAAAAGTTGCAAAATATGAGTATTTTATCCATAAGTTGTAGAAATTATCCAACAAGTCAGTTAATTTGCGACGAACAAAAAGCTATTTTGCAAAATGAAAGCAAAACAAAATGTTAAAATTTGTTTTATTATATTCCTTAATATCTGCTTCTTCTTCTTCAGTTGTTATTTGTCCACTCCTGAACGTAAAGCTTCTCCTTTTTCCTTCCTTCCTTAAAACACCGCCTTTGCCGAACGTGTTGGCGAGTATTTTGACTCATAGATCAAACTTGGGCTTTAGATCTCAACAGTGCAGTCGGGGCCATCAAGAATTGAACTGCGGTCTCCCGTCTCGTAGCATGCCGATTTAAGCCTTATACCACATATTGGTCCTTAATATACTTTTTATTAAATTATATTCAATTAAACTATCTACAAATTGTAGTCTGGAGTATGGGATTTAAGTGCAATCAATAGTGGTAAATTGCTGGCTACAAAAATGGATTGCCCGAGAAAAAGTTGTAGAAGATCTGGACTAAAAAAAATTATTTTTTTTTCTTTGAGTGTTATACACTACGCAGTGCCTAAATAATCAACCTGGCAAAATTCAAGATGACATACCAGGGAATTACTAATGGAGTTGTTTCTCGTTACCTTTTCCAAAGCCCATAAATCGACATTGGACGTTAGATCACAACAGTGTAGTGTAGTCGGCGCGACCAAGCATTGAACCACAGTCTTCCGCGTCATAGCATGTCGATTTAAGCTTTACATCGCATTGCTAGTCCACACTCCCCGCTCATAAGCTAAGAGCATAAGAAAGCATAAGAAATAAAATTATAAAAGAATATTGACATAGCGAAAGAAGTTAAAAAACGACAACTAACATAGTTTGGACATACAAAAAGAATAGGAGAAAATAAATGGCCACGAAGAGTGTTAGAATGGATTCCTTCGGAGCGGAGGAAGAAAGAACGGCCTAGGAAAAGCTGGAGAGACAAGGTACGAGTAGATTGAGGCGATGAATTCCAGAAATATAAAAGAAGAGCATCGAACTCATTCCTTTCATAGAAAGGAATGAAAACTATATGAACGGAGAGGCGGCTCCGGCTATAGAATATACCTATAAATTCAGGTGAATTATTCTCAATTATAAACTTTTATAAATTTTTCACTAAATTTATTAAATCAAAATATTATCTTAATTGTAATAATTATTATAAAATCTCCTTCTAATAAAATTTAATTTTTTAAACTTTTTTGCAATAAATTTGTAAATTTTTTAAATTTACCAAAACATACCGGTCTGCAGCTACGCAGCTGTCTTATCATTAAAATTTGTAGTTCCTTCAATAATTAAATCAATTGTTTCATACAATCTTAAGTATGTATATCCTCCAATTAATTTCCAATTAAAACAACTTTGCATTAAAAAAAATTACTTATATTTATAAAAGTTATTCACTTACAAAATTAAATTTAGCGGACTCACCAAATTAAACGTCCGCTGCGTCGGTCATTTTTGGAAAAAAGCTCTCTTTTCTCACCTTCTATTGCCAATCTCATTTCAATAAATATCCATAATTCAAATACAAAAACTTTACAATTAATTTTTTTTTAAATTAAATAAACTTTTACAAAATCATTTTCTAAACACGACAATTTAATATAAACTTTGTTGGTCTTAGGCACAACAAAATGCGCAAACTGTTGTTGCACATAATGAAAGCGGGCAACAAAGTAACTTTGTTGGTCCTATGCACAACAAAATGTGCAAACTTGTTGCGCATTGTTACTATCGACCACGCGGTTTATCAAAAAAAAAATTTTAATTAAAATTTAGTAATTGTCTAAGTGAGTAAAACAGCTATATATCGTTTGCCCTCGGCTGCGCTTCGTGCAAAGAAACCTTTACGCTCAGGTCAGAAAGGAATCACTTTAACCCCTCGGTGCATAATGTACTATTTTGATGGTTTATGTTTGAATTTTGAATATTACTTAAAATAAGGTTGGCAATACAAATGGAAGAGTCAAAAATGCCATGTCAAAAATAGCCGACGCAACGGAGGTATAAGTTGTATGAGTCCGTTGATTTTGTTAAAAAAATTGTAATTGAAATATTAAAAGTAATTTTTTTGATGAAAACTTGTTCTGTTTGAGATTAAAAGTAAGTGAGAAGATGAGATACATACATAGAGTGAATTTGAATTCTTTTAAAGAAGTTAAAGAACTTTCGAACTTTGGTTTCCTTGAAAGAAACCTACTGGTTTTCGTATCTACTTAGCTCGCAGTCCTACTATAGCCACCATCGACAAATAATCAAAAATTTATTCAGTGGAAGTGGTTTATTTATTATTTGCACCAATATAGAGTTAGTTCAATTTTAATCAATGGATAAGTGGTTAAGGTAGCATAAATTGATATTAATCATATCAATTTATTTAGAAAAACCAAAAAAGCACTTTTTAGAACTAAAATCCTTTATTCATGTTCATATCAAAAAATGCCTGATTTGTCATAGTATGGTGAAAACGTTTGCGATAATATACTGCAATGCTCCCAGATATTAAAATTTGTAAATTTTAATTTACTTCAAAATATTCTCGCTGGGTTAGCATCCATTATTAATTGAAAAGCTATGACACCCTTGTTTAGTATTTTAAGTTTAATTTTTAAAATGTAAATTTTCGTATCTGTTTATTTTTGTTTCAATTATTAATTTTCAATCAAATTGGTTAACATAAAACTTTTCTGTTACCTTATGGTATCGGGATTGCACGTGCGTCCTACAGCTGCTTGCGCCGGTCAAACAAATTTTGCCGTGAAACAATTTTAACAAATAACTAAATCAAAAATCTTCACAAAATCTTCAAATTCTAAATTTTTTAAACACTTTCACCTCAATAATAACAACTTTTATCAAATTAAATTACTTTTTATTATTAAATTCATCAAAAACCAAAATTATTTAAATTTGTGCTAGCGTTGATAATTTTTGCGACCGGCCGCATCGACACGTTGCCTTGAAGTCTCTCTCTCACTTCAATACATTCAGCACGGATACCAACACAACATTATTTACAATTAAAATTTTATGTACAGTACATTTACAAATAAATTATTAACACTTACAAACAAAACAAACTTTAAAATAATTTACAAAATAAACAAAATAATGATTTTTATGTATTTCAAAACACGACAATACATACGGTCGTGTAATTTATATTGTGCTAACTTTAGTTTAATGATAATTTTTGTTCTAAAATATGTTTGTGCATTTTTTGGTTTTTCTAAAAAATTTGATATGATTAAGTTCAATTTTAGTCAATGGTAGTGGGTAGCTGCAGAATTACTGCGGTCTAAAATATGACTAAATAGCGTACAGAAAGCTATGTACTTTTCAAATTTCTTACTTATTTATTATTTAATAATTAGTTATTTATTTTATTCTAGCCGAGTATACTATCAGGAGCTATATACTTTGGGAAAGTACCCGCCTTATCGCCTTTTCCATGTCAGCTGCAACTAAATCTAAAGTACTTTAATATCGACGACAGGCGGCACCAAATTACTTTTGACTAACAAATAATGAAGCAAATAATTTTTTCTTCAAACGTCAACAAATTATGTAAAGCTTACGTCATTCAATAAACGAGGTTCAAATTTCAATTGTATTCTCGTTTTAAAAATCAGCACTACTTCTGTGAAGTTTATCAAATCAATAAAATTTCTTTGAAGTGAAAAAAATTTATTATATTTTGATTAGAATTAATTATTATAATCAGATATTCTAAATTTTGAACCATTGTTACAACAATTTGTTAGTTTTGTCATACAGATAACTTTTTATTGATCTTGGAGAAGAAAAATAAATTTAAAAAATTGATTAACTCTTGTTTTATATGACCGTTCACGATTCCCGTAAACTTTTTTGTTTGATTAAATACATTCCATGTGTACACTAATAATAATTTTTAAAAGAAGAAATAGGCTTTTCCGAAAATGTATATATCGAAAAATGTTCTTTATATTTGCAAGAACTTGAAAAAATATTGTACTCGTATTATGTACATATTATGTACAATTATTTTTGGAAAATTAAACAATTTCGCGATTTCAGAAAAAATGTAATTAAAGCGTTCGCACTAAAGTTGTTTTTATCACCTGTCTGATAAAAATATAATATTTATTAATCATAACAATAATCTATATTTATGATAACAGAAATTAAACTCGACTATTTTTGATACGTAAAAAAAGAATACGTTTATGTAAACTTAACCTTACATGCAGCATAATATCAGTTTTATTATCCCTTGTTTTATAATGATTTAAAGTGGCAGTTACCTTCTTGTTATAGCTAAAATAATAAAAAAAAAATTTTAAAGAAAATTTTCTACTAGTTACACTAAAAATCTAAATCTTTTTTTTTAATTAAATTCATCAAAATACTAGGATATTCTCTTTCTCAGAGTCCTTAGCCCTACGTAAGGGCATAGTGACACTTCTTCTTCAGAAGGGTTCTGTTGACAGATACATCGGTAGTTTGTCATTGCTTGTCGAAAGAAGACTTTAGAAGCAAGAAGTTTTTACTTTGCTCGGGATCTAGACTTAGAACTAAGTTTACCCAACTATTTAGTTACTTTAACTTAATATTTTTGGAATTTGTATTGGCAAGTAATGCATATTCGTTGTGTGAAATAATGTTGTTTTATTGTTTGCAAATAATTAATTTTGTTTTACTTGCAAAGTAGAGGCAGGTGTAGCACGATGGTTTGATTTTTAAAATCAAGACTAGTTTGTCTCATTACTATATAATCATCTATTGAAAAACTATTTATCAGACAGACACTTCTTGATAAAGTACGGCGATGCCTTCTCCACCATGTTTTCCGTCAAATCTGATGTACCACGGGGTAGTGTGCTTGGTGCAATATGTTATAATCTTTTCTAGACCTCTGAACATCTTTCTGAAAAACATCTGTTAATTTCCATGTGGTCATAACAAAAATTGTATCGGATTGTATGTATTCGTAGATGTCAAATAAAAAAATTAATAAAAAAAATTTGAAAAACTTGCAAATTCATTTTATTTAAAATAAATGAGTTTGTTGTAATTATTTCAAGATTGTGAATTTTCTGAGTTAATATCAGTGCTTAAAGGTAAGTATTAATTATTTTTATTATTGTTTGTGATGCATGTTGAACGTGTTTACATTTAAATTATGTTTCAAAATGTGACAATTAATTTGTGGTTTAATATTAATTTGTATAATATGTTTATTATTTTAGATCAATCGCCTATCATCTGTAAAAATCAGAACGATTAAGAACCTGAATTTTAGAATTAGTTTTAGAGTTTTGGAGTTTAGTTACTATTATTATTATTATTATTAGTAACGGGCTGTGGTACATGTCCCCACTGCACTGAAGCTTAAGCTTATTGTGCACCCATCCGAGTTTACTCAAACAACTGCGTCTCTTCGACCAGGTCGAGAACACAGTTGAAGGGAGATTGTTCTATCTCCTCGGTTGTTGGGTAGAGCAAACCGAGGTGACGCAGCCTGCTCCTGGCCAAGGCCGGGCATTGGCATAGTATGTGGAGTGGGGTTTCATACTCCTCGCCACACATCCTGCAAATAGAATCCTCCGCCAGCCCCATAATGCTGAGGTGCCTTTTGAGGCAGCAGTGCCCTGTGAAGAGACCCACTAACCTTCGAAGTTGTTTCCTACTCAACATGAGTATTTTATTCCTTTTGGCCTCACTGGACGGTGCCCTTATGAACGTACGCGATTGCCTCAGTCCAGGTAGGTCCACCCAGTGTGCAAGGTGTTCTTCTGCTAGTATATCCCTAATTCTTTCTTTTGCGGTAGAGTAAGCAATCCCACAGGAAGGCTCCGGGCCCATTAGGTTTGCGCAAGCGGCCTTCCTAGCTAGAGAATCCGCTTCTTCGTTGTCTTTGATGCCCCGGTGTCCTGGCACCCACATCAGTGTGACGCTGTTGCGGAGAGCAAGTTTTACCAGAGCATCTTTGCATTGTTTGACAACCTTGGAGTGTAATTCAACTCCTTCCAAGGCTCTTAGAGCTGCTTGGCTGTCAGTCATGATACAGATTCTCCTCTCTACAAGGTTCCTCCATACCAGCTCTTCAGCACAGACCAATATGGCAGTTACTTCTGCCTGAAATATAGTTGCGAGAGGTCCCAGGTTAATGCTATAAGAATCCCCCAGTCTTCTGCCTCGCACACCTATTCCAGTACTCGTCTCAGTCTTTGATCCATCTGTATATCAGATGGTATCATACCTAAGCCCCAACGTTTGTGAGGTTTCAATTTTATCCCTATCCGGTACTATGACCTTATAGGGCTTTCTAAAGTCCCTCACGGTGCTAGTTCTGTCAGGGTGCATACTGAGCAGGCCGTTACTCTTAATTGAGTTTAGGATCATGGTGTGGTGCCCCCTTCTAGGATTGATTTCACCATGACCGTTAATTTTAAACCTGTAGGCTGCAAGTAGAGCCTCGGACCCCACGACTAGGTGTAAAGGTCGAAGACCCAGGAGAGCCTCTATGGAAGCGGTGCGCGTTGATGCCATTGCCCCCGTAATACCTAAGCACGCCAGTCTTTGCAGCCTGTTGAGCCGGTTTATGCTTTTCCTTTTACTGGCTTTATGCCACCAGATCAGGGCTGAGTATGTGATCGTGGGTATCACCACCTTGGTGTACAACCAAAGTACCATTTTAGGTTTTAGTCCCCACGTTTTACCGATCATGCTCCTACAGGCCCAAAGGGCCCTAGTCGCTTTGTTCGTAATGTGACGGATGTGAGGCGTGAAGGTCAGCCTGCTGTCCAGAGTTAGACCCAGGTATTTGACCTCCTTCTGCAGAGGCAGCTCCTCCCCCCGCAACCTCAGAGTCCTCACATCCTGAAGTTTAGTGCGTTGTGTAAACGCCACAACAGAGGTTTTGCTCAGGTATACCGATAGCCCCTCTCCTGTGCACCATCTTTCGACGATTCTGAGTGCGTTTTGCATCAACGAAGACACGACTCCTCCGAATTTCCCAATAACAAGGATTGTGATATCATCAGCAAATCCCTGTCCATGTATCCCTGCCTGTTCCAGCTCCCGCAGAAGACTATCCACCACCAGGCACCACAGCAGCGGGGAGAGGACCCCCCCTGCAGACACCCACGTGCGGCAGACACCTCCACAGTCGTCTGTCCCAGACTAGCTTTCATTTTCCTGTCTCTGAGGGTAGAGCTAATCCAACCCGTAATAGCTGGGTCGACTCCACGACTTCCGACAGCTCTTACTATAGAGTCAAAAGAGGCGTTATCAAACGCCCCCTCTATGTCCAGAAAGGCTCCCAGAGCAATTTCTTGACTGCCAAGAGCCCCCGCTATCCTGTGAGTTAGTTCGTGTAGACTAAGCTCACACGATTTGCCCGATTGATAGGCATACTGGTGTCTGTGTAGAGGTGAATTCACCAATACACTATCCCTAATGTGCCTATCAATCAGTTTTTCCAGTGTCTTTAATAAAAAAGACGTCAGGTTAATTGGACGAAATGACTTAGCCTGGGCATATGATGCACGCCCTGGCTTGGGTATAAATACCACTCTAGCCATCCGCCAGCTTTGGGATGCATAGTTGAGCGCCAGGCTGGCTCTGAACAATGTACATAGAGGGGTGGCTAGTACTTCCATCCCCTGTTGTAATAATGCGGGGAAAATACCATCCTCGCCTTGATATTTGAATGGTTTGAAAGTGTTAATCGCCCATTCAACTCTCGTTTTGTTAATTATATTATCTGCTAATTTCCAGTTGCTCCTGCTAGCCCGACTCGTCGGGATGGCTTGGTGCCCCTGGCCATTAGAGCCATCATCGGGTTTGGGGACACATCCCGGGAAGTGTGTCCGGAGCAATAGCCCCAGAGTCTCCTCACCCGATGATGTGAACCCTCCCCGTGGTTTTTCTATTGTGCCCACCTTTCCGTGGCCACTCTTGAGAAGAGCTCTTTGGAGTCTTGCACATTCGGGAGTTCTTTCGATTTCCCCGCAGTACTTCCTCCATGAGTCTTCCTTTGCCTTACGTATGGCGTACGTGTATTTCAGACGGGAGCCTCTGTAAGCTTCCCAGTCTCCTGTTCTCTTAGCTTTGTTAAAAGACTTTCGAGACTCTGCCCTGAGAGATTCGAGTTCACGGTTCCACCAAATGGTCTCCTGCTTACTTTTCCTCTCTTTTAGAGGGCAGTTTTCTTCGAAGGCTGTGATAATGGCCGACGTTATCGCATCGTTCATCACTTCCAGCTCCGCTGTGTTTGTAACCCTCGACGGACATTCTCCCACCCCCTGTTCCAGACTCTCATTAAAGAGAGCCCAATCACAGGTTCTGGGGTTCCTGTACGAGGCCTCCACCTTTGGTGGGGTTTCTATGTCAAACCTAATGTATCTGTGATCAGAGAGTGACTTCTCCCGAGAGACGTGCCAATCTCTGATCACCTGACTCACAAGGGAAGTCCCTATCGTTATGTCAATTACCTCCTCCCTTGCCACAGTGACAAAGGTAGACTCCTCTCCCTTGTTCATTATCTCCAGCTTATTACTGAAGACAAATTCAAGTAAGAATACGACTCTGCTGTTCGTGTCACAGCCGATGACCAGTTGTGTTTTGCTGCTTTCGCAGTCCAGTACCAGATTTTCTAACTCCTTTGGAAGAGGTGGTCCCGGTTGGTCATATGGAAGGTATGCAGACGCTACCACGAGGTCTGTTAAGCTCCCTTCCATAGATATCTTAAATTTGCCTGCTGTTAGGTCTCTTGTGCAGAGCCCCCATAGCGGCAAAAGGCAGAGCCTCTTTTTTGCAATGATGCATACTCTAGGATGAGTATGCTAATCGGCTAATCAGCTCCCGGTCTCCTAGAAAAGTGAGCCCCCTGATCCGGTCCCCCGTTACCCAGGGTTCCTGGATCAGGGCCACGTCAATGTCGTGTTTAATTATGAACCTTTGCAGAGCCGCCGAAGCAGCCCTGCAATGGTGAAGATTTACTTGTACTAACCGGATCATCGCACCTACGATCCGGTTGGGAGAGTGGCTTCTCCCGCAACCCCGTCACCGTCGCCATCAGCTGAAAGTGCGTCTTCAGCCGCAGACGTGGGCTCGCCGGGAGAAGCAGATGGCAGGGGTAACTCTAGGTCCCCCCCGCCCTCTTCCATAGCCTCTCCCCGCTCCTGCTCCTTCCTCTTCCCCAGTTCCTTGAAGGTGATCCTGGAGAAGTTCAGGTAAGGCTTACACTCAATTTCCTGGATTCTGCTCCAGGAAAGTTCTTCAACCAGCAATATGAGTTGCTGGCTCTTAGTGTCAGACTTTCTTTCCAGCACAGACCAGGTCTCAGTTCTGAGTCCCCTGTTATGGGCCTTCAGTCTGTTCAGAATGAGTTCCGGTTCCACAGAGGGTCCCGGAACCCACGTCATGACCTTTACAGGCCTGGGGACGTCCTTAGCGTCAATGACGCCAAGTACTTTGAGTACATGCCTGCAGCTTCACTGAAAGCACGCTAGCCCCCTTACCACGCCAAGGTTACAAACACTCGGAGGGGGTTGTTACTACTAAGTATATGGTATAAAGAAAATTAAAATATTTTCTGCAAATTTATTAATTATTTTAGTCATATCAAATTTTTAGCATAAACATTTTAGTTTTCAAAAAAGTGTTTTGTGCATTTTTTGGTTTATGCTAAAAATTTGATATGATTAATATCGAGTTACACTACTTAAACCACTTATCTATTGAAAATTATTTTAGTAGCTGTAGAGTCATAATACAAGTATAAGTAAAGTGTAGATTTTATTGCGTATTTACTACTAACATTGTTAGAAGTCTCTTTAAACTTAGTAGTATTATAATTATACAAGTCAACATTTTTCTGATTATAAAATACTGATAAATTCAAATAACAGAAACTGCATATTGTCGTGTTTCAAAGTGATTTCGACCCACCCTATGCATTTTAGTAAAATTTTGGTATTGCTTATAATTATAAAGTTGTAAGTTTGTAAAATTTGCCAGTTGGAGACCAATCACAGAAAATTCAACGCCTTTTTCCAAAAAAATAGCCGACGACGTGATGGATGAATAATTATAGAGTCCAAAAGATTTTTAATAATTTTTAGAAGTTTTGAAATATAAGTGATTTTTTTTTAATAGTATTTGATTGGAATTTATGATTAGGTTAACTGATTTGAAAAGCAGTTGAATGATTTTGGAAATATAATTGAAACGGAAGCTATGCATTGATGATAATTGTACAAAGATAAAGAAGATAATAGAGCAAAGATGAAAGAAGAAAATAATAACTAAAAAACTATAAGTAAATTAAAAATTTTTATATTAATAAGTTGAAAATTTGTTAAAAGAACTATAAAGTTTGGATGATAAGCCGAACAGCTGTAAGACGGTATCATATAAAAGTTTTGCATTACGATTTTATTTTATTGCATTGAAACGAAAATTAAAATTTGTAGAAATAAATTTGATTTAGAAAAAATATATACCACTTCTGTGCTTATCACTGCAGAATAGCTCATAAAATACTTAGAAGCTCTTAATAAAGGTTTGCTGTAGTGTCCAATTTTTTTTCTCGGTGTGCATACTTAAAAATTGGATTATTTAAATCTAATTTTTGTGTGCTACTTTTTTGTAAAATATATATGAATTTAATCCTTTATATTAGTCTTTTTATTACGATCTTAATCTACAAAAAATACCGCGTTTACATATTCATCGAGTTGAAAAAAAAATCAATAGAAACTTGTTTTAATTTTATATAAAAATTTTACTTTTTAAAATGAGTCTTAAATTTTTTTAGTAAAAAATGCTTAGAACGCAAAAAAGTGTAATAACGATAAGTACCCTTTTAGTAGCTAAGCAAAGATTAAAAACGCAGCATCATAGTATAAGGATTAATCATAGAAGCGTTAAGGATAAATTGCAATATTTCATTTTGCTGTTTCGTATGATTGTATATTGTTGTATATATGGCAGGTATCTTATAAAAATCTAGCAAAATTTAAAACATATTTTCCAGCACACGCTTATTAATTGAACTTATGTTGGATTTTACAAAATACATTTAAAATTTAATTCACGGTTATAATAATTATTATCAAGCAATATAACAATAATGCTTTTTAATTGTTGTAAATATTATGGTTATAATTTTAATTGTAGCTTTAATTATAATTTTTTTGTGAAACCGGCCAATAGTAGTGGTTTCACTAAAAGACATTCAACTCAAATTTTTACATTTATAATGATTTTAGACTTAGAATTAACTCATCACATAATTTTATAACCTGCATGTTTGTTTTCAAGCATAGATAAAAATATAATATATTGATATAATATAGTGACTTTTCGACTACCATTAATAATAAATTTCTGTTTTTAGGGTTTAAGTCTGATGAAAAACATTAAAACTGTCATTTACATAATTATTGTTGGCTTGCCAATAATTTCAGCTTCCCACTGCAACCCAATTATACTGAGGTTTAGTTGTACACGAGTAGCGAGTAAAGCTCCAAGATGAGCCAGTTTCTCAAATTTGAACTTACTACGCCCGAACTTTCTTATTTGCAAGGTCTTGTATTTCAGCTGTACTATTCGTGGATTTTGGTTTGTTCTACAATTGAGGTCAACCCGTTAAATAATGACTATTACATAATAAAATAACAGCACAGACGTCTAGCCTGCCAGTATTATATATAAATTGTGGAGGTTAATCGAGTTGAAAGTTGAAAAATGTTTTATTTGAAGTGCATGTAAAGACTTCTTGAGGTGCTTGATTAAAATAAATATTCTTTTAAAAAAATTTACAAATATCTATAGAAAATACTAATTAAAATAATATAATATAAATTATTAATGGCTGCTAGCAACTGCTAATATAAATTTGTTTAATATTTCAAAGATAAGATAAATATTTACAAACATTATATATGGCTTTACAATATTAAAAAGCCTACAAAACAGTTTTATTTAATAGTGTAGTATGGAAAAACTTCGTACTGTATATTTAAATTTAAATTTTTAATTCAACTCAGAGTGTACATAGTTTAAGCAAAAGTGTACCTCAATACTGTACAGCAAAAAAACCGTTTTTTTTACATATTTATTACTTTTAAGAAAAATATTTACGATAGCAGATGAATAATAAAAAGAAATCGAATACATTAAATAAAATTTTTTTATAGAAACCAAATTTTCTATTCTTAACCTTTTTTTATTTCTAACTATTCATTTTTAACGGCTTTTAAATCCCAGCCTTCCATATCTTTCAAATTTCTTCATTTTCCTTTGTTATAATTTATTTTTGTTTCAGTTTCATTTGATTTTTAAAAATTATTTTTATTGTATTTTATTTTTAATGCTTTTGTTTATTTCATCTTATTAAAGTTTTGTATTATAATTTGAATAAGTAGACTTAAAATTTTATCAAAAAACACACTAATAAAATATGTGTAAATGTATAATTGGAAGAAATAAAGTATAATTTTGATTCAGAAAGTGCATAATTTAAGTTTTGAACAGGAAAGAAACATGGAAGAAAAGATAAGAAGATAAAAGTGAAATAAGAGCTATAAAATAATATAACAGAAGTAAGCAGAAATAATAATGAAAGTTTATAAAAAAATCACAGGATAATAAATTAAATATTAAAGTAGGAAAATTAAATAATTATATTGAAGTACACAATACATTGCAAATGTGCTAACACAGAAAATTAGCAGTCAATATTAAAAATAAAAGTAGAAAAAATGAATTTTAAAAAAAATTAAAAATTTTGAAAATTACAGAACAATATTATGTTACAGTTTTTCTAATTTTATTTGTTAGTTCTTCGATTTTTTCATCGAGGACATTGCAATAATATAATATACTGAGTATATACGGCGGTGAAGCCAAGTTACATTGCTTTGTTTATGGTTAGATTATGTAGTAATTAATAACCATATTAATATTTTAGAATAACCATAAATGCATAACATACTATTTGAAACTCATAGGCAAAATTAGGTGCAATATTTTGAAAGAGCGGAAAACAGTTATCATGAGCGAAGTGAGTAAAAGTTTTGGGCTGCAAACAATAATATTTTTCATTAATAATTATTTCTTTAAAATTTGTTTTTATTCAACTTTTTACTGTAGTCAATTGAATATTTGACGGTGTTAATTTTAATTTTAATTTTAGATACTAAGTCGCCTCAACTCCTTACGAACTGAAAGATAAAACTTAAAATACAAAGATTTTTAAGATCATGTGCTCATGCTGAACAAAAAAAAATAAAACCAAAGCTTCTAATAGTTCATAGTTAACAAAAAATTCTCATGTAGGTAAAATATATCTAGGAAAAAAAATGGTCGTGTCATAGTTTTAGAAATAAAGCTTCAGATCCATAAGTTTTTTCCAATATTAATCTGCCACGGACGAGTGGGCAGCATCAAACCAGTAGAAGTTTTTCTTCTGGTTTCTACTCAGCACAGATTATACATTTCTAGCAACTTAATATTTTATCTTGGGCCAATAATAACGATGATGAAGGTTCCAAAAAGTTTTATATTATGTCAACATGTTCGGAAGTATGCTCATCGTGGTACTTGACCAGTATATTATTTGTTTTGAAATCTTTAAGAACTACAATATGTTTCTAATTGTCTGTTTCAATATATAACACTGGTATACAAATTGTAACATATTTATTCAAATTCTGAAATTCAAATTTTAAATAAATTAAATAAATTCTTTTAAATAAAAATAAAATATAATAATAATATCATGCTGGTAAACTAAGATATAGAGAATAAAATCAGCCTTTGAAACTTTCTGTACGAGATGCTGTCATGTCAAAGGATCATTGGTTAGGCTAAAGGACATACGTAGAAAATAAAACAATCTCACAGAGACTGTAAAAACAGTATATTCTCGAGAAGTTTTATTTATAGGAACATGTCAATATGCTGATTTAATATGAATTAAATTTACTATATATTTGGTGTTTCATAACTGATCAGGAATCAAATTACTCAACGGAAGAGGATAAGAGTCTTTTTTGGTTACTATAACTAGCTTAATGTAATCGACACAAAACCAATATGTTCCGTCTTTCTTGAAAACCAAAAGAATAGGAGTTGTTCAGAAAGATTCTGAAGGCTAACTAATTTTATTCTTTAAAATTGCTTCATTTGTTATTCTCTGTTTAATTGGAGGCGAGGAATACCTGTGCTGTTTAATTGCAGGAGAATCGGTAATTATTTCATGCTCTGTCGCTTTAGTGACTACAACATCTATATTCAAAAGTTTTAAATTTTCATCAAAAATCTAAACTGAAGCAAATCGTTATGTATCACTTTTAATTAAACTATTCAACACGTTAAAAAACATAACTGAAGCATAAAATGTCAAACGTCTCGCTTAAGATCGGGTACAGGATCCATAGCCAACCAAAAATCAGTTCCTAATATTAACTCACAAGGTTTTTCTATAACACTAAAATATGCAAAACAATAATCTTATCTATGAGACAAGCAGGAGTTCTAGCATACCTATATGCAAACTCTGCCTCTCTAACTAATAGGAATGTACCCTCCCCTTCTTAGTAAAAAAACGCAATAAAATTTTTTTCTTTTTCTTCTTCTTCATCTCAATGTAGAACAAGTCCTGTATAAATCTAGTTTTGTCGCCCGAAACTTTTTTTTACGAAGTATCTTGGGATGCTGATGTCAAATTTTTATATCACCTTTTTGGTAGTTGTTCTGATAATCTGTTAGAGTCAAATCTGTTTAGAATTGGTATTTTTGCTAGCCTGTTCTGGTTTATTCTCCCTACATGATCTCTCTATAGCCTTGTCTTGTTCTTATCCATCTTACGATGTTCTGGATGTGTGACAGAAAATAGCACTTCTCTGAGAGTAACTCCGACAATTGTATTTAATCTGTTCATTTCCGAACTTAGGAGTATTTTCTTCGTCTTGAATATTTCAGCTTGTGTTTCAGCGGCATTAGTTAATACTGGTCTGACGCATGTCTTATATATCCATACTTTGCTGTTTATTGTTATATATTAGTTTATCCATATTACGTCATTACGCAATAAGTTGACAGAAAAAAATCCTCAAAGGTGGGAGAAAACAACACTACAAAAAGCCTATAAAACGGTTAAAGAAAAAATACAAATCAAAAACTACTAAATAAATGACAGTGTTTGCCATCATAAAATACAATAAGAACTTACACAATAAAAAAACTAAAAAATTATTATTCACTTGAATTGTTAAATTAAATAATTTATTAATAAGGCGTCAAAATCTTGTTTAAACAACCAAAAAGAAATAAAGAACATAATGGCAAATTGGGTTTTCTGCAATAAGAAAAATTTTGTCTGTAAAAACTGCAAAAAAATAAATTATATCTAGCCGGATCAAATGAAACGAACATAACAAACTGGATTTAATAATGACCAGGGGGTACAAAAAAGGACTCCTAAAAGAATTGACTTAAAGAAAGGAAAAAATTAAGATAATCCGAAAAAAATAAATTATATCTAGCCGGATCAAATGAAACGAACATAACTGGATTTAATAATGATCAGGGGGTATAAAAAAGGACAAAAGGTATAAAATTTCGACTTAAAGAAAAGAAAAAATTAAGATAATCCGAATTCTACCTTTTATATATTATAATAGGGCATCAATTTTCGTCGGATGGAAATTTGTTATAATTAAGGTAAAAACTACGAAAATATTTAGTCTAATAAAAAACTAAATTAGTACTTATGTACATAATGAAGCTAACAATAAATCCTCCAAAGAAGATAAGATTTTTATCTTCAAACAAAAAAAGTATTTGGTAAAAACCTAGCCCGCTAAGTGCATTAAATTAATCTTAAAACTTGGAAAGGCTTAAAACCAACTTTCAATGCACTTTCGCATATACAGATTGAAAAGTTTCTCTTCAAAAGACAAATTAACAAGTTGTCAATTTACTTCAAAAATTTTCGGAAAAATTTATGTTAATAAAATCTATATCGACCCAGGGTCTTCAACACAATTTTCCAAATACACCGTTATAATAATATATTGTCGTGCTACAAGGTGAATTTGACTACCACTGTGGCATTTTGTAAATACTTTTATAGTTTTTATAATTTTAAATTTGAATTTTGGAGAAAAACTTTTGTAAAGTTAAGGTTGGCGGAAGTTTCGAAAGAGTACCAAAGAAGGTCGGTGGAGCGGTCGATTGAGTTTTAACTGCATATATTATGAAAACTTTTGAATAATAGGTTTTTTTGAGATAAAATAAACAAACCAAACAAAATATTAAAATAATGAATTTTAATTGTTAAATAAACTTTTTTAAGAAAATGAATTTTTGAGTATTATTAATTCAAATTGTTTCGAGAGTATTTTTAATTGGATTTGACCGCAGCTGGGATTTTTGATTTTGTGAGTTGGATATTTTTTTATTTAATTAAAACTGATTTATTTTTGGACAATCGTTTGATTTTATTGTTAGAAATTGTTACAATTGGATTTTGGCGAAAAGGAGTTAAAATAATTATACCTAATTAGATGTTGGAATTGAAACATTTGGATTATAAAATTAAAATTTAAAAGAGCGACGTTTGCCGGTACTATGATATCACGTCGAGTTGATAATTCGAAATCGTAAGTTCCATTTTTGAACAAACCGGAAAATTTTTGTAATCTGAAATAAATTTGATAACAAGTTTTTAAAATCAAACTTGGTTTCCATTTGAAAATCAATGTAACAAAACAGTGAACCGCACTCTGAGAGGTTTTTTTGCTCCCGCATCCCAGAGTGACGCCGTGGTAGGAAAAAGTGTTTGATAATTTTTTGTATAAAATATCATTACAATATACAATTGAGGACGGTTACGGTTTGATACTTAAGTACTTTGACGGGGATCCTTGGTCCAGCCCGAGTGGAGTAAGAACTTTATTCTAACCGTCTTCCCTTGGTGGGTAATGGCAAATCACTGAGGAAATTTGCCTTAAAAAATCTATCATAAAATAAAGTGCTTAGCCAAAAACTCACTGTGAATTTTAGTGCTACTGTATAATTTTTTTTTAGCAATAATTAACACTTATTATGTTTAGATAATAAATGAATACTTAAGATATTACATCTATAAAACTTCAAAATTCATGTTAAGTTAAATAACAAAACAAAAAATTCAATTACTGTTCTGATACATAACGAATTGATCAAAGGCCACAAAAACCGTCTGCTATGAAACAAAGTTTAAATTTAAACAACGGCAAAAAAAATAAAAAGTTTTTTTTAAAAATTTTGAGAAACGTCTCCTCATCAGCCCATATACTTATGTGAATCACATTTGTCCTATTATTTAATCCACCACTCTAAAACATTAAAATACAACAATAATACAAATATCCAATAAGCAGTGTACGCCCATGTAATATGTAGGTATTGTAACAAAAATTAAAAGGTTTATTTATTTATAAAAGACTACACAAATTGTACAGATACGGTTAATAATAATACAACAATTATTACACTAAGATTAACACTAATACTAAATTATACTACAATTTATTTAACACTAAGGCCCGATGTATTTATACACTCGGTATATCACTTTACTTTTTATTTACACTTTATTTATGTTCACACTTGTACGTTTAAACTGTAATTAATTTGTTACTAGAAATCGCTCTGCATTTATACCTAAATGCAGCTTCCAGAAATTTCCATACAATTTCTATATACTTTTATACGTTTCTAGATTGCAATCTAAGCAATATTTTAATGACTAATGATGTTATCGTGTATGACTCGTCTATAGTATGTATATATATACTATTTTATTTGATTTTAAAAAACCGATCAACTTATTAAACAAATTTAAATTAAAATAAATAATGATTTGAAAACGTATAATAAAGTTATTCGAATTTACTAATTAATTATCAAGGAAAAATTAACATTATTTTAACAAAAAGTAGAATTTTGTAATAATAAATTGGGTTACTGTCAGAATTTCCTCATCACGAATTTCAAAATTTCAACTGCACTATAAAAAAGAGGACAATTTTCTGTGTATAAAGCAACAAAAAATTTTTTAGATTATCTACTAGTTTTAGAAAAAACGGCATTTTAAAGTTATTAAAAGCAGGTAGTTGTAACCTGATACACCTCGTTGCAACGTGTCGAGCCACGGTCAACTCGCACGTTCCGTTCCTATTCTTCATTTTGTTGACGGTACGAGTGACGGTACGAGTTGAAATTTTGAAATTCGTGATGAGGTTTTTCTGAGAGTTCCCATAAATTGTAGTCTGTGGCTAACTGAAATCGTTGATTTAATAAATTTTTGTAATTTTAGGACTGAATATCTCGAAAAATTCTTGCTTTAAGGTTATGGTGATTTACATTTACATGCTCGAAATGTGTACTTTATCCAAATCCATAAGGAAAAATAAGGATTGCTATTTACAAAATTTACGATGACGTCGCAACTCAAAAACCAAACACGTTAAAAAAGTCAACGAAAGAAAAAAGTTACATTGAAAAAAATAATCTTAACATGTTCAAAGATTTTATGAGAAAACTTTCCTAAAAAATTTGCATCGAGATTGCAAATATAAATTGATTTTATATTCCTAAAGATAGAATGACCATATTACTTTAACAGGTAAATAATACCTCACTTTGTCAATAGCGTCTACAGTTAGTAAAGTGCTAAGTTATACTATAAAAGTAGATAAAATATATTGCACTTTCACGTAAAGTACTAATTAAAAAATTTCGTCGCGTTTTAACCAGAAACGATCATCGACGAACCCAATGTTTAAAAATAAAAATGCTTGTAATTAATACTGTCAGCACTTACGACTAAACTATTAAATTTAAAATGTTAAAAATAACATTTTTGAAAATTGATAATTTTCATTACTTATCGATGAAGTTAATTTTCAGAAGGAATTAGAATCAAATGTATAGTGTGAGAATTCAAACGAATTGGATTCGAACAATAAACCTAGTTAATGGGGTTAATTTTATAACAAAAAAATATTTGAAAAAAAAATGAGATAAAGTACATTTATTTAAATTACTAATTTTCTACAGAAGTTAAATGTTTGACAAAAAATACATTACTTATTAATTTTTTTTATCGACTAGACCACTTGGCTATCTATGTTACTAACAGGCTTAACATCTGTACTACAACAATTTTTGTAAAATCATTTTGAAAATGTAAACGAACAATATGGAAAAGGTATTATCTGTATATTACACTTTTATCATTCAAATTATAAATATATTTTCAAATTGATGTACATATCAAGCAATTTACACCAATGAAAATATAAATTATTATTTAATTTGTTTTGGCACCAGAATCATCGCCACTTATAAAATCTTGTTCTATTTGGCACTATCAACTAAAAATAAAACACAAAATGAACATGTTTCATTATACATTTCTGCTTTTATAAAATTCTTGATGATTGTTAGAATACTTTTTATATCTATAGAAAATCTTACTAAAATAAACTGCCAGGACTTTGTTTGGATGACTTCTAAAATAAAATTAAAAAATACGCTTTTGAAATTTTCTCAATGACAAAAATTATGATATATTATTTTGAAACCAAATAAGGACTTTTATTTAAACTACAATCTAAAAGTTTAAATTAAACTAATAAGTAGAAGAACTATTGGTTCAATAATATTTAACTTTTGTTCCTAAATTTAAATAGTAAAAAAGTAATAAATACATATTTATATTTATTTAAAGGTAGGTATATGAGTATCGTCGTATTATAGTTTGTGTCTATTATAACCAAGGGTTAATAATACAGTTGTAGGTACAGTACTGGAAAACCATCTAAAAGTTCATCCCCCACCCTAAGCTTGAAAAGCTGTAATGGCCATTGGCGCCAGAAAGCTCGGCGTCCTAGCTACTTTTCAAGTTTCCTTCACTTGCCCAAGTTCAACATTTGCTTGCAGGCGTTCTACATGTAAACAGCTTAGACTTAACACAACTCACCAGTGTGTGTTATTAAAATATTAAGTGAACGATTTTCTTCATATTATTATACAAAAATTTACAAGTGAGGATAAATTATAAAGAAAATGATTAAGGCGGCTTATGCATTAACAATTATCACAACGCTAGCAATTATAAGATTTGGTAAGTCTCACTGATGATTACTCACAATTTATTTTTGTTTTTGCATTGTGCACGCACTGGAAATAAATAAGAGTAAATGGTAATTTTTGGCTAAAATTAACCTTGAACGAGATTAAATTAGGCGACTTCCATGCAATAATGACGTTGATAGTAATTTGTAAGTAATATAAAAGTTCAACTTTACTTAAACTTCGGTTAGAAGTTTTAAATAATCGAACAATTTTCATTGACGAAAATTGAATCAAACATTGAACTTGGATTTGTTGCCAAACAATACCTACTATTAGTAAACAGACGCTATATTTAAAGTGAATAGGGAAAACGCCCCTTTATAATTTGCCTTTGCTAATACTTCAAGTTCTATTAATTTTAATAATTCAGTATAAGTTTCGGCAGCTTTCAGTTTTCTAAAAATAATTCAAGGCGGATTTTTAGCAACTTCATAATTTAATTATTAAAAGCAATAATTACATCGGTTTCATTCTAAAAGTCAATATTGAAGTCGTAGCAGTTTTTTTATTTCGTTTCATTATTTTACCCTCTTGTGGGTTGAAATAACCAACGCGTTAATCCTTCTTATTGATTTTTGTCTGAAAAATTTTTATATTTTCTTTAGGTTTATTATTTTTGGTAAACATCATAAAATTATATACAAAAGCAGGAAGTTATTTGTTTCAACTATTTATAAAATAATTTTCTGTGGAAAATATCGACACCCCAGAATCGTGACAGCTTTAATTTCTTTAAGGTGCCACCATTTTCCTATGCCCAAATGTAATATCATTGTATTTTGTGTCAATATTAAATCGTATATTATTTTACTAATTGGTGCTTTATTCATCATGAACATTAATTTTGCCTTCTAAAATAGAGTAACGTTTATTATAAAGTTTATTGCCAGCAGAGGAGGGAACTAGCTTATTATAAATTAGTACTCCTTTTTTATCTTAAATTGTAATTGAATGCAAATTTAATGAATACAAGGTGGCCAAAAACTAAACAGACTTGCAATGTTAAAGAGGTGAAACAACAATAATAATATATCAATTTCTGACATCCGATCGTTTTATAAACGCACCCTAAAAATAAAACAATTGGAATAACAGGTTGCCGATTTCAGCATTAAATTTAATTAAAATAAAATTAATTCCTATGTAGTCTGTAACTTGATCGAAAATAACATAGATTACTTTGTGGTATTTCGTGTATTTTTTGCAAACCATACATATCTTCTTATGTTTATTGGTCCACCCGGATTCCAATGAATAGGCATGGATTCACAGTATCTTATCTATATTGTCTAAATTTAAAAAAATTAACAAGCTGAAAAATCAATAAATAGTGGTATATATGCATAAGCTTTCAGTACTTGGTTTTTAATACTACCTTCAAATGTTTACAATTCGTACATAATATACATGGAAACAGGTGTATAAATTTTAAATTTATTATCATTTAATTCGTTCCAGACTTTAAATAACCTTAAAAAGTAAATCTTCAATGCTAATTTTGTTGCACAAATATTTAATCTTAATTTTTACGTTAGTTAGGGTTAAGCGTCATTCACATTCAAGTAACATACGTAGCGGACATACAAGAAATAACGCGAGGAAAGTTGAAATGCATGGTTTCAAACGCTACCAGAGACATTCGTACAAAACATAGCTGACATGAAGTAACGTAACTAAAAGTTCGGTCAACTTCAACTTCTCTGTTATGTTTTCTATTTTTGACCAATGAGATGCGTTCATTTTACAAGGCAAAAATTTTAAAATTTTAAATTGTAAAGTGAGGTTTACACTTTCCACATTTAAACTGTGTTTAAACTTTTAGGTTAAATTACAGCGTGTCGTGTGTTTCTTGTGAGTGTGTTTTTTATTGATATTTGGTTAATTATGGTTGACGGAAAATTCATAGATCTGATACATTCGTATACGTTCCTCTACGATCGTAGAGAAACCGATACCGTAATCAACCGATCGGGTGAAAATACGCGTGCGCGTTCTTCACGTTCCTATGTTTTCTATGTTGATGTAAATGACAAGTCATTTTTCTATGTTTTGTACGTTATGTCTTGTCCGCTACGTACGTTACTTGGATGTGAATGACGCTTTACAGTAAAAGCAAAAGTACTAACTCTAAAAGTATTATTTTACTTTTGAATGTTGTCATTTATTATCCCGTTTCTTAACGCACATGCAATTAAAATTTATAACTTTAAAATTTGACTAAAGAATTAGTTTCATAATCATTTTAGTTTTAAAATCCACTTGAAAACAAAACTGATGATTTTCATTAGGTTTTTAAACTACAATTAATGAAAAGAAGTTTATTGACTTGATAATAAATAAATAGAAACTTACTATTTCATTATTAATATATTATATAACAAAGAGCGTAAAGTGGTTTATTAATCACGAATGTGAATAATATGCCAAAAGATTTTCAGCCAAGTGACGTAATATCATCCATACAACAGATTTTATTAAAAGTAAATATTTTGCCTTTTCAGAACAAATACATTATAATGTAGGTCATGACATTATATACCGGAAAGTTTGGGGGTGTGGAATAACCCCCAGTAACCGGTTAAACTTGTGTAAAAAAATTTCTCGTAGACTGGCAATGACAAGTCATTCACGCGAGCTTGCTTCGAAGTTATTCTTTTGAACACAATTAATAGCATACTGAGAGAGTAATCTATATCTCTCAGACTCCCCCATTGAGTGTCTGACCGTTTAAATGCTATTTCCTTGATTGATTTTATTAAAATCAAATCTTTTATTTCTTCAGAACAATATACACAGAACGTAAGTAATGTGGAAGCCAAAGGTAGTTTAACAAAGTAAATGCCCTACCTGTCGGAAATAATAAATCATGCACGCAAGTTTTCTCGAAAAGTTATTCCTTTAAACACAATATTAGTAGGGTACTGAGAAGTATTTCATGCACTCCAGATACAAAGATGCAAAATGTGTAACCATGTTCTATGATTGATTTTATTAAAAACAGACCTTTTGCTTTTTCACACTTCAGAATCTGGTTAAAGTTTTGTGCAAAATTACTACGGAACTGGGAAGTATTCCATACTTCCTAGATCTCAGAATTCAGATCAGATTGTAAACAAATTGTTGAGTTGATTTTATTAAACATGAGAATTTCTCTCTTTCAGAACTAATACTTATAAAAATATAAGTCGGGATAGTATGTACTGAGGGGTTCTACCTCTCTCCTCCAAGTAGCTAATTAAACTTGTCTACAAATAAAAATTATATTTTCAAAATAATTCATACATTCTTACATTTTTTGATTATAATGAAATTCTAAAAATTATTCTTATTGTAATGGTGAATTTTATTTGTGAAAACATTTATAGTTTGTGAACGTTTCTAATTCATTACCTGATGATGCCATAGTATAGTGAAAACGTTTTGCGATATTATACTCACTGCGTACTTTATTTGTGAAAACACTTTAGTTCTCAAAAGTTTTGATGAATTTCTAAAACATCTAAATCATTGAAAACATGGTTAATATTGAGTTACACTACTTATCCATCGATTAAGCTTATATCTGTATTTATATTTCTTATGTCATGCGTATTTCTTATGCTTATATGTTTATTGTAAATACACACTAACTTTTTTCAGAACTTTTTCTTTTAAATGATCTGTACTACATAAATTTGTCTAATTGTATTTGCTATCTAAGAGTCAGTTTTAATACCTAAGATACCTGGGTATAACAATATGGTTATACCAGTTTTATCCGACTATTGTAAAAATGTAAAATAAAAAAAAAGTGTTTATTGACGAATAATAAACAATAAAAACAATTTAAATATTTATTTAATTTTAAAAATTAAAGATAAATAGAAGAATCGCAAATGAAAACTAATGGATACATGGAAAAGTATGGACAGTTCCAAGAAGTGAATCAATGAACAAGTGAAACAATGAATCAGTGAATAAATGTACAAATATATTCCACAATTATATGGAATTTCTGGAAGTATATTTGTACACCATTTTTCGTTGTAGTTTATTTTTCAGGCAGACTAAATCTAAAATGAAACTATACAGATTAAGCTTCATACACATCTGAACATTTTTACGCTCACTAAAGTATAAAGTCTCGTTGATTAAGCAAAGTTAGATTCGAAAAGTTCCTCCCTAAATATAATTTGTCTATTAAATGGAATTTTGATTATTCAAGCGCCTAAAAGTACTTTGTTGTGTACGAAGCTATAAAAGTTGGGAAATGGCTGAAATATGTACGCTGAGAAAAACGGAGAACAGCCAAAGTTGAAGTCAGATACTTAGGCAAGAAATTATAATAATGATTTTTTCAGTTTTTGAACCAAGCAAATTTGCCGGCCGTTGGGCTAATAAATTATTTGCTTTCGAGGAATCTAATAACTTCCTGTTATTACTGTTCTGGTTTTAGAAAAAAATTTAATGTTTTTCTTTTTCTTTTTACTTTTTTACGATTTTCTTATTAGTACTCTTCAATTTTAATATTGTGATGTGTAACATTTCTATTTAAACACTTTGAATAGAATTCATATAAGGAGGTTTAGAAATAAACCCCCTACTTTATTACATTTAATTACTAAAACATGTAACAATATGTAACAATTGATTAGGTTTACCAAAGTATACTATTGTTATAATAATATACACAAGATAATAATAAATTATTATATTACACTTTATCAAAATATTTAAATTTGTAGTACTATTTGACAGTATAATTAATCAGGATCCTGATCAGTACCATGTCCAGCATTTGTATCATCTGAAAATTTGTAGATTACCTACAATTCACGTGGCTTATAATTTTTCTGCATAAACCTAAATGAAGTAAAATCAAATCTAAAATTGATTCAACTTAATTTAATAAAATTTAGAATTATATTGTATGATTTTTATCGTTCAATAGATTAAACGTTCAAGCATAAAGAGGAGTGGCAAAATCGGATATCAATTTATATTATCTTTTATTCTAATGAATAAGGAAAAAATTTAAAAAACTTAGAACATCGTTTATCTCTTTAAACATATTTTTATCATTAATTATTATGAAATATACAAATATTTGTACCGATGTGTTGATTTGATCCGAATTGAAGAGATTTCTAGAATTTTAATTTAATGATCACAATCAATCAATTGTAACGAATATCAGAACGCGTCGTTAACGACGCAACAAAAATATCGATAAAATTATGATTCTTATAATTTTTTCCATTACAATATTAAAAACTTAGATTATTGAAATCGACTTTATCTTATACAATATAGTTCTGATTACACCTTTCAATTACAAAAGCTTCGTATTTATTCAGGACGTTGACTCACCATAAATATCCATACTAATTTTTTATTTTTCATGAAAATATCTGCAGGTTATCCTGACTCTTATTTGCTACCCTTACTTAAAATATTCAGTTTTTTAGTAACTCGATCGCTTCTCTTTAATTGTTTAAGCAATTTCGGCTAGATAATAAATTTTCATACTTAAATCGATAATTAAGTACTAAGTAATAATTAATGACACATTTTTAAGTAACACTTAAAAATTTCATTATATAATAAAATTAAAGAATACTAAAACTATGGCATCAATGTAATCAGTAAATTTAATTTTCAATATAATATTCAAAATAATATTGATTACGATCTGTAAAAAAGATAAGCAAACTTGTAAAATTACAAATTTATTGAATGTTTCCTTATTTTAGAAATAAATATAAAACTAATTATTGTTATCGAATATTTCCAATATTTTGGCACTTCTTCTATACGCGAACGTTTTAGCCATCCATAAACTGCTATTTTATCAAACTTTATGTTTTTATTATTGAGTTTCTGTAATGAATTAATCGAAATAAATTACAGGGCTTTGTCTTCTTTAGATTATGAAGAATTATAAAGATTATGACTAAAAAGATATTTATCCTGAGATAAAATAAGTAAAGTTGTAAATTATTAAAAAAATGATAGTATAGGGAATATTATGATAATCAATTATTATTGATTGATGGTCATTTAGTAAATATTTAGTCACGTTTAGAGCAAACAAAAAGTGCACTAAACGTTTTTCAGAGTTAAAACAAACAAAATTTTCATATATTTACTTAAATTTTAAACGTCAATATATCAGATAATAAAACCTTATGGGAGTTTCAAAAACTCCCATATGTGATATGTGATGTGGTTCAAAAGGTTTATCAACAGATGAGTTTTTATATTAGTTTCCAAACATTGTTTATTAAAACCAGAACGCAGAAAGCTCAAGATGTTTCAAAATTAAATTAGTACTAATACAAAAAAATTCTCTGATTTACTACTACATTCTCTACAGTGGTTCTCATCTCATTCTCATCAGACCTCATTCTTTCTTTAAAGAATGAAATAATAAGTGAAAACACTTCCGGCAGAACCTCAACTCCCACACGCGTTTATTATGACATGTATGGAAGTTTTATACCATAGTCAAGTTTTCTCAACTATATTAGTTAGTTATTGTTGAGTAGATAATATCAGAACACGTCTCCTGTTAAAATAAACAAGTAAATTTATGTTTTACTGCTAGTGTCAATTTATATTACTATTATCTATCCTCAAATAGATGAAGCGATTATTTTTATAGTCAATAATTTTTTTTTTAAACTTTGGTAGCATAAATGCTTTGATAAAATAATATTTTATTTTATGTGTTTATACTGAGATGACCCGAGCTATACAAATCTATTAAAATTTGCTTATTCCCAAAATTACTCTTAGCTGTGCATCCATTATTTAACATGAGACTTCTCAGTGTTTAAAATTTTGTAAATTAAAATTAAAATGCTCAATCTTTTGTTTTACCTTGCAATCTGTGGCCTTGAATGTGGTATTGCAAGCGCACATGGTATTCCAGCTGGCGTCTGGTCAAACAAATTTGTTGCGACGCAACTTTAAATGCATCGAATAAATTATCACACTTTCTTGGAGTTTTCCAATTTTTTGGCACTTCACTTTATTAATTAAAACAAACAAAACAATTTTTATTTTTAAATGAACTTACTTTTATTTTTTTTAAAAATCAAAATTAAGAATTATTATTGCGGGTCGTCTATTCGACGCGAAGGCGTCAGCCCAAGTCTTGTACAACGTACCACCTTCAAGCCCCACTTTCTTTTCATTTTCGTTCTTCCCACCTTTATTTACATAGCAAATTTAACAAACATTTTTATGTACAATGATAAATAAATAAATACTAAAACAAATTTAAACTTTAAAATAATTTAGAAATTAAATTAAATTAATAGTTCTCGAAACACGACAATACATTTTCATCAAAAAGTAAACAGTTGATGAAAACGTGAAAACTTATAGTGTATTTTGTTTGTGAAATCTTTGACCATTTTAATTCGTATTCGTAATTTTAAATTTTTCTAAAATAAAGATGAATAGAATTAATTTTTTCATAGCTAACATCTAACCTAAACTCTTCTATATTTAAAATATTTATTCTTCTATATTTACATAATATCTATCGTTCAATTTACAAAAATCCTTTTTAACTTATTGTTAGAACTTTCATTCTATTTTTACATTTTGCACTCATGGTTCTGTAAGCACTTGCATAATATTTTAGTAGGGTGCTAACCTTGCTAGCCTTGAAAATAATCACAGGTCAAATTTCTTTTCAATTGAATATCACAATTTCTAATTAGGTGAACATCATTGCAACATATCATTTGATAAGCTAGAATCTGATATATAAAAAGACGCTTCAGATTATATAAACCCAAAGCTGAGTAGCATTTAGGATTGAGTCCACGACTAGAACATTTCAGTCAACTGGTAATTTACGATATTATTTGATATTGTACATCAAAATTTTTTTTTTCAAAACTTTTGTTTTTTAGCCGCTGGAAAAATTGTCTCAAGAGACAAGCTCAAGGGAGCTATTTTAAAATTGTTGGCTTACCTGATATTTTAACCCATGAGCCGCAACTATCTATAAGTAACTTATTTACCTAGTAAATTATTTTATAGCAGGTCGAAAACAAATTCCGAGAAAGAAAATTCAACATAAATTTTAAACACTATATTTCCATTTCAGAAATTTCAAAATTATAAGTACAAGTAATTTTTCATTCCAAAGATTTTTTTAAACACGCGATATATTAAAATTTCTATTAAAAAATTAATAAATTCTTTTTGTAAGCTAATGAACGAATTGACCCATTTAAATATTCATTACCTCGCCATCTTTTACTACTCTTGTTTTACATATTATTGGAAAGATTTGCGATTTATTTACGATTTTAATAAAGAAGGGTATAAGGGTAGATTTAAAAATTCAAACCTACTAATTATTAACTCTTTGTTAAATAATTTACTATATTTTTGTATTGACTTTTTTTTAGTGTAGAAAATAAATATTTATTAATTTGTTATAATAGAAAATTGTTCAAATGAACACTTAATTTTGTTATCTTTATTTGCTCTTTGTAATATTGTTTGCGTTATAAAATAAAAGTGTGATTAAAATTACTAAATATTTTTTAATTTTTAGGTGAATGTAATCCGAAATGCTACATTTGCGACTCACTATCAAATCCTGATTGCCTAAATCCTTCAAAAAATAACTTGGAAACGCAAGAATGTACCATCAGTTTACTTCCTGACATGAGAAATTCTGCCGATAAGTTAGGACTAACAAAATTAGCCAGTCATTTTGAAATTCAAATTGACCGAACCGAGTTCACTGCAGCATTAAATTGTATAAAGGCTGTTTCTAAAGGTAAATTTATTTATTTATGTAAATAAATTGTAAAATTTAACAAATTACAAGTAGTTTTGCAATCGATGTGTCAAATGAAAACAAAACAACAATGGCGAAAGTTTTGATATTATTGTTTAAGGACGCTACATTACCCCCCTTTTTAGTACCCATGTGATCGATCATTTTCTCATAATATGACATCTAGTAACATTAAAGAAACCGATCAAAATTTTAAACAATTCGTTGAAGAAATTATGTATGTAAGTAGCACATCTGCATTAATATTGATTACAAACTTAAGGCACGCCAGGAGTGTGACTACTACGCAATAAGCAAAAATAAATGTTTGCTAAACTGCCCAAATTTTTAAATAAATATTACTCAAATAATTTCATCTTCTTGAAATTGTATTAATGGATTAAAAACCATTTAGGTCTTTTGAAAAACTAGGGCCAATTAAAAAACTTGTAAAGCGGAAAAAAAATTATCTTATAAATTTCTGCAGTTTGCATTTTTTGTAATAAAACGGAATATTGTATTCTATTCTTATCTATTGTACAAACGCGGTAAAGCGTGACGTCACGGTTTTGATAAGTATTGATTTGTCCTCGAGTGCACCTTAAGCCAATGTCTCCTAGCACGCTTTCCACGCTTTTCTTCAAGCTGATGTTTCTAGAAAATTCAAAAATATTATCTCATTTTTCTCCTAGAAAAAAAATTATTTAAATACAATTTTTGAAACAATTGGATAATTATTGTACGTAATGATGTAGGTATATTGGAGTAATAGAGCAATTTTGTAATTAATTACAAATTGAGAGTTAGTAGCAGACCTTGAGTATAATTTTCCTAATGTACCACATACTCGGTGTTTACTAATGGTGTAATTTGTTTGTTTCAATTTGACGACGATGTATATTTAATAAAAAATAAGATCGGCGAATTAGTAAGTAAATTAATTTATCAAATTTTTCTGTAAACATCATTTATTATCCAAAACTTCACAAATTAATTCAGTCTTCCATAAAAAAGTTGTTTGATTTTCTTTCATTATATTAGCAAACTTGATCATCATAATTTATCTATTTTTCTATTTTATACCGGTAGCATTGAAATTCAAAACTAAAATTTTTCTACACGAATATCAAACAAAAGAACCTTGCAGGAAATCTACATTTTAACTGCAAACAAAATATTAATCAAACTTAATGGCAGGACTTGCGTGTATTTTATTAAATTTAAAACGTAAAAAATGTCTTAAAAATGCAAATTAAATTTTTCTAATGCAACTTGTTGACTTAAGTAATTTTAATTAATATTAATTTGAGAAATTAGTGTGGGATGTTCAGTAACTTATGCAATTTTTAATGGCGTACCATTGCTCTTCTGAGTGGTTTAGATAAATTAAGCAAATGCAATAAAATTATTCAAAATGCTTTCTACAGACAAAAAGGGAATGCATAAATAAAATCTTCATTGATAGTTTTATATGTTTTAATTCTAACTACGCTATGTTCTCGTTAATTATATAATTGGGAATTGATATTTCACATATCAGCAAATAAAACACTATTAGAAGTAATTTTATTTTGTCGTATTGCTAACTAATTTTTCTATAATGTTTCGTAATAAAAAAGTTTATTATAATTTATTTAGATCGGATTAAATCCAACTGATGATTACTATAATATCAAACGAGTATACTATGTATATGTATAGGTATAGGTATATCAGTCAAAAAACTAAAGAAGTCAACCTAGATTTCAAATATTTCTGCTCAACTCATTTGGAGGATGCGCTGCCAATAACATGCATAAAAATATAAAAGTTTTTACACTTGTTGCACACCAAATAATATTATAATTATTTGGTACATTAGAATTACGGACCAAAACTTAATCATTTTTTAACCTTTTACCAACCGAAAAAAAAACAGCACAAAAAAACATGACCACATTTTTGGTAAAGTTTTTCTACAAACCGAAAAATATGTCGAATTACCTTCGTTTTATTTTTAGGAATAATTAATCTATTTAATCCATTATTATTAATCATTATTAATTAATCCATTAGCAGCGATTACAGGTATTACAATTAGTATTGTCTCTTTGTCTCTCAGTAAGGAGTTATCTATCAGGCGAGTTTCATACCAATTGAGTTTGCAACCAATCGAGTTGCACATCATCGAATTTCACTGTATTCACTTATTAAGAGGTAATTGATACCGAAAGCCGCAATTACCTCCTTTATTCCTTAAGAAATATTTTAATTTTCTTAGAATTACAAAACACAAAGTCTTGATCGCAGAGTTGAATACAGCAGAAATAAACCACTGAAAGGTTAATAACAATAGGAGTATTTTATATGTATAGAACTAAGAAAATCTGCAGTGGTGTCAGAATAAAATAAAGGCGAATGTGATAAGAAAATTAGTACTAAATACATAGCAGAGGAAAAATTATTTTTGAAGAAATTCGGTATAATGAACTAAGAGAGAACATCATGATGACCGTGACAATTAAAAGAAAGCTATTTTCTTTCAATAGTTAATAGTTTTTAATAGTTCTTTTAGTTGTCATCATCATCACCAGCAGCTTTTCAGTTTCTTGCTGAACCAACGGTCTCTTTCTCTTAACCGGATTGGCGAATGTTTCTTTGCTTGTTTGTTATTCATAAAGTTTGTTACTCTGTTCTTAATAGTTGATGGTGGCAATAATCAGCTCAGGAAACCCCGGATTTTTGTGCCATCCGGAACGGTCATATCAAGATTTTAGACTCTTCACAGATTTGAACCTGGTACCATAGAGTCAGCAGTTATTTGGCTAACTTTCTATTTTATATTTACTTTACATATTTCTGTAACTTTGATATTATAGTGAATTATTATATAATATTTTAGGTAAATATTTCTATCGCCTGAAGCATTGAGAAAATATAAAAAATCAAACTTTGAATTTTTAAAATCGTCATTGTATTCCTTTTCCTAACTTTAAGCTAAAATTTAAGATCTTGAAGTTTTTAACTTAATTAGAATTAATTTAATAATTCGAAATTACAAACTTCAAACTGAATAACTTCAGATCTTAAAGTTCTCTACTTGTAAATTAGAACTAATATGATAGATTGAAATTCCTAACTTCAAAGTAACAATTGCAGATCTTTAAATTTAGTGCAAACTCACTTATTGAAAATTTCAGTTTCAGTTGTTCACCGGCAACAAAGTAAAACAATTGCTTTCACAAAAATATTATTTATTTTTAAGTTCGTCAATTGAATGACAAAGTCAAGTTTTTTTGACATTTACAGAAAATAGTAATGGTTTCTTGTTTTATTAGGAGTAAACGTTAAAATTTTTATGCCGAGTTTGAAGATTGATGGTTGAACGGAGCGAACGTTGAGAATCAAAAAATTTCAAACTAGTCACAAAAAATAGATTTTTATCAAATAAAACATTTATTTTTCTGTAAATGTAAAAAGTAATGAATGAATCTAATTCAAATTCTAATTTAATTTCAAAATTATTCCTTCAATTCTAAATTAGTTCTACTAATTTCAAGTTAATTCCAGTTATTTTAGATAAGTCTATGTCAATTCTAGTAATGATAAACTACGAACAAAAATTATGTTCATCAGATTACCTACATATTTTATTAAAAATTTGACTGATACCCTGAATTTGATTAAATTACTCGCACCTATTTTATTTGGTTAGCCTTTTTTTACTAGATTATACTTTACTGATTTCAATTTCAATGACACAAGAGTATCTCGAAATTTAATCAATTGCTCCCGTATATATTATTCGGTGACTGTTTTTCTTGTTTCTCTAACTATTCCAATTCCATTTCAATTAGAGTAATATTAAAGTAATATTATACTACATAATATTATATTAACTTGATGTTAAAAAATTGAATAATGGCGGTTTGCACCACTTCTAGTTAAAGTTTAAGCGTTAGTTATATTCCCTTAAACCTTATTTTAACCAATGGGCAAACGGATAAAGTGACATTAGTTAATTTAACTAACGCTTAAATTTTAACTAGAAGTGGTGCAAACCACCATAAGAGATTAAAAAATAACATAAAGACAGGTTTTTAACGATTTCCTTAGATTACTTAGAAAATCCAATTTTAGATGGCTAATAGTTGAGCACGTTAATAGAAAAAAAAGTTCATCGAAAGTAATTTCTAGGATTTCCTAACATTTTTTGGATTTCTTTTCGCTTCAAGTTAGATACAAAAAAAGCTTCCTCACTTCTTCTCAATGGTTCTATGTTTGTTCCTTTGAACAAAACGTAGCCGAATGCCAAAACCGCTCAAGACAAAAAGAAAAAAAAAACAAATGACGAGAAAAAAAATGTTTAAAATGATCAGAAAATAAATGTTTCATTTTTTGTGTCAGATAAATGGAAAAAAATCTGCATCAAAAATTGAAAACTACGTTAAATCTGTTTCTTGGCTGTGATATTGTAAAAAGTATTTGTTAGAAAACTATTTTCTTAAAAACTTTTATAATATAAAAAACTGTTTAAGGTAAATTTTGTAAGAAAAGGCAAAACTTTTACAAAATTATTTTAGCATTTTGATTGGTCTAGATCATTACAGAAACTATAATAATCTATGTATATAACCTAAAAATAATGCTCATATCCGGAGATGATCTGCAGACGATTTTTGTACAATTTTGTGAATTAATACTTTTGACGAAAAGAAATATTTGAATTATTTTCTATTTTTCGAATACATTCTTTAGGGTTATTTGGCTAGGGAATAATTTGATGTAATATAATAATATATTAAAAATATAGTTTTTTAATTATTATTTTTAACTGATATTTATAAAATGTCAATTCATGGTTATCTCACATGAATAAACTAAAATTCACAAAAGATCTTTTTGATAGCATAATGACAACTGAACAGAACCAAATACGAGGTAATGAAACGCAGTAATATTCTTAGTTATTGTAATTTTTTAAAAAGTTTCTACAATATTTTTACTGACAACATAATATATGAAACTTGCAAGAAGGAAAATAAACCAAAAAATCACAAATTCACGCGGGAATAAAATGCTCAAGAAAAATACGATAAAATATATTGCAGCAAAGTTGTAAAGTGGTATGGGAAAATACATTAGAAATATTTTACCCACTTTAGTTTAGCTGTAACATTATTTTTGTTGATAATCTACCTGCATGAAAATATAAACCTTATAATTGGTAATGATCAATTTTAATCCAAAATCATCAAAATACTGCATTATTTTTAATTTTTCGTCTTTTTAAATGCGGTTCAAACAGGATTAGAAGACATACATTTTTATTCTGATGCTAGATATCTCATTAACAAAATTTCGGAAGTGGCCTTTAAGTTCATGCAAGTTAGCGTGTTTACTGCAGTTTGACCTTTTATCATCCTTTTGCATGAAAATTACTTTAAACGAATTTATGCGTTCAATTAAATTTTCTTTGTGTTTTTTGTATTTTGTTTACATCGTAGAATGCGTGTTAAATTTTCACGTTTCTTTAAAATTTCAATTAGACACGCATATTTTAAAACTACTCTTCATAACCTAAATACGCAAGATTTATTTTACTATAGTAATGAATTAATTTTGAGATATTATAATAGTCAATGTAAAAAACAAATAAAGAATAATGCATATACTATACCAATCTACAGTGTTTTCTAACATTTCCAAAAAATTTATGGCAGCCATTCTTGTTGAGTTTTTCTTTCAGAAAAGTAGTTTTTGAGTTACAAGATTTTATTTTAAATTTCTAAAATCAAACTAGTGATTTATAGTATTCAAGAATAGTAGGAGTGATATTCGGTTTATTAATTTTACGACTACAAAGTAAGAGTAAAATTATATCAGATTTCACAAGTGTTACTCTTGGAAATGTATTAAATTTATGAGATTAAAATCTGGAGTCAATATATCTAATGATTCGGATTTACAACATTCAGGTTCTGATATTTAACAAAAACTGAACTGACCGTTAAAATAATTGAATTTTAACCGTAAATTGAAGAATCATGATTTTCCGCTTTTTAGCAAGTTAGTGCTATGAATACTTGAAAAAGATAAAAGTAGAAAAACAAATCATCTGCAATATAAACATTCTAATTCTAATTGTGAATTTATTTCTATCCAGATCTAAGTAGTTTGTTTAAAATGTACTGGGGCACTGTCATACAAAAACCGTATTGAATTATGCCGCAGGAAAATCTGTATAATGGAAAACCTGCAAAGAAAACCTTATTCTTATAAGTATATCATTAACAAATGTTCGTGCAAGAATTTTGGTCTTGATGCAGTAAAATGCAAGTTGGGGCGGAATTTTACATAATCTATTACAATAAACCACGTGTTTAAAAATGCATTCATGATAAACTAACATAATGTAAACACTGTATGGCTTGTGCACATGCTATAGATATGGCATTATATTATAATTTACTATGTAATCACCGAACGTTAGTCCTAGTTGTCCAATGAGACTACAAACACTGATTCGACAAATAACAAAAATATAAATTTTGTTCCACATTCTCTTAGTTTGATATTATAACTATTAGAAAAAAATATTATATTTATATTTTATTTAGTACTTACTATAGAAAATCGACATAGAAATCAACCAATGGACGAGTTTTACTAGTCACAGATTTTTAAAATAATATATGAACATAAAACTTTGATCAAAATGCTATTTATCTGTATAATTGGTTGGGCTCAAAACTCAGCCCGGTTTCAGTTTTTAAAAAAGTATTTGAAATTTCCAAAAGTATTTAAACTGAGCGCCATGATTGACTAATGAAAATTAACCATGATTATGCGCTGTTGTTGAAACTAAAGATCAGCTATAATAATTAAACCTAACAAAATGTTAAAAAAATAAAATTTTTAACTGTTAAGTACAGAATACATACTACAAATTATTATAACATCACATACTACTAAATGCCACAAAAATACTTATAAAAAAGTTTTAAAACTTTTTTAAGTTATTTTCTATTTAAAGATCAGCTGTTTGAATATCAAAACAAGACGTACTACTATATATCACGTGTAACAAGTGATTGGTATCTATCTTACCAACTATTAACAGTTTTGACTTGGCAACTCAACTGTTTTTATTGGCTTCTAAAGCCGCGCTAATTTTTGAAATAGCCGGTTCGTGACGTCAGTGGCCGGTTCTTTAACAATTGTTTTCTTACCTTAGACGTACTTAAAAAATTTTGGGAAAAATTGTGAATGCTCAGTTTAACCTCTGCTTTCAAATAAAAAAATAAAAAAAAATAGTGAAACTTGTCCATTAAAAAAAAATTTAGTTTAAGTTATTATTACTCCAACATTCATATTCAAGGCAATCTGATTAAATAAAAAAAATACTATATATTTACATAGTTCCAATATTACAAATTACCATTGTGTGATAAATTATATAATATGATAAAATTGGTAATGAACAAATTTTAAAAGTAATTTTAGTTTTGCAGCAGCATAGTTTTGATTATGGACCTTTAAAAATTAATAGAAATAGAATAGAAATTAACTTAAAAATTAATTTGAAATAGATTTTTGTTAACTAGTAAAGTTAAACATAAACTAAATGGAAACGTTAAAATCATAAATTTTAACTATAAAGTAAAGAATACATAGGTACTACGTAGAATCATATTATTTAAGAAACCATTAAAATTTATTATTTTAATGTTTCTGTTTATTTTATGTATAATTTAATATTTTCTTATTAATAAACTAAAAAGAAAAACTTTCCTATGTATTCATTAATTTTAATCAATGTCAAATTGTTATAAAATCTTCTTTTCAAACCAACTAAAAATTTTCTCATTTTCTATGCATGAGCATGGTTTATTTTAAGCAAATAATGTGTCGCATTATCTAAAATTTACATTTTTCAGTTCACGACAAAGAGGTCATACTTAGAGGCTGCCAGTTGGCACCAAAAGATAATCTCGATGTATGCAAAAAACTGTTTGAAGAAGGCGACGATCTTGTACAACACTGCAGTCTTTGTAACGAAGACAAATGTAATTCGGCATCACTTGTAACCCTTTCGGTACTCTTAATGGGATTGCTTATACCAATAATATTGGTATTTTAAGTTTATCCAAAAATTTTGTAAACTTATTTCACATTTTTTTAAATGTTTGTTATACGTGAGTTATGGTTGCTGTAAATTTTTTATTTATTTTTTTTGTTTTAAGGTAGTTAAATTTTATATTATTAATTTATTATATTATAATACTTATGATACATTTTTCACGAATATTTCACAACGCTTACAGCCAGTTCAATATAATATTAAACATCTTGCTCAAAATGTAAACTACAGAGTGCTTTGTGTGAAGTGTCATTAAACAATTTACCAACTATAAAATTTTCTGTAGCAAAAAATATATTAAATCGTGAAGTAAAAATCGAAATTCGATGTTTTACGTTCACAACGTTCAATGTGCTTTACAAACTGTACCTAAGTGATATCTAAAGTTTAGTAATATGTAATTTAGATATCACGAATTTATAAATCAAAGAGCAAGTGAATTTGTTATTTTTTTAATAGAATTAGTTGTATATGCATAGCCAACATTGCCTATTTGATACACAGAGTTATCTCTAGGTAGAGTAACTTAAATTTTCTTATATGTAATATTTGTTGTATTCTTCTTTAAAATAAACAATATAATATTGTGTTGTTTGTGTAAATTACCACTCAATTATAGTTTTAAAAGTAATATCGACCAATAAAAATTCTATTCAAATTTGCTTTTTAATGCGTTTATTATAATTTTTTGTTTTACAGGAAACTGCAAAATTACCGAAATATTTTCACAAAATTATTTTAATCTTGCAAATATGTAATATTGAATACTTCAATATGTAATGTAAAATTAAAATGTAAACTTGTAAATGTAAACTATACAATCGTGAAATGTACCCAATAGTATTTAATCATTTTTAATATTTATTGCATATAACTTAAAATATGTATTATCCGTGACATACAAACTATTAAACAAGGCTCATGTTAATTAGTGAATGTTAATTTAGTACGATGGTAAAACGGAATGGGATATTTCGCTCTAACAGATTTGCCTTCGACTATTTTTCTGTCACAAAATACACCAGTGAAATTTTTAATCAACATACGTGAAGTAAACTAAAACTTTTTAAGTATGTCGATAAATTACACATTTTGGATGAAAGTTTTGTATTTCGTTATTGATATATTATGTAGAAAGTCCACCATTTATGAATGAATAATAATATTGGTCAAAATGTTCACCAAGACCACGTATGCAGATGTCGATACTTTTGTCAAAATTTTCTATTGCATTTTTGTATAATTGCGGCTCTATATCACCAATTACGCATCGGATGTTGGTTTTTAACACTTTGATTGTCTTATATCTTTGATTTGATAAGTTTTATTGTCAAATATCTGTATAGACTAAATCTTTCACATCTTTCTTTTTCTTCATGTGCCATATCCGGTTCCCCGGACGTTGGCGACCTATGTTTGTGTTGTGCGTTTGAAGTATTGTCGCACACATAGGAGACCTACTGCTTAACGCGGGCTCAAAACCGTGAGAAGTGTATACACTTTATCTCTAGAGAAATGTACCAAGCAGATTACACCCCGGTGGTTTGCCATTGCCTTCCAAGGGGAGACGGTCAGAATAAAGTTTTACTGCGCCCGGAGTCAAACCAGGCATTCAGCATTAGCAGCAACGCACTTAACCGCTTTAAAGCTTAACGCACTTAAAGCTTCTCAACAATCACTCCTAGATTTTCTGAAGCCCAAGTGCTACAATTTAAATAAATTTGATTTTTTTGAAAACTTATTTAAATAAAATTTATTCGCAAAAATTTTTGTTCTAATATGCTCAGAAAATTGTCCTCTTTTCAATAGTGAATAAAAAAAATCAATTCTTGGGATTGATTAAGTGACAGCAGTAACCAAACAATCAAATGTTTATTGATTAAAACACTAAATTTCAATATTTTGTAAATCCTCCATTGGCTCATATTACTGCTCCAACTCTCATTCCTTCTCGATATAATAAAATAATTATTTAAGCTCTTATAATATCAGTTGAATTTTTAATTTTTGCCATTTCCGAAAAGTTTATGGCATATTAAAAAAAATAAAATATCTAAGATGAACAATCCGAAAATAAACTCACACACCATCAAATTAAACAAAACGACCGCTTTCTTCAAACTAGACAATTTATTGAAATCCTTTTTTGTATACTCCAGGTGACAAAGATTTTGTGACCAATTTCTTTGAATTATATATAATCCCACCACACTTACAACTACCTGCTAAAAATAAATAGTGGATTTTCAATACTGTTGCAAAAAAATCAGGTAGGTTATCAAGTACAAAATTTTATTTAGGACGAAATGAGGTTTATGAATTTATATTTTTACTGTTTCTAGGATCAAAATAGAAGCAAAGATCGATGTTAGGATCAATATTTCGACTCGAGTAGCTTCATCTGAAAAAATAATTTTTCAGAAAAACCATTATCTTATTCAATGATAAAGTTTACGAATTGTCGACAAACAGCATGAATTAGCTTTAATTCTTGTACTAACTGAACCTTTTAAGGTTTTAGATTCAAATTCTTACCCAAAATTTGCCATGTGGTGATCATGACTAGAACCAATTGCTGAGAACGTCGTGAAATTGATTTTGGATCTTTCTCAACACTTTCACTTACAGCAAAATTATTGTTAGCTAACCGACCTTGATGAACACGTATTGTTATTGGTACGTTATGTACCAAACCAGTAGACTCAAATTTAACCACCAAATTTTTAATAGCAGTCTCAAAAAAATATTACGGTGTTTTGAAGTGGTAGTTGTCGATAACAATTATAATTGTTTTTGCTTTATGCAAGAAATTTTGAACTAACGTAAAGAGGTGGTAATTTTACTAGATGAATTTAAATTCAGAAGATATAATCTATTACAAACAAGTGAAACAAATAGTGTATACTAATAAAAAACATAATACGGCAGTGTATACCTATACTACAAAAGAAGTTTCTGTTTGTATTCAAATAAGAGGTACGCTGGAGGATAATAGTGCAGAAGATCTACATTTTATTAAATCGGTAATAATTTAAATTTTAAAAAAAGCAATATCCTAATTCTTTTTTAAAAAAGAGTTTTCCAATGCAGAAATGCTCCAAGACTTTCACCGATGAAATGAATTACAAAGGTAACTTGGTGCAATACAGAGAGTAAGAAATAGTAAAACTAAAAAATTAAAATCATTTTTAAGTTATTATCGTTAAAATAATTAAGTATGCATACTTTAAAATAATCTTAAAATAAAAAAGTTTTATCTCAAAATATAAAAATAAATATTTTTATCTGTAAGTAGTAATAGAACATTAGGTCACTATTTTATTCTACATAGAAATAGGTAACTTCCCTAATAATAGCCGATATTTTAGATAGGCACATGGTATAATTTATAAAATATAGTTGTAAGTTCAGATTAAAATGAAGGAATGAAATTAAAATTTATAAAAAATATATTATGTTTGATCTAAAACCCTTTTTCACTTGGCAAAATATAAAACTATCATTTTGATATATACGTACTTATGTTTTTCTAGCAGTCTTTTCAAGCAGCCTTCTAAAATTGCCATATGCCCACCAACTCCCTGCTTAGAAGTCCAAAGTTCCTATGTCTGCATTGAGCAGCCCTCAGCGCCTACTTCTCCATAAAAGATCCAGCGGAGAGAAGCCAAGGAAAGCCTTCAAGACCGCAGTGTATGCAATTCGCATCACTCCCGTTATAGCTAAGCAGAGAGCTCTCTGCGGCCGATGAAGGAAAGACGTCGCCGTTGCCAGTTCAGTTCTGACCCATCAAACTAGTGCATCATAGAATAGCATAGGCCTTATAATGACAGTGTACAAACCTCAAAATTTGTCCATCGCGCTGCAACATTGCCAAAAGGCCATGTCTGCTTTCGTGATTTTAAAACTGATATGTTTGCCGCAATTTAGTTCTTTGTTCAGTGTAATTCTCAAATACTAGACTTCAGATGCAAATTTTTTTTTTTTTTTTTTTGGTGAACAGAACAAGCTCAGTTTCAGTTTGGTTAACCGAAAGAGACTGCTTCTTACACCATTTCTCAACAATTCTGAAAGCATCCTGCATCAAATCACATAGGATATTCTCGAATTTCCCAGTAAGCAGTATGGTTATTAATCATATCAAATTTTTAGCATAAACTAAAAAATGCACAAAACACTTTTTCGAAAACTAAAATGTTTAAGTTATCACAATACATAAATACACTGTATTATCGCAATTCTAGACTAGTATTATCCTAGTTCATCGCCTGATGATGCCATAGTATGGTGAAAACGTTTGCGATAATACAGTGTATTTATATATTGTGATAACTTAAACATTTTAGTTTTCGAAAAAGTGTTTTGTGCATTTTTTAGTTTATGCTAAAAATTTGATATGATTAATATCGAGTTACACTACTTAAACCACTTATCTATTGAGTATGGTTATTATCATCTGCGTATCCTATGGTATAATAACCTTTCTTATTGAGACGTCGTAGAAGACTATTCATCTTTCTATAAGAACATCTATAAGAACAGAAAACTATTTTTAAGTAAAATTCAACTATAAGTAACAAAATCCAATTGTGAATGTTGTGAATCTTGTCAACAAGTGTGGTTTTTAAGCGCAATGAACACATAATGTTCTTAACGGGGCCACATAAGTCATGGTTGGCCTGATGTTTGTCTTAAAAATACAAGTTTTGTTAACAGGTGACATCTTACTTTCTGATTGCTAATAGGGTTAGTAACGGTGAAGAGGTGGTGTTTCAACCGAAGATCTGCACTTTGAGCATAAAGACGTTCGACTTTTAGAGTTTCCAACGGATTGCTATTTATAAAAACTTTTTAATTATTTTATTTACAAATCCAAAATCTAAAATCCAATTCCAAAATTATTTCTTTAAACTTTCATTTCGTTGCAATAAAATAATATAGAATGGTAACGTGACATTTCTACGATACCGGCAGCGCAGCTGTACTCTTATCATCAAAATTTGTAGTTCCTTCACAAATTAAATCAGTTAATTTACCATTTAATTAATTTATTAATCACAATTCAAAATTTTATTCAATTCTATTATAATCTTTTTATCTTCTTGAAATATGCAACTATCATCTTCTGTTTCATTTTTATTTTCAAAATCAGTCAAACATTTTTTAAATCAATAAATCCAACTATTTTCATAAAAAAAAATCACTTTATATTTCAAAAATTATTAATGTATCAAACTAAATTCAACAGACTTACAAATTAAACGTCCACTACATCCGCCATTTTTCGCAAAAGCCCTTACTTTACCACCTTTATTATTGCCAACCTTTTATTTTCAAAATCATTATTTACAATTTTAAATTTACTTTTTTAAAATCAAAAAAATATAAACATTTTGTATACTAATTTTCGAAACACGACAGTATATGAACAACGTGTAGACGGCGGTGTCATCGGCATAAAGTGAAATTTTTATTCTCAGGAATGAATGGTAAGGTTAAATTGTCTTTCGTAAAGATATTAAACAGCTGTGCAATGATTATACACCTGGCTGTGATGAACTTCACAGAAAACCAGGTAGCTTCAAGTTTGACGCAAAACTTTGCTTCAGCAGATAAGAAAATAAAATGGCAGAAATGGATTGTTTCAAGACATCGAGATGATATCTTCAGCAACTTTACCTAGTGACTAGAGCAAGTTGATAAAGTAATAGCTCTAGAGTTTTCTGTCGTCTTGATCTGGTCTGTAGATGACAACCATATCGGCTAGTTTACAATTTTGGGGAAATTATCGTATCTAATACCTACATATATAGGCTAGAACTGCTTTGCAAGGTATTTTTTTGAGATCTCTGGACCTGAGCCTTTTACATTCTTGTGAGATCTAAGGTAATTTCTTTGACATTGCCTGGTCGGTGTGGGTCGGGTCTTTGACGAGTTATTTTTTAATATGTAATAGATGAAAAAGAATACAAAATTTTACCATTTATTGTAAATGATTACAACTCAACGTATATTATTATTTACACTATTAATATGATAATCATAATCAATCAGAATAAAATTATTTCGTGTTGTCAATTATTCACCTGTTTGTTTGATATTAAAAAATTTAATGACAAGTTCAAAATCTAAATTTGTTGGAGTCATCGCCAAGTTTTTTTAAAAATTCACAAATGTTTTGAATTATTCACTTATTAATAAAAAATATTAAATTTTCATTGTAATTTTGCATTGAAACTTCCGAACATTACTATTATTTTAATAGATTATTTTATAATAATAATATAAAATCTAGATTTTTAATATTAATAATAAATTTATTATCTTCGGATATTTTAAATAATAAATATTTTAATTTTGCTCTCTTCTTAATTTTCAATCCTTTAGTATTTTATATTGCACAAATAAAATATAGATCTAGATAATAGCAAATTTTTAATTTATTAGCAGATTAATAATAGCATGTCAAGTGTATGTACATGGAGAGAAATGAAATATAAAAATATGAGAAAAAATAATAGAAAATGCATGAAATTTTATTATGCTAGTCGAACAAAGTTAAAATAGGCCAATAGTCTCATTCTTTATGTAATTTTAATTTTCTTATTATATGTACTTCAGCATAATAAAATTTCATTTTGTCGTCCTATGATAATTTGTTTCGTTTGATAATAAATTTCGTTTCGAGCATAATAAAAATCAAGAGATCACTTTTACTTATAGTATCCAGCATAACATAAATTGTATAAATAGTTCACAAAATATGCTGATGTAGAATTACAAAAATTAATAGTAGCATTACAATTTTTGCGAGACGTTTCTTTACTTTATAAATTTAGCATAATAAAAATTGCATAATCTATTCATAAAATATCATGTAGACTATTTATAAAAATCATTACTACCGTAATAAATATAAAATAAATAGAACGATAAAAATATTGCATACATATTATGATCCTTTATTTTATTATTAAATATATTTAAGTATTTATATATAATACATATTATACAATATATTATAAATTATATATAAATATTTAAATATATTTAATAGTAATAAAAGATTATATGTATGCAATATTCTTATAGTTCCACTTATTTTATATATATTTATTATGGTAGCAATGCGATTTTTATAAAGAGTCTAAATTATTTTTAGTTAATAAATAGTATTAAATGAATAATATATTAAAAAAAACTTTAATACCTTTTATTCTTTGCACTAAAATAATACTACAAACATGTTTATAATTACAGCCGAACAAATAATTCTTAATTTTAATTAGTGTAATAACTAATAAGTAATAGTAAGTTTTATAAATAATAAAATGCTAATAGACAAGAATTATTAAACTAATAAAATTACATAAACAATTAAATCCACCTTTTCAATGTAAATATATTTGTATTCATTCCCAGCACGTAATTTATGCGTTAATACGGAATTTTTTAGTTCATCTCAAGAAAATATTTTATAATTTTTATTATACTTTATAACAATAAATTCCTATACATACGTTCATCCAAATAATCGATAACATTTTGAATAACTAGAATTTTATTTTTAAGATACAATATGGTTAATAATGTAAAATAGTGGGTCATCTTCTCTTAGGTTCATTTTATAGAATTTTTAGCCATTATTTAACGGATTATTGGAATCTGCGAATAAAAAGAAGTTAAAATAAAAATTTTAAAAAATATAGTCCAAAATAAATTTAAAAATTTTATACTATTACCGATAGCTTTAATGTTCAAACTTTTTTTCAGAAGTACTTATCAATATCATTGGAGAGTTCTTATACTTATGTTGTAATCGGAATTTTGTCCATTAGAAAAAATTTTCCGTTATATTATTTTCTACAGTAGGAAATGAAAATTGGTTGTAAAAGCACGTCATGTGAGGTGGTGGTATATTTTTGAAAGTATTTGCATGGTATGCTATTTGATTTACTGATAGTCCTGAAAAACACATTTGAAATAAATTTATTAATCACAACACTCATTTATTTATTATCGAGAAAGAAAGGAAAGAAACATAAAGGAGATGCTTAGAAGAAAATTAATGTTGGTAAACTCTAATGTATTAAATTTTTCTTTTTTTACTTTCAATTAAAAAAAAAACGATATGATTTTCTGTTGGCATAAAGATAAAACATTATTGTGTGTGCAAAATGCAGCACCCCCACTTCCTCAAAGTGATAAATGTTATTATTATAATTTCAACGAAGTTCAAAAAACTCTATGAAAAATATTTCTTCATAACTTAATTAGTATTTAAAACAAATAAGAAAAAAATTACTTTAAATCATTCTTAATTTTTGATATTCAAAGAATAAGATTTAATAAAAAAAAAAAAAATTTTTTAATTTAATAAAATTTGTTTAATTTTTCAAATGGTCGCAAAATAATTACAATAGTAATAAATGATGACTTTAAACAATTGTTATCACTGACTTTTTAAGTTACTTTGTTTCATCTAAGCGTCCCAATTTTACCTTCGCCTTCCTAACATAATAATTATTATTAAAGTAAATGTGTATACTAATACTGTTTTATCAACAACAAAACAGTGAGGAAGAAATATGTAGTACCTGTTTGATGATTTGATGTAGGATTGGTAATACCATCAAAGAAAAAGCTTTATCCAAAAAGCTATTATTATACAGGTGTCTAAAATAAAATATTGTATAGTAGTATTTTCTTCATGAGTACCTATTACATTATATTATCTAATTAATTGCCACAAAATAACAATCTTTCCGTAAATGAATAAAGTACTTGCAATTTCAATTTTTTGTTGTGTATGGATCCATTTTTGTAATTGACTTTTGAACAAATCTAATTGATCCGGATTGCAACGGATTGAACTATCCATAGATAGTTCTGTGTTTCGTACGAAGTCAAAAGAGGTGAGCATATGTACAGAGATCCTATAAATTGAATAATATATGGATTATTTTTAGATCATAATAAATAAGAATGATATTCTCAATAATTTATAATTAGACGTTTCATACATATTCTTCAATTAATTGATTTAATAAAGGTATGTTCCATAATACTTTTACTTCAGTAAACCACACTTATCAACGGATCTAACTACTAAATAAAATTATTAAAAATGAAAAAAATTTAACAGTTTCTTAACATGAAAAATATATAAACTACTACATATGTACATACGCCAGTTTCGATATAAAAATAAAAAAATTAAACTACTTACTTTCAAAGTTTAATGTCAATAGATCTGCCACATAATTACATAAAAAATAATGCACTTTATTAACTTAATTAATTACATCGAATAAGCAAATTACTGGAAAAAATGTAGAATCACACTGCTTTTTACTGCATATCAGCACAAATGACCAAACAGAAAGACTCATACATAATATCTATGTAGACGCGCGCGAAAGAATGTGCGAGTCAGTAGTTTTTATAAAAAAATTTTATTTTATTATTTTATAAATTATTTTTATGAAATCGAAATAAAAACTATTAAGGTTTTTATAGAATTTAAAAGTCTTTACTTAAAATTCTAAAGTCTATATGAGATATTTTTGTAACTATTAATATTTATATATTTATTAGCATAATTTATATTTTTCGGTTATCAAAATTTAAAGACTCAAAAATTACTATGCTGTACTTTAATATCTCATATGAATTCATTACCTTTTCAATGAGCTTTAATAAAAATAATATTTATTTCTTCTTCTTCTTCTTTATGTGCCATGTCCGGTTCCCCGGACGTTGGCGACCTCTCTCCTATGTCTGTGTTGTGCGTTTGAAGTATTATCACACACATAGGGGACCTACTGCTTAAGGCGGGCTCCGAACCGCGGAAAGTGTATACACTTCATCTCCAGAGAGGATGTACCAGGCAGAATGCACCTCGGTGGTTTGCCATTGCCTTCCGAGGGGAGACAGTCAGAATAAAGTTTTACTGAGTCCGGAGTCGAACCAGGCATTCAGCATTAGCAGCAACGCACTTAACCGCTCTAGCTGACGACCATCTATTATTTAATTAACTAAATATTTATTTATCATTTTTTAATATGCATTTACAAAAATTCATATAAGGATGATATTTTTTCATTTATTTTTGCCGAGGTTTTTCTCCGTGTAACTATTCGTATAGTATTTTGTAATGTTTTTAAAATCTGCATTTAAAGTTCTTTAAAAGAACTTACTAAATATTGGAAATAATTAAAAAAATTTAATAAAGCTTAGGTAATCTAATAAGAAATTAAGCAAATAAAGATTTTTTTATTGTATATTAAGTACAATTCGAAAAACAATTTTTTTATCTGTAGATAAATGATTTTGACAAAATTTTTTCTTATCAGTTTATCTAAAAATGTATTAATGATTTCGAATCGGGTAAATATAAAATATAAATTCACCATACATTTAACAGTATTGTTTAGTTAGACACCTTTGAGTGGGGATACTGTATAGTGAATTTACAAAATGGCACAATACCTCATTTTTTTTATTTTGAATATTTTCATTATTACTGGTAAGTTTAAATTTAAATCTTTTGGTTATTTTAATTTTCATTCTCCATTTATTCAATTAATATTATTAGACCCAATTGCAACCTAAATGAAATTGAGATTTAAAATGCGTATTTTATCCTAAAAAATGCATCGACTAATTTCCAAATTTCAAATAATTTATTATTGACTCATTTTTAAACCTAAAAGTTTATTATAACAAATTATAGAATAAATTTTAATTGTCTTAATTTTTTAAAGAATTTTGCGCATCAGCTCTAAAACCCAAAATTACTAAAATAGCTGAAATGTTAATAGATACTATAGAATTTTTAAATCATTAATATTTCTACTTTCAAATTTTAATAATTTCTTTTAATGGAATTTATTGATTCATTTATTAGTAATTTGAATAATTAATTACTTAATTATATCATCACTGTAAATGATTAAGTAAGCCTACTTGTTAGCGTGACTTTAAAATAATACAATCGAACTTTGCTACCTTACTTAAAAAAACTCCATTTTAATAACTAAATATATCGAAATACTTTATTACGAACATCCCGAGTGTATTTTCAGAAATTTTCAAGAACCAAATTATGAATAGTGATCATTTACTTGTTTAGTAAAAGAAAAACTAACTTTTAGTTTTATCCTCGACAAGAATTTAAAACTCTTTTAGCAATAACCCAATGTCTTTATTCAAATTGGTACGTTTTTCTTTTTAAGTTATAAATACGATAATTAATAACAAAATAGGAACCTTATTTTTTATTCAAAATATCTGTTACCGATTTTAAATTCTCGCGCTCAATATTTGGCATGAAACGTTCATTTTTAAAAACTGCTGCAAATTGACATCGAAAAAATACATTGGAGGAGTCACCCCTCCGCGTATTTTTTTCTAAGAGCAAGCAATACGAAATAAAACAATAAGATTAAAATTCTAGATAAGAGAAATTTGTATTTTACTTTTAATTAATTTTGAGCCAAGTTTAATTCAAAGAAATTTAGTACCAAAATTAATTTAATTTGTCATTTATTATTTAAAAAGAAATTAAAATTACAAGTCGACAAGGGTTCAACGACGAACAGAACAAAAACAAATTTAACGTTCCGATTGCACTATAATAATAATCAGAAACTCTTAGTCGATAATTTAAATAATTTAGTAAAATTATCAAGTTTAAATAAATGCAGTGGTCAAAAGTACTTATTATGAGCTAAAATTTACTGCTGAACATCATTAGTGAAAATTAAAAGCCAAATTTAAATAAACTACAGCTGGTAAAAGAAGCGAATAAAAAAGTTAGCATTTATATTAAAAGTTATCAATAAAAAGCAAATCCGCTCAAGAAACCAAAGAAAAACTTAACTAAGTCATGCTGAATCTGTTTCATCATATGCAACTATATAGAATACTAAGATGAAATTGCGGTCTTTGGCAATGTACAATGGAACTCGATTGATGTACAACTGAATTGCTTAGAAATTTGATTAATGTGGAACTCATTACAGAGAGATTGTTTTGTACGCAATGAAATCTAAATATTTATTTATTATATCGGTGGAACTGACCTCTCAAAGTGTGGATACAGTAGGTCATCTTTATTTTATTTCGAAAAATAAAACAAAAATTGTTGAACATAGTTTTCGGTAGAAGAAAAATGTCGACCAATCAGAGTATTGTTTTTTTTTAGTTAGAAAAAAGTTACCTAGTGAGTGAATGAGTGTGTTTTGTATAATTACGGTACTAGTGGACCTTTTAAGGCAATACCCACACCGGAAATTATTAAAAAATATACAAAATGATATGTATTAAATGTTCGACGAATTAAAATACGTGAGATAATTGATATTTAAATATATCAATGTTGTCAAGTGCATAATATTTACATAATACGACCATCTGCACATAAAAGAATTATTGATAAGATGGATACCGCGTTTACTGACTATCGAACAAAAATAAAAACGAGTAAATGTTGCTAAGTACAGTCAATCACAAAATAAAGTTTCCACCTTTAAATCAAGTTAAATATTTTTTTATTTTCAAGAAAAGAATTGTTTTCATAATGAAAAATTGTAATAAGAATCCGTAGACATTATTGCAACGTATACAAAAGAAAACAATCAACAAAGTGGATTACCACTCGAAGTACAGCGAAAATGGTAAAATAACTATGAAATGCAACGCACACAAATAAGTTTCCAGTAATAATATACATGTGTAAAATGACTCCAATACTTGCAATTTAGAATTTTTTTAACACAGCTTTCCGTACGTTAGTCATTTGTCTATCGTCTTAGTAGAAATAGTTATTAAAATTTTTAATATTGGTGCTAATTTTGTACGAAAATGGAGAGCAGAAGAAAGCACACCGATATTGCCATGAGAGAACTCATTCTTAAGAAGATTTGTCAAGGCGAATCAATACGAAAAGTAGCCAAAATGGTAGGCAGAAGCCATACGGCCATCCTAAAAATTGTAAACAAATTTAAATATAGCGGAATATTGGCTGATAAGAGTGGTCGTGGACGCAAGAAAGTTCTAAGTGCTAGGGATGAACTGTTTGTTGTACGTGAATTAAAAAAAAATCCTAAAAAAGTGTGCCTAAATTAACCGCTGAGGTGTCGGAAAGAATTAATAAACGTATTAGTGTAGAAACGGTCCGAAGAGTGTTACGTCGAAATGACTTACATGGGCGAGTAGCTCGAAAAAAGCCATTCATTTCTAAGGTGAATCGAATAAAACGTTTAGAATTTGCTAAAAAGTACATTAACAAAAGTGTAGATTTTTGGGACACGGTTATTTTTAGTGATGAGAGTAAATACAATCTTTTCGGCTCAGATGGTCGTCAAATTGTGTGGCGGAAACCCAATACAAAGTTACGACCAGACAATGTATGTGGTACTGTGAAACACGGTGGTGGTTCTGTAATGGTTTGGGGGTGTATGGCCGCAAGTGGCGTTGGAAATTTGGAATTTATAGAAACTATAATGGATAAGCATCTTTACTTATCAGTTTTGCATAAAAATTTGGGACCTTCAGCCTGCAAATTGCGAAAGCCGCCCGTGTACCTATTTCAACAGGACAACGATCCCAAACATACCTCACGATTGGTACAGGAATACCTCTTGTACCACGCCCCAAAGCAATTAAAAACACCCCCTCAGTCCCCGGACCTAAACCCTATTAAACATTTGTGGCAAGAACTTGGCCAAAGAATGCGTCATTTTCATTCAAAAAATAAACTAGAATTAAAGACAAAACTATTAGAAGAATGGGGTAAAATATCGCCTAAAGTGACACAAAAATTAGTGCATTCGATGCTCCGGCGGTTGGAAGCAGTTATTAAATCTAAAGGTTACTCCACAAAATATTAAAGTAAGTAAATTTCGCTTAATTGCAATACAAATTCAAACTGGAAACTTATTTTTGTGCGTTGAATTTCATAGTTATTTTACCATTTTCGCTGTACTTCGAGCGGTAATCCACTTTTTTGATTTTTTTCTTTTGTATATGTTGCAATAATGTCTACGGATTCTAATTACAACAATTTTTCAATATAAAAACAATTCTTTTCTTGAACATAGAGGAATATTTAATTTGATTTACAGGTGGAAACTTTATTTTGTGATTGACAATTGTTGATCGTGTAATCATTGCATACTAAAATCCAGAAAACAGTCAAATGAATAGATTGGAGATGATTCGAGTGAGCCAAAAAAAGCAAAAACAGTTTTATCTGATGGAAAGATTATGACCACTATCTTTTCGAATAGTCACGGAATATTGCTCATTGACTATTTTGAAAAAGGCGAGCCAATCCAAAGATGTGTATTATGTATCACTATTGGATTAATTAAAAGAAAAAAATTTTTTAAATACCACATTTAGCAAAAGAAAAGTTATTTTTCATCACGAAAATGTAATTCACAAAGGTGCAAAGCTCAGGGTCTTCTTTTGATACAAAAGTAAGCGGTTTAAGTAAAAAATTTTATTCTGAATTATTTCCACGACCAAGTACGTAATAACTGATGCATAAATATAGTAGATATTTATATGTAATATATTAACTAGATTGTATGGTGCATTAATTGCAATCGCAATCAATGATATGATCACTTACAGAATTGTTGGGAGAACATTTAAATAAAAATGCTGGCAAATTTTTACAAAATATTGAAACTTTTAAATCACTATTTACTAATTATTAGGTTTAGATTTTTTATTATTCCTAAATAATGAATGTCAGTTATATTATAATTTTGTATTGATTTTGCGAAAAGTACAGTGAAAAAATGTACATATAGCAATTATTATTAGTTTTCAAATGCACTGATCTATTTCAGATTCCCTCTCAAAAAAACCATTTCCTCTAGATAGCACAGAATTTTAAAAATTTGAAATTTGAAAATATTGAAGATAGATAATAATTATGTAATTAATTAAATAATTAGAACATATGTAGAACAAATTTATGTAATTTAGAAGAACCAAATTTATCTTTATTTTATCTACATATTATGTAGGTACAAGAATAATTATTTATATAATGTAAAGTAATCACTATATAGTACGTTTTTTTAAAGAAAAACGTTAGAATTTGTACTAAAGCGGCGACCTCTAAATGTTAACCAATGAAATTATTTAAAGTTAGACGATTTTACAATAGCAAACTTTTTGCGAATTAAGTGTTATGTGTGTTGCCTAAACTGATCCGGACAAGAGAAATGTGGACAGAGTTAAATGTAATATCGAATAAACGTAGTTACCTGGTTATAACATTTCGCTTTTTTGTGGTGAATATTTAATATTACAAAAAGATTAAGTGCTATTTAAATTATCTAAAGTTTCTCGTTGTAAATTAGACTTTGCAAACGACGCGCCACCTATATTATTCATATCTTAGATCGACTATAGCTACACAAATCTAGACACAACCTTTTATACAATTTTAAAATAAAAATTTATCTACGACTGGTACATAATACATTCATTACGTACGTAATTACAGTAATGTAATACCCTTCATAAACCACACCCGTGGATTATGAATCCTTGCCCATGGATTATGAGTTCTTACACGTGGATTATGAATTTAAAGCACCGAACTGACGTCATATCAATGTTTATACAGGGTGTCCCCTTGACCGTGGAGAACCTTTGAGGTGGTGATAAAGGACACTTTTCTAAGACAAATTTTTAAATAAAATTTTTCTCCAATTCCAAACCCTTGGGGGGGTACCTCTTTAAAGCAATATTTTTAATTTCTGATTTCAAACGGCCATAGCTCCAATATTATTAATTTTTTAGACTTAATAGATTAGACCTTTTTTAAAGATCATTCGCTTATCTCTTCTTCTTCGTCGTATGCTTCTTGGTAAAAGCGTCGTGACTCTCTGAGACTAACTAGCTTGAATAGTTCTTCCTATGATTTTTCGCCATCGGCTTCTGTTCCGGGCCTTTCTAGCAGCTTGCTCCAGTGTACCACCTGTGATTGTCTTGATTTGGTCTGTCCATCTCTTTGGCGAACGACCTCGCGATCTTTTGCCTGGAACTATTCCCTGCACAACCAATCTCTCCATGTTGTCGGACTCTCTGCGTTGTATATGTCCATACAACTTTGCTATTCTTTTCTGAATGTGATTGGACAGTCTTTGCGGCTCTTGAATTTCTTCCACAATAGAGAGATTCGTTCTTTTCTCCATCGAAAACACTCTCAGCAATCTTCGCCAGCACCACATTTCAAAGGCGTCTACTTTTTTTCGTCAATTTTTCTCATGGTCCAGGTTTCCGAGGCATATAGGAGGATGAGGAACACGAGTGTCTTCATCAATGCTTTTTTGGTATTACGAGTAATATGTCTATTAGCCCATATTTTTTGTAAGCTTTTTGTTGTTGTTCTAGCAATTTTAATGCGACGTCTGATTTCGGGTGTACAATATCCATCATTAGTGATCATGGACCCCAGATATATATATATCGATTCAACACTTCGCATTTGGCTATTTCTTTAATATGTAGTCTATTTGACGCCTTTCTGTCGACAATCATTACTTTTGTTTTTTCGTGGTTAACAAATAGCCCATATTGTTTACTCTCATGTTCTAATGTGGTAATTAGTTGTGTTAGTTCTTCGGAACTACTAGCAATGAGAGCTGTGTTGTCAGCAAACCGCAGGTTGTTTATTTTTACCCCATTTATTGTAAAGCCTCCATTCCACTTCTCTAGCACCTTTCTCATTATAACTTCGCTGTAGATGTTATAGAAATCTGGTGATGTTATACAGCCTTGTCTAACTCCTTTTCCCACTCTGCAAAGATCTGAGATGTAGTTTCCCAATTTGATTGTAGCTTTGTTGTTCTCATATAAGCTTTTTATTAAATACACAAAATGTGCTGGAACAGCCATTTGATTCAATATTTCCCACAATCTGTCCCATCTAACACTGTCAAAAGCCTTTCGGTAGTTCACAAAACAGATATACACCGGGGTATTAAATTCTCGTGATTTTTCAATTATCAGACGCAGGTTAAAGATTTGTTCTCTGGCCCCTTTGCCCTTCATAAACCACGCTTGCTCTATGGCGATTTGCCACGTAAGATAGTGTTTCAGGCGTTTGTTAATCATATACAATAGTATCTTGCTAGCATGTGATATAAGTGCAATTAGACGGTAGTTATCACAGTTGTTCTTTTGTCCTTTTTTGTGGAAGGGTAGCAGCACTGATTCCGTCCAGTCTCCTGGCCATATACCGGTATCCCAGACTTTCTGACAAATTATTTGAAAAACCCTAATACCGGGTTCACCCATAGCTTTTATTATTTCCGCTGTGATGCCATCACATCCAGTTGCTTTGACATTTTTTAATTTCTTTATTGCATGTGCAATCTCTTATGTAAGGATGTGTGGTTCCTTATATTCCGGTGGTGATGATGTCTTTCTTTTTTCTATTTCCACTTTGTTTTCTTCATTCTTAAAAAGTCTTTTGCAGTATTGTTTTCATCGCTTCAAAATGTCGGTTGTATCTGTAAGTATATTATCTGCTTCATCCTTTATTGTGTAAGTTAAGGGTTTATATTTGCGTGTGATTTTCTTTACTATTTTAAAAAGTTCTCTGGTGTTACTATGTTCCGCGTGATCTTAGAGCTTCATGCACATTCGTTTCAGATAATTGTTCTTATCTTTCCAACACGATCGTTAAATATCCTGTGTGAGGGAGTTGGTCAGTTGTACTTTTCTTCCTATAAGTTTCCAGGTTTCATCGGATATCCACGGTTGGTGTTTTTCGCTGAGATTTCGTTTATAAGTTTGTTATAGTAGTTTTTGTTATGTTCCACATTTGTTCTGAGGACGAATATGCTGTGTGGTTGTCTATTATTGGTTGCATGGAGTAGCTTATCTTGTCTTGAAAGGTTGCATCTGATCCAGATATTTGTAGTATTCTTTGTGGGGTATTCTTTTTTATGGCTTGTAATTTGGTAACAATATTTGCCATAAGAAGCTTATGGTCACTCCCACATACTGCGCCTGGTAGAGTTTTCGCGTTTCGTACTGACGTGCGCCATCGTGTTTGGATTAGAATGTAATCTATCTGATTACGATATTTACCATTTAGTGACTGCCATGTATACAAGCGTCTTGGATGTTGTTTGAAGATTGTGTTGGTTATTGTTCACAAAAACACAAAAATCTATTAGCCTTTCTCCTCTTTCATTGATTTCACCTATACCATATTGCCCTATTGCATTTTTCATATAATCGTTCGCTGTTATTTTTCCAACTTTAGCATTGAAATCCCCCATTATAATCAGGATTTCCCTGTTTGAGATTTTGTCAATAATTTTTGTCAGTGCATTATAAAAGGCATTGATGGTTGCTTCATCTGCGTCACTTGTAGGGGCATAAACCTGTACTATGTTTAGAATTATTGGTTTTGTGTTTAGCTTAATCGATATTATCCTATTATTTATATCTCAGTATCTCAGTACGTATTTTGATAGATGTTTAGACATAATTACTGCTACTCCATTAATGCTTCTTTCTTCGTGTCCCGACGAATATATAACATTTCCGCTTACTACGCTGACATGTCCGTAGCCCTTCCAATGGGTTTCACAAATTCCAGCAATTTGAATGTCGTTTCTGTTAAGTTCTTCTTCCATAATCTGACGCTTGTCCGCTTTCAGTAGACCTTGTATATTCCAGGTACCTATTCTTAGAGTTTGATTTTTCACCATTCTTAAAGTGTTACCCCCCGGAGATCCGATTGAGAGACTCTTTTTGCCTCCGGAAAATTTATCCATGATAATAGTCATCATTGTGTTTTTATGGGTATAATAATTCAAGGTGGTTTTCCGTTGCCTTCCTTGATTTGATTCAGCCGCCCAATCTGGATACAGACGCTGTTTGTAGCCGCCCATTGTGGGTACCGACGCTACTGGATTCACCATATCTGGTTACCCTTACCTAGTTTAGTCTAAAGGCTAATTCAGCTACCAGGATGTGGCGCATGGAGCCAGAGTTGGGTACGCTGCGGAGACCAGTCATCAAAAACGATCTCCTGTCATTGACACTTGATATAGCCGTTTCCGATGAAAGGTACTACCTCTGCAGTGTAACACCATACACACCGCTTATCTACAAATTAGTTTATATTCCGTTATCGTCTAGAATAAACGGTTTTTGAGTTATAAATTAAATTAAGCAAAAAATGTTAAAAAAATTTTGATTTTATTTTTTTTACTTTTCTTGTAAACTCCGTATCTCTTAAGGGGTTGCGCTCACCTAGAAATTTAAAAAAATCGATTTTTTAAAAATTACATTTTCTTGAAGTATACAATGTCAGAAATATCTCCCAAAAGTTTTAACATAATCTGATTTTTTATACAGAAGCTATAAGGCTTTAAATATAGGTAAGTGTAGCAGGTATTACCACGAAAAATTCAATGTTGGCACAAAAAATATTGTGGAATAAAGAATTTTGCTTTTTTTACCGGTTTTTCGGCAATTTCAGTTTTAGTGTAGTGTAAACAGTGTGATGGTAACGTAACATTTCAAACTGCAAGTACCCGCGGTCTCGGATTTAAAATTGTATTGTTATGTGATAAGTGCGAACCTCAGTACATTCCTTCGTGCTCTTTTATTATATCTGCAGTTTTATTACAGATCCTATAAGGTATGTGAGTAAACTGTGACATCAATGCCCACCAATATCTCGAAAGAGAAGACGCTGAACGCATTTAGGTAGCAGAAAATGACGTACAAGAGAGTACCCGAGACGAAAAAATGAGTCGTCGGCAAACTAAAATTGATGTTTCCAAAGCGAGAACTTCAAGAGAAGACACAGTATATGGGCCTGGAATAGATCACTATGTATAAGTTATAAAATAATTCTTTTGCTTTAGTGTAAACTGCATTGCAAACTTAAAACGCGTTTATCTCGAAACTACATTTTCAAATCAGTGAGCAAGATATTTCAAAAACCAGTGCACCAATCGATCTCAAATTTTGTGTGATTTTTTTAAACACCATAAACTAGTCTTTAATCAAAGCTTTTGGTTTTACAATGTGTAGTTTCTATTTTATGAACTAAAAGTAATTTTTTTTTACTTAAATAAATAAATAATTTTGACTTTGACTGACTGCCATATTGTCAAATTTAAGTTTTTTAGAAAATTCTTCGATTAAAGACTGCATCAACTAATAGATTATCAAACTTTTTTTGAATTTTTGATTTTTGATAACCTGGGTTCGAATAACACTGCTCACCGCAAAACATGATTTTAAAACATGCTTGTCGAACGTTCGCTTTAACTTTGTTATTTATCAATATTTTGTAACCAAAAAATTACCAACCACTCATTAAATAAAGGTCTATTAAATACTTGAACTGTTGTACAAAGATATTCATTCAATTCTCCACAAAAAAATTGCAAAAATTACCTATTTTTTTGACGATCTAGGTGAGCGTAACCTCTTAAACGAAACGTCTTAGAAAAAAACTAATCGCTCAAACCGGATAGGTAATTTAGTGGGCATTGAACATTGATTATTATTGATCAAATAAATTTTCTTGGAAAATCAACCGTTCTCACAGAAATTCTGAAAATAATAATTATAATACACTCGCCTACGGCTCGCGTATAAACTTCATCCTCGTGAATTATAGCCTACATTATATGCTCGTTAAATAATATACTATTATTTACCTATACCCATTACAACATTGCGTAGAATATAATTAATATTTATTTAACCAGTAACAAAATGTAATATTTACGTAACGCTATGTACTGCAATAAAATAATTAAATTAAACTTAAATAAATTAATAAAAAAAATTTACATTTTTTCTCTAAAATCTCCTTTTCATCGATGTATTTGACTTTTAGGACCAGTATTTCAGTGTGCAGTTAAGCTATAGCTTAAGCTAATCTCAAGTTTAAACGAAAGCTTTGCTTTTTTTGAGTATTTCAGTTATCGTTTAACGTTAAGCGAAAGCTTAACTGAAAGATTACGGAATCGTTCAAAATTGATCGTTTAAGCATTCAGTTACGTAAACTTTTACACTTTAATCTTACTTTTTGTTGTCAAATTGCGTTTTGTCATTGCTAGTACCTACTATTTTCTAAAATAAGTAAAATGGATTTGCTGAATTTAACAGACGAAGAAGATTTTATTTTTTTATGCGTAAAAATTGTTTCCAATATTTAAACGATAAAGAATTTTTCAGAAGATATGGCTTGTTAAAAGATTGTTTTCGAAAATTAGCCAATTCTGTTACACAAAAAATTGCTTCAGTTACTAATTGGTTAGCGTACATAAATTAAAATTTAACAATAATTGATATTAACACTATAATAATTTCAAATAATTATGCCGTCACAGTTCAACAGCAACTTAAAATTACATTAAAATATTATGCAACGGGAAATATTCTGCAGGAAGTTGGTAATTTCTATGGGATCCATAAAACCACCATCTCCAAAATTGTTAAGAGTATCTAGAGCTTTGGCAAGATTGAGCAGACAATATATTGTGCTGATAATTGCTTAGAAAAAAATGTTTTATTTGTTGGTTAAGCTTACTCAAAGACGTGCGTTCAATAAAAAAGAATTGCTTCTTTGTCTTCTTGGACGAAGAAGCAATTTTTACTAATTACTAGGAAATTTTTAAGACAACTACAGGAGCGGTCAAAATCATTTTGTAACACTACAATATAAAGATGTCAAATACTGATGAGGAAATGATTAAAATTGTTAATGGGTTTTGTCAAATTAGTCGATTCTCATGTTGCCTAGGACCACTCGATTGTATTCAAATCAAAATTCAATCTCCAGGAAGCAGTGAAGCAGAAATTTACAGAAAAAGAAAATATCGTGGGTATTCTGCGAAAATGCATTAAGTCAAAATTATTTTGTTCTTTTTTGTTTAGTTAATCATGCTCTGTTCTTGCTTGGTGAACGTTGTATAGGCTGCAAAAACGCACTAAAGTCATATTTATAGAACTAGCCAAGATAATTTCTTTCATAAGTCAAAAATACATAAAGATGTTCAGAGAAAACAAACTTTCAAATTCAATTATGTCAAAATTATAAAAATTGACTTAATGCATTTTCGCAGAATACCCACGATAATATACATTTCTTTAAATTGTCGAGCCGTGTGTGATGCGAATTTAATTACTAGAAATATAAGTTAGTAGGTGGCTCCTTAGCACATAAACATGACATAAACACATATAATATGACATATGTATGACATAACCGTAAGTAAAAATCTTATTTATTATTGCCAACATACATATAAAACTATTAGTACAAGTTTAACTTTCTAGTGTAAAAGATTAGCTAAACCAATTAGAAAAAGTAACTGAAATACCAAACTGAAGATAACCAAACGCTTAAGTTAAGCAAACGTTTTCATAATCTACAGCTTACTGCAAACTGAAATACTGGCCATAAGTAAATTTTTATTTTTTTTATTACTTAATTTACATCAAATACGTACATCTTTGAAAAACGAGATTTTAAAGAAAAAATGTTATTTTATTATTAATTAATAAAATCAATAAGATTTTCTCATTTTTAAACAATTTTAAGCATTATTTTCATAGACAAATTTCATTTTTTATTCATACATTTCAAGCACAAATGTTTCAAATTCAAAATGTGATGACTAATAATTATTTCAATTACTGTGGAGTTCTAGATGTAAAATACATACAACATGAGTTAATCCTTTAATCTCTCGTGAATGTTTATGATTCGTTTTCCCAAAAATTGAAATTATTCTAACAAAATTAAGGTAATATTTGAATTATCTATAAGCTAAACCAATTCTTTCTCTAGTTAAAATTTAACCATTTGGAAAGAAACATATTTTATTCCTCTATTGGTTGAACCAATAATTTAAAATTTTTTTTAACTTTTTGAGTAAGAGTAAACAAAACTTTTAAATCACATTAAATTACACTAACTAACTTTTTTTGAAATATTTTAGGCTTATCTCTTAAATGTCCTACATGCAGCAAAGAAACATGTAAAAGAGTTGATATACCAAATTTGGAATGTGATAATAACGCCGCTAGAAAGCTAACATACGGATATTTGAAAAGTTCTTCAGAAGATTCTAAATTAGCTTGTATATCGTTGGGATACGAAATTGGTAAGTAATTCTATTGATTCCACAACAAGAATTAATATGTTTTTTTACTTATAGAAACTGAGATAATACCTGTTCAACAATGTCTCCAAATTACATCAACGGAGAATACATGTCAAGATATTTCATTATCTTTACCACCATTCATAAAACTAATCAGCTGTAGATTGGAATTAAACGAAAATTTGAAACAGTATAACGAAAACGTTATTGATGAAGAAGAGGATACTGACACATCATCGACCGCACCAACAAATCCACCCACAACAACAACGCCCGCAACAACAACAACGCCCGCAACAACAAAAACGCCCGCAACAACAACAACGCCCGCAACAACAACAACGCCCGCAACAACAACAACGCCCGCAACAACAACAACGCCCGCAACAACAAAAACGCCCGCAACAACAACAACGCCCGCAACAACAACAACGCCCGCAACAACAACAACGCCCGCAACAACAACAACGCCCGCAACAACAACAACACCCGCAACAACAACACCGCCCTTACCAACAACAACACCTAAACCAGATACTACAACACAAGGAGTCGGTTCTATTTTTGTATCATTAACGATTCTAACTACATCATTACTTTTAGTGCTAGGGTTATAATTTATTTCAATCAGATTTTTTCATTGTTTGCAAACATTTTGGGCGATCATAGCGTTTTTTACGAAAGGAGAGGGCAAAATTAAAATTTAAAGTATCTTTGTAATAAAATTATTTTGTAATATATTGTAGTGCTTACCTACTCTTTGATAATTTTCTTTTTTATGGTTCGAGGCGTTCTTTGAAAGTAAATGGTTACAAGTAAGACAATAAAACAATAATCGACGATGTAAAATTAGTATTTATTTTGCAACCTAAGTAAAGTAACAATAAATAGCAAACAGGACTAACGCAACTTGTAAACCAGAACTAATAAACTTTTTGTACGTGACAAAACGTCGTCACGCCCTCCGCTCACAAATTAGATCTTATTAAATCAAATAAAATAAAAAAAAATTAAAAAAAGGATTAACACAAAAGATTGAAATGGATCACGTCAATCTTGGAAAGCACGATGATCGACCCCTCACAAATTGGTTCCTGTATCAGAATTAAAAAAAAAAACACAATTTTATGGTAATATTAAATATAATGAATTTAAAAAAAAAATAATGATAATGACAACAATAAAAAAAACTTAAACTTTAAAATATTGAATTGAAATTACTAAAGCCGGCTCTGAATCAAAATAAAGTAATTCTTAATGCTGGGGACGAATGTACAAAATATACGCTATATTGACCCTTCGGAGTTCATGGTTTTCTCCCAAACTAAATCAAATATAACATTTAAACTTTCAACAACTTGTAGAAGAAACTGTTAGCTATGTTTTTGTAGGTTCATAATTTAAATTAAACTTTTAATTACATTATAAAATTAAAGCTGTAAAAAACAAACAAAAAATTTAAACCAAATGTTTCTCTACGCGGATATATGCGAAGTTTACATTCAATAAATGAAATTGAAAAAAGTTAATTAATAACAACAAAATGAATAAACTCGTGTACTTATTATTTTATGCAGATTTTAAACTTTCGAGTTCGAAAACAGTTCAAGCTTTTTGAAGAAGATGGAGCCTTGAATTAACGGCTTTTGCCAGGTAGATATTATCATAGATATAAGAGAATGAAATCGAGAATAAAGGATTAAACTATTACATAGTACCCCAAAAAGGTTAGTTTTTATTACAGATAAAATTTTCTATCAATTTCGACAATTTGTAATAATTCTAATTTTAAAATTAAAAATTTTGCAGTTGTAAGAATTATGAATTAATGTTTTAAAAAAAAAAATTCAGATTGCAGATAGGTAAAAGTAATTACAGCAATTGGTAATATTTTATTTTAATTCGTAAAATAAAGTTGAGTAAGGGGCTGGGTCGCATTCAGGCATGTGAGTAGCAGGGCTGACAACAGTTGAGTTGCTCAAGTGCTCGAATACCACACTACGGATTTTTAGCACCACACGGTAAAATACAAAACAGTAAACAATTTTAGAAAGAAAAACACTAAACTAAACAATTTAAAAAATTGTAATTACAATTTGTCGATATACACGGTAAATCATCTAAATAATAATAATAAAAACTTGATTTGGCAAAACTATTTTAATAAGTAAATAACTATATATAGTATAGTCGAATTTTTGTTAACTCGCGTATGACTTATCGAAAAAATTGTATGAATCAAAACTTGCAAAACGTATGTCTTAGCGTTCTTTATATCAAATGAGATGTCAGATGTCATAATCTTTGACGAGATTATATGTCAAAAATCAAACGAGATGACAGTTAAAATCATTAAAATCGACGTACGTTTAATTCATTTCCATTACAAAGTTACGGCGACGTATTCTTTTTTCTGTCTCTTTTCTAATAGTTACTTTTTTCTAAATATGACAAAGATAACCAAATGTTAAAATTAATCCCCGAACTTAAAATTAATTTATACAATAGACGATTACTTAAATTTAGAAATTATTGTATTTATTGAAAATTAAATTAAATTATAAATTTATTGAAATTATGAAATTTACAGTTATTACGTTAAAAAATGATGATTAAATTTGCGATTTATAAAAATAATAAATATGTAATTAGCACTTATACTACATGGTACGGAAAAGTCAAAAGAAAACATTATTGTAATTTAGCACAAAGTCACAGATTAAAATGCAAAGTTACATAAATCGGCGATTGGAAACCTGAAGTTGATCACAGTGGAACCTCCTAAGATTGTTAAATTTTTACGGTACAGCTCAAGATAATAATTGTTGTTGGCAATTACTTAATGTGTCCCAAACTTTGAAATCCTCTAATGAGATGTAAAACGTAATTTACCCAAATGTACGATGTGTATTTTATGGCAGTGTTGATAATTCCCCGTAATATTGGCCCGATAACGATAGCGAAAGGAAACATTAAAAAAAATCACTTCCACCACACGTACGATTTGTGTTCAAGTGGAACCACAAATTTTATTGCTCTTAACAAATCATCTTCCTACACTTGACAATTTTGACCGTACACAAATAATTAAAACAGGATTTAAAAATTTTACTTGTAATACAATAAATTGTAACAAATTAATATAGATTAATTCCGCAGGTTAATGCGAGATCTTGAGTGATTCGGATGGTGATAATAAAACTCTTTGTTTGTCAAAACTTGCAAAATGCAAGTGAGTGATTTGGATGGTGGTAATCAACTGACTAAAAAAATAAACAATGCCGAAATTTATAACTTTTCATTAATTACCAATAACGTGATGTCTTTTGTTCAAGTTGACCAATTTAAAAATTTTAAAATCATACGACAAATTTGTGACTAATTTCTATGAACAATACTTAAGCCCCAAAATAAAATATTTTTAATATCGGCGCCAGAAAGCTATAAAATTTATTATTTTTTTCAAGGGGTTCTTATGAAAATTGAATCATACTGATGTAATTCTTTTGAACAAACAACTTTATTGGTAAATAATGTGATCAAGTTTAGTAATTAAATTCTAATTTAAAAAAAAGTTAATTACCGGGTGTCTTCAAAAAGTAAAATCAGACAACATTTTCTTTGCACTGGATCTCTTCTTCACTTATCATCATAATCATAGGCATTTACTCTTTGGATATGCCACTAGATCGTAATAATTGTATTCAGCTTTTATATTTCTACAGACTCGTAAGATTCTCACTTTGATAAACGCGCGGCGGAGATGATTTCCAAACTTGGAAAATATCGGATTTCTAGTTTACACTAATTATTGTTGGGCTTTATTCCCAAACAATCCAAACACATTAACAAAACTATCAACACGCGTTTAATTCAAATAAATTTACTCGACTGTCTTTGTCAACGATCTAAGAATAACTAATGATGCTGGCCGTTGTTATTTTTTATATCTCCAACGTTCTTGGTAGATCATCCCTTTTCATTGGTGCTCCCACGATTCTTTTATTTTGACTTTCATCTAGATTTTTTTTTGTATTAATTTTCTAAATCAATGTTACTGCATGTTGGTGAGTCATAACAACGTCAACAATTAAAAATATAAATAAAATTTTATTTAAATTAAATTGGTAACTAAAACGGTAAACAACTTAAACTAAACAAAAACAACATAAATAAACGAACAAAATCAAATCGCGCACCAAATAAATGCAAAATAATAACGACACCGTAAAGCCCTGCTTTTATTACTCCTCAGGTTGCAAAGTCAATGTTTTATTTCTAAATACTTGGTGCGGACACAGCAATATATTGTCGTGTTTCGAAATGCTATAAAAACATTAATTTTATTATTTTGTAAATTATTTTAAAGTTTGAGTTTGTTTCATTATTATTTATTTATTTATAACATTGTACACATTGTATAAAGTTAAATTATTAGCTGTAAAAATAAAGGTAAAAGAAGTGAGACTAGAGGGAGTACGGCTGGTAGGTTGTAGGACAGTTAGGCTCAGGCTTTGGCGTAAAGCGGATGAAACGCCATTCCCGCAATTGTAATTAAAATTGTTTATTTTTAAAAATTAATAAATAAAGTTACATTAAGTTGAGTTTTTGCTTATTTTAATTAATAAAATAAAGTGCAAGTGATAAGAAAACCAACATAAGAGAAAATTTTAGTCAATGTGCATAAAATTTCAACGTAGCAAAATTTGTTTAAAGCCAGCTGCAAGATACCATGTGCGCTACAACACAATCAAGGTAACAAAAGTTTGAGCATTTTGAATTTACCAAATATTAAACGAAGACGAGCTCATAGCTACAAAATGAATGCCCAGTTTTAGATTAATTTTTAGAATTAGGCAAATTTAATAGATTGGCATAGCTAGGGTCATCTCAATATATGTAATACTATATTATAATAATATAATAATAATAATAATAATAATAATAACTTTATTCATCAACTCAACTTACAATAAAAAAAAATACAATTCAAAGAATAGAATCGATCAAGGGACAAAACACTCATCAAAGCTGTTTTTTAATTCTACCCTCTAGTCCGCATTTTTCGCAAGCAGTAATATCTCTTTGATCCTGCTTCTAAAGGAACGGCTGGTTCCGCCGGTCACAAACACGTCCACATACCTGTTGAAGCCTTCCGCCGCTCCTTCCGTAAAAGGAGCCTTAGAACTTCGTCGTCTTGTGAAATGGGATAGACAAGTTCTCGCTATAACAAAGATCAAGTTGATGGCGTTTCGGTCTTTTTACTATAAATTTCAACAGATAACCCGGACTATTACGCTTATATATTATGTTGCATAAGAATAAAGCGAACAGGAGTTCAAAACAAACATGAACCTTAAGGAAACCAAGTTTATTATAATAAGAGGTAGCGTGGCTACCAAATTCAATATTGTAACGAAAATTAAAACGTTTATTTATTTCTAAAGGGCTAATACAAATATTTACAGATACGGTTAATAACAATTACTACACTAAGATTAACACTATAACACTAATTACACTACAATTTATATTTAACACTAAGTTTGGATTTATTTAAACACTCTGTATACTGCTTATCACTTCACTTTAATTATTTTCACATATTTATTTATGTTAACACTTGCACGTTAAAACTGGAATTTATACTGCATTTATACTTAAATGCAGTCTTCCAAAAAATTCCATAACTCTCCAGGAATTTCTATTCACTTCTGTGCGTTTATAGATTGTACATTCAGCGATATTTGAATGACTAATGCTGTTATTATGCATGACTTATCACATATGACTCATCATGTTTGACTCATCATACACAACGTCATACATTAGTCATCAAATATAATTAGACATTCTTTCGTAACAATATCATAGGTAAATCGCATACAAAAGTTCTGCATAACTTGAAGTTTATGTTTTAAGTTAGCAGTAAGGTATCCATAATAAACTACACTGCAGTATCAAACGAAATTGTTATCGGGTTGTAAAGAATGTAACAATAAAACAAGAAGCTCGTCAGGTCAACGTTATTTTATCTACGATAGCAGCTTTTACTCCCAGTTTATCGATTTCGCTATGGGTGATTCTTGTTTGCCTATGTATTTTAGCCAATTTGATTATGAATGACTTCCTCATGAATTTATTTGGTGCGGTTGACTTTGTGCTGTCTTTCTTGATCCCCTATGTGGATGATGTGCTCACTGATGTCCCTACTGAGCAAACAGACATATGTATTGACATACTCGATGGTTACGACAGCCTACTCACATTCACCTATGAGCTAGAATCGAATAGTCTTATTCCTTTTTCAAACCTTCTTGTTAAGACAAGGTCGGATGGTACACTCGCAACAGACACATATAGGAAGCCCACATCAACTGATCGCTTTCTTAACTACAACACCTTACATCTTTTACAGCAAAAGATGAGTTTAATAAACACACTTAAGTACAATATTTATGACTGCATACTCAAAAAATTGATTTAAAAATTTGATAGATCCCAGCTAAGTTGATTGACTAAGCATTGTTTGGTAAAAGACATTTCTCCATCCCTTTAATGATCACCACGGAGAACAACCCGAAATACAGCAAGATTACATCATCTTTTGGCTGTCGGGTCCCATAAAACACTGTTTTGGTGACCACATCAAAAGGGGTGAGTTGGCCTTATCATCTCATAGCTGCAACACTCTGGGAAAAATTCTGTTTAATAACGCCAAAAACAAAGTCCCACTTATGGACCGGGCCAATGTTATTTATACGGTCAACTGCACTTGTGGTAGTTGTTACATCGGCTAGACGAAACAGTGGTTAAAAACAAGAATTGGCCAACATTGATATGATATTAAGTATGGCTCCACCAATACGGGTCTATCCGAACATACTGAGTTATATAAACATACCCCTAGAGATGAAGATATGAAGATTTTGACGGGTGAGTCTAGCTACCAGAAGAAAACATTTTTAGAAGCAGCGTAAATATCCACCATAGATAGCAATGTCAATAGGCAAAATGACTACACCTACATCAATGGTAGTTTCAAGGGTTTACTCAAAAAGTTTTACAACAAAGTATCACCTACTTGAGTTTTTGCAACTGGTTGTAGCGATTCCTGGCCGGTTTTTCGATGTTCTTAGTGCTTTTTTGTGCTGACCAGTTCCGGAGGATGTGTTTGTTTGCGTACTTATACAATTTTTCGTTAGTTTACATTTTGCACTTAACTGTTTGTTTACATTTGTTGTTGGTTTTGACTCCATCAGATAGCACTAACTTATTTTTCTGATGCTAAGAGTGGCGGCTTTTTTAAAAATTTGTGTTATTTTGTACTTATCGGGTGGCACGGCAATGCCATATGCCAATTTTAAATTTTCAGTTGTACCGCTTGCTCCTGTGCACTTGCTGTCCTTCATGACCATCGTATGTGACAAAACACACTACTACATACTTTTTCGTTCCGTTCTGATGATTAAGTAATAAAATCTTGAAAACGTTGGCCTGACTAGCTTTTTATTTTACAGGGTGACTCAAAAAAAATGATAACAAAACTTTTTATCATGAAAACTTTATTAAACTGAGGAAACACTTTTTCAATACAAATAATAATAACTAACATTATTGTTGAGAAAAATAATTATGTGGTTTCGAAATGGCCGCCTTCTACTTTTATACACAACGTCAAACGCTTCCGAAAATTTAAGGCTACGCGCCGAAGCTCTTCTATAGATATCCGATCCCACTCACGGAACAACGACTGCTTTAACGCTTCCAAACTTTTGTGGGGTGTTCCACAGGCTTTGGCCTTCAAAATTGACCGCAATCTGTAATCCATCGGATTGAGATCTGGCGAGTAGGGGTGCCATTCCGTGGATGTGATAAAATCCGGGAAATGAGTTTTGCACCAATTTTGAGTGGCTTTTGCCCTCTGCGCTGGAGCAGAATCTTGTTGAAACGTCCAATTCGCATCGCCAAAATGTGGATGAGCCCATGGAAGGACAACGGCTTCGAGAATGTCGCGTCGGTAAACCTCTTGGTTAATTTTCACACCCCGATCCACAAAAACCAAGGGGGTTTTTCCAGTTGAGCAAATTCCGGCCCAAACCATCACAGACTGTGGATATTGATGGTGCTCTACGACAGCAGAAGTACCTGGAACATTAACAGACCAAATCCGGTCATTTTGACGGTTGTGTGCTTGCTCGACAGTGAAAAGCTTTTCATCTGTGAACACAATCCGATTCCACGATAGAGGAGCGGCGCGACGAAGGAGCTGACGACATCTTTGAAGTCGCACAAGCTTGTTACCATCGGTCAACAGTTGAACTTTTTGAAGCTTATAAGGCTTGACCTTAAGATGCTCCTTAGCTATTCGGGGAGCTGATTCACGTGAAACACCGATCTCAGGGGCTATTTTTCTCATTGAGACCCTGGAATTTCGCAAGAGTCGTTTCTTGATGATTTGACGGATCTTCGGCGTGTTGACTGTTCGCTTTCTTCCGCTTCCTGGATGACGGCCGGTATAGCCACGGTTCTCAATTTGTTTGATTGTTCGGCTTACATTTGGTGCCACTATGCCAAGCCTTCGCGCGATGTCACAATTGCGCATTCCTTGTTGATGTAACCCTAAAATTTTCTCTCATTGATTAGACATCTATAAAATAAGTAATAAAACATACAACAAAATTTGACAGTTTTGTCTGAATTTTTTACTGCATATTTTGTATTTTAACATGCATATTGTTATGAAAATTTGAGAATAAATATGCGCATATTTTCAATTTTTTTATGTAATAATTCCCAGCCTTACTGATAACAATTTCGAGTAATACTATAACCAGAGCGAAAACCAGATTGAATATCGGGTAAGATATTATTACATTCGATGTGTTCTATAGTAGCTGCCGGTGAAGAACGAACTCAAATACTTTCGAAAGGACAGACACACTAATTGATCGAAGATCAGCAAATTTAGTAGCTGGCACAATGCTGGTATTACTGAATTTAAAACAAAAATTTATTAGCTTAGTTAAGCTGTGGTCACGGTGCAATTGGGGATCGTACCACAACTTGCTTTCCACGCGTCGAAACCGACAGATTAATAGAGTTGGGTGGTTGGTAGACTAAATTCGACAGCGGAAAGTGTAACACAAAATCGGGAGAGGACATCGTAAATTGGGAGAATATTCAAAATTCTTATACTCGCAGAGTCGCAAATCTACCACCAAGGACGGCTCGAGCGGATTTGAAATTTTCTACACAAGGTGGGCTAAATATTGTTGTAAATATTGCTAAATATTTAGGGCCAGTTCTACAATGTAAGTATAGGGATAGAATAAGCTATACTGCGAATATTTTACACAGTTTGCGTTCTACAATGGTCGTATAATCACATTCGAGGTATAAATTGAGGGACAAGCTATTCATCTAAAATTATGCCAATATACCTGGAAAAAGTTTATTCTTGTTTTCTATTGGTCAAATCTAATGTAAACAATAATTTATTTTCAGGTAGGTATTTGAGTTTATAATTTTATTTATAAAATTTCAAGAAAAGCATCAACGAATTATTTACGATTGTAAAATTAGAATACAAAATGCTTAATTATAATGTGTTCACTAAATTTGAATGTTTTCGACTTAGAGCAAGACGATGAAATTGTTGAAGATGTTTTGTTAGGTCGACATTGTCAAGTGTTTAAAAATATGATCGCTTATTATGTTGAATACAATAATTTGGAGATCAGATTAATTTCATGAACATATTTTCTTCTCTTTTTTTTCAAATATATCTCAATGAAATAATACTGTAACAAAAATTAAAACGTTTATTTATTTCTAAAAAGGGCTAATACAAATATTTACAAATACGGTTTATAACAATAACTAAGATTAACACTAACACATTTATTTACACTATAATTTATATTTAACACTAAGTACGAATTTATTTAAACACTCGGTATATCGTTTATCACTTCACTATTTATGTTCACTGTTTATTTATGTTAAAACTCGAGCGTTCAAATTAGAATTGATTCGTCACTAAAAATCGCGCTGCATTTATACTTAGTAAATGCAGCTTTACAGAAAATTCCATAACCCTCCAGGAATTTCTAGTTACTTCTTCGCGTTTTCTTTCGCGTTTTCTAATGCCGTTATCATGTATGACTCATCATACATGACGTCATACATTAGTCATCAAATATAATTAGACATTCTTTCGTAACAATACCAATTATGATATTTAAGAACTGTTATTAACAAATATTAACAAAGTTTCTTATGACTATTTGCGTCTACATATGAGATAATACCAATTATCATATTTAAGAACTGTTATTAATAAATATTAACAAAGTTCTTTATGATTATTTGCGGCTACATAATAATTTAAGATGATGACGCTAGTTTTAAGTATGGGCGATTTATTTAGATATTAAGAAATTACCAATTAGAAAAGTAAGGGGGACGAACTTAGATTAAGCACTGACAACATATTAATTAAGGTGACGATCTTAGTTTTAAGTTGACTAGGTAATAATTTAGCATATAAGGGTTTATTATTTTAAGATCTTACATAATATAAAATAATTTAGTTGATCATCAAAATACATATAGGCGCTATTATAAAGATTGTGGTTGGTCATTACATATGAATAGACAATTAAAACGTTACAGTCAGAGGGTATAAATTATCAAAGAGTTATTAAATCAAATTTCAAACTAAAGTATTCTGAATTAAATGATATCAAGGAGATTAACTTTGCTGGTAAATTGGTTGTTGGACTATCTTTTTTTTCTTTTTGGTTAAATAAATATTCATCGTTAAACCGAAACATGTGTTTTGTTTAATTTGTCTGTACTAATTATTCCTTCAGGTGTCCTGTCAGTGGTTACGCAACTGGCACATGTAAGTTTAGGTTTGAGGTTAGAAACAAGGTAACGACGTTAACATTCAAAGATCTATCCGCAGATTTAAAAGGACTTGTAAGTGTTACTACGAGAGGGATCACAACGTGCGAGGTTTGTTTGGCGATCACAGCTTTGGTTTGGTTTGGAACTTTGATTTGAGAAGGCGGTAATTCAAATTGAAGAACCAAATATTACATTACTTTAAAGAAGAGACTTCTGCTTCAACGTTGGAGATCACAAAAGGATACCACAGGTATTTAAAGTGTAAAATTCTTAAAGTTATGAATTGGTGAAAAACGCGTACTACGTAAAACAATCATTAATCATTTAAAACAACCAGTGCAACAAAACTTAATAATCCGCCAACATTTTTGTATAAAATTAGAAAAACATATTTATTAATTTTAAGTATTCTTGTTTATTTGTTATATTTTTGTGTTAAATTTATTATTAAAGGTACGGTGTTTTCACTAAATGCACTAAATTAGCGCTAGCCGTGGACATTACCCAACAAAGATATAAAGGAAAATTATTATTTCAGGGTATTCAACCATTTTTTATAAATTTCGATTGGTGACCAACACACTAATGGCCATGAGGGAATTTATCTGGTATGAAGTGCAAATTAAAAAACACGACAACCAATAAATTTAAATTGGCAGCCAAGACGTGGAGCTCGAAACCACGACCATTTACAAAAAAATATAAATTATAACATAACGCATGAAACTCCAATCAGCTCGAACGACCACGACAATATCGAGATTAATCCAAAATTTATTTATGTGGAATTATGATGATACAAGACATGAAAATGGATTGTATAATAAGAATTAACCTATTGCAAAAATTTAAGATTAAAATTGACGTACCAAACAAAACAATTAATATAGCCGATGAACAAATAAGATGGATAGAAATGAAGAATAAATCGGAGGAGAATATCAATAATATGACGAAGGAGCAAGCGGAAAACAAAATTTATTGGAATCGTAAAGGTAAAACCGAAAATAAAAAACGATAATGAATTTAAAAATTTTTTTTGTACGAACACAATTGGAAAAGATGTAATTTTAGATGGTAAAAACAGTTATCTGCCGTATTTGAAGAAATTATTTGAAAACAATATCGAGTTATTGAATAAAAAACTAAGAATCGCTGGAGGGTACGTTCATAAGTTAATTATAACAAACAACTTATTATTCAAATGCAAAACCTATCCGATACCCCAAGCGTACAAAAAACAAGTGTGGGAAAAAGTACAGAAAATGGAAAAATATGGAATTATTAAAGAATCATAATTATCAAATTTTTTTAGAAAAACCAAAAAATACACAAACACTTTTAAGAACTAAAATGTTTTAAGTTAACACAATATAAATACACCGTATGTATATTATCGCAAACGTTTTCACCATCAGGCGATGAACTATAGTTCATAATATGGTTGGTAATTCATTTCGTGATATAAATTTGGCACCTAAATCAATTAGATAGATTTAAAACCTTTTAAAAACAATTCAAAGTCAATCTGAAATAACAAATGTAGCCATAAAAGATTAATTAGAGCTAAGATTAAAGAAATTTTCTCCATCGTGTGTCTTACTAAAAAGTCATGATACATTTGACAGCCATTCTGGATTCCGGATTTTGGTTTGGAGGGCGGGGACTGGTCCCCACGCGCACTTAGGCCACTACACCGGGCTCATTGTACTGCCTCCGATACAGCGGCCCCCCGTCCTGTCACCTCTCAAGCCATCCCAGTTGTAGGACAAACTTAAGTATTTTGGCAGGCGGAGTGCCACTGATTCTGGCCATGTTAGGCCAGAAGTCCCCTAGCACGGCACCTCTCCTTGACACCAGAGCAGGACAGTGACAAAGCAAGTGTTCCGCTGTTTCGTCTGCTCTGTTGCAACCCCGACATTCGACACAAACCGCATTCGGTTTCATTTGCCCATCTGCTAGAGTGCAGTTGTAGGGTGTATTGCTTTAAGAGAGTATCGACTGTCTTGATGGCTGGTGCAATCATCGGCTCCGGGCCGCAGGGAAGACTATTAGAGCCGTTTCTTGCCAGCTCATCCGCTTTTGCGTTACCCTCGTTATCTTGGTGTCCCTTCGCCTAAGAGAGGGAAAGGGTATTTGAGTTTGATATCTCATCCAACGTCTGAATCCATTCTAGCACCAGGACAGAGGTGACCTTCTGACTCCTAAGTGTCACATGCGCCGCCCTGCTGTCCTTAGATATCTAAATATTTTTGTCGCATATGCATTTGTCCTGGACTGTCTTTGCGCAGTGCAATATGCCCTTCAGTTTTGATTGGAAAACTGATGTGTATTTGCCCAGCGGTACACTCATGCTTAGATCAAGTTCGGCAGAATAAACTTCTGCTCCTGAGCCAGCATTATTTTTTTATCCATCCGAGAATAGACAGATGTCATACTCGTGGGTCTCAATTAGATTCAGCAGGATATTGTATTTCCTGTCAAATCTGTATTTGGGAGGGATTCTATCGGGCTCAAGGTGCAGTAGAGGTACTCTTGCCGAGTAATCCTCCAGAATCCGCATATGGCCCGCAGTTCCTCGCCTGTGATTCCACAGCCCCCAGCTGCGTAGTCTGAGAGCAGCTCTAACCGCCATCTCCTGCACATGAAGATCAAGTGGTGGGAGGCAGAGAAGGGCCTACAACGCCGCAGTGGGAGCCGTTCGCATCACCCCCGTTACCGCCAGACAGATTAATCTCTGACATCGGTGTAGGGAGGACGTTGTTGTTACTTGCTTAGTTCTGGGCCACCAAACAAGTGCACCATAACAAAGCATAGGTCTGACAACCGCAGTGTAGAGCCAGAGGGTGATCTTAGGAGAAAGATCCCATGACCGTCCCACAGCCTTCCGACACTTCCAGAAAGCCATCCTTGCCTTGCTAAGTTTAGTTCTTAAATGTTTCCCCCAGTTCAGCTTCTTGTCAAGTATTATTCCCAGATACTTGACTTCATCCACCAGTTTTAGGAGAGTTCCCATTAGGTTGGGCATTGTCATGCCACGTAACTTTCTTTTATTGGTGAATAGAACAAGCTCAGTCTTTGCCGGATTGACCGAGAGAGAGTATTCAGTACACCAGTTCTCCAGTATTTTGAAAGCTGTTTGCATTTGCATGCAAATTGTATTTTCAAATTTCCCAGTCAGCAGAATGGTGATATCATCTGCATAGCCTAGGGTGTAGAAACCCTCTTCGTTGAGGCGTCGTAATAAGCTATCCACTACCATGATCCACAGTAGTGGGGAGAGTACTCCCCCCCGAGGACAGCCTTTAATTACTGCTCCTTTGATTTTTACGTCTCCAACGCATACCTCCACGGCCCGCCACTTCAGTACAAAACTGATTCATTTAGCAATGGTTGTGAGAACACCGTATTGGCGTAGCGCTGCGTTTATACTGTCGAAGGTGGTTTTATCAAAAGTCCTTTCGATGTCAATGAACGCTCCCAGGGTTGACTCTTTATAGCCTAGCGACCTCTCGATGCGCCCTACAACCTTGTGTAGCGTCGTCTCAGTACATCTCCCTGGGATATATGCGTGCTGATTTTCATGTAACGGTCTGTCGGTTAGAACCATATCACGAATGTTCCTGTTGCACAGTTTCTCCAACGTTTTCAAGAAAAACGAGGTTAAACTGATCGATCTATTTGATTTTGCCAGGGAGTAATCACTTCTACCTGGTTTAGGTATAAAAATAACTTGAACCTTTCGCCATTCCTTCGGTGTGTATCCGTATGCAATACACGCTTTATACACTCGCACAAGGTGACAGAGAAGCTGTGGAAGGCCCCACTGCATTAGGGCCGGAAACACCCCGTCAGGCCCAGGTGATTTGAAGGGGCTAAAAGATTTGATGGCCCATGCCGGTTTGGCGTCAGTCACGACCTCCTTTGCAGTTTTCCAATTAGCTTCAGTTGGTGGTTGACCTGTTGCGTCAGTCCAGTCGAAATCTGACACTATTCTGCTGTCGGAAAAGTGTGTTTGTAGCAGTATTTCGGCGGTTTGAGAGAAGGTTTCTGTGTATGACCCGTCCTCTCGACACAAACTGCCGGGTTGCTGTTGTGGATCTTTAGCCAAAATCTTATTTAGCCTAGCCGCAGCGGCGGTTGTTTCAACGCCACTGCAGAAAGTTCTCCATGATTCGCGTTGTTTGTTGCGAATTGCTTTCTTGAACTCCGATCGGTGCGTTTTAAACGCTATCCAATCGGTGTTGTTTTTAGACTTTTGAGCCTTATTGTAGAGCTTTCTTACCGATACCCTCAGCTGGTCGAGCTCTGCACACCACCAGGGTGTACCTCAAGCCCGCAATCTAGCTGTCCTTAACGGACATGAAAGCTTATATGCTTTTATGAGGGAGTTTTGCAGCTCATTGGCATACATCTCAATCTCCTCAGTAGTTGTAAGTTTTCCTTTTCTGGAGAGTCCAATTAACATTTTGGACTCCAGGGATGCAGACAGGTTATCTAGAAAGGTCAACCTGTCCACACTCCTTGGGTTCCTGTATTATCTGGGTTCCGCTGTTTTTGCCTTTACTTTGAAGGTTATCCATCTATGATCTGACATTGTCAGTTGATCAGACACTTGCCAGTCATATATATAATTTGAAATGCTTAACGACGCTACGGTGATATCAATCACCGAGTTGCGGTGGGGTGACACGTAAAAAGTAGGTACATTCCCGCGATTAAGTATTACTAAATTTGTATCAATAAGATATTTTAATAGAAACTTACCTCGATTGTTGCAATCTCTGCTGCACCATGCCTGATGGTGGGAGTTAAAGTCGCATCCAATTATGAGGTGTTTCCCCTGTTCCCCGCCTTCCGAGAAGGCGGCGGTTCCGGCAATTAGATAGATTTAAAACCTTTTAAAAACAATTCAAAGTCAATCTGAAATAACAAATGTAGTCATAAAAGATGAATTAGAGCTAAGTTTAAAGAAATTTTCTCCATCGTGTGTCTTACTAAAAAGTCATGATACATTTGACAGCCATGTCAGCTTCTGACGAGGCGACCATGACTAGTGATAATTTCGATAACCAATACATTAATTTGAACGTCACTGCGTCTCTAATTTTGAAAAAACAAAAGATTGAAAACGATAGTATCAAGCTTTCTCCGGCAATTGCGGATCGAGCCTCTAATGTTAAATTACCTCGAATAAAGTTGCCAATCTTCTCAGGTAATTACGTTGATTTTAAAGGCTATTTTGCTTCATTTATGACATTAATACATGATAACAAAAATTTGTTATCGGTCGAAAAATTTATCTACTTGAAATCAAGTTTGGATCACTCTGCCTTGCGCGTAGTAAGTGACATTCAAATGTCGCACGAGAATTACAATATGGCTCTTGAAATGCTACTTGAAAGATAAGATAATTCAAAATTGATAATTCAGAGTCACATTAAAGCTATTTTTGATTTAAAGCCGTTATCCAAAGATTTGTCTGCACAATTACGTAATCTGCATGACAAACTTTCTAAAAACATAAGAGCATTGCAAAATCTAAAAATACCTGTAGAGCATTGCATCGCTTTTATCTCACACATTTTAATGCAAAAACTTGATAGTGAGACAAGAATTGAATTCAGCAAACTCAAAACCAGAGAGATTCCTTCACTACTAGACATCGAGACATTTCTTAGGGACAAATCTCAATTGGTAGAGAAATTGAAAGAAAAAAATCACATTTCTTTCATTCAAAATAGACTCAAAGAACAACGTTTAATAAATCAACCTCAAAGGTTGTTGTTAGTATCTGCCAGTCAGCCAGTGTCATGTTTCATATACAACCAATTGTATTCAATTTCGCGTTGTCCAACATTTCTTGCATACTCTATCCAGCAGCGATCTGATATAATTTATCGTTTAAGTGCAAAAATTGTCTGGGTCACCCAAGCACTTTAAAGTGCAATTCACGCTTCACGTGTCAGCACTGCCATAAACGACATCATACTTTACTACACTTCGAAAAAACATCTAAAATAGAATCCCAGCACCCCAACACGGTCAAAATAATTCCCAGTGTTCCTTCAGGATCAGTGGAATCATCACAAGTTGCCTTACTATGTTACGGTGACTCCAGCCAAATATTACTTTCTACAGCATACGTGAATGTTAAAAATTCTGAAGGAAGACGGGTTTGCGCACGGGCTATTTTAGATACGGGGAATATGAATTTTTTTTATGACCGAATCTCTTCTTAAAGCACGTAATTTAAAACATCAACGTGTGAACACCACAATAAACGGAATCAACGCCGCATCAAGTCAGCAAGTAAATTTCGCCGTCAAAATCAACTTTCCTTCAATAAAAGGCAATTATAAAGATGACATATCTTGCTTGGTAGTTCCAAAAATATGCTCCTCGCTTCTATCTATCTCATTTAATAGAAATTGCATTGATATTCCTACAAACATCGAATTAGCGGACAATCGTTACAACAAATCCGCTCCCATCGACTTGCTTTTAGGTGTGTATCTTTTACAAACTGTTATGCGTTCGACAAATTTCGTTGGGGAAAAATCAACCCACATTACAAAAAACATTACTGGGCTGGATTGTATCTGGAAATATGATGAACAACGATAAAGTTCAAAGTTCAATAAAAATTCAAATCGTGTCAATATCAAATTTGTCGATCTCAAATGAAGAATAAGACAAGAGTCTGAAGAAATTTTGGAAACTCAAAGAAGTTACTCCAAAAAGCAATTTTTCTTTTTTATCGCAAGAAGAAAGGTTTTGTGAAAATCATTTTAATAATACAACGGTTCGCAAAGCGTCTGGAAGATTTTCGGTTTCCATCCCATTCAATTCGAAGTTGACCAATTTGGGGAATCACGAACTCAAGCAGTTAAAAGGTTTTTAAGGTTGGAAAAGCGGTTAGCAAATGACCCCAAATTGAAATTAAGCTACTCCTCATTCATAAACGAATACATATCCTTAGGACACATGTTCAAAATTAATACACTACAACTGCAATTTGATAATACAAGCTACAGCATAAAGGCTATGAATGTAGAATTACTTTCATCAAGCTTACTATATTATTATCTTCCCCACCATGCCGTGATAAAATCAAGTTTATCCACAACTAAACTTTGCGTGGTATTTGATAGCAGCGCAAGTTCAAGCTCCGGAAAATCAATAAATCACACACAGTTAGTTGGTCCAGTCGTTCAAAATGATTTATTGGGAACTGTCACATATGTGATCACATGATTTAAACTTTTTTCTATTGATTATTGGTAAAAGGACACTTTTCTAAGCATACTAGAACAAGAATTTTGTTGGATTATAAATTAGTTCTCGAAAAAATCAAATTTGAAAAATTTTAAATTTACATGTATTTTAGATACACCTTTTAACACGGCTGCATGATTACCCATCTTTGTGTAAGGCAAAAAAATTTAAAAATATCCTCGAAGAATGGCAGAACTCGCTAAAGGTGGAACTCGAAAACACAGATCTACGTTTACCTGGAATCCGAGATTTGCCATAAATAAGTTATTTTATAATAATGCCGAAGGCGCCCGGCGGCCTTGTTTTTTTGACTATTCCGATATTTTAATTAACCTAATAATTCGAAACCCATCGAAAACGCTATTAAAATTACGAATTTTAAAGCTTAAATGTTAACATTTCAATTTGCATGCTGAACGGGTGGCCTACAGTACTGACTCTAGACCACTCCAGACCGAGTAAAGCACGGCAAAACTGGGTATATCAAGTTACACGCCCCTGCTAATTCGCATTTTTAAAATGCCATAATTTCGATAACTATTGCATAATCCAAGAAAATTTTTGTGTTAATATACTCAGAAAATTGTCCTCTTTCCAATGCTCAATAGAAACAGTTCAATTCTTGTGATCACATACGTGACAGTAACCGATTTATTTTCTATTCTAATACGGTTTCGCCAATACAACGTCGCCTTGCCCGACGATATTGAGAAAATGTACCGGCAAATTAAAATCAATCCGAACTAACGAAAATTTCAATTCATTTTGTGGAGAAATAGTCCTAATGAACCTATAGACAATTATGAGTTGAATACGATTACGTATGGTACGGCTTCCATCAGCTATTTGGCAAAAAATTCTTTGCAAAACCTTGCAGAAATAAATGCAACAGCATTTCCAAACTTTCTAAAAGACCCTACGTCTGAGTAGTCAAAATCATGTACAAACTCAAATATTGATACAAACGAATTAAAACCCACCTGTTTACTACCTTCATGCGATTGCCCCATGACATGTTTATTCAACACAGTAGCTCCTGGCAAAATTTTATTCGCACCTGACATGATTTCCAAGTTCTCTACTTTAACAAAATTAAACCAAGTAGCAGCTTGGTTCATCAGATTCAAATACAATTGCCAAAATTTAAAACAATTACGAAACACGGGTCCGCTTACCGTGAATGAGTTAAAATGCGCTTTAGAAAATATCGTGTAGGAAGCAGACTAAAAAATTCCCAATTTTATTACCAAAGCAGCATCACTTAACAATTCATAGTTTTTGTGATTTTCATTCAAAATTACAACATTGTGGTGCTCAACAGCTTTTGTATTGCGTTCGCGACACTTATTGGCCAATTTCTGGAAAGAACGCAGCACCAAAGCTCGTCAAAAAATGTATCAAATGCTTGAAGACAAATCCGTCGTCTTACAACCCTCTTATGAGAAATTTACCATCAAAACACCTTCACCCTGAGGCTCCTGTCTTTCATAACACCGGTCTTTATTATGCTGGACCTATTCTCATACGTGATCGTAGTACTAGAGGCTCAAAGACCATTAAGGCTTACATTTGCTTATTTACCTGTATGACAACAAAGGCTGTCCATCTTGAGCCGGTCACGGACCTCACCACTAAAGGTTTTTTATCAGTTTTAAAACGGTTTATTAGCAGAAAAGGAGTGCTTCATACACTGTCAAGCGACAACGCTACCAATTTTGTTAGTGCTCACAATTACCTGAAAGATTGGTATGATTCTTTTAAATTGCAAGGTAAATCAGAACTCCATTCATAACTACTTAGCCGTCAAAGGCATCAAATGGAAATTCATAATTCCACGCAATTCTCATGAAGGAGGAATGTAGGAGAGTAATATAAAATCAACCAAATCTCACTTAAAAAGAGTTTTAGCTAATACGTGTTTAACTTACGAACAACTTTCAACAGCATTAACTGAAATTGAATCAGTTCTTAATTCTCGACTCCTTTCTTTGCTATCTTCCAATCCCAACGATCTTAACCCCCTTACTCCTGGTCACTTCTTCATTGGAATACTTTTGAGTACTGTTCCCGAGAAAGACATTACAAATCTACCGGAAAATCGTTTGTCTAAGTATCAGCGGGTGCAACAAATCACCCATCATTTTTGGAAACGTTAGAGTTTGGAGGTTGTTCCCAATATGCAAAGAAAAACAAAATGGTACACGCATCTACCCAATCTTATTCAAGTCGACAAGTTAAGATTAAGAAAAAAAGACAATACACCAACATTGGGTTGGCCACTCGGTCGCGTAGTGTCAGTGCACGTCGGTAAAGATAAAGTAATCCGTTCTGCATCTGTGCGCGTGGCAAACGGTAAAAAACGATTGCATTTAACTTATATTCTCGTTATCTCATTACGGGTGTTTTTTATTTTGAGAAAGTGGAAACAAATTTTTTTCCATGATCTGCGCTCGGTTCTCTAAAATTATTAAAGCTTTTTGTCATCTGGGTTCTATCACACATATTACTGAAAAAGATCAATTCCAGGTGTGGTGAGGAGTTTATCTATCCGAGCGATAAAAAAATATTCTCATTTTAAATTAACACCAAATACCTAAATGATTATATCGCAAATAATAAACGAAAAATTTAAGAAAAATTAAAATAAAATGGAAAAAAGTTTAGAGGTAATAAATCACAAATTAGACGAAATCATATTGCAAATGAGGTATCAATTACTACATAATACGCTTCATTTATGTATATCATATTGTAGTGTGGTTTACTACTTAATTTACTTTCTTGCTCATGTAGGTTGTATGATTCTTCGAAAGAAATGGTTACATGAAAAGACAATAAAACAATTGACAATATAAAATTATATTTATTTTGCAACCTAAGTAATAAACAACAATAACAAAAACAGGACTCGCGCAACTTGCAGGCCAGCACGTGTTTGAAGAACAAATTAACTCTCTCTTGCACGGCATTCCTTCTTCACCAATCTTACTTTTATCGTAAGCACCTACTTTACTAGACTGCCTCTAGATCGAAATATTTTTTATTCGACTATGTTATCTTCTGCATGAACGCAGGTCTCTCACTTTATTTAAGCGCGTGACGATGATGGTTTCCACACTCTGAAACAAATTGGCCTTTTAGCCTATTGGGCAAACTTCCCAAACAATTCAACTTCTTCACAAACTTTCTCGACACGCGCTTAATTAATTTAATTCGACACGACTGCTTTCGACCGCGTTTAAATGATAACTCATCTCCATATTTGTTTGTTTATTATTCCATTCTCAACGTTTTATGTTGCTAATCCTTTTCATTGGTTCTCCTATGATTCTCTTTTTTTAAATTTAATCTAGATTTAAGATTTAATGCAAGAAAATCAATGTCAGCCGTTTTTGCTATATTGATAAAAAAAGCCCCACTTTTTCTAACTTTTTCACCAACCTTACATTTTTTAAATTTTACCACCTTATACTTCAAATTCAAAATAAAAAAAAAGTTAATGAAGCATTAGGGGCGGTCAAATTCTTTTGTAACACAACAGTATATTGCATAGACTGATAAATCTCACTTGTCCACTGGACGGTTAACAATAATTAGGTCAACTTTTTGATCCCTGTAAAGCTAAACTTTAATCCCGCTGTACATAAAAATTTTAATACGTTTTATTCGAGCGTTTTCTGTACAGAAATATTATCATTTTCTTATATATTTACCTACTACAAAAAGTTGAAAATTGTAAGCCTTAACGGCAAATTGTGTCTCATCGGTACCATGATCAGAACGGTTAATTCATTAATTGTAATCCTCTTATCCTTCAAGCCAATGGCCGGTTTTACAATTGCGTAGTTAAACAAGTAGTAACAGGCTTCGACCGGATTTACAATCATTTGACAATCTCTAGTCAATTTTAGATCATACTAACTAAAGTAGTTCATTTGACACCTGTTAATCTAATATTTTCACCTTTAATGCTCCATGATCTGTATTCTATAAATAAATAAAATTAATGTTTTAATAATTACTAACTAAAGAAATCAAAATCTTAGATGCTAAAGACAAATTATTAAAAATAAGGTTATGTTTATACTGAATAACTTAAACCATATAAACTTATAGACACGCCGCGCCGCTTGTTATCCTTGCCTGCATACGAATGGGGGAGTTTCACTACTTTTTTTATTTTTTTATTTGAAATTAGAGATCAAACTGAAGCTATGGTTTCTTTTTAAATTTTTTTGAGTCTAATTGATATAAGAAAATTCAAATTGAAATTCAAAATTGTAAGGACATTGACGTCACTGGACTAACAGGAGAGGGGACTGTTTGAAGCAATCGGTATTAAGTAAAAACAGCTATGTTGTCACTTCTATTTTTCGTGAGCTGGTAAGTTAAGAATCAAATATCTAAAATAAATAATTAACCTCGAAGAGGTGAAACTTTTGTTATTTATCAACTTCAATATTAAATCAAAATGAATAGTGGATACGTAAAAGCAAACGCAGACATTTTATCGATAATCAATTACAATAAGGCGCGCAGTTTAAATATTATTTTAAAATTCAAAATTGTTTTAAAAATTCGGCGCTGAGTTTTGAGACCCACAAATTATACATATAGGGGAATGTTGTCAAGGTTGGCCCGTCGTCGTCTAGGTTGGCCCACTGCGATTTTTCAGTGTAGATCACTGAAACCACCTATGTGCGAGTGTGGCAAAACATCCCTCAATGACAACCAACTTTTCGTGCCATTACTGATTTCGGAGTGTAATGTTGAAACGTGTTGTGCACTCATTCACTGAACCAAGACAAAAAAAGTTTTCCAGCAGCTGCAAATAGAGCATGAAAACTTGGAGGAAAAACATTAATTCGTTAAGATTCGGCATCTAAAATGTGTTATGTGGATAGTCTTTAATAATTATTCAAGGGAAACATTCAATTTCGCTACCTGTTTGGATGTAGTGTGGCGCGTGTGGCGATGGAACTTGTTGTCAAGGTTGGACCGCTGCAAAAAAAAAACACGTTGGTAAATGCATAATCTGCTTGGAAGCGAATGCTTCGTCGCCTGAACCGCAACAACTCTATTGCATGCATTAAATGAAAGAAAAATGTTCATTTGAAATGTGCCAAAATGGCAAGGAGCTATTTTATTTGCCAAAACGGTGATTTGGAATTATGTGTCATGTAAATCAGTTCTCTGTGATATTATATTGTAAAGTTTCACTCAATCGAATAAAAATAAAATGAATTTGGTTTATTATTTGATCCAGCCAATTTTTTTGCATGAATTTGGCAATTCTCAACGGTAGGTCAACCTAGACAGCATTGGGCCAACCTTGACAACATTTTTTTTTTAATTCTTGCATAAGTTCTCTATTTTTTACCCAATCAATTTGCGATTGCCTCGAAAGTAGCTTTATTCCTAGGTCTTTCTGATCATGTGCTTAAATCAACTAAATTCTTTCTTACACGGAAGTTATGGGCAAAAATTAAAAGGGTGGCCAACCCTGATGACATTCCCTTATATAGCATTTTTATCTAAGTGTTATATTTATATATTATTTCAAAGAATTTCTGACTAGTGAAACACTCCCATTAAAGCAAACATAATGCGTCACGCGTGGGCTTATTTGACAGTTGTCAGTTAACCTCTAACGTGCCTGTTAACGAGTAATAATATAGTATATAACATTACTAGCAAGGTAAGAGGGTTTTTACTGGCGAATGAAGGATATGACTGACGAGCCGCAGGCGAGTCAGTTACCTCCTTGAGCCAGTAAAACCCGTTACCTTGCGTGTATTGTTTTATATTTTATTTGTTTCTCATTTGTAAAAAGGTTAGATAAATTCCAAAAAAATCTCAATAATTTGTCGCAAATGTCGTAAGCTATGGAAGCGTTGCCATGAACATGTCTGTTTATTTTTCTTTACATTTGTTTTGGCGAAAGCGAAAATGAATGTACCAAAAGAAATTATTGAGGCAGCCAGCAGTGTAAGCTTCAAGTTTATTACCTGCAAAATCAGCTTCAAGGTACGAGCGAGAATACGACGACTTCAAAAAGTGGCAAAACAAAAATAGTGTGATTGGGGTAACTGAAGATGTTTTGTTGGTATACTTGAATCAACTATCAGCTAGATTCAGCCCTAATACTTTATGGGCAAAATGGTCTATGCTGAAAAACTGCTTGGAAATGAAAGAAAATGCTCCTGTTTGCAGGTTTGTTTTCCTTAAAAAATTTATTGAAAAATATGACGTTTAGTTGTCATTTGCAGATTTCAAAAGGTAATAGCGTTTCTGAAACGAAAAAATGAGCGTTATGCGCCAAAAAAGGCCAAGGTATTATGTAAAGAAGAGGTTGAACAATTTCTTTTACATGCTCCTGATGACCAGTGGTTGCTGGCGAAAATTGTAACAATATTTGGGATTTTTGGATGTTGTCGATGTGACGAAATTCTCTCCTTAAACATGAATGATGTAGAAGATATGGGAAAATACGTTATTGTGACATTGCGGCAAACAAAAAATTTAACAACAAGAAGATTCACCATAACCGATGATGGCTGCAGCTTCAAGCCCTGCATGTTATACAGAAAATATGTAAATCTTCGGCCTTCTGGAACAGAAAGCCTAAGATTTTTTTTGACATACCGACGTGGAAAGTGCATTTCCCTTAATGTTAGCCAGCACACTATTGGTGGTGTCCCAAAGCAAATAGCGAAATATTTAGGTTTAAAAGACCCAGAGTTATACACCGGCCACTCTTTTCGCAGAACTGGAGCCACTATGGTTACGGATTCGGGTGGAGATATTTTAGCACTAAAGCGTGCAGGAAGGAAGGTGGAAGAGCACCAAAATTGCGATGAGTTATGTCGATGATTCGGTCAACAAAAAAATCGAAATGTCTAGCAAATTATTTGGTAGTAAGGAGAGTACAAATGTTCTGCAGTCCTCGAGTTCAGCAGTTTCTGAGTCAACAGATGGTTCATCATCATCAGTATCAACTCTTTCATCATCAAAAATCTGTGTTACTGGAAATAACAATTGTACCATGATTTTCAACATATATGACGATAAAACAAAATTTTCTAATGTAAATAATACTACTAACTTGTAAAAATTTTGCAAGTTAACTATCAGTTTTACAAGTTAGTGACTTGATAAAATAAACTTTCTTGATTAATATTGTGTTTTTGGAAACTGACGTTTACAAATGAGAAACAAATAAAAATAGTTTCACTTTTAACAAGATGAATTGCATGAACAAAAAATATAATAGATAATAATAGAAGCAAATTAAATAAAACAATTTTGTTTTCTGGACAATAATTAAAAAACAAATATGTAATATCTTTGTTTCAATAATAAATGAGAACCACAAATTGCTTTGAGTAGTAAAACGGGGATATATGGAACGATAGGGATTATAGTATCAAACGATCAGGTATGATTGGACATGAAGTGCCAATTTGACGTGCAAAATTTATCAAAAACTCATTAAAATTCGCTGATCAAGTGGAAAATGAGGGGTCCACTTGACGTGATTTTGCTCATAGCTGTTTTGCTTTGTTTTGTAAGATTTGATTGCAATGGAGAAATAAAAGAAGAACTTCTCTGTGCGCTAAACTTGCCAGAAAGAACAACCAGTACGGAAATGTTTAATGCACTAATGATTATTTCTTGAAACAAAATATTAAATGGAAGAAATGTGTTGCGACATGCTGTTACGTTCACTTTTAATTTTGGTTAATAAATGAAAAGTGTTCGTAACTTTAGTAATTAACTCATTGAAAACACCTCGTATTTTTTAAAGATTGCATAATAATTATAATGTACAGTTGTAATCACGAAAAAAGAAGCTGACGCAATTTTCGATATGTGTATGAAGTAAGACGAGAATTGCAAGTCAAATAAGTATTCGATATAATAAATTTAAATCATAATATAAAAGCGGATATAATAATAGCTGTCAATATACAACATTGTTTCCATAGTGACGTCCGAACTATCATAATAATTTTGATAGAAATCATGATGGAAATTTTGACCGTGGGATAAGGGCTTAAGTCGTGGACTTGATTTTAATTTTAATTTTAAAATGAAGTGTATTTCACTTCTGTTGTTCGTAGTCCACATTAAGCAGTAGGTCCCTAATGTATGTGATAACAACAGACACACACCACATACATAATATATGTACCTATAAGAAAAATGGTTTTGCAGACGTTCGAGGGACTCAACATAACACATAAAAGAAAGAATAATCACTTTCTGCTGCATTAAACATCACTGTCAGAATCGCTATCATCATTCAATTCAATAATTAAATCAGGCACTGTAATATCCAATAGTTTTTCTCTTTCATACCAATCGGAAATAACTTTTTCGGTGTGACAAATACAATTCCTCCAGACTTCCTGTGAACATTGCTCCAATGCTTCTTCCCACATTGCTATTACTTTGTCATTCCCGTTACCGTCTCGACCTATATGCTTATTATAATAACCTTTGCAATGAGCCCACACTAACTCGATTGCATTAAAGTCACAATGGTAAGGTGGTAGTCGTAACACTTCATGGCCATGCTCTCTTATTAATTCATCGACTTCGTATCGTTTCTCTCTTTTGTGCAATTTGGATAAGGCAATCAATTCTGGTTTAAAAGATTGTGGATCGTATTCAATATTGTTTTCAGTTAACCAGGTTGCAATGTTTGCCTTAGACCAGGATATCGATGGCATCTTTTCTAACATGGAATGGTATGGAGCATTATCCATAATTATCAATGACGGTTCTTCTAAATTGGGGATTAGCTTTTCAACAATCCACTTTTTAAACATTTCACCGTTCATTTCACCATGGTAGTCTTCCGTTTGAGACTTGGAAGCAAATAACAAAGATGCGTTTTTGATAAAACCCAAACTTGTTCCAGCATGAAGTACAATGAATCGTTTTCCATCATATCCTTGCGGTTTTCTCACACTTTTTACACTAGCATCTTGCCAGGATTTTCCCGGATTGCCTTTGGAAAATATCCACGTTTCGCCAAGAAAAACCAATTCACATTTGAATTGTACCTTGGAATTCTGCATATAGGTCGCATAAATTTAACTCTCAAATTAACAATATCAGTTTTCTCAATTAAGACTCTGCGGTTACCTTCCTTTTTGAATTTAAAGCCCGTTTCATGTAAAACGCGGTTTAAACTGCTATTACTTAATAAAATGTGAAGTTTCTGTAGCTCATCATTTAACGAAGTCACTGTGACGTGTTTTTCTGTAATAAATTATTGTATAATTTATTATTATTTCTTTATTATTGTAAACTCCCTTTCTTCATACATTTTGTATACTGCAAATCTAATATTCATTTTGGAGGATTCTGTTAAATCAGAAGTTTTAATTTTTCTTCGTGATCGTTTTTTTCCTGGACTGCAAACAATTGGATTCATCTTTTTTTGGTGTTTTATCCGTTGAACAGATGATCGAGATATGCCCATTGCATCTGCTACACGCTATAAAAATTTTAAATCTACAAAGTTAGTTAATGTTCTAAACAATCGGTCAAAAAATTTACCAAGAAGGTAAATATAATTCTTACATCTTCCACAGCAGTAATCGGCAATAACGAACAACCATGAACTTTCTCACGTTCAAAATATTGAAGTACATTTAAGACAAGTTGCCGGGCTTGCGATTTTAAAGTTTTACCTTGAATTGACATTTTTTATTCAATAGAAAAGTTATACCAGACGTTTAACAACTCTAATGAAATGGAAATATTATAACCCTAAAATTATAAAGGTGAATATAAGCACGATTGAACTTGAAATTGTAAAATAGCATAAAAAAATTCAATTTTAATGAAAACATTTTTATTATTCGAAAGATCAATACATAGAATTAACATTTGGAACTCTAATTTTAGGCCACTTTTTTGGACACTGCTGGCTGCATGTCACGAATAGCCCGAACGAATAGTCTGTAGGGTCTCTTGTGGATTGGTCTCACTCCATATGTGGCAATTTTGCTTATTAAGAAACCCGTTAAGCCAAAAATGAGCATCATCGCTGAACACAATTTTGCAGTAAAAACATGATATGGTTTCGTGGCTTTAATTTCTGCACCAGCTGGATCTTATACGGGTGTAGGCTAAGATCTTTGCGCAAAATTTTCCACATAGTGGACGGATAAAGCCCAAATTCCTGCGACCGACGACAAACCAATAAATTTGAATCTTCCTCCACACTTTCCTTTACAGCGGCGTTCACAGAGCGGCGATATTCTCTTCAGTACGCACATTCCTTTGACTTGTTCGTTTGACAGTTAACGCTTTCATAGGTTTTATCTAAGCAAAAAAACACCCTTTATATATAAAATATAACCAAACTTCAGTCAAACTTGTCAGATTATGACAATCGATCATATTAGCAATTACTTTCATCAAATACATTAGACTTATAATACGTACAACTTCGTGAAAAAATAGGAATCCGACCTCTAGCGGCTTGAAGTATAGGTAACGTGTAAACGATACCTACGTTATTGCATTTGATCTAAAGCTTATTTGGTTATGTTGGTTATGGTTGTTTTCATGTTTTGACATTCTTGTGTTTTATCAAAGTTTTATCTATAATTTATATAAAATGGTTAATAAACTTGGTGCAGCTTGTGCTGTATACGCCTGTGATAATTATAAGCAGCAAAAAGGTGAAAAGAAGTCATTTTTTAGAATGCCAAAAGATCCTAACCTGTAAGTGCAAAATTTTAAACGCAAAGATATTTTTTTGCTAATAACATTTTATTTTTAGTTTGAAATCATGGATTGTCGCGTGTAAAAGTCAAGATTTGTATTTATTGATGAAATCCAAGGATTCAAAATTAAAAAAATATCTCACAATTAAAACGGCATTTTTAATAAATATCTTGAACATCTTTTCTTTACCTGTCCTAAACTGAAAACTATTTTTAAATATTAGTTTAAATGTTTAAATTTATTTTTAATAAATATCTTGAACATCTTTTCTTCACCTGTCCTAATCTGAAAACTATTTTTAAATATTAGATTAAATGCGCATTAGCTAATTGGTGCAAAATTTTATACTTCATAATACTAGATGGCGCCAAAAAACGATGTCCGAAAAATTATATGAAAACCCGTGAAGTTGTACGTATTATAAGTCTATAGTATTTGCTTTCATTATAATTATTATGCACGCTAAGAACTATTGTAGCTATCTCTTTCTATCGCATACGTTGGGTATCATGTTGTTTTCGACGTACAAGTTTTCTAAAATCACACACTTAAGACATATTTATTTCAGCGTGTCTTTGTTGCATATATGTTACTAATTATTAATTTAAAAAACAAATTGTCGGAACTTAATTCAGATTGTTCTGACGTCAGCCTCATTTTTCGTGATTTCAACTTTATTATCAACATACGCGGCAGACTATACCAGCTATAGATAGGTTTATCTGCCGACCATCAAAGAAAAACCAACGCAAGTAGCAGGTGTTTGAAAATGCAAGAGAAGTTTCCCATCCGAACTTGCACCTGCAATTAAACATTAAGTCCGTTGTCTCGAAAGAACCAATCAAAAATTAGGATGATGTCTACTTTTTGAGCAACGAGACGAACGCAGTTTCAGTTTTTTCAAGAAAGATCACCAATATAGTTGATAAAAAAAAACCTCATGTAAATTATAGTTTAGGTACTCGAATTAATAATTGTATGGTTATAAGGGTTTGGAAACAACAAAAAAACAAAATATATTAATAGTGCCGGTAAATAAAGTAAACAATAGCGTTTTTAATTAATAGTGTCTTCAATGATAACAGTCTAGGTGAATTTGGTATAAATAAAGACAAAGAATATAAACAAACACGAAAATCTACAGAACTTCGAAAATAATTGAACTTCGGTAACAACAAAGTTATAAATTTGTGATACGGTTTTGTGTTAAAAAGTAAAAACTACAGTTAATTTTAATACGTGTAAAGATTTTATTATAAGTTCTGTTGAAAAGTATATTAAGTGCAATTTTGAATCGATAATAATTTTTTTTTATGGTCTTCTAAATAGATCATCTTCAGCACGAATAAATCTGCGAAAATGATCAACAAATCTGCTAAAGCCACGCCGAATATTCGTACTTAAATAATGAACTATATGGGTAAAGTACCATTTTAATATATTATTCAAAGAATGAGCCAAGTGTAATTATTGTAGAAATCATTAGTATAAGTTAAGTTTTTTGTTTATTTTTTTTGATTATTTTATTTAACCGTCCGGTCAATAACCGGGTAGAATTTATTAACTTCCCCTTAAAAAAATGTTATGACCGCTCGGATCCCCAAAGTTGAAGTAGTTTGATATCAAGTTTTCGTAAAAAATTTTTGTAATCAATCGATCAATAATAGTTATTAACCATCAAACTCGATACCCCCTCCGTTCAACGACCGGTTACCCGGGTATCCACTATGTTATTATGTATGAAAGCCGGGTTTATACACACAGAAAAATCCGTTTATCAAAGTATTTATTGTAATGATATTTTCGTAGGAAATATTCACACACTTATATTTGCTCAGGTAACCTTAGATTGCGGGAGCAGTTGGTAATTTTCAAGGGTCGAAGAATTCTTGCGTTTTCAAAAAATCAACTAAAAACAATTCTTTCAATGCAAAAAAATAAATACTCCAAAATAAATCTTCAAAAACAAATCATCCAAATTTAATTATATTCAATGTAATGTAAAATTTTATTGGGCTTGCACTTTTAATTTTATGCTTATCCAAATCGCCTTGTTATCACTTTCACACATTCGCTCTTGCAAATGTAATTTTAATTTTTCCAATTTTAAATTCAAATCAAAATTTATAATTTTAACCGCTCTTTCCAAATTAACCAAATTAATCAAATCTACTACCGTTCGGTAGCAACGTATCAAAAAATATCCAAATTATCCAAATATCAAAATAATCATCCAAAAAAAGCGCAATAATGCATTCGCATAAAAATCACTTTATTTAATCAAAAATAATTACTCACTATTTCAAATAATATCAAAACTCAGCGTATCAAAAATCAAATTTAGCGGGCATACAAATCTTGCACCCGCTGTCGGGGATAGTTGGCACAAGAAGCCTGTATCTCTATCTTTTTCTCCCCACTCTGCACTTTTCCAATTTTAAACGTTTAAAAATGAAATTAACAAATTTTTACAATTTAGCACAGGGTGGGTCGAAATATTTTGTTTCACGACATCTTCACGACGATCTTGACTTGTGAATAAATAACAATCATCAATTTTGTTTGTAATTTCCTTTATTTAAAAAATTTTTATTATAAATAATGGTAAAGATAGTAGGTAAAAAAACATCAATCCGCATTATTTTTCATTTTAGTTATTTTTTTCTTTTATTTATAAAATAGAACAGTACCGTATAAAAAAAACAAATAGATTTAATTATTTCGTACACTCCTGGCATGTCGTGGTTGAAATACAATGTTCATTAGAAATAGGGAACTCACATACCGAACATGATTTTCGTGTATTGCAACTTTTTTTAAATTCGCTCTAAAGGCAAACATGGCATACACCAATAATCTTTTTCCTTCCGGTTGAATCAAACTGTGCCTGTAGGTTTAAAGATGTAGATGCTATTGGTTGTGCAAATGCATTTATAGCTCGCCCAAAAAATTTTCAATCGCCACTTTCGTTGTGAAATTCCTTATGATTTGTGTATTATGCGAACGATTTTCGACAAATGGAGTACACAGCTCTCTGCCTAGTTGCCGATAAAATAATCGTCGTTTATAAGATTTTTTCGAAAGCATATTATTATTCTCATAATAAAGAATATATTTTGGAAAGCAGGCGATATCGAGAATATTGTAGAAAAATGCTAGAGGCCACCTTCGAGTTGATCTTTTAGTAGTATATCTTCCAAGCATTTTATCCATCGTGTCCACTCTAGGTTTTGACCAGTTATAAAATTCAATAATTTCGAGGTTTTTTTTTTGGCACCATCATCAATCTTTGCTTCCTGAATAGAAAATAAAAATGTAGCATACCAGCATCATCACAATCCAAAGCAGCCACCTCACCGTCTGGAAAATATTCATCGTCGTCACTATCCGATACGTGATCATTATCAAAATTTCTATAGAATATGCTCTTCTTATATGTTCTTCTTTGTTGTTCTTGGCAAGAGCATCTACCACTCACGTGACTGTGCAGTAGGAAGGTACCTTCCTACCTTCCCACCTGTAATTAAAATTGTTAACGAAATTCGCCAGTAAGCGCTCAATTCTAGATTATTTGAAGCACTTTGTGAAGAAATGGGATCTCAGCATACGCATCTTCTTCTTTGTGCTAAAGTGAGATGGTTGTCGAGAGGCAAAGTACTGACCCGATTGTTTGACCTGCGCCAGGAAGTTTAATTATTCTTTCAAAAGCAAAATAATTCGAGGTTCTGTGATCTCTTGTCCGACAATCCCAAGCAACATTTTCGACCTGTGAAATACCTGCCGGTTCCCTGGCACTTAAAATTTAATAGTTACCTACACCTGCCAGGGACCTGTAACAGTCATGCCACAAGCTTGTGGCAGGTCAATTAGGCCCACATTATTGCCTGTAATCACCCCGTGACAGGTAGCTAGCAAGTCTTGCCTAGTAACTTGCAGGGACCTATTACAGGGAACTTGATAGGGACCTTGGCAGAGACCTGTAACAGTTCCCTGGTAGGTACTTGGCAAAGCTTGTCAGGTACCTGTCACAGCGTGATGACAAGCAATAATGTGGGCCTAATTGACCTGTCAATAGCTTGTGGCAAGGCCGCTACAGGTGCCTACCAGAGACATGTAACAGTGAGTTTGACAGGCAAATATTGTAATGTCCAAAGAAAATTGTAATTATAATTTAATTTATTGCAATTAATTTATTAAAAAAATTTAATTCCTTTTTCGTAATTGATTTCAAATGCATAGTTTTTTGTTAGAGAGTGCAGGAATTGATTTGTTTAAATTTACATTCCATAATTTATAATTAATAATTTCTATTTCTTTTTAATTATATTATCTACGTTAATTTTGTTCGTATCCAATTTCTTATGTTGTCGATCGTCATCTATCTGTGAAAATTAATTTTAATGTTATACATATTTTTTTTACTTACCGGGATTCGAACCTACGACGCTAAAGTGTGTGTCCGTTTGTAACCCTACCCGTTAATGTGTAATGTGTAATGTAATAATGTGTGTTAAATGTGTATCAATTGTGTTTATAAATATTATTGCAAAAACGCGAAACATTTTATATAACGCGAGTATATAATAATGAATTTTTTATTAAATCTTGATTATAAATTTCTTATATACGAATTTTTAAACAAATTTTACCTGAACATATACCCGTCACCTTTTAAAAAGATTACAATGCGAATAAGACTATATCTCAATTATAACAACTAAATTTTTTGAAATAATGGAAATTTAAATTTTTTTAATTAACTACCTCTTGGAAACGGTATTTTTACTCTGTGCACAAAAATAAAAATTTCTACCACTGAAACTTTTGGTTAGTTTCCTTCAAGCAGTGGTTCAAGGATGATATTATAAATTTTAGGACTTCTGTTATAGAGTTATTGGATGTTATTTTAATTAACAATTTTTCATCATTTTTCAGTTCTACTGAAATAATACCTAATTGAAAATGAACGTTTTGCAGATGCTACTGAAACTGGGATTGTTAAAATCAAGAAACATGCAGTTTATTATTTCAGTTAAGCTGCTATAAAATCCAATAACTCTATAACAGAAGGATTTTTTGATTTTTTATAATCTTTAAAACACTGCCTAAAAAATAATAGTTGCGAAAAAAATGAATCAGAAACGTCATTAGAATACTTTAAATAAAACTGTTGTCCTAGTTGAAGCAACTCAAAAATTTCCTATAGGTTACTTAAAACTTTTGAGCTCAATATTCAAAAATTGACATTAATTTTAATTAAAATACGATTTCTTCTGATCCATCTGAGCAATTATTATAATATCTAAAGTTTTGGAAAAAAGCGTTCACTTTAAATTTTTGTTCATTACTTTCAATTTGAAAATGATTCTTTATCTTATTAAAAAATCGTTTTGGTCTTCCCATTCTTCTTTCCGAAACATCTGGTTTTTTTGCCAAATCAATAGCATTGCTTTAATTGAAAAAAATTTTTAATTTTAGTACAATTAAAAATATTTTCAAAGGTTTCTAAATAATTTTTAAATAATTTTGCTTTACTGATTTCATCTTTATTCAACGATGTTAATAATAAATTAGTTAACATTTTTGTTACATCTAAATATACTATGGAAAAACCCTAAAATATATGCACAAACGAATTTTAAAATTTCAAAGGTATAAGCGGTACCTAAGTTAGGTAATTCTACCGGATAAAGCAGGGTACTTATATTGTTGCATTCTGTGTACCGTGACACTCCCTATTGCTACTTGTGCAAGTAGCGGCTAGCTTGTTTAGTACGGAGAGAGGCTATGGGTAAGCGATACTGAGAAAATATATGCCCGGCGCCAGAAGTTACTACTAAACAAAAAAAAACCCAAAAGACGTTGCTCAAAGTTGTTTAATATAACTTCGGAAAAAAATATTTACAAACAAAAATAAAAAAAGGATACTGAAGGTATCTTTTACAATAAAAAAATTTGAAATAAAATATACTGACAACGACAAAACTAAGTTATGAAGTCACCACGTCCTTGAGTGACACCTCACCGGCTAATTTGCCGAGAAAAAAAAACAAACAGATCACCCTAAATCTTTTACGGAAAAGAAAAAATGTAATACAATCTGTAATTACTCACCCAAAAAAAATTATCACCAGGTGTTATGGCAAACTACTGTGCGACTTAACTAAGACTTCCAGAAAGCTTTGCTTTGTTCCAGCTTATGGATTGTTTCCAAAAATGGTTGGTACTGACTCTGAAATCACAAATTATACCACAAACCCCCTTCCCGCAATCAATATTAAGTGATCTGCACTCTACCAACAACTGGTAGCACAATTTAACGCAAAATTGATGTCACTCAAAATTGTGGGTAATCTTTACACAATCCAAAATCATTTAATTCACCGGCTGTTCTGTATGGCGTTATGGGTGTTAATCAGAAAAATATTATAGTTGCTGTCCAGCGGATTTTCAATATTCATAAATTGCAATTTAAAAATAAAAATAGATATTCAAACGTATCAGTCCACTAGGTGTATGTACTTAAGATGTTCGATACAACATAAAAAAAACCTCCACCACATTTTCAACGATGATGACGATACGTATTGGAAAGTAAAATTTTTCAGATAAGCTGCACGAATCCCAAATAATGTTAAAACAAATCAGTATAAAACCTAACAAAATTATAGCTTCTGCAGTTTAAAACAAAAAAACTAACTATTGCAGTTCAAGACTGTGACCCTCAGGGCTATCGCTAATTTCAAAAACCTCTTTTCTACAATACCAATTTTTATCAGCAATGTTATTAGATATCAAAACTTATACCAATTTAAAATTTACGTTCATACAGGATGATGGAAAATTATTTAAGTAACATTTAAAATATAAAATTTAAAATTTTGCAACATAAGACATTCGCAATGTTACATCTGTCGACAGATTTTATAATCTATTAAACAATTTTGTCATATTATATTCTTGTATTGAAAATCTACCGTTATAATCTTTTACGTTTCTACGAAAAATATTATATCGAAAAAATGTAGAGATGTAGGATATAATGCAAAATAAAAGTTAATTCCTACTGACCATATTAAAATTTTTCATTTTTAATTGAAAAAAAAAAAAATTTTAAAAACACTTTCTCGAACTAAAATGTTATTAAGTTAACACAATATTTAATACCTCAATATTAATACAATATTAATCCCTCGTCTCACGGATCAGGAGCAAATTTTTATAATGCGTTTAAAAATAGTTAATGAAAAGTTTTTTGTTGTTATTTATTATTTATTATTATTTGCACACGGTACGTGCACACAGTACATACACTGCGCATTGTGCAACGCAACAAATACGCAGTGATGTCAGTGATGTCGGGTTTTTCACTTGTTTTACTCGACATGAATCTTATTGGCTACTCCTATTTAAAAATACTATTTAGGCGATTAATAATAATTAGTTAACTTCTAACTAATTTTTGTAGGTGCTTTGCGCTCACACAAAAGCTTTTGTGGGTGCGTGAGCCCCGAGACACCCACGTAGTCGGCGCCACTGCCCTGTATCCGACTACCTAACTTCAGCTCCGATTATCTTTTTAAAATTAGCTACCTGAAATTTTTCAAATTTTAAAACTCCTTTGAGCATATATTTTGGGGTTTCTCTATTGTTTACTTAGATGTAATAAAATTTTATTTATTTTTGAGGCTGGGGACAAATTTACAAAATATAGGCTATATTGACTGTTCGAAGTTCATGGTTTTCTCCCAAAGTAAATCGTATATTAACATTAAACTTTCAAAAACTTGTAGAAGAAACTGCTAGCTATGTTTTTGTAGGTTCATAATTTAAATTAAACTTGTAATTGCATTATTAAATTAAAAACTGTAAAAAAACAAAACAAAAACTCTTAAGCCGAATTATAACACGCAACTATAACACGCAAAGTTTACATATCAATAAGTGAAATTGAAAAAAGTTAATTAATAACAACAAAACGAATAAACTCGTGCACTTATGCAGATTTTGAAATTTCGAGTTCGAAAATAGGGATTTTTAAAGATTTTTGAAGAAGATGAAGTCATGAATTAACGGTTTTTGCCAGGTAGATATTATCATAGATAAGAGAATGGATTATAGGATAAAGGATTAAACTATTACACAGTACCCCAAAAAGGGTAGTTTTTATTACAGATAAAATGTTCTATCGATTTCGACAATTTGTAATATTCCAATTTTAAAATTAAAAATTTTGCAGTTGTAAGAATTAATGTTATTTTTTTTTAAAATTTCAGATTGCAGGTAGGTAAAAATAATTACAGCAATTTGTAATATTTTATTTTAATTTGTAAACTAAATTTGAATTAGAGAATAGGCCATATTTAGGCATGTGAGTATATTATTTTTTGCATATTATTTTTTGTCGCCCCCGTATAATTAAAAATTGAAATTACCATAAGGTTAAGTTCATTAATTACGTAACGGTTTGTTAAAAGTGGGGGAGGGGTATTAGGAAATCTTAGTAACTCTTACGGGGCGGAGGGTCGACATATTTTTTTGTAAATTCAACTTAAAATATTTTTTAAATTAAACTTTATTTTTACGTTGGTATACTTTTTACGTCGATAATCGCTTAATGTACAGGTAACACATATTCAAAATTGTAACAATAAATTTAATTTTCTTAAATTAATTAATCTTTAATTGTACTAGAATCAAAAATTCTTTTTAATTAAAACAATTTATTAATTTTCATAGCTTCTAAACATTAATAAATAATAATTAATAATAAATAAATAAATCTGATCTAAATAACTCATCTGTACTAAATAAGTTGTTAAATAAATAAATAAGTTTTTTTTATAAAAAACAAAAATTATTATAATTATTGATTATAATTCCTATTGGTTGCGATAAATTAAGTAAAGATTTGTTTCTATTGGTTGAGAGTCGTACCAATCGCCTAGGTTACTGAAATTTTACAATTAACTGGCAATTTACAGGCCCTTTTAAATATCCCTAATTAGTACCTGTCAGGTAACAAGCTCTAATAAGTACCTGCCTGGTCCATGTCCCAGGTAACTTTACAGGCACTGTCAAACAAGCTCTAATAAGTACCTGCCTGGTACCTGTCCTAGGTAAATTTACAAGCCCTGTTGAATAAGCACCAAATAAGTACCCGGCTGGTCCCTGGCAAACAAATGCAGAAATAGCCAGGGAAAAATGTTACTTAGGATGTTTGGTTAGCAAAGTTTGCATATCTAGCAGATATTTTTTTTCTTCTGAATGAGCTGAACCTGTCTTTACAAGGAGAGCTTACGGACGTGTTTACACTACGATGCAAAATGGATGCATTTCTAAGGAAGATATTCTTGTGGCAAACGCGGTTGGCTGAAAAAGATCTGCAAATGTTCTTCAATTTAGATGATCATATAAAACACAAGAACGTTAATGAACAAGTAATAACTCATGTTCAATTGAGCACTTACAATCGCTCACAGACTCATTTGGTCGTTATTACCCAAAGAAATGCAATTATTCTAGAAACCAACAAAGGTGAGAACTTCTACCTTGTGAATAAAAAATATCGTTGTATATTCGTTTTATACTAATTTACAACGTATTTTACGTAAAATGAAAAGTATTAGTTGACAAAATATTTCGTTATTGTGCCAATCATTTTTTGCAGTTATATTTGCAATTCATAGACTAAAGAACGGCTATCAGATTCCTTTAATGTTTTGTTCGCTTTCAAACAAAATAGAATCTACTTATTTAAAATCATTTGAAGCTCTTAAAAAAGAATGTGACCGTTTGGTCACATTGTATATGTGTATATGAATTGTATATAACTAAAAAATTAACACAATTAAGGTAAGAGCGGTAGACACATTGCCTGCTTTTTCGACCGTCTAGCCATCACACCATACAATGTGTTTCTGACTCATTAATCGTCATCAGTACCGCTTACTATCAGAAACACATTGTATGGTGTGATGGCTAGACGGTCGAAAAAGCAGGCAATGTGTCTACCGCTCTTACCTTAATTGTGTTAATTTTTTTTTAGTTTTTAAAACTTCAATGCACACTGAGTGCAATAATTTTACATTTGCAAATTTTGATAGAGTGATACTCGATAACGCACGTTGGCGCGGTTCAATTTTTGTGTAGTGACGTCGCGTATAGCAGTCCACATTAAATGAAAACCAGTAGCTAATATAGTGCACATAATTAAGTGATTACATAGTAAGCGGTACTGATGACGACTAATGAGTCAGAAACACATTGTATGGTGTGATGGCTAGACGGTCGAAAAAGCAGGCAATGTGTCTACCGCTCTTACCTTAATTGTGTTAATTTTTTTTAGTTTTTAAAACTTCAATGCACAATGAGTGCAATAATTTTACATTTGAATTGTATATGAATTTTCATATACAGCTTCTTTCAAAATTCTGTTAGGCTAATTTTGAGAAGGCTAATCACTCTTCGGCGTTATTAGCTTGGCCAAATTTAATTATTTAAAATGTCGATTTTATTTAGAAGTCTTGGTAAGTGTTTTTTTTCTTATACCATAATTTTTTATTTTACACATTTTTTGCAGGTGACGTAAAATTCAAGCATTGGGATTTGTCAAAAACTACAAAAGTAATATAGAAATTGATAAATTTTTAAAACATTTCTTTGGGTTGACGTATAGACATTGTTTTCTAAAATAATTAATTACAAAATAATTATATTAACGACACCGCCGATTTTTCTCCAAATTTATGGACAGAAGCAATTACATTTTATCAGCAAACGACAAATCCTTGTGAATCATTTCATGCTAGATTTTTTTCTTAAATATTGGCAGATTTTCAAATTAGTGCATAATTATCTTATGTTATATTTCGTTCACTTTCTTTTCGCTTATCTAACGGCCTTGAAGCGCTACTTGACTAGTAAATTGCTTCCCATGTTTTCTTGATATCGCTAATTCAGTTAGGATTCGGGACACAATTTCCCGTACTCTTTTGACCACATCAAAAACGTTCAAAAATAGTCACAGGGAGACGCAATTTAGATACGCCCATTGTACAATGTTGCTATTATTTAGCAATCTTTATAATAAGCTAATATATCTTATCTGGAGTCAAGATTATTAGATATGGTTTTAACACATGAAAAATATTTATCTATAAGTATGTATGCAAAACTAAAATATAAAATTTTAAATAAATTTGTTATATTAAACAATGAAAATATGATATTAACAGTTATTACAGTAACCTAAAAATTTCCAGATCATAATAATTTTATTTCAAATTTTTGAATATTTTTAATATAAAACGAAATTATTAAACGACCAGTATCTGACGTCATATAAGGGAAAGATTTAAACAGTACAGTTTATTGTACAAACATTTCATGACAATAAACTGTACATTATCGTTTTATGGTCAGGTATTTCTCGCAAAAGAAACTGAATAAAAAGCGTTTGTATTAGTAAATTCAAATCAACCATACAAGTTACGGGCTGTGCGCTCCGAAAACATCATAAACTCAGTATTACCATTTAATATCTGAATATTCACCGTTTTGAATTTGAAATTTTCTATTTTAGTTTTATTTTTCGGGAATAGATCCCAAAGTGTCAATCCAATTTAAAAAATTTTCTATTGAAATTATGGTAATTTATGGCGTAAATAAGAAAATAAGTATTAAAATGTATGGATCATTTAAAAATTCGGGCAATAAGCTCAAAAACCGTTAAATTTAAAATGTGGTTACAGTATTGGCTGCTTCCATAAGATTAGCCTCGCTCACAATATGTTTTTATTTTATTAAAGTAATTTTGGGCATAATTTGCAATAGAAAATTACCCCTGATTAGATTTTAGGGTTGATTCGAGATTTGACGTGGTTGCAATTGTTGCAAAACTTATTAAAAAATTCCGACAAAACTCAAAAATAACAAATCTACAAAAACACAGATATTTGTTTTTAAGTAAAATTCGGCTAAAATTGTTAACAGCACCGATGCTATACAATCCACCCTCACTAAATCGAGCGCGGTGGATATTTACATGATGCACACGCACCACCCATCGAATGAGCTCTTTATAAATTTTCTATGCAAAAACCGAAACTTTCAAATCGATTATTTTTTAAAATATTCGACATAATGATATTCGCTGATAGTTTATTCGCTTCAGTTTAATGTTGTCTATCAAATGCTGCAAGAATTTGTTACGTTCACTTTTAATTTTGGTTAATAAATGAAAAGTGTTCGTAACTTTAGTAATTAACTCATTGAAAGCACCTCGTATTTTTTAAAGATTGCATAAAAATTATAATGTATTAACAAACATACGCGGCAGACTATACCAGCTATAGATAAGTTTATCTGCCGACCATCAAAGAAAAACCAACGCAAGTAGCAGGTGTTTGAAAATGCAAGAGAAGTTTCCCATCCGAACTTGCACTTGCAGTTAAACATTAAGTTCGTTGTCTCGAAAGAACCAATCAAAAATTAGGATGATGTCAACTTTTTGAGCAACGAGACGAACGCAGTTTCAGTTTTTTCAAGAAAGGTCACTAATATAGTTGATAAAGAAAAACTCATGTAAATTATGGTTTAGGTACTCGAATTAATAATTATATGGTTATAAGGGTTTGGAAACAACAAAAAAACAAAATATATTAATAGTGCCGGTAAATAAAGTAAACAATAGCGTTTTTAATTAATAGTGTCTTCAATGATAACAGTCTAGGTGAATTTGGTATAAATAAGGACAAAGAATATAAACAAACACGAAAATCTACTTAAATAAATCTAATTTTAATACGTGTAAAGATTTTATTATAAGTTCTGTCGAAAAGTATATTAAGTGCAATTTTGGATCGATAATAATTTTTTTATGGTCTTCTAAATACATCATCTTCAGCACGAATAAATCTGCGAAAGTGATCAACAAATCTGCTAAAGCCACGCCGAATATTCGTACTTAAATAATGAACTACTGGCTCACAAAATTGATGACACAAACTAAACCTAACGATAAAACGCTGTATATTTTCTAAACTAATAATCTTTCATTAATTTTTTTTTTACAGAATTATTCCAATATGATTTGAAATTCGAGAAAACCTAGTTAAATTAAAAAATATATTTTGTAAATAAGAAATTAAACATCAAACGTGAAAAATGTAATTTTTGCATTACACAAAATTAATGACACAAGCACAAAATTTATTGGTTTTTATTTAATTTTTTAATGCCTAATAAATAGTTGAGCCGCCTCGAGCATCAATGACAGCCTGCAGACGTTTTGGCATGCTTGCAACTAGTTTTTGAGTAACACTTGCCTTAATTTTACTTCATTCTTCAACTAATCTTTAGTTTTAAAGTAGTCTTACTCGTAATTGCAGATTTCTGATTCTACGTTTTAATTCCGTCCAAAGATGCTCAATTGGATTGAGATGGGGCGATTGGGGCGGCGCATGCAATTGTTTTGGGACGTTAAAATCAACCTCATCTTTACCAAATGAGCTATATGTTTGGGGTCGTTGTCATGTTAAATCCACCAAACTTTAAGAATGCCTAAATTATTGACACTAGTTTTTAAATTTTTCTGTAAAACTTTCATTGTAGTGTTCTTTGTTAATTTTTACATCTATAAATTCCTAATTTCCGACGCCGCCTGAAGCCATACACCTCCAAACCATTACATTTCCACCACCGTATTTTATTGTAGCACAAAGATTTTCTTTCTTCGGTTGTGTATTGATTGTCCTCCACACCATTTGTTTTCTATCAGATTCAAAAATGTTATATTTGCCCTCATCTGAGAACAGCACGTTATTCCAGAATTCTGGACATTCATTTACATATTTTTTGGTGAATTTTAGTCGCTTCTTTCTGTTCACCTCTGAAATGAATGGTTTTTTACGTACTACACGGCGATTAAAACCATTATTTTGCAATGTTCTGCGTATTGTTTCATCAGATATGGCTTTCTTGATTATTTCAGACACTTCTGTCCTTAAATTAGAAATTGATTTCTTTGGGTTTTTTAATCTTCCTCACTAAATACTGTTCATTGTGAGGTTTAAGTATTTTCTTTCTACTTCGCTCAGCTTTATTTTGTAAAGTTTCCTCATTTTTAAATTTATTTATCACATATTTGATCGTTGAAAATGATCTACCGACTAGTTTTCCAACTTCACGATAAATTTTTCTTCACAAACTAGTTTTAAAATTATTTTTCTTTCAGTAATGTTGGCTTCTCTACGCATTTGATTTATTTTAAATAATTGAACACTTATTACTCACGCAAAATATGAACTGATGCAGAATTTTGCTGTGCATTTTATTATAACAATATGTTGATAACAAATATCTTATAAAAAGTACCCCTATGCGGATTTTTAATTACCCTTTTATACTTGTGTCATTAATTTTGTGTAATGCAATTGTTACATTTTTCACGTTTGATGTTTAGTTTCTTATTTACAAAATATTTTTTTAAATTTAACTAGGTTTTCTAGAATTTCAAATCATATTTGAATAATTCTGTAAAAAAAAAAATTAGTGAAAATTTATAAATTTAGAAAATATACAACGTTTTATCGTTAGGCTTAGTTTGTGTCATCAATTTTGTGAGCCAGTATATGGGTAAAGTACCATTTTAATATGTTATTCAAAGAATGAGCCAAGTGTAATTATTGTAGAAATCATTAGTATAAGTTAAGTTTCTAGTTTATTTTTTTGATTATTTTATTTAAATACTAATCAGAATGAATGAAGCGTGAATGTTGTGGTTAAAATTAGTAATAAGTTGATTATATTTAAAATTTATTATATTTGTGTAAATAAAATTATTGTTATGGCAAAGATTTTTAATTTTTCTAATAAGCTAAAACCAATAAGTCAGAATTTCTACCAGGCCCGGGAAAAGTTTTATTCTCTCCGTGAGAGCCAACCGGAGAATTGTTGGTAAGTCTAAAAAAATTAGGAAAACGCAACAAATTTTAATCGTGTCTATAATATTTTTCGGTGGACACTTTGGCATCTGCTCCCTACGCGTGTACTACACTACACAAAAATTAACTGCAAAAAGACTGCAAATTTTGATAGAGTGATACTCGATAACGCACGTTGGCGCGGTTTAATTTTTGTGTAGTGACGTCGCGTATTAGGAGTCTACATTAAATGAAAACCAGTAGCTAGTATAGTGCAAATAATTAAGTGATTACATAGTAAGCGGTACTGATGACGACTAATGAGTCAGAAACACATTGTGTGATGGCTAGACGGTCGAAAAAGCAGGCAATGTGTCTACCGCTCTTACCTTAATTATGTTAGTTTTTTATATGTTAATTGTTTAACATTTTTAATTGTTTTCAATCAGTCAGTGGTCTTTCGATCATATTTCAATATTTATAACAAAGAAGAAATCGGTGCACATTTCTGATTTAACATTTGTTATACAGTGTGTTCACGATAAGAGGTAACAGTGAATAATTCTTATATCTTAATAGATACAAAAAAAGTTTAAATAGTTTTTTATTCAATTCAACATTTACCATCGGAAACTGCGAAGGTAAATTTTTTTGTACTTCAAACTCAACCGGAAGTAAACAAAATGGCAACATGTCTTTTCTTCGCATTTTTGTAATCTGCAATTTTCTCACTATACGTACATATAAAATTATCATAGGGTTACATAAGAAAATTTTCGAGAAAAATACAAGATTTAAGCAAACAATAAATTTATTAATTATTTAATTTATTTAGTGTGCTATGGAAAACAAAATAACATCACAGTACAGAAAACAACCTGTCTGATAAATTGTTCAAAATTTTCACCATTTTGTTCAAGACTTGATACTAATCTACGCAGAAGTTCATCATTAGTTCCTTTTTGTATTTAATTTGGTAATAATTGATCGCACGTTAATTTAATTTTGTTCTTTAAATCTTCAAAATTTAAAGGCGGATTTGTGTAAAGCACCGTTTTTAAATGACCTCATAGAAAAAAGTCTAATGGTGTGATATCAGGTGATCTCGGAGGCTACCGCACTGGCCATCTCCTTCCAAATGTCTCGCACAGATAATTTTTAACTATTTCTGAATTTCTGTTTCTTCAGAATTTAATATAATATGGCGTCGCAAGTTTACATTAGAAAATGATCTTTGAGTTCTGAGCGATTCCATAATTCGTTCAACATAATTATGAGGAGGTTGGTACCTTTCGGGATACCGTTGAGCATACAGTGCAGCATCTTGTCGTGAATTACGATTACATTCAGCAAATAACATATCAACTTTTTTACAATTATCCATGGTAATAAATGAGGTGATCGATGTGTCAAAATTAATTACAGGTAGGTGACAGTTTTGTTTTCTGTGCCGTGATGTTGTTTTGTTTTTCATATCACACTAAATAAATTAAATAATAAATTTATGATAATTTGATAATTTTATATGTACGTATAAAGAAAAAACTGCAGACTACAAAAATGCTAAAAAAAACATGTTGGCATTTGTAAAAACAAATTCTTGTTTACTTCCGGTTGAGTTTGAAGTACAAAAAAATTTACTTCTACAGTTTGCGATGGTAAATTTCGAGTTGAATAAAAAACTATTAAAACTTTTTTTGCATCTATTAAGATATAAGAATTATTCACTGTTACCTCTTATCGTAAACACACTGTATACCCAAATTGTTAAGGTTGTTATAATAGATAGACAAATTGTTAAATTATATAATAAAATTAGTTACTAACATTCAATCTTGTAAAAATAGACCCGCCTGTAAGGATAAACGGATTTTTCTCCTTTCTCCTTCTAGTTCATCGCCTGATGATGCCATAGTATGGTGAAAACGTTTGCGATAATATACATACAGTGTATTTATATATTGTGATAACTTAAACATTTTAGTTTTCGAAAAAGTGTTTTGTGCATTTTTTGGTTTATGCTAAAAATTTGATATGATTAATATCGAGTTACACTACTTAAACCACTTATCTATTGATTATTCTATGTTAGTTGATAAAAAAATTAAATAATTTTGTTGATTTTATAACATTGAGATGACGAAATAATTAATAAGATGAAACAATAGAGTATTTAGCTGTCAAGAATGAACCAATTACATATTATAATAGCTGTCAGATTACGAACTGACACCAACGCACAGCCATGTTTAATTCTGATTGGTAAGATATGATGACAGATTAATTTCTTTTTTTTAATTAAAACAGAATTTTAAATTGTGCGCTTTAACTTAGTTTTAGAACTTCGTTTTGTTTGTTTATCATTAACGTACCAAGTTTTATACTTGGCACTCATGGTTTTGTAAGTACTTGCATAATATTCTAGTAAGATGTTAACCTTGCCAGATTCATAACCCATAGATCAAACTCGGGCTTTAGATTACAATAGTGCAGTCGGCAAGACCAAGCATTAAAGCTCGGTCTTCTCCGCTCCGTAGCATGTCGATTTAAGCCTAATACATGAGATAAACCTATCTGGTAGATCCTCACTGTACTTTATCTAAATAGGGGTTTACAAAATTTTATCCGTCAGATACCGCTCGCACCGCTTGCTCAACTGATAGAGCCGAACTTCGTTCGGAAATTGTATTAAATCTATCAGGTGTATGTACCATGTTAATAATTTGTGAATAGATGATTTTAGTCGGTAGATTACGGTAGAAGTATATCATTCAAAATAGCTGACAACTGAGGTTTTAGTCAGCAAAAGCTGTCAGCAAATTATTCAACGTAATCCATGCACCAATAAATCAGCTGGTTACCGAACGGTAAGAGGTACATATCTACCGGTTCAATTTTCGTAAACTCTTATGTGAAAAAATGAGGCGTAATACGTGAATTCTGTTAAATTTACATTATCTACTAATGGCATACGCACATGTTGACTGCATCAACATTAACACCTTGCCATTTAAGGATTCACCAGAAAGGTAATGTAACAACTAATCTATGTATAATAACCAACTCCGGTCCCCCCTATTATAAAATAAAGAATTAAATATCTTTTTATTGAATATAGAGTAAAATTGTCATGAATATGTTATCTGTAGATAAGTAAGGCATTGATGTTTTAAAAAAAAAAGTTCTTATCAAATTTTAATGATAAACCATTAATCTTTTGAGTTTCTAACAAATCGGATATCTACATACATATTTAATATATAAAATAATTATGCGTTATATTTTATAGTAGGTATATTTAACTCGACACCTATATGTGTAATTATCATGGTAAACTAACGAAATGTCACAATACATAATTTTTATTATTTTGAATATTTTCATCATTACTAGTGAGTAACAGAATTTTAAATATTTTTACTTTAAGCCTTATAATTTTTTTAAGAAAACTGTGCTGTATTAAGTGTGCATTTGTAAAACAAAAATATTAATAAAAACTAAACAGAATATTTAAATTTTAACTGCAAATGAAAAACACGTACAAAAAAGTGGGATTTAAATATTGTAAGTATTAAATATTTTAAATAGGTACGACTTAAAATATTATAATATAACATTTTAAATTAAATTAATATATTGAGATGTAAAATATTTAAATTATTATTTTTTTTTATTTTACGTCCCACTATTGCCAAAAGAATGCTATGTTATTCCTCTACAATTAATTTCATTACTTGATTAAACCCGAATTCCTCCGACTACTCATCAACATAAGACTCTTAATCCCATTAAAATATTAGAATGATTCTTTAGTGTTCCTGTATATTTTTATTGCAACTTACAAAATTTAAATAAAATGTGTCAACCCAGATACAAAAAGACAAATCTGTAAATATACAGTTTTACAAAATAAATCACAATGGTAAAGTCGCTTATAATGAGTTTGAATATGTTAATTGTCAACTTTTTCAGACGCACACCACATTATAAGCGACGTCGTCATAATATAATTAAAGTTGTTTAAATTGAATGATTTAAATAAATTTGTTCACAAAAGTTATCAAAGTTTGTTCTTACTTTTAATCTCTTCTTGCTAGCACGCACGCCCAACATATAAATTTTGATTATCCAAATTTTTATTACTCGATTGATAGTAAATCCAATAATCGAATTTTAACTCCTGCTCGTTTTTTTATTACTATCTCTTGGCTGGCAGTTCTCCACATTCAAAAATTATGATTCCTTTTGGTTTCCAAATTATTATCCTATTTATCTCTATCCAAATTAATTTCTACAGACTTCCAGAAACCATCTCAACAATACTCCTCAATCCAGCATCACTCGAAACTATATTTCTTAAACAATTTTGAAAACCAATCTTTAACAGAAACTTCTACAATTTTTTTACTATTCAAATTTTTCATATCCTCACTTGTCTGTTATCTTTTTCCAAACTGCCACGTTATCTTCTTTTCTTGCCAACCTTTTTAAATCTTTTAAAACACGCGCGAAACTTTTATACTTTAAATTTTATTCAAAATTTGACTACCATTTTCGTGATCTGATTTGCCTGTCTAGACACAATTATATCCAATAACTCATCATATCTGGGTTTCTCTCGATTAATAAAAAAAAACTTTCAAGCTGACTTCTTTGCAATAAAATATTAAGGACCCACAAAAAAGAAAACTTGTATAATAATTTTTATGATAAAAAAAAAACTCTCTCATCGCCTTCCCTCCATAAAAGGCAAAAATAACATGACAATATATTGCATGAAATATACCATTTAACCTTATAATCATTTATTATGTTTAAATAATAATATATTGTCGTGTTCTGAAACGCTAGAAACGTTAATTTATTTGTTTTTTGAAATTAATTTGAAGTTTTGTTTTTGTTTTGTAAATTCTTAACTGTAAATTTGTAAATACACTGAACATTAGATTTTAAGTTTAAAAATTTGAGTTGGTATCCGTGCCGAAGAGAAGAAAGAAGTGAATTGACTTAGGTAGAGGTCCGTGAGACGGTCTGGCGTCAACTTGTATAAGTTGAGTATAAGTTAAATAATTGAGAGTATTTTAAAAAATTACTATTTACTATATTATTTACTTATTATATTAACTTTATTTTTATTACAAATATACAAATAAATAAAATTTATTAAAGAGTAATAAATTTACTACATTATTTGACAGGTTAGAAAATATTTAAATAAAGAGAAAAATTAATATTACGTTATAAAAATTAATAAAATTTAAAATAAAAATTTAGTGTAACGCGATATGAGGACCTATTTTACGATTATTTTGGATCCTCGGTTGCATATAACTAAAAAAAGCAAAAAAAAATAATAAACAAGAAAATATATTTTTTCATTGTGTTTTTTAAATAATAATTTTGTACGTATGTATTCTTTACTTTACGATTAGAATTCTATTATTTTAATGTTTTTGTTCAGTTTTATATTTAACAATAAATACTAATTACCACAAAATCTACTTGAAATTCATTTTTAAGTTTATTTCTTGTATATTTATAAAAGTAATAATTATGTAAGTACTAAAAAAAGCTGCCGGTGAAACTTTCCAGAGAGTTATACTCGTATACTCTTAAAAAAAATTGTATCAACAAGAGATGAATTTTTTTAAACTACATTTGTGTATTTCTATTTAAAAAGTAAATTTTTAATTAAATAAACCAAAATATTTTGGTTTCATTATCAAAAACGATAAATTTCTAAACGATTTTGTTCAACTATTTTTTGTTTCTAGGTGATTAGTTCAACATAATTAGAAACAAAAAAGAAAATACACTGGAAGAAATCTAGAATTTTATTTGAATTTTTTTGTAATTTTTGTATGACTGAAATATCAAAATAAATTAGAATTTTACTAGAATATTTATTTTTACAATGGTTATTTTCAGAAAAGTTTTAACATTTTTCATAATATTATAAAATTATAAGTTAAAGTTAAAATGATAGAATTGCAATTACAAAGTAAAGAATACAGTAGAAAATTATTATTTAAAACACTACATTTTACAGGTTAGTTTAGAATATTTAAATAAGAAAAAAAAACTAATATTACGTTATAAAAAATAAACACAAAAACTACAAAACAAATTTAGTAATTAATACGATAAGAATAATAAAATAAAAAGCAAAATTTTCGAACAATTCTAGAAAACATATATATTGCAATGCTCCCAGCTATTCAAATTTATAAAATTTTACTTATTCCAAAAATATCTTGCTGGGATAGCATCCATTATTTATTTTAGCAAGAGACTCTTCAATAATTTTAAATTTCTTAATTTTGTCGTTTTAAAATGTTCGTTTATAAGTTTTTAATTCCAAAAAGTGCACAATTTTATTGTATTGTAAAATTTTACCTTATGTGGTTTAGTAACTGCATGTGCGTCTCACAGCTGGCTTCTCCGGTCATGCAAATTTAGTAGCAAAACAATTTCAGGTTACTGTCACGTATTCTATCTCAAGAATTAAACTTTTTCGTATTCACCATTGGAAAGAGGACAATTTTCTGAGTATATTAACACAAACAGTTTTTAGGATTATGTAATAGTTGTCGAAATAACGGCATTTTAAAATTACGAAGAGCAGGGAGATGTAATATTATACACCCCGATGCGTGACAGTAAATCTCACGTTGAGCCCCTGTTATTATATCTCTTGACGTTACGTGTGCTTTGATATACTCTTAATGTTGTTGTCAGTCGCGGTCGACACCCGGACGAGTTCTACGGCTTCGAGTTCCAACCTTACAACCTCGTTCCAACGAGTAGCAAGTTCTACCATTTTACAGGGATATTTTTAAATTGTTATATGTTAGGTGAAAAAATAAAACAGGCCAGGCTCTGTTTTATTTTTTTGCCTAACTTAAAAACAGCATATCATGCCCCCGTGTTAAAACGTGTATCTAAAATACATGTAAATTTTACATTTTTAAAATCGATTTTTTTCGAAAACTTTTGCATATCCTACAAAATTGTTATTCTAGTATGCTTAGAAAATTAAATAATCTTTGAATAAACAAGTTAATTAAACGTTTTTTAATGTTTTTATTAAGCTTTCAACGTTGGTGAACGTCTTCATCAGAATATTTTAATATAATGAAGACGTTCACCAACGTTGAAAGCTTAATAAAACCATTATTAAAAAACGTTTAATTAACTTGATTATTCAAAGATTATTTAATTATATATCACAAGTTAAAAAATTAAATTATTATATGCTTAGAAAAGTGTCTTTTACCAATATTCAATAGGAAAAAATTAAAATTGTGGGATAGGATATGTGACAGGTCCCCAATTTCAATTCTACCAAATATCAACCAAATTCAAAATTTTCTTATCTATCATTTATCAACAACTCTCTATTCAAATTAAATCTTTTTTATTTTTATTAATATTAAAAATTATCAAAATTAAGCTTATCATAGCAGAAAATAATACTCCCACCGTTAGTCAACGCACAGAGCGTATCACCAAGACTAACCTCGCTGAACACCTTCTTTCCCAGTTATTTCTATTGCCAACCTAGTTATTTACAATTAAAATCTTATGTACAGCTTGTTTACAAATAAATATGTACATTTACAAACAAATCAAACTACAAAATAATTTACAAATTAACTAAACAATGTTTCTAACGTTTCAAAACACGACAATATGTATTACACTATTTTGGTAATTCAATTTTGATCAAATTAAGAATCACACTCTTTATTTAGAATTATTCGACTGAGCTGAGATCCTCGGTTCGACCCCGAGCAAAGTTAAAAATTTATTCTGACCGTCTTCCCTCGGCAGACAATGGCAAACCACCGAGGTATCTGTCAAGAAAACCCTTCTAAATAAGAAGTGGTCACCAAGCTCTCATCAGGGCAAAAAGTCTCGAAAATTTTATCTGAGAAATATTTTTATATGAAATTCACCGATGACTAAAAGTCCGAAACACACTTCCGTATAGAAAATCACATTTATTTACCTCGGCTTCGCTCTGATTTTGCGGAAGTAGAAAAACTTCTCAGAGCTTGTGAGTTCTGATTTCGCTTTTGAGTTTCTCAACAAAAATGTAAATCAAAATTTGATTTCAATAATGCTCTATCAAATTATTTTCTTTGAGGCCACACGTTGTGCTCTTCTAATGTAATTTTATTTTTAAATTAATCTTCAAATATCCAATCATTATTTAATTTAAAAATTGTAATAAATCTTTGCAGTAATAAATTTTCCAAAAATGGCACCATCAAAATGTGATACCGGGTTCCAGCTGTGACCTCGCTATCAAAAGCATTGTTCGTTTAAAAAATTTTTACCAATTCCAATTAAAAATGTCAATTAAGCAATCGTTCACCAAAAAAATAAATCACTTTAATTATAAAAATTTTCAACTTACAAAAAAAAATCAAATTTAGACTCCCAAATAAAACGTCCCCGCCGTCACCATCTTGACGAAAAGAGCTTCTCTTCTGAAAGCTTTATTGCTAACTTTAATTTTTACAAAACTATTCTTTACAATAAAATTTCACCTTAGTAGCCTTGGTAACACGACAATATATTTTATTTTAAAGTTCAAATAAAACCTTAATAAGATTATCATTAATTTCATTCACACAAAACTAAAAACATACAACTATTCGGTAAGATTTTTATCGTGTTTGTAAATCTTGTAGACGGTAAGTTATAGATTTTAGTATACCTCTGAAACTTTGCATTTAATATATTTTGGCGCTGTGTTTTTAGAAAAATTGTCCACTGCGATGGACAAAGAAAAATTTCTCTTCCAAACTAGGGCTTCTTTTTTAAAGTTAGTAGGTGTTTACACAAATTTTACCTTGCTTTGTTTCACTTGTATGCAAGTTTTAGTTTAGAAAGCACGGTTTTATATAAGTTTGTTTGGTGTCTGAAACACCACATTTAGCAAAAAAAAAGTTATTCTTCGTCAAGAAAATGTAATTCACAAAGAAGCAATTGTAATGGATAAATAATATTACAAATTATTACCACGTCAATCGTATTCCCCACATTTAGTTCTTTGTGACATCTACTTTCAAATTTTAAAAAATTGCTTGCAAAAAAGGATTTGGCTTAAATAAAGAGCCAATTTAAAATTTTGTAATTTTTGGAACTTTTCTTGGCTAATTTGGTCTTGTTCCAATTTGAATATTTTGTAGACGGTCTTTTTTTAGTTAAAGGTTTAAGTAAAACCCTTAAAAAAAAGTATGATGTATTAATTGCAATAGCGACCAATGATATGATCACTTTACGTTATTTCAATAAAAATTTGCCTTTAATTTACAAAATATTTTTAAAATTTTAAAATTTTGGAACTTTTAAATGATTATTTACAATGAAAGCCCTATTTCCTACATAATATTGTGAAATAATAAATTTTAAAAATAACCGTTTATAAGGTTTTTTATTATAAATAATTAATGTGAGCAATAATGTTGTATTGGTTTTGCGAAAAGTACAGTGAAAAAAGTACACACGCAGCAAATTCATATACCTTATTTATTATCATTCGATTTCAAATGCGCTGAAATTTTGAAATTGCTTAAAAAAACATTTCGTCTATATTACACAGAATTTCGAAGATATTGAAATTAAAAATGTAATTAATTAAATAATCAGAACTACAAAACATAATTGAGAAAAACGTACACAGAAACCCACACAGGATTAGTTCAAGTAAAATTTATCCATGGCAACATCGTAAATGGACGAGCATTCAAACTGAGCATTCACAATTTTTTCCAAAACCGGCCGCTGACGCAGCTGTTTGATATTCAAACAGCTGATCTTTAGTTTCAACAACAGCGCATAATCATGGCGTTCAGCTTAAATACTTTTCCAAATTTCAAATTTTTTTTTTAAATCTTAGGCTGAATTTTGAGACCAAGCAATTATACAGATAAATAGCATTTTGATCAAAGTTTTATGTTCATATATTATTTTAAAAATAAAATGGTTAAGGTTATTAACATGTGATAATATTTTTTTATAAAATTAATTTTTAATTGAAGAATAATTTAATTCATAACTTAACATATTTTAAAAATATGTGACTAGTGAAACTCGTTCATTGTTCGGTAATAAGAAAAATCTTATCCACATACAGATCGACAGTATGCGTGCAAAACCACCTACACTACCGACCGAAAGTTTGAGGCAGGTAGATGAAATGTTAGAAATAACGTAGTTATACTACACTTTGTACCGAAAAATGAGTGTCGCCTAAAGTCCGTGTTTCCTGTTACTTTCGAAATCAATTACATTTCCTGTGCAGCAAAATTCAAAATTATGTTGAAATTATTGAATTTCTTTCCAAAAACATGCTAAGCATAAATCATAAAACTGTTTTTCTATTTTTGGTATCGGTGTTCCTTTGTTTTGATGATATTGAATCCTTTGATCTCAAGTGCAAATACAGGATTTCGTTTAGGGGTAGTATTTTATTTGTGTGATTTTACCTATCTTTCAGAAAATTCGTTCTAAACAAAAAATTTGATAAAATCTTAGATGTTACCCATGTAATACTTGCATTTAAATAATTCTGTTTGCCTTAAAAAAATTTGAAATTGGTTAAATAAAGTGCTTGGGTAGTCATAGCATTCGTATAATGTTACACCGTGATTACATCATAATATAATACTATAACATTTAATTACTACTAAAAGTTGACAAAGCAATTTTTAATGTTATGTGGAACAGATAAAAAATTTTATTTTAAAAAATCAATATAAATAGGAGTTTTTTAAATTTAAAGTTTTGATTTTTGAAATTGCATACATACGTAATATGTCAACTTGCCATATTAAATGGTACACCTTTAAAATTCTTAAAAAAATATAATTGTTTGTTACCGTATGTACATAGTACATACTCACCATTTTAGACAAATTAATTTAAACATATACTTTCATAACACAAAACCAATAAACCTTTTATTCAAATGAGTCATACATGATAACAACATTAGTAATTCAAATAGTGCTTGGATTTCAATCTAGAAACGTACAGAAGTGTATAGAAATTGTATGGAAATTTCTAGAAGCTGCACTTAGGTATAAATGCAGAGCGATTTCTTGTAGCGAATTAATTCTAGTTTGAACTTACAAGTGTGAACATAAATAAAGTGTAAATAAGTTGTAGTGTAATTTAGTGTTAGTGTTAGTCTTAGTGTAGTAATTGTTTTATTGTTATAAACCTTTTCTGTATAATTTGTATTAGCTCTTTAGAATTAAATAAACGTTTTAATTTTCGTTACAATAAGGTATTTTGATTTTTAAGCAATTTAAGCAATCTACATATATTGCTATGATAATTTTTGTAGAAATTTATCACACACCTGTTTTTCCGTAGCAACTCTGGTGTGCGGAAGCAATTGGTAATTTTGAAGGGGTCGAAGGGTTCTTGCGTTATCGAAATAAAAATTTAAATATAGAATTTTCTAATCAAAAAAATATAATTAGTATTCCAAAAATTAATTAGTAAATCTTATGTAATTCAAATAATTCTCCAAAATAATCCAATATAATATTCTTTGAAAATAAATGTATCCAAATCTAATTAAATGTAAAATTTTAATATTCTTCAAAGGGATCAAAGTTTTAATTTTAACCTTATCCAAAACGACGAGTTATCAATCGAATTTGTTCGTACGAATATAATTTCAAATTTTCCAATTTCAAATATTTAAACTTAATTTATAATTTCACCAGCTTTTTCCAAATTAACCAAATTTAATCAAATTTACTACCGTTCGGTAGCAACGTATCAAAAAATATCCAAAATATCAAAACTTCAAAAATAGCGCAATAATGCGAACGCATCCAATTCACTTTATTTACAGCCGTATTCATAAACGATGCCTTACTTATACTTAAAAAACGACTTTTAAAATAAACCTTTATTGACCTAGTAAATAAGGTTGCAATAAAAACAAATTCGACCTTATTGGTCTTACTTAGCACTTAATACTTGTCTATGAATCTGGGCGTTAATCAATCAAAATCAAAAATTATTACTCACAATTTCAAAAAATATCAAAACTAACTCAACGTATCAAAAATCAAATTTCAGCGGGCATGCAAAGTCTCGAACCCGCTGTCGGCCATGGTTGGCACAAGAAGCCTCTATCTCAATCTTTTTCTCCCCACTCTGTACTTTTCCAATTTAAACGTTTAAAAATCAAATTAACAAATTTTTACAATTTAGCACAGGGTGGGTCGAAATATTTTGTTTCACGACAATATATTATATGTTACGGATAATGATGACATTTCGGCCATTGACGTCAATGATCATACATTTTGGACGATGTTGACATTTAAAATTCTATATGTGGTTTTTACATCATTGTCCGGGCAATGACGTCATTGCCCAATATAAAGTGGGCGATGATGACATTACTATTCTACGGTGAGAAATCTTATTTTCATTATATGGCTGTTATTTTTTATATTCCATCAGAAAGCTATATATTAATTAAATATTTATACAATTTATCTACTATATAAATATTATTTTTATAATATTTTAAAATATTAAAACTAAACGGAAAATCTCGGATCTAATCTCTCAACTACGATAATGTCATTAGAAAATTTTTTAATTCGAAGTGGCATTTAGCGTGCTGCTTTCGGTTTAGCTGTTGCTTACCTATATGGGCGAAGCCCTCTAGCGATGCGAGAAATTAAAATTAATCCAGTAATTGGTAATAAGCAACTAAGAAATTTTACTATTTTAATGTATGGTCAAGTATGTAAGGGGGCCCACTGTGAGCAACTCCTTAAACCAACTCTATGTCTTTAAAGCAGGTTACCATCATCTAAGTACCTATTTTAAGTGAAGTCGAGTACCAACTTAAGTATGTCAAAATAAGGAACATAACCCAAACTAGTTAATGAATGGAAGCCAGTCAAGTGTAGTATTTGTAGATTAGTTTAGTTAATGCGTTAATAAGTATTATTCAGTATACCTCAGTTGAGTACGATAGCAAAAATGGATAACATAGATCTCAATGAAATGCGAAAACGATTTAATGAATATACATACAAAGCAAACGTGATGATTATAATAACAAACAATGAGTTGTTTGATACTATCCGTAAGGCTTGTTTCACACACATCAGGTTCTATTCGACACGGCAGGTCTTCGATTCGTTTTCGGTTGTTTCTGATAAGTGTGAAACGATAATTAGGTTTCTATTCGGTACCTAATAGAAACCGTATAGCCACCGAATACTCTTTCGAGGGAATAATTTTTATCGGGTACTTTTACAGTTCACTAGACGACGGAGACTATGTTCCGGAAGAAAAATACAAAACCAAAAACTAATCCAAGACGTGCCGTATCGACTGAAACCTGATGTGTGTGAAACGGTAATTCGGTTTTAATTCGTTACTTAATAGAAACCGTATAGTACCGAATACTCCCTCGACCGAATAGCTTTTATCATTATTTGATGTTCGCAACTTTTTTTGCTTCTACTTTTTTTTTGTTTTAATTAAATATGGTAAAATTTATGTAATAATGCTACAGTATGATGTATTATATATTATATTATTATATAAATTTATATTGATGGTATTATTAGTAGATGTAATGTTAAATATAAAATACTTTAATATAAATAGGTACTATATAATATAAAATACTATCGACTTGATAGTAACTTGACCTGATAAAAATTAAACTTAAAAAAAAAATGTATCAAGTTTCACATAGTAATTTTTATTTTTTCTTCTTTATTCAAATATTCTAAGTCCAAACCTGTTGAAATGTAAATCAATGTATTTTTTATTGTTTTCTAAATAATATTTTTCTATGTATGTATTCTTTACTTGACAGTTAAAATTAATTATTTTAAAGTTTTTGTTTCGTTTATTTTGGCGTTACAGATGGTCCTTTAGCTTCACATGTAATTCATCAAATGATTTCTTTGATATCCTGAAGTATTAATTAAAAAAATGTTCTTCGTGCTCCCTTAGCTTCCGGAAAATGGTGCTAAATGCTCCAAATTCCAGCCGTAAAGTGATGAGAGAGTGCTTCCAATGAATTCTTACATTCTTTCTTGGTTTTTTTATTCTTCTATAGAGAAACAACATAGCAATAACTTGACTTCTCTACATGACAATCACTAGACGACCGAGCATGTGTTGTTGGAAATTTAAAACAGGGTTTCTTATAGGGAGTTCACGGATCCCTTAGGAGTCCGTAACATAAATTTTAGGGGTCCACAGGGTTCTTTTGATTAACTTACTTTTGATATAATTTAATTAAGAATTAATATAAACTAATTAATAAAAGTGATTTTTATTAATGTTCGTGCTGTTCGTGGAATTTTTGAAATTCTGAAAGCGGTCCGTGGCTACAAAAAGTTTAAAAACCCCTGATCTAAAAACATTAAAATAACATTTTTTTGTAATTTTGAATCCCTTTCTACTTTGTTACCTTGTTTTAGTTTTAAGTTTTGTATATAAATTTAGTATTAACGATATAATTGTTTAGTTTTCAGTTTGTTTAAAAAAAATAAGATACATTATATTCAAAATTTCACAATACGTTTCGATTTTTAATTTTAACATTTTTAATTCTAATGTTGACCGGAAAACACAAAACCGGATACAAACCGTACGAAAACCGTGTATGTGTGAAACGAGTCATTCGTTTTCTGCTTTAAAACCGAAACAATAATGGAATACCTTTGGCTTTACATCCAGTGCCAAAGAAAAGTAGCAATCCAAGGAAAGGTTTAGTTTCAAGACCTATTCTGCACTCAAAACTTAATTCACGTGCTCAGGTTGATTTGATTGATATGCAGTCACAAAGCTATAACGATTTCCGTTTTATTATGGTGTATCAAGATTATCTTACAATGTTTGTGTTGCTGAAAGCTTTAAAAAGTAAAAGAGCAGAAGAAGTTGCATTTCACTTGTTGGAAATATATACTACTTTTGGAGCACCTCTTATTTTGTACTCCGACAATGGACGAGAATTTGTCAATTCAGTTCTGATGAAATTACATGCTGCATGGCCTAAAGTAAAAGTTGTTCATGGGAAACCTAGGCATAGCCAAAGTTAAGGGTCTGTTGAAAGAGCCAATAGAGATATTGAGGATATGTTGGGAGAGTAGATGGACGAAAATAAAACTAAAGATTGGCCCGCAGGAATTAAATTTATACAGTTTAAGAAAAACCGTGCTTTGCATTCTGGAATTAGAAGATCCCCATATGAAGCAATGTTTGAATGTCCAGCTAGAGTAAGATTGGCCTCAACTGGAATACCGCACGATGAAGTTTTAAATTTGTTCACTAAAGAAGATGTTGAAACTCTTTGCAAGAAATGGAAGGAAATCTTGAAAAAACACAAGATAAACGTTCCGATGGAGAAATAGAAGAGAACAAAGCAGATGATAAACTGGAAGATAGTATCACATTAATATTTGAAAGTGAAGGGAACACTGAAAACTTGTTGCAATCTATTGTTGAAGAACGGAACGTTTGCAAACAATGCTCTACAGTATTACCTCTTGGAGATGAAGTTAACCATGCTGGGATATGCTTTAATTGTGAAAGCCAGGAGAACATTATAATACAGCGTAAAAGATGTCCAGAATCATTGAAAAAGCAAGCATCTAAAATGCTGAAGTTATTAAATGAAAAGTTTTCAGCTGTTTAAATTGGAAGTATAAGTAATTTAAAAAACTGTATATAATTTTTTTTTAATTTTGATTATTTTTTAAAATGAATATAATAGTTAAGATTACACGTCGTGATAATATTTTTTTTTCGCATTTTGACTAATAATGTGCTGTTTTATTAAATTCAAAATCATTTAATAAAGTGGCACTTTAGCACATACTAGATATGTCACTTTATTGTATAGTAATGTCACTGTCAATAAAAAACTATTGGATAGAAGATTGTTTATTTAAATATCGGAATTATTCTTATACATTTATGTATATTAAAAGTACAAAATTATTATTTAAACTAGAAAACTTAACAATCTCACTTTTATAATTATTATTATGTAACTTACACCAAATTCGAATCAAAAAATAAAAATTAACTGTTGTTATGTAAATAAATAAAGCCGTGTCTGGTTACTAGATTACGAAAATTTTACACAAATATCTATTTAGAAACTTTTTGAATTAGTAATAACTCAAGAACGGCGCTAGATATCGAAAAACTGAGTAAAAAATTCGCCCCCCTCGCCTCGTACTCACTCCCCGTGAATTATCGGTAGGAAGGCATACGAAAAAATTTAGACCTATCGCGCGCAAAAAAAATTTACTCATAAACGTCTAAATTAATATTTTAGATTAGATTTTCACAAAATACGAAAAAATTGTATAAACAAACCTCGTAAGAAAAGTAGTTTTACTAAACTCGTTACTCGCTCGCTGTGCTCGCTCATACTTAAAAGCTTTTCTAAACTTGTTGTTTAATATACTATTTTATAACATTAATTTTTACATGTTACGTGAAATTGAAATAAAATTTAATTCATAACGTACATAATATTGTTCAAAGACTATTTTAATAAATGATATAGCTTGCAACACGCTGTTATATGTATAACCGTATGTTTCGATTTTCGGAATCTCGTCAGGCAAACCTGGAAAAGTTATCGAAATGATTGAAAAGTTATGATATTACATTCAAACTTGTCAAATTAATTTGACTATTGTAAAAACAAAATTATACCTATTTGAAGTCAGAATGAATAAATAAACTATTTTGAAAAATTCTAAACCGGACAACTAAACAAACCCAAAAAAAACTATACTGAAACGTTATTTGTAATTAAAAATTACAATAGTTATAGATTGCCCTAGTTTCAAGATTTCATGGGGTACGAACTTGGTGAAATATACAGGACATATTAATTTGTTATTAACACGTAGATTGTACGAACTTTGTGAAATATACAGGACATATTAATTTGTTATTAATACGTAGATCTGTCTGAACTACTACAGCGTGTCGCAAGCTATATCATTCATTAAAATAGTCTTTGAACAATATTATGTAAGTTATGAATTAAATTTTATTTCAATTTTATGTAACATGTAAAAATTAATTTTATAATAAAAAAATATTTTTTAAAATTATTGTTAATATTTTTTTTTTTATTAATAAATAATTATAATACATTATAATGCAATGAATACAACATAATTTCAAATGTTCAAAAATATTTTTTCCACGATATCATCATTGTCCGATCCTTTTTGGCCAATGACGTCATTGACCGGCCAAAGATGTAAATATCACAATCACATGAAAATATTTACATCATTGCCCACCGTTAACGGGCAATGACGGCAATAGCCGGACAATGACGTCAATGGCCGATTTACATTATTGACCGTAATATATTGCAGTGATATTACAAAAATTTGTTTTCCCTGCTCTTTAAGCACCTCGGCTAGCCCCTGAAAGCGGGAAATACGACGGTCAGCCTCTGGGTGTAGGTTTAAAAATATAATCAATTCTTTTTGCCAAAATTCTTCTTTTGCTTCCAGTATCGAACCTTCAATATTAGCTTATCACCCAACCGCGGTATCTTCTAACGCACAAGTTGGTTATACAAATTTTAATTTTTCTTAATTAATGTAAAATCAACGTCCCATCATCCAAACTTTCTCCAATCAAATAAAACTCATCCAATCAAAAATAAATTTTACTATGGCTACTTTAGATCAATACAATTCTCAAGCAATTCAAATTAATATTTTTTCACAATTTAAATTTACTTCGCGCAAATCATACTCAAAAATTTTATGGAGCCAAAATCGCACACCCGGTTTGTGCGGCCATTTTGGCCAAAAAGCCCCTCTCCTCTTTTCTTGTTTCCCACTTTGCACTCTTTCAAAGTGCACAATCACAAGTAAAATCACAATTTACAAAATTTTACTAAAAGAGTACAGGGTGAGTTCAAATATTTGGTAACACGACAATATATAAAATATTTCGTATTGCTGAACGGCTGGATCGATTTGGACAAATTTTTTTTAAAATGTAATAGTCCGAACATGGTTTATAAACAAAGCAAACTTGAAAAATTTGAAGAAGTTGCCTGAAAAATTCGAAATTAAAATTCGTATACAAACGATTTCGGTGGCCGACAGATGGCGCTATTTGACAGGTAGAAATGGCGTATCTGTGTGGTGCATAGAGGTATATATTAAAACTACTAGAGGAACCACTAGGTGCAACAAAACGGTCCGACGTAAGTTTACGCTTCCCCCACTCCTTAAAGGATTCGGTTCAAATTTTGTAATGCAAAATCATAGGATAAGTGATGTTTAAACGTTTAAATAAATGAATTATAAGAAATTAGGATGTGATAAATAATTAAAATAATTGTAGACATATTATAATGTGATTTTTAATTAAAAATTCACATTCTAATTTAAAAAATATATTGTCGTGTATTTTCCTACAATTCGTTTTTATTATGTAATAGTTATTGTTTGATGATTTTTGTTTTAATTAACTGAAAAGGAAAAATGTAAATTTTTGTTTGAGAAAGGTTGGCAGTAAGAGCCAAGATGGCGAGTGTGAAGGATTTTTTGAATTTTGAATTTGAGTTTCGAGTGATATTTGAATAGGTTGTTTTTTTTTAAAGTAAAATAAATTATATTTTTTAATTCGGTGTTTAATTCAAGTGAATAAGGTGCAAATTTTGATAATAAGAATAAGTTATACAATTGAATTACGAGTCTCATGATATTGTATGTAAGGGTGGTGAAATTTTATATTGATAATAGAGAAATAAAAAATTAAGAGAAAACCACATACATTACAATATATAATTATTTTCAAAAAATTAATATCCTGTATATTTCACTAAGTTCATACACATGAAATCTTGAAATTGGGGAAATCTACAACTTTTGTAATTTTTAATTACAACTAACGTTTCATTTTAGGTTTTTTATTTGGGTTTGTTTAGTTTTCCGGTTTAGAATTTTTCAAAATAAGTTTATTTATTCATTTTGGCTACAAGTAGGTATAATTTTTGTTTTTACTAAAGTCAAATAAATTTGACTTTTAATCAAGTTTGAATTTTGAATTGAACAATTTTACGTAAGTTATGAATTAAATTATTCTTCAATTTCATGTAACATGTAAAAATTAATTTTATAAAAAAATATAATTATTTTCTTATAAACACAAAAATAGAATTGTGAATTAAATTAAAAATACATATCAAATAAAATTATAAAACACCGAAAGAAAAACAATTATACATTTTTTAATAAAATTAGTTTTGTAAGTTTACTTCTTACAGAACTGCTCTGCAAGACTTTAGAAATTGTTAACAATTTAACAACTAACAACTGCTAACAACTCAAAATTCATAGTTTTGAGAAAAACATTAATTGGAATAAACAATTATTAAAGGTTTATTCTAAAGGTTCTATTGTTTATTACTAAATTTTTACATTATTATTATGTAATAATAGTGGAGGTTACTACTGAAAGAAAAACTTGCCTTTTATCAAAAGAAAACAACAAAAAAACTAGGGTATTACCGTCAAATATGAAATAATTATTCATAATTTTTACTTACGAAACTTAAGATAGCTACTTAATTTTTATTAAACAAACATTTTTTTATTCTATGCTATAAAATCATTTATTTTCTATAACATGGCACATATAACTCTAAATCGGCATTTTTTGAGTTATAACATTATTTTTTTAATGTTTATCAACATTTAATTATATTATTATAGTATTATCAACATAATAAACCTGTGTTGTATTTAATTTTGAGGAGTTCTCGTCTATATAAATCATATTTACCACGTTATTATACAATGTCAAATCGAGTTCATACCTTTAAGGAGTGGGGGAACGCCATGTAAAATCGGACCGTTTTCTTTTCATAGGGATTATATGCAAGTGGTGCCTCCAGTAGTTCTAATATATACCTCTATGGTGTGGTGTATTATAAGTCAGAAAAACGTTTGCCGAGCCGACAGATGGCGATAATTTGACAGATGACGCAGAGCTAGTATATTTAGAGAGTAGCGCATTCAAAATTTTTGCCGCCATGTTTAGTCCAGTGAAGTATACGCCCCATAAGAAACAATAGTAATTTTTAAACTTTTTATTATTAATTACCCTTTTAATATACATTTTAGGAAAAAAATAAAGAATTATTATATTTGTATTACAAGTTTATTTAACGTTTTAATGGTAACGGTCACATTGCTATGCGGGTTGCCATGCTATGTTTTGCATAACCAAGAAATTGTTTGACTTTGATGCCGCATGGCATAACATAGCATAGAAGTTGAACTCGATCCTACTTCTGTGTATATTTTGTATAGATGGTCTGTGATAGTGTACCTATAATCAATGAGCCATTTTCCTGAAATACGAAAATTTGCTTACTAGGGGCGCTAGTAGTCCGGTAGGGACAAACATGTATTTAGCCATAAGAACAAACATTCGTTCAATTCAAATACTAAGTAATCTGCAGCAATGAAAATTTTACAGGTTATTATTCAAAGCTTTACGAAAACATTGGAAAAATAACAGCAAATATTAACAATCATTATCTGAGTAATAAAATAAATAAAGTGACTACGAATCGACGACGTTACTATTACATAAATTAATTGACGATTATAGAATTAATATATGCTGATTTTGTCACATGTTATTAAAAGCATAATATTGCAATCATATATAAGCTGAAATCTGAATATTTAGTGTAGTTATAAGCAAGAAGAACGAATGTTTGTGATCTTCCCGAGAGGTCATGTAAATTTGTCACTAGATGGCGAGTAAATCGATAATTTTTAATTTAATAAAAATGTGCACTAGAATTTTGAGAAGCTCCTGTACTATAAATATTATTCCTGTGCCAGATAAAAGAAAGTTTTAATTGTAAATTTTTTATTTTACTATTTAATAAAAAATTGAAATAAAACAGAAATTAGTGCAAGCAAATGATGAAATAGTTAATGGATCATTCATTAAATGCAATGAGAAATCAAATAGATCAATTGAAGCAAAAAAAGTGCAAGAAAAATGTAAATACGAGTATAAAAATGACGCTCAAAACTACTTTTTAATAGTTTGTCACACAAGATACGCTGATGTAAGCGGCAAACTTGCCGCCTACTTTTGATGGACATATAATGTTACCCAAGACATCTATCAAACGTCATTCAAAATTTTTCAAAAATTTTTAACCTAAATGTAGAAAGTTTGATATTTGTCCCTACCACAAGTGCTACCTCTCGTGATAAATTTGCCACACAATTCTCAGGAAAAAGGCTCATTGGTTTTGAGGTTATTTTTATTATTTTGAGTCGTAAAATGTCGATAAATTTATTAGAGACGACCAATTAATAATTTTAATACTTTCGCATCCGTGTCCCACCAACGACAAACTTTTTTAGGCAATACCCGACTTCTTTTTTTTTAAGTAGGAGTACGTTCAGTAAAATTAAACCTACAGCAACGTCACTAGATTCCACATCTATTTTAAAAATAAACTCAACAAAAATAATCAAAATATATTGTTAGTTTTCGAATCGAAATTACAAAAACCTGAAAATATTTTCGGTTATGTTCAACGTCGAAGTCAGAGGCGGAGCTTAATGGCATGGCACAGCACAACCTATGTGAACACTTCTATGTTGGATCATGCTATGCTAACATTTTACATTGGCATAGCATAGCATAGCACAGGCTATGTGGCGAGGCCTTAACAAATTTGCTGCAACGTATTTCAACAAATAACCAAATATTATCACAAATTTTTCCAATTTTTATGTTCTAAACACCCACTTCACCACAATTAAAACAAACAAAAACAACTTTCATTAAAATTAAATTTCACTTTTTAATTTTTTATCATTTACAAAATTAATATCATTAATTGCGGGAATAACAAACGTCCGTTCGTCTATTCGACGCGAAGGCGTCAGCCCAAGTGTCTTGAACAACCTTCAAGCCCCACTTTCTTACTTTTTATTTCTCCCACCTTATTTACAACTAAAATTCAACTATTTTACACAATATGATACAAATAAATACCAAAACAAATTCAAACTTTTTACAAAAAGTTTCTTTTTCTCTTTCTTTTTTTTCTCATTTTACAAAACAATAAAATTAATGTTGTTATGGTTTTCGAAACACGACAATACATACGGTGTATTTATATTGTGTTAACTTAAACATTTTAGTTCTAAAAAGTGTTTGTGCATTTTTTGGTTTATTCCAAAAAATTTGATATGATTAATATCGAATTACACTATCTAAACCACTTATCAATTGCTTATAGTAATCTTATTAATATTCTCCGTGTCTTCATCTACAGTATCATAGTACTCACATGTGTACTATTGTTTGTATATAAAAGTCTTCTCAATTTGTCGTTTCTCAGACCAGACCAGCTAGTATTTCTATAAATAAATTTTATTTTTTATTCATACATTTCAAGTACAAAGGTTTCAAAATTAGTGATGACACGTAATTATTTCAATTACTGTAGAATTCTAAATACAATAGACATAAAATATTAATTCATCTATTAATCCCCCGTGAATGTTTTTATTTTCTCAAAAACTTGAAATCATGCTCACAACATAATAGTATACGGCATAGTATAAAATAAATCAATGCTTTCTTTATTTCAAATTTATCTGTTTGAAAAAACCATTTTTGATTTCTCTATTGGTTGAACCAATAATTTAAACATTTTATTAATTTTCTAGTAGAAATAACCAAAACTTTTAAATCACATTATAATACGCTAAATTTGTTTTTTAAATATTTTAGGCTTATCCCTTAAATGTCCTATGTGCAGCAAAGAAACATGTAAAAGTGGAAACATTCCAAAATTAGAATGTGATAATAACGCCGCTAGAAAGCTAACATACGGATATTTGGAAAGTTTTTCAGAAGATACTAAATTAGCTTGTATATCTTTGGGATACCAGATTGGTAAGTAATTCTATTAATTATACAACAAGTATTCAAATGCTTTATTACTTATAGAAACTACTGTAATACCTGTTCAACAATGTGTTCATGTTACATCAACAACGAATATTTGTCGTAATATTTCTTTATCTCTACCACCATTCATAAAACTAATTAGCTGTAAATTAGAATTAAATGAATTAAAACCGTCTAGAAAAACAGTTCAGTCTACGATTACACATAAGTCTACGACTACAGATGATTCTACTTCTACAGAAGAATCCACAACAGATGAGTCTACTACAACAGAAAAATCTACGACAACAGATGAGTCTCCGACCACAAAAGAAACCACAACGACATCTGAGACTACGACTAAAGAAAAATCCACTACTACAGTCGAGTCTACAATAACAGAAAAATCTACGACAACTGGAGAAACTACTACAACAGAGGAATCTACGACAACCGAAGAATCCACGACAACAGATGAGTCTACCATAACAGAAGAATCTACGACAACTGGAGAAACAACTACAACAGCTGAAACTACAACAACCGAAGAATCCACGACAACTGATGAGTCTACCATAACAGAAGAATCTACGACAACTGGAAAAACTACTACAACAGAAGGATCTACGACAACCGAAGAATCCACCACAACAGATAGGTCTACCATAACAGATGAATCTACGACAACTGAAGAAACTAGTACAACAGAAGGATCTACGACAACCGAAGAATCCACGACAACAGATGAGTCTACCATTACCGAAGAATCTACGACAACTGGAGAAACTACTACAACAGAAGGATCTACGACAACCGAAGAATCCACGACAACTGATGAGTCTACCATAACAGAAGGATCTACAACAACCGAAGAATCCACGACAACTGATGAGTCTACCATAACAGAAGAATCTACGACAACTGGAGAAACTACTACAACAGAAGGATCTACGACAACCGAGGAATCCACGACAACAGATGAGTCTACCATTACAGAAGAATCTACGACAACTGGAGAAACTACTACAACAGAAGGATCTACGACAACCGACGAATCTACGACAACTGATGAGTCTACCATACCAGAAGAATCTACGACAACTGGAGAAACTACTACAACAGAAGGATCTACGACAACCGAGGAATCCACGACAACAGATGAGTCTACCATTACAGAAGAATCTACTACAACTGGAGAAACTACTACAACAGAAGGATCTACGACAACCGAAGAATCCACGACAACTGGAGAAACTACTACAACAGAAGGTTCTACCACAACCGAAAAATACACGACAACTGATGAGTCTATCATAACAGAAGAATCTACGACAACTGAAGAAACAACTACAACAGCTGAAACTACGACAACCGAAGAATTCACCACAACAGATGGGTCTACCATAACAGAAGAATCTACGACAACTGAAGAAACTAGTACAACAGAAGGATCTATGACAACCAAAGAATCTACGACAACAGATGAGTCTACCATTACAGAAGAATCTACGACAACTGGAGAAACTACTACAACAGAAGGATTTACGACAACCGAAGAATCCACGACAACTGATGAGTCTACCATAACAGAAGAATCTACGACAACTGGAGAAACTACTACAACAGAAGGATCTACGACAACCGAAGAATCCACGACAACTGATGAGTCTACCATAACAGAAGAATCTACGACAACTGGAGAAACTTCTACAACAGACGGATCTACGCCAACCGAAGAATCCACGACAACAGATGAGTCTACCATTACAGAAGAATATACGACAACTAGAGAAACTACTACAACAGAAAGTTCTACAGCAACCGAAGAATCTACGACAACAGATGAGTCTACCATTACAGAAGAATCTACGACAAATGGAGAAACATCTACAACAGAAAGATCTACGACAACCGAAGAATCCACGACCACAGATGAGTCTACCATTACAGAAGATTCTACGACAACTGAAGAAACTACTACAACAGAACGATCTACGACAACCGAAGAATCCACGACAACAGATGAGTCTACCATAACAGAAGAATCTACGACAACTAGAGAAACTACTACAACAGTTGAAACTACAACAACCCAAAAATCCACGGCAACAGATGAGTCTACAATTACAGAAAAGTCTACAACCACTGGAGAAACTACTACAACAGAAGGTTCTACGACAACCGAAGAATCCACGACAACAGATGAGTCTACCATTACAGAAGAATCTACGACAACTGGAAAAACTACTACAACAGAAGGATCTACGACTACAGAACAATCCACGACCACAGATGAGTCTACCATAACAGAAGAATCTACGACAACTGGAGAAACTACTACAACAGAAGGATCTACGACAACCGAAGAATCCACGACAACTGATGAGTCTACCATAACAGAAGAATCTACGACAACTAGAGAAACTACTACAACAGAAGGATCTACGACAACCGAAGAATCCACCACAACAGATGGGTCTACCATAACAGAAGAATCTACGACAACTGAAGAAACTACTACAACAGAAGGATCTACGACAACCGAGGAATCCACGACAACTGATGAGCCTACCATAACAGAAGAATCTACGACAACTAGAGAAACTACTACAACAGAAGGATCTACGACAACCGAAGAATTTACGACAACTGATGAGTCTACCATAACAGAAGAATCTACGACAACTGGAGAAACTACTACAACAGAAGGTTCTACCACAACCGAAGAATCTACGACAACAGATGAGTCTACCATTACAGAAGAATCTACGACAACTGGAGAAACTACTACAACAGAAGGATCTACGCCAACCGAGGAATCCACGACAACTGATGAGTCTACCATAACAGAAGAATCTACGACAACTAGAGAAACTACTGCAACAGAAGGATCTACGACAACCGAAGAATCCACGACAACTGATGAGTCTACTATAACAGAAGAATCTACGACAACTAGAGAAACTACTACAACAGAAGGATCTACGACAACCGAAGAATCCACGACAACTGATGAGTCTACCATAACAGAAGAATCTACGACAACTGGACAAACTACTACAACAGAAGGATCTACGACAATCGAGGAATCCACGACAACAGATGAGTCTACCATTACCGAAGAATCTACGACAACTGGAGAAACTACTACAACAGAAGGATCTACGATAACCGAAGAATTTACGACAACAGATGAGTCTACAATAACAGAAGAATCTACAACAACTGGAGAAACTACTACAACAGAAGGTTCTACCACAACCGAAAAATCCACGACAACAGATGAGTCTACCATTACAGAAGAATCTACGACAACTGGAGAAACTACTACAATAGAAAGATCTACGACAACCGAAGAATCCACGACAACAGATGAGTCTACCATTACAGAAGAATCTACGACCACTGGAGAAACTACTACAACAGAAGGTTCTACGACAACCGAAGAATCCACGACAACTGATGAGTTTATAATAACAGAAGAATCTACGACAACTGGAGAAACTACTACAACAGAAGGATCTACGACAACCGAGGAATCCACGACAACAGATGAGTCTACCATTACAGAAGAATCTACGACAACTGGAGAAACTACTACAACAGAAGGATCTACGACAACCGAAGAATCTACGACAACTGATGAGTCTACCATACCAGAAGAATCTACGACAACTGGAGAAACTACTACAACAGAAGGATCTACGACAACCGAGGAATCCACGACAACAGATGAGTCTACCATTACAGAAGAATCTACGACAACTGGAGAAACTACTACAACAGAAGGTTCTACCACAACCGAAGAATCTACGACAACAGGTGAGTCTACCATTACAGAAGAATCTACGACAACTGGAGAAACTACTACAACAGAAGGATCTACGACAACCGAAGAATCCACGACAACTGATGAGTCTACCATAACAGAAGAATCTACGACAACTGGAGAAACTTCTACAACAGACGGATCTACGACAACCGAAGAATCCACGACAACAGATGAGTCTACCATTACAGAAGAATCTACGACAACTAGAGAAACTACTACAACAGAAAGTTCTACAGCAACCGAAGAATCTACGACAACAGATGAGTCTACCATTACAGAAGAATCTACGACAAATGGAGAAACAACTACAACAGAAAGATCTACGACAACCGAAGAATCCACGACCACAGATGAGTCTACCATTACAGAAGATTCTACGACAACTGAAGAAACTACTACAACAGAACGATCTACGACAACCGAAGAATCCACGACAACTGATGAGTCTACCATAACAGAAGAATCTACGACAACTGGAGAAACTACTACAACAGAAGGATCTACGACAATCGAGGAATCCACAACAACAGATGAGTCTACCATTACCGAAGAATCTACGACAACTGGAGAAACTACTACAACAGAAGGATCTACGATAACCGAAGAATTTACGACAACAGATGAGTCTACCATAACAGAAGAATCTACAACAACTGGAGAAACTACTACAACAGAAGGTTCTACCACAACCGAAAAATCCACGACAACAGATGAGTCTACCATTACAGAAGAATCTACGACAACTGGAGAAACTACTACAATAGAAGGATCTACGACAACCGAAGAATCCACGGCAACAGATGAGTCTACCATTACAGAAGAATCTACGACCACTGGAGAAACTACTACAACAGAAGGTTCTACGACAACCGAAGAATCCACGACAACTGATGAGTCTACCATAACAGAAGAATCTACGACAACTGGAGAAACTACTACAACAGAAGGATCTACGACAACCGAGGAATCCACGACAACAGATGAGTCTACCATTACAGAAGAATCTACGACAACTGGAGAAACTACTACAACAGAAGGATCTACGACAACCGAGGAATCCACGACAACAGATGAGTCTACCATTACAGAAGAATCTACGACAACTGGAGAAACTACTACAACAGAAGGATCTACGACAACCGAAGAATCCACGACAACTGATGAGTCTACCATAACAGAAGAATCTACGACAACTGGAGAAACTACTACAACAGAAGGATCTACGACAACCGAAGAATCCACGACAACTGATGAGTCTACCATAACAGAAGAATCTACGACAACTGGAGAAACTTCTACAACAGACGGATCTACGACAACCGAAGAATCTACGACAACAGATGAGTCTACCATTACAGAAGAATCTACGACAACTAGAGAAACTACTACAACAGAAAGTTCTACAGCAACCGAAGAATCTACGACAACAGATGAATCTACCATTACAGAAGAATCTACGACAAATGGAGAAACAACTACAACAGAAAGATCTACGACAACCGAAGAATCCACGACCACAGATGAGTCTACCATTACAGAAGATTCTACGACAACTGAAGAAACTACTACAACAGAACGATCTACGACAACCGAAGAATCCACGACAACAGATGAGTCTACCATAACAGAAGAATCTACGACAACTGGAGAAACAACTACAACAGTTGAAACTACAACAACCCAAGAATCCACGGCAACAGATGAGTCTACAATTACAGAAAAGTCTACAACCACTGGAGTAACTACTACAACAGAAGGTTCTACGACAACCGAAGAATCCACGACAACAGATGAGTCTACCATTACAGAAGAATCTACGACAACTGGAAAAACTACTACAACAGAAGGATCTACGACTACAGAACAATCCACGACCACAGATGAGTCTACCATAACAGAAGAATCTACGACAACTGGAGAAACTACTACAACAGAAGGATCTACGACAACAGAAGAATCCACGACAACTGATGAGTCTACCATAACAGAAGAATCTACGACAACTAGAGAAACTACTACAACAGAAGGATCTACGACAACCGAAGAATCCACCACAACAGATGGGTCTACCATAACAGAAGAATCTACGACAACTGAAGAAACTACTACAACAGAAGGATCTACGACAACCGAGGTATCCACGACAACTGATGAGCCTACCATAACAGAAGAATCTACGACAACTAGAGAAACTACTACAACAGAAGGATCTACGACAACCGAAGAATTTACGACAACTGATGAGTCTACCATAACAGAAGAATCTACGACAACTGGAGAAACTACTACAACAGAAGGTTCTACCACAACCGAAGAATCTACGACAACAGGTGAGTCTACCATTACAGAAGAATCTACGACAACTGGAGAAACTACTACAACAGAAGGATCTACGCCAACCGAGGAATCCACGACAACTGATGAGTCTACCATAACAGAAGAATCTACGACAACTAGAGAAACTACTACAACAGAAGGATCTACGACACCCGAAGAATCCACGACAACTGATGAGTCTACTATAACAGAAGAATCTACGACAACTGGAGAAACTACTACAACAGAAGGATCTACGACAACCGAAGAATCCACGACAACTGATGGGTCTACCATAACAGAAGAATCTACGACAACTGGAGAAACTACTACAACAGAAGGATCTACGACAACCGAGGAATCCACGACAACAGATGAGTCTACCATTACCGAAGAATCTACGACAACTGAAGAAACTACTACAACAGAAGGATCTACGATAACCGAAGAATTTACGACAACAGATGAGTCTACCATAACAGAAGAATCTACAACAACTGGAGAAACTACTACAACAGAAGGTTCTACCACAACCGAAAAATCCACGACAACAGATGAGTCTACCATTACAGAAGAATCTACGACAACTGGAGAAACTACTACAATAGAAGGATCTACGACAACCGAAGAATCCACGACAACAGATGAGTCTACCATTACAGAAGAATCTACGACTACTGGAGAAACTACTACAACAGAAGGTTCTACGACAACCGAAGAATCCACGACAACAGATGAGTCTACCATTACAGAAGAATCTACGACAACTGGAGAAACTACTACAACAGAAGGATCTGCGACAACCGAAGAATCCACGACAACTGATGAGTCTATCATAACAGAAGAATCTACGACAACTGGAGAAACTACTACAACAGAAGGATCTACGACAACCGAAGAATCCACGACAACTGATGAGTCTACTATAACAGAAGACTCTACGACAACTGGAGAAACTTCTACAACAGAAGGATCTACGACAACCGAAGAATCCACGACAACAGATGAGTCTACCATTACAGAAGAATCTACGACAACTAGAGAAACTACTACAACCGAAAGATCTACAGCAACCGAAGAATCTACGACAACAGATGAGGCTACCATTACAGAAGAATCTACGACAAATGTAGAAACAACTACAACAGAAAGATCTACGACAACCGAAGAATCCACGACCACAGATGAGTCTACCATTACAGAAGATTCTACGACAACTGAAGAAACTACTACAACAGAACGATCTACGACAACCGAAGAATCCACGACAACAGATGAGTCTACCATAACAGAAGAATCTACGACAACTGGAGAAACAACTACAACAGTTGAAACTACAACAACCCAAGAATCCACGGCAACAGATGAGTCTACAATTACAGAAGAGTCTACAACCACTGGAGAAACTACTACAACAGAAAGATCTACGACAACCGAGGAATCCACGACAACTGATGAGTCTACCATAACAGAAGAATCTACGACAACTAGAGAAACTACTACAACAGAAGGATCTACGACAACCGAAGAATCCATGACAACTGATGAGTCTACGATAACAAAAGAATCTACGACAACTGGAGAAACTACTACAACAGAAGGATCTACGACAACGGAAGAATCCACGACAACAGATGAGTCTACCATTACAGAAGAATCTACGACAACTGGAGAAACTACTACAACAGAAGGATCTACGACAACCGAAGAATCCACGACAACTGATGAGTCTACCATAACAGAAGAATCTACGACAACTGGAGAAACTTCTACAACAGACGGATCTACGACAACCGAAGAATCCACGACAACAGATGAGTCTACCATTACAGAAGAATCTACGACAACTAGAGAAACTACTACAACAGAAAGTTCTACAGCAACCGAAGAATCTACGACAACAGATGAATCTACCATTACAGAAGAATCTACGACAAATGGAGAAACAACTACAACAGAAAGATCTACGACAACCGAAGAATCCACGACCACAGATGAGTCTACCATTACAGAAGATTCTACGACAACTGAAGAAACTACTACAACAGAACGATCTACGACAACCGAAGAATCCACGACAACAGATGAGTCTACCATAACAGAAGAATCTACGACAACTGGAGAAACAACTACAACAGTTGAAACTACAACAACCCAAGAATCCACGGCAACAGATGAGTCTACAATTACAGAAAAGTCTACAACCACTGGAGTAACTACTACAACAGAAGGTTCTACGACAACCGAAGAATCCACGACAACAGATGAGTCTACCATTACAGAAGAATCTACGACAACTGGAAAAACTACTACAACAGAAGGATCTACGACTACAGAACAATCCACGACCACAGATGAGTCTACCATAACAGAAGAATCTACGACAACTGGAGAAACTACTACAACAGAAGGATCTACGACAACAGAAGAATCCACGACAACTGATGAGTCTACCATAACAGAAGAATCTACGACAACTAGAGAAACTACTACAACAGAAGGATCTACGACAACCGAAGAATCCACCACAACAGATGGGTCTACCATAACAGAAGAATCTACAACAACTGAAGAAACTACTACAACAGAAGGATCTACGACAACCGAGGAATCCACGACAACTGATGAGCCTACCATAACAGAAGAATCTACGACAACTAGATAAACTACTACAACAGAAGAATCTACGAAAACCGAAGAATTTACGACAACTGATGAGTCTACTATAACAGAAGAATCTACGACAACTGGAGAAACTACTACAACAGAAGGTTCTACCACAACCGAAGAATCTACGACAACAGGTGAGTCTACCATTACAGAAGAATCTACGACAACTGGAGAAACTACTACAACAGAAGGATCTACGCCAACCGAGGAATCCACGACAACTGATGAGTCTACCATAACAGAAGAATCTACGACAACTAGAGAAACTACTACAACAGAAGGATCTACGACACCCGAAGAATCCACGACAACTGATGAGTCTACTATAACAGAAGAATCTACGACAACTGGAGAAACTACTACAACAGAAGGATCTACGACAACCGAAGAATCCACGACAACTGATGGGTCTACCATAACAGAAGAATCTACGACAACTGGAGAAACTACTACAACAGAAGGATCTACGACAACCGAGGAATCCACGACAACAGATGAGTCTACCATTACCGAAGAATCTACGACAACTGGAGAAACTACTACAACAGAAGGATCTACGATAACCGAAGAATTTACGACAACAGATGAGTCTACCATAACAGAAGAATCTACGACAACTGGAGAAACTACTACAACAGAAGGATCTACGACAACCGAAGAATTTACGACAACTGATGAGTCTACCATAACAGAAGAATCTACGACAACTAGAGAAACTACTACAACAGAAGGATCTACGACACCCGAAGAATCCACGACAACTGATGAGTCTACCATTACAGAAGAATCTACGACAACTGGAGAAACTACTACAACAGAAGGTTCTACCACAACCGAAGAATCTACGACAACAGGTGAGTCTACCATTACAGAAGAATCTACGACAACTGGAGAAACTACTACAACAGAAGGATCTACGCCAACCGAGGAATCCACGACAACTGATGAGTCTACCATAACAGAAGAATCTACGACAACTAGAGAAACTACTACAACAGAAGGATCTACGACACCCGAAGAATCCACGACAACTGATGAGTCTACTATAACAGAAGAATCTACGACAACTGGAGAAACTACTACAACAGAAGGATCTACGACAACCGAAGAATCCACGACAACTGATGGGTCTACCATAACAGAAGAATCTACGACAACTGGAGAAACTACTACAACAGAAGGATCTACGACAACCGAGGAATCCACGACAACAGATGAGTCTACCATTACCGAAGAATCTACGACAACTGGAGAAACTACTACAACAGAAGGATCTACGATAACCGAAGAATTTACGACAACAGATGAGTCTACCATAACAGAAGAATCTACGACAACTGGAGAAACTACTACAACAGAAGGATCTACGACAACCGAAGAATTTACGACAACTGATGAGTCTACCATAACAGAAGAATCTACGACAACTAGAGAAACTACTACAACAGAAGGATCTACGACACCCGAAGAATCCACGACAACTGATGAGTCTACTATAACAGAAGAATCTACGACAACTAGAGAAACTACTACAACAGAAGGATCTACGACAACCGAAGAATCCACGACAACAGATGAGTCTACCATTACAGAAGAATCTACGACAACTGGAGAAACTACTACAATAGAAGGATCTACGACAACCGAGGAATCCACGACAACAGATGAGTCTACCATTACAGAAGAATCTACGACAACTGGAGAAACTACTACAACAGAAGGATCTACGACAACCGAAGAATCTACGACAACTGATGAGTCTACCATACCAGAAGAATCTACGACAACTGGAGAAACTACTACAACAGAAGGATCTACGACAACCGAGGAATCCACGACAACAGATGAGTCTACCATTACAGAAGAATCTACGACAACTGGAGAAGCTACTACAACAGAAGGATCTACGACAACCGAAGAATCCACGACAACTGATGAGTCTACCATAACAGAAGAATCTACGACAACTGGAGAAACTACTACAACAGAAGGATCTACGACAACCGAAGAATCCACGACTACTGATGAGTCTACCATAACAGAAGAATCTACGACAACTGGAGAAACTTCTACAACAGCTGAAACTACGACTACAGAAGAATCCACGACCACAGATGAGTCTACCATAACAGAAGAATCTACGACAACTGAAGAAACTACTACAACAGAAGGATTTACGACAACCGAAGAATCCACCACAACAGATGGGTCTACCATAACAGAAGAATTTACAACAACTGGAAAAACTACTACAACAGAAGGATCTATGACAACCGAAGAATCCACCACAACAGATGGGTCTACCATAACAGAAGAATCTACGACAATTGGAGAAACAACTACAACAGCTGAAACTACAACAACCCAAGAATCCACGGTCACAGATGAGTCTACGACAACAGAAAAATCTACCACAACAGATGCGTCTACAACAGCAGGAGAAACTACTATAACAGCTGAGTCTACAACCACAGTAGAATCTACAACAACAGATAACACTACGACAACAGGAAAATTTACGACTACAGCTGCAAGTACGACTATAAATGCATCTACGACGACAGACCAATCTACGACAACAGATGAGTCTACGACTACAAAAAGATCTACGACAACAGCTGAGTCTACGACCTCAGTAAAATCTACAACAACAGATAAAACAACAACAGATAAGTCTACAGCAACAGAAGAATCTACGACAACAGCTGAGACTACGACCTCAGAAAAATCTACGACAACAGATAAATCAACAACAACACAGGGGTCTACTACAACAGAAAACAATACAATAACAGAAGGTACTACAACAACAACGCCCGCAGCAACTACGACGACGACTAGAACAACGACGACGACAACATCTAAACCAGATACTACAACGCAGGGAGTCGGTACTATTTTTGTATCATTAACGATTCTAATTACATCATTATTTTTAGTGGTAGTGTTATAATTTATTTTAATCAGATTATTTATTTGTTTAAAAACTAAAGGTATTATATTATAAACATTTTAAGAGATCAATAGCTTTTGTTACAAGGAAAAGTCAAAATTAATATTTAAAGTAACTCTATTACAAAAATATTTAGTAATAAAATCTGTATATTGTCGTCGATTTTTTATTAACAGTGTAATAATTAAAAGTAAAAGTGAGTGAGAAGATAAAATTTTGATAGAATGAGATGTTTTGACTGATTAAAATTTTTGGAAAAAGAGTGTTAAGAAAAAAATATAGTTAATTACATCACAATACATAATATAAAAACAACAAAATACGAATAAAAAGCAATGAGGAGCTGTCACATGCAATCTTTGCTGAAAAAGGAATTAGAGAAGAAGATTCGCTAAGTCCGTTGCTTTAATATAGAATGGATGAAATAATGAAGTCGGTAAAAAGCATAAAAGGATATAAAGTGGGTGCTGGGGAATTTAATATCATCTGTTACGCAGACGACGTAATTGATACGTCGATAGCAGAAAATGAAAATAACCTCCAACGACTTATACACGTTTAACAGAATATGTCGACAGTATAATATAGAAATATCAACGAAAAAAACCAAATCTATGACTATCGCAAAAGACTCTGTAAAATGTAAACTGGTAATTGAAAACGAAATTGTGGAGCAGGTGATAGAAATCAACTATTTAGGAGTAAAATTAACATGTAATGGGCAAATACAAAAAGAAGCAAATGAACAAAACATGAAATCAAACAGAGTGTCTGGATGCATGATCAATCTAATTTGGAACAACAAACACATACAGAAGGATGTAAAAGTAAGAATATACAAGAGCGTAATAAGACCGATCCTCACTTATAAAGCTGAGACTAGACCGGACACCGCGTCAACAAAAAGACAAACTGAAGTGCTGAAAGCTATGAAATGACCACATAACAAGGATGAACAAAGCCAGACTTGTAAAAAAAGCAAGAGATAGCCGTTCAAGAGAAAAAAGGAGAGTGGAACGTTCAAGGAAAAGATGGCAAGATATCGTATAATAAATATAATGCAATAATAGAACGTTGGTTGAAAACAGGATAATAATCCTAAAAAACAAGAGTAGAAGAAGATTATTACATATTGAGAGAGTTGAGGATGTATCCTGTAAACTCTATAAATTACAAAATTAAGACACAGTGCGATTTAAATAATATACTGAGATGATCCCAGCTATACAAATTTATTAATTTTCCTTAATCCAAAATATCTTGATACAAAATTTAAATCGTGGTGGATTTAAATTCGTGCAGCCGCTTACCTCAGGAGCAGCTGGGCAAAAAAACAAATACTTGCTCCTAATGCTAGCTCACAACAGCAGGGCAGGAGATTCTTACAAAAATAACATACAGAGCCGATACTTCCTATAGATGTAGAGGGGTTATACAGGGTGCGCTAAAAGATGAGCTCCAAAGAGCAAGCGAGAAAGATGTAGTTTGGGCGCTACACAGTTTAAAACCACCCTGTAGACAAATGCAGCAAGCACTAGCAAAACTGCGGAATAAGTGTCTCTGCAAAAAAAAGTAAAGGGCTATTCGGATCTGATGCTTCAGGATCAAAAATAGTACTGATCAGTTCTAATTTCAGATTTAATCGTTGATAAACTAAATATATACAGTTAAGCGCAATATTGGGACAATCTTTTAAATTCGTAATAATGAATAATTCAAACAATTATGAAATACTATTATAAGTTATTAGCGTTCGTAATGTAGCTACCGCGTATATGTATACTTAGCTTACAGATAACTACGCGCTTCTGTAACTGGGTCACAGAGATAAAAAAAATATAAGGGTTAATAAATTTTGTTTATAAAAACGTAAATGCGTTCATAAAGAACGGCCCAACAAATGTAATCTGCGCAATAATGTTAGATAGCCAAAAATAGAACAAATCAAATCTGACAAAATAAAACAAAGATATTATCTGTGAAGTTGGTGGAGTCTTCGATCTTGAAGGGACGAGCAGTTGGTATCACGTTAACGATGTTGGTCCCAAGCAGAAATGGTAGTCGGAGTGGAATGGAATGGCGAATCACAGAATGCTTTCCAGATGGCTTCGCAAGCATAGTCCGTTTTTTTTTAAGAAAAATCGATAATTAAAAAACTATTAGAGATATTTCAATGAAACTTTCAGAATTTATAGTTCAATACTTGTATTTTAATGAAATATGTAAGAGTTCAAATTATTTAGGTATATATTTTCATATTCTTAATTAACTTTTAAGTTAACAAATGAAAATTTAAATGACTTCTCCCTCAAAAAACAAAATTTTTTTTTCTTGGTATTTTGCATGAAACATTTAACTAACAAAATCCGCAAAAAAATTTGACTGCTCGTGATTAGATTAAGTAAAAAAAATTTATTTATGACCGGCGGTGAGCTGCCGCTCGTCATTGACTTACCTTTAAATCTACTCAATAATTACAAATAAAAAACAATACTTTATCTTTTAAATGAAAATATATTTTTATTATAAATTTTTATTATAAATTATAAATATATCTAATATACTCATACCTACATAAACTGGTTTATTCATCATAATCTGCGCCTTATTTAACTCGATTATCATTAAATTCTCATCCAAAATTGTTTTACTGTGGAAATTAGGTTTAGCAATCTCACCTTAGCAGCATAACGTCCATCCCATTTTTGACACCAACTTAACAACTTTTCTTTTCCGTACATCCTCCATAGTTTTACCAAACGCCGCGTTATTCATTAATTTGAAAAATGTTTTCTCGAATTCATTTTTAGCATTAGTCCTCATTCGGGTATTTAGTCCAATATATAATAATATATATTATATATTATAAATATATAATAAATATTCGGCATGGTTGAAACCCTATATTGGACTAATTAAATAATATTGGAATAAACAAGTTAATTAAACATTTTATAATAATGTTTTTATTAATGTTTTTAAAAACATTATTATAAAACGTCCAATATAGGGTTTCAACCATGCCGAATACTTAAATTCTAATATTCTATGGATTTTAAAGATTTTCCAAGCTTGTAGAAGGTGATACGTATAAAGTATTATTTAAAATTTAAACTAATGAAAGAATGATTATAGTCGAATTCATTTTTGATATATGCATCAGTTGCTTTCCAAAATATTAATGATAAAGCAGATATAAGAATATTAAAGAATAAATAAAAAATTATACATATTTTTTTAATCTTTCATTAAATCATACAAATTTTGCTTGATTATTTCAGGATACATATTGAAGTGTAATTCACCCTGGCTGTATAATTTTACTATTTAATTAAATCAAATTTGTTTTTCAAATTCTTCCGATTAAGGAAAAATTTTTCAAATCTTAAACTCGTTTTCAATATAATTTTTAAAATGGCAACGCAAATTTTATACGATACCCATATCGCAGTCCGGCTTATCAACCAAATTTTGTAGTTCCTTGAATAAATTTTTAATATTAAATGTAAAACTTTCTTAATTATTTCAATTGTAATTGTTGATCCAATCCAATTCCACCTTTTATCCCTTTATTTTTAATTTCTTTTGTTTGAATTTTAATTTCAAAATCACTAAAATCTTTCTTCAAGATCAATTCAATCCAATATAATAGCTTCAATAAAACACTTTATCTTCAAAAATTTTTACTTGTATTTGTAAAATTTGTAAAATTGTAAATTGTAAAATTTTAAACTTATCAAAAATTATTCGGACATAAAAATTACACGTTCATCACGTCGACCATTTTTTGGCAAAAGGCCTCCTATCAAAGTGATCGGTCCCCACCTAACAAATTCCACAATGTTACAACTTAATAATTAATACAATAATTTTACAAAAATGCATAGGGTGGGTTCAAATTATTTTGGAACACGACAATATATAATAATTCTGTTACACATAACAAATTTATTCCTTGATGATATGCTAGAGATTTTGCAACTGAATCAAAATTAAAGAAAGCATCCTCCCCTATTTGAATACATCCTAAAAGTATATCAGTATAAAAATCCTTTATCTGGAGTCTTTCAATTTCTCTTATATGCATATTTATTAAGGGTATAATTTCTGTCAATATCATCATCGAAATTTCAGCTAAACAAATATAAAATTTTTTTTTGCATTGTATTATATTGTTCTTGTTGAATAGCTGTCCAGTGATTTTAAATCCACTGCTAACATTTTCCAATGGATTCAAAGTACCAGTTTTAAAAAAATTCTTAATTTGATTGATATTATCATCGCTGGTTAAAATATTCCAATCTTCATAGCTTAGTGGTACACTAATATCGTTTGATACGCTGATTAGTAACATCGGAACCCAGTTTTCAACATCAATACCTATAGATATAAATTTGGTTTTGGATTTATTTAATGGGAATTTCCTTTCGCTGATTAACTTTGGCGTATGCATTATTTTAGATGATTTATTCGGAGTATTTGCTAAAAAAAATAATAAAAAAATTAATACCGAAATATAAATAAAAATATATTGTAATGCCCCGATCTATACAATTTTTATAAAAATTTGTTTATGCTAATTATTCATTTCAAATAACTGCTGGGCATTCATTTTTTTGTAGCAATCGACTCTCAAATTAAAATTGTAAATTGTATGCTCACTTTTTTTTGCGGGTACGAATGTTGGAACGCACCTGGCATGTGGTGTTATGCAGCTGACCCAATTATGCCTGGTCAAATTTTGTTGCGTCGTAATTTTTGCACATTAACCAAAATTATCATCAATTCTTCACTTTATCAATTCCTTTGCATATCACTTTATCAATTAAACAAAAAACAAAAACTCAAATCAATTTAACTTAATTTATTTGTTACAAACAATTGTAATTTTTATTATGGCGGGCTGGTGTTTTAACCCGCCTGGCACCACGGCCTTTGCCTGATTCTCCATGCATCGACCAACTCGCCGTTCTCCCTCCAGTCTTCTCCCATCTTTTATTTACATTTCAATCCTACAAAGTTTGTACAGTCTGTTTTATAAATAATGTTATAAATAATAATGAAACAAAATTCAAATTTTAAAATTATTTTACAAAATAATAAAATTAATGTTTTTGCATTTCGAAACACGACAATATTGTCGTGAAACAAAATATTTCGACCCACCCTGTGCTAAATTGTAAAAATTTGTTAATTTGATTTTTAAACGTTTGAATTGGAAAAGTACAGAGTGGGGAAAAAAGATAGAGATAAGGGCTTTTTTGGCCAACTATGGCCGACAGCGGGTGTAAAATTTTGTAAGCCCGTTGAGTTTTGAATTTTGAGGCGAATTATTGCAATTAGTTGTGAGTAATATTTTTGATTTGATTGAATAAAGTGAATTCTATGCTTTCGCATTATTGCGTTATTTTTGAAATTTTGATATTTGGATTTTTGGATAATTTTTATATTGAGTGGCTACTGAGCGGTAGATTGGATTTGGTGGATAAATTAGAAAAAGAGCAATTGAAATTACAAAATTAAATCTGAATTATTTAAAATTGGAAAGTTTAAAATTTGCATTCGTAGGAACAAATGTTGCGATTGATAAGCGGGCGATTTGGATAAGGTCGGAATCAAAACCACGATTCCATCAAAGAATACTACTTTTGAATTGGAATTACATTTAATTTTGGATTACTATTTAATTTTTTAAAACGAGAAGAAGTTTTTTATTTAATTATTTTTTTTTTTAAACGTAAGAACTCTCGACCCTTGAAAATTACCAATTGCTCCCACAATCCAGGGTTACCTGAGCAAGAATAAGTGTGTGGAAATTTTCTACGAAAATACCATTACAACTAAATTGGCACCACTGCGCAGGGACGACAAAAACATCTAAAAAAATTTTTTTTAGTCATTTCTGCTGTTGCATTTATTTTTCTCTAACGATCAATTTTAAATAAAAATGAAATGGAAGAAAATAATAGAAAACAGGAAGACCAAGATGTGAATGGTGAAAGAGTCATCAATGTGAGTGATGCAGCAATCGATTCTCCGAAGTACTCCAGCACTAAGCGAGGGATTGAAAATATGGAAATGCCAGAACCAGAGGTTTGGATGGCAAAATTGCAAAAATTACTAGAAGAACAAAGGCAACAAGACAAAGAAGATAAAAAAAAGGACACAAAAGAAATGATGGAGTTCTTAGAGAAAACTAAAAAAAAAATCATACAAACCGTTGAACAAAAATTCCAGGTCATAGAGAAAAATCTAGAAGCCACTAACACAAGGGTGGATAAGGTAGAAAGTGAGGTGATTCATTTAAAGGAATGCATGATAACGAAAAATCAATTAGAACTACAATTAAATAACCGACAAAATTTTCTAGAAAACAAATTCGAGAGCAAACTAATGGAAAATAATGAATCAATTGAAAAAGAATTTATGGAAGAAAAAGAGTTTTTTGCAATGTTTGAAAAAGAAGAGCAAGAAGAAAATGAACTGATAGCACAAGATAAGACAGAATCATTTATAAAAAAAGAAGTAATAAAAAGAAATGAGTCGATGGAGACAGAAGAACCATTAATAAGAGATAAAGAGGAAGACGAGAAATCATTAAAAAAAATGTACAAGGGTGTGAAGCGGAAATATAATCAAATGGATAATGTCGAAAAAGAAAAGAAGAAGATTTGGAAGTGTTGGACGAGTCGGGGGCGACAGAAGAAGATGCCGGAAAATTGGACGCCTGACAAGAAAATAATTCTGTGGAAGGTAAAAAAGAAAAAATAGATGGAAACAGTAGGAGCTTGGATAAAAGTGGATACAGAATGAAAGTTTGGAAGAAATAAGCAATTTTTTTTTGATTTTTGATTTTGTTTTATTTTTGATAAATTTGAATTGCTCTCAATTGTAAATAACTAGTTTTCTTTAAAAATTTTGATGTTTTTCGTTTTGTAGCACGACATGGGATTTGCGAATTTTCGTTCTAGGCTGCGCCCATAACTCCAATTCGCAACGGGGGCATTAAGATGTCGTGAAACAAAATATTTCGACCCACCCTGTGCTAAATTGTAAAAATTTGTTAATTTGATTTTTAAACGTTTGAATTGGAAAAGTACAGAGTGGGGAGAAAGGATAGAGATAAAGGCTTTTTTGGCCAACTATGGCCGACAGCGGGTGTAAAATTTTGTAAGCCCGTTGAGTTTTGAATGTTGAGGCGAATTATTTCAATTAGTTGTGAGTAATATTTTTGATTTGATTGAATAAAGTGAATTCTATGCTTTCGCATTATTGCGTTGTTTTTGAAATTTTGATATTTGGATTTTTGGATAATTTTTATATTGAGTGGCTACTGAGCGGTAGATTGGATTTGGTGGATAAATTAGAAAAAGAGCACTTGAAATTAAAAAATTAAATCTGAATTATTTAAAATTGGAAAGTTTAAAATTTGCATTCGTAGGAACAAATGTTGCGATTGATAAGCGGGCGATTTGGATAAGGTCGGAATCAAAACCACGATTCCATCAAAGAATACTACTTTTGAATTGGAATTACATTTAACTTTGGATTACTATTTAATTTTTTAAAACGAGAAGAAGTTTTTTATTTAATTATTTTTTTTTTAAACGTAAGAACTCTCGACCCTTGAAAATTACCAATTGCTCCCGCAATCCAGGGTTACCTGAGCAAGAATAAGTGTGTGGAAATTTTCTACGAAAATACCATTACAATATATAATAGGAAAAAAATTAAACTGTAAGGGTTAGGCGTGTATCCCAAGACTAGTATCTTAGAACACTCACCTAACCCTGGCAGTAATTTAAGTTACTATTAATTTTTAATATAACTTACTTGTTTGAATTGTTTCTGCAGACCTCTTCAAAGTTTTAACTTCCACTTTCGTATCCATTTTTTGAGTACGTTGATGTCGAGTGAATTTAAACTATCTGATGAGAATTATCTAAATTTATAGGGTATATACACCTTATAACCTGTATCATTAAGGTTAGAGAGTTGGTTAATTATATTTTTTTCTATATGTGAATTATTGTCATATACTTAATTGATTATTTATCATAGTTATTAAAATACCTACGAAAAGCGATATTATTTAATTTAATTTTAATGAAATATTATTTTATTAATTAGACCATCAATAAAATAGAAACGCATTCTATCACTAATTACCATACTTTAATTTTATTAAATTTATCACGTTTCAGGACTTAGAAAATTTTTTGAAAATTCTTGATCGTAGGGGTAACTTAGCACATCTACTACCTAATTCTACTAATATTTTTTCTACTGAATAACATATCAACATGAACAATTAGGCATCCCAGTTTAGACAAAATTTATCCACAAGACGGCTCTACGTACAGTGGCGGATTTAGAGGAGGGCTATAGGGGCTATAACCCAGAGCGGCAAAATTCAGGGGCGGCAAATTTTTGCAAAAATACCAAAAGCACTTGGAAAAAACCTAATGGATAATTAGGCTTAGACGGATAAGTAGGTACTATTTCAATTAATTGATTAAAATAAAATAAACTATTTATAAACGTTTTTATATTATACGACTTTTCCATTTTTGTCGGTCTAATATTGTCAGTATCCGGGAGCTTCATTCTAAACTAAAGGCAAAAATTGTAAGTACGTAAGTTAATTGTAAGTTAACTTATTTTAAGTTATAATCGGTGAATACTGATTCTGATTAGAATAAACTAATAACAACTTAGAAAATATAATTTACAATTAAATCGAAAAATGCCGACTGACACAAATTTTGTTTCTATCAATTACTAGATTACTACATCAATACTTACATAATAAACTGTGAGTGACGGAATTATTTTTTGAAACTCAACACTGGAAATAGATGATTTGATAGCAAAACCAACGTGGAAATCCAAGAGTGTGAACAAACAAAAGACTTGCCTTCAAATGAATTACACCCAACTATAGTACCTCCAAATAAGGTAGAATTTGTAAAAAAACATTGAAATTGAAATGTCAGTCAATAAACAGCAAGAGGATGATTTTAATCATTCCAATACTGTGCGTAAGCTTAACCTTGCTAAACTTGTCGGCAATGAAGTTTTTTCTAATACAATGCCTCAGCCAAGCTTAACCACTATAAAATACTATGAAATGTGTGACGATAAACATTCTAAACTTGATAGCAACGCTATGGTTTATGACCCTACTTTGTGGCCTATTAAAGATAACACTTGAGAGCATGTCCTAAAAAATAGAAGAAATTAAGACATTTCCAAATTAGATTTTAGCCGCTCGAAAAGATCCATTGGGGAACAACATTGCTATCTAACTCAAACTATGTTTGAAACTAGCTTAATCAATGGACAGAAAATGAAACGATCTTCCCTAATGTACTCAGAAAGTTCTGGAAAACTTTTTTGTATACCATGTCAACTTTTTAGAGGAATACCAAAATTAGCAAAGAAGGCTTTGATTATTACGAGTATTTAAAAACCCACGAGAATTCATCAGACCATAAGTCATGTGCCTTTGTAATGAAAAGCATCTAATTACATTCTTCGATTTAAAGGTTAGAAACGGTTTTTTTGTCATTTTTATAGGGAGATCTTTTATCTCAATTTAATATATCAAGTAAAAAATTGCAATCATCTGAGATCGACCTATCAACTATATCAGTATTGTACGGATCATTATCAGAGTATATTCAAAGTATAAGAAGAGCATTTGACAATTATGAAAATCGAGCGCTAGCGAAAGCAAATGTAACTCTATATATTATAAAGATGAAAAGAACAGGAGAAAGATACGAAAAATCCAGTCAGATGAAACCCGAGAAGAAGAAGTACAGTTGATTGGCAGAGAAAATTTCAGAATTAATACTTACAATATGATAATTATTGACAGATTAAATTAATATCGTAATAGAAAAAAGAAAAACTGTGTATGATGAGCTCTACTCGTTGTTTGAATTTTTTATTAGTGCTGGCAAAGAAGACCTTGATGTGAAGACACTTACTGAACACAGTAGGAAATTGTGTAATTTGTATGATAAAGATCTACCAACAACGAAGGTTTGCGAAGGTCATGCAGCACTGCCAAGTGCTGCATGACACCGAACGACAAGATACATAATTATATACCCTTATGTTGATATCGCACTGAGACTTTTTTTGACAATCCCTGCATCTGACTGTTCAGCGGAAAGGTCGTTTTCCGTTTTGAAAAGAATAAAATTATGCCTTCGAGATGTAGCAATTCTGACTATCAAATCAGAGCTAACCAAAAGATGGGACTTTGATGATGTTATAAATTCGTTTTCAAACTCTAGTTCACGAAGAAAGTTCTTATAATCATTTACATTAGTATCTGTTACTATCAGAAGCTAGGAACGAAAGCATGGTTTAAAAAGAAATTTTAGCATCGCATTCAATTAATAATTAGAATATTTTTTAATTTGTAACATTTAAAATTGTAAAATATATAAAATAAAATTGTAAAAAATACAAGAACATAAATAAGAGAGGGAGGGGGCGGCAAGTTTCCAGTAGCCCCTAGGCGGCAAAAGTATAAATCCGCCACTGTCTACGTATGTTTTTGGGAGATACACAACTAGCGTATAATACATTAAAAACAGTTAGTTGTTATCGGTCTTTATTTAAAAATAATTTACACGTGGTTATATATTTTTTCAAATCAAATACTAGTGAGCCCCGAGAATCCACGTCAAAAAACCTAAGTTTGGTAAAATATTAAATAAAACATATTTCTTGGATATAATATTTTTCGTAGAGACGTAAAAGATTATAATAGTATTAAAAACTAAAAAAATTAACACAATTAAAGTAAGAGCGGTAGACACATTGCCTGCTTTTTCGACCGTCTAGCCATCACACCATACAATGTGTTTCTGACTCATTAGTCGTCATCAGTACCGCTTACTATGTAATCACTTAATTATGTGCACTATATTAGCTACTGGTTTTCATTTAATGTGGACTGCTATACGCGACGTCACTACACAAAAATTGAACCGCGCCAACGTGCGTTATCGAGTATCACTCTATCAAAATTTGCAAATGTAAAATTATTGCACTCATTGTGCATTGAAGTTTTAAAAACTAACTACTAAAACTAACTTTTTTTTTTTTTTAATTTCTTTTTTTTTTTAGTTTTTAAAACTTCAATGCACAATGAGTGCAATAATTTTACATTTGCAAATTTTGATAGAGTGATACTCGATAACGCACGTTGGCGCGGTTCAATTTTTGTGTAGTGACGTCGCGTATAGCAGTCCACATTAAATGAAAACCAGTAGCTAATATAGTGCACATAATTAAGTGATTACATAGTAAGCGGTACTGATGACGACTAATGAGTCAGAAACACATTGTATGGTGTGATGGCTAGACGGTCGAAAAAGCAGGCAATGTGTCTACCGCTCTTACCTTAATTGTGTTAATTTTTTTAGTTTTTAAAACTTCAATGCACAATGAGTGCAATAATTTTACATTTGCAAATTTTGATAGAGTGATACTCGATAACGCACGTTGGCGCGGTTCAATTTTTGTGTAGTGACGTCGCGTATAGCAGTCCACATTAAATGAAAACCAGTAGCTAATATAGTGCACATAATTAAGTGATTACATAGTAAGCGGTACTGATGACGACTAATAAGTCAGAAACACATTGTATGGTGTGATGGCTAGACGGTTGAAAAAGCAGGAAATGTGTCTACCGCTCTTACCTTAATTGTGTTAATTTTTTTAGTTTTTAAAACTTCAATGCACAATGAGTGCAATAATTTTACATTTGCAAATTATAATAGTAGATTTTTAATACAAGAGAATACAATATGACAGAATTGTTTAGATTATCAAATTTGTCGATAGAATGCAACAATTTAAGTATCATGTATCCGGTTTAATTCACCTAGCTTAGGCACCGCTTATCCCTTTTAAATTATCTGAACTTTTCCAAATCTTAAAATTCCTTTGTGCATATATTTTAGGGTTTTTCCATAGTTTACTTGGATGTAATAAAAATGTTAACTAATTTATTGTTAACAATCGTTAGATAAAAATGAAATCAGTAAAGCAAAATCATTAAAAAATTATTTAGTAACCTTCGTAACCATATTTTTAATTCTACTGGAAAAATAGTATATTATAAGCCACGGTTGTGAACTCTGTCAATTAAAATTAATAAAATTAATAAAAACCTCTCTTCGTAATTCGATGGGTGATGTAAGATTTTTCGATAGAAAATAAGGTTGCAAAAAAATTGGACGTTTCAAAAATGATTCAAAATTTTTGTATTTGCATTGCAATTGTTAAAAACAAGAAACATGTAGGGATTTTATTTCTGTAGAACTGAAAAATGATTAAAATAAAATCTAATAACTTCATTCAAGAAGAAAACTTCAAGAAGTCTTAAAATTTATAATATCATCTTTGAACCACACTGCGCAGAAATTTCGTCAAAAACGTCATCAGAATACTTGAAATAATTTGTATTTGTTATTTTTAATATTTTAATATAATTTTGTTTAAATAATTTGTACCGTGAGAGTGTTCCACAGTAAAACATGTTCCACAGTGAAACAACCTGGTTTAAAAAAAAACTAGTAAACATACAACTACTGCCTTTTTGTGAGTAGAAATTGACTAACATTCTCACTCTTTAAACTATAGAAAGTCAACTTATCGGCCGCAGTTTTGTCGGTATTACAGGTCAGTTAACAAAAAGAGACAAAAGTTGACATACGCGCGCGCTTTAACAGCTTATTTTAAGTTTGTACGTACATTTTATTATTTAATTATTATTGCGACATAAAGTCCTGGTCTTGTATAATGTAAGTACCCTTTTAAATGACTTTAATAGGTTTTGTTTAGTTGCAACGAATTTTTTTCTCTAAGGTTATAATATAGGTTACAGTGAAACAGTCATGTTTCAGTGTGGCCCGGCATGTTTCAGTCTGCTTCACACATGTTTCACCGTGCCTCGTGTATTTTCTTACACTTATTTCTTTTATCCAGATGGCAAGAAATTGCACACGAAAAACTAATATGGATTTTACCACTGCAGAGGTTATGAAAAATGCTATAAACCTTTATAATAGTGGTTTATCTCTAACGCCCAGTTTTTCAATCGTTGGTTAACTTTTTAGTTTGGTTACCTTCACTTTTAAGTTAACCTATAGTTAGAATTTATTTTCGTTTTTCAATTTATATTTAGGTGTTGGTAAGGTAACTTTTAGTTTACTGTACATCTGAACTATTAAACGTGATTATAACCCTAAATATTTAAGTGTAGTGGCAGTAGGTTGACAGGTATCGTTATATGATTGTATTTATTGATGTTCATAATAATTTGTTTTTAATTTTTATTAGAATCTGTTACGAAACGACAAGCATTGATAATTTTAGATTTTTATTAATAGTTATATTGAAATATTTGATATAAACAAATACCTACAAAATAAATAATTATAATGCTATCTATAGGTATTATTCTTCTGATATGGAAGCAAATAGTAAATAACGTGCCTTGAATTTTACTCAAGAGGAAGAAGAACTTTTAGTTACTATTGTAGAGCAACATAAAAATGTTTTAGAATCCGAAAAAACTGGTGCTTTTACTTGGAAAGAGAAAGATGCGATTTAGACCTGAGTTGAGAATGCATTTAACAATATTAATAAAAGAAATTTGTTTTGTTAGTATTCTATTACGAAAAATTTCACTATATAATCACATCCAGGTAACTGTATTTTCACATGTGTGCAATCCAATGCACCTACGCATTGGAGAAATTTGGCGACACTATAAAAATCTTGTCTAATTTTAAGTACTTCTTCATTTTGAGGAATTTTTATATATTGAGGTCGCAAACCTGTAAGAACTAAACTGACTCGTAATACAGTTTTACTTGCAGTAGATTTGCTAACCTCAGAAAAATCCCCAGTCGTTCTTAAAAACGGACTACTTGCATAAAAATTCAACGTTACCAATAGTTGGTCTCGAGCAGAAGGCAATGATTTCTAGAGTAAAAATATGTTTATTAATATAACGCCTATTATTATTGACTAGTATAATAAATTAAATTTTTCATCTCCTGTAGTATATTTTCTAATGTTCTTGGCGTAAGTCGAAATCTATTAAAAAAGTCAGTACCATTGTATTCTTTAACAAACTTAGGCCTTTAACGAATTATTTTTGACTTCCTTATTTCTTCATCAATCCTATAAGTATTAATATCGCAATCGTAATAATTCATAGATAACAAAATTAATAATTTCAAAAAATTAATTAACTTATTGAATTTTTCTGAATGAAAACCATGAAAACTGTCACAATTTACGGTTATAAAGTGTTAGTAATTCGCCAACCTATAGTTAACCCACACCCCAAGTGTTGGTAAACATAATCACGACGTAACCAACACTTTACGTTAACCTGCAATTGAAAAACGTAATTTTTAACTTAACTAATAGTTAACTATGAACTAATAGTTAACCACCGATTGAAAAACCGGACGTAAGAAAAGCTTCTGAACGGACAGGTGTTCCTTTTGCTACACTTTTTCGCTATGCAAGAAAACAAAAACAGAATCCTCTTGAACAAATAAGACTTACACCCAAATACAATTCTAGACAAATTTTTAATGAAGATCAAGAAAAAGAATTGGTAAAATATATCCTCATCATGGCAAGAATGGGTTATGGATTGACAGTAGCAGACTGCAGAAAAGTTGCATTCGAAATGGCCATACGAAATGGAATTAAAATTCCCGAAAGCTATTCAAAAAATACAATGGCTGGTTTGGAATAGTTTAGGGGTTTTAAAAGACGTCATCTTAATATTAGTATTCGAACTCCTGAGGGATGTAGCTTATCAAGAATGACGTCATTTAATCCTCACAATGTATCGACATTCTTTAACAAATTACAAGAGGTTTATTCCACAATCGAAAACTTTTCTAACGGTTTAAGAGTTTATAATTTAGACGAAACATCAACCACAACTGTCCAAAATCCTAAAAAAATTATTGCAGGAAAAGGAATTAAGCAGGTGAATAAGTGTACAAGTGGCGATAGAGGGCAAAATGTTACGACATGCTGCATTATTAATGCTCTAGGATCAGCTGTGCCACCGGTGATGATTTTTCCACGCAAGAATTTTAAAACTCATATGATTAATGGAGCTCCTCAGGGTACGTTAGGTCTTGCTACTTCTTCTGGATGGATGTGTTCAGAAATATTTCTACAAGTTATAGATTATTTTATTAAATTCACATTATCAAGCAAAGAAAATACTACACTTTTAATAATGAATAATCACGAAAGCTACATATCTTTAGCTACTGTAGACAAAGCTCGAGAGAACGGCGTTACAATATTAACTCTACCACCCCATTGTAGCCATAGGTTACAACCTTTGGATGTGAGTGTTTTCGCCTCTTTCAAAGCTCATTACAATTCTGCAATTGACAATTGGCTTCTTCATCATCCAGGGACGCCAATGACTATATACCAAATTGCTGAATGCGTTGGAACAGCTTATGATCGCTCGATGACGCCAAGTAACATAAAATCCGGATTTAAAAGAAGTGGAATTTTTCCATTTGATAAAAATGTATTTAACGAGTGTGATTTTATGACTTCCACTGCAACAGATCGACCTACTGTAAATGGGCAAGAAGCCTCAACTTCTAAAGGCAATAAGTCTGGATTAAACAAATTTAACGAAGACAAGGAAAATCAAGATCCTATACAAAAACAAGATTTTGTTTCACCTGAAGTGTTTAGAGGTTATCCCAAGGCTTCAGAAAGAAAACGTAAAAATAATAGAAAGATTGGAAAAAGTTTGATTGCTACGGATACCCCTGAGAAAAACATGATTGAGGAGAAAGAACAAAATAAAAATAAGCAAAAAATCAAAGCTGTGAAGAACGCTAAACGAAAGTTAGTGAAATCATCTGATGAAGAAGATGATGGAGTATTGTCTCTTCACTTAGAAACTGAAGACTGGATTTCTGAAGTTGATCCAAATTGCTTCGAAGATCTTCAGCGCTCTCCAAAAGCTGAAGATTTTGTACTTGTAGAATTCAAAATTGAAGAAAAAACCAAAAAAATCGTATATCACAGTCACAGGAAAAGATGAAAATGGAGACATAGAAGTTAATTTTTACAGAAGACATCCAAAGATAGCAGACAAATTTGTTTTGCCAATAGTGCCGGATATTTCTATAGTAGCTGAAAGTGGCATTAAAATGATCTTGCCAAAACCAATTAAACATGGAAAAACCAAGCGGCAGGTAGATTTGCTATCATTTGAAATCCCTTTTAACAATATTGAAGTGCGTTAAATGATCTAGATTTTATTCTTATTATTTTTATTGTTTAGAATACCTATAATATATTTTATGTCAATTGTTTGATTTTGTTCGTTTTTGTTTTGTAAAAGTTTTTTGTGAATAAAAAATAATCGATTTTTTTACTTTTTAAGTGTTGTTTCCTAGTACCCCACTAGTGTTCCACAGTGAAATAAAAAACTTTGTTTAAGAAAATAATAATATTAACAAAATTATCGTACTTTTAAAAAAATTTTCATAATCTGATTGAGACCTAATGTATACTTGTCTGATTTATTGACCTAAACCTCGTTTTTCATAGCGTGCCTAGGTTTTGCATACTAAAATAAAAAAAATGTTTCACTGTGGAACACTCTCCTCTATAGTAAAATATAAATAGTACTACTTATAATATAATTATAAGCGCTGTTGTATTATGCAATAAGTTTTTAACGCTTAGGAAAGGGGCCCCACAACAAACTTTGAACACGAGCCCAAATTTTGCAGTTATGGCGCTGAAAGTAATAACAAATACAGTATGACACGTGTTTCTCAATCTTCTGCTAATTTTAATTTATTTAAAATAATTCATAATATAATTGATCTGAAACGTTTCTAAAAACTTTAATTTATTCTAATTCAACACTGACATTTTTAAACTGAATTAAAATAGTGATTAATGAGTAATTGAAATTGATAATCAAACAATGAGTATCCTGTGTAAACTTATCTTAGAATCGAAATCTAAATTATTTTGTATACTTTTTTGTAATTATAAAAAATATAACAATAAATATATTTTTTTAATAATAAATTAAAAACAGTTATTTACTTGTCTTAATTTAAAAAATATTACAGGTGGTTTTAAATTATTTTGAATTAAATACTAATTGAAGTAATAAATTAAAGTAATATATAAATTATATTCTTTGATATTTTTAAACTGAATTAATATAGTTTTTATTGAAAAGTTGATATTGACTATCATCAAACTTGAATTTTCTGTATACCCTAGGTAGGCGTGGAGGTTAAGAATTATACTTTCAGATAGAACGGCTCAACCAGCACGGGTTGGAATCTTCCAGCCTACGTTCGGAAAAAAAATGTAAGTAAATATTATTAGGTGATTAATGTTAAATTTCAGATATTTCAGAAATTAACCAATCATCAACCAGAGCCCTATGGCTGGAGCAACATCGTAAATTCTAATTAAATAGTTAAAATTTATACAGTAATTTTAACAGTAATTAAATAATTAAAATTTATAGTACAAATTTAAATAAATGTGTAATGGTATTTGAATAAATATAAATAAAAAACCGATTGGCGCAAGTCAACAATTTAAACATCGAATTTCTAAATAATTACAAAAATTAACTTTTTCAATTATTTTTGAATATTTTTTAATTATTTATTTTAATTAAAAATTAGTGCCGATTATGAACATAAATTTTATGTACCCAAACGACACTGTAAATTTCTAAATATTCCGTTCATAAAAAATCAACACATAATATGTACATAAATGATTCACCAATTCAGTAACGAACAATTGAGCAAATCAATACCGTACCGTTACGAAAATTCCTGTACATTAATGATACATCAAAACAGTAACGCAAAAACGGTAGTAAATGAATGCTATATCGTTACGAAAATATCTGTACCGTATCTATACATAAATGACACCTTAAAACAGTAACGAAAAATTGGGCAAATTAACAGACATGGTCAGGAAGATATCTAAATTTTAACTCTTACCATCACAAAAGCCAGATAATAAGCACGGCCATAGGCCTCGTGGATAGATCTCTTAAATTAACCCATGGAGACTACAGAAAGCAAACTCTAAAAATAGCTAAAGAGACTCTGTTTAAAAATGGTTTTCCCGGACCCTTGGTTAAGAAAATTATCAAAGATCGTGTAAACAAACTTTATAATGGTAACAGTATAAAGAAAGAAACATCAAATTTTGCAGTTATGCCTTATGTCAAAGGACTAAGTGAAAAACTGAAGAGAATTTTAAGAAACCACAATATTAAAATGACATTTAAATCGACCAATAACATTAAACAGCTGTATACAAAATTAAAAGATCCGGTTCCTACAGAGAAAAAATCAGATCTAATCTATAAAGTTGAATGCAAGAATTGTAACCTAGTATATATTGGACAAACAAATCAATGGCTGCACAAAAGAATGAGTGGTCATATTTCAAGTGGTCGCTGTAATAAACCGGACTCTACTGCCATTGCAAAACATATACTAGTCGATGGACATGATGCAGATTTTAAAAACGCAAAAATTATTAAATCTGTTACTTATCACACAATCACATATTTTAGATCATAGATTGTTCAAATGACAATACGTTATCATTCGGTTTCCATATAAACTTGTAAACATTGTATTATATTAAATTATTCTGACGAAGACGTGTCCAACGTCGAAAGCTCAATAAAAACTTTATTATTAAAACGTTTAATTAACTTGTTTACTCAAAGATTATTTATTTATATTTCACAAGTTAAAAAATTAATTTATTAAATAATGTATAAATGATAATCTCAAACCAATAATTAAATCTTAAAACTAAAGATGAAGTAATTTTAAAATAGTTTTAAACTCGTGGCCGGGTGGTCGATCACTTATTACGTATTAACTTCAAAATTCTAACACCCGATCCTGTCCTTATTTAAAAAGATTATAATTAATAAATTTATTTAACTTACGTATTTTAACTTTGTCGATGGCTACGATTGTATTTAAACAAATTTAAATTCGAATTACTGAATAAGTTTTTCACACTTGTTTCACTAACACCATCCGTCCGGTTTCAATGTTGAATCTGTAATGGCTTCCCCCTACCCTCTTAATCTTAACGGTAAAATTTCTGTTTTTTTAAAACCCCTGTTGCCATAGTAGGAGTTCATAAAGGTTAATAATATAATAATAATTAAATAATCTTAATTATTTTATATTAATTAGATTAAATAATCTAAACAAGTTAATTAAAGGTTTAATTAACTTATTTATTCCAAGATTATTTAATTATATTTCACAAGTTAAAAAATTAATTTATTTAATATAATAATAGAATACAATAGCAAGGCAACTTAAAATTTGAGAATGCACCATCTATAGGAATTTACTATAACTATAAAATAACCTCACAAAAATAGCGGGATTTGCGATAACTCTTAAACTGTATTCCCGTTATTGTAAAATACCGTATCTTGTCACGTGACTTCTAGCGTTAGTGGAGAGCATGGGGGTGAAGCTGAGATACGAAATTACGGCAACATGATCATCGGGTGCCTCATCGTAATTCTTCGGTTATCCTCGCCAAAGGGCATCAAAGCTGGTGAGATTCTTAGTGATTTCTAGTGACTTTCAGTGTTATCTTCCTTTATTTTACACTGTATTATTATTTTTAGGTTACATCAGTTATATTTTCATTTTTGGTTCGTGTTTTTATACGTGACGCATGTGTACGTGAAGTGATGTGAAAATTTATTTTGTTGTATATGATTATATAACTTGTTCGTTTTAATACTTATTTAATATTATTGTTTTATGTATATTATATTGTTACTGCTTTTTAAAAATTATTTGCTGTTTGTTGTACATACATATTGTTTTTTTTATAAATTTTTGTATTAACTTGTGTTTAATATATTTCATATACATTTTTAATTTGACTGAATTTTTATTGATAACCAACCTCCTGATGTCAGATTTAGTAGATAATTATTTGAAATTCTCAAGAAATTTATTTATATATTTTCTATAATTACCTCTGTTTATTATAGAAAATTTATAAATAAATTTTTTAAGAATTTGAAATTTTAAATCTTGTAATAAAATTATGAAATTATAAAGAGCTATTCAAACGCCGCGCAAAAATTTTAGTTGTGCCCTACGGCCGCAGGAGGGCCGTGTTGCGATGAATTAACATGCGAGGTTCTCTTCTCCTACTTATATGTTCTGTGGTGGAGAGTTTACCGTGATGTGGTGATAACTCCCTATTTTCTTAAATTTTTATCCTTCTTTTAATCACTCACTTCTTATAATAAAACAGCCCTCACTTCAAATTAATTTGCTTTTAATAATTAAAATTATAAAAAACCCAAATTAAAACTTGGCGTAGCGAGAATTCGCGAATAAACTTAACGATGGGGGCGCTGCTAAATTTTCAAAATGGCCGTCAGATGCGAGTGATCGAGTTTATAGTTGTATTTACAGTGATCGAGTGAACCTTGTAAATCTTTTTGTGTGTTCGAATTAGTAACGAAAAAAGTAAAATGACGAACCAAATTCTTCTAAAATCTTTATTTAAGTACACTAATAGCAGCGCAACGTCGAGAAATTTTTGTGAAGGTGAGGAAGGGCTAAATGCCAAGCATGTTATTCTTTGTGGTGTAACACCTTGTATTAAGTTTGTTTATGCGATTTATGCCCTCGTACTACAGACTTCCGCATTATTATCGGCTCCTCATTTAATAACTGGGTCTATTTGTAAAAATACTTTGGCATTAAGTGATTTGGCACTTCGACATTAAGTGAAAACATCCATATTATGGACAAATTAACCTGGGGATGGCAATTCTAAATGTCAGTGTGTGATTTTATAATATACTACAGTAAAGATTGTACAATGTTCGTAAATACCACAGAATTAGACGAAACTTTTGTTAGTGAAATGTTGGCGAACATTAAACAAAAATATTTTTGTAATCTTTTGCATGAAATTTGTAGTTCAAAAGTTTATTTAAAAAATCAGAACTGCTGATTTTGAGTTGAAATATTGTTGCCAATTGGTCAGACTTGGTCAATATTTAATTTTGTTGAAAGAACCAAAAATATTTATAAGTAGAGTAAGTGACAATAGTCGAAACTTGTTAAAAATTGTTCTATTAAATAAATATCATGATTATTTGAAATTTAGTGTTAACTTTATAAAATTATAGATTTAAATAATATACAAGTTGATTTAAACAATTTATAAAACTGTAAATTACTGTTTTTATTTATTTATTTTTTACATTTATAATATTTTACAACTAAAATAAATATAATAAAAAAAACTATTATTAATTAGTATTCCTATTTATTACAAAAAATAACGATTGAGCAACAGCTTAACCTAATTTGTCAATTTTTTAATAAAACCAACATCGAACATTAATTATAAATGCTTCATTTGCTATATTGAGTAAAGAAAATTCATTTCTCTGATTGTTGTTACTCCATTTTAATGTTAAATGTTACTCTATTTAACCTGCCTAACTCCTTTTTGTTGAAACCGGTGAAAACTTACATTTGGATCTCGCCATCGTGTTGAATTGCATCCATACACACAACAAAACTCTTTGCTACGTTTCTCAACAACTGTTGACATTTCAAAATTTATTTAAAAGCTTTAATTACTTAAATAATTTCAACACGTTAACATACAACTAAAGCATAAACCACGTTTACTACTCGCATCGAATTGTTCTCGATTCTGCCACCAGACGTCGCATCCTTAATTTTACTCGCGAATAACAATCTTTCCGCCCTCAAGACTAACGCAACGGCGGCGTCTCTTTGGTTTCCACAACCTACTTCCCACTCTTTCTAATATCTTCACGTTGCCAACCTTAATTTTTCAAACTTAAATATAGTATATTTACAAATAAATAATCTCTATAACAAAAACAAACTTCAAATTAATTTTTACAAAACAAATAAATAATGTTTTTAGCGTTTCAAGACACGACAATACATAAACAAGAGAGACATATAGAAATATAAATGCAAACTAAACAAATATCCAAATTAAACAGGCAATGTCATTTAAAACACAGTCAACTGATAACACAGACTCAAATGATTCACAGAGATTAATCCCGTCGTGATAGACTCAGAAGATCCAATCGATTCTTAACAGATGAAGCCGCCACGACATCATCAGGAAGATCATTCCAGACTCATTCCAGATACCGAAGATTCGGTTTGATAGCAAGTGCTCCATGGCTCTAGTTTTGAACCTCTTGCGGAGCAACTTAAACCGATGTCCACCTAATAAGCGTTCATCTATATTAAGCGCAAAGAGGTGAGACATATTCAATAGAAACAGGTGGTTAAGTGCGCAAAACGTAATTATCAAATCTCCGCTTAAACATCAAAGGTGAAAGGGCGTCAGATCGAAACTGCGTAAACTGTAGATGGTATAATAGAAAAATAACCTAAAAAATGGAATTTTTGAGTGGATAGTGTGGTAGTTAGTAGTATGTAATGTTAAAATAAACAAACTAAACAATATCATAAAATATTTTAATATTTTGTTTAGTTTGTTTATTTTAAAATATTAAAATTGATTAAAGATTGAGTTGTCAGTGGTCTTTGGGGCTGTCTTCTTGAGTAAATTATGAGATGCAAGAAAGGGGAATAATGTGTTGCAATATAAGAAAACTGTTGAATTTGGTTGCAATAGAGCGATTTGTTTTCATTTAGATGAAATTGTCATAATCTGAAATTAAAAATTCGAAGTTTGTGCTAGTATCAGTGATGAATAAAATTTGAAACTCGCGCATCGGATTATCAAATATTGAAAAACAGAAGAATAAATTTTTGGAAAAGAAAAACTTTCTGATCTCTCGTGGAATAGATAAGACGTGCGTATTTTAATGACTTGCTTAAGCTCACCAAAGTAAACAGAAGATGCGTATTCCGCTGCCTTAAGTGAAAATTTGGTAATTTTGTGCGGGACTGTAAATTCCTTGTTTTTACGTTATTCCAGTAAGAAGTAGTTTTTATTTTTTAGTAGTAACGATTTTCGAGAATATTCAGGAGCGTTTTGAACTGCTTTTTTACACCTGAAATATGTATAAGAGCGTTGATATAAGTAGCAGCCATATTAAATTTTATATGATTAAGGATATAATATCGTTAAGAAATCAGAAGCTTGCTTACCGAGTCAAATTAACAATCACGGTCAATATAGGAAGAATAATTTCGTTCCAAACACCAGAACAAGCACCAGCCAAACAGCTATACAGCGATATCTGTATATATTTTTTATCTATCTTATTTTTTAATTCTTCTAATTTGAAAACCGTTAAATCTATTCACACTCATCTTTATACTGCGCAGGTGGCTAGCGATAATATTTATATTATAGTAATCTCCGATGCTTGTTAAATTGCAAAATAAAATTAACACTGTCCAAAAATTTCTACCAGAGATATTTTCTCTACAACTGCAACCATTTACTATCAATTTATTTGTACTGTATTTCCACTACGTGTCAATATCTCTCTCTAGTCGCATCCTCATGACTGAAGAATCGTGATCCATAAAGGATTCTCTTGGCATATACCTTAGTGGTTTGCCATTGCCTGTCGAACACGGTTAGAATACAGCTTTTTACTCCACTCGGGATTAAACCAAAGATTTTGGTTTACAAAGAGATTATACGCCAACCGCATTTTTGTAATTTTTGCCACTTATTGTGCTGGAAGATCAGCTCTTAAGCGTTAGCGGTATAAACTCTGGTTGTAAAGCAGTCCGCAATAAGTTTCAGGGCGAAAGAGATAAGTTAAGATAAGAAACAGTAGGTCTATGGTTCAATTCCCACCTTCGCTATTTTATTTTCTCTTTCATTTATATTATTTTTTTCCAATACGTATTCACGTCATTTACGTGCAAAATTGATTGAATTTGTGCTTGTAGGCTAACAATATTTATGATAAATTAAATTTTGGTACAAAAATAAATAACGTCGAGTAGAGTATTAATGTGTTTATTTTAGTGACAATTTATAAACATAGAACTTAAATTATACAACAAGTACTTAAATTATACAACGTATTGCAACTTTTCAGTCCACGGTCGGGTTTTCGCAGAAGCCCGAATGATATTCCTCTTAAAATCAAGCAAAATAAAAAATAAATGTTTTTTTCAAAATGTCTATGGGGAAACACTCTTTGTTAACATTTAAAAACATCTTCCTGTTATCGCACAGTTTGGAAGCAAACCATGCGTACCGGATTATTTTACCAAAAATTAAAGAGTACAGCTGGTGATGTGCGATAGATTGACTCTTTAAGCAATTCTCTCTGGCGTTAATTTTCCGTTCTTGTTCAATTAAAATTTTTTACCTGCTAATAAAAATAAACATTGCACGGTTGTACTTGTACCAGAGGGGTGCACACACATGGCTTCGATATGTCTACCAGAAAATCTTACTGTTGATATTGATACAAATGCTGTAAAAAAAAATTAACGAAGGTTGAAATCGAACCATGGACCTACTGTTCCCTATCTTAACCCGATATCCTCTTTGCTACGAAACTTATTGCTGGTTATTTTATATCTAGTCTTCATACTCACTGAAAAATATTTTGAAGTAGATTTTCTCGAAAACTTCTGGCCATCTGGCTCAACGGCTTTGGGGAATTGTTATTTGAGGGCTGACCTTCCAGCACAAGAAGTGACAAAAATTACAAAAATGCAGCTGGCGTATAATCTCCTTCTTAGCAGTACCATATTTCCACTATGTGTCAATATAGAATAATTAGTATAATAAAAAACAAATTAAACTTGTGTGCCTAAAAAAATTAAGAATTAAATATTTATATATAAAATATAATTATTTTTGATAAGATGAAGGCACTCTTCTAAATAGTTGGTAAGAACGTTTTAACCACCTTAACGACTACCCATGCAAAATTTATTATTTTTTCAGCATTAATCTGATAAAGCATATCATAATTTTAACAAACTTTTATTTCATTTTTTAACAGTAATAAAATATTCACTATTTAAATGGAGTAAAGCGTGATTTAAGAGATCACTTATAGTTAAAAGAAAATAGGGAAAATAAGCTGCCAAAATGTATTATAAATTCCTACCACGTAATCTTTGTTTGTAAAAATAATATCAGGCTCTATCCAAAACATAAAAAAAACACTTGAACAATAAATGATATATTTTTAACTTTTCTAACTTTTTGTTGATATTGAATAACCTTCTTAATTTCTATTACATCTTAGACTTTTTGTGAAAATTGAAAATAAATGCCATATTTAATAAATTACATATCAGCCAAAAACAAATCTTAAATGTAGCTTTTTTAAAAATAAAATCTAAATTTTAATCTATATTTACACTTTCAACCTCTTCGTTCCTTAAATCTTTAAATTTTCCCACATTACTTATTTTGTTCCCACATAAAATTGTTTTGCATCATTACTCATAATTAATCATCGGTATTTCCGAAAGAGGTCCAAAAAGGTATACTGCCGGATTTTCGTTAGGATTCCCTAAGAATTGAGCGTAAAGTTCTTGATAGCGTGATAATGTTAGCCCCCCTCTTCTGCGGTCATCGTCCTGTAAAAAAAAATTTACTACAATAACATTTTATACGGCAAATTAAAATTATTGAGATTTTGCCAAATTTGTTTAAGTTTCTCTTATTACATAAATGGCTATTATACGAAAAGAACCAATTTATATTTAATTCAAGTCCTTGCATCTTTTGCCAACTTTTAGATATACATATTTTATATTCTGAATATATAATGTACTGGCGATAAATTATTAAATGACATAACTTGTAAGTGTTTATTTTGTCTAATTGTATTATTTATTTAGGCTTAATAGTAATCAGATATTTATTAGTTTTTATGAATTCATAATTTCTACTATTTGTAAAGTTATAAAAATTTAAACTGTTTTACTTACGCTTAACAAATTGTCAAAAGCTTCATCGATTGTTTCAACGTCATCAAGAGCAAATTTGGTCACGCAATTATATCTGTATTCATCTGCGGCAATAATTCCATCGTCGTTTAGATCAACCATTTTAAAATTTGAGTCGATGAACATTTTCATTGCTTGAGGAAACTCTTCGTATTTTTTTCCCATGCAACAAAGTTGAACTGCTTGTTTGAATTCATCTACAGTAATTTTTCCATCCTGTAACAGGTCCTTTAATTTGGACCAACAAAATATGCAATTTTTGTGATTGTGTAAATAATTTGTTCCTACTAACAATCTACATACAACACCAAAAGCATTTTTGCTACTATAACTTTACTTTTTAGAAAAATTTGTCTACAGTGTGCGTGTGAGTGAGTGTATACTGCTACAAGCAAAAGCCCTTACTTTATTAAAATCTGCCAACTCCGCTATTTCTTCCCATAGACTTAGCATTATGTGTTGATATTCGTGAAGACGAGAAAAACTAAATTCACCTTTACCTTCTATTATTGTAGCTCGAAGTGCTAAACAGGCAAAATCTCTCTCATCCAGATAACCATTCGAATCGACATCTGCAACAAATTAAGAATTTCATTTTTGGAGATGATTTTTGAATTAGAAATTTTGGCGCCACATCCTTTTATTGGCATGCTTTTGTAGTGGAATGTCACTCACCGTGCAAAACCGCAGCGTGGCCAAAAGTTGTACGTGCGACTATTTTAAATTTTTCTTAACTAGACAGCTTGTCTATCAGTCAATGTACTCACAATTTGCCAAAACTTTAAAATAGTGCCAAAATCTCGGTCGATGACTTAGTTGATTAAGCTAATTTTTCAATTTTTATAAGGAAAATTTATATGTGCAGTTCAGGTTTAATTCCTTAATTGGTATCCAAATACACTATTATTTTATATAAATTAATTTTTTTATATATCAGAAACATCTAGTTCGTGCACATATTCGTTGAAAGTAGAGAATATAATTATTTTAATATGTTTTGGCACGCTTTTCGCAATTAATCATAATTCAAAATATACTAGTATATTTTTAAAAGCTTTTAAATAGTGAATTTTATGCATTAGAAGCATGTTACGTTAATTTAATTTAAATGCTTTGCCAATAATTTTGCAAATTTTAAAATTTTTTGTTTAATTTTACGTGAAATTCAAATCTAATTCATCAAAATTGTTTTTATGACTGCTTCAAATATTTCTAAGAATAAGAAAATTTATAAATCGCCCCCTCTTTTAAAACCTTTGAAAAATTGAAATTAATTGCAACTTAATTGTGTAATTAATATTTATTTTCTACATTATGTTATTTTGTTTTCGAGTATTCCAATAATTCAAAAGTAGATTGAAGGTTAGATGAATAAAAGTTTACACTTAGTAGTATACAAACATTCTGTGCATGTTATTATAGAAAATGTTATAATATTATAAATTATATACATAGGTACCACATGGAACTCAATATAACTTATTTTATAAAAATATGTTAAAAACTGATTTAATAGAACATCTCTAAATGTTGCGATAATAAAAATAAATAAAATTGCCATTTATTGATAGGAAAAAGTATTTTATATTTTATTGATCACATTAACCAAATGCTTCTTGCTTTGAGCCAATATCTAAAACAGGTGGGTGTCAACTGACAATTTAAATTGGCAATTAGTTTGTAGCTCAAGAAATACAAAATTTGAGTGCATAAATAAGTGTGTTTTAATTAGCGTTTAATAAAAATTAAACATAAAGTATTATTAGCTGGTTAGAACTGCTGTTAAATAACATCTGACTAAGACAACAAATTACTGTCGAAAGGTTATAAAATTAATTTTAATATTGTTAGATATTACTTAATTAGTTTATTTAGTTTTTAAATTTAATTTAATAATAGATTTTTATATATAACAAATTATATTTTCCGCCCTAAAAGTAGCATTGGCCGCCGACAGGAAAAGTAATGTCTATCAAGACAATTTTGGCAAAATATATTATTATTATCTGCACCATCGAAAATATAATATGCAACTGTTGATTTATTAATTTAATGGTTGAAAAATGATTAAATTGTTGATTTTTTATAAACTTGTGCAACAAGCACTTCAACGTTCAGGATAATTTTTAAGCATAGTATAACGTAACGTAGTAACGTAGTGTAGTCCTATCTCACTGGCCAAACGTAAACAGGAGTCTACAAATTAACGTAGAATCTAAACCATAAAACAAATAGAAAAAAAATAATAAAATTAAATATTAAGATAAACTTATAATAAACTATGAATTGGAGAATTAAGTTTATATCACTTTTCAAATAATTTCACTAATATGCTGAAAAGAAATCAAAATATTTACTTAAAATTAACAAACTTGAAGTTTTTAATAAACTCTGAAAATTGGTATTAATAATTTACAAACTTTTAGCATTTGCTATTATGCTTACTCCACTTGGTTTACTATTGATGTAAATTTTGTAAACAAAACTAGAATATAGTGACATTGAAATAAATTTAGTTTGACCACCAAAAATTATATATTTGAAAATAACATGTTATAAAAAGTCCATCGGCTGAGTTCAATATAAAACATTGCAATTTATTTTTATTTTTTTAAATTTTCTTGTGATGAAGATAATTAAGTATTATTTTCCTCGTTCAATTAACAAGTGGCCTAAATGATATATTATAGAAAAATAAAATAAAACTTACCGTATAAATACCTAACAACAAAATTAACTCTGTTATCCCAGCTGTAGGCCATTGTGGTTAGCTACCTTGATTCAATTTCAATATTTTTTAATTAACACTATTTTTTTAACACTACACTCTATTCTATAATACGCTAAGGTAAAAAATAAACCAATTCTTGTTGCAATGTGCCGGTTTCTATGTTTAGAAGTGTTGGCGTCGGCATCGGTTACGCGTCGTGCGGTATGAGCGTCCTCTTCCGAACTTTAATAATAAGTAATATTTTTATTGTTTTCAGCAATTGTAAGCAGTGTAATAATTGTTAAAATTTTCTAAATTCAAAAACGAAGTATTTTTTATAAAGTTTACAAAAATTCATCAAAAATTGAATATTATTGTCGTTAATGGTAATAATTAGATTATTTTTTGCTAGATTATAATCTCATATAAAAAACGGAAGAAAAGTTTCTAATTGGTTGCCTATAAACAGTTGGGCTAATTTATTGGAAAATTTTATATTAAACTTAGTATACTATAGATAGTTAAACTCTTAAAACTTAATTATATCTTTGATGAAACAAATAGGGTCTTACACACCGGCAATTCCGCCACCACATAGTACACTCGAGCCAATTTTTGGAAATATGCCAAAAGCGTCGCTATTGCTAAAATAAATAGCCCCTTGATTTCCGCGACTTTCTTTACACAATTTTTTAAAACTTATTAGTTATTACAGTTTTCATTTAATAATACTTATATAAAAGATATAAAAATTATTTAAATAATTTGTATTAGACTGTTTTTGTGTGTGCAACCTGCCTTATGTAGGTAACATTTGTCATTTATCACTGACTGCTTTATAGTCTACTCCTGAACAGTCAGCCTTCTTCTCTTTCAAAAAAGATAACGACATTTAGACTCCACAGCTACTTAAACCTGATTGATGAATTCTGTGTGGTTACTTAAGTTATTAATTTTCTGCCCCTCAGTTTGCCACGAGTCGAACCTGGTACTTTCAACTCAACAGTCGATTGCTCTGCCACTAGGCTAACTACAATACAATGTGGTTTATATATCACAAGATTGAAGCTAGTCAGTAAGCTAAAGTGAACTTAAATCGACCAGCTACCAAGTGGAAAACTGACTATACGCTGTTGTAATATAAAAACCCAAATTAGATACTGATAATTATATGGTCTATACATTTAGCCAGGTTTGCACCTACTCGAATATTATTCAAATGCTCAGAGAACTATGAGTGCCAAGTCTAAAACTTGATATATTAATGGTACAGAACAGATCAACGGATCCTAAAGAAGTTAAAGAAAAAGAAAAGATTTGAATTTACAACGTAATAAACTTTAGAATTCAAAATATCTGCATGTTAGTAATTTCTTCTGAGAAACTATTACGATTAACTTATTATATTAAGTATATTAGATAACTCAATCCAGTTTTTTTAAATAACTCAAAAATAAAATATATTTGTATTTTTCCAAAAAATACCAGTAGACGTTATTATTTGTCTACCAGATACCAGATAATTACTAAGTGCTTTAAAAAAGACAATACGAGAGTTGGAGTTGCCTACTGTTTTTCCATTAATTTAATTTAACTATGTAATTAAATGTAGCACTGCAATTTATTATATTTGCCGATTTACTGAAAAAAAAATAGTGCTGACGAAAGTATTTTCAATAAATTCACCTTTTTCTAAATTATTTACAACAAAATAACGTAGGTATTGTTTAAATGTGTGTCAATAGGAAGGTTACCTATATTGTAAATTATGTCGACCTCAAAAATATTTACAAATAAATTTTCCTCTCAAGTAACATGCTTAAAAAATACAATATAAAGAGCTCGTTTCAAATATTTCATTATTTCAAAATGTATCGTTTAGTAATAAGTACAGTTGTGTTACTTTTGAGTTTAAGTGGTAGCCATTCAGCACCATGTGATTGCAGTTTAAGCACTCATCAACAATCGTGTCTATTGGGTCATTTAGTGGAATTAATAAACAATTTGGTTCAATGTAAGACTTCTCACTCATCGGATAGTTCAAATAATAATCCAAATAATTTTTGGTCATTGGAAAACATTATTGGAAAATATCCTAATGATGATCCGGTTCATAAACATCCTAAGCATCACAACAATTCTATTAGTGATAAAGATTTACATAGCATTTGTGATTCACATCATCATGGATATCCTCACGAATATCCACTTGACCCCTCACACAACCATCAGCATGAAAATCAACCACATCACCATCCACATGAAAACCCATCGCACTTGAAAGATTTGCTCGACGACATTACCAGTGAAGTTCAACATAATCTAGACAATATACCCAATATATCACCGGAATTAAATATCGATGACAACAATTCAGATGATATCAATTTGGATCAATTTCCTGATACAAATTTGGACGACAATAAGTCAGATAATGATAGCGATGATGATAGTAAAAGTGATGATAATGACAATATAGTTACAAATCCTAACAATCACGGTTTAACAGATGAAGACATAATTGATGACTCAAACGATAGTGAAACTTATGACCCAATTAAAAGTTTAGAAGATAGCTATGATGATGATAAAGATATAAATGATGACGATAACACTAATAATAAAAACGATAATAGTGATAGCAATAACAATGATGATGTTGATAATGGTAATAACGATGATGATGACGATGATGACGATAATAATGATGATGATAGTAGTGATAATAGAAGTAAAAACGACCATGATAACGATGATGATGATAACCATGATGATGATAATGATGATAACAATGATAATAGCGATGGTGACAATAATAATAATGAAAGTAATGATGATAATAACAATCATGATGATGATGGTGTTAGCAATGATAATGGAAGTAATGATGATGATAACGATGATGATGGCGATGGTGACAGCAATAATAATGAAAGTAATGATGATGATAACAATCATGAAGATGATGGTAATAGCAATGATAATGGAAGTAATGACGATGATAATAATAATGATGACGATAGTGATAGCAATGATGTTACAAATAACGATAAATGTGGTGATAGCGACGATGAAATTGATGATAATGATTATGATAAAAATGATGATACCGATGATGGTATTAATGATAATAAAAATAACAATGATGGTGTGAACAATGGCGATGATAATAATAATGTAAATAATGATTGTGATGACAATAACTATAATGATAATAATAATGATGATAACAAAGATTATCAAATTATTGATGATAAAGATAAATTATGTGATGATAATTTAAAAGATGATGACAAACCACATGCATACAAAAACAAAGATTGCGATTCGTCAAATAACGAATATCCAAAAAATAAAAATTTAGATAATGGCAAACCTATTACTTTTCCTAATACAGTCGATAACTGTAACGATAATACAGATTTTGATGCTTCGCCCAGACCCAATAATGACAATTGGAATCTAGAGAACCATCCGGACTGCAATCAAGATGATAATCAGCCAGAGTATGATTTGCCTCACATTCATGACCAATCTACTTATCCAAGTACCCATCCACATTCATATTACTACAGACCAAATAATTATAAAAATTGTAACAGCAATTGTCAATGTAATCATTGTCGCAAACCGGAATTATTATTCGTTCCTGTAGTAACTCTTAATGGCCACTCCACCGATAAGACTTCTGATATAGGTCACTTTTTAAAATGTCTCTATGAAAGAAGACATTAAAATATGATTGTAAATTATTATTAATTATTGAATATATTTATTACCCTTGTATTTAAATAAATTATTTATTGTTTATTTTTTGAGTTTTTTTTAAATATTATTTTGGTTTAATTACCCTTGAAGCCGTGTATTATTTATTATTATGTATAACAAATGTTTTATTGGAAGGATTATATTAAATTTAATACTCTATTTTTAAGATTCAAATTAATTAAATCGTTATTTTTGTTAATAATTTATAAAAATAGCTTATAGTATCATGGGACTTGGACCAGTATAATGCCGATGTTTTGCTTATCTTTATTGTACATAAGTTCTTCATAACTATAGGGTTAAAAATTAATTTAGTAACATTATCAGAAAAAACAAATTTTCATTATATTTTTACATAAACTTGTCATAATATCATCTATAAAAATTTAAAATTCTTTTTTCTTTTTATATACTACGTACATATGGTTACATATGGTATCTAACAATTTTTATATAAGAATAATATTAAAATAAAGAATAAAATAACTTTTTCAGACAAATTGCATTTTTATTTATACTAATTGAAGTACAGAAAGTATAATATAAGTTTCATTCAAATTAATTTTCTCTCTAGTATGAATATGAAGTTTTCAGCCAATGGCAAATCACGGATATGTATGTACCCCATAACATCACATAAGACAATTTTTAATTGTGGCATTATACATCCGTGATTTATTATCGGTTGGAAAACACTTACTAACATGCGAAAAAGTAAATTTGAAACGCAAAATTATGTAAAAAAGTAGTTGTCCAATGGTCTGAGTTGTTTTAATCATTAAAACAATCACATAAATACCCAAACTCAAAAATTACTGGTCTAGAAAGATTCAGATCTTTAAATGCCTTAAAAAAAGAAAATTATAGATCTACAAAGTCGGCATTTTTGAGTACCCTCGATAATTAAAAACATCCCTAAAATACCCAAAACTTGAAACAGATCTACAAAGACTTTGTTTTTAACATAAATTCGATAAATTAATTTTATAACGAAATAAAGATAAGAAAAATAGTTATTTTTCCTTCTTTTGAAGTCGATCACACTTCAGCCTAGCTTAACTTCTAAAAAGTAAATTTGAAAAAATATTTTCGGTAAATTTAAAAAATATATTTGATCAAATAATTTTAAATTTTACTCGAAAATTCTTAGGCCTAACCTGTTAAGTATATATTCTTTACTTTAGGGTTAAAATTCTATTATTTTAACGTTTTTGTTAGTTTATGTTTAATCTAGATACAGGTTGTCCTTGTGACCGTCAAGAACCTTTGAGGTGGTGATAAAAAACACTTTTCTAAGACAAATTTTTAAATAAAATTTTTGTTCAAGTTCAAACCCTTGGGGGTCTCTTTAAAGCAACTTTTTAAATTTATGATTTCAAACGGCTATAGCTTCGATATTATTGATTTTTTAGACTTAATTGGTTAGACTTTTTTAAAGATCGTTTCGGCATCATTCGTTTATCTAAAAATTAGGTTATAACCCCTTAACGTCTAGAATCAACGGATTTCAAGTTATCAATTAAACTAAAGGAAGAAATAATCAATAGATAAGTGGTTTAAGTAGTGTAACTCGATATTAATCATATCAAAATTTTTAGCATAAACCAAAAAATGCACAAAACACTTTTTCGAAACTAAAATGTTTAAGTTATCACAATATATAAATACACTGTATGTATATTATCGCAAACGTTTTCACCATACTATGGCATCATCAGGCGATGAACTAGATCAAATAAATTCTAATCCTAGTTCATCGTCCGATGATGCCATAGTATGGTGAAAACGTTTGCGATAATATACATACAGTGTATTTATATATTGTGATAACTTAAACATTTTAGTTTCGAAAAAGTGTTTTGTGCATTTTTTGGTTTATGCTAAAAATTTTGATATGATTAAAAGAAGAAATGTAAAAAAAATTCAAGATTTATTTTTTTTACCTTTCTTGCGAATTCCGCATCTTTTAAATGAAACGTCTTAGAAAAAAACTAACGGCCCAAACCGCATAGAGAATTTAATGAGCTACAACTTTAGTCAAATAAATTTTTTTGGGAAACCGACCGTTTCTACAGACATTCTGAAAACAATAAACAAGGTGTAGGTTAAAAATAAATAACGAACTAATTAGCACTATTAACAATAATAAATAAACAAAATAAATTAAAAAAGTAATTAACGATAAACTAATACGCTTTATAACAATGTCGTTCATACGTCAAACGCTGCAATACATTTGACATTAAAACCAATTATAAATCAAGTTGAGATTTTTAGAAATTTTGTAAATTTATTTCTTTTTTACCTACACCTTGTTCATTATTTTCAGTATTTCTGCGAAAAGGATTGGTTTTCTAAAAAAAATTATTTGATCAAAGTTGTAGCCCGTTAAATTTCCTATCCGGTTTGCAGTTTTTTTCAGTTTTTTTCTAAGATGTTTCGTTTAAGAGATACGCGGTTCGTAAGAAAAGTAAAAAAATAGGACTTGAAGTTTTTAAAATAATAAAACCTAACAAAATGTTAAAATAATAAATTTTAACTGTTAAGTAAATATACTACAAAGAAACATAATATTTAAAGAAACCAAAATAACAATAATTCACATTGAACAGGGTTGAACTTAGAAATATTTGAATAAACAAGAAATTAAAATCTGAAAAAATTATACTATAGAAAATGATAAAAATTACTAAAAATTAAAAAAACCTGTAACATAATATAAAAGCTTTTATTTCACGATTATTTGCGATCATCAGTTATGTATAACAGTAAAAATAAAAAGAACTAAGAGCAAATATACCAAACAAAATTGAAAAAAATTTTAAAAATAATAAATTAAATAATGCGCTTACCAAATAACCTAACTGAACCACGCGATGTGTCTAAATGAAACTTTAGGTAGTTAAATAAAATGAATCCTAATCTCCTTACAGAGGAGGGGTTGAAGCAGAGACATACAATGCCATCTATAACTTCGAAAATTAAATTTGAAAGAAAATTTCAAATTTTACCACGTTTTTGTACCTGAAGCACGTTTACTATAAAATAGAAAATAACTTAAAAAAATTTTTAGTAATTTTTATCATTTTCTATAGTATAATTTTTTCAGATTTTAATTTCTTGTTTATTCAAATATTTCTAAATTCAACCCTGTTCGATGTGAATTATTGTTATTTTGGTTTCTTTAAATATTATGTTTCTTTGTAGTATGTGATTATTTACTTAACAGTTAAAATTTATTATTTTAACATTTTGTTAGGTTTTATTATTTTAACATCACATACTACTAAATACCACATAAATACTTAAAAAATTCTAAAAACTTTTTTAAGTTATTTTCTATTTTACTTGAAGTTTTTAACATTTTTTTTTCTTAATTTAATTTATAACTCGAAATCCGTTGATTTTAGACGAAAAGGAGTTATAATCTAATTTTTAGAAAAAATTAATAATAGTTTGGCCAGGAATTTTTTAGCCAACCCATTCGCGATATATTTTATATCATATTAAATTTGATATATAATACTTTTCATTCCATCGGCAGATCGGCGAGTAACTTTTCTAGTTCGGATCTTAGACTATAATGCAATTTATGCTCAAAAATACTTGTATAACTTTAAAACACGCCATGAACGGAATTAATTTAATGAAAACAGTTAATACAGTAACTGCGTTTACATTTTTACGATATTTAAATCTTTTTCACCCGAAGTTTTAATGATCCGTAAATTTTACTGTTTATATTTGTAATTTACGCCATAATTTACCATAATTTTAAGGCATCTGTGGCCGGCTCTTAGTTACGTCGAGCATACGTACCGTCAACAGAATGAGCAAGACATTGACTTCTATTTGAGAAATTGAAATATTTAAATTGATTATTTTCGAAATTAAAGGAAAATTTTAGGTTTATTCATAGTTTAATATTTCAAATTCTACAACAATTTTATCGATAACTACAAATCGTTATGGTTAACGATTGGTTATCGTACTACAGAAAAAAGATTAATTTTATTTTATTATTAACAACTTTGAGCACGAATTGAACTGTGTAATTTATCTTTCGATTCCACGGCTTTGCTATATATTCCTTGTCTTGTTTGACTCTTTGTGGACGTTAAGCTGTGGTTAAAAAACCACACAATGTCATTCATTGCCAGGCTATGCAAGCTAAATAAATTTAAATAAAACTATTTGTTTTGTAGGTATATAGTTTTGATATATTTATTTATTCAGGAACACATTGGGATAAATAATTTATAATAATTTTTAGAAAATTTGTTTAAGACTTTCTGTTGAACAGACAATCCAAATAAAATTTAAATGCTTCCTTGTCAGGTTTTCCTTCAAATCGCAGTAAAGGAACATAGAATTGACCGTCAATGTTGCCACAAGAACATTTTTTGGAATCGTGATTATGATTGTTATCAAGTGATAGATCATTAGGTTCGGTTGTAGTTTGATCATTATCTGGATTGTTGGCATTTGTAGTAACATCTTGATTAACCGAACTTGTAGTGGTTTCTGTTGTACTATCGGGATCAGCTATTGCAAAATTTGGTACATTTTGATTATTGCTTGATGTTGTAGTGGTTTCATCATTTGAATTTAATGCTGTTGGATTTGCTTGTTTAACAGAATTTTCAGTAGTCGGCGATGCTTCTGAATTATCATTGGATGTTGTACTTAAAGTAATACTTGCAGACGGATTTTCTGTGCTTGTAGAATCTGAGTTTAACGATAAATTATTTTCTGTTGTAGCTGAAGAATCTCGATTTAAATTCTCTACGTCAGGAATTGAAGTTGCAGTCGAATTTTGTATATCAGAAATTGTTGATGAATCGCCATTTGAATTTACAGTTGTTGGTTCACTTGTGGTAGAAAGGTACAATCCTTCTGCCCCGAGACCATGAGAATTTGGAGCTTTAGCACTTCCAGCCTCTTCGGTTACTCCTACAATCGATGATGAAGTTGTAGGAGAATCTGAATCTGCTTCTGGTCTGAGTTGATGTTGATTACATGGACTCTGTTGATTTTTTACTAAATCACTTAAAACCAATAATAATTGACCCAATAAACACGAACAATTTTTTCCATTTGTAAGGTTCGGTAACGGATTATGTGGTGCAGAAGACACGCAAAGTAATAGAGCAGAACACGCAATTAAACGAATGATAATCATTTTTACTGATGACTGCCTACAATTTTCTTCGGGTTTTTATATCGATCAAAAGTGGTGGCACTTTCATTCGACTTCGACAATAATTAAAACATTTCTGAGAAATTCCATGCTTTTATAAGGTCAGAATTTAAAGAAAATAATTTTTTTGTTAATATTTAGTTTTACAATAATTGAACACGAAATAAAAGTAAACAGAATGAAAACTTTGATTAAACGTGTCGTTTGATAAATACTACAAGAAAATTACTATAGCAGATATGTTTTCATCAGCACATATTCTTTTTGTTTACTAATAATAAAAATGTTTACATATTATTTTCATAATTAAAAATACTTAACTTATATTGATGAATAATAATATTATACTGTTCGTTCTTCAAGTATTTTTTTTTATTTTTTTTAGGCTTTAGGAAAAATCTAAAAATTTTTATTTTTAGGAATGGAAATCAATTCCATCAATCGTATATAGTAATTTACATAATGTCAGTGGCGAATCTAGATGTTTCTGAGACCTCGAAGCTAAATTATTTTAGATTTTTCGAAGAAATGGACTAGTTTTTCAAAAGAATTTTCAAGTTGTAGCGCGTTAAATTTTCAGTCCAGAAAGAAATTTTTTTTCAAAAATAAAGAGTTTTCAATAAAGCAAAAAATAAAACCTCGAATTTTTAAACAATTTTTACTTAATTTCTATTCCAAGCATTATGTGTAAGACATTAATTCTTACAAGTTACCGTTATAAACCATGGAATTGTTTTATTGTACCATACTTATAGTGAAATAGTGTACCTACCACCGCTTCTTTGTCGGCTTAAAAATATTAAATTAAACATAATATGATTAATTATTAATATCTGATAATATTTTTATGATAAGATTAATTTTTTACATGTTCCAAGGTCAAAAACTATTTAATTGAATTAAGTACATAGTTTATTACATACATATAAAAATTGAAATTAATCGCATAATTTTTCAATCTATTACGTATTATTCTTCTAGGTTTGTCTGACGAGAATCGAAAATTCGAAACATAATGTTAACAGTACTATGTAACAAATTATAACATTATTTTAACTATAAAATATTTTTCGAACTTACATTATGTAGGTATATTATGTAAGTTATGAATTATGTTTTAATTTCAATTTCATGTAAGATGTAAAAAATTAATTTTCTCATAAACTAGCTGACGTACCCGGCATTGCTCGGGTTTAGTTTGTTTAGCTCGCAATCCGATTGATGTGCTATTCAATTAGTACTAATCATCAGAACTAAAGCGACCGAATAAAGGAGGGGGGGGGGGGAGGGTAACTAAAATCTTATGTGTGAAAATATTGGGTATTTTTTATTCGTTTATATTTTTTTTATAGTTCTTATAGTAGCCTGTCTTGAAGATTGTGTTTGGAGTCGTCTATTCTGTTCATCTTCACTTTTACGTTGCCTTTTAGTAGCTTGTCTTATAGCTTGTTTGCTACAAACCACGCTACAAACACAGAATTTGTACAATTCCATAGGAACCTTACTCGAGTCCTAGTGAGCAAGTGTTCCAAATTTGATTCAAATCGATCGAAGCACTTAGAAGTGTACCTATAGCGATCAAAAAAACAAAATTTCCCATTTATTTATGTTACAATTTTTTTTTTGTAAGTTTTCTATTGTCGCGCCCCTGTCGCCAACACAAGTTTTTGTTTATTCAAATCTTGTTAATCCATTCATACGCGTCACCAACTGTAACTAAAATCTCTTTTGGATAGGATTTCCATAAATTTTATGGCATATACACCTTGTCCTGACAATTATGAACACAACAAAACCAAAATCAGTCAAATCTGTCAAGCCGTTCTCAAGTGATGAACCAACATACACTCGTCATTTCATTTTTATATTATATACAGGGTGTTTCCGTGACCGTGGAGAATCTTTGAGGTGGTTGTAAAAGACACTTTTCTAAGACAAATTTTCAAATAAAATTTTTGTCTAAGTCTAAACCCTTGGGGGGGGGGGAGGGTAGTATAAAAACCTCTCTTTAAAGCGATTTTTTAAATTTCTGATTTCAAACGGTTATAGTTTCGATATTATTGACTTTTTATACTTAATGGATTAAACCTTTTTTCTAAAAATGCTTTTAATTAATAATAGTTTGGCCAGGAATTTTTTAGCCAGCCCATTCGCGATATATTTTATATCGTATTAAATTTGATATTATAATACTTTTCATTCCATCGGCAGATCGGCGAGTAACTTTTCGAGTTTGGATCTTAGACTATTAGAAATGGCAGATCTAGTTAGACAGTACACCTTTGAGCTGCTTCATTCATAAAAAACATCATTGCAGTGTAGAAAAACGCAGAACTCTCAATAGCTCAAATAATTAAAAATATCAATGCAATCGCTGTAACTCAAAAATTATGGATCTTAAAAATCGCGCATCTTTGTTTTTAAGTTAAATTTGGCTGTAATTAACGAAATTCTATTTTATTAAGCAATTATTTGCAATTATTAAGCAAAAATTAAGCAATTGAAGGCAGCTGCGCTCACTAAAACACACTGCTACATCTATTTACATTGAGCACACGTATCGGCAACAAAATGAGCAAATCACCGACTATTTTGTGAAAAAATGAAACTTAAAATCGATTATTTTTAAAATCAATCGATTTTAGAAGTTTCTCCGGTTTTTAAACGCTTCATTTTTGTGCTATCTTTCAAATATCAAAAAATCTATAGAATAAGTGGGGTGGCTCAACGATTCCGTTTTTTTAGATTCGTAATTTTTGAGTTTTAGCAACTATGGAAAGTTGCAACTATTGCCTGCATACAGCGAAATCTTCGTTCTTGGATTCATTGCGGCGGGTATGTCGCTCATAAAGATGTTGAAGAAGGTCGGAGTGAGAATGGACTTCTTTGAGACTCCAGCTGTGATGAATCGCTCGGAGAAGCGGGTGCCCTCAAATTTTATCATGAAGCGTCGAGTTTACGTAGGAAGCTACCAGTTGGACGAGTGCTGGTTGTATGTCGGCCTTGAACTTCTTGAATAAGAAGCCTTGGTGCCAGAGCTTGTCAAAGATCTTTGACACGTCGAGTAGTACCACCCCGGTAAATTTCTTCTTGTTGTATCCGACGGTGATGTGCTCGACCAGGCGGTGAACTTGTTGCACTATGCTGTGGCCTAGGCGGAAACCAAATTGTTTATTCTGGAGGATGTCGTTTTTAAAAATGGCTTGATTGAGTGGTGACTTGATTGATTGACTGCCTTGCGTAGCAATTCTTTGATGGATTGGTTTAACATTCCATCTTGTCGTGGAGCTTTCCTGTTCTTCAACGAATGTATTACTTGAGTGACATTGGCCATCTTCCAGGCGGAATGGTTCTTGAAATTTAGAAATTCAATTTTCTCCGTTCATTCTTGTTTGTGGTGGGCTTTGATCTCGGTTGAGACTTGTTCTTTCAGCCGATTATATCTTTTTTTGTCGTCTGGGTGAAGAGTTTGTTAGGCGAGCTTCTTGGCACAACGTCTTTCCTGGATGAACGCCTTCAATTTCGGAGGAAGGCGATCTCTGATGTCAGCAGCGTCGACGGTTTTTGTTGCATGTTGGATGAATTGCAAAATGGTTGATTGAAGGGTTCCTGCGTAGTTGTCCAATTCCGTGGATGTTGTGGTAGTCGGGATCTTGTACATGTTTCTCAACAGGTGATTGTGGAAAGTTGGCCATAAAAGTTTTGCTCGAATTTTCGCAGTTCTCGGCTTTATGTTATCACCCAGGAGAAGAAGTAGTGAGAAATGGTTCGAGGTGAGTTCCTGTACAGTCGTTAGATGAGCCTGTAGAGGGATGTTTATTATGATAACGCGATATTCAAAAATCGGTTGTGGAGTGGTAGATTGGGATATCCGGGGCTAAGATGGCGAAGTCCAATTCCGTGGCGAGGGTGCAGTAAGTTTTCTCTTCTCTGTTCGAATGCCTGCACTGCCTGGTTGAATGCTTGGCGTTGAAGTCTCCTGCAATTATTTTACCTCCAGCGCCGTCGAAGAGTGCGGTAAGGTCTTCCTGGAGAATTTCCCTGTTAGGTGGGTTGTAGATTGAAGAGAAACTAACGATCTGCAACAGCGTTACGCTTATGTGGACGTCAAGACACCAGGACATGAAGGAAAATGAAAAGGCGGATTGCCAGGCTAAAATGACTGCTAATACAAACCTATCGGAGGAATTTCATTTAAATCGCAAAAAGGTATCAACAACAAAGTATCAACAAAGTATCAAATCAATCTAAACAATCAAGAATCAAAGTAACAAAGTATCAAAGATAACAAGGTAACAAGATAACAAAGGTGTTGATACCTTTTTGCGATTTAAATGAAATTCCTCCAATAGGCTCAAGGCCTGCCAGTAAGTAAGGACTTACTAGGAGGATCTTCCTGAACTGAGGCAGTCGCGAATGTTTCAAAAGCAAAAAGATAATCCAGCTGAGAAAGATAGTAGGACTTTTTACAGGAGACTATTGCTGTCTGTATAGATACCTCAATATTATGAGGATAGTTGAAGATCTTACATGTAGGATGTGTGGTAAAGCGGATTAAACTTTTAATCCGCTTAATTTAATAATAAAACTTTTAATAAAAAAAATACGGCAAGGATTGAGCCGTATTTTATTGAAAATGAGGCTTGAAACGCTGTTACTGCCATTGGATTTCGTTATTAGAACATGTTGACATATTTTTGTCCCTATTATTGATGATGTCGATGTGAGAGATAGCGATGACGTTGCAGCAGGACGCTACCACGAACGAAATTTCTAAATCGAATAATTTTGCATAATTTTGATACCATTGACTGCCTAAATAGTGTGATCTAATGTTGTTAGACTATTTCTTGTGAGAAAATGTAAAATATCAAGTCTATGCAGATAATCTACCATCAATTAAAGCCTTGAAAACCAACATCCGACGTACAATTGGTCATATAGAACCGCAATTATGTAAAATGTAATGAAATATTTTGACAAAAGAATCGGCGTCTGTATGCATGCTGGACAACTGTTTAATATTAGTTTTAATTCATAAATGGTAGACTTTGTACATAATATATTAATAAAGAAATACTACAGAAATTTTATTCAAAATGTGTTTTTTACTTAAAATTTAAAAAGCCCTGTATATATTTGTATTTTAAAATTTAAAATACGTTTCAGTTGGTTTCAGTGAAAATGCGTTTTCGTTTTTAACCTGTATATCTGTATACAGTGGCGCAGCCAGGATTTTGTTATGGGGGGAGGCTAAAAGATGCGAGCGAAGCAAACTGTACCAAAAGTGTGCGCCGCAGGCAAAAAAATTTCGGAAAAAGGGACGTGGTCATCTTATTTTCGAGTATAATTTATTGTGTTACCACTGTTACCTACCTTAAATTGAAGTGAGAATTAAAGAACGGCATTTCCGAAACAATTCAGGGCGAAAGATTTATCATTGATTTTTGTTGCCAATCTTCTTATTATAATATACTGTAACGAAAATTAAAACGTTTATTTACTTCTAAAGAGCTAATACAAATATTTACAGATACAGTTTATAACAATAAAACAATTACTACACTAAGATTAACACTAACTAAATTACACTACAATTTATATTTAATACTAAGTCCGGATTTATTTAAACACTTGGTATATCGTTTATCACTTCACTTTATTTATGTTAACACTTGCACGTTAAAACTGGAATTGATTCGTCACGATGAACGATGATGAACTTCTTGGCAATATGGAGGTGCCACGGGGAAACCGTTTATCTCCTTCAACTTTTAGGTGGGCAACGGGCGTTGGAATTTATTGAGGTGTGGTTCCTCATTTGAAGCGCTAAGCTTGATCGAGCTGGGTTATTGGTCCATGGGAATAGTTTTCCTTGATTTGCGGGGTCCTAGGTGTTGCGAAGAACTTTCCTGGAGACGTGGTTATGCGGTCAAAAGAGTGGCGGTGTGGAGTGCGTCTGCGATCCGTGGATTTGGGTCCCTAGCTTTTGATGAACTTGGTCCCTTGGTGTCGATGGGGCGGGGCGAATGTACGATCCATGGATCGTCACTAGAAATCGCCCTGTATTTATACTTAAATGCAGCCTTCCAGAAAATTCCATAACCCTCCAGGAATTTCTATTCACTTCTGTGCGTTTCTAGATTGATATCGAAGCATTATTTGAATGACTAATGATGTTATCATGCATGACTCATCACACATGACTCATCAGATGTGACTTATCATGTTTGACTCATCATACATGACGTCATACATTAGTCATCAAATATAATTAGACGTTCTTTCGTAACGATACCTTCTCTTATTTTCAATAAATAGCAGTCATTAAGATTGAGAATTGAAACTGATTGCTCATTATCCATAGTGAAGTTATTTTGTATTTGAAATTTCAGTATACATTACCTGCGCCCCCTCTCCTTGCGCCGCACAACCCCTGTTAGCTCTTAAGTATAACAAGGGCGGCATCTCAAAGTAGTGCCCCATAGGCGACAATTTGGTAAATCCGCCTCTGGGGGCCCGAAAATACCAGACCTAAATTAACCGGCTTGGCTGATTAACTACCAACAAGCAACAAGTACCTACACTAAAAACAGTACCTAATTACAATTATATCGAACAGTCGAACACAATAATTTTTTGTTTTAAAAAATTTTTCATTGCACCGGTAAAAAAGCGACTATGGTCATTAAAAAAAAAAGTGTCTGGGAGGGCTGTAGCCCCCTAGCCCCTCTTTTGACTGCGCCACTGTCTGTACAATGTAAATTACATGACTGTACACTGTAGACTTGGAGCAGAATTACAGGTGGCGCCGCGGTGTCGAAAAATAAAATAACTTGTTGTATAGAATTGTAAGTGTTTGTATACAGATATACAAGATTTATATTTATTTATGCTTTTAAAAACAACCAACAAGATATTTTTGTACTGGGGAGTTTAAATATGTATACAGGATGTCCAATATCAACGCCAAACATAAGGAATTAACATTGATTTCAATTGTTTTGTGGATTCCTGCTCGCCAATTCAACCTCCGAAAATTTTTTTCGTATCTATGGAACGAGAAAATTATTGAGGATCTTATGATACCAAAATTAATTTTTTTTCATCAATATTATTTAATATAAAATTTTAATTTAAAAATTTAATGTTTTTAAAAACAAGTTACCATGTTTTCAAAAAAGTTGATTAAAGTTGACATTAAATTTTTAAATTAACATTTTTTAATAAATATCGATAAAAAATATTAATTTTAGTATCACAGGATGCACAATAATTTTCTCGTTCCATAGATACCAAAAAAATTGGCGGAGGTCGAATTAGCGAGCAGAAATCTACAAAACAATTAAAATTAATGTTAATTCCCTATGTTCGACGTTGATAGTAGACACAATGTATATGTAAAAAAATTAACTCATCAAATGAGTCAATAAACTTGGAAAATTGAGAAAAAAATAAAAAGAACTTAAAAAACTTTGAGTATGGTTTGACAGACAGCGATTGCCAAAAATAAAGACATTTTTGGTGTTAAGGTTTATCGCATTGGGCGTTTGTTTTTATATTCCAACCGTGGCTAGCAGCTTCTATTAGGAATAACAGCCTTGGGACGAGGCAAATTTCAGGAGCTTCATAAGGGAAATTTTGGAATATTAATTTCCCGAAGCCGGAGGCTGAGAGAGATTTGATAAATAATATTTCCCGAACGGCAAAAGCTCTGTGAAAATTAGCTTGCGATTATGTTTTCAATGTTGTAAAATGCGACGTCGGGATTAATTATATTTTTCCGAATTGTAAATAAAAAAGCGGGTTGAAAATGTCTACAATAACTACAAATACTTTCTGAAGTATTTCGGTAAATGCAAAATTTTTAAATACTATTCATTATTAATATACAACACTTATTTTTTTATTTGCCCACTACGAGCGCTAGTAGTACATTTTTTCTCGACTCCGCCTCTCTGCTCCAAGTCTGTACACTCATGTAGATTTAAATAAAATATCACTATATTTTAATGTAAATTCTCCTTTATTTTTTCGGATTATATATTTTCTTTGAGGTTATGTTTCTATTCTGTTTCGTATATGTTCTGTGGTGAAGGTGAATGTAGTTGATAGAAGTTCCTAATTACGAATTTTTTAATCGATACATAATACAAACTTAATTCAAAATATAAAATGTAAGTTGTGTTACTTTTCTTAATTAATCTTTTTTGTTTGTTATTATTCTTAATTGTTGTTTGTTGGTTATTAAACTTGGCTTTTCACGTTTTTTTTAATTCGAAATATATATGATTCCAAAAAAGTTACTGAACAATTTTGTAGCTTGATGTTAAAAGTGCAATGCCAATAATCTTTTTGAATTAGGGTTGTTAAAAATTGCTGGTTTATTTGCAGGATGCAGGTATAATTTTCTTGCATTGCATTATGCAATTTTTATTAATTGATTAGATAATATTGATGATTTTTATATCGACATTGTTCTGTTTACTAATAACACATTCAAAAAGGTCATTGGCATTGCAATTTTTAGGACAGCTTTATTTATTCACAGATTTATTTTTTTATATTTTTGTATTGTTTACTCAATACTTGCTAATTGTTTTTGTAGGCCTAAATCATCAAAACCCGATGAACTTGTGTCTTGTCCGTTCAATAGTAGTCACAAGATAGGTCGCAGCCGTTTACAACATCATATAATAAAATGTAGTCGCAAGTATCCTCAAGCCCACACCTGTCCGTACAATGCGCTGCATTGCTTTTTAGAAAAAGGGGAATATCTGCGACATATTTTAATGTGTCCAAATAATAATTTTGCAGATTTTATAAAAAATAAAACACATGGAAATCTAGAAGAAGTTCCTTTTCATATTGAAAACAGTAATAAGGAAAATCTGGAATTTGAAAATTGGAATTTAGATTACCAATAAATGAATATAAGTTTAGTCATTATGAAACAGGGCAAATAAGAACATTAATGTTGTATAACGACTCGCCGAGAGAAATATAGAAGAATCAGATTGTTATTCAAGAACATTCACTACCTTCAAGCCTGCTTTCTCTAGTATACATATTTAAATGCAATTTTTCATACTAACAAATAATGTAAATTACTTTCTGTGTAGTCTTGTTTTCGCCATTTAAATGCATTTTTTCATATTTGTTCTTTTTTATAATAGTTTTTCTGAACTTTTTATTTTATTCATCAAAATTTATTCATTAATAATATATCTTTAAAATTAAGTATCTATGACAAGGTATCAACTATTTTTTGTAAGCTTTTTTTTTTAATAAATTGTAGAGTATATTTTATATTCTACACAGCACTCTTTTGATTTTGATATCCATTATCTTCTTGATAAGCTTATACCTCTTGTGTGACAATAACATGTATTTTAATTGTTTAATGTGTCAGCTGGAAACAAAAGCTCAAAGGATAAATGTAGAATAGGAAACGTAGAATACTTTAAACACCACTACAATGAAACATTTTTGTGTGCAAACTTACCCGTTATCTTGTAATAATTGTCTACATTTATTGTAGAATTTTTAAATAAATTTTAATCAATCTCCTGGTCATCAATTTAGCACCATTTAGTATGCCGTCTGAAAGAAGAAGACTGTAATAATGCAGTATTAATCAACCAACTATATATTATTTTATTATGTTATGTATTTTTTTAATCGCTACAGAAATTCCAAGGTGTTTGTTCACAAGTGAAAGCAATATCATCTGAAGTCTCACAAAGTTTCTCACTATTTGCTGATCTCTTTAAAATCTTAATACGCAACTTTCTCAATCTAGCCACCTATTTGCAGGTAATGCGGAAGTTACCACTACTTCTCTTTACCCGACACTATCACGGCGCATTTATAAGTAACTATTCTCGCATTGGAAACATGGTTACCAATCTTCAAAAGTTACATGTTTACAAAACGCAGGAAAAATACAAACCAAACGCTTGAAAAAACTTCTAGATATTTTGATCTAGAAGTGAAAGTTACATGGGTGAACAAACCATAGCCGTGACGAATTAGATAAGTTTTACTCTATGATCAACAGACGCATCACCTACAAAGCCATCATCTGGTCAACCATAACATATGCGGCTCCCGTATGGAAATCTCTACCACACACGCATAAAGAAACTTCAGGTTATTCAGAACAAAAACTTTCGTTTGAACTGGAATTCCTCTATCTATGTTATCAACCATCGACATTTCATTTAAACGAAGCCAAAAATCTTTATGGAAAGAGAAAATATTCATCGAATAGTTGGATTAATTGCTCTCGCTCAGATTCAACCTTTAACTAATTTTTCAGGTTACAAACCATCGTCTTCTTGTCCAACCAAACCGCGGAAGTCACATCTTATCAAGTATAAGCTTATAAGAATAAATATCATTTACTATATTTTTTTACTCAATTTATTTCTAGGTTTACTTAGGTAAATCTGCCACTCTTAGCTCTGCGCTAATTTAAGGTCAAGCTTTAAAAATCCAGTGCCAGTTGTCACAGTTATCGGATGAAGATGATATAGGATTCTATCTTGTATATTATCAGGGTTCCCACTCGTCTGGAAAAGTCAGGGAATTCAAGATTTTTTAATTTTGTCAGGGAAGTTTTTATTTTTATCTACTTCCGGTAAATAAATGCGTACTTCTCTCCATCAAATGGCGTGGATATGATCGCGGTTACTTACTGCATTGATTAATATTTGTAAAATTCCCAAGGGAGGTAATATTATCTGACGTTTATATATTGACATATGTAATACCGGCACTAACTACAATAACTACACGACAAGCACATAAACATGAATAAAATAAAATAAAATACTGTATTTCATATTTCTTTTTTGATTTCGTCGGCAATCGTTGTTCTACAAGCTTTGCCGCGGCTTCATCAACATCAAAAGTATCAACCATGTTAATGAAATTACACAATTTTTTTTGACAAATTACTCATTTGTTTTATTTTTCAATCACTAGATTTCTCATAACTTGTATAACTTTATTTGTTTCAATCGAGTTTTCATCAATATTTTTTGGAGTTAGGGCGCGCTAATTAATGCATCTGGTAGCGAGAACATTACCCTCGGCGGGGGGGTGTGAAGGCTGGGGGGGGGGGGACATTTTTGAGTTATTTTTTCGATATCTTGTCTCGTTTTCGAGATAAACAGCTTTTTATGTTTTCATTTGTCAAGTGTAAATTATTTTAATTATTATTTATTATTAAATGCTATTTAAACAAGGAAGTAGATAAAATAGTATATCAAACTTGTGAGATAACGATGCATTACCGGACTCATGATTCAAAAGCCCTCGGGCCTACGGCCCTCTGGCTTTTAAATCTTTCGCCGGTAATGCATCTCATATCTCCCGCGTAGATAATATACTATTAGCTCCAAGTCAGGGAAATTAAATGTTCAGTCAGGGAAAAAATTAAATTTTAAATTAAAATTTTTTTTTTAAGTTGGTAAAACCATTTTTTTTAAGGTTGGTATTATGGTTTGTGTGGATTGTGACCACTTCACTTGTAACTAAATTCAATTTGTTTTTATAATGTATTTTCTCGGGTCTAATGTTACCATTTTATCTTGCGATTTATCAAAAAGTCAGGGAAAATTTTAATTTTTGGTCAGGGAATTTGTTCTAGAAAATTCAGTGGGAACCCTGATACGAGTAAGATTAAATTATTTTCATGTTAAACTAAAATAAAGTAAGTTATACCGTTGGTTATATTTTAATTTAACATGAAAACAGTTTAATTTTATCATTAAATTATCATTTATCAATTTATAATTTTTTGACGTGATAACGTCTTATAAATATTGATATACCGGCTGCACGCACGAAAAATTGTCACGTTCCGCAAGCGAGAGAGAGAGACACGATCGGCTTTTCATCATACATAATAGACATCATTTGAATTATAAAATGCCATTAAAAAAAAAACTTGTCTGGCATGAGGTTCGATCTCGCGATCACCAAATGATGCAATTATATTTCATGCACATAACCCACTAGACTATCGAGGGTTAATGTAACAAGATTGTTTTAATGAGCTTTTTTCCTGAGAATAGTGTTGCAAATTTATCACGAGAGGCAGCACTTGTGGTAGGGACAAACATAAACATTTAGGTTAAAAATTTTGAATGACGTTTGATAGATGTCTTGGGTAACGTCATATGTCCATCAAAAGTAGGCGGCAAGTTGGCCGCTTACATCAGAGTATCTTGTGTGACAAACTATTAAAAAGTAGTTTTGAGCGTCATTTTTATACTCGTATTTACATTTTTCTTGCACTTTTTTTTGTTTCAATTGATCTATTTGATTTCTCATTGCATTTAATGAATGATCTATTAACTATTTAATTATTTGCTTGCACTAATTTCAGTTTTATTTCAATTTTTTATTAAAAAGTAAAATAAAAAGTTTACAATTAAAATTTTCTTTTATCTGGCACAGGAATAATATTTATAGTACAGGAGCTTCTCAAAATTCTAGTGCACATTTTTATTAAATTAAAAATTATCTATTTACTCGCCATCTAGTGACAAATTTACTTGACCTCTCAGGAAGATCACAAACATTCGTTCTTCTTGCTTATAACTACACTAAATATTCAGATTTCAACTTATGTATGATTGCAATATTATGCTTTTAATAACATGTGACAAAATCAGCATATGTATATTATTTCTATAATCGGCTATAATTCTATAATAGAAGCTAACCATAAACAAGGGGGATACGAAATTTTACACGTTGCACAAAAAAGTAAAAAACTGGAATTTTTGGAAGCTATGGAAATTAATAAATTAAAATATTCATCTTCATTACTCAATCGTCAATCTGATTTAAATAACTCACCCCTACTAAACATTTTTAATAAATAATACTTTCCCCCCCCCCTTCTAACTTACCACACATCTACTTACATTCCCCCCCCCCCCTTTTTTTTTCTCTTTAAATTTACACCACCCTCTAGTATATTCACACATAATTACTTTTTTAAAATTACCTCCTCCTCTTACCCCCTCCACTTTTCTCTTGCAATTTGTCGATAAATACGGAGTTTTCTCCTTTCTCCTTCTAGTTCATCGCCTGATGATGCCATAGTATGGTGAAAACGTTTGCGATAATACAGTGTATTTATATATTGTGATAACTTGAACATTTTAGTTTTCGAAAAAGTGTTTTGTGCATTTTTTCGTTTATGCTAAAAATTTGATATGTTTAATATCGAGTTACACTACTTAAACCACTTATCTATTGATTACAAGTTAAGCAGGTTTTGGCGGGCTTTTCAAAAGCATCAGTTTCATAAATTCGATTTATTTGCCCAATTTCATCTTTTTAAATTAACACTCGGTTTACGGACGATAATTTTATGTCATAAGAAAACATAATTCAATTCAATTAATTTCTTATGACGTTATCACGTAAAATTATCGTCCGTAAACCGACTTTACAGACAACCCGAGTGCCACGTGTTTTTTTTTTTAATTTGAAATGAAAATTAAATTATTTAATATAAAAATGTGCTAAATAGAAACCTTTGAAAAGAAAAATCAGTAAATAGGGGGGGGGGGCAGCTGTAAATAAAAATAGAGGAGAATGTATCGAAGCTCTCCCTCTAGAGTGTACAGAAAAAGTGTAGTATGAAAAGAAAAGATTTATGAGCATTTCTATTTGAGCTCATTAAGATATCTACGCACATTCACAACTATTTATAGCAATTCACGCCATTGGTTGTGACGTAACACTGTATTTAAATCGTTGGTGGCTTTCTATATGTGGTAAATGTGACATTTGCACACTTTTTGTTAAATTTTTTTTTTTTTAACTCTATGAAATACAGCAATTTGCCCGTAGGCATTAGGCGTCTATTTTGACAATAACAATAACGTGCAAAAAATTATTCCAATGAATAACATCTATATCAACCAAAAAGTATTTTATGTTTATTTAATTTTTCAATGTTTAGTCATAGTGTAGTTACTGAAATCTTTGGATTAGGTCAGTGGGTTGGTATCTTTTTAGTCTTCTCACTTCACTTGTACTCACGAGTAGTTTATTTGCATATGTGTTAGGGTGGTGTTCCAGTCTATCTTTGTATTTAACACTGTATGTTTTGATTACTTTGCGAACAGTTGGTAGTGGTATGTCTCCTTGTATGAGTTCGTTGGTCACATATCTCGGTGCGTCAACCATCACTCTTAGTATCTTATTCTGGAATCTTTGAAGGATCTCTAGGTTTGAATTGGATGATGAACCCCATAGCTGAATTCCATAGGTCCAGATTGGTTTGATGATTGCCTTGTATAATAACAGCTTGTTTTCTAAGGTGAGCTTTGACTTTCTGCCAATTAACCAATACATTTGACTGAACTTTATGCCGAGCTGTTTTCGTTTTGTTATTATATGTTTCTTCCATGTTAGTCGTCTGCCCAGGTGAATTCCAAGATATTTGACCTCTTCGGTCTGTGGAATTTGTTGATTATTCAATTCAACCGGTGAGCAAGTTGTTTTGTTCATGGTAAAGGTAATATGAAAGGATTTGGCTTCATTGACTTTTATACGCCAGTTTTTTAACCATTTTTGAATTTTGTTCAAGTTTGTTTGAAGATTTCTTGATGCTCTTGTCGGATCTATGTGGGTTGTTAAAATAATGAAAATAAATTTATAAAAAAAATGTAATTAAATTGTGTGGTATTTAGTATGTATAATAAAATATACTGCAAATTAAAATTATTTTTTATCTGAAAGTAGCAATATTCGTACAATTACAGTGCATCTGTGGAATGTCTGATTGCAATCTCAAAACCAAATTGATTATTAGGATTATGGAATTATTTCCAGAGTATTTTGTTTAAAATATTGGAAAATTGCGGGGCTAAAGTAGTCACTTTCTACCCCGATTTGCGGGTGTGAAATGGCATTTTTTTGTTCTAGGGCAATAAAGTAGTCACAGCGGGCTAGCCAGCAAAAATAAAAAAAAAAGTGTTGTATTTTTTACTTATGCTTTAAGTTTCGTAATTAGTGAAGTTCATCGCCTGATGATGCCATAGTATGGTGAAAACGTTTGCGATAATATACATACGGTGTATTTATATTGTGTTAACTTAAACATTGCATATTTTGGTTTATTCTAAAAATTTGATATGAACTTTTAAGGAATAGATCAGCACCTATTTCCTTAAAATTTTACGTAAAATATAGTGAGTTTTAAGGTGTGTTTGGTGATAAAGGTGTAAACACAAATTTGCAAAATCTACAAATTTTAAAGAAAATGAAAATTTTAACGAAAAGTGTAAGCGAAATCTTATAAATATAATGTAAACAGGCTTTTAAGCGGAACGATTGTTTTAAATTAATTTTTATAAAAAACATATAATAAATATTATATTAATTAGTTTTATTTAAATCACTCTAGAGATTAGCTACCAGTTAAAAAACAGTTAACAAAAAATCAAGAATTTTATTCAAAACATACCTGACGGTTTCAATAAATTATACTCCAAAATAAACAATTGAACTTAAACTTCACTATTTAAAACTTAAAATAATTTATAAAAACAAAACAACTGGTTCTTATCATAAATACTGTAACAAACTGCAATGTGATGTAAATAAAAATCAAAATATGCCGTAACTGTTAAAAGATTTTTTCGGAATCTGCTAAGGGCTAAAGATGACAGTTTATTTCTTTATTACCTATTATATTGCTACCAGATGCAAAATTTTACTTTTACGGTCCGTTTTATCTTTATCGATGCCGGCTTCAAATTCAATTTAACGATAAAAACCGAAGCAAACAGCAGTGGCGGATTTAGGGAGGGGCTATAGGGGCTGTAGCCCAAGGCGGCAAAATTCAGGGGCGGCAAATTTTTGCAAAAATACCAAAAGCACATTCATGTGAGAAAACCTAATGGATAATTAGGCTTATTAGACGGATAAGTACTATTTCAATTAATTAGTTAAAATAAAATAAATAAACTATTTATAAGCGTTTTTTTATTATACGACTTTTCCATTTTTATCGTTTTAATATTGTCAGTTTTTGGGAACTATATTCTAAACTAAAGGCAAAAATTGTAAGTACGTTTATTATTATTTTGTACATCCTATTTGTTATTGTTTATAACTTATTTTAAGTTATAATCAGTTAATACTGATTTATTCTGATTAGAATAAACTAATAACAACTTAGAAAGTATAATTTACAATTGAATCGAAAAAAGACGACTGACACAAATTTGGTTTCCATCAATTACTAGATTACTACATCAATACTTATATCAAAAACTATGAGTGACGGAAAGAAACGCTTAAGTGGTGCTGCTTATAAAAAAGCAAAATTGGAAAAAATAGAAAATGTACAGGAAGTAGTAAAGAAGACTGTAAAAATATTTAATTATTTTGTGAAACCCAACACTGGAAATGGATCATCTGATAGCAAAACCAATGCGGAAATCCAAAAATGTGAACAAACAAAAGACTTGCCTTCAAACGAATTACACCCAATTATAACAGCTCTTAATGAGGTAAAAATTGTAAAAAAACATTGAAATTGAACATTGAAACATTGAACTATGTTTGAAACTAGCTTAATCAATGAACAGAAAATAAAACGATCTTAGCTAATGTACTCAGAAAGTTCTGGAAAACTGTTATGGGAAAATCTTTTATCTCGATTTAACATCAAATAAAGAACTGTAATCATCTGACAAGGAGATTATATAACCTCCGCATTTTTGTAATTTTTCTCCAATAACAACCCCCAAAGCCGTAAGGCCAGATGGTCAGAAATTTTCGAGAAAATCCACTTTGAAATATGGTGGAAGGAGTTGGAAAACAAGATGTGAAATAATTAGCAATAAGTTTTGTGCGTAGCTAAGAACGAGCTAGGCTATAGGAACCAGTAGGTCTACGGTTCTATTCCTACCTTTGCTAGTTTTTTTTTTAATTTATTTTATTTTTTTCCAGTGCTTATTCATACGTCATTTAATTATTGTAAAATTGATTATTAAATTTATGCAGGTAGACTAACAATATTTATGATAAATTAAATTTTTTAATTAAAAAAAAAATAAAAAGAAGCGTGGGAGGCAAGTTACCAGTAGCCCCTAGGCAGCAAAAGTGTAAATCCGTCCCTGGCAAACAGTAAATATATTTTATAATTATTTTAAAAGGTATACATGGGAAATCTGGCAGACACCTTATTTTGAAAATGTGCAGTATATTTTCTAATTTTAGCGATGTTTTCACTGTTTAGGGCTAAAAATCACAAAAATTTGAATTCTGATCGTGGCAGAGCCGGGTCTTTTTAATGCCGGACCCTTGTTCGATCGAACTCTGGTAGTTACGCCACTGACCTGTCGTTTCAGATTAGAACACCGGTTCTTATCAGGGCCAAAAATGAATCTAAATACGGTTTTCCATTATTTTATGCCATTTTAAAATGCATCCGAGATTTGCCGTGGTTGCACTTGTCAAATCCGACTTTCTGCACCTGCCACTCTGGGCCGTTTTGACAAATGCTGTACCGTTAAAAACATCCCTTTAGTTAGCTCAACTCGGAAAATTATGCTACTAGTAAGGGCTGAATCTTTTACGATGTGCACACTAATTTATTTGCACTAACTACTAGCAAGGGAATGGATATTTTTCTTTCTGTACACTAATATTATTTACACGCTATAATTTGAAAAACGTTTTAAATTAGTCTAATATTAATGAATTACTCTTTAAACTGTGCAGTAATCTTATCGATTTACGTAGGTATTTTATTTGCATAGGTAGACATGATTTTTTGCCGCAATTTACGGGTTAGATTACTTAGATTTAAAAAAAACCCTAGCCGCCTGGTGCAATTTACAATTCCTGTTTTCAACTATAATAAATTATGTTTTTTTCAATAATATGTTTTTAGAATTTATATGAAAAAGTTCGAGAGTATAAAACAAGAAAAGCAACTCTTGATTTATATAAAAATAATATTTTTTTTATACAATATTAAAATAAATTCTTCTTTATCTTTTTAGTGATATATTTTTTTTAATTTAAAAATGGGTCCTAAAAAATATATTAGGTGAATATTTAAATAACTATAATCTTTTCTTTTGTTGTTACAAAAAATTAAAATAGTATAGGTATATTTATATTTTTTGAGGTTGTGTAATATGAAACTGTCGAATTTCCAAAACTATTTGGAAATATTCTGCTATTTTCTTAAATTGTTTTTTAATTTCATAATATATTGTAAATTACAAAAATGGGGGGTCTATTTTAACCTATCCTTGAAATTATTCTTACATGTTTTGAAGAAAATGTATCTGGCAAAGTATTAAAATTTAGAAGTGTGTAATATCCACCTCCAAACACTATTTGGCTACGCCACTGCTGTAAGTATTGGGTTTACCTGGTAGTCTGATTTATTTTCAAATAAACAATTTGAATTCTCAGATAGGCAATTGTTTTAAGACAAAATTTATAGTAACATTCAATTGTGTTTGTAAACAAAAAAATGTTATTCAATTGCAATGCAATTGTTTTAAATGTCAGCGTAGTTGATTGTTTTTTATAAGTCAACGTGAGAAATAGTATCTTTTTGGTATATTTGTCAGGTTGGTTCGACTTTTTATTATTTTCAAGTTGTACGTCGACGTCATCGTTACCATGGTATAATAGCGGTCGATGTTAATCAAAATGGCCTAAAGGTACGATCAAAAAGATTTTTGCAGTGGTTTGACAGCTGTTCTTGTAGAATGTGCGACGTGTATAGCAATGTGTTGTAAAAATGTCACCACTTTGTGAAAAATAGACCGATTTAAATAGAATAGAATAATGTTAAGTAGCAAAATTGAAGCGTTTATGTGGCAGTACGGTTAAGTTACTTTATTTGTTAATTTTATGTTTTTAAATATAACGTTCGATTATTTATATTTAATTTTAATATTATAATCAGAAATTAATGTGCGTGTGTTTGGTGAGTGCTGAAGTTGTTATAACCTTGAATATTTCTTCAAAAAGTTCACTATTGTAAATCTGAAGTTATTACAAGAACGACAGGAAAACCGCAGTTTTCGATTCTGTGATAAAAGCGTATCAATAAATGCCAACAATTTTTTTAAACATTTTGTAATGTGTGTATATTTAGTTTGTAAATATTTGGCAAATATAATATTATAATATACAATTAAAATGTTCCACGGAAAATTAAGAATTCATACGTGTCGCGTTATACTATTAACTTCCTTGGTTTGGTTTCTGATAGACGTTGTTTTGTTATCGTTTTATTCGGATTGCCATGGTGTGTCGTGTAAAAAAGGTGAAGAATATGCAGTGGAATTGCCAGAAGCTTTAAGTCAAGAGAAAGAAGATTTTAAACAAAAAGAAAACCAAGTGGATAGAGAAAGAAACGACGATGACAGGTAACTGCTAAATATTAATATCTATTTACTCAAGTTGTCAAAATATTACTCGACCAACTGAAACGACAATCATTTCCACACTTGCATATCTTGTAGTATTAATCATCAACAACATTCTTGTTGAATATCTCAAGGTATATTCATTTCAAAAGGTTCCAACTCTCACAATCCACGTTCTATGTATGTACTTAGCCTTAGTATTTATTACAACCTACTTAGCTTTTATTCATTGAACGCTATAGGAAGTTTCAACCCTTCTTATCCGAAGGAAATTTACATAATTATTATATTACATAGAGTCGCCAGGTCATGGATTACCTGCTTCCTGTGCATCTCATCTAAAAAGTATAAGAAAACATTGTCCTAGCCGCAGAATCAAGTCTGTAGATCAGTTAAACTAGACTAAATTCCCGCATAGGGCCCCTAGGGACATCTTCTATCCTCGTAGAGGTATATATTCTATCCTTAATATTGCCCTCATAACTAAGAGTTCGGTATCTACATGTTTCGAGTTTTAAGATATACCTAAGCTTTGAAAGATTTAATTAAAAATTCCGAAGTATAGAATGCGATGTCTGGGTTTTTTTAATTGTAATTATCATGTTAATCATTTAGAAGTAGAATCAGGTTTTTTACAAGAAAAAAACTGCTCTAGTCAGTTTAATCTTTGTAGATACCGCATTGCATGGGGAATCCTTCCAGTGCCGATATTGCGTTTTTTTGGTGGCACTGAAAAAACATGATACCAACTTAATATATTAAACAAAAAACCCAATGTTAACTTTTTTGTATAGATACCACATTTTTGCTTATAATGCAGAACGGAACCCTAACTATCACTTTTCAAAATTGAAAATTTTTCACTTGCAGTGTCAAGTAAACTAGTGATAATATTCTTTTAGGCCCAGTTGTATAACAGAAGATCTACCTCTAATCAGAGTTAATCCAAGATCAACTTACGGTTGATCCAATCAGAGTAACTAAAGCCTGGGAATTCCGTGGGTAAACTCTGACCCGAGGTTGATCTTCGGTTATACAACTAAGCCTTACGTATAGAGAACAAAATCCGACAAAAAATGTTTTTCAATTTTTTTTTTGAAATCCGACTTCAAAGATGTACTGTTTATGTAAGACTGTCGTGTTTCAAAGTGATTTGAACCCACCCTATGCATTTTAGTAAAATTTTTATATTAATTATTAAGTTGTAACTTTGAAGAATTTGCTAGGTGGGGACAAATCACAGACAATTCAATGCTTTTTTGCCAATATGGCCGCCGGGGCGGACATGTAATTTTTAGCTCTTGAATTTTTGAAAAGTAGTTCTTTGAAATAGTGAAGTTTTTTTTATTATTGTAAATTGAATACTGTTTGAGATTTTTGGTCAAACGTGGCCGTAAGTTGAAATTGATAATTTTTGTAAGTTGGAGATTTGGTTTTATTATTAAAGGTTTATTTTTGATCAGCTAATTTTTTGAATGGAATTATAATTTTGAAATAAATATCGGAAATATAAAATTACATTTATGAGAGCCAACGTATGATGTAGCTGATATACCAGCAGATTACTAATTTTAAATTATAAGTTCGAACCTCGAGGAAATATAAAATTTTTAAAAGTTTAAAAATAATTTACATCTAAAATTTTTTTTAATAGAATCCTGATATAATTTTTTTTGATCATTTAAATCATAGCAATACATAGGTTAATACTTTTTTTTGTGAAAATCTACAAAAACAAGTTTTATTAAAAAAGCTTTATAAAAATGTTTTATTTAAACTTTTAAATTTTGGTGGTACCTTACATATTATATTATTATGTGTGATAAAATTGAAAAGGTTCATAACAGTTTTTACTGCTGTGTTTGTCTAACTCAGTGGTTCCCAAACTTTTTTGTCTCGTAGACCACTTGTCATGTTTTTAGATTTTGGGTAGACCCCCTACTTACCTGGTATTGATTTTTTCAAATTAAAACAAACCAAATTAAAATTTACATACAAATTTACATCTGTTACATAAAATAACTATAAGCAAAAAATTAATGCTTTTAGTGGGAGGGATGTTAACTAATTTTCAATATTTAGCATCAATTTAGTTAGGTTTAATCTCAAATTTCTTCGGTTAATGACGTCCAGTCTGTTTCTTTTTGTTGTTAGGAGATTGACAACCGCGCTGAAACCCCTTTCCACTAGTAACTACTACTATATACTAAATGAGATCCACTATCGTTAACCCCCATTGACATCTCATGGACCCCCAATTTTTTTTCTCGCTGACATAGACCCTTTGCAGGTTGTCGTCGACCTCTGGGGGTCGATATAGACCACTTTGGGAACCACTGGTCTAACCTATGATCACTTTCGCTGAGATCGACATCTACATAATATATTTCGCTATACACTTTTCTTACTTATAGCGAAATAAAGGGTGTCCCAAAATTCACGGAAAAAGTAATTTTGATATGATTAATGTTATTAATGTGATAATATTTCTGTTAAGATTAAATTGTTACGATGTTACATTAAAAAATTAAAGTGATAACTTACTTATAAGGACAAAAACTATTTAATTGTATGATTATAGTTTTCGAATTCGAAATTGGAAACATAATGTTGACACTATGTAACAAACTATAATAATCATTCAATTAAATAGTTTTTGTCCTTATAAAGTCACGACATTAATTTTTAATTTTACATTGTCACAATTTAATATTATCATAAAAAGTAATTTTGATTGAAAACAGGTTTATAATTAAAAATTGTAATTTTTTTATTGATTCATAAAGTATACAGTATAAGGTATGGAATAGTAGGTATATCGTATAAATGGCCTCCATGGCTTTCCTGGCACACTCTTGTCGAAATTTTTCATGACTGCTTTGCATTAATGTGGCTAAATTTCGTTAATACTGCGCTCAATTTTCTCATTCAAAGCGTGGGTGGTCATGGTAATAAACCTTAGATTTCAAAAATAATCCAAAGAAAATGATGTAACGGCGTTTAATCGCATGGTCTGGGCAGCCAATTCTGATCACCAAAACGAGAAATTATACGAGGAAATTACTCTTGTAGTAATTGAATTGTTTCTCGGGCTGTATGGCATGTGGCACCGTCTTGTTGAAACCACATGTCGTACACTTTTATATCTTGCAATTTAGGCACAAAAAACTGGATTATGGTGTTGCGATAGCGAGCACCATTATCTGTTATTGCCTGACCAGCCGCATTTTCGAAGAAGATTCGTCCGATGACACCTCCAACCCAAAATCCGCACCAAACAGTAACACCTTGTGGATGCATTTGTTTCTCAACATTACTCGTGGAATTTCTGAAGTCAATTCTGCGTAAGTTTTGTATATTTTACCAAAAATTTGGCGAGATTATATCATATACGAATGTATATGATATGTATATGATATGATATAATATTATAATGATATAATATGATATGATATAATAGGGAAATGTCTCAAAATCTGTTGAAATTGATTTTTTGCAAAAGGAGGTTACATATTTTTTCGTCTTGATTTACCCTTCCACCAATATATTGCAATATTGCATATTTATATTTTTATACAAAAAAAGATATACAATAATAATTAACTGTAAGGCTCACAGGGTAGAGAATTATTCGATGTCGAGATTTAAAGATAATTGTATCTAGTTTAGATTTAGTAAGTAAAAAAGTCAACATCGAGAGAATTTTGCAATTTTTCTTCAAATATTGCGGTCCGAGCTCAATATTGAGAATTTCTTGAGGTCGATGAGCTTTTTTATACTGCTAAAATAAATAGTTTCAACAGAAATAGTTATTTCCATGCAAACCTATTTTTCATATCTTGACTCGTTTCGAGTTATGTTCATATGAAATCAACTAAAATCAAAATAAACAATTACATACTAAGCCATGCTCAAGTTTTGCTCCAGCCAAGCAAAATTAGATAATTTAGTTTTTCCTGTTTTTTTCCGAGATTTAGGTTTTTATCTTTCTCACACAATATCTTACATATCCTGATTCGTGTATACCACATTTAACTCGTAGCTTGCTTCTCGCAATCTAAAAATTTTAAAAATTTCTATTACTTTCCAAAAAATTTTACATTGTTTTGTGCTCTTAAGTTTTTAATAAAATATTAAACCAAAAAGTCTATATTACTACAAAATTCATCGTCCAACCTATACTAAATCTCCAGTTTGAAACTTAGAGACTGGACATCCATAATGCTCACTTTACAAATTCAAAAATTCCAATTAAGGCCTAGATACACATGCTATTAAAAGAGCACGCTTAAAGAGCATGCTATTTAATAGCAGGCTTGTTGCAAAATACACTTGCTAATGAAATAGCATGCTTTCTCATAGCAGTCTATCAGATAGCATGCTATCAAGTCTGACAGGAATACACACAACTTGTCAGCTAGAAGTTTAGTCTTGTAGTACCTACGTACTAACAAACCTGATCATGGAAGTTTCACTACAAAATGAAATAAATAGTGTATTATTATTACTGGTTACACAGTGTGTAATCAGAATGTGCAATATACCCCAAAGAAAAAGAAACCGGAAAATTTGGGTGAAAAATTGGCTTGGTAGAAGGCAAACTGTTGCTTGCAGAAGTGAAAAATGAAGATAGATGCTTATTGTTTTTCTATATTCCACAGTGTCACCCAGAAAGAAATGCATTTCCTCAAACCACGGTGTTGTGGGTTTATATATTTGAGCTGCATCAGCTCCAGAACAGATTGAGTCTTTTATTTTTTTTTAATACGTGATGACTGATGATACACCGATTGCAGATTTTTTATTTTGGCTTTTATCATTTTCATAGTTATATTTTCGTTACCTATAAACTCGAATAATTCTTTGTAGGCATTTTCATGTGCAATTTTATTCTTGTACAAAGAAGAACCTATGTTCCACAAACACTCATACTCTCAGTAGTGAATTATAAAATTTAAAGTTTTGTTGTCACCCCATCGAGACATTTTGACACATTGACAAAGCTGATAGCATGCGACATAGTAGCATGCTATCTGTGTACGCATTCGCACATGATTTTTCCACACTCCCCCGCCTTACCGGTCTTGATATAGCAGGATAAAAATCAAATGCCTTGCGATTTAGTAGCATGCTTTTTAGTAGCAGGCTTTTTAATAGCAAGGCTGTATACACATGCTACTAAAAGCCATTTGCGACCTAGTAGCATGCTTTCGTGCTACTAAGTAGCATGTCTATTCCCTGCTTTAATGGTTTGTTCTCATAATATCAACAATAATTATATGTACTACTTTACCAACTTTTGAAAAATTTGTCATATTATATTAAATGAATTCAAATACGAAATATAACGGAAATCGGAAGTGCATTACGAAAGGAAAGACTGACAGAAATGGCTTTTCGTATATACCATAGTATGCAGATATTTCTTAATAAGTATTTCAGACTTTCAGGTTGATCATGGAACGCCTTCTATAAATAGAAATTATTTTCTCAAATGACGATTTTGTAGATCAACCTTCAGAGTTCTTTCATATGCAGCCAATTGAGTAGTATTGAAATATTGCTGCGCTGCCACTTAGCTGCTTGGCTCTATATAAATATTATAGTGCTTTAATGCTGTAGCATTTTAATGTGTGGTATTTTGACCAAAAGATTTTGTTTGGTGAACTTTTGAAAAGGAATAGAAGTGACTGTTAATTTCAAAAGTAGTTTACATTGCACTTTGTTTTTTTTTCAGAAAACTGATTATTTCTAAATGATATGCATTTTCTGTGGAGCTTGGTTGCAACCAATTTGCTATATGATTCCATTTTATTGAATGTTGGAGTTGTAACTTTTGATGAAATCTCCAAATTATTTATTGACAGTCTTAAACTATAACAGTGGTTGTGTTAGATTTTATCTTAAACTCAAATGAATATCTTATGATTTATTACCTACTTATTTTGATAATAGTAGATTGTCGTATATAATAATAGATCATTTATATTGTTTTATTATGAGCTAATTTTTTCTTTTTGTTGCAAGTTTGTTGTATTGACAGACAAACGGAGACGATTACAGACGAGTCACAAAATGTATATAATTATTAGCTCCGAATAAAACATAAAATTTAATTAAAATTACCTTTATTTGTGGCCAAGCACTAATGTACTTTACTGTCGTAAAGTAAAAAGTAAAGTAGGCAAATTTAATATTTTAACTTTAATGATTGATTGACATAAAGTGAACTTCTTATAGTGTCTTCAGAAAAATTAGTTTTAAATTTATTATTGATTTGTGAAATTAAATTAATACACGTACGCTTATGAGATTAGTATTTCATTTTTATTATGTATTTAATTTTTTAATTAAAAATTGTTTATTTTAATGTTATATCAAAAAATATAAATATAATTGTATGTAACATTAAACAGGTTATTGCTTTCTTCAGATTTTATTTTAATAAATAATATTTGTATTACCAGTTTTGTTTCTCATAATATTTTTTAGAATAGCTAATTTCGTTCGTTATAAACAGTTAATTAGTGAGGTGAATTAATTTAGATATTTAAATACAATATTATTCCCTCAATTATATATTCAAGCTTTTTTGACAAGTCTTAGTCGATTAAAAATGCCCTAAATACATATTCCAATAAAAAATATAATATTATCAAGTATTCGAATAGGTGTCTGAAATATTTTTTTTATGAACAAAGTATTAATAGTATTATTTATCTATTTCAAATATAGAAAATAGTATATTACGTACTGAGGTGGTAAATACTTTATTACATCCTAGCGCTAAGATAATTTATTGACTATGGCGTGAAACACGAGGCTCTAATAAAGCTTAATACCAAGGTATGTATACCATTTTATTCACAATCAATTACAGCAAATAATTAATTTTATTAAACTTGCTTTAATTTTATTTAAAACACTTTTTTATCAACTAGCTATATCAGGTCGGAAACTGATTACTTCCCGACCGGTAAGTCGGAAAGTAAAACATAAAACTTTCAACTGATTGTGAATAAATAGATACTTTTATAGTGTATTGATTATAGAATCATATTCAAATGCTTATTACAGTGCAGGAAAGTTGGTTCGAATGTCGGTTACTGACAAATTATTTGTACCTTATTTGTGAATTACACATTGAACTATCGATTCTACTATGTTTAGTCAGTAGATACCTAAGTAAAGTTGCTAAGATGTAATTCGTGCTCTGCGGGTTTATCTCAAGTTGCATGTCGGAATAGAGTTGTCACACAATGTGACAAATTACATTTAGAGAGGCTGTCAATATTTACATCTAGGTGTACGTAATGACAACTTCAATCCGTTGTCGCTTCATGTACTCATCATTTAAAAAATATTTTAAAATATCATTTATTGTTTTTTATTTAAAACGTTATCTGTAAATGAATAAATAAATTATTAAATTTCAGTTCTGATATTTACAGAAAGAAAAACAAACTATTTTTTGTCATACCACAAATACTTGGGGCGAGAACAATTTTCACAACAATTATTATTTTTTATACAAAATTTAAAATTTTAGTATGTCATCCGGTATTGAATTTTTTATCTACCTGTTTTTAGTACATAAAGTTTTCATCAATAACTTTTTGATATACCTCCCTAATATGTACGTATAAGACTTTAAGCTCAGGGGTTAGAACTTTTTACTTCGATAGTAAAATATGGCAATATTGTTTTGTTAAATTTTTGATTCGTTGTTGTATACGCCCCAAGTCGATATGGATACAATTTTAACCATTTATAGTTTATTTTAAGATTTTTTCTAAATTGTTTCGGAAGAACATTGACTTCAATTTATTTTTCATCCACTGATCCATTTCATAAAGTTGGTTTATTAAAATTTCGAATGATTGTCTTAAAATATATAATTTAAATTGGTTTCATTAGTATCACTTTTTAACACGTAAAGCACGGATGCGTTATACACATGACTGAAGCGTATTCACGTCACGCACCACTTTCTATTTATTACCTGACGCTATATTTCATTCATACTTTACATTGGCAGTCTTCTTATGCGGTGTAATAAATAATAATTTAAGTAATTTTCTTTTTTATTTTTCATGTAATATCACAACCGATGCGAACAATATTAGGGCACGACGCAAAACTTAAAATTGGGGACCTACAATTTATAATAAAATTTTTTATTTCGTTATATTTTTAATGTTTTTAGATATTTTTTGGCTTCAATATTCGATCAATTTGTCAAAAATTGCAATCTTTCCTAACGCATTGATTTTTTTTTTTTTAAACGGAAAACATTAAGTACCTACCAATGTAACTACGATTACGTTACGATTATGAAACGATCCTTACTGTATATTATCAACGAAGACACCAATAAATGTATGAAAAATGCAACTGTTGTATCGTAATAATATTTATATACTACGAATGTAATAGGGTAACAAAATTCGTAATAGTGTTGTCTAATGCATTAAATTTTTTGGTATAAACTTATGACGTTTTTATAAGCTGTTATAATGGCCAATTAAGGTTTTTGTTTGTTGGACCATGCCCGAAATTCTATGTAGTCCTAAAATATGTCTTTTTTTAGGACAAGGTCGTTTTTAGTTTATAAAATTAATATGCTCGATAATAAGGAACACTTGCTTTAATTAATAATTTTTTATCTGCTCAAACTAATAATAATATTATATTTTTAAACAATTAAATTAAATTATTTAAATCGCCTACAAATCAGCATTGTGTAATATATATTGTAATACGAATAAGCTGCTTTTTTATTGTCGAAATTTTTAATTTTTTTACTACAGGTTATAAATTTTATGTTTAACACAATAGTTTTTTATTTTATCATAAAACAATTACCTATAATATAGATAAAGTTCATTCATGCAAACTTTTTTACTGTATAAATGCGTAACTTCAATGATTTATCGAATAAAATTTTTACTATCTTTCAATACTGTTAAAATCTATAATTTACAAATTATCAGTATATTATGTACATCCGAAGAAAGCATAATAAAGTATAGTTTAAATTTTGATGATGATCGCTTGTGATCGAAACGCGTCACCCTAAGTTAAAATAAAAATATGCGATGAGTGTATCCTTTTTAACTATTGATTAGTTTAAATTTTATTATTTTTTTATTTATAATTTTAATTTCATTTTTAACACCTTGCTTAAATAGTATATGTAATTTAAACGTTATCTTTTTTTTAATTATGATCCGATTGCAATAACCTCATTTAAAGTAAAAATCTATTGCACACACCCGATTTAACAGAATTGATTTCTAATATTATTCAAGTTAGTGTAATAAAATGTTAGCAATACATTAAATTAAAGTAAACAATTTCTTACAATAGTTTTTCAAATTCATCGTCTGTTATTTTGAAATATATACGCAGTGATGGAGTGGACAAATATATTGCACTACCTTCGTAGATATTTGGTTCTGAAGAAAATAACAATTTTTGTGCATCTTTTATATTTTTATGTATGATATGTTTTCTGTCTTTGTATGTTATGTATCTGTACCTAATGTCAGCAGGTAGACATTTGGCGATTGAAAAAGCAGTACTTCAGTGTCTATGCTGTGTCGAAAATCTTGACATCCTTAAAAATATTCATAAATCTACAAGATATTTATAATACCTACTATATTTTAGAAAATAAACTTCTTGGTGCAACTGTTATTGAATATTTCAATAGCCCACTTTAGTTTCATTACAAACTATTGACAACTTGCACAGTAGCATCGTGAATTTATTATATTTTAACGCCGATCGATGGTCAATTGTATTTTTGATAATCGCTGAATAATTCAGTAATTAAATTATACAATTTACATATTAGAGCAGTAGTTGAAAGAGAAGTTAAATTGATACTACACAATTTATACATTAACGAGCTTTTTGATGTTGATAAATTACTTCAGTAGGTAAATGATTCGGATCAATTTTTATTCTGATATATTAATAATTGAAGTTGGGCTGGAAATTCGTACTCTCTTCAAAAAAGATTGTTTTGGCTACAGAAAGAAAAAATAATATAAATAATAATGAAGTAATAAACGTTGCTTAATTAAACATGTTCAACTGTAAAGTAAATACCTGATAGATATTAAATTCCAACTAACGTTTAAATGATGACATAATATAAATAACATGAATTATAATTTATAGGTACCTATATAGAACTCTTTGATCATCCAGATAACAACGAGAACAAGTAATTTTACGCTATTAATAATTTTTTCGTCATTTATGCATGCGATAATAAGTTATACAAATTCCGTTTGAATTTAATATCTGCAATTCAAAATTAATATTTTTTTTGCACTTGGAATATAGTATTTGTCACATGGATTTTATATTTATCACCAGAATATATAAATTATCGTAATTTTTCTGTTATAAATAGGAGGTTTCTGTTATTTTATTAGATTTTAAAAATTTCATTATTTTATTTAAAATATTTGTATTTCGCCGCCTTTCGAGTCGGTTCAAATACGACTTGGACGAAATCGAAAAATGTATGACTTAAAATTTCAATTTTATAAGTGGTTTCATTAAATTAATATTATTGTAAAAGATAAAGAAATAAAGTATGTTTTTGATTGTCAAGTGTTTAATTATTAAATGGAAGGTAATTTTGGATGATGAGAAGCAAATAAAAAAGTAAAGAACCAAGATTATTCGAAGAAAATAAAAAATTACGGAAAATAAAAATTTTGCATAATATTATAAGTAACTAATGAAATTTTATGTCTATATAATATGTATGTACAGTTACTCGAAAAAGTATTTGGACGCTATGTTAGCAATGTAAATTGTATTTTTTGAAAACTCTTTTTAGCATATAAAAATCTCTTGCTAAAATTACTTTTCAGACATTTTTTGTAGATAATTTCATTCTTTTCATTTTTGTTTCTATACATTTTTTTATTCGTCGTCTCGTTTTCAACCGAGAGTGACTTGCAGCATTCTCGGTAAAAATCCCATGGGAATCCCCTGAGAAAACCATAAGAATTCCTTTGTGCATTTTTAATTTTATTAAAAAGTTTTACCGAGTCTGCTTTAAGTCACTTTCGGTCGAAAACGAGGCGACAAAATAAAAAAATGTATAGGAACAAAAATGAAGACAATGAAATTTGCGACAAGAAATGTCGAATAAGTATTGCTGTAAAAACGATTTTTATAGTATGATGAAAATAATGTTCAAAAGGAACAATTTACATTGCTAACATAGGAGCGTCCGAATGCTTTTTCGAGTAACTGTATGTACAACGCGAATTTTTTACTTTTCATTGGAAATTAGTATTATTTGTTACCTTGTGAGAATGGGATGCGAAATTATGATCCTAAGATTTGACATCTTTTTTATTGCGTAACTTAATTAATTTTTTTAACTTTATTTATTAATATTCTTTTTATCGCAGGATCTAGCGAAGACCTGCGGGAAGGAGGATAATTACTATACAATAATCAAAAAATTACTCGTACATACATACGTACATACATACATACATACATATTTCTAATGGTACGCAATGAAGTGGTCACAAGCAAACTATCATATGATTTTCATTTCTATTTTTCAACACATTTATTCATCATTTTCGACCTCTCGTTTGGCCTACTGAGTACATTTCAAAAATATTCAAATAAAATGCAATTTTAAATTCCCGATTTATATTTACTTTTGTACTAAGATAATTAACTACTTCCGATCGTATATTATTAGCATTTCTAACGATGTGTATAATAGGTTATAACAAATATAGTTATAATTTTATCGTATTTTAGTATTTATACAACCTAATTACTTCTTTAATCTTTGCATGCTAAATCCGTCTTGTTAGCTGAAATAATTTGTATTACTAAACTTACTTTGCATACAACGAGACATTCCAAATTGCGTTCATTATATTTTTTCACGCCTAAAGAAAAGTTATAATAAATCATCTTTCAATTTATAAAACCGTGACTAAATAACAAACTATTGTAATTCATAATGAATCGCTTTCCTGTGCATTACTAATTGATCCGATTTTTTTTCTAGTTCAAAAGTTTTTGGTACTTACAAGTCGTCAGAATTAAAAAGATGGAGACCTGCGCCTAGCGTGGAACCCATTGCTGGCTTACCAGGAGAAGTTGGCAAAGCTGTTCATATTCCATCGGATCAAGAAGCCATAATGAAAGAAAAATTTAAAATTAATCAATTTAATCTTATGGCTAGTGATATAATATCTTTAAATAGGTCGTTAGCTGATGTAAGATTAGAAGGGTAAGTTTTCTTTTATTCTTCATTCGAACATTTTTTAATTGAATCGGATCCTTAAATAAATTATAAGTATCTCTATCCTCTAGCGTACAAACAGTTGGCATTTGGCTATTTGGTAGATATTATTTTAATTAGAACAGGTCATATGGTGAATAGCAATCAGCAATACAATATATATAATTAGTAATTACAGATTTAATAAATTAAACATTTGTTTGCCATTTGTATTATTAAATATTTACCGATAATAACTAACTGAGATATTGATATATTTTTATATTTAATAATATTATATTATAATACTAAATAAGTTTTTATAACTAAACAACTAAAATAGATTTTCAATTTCAAAAGTCAATAATATACAAATACCTATCTATTTTTTTAAACTTTGTTATTCAAATTAAATGTTTTTTATTTTTTAGCTGTTTAGAAAGAAAGTATCCCAAGTTGCTTCCAACAACATCAATAGTAATAGTTTTTCACAATGAAGCTTGGTCAACGTTACTTAGAACTGTTTGGAGTGTAATCAATAGATCTCCTAGACCACTTTTGAAAGAAGTTATATTGGTAGATGATGCTAGTGAAAGAGGTTAGTATTTTATTTTGTTCACCATGTTGCATATTGAAGAATGCGATTTTAAAAGAGGTATTTTTCAAACTCGAATGTTACCTCATCATAAAATAAGTCTTGTAATGACCAGTAAATCGGTTATCATACAAATTAATTATTGTTGAGTGAAAGCTGATCGTAATTTTTTAAATTTTAGAACATTTAGGACGTAAATTGGAAGAATACGTCAAAAAATTACCAGTTCCCGTACATATATTTCGTACAGAAAAACGGTCTGGTTTAATAAGAGCGCGTTTACTTGGTGCCAAACACGTAAAAGGACAAATCATTACGTTTTTAGATGCTCACTGTGAATGTACTGAAGGTTGGTTAGAACCACTCTTAGCTAGAATAGTACAAAATCGTAAAACTGTTGTTTGCCCAATCATCGATGTAATATCAGACGAAACTTTTGAATATATCACCGCTTCTGATATGACTTGGGGTGGATTTAATTGGAAATTGAATTTTAGATGGTAAGTTTTTTGCTTAATTTTGTTTCACTTGAAGTTTTCATGGTTATTGTGGTTTTAGGTATCGTGTACCACAAAGAGAAATGGATCGGAGGGGCGGCGATCGTACAGCTCCACTGCGGACACCCACTATGGCGGGTGGTTTGTTTTCTATAGATAAAGAGTACTTCTACGAACTAGGTGCTTATGATGAAGGCATGGATATATGGGGAGGAGAAAATCTCGAAATGAGTTTTAGGGTAATAATATTCTTATAATTGACATCTTTTGGCATTTCTTTTATATTCAATCTCATTGATGGAATTAGAGTTTGTCTGTTTGGTAGTAATTTCAATTTATTTTATTGAAATAAGTTTTTAAAGTAAGCGGTAAGTGCCTTTTTGGTAGATTTTAGAACAATTCATTATTTACTCAGCCAAGTTACTATAATTCCCATAAAATATAATTAAAATCAAATAATCTTGATTGGGGTGAATCATTAATAAGTACTAGTCAATGCTACCACTTTTTAGGACAACATGGTAGTTATGGGTATTATTATAAAACATAGTTGACTCGTCTGCCATATTAAAGCAAAATCTCAATTGAAAGCAATGCATTTATTTTTATATTTCAAAATTTTTAATCCTAAACCTTCACTGTTACACTTAATGGCAATATAAGAGTTGGCTTCAAGCTGGAGAATAAGTCAGGTGGACTATGGAAGGCAACAGAAACTACTCTATTAGCTAATTATATTAGCTAAGTTAATTACTTAAGCACTGAAGAGTGTTTCCTACTAGAAAAAGTAGAAAATAGTAAATATAAAATATCTGAATCGGATAAATTTTAATTATGTATTTATTATAATCTGTATTTTGTGTCGTAGACTGCGGGTGCGGCTTTTAGACTAATAGTTCATAATTTCAAATGTTGCATTGCTATGTCACTATAACATTTGACTTTTTCAACTGTCTCTGACAAGGTGCTGCAACTCGATATCTTCTGTGCTCTAATTGTTATTAATATATTCTCTAATTTTAAAAGAGTGGTGGCATCATCAAAGAGAATTTTTTACTCTGTTATATAATATGTTTTAAATTCATCTCCATTTAAAGAAATGGCAAATTCCATATATACAAGACATAATATTATCAAATAGTAATATACAGGGCTGGGCAAAATTCATTTTTTTTGTATTTGAAATACAAATGAATCACTTATTTTAATTTTAATTCACCTTCTGAAAACTGCCAAAATGTGACTTAGGTTGTTTCTGAAATAAGCGATTCAAATACAAAATACATTAGAAAAAATTACCAAAATTCATTTATTTATATTTAAAATACATCATTTTCCGTAATTGCTGTTCAGCAATAAATTTATAAATAAAATTTACAGGTTTGGCGGTAAATTTAATGAAAATGAAGTTACTAAGTTTTTATTTTATTACGTAATTTTTTATTTCAAACATTCTTAGTCAGTATGTATTTAAAAAATTTTATTAATTTTCACATAGTAATTTTTATTTTGCTTGTTTATTCAAATATTCTAAGTCCAAACCTGTTAAATGTAAATTATTGGGAGACATAATTTCCACCAATGGTTCGGTTTTTAATTCTTTTTTTAAAGTGACCACGCGGTCATATATAATTTCCACCGATGGTTAAGTACTGGAAAAGGGTTGAGTATTAAGAAAAGATAAACCAAGAAGGTATACAGTATCTAAAATTGAAAAAATTAAAATGCGTAAGAAAAATGCCAAAAAAAAACGATGTAAGAAATTAAAATAATAAATTTATTATTATAACAAGAACCAACTGACAGATCCATGTCTTCGCGTAGATCTATCTTTTATGTACAGTTTTGCTAAAAAAATAACCAGAGCTAACTGACAGATCCATGTTTTCGCGCGCGGTTCTACCTTTTAAATGCATTTTCTACTTATAAGATTAATTAAAGGTAGGGGCACTTAAGAAAAGGTTCTGACCCACCTAAGGATTGGCGGAATTTATGAGTGGGATTAAATTAAAAACTGACCATTGGTGGAAATTAATGCTTTCTTCAACATTTTTTAAATATTATTTTTCTAAGTACGTATATTTCAGGAACTGGCAGTCAATCATCACCATGATTTTAACTTTTTCTTATTGACTATAGGAAAGACGACACTTTTCTGAGCACACCCGTCAACAGAATACAGAGCTTAACTATCGAGACACATTGCTATGTCGCATTTTACGAGTTTCTATAATTTCAAATTTTAAAATGTCGTTTTTCGACAACTATCTTACAAAATTTCTATTACAATATGCTTAGAAAAGTGTATTCTTTCCAATAGTCAATAGGAAAAAGTTCAAATCGTGGTGATCATTAACTGACCGCAACCTAATTTTTTTTTACGCGATGTTTTAGTGAGTATATAATAATTATCATATTAGTTTTTGGGTTCCGAATTGGTGGAAACTAGAAATTATTTATTTTTTGCACAATTGCAGAAGGAGATAAGCTAAAACATGAATTACTTCGTATTATATTTCGAGAAAACACTTCTATAACTGAATAATTTTTGTGAGGTAAATTTTTGCAGTTAAACATATATTTATGACTGTTATGATTAGGTAAAAACCACTTTGAATTGAAATACTGCCAAATTGATTCACCCCTCGTGACCTATTACCCTTAATATACGTTATTTTTTTAAATGCACTTTTACTGCAAATTTTATACTCTTTGTTCAACCTCTTATAATTCCATCCCAATATCTTTGTTTACAAAATTTGAAAATGCCAATTCAAAATTGATCGTGCTCCTGTGTCTGCTATAACTACTTTTTTTTTCGTTTTTCAATGTTTGTTTTGAATTAAAAATACTAGGTTTGGCAATGTGGCGGAATACTAGAAATCGTGCCATGTTCACATGTAGGCCATGTATTCAGAGACAAATCTCCATATACATTCCCTGGTGGAGTCTCAAAGATAGTTCTTCATAATGCAGCAAGAGTGGCCGAAGTTTGGATGGACGAATGGAGAGACTTCTATTATGCCATGAATCCAGGTTTGATTAATTTGTAAAACTTTGATGACTGGGTTTTATAAATATTGCGTTTAGTTTAATTTAAAACTTGCAGTTATTAAAAAACTAATCTAGCGCTTATATTTTTAATGCTTTAAGATTGTAGAATTTTAATCGTATCAGGCAGTGCCGTCTTTTAGAACTCCAGTTTTTCCAAATATTTTGAATAATTTTCCTACTCCTTTTCTTGCATCCTTATAATTCCTCTCACTTTGAAATTTTTCCTACTAAAAACGTTACTGTACTAATTCATTTTTGATGTTAACAATAACTTTGGATTATTTTTTTTAATAACAGGGTATTACTTTTATTGCTTACAATTACTAGTTTTTGAAAATTCTGATAAGAATAAATTGTTAAAATAAAATGGTTATGTGGACACAGGTTGACGGTAACAAAATAGTTACTACTAAAAATAACTAAACTTTAACATATTAATCCTCTGTTTGAAAAATTTTATTATTAATATAACGAAATTTTATTGCTATATGATTTAACTAACTGCACGACAAAAATGCTGGGTAGGTGTGGATGTGCGGAGGTGTTTTGGAGATAGCAACATGCTCGCACGTTGGACATGTGTTTCGTAAATCTACGCCTTATTCGTTCCCCGGCGGCACCAGTCGCATCGTCAACCACAACAATGCTCGACTAGCTGAGGTCTGGTTAGACCAGTGGAAAGATTTCTACTATAACATTAACCCAGGTCTATATTATTGCTTACCCTTTAACCACTTAACAAGTTTTGCTTTTAACACGGTTCATTTATGTTTGGGATTTTACGGTGAATAATTTTTGCAGTTTCCGTTCAAGCTAGTTCAACATTATATTCTGTCACAATTCTTGAACTCGAAACTTTTTCATAGTTTTGTACCTTCTTTATGCATGTTTTGTTTGTTACGTATTGCAATTGGACTTCTTTTATTAGAAAATGCTTGTGTTTTGTGACCATGGGGTAGTTCCATGTCAAATCAACCAGGTTTTAATAAATTTTGAAAATTTTGTCTTAGATTTCAGTGATTTTTAATGCAAAAGTTCTGTTAAATTTTTAAATCTTTTAAGTAGTTTACTATCAGTGGCGGTTGATACTGGTAGGGCGATGGAACGACACTCTTCCAAAATAATACGGCGGCACATATTACTATTTTTCTCTTTTTGTTTATGCTGTAAAGTCAATAGTTAGATAAAAGATATACCTTCATAAAAAATTTTCTTTTCAACACAATTACTGGGAGTTTCAAACGCGGAAGGTTTGTGTTGTGTAGGCTGGTTTGTGATTGATTTTACTAAATATGAGCTTTTCACTCTGTCAGCAAATGTATCTATATATCACGGCAATAAGCACTGGGGGGTATGGAGTACTCCTTGCAGTATTCGACTAATTATATGAAATTACTGCAGCGGCATATAGATTATTTATCTGATACAGTCAAATGGGAATTTATATAGCAGAGATTATTTATGAAATTATAGGATTTAATATAGCTATGAGTACTATCAGCACACTAAAAATTATTGAAATTGGACAATCATAATCGGTTGATTTGACATGAAATGTTCTTCTGATTATACAAGGAAGTTCAAATTTATGGATTTATAATCTATAATTTTATAATGTATAAATTATTAGCTTTTGAAAACGATCATTAAAATTACTTCATAAACTTTCGGCAATTTGTTGTTGCCTTCTTCAGATGTTTTTAAATATTATTTTTATTTTCTCAAGCTAATAATTTATGTATTTAAAATGATATTTTAATAATTTTACGTCGTTAGGTGCTAGAAGTGTTCCCGTTGGTGATGTGTCATCAAGAAGGGATTTAAGAGAAAAACTGAAGTGTAAAAGCTTTAGGTGGTATTTAGAAAACATTTATCCAGAGTCACAGATGCCTTTAGAATATTATTACTTAGGAGATGTGAGTTTGTCATTGTTACAGAATATTCTTCTATAATATAATAAATAAATCTTAATTTAGATTCGAAATGTACAAACTCAAAGTTGTTTGGATACTATGGGACGCAAATCAGGCGAAAATTTGGGCATGACTTATTGTCACAACTTGGGCGGAAACCAAGTGTTTGCTTACACTAAACGTCAACAGATAATGTCTGACGACAACTGTTTGGATGCTAATCAAAAGTTTGGTCCGGTAAAGCTTGTAAGATGTCATGGCATGGGAGGCAATCAAGCGTGGGTGTACGACGAAGATGTAATTTATAGAACGTTTTTTGTTTGAACAATAATTTGAAACTTTTCATTTTAGGACAAGAGTATAAAGCACGTCAACACTGGAAGTTGTTTGCAAAAACCAGATCAAAGTGATATGAATTTACCTTTGTTACGTGGCTGTGATTTCAGCAAAAGTCAACAGTGGATAATGAAAAGCGAATTTAAATGGCAAGCTAATCGTCAAGACTTTGATAGTTAGAATATGTAGTAGTATGAAGTACGTTGGCAACATTAGTTATAGTTCTTTCCTCGATTGCATTTAAATTTTATAAGTTTGACTCCATCGAATTTAATTTTTCATTATAATCATTCCATTTTTATTATTAGACTAGGTTCAAGTACCAAATGTTGTCAACTTATTTATTTGTGATCTTGATACGGTCGTAGTTTCTTTATAAATGTGTAAAAATATTGTGAATCCGTTATGATAGGTTCACAAAACTGATATAAAATTTCACCTATGTTTAAAATTATCGAATATTGTTATGGCAATGCAATTTAATTTATTAGGGGTATCAATCAAAATTGCAAAAGTCGGTTTTTCATTTTGTATCCCATATTAAATAGCTGGTTTTGCAGAAAATTGAATTATTGTCGTAGGCTATTATTGCTCTTAACATCTCGATTTTAATCGTAAGTGAAATTTTAAACTATTTTTTTGAGCCTCTATTAATATATCATTTTTTATAAGTACTGCCACATGTAAATATAGCTTTAGATGATATCCAACTTACAAGCTGCTAAACTTAACAAAAAAGAACTAGAAATTTTGTAACATAGAGCGAGTCACTCACCAGTGTTGAGTGTGGAGCACAAATTAAGTTTAACCGTTTGATAAAGTTGATCGGCATTTATAAAAATAATAAATATTGTAGCATATCAATATGGTGCAATGCGACCTAACGATTAATGAAGCAATACACCTGTAAAATATTTTGTTTATATACAGGTACGGTTCATAAAGTAAAACACGAAAGTAAATTATTTGATATATTTTTTAAACGTTTACTTTAATTAATTTATACGGATATTTTTTAATACAATTATTTGACTTAATTATAGTTTTAATTATTGTACTTTTTACTTATTAAAGATTTTATATTTACTTTAACGGTGTAAATGTGACAAGGATTCAAATGTAACACTTAAATTTGTATTGAATTAGTTAAGTTAGTTTTTGATAGCAAATACTTTACTTTTTACATAATTGTCCAAATAGCAGCTGCATATTTTTGTACCAATCAATCATAAAATTGCATTTAGAAATTATACCTGTTGTACCTGCTAAAGTTTTATTAGGACAATTTTACTTTACTAAAACTTTACTAAATTTAATTAAAGCAAAATAACTCATAAATGTTAAGTTTGATCCTAATTAATTTAAATGTTTTGCTTTTGTAAATTGTTAAATGTGAATAGTCTTAGTTGTAAAGAGAATTGCTGATTATACATACATATCGACATCGAATTTTATTCAATCAAATTTAATATTAAGTTAGCGAAATATTTTAATTTATTGAATAATTAAAACTATGGTTTGCTTAAATTCAAACACAGTTTTGATGTTAAAAACAGGCGTTTGTACATATTTGGTTCTGTTACAGATATGCAAAAAAATTATAGGCTAGGTGGTGGTGCAATCCATAGCTTATATTCTAAATTAAACGAACAATTTTAAATAATTTTGAAATTTTTATTTTCCTATTGCTGATAAACCGGAATCAAATTTTTTTTTATTTTTTTTTTAATCAATTTTATTTCAATATAGCAAAATAAACTAATTTAGAGACTTAAGTAGGTACCTATTCAGTTTTAGAAACCACATAGATGCCATTACCAATAAAGTTCCCAAGACCCTTGTATTTTTAATTCGTAACAGTGTTTTAATTTAAAAGTTTACAGAAACTGAAATATTTTTGACCTTATTTATCCTATAGGGCTTCAAAAAATTTGTTTAAAAAAAACGACTTGCAAGATTATTAATTGGACATTTTACCTATGAGGTTAACGGGTGAAATTAGAAGTTTAAAGGTAGGCTTTGTCTTTGTGCAAAATAATCTACAAATCAATTTATTTTATTAAATGTCAACTTTGAAATTTTTCCCAATTTTGAAAATTGAACAAAATTGCACTTTTTAATGCTTTTTTTTCATGTACTTTTTTATTTTTTCAAATTCAATACATTTTTCACATAGTATTACCAATATATTTTGTGGACTCTTTGTTTTTTTGAGTTATGTTATGTCTGTAAAATAATTCTAGTTAATGACGGAAATTTCAATACACAGGGTGTCCTCGTGACCGTGGAGAACCTTTCAGGTGTTGATAAAGGACACTTTTCTAAGACAAATTTTCAAATAAAATTTTTGTCCAAGTCCAAACTCTTGCTGGATACCTTCTTTTAAAGCAATTTTTTTAATTTCTGATTTCAACCAATCGTTTTCACAGAAATTCTGAAAATAATGAACAAGGTATAGGTAAAAAAAAATAAATAACAATGTAATTAATGATAAACTAATGCGCTTTATAACAATGTTGCTCAAACGTCAAACAATACAATAGTTTTGACAAATCAAATTGAGATTTTTAGCAATTTTGTGATATTTTTTTTTACCTACACCTAGTTCATTATTTTCAGAATTTCTGTGAAAACGGTTGGTTTTCCAAAAAAATTTATTTGATTTAAGTTGTAGCCCGTTAAATTCTCTGTCTGGCTTGGGCTGTCAGCTTTTTTTAAGACATTTCGTTTAAGGGATACGTAGTTCGCAAGAAAAGTAAAAAAAAAAATAGAACTGAATGTTTTTTACATTTTTTTCCTTTTAATTTATAACTCGAAATTCATTGATTCTAGAAGATAAGGGGTTATAACCTAATTGGTAGATAAGCGAATGATCTTTAAAAAAGTTCTAATCCATTATACCTAAAAAATCAATAATATCGGAGCTGTGACCGTTTGAAATCAGAAATTCAAAAAATTGCTTTAAAGGGAGGTACTCCCCAAGGGTTTGTACTTGGACAAAAATGTTATTTAAAAATTTGTTCTAGAAAAGTGTCTTTTATTACCACCTCAAAGGTTCTCCACAGTTACGGGGACACCCTGATCTTCATTTTAAAAATAATTTATTAAAGTGTTTTTTACATAGAAAAAATACTGAAATTTTGCAATAACTTAGAAAATTTTTATGGATATAAAATTAAAAAAGATCAAAGTATTAAAGTATATTGCAAAGTATGTGAATGTGAAAAGTTGATTATGTATTTGGTTCCAGATAAAAATCTGAAATTTAGAAACTACCTATAAATTTTGGATTATTATGCAATATCTTTAAAGATGGGGAAAGGGGAACTTCAAATTTAATTTAAAATATTACAAGAGCAAATGGCACCCAAGTTACAATAATAATAGTAGTTTATGTGATCAGTGTAAAAAGTAAGTCATTATTAAACACATGTGATACTTGCAAAATGAGGCATTAGCAGAGTTTTACAATCATAAAAATGCAATACACAAAATTTTATCTTCTACCACATTTTTTTAATTTGATAATTTTTATTTGAATTATTTTTTTAATTTTCGACAAACTGTCAACCTTTTATTTTACAATCAATGTTAATAAATACCAGTGTTTTCAATTTAAAAAATTAAAAGTGCAACGAATTTACTTACAACACTGATGTTGAAAGTAAATCATTTTCCGCACTAGTACATGAACGTGGCTGATTATGTAACTCAAATCAATTCAGAAAGTGATCTATTATGTAATGCTAGTAAATAAACATTAATTAAATTATTATTAGGTGCCGTTTATATTAATAAAAAATTAATTTAATTATGCTGTTTTTAGCTTTTAATTAGTTTAATAACATTAATTTAAAACTTAAATATGATAAACTTAATACACCAATAAATAGTGGGTATTATAATTTTGAATTATAACACACGGGATCGTTAGGTGCGTGGCGATAGGGAAGGGGGTCTCTTATCATTAATTTTTTGAAATTAAATATTTTAAAATATGAATTTCTGAAACTAATATATTGTGGTGATAATTTATTTAATTATTTTTAATTTTAATTAAATTTTCGTTTTCATAAAATATTGAATGCAAAATGGAAACGCATAACTTTACAAATGATAACGATTCGCAGCTGTCCGATTTATCAAAATTTGCCACTTCGTTGGCAAATAAGAAATCGCTCAAAAAAATTATCACTTTAATAATCAAAAATCTAAAACTCACAATCTAAGTTTAAACTAGAAATCTTCTTAAACCTTGCAATTATTATATTCAAAATCAAAAAAATTATAACTTTCAAAACTATTTTGCAAAAATTATATTCAAAAACTACGGAGCCAAAAATTAATCAAACGCTCCGGCGGACATCTTTAACAAAAAACTCTTATCTTTCTTCTCTTTCTGCCAACCGTCAAAAATAATTAAAATTAAACCCATACAAGGTAACGCAAAAATAATAATAAAATTTCAAACAAATCCACAAAACAACCACAAGGCTGGTAAAAATCAATTTGAAACACGACAATATATTATAAATAATATATTATTTTGTAGTTTTATAATTTTTTTGTTTGGGTTTTACTTAATAATAAAAAGATAAAAATATATAAAAAAATGTGACTCTCTCGCCTCGAGTACCTATTTTTTCTCGTGGATTAGAGGCTCTTTAATCCCCTTATATGATTAATAACTATAAATCTTTGAATACTGATAACGCCGATTGACATGTAAATATCTTTTACTTCGTATGTAAGTTATAAATATGGATGTAATTATTTTTGGTTCAAATACATCCTGGATTTTCTGTATAATTTTGTTTTATACATTTGTTAATAAATCATGTCATAGATGACAGTGTGTCATCTGCTTAGTGACGTGCATGAATAAATTAACAAGATTCTATTTAAATATCGCTTTGATTCAATAAAATTTCCAATTTTATCTCTCGAGCAAGATAACAACTAAGTAATTTAACTGATGAAAATGTGATGCACACGGTGATTAGCAATAAATGTTATGCAGTGAGGTTTAAGCAGGCAGCGAACCTGGTAAACTGCCAAAGTCTAAAAACATTTTTTAATCATTCGGTGAGATCGATTTTACTTTAATTTTTCTAACGTACTCTTTGTAATTTTTATACTACAAATGGAATTAATTTATGTTGTATTTTTCTTTGCAATAGTATTAATTCTAATAAGAAAAATTAATTTTATTATGTATTACAAGTACTCAGAAAACTTTGAAATGTTTTAAATAAATTTTTAATTTATCTCGAAACGTCGGGCTTTATTATTAGCTGCATATTGCTGCTTTAAGCTACCAATGAAAACTCTAATTCTGCAATCGTTCTGAAAAACTTTTTATTTCTTTACGCTATTTTTGGAGGTTGAGGCTTGCGAACGCACTAGATAATTCATTTGAGCATTTCATCTATAGAAAAATAAAATAGGTGCATACTTTATAATATATCGAAGCGTATAATAGTCGATTATATAACTAGGGTGTAAAATACCTTATTAATTGCGAGGTGAATTTAGGCTAGTCGAGATAGTTTTGAGAAAATAATGGACGGTTGAATTTCGAATCCATCATAATTATGTAATGATACCGCGTAAAAAAGAGTTTTTAGATCATTCTCGCACTAAAGCTCAGGGGAATATAGCGACATGTAGGCCGCTTAACCTGCTAGTTCACTAATTTATAAGTTACATTAATTCTTAAGCAAGCATAAAAATCAGTATAATTAGTGAATTTCTAATTCCCTAAAGAAATATTACATAATATATTCTGTATAATATTATGGAAGGTAAATTATATTATGTTTAAGAAAGTTAAAACAGCGCATACGAAAGGAGGCCTAGATAGAAATTACACCCGCAGTAAGCTATTACTTCAAGATTGTTCAAGTCAATGAACTAATTTTGTCAAACGTTGTCAAATTGACAGAAATGGATACTCGTCGTCAATCTCATGAGCGTAGAAGTAGCAGACGTTCTCTACGTAATAGCTTAGGAAGTTCGATAGATACAAATCGAAGTGAATTAAGTTTAGGTACGGCCGAAAGAAAATTGTACGTTAGATCAAATTAAATAAACATTTACTTGACAAACTTCAACTTTCAGACAGAAAATTTTGGACGCTGAAGAGCAGGAATTAGTCGTTTATTTTGTTCGTGAAGAACTTCTAACCAATGTTATTAACCAATGCTACGATCGATATATTGAAAAGCAATGTGTAGATTTTACAGTGCACTGTGCCTATAGAGCTTTGAAGCAATTTGTAGATTTAGGTTGTTTTATGCACGATCCTGGTAAACCGTTTTATATTGAACATCCAGCGTGGCTACCAGATAATGCTCCAATTATATCACCACCAGATACTTGGGCGGCCCATAGAATAGCCATAAAACAAAAACGAAAACTTTCATCAAGAATCCATCAAAGTATACTTGATGAACTTAAAGAAGTTAAGTTCGGCAGTGAAGTAAGTGATTCTACCAGTAAGGTAGGTTTCGACGAAGGAGTCGAAATATTATATGAAGCTCAATTAAATAAAGGCAATAGAAGTTTAGTAGAATATAATTCCGAAATTGGATTGATCGGCCCACCTGGTAGCGAAGCTTCATCATTCTATGGGGAAGACTTGGGAGTAGATATGGTGGAAGAGGAAGAAGACGAAGATATAGCAAAGAGAGGAGTAAGTTCTCTTTTAATAATTTATTTATTATTTATATTGAAGTGTAATGTACTAAAATTTTCAAATATTTATTTATTTTTTCAAATTTTAATTATACTTTGTCGGGAATCAAACCTGCGACTACAGTTTATGGCTCATAGCTACTGCTAAGTCTTTTGCGTCATACGTTTGTACGTTTAATAAATCTCCAATAAATTGTACAACAAGAAATATAAGGCCCTCAGTCCCCAGCACTCTCAGAAGACCCGATTACGGCAGCAGTTGGAAATCCGAAGGGAGAGAGGGTGCTAAGAATCCCTGGGTTGAACCTGGCTGTCACAAGACGACGATATGGATCGGAACTTACAACATTCGAACTCTGGCTGATGATAATAAATTATACGAACTGGAAAACGAATTAGAAAAGATTAAATATGACATTGTTGGCTTATCAGAAATTAGAAGAAAGGGCGAAGAATACATAAGCCTGCAATCGGGTAACCACTTTATGTATAGAGGAGACACCTATAGTGGAGTGGCCTTTATGGTTCACAAACGTATGGCCCAATACATAGAATCCTTCAAGGCCATATCAGATAGAGTAGCGTATATTAATATAAAAATAAATAAGAGTACAAAACTAAAGATAATTCAAGTATACGCACCGACCAGCACACACCCAGACGAAGATATCGAAATGTTTTATGACGAGATTAGAGAGGCAATTAATGAACAGGCAACAGCTTTCAAAATGATAATAGGCGACTTCAATGCAAAAGTGGGAAAGAAACAGGAAGATCACGAAATACAACTGGGAAACTATGGATATGGCGATCGAAATAAACGTGGAGAACAAATGTTGAATTTCATGGGTGAATTTAATTTATATATGACGAATTACTTCTTTAAAAAGAATCAAAGTAGGAAATGGACGTGGATGAGCCCAAATAGAACAACAAGAAATGAAATAGACTACATTCTAACTGATGATATGCAAATTGTCCACGACGTTACTGTGCTAAATTCATTCGACGCAGGAAGTGATCATAGAATGGTTAGAGCAAGCGTTGTTATAAATAAAAAACAACAAAGACAGAAACTACATAAAAGAAACCAGCGACGCCTGACAAACGAGGAACTTAAAGAAGTGAGCGAAAAACTAAGAAACACCATAGAGAAAAGATTGGAGAAATCGCACAGCCAGAAACAACCCACAAATATAGATCATCTTAACGAAGATATAACAAAGGCTATAACAGCAAGCATCAAGGAAATATGTAAAGACTTACCCAAACCCGCAAAACCCATGATAGACGAAGATACAAAGAAGTTAATCGAAAAGAGAAGACTATTCAACAAAAGACACGAAAGAGGCTCGATTGAATATACAGAACTGAATAAATTGATTAGACGAAATATAAGAAACTTTAGAAACAGAGAAAGAGAATGTATGATAAACGAAGTAATAGAGAAAAACAAGAACATGAAGTGTCTACGACCACAATTAGGCCGAAAGAATATATACTCCTTAATAAACGAATATGGAGAAATAATAACAAATAAGGAAGAAATGTTGAGAATAGTAGAAAAATTTTACACGGATTTATATGAATCAAAAGTTGGGAAAGAAACAGAACACTTGACGAGGATGATCATAAAGAATGTGGGATCGGAAGACATGCCAGAGATAAATGGGGAAGAAATGGAAAAAGCCTTGAAGGATATGAAGAAAAACAAAGCACCCGGAATAGACGAAGTGACTACATACGTGATAGCGGAAGGGGGAAAAAAGTTAACTACAGAATTATTAAGGCTTCTAAACGAATGCTTACACCAAGGTAGAATACCCTACTCATGAAATAACGCTAAAGTGGTACTAATTTTCAAAAAGGGAGACACCAGAAAAATTCAAAACTACCGACCAATAAGCTTGCTGTCACATATGTACAAATTGTTAACAAAGATAATTACAAACCGTTTAACCAGAAAACTAGACGACTACCAACCCAATGAACAGGCGGGATTTAGAAAAGAATTCTTAACAATAGACCATCTATTAACAATGAAACTTCTGATCGAGAAATGTAACGAATATAATATTCCTATATGTATTGGATTCATAGACTACGAAAAGGCCTTCGATACAATCGAGACGTGGGCTATACAACGAGCACTAAACAACTGCAGAATAGACAGTAGATATAGTCAACTGTTGCAACAAATAGCAGACAAAGCAACAGCAACATACCAACTTCACGATCAAACTAATCCGATACCTCTGAGGAGAGGAGTGAGACAAGGAGATAGCTTATCGCCCAAACTCTTTACCCTCACCTTAGAAGACGTCTTTAAGAACATAGACTGGTCGGAAAATGGTATTAAAGTAAATGGAAAGTACCTAAGTCATCTACGATACGCTGACGATGTAGTGCTGATAGCAAATAACCAACAGGAATTACAGGACATGATGACGGAATTAAACAAGGCCTCAAAAAAAGTTGGATTACAAATGAATGAAGTAAAACCAAAGTAATGACTAGTGACGACATCAGCAATGTACAAATAGAAGATCGACTAATAGAAAAAGTCACGGAGTACGTTTATCTCGGACAGAAGATCATATTGGGAAGGGAAAATCAAACTAAAGAAATAAAAAGAAGAACTTCGCAATTATGGGCAGCCTTCGGAAAACTCAGCTTTATACTTCGAAATAGAAATATACAATTGCATTTAAAAAAGCGAGTTTGGGATATGTGTATACTGCCCGTAATGAGCTATGGAGCAGAAAACTGGACCATGACACAAAAAAATGTCAATACTCTTAAAGTGTCAAAGCGAGCAATGGGGCGTACAATGTTGGGCATATCTCTGAAAGATAGAAAAACTAATATCTGGATAAGGCAAAAAACGAAGGTTACCGACATAATTGAAAGAGCAGCAAAACTGAAGTGGTCATATGCGGGACATGTAGCAAGACAAGATGTGGAAAGATCGTGCAAAGCATTGTTGGTGTGGAGACCATACGTGTTTACGAGACCTAGAGGAAGACCTCCAATGAGATGGGTAAACGATATAAAGCTTGTGGCAGGACTAAATTGGATCAAACAAGCAGAAAACAGAAACAATTGGAGAGAACTTGAAGAGGCGTATATTCAAAAATGGATTTAAAAACGCTAACAAAGAAGAAGAAAAAAGAATAACTTTTTATAAACTTCTATACTTGATCGAGGATCAAACCTACGATTTCAATTTAGCAATCCAATGCTATATCTTTTACCCCACGCGTTATGCGCATTGAACTGATTTTTTTTCTTTTAACAATCCAATTATAATTTATCTGTATTTTTCCAACAGTAATTTTCCAAACGAACCTTCCAGAAAAATCAATTCGTTATCATTTACTGGTATAAATTTTAAATTTAGTTTAAATAAATTTTATAAAACTATAAAAATTAAAGTTGAGTTGACAAGCAAAGCATGTGTACCGGTATCATATATAATTTTATAGTTCCTTGAATCATTTTTCAATTTAATAATTTTATAAAAATTTTGCTATAAATCAATTAATTCCAAAACCAATATTAATTTTCTTCTTATCCAGTTTCTCAAATTTTCTAGAATATATTCAATTTAACTCCTGCAGCTTCCAATTTTAATTTTCTTTATAAAGTAATCGGACCTTTTAAAACATTAAATTTACTCCCAAACCTTAAATCAATCACTTTTTTGTCAAAATTATGCTTTATTTTTTTTATTACAAATATTTTAATTAAATTTCTTGGATTAACCAAATTACACGTCCGCTAACATCGGTCATTTTTTGCAAAGAGCCTTTACTCTTACCTTATTATTTTAACAAACCACTATTGACAATTTCAAACTGAATTTTTAAAATTAAACAAATATAAAAATTTTTTTACAAATCATTTTCGAAACACGACAATATATTACATATATTTTTTGTTCCATTAGAGTTTACCAGAAAATTGGAGTTTCTTTACTCGAATAACAAAAGTACCTCCCGAGGATTTGCCAGGATCTTTGAATTCAATTAAAATTCCCTTCAAACCTCATAAAGGAAAAGTAGCAGAGCCAGCTACTGTAGGTTTGGATGAGTTGTCTGAAAAATCTCAATTGAGTGTTGGAGTATTGCCTCCATTAAGGTAAATTAAATTTTTATTTTTTTATCTACAGGCACGTTGATTTTGCTTAATTGTTTAACGGGTTGCGTCAATAAGGAGATAAATTCTTGCTAAAAGTAATTCATCTGTATAGAGTGCAAACTAGAACTTAATCTTAGTTTAGCGAATATATCTGACATCATCAGGTATTATGATCAAAACACAAGCAGTAAAACCAAGAAAGAGTTGCAACTCCTCTTCATTTATTTAAAGATTTTATATGAGAAAAATATCTACGTAGATGTTGAAAAAACTTTTTTTTAGAAAAGCCAAAGAAATACTCAAAAAGAGTTTCTTCTGGTGTAGAACTTTTTTTTATAATATGGTTAGCAAACTCTTTAAATTTTTTTCTATCCAAATTGGAGATACATAGTTGTAAGACTCATAATCTCGTTAAAAGAATCGAAAATTTGAGGGGCACGAGCCAAAGTGTGCTCTATATTTAGATATAGTTATAGTTATAAACAAATGAAGATGAATACTGACATGAGTAGCAATACCAATTGTCAACAAGATTTGTTTTTTTCTACTCTTAGTAATAATAAATTATGGTACATTAATTTGTTTTAATCTAATAAACGGTCAATTATAAAAAAAAATAATAAAAACTTGTTTATATCTTAAATTAAATTTTTATTTACTTAAGAAAAGAATTTTAACTACTTACGTTTTATTTTGATTATATGCTTATCCAAGGGCACACGTGTTCAATAAATAATATCGTTCCTTACTATAAATTCAAAAATGAAGAGGTTTAAAATTAATTTAGCAAAAATAGAAATATATCTGGTTTCGCTAATAGATTTTTTCGTAGAAACTCAAAATAATTAAGAAATATCCAATTAAACAATGTACTAATATAAATTTTATAAAAACAACACCTGGCGCTTATTTTATACATATCAGGGGTGGACTGGTCGTAAACCCGGAAGATTGGTACACATTTGGGGCCGGTTAGTCGGCCAGTACCTACCGTATATTTCTTTCTATATTCTTTCGTATACATAAATCTTTCTGGTTGAATTTCTTTGATGTTTGGCATAAACAACTTAAGTCAAAAATTTCCGTTTTTGGGTTATTTCGGTATATCGTACGATTATATTTTTTCCCTTTCTAATGGTATAAAGAACTTAAGTCATATCGCAAAAATAAAAGTGTGAGAGAGAAAATATAATAAACGTTATTCGAAATTTATCTTTTTTAAACGGTAAAAACAACTTAATTTGCTTCTACTGTAAACTTATGTTTTTTGACTTAAGTTCTTTTTACCAAACATGAAAGATTTTAAAAATGTATATACAAGAACCTACGTAAAATATCGATTAAAATAAAAACGAAATTTTTTAATTTTTTGTTGTACTCCGAGTTTTGCCTTCTATAAATAGTCGATCCAAGATATGAATACTATAAGTGGCGCGTCGTTTGCAAAGTCTGATTTACATCGGGAAACTTCAGATAATTTAAAGTTAAATATTCACCACAAATAGCGAAATGTTATAACCAAGTAACTACGTCTATTCGATATTCGATATTACATTTAATTGTATTCACATCTCCCTTATTTATGACTCTGCCCGGTTCAGTTTATGCAACACACATAACACAAATCTGTAAATCTCATCGACATAATCAGTGGCGAATTTCTCATAAGGCACAGTAGGCACGTTCCTAGAGCGGCAGAATTTAAGGGGCGGAAAATTTTTTTGAAGCAGAAATTTTTTTTAACATATCTAAAAGAAATTGTACAATATTATGTAATACGTACACTGCCGCTCACGGACGTATGGGCACTTATAAAAAATTACTAAAACGGCAAATAAAACTTAAAATTTGACATCAATAAAAATGTCATCTCTATTTACTAAAGCACCCTTTAAAATGCTACCGCATGATATTTAAGACAGGAATTCTTAAAAATTCTAACCCAATCCAGTTTGTATGAGAATGGCAAAATTTGTGGCAAGAAGAACTTAAAAAATTGGTAGAAAGAATACCCCGAATTACACGTGCTGTAATTAAAGCGAAATTCATTCTTCGATGAAAAAAAAGTAAATATTTTTTATATGGTTAAGGTTATTAACATGTAATAATAAGGGTATTCATTTCACTTCGTAAGTTCGTAGATGTCGTACTTTGTGAACTTCGTAGAATTGTATGACATGAACGCACCCCCTTAAATGTTTCATAATTCTTTCGTACTTGTATTTGTAGGTTATAATTATTTGAGGTTATATTCATTTGAGGTTATATTTATTTGACATTTTTGTTGTTTATGCTTTTAAAATGCTAAATAAAAGTGAAAAACAGAAATTATTAGATTTTCTTGTGGAAAAGGTTATTCTTGATTTAATAATTTTAGAGGTTAAATTATTAAATAATTTATAGGTTATGTTTACGAAACTACGACATCTACATAAAGTAGGACGCTTTCTACCTGCGTAAACATCGTAAACTAAATTTGTATTAAAAATTCTACGAAACTCAAATCTACAACGTTTACGACAAAAGTACAACGTGACATGAATACCCTTAATATTTTTAAATATAAAATTAATTTTTACATGTTACATGAAATTGAAATAAAATTTAATTCCTAACTTACATAATATTGTTCAAAAACTATTTAAATGAATAATATAGCTTGCTACAAACTTCTAATCAAGCGTAGCGTAGCGGAATGGCAATGCTAAGCGTTTAGCGCCGTAGGCGCTTTAGTCGTCTTCATCTGGTGAGTGAACAACGGGTGTTGGAGATCTTGGATCAAAATATACGCTGACGCGGGTTTGACCGCGTTGTTTTGAGTGGTGAGTAATTAAAAAGAGGAATTGAAGAATTTTGAATTTTGAACTTTGAGGAAGTTGAACCGAAGTTTGCCAAATGTGTTTCGAAAGTATTAAAAAGACGGTTTTGTAGGCGAACAGCTATTTGAATCTCACTTCTAATCAAGTTTGAATTTGATCACACAACTTCTCAATCATTTTAATAACTTTTCCAGGTTTGCCTGATGAGAATCCGAAATTCGAAACATAAAGTTATAACAGTATGTAGCAAGCTAAATCATTCATTTAAATAGTTTTTAAACAATATTATATAAGTTATGAATTAAATTTTATTCCAATTTCATGTAACATGTAAAAATTAATTTTACATTTAAAAATATTATTTATATATCGTTTTAATTTTAATGTTCGTTTTTAATAAAGTAGTTGTATAAATTAATGCTGAAGAAGTCGCCAGATTTATCTTATAAAAATAAGCACAATAAATATTTTTGCGAAGGTTGTCTACTTGATACTTTATATCCAGCAAATTTGTTTTTCTTTAAATAGGGGCGGCAAAAACCTCAGTGCTTATGGGCGGCATAAGTATAAATCCGCCTCTGGACATAAGTGGCGTTCACAACAGTCGGGCATGCATAAATTGGGCGCTAATCTCTCAATTATTTTTAATCCTGCCCTTAAATTGAACACCAACGAGGAGATTATGGTATTAGAGGACTATTGACATTTTGCGCTAAGGAGGAGATTACGCTATAAAGAAACTATTCTGGTAAAAATTATAAAATTAATTACCCGTGAGCTGTCAGTCAACTCTTATTATGATTAGATGACTAGATTTTAGGGTAGTTGTGACATTTCTCATGGTTTCTATTTGTAAAAACGATCCGAAGCTGAAGGGACCGGACCGGAGCATAAAGTGCTGTATTAACTAAAAATATCTCTCTAGATCGTTCCTACTCGGCGAAGTGTATTACTATCAATGGGGCGGATCTTCCTTAATGTATACTCGACGCTGTGATATTCGCGACTTAACAATTAATTACACGTCATAATTCCTAAACGATTAATTATTACTAATTCTAAATAAATTATATAATCCTAAGTTAGGTAGGTTATATAGGTATATATTTATAATGTATTAATATATTAGGTATTGTATTGCTACGTATTACCAGTATTACTATTACATAAATTGGTGTCTATATGGCACCACAAACAGGTACATCGAGTAAGATTAGAATAACTAAATTACTAGTGCCCAATTTAGGGCCGCCCACACAGTTCTAGATTTTGAAATTTGTGTATAAGTATTATGGAGAAGTCGTAATATTCAATACTACATCTTTAATCTTAATGTTCGAATAAATTTTGTAAAAGTATTAAAAAAAATATATAATATATTATGTTAATTATAACTGGGCTTACAGCTTGAAAACGTTCGCGTATGCTCGCTTTTCTATAAAACTGCACGCCCAGTAACGAGTAATTTTCGAGTTTCGACCAATAATTTACTATTGCACATGATAATATGAACTACATAAAAAAAATTGTGTACCCAAAATTTTTAAAAATGTTTTAAAAAATGAATTAAAGAATATTGTTTATTGTATTGTCGTTCATCGAGAATACTACACAGCTGTGGTAAAATTTTATAACTCTTGCATATCTGGAAATGAATAAAGACTGATTATTATTATATGTAGTCAATTAAAAACTTTAAAAAAATATTAATAATTCAAAAAGTACTAAGGGGAAGAGCTTAAACCGATTTTATCCGTAAATAAAGTGTAATAAAAAAGATTAATAATTTTTAAGTTCGGTTTTTATGTAGGTGCGTTCTATAGAGCACAGTTATCCGTATTTATGTGGGTAAGGCTCATAAATGTTGAATGGTACAGATTTGGAACGGCTTTTTTAAAAAGGAACTGGAAAGTGCCAATATGGCTAAATATCTCGCGAGCTATAAAATCTAAAACAAATTTAAAGCATATCGAAGTTTATGTTCATTGAAGTTTGAATAGAAATTTTTTATTGCCCATTTCACTTTTGCTTTTAACCTCTATCACTTTGCTACCTCTTCTTTCTCTGAAAATTTTATGTTTCTGAATATATACAGTATGTTACTACTAAATAATGCCAATGGTCTACAATATACATACCTACCTTTCAGCGTTTACTTTCAATAAATCTTATTCAATTTACGGGAGTATTTTTATTAGTTGGCAAAGTTTTCTGTTGTACCTACTGCCAGATAAAATGATGCGAATTACACACGGCAGTGCAATCTATTTCCGCAAAGCAAAATATACATAAATATTTATCACAAAATAATATTGTAAGCCAAGACACGTGCCGTATTTTTAAACAGAGCAATTTATAAAGGTGGAAATCACTGCATGTATTGTAAAAAATAGTTCTTCCTGCTGTACTAAATTTTTCAAAAAAACATAAGAATTTAAAGGTTATTGTAAACAAAAAAAACGGTCGCAATTTAAGCATATTCTAAATTTTGTAATTTTGGCTTTCTGTTTATAACTGTAATTTACCACATTCAGGAAATAACAGCAATAAAATTTCAAACTATTTCGAAAAAAGGGGGTCACTTTATAAACTTAATATTTTATTGCAATTAGGTTAATTCAATTGGCAATGTTTCAAAAAACATGCCGCTGAACTTGACCTTCAACGTAATTGCAAAAATACATTTTTGACATGTTTATACTATATTTACATATATATTATATATTTTAAATTATGCTCAAAGACTTTTTAATTAGGTTAAAACAATATTGCGGTCATGTAAACTGAAATAATCTATATATCTGTAAACTATTATTATAATCCAAATTAAATGAACTGAGAATGAGAAGTGGGGTGGGGGTTAAAGTAAAACACTAATAAATAAGAGTATTGAAATTTGAGTAACAAAGAGGAGGATTTCAACACTAAACTTACAGATTCTAACAATAATATGCACATTAATATGTTGCATAAAAATGTGAAACTCAATACAGTTTTTTCTTTTTAAATAACTATTAGGTAAATTATAAATTCTAAGAGGGAAGGAATTTTTATGGGAGAAATATAGTTCTAAAATAAGGATAAACAAAAACGTTATAGGTTTTGTTTACCCCCCCCCCCCCCCATTTAAAATAGTGGTTTTAATTACTCCACTAAATTACAAAAATAGGCAATATTATTGTATATTTTTTAGGACTATGTTAAAATCACATTTTAACCTATTTTAACTGTAGATATTTGTGGAAATTTTATAAAAATAACGAAATTATAAATTTTAGTTAAATAAGGTAAATGGAAAACATAAATTAAGAAATTAGAATGGGCTCTCAGGTACACTGAAATGTGTAGTTCAATCTTAAAAAATATCATAAAAAAGACGAACAAAATATTAACACACAACAGAATCATAAAAGTATTTACAAATAAAAAGTATCTTTTTTTATAAATAATTAACGCTCATAATGAAATTTAAATTTAATTAAAATTTTTTTTAGCTTACATAATTTTACGCTTGTTTTCACAAAGCAATAAATTTAATAAGAAAAATGTTTGTGCTTAATATTTTTAAAAATTTTAGTAGAAGTTAAGTTTGTTTTGTAACGCAAAGAGGTAACGATAATTTAATTGAAGCATTAAGAAATATTTATTTTTGAATATTTTAAAATAGATCTTTTGTTTGTCTTCAATGGTGCTTTTTGTCTTAATTTAACATTGCCAAAATTAGTACCTACATTTTTATTTATTAACAAACCTATTTTATTTTTAACCGACTTTAAAACGCGGAGTTCACGGATTCATTTACTGATCAAACTAAATAATTTTCAAGGATATTGCAGTATAATTTTAAAATTTTAAAACAAAATTATTTTGCATTAGTTTTAAAAATTGCCGGTAATATTTTGATCTTCTTTTATGCAGAAGTAATTGAATAACTGAAAATATTAACATAAAATTTGTATCTACGATTATGTGCATATATTTCTAAAGCTCTACTGATATTTATAATATATTGACCTGTCCTTACGTCGTTACGTCTACGATAAATTTTAATATTAAATAAAGCAAAATATTTTAAATGAGATACGAACTCGTGGCTGTAGTGTTGCTGGGCGATAACCTGGTTATTGAGTTCGACTCCTATTTGTGCCGATTTAAATCGAAAAGCGAACAAAACAAAAAATTATCAATTACAGCTTCGCATGAAGTACTACAACTACTGATAAATAATAAAAATAAATAATTTAATTATACAATTTAATTTCCTACTCAGGTTATAATAATCTGTGAAAATTGTCCAATTTATTTGAAATTTTTAATACGATATAAAAATATTTATGTTCAAAAAATCACTGCATGGGAATTTTATTTAATTTAAAAATATATTAACCATATTTATAATATGAAATACACAATATTGCATTTATTTTAGTTAGTTTTAAATTTAGTTAATTTAATTTACAAGTCAAGACGTTTTTCATGTGGAATTACTAACGCCCGCGGTTACACAAGGGTAATTCAAAATTTACTTATAAAAACGATTGTTGGAAATTTGTAATTAAAATTGTAATTATTATCATCGAGTCAAATTAAACTCACCTTGATAAAATTGTACTAAAATAGCATATTTTTAAAACATTGTTCAAACTTTTCTTACAAATGAAAATTTTTAATTTAAGTATTTTTTGGAAATAAAGCAGTGTAGTACAAAAAAGTAAAAAATTGAAACTTAATTTCTACTAGGATGAGTTTGCCTGTTTTCGGTTGAGTAACTAAAATTTCATGTTTGATATTTAGTAAAGTAGTAATGTTTTACTTTGCATTTGTAAAATGCATTAAGATTTAATTTTATATTGTGCGATGGATGAGAACCAGAGAAAACCACTAACAGGCAAACTCATCCTCTACGACATAGGAATTTACGATTTTTTAACTACTAAAAGACATCGTTTTCGAATAAAATTAATTTTAAATGTTATATGGAAACATTGTACATTTCTTAGGCTATTTTAATAATAATGTCTTTTTGTTTGCTCTACTCTTCTCGAGGTTTTTTGGTTAAATTAGTTTTTTGGCTGAGTTAACCCATACTATTTACAAATTTATTTTCCTACAAAATGTTTTGAAAATTATATTTGTTATTTTAAAATACAGATATTTATAGTTGTAAATATTCAACAATTAATAAATTATCGTCAAATGACAGAGTATTTCTTTTGCAATAATATATTAATCACTGTTAAATTGTCGATGACGATATACGAGTACCACGCCACTTTATCTTTCTAAATTTATTGGTTACTTTTTTTAACAAGCCCCCGGCCCCGTTTATAATTTTATCTTTCCAGATTAGTTTGTTATTGATAAACGTATTTGTCATTTATAAATTTAATCGATTTATATGCAATATTACTTATGTACTTGTATATTGTCAACATACAAATGCGATATCAGGCAATGCACAGATATTTAAGAAGCTACTCAAATTCAAACAATGTGTCGAGTGTTCAATCGCAGATACATTTTAAATTTTTGGGTTACAACTTTTTAATTTTGTATCTAACATAACACCGCTTATGCACATTTTATTTTCCATGAAATCAAAGTTTTAAAATTAAAACATTTACTTTTAATGAGCCATAAATGATACCAGTGCAGTACTAGCTTATTTTAATGTGCTCTATGCAAGATCTTATAGTTTATTTTATCAATGTCGTTCGAGATAAGTTCATAAATTTCCCAAGTAGCCCCAACAATTATGCTACTTGGAACAAAATGTTGGTAGCAAGAACTATTTAAAATTGCTAGTTTAGTAATTGATTTATAGGCGATAAGGCCTGTACAGCATACTTGACAGTATACGAGGTATGCCAGTAAAAAATATTAAATAAACAGAATATACGACAGACAAAATTCAAATTATTATGATACATTCTACAGAACATAAATAGCCGCACTTAATTTTCTATTAAAATATCTCGAAAAACTTAATGTTGAAAACTAGTAGCAAGCCGACCAAGTAATATAAGTATATAACAGTTATAACCTGAAAATTACATAATATTATATTTACATCCAAAATGGGTAGATTTTCGTCATGCAACCATGGCATCTACAATAATGTTAGCTTTTCTATAAGAAAATATAATTAATTAATTATCCTTCAAATTAGAATTTTAAAATATCTCTAACAAACAACTTCATAATAATTATTATTATTATTGTGTAGTACGTAAACATGTTTTTTTTCAATTTATTACAAAATTAAGCACTTGTGTTGCTAGCTTTCATTAATTTAGTTATAAATAAGATAATTAATCTAGATAGAAAATTTTAAAAACAACTTTACCTCTTTAAGGATTATCAAGTTTTATAGAATTAGAAACTTAATATATAAATAAAACAAATTAGCTATGAAGGATAATAAAATACATACTATCTACATGCAAATGAGAAATTTTATGCCTACTGAGGAGTTTCGATCATAATAAAATAAGTAAATGTAAAAGTTGAAAACCTAGAAGAGATCAATAAAATTCTTTTTATAATTATTTTTTTATTGAATAATACATTATAGTAGAGTGCTAACTTTGCTAAATGTTTTACACGCGCTATATCGAAACCGTAAACCATTTAAAGCACTAGCCTCATCCTTACAGCATGAATATAATATGATGGCATAAAATAAATCTAAGTTTACAATTACTTGAAATATGAAGAAAATAGTGTCAGAAACTAATGCCCAACATTATAATTACAGACCTAAAAGTTTTAAAAATTATTAAAACTAAGGCTGTCTTCTCACAACGCTTTTTTTCTTCATTAATAATTACCAATCAGGTTTACTTTACTTTATTAATCTTCTATTTATTTCTCTTTCTGTTGATTTAATTAAAAAAATTGTTCAAACTTTTCTGCATAAATGCAATAAAAATAAGATATTATAGATTCAATTTATATTATTTTTATTTAAAATAATACTGATTTAATATATACAATGTAAAGCTGGCAAGTTCTGCTTATAAAACATGTATGATATTATGTACATAATATGTATGCTGTATGTCAGGTTGGCCAAAATATTCAAATATACCCGAATACATTTATTTTAAAATATTAATAATTTATTACGTAAAAATATACTATAAGCATTTCTTATTTTATAATTTTGCATTAAAAAATGTTACATGAGCTTAATGGTTACAAATGTGCGAACCTGCATTCTAATCCTTTCTTAATAAAATTATTATTACAATAATGTGAAAATTGTAAAGTTTGTTATAGTAACAAATATTTTAAATTTAATTACAGCACAGAGTTGATCATCAACCATTGACATTCTAATAATTTTTTGGATTGGTTGTGGAAGTCTGTAAAAAATGTTTATACGCTACTCGAGTAATCATTATATTCTTAAACATAATTTTGATATTAAAGCATTATTGATTCATTTTTATTAAGCACAATTTCTTCTCATTGTATGAGAAATTTTGAGAAATTTCTCAGTACATTGAAAATTTTATTGAAGCTGATTGGATCTATTTATACTGTTTTTTTGAATTATGTCTCCTTACTTTATTTTCGACATGTTCAAAGAGAGTTTTAGTAAATTATGTAAAATTGTAAACAGTTTTCTTATAAATTTTGCATAAAGCAATATTATCTCTTAAAATGTTCTTCATAAGTAAACTTATAATAATTAAAATATATTGTTGACTTCAAAATAATATCTTCAGCTACATAATTTATAAAATTCCTATAACAGAAAAATGTAAAAGAATATAACTAACTTAAAGTATCTAAGCCAAGGGTTATAATACGTAATATAATAAGAATCGTCAAGGGTCGTAATAAAGTAATTTCTAACATTTTAACAAAATATAGTGATTTAAACCTAAACTAAAAATTAATAAGTAAAAACGATCGATAATTTTTATTTATTTTATTTAAATAGCTTTACATTCTCTTTTAGGAATTGAGCTGTCCTATTGGACTTACAAAATCCGTTTCAGAGGGACTAGTTCTCTATGACATTTCATGTCACTGTTCATCAAGCTACAAACTACAATGCTTTCGTGCTTCCTTTACAATAGCTTTTCACTTTACTCTATCATCGACTCATTGTCTCCATCCACTATTACCTATATTTTTCAAATCCTCAGTTACACAATTTCACCATCCTTTTTTCGGTCTCCCTATGTCAATTCCTTGTTCCATAGCATCATGCTCTTTGTCACTTCCTCATTTTCCCTTCTCATTAGATGACTCAACCATTTAATCTTCGCCGCTTATTGCTTCACGGAGTTCAAAATTCATTCTTTTTCTTGTCTTTTCGTTCTCTTTTTTTGAGCCAAGAATACTTCTCAGTATTGTTTTTTTACATACCCTCATTTCTTCTTCTTCTCTGAGAGTCATGCACAAGACTTCCGATGTATACGTTAACACTGGTCTTATTAGCGATTTATAGATCTTAATGTTTGTCTTCACAGTTATTGCTTTATCTTTTAATATAAAAAATGCTCGAATGCTTGCTTGTATCTTTGCTCGTACTTCTGTTCTTCTATCCTTTTTATTGTTTATCTGTATACTAAAATAGTTCAAGTTGACCACTATTTCAAACACATAGTCATCAAATCTTACTTATTTGCTATCTTCACGCTCTTCTTTTGCACATTTTATGTATTTTGTTTTGTCTTCATTGATGACCAGTCCTATTTTGCATGCTGTAGTTTTTATGGTTCTTAGTACGTTTGTCTTTCATTTTATTGTTCATCCTCTACATAGATACAGCGCTTCAAACGTCAAATAAAATTTTTCGCTGTTCTTTGTATCTCTTCCAAGGATATTTTGACCCATTCCTTATACAATAATGGCTTAACCCACAAGGCTAAAATTTTGTGAGCCATTCAGAGGAACCGGAAAAATGAGAAAACATATACCCTTGTTCAAAGGTCCCCCAAAAATGCCAAATTAGACTTCTCCATTGATGTTAATCTCTTCTTCCACGAAAACCGCAGATGTTGTATTGGTAGCACAAATACACACCGCCTCAAACATTGACGGATTTATGGTGTTGACAATGAATAACCATGGCCAAATGTCCGGGTGCTTCACTAAAAAAAACAAATTCAAATCTACCACCTTTCGTTAAAACACCTGAATGGCTAAAAACTAAATTGATGGTTTTTGAGCTAAAAATAAACAAAGACTTTTTTTTTTAAATTGTGATTCAGTTTCCAAAATAAATGTTTGGCGATTGTTGATCAAAGTCTTTTCTTGACAATAATGTGACTAAGTAATCGTTATAAAAAGTTAAAACATACATATCGTCTGGCAAGTAGAACCACGAAGTAAATAAACTGAAAATTTATTTTTCACTTGTTGAATCAGACAATATAAATATTTAATTCTCCAAGTAAATGACCTATAGCTATTGTCGTTATTTTATATTACTAATCCTTAGATGTATATTTATATGTTACAGAAACACCAACAAATTCAATTTAAATTCTGACCCTATCATTTTCTTTTTGCATAACAATAATAATAATTGGTATATCACACGTTAAAAATCAATCAAATTTTTAAAATTAAAAAACTATTGCAATGATGAATTTTTATTAAATTACTGATCAGATTTATATACATTGTTTATGTAGGTAATACATAATAATATAACAGTTTAAAAAATTTATATCAATAGCAATTGAAGAGAATTTGTTGGTACTATATAAGCAAATAATGGTTTTGTTCTTCGATCTCCTATTTTGCATTTTTATATCGCAAGAAAGTTTTATTTATCAAGGCTACTTATTGACATAACATTGGGATTCAAATGTTTACAAAAGATATAATAATTGCTTAAATTGCTTGCTCACAAATTTTGTCAAAAACTTATATTGAGTGTATAAAAATATTAAAAAAGTAATGAGTTCATCCAACTTAGACAAACAACAATATAAATCTACCTTAGCTTATGTATATTGATATTTGTGTATTCATATGAAAATATGTTGAATTTAAATATAGTTAAAAATAGTTATCTGCTTGAAAAAACATCTTTTAACAATTTCTATTAAAATTATAAATGTCTTTGTTTTAATTTTTTTGGTTATTTTGTTATCTAAAAAACTGTTACTTTTTATGTTTTTATTACATAATATAAAATCAAACGGGCGGTATGGGATTCGAACTCAAAACGACTTGGTTGAAACAACTTACGCCCCAATATTGAATAAAAATAATTTCTATTTAAATTATTAATGAAGTTTTTTGATTAATGATTTCACTTATGTATATTGAAAATTACAAAAACTTGATCCAGTATATCAAACTACATTTTTATATTGAAATTTCCAAGATACTTTAATTAAAAAATTGTAATTAAGTAATAAATAAGAAATAAAAACGAGTAATTAATTTTATAATATTAATTATACAACAAAAACAAATTAATAACATTTTCAAATTATTTTAATTATTTAATTAGCAAAAATATTGTTATTTAAACCGAAATTTATTATATGGTATTATATAATTAGCGAAATAATATAACGACTTAATTTTTGGTTAATTTTATGAGTAAATCATGCAAACTTTCTAATTCCGTTTACTTTATTTTTATTAATATTAAATATACGGCTCAAAGCAGTCAGTATAAAAAAATGTATTTCCTTCTTCTATTTCATGAATATGTTTAAATACTGCAATTTATTGTATGTTCGTGAAACATAATCATAGCTTAAAATAAAAATTAAAAATAGAAACAGTTTATATGTTATTTTACTTTTTTCAAATGGATTTTTATTAAATTAATTTTTTTCTAAACCTTCGAACAGACAATGGTAATACTTACTTATGCATGTTATATATTTAAATTGACAGTTTGTGAGGCAAAATAAATAATTATTATGGATTTATGTTATAATAAATATAATAGAAGAAAAACAATAATAGTATAGGTTGGGTTAAGCCTTACAATGGATCACGAATCTTAAAATTGCATGTAAAACCTTTTAAGGAGAGTATTTATTAGACAAGATTTATATCGCCTTTTCTCTTGCACCTACCGAAAGCCATAGACAAGATAACGAAATCTTTTGTTGGCACTTTGTCAAAAACTTCAATAGCCAATTTTTTTAAATTTTTAAATGATAGGAGGAAACTTCAAGTCGCTCGGACAACTAATTCTAAAAATACAGTATTTGAATATTACCAACATTTTTTTACACAAATTGCATTACAATTTAATTTTTTTTTTCTAAACGCATTCCAAACCAGATGACTATAAATATTTGATTGCAACTACGTCGGTTCTTCTTTGGAAGTCGTTTGTTTTATAAATGCCGTCCTTAAAATTGAGTTAAACCGTCTTTAAACCAAGTGAAGGTGTGAAAATGTCAAACAATTTTATATTTGTTATATTATATTATATTTGTTATATTTGTTGTTACATAAGAATATTTGAAATATAAACGTACCATGCAACTGAAAGATATTTTTTACTAAAAATACAAAAAATGAAAAACTACTTTAAAGTTAGTCTTCGAAATTATTGAAAAAGTCGTTCTTGCAACAAATTAGCAGTTTTGAACAACAGGTTCAAGAAACTTATCTAAATATGTAGTACTAATCTTTCTCAATTTTTTATCTTTAATAATACTACTTATATCAATTCGCATTATAAGGCCATTGCTCTCGACTCCATATTTATGAAAATTTATGAAAATCTCTAATAAATATTTAAATCTACCTGTAGGTAGAAAATTGTAAATTCAATAGAATACATTGAAATTTAAAATAAAAAATTCTAACAAATTGGTACTTAATTACCAAATAAAAATTAATCGTTTATATAGCAATAAACATACTAATTTGTAGTAGTTGCTCATTTATTTGGTATAGGTACTTGAATAATTAACACAGATTTATAAAAATTTAATAAAATTTATAAAAATTTCAAAGTAAACCATATTATAATAACATTGTAAATGTAGCTTAATTACTTTAATTATTTTATTTTACCATATCTAATCATACGGAAATGTATTTAACCCTGAACGATTATTTAGAAGATTGTCAAATCTACATTGAAAGATATTTTTTAGTTTTACTAGTTTTTTAGTTTTACGTATAGTAAAATTTGATACAATTGTTAAAGAATTTACAATATACAATGGTACAAAGAAATATATTGTACAATCTTTTACAATTATTTATCTTATTATTTTACTGTATTATTTATTATATTATATTTTATTATTTTATTTTACGTTAATTTTACTACAGAGTAGTAAAACTTGATACAATTGTAAAATATTTTACAATGGTGATTTTCAGTGTACTAGTTAAAAATAAAAATTGTTGTTCATTACAAAAATTTTAATTCAAACTTATAAGAAAATTGTAGTCGATTTTTGTTGAATGAAAAGTTTGTATTTTAACTAGTTTTATTTTTTAGCGCTAGAGCTATAAAACCTTGTGGAAATATACTACTTTTAATTTTCTTATTTACTAAAAGTGTTCAATATTATAATTTACAAATACGTCCAAATTGGAAACCAAATTTACAAATGTATTCCGCTAAAGTAGAAGGCACGTTTTCAGAGCATGTTCTCAAATTTAAAAATTAAAAAACTCAATTTCAAATTAAATATTTTTTTATTTTTTTACTAAGTAAAAATGCACTCAAAAATTTTGTTAATCAAGGACAAAACATTTCAATTGTATATAAGGTACTATATTTAAATAATAAGATAAATGCTGGCTGGCAATAATATTATACGTTTGGGGCGCCCTAAAACATTTACAAAAGGGGTCTAAAATTTTAAATTGCATCACTGGAATTTTTATTTTCTGGACTATTTCTTTTATTCGTGGTTCTAGGAAATTGCTGTTTGTTTTCAATACTCGCTAATTTCCATAGCGAAAAACAACTCTACAGGCCATAAACTATGAAAATAACTATAATAATCTAAAAACAAATAACTAAAAAGCTTTTGTGAGAATTCATCAACTGATATAATAGGAAACATACAGCATTAGTTTAGTTCATAATGTATATTTTCAATAATTAAAAAATAATGTCGTTTATGGGAAATCAAATCTTTCAGCGTACTTTTCTCAGTTTAAACTTAGAGGAATTTAAATTAAATTTTTTAAATTTATATTTGTAAAGCTCCAATGGAAACTTTTTAATCTGAAGGAATGCCACATATAATATGTATGTATTTACAAGATATCGACATCAAAACCAAAAGATTTACTAAAATCTCAGAATTAAATTTACTTAAAAGATAAGATCACTAAGATCAGCATCCAGTCAAATATCTATCACGCATCTCCCACGTTCCACAAGGTGAGCTAAAATTGTATTTTTGATTACAACATCTTGAAATACAAATTTACAACAATAAATTAATTGTTGTATAATTTTAATCGTAGGTTAAATTTTTAATTATCTTTGTGAAACTGGATATTGGTAATCAGCGTGAGAATTTAATATCTAACAATATTTTCACTAAGAAATTTACATTGGCGATTCTATAATAATGTATGATCAAGTTTCTGCCAAAACCACGTATGTACTATATAAAAATAATTAATGTAACAATCAGGCACCATAACACTTAAATTAAAATTGATGAAATTGTCATTTAAAGTCTGATTTAGTGAAGGAAACATAATATTATGTATCAATATAATGATAATATTTACAATAGCTAAATATTATCTAAAAGTTGAAAACTGAGACATTGTAATATCTTTTTTTGTGAAATCGATTTGGGAGTTAAGGGTTTGTTAGAAAAAGTTTGAAGTACACTTAAAAATGACTGACTACGCTAATATTAAAGCCTACAAGGAAACCTTTCTCTAGATATAGCAAACATTTCACACATAAATCTTATTTATCACCATCTTATTAATTTAATTAACTAAATACTTGACAAAATATTGAACCGGTTCATTGCAGTTTAATATTAAGATAATTGATAAAATCATCAAACTAGCCAGATAAAATGAACTTTAGAATTCAACATCACTTGAGCTTAATTTAAAATCGACTATAATTTAAAAAATTCACACTTATTTTAATAATATACATTAATCATATTATGTACAAAATTACGACAAAAATTTCGAACAGGAATTGTATTATTTTTTAAACCACTATAGCAAAGTTTAATTTAAAGATTCTAGTTTGAAAGAAAAAATTTGCGATAAATTCTATCTAAACAAGGAAGTAATTTACTATATTTTTAATGTATATTGTACACAAATCCTCAGCATAGCCCTCCCCTTTTAATCCCTCTTGTATAATATATGGTACAAGCAATGGGATATAAACACAACCCTATCTGTAATGAAAAACTCATTCCAACGAATTTTGCATCTGTTGTTCATATACAAGGTGTTACTAAGAAATACAAACACAAATTATTAATTTAAATATTTAAACTGATTTTAAAAAGGAAATTGTACCTATAGTACTATAGATATTCTGAAAAAATATATAATTTATTGATGAAACGCTCTGTAAGTAAAGTAAATTTAGCACTTATGATTACTACTATGGATAGTAATTTGAGCAATATTAGCAGTAACAAAAACGACAAAATTTGTTTAATTAGTGAATTATTAAACTAATGACTAACAATTTACATTTGCAATATTGTAAAGGGTAATAAAACCCATTTAAATTTTGAATGATATTTGTTTTACGACTATGAGAATTTTCACAGGACTTATACATAAAGGATGGCTCGGATTTTACACCCTTTAATGGGTATGGAATTGTATGCCGACTTTAATATTATGATAACGCGAGAGTATGAACCACAACGCAGTTACTAAATTTATTTTATTAACATACACGTTTTTAGCAGAACAGGTTACCTTCGCTGTTCATCGTGGTGTTTGGGTATATAAGAAGAAAAGATAAATAAATGTATAAAATAAAACACGCACATAATAACGGTTTACTATAATAATAGTATATTATAGTGGTATTATTACTATTATAATATGTAGTAATAATAGCAACAAATTTATTCTCAAACATAAAATACACTCATCTATGTAAAAAATTGTCATATAAAAAAATTTGCTATAAAACATAATAGTATGTATTATAACAAGAATATTGGTAAAAGAAAGCCTCTAAGCGATAGTTCCGAGTTCACACTATTGCCGCTGTTGCAGAAATATATACTAAAATAATTAAGTTGGCAACCCAATACATGCAATACAAATTGTTACAACGAATGTACTGCAACATGAATACAGCAATTAGTATCACGCATAGAAAGCACACGAGCAGAAGGCGGTGGTATATATTGAAAAAATGCAATTAGTTAACCCGATCACCGTGCAAATGATGACATGTATTCGGCATAAAAGTCCACAAAACAAGATCTCCAAACCGACAGATTGAAACGATGTACCTACACATAATATGTCGAGAAACCTTTCTCTCGCACAAAGGCGATTTTACTGAGTTATTGCGAAAGAGATAGAAACAAGTACTTACTGAATCAGTTTGTAATCAATCTAAACTAAAATAGGATAACACCAAGGATTCGCATAATGTGGATGTAATTTGGACTGAAAGCGAATGTATGTACTATAAGCAAGCGTGGGTAGGTCTTTAAGTAAGTCCATTATATTTATAATTTAATATAGTTTAACTGTTTCTATTTACAATATTATAATATTGCGGTGAATTAAAAAATATAGATTTGTTTCATAATTTCTATATACAATATAAACAGTTTTCACAATCCATTTTGAACTTTTGGTGCCAAGAGTTTTCTATTTTTCTTATTTCTTTCTAATGTTTGTTCTCATATTTTTGCAGAATTTTCACCTCGTTTTGTTCTTTCAATGTCATATTTTTAAACTCAAGAAGTGAATTTTTTTCTTACTTTATTAAATCCTATCTATAGTATTTGCATTTACTGACAAAGGAAGTGGGAGTTATTATAAATCTTACGTAAGATAAAAATATTAGAAAATAATGAAATTAAAATTTTTTTTATTAGAAATACAGTAAGGGCGACTTGTACAGTGTGAGTTTAATTTCGAGTTTAGTAAAACTTGGTTTAATTCTCACTGTACACGGTTATTTGATTATATTATCTTTAAACTTCCACAAATGGCCTTAACAGTCTTATAAATGTACTCGCTTAAGTTTTTTTAACTATTTTATAATTTTTGTAATAAAACGTACATAATACAAAAAAGGCTATGTTAAAAAAAGATGGTGACAAAAATATTTGGTAAATATATGAGTAAAAATGTTTATTAAAAAGTGCAAATAAATCATAGAAATATAAAACCAAAAATTTATTTAAGGTTTTTGATTTGCAGGTACACTACTGGCACTACTGCTATTGTAATATTTACAACCAGTTATAAGCCATAAATTTAATATTTTCTTATACATTTTTTAGTTTTTGAAAAATTTCGTTTTAACGATTTCTTGCCATACAATTTTTAACAAATATTGTAATTGTACTATGAATTTTATAGATGGATGCGAAGAGAGCGGTTACGGTTTGATGCTTTGACTAACTGTCCTCCCTCGGCAGGCAATGGCAAACCACTGAGGTAATCTGCCTTGTAAAACCGTTCATAGAATTAAGTGAAAAAACTCACATACTCGTACAGCTGCACACAAAATTGAACATAAGTACTATACTTAAAAAGTTTTAGTTGCTTATTTTTAATATAATTCAATTATTATATTAAATTTAATTAAAACTATTTATTATAAATAAGTGAATTTTTGTAATGATTTCTAAAAAATTTATAATGACTGCATAAAATGTGCACAAATATTAAACCTGTTCCTATAGCCATAAAATTACCGTATCTACTCGTAATACTGCGGAATCAATTTAATTTTTTCCACTTGTATGTTTGATTGTGTTTGTTGATCTAAGGATTCTAATGAATACTATATTTTATTAGAAAAAAAATTAGTATTTAGAAACGTTTTTTATAAAACGGAACCTCACATAATAGAGACCACGTTGACAGAGAGGAAAACTATACTTAAATTAATTTGTGAAGGAAAATCTATACGTGAAACGCGAAGAATCGCGGATATAGAAGCTATTATTTCACAATCCAAACGATTATAAACATATATAAATATGAGGGTAAATAAACCAGGAAGAGGTAGAAAGCTGATATTAACAGAAAAGAATAAAAATATTATAGTTAGAAAAATTAAGAAAATTCCAAAAACAAAAATACCAGATTTTGCAAAAGAACATATAATTAAAGATCCCGAGTTTTGAAATAAGGTAATATTAGTGATGAGAGCAAATTCAATATATTTGGTACAGATAGAAAGACTTTTGTGGGAAAATACCTAATATACAAAAAATCATTTCCGACGATAAAACATAACGAGGGCAGTGTATTGTTGTCGGGGTGTATAGCAGCAAGCGAGGCAAGATTATGACTTTTATTGAATCTACGATGAATAGGTACACTTATTTTACAATCAAATTTGCACCAAACTGCCGAGAGATTAGGTCTACAGAACAGCTTTTATTTACACATGACAACGACCCTAAACATTTTTCTCATCTCGTCAAGGATTGGTTGCTTTATTGAGCACCAAAGATCTTACATACACTCCGTCAAACGGCCGACTTGCATCCCACAGAACATCTATGAGAGGAATTGGGAAGAAGAATTAGAAAAAAATCGGTAACCAGCAAGTCGATGTTGAAAAGTGCATTAACCAAACAATGGGTTAAAATTCCTGTCAAAGTGACTGCAAAATTGGTGCAATCTATGCTAAATCGCTTGCAAAATGTTATTGAAGTCTCTTGCTTTAACCCCCCCCCCCAAATATTAACTTTTATGTTAATCAAGCTAAATTTATTTTTTTCATACGTTCAATTTGGTGCTATTTTATGTTATATTTTAAAATTTTCTATTTTTATTGTTGTTTCACCGCAAAAATGTAATTATTTTACTATCTATTTTTAAATAAATAATGTTTTTCTGTATATATTATAATAAAAGAATTTTTAAATTAAATAATATCTAAAGATATAAATACAAATATATTGCTATGCCCCCAGCTGTATAAATTGTGAAAATCTCACCTACCACAGAAAAACGTCTCGCTGGAGTGCACACATTTTTATAGCATAAGACTCTTAGTTTAATTTTAATTTTGTTTAAATAATATAATAAGTTCATACGTTTAAAATTAATTTTTTTGAATAATTTTCGGTTTTCAATTTTTATTTATGTGGTCATAAATCTGCTATTAACAGCGTAGTATCTTTATAGTTTTTACCATTGTTCATGTCTCTTTTTATGAATTTGTAAGATCTTTGTGTAATAATCCAGATCCAATTTGTAAAATGAAGCTTAACAGCAAAAACCATATACATAACTTGAGTCATACACTTGGATTTAAGATTATTATGGGGTAGTATTACATTTATAATACAGAATAATAATAATAATACACATGCTATCTACAACAAATAATTAATTTTATAAACAAAATTTGAACCTTCTAAAAAACAAAAGATGTAAACTATCAAAAACCACATATTGCAAAACCAACTGATTAAGAGTCAATTATGAAAATTTAATGCAAATTAAATCATCTATTTGAAAAGTTTCAACACTTGGGTTTTTATATATCTTAAAAATTGTTTGTCCAAAATAATTTATAGCCTAACAACTACCGGGGTATCTCTTTAAATTATTATCCATAGGAACTAAAAATACGGATAATTACAAATTCTAATTTGACGTTTTTTTTCTTAAAAGCATGTTCAAGCTAAAATCAAGATTACATGTTTTATAGGTGTGTAGTTGTGGGGAAACAAATAATCTACTATTATCAAAGTATAAAAGTATGTAAAGTACGTACGAAAGCACTATTGGAGCTCGAAAGCTACGCAAACCTGTCGAAAATATTAAGACGGAGCCACCCAAGAAGTCTCTATTTTAAGTGCAATTTTATTTGAAATATCATAACTTAAGTCAGTTTAAAATATAAAAATATTTTTATAAATTTAAAATACTGTAGTTAATAATATCTTGATAATACTAATAATTATTATATCGTTGAGGATGTAGGATAGAAGATATATCTCTACAACACAAAAAATTATTAGCCTCACTAAGATTCATAATTTTTATAATAATTATATATCATACCTGTTTGGAGTTTCAATATTAAAAAATTATAAATTTTTAACTTACTTACTATGCTCATTATGATAATGGTTTCAATCTCCTTCAAGATTTGCGTAAATTTAATTTATATTTCTATTCGTCAATCTCATCAATTGATTATATCAATTTCACGTATTAGGTTTTAAAAATCAGTTGAAAAAACTTTTTGGATATTTTAAAACCACCAAATCAGTAATAGATTAAAAAAAATTATACTACGTAATATAATTATTACACCTAAATAAATGATAAAATTATAAATGTTTATTTTTCGCATAAAGTTCCTGAAGTAAATCGAATTTGTTTAATTTGGTGTGGTCAAAAAATTGGTTTTATTGACATAAAGGTTGGTTAATTGACGAGAAGTCGAGGTCAAAAAATATACACCCATAACAATGAAATATTTTTTACGATGTTTATAAATGTGTTCTAGTTGTATAAACATTTACACTATTTTACAAAATTTTATGTTTTCACATTCACACCTATTTTTTTTTGTTATATGATTTTTCTTTCCATCAGTTTCCCTTTTTGTACATTGATATTTGTTTTTGATATTTTGCTATGTTAATCAGTTTGATTAAATAATACTATCAGATAAGATAAAAATCTAGAGATTCTAGACATTTGTAAGTGGTTTAATAATAATTTTATCTAAATGGTAAAAACGGTACGATAGCGATTTAAAATATTTCGTTTAAAGTTTAAGTGCGGGTGTGCTGCAATCAATCACCTGCAATTTTTACTTAGTTTTAATTGATCGATAAAAATAGATCTTACGTGTTTTCGATTATAATTTCATAATTATTATAATGGTCATTATTAAAAAAAAATTGAAGGAAGCAATCTGTAACTACAAAAATGCTATGTACACAAATTCCATGTTTTTTGAACCACAACAGTTTGATAGAAAATAAGAGATGATAATATTTACACAGTAAATATTTTTAATTTTTTTTTTCAATATCGTGGTTGACGTAAGTAACATTTAAAAGTATAAATAAATGATGTGCTATTTGTATAACAAGCAATTTTATAATCAACGAAGAGCACAACATAAAATTATGTATGCAATATCAATATCGACGTCTAAGGCTAAAAATCAAATAATTATTACATTCGTGCCATATTTTCAAGCAATCACGTTATATTTAGGTTGCAAGACAGCATTCTATGTTCGCAGAACATCCACTATAATATATATTCTATGTACCTTTAATATGGAAAAATAGTTTTTCATCGTATGGCATTACCTATGCGACCACATTATCAGTATTTGACTTGAAAAGCATAAAAAAAAATTATCGCGTGAGCTTTTAGTTAACATGCATGGTTTTTGATTTGGATAATTACGTAAAATTGCAATACCCTTGCAATTATTATGAAACGGAAAGTGTGAACATGGCTCATGTCACGCAAGCTGCACATTATTTCATTTGATCAAAAGTTGTTTCCCAAATTAAATTTCTAAATAACAAATTTTGCATGGCGAGCGTCACGTATTCACTTGCTTATGATTGTATGCTGACTTATTTATTTATTTCAAGGAAAGAAAAAACATAATGTGATATATTAAAAATTATTGACAAGTACTGCATTTAATTTACAAATTAACTGGTTTAATTAATTTTTATTTATTACTATAATTTTAAAGATTACTTCTTACCTTTTGCGCTATGACGTTAAACTCACCGGTGTCAGTATGTAATTTTGTTTTCATATTTATTTAAAACTACGAATTTTTGGATTATAAGATCTAATATTTATTTTATGCATTATTATAATACAAAGTTATGATCTTGAATTTATAAGGTCGCAGACATAACGAAAGAACAACATGCAGTTTTTCCACTTCTAGTGAGCTGTTTTCAATGACATTGTTAATTTGATATTAACGAGCAAATATTTTTGCGAATATAGAAGAAAGTGAATGGTGTAGTATATGATTATGAAAGTTCTCCAAGCATATAAAAAGTAAATTGTCTCTGCCTAACAGTGGACGTATACACCTACCTACTATAAAACTACTATACAATAGTGGTATATTATTTTGCACCTGTTATTACAAAAAGTATAATTTTGAGGTAAATCGTGACTCAATTTAAATTTATACATAAAAGTAGGTAATTCATTTTTAATTGCACATTTTACACCAATTACATTCACCACCGTAATAACAAAATTGTAAGCCCCATTACTTAAATGGTATGGAGATGGAAAACAAGCAAATTATTTTAATACATTCAAATAAAGATTAATTTTGGGAAAGCCTTGATATGGTCAAGAAATTTTGGGGAAAATTTTATCATACGTCTGTTTTCGGCGATGAAATTAATAATTATAACTAATGGAACACGCCTCTGTAATTAATGAAAAACCAGGAAACTGTTTCAAGTCAAACTGAGTATTATAATAAAAAAAAAGATTTTTGAAGTGTTTACTGATTCTACCAAACATAGATTATGATTATTGTAAAGGTTATGGAGGAGTAATAAATTATCGCACCTTTTAAAATAATAATTAATTTTAAATTTTAAATATCGTCAGTACGGTATTGGGTCTCTGATGGATAGTTGCCAAGTGATTAAAATTAAAAACAAAGTTTTAGTTCTAAGATAAAGTGAAATAAACAATAACTTTACGATCTCTATATACAGAGCCATATAGATTTATAATATCAGATCATTATTAGCTGGTCTGTAAAATATCAACTGAGGTCGACGCTCCAGTTGTACACTCGCAGATAATAACAGGCTGATGAGGTCAAATCGTGAATAGGTTCTTTCATGAAACGCACCTTATTTTCATTTTAACTGTTGTACGCTTGATTTATCAAACTTTACAGACCGTATTTTCGCAATGCGTAAAAAAACGTACATGTAAAATATATTACCGTGCTAATAAATTACAAAGAATATAATTAATTCTGGTTAGGAACTAGTATACAACAAAAGGATTTTTTTAATTAATGAAAGAAATACTAAACTTTAATAAATAATAATTTTTTTTTTTCGTTATTTCTAGATCTGAAATCCATTGCAGTAAAACAAATCTGTTACAAGAAAATAAAGAAGAAGAAGGGAAAGAAGAACCTAAAATTTCAATCATTGCTAAGAAAAAGTCGCAATGATGATATTTCAAGTTAAATAAATTTATATTTTAAAAGTTATAGCTGAATATTTTCTTATTAAAAAATTATTACTTCCTTTGCTTCTGTTCAAAGTTTCCGTGCAAAACATACCGTGGAGTCCACAGCCGCAGTTAAACTTAAAAGATTTTGGTACCTCTAAAATTATTAAGAAAAATATAATCTGATGAATGAAAAACTAAGTGGGCAAAAATATTTTATATCCTTCAGTATCCCATTGTTGTTTAATAACCACGAATTTTATCTCACGATGTAATACCTTAACAAGATCCTTACCGATATCCTTTGTATATTATATTTTAAGTAAGTTACTAATAAGTAATTAATGAATTTATTATTTCTGTGAGGGAAGCAATCGTTTCAAAGTATGGGTTGATTAATAATCTACGACAAGCAGCCCAATAGAAAGGGTTTATTTTAAATTACATTAAAATACGTTTATGTAAGTCATGGTAACCCATTTTATCTCATTTAGTATTATTCAAATTATCAATTAATCAAATATTGACTAATTAAACTTAACTAAATTGCTCTTTACCTATTGAAAGGTAGGAACAATATAAATTTACTCACGACATTGATTAAGTTCTTAAATCAATGCTCACGGTAACACCATCACTTAAAAGAATAATGCGATAATAAAAGATGTACCAAGCAACACAATAAAAAATATTAAAATTAACAGCAAATAAATTATAACTATTTAGCATAATTATGCAATAAATTATAAATTACATGTTGAACATTAATATTAATGTTTAATGTATAGTAATATTAATTATATACTTATATTATTGTCCCTTAGATAATATTATGTACATAATATAATATAATAACTAATATTCACTCTACATATACGTGACCTATATGCTCGCCAATTAACAAAATGTTGGCAAACGAAATTATTAAATTTTATTAAATAAATAACATGCGAATATGTCTCTTCCCGTATGCGGTGCTTTTCATCTCGGCTGTATCTTGATTAAAATCTCACACCATGTACATGGAAAAATTGCACTATTCTGTATTTCATATATCGTGGGCATACAGGTAAAAGTGACCAAGTCAAAAAATAGAATTTCGAGATAAATCAAATTGAATGTTTCGCATTTTGCGAAAAATCAGCTTTATAATATTTTTAATTCATTTTTTCGAATAATGAAACATGTTCAATACGTTATTAGAACATAGACGTTTTTTTCAGACCTGTGTCTTACATTTTTACGGACTTAATCATTTTAACTCATTTCCACAATTTTTTGACTTAGTCACTTTTACCTGTATGCCCACGATATACACATATTCATTATCTATGTACTACCGTTTCGAAAAGCATAATGAGCTAATTTATGAGGATTCGTGTTGAAAGTGATGTACCTACAAGTGTTGAAAGTATAATTTACTGGCATTGCAAGTGATTTACTTTCAACATCCTTAAATTACCTACGTACCTATCGTTAAACAATTTTTCTTACTCTGAATTTGATTAATCATTCGTTAATCACTTGTAAGTTAATTAAAGTTTTCATTGAGTTAATCGATTGAGGATTGAGCATTTTAGCGTTCAGTTAGGCATTAATACCTGATTCTAAAAGTAAACTCAAAGCAGTGGCGTAGTTAGAAATCATCGAGCTTTCGTACAAATTTTATTTATTTATTTTCAGTATAGCAGAATATCAGCTATGGTCTTGGTCTACTATAAAACGCATGCCTTCAAATCTTCTCTCGAAGAAACCTACAACTCCGTACATGTTTCTCCCAATAAACAATTTTTATTTTTTTATTTAATTTTATTAATGTTACAGGTTTATAAGCTTGCAAACAGGTTGCTAAGTTTAGTATTACAGTAGCTAAGCAAACCTATGCACTCAAAGTTATATAATTAGTTTTTTAATGGTTCTAGTTACTAAGTTATAAAACCAATACTTTGGTTTATATACAAGTATTTGCTGTGACAAATATAAAACTTACTGCTTATATAGTAAAGATAGTCACCTTTATAAAATCTGAAAATTATTATTACTTAGTAATAAATACTGCAATAAAATTTCATAAGTTTCTTTACAAATTTGTAACCAAGGTTTCTGTTAGAGAACCATTGGTTATATTCAGAATCACTTCGTTACCAAATTAATATTCAGTAGATTTTAGATCGTATGTGCATGTTCGTCAATTGATATGATTTTCGTTATGACTAATAAGTCCATTATAACTTTAAAAGTTTGTTCGTAATATCACTAGAGCCCGGATTTATAAGCGCTTATAATTTCAAAATAAGCGCTTTAAAAAGTTTCAAAAAACATAGAAAAAAGTCATATAAAATTGAAAAAAAGCACTGAAAATTAAACATCAAAATGTAATTTTATTAAATATTAATTCGTAATTCGCTTAATAATTATAAAAAATTAATTATCATAGGGTAATTCTAGGAAAGATGGACCACATTTCTAAAAAAGCTCATAACTTTTATTTTTTGATATTTTAAAGGCAATAAAAGTTACCAAATCAATAACTAATCATTCTTTTCTTATTTAATTATCATAAACTTACAAAAGAACGCAAAGCTTAACCCAAATTTCCAAAAAAGTAAATGTATGTGTCGGCCCATCTCTCCTAAACACTATAGTAGAGATGGACCACACAGTATAATTATGTTTCCAATATTGTTTAATGTTTCTAATTGTTAATGTAATAATGTTTCTAATATTTTCCACCGAATTTAGAACATTTGCTATGCTTCTTCCACGTTTTCTAACTATTTTTATGACTGAAATATTGAGAACAGGGGAAACTTTGTTTAACACTTTACCAGGAGTAATTTCATTTAGTTCAGAATGTTGCTTAGATGTGCTTACTTGCAATTGCTTCAATAATAGTTACTTAAATTTGAAAAATAATTTGCAACCATCAAAATACAACAAGAAATTTTACGTAGCAACGTTCCAACTATCCTTTTAAATGTGGTCCATCTCACCTAATTACATAGGAGAGATGGACCACACTACTCTAGCCGTATAAAGAATGATAGATTGTTTTGTAAGGTTAGGTAAAGTTAGAAACAAATTATTTATTTAACACTATAAGAATTATTTAAAAATACCTGTCACGACTTCAGAAATCTTATTAAATTTACAACGTTCAAAAACTTCTGGTACTAGTAATTTAACAATATCTTGATAACACAAAAATTAACAAATATTTCGAAACAGTTTCACACCAGTTTTTCTATAATAACACAATGAAGATAAATATGATATACACAATACCCTCTATTAAAAATAAGCAATAATTCTCTCACTGGTCCATCTTTCCTCGTGGTCCAACTCTCCTAGAGTTACCCTATATTTTTCCAAATTTTTCATTATGAAAGTTTGTCGTCTGTCGTTTAACACCTGCTGATAAATCGAAAAGCTTTGCTCTACATCAACATACGTAATAGGAGCCCATTTACTGTCAATTAATTCATCTCACAATTTAAACTTCGAAAAATCGGCATTTTAAAATTTGCAATTCAGGGGACGCGTAAAATTTGGCATAGCTTTGATGTCCCACACTGCATTGCACCTCCAAACTTTTCTTTCTGAGATTATATATAATTTTTACCGATTCCACTAAAGGCAAATACCTTTTTTTCAAATTTTCGATGAATGATGGAACGTGTGAAAAATTAGCTTTAATAGGTTAACTTAATTGTTTTCGAATTAATGTATTCTTAAAAACTTTTTGACATTTTTTTATTGATGCCGACGATAACTCTGACAATTTAAAAACAATAATCCTAGAAAATTTTTAAAATTTGTCCTATAATATATGACAGCATTGAACCACGTTTCCTACCTTGTAAGCACTGCTTTAGGAAATAGAGGTGTAATCGGGAAAATTTTCTTTAAAAGCTTACACTCTCAAAGGCACCTTTACAAAAATTCTTTTTGCTTTCGAAATGAAATTATTAGCTAAAGAAAATTTAAAACAAATTGTTTCGGCAACACGGTATAGCCCATGTGCCAGACATGTACAGTAAATTAAATTTTCATAAAATACTTTGAGTTCTGTTCCAGATTTAATCATGTACTTCGTCGGTCATTAAAAAAAACATTAAAAAAAAACTTTAATAAGCACTAACACGAGTTTTAAGCAAAATCTTGAGAATAAAGCAAAAAAAGCACTATCAACATTAGGTCAAAGCACTGCAATTTTTAAGAAACGTCAAGATCCAAACGGAATATCTTCTGCTTATAATTTAAAGCAATAAGCAAAAAGCTCATAAAAAGAATATATTTTCTCGTTGTATCCAACATAGCTCTTTAATGGCGTAGTTGAGCGTCAACCTCCGTTCTGAATCGTGCGCCTTCGTATATCTGTATTTAATTAATTTGCTATTATTTATAAAAGTGGGGGTGTACAATTTTACAGTATACTTTATGATTACCTTCCTTAAATGGAAAAGCTACGAGCCGCCACTGCTGTCGCCGTAAAACTCGCTGTATAAATTTCAAACGTTAACAACGGCTCTGTAAAATTACAATGTCATTGTTAAGTAGTTAACCAAAACTATAAAAATAGATCAACGAATTTTGTACGCAGGCCACGTACGTTCCGATAATAAACTGTTAATAGCTCTACACACTAATTCGCGCATTAGTTCGCTCGCCCGCACGAATATTTGCGTTCTCGTCATTAGAACGATTCGACACTGTTTTTGTAATATCATAGATCATTATATAAAGGGTACACTTGAGCCAAAACTCGGAAATATTTACTTTTAAGTAGTACAAGTTCCTTGCACATCAAGAAAGATGACCCAAAAAGATTTTAAAATGGATACCAAGGGAAGAAAAAGAGACCGACCAAGACGAAGCTAGAGAGATAAAATCAACGAAGCAAGAAAAGCCAGAAATCTAGAAGAAGACGCTTGCTAAGATCGAGCTGCATGGAGACTGAGAGCGGATAAATGGCGACAGCTGTGAAACATTCCGAAAATATAAATACAAGTCCTTTTATACTGATTTTAAAGGTTATCCGCCGTCTTCAGTTTGACTACCAAATCAGCATCAGCGATCTAATCGTATATACTATACCACATAAAACTCGACACCGCAGTCCGTATCGACGTAGGCGAAGACATGACACTCAGATTATTTATAAGGTTAAATTGCTGATGTTATTTATGAAACCTCAATTGAGACCTTTATTTAACAGTTTTAGATAAATTATTGAAATCTATTTCATTGAAAAAGAATTATTACGTAACGTAACGATTTTCGTATCTATAGTAGATAATAAGCTCATCATTGTAGTATCTTCGAGATTACAAGTCCCACTATTCTCCAGAAATTTAGAAAAGGCAATTATTAGGTGGTTAATTAATTGGTGATCCGATTTAGCATTAAAATTGAAAAATTAAACAATTTATGGTAGAAATATCAGGAACCACTGACAGAGGTTTGAACTCGATTTTTCCTAGCATTGCGACTTTCCTTTCACGGATTTATAAAGAAACGGAAAAGATTATTGGTATATTTTTATTAAAATTGATTTTTACTATGTTAATAACTTTTACCATTTTATCGATTATTGGTATAGGAACTCGTAAATGTCTTCAGTATTATTATCGTTCGAGTTCGTACAGCTTGTGCGATTTCCTTGTTCTTTATTCTATGTCTGTAATGAGAGCAGGAGATTTACAGTTTAATACGGATTTCAAATTGAAGATAACTTATACACTTCAATTACAGAGAAGCAATAGATATTATACCTCAAAGATGTTGTTTATACTTTGTGAGAAAGACACAGCAGGAAAAAATCAAATATACTTGATCGGCGAGCAAATCCAGAACTATGGCATAAGAGTTCAAAGCTCTAACCTTTAGCATACGACAGTACTCGACTAGTCTCATCTCGATCTCGTCTCCAATATATCACGAGTGTAATAAGTTCGTATTCTACGATACAATAAAGTATCCACTCTCTTAATGAAGTAATTCGCGATATTACGGTGTTGATATATAATTGTATTATTTGTAAAATAATAATTTTTTGTAGAAGATTTTTTGAAGATAATACTGTAACGAAAATTAAAACGTTTATTTTAATTCTAAAAAGCTAAAGTTAAGGCTAAAGGCTAAGTTAATAACAATAAAACAATTACTACACTAAAATCAACACTAATACTAAATTACACTACAATTATTTAACAATAAGTCTGAATTTATTTCAACACTCGGTATATTGTTTATCACGTCGCTATTTATTTACACTTTATTTATGTTAACACTTGTAGGTTCAAACTGGAATTATTATGTCACAGGAAATCATCTTTATTTATACCTAAATGCAGCTTTCCAGAAACTTCCATAGAATTAATAATAATAATAATAATACTTATTTATTCAGAACTAAATATACAATTTCTTAATTGAATGGCTTCTAACAAAGTTAGTTTTTCAAGCCACCCATTTCAGCTCAATAACAAACAATCAACAAATATTAAAAAAAAAGATTATGTACACATTTCTGCATAAATAGCAGCATCCAAATTACGGCGGAAGGACCTTACACTAGTGGAGTCGTCAAAGAGGCTATAGTGTCTCTCCACAAATCTGGGCGCCAAACACGCAAAACAACGCTCGAAACCTGCCATGGAATGGGAGGGCACATCGAAATTTCCCAAATCCCGCAGAACACGTGCATGGCAAGCTGAACGGGGCCTAATCATTTGTCGAAGATAACTCAGCTCTCCGCTCTTCAAAATTTTGAAGATTATAACTCCAAAAAGTACCGAAAAACGATGTTCTATCCTGGGTATGCCATGTTCCCGATAGAAAGGAGTAACGTGGTCGTATCTACGCAGATCAAAGCAAAAACGCAGACACGAATTCTGCATGAGCTGGAGCCTGCGCCTATACTCCTGCGTGAGAAAACCGTAATATACCGCTGCACAGTATTCTATGTTAGATAAGATCGTAGTACTAACAATTGACCACTTCACATGAGAAGGTAATACGGTTTTAAACTGGTACAGCGATCTAAGCTTGTAATAGCACACCTTAAGCTTACGGTCCACATGTAGACGAAAATTGAGCTCACTGTCCAAGACCAGACCCAGACTCCGAGCACAATCCACAACCCTGACGGTTTCACCATCAATCGCAACAGACGATGTTGCAACGCTTAAAGCCCTACGCACCAGCCCAGGACTCCCAGGAACAGAAGCTCCGACTTCGCAAGGTTCAGAGTCAGACCATTCAATAACGACCAAACACGTATCGATTCGAGATTACGATTCAACATATATATCGCAGTATCAATGTTCGAAGGCTGACATGATACATGTATTCGAGAATCATCGGCATAAAGATCGAGAGAGCAATCCGGATCAACTACTCTCTCCAAATCGGTCGTGTATAATATAAACAACAGTGGGGCAAGAATGCTTCCTTGCGGGACACCACGAAAAATAGTCAACGGCCGAGACACCTTTCCCGCTAATTTCTATACATTTCTATACATTTGTGAGGTTCGAGAGATATTTCTTGTAGCGCTCTTGTTTTTTTTAACTGCTGCTTGTATTTCATCTGTCCATATTTTTAGATCTTTTTTCCGTTTACCAATAGCTTCTTCAGCCGCTTGGGTTACGATATTCTTGAGGTTTTTCCATTCCTCTTCTACTTCACTTTTTATAGATTTAGCCAGCTAATATTGGTTTATGCTGTTTTGGTAAAGATCTCGTATACTATCCTTTTCCAATAAGTTCACTTTGAAAACTTCTTCACATTGTGTTTCTTTCTAGATTGCTCTAGTTTTCCATCTTATGCAAAGATGTATTTTAGCGATAACTTAATAGTGGTCTGAGTTGATATCGAACCCTCTATAATTATGCTCGGCGGTCGGTTACTTGTGTGGATTTTATTCACTATTACATAGTCTATCAATGATTTTAAACCTCTTGCTTTCCACGTGAATTTATAATTGTCTCTCTAACGATAGATTGTATTTGTTAATTTTAATTTGTTAAATGTTGCAAAAATTCTCGCAAGGTGTGTCCATTTCCGTTAACAGTTTCCTCTCCAAATGAACCAACAATTTTGAAGATGGTATTATTCCCAACTCGTGCATTTAAGTCTCCTACTAAAAATTAGTATGGTGTTATTTTTGTTATACTTATCAAGTAATTGATGGATAGTTTCATAAAAGGTAGTAGTTTCTTCTTTTTTTACTTCTTCTGAAGCATATACTTCAATTATTATTAGGTTGTCTCTATCATGTCTCATTTTGATTACTATTATTCTTTCGTTGACGAGAAAATAGTCTTTGATTCTGTTTTCCCATTTTCGGTAAGAACACTGTTGATGCTATATAAACTAAAACATTTTTTGTTAGTGTAACTAAAATCCTTGTTACACTAACAAATTATTTTGTTTTGTAATTATATAGTATTATAGGACTATAAGACCTAGACATATACAGAGTTTATAGCATCTTTTTTTTTAATTTTTCAACTAAAAGAGAGCCTAAACTTGTGATTTCTTTAGTCAACTTTTATATTTAAATCAGCTTTTTGAGTTTTCGTGTCTCAATTACTTACGTTACTACTTTAGAAACTTTTTTGAATTTACAAACAACTCTGTCGTTCCTTTTACTTAAAGAGAATGTAAACTGTTTTACACTTTCGACCTTAGATAGTGTATTTACTAGCTCATTATATTATAATTATTTATATAGATCGTAAAATATTTAATAGTAAAAATTGACGTGTTTTTCTTCAACATGCGTGTATCGAAGAAACATAAAGGTAGTGGTGAGATACTTCTTATCAAAATAACATATATTATTTTGAAAAACAACAGTGTTTACGTGACATCAACATTTCAACATTAGTAAATTTAAGTATACCATTCATGTTATTATCAGTAATAAATTCATAATAATTAAGGATAAAATTGTTATATGTATTGCATTAATTTCCAAAAAATATTCGATAATAACCCTTATTATTTTATAATATTACGGAAAAACAGGAAGTTTAATTTTTAATCTGTGTTTTGTAAAACAAAACAGTATTCAAAATAAAATCAAAATTCACAAATTATTACTGAATTTTTTATTAAAGCAGTAATACTTTTCTTAACATTGCTCCTAATAATTATGCTATTCACCAGTATCTTTTAATGCAATTGTGCGAAATGATGGCATAACAAATTATGAAATTGAAGAAATAAATAAGAAGTCTTATCGTAAACTTTTGATGAACCCGATAACTCTTAAATCTTGAATTATTTTTAAATCTCCAAATTATAATTATAAATAATTTTAAAGTTATTGTTTATTCATTTGTTAATAAATTATTGCAAAATCGATAAATTATGGAGCTAAATTAAACATTAATAAAGTGGTCGATACACAACTTTAAGTACCATTAAATATTATAAATCTTATGTTTTTATTTCTTAATAGGACACCATTAATTTATTTTTAAAAATATCTAACATAAACAAACAAATCGCACTGTGATATCGAAGAGATAAGTGTAGATGGCCCAAAAATGAATGCACTTGAGAAATATTAAATTAAGATACAGCTTTTGAGATACATAATTATTACTCTTTATATAAATTGTTATTGCTATACCTAAATGCTAAATGAAAAGACGTGATTTAAAAAAACAATCAATTCATATCTAAACCGGATATTCAACCATATAATATCTTCTTGGATGTTGGCACTAAATTGCAAACAGTGTTTAATTATTTTTTATTATTTATCGTATACTTAACTATTACATTACAATAAATTGCATACTAATAATTTTATAATAATAGCTGACCAAGTTTTCGTCATTGCAATTTTCACCTGATTTAATTGCACAACAAGTTCTATGTTATAATACAAAAAATAATTTGATTAGATTAATTGCATCAAAAGAGAGTCTCGTTTGGTTTGGTTAAATTTCCGGTTTAATTTTCAGTATTCATAACCAACCGGAGGAGTCGTTTTTGAAAAAAGGCAGAAGAAAAGGAAATGATTTAATTATGCATCTCCCTAGGAAAGCTCAATTTTAAATTTTACGCTTATTGTAATTAAATTATGAAGTTTTAAGTTCATAAATATTTTAAAACAGATACTCATAAATTATGAAACCACATTAAACTAACATATTAATAATTAATTTAATGTTAATTTATTTTTTCTTATTTAGATAATAATGCATATTATGGTGTGACTCCATGCTAAGCTTTCAAGTTATTTCTATGCAAATAAATAAAAATTTAAAAAAAACAATTCAACACTAAAGAATTTACATTCTTAGACGAATTTGCACAAAAAAATTATACAAGAGTTGGTGTGCAGTAAATGTGTTAAAATAATTTATTACTAGTGCAGTTTTTAACAGTTCAAGTTGAAATTCCGTTTAATAAATCTGAGAACCCATTGTTCGCGAACCTTTATGTGTGAATTAAATTTTTAATTACGATATATCTACTCTCATTAAAGTAATCAAAGAAATATGTACTATTACAATATATCATAATAATAAGGTAAAAAGAATACAATTAGAATTTTTAAGACTGACCCGTCCCTTACTCCAACGATTACATCTCAACATAAATTACAACAATAAACAACAAAATAACAACTACAAAAATTATATGAAAAGATATGAGAACGTAATAAAAAATTTAAAAATTAATATGCCTGAAATAATATGTATAATATTTAGATAGAAATCAAATTTTATTTCGTAGGTGCTTCTGCTTTTTCAATGTTAATTATAAAATATTATAAAAAAATATAGTTAGGAACCTAAATTGTTATAAAATCAAATTCTTTCTGAAAATATAATGTTTTACAATTTTCTATATAACGTATTGGATTTTATTATATAACATTTATTAATTTTATATATAGCAAACACAAATTACTTAGCAACTGGAATTACTAAATAAGTAATAAAGTACAGCAGCTATACTATGCTGCTAATATTCTTCAAATACAATTTTTGTATTTCCAGTTGCAAACGTATAAAATAACAGATAATGTTAAAGCTTAGGGGGATTTTTTGATTAGGAATAATATGTGCTCCACCTTGATTCGAATTTAATTTGAATAAATTTTAAATATAATAACTTCAAGGATGTTCTAGAAATCCGCTTAAACAACATATCAAGCGATTAACTTGAACAAAACATAATGTCTATTAAAAAATCACTGTGGTATTATATAACATACTATTATTATAGGTATAATATCTATAAAAATACTACTACAACAACAACCATCATAATAAAACAATTGAATCATTTCGTAGATAAGGATTTTATTTATTGTACATCCATAGTTAATTTACACTTATAAATTACTTTTTCTTATAATTATAATTATATATTTACATTTTCCTATGTAACGTTTAATAATATTATATTATGGTGTTCGTTAATATCACATAGTAATACATTTACTGATATCTTATTTCTATAATATGCAGCATTTTTTAATATAACATTTAGTAATATTTAATATAGTAATCAAGAATTATTTATATAACATTTAAATACGTGTCTTTATTATTAGTATTATTAGAAAGATGAATATAAATAATTATTTTTTAATCGTTTTTAAAGCCTTTAAATTAAATTAATAAATTTAGTAAATTTGATAATATTCTGCTTCAAAAACATAATTTTTTGATAATTTTGAAAAACGTTCAGCTACTTCAGCAAAAATTAAAAATGTTTTATTTAAAATAAAGATGTAATTATTTATTATGAAAGAAAAACTTTTAACGAATTTTATCAATTACCATCCAAACAAATGTATTTTGCGCATTAATTTGCGATACAAAATAAGCTACTTTATGAGCATGCATGTTGATACTGATGTATCTAAGGAAGTTGAAAGCAGAATCAGATTAAACTTAAAATCGTCATTGGGCCAAACTACTCTATCAAACAAAACAAAAAGAAATCTCGCTAATCCAATATGCGAGTCACTATTTAATTTGTGATTCCAAACTGCATATTTAAATGCAGTTCATCCATACTCTATATAATTAGAAATTTGGAACCTAACCAATATATATTGAATTATTTTGAGACTCACGTTGCGTTGCCAATTAAGTGCTATGTACCCCTTGCATAAATTTTTTAATCCTACCCCTCATCAAATTTTAATTTTGAAAATTGGTACGCTACTTTTTATCAGTGGCGGCCCGTCAAGGGAGTCTTTGAGACTGCGTCTCACAAGAAAAAGTCAGCCACCAAAAAAAAACAATCTTTTATTAAAAATCATAATTTTTAATAAAATTTCCACAGACACTATTCGTATTGAAAAAATTATGTGGTGTTTTAATTTCTTAATCATATTTTTACATAATTATTATCTAAAAAAAAGTTTTTGGAATCAACACCTGCAGAAATTTAATAGTGATGCTGAATTGCTATACAATAAGATAACGATGGTTACCAGCTGCAATAGACGTTCGTACCAAAGACTCATACTATGCTAAATGCTATCAATACATAACGTATATGAACGTAAAGAAGTGGGGAAATTGCATACAGCAAATATTTCATCATTGAATCTCGTCTCTTCAAAGTTTATGCACTGTAATTTATGTACATATTTGCTATTACAAGTTCTACGTTTTTGTGCATTTATTGCTATATTATACTTTTTTAATTTTTATCATCAATGGAAATAAACGATAAATTAAATAGCTATTATTACAACTAGGGTAATATGAATAGTATATTTCCCGAGGTTGGCTAGTTACATCTCGAGGGCAAAGCCCGAGAGATGTATAGACAACCAAGGGAGGTCTATTCATATTTCCCGTGTTGTAATCAATAGTTTTCTTCTGATTGAAAAATATATTATTAAATATACCAATATTTGATCAATAATAAAATTTGAGATTTTGAATTTGCAATAACTCGAAAACGACGCTAGATATCGAAAGATTGAGCAAAAAATGTACCCCCCTTTGCTCGTTCTCAACCCCCACTAGAAATTTGTCGAAGGAAGCTTTATGCAAAATTCTAGATCAATAGCGCGCAGAATGCGCGCAAAATAATTTAGAAAAAGTTAAGCTCGCCGCCAAACCGGCTCGCGCCAAAACGGTTTCGGGCCAAAACGGCTTCGCGCCAAACCGGCCTCGCGCCAAACCGGCTGCGCCAAAACAGTCGCGCCAAAACGTACCATCCCGTTACTATCACGTTTAATCCATGTTGTTTGAGTAAGCAAGAAATTGCTTTTTGTGGACATCGAGAAAATAACAAATTCTTAAATAAAGGGGATTACCTATCTTGAATTACTAGAACTACTTGCACAAGAAGAGCCGTTGCTTAAAGGACACTTTTTGTTATCAATAATATTTAATGAAATATCTAAGACGATACAAAATAATTTAATGGACTGTGTAACTTAAGTTTTAAACTCAAGAATTATTATGTACAAGTAAATATTGTTATTATTACTTTTTAATACTTTAGATTTCCAGTCTCCCAAAATTAGTTACTCACGGACCGCCACTGCTTTTTATAGCATGAGACTTTTATCGTTTGTGTTTGCAAAATAATTTTTCCAATTGAATAAAAATTACTTTATATAGTCGTACAATATTCGATGCGCGTTAACTCTGTACCCAGGTGCTCGTTTTATCAAATAAAATATGTCGTGGTTCCACAAATGTTTTCCAAATACTTAATTTTTATGTCACTTTTTAATTAATTAAAACAACTTTTTATCGTAATTAAATTCACTTTTATTATCAAATAATAATTATCAAAATATCAAATTAGACTCTCGACGGACAAACACGTCCACCGACTCAACGCTCCCCGGCAAAAGCAAAGTTTCCAACTTTGTTACCAACTTTGTAACAAAAACAAGTAGTTTATTATATACAAGATTTTACAAAATCTAAAAACAAAATAAACCTTAAAATAATTTACAAAAATTAACGAAACGTTTTTTTTGTGTATATTTCAAAACACGACAATATATAGATGACGCCAACTACTTTAAATAAAATCTCATTATATTTTACATTAAAATAAAAATATTTATATTAAAATTGATTTTTACATGTTATATGAAATTGAAAAATAATTAAAATCCATAACTTACATAAAATTGTGCAAAAACTATTTAAATTGTTAACTATTAACTATTGCAAATTGGGGCAATCTACAACTTTTGTAATTTTAAATTACAACTAACGTTTCAATTTAGGTTTTTTTTGGGAGTTAGTTTAGTTTTCCGGTTTAGAATTTTTCAAAATAAGTTTTTTTATTCATTTTGGCTTCAAGTAGGTATAATTTTTATTTTTTTATTTTTATAAATGTCAAATAAATTTGACACTTAATCAGTTTTGAATTTTAATTTAAAAGCATAACTTTTCGATATTTTCTACATTTTTCCAGGTTTGCCTGATGAGATTCCGAAAATCGAAACACCAAGTTATAACAGGGTGTCGCAGACTAATTCATTTAAATAGTTTTTGCACAATTTTATGTAAGTTATGGATTTTAATTATTTTTCAATTTCATATAACATGTAAAAATCAATTTTAATATAAATATTATCACATGTTAATAACTTTTACCATTTTAAAATAAAAATAATAAAAATCTGTGCTTTTGAGGTATTTGGCGCCGTACAAAAGTTTTCGTTACTATGCAGTCACTTAGTTTTTCCTAATGAGTGATAACGATCTCGTTGAAAACAATTTACTGCTGCTGAAGTGCTCTACTTTCAACACGGAAATTACGCATTATTTATTAAATCGCCTATTAGTTTATTACTGAACCAATAAAAAGGTATTTCATAACCTCAAAAGCTATGATATGTAAAGCTAAAGTCCAACAATGGTCTTTAATAATAAAATTACTTAAATAAAACAAAAGTACGGGGTTGTCAAATTGTTATTGAAAATTGTCATGAAAATAAAATATAAGTTATCATTGTTATAAAAATCGCGCTCCTGAAATACCACGTTCAACTAGACAGAACTGAACCAAAGAATTAAAAACTTAAAGAATAATTAATAGATAAGTGGTTTAGGTATTGTAACTCGATATTAACCATATCACATCTTTTATAAAAACTAAAAAATTCACAAACACTTTTTAGAACTAAAATGGTTTAAAGTATTAAACTAAACAAATGTTAATAGTTATTAATTATATAAAGGGATTAAGATGCCTCTAATCCACGAGAAAAAATGAGCACTCGAGGCGCAGCCGAGAATCACATTTTTTTGAGAGGATTATAGACTTGTTAATTCCCGAATATAATTCAACGTTTTATCCACGACCATGGCCAAAACCATAAGAAAAAATTTTGGTTTTGAGAAACGTCAGATTTGACAAATTGATTTTGACCAATACCTACTGATTTTGAGCTGAAAACTAATCCACTAGTGTATTATGAATTCTAATCCACTAGTGTATTAAAAGGCCTCTAATCCACGGAAAACGGACGTATTAAACCGTCATAATATAGTGGTCGTAGATAAAATAATAAATTTTAACTATTCAGTAAAGAATACATACTTACCTAGAAACATAATAATTAAAAAACACTAAAAATGACAATAATACATATTTAACAGGTTAGAACTTACTTAGAATATTTGAATAAACAAGAAAAAGAAATTCTGAAAAATTACGTTACTATAGAAATGATAAAAAATTTTAAAATAAAAAGTATGTAATACGACATAAAGATTTCTATTTCACAATTATTTTTGATCATCAGTCGTATATAACATAAAAAGAACGTAAAAATCATAAGAAGTGAGAAAAATATACCAAACAACATTGACAAAATTAAAAATCAAAAATTCAAGAAATTTATTATACTTTAAAATGAATGTGTGTGCTTACCAAATAACCAAAAACTAAACATGTCACGTGTCTGACTGAATTTTTTTCTGATGAATTCTTTGACTGAAATCTGATTCATTTTCATTTATTTAACCTAAAGATTTCAGTTATCAGACACGTGACATGTTTAGTTTTACGAGTACATGGTAGCGTTTTTGTGGTAAGTAGAGGGCCGACAGTCTCTAAAATGCTGATTTTAGGTTCCAGTCCGGGTCTGATGATACTGGTAGGTCATAATAAAAATAACCCTAACCTAACCAACTCATTCGATACTATCAATTTATACGAGCAGTACAAACGTTTTATTGCTTTTACCGATGAGAGTGGTAGAAATACTTACTTTTTCCACAACTTTTGGTAATTATTAATAATCATAAATAATTATTAATAATCATAAATAATTATTAATAATTTTCAGTTCATCACACTTACTGTAACATATACAGAAGAATCAAAAGCAGGCATTCTTTCAAATAATAGAAAAAAATCGATTTTTCCACAAAACTTTCCATAAAAATCAATTTTTCCCAAATCGATTATTATTGAAAAGAGAAAAATCAATTTTTAATTAATCGATTTTTTCTCCCTAATGTCACATCTCTAGTGTAGATAGGGATAGGTGAGAAACATTTTTATTTATTTTTATTATTGTAAAGCAAGGTTATGATAAAGCTGATCAGCTGTGAATTTATGAAACTGTTTTAATTTTATAGGATTGAACCTTGAAGCTGTATGTTCTTTTTCTTACGTTAGATCTATGTCTCTACCAAGAGTAACTTGGATGGGATCCCGTGCTAAAGTTACAATTAAGTTTTTGAGAATATTTGTACTATGTAGCTGTACTATGTTCAGGGTAGTTTGGGATAGAATCTTTGGATCTTTAGAAGAGGTAATTACACTTCAGCTGCATAATTGGGTTTATTGTACTAGCTGTTGATAGTATGTCGATGTTGATGTCGAAGAAACTTCGTATTATGCACGGCTGCATAGTAAGCCTTTAGAAAACGCTACTCAACCTGATGCCTCAAAAGTCAACAATTAAGCTCCAATTGGTCTACTTTTTTTACCAGCCTTATGAGTTATCTACCACTTAAGTTGTGCATTTATCTCGAATATTAATATAACTTTAATGATCAAAAAAATTATCTTGTTTAGAACGGCGTTCCGGCACCTAATGGGAATCGGGGATTAATTATGTTGTCATTTCTTGGTGTTAGAATATCAGGAAATAATTAAAGTGCATATTAACTATAATTTAATTAGGGAGTTAGGTAAAAACTATTTCCAATGAAGTAATCCGAAATTGAAAATTTGTGTGGAGCCATAATTACCGCGACGAACGAATAAATTTAGGGTGTGCGTCAAGTCGTCAAGTCAAGGTAAACGTAAGTGGTAAAGAATTATGATTAATGATAATAATCGATTGGTGGTAAGAGACAGCATGTCGACTATTTATGATAACAAATGTGTACGCACTGTGTGTGACTACCATAGATTGCAATTTATTCCACTTTCATCCATAGAACTTTCCACTCATCGATCAAATTTTAATCGACACACTTCCGAATATATTATTATATAATAATATTTTGGTAGTACCATGTAAAATGCAAAGTAATTGGACCTACGATTTATATTTAATTATTTATGCACATCATGCACATAATTGTTATATTTATTGTTTAAACGTTTGTGGACTTGACTTTGTCGTACGTAAAAATTAAACTAGGTACTTAAAACTGGACCTTTCATAAGGACTTTTTTTGTAACTAATAATAGAATTATTTGTATAATTGGTTTATTTTAAATTTTACTAATAGGACGAATACGAATCCATCCATCCGTGCATTAAAATTCAAATTTTAACAATTTTTAATATTATCTACGCTCATTATTTTTTTAAATGTAAAAATGTCAACTTAGTGTACGTAGATACCTTAAAAAAATAAACTTGAAAGTATGACTAACAGTCAATAACAATGAAGATACGAAACCAATTTTACCCTTAGCAACAACCTCGAGCCTCGGCAACAATAACGAACTAACGTACAAAGCAATAATTATTGTTATTGGTAAACACAATTGAACAAAATAATTTAATATTTGTAAATAGTTTATTCTATTTTAGCTAACATAATTACTAAGCTACACTTGACAACTGTCCATTAAGTTATATGCTTACGGTTATATGATAAAAGGGTCATGTTACACTATATTGAAGAAGAACAATAATATTCATGTAAAATTGCATTGTTACAATTGTAAATTAGAACGTTCGTATAATTTATGTAATTATGTAGACGAAGAGCTTGTCTGCTCATGATTAATAGATGCCATTATTATACACTATTGACGATTTAATAGATAGTAGGATCGTTTTAGAGAGCGTTCATCTTCATCCAAACTAAAATCTTTTTTATATATTTATAAATGCCATATTTATCAAATACTTTTCAATTTTTATTGTGTTATTTAATTTTATATTTTCAAGCTCAATTTAACAATGTCCTAATATTTTGTTCGTTGTATTGAATAGGTGGATAACAATTTGATGAGAAATATATGTATTATAATAAGCAGTGTTTCTATGTTAAATATTAAATTTGTTATTACAAGTCAAAAACAAACAAAAAATAAAATATCAAGGAAGTGCTCACAAATAGTTTCTGTTTTAGGTAATAACAGAATAACAAATTGTTTGTTGTGTTGGCTTTTAATCCGCCATCACCATAATAGCTAATCTTTTAGCACAGGCATTTTAAGTGAACTTTCGCCAAAACCCAGAAAAAAGAAATCTTAAAATTAATCTCAAATGCCTTTAAGGCATTGCAAAACAACTAACGATAATTATTATACCCAAAACTTCAATAGCCGACTTCATAAATTTCTGTGAACTATAAGTATAGATAACCTAAGTTGAAGGTAATTTAAAGAGTTTTTTTAGACACTCAAACTAATAAATATATTTCCTTTTTAAATTTCTGTGTGACGGTCAAACTATAATAGCAAAAATTAGTTCTGATGTATCAAAACCTTAACGTAATGTCCTGTTCGCCAATCCGAATTTACCAACAAAACCATAGATTTCACCACTTTATTTTATGAAGATCTTTCAAGACAGATTACCTCGGTGGTTTGCCATTGACAGAACGGTTAGAATAAAGTTCTTACTCTATTCCGACTTGAACCAAAGATCTCCGCTTAGTAGCGGAAGCATTTAAGCATCAAACCATAACCGCCGTCTCCAATTTATTACATATTATACGAAATACAACATTGTATAGTAATTTTTATTTTTAAAAGTTTATGTAAAAACTAAACAAAAAAAGTATATGACGTCATCCACTGGTAAATGACGTGTATTTACTACAAATTTGTAGTAATCTGATTGTAAGCATAAATTCAAAATATAAATAAGTAAAAAAGAACAAGTTGAATAAACGTTATCATTATTATTATAATTCCGACTAAGACAATACATCTCGCCGAAAGCTCAATCAATAAATAATTAAAATATAACCTTTATATAATAAAACTTAAATAATATAAATCAAAATAATAATTTTGAATTTTAATTTTTTAAATTTTATAAATTTATAACTTATAAATTTTTTGTAATTAAATATATATGCAACTTTATTTATTTTCTCAAAAGATAACAGAGTGAATATTAATATTTTTATCAGCAAGCAATTTATTTAACTCGATTTTTTAATTCGAAATTTTATTAAAAACGCACTTTTTAACAACAAACTAGCGATAAATCGATAACTTAGCTATTGAAATCGCAAAGAATTAAATTAACTTTCAACTTCATATTTAACATTTATTTGTAAAAAGCTTTTAAAAAATCACAAAAAAAAAGCAATAGAATTTGACTTCGTAATAGTCAAATATCTCAGTAAATTTTTAATTTCGTCTTTATTACCTACTGTAATAATTTAATAATTTCGCGCGATTTAACAAGATATTACACAGTATGAGATTTTACAATATTTTTAATGTAGAATGAAAAAATTTTCATTATACTATATAAAATGAAGTTTTAAATCAAAATACGATTTGTTCTGAAAGTTTAGATTTTGATTTAAAATATTTGGTTTTGAATCAGATGTAATACTTATCACTTTCAAAGTAATATTCCGTAGTTTCTTGCATCCAAACTTCATTTTACTTAAACCAAAGAAAATAAAATTTTCTGTGTTAAATTAAAAGATTTCTAGTTTTCTCTTTATTTTTTTGCATTTTAATTTGAAAATTAATTCTGTTTTTAGTTTTGCCTTAGCAATACTAATTACTTCAATGTTTCAAATCTCCATTAAAATTCATAAATCAAGCGTATGATCTACGTTCATAATCTAATAGAAATGCATTAACGTATACGTATTATCGTTTTTAAGTGCATTTTTTATGTTGTGTTTATCAAACAAATGTATTTTAAGCTTAATTGTCATTGATAATGTCTTGATAATGGTAATATTAAATATACCGAAACGCGTTGACCATAATGAAATTTGAATTTTATTACAAAGAGATGCTTACATAGATATCGTGGTGTTTCGAAGTGATTTGAACCCACTCTAATGCATTTTAGTGATATTTTTGTATTACTTGTTAAGTTGTAACTTTGCAGGATTTGCTAAGTGGAGACCAATCACAAGAAATTCGAGGCTTTTTGCCAAGAATGGCCGCACGAACCTGTTGTTCGTGTTTTGCCTTTTGGGGTATTTTTAATATTTTGTGAGAATTTTGTGCAAATATTATTTTGAGAATAATAGTTTTTGAATAGTATTGATTTTATGAATAATTGGAAATATTTTGGTGGGATGTGGCCTTTGAGATTGAATAATTTGTGAGTTGGATTCTTGGATTAATTTTTGGATTGTTGGAAGAATAATTTGATTTATAGTTGAAAAGTAAAATTAGATAGATAAGCCGACGATTTGTATAAATTAACATCGCAAGTTCGAACCTGGAAAAGAAAAATTTTTATCTAAATTTACGAAGTGAAATTTCAATTTTGCAAATTATAATTTTTATATTAAAAGAAAATAATTTAAGAAAAGAATTTCTTTTCAGCGGTAATTGAGGACTACCACGGGAACCTACTCCTGAAAAGAGCTCATACTCTCCGCAAGCCGAGGTAAACTTTTAGAATAGTGAAGGGTTCTCGTTATTACCCCCTCTAATGTACCTGAACCTTGCCGTGGTGAGGGGGCTTGCGTGTTTCAAGGATGCGTCGGGCGTGTACCTGTTAGGATTCGGGCCAGGGACATAAAACTCCCTCGTGTCCGGTCTGCTTTGGCTCGTTGGGTTCGGACCGAGGTCTAAAACCCTCCGTGTTCGGACTTTGGGTCAATAAATCGGGAGGACGGTCGCCGTGGAGAAACCAGACTAATTACAGGTACCCGCGTGTTTGTGCCGTGCGTGGAAACCCGTATGGTGGGATGAAGGGGTCCTGGTGGCTGAGCCCGCCCGAGAGCGGATGTTGTTCTCTTGGGCCTGGCAACACTCCACTTTGGCCTGGATTTCCATCTAAACGGGAGGTCAGGACTAGTCCACCCTGATCAATCGGCTGTGCTGTCCCGTCAGAGGGTCCGCTGGACGAGTCTCTGGGGTAGGATGGAGTGTGCAAACGCCTCACCTCCCTGGGGGCTATATCTCTCGAGTAGCCCTGGCGCTAATGTAGCGTCCCCAACGTTGTGGGCTCCGTGGTGGGTGGGGAGCTCTGAGAGACGAATACAATATTCTCTGCATGGAAACAGACGAAATAAAAACAACCACGGCTGATTTATCAGCCACAACACAGACGGGAGTGTCCGAGCAGGATGCCCTATCTACCAAGATGGAGGTGCCCAAGCAGGATGCCCCGTCCCAACAGTTGGGAGCAGACCCCGCAGTCGCCTCATCTGAGCAGTCCAATCAGGACAAAATCCAGGCAGACGCCAACAAGCCACTTCCTAAACGATGGAAGAAAAAGGTTTGTGGGGCGGAAGCCAGAAGAAGAAGGAAAGCCCGCCTAGAGGATGAGGTTAACACCCTCACCTCAGGGCAAGGGCCCAGCCGTGTCACCACCGCACATGAAAGGGCTAGGCTGTCAAAGCCGCCTACTCATGGCGGTGACAACAAGAAGCAGCTGCAGAGTAAGGAGAAGACCTCTGCAGAAGCTGCAAAAAAACGACTGAGGTCTCAGGACTCTCAACCCTCACCCTCGAATAGGCAGGGAAAGAGGGTGAAGTCCTCCGTACCTCAGCAGAGCTCAAACCGGGTGGGGGATGTCACCTACAAAGAGGCTGCCGAAAGGCACCTCCGAGTGGCTGTGATAGACCGCCTCAACCCATTGGGCAAACTGAACGAGCCTCAAGTGGCCATTGTCGAGAGAAGCTTAACTGCTGCTCTCGATCGGTGCATTTCAGAGGCTAAGCCAGCACCCATTTTCGGCGGGTTCTACCACGCAGGCGAGATCCTACGGATCATCTGCGGGGACCAGAGCTCGCTAGAGTGGCTGCGAAGGACCATCGCAAACCTCCCACCATTGTGGGAGGGAGCGAAATTAGATGTAGTCCAGGTGGACGACCTGCCGAGGCTGACCAAAGTCACCCTGTGGGTTCCCGGGGAACCGGAGCCCACGGAGACTGTGATAAGGCGCCTTGCGGCACAAAACCCCTGGGCTAAACCGCAAGAATGGTGCGTCTTCCTGGATGCCGACAAGGAGGAGCCGAAAGGTAAACTCCTTGTTTTCGGGGTCGGAAAGGAGGACAGTGCAGCCATAAAGGATAGAGGAGAGAAGCTGAACTATAAGTTCACCTCTCTCAAAACGAAGATGCAGAAATTCGAAGACGAATCTGCATCTAAAACATCGGTCCCGACCGCTCCAATGGAGACGGACGCAAGTCCGGAAACAGGAGCCAAGGAGACAACAGAGCAGTAGGCTCCCCCAAGGCAGGCAAAATGGCTTCCTCAGCAGGCTGGAACCTACTGCAAATTAACCTTCAGCATTGTCGGGAGGCAGTTGCAACCCTTTGCCGCCACCTAGACAACAGTAAGGACACAATCGCTCTAATCCAAGAGCCATGGTTAGTCAAATCCGCCATACGTGGATTTACAAAATTAAATGGTACTCTTTTTACAGGTAGTTCCACCAACAAAACTAGGACGTGTATCTACACACCTAGCAATATACAAGCCAACCTTTTGCCGCAGCTTAGTGACTGCGATCTGACTGTGGTTCGAATAAGCTGTGACTTCGGGAATGGCCAAGAAGATGTTATTTTGGCATCTGCATACTTCCCAATAGACTCGCTGGAGACACCACCTCCTCAGAGGATGGTGGATCTAGTGAACTATTGTGAACAAAAAAAGACACACCTCGTTGTCGGATGCGACTCCAACTCCCATCATTCTGCGTGGAGAAGCGGGGACTGCAACAAACGAGGTAAGTCACTATTTGAATACATTATGAGTACCACATTAGTAATACTTAATCGAGGGGATGTTCGTACTTTTTATGTGTCACCCCAACGCAACTCGGTAATCGATATTACCGTAGCGTCATTAAGTATTTCAAACTATTTATGTAACTGGCATGTGTCTGATCAACTGACAATGTCAGATCACAAATGGATCTGCTTCAAACTAAAAGCAAAAACAATAGAACTCAAGCAGTACAGGAACCCAAGAAACGTCGAAAGGCAGGTCTTCATGGATCACCTGTCGACGTCTTGGGGAGTGGAGGAACTGAGGGGAATCTCTATTAAAAATGAATTAACAACTACTACTGAGATTGAGCGGTATGCTGATAAGCTACAAAACTCTCTCACAAAAGCATACGAGCTCTCTTGTCCACTAAAAACAGTTGGACTACGGGGTCGGGCAACACCATGGTGGTGCCCAGAACTCGACCAGCTGAGAAGATCGACAAGAAAGCTCTACAACAAAGCGTACAACTCTAAAAGTCACTCTGACTGGGCAGCATTCAAAGCGCGACAGCTGGAGTACAAGAGAACAATACGCCTAAAACAACGCGAGTCATGGAAAGCCTTCTGCAGTAGCGTGGAAACAACTACTGCGGCGGCTAGACTCAAGAAGGTCATGTCCAAGGACCCATACCAGCAGCCAGGCAGTCTATACCGTGAGGATGGATCCTACACGGAGACCCTCTCGCAGACTGCCGAAATACTGCTACACACTCACTTTCCCGACAGTGAAATAATCTCAAACTTCGACTGGTCTGAAGTAAAAACTCAGCCACCGACTGCAACAGATTGGGAAGTTGCAAGGAAGGTCGTTGATGAGACAAAAATAGCATGGGCCATTAAAACATTTGGTCCCTTTAAATCGCCCGGGCCTGATGGAGTGTTCCCGGCACTCTTTCAATGGGGTCTGGAGCATCTAATCTGTCACCTGGTGCAGATGTTTAGGGCGTGCATTGCGCACGGATACATACCAATTGAATGGCGCAAAGTAAAAGTTATCTTCATACCCAAGCCAGGTAGAAGCGACTACTCCCTGGCTAAATCTTTTAGGCCAATAAGTTTGACTTCGTTTCTTCTCAAAACGTTAGAAAAACTGTGCGACAGACACATTCGCGACGTGGTTCTTGCCCAAAGACCGCTTCACGCGAATCAACATGCATACACTCCGGGGAGATCGACTGAAACGGCGCTTCACAAAGTGGTGGAGCACGTCGAAAGATCGCTGGACTACAAGGAGTCCACCCTAGGAGCGTTTATCGATATCGAAGGAGCCTTTGATAAGGCTACCTTCAATAGCATAAATTCAGCACTACGCCGATTCGGAGTTCCCACGACCATTGTAAAATGGATCAGTTTCATACTGAAGCGGAGAGCTGTAGAGGTGAGTGTTGGAGATACAAATGTTAAAGGCATTGTCGTTAAGGGCTGTCCTCAAGGTGGAGTACTCTCTCCACTGCTATGGAACATGGTAGTCGACAGCCTTATCCAATGCCTAAATGAAAAGGGATTTTATACCATAGGTTACGCAGATGATATTACCATACTGCTTACCGGAAAATTTGAGAACACAGTATGCATGCAAATGCAAAATGCTCTCAAAATACTAGAGAACTGGTGCAACGAGCACTCTCTCTCGGTCAATCCGACTAAGACAGAGCTTGTTCTATTCACCAACAAAAGAAAACTACGGAGCATGAGAATGCCTAGTTTAATGGGGACTCCCCTGAAATTGGCGGATGAGGTCAAGTATCTGGGCATAACACTTGACAAAAAGCTAAATTGGGGGAAACATTTAGAAATCAAACTCAGAAAAGCGGGAATGGCCTTCTGGCAGTGTCGAAGAGCGGTGGGACAGTCCTGGGGTCTCTCCCCTAGGATCACTCTCTGGCTCTACACTGCTATCGTCAGACCCATGTTCTGTTACGGAGCTCTTGTTTGGTGGCCCAGAACCAAGCAGGTGACAACAGCAACCTCCTTGCACCGGCTCCAGAGAGTGATCTGTCTGGCTGTAACTGGGGTGATGCGCACGGTCCCAACTGCGGCACTGGAGACTCTTCTCTGCCTCCCTCCACTTGATCTTCATGTGCAGGAGATGGCGGTCAGGGCTGCTCTGAGATTGCGCAGCTGGCGGCTGTGGAAAGATAGGCGTATAACTGTGGGGCACATGCGGATTCTAGAGGACTACTCCACAGGAGTGCCTCTTTTGCGCATGGAACCCGACAGAATTTACCCTAAATATATATTCAGCAGGAAATATAATGTTCTGCTGGAACCAACAGAAACCTACGATTACGACATATGTCTGTTCTCGGACGGTTCCAAAAACAATGCTGGCTCAGGTGCAGGAATATCATCCGCCGAACTTGAGATAAACATGAGCATACCGCTAGGCAAATATGCCTCAGTCTTCCAGGCTGAACTTATGGGCATACTGCATTGCGCAAGAATAGTTAAAGACAAAAGTATCCGCAACAAAAACATACAGATATCTACAGACAGTAGAGCTGCTCTTGTGGCGCTTAGGGGTCACAAGATCACTTCTGGCCTGCTGCTTGAATGCATGCAGACACTGAACGAGATATCAACTCCAAATAATGACCTTACCTTGCGCTGGGTTAAGGGTCACCAAGGTAACGAGGGCAACGAAAGAGCAGATTCGCTGGCGAAAAATGGTTCAGGCAGCCTTCCCTGCGGCCCTGAGCCGATAATCGCGCCATCTGTAAAAACCTTTGATACTCTCCTAAAACAATATATCCTAAATCTGCACTCCAGTAGATGGGAAAAAGAGACCGAATGCAGACAAGCGAGGGCGGCCATAAGAGCACCCTCAAGTAAGCATTCCAAATACTATCTGAAGTTATCCAGAGTCAATCTACGGGCAATTGCAGGGATTGACCAGGGGACTGGTCACTGCAGATTAAACAAACATCTAAACATAATGGGCGTCGTAGACAGCCCTGTATGTCGAGGATGCAACGAAGCAGATGAAACAGCTGAGCATGTGTTATGTCACTGCCCGGCCTTATCATCAAAAAGAGATTCCATGTTGGGGGACTTCTGGCCTAACATGGCCAGAATCAGTGAAACCTCACCCGCCAGGATTCTCGAGTTCATCCTGTGGTTGGGATGGCTTGAGGAATGATGGGACGGGGTTGCTGTAACGGAGGTAGTACAATGGGCCCGATTAAGAGGCCTGAGTGCGTGCGAGGTTAAACCCTGCCCTCCTCTAATAATCCAGAATCCAGAATCTCGTTATTAATTTAAAGAGAATACCACTACAATATAAATATGCTACATAATTTAATTTGAAATTAAAGTAGCGAATAACTATGAGAAAAAGAAAAGAAAACCTTCTCGAATTCAAGGCAAATACCAAAGCGTTAGCAGTTGATCGAGCTAACTCCTAGGCTAATGACTGCTTCATTTTAAAACATATTTTTTGAAATCAGGAAAAATAGAAAACTATTTGTGATTATTTTCGGTCGACTTCAATATTTTAATTTAATCTAGACCACAATAGGCAGATTCAATTGTTGTACTGTAAGATATGTATTTTAAAACTTATGTTACCTTAAATGTAAAGGTAAATGTTACCTTAAACAATGTGGCATAATATAAAAATTTTGTTATAATTTTTAAAAATTGTTCACTAACTACAATACGCACTAAAACTTATGTTGATTATTATTTCAACATAATTGCTATCACCCAATATATAGAATTAAAATAATTTATGAGTTCGTATTATATAAATTATGTAATAAATTAATAAATTAAACATTAAAATTAAAATGTTTGATCACATTAAGCCACTGCTGTTGTTTTTACAAAATTATCTTCTTGTAGTGTTGTTAATGTTACCTGGCGCTCAAAACTCTTTTATAAATGGTTTTCGAGAGATAATCTAGGATTGAACTGCTAAATCTGAAATTCTTAAGCCATAATAAACACTCAAATATAAGTAAATGTCTACTTAAATCTTATTTTGAAACTTCAATGGTTCCTAGTTTCTCCAAAATATTTAATATTGTGAAGCAGAAATTAATTAAACTAAACAGAAATTAATAACAGAAATTAATCACTACTGCTACTGGATGGCATCAAAGAAATTCAGAGAAACTACCGTGTTCAGTAATTACAATACTACTTTTCAAAATTTATTCGTGAATTCTATCTTTTAATGAAACAAAGGTTTGAAGGCTCTCCACTATAAGCTTTGATTTGGCATGGTCCACTTTCACTGCATTTTGAGAAAGAAAATTCACCGCTATAGTGAAATTGTTGATCCGCACACCAAACATAACAAAATTAATTAAGCAATAAAATACGAACTTGAATATAATCAGGAAAAAGTATCAGAATTTTACATTATCTGATATTCAGTCATGTAAAAAATCACTACGTTATAATGACTTTGTTTACATTCATAATTCATATTACTAACCTGTTGTTTACCCAAAAATACAATATTTAAGCATTATGTAATTTAATAGATATATAATATTACCAGTGCCGTAACTAGCCGATGTTGCGCTTAGTGCAAACTAAACATTTTGCATTTCCACCCCCAAACATAGTAAGAGCAAATTATAATACGATTTCGTTTTCTAAAAATTTAAAAGAAAATAACTGACGAGAACTTATTTACGTTATTCTAAAATAAAATATACATAAAACGAACAATTATCCGTAATTAACTAGTCGAACTATGAGTAACGCCAAGTCATTAATAACACAATCATAATCAAGTTTCTTACTTGATAAACTTACTTTAACTTTTATAGACACTTATATTATAAAATCCCTTACATAACTGCAATGGTTAATATTTATAAAACCTTATAAGGTTGTGTCACGCCCACCGCAGCTTGGCGCCCATTTGCGTCCTTTGGCCTCACTCTAGGTACGGTACTGAATATTACTTATTATAATTAAATTTATGCTTCCTTTATTTTTTCTTATATATGTTTAACTTTAACAACATTATTATGATTTTAACAATTTTAATAGTAGATTGGTCTTATCGCTGTTTAAGTTATAAACGGAAATTCTGGTCTAAAAAGTATGTAATGATACCATCGGACATCAGATGTAAGATTATGAGATTGGTTCAAAACAGCGTCGTAACAACAGGGTGTTATGAAGGATTAGAAAATACGGGCTCCTAGAACCAGCGGATCTCATAAGGGGGTTCTTAATTTATATAATGGTTTTATAAGGTTTTAAGGAAATAACAAAATAAAATTATTAGTATTAACTATTAATACTTACTTTTAAACATAACTATAAAAGAGGTTCCACGTTATCACGCATATATTACTGTATAAAAATAAATAAATTTGTCAGATGCATAAATTAATTTACAAGGAGAGTCTCGAAAAGAGAACTGCACGAAAGATAAATACATTAATTACTATTTACTATAGTCAATAATTATTAGATAATTACCATATTACCTAAAATGGTTTTGCCGAAAGTTGATGTTTGCACCATTTACCTAATGTTATCAGTTTTATCACCTACACGATGCCTTCAGAAGCCTACTGAATATGATGTTTTGATGATTGTAGCTTATGCCGAGTATAAACCTGAGCCACGATCAAAGTTGTTACGCCACTGGTATATATAAATATTACAGAACAAAGGTGTTCCGTATCGTATCATTCTCATTCTGAAACTGGATTTGAATAAATATTGTTTTAAAAAATAATTTTAATTAAGTTATATCCTTTCATCCTAACATAATATTGTTTAACAGCTAGGAGGAGCTTTACTAAAGCAATTTTTGGTGGCTTTTCCTGTAGTCCGAGAAGGAAAACTTTCAATTTGGCCCACCTGCCGCTATTTAATCGAGGGATATGTTGCGATTTGCCAATAAGTGAATCATCATAATATTAATTATTTTGCTGTGAAATTAAACTCAAATTTAGCTAGTACATAATTAAAATACGGAAGCAACCTTTTAATATCAACCTTCTTCATAATAAATATAAGAGGTACTTTGAGCCAATCATTTTCAAACGGTAGTCATTAAATATGTCCATAATTGAACGACGTTTAAAAATAACTTTTTTATAATAGAAATTAATTTCAATTCGTTATACAAATTTACAGCGACCTTTACTTTTTCAATTTTTTTTTAGTTTTTTGATTGCTGCTATTGTATGATTATTAATTTACAGTAGGTATGCAAAAAAGAACTACAGTAAGTTCATTATTCTTCAATTAATTTTGTTCGCCATTTATTGGCAATGAGCATATAAGAAAATTTCCTATATGGATAGAATAAATAAATCGTATATAATGTAGGTACTACTGTAAAATTGACCGTGACCGCAACAATATTTTGTGTTGCATCAGCTGAAGCACTACATCGACAAAATCAGGTAAGTACTTTGTGTGCTTGGTGATGAAACCAATTCGCGTTTGTTGCTAAGCAGAGAAATTGATTGTGCGGCTTATGCTCTGCTACGATCCTGATAGTAATTATTGTATTTGTATGGGCTTGGTTTAGTTTCTAAATTATACAGAGAATGAGACTTGCTCGACCCTTTCGTTTTAATTTTAAACCTACTGACGCACAAGGATGCTTTATTTAATTTTAAATTTAACGTTGATCATTAATTTAAAACTAATAAATTTCATGATGGATGTATTTTTAGAAAATAATATTTCTGGTATAGATTTTCTGAGAACTTTTTAATACAATAGAATAGATCAATAATTGTGGGTAGTTATGGGCACGTACCTACTTATCAAAATAATTTGCAATGAAAATTTCTATTGTTAATATTTTTATAACTCTTGGCATGATTATTTAAATATTTATTCTCTACTCAATGCAAAATTAACGGTAACTTGGAAAAAAAATAGAAAAACTAAACTCAAAACCTTCTATGAAGTACTAGAAGTTAGCGTGTCTTAATAATCTAAACACCAAAGTGCAAAATTAGGTAAAACTACTAAAATACACTAAACAACTTTCTAGTAACATCAGAACTGTTTTACTTGTCGAGTTCAGTACCATGAAAATTATTAAGCAACAAAAAGTGTTGCACATTTTAAATAAAGGCCAAATTTATTTTGCAAATTTGTTTACTAATATTATTTTCTAACTGAATAATAATATTGAATTAATAGTAATGCACTACTAAAATAAATAAAGTATTTCTATTAGTATTCATCTATAGCATTTTAGACAATTTATTATCACCTAAGGCCGCTTCCACACTATGCAAATATTAGCCGAATGTTTGCCGGAGAATACATATTGAACACAATGAATGCATTTGAAATATTATATTGTTGGAAAGACACAAAATTTTACTCATTGGCTTTTTACACTTCCATAAACGATGTTCCGAAAATTATTAATATTTTTACCAGAATAAAATTCAAAAACAAATACTATTTAATATAAACTTAAGAATGCTACTTCACGAAAACGTGAAGTTATATGGGCATACCAGCTAGCTTCCGATATTATCCAAGTTATCTGAAAGAATGTTACTAAAACTGCGACTATGGAGGTACTTTTAGATCTACAAGCCGGCATAAAAATTACCAAAATTAGGAAATTCAAAACTGGAAACAAAACAGGTCACCTAAAAAAACTGGATCTTTTACAGCTAGATCTGTTTGAAAAACTTTTGGATATTGTTCCGAGAACTTTTGACTTTGAAACACCGTTGAGGCAACACGGCTAGAAGTATATGGAATTCAAATGGATATAAAATCTTCCAACTGGTACACAGATGGATTAAAAACTAAACAGGAAACAGGCATAGCATATTATCTAAGATACGAGGCATCAGCCTTAGGAACCTATCCCACAATTATGTGCAAGCTGAAATACTTGCAATTGCACTATATATCCATGAATGCCTGCAAAGGAATCTAAAGAGTAAATAAGTTAATATAATATCTGATAAAAACTCTTAAGACCAACAGCTTTGAATCTTTGTTCACATGAGAATGCAGACAATCTCTTAAAAACCTGGCCAAGGATAACAAAATTGCGCTTCACTGGGTGCTAAGTCATGAGAGAATTGATGACAATGAAATAGCTGACAAACTCGCTAAAGCAAGCTCAAAATTATCCCGACTGAGCCTGAATCATTCTGTGGGCTATGCAAAACACGCAGGGAGTCGGAGGTACAAAAGTGAGGAACGGAAACAAAAAACCCCTCTGGTACAATACACCAAGACAAAGAAGGCAAATAAATTTGTACAATACTCGACTGCATAGGCTAAAAAGCTTCTTCTCTAATCAAAGAACAAAATTAGACTCATTACGGGGATATCTCACTGAACCCTGTCAGATGAGATATCACCTCAACAAAATGGAACTAAAAGTCAATGACAGATGCAGACTCTGTGAATCGAAAATTGAATCGGCCGAACACATTCTCTGCAACTGCAATTCCTTAGCTCGACTTAGGCTAAAACATTTGGGGCAGATACAACTGACACCCAAAAAGGTGAAAAAAACCTTTCAGGAGCATTTTATGTTTTGCTAGTAAAATTTATTTTCTAAAAACTTAATTAGTATGGTCGTGAACAAATATTGGTCGCAGTTCTGTAAAGCTCTAGTAGTCAATCGACCCTAAGCACAAAACAATTCAATACAATACTAAAACAACTTAACAGCCGTATTCATAAACGATATGCTTTACTTATACTTAAAAAACGACTTTTGAAATAGACCCTTATTGACCTAGTAAATAAGGTTGCAATAAAAACAAATTCGACCTTATTGGTCTTACTTAGCACTTAATACTTGTCTATGAATCTGGGCGTAAATCAATCCTAGAAGAACAGCACCTTATACCACATCATCAATTTGGATTCAGACGTGCACATGCGACCATTTCATCAGTTCATAGATTGGCTACAGAAATTAATGAATAATTTGAAAACAAAATTTTTGTTCGGATATTTTCATCGATATATAAAACATTTGATATGGTTTGTCACACGAGACTTCTATATAAGTTGAAATAGTGTTGCCTGAAATCATAATATCTTGCAGACAGGCATTTTTGTATCAAGTTCCAAGAGGAGAGATTTATTCAATTCAAGCTGGAGGTCACAGGAAAGTATGCTTTACTTGCTGTATAGCTAACGAATTCTCTTTAGAAGACATAATATTTTGTCAGATTAAAAACCTACTCCACCAACAACCATATTTACTAGATATGTGGACGAGAGACCGTATATGTAGCATCAAACGGCCAAGCACTAGCTATTGGCGACTATCTCCAATCATCTCGTTACAGAAGAACACTATAAATCTAAACGGAGCATTATTCTTCACAAATAAAGAAACCAACGGGTGTTCTAATAATTCACACCTGTGTACAGTGACTTGATAGAGTCACTGATAGACTAGACGTCACTGTCAAGATAGACTTGATAGAGTCACTGTACACCTGTGCTCGTATCACCAAATTGTCAGATAAATCTACATCTGAAGACTGATAAAATGTAACGTCATCCATCAGTATAAAGACGCTGATAACATAATATCAGTTAAAAAATACCGGTAAGTGCCAAAAGAAATCAAAAACTTGTTAAAATTTTCAAGGGAGTTAGAATAAATAATTTTACCTGCAAATCCAAAATCAAATGTATCTTTCCACAATAAGCAACAATGCGACAAATTAGTGTAAGTTAATATGTACCTAACGTAGACTAATATTATCGTTGTTCAGCTAATTGTGAACAAAAGTACCGGTTTTGGTAGGCACCAGGTGAAATTAATAAAACAAATAAAAACCAATAAAACTTATTTCTGTCACAAAAATTGATTAAAAATTTGAATTAAAAAAATTTGGCAGCATGGTTTAAATATTAGAATTAACTATAAACACAACAAGATATAACAACATTTAAAACACGGCCCTACAGGTAAGGTAACACTAAATATTTGTTAATACTATTTTGAAAAAATATACCAAACAAAACTTTATAAAATGTGTGCTCTTTATGCAAGATTATATTATTTATAATATTTGGAAGTTAGGATTCACTAAAGATGTTACACAACTGAAACTAATTAATTCTAAGAATTATGTATTTATTTGGCAAGAATACATATACCTAATCCCTAACCTGCAGATTATTCAATTTGATGCGATTTACTTTTACTTACAAAATTGTAATGTAACTGAAATAATCAGATTAATTAATTCAAACAGGTGTCATTCAAATGCCAAAAATAGAATTAATCTATTAGATGATACAAAAGTTTTCTAGAGCATCTAACTTTGAAAAATGTTTTCTTCGTCAAAAATGAAGTTTTTTACTTTTGACCTAAACTTGTACAAATATAAGAATTTCCGCCCTGTAACTCAACCAGTGATCACACCAATCCACCACTGAGGTTTCCATGATAATTGATTCTTGCCTTAACAATCAGACGAATGTGAGAAATTACAATATCAGATGGCTTGTTTACGTCATAACTCGCAAACCAAAATTAATCATTTCTAACTTTTCAAGTGTAAAAAATTCGAGAAAAACACACGAGTGCCGAGTGGCAAACATTCGCCAACACGTAACGTTTGAAACCAGCTCAATAGAAAAACGTACTCGAAACCAAGGCCGTTTCTAGGGATGTGCACGTTGTACATTGCACGAAGGCGACCGATATTAGAAGCGGCCAAAATTTCTAAAGTAATAACAAAATTTGAAATTCATGGGCTTTCAGTTACTGCTAACTAAATTTTTAACGTATTAAGTAATTAAATACTACTTATTAGTTTTAAGCCTGCAAGGATACAAGATTGTAACGCGTCTCTAGGTAATAGTTAGACACTATTGCTTTTTTTTCTGTGCAACTAACGCTAGGACCGGCTCTGTAGTCTGTACGAAACCACAACGTATGCATATTTTTAATCGGTTACCTTTACCACAGTGATATAAACCTCTGCTTCACTTCAATTATTACAAATGATTTGAAATAATAAATAATTATTTAAATTACATGATGATGTAATTTGACATCTAAAATAACTCATTTAAATTGGCAGACTGCTTGGCGACATAAGGTTTCTTACTTCATATTGACTCGAGTAACTTCAAAGCTCTTGTTATTAAATTAAATTAGATTTCATTTTGTACAATGTTTATTCTTTGTTTATTTTAAATGGGTATGCAACATTTTTTAAATATTTTTTTCGAAACCTTTGAGGTATGACCCTAAAAATAATATTGTACCTAGTACTTATGTTGCACAAGTTGGTACCTTATGTACTATGTTAGTTCCAAGATTGTTAAATTTTGGCAGCAAATCAATTTGTCAATTGACGTGCACAAGAACGGTTAGAGCATAACCAAATATATTTGCTTTTTTCAATTTAAATAGACATGATAGAATTGTTTACATTTAACTGTTTTTTACCGATAAGATAAATTATGACATAATTCGGTTATGATAAGCGAGCAGTAATTTGCAATATTTCTCAAGTTTTTTAAAATATATTATATTTGTATAGTATCTCGTTATTTCGTTGTGAGGTGTTTTCAAAATTTGATTATTTTGGAATTTTAATTTGCATTTAATTCAATAATTAAAATTTACTTGAACATTTTTTTAAGAAATCATAAAACTGCTCTCTACTTTGTTAAATTTAATAAGCTAAATTTGCAACGTTGCAATAGAGTGTATAGTGCAACCAGTAAGATAATTATTAAGATCCACATCAATATGAGTGCAAAAATTTAAAAGATGTCTAAGTTTAAGTCCTAAAGGTGTCTACACCGAGTCGTTCCTCTCAAATACCTATAGCAAATATGTCGAAGAATTTTTGGCTTTGGTATCTATGATATCTGATAAGCACGACGTGCCAGGTATGATCATGTGTGGGGGCACCTTAAATGTTCGTTGATGTTTTTGCCAATACTATTATTCTTCAAATTGATACTACAAGGCATATGTTACGACAGAAGTCTTCCAAAATCAATTTTCTGATGAACGTTGGACCAAAGACGTCATACAGGACTTTAAGTTCTTTATTATAAATATTGCGTCAACTGACTTGGATGAATTCCACTTACGTTTAGATCCACCTTCCTAACCATCTGCCAGCACAAAATCTTGTTTTATGAAACTTTTTAGGGGATTTGACGACTACGAATAGACTCGATTTGACCCATGGTGGATATTCTAGAAGATTGATTTAAAGTGATGATAGTAGCTCCGTGGAAGTCAAGAGCAGAAATAATTTAGTTGCCGGACAACTCTTCCGAGTTCAATAAAATTTTAGAAAAAATTAAGTATAAGCCAAATACTAAAAAATACTCTTTTTTTATATCTTTCTTTATATCATGTATTGTCGTGTTTCAAACGTGATTCGGACCCACCCTATACATTTTGGTAAAAATTCATTTATTTATTTAAGTTATGTTTAAATTGATTTTATGTTGTAAGATTGTAAAATTGGCAAGGTGGGGACGAATCACCAAAAATTCAAGGCCTTTTGTCAAAAAATGGTCGACATGATGGACGTGTAAAATTCATGTCCGAGTAATTTTTAAAAAAGTTTATAATTTTTAGAATACAAGTAAAAGTTTTGAAGTTAATAAAGTGTTTTATTGAAATTATTATTATATTGGATTATATTGATTTTGAAGAAAGTGTGAATTTATTTTGGAAAAAAAAAATTAAATGGAAGCTGATTAAATAATTAAATACAAAATTAAATACGAAGGAATTGGAAGAATTCAGATTTATTAATAAAAAATTATTTGGATGGGCAGGATTTTATAAAATTAAAAATTATTGAAGGTAACACAAACGTTGATGATAAGAGGACAGCTGCGATACGACTATCGTAGCATTTAACTTTACCATTTTTGAATATTTATTGCAACGAAAATTGAAATCTAACGCATTATTATTAATTAGAAGATATTATTAAAAAAAAATTTTAAATTAAATAATTTGAATAAATAATACATTGCATTCTTTTGGCGCAGCAACGTGAGGCTTGAAAAAAAAGCAACCTACTTTTTGACCCTGAGATTTTTTAAAATTAAAATTAAATTAAAAACTCGTAAATAAAATAAAAACAAAACCGAAAAATGGAACAAAAAGCTGAAATGTTGCTAAAGGAAAAGAATGATTCTCTTGTTTATGCAAGCACTCGCAGGGGAACAGAAGTTATGCCAACTGAAATAAGCATTTTAACAGATTTAATTATAAAAAATTTTGGCGCTCTAAGCGATAAACTTGAACAATTAAAAGATCAAATAAAAGCAAGAGATTTTAGGTTTACAGAAGAGATTAATGATATGAAAACAGCAATTAATACATTAAAACAACAAACAGTTACGAAAGAAACGCTTAGGGAAATAATAAATAACAGAGTAACTCAAGATGAATTAGGGAAAAGTATTGAGGCAAGTAAAAGGGATGTGATGAATAAAATGCTGGACATGACGCTCAATCCATCGTTTGTAAAAGACGATGTAATTAAAAAATTGGAAATTGAAAAGCAAGAAGCCAGAAGATTAGAAACAGCAAAATTAGAAGCGGTAAAATTGGAAGTTATAAGGCAAGAAGCTGAAAAACTAGAAATGGTAAAGGTAGAAGCAGAAAAATTTAAATTTGTAAAACAAGAAGCCACAAGATTGGAAGCAGAAAAACAAGTGACGATAATAATACGAGAAAAAATTTCAAAATTAGAAAAACAAGATCACACAAGACAGGATGCCATGAAAGAAAAAAAGAAAAACTCGAAGTTTTGCATGAGTCGGGGGTGGAAAAAGAGAAGAGACAACATCCCAGTGAAGTGGGCGCCCCAAACCAAGATTAATTTATGGAAAGTCCGAAAAGAAAAATAAATGAAACAGAAAGAGATGGATTCTGATAAATGGAAGATATTTTTGAAATAGATTTGCCTTTTTTTTATTATTTTAATTTGATAATTTTTGAATTTAACTTTATTTTTTGTAGTGGTATGGTACAAAATTTTTTGATTTATTTTAGTTGAAACACGTCTGAGTTTTTGCTAATCTTGTTTTCAGCTGCGCTTGAAACTGCAATTAGCAACGGGGGTAAGATGTCGTGTTTCAAACGTGATTCGGACCCACCCTATACATTTTGGTAAAAATTCATTTATTTATTTAAGTTATGTTTAAATTGATTTTATGTTGTAAGATTGTAAAATTAGCAAGGTGGGGACGAATCACCGGAAATTCAAGGCCTTTTGCCAAAAATGGTCGACGTGATGGACGTATGATTTGTGAGTCCGAGAAATATTTGATAAGTTCTGTAGTTTTTGAAATATAAAAGTGATTTTTTATGGATGAAGAGTGTTTTATTAAGATTTGTAGTCGGATTAAATTAATTTTGAAGGAAAGTTGAATGATTTGGAAATGTAATTGGAACGGAAGCTTTCGATGATAATTGTAATAAGATAAAGAAGATAAAGCAAGAAGAAAGAAGAAAATAATAGTTAAAAATATAAGTAAATGGTAAAAATTTTTAAATTTTTATATTAAAAATTGTTATAGGAACTACAAATTTAATTGATAATCGGGCGATGCGATACGGCAATCATAGCATTTTGCATTCCCATTTTTATAAATTATTAAATTGAAGTTTCACGAATTATTTTCAAGAATATTATTAATTAGAAGATATTATTAAAAAAAAAATTTTAAAATAATTTGAATAAATTATATTGCAGTATATAATATTCGAATTAAAAAATCATCGAAAGAAAGAATGAATTTTACCAAATCCAATCTATAATTCTACTACATCGATTAAATCAGCACGGGCTGGTGGGTACTCCATACCCATAAAATATTACTTTTTTTAATTTACTCAATACTTGAGCTCAAACAGATGGACCTTTTTTTATTGTTTTCCAAATATTGTAATTAATTATGGTTGTAATAAATAAATTATTACTTTACACATGCTCTTACATTAATTAACTCAGGTTACCCAATTCGCAGTCTGTACACGACTTTAAGCAACATTAAATGAAATTTATTGAACCCTTCAATCCAATTTTAGCAAACTGTTAAATGTTTATCAATATTTGCTTTGCACTTACTTATCCAAATATTGGCCATAAAAATAATAATTGTTGTCTTCATACCTATTTATTTATCATATCTTAAATTTGATAAGAACCTAAATATAGCTTTATGAAATTAAATGTGTCAGGCAAAGCATAGAAAATATATCACCTGATATTGCCTTCATGTCTGCCTGAAAAATTATCACAAAACAACTTCACATTTCTTGGAAATGCTCGTGAAATTCGAGGAATTGATATGAAATTAATAAATATGAGAGCGTGAAGACTGAAGTACTTCCGGGAGAGAGAATAAATATAGATTGTTAATTAATAACCATATTTTAGAAAACCCAAAAAATGCATTCACACCATTTCGGTGTTTCAGAATCACCAAAAAGTAATCACCATTTTTAAAACTAATATATTATACCAGGTTTTTCAGTAAAATACAAATTAAGTTTTCATAATGTTTTAATATTCTGAAAACTACATTTTAATTCCAAAAAACTCTAAAATATTGATATGGTTAATATCGATAAACCACGAATCTATTGATAATAATTATATCTAATTTGGACCAATGAGTAGGTTATAATTTGTTTTTCTGTTACCGTCGCGTTGTGTCGTTAAGGGTGGGAGATGGCCGGACCAAAATGAAATAGTTAAATACATAGTTATATCATTTTCATATTTAATTGAAAATTTATTTTCTTTCGGTTAATTCTAATGAAAATGCGATAAGTCTGACATGACTTAGGTATGCGAGTATTCTTACAATGAGAAATTCGGGTGGATGAAAGTTTGTTTTATTTATTAAATAAATAAATCTTCAAGAGATTTCCGAAGATTTTCTTAGATTTTCTAGAATTTACTTGTACGCCAGAATTCTCTTAATTCCGATTCTCCCATTGAAAAACATTCAATTTATTTCAAATAAATTTTCCTTTAAATTATAAAGCCACCTTTTTATTAAAAATTGGGCCTTAAAATTAGTTACGGCTGGTACGTGAGGGCAACGGAGCAATATCCCCTAGACAGAATATTAAGATAATACAAGAAATATAACTTTTGTGTTATTTCTTTTTCAATGGTAAACAATAACAATAGCCTTGAAGTGATCGCAAAATACATATTTAAAAGAGGTGTTTTAACTTAATTTAGTTAATTTTTATGTTCGCCTCTTTGAGCGAAGGGTGAACCACAAGGCACATGTTTATACACTAGATTTCATTTTACGAGATTCTCGAGAAACTTCTTTAAATTTTTTCTTAGATTGCCTTAAGATTTCATTTCGAAAAAGTAGAAAAAACAAAAAAACTTCCTCTTTTTTTCTTTGCGAAAATTCTTAATTAACTAAATCTATTTCAAATCATACAGACCGGGTGGAGCTTGCTTATATAAAATGAGGAAATCTTTAAACAACACATTTAGCGAAAACTGGAACATGAGTCTCACTCAGACTGCATGATTTTAAATGGATTCAATCGATACTTAAATAGAATAGATAAACAATGGAGCTTTTGCGACAATTTGACACCCTGATCATTGATAACAAAATTATAATTGTATGAAAGTCGATGACCCACCCGACCTCCGGTAACCCTGTGACCTTGTCACATAAATCACTAAGATTACACTTAAAAATATAACCTAATTTTTTCCGTATACGCAGTTGATCCAAATTCGAGCATAGTATTTAAAATTATTGCAGAATCCGCATTGTTTATCTACTTATAGATATGTATATTACTTATCTAATTTTCTAAGATTTCCTAAAATTTTAAAACCTAAAATTAGGTTTTCTCAGCGATTCTCGCCTCGATTTCAAGTTTACGCTGAGACAAAAATACTGATATGTACGGGTTGCAACATCAGAACACCGAGAGGTCTGAGAGAGTATGGAATACCCTGCGGTACCTCAGTAATTGTATGGACTTGATTATACATAGATTAAAATAGAACAATAATTCTTTGTGTTTATAAATATTTTGTAGTATTATTAAGAAAATTCATATTGTATTTATGAAAGATTCATAAATAATTGTATTGACTGATAACTTTTTTTTGAGCAACCGAATTTTTTTTTTTTTACTGAGATATTGCTTACTTACATTATATACATAATTTTTTTATATTATTATTATTTTTTTTAGTTAGAAAGTCAGCGAATACCACCAAACTTTCAACAATAAAAATAATTCTATTTAACTCTTAAAGAAGTTTTTTATTGATGTGAGGTCCATTATTTTATGTTTACCTTATATTTATGGTGTTATATGCTATGTCTATTATTCTAGTGGTTTTATGCGTGTGAAATTCACTTGAAAACTTCTTCGTTAAAATGCTATTTCTATTTTTATAAATACTTATAATATAGGTATTGTATTTAAATATTTTTAAACTGATAAAAAAAATTGAAAGTAAATAAAATATATTTTTTATTATAAAAAAATATGATTTTTATTTTATAATTATAAGATATCATTTTAATAATAAAGGTAAGTGGATATATTTTATTTAAAAAAGCGCCTTAAAAACATGTTTTTTGTAACGTTTGTAAATATGTAAATAATTTATTATGTATAAATATTTTTGAACGAGATAATAAAAATGAAAAAGCGGCGAATCATGAAAATCGTCAAATGCAGTATGGCATTATTAGATGGTTATTACCGATCACCAGTTGCATTTAATCAAAAATTTTACAAGAAACTGATAGTATTTGAATTATGAATAAAAAATAGAATTATTTGAGAAATGAAATGAAATAATCGTAGAATAAAATTAATATTAATTCAAAATGGTGAAAATTCCGAGATGAAGTTTTCCAACTGATACTACAACTAAAACAATCACCAGTAATTTTATTTCAAAGATTACCCAAAAATTCCCAATAAAACAAAAATGTAAATCTAAATGGAAAAAACTGCAATTCACAATTTGTGCACGGTAATAAGCTTCAATAAAAATGACCACGAGGTGAAGCACTTGAAAATTTATTATCAGAAGGTTTTTGTAGACAGATCTCTTATCTATTAAAAATTTCGATTAAGACAGCGCGTGTGTATGTACAAAAAGAAAGATTGATTGAAAAAATGAAATTCAATTTGAACTGCAGAAAATAGCTCAAATTTAGAAATGCAATGCGTCACATAGAAAGACGCAGTTGATAAATTTTAGAAATTTTCCTGTGTGACATGTTTGAAAGCTGACAGCATTTGCATTTACTTGACACTCAAAACACCAGCTGAACGCATTTCTACTTATTGTAGATTTGAAAATCTTGACAGGGGGAATTTTGCATTAATTATTATCTTACATAACAAAATCCCCTATGACTTCTGAAGATACCTGAGGCTTTATTTGTTCTGCAAATTGAAAGATAAAAGCAAGTGTCATTTTGCGTTAAGTTATTCAGCATATTTTTTATCGAATCCCACGACGTTCATGGATGGTGCATACGTTAACGTTGTCATTGTGAGTGTTTTTTGTGAACACAAAATTTTATCACATTCAATAACCACCTGTAAATCATCCTAATTTTGAAGGTGTTCACATGATAAAAGTGTAAAGCACTCATGTGAAGTGTGATTGATTTATGGAATGTCCTAATTGAAAAATTAGGTCAGCGTGTAAATGATCAGCAATAATTTTTTTCTCTAAACGAAATTAATTTTTCGCTTAACATAAACTACGTTAAGTTTACGATTGATTCATGAAAAAATGTAAACTCAAGTGGTGTATAACATAATTTGGAACAAATAAATATCAAATTAAATTTAGATTTTGCTGGCAACAACACCAAAAGAAATATTTTAAATGAGGCCATTCGGTTCTCGAATGTGCTAGAATAGTTAAAAAATTGGTAGTGTTCGTTCAACCTCTGGTAAGACGGACAGTGCCCTCATCATCTTTAATTAACTTGATGCCATTTTTAACCATGACAGCGTATGTCAAACACGAATCATTATGCAATAAAAGTTCACGATAATTAGTCCAAACTGTTTGCATGAAACCTAGAACCAATTCTCAAAAATTATTTTTAAGATCAATTAAAACTTGAGCAAACAAATTTTACTCTAAATTGTTTTGAAATTTTATAAACACAAGGTTGAACAAAACTGTAACATTTTAAGTTTTATTGAACTGCCTCCACTAAACATGTACAAAAAATAATAATTTTATTATGTTTAAGTTATTAACAAACATAAATTTACAAATATAAATAACCACAATAAAATCAGCTAAACTAAATATTTCATAAGACTTTGATCCTTGATGAAATCCTTCTGCTACTCCAGTGGATATTAAATTGAAGGTTTGAATTTACGGTGTAATGATAATTTCAAATGGAAATTTTTCTGAAGGAAACGCCCAACCAAAATTAAAAAATAACAACTGGATGACTCTGAAAGCGTAAATAAACAAAAACAAAACTCTGCGCATTTGATAGGTTTGAAACGCACAAAATTGTCGCAAAAATATAATTAAATAATAATAGTTACATAATTCGCCATGTTGAAATACTAAGTTAAGCTAAAAAGAGCAAAATTAATTATACAAAATAAAGTAAGTTATAGAAACAAAAGTACATTATCGGAATTCTTTACTTCAAAATTGCATTACGTACAAACATTTTTTATGTTGTTATGTTAAAAACAAATATCTGTGGTGAAAACTGAAAGAATTTTTGTTTTAAATTACAGGACGAACAAACACTTGAACACCTTATAAAGATTACCTTCTGCTCACTTAAACAAAGAAAATAATTTTTTGCAATTGCGGAGCTAAAGTAGTCACTATTCACTCCGATTTGCGGGTTCAAAATGACATTTTTTTAAAAAAGAAGGCTAGCGGGTAAAAATGAAAAAGAAGGTATTATATTTTTATTTTTGAAATAAATGTAATAAATTGGGAAATAAATAAAGAATCTTAATATATAAAATCCCAGCTCACTCCTGCTATCCTAATATATAAAATTCCAGCTCACTCCTGCTACAGCGAGTCAATATTTTAGCAAAAATTTTGGAGGGGCGCATTCCCTCGTGGTGCTAGTTATATTATATTATAGTAGTAACATGACTACTAGAAAAAATTTGAATTAAGAAATTAAAACTTATGCTTTAAGTTTCGTAATTGGTGAAGTTCTTACTTTATCTCTCACAATTGCAAAAAATAGTATATCCTTCTCGGGGATAAAATGACTTTTAATCTAAAGGTAATTGCTGCCCTCGACTAAAGCCTTCGTGCAAACAAACCTTTACGCTCAGGTCAAAAATTGGTCACTTTATCCCCTTGTTGCCTAATGTACTGTTTTTGATTTTGATCATAACGTTTGGCATGTTACAGTTTACTTTTTCAATATTATTGTTTAAAATGCAAAAATAAAATATGTGCTTTTCAAAATATTTATGTGATCATAAAAACAACCGCCTACAAATTATAAACTATAGTATAAATTCCGTTATTTTGATCTGGAAAATTAAGTTGTAGGCGATTATAATATTTTATTCGTAGCATGTCATATTTTTAAAAAGCCCATACTTTATTTTTGCATTAACAATAGGTAAAGAGTAAACTGAACCGGGGGGAAAGAAACAAAGCTCGGTGGGCGGGTGTGTTTCCAGAGCTAGGATCGATTAAAATTACACATTAGCCATTATAAATGGAATGGAGTACCTATTTTGAAAGATCTGTTTCAACAAAATTAGGTCGTAATTAAATTTTTTTTTATCTAAATCAACAGATGTGCATTTATGATTTTTATTGCACTGCACTGCTTTTGAAAGAAAACTCTAATAGTCGTGCGATTATAGTTAAAATAAATCCCGATGAAATAAATTTTTTTTAATTTAGAAAAATGCAATAATTGCAAAAATTTTAAAATTCCGATCGGAATAAACGTTTTTTGCTGTTTAAAACAAGTCTAGTGATCGCGTCCGGTGTCACAGACCTAACAATTTTTTTTTAAATATCTTTCGAGTACTTTTATTTAAAGCAAAAATATTTCTAGGTTTTTATCAATTAAAACCGGTGATAAGAAACCAATTATTGCATCTAAATTTATTTTTTTATAATTACTTTTCAATTAGATGTAAACATTATTATTAATAAATAATATACTTAAAATGGTGTTATTTTTAAAATTAGAATTAAAATAAATTTTTAAAAGCAATATTTTGATCATAATATAATCATAGAAAAGCACATAAATTAGAAGAGAATTACACAATAACATAAATTTTGTATAGTAAAGCAAAAAAATCTTTAGCATAATTGTATTTTTAAAAAGAAAACTTAGGACAGAATGAAATTAATTTTGTTAATCCAGGACGAGTTGAGGGATAGACTAGACAAATTTTAAATTGGCTATGGCCCCCTGACCAACCCCCTGTCAACGCTGTTGAACAGGGGGGGACAGAATTAATCGTAAAAAGTAGCTCCCTTTTAAATGAAGAATCTTTGAAATGCAACAAAATATTCTTAATTTTTAGTAAACTAAAAATATTCAGATTTGATTAGTTTTTACTATTATCTATTTACATATTACATTCACTTATTTTTTATGTATATTGTGAGAGCGTCATTCAATTAAAATGTTATCGGAAAATTTCGTCATCTAAAGATGTAATTTTGAAGTAATTAAAAAAACCTTTACTTAGAAGATTGTTATTTGGTTATCTTATGACACATATCGAATATACTTATAATATAAATAAATGGAATAACATAGTAAAAATTAGCATCAATTAACATTTTAATGGAAAATTAACACCGTTTATTAACAAAACATTAAAGATTAGATTAAAGAGTCATATCAAAAAATTAAAATAATAAATTGTTAAAAAATAGAATTAATTATTAAAAAGTAAGATGTCACGTAAACAATTTTTGCAAGCTCATACAAGTTTTTAATTCGTTTTGCAAACACGTCAACTATTTTGCATAAATAAAATACCAAAAATATAATGTAGGTAATAGATTTCTGTAACGATAATGTGGCGATACAAGTTTTTTTTTTGTAATCTGCATGTCATTTAAATTATTCTATGCCTTTCATGTATTGTCAAAAATAACCCGCCTGAATATGTAATTCTAAAATAGCGAAGTTAAAGTGCTCCAAGTCGTACCAATAAAAATGTTAAAAATACTTGTTATTATATTCATTCCCTGTATACCAAATTTAACATTCTCCTTCTAACCCTGTTTTTATGAAACTAAAACGTCCAACGATTTCATAAAAAACAAGCTTGTACTTATTTATTATTTTGTTTTTATATTTTATTCCGGGGGCTCGCCATGTAAATAACATAGTAAATTTGTTTTTTACGTTACCTACGTTTCGTAATTCGGATGGAAAAGTTTAAAATGCAAAAGTGAACTTGGCGCTTTAAATAAATATTAGGTATGTACTTTTCCAGGAAAACAACTGGCATCTCTATATCAAAGTTTTTATTTTGATCTGTCAAAGTAATATTTGGCCTTTACCCTTCTTTTGTTTATTTTGCAAAAAAAAAAAACAAGTAGTCTATAGAACATTTAACATACCATATTATTTTCTAAAATAAAAGACCTATGGTCACCGTACTCATATTCCCTACATAGAAAGTTGCACCACCATTTCTTCAGCCGATACTTCAACCACCCATTGATCTTTATCCACGAACGTTCATTTTAAATCTACAGCTTATTATACTAAGTTACCGCAAGTATTACTTTCTATTTTAATTAGCTTCTATTTTTTAAAGTGAAAGTTTTTATCCTATAGAAAAAGATAAACGAAGTGTCAACCAACTGAAAAATGCATCAACTACTTGTACTTATGCATGCAGCATTAGTTACTAATTTTTTAATCTGACAGTTTATTAGTATTTTAAGATTTTTCAGAGATACAAGAATGTGTCCGTTGCTTTACGTCCATAGACAAATCTTTGCCAAAAAAATTCTTCTATTTTTAAAAAATTATTATTAAAATATTAGCGTAAAATGTTGTTACATTTTTGAAATTTAGATCCATTTCAATATTCAATTGGATAAATTACATTTTCAAATTAAACTTTAATCTATGACGATTGACGAAGGATAATCAAAGTCTGTAATTTGGATAATCAGCATTACATCAGATTTCTTTACAACAAAAACAATTGATATTATAATTACTTGACAAAAAATTATCAGCTCTGATAAAAAATGGTTGTTTTGCTGTTCCTCGTTATATAATAATTTTTAATGGCGAAATTGATTTATTAAATTGAACTTTAAGTATTTTTTGTGGCTTTATAATAATTGCTTCTGCTACAGATTGAAAATTGTGCTCTCTTCCATGAAGTCGTTTGGATTGAAGATTGGCGTACTGTATAATTAAATTAAATTTTATATTCGCATTGGGTATAAATTTGTAAAACACTTTAAACTTGCTACTTCGCCTAGCGAAGCCCACTGACACATTTCTACTTGCAAGAAATTATGCAGACGATGGGGTACTTTGAATCCTCGATGTCAATCCATAAACTTTTTTATCATTGAAATCGATATTTTGTGGGAAATTAATTCCAGTTTAAGTATTTTAAATTTTTTTCTAATCGCATTCAAGTTCAAGAATCGAAATATATTTTAATAATTACGGCCTAGTGACGTAACAGTCAGATTTTCTATAAGCATTTTATTCCACCAACCCCTCGTAGTCCTTTGTAGTGATTCTGATTGGAAAACTGCTGTTCTCGAAATGAAGTCATTGAAATCTCTTTTCAAACGTACTCTGATAAAAGAGTCAATTTATTTAACTAATTTAATATTTCATTAAATATTTTTCAAAAAAAGATTTTTATAGATTAAATAAAATTTTGTGGAATATCTCATTTAATAATGCAAAAATGTTTCGCTGCGAACTTTTATACATTTTTATCTACATAAATATTAAGTTAGTTTCACAAATAGGATATTTTGATACAGCCGTTTTAAAGCGCTAACTAGAACGAAATAACATATTAATAATTATGTTTTCTCTGATTAATATTAAAAATCGCTTTGGCAAACATTTGGAGAATACTGAACTGTAACTTTTATAGCCTAGGCGGTAAAAAATTTAATTATTGTTTGTTTTGTTTAAATATCTCCAGCCAGAAAAATTAAAATGAGAAAAAAAATTTTAATGTGAAAAATTAAGAATCGAAGAAATTAATTAACAAATTTTAATTTTTTCTTTCACCATTTCGAGATTTTTGAATTAAAAATAGTCAAAATTGTTTATTTTGTTACAGTTAAATATTTGCTAACAAGAGGAAGTCTGAATTATTTTGCTTTGTTTATGCATTTTTGCATAATATTTTGCAATAAAAAAAATTTTATTCAAACAGTAATTTTTTTATTTGCTAAGATGCCAGTAAAGCACCTAATTTTTTGCTTTTGCACTTAATTAGCATTTGATTAGAATATAGTTATCGGTTGATTTTGGTATGTACTCATTAATTGAAAGAACTAGCGGAGAAAAAATTTTTGAAATTCTTCCCAAATTAATTTTCAAGTTGTGAAAATGCGTTTTATTCTAAATTTTTGGAATCAAAGGTATGGTACGGATAGCTTAACCACAAATTACAAAAAAGTAAACCTACTTTCATTTGTTTTTCCTTTTTGGTAGTTTGGTAATTGGTAAATTTGTCTAATACTTCCTATAATATTATTTTCTTTCATTTCTTAAACAAAGTTCTATAGATGTACGAGATGTATGTACATAGGTACCGAGGTAGAGTCGCTTATTTCACAAATTAAGTTTTATTAATTTTATGTAGTATTACGGAAGGACCAAACTGACCGTGGCACACCTGCCGCATCCAACAAAGTAGGTATGTAGGTTTTGTTTTACCTTCCTTAATTTAGGGTTTTACCTGCTGACGCATATAATTCATGCAACAAGTCGATTTTGTGTAGTAATTTTCTGATTCATAAATGTGTGTTATATGGAACAAAATTATTGTTTTTTCTACTATAGTTTTACTTTTATGATTACATTGCGTGTTAAGCACTCACGAAAACTATGCTGAAGCTCACATCCGGAAATATTGATTTCTTTCATTTGTGCATGCCGTTCAAAATTCTTGGATACAAAGGACTATTAAATATTCCATATCACAAACTGACACAGCTGCGCTTAATTAGTGTGCACCTAAACTTTTCAATAAGAAAACCCCCTCAAAGATTTTTTACCGTAGTTTCTATGTGATATAACCATATTGAACATTTAAGAATATGATGCTGTCCGTATTATTTTAATTTAATTTCAAATTCAGGAAAGCTCTATTCGATTAAATAATTAAACTTGCCTAATTATTTAGAAAGTAAAGTAAAATTGAATTAAATTTCTCGTAAAAGTACAATAATAATTTCTTATATTCCTATATTTTCTAATATTATTTTAGCTAAAATAGCTGGTATATTTTTAAAACTCTTAAGTAAACTTCCCAAATCTTCTTTATGTTAAGCTTTTGAAAAGCCCTAAAACAAAACAATTTAAACTCCAAATACTGGGAAAAACTTTTTCCTAAGCAAGTATACTAGAACAACTTTGTATAGGTGCGAGTATAACATTAACAAAGAATGATGAAACTGGCTCATTAAATTAAATCATAAGTATTTGGAAGCTGATGTAATTCTATATTTCGTTAATTATAATCCAACAAATTTGCATAATAATAATAAAAACAATTTTATCGTTCCTATCTACAAAGGTTTTAGCGCATATGAATTAAAAATTGCAACGTTTTTTTTTATTGGTGTGTAGATATGCAAATTTCTAATAAAATATCGTATGATCCATTGGTGAATGTGCAAGTAGTTAACCAAGTTTTTTTTATCGTAGTATGTTCTAGAACAATTCGTAATAAATCGACTATAATTCATGCTCAACCTGATTCATATCATTCGCTCATTTATGCGGTTTTTCGATTTATTATTATAAAAAATCCAGTTGTGAAATTTGATGATGACACAAATACGAAATACTACTATTTTCAATCATTTCTACTAGATACCTTATCACAAAATTTTTACGGATGAGTAAATTGTATACGTGATAGGCTGATAGGGTACCCTATTGCGTTTTCTTATTTTGGAAAATTTATTTTTCTACGTATTTTAATTTATCTACGAAAACCCAAACGTTTTTAATATAAATTGCAGTTCTGAACTTCTGGAAGCTCATAATATTAAAATACTACTGAAATGGGAAACATGCTGTACATTACACGAGTAACGCTACAAATAACCTTGTATTTATTCAATATGTGGTACGAATTTAATTAGAAGCAAGTAATCAATTTTTTATTGCTATACCTAGGTTAACGCTATTTTACTCGTTAATCTGAAAATATTATTATCTTGGTGTACAAATAACCTTGACAGTAACGCACTGTCGTGCGACAGAGAAAGGCTTTCGTACAAATTTAACAAGTTCTCAACATGTTGAAACCTGCTACGAATGCTGATTTTGTATCCGTCCACTTGCAGTTGACAATATTTCATTCAAACTCAAACCATTTCTTTCAATTAAAATTTATATGCCTACCTGTACATGCATTTACCATTTGCCATCCTTTCTGCTTTTTATCTCTTTTTATTTATTTCTTTTTCTATAACAAATTCATTGTATGTGATATAAAATTTCGTGTTTTTCAAGGATACATTAAATGTTCGTCCCGTTGGTCCGGAGATAATAATTGGCATAACAACTAAATTAGAAAAGAATAAACGGTACCTATTCAGTTACTATTGGCATAGCTTATAGTATTTAGTATTTAAATAATATTAAGTGGAACAAATACAAATTATAAATGACATAATAATATGTACAAAAATAGCAAATTTGCTACTTCGCTTTATTGCAGAAATAACATTTTTATAATTTATGTTTGCACATAATGGTGTGTGTATTTTGTTCAAAATAAAAACCTGAAATAGGCAGTTTATAACTTTATTTTGCTGATAAAAATTTCTAATTGTTTGCATTACTAATTACTGTCGTTAAGGTACATTGTACATAGACTTATGTACTTATAGATAATGAGCGTTAAAAATAGCACATGAAATAAGCTCATAGGTCTTCCAAAATCCATTAATTAACAGTCGTAAAGTGAATTATTAAAAATTAAACCCAATACTAATAAAAATTCAAGTTTATCATTTTATAAATATATAATTTACTTGGGATCGACGGTCGCCTGTCAACACTAATTGCGAAGGTATCTTATTTCAGAAACTAATAATTTTCTAACATCTGGGTTTACAAATACTTTATAAGTAAATAATGTAATTACTATCCCAACGTCGTATAATATAACTGAAAGTTTAATAAAGCAGCATATAATTTATTAGCTTCAAATATACAATATAGCACCAAAGACCAGTAAACCTTATAAGGGTGAAAAGACATAAAAAAATAATATAGTTTAATTTTTTAAATTGTCAATTTTTCTTTAAAAAATACTGAATCGGACTGACCAGGGACGGATCCAAACCTTGTTGTTGGGCAGGTTCGGAATAATCAATGATGGACAATAATACAAAACGTCCGGTATTATTGTTTGATTATTATTTACCAGCAGAACTTGGTTACTCGGCATCGGTCAACCGTGAACTTCTAGTACGTGAAGGGTGAAGGCCAGGACTGGTTATTGTTCAGCTTCATTCAGGAGGATTACAAACATACGCATAAAACAATAATATAATTCGATTTTCGACAACACATAAGCTAAAAAATAATATAATTAATAGGATGGTTATTTATTTATGATTAATTCGTTAGAGCTACGTAAACCTGCCGAAGATATTAAGACGAAACTAGTCAAAAACCTGCATGTTTGCGAGTTATTAAAAGTTTTTATAATTATGACCGAGTATTTTGACAAAATAGTAAATTTAAAAGACAACAATTTAAAATAAACTACTGTTTTATATTCTAAAGAATGTATACTTCACTGCATCGTGCAATTACAGAGTTTCTAGGGATATTGACTAAGAAGTACTACGTATCCGTAGACCCCGGTGCGTACTGCCACAACCCATAATGTCTATCTCTAAAACCGGGAAGTCGGGGGGGGGGGGGATATGGACTCCATTTTAATTTTGTTTAATTTAATTTTATATTTAATAATGCAATAATTATCGAAACTTTAAAAATATAAGGCCAGATTTAGATCTAACTTGCAGGATGACTGATCAGAGCGTAAACTTTTGCTTAAGGACAAAATTGGTATGCTTGAATTTATAAACGAAGAATTAATCAGGAGAAAGAACGATAAATGTAAATAAAACTTAAATGTTCAGGACATTAATTTTACAGCTAAATTAATTAATGAAATCCTGTATACTTTAGATTTTGTGTTTAGATTTAGAAAAAATTTCTATTTTTTAATAGAATTTACAAATAAAATTATTATTTTTCTTTTTGACTGTGAAATTGTTTTTAATATATAATTATATACCCATAATACTCATGGTATAATACCTAATAACACTACCCCCTAAGTATAAGCATAATTTTTTTAATGTCAAAGTGCCACGGCGCACACTTTGGGAATCACTGCTTTTATACAGTAAAAGCTATATAATTCGACACTCTATAGAGTAAAAAACTTTATTTTAAAAATTAAGAGCGTACATTTCTTAGCTTATATTTCAGAAATATTATATTTCTTTGTTGAGGGATATCTACAAAAAGTTGCACTTAGTGGCGAAATTTAGCTGTCACTGTTGAAATAATTAATTACTTATACTATCTTATTAATAAAAAACCCTATTTTGTCTGTGTGTTCCAGCATTATGGCGTTCAAAAGCACCTAATATCGGACGTATTTAAATATTTTTAAATCTTTCATTGCCCCATATAGACAAACGTCGTCGGTGTCTGTCGTAAATGGATTAACGAGCTTCTCATTAATCTTATATGGATTATCGTGATTCTCATAGTAAATTTGTTGTAACATTTTATAAAAGGAAAAATATCAGTAATATAATTATTACTTTCCACTTAAGAAGTCATGGCCACCGTCAAATTAAATATAAAGTGACTTAACTAGGAGATGTGAACTCACATGAAATATATTGAAAATTTTCTGAAAGTTGAAAGTCTGAGACTTGAGCCGTTCAAATCCACAAAATATCGAAAAGGCGTAAAATATCTTAAATAAATAGCTCATAAGCAAAAAAAATGAAGAAACTACCACTTTTTAATTTCTACATTTCTATTTGAATATTTTTAATTCATAAATAAATTGTTAAGTGACATAAAATTCAAGATATTCTAGCGGAAATAATGGATCTAGAACCTATGAAAACTTAATTAGACAAATATAGTTGAGATAGGGGTCAGTATAAAAACAATAGAATTGTCCGACGTTTCGGGTCTTTATTGACCCATTATCAAGGTTACAATTAAATACAAATAATTAAAAACTTGCAAAAATTACAAAATTAAAAAATAATAAAAATAAAAGTAGTAAAATATAGAAAATACAGAATTAAAAATTACAAATTTTAGTTTAATAAAAATATAAAAATGGAAAAATTTGAAAATACTTTAGATGAAATACTATTTCTATATATAATGAAATACTATAAATATACTATCAAATTTGTAATTTTTAATTCTGTATTTCTATATTTTACTACTTTTATTATTATTTTACAATTTTGTAATTTTTGTAAATTTTTAATTATTTGTATTTAATTGTAGCCTTGATAATGGGTCAATAAAGACCCGAAACTATACTATATATACTAAACTATACTATAAACTATTTCAACTATATTTTACTAATTAAATGGAGGGTCAACGATATAAATACACTACTATGAAAAATTACCTGATGTTTATAGAATACCACATAAAAAATTGGTGCTTCCGTTTACATATTGTAAATTGATTACCAAACATTTTTCGTGATACTATAAAATAACAATGGAAAAATTACAAATTTGTGTAATTGTCATTTTCAATTGTCCAGGCGCCGAACCCCCTGAATTCACGACCAGATTACATGTTTTTAAAATTTATTTAGAATGAATTTTCTGGAAGATGGGTAAAATCACACAAAAATTTGTCAATTAGACTTGGGTTTGAATCCTGATTTATCCTGTTAGGTGTTTTTTGTTTGACTAGGGTTAAGATTCATTGTATTGATAACCACGATGATTTAAATAAAATTTTCGCACAAATGAAAAATATAGGTCAAATAATATTTGGAAGGTTTTAATTTACTATATAACACCACAGCGATAACACCTACGGCCTGATAAATATGTGATAACGTATAAATATTGCACAGTCAAGGTCCCGGTTGGACTATGACTAACCGGAGAAGTGCCAACTTGTCTCAATACAATACTTCCACGTTCAACTAACCTTGGTCTTGCATCAGATATTACATCATTTTTTTAAAATTCAAGTTAGCAGATATAAACAATTTTTTTAGCTGTTAAACGTAAAAAACAGAAATTTGTATAACGAAAATAATTAATTATTCAAACTTTACATCGTTTCCCTTACGTTATCGATAGCATTTGCCATTGAAATAAAAATATTTGACTAATGAACTCCATATATTTTTAGTTGTTGTCGAACTTATGCCAAAAAATATTTTTTCATTCCATCAAAATTATTTTTATTATTCAACAAGTGAAGCAATTAAAGTTGGAATCAATAACCATAATTATACTCCATACTTAACGACTTGATTGATATTATAAAGTTACAATTTTGTAAACTAAAAAAGCAACCTTGAAAGCTGCACGAAATTTTAAAGTTGAAATTGCATTTTTTGCTAATTAAAATATGTATATTATATTCAAACGATTGTTTTCTATTATTTATTACTTCTATTATCCAAACAAAACAATTTATAACTGCAAAACAATCTTTCCTGTTTTCGGTTATTGGATTTCCAGGATGATGTAAGGTGGTTCCGAGTTACACATCTACCGATTTGAAATACTGAAAGCTCGTGCATCAGCCGCAACTCTTTTGCGTCAAAAGCTTTTTTTAATAATTTGTATCTCGGCTGTAGTTATCTTCTTTTGGTACGACGATTGAATTAATTAACTTCCCAGATGAAATGGTTAGGCGTTGTTAACGTCATACCAGAAAAAATTAATTTTTTCATTATATGTAATTTGCTATTATGAAGAATAAGGATGCTGGACCGGTTTAAAATAACCTAATTATAAAATAAGAAAACTCACGAACAAAGGAATCATTATACAGTAGTTCGTATGTGTGAGTTTTGGATCACGTATACCACACGAATCGTTCCGAGCGCAACTGCGGAAAACTTCGATAAGCTCCAGTGGTGTGATAGTGGGGCTCGTTATATAACCGGCTTTTCGCCGGTATCTCATATCAGTTGCTTCTTGTTAGTGTAGTTAGCAAGTATCAAGTTTTAATTGTCTTGTTTCATTGTGTCAAGAGAATTTTACAAAAATGGAAGTTTTAGCAGTAACAAATAATTTAGATTATTCAAACCAAAGAGGTAAGCGTTTTTCAATATTTTTTTGGCTCAAAATTAATTTTCCATCGAGAAAATTAATTTTTGGCAAATAAGTTTCCAACTTCCAAAAATCCTAAAATTCGTTCTCGAATCGAAAAAGTAATTTTCTTTTCGATATTTTTTAAATTTCGTTCGAAACTGCCTTTTTTCACCAAAAAATTGTTAGTATGTCAAGCGATCAGCTGGTTTACCTAGCCGGCCGGCTTTCTACCGACGAAGATGCCCTCCATTGACCTCGCTTGTTGGCTTAGCAACAGCGGTTTCACTTCTGCCTTGAATATAATTCGCTTTCCTTTCCAAATAAATCGTTCCTCTTTTATAATTACTTTACGCGATCGGAATAGAAATTTTTATTTCCTCAATTTCTACTCGTCGCCAAAAATAAAATTGAAAATGATTAATTTTTGTTTTTTTTTTGTTTATTTTAGAAGACTGGGATTACGAGTCGTATCCCACTTCAGAAGAAAGTAATTGTGAGGCGGCAGTAACTACACTTTCTCAGCGCATGGAGGAAGAACTTAGGGCAGCTAAAAGTACACATTTATCGTGCGGCGAAGTCCTGTTACCTTGCGGTCTCCTGCAAGTTATAGCTCGCGATGTATTAGAATTAGCGGATTCGGAACCTTGTGGATTGAGAGGTTGTACCTTATACTTAAACTTTGCGGGAGAGCAAGACTGCAGGAAGTTAGGTACCATCAGATGTGACCCATACACGACGCCTACTTTCGAGCTCTACTTAACCCTCAAACAAACTTTAAGTGGCTGGAATTCCTTCTTGCCGCAGTTCTTAAAGTAAGTTACCAAAATTAAGTGGGCCTTTGGTCAGCAATACTAACGTTCTTTTGTTTGTTACAGAAAAATAACGCGAGGCGGCACAGTCATGATCAGCACAGAGTATGACTTAACAAAGAAAAAGTTATATCGCTCATACATTGAATAAATTTTAACTACAGGGTCATCTACTGAAGACTGAACATATTTTCACATCATCACATTTTCATCAGTAGATCACTGAATCATCAATCGTTGTAATAATGGATTTTAGATGTCATAATTTTCGAACCAAAAAAGCCGTGATAATTTTATCATTTGGTCTATGCTTTTTTGGATGTTGAATCAAAATGTATTAAGTATTTTTTAATTCATTTCTCCTCGTAGATTAAGTTTTATAAATGTTACAAAAGATTAATGTGAAAAGCAAAAGCGTGATAGTATTTTTAGATATAATCGTACTATGTAGATGTTAGGTGTTTTTTCATAGCAATAATAGCTATTTTATGAATTCGAAATTGTCTATGACCTCATTATAATCGCGGAATTGTCCGCGATTATAAGTGATAATGGTATCCACAAATGTAATTTTTGGACTTTATGTGATTTTATGTATGAAAAAGGAAAAGTTGTATTCTATTTAATTTTGTTCCGTTTCGTCATTATTTTGATATTGTGATATTAGTTGCGAAACGACATCAATATTATTGTAGTTATGTATAATTTTAAATCGAATAATTAATTATTGAACTAGCAACTAAATCTTCATCGTGGGCTTCGTTTGTTTTACAGAAACAAATGTTTTTCAGCCCATAACAGTATTGATTAGCTGCCAGTTCACACAACAAAGATCATGGGATCTCAACGAATGATTTAATCTTAAGTTTGATTATTGTAAGATTACAATTGTTACGAGGCTGTAATTTAATTTAAACAATTTTTTATTTTCAGATTTTGTATATTATGTAGTTGTAAAATATTGTTTTGCAGTGCTCCTGTGTGATAGTACAGTTAAACTGTACACTTCTCGAGCTTTTTTACATATTGTAAAATTATTAAATGTTAAGAGATTATAAGTTTTATAAAAGTGATGAAAAAAAAATATATATATTATACTTGAAAAAATACGTGTTTTTCTCCTCACAAAACAAGTTTCCAAGTGTTCACATTAAGAATAAATTAATTTCAATCAAAACAACCTTGAAATATAACCGGAAGATATTTTTACAGATTAATATCGAATTTCAAGCCATAATCGTAATCCGATACCTACGTACAATATCATTCCACAAACATTTATTTTCGATAAATCAAAGTTGACTAAAAAATATTTATCTAAATTAATTGAAAAAAACAAGTTTATTCTGCAAACCTATCGTATCGGAGTGGGAACCAAATTTTAAAAAATTGACCTAAAACTAAATGCGACTAGAGGACAAAAACCTGAAAATACACTTATTTTCAACTCCTCTCGCAACGTTATTTTTAATTCGAAACAAATAATATAATATTACGATAATACTATGTCGTACGCGTATTCTAATGTATGGAATCTTCGAACAAAAATACGTTTTCAAAACTAAACTTAATTCCAGTTTTCGATAACAAAAAATAATTCGTGACATTATGTCAATTTCTTTAGTATGTTCTACCAACTAGTTTAGTTTAGTTTTACAGGCAGACGGACAGACTACGCGTCGAAACCAATCGAGGTCCTAGATTATATCAACAGAATCATAAGAAAAAACTTTTCATTCCGGAAAAAACAAGTAGTTTATAAAATTTTTAATTATACACATAAAATAATAATTGAGCTTTTACTACGAAATTATTAAATTTCTAATAAAATCTTGCCATATTTTTTAATTGAACAAAGTTATTGATTTTAAGATTGCTTATTTCAACCAATTATGCTAAAAATACATTAAACAAAACACAAAATGTATTGAAGATATAAAAAACGAAATCAATGTTCAGTACGTTTTCCAGAACTTCTAATTAAGTAATATCTATAAATAGTAGTTTTCCACTCTAATTAATTTGAATTTTAAAAAGTTTTGTATTCCAACTTGTGCTTTTGGAATAAATTTCGCCGCAGGATAACGTCAGAACGACGTAGTACAAAGGATGGGAAAAATAACAGAGTTTAATTTTTTTTTAATTGCATTGCTATTTCGTATTTACAATTTTAATTTTTTATTAAACATAATTATTTCTAATTTTTCATATTTTAATTTATAATTTTCAGAAAGATTGTCACCTTGAATCAAATTTTTTCTGAAAAAAAAATATGTAAATTTCTTTGTTCGTAAATATTCATTTTAAATTTTAATTATTAATAAAATACTTAAGTAACAATAATTAATGAAATTTTACTGTTTAGTGCCATTTTTTGAATGGTAAGCAAAAGACATAAAAGTTACGTCTAATAGGGCAGATAGTACTACTGAATCTGTAACCTTCAGATTTGGTTGCTATATCAGATCAGCTACATAACTTATGTTAGTAACAGAGGCGTTAGTTAGTTCTCAGAGGAGGTCATATTGATTTTTCAAAGAAGGGATTATCATTTGATAAATATAATTAAATTATGAATTTTATTTGTAAAAACTGTTATACTTATAACAATCAATATTATCAATGTATTTCTCATACAAAAAAGGGGAACATGGTCCCCAAGACCCATCTTCTATGACCGCGCTTGGTCCCTCGTACATGACAGTAATTTTAACCTTAAATTAAATTTTAATTTTAGGAAAGGTAGATTTGAAAATCATGATCAGTATGAAAAAATGTAAAAATTTTTTAAAATCTTACCATAAAGAGAATTGTATACTTAGTGGCAGTGGCGTAACCAGAACCTCACTCTATAAGAGATTAAAAAAATTTTAGCCCTGAAAATGTTCCTATAATTTTTTTAATTTTTAGTCTGGAGTTCTACCTGCATAGATTCTCCCTACTTACGTCACCGTTTAGTGGAGTAAAATTAAAATTGAAATCAATGAAATTATTAATTGCATTAAAATATGCATAAAAACCAAAAAAAAATTACACTATCTAAAAAATTTGATATGAATAATATCGAGTTACACTACCTAAACCACTTATCTATTGATTAATGTAATTATTGTAAACCTTTGCTCTATAAATTCTAGAGTATTATGAAGTAATTTAAATATAATTGAATTAGATTGTCCAGGTGTCACTAACTTTCCAATATTTTAGGTTAGTACGAAAAGTAAATCACCTTAGTAGACTGGTGTACGGCTATTACGGTAGTCCGAGGAAGTCCCAGAGAGTTTAGTAGAGTAGTCAAGGAATTTCTAGGTAGTCCGGGTAGTCAGAGGGATTTTGGGTAGATCTAGGTAGACTATCTGTATAAAAAAGCATGTGAATAAAAAAAGAATCACTGAGTAAAAATAAGAAAAATAGTCAAAATAAGAAAGTCAACCAAAAGAAATGAGATCCTGGATAAGTTTAACAAGAAAAAATGCACAATGTTTGCCCGAAGTTTACCTTCGGCGTTCATAACTTAAAATAAAGTAATAGGAGGTACGTTACGGACCGTATTTGTGTATTTGTAGTATTTTGTTTGAACCTTTCATCTGTAATAAACATTACAGTCGTTGATGTCATTTAAATTATTGTTAAACTAGATTTTCCTGGTCGTGCGGCCTAAGGGCCGCACTGATTCGTCACTTTTCAGTAAGCTCTTAATTTCTTTAGGTTGTCAACTTAAAAAGGATTAACTATCAAGTATTTCGGTCGAACAGACATAGTTTAATATTTGATACAAATTAAAAAATAAATTTAAATAATAAATTAACTTCTAGATTAAACAAAATTTTAAAACAATAAATTTATTAATTGAGCAAATTTAAACATGGACTTTGGAGACAATTTAATGTGATTCATCCCTTCCAGATTTTTGAAGTAATTGAAGAAATTGATCAAATTGTGTCAAGACATAGAATTGAAGAACCACTTGTCTTTGTTATGGCGGCTTCGGCGTATTCGGCTCGACAGCCTATTATAATTATATAAAATTGCAAATATAACCTAAGCAACGAAACTTTATTTTCAACATTTGGAAAAAATAAATAAGAAAGTTTTGAAATTTGGTATGAATGTTTGTTTGAGCTTACTGTTGAACCTGAAAAAAGTCGTGAAATGGGAAGCTCCGTCATCTTGGATAAAAGAAGCACTTTTTTTTCTATAACTCGTTATTTATTAACTTGTTAAGTAGTTCTGAATATTAAAGAATATTAAATTTCCTACAAGAACAATACAATTCATTTTTTGTGAAACTATAGCTTTTCACGATGAAATAAATGGCAAATATCAAGCAGATCGATTAATTCTTCCAAAAAACCTTTTTACATGTTTACATAATTTATTATTATTTGCTAACTTTGTTGTTATGGTTACAATTTAGTGGTTCAAAAATATTGAAAGAATTTAACGATGTACTGAGTATGACGAACAAACCAATTACTTAATAGCGCATGCTTCTAGTCTCTGGGACGGAGAAATTCAAATCACAGAATTACGAAAATAATTTACATAGATATAATAAGGTTGCAAATCATTTTCTATGACACCAACAAATTTCTTCAAACATCAAGTTACAAATGTAATTATAAGTATAGATGAAATTTATAAAATGTAGAGCCTGCCTTGCTGCAATACTTGCTAATTCTGTTCCGGTAACGAGGATCGCAGTCAGATCATGTAAATAAATTCTTGTAAGTGAATATATTTTTCCTCGGGCAATAAAAAGTCTCTCGACTTTTTAATTTATTTAATTCGGCAGAAAATATTATGCAACTACAAACATTCGCAAAGTAAATATCAACTTAGAATGTTGTCAATTTATTTATTGACAACAGTCAATAATAAGTTACAGTCAAACGATGGTTTACCATACATTAAAAATTTAGGATACCAAAACACCAGGAGAAACTAAAATTTCTTCTAGCGGTAAAAAGCTGCACGTAAATTGTTGGGCAGGAATTAAAATGATGATATTAAAGAAGAACTACAGATCTTCTCTATAAAAGGCAAGGTTTAAGATTATAAGCTCTAATCTAATGGAAGCAGCATGTGCAAAGAATGGAAGACCAACAACTGCCAAAGGTGCTATATTCACGACCAACTACGTCCAAGAACGAGATGGGTTGATTAGAAATCAGAACAGATCTATGAGGCCTACACGGTGAAGTAGATGACGACGACCAAACCATCAAAAATTGGTGTGCAAAGTTTAAAGAGAAATAAAATGACACAAAAAAATAAAACTCAGATCGGTCAATTGCACTCAATGGTTAAGAAGAAAACGGGTTCACCAAAATTCATGTCGACTGACTTCCACCCGACTGCTTGTCTTGCATACTTCGCACGCTATCAAATGTTAAAATTGCTTGGTTGTTGTAAAAAATTTATATATGATAAGCAAGTGATATGTGACTCTATCTGAATGTAAATTGGCCGCTAAGGTTGCTTTTTATATTGATAACGAGATTTAACTAAATGCTTCTTATATTAATGATGTGGTATAAACAAATCCGTGGGAATGCGAAATAAATACCGTTTATCAGCATACACAATTTATCCGTACTCTTTATAAATATTCTGAATGTCTGCTAATGTCTGCTAAGCAAAATAACACGAGCAGTACAGTCAAAGAGGGACAAACTCTAGTCTCTAATACAATTGCAGTTTCATTTTTTTCAATATAAGTAAAAATAATCCCAAGAGAAATGTATTACGTAATATGCTGAGAAATACCTATGTTACTAACTTCGCTTATGTTCACAATGTTGGACAGAATAACGTTGACATTTAATTTTAAATGATTTACGCCAGTGCAAGCGCTAGGGAAGTTTTTATGACAACAAACAATCTAATAACACAAATGTCTAATCAAAATTGTCCATATCATTGGGGAGAATAATTTTACTACCACCACTCGTAATATTCTGGAACGATAACAATGTTTTCGTTACAGAAGGTTTATCTGAAAACTTTGATAAAATAATAAAAATATTAACATAAAGTATAAAAGATCCCCACGACAAGAATTTTGAGTGGGCATTGTCGATAATCATTTTATACCTAACAGTTTTGAGTGGTATTATCGATTACATACACATTATTTGTATAGTTACATTATAATATACAAATTATTATAATAAAATAATAATGGTTTGTTAATATTAATTAAAAGTGCTAAAATATGTAAAAAAATTCTATAACGATTGCGTTTACGTTTAATTTTTTAACTTAACTGTGTAATAATAAATTAATTTATAGTATGCTTACATAACTAAAAAATTGAAAACAACAAGATATTTATCTTATTGGTTCGGGCCCCAGCTGGGGTGAATTGTGGATTGCTGATGTTCTAACATTAAATTACTAAACTATTAATGGCTCGTTATGAACTAATCAGCCGGATGCAGAGGCGTAACTTGTGAATACTATAACTATCTATGCGAAAGGTGCTGGTAAGCAAAACTTTCCGTAATAAAATCATTTTCTTCTTAACACACCGTACGCCACAATTAAGAAAAATATGAAATATTAATCAATATAACAGTCCCTTTGAATATGTACATTTATTTAGATATACCAAGAATAAGTAATCAAATATCTACTTTTCATCGTTCCTAATAATATGACCATTACCTAACAAAAAGTTCGGTCAAGTACCTACATAATATTTATTTCAAATGATTTTAAGTCATTAGTTTTTGGCAGAGCTATCAAAAGATCTAGGAGAAAGTATTTCAAGTGCCGAATATTAATACATCATATTTATTATGTACTTTATAAAAGTATTTATAATATCTTAAATTAAATAAATGAAATAACTCTCTTATATAAAAACCAAGATGTAGGAAATAGTACACCAAATATTCTGAATAGTCACAAATGATTTAAAAATATTGTATTATTTGTATTAAAATACACGTTCCGCTATGCTATGCTTCGCCTCGTAAATGCAAAAATTGTTCGTCAAGCAAAGACCAAGTACATTTTAGACCTTGCTGGTACGCCAGGTTTTAATAGTAACCGTCTTGATGGAATGCTGGAAATAGCAGTTGCTAAAGAATAGGAAGAAGATTTTCATAATTTTTATTTATTTTTTACTGACAACTGTTATTAAATTTAAAATGGCTATTAAAATAGCCCAAAAATATCTGCAGCATTTGAGAAAAAGTTTTTTTTTTAATTCGAGCAATTTCCAGTGTTAATTTGGGTAATTCGTGGGTTTTGTAGTTAATTTCCAGAATAGTTTGATTGTTTCATACAATTTTGAAATACTATATGTGAATTATCGGAATCCCCGAATCTGAGTTTTCATTTTACAGGACAATAACATGAACAAATCAATTTATTTTTTCATGCTTGCACAAATAAATGTTAAAAGCTTGTGGTAAACAAGCAATTATTTAAATTTTTATAACATTCTGACAATAAAAGCATAAAACACGAATTGTTCTAGGTATTGCTCTTAATTTAATCGACAAACAACAGTTTGAAGTAATTCCGTTAATTTTCTTAAAAGCTGAAAAATTCTACATCGGGCTTTAGTAGGTATGCTTACAGAAAAGGTCCATCGTAAATGTAATATATGCTTTTATCCTTGACATAATGAGATAAAGAATTCCATGACAAACAATTCTTCGCTGTGAAATATAATATGTAACCCCTCTACTTTCCAATTGTAGAGGTTAAAAACATTAAAAAGAAGTAAAATACTATAAAGGATTACTTTATTATCATAATATAAGTATAATTTGCATTCGTTTCCTATAAATGGGACAACACTTTGAATTTTGATTTTGAATGATGAACTTGTTTTAAAACAACAAATCAGCAAACAAAATTAGACACATGCAGTGGTGAAGGCCGAAAACCTTTCCAACAAGTAAAACTTACAGTTTTAGTCAAGGAGCTATCTCTAAATTTGTGTATATCACGACAATGACAATTTTATGTAGAAGAATAACAAAATTTCTTTTTAAAACCTATTGTTTGTATTAACTCATATAATTATAGGCTGAAAAGCAAATTTCAGCAAGGTTTAACTCAAAACGCCGTAAAAACTGTAAGTACAACCGTGTACAACAAATTATAATAGTATACAATATAATTATACAAATTAATATTAATAATTGATTATATTGAATAATATGATTATTCTAATGTATTTTAACATATATAATCTCAGTATACTAATAGTTGCCTTTATACAGACATTCTAAGCAATTAGGGAAAAAAAATACTTTGTTCTCATAACTTTTAAACCTAAGACACACGCCGGGGTGTCTGTGTAAAGGCAACTTTTTTCAACTGCCAAGAATAACTACATGGGCATTTGGGCATGGCTATGGGGCATTTAATTAGCAACATAGAAATCTATAGCCTGATATTCTTATTAAAAAAATTCTGAGTTTGAGCTTCTTGAATGTACTAAAGTGCAAAGTCATATCTTTTTCAATGAAGTAAATAGTGAAAAGCAATCAAGTGATAGTAAAAAATAAAAGCCAATCAAATATCTGATAGAAAACTGTTAGAAATTGAAGATAAAGTCGTATTTTTGTTAATTTCAGTTTAGCGATAAAGGTTTTTTTTACAGATACATTGATTGTGTTAGCTTTTATTATATATTTTACTGATCAATTATTGAAAATCGCATAAAATTTACGAACGTTTTCTTTTAATTCTTATTTAAAAAGATACAGTTTGAAATAATTTGTTTTGATTTCCATACAAGCAGAACACTTCTGATTTAAAATGTTTTTGACTTTTAAAAATAAATGTATCTTTGTTGCGTCTTAATTCTTGCGACTGGCTTTCAGTCAGTGACAAATGACAATACGGCTATGGCAAAAATAATCAAAACATCACTTGTTTTTATTTTGCAGTCAGTCGACTTTAACCACTTGCGGTTAAAGAAGCAACAATTTGTTATATCAACAATGAGTTTTTTTTACCTAAGATACTTTCAACTCAGGTTAGTCGTGTTGCTTGAATCGGGACATGGAATTGCTCTGACAATAAGTTTTTATTTGTTGAAATTCATAAAAAAGACCATTAAAAGGTTAGTTAATGCTATTAGAAAACACACGGTAGAAATACTTATAAAGGAAGAAATAAAACAGTTACACGTGCGTTACAACATTTGCATGTATTAAAAATTCAAAAGTTTTTTTTGTGTTTGCAGTTGCGAATTTTTAATATGCATAAACGGTTGGAAAAGTTTTATGGATTAGTTTAATATCTGTAAACGTGGGAATACTACAAAATAGTCGATAGCTATTAAATATTAAAAAGTGTTACCATTGTTAATGTAGTTTTGGCACGTTACATCTATCCCATAATGGTTTAACACCCTTGGCATTAAATATTTCCACTTTTGTGACTACACGCTGATGCGATCTTATATAGTTCCCCTTTAGCGGTTATCTTTGTTTTCATCCCTTTCAACTACATACAAATTATAATATTTGTATTCATATTTGATTGTACTCGCAACTCAACCCTATAAAGTTTTTCAATCTCGACGAGTAATTGCAGGGCAGAATAAGAGAACCAAGCTCTATTATTAATTTTTGAAGTTGCGTTTACTGGTCTCACAAAAGCTTTTCCACTTTTCTAATTTACAAATACACATTAAAATTTTAATGGTATATTGTAGAATCGAAGACTCCACGATTATGATCCCAAAAATGTATCTTTCTCTTTTATTATAGGATAATAAAATTTAAGGTGTCTAAAATCTTACCAAAGTGATAAGAAATCATCATCTTGAAAGCCATGCAATAACCTTGTAGTAAACAAAAAGCTCATATCATAAACTTAAACTTGAAACCAAAAACAGGTTTTGCAGAAACTTGAATTATCAGATGGGCAAGGTAGGTATACCGTACCGAACTAAAGTCTATTAAAATAATGAAGGTGTTTTTTTACTGTAAATAAAAAATAAAAATCCTAAACTGGAGAATCCTTCCTATCAGAAAAAATATTTTGATCTAAATTGCGGCCAACTTGGTTGATGGAATAGAAACCAGAAAGAAAGTAATTTAGCTTTATGGAATCCTATCTACTTTAAGTTCAATTTAAGTCACAGCACAACCGAATAGCTCGAGAAAACACTTCCAAGATTACGAATATATGATAGGAAGATATGACGAATCGCTCTGTAAAACCTACGTCTACGTCACTTGATTATAATAAGCAATTTAATGGTAATCATTTTTTTAAGTTGTAATTTTGTGAAATTTACAAATTAGGTATAATGATGGTAATTTAGTATGCCAAGCTTAATTTATTCTTTAAATGTGCAAATTGTGACTTATTTATTCGAATCTGAAGTCGAATCTAAATTGGACATAATAAAATTAAAATCAGGTATTTTTCAAATTGAAACCGTTTTTTGTCTGAAAAGCTTCTTCTTTGTTGGAAATTACCGGTTGGCAACAAAGAAAGTTGGGAAATAATTAGAAACGAAAATAACTTTTTGCATATTTAAGACAAAATGCTGGTTTCAGTTTGTTTGCCATGATGATGTGGATACGTGACAAAGCACATGAAACGTTTACTTTCAGGAAATTCCTCTCTGTTTATATAATCTTGGTGTAGATTTTAATAACTCGAAATTAAACATCAGTGTAGTATAAACTTTAGTGTTATGATAAAAAGTTATACCTATTTTCTGCACAAGTCAAATATTTCAACACTTAATTAAATTTTCAGAAGGGTTATTTACATCGTTCTCAAAGTCCTTTGTATTTAATAATTAAGCTTAATAAAAAGTTTTGCTATGTAAAGAAAATCTCACGAAACCAAGTTATATGTAGATATTCTTTATAATTACATTGCTGTTGTATAAATACAGAGAATCCTTTCAACATTTTCTGGAAAAATATATAAATAAAATATGTTTGACTTGGGTTTAGATGGCACTATTTCGCCTAAGTGAATTTAATTATAAAATTAAAAAAAACGCTTTTGAAATTGTAAAGCAAGGAAATTAAAATTTGTTCACAATAATAAACAGAAACTTAAAAATAAATTTTTAATTGCAATTCATTATTTACTGTCTTAATATAAACATTGACATTATTTACTATATAATTATTATAATTATTCATTATATTATAATTTAATAGCTAATCTGGCTTTAGTTAAAATTGTAGAATAAATAACAAAACAAGTGCTTAAAAAAAAACTTCTTTTTTTGATAAAATCTTTTATTTATATTCATAAGAAAATATTTTGTTTGTATGTTTTAAGTGGAAAAATTCATAGGAGATACTGAAATTGTGAAATTAATTTAAAAAAGTTATTTTGCAGAGAATTAAATTTTCAAAAAAGTCCGTGTTCGCATATATATTATTATATTTATCTTTAATAGTTTATATATAAGAGTTTGCAACTAAAATGTATAAATCTGTGATTATTTTTTCACCAATTTATATTGTTTTTACCGATTTACTTTATACACGAGAAAGAAAATCTTTCATCGGTGTAAGTTATCCACTAAACTCAAGATGCAAGATGTAGGAAAATTAGTTTACAAAAAACTTAAAGGTTCGTGTAACCCTAGCGACTTTTAAGTATAAAATCAGTATTTAGTACTAGTAGGTACGCACTCTTGTTTCCCAAAAATTAAAAAATCCAGAAATTAGGTTCTTTTGGAATAACCAATACCAACCAAATTTCACCAATCTCTACGTGTGAATCTCGTTAATTCATTACATGCGTCATTAAGCAGTCCCTTCACGTATAAAAAAAATTAATCTGTTTACATATAAGAACTCTGTATCTGTATGTAATATAATTTATCCCAGTAAAAGCACACAAATTTTCGACATTTAAGACCGAAAGGTCTGAGAATATATTGAATACCTCTAGTATCACAGTAATAGTATTCAAAATGAAAAATTCTTTTCATGGTAGATAACCATCTTACTACACATCATAAACTGAAAAAGTCAAATAGTAATTTGTGCCGCGGGAGCGTATAAAATTATTGTTTGTAATAATAATTATGTATTTAAAATGTAATAGTATATAAAAATACCTGAATATTTGAATACTAAATTACTTAAAATGTAATAAAAATACTTACCAACTGCTGGAAACTTAATTTAAATTATTATGCTATAAACGAATTATTGACTATTTTTTATACGTAATTGTACATTGTACATAAAAGTTCTCTTGGTTGTGTCATTACGAGGGGGGGGGCGAGTATAATATACATCTCTCCCTGTTTATAAGTGTTATAGCTCACATGCTTTCAATTGGTATTAAGTTGAGTTTTTATTTCTAGGTAAACCTGAGATACGACAAAAAAAATCGAACGAAAATAAATCTGGGGAAATCTCAGAAATCTCTCTAAATTTGAGAACATCCGCATCTTACAGCTGATGATTGATAATAACCAGGGCTCGGAACTTTATGCGCTAAAAAACAATGAAATATGTGCATACGTATGAGCTAGAAAATAGTAAAATATGCGGTATAATATGCAGTAAAAATTAGGATAATATTATGCAAAATTTATAAAAAATATTGCTTAATCTTAAAATGACAAATAAAGAAAGTTGTAACTGTTAACATTTATTGAAAAAACAAAAACAATATTAAAAATAAAGAATAAACTTTGGAAAATCGAAATAGTACATTATGCAACAACAGGATAAAGTGACCAATTTTTGACCAGAGGGTCAAGGTTTGTTTGCACGAGGCTTTAGCCGAAGGCAGCAATTACCCTTAGGTTAAAAGTCACTTTATCCCCGAGGAGCATATACTATTTTTTGCAATTGCGAAAGGTATTATATTATTAGTATTATATCGTATTATTATATAATATAATATTATATAAGTATTATACCGTCCAATTTAAAAATATTTCCTTGACAAAAATGTTTTTCCCTGACATATTAGCGCTAAAAAATTTAAATTCCTTGACTTTCCATGACTTTTCCAGGTTTTCCATACAAGTAGAAACTTTGTTATAAAATTTATAATTTTTACTAAATTTTGTTAAAAATGTTAGGTTACTTCTGAGTTTGTGGCTTCTCGGGCAGGGCCCCTGGCTTTCGCGGAGCCCGTGGCATATTGTCAGCCCTGCCACTCTATAGTTACGCCACTGTTAATACCAACATACAAATTACTGCTAAACTAGTAAAATTAAACAATAATTTGTATGGTTAGTATTAAAATAATTTAAAAAAAAAAACACCTACATTTTTAAACTTTGTTTATAAATTAAACCAAGTTTTACTAAACTCAAAATTAAACTCACACTGTACAAGTGCCCCAAAATTAGCAAAATATGCAATTATATGTTTTTAAACCTAAAATATGCGAGTTTGTCTAAAAAGCAAGGAAATATGCAAAATTATGCGACAAAAACTTTTATATTTGACATGTAGGTAATATGAAACGAATTTTTGACTAACCACAATTACAATATGCACTTTCCAAACAAATATGCAAAAACTTAAAGTTCCGAGCCCTGATAATAACAATATTACGATCAAGCTCAACCATTTGACGTCAATTTGATTATTTCAAAAAAAATTAAAATATAAAGTAATCGAAATATAAGTGCTTGTTCACAATGTACATAAACATAAAACGTGCATAAGCCTAACATAAGCATAAAACATAATTTTGACATAAGCCGCAAAAGTGTTCACAATGAACATAAGAAATATATGAAACTGCGCATGCGTATAACAAAAAAATAAGCTAAATAAACGAATAAACTTTCAAACGCCTGTCAAACTTTATAACAAAGGTTATGTTTATGTCAATTTCGTCAATTTATTTCAACTTATGACGAACCACTACCAATTTTAAACCACAAATTTCACTAAATGTAACATAATTTCAATCCTATGTACGAACGTAAGCCGAACATAAGATCAACATAAACATAAGAATTTCGTAGGCACACTGTGAACACTTACGTTGATTTACTACTAGTTCAACTTTATGTCTTATATATGTGTTATGTTTATCTTATGTCTTACGTACATTGTGAACAAGCACTAAGAATCTCTAAGAATTTAGAGCTTCAAAACAAAATTATCAATAAACACGTCGATAACCGTCCATCTATGATTTCACAGCTGTTTAAGACGAATCATAAATTCCAACAAAATTGGATTCGTTCACATTAACATCACTTGCCAAATATAATTAAAATTACTTTTAATTTTGATAGTTTAAACTTTAAAGAATTACAATAAATTAGATTTTTATTGATTAATTACAATTAATTTATGAAGATTTTTCAGTACATTTTCGGAATATTCGAAAACATTTCTCCAACGGTCCAATATTATTAAATATACCTATTAAGTATTATAAAAATAACTGACATAACTGACATTCACATAATAATAATCAGCTTTTACGGAGTAACAGTTTGAGAGGTAACAGATTGAGAGACACCTTCGTAAACAATAAGCTTTTGTCTGATTCGTGAAAATGTGGTTAATGAGAAAAAACGTAAAAAAACTTTTACGATACGAAGTTTGCCTTACTTTTCTATTATTTGTTTTTTATTTTCTGGGTTCGTGACAAGTTTACTCCAAAATATTTGCGAGAGTAGGACGAGAAAGTTCACCACAAATTTGAAAATGTCGTAATAGTCATTTGGTAGAAAATAGGGTCTGTTTCAATTGTATAATTGAAATTATGAGAATCGTTTATCGTTTATCGTTTATCGTACAAAGGGCCAAAATGTACAACAGTACATTCTTTTGGCTGTTACCAGAAGATAAATCCTGCCCCATGGTAAGTTTTTATTTTTTAAAACTATTTTTGGGCATAATTTGCACTCCATTCGGACCTGGTCTTTAGCAAGGTCAAAAATTAATTGAAATACGGTTTTCTATTATTTTATGTTAGATGACTAGATTTAAGGTGAATGTGAGATTTGCTGTCGTTGCGATTCTCTATCTAAAATCTACTCTCCGAACCATCCGCTCCGAGATATTTTGACAAACGCTGTAGCACTACTAAAAACATCAACTTCACACAAAAAGTGTGATTTATTGAATGATGGCCAACAGTCAACTGCGGTGCTCCTCGCCCCTAAAACGGTAAACGATGAACTTCTTGGGTTGTGGAGTTTCGGGGGGATTCTTTTATACTGTTGACAGCGCCCGGTGTGTTTGAGAGATGACTTTCCTCTTTGGTTAGCACGGGGCTAAAACTGGCTGGATCTGTGAGCCCTTAAAGAGCAAGAGGAATTAGTACTTTGCGTGTTAAATTCGCTCCTGCTTATATATAAGTTGAGCACACGGACCGCCAATACAGTGCAACTTTCGAACAAATCATATGTGAAAATCAATATTTCAATTTTGTTTATTTCTTAATTTTAAGGAAAAAAGCATGTAGATTTTCAGTTTATTCGTTTCGTAATAATGTCCTTTTTCATATTGCATAAGCATCTTTAGTGTAAAACTTGAATCATGTGGCATTATACTCTCAAATTGTAGGCAATTTCTTGAAGATGAGATCTGGCATTGTCTGAAACTATGATTGACGCGTAGGTGGCTGTCATAAGCTACAACTGAACCTTTGTTTGCGTATCGGTTAGCGTGAAAAATGTCGAACAGAAAAGATGGGATCAGAAGCGAAAATGCTCCTAGCGGTTTAGAATTTAATGTACCATCACCCAATATCTAATTAATAAGAAATTACTTGCTGGGCGTACGAATACAATTTAAATTTGCTCGCCATTAGCTGTCAGTTGAAAATAATTTTAATTTCGCTTCAAGAAATAATTATTATTCCTACAGTTAGTAGTGCATAGTTGTTTGCTGTGATAGTTTTATATTTTGAAAAAAATTTAATTGTCCTGATTTTTAACCACAAATAATAAATTGTAATAATTTCACTATTTAAATCAAATTATTTTAATCTTCTTAAAACCGTAGTTTATGATTTCGCATAAAAAATTTGACAAAATATAAATAAATTAGTGAAAGGATTTATTAGTCATCTACCTGTTGATATTCATATGACAATGGTAATTAAAACAGCATTGTTTTCACTAGTAAAGCAAATAAGTAAGAATGAGTAATACCTAAATATAAATTGAAATACATAATTTACAATTATTATAAAGTCTTTGTTTATTAAAACCACTACCGTTTCCTAGACCTAGTAATTAATATTAATAATAATTATTGAATCCACTAGAATCTTTCACCATTTCGTAATATTATTGCGGTTTCCGAATACAATTTATTAACATTTTGACAACTAGAAAATTATAAAAATAAAAAAATAACAGGTTAGACGCAATTACAAATTAGCATTATAAACATTCAACAAAGCAAAATGTTTATTCATTCGTTTTCACTTATTTTCATAATCTTTTATTATCTATGCACTTTTCTATCAATGTGAGTCAGACCACAATAACAAAAAATAGCACCCACAACAATTTAGATTATGTTATCACAAGTAGTTGTAATATTATACAAGTGGCATTTCATTGTTTTGTAAATTCTTCGCGAATCAAGAAGAAGAAGAGAAGATTATAAAAATCGAATGAAAGATAGTAAATAGAACAAAATTTTACACCTATTATTTTCTCAAGTTACTTCGTAATTTCTAAGCTTTTTGTTGTCGCTTAATTGTTTAGTAAACTACAGGATGTTGCACCTAATTTGTATCTATAATCACTACATTTACAGTTAAATCATTACAATAAAACTTTAAATGCTCAAAACTATCATACACAATATATTAAACGTAAATTAAGACAATCAAATGTTTAATAGTTACTGCAAAATGTCTAAGTATGAAGAAAATAAAGCAAAAGCACCGACCAATTATTTATTTAGGGAAACGTTAAAGACAGGGCCGTATTTAGACAAAATTTTCGGGGGGGGTTTTAAAAAAATTGCAAAATAAATAGCTAATTTATTAAAATACAAAAGAAGTTTTTCTAAATTTAAATTTTGTTATATTAATTTTTGAAATGTAATATTTGGAGAAAAGTGACTAGAGGAAGGTTTTTTGCCAAGATGGCGGAAACGACAGAAGCCTATATTTTGCTCCGCTGATTTATTGAGTATAATTTTGTACAAGCATTTTTGCAATTAAGATTTTATTTTTGAGTATTGTTATTAGAAAATTTTGTTTGAAAGTATTTTGTCGAAAGTTACCGCAAAAAAATTGAAATATTGTGAAAAAATTGTTTTTATTTAAATAAAATAATTATTTTTTTGCGTGATTTTTCTTTATTTGAGTTCGATATTCAGAAAAAATTTTGATTTTTATGAACTCTATTTAGTGGTTGAAAATAATTTGTCAAAGCGACAAATTTTGATTACAAGTTGACTTCTGGGGGGGGGGGGGCGTTATTGCTGATAAAATTTTGTTCATACCATTTTAAAAGTTTTGTTTACTATGATATTTTTAATAAATTTAAATTTATTTATATTTTAATTTTAAACTCTCATGTAAAAAATCGTTTTTAAATAAAAATTTTTAATTTTAAAATTTGAATAAAAATCACAAACTAAATTCTTATTTTACCGATGGCGATAGTAAAATAATGTTGTCAAAACGAAAAACTAAACTAGATTGAAAGGAAATTTCACAAATCTAAGCAAATGTACACTTATGTATACAAATGTACAAAATATAAAACAATTTATGGGTTTACAATGCCTACTCTAATTTATTGCGGAAGTGTTATTTTAAGCTATGCTGCCCATGATGGTCATAAAATTTATGTTCCCTTTAAAATTTTTGGTTCAAACAATTTATTACAAGTTAAAATTTTTACCATAATAGTAAGAATTAAGATAAAATACCTATTTCATTTATTTCAATATAATTATTTTTCAAAAAATCGAAAATTAATGAATAGGAGTAATTAATAACTAACAATTAATTAAGTGGTCGCAGACTCTTACACAGTACTGTAAATATTTAGGGCATTTTTATATTCTTCATCTTCGGTTTTTATATTTTTGCAATTTAGTAGTACGTGTATTTAATCCAATGTCGCCAATCGCCGGATTATAATACGAATTTCCGATTTTTTAATTTGGGATTTAATTTATTAGAAATATCTCTTTAGTTTTAATATTTATTTAAACAAGGTTTAATGCTTTTGTTATAGTTGTAAAAATTGTTTTAGTTTTTTCTGTTTTTTTTACGATTTCAGTCGAACTTTCAGTACTTTATTAATTGATAAATAATTTCGGGGGGGGTTGTAACCCCTAAAACCCCTCCCTTAAATACGGCCCTGGTTAAAGAATAATATTACACAAGAATAAACTAATAATTAATTTTTCAGACATTCATTACCAGTACTGCATTTCCTATAAACCATTGTATCTATGTTTTATTATTCACTTATAGTTGAACTTAGGTATTCAATAATTTTTTTAATTAAACTCTATAAACAATGGGAATAGGTGTATATGATTTATTTTTAAATAACAGTAATCACAATAATATGCTCTATCAGGGACAAAATTAACACGCGCGTGTCACAGATCACCGGTTAATTTTTTATAGACTTAGCTCTTGATTGAGGTGTGCTAGAAGCCGATAAACAAGAACACAATCTGATTTAGCTGAAAATTGAGCAAAAAAATTATAATTTTTTTTTCACGAAATAAAACAAAGATAGCAATATATGAATATATAGTATAGCAAAACTGTCAAAATTCATATCAGTATGAATATTACAATAATTTTTACTGGGCGATAAACAAGAAGAATCGTTAACTGTAAGATTTGTTGTAATTAAAAGGTAAAATTTATATATCTTTAGTAAATTACCATTCAGTCGTAATGAGAGTATGTATTGTGTGTGTATGTGTATGTGTATGTGTGTGTGTGTTTATCTTAACAACTAGTTAAGTTTAATGGCATGGAACAGAAGTTATGATGCCAACAAATACAAGCACAAAAACCCGTTTAAAACCAGTTCGAAATGGCAGACGAGTTAAAATATTGGTTTATTGATATACATTTCATTTTATTTTATGAAATGAAATATAATTAAAGAAGAATAAATTTGCTATTATTGGCTAACGAACATCATTTTCTGCTCTACTGCTTCGCTGTTGTTATATCATACATCTCTGGAGTATCGAGATTTGTACTACTTACCTTTTCAGAACAGTTAGGTACTGGGTATATAGTCTACGAATCAACCGCTACTGATTAGATCTGTTTCCAACACATGGAAACCGCAAAACAAAATTAGAAAAACTGATACGGTAATTTCTTTAGTAAAAATATTTTTTCTTTGTGTTTGCCTTGAAAGCTGCAGAAAAATGAAAACTCGAAAATGTCGATTTGTGGTACCAATCTGTGCTTGTGAATCCGGCTTCCTAATTCATAATACAACCTACGTCAAAGAAGAAACTGCTTGATGAGTTGTGATTCTACTTTTAAAATTAAACCTTATCGATCCCAAATTTCTAACAACGGATCGTAGAAAGTAATATTCCACCTAGTATATTAAAGTTCTGTGGAAAAAACAAAAACTTTTATTGCTGACAAACATAATTACATTTTATTGTACCAGTTTACTTCAACATTTTGAATGTGTTTGCTTCGGGTAATGTAAATTACTGCAATAACCAATTTAAATTGTGTTGGGAGAATCTTAGAACAAATAGGTCATTTTGATTTATGAGAAATTTATAGCAGGTCCAATGGTAAACCGTAATACAATATTATACAAGCCAGTTTGAGAAACTCTGATCACTCTGATTATATTTATATGGGGGTTCATTTTAACTTGTTTTCTAATCCTCCAATCTTGTTTTTCAACAAACTTTTTACCTAGGTACACTTCTGATTAATCTGTCGTAATTATTCATTTACATTTCAATTGTGAAGTAGGTACCAGTTCAACTACCATCATAAAGTGAACGATTAATGTTGGCTTCAATAACTTCGTGCAACAAAAGAAGTAAAAAATAATAATAAATTTATTCTTACATAATAAACAGACAACATTTTTTAACGAAACGGAAAAATATACATAAAAGCGATGGATAAAGCTCGAGAATATTTTACTATCTTTTACTTTTAAACTAATTTATTTCGACGCTACATTAGAAAAAATCTTAAACATGTTTTTAACTCTTGGTGTAAGCTGTCTTGTATTAGCTTTTAATGGCAGAGGGGTTTACCTTCAAGAAAATCCAACTTCCTTTTCCTTCAAGTATCAGATTTCTACGGTTTATTATGCTTTTTGCACAGCTGATTTTAAATTTTTTGAAATTTCAGTCTCGCTTTTAATTAATGCACTTCATTAAAACGCTGCAACTGCTTAATTTATTTTATTAAAATTTTACCAAGCAAATTAAGCTATTTCTAACCAACAATAAATTTTACGTAATTTAATTAAAAAATGTATATAATTTTTAACAATTTATAATGTAAAGTTGTTTTAAAATTATAAATTGTAATAAATTACTTCTGAAATGAAACCAGTTCTCGGCAGAAAGCATAAAAATGAAAAATGGGAATTAAAGTTGAAAAAAATTTCAAAATTTAATTATAACTGCTGGTACTACGAGGGCAGTCTGAAAAGTTCTCGGTCTAACGACAGAAACTTTGTTTTGGCGTGAAATATGTTTTATTTTTAATATAATCTTCTGAAACTTTAATACGTTTATTCCAACGTTTTTTTAATAAATTCAATTCCATCATTAGTAAGATTCCGGAATTCTTCGATATCCATTCACGCTTGCAATAGCTTTGTCATTTGATGTAAAACACTTCCCAGTCGGAAATTTTTTCAGGTTTGGAAACAGATAATAGTGAGAGGGAGCCAAATCTGGTGAATACACTGGATGTTCAAGCAATGCGTACTGTAATTTGTTGTATTGATGAAAAATTAGTTGTTTCTTTATTAAATCAAGTCTTTTCTCAAGAATTTTTGCATCCAACTGATCCATAACGTTACAATAATATTCATAGTTAATTGTTTAACCTTCGGAAAGTAATCAATGAACAAATATCTTTGTAATCCCAAAAAACCTTTGCAAAAGGCAATTTGCCTTTTTTTCTGCTCTTCCACCAGCTGCGATTCTTTATTTCGACTGTTCTTTTTGCTCTGGTGTATAGTAGTGGCTCGAAGTCTCATTAACAGTTATGAAATGATTCTTGAAATCCATTTTAGTTCACTTCTTAAAACGATCTAACGTTTTACGAGTACGCATTCAAATGCGTTTTTGGTGAATTGTTAGTAAACGCGACACTTATCTTGCACAAAAATTTTTCTTATGTAACTCATGTAACTTTTTCATGCAAAATATTTCCAATTCATTTCTTTGAGATGTTTATAGCTTCGCAAATTTGTTGAATTATTTGTGAGGTAGCAATTTTAGACAATATTTACGTCGATCATCTTCAACTGCGCAGTATTTCACATTGGATAAACTTTTAATAATTTAGCACAAATTTCTGTTGGCGTTAAACCATCAGAAATTAAAAAATTTTTACCATTTTAGAAAACTTTAATTTTTATTTGAAGTTCTCCTGTATAAGTCGTCGGTTTTAAACGAAGCTCATCAGCTCGATAGACTAAATCGTTTAATTTTAGTGATTGCTTTCAATTTTTTAAAAACTACTAAATAAAACTAAATTGCTTATTCTGAAAACTTTATTTGTGTCTAAAATTATATTTTTAACGGCTAATTTAACTTAAAGTTTTGTTGTAAATTTTTATTGCGCATTTTAATGACTGAAATTTGACATCCAGCATGGTGTTCTTCATCAAAGAAAGCGATTTCAAGCTTAAGACACTTCGCAGGTTCGAACTGGTAATAATTTTGTTCCGGACAACTCCTTTACCGGACACCAACTGTTATATTCACAAAAGGTTATGTTGCGAAGTCTTTAAGTTTTGCTACACATGATGCATTATTTTCATCGTTTTACGCATTTCCAAGATTAGTTAATTGCGTGAGAGCACTAACCAAACGTAATTGAAAGTAAATGTTCATTTATGAGAGTGAGAGTGCAATTTATTTGAAATTTTTTATTTGTTCATAAAGACTATAAGTTGCACTATTATTTTTCGAGCGTTTGTTTACAAATGATAAATATTCATTCTGAACTTGCAGGTAAAATTATTTTATTCTAACTTCCTTAAAAGTTTTTAAGGAATTTCTGCCGAAGTTAACGTCGGTTGTGTTTCTGAATGGAAGTTTGTAAATAGTAAGGGAATGTCGTCAGGGTTGGCCACCCTTTTAACTTTTGCTCATAACTTCCGTGTAAGAAAGAATTTTGTTGATTTAAGAACATGATCAGAAAGATCTAGGAATAAAGCTACTTTTGAGGCAATCGCAAATTGATTGGGTAAAAAATAGAGAACTTATGCAAGAATTAAAAAAATAAAAATTTTGTCAAGGTTGACCCAATGCTGTCTAGGTTGGCCCACTGTTGAGAATTACCAAATTCATGCAAAAAAATTGACTGGATGAAATAATAAACCAAATTCATTTTATTTTGATTCAATTGAGTGATATAATATCGCAGAGAACTGATTTACATGACACATAATTCCGAATCACCGTTTTTGCAAATAAAATAGCTCCTTGCCATTTTGGCACATTTCAAATGCATATTTTTCTTGCATTTAATGCATGCAATAGAGTTGTTGCGGTTCAGGCGACGAAACATTCGCTTCCATGCAGATTATGCATTTACCAACGTGTTTTTTTTGCAACGGTCCAACTTTGACAACAAGTTCCATCACCACATCGCGTCACACTACATCTAAACAGGTAGCGAAATTGAATGTTTCCCTTGAATAATTTTTAAAGACTATCCACATAACACATTTTAGATGCTTATCTTAACGAATTAATGTTTTTCCTCCAAGTTTTCATGCTCTATTTGCAGCTGCTGGAAAACTTTTTTTGTCTTGGTTCAGTGAATGAGTGCACAACACGTTTCAACATTACACTCCGAAATCAGTAATGGCACGAAAAGTTCGTTGTCATTGAGGGATGTTTTGCCACACTTGCACATAGGTGGTTTCAGTGATCTACACTGAAAAATCGCAGTGGACCGACCTAGACGACGGACCAGCCTTGACAACATTCCCCTAGATATCTGCAAGGTTGTAGATCATTGGTCATAGGTACGAGTCTTGATGTAATTTTGTTTGTTCCTACTTCAAATTTTAATGAAGCAATTATGAAAACGAAGAAAGACATGTTATAAGTTCGAGTGGAGTCTAAGTATATCTATATCTATGTCATTGGTGACATAGATCACCACTATCACTATTTTATTTTTTATTTTCTATTTTATATTTGCCTGTAATGGTTTGTGTTCTATGTTATATGACATATCTACTTAGGTATGCTTTCATGATGAATACACCATTGCAGGTGAGTTGTGGCTTTATTTATCAGTTTTTGAATGATATACATCAAAACGATGACTTTCGCTCACGATCAGAGCTCTTACCAAGCTCACGTTGGTAGAGTTTATCAACGTTTGTACTTCTTGAAAGACCTTAACAAAGTAGATTATAAGGAATGGTTAAAAATTTATTTTATTCTAATGTCGTTTTAAAATTCCTATACAGCAGTATTATTGCTTACTTTTTGCCTCTCAAAATGCTGAACCTACTTCCTTTCAAAGAAAAAGTAAATATTCCTGTCATCTGAAGTCAGGAGGTAGACATTTGACGAGTAAAAAAATTTCTACAACCACTAGAGTCAAACCTACGAAGTTTAGCAATAAAAAATAGAACTACACATTTTACAATCACATTAACTCGCTTTAATGCGAGGTCAAACTTGCGAAAATTAATTTTTTTTAAATAAATATTTTGTGCGTTGTCTGTTTTACACAATTTCGCTTCTTTAGAAAAAGCAAAATTGTGTAAATAACTAGAATGTGGCATTGATAAAAATGATACATCTATACTATTATATTCTAGCAGTGACATATTAAAATTTTTATACTCTTGAATTTTGAATTTTTCGAAGTTAAATCGATTTAAATTAATAGTTAGCAATTTGAAATCAGTAATTATTAATGCTTTCAAAAATAGATTTCTTAGGCACACTATTTTTTGTATTAAATTTATTTTCCCACCTTCAAGAAGTTGACGAAAATGATACTGCTACTGCTTCTATCACCACTAGCTCGAATATATTATTTATTACGTTTACTACACTCTACAGCATATACCCTATTTTGTTGTTAAATGTACTAAAAATTGCATTATTTTAACAATTTTAATATTGTAATAAATCTTAAACTTTTTACACCAATTAACGACAACTAGAGATATTAGAATAGAGAAAACACAATTATATTTTCAATACAGGTTATATTATTTTATTTTATATAGTAACGCACCTTTAATTGTTTCATTTTAAGTTACCAACCTAAAAAATTAGAACAGGTCAGGTCAGTGCGGGCTTCAGGCCGCACAATCTAGGCAATCTAGAATTTAAAATAATATGCATTAATGCATATTATTATTCACATTCTGGTAATGTTTGTATACTGGCACTAATTCGAAGCCGCTAGTTTCGAGCGTGTATTACATTCTGGAGTAATTTATAATATAATAATAATAATATTTCTATTTAGAAACATTTACCATTATGTGAATTACAAATAATAATTAAATACGAAAATACAAAAAAATGTTCTCCTTTCTTAAATAAATTCAAAAGTAACATATTCCTTAATTTTCCTTTTAAAATTTAAAAAAATTTTGCTATATATGAAAGTGGATATACGTATATTTTTTATTTTTTATAAAAATCAGTGCTTATTGTAAAGTTCTACATATTGAAGCAAGAAGGTAGTCTCGAAAATGCATCGACTATAAATTGCATCAATATTATACGTACATAAGTATGCTTTCCTGCAAATCACTTTAGATATTTACCCTTCGGGAATCTACCCTTCAGGAATTTTACATTTTGCTAAATTTGAGTTTTGCTTTTATTTTTGCTTTCTGGTGCTAAATCTTCAACTTTAATTGATGGTTACATGAATGTTTTATATCGTCAGCTTCTACCTTTTTCAAAAAGTTAGGTACCTACAAAATATAAAAAATATTTTTTTTAAAAACCATACAAAAAGTTTACTTTATGACAATTGTCAATTACAGTTGCCTCTTTACTCACCGATATAGCTTGACTTATAAATTCAGTAAATATAAAATTATATGGTAATTAATTCATTTTTGTTCATGCATTAAAATCTTTATGTTTTATTTGTATTAACTAGGTTAATACCAACTAGGTTAATACAATAAGAACTAAACAAAAACACTTTTTAGTAAAAACTAAAGTGGTCACAAAAGGTTCTACTTTTGCTCCGTATAAATTTATTTACGATAAATAAAAATATTATTACTCCGAAACAGTTTTTGTTTTTGACATAAATTGATTGTTTTTGTGTTGGTGACATTTATAAAATTTCTGCTATCAGATTCGTCGATCGTTGTTCTTACTTTAGTTTAATTTATGATTATATGTAACTGATGATTCAAAAAACGGTAAAATAGTGATAGTCTTTCAGACACCTCTTGTTTTTACCTGTTGACATTTTTGACAAATTTTTTTATTACCATTATTTAAAATTACTACTAATTGAGTTTTTCTGTTAAAATTCTCAATGCGCACTAAAAATTAGCACCTAATTACTTACAAATTACTGTAGTTTTACATTAATTAATATAATATGCTATGTTAAAATAGCTCGACATTGAAATTAATGTTTATTTCATTATATTTTAGGTAAAAACTATTAGAATTAAAATAAAAATTACGATTAAAGTGCAATAAAATGCATAACAGTTTTAAAATTTAAATGAATATAATATGCAATAATAAATTATACTACAAATATAACAAATTAGTATTACATAAGCAATTTACCGACAGTTTTGCAATTCATTAATAATGCATTATACTAAATAAGTTTTATTAACGGAAGCATATTTTATAATTTACAGAAAAGTAATTATCATAAAGTTGCTCACAATAACAATATCTGCAAAATTAATATTTGTGTTCTAAAACGACTCCCTCCATGCGTTTAACTGTTTTTCTTTTTTGGTCTGCTTTTTCTAATCCGGTTTTAGCAAGATTTTTATACAATTTATTATAAAGTTTAGAGAAACTACTACTTTGTTGTTACCATAATTGGTGGATAAAAATTGTTTCAATTTTTTTATAAAAGAATATTCAACTTGGTTTTTGCTAGTTTTCTCTTTAATTAAAATACAAACGAGGAAAAATTTATACGATATTTTACAACTACACAACTAACGGTTTCATTCCTTATAAAGGCATCATAAATAAAATTTTGAAGTATAATGAAGTTACCTATTAAATGATATTTTATTATCATTATTATTTATTAAGTAATTGTTCTAAAACTTACATCTTTTTTTTCCGCTTCTGTTATAACATGCTATTTTTTTGGTTTTGCGGACTGAAGCTTTCAAAAAAAGCTCTGTAATATTCAAGAATTCAGTTTCAGGATTCGGTTCAGTCAATTTCAAGTACAAATGAAGTAATTAAAGGAGACACTTGAAAGTGTTCTACAATTAAATTTTATTTAAGTGGTTGTACCATGAAATCGTAGACACCCAAGTCCACCTAAGGAAGGTATATAAATCAAATTTAATTATGTTTTTAATTGAGACCGATATTCGGATTACCATTTTTTTAAACGCGCTGTCTTATTGGTTTACCACTAATTAACAGTTTAAAATGGAAGAATGACTCCAATGAAAGTGACAAGTATAATATCGAATGTTACTAAAGGTAATGAGAGTTCGCGACCTGCGCCTACATTTAGAAAAGTTGGCTACTCCATTCAGCATCCGTTCAGCTGATGAAGAAAAGGTCAACGTTCCGTTGTAACATAGATTTGCTATAGCCATAAAACTGCATCGACGATTATGCTGTTTTTATGCATTAACTTTGATTGTAAATTAGAAATCAGAATAACAAAGTCGATTTATAATCAATTTTTTACATCGACGACGTTTGAATAAATAATACAGGATATTAGAAAAGTCGGCAGTTATTGCTTTGCCTCATAAATAATTGCTCAATCTTCTTGTTTAATTCAGTCATTCTCAGTTTGGTGATTGAGAAACTTAACAACTGTAGTAACAAGAAATGCTGATACCCAAATGATCTTCATCGACGTTAAATCTAATTACTCGACGACCATTTAATTTAGTTTGATATTTGCGCAAATGCCAACTAAACTAGCTTTTCGCACAGTATAAAAAGAAAAAATGTATCTTTTTATAAGATAGAAACTGGAGATAGAAGACTTGAAATTTACAAAAAACAAATTACTTTTTCATTGGTACTTTATTTTAAATTTATTTATCTCACGATTTCAATTTAAAAGAAACTTTTTTGGAGCTATTTGTAGATGTTGCATAAACAAAGTGTAACGTATAATTGTTGGTAATTAATTATGTTAAATGTCTACGCATTGATGCTGAAAATAAAAGTTCAAAGCTTTAAATGTTCAGAAAAAGACTACCACGTCGATTATTTTAAATTACATATTATAGGAAGAGCGTGCATTCCATCTTCTTTTAGCATGAGTAAAGAGAGAAAAATAACAACTGGGAAGCATGTAGAGTTTAAGATTTTTCAATGCTAGAAATTAATTGTTCGAAAATGTTTCTTGTGTTGAAGGTTTTAAAAGTTATACTGCTAAATCGACCATTAGTCATAATTTTCCTTTATTTATGAGAGTATATAAAACATTTTAGAGTGTATACTAACTCGCCATCAATTACGCTTCCATGAGTTTAAAATTTAATACCCATTCATTGTGTATTTACATTTTCCTGAACTCTGTGATTTGGAACAAAGGAAACCTAACTGAGTGTGCGCCAGAGATGTTATGTTCGAAGCTTACAGCCCTACTAACTTGATCCTTTGTTCGGGCCTGCCGTTTTGGCTTTATACATACAGACTAAAATTGTCCTGTTTCTAGGATGTAACGCACTGTCGACGTGAGTTATGATTATTGCAGGAGTTTACGAGAGAGATGAAGAGCAAGATAGATTAAAGCAAGGGAACCTTTAGATACTAATAATGAATTTTTTTGTTTATGTGCATTTTAATTTTAGAATATAAGTCACTTACTCCTAAACATCTGTTTCTGATTGTTGCTGAAAAAACACAAGAAATTTATATTCAAATAAAAGAAATAATTGATATACCTAACCACTGATTTATTTATAGTAACAATGAGCGGATGAAGGAAGAAATGATTTTAACTTTGTTTATTGGTATATCGATTAAAAGGGAAAGTTAAAAGTTTTAAAACTTACGTGTGTTATTTTAAAGTAAGTTTATGTGTTTTACGATTAGTTGTTTTTGTTAAACCTTCACGTTATCGTTAACAAGATTAATGTTATTCTGGAGCAATTAATTTATTTTTGTAATGAACACCAAGCAATATTTATTGACGTAAAAGTAGAACTAATAATAAACTTTACGGCTTCTTTTACTTTTGTCAAACGAGAAATAAAATTTCGAAAAAAATTGCTACCAGTTTTAAAAAAAGCGTTTCTAAATTTATATAGGAAACAGTCGTAAGGTCCAGATTGTATACGCTTGACGAAAATGTCGTTCATATAATGTAGGTAATAAAAAAAACATAAAAGTCACTACGTAAGTTCCCCTATACTTCTCACAGATAGGGGCCATAAGCTTAGAGCAGAGGGATTAATTTTTTTGATTTCTAAGAAACCACTCGTATTCTTATTATTTCATAACTTTTTGTATTCCTTTGTCGAGAAGGAACTTTGTAATTTAGTAACCCATCGGAATATATACATATCTGCGAATTAAAATTGTTATTCACAACATAATTTATATTTTTTGATAGCTAGACACGATTGATTTTTTAATACACATCAATTGCAGCGAAGCCATTGTTGTAATATTTTAACATTCAAAATTTAAATGGCACCTGACCCTTTCCAATACAAAAACGAAAGCTATATAAAAATGCTAACAAATTTTTAATTGTCCAATTCATTTTTGAATTATTGCAAAAAATATTTTATAATTTTATATAGTTATGTTCTCGCATGATAATAACATATTTAAGATATAAAGAAACTACTAATTTTGCATTTTAAATATTTTTAATAATATATTCAAAAACGAATCGAACGATTTAAAAAAATTTACATTTTTAAAAATTAATATTTTAAAAAATATAGAAATTTAAACAGAACACCAATAATTTTGATAAGTTCTAAAACATTCGATAAGTACTTTCCCTTTTTTTAAAAATGGATCAGCTCTATGACACTTGGGACCGATTTCATAATAATAACATTAATATTGAATTAACTAATTGGTCTGCTATCTGTTTGTATAATGGGAGACTTACTCGCAAAGATATTATTATACCTATTGCATTTCATGTAATGACTTTTAAAACTATAATTTATCGACTAATCAAGTTATTAATCTTAAATTAGACAATTAAGACTATAAATGCGAGTAATAACGTGTCTAGATTGTTTCGTGTCATATTTTGTCATATTTTTAGGTTAACTTTAATTTAACATTAAATCAACAAATCGAAAATCAACAAATTAACTTAAAACTGTAATGATACAAATTTAAAATTACCGCTTGTAATCCCATCAAAGAAAATAACTCATTTTAAAAAAATAATTGAACACTTCCTTTAAAGAATTATACATACACCAAGGAGGGGGGGGGGTAACTGACAAGAAAGCTTTCTTTGTGAAACAAGTTATAATGAGTATAAACGACGTTTTAAAGCGTGCCTTAAAATTGCACCCTTAAGGTAATTTATAATTATATCTCTTTATAATTTTATTGTTATAAATTTCCTTATTGTAGTCAACACATTTTGTGTTATTAATTTACAACGTTCAAGTATACTGTATAATTTTCTTACATAAATTTCACAAGCAGGTATCTAAACTTAAAAAAAAAAAAACTTATTAATATTACGTTATTTACAGAAATAATTATCATTTAAGTAAAATATTCAAAAAAGCCGAAATAATAAACAAGTTATTTGAAAATTTTTAAGTTAAAAATCAAACTGATTTAATCGAATTTAATTATTAACGAATGGAATTAATGATAATCAAATAAAATAAATAAGAAAACTTCACGTACCTGATAATAATGAATAGATAATATTAAAAATTTGAAAATTTTCCTTCATATTAATTGGCGTTTATATTAATTTCAATAATGACATGTATTTTAAGTTGATTTTTAATAGTAAATATAAAATCTAATCTTTTCACAACTTAAAAAAAGGTTTCGTGCAATTTATTTTACCAATTGAGCTAGATAAAAATCAAGTAAGTGCAGTATGTATTACATTTTTTCATAATATCAATAATATTATCAGGACAAAAAAAACACTTCAATATATAACATTATAAAACAGCACTTTGAATATCGGATTAAAACAATATATGTTTTATTTAATATACTTTTATGTTTGATTACAATTAATTAGAGCAAAAGAAAAGTTCTCTGTACGAAAATATGAATTAATGAAAGTGTAATAATTACCAAAATTAACCCACGATTTCAATATAAAATTAAAATTATATCAACCAATATTGAAGTAAAATTTAATAACGATTTGTAATATTATATTAATTAGAAATTAAAACAAATCTTTTGTGTTTAATTCCTGTGTTTTATATTTCAAATTTTTATTTTTGATACAACAACGGTTGTATGTATATTTTCTGTTTGATAAATCACAAAAGTAATTAATTATGCAGTAAATTAAAAATAAAAGAAACACATAAATTATATTGTTATGGTTGTGTATGGAGGGGAAATCTGGGGCTATGCAACACTTTCAGCAATGACCATAATCATCAGAATAAAAGCATGATTGCTAATCATATTTACGAATAATGTATAATGGACAACAAATAATTCGCGTGTAATGTTCGAGTTAAAAATTCTCTAATCTTTTTGAAAATCTCACAAAATTTTATACATTGTATGTATCTATCAAAAAATAAAAAGCGAGTGGGAATATTGCACAAAATAATATTTTATTGTTTAATAAATTTATAATTTTTTGTTCTGGTTTAGGCTGGGTCTAGAAATGATTCACCAGCATAGGCCATAAAAACTTGGCAGAAAAGCAACGCGGATGTATTTCGAATCGAATGAAAACAACTTAATTGAATAATACAAACTAGTATTAAAGATGTGCTTATTAAAATTGTCAGCAAAATTGAAAATTTTTGGTAACCTAGCCAAGATGTCAACAAGATTGATTTTTTATACTTAGTAAATTATTTTCTCGTGCAATGTTATTTTATAATAATGAGTTGGATATATCACATCTGATTTAAAATTAAAAATCTGATGTAACAACACATAACTTTCTCGTTTACTAGGTTCACCGAGTTTAGAGTTAGATTTAGAGTTGGATTAATTGTATCTATTAATACAACAAATAGTCCAATCTCTCAAATTCTCTGTAACTTTCATCATCTCGTTGCAAAGTTTTGCAGTAATACTTGAACCTCAGAGATGAATTATGTTGTCGAAGTGCCATAAGCGTTGTTTTACTGCATTTACACAATTAATATAGTTTCTGTAATCTTTGACAACGATAAATTTAATGGTACCTGTTTATCAGTTTTCTATGAAAACTTCTACAAAGTAATGAAAATTAAAATTAAACAACTAGCTGCTTTTTGATAGAAATTATTCGATCACGTCAAAGAGAAACAAACAATCGGTAGATTTGATGAGATATCTTTCTATGAAAGTCTATAATTACTTGTAGACTTCTCTCAAAAGAAGTGTCAACGGGGATTAAAAGCAGTATCCTTGATACTCTCTAGCAATTACTAATTATCTTTTTATGTAGTTGTCTTTTAGCATTTTACTATAACATATATTGACATGTTTTATTTGTAATCCGACTCCGTGCTGTGTAAATTATAAAAAAATGCAATTCAAAATATTATTTTATTAAAAAAAAAATTATATAAAAATTCAAATTGCATTTGTATTGCGGTTTGACGTGGAAAAAGTTTAGCTGGCGGCTTAGATGTGAGTGGTTGATGGAAGGAAACTTTGCCGAGAAATGATAATAATGAAAAGTCAAGTTTAGAAGTTGCTTCAATGACTTTTATAAATAATTGTAAATTATGACAAATAGAATTTATTAATGTGCGGTCTGTATGATTTTTTTATATCAGAAGTTTAGAAAGGAAGTTTTAAAAAATTAATTAGAGGACAAATCGAAATAAGGTAAAAGATTTAACAGATATAGTTGTAAAATAAATACAAGACATATTTTAGCGTAAGTTCTATGATATATTTTATTTTCTGATACCAAACTCCTAAAATAAAGTAAGCACTTCAGCCAATAAATTAATGGTTTCGACGATCAATTATTATTATTACAGTTCAAGTGAAATGAATAAAAATACTTATACTGCCTGGCATTATTTAATATTTTAATACGAGAAGAACACTCTGTATATATAAAATCACTTAACCTAAAAATGTAATAAAATAGTTCCAAGTTTTGAAGCTACGAATTTTATATATTTTTTGTATTTATCATTAATCTCATTTATCAAACCTGAATTTCAATAAGGCTAACTACATTAAAACTTTCTTTAAATAATGACAATAAATTGAAAGCCCAAAAAGTAGTATGTAAATAAAATTATTTATAAGCGAAGCTTGATTTATGTAAACATTTTTGGACTTACAGAAATTAAATTATTATACAAACGTGCACAAAAGAGATAAAACCTAGTAAACATAGCAGGTCAATAATAATGAACATTAAATTTTATTTGTCATTTATGTTCTTAATAAATTTCGAGAGTTTAATCTCGAAATCACAATTTGCATAGTAAGAGCGTACGTAAGAGGTTCTTAGTTAGATGGCGAGAAAAACAAGAACTTAGCTCGTAACTTCAACAATTTTTGTTTTATTGTCTTGTTTTGAAAATAACTTTAAAAGTTAAATAAAACCGCCACAAAAATATCGAAATGCTGAACTCTTAACTTGTTTACTTAAATCTAAAATATATGTTTAGCCATAGTTGGTGGTTTAATGGGTAAAATTTCGTTCTTCCAAAACAATTTTAATGAAGTTCGTTCGGTCCAAACACATAATTGATCCCTATAGAACTACATAATGCCAACCGAAAACAATAAATTAATTACTAAACTTTCCTAGTCCACTTTCCCTTTTATAGTAGGTACTTTCCAGTATTAGAGTAGCAATGAAGAACACAGCATTATCCGTTTAACCGTATGCTATTTGACGTGTTAAGATGCACATAAGTAATATGAAAATTTATTGTATAGGAATTATAAAGGTTAGAAATGTTTGTATAAATTTCCATAAATTTACCTTCAAAAACCTTTGAGTTACCACTAAATAATCGCAGGAAATTGAATACATGTAGATAATAATTTAATATACATATTTTTTATGCAAAAATGACTCATTTAATTATACTTACTAAAAAATGATAAATTAGTTCAAGGTCATCCTTGGAATAATAGTAAACAATAAGAACTAAAACTTGGTTTCGTAAAATTAAGTCGAATCATTGGGTTGAGACTGTTCGAGGCAAATCATAATTCAAAAAATAAAATGTTAGTGTGGCATTTAAAAATATAATTTTCTTACTTTTTTGTGGGAGCATCATACCTTTTATATTTCACTTACCATTCTACCCTTGATATATTCAAGTCGTACTGATTGGAATTTGAAAAATTAATGTGTTATTTGTCTATTTTGTTTATTCAGTGAATCAAAAATCTGACTTGATGTTTGAATAAAATTTAACACATTCTTTAGAATTAATACTTTATATTTACATGTATGATATTGATATTTACATCTCGACACTGTGCAGACGTTAAACACCTATAATAAACTTTACATTATACATAGTACGTACAAATATACTAAAGAGAAAAATATTGTTAAAACTACAATAACAAAATAAATATACAATATATAATTAAAAGTTGATTTATTACTCTTAGCAGAGTGATGATAGCATTACTCAAATCTAAATTTTCCATATAGCAGATACAAAAAGAATGTTGGGATAATTACGAATAAAATTAATCTCTGACAGTGCTGAAAAGGAGAGACATCTTTTTTCAACCAAAAACCTATTTCGACAAAACATCAATAACAGTATTATTAGAAGTCAAGGGCAAGGACAAAGGAAAGCTCAATGCGCAGGTTCGTCCCGTTTGCGATTCAGCTGTAAAAATCGATTTATCATGGTAACCTTGCTTTTGTGTCCTATTCCTATCTCCTCTTTTTTGTGTCCCTTTCTTAACATCAAATTAATTAAATACTCACTAGGATATTTTTTAAATCAACTCAATTTACTAAATGTGATGCTATTACCCAGTCAATCAATTTAGTAACATTTCAATGAAAACTGCATGATATTTACAATTGCAATTTTGGGGTGGAAACTCTTCAAAACCAATAAATTATTAACAAGTTTAATTTAAAAAGCAGAAATCGCACAGTTGTTGTCGAGCTGAGTAAACACGATAAAAAACTAAAATCGAAACTATTATTTAACGATTTGCTATTTAGGGATTGAGCAGAGAGAAATATTTATTTCTTGACAAAAGCGAACGAAACTTGTTTTGCCAAATCATGTTTACTTTTTACAAAATCAATTGACGAGAAGTAAGTTGTGATTTGTAGATTACGAAATCGACAGTTTTGGGCTTTACTTCAAAACTACCCCGACATTGCGTGTATTATTTTAATCAAGAGCTGCAATAATTATTTTAACCTTCAAAGTCATTACCATCCAATTCTTATTATGATAAGAAAGTCGATTTTTTCATTACTGTTAAATTGTTGATTGTATTAAACTAAGAACCACTGTTTAATTTATTTCTTTTCCAAATGTGCAACAATTGTGCCTTCTTTTAATGACCTCTTTATCCTCAATAATTATTGTTATGATAAACTTATTTCCTGAGTCACCAATTAAGGATTGTGTTGTTTAAAATATGGCAGTGATACATAGTTTTATTTGTAGGAAACTAATTTAATGTAAATTTTTTAATGCTTTGATTATTTTGAGTTTTTAGGTTAATTTACTGAATTAGACATTCACCGCTATCATTGCCAAACCAAACGTGATATCACTGAAAAAAGTAATTTGCAAACAAAGAAACGTAAAAATGTTACACAAACAGAGAAACAATAATTAAAAATATTGCTTTTATAGCTTTATGTTCCTGTAATCTACATATATGTCAAGATTACTTTAGTGAGGCAGTGAGGAATCTGCCACGAATACACTATTTATCATTTTTACTATTGCATGATTGTAATATTTATTTGTAAATTACTTTTTCGTTCAAGGCTTCATAAAACTCTAATTTATTTCTTTATGTACCTTTTTTAATGCAATTTTTAAGGTTAGAACATTAAAAATATTAAATCAAAATTAAATATTTTAGCACATAAAAAATATCGATATAATATTTCTTTCTTTAGACATTAAAAAGTTTTATAAGTTTGAATAGTATTGCTTATGAATGATAAAGAAGAGTTTATTTATTTATTGGTTATTTTTTTAAGAGCAATACCTCAGAAATTTCTTTTTGACTATATCCCTTAGTTCGCAATTACAGAGCTGGGACCTTTTCAGGTCATCTTATTAATATGTATACCAATACATAAACATAATTAGGTTTTTGTTTATATAATTTTTAGATTATAAAATATAAATACATATTAATCAAGTCCCAAGAATTCAGATGAACCAAAACTGTCGGTACCCGAATATCATCTGCAATTCTATTTTCAATCATATAAAACTTGAAAACAATTTTCAATTTTATTTAAAAAAATTTTAAAATCACCTCCATCAAATCTTATAATTTTTAATCTTTTTTTATCTCTTTAGTTCAAACTAATTAACTTACTTTATGTTAACACACTTTAATTTTTATTCTAATAAATTAAAAAATAATATTAATTATTTTCGTAGATATTACTGTATATATTACAATGCTACTCTATCAAAAAACTGTAGCTGTGTGTTACATATCCGGCCAGAAAACAAAAAAAAATAATTTTGGGTGTACAAGTAGTTCCGGAGTTGGGAGTCGTAACAATATTTGCATTTGTTTATCTTCTTCAAAAAATCCTACTGTATTTACCCGTCAGATAGATACAGCAGTTTTTTAACTCACTCAGCAGAAAACAGTTTTGCACTGCATTTCAGCAACGATTGGATATATTGCCAAATTATTTTTATTTAACCAAATTATTTTTTATTATGGTATTGTTGCACTATTAATTAATTCATGATTTAGATTGCATCTGACTTGCATCTAAAATTTCTTCCCAACGAAGAATTGTATCAATTAATTAGAAGATGCAAAGGTCACCAGTTTCTTGAATCGACTCACTAAATAGCTTTATAATAAAAAATTTATTTTGTACTTTTGTTGCCTCTTGTTGAAGAGAACAAATTCTCATATTTCTTTCTTGTTCAGAATCGTGAACTCGGATTCATTATCTTAAATTACTCGATTGTGTGGGTCTACAACTACCGTATTTCGCCTCCAGATTTCGTGACATGTTTTATGAGGGTGTAACTATCGAAAAGACTATTTTTTCTATGCGCTTCAATTTCAAAAATACAGAAGATTGCCAATAAGATTTTTGTGACATTGATTTTTATCTTTATGTTAGTAGTGGTACAATGACCATCAGAGTAGTTTGTAACTTTAATTGCTTTATAGCAAATATAAATTGTAACATACACTATTTATCCTTTGTTCAAGTGTTGATAAATTGCTTAATTAGAGTTCTGGTTAGTTGTGATCTAATATGTGCAATTTTTTCACTATTCGTATAGGTATTATTGTAAATTTTTATGTATACTGTAAGATAGGCCACAATATATTATTATAATGTCGAGGGGAAGCTTTTATGTATTTCTTTAGATTGGTTTAATATTTTGAACGATCTGTTTCTGTAAGATATATCAAAAAATTTTTGAGCATTGGTTACAAAAATATGTCTACTCAACCAGAGCCATTGATGATGACGACAAACCTTATTATCTTTATAATATTTTACATGTCTTGAATATTTTATAGATTTGTTGGTAATTTTTGTATTCCAATGTTGTACCATAATGTATTATTTAGTTATCGAATTGCAAAAAGGTAACTGCCCTCTTTTATCTAATAATACCAGTATAATAATACCTAATTCATTGTATATTTTCGATAAATAATTTTAAATTTGGCTTTATGGTAATTTTAGAAGAACTCAAAACACATTAAACAACCTAAACCGTAAAGCAGATTCAAGATAATAAACGACAAAATGCTAATTAGTGTTCAAATATTAATAGAAAAATATCGTCGGGAGTGTTATTTTTAACCACTAATCTAAGCAAAAGGTGCAGTTTTTGATCAATTCCATCACCCCTATGCTGTTCATTGTAAAGATAAATTTATTTTCAGCTGGCTACGTTACCAACTCACAGGTTATAAATTATCTTTTCAAATATGTGAGAAGTAACAAAGAAACAATGAAAGTTAAACAGGTTGTAACTTATAAAAAGAAGTGTACGCATCCTGTGGGATCTGAATCGCTGTCCAGGGAAACTAAGAAGTCCACATACAAGCAATGCATCTTCCGAAAATAATCTATTTTTCTTACGTCACCTTTTTGCTAAAGATTAACTAGCTTATTTTTTTTTTGTATTTTCAATTTACTTTTTATTTATCTGGCAGTTTCAGACCTTTTGACGAAAATAATTAAGAATATAATTAATGGAAATTTTCCGTAAGCTTTCGGCCAAAAATAAGTTATGGTGTAGAAGTGGTTTGAAAAACTTTTGGTGTGTATTTTCTGTTAGTCATATAAATCACCTTGAACATAGCATAATGATCTAAATTTACTGGGTGGTGTGCGTTTAAAAATAAAATTATTTGCTCGACGAGTTTTGCCATCGGTCTCAAAAACAATTCATTATTTTATTATAATCCAAATGTGATATTTTGCAAATTTTCCAGCAATCCTACCACGACTGTACCGATTCGATTGTTTGATTTTTGTAATCAATTGGTCTGAAAATCGAGAAAAAAAACTAGGAGATGTTTGACATGTTTTGCTATACAAAAGACACTAACAATGCAAAACGAAACAACATTAATTGAGTGATAAAGTACTTGCGATAATAATGTGTACTCAAAGTAGGTCATAGTTATTTGAAAGTTGAACCATAATATTCTGATGGAATATAGCAGAATAACATTTTGAAAACAAGCTGAAATTAGTTTTATTTCAAAATTTGTTTTAAAGGAAACTTCGAATTTGGTACTCATAAGTATAATAGGATAGGAAGCTTTTTATTTGTTAAAAGTGGTGGAAGGAAATGGAAATTTTTGCGTAACATGAAAATACAATTGAAGTATCTATTTGATAAAACATTTTTAAGTAATACGTGTTTTAGAATAGCAACTTCATGTTATGTAAATTTTGAGTTTCACGTGCCATAGCATTAATGTTCGTTCTTATTCTGCGTTTCAAATCTTTTTACATAAAAATCCACTAAAACAATTTTAGGACGATTTTCGAGCTGGCTGCATTTAAACAAAGAATAATTTAATTAAGAATGGTTGTTAACGGTGATTATTTTAATAAAATTAGAAAACGTTGAAGTGAACTATTTATTATCTATACTTAATCAAAAATCTCAACTTAATACAAAAGACTACAAATTTTTTATGATGCGTATCTGAAATATACAAATTTAATCTTAAGATCTTAATAACCTCACCATCAAACTAACACACATAGGTATTCTATATTATCTTATTATCTACGTACATCTGTTGTGCGTGAATAATAAAAGACGCCCTCCAGTTTGTTCAAGTGAATGCATTTTCTGCTAGTATGATCACATTTTACTAACAAAAATATCGTACGAACAGTTACTGAAACATAATTTAAATTTATAACAAGCAATGTTTTAGAATAATATTAGAGGTTACATTAAATGATACTATTCAACCCTTTAGATAAAATCCGGTTACAATAAATTAATTTAATTGCCTATGTATAATTATTAATTAAAATAAATTTAAAATTACTAACGCCATAGAATTTATTAAATTCTCGACACCTACTAATAATATTTTATTATTTTTTCATTATCATCAGTTATGTGGGATACACAGCTCGCTGAGAAGTAACGTAATTTTTTCTTTCTAACAATGAGCCATTAAAAATAATAATTTTAGATCAGATTCATTATGCACAATTCACTACAACCCTATTGAAACATTCCTATGGGCAGTTAAAATTAGTGTTATGTAAAATAATCAGAAGATACATATTAAATTATTGTAATAAAAATTGAGCACTTTAAAAAAATTGAAGATTTTGTTTTCAAAATTTGTTGATGGAATCTTTTAAATTATTTTCTTTTATAATTTTGTGCAAACAAAGAAAATTAATTTTATATGGCATGTGTTTGCAAAACTTACATTGGAGTTTATATTTATATGTTACTTCAGACTCCACGCTCAAATAGTTCTTCTTTGGATGTTTTTTTTTAATGCACAGCAGTTTTAAAATATGTCTATGTTTATAGTAAATGCCTTTTGGCAATTTAAATCACTCAAAAAAAGTCAAAATTTTCGTGCTAATTAAAGAACTCAGAAGATCCTGCAGTAATGTTTCAAATATAGTGAGCTTCTTTTTTCAGGTACCTTGCTCAGTCTTTTTGACATGCTGATGCTCTTTTTTAATCACATGTATAGGGAGACTTTCAGTTTCACTTGAAAAAGTTGTAAAGAAGGTATTGTTACATTGGCAATGTAATTGCAAAAAGGTGGAAAGACATATAGAAATACTAACCTAAAATATTACAGGTGGTGCTACGAAGTGATGTTGACCGCCCCTATCTCTATTTTGAAAATTTGTTTAAAATTTTAGCATTATGTGTTTAGTGTTTTGTATTTTGTATTATTTTGAATTTTAAATTTATTGTAACAAGAAATTTTTGTAAAACGAGGTTGGCAATAAAAATTTTCTTCAAGTCGACCAAAAGAATATTTATGTTGAAGGTTCTATAAGTTCATCGGCGTCAGTTATCTTGTTTTATATCTAAGATTTTATACCAACACAACAGTGTGGTATAAGGCTTAAATCGACATGCGACGGAGCGTGGAGATCGTAGTTCAATGCTTAGTCGCGTCGACTGCACTGCTGTGATCTAAATCTAAAGCCCGATTTTCATCTAAGGGATATGCATCTGGCAAGATTAGCACCCTATCAGAATTTCATGCAAGTTCTCACAGAACTATAAATGCTAAATGTAAAAACTTGGTACATTTATGGTAAAGACAGAACAAAAATTCTAAAATAAGTTGAAGAAGATGAAGATATCTAAGGTAGTATGCTAAGCTGGCCTCAAATGTGCCTATAGCCTTGCTTTATTGTTAATGGTAGCAATCATCACTAAAAGAAAATGTCTGATTTACGTGCTCCCCTGCCTGAGCTCTAATATTTTTCTAATAAAATTCGTCTTTTCGAATTGATTACATTAATTACTAGCTTTTTCAAGACTGGAAATTTTGAAACCAAAAAGTACCAATTTTGAAGTCAAATCAAGAATGTTTTATTTTGGGCCCTATAGAATGTTAAAAGGAATACTACTTACATGCATTCTAGGTAAGCCAATTTTTTTTTCAACTAGAAATACATTATCATTTGTCAAAAATTAATTCACATCATGTTTTGTAATAATGGAAGTAGAGATTAGTACTTAGTGTTTGGATATCGGTTTGTCATTGTTCTTACTACAACTTCGTATAATTTCATTTATCTTTCAAAGTAAATGTGTTATGTCCCTTTCCATTCTTCCGTAAGCAATTTCAAAATACGCTACTGCGTACATATTATTTATTCCCTTAGTTTCGTTTGAAATTAGGATATGGTAACGAACCATAGCAATAGCTTTGTTTGATGAGAAATGTGGTATTAAAGTTTAATTTTACTTTATTATTTAAAAAAATATAATTTAGAGTTGGCAATATTAATAATCTATTTAAAATAGATTCTTATTATTTTACCTAATTAGTTATTAGTTATCTATTATTTTTTTATTTAAATTATTTTATATATAGATTTATAAAATTATTATTTTATTTATTTAAAATAGATCATTATTCTAAAGTTTCCTATTTAATAAAAACTGGAGGGCCTCGGGGATACGAAAATTTTTTCACCTTTATTTTATTCAAAGTTGACAATAATAATAAAAACCTGATGATTTAATATTATTTTGAGAGGCTTCTACAGAGTCTTGGTTTGAATCGTTTATTTTATGGAATTTAATTCTTTGAACTTAACTGCTTGAAAAAAGCAGTGTCCAGATAGCCGGTATCGATAATAATTTAGTAGAAATTCGGAGGTGTGTTGAATTTTTGTGGAAATTTTATAAAATTTTTGATTTTAATATATAACTGAATTAAAGAATATAAATAAATTCTGAAAGCGAGAATCTTCGTTAAAAACTCAATAAAAAATATTAAATGTTATTAATGTTTAATGAACTTGTTCAATTTAAAACTTTTTGATTTGACATTTGATTTTTAGTATTTATTGCAATTTTTGAGTGACTTATTGCTTGGAGCCGGTAGTTTTTTCAAAGACTATTAAATTATCTTTGTGTTGTACTCTCTCTATTGTAGATAGGTATTACTTACTAATCGATAAAAAAAAGTTTATAAAATATAAAAAACCGTAAATTTGATTTCCGAATTTCAGTTACATTATATCTTAAATTCTTAAAGATTTAAGTAGTTATTAGTAGTTTGCAAACTATTTTAAATTTATCTTAAATTTAAAGAAATTTTAAAAAAATTAGAATTTAAAAAAGATATTAATTTTTGTTATAAACAAATATAAATTCTGGGAGAAATGTTTCAGAATTTAAACCCCACAGATGCTAAAACCAGATTAGAAAATATCTCTGTAACCTTGTTCAATAGTTAATAGTGTCAATCATCAACTCAGACAGATTGAACATTGTAAAAGTGTTTTTGAATTTTGTAAAAGTGTTTATTAGATTATATCATTGTAATAATCAGATAGATACACATAATTTTCAATTAAAAATTTAAATAAACATTTAGGGCTGGTACAGATATATAATTATTAGTTAAGCAACAATTTGGTTGCACGGGGAACAAGCATGAGTTTATTCATTCATGCAACCAAACTGTTGCTCAACTAATAATTTATTATTGCATGTTAACGACAGCTGTAATGGTTATATTGACGGTTTAAATGTTAATTTTTTTTAAAAAAATTGTTGTCAAATTGTTATAGTTATGCAGGTACAAAATTACTTGTCAAGAAATGACCACTTTCAATTCGTATAAAACAATATACTATTTTATGTCGAGGACAACAGATCAATATTAAATATATTTTTTAAAGTTAAAGATATTAGTAAGTAGTTATGATTTTTAAATGACACTATATTACTTATTCGTCTATTTGATATTTTAAAATCCTTGAAATACTTCATTTATTAGCATTGACTAGATTTAAAAATAATAAAATTTAGAAAATTTATTCTGTAGCAAGCAAAATAAAAAATAACTAAAATAATATTTTTGGAAGTTCGAACTTGAAATATCGTGAGTTTTCAGGAACCATGAAAAGAATGACCATGTGCTTCTTATATTTACCCCAAAACTATCAACTGTTTGTTTATACAAAAAATTGATTGCAACTTACTTTAAAAAAAAATTTCCAAGATTTATTATACCAAAACTCAAACCGCTGACGACTGGGCTAGTAGATAAGTACTTAGTTTCACATTTACAAAGGTCCAATGCCGAGATCGGCGTGATTGGATATTGACTATGCGGTAATATTGTTGTTGCTGGCTGTTACAAATTATATTTATTATGCAGACGTGTAGATGTTCATGTTAACCTGTTTCAGTAGTTTCAGAAAAATAAATATTCTGTTGACGACCTCGTCTTTTTTGACTAGCATTATATACATTTTTATGTAATATTGCGTCGTAAAACCGTTATTGCCTTCTGATTGCTCAACATTTTAGATCTAACAATAGCTTCTGGTAGAATTAATATAGAATAAAGTTATTTCAGGTGGTTGAAGAAACGGGTCTACCGTCTAAATTGATAAAAATGACTGGAATGACAATGACGCTTGGGTTAGCGTTGAAACTGAAGGGGAAACAAAGCTTGAGAATTAATTTAGAAATGAGTTAGGGATTATACAGATAAGGGTCAAATAAGAAAAACAATGTGCTACAAAACAACAATAAACCGGGAAGGTCAGATATTGCAAATGTTCAAGCATTAGTGGATTCCACTAATGAGATCTTCCAAAAAAAGGAAGAAGCAAAGTAAACACATTAACAGAAAACAAGGCATAACGTTCGTGAGTATAAAACGGGAATGCTGCACGTTCGCAAATTCAAAACAATGTTTTTATTACAAAAAATGCAGAACAACATTTTAATATTATTTTACAGATTAATTACTGTAAATTAAATATTAGTGTTTGCATGAGTTAATTAATAATGGGATCCAACATTTATGTTAGGAATTTAGCATCTAACATTATCGCAAGTTAAGGACTAAATTTGTTTCCTCTAATTAAATTCAGTGAAGTAGTTACAAGGCCATTTCTAGACCATAAATTAATGCCACTTAAAATAATAATTACGTATTACTGAACAATATAATCTGTCATTACCTTTCGCAAAAAAATTATTAATTATTGTTATATATTATGTAAAGCAAAATGTTTCTTATTGCATTAAAAAGCAATAATTATATGAAATTAATAATAGTTTGTCAGGATGCAAATTTTAAATATTTGATTTAATTCTAACCTAATAGATATTAATAATTTATTGTATGTTAGATTAAATTATCCAAAGCTTTCGAAGCTTTCATGTTGTGAGGTAAGCTGGTAGTGGTAAATACATGCCGACCAGCATAATGGCGTTTAATCGTATAAGCTATAAGCGTATAACCAAAATCACATAAACCATTCGTTCAAATATAATGTATGTACGTAATATATGTACATATGTACGTAAACATTTCATTCATAGAGAATTAAATGTTTGAATCCTAAAATCATGTTACAAATAATGTTCAATATGCACCAGAAATATTAAAAAAAAATTCACAGGCTAAAACATCAATAAAATTAATATAAATAAATAAATACATAGGTATTTATAATTCATGTATAAATAATACATGAATCTATTTATTATCTTTAAGCTGTACATATATTTTACAATTATTACTCATTAATACAAATTAAAATATTGATATAGGTACTATAAATTTTATTTCTGTTATTAATTTTATAAAATGTTACGTAAATATATCGTAACTCATATCGTTCTTTTTACCTTCATAAATATCTAAAGGATTTAGGCATTCCTGCTGGCCTGAAGCTATTTGATAAAGCGATGGTGCGATAAAGTTCAAAATAAACGGTAAAATGTTTTAGAAGCTTTTTGTAGAAACCCTTTTCCTAAATTTTACTTAAAAATATCTCAAAATCTATATAAAATTTATTCGAGCAGATATTACATTGATGTTTATCATACGTATTAATTTAAAACTCTACCATGTCAACAACATTTATTTTTTAATATTTTTTAACGATATATTTTTAAATACCTATCTAGATATTTTTCAGTTGTACTATGAAAAAATAGTTCGAAATACGTAGAGAAAATTTGATTTTATGTAATTCAATTGTTAGATATAAAGCTTCATTTATTTATAAAAAAAATTTTTTTATACCTTATTGCCGCCGCCGCTGGCAGTTATTATTTTTTACGTTTGAAGAAAATACAGCATGTTTTATTCGTAGCAAACGTACTTTTTGTGATCATTATTGTAATAACTTAATACGGTGGTTGTATATTTTTTATTTCAAAACCGAACAGGTTAAATAAATAATAAAATACGAATTGTTTTCATAAGTTTCAACAAAGTTAAAATTAAAAAAAAAAATATTAATAATTTATACATTTCGAAATATGCATAAAATATCTATATTTTTAAACTGACAATGTATGAAAATAAATTTTAAATATTAAAAAGCGTGAATTTTACAGAACCCTCATCTTGACGTCACATTGCTGGTATATTAATATTTTTAGTATACTTGTATACTATTTAACTACAATACTGTATTTTACTTACATAATATTTTTATTATTCAGTGAGCTTGACAAGTTTAGAATAAATAAAATGTTTCAAAGCAATTTTTTCAAAAAAATGTCGGTAACCTCAAGCTTAAATTCCACTTTTTTCTGTTATTGACATTTTTTCTCTCGTGTTTTGCTTTGGAACTGTGGCGTTATTATATATTATTTTAAATGTCAACCCTTACTTTTCTTTACGTATTTGGATAGCGCATAATTTTTTAAGTATAAAAATTTAAACGACTTTAAAAGAAAAATAATCAATAGATAAGTGGTTTAGGTAGTGTAACTCGATATTAATCATAACAAATTTTTTAGCATAAACCAAAAAATGCACAAACACTTTTTCGAAAACTAAAATGTTTAAGTTATCACGATATATAAATACCCCGTATGTATATTATCGCAAACGTTTTCACCATACTATGGCATCATCAGGCGATGATATTTATATATTGTGATAACTTAAACATTTTAGTTTTCGAAAAAGTGTTTGTGCATTTTTTGGTTTATGCTAAAAAATTTGATATGATTAAAAGGAAAAGTTTTCAAGATAATCTGATGGAATGAAATTCATATTTAATGACAAAAATCTCATGCACAAAAATGAGCCAACGCATCTTTAATTTTAAAATATAAATCTTAAAAATATTTTCAAATTTGGGAAAGATTCGTTTTGTGAAATTGATTCAATGAGGTAAAATAAAAAAGAAAAGTTGAAAATACGCAGCATGATGTAAATAATTACAGTTTGGATTTGAATAAATTTTTTAATGTATTTTTAAACACAACTACAAATGAGGTTGAGGTTTTTTTGTTTTGTAAAATATTCAAATAAAATCAAAGAATTAAAGCGAATTATTCGACCTCCGATTGTATTTCATACCCTCCAGACCTCCCAATCACAACGGTATATAGCTTGTGCCTTGGGTATTTTTTTAGTTTTTAATGTATTGTATAAGCAATTGCAAAAATACTACAAATATAATGTATTTTACGTGTTAAGTTCAGATTTGAATGCGCACTCAGTTCCGCTTGTTGCTGGCTGTAAAACGATGAAAAAGTGAATCTTGAAATTTGACAATTGAATGACATATAAAGTGAGAAGTCAGTAAAAAACTAATAGTAGTATGTTATTTTATTTTATAATTTGAACATGAATAAAGAATAAGCAGAACAATTAATCTCTTACGCTTTTAGCCTCTAGGATAAGACGCTGGAATTAGAATTATAGATTAAAAATAGTTCAACCAAATCACTGGTCACCAAGTCACAGTTCATTTGAGATATTGTTTTTGAAGAAAAAATTTATTATAATATAAAATTTTTTAGACTTACAGTGTTAAAAATGTTGACGACGTTTCTCAATGAGACGTCGTCAGTGCTTATGATGTTATATTGGATATGTTATAAATACTATATTCACTTTAAGAAAATATAAGAAAAAACACGTTCCAAATAGTTTAACTTGAAAGAAGTATATTATTTAATATCAGTTAATATCCGATAATATCTGTTTAAGAAGGACAATAATGATATTGTTACCCATTTAAGAAGAACAATGTACGAGTAGTTCTTGCTCAAAACTACTAAAGTGTATTTACTGCCTACCAATCGAGTGCACTTTTTTTCAAGATGATGGAATTTCTCGACTTTAAATTTTCCAAGACTTTTTATAGGTTAAATAGTAAGCTCAATCAAATATCCATATCCAATTTCAGGACTTTTCCATTTATTTCCTCAAAATGCTAAAAACAGCGCTTCGTTGTTTGGGCTAACTAGAAAGCATCTCTTGCTTTCTAGTAAATAGCTTCAAAAGGTTTTTTGGCGATTACCTAATATCAGAACTATAAAAGTTAGATTTAAGAGAATTCAAAATATATTTTTACATTGGCAGAAATTGCGAACAACATAAAGCTAGATTATACAATGGGAATTTGTTTAAAAAATTATACATAATGAGGATTATTAATTGCATAGTTCCAGTACACATCACATAAAATAATTTGCAAATAGAGTACATAATTCTATATAATACATATTTATTTTTAACAACTGTTTTGAAGCAGCTGTATTTAAAAGAACAGTTTTAAAAACAGCTGGATCTGACGATACATCATAACAACATAAAAAAGCAACTGCTTTTTGTTTATCATACATAATATTACGCTTATTTCAATGACTTTTTTCTACAAGAACTTCTTCAGGTTTACCAAAATTTACAAGTAATAGGTACCCAATTTGGCTTAACCAAAAGACAGATCATGTACAGCGCCCATCTCAAGCAAGACAATTAAAAAAAATAGTGTGCAACTTTATTTTTTAATTATTTAAACATTACAATTAGGTCCTATTGTTTATATATCATTCAGCATCTGAAAGTTCTCATAATTAAGCACACGAAAGCTGATTGTTAAATTACTAGGTGTTGAAAAAGATTTTCGACAAATACGCAGTATACTGAGTGTACTACAAAGAGGTGCTACCAACTACCTTTTAAGAATAAAAACATAGAATCTATTTATTATATTTATCATTTTAAAATTTTATATTCTAATTTTTTTTTTTAGTTTTACTTATACTAACTTAACCGTTTGGCGCTTCTGCAAGTTTTAACATTACTAATTTTTCTTAAAATTTTGTACTAACTTTTTTTACCGTCCTGTAGAATGTAAAACGCATACACTTATATAAAACTGATAAAATCGCGTTCATTAAATGCTAAGGCACCTAGTAATTAATAAATTTAAAATCTTTTTGTATTATATCACCGGAGTGTCATTAACAAATGCCTCTGTGTCTTTAATTATACACTAAAAAGTTTTTCGTCTCGGCATCACCTACCGATTAGTTTTATGAGTTTTTTAATACAAAATATAAGAGGAAATATTAATTATTAAACACGACTTAACATCGCCATAAAGATTTAATATTCCAAAAGCCTAAATGAAGTTTTCAACTTCAAATTTCTTTATAAAGGAAACCGGAATTATGGATGGCTAAGTACAGGTCAAGGTAAAATGCGTTAAGAACCATCTGGTTTTTATATAAATATAATTTGCAACACGTTTTTTTATAAAGGGTAAAATCTATATAATTTATAGAAAGCGAAAGGGGTATTTAAAGTTACCTAAGTTTCATCAAGGAGATATGTTTTTTTCGCGTACCAGAATGTGAATCTTGAATTTTACGATAAGTAAAATAATATAAAGTATAGAGTTTATCTCGAACATAACAAAACTTAATTACATATCATTCAATAAGCCACTTTCAAGTTTTCTGCTACTTATCTCTAAAAATATAAATAGTGTATTACATTACAAGGAACTATAGGACGTTATAAATATCGCGAGTGTGCAACCATCACAACCAGTCAGTTAACTTAGCACATCGTAGAGCGTGCGTTTTTCACTTTAAAGATTGAAAAATATCGGTAAGATAAGGTTGTCACTTAGATGGTAACTACCCTTGGAGCACTCCCGTATAAAAACTGTAATAACTCGAGAAAAATTTTACAGCATAGGTTGAAAAATATTATTTAATAAGTAAAAAATTGTTTAATGTTATTGTATACTTTCATAGATACATAAAAACAATTTTTAAAAACATTAAAAGGCTTTTAAATTATGAACGGATATGAAATACAAAAAATCTATTGATAGATTGCTGTGTTTACTAACACCACTTAGCTTAATTGATAAAACATATTTACCCTGGTGTATACGTTAGCCGGTTTATTGCTTTTCAATAATCCATTATGATGACTTGGTTATGGTGAAACTAATAAAAATGCTAAGTAAAAATGTGGATTTGTTAACAAATTTCTCATAACGGGCTATTCTACAATATTCAACAAAGAAGAATTAATTTTATTATCTTCTTAATTTGCATTGAATGCATTTTTTAATAATAAATTGCTTTCTTCGAGCATTTTGTTATGTAGAAAATTTTAATTTCTCATTTTTGCAAGAATTTATATAATCTCGTATTATATTCAAGTAGCAAATGCAATACGTACTACTAAGAGTTAAATGTAGATAACGTTTATTGCATTATCTTCGGATGAATGCAAGTTATGAGTTTTTGAAAATCAAGGGTGCTAAAATGAACGACATAAATGAAATCAAATTTAATGTGACAAGAAAAGATGCTCTCGTAGAGAGGATATTGGATAAATGGATATTGACGAAACCTTCGTTGTTCAAATAAAAAAGCTGATTATTAAACAGCTCCAACGTCGAATAATATGAATAATTATCCTTTGTTACAACTTGTAACCATTTTTGCATAACTAGGAATTAGTTTTTTTAGCTAAATTTATACCACATTATGTACATTATTACGTATTGTATATAATATACATGCAGGTTATTTCCCGGTGGTTTGCACCTTCTTTAAATTCTTTTATTCGCTTAAGAAGCGTTCAAATATCTACAATCTATGGCTAAAATCAGTTTGCAACCTTTTATTGTATAAAATCAACGGGTTTCAGGTTATAGATTACATTAAGTAAAAAGAAAGCTTTTTAAAGAAGCACAAAATAAAACTTGCAATATTTACTTATATAGCTTTAAAAAGCTCGCTGACGCTCGCTTTCGATATAGCTGCGTGCCCAGTAACGGGTAATTTTCGAGTCTTGGCCAGTAATATACTATTTATTCAAACGTAAAAGTAAATTAACTTTTTTTTAGTTGAAAAGTTAAATCAGTTAAGAGGACTCAGAATTTCTCTCCCCCAGCTCGATATAATCGATAGTAGAATAATTATTTATTCTATTATTTTGTATTCTGTATTGTGTATTCTGTACTTTGTTAAAATACATACTACAATTCTATTAAATCGCTTATATCGGTATGTAAAAGATTAAACTATATTTTATCTCATTTTTCGTTTTTTAGGCAGTTGTTTAAACTTCGCTAAACTTAAGCTATTTAGGGGTCCAAAACTGTAGAATCCCTAAAACCAGGCTGATTATTTATACACATATAAAAGCAGGTTATGGGCACAAGTTGTTCATACGTTAAAAATTTAAATAAATATTTTTGTACTTGATAATGCGATAAACCGTTTTTCTATGTTTCTGGCTCCTTGACAAACGTGGTTATCGGTACCATGTTTACCAAACTAATACAAATAGTACGGGATACCAAACCAATAGGGCCGTATTTAGACTAGATTTTCAGAGGGGGTTTTAAAAATATTAAAAAATAAATAGCTAATTTATTAAAATACGAAGGAAACTAAAATACAAAATAAAAGTATAAAGTTCAACATATTTAAAAAATAAAAAAAACTACAGTAAAAAACAAATATAAAATTAAAAATAAAAAAAACTCGATAAATAAATAAATACCTAAATAAAAAAATTTAAGTCCCAATTTAAACCATCAGTCATGCTAAAATTGGCAAAATAAATGCAATTTAGAACCACTTGTACAGTTGTAAGTTAAACCAGAAAATTTAGATTAACCAATAAAATACGTTGAAAAGCTGTTTTTATTCAAGTTAATTAAAGTGATTATTTTTTGGGCGATTTTTTTTTATTTGAGTTCGATATTCAGAGAAAATTTCGGTTTTTGTGAACTTTATTTAATGGTTGAAAATAATTTGTTGAGGGAGTGACAAATTTTTACAACAGGTTGACTTCTGGGAGAATAACATTTTGTTAGTGCCATTTTAAAAGTTTTGTTTACTACAATATTTTTAATAAGTTTAAACTTATTTATATTTTAATTTTAAACTCTCTTGTAAAAAACCGTCTTTAAATAAAATTTTTTAATTATAAAATTTGAATAAAAATCACAAACTAAATTCTTATTTTACCGATGGCGATGGTAAAATAATGTTGTCAAAACAAAAAACTAAATTAAACTGAAAGATAATTTCACAAATCTTAAACAAATGTACATATTTTCAAATAAAATTTACACCAAAATATAAGACAATTTATGACTTTACAATTCCCATTCTAATTTATTGCAAAAGTGTTATTTTAAGCTATGCTGCCGATGATGGTCATAAAATTTATTTTCTTTTTAAAATTTTTGGTTCAAACAATTTATAGCAATTTAAAATTTTTACCATAATAGTAAGAATTAAAATAAAATACCTATTTCATTTATTTCAATAGTGTAATTATTTTTCAAAAAATCGAAAATTAATTAATAGAAGTAATAACTAACAATTAATTAAGTGGCCGCAAACTTTTACACAGTACTGTAAATATATAGGGCCTTTTTATATTCTTCATCGTCAGTTTTTATATTTTTGAAGTTTAGTAGTAGATGTATTCAATCCAGTGTTGCCAATCGACGAATATTAATATAAATATCCGATTTTTTAATTTGGGATTTAATTTATTAGAAATATCTCTTTATAGTTTTAATTTTTATTTAAACACTTCAAGTTTAATGTTTTTGTTATTAGTTACAAAGATTGTTGTTTCTGATTTTTCTTTCTTACGATTGTAGTCGGACTTCCAGTACTTTATTAATTGATAAATAATTTCGGGGGGGGGGGTACAATCCTCTGAACCCCCCCTTCCCCACCCCGTAAATACGGCCCTGCAAACCAATAACGTGACAGTGCCATTGTATACCTAATATACAGAGTTAGTAAAAACAGTACTCACACCCGTATCAAAACATTAATTTGTGATATAAAATAAGTAACTTTATGAGAACTGTTTGTCAAATGTTTATCATATGAGTAATGTTTTGTCAAATTGATCTCATAAACAAAATTTAGAAAAATAGATCACTAATTACTAGTGTAGTAATGTATCACTAATTAATTTGTTGTCTATAAAATTATAATTATTGTATATATTATTTTAAACAAAACGTTTTGATTTCACAATAGAAATTTAAAATAATAGAACTTTCTGCTTGAGGTACTCCTCTCAAACATTTTTGAGTAGTTTTATTCATTAATTAATACGGTCCTGCTTAAGAGTAATTTAAGAATATTGAATATAATTTACTTTCAATACTAGTAAATTACGCACTTCTTATCGTTCCGTTAGTTTATTTGAGATAAACCCCGAAAATTAAAAATTATAAAATTAAAACCCGATAAAATGACTGGCCAGTGCCAGAACAATCGATTAATAACTTATAAATCACTATTATGACAAATTAAAATCTGACAAAACCATTTGATATCAATTCAAATCATTCTTAACTATTTTTCAATTGTTTTATTTAAAATTAAAAGAAAAAAGTTTGTTATTAAATGAAATGTCATAATTCAAATCAAATGCTAAGTTTAAGAAATACACTAGGGGATCAAGTTAGACGATAATTAAATAATAAAATTAATTAAAGCTAAGTTTTGAATGCCATATAGTATGTTAACATAATTAAGTTTCACATATCAGACAGATTATTAAAATATTGCGACCATAAAGCGTGCTTCTTATTTCTAGTTGTTGTACGCAACTTTTAGTCAGTTAGTGGCGTCGCAAGTCCACTTCTTAATTCAGAAATCGGTTATCAATAATTTTAAAATATTTAAAATAAAATTAAAATATTTTAAAAAGCCAGAAATATTTTACGTAAGTATCTGGTAAGTCATAACTTGAGTCATTTTTTTTAGGGTGCAGAAGGATGACTACAAGATCTACTTTTTTAGAGATTAGGTTTGAAAGTAGGGAAATCTAAGGTCGAAAACCTACAATTCTTTTTCTACCAAAACATCGTTGAATCAAGAGTACAAGAACCTAGCGAAAGAGAATTTTTGAAAAAATCAGGTGTACAAGCGAAAGAAAGTATGAAAAAATCCGGAGACATCCAAAGGAATGAATTTTAGGAAATAGTGAGAAATGCTGCTTTTTGTTTGGTTAGCTTTTCCGAAATAAAAATCTACTGTACAAAGGACATTCTACAAAAGGTTCAATCCAATGTATAATTAGAGCATCAAAAAATTTAGCCTATTGCGCTGTAAAGTTTTGTTTCTATTTTTTTAATATTTTTATATTATATATTGTCGTGTTTTGAAACGTTATAAACATTGTTTTATTATTTTGTAAATTATTTTGAAGTTTGTTTTGTTTGTAACGTTAATTATTTATTTGTAAACATTATTGTACATAGGGTTCTGTTTGTAAATTTTGTGTTGGTAATGAGCGAAGTGGGCGAATGACTCTAGTGAGGTTGGTCTTAAAGAACGGGCGTGCTTTGGCAACGCTGGCACAATTTTGTATATAATTTGATTATTTTAATATTTTGGGAGTACAGTAATTTTAATTTAGATAAAAAGTTGTTTTAATAAAGTGAAAGTGCGGCATGGTCAAAATTTCGGAGAAATTTGGAAGAATTCGAAGTTTTTGGTTGTTCTTGAAAACCACCACATGTTTTACCACATGAGGTAAAATTATAATATTACCATTTTATTGCACATTTGAAATTCATTTGGAACGAAGTTTTATACGACATAAAATTAAATTAGCATTTGAAAATTTAAAAATTAAAAACAAAAACCTATACGATAAAAAGATAAAAAATAATTTTCATTTTTTAACTAAAACAGTCTCATGATTTAAAAAATGCATGTTCCTCAACCGAAAAATTAGAGTAAAGAAATTTGGTAAACTTGTAAGGTTGGGGGTATGGCAATATATGGCATATGAAAATGAAAAGAAAATTAGAATGAAGAGAATTGGAGAGCTATTTTTCTGTAAGAGTAATATAGGTAGATATAAAGAGACCTCGTAAAGAGCACTTGCAAATCTTTCACAATCTGGAAAATGAAACCAATGAAGATTGACGTGTTCCAGCTTTTGATCGATACTGAATTTAAATCTGATGCTGAAAGTAATACCTCTGCTATAGTTTCGGGTAAATAGTGGATATGTGTTGTGAAAAAAGGACTTTGGATAGATCATATGACCGAAGTCATTTTACTTATTTAAAAGACAATTCATGATTTGTTTATTGGATACCTATTCTTGGATGTGGAAAAATGTAGAATAATATAAACAGAAAATCGAAGTTTCATTTGGAGCCATTTTATGAAATAACTGAAATCTTTCCCGCCCGCCGTTTCGTCGCCTTATTTCAACTCTTCCTCAGAACACTCTGGCCACTTAAAATTTATAGCCAAAAATATAATTTTCAGCTTGTTGTACACCATAATTTAAGCAGCACCAACATGCTTCTTCTCAACAATCACTGTTTATTGCACATGTTATTCCGAAAAAATAATATACTGAAAACTGCAGAAAATCGTAGAATTTACGTTACCTATTCTTCGTGTTGAGTTTCCTGGAGTAACTGTCCTACATATTCAATGCTAATACATTAGTATTAATGGGCAGAGAAAAAAATAAATGAGAAAAGTAAAGTAAGTTGTAGAAATAACTATAATTAAATGTGATTTTTATCGTATCAATTTGTATCCTACAGGCATAAAGACAAAACGTGCTTGTACTAGCCTACAATAAGTATTAATTATGTTACATGTTAACGCTTTGAAAGCCTGAAGCAAATTTTTAGTGTCAGTAAAATGATGTCTACAGAATAGAGTCCCCAGCAGAGGTGGAGAAAATAAAAATAAATTTTTGGATATTATCCAGTTAAGTTAACAAAAACATATAACAATACCTAGCTTGTATTGGCGATAATAATAAAAAATTAATTTTTTTATAAGGTTTTATTGTGAAATTAACAAATTTTTAATTAATTAATTACATAAAAACGACCAAAAGAAAAAGATAATTTTGAACTAACTTGTATTTTCCATAATTTTGTCTATTAGGTCATAAACACCTTTCTTAAAAAGTCTTTTTTGTTTCGAATTCATTTCACCAAGATCCCACTTTAAACTTAGAAGAAACTGTTCATCTGCTTCCGAAGACGAAGAACCGTTTGAATTAGTTTCTTTAGTTTTATGACTATTTTCTGTAGCAAATGTATCCACACTGTCGTTAAATTTTCTCTTCTGAGTTTGCATGAACTGGTTAACTTCTGATTGAAGTGTGTCCACATCTGATGAATCATTTTGTAAAGGGTCTTGTTCTTCATGCATCTCTTCATCTTCAACTTTTACTTCTAAAATTTCCATATCCGAATGATTGTGAACAATACTCGATGAAGACTTTTTACTAGACGAAGATGAGATTATTGGCATCAAAAACTGTAGCTCATTATGTAAGTAATAATTGTTCTTTGGGGGTACACCAGATGGTGAAGGTAAATGTCTTCGAAATACAGTTCGAATGTTTTTCCATTTTTCTTTACATTCTTTTACTGTAAATAAACAATATTTCATAATTAGCAACTTAACCATCTACTTTTAAAATAATAGGTCATGAGCAAAATAACTATTTAGGTAATAATTATGCATTTAAAATTTAATAATGGTTTTTATTTTATATTGTTTCAGAAGGGCGGTGGCTTGTCGCCCTCCCAGTACCGGACGCCACTGTCTATTACCATTTACATTCAAGTTTGTGTGTGACATTCTGGTTTTATATTTTTTGTGAATAATAAATAATAAAATAACCAAAATGATTTAATAATACACATAATTATTTTATGTGTATGTCTGAATAAGAAATTCAGGGAATAAATTAAGTATCTTACTCGTCAAGTTGAATTCAGTGGCTACATGGCCCCAAGCTCGGTCTACCATATGCTTTTGCGAATATTCTTTCACATTTGGATTGTATAAGCAAGGATATTTCTCAACAAGTAATACAAATTTTATGTTATCTTCGGTCGACATTTTGTAAACACATTACACGTGGAACTGAGCAACTCGGAAACTGGTTTGCAGTATGGAGTATCATAGCAACGATGCGGCAGTTTCCTCGTGACGCAGTGGTTACGTTGCCTCGCTAGTTGTAATGTACGTTAGTGGTAGGTAACATAGGGACCTATACTGATATTGCAGAGATTGCTACAATTTATATTGTAAATATTAATTAAATTAATTTGATTTTCCAAATATTTTAAATTTACCGACTACTCAATTCTGAAAGAGTGAATTTTTTATCTCCCCTAATTAATGTAAAATTAATTAATTAACCAAACATTTTTCAGTATTCTACCAAAAGATTTTAATACATAAACAAATACGAGTACAAACCTGATTCGTCTTCATCGAAAACTGCATCTTCATTTTTCGACAAGTCTTCACATAATATCTCTTGCATTGCAGCGTCCTCATTTATTTTACCATAAGTAATACCATGTCGTTTCCGAAACCTTTGAATCCAACCCGCAGAACATTTAAAATGATCGATTCCAAGTTTTCTTGCAAATTCGTCTGCCTTGGCCTGGAAAGTAGGACCGGGAATTGGATTTTGGCTCTTCTGAGTTTTAAACCATTTTAATAAAAGTTCATCGACCGCTCCGTAGTTACAATTTCTCATTCTTTTTATACCGACTGATTTCTCTCCATTTTCAAAATTATTTTTGATTGTTTCTCGACATTTCCACATTGTAGCAATCGTAGAACTTGCTACCTTAAAAAATCGAATTGATAAAAACAAAGTTAGTAATTAAATTTGGTTTTACATACTCCCAACTCCTTTCCTATGGATATATTCGTTTCGCCAGCTTCTAAACGCATTATTATTCCTGCCTTTTCCTCTAAAGTAAATGATTTTCGTTTTAAATTAGACATTATGAATTTTAAATGCACGTACACACGAGCAATGACACCTCGGAAACTACTAAACGGTATATATGGTATGTTACGTAATCGACTAGTTTATACCGACCGTCATGCGCAAACAGGGGTAAGTTAGATAATGTAGCATGTGCGCTATAAACGAGCGATCGATGGTGGGTCGTTATAAGCAGCCAATATATTTACGTAATTTGTATACCTACGGCGGAATGCATTGTTTTAAATATCGGTCGATATATACTATATCCACTGTATTGTGAAAATTTATAATTGCTCCAGTATGTATTTCCTCTAGTAAAGATATCTGTAACCGCAAAGTTAATTGCTCTCCAATTATAAATTTATTATCGTACAAACATACGTTGTTATCTTTAAGAGCAATGCCCCGATAACTGTTGCAAAATATCAAACTTTCACGTTCTATTCACAAACTGGCAATTTAAATAAAATTATGTTTAAAAATTATATTTCAAAGCTAGGCAGGTTTCGACTCAACATTATTTTTCTAAATCTCTTTCGTTTCGTATATTCAATCCTTAATCTTTATTACCCAAGGTAAATGACTATACCACCAACAAGTAAGTATCCATCCTCTTCAGATTTCGTAAAAATATGATCGGCTCTAAGTTGTGAAAAAATATTGATCAAGGACAGTAGGATATATTTTTATTATAATTAATAACAGGTATAGCTTATAAATAATTTGTAGGCATATTGTATAATATTTATAAAATAGGTAACCGAATGTGTTTTTGAGGAAGCTAGCGATTATTTTGATGAAGTAGGGAAGGTGGAAAAATTATTTCTAATTTTAGAATGACCCCTATAAATGCAATGAAAATTTCAAGTGGATGTTTGCCAACGTCCACTTGTAAAGTAAATAAGTACAAAATGATCAAATTACTTCTATTAACTTTTCAAAAGTAAATATAATAGCAATTACCGTAATACGAAAAACTTGTTTTTATATCTACAAAACTAGGCAATAACTTTAATTAAAATAGTAATTATTGTCAATTTTATTAAAGTTTCATCTATAAAATAATTCGTTAAAATTTAAAAAAATCCTGCGTTGATTGTAAAAAATAAATTACACATTTATGAGCGTACATAAATATGTATTATGTACGAGGTACTAGTTTTGAGTGATAAGAATGAATGAACAACGAAACCAAAACTTCCGAATTAGTGCAAATTCAATTATTACGAAGCATGCAACGCAGTAAATGGAGGTTGAATTTGCTATTTTGACATGAATGCAAATTAAATTGCAGGCATTAAAATCACGTAGCTTTAATTAATTACACAATAATTAAATCGTACAAAATGAATATTTGGCAACACTTTACCTGTCGCAATTTAATTATCGCATTAGGGTAGTCTTGCGGTTGATCTTAGCTGTGATCTTACAATTAATTTAGTTTTTAAATTTCAACGCTTTAAAGATAGCGTTCATCAATCTAATTGCTAACATAAAACAAAGCATAAAAGCTCTCTTGGCTCTCATCTTAAAATCACCTCGGTGGTTTGCCATTGTTTTCACAAACATTGCTTTCTTAAGGGCTAAGCTATAAATACCCACCTTCTTACATTACTTATACATCTAATCCGTAGCATGTAACCAAAACATAATTGATCAAAATGACAAATAATGATGAATAAATAAATTACTACTATTAAGCGGTTAACAGAAATTCGGCAAATTTGCCAACTGTCCGAATACCTTCGGCATATACGACTATCCTAAATTTTGTCAGCAGATGTTGGATATGCGTCGCCCAAAGCAAGTTGTGTTGGGCTTGGGTGCTGCAGTAGTCGCACTAAAGGTAATCTTTTGAGTCTTGCCAATATTCAGCAGCAGTCCACTGACAGAAACCCATCTAGTTGCCTAAGCCCGGTCTAGGACAAAATCCCGCTGGACCACAATCTTGCCGAACCAAAATCCCGCCAAACTAAAATCCAGCCGGACTGAAATCCCGTCGGACCATATTTGTTGTAGGAAAGATTTCTTGTGCGAATAACATTCGGACTGTACGTACCTTACTGACAGAAATTTGATAGAAGAAGAAAGTAAAACAGAAATGTTAACGATTGACCCAAAAATAACAGAAACGTGAGACGTATGGGTAAAAGGCCTATTATACAAGGTTAAACTTAAAAATTAAATCCTGAGGTATTTTTAAACCAATGAAGAGGAGCCCTGCTCATTTTAAATTTTATTGTATTAATCTTGTAAAACCGACCAATTTGTCGATTGGTATTAGTTTTTCCTGTAATTTTATTACATAAATAAAATACTATTAAATAAAATAAAATAGTAGTAAGTACAACGAAGTGGTAAGAATAAAAGTAAGTAAATAATAACGAGGTATTGAAATGGAGTGCAAACTTTTTTTAAGTCAGAAGGGAAAAGAAAAACTTGCCTTGGACGGCTATACGTTTGATTTTAAAAATTCAGTGCGTGCAATTCAAAAAATTTAAAATAAAATTGTAATCGCGGAATTTTAGTGCGGCGAGATTTTTAACCGGTTGGATTTTGGTTGGACAGGATTTTTGTTCGGCGAAATTTTGGTTCGGCGGGATTATGGTCCGTCGGGAATATCGGTTGGCAGGATTTTGACGGCGGGATTGTGACGACGGGATTTTGGTCGCGGGATTTTGTCCCATCCCGGCCTAAGCCAGTGTTATGTCCGATCACAAATCCATGTCTGTTTCGCAGTCTTGCACGTTAAGAAAATTAGTGTCATCCACATAGAGACATCCATCAGAACACAGAACATTTAATTTTTAATTATTTATATACATCAGAAACAGCAAAGGGTTCAATATTGAGTCCTGAGATACTTCATCTTCGGTGTTCATCAACACTAAAGATTCTCTCTTTAGTAATACTCTCAAATAACAAAAGACAATTGAATGATTTAACAATACTCTCTGTCTTTTATTCTCAATGAATGATGCAATAAACCCCAAACAGGCTTCTCTAAAGTATGGAATACACGATACAACGATTGTACCAACTTAGGTTGTAGCAATATCGATACAACGGTTGGATTGTTAAAATATACGATACGATTTGCATACAATTTTGATGCACGAACGATGCGATTTCAACCATTATTTCAGTCCCCAACTGCACTGTTTAATGAACTGAAATCTATGCAATATTGGATTGCACAACACACACAATACGATTTCCATAGAATCTGTCGTATGCAATTACAAGTTTTATGCGAAGTTCATACAACCATGCGATATCGGTTCGACGGACAGAGACGAGCACCCACACCATACAATTATCGTATGCAATTTCAAAATTGGTGCGATGTTGGTACAACCGTTGCATCGTGTATTCCGTACTTAACACCATAGATTCCAATTTTGATATTACGATATCAAAATCATTCGATTATTTGAATTATATCACAATATAACAATAAAATATAATATAACAAAATTAATATAATTATGGTTATTAACATGTGATAATATTTTTATGACAAGATTAATTTTTTACATATTACATAAAATTAAAAATTCTTACAGAATTATAACAAAATTATTCAAATTGCAAGACACCATCTGCAATAGCCATCTGACTCTATTATTTGCATCATTACCGCTATAGTTTTTTAACGATTTCTAAAACCATGTTGACTTTTATAAAGTAACCGATATTTTTCAAGAACAAATAGAATTCGATTTTTAACTATGTTTTCAAAACAGGAAGAAAAGCTGAGTTTATAAATTTTGGGTTTATTAAAATCTCTTTTGTTGAAATTGGAGTAACCTTCGCAGTTTTCAGCACTTCCGGAAAGATTCTTCTACAAAGCATTTGTTCATCAAAGCGGTGAGCAGTCATGCACCTCTCTTAATTTTATTGTACAGTTTTGCGGAAAACTTTAGTGAGCTTTCCAGAGAATGAAGATTGTCAGCATTATGTATATAATATAACATATTTTAAAATTATGGTAATAATGAGACTCAAACCATAAGACAATGTATTTGATGGCATCAGTTAGTGCATTTATTGGTTAGTGCAGTTAGTGGTTCCTGTTACACCATTCTTATAGGTTTTTAATTAGTATATGACTTCACATACCCTTCTCGCTTGCGTTCTATCTCGTCTGCCATACATGCAAAAAGGGCTTGTGTAATTCGGCGGCAGTTGGCGGCGCTCCGTAGAACTTGTCTTAACGTTTCAAGGCCAGCAAGTTTTGTCAGGTCAGGATTATATTATATTGACAGCTATTTGAATTTTCTTTTTTTATATTTTTATTTTTAACTTAATCGTCATCTGTCATAATGCCAAAAAAGTTTTATTTCGACCGTGTGTGACGATTACACGCTTTTTTTACTTTGTAATACAAAAAAAATCTAAAAAATAAATTTCTTGTTTATGCAAATATTCTAAGTCCAAACCTGTTAAATGTAAATTAATGTTTTCTTTATTGTTCTTTAAATTTTATTTTTTTATGTGAGTATGTATTCTTTACTTAACAGTTAAAATTTATTATTTTAACATTTTGTTTAGTTTGTTTATTTTATTTTTTAGTTTGTATTTGTAAAATTTATATCAGGTATACGACAGAATGTCTATCTTGTACTTTGAGTTTATTTTTTTAAATATCTACTATTTTAATATTTTATCACAAAAATTCGGAAATCATAATATATGTACTAGCATATTCTCGACTGAAGTGTCTGGTCACCGGTCGATGCGATGTTACTTTTCGGCTACATTTAATAATACGTGAACAATAGTTACGATAATATTATACTAATATGTAAAACACGAAGTTTATACTTATATAAATGTTTGTCCCATCAAAATCTACCAAACATAAAGTTCTAAAGAAGCAAAATTTTAATTCAGGGTTCTAAGACAAACGCCGCTATTCCCAACCTCAAAAAAATTGAGTTTTATTGATGAACACAGGGTACTCACTCACCTACTGCCTAAACTTGTCATTTCTTCAGTAACGGGCCCGAGTTTGACCGATAAATTTTTCTTGCCAACCTAAAAACTTTTTGAAGTTTTGGGAGGTTACCATAAAGTGACAGATCGGTTCGGCTTTTAGGCTGAATAATTTGAGCAATTTGTCTGTTTTTTCTTAAGTAACGATTCTACAATTGGTTCATTTTAAGTTCCAAGCTAAAAATAATTGAGAGGTTACATTAAATAGAAAAGTCAGGGTGGCCTTCAAATCGCACAATCTGGGTAATCGAATTGCACACCAATCAAGTCACACACCATTCATACACCAGAAGGTCAGAGCAGTTGACAGGCCGCTTGACCTAGCTCCTAGGTAATTATTATATATTATGTGGATGTTTGGAAGTGTGACCTGCAAGCAAGGAACGATTATTTAATTAATTAATATTTATTATTGGATAGTATGTGTTAGATGTCAATAAATATTTATAACCCCTTTGATCGATTATAATTAATATGGTTGCTTTCCGTTAGAAAGTTATCCCTTTGAACTTACAATGAAAGCGGGTGGATTTTACTACCACGAGGTTAAGATCTAAAATAATAACCAACCGCAACTAACACTGATGTAAAATCTAACAAGGAATTACAAAATATTATAAAAACTATGTATTTGATTGATGTGCTTTAAGTAAAAATATTTTATTTATATTTTCTTGTCTCATTGATTGCATTGCGTTTACTTTGTGTGTAAACAATCAGAAATATTTTATTTCAAATGTAAGTTGCTTATACTTTATACAACGTACGACAACTTCTATAGACGATCATAGATTTTTGACAAAAGACAAAAAAGTCATAAGGTTAGAATAACCAAACTGTAAAATTTATAGGGCAATTGGTATAATTCCTTTAAATTTAAAATATTTAATTAACAAGTGCCCTGCTGCTAAATTAAAACTGTAGGTTTTAATTGATTAATTTAATTTCAAACTTAAAAAAATTTAAGTTCTTAATTAATTTAAATAGAAACTTATCATTCTAATAACGCCTAATAACGTCCACGGCTGTCACATGCTCTCCTCGGTGTTTATATACGAGCCTACAGTTTAACGTCGGTTTAAACCACAAATTTAGGGAAAAGCTTTTGCATTCAGGTGTATAGAATTATATATGTGGACTACGGCCACATATAGCGACTGGGGTTGCCATGGCAATAATAGGACTTTGTACGAGCATGGTGATGTTCATGTCAAAGCAATTCCTAGTGCTCTGAATAGCGCAAAATAGATCGAGTTCATGTGAAATCTCTACAGTTAGTAATTTAAATTGTATAAGTTTAAAATATATAACAGCTTAAAATATATTGAAATGATCTACGATAAAATTTGTTCTAAACTATTACAGAAAAAGCTACTTATTCAACTATTGTATATGAGTTTTTAAATGACTCGTTAAAGCTTACTTAAAACTATTCAACGCCAACGCGACGATTAAATCATAAATTTGTAATTATGTTTTATGGATTGAATTGGTTAGTTGATCACTAGTTAACCTAACCGAGGTTTAACAGAACCTTAAAAAAAGTGGCAAAAAAATAATATTTATTTAAGCCAATAAAAGTGTAATTAAAAATTATGCTCAAACTTTGATTGGTTTGGAAATTATTGTTATTTATTACATAATATAGAATGAGACGTTGTTTTTAACTTGGAAACGATAGTACATACGATGGTACATACTATTTTATATAGGAAAAAACATGTTTAAAGTTGTAACTGTATGGTAGCTAAATTATCAGCTTAATGCTGTGGCGTATGATTGATACATGAAATAAATAATTTTATAGGAAAATTATGTACAAATTTATTTTATGCAAGGCCAACACCTGCATTTAATTAAATATTTTTTTAATTTAAATGGTTATAGCTGTGCACTATACCATTTTCGCAAATTCTATGAATATATTAGGTATTAATGTTAGATTTATGTATAATTTTCTATTTTAACATGCTTCTTACTTATTGAAATGCCACGAGCCGCCGCTGACTTTATTTATTGAAATTTTTGTAAGAAGTTCACTCCCGCATACTTAAATTAAACAAAAATATTTTTTTTAGTGGTGTAGGTTTCTCACAAAAACAATTTCATTTTTTATGACTATAGCAGCTTTTAAAAATTATTTCTCGTAGATACTCTAAAAATTTAATTAATTTTCTTTAATTAAATTTACATTAAACTAACTTATGTTAAACCCCTGGCGCTTATTTGAAGATTTAGTAGTTTATTCTGAATATAATTAATAGATAAAATTTATATTATTTGGAATTTATTATTAAAGTTAATGTTTAAATAAACAACTGTTTTCAAATTTATTACAAATTTAAGCTTTTAAATGATAAGTAATACGGGGAGAACGATGAGGCGCTGCGCCCTCTTAAATAAAATATTAAGCGAATAGAGGCAACTCAAGACAAGATAAAAACCAGCATTTCGATGTCAGTTTAAACTTTGATTAGTTAATTGTTTAGTTAAATCAATACTAAAAAAAATTTTTTTTTGAGCAAAATCACGAATGTACTGAGAGGTATTAAATTCCCAGTTTTCAAAGCGCAAGGATGTGAGCATATTTGTTCTTATTAAATACATATAAGCTTTTATTCTTCGTATCTAGTCAGTAATATACCATTAATGTTAACCCACTCCTCTCTATTATAGCTATTAACGAGCAGCCACCGAATTTACGAATCGAATAAAAAAAAATAGAAATACCTTGCTGATCACAACCTCTAACTTATATGCAAACTGCAAAATTTAACGTTGTTTATGTTATAAAAATTTCTTGAAAGGAGTTTCCGAGGAGAAACGTCAGCACTAAAATTTTTGTGCCGATTCATTATCGCAAATATTAAGATTTGAATGATAAATCTTGGCAGTTCAAGAATTTAAATGCAACTACATAATTATAAATTTATATTACCTCTAAAATACATATTAATATTAAATAACATTTTTTTAATGTCGATAGTGAATGGCCAAGTGATTAGCTTTGCTGGATTAAATCAAATAGCATTTATTAATTATTTGATAATTAATGTAGTAAAAGTACGCGTTTTTATTATGGATTATAGAATTATGTGGGTAAAAGTTTATGAAAGAAGTTAGTGGTTTCCATGAGAAAATTTTTAAAAAACTATCGAATTAAGCTGATTTGATTACCTTCTCATCACAGGATTTACCGGGTTCGACTCCCATGGCGTACATAATATAAGAAGATTTTTCGCACATGTCTACCAACTGGCCTCAAGTAATATTTTAAATATGGTTTGAAATCGGCTCTGATTTGGAAAAAAGTGAACTATAAAAAAAGGTAATTTGAAATTAATTAAAATATGTTTTGTACTTCTATAGTATAATTTTTCAAGTTTGTTTACCTGCATAATAATATTGCAGTGCTTTTCACTTTTTCACTTATAAATTGGGTTGTATTTTAAATTGTTCGTAAATTAATTTCATAAATAAAGTTATTCGTAAATAAATTTTATTTTAACTTTATATAATAAATTGGACGCATCCGCTTATCAAGCACACGTGCGCTACGATAACACGAACATTTCGATAAACAATTGCATTTTATAATTTTAAATTTTAATACAGTCGAACTTGGATAAGCGAGAGTTCAAGGGATTGGAAATTATTCCTCATTTATAGAGGTATTTCACTTAGTGGAGTTTCTACTTGCAAAAGTGCAGGAATGGCTTTTCTCACTTACAGGAGTATAAAAAAACATAGGAAACAGTGATAAATATTTAAATGGAATGTAAATCGTAGTTATTCACAAATATTATTATTTTACACCTTTAAAATATCTTTGATTTCCCGATGACGAAAAGTGGAAGTTTTTCCATTCCAGTGATGTTTGTACATTGGACAATAGTGAGGCGTTATTGTTTTGTTTACCTTCATGGCACTTTTCTTCTTTAAATATAAAACTTTTATCCGGAAGCACTTGAAAATAAAGCAGTCTTATCTGCGTTGTAAATGGATCATTCAGTTCAACCACACCATAACACCCACCCACCATCTCAAATTTTGATAAAATTTGGTATGGCCGTTCTATTCATTGATGTAAATAATCATTCCAAGTTTTTTTACTTTATCTTTAACGGTTCAGATTTTACAGCTTCTTCAAGTTTTTGGATTATTTGAGATTTTTACCATTCGGCCGCAGAAAACTATATTTGTCTTCTGATGAAAAATAAATTATATCTTTATTAGTTACCAAGAATCATCAATGTCAGGAATAATTTTAAAAAATGAACAAAACTGCCAAGTGTTTATTTGGGACCAGAAAAAAATCTTAAAGTGTCATTTGTTGGATTTTTTGAAACAAAATTCAAAGTTCTAGGATAAATAGTATATCTCTTAAAAAGAAAAGAATAATTATGAATATTTTTTTTATTTTGGTTCTAATAGATATGTTCTATCACACGAAATATTATTTCTCTTTCATTATTTTTTTTTCGCTTCAAAACCAAAAATTGTAATTTCAATAATGGTTCATCTATTGAAGGATTTTTATGTGGGGTTTGTTCAATCTGCTCTAAGAGACACCTTTCAACGTCAGGAAATTCAGACAATAGGCTCCTCTTATAAGTAAAAAAAAACGTTCGACTCCCGCTTTTAGAGGAATTTACTTCTTACTTATAGACATTTTTGAGGGTTAAAATGTCGGGAACTGTTAATTATTTTCGTTTATGCAGTTTTCTAGCTTACTTGGTTTTCACTTATCCAGGTTCGACTGTACTTTCTTATTACTTGCAGTAATTTCTTATATTTTTATATTTCTGCAGCAATTTTTTATATTTATATTTTTGCTATTAACTTTTTACAATTTTTTCTGCATAACTGAACATATAAGAAATATTATAAATTACAAATTATTCAAGTTTTTGAACAGCTTGGACCGTTGTCTCATATTCTTCTTTCCTATGTTTGTAGAAAGTGTATTATATTTTCTATAGACAAAAGGAACCTACAAATTAACGCGGGCTCCGAACCACGTGAAGTATTATGTAGGTATATACTTCGATTACAAGCAAGGCTATTGGCAATTAATACCCAACATGTGAAAAAACACGCGGTCAAAAAGAGCGGTGTACTTGATCTTATATGATCAAACCCACGAGTCCGGCAGAGCAATCTGACATTTCAACTGTATTTAAATAATTAATTACAATAAATTTTATTTTAGTTACTTTTTCATTATTGAGTTCCGTTAACATGAGTTGATTCTATTTCTGTTTTAGGCAACGTAAATCAAATTTCAGTTTTCGTACATGTAAAATTGAACTATTACATTTATAGCAGATAAGAAACCCGTTGATGATTCTATCGATACCAACCGAAATAATTGGAGACTGGAACGGAAGGCTTGCGTATCAATATCATCTTAAAAGAAAACAAAAGCAGGGTGACCCCGAAAGCGATGACAATAAGAAGTCGGTACAATCCTAAAGATATAATCCCTGATGTGAAAAAGAAGAATAAGAAGCAACAGATTACTTCTCCAAAATACAATTTTATTATAAAAACTTTGAAAAACGGTGTATCTTTGTACGTACGAGGGATCGACGAATAGTTAGCTTCTTGTGCCATGATTCATGGATTAGATTTTCATAGGATACCATTAAAATACCTATCAGTACCCCAGCAATTGCATTTAAAAGAAAAGCAAGCAATCGTCAGTATATCATTACAGAATTACAAGAATGTGATTGATTTGTCATTCTAACAGATTTGAAATTATCAACTATCACGGGTACCTATCTATCGTTTTACGTGAGAAATGCATTCGCATTCGGCTATGAAAGTGCTCGTCTTCTTTGAATGTCACACACTGTGCAGTGCAAAGATAGTCAACTTACCGAAGCCAAGATGATTTATTAGTTTTATTAAAAAATATATTTTAATACTTAAGAGTGGTTTTTTGTTGGTTTCTCCATAGGAAACAGATCGATATTGAGGATTCCGGTAGTGTATCTAATCCTGCCAGGATTTAAAAAACATCTACAAATTAAAAAGAAAAGGTTACAGTCTATAGTTGCTAAGTTTCAAATTTATCAATAGGTGCTCGAAATGAAGAATTTTACAATTAAATCAAAAGACAATAAACATATGCAATTTTTTTGGTATTTAAACTCGTGCGTATTATATATTATACATTTGAAAAAACTGGATCAATTTTACGTTGTTTTTATATTTAATAAAGGCTGGAAGAAGAAGCTACATTAATTTTTTATTTATTATTTATCTTGCTGTAAATTTTGTGAGCTTTTTTTAATTAAAAAGCTTTGTTGGAAAATTTTACGGTAGAAATTATTAAGAAGCTTTTCGACAGAGATTGTTTAATATATTACACATTTTTAAATAGTAATTTGTTCACTTAATTATTGTGGTTATTTTTTCAGAACCTGGTATGGCTACATATTCCCTCACTTACTACTAAAGTTGTTTTTATGGTACAGTTATGGCGTATTTTCTTAAACAAGTAGAAACACCACTTAGCTTAGCAATTGGTTTTTCTGAGGAGCTTTTGGGTGGAATTGTAGAGATTAAAAACTATTTGATGTATTGGAAGTTACCTTAGAAAGAGCAATATAATAAATTTAAATTATGTTGGTTTGGTTTTGAATTTGACAAATGAACTTGAAATAGTATACAACATAAGTATTCATTTGGAAAACTATGGTCTCGAGTCAGTGTACCTAAATATTAAAAACGGAACCTTACCTGCGTTTAGACGTATTTAACCTGCATTTTATTAAAATTTAATTTTAAATGTTTTATAAGTAAACAAAGAAATTCTGTTTCATTTTCAAATGAAGAAAAATTCTTTATTACTTATATGTTTTTTCTTGACTTTTCGGATAAACAACATATGGTTAATTTTACTTGTTTTAATACACATTCTATTAATATCTTCTCGCTAATTGAGTGGTGGTTTTTATGAGTCTTTATCTACACACATATGTATAATATGTATGTATGTGGCTGCAGTCATAATTCAAAAGTTATTAATATTGTAAAACAATTATAACTTTTATTGCAAGCAATTAATTTTAATTACGTTCCATTTAAGAAGTTAACAAAAATAAGATGTAATTGTTAGATAAAAATTTGATTAAATTAAAATTAGTTCGACAATTTTAATTTGTCCATTCGAAAGTGACCAGGTATGTCTTTAAGGCTGAAATTAAGTAATTAACCAAGTCTAACAAATATTTTGTCAATTTGTATGTCTCAAAAAGATATCTGAAAAAATCAGGAAAGAACTAAACTGGCACTCCTTTGCACTCCAGTCACCAAAAACAACTAATATAATGCATATATAATGTATATCGGTATATCATGCTCATTACTCACCAGCTCCAAATAAATATGTTACATTAATGTTAAAAAGTTACATAATTTCAATTTATATGCGCAAGTAAGTAAATTACTTTTGTCGGCACAATATATCTAGATACCTTTTTTTATAAAAAAAAGCGTATTTACTGGGATATTAAAATTTAAATTTTGTTTTTGCATGCCCGCGTCGTTGTTTCCCCTTTTAATTAAATCCGTATATTTTAATGCTTGAAGTACCAAGAGCTGCTATAAAAATTTTTAAACAAAGTGAAAATTTATGTTAACTAAATATATTAATTGGGCTAATAAGGTTGTGTACATAGAAACAACGAATTTCCTGCCATAAGTGTACAATCCGTTTCCGTAACAATATCAGTAAGGAACACTATAATTATTATTGAAGCTTTTTATCTACAAAATGAAATCATTCAAAATTGTAATTTAAATAAAAATATTTTTTTTTAAATTATATGAGCCATGATAGATTTATTTTATGCGGTGTAATTTTTATTTAAAGTTTATAACGGAAGCAGCTTGTAAACATTTCAAAAATATGCACCAAAAACTAATATTTAAATTTTAATGACGATGGTGTAATAAACACATTGTGCGTTAAGAAATATATAAAAAAAAGTGGAACAAAATTATAAATTGTACCACTGACACTGCAAGGGAGAAAGATAGTTTGTTGTGCTTTTCGCCGCCGCCATGTTTAAGATTCATCAGTTGTGGCAATAAAATGTTAATTAAATTTGCACAAAGATACAGTTTATGAACAATTTATTACAGAAACGTTCCATAAAATAAAATCTTTTGTAGTTTTGTTCCTTTATTTCGATAAATATAAAAGCACGATTACACTAAAAGTCACGTACAAGCTTTATCCAGTTTCCATCCACATAACCTTAATTGGTGCTTAAGACAAGTTATTAGGGCTTTCGTAAGCTACCTGTTATTTTTTGTGACCATTTTTAGGTCTATTATTCTTAAGTTTATCCAGAAAAGCACAACCATTTCCAAGAAGAAATCTCCCCTTATAATGTGATTTACCATTTCTTGAAACTACCTGTACGGTCATTCTTTGATTACAAACAAAAGTCCTTTCCGATGATAGTCGAAATTGTGTCGAAAAATATGATTCATACCTATTCGTTTAAGTAATAAAACTTAATTATAAATAAAATTGCAGATACTAATCTGTTTCATAAAACAATTGATTATAGATTGCGGTTTCGTTACTAACTGAATTTATTTTCTCATCGAGTTACTAAATTTTCTAATGCTAATGTATATCGTTTTTGTGAATCTACAATTTGAATTACTTTTTTTAATTAATGAGAGAAATTTGAACTTGGCATCAAATTGTGTCCAATTATTTTGAATTGCTGATGAAACTGTCGAAATGATAAAAATGCTATAATATCTTTGTTCCAATTACGATGTAAGATCCAAACAAGGAAGAAGTATAGAAGCTATAATCATTTTGCGTTAGCATTTTCCGAGCGCAATTTCTATTTCCTACTTTACAAATCAATTCAATTAAGACCATCAACTTGATCGCATGTGAAGCATGCAGGTTACTCCCTCATCAATCTAAACTCAAAAAATGAACAGTTACACTCATAGAAGCCATGGAACAGCCCACATATTTAAATTTTAAGCAAATTAATTACTATTTCGAACTTTTATTAATTAGTTTTAAATTTACAAAATACAACAATCAGATAATACCACGCACTTTCTAAAAATGCAAATTTTTATTACTATAGAAGCATTCAACAGATTTACATTACAAAGACATTAATGCATGAAGCTTCTTCAAGCATGTCACACTGATATTTTATTAACAAATGAAAAACGTTATCAGTTAATTACAATTTACTATTTAGCATAAACTGCCTCCAGCAAACTTGACTTACCAGAAGATAAAAACGATAATTACCAAAACTCTAAATCCATAACAATAAATTAACTCAAATTTAATTATCGTTTTTTATTGTTGTTATGTGGGTTAATAAGTGGAAAAAATATTCATATTATTAAGCGCAAGTCAATTTAAATCGAAATAATAAAATTAATTTCTTTACAAGTTCAAATCTTTGTTACGTAATCATGTTTCTCATTTGCAATCCTATAACTGGTTTGTTACTTATTGTATATTCTTCAAGTCATAAAATATATTCTACATCTTTCTTCGCAACAGGTAGTCAGCTCTCTGATCTGATAGCTGGAGGCGCAACTTTTTTCTTATTTCCAAGACAGGTTTCGTGCACACGTGTGGTTTTACTTTGCGAGGGCGTTTGCGGGTCGGGGGATGTTGCCGTGGAGATCTTTTTCTAGACTCATCAAACCGGTCCTGGCCTTGGCCACTGTATTACTCGATTTATTTGAATTTATTTTTTTATTTATTAAACTGGTTTGAAGAGAGATATCAGAAATAAATCGTTCTGTATAATGGTATACTTTCTGTTTCTTGCTTTTTTGTATTGTTTCAGTTGACCTTCTTCTGTTTCGTGATGACTAATGATCTACAGGTAATGATTAAGATTACTGCCTGGCCGTAGTGAATTATGATTATTAGATAATTCTGGACTATTTTTTTTAGCTCTCTATTGTTCGAAACCATCAACTTTTTTTCTAATATTTTTATACCATTTCAACTATTGATCGACATTCAATGCGGAAGAGTTGTTAATACCCTGAAAAAAAAAGTTTTCACAAACTTTTAAAATTAGCACGGTCGACTTTTATTGGAACCCAATTTTCGTGTAATCGCCACTATAATTTTCTTGTATTTTAGTTTTGATGCAAATTTTATCAATCTAAATCAAATTATAAATTCTAATGATGGGTTAAGCTCTTATGTATAAATTATTAATAATTTAAGATTAGTCATTGGCTACTTACGAATTAATTTAAGAATATATTTTAATAATCATCTATGTGCAAGCCCTGGGCTACGTTTGTAACTCCATCCAAAATATTCTTCTATTCTGTCCGAGCCTGTTTTTCTTATTTTTGCTTGTCACTCGCATCAAACCTAAACTACATGAATTGGTAAGTTTTTATAATGTGTTTTTAAACTTGCTTTCCTTTGTGAAAAAGTTTGTTTAAAAACTTCAATGAGCAAAGAAAATATAAAAACTTTTTATCCACAGTTTCTCTTTTATTTATCAAATGCCTTAATTTAAAATTTCTCCTTACAGACTTTTATTTTTGAAGACAAAAGAGTAAAAGCTCAAATTAAAATTTTATGCATTCTTATATCGATCGTGAAATGTAACTGCTTAAAATGATTATTTATATTATTTATTACTACACTAAACTTTCCTAAAAAATTACTCGTGATGATAATCCATCATGGAATATCACAAATTTGAAGTTTTTAAGTTAATTAGGCTAGTCACTGAAATTAGGGTAGACTAATGAAACCATATTATGGATATACTGAAAGTCACTTTTCATGCTTTACGTTATAATTTCTAATATCAACAAATTTCCTAAAGTGACCTAATAATTTAACAACTTCATTAATATTGACGTATAGTTACACTTTTTATAATGAACACAAATAATTTTTTTTTTAAATATCATTAATTTATTGCAGTCTCATCGCTTCAAAATTATAATGTACAACAAAGGTTTCACGATAGTCATTTAATGAAGAGATTCTGAAACACTTCTATACTGCTAGAAAGCTTACGCAACAGTAACCTACATTTGAAGATTTAATTTTAATAATGAAAAGGAGTCATGCTTTAAAGAACTTGTAATAGTAGGAGCTTGAAACTTTTACAAATAAGTATGATTTTATCCATCTTGGATATAAAACGGCTACTTACAAAAGTGCTCTGACTATTTCTGATTTTCTTGATTCAATTTTCTTCAACTGATCGAAATAAATCAGATCGATGTACACCGATTCAATGAATATCGATTTAAATCGATTATACTATTTTTTGAATCGGGTTTTCACGATAAATCGATTTAAATCTAATCGCTCTAAAATATTTTTTTCTAAAATATGCAGAAACGGTAATTGGTCAATCACACCAATTTATTTACGATTACTTGCTTTACGTGTTTCTTTAAAACTATATTACTGCTGTACTGTTGGATATTTTATACCCCCAGACCTCCCGGTATCAAAGACGAAAATGTCTGTAATCAGTTTTATTAAATATCTTGTTCTTTTTAGAACAAATACTTCTATATAAGTCATCGGAGGTTCTGAGAGTATAGAATAATAATAATAACTTATGTATATGAACAGTATTGGCTGGTACGAGAAATGTAATGATGCCTCTTCTTCCCAAAACAAAATTTTAAATTTCAAATAAATGAATTGCATTACATTGCCATTTATTACTGTTATAATTGACAAATTCTTAGTCATAGCACCCTATTACAACCAACACAACTACGAGCCGCCACTGATCTGAGTAGATATGAGAGAGAATTGTGATTTCAATCGAAACGCATTGTGCGTTAAAATCATTTTAAATTTTATATTTTGGCTGCTATTTGCCATTTTATCTAATTTTGAGATCATCCTTGGCAGTAGATGTTCATTTTGGGATGAATGCAGTGTTTGAAATATCATACATATTCCAAAATAAATCACAATGACAACGACTAAATTACTTGTTTTTCTACAACTTCAAAAGAATTGTAATCTTTAACATCTTTAATTTTTGGCGTTTTTATAGTTTATTTGAATAATTTTTAGATTATATTTCATTTGGTAATTTTATTTTAATTATTTCTATGTTATTGATTTTAAAATATATAAATTATTAACCCGTAAAATAAATATGCAAAAAATTAATTACCTATTTATTTTATTACAAATTTTCAAAATTAAATGCTTTGATTTATTAATGTTCTTCTAGACGAGATTCAAATCAGATCAAACATTTGTTCAGATTCGCATCTTTCTGTCTATATTAAACATTTTTAAACTTAATTTTTTATTTCTCTGAATATTAAATTTACAGTTAAAAACAATTATTACAACATTCGGTATGGTCTGTTTATAGTTTATCGTGCTAACCACAGAAGCATCCTGTCGAATTACGAGAATGTTTATGAAAAGATGTCTGAAAATTAATTTATATTTCCATCCTTATTTGCCATTTAAGAAACCTGCAACCTGGAAAAACTATTTTAGTGTCAACTTCAGAAAATATTAAGCAGTCATAATTTGATATTATAAAACTATCAAATTAGACTAAAATGCATAGCTAAAATTCTGAGGATTTCATACTATTGCATTGTTCATGTCAATTTAGACATCAAAAAAACTTCTACAAAATAGATTCCGAAATGCCCTAACATGGATCAGAACGAGTACAAGTGGGAACATCGCGCTCAATTTGTGGTGGTTTTTAAAACGATTCAAATTTTCTGAATCGAATTGTCACTATGGATGAAACTTTGGGGCATTTCTACGATCCAGAGATTTGGAATGAAACTATCCTGGGTATTCAAGATTTTTGAGATTCAAACATTTAGGAATAGTCTTGGTATTATTCTCATTGATTACCTGAAAAAGAAGAAATCCATAAGCATCAATTTAATTAAAAAAAGCAACAAATTTATTAATAAAAAAATTATTGATAATATAATAAATTATAGTACATTATTAACCCTAAATGTTAATATTAATGTATTTTTTTTTATAAAATAAACAGGTTAAAAAATCTTATTTTATTGTTTTTTTAACTCGTTTATTTTATAAAAAAAATTAAAAAATTAAATTATTAACAGCTTGAATTTAATTTGTAAAACAATTGCTTATTAAAAATAGTTTCAAATATTCTAGAGTAAAGTTCATTCTATCGCTTCAAGTTCTTTGTAAACTGAAAAGCTTTTTTCAACGTCGACACTAGTGATTGGTGCAAATTTGAATTTAGCTACAACAAAAGCAAAAAAAGCATAATATAAAACATGGTGCCAAAAGAATCCTTTTTTGATAAGTCGCTTAGATTATTTAAAAAATTTAAGCTGCTTTGAGTTTCCAGAAAAAGCATTATAGCTACAAATCCGGACTCTAGTATTTGGTAAGCACACACATTCATTTTAAAGTAAAAAAAATGTCTTGATTTTTTAATTTCAATTTTTTCACTTTTGTTTGGTATATTTCCTCTGGTTTCTCATTATTTTTACGTTTTTCTTATGTTAAATACAATTGATGATCAATAATAATTGTGAAATAAGAGCTTTTATATCGTATTACAAACCTTTTTATTTTAAATATTTCTTTTCTATAGTAACGTAATTTTTCAGAATTATATTTCTTGTTTATTCAAATATTCTAAGTTCTGTTAAATGTGAATTATTGTCATTTTTTAGTGTTTTTTAAATATCATGTTTCTATGTAAGTATGTATTCTTTACTGAACAATTAAAATTCATTATTTTAACATTTGTTTAGTTTGATTATTTATTAAATTGTTTACTAAACTAAATTATTAAACTAAAATTAAATAGGTATAGGTATAAAAATATGGTATAATTTAATAGATGTAAAGGTAATGATAAGTTGCTAAAGCGTATAACCCGTGCTTTAAACATATAGATCTGCTTCAAACCAAATCCACATCGAGCAAAGCACAGACTTGCATGAGCAACTAGATGTGCTTAATCTTAAATCTTAGAAAATTTTCTAAAATAATAATTATTCATTGTTTCGTTTTTTTTATAATAATATTTGTATAATATTCAATGGTGATTACTGCGGGAAGGGCAGGAAACCACCATTCTAAAAAAAAATTACATTATGATTAAACGCCGAACCGTCACTGCTAATATTTAGTTTGAAATCTCGATTATCGATATAGTCTTGAGGTAGCACCATCCGATTTTTTTTCAAAATTTAGATCAAAATTGGAAGTTGCGAATTTAAAGTAAAAGTAATTAAAATCGAAAAAAGTTTTTTATCTACATGGCCAAAAACCACACCTCATATTTTGTAATGATCTTCCTTGATAAAATTTAAATATTTACTTTATTCTATAACTAACACCTTAATAAATTAATAAGTACTTATACTACATATTATTTTATAAAATCTGAATTCTTTTACCAGGTGAATTTATAAAGTTATCAGTGGCATTCTTAACTGCAAATCGAAAAAACCGAAATTGCAGAATTAAAATTCAAAAATCGTAGTTGATTTCGGGAACACAAAATTTGTGTTCTTTTCAAATGCCAATAGGTAATTAATAATAGCTTGAACATAATGTCAGAAATTTTACTTATGGTATATTATGTAAACATTGTAGTGCAATGTGTATTAGTTATTTATTTTTTATTTTGACAACAAATATAGTAAAAAATCGAATTAATAAAAATGATGAACGATAGAATTGACTGGAGGTAGGTACTATAGAAAATTAATAATACTACGTTCATTGTTCATTTTTTTCTTTGATGTACTTACATATTTATAAGAAAAGTCACAAAAAAAGCATAGTGAAATATGATTAATGATACTAAAATCAATCAAATTGTGAAACATTACTAAAAAATAGCGATCAGGTGATTACAGCTTAATTTTTTTTAAATTAAATTGAAAGAAGAATATTAAACATAATAGAGGTTGCATTAATCGATTCTTTAAAAATACTGTAAATGATCAATAAAAAACCGGTTTTAATGTATGAACGTTTATACTGGTTTTATCTAATTAAAGATTAAAAATGATCTTTTTTGTTAGCTACCTGTATTGAAAGTTACAGGTAGCAGGTAGTTAGCTTTTAGGTCTTTCATGTTACATCTGAAAGGAACTTTGCAGGTGAATCATATTTATTGTGCATCTTTGTACCGTTACAATATCTTAAGCAGGTGTCCAAAATAATAATTTGCACATGAAAAGGTGCAATTTGATATGGGTAAACTTTAAAATTTTTAACTATCATAGGTACTTAATTACCCATATAAAAATCATTGTAATTATCGTGAGACAAGAAAATAGGTTCTGTGGCGTAACATTTAGTTCGCCCTGTATCTGCCTATGAATACTATAGCTGTAAGCCAAACCGAGAAAGTATGTAATTTATTACAATTTAATGCCACACATAATTTACAATTTTACCATAGTTGATTTATAATTAATAACACATAACAAAGCTATAATTTTATTACTTCGTATATCCATCTATAGTTGAAGTTGTACTATAGGTAATTAATTGAATGTGTAGAGCGGAGTAGGAGGGGGGGGGTTCATATATTAATAAAATCCTAATTTTTTAAATTATAAAATTGTATAAGTACATAGTAAAAGCAATCAATTTTTATTGCAAGTTAAAATAACAACTTGAAATTCAATTTATGGATACTAAATAAACAATATATTTTACTTTTACAATAATGAAATAAAATTTAAATAAATATTCCATCTAATAATATTTCAAGTCTATTATTAAAATAAGGTATTTTAGGGGAATTTATTATAAAAAATTTATTCTCGAGTTTTCTAAAAGAAAACTCATCTAAAAATCAATTTTTCATACGGCAAAACTTTATTTTATATTATGCTACCTGCGGGTTGTGAATACAACGTAATTGATACTCAAAATACTTTTTCTATATGTTAGATAAATTGTGGTCGGAAACCTAATATTTTGTGAAATTTGTCAGCGCAGGTAAACGAAAGATTCTTCTAGGTATTATGTGAATAGGAAATCGAAAAAATAGGGATCAAGGTTTATGGCATTCTGCCAAATATCCACCCACAAATAGAGGCGTCAAGCAGTCTGGCAATCTTCCACCTGCTACCCTTGCTTTGTTTACTAGCCCAAATATTTTACATAACTTATTATAAATCGGTAAGTGTTTTTACGACAAAATTCAAATACATACATTAATTAGTGAAAAATTTCTGCACTCTCGGAACTTAATTAAAGCGATGAATTAATACAAAATGGTAAATTACTCTTGAATTAATATCCGAAAACTTTATGAAATATTGTTAAATATATGTAAATTGTAGATAATTATAATTAGCGCCTTCTCTTCGATCAAGTCCATCAGTAATTTAAATTTTAATTATGTAATTTAATATATTGAGTACAAAAACCTTAACAAAAGGTAAAATACTTTAATTTACCTAATATAATACCTATAATATATAATATTAAAGCTTTTATTTCAAAGATATTAAGTAAAACAAACAATTTAAAAAATGCGAACTTTTCTTTAAAAATCAAATACAATTTTACGTTTGTCAGACGCCACTTTTCTCTATAATATATTTAAAGAAATATATTGAGATTCAGTTCTGCCTCAAAAGATAATTAAATGTCTTTAAAATCTTTTGAATTTATTTAAAAATTTTTTAAATAAAGAATCTCATTAGTAATCTGCAGTTATCTCTTTTTCACTGATGCGTATGAATGCATTAACGAAAGAATTTTCTCATTATTCTTATTCAGTTGGATTAGGTGAGATTCCGAATTGTTATAAATGTATTATTTCTAAATATAATATTTAAACATAATGCGCAAACTTTGTAATTGATTATAATCTGCAAATACAATCATACAATCATACTATGTAGAATAATGATATGTAGTGGTTATAATATTGCAGTCAAATTTAATTTTTCTTATATTTCTAATCAACCATAATAAATCTAACCTAATGACTCTTAAATGTAAATTAAGATTGCGATTTTATCTTTTGTCAAAATCTGTTATTGTTCCTAGCAACTGAACCTAATATTTTTTAATACTTTTATGGCCGGTTCACCAACCTTCGTTATATGTTTTGACGCTAATCAAATTAACGCTCCGCCAAATTTTGACGTCTTGTTAAATTAAAAGTAGTTTCACCAACGTTGATCAAACTTAACGCACTGGACTGCAATGTAATTTCAAATTACTCGTTTTCTATTGGCTCCAAGTTATGACACTTATTAAATGTCAATAGTAAATAACCGAACCGTTGAATTTTGACGGTGGAATATTCGGTCGTCAAATTTGATCGAAGATTTGACCAACGTTAATTGTATTATGCATTGGTGAAACAGATTTTCTTAACTTAACGAGCGTCAAACCATTTGACGTTGATCAAATGCCTTGACGAAGGTTGGTAAACCGGGCATGAATATTGTATTTTAAATTTAATATTGGGTATCACATCGTTACGCCTAAAACACTTACGACTAAGTAGTACACCTAAGTCTTTACGCCTAAAGAATTTTACGACTAAGGTTTTTTATACCTAAATTTTTCAAAACAAAAGTTACGTGCAAAAATAACACGTTTGGAAATTACCCTTCAGCCGACACGTGAGGTCTTTTGGGATCTTCGGGTGTTGTTTTTGGGCATAACTTTTATTTAGAAAAATTTAGTCATAAATGCATTAGGCGTAAAAAACCTAAGGCGTAAAGACTTAGGTTTACTGACTTAGTCGTAAGCAGGTCATAAGTGTTTTTAGGCGTATAGTTCTAGTTCAAACACAATGATATCCTTACTTAACACCTTCATCAAATAAAAGTTTTATTATTATTATTATTATTTATAATTAATATTACTATTTATAATTAGAATTTACATAAAGATTGGTTGATTTTTGTAATACATTTAATCTAATTACATACTAATAAAATCTGTCTGCTTCTTTTGTATATTCCAACGAAAGAAACCAATATTAACTATAACCAACAGAGAGAATTAATAAGTTTTTATTGACATCTTACATACACTATTCGAAGGGAATATATACCAAAGTACCCACACGAAATTAAAATTTTTTTAATAAAATTATAGATCATTTAAAAATTCGAACAATAAACCTCAAAAATTGTAAAATTAGAAAGCCATTATTATATTGATTGTTTTCATAAGATTAGTTTTTATTTTATTAATGTATTTTTGAGCATACTCTATATTTGAAAATTATAGATGGGGTAAATTTTGAGGTGAATCCAAGATTTGTCATAGTTGCGTTTGTCAAAACTGAACCTCTACACCTTTTGCTTTGCTCGGACGCTACGAGCAGTTTTGAAAAACGCTATACTAAAATTAGAAAAATCCTCTTAGACAGGTTCAACTCGTAAAGATGCAGATATTTGTTTTCAAGTTATATTCGATTGAAATTTACAAATTCCCATAACATGATGTTAACAGTATCGATGCTACAATCCAACTGTGGGTAACTCCGCTCACTAAATCAAGCGCAGTACATATTTACGTTGAGCTATGGCAACCATAGATTTATTTTAATTTTTTATTACGCCCCCCCCCCCCCCCTTCTATTCTATGATGGTAAATCGGTGATCATAATTTTTCACGTAAAAGATTATTTACTTTTATATAAAAATTATTTTAAATTACATACTACCTATTTCAAATTTACAAATTACTCATAGTCATAGAAGGCTTTTGTATGTTCCAATCGTATTTCTCGAATCTTAAAATGCGCGGGTTCGATATTAAAAAGTTGAAATTATATTTTAAGTTAATCAATAGATAAGTGGTTTAAGTAGTGTAACTCGATATTAATCATATCAAATTTTTAGCATAAACCAAAAAATGCACAAAACACTTTTTCGAAAACTAAAATGTTTAAGTTATCACAATATATAAATACACTGTATGTATATTTATCGCAAACGTTTTCACCATACTATGGCATCATCAGGCGATGAACTAGAAGGAGAAAGAAGAAAAATCCGTATTTATCGACAAATTGCAAGAGAAAAGTGGAGGGGGTAAGAGGAAGAGGTAATTTTAAAAAAAAGTAATTATGTGTGAATTTACTAGAGGGTGGTGTAAATTTAATACAAAAAAGAAAAAAAAGGGAAGGAAATGTAAGTAGATGTGAGGTAAGTTAGAAGGGAGGGGAAAGTATTATTTATTAAAAATGTTTAGTAGGAGTGAGTTATTTAAATCAGATTGACTATTAAGTAATGAAGATGAATATTTTAATTTATTAATTTTCATAGCTTCCAAAAATTCCAGTTTTTTACTTTTTTGTGCAACGTGTAAAATTTCGTATCCCCCTTGTTTATGGTTAGTGTCTATTAGGTGTTTCGCGAAAGTCGATTTTTCATCTGCAAGTCTGTGGGATCGAGTATGTTCATCAAAACGTGTTTTAAAAGATCTACCGGTATGACCAATGTATTTTTGAGAGCACTCACAAGTGAGCTCGTAAACCCCTGATTTAGTTAACATGTCTGATTTTGATTTCGCGTTATTAATAAATTTATTGAGTTTATTATCTGTTTTAAAAGCAATGTTATAATTGTTATTTTTTAAATATTTTACAATTTTGTTTGATTTGTTACCGAGAAAAGTAATGACATTAAAGTTCGCGTTAGTTTTTTTAAAAATATTGGGATATATTGAGTTCGATAGAATTTTTTGTTTAATTTGGCGTAGTAAGTTATCAATAAGAGTGACTTGGTATCCATTAGAGATCGCGATATATTTAATTCTGTCTAATTCTTTTTTAAAATTTACGTTACTTAGGGGAATTCTAATTAAACGATTGAGAAAAGCGCTGAAAGATGCAATTTTATGTGTAAAAGGATGTGTATTAGAAATAATTATATTACTTTCTGTAGGTTTATGGAAAATGTCAAAAGAGTGTTTATTATTGTCTTTAATAATTGTGAGATCTAAGTAATTGATTTTATTGTTTTCACAATTTCAGGAGTAAAGTGGTCACTTTAGTCCTCTTTTTGCGGGAGTAAAGTATCACTTTTTCTCCCGCAAATGAAAGGCGGGAGTAAAGTAAATATAAAAGAATCGTTACCATTCAATCGTTTTTATTGGAAACAAAATTAACATTAACGTTTACATTAGCACAACTTACAATATTAAATAGACGATCCATTGATCTGGTGGAAGAAGAGGTTAAATTTAAAGTTTTATCTATCTGATTTGCATCACCGACAGTCCGATCAGTTCTACAAATTTCACCTCCAAAAATTTTAGTCGCAATCTCTTCTTTATTTTTGATCGAATTTTCCACGTACCCCTCAGCTACAGTCGAAGACTTCCATCCACCATGGCGCTTCAACACATCTATATGTACTCCCGTATCAGCGAGCAAAGACGCAGATGTACGTCGAAAACAGTGGCCTGTATACGATGATGGTTCAGGAAGCTTTAAATATGCAGCTATTTTTTGTGGCAGCTGCCCAAACGCGTTCTTTCCTACAGGTTGCGAAGTACATTTGTTATTTCTGAATTGCACAAAAAAACGCGAATGATTCGTATCCTCCTTCCGTAAATTCATATATTTTTTAAGTAATTTTAAAAAATCCACCGACTGGCCTTCAGAATTGTTGATCACAAATTTTCTATCGCTACCATTTTTTGTATTGCGAATGGTACACAGCATTGTCAAAGATTCTATTTCTTTGAGATCGCCAACATGCAAGTGAACCAATTCATCTCCTCTGCATGCCCCTGCTACGCCCAAGATAAGTGCAGCCTAAAATATAAAGTTGTATTAGTATTATAATAAAATGTTTATGCAAGAATTACTTACTTTGGCCATCAAAAATGTTTCGTCTGGCGCTTCGCTCAAAAATTGTTCCACTTGCTTTGTAGTTAAAATGTTTGATTTTTTGGCCTTGTAACCCACATTTTTCCTCTTAAGGAATGCGGTTAACTTATAAAATTTTCCAATGTCTACATCTTTTTCAAAATTCAACATACACTTCAGCATGGAATACTGCGACCAAAGAGTAGAAGCCTTTAGCTCTTTCGCCTTTTCAAAAAAGTAAGCCAGCATAACATCTTCGGTGTAATGCTTAACATTATTTTGCGCACACCAAGTTATAAATTTATCATACTGTTTTTTATAAATTGTTTTTGATTTCGCAGGCAGCAATTCAACTTTCGCCATCGTCGCTGCCGCTTCAACATCCGGATTTTCCTCACTTTGTATCATTTTCACGTACGAACAAATTATAAACGATCACTTACATTAATTTGATTGAGTATTTTATATATCAAACTAATTTATGAAATATAGACACCAATAAAGAATAATTATGTTAAACACAGCGTACGGTGTAATAATATGTCAAAAGGTAAATTGAAACAACGGAACATAAGAAATGATTCATAGGTATCGCTTCAAAAAAAAAAGAATTCCAAAAAGCAACCTCATATTTTACTAAATAATTTTGCGCGCAATACTGCGTGCGATTGGTCTGAAATTTTGCATATATATTTCTACAAAAAATCTCTGCAGGAGGTTAGTATAACTGGGGGGGGGGGATAATTTTTAGTCAGTTTTTCGATATCTAGCGCCGTTTTCGAGTTATTGCAAATTCAAAATTTCAAATTTAGTAGTTATTGACATATGCAATTTATCATTTGCAGACAAATTGTGAAAAATAGTATATATACCTTGGGACTAAGGTGGCTTTTCATCCCGTGTGCGATTTTTGCACTCGGCTAAAGCCTCGTGCAAAAACCTTCACACGCGGGATGAAAAGCAGCACCTTAGTCCCATGATGTATAATATACTATTACTTCTATTTCTTTAGTAAATTTAATATTATTGTGTTGTATGTTGATAAAGTTAAAAAGTTGATCTAATTGTCTGAGGGAACCATTGAAGCAAATAATAATATCGTCAACATATCTGTACCAATTTATTTTCTTTTTTTCTTTTTTGTATTAAATTTACACCACCCTCTAGTAAATTCACACATAATTACTTTTTTTTAAAATTACCTCCTCCTCTTACCCCCTCCACTTTTCTCTTGCAATTTGTCGATAAATACGGATTTTTCTCCTTTCTCCTTCTAGTTCATCGCCTGATGATGCCATAGTATGGTGAAAACGTTTGCGATAATATACATACAGTGTATTTATATATTGTGATAACTTAAACATTTTAGTTTTCGAAAAAGTGTTTTGTGCATTTTTTGGTTTATGCTAAAAATTTGATATGATTATTCTAAGTTAGTTCAGTATTTTTGTTACTATTACCACTATTTAACTATTCCTATTTTTTTATTGCTTATTTATAAAGCCTTTTAATTAATTAATATATTAAAAAAAAGTACATTTGAGTATACTTTACCCTGCCATAAAAGGCAAAGTACGTCGTTCCCAAAAAAAGAACTGTTCTACTAAAATAAGTACTACATATATTATGATAATCATACGTAGAGCACACACACCGCCCACAGAATGAGCTTTTTACCGGACTTTTTATATAAAAATCGAAACTTTAAAATCGATTATTTTCCAAATTATTAGACATATTATGGAAGTCGCTCGTAGTTTATTTCCTTTATTTTAATGTTATCTATCAAATGCCGCAAGAATTTTAATCGTATCTACATCTGTTGAAGACATTTTGGCATCTGCTTCCTTATTCGAAATACAAAGCATACTCTTCAAACATTAGCATATTGTTAATATATACTTAAAATAGCATATGTGGTAATTAACTCCTGGGCAGGTAAGTCATACATTTCGAATTTTATAAAATACCAAACTATTATCCTATCGATAGTAGTCCTCACGTGATGAAATAAATCAATCCGCGAATATGCGCTTACGCAGGTTTTCAAACTGCTACCGTTAATAACAGCCCCAAAATACAGGGAAATTAGGGTGAAAACTTATCTTTGTGAAAGGTTGCCTTAATTCCGATTTTATATTATTTAACCCGTAAGTAACGAGGTGGAACTTTTAACACTAAGTAGCGAGGTGGGTTATGGCTACCCCAATTTTCTTCGTAAAAATGTTATTCGTCTTCGTATTGTTAATTAATTGTCATTTTAAAATCTTGTGGAAGTTTCTAAACCCCACCTAGCTAGTTACGGGTTAAGATGATATAGCCCACGTAGCTATATATTTTTGTATTTTCTCAAGATTACAGTTTTTCCAGAGTTTCTTTGATTTAAAAGGCGACTAACTTTTAATCAACTTACAGATTCAAAATATTATAGGTTGCTCGTCTAACCGTGGAAAACAAATGCAAGAATTTATGCACCATGAGTTAATAATTTAAACAATTGAAGATATAAAGGTTTCTATATTATGACATCAAAGTAAATAGAAAATAAAGGAGTGTGGGTGCATACTTTTTAAATTTTAGAATATGAAACAAATATGTACAGAGTCCGTCACTCGAATTGTTACCAACTTCACGCTGCTTTAGCTACCGTACAGCTGATCACACCGCTCTCAAAATTTGACAAACTTTAGTTTATAGTATTGTTTACAAGTGTACGAAAGCATATTGTTTTACGTCGTAGTTCAAAAGAAATATTTGTAATAGAATTCAAACGTAATGGTGTGATTGGCTTATATTTGGCAGGAAAAAAAAACTACAGCAACTATGTGTTAATAAAATGTTTGTGCATCGAATCATTAAACGTTACGATGAAACTGGTAGCATCGCAAAACGTCATGCAGGTGATTATAAAAATCCGCAACTTCATTAGCAATGGTTCGAAAGGTAAGAGCACGAATTCAAAAAAAATCCACGTCAGAGTGCAGCAACATTGGCTAACAGCTGAAGGTGTCCCACTCAAGCGTACGCCGTATATTGAAAAAGAATCTTAAGTTGAAGCCTTACAAGATACAAAAAGTACAAAATTTAACATCGGCAGAAAAGACAACGAGTCTTCAACGATGAAAAGCACTAAAAAAGATGTACGTAAGTGACGAAATCACATTCGACGGTTTATTTCTTCACAACAATGGTCTCCATACCCACTAGACTTGAATCCAATGGACTTCTTCATATGATTCATTTCCGAGGCTAAGGTGCCAAAAAAACAATATGAGAGTTTGAACACATTGAAATCAGGTCTTGGTCGGGAATGACAACGAAGTCCTCAGACTCACATTCGTGCAGAATGCGACGAATTCATTGAAAGATTTAATGCCATCATCCGCGCAAAGGTGGCCATATTGAATAGTAATATGTTTTTCATAAAATTTAATGTATTTTCAACATTGTCTAAAAATATTAAATAAAAAAATTCATAATTGACAAAATTGCAGCGTTTTTAATTAGTAACACTTTGAGTGACGGACCCTGTATACTACAAATAGCATATAAACAAGGTTAGATAGGTGACTAGAACTGAAGGTTTCGCTCAACAATGAATAAAACACAAGTACTAATAAAAATTGTTTTGAAAAAATGACTGCAACGATATAAAAAGAAAAATTAAGAAATTGAATGGTTAAACGTTGTATAGGAATCATTAGCAATGGAACTTTAACAAATAATATTTTCCAGTAATTGCTTGCAAACAAAAGTTGTCAATCTTACTTACCAATACAATTTACACAATCCGGTACGATTCAGTTCTGCTTTACAGTCCAGACCTTCGTGCTTGACAGCTATTCTGAATTCTTGTAACTTAATCATTGATTACCTTGCCTTAAATCATAATCAACTTACCTGTAATTATACGTATTTTTAAATAAAAATTGACCAGAACAAATGAAGTGGCATTTACTACATTTAAGAAAATCAAATAACCCAACATATCAAAATCCCTGTAGATGTCTAATTTTTGAATAACCAAATGTTATAAAATAAAGTGGACTGCAAAATTCTATTTGTAAAATATGTGTTAATATTTAGTAAGATAAAGTTAATGCAAACGATACGTTACACTCTCTACTGACTAAAATTCAGAACTGCAGCCGGTATTGAACAAAGAACAAAACTAGAATTTTTTGGGTGTTTGACGGTGAATTGGCTGAGAAACTGCGAATAAGTTATAGATACTTTTTCGAGTTAACGCTAGAAAATTCTAATAAGTTTAAACAATATTAGTTAAAATAAAAAAGATTGCCCCAACATGGCCGAGCATTTTTCGCGAATAACTCAGCAACGGTTAAGTTCAAACAGTGGAGATGTTAAACGATGCTCAACCGTTTAACACCAATTCTAATAAAAATTTATTTGGCGAGTAAGCGACACGGTGGTGATACAAATACATTTTAAATATTATAATGACAAATTACTATTGGAAACGATGTCAGCATAATATTAATTCAGATTATTCAATGCACGTGTTAATTACTTATGCAAGATTACTACTATGTATAATGGTGTAGGCATTTAATATATGAATATCAATAGTTTGTTTAAGATTCTATTTGTGTATCAATATTTTAAATATCTGCAGTTGCATAAATATATTGCATTATACCATTTGCACAGCACTTGAAGTAATTTTTAATTATTTATTATATTAATATTTTGTATGGTATAACTGGCTTGGTGTTATCACTAGCTGAGCTATAGATCGAAATAAGCTCTCGCACCGTTGTACATTATTATAGTTTGCCATTAAGCCAAGGTTAAAATGAAAATAAAGGAGTATTAACTTCTTTGTTGTTTAGGTGGATCTATTATTGCTAAAATAAAATTGCACTAATTTTTTATTGAATTTTCGGCGCTAGCGCGGAAACTAAACTAATTTAGTTTGTTTAACGTTTATGTAAATAAATTAATTTGGCTTAGTTTAGTGCCCGGTGGCGTGGCCTTTTGGCTTTAATTTAATCTATTTTACATAGCACTTTCTATTGCAATCTCATTTACTTATAATCATCAAATATACTCAGTGTAGTACTTTTTTCGTTAATAAACTAATTCTATACCTAGTGAGTTAAATGTAATAAGTTTTAATAATAATTAGACCTATACATATGATATAGTTAGTTATTAGTTTCAAGAGAGATAATCGTGAAAAGTTTTAATGATGCTAATCATTAGATATGTATTATAACTTTCTAAAAGTACTCCACTATGAGGTTAAGCTAAATACAGTTCAAACTAGGCGCTTAAATATAAACCTATTGTATTAAAATTGGTGTTCATCTAAAGCCATAAATTGCAAATAAACTACTACAACCGTAATTGTAATCTATAATCCACATAGGTTTTTACTGCACGCTGCTCCTATTTACTATAATTGATGATTATATTATAGATTTGCTCAGTTATTAAGGTGAAAGTTATAAAATTTAGGTAATTACTGCAATTTTTATTATTGCAAGCATATTAGTCATTATACAATTTAATGCCAGTTAAGTTTTTTTTCTAATTGAAAATATAAATCATGTGCGCCCGCACTTCTAGTTTGTTTCTTTAGTAATAAAATTGATTGATTGTAAATGATTCAATATGATGAGTTTCAAAATTATTTTTGAGTAATGTGGTTTATTTTGATTTATTTATTATTGTGTGTATAATAACAACAAAAGACGGTCATCGGTTTAGTAATTAGCGCGATCAACTGCTAATACTAAGGTATCCGGTTTGAATTCGGAAGAGACTAATTTTTTTATGCCTGTCTTCATGCTTTATAAAGTATATAAAACTGTCACTGCCTTTGTGCTGATGATTACTAATATTAATAATAACGAAACAAAAAATTTAAATTAATTCTCTAAGAGAGAGATCGAGTGTTCAGTAGTGGACAAAAGAAAAAGAATAACTGTCAAAAAGTTGTCATCCAATAATTTGAACCCACGTTAAAACCTAAATAATAATATATTAAGCTCATTTATAAAGTTTGCGTAGAGTATAAAAACAAGGAAAAGCTAACGGGAGTCAAGATAAAACATTTGAAACAAAATTATTGTTTGACAAGGTTAAAGTTAATCAGAAACAACAGAATTACAAAACAAATTGACATGGATATAGATATTATAGAAACAATAGAAATTACAGAATTAATTGTGCGATCACTTACATAGAAAAAAGGCGAAATTACGAAAGAGTAATTATATGAAATTGAGTAAAAAGAAGTAGACCAAGATTCACATCAAAAGAAGATTTAATAGTCGCGATGTGAAATAATTAAGATAAATGTAGTGGTCTGAAAGACGCTTACTTTTTAAACGCGCTGTAAATTATAGTGCGGTTTATAATGTAACAAAACTATTTCGATTAAACGTAAATTTCAACATTTCTGTGTATATTAAATAAATTTAGCTATTTTAAAGTGCACTTACTAATTTTACAAATATTTGATTGGTTCGTGAATTTTTATGGAATTATGTTTAAATTTCTCATATTCAAGCTTCGTTTCGTATTGTATGGAAATATCTTTGATTTTCACTTTTACTGACCTGACAATTCATTTAATTTTTTTTCTTCTAGAAATGGAATAGTTTCACAGTTTATGGTCATCGAAGATTAATTGATAGTAATTTTTTAGATGCCATTATTCCGTTTTACTGTTATCTATTTTTCCGATCCAGATTTAACAGTTTATTTATGTTTTGTATTACAATATAGTACATCAATGGTTATACTACGTATAGCATTATACCAGGTTTATTCGACTATTGTGAAATCGAATCTTAGTGTGATGTATTGTTTAGTCTTAGCAATTCTTTCCGAAATCTAAACAGGTCTCCGTGTATGTAGTATTTTGGTTTGATTCAGGATAGATTCGTTCAAATTGTATGTACTCAAAACTACGGTGACCTTAATAAGTGAAACGGAAACCTATTGAAGAGTTCAGAAAGTGTGGTTTAGAAGTAAACGCCAAAAAGATAGAATGCATAAGTGGACAAGTACATAGTTTTGGAGTAGAAGATGCTTACCATATTCAGATGTATGGAGTATGGAATATGGAAGTTGAACTAATAAAAGAATGAAATACACAAAGAACTAAAACTGTTATCGCTGATGAATAGCATACAATGAGACAAAAATTTCTAAAAGGAATAAAATTAATGTTATACTACAGTGGCCTAAAGCTAATACATTGCTGTGGAGCCTTTGGACAAGGTTTAATATTTTAGTTGAAGTTGAAATAATAATTTAAATAAACTAATCAATTTGAAATGTGAATTCTTTTTGGTTTTTTATTTTCAAGGAGCGGAACGAGGTAGTAAAATTTATTTAATGATAAAAACCCAAATAATAGATTATGAGTCCAGGTCAGTAATATGTTAAAAATTGAGATAAATAGTTATGCATATAAGATAAAAGATAAATTGCTTTCTACAGCTGAACTTACCTTAAGTAAATCCGGAGAGTCTGGGAAATATTCTTCAGCACACTCCTTGTGTTGAACTGCGATGCTATTCGATTGCCAGTGCGTTGCCAAAATTTTAGAAACAAAATTAAGAATCCACTCTTTCATATACTGAAAGTCTAATGCCCGGTTTCATAAAATTTTTACCAGCCGTTGAAGTTAACAGATGATTTCTATTGGCTTGTTAATACTGATAAGAGATCATTTCCATTGGTTAGTTAAATTTAACGGCTTGTTAAAAGTTTTATGAAACCAAACATGAATCCTACGTATTGTAACAAAAATTAAAAACGTTTATTTAATTTCAAAAGAGCTAATACAAATTATACAGAAAAGGTTTATAACCATAAAACAATTATTACATTAATAAGATTAACACTAAACTACAATTTATTTAACACTAAGTCTGGATTTATTTAAACACTCGGTATATTGTTTATCACTTCACTACTTATTTACACTTTGTTTATGTTCACACTTGTACGTTCAAACTGGAATTAATTCGTCACTGGAAACTACTATGCATTTATACCTAAATGCAGCTTTCAGAAACTTCCATATTATTTCTATACATTTCTATACATTTCGAGCAGTGTCTAGAGAGTGCAAGCTAAGCAATATTTGAATGACTAATAATGTTATCATGTATGACTCATCACACATGACTCATCATGTTTGACTTATCATACATGATGTGATGTAATTATAGGTAATTATCATTATAATTATAACGTCATTATAATTAAACATTTTTTCGTAACAGTATGATTAAGTTCTCGGTAGATCTATCGCTGCATAAGTTAGAGAGCATTTGATACCCTTAAGCATATCAAAAATATATATTATAATATATTTCATTGCCAAGACCTGGTTAAGGTTTATTTATTTTGCAAGTATACCTGTATGGGTTTTCTTTAGTCTGTGCAAGGCTCGTGTTTTATCTGAGCTTAAAAGTTAAGTTTGTTGAAATAATTTTTTATTCAACTTAGAGTTTCTTCACATTACCCATGCACGCAATAATGCGAATAATCCACTATACTACCTTTATATGTAATGCACCATTAACTCGTTCTGCAATTGAATAAACCATAACTTTTAAATTTGCTACCATTGCAACAATACTGCAAAGTGAATCGTGATAATAGGAGATAAAATCATAGACCGAGTATACATTATTATCCAACTTTATTTTTCTTCGGGCTGCTCTATCTACTTCTGAACATGACTCCAACTTTGAGCATAGGTAAGTTTACGACAACTTCTCTAGTTGTTTCTCAATTAACTCCTCGTAGAACCAAAATTTGGATCCGCTGTTGGTTTCAATGTAGTTCTGAATGCAACTAATAATAATATACTGCAGTAAAATTTAAAACAAGCATCACCTACAAATAAATAAATAAGTCCAGAAAAACTTAAAAAATGCTATTTAAACAGACGTTAAAGCAGGAAGAAGAATCTTATTATGGAAGAATAAAGATTGTGTATTTAAACATAAAAATAAAAATTTATATTAGATTTTAGTACTTAGATTTTGTACCATCCATAGTAGAATTTTTTACACTGTGATTGTTTACTTCTTTGTTCTGGAATTATTAGCTGGGCAAAAAAATTGCTATTCCAATATTTCAGAAACCATGTCGGTCACACATTTTTAATACGCGATCTACATATTCAGGAAAAACCGGAAACTGTTTAAAAGAAACTGTAAATAAACTGAAGATTAATATAGTATTATTAATTATTATTAAATATTAAATATTAATTATTATTATTTCTATTAAATATTAAGATTAATATAATGTATATGGGTCGAATGAACCACACAAAGTTTAAGCAGGGTTTAGCTGAACTGAAGTTTAATGAATTTTTAAAATAAATTTTAGATGTTTAACAGCAAATTAAGTGTTTTTTAATAATATTGGTTACAAGAAAATTAGAGATTCAATCTGATTGCAACAGAACAGGCTACAATTTTTATTGCTACGAAAGCCTAAAACCATCTAAAACAACTACTTTACCCAATAAACCATTATACTTTTATCAATGGATGAGATGCTAATAACCTGATTATTGATCTAAGTGGAAAATTTTAAATATTGCTGGTTGACAACCTTTCGGACGATTTTTTTTACGAATTTGAAGGTATAACGGGTCTACCAAGTAACTTTTACCATAAATAGATTGCTTGAGGTTAGGTTAAACTTGCTGAGTATTAATATAAAGTAAAACTATTAAAAAATGTTGCTGCGTTAAGGAAACTTTTGAAAGCTAAAACCTGCAGAGCTGCAAATAAAATACTGGATCAAATTTTATAACAAAAATTAAGTGGTAACTGTTGTATTTTTAACGTTTACCACAAAGCTATAAACGGCTTGTTAATAACAAAATCGAAATTTTTAATTATTTTAAGATGCGATTAAAATTTTATTTCGAAACTTTTTAAGAAAGTATTCCAGCTACTTTCTGATAGGTAAAATTTGAAAATTTTTGAATCGATTACATAGCGGTTTTTTCTTCAAAGAAATTTCTGATGATTCGACTAAAAAAGTATAAAAAACCTGCTAATAATAGCTACAAATTAACCAAATATGTAATAAGAAAATATAAGAATAAATTAGTGAATGCATACATTTGCAAATGGTTATAAATTTCAATGACAAGTGGCTTTTAAAAGAAAATGAATGTTGATGACCAAAACAACTTTATAATTCAAATCAAATTCGTGCTACAATAATATAATGTAAACCTTGAATTTTAAAACATTAAATTTATTAATAAAATACAGTTATAGAATTGCAATGTTATTGAAGCTATTAATATATTTCAGTTATTGAATAATTGAATTCAATAAGAATAAGAAAATTATGTTTAATGAAAGTTAATGAAAAAATAAAGTACTAAATTGATATTAATTTTTCTCACCGCACCCTGGTTGGTGAGAGAAATTCAGTCTCCTATGTTTACTTTCTTCCTAATTATTCGGACTGCAAGAACTAAATTTTTTTTTAAATGCTATATAAATTAGCAAATAAATAAACTAAAAATTACTATACAAGACAGGCTTGTCTTATACCTTCCTACCTATAGTAACAACGGTGCTCTAGGTGCTTAAATTATAATCATAAAAAAACATAAGAACATTTTTACTAAAATTAGCAGTTAAATTTTTAAATTTTATTACCGTAAAAAAGAATTAAAACTCTAGTTTGTAAAATATAATTTAATACGTGCACTAAATTTAGCTACACTTTTTAGGCATAATTTGTTTCTGCTGATGGCAGTAAAAATGCTTTTTCATTTACCATTAAGTAATTCTAAGCATGGCAGCTGAGAGCTGAGCGCTAACATTAAAATTTAATTTTAACTTTCAGGCATAACCCAACAAAACTTATAATAATTATTGTTAATCAGTTTTGAATTTAAACATTTTGGTCAACATAAACATGATAGTATATTATAGGTATCTCAAGGTTGAAAAGTCGTTATTATAATCAAGCACTAGATTATACCCTGAGGTGCGAAGTGCGACGAAGATAATGAAACGGTGCAAATGCGTTTTTGCAAATTTAATTTATTTGAGTGACTGTTAGATTTTAATTTGACATAATTCTTTTTCTTAGGCTAGGAAACATTTCTGGTTGGTTCAAAAACAAACTTATAACCCAATGAGAACTTTCAAGCAATTTTATTTAGTATAAAAGCATGCATAATAATTATCATAAACAATATAAAACATTTACTATTAATAATGAAAACAATTACAGTAAAATTAGTTAGTATTTGAAGAAATTAGACAAACTTTGTATCAATGCTGGCTGTGTATTAAAACAGATTATTAATGAACGACCTTAAACTTTATATTTATTAAATTGTTTTATGTTATCATTATTATTTATTAACTAAAATTTTACCACAGTAATAAATGTTAATTTTCACTTACCACTTCACAACAAAATAATTTTATAACACCAATTAAATTTCAAGTAGTCTATAGTTTATTTCACATGATCATCGGACTTGAATCTTTTTCTAACCTTCTTTACCTTCGCTATCTTTTTCGCCATCTTCTTTTTTTTCCTCTGCTTGTTTCTTCTCTTCTTTGGGCTCCTCTGGTAGCCTAGATTGCTTAGATTGCAAATGTTGTTCCAATAATTCTTCAGACCTTCGTTTTTCTCCCTGCAATGATTGCGATGATGAACTTCGTTCAAGAGGTTGATGAGGTTGAGCTGGTTTTGAAGTAGACGGATCGTCATCTGATTCTACAGATGTTTGTTTTGCTGTCTGCTTTTTCGGAGAGATGAGCATTCCATGTAAAACGGGATGCAATTCAGACATATCAGTACAAGTTTTAGAAGCCGAGTGGCTTTCCGTTGATTGCTGTTGTGCAGATGTTTGATGTTGTAAATGCTCCTCATCTTTTCCAACTTCTTCAGATTGTTTCTGTAACTCAGGTACTTCTGATGATTCTTTCATTGCAGTGGTTTCTGTATTTTTCTCCATTTTTAATAAACTTTAATTGATTGTACGGCACTGGTAACGAATACTTAAAATTAATTTTTAATTTAATTTATTTTTATGAAAACTTGTACACTTTCTTTACTTCTAACATGAAACTAATATATCATAAATTCATGTAGATAACCTGGTATTTGAAGTATTTAAAATGTGGTTTTGATATCTTGCAGTTCAATATGAAATAGATTACGTTCACTAAAAATTACATACCAAAATTAAAGAATAAAATAAATTTGTTAGCAGAAGTAAAATTTTAACCCTTTCATTTTTTCATTACAAATTCCCCGTAATTGATGAATTTTAAATTTTTTTTGAATAAAATAGAAGGTAAGCAATTTTATTTGTTTCAGAATTTTAATTAAAAAATAAACTAATAAAATTTTATTATTACCAACGTAATATAATATTGAGAGTGCTTTTTCTAATACAGGGTGATTCTACAATAGTTGATCAAAATTCAAAGTTCAAAAGAATCAAACATTAGGTTGCATCAGTCGTAAGTACAAACTCTTCCACAGTGATGAGTTAGCCTAAATGGCTCTAAAATAATTTAAAATGCTTGGTATTATTTGGATTTGCTTCTATAGTCCTTGTGAATAATCTAAAGTATTATACAATTAAATTGTAGTGGTCTGTCAGTTTATTTTCAACACGAAATGAAATTTTTCCTATGCACTATTAGAAAAAGGACACTTATATAAACATATTACAACAAAAATTTTTTCGAATTATTCATTAGTTTTCGAAAAAATAGAATTTAAAAATCAAAAATTTACATGTATTTTAGATAAACGTTTTAACACAGATTTACGATAAACCGTGGTTGAGTTATAACAATTTTAAAAATATTCCTGTAGAATGACATAACTCGCCAATGGTGGAACTCAAAGTCATAGAACTCGTCCGAGTGTCAACCGCAACTGACAGCGAACATTAAAAGTATATCAAAGTACACAAACTGTCAACAAAATGCAAGGGGGGCGCGCACCGTGTGACTTCGCGTGTGGCTCTACCCGTGGCATCGGGGTGTATCATATTACAACCCCCTGCTTTTATATACTTTAAAATGCCGTTTTTTTTTGAAAACGAAAATACGTAATCCGCAAAATTTTTTGTAACATTATGCTCAGAAAATTGTCCTCTTTCCAATAGTGAATAGTAAAAAGTTCAAATCGAGGTGTAAATTAACTAACAATAGGAGTGAGATAAAAACTCTGTAGCTTTTCTACTAAATTCTTAAAACGTTACTATCTGGTAGTTATATTTATTTAAGTCTCTTTATAGATGCTTTTAATAGTGCTGTTAGTTTTTGTTATTTTCCCCATTAAAAGTAGCTGAAAAGAAAGGTAACCTAATTAAATTATGTTCGATAATTGCGGCGTGTGCGTGTAAAGTGGTATGAGTTGATTTTGAGCAAATTGGGATAAGTGCATAAAAAGGTTGCTTTATGACATAGTGTAAAATTGTCTACCAATTATTAACCAGTTCAAACCAGTCCAGCTCAAATATCCAAGAAATATGTTTTTTGCTGTTAAGATTGGGCATTACCTCGTTTAATTTTTATACCAAAAGGTGATTATTTTTAAATTTACAATTATTGTAATGAGCACGGTCATAGACTGGAAGTTAGAGCATTAGACTGCTATGTCACCAAATTTTTAACAACCTTTCTAACCAAGTGCTGGTTGTATGTTAAAAGTACTAAATTACTAAATCACATACATCGAAGTCTGAGTTAAACTGTAGGTTCCCTGTGTTGATATAAGTTTAACAGACTTACTACGGACATACAAGAGAAAAACTAAGAAGAAGTCAGTGGCGGCTCGTGAAAAATATTCTTGGGTGTTCTGCATTATAAAAATGGCAAGATATCAGAAAATGGCAATCTCAAAAAATAAATTTACATATTGCACATTTCTAAATATTAAACGTACAACACTTATCTAGAATGTATTACTTTATATGATTTTACATTTTTACAATAAATTGCAATCCTAACTAATTTTCGAAAAAATTTTATTAAGTACAGCTTATGAGAGAAGTTGTGTTAAAAATATTAGTAATATTTCATTTTATTTTTTCTTCATTTAATATTCATAAGCATTTATTTTATGTACTAGTAGGTATAAAATACTATCTTCGATATTCATAATTTCAATTAAAGTTTATAACGCAAGATGTGTTTAAAATAAAATCGTATATGTTCGTAAAACCAGAGCTGAAATATGAGCAGAACGGTTGTACATTTGGTGGGTTGTTCCTATATCTTGTAATCTGCGAGTTTAATAATAAACATTATTATTGTAGAAAAAACCTACATAATTTTAATTTTATTGATATTAATAATTAAACGTAATTTCATTTTGAATTTCTAATATAGGATCTGCCAAAAAATAATTTTACTTCTATTTTGATAATAGTATTTATAAGAAACTTGGTAAAATTAAAATTTGTACTAAATTTTCAAATTACACTATATTACGAGTATTAAACTATTGCATTTTATTGTTTAACCATGTTGTTGAACAATTAATGAACAAAAATTAACTTACTAGTTGTTTTCATAAGTCAAATTTTAAATTATATTACAAAAATACGGCATGTAATTCTGCATAAGATGCAGCTCAATTTGTAGTGTATACCGTGGTGTTAGGATTGTCCTAACACCACGATGTATACTGGTATGGATACGATTCCACCCGATAGCTCGCGTCATTTCATATGTTCAGAATCATTTCCAGCACATCGAAGTTAAACAGTGATTTCGAAAGCGTAACGGACTTGTATTAATTATTACAGTACTTATTTGACTGACTGATAAAAGTACTTATAACTCAAGGGAATATAAGAAGCGCGCTTTGAAACCAAAATTGATTAGTCTTCAATTATTGAAATAATTTGAAATGTGGTGGTTATACTAATAAGTAATAATTAATTTGGTACACTTTATTCTGATATTTGGCGGTTCTGCAGCTCTGCAGTTCCTATGGTAGAACCGCCCCTGGAAGAAGTGCAAGCTGTATAATGCAAAAAATTTAAATTTTTTGAAAAATAGACAAAGCATTATTTTCAAAGCATTACTTCTGGAAAAACCATCGAGTAAACCGGGATACGAGTAGAATATATTCAATATTAATATTCAATTAATTTATTACTTAGAATTAAAGTACAGTGACAATACAAACTAATAAAAATTGACAATCAACAATGCATAGTTAAGATAAACAATCAATGCATTTTCATGACCGGGGTTATTTTAAAATGTACACATAAATAATTTATTTAACTGTCAATTAAGCCTATGCCTTAGTAACTTCTCGTTCTAATATTTACGAGATCGCCTCACGTATTGTGTCATCTAGTAAGATTTTTTGCTCACTAAATTTCTAGCTGCTAGCCCCAGGTATGACTGAACCATTCACTTATTATGACTTATATAATATGGTTCTTCAAATGTTTGAAATAGAAAGACTAAAAATGGTTTAGTTTCGTGGTTTGTAATCCAAGTTAAGCTTCAGGTATTCTTTAACTGTCACATATTTTTAACAAGTAAAAAACAGGACACGAAAAATTGGAAATCTGAACAAAGGTGGAAACAGAAATTCTTACTGTTGTAAGACGTTAACCAGACTCAGAGGTTACTACCGAAAACATTAAAATAAGGTCTTTAAGGTACGGATAAATTTCAAAAATAATTGAAAGTTCAAATGTTAACCTTACGTTATTGAGCGAAGTAGGCGTAGCCTATCAACAAATACCAACGTCTGTTGACGGTCCGTGGTAATCGTAAAACTCATATTTCATCTTTGTTAAGTTGGATTTCGTCGATTATTACAGTTAAATTTTGCGTAAAAACTAAAAAATTTGATCTTTTTTTCATTCTTTCATCACTAATCTGTTTTAACTACCATAATAATAATTATAGTACGTGATGCATAATAACTACAGTTGCTAAAATATTTTACAAGTAAATAAGTGAATTTTATGACTCAAAACACCACTAACATTTACCAACGAGTAGGGTTTACTTTATTGACACTTAAAAGTAGGATTTTAAGAGGCACTTGGATTACCTACCTTGCAAAACTTTAAATGGAGAAGGCGCCAATATGATTAGATACACTTTAGACAGTACACTAAAATCTTCAATAAAGCGAAGATCGTTCGTTCATGGATAAGATCTCTTTTTCTGATTTTTAATAAAATCCAACATAATACAGCTAAAATTATATTGAAGGTTTGTTTAAATTTCATTTGACTCAAACTTAAAATTATATAAGAAAACCAATAAAACATTATTAATTTGATAGGTATGAATGAAGTATAACTAATTGTAATAATTTATTTAATAAGGTGTTAATCGTCAATATAGCTGACACATATGCTAATAATTTAAATTAAAAAACTTCATATATTTTATCGTATTTTGTCAGTAATCCTTGTATATATTATCTTATCTGTATATTTTTTATAATTTATATGTTAATGAAATAAAATTAAATTTATAAATCATTTTATTTATAAAAGTCAGTTAATCGTAACAAAACATTAAAAATTTGAAATATTAGAAAGAAGGTGTAGCGTTTGGTAGATTCGTTTCATAATTTGAGTAATTAATGGGTATATTAAACCCTAACTCAAATCTTTAAATTAGCGATTCTAATCAAAATCAACCCTAATTTCGAATTTCGTGACTAATAATTCCGTTATCGTATAAAATTATTGTACATATCAACATCTAAAGGGGGAATTTAAAAATACTTTTATAATCGGTAGATAGTATACACCTATGTTAGTTCTATAAAAAATTAAATTGTCGGTTTAATCGATCCATATATTTCGTAACCTCCTATAATTAGAATTTATCCAAAAAACTAAAAACATTATAAAATGTGAATTGCTAACTGCAGAAAGGGGACATGTCACATTTTTTATGAAATTGAAATTTTGATATTTTGCTAATCTAGATGCCTAGACGCACAATGTACTGCAAAAATGTAACATCTTATATTATTCCTCTTGATACTGTGAGCTGTTAAAGAATTCAGTTACTACATAAACGGGACTTGTCCAGGACATATAATTTTTTTTGCAGTAAAATGATAGCAAACTGCTAGTCTGTCGGTTAAACATAGTACATGTTATCCTAACCTATTATTCATAATATTAAATAAATACATTGGTGTCATTAAAAACGCAAATTTATCTGAATCCGATTAATTAATAAAAAGAAGATGGCTGATATAAAAAATACGATCAAATTCATCCCAGGTGCTTATGAAGGATTTTGGAAAGAAATTACAGCGTAGCCAATTAAGGACAATGAAGACAACGATGAATAATACTGTATTTTTACTATTTTTTAATAAAATACTTAAAAAAAAATAATTTTTTTGTCTTTTACTGCAGAAAAGACACATGTCCATATCTCTAATTTGGCAGTTGATCTAATTGAGAAAACAAAAATTAATTGCATTATATCCTAATTCGAAGTAGATCTTCTAAGGCATGTCTTGCCAAAAATTTGAATAAAAAAGATTGACTTTTAAGTAATCATACAGTTTTTTTTATTTCCTGAACATTTTTGGAAATGTGACATGTCCCCTTTCTGCAATTAGCCATTCATGTATGTATTCGACTTACTTCAAAAAAGTTGCAAAAAAGTTCCGTTGTAAATTATAAGAATAAAAATTTAAATTTTCAATAAAAGAAATCATCAAATTTACATTAAATTTACTGTAGGTTATAAATTTAAATGTGTAAATAAGATGCCACCAAACCACTTGAGTAAAAGCAATTTAATTGTGAGACAGTGAGGTGATAAATTGAAAAAAAGCTTTTTGAGAACAAATTCTATTTTAAGTTTTGTTTTGCATCAAGATTTTTATGGGTAAGATCTCCAAATTCTTACTGCCTTGTCAAAATAATCTTAATGTTAATGTAATATTAATAAAAGCGAACTTTTGATTGATAGATTGTTAAAAAACTGGCTTTTTATCTATTAAAACGAAGAACAAAAGTAGTATTGGTACATTGGCAGTCAGAAATTTACAGATTTGTATCTGATTTGTGGTCAAAAAATCTTCAATCGCTTCTAATAGGAAGGTGGAAAGATCTTATTTACATATACCTAAAAACGTTATTCTTTAATTTTCATTATTATTTAGCTATTAAATAACATTTGTATAAACTATCATAAATGTAGCAACTGCAAGATCATGGGTCGCGCTTTCTATAAATTGGATATACTTTCTCGAGAAATCAAACAACAGAAAGATAGTTATATTTTATATAATTAAAAATTTAAGTAAAACTGCCGCGCATACATAAAAATATCTGCAACAACTTCAATATTAAATTTAATAAATAAATAAATAAATAAAATTATCAAATTAGTGAATATCTAAAAAATAATGTATCACCCTATAATAACTGATTAGAAATTGACTACAAAATGTAATAAAATTGACTTAATTAAATAAATAAAGTAATAAAAATAATAAAATAAAAAATTTAAATTTAATAATTTAAAAATTATTCGATTCAAAATATTATTTACAGAATACGGAAAATTTATAGAGAACCCTAAATTAGGAATCTTTTACTAATTCAAAATAAAACTTATCTCGTATTATCCAAAATTTATTTGTGAAAAATGTTTATTTTTTAATCTGAAATAAAAAATATAATAGATACATAACATTATTTTTGACAAGGATGTATTTTATAAAAATTCTCATATTATTGAATTACAATAGCGGTTACAACCCAAGGTGGGTTTTGGCTAACCACATCGTTTTATGATGGGTTTTCAAAGCAAATTATCTCGGTAATTTGCCATTATCTACCAAGAAAAGACGGTTTAGAATAACGTTCTTGCTCCACTCGGATTTAAACCAGGGATCTCCGCTTAGTAGTCAAAGCACTTAAACATCAGACCGTAACTCTATTCACGTATATTCACATCAAATTCAATTTTTCACCATTATTTTAGCGTTTTCGAGTAATGACATCATTAACTATTTTTTTAAGTGTCAACCAGAAGTGGGCGAAATATCAATTTTAATTTTAACAACTAGGAATATTATTATTGTATTGTTTCAAATACAAATTGATACTACAAATCTGAAAAATAATTTACTTCAGAAGGATGGATCTAAACTACTCAAACACCTATTAGTGGATACATGACGAAAATTAATACGTTTATTGGAATTGTTCTTCGGAATGGCGTAAAGAATAATGATTCTAAATGAGTGTAAACAAGCTGGCAATACTAATCAAACTAATGAAACGATAGAAAGAGAGATGGAAACTTAATTAGTAATAATAAAATCAGTTTATTCTAGCATATTGCTATTTTGGTATACATAAGTATATCATAACATATCATAAAACACAATCACAATTGATAAAATTTATAATTTATAATAGTGCTAAGCTGGTACTCCAAAATTATAAAGTATTAATAAAGTGAGATTTAAATATTAATTAACATTTTACTTTTACAGCGCCAACAGTATTAAGCTTTCAAATAAAACAATCGCTTCCACGAAAAGATAAATCTTTAAGTTTGACAATTAATAGACATAATGTCAAGTTTTTTAATGTTTGGAAAATTTGTCAAAAATCATCACCCATCGGAAGATGTTCTCATTTTTGTGCATGGTGTCTTATATTATCAAGACTTTGGCATTTGTAAAGTAAGCAGAAGCAGTTTACACGTAGACAAATCATGGATCGCTATATTCCTCAAGAACAAGGACTAATTGTTTCAATGTTTTTGACAAATAATCGGGCGATGGTTTTGGCTCAAAGCAAATTTTCTTCTCGTGGAGACTGTCTCAACACGAAACATAGAGGATAGAGGCGTTTACAGAGGAAAAATGATTAACTGTGTTGCTGTGACTGATTAGCGCTACAAAACAATAATCGACTTTTTGCTGTCGCCAATTGCCGATTTAGATTTAAAAAAGTTCCTGCAGGACGGTAAAACTGCATATACCAGCAAGAGCTACAGTGTACATTTAAGATTCAAGTGTACAAGATTCCCAAATTGACCGTTGCAAACATTTTTCTTGGGGTATTCTCCCCAAATGTTGGATGTTTGGAAATATCCAAAAAGAAGTAGAGAATTTATTTCCAGAAGTTTTGAAAAAAGTCATAAAAAATGATGTAAAACAAGCTTGAATGTGCATCAACTCTAGCGACGGTCACTTGACTGATACTGTTTAGAAAAAAGTTTAAACGTCTAAAAATAAACATAATCAACAAACAGAACGAATTGCTTTTATTTACAAATAAATAAATTTACAAACAAAGCTACCGTATCAGGAAATCGAATGAGAACTTTTTCGCCACCTTCTACATCGTAGAGAGTACGATTTTGATCACGTTTTGTTTTTATTAAGAAAATGTTATTTAGAGAACATGAACATTAACATATTTCTGTATAATGATTTTGTTGTTTAATTTGAAAAGTGGAGAACATGTACCATTAAGTGCATTTGAATGTAAGAATATGACACATCATAAATTAAATATCTTTTGCTCTTTGCCCGCAAGAAACTCAACTGATCGAACACGAGAGGTTATTTATGTTTTTACTTAAAGTTTACTGCAACAGTAATTAGAAATGTATTGTATTCTAATACCTTTTGACCTTCTACACAGTGGACTAACCTTTTCTTTTTGTTAAGAAATACTATACATACATAATAGTTATTTATTTAACCGGTGACAAAGTGGAGCTTTACGGAGCGAGTCGACGGGTTCTAAAACGAGCTACAACCGATTTTCGCTTTTGTTTGCAAAAAATTAAAACAATAGAGTATTGAGAAAACTTTCCACACATTACCCTAATTAAAATTATGTTTCTTCTTCTTCTTAAGATTTTCTTTAAAAACTATGGCTTTTGATTATCCTTAGAATGTTTAACACTCACTACTGGATTAAAAATGCTGTTATTTTACCACTTTATTGGATTTAGAAAGTTTGTTTGTCTATATTAAGTTTATAATATAAATTTTCTTTATATTCTCTTAAATCCTTATAGTGTCTTATAGTTTTTCTAGACAGCTTACCGAGGTATTTAAGAATGAAGACTTTTAGAAAAATTGGATTATATTTAGCATCTACTTTAGTGGATCTTCATTTTCTCTCTGATGCAACGATACAAAGTGAGTTTTTCTAATTATGTTTCAAAAAGTGTCACTTTTTGACACTCAAAAGTGTGCGGGAAAGAAAGAGTAAGAAAAAGAAAGAGTTGTTCGATACTCGTGGAAAATGTTAGTTTTCCTAAGTTGTATCGAAAATATCTATTGTATCGTTCCATGATTTTCTGGATTACATTGTTGTTACAATTGTTTGTTTTAAATTTGAGGTTACGTATACCTAGTAAACCAACAATAAAAAAATTTTTATTAAAATTTAATAATTTTTACAAATTATGTTGCAATCTCGTTTAGAACTTTAATCTCAGAACTATAAATATAGGTGGTATCATTTTTATAGCATCAATTTCATCAGTTAAAATAAATCCTAGCTACTTACCACCCAACCTCCTACTGTTTAATTGCTATGGTTGATGCCGATATCAGATATACATCGGCCATATTAATTATCTATCAAAAATTTATCTACCTATAATTTTGTAATAATTAATCCAACTGTGCTGTACAGTTAATTTTAAGTGAAGTTATATTTACTGCTGCTGGTTTTTTTTATGAAGTTGACTTTATACTTCAACTTGGCACACACACACTAATAAAACATTTAATGGAAATTATAGTGTAAGTAATTGTTAATTGTGTATACTTGTAAAATTGCATGATGTAAAAAGTATACTGCATTAAAAATAAACATGTGCGATTTCAAAATTAGATTACCGCAAAAAAAAGGAATTATATAGCTGTTGACATATAAAGCACAATCGGTCAGGTTAACAAGGAGCAACAACCTCTACCAACGATCAGCTGGTAGCTTATAAACTCGGCGGGTGATAAACAAAATTATTATTAATTTATTTTATTGTGGGTGTTTTTCCAATTTATTTACTATAATTTCACTGCTCAGAATAATTTTTATTACCTGAAGCTTCCTGAAAGATGGATAATGATAACATCCTAAATTTGAACCTTTCAATTTCGCGCAGCCAAACGGTTGCCAATTTTTCTCTAATTAATTGAAGTGCATTCACCTTGCTAAATTAACCAGTGCGGTATATTTTCAAATTATAACATAAATTGAATTTTATGTTTAGCAAAACAATTTATGAGAAGTGTATGTAAATGTGAAATAAAATCGCTTCCTTAGCGAACCTATAACATTATAGAATACAGATGAGTTGAATAGAAATAAGAAGCACGTAATTTTAGACTTGTCATTACAAATTCAAAACGTGTGATTACTTTTGGTTAGCTTGTACATAACACTAAATGTAATGCAAAATTGTCCTTCCTGACATTGAAAATTGAATAACGTCGACACGTGCGTCAGTATGCCAAATGAAGTATCGCAAGTGGGCGATTTGGTCAACCAAAGTTGCTTTGTTTGTGTCCTTCAATTCATCTAATAGTTTGCAAGCCTTATTACCAACTAAATATAAATGACAGTTGTTCATTAATTACATTTTTCCTAATTTGAGTTAGCATTAATGTTACAAATTAAATTTTTATTGGCACGATATTTCAGTGATTTCGAGCATGCCAAAATGTTTTGGGATTTTCCTAATTGATCACCGCTTCGTTCGGAAACTGTTCGTAGGTGACGAGAGTTTTCTGTAAAGAGAATTGGTAATACGATATCAAACTCATCTGTATTTAGTTATGCACAGATGTTGATACCAAAAATACAAGCTATCAAAAATGATAAACTTTTTCTTTGTCCAACTAAAGAATAATTGTCCAAGATAAAACTTCTGCAAAAAATATTTTCATTTACACAAAATATATGTAAACAAAATTTCTGAAAGCGATAATAGGCTTGTTGTGTTTACATGCAGATAAATTATATAGAGATTTACTCACCTTGAATATTGTTTATATTTGTTGTTTATTTATAAGCTATTTGAATAATGATTGCATAAGTCTGTGTATACACCATACATACAAAATGTAAATGACTGTTCTAATATGCTAAAATCTTCCAATTAGACACGTTTATAAAATAAAATTGCAATTTTTAAATATTAACTTTATTGTACAGGTTATATATTTTTATGAACCTTGACATTATCTATTACGGCAGTGTAGAACACAACATTGCTTATTAACTTCATAATTTTATTATATATGATTAAATTAATATTTAAATTTATTCATGCAGTCAAAAAGTTTTACCAACTTCAACTGTTAATTTTGTTCAACGTCGTTACGATACCTATATAGATTTTTTTTTAATTTTTCCGAAAAGTAAAGACGATTTCCAACCGTCCCTTGGATATTGTCTAAATTTTTCTTATCAATTTTTTAATCCAGCTTTGAGATATATTACCGATTAAATTAGACTAATCAGAGAGCAGGATTTTTACACTGTTCATAAGTGAGAACAGTATACCCTCGAAAACGTGTTACTTGTGTATTCGTTCAAAATATACATGTTGATTGGTTAGTTTAACGTTGAATTAACCTTAAAGGATACTTTATGCAATCAGTAGAAGAAATATTTGCTTAATAGTATAACGCTTGAAACGCAAAAGCTGTTAAGGCTATTCTACATTCTATCAGTTTGGCGATACATTTGCATTATGTAGTAACAGATGAGGTGATATCTATTGGATTTTAGCACCATCACGTGAAGTGTGTAACTTTGCTAAATTTTAAATATTTATATATATTTTTGCGCTAGTAGCGACGCATGCGGATATTTATAAAAGTTTGTCAATCCCCGACCTTAAGACCGCTACAATGTAACACTGTAAAATTAGTTTTTAGCGTTCTTATTTAGTTTCTGCTAATATTTAATTTCTAATTTGTGAAAATAAATTGATGAAATTTTGACATTATCTTTGATATGGCTTTACTCTATATGCAGACTACGCTATTATTGATTTTTAGTTATATTTTAATATTAATTCAAGACATTTCTTATTAATTTTATTTACATAATATATTGATTCGTCTCCACTTTAACATCATAACTTTCGTTTTTATATAAAATCTGAGTGTTATCAAAGCCTCGGTGTTACGAACCTACGAAAGCTTTATGATGCAAGTTCTCGAGAACTGTATTTTAAAAACTAAAGCTAGCTAACACATTAATTCTTGCTACGGTTAAGTAAGTGGGAAGATATGGTGGTACTTAAGCAGTATTCGTTACAACAATCGAAAATAAAATTTAGAAGTCAGTTAATTTAGAACCCGTCTAAACTAGTCTACAGGGGCGTAGCCGATTGATAAAAACCACATGGGGCAAAAAAAGTTGATTATAGTCTCGCACTGTATAAGTAGTATGTAAACATTGTTTTTAGCTCTGTTGAAATCGAATTTTGACCTAAAATCAAATTTTTAATAAGTCTAAAATTAAATTGTTGAAATAAACTCCCCCTTTCCTTTGAGTTGCGATGGGAAAATTGGCAGTTTCCTCTTTCAATAAGGAACTTGAGTTACTACTTTTGCTTCTAAAAGAACAAACATCTTTTTTGTGTTATTATTTTATATTATTAAAAAACAGAAGTGCATTAGGTTTAATTAAAAATGAAAGCTTTTTTAATTTTATTTTAGTAATACGTAAAGTAATGACATGCATCGTTATTCGTTATTTTCTGTATAAATACATTTTTTTACTTTTTAGCTACTGTAAATATACCACACTATTTCAAACATAGGTACATATAAATAGCTTTAGTTGATAAAAACATACTGCATGTTTTTGTTTATGTAAAAACAAACTGCAAAAAGGAGTGGGCTATTAATTTCATGAAAAATCAGCAATCTGTGGCTCAGTTGTTCAGTTGTAAGTTAAACCAGAAAATTTGGATTAACCAATGAAATACGTTGAAAAGCTGTTTTTTAAGTAATGTTATTGGTTAATCTAAATTTTGTGGTTTAACCTGCAATTGAACAACTGGACATGTGTCAATTTGATGTTTTCGAAGAGCTGTTTTTCTTTTCTGGAAATAATTTTTGCCTTTAGCAAATTTAGATTCGTTGATATGATTAAATTTAGCTATATTAACAATAATGTTAATATTTGTGTTACACCTTACACCACAAAATAGTTATTATTTTTGTAAATATTATAATTTCTTTGTTTCTGCCAATTTATATCACACTGTTTCAGATATCAGAGTTACATAAATAATATTTATTAATAAAATCATTAAACTGCAATGTAACCTATAAAATTAAAATGCAATACCATCCTACTTTCTCATACGAATTGTAAAGCTTGTGAAAATTTTTGTGGTAATAAATCTAAATTTAAAAAAATTTACTTAAAAATTGTTAATGTTTTATCCAGTAATAAATCAGTGCTGTAAACAAACCTTGATTGCAAAAACTAATAAAACTTTATTCATTTACATACAGAGAAAATAAATATAAATGCAGCTTTTTCAGCGAGCGATAGTAAAATAATTTATGCTGCATTCGAAGGTGAATTACACGTAATAAAATTAATAGTTATTTTTCAAATTATAATTTGAATTTATCAAAACGACCTTAAAATTAATGCACCATTTTTAAGATTTGTATTGTAATATAGCTCATTTTATTCGAATACCTGTAGAGAAGTAAACTTTAATCTTTATTTTTATTATTGTAGGATCAGATACTTTTACAAAAACATAAAAAATATGCAAAAATTTAAAAACAAATAAAAAATCGTTGTTATTCTACACGTGTTGATTTTTAAATACAAAAAATTGTGCAAATTTGAAGGTTACTGTAATAAATTTAATTTTATAATGTTCTAAAAAAGTCATGTTTTAAAATTAAATAATATAGCACAGTTAATTAAACACACTTAAATAACAGTTTATATTTAAGAGAAAGTGCCCTATAATGGTATCTTCGATAAAAAAACACATTTGCTCTTGCTGAAAAATTTTGTAATATTTGAATTTCAACAGATATTCTAAGTCATAGCCTTTCTGCTAATGACAGTCATTACTGAACTTTTGACCGCTTCTTAATATTGACCGCCTTTGTGCATGGCGCAGCGTGTACACCATAAGAACAGCTCTGATTAGTTTTATTTTGCTAGATAATTTACTAAAAGTCAAACCTGAGTACTTTTAAGTCATTAGACAATAATTGTAGCACTGAACTAACCGTAGAAATAAAAAAGTACCAAATTAAATATAATAAAACTTTTATAACACAAATAAACGAGTGGGTAATAATTTTATTTATTATAATAATTTTTACCTATACAATGCAAGCATTAAATAAAAACTTTTATACTTACTTTGTCTTGAGCTATATTTACGTTATGTATGGTATATGATGGCACACAATAATTTGATTAATGATTATTACCTATCTAGGACTAGTAATTTAGTCCATTACTTTAAAACTTATAGCAATGACAAATTATTATATCAATAATAAATTATAGATTAGAATAAACAATATTTTATTAGAAAATTGATTACTTATTTGTTTATTGCAAGCACAGTAGTAATATATTACAAAATAATTTTTTATCAATATCATGTTAATAATTATATAGTACTAATTAATTTTAAAAAATAAATAAAACTATAATAAAAGATATTTATTTCTTTAAATGATAATAACATTATGTCTGGTAATTACTTTTCATACTTCATAATATTTATAAATAAACTTTAAAAAATTAAAATATCAAGTAAATTGTGTAGTATTTAGTATGTATTTCAAAATATAATATTTAACATAACAGTTATATAACTAAACAGAACGTTAAAATAATAAAATTTTAACATAATATAGTACGTATATAATTATTATTTAAAAAACACTGAAAAGACATTTGTTTACCACTTTTAACAGGTTAGGACTAAGAATATTTAAGTAAGATTATAATAATTTATTATAAAACACAAAAATAAAATTTAGAAAAAGAATAGTAAAGCGATATTAGGCCCTATTTCACGGTTTCTTATTTTTTTTTTCTAGTTAGATACGACTGAAGATCCCAGAAAAACATTTCTATAAAAAGTAGGTAGAGATTTTGTACGGGAAAAACTTACTGTAGACTAAGATGTTTTGCAATGCTCATGAGATAACTTGAACAAGTTGTTATTGTGGTACCCACTCAACTTAAAATGTTCAAATGGCTAATAAATCATTTCTTTTTCTTTTAAATTATAAGATGCTGGTCAAACAGTTACTTCGGAATAATTGGAAACCAAGCAAGTTTTGAATATTATCAAACAGTCTGGGAGCGTTAATTGTATTTTTACATACAAAACATTGTGCAAATTTGAAGGCTACTAATAAATTAAATTTTATAATGTTAAAAATATCAAATTTTACTACTACATTTTAATGGTTCTAGAAGTAAACACTTTACATTTTTTATGCCAAACGTCCAAGGAAAAAATTTCAATTGGTTTGTATCCATTTTACTTAATTTTAAATTCATGACTTGATTTTAAATAATTATGGCTATAAAAAATTAAGAATTAAATTTTGTAATAAAAATTATTTAACATTTTATGTAATATTGTCAACAATATTGTTATTTAAGAGTCAACGAATAAATCGAGCAAAAATATCGCCACAGGCGAATTTTTTGTGTTAGTGTAACGTAATTAAATGTATTTCAAGAAAACTTTACATTTTATTATAGACAACAAAATTAATCCTTTTATATTTGTTTATTAGTAACATATTTAAAATCCAAGTCTTCAGATTGAAATTTTGGCCTAGGAAGATCAGGTTAATTGGAGATTGTAGAGAGAATTGTTTGGAAAAATAATAAAATACACAAAAATAGCTGGTATACAGTTACGTTGTAGACTTTTGTAGCATTCATCCAATTGTGATTTAGAATATCGTATAAAAAAGTTTGCTTTGTATTTCTTGTATTTATTACAAAATCACTATAATATTATGAACATTATAAACATAAGGCTTATGACCTTCGAGCCATCGTAATAATTTCTCGCATCTTATTAATTTACTGTTCTTAACTAAAGCAATTTTAAATTGCTCTAAAACAATTACAAAATTACACAAAAGCGTAGCTTTACAATTACACCGTAGTAATACCGCAATTAAAAACAAATTATTCTTAATATTATTGACATTTGTAACTTCAAGAATATTTATACACAGGTATATACTATTAGTCAATAAAAATATTCAACAGGCACAAGCACCCAATTATAAAACACGAAAAAGTAAGAACACCTGAACTTCAGCGTTACTTCCTGTTAAAATAGGAAAGTAACTCTTTACAAAAGATACTGCCAGAATTCTCTGAAGAAAAAATCTCAAACCTAAGTTATACTCTGTGCATTTAAATAAAGTTTATCACATTGTTTTAGTCCAGTTCTACAGCTTTCCTAAAAATAGGAAACAAATAATTAAACCTAATTCATTACCCATAACCGCCTTTAAATCTATAACCTTGTAATCTATTCAAAATAATTCAAATGAAAAATTGTATCACGATAACTTTCTTTTATACCCAATTTTACCAACACGAGCAAGTTGGGCTCAGTTTGTAAAGGAAACCTCATTCGATAGAAATCAGGCATCAACTTACTGATACACAATCATGAAACTTTGTTTATAGGGTTGCACCATCTCGCATGATTCTCAAGAAACGAAATCCACACGATACCAAAATTAACTTATTGAATGTATTATTTCAATAATAAATCGCAATCTTCAAGTATCATTTTTAAAAACAGCAGTTATCACACCACCTGATAACATAATAGTTCAACAAAGCACATCTGAACATGGACATGATGATCAGGTTGTCATTAGACGCCAGGAAAAGTTTTATAAGAACAATTGAGATGATCAACAAAGAAGTAAAAATAAATTGAAAATGTGATATAATTTTAAGAAAGTTAAAATAATCTAATTTTTTACCTGCAAATTCAAAACAAAACCTAACAAAAATTACCTCGACAGATATAATATAGTAAACGTCATCAATTTTTCATATATTGTTGTGAGGTTTTGTATGAATTTTACCTACCCGGCACAATCTTTGTTTTACCCAGCTAGCTTTTACAGCGGAGAACAAAATAAGACGCTCAGTAGTCGGTCCCTGTTTATTTCTGTGTTTGCCTTCTTTTAAATTGATAAATAATAGTTTCTCTAATAATAAATTCTTCAAAAATAAATTGTAAATTCAATTCAATGTATAACTTTTAAAAAGTGTTAAATTTTAAATGGGCTCGCTTGTTTTAACCTTATGCGCATTCAACTCGCCTTGTTATCAGCAGCTGGCTTCGCTCGTACAAATGTAATTCTTAATTCTTTGAATTCAAACCAATTTCAATTTTTAATAATTTCAATCTTTGCTTCCAAAGCAATCAAATCATCAAATCTATCCAAAGCACTCAATCAACTACCGCTCAGTAGCAACGTATCAAAAATATCCAATTTCAATTATCAAAATCTCTCCAAAAATCATGCAATTAATGCATTCGCATCAAAATTCATTTATTTAATCAAAAATTCAGTACTCACAACTATAATTCACAAATTTAAACTGATATCAAAATCTCAAAAACTGCCCCGAGCAAACTTGACACAAGATGCTCGAGGTGGCCGCTTGTCGGCGACTGGCACATATCCTGATCGGTTCGCCCCCACCTGTCTAACTTCCACAGTCTTACAACTTAAAACTATTCAAAAACAAAATTTTCATTAAAATGTGTACAGGGTAGGTCGCAATCATTTTGAAACACCACAATATATGAGGCATTCCACGCCAAATCGGACACCATTTAGCTTTTGCATCTCGGATTTTACTGAAAAATTTTTTCTTTTGATACTAGTTGAGCCTAGTCTCTATTATTGTTTTTAGCTTTTTTTATTTAGTTAGTAGTTTACAAAAGAAATAAATTTTTGAAAAATTACGGAAAATTACATTAATTTTTTTTAAAATGCAAATGCAAATGATACCTTTTTTTCCAAAACTTTAGTTTTTAAATCTACTTTCCATAAAAAATATGAAAAATTATTTTAAAACGGTATTAGTAATAGATTTTCAAGTTTCAAAAATAAATAGTCATTTTTAACAATGTATGTGCAGTTTAATTTTTTCAATTTTTTTTGTAAAAAACTGTTACCAATTTAACAAATTTTAAGCTTAGTCCCATCGTGGGTAAATGATGGCATCTATACTTTTTCGAATTTTTAATTTTTTTTTTTTTAATTTTTTTAAAGTAAATTTAAAACCAAAAGTTTTAAAAACAAAAAGTGTCATTTGCCCAATTATTGACGTAGTTATGAGCATTTTAAAACAAAGTAATGTAATTTTCCGGAATTTTTCCAAAATTTATTTCTTTTGAATGACTTGATAAAAAAAGCTAAAAACAATAATGGAGACTAGGCTCAACTAGTACTAAAAGAAAAAAAATTTTCAGTAAAATCCGAGATGCAAAAGCTAAATGGTGTCCGATTTGGCGTGAAATGCCCCATATGTACGTATGTTTTAATATTTAAAGGAGTATTATCGTCTAGAAGCTTATTTTTTAAGTAATCTTTAGGAATTAATTTTGCAAAAACTATTAAACCTATCGTGCCGGGGTTTTTGATACGCAACAAGAAATATTTCAAGAAACAACACAAATTTTTATAAAATATTTTATTAAAATATATATACAAGTTTTGCGCTACTATGTATGTCGTGGCGTGAAACGCTCGTTCTATCGGGCGCACAGATTGTGGCGGTTCTAGTCGTCTGAAACAAGAGAACAAAATTTTTTTTTAATCTATATACATGTAGTTATCGTCTGAACTAGAACTAAGTAAGTACGAAGTTTTTTTATAGAAATCACAGTAGTTTGAAATTTAAGATTTATTTTTCCCAAAAAATTATCAACTAAAACATGATAACAAAGATAAAATATTCAAGATATCGGTATTATTCTAGTTCAGACTATAGTTAAAGGTTCCCTTAAAATGTGTGCAAAACCAGAAGTCAATCGGTCCAATAATTTTTAAGAAAAACGTGCGCCCGACTTGAAAAATGTCGTTTCGAAATAAATGCGTTTAAAGTTTGCATACATTTAATATTAATTCGGCTGAAGATAAGATGGATAATAAATTAATTTGATAAAATGGTAAAGGTTATTAACATGTGATAATATTTTTTTTTAACTAACATGTAAAAATTAATTTTATCAATAAATTAATTTGAGTAACTTACCCTTAATCAGCTATACTGGGACCATATAGACCACCTTCCTTAGCTTCAAAAAAAAAAAGATTGAGCCGCACTCGCTTCTTTCTTACTACCGGCTACTTTTACTACTTTTAAACTTCATATCAAATTTTTAGCATAAACCAAAAAATGCACAAAACACTTTTTCGAAAACTAAAATGTTTAAGTTATCACAATATATAAATACACTGTATTATCGCAAACGTTTTCACCATACTATGGCATCATCAGGCGATGAACTAGGTTCATGAAAAATTTGATATGATTAATATCGAGTTACACTACTTAAACCACTTATCTATTGATTACTTTTAAACTACCTGGCGCGACCGAACGCAACGCAACCTTTAAAGCTCTGTAACTATAGAAGTTCTACGAATATCAAATTAATATTTTTCAGTCACATTCTCAAAATACCAAAGTATAAGAAAATGCAAAACAAAAAAAATTGAATTTTTGAAGTTTCTAGACGATAATACCCCCTTAAAAATGCATTGGAAGAAATACACATAGAATAACTTGATATCATAAGAATGTTGAAGCCAATAGTAGTTTGTAATAGACAAACGTGACGAAAAGCAATAAATTACAGTAAAATTTCGCCAGGATTTAAAAGCACTAAAAAGCTTTAAGCACCAAATAGAACGTAACTTAATGTCTTTCCTTAATCAAATATTAAGATCGGAAAAAAAAGATCGAGATATAAATACTTAAACTTGATTAGTTCTTGTAAACATTTACAATCAAGAGAGTAATCACTTGAAATTTTGTGTTCCATAGATTTTATGAAGTTTCTGAAAGACTTTGTTAAAATACGTTAGAGTTTGCTCAACTGCACGAGATTTCACAAACACTTCATGAAAACTTTTTTTTTTCTATTTAACTTAGAATACAATAAAATACTAAACAAATCGATACAATTTAATGCAATACGTCAAAGTGGTTACAACATCCTAGATTTAATATAAATAATAATAATAATAATTTCCCCTTGATTTCCAGTCAGTCTCAGGTAGCAACGAGGGTAGCGAGGTAACAATATTATCGCCGGTTAGAAAATTTGATTGATTTTTAACGACGTCAAAATGACAAAAAAATGTCACAGACTAGAGACGTTATTCTAAACGTGAAAAAGACGTGATATGTTCACAATTTGATAAGACAATTAACGTCCTCTTTTCTTTATATAATTTTATCAAAAATATATTTTGTCTTCTTTTTCACAAAAAATCCATTCGTGGATTTTCTCGATCTCGTTCCTTCATTCCTTTTACACTTCAAATCTCTCAAATAATGTCGGCAGCTACTAACAGTTGCTATGCTATAAAACTCATATGCGCAAAATTACTTCTATTCTTTTCTGCACTGAACTTTTTAAGCTTAAAGCTGTCAGTATTTACTTTGTTTTTCAGCTGATAGGGTGCTGAATTTTACCAAGCAACCACTTAATTACAAACAAAAAATCAAATAAATCGTTGCGGCGTTGCAAGTCACACCCATTCAAAGATTTCCTAAGCTTGCTCTTTGGTTGTACTAAAAATACATACCTACTGTAGTATATAAAAAGTTAATTTTTAATTTATATCTAAGTAAAATGCTCTTAAAAGAATATAAAAATGTTGTATACATATATTTATGACAGAACACCGTTCTGCTAAAATTATAAAACAGTAAAACTAAAATTAACTTTTTTTTAAACTTTTATATACAAAATACTTAATTTGAAATATTTCAAAGATAAATTTTGAAAAATTAGAAAATATTAATCTAGCTTAGGTACTAGAAAAAAAAATAACTGTATTTAATACGTGTTGTACGTTAAGGTTATTATGTGTTCGTGTGTAATAATTAATTTTTATTCATAGGTGCGAGACTGAATTGTTAAATTTTTTAAATCAATTCACACATAAAGTTAACAGTTAATGTATGTATACCTGTAGGCAGGCTTACAATAATATTAAGCATTGTTTTGTCAATATAAGAAAAATTCTAATTCTTCTCGTTCAAAGGATCTTGCTCACTTCCAATTAGTATTGCGAAACCACTCTCGTATATTTTGAACAACTTCAAAACGTGATTTTTGAAACCTCATTTTGCTAGTCAAGTTTCAAAATTAAACTAATAAATAAATCAAATTATAATAGCAACTAGCAGCCATTTTTTTCATAAGAAAAAATATTAGTATTCAACTGAACACTCATCATCGACTTGATAATTATTTCTGATATTAAGTTTTTTTTCTAATTTATGTCGTGACTTACAAAAAAGTTGTTTTGTTGCTATATAATTTATCTAATAAAGATCTATGATTTAATGCTATATAATTTTCGAAGCCTTCTTGATTACCTTTATGTTTTTTTTCAGCAAAATTTAAAAAACTATCAATTACTGTTATACTAAACAAAAAAATTTTATTAATTATCAGAAACTATAGCACATACAAGATACATAAAATGCGGCTGATAAACTATTAGTAGTTTCTAAAGTTTCCCTTAACTATGAACAAATAAAAAAATTACTTTTTTATGATGGTGGTTTAACTGCTGGTCCAGTGAAACCAGGACCTGTAATTGGGTGGGGGGAGGGAGCGCAACCGCATCGCCTAACTTGTATAATACATAATACACTATAATACACTATAATATAATTATAATACATAATATATAAAATTAAAACTATTTTATATTTCAATTAGAAAATATATAATTATAACTATACTTAATAAATGCGACACCTAGAGTGTCATAATTTATTTAAAAATGAAGCTGTATACTAGTTGACTATTCTTCGATATTACGTAAAAGTGATTTTGACTATGTTTGACCACCTGTACGAACTTGATCAAAACCATCAGATACAGACTTCTTTCTTCACAAAACCTTTAAAACTGATCTTTTTTTATACATTTGTTTATACTCTATAGCCACACAAAATATTCACCAATTCATTCTCAAACAGAATCGCTTTTGTTACATCTTGCACCTGATGATTTTCTACATCGAAGATTGACTATTTATTGAATCCACATCCCTATTGTTTAAAATAGATTTTTGTAACGTAGACTATAATAATAAATTAGCAATCCATGCATTTTTTCTGTATTTTTTTGCAATTTAAGCATTTTAAGTGTAATTATGTAATGGAGTAAATTATGGTAAGCCTTATTACACCTCCGCTTTACTAACAATGTAAATTAGCATACACTATTATTTTCAAGGTTCTTTGTAGAATTGGTACATTTAATCATTAATGTTAACTACATACATATACCTACCAAACCAAGACTGCAAAGTACAATAGCATCAGTCAAGCAGAAAACCACATAAATAATGCAAGTATATAATATTATAAATATGCAGGTAATATATAAATAGATCGTGTTTATTTGTTGTTAGTAAAAAAATACAATGTAAAACTAGCACGGCATGTTGTTTAATAATTGCCTTTATTTAATATCACCTGCAATATTCATTTTTTATTTAAAAATTAACCTGAAACCACATATATACGTGAATTTCAGAATCTGAACATCAATATTCGATATTATATATAATCTGAATATTGTCTCTATAGATATCAGTCTATAGTTCATGTAAAGTATGTAAGTATCCTCACTCACTCTTCCCTCATCAAAAGTCATGATTGGTTGATTATTGGCCAATCGGCTTTTTAAGAATAAAAGTTGCTGTTACCCATAAACATCCGCAATTTCCCTGGGCCCTGAGAGCCGCCTATTATTTTCTTAGATATTTATCTTTATATTTACTTTGAATTTTAAAATAATTATTTTAAACATAACACGACACTACCTATGGTTCAGAGTCCACGTCAAACGGTAGATCCCGGCGCCCAAATCAACTTCAATATAACATATTGAATATAATAAAAAACATATTTTGGAACTATTATAAAATAAAAACAAAAACAAAGTGTTAACAATAATTACAAAGCAATTTCAATTTGAATTAAATATTAACTTCTTTTTTAGTTGCAAAAAATAGCCAAATGACTAATAGCAGTGTTTTATGTAAAAAAACTAAATTTGATTAATCGTTTGGCAAATAAATTAGTTGTGTAAGCCATGCAACTACATTATCAATCTGAAATGTAAATATATACATGTTCTCGTCTTTAATAATTAAACTAAATGTTGCATCAATAAGAAGTCTTTCAGATTTATCTTGACTGGCAAGCATATTGATGAGCGTGGATACTAAGCAAGAAAAAACAAAAAAGGTGAAACTTGATTTACTGGTTTAACTGTTTAACTTATGAGATAATAATTTTAAGACACAAGCAACCACTAGAATACTATGCAACTGTATTTCAAGTTTCTTCTCTGCAACATAGTAGATATAATATACATAGTTACTTTTTGTTGTTTTGCCATTTGAAAAGAAAATTTGCAAAAATCTTACATTCATCTACTTTAAAAGAAAATGAAGTGTAATCAAATTATTCAATATACAATGACCAAATCAGCTTCTTTGAAGCCTTGGGTTAAATATCCAATAGTAATTGTATTTTATAGCACAACTGTATAAATCAGCTACATCGGTCAAAAAAAGTCACGAAAGACTTTGTATTAAAGCTAAGCTTCATTAACTTCTGAGTAGATCCACCGCCGATAAAATAAACTAATCAAATTTGAATTTCAATTAGAATTAATTGCAGATTCGATGAAATCAAGTTGTTCGACTTGAAACATTTTCATTTACTTGAGAAAAGATTATCATATTAAAAATAATAGAAAAATTTTAAATAAAAGCATTTTCTATACAAAATTCTGCAACACACTATATGATTACGTCATAGATACAAATTTAAAAATTAAATTCCAATTTATTACGTTATACGAAATACGACTGTATAGTATTTTTTTTTATAAGGTTGTTTGTATCATCTTGTCTTGTTGTTACGACAGTCCAGTATATTGAACTATTGCAGTCGCCTGATAATAATTATTATACAACGTTGTCCTGACGTGACGTCATCAATGTTCATGACGTATATTGTCCAAGATTCACAAAGAGTGAACAAACCATTTTGCATACAATCTAAATTTATTTGTAAAATTACTACAGAAAATGTTAAAGTATTTTTTATAATCATTTGAATGCAAGATAAAAAGTTTTTCAATAAAATCTATAATAATGAAATTTTTTAATTTGTTTAATAATAACTTCGTACTTTTTTGTATTTTTGCGGTTGCAATCATATGAAATAAAATTGATACAATAATTTGTAAACGTTTTTCTCCATTACCTTATATTAAAATTTGTAAACAGTTGAATTATAAATTTTTAGATTTTTAATTGAATGTTTAATATTAAAAAGAGTTGAAATCTTTAATAATATTTTTTTTAAACAAATTAAATTAAGGATGTTTCTTATGTTTTTTTGGACTTGAATTATAAAAACATATTTGATAAAGTATCTATAATTAATTTATTTGAGGTTATGTATAACTATTTAAAACTAACTATACAAGAAGTTATCAATAAAAAAATAATGTTTTCAATTATTTTTTAATCATTGAATAAAATCAGTGGCGGCTTATAACCAGAAAGAAATGAGGCACGCGCTGCCCTTCGGACACTGAATATTAAATCCTAATTAAAATGTAAATATACAATTATTATTGCAACCAACGTGAATCCAGACCTCGTTTCCGGGGAGGTAATTAATTTACCGATAATAGTTTTTTGCATTTATAAAATTTCTTTTTATAAATGATGATTTAGATGTCAGAAAGATTTTCATACGTATGAAAATAATTAAATTAATTCAACTTGTAAATAATAATTTTATATTCGGTGTTTATATTCATACATATTCAAAAATATCTATTTATATTTTGTAAAAAATGTTGTACCTTTTAGTTCCGAAAAGTAATTTTCGTAGATTTCCAAATTTATGCTTATATTATACATTATACATATTTAATCAGTTTCTGATATGTTTGTATGGGTTACAATATAGTAGGTATTTATTATATTATCCAACGGAACATGAAACTATAAATATATATCTAAATTGTGTTGTTGAATCTATTTGTTCAATGAGATGAAAACATAATAAATTGTATCATTTATTGTTTGTGTTCAGACATAAGTCGTCAATAATCATGTAAGTTGGTCTATATCGAATGAATTATTCCACAAAATCCCTATAAATAAAAGTAGTAATATGAATTGGTATTGAAGGCAAACATCGAGTTATCTTGAAAACACGCACACACACTTTTGGCATTAAAACTTTTTTTATGTATAGGTACCTATCCAGTGATGGATCATATCGACAGGGCAACGGAGAAAGATTATACCTAAATAAAAAATGTATCTTTTAAAATTTATTTTTCTGAACTTTACTTTATGTCATTCAATTGTCAAACTTGAAGTTTAATTGTTTTGCTTTAGTGCCGGTGAACATAAACGAAATTACAAATTATTTTTTATATGTAATTAAAATACTAAAAATTAGCTTTTATGCAAGACTGCAATTTACCCTACCATGTAACGTTTAAAGAAATTGGATAATGTCACTCTTTAAGTACCGGAAGTACAGAAATATGTATTGCGATCATTAAGTCTTTTGAATACTTGAAAAAATACAGTAAAAAACGCAAATTTGTAGCTGTCCTATTATTACAACCCACGAATCGGTATAAATATATGGATTCTCGTTGGAAAATGGGGGTATACTTACCATGAAGTGCACACCTGGACTAATAGTAAATTGATAAATATGTAAATCAAGGTCAACGAATTATACTTCACAATAATAAAATGTAATAAAAATTTCGTTATTCTTGTTATGGTATATGTATTGTATTTATTAATGTATCTATAATTTATTCAAAATTTGAAACTTTTTATTAATATTTTAATTTGCGTTGAAAGGCAAAAGGAAATCAACGATCAACTTTATTGTGCAATTTTTTGCAAAAATAAATTGTAAATGCACGGCGTCTTCCACAATCAGATTCGTTTTGTATTTTGTTTTTTCTTCTTAATATAAAACCTGTTTTGGAAGGTAGGTAAGTAATTTGAACTGAAATGAATTGCTATTGCAGATAAGTGATTTTTAATGACGACTAAAAATTTAAATAAAAACTCGGACCTATTCAAGAAATAATAGAAGTATACAACTTTTTATATAAAGTCTTTATCATAATATTATATCGTTTTCATATATAACTAAATGTTTCCGGATTCATTTCAAATTTATATTCAAAATACCTGAAAATATTAATTATGTAATATAAATATTTTCATATATTTTATATTTCCCTTCTGGCCAACATCAAGTTCATTTTACCAGAGAAATTCAATTGGGGTGATTTCCCATTGTCTTCTCTATAAACCTCCAGATCGATGTCGCATTTTGTGGGGCGTTATACCTCCAATAGGGCCGTAGGCAAAATTTAATTTTGGAGCTCAATGAAAAGGCAGTAATGAACAATTATTTCAATTTAATTTTATTGTGACAACAAAACAAACAAATTAGGTATAAATACCTATTCAGAAATAATACATACACTTAAGCTAATAAGTATCTTTATTGCACTATATGATAGAAGTAATAAATTTTTTATCGCCAAAACAAAACCATTAGAGCTTGGTTACATCACTATGTTTATTCTATTCGGTTTGATTCGAAACGGTTTAAAAATAAAACAGGGTACTGATGTCCCGAAATATTAAAAATTCTTTTTTTTTGTTGGTACCGTTAAATCTAGTTTAAAAAAAATAAAATTCGTTTAGTTTTCCTGTAACTATTCCCAAAAATTTAAAATTTTACACTAAGAAGAAAACTCGATCAAGTTATGAACAGATGCTTTTATGTGAAAATAAATTTTTTAATTCAAACCATGGCACAAATTTGGGAATGCTGAAATTTCAATTCAACATATTACAGTGTTTTCCACGTATAGCCCAATTCAGTTCAATTATTTTGTAGTTCTCAAATTTTGTAAATACCAGTTTTATATTAATTTTATTCAATATCTACCAATAATACGCCAACACGCGAATATAAAAAAAATGGTAGATACATTTATTGATTTTATAGTTGTTTAAATTACTTTTGAAAGTATAATTTTATGAATAATACCATAACTCAATTTAAACAAAACTAAATAACTTATTTATAGTTCAAGCAATTTATTTGCAAAGAAAAGCTACCGAATATTGCTACAAAATTACAACATCAAAGAAAACGATCGATTTTTAAAGAAAAAACCTGAAATAGAAACAAATAAATCCTAATAAAAATGACTAACTCTGAGAGTGGAAGATGGTTTATCGCCAATATAGAGTAAAAAGAAAACCTGAATAAAATTCTACCTGTTTTAAAAACTTATTTATTATTAAAAATTTTTTAACAGAATTTGTAACATTTCATGTTAAACAATTTTTATATAGAGTAGAAATTTACATTATTATCACAAACAGAATATAAAATTTAATGGGAAATAAACGAATTCAAATATAACTCATAACACAAATATAAAGTACTATAAGGGAAAAGTAAACAGTAATATCAGAACATTTTATTAAATTAGAGAATTGCATAAAATTTAAAAGAAGGTTAAGGCCGATCGTGTGGAAAATAATATTCACAAAATAATTCACTTTATATTTTGTTTACAAAATTTAACAATAATTTTATTTCAGGAAATCATTAATTTTCTATTTTATTTTTACGTCTAGTTTTCAAATGGCTGATAACATTGTAAGTTCAATTTTTATATAATATATTATACAATTTATAAATTAAAATGCTGATAATGTGGTTGCTTACAGTTAATTATCAAACTTTATATTATTAATATGTTACTTAATATCGACCTTGACTTAATTAACTAGAAGTGGCATTGAAAATATAAACACACATGCAAAGATAATCTTCATTATTTTTATATTTTTATTAGCATAATCTAACTTTAATTCCGGAATAAAAATACTAGAATTTGATCATTTTTGAGTTTTAATGCGGATGTTTTCAAAATCTCTTAAAATCCCGGTACTTATCCGATTTTAATTAAATTTATATAGTACACAAATTTTTAGCAGGAAAATTCATTTTTTTTAATTCAAAATCTAAAATTTCATTCTCGTTAGATTTTCCACATTAAATTGGATCGTAAAATGAAAAGGTACATTAAAATTTACATAGCAACGTGTTAAAATATATATGGCATCTTTAAAGATGACACTACAATACTAAACGAAAAATAAAAACAAGAAAAAACGCATACACTTACACTAAACTTGAAAGTTTTATTGCAAATTTATTTTATAACTTGACATATAAAATGCTAAAGTTTTTACTCGATTTTTCTTACGGCCTTCTAGAGGTTCGGAAATCTTAAAAGTTGGATATTTTTTTCGTGGAAGTAAATAGAGATAAAAGTTGCTCGTGTTCATATTAAATTTATAGATTAACTAGTTTTCGTACCCGGCTTCGTGAAGGTTTGAAATTTTAAATGCGAGATAAAAATAATTCAGTTGATCTAGAAATTCGTAGCAAGACGTTCTGAAGAAACTATTCATGTAATATAATGGCGTGTTTCGAAAATGATTTTGTTGTACGCGATTTTATGTTTGACTTTTGAAAATTCGTTTGAAATAAAAAAGATTAGCAATAAGGCTACAGAGAGGTTTTTTGCCAAAACGGTCAAAAATTTTACATTGTTGATTGTTTGCATTATTTTTTGATAGTTAAAAGTTAAATTACTCGTTTAAGAAGAAGCTTTTAAATTTAAAAATAGAATTTTTTAAACAAAACCAAGGAACGAAAATTATTATGATAGACGAGCATATGTCAGGATTATCAAATTAATCTAAGATTTCAGATTTTCCAATTTTATTAGAAATAAAATTTGATCATTTATGTATTAATAATAATAAAACAAATTTCAAGCATACAAAGAAAACTTAAGAAGATGCATAAATAGATTAATAAATTTGAAGAATTGTAGTGTAGATGTTTTAAAAGTGTCGTGCACACTTTTTGCATAACGAAATTTTATTTCATTTCGTATATGCGGTACCTATCTAAAAGATGGAAAATGAAATCTAATATTTTATGAAAAGTTATATATTACAATTTGGTGGGTAGCTAATACCCAATACTAGAAAATTCTATTTCGTTTCATTCAATTGAGTATTTGCCTGAATTGGAAACAAAATATAACGAGTTTTAAAGAAAATCAATAATATTTTAAAAACCTTATTTTCCAAGAGTAAATGGCAACTTTATTTTACAACGCATTATAATTCTTATTTTAATCAACCCAATTTTATATTATTTGCTTTCTGTTAACTTCTATCTAATATTACAGCAAACAAGAATCAATTCGAGAAACACTGTATAAATATAATTTACTTTGACCGACCGGCACTCACGAGTTTGAACATTAAGTATTTATTTGAAACTTTCTTAAATTTCGTTTAGTTAATTTAATTAATTTATTATTCTAGTTACATATAATTAATTTATTTATAGAATGTAAACTTAAGGCTACAATACTGGCCATAAGAGTTTGCATTTTAAACATACATCCTCAGACACTCCCCCCTTATTTTGTAATTACAAGAAAACTTCTAACTTCTTTTTCTTTTCTTCATCGTTTTATTGCTACCTAACGCCCTTTATTTTTCCATAGTATCAATATCACAGTATCAGTAGAGAACAGTTAAGTGCTTCGACTACTAAGCAGAAATCCCTGGTTCAAGCCCGAGTAAAGCAAGAACTTAATTCTAACCGTCTTTCATCGGTAAACAATGGCAAACCACCGATGTAATCCGCGTTGAAACAGCAAGCACTTGGACAAAGAAGCTGTATATAAGGGTTAGCCTTCCCTTAAAGTGATTTGTGTATGCAGGACAAAACTGGCAGATATGCATGTGAATAGTAAGGTGTCGTAATTACAAATTCTTAAGTATTTAGGTAAGCAAACTTAAGCAAAATTACTAAAACATTTAACTTCGTATTCAAAAATGACATTACCTTTATGTCTACCCTAACCTAACTTAACAACTGCCTATTTTTAATGCTTTTCATAATCTTGACAGAATCATCTATCCAACTTGAAATACTAATAAGTACTAAAATACAGCTATATTTTGCTCTACTCGGCAAACAAGCACGAACCACCAAAATAAACTTAGCAAACTAGCATCATTATCATCTTCACGTCTTAAACATTTGTCTGTTGAGTCTCTCTTGGTCTTCCTATCTTCTTTTGGGTCAGCCCACATTTTTCTGAGCCTGTAGTTGTACATTTCTTTGGGGATGCGTTCTATGCCCACGTTTTCCAGATGTTCTCTCCAAGAAAAGTAATACTTGTCAAATCCAAGAATTTTCAAAGTTTGAGAAAATTTAAAAGCTTTAAGAAAAAATAACTTGCTTTATTCGATGAAAATTAACTTTTAGTGACACGTTTAAAATTGCTCCACTCGCTACCAAAAGTCTTGCTTTTGCTCTTTATAAAACAATTATTTTATTAAAATGTCGGTAAAAATCTAAAGAATCATTTTATTGTGAAAACAATTGGTTTACTTTACTGCCAGCGGGTTCTCTTTACCGAAAAACTAAGATTATCTAACTTAAATTTTTAAGTGAAATTAAATTAGTAGCTTAGATGTTTACTGTACCTAACTTGTGATTAAACTAAGCTAAGATAGTAAATAAAAAACAGCAAATTATATTACATTACAAAATGTAATTTTTTAACCACCGCCCCTTAGCCGTATGGTAGCGTAGACTTCCTGGCTAACTTTTTAGGTGAAAATCTGTTGGAAATGTATGCCATTGTTCTTATTTTACAAAATTGTAACATGCTGTCGACTATCATTCTGCCCTAGTAAGAATAAAAGCATTTTTTCAGAAAAAAAGGTAATTTTTTCAACATTAGTTTTTAAATTCAAGAATTTATGTTATGATGAATCTTTTTCAGATTTTAAACAAACTTTCAAGATTATGTATAAAATTTTATAGATAAATATAATATAAACTAAATAATGTAAACAAAAGCCATGCATAATTAAGGGTTATAATATACTCCATCTCTCCAATTTTTTAAAGTTTATTATTATACTTTAGAACTTAAAAATATTTTTTAAAAGATAACAAGTACTTATACATTTTCAAGTAACTTCGAAAATGTTAACGTTAAATTATAAAATATCTTCGGGAGTTTCTTATATTATGATTTTTATTTTTCGTAGTTCGAATAAATACTCCTGGAGCTACAGTTTTTTTAATTATATATTTCTAAATTGCAAAGTACGTATAGGAATATTTTAAAAATAAAAATTAGAAAGACTAATATACCCTATCCTTAAGCTAGTTTCTATTTAGAGTGTAAACGAATTTTGTTACTTCCCTTCTCGACCCAAATCAACTCCAAATAATTAAATAAAATAAATTCTAATATTGTTTGCAAAAAAAGGTTGTGACTGAAAAATCAGCGAGGATCGATGTTACTATACAATCATGTCAGTGGCGTAGCCAAGATTTTTCAGAAAGAGGAGCAAATTTAAAAATATGAATATTAACCAAAAAAATTATATAAATGCAAAACCAAATAGGTACAATTTTTTATCAACAACAATATGATTAACTAGAAATGCTGTACTTCTTACACTCATTTTAGGATTGGGGGAGTAAAAACCCCGTTTATTTTAATGAAATAATACAATTAATACGTAAGTAATTAAATCTACTATATGGTTTGTCACATTAGATTTTTTAAATCATTGTAATCATTTGAAAGATTTTTTATAAAAACAAATAATATTTAAAAAAAAGTAAATCGAAATTAATTTTTCTTGTAAATTTAAAAAAATGAAAGCTCAGAAATATCTAAATAAAGAAAGGATCAATGTAACTTTGTGCAGTCCAGTGTGCTGACCGAGAGAGACAGTTCTTGAAATTATATTGGATATTTAGCTTTAATGTTTTTGATAACGCTTTATTTCTAGAGAAACTACTTTTATTTTGAGCATGATGCATTGTTAAATCGTGTTCATTATTGCCAGGCCTGATTATTGCAGCAACTTGGTTTATCGTTCAGGCTAACAATACTATTATTTATTTAATATGTATAAAATGCCTGAAGATAATTTCCTTTTTGGTAGTAACTTCAGTTTGCTACCAATTAATATTGTTACCTTCAGATGTCTGTTTAATTTCTACCGCAGCCTCTGCATTAAAATAAAAGAAAACTATAAGATTATGTAGATAATTTTTCAAGAAATTCTCTGCTCTATGCTTATTAGTCCTTTTGTCCAAAATCTTGATTAAAGCAATTCCAAATTTTTCGACCTTTTCCACTATTGACGAAATTTTGTAATTCAGTTTACCGACATGAAGTTATCTTTTTTAAGATTAAGCAACACGCAACATTGATAAGGAAATCGGTTTTGTATTTTGGTTGCATACCCAAATTTTTTTTTATGTAAGTTATATCGCAATTTTTATTAAACTCTCGGCGAGATGTAAGGTAATAAAAATTTTATATCTTGAATTTTTCCTAAAATAGTTTGGTGTTGTAAAAAAAAATGTTACACTTTCATAAAGATTTATTTGTGAAAAATTTAAGAATCTAAATTCTACGTAATATAATATAATATACTGTGTAAAAAAGCTTTTAACTTTGTACATTTTATCTGTACTATCACAAAATTATAATTCGTAATCTTAAAAAACATTATACAATCTAAAATAACTTTTGTAGCCTCTACTAGGTTAAAATGTTAGTGACAAAGACACTACTGAAACGAATTTTTCAAACAAATAGCACTAGTGAGTTAATCACATTACTGACAATATGTTTTTTTATAACTTAATATCACAAATGTAAATAATATAAACATGACACTCATTTTGTCTTTCAAATATTTTTACATAATACAACTTTTACAAATATTTTTTATATTTCTGTCATAAAAATGATTTTTTTTTCTATAAGTACACAGGTACGAAAATATCAATCAAATATTGTTCGAAAATGTATTAATATAATACATGGTCACTAAAAAGTCACGGACTTAATAATCCTCTAACATATTATTTAAATGAAAAAAACCTTTACAAAAAGATTTGATAAATACTGTTAATTTGTACAACTACTCTACATAATCACGCTGCGCTTTTGTTATAAAATGGATTTCATCATATAAAAATAGAAAATTAATAGAACAGTACATAAGTATTATACGTATCTTTCAATGAAATAAAAATTTGATCAGTCTTCTTGAAACGTAGAGGAAGATGTTCTTCACTCGACGTAAGAACGATAGAGCTTATTTTTATCCAAAGTATATTCACTGCTGATCATGACAGTGCTGCCTCGGGTTATTTTTCTGTAACAACAAACAAACTTAATTAGGCAATTCTATAAAATATCCAAAAAGACAAATTACTTACTTTAAAAACTGGGGCAAAAATGAATTCCATCCAGCGGAAGATTGCTTCAGAGTAAGATATAACTCAAAAGTTGATGCTGTATATGGGTCATATTTTACTGTACTGAGCCGCCTACATTCTTGTTCGCCTTCTAAATTTAGGTACAGGGTACAACCACGAAGACCGCACGGTTCTGATTCTGCCATGTTCAGAATATCGCGAGATATTCTTTCCAATAAGCCGCATGGTAATAGAACTTCGCCGCAGGATAGATGGGTATGCTTTGCAGCTCTCAGCTCTTCTGCCAGGCGATGAGATAGGTGATTTTCGCAGTTGTCTTCTTCTGATGGCAAATAAGCATCGTAACTCCATTCTGCAATTAAAAAATAAAACAATGAAGAATTTTTAAACGTCTTGAAAATAAATAATCCGTGAATATCAGATGAAACTCCGGTGGAATTTCTAATTAACTTAATTAATTTCTTTTAAATTAATTCAGAAGTACTTTGCCGTGAAATCAGCAATCCTGATTTAATATTCCCATGAGATTGATGAATTTTGAGCATTATTTTTTTAATACTTGAGGGGTTAAAAATGTAGTTTGCGGGGAAAATTTCAAGCTTTCAATTAAAATTGGGTTGTGCAGAGGGAAGAAATAATGACGAGGTAATATTATTTAAATAAGTTAACTTTGATATTTCGATGCTCAAATTTGTTTACAAAATTAAATTAGTGGTGACATCATAATATTATGTATGTTTTTTAAATTGCCAATTTATTTTTTGACCTCTTGATCTTTATAATGATTAATTAGGCGTCAAAGTTAAGTAATAATTTAACAAAGAAAGCTTACTTTTTGAATTTGAACAATGAAATTGAAGGAAAATTTGGATGACCTACATATGAAAAATAGACAAACTACCACTTACCGTTTTGAATGACGTGATTTACATTATTAAAAGTTAAAACTTCCATTTCTAATTAATTTTAAAACTAAGTATCACAAGAAAAACTGGTACGGCTCGCCTTTCTCTCAAGAAAGCTCGAAGCTATAACCAAACAATAACCTAGTGTACACTAGAAAGATACGCGAAGTAATATCCAAAAAGTTTCCGAATTTTCCTTTTAAAGCTTCATCCCCACTTTTATACATATCTAGCCGAAGAAATTCTCGTTTTGTATCGGAGGATCAAGTATTAAATGCAAACCGGCACGTACACAATTCCAGCCTTTGTTTGTTAGATTTACAAGAGCTTAACAAAGGAAAAAATATTAATACATTTTATTTGCTTTCTCTTGTTAAAGACGTTTTCGACAATTTTTATTTATTTATTAATTTATCACAATTTTTTGTAAACTTGTACTGTAATTCCATGCTACAATGAGACTGAAACAACTTCCTTTGTTACGGCGAGTAAAAAAGTTAGCCAATCAATTATTAATTTATTATTCGAGCTTTTTCGTATAAATAAAGCTCTGGAATTATTAATATTACAAAACTTTTTGTTCTATTCTCGACATCTCATTCTTCTTCGAATTATAATTTGCCATGGTAAATTTTACAATTCGGATGTGTACCCAGATAATCGATAGGTAATTTAATTAAGATTTCCACAGGCTTTATGAATTTGATATGAACAAAAAATGTTCATCGTGCGAATTTTCTGCCATGGAATTTTTATTAATAAATTGGTTTGTGACAAGATACAGAATAGGTTTCAATATATCTGTATAATCTTGCACGGATTTTTCCTTTCAGAACAGCTGTTTGCCATTCCATACGCTCTTTTCAAATATTGAAACTACATTCTACTACATATTGGTTTTGCAAATTCTTGTGATAGTTTGAAACGTTTCATGTTAACTTTGAAAAAAAAAACGAGAACCATATGTAGTTAGTTTGAAATATTTTATCATATTTTCAAATTGGTTTTAGGATGGATATAATATAACATGTTTACTTCCCGTTGTCAAAATATCAGCCAACGTAGTAAACAAAGATATATCGCCAATTTTGCATTTTTAGAGCTTATTTAAATTTTCGTTTTATTTACAATCGTTATTTCCCTGGGTGAACTGAAAGAAATTGTAAATTAACGGCAATATCGCGAGTCGCTACATTTTAATTTACATATTAATTATTAAGCACGCTGTATTTAAATATTTTTTATATTGATCGATTTTTCCAATTTGTATACAAAAATGTAATACTTAGTACTGTTGCGTCAAATGTTAGCCCCACAGTACAAAAAAGTAAAACTGTTGAAGTTACACAAAAGAATAAATATTGATTTGATTTGTTTAACCGGATAATTGACAAACATTTTTTTTTTATTTTTTATTTAAAATATTCTCGAGTAAGCTTTTTGTTTTATTTAATTATATTATTATTATCGTAATTTTTAATCTTTACATAACAATACAGTAAAACGCTCTTCTATAGGCACTTGGATGGAATAAATTTAACACGCAACTCGTAATGCAAATATCTCTTTGTGTACAATTTTTTTATTCAAATTATTATTTAGTAATGCCCACAGCAACACTTAATAAAAGATTACAATTTGTAAAGTCACGATTGTTAATTTTATTGTTTGCTGAAATTATATAAATTTAATAATTTTACTTATCAAGAGAATTAAATAACCACCGCTTTATAATTTATAGAATTTTTAAAAAATTTGTGACCTAAAATTTAGTCAGATTCTAAGGCCCCACTTCTTTACGTTTGTTAAAAACAAGGATATTTGCAATTAAGAATGACAATTGTTATTAAAACAGCAAAGGATTTATCAGACATAAATTTTGAGTTCTAAATAATGACAGAATTAAAAATTTATTTTGTTGGTGACATAACTATAAGCAAGAGCATTCGTGACAAACTTTAATAACTATTAATGCCACTAATAGACTAAACACTAAAAGTCCAACGTTTTTAAAACTTATTTGTTTAAAAATTCAAATTATTAAAGAATCCATAACATCACAAGGTATATTAATGATGCGCATTATAGATTAACGAGATACCACAGTACAGCAGCTGGTTTTTAAATTTTTAGATAATTTGTGTTAATTTGTGATCATTTTTTAAAATTAAATCAATATAAAAAGATCGGACGTGTTAATAATAAATTGTCATGGAATCCAAATGCTAACCTGCGACTTTTAATTTTTAAATAACCAAAAAGAAAAAATGCAAAATAATTGTTTTGAAAGAATGTTGACAGAATTAAAGTTCTTTGGTCAAATTAAAAAAAAGAACTCTATGAGAGTTAGTGACAAATTTACTCCCCATTTTCAGAGAATAATTTTTTTCCTCCTATCATATAAAAGCGGTCGAAAAGTAATAGTTATATATTTATAAATTAAAAAGTAAAATAAGATTAAGAAAAAATGTAGAGAAAACACCCAACCGCGAAAAAAAAGTAAGTAGGTCGTCTATATGTGGCTACTTTTGGTTAGTTAGTTTGGTTACATGAAAAAGTAACTAAATACATTTTGGTTTTTCAAACTGTATTAAAAAGTTTGCTTAAAATTCGAGATCAGAATGCGAAAAACAAATAAAATAGCAATTTAATCGGTTCATTTATCAAACTTTGATACAGGTCAACATTACTGCTTTTATAATTACCACATTTACACGCATATTTAATATAACGTTGTCACCAGCGGCGTTGCTAGAATGTTTGCTTTAGGTTGGATAGAAGGGGGCCTAACTTATCTAATGTAAGTCAAGATTAGTTGTTCTCAGCCTTCCTTGTATTAAAAATCTCTTGTCGCTATCAAAAATAGAAAAAAACGGAAATAAAGTTACTTTTCTTCGCTCGGGGAACTTTAAAACTTTACTCTCCTTGCTGTATAATATACTATTATTAATTATCCTTATTCTTAAAAACCGTATGATTAATACATGTTTTAATATTTTTCTCTCGGTGAGGTCAAAACTAGGATTTTCGTAGACAATCGGAGCAGAATAAATCAGACTTTACAGACGAGCCACAAAAAGTAGTTTTTCTCCAAATAAAATATGTAATATTTTGTTCAAATGTAAATGTAATTGGTACATTACATCAAAAAAAGTGAATTAGAAAGTTTGACAATTTAATTAAATTTAAAATCAATGTTTTATTAAATTTTTGTTAACAATTCGTTAACAACAACAAACAATTTAAGTTTGGCTTATAAATTATTGATTCTGTTAAGTTTGTTTTAGTTGACAAAGAAATATTATCTATAACACATATCACATAACATTCAAAGTTAGAATAATTCACAAAAAGTTGAAAATTGGTAAAATTGTTCAAAACATAAATATAAATGAAATTTAAAAAGTCCTCATCGATCCGGTACCTGAAAAAGAATTTATTCGAAGTCAAAGATCAAAAAGATTAGTTTTTTGCGATTTTCAGCAAAACAGTAAGTTTTATCATAAAATTAGTTCAGACAAAAATCGTAGATCATGTAATAATGTATAAAAAATGTATTAATACTTTTTTTTTAAGAGTCACCGTTTCTGAGATATAACAATTTAAAAAGTTGGAAAAATTGTAATCGTTTTCATATGCACACGTTTCCACGTCACCTATGAAGTAGTGTACTTAGTCCGTTATTTATTTGATATTTTATTTGATGAATTTATGACAGTTCCTACCAGTCAACAGAAATAACAGAATAAATTTTTTTCTAGGTACCGGATCGATGAGGACTTTTTAAATTTCATTTATAATTATGTTTTGAACAATTTTGCCAATTATCAGCTTTTTGTGAATTATTGTACCTTCACTCTTATTTTTTGGACTAATTTGACCGGACTATAATTGCAAAAACCCCAAACTATTAACTATTGCAACTTTCAATTGGCTCTCCTATAAAACTTACATTTTCGATGAATTGTAATTTTTTTTACTTGAATTTGTTATTCAATTTATTCTCAAACATAAAGGTTCACTATTTTCTTAAAGCAATTACTTAATTTTAGAGCAGGCTGTAAACAACGCTAAAGTACTACTTTAGTGCCGGTCTTGACGCCTGTAGAAATAATATTAACTAGATTTAATTTAAATTTTCTCTATTCGGAGCTAAAAGATTGTTTTATAATAGAATTTACAGATAATTTTACCTAATTTTATTTTGGCAATAACTATTTCGGTAATAAGATGCAAAGACAAATTTATTTTTGGAAATGTTTTAGGCTTTGCATCTCCTGCTACACTAATCCGATGTAAAAAAATTCGTGGCATTTTTAATATGCTAAATTAAATATTTTAAATAAAAATATCGTATTTAACTTATTATTTTCAAGCTGCAGAGCTTCTTTTTGTGATTAATATCAGATATCTTACCCATCCCTATCACCAAGGTGACACGACAAAGTATGCTTTTGCTGAATTTAAATTTGTGTTTTAAAAAAAGTCTGAATATCAGAATAATATTTTTAACTTCTAGCGATGTGCTTGTTTTTATATTTCTTGATTTATTAAAATCGTTACCACTCATTAACTTACGGAAAGAAAGCTTAAACAGGAAGTTCCTACAGATTTTAACAACGACGTTTTAAGGTTTCTGGTACCATATAATCCACTTTTAATTCCTACCAAAATTATAATTTATTTTTTTTTGTCAAAAAAACATTTTCAAGGTTCAGTATTTTTTCATTGTATAATTTTCTGATATTAAAGTGTAATCAAATTCGTGAAATTGAATATTGAAACCTTACAAAAGTATTCAAATTTGTAAATTTAATTGCGAACAAATTCTTGAATAAAATCAAAACCAGAAGCATTCCAAATAAATTAAAAATTTTATTTTAAACTAAAGAAGCTATAAATTACTATTAAAGGGTAGATGAAATAAACGAGATAATTTACGGCATGTTTCGACCTTATTAGATCATCTTCAGGCAAGCATAACCAGTGAATAATTTAAATAAATATGTATTTGCATTTCAAAAACATTATAAGGTAAAAATAGAGGTAGGTAAATAATTATTAATCTATTTGATCATCAGATTCGGCATTAAAAGTTTACAGCATAACTTTAAAATGAAAGCAATTTTTAAAAACAATTTAATATTTATACCTATATTGCGATATAATTATTTATTAATTAAAGCAGTTATTATAAATTTGCAGGCTAATTAATATCGATCCGTATTAATGCACATCGTTTAAGCAATAAAACAGAGTTTACAGCTTTATAGGTAATTTTTTATTACCAACAATTTGTAATTGTTAGTAATTTCAGAATCTATTGTAAATAAGCTTTTTGTTCGCTAGTGCTGGGGTATATTACAATCCCCCATACTGCGAGGGGGGACAAGTACTTGAGGGCCTCTGCAAGTAACCCTAAACTTTTTTATATTATTTCGTGAAAGAAATTATTTTATTCAATCAATAATTTGGGCAGACATTTTTTTAAAAGCCCGTTAGCAATGTTCCCAAGAAGGGGGTAAAATTTGTCGATACGCCACTGTTTTCGTTTAACTAATAATAGCATGTATTAATTTAAAGGAAATGTATGGTTTTCTGTATATAATTGATTATAGGAACATCTCTTATTTCTTTGTTTCGTTGTACTGATATTGATTTTGTATTACTTGTGTCATATTTCTTTGTTAGTAAAAACGCTCCAAAATTGTCTACCCAAAACAAATATATTATCTGTATGTATATTTACAAATTATATTATGTTTGCATATTTTGAATGTAATAATCAAATAGATTTCAAACATCTGTATGTGATGTGATTCGAATTCAACTCTGAAAAAATCTCCCCCTCAATATATAGCTGACCTAGCAACAGTGGCAGGTTTCATCATTTACCTCAGTTAGCTGACGCAACCCCTGCTTCGTGGGGTTCCAGTTATTGCATTACCCTCGTCAAACACAAAGCACCGTATAAAAACCCATTTCAGAATTTTTAAAATCGTCAATAGTTGTAAAATCTTTGTGTCTTGACTTGTTGTAACTTGAGTAAAACTTGTTTATTGTCCTATATTCGCTAATTTTCAAGTTTCTTTATGATCGTGCGATTATTATTATTATAATTTGTTGTTAGGGTGATAAAATTAAAATAGTTTTTTTCCACCACAACAACTGAAGAAGGTTTGATCGAGATAATTAACATAAAACGTTTAACATTCTGTTTACACGATTATCCTTTGTTGCTTTGTTTGAAAGCTTCTTTCTTTTCGCATTAATAACCGCTTCAAAAAAATTAAAAGGTTTATGACGTAGTCATTTCTTGAAATTTATCAAAAACTAAAAGCAAAAAACCAAAATTAAATAATACCATAGCTTTATTATTTTTTTCTTCAGTTAATAATATTATGTAACTTTTTTCATAATTGGTGTCTTTTTATGTTCTGCTGTTTTAACTTTCAGGTACCTAGTAATTTTATGGTGAAAATTAATTGCGGCAACAGCTGCTCCAAAATAATTAAATTTTAAATTTAGAATCCCAACGCGCATACGCCAGCATATACATAGATTGTGATTTCTTACTCACATCTAGGCAAAAATGTAAAACAATGCATTTTTAAATCAATATATCATAGCGTGGACGTATTATATGTGTGAGGACTATCGGCTACACTTTTTGACAGTACAATCCATTGTCTTAATGTATTTGCATCACGCGGAGTTGTTAGTTACGCCAATGTTCTTTCCTTGTGCTTGCAAAAGGATTTTTATTTAAAAACTAATTAAGAATGGCCTTTATTATTTCCTTGACTCTTTACTATTAATTAGCGCGATTGATATGCATACACCGATGGATGAGAAAGATACATTGGCAAAAAGATTTTTAATTTAATAATTGTATGTTGTAGTTGTAATTATCATTAATTGTTTGATAAACCAACAAAAACGTGCACTTTAATTTAAAATAGGTTTTCGTTATCACAAAGCTCGATAGAAATCCGGAAATAAGTATTATAGTTAATTAGTTAGCCAAGCTTTGAATGATACCGCTATAGAAAATTTATAGCTATTCAGAAAAGGCACATCAAAAATATAATTATGCTTTGTTAATTGAACTTTGCTTGTAAGTACTAGTTGTTACGAGCACATTTTTGGAGTGCATTCATTCACAGCTGATTACCTTCTTCTCTGAACGCGAGGCGTAAAGCTGAGCCATTTTTGTTTTTACAATCTTTTAGAAACTCTCACTTGGCAAATGGCAAGTAATATTTATGAAAGGAAAACTCGAGTATTATCTCTATCACGAATATTAATTTCTCGGTAGTAAACTAGATTATAGTATCCGTTGAGCTGTCATTGCTCTTTCTATGATATTCATTATATCAATACCAGAACAATAATGTTTAATGAGCGAATAGCTTACTTTTCCTACTTCCGTTTTGATAGTAATTAACTAATCATAAATCTATTGTGATTATCTCATAAATAAAAAAGTAAAATTAATGAAGTTATTGTAATTATAGTATGTGCGGTATAGTAATTTATTGTACAACCAAGTTTTTTGAAAATTGTATAGCATAAGTTATATTTAGTATGTAGGTAAACATAACAAAGGCAGCATTTTAAAAGATCTTTCTTTTGATTCTAAAGTAACGTAAGTACATAATATAGTATTTCATTAGGGTTGTTTTTTCAAAGGGGTGGATTAGTTTATTTTGAAATTCTATAAGGTAATAGAACTCTATAATATGCTACATTATATAATTTTTTTAATAATTGGAATAAAATTCCAGTAGAGCCTATCAAGTCAATCTTTAATTTAATTTTATTAGTGAACTCATTAGTTTTCTCCTGCTGAAAACGAATAAAATCGTGTGACCTTTTATTGTTCTGAAATCGTGGAATTATATGTATGTACTCGGGGTATTATGAGAGCCGAGGTAATAAAAATAATATAATATATTGCGCTGATATCCTTGAGGCAGAGACCAATTAAGTAAGGTAGAGTATATTTATCAGAGCCATATAACATGGTACCTACATATAATCGTTAGAAATTGCAAATACATGTACGTTAGTAGAACATACTAACAAGAAAATATTAAAATTTTTAATCGAACATGAGAAAGAATACTAATTGGCATAAAGTTTGAGACCAGTATATCATTTTTCGTTCGTATAATTGCATTATTTCTCAATCGGTTGGACACTTCGCATTATGGTGTGTACGAGAGAACCAAGTACCGAGTTCTTGTAGACACAACAGACAAAAAAAATTCAATTTTTGAAAAATTCTAAAATTGAAACGTCAAGACCAACAACAACTATTGGTCCTCACCTAACAGTCTAGTCAAGGAGAAAACCAATGAAGTCACTCCAGAAATATTGGTAACCATAAGGGACCAATTAGCGAATAAGCAGCCTGAAAATACAGACTGCAAATAACTAAAACAACCGATAAATAAAACACCGGTCAACTCACAACGGGACAACAAAAATTATAAAAGAAGAATTATAAAACTTTATGTTTATATTTATAATTTACTCCCTCAACTATCATAATTTCTTTAAAAATATTTTAAATTCGTTCTACAGGGATTGCAAAAATATATTTTTTCTGAATTTCAAAAAACTCTACTAGTCGAGCCTAGTCTGTCATAAGTTCATAACTGAGACTATTATCTACATTGATTGTCGTCCAGGTTAAAATAATAATATTTATTGTGCAGTTATGTTATTTATTTAACTTCATGACGAAAATTGAGAATTAACCACTCATACTTGTTCTTCAAAATACGTGAAATGAAAATTAAAAACCTACATATTGCTTACATTTACACAAAATCTTTGAGAGGCTATAAATTAAAACTATAATTTATGAGATTGACGTTGTCATGTTTTTATGCGCTTACCCCAGACTTAGCAAAGTTTTGTAAAAAGTTAAATTTTACAATTAAGTCGACGTGAATGTTTTTGTTTACTTTAATGATAACGTAATTTTTTACATAAATTAAATTAACATTGCAATGTAAAAGTAATCTTTTTTTTGATTGGGAAACATCAAAAAGATGTATCTACATAGGTATAATTCTTATAGACTACATAGAATAAAAATATAAAAATTAAGAAAAATAATACAACCTAAGGTAAAAGCCTTTAAATATTGATCTCATGAGAAATACTCCTTTCACGGTGATATATTTTAACCAACTACCTAAACTTTCCCCTCCCCGAAGTATAGTTTTGTAATTTTAGAACAGTTTTTTTAAGATAAATTTAAAAGTACCTTTCCGTAATTTTTATTTTATCAAGTAGGTACCCAGTAACTATTATTTAATTTAAAACACGTTATTACACTTTTTTAAATTTAGTGCAATTTATGTGCGGTCTGGTATATAATTAAATGGAATTTTCCAGTATCTAACTTTAAAAGCAGCTCTTAATAGATTGCTTTTTGTAACATAAAGCGATGATTCATAATACTTTACATTATTTTATAAAGTAAACTGCGATGTATATAAAAAACTAATGGTTCAGGTAACACTAATTTTATTACGTCACATAATATTCAATTTTCAAGCATGTTTGCCACCTACCCACCACTGGTTTATAAGTTAGGTCACTAGGTAGTTGGGTGGATAATGGATACCAATTTTTTTATTAACTTATTTTTTTGTAGACATGCAGCCTTACTTCATCAGTACTTTTCCTATAAAGATAAAAAATTTAGATACGAAATTAGAAATTAGAAATTCACTGCGAAAACCTTTTACAATTTTTTGACACCGAATTTCTCATAACAAGAAAAATTTAATAAATGATATAATATAATGAATAATAAATTTTCTAATGTTACGATATTGCGTATTTGTTTAATTTCTGTACTTTCCAGCTTTGTTTTTAGATTTTATTAGATTTAGATTTTATGCAAGTCCTCCCTTTGAAGAATTTGACGCTTTTAAAATTGATAGGGAGCTTTCAGGTAATTATATAATAAAAATCCATTTAGTTTACTTGCACTAACTGTTCAGTATAATCGAGAAAATAACTAGACTGAGTAGTCTAGCTATTTTCTCAGAGTTGTGAAAGCTCATTGCCAATTTACTTATAACTTATTAACAAACTAGGCATTTTTCTCATTTGAGTTTTAACATGTTGTTGCGGTGTCAAAAACTAGAAGTCGTATTTTGTACAAATTTGTTTTGTATAACACTTCATTGACATTAAAAATATAGGAAGCACTTTTTTGGCTTCTACGTATAAAAATTCAGAAGGTATAACAAGAGCAGGAAGTAAAGAATCTTTAAATGGGATTACATGACAAATTTATCACAATTTTTAAATAGCCTGTAATTTTATGTTAAGAACGTGATTATACAGGGTGTCTTCTAAAGTCGTCTTTCGAAAAGTGTTTTTTTTATTACTTATAATTATTACCTTTATTAAACAGTTATGGAAAGGGAGTGAGGGGGGGGGGAAGTTTTTTTATATGTTTTTTAAAATTATCGATATTTTGTTGGTAAACTATTTGTACTTGTTTTGTTGGTATTACATTCCATTCATTACAATTACCACTATACAATTTTTTGAATAGTATGTCCCTTCCGGAGTTGTCTGAAGCTTAGGTAAAATGCTTATATTTTACTTATAAAATTTAATATATAATAACATTGTAAATCTATTTAAAATTATAGAAGCAGCTCTACAAAATAATTAAATAGAAAGAATAATACTATCTGAGTGGAAACCGATGTGGAAAATTTTACAGAAGTTTTAAATAAATGTAGTCAAATTATATATATAATTTTTATTTATTTAAATTTTCCGAATGTTAAAGGTTATTGAAATATTTTTGTAATATCATATTATTATAATAATAAAGTAAATATATAATATGTGTGTTCATTGACATCACAATGCGAATACAAATTGTAATTTCTTAAAATGTAAGGTACTATATAATAAAAACAGCTCAGCCATTTATCAACTTCAAAAATAAAATTTATTCCATAGTTGTATATTTAGAACTCGTTTTAAATGCAGAACAGTGCTGCCTCAGAAAAAAACAAAAACAAATTTATTAAATTTCTTCCCTTGTTCTACTCACCCTATTTCACCTTTCCCTATAAAATCCGGAATACTATTACAACTGTCAAGAATAGAAACATCATCGATCCTTATTGATATGTTAAACTACAAATATATTTGTTTTTTCATCACATCACGATGATGAAAATAAAAAATTACTTTTTGTATGCCAAATTAATCTTAACGAGAAATTAATTTTAAAAGCTCGAGTATCAAGGACAAGGTCTTTCGTTCTGCACATGCCCAACTATGCTCAGCTGATATTGATTTCTGCAGATTGGAATGTTCCATCCATATGATGCTTCATCATATTCCATATCCAAAGCACGACTTTCCATAAATGTTAACTTTAATTTTTAAATAACATTTAAATTAACGATCTTATATTTTATTAATTTAGATTACAGAAAAGTATACTTTAATGCTTCATGATATTCGGGGATGCAGATAAGTATTTAAATAAAATTATATGTTATCGTGATATAAAGCTATATAAAATAACCTTATTGAAATTTCTGAATTGGAAAAATAATCATAATTTGATGTAAAATTAAGGTTCTTTATATTTATTTTTAAATTATACCTAAATTCGTTAATTTTGGTTTTGTTTATAAAAAAATTTAAACATTTAAACCTGTACAAAATATTAAATTTTTTAAATTATTGGTCAAGACTGTTTCCACTGTTCCGCATAATATGCTCACTGTGACCGGTATACATTTCTAAAATTTAAAGCATTTTATTATACCATCGCCAACCCTTATTTACATTCTCCAAATGTATAAAATGAGTGAAATTATATTATCAAATGTAATATTATTTTCTCTAAAATAGTTCGTACATCGTACTACATACATATTACATATATGGTAACTATGGACGCCGACTGCATGAATGCATCGGGGCGCGTGCATCCATTGCCCCACCTCGTAACACTTACGAATTTTATTGAATTTATGCAATAAACATGCTGCTAATATTAATGATTAATATATTATGTACCTCTATGAATACTATGAATATAGAATATCTTAGCATCCTAATAAATAAATAAATTTCAAGTTGAAGGACCGATTTCATTAAGAATAAAGTTAAAATTAAAGGTTTATATATATATAAACCTTAATAAGCTATTTATTAAGAGGCAATGGATTAAAAATTTATATTTAAAAAATATATACTAAAAAGTTGCGGATTTTAAATATAAAAAACAAATTTGAGATTTAATATATAACATCATTATGTTTTATAAATAGATATTTTCATATTTTAAATTATAAATTTTATTAAATTTTACTTTAAATAATATTTTATATAAAGAAAAACCAATTACAAATTAAATTATTAATTGACAATATTTTACCATAAATCAATCTTGATACCAATTTGATGTGGCGTTTTGTTCAACGTGTGTGAAGTTGGGTGCCGGGACCTTATTTTTGTAACAAGATAAAAATAAACAAAAATAAAAAACGTATAATATTAATTTTTTTTTAAAGATTGGGTAGTCACAGCAGAACCGGAGGCTCTTTTAGCCGGGAGCCCGCATGCATGGCACCCACCGCACTCCGGTAGTTCCGCCCCTGTGCACTATACAGTGAAAGCCTACAAATAATAGTCGCAAGTATAACGCGAAACTCCTGAAACTCTTAAAATTATTAATGTAGTAAATTTAAATTTAATAGATTTTGAATTTTTATAAACAATTTGATTTTTTTACAGCTGGTTGTAGTTAAAATTTTCTTTACATAACTGCATATTTATAGTTTTTAATTTTTTGTATTGTTTGTAACCAAACATTCTATATAATTATTAGGTAGTATGTAAAGTTTTATTTTAAGTTTCTATACTGTATATATTATAAAAAAGACTTATAATCTAGTTTCGTGTCTAACTGTTCATCTGCATAATCCAAATGATTTAACGAAACAATTTTTTTTTGTGATATTAAAATGGGATTATCCAATTTAAAACTTAGCTTTGCCTAAATGAGCGTAGTTATTGTCTGCTAATTGAGCAGGTTAGATGTATAGAAGTCTAAAAATTTGGCTTAAATAAAGACATGGCATTCGGTTATTGTATAAACTAGAGGGTTTGAGGATATGCACCCCCCCCCCTCAAGTGCACATGGTCAATAACTACGAAATTAACTTATTATTATTAAAGTGATTTCCTACTGTTATGTTCTTGTAGATGACCCATATTCCCATTAGTCTTCATATTCCACTCTATTTAGTATAGACAATATGCGTTTCAAGATAAGCGATACGCTACCTTGCGGCAAATTTTTGAACTAAAGGAACGAGTATGATGTTAATACCACTAGTAGCCATTATGGAACACTGGATCTTAAATTGAAACCCCTATTTATAGTACCTTTATCAGAAGATTTCAATACAGTGACTTAATAGAAACAGTGGCAAAAATGTGATGTCTAATTTTTGATTTGCTACGATGTTTTTATTTATATAATGTAGTTAATTTTTTTTTTACATTATTAGTGCATTTTATTGATATGAGAAACGGAAAACCTTTTAATTTAAAGAATATACTATACTGTAGCATAATATATTTCTTTATGAATTTGTAACATTCTGGACCGATTAAGGGATTATCGTCATTGTAAATTCCAGCATTCATACTCCACAGCATCTTAAACTAGATTGGAAAATGTTCATGTGATCCTTTTCTTAAGCTTCTTTAAGATTTTTCGTATAACGAGAATCCTTAACATTTTGGCTTTGAGTCTATCCAGATAATTCAAGTTCTTAATAATTTAGCCAAAAATTTTTTAATTTTTCATTAGTTAATATAATTACATTTTTTATCGAACTCTTTTTAAATACTTTTTTACCAGTAAAATGCAGGATAAGTTCAGCTAAAAGCACTATATCCGAAAACATTTGGTATATTAAATTTATTTTAAAATATGGAATCATTTTCTCTCTTCTCTACATCGAAGTTATACTGCTCTACCAAAACAAAATATATCTTTTTATGGGTACTTACCAAACCCATACGTGGTACTTATACCAAAAACGCTATTGACCTAGTTCCACTTAATTTCTACTTCAGTAGAAAACAGGGACCACTGATGAGAATGATTATCGATTAAGATTTACTACTGCCAGTACTTTCAAATGCGGAAAGTGGAAAGAGACTAAAAAGTATATTGGTCAACAATCCTATCTATAGAATGAAAAGATATTTAGCAATAAATTATTTTAAAACGCTCTAAGAATATCAAATAGCAATATCTTTTCAGCGTTTCCGACAAGGTGAAAAAATATTTGAATTAAATTTTAATTTTTTATAATCTATAAAAGAAATTATAAAATAATTTCAAATATCGTAACTGAATAATCTATACATTGATCGGTAAATGTGATTAGCCAAAGGCCTGAGTACTATTTTCGAAATACAAATTTGTCGAGATCACGAAAAAAAGATGCAAATAGCTTGTATGAAAAATTAGGATATTTCGCATGGATGACGCAATTTTAGTTATAATTTTTATGCTTGGTGAGCAGAAAAAGCCATTGGTTTCGAACCAATAATAAAATTATGACAGTATAATCATTGCACTATAAATAATTATCTCTCAGCTTTCTGACTCTTTGAAGAGAATATGCTGCACCAAGCAATATTTTTTTACAAATTCTCTACAGCCACAACCCCACCTACACAATATGTAATATATTCTGTAATTGCTAACTTTATATTACATCAGTCTGAAATTAAATTCTGAAAAATAGTTTAATAATTATATTAAACTGGAGACAATTTTTAATAATCGCGCGACTTTCTAACAAAAAATCGCCCGTGGTGATTTAATTACTTTTGACGAAATTATTTCTAATAAAATACATAGGTACCTATAAATATTTAACAAGAATAATAAGTTTTAAAATGATTCTACGCTATTTAACTCGTTCTTATTAAATATTCATATATTAACATAATATATAATTTTTTAATAAAATAATATGTTAAAATTGGCATGTATTTAAATTTTCACTTATTGGTTTTACTTGGATAATTTTCGTACTATCGCTTTCATTTTTTATATCAATTTTATCATTTTCTCTTTCAATTTTAAATTAATATATTAAGAAATTTAAAAATATTTTAAGTTGTATTAAAACCCCGATTAAAACTGTTGGTTCTTCGAAATATGGACAACCAAATACCTCTGTTTTATCATGATCAATAAATGTACAAAAATTAGAGAAATCATACAAATCTTCCCTTTTCAGTATTTTATAGGTAGTAGTACGCAATAAAAATAAATTTAACTCTTCAATTGTCTTGCGGTATATTTAAAGTAAAAAAGCTGGAAAATGCACAGATATCTGTACTATCACACAATTATTATAATAATGAAGGTACTTTTAACTCTATCTAAAGACAATATTGCAATATTATAAATCATTTTAAAGAAAAACGTTTAGGTACAAAAAGTAAGTTATGTAACTTTTGTTTTATTATTTTTAAGTGACTGTAATTGCACATTTTTCATAATTATGTATATTTATGACCAAAACACCCCATTAAATTCAAACTAAAAAAATTCTCATTAACAAAAGTTGCAGGCACCTCCGAAACCTGCACCTATTTCTTTTAAATTAAGGCCACTTGAAAAAAATGATATAAAATAAAATTATTGTAATTAAATATTAATAAAACTTAATATTTAGAATTACCAAATGCTTAAATAAAGTAGCATTTTATAAAATTTATTTTTTCATTTTTTTTTCAAAAATTAAAAAAATTTGATTAAAACAAAAGTTAACATAAATTTATATCTACATAATATAATATTAAATAAAGTATTGTAGATCACATTCTCAATGCTTTTAAAGATATTGTCGTGAACCTTTCTCCCAATAAATATCTTTGAAGAGATTCAGTTCACCTGGTATTGATACAATTCTTAGTAAATATATCACAAATTTCTAAAAATATGTTAACTTACTGCATTTTTTTTTGATAATATACAAAGATTTTTATGTGTATAAATTCTCTATGTTATCAAGTGTACTAGCTATTATTATGGTATTATTAATGATAAGGAAGGTGACGGCGATATACAGTATGTTCAGTCTTCATTTTACTTGTTCTCAAATTACTAATCAATATAAGAACGATACAATTTATTTTTACTTAAAACATATGCTGGACTTATCACAATTGTTCCTCCTCTTGTTAAATTTCTGAAATAATATATAAATTAAATCAACGACATTTTTCCAAAAAATCACAAATTACCTAATGAATTGTGGCAAAAACGAATTCCAACTTTCGGTTGCTTCTTTCAAAGTAAGATATAACTCAAATGTAGAAACAGTCGTTTGATCACATTTTATTGTACTCAGTCTCTTGCATTCATCTTGACCTTGAAAATCAAAATATAAAACGCAGCCACGTAAACCACATGGCTCTGATTCGGCCATGGCGATTATATCGCGACTTATTCTCTGCAACAACCCGCAAGGTAATAAAACTTCTCCACAAGATAAATGAGTACGTTTGGCATTCTTAAGTTCAGTTTCCAAACTTTTTGACAATGCATTGACTGCAGATTCCCAAGGATCCTCACAAGATGCGTAAAATTCGTATGCAAAATCTATAACAAAATGATAGAAAATTAACGTAAAAGTGACGATTGACAGTAATCATGAAATACATTATCAATAATTTGTACGTGGTATGTACATTTTATAATCAAACTGGTTCTTTTTTGGTATTATCTTTTCAAAATACTCTAGTCCTACTCTGTCACAAATGTGTCACTTTTTATTTTAATTGTTTCGTTCTAGAATATTAAATATTCCGAGTACTTTATTGAATAAAGAATATATTTAGTAATAAATACAAACCGCTCCTAACCCCCTGACTTAATAAAAACTTAATGAAGCTAATATAAAAATTGCTCGACCGCATTGCAGGGAGATAAAGAACTTGAGGTCTAATGTAACTAGAAAAAATAGATATTTCCGAAAGCAACAAATAATTTAGGCATAACATGGTAATCAAAGCAACACTAATCTATCAAATTAATATCACCAATAAAATAAAATGTTATTCTTAAAAAATTATTTGACCTACATTTTTATTTATTTATTCATATCAAATCCTGAATGAACATAAACACTGCGATTCATACTCGTATATATTATGCATATTAAAAAAACCGATAAAAAATGTTTTATCAACTATTTTTAAAACTCATGAAAAATTTTCTATTAACTTCCAAGTAACAAACTTTTAAATTCCAGCGTTTTTAATTGCCACTAATTAAATTAATTAAACCTGTATTGTTAGAAAAGATTTTTATGATAGAAAAAACAAAAGGCTCATAACTAGCAGCGCGTTATTACTTGAATTTAACACAATAAAGTAACGGAATGCTTCAGATATTTTTAACAGCGGCCATATCCATAACTGCTGTTACACATTCCACAATAAAGAATTTTCTACAAAGATTATTTTTTTTAATGATAAAAAGATATTAATTTTTTGCTGGTTTTTAATATTTTTTGGTCTTATTATTTTTAAAATAATCTAATTCAGAATGGAAATAAAATAAAATATGAAATATTTTAAGTCTTTAAAGTTCGTGACAGCATATATTGTATTTATCATCAATAGTTTAGATTTGGCAGACATTCCAAGTTCTCTTTAACTTTTATAAATAAATATGTATATTATGCTGTCGCGAATTTTTTGATAGGAAATGTATTTCTCTACAAAAATGTATTTTTTCGAATTTTTGCAGTTTGGAGTGTAATGTCGCTGCTTACAACTTTTATATTATTTGAAATGAAATATTAAATCTATATTATTATTGTTGGGTAATTGAATAACCTACCCTCCTCCCCCAGTTTCAACCGAAGGTTTGTGTATAGATGTTCTGTAATTAATTTTATTCAATGAGAATTTGTCACTCTTCCAGAACAAAAACTGCAGCTTTGTCGCGGAAGTACGCACCGAGAAGCCTGTAACCCAGTATCATAATAATTGTATAGAATACTTGCAAAAATTTTATTTTTTTGCAATTATAGTATAGGTTGAATTTATTATATTTGGACCCCAATTTCTAATGGTCGCGTCGGTCCTCTATTACAGCAAACTACGAGCCGCCGCTGTTAGTAATACACAGCTATTCTTAATCGAGAAGTAATTTACAACATTGAATGCAAAAGAAAGCCAATCAATATCGCAGTCAAATTTAAAAAAGTTTTAATTATTAAAACCTAATAATAAAATCCAGCATAGCATACATAAATCAGAACAATTTCAGTTTTAATAAATGAAAAATTAAAAAAATTGAAACAATAATAATAATCACCAGAATACTTATATTATTGTTTATTACCTCGTTAAAAAAAAAATTAGAAAATTAAACCAAGGTTTCATATAATATTAAAACTGTTTAGCAATTATTCAAGCAGATTGTAATTATAGAGCATGAAGTTATTAATGTTCAATTTGCTGTTTAATCGTCTTTGTTAAATAGAAACAATTTTTTAATTTATCCGGCAGTGTAAAAAATATCACTAATATTTTTTTGAAAAAAATAAATCCAATGGCCTGTATGTCATACCAAATAGATTTTGTAACCATAATATTATCGTGATTTAATTTTGAAAACAACAAAATTTGACACAAAGAAAATTGGAACTTGCAATTTTCTTTGAGTTTTAAACGCAAACAAAAAATAAAAACCAAAAATTTGGACTGTCAAAAAGATTTTGCTTACATTGTGGTTGCTGAATTGGTACGTCAGCTAAAACGGATTCGATGATTTCCGAAGACATTTTATGAGTGCTTCCATTCTTGAGGTCACCAAGTTTTGGGAATATGCTGGTTAATTTACTAAAGACAACCTGAAGTTTCGAGTTATTTTGCGTTGGTTCTTCATTAAAATTACTTCGCAACATCTTGGAAAAATGAGGATTGATGATGATGGATTTTATTGACGTTGTTATCGACGAATTATTATTGAATGTAATAGTTTAAATGTCGGTCATAATAAAAATATTTCGGTAGTGGTTCGGTTGTTTTGACGTTAGGTTTGTTAATGATTTTAATTTACTTTTACATTTCGTCAGTGCTTGCTTTGTTCAATAAATAATTCGACTTCCTAACTTCCACTACCGGCACTGACTGACATAGCGGTTAAAACACAACAAAGAGGTTTATGTTGCAACAGCTGATCGTTTGACAATCCCCCACTGGTGGATGTGTTACAGCCAATGGGATTTCGTGCAATACATTTATAAATGTTCGGCCTGGCAACAGCCGTCAAAATCAGCTGTAACGATCGAGTTCAACTTATCCAAGTTCTACCCCGGTCGGACGTTTCACACGTTTACCGGTTGCTTTTCATTTCGTTGAAATATTAATTATTCTTTAAATTACACTTGGACGAGCAAAATTTTTTTACCGTGTGCATAAAAGAAACAAATGTTGATATATACATTGTCAGTTTTACCGTGGGTTGGGTACTTTTTACTAAAACCCTACTAAAATTGTGAACGCATAAAGAACAGTAAAAAAGAGACCATTTTGTGACGTACGTCGTTGATCGGTCGCAGTTTTATTCATTATTTGATTCACGAATCACTAGTTGTTTATTGCTTAGGCATTTGACATCGTTTTTAATTAAAAATTACAAAACTGCATTATTTTATAGTTTTACATCAAAATTTGATTTATTAAACCATTGGTTTATTGTTTCTATCAAATTCAAATTATTTTTAATCAACTTAACAAAAAATTAAACCGGTTAAATTTTAATTACGGGTGGTTATTAGATTTAATAAAAGAGATAGAAAATTGAAAATACATGAAAAGTAATATTTTAGTAAAAGACCGGTTATAGTTTTCTAGGTGTAAGCATCCAAGCGTTCCCTGGTATCAATGTTTTTAATTACTGTTCCGTAATAAATTATTTATTAAACTATCCAAAACTGAACTTGTGTTCATTGTAATTGCAAATTTAACTTGATACTTTATTTGCTAAATTGAAATTTTATTATTATAACTTAATTCCAGAGCCACTAAACCTACTCTATCTACTGGTTTTTTAAATTAAGAAAAATAACGACCATCTACCGGAGATAATAGCAACTGCCCATATTAAAGAAATCGATAATTATGCAATTATGCAAATTTGGACATGTATAGTTGCCTAACTACTCTGTCACAAGTCACAACAATCTTGTCTGTGACTGCGATGACATCTGTTCTGCGATAAAAGCACTTTTAAAAAAAGTGAACTTTACTGACAGTGGTCACTTATACTCCGTTCATAAGTTTAATCGCACCTGGAGAAAAAATTAATTGTTTAACAATATAATGTAATTTAAATTGTGAAAACTTTGTTTTCATATTATAGTGGCATTAACATGTGCTCCTGTAATAATCAGTAGGTAATTTTTTGGAAGTAATTTTTAACTTTTCAGAGTGAATTAGATTTACCTGTAATATAAGTTTCCATAAATAACTTATAGACGGTTGAGTATATGCTTATTTTACTTGTGTTTGCCAAAATGACTTTATAAGCCTGTAATTATATAATAATATCTTCGATTTGAATATTATAATATATATATAACATTTTAATATTAATAAAAAAAGTTAATTAAAAAAAAAACTAATTAATATTTTAAATGTTTATTGTAATATCAGTTGGAAATGTTCTACTTTTCTATTCAGTTGATTGTGTTTGGATAAAATTAATTACCTATATAAAATTTCTCTGATAACTAATAATATGCTGAAAACAATAAGTTTACATAAAAAACATAACTATATACAGTATAGAACATACAGATAATTTAACTGCTTTCAGAAGTTTCAAGGTTGTTACTGTCTCGAGATTCTCGGATTAGTTTATCATCCAAATTGGTGTATTTACAAGAATGCAAATATTATTATTTTTTTATTATACCGGGTGACAATAAAACAGGAGACTTTCTAGAGGCATTTTATCCCAAACTTTGAAAATGAAAACACGTAATGACTGCAAATTTTTATGTGGTATGGCGCAGGTTTCAATCTCCAAAGTATGTCCAAACAAAGTAGTCGGTAGGATTTAAATAAGGAAAATACGATAACCATTGCATAGCGTCGAAATCATACGAAAATTTTTCTGGAATCCATTGTTGAGTGGATCGCTTTGTGAGTCGGAGTAAAATTCTATTGGAAGGCCTAATCATTATTTGGATTATGCTTGCAAGTCAAAGAAAGAAATAGTTTCTCGAGAATTTCACGGCTATATACTGTCGTGTTTTGAAACGCTAAAAACATTGTTTATTTATTTTGTAAAATTATTTTAAAGATTTGTTTGTAAATGTAAATTAATTTATTTGTAAGTACACTGTACATAGAGTTAAGTTTGGAAATTTTGTGTTGGTATCCGTGCCAAAGGGAAGAAAGAAGAAAGGAACCAGCTGTTTCTTTAGAAGCGGGGTCAAGGAAATACTGCTGCTTGCGCAAAGTGCGGACTAGAGTGGAATTGAAAAACAGCTTTGCTGATTGTTTTGCCCCTTCATCGACTCTACTCTATGAATTGTATTTATTTTTTCTTTTTCATTGTAAATAGAGTTAAATAGAGAATAAAATTATTATTATTATATGTTACCGGCAATTCGCAAAATCCGGAAATTTGCAGAATTCCTAGATAATCCACAAACCGACTAAGTCGTAAGGTCCTATGCAAATTCACTAGCACTTTAGGTAATCTGCAAAATGGCTACGGTGTTTCAGACAATCTTCAAATTGTCTATAATTGTTAGTTAATGTTTTTTGAGTATGTAACAGACTCATATTGACTAGGTAATATAAAGAACGATATTTTAAAAAGATAATTTAAAAAAAAACATTTATTAAAACATTGCTCATGTTTACATTTTTACGTAAGAAAAAAAACTATAAACCTACAAATATTAGGTTACTTATTTTTAGTTGGATTAGCAAAGTAACAGCGTCTATTACACATTATTCTATTTTTAAGGGATTTGTATGATTTATTTATGCACTTCTATGTACAATTATTACACTTCAACATTCCCTGGCCATCTGTAGAAGAAGCAGTTGAAACCGCCTCCCGAAGACTAATTTTGTCTACAGGTACATCTTCTGCATGCATAAAATTTTGCGTCACCGCACCGGCTCAAATTCATTTCGACTGTAGCATTTCTGAAGAACTCCTGCTCTTCCTTATGATTACAACGCGAGAACCTCCAATTACGCGTTTCCGAAAATTGCCAAAGAGCTGCGAAGATCAGAAAAATCCAATATGGCCGATTTCCTCGGCTTCGCAGTCGGGAAGTTGTTGAAAAACTTTTTCGTCGTGAAAGTTGTATTTTCAAATTTTCCTTCGGCTCGGGGCTGTTACTTATGATAAATTACTATTGAACGTTTCAGTCGGTTTATTTTTCAATTTTTACTTGTTTAAATTTAATGGATGTTTGATGAAGTATAAGTCATAATTTTCATGTTTGGACTGCCTTCAAGAATCATTTTATCATGTAAGTAGGCTCAGAAATTCCCTGTCTTTCTATATCCGTGATTATATACGAGCTAGGTCGCACTTCAGGAATGTTTTTATTAAGCGTGTGGTTTCAAAAACCTGCTCACTTTGAAGATTGCTCGCTTCAAGTCCTGCTCGCTACTAAGTTACATTTTACCTAGTGATTTTTCTATTAATTTCTTCAATCCATTCTTGCTCGTCAGTGGTGGACAGATAACGGATAAGGTTCATTTTCTATTCTGATACGTTAACTAATTTTTATCTGCTCTATGCTATGCAAGATTCATGTACGAGTAACGTGACCATTTATTTTTTTTTCAAAGCGAGAAATGCCCTTAAATTATTAGAAACCTGAATAAGTTCTTGCCGTTTTCTTGTGAGAATGAATGCTTTTTTAGTTTTGTTTTTCAAAATTGGTAAGTAAATTGTTGCTATGCTTTTGTTTTATCAAAGCAAGACATTTTCTACGAAAGCGAGACATTTTTTGTCAAAGCGTGGCATTTACATTTACAGAAGCAAAACTTTTAGGCAATACAAAATTAATCATTTTTTATAATATCTCGAAATATGTACAAATATAAATTAAATTCAAATTATAAATTATTTTGTTATAAATTAGTAATAAATTTAAACTAATTTTTGTTCTAAACTAATCAATTGTCATAAAAATATTTCTTTGAAATTTTTAAATTAAAAAATATTGGCAGTTTTATTCCAGAGTTCTGTGCTCTATACCTGACGTGACCATACGTATCGCTTTGAGCGGGGACAGTGCCGCTTTCAAACTATATGTCCCGCTGTCGTCAGAATATGTAAAAATGTCCCTCTTTAACAAAAAATGTTTTGCCAACAAATATCAAAAAATAAAAAATATCCCACTTTGACAAAATAAAAGTATAGTTAGCAAGCAATTACAAAGATTTACAAGAAGCTCACTAGACTACACAAGATTACTTCTTATTTTCAGTTTTTATTTTACTTATACGATTTTTTAGCATTCATTTTCACGAAAAAATAGCGAGAAGTCCTAATAATTTAAGAACGTTTTTAATAGTTATTAATAGAGTACGGACTTTTAAGCATAAAAAATCGAGAAAATAGCGCTTAAAATAGCACAAAAAATTGCCATTAGGTATATGCATAAAAATATGCATTAAACTTAAATATAATAATCAATAAGCATTAAAAAAAAATGTTAAAAGAAAATTTATTTATAAAGTAATACAATAAAAAAGTAACAAATATTAGTAATACAAAGTAACACAATAAAATAAAAATATCAAGAACTTGTGAACAAAAAGAAACTTGGCAAAATGTTTAATTTTCAGTGTTTCCATAACTTTCAATTATTATTATTATTATTTATTATTGTGCAAATTCGAATATAGGTAGTATGTACGTAAATATTCAAAAAAATATAGTACACTCACTGCTAAATAAAAGATCAATAATGGTCGCAGTTCTGTAAGGCTCTAGTAGTCAATCCACCCCTAAGTACAATACAATACAACACAATACTGCTAAATAAGCAATATTATTAAAAATGAGAATTCTCAAAATTATGAGAATTCTAAATAAAATCGTAAATAACAATAAAACTATAGGAACATTAGTAATTAGAAGAAGAAATTTAATTTTTTTACTGTTTATCTAGAAAATTTTCAAAATATAAAGATGACAACTTATCATCTATAAGCATTCTTGCAAATCTATGGGTTGTTTTCATATTTTAATTACATAGCGTCAAATGTCTTATTTTTAGCAAATTTGTGGACATTTATAACAATTACACTTCTGCTATCAATATTTATGTATAGCAAATTTGCTATATAAATTCGTACTCTAGTTATTAATCATATAAGGGGATTAAAGAGCCTTTAATCCACGAGAAAAAATGGGCACTCGAGGCGCAGCCGAGAGTTACATTTTTTCGAGAGGATTATAGGCTTGTAAACTCTCGAATGTAATTCAACGTTTTATCCACGACCATGGCCAAAACCACAAGTAAAAATTTTAGTTTTGAGAAACGTCAGATTTGACAAATTGATTTTGACCAATACCTACTGATTTTGAGCTGAAAACTAATCCACTAGTGTATTAAAAGGCCTCTAATCCACGGAAAATGGACGTATTAAACCTTCTTAATATAGTGGTCGTGGATAATAGTATATTAAACAACAAGTTTAGAAAAGTTAAGTTTTACTAAACGAATATAGCTTTTAAGTATGAGCGAGCACAGCGAGCGAGTAACTTAAAAGCTATATGAGTTTAGTAAAACTACTTTTCTTACGAGGTTTGTTTATACAATTTTTTCGTATTTTGTGAAAATCTAATCTAAAATATGAATTTAGACGTTTATGAGTAAATTTTTTTTGCGCGCGATCGGTCTAAATTTTTTCGTATGCCTTCCTACCGATAATTCACGGGGGGTGAGCACGAGGCGAGGGGGGCCAATTTTTTACTCAGTTTTTCGATATCTAGCGCCGTTCTTGAGTTATTGCTAATTCAAAAAGTTTCTAAAATTTGTGTAAAATTTTCGTAATCTAGTAACCAGACACGGCTTTATTTATTTACATAACAACAGTTAATTTTTAAGTAACATAATATTAATTATAAAAGTGAGATTGTTAAGTTTTCTAGTTTGAATAATAATTTTGTACTTTTAATATACATAAATGTATAACAATGATTCCAATATTTAAATAAACGCAATCTTCTATCCAATAGTTTTTTATTGACAGTGACATTACTATACAATAAAGTGACATATCTATGTGCTAAAGTGCCACTTTATTAAATGATTTTGAATTTAATAAAACAGCACATTATTAGTCAAAATGCGAAAATAGTATATTAAACAACAAGTTTAGAAAAGTAAAGTTTTACTAAACGAATAAAGCTTTTAAGTGTGAGCTTTACTCAGTTTTTCGATATCTAGTGCCGTTCTTGAGTTATTGCTAATTCAAAAAGTTTCTAAATAGATATTTGTGTAAAATTTTCGTAATCTAGTAACCAGACACGGCGGCTTTATTTTTTTACATAACAACAGTTAATTTTTATTTTTTGATTCGAATTTTGTGTAAGTTACATAATATTAATTATAAAAGTGAGATTGTTAAGTTTTCTAGTTTGAATAATAATTTTGTACTTTTAATATACATAAATGTATAACAACGATTCCAATATTTAAATAAACAATCTTCTATCCAATAGTTTTTTATTGACAGTGACATTACTATGCAGTAAAGTGACGTATCTATGTGCTAAAGTGCCACTTTATTAAATGAATTTGAATTTAACCTTCATCCGGGCGCGCCCCTTTCCGTAACATTAGCGGGCGCGCAACGGTAATTTACCGCCTTCGGTTTTTCTTTCGTCATTCATCCAAAATCTTTAAAATCGGGATAAATACGATGAAAAACATTATAATACTATTTAAACGATAAATCATTTTTATTAAAATTTGAATAATAAAATAAGATAACACAGTAGGGATAGGGATTAATTTGTAATCTCTATCTCGAATAGGAGTATCAAACGACTTTTCATTTTCAGTTTTTTTTGAGCAATGTAAATATTAGTGTACTTGATTATGTTGATTATGATTTCCAGAAAAATGATTTGGAAGAAACATTCAAGCCTTGTTTTACAGTTCTTAGCTTGGTTCTTGGGACCAGGAAGAGTTTTTATAATGTTTTTTGATTTGATCCTCGATGTTATTGAAACTGGTTTTTTAGCCCAAATAGTATCATTTTCCCTCTCAATGAAAACTTCAAATCTTGCATTTCCTGATCTTTCTTGTCACACTGATCTTCGTCAATCAGGTCGTGCATTGAGTTATGCAAATCTTCCTCTCAGTCACTGCTGTGTTCATCTTGTTCAATGACTATTCAGGTTCAAAATTAATATCGTCTTGATCGTCAATTTACTCTTCTTTATCCGAATCCATCTCAAGAAGTCGATGTATATGTATCTTCCGGATTTTTGAAACGTGCTCTGACATGAGACCAATACATGCAATATGCATAGTAAAAATGTGAAATCTGATATGTGACGTCACGATAGTGACGTATTTGGAGTATAGTTTACTGAATTGTGAAAAAAATAATTTGAATTGTGAATACCTACGAAAAATATAAAATCGGTAATTACATTTCGTTGCAATGGCTGAAGAAAATAAATATCACAAATGGGAGCGTAACTGGTAATCTACCGCCGATATTCGACTGTACAAGTTTGGCGTTGGCTGAGACAATTAAACATGAAAAGTAGGTAACAACGACACTTCTATCTAGTGTCATATTAAGTCAATTAGGAATACAAAGCACTTCCACCCTCCTTAACACTTGCACGCAAAAGTTTGCGCGTTATTATAAATAAAACGGTAAATTACCGCCCACGCGCCCGGATGAAGGTTAATAAAACAGCACATTATTAGTCAAAATGCGAAAAAATAATTTAAGGCTATAGTTTCCTAATTACGACGCTGACAGTTAAAATACCTGTTTGAATAATCAACATAAAATAGTTATCTATGTACCAAGAGCGCAAAGTTACAGCAAGAGCTGAAGTATTATTTGTTTCAATCTTTATACATTTTAAAATAATATTTTTATTTGGAAAATTTCGAAATTAATAGATAATAAATAAATTATTTAAAAAGAATTAAAATAAAATTAATCAAAAAAGATTCCTGCAATTTAAAAAAGAATTAAATATAACAGGTATGTTTGCTAATTTGTAGATGTTCGCCATTTACGGAAATAATGAGAAAAACGTAAAAGTAATTAAATTTTTTTAAAAACTGATCAATGTACATACCGAAAATTATCTTTTAAATAAGCTAGATTATGTCTTGTTGGTAATAAATTAAAATAGTTATTTCAGTACCTAGGAAATGAAGTAGTCGTTTTTGACCCGTGGCATAAATGCTAATAGCATAAACTGAAGTAGAAGGTTACAATCACGACAAGGACCAAAAATCTATGTTTAATGCTGAACGCACATTTAAGGTTTTTTGTCCGAGCAAACTTTTTTTGTACAGAATGGTATATAATAGGACTACTTTGTCAAAAATAAAAATGTCAGAATATTGTAACAAAAGTTTTTGAAGATTGAGCATTCTGTTGCCCAAAACAGATAATGGTGCGTGTGCTCTGATATAGTCTTACTGTTCGTTGTCAGTTGCGGTCGACACCCGGACGAGTTATATGTCTTCAAATTCCACCGTTGGCAAATTTTATCATCTACAGGGATAATTTTGACAGTAACAGCCCTGGTCTGGGGGAAAATTTGAAAATACGAACTTTGACGACGAAAAATTTTTTCAAAACTTCAAAACAAAACAAGTTAAAAAAATTTTTCTACGGAAAGTTATTTTCTAAAATTTTCAATCAGATTGGGGCTGCTACTGTCAATAACAACCCTCGTGTTAGCCATTTTGGACAAATTTGTACTAGGTAAATCCCTCGGCAATCTTCGGAAATACGTATTTTGAGGCAAGAGAAACTTAAAATTTCGTAAAAATGCAGAAAAATGTGAAATAAAATTATTATAAATGCGGCTTGCCTGTGGAATCGGCGACATTGCTAGGCGTAAATCGAAATTTGCCAAGTGCGTAAAACGTGGTCGTACAAAATTTTGTATAAAAATGCAAAAATATTATTACTACGCGAAAGTATATGAATTACTAATTACAAAAATCAAGAAATTTCGATAAAAATTTACAAAATGACCGTTATTTTTCCGAATTACTATTGCCACGTGGTAAAATTTCAGGCCGGCCTTTCGGTCGATTGGAGTCTCGACTGGAGCTAATATGCAAAATTAAGTAAAAATATCAATTTCTATAAAAATATTCAGTCTAAAAAATCGAAATTACTGCATGTTGCTCGGAGGTAAATGTCAAATTTTTAATTAATTAATGATTGAAGCAGTTCTCGCATTGTAATTAATAATACAGAGCTAGGCAAAACGGCCCGACCAAAGCGGAGGGTGCGTAAGGTCAAATTTGATGGTGACCGATAGAACAGAACACGAAAAAATAGAATATGGAAAAAGAGAACATAAAAAAACAGAACAATAAAAAAAAGAACAATAAAATAAAAGAACAATAAAATAAAAGAACATTGAAAAAAGAGAACTACAAAAAATAAGAACATAAAATTTTTTTAAATTTATTAATTTCCAAAAAAATCACGAAATAAGGACAATGGATTGAATTAAATTTGTTTAGCTATTATTAAATTAAATTTGTTTTGTGGAACCATTTTAAAGCAGCTGCAGAAAACAGCTCAAGAACAACAAATTGTTGTGAAGGTTTTCACAACGCTTTGAACTCTATCTTCCACTGCAGCCATCCCAGTATATGGAATTTCGTAGATAGATTAAGACAAGACATTGCTTACCAACGTTTATTGCTAGCCAATGCACGAACTGGTCGTCCAGAAGTGAGATAGAAGAAGTCCGAGAACCTCGGCATCAAGTAGCAGTCGTTGTTGCCGAGTATGAAAATTATGATAAGCTAGAGTTCTTGCGGTGAATGGCAAACTTGCAGTGATGCAACTGCTTTTATCTATTTTTATTTTTATTATTTTGTTTATTTTATTTTATTTATTGTCGAATTATGTAAATTATTAAGTTATAAAAAAATATTATATTAAATTAAAATTTTTTTAATTGAACAAGTAAATTTTTATTGTTGTGAATTTTTCGGAAATTAATAAATAATTTAATAAACTTAAAAAAATGTTCTCATTTTTCGTGGTTCTTTTTTGTCAATGTTCTTTTATATGATTGCTCTGTTTTTTCGTGTTCTGTTCTTTTATGAAATCAAATTTGACAGCGCAACTACCTCAATCTCTGATCCACCCAAAAATATTTTGCATTTTTTTTTTCGACAAAAATAATAATTTTTGAGGCTCTACCTTCGAAAAAGCGTAGTAATTCACAATCCATCAAGTTTGGTGCACGACAGATCGATAACAGCCCTTTAATCGCAATCTGAATGCACGCACATCTCGAGCAGGGAAAGTTGCGAGACCTAATCTTACAAAATTTTTATTGCAAGCTGCCTGCAGTCGTCTCGTCTTCCCTAAAATCAATAGGAAAAAGTTCAAATCGTGGGGTGGTTTGACCGACAGATTCCATTTTTCAGATTAGGCAAAAATGTGACAACTTACGACCGCCAACGTGGGTCAAAAAGTAACACTTTTTGTATCTTTTTTTCGAATCGTTCCTGCGCCGAAAACGCGGCGTCAAATCGGATGAGCGTCGTACTAGCTACACCGAATCGACTGCGCCGAAATGTTCTAGACCCACAAAGATCAAGATACAAAAAAGATTACTTTTTGACCCACGTTGGCGGTCGTAAGTTGTCACATTTGAATTAGAACTTTTCGGAGCAACCGATTCGATGTAGCTAGTTCGGCGCCCACCCGATCTGACGCCGCCTTTTCGGCGTAGGACGATTCGGTGAATCACGTTTCGGCGCCAAGACTATTCCGCACGAAAACGATTCAGCGAAAAAATTTTTTATTTGATTTTGTATTGCATTTTCTGCCAACGAACGCTGAATAATTTTGATCAAACGAATAACCACGCAAAAGCTGCAAATAAGCGTCTTCAAATTCAGCTGGAAGTCGTTCATCCAACTATTGGGAAGTTCGTAGATGGATTTAAAAAAGTTTAGAAAAGTAGGAACATATTTTACGAACGTCTCGTGGCTGGACACCCGTCGCCGCCTAAATTAAAAAAAATTAGAGGTGCTAATGCAATACAAGATAAAATATAATATTTTTTCACTGAATTATCTTCGCGCCGAGTAATCTCTGCATCAAAGCGGGTTACTCCGAATTGTCTTTGCAGTGAACCGGCAGCTCCGAAAAGTCCCATTCCCAATTTTTTATAGCTTTGCTTTTTCAGCACTCAAAACCGGTTTTTTAGCAATAAATTTTTCAATTTTAACATTTCTTTTCAATTTTGTATAATAACCTGTAAAATTTTAAAACAAATACGAGTTTATATTTTTGTACTTTATTTTTTAAATATTTGTATTTGAAACTCGTCTAGAAATGACCTTAAATATTGACTAAAAGCAAGAACATTACAAGTTTTAAAAAAAATTTCTAGGTAAAGATCTGTTTTGATTATTTCTAAATTTATATCAAAATTAAGTATGTAATTCAATTTAATGTTAAACAACCAATTGTACTTATAACATTGTTTTTATTTTCTATTAGGGCTACATTAAACGGAAGGAAGATTTTATCATACAGTAGACACTCGGTTAAGTGAACCATTAAAGGCGAAGATATTTTTAATGGTTCACATAGCCAAGAGGTTACCGTGGTTGTAAAAAATTCACTAAATTGGTTCGTTCTATTAAATATTTTAATAAAATAATTTTAATATACATATATAAATACAAAATTAAATTCTACAAGTCCTACAAAGAACACATTTCTTGTTACAGAAAAATTACATCACAAGAACCTCTTAAGGCACTTATTGCTTTGAGCTGTGTACAAACAATACTTCAAATTAGGTACCAAGTTAGTTCGAGTCAAGTTTGGCACAAAAATCAAAAACTTATAGTCCTTAAAACCGATCAAAAAACAAAATAACAATTAAAAATCCTTATTGGCAATCTAAAGCACGAAACACTTTGAAATGCTATGAAAAAAGCATATCAATAACTTATGAATTGCCCCAATCACTAAAATCACTTTCAATAGATAGTTCATCAAAACAAATTTGGTTGTCGTTTTCTTCTTCTGGAAGGGATGGTGTTGTGCTACGAGAAGAATAGGCAGATTTTACTTCAACCATAACACAAGTGGTGAGCTCATCAAACACCATGCGTTCCTCAATAGTGTACCCAGCACCTGTAAGAATTGTTATGGCATCATCAAAAGTACATGAGTAAACTTGATTTGTAAATAAATTAATTAAAGGAATTTCAAATTTGTCTTCGTCTTCTTTATAAAGCACTCCACGATAGCTAGTTACTAAATTAATCTTGTACACGAGTTCGTCTAATATTTTTTGTTCGGAAGTTCTGTTGTCAATACTAACAGGAAACTCGACAGTTTTAATCAGTCTGTACTTATCTTCATTTATAATGTCTGAACTGTGTTTCGATTTGAACTGCGACTTCAATGACTCTATAAATTTTATAGAGTAACTTAAATAAGTGCAAACACCAAATGACTCTTCAGATATATCACTATCTGTATTATCTTCCGTGGTTGCATTCCTGGTAAATACTGCCATTTGAGAACAACACCCCAAGTGTTCGGTACCTATACGTCCTTTTCCTATGCCTTGAAATGTAACCGAATAATTTGGAAATCTGACTGCAAGATTTTTGCCCCACGATTCAAATTGTTCCCGCGTCCACTCAAACTTGTGATCGTAGTGACGAATACCTTTAAAATTTGGAAAAAGTACGTTAAAATCTGCATTTGGAGTAGTAAAAACAGCAATTTTTGGTTTAATATAGTTAAAAATATTATACGGTAAGGCATCTAAGGTATCGGGATATAAATGCTCAATTATTTCGATAGCAATTACAGCATCAGTACCGATTAATCTTGGACTTGGATCACTTATACTGCCAGCTAACAAATGAACTGTAAAAGGAGAAGATCTTTTGGACAAATAGTCGCCAACCATAGGCTGCACTTTAAATGTATAATCGTTGAGCAAATTGGCATCGACGTCGACTTCAAGCACTTCTTCTAAAGTGTACAATTGTCGAAGAAAATAAAATAATCCCATTTCCGCACAACCAAAATCAACAACTTTCTTAATTTCCATATCTTTGAGAAGCATTTCGTAAACCGCCCCATATCTTTGCCTATACACTGGAGGATAAAAAGATAAAGTTTGCTCCTTGTCTTGATTTTTATAAGTTTCTGATTCTTCACAGACCTCAGGTTGCAAATCGGTGCCATCCGGAGGAAGCATGACTTTTCTTAAATTATTTACCAACAAGAATATAGTATGTAAAATCACTATCATACTAATTTGAAAGAATTAATTTACAACTAATACAAACTTCATAACAAATTTCCGATTTAAATAAAATTAGGTTATGTTATTGTTATAATACTGGTTATAATTATCATCCGTTATCACCACAGAACATATAAGTAGGAGGAACCTCGCACCATAGATAAAGTTCGCATGTTAATTCATCGCACAAAATTCATCGCAACACGGCCCTCCTGCGACCGTAGGGCACAACTAAAATTTTTGCGAGGCGTTTGAATAGCTCTTTATAATTTCATAATTTTATTACAAGATTTAAAATTTCAAATTCTTAAAAACTTTATAAATTTTCTATAATAAACAGAGGTAATTATAGAAAATATATAAATCAAATTAAAAATGTATATGAAATATATTAAACAGTTAATACAAAAATTTATAAAAAAAAACAACAATATGTATGTACAACAAACAGCAAATAATTTTTAAAAAACAGCCCAAGTAACATTTGGTGCTGAAAAACCTCGTCAGCAAATTATTTACTGTCATTGCGGTCTGTCAGCTTAAAATTCAGCTGATTTTCAGCTTCAGCACATTAGCTGAATTTTAAGCTGACGTTTCGAAGCGTCAGCTTCAAATTCAGCTATTTTTCAGCTTCAGCAAATTAGCTGAAGTTTAAGCTGACGTTTCGAAGCGTCAGCTTTAAACTCAGCTGTTTTTCAGCTTCGGCAAATTAGCTGAATTTTAAGCTGACGCTTCGATACGTCGTACGTCATACGTCAAAATTGAAGATTATTATATTTATTACATATCAAATTTTTAGCATAAACCAAAAAATGCACAAAACACTTTTTCGAAAACTAAAATGTTTAAGTTATCACAATATATAAATACACTGTATGTATATTATCGCAAACGTTTTCACCATACTATGGCATCATCAGGCGATGAACTTTGATATGATTAAAATTTGAAAATTTGAACTTTGAAAATTTGATATGATTAATATCGAGTTACACTACTTAAACCACTTATCTATTGATTATATATATTACAAGTATACATTCAACAAGTGTAATCCATTAATTAATTAAAATGAATTAAGATAGATTTACGGTTCAGTTGAACACGTGTTTCTATAAATCGACTCATTATTTTATGAACACAGCAGTGTAGAAAAATAATTAAAAAGCTTAAGCTATTCTAAAGCATTAAGCATTCTTCAAAGTTTCAATATTTTGTCGTTTAGCGAACATTTATAATACAAATTATATTATTTGTATTTTATATTATCAATTGATTAGTAATTTAAAAAATGGACCAACATTTAAGGTGCACAAAATTTGTATTAATTTTCATTGGTGCAAACTTAAAAATAAATAAAAATAGTGTTAATTAAAATCGAAATGATTTTCAATGTAAATCTATAATTTATTTACAAATGCAATATTGGGCTTTCGCTTTAAGACATAAATCGCATACAAAAGCAAAATCGCATAAATTCGACCGCATGGTAAAAGAAATTCGCAAAAATATCATCAATCTTTTAACTTTATTTTTAAATTTTTTAAGTTTTCTCATTAGTAAGCCATATACTATCGCGTAGTAATTATATTTTTCAAAATTTTTAATAAAATTTTGTGCACGTTTTTACGGACTTGGCAGAATTTTATTTACGATCGCCAGTGCAGACATATTTATATTAATTTTATTTTTCTTTTTTTTTTATAGTAAAACAATTTTTAAAAATATATTATCGATTATAATCGATTTATGCAAAATTGGAAATTTTTGTGTTAATAATTAACCAAAAAAGACAATTTTTGTTATTTTTAAATTTCAATGTAATCAAATTTAACACTGTAGGTATAGGCCTATTATTTCCTTTTACAACATTGGAGCTAGTTTAGTGTATTTAAAAATTAATTTTTATAAAATTAAAATTGTTGCAATTTTGTAACTATATGTTATACAAATAAGGACAAACGTATTTAGAATTTGTAGTAAAATTTTTTTGCGTAAGTATTTATTTAAAAATTCAAAATTTTGAAAAACCAGCATGAAATATAATGGTGTGTTTTTAATTATTTTTCGAGAACTGATGGTCAAATACTCCACACAAAAATAGATTGAATATATTTTAAAAAAATCAAAAAAGTTTTATATAGCTTCATATCCTAGGCAGTTAAGCTTTCAAGTTCCAAGGTGGATACCTCAGGTTCAAATGATACATAATAATATATAAATTTAAAATTACTGTAATATTTCAGATTCTATACTAGGATATTGTTAAAGATATAAGGTATTGCTACTGATCTAAAATTATAAATAAATAAATGATGTAATAAAGATATAATATATTTATATTTTTTGATGTTAATGAAAATAATAAAATAAAATGTTCTATAAATTAATAGCGACAATTTAATTAGATAAATAGGTATAATGATAAATTTAAAATAATTTTTTAATAGCGCAGCTATTGAGCTGCATCAGCTGCTGATTTTTAGTAACGTCAGAAGCTAAATTGCTACTGAATTGCTAATTTGGCGGCAAAAAGACAGCTGAAATTGCGCTGCGTCAGATGTTCAAAATACTGAATATCAGCTGATTCAGCGCTGAATATCAGCTGAGTCAGCACTTTCGACAGTGTACGCAACGCAATTTCAGCTGGTTTTTTGCCGCAAAATTAGCAATTCAGCTTCTGACGTTACTAAAAATCAGCAGCTGACGCAGCTCACTAGCTGAATTTTAAGCTGACACAGCGTGTTTGCAGTTGATATTCAACACAAAATGTTACTTGGAAGTTACACCTACTACTAAATTGCAAAAATGTAACAACTAACGATGAAGAATATAAAAAAGCCCTATATATTTACAGTACTGTGTAAAAGTCTGCGGCCCCTTAATTAATATTGTTAGTAGTTATTACTCTTGTTAATTAATTTTCGATTTTTTGAAAAATAATTATATTGAAATAAATGAAATAAATATTTGATCTTAATTCTTACTATTATGGTAAAAATTTTAAATTGCTATAAATTGTTTGAACCAAAAATTTTAAAAGAAAAATAAATTTTATGACCATCATCGGCAACATAGCTTAAAATAACATTTCCGCAATAAATTAGAGTGGGCATTGCAAACCCATAAATAATTGTTTTATATTTTGGTGTAATTTAGTTCTTCGTTTTGACAACATTATTTGCTATCCGTAAAATAAGAATTTAGTTTGTGATTTTTATTAAATTAAAAAATTTTATTTAAAGACGGTTTTTTACAAAAGAGTTTAAAATTAAAATATAAATAAGTTTAAACTTATTAAAAATATCGTACTAAACAAAAATTTTAAAATGGCACAAACAAAATTTTATCCGCGATGCCCCCTAGAAGTCAACCTGTAATCAAAATTTGTCGCTCCCTCGACAAATTATTTTCAGCCATTAAATAAAGTTCACAAAAATCAAAATTTTCTTTGAATATCGAACTTAAATAAAGAAAAATCGCTCAAAAAATAATTACTTTAATTAAATAAAAACAATCTTTTCACCAAATTTCAACTTTTTTGCGGTCACCTTCGACCAAAATACTTTTTAACAAAATTTTCCAATAATAAAACTCAAAATTTTTGTTTCCTTTTTGGAATATTAGTTTCCTTTGTATTTTAATAAATTAGCTATTTATTGTTTCATATTTTTAACCCCCCCCCCTCCCGAAAATCTAGTCTAAATACGGCCCTATTCTCGTATGAAACCTTCTCTGCACCTAACGGGTGCAGCATAACATAAAAACTTACAGCTTTTTCACCAATGCCGCATCCTGTAATTTCAGAAGGGTGTACTATGGTAACTAGTGACATTTTATGTTTCAAAGTTGGACGTGATTATTGCACACAAGTTTAGAAGTAGTTAGTTATGAGTTGTTGAAATTGATTAAATTTGTCAGTTGTTTGTCAAATATATTACGAAAAGAAAACTACCTATCAACTGTTGGAAATATATTAATAACTGACGGATTATTAATTTACGTTTTTTGTGTGAGTACAAAAATAAAAATTTATTTCACCCAATTCTATACAGCTTTTTGTTTTTACAAATAAACAAAATGGCCGACGAGTTACAAAATTACAAATTGCAATTGCAACAAGTCGAAGCTGCTTTAGTGAGCGATCCCAATAATAAAGAATTGCAAAAACTAAAGGTAGATTTAGAGGAGGTTATCGATTTGACGTTGGATCTTAAAACGAAAGCCGAGGAAGCGGCAAGTCAACCAGAATATCGTGAAATATCAACAAATTTAGTAGAAGACGATGAAGTTACTAGGTCATTACTTGCGGTGGAACAGTTTGTGGCAAAGAATAAGAACAAAAAAATGTGGAGGATCGGAGATACTTGTATGGCAAAGTGGAACGAAAATGGACAATATGCTGAAGCCAGAATCGACGCTATAAATCCAGATGGCCAGGTAAATGTAACTTTTGAGGCTTATAAAAATCGTGGCGTTACTACTTTAGCGGAATTAAAAGAATTCACAGGCCAAAAACGCATACTAACTGAAGCGGAGAAGTTGAAACGTGCCAAAATGAACAACAAAGAATATTTAAAACGCAAGAAGGCAAAGAAGCAACAGCGGTTTAAGGAATTAGAAGAAGAACGGGAAACTGAAAAGAACAAGTGGTTAGCATTTACAAGCAAAGCTGTTAAAACTAAGAAGATTGGTGCTAAAAGTAAAAGTATATTTGCTTCACCCGATTCTGTTAATGGCAGAGTTGGTATCGGAACTTGTGGAATTAGTGGCAAACCCATGACAGAATTTGCCACTGCAGGAAAACTTCAAAGAGGTGCATGAAGTGCTGACCTATCGTAATACAGACTCATTGTAAGCATTGACATTATTTTTGTTCTTGGTTATTATCTTGTAAATGCACATTATTTAATATTTTTTTTAGAAACCAGGTTGGAAGAGAAACGGTGGATCGTTTGTTAAGGTACTTTACGATCGCGTTTCGGTGTAATTTTTAGAATTTACTGTAATCATAGAATTTGTACATACTGTAAAATTTAGTTAATATAAACTGATATCAAAGAAAGAAACATTTTATGTATTTAAAGTGGAATTCAAAATTTTTGAATATTTGTGTGTATTTGTATAGTCAACTTTATCGAGATTAGTTTTGTAAGCAACAGCACTAAGAATTCGATGATTGTTTGAGGATAAGCTTGAATATTAATTTCCTGAAGCTACAGGCTTTATTAAAGACTTGAGAGCAATCTAATAAGTTCATCAAACTATGTGTACTATATATCTGGTATCAGCTTGATTAGTATTATTATAAGTTTGTTTCAAAGTACAAGAATACATTTTTATAAATTACAAACTTCAATACTCCTGCATAAAACCTAACAAGGAGGGGGCCAGGTATGCGAAATTTTGTTTTCGTTTATACTTACACTACGTAAAGATTGCACCTAAGACATTACGTGAATGAAATAGTAGGGCGCCATATTCAGCCAATTTAAAAAAAATCGAATTTGAAAATTTCTTCTTTTTGCACGAATTAACGTAATAAAAGATAAAATTTGCAACAAAGGTTTCATGGCAACGAAGTAAAGTGTCGGTCTAATAAGCAAAGGGTTCGATTCTAGCATCAGTACTTTTTTTTTATATTATTTTTTAAATTAATTTTCTTTTCAATTAATATGTAAATTAACAGATATGTAATAATTATTTGAAATTATTAGTTTTTCAGATTTCAAACGTCGGATGATATCATCTTGTCTTACTAACAGCGTTTTCAACCATTTCTTAAATTGATTATTATTTGAAACGTTCGAAAATTTTTGGGTTTTGTTAAAAATTATATTTTTAATTTAATAACAAATGAAAAGTTACAAAATTGAATAAGTATTTACATATTATAGTATATTATTATTATTATACATATTAATTATTTTCTGATATTTATTTTACACTGTATAATCTTACGATTATACACTAACAAACCAATATCGTCCGACGTTTGAGATCTGAAAAATTAATAATTTCGAATAATTATTAAATATCTGTTAATTTACATAGTATTAAAAAAATAATAAAAAAAATAAAGTTATAGCACTAAAAAAGTAAACTTTAAGTGCATATTAAAGCGCCAAAAGTTTACTTTTTTAGTGTTATAACTTCTGAACCCTGGTGATTACATATAATGTACAAAAAAACAATTCATTTTTCTATATTCTATAAAAAGATAGTAATACTTACAATTAAAAAGTATCATAAGACTTACAAAAAAATAGTTACATACCTATAATATAAGAATAAAATTCAATTTTATCGACAATACAGAAATTACTATTATTTTTTATTTTATTACCTAACACAGTAGAGTTTTGCTTATATTAACTCCCAGTTATATGTACCATTAAATTTTTGTATGGGAACTTTATTATATGACAAGGGAAGGAAATTTTTAACCAAAAAATGTCTGATAAGTATTCCCACAAAATAAAATATTTATATGAGAAAAAAGTCGTCAAAAAGTACAAATTAGTTAAATTTAAGCAGTGCACAAAAACATTTTTATTAGTTGAAAGTAATTTTTTAATTACCTTCAAATGTAATTTATGGGGGGAAAAGGAAAAAAAAAATCTGCTGAATGTCCTTATAAAATTATATATATAATATAAAAAATACTGAAAAATAAGCCAGTGGTAGAGGTGAAAACCGAGTCACCTCAAGAAAAAAGTTTCCATACGGTAGTCAGGATAGCACACGATTGCTTCATCTGAAATTAAAAAACCAAAAAAATGTCTTTAGTATATAAGTTTATCTTGGTTTTAAACGAAGGATTTTGGTTTTCTTCAATTACCTACAACTTATTTTTTAATTAAACCAAAACAGAAATTTTTAGCAAAAATCAGAGTTTTTTGATTGCACCTTTACCAAAAATTCAAAAATAAATATTTTGTTAATTCCTTAGGTATTTGAGGAATGCTGAAAACTTGTTTGATACTTCTCCTATAATACCCAAACACAAAACCGTAGTGCTGTTTGGGGATAGCGTAGCTAAAAAAATAATTTTGTGAGCACCTCGCAAAGTTAAGTCTCAATTAAATGATCTGGTTTATTAATTTTTTTACTCTTTAAATGTCCAATTTAAAGGTATAAAAATTTGCAAATGCCTCAAGAATATTTTTTGCGAAAAAGATTTCGAGTAGGTATTATTGTGTCCACATCAAGGCATAAGAGGTGCGTTGCGCATTTGTGCAATTAAAGGATTGACGATGCAACCTGATAAAAATATATAAAGCAGGATTTCTTTTATTTATATTCCTCGTATGTTAACCCGTGACGCGCTACTAATATTGTGTTTCGTTATGTTAAGATTTTGTTAGTTTAATTGTTATCTTTTGTATTTAAGTTTTTGTGTATTTGTATTATGTTATTTATTTGAATTTGGACACACGCAAATTAAAACCAGCAGGTCACATTTGATCTAAAATTTAAAAGCAGAAAGAACCTTGATTAAAATAAAAAAATCAAGAACCAATGAAAACATTACAAGTAATGAAAAACTTAGCGATGAAGAAAAATAAACAATGGTCAATATTCGAGAGCAATCGAAAGCGGTCGTGTGAATTAAAAATAATTCAGAGCGTGTCGATAGTTAGTGAAGATTTATAGATTTGTTTGGGAAGTTTACCCAAGGGGCTTGATGCCATAGTTTTTCCGTGTGTGGAAATTAATATCGGCACGCGGCTTAATAAGAGTTCGACTGCATCGTGTTTGATACAAAGAATAAGAAGGAGGTGTACGAGTAATTGAAAATAGTTCCTAGTTGAAGTAGGTGCTAAGTAAAGAAGAAGAAGATTTAAGTTGTGAAAAAGAATTGTTTATGTTCGACGGTATTAGCTGGTCGACAAATCGTGTGAGTCCTGCTTTTGAATTATTATTGTTAATTATCAGGTTGCAAATAAACGTTAATATTTATATCGTCAATTGTTGGATTGCCTTAATTGTAACCATTTATTCGAGGAACCTGCAGATCCGTGAGATTTTCATAAATAAGAGTCACGTATCATCACAGTATTAAAAAATATAAGGGTTAATTTAGCCCCGCTTTTCCACAGCTAGGTCTACGGTTCTGCGTTTGGGTATTATATGAGAAGTATTAGACAAATTTTCAGCGTGCCTCAAATAACTACCCAAAATTGTCTACCAGCTCTCCTACTACTTATATAGTGTAACCGAGTGCCTGGGTTCCATTCTAGCCCGATCAAGCTTAGCGCTTCAAATGAGGAATCACACCTCAGTAAATCCCAACGCCCTCCGCCCACATCAGATGAAGGAGATATACGTATTACCGTGGAACTCCATATCGCCAAGAAGTTCATCGTTCGTTCATCGGGTTCTATTCGACGACTACGTCGTTAAGTGCATTGGGCGATAAGTGAGGAGCTTGCGCTGGAAATATAGAATTAGTGTAAAATTATGCAACAAACTTCAAATTTATTCATAAAAGAGCTTATGTCACCATTCGCCACTGATGACCGACACTCAAGCTGAAGAGCGAAGAGGGAGATTCTTCGAATTGCAGGTCGAAACTGGATTGGTCGTTAAGAGTAAAGTGAGGAGTACCTGTACATTCATACCGGGATGGCGTGCCACGTCGTCTAATTCTAAACGTGTCAGGCCCATGCCACCCAAGCGCTATATAACTACAAGTCACACGTACTTAGGGTAGTGTATATGGAAATAAGTATTCATATGCTCTCACTTATTCTGTCAACTGTTTTCATTGTGCAGAATGAAATAAATCCCCCCCCCCTCTCTTGACCAAGATGTGTGGTTTATGGACACTCCCTAACAACAAAAATCTTCTTTTTCGTAACGTTTCATCACCAGAAACGAGATTTATTGGTTCTGCTACATTGACAGTTTGTGAAACGCGAAAAATGTTTGCTATTACGAGGAGAGTTCAATAAGTCGGGTAAAAATGAAACTAAAAATTTTTTTGAGCACATTTTTTATTATTTCTCAATATAATATCGTTTTGACTGGATACATTTATTCCAACAATGTTCAAGTTTTTTAAAATCGTCTGTAAAGTAAAATTTATCAAAACCTCTAAACTTCGATTCGAAAAACGATTACTTCATTACTTGATCGAAATTTTTCAGTAAGTCTTTTTTTCAGATTTGGAAACAAGAAATAAGCACAAGGTGCCAAATCTGATCGATATGGTGGATTAGAAACTAATTCGTAGTTTTACTGTTGCAATTTTCAACGAACGAGCTGATGCATTATCACCAAAAGAAAGCACTTTTTTCTTTTGCAAATGTGGTCGTTTCTACTGCTTGATTTCATCATTAAGTCGATCCAGTAATGATATACATAATAATAAAGTCCTGTTATCGTTTTTTCAAGTAATCAATAAATATTATGCATCCCAAAACATAGTTGCCATAACCTTCCTAGCTTATGGAAGCACTTTGGAGCAGTTCCACCTTGGTTTCTAGAGTATAATAATGAATCCCTGTTTCATAAACAGTAATAAATCGACGCAAAAATTCGCTTGGATTATCTTGAAACAATAAATTCTAAATCATGCGTTGAAGTTGTCACACGTTTGCTTTTTTGATCATTGGTTAACAAACGCAGCACCCATCTTGCTGATAGCTTTCTTATGTCCAAACATTTGGGCAAAATTTAAACCGTTGCACAGTTGACATGTTCACGCATCACCCAAAACCATGTCATAAATTTTATCGATGTTTTCTTGAGTAGTGACTTTACTTAGTCTACTGGACGTTCAGCATCTTTTGTGCTGGTACCACCATAATGAAATTTCGCAAACCACTTATTTATCATTTTAATCGACGGTGCGGAGTTTGAGTAATATTTATCCAACTTTGTTTTTGTTTCTGGAATTGTTTTTGCATGAAAAAAATAGTGGCAAAATTCATTTTTGAGAAAAAATGACAAGTAGTTAGCGTTAATTAAATTTTTTTCACAAGAAAACAACAAAAACAAAAGTTGACATAATAGTTTGAAATTTTATAATATGTAGACCGGTGACAGACTGATTTTTATTTGATTTTTACCTTTTTTTTAGCCCTAAAAAAGATAAAAAACTATTTACGATTTTCTTTGGGACAGAGCAAATTTAATGAAATTAGTATTTTATATAATATAAAGAATGACTTATTTTTAACAACTTAAATATGAGTGATTTTATATTAATCAATTTGTTAAAGAAAAAACTAGGAAAATAAATAATATATAAATTACTTTTGTTTTTTGTTTACTTTAAAGTTTGTTGCGGTTTATACAGGGTATCCCCAGATACACTTTACATAATAGAGCTAATAGAGGACACTTTTCTAAGAAACATTTTTAACAAATTTTTTTTTCTCAATTCAAGTCTTCGAGAATTAGTCCTCTTTAAAGCATTTTTTTTTAATTTCCACATTCGTGTGGAATAGCCAGACCTAGAAAATATTGATTTTTTGGTAAAAATGGATTAGTCCTATTTTAAAGAGCGCGAAATAGTCTACAAACTAGATTTAAACCTTTTATTGTCTAAAATGAACGACTTTCGAGTTATAAATTAAAGTAAGTAAAAAAAAAGTTGAAATATTCGAAAATTTTTTATTTTGTTTTTTCCAAAACTGTATCTTTTAAACGAAACATTTTATATTACAAAAATACTGACGCCCCATTCTGGATAGGAAATTTAATAGACTACAACTTCTGCCTAGTAAAATTTTTTGAAAAACCAATTTCTTTCACAAAAAATAAAAAAATAGTAAACAATGCAGCTACAAAACAAAAAATTAAATTAATTAATTTTATTAGAAAATTAGTTTATTAATGAATACATCTTTTAAAACAATCACGACTGTGTATTAAAAATAAGGGTAGTCATTTTAAATATTTACTTAAATAATGTAATAGCTTCACCTTAATAATAAAATAATTTTTCAATAAGAATAAAAATTTTGTGAATTTAATTATTTATTTTATACAGGGCCGTAGTTAGACATTTGCCATGGAGGGGGTTTTAAAAATTACAAGAAAAGGTTAGCATATGCATGTATTTTAAATTAGTTTTTGTAATCAGGAAATACCAAGCAAAAATTACAATAATTAAAAGTATTTTTGCAGATAAACTGATATATACACAGTACTGTGAAAATGAACCGCAACAGTACCTGTTTTTTGCATTAAAACGTATTGACCATTATAAAGGGGTTGGTTTAGGGTAACGCTCATTTAAGTACTTCTACCTGCATTTCCTTATGACCTTTTCACCACAAAATAAAAATTTTAAAATATTATTTAAATATTTAGTTTCATACTATTAAATTAAATTTATGAATTGTTTGCGTACAAAAATAATTGGTTTGGACACAACACACATAAAATAAATCAATCATATTTCTTTTAAACCGAATTTATTTTTAGGTGAAAAGGTCATAAAGAAATGCAGGTAGATGTACTTAAATGAGCATTACCCTAAACCAACCCGTTTACTGTGAAAATTACCCTTTCTGATCTTTCAAATTTTTTTACTTTGTACTTGCACTTTTCCAGTTTACAATTAAGGGATGAATTAAGCATTGTAAAATTTTCTTGGGCTTTTAACTTTACTAAAGAAACTATATTACTACAAATGTTAAAGTTTAAAAAAAGTGCAGGTGAAAGTTATAAAACCATGGGGGTTAACCTTTAAGCACTCTTTACACTTGGTTACAAAAATGACCTGCCGCTTTTATTACTTCCTTTGTACTTCAATTTTTTTAGTTGAAAGTGTAGAGATGAATTTATCTGTCGTATTAATTACTGTTTATTTATTTTGCTTTCACGTGCACATCGGAAACATTTCTTAAATGTAGTAATTATTTAGAATTACTAAACCCATGGGAGGGGTTTGAACCCCCCCCTTATATACGGCCCTGATTTTATAGCTGCCTTGTTTATTATTTTATGATTTTCTGTGAAATGAATTGGTTTCGAAAGCCATTAATTTTAGACAAAAAATGTAGATTTAGTTTTTAGATTACTTTATGCTCTTTAAAAAAGCACTAATCCATTTTTACTATAAAATTAATTTTCTTCGAGCGATGGTCACACTAAAGCGGAAATTTAAAAAATAGTACATTATGCAACAAGGAGATAAAGTGACCAATTTTTGACCCGAGGGTAAAGGTTTGTTTGCACGAGGGCAGCAATTACCCTCAGGTCAAAAGTTACTTTATCCGCCCAAGGTGCATATACTATTTTTTGCAATTACGAGAGGTAAAGTAAGAACTTTACCAATTACGAATTCTTTTTTGCTCGCTGTGACTACTTTTTTGCCTTAGGACAAAAAAATGTTATTTTAAACCCGCAAATCGGGGTGGATAGTGACTACTTTAGTCCCGCAATTGCAAAAACGCTTTAAAGAGGCCTAACTCTCGAAGGCTTGAATGTAGAAAAAAAATTTTGTTAAAAATGTTTCTTAGAAAAGTGTCCTCTATCATCACCTAAGTTATATAAAGTGTATCCAGGGAGACTCTGTATATATTTTTGTATGAATTTTATGTTTTCGTTTAGGGTAATAGTAATAAATTAACTTTTTTATTTTGTATTTGTGGATTTTCTTTTGAAGAGAGGCGCATTAATTTTAGTAGCCCAGGGGAGTATATCTTAGGACGGCCCAGAGGTTCATTATGGCACAAAAAGTTTTTAAACAGTCATAGCCGATACCACGGAGTCTCGTGGCCAAAATAATACAACGATTTATTTCGTACGCTTTTTTAATGAGCGGAGATGAGTTGTATGTCGTCATGAGTATGACTTTGGCATACAGTTATCATAACTAATAAAATAAGTAATAAGTAATGACTAATTTGAATCCAAGTCCACGCACACTTGATTCACCAAATGTTAAATTTTCGTCACATTTTTTACACTTGGTTATTTTTTTCTCTAAGCGTTAAAAAAAATATCATAAAAGTTTATTAAACGGTATCCTAAAAGCCTATTCACCTATACATTATAAAATTTTCGTTAAAATTTCCTTAAAATTTGTAGATTTGCAGATTTGTGTTTACACTTTTATCACCAAACACATCATAAAACTCACTATATTTTTTAGTAAACACAAATCTGCAAATTTACAATTTTTAAGAAAATTTTAACGATAATTTTAAGCAAAATTTTATAATGTAAACAGGCTATAATTCTATAATTTATTATTAGCGTTTCCATTGCATTCTTTTTTAGTTTTTTGCGGATGCACTTGTGGTAACGGTTTCGTTTTTAAATTTTTGAGGTTTTAGTATTTTCGATATTTTTTTTACTTTTCAATTTTAATTCTATTATTTTTCAAATTTAGTATTTGAAAAATATAAGTTTATGAAAAAAAAAAAATTGAAAATTAAAGGTGAAAAACCATTTTATTAAAACAAAAAAAATTGTATCTTAAAAAATTTCACACTAAGGGCCAGTTGAACAATGTGAGTTTAAACCAGAAAATTTGGGTTAATCAATGAAATACATCGAAAAGCTGTTTTTTAAGAAATATTATTGGTTAATCTAAATTTTTTGGTTTAAACTCACATTGTGCAACGGACTTAATTTAAGAAAATTTTCTTAATTTGAGAAAACAAAACTTGCTCGTTCAATATTATTTGATAGTTACAGAGCCGGATTAATTCAACTCTTGGCCCGTAGTAAATATTACTAAGTTTTGTATGATAATAAAAAATGAAATACATATAACATACAGTATATAATTTCAACAAATTACGTGCATTTTTCTAGTCGTCAAATCCTTCTTTCGTAAACCGTGACGAATAGCTTGAATCAGTAACTTTGCAAACAAAACAGAAAATTTGTCCTTTAGTTTCTAAATAATATAACTAATCTCTCACCTCTCACGTGAGTTTTATTTGTTGGTTTATAGGTATATATGAAAAACCACTTTTGACAAAATCTTGGATTATTTTCTTTATCGTACGTTTTTTTTTTTTAAGACAAGAAATCTTTGTTCATATGCTACTTTGCTACTTTCGTTTTGATATTGGCTTATAGAAGTACATTGAAAGAATGTACTATGCTTTCTGCCTCTCTTTGGCTTGAAGATGATATGGTTAATTAGGAGAACTTGATTTGAAAAGTGTAACTTTTTTTCATCTTTTGCTTTACACTTTGCACTTCCAGAAGCGTAATCTTAATCTGGGTTACTGGTTATGAAAAAGTATTTTACCTTAGTATTTTACTTATATAGTATAAAATAAACTACAAAACAATTATTGCAAACCGACGAATTTGTCGGTTTAAAAAATAATTGGCTTTATAAATTTTTTTTTTTTTTAATTTATCTTTTACTGAAAAAAGTTAGTGGCTCTGTGGCTAAAGTAGAAGAAAATTTCGGTATAAATTTTTATTTTTCAGATTTAGCTTATAAATATTTGCTACTTTAAGTGCGGGGCCCGTAGCATTTACTACATCTGCTATATGGCTAATCCGGCACTGGATAGTTAGAATAATGTGATCATATGTCCCGCTTTCAGGATGTGTCCTGCTATCGCCAGAATACCCCGCTAAAACCCGCTTTAACAAAACAAAAGCGTAGCAGCAAAATTTTACTCCTTGAGTTAAAAAGAAGCTCATCAAACTACACAAGATTAGATTTTAATTTTAATACTTTCAATGACATGTAATAATTATTTAAAGGTGTCCCGCTCCGGGGCAAAAAATTGGTGGGTTCGCGCAAAAAGCTTTTGCGAAGAATAAACAAAAATTTGCGAAAATATACCTTATTAGTTTGCTATTTTAGATAGATAATTGTGGGATTTTGCGTTGATGAACCTCTGTTAATATCGAAAACATGTTGAAAAACATTAATATAATTTTAAAATTTTACACGGTAGATGACGCTGTATATATAATTGTCAATAATTATTATTTTAATGAATCGCAGAATTCTGTAATTTTTTTCACGTTTATTTTGATTATCGAAAGTTTTAGCTTATAAAATCGATAATAATAAATTATTTTGATTTTTTTTGAATTACGAGATAGGATATAAAATGCTATTTGGCGTAGGCGGGGAATAGGGAATCCAAAAGATTAGATTAGAAATAAAATGGGAAAGGATCGGAACGCAAGTTATAGTTGTAAAATTAAAATTGGATTTAAATCCCAGACGTTTGTAGTTGTAGAAGTTGGCGGTTTAACGATCTGTAAGGGAAGTCATGCTTGGTTTTGTAAAGCGGGTACAGTTACTCGCCCTGATGTATGAATGGCCTGTAAAGGGCGTTGCTCTTGGGCGGCGGCACAACCCCCACCTCGAGCGCGGGAACTCACAATCCACACGTTGTGCAATATTTGTGTTGTTTTCGGCGATAGTAAGCGTTCGAACAGATACATTTGCGCAAAGTGGGAGAACAATTAACAAGGACGCTAAGTTAATATACAGGTCTAGTTTAGTGTCGTCGCCGTTCTTTAACGATAATAATATTGCCGTTTGCGTGAAAACAAAATTGGCGGCGGCGTGGTGGCAAGTGTCCCAATCGATGCAGTCGTGATTAGTGGTTAATTTTTATTAAGTCGTGCGTACTATCGGTTACACAGTGGTAGAATGTTATTGCGTATTTATCAATATGTGCTGTTTTGTGTACATGCGTGACGCTTCATAGCCACAGCCTTGTTATCGAATACTATACGGCAGCGCCTGCGCGTTTCTTGTTTACAACTAGTCATAGCCGCACTTGTACGTACGAAGTGAAACTACGCAGTTCAACAATTGTATATGAAATTTTAATGTATTAGACAAAGACGCATAGTAGTCTACATGTCTACCGCCAGACAGAAAAGTCCAGACGGCTACAAACACATGACCGACCTCGCCAAGATGGATGAAATGTGTAGTATTTTAGTCGAGAGTCAGTAGTTAAAGTCAACGCGAGTGTATACGTTAGAAAAGTTGAGTGCTATATGGAGAGTTGATGCGATTTCTTCGTTGCAATAACAACACGCGTATACTAGCCAAGTAAAGTTCGTTGTTTTGGTAGCTGCTGCGGAATGTTTGTCTGTCTACTAAGTTAGTGCGTGTCTGGTGCTATTTACAGACATTCTGGTTTCAAATATCGGCTTCTTCCATGTCCAGTCTGCTCACAACGCAGCAGGAAACGCTACCTTTCATTGACCTGGAATGTTGACGTGTTTAGTGTTTTAAGTATTGGGCATAAGGAATTTGTGCAGTATTCTTGTAGCCACTTATTTTAATGTCGTAGCGCGCATATTGATGTAAATTAATAATAATAGTGCAAGTGACTATTTCGCATTTATATTCTCCTCCGTGTTGTTATTATTATTATGCGACGTAATTTCAAAGCGGTTGGCGTATAAGACAATCGACCGATTATGTCGGTGAAAGGTTCCAATTTAAACCCTGGCAATGAGTCGGTGGTACGTGTGGGCTACTTGAAAAAGTTTAAAACCTTCAAAAAAAAGTATTTCGTGTTACGCGCCGAGGGACCCGAGTCGTCCGCGCGTCTGGAGTATTACGACTCGGAGAAAAAGTTCAACAACGGCCAAGCGCCGAAGCGTTGCATTCCCCTAAAGACGTGCTTCAATATCAACAAGCGAGTGGATACAAAACATAAACACGTGATCGCTTTATACACTAAAGACGACTGTTTTTGTATCGTCTTGGAATCGGAAGAAGAATTGGAAGCGTGGCTCAAAGCCCTATTGTCGTTGCAACACGGAGAGGAGGCGGCGGACGGCGAGACGCCTCGTCCCACGTTTGGTAAGCGTCTCACTCATATATCATCGTCAAGGTCAGACGGAAATATTTGGGTATCAACCCGTGCTAAATTATGAAGCGCCAAGTCTCCAATTTTTCTAGCGTCCGTATGAAAAATTATTTTACTTACTCTCCATGTTTTGGCTTTTATTATTATTATTGCTCTTGACCTTTTTGTTTACGTTCTAAGATTATCACATTTTTTTATAATATCAATTGCACCATCGAAAATTTAATTTGTATGTATTTTTACCATCACAATATTCCAGTAGCAATTTATTTAAATCGCCAAAAGTGTAACCAGATCTTGAATACTGACCTGCTTTACAAATCTTTCCTTGTATATTTTGTCTCAACTATTGTTATTGTCAAACTTTTGGTATTTCTTTGATAACTTTTTATCGCTTTGATAAGTCTCTTGTTAAGTCCAACGAAGACGGTCGGTCAATAACAAATAATGATAAATATCCGATAAGATACGTTTCGGATAGGACTAAAGGAAAATTTTACCTAATCAATTCACTATGTATTAAGGCATTTTACAATTTCCTTTCGTGAACTAATCTCTCAAATATTTTGTTTTCAATTTCATCCGTGCTGCAATATCTACTATAGTAGATAGTATAGTACTTGGTTTGCTAAGGTTACAAAACAACCTGAAACTGTGCCACGATTTACAAAATCAACTATGACGTAGTTTGTTAAATAAAATTGATATGTTTATGAGTTGTCAAATATTGGGATTTTCCCTACATTTTAAAACCAATGAACTTGTGATTATCTACACTGGTTGGTAATTTTACGTCGGTGAAAAATTGATTTATTATTGGGATTCGAAAGGAAAGTTGCAGGAAAGTAAGATATTATCGATACAACTTGCCTCATTTGGGTTTCGGAATTTCCAATTTGTTTAATTGGATTAATTGGAATTTTCTTTTGTGCCGGATAACTTATTTAGAAATTAAACAGCAATGTCTCTGATTTTTTTTACGAAGAAACCTAATTCGAAAAAAGTTTGTTTTACTATTGCCCATAGACCTACAGTTTAACGTGGAATTTTAACCACGGCGGCGGCACAAAATATTTGAAAGCAAACTGGAGTAGAATCTGTTACATCAAACTTAGGGCAAACCCGAAAAAACTACTGGAATGTATTTTAGTAAAATAACAATCGTAAGTAACATAAGCCCTGGGGACTTATTTTCGAGCTCATGCAAATCATTATATTTCGACCAATCAGAGCATGCGAATACTTCATTTGCATACGAAAGTATAGGAATGTGACAACAGTGTTACCCAGAGGGTAGTCTTTGTGTGTTAATTAGACTAAAGACTGTTTTATTTTTACAATATCTCTCATGTTATCCAGATAATGGCTCTCGTGGTGAAAATTCGCTTATGATTGGTCCAGACAAAATCGACTGAAACAATCACATAAACAATAAACTAATACAAAAGGAAAGGATGGTAATACTGCAATCCTTCTTATTACGCGGCATATTAATAATACGGTTTCGATATAACGCGGTTTGAGTTATTCGCGTAAGAAAGTACAAAATCGTGATTGTATACATAATATTTCCTTTCGATGCATTTCCCCGAACAAGTTAAATACAGGGCAAGCGATAGAAACTTCAATTAGGACTGTCACGCAAAACCGCGGAAATCTGGTTATATCAGTCCTTGTACTATGACAAATCTTGTAAATTTTTTATAGGACTCAAACTTTATTTGTATTTAAACTAATCGAGTTAAAGCAAGTTTCTACCACAAAAATCTCGATCTATTTTTATCGCACCGTAATTATTATAATTTAGAAGTTGTTTTTGTCAACATCTGATCTTGAACCGGTATCGTTTAACTCCAACTGGAGATTTTCCTCGAAGTTGGCGCAGTCGGGAAGCGAACTAAAGCATATTTATGGCCACCTCTAACGCATACCAAACATTTGAAAACGTAAGCACGCTCTTTATTATTATTCTACGAGCAATTTGAGTAAAACTTGGCTAAATTTCAATTAATTAATTTCTGTTGCAATAAATTCACGATGGAAGATTTCCAAAATGGAAAGTTACAAGTTTTTTTATATTGTATCCCGTGATTTTATTCTGGTAAACAAAGTTAATTTAGTTGCACAATATATAGGTATATCGCACAACATACTTGCGTAGAAGACAATAATTCGATAAGTAGAAATCGGCATTACGTACCTACTATATTTTTATTTGTAGCAATACAAACATGCGTAACGTATATTCCTTTGTTATTCTCCGTCAGTCAATGTCCTATTTAGGTACCTACATTGATTATCGTGTTCTATATAATGAGATTCTATTAACTTCTAATTTAATTTTTTCCAAAAATACACGAAATACATTCTCATGGAATTTTTTTCACATCCAATTTGAAGGTCTAACATATTGATGAAATATCCCTGTTTTGATGTTCATCCGTTCGCCGTGACAGTGTCCAAGGTACTGCCGAATACTTCACGCCGATGTATTCGCTACCTTGATAATGGCTAGACGGGGTCAGCGGATATATATTAGGCATCTGATGCAAATAGGTTAAATATAAACTGAAAATCTACATTTTTATTATTCTACAAAATGCTCACTTTCCTGATATATACGCACGAGTATACTATTTAACTTTTAAATGGCGAACGAATGCTTTTGCTTTAATACCAGAATTTAATTCACATTGTTTTTGGTATAATGACGATCTTCCTTTCCGAAAATGTATGTATTTTATAGTATTTTGTTATTCTAATTACGCTCAATTGGTTGAAATTTTAAACCTGGAAGACCATTTTATTACAAAAAATTTAAATTGGTCTGAGCCAAAATGACTTACTAAAACATTGTAAAGTTGGTTTTAATGGGATCTGGTATTAACTGTTTCCTGGGGTAACTGTGTGTAAGTGTCAGCATATTGATGATACGATATAGGACAAGCATATTATAAGATATTACGATTTACATACTTTGTATTTAATAGTTTTCTCATTATTGTTTCATAGGATGAAGATGTCATATTGTATGTATGCTGACCAACTTTTGTGTTATCGAATGTGAAATTCCCGAATTTCATACAATAACAAATAATATTTATTTACCTTGAAATTTAGTGATTATTAGAATTTATAGAAGTTGTAATGATTGTCGTAATACTTTATACGTTTTCTATTGCCATACATATTTTATCGCTTTCAATAATTGTATACGTACATTATTTTCAGTTTTACCTTGTTATCACTTATTTATTCAATGCATGGTTGTTGAACATGTAATTGGATTATAAATAATCTATAATATAGTTCAAAACTTTTTAAATAAAAATATAATTTTTTCTAATTCAATTTATACATAGTTACCAAAAACAACCCATAATTTGGTTAATACATTATACAATAGATTCTCAAATTCTTGTATAATTTCAAAACGAATTGCATGAAGGAGCATAGAATAATATTGTATAATATACTACTGGATACATGGTACCTACGTAGTACATATTTATATGCAGGATATATCCTACATTTCCTATAATATTCCAATTCATTAGTGCTTTATCAATGCAATTGTAACAAATCCAAGTTCCTACGTATATAACATTAATTACTTCTATGACGCAATGAGTAGCTCTTGTACTTGACATCAGCAAATACGTCAGGATTTGATATTATTTCTAAAACCTATTGTTTTGCAAAAAAGAAAACATTCCGTTTGCTGGGATAACTTAATTATTTAAAATTCTAAATGATAATACGCTGACGTGTTTTTGAAATTTAGCATATTGCAGCAAAAATATAACTGGTCTAGAAAATAATATAATACAATTTGAATTTGTCGCTTTCATTATAAAAATTAGACCTCAATTTGTTTCATCAACCGTTCAATCATAAAAGCACATAAATTAGACGTGATAAACAAGTGTGAATTTTTAAAGGAGAAAAACAGGAAACAAAATTTATTTTTTGTGGGGTCGGGTCACCCACACCCTGACAACGATACTGCACAGTTTCCATATTAAATTTATTAAGATTAAATTACAGATGTTATTTACTGCGTCTTTACAGTTTTTAAAATTACTATTTGGGCTTTGTGCATGTACAGACTTAAAGAACTTCACTAGTTTTTTTCGCAGGATTCTCCAGCACGCCCAAAATTTTTTACGGAGCAATAACAATTTTGATAGTGGTCTATTGATATTTGGAGAGTTTAGAAAATTTATCTTGTTCAATTTTTTGAATTATTCGCTTTTACTTTTGATTGTGATTACCTACATAAGAAATACCTTTACTTTCTTATTGGATACTTCTGTGAATTTAGATTAACTTTTTATAAATTAACCGAACTAGAGTCTTGTGAAATAAATCCCAGTGTAGTTCACACTTTTATCGATAGAAGTTGCTCAAGCGAAGATAAGAGCTGATGGTTTTGCGCAGAAAGCTAACGCTTCAACGTAATGAACCAATGAGTGAATATTAAATTTTTCTATAAATCGGGGAAAACCCTAAAAGAAACTTAAGAATCGATCGTTCCAAAGATGAACGTGAGGATGTTCAAGATGGAAGCCAGATGTAGTTATCCGTTAATATTTCGAAATATAGATTTGATTGTATCAGATCGTGAAATTCTGGCTAAAGATGGCCATATAATAGCAGATGAATGATGTGAAGATCTGGGCTAACGACGCTGTTGAGCTTGATCCAGTCAACGCCATTCACCAAGCAGCAGATTTTGCTTCTTCAAATGAAAATGATTTCATTAAAAAAATTGATAATGTTACTTAAATTGTTTTTCTTTTTATGGTGTGAATCCGGGAATTAAATTGCCAAACTCCGTATTTCATATTTTCTTATTCTCTGTTATTTAATTAGATAATGCCATATTTTTGATACAAGAAATCGGTAAAGAACTTTCGTGAGTAATTAATAATTGCGCAATGTGCAACACTAATTCAAGGATAGAAAACAGTAATTAATTTTTTTTGTTTTTAAGTTTACATTCGAATGGTTATCGAGCTACTTTTGTATTCTATTGGGAAATAATGTCTACCGCTTCGGTATTTATTTACTGAATTGTAATGACTCGTAAATTTAACATGAACTTCTAATCATTTCCATAATATCGAAGAGAATATTACAAAAATCTAAAAATAATGGAAAAAGGTTTACCACATGATATTGTGTACAAACGTTCGACATAATTTTGAAATAATTTAAAAAATGTTATCTCCGGAAGTTCATGTGACTTTCTTTATCGTAAACAGTAACAAGAGTTTCTTTGAAGTTTAATTGTACAAAATAGTCTTGTGATACTTGAATGTATGTACATAACATATTGTGACGCATACGTACTCGAAAATAATTTTTTTACATGAATTTGCTTTTTTTCAAATCTTCGATGTACGTCACGTATTTTCTAAATACGCCGATTTACCTTTCAAAATTTTTACACCTTACGTTTTTGATGTTATTTTTTATGAATGAAAATATTTTTTTAATGTTTTATTTGTCTGTAAATCTTATTGTAAACAATATAACAGGAAATTGTTAATGTGTTTATTAATCCTTGATTTTAGAAACTTGTTTTTTCGTTGGATTCATTGTATGAGCTGTTGTTTTCTAGCACGAAACAATATCACAACCAATATTCCATTCATTAATTTTTTTAAAATTCTATTTGAATCATTATGAGATGCGATGGCATTGTGATGCGAGCACGTCCCTGTTCCATTTTCAATGGTACCTACCTACTACATCGTTCGAACTCTATAATTGTAAGTAAATAAAAGTTAGTGATGTGAACTTTTATGGGGGGTTGTAAGGATGTAAGGTCCTGGATTTGTTGTTACATGCAGTAATAAAACCTGCACGTTTACGTTTTCATTTTATTTGACTTTTATTGCCATTGGAAAATGTGTCCTGCTTAGATACTGCAGAATTTTCGTTGTCAATGCGGAAGCAGCGGGTATTATTAAATTTTCTGCACAGAAAACTTTGACCGTACAACTTCCCAAGATTATTTTTATTTTACAACCGCATCTACTTAAATAAACGCCCCCAAGTTCACGATTACTTAAAAACAATTTTCGATTACAATTTTGAAGATACTCTTACATTTTGTTCCTTATTTTAGAAAGGTTGAAATAGTTTTTGGTTTATTTTCGTTGCATAGACATCCAAAGCAGACAAAAAGAAATGAGTGGCGTTCCACTGTACTTTGAACTACTATTTGTCTGAGTTCCATGGTTAATTATAGACGTGCTTATTATAATTATTAATGTAAGTAAAAATCATTACATTTAATCTGGTTTCAGGCTTACTATCCTCTCAAAATAAAATATATGTATGTATGTATTTTCCAGTTCAAGATAACATATTTAAATTTATAACATTGTTTACAGATAAAAAAAGTTTTTATTAACTTATTTTGTTTATTTGGTATGATTTAATTGAACTAATTATTGTTATTGACCTACAAATTTAGGAAAAATTTTCGAGTTGCTTTTGTTTGTAATAGCGATTACTCTTATCATTAATCGTATTAGTATGTTGAAATATAATTTTAAATTTCTCGAGAAATGTGTGTATTGTTTTTTTAGGTAACACTTTTCTTCGCTCTTGTTGTCAGAGATATTTTAAGTGCGTACTTGGATTTATAATTTATTAAAAATAATTCAAACATAATGAAATGTTTCGCTAATTAATTTTAAAAACCTACCGAGCAAATTAGGAACCAGTTCCACATACACATTTTGTTGGTAGGTGCCGATATTTACACGTAGCAGTACATTGAAAAAAATGTATAGCAATTTTTACTACAATTGCAGCACAAAGTACCACAACGTATTATTAAAATAGTGATATGTAGTAATATTCTATAAAATTTAATAAGGATTATTTTGTAGAATGAGAGTCTATAAACCTGTAGTAATTTTTAATATTTTTACTAATAGTTTTTGTAGGAAAGATTTTAACTTATCTAACAATAAACGCTATAATCAAATTTCTACAATAATTTTTGGTAAAGAAATTTCAATAAATTGTGTAAAGAAGTATTACAAAATATTTAGGACTATTTATTTGGTAGGAAATTTTTTCAGTGGAATTTTTGTAAATATAATGGAACTTGAATAACACGAAAAAACGTTTGTTTACTGTTCGGATCGGTAGTGATTCATGGGAAAATCCCGATTTAGCGATGAGAGTATCGCCCCGCATAAAAAATAATTTTATTTTGTCGGAAATGGAATTGATAATCGATAATCAAGATATGGTTTTCATTGATCTCAATGCAAATTTAATTCTAATAAATTTTTAACTAATTTTTCAAAAAAATAATAATAAGTTCAAAAAGGTTTTATTCTATATTTTGCGGCGGGAGGGGGGCACTTATTTATAATAATTAAATAATTAAAAATTAACTTCTTGACGTTCGTTTGCTAATAAAATTTTTTTTAAATATTAATATTTTGATATACCAAGATTATGTGGCATTGTATTTAAATTTATTGAATTTTTTTGTAAACATTTAATCAAGGAATGGCATTTTTCTTGGAAATGTGTTTTGAAACGGTTCCATAACTTGAAAAACAATTACATGTAAAAAAATTTAATTCAAAGTACGTTTTGTGAACATAATTTCGCCATGTAGTTGCTGTTGGTTGAAAAAAATTGTATTATTTTACATAAACTAAAAATTAAATTAATTTAGGAATTTCCAATTTCAAAGTTTACAATTTCGAAACAATATTAGTAGTGGTTATTTATACTTGGTATAATACAAAAACATTGTGTCCTTAGAATTCATTACGCACACACTGTTTTGGATTAAATTTTTCGGCAAAAAGTGATTATAGGCATTATACAATATTGTTACAACATTTTGTAATTAACGTCATTATGTGACAATATTGTTTTCTTTTTCACGTAGTAAAAATTGCGAGTCCAAGGTAAAGTAATCAAAGTGCAACGCGTGTATGTAATAAATAACGGCTAATTAAAAATAAACGATATGACTACGGTGCAGATAAAATTTATTTTCATTTAAAATCAAGTTCCAACATAGCATTTTTAAATGTCGTTACGTAAAACCGATTGCGAAGCTGCTATTGCAAAAATATAATCACTTAAAAAAAACTATTAAAGTGGGAGGGGGAGGGGTTGAGTTATTGGCCCGAAATTTCAAGTAGGAAATTTTACTTTCGGTTAGGCTTCCCATTCAACAAGGACACTGGTTGCAAAAAGGTTTTACATTGAATTTATATTTTTATGAAGATCTCTTTCTCTCTCTCTTAAAGATAAGTTAATAAATATAGAGCCGAAAAGTAGAGCTAATTAGTGGAAAGTTGATTTTACAAAAAAATATTAGATTGCAATGTGGTATTTGCATTCTATTAATATATTAATAATAATCTATATAATATATTTATAATATACCAATATTATATTTAATATTTATTTATGGCACCAGCCTAACCTTTGTAATATTATGTTTAAAATTTTAAATCATATGATTTAATTTTTTTAAATATAAAAAAAACGAAAATGTCGAATGGTGAAATGGGATTTTAAGCGCATTTGTATCTTGAATAAATGGATGAGTTTCACTATTTTTTTATTTGAAAGTAGAGGCCAAACTGAGCATTCACAATTTTTTCCAAAATTTTTTGAGTGCGTCTAAGGTAAGAAAACAATTGTTAAAAAACCGGCCGATGACGTCACGGGCCGGCTATTTAAAAAAATAGCGCGACTTTAGAAGCTAATAAAAACAGCTCGGTTGCCAAGTCGAAACTGTTGAAAGTTGGTAAGGTAGAGATACCAATCTCACATGTTACACGTGATATCTAGTAGTTGTTCGTCTTGTTTTGATATTCAAACAGCTGATCCTTAGTTTCAACAACAGCACATAATCATGGTTAATTTTCATTGGTCAATCATGGCGCTCAGTTTAAATACTTTTCCAAATTTCAAAAAAAAATTTAAAATCTTAGGCTTGAGTTTTGAGACCAACTAATTATACAGATAAATAGCATTTTGATCAAAGTTTTATGTTGATATATTATTCTATTCTAAATCTGTGACTAGTTAAACTCATCCATTATAAAGCTTGACTTCCTCCCAATCTCAAAATATTCTTGAAAATAAACTGCACTTTCAGTCTAAATATACTGAAAAAAATGTCTTGAGTTTTCATTTTTGAACCAAATGAGTAAGTTTTCTCTACTTCCCATTTATGATTAACAACTTAGTCTCCTTCTAAGTTTACAAATTTTTAGATGCATATACTGCACTGTTTTCGAGATATATTAGGAAGATATTTAACAATTGGTTTTCTGTTTTTTAAATAATTGGTATTATATCTAGAATATTATTAGTTATTTCATATTAATATTGGGTGAAATGAAAACTAAGATTCGGGGATTCCCAAACTCTAATTTTCATTGTACTATGCGATAGAGATTTTTCATTGAGTCTGAGATAATAGGAGAACGTATTACAATTTTAAAATTCCAATAACATCTGTCGATGAGAATAACATAGCAACCAATCAATTTGCATGTTGATGCGAATTTATGTTATTTGTGATGACTTCCTGAAGAAGTTTTATTTTATATTTGAAACAGCTTTTAAATAATTGACTATTGCGAAATGTGTTGTTTTTGTTTTCCACATACTCAAGTTATGCCAATGAGCGATTTATAAAGGTTGTTTTGTTAATCTTTGAAAGTGGTATGCATATGAAATATTTTAATTTTAAAACTCCAATATTGTTTTTAATTTCATGAGTCATAGGTTCCTTTGATCTAGAATGCTCGTTAATTGGAACATTGCAATGCCTGCTGCATGCGTGATATTTTATGTTTCTGGTAGTAAACCGCATTGTGTTGTTTGTAAACAAGTATTTCGTAATATCCGAAGGATAATGACTAAATATGCTGAATTCCAAGAAGTAGTATTAGTTCTAATTATACATTACATGATCTATGTAACAAACACTATTCTAAAAATATAATATATGATAATATCTCGAAAGTTGACCTTAGGCAATTGTTTGTTTTCAATGAGTTCGTAAAAATGCAAATTTTTATATATCCCCGGGAAGATTAAATCATATTTTAAAAAATTTGTAAAATGTTCTTATATTCTCGTTTGCTCGTTGACAATTTTTACTCACCATTGAAGAAATTGATTTATGACAAAACGAGCATATGGATATTTTTATCGTTGGAATGGTTCACTGTAATCTGTGTTTATTGTTTCTGGCGATAAATTTTATTTTATAATTGTGTATTTTTAAATTTCCGATTTGTTGCATAATATTTTTTATTCTGTTTATCTGGTTTTTGAACGTCTGCCACCTGCTTCATGGTCTGCTGATTTGATATAGCCATTGTAATCATTTGCATTACACAGATACGGTAGTTGTAATTTTATTAGTTTGTGTAATATGATGGAACCGTTGGTTCGTCTATGTACCATCTTCCATAATAATTACCCGTGATTAAAATTTTTTATTTTGATATCTCATTATTATTCAAATTATCCAAGTGTTGCTTATTAGATTGTAATTCATCACAAATCGGTGCTATCCTGTATTATTCATAGAAACTCACATCTTTCAATGTTGCTCTTAAATTTTAGGTGGTGTGGTATTTTTAACCCAGACGAAGTACATGCCAAAGTGTATTTCATGGATAAGACAGTTCAAAGTATTTTAGAAATTAAGAACAAACTTATTTTTCAACGTAAGAGTCAACCTATTGCCACAGTTTATCGTCGTAATATTGATTTTTGATAAAATATTTAGTTTATTCATATTTCCTCAATGCTTATCTGGTTTTAATATCGGAATTATTTACCTCGTACATACAATATTTTCTCCAAGAATCGATAAGTATTTGTTTTGTGATGACGTCTTCTAATTTTTTGATTAAAATGGGCGACGAATTTTTTCATCATCGATTTATTCATGGTGGTAAGTTGATTGAACACCGAACTTATCAAGATAATGAATAATGGGAATTGAAACGAAAATTTTTGCAAAAATTTTTAAACTTGCTCGACCAAGCTTACAAATTTGCAGTGGGCGTGGTTAAAGCTTGCCAACTGAATTTTAGTAAATAATTATAAAAATTTACTACATTGTATAATAATTTACTATTTACGAAAATCGTAAATGAAAGATTCATATTATAGCCAAGTTTTAACGAATTTAAAATTTTGTTGATAAGGCTAAGAACGTGGTGAATTTTGGTTTGCAATATTTTTCACAGCAAGTTTTCATCGATTTCTCTAAGGTTTTCTTCAAATAAACGCTTTTCTTAAGACATCAAAGAGAAATATTTTTTGTACTGCTTTTTGATTACTGTAATTAAAACTTTTACTTACAAAATCAATCGATGCGATGATGAGACAATAAACAACAGAACAACACTTTCCATTTAGTTTCTCAGCAATTTTTAACGATTATTTAGATTTTTTAAATTGTTATTCAAGAAAAATGTTTAGCCTTACCTTGATATATAGTTGAAAAAAGCGTTTATTATTTAATTATACATTTTAATCGTAATATTTCAATATGTTTTCCCTTAAAAACCCTCTTGTGCAATATTTTACCCGGTTTGAACCTCGAAGGCACAATTTTGTTGGTATATATTTTTGTTTTCGTAATTGATATAAAAAATGTAAATATTTTTATTCGTATTTAAGTTGAAGCACATTTTCATCATTTTGAGTAGGTATATTCGGGCCCCCCACACGTATGGGTTAATGGCCCCGCTTGTGGACATACACCTGCTATCGCTCCTTGTTAATATTTTATTTAAAAATAAATACGTGTTCGTAAGTTAAAGGTCACTGACGTAGTTATAATTTGGGGCCTTGCAATAGGGTTTTTAAGGTGATTCACTTACTATAGTAATATCTTGTAAATATTTTGTCCGTGTCGGTGTTTTCTACAACAAATTTTTGTCGTGTGGGTGGATGTAAATAAAATTGGCTTGGGGATAAAGGCGGTATAAATTTACCCCACTGTTTATTTGAAATAATTGACTTTTGGGCTTGTTTGCGGAGGCTTAAGATGCGCGTTCTACTTACATACGAAAACAACGTTTTTGTATATCGTTATGAATAATATTATAAGCTAAAATTTATGTGGTAAATTATCGGTGAAAATTAAGTTCAGTAAATATTATGTATAGGGTACATCATTAATAGTATGCAATTTATGCTTGTTTACTTAACGTTTAATTGATAATTTGTATTGAAAATACTATTTGTTTTTGTGACGTATAAATTGTACTTATTTTTATCCAATCAACATTTTCATTTATAATGATTGTATTTGTGTTGATTATATTGTTCGAGAAAACTTTATTGTTCCAAGTTAATATGTTTGTTTACCGGATTTAACGTCAGACTAGTAAATTGGTTGTCTTTTTTTATGAACATGTTGCGTTGTTTCGTGGTGTCTTAATGAGTACACAAAACAAATTAAAATATTTAAAAAAAATTATGCGTGTCAAATTATAATTGCGTTTTGTTAATGGTTTATTATTTCATGTTAAGCAAAATGAACTTTCAAAAAATGTTATTTTAATGCTTTTTGCGTCGTAGTATTTTATTGTGTGCGTGTTTTATTTACCTCAACATTTGTTTAGTCTCACAAATTCTATCAGTAAGACGAGTCGAGTATTGTTATTTATTAATAAATTTTTTTGATTGTATTTAGACTAGACATGTTTATTTGAAATTCTTTTATTCGTTTATCGTTCTGTCTGTAGGGATTTCGTTGCGAAGCTTGATCATCGTATCTCTTAAGCAATTCCCAGTCATATACTAAGTCTTTCTCGGTCATTTTTTTTTTGCAAATGATGCATAACGTAATTTTTTTTCAAATTGAAGGTTTTCAATGACGTGTTTTTTAGTGTGTTCAAAACACACTATTGCGACTGGTTATGAACCCATATCATATTTTTCAGAACATACAAAGTAGTCTATATAATTTTGTTTATAATAGAGGACTGAATATTATAGAATACAAGGGAGGAGAACTGACATATTTATTTTAATTGTATCACTAATTAAATAATTTTTATTAATAGTAATTAATAATGATAATTTATTTATTAATTATTTTTATTATTTTTAATTATTAATTATATATTTATTAAAATATTTTTATTAATAGTAATTAATAAAAAAAGCAAAGTACGTAGGTATTCTGAATCTGATTTAGATAATTTAGTATTAGGATCTAGTATCTAGTACAACATAATAAGTTGTATTTATTTTCAAACAGGTAATTCAGGGATCTGACATCAGGTTACTACTTTACTGTTTTAGTTCACAGTGTACAGTGGCCGAATATTTACCACGATAAAAGTTTTCCCGGTGAGGGGGGTTTACATCAGTAATTTTATGAAATATCGGGAACCGTCACGTGTTCTATCCCACGATTTTAACTTTTTCCTATTGAAAATGGGTAAAAGCACACTTTTCTAAGCATACTAGAACAAAAATTTTGTTGGATTATAAATTACTTCTCGAAAAAATCGAATTTGAAAAATTTAAATTTACATGTATTTTAGATACACCTTTCAACACGGTTGCATGATTAGCCGATTTTGTGTAAGGCAAAAAAAATTAAAAATATCCCTGAAAAATGACAGAACTCGCAAAGGGTGGAACTCGAAGCCATTGAACTCGTACGGGTGTCGACATCGAATGAACACATCATTAAGACTATATTAAAGCACACGTACCGTCAACAAAATGAGACCGTCACCGACGAGACCGTACCTCAACGTGAGACCGACCGTCACACATCGGGTATATCATATTACGTTTGCCTGCTTTTCGTAATTTTAAAATGCCGTTATTTCAACAACTATTGCATAATCCAAAACAATTTTTGTGTTAATATACTCAGAAAATTGTCCTCTTTGCAATCGTCAATAGGAAAAAGTTCAATTCTTGGGATAGAACACGTGACCCTGACCGAAATATCTTGTAGCCTTTTGTTCTAAATTTGCTAGCCGTCCATTTTCAGTGGTTGCTGACGCTGAAAAGAACAATAAAATTTAATTTTAAATTCTTTAAAAATTTGTTCTTAGGCTATCGTTCGGAATTGTATTGTATTTCTATGTAGTATTTCTAAATTAAATTATTATCAACCTGGATTTCTGAATTGAAGTGAAGGGTGAGATAAACTCACATGCACTTAGGCCACTAAATCGGGTTCGTTGTACTACCTCCGAAATTATCAATTTTGATTAATAATTTTTTTGATTAATAATTTTTTCACGCAGTCACAAAATCTTCCAGTTTGAACCTGCTGTAGATAACTTGTGGGGAGAGGGATTTCTGAACAGTCTTTTTCCCGATATCAACAAATTAATTTTTAATATATTTTTGTTGTTGAAAAGAATTTATCGATAAATGTAGCGGGGGGGGGGGGATTTTCCGTTACGCCACTAGTTGCAAAGGACAATAAAATATTGCGTCTAATAAACAAAATTTGATTTGAATACAAAAGAGTATTTATTATCAGTTAATTCTATTGTTCGATTATTAATACAACTTTTTTGATAAACCGTTTTTAGCAAAGTTTGATTTATCTTATTTTATAAGTTTGGTACATGGGCCCCACATTGTGCATCATTTTGTTGTGTAAGTGCTGTTCAATTTCAAATTTTCTATAGAAAATCTGCAAACCTCAATAATTTTAGTATCGTTTTTGGTGGGAAGTTTAGCAATATATTACGCACATATTCCCTTTTTGAATGTTTTGAAAAAAATAAAGATAAAACAATCGTAATATTTCTTTCTTTAAAGGCATTCATACTTGAGCAATATAGAGGCGCGAAATACTTTGGGCATTATTTACGTAAGTTTAATAATACAACTAAAACAATTCTAGGTCTATGGTAGCCTTTCTTTCCAAAAATTGGTTTTACATGCCTGTTATATGCTTGGCATATCCAAATAGCCCGATGCAATTTTTCTCCTTTTTTCGTGTAGACTGTGCATTGTTTCTGTTTGACATTTTCTTTTCTTTACTCAAAAACCTGATCCACAATTTCAAAGTATATATCTTTTGGGAAATCTAAAATAATACTTATATTTCAATGGATGCGTCGCGTCGGCAAGATTGAGAAAAGCCGATCGATTTTCCATATAAAATATAATTCGACAACACATATCATTTAAGTTGACGTTACACAAAATACATTGAAATATTGTTAAAATTTGGTGTATTTCGTAAATTTTTAGTGTCCATTTTCATACAAAAATTTTTGAAAAAAAAGACGTCGGAAATTACTTCGTTTAAAAGAATGAAATTTTGATTTTAGGGTTGAGTTCCCACAAGTCGAAATTCCTAGTAAAGCTTTCCGTCTTTGAAGATCGTTTTTAGAATTTTCGATTAGTCATGTATCGCAATTACATTTTCGATTAGTTATTTCTGCTTTTAAATATTCATTTTTCTCATCTAGCAGGAAAGATTGATTTAGTAAAATTTGCCGTATTCTAAATTTAGAATGTTACGTATGATATATATAAATGTTTTTAATTTTCTTAATAGTTATTAATAAATAAGATTAATCTCGCCTAGGTGCTCATTATTTTTAAACTATTGGTAGTATGAGCACGTGTGTGAATGAGTATTAATGAAATTATCGCGCACTCTTCATATTTTGAACTTTGCACATTGAGTGCGTGGATGTTTAAATCTTGCAGTGATTATTGACCGCAAAAATGATTCAGCTTTTTAAATTATCATTCTAATAAACAGATCGTCACTAAACAAAGCACTTAGATTGATTTATTTTAACGAATTTGATTTAAACAGAATCTATAAAACTTTTTGTTTATTACTGCATATTTGTGACCTCCCCCCCCCCCTAGACCGAAAACGGTTTTATTTACTACGTACCTGCGCATGTTTTGAATTCTCAAATCTGGATTATATCTACCGATTCGACACAACGTGATTTTAATATTATAAATTTAAAAAATTTATCTTGTTCATTTTGAGTGCTCTTTTCTTGTTATTTTTTTTTGAGTGGATTATTTTCAAGTAGGTACTTTTGTTTATCAGTGTGCAAATGTACATACTTTCAAAAATTGTAGTCAGCTCCTGTTTTCGTTTCGCGGGACTAACCACTCATATTTAATATTTCAAATTGTAGTTGGTAATAAATGTCATAATTTATTAGTCAAGTGGAGTTAGTCACTTTGTTTTTTACAAATCTTTATCTAACATTATTGAAATTCAGATCGACTATCTGCTTGATTCCAAAAAATTGCGGCGCCTAGGCCACTTAGCCAAAAGGGGCGTACAGCGTTTGCTCCGACTTAAAATTTAATTGATTAAAATTTTTCCATTTTTCTCATATTTAGAGTTAAATCCTAGCATTAAAGAATTTATTATGCGTAATTTTAGGAAAAGAATTCAAAATATCCGTTAATTGTAAAATTTTACAAATAACTTGAAATTTATGGAAGTGGCTCAATCTGAGCAAGACGAATTTTATTTGCACACGATCGTTTTTCTTCGTCATATTATATCTACTCAAGCACGTGAAACTAATTCGAATTTGAATAAAATTGCAATTTTGCAATATAAATAATAACTGAAATATTTAAAAAATGTCAACGGTGTTCAGAAAACTGCTGTTGTGAGCGGATTCCTAACATGTTCCGGATTTATTTCAAGGCGGATATTTTGGTATTATGAATATTCAATGAATATTTCTTCGTCTTAAAGTGCAAATAGTAAAGTGTAAATTTCAAATCAAAGTCAAAATATTAACGGTTGAAATACACGAAGTTTAATCGTTTATTTAATACTCTGGGAACATTGAACACGATGACGAGCATATTTCATGGGAATAAGGTTCTTGCCTATCGAGAGCGTTTTATTTCACGGACGCCGCTTTGTTGTCTCAGAATAATTTGAAATTAGTCGCTTTATTTCTTTCATGTTTTCTTTGATATCGACTGGCTTGAATTTCAAAAAAGGCGCACATTCGCTCTTGTGCAGACGTCACACAGTTTTAGCGATTTATTAGTCTACGTCATATAAGTGGGTGGAAATCAAATTAAGTGTTGATAATGGATATTTGTTGATTTTGTAATACGAACTTGCCACATAAAATATGGAAAATATCCAATCATTTCATTTCATTTCCAGAAATATGTTTTATTTTTCTGTCACGATAGCAGCAGGATGTTTTTTAAAGATTTGATTATGTTGTTTACAAACGCGTTGTAAACAAGGATCGAAATTAGTCGTTTAAAGTATCAATTACTTAATTATTCCATGTAATTAAGGTCGAAGCTGCTCTTATTTGAGGTAATTATGTGTGAACACACATAATTCGACTTTTAGTTTATTCGTCGACGTCATTTCTCAAATTACACAAACTGTAAATTTTGTTTTCCTAATTCTAAAATAGAATTCTTTCAATCAGTGACGTTTTGTTACATAGGCAAACAAGGAGTGCATTTAAAAAAACAATATAAGAAGTTCGATTTTTTGGAAAATTTGTTTCGTGTCGTTCCATTGTGCCTCTTGTACCAACTAAACTCCCTCTCGACTATCTCAGTAGGAAAAAGTAAAAGTTTTAAATTTCTGAACTTTCGTGATATGATATTGTTGATTTTTTTCGTTTTATCGGTTTTTAACTTTTTATTTATTCATTAACAAATGACATGAAACAATCGTAAAAGTTATAAATAGTTTTACGTGGTTTTACTCATGTAATAAGAAAAAAACTTTCTTTATCCACCAGTAGGATTTATTAAAACTTGGAAAGGTCACTTGAATGATTTAGAAATTTAGTTTTATTATTATTGTTGTTATTTTTTATTTTGTTCTTTAAATAGACATCGGTATGTGTTAGTCATTTCCTCCCAGAATGATACATTCCACTGCATCTTTTAATACGGCAAACAGAGAATAGCAGAAATAACTTTGGAGATTGCATAAATGTACACTGTTTCTCTGTAAACCTTTTTATTATATCAAAGTACCGAAATATAATTACTGTAATGTTGTGTCTACGTTGAGATTTGATCGCCCACTCGTGTTTATATTTCATCTTCATATCATTAGATATTTTCATTACAATGGGCGATTTGTAAACGACTGTTTGTTTATGTTTGATATTATTCTCTAATGTAAATTTTAATTTATAATATTACTTACAACAATAATTTATAGCCCATTGGAATTACAATCGACATAGCAGAAACCAGGATATAACATAGTACATACGTAACTCCACATAATACATATCAACTGTCGCTACTCATATTTTAACATTTTTGTGTTTACTTGCGATTTAACAATGTTGTTTGTATCCGGCTAGATACGTCGTGAGCTTAGCTAAAAACAGCTTGAAATATGTAACAAGTCCAGTTACTGGAACTCGAAACACAAATATTGAATAGATTAGATGTCTAGATGTGTCGAGCCAGAAATGGTGTCCATTATTTCTCAAAATAATGTTGAATTCCAAAAGGACTTCCTCATCATCGCACGAAGAAAACAATCTTTGCGATCCATATTTGGCGGGGTTCGTGTCATTGCTTTCACACCCAAAATTTCTTTTGAACATTCTCTTGTTTTTAGATATACTGTAATAAACATCTGACGTCATAATACTTCTATACTTGCAAATACCTTGGTATTCGCGTTGATGCGTACAATATTTGATTTGTTGATTTTATGTTGATGCTTTTATAAGAGGTTGTTATAAATGCATTTCATTGACTGCATTTTTTATTCGAGTTGTTATTTCCGTTTTGTATTTCAAATCTTACGACATAAGTTGTTAAGCACTTGCATCCTGTAATTTTGGAGGCCAAGTGCTGTTAACTCATTATAATCCCGTGATCTATTTAAAATCAGATATTTTAAATACGTATGTATTACTTTCTAACAATATACTTGGAATATTTCACATGCTGGTGTTTAGAATTGGAAATAACCTATTGATTTGATATAAATGCCAGTTTTTGTATTTGTTGTATTGTTCATCATTCGTAACTGTTTCTCAACAACCGAGTGGTGAATAACGAGGCGTTTATAAAACGAATTGATTATTAGTGTTTGTTTCTTGGGGTTAATATAATTAAGATTTGATTATATATAATTATCGATAATTCAATTTGCCGAAGTCATTGGCATTCTAATTATTTACTAACGCATTATTAACAGTTGAGTTAATTTATTTAACAAGCACCATAACATCACCTTCATGTAATAATTCATTATACCTCTTTATGGGCTGAAGCCAAAGCGTATTAAGTAAAATTACCTATTTATAATTTTAATTGAAACTGCTCGGAGATTTGAACACGAAGTACCCGCTAATACATTATAACGATTTCATTCACATCGGTAGAATTATCCCATTCGGAACTTCAAATCGACTAGAATAAATCCATATCGACGACTCCATAATTCAATACCCTCATAATTTTCCCTAACTTTACGGAAACTTCCTAACGGTTATTTTAAAACCTGTGGGTTATTTAATAAATCTGTTATGTCGGACCACGTGGCTCGTATAGTATTTGATTAGCATCTTCATTGACGTGGGAACTTAAAGGGAACCATAAAATGGGAAGTAAACAATGCAAGTTAATGTTATTCGAAAACTTACGTAAAATATATCCAGCGATTTGACGCTTTCACAAAACACCTTTTACCGACCTTTAAAAATGTATATTACACCGAATATGTTATGATAAATTACGATTGGTTGATATTTTAATAGCAATGCAAACTTTGTTTTAGTATATACCGGGAAAAGGAAAGGCCTTTGCATTTTTTAATTCTTTCTATCCAACCGTACTAATTTGTAATTCTCTTCAAGATTAATTTTCTATTGCTATTATTATTTGTTTATTACTTTGCGCTGTTGTAAATTATCATCTGATGTATATACGTCTCCAATTAAAATTTGTTCATCGTAAAAGTATACTAACTGAATTATTATCACCGTATTTCTGCAGGTTATAAATAATATTTTTATGGTTGGTTTATTAATTTAGATTAATTCTTTTTTTTTTATAAATATCGTTGTTTGTTCTATTTAATTTTAAGATCGTTTCAAAAATTATATGGGAGTTACCTATCTGAAAACGAGAGCTGCCAATGAATTTATTATGAGTGTATAATCTAAATAATGTCAGGCGCATAAGAGTTCTGGGCTATTATCATAATAAATATTATAGTATATAATGGAAAACTTAATGAATGTACTATAATGTATTACGCGTTTATTTCATATATACTTGAACAAAGTAAATTAATATAGAAATTATTTATAATTTAATTTAATTTAAAATATTAGATGAATATACTTTAATTTTTTTATTTTTATTTAATTTCAATACTTATGAGAATATTGATATTCTATCTACCAGTACTAAATTTGTTTAAAAGCAGCCTTAAGATTTATTTTTCAAACGTAAATACTGAAAAACCCATTAACATTGGAACCATTAAAATGTAGGTTACTGTTTGTTCTAATTTCACCTGAATGCTCATGAAATATTACGATTTTATTTTTCCTAACTGATAACGCTAACTTCAATGAAATTTTTTGTCTGGAAGTTAGCGCCACTGATTATTGACAAAAGTTTATCAGTTGTTGTATTGAGTTATGTAGAAGTAAACAAGTAATAGCAATATTTAATTTCACGATAATACTATTTTGTATTTTAATTTAATTATTAATCTACTCATTTTTGTTTGATTTTTAAACTCGGGAGTTTAAATCATAAATTTTAAGATTTCTATCTTCAGCGAGATTCGAATCAAATTTAAATTATATGTTATTTTTATAGTTGGGTTTCAACATTTTTAAATTTATTGCAAGGACGTTTAGAAATTAACCTTTACCATTGTTGCTATTATATTATGCGGGAATACAAACTTTATGCACTATGCTAAAGTTTATCGATTTTTTTAATTACGTAGGTACCAAAATTATTATTTGCATCTAAACACCTCATACATATTTCTTTATTATCGCATTGCAGCGTAGGACGTGATAAACATTACGGTATCTGTATTTTTGCCCACACTTTTAATATTTATAGTTTTATTCAATATGCCAATCATGTTTTATTGATAAACTTGTTTTAATTGAAATTACGTAAGGCTCACGTTTGTTGTAACAATTTCAAAGAAATTGTACAGATTTGATCTAATCGATCATTAATTCTCACGGTATGTAAATCTTTTCATCATGATGTACGAAGCCGTGACGTACTTGGTTCGTCCAGAAATATCAAGTGAATTATTTATTTTTGCATTAAAAATTAACAAAATTACAGTAAAGGTTACTCTAAAACTACTACATAATATAATATTATATGGCCCCTTCCAAGTTTGTTATAACCGGACACTACTGCAATTATGTTATGCAATTAAACGATCAGCATTTTTAATATAGTCAGAGTTAAAACATCAACAGCTGATGCTGTTCGGCCTTCTACCTCACTTATGTCGAATAACTTACTTACCTTTTTAGTCGTTTTCAGCTGCAGCATTAATACAATGAGATCAAAATGTATGTACTATCATGTGATTTTGAAGTGATCTCAAATTTTCCAGCAAATAATTTATGATCTTTAGTTAGTAAATTAAATATATTTGCGGTTTAGGAAAATTTTTTCCATTACGTATTGTAATATACTTTCGAATTAAATTTAAATTGTATCTCCAAGGAATTATATATTTTGAGTCTTATGTGCTCGAATACGTAGGTACATTTATTTAATGTTGGCGTCATAATTACAAATTGTTCAGGATAGTTGGCACCTCAGTTTTTTATTATATTTACCGCTTATTTATGTTTTATTATTTAGTAGAAATAGTGAGATCTTAATCTAGGAATTTGTTTATGAAATAATTCCTCGGATTAATTTTATTCTGGACCTTGAACTAATTTTGTTGAGCCCCATTGCATAATTAATCTTCTGAGTATTCCATCCCCCGTAGGGTCCGGCCTCGAGGACTTCTTAAGATATGAGATTCTGGTGTTGGTACAATTTAACTGTCCTAATACACTAAAATTTCGATTAATTTAGAACATTTCGATAACGGCAATTCAAAAATATATATATATATATATACGCGTAGATTCACTATCAGGCACCAAAAAGTAAATGTGCGTTGTGACCCAAAAAAAAATATTGCGTTGAGGCATCCTATATATACTCTATATATATAAGTGTTGTAGCACCTCTGCTGTGTATATATAAAACATCATATACGAACGTCGCGGCACCTTTCTAATGACCTTGATTTCAATTTAAACACTTCCATTGATGTTAACAACAAGTTTTAGTCGTGATTTTACACAATTTTTTCAGATCACTAAAATTCGTGTATTATCAAAACCCCCGAGTCCAATGTGAGCGGCGTCCACTGTACTATGAAAAAGTACCGGGAATTTCTCACTTTGTAGAAAATTTAAGTCTATTGAAGGAAATTCTTTATCCAAAACAATTAATAGAAAATGGGTGGACCTCTTGGTTATGTGGACAAACCAAATAAAACTACAATGTCGCTCTAGTCAACGTTACGGACAATGGTTCATTTTCAAATAATCATTTGTTGTCTTTGTTTGCGGCTTGACCATAGTGTCTTAGCAAGTAATAATGAAAAATAAACGAAAATAACATCATTAGCATTACCACTGAAAGCAACCAACTACGTACGTAACTTAAAAAATAACTAAGAATCCAACAACCGTGATGCCTACTTGCCAGTTCTAGCATCTGGCATCCAAACTGGCGAATTTCATCCCCGTGGTGTACATCATCTTGTAAATAGAGAAAATAAAAACATCGAGTGCCCACAAATTACAAAATTACTTACATTAAAACTCGTTTTTTTTCATTTTTAGCTTTACATTATCAATTAAAATCATTTACAATTAAAAATTGTAAATCTTAAGGCTGTTCTCTAAAAACTCCAATACCAACGTATGAAAAGGAATTCCGTGTTGTCCAAAGACAGCATTGCATGACGTGTAGAATTTTTATAATGTTTTTCAAGTGTAAATGTGTGTAGTAAATTTAATACGAATCAAGGAGTCTGCAACCTGATATTATGCGCTACGTACATACCATATTGCATCGTGGCTTTACGGAAGGCATTTAAATTTACATTATTTTAATATCTTTCGTTATGGTACAATCAAATTTTATAATTATGTTCTAATTATAAATTAAATAATCTTCGTAATGTTTTTAAATATATATATATACCAGTGACATGTCAATTATAGTGGTACACCTAGAGGCACGGACGATTTTTCTCTATAACATATGGAAATCTTACTAAATGATGAAAAGTTATGTACAGTCATCAAATTTAATATTTAAGTGGACGCTGCTTAATGTGATCATGATCGCATTGGGACACAGGGGTTTTGATAACAATATACGAAAAGATTTTTTTTAATTTTAGGCAAAAGTGCTGAATTTGGTTAGCTAATTTTATAAGTTTTAAAATTTTATTTTTTCGCTTAAACTCAGATTACGTCTTTTTATATGTCGATTATTATGAAATTTTAAAATAGAAAATTGAATTAAATGGTAGATTATTAGTATAACATAACAAATGTCTGCTATAATAACACCTGATTTCGATCGGGGTAATAAATACATGTCTGGGTGGTTCCCCAGTTTGTATACAAAATTTACAAAAGTCACTATCAGTCACACATACAGACAGTCATTATATGTACCTAATATTTGGTAAAAATCTTTGATAAAACATTTACTGAACGCTTACTCAAAAAGACAAATTATTACTTTTTATAATTGTTTTTATATTTCATGATTAGTGATCTAATAAGATTTTTGAGATGAAATAGAGTATGAAATAAATTTTAAAACATCAATAGTTTTAAAATAGTAGTTTTTTAAATTTGAAATTTTGATTTTTTGCAGTAAATTGCATACATACGTAATATTATGTAAACTTGCCATAACCTTAAAATAAAAGCCTACCTTTTAAAATAAAAGTTAATAAAAGTAGAAACGCGGTACATAATTTATTTATGCAGTATATTATACTATGTTTTATATCGAACACTGGTTTACTATTTTCGATAAGAAGCCGTACGAAAGAGACCACCAACAGCAAAAATACGATCTACTACAGGAATTTTACAATTAGTATATGTAAATACAAAAACGGAAGTAGCATGTCAACTTACATAAACGAATTGGAAAGTTTGGCATACAAATTAAAAAACCCTAAATCCAGAAATCATAAAAACCATGGGATTACAAAAATAATAGTGTTTATCTGAAAACTTGAGATACTTCATAAGTGCTTGGGTATCAACGCCCGAGGAAAAACAAAAATTAACACACACCTAACATCGAGACTCCTGGCACATGAAAAACGAAATACTAACCAAGGAATAAAATGACCAATTAGCATTTAACACGAGAGGAGATCGAAAAAGGAACGTAAAATTCGGTCGAAAAATAACAGAAAATAAAAATTGCCGCAGATATTTTTCAAGAGTTTGCAGAAACACAAAAATAAAATACAAAATATCCAAGATCACAAATCATCTTTTTTATATGGTACATTTACGGATAAGGTATTTATGAAAATTCCTCAAAGTTACAAAACCGAAAATAAAGCGTATAAATTAAATAAGGCTCTTTATTTAGGCTAAAGCAAGCTCCTTTAAACTGGAACAAGTGAATCACAGATTTTTTGAAAAAAGCTGCATTTAAACCATTGAAATTTGAACTATGCGTATTCAAATCAGGAACGCTGATATGAGCATTATACGTTGATAACGGTTTATTCATTGGACAAGACAAAGAAGAAATGGACGATTTTTTGGAAAAATTAAAAAATTAATTTAAAATCATGATAACCAGAATTTCGATGATTTTTCTAGGTATCGAAATAAAAAGAAGAAACTGGAATAAAGTAAGTCAAACCGAAAAAGTAAAACAAGGTTTGGAAAATTTCGACACTAAAAATAGTAATCCTAGTAAAATACTATTAAGTAATTCCGACGTAAAAAGAAGTGACAAAACCGAGGACGATAAATTTCCTTATCGTAGAGTAATTGGAAGTTTGCTGTATTTGAACAATAAAACGCGACCAGATCGAGTTTTTCGGTAAATTTCGTAAGTTATTACATGGAAAAAACCACAAGAAGCGACATTAACAATATATATAAAACATGATAAAACATTTAATTAAAAGGAAACCAAGACCTTGAACTAAAATTCAGTAAAATTTGCAAAAACAGCGAAATAACAGCTTATAGCGATGTGTTTATGCAGGAGATGTAGACACGGAAAAGTACCACAGGATACCTGATATCTATATACAATGGTGGACTAATTAATTGGATATCTAGAAAACAACAAATAGTTGCAATGACTACAACAATGGAAGCAGAATTTATAGTAGCGGCAGGTTGTACACAAAACTTGACCTACATACATTAAAAATTTTATGGAAGAATTAAAAAACGAAAAAATGCAAATCACCGTAAAAAAAGACAATAGAAGTGTAATTGAAGTAAACATATTAATGTGAGATACCATTACGTTCAAGAAAAAAATAGACGGGATGTACGGATGTATGGGACGATCAAAATCGAGTACTGTAATACAACAGATCAGATTTCTAATATTCTTGCAAAGCCTTTACACAACATAAAATTTAAGTATTTCCGAGATTTCGTTATGAAAAATAGTTAAAGAATTAAAATTAGAAAATTTTGTTTTTTTTTTAGTTTATTTGTAGGTTATTTTGTAGTTATTTTGTTTGATAATAATACTTGTGTAAAATAAATGTCTTCGATTTAAAATTGTAAACAAAACGATATTTCATTAAAAATTAAATTGTACAGTGGACGTCGTTTAATGTGATTACATTGGGACTCGGGGATTTTGATAACGAAAACCGATTGATATCAATACAGGAAAAATTTTTTTTTTAATTTTACACAAAAGTGCTGCATTCGGCATTAGCTAATTTTTGTCAACTTATTTAAAAATCAACAAACTAAACAAAATGTTAAAATAATAAGAGTATTAGTTTCATACAGTAAAGAGCGAATTTTAACGATTAATTAATTAAATGAGTAAAACCATCATTTTTATCTATTTAAAGAAACTGGTAAACTATTTTTATTCAAATAAAACTTTCTTTTTAATAATTAAAAACTTTGTAGTTGAAACCACTCAATAATTCTTTCTATTTAATATGAATCGTAGTGAAAAAATAACTACACGAGTAAATGTTGCGGTAGGACTTGTGGTACCTGGTGTACCTACTGAAGATTGCCTACTAGTAGAAGCAGTAGCTACGTTGACAATCTCTTGTTTTTGTTTTTTTCTTAAAAAATAACCTACACGTCTGGAGCCCGGTCTTTATATTTTCCATTCCACATAATAAAAAGTGATGGTACGGCATCTTCTTTTAAAAATAATTTGGATTTAGTGGAGCATTCCGGGTTTTTTTTTACAGTAGTGACGATTGCTTAAAATTATTTTCTTTAAAGTGACTTGATTTGGTAGACACGAAGTTCTTCCTCTTAATTTTATCCAACCACTTTCGGTGCAATTTTGGATTTATTTTTTTGTTGGGAAATAAAAAAAAATGTGATTCAAGTTTCTTTCATTATTCTTACAGTCGTATACACAATATTGAGGCATTTTTCTTGATTTTATGATGTTTTATAAAAACAATGCAAATTACATGCATTGCACTCAAATTCAAATACGTGTTTGTGGATTCCAGCGGTTTCACGAATGACGTCACGTTTCGTTCACTTCCCTGTTTACCGAACTGATCCGTGTTTATTATAAAACGTATCGGATTCTAATTTGCGGCATTTTAAAGAAGATTTTTTTTCAAATAACGACACGACACCTTAAAACTCATCTATTTTTTATGGCGCTTATTATAAAATTTTAAAATATAATATTGAATTAAATCGTACATTATACTAACAACTTTCTATAATACACCTGATTCAAGTCTGGGTAATAAATACATGTCTGGGTGATTCCCCGGTTTGCGTACAAAATTTTTTAAAAATGCTTATAACTACAAACTAACTTTATTTTCCTTGAGAGAAAACAATCTTAAGAAAAATAATTGATATCCTAAACCGACTTTTTCATTTAAAAAAAAAAACAGTTTTGCGTGTAATTCGCTAGGGCCGTTCTTTACAAAAGTAATACAATACCCGAGTGATAACATTAACCATTATTCCATTAAGCGGCGTCCACTGTATTATTTTAAATAATATTTGTAAAAAAACACCGTGTCGTACAAAATACAACACGTGCCAGCTCAAGTAATAAATAGTTGCACCTAACAATTTTAATTGTAGCCATAATAAAATAAGTTTTAGATTAAAAATTCAATTTAATTTTATTAATGTCAATACAAATAATTTTCAATACATTTTAAGAAGTACAATTTCAAATAATATTTTTAACAAAATAATTGAAAAAAAAAGAGAGTAAGGTATAATTTTAATTTAATAAAACTGCTGTACTTTAAAGCCCGCGTAATTTTTTTAAATGTTGTAACTTACTTTTTACATGTTGGACTGTTCTATTTATTTTATTCGATTTTAGAAATTTTTTAATTTCTTCAGAAGTGGGATAATCCTTGTCTATTTTAAAAGTTTTTTTGATTAAAAATAACTCCTTTTCTGTCCATTTTATACGAATATTTTTTGTTTTTTTTGTGATATTAGTTTTCCTTGAATTTACGTTTTGTTGTTTAGGTTCTTTTTCGTCATCTTCTTCAGAATTTTCTTCATTCCGAACCCTATTTTTTTTGGATATATTTGCAGTTGTAATTTCTTCCTCTTCCGAATGTTCTTCAAGCTGAATATTTCTTTTTCTGGGTTTTCTTGATGTTTTTATTATTTTTTCTTCAGATTTCTTTGATAGATCTGTATCTTCTTCTTCTGTATCAACTTCATTATTGTCGCCATTTGGAATATCGATAACAAAATTTTTCTTTTCCGAATTGACAGTTTCTTCATCATCCGAATTTTCGGAATCTTCGATAACGTCCTCTAAGTTTACGTCAATCTCTTGCAAATTTTTACCTTTGCAATCGAGGATTTCTCCTTTGTCCAATTTCAATAACAATTTACTGACTTTGGCAATCATTAAAACATCTTGCGGAAGACGATAAAATTCCTTATGAGTTTTTGTTGTATGACCCATAAAAGTTGCCAATTGCGTTACTTCGCTGTCAGACAAATTTGTCAACATGGAAATTGTAGCTATGTGTTTTCGTAACCTACAACTGGTGAGTAGTTTAGGCTCACTTGCACCGCACGCATACGCATATTTTCGAATTACTGTGCAGCCTTGAAGCCAATCTTCACCATTAGGATACGCAAAAAACCATGGATTGTTTGAGTCGATAAATTTTTCCCTTTGGTTCAATAGCATGTCCGTAAATTTACAAACGTCTTTGGGAATTAGAACTGTAACAATTCGAGAACCTTTACCGAGCGTATTTATTTTTCGATAAAATTTTGTTAGAGCTTTTTCCGATTCACTAAGTGAGCCCACAAATTCGTTTTGTTGAATATCATCTGACTTAGTGAATGATTCGGTTTTAATAAACTGAATATCCCCTACCCGTTTTCTATTATGTACTAAAATTAATACAAATGTAGTTTCAACTAAAATAGAAAAAGCTTTCGCACATCTACTTTGTTTTAACGTTTGGTAGGCTTCCTCTGCCTTTTCTATGCAATGTTTTCGTAATTTTATAATATCTTCCGTAAATGGTATTAATTTCTTTTCGGTATTCTTCGATTTCTTCTCTGTAAGGTCTTTGAGGGCTAATGACCCTATTTCTTTGGCCCATTTTGCTTCAATAAGTCGTTTCAATAATTTCAATTGTTTAATAAATCGATCGGGATTTGTACAATTTACAACTTTGTCTTTTTTGACGGTCATACAAATAAGTAAATCAATTAAATCCTTAATTGTTTTACCTTGATGTAACGCAAATGACGCGGCTTGGTAAGTTCTTTCTACTGCATCATATTGGCATGCAGTCTTAACAGCTAATATTATAGAATCAAATTTTTCAGGCTTTAAAATGTCTATAAACGTACCAACATCTGGATCTATTTTTTTCATTTCTCGTAGTATTCGCCCACACTCGCGCATTTTATTTCGGACAACAACCGCCCTTTTTTTAACATTCTTGTCCGTTTTTAACAAGTCTACCGCGTAATTCATAATTAGTGCATCTGAAACAACTAATTTTCCTATTTCATCTGCGCGGAGTTTTTTAATAATTTCGTTAAAAAAAGGTAGCGAAATCAAATAGTCCCTGTAACTTTTTTCCAAATGACAAACGAGGAAAGATTCAATAGCAGGGTTGTTACTTTGCCCTGGAGCTGTAGCTTCGTTGGTATTAAAAAGACAATTTTTAGTATGCCTTTTTAAATATGATACCTTCAAAAAAGTTTTGCACTTAATGCAAACCCCGTAATTTTTGAAATTATGTAATTCGTTGCTGTTTTTACACATTTTTTTAGGTATAATTTTACCTTTTTTCGCTAAATCAAAATTACCATTATTTCTAATAGAAGTAATTATCTTTTTTTTTTCACTTTTAATTTCGGAATTGAAATATTTTTTTACTAATGTTTCTCCCAAATGGTTACATTTTAGATGTCGTGTAAAGTGCTTACTAATTTGAAAGGTATCACAGTAACAACAATACGTCTTTTTATAATTTTTACTTTTTATAAATGCAACCACTGGTATTGGCGTCGAACTAGAATTTGCTTGGTTGCTGGAATTTAAATCTGAATTTGTATCATTGGTGGAATTTAAATCTGAATGTGAATTTCCCATATTTTCTGCCTGCCAATCAACATCATTTGGATCATCCTCGTATGATTCTTCCTCGCTGGTTAAACGTTCAGCGTTCGAGTGGAGGTTTTCATCATTTATATCAGTGAAAAATTCGGTGTAATTTTCATAAACATCGTTATTTTTATTCATATCGATATCGGACACTAAAAATAAAAAAGAAAACTTAAGAAATGAATCTAATTGATAAAACTATAGGAGTGACACTTTTCGTGTAATTATTTATTCAAAATTACTAATATCGGCTAGAAGCTAATTCTTAAAAAATGTGTTGTAAATAAAATTTAATAACTTACCGAGATCAAAAAAATCGGTATTTTCTTGTTGTTTTAAATACGTTGCTGAACTTGTAGCAAGGACGTTTTCTTTATTTGTAGCAATTTCCATTGTCTTTAGGATAGCAAAGCTTTTGCAATTTTCCTCGTCTCTTTTATGGTTATTTTTATCAATTTCAATATTAACTAAAAGAATAAGCAATATTTATGTTAGTTTATGAAATCGTAAAAAAATTAGAAAATTAATAACTTACCGGTCTCGTTTATTTTTCGAGTTTCTTGCTGTTTTGCATCGCTTTGAATTAAAGCTAAATGTACAAGTCTTTGACTTCTACTATTTGGAATATCTACACCTCGTGCTAATTTAGACTTATTTCGAGGTGCTTTAAAAAACCTCCCCATAGTTACGTATTATTACAAAAAAACTATAAATTACTAAATTGAAAACTTTGAGAGCTTCGTTGTTTTCGTTGTTCGTTGTTAGTTGCTTTGCGACAAACTATTTTTTATTCACCTCGTAGGTGTCCTAGTTACCGCATCAGCATTTTACATTTTTATATACAATGTTAAATTAAATACAGTGGACGCCGCTTATTAAAATGACGGTTAATCATTATCACTTGTGTAAAGAATGGGCCGAACGAATATGACTATACACGCAAAACATCGTTTTTTGTAATAAAAAATTCGATTAAAGATTGTTTTCTCCCAAGGGAATTGGAGTTAGTTTGCAGTTTTAATCATTTTTTAAATATTTTGTACAGAAACCGGGGAACCACCCAGACATGTATTTATTACCCAGACCTGAATCAGGTGTATTTTATAAAATGTAAAACCAGTACATGGAAAAACGAAGGACTATTTTTTTAATATTATAAAATGTAATAAAAAACATAATCAGCATTATGTAAGAATTTAAATGACTCAGTTTTGCACCGTCCTTTGCAAAATCTTTTACATCATCTAGTGATAACAAAACTGCATGTGTTAACTTTATTAACAAAATCAGTATGCAGATCATGAGTCGAGTTAAGTTTTGCGATTTGTTTTAGCTTTTCACTTCTCAAAAAGTGAAAATAATCGCCATAACAAATTTTTTGTGTTCTGGTTAACTGTCTTGACTAACCAGGACGAAGGTTCTAAAATCAGTACTGTCCTGGTAAAACCAGTATAATACGAATGGTCACCTTAATTATAGCAGAAAGTTGTTAGTATACTGATAATGTACGATTTAATCAATTTTCTATTTTAAAATTTTATAATAAGCGACATAAATTGCTTATTATCAGCGATAATGTTCCTTATTTTGGGAGAATATCCCAAAATCTTCCTTATTGGGAGAATTTGATCCTTACATGTTTGTCATAATTATTATTTAGATGAAAATTATAAAAAAATAAATACAAGAAATAAAAATTGAATACTAATAATAATATAATTAAATATTTCATTTCATCATCATGTGCGGGATGTAATTCGTGCAATCGGACGGAGTCGACTGAAATAAATGTTAATAATAATTTGATAACGATATGTTTGTCATCTTAGAATTTAAAAGTAAATCTATTTAATCCAGCTACTTAGAGAAAAGTTACTATGGTAAAAAAAAGTATAATTATTATTGTCGTACAAAATGTGTGAAGACGGTCACGGCCTTATGCTTATGTGAGTCGATTGCCAAGCCGAAATCCTCGGTTCGAACCCGAGCGGAGTAAAAACTTTATTCTGACCGTTTTCCCTCGGAAAGCAATGGCAAACTACCGAGGTATTTGCCAAGAAAACCCTTCTGAAAAAGAAGTGGTCACTACGCCCTCATGTAGGGCTAAGGATTGAGAACAAAATGTGCATACGCGCATGCTGAAAGGTTAGGCAGTTATAACATCGTATGGAAATAAATTTACTGAAGAGTAAATTCCTAATTTAGGATTACGAATTCCTTCATCATTCAAAAATTAGTATATAATAATTACACTATGATGACAGAATACAATAAACACCATAAAATTATTATGAATTTCTTCTGTATTAGTAAAAGTAATTCGATTTCGGTTCTAAGTCAACGCGAAATTTATAAATTTTTAACAATACCATTGTCAACTATGAATTAGGTGATTGTGAACTTGAAAAATAAAGATACAAATGAATTTTCACAAGAATTATATGTAGTTTTATCCAAGGAATAGTATAAAATTCCGCAAGAGTCTATTGACAATCTTTTATTTAGTATTAATAATATTAATATCATTTATTTACGGATAAACCTTCTTACAATAATCAGCACAGAAATTAATCTGAAATAAATTCACAGCAGTGCATTCGGCGTGACCAGCTCTGGAACCGCGGTTTCCCGTTCAAAACACCGTCTTTGCATAGATTACGCGACACATGTCAGGCGTAGATCGCGCGAATCAAATCTGTCAAATCAAAAACCAAATATTAAATTTGCAATAAAAAAATTTTAAGTTTTTGTATATACTTTATGAAATATATTATTATTACTAGTTATTATTAGTTTATGATTCATCACAAATTTTCGAAGCAATTACCTTAAATTAAAAGCGGCCAAATTAGTAATTATGATTAATAATTTACCTTATTATAAAATTCGCGACATACATGCAGACAATTAAAATATATTTTCTAGTAGTAGTAATATGTAATAATTAAAGAATTGAATGATAACGATTCCTCGGTTATAACTCATCAGGATAGGACAAGAGAGTGAGCTAGAGAGAACCGCGCTCTCTCTCAGCTAAACATTCCTAAACCTTTACGTACGAAACTTTTAATACTCAATTAAAAAAATCAAGTGTGCCAAAACGTCAAACTATTGCATATTACGACAAGGTGCCTGAAAGCGTGTTAACGACCACGAGCTACTTCAAGAACTACAAGAGCGCCCTCTAGACTTATATGATTTTGTACGAGCGAACTAAACGTCAACTTTTATGGTGTATATGAACAAACTGGCACCTCTCTCAAATTTCGTAATTAGACTTATAGGCCCATGAAGAATACAAATATAGTGGATAAACGTTTAGGCACCACTTGGTGGTGCCACAACGTAAATATAGGTGCCACAACGTCGATTTATATGCGAATTTGGGGTCACAACGTCGATTCACATATATATATATATATAAAACAATTACAAATTTAATAAAGCGTTCCATGTTTTTTTTTCTATTACAAGTCTTTGTTTACAGTTGATCTATTTTTGGTGGGCGGATTCAATAACGGAATTGGATTATTATAATAATAATGAAGCTATCGTATCGGAATATTCTTGAATTATTATAATGCATATCAAAATTTTACCGCTTTGATTACTGAAACGAATTAAATTTTCTTGTGTCGTATGATTATGGAAGATGTAAGCATTACAATTTGTTTGCTACTTTGTTGCATAATGTTTCAAGGATGCTTGTAGGATTGATAATCAATTTCGTAACGATCATGATGAGTATTGAAATATACAATGCACATACAAGTACAATGCATCGGCTTGATTAAATGCAATCGTAGTTATTTCGAAATCCCCAAATATGTTGAACGGTAGTCGATGAAGGATATTTCGAATAGATATCATTGGACAACTTTGCATAATATTTGGTTATGAGCTTAAGCTTCTGATAGCGAACCCTTAGTCAGGGTTTAATATTTAGTTTAATTTGAAGCAATAATCGTCATTAGCACTGATGTCGTCATATTGAAATAGCGTTGTCAAAATTTTGAACACCATGCGATCACAATTATTGTTCAACATACTGAACCGTCATTAGAACATGCAATGCTGTAAACACAGGTTGACATAAACTAAGATTTTTTTTAATGATAAAAAAAATAAACCTACGATTGGGTAATTTTAGATTACAAACCAAAAAATTTGGGAGGTTACTGGAGAGGGAGATATTAAATTTTGAACAGACTATTAAAAAAATCTGTTGATGTGTCCATACTCTCCTTCTGCAAAGCATATTTTATTTCGGAAATAAACAACAGGAGTTACAATCCCTCGTTCACAGCATGCGCGGTTTTTAAATTTATATTAGTTATTTTGGAATTCGGTTTATTTTAAATAAAATTTATTAATTCTAATATAAATTTACGGAAAGTGCACCATAGAATCCGCAAATGTTGCTTTTCATTCCGGAAAGAAATCAAAGGCTCTTGAGGGAACAATTTAAGCGTGAACCCGAGTAGACAGTGTCCTTGGCAATGGCCTTTGAAAATTGTTTTCAAAAATGCTGAAATCATTGTTTAAAGTGTGATGAGCAAAAATTATATTTGTATAGAAACATCATGACGAATGACGCAATTAATAGGTTTATTATTTTCACATAAAAATTCACGTCATATTTTTTTATTTACCTACCTACTCATGTTTGTGTGTATGCGAGATGATGGAAATAAAATTTAAAATATGTCGGACATAAAACTGTGGGTAATTTTTACATCACGATATTGCAGTATTCATAATAATAATTTATTACGGATGATTTTACATTCGGTTTATTCATCTGTTTCGTTATTTTAATGGATAAGGTAATAAAATGTTTAAGAGAATAAATGCTATGCCAAGTTAATAACTTTATGTCTTCAGGAATTTTTGACCATCAAAGGGTGGAATTTGTAGTCGTCTCGCCAGTGAATTTTTTTGTAATATAAGGAAAAGGATTGTAATCAAAATCGGGATAAAACCCAAGACGCTTTCTTGTTAATATAATAAAAGTTTATTTTAACTGCGATTTTCATAATAAACATAGTAGACGTAACAAAACTTTAATTTATAAATATGAAACAAATAGGAGTTTATTTTTATAATTGTGCAAAAAGAAGAGACAGTCGTTTGCTAAAAATAACTGAATGTGAACGGAATAGAGGCCACGATAATAATACGTTTTAATGTGTTGGTATTTTTATTGCAGTTAATTAGGTACATACCGAAATTTTACATCGCTCTATTTTTGGTAAACATGTATTTTATTTTTGATTAGATTACGGAATATATTTTAAATTCGAGTTTTAAGTATAAAAATAGGTTTGTTTTGAAATTAACAAATTCGGCAGAAGTGTAGGAAGTGGGCTAAACGTGATAAATATTTTTAGGAGAAGTTTTTAAGGATGCTGTGCGATTATTTTAAACAAAACATCATAATACGGATTGATAATACTCATTTTTACTGGTTTATCAGTGTTTACGAATTGTTTTTGAATACCGACCAACAGGTCACGCAAAATAAGCATGATTATTCGAATGCTATCGTTTCAAAATATATTTATGACTTTTAATATCTAAATTAATATTTAATTACAATGGAATTGGTTCATATAACCAGGTGCGAGTTGGTTTTTATTAAAACCACTTAACACGAAGCTCCGATATTCTTCTAGTACTCAGGTATTTCACTCACCGTACTGTTTAATGACATCGCGCGGGTCATAAAAATTCAAGAGAGAAGTTATGGACGTTGTCGTTTACAACGGTTAAGGAATTTTCTAATTATAGACTTGTATAGGTACCTATTTGATGCTTTCCCAAGGAACTTGTGATTAATTTTTCCAATCGCGAGAAATGGATCACGCATTTTGCCGGAGACTCCAAAAATTATATGGTCCGAAACTGTCTGGACACAAAATTTTTGTTTTGCATAAATGTCGATGATTCATCAATTAACTAGGAATTTAAAAATGTCGAGGCTATACATAGATATTAATTTCATGCATGTTATCAGGGCCATTCATATAGATTAATTGGAGTTACTGGTTTAACCCTGTCAATCATACGGTTTTTTGGCCTATTTTTAAACTAATTTGGGAAAATTGACATACTCCCAACTGTTACGATGTACTCTTTCCTGTTTTTAAAATGATTTTTATTTTCAGAACACGTATGGCAAGTTACTGTACTCAATCGAGGATTGGGTGGCACCAATATCATTGGGGCTTACTCCAAAGGTCAGGAATCGCCAGTATTTCGACTGTGTTTAACCGACAAGACTTTGAGTTTAATACGAAAAGATCGAGAATCGCCACAAGCTGAACTGTCGCTATCGAGCATACGAAGTTGTGGTAGCCTGAAGAATTACTTTTATTTGGAAGTAAGTTTTAATTAGCCTTTTTTATCGGGCTTTAATTTTATACCGACAATAATTGCTTAGTCAAAATATAATCTTTGTAGTAAAAATAAAAGTTAAAAATACACTTTTTTCTTGGAATTAACATGAATCGAATAAAGTTTTTAGTATATTTGATAAAGAATAAAACTAAATAAAAACATATTATTTTAGGTTGGCAGGTCGAGCGTTACGGGTGCTGGAGAACTTTGGATGGAAACAGAAGATTCAAATATAGCACAAAATGTTCATGAAACTGTTTTTCAGTAAGTAAACGCAATATTTATTCAGAAACTTTTGAGAAACAAAATTTTAAGTAAATATAGCAATTAAAACTGGCGACGTTATCTATTACACCACACATTGCTTTTAATTAAACAAAATGCTATTATGTTAAATTATTATTATTTTAAAACTTTTTTTCTAAATGTTTATAAACCTTATTTGAGAAAGAGAACTTTTAGTATGATAAATAGGAACGACAATTATTAAAATTTTATCATAAAATGACAAGTAAACACTTCACTCAAACCTATATCATCTACTTATCTCTAATATTTACTATTTAACATACACAATTATGTATGTAGTTTACTAGTTTACATTTTTTGGTTAACACAAAATATTCATGAACTGGCGCCAGGGTCACATTGGAACAAAATACCTTTCCTTCCTGTGGTAATTATCGAATTATTGAGGCCGACATGCCAGAAAATTTCTAATGGCATATTGATCTAGCGCTGAGATTTTTTTAAGTGTAGGAGTAACTTATACTTATTTATGATATACCCACTACGAATTAAAATTCACTAAAATTGGAAAAATTTAAAATTTAGATTGAGATTTTTTGTTTACTTAGGGAATTTATACCCCGTTATCACAAATTAACTGCTCTTACTGTCAATTTGCACAAAATTTTCATAGAAATACATTGGGTCATCACTCCAATAGTAAAGAAAAGGTAGCAAAACAATTTCAACAATTTCAAGCGGAAGTGACCGCGCGGCTGTCTTGCAATACCTCAAATATGTTTATAGCTTTTAAGTTAGTATAAAACATTATTATTTCGCAACTATTTGTATAAATAGCTATTATTTAACTTGGCATGATCGTTGTCAATGTACATATGTGTTTACGGGAACCTTTCGTAGTTCATTTTTAACCAACTTCTTTGTAACATCATCGGCAGTTCAGCAATACCCTGTTAACTCTGCTCCTTTAGAAAATGCTGTTTTTCTTAGACCTCTGATGAAACAAACAAAATTAAAGCGGCAAAGGAGGAGAAAAGCTAAACTAAAAATAATAGAATGTAAGATGGGGGTGAAATTTTTAAATTCAAAAATAAAGAACAAGCACAATAACATATTATGTAACATTTGGCAAGTTAAAGTAAAACAACAAACTTAAAAATTTGGAGCAGTTATGAAAGAAATACTCCACGAGCAAACAAAATAACAGTTGAATTATTCTGAAGGTGCAAATTCAACAAAAGAACAAAACCGTTTTATGCATACATAAGGGTTGCCTCATAAAAGATGAATGCAATTTTAGTTAACATCGACAATGCAACTTGCCTGAAAAGCGGTCTTTCAGCGAAATAAATTAAAAATTAAATTCAATCACCTGTAGCTCCCAACATCTTGAAAAGTATCCAAGATGTAATAACGATGCGATTTAACAAATATATTAAAAATAACGCACTTGTTGGTATCATATTTTTCGGGGTAATCAAACTTAGTTAAGATGAGACCAAGCCTGAAGTATTTTTCGGTTTTTGTCTATCCAATGAGGTTGTTCTAAATGCTAACTAGTATATTCATTGCTTCTGCTCACTTCAATCCACTTATTGCCTATTTTGACTATTTCTGATTCCTTGAGCTAAAAATTGAGTACGCTGCTGCCAGGGACTGCGCATTGTGGCTTTTCGGCTAATTTTTTTAGCTTGTATTTTGATTTCTTGTGAAAGATCAGCCGTTTTTCTCTCGGTTTTTCTAGTGTAATCTAAAAATCGAATTTGCCTCTGCGAAATAAGATGAATTAAATTTTCTATAAAAAAAAGTCCGTGGCAGCATATATTAATCTTGGAAAGTTTAGATGCGAGAGGCATTCAATATGTTAGGTTTACGTTTTTTAGTTGTTATTTGCGACTCGGAAAGTATTTCACGTCAAAATAGCGATTTCTGGCAACAAATTATGTTTGATTGAATTATGTTTTTCATGCAGCGTTTGTCAATGATGGCATTAAAATTATGCTAGTCTCATTTGTTTTTCTATTCATGCCAGCATTTATTATGATTTTCATTTTAAAAATGCTGATAGGATCACGTCTTATTGTTAGTAAAAATAAAAGCTTTTTCCTAAAAATCCAAGTGTTTTTAAATTACTTTTTAATGAACGCAATAATAATAAACAATATAACACTAATTATTTTCTTGTCTTTTTTTTATAGTATATAATTTTTAATTTTTGCAGTGCGATGTCAACTAGCAGTGCAAGTAAAGAAGAACTTTGCCCAAAAAGTCGTAACAGGTCGAGTTCAGCAACGGAATCATCGAAACCGACAGGACGAAGACAAACACACAGTGGTGCAACAAAATATTATCCCCCACAAGGTAATATATTTTTATTTATAATTTGGTGCTTATCAAAATGATAACTAAGCTTTATTGAATTTGATTGGGTTTTTTACCATTAAAAAGAAACATTACACACAACATTACGATAAATTTATAAATGGGCAGATCACGAATTGTCAATTAAAATTTAACATAATCGTTAGTTAATGTGACCTGTAGTAATATTTTTTATAGATAAAAATATTACGATTAAAAAAAATTAAATAAATTATTATGTTGCAATTATATTGATAACAGGATGTGATTGTGTTCATTATGATTAGAAATAGAATATCGTAGAATTAGTAGTGATTGTTGAAATTGGTATAATAAATTGTATAATTATTAAGAAATTAAAGCGAACAGGATCATCAATGAAACACTTCTTTTAGGAATTTTAATTTTACTTGATTACGATTTTTAATGTTTATTGTCAAAGGAAATTAACCTTTTGATAAGAAATTATGAGTATGTGTTAACATGTAATTTATTTATTTACAAAGTATGTGTGTGTTAATGCAATTTATTATCTCGACTATTATTTGGTTTGTACGTAATAAACTTAATGTAACCGCAAGTGCACTAATAGTAAATTACTATATCGATATTATTTTTTTACAATGGACTTTTTTAATCGCACTTTTGCAATGTGGATTATCGAATTTTTCCCACCATTAATATTGCTTCAAATTATCAAATAAAGCAAATGTTCACGATTCAATTAAGTGCTTATTTTTTCCGGTTGCTATTGTTATGAACTTCGTATAAATTACTGTATTGCATAATAGAAGTCGCCAATATTTTCAATAGTTGTGTACGAAAATATACACACTACATAATTATACTCATAACAATAATTCGTATTTTAGAAAATAAGCTTTTACTTGCATAGTTGAAATTTTTCACCGTTTACAAATATCAGATATAATTAAAACCACTTGGGTAGTTTATCGTTAATTAATGTCGCCGGTCTTAATTCCCCATATTTAAGGATACGGCATGATCGATTGGCTTATTACCTAATTTACAAACCAACAATTTTAATGTCACAAATGACGCGATAATAATATAAATTTAAGGAAATAATTCTTTCGCAAGGGTTCGATATAATTATACCTCCCGAACTTATTTATTTAAACATTTTTATTGTTGACGAGGTTAATCAACTTTCAAGAAAAACAATAATTGAATAATAATATACAATAGTTACAATTAATTACTCCACGGTTGTATCTACAAAAAGGAAACTAGAAAATTTATAGTTTTATTTTGATGTCGTTTATTTCGAAATTTGTATTCGGAAGGAAGATTTAAATTATTAGGTTTTATTTAAAGCGTTTGTAAGCTTTCCTGCTACACTTACAACTTTTTTATTGGTTTAGAATGTCTATACTATATTCTGATTTATACGACTTATCCAGAAGAGTATAGTAGATGGAATCAAGTAAAAATTAACTCAAAAATACGATTTCTCTATTAGTTTATCGTTTTGTAAAAGCAACGATTCCAAACTGTAATTCTCTGTCGTAAAATATTTTTTATGTCATTTTTATTGAAATTGGTGTTTGAAAACTGTCGGTTTTCAGATGCAAATCATCAGATCAATGAGAGTCCAATTTCGGCAGGTTTTTCTACGACACATATAGCCGGTATGAACTTTTTTTATAAGCAAGAACTTCATTGCTTTATGGGTGGTGTTACCAAATATTTTTTAATATCCCATATTTATCATTTAAGGCTTTCATTGAACATATTGTCGTTTCAACATTTTATTTGTGCAATGCATGATCAACCGAATCATAAAATTATCAAAAAAAAAAAACACGGCTTACATTGGTAAATTTTGAAATAAGAGCCGGAAAAGTTATTTCTTATTGCTTCGTCTTAATAAGGAATGCAATTTATTTCAATAATAATAATAATAACCAATCATTGACACCATCACATTGCAAGTACATACATTATTAAATTGGTTTAAGTGCTATTGCATAATATTGCTTGCCTCATATTATTGTTGCACTTAATGTTAAAAATTAAATGTTAAAAATAGAACTGAGTGTAGGAAGTTTCACTATATAGCGTCGTTTAAAAAATATGGGTACTATCGATTAATCTATGAATAAAATTGAAATATAACTGCGCGATTTCTAATCGTGTATGCATTTTATGATATCAAAGCAACCTATACCCTTCGATCTTTCATCTAATAAAACGTAAATATCTCAAACTAGAAAAAAATTGTATCAAAGATGCAAGATTTATAGTCCCATCGTTTACTGCAAGATTAAAAAATTGTAACATGTTTATGTTATGGACAAGTTTTCAAAGTGCTCCAAGTTTAAAATATAAAAGGGAGATATTTCGATGGACCATAAATCTTTCAGTTTATTTAATAATAAATTAAAAATATGATATATCATTTTTATATATAATATTTTCTTGTTAATCATTTCTTCTTTTCTTCTTTTTTTCTTGTCATATTCTAATATTCGGGAACTTTTTGCACAAAAGCTTTTAGTTATCAAGATACCTAGACTATTTTTTAGCTTTTTGCATGCACTGCTATTATGATGGTACAAAAATAATTTTTTAATTAATGTGCATTGTTTGTATGGGCGTATAGTTGCAGTTAGTTGGGTAAGCTGCATGTATCACCATTTGTACCATCGCAGTGCTTCCAGAGCTTCCTCGCAACGCCGCCATTCCATTTCAGGTGTGTTTTGGATTTATTACATCTATTTTTACAAACCTTAGATAAGAACTACCGATAGTTAAATTATCAAAACGTAATAACGAAGTGCGTCTTTATTATAATATCAAATAACAATTCCGTAATTTCTCTGTAACCACCGATTGCGATTTTTTTGGTGGATTGATATCGACATTGGATGTTCAGAGTTGATCAAACTACGCACTATTTATTATTTTTCCGGTGTCAAGTTATCAGATAATCTACCAGAAAATAATTTAGCATTTTTAATTATTTTTTTTGCGAACTTATCGCTTTTATTAACCATGAATTTAGATGCTTTAATGAATTCAATAATGTATTGGGTGCAACTTGCCAAGAATGATGTGGAATTCGTTCATTCATATCTTGACCAACATTAATGTTTATCGGCTAATTATATTTTTAATTTATAACTGAAATATTTGTTCCACCCGATTGAAATGTTTTGGAAGCATCGAGTTTTTTATTCGATTTCTTCTATATTTATATTTTCTTATCAGATTGATTAAAAAAAATGTGATTAGTATTTTAAAATAATTCGGTATGCGACATCTATCGACAGCTCTATGCGTGCACAAAGACTGGAAAATAAATTCGAAATGTATTTTCCAAATTTTTCGTAGGTTTTTGCAAGCAAAATTTTTGCTTGATCAGCTATGTACGTTAAAATGCATGGAATGGTGCTTTTTCATTACACGTTGTTTTTATAACTACATAGTCAACATTCATATTTTATAATTAAATTATGTCATCCAATAAAATTTATAGCTTGAGCAATGAATTTATACTTCTTAACCTATTTTATCTCGAATACTTATTTGGACTAAGCCGTCACATTATTACATATATATTCTCGTTTTATAGGATATTTATTTATAAGAAAATGTGTGTAAAAAAATTATCAATGTTGTACTAAGTAGTTTATTTCACAGCAGGGAGCGTACCTTGGCCTAGGACTGTAAACCATCAGCGCACTCAGTCATTACCCCTTGAGCACCCTACACCCCTAACTGATCACCCTTTACAACCCCCACGAGCAGCTAAACGTTCCAATCAATCCTTCAGGTGTATGTATCACCTACAAATACTTTACGCTACTGAAACCTGCACTTCTATTCAATTTTCTTGATTAATTTTTTTAAAATCAGGTTTCACTAACGTAATTACATTATTTCTGTTTTTATCTGCTTGTTCTTACTATTATCCTATTTAGCAAAAAATTTAATTTTTTTCACATTGCATCCAAAAAGTATTATATATATTTTGCAATAAATTCAAGTATGTGGAATAAGTTGAATTTTTTTTATTAACATTTATTTACATCGCATTTTCATAAAACTAATACCTACATTTTATTTTTTCGACAATTTTTTTTAAAAGATGTAATGTGGGCGTACAAGTAAAAAGGAATGCATGCAAATTTTAACTTTAAATTCTAAATATTTTTGAAACAACCAAATAGTGGTAAGATTGTAAAATTAAAATAATTTTTAATTTTAGGTGCAGTTGCTAATGGCCGAGAAAGATGCGATAGCATGCCATCTAGAGCACGCACGAGTAGTGAAGGCACTCATCCAATTCATACATGGGTACAATCCAGATCGTATTTGGCACCTCACAGACCTCAATCGTTGTATGTAAAAGAAATATCTCACAGTCCGCCTGCCGAAAGTCCCATGAGTCCACCATCGGCTGCTTGTTCTACCGATTCGGCTGGATCTTCAATCAGCATAGACGATCCCGAACCTTGGCCAGAAACGGACACAATACTGGGTCGTTACAGTCATTCTTTAACCCCAGATGAAGCTATCGCCGAAGAAAATTACGACGACTGTCCAGACAGTCCGTATTTACCGCAAGGAACCAGCCCCAGTAGTTACTTACCGATGGCTCCTATAAGTTCCGATGATGGTTACGTCGATATGAGTCCTCGTGGAAGACATACAAATATGTCGCCGGCAGCTAGTATTAGCAGCATGACGTCCGGTACACCATCTACAGATATGCGGTTTGCGGAATACCCCTTAGAAAAAGTCAGTGCTTATTTCACCCCATCAGAAGAAGAAACGAGTTCAACAGAGAGACCAATTCGTGCTTATTCTGTTGGTTCCCGTCCTGAAACGCGTAAAAACAAAGCTCGTTTTGAGATCTTGACATCTGCGGACAATTCTCGTGCTCGAGCCTTTAGCGTAGGTTCTAAATCGCGCAAAATACACACCCGGGTTTTACCACCCCACGGCACCCAAGTACATCCTAAACCAAAATCTTCAAGTGCTCCAATATTATCAGGTTCTCGTACAATTATATCTCACAATTCGGACGATCCAATGAACGATTTAATGGAATTAGATTTCTCAAAAACGACAAATAATTCCGGATATGTGGATATGACCCCCACCTCCAGGAGTGGATCTGGATACGTGGAAATGAGACCTGGTTTTCACGATACAAATCACAATACAGAAGTATCACCGTACGTTGATATGCGATCTGGATCGTCGCCAGCAAAACAAACTCACTTGCCTATTTCTCATTCGGATTATATTCCCATTCAACAGCCTCTAACACGTTCTAATTTGCAGGAGTATGTTGATATGGAAGCTCGAACGAAAAATAAAAATAACAAATATTCCGGTTGGCCTCAAACCGATTACATGGATATGAATTTCCAATCGAGAAACAACAAAAATATTCACAGCAGTTCTCCAAAATATAACGACGATTCTCCCTTGGATGTCTGTATGGACTATTTGGACATGGGATTTCAGAATTGTCGTTCTACACAAAATAAAAACTCCAAAGATGGATATGTTGAAATGTCTTTGGGTAAACAAAATATTAACCATCAGAGGCAGTCGAGTTTTGAAAATGGCAGAACTTTGTCTGACAGTAATGACGATTACACAAACATGTCGGTTGGTTCCAATAAGAAAAAGGAGAGGCGGTCTAGCAAGAAAGAGAAGACCAGGTCTCAGCCTATTCAAATACAGAATCCACCTTCATCCATTTCATCACAGTTTCCTATTAGTTCTGGTAGTTCCATAAGTCCGGTATATTCGTCGTTACACGTGGGTCGTAAATATTCGACGGGTACTCCCCCAAAAATGTACCTACCAATTTCGAGCAGCGGTTCCGATTCCTATTCTAGTCTTCCTAGACAAAGAACAAGAAAAAATAGTCGTAGAGATTCAAATAATAGTTCTAGTTCAAACGTTACTACGCCTTCAAGTTCCTCAACCATTTTTCCTATAAGTTTAAATAGTCCATCATCTCCAATCAAGTCGGAGTCGTCGTCCGCATCAAGTGGAATTAAAATTCCTACTGCCGTCATTAACCTTAAATATAAGAAAGCTAACAATAATAGCGATTATACTGTGATGGATTTTGATAGATGTAGTAAAGACGAATCGGATTACGTCAACTATAACCCGGTTAAATGTAATCGAGTGGAGCAGAATCACGATTACGCAATTATGCGCCCTGGCTCTTTAGAGGTAACAAAATCGTCAGAAATCAAGACCAAAATTCCAATTTCTAGTCCTTCAGCTTTAAGCACGCAGTTATCCTCGATGGTTTTAAGTAAAAGTGGTTTAAATTACGATCTGGACGTAAATGGTGCGCGATGTTTCATACCTATCAGTGAGACGCGTGAAGACTCGAGATTCAGTGCCGCATCGCCGAAACCAGGCGATTTGGCGCCCGTCAAATCGGCTGATGGCGTAAAAAACATTGAAGATTCGGATTATTTACAGTGTCAATCCCCAGTTGCGAAAATATCGCGTCCGAATTCAGTGAATAGTGACAGCACGCTTAAAAATAATTCGAGGCCTGGTTCAGTGGGTTGCGAATTGACAAGGAGTTCGTTGTCACGACCGAGTTCTGCTACCAGCGAACTGGGTTCATCTAGTTCAACAATAGTTGGTTCGAGACCGGATTCGGTTAACAGCGATCGGACCACTCGACCGTCGTCGGTTAATATCGAAGGACAATTGCATTATGCCAGTTTAGATTTAGCGTCGACCATCGAAGAAGACGGTGCTAATAAAAGCCCCAATCAAACTATCACGGAAAGTGGTTTCGCTTATGCTGAAATTGATTTCATCAAAAGCAATGAAGGATTTAAACACAACGTTGTGCCCAACAATGCAAAAGTTAAACATTAACTGAATATGTTTCCATATAGATGTGCATGTTATGGTAAACGTAAATAAATATTATGAATAATTACTGGGAATTGTGTACAACGACCACAAACTCGGTAAAATTTTACTTGTGTACATTTTTTATTTTAGTTCCTGCTATTAAGGGGACCAAGGCTTTTTTATTTGATTTTTATTTTAAAAAATTGATTACTCAAATATTTTTTGCAATTACCAGTCGTGGTGATTATGCATGAAGGTCGTTGATCCATTTTAAGCAATTATTTATTTTTACCATAACTAAAACATACCTATGCTACTATTATTATTATTATTATTATTACTAATTTATAGTTAATTATTTATAGACTGAAGTTTAACTAGTTAAATGAAATATACAAATTTTTTTGAAAAATGATGTTAAAACTATACGACATATTTTTCAATCACATCGCTAGGGGTAGCTCTTGTTGTATTATTGTTAGGTGTAGCTTAATGATAATAACTTTGTTGCTTAAATTATTTTGCAAATTATAGGAAAAGATTATTGAATGCATGTTGTATTCCAAAAAAATGAACATATCAATGCAATAATATTTTTAAATGTTGTTATGTAGTCGAGTGTTATAATCTAGTATTAACGTTTAAATAACTTAAAAGGAGTTTAATTTAAGTAAAACTATTACGGTTTTATTATTTCTAAATTCAAAATGGCAAGTAGATTTGGTTTCCGGCGTTTCCATTTCGTTTTTTTAAATCGAGTTTTCTAAAAAATACTTTTAGGTAATTTTAACTGTTGTATAATTACTTTAGGATCAAATTGCATGTGGATGTAACTAAAAATTTCGACCTAAATGTTGATAAGACAACATTGCCATCATATATGCATGGTAAATGTGCTTTTTATATTACATAGTGCCTTTATACTTGTCATAATTCCACTTTAAGAAATTTATTTTAAGATCTGGTTGAGTTTTAATTTTTGTTTTGTTAAAAATTTTTCTAAATACTATTAATTTTTTGTTGAATTTTGCGACGTTTTTTTTAAATAAACAATTTTGTGAGGTCTATTTGTTGCAAACAATAAAGGCCTTATAAATAAAATAAGAATATTAAAAATATAAATGTGTAATAACTTATTTAAGTGTAAGGAAGTAGAAAAGTTTTACTGTACATTGTTGATTATATATAATTAACTTAAATATACACTTATCTTATAGTTAAAAATATTGGTAAATATGTATGTTCAGATCGTTGGAGTATATCACAGTTTGTGGTTTTTGTTTCACCTTATAGATGATAATTATTATTATATATCTACATACATATTTAAAAAAAAAACGATTTGTACTTATTTTTTGACTAATTTTAAATTTTTTTAAATTAAAAGTAATTTTGTGGCATTTAAATATTTTTCTTTTTTTTTATGAACTGTTATTAATATAAAAATAAATATACTGCCATAATCTGCATTAAAGGAAATATATAAAATAATTTAATTTGTACAGTAATCACCTACATCAACATAGGAGAAACAATAGAACATTTGGAAAATTGAAAATGTTGCAATTTGTTATTAATTTATTGTAATATTGTAACTGATATCCTATAATTTGCCAAATGGGTTTTGTTACAAAACTTAATCGATAATTGGATGGTGTTTGTGTAATTAGCCTGTGTATATAATCTATTGTAAATTTTTTTCTTTGCAAAATATAATTAAAGTATTTAATTTATGATTTATCTGTTAATTTTGTATTACCCATATTAAGATCCCATAGAGGTCTAAAGGTCAAGAGACCATAAAAGTAGCCAAAATTCACAAATATTTGCAAACTTAGTCTGATTTCAAAAATTTAAAATGATGGTCAAATTTCAAAGCTCGATCCAATTTGAAACTTGAGCAGTTAGCCTACAAAAGTTGTGCAATTTTACAACCCTTGTTTACCTTATATCTTTTTGGGTTCGCTTGCCTCTCACATTTTGGAATTCAGACTTTTAATCTAATATTTTTTAATAATTTTAATACCTAATAAAAACTTGTTTGTTTAAATAATTTTATTTAAAGCAGACAAAGATTTTCAACTTAATTATAATATTTCATATTTATTTACAAAACTAAAAGTTTATTTAAATCAAATAATTTTTTATTGCAGTCAACTAAAAATGTTAATTTATTTTTCATTCACTTGCCTCTCACATTTTGGAATTCAGACTTTTAATCTAATATTTTTCAATAATTTTAATACCTAATAAAAACTTGTTTGTTTAAATAATTTTATTTAAAGCAAACAAAGATTTTCAACTTAATTATAATATTTCATATTTATTTATTTAAAAAACTAAAGGTTTATTTAAATCAAATAATTTTTTATTGCAGTCAACTGAAAATGTAAATTTATTTGGTTAATTTTTTTTCATTTACACAAATTTTTGTTTGATCAAAAATATTTTACTTAAATTAACAATTTTCTTTTTAATTATTCAAAAAAAATGATTTTTTTGATTCACAGAAAAACGTTTTTACTCTGGGTTGGTGATAGATGATTTTAATCTATTATGGCTGCAACGAGTTGAAGTTTTATTTGATCAAGATTTTCTTGTAGTGTGGTGTAGTGGTATAAAAAGCATAAAATCAGTTTTTATTGATGGTAGATCCCGTTGTAATTTGGCAAAAATTTTATTAAATAAATATAGGATTATTCTAATATTTTTTCAGTCGGTATGTAAATCTTGCAATTATTATGTTAGGTTTGAAGTAACCAGAATTTTTATAAGTTGATTTTTAAAATATCAATTTTTTAAAGTAATTTGTTATAATTTTTTAAAATTTCGTTGCAATAAATTTGTAAAAATTAATAAAATTTATACGATACTGGTATGCAGCTGTCTGCTTATCAACACATTTTGTCTTTTCTCCCAATAATAAAATCAAATATTTTATAAAATTTTAAGTACCTATACTATTCAATTAATTTCAAAATCAATTCTTAAGTTTCTTATCCAATTTCTCAAATATTCTTGAATATTTTTAATGTAACTCTTATAACTTCCAATTTTAATTTTCTTTATAAAATAATTACTTTTTAAAGTATTAAATTCAAATCAACCACTTTTACATTAAAATTATGTTTTATTTTTATTAATTACAAACATTTTTAATTAAATTCATCGACTTACAAAATTACACGACTGATACATCGACCATTTTTGCTAAAAAGCTCCCTTCTTTTATTGCCAACCTTACTTCAAACTAATTTTCTAAAGTTAAACCTAAAATTTTTTATAATAAAATCATTTCAAAATACGGCAATATAATATATTGTTGTGTTACAAAGTAATTTTGACCGCCCTTGTAGTATTTTGTGAGATTTTTGTAATTTTGTTTTTGAGTTTTGGTAGTTTTGAAAATGGAATGTTGGCGGAAGTTTTAACAGAGTGGGGGTTTTGATTATTTTGTTTATTATTATTTTGAAAGATTTTGATTATTTTGTAAGGAAAGGTTTTTGAGATAGTAAAATTATTTTGAGTATTGTGATTCTAATTTTAATTGAGAGTATTTTGGTCGAAAGTGGCCGCAACCGAGATTGTTTAGATTTTTTGGAATGATTAAATTTGATTTTTTTGGATGAGCGATTTTTATTTTATTGGAGGTAATTTTAATTTTGGACTTGATATTAATTTAATTGGAAGTATTTGGCTTTATAGTATTACTACATTTAAAAGGACGACGTGTGCGTTGGAAGATATCACATTTGGTTGATATAAGTTTGAAATTATAAGTTCGATCCTTGACTAAGTATAAAAATTTTTACAGTTTAAAATAAAATTTCGATTGCAAGTTTTTGAAAACGAGTTTTAGTGTTGATATTTATTTTTTTGAACGCTGAACCGACCACCCTGAGGCTGACTGCCTTATCTCATGCATTTAGGGTCAAGCTGATATGAAAACACACATTTTTATGGTTATCACTGCATCTATTTTTTTGGCGCTGTGGGGCTGTTTTTTCTTTCATATCACTGCAATACGTATATACATAATGTAGCGAAAAATGTTGTTACCAATCTGCTGTACAATTAAAGAATTTCAGTTTTAGTAACTCGACTTACTAGGTTCTTTAATTGTACACTACAAATCTTTTAAAGATCATGAATTTACAGGCTGAAGTATACTATTTGATAACCAGTTACTTAGTACCAATAGTACTTAGTATTTGACCAATTTCAACAGTGAAACATAAAAAATGTGACTCTTCCGACAGAGTCAAAATATTTAGTCACTCGAAATATTGTTTCAAGACTCAAAAACTGTTTTGAAAGGTACCCAAAATACCACCGAGATTCATGTAAAAATCCACTTATTTTTTGTGCAATTAAGCACAAATGAAAATTTAAATTTTACTAATAAAAACTTTGTACATTTGTTGAAAATTATTTGTAGCGGAATTGAGGGTACTCTGAGCACTAAATATGATATTTCTTCCGTCTGCGGCAACTTTCCGATAGTTTGAAAACAGAAAAAGAATTTATTGTTGCACTTTTGGGCCCGCAAATAGTTGCGGACTTTTTCGTAACGTGAATTTCATTACGACTTGTCAATAAACACAGTGAACTTGGTACTTGTGCACCTAGAGCTTTCATGATTCGACGTTTATTTTATGTTAATATATTGGCCAGCTATGCAAAAATTGTCGGTTACAATTTACTCATCAAAAGAAGGCTTTTCGTAGAATCAATTCCATTCTCTCTTTTTTTTTGATTTAAGACTATATCGTTATAGAATCCGTAAAAGTGAATTTTTTAACAGTGTCTATTAGATAAATCTACAGATAAATAACCATGCTATAATTTTTCACAATGTTTCTTCTTGTTTAGATAGAATCTTCTCTCTTATGCATGTGACGTGTTTGTAAATTGTTATCACATACATTAGAGACCTATTGCTTAACGTGGATTCTGAACCACAAAAGTGTAATAATATATTTCATTTGTGATCAACAATCACAGAGGTCAGTTAGAGGTCAACTGGCAGAGATAGCAAATGCATAACTTAAACTAAATGAAAAATTGCATCATGTACCATTTTACTACAGCACATAGATACTATATTTAAAATAAATATTCGGTTAAGATAAACGAGAAAAATAATGATTTAATTTTATTTAATCAAATGAACAATAAATAAATAAGTGATTTTGTTTACAATTTTTTACAAACCTTAATTTTATAATAAATAAACAATTTTAAAATAAATTAATTTCAAATTACCATCCGTAATTTAAACCGTAACTTCCACTGTAGGTGAAGTGAGATACAGCTGGGGCAGCAGAATAAGCTACACCGACGGCGGCTGGAACGGTATGAACAGCTGGAGCGGCGTAGGATAAAGTTGGAGCAGAAGTAATTTTTATTCCTGGGTTAGACACGCGTACATCAGATTTTTGCACACTGGAGAAAGGTGTGTCAATCGTTTTTGAGTAAGTAGAAATTTGACCTAAGTTTCCAAAAGATCGAAGAATGTTGGAAGATTGAGAGGTGATGGCGGCTGGGGCAGCGGCTGCTAATGGGGCACCATAGCTTACTAAAGGAGACGAATAATGAACTTGGGATACGGCAGGAGCAGCTGAGTAAGCAATTGCTGGTGCATGTGCAATTTGTAATCCTGGGTTTGATATGCGTACATCAGATTTGCTGACGCTCGAGTAGGGTGTGTCGATGGTTTTACTGTAAGTTGAAACTTGGCCCAAATTTCCAAACGAGCGAAGAATATTAGACGATTGAGAAGTAATAGCGGGGGCGGCTAAAGGTGCACCATAGGTTACCAATGGCGAAGAATAGTGAACTTGAGAAACTGCAGGGGCTGCGGAGTAAGCTACTCCAACTGCTGGAGCGCCTAAATATCCAGCATTAGCAACAGCTAAGGCGGCGCAAAGAACAATTAGCTGAAATTAAGGAAATTTGGTTATTTTAAATATTATAAACGTTTTAATTTGTAGTAACTTACTTTGAATGCCATTGTGATACGAAGAAAATTGAAGTGTACAAGTTTTTGTCCAGTCTCAGTTTTTATACACAACGTAAGCCCTACGGCAATTGCTACACTTTCTCGCAGTAGGACAAGAGCATGGTCACCGCCTTTGAATAGTACTTTGGTTACACCCAAAATTTTAAGTTGTTTTTGAGTTTTCTTTTTATATAATAATGTAATAAGATTGTTATAAACTACAAAAACAAATTAATTAAGAATTCGTAGGTACAGACTCATCTATTTTGTAATAATTTTTTAAGAAATAATACATGACGGTATATACCTAAATACACATAAGTACCTATATAAAAAAATAATTACAATAAAATTATTGTTTTCAAGTAAACCTTGAAACCCTTGAACTAATTTCAATTATAATTTGGTGATTATTACGCGCGAAACTGGTTTTTTAAATGTGAACTTAAAGTATTTTCAATTAATTTCATTGACATTTCATTGTAAGAAAATACTGGATATTATTATAAGTATTATATTTTTTTTAAAAAGAACAATATACCAATCAGGTCTAATAATAACGCAAACTTTTATAAAATTCTAAAATAATAGCAGAAACTTAATAAGTTATTTATATTAAAAGTTTTTATTAATTATCAAATATACAATCTGGCGATGACAATAATTAAAATTTATAAATAACCGTCAGAATTTATTTAAAATTATTTTTTAGTCGCTGAGGCGGCGGCGGGAGCGGCAGCTGCGGCACCGCCTTTGGATTGTTGCACAGCTAACGTTGCAGCTTTATCTAAATTATCTTCAGATTGAATTTTCAATCCAGATTCTTTGATTATAGATCTAGCTTTATCAACATTTGTTCCTTGCAAGCGAACTATTAATGGAACTTTCATACCTAGATCTTTGTTAGCTGCAACTATACCCTCGGCTATGATATCGCATCTCATGATACCTCCAAAAATGTTAACCAATATAGATTTAACTTTAGGATCTGAAGTGATAATCTTGAAAGCTTCTTTAACTGCTGCGGGGGTAGCTCCACCACCGACGTCTAAAAAGTTAGCAGGCAATCCACCGTGCAACGTTATTATGTCCATCGTGGCCATAGCTAAACCGGCACCATTTACCATGCATCCAATACTTCCATCTAAGGCAATATAATTTAATTTAAATTTTGCAGCTTCAACCTCTTTCGGATCTAATTGAGTAGGATCTCGATATTCAAAAAGCTTTTTTTGCCTAAATGCAGCATTATCGTCAAATCTCAACTTAGCATCTAATGCCATAACTGTAAAAAAACAAAAATAATTTTAATTATATAACAAAAGTGGTTTCCTACATTGCCCATCACAATCTTCAACATATGGATTAATTTCAATTAGTAGGGCATCCTTTTCAACAAACAATTTGTACATATTTTTCAGCATTTTTGATATTTCGTCTGCTTGGCAAAGTAATCCAACTTTTTCTGCTATTTTTTTTCCTTGCTTATCTGTGAAACCTTTGCAAAAATCAATCGCTTCATAAAATATGGCGTCGGGATTCTTTTCGGCTACTTCTTCTATATTAATACCACCTTGCGAAGAAGCAATGATAACAGGACCCTACAAAGAGTTTTACAATAGTTGAGCTAATTACCTTTCGTGCAATAATATTACATTAAAAGATCTTTCCATCATAATAGCAAAGTAAAACTCTCTTTTAGGCAACTTTTTTTCGGTAACCATAACGGAATCGCAATATTTACCTTCTGGTCCTGATTGTGCAGTAACTAAATATTGCCCGAGCATCTTACTAGATACTTCTTCCGCCTTCGCAGCACTGAAACATAATTGAGCCTGCACTTCAATGTAAAATACCGACAATGTGAACATCGAGTTTTACTATACCTACAGTGGTATCCGGTTATAACGAATCTGAAAGAACTTACTGTGTCCGTTATAACCGGACTCTGTTGACTATAAATAGTTACCTTTCTATTATTTGTACTCCACCTTTGAAACCATTTTTAAATGTTCCTTTACCTCTGCTTCCTGTAAGGACCTGAGCTTTTAATACAAGTTGATCCGTTTTCAAACTCTCGGCAATCTTTTTGGCTTCTTCTTTAGTTTTAGCTACACCGAAATTTGGAACACAAATGCCGGCTTCCCGAAGTAAAGTGTAACTCACATGTTCGTGCACATTTAAAAAGCGACATTGTTGTTTCTGTACCCCGATTGGATATCCAAAAATCTACAATATTATGTTAATTAGAAATTATGAAAATTGAAAAATGATTTACTTACTTGCGTCCAGTTTTCTATTACCGTGGCTTTATTTCTGTAGAGATTTTTCAATATCGAATTCATTATTTGAATAAAAACAAAACTAACTTAATCTATTTACAAATTTTCACTTAAATGCCCAACATTTTAAAGATGGATTCGATTTATTTACTTTGTAAAGTGAAAAATGAAATTTTAATGAAACGTCAATTTATTAGAAACATTTGACAATCTCCCTAAGCAAACGTTGGACTATAAAATTTAAATTTGAAAATAATGCTAAAAAGTCCACGTCATAGATAACCATAAGTAATTTTGCAGAGGATACAACTACACTTTGTAATTTATTTAACAAGCTATTATTTCATTACGATCTATTATTATGTACTGTCATTCATAAGAATAATTTATGTACTTATCAGATGTATTGTTTGTATTGAATTTTTCAATATTTTCTTTTTTTTTCAGAAAAAAATAATAATAATTATTACAATGAACTTTAATCAAAACACTGATAATAAAAGTAAATTAAAAATTCGGGAAGTTTATTTTATGAATATCTATCAATATCTACAGCTATCTACTTGTCTAATTACCCTTACGTTTGGGGTAAAGTTTTTCCTACTTTGACGGAAACTCATTATAGGCTGTTCCTTAACCCACGATCATATACTTCTTGTTTTCAAGATTCTTTAGATCATAGATCGTTCAGATGGCAATGCATTATATCGCGGTTTCTATGTATATTTCTTATTATTATTATTCTGATGAAGGCGATACATCTCGCTGAAAGATAAAAAAAAATGATTTGTAATTTAACGTTTATTTAACTTGTTTTATTTTAAACTTATTTGATATTATTTATCACAAGTTAACAATTAATAGAAAATGTGTATACATTTACCGGTATATGTGTACAGGTTTCAGAGAAGTATTCTTACAATTACCGGTAAATGTCTATGTGTGAACATGTATGTACCTACTACCTATGTTCTTATAGTCGATCCAAGATATGAATAATATAGGTAGCGCATCGTTTGCAAAGTCTAATTTACACAAGGAAACTTTAGATAATTTAAATAGTACTTAATCTTGTAGTAATATTAAATACTTGCCACAAAAAAAGCGAAATGCTATAACCAAATATGTAACTACGTTTATTCGATATTACATTTAACTCTGTCTAGTCCAGTGGCGGATCGTGAGTAAGTAATTTGGGGAGACTGGAAGTCTGAAGTATTAAATAGTACTAATAACAGTAGTTACTTATTCACTATGTATCTAAATAATGTACATAATAATTCTTGAGTTTAAAACTCAAGTTACACTCTATTAAATCATTTTGTATCATCTTAGATGTTTCTTTAAATATTATTGATAACAAAAAATGTTCTTAAGTAACTTCTCTTCTTGTGCAAGTAGTTCTAGTAATTCAATATAATTCTCTTTATTTAAAAATTTGTGATTTTCCGGATGTCCATGAAAAGCAATTTCTTGCTTACCCAAAAAACAAACAACATGGATTAAACGTGTTAGTAAACGTCTATTTATACCGACTTTTTCACTACGTTTTGGGGCAGCAAGTCGTAGACTTTTTGATAGAACATGTTCAATTCTAACTTGACCTAAAACATGAAATTTTTCTTGATTTCTCAAGGGATTTTTTGAAATAGAGTGTTTTTCTGCCTTTCTTATAAAATTTTTTATTGTCAACAATCCATAAACACTCTAAATAAATCAACTAACGTACCTATCAATATTACAATACTTTTAAATAAATAATAATGATATAAATAAAAATTAATAGATTCGAAATGCCACACCAGCAATCCGTGCTGCAATAAAGATTAATTTAATTATTATGCTGTTTTTAGTTTTTAATTAGTTTAATAAAATTAAATTTTCAAATTTAAATTTATTTAAAAAGATATCAAAGTGTTCATTATGGAATTGTAATTGAAGTATAGCGCACTAAGGGGTTCTTCTTAAAAATTACGTCACACATGACGAGGGGGGGAGGTGAATAAATGTAATATTTGCTTAAGTGAGGTGGGGTGGAATGGGGTTCCTAAAATCTTATAAAAGATAGAAGTTTCAATAATAAAAACAAATCCTTCGATCAGGTCCTAAATTAACTATTAAATTATCGATTTTTTTTGTTTGGTCGATTTTAGATGAACCAGTAAAATGTTATGGTGATCACTGCAAAACACGATTTGTGGGACGGGGTCTAACAAACATGACGATAACTTGGTCTACAATAAATATTTTCTTGTTTTAATTTTTGTCAAATAAAGTTAAAACATAATATATATATATATATATATATTATAGCACTACAGGCCTTGTAGACCCATGGCTTGTTTTGCTATTTTAGCCCATATCTTCCGATTCTTCGCTTTTTCTTTCCAATCTATGATGTGTAAACAGTCCAAGTCGTCCTGTACTTCTTTTTTCCATCTTGACTTTGGTCTTCCTCTTCTTCTTGTTCCACTCATTGTCATTCTCCAAATGATACTTGGCACTCTTTCTTCCCCCATTCTCACTAGGTGTCCCAACCACCTTATCCTTTGTGCCTTCACTATTCCAACTATGGTATTTTCTCCATACAGCTCATATATTTCGTGGTTGTTCCTTCGTTGCCACCTTCCATCTACATATTTTCCACCAAAAATCTTTCTCAGAATTTTCCTTTCCCATACATTTAACATGAGTTGGTCTTGTTTCGTGAGTGTCCAGGCCTCGCCTGCGTACGTTACCACCGGACGTATCATTGTTTTGTACACCTTTATTTTTACATTTCTAGAGAACATGCCACCAGTCAGTATCCTTTGTAATGCATATGCACTTCTATTTCCTGCCGTAATTCTGGCTTTGATTTCTTCATTGTTTCCAGGCACTCTTGTTATTAGTGTTCCCAGATACGTGCATACTTGTACTTCTTCAAATTTGAATGTTTCCCCCTGTTCTGATCTTATCTGTAGGTATTTGTCTTGCTCGAAAGGTCTATCGCTCCACACCATATATTTAGTTTTTTCGACGTTTATCGCGAGTCCCATTTTGTTTGCAGCCCTTAAGATTTTTACTACGATTTGTTGCAACTCTTGTTTTGTTCTTGTTATGAGCGTTATGTCATCTGCGAAAGCAAGGCATTGCTGGTGTTTGCGGAAGATGGTATCGCTTCTATTAATTTTACTTTCTCGTAATGCTTTCTCCAATACTACATTAAACAAAATTGCAGAGAGCGGGTCACCTTGTCTTAGTCCACTCTTGATTTCAAATTTCCTTGACAGTCTTCCATTAATTTTGATCTTATTTGATGTTTCTTCCAAAGTCATTTTAACCAATCTTATCAACTTATTGGGTACACCAAATTCTTTCAGAGCTAGATATAGTTGATTTCTATTCACACTGTCATACGCCTGTTTAAAATCAACGAAAAGTAAGTACGTTGGTATTTTGTGCTCGTAGCTTGTCATTTGCAGTTCTTTTAGGACATATATTTGGTCAATTACCGACCTGTTCTTCCGGAATCCACTTTGGTATTCTCCTATAATCGCTTCCACATATTGACTCAACCTATTCTTGATACACGTTGCCAGTATCTTATACGCAACGTTCAACAATGCAATGCCTCTATAGTTGTCACATTTCGTTTTATCGCCTTTTTTATGTATGGGGCAAACTATCGCTTCTCTCCACGACTTTGGCATTTCTTCATTAATCCATATTTTCCCAATCAGTTCGTGCACCATTACTTCAATTGTACCTCTCCCATATTTAATCATTTCAGCTTGTATTTGATCTTCACCCGCACTTCTATTATTTTTCAAGCTCCAAATAATTTTTTGAATGTCTTCCAATTTAGGCTTTTCTACTTCTGGCTCATTTGTGCTGTCGTTAAAAAGTTCACTTGCTTCTTCTTCATTGGTTTGTCTATTTAGTAGCTCTTCAAAATACTCGACCCATCTCTCCATAGCTTCCGTTTGACCTCCTACCAAATTTCCTTGTTTGTCTTTGCAGAGCGTTGTTCTTGCCGTATATCCTTTTTTTACTTTTTTAATGCCCTGGTAGAAATTTCTGACCTCTCTGTTTTTAAAATTCTGTTCTAGGGTTTCTAATTTTTCTATTGTATACTTTCTTTTCTTATCTCTGATCAGTTTCTTACATATTCGTCTTTGTACTTCATATTTTAGTCTGCTTTCCAATGTTTTTGCTTCTAGCATTCTTTTCCTTGCTTTCTCTCTTTTCTTGATTTGTTCTTTGCATTCCAAATCATACCATTCTTTATGCTTGTAGTTTCTTTCAGTTTTTTGTTTGGATGCTGCTTTTTTCATAATTCTAGCCAAGAGGTTTGCACTTTCCTCTATATTTTCCGATTCCTGCTCTTTTCCTGCTTCTTCCTCTATAGTTCTCCCATATTCTTCTTGAACCATCTGCTTTTTAAATTCTATTCGAAGTGGCATCCTTAACTTGTGTCTTTCGTTTTCTATTTTTATTGGAATGACTGACTTTAATTTTGCTCCCAATAGAAAATGGTCAGAATCTATGTCCGGTCCTCTATATGTTCTCACGTCCCTGATGCATGTCTCACTTCTTATCTCTACTAAAATATGGTCTATTTGATTTACATTTTTCCCATCTGGTGTTGTCCATGTCCCTTTATGTATTTCTTTGTGGTTGTATTGGGTGCTCATTACTTTCATATTGTGTTCAATTGCAAAATCTACGACTAATTTTCCATTTTCGTTTGTCTCTGGATGCATGCTATACCTCCCTATGGTTGGTCGATACGCCACTTCTCTTCCTATTTTAGCATTACAATCTCCGAGCACCAGTTTCATATCATATTTGGGAATTTTTCGGTATTCTTTGTCTAATGTTTCGTAGTACTCTTCTTTTGTCTCTAGTGTTTTTTCTTCGGTTGGTGCGTGAATGTTGATTATACTTATTTTTTGGTATCTACCTCTTAAGCGTAATAGGCAAATTCTATCGGATGTTGGTATAAAATTCATGACTGCAGGTTTACATCTGTTACTCACTACAAATCCCGTTCCCAATCTTCTATTATTTCCGCTGCTCATAAAGAATGTGTATCCCTCCATGTCAAAAATTCCGCTATCTTTATGCTTTGTTTCTTGTATTGCCATTAAGTCAATGTTGTAATTTCTCATTACCTTTATAAGTTGCTTCAACATTCCCCCCTCAAAAATTCCTCTTACATTCCATGTTGCTATAAATACTATTTCATTGCTTCGTTTCTCTTTTACTTCTTTTTTGTTATTTTCGAAATCCAACTCAATTCTTCCAGGTCTCGCAGTTTTTGCCATTTTTTGGTTCCGTCCGGCTGTGTTCGCTGCTAGTTTTTTGCAGACGACCGTTCAACATGCTTTTCTATTTTTAGCTTGTCCTCGTCCCAATTCCAGCGTTCTTTATTTATAAATACTTTCTTGTATCCCACCTTCGCTTCGTTTCCTTTTTCTCTTTCTCTCTTTGCTATGTTTCTTAGTTCCAATTGAACCTTCCGCTCTTCTCTTGACAGATCATCATCTATGTATTTCTGGGTACCTCTCAATCTGTGTTTTCCTTTCATTATTTCCATCTTTTCTTGCCAGGAACCTACTCTAGCTACGACAAAGGTCTCTACTGTTTTTGGTTTTATTAATTCAACTTCAATTATTTTTGTGCTTAAGTTCAGTTCTTTCTTTAGGAAATTCTCCACTTCCTGCTTTAGGTCGATTTCATTAAATTTTACGCCTTTCACTATGATGTTATTTCTTCTATCTTTGTTCTCCAAGCGATTTAGTTTGTTCTCCAGCTTTGAGATTCTTTCTTTTAATTGAATATTTTCACCTTTTAACATTTTTATCTCCTGTTCGTATGATGTTTGGCTTTTTCTCACTTCTTTTATTTCTTGCATCATCTCCCGCATCATATCCTTCATTTCATTCATTTCTTCTTCACGCTTACTATCGATTTTTCTTGCCACTGTTCTAGTACTTTTCTTGTTCCTTCGATATATTTCTTCGCTGGCTATACGTTTTCTCCCAGTATGTTCAGTTGTAGAATCTTCGCTGTCTATTGCTGATATGTTTTCTTTTTCTATATCACTCATACCCCACTTAAGCAAGTCGGTTGGAACTGTATAATTTGTTAATCGCGTTATAGGTCTACCATCCAGGTCAACCCCTCGGAGGTGGTATACCTAATATTGTTCTCCTTTCTAAAATTTGTTTTATGTTATTGCACTGTTTTACTTTATAAGCTATTTAGTGTATGCAACCCAAACGACTTCCTCTTATCTTTCTAACCTTTTAAATTTCGAACAAAGCAATTCAAAACTTTACCTGTTTTCCCAATTCAAAATCAAGAATTTTCTCTGGTTTTTATTTACACACCTATTCTTATCTCTTCCGTACCACTCGATTAAAAAAAAATTTCGATGTTATCACCTCTAAAAACAAAATCAAAACTCGCTATGTGACAGAGCCGTACTAACGGTTATCGTGTCGACATAAAAACCCAAAACATAATATAATAACTTATTAATATTTGTTTTATAAAATAAAATAAACTACTCTCAAGAAAAATTATTTAAAATACTCATCTTTTTACGCCTCCTGAGTGCACCTAACCCCTTAAAACAGGACTCGAAATAGAAGAAACAACTAACGATCTTACTATAAGTATACAAAATGATGGCAACACACAAGAAAAACAGGATAAATCCAAACTTAACAAGACTACTAGTGAGTTAGGAGTAATATTGGCGGATATAAAAAACCAAGGAATACAAACCTACTTGGAAAACCTAATTGTCACACAAGTTACCTATTACACAACTCAACAAAAACAATTTTTTGCTTTGTCCTAAAATTTATTTTATGATTTTTCTAATCATTATGCTTTTATAGTAGTTATAATAATAATCAATTTTTTGAGTTATCATAGACAAATTAAATAGTTCTGGTATATTGAAAAATACCCCCAAAAAATGAGGGGGTCGTAACATTCATACAATGTCTACAGATGTCATTTAAGTGATAAACAACAATTGAATGTTTTTTAGAAGACTCATAGAGGTTAAGACGTCGTAAAAAAGGTGTAAATATAATGCTGATGCATTTTGTTATAAATGTGATGTATTTATTAAAGTGCGAGATAAAAATTTTTATTTAAACGCATGTGGAAAGGTTTGCGAAGCTTATGAAGCCTATTTTAATTGCCCTGTTCGAAATCCAGACAAGTCCTGGGCTCCACATGTTGCTTGTAGTAATTGCAAAGTTGAAAATGACTAAGAGTTAGTTGAAAACGGTCTGAATGCCTGGTTCGACTCCGGGCTCAGTAAAAACTTTATTTTGATCGTCTCTTCTTGGAAGGCAATGACAAATCACCGAGGTTTAATCTGCCTGGTACACCCTCTCTGGAGATGAGGTGTATACACTCCCGCGGTTCGAAGCCTGCTTTAAGCACTAGGTCCCCTATGTGCGTGATAATACTTCAAACGGACAACACAAATATAGGAGAGAGATCACCAACGTCCGGGGAACTAGATATGACACATAAAGAAAAAGTTAAAAACATGTTAAAAAATTTTAAAACTATGGGTTGCAGAATGTATCGCAAAGTACATATATGCTGCATGCTCATTTAGATAAATTTTAAAACAATATGGGAACATACTCAGAAGAACAAGAAGAACATTTTCATAAAGATATTATAAACTTTGAACAACGTTATCAGGGCCAATACACCGAAAGTATGATGGGGAACTGCATTGGGGGTTTAGTGAGAGAAAGTATTTATGAACATGGAAAAAAGAGTAATAGGGTTCACTTTTAAACTTTTTTTTACTATTTTCTAATCTGATATGATCGTAAAAGTTAATAAAAATTACATACAATTACAATTTGTTTCAATTTATCAATAAATAAAAAATTCAGTTATGGATTTTCTAAAATACTGGTCAACTCTGCTTTCCTGAATACAAAAGCAAACTTTTTCAGGGCATGTATATTTTTTTCGTCTAACTATCAATAGTTTTATCAAAATTTCATACTCTCTTATCAAAGTCAAAAATCGTGTTGACCTGTGTTATTATTCATTATGAAAACACACAAAGAAGCTGAAGAGACCGCAAAAATGTATGCCACCAATCAAAAACGAAAACAACAAATAGGCTAAAAGTTCTAAAGAAAATGCAAATGTATTTGCAAAACATCCATCTAATGTGTGCCAACCTTACCCATCAATTAATATAATAGAAAAAGAAATTGAAATAAATCTTCAAGTATCTTAAAGCTCCTTATCAAATGGATCTTTCCATTAAGTACTTTAATCTGAAAGAGGTGAAGAGAACTATAGCCAAGATATTGACCCGGTAAAAACTCCAGAAGTTAATCTGATCACTGGTAGAGTGCTACAAAAATGAACAGAAAAATACTATAAGGTAATACTAAAGATGTTCAATGCGATCCTCAGACTTAATCATTTTTCCAATTAGGGCCGCGCCAACCACCGGCAGCGCCTGTGTGCAAAACCTATGAAGCGCCTCTTTTTTTGTCGTTGTGTTTCGACATAAATATTTTTTTTATTTTTCAAATTTTGACTGAAATAATATGTTCTGCAGTTTTATATAGCATTTTCCTAAATAGGTAAAAACGGTTCGCTTCCGATTGGTAATTACTGCGAAAAATAAAACGGGAATTAAATTTTTACATACTTGATTTGAGATATTATTTCAATGATGGGCGCTGGCATTTCATCCGGCGCCCCTATTGCCTTGGCGCCTGTGTGCGCCGCACACTTCGCACATATGGGCGGCTCGGCCCTGTTTCCAATCAGTAGAAAGTACAGTAGAGTCTCGAAATAGTGATCAGCAAAAATCATGTTTGTTTTTTAAATATTAATTCCCAATCTATTTTTTCCTGTCTTCTTTTTATGCTATAAAAAAGAATGAAGGAAACAGATTTTTATAGCATAAAAAGAAGACAGGAAAAAATAAATTGGGAATTAATATTTAAAAAACAAACATGATTTTTGCTGTTCACTATTTCGAGACTACTGTAGTGCAAATTATTATGATTCTAAAACAAGAAGAAAAGACTGTTGATATCAAATCGTATAGGTAAATAAATTAGTCTGCTCTCTAAATTATCTAAAGTTTTCGAGAAACTGCTAGTCAACGTTTAAATCTCATTATAGAAAACCGAAAAATTTGGATTTCAAAACGGGCACAGCACAGTGGAACAAGTCCATCGGGTGGTCAAAATAATTAATCGAGACCTCAAAAACAAACACTTCTGATCAGCGGCTTTCTTTGATATGAGCCAATCGTTTGATAGTGTACGATATGATGGCCTAGGTACTCTACAAACTGAAAAAAATTTTTCTTACTTTTTTTATTTGGTTCTTAAATCATATTTAAGAGCAGTAGACATTTCATGATTAAACAACAAAATTGTGCGGTTCTTCAAGCAACTGTTTTGGGGCCGGTCATGCACCTGTAATCTACCAATAACAAATCTCACTACCGTTGCCATCTTTGCAGATGATATCGCAATTCTTGCCTCTCATATTTATCGTGTAACTGCATCCAGAAATCTGCAGGACAGCCTAATAAAAGTTCAAGACTGGCTTAAGAAGTGGCGCATTAAAGCCAATAAAACCAAATCGATACACATCACGTTTACCGTGAAAAGAGATACCTGTTTATCTGTCAAACTCAATAACTGTCAATTGCCACAGGCTAAAGAAGATAACTACCTTGGTATAGGTACACTTGGATAAACGGATTACCTGGCGTAAGTATATTTTTACTAAAAGCAATTGGCGCTAAAACTTTAACAGATGTATTGGTAATTGGTAGAAAATGTCAACTCTCTATAGACATAAGACATAAGACGATCTTCAAACCGATATGGACCTATAGCATTCAACTATGGGTTCGATAGCAAATTCCTACCTCGAAATATTCAAAATACTTTAAAATAAAGTCATGTGTATAATCGTAAATTAAAATCGTATTTAATTATTATTATTTAACTACTATAACACTGCTATAGTAGACGTACCAATATCAACAGTCGAAAAAATCGTAAGATTTAGATTTAGCAACAAAACTATTCGCTAGTGGCAACAGTGAGATGCGATAGGTTTATAACATTTTCTGGGTTTATAAGGTTTTACAAGATTTATAAAGTGGGATAGGTGTAGATTTATAAAAAACTAAACGTACTTAGAGATTACTTACTGAAGTAATAATTCTCTGCATGACATTTTTATTTTTATTTAAGCAACAAAAAATGAGCTTATTATTTTGCAAATATTTGTATTTGTATCATAGGCGTTAGTAAAAAAAATAAAAATAATTAAATACATAATATACAATAATTATTGATTTTCATAAAACACTTGTATGATTGCGCTCTCAAAATGTATGTTCTCCTGATCACTGTTGGGGATAAATGTAGCACCACTGCGCCCTCAAACTACTTTTTGTAAGATGATCTCATTAAAGATAAATTTGTTCTAAATATTAACCTGTATTGCTCTTGTTTGAAAAATATTTTAAATTATTCATTCGTTTTTGCATGAAAAGGAAAAGCACTCAAAAGTTAAATTTAATCCTGTCAGGATATAATTTTCCACACAGATAAAAATAGGTGCGTTTAATATTATACCTTATCGGAGCTGATTCGCATTATCGAAAAATGTTTTACTTTCCTTGTTAAAATTAATTTTTGTAAAAGTGCCGAATAGTAGCTAAAAATATTATTACAAAAAATGTATCTACAATGATGCCGCGAATTCCATATTTAAGGATTTTCCAAGGATCTATTCTTGCCAATTACTCCTACTATATTATATATTTGAATATTCAAGCCTGATTTATATTTTTGAGTATCTAATTAAAATAAAAAGTACTACCTACCTGTGTAGGTGAAAGATATTAATAAATAAATAATACCGTTTAGAACTTCTGATCTCCCAATACTTCAATAGGTAACTGTGACAACTACTGCTTCTCAATAGGCAGTAGGGCAAGTAAAAACTCAAATTAGGACAGTTTTTATTTTTAAATTACACGAAAAATATTTTAAACATATGATATTCACAAATAATAGGATTTAAAAAAAGGAATATAGAATACAGGGCACAGATAAAAATAAAATATTTATATGTGAAATACAATGTCAGGTAAAATTCTATAAAATTGGTCAAATATTTGTTAGGCTACGCACGTGCAAATATTTAAGTATTTATATATAATGTAGATATAATATATTATCTGTTTTCTTTTTATGTTATCCTGGTGGATGCTTGAGTAAGTTGAGAGTAGTTGTGGTAATCAGCATTATTGTTTATTCGACAAATCAAGATTAATTTGAAATGTAATTTTTTGCTATATTAATTGTTATTAATTATAAATATATTGTGAAACCGAGAGGTCGACTTGAAAAAATACAACCATATATTATTAAAAATGTAATTAATCGATCAAAAATATATTTTCTTTATTAAAACGATTATTAATTTAAATTAAAAGAAAACAAAATATTGAAAGCAAAAAGTTTACAAGTTGACGTTTCTAGTTTAGCCTTTAGCATGTCAATAAGTTTAAAAAAGAATATAATAATAATTATTATTATAGTAAATCTAAGAGTATTATAATTTATTATTAAAATTTATATATTTGCACTGCAAAAAAAATAGTTTTCTCGCTGTCTCGTCTTGCACTGAATTTCAAAATATGAAACTAAAATTTCTAAAGTTAATTCACGGTCGATGTATATGAAATTCTACCTAAAAAACAATAAAAAGATACACAGTGACCGACAAGAACAAACTATTTTTACATTACAAAACTATACTTCAACCAGTAGTACTAACTTACGCGTCAGCATCTTGGTGCAACGTTTCCAGAGGTGCATCAAGCTGTTGAAAATATTTCAAAATAACAACTGATAATTAACATCTATCATCACGCCTTCTTCTATTTAATATACAATATTAAAATTTATTTTAGAATTTGTTAATAATAATGGTTTATAGCAGTGATGGAAAACTTTTTGGAGAAGTGGGGCAAATTTTGTTTATTATTTTTTTAAATACTAGCCTTTGAGTCACTAACTCTACTTGGAAATATTTTTTTTTTTATAATTTTAATAATAGATATTTACATATACCTTAGATTTTTAATATTTTCGATTATCTGTCTCTATTAGTGCCATAGCTGATGTCACACCCGAGGTATTTAAAGTGGTTAACTTGTTCAATTGGTTTATTGTTCATTATAATTTTGGATCTTATTGTGTCGTTCCCCAAGAATGTCATCACCTTTGACTTATTAGTTGATATTTTGCAATTGAAATCTTCTGCTATCGTATAAAATCTGTATAATGCTTTTTGCAATTCGTTTTCGGTATTCCCCAATATTATTTGGTCGTCTGCGAATAAAGGTGTGTTTATGTGGCTTTTTGGTCCTATTCTTACACCTTTGGACGCTTGTCCAATCCATATCCGCAAGATCTCATCCATATATAGGTTGAACAGAATTGTCGATGCGCTACATCCTTGTCGAACGCCCTGATGAACCGTGATAATTTCTTTTCCTGTTGCCATCCTTAACGACGATATAAGAGATAGTCTACAAATCTACAACTTGGGCAACAGAATAGTGGGCAATCGAACAAAATGGGAAGAACACCTCTAGAGGATGACAAACGATAGGATACTTCTGAAAGCATACAATTACACACCCCAAGGACGCAGAGACCTAGGAAAACCGAGGAAGAGATGGGCCGAAACAAGTCAAAGACCTAATCCGTGAAGGGAATGATGATGATCGATTGTCTGTTCTCTCTTTTATGATATTAAAAATAAGTTTATAAAGATGGTGGGTCGTTTAAACAGCCTTTGTGGGTCAGTGTCTGACCCGCGGGTCATAGGTTCGCCACCACTGGTGTATAGTAACAATTGTAATGAGACTTTTAAGTTACCAATTTAAATTGTTTTAATTCAATCTTTTATTATATTTTATTCACTCTGTAGATAAATTTGCATAGTCGAGTTACTGTTGAGCGTGCTTTTGAGATTATTCTGTAGTTTTTCCTTATAAGTTATAAGTAAAAAATCTTTCTTTATTATTTGTTTATGTTTGAAACTATGGATAAAAATATAAATTTTACTAATAATAATATTAATAATACAAACATTGTAATACCAAACGTTAGTAAAATAATTACAGTAGCATGTTTTTTATTGTAAGACTAAAAAATATTATATATATATTATATAACTACTACAGATTAGTGATTCAAAATAGGCATATGGCAGAAGAAATCTATAAAAACAAAAAAGAATAATAAAAAATTAAAACTTTGTATGTGTATTAACAATAAAATTTTCACCCTTGAAAAGTGTCGGTATTATATCAGTTTAGTTAGTATAATTTTGTTGTTTAGTTCGTAAATTTAAAATTTTTGTTTAGTATAAAAAATTATAAAACTACAATTAGTTATAACAATTAGTTATAGTTATAAACAATAGTTTTATAATTTTTTATACTAAACAAAAATTTTAAATTTACGAACTAAACAACAAAATTATACTAACTAAACTGATATAATACCGACACTTTTCAAGGGTGAAAATTTTATTGTTAATACACATACAAAGTTTTAATTTTTTATTATTCTTTTTTGTTTTTATAGATTTCTTCTGCCATATGCCTATTTTGAATCACTAATCTGTAGTTTAATTAGCAGTAATTTATATAGTTGGTATTAAAATTTCTAGAGGTTTTATTTTATATTTGGTATTTAAATAATAATTTGGATATTATGAACTCGGACTAACGAAAATATTTTTGATTTTTTGATTTTGGATTTTTTATTGATTATTGTAAGTTATTTTTTGATAAATCGTGAAATGTGATAATAGAATTATCTGATCTATTTTGAAAATTTAATTCAAGTGCTGGTATTGCTTTCTCATTTAAGTATTTATTGTTGGTGAAAGTTGAAAACTTTGAATTGGTTTTTTACGAGTACTTTGGTGTCTTGGTGTTGATTATATTATAATAGCTATGGAATCAAAGAAAGGAGAGCGAAAGAGGATTTACTTTTCATAAATTTGATTTACACATATCGAAATAAAATAAAATGCAAGAAAACGAACACGAGGACAAATGAAGCTAAAACTGCTGCTCAAAATAGGTTTGTTCAGCGTCGTCGGTTAATTCTCCCAAAAATTTAATCTTAAAAAGATATGACTCTGGTGAATGATTGTGAGCTTAATTTCAAACTGTAATTTAAATTAGGTTTAAAACAATCTAGTTTAAGTAAATATTATGCCAACAGAAGCGTGAAAAGGCTGAGCCGAGAAAAATTTAATTATGTAAATAAATCTTGAAAATTTCAAAGTTAAGCATAGAGAAAAAGATTTAATCAGCATTATTAATGTTTTCTACCAACTTATGTTTCCTTGTTAAGCGGAGGGGCAAATTTAGTTCTTCAGAGTTTATAAATTTAATACTTCCTCCGCCTTTATTTTAATATTGTGTACATTTTATACATTGGCGTCATGTCGTAGTTTACCAAGGAGATAGCTTTAACATCACTGAAGCAAGTCTCGTAGTCAATTTTAGAAATATCATATTATAGAAAAAGTAATAGTTATTATTAGTTTTAATTTAATAAATAAATAATGCAACTACAAAGTCGATGACATCGTTTAAATTTAATAAATTTTGTAATGCTACCGCTGGATTTGTAATATAGCAGCATACTTCCGTTATATACCGCTTCGATTCCCGTACATTTAAATTTAGTTATATTTAACTTTCTCTACTTCATGCTATCCCGATCATTATTAGGTTAGATACGAAAAGTTTATTGAGAACGCAAGGTCGTTCTGCATAATATTGTCGTTCTACTTTACAATTATTGAATTTCTTTCAAGAACCCATTCTCCTGAAAGTTATGATTTCCTGGTAGCCATTGGTGCAAAGTAAGGTTCAGCAAGACCCGAGTTCAACGTACATACGTACATGTAGGTAAGTAAGTACCCATACCTATACTAGTTCTGGATTCGACAATAAATTTTTTTAACAAATATACAAATTTTAGGTACTATATTGTACTACTTATTGGATTTCATTAAATTAATAAAAATATTTTGCAAATTAAATCCAAACTCTGTCTTTGATAGTTTGATCAAGATTTTGATACTGTAGTTGTTAGTTTTTACGAGCAGCCTTGTGTTTTAATTTTTTTCGATTTTATTATGCAAAAAATATTTTTTATTATTATTTTATCCTCAAGTCTTAATTAAATATTTCATAATGGGCCTGTTTAGTAAAAACAAAAGACTTTGTTTTTTGGGCTTAACCCAGTAGAACCCACACAGCACTTAACTTTCGATCAAATGCTTTGCTAAGGATTCTCAAACAAGCCCCTTAGTTAACAGGATCCCATAACAAGCAGGCTGTGTGTGGAAACACAATTTAAAAATTGAGAAGATAGAGTTAGTTCATGCACATGGAGCGCATATTACCAAGATAATGACCAGGAAATCATGACTCACGTAAGCTCGCTAGAATGTTTGTATGTTTGTTTTACTAACTTGTATTTCTGTTCTCCCAATAACTATAATTTCAATTTCACTTTCGGTTTTACGATTTATTCTTTATAGCAATAAATATTATGTGATACAAGCGATTAAATTTTATGCAAAGCGTTAAATTAAACATTACCTATGTAGTCTCGAAGACAAGCAACGATAATAAATTATTGCTTTCCATAATATCTTGCACTCGGATTAGCATTAAAACTAATATGAATAATATAAAATATATTTTTCGTATTATTTCAGGCGTTCAATGATAGTTATGAACTTATGAGAAATATGAAAACACATAACCTATGAATTACGTAGAAATGTTTCCGTAGTAAAATTGTACGTTGGACAGGTAATGTTCGTCTATGTTCCAAAACTAATCGCAATCGACTGTACATAATGAAAAAGCAATAAGATTTTAATATAGTTTTTTAATCTATTATTAAGTCCTTATCAAGTTTTTGTACTGAATTTTTATTGTTAATAGAAACCGGTTACTAAACCCTCCCCTGTAAATCTGTCTACTCATTTAGTAATCATTTCGGTTCCATTCATTGCGTAAACTACTATTATTGTGTTCTATTTTATTAGTTTTCACGCGATCAGCAAAGCAATGTGTTTAGATGGGTGATCGTTTGGGCATAGCTGGTGCCTTTGTCAAAAACATTTAAAACGGTTTAGCAATTTAAACTTAAATGTTATTGTACTGTTCACGCAACCACGAAATAATACAAACAAGTAAAAGAACATATACATGAAAACTTACACTTTTATTATTTTATGTAGGACCTTAAAGAAACGGTACATTTTTAATAGATTCACGTATATTTGGTAGAAAGGAGATGGGTAACTTACGAATACAGTTGAAAAGTGTAAAATAACGGAGCTAAAATTTAAACTATACTGTTTAGTTTTTATTGTACCATATTTAAGGTAAATGTTAACATAAATATAAAAATGTTATTCGTTACGTAATTTTTTTTAGCCTAATCAGGTAAAACATTATTACTCGTAACTTTTATAAAACTAAAAATATTTGCTACTTCTTAAAAATACCAATTCGATGACCTACCAACGAGAAACTTGGCCTCGATTACTAAATGGTGAAGAACATAATATTACCATTGAAGTTGCTCTTCAGAAGTCTTCACATTCATTCAATCGAACCTACTAAACTCCAGTTCAAGTTCACGTGGTTCTTAAATTAAGCGGTTAATAATAATTATGTTCAATGTCTTACTTGAAATTGTAAAAATGTACTTCCGGTGTTTAATACAAAATGCACGTGTAAAACAGTGAGTGATTAAAATGGTGATAATCGACAAATCTACGATTCCAACACTATGGAGATGTAAAACAAGTTGTCAACATTTTCTCTTTATTTTTTATTTCTTTCTTGTATCGAACATAACAACTGTACCACTTTCCCAAAATTTTGATATATGGGGTGATCAGATACTAAATAATTCCAATAATATTTATAAATACAATGGTACACTCAACTCGTCATTTGAGAGATTACCTAGAGGTGAGATTTTAATTACTTATTGTCAATTTTTAATATCGTATTTTTGTAGTTTTAAATTTTTTTCCTGTGCCATTTGAAGAAGAATGCTTATCAAATGACAGACGAAGGAAGGGTAAGAAAAATGCTTCATTACTAAGTAATTTTATTATAACAGATTATATTTTCAGGAGTCTGTATGAATGCTTACGAATGCAGGATACAGGAAGGATCTTCTTATGGGAAATGTGCTCTGGGATTTGGAGTTTGTTGTGTATGTACGTACCCAATTATTGTTAGAAATTTTATATTTAATAATAAAAAAACAATAATTAAGTTTAGTATATTTCCTGTGACATTTCTTAAATTATCGACCACATTTCTTAATAGTGATCTAGTTTAGTTTGTTTGTTTAGTTTATAATATGTATGAAGAAAGTGTAGTAAATTGGTTACAAATTGCACAGTTATTTATTTTTCTAAATTGAATACTGTTTTTAAGGTCATATAATATGTAATTATATAAACACGCAATTTGATGTTCCATAGAAAAAAAAGTAATAGCGAGTTCTATTACGGTTTTTTCAAAAATTGTATTATGTCTACAACTAAAATTACTAATTTTTTTATTACAGTTACTACTACGTGCGATCGAGAAGTTATAAACAACATTACATACTTCGTCAATCCAGATTTTCCGGATTTAACAAAGAGAATGACGTCGTGTAAAATTGTTATTCAGAAAGTTGATCCAGATATAGCTCAATTAAGATTAGATTTTATACATTTTAATTTGGTTAGAATTGGTACGAATTTGATGAAAGTGTTTGAACTTAAAGTATATCTCATTTTTAGGGCCAACCCAATAGAAGAACAGGAATTTGTGATAACGATGTGTTTACATTAACTGGTGGAATTTCCGCAAATATAAATATGTGTGGTTTAAACAGCGGCCAACATGGTAAACCTAATAATTTCATACGTAATTTATGTTAATGAACTTTTATTTTTTAGCATATTTTGATGTGGAAAACGTTAAAGAGTCTATAACGATTGATATGAATTTTGGAAGTCAGGTTTTATCTCGATTATGGGAAGTTAGAATAGAACAAATACCATTTACTCAACGAGCGCCAGCTGGTTGTTTGCAGTATCATTTGGGCAAAAAGGGAGTTATTCAAACTATGAATTTTGCCGAAAACGGTAGGCATTTGGCTAACCAAGATTATAAAATTTGCATGAGACAAGAAGAAGGGATGTGTTCTATAGCGTACGAACCCTGTCATGAAAATGCCTTTAAAATAGGTCCAGCCAAACAAGATTTCATTGACGATATTTTAGATATTGGTTCAGGAGATGGTCTATTTAGAGCCACCGAAACATGTTCTGATCGCATCCTCATGCCGTGTGATTCCGAAGACTTACTAATGGTATATAGTTTTATTTTATTAATTTACAAAATTTTAATTAAAGCCGTTACAGCCAGGTGATTTAGGTCCAGGATTTTGTGATTTAGTTCACTGTGGTGGATCATTTTGCTCATCCGGCGAAACCAACTGTCGGATCGAGAGTAGTGTAACACCATTTACAATTGGAGTACAATTTGGAGCAGCTAACAAAGAAGAATCACCTGAGGATAATTTGGGAATGTGCTTAAAATACGAACAGCTTCCCTGTATGCAATAAATTATTTATATTTTACTCGATAATTTTATTAAAAAGCTAGTCATTGCTATATGTTAGCATAAAAAATATATTTTATTATTTATTTATTTATTTTGTAATAAGAATTAAAATGCCGATTAAAAACTTTGATCAAATTTTATTATGATTATTTTAAAATAGAATATTGAATCCTACATTTGATAATTCCTTTTTCGACGGCGAAATGGAGTAAAATAAGAATCAGCTTTATTAATTTTATAATTTATTTATTTAAATCAGATATTATCGCAATAGTTTATATTATAACTAATTATATTCATAATTATCTATAGTTTATATAACATGATAAGACCTTTTATTAGTAAATCAAAAATATATAATATGTATTATATAATTTGAAAGAGCTTGATAATTTACAAATAATGTACAATTAAATTACGTCAATTACTAAATAAGTTAAAATTTAATAGAGAGTAAATTGTATTAGAAATATTTATTTTTACAATTGCCTAATTTACATTATTTATTGATAGTTAAAATTTTAATCATGACAATTATTGCGTTAAATTTTATATATAAAATTTGAATTTAATTTAATAGGCAGTAGAAAATAATGAATTTTTAAGTTAAACCCACTATTTAATTTTACAATTAAGTATTTACAAATTATTATACGATTTAATGCTTTTATACAGTTCATGGAAATAATATCATTTCGAATAGCTAAATTTTCATGAAAATTAATTACTACTTAAAACTTATCGTTGTAGTTCAGATTTACTATCAGGAATTATACCAATTTGTAGTTTTCTTCTTAGTTATTATTTGTATTTTTTAAATAGTGAAGAAAACTGCACATTTTACAATTATAATGATTTATTTTTATATTTTTAGTAATAATATGCTTTAAATTAAGTTTTCTCAGATAATTTTTATACCACACCCGAGTTAATAAGCACAGGACAAAAAGTTAAATAATATATTGAAATGAAACCAAAACATAAACTCAAACTAATCGTAACTATTAGTGAAAAATTGGCAAATGTATATAATATACATATACATTAGCTTGTTATACATTTAGAAAATACTTTTCTACTTTTTATATCACAAACCTTTTATCATACACTTGGTCCAAATTGAAATCTTGATAATAATTAAGATTAACTTATCGATTTAAGTTGTACTTTGGTATACTATTAATTTATTAATTTAATTTTAAACATAAGATAAGTTTATCCTAATTCTTACCATATCAATTTAGAGTAGCATAAAGTTATGTTACCTACATAACAATACATACTATATTTTTATAATTAACTAAATATAAGTATATGTATACAGAGCGATCAAAACTGATTAGGAAATAGCATTCTCTAATTTGTAGAAGTATTTAGTACAAAGTATTTGATATAGGTTTGAATTTATCCTGCATTACCATTGGATGGTATAACAAAAGCGATCGCTCTATATATATTATTCAAGATTATCTGAGTTTACCAAATTTTTTAACAATTTTTAGAAGTGAACAAGAAAAGATTGAGTTTGCCAATTAAGTTTTCAGATTTTAGTTTGGTCCCTGAAATATTTTTAAAATTTATATCAAAATTTTGTTCTCACAGAAAAAAAGTAACAATTAGGTATTTTGTAAACATAATTTACAGACATCATCTATGTAACAGAAATTATTTCTTATATTGGATCTACTTAATGTAAAATAGTATTTACAAAATATGGTACACAAGAATTGAAAACATTTTAGTTATTGTTTCCTAATCACAGGTGGTGTTGATATTATCTAAATTATAATAATAATATTATAAATATGGCTACGGTTATCACCTTAGATGCTTGATAGAATTTGCAGAGTAAAATTTAAAATATTAAATCGAAATCAAGAGAATCAATTTTCAGACACATCAACGCCACCTATCGACGAACTTATGATTAAATGCTGGATATGTAAGAATTGAGTAGTATGTAACTTAGCTAAATTTATAGAATGTTATAGTGTAGAAACGTACATACAATAATTTATTATTATGCACAAAATATTTAAAAAAACGCCATGTTTTAAATTTCAATTCACCCTAAAGACTATAAGAATGTAAACTTTTATTCACAATACACTGAAAAATTTAATACAAAGCCGATAATTGTTTATGTTACGCTTTTGGAGATTTTAACGTTGTATAACACTGGCCCGATTCCTGTTCTAAATTAACTTGAGATGGTACAAATTCCAGTTTGGGTTTTCCCATAGCTAATGCTGGATTGGAATCTAAACCGACACCGTTCGGATTAAGGCTTGCCACTGTTATTCCTAGGGCACCTAAAGTAATACAAAACAAAAATTACTTTCAATTGTAAAGAATTGTGACTTAGAAACAGTTATGAAAAGTAGGAATACATCTAAAAGAAAAACATGTAAGTATATCAAAGAAAAAAGAAGTGGAACAGTTACAAACTCACAAGTACCACAAATTGCAAAAAACAAGATTTTCAGTGATTATTATTTTATATTTATCTAATATAATAATTAATAGTTATAGTTAGAAAAAATAATTATATTAATAATTTTTATATTTACTAAATAGTTGACAGTTATTTCATATTCTAGTCTGTATTACAAAAGGGCGTAATGTAATAAGTAAAACATATATTTTAAATAGTAGGTAGTACCGTCTTAAATACTACGATACTTAAAATATAACTATTAATAATAATCAAGTATTTTGATTTATTCTAATCTGATTATTAGGCATTATACTGTTACGAAAGAACGTCTAATTATATTTGATGACTAATGTATGACGTCATGTGTGATGAGTCATGCATGATAACATCATTAGTCATTCAAATAATGCTTCGATATCAATCGAGAAGCGCAAAGAAGTGACTAGAAATTCCTGGATGGTTATGGAATTTTCTGGAAGGCTGCATTTAAGTATAAATGCAGCGCGATTTCCTGTCACGAATCAATTCCAGTTTGAACGCGCGACTCTTAACATAAATCAAGTGAACATAAATACAGTGAAGTGATAACGTTATACCGAGTGTTTAAATAAATATAGACCTAGTGTTAAATATAAATTATAGTGTAAATAAATTGTAGTGTAATTAGTGTCAGTGTTAATCTTAGTTTAGTAATTGTTATTAACCGTATCTGTAAATATTTGTATTAGCCCTTTTAGAAATAAATAAACGTTTTTAATTTTCGTTACAATACTAATTCATATTTCAATTATTTAGATATTATAATAATATATTTTATCTCTGCATGAACTTTGTAATAATACTTCCTCATGTTATTTTGTGTATATTTATAGCACCTTCATGGTTATGCATATAAAATAATATAATTAATTATTATATTATATTATGATAATAGATTGTGCACATTATACTATCACCATAAAGACTCACTGAATAGAATTTTATTTTTGAATTTATACGTACCAAACTATATATATTATTAAATGGGAGAGCATGACCTACAATTTTTTAAAAAAATATTTTTTTCGTAAGTTTATTTTTTAGAGATGCCTGCATCGATCTTTTTTTTCAAAGACATATTACATACTTTTTCCTTAGGCAGTAAATAAATAACTCTAGCACTATCCACCTCAACAAAATATTATATATTTATATTTTCAAATATTCTATTCTAAAATTTGAGCATACAAGATATATTTAATTATGATATGTATTTTAACGAAAACTTTTTTTTTATGTTGAGTTTAAAAAAATATATAGTTTGTCAAGTGTAATTTAAAAAATCAAATTGTAATCATAGTTTTTAATAAATTATATTATACTATTGAAAGTTACATTGCACGTAATAATTTTTAGTATGCATTAGTATTGTAAAATAACATATTATACATATTATATAATATGTAGTAAATAATAATATTAATATTATTTTTATTATTATTGCATACATATCAATAATCTTTATTTAAAAGAACGAATTAGTAATGTTAGGGTTTTTACATTAATTTTTACACAAATTAAACAAAATAACAATTTTTAAAGACGCCATATTGTACTACAGAGAAGACTAATTCCATAACTGCGCAGGTCAAAAACAGATTTCAAATAATATTATATTAGATGTTTTTTACTTTTCTTTAGTTATTTGCAATATTTTTTACTACAAGAAAGATTAATATAATTGTATGATATTATATAATTATTATTATTACAAAAGTTACGAAAAATATTATCTGGATAATTAGTTATCTATATAGAGGAGTTTTTGATATAATATAAGAAAGTTTTGATTTTTAATCAGAACTATTTTTAGTTAAACTAGTAAAATTTGAGTGAATATTATAAAATCGAATATTAAATCTTTAAAATCTGTTTTTGATGTATATTACCCAGTATTGATTAAAAACAGAAATCTTCAAATCCATTAAAACGAAAGAAGTGATTTATGTTAACAATGTGTAAGTTATTGTAAGTAAATGTGTTAAAATTTATTATCGTTTGAAAGTTTGAAACATTTAATTAATTTGAAGCATTCATAAATACTATTATTATACCTAATAATAATTAAGAGTTCTAGTAAAACCACACGGCATGCGCTAGCGGCTAGGTTATTTAAAATACTCAGGTTGTATATATTGAAAAGTTTAAGGTGACTATACGGTTTTGAACAAACCGTCGATATTTGTTTAAAATGCATGCTTATATTAGAACATTCCAACATTCCACAGCTATATTTCATTAGGTCCTTTAAATACCTATCGAACTACTGCCGATTTACTTCACTGCAGACTTTGGTTCCGTTGGTATGAAATGCGTTTGAATTGCGTCGAATTTCATCTGTAAAATATTATTTGTGTTGGTGTAATTTGTGTAAATAACTTAAATCAACAATCAACATAATATAATAACGACCAATTTATTGACTTAGGAAAATAAAATAAAATTCAACTGAAACTGTTTGGTACTGCCTTGGAGGCGTATTAAAGTTAAATTTGCAAATCATAAACAATTTTAATAGAAAAAATGTGTATTAAAAGTGTAAATGTAAGTAATTACTGTGATTTGTGACACGAGCAACATTTTGCATTATAAAAAACTGTGTAATATGAAGTTCAATGAAAATCACTATGAATTGAAGTCGAACCTTCGCTAAAGCATCTGTTGACTAGGTCGACTGTTGCGTTCCAACATAGGTGTCAATTGGCCATCATTTATTTCTACTCCTAGTTTTTAAATAAAATAAAATATCACACATGATACATTTTATTTTATAAGCTTTTAGAAAATTAATCGCTCTTTTAACAATATCGACAATCCAGACACTTTTTTTGTTGAACTAAATAAAAGTCAATATTATGTTGTTTTATGTGTGTGAGTGTGTAAAAGTTAAGTGCCATTTTTTGCAATAATGTTAAATTTTCGAATATAAATTTTCTAAAAGTTTGTTTAATGTAAAAAACCGGATATATTAAAAAATTATGGAACTTACCAGCTTTAGGCCCTATTCCTAACATATCTTTAGGATGATTAGTTTTTACTGCATTCATTCTTCTATTTTGAGTACCAACACCAGGTTGGTTAGGAAGACTTCCAGGAAGCGGTCCTTGTCCAGGCAATCTTGGACCTCTAGTTGGCTCAACCGGCAAAACTCTTCTCCGTTTCTTCGGAAGTTTTGCCCTTGCCTAGTTTGTGATTCAACATATAAATTAAATTTTAATTTTATGTAAAAACATGGACATACCTGCGTATGACTGTAATACATTGCAAAGTTTGAAACGATAACAGGCACTGGTAAAGCAATAGTCAATACACCAGCTAAAGCACAAAGAGCACCAACAAACATTCCAATATAAGTCTTAGGTACCATATCACCATAACCAACAGTAGTCATTGTGACTAGGGCCCACCAAAGTCCCAACGGAATACTCTTAAAGTCATTATGCGGATTCGCTTGAATCCTTTCAGCGTAATACACTAAACTTGCAAAAATTACAATACCCAAAACTAAGAAAAACACCAATAACGTAAGTTCTTTTGCAGAAGCTCGAAATGTTTGTATTAAAATTTTTAAACCAGACGAATGTCGCGTGAGTTTAAATAACCTCATTATACGTATAATTGAAAAGAATTCCATAATGTCCGCATTTTCTAAATGCGATGCGAATTTTCTAAGTAACAAATCTATGTAGAAACTTGCAGTAGCAATGTAGTCGATTATGTTTACGGATGATCTAATAAATTCACACTTATTTGGTGAAGCTACAAATCGCACCAATATTTCAAATGTGAACCATGCATTACAAATGCATTCGATGTAGAAAAATGCAATATGAGCATCCGTATCAATTTTGTCGATAACATAATCAGTGCCGTTAGATGCAGTGTGTAATATGATTGATTTCAGAACTGGAACTTTCATATCTGGATGAGTTTTCAAACAGAATGATAAGATTGACACGCAGATGAAAAATACTGACATCACACCTATTATCTGTAACAAAAATTAATATTAAAATTGTGTAATTACAAAAACACAGGAAAATCACGTAATTTTGCATTTAAAGTGCTTGCAAAAAGTTTCCCGAGTGAGATTAAATCCATGACCTTAAGGTCAACCAACTTAAGGTGAACTACGCGCAATTATATATAAACAAATGAATGTGGTAAATTTATATGTTGTTGGACCATAAGAACCAACATTTGTTCAATTAAAATAATGCATAATCTGCAGCAATGAAAATTTTACACGTTATTATTCAAAGCTTTATGAAAACATTGTGAAAAAATCAGCGAATAAAAACAATGATTATATGAATAATAAGATAAATAAAGTGACGACAAAATATTATGACGCAAAATGATTTATGTAATATTTAGTCGTCACTTTATTTTATTATTCAGATAATCATTGTTTTTATTCGCTGTTTTTTTCACAATGTGTTCATAAAGCTTCGAATAATAATATGTAAAATTTTTATTGCAAAACATTAGTTATTATTTCAATTGAACAAATGTTTGTTCTTATGACCAAATAACATATAAATTTGCCACCTTAACAATTAAAAATAAAATGTGTATTATTATTACATCTACGGAGCGAAGGTAAAAAATTATTTAATATAATATGAAGTACTTTATTATACCCGAACTGAAATTATATACAAAATTATGTACTAGACGAAGTTTATAAATATGTACTACCTAGGTATAACTATTTATATGTTCAGCTACCTCTTTTATGCAAATAATATACAAAAATAAGACTTAACAGCAAATTGTAATTCTTACACACTAATGCATAATTAAATTAATTATCATTACTTACATTTAACAAACAGATAAGTAATATATAAATAAAAAATATGTAAATTGCCAAACTAATTATTTTAACTTGTAGTATCGGTGCATACGTACGGATTTTGCGGTGTTGTGCATAAACCAACCACCTATTCTAGTTTTTTCCGAAATCATTTACTCAAATAACATCATTACAAAATTTTACGTATAATTGCGGTTCAATAAAACGTTTATGTTATACGAATCTTTGATTTTAAATTTTGATTCTGGAAAAGACATGTATTAAAAAAATAAAATATAAAAAAAGTTGAAATCTTTCAGTCTGCTTTTAGTGAATATCCTAAAAGTAGTAAAGTGCTAAGCTAAAAAAATTTATAACAATAATGCACTGGAGTTGCAAAAACACTTCAAATACAAAAAGGAATAAAGTGCACTTTAGACCAACAACCGAGGGAGAAAATTGCTGATAATATTGAAAATTTTAAAGCTAGTATAATATTACAAAGTCTGAAATGCTTACTTCAACCTTGATTGTCAGAAAATTTTCTGTGTATTTTATGTTAAAGTGATCTTGAGATCAACTAAATTTTGAAATCGATTGCGCCATTTAGCCGTATTAATTTATTTAATAAAGTGTTTTAATAATGATAAAAAATGCTTACTTTGGCTGCAGTTGATGAATAAGGTTCATCAAAAAGTGACCATATTTTAGGTTTTGTTAACTGCCACCACGATAATGTCCCTTTGTAGTAATCCTCTTCAAATCCAAATTTTCGAGCTATTTCTTCATCGCTAGGTTTATCCGTATCCAAGTCCAATCTATCTAATACAGCTAAAGTTTCTTGAGTGTCTCGATGCTATAAATATAAAATAACAGAATGTATAAATTTATACAAAAATAGAATAAAATATTTCAGTTTAAAAATTGGTAACTAATTTGAATAATAGAAAAATTTGATTTTATCTTCGGAACCAAAATATGTGTAAAGATAACAAATAGTTTCGCAAGTTCTGACATAAAAAGTTGAAAAGTTTCAATAAAATTTATGTGTGTAAGTTATTCAAATAAAATATTCAATATTTGACAAAATACTTTTATGAATGCAATTTATACACCAAATAATATGTAACTTAATTTATACAATCATGAGTTATAGAAAATTTTGTAGGTTTATTTAGAAAATTTAATGTGGAAATTGTATATTATTTTAAATAGCAAAAATCAATAAAATAATAAACCACAATTTTTAAATGTAGAAGGAAATCATTAATGTCAAAATTAATATTAGATTTTGTTCAATACTTTCAGAGCAATTTAATTATTTTATAATACAAATGCAAATTGCTATTTTATTGATTAGAGTATTTTTGTTCAGTCGAATTAAAGTTTTCGATGGGAGTAGTAACCAGTTTGAACATACTATAGTTCTTCAAGCCTTGAAAATTATTTCCTACCATCAAAATGTCGTCTTTGAAGAGAACAAAAAATAAATTTTTGATTGCCTTGGTTCACCGAAATAATGACCCGAAAATACATATTCGTAGTATACATTATTTGTAACGTATACCAGTCAAAAATATAAAGAAATCGAATCAGAAACAAACCACACAAAATAAAACATCCGACGGAAGGTTCCTCATTACATACCTAATAAACGCGATTAACTTTGAAATAAATTCCATCAAGATATAAAATGCTTTAATTTCAAAATTAGCCAGTCTCAACAACTACTATCGATTTGAATAAACTCTCAAATCTTAAATAGCACCCTACATTTTCTATTGTAATTACAAAATTGTAATTTTAATATCTCGCGTGATGCAGAAAATCTTTAGAATAAAAAATTACCTGTTTGTTCTCGAATGATTATCAAAAATTTTCTGTTACGCATCTAAATCAACGTGTGATCTTAAAATCAATAGTAGTTATTGAAATTGGTTAGTTTTGAAATGAAAGCACTGCATAAGTAATTTCAATATTTTATTAATTTCTTGAAATCATACTTGCGTGTATGTCATCCAACAGCAGGGTTCAACTTGATTGGCATCGAGTCCCCAAAATTCGAGTTCCTCTTCAAACAATGGACCGCATACATCCGAGGGATAGTGTAGTTTTCCTGTCCTGAAATAAAACTCTCATAAACCTGTTCATAAATTTGTTAATGAACTCGAAATACCTATAGTAGTTAAGAACTTGAGCAAAAACCCCCGGATGTCGATCAAAAAAATATTCATTTAAAATTGGATCGTAATTAGCCAAAGCTTCCGTTAAACGAGATAATCGAGTAGCAGGAATTTTTTTTAATGTTGCTTTATATGTTTCATGACGAATACCGCCCACATTTAAAACTACCCGATTTTCTGCATCCACATTAATCAAATTCATTTCTGAAACAAAAAGAAAATATTTAAATAAGATTTTTACAGTAATTTTGTAGACAAAAATTATTATATTCTAATGAATTTAATTGTGGGATGGATTCCGGTGAAGGAGATGAAAAGAATTTATGTATAATTTTGAAAAGCTTACGAGCAGTAGTTTATCAAAGTAAACCTTTTTTTCAGGAAAAACGGAAAAACATAAAACATGCATAATAAATTTTAAAATGCATCATATTTAAATTACAAATTTTAACTTTATAATAAAATATTATTTTAAAACTTTTTTACTTGTTATACGAGTATTTCCGTAAAAATAGAATATAATCGATGGAGTTCGTCGCCTGATGATGCTATAGTATGGTGAAAACGTTTACGATAATGTACTTACTGTGAATTTTATTTGCGATAACTTAAAAACATTTTAGTTTTGAAAAGCGTTTGTGCATTTTTTTGGATTTTCTAAAATTCTGATATGGTTAAAATAGAATTTGTTGAAGTATTGGTCAGATCTCAGGTGTATTTACAATTTGGATTCAAAAGGATCATCATCAGATTTAGAGTTTTGACTGACGTTAAACCTCCTAAATACAATGAATGAAAATTTAATTTTTAAAGTTACCAAAAACGCGAATTAAACTCTTTACTAATTAGAAATGTATCTGTAGTTATAAATTGGTAAATAATTAAATTTACTTGGCTTTAAATTTATCTCAGCTAACTAATTTTGTAATTAAAAATTAGTACTTACTCCTTTTTGCAGAACACAGTTGTAATAAAGTTAAACTTCAACTTTTATCTTAAGTTGAATAAATTCTATTTAACATTGTTAAAAGTTAAAAAGTAATTTGTAGTAACCCGTAAAAGTTTCGTATTCCTTTGTGCAAAAAGTAAAAAAGCATTAACTTATTTACATTTTTGTGGTTGGTAAGTTGAAATATGTTTGAATATTGTAAAGTACAATCAAAATATGATATATTGTTGCCGTACATATAATAAAAGCATGTTTTGCGATTATTTGTAAATTTTTAGATTTTGAGGTTAATGCAGTGTAGCGTTAATGCAGTTAATGCGTTGTAATGCCATCTATGCGACGCTAAATAATTTTGCCAATACTTTCTCCACACTTAAGTGTTACATTAACTTTTTCACTACGAGTAAAGTTGATATTGATTGCGTTTACAAAGAGTTATCATTAACATATAACATTAAGTTTTTTTTAAAAAGACTAAGCATTTTTTACAATTTTTGAGAAATTGTTTTCATTATCTGCAGTTGCATCTGCATCTGCAGTTGATAATTTAGAACGTTCTTCTGTAGTCGGAGGTAGTAAGAAGTAGCAGTTAAGTAAATTAAATTACTTAACACAAGAATCCAAACCATAAAGCAAATGATGATTCAAATTGTTTAAAATCTTATCGATTTCGAAGATATCGAAGAAAATCGAAATATAATATAAATTAACATCATTCAATTATATAGTTTTTGTTCTTATACTATAATAAGTTATAAGCTTTAATTTAACATGAAACCAATTTAATCTTATCATAAACATTTCAGAAGTGATCATTTCAAATTTTTTAGAATAATCAAAAAATGCACAAACACTTTTTAGAACTAAAATGTTTTACGTTAACACAATATATTAAGCTGTATTTTTTTACCTATTTTAAGTGAGATTGTACTGAGATACTCAGTAACTCAGTTGAAAGGTTGTTTTTTTACCGTTTTGACATAAGTACTGTGCCGTGCCGAACTGATTTTTACGTGACAAAATTATCTCCTTCCATACCCAAACTGATCTTGCTGTTTTGAAGTGTCACAACTGAGACAAATTAGGAAATGGCCCGGATTGGTTGATTTGAATTAAACTTGTCACTTATTGCAATAATTTTAATATCTACTGCACCTTAAATTTTTAATTCGTCTTTTTGAAGTTTATGTTGACATTATACAATAATACAAAAAACAATTTGGTTAGTACTGCCAAACTTCAAAATAATTAAATTCAAAAATTTATTTCAAAATAAATTCTCGTTGTTTTTTTTACCTTATCTTTTTCTCACTTTGACTCAGTTAATCTCAGTTTGTTTCAGCTCACTTCATCTCAGTTGTGCAACTGAGATCGAAATAAAATAGGTAAAAAGAATAGAGCTATTGACATTATACAATAATACAAAAAAAATTTGTTTAGTACTACCAAACTTCAAAATAATTAAATTTAGAAATCACTTAGGCCCGCTTTTACAATAGTCAGTTAAATTTGGGTATAGCTAACCCCAGGAATAACGTTATCACAAAGATTAAATTCGTTTTCGTTAATTTGTTTTCATTCATGTCATACTTATTAAATGAAATTATTAAGCTTCAAACTTATTAAATTTATCATCGGTTAACTTGCTCATACCCATGGTCCGCCGAGGGTATAAGATATAACCAGGATAAGCACGTCGGTTAAGCTAACTGCCAATAGTACAACCGGTCAACTCACCGATAGCGTTATACTGTAGGTTAAATATGCTTAACCGACTATTGTAAAAGCGGGCCTAAGTAGTAAATTTTCGTTGTTCTTTTTACCTTATCTTTTTCTCACTTTGACAGAGTTAATCTCAGTTTTCTCAGCTCACTTCATCTCAGTTGTGCAACTGAGATGGAAATAAAATAAGTAAAAAGAATACAGCTAATAATACACCGTATGTATATTATCGTAAACGTTTTCACCATACTATGGCATCATCAGGCGATGAACTAATTGAAGACGTTTGCAATAATATACATACGGTGTATTTATATTGTGTTAACTTAAAACATTTTAGTTCTAAAAGTGTTTAAACATTTTTTGTTTTTTTTTTTAAGTTTAATATGATTAATATCGAGCTACACTACCTTAACCTTAAATAATCTATTGATTATTTCAGAAGTGGTATCAGAAAATACGAAAGTACATATTTAGTATACTTTGCAATCTAATTATACAAGGAGTTGAGTTTAATAAATATCTGAAATTACTAAACTATCAATTGGGAAAGTTTGGAAGTTACAGTAATAATTATATTATAATTCGATATTATATAATGCAATTTCAATTAAACTAGGAAGGAAGATGTTGACTTTGTATTAATGTACATGATGTCAATGATGGAGTTACATCTAAAATCACAATGGAAGCAATATTTTGTTATATTTATCTGTAAAATCACTGATTTGAATTAATTCTGGATACTTAGTTTCAGTTAAATAATGATTGATAAACTTTGATAAACTACACTGAAACTTCATTACTTGTTTTTGATGTTCTGGTTTTGATGCCATTTCTTGTTCTATTAAAGTAAACTCGCAGTTGTCTCCCTGCTTCTATGAAAATTGAAAGAGATTTCAACATGAATTAACATTAAAACAATCGTATTGCATCGTATTGCATCGTATTGCAACAATAACAATGCGTCGTCACATGAATCCTCTGATCAAATCACATGTTCACTAAACATTAGACATTGTATTGGTTTGATTTAATGGTGTCTGGAGGAAGCCCAATCGGTCTAATCTTTTGTTTGGGTTAGAGATTGGCATTCGTTGTCGATATCGAAATTTATTCCGTAGGATTATTTTTTTAGATTTGTAATGTGATTTGAATGGGTGTTCTTGTAATCATGAAGATTTATGATACAATTAATTATTGGATAATGAACTTAATTTAGTTACTTTTTGTTTTGCTTTGATACTTTAGTGATTGCTATTCAAAGTCCTATCATAAAACATGAAGAGAAGAAAGCCACATTGGAATTCTTGTGGAGTAGACAATCGAACCATCTGATGAAAAGGTGCGAGTGGTTATTATATAATTGCGGGGCAAAATGCTTTTGAATTGAACGGTTTACTCTTATATTTCTCGTCTTGCTAGTCAGCTTTGAATAGCGCTGAATTGTCCGCTACAACATTATTCAAATGCACAGAATATTTTGGGTTGGGTTTCTTCTTCAGAGATTTTTAGTGTTGTTTGTCAGAGGGTGGTTACTTTTTCATCAGCAACAGAGTTTGTCAACATTTGAGGATTAAAATTCCGGGTTTTGCAACAGCTATGTAAAGCAAGTAGTGTTGCCACTACCAAGTGGCAACTGGTAGTGGCTAACTGTCTACGCTTGTCAAAACGAGGTTTTTTTATTATTGGTTTTTTATTATTTATTGATAATTTATCTGATCAATAGATGAATGCTTTTCAAAACTTTAATAAAGAACCAGTATTTTTCTATGTGCCAACGTGCCAAGGTACTAAGTATGCTTTTACCTTAAGAGAATTTTATTTATCTTTAGAAAATCATTCTTTAATGTATGTTTCTCATTTAAAACCTTAAAAAGCTTTTGTATGTAATTTTTATTTGACGAATACATAATATTATACTATATTTAAAATAATTAAGATAATCAATATAGAAATAAAACTTATTGTTAACTAAGTAATATGTCTATTCGTTGTCTGCACATGGCATTTTGAATATTGAAATGCAGTTGTATTTGAAAAGATATAAGGTTGTGTTCTCGAGAACATAGTTATCCGATGTTAATTGGCATAGTTAATATCTGTAGAACACTACAGTTTTATTTTTTTAGACTTCTCTGGGTTTCTTGCACAAACTAAATTACTAATAAAATGATTAATATGTAGCATGCAATATGCCACTAAAAGAGAAATTATTCCAAAATAACCAAAAAAATTTAAATTAATTACACCCACTGCTATGTTTATGACAGGTATGTTTTTCATTAAAAAGCTGTATTTATTCAATTTTAAAGAAAATAATATTTTAGACATCAAAATTAAATTTTATGAGCAGATTTATTTTGCCTCATAAATATTTCCTTCAACGCCCTATCGATTTCGTAAAACATATTTTTATTAACTTTTTTATTATTGATTAATGTAAACTTTTTCGGATTGCTAAAAGACTAGAATAGTAAAGACAAAAGTTTTGTAATTCGATTTATTTTATCTAAGCAGATAAGTGTTATTGTACAAGAATACAAGAATTTCGATTTTTAACAGCACATTGTTGAAAGTTGCCTTTAGTGTCTTTCCACAGGATATTAAAATTATAGTTATTGCTTTCTGTAAACTCTAGGAAGATCTATTGTGATTGAATAATAAACATTTTTTTATTACTTTACCACGTTGATTTTCAAGTTAAGTGTAAAAATAAATTATGTCTTTTTAACGATAAAAATAAAACAGATTGTAAAAGATCTCCGGAAATTATAATTAAATTTCGACTGATTTAATTAAAAAATATGCTGCAAATATTTAAAATCGTAGCTACTAGCTGGAAATTCAAAAAGGAAAAATGTAAAAATTTTATTTTTGTTTAGAATGAAAACATTATCGTGTATTTTAGCTTTTATATGCCCACAGGGTCATTAAAAATGAATGGAAAATTATGAGCTTCATGCTTTAAGATTTGAATGTTTATTTATTTGTTGAATTACGGAAAATATTTAATAGTTACGCAACATTTTGGGTAAACTTGAACCTACATTAAAAAAACCAAATATTTTTTATGTACGTTACGTATACAGTGTTATGATATTTTACCTTAAGTGTGTAAGTTTTTTATTTTACATTATAAATGAAATTGTTTTGCATCAAAATATTTCAAAACTTTAAGAAGTTAAGATAGAAATTATTCACAATCACTATTTTATAAAAAAATAAACAAATCAGTTTATTTTAAATTAATTTGTTTTCTTTCTCTTAAAGTTTTTATTTTATTTGTTAATTTTTCAAATAAATACAATCATACTAATTTATCTTGCGAAAAATAAATAATGTACATACCTACATGAAATATGGTTTAAAATAAACTATTTTTAATGAAATTACTCAAGAGAAATTATTTATTACTTAATACTCAAGAATTCTTGAGTACTTCCAATAAATTTTCATACTAAAATAATATATTTATCTGAAGAATAGCAACCTTTATTGTTAAATCCGGTTTGATACATACTGACGATAATTATTACTCTCTGCTTCTCTAAGTGTTGTAGTTACTGTCAGCAAACATTGTTATTATTTGTTAAATCTTCCATAATCTGTAAAAAGAAAAGTTAATGATTACATAAATAATTAAACAATTTTGCCAAATACACCATTGTAATAAATTAACAATACTGATTTTAAAACTTTTGTGACTAAAGAATAATTTGCTTCAAATATATTATTACAGTCATCAATTTTCATCAACTTTAACATCGTGTAATAATCATAAACAAAAAGTATACTTATTGGAATACTCCTTCGAAATTGGTGCCAAATAGAGCTTTCCTTTAAAATTATATTATATGACTATTTTTTTCTGATTTATTAATTTTTTTTCCTGATAGACTTTAATATAACACATTCTATATTTTCTCCAAGGTATTTTAAGAAATCGGTTTACGAGTATATTAAGTTATTGCTTCATAAGAAGTGATTGATTAATTAATTAAGCTTTTCTTAATAGTACCTAATGTAGGTACATTCTAATTTGGTGTACTTAGTCAAGTGTAATAAAAATAAAAGCTCCAGAATATTCAGAGCACCGGAAGGTAAAACCTTTCAAGACGTGATTACTTTTATCGAACCTGGTTTCGTATTTGAAAAGGCTTATAACCGGGTTAAGATAAATTGGAAGCTGTTTTTTTACTTCATTAGATTGCTTTCACAAATAAAGTAATTAACCACATTTTTTTCATAATTAAGATGTAAATTCTCTTTTCATATGCACCCTGTTCGAAAAAAAGATTGGATTACTTTTTAAATTAATAATTATACAAGAAAGATGAGACATTATTTTTCAATTTCAATAAAAAAACGGAGCACATAATGTACAAGTAAAACGTTATTTTTCTCGAGTATTTTATTCAACCTACGCAATATATTTAATCGATAAACAATTTTGAGTATCCGAATTATTTTTTAATATACCTAGAGAGGTGGGTAATTGTTTAAAACAGGTGAATATTTTTTATTTGAATTTTCAGTTATTTTTGTTGAATACAGAAATTGGTTTTTATATATTTAAGTAACAAGATTATTTTAAAGAAAAGTGAGTTTGGTAACTTCTAAAAGGTATTGTATCTTTGGACCATTTAGTTAAGTACTAAACTGAGTTAGCAATTCGTTATAACAGTGCTTCTAAATTCAATTTGACCACATAACCCTTTTATACGTGAAACTTTTTGTAGAAATTTAATTGCCTTTCACATATAAAGTTAAACAACCTTTAGAAGGAAGTTTACTATTTACCATACCCTAAATTTGTTAAAATTTAGATGATTAGCAAGCTCGGTGTAGTACTAGTACTACAAACAAGCTAACTACAGCATTTTATTTTTGAAATAATTTTGGTAACGTAGTGCTCTTGTTTCTCCAACTAAGGAAACCGGAGCTACTTTGTATAATTTCATGATTTTATTGAAGGGAAATTAAATTAATTTCCTGTTTCTCTTGACCACGTCATTGCACATCCAGGGAGGAAAGTTTAAACGCAAGCATAGAGAAAAATAATAATTTGCGTTTTAAAATCGAATATCAGCATAAAGTGCTTCCATAGCGAAAACTATAACTTTTAAATTAAAATTCAATTTGGAAACCTTAAATGTTTATTTGTATTAAATTGTTCGTTCAATGAAATATGCATTGTGCATTTGGGAATCGTGTTCTTATTATTCTATTTAACTGCTATAAAATTGTATTTGATGTACGTTTAGTGTAAATAACACCTGATACCGTTAGTAATTTAAACAATGTAACCAACATATTTCAAATTGAAAAATATATTTTGCAATTTCCTTTAACAACAAAAACGTTATTTGGATTTGGATAAAATATTTGTCATTACTTTTGTTATAAAGTTTTAACTCCTTTTCCCATTAAAGTTTTATTAAGTAAAAAGTGTACCCAATTTAAAATAATTATCAACTTTTGTCAGAACTTAAGAAAACAGATTCTTGCCCAAATTCATAAAATTTTGATGGAGAAAGATAATGAAATAAGCCGATTATATTGGTTTAAATAAAACTAGAAGTCGGAAGTAATCTGAAGAAATCCAATTTGCTTTTAGATTATAAATGTGTTGAGTGGTATTTTGTAACGCCCGTTAGGTCTTTTTATTATTTAACTTTTCTCAAGTTGAACGTTGCATTTTATAGAAGGAGTATGCCTTTGGGTAAGTAATGAAGCTTATAACGGCAAAGTTCGAGAAAATTCACTTTAATATATGGAGTGGTTAAATTATGTTCCTGGCTTTGTTGTTTACTTATACCAATAATCAATTTTAATCAGGTAATTAAGCTTATGCTTAGTGGAACACGAAAGGATTAAAATTAACGATCCGGCAAGCAGAAACTCAAGATGGAAGCTACCAAATCGGTGCAATCTCATTTCTCAATAACTCCAGATAATATTTTCAAATCTTTTTGTATCAACAATACATATATATATTTTTTACATAATATAACAAATCGAAACGTTGTTAAATATTTTGAAGTTAAAAAGAAGAAACTGAAATAGAGTTTACAGCATCATTAAATTTGATGTTGCCAATATGAAATCACTTTGAAATATAATATTATACTGTACTTTTTCTTTTTCACTTTATTAAAGTTGTATCGAATTTTGCAATTGTTGATTTGCGATGCAATTACATATTCTACTCCGCTTAACATTTAAAACTTAATTGATTTTGAATAAGAACGTGCTGAAATGCAATTATAGAAGCTGATTAAACTTTCGATAATGCAAAGTAATTAATAATAAACTGTGTAACCTTTTGCTTAAAACTACTAAAAGTTTGTTAAAAATGCGAATGCTATGCAATAGATCTGTTGAGTTTGCTATAATTAATACACCAGCAATTAAGCCATTGTTTACAATTTAATTAACGAAATCCTTATTTAAGCATTTTCATTAAGACTCTTTTTGGCTTACTATTTAGGCCAAGGACGAACGAAAATGGAATTACAAATTTAAGGAAGTAAGGTTATTTGAATAATCTCGTATATAGTAACTTGCATTACGCTATGGAATTAGAGATTGTTTGTAGGGAATGCTAGAATGGAGAAAGCTTGGAGAGCTAGGTATGTTTTCAATATTTTAAGTAAGTTGACAGTTCCAAAGTTTGCAAGAGGAAGAGCAAAAGATTTAAAATTTTGTGACGTTATGTTTTATTTCAGTGCATTTTAGATTTTGTAGGGTATCAAAAATGCATTGATTTATATATTTTAATTTTTTAAATTTCTTTATCGCTAAGGTTTAATTTGCAAATAGCTTAGTATTGAGAAAAATAAGCTTTGATAAAATATATCAGCATTGATTTCAAAGAAATGTTTTCATCCAGAACCTGTACTATGGCAAACTAACCTTTACAATATATGTACTTCTACTGATGAATGTTTTATTAGCATACATAACTTAGCATGCCGTTCCCTCCCTTAAGGGGTAGGTAAGAAATTGTATTCACATCCGTCCACCCTGACGCACGCTTCCAGAAGTAATTCCACCATGAATTCATTCCAGATTCTTTTAGAATCACCTATAACATATTTTCATTCGCCCGATCATATGCTTATTCCCAATCAACAAATTAATACAAAACTTTACATATATCTTACTATGCTGTTTATTCTAGCAATTGAACTGTAAAATCAGCAATTTTTTTAATATTGATTTTTAAAGAGTGAGATTTACTGAGATCGTTAAAAAATAGTTTTTATTAATTTATTTGAAAATTTATTTTAATTAATTAAAAAACTATCTAATAAAATTAAAAAATATTTGGGAACTCCTGAATTATTTAGAAATGCAAAAAGTTTAAAAGAGTTTGTTTAGCTCATCATAGTAACGACTATTTTGTACTCATGATAAGTTAAGATAATGCTTGTATGACAATATCACCTCCACGCTAGAAAATAGTATACTAATAACATAAATAAGTTGAACGATTATTACTACTGATATAGAGTATCTGCCGTATCTCAATATTGTTATTAGATTTTTAAGTTTTCCAAAGGGACTTTCATGCTCAAACGAACATTGCATGAACGTTAACCATGTACAAATTACAACATTGCATTATAGTTCAGTTAATACAATTTTTTACCCAGGTTAATTTCTAGATTTAAGTAGGAAAATAATTATGCAGCCAAATAAAAAAAAATTGCAGAATACTCTTCTTGAAAGTTCTAAAAAGTAATAAGAGTAATGGCCAAAAAATATGTTGGTTTGCAAATATATTGTAATGGTATTTTCGTAGAAAATTCCCACACACTTATTCTTGCTCAGGTAACCCTAAGGTTACCTAGGTTACCCTAAGGTAATTTTTAAGGGTCGAAGGATTCTTGCGTTTTCAAAAACCAACTAAAAAAAATTTTTCTAATGCAAAAAAAATAAATACTCCAAAATAAATCTTCTTCAAAAATAAATTATCCAAATTTAATTATATCCAATGTAATGTAAAACTTTATTGGGTTTGTACTTTTAATTTTATCCTTATCCAAAACGTCGGCTTATCAATACCGACATTCGTTCGATCAAATACAATTTTAAAATTTTCTAATTTTAAATGTTCCACGTTCAATTTTTATCTTCCACTATTCTCTTTCCAAATCAATTAAAACCAATCAATCTTCTACCGCTCGGTAGCAACTTATCAAAATTAATCCAAATCAATTCCAAATATCAAAAATATTTATCCAAAATAACGCAATAATGCATTCGCACCAAAATTATTTATTTAAATCAAGTCAAAATAAAATATTACTCACAATTCTCAAAAATATCAAAACTCAGCAGGCATACAAAATATCGCACCCGCTGTCGGCCATAGTTGGCCAAAGAAGCCCCTATTTCTCTCTTTTCTCCCCACTCTGCACTTTTCTAATTCAAACGTTTAAAAATCAAATTAACAAATTTTTACAATTTAGCACAGGGTGGGTCGAAATATTTTGTTTCACGACAATATAGAACAAAATTATTAGAACGGAATATTCTACAAAATAAGATATAAATACTTTTTTTTCGTATGATACCTCTCTTTGAGTGAAACGCAATATTCTGTTTTTCTTCTGTACATTTATAAATGCAATTTTATAAATAATATTTAAAGAAAACGATATAGGTACTTTAAGAACATAACACATGCGTATGAAAAAAAAACTGAAAATTTTAGATTATTAACAATAAAAAGTACGAATTTAAAAATAATGAATAGGTTACGTATTCTTAAATGAAAATCTCTAATTTAATATGTCAGAAATTTTTTTTAAAGTAAATAAAGTAAATTTAAATAAATTTAGATGAAACTATTTTCTATGAACTACAAATTAGTTCATAATTTTAACTAATCTTCAGGTATGTCTTTGATCATCATATAGGTTCATTCTTTTTTGTATCGATTACTTGAAGGGTATCCACTTTCTAAAGCAATATATTAAATTCCTGGTTTTAAAATTAAAGGGTTTCTTTATCACGAATCTTCTTATAGTTTTTGTAATTGTTAACTTGAAATGTCAGATTAAGTTACACTAGAGCTGCCTGTAGAACATCTTAAAAAAGTTTATTCTGGAATTTTCATAGTTTCTCATATAAGGTCTAAAGTGCTGTAGGGGTAGTTTAAGTTCAATTCAAAGTTAGTTTAAGGACTGGGTGAACTATTGACATTTCAGATAAGATAGTTTAATTAATTTCGTATTGCTGTAACTAAAATTAAGAAAAAGAAATTAAAACAAACTGCATGCGCTATTTATGAGAAAATCAAAAAATTTTGTATGTTACATCAAAACTACCTATTAAGACAAAACAAAATGTTCTTTTAGCTTTATGTAGTTTATTGTAATATTTAACTCTTATTTCGGTGTTGCATTTCAAATGTTATAAAATAATTGTTTGTTTTATCAAAATAAGTGATAGGGTTAAAACCAACTTCGTCTATTCAACCTCATGGTTCAACTTTTAATTTTGCTCATTTGAATGATAAATTTTGTTGTAAAAATTTATTTATCTTAATTAAGTTATTTGATTGTAACGTTATTTTTACATTTGCATCAAATTGAGTATACTCGCTAAAAAGACATTGCAATGTATTAAAAAAAAAAGAATGTTCCGAATGCTACATCTGCATTTTCGATGTGTAAAGTTTATTGTATTAATTTAGTTTTGGATTGCTATATTTTCTTATGCAGTGAGAAATAGAAAACATTTTAATGAGAATTTGCGAGAAATGTTAATTATTTTGCTGCTGAACCTGCTTCACTCTTGAATATGTTCATTTATTAATAAAGATCCAACTAGTGTGTTGTATATATCATACAAAACACTTTAAATTAAATTTTATTCCATAATATTATGTATTTCTTTTAATGAATACTGTGCTTCAACTGTACACTCATTAGATGAAATAATAATTTTGCGTGATATTTATTTGAAATTTTACAAAATTAAAAAAGCAATTAATTGTAAAAAAATGATAAAAACTACTTATAGTCAATTCATAATTAAAAAAAAATTTTATAATTAGATTTGGATTCAACGTGATTATTTCATAATGTTTTATTTAAAAATGACCATATCAAAACGTTTATGGATCATTTTCGCAATTTATCAAAAATTACATCCGTATTATTGGAAAATAACAGATTAATTCAACTCAATGTAGGCGATTCTCTTTCATTAATATTATTAGCATGTTCGAATTAAATTTTACCGGAATTACATAAAAAATATTAAATCATAACATTTCAGAATTAATACCTATCAACACTGAACTGTGAGTGAAAATTGAATCATTTCGTTTTTGATATCAATACCGCAAATGAACATTTTTCATATAAATAAATAATAATAGTAATAATAAATAATATTAATAATTACTATTATTAATTAATATTATAATATTATTTAATATTTAATATTATTATTACAATAAGTTTATTTAAACCTCTTCTTGTGTTGTTTAAATTGGGGAATTGGTCTAAATATCTGAACAAGTTTTAGTTTTAACCTCTACAAAGGATTCATTCCGAGGTAGAAACATTTAACTTATCTCGCTTATCAACCTTATCCGCTTGATGCCATCTTTAAATTTTTAAATTAAAGAATTTGCACATTTTTTTGCTATTGCTATTTCTCAGCGGCAAACTTATCTGCCACGATGTATAAAATGTAATGCTCAACTATGTTGTATAAAAAACGTGAAAATGTATTTTTATATTGATAAATTGATAATAACAAAAAAAATGTAAGTGTTGCGTTTGTAATACTAATTAAAAATGGTAATTATTTTTGCAATAAAAAATATTCGTGATTCACGTAAATGAAAATTAACATCTTTTATTTATTACCTATGATAAATTTATAGCAATGTCGCGCGCTATCTTAGAAAAAGCTTAATTAAAGAACCTGACAAGCGGTGTATGCTATTATTAAATTAATTATAGACCTATAGAACATCAAATTATACTTAAACACCATGACGTTTAATTTTATGTCAACTCTATCTAGAATGACACGACTCCGACCATAATAATTAAGACTTAAAACCGCACTATTACTGCTTGAAAAAGCTTCCATTTTCTCATTATTATTATTAAAAAAAATATGCTTCATTTCCGTACTAGGGCGAAAAGTAATTTTTTTCATATTTAAGTCGTGGTTTTTCTAGTACAACAGAAAAATTAATATAACTTTTCTACATATTTTGTCAAAAATAATTAAGCTGTTACAACTTACGACATGTTTCAACCTTAATAAGTCAAAACATGTTATCGGCCGTCAATTTTATGTATAATTTCTTAAGTATAAAATCTCATCTTTTTAATATAGTTATTGTAAATTAATTTTAAACTTTATAAGTTCAAATTTATCGCTTTTCTATTTGCATTACCTAATTAGATGCAGCTGCAAGTTGCCTTCCTAATCAGCTTCCGTTAGACTTTTACAAGTTATAGTCAACTCCGCGCTTTTGATAAACTCTTAAAATTGACGAATACGTGTTAAATTAACCAACCACTGTCTAGTTTATCTTGTGATCTAAAAGAAAAGAACACTCAGCATGGCAAATTAACGTTTCCAGTTTTAATTAAATTATTAAGATTTTAGAAGGAATTTGCAATTATTGCAATTAGTGATATTCTTGACGCTTTGGTTTCCCTTTCTTTCAATATTGTACAAATATTGTATAAAATATATGTCTAATATTGGAAATCAATATTGCAGTAATATTGTAAGATATTACTGGCGTAATATAGTTATTAATATTGTAATATTGGTTTATGCTTAAAGGTTAATATTTGCAATTGCAGGAATTGTTACACTGGAATAATATTTAATATTGATAATTAATATTGTACTAATATTACCAGTACATTGCACCAATATTGTAGCAAAGTTGATATTTTAAAGACGAATATTTTATTTTGGTTATTATTACTCACGCAAAAATTGATTATTATGATAAAATGACAATGTTTTGGACCGATAAAGCACTTTTATCTTATGATAAAACAGTGATTGCCATTATAAACAAATTGTATTTAAAAGATCAAATTTGTTTTGTTTTAATTTGCGATATTATTATGTTCCGTATAAAAAGTGCTACGACGAATTTTATTAACACAATATATTGCTTTTATAACTGCCAAAGTGCTGTACGTCGTCAGAGATTCCGTATTAATCGAAAGTCACTGTAATGTAGAATATGAGGGTTTTTTCTTTTTATAATTGCATTATTATTAGATTATTACACAACTTACATTTTACACTGATATAGATTTGCCAGTTCGCCAGAAAAAAAAGTTGAGAATTAAAAAAAAGATTATTATTTTATCATAAAAAATTTTCATTATTTATCGGAGGAATTGTATTTTTCGGTTTTGTTGCGATCCTTTGAATCTAAAATTGTAATTTATTAAAGAAATATACAGGTTATCGAATATCTTTCGCTTTCTTTTTCGCTATGAAGGTTAATTTAATTTTTTTGGACTTACAATGATTAGTTATATGCGGACGACATAGAAAACAAGATCACGATCACAAGTAAAATAATAAAGTGTCGTTCTCATCCATTAACGCTACGTAAATTGGTACAACAACATAATTTAGAAAAGTTCAAGTTTTTTGAAACTTATGTGTGGGTTCAGAATGACAACTAAGAATTTAATTTAAAAAGACGAAATATCATTGCTTTTTATTAATATACGTAATTTTTGTATATGAAAGCGAGGCTCAAACCGAATAGAAAGTTCTTTTACCGCTTTTTTAACCGACTTCAAAAAAGGAGGTTATCAATTCGGTTGTATCTTTTTTTTTAAATGTTTTTTACCGCAGAACTACGTTATTTATAAACCGATTTTCAAAAATTATTTGCGTTAAATCAATTATAGCTTCAAGTTGGTCTTATTATAATTTTATTAGTATTGGACCTTAAACTTTGAAGATACACCGGGAAAGCTCTCATACTTCTCGTCAATTCCTCAAAATCGGCTTAATTGCGGATTAATCCGATTTTGAGGAGTTTCCGGTGGAAAATGATGAGTACGTTGCCTTTCCGTTTCATTGATTAAGCGAGGTGGCCACGTCTTTTGATGTTTTCACTATTCAATACTTTTTTATTGTAAGTCCGCATTTGCAAAAGCTTCTTTTCACGCAGTTCACTATTCTCTTTTGAAATAAACCTGGATCTAGATTTCCTACTTTGAGATAGGCGTTCCTCCTTTTCTTCGCTTGTCTCATTTAAACGGCGCTGTCCCATCTGGGCAACACATTTAGTAGGTCTACCCATATTTGCTTTCGATAAATACTTACGGAACGCAACATGCACTAAAAAGCATGAAATAAAAAATTAGGAAAAAAAAAAATAAAAAAGATTTAAAAAAAAGAACTACTTTGAAAAGAATGAACTAAAAAGTAAAAAATAATTACGTTATTTAGTTACTTCAACTAGCTGGCACAGGCGGCTAATTATTGTAATCTTTAGAATCGGTGCCAGGCAAGCCTTTGAGAATTTTTTGAAAGCTTATATAGGCACATCTAAGTAAAAACTCAAAACAACACATAAACGGCTTTGCTTAACAGATCAATTCTGCTCAACAGATCAAAACTATATACTAATAGGTTGAACTATATATAAATTCGTGAAATAAAGGCGATGTAATGATCAGTAAATACAGCGGAAACACATTATGGTATTGATGTAAATTTTAAATATATTTTGTAATTTTTAGGAAACTTCAAAAAATTTCTGAAAAGCTTTGGCTGACACCGACTGCAAATATTACAATAATTAGCTGCCTGTGCCAGCTAGTTGAAGTAACTAAATAACGTAATTATTTTTTTACTTTTTAGTGTATTTTTTTCACAGTAGTTTTTTTAAGTCGGTTTTTTTTTTTTTAATTTTGTAACATAAACGCAGTTATTAGAAGTAGGACGATAAAGTGCACCACGAATTTGAAAATATTTTAATAAAATTATGCAAGGAAATGGCATATATTTTAATTTATTACCATATACAACTGAAATTTTAAGAATTATTCAAAAATACGTCTACAAAAAGACAAAATGTACAACAGTATCTATATTCCATTGGCTGTTTCCATATAAGTTTAGCCACAGCCATGATGTGATTTTATTTTGTTAAACTATTTTTGTGCATAACTTGCACTTGATAGGTGCACTGGTCCTTATAAGAATCAAAAATTTGTTGAATTAAGTTGTGCTTGTCAAAATCGATCCTCTGCAGCTTACGCTTTGATCCCCTTCGCTCCGGCCGCTCCAGACTGTTTCGACAAGCGCTATCCACTTAGACTGGTTTAACTCGGAAAAGAACTGCGGTGATCTCATCACACTTAAACATACCTTGCTCTTATTTACGTGAATACACGGACTGGGACGGAATAAATTCGATTATTTCTTAATTTTAATGAATAAAACTATGTTATTACATTTTCTTCTGATTGAAACAATATAGAGCAATATCGCCTTAGTTACAATATGTCATAACACACTAATATTTCACAAGGGAAATATAAAATGTCATATCATATTGTCCCTAGGGAAATATGAAACGCCATTTTAAAGTATACTTTGCGCACGGTGATTGGACAATCAAACATACAAAACAAAATACTAAAGCCATCCCTGTTAAAAAGTGACATTTAAGTGACGTTTAAAATAAAAAATGTGCCTACTTATTTTTATATTTTAAAAACCAACCTAGCTTTTTCTGAATTATTGTGCGCGCATTCTGCGCGTTATTGATCTAGAATTTTGCATAAAGCTTTCTTCGACAAATTGCTAGAGGGGTTGAGAACGAGCAAAGGGGGGTAAATTTTTTGCTCAGTTTTTCGATATCTAGCGCCGTTTTCGAGTTATTGCAAATTCAAAATTTCAAATTTTATTATTGATGAAATATTGATATATTTAATAATATATCTTTCAATCAGAAGAAAACTATTGATTACAACACGGGAAATATAAATACATTTCCCATGGTTGTCTATACATCTCTCGGGCTTTGCCCTCGAGATGTAACTAGCCAACCTCGGAAAATATACTATTCATATTACCCTAGTTGTAATAATAGCTATAACTATTAATAGGGTAGTGCGTTATATGCATGAAACATAATTGCGTCATTTGGTGATCGCGAGATCGAACCTCATGCCGGATAAGTTTTTTTTAATGGCATTTTATAATTCAAATGATGTCTATGTATGATGCAAAGCCTATCGTGCCTCTCTCTCGCTTGTTCCGAGCTCTCGCTTGCGGAACGTGACAATTTTTTATGCGTGCAGCCGGTATATCAATTTATAAGACGTTATCACGTCAAAAAGCATGTGGATCTTAAGTTTTTTCGCTTCGTAATCGTGTTCTATTTTCTATTACATAAGAATCTTTAGCGTTGCACTTGAATTTTTGTGATGCACTTTATCGTCCTACACCCCAGTTATTAAATAATCGCAATTATATAATAGTGTAACGAAAATTAAAACGTTTATTTATTTCTAAAGGGCTAATACAAATATTTACAGATACGGTTTATAACAATAAAACGATTACTACACTAAGATTAACACTGAACTAAATTACACTACAATTGATTTAACACTAAGTTCGGATTTATTTAAACACTCGATATATCGTTTATCACTTCACTATTTATGTTCACTGTTTATTTATGTTAACACTTGCACGTTAAAACTGGAATTGATTAGCCTTCCAGAAAATTCCATAACCCTCCAGGAATTTCTATTCACTTCTGTGCGTTTCTAGATTCTAAATTCAGCGATTTTTGAATGACTAATGCTGTTATCATGTATGACTCATCACACATGACTCATCATATATGACTCATCATAGACGACGTCATACATTAGTCATCAATTGTACATTGTAGAATTTCTAGACGTTCTTTCGTAACAATACAATAAATTTCTTTTTATGAAACACAGATTGAACAGTGATGGATGGTGCAGAAGGGGCGTGGACTTGCCGCGTCGTTTGAAAACAGAATATTAACGTAATGCAGAAAATAATAATTTCTCACCATCATATCATGATGATAATTAAACAAAATTGAAATTACAGTGTTATATTTTTGTGATTGTAAAATATAAATATAACCTTGCAAGCGCAAAGCATTTGTAACGAGAGGAAAGGAAAGAAGGAGAATATAATACTCTTTAGACCACTGGTATCAGAGACAGAAAGTTTGTGTGAATATTGTTAAATTTATTTTACTATATAAAAACTTAGCACGTTTTCAGATCAAAATACATTTATTAGTTGCGGCAGCATGCACCGGAGGGTATGAAATAATGCTATAAACTTGATTATAAATGAAAATTGCAAGTTTTAAATCACATAAATAAATTTCAATTCAACGTCAAAATGTTGTCGAATAAACACCGCCTCTTTGTCAGAGCAAATTACAAGCCACAGGCGCCGCTGATTGTTAATATTTGTTTACTCATTGGAAATTCGTCTTCTGGTATGCAAATAGAAAGAAGATTATTGTTTAAAGGTTTTTTATCTATATAATATATGATTATCAAAGTTCATAAAATGAAGAAAATGAATTAGGAGAAATAAAATTACAGTGAATTAGAATGACGTCCATAAATATCTATTTAATGTACAGTAATACCATCAAAGTAATTACATTATTAATTAAAAAGTTAATAATGAATCAAGTTCAAATAAGTGTTCCAATACCGGATTAACTTCTCTACTTCTAGTCAGCTTTTAACGGTTTAACATACCATGTAAGTATTTTTTTAAATAAATTTTATAATTTTATGTAAAATATATAATTTGGATGTATTGAAGGTAAGTGCTATAGATTTATTATATTTAATTAAGAAATTGTTAATTTTTTCCCATAGAGCTACTACATATATATGAAAATAAACGAATGAAGTTAAATGTGTTTTATAACATTTCACAAGCTAACATTACACTAGACTAATTTAATATTTTGTTTTCCGCAGTGGAATAATTTTTATTTTTCTATTAGATATTTATCTCCCTGCTCAGTATCTAGATGACTAAAAAAGTAAATTTTTAATTTGGTTCTCGAAAATTCATTTGTATGCACCAAACGAACATGCATAACATATACATATGTACATATACCATCACAGCTAATTAGCAAATTACTCTGAACATTCTTTGTTTAATTAAAACAATTTTTAGAATTAAATTTCTTGGTGTAATATACTGTAAGTCGTTAAATGCACCGAAGACGCTGTTTGGAGCGAATAGCGAAGCAGTTATTGAAAAAATAAGTTAAAAAGTACCGTCATGGATTGCCATATGAGTTTCTTCTTTCTTTTCTGTCATTGCCCGAAGCAACGTAAGTAGACAAAACAAAATAGAAGGTCTAAAAATCGGAATTAAATAGGTTGCGCGTTGTTCATGACTATGCAGTGGGAAGCTACAAGATGTTCTTGGGAACGAATTCTATGTCTCTCGTATTCGAGTGCTCTTGCAGAATCCTGTTGGAGACAAACCATACGAAACCGCATGATTTGATTTAAATGTTTTGTGATGCTTTCAAGAAATTGATCGATAATTTTAATAAAATAAATAAAATTTTCATTTTATGATTAAGTTTAATCATAACATATTTAAAACATGTTAATCGAATAATTTGTAATTAATTTTTATCGATAGGACCTAGTGGTTACTTGCCCAAACTCATAAACGAAAGAAATATATTTAACTTTACCATCTAATTATTCAAAGCAAAAATTTTGATATTTTAATTACGAAGTTGGTGAAGCCTTAAGCCCAGCATTTTTATTAATGCCGAGATAGTAGAAATTTGCTGTCGTGTATTATTCGACTTTGTGGCCCGAAACCTATTACGTATATTGAATTACAGATGATGTGGTTATGGCTTCATAAAACTGAGTAAATACTCCTGAGAGTTTCGTATTACTACTTTTATGATATACTTCTGTTCCTTTGGATGCTTTGTTTTTCAAGTGCGAACAAAATTATATTGTAAATAATATCTTACCAATATTTTCACTTTCGTATATTCGAAAATTTTTGCCATCTTTTATAGGTAATGTTTAAAAGTAACTAATAAAATTGAAAACCATACACCAGCTGCGATTGTCACAAAGCTGTCAGAACGTCATATCGATGTTTCCGCTTCTTCTTTGCCGGATTTTGAAGCCAATTTCCTATTTCCACAACTTGGTTTTTTGTTGACATTTCGCTGTTTTCTCGTCAAGGAAAATAATAAATCAAGTATTATTTATGAATTCATGCTTTAGATATCAAATAAATTTGTAATTCAATTAACTTTTTTCTAAATTATTTACTTTATTTGCACTTTTTAAAGTAAACTATTCAAAATTTAACATCGAAACTCACTTTACGAGTTCACATGAAAACAATTAAATTGTGTATCCTTACATTAGAAACATTTTATAACACCATAAAGTTATGAATGTACATTTTGTAATGTAATACAGTGTTATGAATAAAAGAAACATTTTATTTGTTTACTTTATTGACAGTAAAATGTTATGAGTTTCATCCACTTCCATAACGTTCTTTCCATAAGGTGATGCTAAAATGTAGATTTAGAAGCTTCTCAATGTTTATGTAATAATAACTTTTATGTAGTACATAAAGATATACAGGAAATTTAATTTAAAATATATTTTTCAGTGTATACGGTACTATTTAAATAAAATTTGTAGCAAATAATAAAATAGTAAAATTTCCGTTACTACCCAGTAACGTTAAGACATCAAAAATCATCCAGTAGCATAACGAGGTAATAATATGTTTATCAGAGACTACTTTTTTTTAAAATTATTAGTAGTAGTATTATTTATTTATTTCATCAAACGATAAACAGTCAATTACAAGATAATATCTACAATTCACAATACATATAGATATTGAAATGCCAAGCAGAAAATCTCACATTGGAGAAAAATTCACCCTATACTGATCTCGACGATAAAATTAGGACTAGTTTTATTATTATAAAGTTAATAATTAACGTGTGAATGAAAGTCACCCATCACTATTCATGCAATAACTATCTCAATAAAACAAAATTATATTCATTCATACTGCAAACCATTCTGTTGACTGAACATCAAGTATAGCCTTGAAATGGATTTAATGTATCCAGAAGGTAGTTCAACTTCTTAATGCTCCTAAAGGGACATAAAAATTTACTCGACATAATAGTTCTGAGCAGCCAATAGAACCCTCAACCAGCCTAGTCATAAATTTGAGATTAATTAGCCTTTTTCTGTCTGCAAGTATGGTGAGGCCAAGCCTTTGCAATAAGAGATCTTATTGCACCCTAGCCAGTCTAGCGATTAATCGCAAGAGGCGTAGTCCAAGCGAGACCTATAAAAAAAACGTGTAAGTTATTTAGAGCAAAGGGATCATTGTATTCATTATAGTAAAAGCAAGGGTCTTTAATGCTGCACTGTAGGATTAATGAAGATCCGGTTTACGTCAAAACTGACGCTTATGTCTTTAATTCTAAAAACGGATTCTAGAGAAATATCCTGCTAAGAGTGGCTTAATTTGGATCGCAACAAAGAATTAGTCGATCAAGGTCCGATTGTAATCTGGAGATCAATTTATTGTTTTAAGATTTTGATAAAAATCTTAATATCGTCTGAATAAAGTAAGACTTGCGCATACAAAAAGCACAAAATTATGCCATTTATAAAAATGATGAAGAGCAAATACCGATGTAAAAACCTTAAGGGACTTCGAATGTGACCATGAAAGATATCAAATAAAAATTTAGAATTTTTAACGATTAAAGATCGCAGAAAGGTTAAATTCTTCAAAAATATAGATTGTCTGTGTTGTTGGCGTTTAAGATATCACAAAAATACCTAGCAAAGCCTGTTAATGATTGTTGATACTGTATACTATATTGCTGGGGTGGTAGATAAAAACCGTATCAAACAAGTATTTGCAAACACCCACTTGTACAAAAAACCTACATTTGTTTAAATAAGTAGTTACTTCAGTAGGTTATGCTCAATATTTCAGCAAGCATTTCATTTTGAATTCACAGAAAATTTATTTGTAGCTGGGATTCTCATTCAGAAAATCTTGACTTTGTTTTTGTTTGGGAGATTGATTAGAGTTTATGTAGTAACAAATTAGTCATTTAACATCTAAGACCAGGTCATGTATTCGGGAGATAGGGAGATTGTTTGGTGTTATGTATAAAGATGTCTTCAGAATACGTAAATATACCAAAAAACGTCCCCTTTGGCAAAAAATGATAAATATAGTTAAAAACTGTCCGGTTTTAACAAAAAGTATTTTTTTAAAATTTATTTTAACGTTTTTGGTTAGTTTTTTTATATTTAAAACAAAAGCAGAAAAATTTTACTTAATAAGTTATAAAAAAAAGTTTACCAAACTACACAAGAATAGTTCCTATTTTACTAATACTTTCAATGACGTGTAATAATGTTCCGCTTTGAGGGAAAAAATAAATACTCACGTTAGTTATGTAGTCACTAAGGGCCGGTATTATAAAGCATAAATAAGTCACAAGTTAGTTAGTTTCAAAGTAAATTTACTTGACTACTACAATTTACGAAATAAAATTTGAGTAGTACTATAAAGGAAAGTAACCAAGTAAATAACTAACAATATTTACTTTGCTATTATGTTTAGACGATTTGATACTAGATGTCTTAGTCATGGTGCACAAGATTTTATGATACGTTAGAACTAATTTTTAAATTTTATGGTTATGATTATATTGAAGAATGGTATCAACCAATCAACGGCTATAGGCTATGTGTAAGTTCACAACTAGCGCCCACTAGTTGGGCGTACTTGCACTTTTCATGGGATACCTTTCATTTAAAACGAATAATCTCACAAATGATTTGACCTGTCAATTTACTTCACAAGTAAATATTTAGTTGAACAAAATCGAGGGGTTAAATTAGTTGCTAGATTTAGTTCGAAAGTAAACTATTCGTGCTTTATAATACCCAATCTAGCAAGTAAATTTACTTATTTGACAATATCACAAGTAAATTAGTTATTTGTCGTTAATAATCCCGGCCCTAAGTAATCCATTTTACCATTTTTGATCAGGCCAGATTTGAAGCTTGGATCTTCAATCTAAGTCGTTTAAACAAATCCAACTACTTGGTTAAACAACCTGAAGTTTTTTTAAGAGTAAAAAGCTCTACAGTTGTTAGTGTAGAGCCGCTTAGGGCTAATGGGAGTAATTTCAAATTTTGTCAACAGAATGTAGACAATCTGACACCAGATTGCTTGGCTTGCTTATCTAAAAAATGTAACTTTTCTTTAAGATCTAGAGTTACAACACTTGAAAATAATTAAATTAGTTAGGCGTGCTGTAAGAATCTCAAACTTTACTTTTAAAGCTCTTCTTCGAACTGTTATAGAACAACTTAAGCTCTTAGGAACTGCAAGTTAAATCTCAAAGCAAGCTATCACTTGTAATACTATTGTAAAGAGGAGCAGTGTAGATTATGTTTTAGGTAAACTTTTATATCAAGTAAATTTAAAAGTAAAAAAGTTAATTAAACGATAAATATAATTTTATTTATTTATATTTTATAAGCTTTCGATGAGTTGTGTCACCTTCGTCAGACACAACTCATCGAAAGCTTATAAAATATAAATAAATAAAATTATATTTATCGTTTAATTAACTTGTTTACTTTTAAATTTACTTGATATAATTATCACAAGTTAAAAATTAATATAGGTAAACTTTTATTGAGAAGATCAATAATTCCTCATTTTTACCCGAAGATGCTGAGAAGGTTTATTTCTCTCTCATTCATCTTGGCTTACGAACTTATGCTGTTCTCTTCTATTTGAAGCTCTCTTCTGTGCTTTTTTTCCATGTTTTTCCTCTCTCTTTTAATATCTGTCCCATATTATCGTTACGTATTTTTAACAGTCTACCTCTTTTTCTTCTTCTAAATATTCTGATGAGAATATTTTTCACTATAAAAATCCTCGATTGCAAAATTGAAGCAGAAGTGGTAATCTTCGATGTAAACTAAAAACGCAGCTTCCATAAGCACATGTCAATGGGGTTGCATATCTAAATGTTTGTTTTTTTGTTGTGAAGGGATATTAATATGTTCTCTGTATTTATTTTATTTTTTTTAACAAGAACGGTGATAATAATTTTTCTTTTGCATATAACTCGGAGTGAGGTAAAACTACCCAACTTAAAAGTAAGTATTAGACTCTAATTGAATATATTTGCATGACAATTTTTTTAAATATACCATTTTTATTTTCATTTAAGCAACTCTTGTACAATAAACCATTTGCTAATTATAAAATAAATTAAAGTTATAAAGAGCTATGTAGTGTCGCGGGTTATTTAAAGGAGAACGATATTAAAAGTTTTAAAAGGGCACAGAAATTCGTTTGCATAAAGCTTGATTAAAATTTCAAATTTCATTTTGTTAGCTTTTAAAGAACGTTGTTTAATACGTAAATCACTTACAACAGAATACTAAATTTTAATTTTTTCGTACAAGAATTTCTGCTAATTAGAAAAATATAAATACAAATTTCTCTCCATTAGTGACATAAAAAACTGCAAAATCGTTAATAAATTGGAAGCTTTTATAAAATTAAAATAAAAAGATATATAAAAAGAGATCTAAGATTATATAAAACTGCCTGCTTACTGCAAATCTAATTTTTCCTTGATGTGTGTCGAGCCTCGCGCCTCTCTATCCGGTTTGTTTTAAGATAATGGCAAACAATTTAACACCACGTTCTTTTCAGACAAGAAAATCGAAGAAAAACAGCTTCCTTTTTTCTGCAATTCATGTATCATATTACAAAATGTTTAATTTGTATAAAAAGCTTCATGATTTTGAATAAATTTACTTCTGTTGTGTACTCTAGATTAATTTAAATAAATATTTTGATATATTAAAAATCCACTTGATGTTTAAGAATTATTATTATTCATGATATAATGTTTAATTTTTATTATTGTTTGGATATAATTTATCGATTCACCTTTAATGCTTATGTTCATTAGGGTAATTAAAGCATTTGTAGTGCTTAATACATTTCATTATAAATTCAATAATTTATACGACCAATTTGGTTAATTTCTGATTGCAGTACTAATGTTTACCATAAATCATAAAAGTCAAAATTTGTATCAAATTTTGGTTTGAAACAAAATTGATTCGATAACTTTACTGGGTATAAACACGCAAAGACTGCACGTAACAGTAAAATTGCAAGACTTAATTAAGGTACCTAATAAAAAAGGCAGTCTTGGTTTTAGAGAGTCTTTTACACGGTTGTAAATAATTAAAAAACCAAAAATGTAAATAAAAGTGCTTAGCTTTATAGATAAAAATAATGTTTGTAACAGCAGTGCGACAAAAAAAATATAAAAAAATGTCACAAAATCTAAACAATAGCCAACAAAAATATTTTTTTACCAAATATAGTAAAATAAATAAATAGTATATAAGACGTAAATTACAATTTTTTCTTTAAAGTGAATTAAACATTTTGAGTCTAAAAGTAGTGTTTTGTCTTTGCTATACTCTAGTTACGGTCCTGTGTGCACATACCACAAATTATAATAATAGATCAATGAAATTAAAATCGGTTAGGTTTAACAATTTGGCATGCAATGCGCCATATACCTATACATTTACCTATATTATATTATATTGTATTGTATTTGTGAACAGATTTCAAACAGGTGAAATTAGTCAATTGTTTGGCACCAGATGAAAATTATAATATATTGTATTTGCACGGAAATAACATATCGAAGAAACAGTCACTATAGACTATACATAACAACTGTCATCTGTAAGATCGTAAATCGTTTGTACATAATTAATCAGTGCTATATTATAGTATAATACCTAGCATATACCAATAGTATATATTGAGCTATATTATACTTAACTAATACACTACAACTTACGTATTACGAAATTACTATTGTCAGATATTTGCGATAAATTTCAATTTAGTTATGAATTAGTATTTAACTCACAATTTGCTTGTTGTTTAAATATAATAATATAATATTTAAAATTCACCGTTACAAAATTTGTGTTCATTGTACAAAATACTATACTACATAGTACAATAGCGAACAAGATAATTACATTGTTAAAATTACTATGTAGCTCAATTCAAATGTTTTACTTTTCGGCGTACACAGTTATTTAGTTGGCTTTAGTTCTATTTATTATATAATATGTTATTTTATTTTACAAAATCTTGTGTAACTATTGAAACCACTAGATTGATCTATCTAGTTTCGTAATCCCCTATCATCTAAGTATCTTAACTTACGTTAAATGCTACCACGGCTTATCGGATCTATCGAACTGCGAAAGCACAACTAAAGGAAGATTAGCTAAGTTCCCAAGTTTAAAATTTTTTTATACGTTTTTATAGTCCGTATTTAGCATTAAAAACTATTAAGGTTAAGCTACATCGATGAGCTGTTTCTGTAGCAAGTCGAAGTTCATTTAAAATTGATATGCTGAATTTGTGTATCCGGAAATGCATTATTTCTTTATTTATTATGGAATGTTACCAAGTGAAAAGAAGGAAATACGCTTCAACAAAATTTCTTTTAAGTTTTATTTCGCTCATTGGATATCCTGATTGTCAAATTTTAACGAATTAATTCTGTAAAGTGCTGCATTTTTGTTGCTAACTAAATATATTGGACATTCAAGCCGGACTTCATCAAACAAAGAAACTGTTATTTGTTAAAGCAGGTTTGTTCATAAATTAATTGGAAAAGTTTGGAAAATTTCCAACTATTATACATTATTAAATTAAATCTAGAAATATAGCAGGGTTGGATTTAACCAATTAATAAACTTTATTTTAAACCTGCCAAAATAAAGATATTCGCATAGATACATTTCATATGCTCAGGAGTAGCCCAAGGGTCAACTCATTAAGGTAAACCGATGAAGCATTTAACGAGTAATGATCAACTTAATGCTAGTTTATATTTTTATAACAACAAAATTTATTAAACGATATCTTTGTAATCTATTTATCTATAGTTATGTTTTAAAACTTTTAGAGACAATAAAGGAACTATCTTGATACCTCACCCCCCTCCCCAATTGAAGGAGGACAAAAACAAGAACTAATGTAAACTTTTAAATATAAAGTTTAAGATGATAAAGCTTAAGTTAAAGTTTAATTATTCTAAAGAATACGAGATGCTTGAATGTTTTAATAAATAAACACCAATTTATGAGTTCACAGTTCTTTATGGAAAAGCAAAAACTTTGACAAAATTTAACTTTTCGTATTAACATCGCCTGACAAATTAAAATTACGTACTCGTAAATCGCGAGCTATTGTAATATAGCAAAAACGATTTGTTGCCGTGGCAAAAACATCCGTTGACTGGTTTTGCTACTAAAGCAAAGATTTTGTTGATACCTACAAAAAATAATTTGATAAAGCTAGTAACTAGTTACATGTTTGACCAAATAATATTTTATGTTAAGACCACTCCTGTTACATGAACAAAAATTTTTTTTAGAGTGTTGGCAAGTATGTACAAGATCAATACAACCTGATTTTAGATGACTAATTGACTAAAACAGAGTAAATGCTTTCACTTTTATATTTCGTTTAAGAAATCCAATTTATAGGTGCTTCTAATTTTTGATGGTTGGAATTTCTTTCGTTTTAATTAAACCAGCTGTACAATATTTAACTTGCATAAAACCTAGATTCAACAATGGATTGTAATATTAACTCTCGAAATAAATTAAATTAAATTTCATTAAGAATAATATATGAGAAAGATGCAGCAGTTAGCAGGTAGCTGTCGCATCAAAATGAGTCAGCTATAGCTGGTAGCTATAAAATATAAAGCCAACAGCATTGTAATAGTTTTTTGACAGTTGCTATTAGTAATATGGTAAGTATAACTTACTCTAAGCTTTGTATCAGCTGTAAAGGTAGTTGTTACATTATAAGATTTTGGTATAAGCCAGCGTTAGTTATTTTCCAGCCCAAAGAGATGTTCAAAAATAATTTAGGAGTATATGAAAGCTATTCATTTAGTTAAATATACTTTAGATAATCGAATACCCAGACTTCACGGAATTCTTGTAAAACTTTGTAAACACCTCACATTGGTGGGTAACTTACTAAAGTGAATTTAATATTCATCAATCGAAATTAAATCGTGAATAAGTTTTCTCAGTAATCGTTCAAATACAAACGGATTAGAGTAAACAGAGTAACTAACGGCCTAATGACATCATCAACTTATTTGACAGGTATTTGTCCTAAAATAAAATTTAGAGCAGTGGGTTTTTTATTACTACGTATGAATGCAAATACATAAAAATAAATTACGTATTCGTCATGGCTCGGATAACGCGGTTTTAAGAAGCTTGGCATGGTTAATACGAAAGATCGGATAACCGAAACTCAGATAATCGGCATTTTACTGTAAAAACAACCTGTAGAAGAAGTAGAAATATGTAAACCAGCGAAAAAGTTTCAAGAACTTTTTTTAAAAACTATTTTGTATTGTTTAAAAACTACCATGTACTCATAGGATTTTGAAAGTGATAAAGAATCAATATGCAGCACTACTACCTAAGGTACTACTACCTAATGAGAAAATTAAAGAAAATATTTCTACATATTTTTTTATGCATGTACGATATTTTTAATATTTCATCAAGTTTCATATTATTTTGCACATAGGAATAAATATTGCAAATAGACGGTTGGAAGTTCCTGCAAGTGAACACAATTCTCTTATCAGAATGTAATAATACTATAAAATTAAATCAAATACCTAACCTATTTACGCAAGATGGAGCAAATTGTTAGTATAATTTGATTTAACTGGAATATATTAGTCAATAATGATGAAATTTAGGTAGTCTCATTGTAGATTCTCACTAATCAACGTGGAATTCAAACCATGTGTTTTTTCTATTGTTAGTTGATTAGTGCAAATGCAACAGATATAAATATACTCATTCGTTGATATTTTCTAAAATAAAATAATATAACAGAGGCATTATCATAAGCTCTTTATTTAATTTGTAAACATAAGTAATCCAATGGTATAGCGCTTAGTATTATAGCGATTCAAAGAATACTACAGAATGTTTCTAATAAACTTGATAAATCACCAATTCAATTTATTTCTATCATTGTGATTGCGCCAAGTTTACGCTTTTTCTTATTTTCAGTTAACAATATTTCTCAAAAGAAAGCATGTTTTCTTTGGATGATAATACTTTTTCTCATAGAAAAAAAAAAGAAAAAATTGTGAATAGATAACAACGCTATTTTAATGCGAATATCTCTTTTATTCATCTATCAACATGTTTAATTTTATTAAATCAACAAGTAATTCAAATTGTAAAACAAAATATTATGCTGTTTATGCGACTTATTATTAACCAAATCAATATTTTAGAAATGCCAAGAAATGGACAAATACATTTTTGAATTAAAATATTTTTAAGCTATCATAAATAAAATACACTATAAGTATAATTATAACTATTTATTGATTATTATCAATATTTTGGGTTTTCTAAAATATTGATGTGGTTAATATCGAGTTACACTATTGAAATTACGTATCCAACAATTATTGATTAATTATCCATTGAGTTTTTCTAATGGCAATATATCTCATAATCTGTTATAGGTAAGAAGCCAAAATTTTACTAACATTATAGCTGTATTTAAAAACAGCTTAACTGTCAAAGTACAAAATATTGTATAGAAAACTCATGGCAAATCTGAGCTCGTCAAAAATTAATGAATAGCGAATTAATCATGTTATGTCTGTAAACAAAAATGAAGAGGAAATTAACGAATTATTATTATTGCTTGATTTATAGTAGGATTAATTGTTATTAGTATCTATAGTATAAAATTAATAATTATGTTTATTTGGTTATCTGTCAGTGTGAAATGTTTTTTGTACTTATTTCTTAGTTATAAGTAGAGTTACATTCTAAATGTTAGATCCTATACCAGTGATGGCAAACCGTGGGTCATTAAGTCCACTCGGAAATATTTTTTTATAAATTTGACTTTGCTTTAATACTTTAATTTTTTAATGTTTTCGATTATTTGTTTTCTCCTTTATGATATAAAAAATACGTTGATGAAAGTCAACGCGTGGGTCATTTAAAAAGCCTTTGTAAGCCAGTATCTGACCCGCGAGTCATAGGTTCGCCACCACCGTCTTATACTATAAAATATAATGCATGACGAGGTAGTGAAATTACAAGTGTTTCAGGGTTGCAGTATTGTTGACTTTAGGGACGGTATAATTTTGTTAGTCATGACAAGTATAACATCCAGTTTATTATTTATATTCATACAGTGAATAAAAAGTAAAAACTTTGATATTTTGCCGGCAGAAACAGAAGGTTTCTCTTGACGAGCAGACGAAAGATTTTGCCAGTAATATTCCAGCTGGGATCTATTGCAGTAGCTCTGACTGATCTATTAAAAGTGATTAGATATTTCTCTACCACTTCTGAATTGTTACTAAACTTATTCTTAGGTTCTGAAATATTTAAGTTATTCAGTACATAATTTTTCTATTATATGTTTCAATAAATGGTATTCTTTACTTAATTTTCTTGATATCGTTATATGGTAATTTTAAAATTTGCTTTTAGTAACAAATCTGAACTGCTAGCAAAATATTCTAGTAGCGAAATGTCATAGAACCATGTAAATGCCTCGGCTTGGTTTTCAACAAAATATTGTTATTTTACCAGCATATCCATACTGTAGCTCAGATGGTGACGAAAACTTGAGCTTCTTAGTGAGCTAGTGAGCTACAAGTCGACAGAAAAGAATTTTAATTAATATAACTGCTGGCGAAGAAAGAAAAGCAATAATTAGCAATGTAAGACATTAGTGGGTGGATACAGAAATATTCGAAAATATTAACTTTGGGATAACGCAAATCCTATTCTGCAGTGATTAATAGCTGCTACTATTCCGCGAAAAATTTTAGTAGACTAGTACGTTGATGACTATTGAATTCCATTGCTCCCGAGCATGAAAAAATACGGTTTCTTTTTAACAGCACCATTTTAGCATGCACCAGGTCACTCAAGTGGACAGATTGTATCATTCCGATTTGCTTACTTTTCTACTTGACACATTGACGGTGTCAGGTATACCGATAGCTGTTTACTCCATGCAGCAAACTGCAACATATCAATGTTCATTTAGGTAAATTTGCACTCAGCTACTACCACAGCCGATAATAGCGACTTTATCTAATTTTTGATATTTAGAAAGGATTTTAAGATTAAGATTACACCAATATGGAATAAAAAAGTCATAAAAAATTTTTCTTCTGTAGACTCTTTCCAGGCTCAAATCGGATACCTTAGACTAGAAATTATTCTAATTATTCTTATTATTTATTGTTATCATAAAGTAAATAATTCATCTTTCAGCTTTTCACAGCAAAGTTGCCAATTAATTTTTGTCGCGTTACATAAAAAATAATTATTTTAATCAGATTTTACAAGAAATATGAAACTTTCAATAATTTACAAATCTTTGTATCAATTTTCTAATACCCAATAGTTACTTTTGTACCTAGTGATTTTAGTTGTAGATGTCATCAGAGTTTAAAGAATTTTGATATTTTGTAATTAAAATGAATTTCTCTTTAGTTTTCTAGTTTTAAATTCATGAACGCTAAAACTTTTTGGGTTTCCGTGCAAGGTGGGATTTGCGGGGGGGGGGGGCTTTGCGTAGGGACTTTATTGAGTGTGAATTTAAAAATTAAAATTTTAATCAATATATTATCCTATCCCGTTCTTAATATCACCACATAGTATAATAATTATAATATAATAGCTTTATTTGTTCTAAAATGGTAAACAATTTTTATTTAATAAACTCAATTTGGCTTTTGAAACAGGGGGTCTGAGAGGTACATTATGTAATATCCAGTATCTGGATACTAATACTCCCGGTATCTTAGTAACTGTGCTTAAAAGAACAACAAACTGTGTTATTTGGATTTCTGGGCCCAAAATATAACTTTATATAGGGTACCAAAATGAGAACAGTTTGTGTCAGTGTGAAATCTTCTAAATGCTTATTTTATATATTTTTATTACTGGTCATTATAACTTAGTTCAAGTAACTTGGATCTGGTAATTTCTGTGTGAACGAAGAGCAATAGAGATAATTGTCTGTGAAAGTAAAGTTAAAAGTGAACATTAATGCTTTAATAATATCACGAAAGTGTGAAGATTAGAAATGTTAGAATGAAAACATAATTCTTCATTAAAAATCATTATTTTGAGTTAGAAATTTAATAGTGATTACCTAGTCTAACTCAAATCTAACCTAACCAAACTGATAATTTATAATTTAAGTTCAATTTAAGTCCAATCGCAGCTGACTTTTTTTTATTTGATAGTTATTCTCGATTTATTGCATTGCTGTTAATGTTGTCGTCACGAAGAAACTTGGATCGACAGTGTACAGTGAGATCATTGTTTTAGGTATAAATAGGCAAACTAATAAATTAATATCCATAGAAAATTAAAAAAAATTAAGTGAAAAAGATATTACTAAAAGAATAAGTAAAAGCAACAAAAATTCAAGGTATTGGGTAAAAATTGCTGAGCAACTTCTATGCTAAGTGCAAAAGATTTGAATTAAAAAAAATTGATGCCAACGATTGAGATGGCAGAATACCGAACTTTTCATGATATAGATGTCAATATGTGACAGTATTTATTGGCGTTTTAACAGTATTATTAATAGTTTTCTGTATTGTCAACTAATATTGTTTATTTATTATCAAAGCTTTGTACTTTGGCTAACTTTATAGTTGGTTTTAATTAGATGTATTTATGTAATTACGACAGGAACAAGTCGAGGAAATGCTAGTTTCTGTATGTAATAATAATCCATCGAATTCACCAAGATAAACACAAGAGATCGATGAAATGTATCTTGATGTTTTCTTTGTCTTAAAAAGATACCAATAAAAATATTAATTTGTCGTTTTCAAAATATTAAATGAAAAGTTAACAAAATCATCTGTTCAAAAGAGACATTTTCACCAATCTAAATAAAGGTTTATCATTCGGTTGCACACATGAAAAGCAAAAATATTTTATAATAAAAACATCTAACTGATGTTTTAAAAATAAAAAAAGTTGTGGAAACAAATCTGTACTGAGGGATAAATGTGTTGGTTCAGATTCTATAGAATTGAATACGAATTTTTTAATTAAATGTGCAACTGGACTTTTTTGTTATGTCTTTGTTTTCTACGTGATAATAATTTTTCGGCCGAAGAGTAAAAGTGCTTAACATATTAATTTAATCAAATCAAAGTAGTATTTATTGTACATTTTTTCTATATTTATTCTAAACATTGGCAACAAAAGTATATTAAATTATTGTTAATATAAATAGAATAAATTTAGTTTTTTCTCTGAACTAAACGAAAGTTTTAGTATTAATTTTAAATATAAAAGTGCAAGTTTATCATACTATCAGAAAGATAACACGTAGCGTAAAGTAATATTCAAATATTCAAATATTCAAATATTACTTTACAGCTGAAGGTAACAAATAAACTATAAGATATGACATTATTTTAATAAATTTAACAAACTTTGGTATCCACCTTTTCTAAAAAATATTTTAAATTTATCTACCACTTCAGCCATTCATTTTGTAAGCAATAATTTAAAAATTCCAGAAGAACACATTCACGTTAACATTTACATAACTTAAAATCCTTAAATATGAGCAACATAAAATTTTATTTTAAGCCAAAGTCACTAGAATAAAAATATAAATTTTGTTTGCTTAACTCATAAAAACTTATTGATGTTACAATTGAAGTTGACAGTTCTCAATTAAACCGATTAAAGCATAAATAAATTTTTAAATTTTGATCGTTTTGAGAAAAAGTAACATGTTTTATTTAGATAAAAAGATAAATTTTCTTGACACGTATGTTTTTTATAGTTGTTCCGATCGTTCCATTTACCTCGCATCTGTAAAACTCACTAGGCAAGAAAAGTTAAGCTTTCAACCCTAATAAAGTAATATACTATTACTTTTATTTTTGTAGAATAACTTTTATGAAAAAGAATCATATCATTTGTATAAGGTTATTGGGATACTAATTCTGTTATATGGCAATGAGACTTCGGTCTGACGCGAAAAGATAGCTCACACATTCAAACTAGTGAAATGAAAATTTTCAAAGGAGAAGCAGAGTACACTAGATCGGACAGAATGAGAAATATGGATATAATGAAACTCGTTGATTCGATCGATACCAATCAAAATAATTGAAGATCCCACTTGGAACGGATAGATGATCAGCGATGGCCAAGGCTTGCGTATCAATATCGTCCTAGAGGATAGAGAGACTAGGGAGTAATATAAAAACTACATAGAAGTGTATCAGGATTAATGCATAATGTTGATGACTATGATTTAAGTTAATATCACAATTAAATGATAATCTATCACTTTTTTGAAACCAATATTTATAAATCTTGAACTTTTTGCTCAAAATTCTTGCTTTCCACTTGTCTTTAATTTGGTTAGATTGACAGTTATGTCTGTTATTTATAATAAGAATGTACATTATAAGAATACAAAATACCTGATTATTCTTAAAAAAATTTAATTAATTTGATTTCATAGTTTAATTAAAATTACATAAATTTACTAATTTTTTTTAAAACTATTGATTTAAAAAATATCTCGTAATTAATGGGCGCTATTTGTAAACTTGTATTAACTTATATTGAAGAGTCTAAAAGACACATTGACAAATGGTTTAGTGAAGATAATGAAAATCAAATATACATATTACCAGAAAGAAAGACTTACAGATCGGATCTATTTGAGATACTTGAAATAAATAGACAAGAAAATAGAATAATAGTAGGAAAAGAAAAGAAACTAAGCAAATCCTATTCAACCAGAAACTAAATCTTTTAACTACCCTACGGTTTGAAGTAATTGAATAGGATAAAAACCACACTTTTTATTTTATCTGTAATAATAACAGGTCGTTAGGTTAAAGCGTTTTATTGCAGCAATTGGGAAAGTTTGTCGAAGCATACACAAATTGTTTTTATTATTTTCAAATTTATTTTTATGTTGTTGCATATATTTTATTAAGTCGACTTTCTTATCATGATAATTGTAAATTATTGTTTAGAGGGTCTGAATGATGTCATATGAAACGAAACGAATTATCAAAAAACATATTGCAAAAAAATCCAATTTTGTTTAAGTTAAGAATATGTATCTACCGGATAATTTACAGCGTGCTCAATTTTTAATTCAATAATAATTTCGAAATTATGTAATTTGACAATATAAATTAAAAGAACTGTGAAATAGTACTTAAGAGATTTCTTTATAAATAATATTAAAAAAACAATTTCGCTTACCATCCCGGACAAAAATTGAAACCTAAAATATATAATGAAGTAAAATTTATATCAAAACTTATCCTAGTGCTAATATAAATTATACGAAATAAATAAATTGAGAATTACCTTAAATACATAATATATTTTTCAACTTAATTTAGATAGTGTTCTGGTATTTATTGTATAAATTCTAACTTTATTACAGCCTTCTCCATTGCAAAAAACACCAACTAACCGAAAAAATGTTTAAATGATATCTCTCTTTCAAGAGCAAATAGCAACCTTTACAACTTTTTTCCATTGAAATTGCTTTTGAAGGGGAAACAGCGTCATTCGAATATGTCATTCAGAAATATTGAGTATTTTATGGATAGATAATTTTTAGATTTCAAGTTTAGTAGTTACAAAATTTCCAAAGAATAAGAAATCAATCAACAAAATGCCATAGAAATTTAAATGTTCTTGAATTGAGAAGCGACGTCTATAATTTTCATTCAGAAAATGCTTACAACAACTAATCATTTGAAACTGCTAGAAAATATATCAAAATAGGAAAGAAAACTAATACGCGTGAATAAATATGTTTGAAAAAGCTTAATGTAATATATTAAATATTTCTTCATACTATCATTCTGTCATATTCATTTTTCTTACAAGAAAGTCTTATTTATGTGTTATAATATAACTATTGACGTTAATAAATTTGAAATTTTTTTTAAATATTAAGCCCATAGAAACTATAAAATTGTATTCCACAAACGTAAGTATTTTTATTTATTTATATTTATTCTGCATTATTATATTTCGTTGCTTTGAAAACCGGAATAATCTCATATAAGCCGCATTTAAATAAACAGACAGCCCAGAAAATGCGTCTGTAAAATCTCAATTTTCTACTCTACTTTACATAATTATAAAATAATTACACGAAGACACTTTTAAACGGTGAATTGTTCTGTTTTTTAAATACATACAACTGTAAGTGTTGTCAGTACATACAGAGATTTCGAGTGTAATTTATATAAAAAATCCAATGTAAGTTATCATTTTTCTATTTTACTTTAATTTCGAGTTTAAATTTGTCTGGAAGTTTTTTTAATAAAAATTTTTATAATTGAAATTTTTAAGTTAATCGTTGCAATTTTTATTCGATATTTTGCTAAATTTAATATAACAGCATTTTTTCACATTTCACATTTTATTAATAATTTAATAGAATATATTTTCAGAAAAATTTGAAGAGCAAGTCTTTTAAATTAAAAGATCATAAATTCTGGATTATTGCCTTCCTTTTGCAAAGTGGGCAGGATCTTACAAATTTTAACATAATTTTGCTGGTAAACTACCAAACGAGTAGAGATCTTATCAGTTAGTGTACTTACTGTTAAACCCACAGCTAATATAAGGTAAATTATTTTTGGTTAAAGTGTAATTGAGTGTGATTACCAAAACAAATAAGCATCAATTAAATTTGAGTAAATTTCAAGTGGTTTTTTTTAGCTGTTGAAATTACGTTTTTATTTAAAGAATGCTTTAATCGATTTCCAGATTATCATATCCATAGGTAGCTTATTTTCTGTGATATTATCTTTATGATTAATTATTCATGAATTTGTAATCTTGGTAAATCACCTTCATGTTTATGTAATATTAAGCTGTAGTGAAGAATTAATCTTGCACACAAACTTGGTTTATTGTTTACCGAAATTAAAGTATCAGATTGAACTTTGATTACTTTTCCAATCAAAGTTATGCAAAACAACCAACAAAATATTCTCTTACTACAAAACATGGAAAAATTAAATATGCTCGATGTGCTTTATTGTACGTATTAAAATATTACTGGTTCCTGCGGTAATAAACTGCTCATTAATATTCAATATTTGGGAAATTAAAAACTGTATCAGGTTTTCCGCTATCCTGAACTAAATTTTATTCTGAAGCTGTTTTTACAACTTAATGATCGCTTTCCTTCATTAGCATGTAATTTAAAATTCAAAGGAGCTAGATAGATTATAAAATATTTATAAAATGCACCTTTTAAAAGTATTGTCTAATATAGTAGATTTTTCAACCTCTCCAACATAATTGAAAAATTTTTTATTCCAATAAAAATAATTCTATAAGTAATTGTATAAAAGCGGATAAATACCTTTTTCTCTTGCTCCAACTTTTTCGTGTTTGCTTCCCTGGAAAAAAAAATTTGATGAGTATAATTTATGAAAGCAATAAAAGTAGCAAAAAAATCAAATCAATAAAACACATCTGCCAATATGATAATATAATTCAAAATACAGAAAACAAGTTATTCAATGTGGAAAACGATTTCGTATTATTGGGATTGAGAAAGAAAAAAGTGATATAATTTATTGATATTTGAACTAAATTATATATTCTTATTTTCTGCCTATGCTCTATAGAATTAATGATAGTTATTAACTTAACAGTAGAACCTTAAGATTCTAAGCATTACATAGAACTAAGTCTAGTTTGGAAAATTACAAATCAATAGGTACGTGAATTCTCCGCACACCAATTCCATTTGCAAGTTGATAATGCTTTGGCATACGCCTTATTTTCTTTAAATTACAAATTAATTTAACACGAAATTTTAAGCATACTTTCAATACATCTTAATATTTTAGATTAAAATCAAAATTTTCATAATAATAACCGTTGAAATATTTATTTGCTCCATCAGGCCATTAAAGTATTAAAGTGAAGTTTAAGCTAAATTGAAAATTATTTATTTATCTTTTAGGTGGTACATAAAAATGAGAAGAATAATTCAAGAAATACCAAATTTTATTATGATATTTTATTCAGTCGTAATAGTGTCAATATCGTTCACACTTGCAAAACCATCAATAAAAAATTGCGAATGTTGGGATGGATATAAAGCTACTTATTCAGCGAATAGTTTACAGTGTGAAGGAATTGATATATTACACACAATGTCTTGTAATAAACCGCGCCTTCCAAAATGCAAGTGCTCCGGAAATGTATCGGGAATATTATGGGATAAAACTGGAGTGTGGTGTACAACGTATATTGCTGGAACCGAAATAAGGCGTTGGCACTGCGAAAATAAAAAGCAATGGGCTTGGTTCTTTCTGAAAAATCTTGGCTATAAAGTTCAAAGATAAAATAGAAATTGACTGGCTTTTTATTATCTTTGGTAAACGTTGACACTTTTTATTGCAACAAAAAGGCAACTACTAATTTATTATATTGATTTAAGTTTTACTTTTAAATTGAATAATTCAAATAAAGAAATTATTACCAAATATTTAATTTTACCTTTTCTCTATACCTACTACGTGGTAAAATGTCTTTAAGAAAAGTTATATTACAAAGAAAATTAAACGAAAGTTTTGCAGTAAATATTTAAAAGAAATGGAGGTTTAAAAAGTTTCAGTTTGTTCAGAAGTACACAAGGTTGATTTGAACATACTTTATTATCAATTTAATAAGTTTTTGAATTATAGGTTAGGTAGTTTACCTTATCACGACAACCATAACCATATTTTCTCTTTTGAAAGTTACAGTTTTCTTAAGATTTATTATAATTTTGTTTTCCTTTTACGAAAGAGTTTCTTAGAATACCAATTTTTATTATAAATGTCATCAAAAGGTGTTTTATTATCTGAAATTGTATATGATTTCAACTTTTGTCTTAAAATTGTTATCTCTAGGATTTGGTTTACACTTTTCGACGCGAAACCGATGCGCTTTGGATCCGAATTGCTTTCGTCAAATATTAGTATTTTGATAATTATTTTGCGTAATTAATGTAATTTTATTGTAGCAGACAAAGTCGCGTACTATTAGTTTTATGCATACAGTCGAGTCGCGAAATAGTGAATACCGTATATAGTGAACTACCGGAAATAGTGAACACAAAAATTTTAACATTGAGTGTATATGGGACTCCTATATAACGAACAGCGATAAGCCCGATACAGCAAACTGCGTACTAAATCGTGCAGTTTGAATGACATCATTAATAGGGACTTCCCCTTTAAGACTGAGAATTTACATTACGTAACATATTTACACTTCATTTTACTCGTAAAGTTAAAATAGAACGAAATTTTTATATGTTAAAAAATTTTATATGTTTTATATTTTTATATAATATACGTGGGTATTCTGAGAAAATGCATTAAGCCAAAATTATTTTGTTGTTTTTTGTTTAGTTAATCATGCTCTGTTTTTGCTTGATGAATGTTGTATAGACTGCAAAAACGCACTAAAGTCATATTTATACAACTAACCAAGATAATTTCTGCTATGAGTCAAAAATACATAAAGATGTTCAGGGAAAACAAACTTTCAAATTCAATTATGTCAAAACTATGATTATTGATTTAATGCATTTTTGCAGAATATCCATGATATTAAGTGGACATTTTGATAACGATGAAGAAAATATTCCACTAAGTGTTTTGAAAACGCGCAAGAAAAAGTGTTGGAACAAGGACATCGAATATTATACAGGGAACGAACTTCAAATCCATTCTGATCCAGAAAAGGAAGACGAGGTTGAGATGGTTTCTTATGCCTAGTTTACATTGGCATAGTAAGTGGGTTAGTTGCTTGTACCTGTAACTTGCAAAACAGCTACTAATGCAATGTAAACCGATAGGACAGAACCTGTCTGTCTGAATTTGCCTTGTGCACAGGAAATTTGACTAGCTAGGCTAGTACTGGTACATGTAACGGGTACAAATAAATTAACCAATGTAAACTAGCCATTATACTTTCAATAAATCAAAGCTTTCATTTTCAAAATGTGATTTTATTGTAAATTTTGTAAGTACCGAAATAGTGAACAACCCCTAAAAAGTGAAAGGTCTTTGCCATATTTAATTCACTATTTCGCGACTCGACTGTATTTCGTAACCAAGCTCTCCGTTATGACGAACATCTGTAACATATCAAAAGCTGTTTTGCCTTTACATATCTTCTCCCATGTTACATCACTGGACGTTGTTGGTAGATATTGTCGTGTTTCAAAGTGATTTGAACCCACCCTAAGCATTTTAGTAAAATTTTGGTATTATTTATTAAGTATGTAAAAATGGTGGGTGTTCCCTAGGTGGGGACAAATCACAGACAATTCAATGCTTTTTTGCTAACATGACCGCCAGAGAGGTTTAATAAATATTTGCCCCATAAAGATTTTTGAATTTTAGTTTTGAAATTGTGATTTTTATTTTTGAATATTTTGATTTGAATTATTTGGAAGTATTTTATGGTCGACCGTGAAAAGGAAACGTTTGAAATTATTGATTTTGCAACTTTTTGGATTTATTTGTTTGATTAATAAAGAAGATTATTTTTTTGATGATTGATATTTTTTTGATATAATTTTGATTTTGAATTTTTGAAAGTTAATTTTAATATTATAAATATAAAATTAATACATTTGAAGAGAACGACGTGAGGATTGATAGAGACCACATTTGGATTGATAATAATCCAATTTTGAGCAGTTTAATAATAATTTACATCAAAAATTTTTTTAAATAGAATCCTGCTATATAATTTTTTGATTATTTATATCATAGCAATATGTAGAAAAAATATTAAATATTATTAGCATTATATAAACAACTCTATTTTATATTTTAATACAATGAGAACGCCGCAAGAGCAACTTTCTGTTGCTCTTAAGTGAGAGTTGTAGATAATACTTGGCAAAGTTCAAATAGTAGTTATTCTAGTGTTATTAATAAATTTACAGATGCTTAGAGCAAGCAGGTTCTCATACATACTACATAGGTACTGTAAGCAAGCAGGGTTAAAGTGCATATTAATTTGTCGAAAGGTCAACTAAACATTCTATATTATTGATTTTGTGAGATGGGTTTTAGCAAAACTTGTAGTTTTTAGTAAAATAGATTTTTTATTTTTTTTTATTGTAATTTATTATTATGTTTTATATTTATATTATAAATATTATAATATCTTTTATAGTTAATTTATTAACTAATTTATCAAATTTATTAAATTATAATTAACATTGCCAAAAATTGCTCTTCATATAATATTTACTAGTATAAAAAATTTGTATTACTTAATTTGTACAATTATTTCAAATAAACCCAAGTTCCAGAAAGAATTTAATTCAATTTTAATGCGGATTAACCCACTTGGCCGAATTACAGTGAGTCGTCTCTATTTACGAACTATGCATGTACTATGTATTATTGAGTTTTTGAACAGCTTGTGCTATGGCAAGGGTGTTGTAATATCTATATTATTTAGGGAATCTAGAATTATCACCGGAGGTGTATTATCCGTCAATTACAGTAAAGATATCTAGACATTTAATACCTTAAAGATATTACTAGCACCTGCGATCAAAATAACAAGAGCAATGAACTAGCACAATATAAAAAAATTTTCAATAAAATTAAGGTAATTAAGAACATTAAAAACTGTAAAATGTAATAGAAATACTTTATTAGCTGCTTGAATATGTTTAACTCTACCAATCAGGGAAGTTTATAAAAATATAGCAACACCACAAAATATTCTGTTATATCAAATTTTTTAGAAAAACCAAAAAATGCACAAATATTTTTTAGAACTAAAATGTTTTAAGTTAACATAATATAAATACACCGTATGTATATTATCGCAAACGTTTTCACCATACTATGGCATCGTCAGGCGATGAATTATTATTAACAGGTAAGTATCCTTGTTTTTAAGTAAAATTTTGCTATAATTAACAAAATCAAAATAAAATAGTTATGCTATAGTGTTAACGGTTAAGTTTCGCCTACTTCAAGAGTTAAGACAAATGTGTTTCTCATATAAAAAATTGAAACTTTAATATAGAATAATTTCAAATTAATCGATATTTGAAATTATTTTTCAGCAAAAATTTGTCGACTTGATTAAAGTCCTAGTGTTCAGTTAGAAATATTAGGTGTAGTAATTTATCGGAGACCAAACTCAATAATCACGCATATCATCTAACACTCAAACTGTTCACTTACCCTATTAACAAAATAACGTAAAATCCTCGCCATGATCCAGATAATTTAGAAATCATAGAACATTATAAGAAAATTAGCAATCATTTAAGTCATTTAAAATCTCTTTTATAATTCTTACGTAATTGACTAATAAGTAATAAATTAAGAAACATAATCTTGAGCTTTGTCAAAGTTTGTTTCATAAAAAAACTAAGTTCTTTGTAACTAAACTTAAACAAACAGTTTATAATTTTTTATGAAAAGCTTTAATGCCACAAAATTATGTATTTTTAAATTTAATTAATTACTTAATAATGAGTTGTGACAAAAAAATAGAGGAAAGTTAAATGACAAAGGACATTTTAATGATTGCAATTTGATATAATAATATATAACAGAGAATTTGGATGCTAGGCGTGGTCGATTATCCATTTATGCGCAATCATAATCACGCAGACCCATATTAACGCAGCTACTTGTTTTTAATAACGAATTCATGTTATTAAATTTTAGTCTCTGTTTTTGGTTTGTTGTAATTTGATTAGAAGTTTTGTTAGAGACTATAGGATAGGTTACAGATTATGTTAAAGATTTCAATATAGATTATGCTAAGATCTCGTTAGAAGTTACGTAAGAGATTTCGTTGATAGTTAAGTAGAGATTAAGTTAAAAACTGAGATAGAAACTAAGTTAAAGGTTAGATAATATTGGTTAAAGGTTAGGTTAGATGATGAATACAAATGGAAGGTATAAAACAAGGCAGGTCTATTATATAAATTAATGTTAAAGTTTACAGTCTAAAGTATTAAAATAATGTTATATTAAACCGAAATCGATAGGCATTTAAAAAATGCCTATTGCATTTTCCAGGCTAAGTCAATGGTTAAGTTAGGTTAGTGGTTAGATTAAAGACGACTATAGCTTCATAAAAGATAAGATAAAAAATTAATATTACTTAGATCTTCGATTGCCTTACCGTCGACATCCTTTTTTGTATGTTTTTTTCTCTTTTCTTACGTAAAGATGATTATTTAAAAATTATCTAGTTTAAATAAAATATTTAATTTTTTTTTGAAATTATTATTTTATAATCTAATCATCTCATCGCTATTGCGACTAGATTATTTCATCTGGTGATTAAAAATTACATCGTTTTTAGTTTGATTCTGGAGACATTTATGTCATTGTTTCGACAAAGTTGATTTTTATTTGATGTTAGGTCTTAAATTATTATTAGATGGTTAGATTAATAGTGATTAGCTCTTTAAAATTAAAAATAAAATTTTTTAACGTTTTATAATAATATAATTAATAAAATTACATAGTAAAGTAAATAATAATAAAAATAATAAATTCACAATAGGAAACAGATATATTAAATTCTTAAAATTAATTATTTATAAGAAATAGAAATTCAGACAAGTATACCTTTAAAAAAATAGTAACTTGCAAGTTAAAAAAAAAGTTTTAGTAAAAGTGAGACATGCGCATTTCTGAGCGATTTCTTTTCAAATAAAAAAATTGAAAAAAGGTTAAAGAAATCCTTAAATTTAAAAATCTGTAACTTAAAAATTTGATCCGAAACAAACAATTAGGATTTTCACTTGTAAGCTTGTAAAGTAAGCACTTGTAAAGTAAGCTTAATAAAACCATTGTAAATGTAAAAAATGTTATAAATTATTAAAATAATAAAATTAATACAAGTTTAAAAATAAAAATTAACTAGAAAATTGAACAATTAAAATTGAAATTTATTTATAAGCAGTAATAATAATTAACTAAGTATAAAAACTTAGATAATTTGAAATAAGTAAAATAACAAATTGTTATAAGCTCCGTATACACATTATAGCTTTATTTGGTTTATGTAGGACTAATGAACACAATAAAAGATAATAACTTTTCTTAGAGCAGCGACATAGTGGAAAATGCAAATTATTCAAAAAACTTGCATTTTAAACAACTTTTCACCTTTTATTTTAAATTCTATAAAAAATAGTTAAACCATTTTCTGTGCACTTGTTACGTAAATTAAGTGAGGCAAGATCACGGTACACTGCGACAGGTGGGAATACCGGTATAAATCACAAACGTGTAAAATTCACTGATCCGAAAGCGTAGCACTTCTATGATGTAAATTGGTTTTGGTTTTATATAAAATGAGTCTACACAATTTAGATTTTATAAAATTTTACATTGCTGGAATAAATATTCTGTTATATTTTAGTGCTTCCAATTTCACGAAATTTTAATTTTCTGATAATTAGTAAGCGACCTTAAGTTGATTAAATCTTACTCGTAGTATTACACCAAGTTCATAAGTAATTTAACAATTAAATGTTCATAAAATAATGCTTTAAATTAGGTTTTAAGTAATATAATTTTTACGATTTAAGAATTTAGAACCGATTGCTCAATCCTAATTTAAGAATTTAATACCATGTATATTATTTAACTTAAATGGAGTTTCAAAAATCACATTTATTACAAGAACTGCTTGAGTTAATTTGATTTAATGACAATTAATTTAAATTTAATTTAATTTTCTGTTAAAATGCAAAAAGTCATTACACTATCCTGTTTAATGCCAATTTTAAAACTCCATTTAATTTTATTGTCTATTAAATTCTTAATTGAGGTTTGCGCAATCGACCCTAAGTCTGATTAAATATCAACGGAAATGTTATTAAAAATAAGCTAATATAATATTAATAAAGAGATTTTTCATATAACTTTCAATTTTCCACTAAAAAAATTTTTCCACTAAAACTTGGATGTTTTAAATTTTATTTTAAATCCTAAATAAGTAGTTAAAGTAATTAATTAGTAAGTAATTAAACTAAATAATGCATTTGCGATAGAAAAGCGGAGAGGGAGTATTCAGTTAAATGCTATCGATGTTTTCCTCTAGTGCAAATGCTATGAAGTAATCAATACATTGCAAAACTTATATAAATTACAAAGAAAAAAATAAATTGTAAAAAAGTATTTAATTTTTTATTTACGTCTTATTTTCTAATTTTTTACAGCTCAGTTTTACATTTTCCGATTATCCCTAACCAAAAGATTATTTTGGATACAATTTTTGCAATTATTGTTGGTTATTAATAATTGAAAATTGAAAAATTGGGTCTTAAATACGTGGTTTTTTAATACAGATTATTTTTTAAAACGTGAAGTTTCATTTTGAAGAATCATTAAGTACATCCATTTGATGAATTTGCTATTTGGTAAGCTTTTGATTTTGAAATCATATTGTGCGTGATATTGTAATTTAATTAATGTAGCGCAAGCAGAATTTTAATTTGGAAACAAATGCTGAAAGCTGATTTTGTAATGTGTAAAAAGATCTTTTTCATTATAATTTTATACAATATAATGGTCTATTATTCAACCAATTAAGCATATACATACATTTTATCCTTCAATGTGAAAATTTTTTATTATTAAAAAATGTTAAATTTGGTTGCAGATATAAAAGTTCTACTTTCATTTTATCGAAATATGTGAATTACACAAAAAATCACAAACGGAACGAATGAACCGGAATAATGGTTGCTGAGGCGTAGCTATGAGAATTGCTAGCTTTCATAAATACTTCTTGAAAATGGTTAAGATAATATACACTATATTAAATGAAACTTATTACTTATTACGTATATAATCTTAACCTTATAATGTATTTTTTATCTATTATGTATCAAATGCAATTATTTCACACTACGTATATCTGTCTATCTGCTGGCCCTAGGTAACATTATAAATAACTTAAATAAATGTTTTTCTATTAGAAATTAAGTGTCAGAAAAGTTATAAAAACTAATTTGTAGATTTGACGATTTTATCAAATAAAAAGTGAAATGATAAGAGTGCAATTAAATTTTTGTTAAAAGCCGAAGAACCCTAAAAATTAGGTTAAACACATAACAGTTTTAAAATAAAGTAAATGAAATTTTATTCATCAAATGAGGCGTCGCGGGATCTTTTTACTGAGATAGTCATCTAGAGCTAAAAGCTCACATTATGCAAACAAAATACACACATAATAAATAATTTTCATTGGGGGTATTATTTTTTGTTTGTTACCAAGCTATTTTCCGTAATATAATTTTTTAGCGTGGTTAATAAATTTCTTGTATCAAAACTTTAATTTCCTTAATTAGGCTTGCTTTACATATGCGGTCAGGGTGCGAATGTGATATATAGCAGGAGAGGCGTAGGATACCTTTGTGAATGCAAGCCTTTTTGTGTTCCACTTCAAATAGAAATAAATATTTTATTCTGTTTGCATAAGTTGTTATCATAACTTAAAGGGTATTTGCTTTAATACTTCTTGGCTAAAATCTAGAAGAATTTTTACAAAGAACTAAGCCGTAAATTTAAATATGCAAATTTAACAAAAATACAATAAATTATTATTAGACATTCTAACATAATTAATTTAAATATTAAAGTTAAGGAACAAAGTACAATTTGAAAATAAAAAATAAAAAAACGCTTAAAAAATTATATTTCAAATAACACGTACTAAATCCACTTCAGTTATATAAGTTTTTGAAATTTTTTTTTCAAGATCGAATTAAATTAAAGTTTATAGGTTGGGAAGGGTAATTAATATGTTGTGATAAACAACTAAGGTATATTTTCCAAATTTGTTGTAATTTATTACATTTAATTTCTCGCCTTATATTCATCCACAAAATTATATATTGTTAATTGGAGTTGTAGTTGTTCTAGAAACTCTTGGGTCCCAAACATCTTGGATCTCTCCTCGCATCCTGGGTCTTGCAGAGACTGAGACTTTGGCTTTAATAAGTACAAGTAATTCAAATAAACGTTGAAATAACTTTTAATTATTCTTCAAATATACACGCGTAAAATTTGTTTATTTAACAGGAAGACGTTAAATATTTTTAATGTGTTCCTAACGCCATAAGTTATGCCTACATTGCTCTTTCAGTTTATGGTGTAAGATTTCAGAAATCTAAGGTAAAGCATTTTATAAAGAGAAACCTGAGAGGTACAATTCTAGTACAATTCCAATAAATGCCAAAAATTTCACGAAAATGCTACTTGCTACATTATATATTAAAATTCCACAATCATTCATCGCACGAAGAAACCTTCACTCTTATTCTATTCCTTTCACATGTTTTTGTTGTACCTCTATCTAATACCCTCAATATTTCAGTAACCGGATTTTCTAGAAAAACCATTCACTTTAAAAAACTGAAAGTATTAAGTATTAAGTTATGCAAAAATATTTTTCAGAACTGTCAATAAAAATATTTAGCTATTAAAATTTTAATGTTCTCTTTTGGGAGAGCGGTAACTCAATTAAATAGTTAATATAGTATTTTCAAATAAAATATTTTGTTCTTTTTTGGAAGATTGCGCGAAACTGTAAACCATATTTGCATCAGTCGCCATTGGTTGGTTGAATATATCTTTCAAACAAAATTTTTGTAATATTGAAGTTTGTAAGGCTATTTCAACAAATTAATAGTGAACACTAATAATAATCATTATTATTATTATGAACTTAAGGATGAACATTCTAGTTAGTATTACTGTTGAATAAGAAATTTACAGAATAAAGTGAAGAGTAAACAATTAAATTTGTAATTACGTTATTCGCCAAGAGTCTAGTAATGATAAGATTGTTATTATGTTAAACTAGAAATATACTCGAAGCACAAAGCGTTTGTCGGAAAATTGCAAATCAAGGAATTTAAAAATTTTCAATCTATTTTGATTGTCGTTACTTTATGTAATTCTTTATAAAGCCTAATAAGCTATTTTCGAACGAAATTGCTTCTTTTTATAATTCTGCAAACAAAAGAAAACCGTATAAAATTATTCTGAAATGCATTTGAAAAGCTTGAAAAAATCAAAAAACTTTTAATATTTGTCGATATGCAAATTTTACTTTTTAAGCTTGTTCGTAATTCCTCTTTCGAGGTAATTATAAATAATTGGGTTGAAATAAAATTTCTATTTATAACATTGATTTTATTTAATTTTTTAATAATAAATAAAAAAGAATGTATGTAATATTTACGAATACAAGTTCATTTTCAAAGTGAAATTTATTATTATATACTTATTTTAACAAAAATTTATATCAAGTTTTGTTTTTGAAGGTAAATAAATAAGCCTATAGCTATGTTTTATCTCCTACGCTTTTTGATTAGCTTTGTGTCTCATAATTTAACAAAAAAGTAATTTTCTAGATTGTATGTAGATTTATTTTTGAAGTTAAATCAAATTGAAGTTTAAAGTGATGCTATTAACTTGAGTAAATAAAATGTCTACAAATAATAATTATTCGGTTTATTTACTGAAGTAAATACGAGATTAATGTTTGTTTGGTAAAAATTAATACTAAAATATTTTAATTAATATGTACGTTTGCAGTGGACAATGATACTTGTGCGCCGTTTTATGCGCATAAGCTCCAAGATTTGGTTAAAAAATGGTTATTATTTTTCAATTAGCTTTTTTTGTACTAATGTCAAACGGAATTTCAGTAGCGCCTTAAAAATAAAAGAAGAAGACAAGGTAATAAAATCTTTGTTACGAGATGTAAAAGTAGATGCCTAATTGATTTTTAACACATTTTAGTATATATTTGTTTTCTTTTCTTTTAGAAATAGAAGCGAAACCGTAATGAAGTAAGAGATTAAATTAATTATTTTTTTGGTGGTCATCTAGCAACCACTACAAATACTAATTTATCAAAAAGACTATTAACTCAGCTTCTAAACAATTATCATTAATTATTGTAGTTGTGAGAAGTTCAGAACTTTCTTTGGGCAAGTGAAGTAACTGTAATGCTTTATTGCGTTTTCAACTAGAAAACTCATTTTCTTGCTATTGTGTGTTAACGATTTGTACTTGAGGGTATTGTTTTTATAATAACTTTTGGCAAAAAGCGAAATATTTGATGGTACTATTTTAAAACAGAGAAGAAACATTCATTTAGTAGTCAAGGTATGAACAATGCAACAAAATAAAATATTGATAACATTTAAAAAAAATCCTTTGTTTTCAAAATGCGAGATTTTAATATTATTTTTCTTTGTATCAAAACACAGGGAAAGGACAATGATCTTTGTCAAAATTAGTGCTTTGTTGGATTTTATCTTTTAGGTGTAGCTAGATGTGTCACCACAATTGCTTTCATCAATACATTACATGACAAGATAAAACAAATGGCATTGTGATTTATACATAGGTTGAATTTGACTCTCAAAGGATACTTGGTTTTATAGATAGACGGTGGTGCTATATTGACAAACTAAATTTATACACCTTTACACTTGAGTGAAAATTTAGTGCGTAAAATAGATTACGTTATTTACGAGATTAAACTATAAAAGTTTTTGTTTAGACGTTAACATTTTTAGATTAATGTAATCCTAAAATTTCTGCTACAATAATTTATGTTATAATATAGGTCAAAACTAATTTAAAGTTTAAAATTAACTTTAAAAGTAAAAACGGCCGCATTAAAAAAATTGAAATGTTTCATTATTCAATCTACAAATATTCCGAGCTTGTGGCTACTTAAGTCCGTTCCGATCCGAAAAGATCAGCTCGGCACCTACGCGATCTGATCGGAACGGATCTAACGTAGTCAGAGTCAAATCCCGTAGATACTGGATTTAATTAAAAAAGACTTCAAGTGCAGTAACGAACAAATAAAATATAATGAATACAGAATCTCTGAAAGTGTGAGGAGATATATAATAAATTTGTGTTTGTAAAAGGTTTTAAGATAAAATATTACATAACGGTGCAAAAACTATTCATAAATGGAATAAAAATTTGTAAAACAAAGCACGTGTAATTTTATTCGCAATTTAAAATCATAAATTGCAAGCCTCACAGTCCAGAATGCAAACGGAATTTGAATTAAAATTTTCGATGTATTCTACAGTTCTTGCCGGCATTTACCATCTCTTAACAGCACTTTGGTGAGCGTACAACGTTATCTTACAAATATACACCATAATGAAGTTTTGTCATAAAAGCCACCACTCGATAATATCAAGAAAATTGTAAACATTACTTCTGGAATATAACTATGTTAAAAATGGATTGTAACAAATGTGGTAAATATTTTCAGATTTAGGTTAAGGTGAACTTAACGGAGAAGAACAACACAACTCTAACTTACTTGAATACCATACTCAATAATATCTGACATTTCGACAGATAGATACGCAGAATAAGATTAATGAATGAAGTTCATTACAGTATTCTCTCACAATGCAAACCCAATTGGTTAGAATCTAATAAGAATACTTTTAGCATATAATAAAAAATAATGTGGCATTTTTATTTCTCAACATTGTTGCTATAATATAAGAGCAAGTGAGATTCTTATAAATCACTTTAGTATTTATCAGCCATTTATATCCCTCACTAGCAGTGACAGCATCATTAATTTATTGCAGATTGTTGTTTCTCCAATTTTTGTAAAGAAAAATTGCAGTATCTCAAGTTGTTAACAATTTTATTTTATTTTTTTATTAAATTTCGTTAAAAAATATTTATTTAATTGTTTTATGCTAAGTTTACTCTAATTACATAACAATTAAGGTATCGTATAAATTAAGCGTGCAGCTTAAAATAGAACTTGAATCCATGACATAGACAAATCTGACTAAACCAGATTCGATCTTGAGGTTCTACCTTAGTAACTAGCAGAAAATTTAAGTTAAATTAGCACAGTTTTAGCTAAGGCAAATGGAGTCTTCTTGCTGATTTTGATACACCTTAATTCAATTATCTTTTACGATTCTGCGATATCTTTTACGATTTGGAAATGAAATTTATACCTTAAGGTATAAATTGATAAATGTCACAATCATGGTCTTAAATTTTAAAGTTTTGTAAGAAGCACCGAAGCTGTTTCTGGTAAATAAATTTTGTTTATCGTCATACAACACAATGCGATGTTCTTTAAAAATTCGAATGCTAGATTTTCTAAAATTATTTTAAAAACCGGTATATATGATCGAAGTTGACATACATATGCATAAACAGGAGAAATTCTTTTGAGGGAATAATAAATAAATTTAATACCTGGAAAGTTGTCTGTGTATACGAGGCAAAAAATTTCCTTTCATAAAGTATCGAGAAAATCAGGTTTTGTATTTGGCTTTGTCCAAATATAATAATATGTACTATATAATGATGTTTTGGTAAATGTTTAGTATACATTGAGTATCAGAGTAAATTGTTAAAAAATTATTTAAAACTATAACAAAGCTGACAACTTTGTTGGAATCAGCAAAGATAATACACATCGGCCTAATCAAACTTTTATAACTCTTTTCCTTTAAGCCACAACAGTACTAGCCGCTATTAAATAAGAAACTTTAAGTAAATAAAATAAAAACAAAATTATCATTGTTTGAGTCTGTGGATCTACAAAACTTATTAGAATTCTGAACTTTTTCATCTTTTTTCCTAAAAGTGTTGTTTTCATGTTGTATTTTATAAATTTCGTTTTTCATTCATTAATTTTTTCTATTTTAAATTTTAAATAATTTAAATTTTTGTTCAGTTTGTTCAGAAAAGTCTGAAAAGTATGCTTTCGAATCATCGTTGTCATTTTGACAGATGGTTTTAAAATTCTACCTTAAATTTATTGAAAGTTTATCAGAGTTTTCTACATCACAATCTTGCGTAGACAAGATTTTTTATACTAAAAAAATTGTATGCTATTCTTGTTTGTCTTCTTTTCTTCTTTGTTTAATTTATTGACGTCTTATAACATTTATTATTTTCTATTTGCTCAGTAAAATCTCAATAAGCTTTAAAAACTGGCAAACGTCATCTAATGTTTAAACACACTGTAAAAGAATCTTGGATAAATGTATCCCTAAACTTAGTGCCATTAGTGACATTAGTGGCAATTACTGACAATAGTGTAATTTTCAACAAATAATTGCAAGAAGAGTGTATAATTACCATCTGATTCTGTAAAATTATAATTTTTTTTAATCCACAATAATGTTTTGTTATATTCAAATATTTATTAATTGATCTGGCGTTAAGTTAAAGATGGTTTAAAAGAAAAACATTCAGGTCGTTTGATTAAAAGGTGAAAGAAATTAAAACAAAATTACAAACAAAAAATTTTATACCAAAAATTGTGTATGTGTTAGGTAATGAATGGATTTTTAATAAAACATAGAATTATAAATGAACTAACGGTTGTATATATATATATATAATTGTGAACGAATGTTAATACATCAGAATAATATTACACATTTTAATTAATAACAATTTGTCGCTGCTCTGCAACTATTTCAGCCTTCTTTCCAACACTTCCCGTCGACACATTGCTGTTCATTCCTTATTTAAAATTAAGTCCTAACATCTCAACACATCTATGGTGTTTGGTGTTTCTGTCGAGGTAGAGCTTTTGTCAATACATCAGACACCATGTTTTCAGAACTTACATGATTCAATTTCATTAATCGACAATTCACAACAACTTCACGTATGAAATGATACCTGCTATCGATGTGTTTGCTACGATTATGAAAAGTTGGATTCTCTGCCAACTTCAATCCACTCATGCTGTCTGTGAATATTTGCACTTCGTCACAAGCGTCGGCAAATCCCAGTTCTGACATGAACTTTCGTAAGTATATCGTTTCTTTGGCAATTTTTGTCATACCCATGAACTCGGCTTCGGTTGATGATAGAGCAACAGTTCGTTGTTTTTTATATTCCCACGATATGTGACCTCCAGACAAAAGAAAGGCATATCCTGGATACGAGCGCCTATCGTTTTGACAATTGCCCCAATCGGCGTCAACGTAACCCTTCAACTCTTGATTATCGGTTCTATAAGTTATTCCCAAATTGATACTTTATTTTAGATAGCGTAACACACGCTTTGCTGCTGTCCAGTGTATTTTTCTATAACAATTATGGAATTGTCCTAAACAACTAACGGCATAACTGATGTCAGGCCTCGTTGCTACAGCTAAATATGTGAGTGCCCCAACTAATTCCCTGTAGGGTAATTTCTCTTCCTCATCGGTAGCTGGTTCTGTGGGGTTTATCATTTTAACATTTGAATCCATCGGTGTACTGATTACTTTTGAGTCCATCATTCCAAACCGATTTAATAAATCCGTAATGTAACCTCGTTGGTTCAAATTCACACCATTCTCGTCTTGAGAAAACTCAATGCCAAGACAATAATTGACATTACCAATATCTTTCAGTTCAAATTTTCTTGATCGGTTCTCTTTCAGTTCTTTAATCATTTTATCACTTTTTGAAGCAATTAGAATGTCGTCTACGTAAACTAGAATTATCAATAGATCTTCCCCTTCACCCATACTATACACGCATGGATCGGAGGTGGTAGGTTCTGCGCCTAGATCGCACAGCGTTCTGTTAAGCTTTCCATACCAACTTCTTCCAGCTCGACGTAATCCGTATAAAGATTTCTTAAGTAAGCATACCTTGTTACCATGTTGCAAATTCTGCAACATATTTCTAGCCTTTTCACCAATCTTCGAGTTATCTTGTTCTGTTATTATTCTTAAAATATCAGGAAGTTGTTTGGGTGATTTCATATATATAATTTCTTCTAATTCGCCGTTTAAATAAGTGCAAGTCACATCAAGCTGGTGTATCTTCATTTTGCATTAGGCTGCTAATGCCGTTACTAACCTCAAAGAACTTAGGCGTGCAACAGGAGCAAAAGTTTGTTGAAAATGAATTCCAGGTTCTTGACTGAATCCTTGAGCTACGGGTAGTGCCTTTCTTCTTTCTAAGATTCCATCGGCATTAAATTTATTTCTTAGCACAATTCTACTACCAATTACATTCTCCTTATTAGGACGATCAACTAAAATCCATGTTTCGTTTTTAATAATTGATATGATTTCGCTTACCATTGCTTGATACCATTCCGTAGCATCTGGCCCGTAAATGGCTTGTTTCATAGTAACTTCCGAAATATTTACTTCTTCGTGACTTTCAGCGTTTATGTTTGGCATGTTTGGAATTTCGTGGTATTTCTTCTTTGGTCTTCCCCTGAAGCCAGTTTTCACAAATGTAGGTCTTGCACGGCTACGTTTGACTTCGTTTTCTTCTTGAATGCCGTACTCACGTTCATTTCCGCTTTCGGCTGCAGATTCGGAGTAAATTTCTTCAATTTCTACCAGTACATTGTAGTTATTTGAACTTTTTGGAATAATTTCGGCTGGTTTTTCTTCCGAGAAAACATCTTCAAATTCAATTTCTTGGGTTCCAGTACTTTCTAGAAATTTAACGTCTCGTGATATCTCAGTCTTCCTTTCATTAGGTAACCATACCCTGTAGCCTTTGGTTTCTTCGGAATATCCAATAAATATTCCTTCCTTACATCGTTAATCGAATTTTCCTTTCCCACGATCTCTATTCAAACAGTAAACATTACAACCAAATTTTTTAAATGTACTTACATTTGGTGGTTTTTCCGTCCACATCTCATATGGAGTTTTTCCGTTTAAACTTTTAGATGGGCAACGATTGCGAATGTAATTCGCGGTGTTGATTGCTTCTGCCCAAAATGATGGTGGTAAACCAGACTGTATTAACAAACATCGTGCAGTACTAACGAGAGTGCGATTTTTCCTTTCTGCAATTCCGTTTTGCTCCGAATTGTAAGAAACAGTCAACCGTCGTAAAATTCCATGCTGCTTCAAAAATTTGTTAAAGTCGTTATTTGTATATTCAGTACCATTATCCGATTGTATGCATTTTATCTTCCTATCTGTTTGTTTCTCCACCATCGCTATGTATTCTTTGGTTTTATGTAGTACTTCGCTTTTGGATTTGATAAATCTTACTTCACATCATCGAGAATTGTCATCGATGAATTCTATGTAATATTTTGATTTACCAAGGGATTCTACTCTAAAAGGACCACAAACGTCAGTGTGTATAATTTCCAATAAATTTGATTTTCTTTCTGACATTTTTGGAAAAGAATTTTTAATCATTTTATCTTTGCTACAAATGTCACATTGCATATCGACATTGCTAAGACTAAAATTTATGTTCAAACCTTTTATGGTGCTTTTCCGAGCGCCTTTTAAAAGATCTTTAAAATTTAAATGTCCCAAACGACGATGCCACGACAATGCAATTTCCGATGACGTTTTGTAAGCGAGATTTGATTGTTCTTGATTTTCCACAACGTTTTGCACTATGTTTCTAGCGGAGTTTTCCACGCTGCCTTGTACACGCGCGTAATACAAGTCAAATGTCGCCCGACAATTTAGCATTTAATTTTATGTCACCTTTTGCAATGATTTCCGTCGATGAGTTATTGGCTAGGTTCAGATTTTCACATTTAGAGTCACTAATTCTATCAAAATTCTTTAATTCATTACACAAATGTGATGTTGCACCACTATCTAAACACCAAGCATATTTTTGATCATGCAATCTGGTCTGGTAAGCTTCCTGGATAACAAATGTTTCTTGCGAACAATTCGCATACGCTTAATTATCTTTACTTCTGCAGTCCGCTGCTTTGTGACCATTCTTCCGACACTTATGACAACGGAACTTGAAGCTTTCCGTGTCGTCTTTGGTCGTATTCTTTATTGGTTCTTCTTCTTTTTGTTTTCTTATATTGCCGCCATTGCTTCGGTTTTCTATTTACAAACATAACATTCTGAGCGGGAGAATTCGTGTCGCTTTTTCTAGCATCACTTTCTTCAATAATCTTAATTCTTAGAACATCAGGTGCGGATAATTCATCTCTCGATTCAATAGCACGACGAAAATTTTCAAAACTTGATGGCAAACTATAAAGTAGCATAATGGCTAGTAAATCAGGGTTAATCGCCACTTCCATCTCGTTCAATTTATCTACAATATCAAAGAATTTGCTCGTGTGTTCACGTATGTCACTTTCTTCTTCAATGCGTTGCAATGTTAATTGTTTTAAAAGTGTAGCCTTTCTTGCTGGTCCTTTCGACTGATAGGTACTTTCCAGCTTGAGCCAAACTTCACGAGAAGTTTTACAACCTTTCACTGGATTTAATTCCGAAGAACTAATTGATAAAATTATATCGGATTTAGCCTTGTCGTCACTTTTCTTGCATTTTTCTAATTCCTTTAGTTCTACGATAGGATGTTCAATCTGAGTATCATTCACATATGTCCACCTGTAATTTCTTACTAAAAGAGCTTTCATTTGTATCTTCCATGTGTCATAGTTATCTTTGTTCAACGCTTCGATACGTAAAGAACTAGTCATGTTTATTATAATTATAATTCTTATTAACAAGACTGTGATTAGGTTGCAAAAAATGCATATAATATTAAAAATTTTTAAAAATTTTAAAATGTTAAAATTGTATATTTACTATTGACTGTTGTGTTGCCCATGACAAAGTAATTACAAAGCAGACAACAGATTTCAAAGTTTTGATTGACATAAATGTATGATATTGGTTCAATAAATAATTTGATTGACATAAATACATGTATGTGATTAAAACTATAAGATAGTTGATATATTGTTCAAAATATGTAAGACAAAAGTACGTAGCTGAAAATTGAAAGTATGAAATAAAAAGTTATTGAAAAATAATAATTTAATTATTGAATTAAATTAATTAATCAGGAGATTTTAGAATCATGTAAGATATTGATAGTAGGTATTACTTGATAATGTTAAAATATCCAAACGATAATTAGATTGTTCAAAAGATATGAATATGATATGCGTTAAAAATTTATCATAGCCTAAATTTTAAAATTTTATGAGTTAGTATCTCATTAATTTGGAAGAAAAATTGAAAATAAAAAAGAAAACAAAAAATGTAAGTCAAGACAATTTCGTAACAATTCAATTGAATCAAAGATTTTAATTTTGTTGAGAAAGAAGCAGCGAGTTTCAAGATTTTGTAATAAAAAGCAAGAATACGAAACAATAATTCCATAGTTCACAAAACTTCACAATTCATGCCCATTGTAAAATACAAAAAGTTTTTTGTCGCTTTTTAATTAAGGTTTCAAATGCATCTTTAACTAGTCGCATTTGTTGGAAAACTTGATACCATAAAATAATTAAGTACTCAAAAACTTTTAAAATACACTTCGTACAGTTTCTTACAGTTACTAAAACAATTTAAACTTTAAAATGCTTTTTAAGAATAAATATTTCCATATTTAATTATGATTTATTTTAAATCAACCATATTACCATATTAATAAGCTTTAGTTAATTGAGATACAAAACATGCAAGTTGTTTTACAAATTTTAAATTTTATTTACTTTTAGAAGTTTGATGTTTTTCAACGGAAAAGGTTATAAATGCAAATTTATACTTGAATATTATCACAACCAATTTATGATAAGAACGTCGGTTTTCTAAATGCATTATAAATACCAAAGTACTTTATTACTCCTACACTTCGCATTATCTCACAATTTAATATAGTTTAGAAAATTTAAAATTATTTGACAAAAGATATCCTCGACCTTAATTTTAGATCTTCAAGCTTTTCCAACAAAACAAAAAGCAAGAATATGAAACAATAATTCCATAGTTCACAAAACTTCAGGTATTTCTCAGTACGTACGCATACCATGTAATTTTGGAATTAAATTTCTCTAAATAATTGCCTTTGATGATAAAGCATTCGGTTACAAAAGTGATCTTACATTGGCTACCTCCAGAGAATTTAGCGAACGGAAAATTACTACTGAGAATTCAACCAGAAAGGAGAATCTTTCTAGTAAATAAAATTGGTGCTAATAGATTTTTTCATTTTTATGAAAGCAATTTTTTGATGCTCACCGTTATTCTTTTTCCATATTTATTTCGTAGTCTTGCAGTTCGCAAATAAAATTGTTTTATACGTTATTTCATACAGGAATAGTAATAATTAAATTGCACAAGATAAATAAACACACCGTACATGCAATGTGATGATCTATAACGACCATTTTAGTTTCAGTATTCCTTTTGATCTTTTATTTGCTGCTAGAAATTTATTATTGCTGCTTTTATAGCAGTTTTGATTCCGTGGTTTTTATGTTTCTCTTCAGTTTTTATTTAATTTTTGTGTTGTTTGTTTCAGAAAAATAGTGTACTGCATCTTACAGTGTTGTGTTGAATATTGGAAGGTTCTCATGAAATATTAAATTAGACGGTTGTTCTTCTAATAAAAAGTTCAGGTAAACTTTTAATGCATCCAACTTAAAGCTGCGTATATTCCATTTCCAATACTCGTATCTTTAAAAGCTTCGCAAAAATCTGCATTATTTGTTAACTTTTATTACAAAAATCTACTTTAAAAAAATGAAAACAAAAAAGTTGGTGGATAAAATCCCGAGTCCTTGATAATGTGTGTGGGTGATCGCCATTATTACTGTAATAGAAGAAAATTCAACAACCTGTGCTTTACTTGCTATGAATATCCGCAGTTTTGTTCTCTAGAAAGGATTTTACCCATACCTAGTCAGAGCTTATATTTTGTGAACACAAAAAGAACATTTATGTGTATCCCTCCGGCAAAATTAAATAGGTAAAGTAAGATTAGCTATTCATGTAACAAATTCATGTTTATTTTTAAACTATACTTAATATTTCTTTAATAATTTCCATATTATTTCGATTATTCAGAGTTTACAGTTTTTTGATTAATTGCAACTAACGATTAGTAATGGACTTTCAAAAATTGTTTTATAATTTTGAAACGCTTTTCAGCGACAAACTCATTGTTCATATAGTATTCTTTAAAAATTCTATGTTTAGTTAAGTTTTTTATTTACATTTACATATAACTATCATTATTTATTTTATTAAAATATGCTGAAGAGTTATTTTTATACTACAAAGTTTTGATTTTTGTGTGAATAATTTGATCCGACTTTCTTTATTTTGTTTTCAAGTTGTCGATTTTCGATTATCGAAAGCAAAATGTTAGAAATTGGACTCTCATTAGAAAAAAAATTTGAACTGTTAGAAGTAGTAATTTAGCAGATGCGATATTTAGTGAAGTATTTCTGAAAATAAGTCCATCATATAAGATTTATAAAGTAAGTATAAATAAATATACATTATATGTATTAATGAAAATATCAACTAATTTATTAGACGAAAAGGGGTACACAAAAATTCAATTGTGTATTGTGCTAATGCTACATTCACATTCGAATTAGTTAAATTTAGTCAAACATGAAGGAGTGAGCAAAGTGTTAATTGAACTACGTTAGTTTCGATCGTTTCAACCTTTTGAAGATATTTTACATTCTTAAATTTAATGTATTTAATTCAAAATGTAAATTTTTGTAGATTAAGGCACAAAAAACTTTAAAATTTCACCAAAGGAATGGTTAACCAAGAAGACACTTTACAATCAATTTTAAGAAGTCAATCTAATAATCAGACTAATCCAATAAGCCAAGCAAATTAATCTAATCCAATCTTAACTCCAACACAGCGACGTCAACCTTTGACACATAACAGTTTAGGTCACTCCCAAGAAACCAGGTCAATTATTAACAGAAGTAACTACAAGTTTTGATCACTTCGACCCTTCGATGTTGTTGTGCTGGGTTATAAGATTTTCCATGGCCCTTAAACTTATGCGTAAGTTGCAGATAAGGGCACCGGCATTTTATCTTATGAAATGCGTGAATAGGAGGAAAAGTAAATTATTGTTTTAAATACTTTTAATTATAATGAAATTCTTTACTGATTTATTACAATTTTATTGGTAACTTTTTAAGTTATTATAAACCTCCAAACATTAGAAATCAAAAGTAGTTGAATAAGGCAAATTCGTTTCTGTAAGCTTTATATGTTTAAGATTTATCTTTATATTTCTCAACGAATTAACATACAAAAAATAAACAGTAAGTACCGCTAATATACCGGATATTGTATAAAATTGTGCTATATTATTATTTATATATACAAATATTAGTCATAGAAAAAGTTTAATAAATAATACATTTAATCAAGTTACTCTACTCTACACCTTAATACAATATTATTCTATGGCATAATAAGTATTAAAAGTTTAAGTTTATTAAAAAAAAACATTTATTTGCTTGGTAGATTCTGAAATAATTTTTGTGCAATTTTCAGTTCTGTTTAATTGCGCAAAATTCTACAATACTTGTAGGATGATTTATGCGCAACTAGAAGAGAACCCTTTAAAGTCTAATTTAGCTCCCACAAAATTTGTTAATAATTACAGTAAAAATTGATATAAAACAAAAATTTTTTCTTGTGATGCTTTAAACGCTTGGATGTTTAAAATGTCAATTGGTCTTTTATTTATTTACAAAAACATTAAAAATAAATTATTGCATGCAGCGCTAATTTTTTAGCCCCCTAAATAATGGAGCAATTTTTCCTATGGGTAGCTGTTTTGGCATCGTCCTGTGATATTGTTTAATTTCAATCTGACGTACAAATATTACTTTTTAAATTATAATCTCCGGTACGTAACTTTAAAGGCAAGCAAATTACTTTGGTGGGAAATTTTTTTGTCATAATCCCTTTTAATACTTTGACTGTTATGTGATTACATAGCAATTACAGATACTTGAGTTTACAACGTCGTGTAAGCGCATAGTGATCCAGGTATGATGAAAGTTCAGGCAGTATAGTGATTACAGCAAGTGTGTTATTTATATAGTGAACTAAATCTGTCGAGGTGGAAGTATATTACCTGCAATACTTTTTAATTTATTCGTCTACGACATACCAACATTTCAAAAGACAAACATAGCTCTATACGCTGATGATACTAAAAGTTATGCACACTCCTTCTGCGCACATGTAGCAAATAAACAAGTAAAAATACACGTTGACAAAATGAAATGATATTTTAAGTACCTGAAAATAAAAATAAATTCGCAAACGACAAAGTCTCTACTACTTTTGCACGAAAACAGATTAATTGCTAAATTCTTGAACGTTTTAAGGTAGACGGACATAAATCAATGGAATTCAATCAAGCAAAATCGTTAAATATTTAGGAATAACCGTGAGACTTAACTTTCGATAGCAATTACGAAATATTTAAATATATTTTGTTTTTCTTTTATTTTTCGTATTCAGTAATTTTATTATTAGAAGATTGGAAGGACTTAGTTTCAAATATTTACCAAACTTCTACAGTTTACAATAAATTACAATAAAAATTTTCCTGTTCATCACTTTTTAGCACTTCTTTTTAGTAATATGGGACAACATATTTCATATGCGGGGTAGATTGGCACAACTTTTCTCTGTTGTTCCAAGTTTGACCCATTAGTCAAGTAATATATTCGTAAATTTAGGAGAGTATAGACAATTTCTAACGGCAAATTCAATTTAATAAAATATAAAGCCCGGTCAATACTAGTAAATTACAGTCATTTTTCTGCATCTTCAGCCCGTCATATTCGAAACCAGGTGCGCGTTTACGATATTTAATTAAAAATAGGATAGGTTTATTCTTTATTAAAATTTAAAAATTTTGCCAGATATTTTTTGTTTAACGCGATACAAACTTGGAAGGATAACTTAAAAGTTGATTTGACTTTAGCGAACTGAACTGATAAATGTTCATCTTAAAATATTCATCTCCTTGGTGCTATAAAGCGAGTATCAAGATTGCGGTACACATGAATTAGTTATATCAACGTTCGTATAATAAAAACAGAAACTTTGTTGTGTTGGTATTACTAAAATTACAAACCGCAGCAATACGCTAAAAAATTTATGTACTAATTTTTTTTGTTATATTAACAACATTTTACAATAACTTGCTGCTTTGTACGATATTGTTAGCGGAAACTTAGTTTTTCCACCCCGAGTAGCACCTTTTGCCTTTCTATTGTAATCTGAATTTTAAATTTTTAGATATAGTTTTAATTTATTATTTTTTATTCAGAGACCAAGCCGTTATGGGAAAACCGAAAACGTGTATTTTATATTCTTACATTATCAAGAAATACCTTTCACCACATTTTGTTTAGCATTGGATAACGAGAACTCATTGTGGTTCAAGAATAAAAGGAAATTTAGAGCTGTGTACTCGTAATATAAAGAAAAATCGACCGTGTCATCTGAAACTTAGTTTCCAGAGATACGTTACCGGTGCTGTAAAAAACGTTTTTTAAATAAATTATTTACACCAGTTGAAGTTTTATAAAAACTTTAATTTTCCTGATAATTGCACAGGTTTTTTAATCCTAGATTACGTTTTTACCTTTTCGGTTGTAAATAATAGTTTTTATTGTAGAGCTATACTCGCATACCGATATAATTTTAATTGTTCTGCATAAAAATTTATAGTCAAGTACAGTGGCATGCTTTAATTACACGGTTTACATTACATATGTATCTGTGTAATTATTCATTGTTTTATTACGGTATCGTTACATGACCAATTGAAGGCGTATTTGATAAAAACCTTTAATTGCTGCGGTCTAAACACGATTACTTAATTTATTATCATTTAGCAATAAATTACTAAATTGTTAATAATACAATATATGGGAAATTCCACATAAATCAACCTGCCGCTACCTCTCTACTCCTTTGTTTCTTATCCCATCAAGTATCTTTTAACGTAATATAAAAACTGATCCTCACCGAGTTTCAGATTTTTCATAACTTGATCTGGAAAATATAATCACAATAATATTATATCAAATAATATAAAATAATTGTTTTTATATCAAATTACAATGTTGGTAGAAAATGTGAAATTGGTACCTACCCACGAAATAATTTTCTTGCTGTGCAGATAATTGAAACTGCAAACCTCACAAATTGCGTAAGTAATCATCATTAAGCATTAATTTCACTTTTTTGATACATTTCTAGCCTAGTACGTGATAATAATATTCATTTAACATTACCCACAGGCGGTCATTAGCCTAATATAGTTAGAGCGATTGAGCGGTGATACTACGTTGACTGGTTCGATTCCGGAAATAGTCTACAAATAAGAAAATATGTTTCCGACTTTATTCTTTCTATGTATAACCGTCTCCCTGTTTCAATTCAATTAATTCTAATAGTTGCTAATCATTGGTCAGACATCTAAAGACAAACCGTCATTTACGAATTATTTCTCTGTTTTTGAGAACACAAAAGTATGTGTTCATTAGGTATATTATATTAATTTAGAAGTAGTGTATTTTTAATTAAAAATTAAATGAATATTTTTATATTAGGCATTATATAATTTTTTTATTATTTGAATCCAATTTCAATACAATCTACTTGGGAGTATTTAGTATTTTTTATGTCAAAATTTAGGTCATGTGGAAGTATGGCTATTGCCATATCTCCCATTAAAAAATAAGTGGTACGTCGATAAGTACATATTACAGCTAGAACCTTGTTATCAAGTCTACAATATTAAATCTCTTAAGTCTACGGCCGGGCTGATCTTTAAATAGATTTTCTACCAGTTGATTTGGATGCACACTTAGACGCTCCTATATCAGACACTAGTTTTTAATTTCATTTTTTACACTTAGTACTTTTAGGTCCCGACGAATCACTTCATTGGGCACATACCACGGGGCACCCACCACTAACCGCAGCATTTTTGATTGGAACCTTTCCAGAATTTCTATATTGGAATTTGAATCTGATCTCCATAGTTGCACCCCGTACGTCCACACTGGTTTTATTATCGTTTTAAAAATTAGCAATTTGTTCTCCATTGATAATTGGGACTTTTTACCAATCATCCAATAGAGTTTTCGGAGCTTAAGACCCAGTTGTTTCCTTTTGATGAATATGTGTTTCTGCCATGTTAATCGTCGGTCAAGATGTATGCCCAGGTACTTCGCTTCTTCAGCCTGGGGTATATTTTGGTTGTTCAATTTGATAGGAAGACAACTTTCTCTGCGCAATGTAAAAGTCACCTGAACCAACTTTGTCTCATTGGCCTTAATTCGCCATTTCTTCATCCATTTTTGGATCTCATTTATGATGTCTTGGAGAATATTAGTCGCAATTTTTGGGTCTTTATGTGTGGCCAATACTGCGGTGTCATCAGCAAATATTGCAATCATACTGTAGTTATTTGTAGGCAGGTCGGCCGTATATACTAAGTATAGCACAGGTTCCAATATACTTCCTTGAGGTACGTCCGACTGTATTGGTCAAAGATTTGTGTAGACTTCTCGGAATTTCACTCGGAAATGCCTATTTTCCAAATAAGATTTAAGTATTTGGTAGATGTTGTCGGGAAGGAATTTTCTAATCTTATATTGTAGTCCTAGATGCCAGACTTTATCAAAAGCCTGGCTTATATCAAGGAAGGCCGCTTTACAGTTTTTTTTTCCAGTGCTCTACTGATCTTCGACGTTATGCGATAGACTTGCTCTATTGTTGCGTGCTCTTGCCTGAATCCAAATTGGTGGTTAGGGATTATATGTTTCTCTTCCAAGATTGGTTTGATTCTCCTTAGTAGAAGCTTCTCAAATAGCTTGGACAATAATGGTAATAAACTGATTGGTCAATACGATTTTGGGTCTTCATTAGGTTTACCCGGTTTTGCTATCATTATAATTTCAGCTACCTTCCACTGGCTTGGGGAGTGCTGTGTTCTTAAAATAGCGTTAAATAGTTGTGTGATAAATCTTATGCCAACATCTGGAAGTTCTTTCAGGATTCTTCCTGTAATGAGGTCAAACCCCGGGGCTTTTTTAAGATTGAGATTTTTAATAGAAGTACGTATCTCAGAACTTTTGAATTTTTTAATAGGCAAATCCAGTTGTACGGGAGCCTTCAATATTGTCTTAAATTTTATTTTCTACTTCGATTGGTTCTGTGGATTCGAAAGGTCTAAAGACTTTAACAAGGTGATCCGCAAATACTTCTGCCTTTTGAGTATCATTCTTTGCCCACTCTCCGTCTTCAGTTTGTAGGGGGGGAATAGCAACTTGTGGTCTTATAAGTTTTTTAGTGGATTTCCACAAGGAGTATTCTGAAACCTCGGTAGCGGTAAGGTTTTTTAGATATTTTTGAATGTTTTTATTTTTTCCTCATTTAAAGCTTGTCTGAGTGCTTTTAACGCTTTATTAAATTTAGCTTTGTCATGTGGACATCTTGTTATTTGCCACATTTTTCTCAATTTTCTCTTTTCAGTTATTTGTTGTTTTATTGCTCTTGAACAATTATTCTCAGTCAGATCATCTTTTGGGTCGAGAGTTGAGTTCCAAGCTGTTGCAGGGTATTAGTTAAATATTCTGTAAACATTTCTATGTCAAAATTTGTTTTCAGAGGAACATCCAGTGATAAGTTGTTTTCAATCTTGTTTTGGAAACTTGCCCAAGTAGTACACTTTGAAGTGAGCGAAGGTGCTTTGTTTTTTAGTAATATTTTTGTGCTAAGTGTTATAATTACCAGAGAATGATCTGATGAGAGCTCGAGACATGATTCAGCCTTAGCGCAGTTTGTAGGAATTCCCCTGACAATACTGAAATCAATAACATCGGGTATCTTTCTTCGGTCAGTTGGCCAGTAAGTTGGTTCTCCGGTGGACAGGTAATCCATGTTTTTGGATTGTATAGTTTTATATAATTCTCTACATTTTGGAGTTATTAGTTTTGTTCCCCAGTGAGTATGTTTGGCATTATAATCGCCCCCGCAATAAACCAATGTCCCAGTGAGTCATAGAAATGCTCAAACTGTTTTATTTTGATTGCGTGTTTTGGAGGGCAGTACACAGATGCAATAATAAGTGGTCCTGCCCAGTCTTCAATACTTATACTGGTTGCTTGAAAATGTTCCTGTTTATAATGACTATGAAGGTGATGTTTAATGGTATTTTTTATTGTTATAGCAGTACCTCCATGTGCTCTGCCATCAGGGTGTTGGTGTCATAAATAGAGTATTTTGGGATTTCTATGTAGTCATTGGTTGGCTGCTGGGGACGATATTGTTGGGCTGGTTGTTTTTCCCGTAATGGCTGCTGCTGTGCAGTAATAGTTTTTTATATAAAGAAATAATAAGTGGCCACAGGGCCACCACGAAGTAAAGCTGGGCAAAATTTCTTTCTAGCTCAAGTTGAAAAGTAAAATTTCATTGAGATACTCACGTGCTTTGCATTGTTAACGTTTAAATCTACAAATTTGCAAACAATATGAAATTTGTTAACTTAATTTTTGAGTTAATTGAATAATTAATTAAGAAGTTGAAATTTCTGTGAGTTTTTACTAAAATTCTTAACGAATAATAATACATTTACTTTAGTTTAATTAGTTTATTTACACATTATTATATTTTTAATACACCTATTAGTTTATCATTTCATTAAAAAGATTTGTTTTTAATAAAATTTACCATAATATTTTGAATGTCTGCGTCTTAATCCTTACGACTGGCTTTATAATAACTTTTAAGTTGTTTGGTTTGTTTGTTGCGATTTTAATTTATAAACCCATTTTAGAGGCAGATAATGAGAATTCTATATAGTAAACAATTACAAAACTCCACTATTTAAAAACACTTCGAGAGAAGTTTAATGAAACTTTCCGACTGCATAGCTAAACCGACCGACCACCTGGTGTACAATTTTAAAAGTTTTCACTTTAATTATTTCTCTTTCTTCGAGTTTTGTTTTATCTGCAAGCCATTGCTTCTTTCGATGAGGTGTAAAACAGCAAAACATTAATCGAAGATGCCATTAAATTGTTCCTAGGATATTATTTGAAGAAAATATTAACCATAAAAAATATGGCATTATAGACATAATTTATCAACTCGAAAGTTTTTTATAACATTTTTCATAACATGTTACAAAAGAAAAATTATAAAGATAAGTACTAAAAGCTACAAAAAAACGGGCGATTAACGAAAAACTTTTTAATTAATTTTTTAATTAAACACCTTTGTGATTACTTTCGGTTGAAGTAATAGTTTGCCATCAAGTTTTAATAATTACAGCTTTTACGTTTATAAAGGTAAATTATACGTTACAACAGAACGAGTTGTTTTTGTATAATTTAATATTTCCTATATTATTATTATCTTCTCTTAATCCTTATTCAGTTTTAATTTATGCATTATTGAAAATTACGACATTTTCAGTTACCATATAAGATAACACATTTAATAATATCCAGCACCTAATAATAATATAATTTTATGTTAATGCATTCTAATTTAAATAACAAAATTATCGATATTTAGGTTTAATTGAAATTTGCAGAATAATGTAAACTAAGATTCTGATTACAATTATGTAAAACTAATGCAATTACGAAAGTAACAGTTGGTACATTTATATTTGCTGCAGTCTGTAATTTTGAAACAGTGTATAATAAGGTATAATTAATGGTAGACTAAAACATATCTCATGTGTATAAATACTATTAATATAATTTTTTTAAATCAGTATTCAACAAGTATAGTGAAATTATTTTCATATAAACTCATATTTAGTAAGCTTTCAAATAGATACTTTGATGTAAAGTATTAAGAAGTCCAAATTTTACCAATGATTTCTACGCCATTTCTACAACAATTTATGTTTTGTTAAATTTTTGTTTATTTACGTTTAGTAAATTAATACTTTTATTATTTTTATAATAATAAATAAATTACAATAAATTAAATTTATTATGCACTGGTTATTTAGTTATTGTTGGTTGTTTGTGGTGGGTGTTCTCTTGAGGTTATTGACGAATCTTGTAGATTTTAAAAGTTAAGTTAAGTTTGGGGGAAAAATTAAATATCTACAGTACAGAGCGGTATAATTTATAGTGGGAAAATGAATTCCCAATTTGGCAATGGAAATACGTCATCCTACAGCCCACCAAAGGGTTAATAGTCAGTAGTCAACACCATTTTTTTTCTATTGATTTTTTAATAATCCTCAATCTCCCCCTAGTCAGCTAACATTTTTCTTTATCTATAATTTGGATAATATACTATTTTTTTACATATTTTTTATGTTGATTTGCATAACTAAAACAAAAATAATAAACAAAATAATTTAAATAAGTAAAATTGTATTTAACAAGGTTGAGAAAAATGTGTCTGCTGGCATAGCAAGAATTAAAATGAACGAATTCATGCTAAAGTTATTACAAGAGCTTATTTAGAAAATTTGAATCTTCAATATGTCATGCACTAACATATTATTCAACAAATAGTGAGATGGGATTTCGCCAAGTATTTAAGGTATCAAGAGAGGGTAAGTTCTCAAAATAGCTGATGAGTTTACATTTATCCCTTGACCTCCAGTTAACCCAACTTGAAAAACTAACAGCATTTTGCTTCTGGTAATACAGCATAAATTGAGAGCAATATTGTTTTTAACAAAGCTAATTCAACATTTCGTGTTTTTGAACTAATATTTTTAAATATTATAATTTAAAATAATAATTATATATAGCGTAGTGTAGCCCTCTAGTAAATATGAACATTTTGTAGATTTACTTAATTAATTAATAAACCAAGTACACATTAATACTCAGTCATTACTAATGATAACTATTAATTAAAAAGAAAAAACTACCAACTCTAATTTTTTTTACGTTAAAAGATAGTTATTATACTGAATTTGAATGTGTTTGTAATCGAGCCTAATAAAAGAATTTAATCAATTATTGCAACCTATTATTTAGTTCACAATTAGTGGTATAGAGTTGGGAGCTCGACTCCCAGGTTTTGCCAAATTATTTGTTCTTATTTATTTGTTCCGTTATTTAATCTACTTGACGTAATAATAACTACCACTGCTTTGTAATTGGGTCTTTCGGGCTTATCCAGATTTCGAAATGGTTAATTTACAAAAATAATATTGAAAGGTTTTCTGAATATAACTTAAAATGAGAATTTCATTTATTCAAGTTAATTTAAAATCAATACATAATTTGATTTAATTAATATGATGGATTTATAAAACGGGTTTCTGTCCTATACAAACATTTTAAATATGCTGCTTAGATAAAACAGTTTCAAATCTGATACAGTTTTTATTTTAAAATAAGTTAATATTTTATGAGTATCAACTTGATTTACTTCAAAATAATTTTAATTTTATATATTACATAAATGTAAATATATTATGTTGCGTATATATGTACATGTAGATACCTACTAATTTGCCTAGCAGGCGTATCAAAGTTTGTGTTCTAAATATGAAATGTATGCAGAATGTTCGTGTCTTGTGAAGCAATTAAAACACATTCAAAAAATATTTAATGAAAGGTGAGGAAATAATGAATAGCATAATATAATAATGAAATAGATCTGCAGCGGAAATGGGTACCTATGAAAAAAATTAACTTTTAAAATTTTTATAAGCAGTTCCATAAGCTAGCAATGTATTGCTATGTATTGCAATGTATTACGTATGTATTGCCATGACCTGAGCTATACAAATTTATTAATTTTCACTTTTCTAAAGAATATTCCTGCTTGGATACATTCATTACTTTATAAATCACTGAGACTTTTAAATTGTTTTTAATTGAATTCAAATTGTAAATTTTCGCGTCGTTTTGTTTTTAATTTGTCGAATAAATTGGTTGCTACGTTAAAAATTTGTTACCTTTCAATGTGGCATTGCATGTGTTATTGCTCCACATATGGTCACCGGTCTAACAAATTTGTTTGTTAGTTTTCCAAATGATCGAATTTTATCCAAATCTTTATAAATGTTCATTTTATTATAATAGGACTTCAGCTTAATTAAAACAACTTTAAATAAAATTAAAAACCACTTTTATTATTAAAATTTTTAAAATCAAAATTAAAACTTAGCGGGAATAACAATTCTTCCGCTAGCCAGCCAACGTTAACCGCGTCTCTCTGACTTTTACGACTTAAGTGAGTGCCTTCAAGTCACTCGTGGTTTTCTTTTCAATCCCTTCACGTTACCAATCTTATTTTTTTTAACTTAAAATCCTATGTACAGTACATTTACAAATAAATAATCAACAATAATAAAAACAAACTTCAAAATAATTTTACAAAATAAATAAAATATGATTTTTTAAGTTTCGAAACACGACAGTATATAAATTGAAGTAGTTGAAGTAGATTATTTAAATTTTTTTAAATGAATAAAAAAAATACTTAAAATATTTGTGACAATGCAGATAATAACAGCTGTATTTTAAATACAGATGTCTAAGATTGCTACCACAAAACTGATAAATAAGTAATCAGGACACAAATGCACCAATACTTTGAATTTCTAGAAGTTTAGAAATTTTAAACAATAATGTAAAGATAAAATTTCATTAAAAGTAAATCTTTATGAATGTTAATCTAAATTTTATTTTATCGATGAAACCTTTTTGTTAAAATCAAAATTAAAAAATTTTTTCTTACTGAAAACATGCATTGACCGGTTTTGGTTTTTAGGTCACATTCAGGTACTACTCTGCTGTTCCACCTAGTAAAATTATAAGGTAAAATAAGAAATCATAGGAATTACTTTAAAAATCAGTAATCTGCCTAAATGTAAACAATTTTTAAAATGTAAAAAAATCCAATTTAATGGAATTTTCCTCTGTACACTTTTTTGTTGAACTATAGGCATTTCAAGATACGCGGTACAATATCTTGCGGCAAATTTTTTAACTAAAGAAACGGATATGATATTGCTTGCATGTATTTTAATGCATGTTGTACTATAGGGTAACGAGTTTTGATTTTAACGAAATGGTAATAATGAGATTGTTTTGTTCGGTGTAATTCATTGAATAAACGAAATCCTGAAATTTTGAATGCTAAAATTGCAAAAGCTAGGATACATGTCGAAAGAATTAATCAACGGCTTAAAATTTTTAAAATACTTTCAGGCCCTCTCCAGTTTTCATTTGTAAAACGAATTAATAAAATATTTCCAATTATATGTGGCATTACAAATTTGTCTGTACTAATTTTGTCTGACGATAGGTTTATTAAATAATAATTAGCTTTATTATTTAATAAACTATAAATTATTATATAAATAAATTATTAATGTAACATTATTAATTAATAATGTAACAAAAATACTGTGATCTTGTTTAATAAATTTTTGCAACCCAATCTAAATTGTAATTTAAAACACAAAGTGATTATGAACAAATTATTTATTAATGCATAACGTATGGATAATATTTTCAAAATACTTTTTTTTAATTGTTTGTAGCATTTCTTTACAAAAATCATAATCGTGTTTAACTTTAATGATTATTATCAATGAATCATCAAAAGAGGAATAAATAGCTAAATATCAACAATTAAGATTTAAAACACATTAAAAACATACCCGTTACGTTAATACCACTAGTAGCCGCTATGGCGTTGCGATCTTAAATTGAAAAGCCTATGGTGATATAAAAGACAGTTATAAATACAAAATTAATTGCACACAAACTTTATCGACAAATTTAAAATTGCAATCAAGACAATCAAAGTTTGTTTTTTGTAAAGAAAAAAATATAAACCCAGAAAAAAAGAGAATAAATAATTGGCTATAAAAAAACAATGACTAGCCATAAATTATGGATTGACGCCTTTTATAATGACGAATAATGTAGAATTTAATTTCCCTTGAAGAAATATTATAGGGAAGTGATCTGTTAATGTTTCAACCGCCTAGAGTATAGTAACTGGGGTTTTTCATTCGAGCATACAGGATGATACAAAAAAATAACAATGAAATTGCTACCAGATTTTAGTTTATTTAGATGAATTAAATGATACGCACGAATTCATTCATAAATAAATAATTTATTGATTTTTTTTGTATTAACCAAAATCTAAATTTATTCATTATTCATTAATACGAGTGACATATTGATGACAGTATAGGAAATTCTGGTCAAATAGTAAAAGTTTGGTGTAAGTTTAACATATTAAGAGATTATTTGTATCGCCAATAAAATATTATAATATGGCAATACATAATATAATATGCCGATGTACGAGTAATTTAAATATTTAAATTTTTGATTCGAAACAATGCCAAAATTTTTGTATGAAAAATTCTTATGCGTTTGAAAACGAAATGCTCGAATAACATTTTTTTTAGTGAAAAGGAATATTTCAGTAGTTTGCAACAAGTGGTCACTATTTTTTAACCAAAAAACGTACATTGCCGCAAATATTTAAAAAAATGTTTTATTTCCCCGCTATTATATCCCATTATTGTTTTAAATATATATTTTATGTATTACAATGCTGCAGCGCAACTACTACATGCTTGTAAAATTTTATAATTATTGATTATACATTTTAAGCCCTCAGTCATTAATTAATTTAAAATTAATTGTTAGAAGTAAGTTTAAATTTATTATTATTTTGGTTATATAAACTACATCAATTTTGATATTTCTGTTAGGAAATCTAGGAAATTTTGGAATAAGAAAATTAGCATACAGCGTATAATTTTGCGTGTAAAATATTAAAACTTAATATTAAATTAAGTTCATATTCAGGCACTTAAAAATTTTACACTAAACCTTCCTAGAGCTATGCCTACAGCCGCTATGCTTTCGATTTACCAACAAAGCTTGTCTCAAGAATTGCAACTTGTCTGAAAATCCAAGAATTTGTGGTAAAATAAGCTCTTAGATTTGTATGGAAAACTTTGCAGCTGCTGTAATTTCTCTAAAATTTTTTTATAAATTAAATTATGTACAAGGGTGAGACAAAGAAATTGTAAAAATAATAATTACTAAAGTGTATTTGTTGGTAGATGGTAATACAAATTCGGGCCAAATAGAGTACCTTATTGATTTCTTAAGTGATTTCAGTTCTGACCACCGATGATATTTCGTCTTCCTTTTTTTTTGATTTTATTTCCAGTTCTTTCGTACTGTATTCTAACCAACTACTACTAAAATATTTTGATTGTTATAAAAAATATTTTTGTATATTTCTGCAATCGAATAAATACTACGAATAATTTAATTAAAATTCTTGTAATAATTCATTTTAATTTTACAGGCGACTCTTAAATTAATGTTAAAATTCAAACTAACTAGTTGTCTATCCTATAGTGTCACTTGAAAGCTTCATAGTGCTTATCTAAGTTCTACGAAGATAGAAAGCAGTCATCAAAGTGATTAGAGTTAAGTTTAAGAGACTTCATGACACTAAAGACACAAAATATTTAATTTAATTTAAAGTTTTTCTTTCATCGCAAAAAGCACTTATATTTAAAAATAATTTAATAGAAAATTATCAACTGCTATAAATTATTGCTTTAGGTCTTTCTATGTATTATTTATCAATTAGCTTAAAAGCTAACCAATTTAGCAAACAATTCCGGTTTGTAAATTATCAAAATTTGCATACAGTTTTAAAAACCACATATTTACCTTTGTACTCTATTTTTACTAAAATTTCAAATGAATTTAATTCTAAACTTTAATTATTATTAATAACTTGCCTTTAAACATAGCAAAATTTTGCATTTGTATACCGTATAATACTTGTTTCGTTTTAATATAATAGTTGAATAATATAATATAATATAATATTTATAATAAAATTAATTTTTACATGTTAGATGAAATTGAAAAATAATTAAATTCATAACCTACATAAAATTGTTCAGGTTTACCTGAGATTCAGAAAATCGAAACATCAGTTATAACAGGGTGTCGCAAACTATATCATTCATTTAAATAGTTTTTGAACAATTTTATGTAAGTTATGAATTTAATTATTTTTCAATTTCATCTAACATGTAAAAATTAATTTTATTAAAAAATATTATCACATGTTAATAACTTTACCATTTTATAATATTTATACTATACAATTAGTATTATATAATATAATACATAATATCTGAACTATTTGAATGTTGTGTTATAGTTGTTAAACTATCTATAGATTTTAACTTTCTGTTAGAATTAATTATAATAACTTTAATATTCCTGGCGTCACAAGAAAGGTAGCTCTAGTCAACCTTTGATTTGATGTATTGCGGGAAAGTAAGAGGATGCAATTTTAGATTAGGAAGTTTATATAATTAAAGATGCGAACATGTAACATATTTTTTTCATGAAAATAGTACAGGGCTGGCTTATAGACTTTAACGTATGGCAAAATAACCATAGTTTAAATGCTAGCTGTTTAGTTACCATATTACAGTGTGTCAGTGTATTACAGACAATTACTGTGTGTTTAAATAATATGATTTAAAAAAGATTTGACGAATATCAGCAGTAAAAAAATTGCGCCGTTAGACTGGCTTACCAAAACCGCGTCTAAGTCTGTCTTTTGACAGTTGTCGAAGGTGTTTTAAACCGTCTTCAAATACCACCAAAAGTTAATCAAAGACTGCAGAAGTGATATCAATAAGAAGTTCTAAAAATTTATCAGGGGCTGTATTTACATAATTATTATATTATACCACTTTAATTTTAATTTTGTAATTTTATTTATTTTCTTATTTTTCCATATTTATTTTTTTAAGTACTACTTTCCACCTACTGGCAAGACGCCAGTCTTGTTGCACAAACTTTTCACGCGTTTGATATTAATTTCTTTTCATTACTGATTTTATAAACTACTATTATGTGCTTCAGATGTCTAATAGCATAGTTAAATGCTCTATATTTTTATTTTCCTACTAATACTTTTAAAAATTATACGGGTAAAATTTGCATTGGTTTCTTCATCTTATTTCAATCAAAATTGAAAAAAAAGTTCAAAGTGTTTTCTTGAGGCTAACAAGTTTTACTTCGCCTGGGGTGCCAAAACTGTTGAGTAAGGCTCTAAGTATAACATATTATTCATATCTCCCTTTTCCTTGATGTCAGCACGTTTTCCTTTTGATTTTCAAAATACTAATGGTGAATAAAAGATTCGCTAGAATGTTGATTATACGAGAATATAAAAATTAAATTATCACAAAATATATTTTAAAATTATTAAAAATAGACTGTGTCTATTAACATTGCATTTTCGTTTGCAATTATTTTTAAAATTTTAAAAATAACTCTATGTATTGATAATTTACCCCAATAATCGTGACTGTTACTGTTATCTAACCATCATTATTAAACTAATCTACATATAAGCAAATTGAAAACAAACTTACTTTAAATGTGATTGAATTTAGTATTAGCTTAGGGTGCACTATATGAGAGGTCAACATCAGGAAAATCACTTTTACAGAAACGCCCTTTCCTTGCCGTCTAAGTAATCACGATTTAAATTTAGTGGATTGTTCGTAGTTTATCGTGTTATTCAACCGCTCTTTGTTGCTTATTTATATTTAAATTATAAATTTGTATTCATTCGCGTTAAAATTTGACATCTACACGTAATACTTACTTCGTTAACGAAAATGTTTAATAAAAGTTGCATTGGTTTACCTGCAAAAAATAATAATCAGTTAGATCATTTATATTATAGAGAAAATATCAGATTATCACAACATCGTAAAATAAAGATAAAAAGAAAGTTACGTTATAGTTCTCGTATAGAATAATATTCAAAGCACCATATCAAAGACGGATCACATGAATGCATTTTGATATCAAGTCCAACAATAGTGTCCCTCAGGCTACACTTTTCAATGAACTGGAAGAATGTTGCATTTTTGGATAAGGAAAATTTATTTCTCAATGCACATATTCATTAAATGTTAACAATGCAGACTTGACGTCACGTAACAATTACATTTTCTAATTAATAAACAATGTAGATTTTTATTTTATAGAAAAACTACGAGAAATAAAAACTTTTTTAAAACAATTATTTCATATTAATGCTTCTATCGACTTTTGCTAAAATTTAATAAAAGGTAAGACGCTGCAGGCAATACATGGACTGATTGTTGCTTATATTTTTTAACCGACGAAATTACAGGACAAAATATAATATAACATGGCAAAAGCATTTAGAAATGATAACTATGGATTATTAATTATAGTTAACAAGATAATATAATCTAAATTGGTATAGTTAGGTGGAATGCAATTATAAATATGTATTTTACAAAATGAAATATGTATCAGACTTGGAATTCAAATTAAATCGCTTGATCGTGAGAAATAGTAACTTTGAATTATGTAGAAAATTCTGAATACACTATTCTGAGGGATAAAAGGTTAATTATTGCGACAATACACCTACTATAAATTTTTATTTAGCAATTTATTGTTGTAAATTAATGTTGAAGGTTGAAAAAACTGTGTATTAAAATGTTTGAAGCATTAATCCTTTATAATCTATTGTTTTGTAAGAATGGTCGAGTTAACTAGGGTTTTGAAGTTGTAAATGACTACATGATTGCTTAGTAAATTATTCATTTTTAATTTAGCAGCTTCAATAGAAAAAATATGGAATTACTAGATGTGCATTGAAAACCGTTTTAAAGTTTAAAATGTTTTTATTATTTTTTTTCAGGTACATTGAAAATGCGCTAAATTAGTTATTATATATCTAAGCATTGTGATTGTAGTACTGATTAGAAATTATTTTGTCAAAATATTTGCAAATAATGTTTGGGTATGATAATCAACCTCCCGTCTCATTTGGGTTTTTGTTACAAGTTTCCAGCTAAACTATATTGGTCTTGTTGAACTAACATTTGAATAATTAAAAACTAATGTGGTTTTGTGATGGTTTTTTGTTACTGTCCTTAAGTGAGAAATACTACATTTACTAACTTGTGATAAAACAAAAAATGATTATTAAATTAACAATAATTAATATATTATATAAGTAATTACAAACTATAAAACACAACTAATACATTGATTAAAAAACTCAAAAGAAAATTATTTAATAAATTACATATTTAACCATAATCTCGTTTCTCCTACTCACATTAAACCAGAATGGGGTATTTCCTTATGCTATTTTACGATCTATTCCTAATAAATTATTAGAAAGAGTTCTTGGCCTATTCTTTTTAATTTTAATTTTATTTCTCCCCCCACCCTTTTTAAAAAAAATTTAAAACTAATAAATTTTATCAAGAATTTACTAACATGATTTTTTTTGTAATATTTTTCAATAATATACGTTTAATTTAATGATAACATGATATACATATTGAGATGACCCGAGCTATGCAAATTTATAAAATTTGCTTAATCCCAAAATTACTCTAGCTGGGTATCTATTTTTTGTAGCTATGAGCTCTTGTACTTTTTAAAATCGTCAATTTAAAATTAAAATGCTCAAATTTTCTTTGTCATCTGTGGCCTTGCAAGCGCACATGGTCTTTTGCATCTGGCCACGCATGGTTAAACAATTTTGTTGCAATTTAATTTTTACGCATCGACCAAAAATTATTACAAATTCTTCACTTTTCGCACTTCTTAAAAATTCTTCTATCAATGATCAATTGCACTTGTTAAAAAAAAAAAACAAAAAAAAACACCATCACTTCAAATCAACTTACTTTTATTTCATTAACAATCAAAATTAAATTATTATTGCGGGAATGATGTTCGTCCGCCCGTCTATTCGACGTGAAGGCCTGAGCCCAAGTCTTCTACTTCTCCCTTTCAAGTTCCACTCTTTTCTAGTTTTATTTTCTTCCCACCTTATCTACAGCTAATAATTTAACAAACATTTTTATATACAATATTATAAATAAATACTAAACAAATTTAAACTTTAAAATAATTTACAAAATAAATGAAATTAATGTTGTTTTGGTTTTCGAAACACGACAATATATAATATATATAATAATATAATATAATTCTGAGAAGAACAATGAAACGGAATTAATAGATAAGTGAAATTATAAAACGAACTACATAAGAAGTGAAATTATAATTAGTGAATTAGATAATGGTAAAGAGTTTTTAAAATATTATATAATTTAGAAATAATTCAAGGAGCAAAGTTGATAGCCGAGCTAAACATTTTAAAGAACTCATTTTTCGATTTTAATAAAGTGAAATTTAAGACTTTTAACTAGATAATTTTATAAATTTTTGTTAGACATTACGAAATCTATTAGGTTAATACACCTAATATCAATATACTAAATTGCATTGTTTTACGTTTAAATTTGAAATAGATCTTAATATCAGATTTGATTTTTAACATTAATTAAAATTTATTTGGTGCATTAAAAAAATTCTTTTAATCGACTACGTTTTAATGTAAAATTTAGTTTTCAAATTACGCCGGTTATTTTTCATAATAATTTAACATAAATCTACATATTTCTAGTTAAAACTTGTTTGAATTAAGCAACAAATAATCAAGTCTAATTTAATATCTTCATCCTACACCTTTTTATTGCGTTTCTTCTAAAATTGAAGTATTAAGTACTTTAAGAGAAAATTACTTTGTCGTGTAATTTATTTTCAACATAGTTGTACAATTTTGATCTAATGTAAATTTTCCATTGTTGTGAAATTACTTGATAAAAGTACATTTGTTTAATAAAAATTAACCGGAAAATGTAAATTTACAAAGAAAATTTAATTTTACGCAATAAAAATGTTACCTGATGTTATTTTATACAAACGAGATTTATAATAAATTAAACTTTATGTGTAGACCATGTGATGCAAATTCACATTTAAATTCGGCTTTGTAGAAAAGTGTCATACAGTGGGTCACAGATTTTTCACTTTTATTTACGAATATTAAGTTCGTGTAAAAACAGTACTATTAAGTAAATACGAAAATAAATGGGCAACATTTACAAAATAATTATAATTTTAATAGAGTTTAACAATGAATTTTAAGTAGACTTTTGTTTCGATTAGTAGGTATTGTTAAATATAAAATTAAACATAAGCTGAACAGAAACGTTAAAATAATAAATTTTAACCGTAAAGTAAAAAAATATTATTTAAAAACAATAAAAAGACATTAATTTATTACATTTAACAGGTTAGAACTTAGAATATTTGAATAAACGAAAAAAATAAAATTATGATAAAATTTAAAATAAAAACTAATAATGCGATATAAGGATATTTCATGAATAATTTTCGTGAAATTTAATAAATAAATAAGAAAAAAAAATCAGAAAAAAATAAGATATATTAAAAAATAATCAAAAAAATGCTAAAAATTTTCTGTAAAATGAATTTTACACAATCGGTAACAAATCAAAAATTTGATTAGATACAATGAACTCAAAAACTTGTCATAATTATAATAACATATTATTCATCCAATTTATTATTATTTATTTCTATTTAATATCAGTTAATAACAAAACTTATAAAAATTATTATAGTAACTTAAAATTCAAAATTTGAACAACATCATAATTTTCCAAATAAATAGTTTTTTAATCAATGGATAAGTGGTTAAGGTAGTATAACTAGTTTTTGGTAACTGGTTTTTCTAAAAATTTTGATATGATAAATATTGTTTTGGTAATTTGCACAGTCCAGAGAGAGCTTATAAAATTTGACTCTTTGCAACTTCACTCCTAGTATAATTTCACTTTCGGAGAACTAAAACTTTAAAGGGAACTTTGACAATAATTATTTATTGTTTATGCTGTGTATATTATAACTATACTGCTACCTACTTGTCTTACTCTAACGTAGTACTGCAGTAATTAATTGTAAAACTTTTTAGTAGTTATGTTAGATGCCAACAATATGTCATTTAATATAGTACCATGTGTTTATAGAATGTCTGCTGTCTAAATAGACGTCATACCGGCAGACTAATTTTTTTTCACTCTAATGGAATTCTAATAAAAATTCATTTCAACGTTAGATTGAATAATTTCAACAGGATTTTACAAAAAGTTGTAGAATTCTTGTGCTTAAAGCAAATGTCTTTAGATTCACATCTTCACAATTTTGTTTAGTGATCTTTAGAAAATAATGTTTTTAAAACGTTTATCAAAACTTAACGAATATTATAATGAATGTCAATCACGGTAGTGATTGTTGGTTATTATAAGCTCATAATTTCTATGTCATTGGCACAAAGCAGTTAAAAGTAGATTAGCAAGTTTGACATTTATGAACGTATGTGAAACATTAAGATAAATAGCTAATTATCGAATTTCTGCATATTTTGTCGTTTTAGTGTTTTATTGTTTTTTCTTTTATTGTTTTGTTTTACGTGTTTTAAACGTATGTATGTATGTAAGTCTACATAAATATTAAAATAATAATTTAAAAAAGTAGGTTTTTGTTAAAATTTTAATTTAATTTATGTTGCGGTGGATGAATTTTTAGAAAACAACAAGGAATTGAAATGTGACGTTTAGAATTTATAGGGTTCTATAATAATAAAATGCATGTTTTTTACAGTTTGTCTAACAACACAAATTCAATAACATTTGGCAGTATAATTCTGTAACCATTATACTAAATATGTAACAATTTATTGCATATTGTTTTCCGCGACTTCAGATTATCGGTCGCACCGTACGCCTATGGGAATTATTCGCGCACACTTAAAGCGCATTTCTGGCTTGCATTACAAACGTCGTGAGAAAACGACAGGGGACTTTGATTTGAAACGTCGAGAAAAACGTTTTGCCTTTTAGTGCAGCGGACGGAATTTTGTTCGAGATTTAGTAGAAATCTCCTTATCAGCGAGTAACGCAAGGTGCCAGTAATTGGGATATTCAACCTGAGGCGTAGTGTAACAGTAAATTGCCAACAACGTGAACGTCGAGATTTGGTATCATAATAATTCATGAACGAGTGGTTAACCATTTTGGAAACGACGATTGAAGTCGTGTAATATTCTTTTGTTCCTTTGTATACCAGCATCGATAACCTACCATGTTTTAAGTGTTAGTGATAAGTGCTTCAGTAATAGTTTGGACGAAGCTACTCCTTTTCCAGCATTGATTTCATTGTCTTTCTGCAGTGCAGTTTAGCAAGCTACCGTTTCTTCAACCGCAGCGGAGGAAGACCCCGTCGACAGCATTTTCTTCATAATTGGAAGCATAGAGAGTTTTGGTGGTGCAAATACTGTCTTACATATTCTTGTAAACCTATCCGAGCGCTTGGATAAGTCAATTTTAGCATTACTAATTCCCTACTGTGTTTGGTTTCTTGGGAACGCTGTTAGTTCCAAATTGTTGTTTGCGACGTGGTTTTTAGGCCAGATATTAGCTGCCGATTCAGATTTATCAAATTAAAAATTGTTGTAACCAAGTAAAGTAAAATTTGTCTTTCGTATTTTATTATGCAATTCTCAATTATCGGTGTTTTATTTTAAGAAAGTGGAAGCAAATTCTTTCTCAGGATCCCGGCCCTTTGCTTCCGAAATTAATAAGAGCTGGTTTTCCATCTGGGGTTTCATCACACACATATTTTTACTGGAAAAAATCAATTCCAGGTGTGGTGAGAAGTTGCAGTCCGAGCGATTGGAAACATTCTCATTATAACTAATAAATAATTTTTTTTTATGATTTTGTAAAGTCTACTTTTTTATTCTTTATTCACGCAGTTCCACAATCGGGTACTTGAAACAATAACTTGTACAAAATCGATAAACTTAATCATCGAAAAACATCTAAAATTAATTTTAGAAGATTTTCAAATACTAGCTGTAAAAACGAGCACAAATAATACAGCATAAAACCACCCTTACTGGGTGACCGATTTTACAATACCTGGAATTTTTAATTTATCATAAAATTCGGATGGGAGAGATTTTACTACATCAATTCTCCGACTTAGAGTTAATGTAAGGGAAGAATACATATTTTAAACTAAACCAATTAAAGCCATCTCAATAATTGCACTTTAATGGGGTTGCATAACTGGTTGGTTTTCGCCATAGTATGAAAAATGGTTTTTGAGTTTATTTTTGTTATAAATATCACTGTTTAACCATTTTATCTACAAGCATTCATTTGTTATTTACTAAAAATACCCAAGTTTTTGTTAAATAGTATGTACGTTTCCGTACAGGTTAAGATCAGCTTGTTGGTAGAAAAGAGGTTAATTCCTTAAAAGTTTTAATTTCTTATGACATTTTTTTAACCAAATGTGTTAAAAGTTAGTTTTGCGAAAACAATATAGCCGAAAACAGTAACTTTTGTTTCCTCCCACGATCAATCTTAGACTTAAGATCATAGCACGCCTCGCTGGTCGTCTATACAACATTAGAGACGGCTAGGCACACTGAGCAAGAGCTATTGTAAAGATGTACGATTATTTATATAGATTTTCTTTTAAACGACAAAGTTTAAGTAATGTACAAATTGCATCAATGGTAACTATAGTAGTTTGGAAAAACATTTTCTTCAATTTTCTATGTGATTTTAAACGCGTAGAGCTAAAAAATATAATCTGCATTTTCTACATCAATATTATATTTCAGTTTACATATTTCAAATCTTTTACTTGTTTTAACAGCAAAACTGTGGCACTCGTACTCGTTCTTATTAAACAGAAGTTTCTCCGGGATTCTAGTTAAATATTTATTATACAGTGCAAATAAAATGCAAAACTTGTTGACAGCCTAGTCTTTTTATTTTGAATTTTAAAACTTTACCATATCGTGAACTCGTGGAAAACTTTTTTAACAAAAAACATTACTGGAAGTTTCAACTCGAATGTTTTTGAACTTGCAATAGTCACTATTTTAGCAATCTATGCATATCAAGTTTATAAATTTTCCCAGTTTGGAATTTAAAAGGAGTCAATTTTATTTCAATATTTAATCACATGCTGCTGGACTGGTAATACTGTACAACCACATAATCCGGTTGCGAAGTGCTCTTTTATTCAACGATTTTAAAATTGTATTTTATTGATTGCAATATATCTGCAAGTTGCAGTTTAAATATTAAAAATTAATATAAATCTTTCATTTTGTTAAAACATCAATACTTTCATTTTGATTATAATGTAATACCTATTGTGCCCGGTTTCGTTTGGTTCAAGTGACCCTTTCTTATTTACAACTAAAATAACATTTTTAAATTTAATTAGATAATATTTTGCATAAGATACGAGTAAAATTTATCGTCTTTAAACTGATGCTTAGTAAATATTTCTTAAAGATAGTTAGTTAGTTGACACGACATAGAAATTAGCGGTTTTTGAATTATTAAATAAAATGAATTTCTTACAAAACTAATATTAAATTTTTATATCTGATAATATTATCTCGTTTTTCTCTCCCTAAAGTCAATATAACTTGGAGGGAACATTCTACTAATACATATACGGATAACAATCATGTTAGTTTCCAGCCGCAATAATTTCTTACTAGGTAATCACAGAATTAATGTTTGTGTAAAATGCTATTGTATTAGTACTGAAATAATTACGAATGAAATGATTGATAATATAATAACGTCGTCATAATAATATATTTATAAAGTAAGTTAATAAACAGTAATTTACAAACGCAATGCGGCGTGAAATATGCTACACACTCAATAAACAGAATGCAATAACGATAGAAGTTAAACAAAAGCTTTATAATTAAAGCAGATATGTATACGTAATGATTATTTAAGTAAACCACGGCAAATCAGTCATAATTAATAATTAAACTTAAATTGTTTGATATCATGAACAATATATTGCACTGTAAATTAAATTTTAAGTAAGTAATTTATTTCACACGCCAATTAAATATTTTAATTGCAATTAAATCTTAGCCACTTGTTAAAATAAATTAACAACCATTAAATAATATTTTTCGCAGAGGTAGTGTAGTACAATCGGGATAAGGTGAAGTTCCAATCTGTAATTCCGTAAATTGTAGTTTTAACAAAATTAATTTGTGAAATAATCATTTGTAGAATTATGAAGGCGGATTCGTTTCTATTTTATTTCAGTTTTTCCTAAAATAAAATTTTGCAATTAAGTAGGATGGTTGAGAGTATTTCAGCAAAGACAACGATAAAAACTTTTTAAGCTAATGTTTTAATGTGAGCAATTAATTTTTTTGCGCTTTTATATGTCGAGTGTGAGAAATCTCTAGCAAATTATAAGTTTTTGTGATTTTATTTCGGTTTACCTCTCATTTTTATAAGGTTATAATGAAATAAAGTATAATTCTAACTTAATAGGATTTTTGTTGCAAAGGTATTACGTGGCATTACTAGTCAATACCTCACGTTGCTAATATAATTCCTAGCCTTTATGACTTTTTTATAGAAGTCATTTTATACTGCTCTCTGAATTTATTTTGCTCACCAGGTTCTGTGATTTATATTTGTCCTACTTATTACATTAAGGTTGTAAGTTCTTTACCAAGGCAAAACTGAAAATTACTATTAATTTATTAGGAAATAAAACACGTAGAAATAAAGATTGAAAATAATTTATAGTTCTGGCATTATGTACTTATGTGAGGAAATAACTCGAAAAACCCTTTAGCATTGATATAGAGTTTCTAAGTTTTTGACATCAGACTCCGATCGGAACACAAACTTTTTAAAAAATTTTATAAATCACGAAGTTGAGGATTAGACCAAATAGTATTTAAAACTAAATTTTTTTAATGGAACAAGTTAATTAAATGCTAATAAAATTTAATATTATTTAATGAATTTATTTATTTTATTAGCGTTTAATTAACTTATTCAATTAAAACTTTTTATTTTATTGGATTTCATAAATTATGAAAAAATAGCTCTACACTAAGGCTCTTGGCTATTGCCGCTGGGACAAGCCCAACACTATCTTTAGTAATCTCCACAGACATTTGTTTATAATTAAATTATTAACAAAAAAAAGTTTTTTAGAACAAAAAACTAAACAAATTATTGATAACCTATAAAAAAAATTAATTCAGTAGAAAGTGTTGATTTGATTGTTAAAAATTTATTAAAGAAGAAAATTGGGATGTGGTTAATAAGATGCACAACGATAAATAACAAATTAAAAGATTTAATGGGAAAAAGACATTTATATTCTTGATTTTATTTAATTTAACTGTTTTTATTTACAAATTTAAAACTAAATTAAAATTTTTGATGAAATGTAATTATCGCCCAAATTAAGAGAGGAAATCACTGTAATATATTTGTTCCGAAAGACGAAAAGTTATTATATATTAATTAATCTGAGAAGGGTTACTACTAAGTAATTATAACTCAGTTATAAATAGTGTTTGAAATATAAACTCTTAAATACCCTAAATACCCTTCTTCTTAACAACACAAATTGAAAGCGGAAATTAACTGACTTGTACTGTCAGGAGCGCCTAAAATAATATTAACAGTTGATAACACTTAGGTAATAATGTAATATTTTATTTCAGGATCATCAGTATCAGCTGCCAAAGCATTGCTGATACTTAGAATAGCTTTTGGTAGCTCATTTACAACTTAGTTAGCGCCAAAATACACTGGACTCTTCGCAAATAAAACTCATGAAGAAAAGTTGTGCAAAAATTAGAGCAATTTGCGACATTTTGACTTTTCCCAGCTTGACATAAGTTTTTCTAGCAAATGAATCTACATTTCCTAGTCATTTCTACGTATAAATTTTTGCGACAAACAAACTGCCGATTTGCAATTTAAATTTATTGGTTAAGTCAAGGATATTATGTATTGTCGTGACATCGCAAAGAACAATCGAGTTATATATACTTGACTGGAAAATGCGGATTCTAAATTTATGAACTTATTGGAACCTTTACGAACAGAAAAATTAATTTTAATCGCGAATAGAACGTGATTTGTAGATAAACCAACCAGCCAGTTTAAAATATCGATAACGTAACGAATGGATAATTTAAACTGGTTATTCGTATACAGTTTGTAAATTTTTATTCAACATAACATGAAAGTAAATTAAACAATTGCGGATACATAATAGTTCCATATTGCAGTCGAACAAATAATTCAGCAATGACAGGCATTGTTTGAAACAAAATTACACTATACCTGCAAATAATTTATAAAAGTTTAATTCAACAACTTCATAAATGAATTTACAAAACTAATGGTACCTAATTGTAATTTTAGCAAAATTTCAAATCAAGGATTTTTAGAAAATCATTTAAAATTATAGGTTGTTCAATTAGTCCTGGTAACAAATTAATAAAATTGGGATTGTCATAATATAAAACAAACCCTTTGGAATTTTATACTTCGTTAACCAAATGATTTTGTATCTCTTTTGCACAAATTTAAATAACAACGATTTTGATAACACAACCCGAGTATTTTTACAATTAGCTTTTGATCTTTGAAATTAAATGCTAGTACTACATTTACAAAAAATAACCTAAATTTATTTATTTAATTTAACCAATAGCAACGATGAAATAAAATTGTGATCACTGATGTACATATATTTATCCAGCAAATATCATTTAAAATCATTTAATAAATTCTGCAGAAGTTTAATTAAAAATTAATTTACTCTGAAAGATTCATTACTAACGTGTTCACAAAAAAATATTTTCTAGTTATTGAAGCGAATACAATTTAATGATTTCTTTTTTTTTCGAAACCTAGAGCTTAATTTTTTGAAACTTTTATTCAACAAAGGCGATCGTGTGTAGATGACTACCAAACCGGTGCTTCCCTATCGCAAATTGAATGCTTTTCAACAGACATACCAATTAATAGTTCTTAATTGATTTTCCTTAGACATGCTGCTCTCTTAACCAATACGATTTCAAATTACATTTTCTGGTTTGCACCATTAGTTTTAAATAGTAAACATGCGCGACATTACTTAATTACGAAGTTTGAGTAAGAATCAAATATGACTTAGTATATTTCTTACCAACGTACTTAATTTTCTTCGCCCTTTTTATTTTTAAAGATTACTTATAGTTTTATCCAAAAGTTATTTCATGTATTATTAAAATAAAATTCATCCTATTAGGAATAAAACTACCGTGAATTTTTTACTGTAAAAGTGTCACGTAGGAATATTTGACTTCACATTTGCAGCAAGCATTTTTAAGGTAATTTTGCTATTTAAATGAAGTATTATTTCTATCTCTCGTATTTTTCTGACTGCTTTTTTTGGGAATTTTGGTATAGCCAGAAATAATTAAACAAAAAATTACACGTAATGACGATTGTAAATTTTTGTAAATTTACATTTTACAAAAAATTAAAAAAATCTTAAAAAGCTTAATGAATAAAATAAACAAAATCTTTTTACCTGACAATGTGCGAAGCATGTAATTAATACCAAACGTCCATTAGTCTTAATTGGTAAACGCGATACGTTAGGGATTATCGATAATTGAACTTGTCGGCTATCAAAAATCAAAACACAATAAACTTTTGTCGCATCGGTTAAAAATCACTGAAATGGAAAATTTTATAATACCTTTTTAAAAGAAGCAATCTAATTAAAAAATGCACTTGTTAACGGAATTATGCTTTAATTAATTTAACAATCGATAATATGACTGCTTGAACTGTTTCAAAAAATCACCTGCGGCAAAAGCTATAAGCGGTTTTTCTTAATATTACAATCACATTATAATTACTGTTAAAAAAATTATTATATTCAGACAATTTTGATGTACCTTTTTACATGTATTTTGAAACTAAAAATTATTATTTGGTTTAGTTTAACATCCGGTGTCGGTTCAGCTTTAGTGCAATTTTAATAACTAGCATTTTACAATATTTAGTGTGGCAAATTAACACTGGAGTAGGATAATACGACTTTAATACAGTGTCAAGTTATCCTCTGCATTACAAACAGAATATCAAAGTGAATATCGGGTTTATTGCATCATTTAGTGATAAATTTAGTACTAAATATTGTCCTTTGTGAATTATTTTTGATTAGCATAATAACACCAGTCGAATATCATTATATTTTGACTACACTATTACAAAACAATTCAAGTTTAAATATTTTTAAATACAAATTTCACAATAACACAATAATGCTATTGACATGTGGATCTAAACATAATTACAAAAGTTTTAATTATTCCCTTAGTCCAATTTTGTATGCTGTAGGGGTTTTAGCTGTTTCAATAATGTTATGCCAAATCAGTTATCAGACTACAGCTTAAAATTACCTCTCTGATTTTATTTAAATAATATAAAATGTACATAATATATTATATATCAAATATAAAGAAAAATATTACGCAAACCATAAATTTATCCATTATATGTGTCGAAGGAACCGTTTTTAACAAATACTTGAATTAGTTAGCCATTTATTTTTTCTATAAAATGGGATGAAATAAAATATTGTCAATAATATCAATCCAACATATAATATGCACATGTTTTATACAAAATTTTATTTTCTACAAAGTACTTTTAGAAATCGATGCTTTCTGTTTAAATTTACATTTATTTTTTCAATAAATTTGATATTCTTCTAATTTAAATAAATTAAATGTGAAATTTAATTGACTTCAATTACTCGAATAATTAGTAATTAACTTTGATTTAAATTGGCTGTTCCGTTACTATCCTGTCGTTTTGTCAGATTTTAAATTAACATTTTAAGTTATTACAATAACCATCATTGCTTGATTAAATTAAAAAATGCAAATAAATTATTTAACGCAAAATGACAGCATTAATAAATTCCACATATTGGCGTTTTCAATGTTTAGTAATTCTTCAATGTTAATTAATTTCGTTAAAAATATCTAAAAGTACTTATTTGTAAAATAAGTAAAACATTAAATGTAAATTTATAACTTGAAAACATAAAATCTCTCTGTATGAAAATTATACATAACTAAACTATTGCATCGCAACTCGCTGCAGTTTTTAATTATTCGATTTGTTGCAAAATCAATTTATGTTATGTTGTAATAATTACTTTGTAATGTACGAGTACGACTTTATTATATTTTAATTATTAATTTGATTCAATTAAAATAATCCAATTAAACTCCGAACATAATTAAAAAAAATGTACACGATTTATACATATTTTATATTTTTATATTTCTACTAAAATAGAATTTAATAAGCTTAACATATTAATAAGCTGCTATATTAGGAAGGGGGGGGGGATTAGCTCTATTATAATATGTTTTAGTAGTCTGCCATTAATGTTGGTACTATTCTTTATAGTACCAATATGTAATCATGTCATCGCATGTGCGCAAACAGTTCTGACCAACTGTCACAATTACCGGACAATATTAAACAAAATCAGTTTAAGACTCAAAGAAATCCTGTTAACAGAAAGTTATAACCCATCGAAGTTTTGTTGTCAAGCTTAAGTCAAAGTTAAACCAACGTTAACTCAGGTTTTAGCCACTCTGATTGGATAAACAGTGAGTTAACCTTGAGTTAACTCTGATTTCAGGCTGGACAATAACTGGACATAACTTATTTCTAAACCTGAAACTGCATGTGCGTATAGGCTACAAATTATTACGTCATAATGCGTAGGCTGGTGTGCCGAGTCCAAAGTGATACTCGACTACGGTACTATAATAATGAATTAAGAATTGTACGATAAGCACAGAAGAGAATTGGTGATCGCTGGTTAAGTTACACAGAGGAAATTATGGATTCAAATCTCGAATTAAAAAATTCAATTTAAAGAAGTGATTCTATATTTTTATATAGATAAGTCGAACCAATTGATATAACTTCAAAAAGCTCCCAAAAAGCTCCCAGGTCTTGATTAATAGCAAGTAACAACCGAATTTAATAATTTTGTTTAGTATTTAAGTGCGTTATTTTTTAGTTTTATTTTATATAATCTACTCAAGATCAATTTAATAATATTTTACGTATTATTCTTTTTATAATTTTTATTGTGTTTATTTTTCTGAAACTGTAGTTTCAATTACTATAACATAATATTATGAAATTAAAGTTATAAAGTAATATTTTATTAAAATTCGCGTGATATTCTTCAGAATATCCTACTGAAATCAATTATTACTCATTCTCTTGTCGTTTACAAAGCGCAGAAGACAATATTTGATTTTGTAATTTTTCAAAACTTATATAAGTCTTAAACCCAGCTTTCATTATAAATTTATATGTTGTCTCTGGCGAATAATAGTATCAACTCAGTTTAAGATATTTCACATCTCAATTTAGTAAAAATATTATTTTGTTGTAGGCTTACTTAATTTCAGAAAAATTTATAAAATATCAATAATAGAAATAACATAAATATGTTCTTCGTGTATCTCTGGGCAAAATACACATTTCTTTTCCTAAGGAGACAAATAGGTACATGTTTTTCTCCTGCTGTCATAAAACGAAAAGACATTTATTTGAAATTTGTTGGGTAAAAATAAATCAAAAGCAATCAAAGCACCGACGAAAATAACACATTTTCTGCATGTTTCTATGTATGAAATGCATATTTCGTTTTCTAAGGGGAGAAATGCACGTTTTTCTCCCATTAACTTGATACGAACGGACATTTTATTTGATATTTGTTGTTTAAAAATATAAATCAAATACTAATACTAGGGGAGATCGGGGATCGGTTGTATAGATCTAACACGTCAGCTATTTATCGTTTTTATATAAAAGCTGTGCATTCTAGTAGCATTCATTATAATTTATTCACAATTGAAATTTTGATTTCATATCAGTTTATGCAAAGTAACAAAATGAAAAAAAGTATTTTTTTGACATTTATATTAATATTTTATTTTTTTACGTTTCTGAACGTTTTGTTTGTAATTTACAAAAAGGTTGTATTTATGTTCAAAAACATTTATGATTAATATAAAAGCTTATTGAGCCTAAACAATAAATAGATTTTATAGTCGATTGGTACAAAAGTTTAATTGGTTTAGTAATTTTTATTTTATTTAATAATTATAACAATATTAGAGCCATCCTTTCGATTATTTTAATAATTTTAATAAATTATTGAAAGTGTGTTTTTATGTACTATGTGTACTACTACTGTATAGTACACTACTACTACTGTGAAGACCCACCGACAATAGAAAAAAAACAAGTAATTCTCTCAGTAATCGGTAGTCAAAGGTAGTCAAAGATAGGTAATCAAGTAATATTATATTTTTGCTTCGTAGTGTATAAGTTCAGTTTTAAAAATTAAAATTTTTGAAATTATCTAAATCCGATAATGTAGTTTATCAACAATAATGGATTTTCACAGAAAAACAATTTTAAAACTTATAAAATGTGTAGCTCGAACAATTATTAGCTTAATCTTGTTAAATATCTCTCAATATCATGTAGTATAACAATATTTACTATTAATTATAGGGTATACTTTGCTTTGTATATTAAAAATAATTTTTTTGGTAATTTTAATTAGGAAGATACTATAGAGCGCATTATATTAAAATTACATTATAAAAAATTTCCAAACTTTAATCCAAATTAAAGAAATTTTAAAATTGTTTATACAACATACAGCTCTACGAGTACGCTTATATTATTTGTTGGTACTCGGAATAGTTTTATATGTATGTTCATCAGACATTAAGAAACTTTCTGAATGTGTACCCCATTAAGCTGTAATCGTAATTCGCTTTGAGCGAGCTTTAATAAAATGCAAATCAAGGTATTTCGGAAAGTTTCAAGAATTTATTTCAATTTGCAGGACTACTAATCCCGAAATTCCAACCTGTAGTAAGTAATTAAATTTTTTTTCTAATTTGTCGTTAAACACGGAAAATTAATAAACACAATCAACGTGAGGTGCAAAATAGCTAAAATTCCAATATTTTGATTTCGTGTAGAATCCATGAATCATGTTAAATAGCAATTTCCTTTTTGATTGCCAACATTTTATTAACAATTTATTTTATACATAGATTTCTCTAATCAAGCATAAAAACACTATTGTCACATAAACGCTTGAAAGGAATATCAACAAGTCCACTTGGCCAAATGCCAAAGAACCATAGTAAGTGCATTATTATACATAGAGAAAGTATTGCTCTCGAGTTTCTTGTTTTATTACTACACTAAACACTTTTATCGAAATTATGACCATTTTACTAAACACAATTTGAATTTAAAAATAAAAAAAGCAAATACCAAAAATTTAAATTGTACGTATTACTGTTGTGTGTACAAATTTGAATATTTTGAATTAACTTTAATGTTTTCCGCATTAAATAATTTTTTGAAATAATGTGAGGAAAATTTCATTTAATGGGTAAATATAAACCGAAACGCGTACATACGCATATACATATGCGGATTTATTCTACGGGTTACTTGTTTTTAGGGTATAAACCGACATTAATCATTTTAACGTTTTGGTTCAACAACTGAAACTTATTTTAAATTTATGAATTACATACTTGGAGAATTATAACCATTTGGAAAGATGAAATAATATCTAAACTGACAAGAATAATAAATGCTTTAATTCAAAGCCAAACAATTAATAAGGCACCATTAAATTTTGCCTCAAATACATAATATTTACATATTATGTATAGGTATTGATTGAATAAAATATTTAGAAAAGCCAATTGTATCATCGACTCTTAATACTACTTAGTGCAATATGCAAACAATAAAAAATCTACTAAGACTATGAATGTTTTTCGATGAAACTTTACTGCCACTAACTTATAATACTCAAGTAATTTTCCTCAACATTGGATCTGTGCCACCAATTTACCTTATCGCATTTCAATTTGGATTCATAAAATGAACTAAGCAATTACACTTATAAAGTAAATTACAATTTTATAATTGAAAAATGAAACTTTAAGCCTATCCATTTTAATATTTTAATATAAATTCTAACTTAAACTACAAAAATCTGATTGTGATGAACTGTATCCGTCAACAATAATTATCAACAACATGTCTAAAGCGTTTTGACCTTTGTGAGTTCAATGCTTAAATTAATGATGAAAATCGATCTTTCTTTTACCAGTGGGGAAATTTACGGTTCTCTTGGCAACGGTGGTGCTAATTATTGAAGACATAGCTGAAAATTTAACTGTAACAACTCAGCGCTACGCTACCGTCATTTAAGAATAAATATAAATTAATTCTCTTTGAGTTTTAATACTAATTGCGACACGTAAGGGATAATTGCGATCATTAAAATAGACATAACGAAATATGGGCTCAGTTATGACTAACTCCATATATTTGTTGTCAAACAATTAAATTACTTTACTAGTACTAACAAAAACTTCTTTTAAGGTGAAATTTAAAAAAATAAATTAAAAATAACTTTCGCACTAATTTATTCTTCAGAAAGTATAAATTTATCATGGATAGTGGTTGTAGTGCGGTGTCTTATTTATGTGCAATTTGTGATACAAGAAATGATCATAACTTTGGGATATAAAACTTGCTTTAAGATTTAAGATAACAGGGCATTTCATCTGTGGGGTATCTTATCTTTAGCGATGGTAATTTAGTATACATTTCTATGCATTCTGTATAAATTCCAATTTTCTTTGTTTGTTTTATCGAGCACTTTTCTAAAAATGCACACTAACGGTATGATTGAAAACTTTTCTTTTCTTAATTCAATAAAGTACAAGAAATTGGCATTCGATGAATAGAAATAAATTGTAGACATTCTTTTTCTTTTTTCTACTTTTCCAATCAACATTCTGTATTGTAAGTAAACATTCTATTTTCTTCTAAAATAAATATTATAATTATCGATAAGTATAAGTATTTAATTTCATTTTAAATAATAAAAATTATAAATATGAATTCATATAAAAAATTATTTATATTTTTGATAATGTTTTAATTTGCATGGAGAAGGAATTTATTCGACAAATTCGAAAATATTTTGTAATTTTGAATCAGCCAGATCAACTTTTTGCAGTGATTTAATTAATAAACTAAATATAAACAATATATGAAGTGTTTCCTATATTAAGCAAATACTGCTCAACGATTACTCAAGAGAATCTTATGTAGTATGGTTCACACTAAAGAGAAGCTTTTAAGTGACAAAACGGCATTGATAGGGCGATCTTTACGACTGCAGAACAGAGTAAGTTATTTTTTAAATAAAATAAGCAAATAAAAATTCTTTTCAGCTGCAAACAGTTGATAAAACAGATAAAATAGAAAATGTTTGTAAAAATACCTTTACCATACATCATAATATACTTTGTTGACAATAGGTTAAAATGTCTCTGCAAAGACGCGAAACGACTAAAGTGAAAGAAAATTCAATTAGTTGAAGAATCAGCATCAGATCAGAGTGTGTGGGAATGGGTGCATCGCTTTTTTTTTCTGTGCGTCTGGAGTCTCTGCCTTTACTGAACGTTCAAGTAGGTTTTTTACAATACATAATAGAACTATGAGCTTCTTTAAGCTTTGTTTGAATATTTTATTGATTAAACTTAAATCGTCAAATCCTGGCTTACGTTAGTTGGCAAAACAGATGTCTCACTATTATTGAAACTGGTCAAACTTTAACGTCGCCTGATAATTATTTTTAGCAGTTGTCGAAGTAGCTTTTGAGTTTCTCGAACTCACCCTCCCTCTTCGATGTAAAATTATTATTTTACCGCATAAAACTATCTCACTGGATAATTAATTAGACAATAGTGAAAGTTACTAGTAAGTGGATACAGTAAAACTTGAGTACCTAGTTGTGCAATTTAAAAGTCACACTGATTTATTACTCGTCCGTAACATTACAATTTTTTTATATTGCTAACTTAAAATAAACTAATTGGAAGTAGACAAAAAGACATACCTTTTTAGAAAATAGTACTCAATTATCTTGGTACTGCGGCTTGAAGGCCGCAGTGACTAGTTACTTTTATATTGCTTCCCACTTTGTTTATGTCGGTTATTTAAAATATACATATAAAATCAAATAATTTTCATTTGAAACATGGAAACCAGATTATTTTTACAGATTTTTAGTAGTAGATAGCGACGACACTTTACTTTGTATGGTTTAAGGTTTATTCGGAAAAAATTAAATATTTTTCCGAGCTGGAGTAGATATTAATGTAATCAAAACAAGAAATTCAAAATGATTCTGTTAGTATGGGTATGTTCGTAGGTTAAAAAAAGAAGTAATCTAGACAGATAAAGGAAACTAGAGCAACTCGAGAAAAATTATAGATAAATCCACAAAGAAAAAAATTAGGTGCTCTCTGGTATACATAGTTTTCAAACGGCAAAAACACATCTACATACTTACTATACCTAACAAATTTTGTAATGTAACAAATGTAAAATTTTCACCGGAAGGAATTTATTAATTTATAGTTATGTAAACAAACTATCCAAAAAAATCCAGTTGTTTACTTTATTTAAAAAGTTAACATATTAAGAATAAAAAAATTTTCTAAGAGAACAAGAAACAGCACAAGAGAAATTTGCGGTTACAGCATGTCGGTTGTGGCTTTTCACTTACCAACAAGTAAACACTTTAAAACATTTATTATTTCTAAAAAAAAACATATCTCCAGCTAAAGTTAACCACATAAGTCAAACCTTTGTGAAAATCCGAAACAGGAAGCACAGTCAAGAAATATAATTACAGAGAAAAAGTATTGACTGGAATAAAGAAGTTTTCTATAAATAAAAAAACCCTTTTAACATTTTTAACAATTTACCTAAATTTACCAACGGCAAATGTAAACATAAAACTTGCATTTCTACGAGTATAGTAATTTTAAAATAAACCATAGGAATTTTTATAGTTACTATTCGACTGATTTTAAAACTTGTAATTTAATTTTCATCCATTTTGAATTTTAAAAACTACGAACAGCAAAATCTAGTTTAAAATTCAGAATTAAATTTAAAACAAATAAAAAAAACTGAAATATATTTTAAATATGATGTACTGTTTAATTATGATGCAATTTTTTATCTTGTAATATTTAAACATAATTAATATAAAAATGTATACTGCTTCGTTTATACTTGCAATTAAAATTTAAATTTTTCACCTCGAAGTTGATTTCAAACGAGCAAATAAAGAGAACGTTCTTATTTTAAATTCTAATACGGTTTGTTGGTTTTGTGAAAATTGTCTAAAGTTTTAATGTGCTAAAATTAGCATAAGGTTTTTTTGGAATAAAAATATCAAATTTATAGCAGTATAACCATTCATTATTCTAGAAAATTAACATTATAATATAAAGCAACTAATTTTGTCTATATTAAGAGCACAATATTAACTGTGCTAGTTGCTATTGTAAGTTCATACAATATTTAATTACCTTTTGAATTAATAAAGTAACTAAGCAAAAATACAACAAAGCAGTTGATGTATTCTTTCAAAATTTATTAAATTATTTCTTGAAACTGTTTAGAAGTTTCATAAAACGTTCAGATGCTTCCAGAGTAGTTTTACGTAAAGTGCTGCTGAAAGCTCCGTCTCGTGACAAATAATTCAAACTTGAAACAATTCTTAAAATTTATCATCTCTTCGAAGTACAACTCGCATTTCGTTTTAATGAATTTTGTAATATTTACAATATTTATGGAAATTGCCTTTGGTTGTTTATGGTATCATAATTTTTCAAACCGTTTGTTTTATTTACTGAAGGTAGGTAGCGGTACAGTTTCTGATATTGCCACGTATGTCACCTGCGCTGATATAGAGAAAAGCGTAGACCGGATCGTTTAATAACCTGGCTAATATTACACTTGGGGGTAGAAATGAAAAATTAGTCACTACATTAGGTTTAAGTCAAAAGTATATCTTGATATTATTTGTAAAACTAAAATTTTGAATTTAAATTAAAAAATTACAGTTTTATACCATTCCCTTTATCGTATGTTATTTTGTTTGAATTTATTACTTACTATTGTAATAAATTTTTGGCTTTTCTATTCAAGACCTAGCTCCCGTATTTAATAATACTTTAATAAACTTTTCTTTTGAAAAAACAATGAACCATTCCATTTCATATGAGTTACTCATTTTCGCCATAATAGATGGATAAATTTCTAGGAAGCTCAATGTTATGAATGCCTCTGCCGGTATATTTCATAATATTTGAGAGTTAAGTAATAAATTTTTTCTTGAAAGATGTCTATAATACTATATGTATGTAATATAGTTATGTGGGTCACACAGTATAAGTTTTTATCAAATGTTTTAGTACACCTTAAAATTTGCTTTTGTTAACTATGGCGTTTTAGATTACCGGATATATTTCTTTAATAAAAGATTTCATCGAATTGTTTTATTGTGAGAAGTTACCAAGTTGAATATTACTTCGTAACAATTTGCAGACATCTATAGATCTTTTGCCTTTATTTCTTTGTATCTCTTATAATTTTCAAACGTTCATTCTATCGTACAAGTTTCATTTCTAAAAATGAAATTATAATATCGTTTTGTAAAGCCTTTTGTAACATACTACAATTTTGTAATTAATAATTTTATAAAATTAATAATAATCATAAAGTAATATTTACCTATAATAACATTTAACTGCCGACCAACTATGTTTTTAGTAAATTAATTTCTTTCTAATGAAATGTAGAAATATTAAATTTAATGGCAAATTTTATATTCAAAACTAAAACTTTTTACAGAAAAATCTTTCAACATTCCAGAAAGAATGATTTTTTCAATTACAATACAATGACAAATCAAATTGAGTTACAAAGTCTTAGAAACAAAACTACAAATTTTTTAAAAAAATTGCTAAACTTTATTTTAACAAGAATTTTTTAAAAGTAAAAGTTTTGAAAAGAAATTTTTTCTTCTTTGCCTATTGCTCAATACACAAAACATTGTGTTGAATCATATTGAAAAGTTTACAAAACACTACTTAAGTTTAATAGCTGTGTTAAAAATAAATAAAATATAACACCAAATACCAAAAAATTACTTTATATACTACAGCTACGTAATAACTCACTTTATATACTGATTTGAGTTACACAATGACCCAATTTTACTTATTAGTACAAAAAGTCATTTATTTTCAACCCTAATGTACAAAGTAAATTAGCTACTTTTTATTTTAATTAAAGAAACTGACATTTATTGACATTAACTATATCAAAATTTTAGAAAATTAAAAGAATTTGCACATACTTTTCAGAATTAAACAGTTTTTTAAGTTATCATAAATAAAAAACACAGTATAATTACATTATCACAAACGTTTTGGCATCATCAGGAGATGAAGTATAGAAAGAAAATGAGAAAGTGTAGTCAATCCGTAGTTATATTGCCCAAATTGCAAAAGGAAGGAAGGGGGATATTTTTGAAAATAAAATTTTTTGGGAGTGATTTACTAGGGCCCGGGGTACCTACTTTCTCTTGAAATTTAGACAATATAAAACGGATTCCTTTTCTTTTGTTTTAGTTTGTCGAAGTATGCAACAAATTGTAATTTTAAATGTTTGGGTCATTATTCAATAATACCGTTTACTAACAGCGTCTCTTATATTGCTATAAGGGGGGCGACAACTAGAAACGTGGGGTTGAAATGTTATTATATCTATAGTATATTCAAAAATAATTATTATTCAGAGTTGGCAAGATTAATAATAATAATATTTATTTAAGCTTCTAGCTTATAGTGTCAACGGCATATTCAGAATTTTCAGTTCAGATACTATGGTTAAAAATCTTCAATTTTATGATTCTTAAAATAAATACACTAAACAAAATGTTAAAATAAGAAATACATACTGTCGTGTTTCAAAGGGATTCGCACCCACCCTGTGCATTTTAAAGAAAATTTGATTTTATGAAGTTTAAATGGTAACATTGCAAATTAAAGAGGTGGGGGTGAATCTACGGAGAGACGAGGCTTTTCGCCGATAGCGACCGCCCGAGCCTGTTGTGCAATTTTGGCTCGAGGCAATTGTTAAAATTTTTTGATATAAGTTTAAATTTGTGAGTAATTTTTAATTTAAATAAAGTGAGTTTGATGCGTTTGCATTACTGCGTATTATTTTGAAGTTACTGGAATTAGTTTGAATTTTTTTTTGATGAGTTGCTACCGAACGGTGATAAATTAATTTGATTGATAAATTGGAAGAGCAGCAATTAAAGTTAAAAATTGAATTTGAATTATTTAAAATTGGAAAGTTTAAAAATTACATTTATAGGAACGAATGGTGCTATTGATAAGCAGGCGATTTGGATAATGAAAGTCGAAACTTCGTTCCCTTTGAAGAAAGTTAAAATTTTACATTTATTTAAATTTGGATAGTTAATTTTTGAAGAAGATTTATCTTGGAGAATTTATTATTTATTTGCATCAGAAGAATTCTACTTTTATTTTTGAAAACGGATGAGAACCCACCCTGAGATACGGTAATCTCATCTTCCGCATTTAAGAGTAAGCTTGGAGCACTTATAGTGCATGTAAATTTTGAAAGGATCACTGCAATACATAGAAAAATAATATTTAAGAAACAATAGAAAAGACATTAATTTAAATTATTTAAATTTGTATAATATATTGTCGTGTAACAACATGAAATTTTAAAAATTTGTTTGCTTTTGCTCATTTATAGTCAACTGCTGCGGGTCGGAAAGTAAAAATAATGCCTATAACTTTTACTAAAACCTTGGAAATCTTTAGGGGTGGATAAACTTAATACAATAGTAAACTGAAATTAAGCAATAATTACAAAATTTTGAGACAACACCAAAATACTTAACAAACAGGTGAAATTTATAAAATAACTGAAACACGAACACTAAAAACACAAAAATTTGTTAAAAATTTAAATAATTCAAAATTTAGAAAGGTGCGCGAGTTTAAAAACAAAGTAAAATTGCAAATTTTAAATTTGAAAATGCGCAAGTTCCGAAAAGGCGGAAAGATTGGAGAAATTTGGTGTGGCGTGTCGACTACCATCGTAGAGAGTGGTCAAGCGTTCTACGCCATCGGCGCCTTTTTGAGTAATTTTTGATTTGTGACGACGACCATCGTAGAGGTTTGTTCAGCGTTCTACGCCATCGATATCTTTTTAAATATTTTTTGATTTGTGTCGGCGACCATCGTGAAAAGTGTCAAGCGTTCTACGCCATTGACGCATTTTTTTTGAGTTTGATTTTTATTTGTGACGACGACAATCATAGACTGGTCCAACGTCTTACGTCATTGACGCTTTTTGTTTGAATTTTGAGAAGGAATTGTGGTCCACGATACGAGAAGAGAAGCGGACATTTGGGAGCTGAAGAAGAAAGAAGAAGATCTTCGCTACAAGCAGCTATGAGTAAGAATCATAAACTTTTGTACAATTAAACTTTGGGCGGGTGTAAAATTAACAATTAAACTACAAAAAGACATTAAAATAATTAAAATTTTATAAATTGTAGACATATTTACATACGTAAACATTAAGACACGACACCTGGCAGAAATTTGTCTGCTACAAAGTATTTTGTTGTTTATTACCATTTATGATTTTGAAAATTAAACAAAACTTTTATTTTTTAAAATTTTGATTATTTCACCTGCATTAAGGAATAAAATTAGAATCCACTTCTCTGACGAGATCATCTCGATTGGTAAATTTAGCCGAGGTTTTTTATAAAGGTTTTGAAAATAAAATAAAATTTCATTACAATATTTATATTTGAAAATTCTATTTATGATTCTTGTCTACATTTTTTTGTCAACCTCTTTATTGGGAAGGTTTTCAGCTCTTTTTAATGCTGTTGTTCTGTAAATGTAAAAGGTTATTATTTGATAGAAAGCGTTCAAGGATCATGCATACAAATCTTCCGTCTTTGAAACCTAGAGATCTGGTGAGAGAGGGGGGTTACACATCTTCTTTCTTGCAGCAGACATTCTCATCTGTCTATTTTGAGTTAAAGTTCGTATTAATATTTATATACTAAAATGATATTTTTTTCTTGAAAAATTACTATACCACTTTGTCACTTGTATTACTGAGGTAGCCCTGTGTGCGGGTTAGTTGGTATGATTTTAGGGTCGAGGGTTTAAGCGTTTCAAAATAAAATTTAATTTCAATATAAAGAACAAATAAAATGTTTGTCAAAAAACTATCTTAAATCTAAAATAAAATTTTAAATTAAATGTAAAATTTTTATATTTCTTCCTAGGTTCGAACTTGTAATTTACTTTATCCAAATCGATGCTTATTAATCTCGCCGCATGTTCTCTTTTACAAATTTTAACTTTAAGTTTTCAATTATAGAGCAAATTATAGTTTCAATGCATCTAGAAATTACCTCCAATTAAATAAAAATCGTTATCTAAATAATCAACTTTAATCCAAACAATATCAAAAAAACCATTTTGCTGCGGTCACATCTGACCAAAAATCATAAAATCGCAATCTTTACAAATTTTACAGTTGTAAAATAATACACGCATCGACAAAATATCACAAAAATCTCAATAAATATTCACAGAACCAAAATACGCACAACCGCTTCGGCGGCCATTTTTGGCAAAGCCTGGTTTTCTCTCTTCTTCGTTCTTCACCTTTACTCTTTTCAAATTCAGCAAAATCAAATACACCTCACAAAACTTTACCAAAAGAGTACAGGGTGGGTCCAAATCATATTGAACCACGACAATACATTAGTGTATTAATTATTGAAATTCAACTTCAGCAATAAAAATAAATCCAATCAGAATGAGGGAGAAAGTGCGGTAAAAGTAAACCTGACTATTTATATGTTTTTGTTACTTTAGAAGTAATATTATTTAGTATAGTCATATTTGAATTATTAATCTTTTTAATTTTTTCGTTTAAAAATTAATTCTACTTACATAATATTACTATACAATTTATTTTTACCCTTTATTGACGAATATGATGTATCTTGTACAAACCCAAATTTTGGGTTAAAATAGTCTGAAGCATCAAAGTAAATAATAATTTTTTTTTATTTGAATTCAAATAGTCTATAATAAATTTATTGAACAATTTAACTAAACAATAATATTTTATAATTCTTTTATTGAATTTTCTGCGTAGTTTAACGCTTTCATCAGAATATTTATTATTATTTATTTTATGTATTAAAAAATATTTTGATGAAAACGTTAAACTACGTAGAAATCTCAATAAAAATATTATAAAAAATTATTTTTTAGTTAAGTTGTTCAATTATAGACTATTGAATTTAATTATTTTACAAGTTAATAATTTATATATTATAATACTTATATTTGCTATTAATTTTTGCTTTTATAGTTAAATTTTATAGTTTTATAGCTTTTATAGTTAATTTATCTTACTGTTATTAATTTAAAATTTATTGTAAACTGCAGTAAGTAAATTTCAAAGTGACATAAGAACAAGATTAAAAAAGTTTTGCTAAAAATATAAAAATTTGTAGTAGGTACGTCTCTTTTGAGTATACTAAAAAAGTTTAAAAATAATATAAAATATGTACTTGGGAATACCTAACAATTGCTAGGAATAATTGAAAATACGTGAAATTTCTGAAATAATAGTGTATACCCAGAATACCGGTACAAACTATTGGGAGTGGTTAAACCCTTGATATGTTACCTAAGTTTGCAAGTATATTTTAATTACGATAATAATTCGAAACATGTTTCAAAGCATGTTAAACTGAAAATCCTGATATAATTTGCCGATTTATCGGTAAATGACAAATTAGCTAAAGTTGCAAATCTTAGGCATAAGTAAATTTTTAGTGTATATTTGTATTTTTTTAATTTTTGCTAAAATTGTTAATTTAAATAATAATAATTAGTGCTTACTCAAGATGAAAATATTTGTTTTGATGCTATAAATAATGAATGAAGTTGAAATTTTGCTCACTTTGCCCTATAATTACTATTAATAAATAAAATGTATTAATTAGTGAGTGGAAAGTAATTATTTTTTTATTTGATTTATATAAAAAAATAATTACATTTAAAAAAGAATTATATGAAGGAGAAATGTAAATTAATTAAAAACAGAAACGACATCAAAAGCTAAGTAAGGTAAAAAAAACTTTAAATAATACATAAAGTAAAATTGTAGAACTCAAGAAAATTTTAATAATTGTAAAATTAAATTCGGCAGTAAATTTTTTAAGCAAAGTTAGAATTTAAAAGAAATTTTGGTTACTGTCAGAATTTCATTCCCATGATTTGCACTTTTTCCTATTGATTATGGGTAAGATACACATTTATAAGGATATTGTAACAAAAATTTTTGAAATAGGAATTTCGGAATTAGTTGTCAAAAAAACGGAATTTCGAATTCCACCCTTGGCGACTTTTATCATCTTAGGGGGATATTTTTAATAAAAACAGCGCTATAGACAAAACGGTCCGTAGCGGCAGGAGCGTAGGGGATCGAAGCGGAAGGTGCGTAGGGTCCAATTTAACAGCGCAACTACACTAATTTCTGATTCACAAAAATAATATTTAAAAAATAATATTGAAAAAATAATATTTTTCGAAAATAATAATAATTTTTGAGGCTCTACCTTCGAAGAAGTTTAGTAATTCACGATCCATCAAGTTAGGTGCACGACAGATCGATAACAACGCAATCCAAATGCATGCACATCTCGAGCAAGGAATGTGAATTTTACAAGCTCCCTTAAATTTTAATTTTCAAATTAATTTTTTTCGAAAAGTAAAGCCTAATCCTACAAAATTTGTATTGCAAGCTGCCGTTTCTTTTTTCTCGTTTTCCCTAAAATCAATAGGAAACAGTTCAAATCGTGAAGTGAAAATGATTGTCTGACTGATCCCGAAATTTTTACTAAACATTCAACATTATGTAAGTGGTTAAAAAATTGCCGATTATTTGCAGATTTAGCGTTCTTTAAATAATAAAAGTGTTGTTAAAGTTTATAAATTTGATAATAAAGATTAAGAAGTAATAAAAATTTTAATTGCGCTTCACATTGGGCGCCAATTATAATTATGCTGTGAACTCACTTTTTATTCTAATATATAATTAACTTTTGAAAACTTTCTACTTGAAGTACCTCAACAAACCTTTGCGGAAGTATATTTTTAATTATCTTTTATTTTGCAATAATATCTTATTTAACTTATATTTGCATCTATCGTATCTATAGCTTCATTGTAATTGAGTGAACTAATTTCATTTACCTTGTATTTTCTAGCTCTTTTCATTTTTATTTTACAACTTTTTATAGCATTCATCACAGCTTTTTATTTTTCTCATTTTATTTTAAATTTTAATTAATTAATCAATTAATTAATTAATTTTATTTAATTTTAAAAATAATAATAATAATTATTTAATTAATTAATCAAATAATTTTAATTTTTAAAAGTAGCTTTATATTTAAAGCAAACTGTAAGACAAAACTGATGATTTTCATTGATTATTTTTAAATTCTTTTAAAATAATTTATTATAAAGTTTTAGATAAGAAAAAAACTTGCAAATATTATAATGCTATTATTAATTTTGATATTATAACAAAGCCACATATAAATTTTCCGGTAATGCTTAGTAAAAATACATAAATTAAAAAGAAATTCAGGAGTGAACGATCCAGATAATTGACCGTGAAGTGTCAGCAACATACAGGTATCTTCGCCAGTGACAACGTACTCTAATAAATCATCAAGTGTTCCTAACTTACAACTTGACACCTCTATTGCAAACAGAAATATAATCAAGTCAAAACTTTAATTTTTAATAACAATTTTAAAATCCATTAAAATAATTTAACACAATACAAATTTAATACAAGAATTAAACATAAATTTAGAACTTTAAAACTAAATCTTTTTATCGAGGACCATAATAATTGATTTTTTTGTCTATTTTGAGCAAACATATTAGTGCCAGAAGAATAATTATCAGAAATTTTTTACTAATTAGAAGCTCATTAAAGGTAGATATATAATTTTGATATATTAAAAAATGATTAAAAATTGTATTTTTTTTCTGGAAAGTCAACAAAACTCCAACAATAGTCATGTTCAACTTCAAGAGCAGGATACCCGGCGTTTTACACATTTTTTACTAATTGCTTGTGCAAAACGTCAACGTCCCCACGTAATATCCTTTTCACATTTTAAGAATCAATTTAATTAATGCAAATCTTGAAAATTTTTGTAAGGGCACTACGATTTTATTTGTTAAATCTGGAAGTTGCTTTTTATTTAAGTTTTTGTTTTGATGTTTGCTTACAAAGTTAAAATTTTCGCATTACACCATATTCTCTGACAAAGCTCTGTATATTATAATCATTTGAACAATGGATTTAGACTTGGCAAGTTTTTGTTCATTTGATGTATATTAATATAATACAAAAATTGCATTTTTTGGGAATAACACAATATCTAGGCTTACAAGTTAAAACATGTTTTTTAAATTATTATATACTTGAGAGTGTAAATTAAAAATATTTAGGTAAATAGGTAAAGAAACCAGCCCAATTGTTAAAATCACTGCTGTGATCATCACCATCAGGCATTAGTCTAGAAGAGCAGAAAATTCTGTTTTTAAGTAAAACTTGGAAACCGGTCTATAAAAATATGCAGGCCTGATTGAAGTGTTAGTCTTCATTTATCTTATCGTCGCATCATAATTGGGATCGACAGAACGTAAATATAAATAACAATAGGATTGTCTTGAAATTCAAATTTAGAAAAATATAACTTTAAGTTTTAATGGTTTGATGGAATATGGAAATTTCCTGTGCTATTTCTGTTCAAAATAAAAGCTTTAATAACTTGATTTTCTTCAAAATTATTCGAAATGCTTGTCAATCTGAGATGTACCGTATAAATTATTTGATGTTTCAAGCCCAGGAATAAAAATATAATATTAAATAAAATTACATAATTAATGGATTCAATTGTTGAATATTTTATTAACAAGATAAAACAATTAAATTGTTGAGTCTGTTTAATTGCCTCTTGAAAATGAAAAGCTCAACTGCTGGAAAAATGTATGAATCTCAAAGTTCTGATGTAAGTGAATATTATAATGATATGAATTTTATAAATGAAATAGTGCGTACTTAGACTTTTTTCCATTATTAAAATTTCGACATCTCAAGATGATTTTAAACAAAATTAAGTTGGGTTTGTAAAATCGAATTATTCTTAATTAATTTAAGTCAGATGTACGACAGAAATTGTGAAACTTGACATGACTTTCATTTTAATCGCATTTTCCAATTTGTTTGCGTCCTTAATAATTTGATAAAATTTTCAAAAAGATTTTAAATTTATTAAAATATTTGTAATGCAAATTTTCTGGCACATTTCATACTGCGTCGTCCTTTGTGCCACCGACAGGCTCAATTACAACGAAAGTAAGGTTTTTGATAGAAAAATATGCATAAAACGTAGAATATAATTTAATAATTAATTAGTTTGCGGTTTACGTGATAGTTACCATATGTAATAAAAATAAGATTTAATTTTTCAGTAACTAGTACAAAACGTTTTATAATTTTACACCAGTTTACAATAAATAAAATTTGTTGCAAACATGAAATCAAGACAAAAAGAATGGAAAGTGTAAAAATTTTTATAGAAAACTCCGCGGTTTATTTCTAAAGTTAACAACTACAATGCTCGCAACGTAATTTTCCTAAATAACTTTTGGTTCTTCTCTATTTATCTTACACTACGAAAAGTTGAAACTGATTGTTTTCAACAAGATAAGTTAAAACTGTTACAGAGTTACTTTACACTTTTGTTACTTTGGTCGATAAATTGATAAAGCAATAAGATGAATGAAATAACCCTAGAAATGAAAATGTCGAACAAAATTAATGGTGCATTTATTTAAACATATTGACGCAATCAAGTATTCTAACAAATTGTTTTGCTTGTATTTAAAGCAGGAAATTTATTTTAATTTGAAGTTTTTGAATTATACCGTAAATAATCCAAGTTGGAAATGTCCAATACTATAAGTTTTGATAAAGTTCGTAATAAAAGTTTTCTTTCTACTTTCAGCCATTATTCTTTAAAATGTTTTCTGATGAAAAGAAATATTTTCTATTGCAAGCCTAATTGAAAATATTACCACGACAGTATACCTTTTTATTCGAAAATATAATACATTCTAATCATGACAACAAAAATTTGGCTTACAATATACAGGAAATCCGTTATTTAAAATGTATTTGATTTTCATTTTTACCTTTGTTAATTTTATCTAATCAGATGTCAGAGTTTAAATATGGCTTTACTTTTGCAAATTACAGTCAACTCCGCGTTCTTTATAAACCCATGAAAATAGCGGGAGCATGTTAATTAACTAAGTTTTTCTAATTTCTAAATTACTATAGTAGTAGATTGCTATAACTGAGATTATAGCATTTATTAATTATAGCAATTAATAAATTAATTCAATATTTACATATAGTATGTCTGGTCAATTTACATAACGTCAAGATATACATATTATTTTGTTATTGCATAATACGAAAAATATTTTTAAATTAATTTTCTTCCTGTTGCCGTTTCTTCGGTGAAAATTGTGTATTTAATTTTTAATGTCAAAATTAACATCTATAGTATATTTTCAAGCGTTAGGAAGCAAACCTTACATTTTTTAATATACAGAATAATATAATATATTAAAATTTAATTATCAACGCATTAATTAAACAATAAAATTTGAATTGTTTTTATTGTTATACCTAGAATAAGTTTAATTATGTTGTACAATCGAGAATTTAAATCTTTTTTAAAGTCTTTTACATGTTTTATTTATAATTGTATTGTATTATATTTACCGCCAAACTAGAACTAACATTTATTTCTATAATGTTAATTTGGTATTTAAAATTAAAATTTAATTTTTACATATTTATGCAAAAAACTGATTAAAAGTTCAAACATCCCTAAGATTTTACTTTTAACAAGTAGAATACAAGATTTTATTCAAATTTTGAATTCTTAATTTTGATATTTTTACATAAAAATATTTTTTTTAAAAATTAAAAATTCCAGCTTGTTACTACATTCAGGTTAATACAAAATTTTAAAATTAAATAATAAATCTGATGAGTAAACAATAAATTTTACCGTATTAATTATTTAAATTATTTTTAACGGGTAGCTAAAAGGAAATTTTATTTCCTTTTTAAAAATTACCAAATTAAATTTTTATATTTGTACTGAAATGTAAAATTGTAAACTAGAAATGTAGTACAAAATTGTTAAAAAATGCTCATGTACACATGAAAAAATTAAATGTCCGATGACAAAATGAATCCTAAAAAACCACAGGTTCCTCAGTTTCAAATGAAGGTTTGTTTTCATGTTTAGCAATTGGTTTTATTATATAAAAACATTTAATTCTTTTTCAATAAATCCAATTTATTATATTCTTGGCTCTACGCACCTAGGATATAGAATACTCGCAGTTATCGACTAACTGTCTAGAATTAGTGCTACGACATATTACTAAAGTGCATTTTTAAAAACCAATAAAAGTTTTGGTGTTCCAAGGAGATATAAAATATATAATTAGTAAAGATTTTGTCGGTGTAATAAAATTCTAAAAATAGACTCGGTAAATTTAATGTATCAATTTTAATTTCCTCAAAATTAACTTTCAGTTATAATATTTTACAACTTTCACCACTATACAATTAAAACCTTTTTAAAAATTTTAAAATAAAATTAAAAAAATATTTATTTAATTTCTCCTGCTTGCTTTTTCTATTTCTTTTAATATTTTGACTTTCAGTTTCAATTTAATTTTAAACGCTTTTTATCAAAATTAACTTTTAATTTCATTAATCATATAATATTTGTAATAATTTATTTATTCTTTTACATCAAAATTATTGAACTTTACTTTAAAGCTTTGCCATGATATAATAAATAAATTTGAAGTGTTTGCTTACGATTCCCTGAAAGAAGAACAGTTATTTTAAAATTCCATAAAAGCGTAAATCTATTAAACTCTTCCTTTTAAGAATTATAAATACGTGTAGAGATGACATTGCATGTCGAGCAAGAAAGCGATGATCGTATTTGGCACAAAAAGAAGAAATGAAAAAACTTCGGAAGGTTTGACAGTTGGCGGTAAAAAAAAGACGTGCTTTCTTAAAGTTGCAGTAGCTTTGCTATGTCACTTTTTTGTTGTATCTGTCTTGATTTCAGTTTTTTTGAAAGCAAGCTAATGTTACATTGACATTTTATAAAATTTGTAATATTATAATGAGATTAGTCTGCACTGATTTAATTATACACATAACACATAATATCAATTCCTTTTTATGAAGAGTTTTAAAGGCAAAATACTATCTCGGTGGTTTGCCTGTCGATTAATTTCAATGCATGTTAATGTTTACTAATGTAGGTTCTTAAATAGCATATTAGGCTCTCGATCGATTCAAGCAGGTAGATTTTATTATGATTGGTTTTTCTACTTGGTGATCTTTTATTTATCTTTGCTTAATTTAAAATTCAAAATAAATACAATAATTTTATAATGTTATTTGGAAAACAAAATTTAAGATATCCAAGAGTTGCATATTTTTATTAAGTATTAATAATTGACAATAATAATGTAAAGTACGTTAGTAACTACCTAATTTGAGAATAAAAATGCCCATAAAAATATAACTTGTCACTGGTCCTCTAGGTTGGAGGTTTAGGTAATGGGTCTGCTCCCCATTGCTAGTAAAAAACAACAAATTGCAAAAAATTTAAATGGCAAGCCTCGGAATTCCGAGAAAAACACGAACTCTCTAGTTCGGGACTCGAATCGACTTTTTTATTGGTGGGAAGTGATTCCGAATTTGGGGTAAGTTTTGTTTTTATTCACCAAATAATCAGACGATATTATTTGGCAATTACTTAATTTTATATTTATTCAATTTGCATTGTGGTGTAACTACAAACAGTGATTATTATCGATGATAGTCGACTACATTATTTTAGCGAGTAACCTTTGTCTTAGAGAAGAGTGCTCGCAAGTTTTACCCTATTAATTTTTGGTGTGTTTCTGCCAAGAGCAGGCATATAAGTTTTTCCGATTTTTTCTTTTTAACAAGTGTTATTTGCCACTTGGTTATTAGCCTACTGGCCTTTGTATGTTTATCTACAGGATAATACTAAAGCGAATTTAGGTCATCCGCTTGTTTCGTAAGCTGACGTTTACAGGGAAGTACTTTTTTGAACCTCGCTCTAGCCCCCGCAGCATAACAGCTGATTTACCATCTTTGAACCTTCTGCACAACTAAAAGAGAAGCTGGTTTTACCAGTGTGAGAATTGCTTTCCTTCACTATGAGAAACTATTCCTGTCTCAATGTAAAATGTTGAATATAGCTTTGACAACAAATTATATAAAATTATAACCATAATCTCGTGCTCAGATTGATGCGTTTAAAGTATTTTTTTTCTTTTTATTTTTAAATAAAGAAACTGCATTGCGTTCACTTCTTATTTGTGGAGATACTTCGAACTTGCTTAGTTTTATTGAAAAATATAGGTTAGCAAAACACAACATGAGCCTCAGCTGCAATGCAATTTTAAATTCAAATAACTTTCCAATAATATGCGTAAGCATTGATTGCTAGTTTAATGAATTACAAACTCTTTGTGAATTTTTCTAAATAAAATATGTAAATTTATACAAGGTTTCAATGGAAAACACTGTAATCCTTACTACTTGAAACTATTTCAGTCGTAGTAACGGCTTCAGACGTATATTTAAAATTTCTAATTTAATACTTTGCAAAATAACCGAAGCTTTATCTAGTTGTGACTCGTAGTATAGTGCCGTCGTGTCTGACAAACAAATTCAAACCGAAGAATTGTTTATTTAATTTTCAAAAATATTTTTTTGAATAATTTTCTTATTTTGAAGCTTAAACAAGAAATAAGTAATTTTTATGTTATAAATATACTTTTCACGAAAATAAATTATTTTATAATAATATATAGTAAAACATACACGTGGTACTGGCATCTTGGCACCATACCACGAGCCGTGCTTGCAACTAAACGGTTATGCATATGAAAAAATTCCAACGAATATCGGGTACATTTTAAGCTTTAATTTAAAAAACATTGTTGAAATCCTACTTTTACTTACAGAGATAACACCATTTTTCCACTTTATGTTGGCAATCATAGCATTTTGCAATCTTTATGTTCCTACCCATATAACCGTAAATGTTTAAAAGAAAAATTAGTATCTCTAGATTATACAGATTACTTTTATTGATATTAATCGAGAAGTTTAAAAATACTCACGAGTGAAATAAAAATTTTAAGTTCTATTTTTAGTTCAAGTGGCTACTACTATAAAATTAAGCAAAGAGATGGGCGATAGTTACCAATTTCTATAAAATATATTAATAAAAGCAATAATTATTATTTACAAATATTTGTCATGAATTTTCTCTGTATTAACAGTAAATAAATAATTTAGGCTTCAAATATAGCATTATTATAAAATTAATCAATAAATATTATTAACAATTTTTAAAAGTTCGGATATAAACTTGAACGACCGGAAATGTAAGGATTAATAAGATTGTGTATGCGGAAGTCACCCGAGAATTGCTAATTGCGTTGTAAGCTTAAATAGGCTGGGTAAGACATCCTTAATTTATGTTCCTTGCATATCTGACGACGAGTCAGCTTCTGCTTCTAGTAATTCGTTGTTAGATTGCGGCAATATACTAATTATTAAAGCAATATAAATGTAATTATTATATTTAACACCTTGCACATTCGCTGAACTAGTTCGGTAGACTTTTTTGACACTTAAAAATTCGTAGTTCATTTACACTAATATGTTATAAAAGAGCTTTAATAAACATTTCCAAAATAATCTACTGTAATGGTAAAAAATTTTATTATCGTCACCAGACGGATTTAGTAAACGAATCTCTGCAGGAAAACAAACTACAATTTTCGTTTACTGCGTTAAAGTATTGGTCGTAAAAACCAAAGAAAAATCTAATATATTGCTACTGTAGTATTGAAATAAATTTGTAATTTTTATACGTAAAATATTATTTTTTGATAAATAAAATAATATTTACTTTATGGGCTATTGGTATATTTAATGGGTAATGCATACTCTATGTATGTATGTCTGAAATCAATATGAGTAGCAATTAAATCAAAATCAAGCAAATTTATATGACCAACATAATGCTGCAATTTTGTTCGTCGATCAATACAATATCAGTCATTAATTACAATTCGTTGCCTTTTCGTCAAACAAATCGTTATAAACATTAATCAACCGTATTTTAATAAAACGTGATTTTCTAATTTTGATATATCAATGTCTTTCCAATCTAATCAAAAACATTTATAAAAATTATTTATTGACAGGGTTAAATAATAAATAAAAAAGGTGTGTTTCTTATAGACTATACAAGGTTTTCAATAATACATTGATGGTATTTAGGTTACCATAATTGACAGATAAAACGGAAAATGATAATTTTATTGAGTATAATTCAACATACTCGTCAGAATCCAGAATCACTAATAGATTTTAACAATATTTTAAAAAGTTGAAAGATTAATAATATGATTAATTTTAATTGGTTCATATAATAAAAATACGATTAATGCTTATGATAAGATTAAATTTTTTCGTGTTGAATTACAAATAAATTTAATAATTCTAATAATTATTTTAAAAATAATAATAATTTACTAAATAATTACAACGTTAGGAAACTAACATAATTAAGGAAAGAGCGGTAGACACATTGCCTGCATTTTCGACCGTCTAGCTATCACACAATGTGTTTCTGACTCATTAGTCGTCATCAGTACCGCATACTATGTAATCACTTAATTATGTGCACTATACCAGCTCTTACCGCTCTTACCACATACCGCTCTTTCCTTAATTATATTAGTTTCCTAATTTTTTAAACTACAATGCACGATGAGTGCAATATTTTTACATTTGTTAAATTCTGATTAGAGTATACTTGTGAACGCACGTTGGCGTGGTTTGATTTTTGTGTAGTGACGTCGCGTTTAGCAGTCCACATGTAAATGAAAACCAGTAGCTGGTATGTGCAGATAATTAAGTGATTACATAGTATGCGATACTGATGACGATTAATGAGTCAGAAACACATTGTGTGATGGCTAGACGGTCGAAAAAGCAGGCAATGTCTACCGCTCTTTCCTTAATTATGTTAGTTTCCTAATTTTTTAAACTACAATACACGATGAGTGCAATATTTTTACATTTGTTAATTACAACGTATTAACAAACAATAATCATTTAATTAAATAGTTTTTCTTCTTATAAGTAAGTTATTCCTTTACTTTTAATTTCAATTTTTAATTTAACATGAAAACTGTTTAATCTTATATTGCCGTGCCCCCAACCTTACAAATTTACCAAACTTCTTTTTATTTACTTCGGTTGAAGTACATGCATTTTTTTAAAGAGTATGAGACTAACTTTGTTTAAATTTTAATTAAATTTTGTATCATTTAAATTTTTCATTTTTATTTTCAAAAGGTGGTGAATAAATTCCGTTGCCATGCAAAATCTTTACCTCACGTGGAGTCGTTAAGCCTCATCCACAATCTCCAAATTAGCCGTAAAATTAGTACATAAATTAATACTTGAAATTTGAACATAAATTAATGTTTTAGCAGCATTCACAATAATGCTTAAATTAATGCGCAAATTAGTATAAATCCATCTAGTGTCAATGTTTGGAACTTAAGTATTATTTTGGTCTGGTAAATTGTTGTTATTGCTAGATAAACTATCTTTCTATTTAAATCAGGTACAGGTTAATAACATAGCGTTGCACTTTTAATATTAAATGTAATTCAGGTCACAAAGTTAACAGGTTTTAGGTTAGAAATCACAGATGACACTTGAATGATTTTAAAGCATGCGTAGTAGCAACTTAACGACTAATTTACGTAAGAAAGCTTGGACCTTGCAAGTTTCTGCGTGGCGTACTAATTATACTAATTATGTGTTAAGTACTAATTTCGAGGTTGTGAACAACCGCATAGGTTTTAAATGCGGCAAAATTCTACGTTTAATTCTAATTACTACGTTAATTTGGAGGTTGTGGATGAGAGTTAACTTGCACGTGCGTTCACAGTTGACAGCCTCATTACACAAAATTTTGTTGTAAAATATTGCGCTAACCAAATCTTCAATAATTTTTAAATTTCCTGTTTGGTACACTTAACTTTAATTAAATTAAACAACTTTTTTATTAAGTTAATTTACTTTTATTATTGCAAATCATTAAAATCAAATTTATCACCTAGCGGAGAATAAACACTCCTACCGCCTTACCGGCACTACGCCAAATGACCTTATTCGTTCCGCTCTTTTCTCCCTTCTTACTTACACCGTTACTAATATAATATTTTTACAAAGAAATAAATACATTTCTATGTACAGTATGTTTACAAATAATTATTTACAAATTAAATGAAAATAAACTTTAAAATAAATAAAATCAGGATTCTAACCTAATCCTGAGGATTGATAACGGCTAATATTTAGTATGTTTATTATATTGTTGATTAATACTATAACAAAAAATTAGTATTTATTTACAAAAATGGATGATAAATGGATAATACATGTTAAGTTATTAACGGTCTGTTTAGTTTCCAAACTTCTTAAAACAAATTTGCAAGATCGTTAAGAATAAGAAAGATTATTTGACAAATTTCAAATTTACAAACAGAATTCAAAACCGTCGTGCTAATTGTGGACAATTAACTGTCGGTTGGAACAAGGCAGACGGTCAAAACAATTTGTTATCAACTTCTCTCACTGTAATATACAAAACAGAATATAAATTTCCTACGGTAAATATTTTGATCAAAAGAGAGATCTTACTGAGGTAATGGCAATATAAATAATCTTTGTAGGTAAAGAAAAAATATAATTTAAAACAAAACCAGAAGTAAAATAGATTAATTTGTGCAAAACCACCTATTATGAATTTGGCATAGCACAGGATTAGTCCAATGTTATATTATATTATGGGTTTTTGCACAAAATAATCTATTTCTTTTTAATTTCTTTCATTTGTCCAAAATACATATTTATAGCGTACAAAATTTATATTTTGATGTTTTATTACACTGATAGTATAATAAATATAGAATAATTTTAGGTGAAATAACGAATTTGGGTGCAAAAGATTGGAAGCTTTGTGAAAATTTGCAAAATACAATATTTAATACAACAGAAGTAATTATAAAGTCACAAACTTCTGATGTGTAAAATTCGTAGGGTTAGATAATTTTAAATCGTCTTGTAAAGTCAAAAATTTATCAAATTAGGTGATGTGGCCACGTTTCTTAAAAGAGATGATATAACTGTGACCAAGTATTATTTCTAGCTGTAGTTTCATTAATGTTTGTATATTGCACAATATTCAATTTATTGATTGAGCCTCGTATGTGAACTATACAATAACTAATTTGATTTCTGTAGTTTGATTTCTATTTGTTTTAGTCCAATAACAGTTGCAAGTTTGTCGTAGCCAAGCTTTTCATTGAAATTTTTTTTGCAATTTTTAATTTAACTTAGCAATCGTTTCCGTTCGATACAGTTCTTTATACATAGTCAAGTTTTCAATTTTGCTTTGAAGTTTAGAAGTTCATTTCGCATTTTGCTTTGAAAACCATTATTAATTGAATTCATAAATATACTTTTTCGTAAGAACTGGAATTCTTTGATAATTTTTTTTTTAATTAAAATATTATTAGTATGTTAACTGTCAAGTTATTTCCAGTTCGAACCCAGACGGAGTAAGAACTTTAATTCTGAGCGATTTTCTTTGGTAGATAATAGCAAACCAAAGGTAATCTGTCATGAGAACTCTTCTAAAAATTGAAGTGGTCATTATTCTCTTACGTAAAGCAAAAGAAGAGAAGAGAAGGATATTGCTTTTATTAAGAATTTTATATTGTAAAAGTACGGATTTTAAAGGACGTTTACAATATCTCTTTTCCCCTAGGTTCTTAATTACAGATCGTAATTGCCGACCTTTTGCTCTTTATTCCTGATCTTAATCGATACATTGAATTTACAATATCAACTTAAATTTTATTGGAGTTTTATATCGTAAGAGCATTATTATTTAATCTGGATTATTTTATACAACTGACAACTACTGTAAAATACCTCGAGTTTTTCAAGCTCGCACTCGCTTGGATTTTCAATTTTTTTACGACCATATTATTGCATCTTACACAATAAATTTCTCTTGTATTATATACGATTATAATAATAATACTATTGCACTACAGAAAATATATTATCAAATTTAAGTTTTATCCTATCGCCGCTTTCGGTAAATAAAAATATAAAAATATAATCTTTTTTAATATTGTGAAGTGAAAACAATAAACTAAATCATGTGAATATGAAAGGACTTGATAAGAGTATGATAAATTAAGATAAATAAACAGCCTTCAAAAATAAATGATTACGCTTCTAATGGGAATTTTATAAGATTAAAACAATTGTATTAAGTTATGTTTTTTCAATTTCCATTAATTTTTACTTTATGCACATTACTTTTTTTAAACATATTAAAATATCACTATAGTCACTTAATCGTAAAATTGGGAGCACAATACATTTTAATTTTTAATTGTTATAATATTGTAACGTTACAAATGCGAATTTTCGTTACATATTCCGTTACGTATCGCTGCATAGTCGCATAGTCGCATAGTCTTTCGTCGTAAATTCTATTATGATGGCCACGAGTTTACACCTGGATGTTTGAAGTTATGATTATTTATTTTAAACGCCTCTGCCGGCATAAGGATATTCTTATAGTCAGTCACAGTCAGCGTCAATCTACATTAAAAACAAATATGCTTTAAGCTTTTAATATGATAGGGCTTCATTATTATCAACAACTAATCATTGATCAAACAATCTCAAACACAGCCTTTTAAAAAATTCGCTCATTTATACTCTCCATCCTAAAATAGTAAACTGTTTTACGAGATTGCAAGCTTCTGTCACTAACGGTGTACATTTGGCCATCCTGACTGAGGTAGTTGTCCGGTCTTGGGTAGCCTAGCCTTCAGATAAGTAATATTCTAAACATTTTTGTTTATAATTTTTAGCTTAGATTGTTAAGTTTTCTTCAAAAGCTATGGCATTCTTTAATTGTGATTGGTTGATACGAATCATGTTGCTGATAGTCCAGCAGTGGACTGAAGAGGTTGATGTTTCTACTGTCTTGGTATAATTGCTTGGAGGAAGCTAGCTTAGTAAGCCCCTAGGACGACTCTTGCTTGAGAACCGCGAGTTCTATCCTCAGTCCGGGCTAAAAATTTATTTGAGTTGTCCTCCGTCATGGTTCGGATTCCACGTTAAGTCGTAAGTCTCTTTTACAAAACTCCTTACCAACCCTTCTTTGCGTTACACACACTCTATGTAATTAGCTTCTGGTTGTTTTAAGGGCGTCTAAGCCTAATAAAAAAAAATTAAAAAATTAAATAAAAATAAAAATAATTAAATAATTCACATTGAAACACCAAACTATTCACTAACGATTCAAAAACTACTTATTACATTTTTTTGCGCTGTGGTCTGAAAAAGACACAAACTCGGCTATCTAATCAACAAGACGATTGCTCCTTAATTCCTAGAAACACTTCTGCTGCCCTTGGTTTTGCAAAAAGTAAGAATGATAGCATTTCTCTAATTATTAGGTATAGAGAATTTGTATAATATTAATAAAAGACACTTGAGACCGGCTTCGAATCCGGACGGAGAAAGATCTTGATTTTGATTGTCTTTCCTGGCCAGACAATGGCAAACTACCGTCTGATATAAAAATCCTTTTAGAACTGAAGTGGTTTAGAGTTCACATTAAACCATAGGTTTTCTAAGAAGTAAATAAAGTAAACACTACGAAAGCAGATCGCGGACATGAAACACACGAAACTTCTATCAAGAAGCAAATCGACGATAATGATGACTGTACCAATATTTTATAGATATAAGTTTTTACAACTTTAAATTTAAAAATTTTTTATAAATTAAATTCATTTTGGTAATTTATTGTATAACAATAAAAAATCGTGCGAAAGAGTTGGCGTATATAGGTATACAAATTTAAAACATTTTAGATAATGTATTCAAGAAAATTGATCTTTTCAGACCATTAAGTTTATTTTGAACACCTTTCAAGTATATTACAAAATTTCTTTTTAAATCACTTTTTAAGTTCTTTATGCAATACAATTTTACGTGCAATTTTTATCTAAAAGAAATGTAAACTTAAAAAATATGAAATATGTATTTGCGGAGTTCTCGCATTCGGTAATATTATATTAACTCAATGCAAGCTTTAAAGAACTTTATATTGAATTTTATAATTTGATTCAATTTTTTACTAGGTTATTTTCTCAAAAGTGATTAAAGAATAAGTTGTCCTCTTATAACGTTTTCAACGGCTTTGGTTTCTTAAAAGCAAACCGATATCGAATCCAATTTAAAGTAAAAATTTATATTCCAATGGGAGTCTAACTTATACTCCTTTGCTTTGTTGGACTAAGATATTAAACGAGCTTGAAGTGGAAATATACAATTTTCTTCAAATTAAATTAGATTAAGAAAAACAAATTAAGTGTTTGGTATTCTAGCGAAGATATTACTGCAGTTTTAGCCAAAAAGCAATAAGCTCTTCGGTGTTTTTATATATTCATTAATCAGATGTTAATATTACAAAAATGTAAGTCATTTACAAATGATCTTGAAAATACAATATGTCCAAATTAAAATTTGAATTTATAATACAAATGAGATTATTAGTCATGAAAGTGAAATATGGTAAACAAACAGCAATATATAATCTCTAGATTAAATAGCTTCTTTAATTAATTTTAACAAAATATTACTTCATTTATAAAAGCATTTATTAAAACGCAAATATAATTTTGTAGCTTCATATTTTCGATTAGAAAATTATACGGAATAATCAAAAATGGTTGAAAAAAATAAATGTTGTTTTTTAAATACGAAATAGATTGTATAACCCTTCTTACGTTATTAAAATGGAGTAACAAAGCCACCCTAATATCAAATTCAGAGCTTAAATAATCAAATTAACATTAATTATAATAAATAAATTTCAAATTTAACTTTGTTTCAAAATTACTTAACGTCTTTGGTTTTAATTTTCATCTTACGCCCAGAATAATTTTCTTCTAAACAATTTATATTACATTGATTTATTATTTAAACAGTAATAATCTTTATTATTTACTTGTTTTTGCAATTAAATATCTTCCTTGATAATTTGCCCTTTCTCTGTTGCTTCAGAGATGAACTAACAAACTTAATATAAGTTTCATTGTCGAACTAGTTTTGTTTCAGCCTACGTATTACTTCATGCAAACGTGATTAATTAAACAATGCTAATTTACAAATGCAGATTTTATTGAGTTTTAGGGCAAACTACGTTTCATTTAAATAATTAATTAAAATTAGTTAAATTCTATATTCAATTTACAAAATTTTAATAACAAACTGAAGTTACATTAATATACACATGGTAAACAATTAAACAAATGGCGCTGGCATTTAAAGGTTTATGTTTGATTAAATCAGCGCTTATTCAGTGAAATTCAATTAGAAAATTACGATAAATTGTTAATAAATGATGAACAGAAGGTTTTCATGGTAAATTTAAAATTGGTGTCCCCAAGTTTCCAAAAAATTCAATCTTTCGCATTAAAGCACATTTAAGTTTGATCAAGCGGCAATTGTTTTTTCTGCATTGAAACCCTAAACATTTCTAAAAATAGTTGAAATTTTAACTTTTTGCAAGGATTTTAAATAGAAAATAAGTTGTCAAATTCAAATGCGGCTTTGAAAAACTTTTACAACAAGCTAAAGACTTTAATTAAATTTGAAATTGAATTATTTCGAAGCATTTTGAGTTAAATTAGATTTGCTCTTGTTCTTTTCTTGTGTATTATAATTTTCCTTTGAAGTTTATAAAATTTTACTAATCTATATAAATGTATATTTAAATTGTTTACATTAACTGGTGTTGATCAAATGCCAAAATAACTTTTCAACTTTATAATTTCAATCTTAAGTTTGTTTAAAAAATTTTTTACTGTATACAGAAGTTTCACAATACAATGAATGTAAAGTTCTGTAATATTTATATATTTAATTTTGTTTTATTCATTAAACGTTTAGTATATTAATATTTCCTGTAATATAAGGGAAAAATAATGATTGCAAAATTATTTTTTTAAAGGGAAAATATAATTTCTGTCTTTAATTTGAAATTCACCCTTCTTTATAATATGTGCGGGTTTAAGAATGTATTTAAGCTAATCTGTTATCATACAACTTTTAAAAATAAAGTAGTACACGCTATTTCCTGAATAATAAAATAAAACTATACCCTTTGCATCTAGGTAATCAATAATAAAAGTAAATAATTTAGAATTAGCTGTTATATTTAATTTGCAATTTTTATTTAATTTTCATTGTTTTTTATTCTTTGGTTTTATTTCTTGTTTCTATTAATAACTTATTATAATTTTGATTTGCAGTTATTCAAAGAGATCATAAATTGAAGAAATTAAAAAAAAAATTCTAAGTAAAAGGTAATTTTTTATTATATAAATTATAATATTAAAATGTAAACTGTTTACGATTCCAGGGACACTAAATATAAGGAGATTTTCTACCTCTTTTACTATATTTAATTTAGTTTATTATGTATATTATCAGTGCAATTGATTCCAGATTAGTCTGGTTGCAAAAAGAAATTTCAGAAAAATACATAAATTTTTGTTTTTCTTTTATTACAAGATAAATTTAATTGAATATTCAAATATTATAATCTCTGAAGTGATAGGTTAAACTATACGAGGTTAGGACATTTACACATAGCTTAACTCTCTGGCAGAACTTAGTAGTATGGACTACTTTCAACAGATTATGGATTATTCATATTAGCATTCAAGTTTTATAAGCTTGAAATACTGTCAAACTTCAAAGATCCTGTTATAAGTTATCAATAAAAAGCTGATTAATTAACGAGCTTAAATTTAATAAATAAAACCCAATATGCTCAAAAGACAAAAAAATTATTTGAATAATTATTGTTTCCAAGAACAAATTTTGAAACGCAAAAGTTTAAACCAAGTTTCAGAAGCGTCTTCTAGATTACATGTCGAGCACCATAAATTTTTATGTGACATTTTCTTGCAAAATTGTTTCGAGGCACGATTTCGTGAAAATGGTTATTAGTTGGTCGATTTATAAATACTTAGAAAAAAATAAAAAATTTCAATTACTTATCACCCGTTGAAAAATTTAATTTTGCAGTTTTTAATTAAAAAGAAGAAAATTGAACTGTTTAGTTTAAAATAATTAACATATTTTCACAATAACTAATAAAGGATTGTAGGGATCGCTGTCAACGTGGTCAATGGTATTTGATGTCGTATCTATCAATATCATAGTGTTGAAGACACTTATGTGTGGCATATCATGACACCTATTCCATTTATAATCAACTCAATATGTAACTATCTTGTTTAGTAGTTCATAAAGAGTTATTAATCGATTTTAGTTCTTGGCATACCACGTTAGATTTAAATACGTATTTTATCGTTGAAAATCATTACCGTTCATGATACTGTTGCACGATTATTGGGATCCCACTTGTTTAATTTTATGGTAGCTTTTAGATTATTTTCAACAAAACAAAAACGAAATTAATTTTTGCCAATAATAATAAATAATTATAATAAATAATTATATTTAATAATAATAAATAATAATTATTATTAATAATAAATTTATTTATAAATAATTTATTATTAAAATATGTAATAGTATATTATACATTAAAGTTTAGCAGAGTATCAATATAGTCTCTATATCTAGTTATATGAGTATTTACACTAAGCGGATTCGAGATCACTTTGAGCTAAGGTTCTAATTTGGTCATTCCAACTATATTAAATTATTATCTCCAGTCTATTATAATAAACCGTACATTAATATATATAATGTAATTTTATTTGTTAATTAAATGTAAGTTATAAAATTTTAAGTACCTAATTATTATTATTATTGCCGACTCTGAATAATATGTTTTTTCTCAAAACGACTGGAAAGTGAGCAAAATCATTATCGATTTTAAACACAAAAGTCAAACTTTTCCTTATCAACATAAATATAAGCACGTAGCGTAACGTTTTTCGATTGATTCCCTGCCTAGGCTGGGAAAGAAATAACTAGATATATGATATTATTTTAATAAAATTGAATAATTTTGTTATCTATCTTTTTTAAAAACTATTTTAAGTTTATTCTTCAAATATAAAATTTTAGACCGTAATTTAGAAATAAATAGATGTCAATTTTGACTTTGACATTTAAATTTTATTTTTAACCAAATAAATAAAAATTTTGTTTTTTTAACCTAAAATATTTATTAAATGTCACAATTGAAGTTGACAGTTGCGAATTAAATTAAAATATTACCAACATAAATTGAAAATAGTTGACCGATTAATCATGGCAGTGTACTTTTGTCTAGTTTTATAAAATATTGCTAGATTAAATTAAAAATTTTGACATTAGTTTTTAAATTTTCTTCGTTTGGAGAAAAAGTAACATGTTTTATTCGGATAGAAAGGTAACTTTCCTTGCCACGCAAGTTTTTCATACCACTTCCCTCACATCTGAAAAAACTTAAGCTTAAGCAGGAAAAGTTAAACTTTTTATTCTAATGAAACAATATACTATTACATATACATTCAATAAGCATAGTGGCTGCTTACTTTTTCAGTTTATAGTGTAAAGCCTAATTAATGTAACACGAACTCTCTGTGGAATTAAAATTACTGTATATATTCAATATCCCAATATTTCGGCTTATATTTAAACTAAAAAAATAATATATTATTATTAAGTTGTAAAAAAGTTACATTCATGTATGTAAATAAATAAACAAGTATTTATCTAAAATTTATGTTACAAAATTAATTTAAATTTTATTATAAATGTAATGCAAATGATTTTTGCAGGATAATAACATTATATACATAACATCCATTATATTATGGATAATAACTATTTAACATTTACAGAATACTATAAATTTGGATAACGAAAAGAGGAAATTATCGTAAACATGGTGTGTTTTAAATAAATATCCAAGGGCTATCTATATTTATTTATGTGAAAGAAAATTTTTGGCTTATATGTAAAATGACCATTTTAAAGAGAATAAAAAATATTATATTACTAAATATTAAGTTGTAAAGAAGTTAGTAAATATATTGTATACATTCATGTGGAATTTTACGTGATTCTAAGTAATTTAAGTTTTTAAGGTAATTAACACGACACTCATTACGGGAAATTTAAGATATATAATAATATTTAAAAACTTTGATACCTATTTTATTAGTATAGTATGTACACTAAGGATTTAGATTAAATATTAACTTCAAGTTTAAAATTATATACGTAAGTTGAAAATAATTACTCTATTAACTTAACTTGTTCAAGTATTAAATAAATACTTATGCGCACCAAGGGTAAAAGAAATTTATTTGAATAATTACTAATTCTTTTCTTTAGTTTTCTGATTTCAAATAATTATTAAGTAATATTAAAGTAAAATCTAAAATTACGCTGAACTCCTGAAATTCGACATGCACTCGTTATTTTTAATTCAGCACAAATTTGCTTGAAAATAATTTTTGTTAAATTTTGCATAAAATTTTTTACACTTGTATATTGATAAAAGATGTTATTATACGAATTTTAATTCTAAATTGTTCAAGAAAATCAATTGATCAAAAGAAAAATACGTTCGACGTGGAACGAGTTGTCACTCTTGACAAAATTCTTGATATTTCGTAAGAAATACATCGACCAAGTAAATATTAAATATATTAGTGTGAACATTTTATCTAAACGGGGAAAAATTCTGACAGAATTCTGACAGTGTATATATTAAATTCGTAGATATCATAATTAAATCGTCACGTATGCCTTCATTCAGTGAGATTCTCGCACCTGCTTATCCAGTCAGGAGCGGATAAAATTACTTAATATTAATAAACAAAGAAAATTCTTGGAGGCGACTAAATTTGAAATGTCAGTACTGAACAGTACTCTTTGAAAAATACAACGTATTCAAATATTATTAAATTATAAATTAATTTAATACTATAGAATATAGATACACAAAAAATAATAGTTTGGATTACTATTTTATAAAATCCTATTTATTAGCTTTTTAATTATTTAATTATTTATAAAAATTTATTTCTTAAGCGACGAAGTTTGAAACCTAAACTTAATAGAATATAAATATTCAATAAATATTGACGAATTTCTATATATAGAATTTTAAGTTTATTTCTTACTGGCCATTAGCTTCTAAATATGTACATACAGTCATATAAAAAGTTTTATATAATAGTACCGAAAAATACACTACAATTTAGTTAGTTTGTATTGATTATAAAATAATAATAGGTATCATTAATCCATTATATAAGTTTAGTTTTAAAATAAATTTTCTATAGATAATGATTCTACACTATATTATGTATATTAATAAAAATAAAAATAAAAAATTATTGTTTTACCTTTAATGATAAAAGGCCACCCGGTCACATCTCCAAAAGTTGATCAGCATCAGCTATAATATAAAACAAAATAATACTTCAGCGGCTTAAAATTTATATTATACTCTACAATTTTGAAGTAATTAAATAAATTTGAAATTATGGAAATTTACTTTGGATAATTGTATAGGTAACTATAGTAGCAGTGTAATAAATAATTTACAAAGAAAGTTAATTAAATGTTAAAAAAACTTAAATTTTTAAATCCACAAAATTATTATTTAAAATTAGAAATACTATTAATATTTGATTTTTACTTAATTAATATTATAGTAATAACCCTGGGAACTTGAGTATGACTCGACCTAGATTTTCTTTAATAACATAAAAATGACGGAATATATTCATAAAAATGTATATAGCATAAACAGTTAAATATTTCTTGTTTTAACAGTTTTGATATCAACATAGTTTTAGAGTTATTATAGAAAAATTGAGTAAATTATGCTGAAGTTCTCGTAGGGTTTTACTGTATTTATAATAAATTATTAAAAGATTTTCAAGTAATTGCATTATTTATTGAAAGTAAATTCTTCTACACTTTCCATTCAAAATAAAAGGAAAAAATTTGCAAACTTTTTCTATTTATTGTGGGTATTCGTATCAATCAAGTTTAGGCCGATATAAACTAAAGCAATTTGTTTTGTTTAAATAATTAATATTTACTACATTTTCGATAAAAAATTTTTCATTTTAGTTATGTATCTCGAACAATATGAGTCTTGTGGCTATTATGTTCTAGAATAAAGAAATAAAATAAAATAAATCACTTGATACATATAATTGCATAAATTAAAAAATCTATACCGATGTGAGGTAGAACCAGCAGTACCTAAGCAATTTCTCATTTTAGAAATATTAAGTTGTCAAAGAAAATTACACCGTAGTGGTGTAATAATAAAATATAGACTTTTAATTGTAGCTTACTTTAGAAACCTACATTTATTTCGTACTTATCTTATGATTATCTTTGTTTCTTATTGATAATGAGTTGGCGTGCTTATGGTTAATTTTTTCATACTACATTCATTTAATAATATTTTCAGTTTTTACATTTCATTAATAAAATTGGAAAACGTTATTTCATCTCCTAATGGTACTTTATCTTAATATAAAAATAAATAACCTAATTAATGAGATTTGAAGTTTATTAAATTAATTATGTTTGCTTGGTTGTCGAAAATTTATATTCACATCCTTAGTTTTATGAATTAAAACGATTTAATATAGAGTGAGATGTGTGGGGGGGAGACTTTTACCTGGATAGTATTATTATAATGTGTAAATCTTTTTAGATCATCACATAAGACGACGTACTTATCATTGAGGATTCGTCGTAATCCCCGATAGATTAAGAGATTGAGAAAATGAATTTATCTTCACCAAAGTGAAAGCGCTGGTACTTAATTACTTATATCAAATCTTTGTGAATTAAAAATCCTATTTGTTAAAAAAATGTTATCTTTCTGAATACGTCTGAAAGCAGAAAATTGTTTTTGTTAAATGATATGCATTTTTCGTAGACTTGAACTTCACTCACTTATTGTAGGTAGGTATATGAGCCTACTAGCTAGCATAAAATTGAATTGAGCACGGTAAATCCTACTTCTTCCTCGCCGAAATTGAAAATCACATGCAAGGTAACATTATAATATTAAAAATATTATTACTGTAATATAAAATTTTATTTATTTTCAAAATTGCTTACACGTAGTTTAGGTAAAAAAACGTTTAGAGAGTAAAATTACTTTTTTTTTGAAAATCGCATTAAGAGTATGAGGAAATTATAAATATAATCTTTCATGTTTTTGGGAAAATATGAAAAGTAAACGAAATCGATATTAAATCTTAATTTCAAGTATAGATAGGTCTGTTGTATGAAACTGGGACACGTAAGCACCGAATAGCTGAAACAATACTTTTGTTTCATATTTTGGCATGGCAGATTTAACAAAATTGCATTTGATCAAATTTCAAATGCATTTTCTTTTTATTATAATATTAAAAAATGTTTTATAGCATAGTTATAATGTTGAGACTCCGTTATGAACTGGTATGTGGTATATTGATTTTACTCAAGAGTCGTACCATGCACGCAACCGTAACGTCAATACCTACAATTCCACACCAGGAAGGTTTCATAATTTAAAAAAAAATGTCGACCCCGTTGTTTTGATCGAAGCGTTAAAAATATACTAAATAACGTAAATTAATATTTAGTAGCAATAAACAGTTTTCTCACGGTAATAAGTTTGATGCCAGTCATTCTCTTCAAATTACTAAATTTTCGTTTATATCAATGAAAACCAATAATTTATTACGGTCATTTGTTTCAATTCAAACAAAAGTTAAATTAAAATTATTTACAATAAAGAATTGTTTAAAATTTTTAATTAAATTACTATGAATTATGGTACCCAGTAAAATAATAAAAATAATTTTATAAAGTTGGTAGGAAAATTTTAATGCGGAATACCTTGCCAACAAAGAGTAACAGATTAAAAGGTCAGATATATAATTTACTTAACAAAGAATTTAAATTTCGGTGATAATTTATTTTAATGTCTGCTAGCTTAAACTCGACGTATGTTTAAAATTTATTTTGAATGGTCTTATAATTTTAGAGGCTTTTTAATAATGTGCATTTAAATTAATTTTTAATTAATAAAACAAAAACTGATTCATGAAAATTTACTACGAATAGAAATTTTCAATTTTTTTGTTGTGCCACTACAATATTGTAGGCAATAGGATTTTGCTGCGGTTAAAGCTGTCGAGTTGGTCAACCCGAATTCGGACCTTTCCAAAATCAAATTTCGAGATGCACGTAGGACTACTAAATAATCCATTAGGTATACAATTTTTCAGTTATTATTGGGATACTTTGTACACTACTTATCTTCAGCACCCATAATTCCATAAAATAAAAAAAATGATAATACAATTTGTTGATGTTTTATAGCAATCTACATAAGTTAGCAACATTTAACTATTAAAAAGAAAACAAATTTAAACCATAAAATTTTTTATACACGCACAAAAAAGACATTTACCTACTTTCCTTAACATATTATTTATTACGTATAGCATATCCCGAAGAATAATATGGAAACACGTGCTAGCTATTTCCTTATGATTACTACAGAGATGACCTAGTATATAAAAAGGTTAATAAATCAATATTAATTTAGGAAATAAACATTGATTTTACCTGTAAAAATAGTACACACTATAGCCGACAAAATTTTTCTCAAAGTCTCCAAAGAAGTTAATTATAAAAAATGTAATAGCATAATCAAAAAAAACCTTTAAATTTTGAAGTTCGACGCATTAAATATAAAAGTTCAAGGTATCATAAATTTAATATTTTTACATCGATATTCACGATGCATTCCATTAGATCTCTTTATTTTACTACTTCCTATTTTGGAATCTGAACACTTTCAATCATTAAATCAACTTATTTTTATCTTCTTTTTTCACTTAACAAAATTTTGAAATTTTTATTTTCATTTGAAACACTGTAGTAGTTGCATAAATCCATTTTATATTTTTAGTATCTGCTTTATATTAGAGAACAACAAGTGTTTTGTCATACTCGTAACATTTCAACATTTTATACAATTTACTAAAAAATATTTTTACTTGAAATACTAAAACGTATTCTTTATTCAATATCTTTTGTTTTAGTATACGTTGCAGTAAAATGTTTTGGCATAAGAATAAGCTGAGTCATGCAATGATTTAGAAACGATTTGAAATTTTCGCACAGTAAGCATGTTCAACTGTATTTAGATAAGAAGCTAAGAAAAGATGATCGGAATTATTTATTAGTAAATGTTAGGAAAAAGTAAAAGAAAATATTGGCAATAATAAAATTGATTAAATACAAAATAAAAGGTAAAAATTTCGTATTTATTTGTATAAATTTTACAAGCGGTGGTGCAAATTTTATGCACTTCCCAGTCATTATTACAATGAGAGAAATTTTAAAATTATATTTACAGAATTTCTATTTTTTAAGTAGTTTGTAAACGATTTTCTTGCATCCCACCATAATAAAAATTAATTTAAAAATTTAAAAATTTAAACATTAATCAAAGATATTAACGAGTATTATAAATTAAATAATTCTATTTTCATTCTATTTTTAAATTAATTTTTAGCTATTAAAAATAATTTTTGTAGAATTTCCATTTCAATTCAGATATTTTTGTAGAGAAATTAATTAATTATAGTATAACAACATTTAGTAAAATAGTTCGTATCTTTAATTGATCTTACCACTTCAAAGTAAGACAATTACTATTTTGTTAATGCTTTGATTCCACAACAGTAAAAATATTTAAACCTTATATTTTATGTTATTTTAATAGATTCATATATTCCATTCGTCTTTTATTTTATTATGTTGTACTTATGTCGTAATATAATACTTCTGCTTGTTATAAACTATGCAAGCTAAAAATATGCTTTTCTTTGACTAAGTACACTTGACGTTTAATTTATCTTTCAATTCTTCAAAGTTAATAAACCACAATGCCTGAGAATTAAGGACTTTTGTACTTTCTACGCTCCCGACATTGCAGATAATTTCAAGTTGCCTTATGATGTAGTATGTACGTACACATGATATTACAGTTACTTGAAAGATAGAGTAACAACAGATGTCAAATTGTGTTGATTTATCACAACATGGTTGTTTATACTATTATCATGGTATGTTATAAATGATGACTATTGACTACGGTGTCAATAATGGACGCAATATGATTTATATTGTCCTTTCCTTGCCCTATCAAGACACTGAAGATAATATAAGCAACAGCTTCTTGATTAATGTTCTCCAAAAAACATTACTGGAGTTCAGATCACTTTACTCAACAAATGCAACCCTAGAGAGCATTTATCCGAGTATTATCTGACGACAACCTCGAACAATTTTATTAGATTAGGTAATTGCTCAAAAAATAATCAGTCAGATATCAATCAAACTATTACGGTACCCTCTCGAGTTCAAGAGGTAACTGTTCCTCATGAGAGGCATTTACTAAATGCTTTTAAAGAAGACTACTTCTCATATGAGTAGTATTATAAACCTGCTTCAGTGTGAGTTTGCTCAGCAGCCAAATAACCCTAGTACCTGTTAGGAAAATCACCAACAGGTGTAAAATTTTCTAGACCAATAGTTCGAAACGTCTCTTCCTGTCAAACACACTATACAATTCAGCACAATTCAAATAGAGAGAGAAATAATTTACGTACAAGTAAGGAAAGGGTGGGATTTAGAAGTAATGCTCAACAAAGATTCCTGGTTTCACTAAGAGAGGGGTTTAAATCGGACACTTCTACTCAGCTCGAGCTGAGTAGTTTAAACTTTGAAAGGTTTTCAAAAACTCAGAGATAATTATTTTTATTAGTGCGAATTTAAATTTGATTTTCTGAGTCAGCAGTGTGGTATAAGGCTTAAATCGACATGCTACGGAGCGGGAGACTACGGTTCAATGCTTGGACGCGCTGATTAAACTGCTGTGATCTAAAGCCCTAATTTGATTTAAAGGCTATGTATCTAGCAAGGTTAGCACTCTACCAGAATATTATGCAAGTGCTTACAGAGCCATGAGCGTCAAGTGTAAAAACTTGGTGCATTAATGGTCAAAAACAAAACAAAAGTTTTAAAGCAAGTTATAGAAGAAGTTTTCTGAATAATAACGGAGATGTATAGGCGCTGAGGTACGCATACCAGACTCGCATGTTCACCGGTAGGGCTGTAACAGTAAGTAAGAGAGTAAAAAAATAAGTTAAAATAACATTTAATGCACGTGCTATATAATAAAATTACAATAATAATAATAGTAGAAATTAAACAAAACTTATAGAGTCGATTTCATAAAGAATTTTGAGCATTTAAATTTAAGCAAAAAAAAATATGGAGAAATTAACCAAAGGTAATTTTAAATTGTAACTTAATTTTTTTCTGTTAAATTTGAATATTAATTTAAATTTTATTATAAAACCCGCGCTTAACAGTATATTAAAAATAATTTTAATTAAAAAAATTAAAATCGGGAAGTTTTCTATAGAAATTACGACCCTAAAATTAATGAAAATCTATTGCAATGCATTAAATTTGATCGTATTTACTTTTTCAATTTAGTTTATATCTCAATGTTTATGATATTAATAAATATTTTTAAAAAATTCAGTTTTTATTTTATACTTTTTACTTTATACCGACGATTATCAATGCAGGTGTCCAATTTATATTTTTGAACCAACTTTTCGAGAATTTAAGGTCGTAGAGACGGATGTCAGATCGCTGGTAAGAATTTTTACTTCAAAAATTTACAATTACTTTCTTCGGTATAGACGGAAGACGAGAAACGACAGTTTTAGGATGCGTTTCAAGAAAAATTAATTCTTTGAAATAAAATTTTTAATCGAAGGAGGCGGAAATTCATAAAAAAAATTTTTTTTAAAGTACTTAAAAGTTGCGGGAGAATGCCATTCCAAAAAAAAATAGATATATTTTGAAAAAAATTCTGTTTTGCGTTTTGCATCTCGCGGTTGAAGATGGAAAAAATGTATGCCATTGATTTTGTGGAGAATCGCGATACGCTTGCATAGTCATTTTGAAATTAAGAATTGGTTAGTAAATAAGACCGCTACAACCGATAGAAAAATATTGAAAATTTTGACTTTGTTGCGGCGTTAGCGCGTAAAATATGCAAAAGTTTGAAAATCTTTAAAGGCCATCAGATAGTGATAGTGCGATGATTCTATTGGCAGGTGATTTTAGACAAACATTGCCGGTGATTCCACGATCAACGCTAGCCGACGAACCTAATTCATGTTTGAAGTCGTCTATTTTATCAAACCACTTAAATTAAAATATGAACATGCGAGTTGAATTGAAGAACAACCGATCTGCAAAAGTTTTTTTCAAGCAATTGCTTGATATTGGAAATGGCAAAATTCCTGTTGACCCATCGTCTGGATACATTACATTTTCTGCCAATTTTTGTCACTTTACTGAATCTAAGACCGAATTCATCGAGATGGTGTTCCCAAACATTGCTTAAAATTACAAAAATCAAGTTTGGTTGAGCGAACGTGTTTATATTGCCTGCAAAAACGTTGATGTCAACTAAATCAATTTTCGGATTTAAATTAAGGTAGCTGGCAAATTGATGACATACAAATCGGCTGATTCCGTTACTAAGAGTGCTACTATAACTAAGATGATGTTGTCAACAATCCAACGAAATTTTTACATTCACTGAAATTGCCCGGATTACCACTTCATAAGCTGCAATTAATAGTCGGATCGGTAATCAATATGTTGCGGAACATAAACCAGCGACGTCTTTGTAATGGCATTCGGCTTGATGTGAAGAAATTAATAAACAACCTCATTGAAGCCACAATTTTAAAAGAGAAGTATAAAGGCGAAGACGTTTGGATTTCACGCATCCCTAGGATTCCTAACGACATGTCATTCGACTTTAAACGGTTACAATTTCCAGTGCGGTTTGCATTTGCAATGTCGATAAATAAATAGCAAGAGCCGTCGTTAAGTTTTTGTGGCATCAATCTTAAAAATTAATGTTTTTTACATGGCCAATTATATATGGCCTGTTCCCGTGTCGGAAAACCATCATTATCTATTTACGAACCAGAAAACTAAACTAACAATGTTGTGTATCAAAAAGCATTACAATAAATACTTTAATTTTGAAATATTTTTTTTAATTATTTATTCCACTTCCAAGACAGAAAAACGTCTTTCAGGTCAACTAGTGAGTTATAAAATTTATCAATAGCATTTGAGCAACGTTTTAAATCTAACTTGCTTCGCATGCTACTTTAGGCTAAGTAAAATCCTTTTCTTACTACGTTTTACAGCAACGCTCTAACAAACATTTGCCATAGATTAGCACGTTAAGTGGGCGTACGAATTTAAAAATATTATAAGGAAATTATGGTAGGATTTGACGTAAAATAAAAATATTAAAATTAATATCAAAAAATTCAAAATACGCGTAAAAAGAGCTAAAATGGGCAACCGTACATTCTATTGGTTGATACCATATACGATGGGTCTCGCTCATGGTTTGATTTTATTTTATTAAAGTATTTTTAGGCATTATTTGCACTCGAAAATTACTTCCGACCAGATTTTAAGGTGGATCCGAAATTTTTCGTGGTTACTTTTGTCTAAACTGACTCTTCGTACTCTCCGCTCCGGTCCCTTCACTTCGAGTTGTTTTGACATATTGGTATATCTCTCTAGACCAGCTTTACTCGGAAAAAACGCAATTTTTTTTTTATTCCTATTTTAAATAAATTTATGATATGATGTTAACAGTATCGATGCTACAGCCCAACTGTGGGTAGCCCCGCCTATTAAAACAAGCGTGGTATAATACAAAAAATTTCATATTGACGTTAAATATAAAATATGAATATTTAAATGCTTCATAATAATTTAAATTCAAATTTTATTTACTTTACAATGCTTATTTTGCAACTACCTTATTGCAAACATTTCGTGTTTGGCTGAGTGAACATAGCTCCTGCCTCAAGCTTATCTCAACACAACACTTATTTATAAGTGATTTCACATAATTTCTCGAGTTATATTTGTTAACACTACTTTGTATTGTTCTTTATTTTAAAAGAAATATTTTAAATTTTATTTTTATTAAAATTCTATTTTTAGTTTAAGGCAGTATTCTAGTCTAGAAAGTTGAAAAAATTGAAAATTTTTGTTTTCATATTTCGATAGTTTTGATATTCAAGAATATCTTCTTAAAAGGATTTTTTAAAATACGAATTATTTTAAAAATTATTGCCATTTTAGTGTCGTGGCAACTCGACCGGTTTGTATGGAATGAATCTAAGAAAAGTACTCTTTATTGTTTTTCTGTGTTTTTTAAATTTTACTAATTTAAATATTCAATTTGAGGTAGAAGAAGGCCCGATATATGGAGCCAAAGTCGTTGATTGAAAAAATGTAAGTAATATGTATTGTTCTATCAGTTAGACTGCCTGAAACTTAACTAAAATTTTTATCGTGTTTTTCTCGAAACTACTTTTTTCGAATCGGTGAACATAATATCTTAAGTTCTAATTGACCGATTTTTTTAAATTTGGCATGAATTTTTTTTATATGTCCCTTTATAGTAGGAACCAACAAAAAATCATAATTTTCAATGTTTACTATTTTTTAAAAATTCGGAAAGTTACAAAATAACTGAAAACATCAACTTTTTTTTCTGAGTAACTCCTTTTTCGCGAGAAAATTTGTTTTCTTCATTTTTCTTGGTTTCAACTAAAATGACATTTGTACTGATTAAGAATCTATCTTTATTTTTTTTTCAGACGATTAGAAGAGTTGGAATCGTGTCAACCATGAACACGCTCTTTTTTTTTCTCTCTACTTCAACAGCGTGTAACTTTGTGAAATATTTTTATTTTTTATTGAAAATTTTTTTGGGAATTCTTAAAATATATATAAATCGATGACAAGAAAAGGTATAGTCAAAATATTAATTGCTTTTCTTTTATCGATCGTCAAAAAATGTCTGAAATTCGGGCTTCTAGACTAGAATACTGCCTTAATTGCTATTTATATATTTTTTATTTCATTCGTTTTGATAGTTTTTTTTTTATAACAATAAAGTGGTTTATTATGCAGTTTGCTAATATTTCCATATAGCAGACAAGGACGAGGAAGCAGTTAAAACCGTAAATTCTCTAGACATTTCACTAAATTTTATTAAATTCTCATTTAAATTATTCGTAATCCGACTTTGTTTCACTCGTGTGAAATATACACAATTTAGAAAAATAGCACCAAAGAACAACAATTCATAATTAGAGTCTATTTAATCGGTTATTTATCAAGTTTCTTTTTTTTCATTAATTTATTATTTATAATATCCACCTATATCTTAAATTAATTCAGATTTTTTAATTACTAAAGCTTAACTTCCAATTAACAGGTAAGCCAACCAAAAATCTGTAGGTGTATGTAAACCCACGTAATTAAATTTCCATACTCTCAGTTAATATAATATTATATTTCTAGTACACTGTACACACTCAAATGTGATTGATTTTATTGATTTGATTATGTTATTGATTTAAATGTTATTAATTTTAAAAATTAAATTTTTAATAAAAATTTAATTTTAATCTTAACATTATTTTAAAGTAAAAATTTAATTAATTAAAAAATAACAAAGTTACGTTGTATTTTGAAGTTATTGCTTGAAGCTTTGTACAAAGCCTTTAAAATAAACGGCTTCCCTGTTTTTCATAATTTTACATATTTTATCTTTAATCGATATTTTAATTTTTTTGATATACAAATTTAATACAGTATGTTGATATATTTTATGTGTAGGTTTTATTTTTATTTGAATAAAAAAATTTTTTTTTTAAGAAAAACTTAAAAAGAAATAAAACCAATATAAAACAAGTGCTAAATGATGCCAAGGTTATTAAAAGAACAATTTACATAGAAAAACCTGAAAAAGTTACTGACAGTTAATAAATTACTATGTACTTTAAACACAATTTAATAATATTGTAAGAAAAATATCGACAATTATTTAGCAGTTTAATAATTCTATGATAAATTAATGATATTGAATTATAATGATAAATGACTTCTCATTATCTACTGTGTTTGGCCAAATGACAAAAGTTGTTTGTATGCACAAAACTTAGACATACAAACTTTTCTTACTTTTCTATATGGAAATCTATGATGTCACTTCATGATGTTTAATTAATTAAATTACTCAATAATGAGTTAAGTAAAATACACAAACGTGTCAAATTGCGAAGAGCACTACTTTTTAACGATCATAAATTTTCAAAGATTTATTATTTTTGTCACGCTAGTAAAAATCTGGCCTTCTTTTGTACAAAACTGACTAATCACGATGAGCAACATTGACTGTTAGTACAAAATTTCCTTTGATGAACTTAACTGAAACCAAATACAAAATACCTTAAATAAACGGAAAACCTAGTATAACTTGATTAACTTTTGAAATACTACAAAGAAACACTTCAAGCTTTTTGTCAGTTGACCAAATTTTGCCGTTAGAGCTAATTTATTTACCTCAGACCCTTAAAGTTTCTGTTCACTGTAAGAAATTCCATCAAGTGGAGACCTTCGAATTAGAAAGAATTTTAACGTTGTAACTCAAGCAGCGATTTGTGTAATCTGCTACTATGGCTTTACATAAAAGTTTTACGAAATGATAACCTTATAGCCAATTAAGAAAGAATTCCAATAAAAATTTTGTTTTGAAGCTAACTAATTTTCTTTAGAATTTTCATCTGGCATTAAGTACTTTTGTGATCGTAAAGCGAACAGACACAAAACATAAAGATTTAGATAAATAAAGAAGATAACCTAAACGTTACATAAATGTTCTAAGCTTTAACTTTTTGTAAATTCCACCTGATTTACAGGTAAAAATTATCTCAAATTATAATTAAACATTTATTAAATGTTTGTTTTAATGTAAAATTGAATAAATAAATTAAATTAAATTTTTTTTATTTCATCTCAGGAAAGCTCTGCAAGATTGAAATAAGTAGTTTGGTTTACTTTTATTTATAAAGGATGATGAAGGCGCGATGAGTTTCTGACGGTAAATTATCTAGGAAAAGCCTAACTTTCTTATGACCGTCTTGGAGCTTCGGAGGGTACTAAAGTCGTCTCTGTGTTGACGATTGCTACTATTAACTATAAAACAGCGAAACAGTATTATAAAACATAAAAAGCACATCTGAGGTCGCCAGTTTGACAAATCACCTCAAATATGAATATATTTACATGTAAATAATTTTTTCTTTCAATGTTTTTGTAATGACTTGTATATCGGTGTACTGTTATATCGGGACTAGACCTTGCTCTCGGAAAAATTCAAACAAAGTGAACAGGCCAAAAGCCGTTCAAAGAATAATTTGGTAAAGAAAAGTCCAAGTGGAAATTCTAAAATTTCCGTGGATATTTATAGTCCAAAATACTTTGATACCTACGTTTAGAAAAGTGTGGCTGATTAAAAAAGTCAAGGACAAAACGAAACAACCAAATGGAAGACATAACAAACTATTCTTTTCCATTAGATTCGTACATTTGTAGAAATTGTTTCTAGAATGACAATAGTTCTAAAAGTTTTATTGAAAACTCTTTTTAAGTCTTCCAAGTACATTCGCTAGCTCTTTATATTCTTTGTTTAATAACACAATCGCTTTAAAATTCATAAATCGTTAATTTACCGATTACAATAAAGTTGCTAAGATTTTGAATTTTTAATGCAATAACACTTACAGTGGAACTTTGAAAATCTACATTTCGTTATTGAAATTTTTATGTAATAATTTGATGCAAATAGTTTGTTTTACAAATATGCATTGCATAATTAATGCAATTAAACTTCTAATTAAAAGTTAAATTTGGTGATATATTTTCTCTGAACTACTCTTATGTAAATTTAGTTTTGCCGTGAAATTGCTTTAAGTTCCTTGTTAAATTTTTTAAACGAATTTTGTTGTGAATTCCAAAAACCATGAAACAACATAATCTCTTGTAACAATTTAATGTTTCCTTGCACAAAAATTAAGGTAAACAGAAATTATTTGAGTAAAGAGAACGTCGAAATTAATATTTACTGAAAAATATAGTTAAATTACAGTTGTTTACTAATTTAATTAACCACTTCATGCATTTACAACACCTAAAATATGATTTTGTTACAATGCAGTCAAGAGTAAATGCTGCAGTGGAAAATTTGTTTTACATAATAATTTATAAATTATATGCTGCAGTGCTTTCTAAATTATAACAACGTATAGAATTCACCTTAAAAGTTTTATTCATCAGAATTCATTTAACTTGGAAATGCAATTAAAGTGAAATTGAGAAATAAATTAAATTTGTTTATTATGTAATGAGGAAAACAATTTCCACTTTTTTCACCTTCATCATTTCAGTTTCATGGTTTTGGAAATATTATTTCTGATGAGTCGTTCTTACTGCAAAAATTATTTTGTGCACACATCTTTACCTTAATATATTATCGAGTAGACAATGTTTCTGCCATGTCCGATCACTGTTTATTGCGTTGCAATTTAGATTGCCCTTGTCAAGGTTTTAGTCTGGAATACTCCACCTACTGAAATTTCAATTATATTGATGCTGAAGAGTTTACCATTAATGCCAGTAAAATAGATTAGACACGCTTAGTGAATTTTGATGATATCAACGATAAAGTTAATTATGTCAATTCGGTCATTAATTACATCTTTGACATGCATGCTCCTATGTATAGTTAGAATTACTACGAGAGCACTAGACTGGCTAACTTTCAATATATTGAGATAAATATATCAAAGCAAAAAGTGAACAGATATAACCGTCAGTTGGTCAACCACATTAAGTTGATTGCTTGTTTTCCCCACATTAAACCATGGTTTCGCCTTGGTTGACTCCAAAGTGATTGCTCTGCACTTAAGTTAATTTTTTTAAATATAAAACTTTGTTTTGGTGTATGTTGCGGAACTTAAGATTAAACATAATATGTTCATTTTTTGCGATTTTTCTCTCTGATTTTTCTAACATGTCTGATAGCTGTGACGTTTATTGGTGGGGTGAGTTGGTGATTCAACCTTGATTTGGTATTTCGTTGGTTCATTCCCAGCAGTTTGGAACATAATTATAAAGCCGAAAAAATGATGTTCAAATTAAACAGCAACATATAAAAAGAAAAAAAGTGAATCTTGAAAATTTTAGAAAAACCAAAAAAGGTACACACACTTCTTAGAACTAAAATGGTTTTTTAAGTAATCACAATTAAAATACACAGTAAGTATTTTATTATCGGAAACGTTTTCATCATACTATTCACTAAAAAAGTGAAATGTAACTATACATACGACTTTATGTTAAATGACATCTACTATTATTATTTTCTTGCTTGTTGTTTTTACATAAGACCTCAAAAGTTAAAGAATTTTTCGAATACAAAAGATTCGGTGTCTTCAATTAGTATTATCTGAATGCCAGCTGTAAGTCTACATTTAAAAAATATAAGTGGCTTTTAAAATATTTTACTTTTTTTAGAAAGAACCCAAAGGAATGAAAAATAAGAAATATTATAACAATAAATTTAAACGAAAATGCTAATGTAATTAAGATTAAAAATTTATTAAAATGAATAACAAAGCAGATAAAGTTAGAAAAAGTCGAGATGAAAAGCAATAATTGAAATTAGAAGTCTAATTCGAGTAAGAGAAAATTAAATTTTAAATATTGGAAGATTTTTGTTGAAAATTAAAACTGTATTGATCAATATTAGAATAAAATATTAATATAGATATAAAAAAATTGTAATAAAAAGTATTGTTGACCATAATTGAAAATTAAGTAAACAATTAAATTACTTTAATTATTTGATAATAAGAAAACAAAATTTATGTGGTAAAAATTTGAAATTAAGAAACTAAAGATTAAAGTATATAATTACGTAGTAAGATACATTAACAAATATCGCATAGCAATATGGAGCATTATTATGTAGCTACTAATTAGTTTGAAAATTTTATGTTAGTTGTGCGGTGTTCTAAGAATTTGTAGCTTAAAGAGTTGGTATTAGTTCTCTTTTCATAAGGCAATGTAAATTTTCTTACCATTAATAATTAAATTTATTTCCATTAATATGAGAATATTATAATATATATATAATACGTTAAGATGTAATATAGGAAACTATTTATATTAATAGTTTTATTGAAATATCTTTTGAAGGCTTTGGTGTGAAAGATTGGAAGAAGGAAACTTTGCCGAAAAATAAAAGATGGAAAGTCGCGTTTTAATTTAAAGTCGAATTTAATTTAAAATAAGAAATAGGTAATGGTATATTATTATACTTAAAATTTAATTACAATATTAGTAGAAAATGAAACTGGAGTAAAATTGAATTGATGGAGTTGACAGAATTTAAGTAAAAGTTAAATACAGGAAAGAAATGTTTGAGAAAGTAACCGAAAAATAATAATTACAATTATTGTAAAATAAAATATCAAGAAATGGGGTAATGGCTTTAATATCAATTTAATTTAAAATTTATAAAATTGCGATGGTTGATAAATATCTGATATATTATATTTATCCGTTTAATTGAATAATTAAATATAAGATTTTATATTTTAAATATTTTAAAACTGAAAAAAAAAAATTAATTACTTTAATTTATAAGAGTAAATTACAACAATATATGTGTATAGCTCCAAATGACAATAATGTGTTAATCAATAGGTAAGTGGTTTAAGTAGTGTAACTCGATATTAATTATATCAAAATTCCTAGTTCATCGCCTGATGATGCCATAGTATGGTGAAAACATTTGCGATAATATACTACATACAGTGTATTTATATATTGTGATAACTTAAACATTTTAGTTTCGAAAAAGTGTTTTGTGCATTTTTTGGTTTATGCTAAAAATTTTGATATGAATAATGTGTTAGTTATGGATATATTTACTTATTTTCATACAAATAAAAATATCTGAAAAAGGTAATACCATATTTAGAACAGCTTGAAAACTTATTTTAATGTTGCTTTGTTTGCTTAGCTTTTAATATTAAATGTTCATTCAATTTATATTAGCACTCGTTAGAGCTAGTAGCTTTATGATTACTTTACTTAGCATGTATTATATTTAACTATAATAATATAGTTATTATACATAAATACATTTTCCTATTATTTGTTTTTTTTTTTAATAAACAATAATAATATTATAAAAAATAGATTTTATAGATGCCGGGGAATGATTGCATAATCGTTTTTGTTCGATTAACATTAATCCGTTAAAGCTCACTCACGTGAAGTAGGAGAGATCATAAAAGAGAAATATTCATAAACAATATTGATATTTGGATATGACTGACATGATCAGTTAGTTCCAAGTCATAAAGAGCTTGCAGAATATTAAGCAAAGTTGTAATTTTAATGTTTGGCCTGATATACGTATATAAGTTTTGGGATTTTAAACTAAATACTTTGAATTTCACATTATGATACACAATGTACTTACGGATAGTGTGGTATTATATAGATTGTATTTATTTAAATCAGTTTAAAAACATAGTAAATCAGTAAGAACATATCCAAAAAGTAAAATAGTCCAACATTAGTTCTGATTGCTGTTTTAGGTATCTTTGGGTATGTTAGCCTTCTACTTTTATTAGCACAGCAAGAAGTAAAATTAATTAGTAAGTATGCACAATTACCAAAATATGCTTGTTAAAATTTGTAGCGAGATTTTAAGATACCACTTATTCATCATTGTTTGTCGTCAATAGGTATTCAATATTGAATTTTGCTCTTTAATTATTTTTCACTGTAGCTGTATTCTTTTTACCTATTTTATTTCCATCTCAGTTGCATAACTGAGATAAAGTGAGCTGAGACGAACTGAGATTAACTGAGTCAAAGTGAGAAAAAGATAAGGTTAAAAGAACAACAAAAATTTATTACTAAGTGAATTTTGAATTTAATTATTTTGAAGTTTGGTAGTACTAACCAAATTGTTTTTTTTATTATTGTACAATGTCAACATAATCATCAAAAAGACGAATTAAAAATTTAAGGTGCAGTAGATATTAAAAAGATTGCGATAAGTGACAAGTTTAATTCAAATCAACCAATCCGGGCAATTTCCCAATTTATCTCAGTTGTAACACTTCAAAACAGCAAGATCAGTTTGGGTATGGAAGGGGATAATTTTGTCACGCAAAACTCAGTTCGGCACGGCACAGTACTTATGTCAAAACGGTAAGAAAAACACCCTTTCAACTGAGTAACTGAGTATCTCAGTACAATCTCACTTAAAATAGGTAAAAAGAATACAGCTTGTGTGGAAAATTAGTTGCCTACAAATTCTTTTGACATAATATATACCTGCTGATTTACAATATTATGATACGTGAAAAAATGGCATTTTAATTATTTACACTATTTTATTTATCGAATAATATTTATAAAATAAATTAAAATCCTTAGGTAAAGATTAAATAAATTATACAAATAAAATTAAATTTTTTCTTTATCAGATTATACAGATAAATTTTTTTTTTCAATTAGTAGCGTATACGGAAAAATTCAAAACGAGTAACAATAAAAAAACCTTTCCCAGGATTTCCAAGATTTCTCTTTTTCCTTAAATATTTTGCGTTCTGACCAATACCTCACTTGTCCAATTTCAGTTTATAAATTTGGATCTCTAGATGTTTCTAAATATATATATTTTTAAAATGAGATACTTACGTACTAATCACCGTAATCAGTATCAGTCATGACTTTCAAAATGAAAACTCTTATAATGGTTAACCGTGTACTTTATACAGTGACTTATACTGTCGAGAGCATATAAAAAATACTATTCAGAGTTAGCAATAATATTATAATGTATTTATAATTAAAATATAGTTTAATATTCTGTCTTTAGAGAGTGGCATTTTATCGCTCTCTCCCGGGTGATTTACATTGAAGAAAAACCATTTAATCAATAAATATAATGAATGTTTTCACTTCAATTTTATTAAATTCAAATATTTTTTTACTTTTTTTTACAATTTATGACACAAAAATCAATATCTGGTCAGAGCATACCATACAATTTTCCAGTCAGTTATATACTAATTCATTTGATTTTCAGTAATATTAAATAATCTCTACTTTTTTCATCAATTGAAGACTTTTTGATTCTAATGATAACTTCTAAATTTCTATTTATGTTCTTATTTACTTAACATAATATTTATATTGAAATCCATACAATTTTATCCATTACTTGTATTTCTTGAATAGTTTTAATTTTTCCTTTAATTTAACACTGAATTTATTAATTTATAAGATTTTCATCATCAACTTTTGGATCTACCTTTTTTAGATTACGTGTATTAAAATTTTAAGTTGAAGAAAAGATAAGGAAATTGATCCATCTTTGGAAAATAAATCGTATAGCAAAGCAAATTGATAGAATAGTATATTCTTGCATTGCGCTAATAACAGATTGACTTTTACAACCAGAATCCCAGAAAACAACAAGTTATGTATCCAGATCAAAACAAGTTACAACATTATACATAATGTTATGTTTTTTATGGGATTATTACTCCGGGTTTGATAAAATGATTTGGTATGAAATTGTTTTATGAGTTTGATGAGAATAATTTAAATTATAAATAAATCGCTGGATCATAATAATATCGAGAGCCACGTTTTCCTTAAAAATTAAAACAATTGGTTTGCGTACTTTTCAATGCGATGGACAATTTCAACGTGGTTATCGGCTTGCCTACCAGAGTATTTTATTTTCATTTCTTTCAGAAGATTTTGAAGCAAATAACGTAAAATAATACATTAAAAAGTCGTTTTCTCCAAAATTTGTTTATTGCAAAATTGAGAAATAAATTGGATACGTAAAAAAACAATTCCCCTAAGTGCCGACGTCGTCTAACCTTCTAATAAATTATACATTTAATAATGGAAAATATTACAAGAGAGATAATATTTAAATTTTTACTATAGACGCACAACATATTATCTGTGATATTATTATGAAATGTTAAGTAAATTAGATTTGATTTACAATTGTTTGTTAAAATTTATAAGAACTAACAAAATTATTATCATAAAGTAACGCATTTATGGAATAAAATGCTGTGAAGCACATATTAAATTTAAATCGACTAAAACTAAAGTTTATTTAAAATTAATGCGTGCATGAAGTTAGTAGGTATAGGAAGAATTACAGCTCTAGTTTCAAATCTATCTTTATCAAGAATATACCTAGTATATTAATATTACCTACTCGAAGACTATACACGTGGATATTAACAATTAATAAAGCATCAAAGCAAATTAATTTTAGAAAATATAAAGATGTTAATAATTATTATTTAATATCTTCAGTTTTAAAATGGCGAATTTAAATTTTATATAAAAATTTTCAACTTATTACAATCAATAAGGATTATTAAAATATAATAAGTTTCAGGAACTTGTCAATTAAGTTCCAAATTTAAACGTAGTTTATATTTGATAGGATATAACTTTGGTAATTTTCAAAACTGTCAATTAAATACTTGATATAACAAGCAAGTAAACTGCAATCACAAGTTTCATTTCTTAAGTAAACTTAACGACAGTTGTTTTATTTTAAATAACTCTTTCTTTTATAATTAACATTCAGTAATTGTATTGTTTAAAGTGTTTTTAGAGAAAATCGATCAAAATCTTTAGATATCAATTAGTAACACTCGGCTTTGGTTTACTGGCGTCAATCCTTACATAATAATAAAATTGATTAGCAAAGTTTTCTAATTATCTACTTAAATTCAAAAAGTTTTTTGTCTATCATTATTTTTTATAAACTTGCTCGTGATTTATTACCCTCTCAATATTTCCTATTAAAATCATTAAATTTTTTAATCGTTTATAATAAATTTAAAAGTACGAAGTTTAATTTTGAACAAAAATAAAGAATTCGCCTTAATATCATTCAAGTGTATGTAATTGAAACACAAAAAGTATATTTTTTTGAATTGTTATTCTCATACTGCCAAAAGCATTCTTACCCATCAAATAAAGACTTTTATCTCGCAGTTTTTGTCACTAGTTGATTTTGACATTTGTTAGAAATTTTTTATTTGGCTTCCATTCAGTAAAGATGTAAATTTTTTTCTTTGAGAATGAAGAATAAATGATATACAATGCGTTTGAAATTTAAAAAGTTTTTTACTTGCATTTACATACCACCGCCTAACCAAAGCACTTCTTGATACACCAACATTCTCGGTCATTACTTCATCTTCCTTTGTATGTTTTTTCGACGTTTGCAGTTTCTTACGCTATTGAATTTGGAAATTAGTTATAAATCTAAAGCAGGTGTAGTGGAATTGTTTTAGGGTATAATGGATATACAAAAAACTTGTTAATTAATATTATTAAAGGATAACTTAGTTGTTTTAGTGTATTGTAGCACAAGTGCAAGTTTCTTATGAGATTGCAAGAAAATTGAAGAGGGACAAATTTCGCTAAATTATTCGTAAATTCAGTGTTATTTATGTACAAACTATTAATTTTGTATTGCTGCCAGAATAAAATTCTTTTCTTTCAAAACAATTCAACTTAAAACGTGCGTCTGTAGCTTATTGAAAGCACATGCACAATCAATAAGTTTTATGATCGCAAGAGAAAATAATGAAAGCTCTCTCATTTTTCATACCCGCTTTTCCATTATATCGCATTAAGCAAAAAGTGAACTTCGGTTAATAGTGCAATCAACTGGATTGCTTCAAATCAATCAAATACCGACAGCAGCTGGTAATAAAAGTTGCACCGTTTAGTTTGAAAAACGAGTAGTTTCCAAATTATTCGGTGATTAATTAATTTAAAATTCCATTGATATATAACGGTACCTTTTATTTCTTCCCTGGGTCGAGAGGAGTTATGATAATTGGTAGTATGTCACAGATGCCGTATTTAGTAATTAATGAGACTTCCATTGTAATTATCGTATATAATTCTATGAAAATTTGATTAAATTTTCGCTGGCTTTTTATATTAAAGCATTTTGCCTGCTAGTTGATTGCCTATGCTTACCAATAAAATTGGCTTGTATCGTTGAACTCTCTTGAGAACAGGGCACGTTGGAATCGTGCAAAAAATTTATGAAAACTAATTAAAACTCCTGTAGAGCCCACTGTGCAGGTTTATGAAGACATTTGTCGTTTCTATTCTAAATTAATAACAAGTTTTGTCATATCAATAACTCTGCATGCCACATTTAGATGTTGCGTGACAACCATCAACTGCACCAGTGCCACGTAACTCCTATTTCTCAAAAATTTTACACGAGACTTCCTTAAGGGGGATGTACTATAAAGAAACGATTTATAGGGAATTAAACGTACGTCCGGCGCAGTCGGTAAGTAACCCAAGCAATTTCGGCTATTATGCTTCTTCTAAATTCTTAATTACCAATTTACATGTTTCATTACCTCCGAAATGATTTTCTTTATTACCAATGAATAATTGTACCACCTAATTGGCGCAATAATAATTGAAGATATTGTAACAAAAACCGTCAAATTGCAATTTTGTAAGAAAAGTTGTTAAATTTAAGCGATGTAAAATAATAGACCGCAAAGTTGTCTTTAATGACAGCGAAAATTGCAGCATTTTATAACGTCGTACAAAAATAACTACCTTTTTGGCAGACAAAATTAACCCTAGATAAAGATTTAAAGTTAGAATGTCGTTAGTGGCGATATTTTAAGAAATTTGTTCACTTCACTTTTGCTGCTGGTCCAATTTTATAGAAAATTTGTTCCACGATGTTGGTTTCACTTTTTCGGAAAAAGAAAAAAAGACAAATGGTCCAAACTTTCAGTTAATTTTTTCATAAATGGTATAAACCTATTAAAGAACGGTTGGTTTCTTTTAATTTTATGATGCGGTTTTCAGGTTGGAATTGCTACACGATTTTTGCGTGCGTAACATCATCGAGTGAAAATTACGTGCTATTCTTTCTTTATCGTGATAATAGTTTTGATAATAGGTAGCTGTCAGTGTGTTAAAGCATCATCATCATAGAGGCCACATTGCGGTTGTATATTAACTGGCTTTATGCTCATTTACAACGTCCCTCATTCAAATATTGATTTCTCATAATACACGCAACACGGACACCGTACATTTTGGTGTACCTACATTTTAAGGTTTTGCCTTTCAGGCTTTTTTGATAAATGCTTGCTCTGCAAAGGGTAAAGTTTAATGTGAAAGTATAGTCAAGTTTTAATGGATTTAGTGTTAGAAAGGGTTGTACAGTGAAAGTAATTTTGAAGACACAGTTCTTAATAGCTAATAATAACAATATTTTAAAAGCTTACTTTAATTAACAATGCTGCCATAAATTGTAAGCTGCATGATAATTATTTCAAAATTTTGTAAGCGAAACACCAAAACAGTTTTGTAATTAATATACAAAAATCGATGGTCATTATTACGTGCATTAGATTGATAAAACTACCAGAAAGAGTTATTAAATATCATACACCTCGTTCGGTTTGTAAAACAAGTAGATAACAACCATGTTTTAAATTTTAATTATTTAATACTCAATTTGGTTAAAAAATTATAGCTAATTATAAAATCCATATTGTTCGAGTTTTACATTTTCTTAAAGAATTTATTTATAGTGCTTTCAAATTACCAAAAAATAAATACGTGGCACACCAATTTTTAATACAAATTATTTGAAAATTTTTAATACATTAAAATGTCCCGCATACCCTACAATTATATACCCAATTGTCTATTTTCTTAATAAATAAATAATTAGGATTTAAATTTTCTTACTCTCTTAAAAACTGATACTAAGTAGTAGTATAAATTTATATTATATAAAGTTAATAATATAATATGCTTAAATGTTTTGTCCTAAATTGGGTAATATCCATAGCAGACTAACCAATATGTTAAATTTCACTAAATCGATTGAATAGCTTAATAACCGCCAGGTCATGCAAGGTCTTTGGAGGAAATAGAATTGGACCACTTATGTACGTCCAAGTGCTAACGAGAATTCTTACCCTTACATAATATATCAATGAAAGATTTCTACTCATGTAATTTAAGAATTGATCTAAGGATTGCGTTAAACACGGGTCTGTAATGATATAAACAGCTATTTGAAAAATAAAATTAATGAAATTAATTGTACAAATTAACAATTATAGAAAAACGTTTTAACTTGAACTTTAACCGTTTTCTTGCCAAAATACTATATCATTTAGTAGCGGGTAATAAATAAATCAAATTAATCTTGTTACAAGCTGTCAAAAGACATTAAGGGCAATAAAACTTCTAACTTCTAGTTATAGAAATATATATTGCTATGACAAGCAATATAATTATATATATAATTTAGAATTTTAATTTAAATGAATTAAATTTATATTTTTCTTTCTAGTTAATTTTATAGTAATAATGTAGTAAATTTAAAATTTTTAAAATAAATAATATAAGACTTTCTTCATTTCAATTTATTAATAGTCAATATAATCAACAATCATATCCAAATAAATTAATTTTAAATTAAATCTTCATGTTTTTCTCTGACCGATTGTTTTCGGGTTAATTCATGAGAATTTCTTCTTTCTTTTTTGGTAATCAAGCGATATTTCAATGAACATCTTATAAATTATTATAGATTTTTAGTAGAAGTGTTTGTTTTCTGTAACTCTTCGTTTCTACTGCTAGCAATTGCTTCGTCTTTTTGGCAATTTTAGTTTACATAATTTAATAGTCATCAGGCTGTTGGTTACTGTTAAAGAAATTAGTAAACCTTATTTTTGTGAATAAGAAATAAATAGTTGAGATAGAGGTCGTTATAATCTACAAAGTAGATGAATTTCAAAATACAAATTTGTAGCAGGACATCGGTAGTCAGGACCGTATTAGGAATCAATAACGAATGAATACGGTCCTGACTACCGATGTCCTGCTACAAATTTGTATTTTGAAATTCATCTACTTTGTAGATTATAACGACCTCTATCTCAACTATTTATTTCTTATTCTTAGTTTTTACGGTCGACAATTAGGATTTTTGAAATTTCATTTCATTTACCGTTATTTCTTATTTTTGTGTTTATACAATTGAAGTGTTTGGTGCAAACGGTCTGTATAAGGTTGAATTTTTAATTTATTAACATCTGAGCAACGATAATTATTTTGTTAATTAGTAACGCCAAACAATTTTTACTGCATTGCTTTTAATTTTATATATCTAAACTTTATATGTTCATTATTTTATCAATAATATTTTTTTCCAAAGAGTTTTTGATGGTTCGTAATAATATTGTGAAAAATTTAATTTGAGTTGTTGCTGGTTTTAATACAAATGGTAAATTAGTAATTAAATTTGTATAAAATTTTTCATTTTTGGTTATTTTATGTCTTGGAGAATGTAAACAAGTTTTAATCAGCTTTGATTAGCTTACACGAAGATCAAGAAACGCACGTCAAAAAGATAACCCAAGAATTTGTTACTGTTGACGTAAGGTAAGATTTTTTCTCTCTCGCATTTAAGGACAAATAAGATCTTTCTTTCACAATAATTCGTAAATAATTCTGTTTTTCATGTTCCAAAAATTATTGATATTGTATTATTAAAGGAAATTTCAGCTTATTTTAACTGTGCGATTATTTGGTTATTAAATTGATAATTTTTGGCTAAGTTGTAGTTATTTTAAATTTATTTTGAATTTTAAGTCATTCATGAGACAAAAGTAGATCGATTTCATTGAAAAAACAATTAATAAATGTTGCTAAGGGTATCAATTTTAAATATAAAGTAATTATTTAAATTTGATATTGATAATTACATTATATAAGAATTTTATGTGTTGGTTTTTTTTGTAGTTTTTGAAAGTCATAAAAACAGTTTTAAATAAAAGTGTGAGAAATATTTTACTTACTTACAACCAGATGATTTCGTCAAATTTCGAATTTGCAACAGTAAACGACAATTTTAACTCAAGAGTTCTCAAAATTATTTATGTTGAAAAAGCTGCGATAATTCGAAAGTAAAGTGAAATTGTGTTAATTTGTATTATTAGTTCAAACGAAAATATTCAAGAAAGTTGGAACGACATTAATAGTTAAAGTCAAAGTCACTAGTCACAAAGTCACTAGTTTGTACTCAAATGGTTATCTGTTGAAAACCATCAGTGATCTTATTAATTCAACTGGAAACTTAATTAATAATTTACAGCGAGTTTAAACTTTTATTTGAGAATATAAGATTTATAAACTGGCGTATAAATACTATTACTAATACTATTAATTAGTAGATCTAATTAATAAATTATAATTTATTATATTTTTTGATTTCATAATTATATAACAAATAATAATACAGTGGTATGAAAAAATTGACTAATTAAAAAGAACTGCATTTTTTTAAATTTATAACAGCATTGTTTCATAAACAATAATTTTCATAACAATAATTTTACTTTGTATTCGTATTCATTTTAATTTGAAATTTAAAATTATAATTAATTTAATAATATTTTTATTTCGTAAAAACACAAAACAGAAATTTGATCATTATTAATAATTTGAAAATGAGTCTTAAGCCTATTGTACTAGGCTCAACGTAAGTGTAGTAAGAAACTGAAAATTTTACCGGCATCTAAAATATTACAATATTTTGACTTTCATTATTGGTTTTTTGAATTTAATTTCTACGCTTTTACTTTGACCATACCGTAAACTTGGAATTTGAGTTCACATTTTCCATTATTCAGAACGTTGTTTTTTTTTAAATTAAAATATAACAAATGAGTAATAATCAAATTGATAATGTAACTGCCACTATTTTGTCAGATTGTCAGATCTTAATTTGAGAAATAATATTTGTTTTTGGTTTATAAAGCGCTAAAAGAATGTAGATTTTAATTTTTTTTAAATTCTGTCGGATTTTAAAATCAACATAGAATGTATATTATTTTTTTAAGTTATAATGTAAATTTTGTCGACGGTAAATCACTTTTAGCAGTAGTACAACCAGGGTTATGTTATCTATTGAGCAAACCTGGGCGATTGCTTATAGGAAAAACTCTTGGAGAAGTTTTCCTCTATGTAGCTGTAGCACCTCTGAATCTCTAGCACAAAATTGAATCATTTTTTTTTCGATAAAAAAATATTAAAGTTTTTGGTTTAAAGTAAAATAGAAGTTTTCATTTATAAAAATCTTAAATTATAATTATTTATTTAGTAACATTTATATTATCGTCATTGTTCAAGTTTCTAAAAATAACAAATTAATTACAGTGACGCGCACAATAGGATTAACGAGGTATTTTAAAAATATCGTTAATCTGACGTCGCTTTGAACACCAGCACATCACTTTCAACGTAACTGTTTATATAGTAGCTCATTACGTAGCGCAAATAAAAGCTAAAATTTCACTTTTTAATACAGCACTTAATAAATATTTTAAAGATTTCTTTAATAATTATAGTAATTATATACAGATTTTTTTAAGTTAGATTTGGACCTAATTCGGTTGTTCTGGGTCTGATTACTTATAGTTTATACTTGACACCTAAGCTTCTTCAACGCAGATTATTTATGCAATTTATGTTTTATGCATTTCTTAAACTCGCTTTTGTTTTGTTGTAAAATGCTGAATCTTGTAAGAAATAGTAATTGAATAAAATATTCTGATGTTAGTAAGAAATACTACTAGAAATAAATTTTGTCAAATCGAATTTGGTTTGATGAATTTAAACCAATTAAACTAAAATTCTCCTCTTCTACTCTTCTATCTCTCTATCTATCTCTATCTATCTATCAATACTCTTCTAAAATGGATTTTTGTGTTAATCCACAAAAATAAACAAACTAAACAAAAACGTTAAAATAATGAATTTACGTACGTAGAAAAACTACAAAAAAACAAACCACTCTTATATCAAAACTACATATAAAAAAGAAATAAAAATGAATCAAAAATTGTCCTTAAAGAGGGATAGCTGAGGAAATATTAATACCTAATTTTATTAGTACTTTACTATTACTATTAAGCAAAAATAATCATGATAAAACGTTTTTCGACTAGGTATAATATAATATAAATAAATATTCTAATTATTGTAGGTCAACTAATTAATCACTATACTAATACAAAAGACATTAAAAAACTAATCGATAAAATGAAGAAAATTAACGAGTGAATAATTAATTAAAGTTCATGATTAAAATTATATTTAATTTAAAGTCGTGTTTGATAATTTTCCTATAGCTATATAGAAATTAATTAGATATTACATAACATATTACTTTGTTTGTTTATATATTTATTTAATATGATTGCTATTTGCAACATTTGATTTTCAATTTTGATTGAAAGGTTTCTAGTGACGTCCTGTTAATTTAATTATATTTAATTATTTAATTAATTAATTTCAGTAATTTAATTATATTTAATTATAAATAATATAATTTAATAATAGGTAACTAATATAATTAAGATTTAATTAGTATTCTCCAAATAGATGTAGGTATTTCTTCGCTTCAGAGGCACACTTTTTTTATTTGAAATTTTTTTAAAACGTGAAGTATTTTCTCAAACAATGCTATAATTATGATTTGTTTTACTTGTAATGTCTGAAATTATCATGAAATATGACTACACTCCAGAAACGATAGTTTCGATACAACGATCTGGTCAATATGGCTTCGATGTATTATGTACAAGTATTTTTTGATTTTGCAGCAAATATAGCCTTATGTGTCTATAATGATAGTTTATCAAGAATAATGAAGATTATAAATGTCCTAGGTATCACAATTGGGTAATTGCTAAAATTTTTGTGCGAAACCTGGCGCGCGCCACATTGCATTTTCGAAGCGATCAGTGACTTATACTGGAAAAGAAGCTCAGCTGCTCAGCTGTTTTTAAAATCAGCCGGAAAGAAAAAAGAAGAACAGAACGTCAATTTCAAAAAACAATTGTATTGTGCAGACATCGTAGGCTAGAGGTAAATAAATAATTTCTATCGAAAAGTCCTACTTAAAACTTTGAACACGTAGGTATAGTATATCTCAAAATTAATTTTTTTATACTGGTCGGCAACATAACTTCAACAAATCTTAATCAATTTACATGAAATTTTAGCTATGTTTTCAAAATTACATATAGAGAGGCACCTGTGTAATTTACGTTTTGTTGTAAACATTTTTTGTTACAAGTAAACAATTTTTCATGTAAATATAAACATAAACATAAGTTTATATTTACAATAATGTTTAACCCTGCACAATTCTTACAAATTTCTTTATGTACTTTCTTATTTAAAACCTAAATATTTTTATATTTTTGTTCTTAGTAAAAACTTAGATTAAAAATCTTACCGACCGTAGACTATTATCCACGAGAAAAGGTTTTTTGCTAAGCTGAAGCGCAGTTATTTCGTGAAAAAAATTGTGAATACAGTTCAAAGTATGTATAATAAAAACCAGATTTTGTATCGATTCACTATATTCTTATAAAAAATTGTCAGGATTAGGATGGTTTATAATTACCTCTTAAACATATCATTTTAAATTCTGCCATCTTTCTTTAATAATTATTAATATTAGCATAGTCTGTAAGTTTATTACTATTTTGATACTATTGCAGAATAGAACGATGAATCTTGATCCATTTCATCATTTCAAAATGACAATTTTTATTATACCTCAGAAAAATATTTGTTTCCGTAACAAATTGTATTTTAAGCATTTGTTTTGGAATAATTAAAAAAACTAATAATTTAAAATTAGTTTGATTTGTACCACTTTTATAGTATATTAAGCCGATCCAATTACTCGATTCAGAATTAAAGAATCTTTTATTGTTTTGCAGCTGCACAACAAAGATGTTGGTTGCTTCACCCTTACAATAGTAACCATTTTGTAACTTGTTTGTAGACTAAGTTTTTCTTTTGAAACAGAAAGAAAATACTCGAATTATGCTTGAACTCGATTTTTATACCAAAACTGTGCTAGCATTTCAGTTTTCAATCGTAAGTGTTTTTATAAAATAAAACTGATTAAACTAATTTAAATAAATGCTTAAAGAATTTTAAAATTTTTAAAACGTTCTCTCGGGACGCACAAGGAAGAGAGAGAGAGAAAGAGATAAACGGAGCAAGAGAATACTCTTTTTACAATACAGACATACAAACAATTATTTTTTTAGAACTTGTTGAAAATGAATTAAATAACAAATTGCAAAATAATCCACAAAAATTTGTCTAAATTAATTTATTTACCGGAATTTATTTTCAAAGCATCGGCTACAACTAGCAAGTAGGCACGTCCTGTTTAAGTGACAGGTTCCACTAGTCAGCGTACTATACTAACTTCTAGGAATATCCTCAAATTTTAGGTAATCAGAAAAGACAAATGATGAAGATAATCCTTTTAGGTGATGAAACGTGCATTGCCTTTCTGTCATTGAACTTTGTACACAGCTTTCGTACAACATAGTTTATCTTTTACATCCTAGAAATAGATTAGTATGTTCCTGTGGTATTGCAGGTACCTACTGCTTTATTGCACGTAACTATTGACAGCAAATCAGAATCAAACGGTAAATTGTAGCAAATCCACCTTTACTGAATGTAAATCGTACGATCGGACTATATCTGAGTAGAAAATGGCAGCAGCAAAAAAATAAAAAGGAATGTAAATTATCTCTTCTTATAAAATAAACTTAAAAATGTAAAACAAATAAGACAACCACCATAAATGCATATTAATGAGGTTGCATACCTGATAGGTTTATCATAACTTTTTAGAAAGTTTTTGTTAACTTCTATATTCCATAGAGAATATTGGGTTACTTTCATTAGCCTTTATTAGGCATGTATTAACATTTAAAATTTAATACTTAAATAGACAATAACAACATACATTTTTTTTATAGACGATCCGAAATTATTTGTTACTATCACCAGATAGAAGCTAGCATGTTTACGAGACCCACAGGTTTTATAGATATAAGAAAAAATGTTCGAAGTAAAAGAGTAATCGAAGTTTTAATTTTTAGTTAGCACCTTAGTTTAATTGTATTTTAAATTAGATTTCGTTAATTATAGCAAAATTTTTTAAAAGTAAAATGGTTTCCCAGTTTTACTTAAAAACAAAGAATCCTGTTTTTCTAAATCCGTGCTTTTGGACTTCTGTCGTATAGTGAAAACGTTTTTAATAAGATTATTTTCAACAACGAATAATTATTTATTTAAATTATTATTAAGTATATAAAATATTAAATATTAAAAAAATCGATTTAATTATTATAAAGTGTAGTTTTGATGCTTGTAAGCAAGACTAAAAATAATTGGTTTTAAAATAACATATTTTTATGTAATTGGATGTCGGTATTGAATATTTATTTTAAAAGTTTAAATTAAAAATTTTGGAAGTGTGCTTGGATGTAAACTGTAAACTCTGTACAAAATTTTAGGTTGAGGTCATAGCACTGCTTTGAATAGGTCATATTTTACTGCTGAACAGATATCTCAGGATTATTTAAAATTTTGTAAAAACTAATATTATCTTTGTGCCTCCTTAATCGCGTCTTTGACGTTATATCTGAATGTTTTGGTATTCTTAAAGAACATGACGTTCCAATAATCCAATCTCAATTCTTTTCTTTTTGACAAAAGCCGTACCGGTTTTTCAGTTGGCATTGGGTCAATGATCTCTGAATAAGACTCAAACAGATTGTGTTAGCTGACCTAAAACAATGCACCCAAAGAATTTGCATTATTTGTTTTTTGAATTATGATAAACTCTTTTTGAAATATAATTGACTAATTTGACACTTTCTGAAATACATTTGTCTAATCTAAACTACAATTGACGCTTTCTGACTAGCTGAAAATCTTGTTTTTTTGTAAAAAGCTATATGTTAATTATAATTCGCTTTTGCAAAGATATCGTTATTCTACATAGATCAGTATCAAGTCAAGGGTTATGCTGATGAATTCGTAATCGAGGAGAACTCGAGAGGTAATACAATTTGCTAATCTGAATTACAATTGATTGATCTTAATTATAATTGATTAAGCTGAATCACAATTCATACTTAGATTCTTAAATGCTATTTACTAATTTGAATTTTTATTGACTTTTCTGAAAAACTGGAAAAGATATAAAAGTGTTTAATATACTAGTATAAGAATTGGTTATGATAAATAAATAAATAATACATGAATGTAGGAAAAAATATAAATAAATTATATATGCCAAATTACATTAAGATTAGTTGAAAATCTCGTGGTTTTCTGTAAACCTTTAATTATATTGCTGTTAATTATGTTGGACCACTTTTGCGCTAGATGAACAGAAAAAACACTACATCAAAAACTTAAAACTACTTGTTTTTTTTTGGGCAAAAATCCATAAAAATCGGGGATCTACGAAGGCTTATAATATGTTGAAAACTGGACAGAATAAAACAATATTTTTTTTATACTTTTACACAGAATTTTATCTACTTTAATTTGACGTAATCTATTTTAGGTATTGGATGTACAGAAAAATTCTAACTTAGGTTTTAAGATTTTTGAGATCTTTCTTGACAAATTTTCCCTTGTTTTGATTTTAACGTGTAGAATACTTAAGGCCTTTTTTGTGATGCGAAAGTAAAGGGTTTAAGCAAAAAAATTTTATTTTCTAGTTATTTCCACGTAGACCTATTTTTCACTCCATAATTCTGGACTAGGATGGCTTTTCCTGTATTCAAAACTAAATAAAGGGAACAATTGAAATATTTTGTTGATCTTCCTTTGTTTTAACAGTGTTATAACCAAATATTTAACATGGGGCAATATCTAATTAAATCTGTGGTGAACAACGGAATCAACCAATTAATTGGAAGGTTATCATAGAACAAAGTTTTTAATTAAATTTTAAATTAAAATTTTGTAAAAGAATATTTTAGGTAAAATAATGTTCAGAAAAATACTTCTAACTCGAATAACTTTTTTGTTACAAATTCAGAAGTAAGTGTTTCAGGTCAAACACCATTTTCTAAGCTGTATTATGTAGGGTGAAAATTATTAGGGTGAATTTAAGAAAACAAGATTTATTTTTCAATTTTTAAGCTAAATTTGTAGATTCGGGAATCATAATATTATCATTAACAAAATTCAATAAAATTCTTAACTGTTATCTTTACGGCTTGATATCTTTTATCTAAACAGATTTTATATGCATAGATGTTATAAAGCTTGACCATATTTTTGCTTAACGTTATGAATATTACCAAAAGATAAAAAGCTCAGATGGTAATGTTGCTAGTAAAATTTTAATTCAAATAATATAAATGCGCCCTGTATAGGACTTATTGAAAACTGACTCAGTTGTGAGTAACTGAAATGGCAGTGGGAAACTACGCTCGTAGAAATTTATCTTCTTATTCGATCATTATGACTTATTTAGCTTAAACCCTTCAGGGTTTAAAAATTTTAAAACAGTAAAGTGGTTCTTACGCTTAATTTACCTACAACAAGGGTTTAATATGAATTCTTCACTCTACTAATTTTTGAACTTATCTTTATATAATAGGAACTTATTATATGAAACGAGAAAGATTAATATTAGATTAAAATTTAAAAATTAACACGGTAAGAAAGCATAATAATAAAAATTTAAACATTATTTGTTTCAAATTCAATTTAAATTTAAGATTGCAAGCTAGGTTTAAGCATTAAACCGCTTTTGTAAAACATTTTTATGTGGTCATAAAATTAAAAAATACTTTTTGTAGCACATAGTAAAAAATAGAATTTTACGTTTAGACTACAAAACTATAGAAAATGAGGTAGAATTTATTTAACAGTTAAAAAAATATGATAAATGTGCTATTTTCCCGATTATAACACTAATTCGAAAGATAATTTCCGCTTGGTTGTTTTTAAATTGCTTTGTAAATTTTGCAGTTTTACAACAATTTTGCCAGTTTCGTTTAATTTGGAATATGACAGTAAAAAAATAATTTCTGAATTAAACGAAACTTTTAAAGCTTTCTGTAATAAAATAGTAGAATTTATGATTATAAGGGACATTGTGCTGTAAATGTTTTATTTTTAATATCGTGTGTATGACTTATTGATTTTTTATTTGTTGCATGCCGTCAATTATTATAGCCATACGAATGTAGTTTGACATGCAATTGCAAAATATAATAATTGCTACAATAATCGATATTCAAATATCAATAAATAATAAAAGGCAATTTTTAAGTGTTATGTTAACATGATTTTGTAAAAAGATTAGCAGTTAAAACTTTTTAATTGAGAAAAAAATGTATGCAGTGTTTTGGTGTTAGTTGCTCGGAGGGGTTGTAATGTGAGGGGTAACTTAAAACTTAACTACAAACGTTGACAGTCTAAAGTGTTGAAAATGTGTAAAATGCAGTATATCTTAGTACGACTATCTCTTTTTAAAATCAATACTGTATATCACTGTATGCATGTACACACGAAATAATAACTACAAAAAAACTGGGGTTGAAATTACTAATTTACGTTTATCAACGAACAGTGTAGTAAATATGACGAATGAAATGCTTCTTAAGTTCTACAAGTATCAAAAATAAAATTACATGCTAAATTACCATCAAATACAATATTCATCTACATAAAACATTTGATTATTTTATTGGTTATCAATATCCATGGCGTTTTCAATAACAATATTGTATTGTGTTATTGCTTACATTTACATGCACACAGCTAGGCTAAGCTTTCTTTATGATGTTTGTCATTATTTTATTTTTATATTGTACTGTTATATTTATACGGTCACCTTGATTTTTTACTAGATAATTATGAAGGTTGTGCTGCCTGAGGACCGCACTGTTGGTTCGACCTTTAGTCTCGGACAACTTTGTTTAAAAATAAAATATACAGTTTATTAAACATTTACATTATTTTACTTTTCATAAGATCATATTCAGAATATAAGATAAAATAAAATTGTAGACTTAAATAATATAGAAAAGATTAATATTTGCATATTTTAATTTGGGCTGAAAAATACGAAAACTTTGTAGAGGATCTTTAAATTTTACAGTATTTGAATTTTATTTTATTTGTTTGCAATTATTTATTTTAGATCAATTGGATGTTTTATTTAAGATGTAATGTTGTATTTTAAGTAACGTCGTATTTCTATTATAATAAATTACGATCGACGATACTCAAGGTACAACACATAAACAAATGTCGCGTTGCGGTCTGATAAGTTTTAAAATCTTATAAAATTCTTGCTCCTAAATCTTGAATAAATGGTAATAAATCACAAACTGTAATGTATTTTGATGGCAATGGGCGGCGACTACAACTACGGCGTACAGTCTTATTTGTCCAGGGATTAGGTTAGCTCCTCACTACGAAGTACTAATTGAAAATTCAAATGTCACAATTAAATATTATAAATCTGAAATTTTCCAGTATTTTTTATAATATGTACTAATTTTTACGTCTCTATCAGTCTCAAATAAGTCTGATGAAAGAAAACACAGCTATAAAAAGCAATAGTAAAAAAAACTAAATGTGCATTCCCTGTTTTTCGTGATTAAAAAAAATCTTGATAAAGTTAAAATGAAAAAAAAATTCTTAGTGCTAGCAAGAAAATTTTGAGACTGACTTATTAAAATCGCGTACATTCGCGTACAAATCGAAGTACATTTTAACCGCCTTCAAGCACTAACGAAACCCATATTTTCTTTATCTGCGGCATCAAAATTAAATATCCCTACTTCTCTTAGTCTAATAATTGGTTTTAACAATTTTTAAGATTTACTATTTTCTTTATTTATTAAGAGATATCTAGTAGAGAAGTCTAAAAAATCTTGAAAATGATTTTCGAGACACCTACGCTCTTATATGTCTTGTGAGAAACATAAAATAATTTTAAGAACTTACTTTGAGGTAAATTTTAACATTAGATTTGATGATGGCACATAAATTTGAAATACAAAATAATTGACGGTGTTATTAATGAAGCTATCGCAAAGAAAATGTGTACCTACCTACCAACAACCATCAAGCTTTGCTGCGGTTGTCAATTGAGAAATAAACGTCAGATATTTTGACTTTGGTTCAGGAAAATATCGAAATAAGAGCTCAGTTTTCAAGTTTTGATCGACATAACTTTTAATTGATTACAGGTTTAAGACGTACTTAATATAAAACTAAAAGATTAAACTAAATTTTATTGACTTTTATTCAATGCATTTTAAATGGCGAACACTTCAAATAGGGTACTTTATCATGGCCTTCCCTGTACATACTGCCCTTTTGACATATCTGTTGATAAGATTGTTCCTTAAATGATGGATTAATGTTGTTTTACAAACACTTTTTACAAGAAGTATAAGAATTTAACAGAAAGTGAAATCAATACTTAAAACATTTTAAAATTCAATTTCTTAAAATGACAAAATTGATTAAAAATTCTGGAAACCGCTACTGAAATTGTTTGCTTATATCAAAACATTGTAATTTAATTTTTTAATATTAAATCAAAACTAGATAAATTGCCGGAAACAAATCCTACAAACTTGAAGTAAATTTAAAAAAATCTCATTTTTCAAGCTTAAGTTTAAAAGTGTTTTACTTTTCAATCCACACTCAAGGACAGAAAAGATATCCTCTACATTTACATGTAATCCATAACTTATTTATATACGGGAGCTTTTATTCTTCGAATATTTTGAAACTTTTATGGTTTGATTATAAAAAATATTGATACAAAATTTTTTAAACTGTAAAAAACCTTAAAGTCTATCAAAGTGTAAAATGACTGCAAATAATGTAAACTCCAATATTCGTTAGACGACGTTACGTGCATTTTGCAGAATTTAGTTATGCAATATCGTGCTGTGTATACTAAAGAGGTGCATGTTTCAATAAACTAGTTTTAAGAAAATAAGAAACGCAATATATAGTTACTTAAAATTTGTTTAAGGGATTTTATGACTTTCCTCTCTGAAGAACCTAAATAATGTGAATTTCGTATAATAGCAAAAAGCTACCTATTGCTCATGTCTGATGTGCTTATCTGGTGTAACTGGTGCCTTAGGAATGAATTTGGGTTAGAAGAGGCTTTAACAAGATTAACATTTTATATTTAAAGGGAACGCAATCTTTCGGAATAGCAAGAAAAAATTTTAGACGTAAATAGATTATTTTCTTAAACTGTGGAAAGTTTTTAATGCTTGAATCCGATAGTTTTAAAGCAATGATTAAAATAAAATAAAATTGCTTCAGCATAATAATAAAAGTTTTAATTGTTTATTAATTGGAAATCAAATGCAATTCCAACCTTAATCAAAACCGTTAAGTGTGAAACAATTAACGATTTTGCCTGAAACATCCGCTAGTAAACCTTAGGTTAATATTCTATTAAAATTTTAATTAGATTAGTAAATTTTGATGTCTTATAAATTATTGCTAAATTTACCAAATGTATATTGTAATCAATTCCTTTGTAAAAATATTTATTAAACATCGATTGTATGTCTTCGAAAATATTTGGGGTTATGATTGTGTCAATATTTAGTTTTCTATTGTTGGATAAATTAATAATGCTACCTTTTAAATAAAAAATAAACTCAAAACTAGGATATACATTTTCTACTTATTCAAGGTAAGATATGTCCTTGACTTATTTGAACCAACTTTGTTGAATTATTTATTTTCCTTGTTTTCTTTAGGGGAGAAAGGTACGCTAAAAATTTCAGTGAAGAATTAACGTGGTTGATGATAATGACAGGCCAAAATCATTTTCAACATCATTACTTTGTCAATTTTGTCAATAGTTATAGTAGATAGTGTTCAATAAATCGAAAATTTAAAAATACTGCTATTAATACATATGAGATAGCTAGCTTTCGTACCCGGCTTCGCCGATTTTAAATGTCTATATCACGTTACCGATCTGTTAATCTTACATTCTAAATCATGTAAGATTAGATTGAAACAATTTCGTTATAAAATAATTAAAGACAAACTTATTTGGTTTGAAATGCATGTTGAAATTTAGTTGTTTTAATATAAATGTAATTTTCAAGCTTATAATGTGAAGTGCGGTATTATTTAAACAAAATTAACTTACAAAAATTAGTTTATAAAGTAAGTGGAAGTTTAATGTTTTGTGTAATTTAGAGGAATGGAATATATGTGTGTAGCGTAAAAGTCCGCAGCTGGGAATATTCTGTTATCTTTATACTCAACACCTCATTTGAATAATGCAAGTTATACCACTCTTCCACTCGAAGTAATAAGAAAAATTTGCATATGATAGATGTAAATAGTGTAATTGGACGATAAGTATTTGTACGATTCAAAAGCAAAAATAAAATTGCTTTGAATTTTTGAACGCACTACATGTGTCAGTCATTCATGTGATTGTAAGGGTAAGACATTTCCAAAAGACAATAGCCTGCTGCTTGAATACAGTTCATATCCCCGAGAAAAATCTTTTTGAAGGAAAATAGAAAAACACATGTCGGTAAAGTTCCCTAGGGTACGTCAACTGCGTGACAGAACTAGAATGATAGCGGGATATATCAAGAACACTTTGATTTACGGGTTCTTAATACAAAATTGGCTTACAGAAATTCGGCATTAGAAAAGTAGTCGTTTATTATTAAAAACTTAGTGTCTGTATTGTGTCAAATAACAGTTTGGGTTTATTAACAACGCTATCCAGGAGACCACATTGAAGTTGGTATCTTTATCTATTTAATGAAAATTAGTTCCACTCGATGACTAACCAAAATTCGACCAGATTCAAATCCAGTCTGAGTTTGAACTTGGTTCTAAAGAAAAACGTCGAAATTTCTTTTATAAACGAACGAACATTTTTCTTATCTAACCTGTAAAATACGGTTGATCGATTATTATTGAATCGTAACGATGTATAAATTTTAAGGCTTCGAGGAAATCGTGCCTACATTGTATAATTGAAGGTGAAGATTCACTGCAGTGCGTGAAACGATTTCAAAAGAGCTCTTCCGCATGTGCGTTTCATTTAACTTGTATTCAAGAAAAATATTCCTGACACGTTGGCTTAGGTCTTGACTCGGTGCTCTATAATGTTTCGACCTTTGCATCATCAACGTTTCCGCAACGATAGCAAAGTAAGTGCTTTTAAAATATGCTAAAATGTACTTCTTTTTTCGAGAGAAATATTTAATTTTGAAAGGTTTTGGTTGTAGTTATTATTTAAAAAAATGTTTTTTTCAAGTAGTCCGCTTTCTTTTGCTTCTGCTAATTCTTAACGCTTGCTGTATACAATTTAGAACTTTTAGGAATGATTTAATTAAAGCTAAGTGCAACTTAACAAAATGAAAAGTTATTTATGTCATTTTCACTAAGATATTACACAATTTCCGTTTGAACTCAAGTTATCTTCGAAAAGGCAATAATTTCCAGTCCGATCATCATTAGTGATTTATTCAAATCGAAATGGAAATATTTAATCTTGAGTGACATATTGTCGAAGTAAAGAAAGTGTTTGTGGTTTTAAGTAGTTTATCTGAATAGAACTTTTTATGAGAATTTTATAAGAAGTATACCTCAACTTTCAGAAGTTAGATAGGCACTTTCGTGACGCCTATAAATGAATTTCGATCTACTAAGTGGCAATACAATTTATCAAAGTGAACTAACCTAAAGGTGTCGATTCGTGACCTACCTTTGTTTCCAATAGTTATGCCCATTCAGGTTGCAAATCTTCTAAAGATGATTTATACATCCTCAGAAACAACACACCCACTTAGCTTATTATTGTAATTAATTTTAATTACCGCTTGTTACTTCTGGTTTTGTCATTGAATGATCATTATTATCATATTTCCGACTTTTTATTAACAAGTTTTACGAAAAACTAAATTATTGCTATTAATAGAATACTGAAGTGTTTGAAGCGCTTTTAATATTTAAACTTATTACGAGCAAATGTTAAAAATTTCGAAAACAGTTTCTTAAATCTAATTTTTAATTATTTACAATGTCCACAAAAATTTGATCTATTATAATTTGGAAGCTACTACATTGCTAGAGTAGTCTGTCACAGAACGTACTGTTTACGGAAGGGTAGGTAGTTTTGGTAATAGCGTCGCAAAGGCACGGTCACTACTGAGGAGGAAGGAAACAACCGACGCAGACGCCGTCGATTTCCCTTCCAAAATGCGTTACTCTCAAAGATTTATTCCATTGTAGGTTTGTAATAACAGCCTATAACTTCAAAGGTTTTGTGGTATTTTTTGTTTTGGGCAACCTTAATATTTAATTTGGATAAGTGGAAGTCTGTCAGAAGGAAAGACTTGAGAAGTAACAAGTTTTCCGACTATATAAAAATTATCATTCCTTCAAAGCTCTCTAACAAGGTGTTTTTATGAAAATGTTTTATACTTAGCTGAATTTTATATAAAAATATCTTGCAATTATTAAATTTTTATCACATTCAATCTCACAAACAGGTTTGATGTAATAAAAAAAAATGTGTTTTATTATAATTTAGGTTAATTAGGATTGAAAGGCTAGACTGGCCAAACAAAACGTGTTTCAAAACTACATATCGAGAAAATACGAAGATTAACTACTGTGAACAAGGGATGCGAATTCCGTAACACAGAAATCGGCTTTTCCAAACCACCTAACGACGTTTCTTCCGGTCACGCAGAATACGAGAAAAATTTGGAGATTTTGTAAGGTGCAGAAAGGGAAAATTGATTTCGAGATGGCAACTTAGGTAAGAAAATTAAGAATCGTAGTAGTATTATGAACTGAGCGAGAAATGTTGAAATTGCTTTTAATAAAAGCGCATTTTATTGTAAAAATAAAAAATATACTACAGCTTTATATTACCTCATTAAACACTCGAAAACGATGTAGTAGTATATAATAAATATTTATTACATTTTAATTTAGTCATCACTATTTTCTTTTAAATTCGTCATAACTACTACATATTTTGTAGTTCTTACCAAATTTGGATATAAATAAAAATATAAATTTGTTCAACGCAAGTTGTAGACTCAAATGTTAAGCGTAACATCGTCAGATTCGATCGAAGCTTAAAATTTCGTAATAGTATTGCAAAGGAAGGTACACCTGCAATCAAGGCAATGTAATTAAATTTTTAATTTTTATTTAAGGTTTTGCAATAATTATATTTATACTTATATCTGTAGTTTTGATTATTTTTGAAGGTAAATATATTATAACATAATATTGGCTGGTATTTGTAATAAATTTTGAGTATGAAACAAAAGATTTTTAAAATTATATTAAAATTTTATTTTAGTTTTACGTTAAAATGTTATTAAAAAAATATTTTTTATTATATTAAAAATATTATTATAATAGAAAATATTATTAAATCACATATTGTTCGAGTATATTGTGATGTTAAATAAATTATTTTCTAATTATCCCCAATTTTCCAAAATTCAATCAAACATCAAACTCTCTTCAAAAATTAATTTTCTCCCTTAATTTAAATTTTAAATAAAATAATTATGTATTCAAAAAACACACTTTCAATTTTCAAAATATTACAATATCTTTCTACAAATTGGCAATTTTTGACCAAAGATCCTTTATCTTGCTTTTCTACTGTCAACCTCAGTTTTAACAAAAATTTTAATTGAAACAAATCATAAAAATCCTTCCACATTACAAAATACTAAATTGTAGGAAAATACACGACAATAATAAATAGGTATTATTATATTTTTTATAACATAAAAAATGTTATGTTAATATACTTAAACGATATAATGCTATGCCCCCAACTTTACAAATTTATGCATTTTCACCCTCTTGTTAAATTTGCTGAGGTAACACAGATTATTTTATTTAGCTATGAGCTCTTCAAATTGTTTTTTAAATCGTAAATTAAAATGCTCAAATTTGTTACCTTTCATGTGGTATTTTACTTGTAACTTTCACATGCGCGTTCCACATGTAGTATTGCAGCTGGCTTAACAAATTTTGCTGCGACGTATTTTAACAAATAACCAATTATTATCCTAAGTTCTTCCACTTTTTAATTTTATTCACTTGCATTAATTAATTATGAAATAAAACAATCACCAATCCAAATTTAATCACTTTTAATAATTAATAATCAAAATTAAACTTATCATTTCGGGAATGACGAACATCCGTTCGTCCACTCGACGCGAAGGCCTCAGCCTAAGCTTCTATTCAAGCCCCTCTCTTTTTACTTTTTCGTGAAAAAGAAATGAAGCCACCTTGTTTACATAGCAAATATTTAACTAACATTTTATACAATATGATACAAATAAATACTAAACAAATTTAAATTTTTAAATAATTTACAAAATAAATGAATTAATGTTGTTATAGTTTTCGAAACACAACAATACATACATGAATCATTTCATCAATGATGAAAATTATAAATCGGATGGTTGTAATTGTAGCAACTAGCTAGCCTTCTCATTAATGTTTGGCGGACTAGGTATTCGTCGTATTTCGGACATAGCTTCGGCTGATTTTTTGTCTTCGTCTCACAGAAGCTTTAATCTAATTTGTAAAATTCTTTTTCCGTCACTTCACAGTATATTTGAGATCAGCTTTATGAATGAAGCCGTAAGGGCTTGAAAAACATTATGTCTAGGTTTGGATTTACCTGCTTCTCCGTATTTGCAGAGTAGTTGGGATAATCCAAGTATAGAAAATATTCATAAAAATATTTTAGCAAGCATCACAATTTAAAGCTAAGGCATAGCTTTAGGATTTTCCATCTCCAAACATTCTCATTTCTATCATCCTTTTAAACAGAAACGTACTTTGTGTCCGTCTCTCGTTAAAAGTGGGTACCAAGATTTATCAAACTCATATGTGTGTTTGCGGTGCAGTTATCAATCTACTCTGAATGCCTTTTAAGTCAGAAATTTCGAATTTCCCGAACTTCTCGTGAAGACCAGAATCGTCCGCACGCTATGGTTCTAAGGCCGTGGTGGGAAAACACTTACATATATCGGATGCCACGTGTGTGAACATGCTATCTCTAAGAACAGGCATATCTCAGTTTAAAATTTAAAAGTTAAGAAATATGCTGGTCTACGTGATCATTTTAAATTTTTATTCTTTACTTAAAAGTTAAAATTCATTATTTTAATATTTTGTTGTTGTTCTTCTTCTTCTATTTCACGGTATAGGCCTCAGGCCTGTTCCGATTCCTAATCAGCCCATCGCTTTCTTGGGCGTCCTACATCTCTTCTTCCACTTGGATCATAGCTCATAGCACATTTTGGTAGTCGTTCGTCTTCCATTCTTTGCACATGCTCCTTCCATTGGCGCCTATACTCTTTAACCTTGTCTTTTATAGAGAATATCTGTAGTTCTTCTCTAATATCTTCATTTCTGTTCCTGTCCAGCAATGTACAACCTTTTACCGCTCGAAGAAATTTCATTTCTGCTGATGTCAGTTTAGTTTCTTGCTTGGTAGTTGTCGTCCATGTTTCTCTTCCGTATAGCAAGGTAGGAACCGCCATGACCTTGTAGAACTTCAACTGTGTTTCTCGTCGGCATCGTTTTCCTAGCGTTCGTCTAATGGTTCCGCACATTCTTTGGAAAGAGGTTAGCTTATTGGCGATGTCTACATCATAATCGTAAGACACATCGCAACCTAGATATTTGAAATGTGAAACCTGTTCTAGGCAAATGTTGTCTATGCATATTTTGAACCGAATAGGGTCTTTCCCTTTAAAAGCCATTACTTTTGTTTTTGCTACAGATATTTTGCAGTTATAGTCGCTGGACAAGATATTTAGCAGATGTATTGCTCTTTGCAGATCGTCTTCTGTAGATGTAATCAGTGCTTGATCGTCTGCAAATAGTATTGTATTCAGATAATTGTTTTGCCCAAGGTATATGCCATATGGGACTTTCTCTTTCCAAGTTTTAATTAGATCATCTATATATAAGTTGAATAATATTGGAGATAAACCACACCCTTGTCGAACTCCTTGATTGATACATATTAGTTCTGTATTTTCGTCATTATGTACAATTTGTATAGCAGTGTGCTTGTATAAACTTTTTACAATATCTATTAGATGTCTAAGAAAACCTCTTTTTTTTTAGTATTTCCCACAATTTCCCTTTATGGACCCTATCGAACGCTTTTGTATAGTCTACAAAGAAGAAGAGATTCTGCTAATGTTTGGATTCTGCTCGTTATTACTCTAGCATACAGTTTATATCCCGAATTTAGCAAACTTATTTCTCTGTAGTTGTTGGTATTGGATCTGTCTCCCTTCTTGTGCAATGATATCACCTTAGCTATTTTTCACTCTTGTGGGATAGTTTTGTAACTCCAACACATATTAATAAGGTGCAGTAATCGGAATTCTAACAATGGTCCACCATTCTTTAATAGTTCGATATTTATTTTATCCGTACCGGTAGCCTTTCGATTGCGCAGCATTTTTAAAGCATCATGAAGTTCTTGAATCGTTATATGATCTATACCCTCGTTACTGCCACTTATATTGGCATCGTCATCGTTTTCCTCCATTTGTGGGTTGTACCATAGATTCTTAGATACATAGATTTTGTTTAGTTTGTTTATTTTACCATTATATAATACTAACTACCACACTATCGACTTAAAAATTCATTTTTTAGGTAATTTTTCTATCTACGTATAAACCAATATGAAATAGCTCATTAATACACAGGGTCAATTTTAATAATTTTAAACCTTTCCTGATCATAGGTTACGTTAAATTTTGTTAACGTTCGGAAAACTAAACCTAACTTAATTATAATTACTAACGTTTCAGAAAAAGTCCTGACAAACAAAATATTATTGATGAGATTTTAATTATACAACAATTTATATTTTATCTCTACGATTCCTACCTTTTCATCACTTATCCTTTCATTCAATCCTAACAATGACCTTTTCTTTAATTCTTGAATATCTTTTATTTGCACATTTTAATGCGTGTTAATTCCATCTTTTTCAGACGTCAGGATACTTTGTTCTTGATACTTGGGAGCTATAACCTCCAATTTTTTTGCTACTGTGTACATTTACTTATTTAAACATACATAAAAGTTGGTAAACACACATAGAACACCTATGGGAGAGCTAAGAATAAAAACTTTTTAGATCCCCCTACCCTTACATTTTTAAAATTTTCCAGACTTCTCTTAAAAATCTTTAATGGTTTATTAATAAACGTTCCTTAAGTATATGAGGCTTTTCAAATAATGTTATTCTTATAATATCTTAAAAAATCAAAAATAATGCTTTATTTTGTAATTCATATTGAAAGTAATATGATAATTATATTGCTCTATAATCTTTAACTACTTCTAGTTTCCATTTTTATTTATTTAAGTAAACCTAAATTAATTTCGTAATTAATTGTTCTCTCTATTTAATCTATAGCTTTAATTTTTCTATTTAAAGTTGTGACTTTCCGATTCCATTTTCGGTTTTGCAATGTACCTAATGTACCTAATAGTAACATCAAAATTATTTGAAAACTGTAAGTAAATAAATCACTGTTTTTTTATTGGTTTTTATATACAATTTTTATGTATTTTTTAAATATGTATTTTTTATTAATTTTATTTTTTCTGTTTAGTTTATGTTTAATTTTATATTTTTCAATACGTACCAATTAATACGACCAAAATCTACTTGAAATTAATTCTTAAGTTAATTTCTACTGTACCACTTAATTTAATGTAAATCTTTATATTATATTATTATAATAATATTTTGTGCGTTTGTATGTTTTCATTTTATTGCTGAACGTCTAGACCGATTGGGATAATTTTTTAAAAAAATGTTTGTAATAGTCCGGGTATGGTTTATAGATAAAGAAAACTTGGAAAACTTGAAGAAGTTGCCCGGATAATTCGGAATTCAAATTTTTATGCAGACGATTTCGGTGGCCGACAGATAACGCTATTTTGACAGATGGCGTATTATAAGACAGGACTACAGGGGAAGACAACGTCTGCCAGGGCAGCTAGTTAACTATAAATTTTTTAGTTATATTATAACTCCATATTTAATGGTTACCCCACATACCTAATGTGACCATAAGTTCCGCTTTCAAGGTGTGTGTCTCGCTGTCCCAGAATACGTAAAAATGTCTGGTTTTGTCAAAAAATGTCCCGTTTTGCCAAAACAAAAAGGAGGCAGCAAAATTTTACTCAATAAGTTAAAAAAAAGGCTCACCAAACTACACAATACTTTTACTAATACCTTTAATAATATGTAATAATTTAATAATAATTAAGAGCATCCTGTTCTGACGAAAAAAGTGAATGGTCACGTTACACAAACCCTACATTTTAATCATGCAATACATGCTCGAAACTATTTTATACGCAGTGGTACAGACGGTTAGTAGATTCTTATATGTATCTTTTGTCCCGAAATGGTTTTTATACAATTAATAGAACACTGAGAGGAAGGAAAAGAAAGTATGATACATATATCTATATATTTACAAGACCAATGGCCTAAGGTTGGCAATTGTTCACTTGACACCGTGAATCGAAAGAGTAAAGTTTATAGCTAATTGTGTCAAAATCGTATTAAAATATTATTCTGAGTTAGATATCATCAATTACAACAATTATTTATTTAAAATGCAATCATAACTTATTACAATATTACGTTTTAAGTGCTTGTTCACAATGTACATAAACATAAGACGTGCATAAGCATAACATAAGCATAAAACATAATTTTGACATAAGCCGCAAAAGTGTTCACAATGAACATAAGAAATATATGAAACTGCGCATGCGTATAACAAAAAAATAAACTAAATAAACGAATAAACTTTCAAACACCTGTCAAACTTTATAACAACGGTTAAATTTATGTCAATTTTGTTAATTTATTTCAACTTATAACCAACCACTACCAACTTTAAACCACAGATTTCACTAAATGTAACATAATTTCAATCTTATGTACGAACGTAAACCGAACATAAGATCGACATAAACATAAGAATTTTGTAGGCACATTGTAAACACTTACGTTGATTTACTACTAGCTCAACTTTATGTCTTATGTATGTGTTATGTTTATCTTATGTTTTACGTACATTGTGAACAAGCACTAAGAGAGCGGTTTATCATCGCCCTTTCCACACCAGCCACTGCTATCACCTATGTAGTTATTTTGGGTGTGAAATTATAAAGATATTAAATTATTTTGGAACTAGATGTGTTTGGAATAGATGTGCAAACAATTAGTTCGGAACTCTTAAGAGAAAAAATCACTTATTTGAGGCTCGACATAAAGTTAAATTGATCTCAACTTATTTGTTAGTTCAGTTTAAATGTATTAAAACCTATAAATAAGATACTGCTTTAAAAAAAACTTTTTTATGAAGTACAAATTGAAGTTTCTTTGTTGTAGTGTTTTTCAACGATTTTGTCGTATACGCGTATACCTGTTTTTCTATCGAATGCAAAAAAAAAAGAAATATATAATTATATCTGCTTACAGATGACATAAAATTTAAAGAAACTTGCGACAGTTCCACAATTCTAACCTCAAATTATCAATTCAAAAATGGCGCAATTTTTATAATTTAAATTTATGTATACTTTAAAGTGTTTTTGTTTTGTAGACGGTTGAATTTAAATACTAGTGGCACTATTTCTGAAAATTGTTTTCAATCTAAAGTTAGTGTAGAACATAGGTAATGAGTTGTATTACAATAGACATTATTTTATAAACTAGTTCGTCTCGAATATCTTCCAACTTATAGAGTAGCGGGTCTACCTAGAAACTAATGATGCTTAAGTTTCAGGCTTCTGTTATGATAGGGATACAGGAAAAATAGGATAATACAGTAAACATGCAGACCGTATACGGATCCTTTATGAGGACATAGTAAAAAATTGCACTAATCAGTTTATATTGCTCTGCATATAATACTTTTCTCAGAACTAAAATTGAACATTAATTTACATGCGCTGTTTAACGACGATTCGAAATAACTATTAAAGAGGTGTACCGAAAACTTTCACTCTTAATTATTTAATTATTACCTTTTACGTTTATTATATTAGTATTTTATTAGTATTTGTCCTAATTACAATTTTGCAAATTATTGTTTCAAAATCGATTAGTATCCGTTGGTATCCTCTTACAACTCCAATATCTTGTAGAAGTAAAACTGCCGCTTTTTTAATTTTAAATTAATTTTCACGGTCTCTCTTAATTAAGTTTTTTAATTCAATTTACTTTCTTGTAATTTTTCACTACATGTTTTCTTATTCAATTGTACATTTCACCCGATTTCATATCTCATCTGATTTATAAACTAAAGCCACTAATTAATTTATTATACAAAACTTAATGACTAAAGTCACACCTATTGACATCTCGAGGTGGTTTAAAAAGATTAAAGTTGTAATATTGTAAATTTGAATTTAAATATAATGAGCGCGAAATTTTAAATTTAGTTTATTTTTGGTTACTTTAAAATACAACGATTTGGCAACAGGGGTTTTAAAACACAGGAAGTCAATTTCCGTTAGAAAAAAAGAAACCGTTAGAATTATGAGACGCAGGTAGGCCCTTACGTTTTTGAACATCGAATGTGGTTTTGGTGTGGGCGAATGTTTTAAAAAAGTTATTCAATAATTGAATTTAAAATTGTTTCAATTATATTTTAGTTATCAACAAATTTAAAATACGTAAGTTAAATAAATTTATTAATTATAATCTTTTTAAATAAGGACAGGATGGGATGTTAGAATTTTCAAGTTAATACGTAATATAATAAGTGATCGACCACGCGGTCACAAGTTTAAAACTATTTTAAAATTACTTCATGTTCAGTTTTAAGATTTAATTATTGGTTTGAAATTATGATTTATACATATTATATTTAAACGGAATGGGCTGATGTAATGAAAGAGATTGATTATTCATATGTGACCTAGGAGGTATCTTTATAATACAAAAGGTTGTATTATTTGGTTCTTCAATTTGAATTACCGCCTTCTCAAATCAAAGTTACAAACCAAACCAAAGCTGTGATCGTCAAGCAAACCTCGCACGTTGTGATCTCCAAGCAAACCTCGCACGTTGTGATCTCCCCTCGTAATAACACTTACAGGTCCTTTTAAATTTGCGGATGGCTCTTTGAATGCTAACGTAGTTTTACCTTAATTACTAACTTCAAACTTATATCTGTCCAGTGGCGTAACCACTGCTAGGACACCTGAAGGAATAATTAGTACACACAAATTAAATAAAACACAGGATTCGGTTTAACGATGAATATATATTTAACCGAAAAAAAAGGTAGTCCGACAACAAATTTACCAGCAAAGTTAATCTCCTTGATATCATGTAATTCAGAATACTTTAGTTTGAAATTTGATTTAATAACTGCTTGATAGTTAATTCCCCTGATCGTAATGTTTTCTAATTGATTATTCATATTTATATTACCAACCACAACCTATAGTCATTTGTAAGAAGTTCATGTATGCATTCCGATGTTCGACTCAATTGGTTTTTATATTATGTAAGACCTTAAATAATAACCTTTATATTCTAAATTATCCGCTCTTATATAACTAATACCTCGTCACTTAAACTAAGATCGTCACATTATTAATATATCGTCATCTTAAACTAATACGTCCCTCTTATTGCTAATTGGTCATTTTCTTAAATCTAAATAAGTCGTATGTACTTAACTAAATAAATTCCCCATACTTAAACTAGCAAATAATCATAGCCGCAAATAATAATCATGAAGAACTTTGTTAACACAGTTCTTTAATATTGTTTTTAATTGTTATTACCTTTTATTAGGTTAAATGGTGTAATTTTAATTGCATTCAACTTTAATTAAGTTAAATGTATTCGATTGTCACTATTTTATAAGTAGTCGCAAATAATCATAAGGAACATTGTTAAAATTATTAATAACTGTCCTGAAATATCATAATTTTGTAGTACATCATTTAGATATATGAAAAAAGAAAGGAACGACATCACAGCATTTGCTATGTCACTTCCGGTTCCATTACAGCTCACCTTTCTAGTGACCAGCCTATTACTGCGACGTATTTTGACCTCCATCTTATGATTCTAAGCGTCCACTAAGTCCGTTACTTAATCATCTAAATTAAATTATCCCACGATAAATATATTTCCACTTCAAACACCCGCCTTTATTAAACTTATCTTAAATAACTCCTCTTACGTCTTAACCAAACTACCCCCTCGTACTGGTACGCCATTGATAAAACATTATATGAATAATCAATCTCTTCCATTACATAATCCTACGCCCGTTTTAAATGATAATAATATAAATCACAATCTCGAACAATAATTAAATCTTATAACTGAAGATAAATTAATAAAAACTTAGATGCAACCTTCTTATGAAAAATTACTTAACCTCGTGGTCATGATATTATTATTACCTAAATTTCAACGTAATCCTGTATTAAATTCTTTTAGAAAAATAAATCAAATGTTTTAACTTACGTATTTTTAATTCTGCTGATAACTAATTATTTTGAAATAATTTTAATTTCAATTACTTAATATTCTCAAAACATTCCAAATACCAAATCACCCACATCCGACCATCTTGAAGTACAAAATTGTAAGACCTTTGTTACCATCCATCCCTAACGGTAAAATCTAACGGAAAACTCCCACCACTTCCGTTTAACAACCGTTGTATTTTAAAGTAAACAAAATAAACTAAATTTAAAATTTCGCGCCCAATATATTCAAATTCAAATTTACAATATTACAAGGTCGGTGATTAAAGATTATTGTGGGCAATACGAAGTAGGGGTATTTGTTTAAGATAATTAATATGAAGACGGTTGAAGTAGAAAAATATATAGCATAAGATAATTTAATTTAGATAAATCACATAACAGGAGAGGAGACGCTTAAAATCTTAAGATTTTTAAAGGAGATTAACTTTGCTGGTAAATTGGTTGTTGAACTACCTTTTCTTTTCGGTTAAATAAATATTCATCGTTAAACCGAATCCTGTGTTTTATTTAATTTGTGTGTACTAATTATTCTTTCAGGTATCACTCAGTGGTTACGCCACTGGCACATAAAAGTTTAGGTTAGTAAACAAGGTAACGACGTTAACATTCAAAGAGCCATCTGCAGATTTAAAAGGACGTAGTAAGTGTTACTACGAGGAGAATTACAACGTGCAAGGTTTGTTTGATGATCACAGCTTTGGTTTGGTTTGGAACTGAGAATAATAACTCCGTTCGTTAATTTGGTTCTTTATTAAAAAAAAAATGCAAATAAACTAATATAATGAAATGTAATATATAAAACTATAAAAATTATGATTTAATAACAGAAATACAAGAACATTAATTGATATGAAAATATGAGTTCCTTTTGTTCGTTTGAGTTTAGTTACACGACCGTTTCGTTTAAGGCGTAACTTGTCACTGACTTTAAAAATGACTAGTGACTTAACACTATTTTAACGTTTTCTTTTTATGACGTTTCGCTTCATTTATTTATTTTCTACAGGAACTTTGATTTGAGAAGGCGGTAATTCAAATCGAAAAACTAAATATTACAAAGTTTAAACTTTTTTTTGTTAAGAAATATTTAATCTTTATTAGCTTATTTACCCTTAACGCAAAGTACCCTACCGATTGAGAAAATGTTGAAGAATTACTCAAATTAAGCAGTTATGTGGATAAAATCTTAATAGTTTCGTCTCTTAAACTTTTAATGAATAATTTTAATGTGGCTTCATGGTTAAAATATGTTGAAGTTATCATGGTAATATATTACCTACAATGATCTATTTTTTCATTTAGAACAATCACGCTTTTTTTAACTTTTATGTTTAAATAATGTTTTTTTAAATTTTATTTTAATTTGTATAATCGAAACGTTATGTTGAAATGTTGAAATGTAATGTTATAAAAAAGAAATAGTTTTACTTGATTTTTTAAATAGAATCACTAGAGCAGGAGTACTTTAAAAATTTCTAATCCAACAAGTTGCAAAAATTGGACTTGTCTCTTTTGTATGTATACAGGTGTTTTCAATTTCAGGATAGCAAATACTGATTTTCTTTAAACTGGATATCCACTTTCTCTTATTTAGCACGTAACTATCTAAAGTTTTTTTGCTTAAACCATAAAATAGCATCACATTGCATAATCGATGTCGAGTTTTAATCTGAATTATATATTTTAAAAATGTCATCCCCAATCTTTATACTATACCTACTTACTTCTATTTTTATATTATTATTACCTCATCAAAAACAAATCTTGTGCTACCCTGTCACTAAGATGTAAGCTTAGACATAATGTTTTTTTCAATCGTTTTTTTGTAAGTATACGTATTTCCGTTTATACTTAAAATTAAAGATTTTTGTGTTCACAGAAGATCTTCTTAAAACTTATTTTTAAATAAAAAGAAAATTTATTATAGATTTTGTTTTGATTACAAATAATAAAGTACGTGACATTAATATAGTACACATGAGAAAACAATAAGTTATACTGAATCTGTAGACGCACTATATTAAATAATAGTATATTAACAGAAGGTTGATCTGCGAGAAACTTCGATATTATAGAGTTAAGAAGCACCCATCAAGGTGGTTTATTTATCTTTCTTTAAGTTGCGTTTAAAATAAACTATTCGTACATAGTGAGGTTTTTAGAAAGCGGCCGTTTACACATACATAAATTATAGTTTTATTATTCTCGAAATGAAACTTGTCGTTGCATTTGATGGATCGTTACTTTCATTGACACTAACTTCTTCAAAATGTTAAATTATGAAGTTTTTTTCGTCAATCACAAATAGGTAGTCTATAACCACATAACCACATAAAAGCGATTTATAAATCGATTAAATAAAAATAAGAAACTGTCTCCATTTAACATAATATTTTTATAAAATGGCACATGAGATGGGAATCGTCCATAAAAATAAACATGTACATACGTAAGAGTGCTTATAGCCGGGATAACGTGCATTATCACCATTTACAGCCCAGAATGGTAATCAAAACAAATCATTGATATTAAACTTTCATGAATGACCAAACGCCATGAAACATATTATGTTCCGAGTTATCAAAATCTTGTTTCATTAAAAAAATTCAAATGTTTAGACATCGCAAAACTTATCTTTATACAATTACTTTCAGAATTTAAAAAAAATACCTATCATTACTTTCTACTATAATAATTAAGAAAAATCGATGAGCTTTCATATTTACCCAGCCGATTTTTGAAATGCTGATTAAATTTGATGTTTTTCAAATTGTATCATAATTAATTGTAAATTATCTATCAAGAGAGAAATAACTTGTTTATTGCTATTTAACAACTTTTTACAGTAACAAATATTTAGTTGTTTAACCCATCGTTTAATTAGAATTTGAAATGGCAAGTAATGCAAATTCGTTGTATGAAATAATGTTGCATTGTTGTTTGCAAAGAATTAATTTTGTTCTACTTGCATGTTTATTCTAACAAAAGTTTTTGTTGTGGTAAAATAAAATTTTAACAAGAAAACTGTTCTATTTTAACGGCTCTCGTCATGTAGCATGTTGAAAACTATGCACTAGTTAAAATAGATGTTTAAAATTTGTATGAAGGTAAATAATAATTATTTTTATTGTTATTTAACAAAATAGAAGCTCAATAAAAACAAAAAAGCCACAGTGCTTTTAAAAATTTCTACTGCGTCAATACGCATAAGTTTCATTCTTGAAAGACCTCCGAGTACCGTTAACGAAAAGCACGCACTGACATGTGTAACAAGTTTGTTGCAATTCTATCTAGTCGCTAACACTCCAGCAAGTTATTATTAATAATTTAACTTAAAATAAAAATGTTAGACAATTTCAATTGGTTACAAAATGGGAATATTCTTAAACTATTATTTTTATTTTTACCTATAAAAAAATTACATGTATTTACTATTAAATAAACAAATATTATTTTAGGTACCTACTCATCGCTGAAATTGATATTATTATTGACGTAGATATATTGTTCTGAAATTTTGAAGTAGCACATTAAGAAAAATAAATAACAAAATACATAATTTTAGTAATCCACGTTTTAATGATGTATAATATGATTTCGTTGTAAAAACGTTTTATCTGTAAATAAATGAATTATTATTATTATTATTATTTTTCTTTTAATAACATGAAATGTGAATGTATTTTAATTGATATGTAATTTTGTACGGTAATTTGATTCGTTTTTAATTGTTCACAAATATGTATTCTTAATAACAAACAATATTTATATTTGTTAGTTTATTTAGTATTTAATACATAAATTACCAACTTTTGAAATATTTTAAATTAAAAAGCTTCGTTACAAGCTTTCATAAAAATATTAAATATTATTAATGTTTATATTATTAATGTCTAGTTCAATTTAAAAACTTTTAAGTTTGCCACCATCAAAAATCTCTAATACACGTTTGTTTTTAAATAAATTATTAGTTTTGATAAAACAGTTGGCATTAATAAATCGAAACAAATTTTGTTCAATTACAAAATAGATAAAATAAAGAGGAAATCTTAAATATTAACCAGTCTAAAGCAAATGAAATATACTTTTCTGAATAAATTCAACATGAAATATACAAGAATTCAGTACCAAGTAAGTGGCTTTTGGATATTTGAGGACTAAAGTAAACATAATACCCCTAAAATTGCAAAACATCTAATTATATATTAGACATTTTAAAAAGTTGTTTTATTTAAATTTGTGTAGTAGGTGTAAAATTTACATTATAGCCCAATTTATAAACAATTCATCTCTAGTAATAATACATTAAATTAACAGTATAGAATTTACAACAACCTCTTAAAACAAAGTTACCGAATTAAATAAACAATTTTTTAAATAACAATTTATGCTGGCTAATTTATTATAAAAACTTATTTAGCAGGCCATTGTATTTTTGTACAATCAGAAATGAATTATAATTTAAAAAAACTAAAATAAAAAAATATAAAAAGATACATTTCATGTATATTTTAAATATTTAAATATATTTTATGTTTGATTTTTTTTTTATTAGCAACCATAAACAAATACAATCTGTTTATATAAACAAAATAAACAATAAGTATTAGTAATTAACAATGAGCAAGAGATATCACAGTTGAAGCCAACTCATTAGTAAGCCTCATTTAATAATTAAAAACATTCATCTGTCTTTATTTTATCATGAATACAAGAGAGAACATAGCACTACAAACACTAATTCCGCTGAGGTAGTTTTAAGGGATCAAACCTCTTTAATCTCTTTATGCTGGGGGCAATGAGAAGATTTGAAGCCAAAACATTTGGATGAGCACTGAGTCTAAGCTGGTACTTCCTGCTAGCTTCAGCAATTTCTTCTTTGACTGTAGGCATGCATAGATCGCGATGAATGACATCGTTGGGAACAAACCATGGTGCACTGCAAACCGCTCGTAATGTTTTAGACTGAAATCTTTGTAGTTTTATAACAATTGATTCGCTAGCTGACCCCCATAATTGTATGCCGTAAGTCCATACTGGCTTGATGATGACTTTGTATATTAATAACTTGTTTTCCATCCTAAGATGAGAATCTCTACTCATTAACCAGTACATTTTACGGTAGATAAGTCCAAGTTGCAGTCGCTTTTTCCACATATGCTTCGCCCATGTAAGACGTCTGTCCAGATGGAGATCGAGGTATTTGACATCTTCACTCTGAGGAAGAACGATGTTATTTAGTGACACAGCAGGGCATGTGCCTTTCCTAAGAGTGAACGTGATATGAGTGGATTTGGTACCATTAGGTTCAATCCTTCATTTTTTCACCCATCTCTCTACTTCATTGAGGTGTTCTTGAAGGTATCTAGAGGCGATATTTAGGTCTTCATGTGATGCCATTATAGCAGTATCGTCAGCATAAGTGGCGGTCTCCGTTCTGGAGTTAGTTGGCAGATCGGTGGTATACAGGAGATACAGAAGTGAGCCAAGCACACTGCACTGTGGGACACCTGACTTTATAGGAATCAAGGTAGAGTAGGCATCTCCATACTTTACAAGTAAGTGTCTATCTGTGAGATAAGATTTTATTAGTTGGCAATACAGATGAGGCAGGGTGGTCTTAATTTTGTAAATCAAGCCCGCGTGCCAAACGTTGTCGAAAGCCTGAGAAATATCCAAGAATGCTGCAGAACAGTACTTCTTATGCTCTAGGTCTTCTCTAATCTTCTTGACCACTCTATGTACCTGTTCTACTGTAGAATGGTTTTGTCGGAATCCAAACTGATGGTTGGGTATTAATTGCTTCTCTTCGAGGAGTGGTTTCAGTTTTGCAGCAAAAATCCTCTCGAACACCTTAGACAAAACAGGCAAATTACATCCGGCATCTTATTTGTATCCGTTGGCCAGTATGTTGGATGCCCGGTAGAAAGCTGCTGCAAATTATTTCCAACCATCGCTTGATAAAGTTGTTTACCACCTGGAGTGACTAGTCTTGAGCCCCAGTGATTATGTTTTGCATTATGGTCTCCTCCGGCTATAAACCTGTGCCCAAAGGTCCTAAAATAAGATTCAAAATGTTCGCTTTTAATGGTTACATTTGGAGGGCAGTATACTGCTGCTAGAATTAGTTTACCGTTCCAATCTTCTATTTCCACCGCTGTAGCCTGTACGTTACATTCACTGTGTTTGGCAACTTCATTTTGATTTTATTTTTAATAATGACTGCTGGTCCTCTTCGAGCGGCTCCCGAAGGATGGTTGGTGCAATATATCGAATATTTTGTAATTTTGATAAAGCTTTTCGTGGTCATATGTGTTTCTGAAATAAGAAGAACATTTAAATTGTGAGTTATAATAAAGGATTTAATTTCTTGGCCATGATTAACCAAGCCGTCCTAAGTAACATTTGGTGCTGAAAAACTTGGCCAGCAAATTATTTGCTGCCATTGCGGTCTGTTAGCTTAAAATTCAGCTGATTTTCAGCTTCAGCACATTAGCTGAATTTTAAGCTGACGTTTCGACGCGTCAGCTTCAAATTCAGCTGTTTTTCAGCTTCAGCAAATTAGCTGAATTTTAAGCTGACGTTGCGAAGCGTCAGCTTCAAATTCAGCTGTTTTTCAGCTTCGGCAACTTAGCTGAATTTTAATCTGACGCTTCGATACGTCGTACGTCATACGTCAAAATTGAAGATTATTATAATTATTACAAGTATACATTCAACAAGTACAATCCATTAATTAATTAAAATTAATTAAGCTTACGGTTCAGTTGAGCAAGTGTTTTTATAAATCGATTTATTATTTTATGAACACAGCAGTGTAGAACAATAATTAAAGAGCTATACCCAAGTAACATTTTGTGTGAATATCAACTGCGAGAGTGCTGTTGTCAGCTTGAAATTCAGCTAATGAGCTGCGTCAGCTGCTGATTTTTAGTAACGTCAGAAGCTGAATTGCTGCTGAATTGCTAATTTGGCGGCAAAAAAACAGCTAAAATTGCGCTGCGTCAGCTGTTAAAAATGCTGACTCAGCTGATATTTAGCGCTGAATCGGCTGATATTCAGCGCTGAATCAGCTGATCTTTAGCGCTGAATCAGCTAATATTCAGCTGATGTTCAGCGCTAAATCACCTGAAATTCAGCTAAAATTCAGGTGATATTCAGAATTTTGAACAACTATTAAAAAAATTATTTTAAATTGATAATTATATTTATCTAATTAAATTGTCGCTCTTTCAATATTTGATCGTTTAACAAACATTTATAATACAAATTATATTATTTGTATTTTATATTATCAATTGATTAGTAATTTAAAAAATGGACCAACATTTAAAGTGCACAAAATTTTCAATGTAAATCTATAATTTATTTACAAATGCAATATTGGGCTTTCGCTTTGACATAAATCGCATAAATTCGACCACATGGTAAAAGTAATTCGCAAAAATATCATCAATCGTTTAACTTTATTTTTCCATTTTTTAATTTTTGTCATTAGTAAGTCATATACTTTCGCGTGGTAATTATATTTTTGAATATTTTATAAAATTTTGTGCAGGTTTTTCCGGATCCCCAATGCAGATATATTTATATTAATTTTATTTTCATTTTTTTTCATAGTAAAACAATTTTTAAAAATATGTTAACGATTATAATCGATTTATGCAAAATTAGGAATTTTTGTGTTAATAATTAATCAAAGAAAGACAATTTTTGCTATTTTTAAATTTCAATGTAATCGAATTTAACACGATAGGTGTTTTTACAACATTGTAGCTAATTTAGTGTATTTTTAAAAATTAAATTTTTATAAAATTAAAATTGTCGCAATTTTGTAACTATATGTTCAAATCAATTGTAAGAAAATTATTTTGGGAAACTCAAATTTCATAATCTAACTAATGAGATTATACAAATAAGGAAAAAGGTATTTAGAATTTGTAGTAAAATTTTTTTGCGTAAGTATTAATTTAAAAATTCAAAATTTTGAAAAACCAGCATAAATATAGTGGTGTGTATTTAATTATTTTTCGATAACTGATGGTCAAATACTCCACACAAAAATAGATTGAATATATTATTTTAAAAAAATCAAAAAAGTTTCATATAGCTTCATAGCCTAGACAGGCAGTTAAACTTTCAAGTTCCTACTTGAACTTGATATGATAGCTTTCAAATTAACTTAAAGTTATACATAATAATATATAAATTTAAAATTAAAATTACTGTAATATTTCAGATTCTATTCTAGGATATCGTTAACGATATAAGATACTGCTACTGATAAAATGATAAATAAATAAATAATGTAATAAAGATATAATATATTTATATTTTTTGATGTTAATGAAAATAATAAAATAAAATATTCTATAAATTATAGACGACAATTTAATTAGATAAATATAATTATCAATTTAAAATAATTTTTTTAATAGCTGTTCAAAATGCTGAATATCAGCTAAATTTTAGCTGAATTTCAGCTGATTTAGCGCTGAACATCAGCTGAATTTCAGCTGAATATTACCTGATTCAGCGCTGAATATTCAGCTGATTCAGCGCTGAATATCAGCTGATTCAGCGCTGAATATCAGCTGAGTCAGCATTTTCAAGAGCTGACGCAGCGCAATTTCAGCTGGTTTTTTGCCGCCAAATTAGCAATTTAGCAGCAATTCAGCTTCTGACGTTACTAAAAATCAGCAGCTGACGCAGCTCATTAGCTGAATTTTAAGCTGACACAGCGTTCTCGCAGTTGATATTCAGCACAAAATGTTACTTGGGTTGGCGTTCTAGATGAAAATTTTTAATTTAGTGTTACTTTCTATTAGGGGAATGTTGTCAAAATTGGCCCGTCGTCTAGGTCGGCCCGTCGTCTAGGTCGGCCCACTGCGATTTTTCAGTGTAGATCACTGAAACCACCTATGTGCGAGTGGGGCAAAACATTCCTCAATGACAACAAACTTTTCGTGCCATTACTGATTTTGGAGTGTAATGTTGAAACGTGTTGTGCACTCATTTACTGAACTAAGACAAAAAAAGTTTTCTACCAGCTGCAAATAGAGCATGAAAACTTGGATGAAAAACATTAATTCGTTAAGATAAGCATCTAAAATGTGTTATGTGAATAGTCTTTAAAAATTATTCAAGGGAAACATTCAATTTCGCTACCTGTTTGGATGTAGTGTGACGCGATGTGATGATGGAACTTGTTGTCAAGGTTAGACCGTTGCAAAAAAAACACGTTGGTAAATGCATCATCTGCTTGGAAGCGAATGCTTCGTCGCCTGAACCGCAACAACTCTATTGCATTCATTAAATGCAAGAAAAATGTGCATTTGAAATGTGCCAAAATGGCAAGAAGCTATTTTATTTGCCAAAACGATGATTCGGAATGATGTGTCATGTAAATCAGTTCTCTGCGATATTATATTATAAAGTTTCACTCAATCGAATAAAAATAAAATAAATTTGATTTATTATTTCATTCAGTCAATTTTTTTGCATGAATTTGGCAATTCTCAACGGTGGGCCAACCTAGACAGCATTGGGCCAACCTTGACAACATTTTTTTTTTTTTTTAATTCTTGCATAAGTTTTCTATTTTTTATCCAATCAATTTGCGATTGCTTCGAAAGTAGCTTTATTCCTAGATCTTTCTGATCATGTGCTTAAATCAACAAAATTCTTTCTTACACGAAAGTTATGAGCAAAAGTTAAAAGGGTGGCCAACTCTGAGGACATTCCCTTACATTTTACCAATCATGGTTACCAGAAAATCGAGCATCTTATCCATCTTCTCTATCATCTTCGTAAACATCTGTTTCAGATTATTTTGCGTTTGTTGTTGCATACCTGCTGAAACTTGCTGCGGGTTACTAGGGAGTTGTTGATAATGTTGATACTGAGTGCCGTTAGCAGTCCTTTGTGTATAGGAAGAATTTGGATGTGGGTGTACTTGGTTTCTATCAATTCTTGGTAAGGGTGGGAATGAATTTATATTTATTTCCCGATTATTAGTTATAGCTGGTGATTCATTGGTGATACGTTTCTCACGTAATGCTGGAAACCTTTTGTTTTGGAGCTCTTTATATACTAAACAGCCTCTGTAGTTAGCTGGATGATCTTCGAGACAATTTATGCACTTAACCGAGTTGCCTTTACGAGAGCAGTTCTCGGTTGCATGATCACCTGTACATTTAACACATCTTGGTCTTCGATGACAGTATGTTTTTGTATGTCCAAATCACTGACATCGAATGCATTGGGGGATTTCACGTTTCGGGTGAGGAGGTCTCACCCGATAATAAACGTATTTATTATTCAAAAACAAAAAAATAAATTAAAATTGTATGTACTTAAAAAAATTTAAGTAATCTAAAACAAGCAAAAAGTTTAATTAGCTAGCACAATCGTCATTGTCTACCGTAATTAATTACAAAATAGATGTAATTAAAGTTCTTCTGTTCTTTTTACATTTACAAAGAATAAATTAATTAAGAAATATAATTAGTAAAAAAAATTTTGAATGATTCAAAATTTTTAACTTGAATGTTTAAAGAAGTAAAAGCAAATTATAAAATTTGTAATACTCTTTAAAAAAAAATTAACTTTTATTTTATTTCTAATCCTCCAGTCAACATTAAAATTTAAAATCTCTATATTTTCAATTATGTGTATTCTTTCTACATCTCATCTCTTTTTCTTAATTATTTCCTATACAAGAAATATTTCTAATTTATTGTGATTTTGACTTAAATTTGCATGTATTTTAATTTACAGAACAATACATATTATATATTGAAGTGGTATTCTCCTCATGAAAACGAGAACCTTTTGCTATACAAAAAGTTACTTTGGCTTGCGTTATTATAATCGGAGAGTATGAGCTCTTTTTAGGAGTCGATTCCGGTGACAAAACTTTATTGTCGGTTAAAAGTAAAATGCTCTTTCTAAGGAAAATTAAATCTAATCTATTTTGTAAAGATGCAGGTTATTAGGTGACAATTTCACTTTAAGCACATTTGAATTTGGGTGTATCGTGTAAATTTGTAAACTTAGATGCACATTTATTGCAAAACATACTTGCACTAGCATCTAATTTTATCAATTTTATTAGCGTTAATAATTGTGTTAATAATTTGTGTAAAATAAATAAAATCAAAAATTTATGTTCAGAAAATTAAATAAATATACACTTTAACACCTGTATTCATAAAAATTTCTTAAAGTGTCGCTCAGGAATGTTTTAGTTATAATACTGTTATAGGTTATGGGTTACAGCTGATTGGTTGTTTTAGGTTATAAACCGCTTATATCAGTCTTATAACAGTGTTTTAGCGCTATTGAACGTTTATCAATAATGTTTTTTGACATTTTGCTTATAAGCCTGTTGTAACTTTTTATGAATACAGCTGTATAACTTTAATAATTGTTTTAAATCTACCTGTCGATACGCTACTGGCTCAGTAAAATGTGATCGTCGAAGCACAACCGGCTTTGACAACTTGTCCGCCTTGAATCTTTGTTCTTACGTCCCTCACGCCAATTTTTCAAAATTCCTCGTTTCAAACTTGACTAAACCAAATCTTAAAGTAAGTCAAATTTTGATACATTCACAGACATTTTTCATCACTTTTGTTTTTAGATCACTGCATTTCATACAAATAATTTATTGTGTTGTTAGTTTTGGTGTTACAAGTTCAACATAAGATGATTCTGCTTACTTCACCATTCAAAAACGGTTGCTTCATTTAAGGCGAAGCGTTTACTGAAATCAACCCGAGAATAAAGGCTTGTTACAAAACTTCACGATAATATATTATATTATTTTTAAGATAATTACATTCCTTGAAAGAACGGCAAATTTAAATATAATATTATTTTCATTTAATCTACTTATTTATATTTTACTGTCACATGCTTGATATTTTTCGAACGAAATTCAAAAGTAGGTTTCTTGAGAGTGCAAGCATCCCTTGAATTGCTATTTTCTAGTGTTTGTTTATTTACCGTTAGTCACTTGACTGACTATTATTTACCTACAATTTTATACGTAAATACAATTATTTTTGGAATTTTAAAACATCGAGGCATACAAATCAACTTAAAGTTAAAATTTTTTCTTCTATTTAATTTTAAAATCTCATTTAATTATGTAGTTCAATGTAGTATTAATTATTAATGCTGTTTATGTTTCAATTTATCTTAACTTTCTGTATTTTAATTTGAACCATTATTTTATTAACTCCTTTGTTTAAAAATTTTTTTAATTATATTTAAATTGGATTTACGATTTCACTTTATTGCAATTATTACCTTTAATGTAATTTTAAAATTATTTTTGATTTTTGACTTTTTCTAATAAAGTAGTACGAGGTTTTGTTACTGCGGCGTATTTTGATTTACAACGTATAGGTTTTTTATTTCACGATGACAAGCGTACGACGAGCTTAGTGTGGTGGTATATGGTTTTATGAAGTTTGACATTTGAAGAATGCAAGCGGGAAATGCAAAATTCCCAGTTCACTATTACAATAAGGTGTTTTGTTAACATTCTAATGATTGAGTAACCAATGAGTAACCAATACCTTTTAATATAACTTTTTTAATACTACTCCACATAATAATTAATTTTGTTTAATCCGATTTCTTAACCTCACTAACAGCCCACCTGAATATAAACATCATATTGCTCTTACAGAGATATAAATCAAAGGTCGATATACTTAAAATAAACTCGTAATATAGTTTAGGATGTCAGATGACATTATTTTTATTCAATACAGTCTTCTGTGGCATGGCGATAAATTGAATAAAAATAATATTAAAAGTGTACCAAGTACCTACCAGTATTGATTTCGTACTAAGAGCTTTAGAAACTCTTATGTGTAAAATTAATTCAATTATGTATTTTAATAAATTATCTCAAACAAACAAAAATGTTTCCATCTCTCAAAAATTAAAAACAATTATCGAAAACGTAGTTGTACTTATTCAAGTTTTCGTTATTATAAAAGAAAATATTACAATAGCTAATAAATTTATTTCAAAAAGTATGATAGATAATAGGTTGGTATACTTTGAAATAGTTATTAGTAATTAATTTTTCATGCGCTTTTCTCACAAGATTTACATCTTATTCAATCACTTTTCTTAGCTATCCGATTTTCTACTTTTGTGAACAAGCAATTCTCTTTGCGTCAAATAAATATCGTCTAAAAGATAAAAAGGATCTAATAAGATTTAAATGTTACAGTGTAAAACAAAAAAATTCATTCTTCGATCTTGACTTCTATTTATCATCAACCCTTTATTCTATTTATTTCTGAAAACAACTTAAAAAACACTGTTTTCCTGTAATTTCATTAAAATATTAAGCTGCATTAATCTCGTTAGCGTAACGACAGAATTTTATTCAGCACATCGTGGTTGAAGACTGCGAACTCTTCCAATTTACTTTGAGTGATTGATAGCATCACTTTCGCAGATGATTTGTGAAAGCATCTTAAATTATAAAATGCCATTCAAATATTAGGTTACATAGGGGAAAATAATGGTAGTTTAGTGTTTTAATATTTTAAAACTTTATAAACAAAATATTTCGAGACAATATTTTATTCGGACAGGCTTTAACATTTTATATGAAAACGTAGTAAGTATTTTTTTTAAATTGAATATAAAATATATATCGGGTTGATATCAGTGAGAATATTGGGGATAGGGTATGTGATATATTATTTCATCGTCTGGTATTTCCTATCCAATTCTTACTATCATCTTCATAAAGCGCTTCTTGTTAACTTGAGAAGCCGGTAATAAATGTTGGGTTTCAACCCTAGCAGACGTCGAAATCGAGTACGATTGAGGCAAGAGAAGGATTCCAGAGGTTAGTGAGAGGTTAAGCAATTGTTATACGAAAGATCAAAAGAAGCTGAATGGAAAACATCTACGACTTAGCACCCACAAAACTAGTTTGAAATATGTTTTGATTTATTATAAATTTAAAATAAGGTAGTATTAATAAAATGAAAACATTGTCAGTTTTCATTTTGTTTTAAAAGCTTTTTAGAATGGAAACTTATTTGTAGTACTTATTACTGGAAAATAATATCATAATCATAATAATACTACAATAACAATGTATATTACTTTTCCAGAAACTATCACTATTTAAACGGAAAAGAATTTGGCAAATAAAAATTTATAGGATGTAGTTTTCTTGGTCGTTTTCATATAAACGGTAAAGAAATGTAAAAATAAATTTAAGAACGAAACAAAAGCGATTGAAAAACATAAAGTAGGTAAAATATATTGTTTGGTAGTTGACTTTGTTGATGTTCAACTATAAAAAGTACAATTTAAAAGTAAAGCTAAAATGCCAAGGAAATTTGTAACGCTGAAGTATAAAGGAAAATTTTAAATTTAGAAGGCTAATATTTTTTATTTACTTTAGATTTGGATACGATTCAATATTGGAAGTACAGCAGTTATTGGTAAAACTTTGAAGAAGATATTTTATTCAAATTTTTCTAAAATAAGTTTGTTAATTTGACATTTTTTGTGCTCCCTTAGAAATTAATTACTGCCTTAAGCACTTAAATTATAGTGAGAGATATCGCGGCGATTAGGTATACGAAGAGCTTGACTATTTTTAATAAGGTGATTGAGAGTATATGGATTATTTCGACTTTTGTATTTATTTTGTTAGAAACGACTGAGTATTTGTTACAAGTAAGCTGTTGTGATCTCCGAGTTGCATAGTCATTATATTTACGCGATTGCGGATAATAGCTATTAACTGGAATATTTAAAAAACCAGGTGTTTTTATAGTCGACAGTCAAAAAAGAAATCTGAAGCAAATTGGTGTATAAGATATATTTTTGTGAATCGAACAAAATTGAATGAATTTTTATGTTTTATTTTATTCTATTTCTGATTACGAAGTATGTCGCCTAATTGTCATTTGACTAATATTCGTTTTGTGACTGTAGATGATCTACGTATGTGTGTGGATTGATAGAATAATCAATTATAAAATCTGCAAGATTGATGTTTTCCTGTTTTCTTTAAAAATCAAATTATTTTCAGTGAACCTAAATTTCCAGCATCCATTTAAAAAATATTGAGCCAGTATTCCATGTTATCACAATTTGCCACTGGTAGTTAAAGCAATGTTAATTAAAGTTCGTCTTAAAAAGTTCTACTTTTGCTACTAATACAACTACATATATTATTTTTGAAATACACGTTGCCAATCGCATTTAAATGTTTTAATTTTTGTTCTTTTTTTTAAATGCAGTGTTATAACGATTTTAACGATTTTGTTCGACGATATTTGCGAAGATGGAGTTATTCATGTGTGTTATTGTTCTTTATGCTAATGTATGGGCATAAATTTATTACTTATGGAAACACACAGCATATTAAAACTATACCTACTTTATTACGTTTACGACATTTATATTTATCAGGAAATCCTTTTTAGTTTCCTCACTCACAATAACTTTATCTAGGCCATATATTGCAGGTATTGTAATAAATTTTATTATCCACTTCAATTACTGCATTAATTATTACTATTGGGTATAAAATTTGATAATAAAATAACTGTGTAAATTTTAAACCAAGTCCAGGTTCATTATAAATACATAAAATCTCTGCGTTATTTGTACATCGGTTTGTAGTGATTTATTTGGTTGGCATTAAAAGTTAATTGGTAATGAACTACGTAGGATGGTGCAGCAGTTCAAATAAAACATTTGTTTAATGGTATAAACAGGAACCAGCTCTAAAATTTAGAATTGTTAGGAAAAATATCAATTAAACTTTAAAAATATTACTACAGTTTAAAAGCTCCTTTGTCTTTATTTTTGTTAAGAATTATTAAATAAATTTTAATCAGTTAACAAATCATTGACTTAAAGCGCATTGCAGTAGTGATTTTAAATTTTCACTAAGCACTTGAAAAAATATTCCTGCAATGTGGTTTGCAAGTTAAACACTTTAATACTTCGCGTTATTAAGTACTACTATAATTTTTTAATATAAATATTACGATGAAACGATGATATTTAAACCCTGACCATTGATTAATAACTTTTTACAATATAAGTTAGACTTGACATTTAACTAACACATAATGATTAATTTTTTAAAATTGTATTTCAACAGTTTGACAACAGACAAATTTTGTCTGTTGTCGTATTTGTGTTATTATTATAACCTGTAAGATATTCAAAATTTTTATAATTAGTGTATCTGTGTTCTTAATAGAAGGTCATGTCTTGATGTATTTTTTAAACTATCACGTTTAAAATGCACCGTCACGTTAACTTTTGTGTTCATCTTTAAACAACCTTGGGTGATTTATCTAACTTTGTCCTAACCTAATCTGAGCTAACCTAATTTTACATAACCTAACCTAATCGCATCTAAAGTCAAACCAAATCAAACCTAATCTAACTTTAACCCTAAGCTAACTTTAAACTTAATCTAACTCAATTTAATCCTAAACTAAACCAAACTTTTTTTGGTGCAAGAGCTGGGACTGGGAAAATCTTCACAAAGACACCAATCAGATGTTTTGGGTGGAAATGTTAGATTTTTACTCACTAAAACCCCACTTTTTGAAAGTGCCGGAAATTGCAAAAGCATTTTTGCCGATTACAAACCGCTTTTTCATGTTGTTTGCTATCCTTTTGGGACTTGCCTTCTCTTTTAGGCTGTTATGGCTTTTTAAATCTGTGTAGGTAGTGTTTAAAGCATCCGTGGCCCGTCAAAGCTTGTGTGAGCTTATGGTTGATGTCGTCGTGGTTTTTTTCTATTCATCTTTTTAGCACAGGTATTACACTTTTAGTTTAGTTGTTTTCTGTTTCCCTAGTTAATCGCTCTTGTCATTTGTCCGTCATTTCATCTCTGTTTTATTTTTTTATATATCGGTGTTTTGGTCTTTGTATCATAATTTGCGGCTATCTCAGTCAGCATCAGATCTATTGGTGGCACCGCCGATTACTGCTACTGCCTCTTTGGATATAGTGCGGTAACCAGCCGTAATCCTGTATTCTCTTGAAGTATTGCCTGTATGCTGCTACTGTCATACCTTCTATTGACACTGGTACCCCATAGAGTATGACTGAGTTTATAACTGACATTAGGGCTTGTTTTTTGGTGTATGGCAGTCCTTCCATGTTTGTCATCAGGCTGGTAAGAGCGATTGCCATCTTGGCCGTCCTCTTTGATGTTTCTCTGCTGTGGGTGTCGAAAAACATCCGGCGGTCTATTGATAACTTCTAGCACTTTGACTGCTTTTTCGGGTACCACCCGACAGCCCCCCTCCCAATTCGGTTTTAAGATCGTCACATTGTTTTTTGCCGGTTAATAGTACTACCTTGGTCTTTTCGGGCTTTTAGTTTTTTTCAAACTAACACTTACCTAACCTAACCCAATTAAATTTTAAATTTAACTTAGCTCAAAACTAACTAAATTTCTTTCTTCTTTTTATCTTTTTTTTTCTATTCTTTTTATAATTTCTTTTATTTTACGTAGGAAGGGGAAAATCTTTACAAAGAAACTACCAGTCTATACAAAGTGGTAGTATGGAATCTTTACCTACTAAAAAGCCCCTCTCATTGATAAAATAAAAAGTTCTTTCTGGAATTTCGTCTTCATGCTCTGAATATAAGCATAATTATGTTGCAATTAAAGATATGATGCTTTATTTTTAAGTTTTTATTTCTTCTCTTCCAGGACGTTTTTAAATATATTTTTAATTAATTAACAATTCTTACTCTACTTAATGGATACTTCATCGGGTCATTGCTTTTCACATTCCTCATCTTCCAACGTTTTGTAATGAGATTTCAATTAATTATATTATAAAATTTGTTTTTAACCTTTGACTCAAAATTATTAAAAATACAAATTTAAAAATTTATAAAATAAAGTAGCGTAGGTAATTTTAAAAACATAATAATAAAAATTTAAAAATACTTTAAAATGATAGAAAATAATTCCATTAACTTTATACGTTATTATAATTAGCTATAATTTATTTTTCATTTTATACACATACCTACTAGTAACAATAATTTTTTGCCTAGTTCAATTGCATTTCTTAAATTTTAATATTCAAAATTAATTGATGTAACGATGATAATTCATCATGTCAACACAAATTATCTGGATGGAAATGCTCACATAGTTTCACGTTATCAAGTGTTGGAGAGATAGTACATAGATAAAAGAGCGTTTAGATGCTACATAAAAGTCATTAAATTTTACGTTCCAATAAATATTATAATGCTAATTTTAAAACGGTAATTAGAAATACTACAAATTTAAATTTCAATGTAATTTTCCCTATTGTATTAAAATTCTTAGATGGTATCAGCTTACGTGATAGGATATACTTACGTAATAAGGGATGTTAGATACCTATTCTGGTTATTTATTGTTGTCTTAATCTCAACTAGTTAAAAGCTGAATTTATTTAACATTACCGAAATAGAAACTTTATTGAAAATTGCAGAGCAAAAAAATATTTAAATTATTTGAAATCTTTTTAAATTATTTGCATTTGAAGTTAAATTTTTTTATTTTTCCCATGATTCCCATGCCTCCTTACTTTATTGCGGTACATTTACGAAGTTCTAGTTAAATACAAAATTTATCATTTTATGGTGTATCAATTTTTCTTTACTTATGCTTTATTATCTATATCATTATTTTATTTTGTATAATTATCACATCTATGTATACTTACCAATTGCAATCTAAAAATTCAGTAAAGCTGGATCTTCATCGTGAAGAGATGATTTATAATGTTTTACTAGGTTACTAAATAAAACTCAACATTAAGAAACAAATAATGTAAACAAAAATTTCTCAAAATTCCGGAATAAGCTAAAGCGGTACTTATACAGATGACGGATAACTGATTAAAAATCACAAATAGTAAAATAGTAATCACAAATAGTAATTATAGTTAATAATAAATCACAATATTCTTCTTAATAAGACCTCATTAATCTTAGTAAACAGATAAGCGTTTCAAAAATTATTTTTTCGAAAATACTGATGTGATTTAAATGATCAACATAAAAATATGGACGTCCGTACGACCGTTTTATGCTACATGGGTATATTAACCTTTATCTAGCCAATAACTTTTAGAAGTGACTATTAGGTCCTCTTTCTGTAAAAATTTTATCAAATCTGCTCATTAACATAATCTTTAACTATTTAACGAAAATTAAATCAAATAAAGCTTCTTGCTATAATGTGTACGAACCTTAAAATTTGAAAATCTGCCTAACCTAACTAAATACAAATCAAAATCGGTTTTGATGGCGGGCTGGCAAATGAAATAACTACCGAAGATAGTTTTCCAACAAAGAAATTCTGAGAATAGTACGATAACTAAAATTAAATATTTTTTAATAGAATTCGGTAGTTCACATAATTTAGATACAAAGTTGGATATACTTACTAATATAAACTTAAAATTTTAAAGATCATTCATACATTTGTGTAAAAATGGTTCTTTTTTACTTACTCTACTTACCAAACCATGGCTTAGTAAATTTCGCAATACATATTCACAAGGTAACGTAAGGTTATTACAGAAGAAGTTTGGAGACATACATGGACTGCTAAGTTTTGCTGTGGTACCAGTTTTAAGATTACTCCGAAGAGATTTACAGATGTTTTTAATAGAGAACGTTTGCTAACTTTTGATATATATATTGTAATGACCCTAGCTATGCAAAACTTTTAAATTTTTGCTCTATCCCAAAAATTAATCTAAATAGCTGGGCATCAATTTTTTTTATTTTTTTTGAACAAGAGACTCTTTTTCGTTTTTTAAAATTGTTAATAAAAATTAAAAATGCTCACTTTTGTTAATTTGCTGTGGTATTGAAGCGCACGTGTCATCCCAGCTGGCCTAACAAATTTGTTGCGTTGAAACTTTATGCATCGAATAAATTTTCACTCTTCCAATTTTATTTATCACTTGCTTTACTTTGTTAATTAAAACAAACAAAATCATCAACTTATTTTTATTTTATTTATTTTCAAAATTTTAAATTATAATTGTGGGAATGGTGTTTCATCCGCTTGACCATTCGACACCAAGGCCGTAGCCCAAGTCCTACAACCTACTTGCATCGACTTCCTGGTCCCACTCCTACTCTCCCCTCTTTCTTTCTTGTAGCAAAACTTAACAAACTTTATACAACATGTTTATAAATAAACAAAACAAAATCCAAACTTCAAAATTACTTTACAAAATAAATAAATTATGGTTTCGAAACACGACAATCTATATGACAATATGGGCAATGAAAAATATTATGAAAGAAATATTTACCTTTAATATAAATAGAACAATTTAAAATCCACTATTTTAACCTTATACATATAACAACAAATAAATAATAAAGCACTTCCCTTAACCTTTATTTCAGATGATGTATACCGGTTTCGCCTTTACGTCTGCTTCCACAGGCATTGCATTTTATAAATATATAAATTAAACTTCATATTATTGATAAATGTGTATATTTTAATTGATTTACATTGATACAAAAATATAGTTATACCGTGAGCGAAAATGTGATATTTATACAATCAAGACAATTTTTACTATAATGTTATGTAATATCATATACCTAATTCGAGCTATGGAAATTCTACAACTTTCTATGTAAAATAAGTGGTAGATGATACTTTAATTTGTTAATGAATACCATTACCCTACTATTTTAATAAAATATCACACTTACTTTAATTAATTTTAAAAAGCTTGACTAACGTTACAACATTTTTAACACTTTGATATTTCTTTATGGCGTCATACATTGATTTGATTATAATACTACGAGTATTGTATGGCAACAAAAATGTTGCTGGTTTTGTATTAAAATTTTGGTAACTCTTCTACTTACATTAAACTTAATTAGACCAGGGTGCTTTATGGTGAACTGCATTATTATAAAAAATGTGATGCGATTTTAACGATACTTCTGTGGAGAGTTTAAAAAATTGTTCGATAATTTAAGGATTAAAAATAATTGATAACAAAATGTGTATACATCAATTGACTGATCTACATCTAAATGTATAAAAATAATAGAAAAACGGTCATATAAAATTGTGAAAACTAAGTGAAAAGTTCGATTAGCTGCTATCCAAACACATAGTATTATTATGTATAACAAATTATTTTACTAAAATATTTTCGTATTGTCTACTACAATAATATATTATTTTTAACATGCTATGCGTTTCACACAATGTTGTTAAATATACACGATAACACAAACTTTATTGTAAAATCACGTGACATTTGAAAGAAAAATAGTGGAAACTTTTAAAAAATGTTAATAATTAAGGTTATAAATTAATAATCCTAGATAAAAACTTCTTAGTGTTGTTACTATTTATGATATTAAAAATTTTACAATTTTAACATCAATGTTAAAATATTTGAATTTTAACTTTTAAGTAATCTATAAATATAAATAGATATTAGTATATAAAAAAATTTCATTCAAGTAAGCGCAGCGCAGTATATTTTCTTTGTCAGGCTTGCTGTTAGATACTTTTTTAAATAAATATTATATTCTGATAATTTCTCGTTTGTTTGGTAATTGCAACTGACGATTAGAAATGACGATGAAACAGCGATATCTTATGCTCAAAATATTACACAATAGCGGTGCTGTGCTTTGAATAAAATTTTTTTCATATTTATTTATAGTTAACAGAATTTTAATTTTTTAACGTCTTTTGTCTGTTTATGTTAAAATTTATAACTTTTTATCTCATAATATATGATATATTATAAACCTGCTCGCACTATCTATAATAACTTTGCAGGAAATTTGTATATACAAGCTTTGTTCGTAATACACTACACTTTAAATTAATATACAAAATTTTTTATAAATGGATCGGTTTTAAAGTAACTTTCCTATTTGTTTTCTTAATAACTCTCAAACAATTTTTAATCCGTGAATTATTGTTTGCATTTCTAGGGAGTGGGATTAAATAGAATTTTGTTATGGATAGAAGCCGAAATAATAACAAGTTATAGACCAATATCAGCAATACGTTAAAAATTGAAAATAAGTTTGCGTACTTTTCAATGCGATACATCTCTTTTCTACATTCTTGTGGAAATAAGAGCAAATTATTGCAGGTCAAGTTTGATCATAATAATTTATAAAGTAAGAAAACTCAACTGAAATGCGAACTAATGCAAATTGTCATAAAATGAATATATAAGAAAAGAAAGAAATGAGAGAGGAGAGAACGAGACTAAAAAATTAAATAAAAAGACTTAAAAAAATACGAAAGCTACTAGTTTGTTCTCGGTGTGTTGTTGTCCGTCGTAATACAGGTTTAAAATTTAAGTTGTGTAAGTGCCTCCGTGTCAGTGTTAATATAAGGGTTGAATTATTTTCTTTTTGTAACTATTTTATTGTTATTTTTTATGGTTTATTATATCGTTATTTAAAATAATGTCATTTTTAAGCGAGTTATGTACTCCCATAAGGTGGGGCACAGGTTTGATTTTTTTGGCAGACATTATCGTCTAATAATGCTAATTATTTAAATTATTATATTTAAAATGCTTAACTTAATTGATTTAAAATTCTAATAGATTAAAGTAGTAATTTAAAAATAATATCATTGGTTATTATTATTATATTATGTATTTTAAGGTAATAATTTATTATTTGTGTAAGTAATATTGACATATGAGTGGTACGAAATTACATTTCCGCTATTTCAATATAATAAGGTATTTTCTTGTTCTTAATATTTGAATGGTTTAAAAAAATCTAATTCTTTTTTCTGCTTTTGTAGAAACCAATCGATATACTGGCAATAGAGTGCGATATAAGGTTTCATAAACTGTCAGGTACTCTAGAAGAAATACGGAAAAAATCCATAAAACTATAGGAAAGAAGAAGGGACGCCATCATAACGTTGAGTAAAGAGATTTATTCATTTTGCTAAAAGATATTCATTTTGATAAATTAATGCTTCTAGGAATATTTGTTCCGTTTTAAAAGAGAAAATAATCAGCAGATATATTTACTGTGAGCAATCTAAATCCAAATGATTAAATAGCTGTTACTAATTTTGTGAAAAAGAAGATAACAGTGAAGAACGTCTTCACCAATGAGAAGATGAAATGCAGGATAAATAACGCTAAACAAAAACCAAGTTCCGAAAGCAAAGAACAACAGTAGTCTGAACAATTTTTTCTCTTCCAGCGCTAAATAAATTGTATAAAATAGACATAATACTGATAGCAATTACTTCTATTGCGGGAAAAACGATGCCGCATAGCATTACGATCTCTCGTTTGTATTGAGTTCTTGGCAAAGAAAAGATATACCCCGAATGAATATATAATATTATGTCTGTAAAGACTAAATAACTTTTTCATGAAATTGTCTTACATTGCTAGCACTTCACAATCGACAGTTTACTTAATGACTTTTAAGTAATTTGAATAATTGACCGATTTATTTTCAATATTGACATTAGTCTAAGTAAAAAAATCAAAGTACGAATTTTTTAAATAGGAAAGTTACTTATGGGGCACCCTGCAAAATTAATATCATAATCATTAATGTAATAACGTTTTTTGTATAATTATGAAAAATCATTGGTCCAAAAACCTTCTCCAATTAACATGAGCATCGTTCATAGGTACGAGCGTTATATAAACGCTTTCAGAAATTTGTTGTAAAAATAATGTTAAATTAGTAATGTCGAAGGTTAGACAAAGAGTTCACCAACACCGACACACATTAATTTTTCAGTTTCAGTGCTTTATAATACAGAAATTCTGGTGATTGATCACCCCAGAACCAGAGGTATCATTAGAAATATAGCAAATGCCGTGCATTTAATTTGCAAAATATAATTGACGTTGATTAAACTACCTAAATAATGTTCAAATAAAAGTTTTTAATTTTTCCCTATTTTAATTTTCGTTTCTTTCTGTTATAACAAGATAACGAAGCTACCGTAGATATGTTTTGAAGTTTACATAATTCAGCTATAAATTATCTTATCATTTATGCTAAATAAACTTTTTGAGCTATTAAGCGTCTATACCCTGAAATTCGTATATGCTTCTGTAGTTGCGAATATGAAGAATATTTGCAATGTTAAAATGTTTTGAAAATACAGAAAAATAAGCCATAACACTTAAATTACACTTAGTATTGAATATTATACGACAAGCATAACATTTTATTTTATAAATTTTAAATCGAGTTTTCTTTTCTACACTTGTGTAATCCGTTTCTTAAATGTAAGTATTCACTATGTCAGTATCAGCTAATTTAACAGTTGGTTTTAGGTTTGTATCACATGTAATTGAAGTAATAGGAACATTATGGGTTTCTAAACTACCACAACTAATATCTTTTGGTATTTCCGCAAGACTAGATTGATTCGAGGGATTAGTTAATTCGGTGCTTGGACTTTTTACAAATTCCAAATCTGGTGATTTTAAATCAAGATTAATAGGTTTTAAATTATTCTCATTACATTTACATTGTTCTTCGTCGATTTGTATGCTACTAATGGCTAAAGTTTGGACTGGACTCGCTCTATTTCTTGATGATACAGGACTTTGCGATCCCATACTTAAAAACGAGTTTCTACGAAAACCTGCTTGATTTTCCAATATGCTGACTAAAATTTCAGTCGAACTTCCAATAGCAATTGCCGAAGCACTTGCTAAACCGAGCTCTGTTTCCATTATTTTAGGGGTATTACTGTATTCCGATGCAATCCCCTTATTTAACTGTAAAATTTCTCGTGGTTCGGAACGAGTTTCACGTACAGTTGGCTCGTTGCAAAAAGTTGGCAGTAAACGAGGTTGTAAGGGTAAAACATCTGCAGTCCCCGTTGTAGCAGATCTTGGCTGTAAAGGAGCACAATTTCCAGGAGTCACGTGTTCGCCATTATCTAGATCAAAAGAAATAGTAAAAAATATTAACGTTTTTAAATGAGTTACTGAGATTGCGTATATTATATACCCCTTGTAACATTCATATTTATAAAAGTTTCTCTTTTTCTTAACTATTATTAAGATTTACTGACTTTATTATATTTACGATTTAACTTGAGCTCACCTGTGCGTGATTGCAGATTGTAAGGACCATTATGATGTACCACCGCAATACTTGGCATAGATGGGCCTTGCAAAGCCAAACCTATAACATTAACTCCATTTATAGTTCCTGAAAAAAAAATGTTAGATGTTAGTAAGGCAAATTCTGTTAAAATATTTGCTTCGATAAAATTAGTTAATCGGTTAGTTTGCTAGTATAAGCTAGGAAAAAGCTGGCACGAGAATGCATATTATGTTATATAATGCAGTATTTACATAGTTTTTTTTTATGTTTGGTTCAACTGAATTTATGTATTGTAGAAAAGCACACTTGTGGAGCTTAGTTAAGGTAAATCAATGGAGAAAACTGTTATGATATAATAGTCTATAGCTGCGCTTGCGTTTCAACAATCAATAGTTTCTTTGTTACTAATTTTTTTTTAACTTAGATATTACGGTGATATAATATTTATTAAAAGTCGTTATTGTCGTTAAGTAATTAGGACTGAAACAATAACCTTATGACACAAATGAATTTACGCTCAATTAAATACCCATATTCAACTGGGAAGAGATGTGGCATGGATAATAATCTTTACAGATTATGAAACAAATAAATAGAATTACAAGATAATATCACATACAGAGTGGCCCACCGACCAACTTTATTTGGAAAGGGTATTTAATGGCACCATGTTTACCAACTTGCAAACATGATTTTATTTTGTTTATTGTAGCCGATATCAGACATCAATATTTATTTATGACGATAATTAATTCACATCAATTCAGCAGACCAGCCAATTTGTTGGAATAATCGCAAAGTACACAGATTTAAAAGTGTTTCGTCCTTTAAAACAATGTTTTCTGTTTTCTTTTATATATTCGCTATATTTTATACGTTTACTGCTATTATGTTTTAGTGTCAACTCCAGATTATCCCATCAACGTCTATTTTTATTCTCGATTGAGTTATAGCATTTTTACTTGCTTTTCTTTCGCTCCCCTTGCTAAATTACACATGTCTGGTTTGTTTTTTGTCTTATATATTATGACTTGTTTATTCTTCTCTTTTTGTACAAAGAATGAAAATTCTGTGTGATATCCTGCTGATTCGTTTTGTAAATTATGTGAACATTTGTAAATATTTTTATCCCTAATAGAATGTGTGTATCAAATCATTTATCAAGCCAGAATAAAATTACCATGCGGTTTCACCCTCCAGAAGTTAATCAAAAAAGCTTACATCTGTTATATCTCTCCTTTCTGCTTAAATGTTTTTTGTCGGAAATCTTATTTTCCTTTAAATTTATCATATTGTAAAAATTTAAAGAATTTAAAGAATTTTACTGTACTTGCTAACAATATTATAATGAATTTAAATAATATTTTTTAAAATATCAACAAAAATAGGTTGAAGTACTTTATTTGAACAAAGAAATGTCTCTATCTAAAATTTTAGTGTGGCATTCTGTCTAAAAATGTATTTTATTGTTTTTTTTCTTTAATTTATAACATAATTTCCTTGACAATATTGTAAATTATTACTGTAGTATAAACTACCATAAAACGAAAATGATATTTCAATACATTATTTTATTTCATAGTTATTTGATAAAATTATCGTCAATAACCAAATAGGTACTATAGTAAATTTCTAACGCAGTGCCATCTCCTTTCGATTGATAAAACTTAAACTGTTGATGAATTATCAAAAGGTACAGGTTTTACATTAAGTTATCCTCATAATCTCAGTATAAAAAAACAATTTTCAAAAAAATGTAAGAAATTGTTTTTTATTATATTAAATTTAATAAATATTTACAAAAAGTTACTAAAGTGTGAAACAGAAATCTAACTCTAAAGTAAGAAGGTCTAAGCTATTGATTATACTGTAACACCGACTGCCACGTGGCAAGAAAAGAGAAGTTTTCAGAATTTTACAGAATTCTTGGTTTGTATATTAACTAAAATTATTAGTTGCAGCGTTCCACATTTCAAATTTACCAAAATAAATTTTGAACCGGTGTTTTTAAAGTAAAGAATTAAAGAATAAATAAATAAAGAAAAAGGAAAGTTAAAAAAGCCTAAGTTGTTTTTATTTCTTTCAGAAAAAGAATTTAATAAAAACAAATTTGTTCATGTCTTTCCAACGAACTGATCGAAACTTCACTCAACTTTAATTTAATTTTTCCGTGGTTATCTACTTTTACAAACCTAATAGTATAAATTAATAAGGAGATTATAAAGTTTTTGTTTGTACTTTCTATTTTATTACATCGAAATTGACTTGTATATAAAATTTTTTAACAGATTTAAAAAAAAAGAAATATTTGTTGGTGAGAAGTAGCCTAAAAGCAAAACAGTCACCAATTAAAATAAAAAATACATACGAAACTTTATAATTTTCTTATTAATTTACTTTAATTTAAAACAATATTTTAATTCACAATGTGCACGCCATCTGCCGCACGAATTACTTCCGATATTCCTTTTTATGGGTTCATTTAAAATTCCCTAGACTGCTAATTATGTATAAATTTCAGACGTTTGCAAATTTGTTTCGATAAATGAGAAGTATTTACGTGAAGACTTCGTTATTGGTACTTATACTGTCTAATCTTGGTATGCTTTACTACGTGTTGAGCATCTGGCAATAAAGGTTAACCTTAAGTTAATCAGGTTAATCAGGTCAAGTTGTATAAAGCTCGAGTTGAGAGTTAACTCAAAATTAACAAAAAAAACTCATCAGGAACTTAATATATTGTTGTGTTTTGAAGTCTATTTAAAAAACTGTTTTGCTATTTTTGTGAAAATTTAAAGTTTATTTTGTTTTGATTTTAAATTGTGTTACAAAAAATACTGCACATTTAAAAATGTGTAAAATTTTTGTTTTTTTTACGAGGTTGGTAACGGAAGAGGTGCCAACGAGGTTTCTGCCGGAGAAACGTTTGTAAAGTGTGATTGAAGTGTGATTGTGATTGAAAGTTGTTTTATTTAATAAAAAATACGATAAAAAATAATGTTCAAAAATGTTTGTTGAGTCGCGACGAGTTTTATTTGATAGAACGAACAGCTGGGCGCGTAAATAACGCGCATTGAAAATTTTACAACCATATAAGATAATTTTAATGACCAAAAATTAGATTAACCATATTAGATCTAGAATTGGATCAAAAAATTTTAAGAAATTTTACTTAGCAATTGAATACTTAAAAATTAAACATTAGCACTTATTTATGGTACCGCAACGTGAGAGTCGAGACTTTACAATATAGATACTAGCAGGTTAATCGGATTTTCGGCCATTCTGCTCTGAATGATTTGAAAGCTATTTTTGAGACAAGGCGTATAAAGATTGTTTTGGATTACGATTATGTTAATGAATAAAAGAGAAATAAAATACAAAGAATAAAAGAGAATGGTTACAGTCTGAGATCCCTGGTTCAATGCCGAGTGAAGCAAAATCATAATTCTAACTGTTTTCTCCCGGCAGGCAATGTCGAACTACCGTGATAATCTGCCTTAAAAACCCTTTATAAAATGAAGTGGTTAGCCAAAACCCACCCAGAGTTGTAGCGCTACTGTATATTGTCGTGTTTAGAAACCATAAAACTATTAATTCATTTGTTTTGTAAAATAATTTTAAAGTTTAAATTTGTTGTTGTACAAGAGACTTAGGCTCAGGCCTTGACGTCGAGTAGATGAGCGGACGAACATCATTCCAGCAATAATAATTTAGAATTGTTAATTGTTAAAAATCAATAAAATAAAATAAGTTAAGTTGATTTGATGTTTTTGTTTAATTAATTGTGGTGAAGTGAAAATTGTTAAGTAAATTGAAAAAATGAAGAATTTGTGAAAATTTTGCTCGATGTGTAAAAATTACATCGCAACAAATTTGTTTGACCAGGTGTACTGAAGCCAGCTGGAATATCACATACGGAGCGTGCACGAGCAATTATAAGGCAATATGCAAGGTAAAAGTTGCACATTTAAAATTAAATATTTACGCCACAAATATTTATAATTTAATTAAAATTAATCAATTGAAGAAGAGCTCATAACTATTAAATAATCTGTGTTACCTCAGCGAATTTCACAAGAGGGTGAAAATATATAAAATTTGCAAAGTTGGGGATATAGCAATATACATTTGTATAACGAATAAAAAATAAACCAAACAAATGTGCAATGAAAATTTTACTATTATTTTTTTTTTATTTTTACTATTTTTTATTTATATCTTATATTTTTTTTTATTTTATTATATTTTATAATATTTTTTTATTTATTTTTAATTAACCTCAAACCTAACCCAACATTTAAGATATCCAGAACCTTAATTATAGCACACCTTGCCTCCTACAGGGTGTAGAACGTTTAAGTGCACCACGAATAAAATAAATATATGCACATCGATATTCACAGCGCGTATTTAAAAAAATACAGTCTCATTATTAATTTTCGAACGTATATAGTAGTAATATTACTTAAAGCTGTATAATATTACAGCTTATTTGTTTATTACATTGGTTTAATAAATATTACACCAGACTTTACCTCTCCCTCACAATTCTTAGCTTAGCCAATAACCCAGTTCCTAACTTAATCGCTAGCCTAACTTCCAGCACGATTTCTATCCTAATCTAACTCAATATTTATTTGTAGTTTATTCAAAATAGTCCAATTTAGTCCCCTCCTCTTTCTATTACTAATTTAATAGCTTTGTGGCCAAAAACAAAAGACAACAAACTTGCAAGAAAATCAATAAACAAATTAAAGTTCTGAAATTTAAACTAAAACAACAGATTTCTAAAACGCTCAAATTAATATCTTCAAAACGAAATTCAACGCAATTCTAATATTCTAAATTGATTTTTTTCATTTAATTTTGTACATGAAAACATAACAAACTAGTGTGTTTATTTATCTATACTTTTTCTACTTGTTTTGATATCTAGTATTATTTGTTAGATTTCACAGTAAAAATGCAAAAGTTAACGTCACTAAGAGCCTTTATTGGGTTCTATTTAACACTTAAAGGCGCGTAACATGCTAAATAAGCCCATAGATTTTTATAGATAGGTACGTACAATAAAAATTCTTACAGAATTTGAAAGAAGATATTATAATGAAGGGAATAAACAGAAAATCTACATAAATTGTTAATTCAAATTTCAAAATAATCGAATTTGAAACATCAATTTTTCACGTAAGAGTCGTTAGAATTCGCATTGTGTTGACCGTCCGTGTATTCCATGTAAATTAATTACGCACAGCGCTTGATTTATTGGGTAGAGCCACTCATAGTTGGATTGTAGCATTACTATTGCTAACATTATGTTATAAGCTTATTTAAAGTAGGAATTCGTTAATTATAGCTAAATTTAAATTAAAAATAATGATCGGCGTCTTTGTTTTCTGGTTCGATCGCGCTCGAAGAATTTTCGAGTGCAATTAGGCCCAAAAATACATTAAGAAAATAGAAAGACACCATGGGAACAGCCAATGGTATATAAAGTTAAAGTTTTTGGCTGTTTTTACACATATTTTTAAATGATTCTCAAAAATTAATTATTTATTTGTAATTTACGCCAAATCCTACAATAATTTCATTAATATATTTTTAAATTTGTGAGCCCACTTAACGTGCTACTCCCTACTTAAAGTATTAACGTGACTTAAAAATTGGATGTTATCTAACTCCTAACAGCACTGTAAAGAACTCCAGAAGTTCAGAGTAAATTTATCACAATAATATAGTGGAGGGTTGCGACCAATTTTAGGGATAAAATTATCCAGTGGTTTAACTTTCAACAAGTTTTTTCAGCAACGGTGTACAATTGCCACCCGATTCTGTAAAATTCAACGTAGTTTTAAAATTACTTGTAAAGATTACTTTTCGTTGAAGAAAATTAAATTATAAAACAAAATTTTAACCTAAATTCCAGCAGTTGCAATTTATTTTAGGTGTAAAATTACAGGTTAGTTTTACATTTTCAGCTTAATTTACATCAATAAAATTTAATTTTATCAAGTAATTTCACAAAAATGTTAAATTCTACAGAATAAATTTTACATAGTTGAATAAATTTATTCTACGGTGTATTTAATACTTACTACTATTTTCGGGGTAATTTTACATTTTTTTTTATAAAGCACGAGGTTAAACCATTTTGTAGAAAAATTTACTTTTATCAACTAGATAATTTTTGTTGGTAAAATTAAACCTGTATTTTTACAGTACAAATTACATACTTTTATGGAGTGTGTAATTTTCACCCAGAGTGGGGTAAAATTACAATCATTTATTACAGTGAAGACAAAGAATATGCGAGAAAGGTGTAATTTATTTAATTGTTGATTATAATAATAATATTCTATCTTGTTTATATTATACCGACTATAATAATAATAATAATAATACGTAATATTTACGTTATATTTTGTGGAATTATTGGTTATCGTTGTCATAATATATTACATGACTTATGGCAAATTAAAGCCGATACTATTGTAACGTTTTTAACCCATTAGCGACCATGATGAGTAGCTTTAGATGCATCAAAGTTTGATATTGCGAGATTTCCTATCATTGATTATAGCCTAAGAATGGAAAAAAAGTAAAAAAATAAATAAATCTGTCGATTGGGCTTTAATGGGTTAACATAATTAAATAGGCCAGTTTTTCTTTTTTTGGTAATTTTGTAAAGTTGGGGGCAATACATAATTATAATATGCCACCATTTGTTAAAAACAAAATAAAAATTGTAACAAAACAGATTCTGCGCTAGCTTACAACCAAAACGCAGAACAAACTATGATAAAAACACAAAAATTAAGTATTATAGGCAACTATTAGGAAAAATAAATTTTCTATCAGAAAGTCAAGGAAAGTAATTGAGCAGAAATTAAAAAGATAATAGAAGTTTAATGGGATTATACAAATCGTAGTTTTGCAGATTTTATACCTAACTTCTTTATGCAAGTACTTCATTATGCCGTAAATCTAACGCTGTCTATGACTAAAAATTAACGTTATTATGACGTGACTTTATTGTGATTGTCGGGATTTTAACTTTTGAGATTTTCGGAGTAGATCTTTACATACATAATTTGGAAACCGAAGAAGTTCTTAGTACTAGATTTTATTGTGAATATGGGTTTTAATAATTACATATAAAGTAAAGCCAAATAACGTAATATAATAAAAAAAAGTCCTAAGATATTAAATAACGATATACCGTATTATTAAAATAATTTAGATTTTATAATTATTACCCATCTACCTAAGAACTGAAAGTTTTGATACATTTTTTTAACATCTGTAAACATTATAAAAGTTTGATAGTAAAAATTTATGGTAAGGGTTAACTGTAAAAATGAAATTGTGTGAAAGGTGAATTGCGGGTGATACGGAAGATAAAGCAAATTAACCAGTCAGTGGTTGCGTAGTAAACCGAAACGCGAGTGGTCACGTATGAACGTTTTACTCACATCAGAAAATTTTGACTATTGTGATAAATTATCACAAATTCGATATCACATATCGAATTAAGGTAAAATAAACATAGAAACACATTTTAAATTGTTGAGTTAGTATTTAAAAAATTTTTTTAAACGTAATTAATTATAATAATCTGACAGCGTAGCTTATTTTACTTATCTACACTGTTTTAAACAATTTTGAGAACCTAAAATTAAATTATTATTGATCGTTTATGTTCACTCTTATGTAAATAAAGTTTGGTTCTTTGCCTTATTACTTGTATAGTTTTAGAAGCTTTGCACCTCAGGCTAGTAATACAAAAATGATTAATTACTCCCTTAATGCATAAATAACTATTAAGTGTTTCTTAAATAAATAGTTACGCATTAATATACTTTACGCAGACTATGAAACAAAACTTACAAAAGTCTTTGTAGTCGTAGATAGCATGGTAAATTAACAGAAGAGTCTATCTTGTAAATTCATACAAAGATGCGGTTTCTGGTGAGTTTGGATTAGTAGTTTAGTGGTTTAAGATGCTTTTTATTTTTACGAAACAATTTTTCAATTATTTTAAAAAACCGGGCAAAAGATAAGTTTGAAATTTATATATTTGAAGTTATTAAAAGTTAGCTATTTTGTAAAATAGTTTTTGTATATTATGTGCTATAATATTAATTTAAAAAACTTCTAACGCACCGGATACCATGTCTACATGTATAAACTCCTGGGTATTAGCTCTTTTGTATCGATCAAAAACACTTCCAAGATAAATTGAGGTCCTTAAACGTTCAATCCTTCTATTTAGCTTCAAGGAAATTTATGTATATAACTATATAGTTCATACTACTATATTCATCAGAAAAAGTGTTTTTCTTCTTGATAATAATTTGGTAATAATCTGATATCTACCAGGATTACATATGGTATCATTTTGCTTGTTATTCAAAATTTCTTTGAAGTTCGAGATACACTTTGCGGTTGTTTTGTTCACGGATATAGTAATATTAGATAGTTTACAACAAGTAACAGCAAAAATTCCAGCGTAATTTAAAATGGAAGAAAATTAGTCAAAGCATTTTATTAATTTCACTTTTCTGTCGTTGTGTGTAGCTTTAAGTTTTATTGTGCCAAAAATTGTAGTGACCTGTTTTTTTGGCTTTGTACTTTAATTCGCTCGTTTATCAGGGTAGAATTAAAAATTATATCTCTTTCATAAAACTTTTTACAAAAAATAATTACACAGTAGCATGTAATTATCTTCTTATGATACTACTTATGATTACTTCAGCAGTCATTAAATACAAGCAACTAGGTATCAGATCAAATAAATTATATAACATAGAGACAAACTTCAAACTTACCAACTTTAGCACTACCAAAGGCATCCTTGAATATAGCCGGATGATGTTTAATTGCATTCATTCTTCTGTTAGCAGTTTGATCTATATTTTTTCTACGTGGTTGTTCAACAGGAAGCACTCGTCTTCGCTTTTTAGGCAATTTAGATCTAGCCTGAAATTTTTTCAATTACAAAAGTTTACTTCGTTTCTGTAAATTGTGATTTATACTTGTGTGTGTGTGTAAAACCTAGAAAAATTCGAAACTATAACGGGCACAGGTAGTGCAATGGTTAGTACTCCTGCTAAAGCACATAGGGCTCCTACAAACATTCCTGCATATGTTTTAGGTGCCATATCTCCATAGCCTACTGTCGTCATAGTAACTATGGCCCACCATAATCCTTCCGGTATGCTTTTAAAGCTGTTGTGTGGGTTACTCTGAAAATTGAATTTGGTTTATTCAATATGTGACAAGATAATATTGACGTTAAAGCTTTAAAGTTTGATTTATTTGTCATGTTTAACAGTAATTTAATCTTGTTCGCTATATTTTAACAATCGGTTAAGTTGTAGCAACATAAATTTATTACTCTACAATCTATTAATTTGGCTAAACATGTAGTACTCTACGTTAATACTTTATCAAAATATAATCTATATTTCATACTAGAGTGTATTACGTATAATGTACAAAATTATTCAATAATATTTAATATAAAGCGAATATTAGCCTGTGTCATTTTAAAGATAGGAGATGTAAATATAAAGAAATAATTTAAAACTAATAAATAACGTATATCTAAATCCCATTTAACCTTTGAACTATTTATACAATATTTAAATTAGCTATCTGAATTATTAAGTACTTTCGAGAGTTTATTAATTAATACAATAGATATGTAAACATCCTTTGCAGACCTATACCATCGCGTTAATATAGAAACATCCCATTAATTTTCTACGTTATATATTGCGATGTATCCAACCTCTCCATGGTTTGAAAAATATTTATTAAATCCAATTTAATTCAACGTACAAAATAAAAATAAAATCTTAATTTTATTTCAAAAGGAACGAAGTTTGATTTGCCTTATCCAAAGCGTCGAGTTATCAGTCACAACACTCGTTCGCTCAACTATATTTTAAAATTTTCCAATTTTAAATTCAAATCAAAAATTATAATTTTAACTGCTTCTTTTCCAATTAAACCAAACCAATCAAACCCACTACCGTTCGGTAGCAACCCTCAAAAATTATATCCAATTCCATTCATCAAATATTCCAAAAATTACACAATAATGCATTTGCACAAAAATCACTTTATTTATTCAAAAATAATTATCACAATCTCAAAATTAAGACAATTCTCAAAAATAACTCATTTGAGTCCAAAATTTCCGAGCCAAAAATCGGCCCGCTCGCTCTCTTGCGCGACTCGTCGGCAAAAAGCCTATCTCCTCGTCGATTCGCTCCCACCTGTCCAATTCCACAATCTTACAACTTAAAACTATTTAAATATAATTCTCATCAAATGTACAGGGTAGGTGCGAATCCTTTTGAAACACCACAATATTGTAGTGTTTTGAAACATAAAATTCTGATTTTTATTTATTTTGTTAATTATTTTAAAGTTTGTTTTGTTTGAATTTTTAATTTTAGTAACATCTTTTACATAAAATATTGTTAATTATATTGTTTGGGTTGCGATGTTGGTAACAGCTGAGGAGAGAGAGAGCGCCTTTTGCCGAGATGGCGACGCAGCCGGCCGTAAAATTATGTTTGCTGCAAAATAATTTTTGGTATTTTGATGATTTTGATTATTAAAAGTGAGTTGAATTAAATTGAAAGTTGTTTTAATTAAGTGGAAGTATTAACTCAAGAAATTTTGAAGGATTTGTAAAGATTTTCGTGAATTGAAAGTTATTTCACGGCGAATTTGTTTGATAGCTAGACAGCTGTGAACACGTGAGTACGTTCACGCACAAGACGATAAACAATATTAAAAGGTAAAACATCTTAACAACAAATTATTGACCACATTGAAATTAAAATTGATAAAAAAAATATACCACAAAAAATTAAGATTTTAAAATTTCAAATAAGAAGAGTTTTATGCTCATGCAATTATTTGCATGTCCACCCGAAACCACTTATAAAACTTAAAATTAATAAATAATATTTTTAAAATTAAATTTTTTTTACAAAAATTACACCGGGGGGCATCGCAATATATTTTTTACTATATGGTTAAAATTCTATAATTTTCTGTTTACTTTCCATTTACTTTTGTTAAATATTAGTATATTTTTCAAAATCAAACCAAATACCACAGAATTTACTTGAAATTATTATATATAAGTTCATTTCAATTACTTTCAATTAATTTAATTATAGAAATAATCATATAATGCTGAACTGATATACTAAATAATTTTGTATATAATATTAGCTTGTATTCGTCGACCACTGAACTGATTAAAAGTCGATAAAATATAATAAGTGGTTTCACCTAATTTTTGACGGAGACATTTATCTTTTCTTTATATGAGCCATTTATAATTTTATAATTATTTATATTATTTTCCTAATTTCAAAATTAATTTCTTTTATATTATGTGACAGTTACAGCAATGAGGTGCTTTTTATAAAAATTTAATTTAATAGATACTATGTTACGGCAGATGAATTTTTAGCAAACAAGAAAATATCGGAACGTAACAGTTAGACAATTACCGAGTTTTTAAAATACAACTCATGAATATGAATTTGCAGATTTATTAATTACTTTCAAAACATTTCTAAAAGTTGAAAGACGTTATTCGAGTTTGATCAAAGATGTTAAAATGAGTACCAGCAACTAGAATTCGTCGCTTTAAAGATTTGTGTGATGCTTTTAGTTATAATAAGTTGTATGAAAAATTAATTTATTTTTATTGTAATTAATTTTGTTTACCTAAATTAAAGACATTTATTAGTTTATTATGAAGGGAATTTTATATGCCCATATCTTCCGGTTACTACTATATTATTACTTTTACATCAACCTATTTGTATATTTCAACCACAAATACCTAACAAAAAACACTTGATTTGTATTTTTTAAGTAGAAATATAGAGATTAATGGTATTAGTAACCGGAGGGTCTAAAGGTATGAAATACTTTCTACTAGTGATGGAAGAGTTTTTTCAGCCGAAACAGAAAAAGCTTTTTCATTTTCAAGCTGTAGCAAAAAAATGTATTAATTAAATATTCTGTAAAAGGTCCCTGTATCGCCGTGAAACTGGGAGTTCTATAAAATCAGAAAAATATATAAAAAAATATTTTTGAACACTGAACACATATTTATTTTTAATAGAAAAAGAACTTAAAAATGAATTTTTTAAGTGGTGTTTTGTGGTAACTAGTACTATGTAATTTTAAAAATAAATAAACTAACTAAAAATTGTCATTTTTATTAAAAATATTAGTTAAAAAAGCAATAAAAAAACATTAATTTACATTACATTTTTAATTCAATTCACATTCAATTTACATGCAATTTACATTTGGATTTAGAATATTTGAATAAACAAGAAAAATAAAAATCATTATATGAAAATTGATAGAAGTTTTAAAATAATGTCTAAGAATATTTGAAATAATAATTACGTTATAAAAACAAACAAAAATTACGTTATAATAAAAACTTAGTAATACGATATAAAGACTCTTTATTTTACGATTATTTTCCAATCGTATGTTCTGTTCCTATATAAGTACGTATGTGTTTTTTAGTTTACGGTTAAAATTCATTATTTTAACATTTTTGTTTAGTTTGTTTATTTGTAATTATTTTTAATGCTGCATTTCTGCGGGTAGTGCCATAGTTTTGTTGCCAGTACGTTGAGCGTTTAAATAAAACCTTCTTTACACTATTATATTAAATACAAAGGGTTTTGTCAGTAGATTTAATTCACATTGTTGTTTTTAAAATAACTGTGCTTTGATGTTTCTTGTACATAACATAAGAGTCTGGTTATTGAATAAAGTGTTAGCTAGGAGATGAAAATATTAAAGCGATTGTCTACTAAGTACCTACAGAAGTTATGATTATCTTATGAAGTTCTTTGAAAGATGTCAACAATACAAGATGCAAAATAAAAAAAAACATGTTTGAAAAAACTAGCTATCCCATAAAACAGTTGATAATATGTGATAGGTAATATATTTTTAAATTTAATTTTGATACATAAACATAATATTAGCTACTGCTTTTGTATTAAGAGATCAAAAAATGTTGTAATGTCTTACTTGATGGTTAAAAGGCTAAGAAACTGAATTAGAATAATTAAATTTAATATTTTCGATAAATTCTTTTTTATTTTTTATTTACGTGATAGTTGGTACGTGAACGGTCGATCAAATTCGAAAATTCGACTTTTAGTATGTAAAAGTCTGCATAATATTTACCTGCAATATTCAGAAAAATTTTTCACTGTAATTTAATTTACATTTAGTTTTTAATTTCAAAGTTCAAGATAGTGCAAAATAATAATAATTAAAGGTATCGTATTCAAATAAAAATATGTACTACTATAATATACTAACACGGTACAATGTTATAAACCTATTTTTCATATTAATATTATTGTGGATATGGTAAATATCGACAAGAATAACGAGAAACATTGTACGTATATAATTCGTTTTTAAATATAGAAAATATTTATAAATTGCTTATTGGTAAACACGAATCTGGTTGTGTATTATATTCCAGGTTGTTCTTACTGTTATTAGGTCTAATAACTCCGTCTTTGAAATCAACTCATGCTGAAAATCAAGCATATCCCTAAATTGTTAAGTTTACAATCAACTACTTTCTCTTTTTAAAATTCGATAAAAGAGGCAGTTACTTCAATCAAATCAACAAAGGAATCAATTATGTCGGCAATTGAAGCGTGGTATAGAAAGAGTTAATTAAAGTCCATTAACGCTTAATTATGCTCTAAAATATAGGAATGTAACAGAATTTTAATTTCCAACTTCAAGTAATCAAATTAAATTATATTATTAACTAGAAAACTTTGTATTTTTGGAAAAACGATTTAAAAACAACTTTGGAAAACAAGTTGTATTATGGGATACATTTTTCGTAAAAGTAAAAAACCAACTAAGTATATAAATTAAGGGGTTAATTATTTGTAACCGCTGACGAATCAATCCACAACAATCGGTAATTTATCATTTATACGCAATTAAATGTACTACGATATCGAGAATATGTGCTTTCTGTTACTTTAATTTATAATAGTTAGTTGCTAAAATTGTACAACAATTTACTAATAGTTTTAGTTTTGCGCTTAAATGTAGTTGACAGATATTAATTTTAAAGATTTTTAAAATATCAACAAAGGAAAGCTAATACCAAAATAAAAAAAGTATCAATGGCAAGTATCAAAGTATCATCACGGCTTTCACCCCAAAAACATGATTTGTGCAAAAATACATATTTATTTCCGTAGGTATATTATTTTCGTATTATGTTATGCGGTACTTACCTGAAAATGAAAGAAAATAAATATTGATACTTGAAAAGTTCTACCTTATTTTTCTTTATTAACTGCAATTTATTTTTTATTTCAAAAGATTTTCTAAATAATAGATAAAGCACAATAGACAGTTTACTTTTTTCTATAAATGCCTTAATAACTGCAACAGCTAGTTAATTTGGAGCTTGAGTCGGTTAACTCACTTAACTATAACATTTCCAGGTTACAGGTGCTTTAAGTGGGTTTCATTTTGCTTCACGATATTAACGGAGTTAGAAAGTTATTAACAAAGTAAAAAATAAAACAAGAAATTTACGCCGTCTTTATGCCAATCTTCAGTTCTATTTATTAGTTCTTTCATATTCCAATAAATAAGAACATTAAAAAACTAACATTTGAAAGTAAAATACAAAACTTTAGAATTTTCAAATTAGCTGAAAACGGTATAATATTAAACTAATAAGTTTTTTTAAATACAATATAAAAATTGACATGTCAATTATCAATGCTCTTTTTATGAACTGAATTGTTTTTCAAGTAGAACGAAGGCAGACGACACTAAAGTACTTTAGTGCTTAGGTGCTAAATAGAGATATTTAAATTAACGTTTTTAAATTGAACAAGTTTATTAAACTATAATAATATTTAATATTTTTATTAAAGATTTTAAATAAATTCTGATGAAAGCAACAACCTTCGCTGAAATCTTAGTAAAAATATTAAATATTATTTTGGTTTAATTAACTAGTTCAATTTAAAAACTTTTTAATTTAAAATATTTCACTAGTGAATAATTTATATATTTAAATAGAGGTAGCGTAATTTAACGTTTCCAAGAAATATAAGATGTTCTATCTGTAGTTAATGTTAATCTTTCAGTGGAGTTAATCCTAACAACTCGCCAAGAAAGTTAAAGATTAGCTACTAATTAAATAACATACATTCCAATAATATTAATTTTGTTTTATTATAAATAAATTTATCTATTAATTATATGCTTTATGAAATTCTTACAATAAGCCTATTAATGTATCCAGGCATTATATGATATTATAGATATTATATTTATATTAAAATTGATTTTTACATGTTATATGAAATTGAAAAATAATTAAAATCCATAACTTACATAAAATTGTGCAAAAACTATTTAAATGAATTAGTCTGCGACACCCTGTTATAACTTGGTGAAACTAACGTTTCAATTTAGGTTTTTTTGGGGGTTAGTTTAGTTTTCCGGTTTAGAATTTTTCAAAATAAGTTTTTTTATTCATTTTGGCTTCAAGTAGGTATAATTTTTACTTTTATAAATGTCAAATAAATTTGACACTTAATCAGATTTGAATTTTAATTTAAAAGCATAACTTTTCGATATTTTCTACATTTTTCCAGGTTTGCCTGATGAGATTCCGAAAATCGAAACACCAAGTTTTAACAGGGTGTCGCAGACTAATTCATTTAAATAGTTTTTGCACAATTTTATGTAAGTTATGGATTTTAATTATTTTTCAATTTCATATAACATGTAAAAATCAATTTTAATATAAATATTATCACATGTTAATAACTTTTACCATTTTATAGATATTATAATATTATATTATATTATTTTGTTTATATGGTTCACGTGGAAGACGTCAAACGAAAGCTGCTAATCTAGAATAGAGTTAAATTTGCATCTTTTGCATAATAGAGTGCATCCTTTTGAATATTCTAATAAATTTAACAAGTTGGGTAACTTCATAAAGAAATTAAAAATTGAGTTTAGTTTTTGTTCGCTTTCATTATCACTATAGCTTGTTTTGGTTCACTGATGCACAAAATCCATTCCTATTTCTATTAAATTTTTTTTATTCTACACCACTTCCATCTATTTTTCTTTTAAGTTTTTAGATACTTTTTTAATAAAAATGTATTAATTAAATTTTAATTTTAACATTCATTTCACAGTTTAAAAATTTACGTATTTTATAATTATATATAATACTTAATCTATACAAATAGAAAAATAACTTAAAGTATTTATTGTGGTATATTTTAGTAGTATGTAATGTATTTTAACATTTGTTCAGTTTTATTATTTAATCTATACAGTAAAATTAATAAAATTTATATAAATATCCTGTTTTATATTATAAGTTTTCTCTTTAATAGAAAGAAAAAACGCTTTTTTACTTGTCTTGAACGATTTATACGATTTATAGATTACTATTTGATTGTATTATAAAGGCATTTTCTGAAGATTTGGGGGATTAATTATAATATTTCGCTCATTAAACGTATTCGATTCTGAGCTGGGTGAAAAATATTTTATAATTTTACAATATTTCTCGAGAGTAAAACAATAACAAAAAATTGTATTACGCTTGGTTGTTAATTATTTTTCAATATAAAGTTAATTCTAATATAGAGTTTAATTCTATTCTAAATTTATTCTAATTTTGTTAGGTATTACCTACTGTATTAATTAATATACAACGTGTTTCGAAACACGACCGTTATGACCGTTTTAGAATAAAGATTGCTTTACTGACTACTACTTATCTAGTACAAGTACGTCGATGACATTAATATTATTGTTTACAGAGAAATACGATTAGACAACTAGTTTCTGCAGCATATCAATAGCCATGACGTTTACAATGAAAACAGACAAAGAAGAAACATTAAACTTTATTAATATTAGCGTAAATATATCAATACATTCGGCGTATATTGAAAACCAGCGTATAATGACATCACCAACCCGTTTAACTCCGACCACCAGTAAATCCATAAAGTGAAGAGATTCAGGACAATGATCCATTACCTTACCAACACTTTTAACCTAAAAAGCTATCAAAAAGATGGCTAATAACAACAGTTTAACTGCAAACTACACCATTCACCATCAAATACCAAAGTATAATTTACCTGTCTTTATCATACTATAGCGGCATCTTAGAGAGGATAGCTGGAAAACTAATAAAGGTAATAAGAATTTCATAATAAACCTAGACCCCCATAGAAAAACAGCTAAAAAGCGACGCACATAATTATATGAATTGAGTTGCAACAGCTACAGGAAAAAATACATTGGATAAACTGGTCGTAACTTTAAAACCAAACTAAAAAATCATGCTGTCGACTGAGAACTTAAGAAGGGAAGAAAATGTAACTTTTTGGATCACCTACTGGATAAGCGATAATGAGAACATGGGGATAGCCTCAAAACGTATGTTAATTACACATTTTATTAAACAGTGAAACAATAAATTAATACAGTAATAAAAATGTACTCCAGTAGAATTGAATAAATAATTTAATTTTTCTTGAAATGAATAAATATCTTTTTAAATGAAACTGTTTAAATGTGGGCCCGAATTAATGAAAACTTTGTCTATCAGTTGGACAATTCGCAAAGTTACGAATTCAGATGTAGGGCTGGGTAAAAATTTTGATTTATTGTCGTGTCTATTTAAAAGCATGAGAAGAACACCTGACATTTGAATTTTTATCGATGTGTACATAATATTATCGAATTATACTAGGTGACCGGCCAAATAACATGAGATATTGATTTTTCTAAATTTCTGCTTCCCATTATAACGGATTAAAGCGATTTTTATTCCGCATCTAAAGATACCCAACACTTGATATTTTATTCATTAATTATTTTAAAAAACTCAACAGTAAAATTTAAAAAATACAGCTTTTAATAATAAATATTATAAGTTTATTGCTATTAACAATAGCAATGCGGGCAACTATGCCTGCTAATATTTTTTTAAATCTGTATTTCTTTTTTAACAATATAAATATTGTAATATTGTTAAATAAGAATGAAATATCAAGTGTTGAAGTGTTGTTAAAGGTAAGTGTTATTTATCTTTAGACGCGGAATAAAAATCTCTTTAATTTAATACCTTCTTTTTTTTATTCTTATCGGTTATAATGGAAAGCAGTAATTTAGAAAAATCAATATCCCATGTTATTTCTCTATGTTCAGTTCTTTGACCTGTCACCCGGTATATTGAATTTTATGTAAATTAAAAAGTTTATTATTTATTTTTGAAACTATAACGTTATAGATTTTCGGATGGTATATTACGATTCTAGCTTTGTTTTTGAATCGGAAGGTTAGTTGGAATTTAATGTAGTAACTAAATGGTTTATTTGCCAATTTTGATCAGACCAAATTTAAAGCTTGGATCTTTAATCAAAATCTTTTATTTGCTTTTATATTTTATTTTTATGTTTTATGTTATATTTTGTCTCGTCTTATAGCTGAAATATTTTATAACGAGCCTGCCCGTTATGTTGATGATGAATAAATTATCTTTTATTTCAGAGTGGTTTTATTTATCTGATATTCTGATTAGATTGCTGAGCGGAGTTTAGCCATAGAAGAGCAAGGGGTTTACAAACGGATTTGTAAACAAGTGGAAACATCACTTGGTGTTACTTTTTTGCATCCTTAATTTTTCCTTGAGGAGCAAAATTGTAACAATATTATTACGATTATCATTTTTACCACTTTTTAACGTCATCAGAAAATACTGTTAAAATAATCAAACCTAACAAAATATTAAAATAATAAAATTTTAACTGTTAAATAAAAGAATACATACTACAAAAAAAAACATATTTAAAGAAACTAAAATGACAATAATTCACACTTAACAGGGTTGAACTTAGAATATTTGAATAAACAAGAAAATTGAATTCTGAAAAAATTACGCTATAGAAATGATAAAAATTACTTAAAAATAAAAAACTCTGTAATATAATAGAAAATTTCATTTAGACACATGACGTAGTTTAGTTTGGTTATTTGATAAGCACAACATTTAAAGTTTGGCTAATTTTAAAATTTTTTAATTTTTAAATTTTTTTCAATTTTGTTTGGTATATTTGCTCTCACTTCTTGTTATTTTTACTGTTATACATGACTGATGATCGAAAATAATCGTGAAATAAGGGCCTTTATATTATGTTACAAAGTTTTCTATTTTTAAGTAATTTTTATCATTTTTATAGCGTAATTTTTTCAGAATTCAATTTTCTTGTTTATTCAAGTATTCTAAGTTCAACCCTGTTAAATGTGAATTATTATCATTTTAGTTTCTTTAAATATTATGTTTTCTTTGTAGTATGTATTCTTTTACTTAACAGTTAAAATTTTATTATTTTAACATTTTGTTAGGCTTGATTATTTTAACATCACATACTACTAAATACCACAAAAATACTTAAAAAATTCTAAAACTTTTTTAAAGGTGTCGTGAAGTCAGGGCCGAGCCGCCCATATGTGCGAAGTGTGCGGCGCACACAGGCACCAAGGCAATAGGGGCGCCGGATAAAATGCCAGCGCCCATCATTAAAATAATATCTCAAATTAACTATGTAAAAATTTAATTTGCGTTTTATATTTCGCAGTAATTACCAATCGGAAGCGAACCGTTTTTACCTATTTAGGAAAATGCTATATAATACTGCAGAACATATTATTTCAGTTAAAATTTAAAAAATAAAAAAATTATTTATGTTGAAACACTACGACAAAAAAAGAGGCGTTTTATAGGTTTTGCACACAGGCGCTGCCGGTGGTCGGCGCGGCGCTGCGTAAAGTGGTTGAACTGCAGTTGCAATGACGTAATGCGTGCAAGCGGATACTGCGTTAGGTATTAGTTTCGTATAGTAAAGAACGAGTATTAACTATTAATTATATATTAAATGGGTAAACCCATCAATTATCTATTTAAAGAAACAGGTCAACTATTTTTATTAAAATAAAACTTTCTTTTTAAGCTGTAATACAAAAAATTTCTAGTTGAAACCAATCATTCTTTCTTTTTAATATGAATCGTAGTGAAAAAATAACTACTTACGCATTCAAACCTACACGTGTAAATGTTGCACATGTTGCTTTTTGCAGAAAAGGCGCTAGCCTCTAAAATTACAAGTTTTTTTTTTTTTTTTTTTTGTTTGAAATCCCTATATTTATTTACTATCTGTACATGGTACATTTGGTAAGTTTTGTGACTTTATATGACTTGAGAGGCCTACCGTCCAACAACAGTTGCCAAAACTATAATTACAATATTTGTATCTGTTACATTTAGTTAATGTTACATTAATATGTTCTTCTTGGCAGATCCAAAAAATCGGTTCTTTTGTGTCTTCTAATTTGGTTTGATTTGCTTGATAGGTTACTGGCGAGAATGTTTGGGTGATTGGACAGTCTCCGATAATACCTGGTACTGCTAGCTCGAATCTCTTCCTTAACGGTGTTCACTCTTAGATCTCGATGAATAGCTTCATTGGTAATGTACCATGGAGCGTTGCTTATTCTTTGCAGTGTTTTAGATTGGAATCTTTGTAGAATTTCGATATTTGAGTTACTAGCCGAACCCCAGAGTTGAATCCCATACGACCAGATTGGTTTGATGATGGCCTTATATAAAAGTATATTATTATCCATCGTTAGTTGCGATTGTTGACCGATTAACCAATTTAGCTTGTGGAGTTTAAGACCGAGCTGTTTGCGTTTGGACCATATGTGTTTCCTCCATGTCAACCTTCGGTCCAAATGCATTCCGATATACTTAGTGTCTTCTGCCTGGGGAAGAACTTTGCCATTTAAGGTGACTGACGGGCACGTTTCTCTGCGCATTGTAAATGTGATGTGTACAGACTTTCACTCGTTGGCCTTAATTCGCCAAGTTTTCATCCATTTTTGAATCTTGTCTAGGATTGATTGGAGCATATCTGAGGCTATGGATAGATTTGGATGAGCTGCCATGACTGCTGTATCGTCGGCGAAAGTTGCCACCATTACGTTGGAAGAAGCAGGAAAGTCTGCGGTGAATAGGAGGTACAGGATTGGACCCAGAACGCTTCCTTGTGGAACTCCCGAATTTATTGAAGTTAGTGCTGAATATTCGTTATGAATCTTGACCTGAAACACTCTTTCGGTTAAATAAGATTTAAATAAGTGATAGTAATTAGGTAGCTGTTTCTTTATTTTATGCAGTAGTCCATCGTGCCAGACTTTGTCGAACGCCTGAGTCACGTCGATGAAAGCGGCTGAGCAGTACTCTTTTTCCTCCAGACTTTGTCTTATTTGTTTAGCTACTCTGTGAATTTGTTCGATTGTAGCGTGTTGATTTCGAAAGCCAAACTGGTGATCCGGGATAAGTTTTTTTTCCATTAAGACAGGTTGAAGACGTTTGAGTAATAGTCTTTCAAATAACTTTGAGAGGATGGGCAGCAGGCTTATCGGTCTATAAGATTCTGCTTGTTCAGGTGGTTTACCTGGCTTGAGGATAAAAATGACTTGAGCCACCTTCCATAGCAATGGAAAATAATTAATTCTTAGCATTGCATTATAGATGTATGTGATCAACTTTACTGTATTTAGTGGTAAGTGTGCAAGTATCGTACCAGTTATGAGATCGTTACCTGGCGTTTTTTTAGCTTTTGCAGTTTGCTGAATCCCCAGTGATACTTCGTTAACTGTGACTGGTTTTATTTGAGCAGTCTCCATAATTGGTAAGTCTAGGAATTTATGCATTTGTTGCTCTTCTTCGATGCTTATTTCGCTTGGATAAGGCTGAAAGACATTTGAAAAGTGTACAGCAAATGCATCTGCCTTTTCTTTACTATTTCTCGCCCATGTTGAGTTAGGTTTTCTAATTGGGGGAATATGTTGTTGTGGACGTTTAATCCGTTTTGTGGCCTTCTAGAGCGAATAATCAGTAGCCTTTGTTGGAGAGAGAGTTTCGAGGTAATTTTGAACAGTCTGATTTTTAAAGTCATTCAGCATCTTTTCAAGATCTTTTGTTGCTTTATTTAGTCCTTTCTTAATCTTTACGTCTCGGGTAATTTGCCAGTTTTTCCTGATTTTCCGCTTTTCGGCTATAGCATTCATTATTTCGATGGGATAGTTGACGTTATTTGTTGCTATGGTTGAATAATTTGGAGTAGCTGACCATGCCGCATATTGAATTGATCTTGTTAGATAGTCAACCGCATCGTCCAGTTCTTCTGACGTTTTTAGTCTAATATTTAGTGATATTTTTTCGTCGAGCAGTTTTCTGAAAAATATCCAATCGGTTTGTTTATTGTGTAACGAAGGTATTTTATCTTTTTGAATAGCGTGGGTTCCTAGAGTTACCAACAATGGCGAGTGATCGGATGAGAGATCGAAACTAGGTTTAATTTCGGTGTATAACTCTGATATACTTTTGATCACGCAGAAGTCGAGGACGTCCGGGATCTTTTGTGGATCTGTTGGCCAGTAAGTTGGTTGACCTGTGGATAAGTGCTGCAGTTTATTAAGTTCCATTGCTTAGAGCAGCTCTCGTCCTCTTGTGGTATTCAATCTGGAACCCCACAGGACATGTTTCGCATTGTAATCGCCGGCTGCTAGGAAACGATTACCAAGTGAGTTAAAGAATCTAGTAAAATGTTCCTCTTTGGAGATTTCCTGCCCTCTCTTGTTTGGTGGGCAGTATATTGCCGAAACAACAATTGAGCCTCTCTGATCTTTAACTTTGATTAAGGTTGCTTGTAGATAATCCTTTTGATGGCTCTCCAGTTCATTGTGGTATATCGAGTTCTTAATTATTTGGCCGTACCTCCATGTGCTGTACCATCGGGATGGTTAGTTTGATGAACTGTGTAGTTCGGTATTTTGATGTAACTCTTATTGGTAAAATGGGTTTCCGAGATTAATACAATGTCCAGATTGTGTGTTTGTATGAATGTTTTTATTTCTTGGCTATGTTGAGTCAAGCCGTTGGCATTCCAGACTGCGATTACAAGTGACAAACTAATTATTTAATTCAATATATTGTATTACTTAGGTCGAACGATATCATAATTCATTTTGTAGTCACTGTATCAAACTTACTTCAAAGCATGTGTTTTATGTTTAAATTATTAATAGGCAAATTAAATAGGCGCCAAATCTTTTTTTCAGTAGTGACGATTGTTTAAAATCACTTTCTTTAGAGTGAATAGAGCATACGCGACTTGATTTGGTAGACACGAAGTTCTTTCTCTTAATTTTATCCAACCACTTGCGGTGCAATTTTGAATTTCTTTCTTTATTGGGAAATGAAAAAAAACTGTGATTACAGTTTCTTTCATTATTTTTACAGTCGTATACACAACCTTGAGGCATTTTTCTTGATTTTATGTTATAAAAACTAAAAATTCAATAGACCACAAAACTGAAACGTTTTCAATATTTAATATTTCTTTAAATAACTTATGTTTATGCGTCGAATATTTCAACTGTATTTTATAAATCCAATAAATATGAATTACAGTTTCCTACATAAAGCATTGTATAATATTATTTATTGTTGTAAAATTTATGTAATTAAGTAATGTAAAACTGTTTAACTGAACCATTATAATTGGAAAGTGGCGCCCGAGCTATAATTTAGAAAGCCGTCATGTAAAACGTAAAAGCGCTTTATTTAGAAGAAATTGATTCGTTTTTAGCCATTAAAGTAATTTTATATGTAAAAATTGTAATTACTCACCGGTAACAAACAAAATAAAAAAAGCAAAACGTATCAAATCCATCAAGATAATTAAAGTTACCTGATCTTACAATTCAGCTGCAGTTTCATTAAAGTTATATTCACTTAGTTAAAGAACTTATATTAAAAAGAAATCTAAAGGGTCGATTTTGTCGATTATCTAAACAGCATAATAATGCTCATGTTTTCAAGTTTTGAATTCAATTTCAAAATAACTTCCTTTGTTGTGTTTTTTATAATAATGGTGGTGTTTAAGTTGTAGCCATTTTAAGCTAAAATAGGTAAATATTATGAAGCATAGCTTTCAATTCAGTTCTTAATTAAAGTTGTATTGAAGGTATTAGATATAGTAGCTAGTAGCTATCGAAAATTATAATAATTTAATTGCATGTCTAAAGTTGAATCAGAAGTTAACTAAAGTTTTGACTTGGTTTTATTAAATAATTGTAATTGATTTGAGAACAGAACCTGGTGCTTCTAATTGGATCAGGTATTAATAAATTATTGCAATAGTTTATAGTTCAATAATTTATATTTGGGTGTAATAAATGAAAAATGATATACGTAGAAACTTTTGTGGCATGATTTATGAAAGTATTATTTGAAAATTCTAGAGATTAATTTTTTCCGTACATTTTTGCACTACGGTATTATTTATTATGCTTGGTGGTAGATTTTAGTATCGAGGTCTTGGTTATATCTACTTTTCAAAGAGTAATATTTTAATCAATTAGCAAGGGTTTTTAGAAAACCCGGGAAACCAATTTAATTCCGAATAATCGTCTTAATTCTTCAAATTTGCTTTCAAATATTAAAAGTTCTTTTAATTTTCTATCGAAATTTTTAATAAAAGTCTTTTACTTACTTAGGTTCCTATTTTAACTTTATTTGCAATCTGCTAAATTTACATTTGCGATTGAATTTATTTCTATGTAGTTGTAAATAAAAGCTCTTTAAATTTAAAAGCTAAATTGTCACCATCACAATCGACACTGATTTACGTTTTACTATTAAGATAAAGTTCTATATTTTACATAATGCTTCAAAATTAGTTGGGTAGTTTTAGTATTAATTAAAATGTTATATTATTCATCTTATTAGAAAAGAGTTAATAAAAAGTAAGGGGTTATAATATACCGAAAAAGAATATGATAAAAAGTAATTGTAAAAGTTTTTGTAAACACATTTAATTTGCCATGAAAAGTTACTTTTGTGAAACTTGTAATCCAAAATTAATTATGCAAGCTGACGTTCATTAGCCCCTAATTAAAGTTTTATTAAACCTAACATACTTAAGTCTAATATTACTAATCTCTAATCTCACCTGCAATTTCTCTGCATAATAGACCAAACTAGCAAAGACGACAATTCCCAAGACGAGGAAAAACACCAACAATGTTAATTCCTTAGCTGAAGCTTTGAAGGTGTGTATTAAAATTTTCAAACCTGGAGAGTGCCTAGTTAATTTGAATAATCGTAAAATTCTTATTATACTAAAAAATTCTAATAATTCTGATTTCTTTTCGGTATTTAAGTTCATATCTACATAAAAACTTAATGTTGCTATAAAATCGATGATGTTTACAGGTGACTTCACAAAATGTATTTTATTAGGTGAAACCTAAAAACAAATGAAATATTTTGAAACAGTAAATTATTTATATACATTTGCTTGTTAAAAACAAGCTGATGATCGTAGTAAAAAACACATATTACTTAATGTTTTTATTAAAACATGACTAAGCTGGGCAGTGATTAATTATTTCTTTGTAAATAAAATAACTAACTTGGTAAATTTAACTTTTATTTGTTTATTGAACCACACAATACTTTAATTTCTTTTTATATTAAAAGCCGATATGTCTGTGTTAGAGTGGAAAACATCACATAGTATATTATAGTTACCTACAAGTCAACAATTGAGTAAGTATAAGAATGATATTGACACATCACCAATAAATCTGTTGTGCGCTCGTAAGTAACAGCCCTGGGATGTGGAAAACTTTGATATTTCCTAAACCCGTAGGCTTAAAATAATTTGATGAAAATATTTCTCGAAGGAAATTTACAATATAAATTTCTCTGCATAACCGAGCTGTTTGCCAGAAAACAACTCGAATAATCGAGAAATACAACAGTAGAGAATTACTTTTGGAATAAATCGGATTGTTGAATAAGCCTCTAGATCCCTCCACTGATTCACCACCATGAGTGTTGTTCTTACAGGCCGAGATGGTAAATGGTAATCTGACCTTGAGATCGAAAAAAAAAAGTTACCTCTTAGACTTCATACAAACATGACCACAACTACGTGCGTCACAAAAACAGGATGCTTCAACAATTCAATAATTATGGAGAATTAAACCACAAGCTAACACAAATCACGTTAGGTTACGGATGTTTTAACTCTAACTTATATACTACATAGTAGCTTTAAAAAAAAGACACACTTCCAAGATACAGCGGAACTGTTGTTGGCTGTTGTCGGTTGAAAGATGCTAAATTCTACAGAAAAATAAGAAAATACAACGAAAACCCATTAACTAACATTTTTGGTAAAATTGTGTTATGAATATCATTAAATGCAGTTTCTCAAGATCTAAGTTCTGGTATAATCCACTAACTTCTATTAAAATTTTTTCATATGCATTTGATTAAAAGTATATTTTGCCAAGTAACAAAGGTATAATTTCTTTTCTAGAAAAAACAGCTTAGCGATGTTAATAAAGCATGTTCCTCATTTGCGTATTCTTCCGTATAAGAAAAAAACATTAATCAATCATAACGGCTTAACGTTAAAAATAAATTAAAAGAAATGTAAGATCTTAGAAAGCTATAATCATAACATTAATTGTTTTTAGTTTTGTATGATTTCAATTTTCTAATAGTAATTCTTGACAATAAAAATCCATATAGTGCATTTAATGGATTTTTGATGAAATAAGAGGATAATTTAAGTACCCAAGTTATACACTTAAAAACAAACTAACTGATTGTAGCAGATCTTTCCTAATTATATTGTAACAATATTCAAAGAAGAATGTCTTTGTTATTTAATATTTATTAAATTTATTAGATTATTGCATTTTTGTTTTACAGATGTGATCAGACTTATAAATTAAATGTATTATGACTTTATAAGGGGATAATAATGTTTACAAGTGAGAATTTATTACCATGCGCAGATGAAGACACCGAATCAAATGGCTTGGATGAGTAAACACATAAACCAAATGCTTTTTTAAATTTGTTCTGTTTTTGTGTTAATTGTATTAGAACTAATAGTTTAAGTATTAAATAAATTTTGTTTTTTTTAAAATGGTTATTTTTTATTTTCTGAATTTATACCATTCTTTTTATTCAGGGAAAATCAATTAAGTGCATCTTATTTACAAATAGGTTCAGTTTCAATTTATTTTTACAATACCGTCAAATATTTTTCAATTGTTATCATTAAAAACTGTTACATAAATAATCGTTTAGTAATAAAACAAATTTTTGATCCTAGATTTCTGAGGCAATCAAGTGTTTAATATTTTCAGAATATTCAAATGCAATTTACTCAAAACTATGGTTCATGTAGTTAATGGGTTTTTGTTGTATTTCCAGAACTTTGTTCTTTTAAAGTGATGAATGTAATCATCTTCACTAAAGTAAAAAAAAGTATAAAGAAATCTTGCATAAAAAGTTAAAAAGAACAAAGTTCGGGAAAGGCGAAACATGATGTTATTTCCCTCGAAGCACCGACACGATTCCTACTACGCTCTAATGGAATGCAGAAGTGATTTGAGATGTAGGCACGGTTGTGATCATGTAATAATTTTCAAAGAGAGAGTTGGTTTTAGTTATTAACTTTTACTAGTCTGTTAAAAATAATTTTCTTACGCACAGAACAAAACAAAAAAGGTTAGATTCGGTTTAGATTAGGTTTAGGTAAGATTTAATTGGGTTGGGTTAAGTGCTGTTACGAGCAAAGGAATGTGAAAAACTCAGTACATTTCACTCTGAGGAAGGTAGAGAATGACGAGAGTAAAATTGACAGCGCGTATAGTACATCTATGCCATAATAGTAAAACTCATTGGTAGCAATAAGAAAGTACCTTTAAAGAAAGTACCTCTAAAACATCTGAAAATAGTAATAAGCGGTAGAGGTAAAGGTTCTTTACCATGACCAGCGAGTAGACTAAGTATGGTAATAAAATACCTGAACAGGCGAGAAGAAATAAGTCTTTAAATAAAAACCCGTCAAAGTCACTTGCAAAAGTTGCAAAGAAAGGTGAAGACCAAAAACAGTAAAAAAGACGGGAAAAGTTTCCAACCAAGATCTTACAACAAGAGAAAGCTACAGGAAATTGGCACTAACTTAGTTCTTGGTCAATTCAGAAAACTAACGGCGGGACATAAAGTTGCGATGAACCCTTCTAAAGCAGTCCACCCCAATGCGAATAAGAAGAAGTTAGTTGGTTAGATTAAGATTAACTGGGTTAAGTTGAGTTAGGTTAGAATTATTTCTAATATGTTGATTTATTACGATCTTATGTTGATTCTTACGTTTACGGTGTAAACACTTACTGAAAAAGATATCTAAATTAATCTCGTAATTCAAAATATTATCTGAATTCAACTTTTAAATCTGAAAAGCAAAACGTTTTAGCTTGCCGGAAATGATGTTACTGCGAAAGAGATTGCCAGGGAACTCTAAATACTTTTTTTTTAAGTTTTAAATTATCGAGAGTAAAATTATCGGGCGTGAAAATGCCTATAAGTCAAAGTTTCATGGAAACTTTCCTGGAAAGTCCATTTTTAACCAACATGGGCGTAGAATCTGATTAGTTCTTTTTCTTATATGACTAGGAGTTTTATTTTGTATTCTGTGAAAAGTTTGATCATAAAATATAAAAATAAGGTATATCTATATTTAATTTTCTTTTCAAATTGTCCATATGCTACAAGAAATATATCCAATATTAACTCATCGTTCTACAAAAATTTACAAATTTACAAAAATAACAAACACTTTAGAAGACCTGCTATCCGAAGATTCGGATCAAAGCTAAAATGAGCCATACTAACAAATCAAGTAACACCGTAGCATTCTTACAATGGAACTGCAATGGACTAACAAATAATCATTATGAACTACACCAACTCATATCCAAATTTAACCCAAAATCAATAGCAATACAAGAAACGCATCTATTACAAGCAAAACAATTCAACATAAAACAATACGAACAAAAGCAAGGAAAAACTATAATCTTGGCAAAACTAGAAGAGAAATATTAGCTGATCATCAAGAAAATGTAGAAAACCACTACAGCTTCCTATACCAAACCGGCATAATCAAACAAATTTAAATTTTAAATACTTTCTTACTACCACCCATCAGTGCTATGATCCTGTAATTAAAGCACTTAAATAAATTAAAAAAAAAAATTTTTCTTTTACGCGTAAAATATTACTCCTTCGTTGTTCTTGTTTTACTATTATACTTATACCAGGTAGCACATAATATTGCGAGTTTAAAGCAATATTGCAATGCTCGGTCAATATTGCTACAATATTTTCTAACAATATTGGTGTGATATTATTCAAATATTTATTACCAATATTGGTACAATACAGTATTAATATTGAAGCAATACCGATTAAAAAATTCCGCCAACAATATAATATAATATTACAAGTGAGAAATCGACATTACATTATGATTATACCACAAATTTGCTTGTTTGTATATAACACTTTTTAGACTCTCACAATATGTAGAAATGAACTTTTAGAGCAACAATCATTTATCTGGTTTAAAGAGACAAAAACTGATAAAAAATAATAAGTGGCTTAAGAATTCATGAACTGTAAAGAAAAGAAAAGTTTATCGTATGATCTTGGAATTGCCAATAAGATTTTTTGATTGCTATGAAAACCTCAGTGCAACTTTAAACGCGTTTTTCTCAAGTTGAAACAATTGTCAATGCACACTGATAACTACAGCTACGTTTTCAAAAAATTAACTGCATTTACATAATTACTTTTCTCTTAACTCTGCCCAGCTTTGTCACAAAGACAACAATTATTATTTTATGACTTTGTAGATAAAATTAGATTTCCATAAAAATATGCTAGAAGGTTTCTGTACAGTAGCTTTACTTCGCAATTCATATGCACCATTAAATTTTAATGTTTATTAGTGTACTACGTAAAGTTCGTAAGTAATAGCTTTTTGACATTATGACATTAACGTATGACTAACAAGCAATTATAATACATCCTGTTTTAGAAGCTTTCATCCATTACAAAAATGCAAATTTCTTGGTAAATGTAAACACAAACTCCAATCATAAATTAATTTTAACAACAAAGCGTCACAAGCATACAAGAAAAATTGTTTATTGACTGCGTAATTTTTTAATTACGTGCACATTTTATTTGCCAAAAAAATAGTGAAAATACAAAATACTTACTATTAATCTAATCGATAATTCAAATGTAAACCAAGCGTTGCAAAAATGTTCGATTGTAACAAAGAATGGAAGAGGTTCTGTGCAGTTTAGATTTTCTATATCGTTTTTCCATTTGAAATTACATTTTAAACGCATACCTGGATGGGTTTTTAAACAAAACGAAAGCACCGATACGCAAATAAAGAAGACGGACGTTCCAGCTACTACCTATAACAAAACAAATCGATAGATTTAAATTTTCAATTTTGCTGCAAAATAACATTCGTGATTTCTAGAAAGTCAACAACAGGTAAGCTCAAAATTCGCGTTTACGCAATTGGTACATTTCCCTTGTTCTATTGCTATAAGTTATCGTATAACAGTATTAGAATAGACAAACTGGTTCAAATTAACACTTTAGAGAAAATTTAATAAATCTCAACACAAGTTTGAATAGTTATTATGCTCATACAGTTTGACTAAAACTTAGGACATGTTAACATGCTACTGCTATAAGCAAACAAATAAGATTATACTAATTTTTGTTTGGCCAAGTTGGATTAGTACAAACAGTTCTATGAGCAGAACAAAGACCTTAGTTATATGTCTGTATAAACCGATTCTTTCCAACTTCACCACACACATCACCTTTCAATAGAAAAAGCCGGATATTTAAATAAATAATAAAAAATCAAATTACCTTAGCTGCCGTCGACGAAGAAGGCTCTTCAAATAAAGCCCAAACCCTTGGCCTAACTCGTTGCCACCTTGTGAGAGTTCCTGCATGATAAGCTTCTTCGTAACCAAACATGCGTGCTACCTCTTCATCACTTGGTCGTCCTGAATCTAAATCCAACTTATCTAAAATTGCAAGTGTAGCCTAAAACAAAGACATTTTTATTGCTTTCAGTTCAAATTTTAATTTATTTTATAATTAATTAATATCATTCAGAAAAATTTAAAAGGCCATAAATGAATATAAAATCGTTTTTAAATTAAAAGCTTTGATGTTGAGATTAGTTTTAATCTGATCCTTTTATCTTTGATCGCCTATTATGTTTTTTTACATAATTCATCTAAATTATGGTACATCCTAAAAATTGCTTTAATTAGTCTGGGAGGTTGTTAATTAGCTTCTATAAATTTCAGCACAAGAAGCGTTTGTACGAAGCGCTGATAAATAATTAATTTTTTTCAGTATACATCCTAATTTATACTTCCTTTAAAAAACAAAACTCAAAGGATTGGATAAGCAATTTTAATGAAACGTTTAGAAAATTTGTAGATTTAAGATAAAATAAAAGTTTCATCAAACAAATGAATTAAAACAGAAAGCGTTATCTGGCAGCGGATGTTGACAGCCTAAAGTCGGCATGCTTGAAATCAGATGATTAATCTCGAACTGTAGTACATTATTAAAGTTTTCTGAATTTATTGACGTACGTCAGGTAGATTGTTTAGGGTCAGTAGAAACGACGACTTTTTGAACCAAACCATCGTGGAAATATATTCAATGTATGCGTGTCCATGATAGTAAATCATCGTCGTAGTCTTCTCTTTCAACATGGAAGCGAACATCATTTATATTGAAATACAGTTTTCTCTCATGAGTGCACAAACAAAATTTTTATTCATATCAGAACACTAAATTCCATCCTAGCTATAACCCATCCTGCCATCCTGTATGCCTAGTTTACACGGGGTGAGTACTCGGTTTAGTGCTCCAACAAGCAGCAAGGTTTAGTGTTTCGCATAATAACTACTTCGTGCATTTTTTGCTCACATGTAAAATGAGTAAACTTCATGTTTTAGCCAACAAGGTTTTAAAACTCTTCTATTTTATTGAAAATAATACAGTAAATTCTAAATGAAATTAAAAATAATGAAAGCGGTCGATTCTGTACTATGTAATACCATGTAATACCTACACGTCTGACGTGCAGTTACTATGGTAAAATATGAGTAGATTAACGAGATTTTTATGTAACTTTAAATAACACTAATTTTTCATACTAACATTTTTTTTGCATTATATATAATTAACATACAAATGTTATTATAATACTCGTATTTGGATTAATTACTCTAAGTACAATGACACAAAATAAAGCTCGAAAACGAGCGTAAATAAATACATAAATAAGATATTCTCATTCAGTTCTTTTATTTTTATTAACATTCAGATTTTTACTAAATATTTTTAAAGAATTGCCTTAAGCCATACCTTAAAATCATTATCTCTCTAGTGCTGTTACACTCAAGTATTTTTCAATTTAATTTAATAACCAATTATTGCAAACTTTAGCGTTTTATTATACGATTACTCAAATAATGCATTTATATGTTATTAAATTGAGAATAAAATAAGTTCCGAAAACATCCAGATCAAACAGACTGGGACCCGCTAACTTCACGGTTTAGTAAACACGAGCACGTTGGAGAACCAGCATATGCTACGTAAACACAACTCTTTTGTTTGTGATAAACCGCGCTTTTAAAACTTATAATTCTGATTAATCGCAAGATTTTGTATAAATATGCCGTAAGATATAAAATTTACTTCATAATATTTCACTATCAGGCTCTTACAATAATTCAGATATTGATCAAAGAATTTACGTTTTCCTTTGGTTTTATTTTGTTCTTCCTGAATATATGCATATTTAGTATGTATCTTTCCGTAAATAATGCATAAGATAATTTAATACAAAACTTTTTTTTTGCTCTCAACATTAATTAATATTAGAAACAATTTTATTTACGTAAAAGCATGCATAGATAATATTGAACATTAAGTTTTACTTGAAAAGGTGTTCAAGCTGTTACTGTAGATTCAAATCTCCAAATATAAACTTAAAATATAATTAAATAAATTATATCTTTTCTGATGCCAAGCGTGCATTTAAGTTACAAAAGTTTACCAAAAAATTTAATCATTTAATAAAAATCAAGTGTTAACTTGAAATTACGCTTTATTAATTAAGTAGCTTTATGGCCCCACGTTGGTTGCCGTGATCTTTCCTAATTTTAAGAGTCCATCACAACATTTGTAAACATTTCGTATGTTCAAACTTAAACTTTTAAATTTTATTAATTTTGTTTTTATACAAACAAATGAATGAAATTTGAATTGTTGAGACGATTTTTTCAAACGCATTGTTAACATAAACAAATTTTGTTGTAGAATTTGAAAAAACGCACAGTTTTTGTTGAAATATTTTACAATGCGCAAAAAAATACTAAATACCGCCCACACTTAAACAGAACTTTCTAAGTTTTATTTATAAATTTTATTGCCCTTACTTATACAAGTACCGGGTTAAATAGATAATCGAGGAAAAATTTGTTTTATTGCATGTGAAAGAAAATTTGAAGGAATTCGGGAAACTTGGAAAAAATCTTAATTCCAAAAAATGCAAAGAACTTGAAGAAATACTACAGTAAAATTTTGTTTTTGCTCTCTACTTTTTTGAAAAAAATTTTTTAAAGCAATTCAAGAGGAAATTCGAGAAAATCTTAATTTTAGTATAATAATTCTTGTTATTTAATACTAAATAAACTACTGTAGTATTACGTATTGATAATAATTAAAAAACTTCCCAAAACAATTTTGCATTCTATTTTCAGTTAATCTAATTTTTCAACGACGATAAAACGACTTACTGAAACTATAAAGAGCGTGTTTTTATCAAAAATTTAAAAAAATGTAAATATTGTAAAATTTAACCAGTTAGATGATTTAGTATTTTGTTCGATGCATTACGCAATTACGTAAATTAGGGAATTCCGTCCCTGCAGAACGAGGGAGCGTAGCAAACGAGTCCTTACAAACATACAAGTTAAACAAGAAATAAATTATATAACGTGTTAAATGTAAGATTTTATTTAATTATAAAAAATATCCAATAAAATTTATTTTATATAACAAATAAAAGTATAGCAATCGGCAGTGATTAAGGTGGGAGGAACACCAATGAACTACACAGTATTATTTGTATTATACCACACTACTTATTTTGTGGGAGTAAAAAGTGTAGACCCTACACCGATTTTTATAACAAACGGTTTATACTAACTGCACTTTTTACATAGATGCATAACAAACGCTTTTAGTGTAGTCAGTGTAGTTCGGGTTGCACTGGGACTATGATAACAAACAGAGATAATATTATAATTTCTTAGTATTTCATTGGTACAGAACTCGATTGCACAGTTTGTGCGGCCTGAAGGCAGCACTGATCTTGTTTTCCAATTTTATTAAACTATAGAACTAATTTTAAAATATCAGTCAAAATAGTTTTTTTTATCGGTTAAAAAAACCCTATTGTTTGAATGGTATGGAATTTGATTGGCGTACAAGTCGATCGCACAGACTATTAGGCCGAATACCGTATTGACTTAACTCTTTCATAACTTTCTAATTTTTAAGATTAATAAATACAAAACTAAATAATAAACTGCCATATGCATATTGGTATCTCACAAAAATTAATTTTTCTATTTTCGATTATTGACATTAAAATTATAAATTTCAAATAATTATTAATAACTTTTGTATTTACAAAACCTATTGAAGGTTGATCATGCAAAATAAGACTGTCATTTCAAAATAAATAAAATTTGTAATTTTGTGATGAAGAAAATTATTATAAATTTTTGTAAGGCCTGCGGGTTTGATTTAAATGTTTATCGAGCTGTTGATTATTAAAGTTCGATAAATATTTTCTTCTTAAACTTGCAAGTAAGATTCAATCTATTTAAATTTCGTTTAAAATACCATAACATTTTAAAGTTTTTTAAGATATATAGAGCGTTATTTTTAATGTTTCTGTCTATTATCCTTGCAATACTGAAATTAAGTTTTTAAAACATTTCAGTTGTGCAGTGGTATGTAAAGACAATTGCTCATTCATTTGCCAGTTCAAGCGATCAGCTGTTGACACCAAGATGCACGTTGTCAGCTTAGGAACAGTCCAACCATTTTTTTCGTTATGACTAGCTTTGTGTTTTGCATGGTACGTAAAGCTCGCGGTTTTCTTGTTTTTATGTTAAAGAGGGAAAAAATCATTTTTGTCTGCTATGTAATTCTTAGTTTTGTTCAGCTTTTGGCACGTGTGGTGAAGGCGGCTGCTTAATGGATGTGATCCATATACTGCTGACGCTATCGTAGTAAAGTTTTTGGATTACTGGCATAGCTCAACTACACTATTAATACATTTAATCAATATACATATGTATTAAATTATGGGTCCGCAATAAATACAAGCCGACTCATTTTTTCTTCAAGTATAGAAGTTTATTGGCTCTTACTGAACAGAACAATAAAGTTGACATACCTTTATTATTTACCCACATTAATGTGTTTTTTAACTCTAGATACACAAATAACTATTATTGCTATCGTAGAATATAATCACAATAACCGATTCCCTACAAGCTGTCATGGGCATATAATGTAAAACTGTATCAGCACGAGTGAACTGTTTTATAATACATAATGTGTTACAGTTAGTTTGGTGAAATAGTATGTTCGTGACGTATACTAAGAATCATGTTGACAACACAATAATAAAAAATAAAATTTTTACAGGCATCTAGAACAAAACTTTTCTTATAAATAGGTTTACCACAGTTTGACGTCATAATTGAAAGCCTGGAAATGACAAATTAAAAAAATTACTTAATAATCCTAATTTCTTGCAATAAACTATTTTCAGATTTTGTTCAAGTGTGACTAAATTGTTAATAAAAGTTTTGGCAACAGTAAACTGTTAGTACTTGGTTAGAAAATCCATAAAGTGTTTTAGTTTAACTTTTAGTGTAATCGAAGTTAAGTAGTGTGGTTACAAATAGAATTAAATTTCCACTTAATCGTAATTAAAGGGAAGTAATTACCTTATCTGACCAAGTTTGTGTATAAGCGTTATAATAGATTATTCCTACGTATGATGAATTGAAACAAAAGATGGTATATAAGTTTTAATGTTTGGTAACTTGGTAAAAAACAAAATGTGCAAAACAAGAAATATATTTGAGCTAACTTTTGACATTTTTGTTATCATATATTTATAAAAAATGTAGGATGTTTATAAACTTAAAAATTATTCAAGTTGATAACTTTCTATAATCTAAATTTTTCAAACATTTTTTTACCTTATATTTTAAATTGGTTGTAATAATCACACTTTTATGGTTTTCGATAAAGCATTAAACATTCATGATTTAATACTCTCTATAAAAGTGTTTGATATGATTATATTTCTAAGAACCTTCTGATTTCCTCAGCAATTAATTCAGAACCTCTTAAATTTGCCATGCTATATAAGTGTTTGATTTATATACACTAAAATTATACACTTTGGTTTTAATTTAGTCTAAACATACCAATAAATGTATCGATGTATCGAATGTATCAAACGAAAAGAAAAAGTAAATTTTTTCACCATATTACTGAATTTGTAAAATAGGTACTTTCACCAAATTCATGTTTATAAAATTTGATGAAGTGCAACTGACAATTAGAAATAATAATGGTAAAAAATATGCTTGAGTTTTTTTTGAGGTATAATAATATTTTTAAATTGCCGAGTTTTTGATAATTAATAAAATCATAATTACCTATATAAAAATTTTATGTAATTATACTGCCTTATGATTTTACTGGTCAGTGTGGTGATTTTCAATTTAAGGCGGTCTTTTTTATTTAAAATATACTTTACCAAACTTTGTTGAATGTAAAACTTTATTTATATAGATGATTAAATTGGAACTGCCGTATCAAATAAACGTCAAATTAAATAAATAATTATGAAATTAAAAACATTTTTAAATGAAAGTTGAATGCTTTTCAAGAGTCTAGTCTAATAACTTCAAAGTTGTTACCAAACCTTGGTTGAGTATGCGCTTTTAGTAAAATTTAATTTTCGCTTTTGCTTGCAATTAAACCATCGGTTAAACTCATTTACAAATTTTTATATGGATAGTTCAACTTCTAGCACTGTAACTTTAAAGTGAAGGTTTATTTGTAAATCCTTTCACTGTGCTGTGAAATGTTGGTTAATACAATAAATTATTGTCAACAAAATACAATTATTAAAATTAAATATCAAATAATTCTGACTAAATTAATTGAATAATAATTAAGAACGGATGCAAGGGTGGGGAATAATTAACCTCTCGTGACCTATCACAAATCGACAAAATCCGCAAATTATAAATAATAAATTGTGAAAAATATACCAAAATTTCTTTCAACATACATAATATATTAATTAACCCTCCTTCTTTTCAGCAAGAATACAAAGTCTTATTTGTTAACAAAATCGCAAATCAACATATATGTTTTCGACACATCTACTCCCCCCATTAACTTTGCCTAGTTCCGCCCTTGTTGCTTATTATCCATTAATTATCGATTTTACTAATTAATCCTAACAAGAAATTCCAAATTGCACATTTGCAAAAATAATAATATAATAAGAAAAACGTTTTAGACCATTTGTTACTATTAGTGCGATGGTTGCTTTCTTTGTACACTAAAGAATGATGATAAATTTTAAATGAACTAATTTAAATAAATAAAAATTAGTAATGCGATATAAAGCTCTATTTTACGATTATTGTCAATCTTCAGTCGTATATAATTAGGAAAAATCAAAAAATCAAGAAACAAGAAAATAATGTTCAAAACAAATTGGAAAATTAAAAAATAGTTAAGAAAATCTTAAAAATTAATATGAATTGAATATGACTTACCAAGCAAAACTAAATAAATAATCTAAAACATGTCGCGTGCTTAAATGAATTTTTTAAAGCTTTATTTGTATTTTACATTTTTAATAAATAATGCAAAAATACAAGATTATTTCTTATTGTCTAAAAAAGTAAATAAATCTGTTTTTTTTAAATTTATTTTTTGATATTCAAAAACACAGTTTGTATTTATAAAAAAAATGTTTAAATGTTTTGTCCAGTCCTGTTCATTGGTGTAATTTTTAGCGTACTCATCTACTAGAGAGATAATCACAAAATCAGCAAAATTTGTCTAAATTGTCCTATTACTATTAAATTCTTTAAACATTTTTTCTTTCGTACTAACTTGGCGTTAAAATTTAAATCTCATCTAATTATTTTTTACTTTACATCATTAAAAATGAAATTGACACTAACCATCAAGCGTATATACTAGTATCAATGTTCTATTTATCCCAAATTTGCAAAACTTATCTAAAAAAAATAAAAATAAAAGAAGTATTTTTATTACAATAATCTACCATTCAACATTATTGGTGGCACATTAAAAATCAAAACAATAATGTAGTTTATCGTGGAAATCTGAATTTTCATATCAAACAACCAATTCCTGCATATAAATACAAGATGAAATATTCACCTCTTTAGTAACTTGACTTTATCAATTTTAATTGATTTGAAATACTTGCGTTAAAATGGTTCAATAAATAAGAAAACTATATTTTATAAGTGAGATGTTGATGTTTTATGATGTAATTCTTCTCTATCTTTATTATTTAAGAAAAGATCATGACAATATTTAGTTTAAAAAAAACAAAAAATTTGACTTCGGCTGTTCTTGAACTTAAAAAAGAACAAATAATTTTAAAAATTCTGTTAAGTAGTATATTTTTGTATTTAATTAAAAGACAGGCTTCTGATTACCAATATTTTTGAATAATATGGTATGATTCGTATGCAATATTAAATCTATTTTATCTAATATAGTACGAACTGTATTGCACACAATTTATTGAGTATTGAAACGTTTTCAACTTTAGTTCAGTTTTTCATAGCTAAATTTTAATACGTATACCTACCTACATTGATTGATTACTATTCAATTAAAATTTTGTTACTTAATTATAATTTTAATGCATAATATATTACTTAATATTTATTTTGATTGAGGTTTATTCCATGTTGATTATTAAGTTTCTCTGTCGTTTCTAAAAAATTAAGTTTATGTTCATTATTTGTAACCCTTTGGATTAGATTTGACCGCAATAATATTTAAATAAATAAATAGAACAGCTAATGTTAAAAGTAAATACAATCACTTTTTAAACTTTTAGCCAATTTTTAAACTTTTTGAGCTTGACACCCACTTCCACTTTAGTGGTTCGAGCGATTTGGTCTCCTTATTTATTGTACGCTGCCGGCTACATGTTAGTACGTTTGATAGCTTGAACTTTAATATTCAGTTACAAATTTTCAATGACAAATAGGGAAAGTAGTATTTCCGCTTACGAGCAGCCTTTATCATTTTTGCAGCTTATATTAAAAGCAATAATTTATAATATTATTTACTCATTAGCAACATCATAAAAATTATGAAATAGTAATATTTCGCAATTCATTTTAATGTGGGTAATTACAAAAAAAAATTTAAATTCATTTGAAATGAGATCCAGTTGTTTTGTTTATAATAAAAGCTGAGAGCTTTTCCAGGTTTTAAAAATTATTTTTTGCATACTAATTTAATAATAATTATACTTTTGCAAATGTTTTGATATATTAAGAAATATACATTATAATATTGTAGTACCGGCTCATACTTGTATACTCGTTATTTTGTGGTAATCTTTTTATGCTGGATCATGTTAAATTTTACTTTTATAAACGGTTGATACTATAATATTATTTAACAAATTTTTGTACGGTAATCTCATGTTATTTTTTATTTTAATAAATACTTAAATTTGTTATTGATGAATAAACAGGGTAAATTTTCTAAATTGTGTCTGAATAAATCATACGGTTACGTTAAACATGATTCTTTTGGGAATAAACCAAATTGATGTTACATCAAAACAGAACAAATTAATTAACAAAATTATGTTCCTGAACACCAATCAAGATTATAGTTTTAGTACTAATATTTATTTATTTTCTACGGCCAAATTCAAAGTTTTCTTTCATTGGTTCGTGTTTAATTTAATACCAGCCGCATTTTTGTGTGAAATAAAAAGTCGACGAAATTGAACCTTTTTTTCCCAACCCACGACGAAAAACACTGGATCGTTACTTATTCTCTCAAATATTATCGTATAAATTTCTGTAAGTTGTGCGGAATTTGTAACGAACATTAATTAAAGTTTTAGTTAAAGAAATTATTCGAGCATTAGCTTAACCAATTTTCAGATATGGGTTATGTGAAGTATTAAATTACTCCATATGTCTTTGACACCTACATCACAACGCTTCCTAGTCTAATCTAATCAATATCAAATAGATTCTTGTACAATGTAATAACGTTGGGTTTTATGGAAAAAGCTAAAAATTGTTTGCTTGAAAAAAAGTTGGCAGTGAGGTCTTTAAAACTAGTAAAAAGTATAACGCCGAATAAATTTACACTCACAAGGTGGTCTTTGGGATCGTTTATCACGATATCACAGCTGATTTTGACACATTTCTCTATTAGTCTCAATAAATGGACACTGAAAATATTATGAAAAAAAATTCAAACTGCAGTTATTAACTGAATAGCAATATGAATTTATCGCAAAAGTAATTTAAATTGAATGGTGGCAGTGTTTATAATTCATATTTACTATAAGATTTCCACAGGGAAATTAAAACGAACGTGCACGTGATATGCTTACTACAATTTATTACGAATAAGTAAGCAATAGCATAAAAGATTGATTTATGTTTTTAGTGGTCGTACGTAGGTAAAGCAATATATTAGGAAAGATACCTATTCGACGATTAGATGTAACAATAAAAGTTTCATCTTTAAGTTTTCGCAAAATATATGAGAAAATATGAAACGTCTGGTTTAGGAACGTTTTTCATCAAGCAACTTCTCCTTTTCTTAGAAACAATACATTAGAGCATTGCGTTGCTTAGGTGTTTTTAAAATATTAATAAAAACATTTATTGCCAGTTTTTAGACAAAAATACGTCTTTTCTATTATTTGCGGTGTGAGCTTCAGTTTTATAAAATAGAAAGCTTCCGATTCTCAAATATCATTAATTTGATGTGTCTTGAAGCGATATACCACTTTAAAAATAAAACTGCATTAACTGTAAGATTAAACCGTTTCTAGTTAAATGTTAAATAGGTGCCACTGGAATGACGAAATTAATTTAAGTACGACATCACAACTGAAGCTTAAAATTGTAAAAGCACTAAATAATTTATTTAAGAATACATTATTCTCGCACCGGAGGTGATCTTTTAATCTCAACTTAAATAAGAGAAAACTAATTTTGCAATATAATCAATTATTATTATCTTACATTTGAAGAAAATTAATGTTCAGATCACAATCATTAAAAATAAAACAAAGTCCGATTATTACTGATGAAACAATTTGTGGCTTAACTCTTGATATAATAGTTTTATCATCGCGTTAATGGTATTTTGAACAAAAGCTCCAAACGCATTTTCCATTGCTTGCCGTAAACACCCTATATTTTTATTTACCACAATACTAAAATGTTCGAATGCATAATAATAAAGTTTATTTTTTATCGAATTATACTTTCTTTTCAGTGCAAAATTGTTTATTTGAGTTATTCATCTAAATAAAGTATTTCATTCTTCTTAGTCAAGAGGAAAATAAGCAATAATAACATCAAGCTTAACGTGGATTGTCTATGGTTCCGTTTCGTTACGTATAAGTTAACGGGGTAGGTTTCCTCATAATAATTTGATTTTATTTTTTGTTTACGAAATAAATAACTTTGTTTAAATTAATAAACTTAATCTTCTGAAACGCAATATCGCAAGGCGAGAGTAAATATTGAATTATTTGCTGTTATATTTGAACGAGAAAGTAAAACTTGAACCCGTGAGCTTCATTTTTCAATAAAAATGAATAAATAAAAAGGTGACTACGACTACTCAATTTTTTATGATTAGTTAAAACTACTATAAAATGTAGATTTGCCAAATTATAACAAAGTTTACCTGGGTATCTCTATGAACACTGTAGGTGCTCCAACAACAAGGTTCGACTTGGTTAGAATCCAAACCCCAAAATTCCAATTCCTCTTCGAATAATGGACCACATACATTGGTTGGATAGTGTAGCTTGCCAGTTCTATAACAAAAACTTTATTTTAGTTCTGTAAAATCTTCTGTATGTATTTAGAATAACTCTAACTAACTTAAAACTAAGTTTTTAATTCGATGTTAAACTGATGAACTTCATAAACCGAAACTAATTTTAGTGGTAGCATGAGCTTTGCTTACAACAGGGTCTTGACGCATTTATTGCCTAGCTTACCTGTTAATTGGAAATTAGATTTTAATAATTAACAATTTTAGTTGTCATTAACTATGCATGTAGGACACCATGCAGTTATTGGACAGTAAAGTTATTTTAATTTGTGTAAATTTACTTTATAAATATCAGAGATCACACTGACACAAAGGACAAGATTTTTTATTGTAAAATAATTAATTATATTTAAACTAAAGCTTTGTATATTTTTAATAAAAATCTCTTATACAAATATGACTCAAATTTGCAGTTGTTGGAAAATTTACGAACTTTGATGTAAAAATCTAAGACATTTTATTTATTTTAATCAAATATGAAACAATAGCTTTCTATACAGTGAGTTATCGTAGTAAAGATACCGACGGCTTCAGGCATAAAAACTTAATATTTACAATTCACAAAAGCTTCCCACGCTCTTAAGAACTGTGTTTTAAATATGCAAATCAGTTACTTACTGCCTTAATTCCATCTACGGTTTAAGGAAGTGACACTTGTAACAAAACTTGAGCAGTTGTCACTAGTGTTGTTATATTTTTCTTATTAAAAAAAATTTGCTTTCAAACAGGAAGATCTATGTTATTAGACTAGAGAGTCGTCTTAAAATCCAAAATAAAACCATAAACTGCGAATATTTATTGTAATTCGCACAGCTTACCCAGAAATTCATCTACTTATCCAAAATTTTAAAGTAAAAATAATTTAAACAATTTAAAAAAATAGATCAAAGTAAGTTGAATAATTTTTTTAATGTAAATTTATTTAAAAAATTTTTTTTTGTAAATTAGGATCAATAATAAACGAACAAACTCAAACCATGAGAAATATATCAAAAGTGTCTCGTATATAGAAATTTATTAAAAAAGTTTCGTTATCATAAAAAAATCCGTTTAATAAAAAATAAAAAAAAATAAAAATAAAAAATTAAAAATTAAATAAAAAATCACACAAATATCAAATATTTTTACAGGCATATTAGTTAGATGACTACATTTCAAATCCAATGATCAACAATTCAGAAGTTCAACATTAAAATTTTTTTATCATTGTGACACCGGAAACGGACGAGTAAAGTTGAAAATAAAATAGTGTAAACGTAATGTAATATTTTGGAGACAAATATAAAATTCATTTCATAGACATTGAATTTATTCGATAAATATTAAATGCATGCTATAAATATTATTTTTGTGTAACAAATATTAATTTTAAGTGGCAATTATTTTTTAAATTCAACTGGAATTTATATTAATTATATTTGCACGCCAAGTAACAAATGTAATTTATATATTTTTTATTTTTACTTTTTCTTTATCTAATTTTTTTTAATTGTACCCATTAATCTAATATAATAAATATATACTTCAACTAAATCAAAACTAAACAAATAAATCAAAAATAGACCAAAAAAAATCCCCAATGCTTTTGTTACTGAAATATTATTAACTTCTCATACCACCATAACTTACCTATTTACAATAAAGCTCTAAATTTCCTTTGTTTTTTTTTATTTTTCGTGTGACGGTTCCATATGTTATAATATTTTTTAATTTCTTATTTCTAGTTTCCATTTTCAATTTAAATTTTTAAATTTTCTTGTCAATTTTTTTTTACATAAAAATACAGTTTTAAAACTTTTCAATATTTATTATTTTTAAGTAATTTAAAAATTTTCTTTCAAAAAGATTCGCATATTAGTAAGAGTATCTTTTACTTCTACGAAGTTCTTTGCGTGTTATTCTAACCACCTTAAATAAAGGCAGAATTAAATTTGATTCAGTTCGTACTTTCGAACTGTTTTTTCTAAAGCTCATACTTTCGTTATAGTAATTACAGGTAAGGTAAAACAGGTAAGGTTGTATTTTTTTGAAGACGACTTTTTAATTTAAAATATACGGCTGGATTTGACAAGCCTTACATTTTAAAAGCCGTCTTCGAAAATAGTTGACTGTTTCATATTGTTTATAATTAATTTAGCTCAATTGCTATCATACTGAAATTTTTTGTTAGTTTTTAGTATTAATAGAAAAAACCATAACACATGAAACAAAGAGACGACTGTGATAATGGGAGTAGCATGTTAAAGTGCCACAGGAATTTAAAAATATATTAGTGAAATTATAGTAGGAAATTACATATTATATTTCAATTATATAAATAAAAATTTGAAGATCATTTAAAAATACACGTACAAAAGACCAAAATGTACAACAGTACATTCCATTGGCTGTTTTTATAAAATTATTTCCTCACATGGTATGTTTTTAATTTGTTAAACTATTTTTAGGCATAATTTGCACTCGATTAGTGCGTGGGTGCTTATCAGAACCAAAAATTTATTGATTTAAGGTTTTAAATTTTTGTAGTAATGGCCAAGACCGAAGATCCAAGATTTACCGTGGTTACAGTTCTCAAACGCCCCAGAGTGGCTGAAACGGAGAAGACCGAAGGATAGATATCCCTTTAAACTGGTACCATTTGACAAAGTGCAATTTATTAAATGATTCTGACGGATTTATAGTCAAGAATCAACTGAGGTGATCTCCTTTCACTTAAACACGCCTTTGCTCGTATTTACGTAGAACACATAACATGGACCGCCAACTCAATGCAACTTTGAACAATTCTTACGTGAAAAATCGACATTTCAAATTTGATTATTTCTTAAAAGAGAAAAATATGTAAATCCCGAGTTTATTTGCTTTGTAATAATATTCTCTTTCATATTACCCAAGAAGCTTTATAGTGTAAAATTTAAATTCTGTGAGGCACTTTAACGTGTTACATCCGTGACGATAATGTCAATTAAATTGTCGATGTTAGTAAAATACATTTTTAATATTTAAACCTACTAAATAGTTATCTACACCAGCTTGGACAAGATAGTTTAACTAATGACTCATAGGTATATACGTAAAAAATTCTATCTCGGCTATTTCCATGTTAGTGCGAACAAATAGCACTTTCTATCTTAGTTACACAATATACTATTGTAAAAGTGTTAGGTTTGTTTAGCAGTTTTAGATTATAGTAGAAAAAGGATAAATTTTAATAATCAGACTTCAACTTGAAAATCATATCAAAAAACAATACAAGCCTTCTGGGCTTTTTAGTATTTAATGTATTCAAAATTCAACAAACATTTCATTTAAAAACTAGTTACTAATAATCAGGGCTCGGAAGTTATAGCACTAAAAAAGTAAACTTTTAGCGCTTTAATATGCACTTAAAACACAAAAATTAGCTCTATAAATAGCACTAAAAATTTGAAAATATGCAAAATAAAATAATTGTCAATCATTTTTTTTTATTTTTTATTTTATAAATGAACTAAATACTGCGAATCTGCTAATTACATTGAGATGCGTCAGACATAATTTTAAAAATAATGCGGCTATTTGGTACAAAATTTATTTTTCCTATAACATTTTTTTTTAATATCTTGGTTTTTTAATATTAATTTTTCAATTTGTTTGGTATATAATATTTTCTTGCTTCTCATTATTTTTATGATTTTTTTTTGTTATATAATGATCGGAAATAATCGTGAAATAAGGGCCTTTATATCGTATTAGAAAATTTTTTATTTTCAATTTTTATCATATTTTTTTATAAAGTAATTTATTATTTAAAAAATTGTTAGTCAACATTTAAAGATTTGTTATCAATTATTATTTTAATATTTTTTTTTCTTATTCAAATATTAAAGTCCAAACCTGTTAAATGTTAATTTATGTATTTTTAATTGTTTTTTAAATATTATTTTTCTATGTAAGTACGTATTCTTTACTAAACAGTTCAAATTTATTATTTTAACATTTGGTTTCGTTTGTTTATTTTGATAGAATTTTGTTTATTTCATTTATTATATAAAAATATGCCTGTAAATAGCACTTAAAACTCTAAAATAGCAAAATAGCACTAAAAACCGTAAATATGCAAAAATTAGCATTATAAAGTTTTGTATATAACATCAGGGTAGTGTGAAACAAATTTGTATCTTACTTTCAATATTCTAGGACTTACCAGAAAATATATGCATTTGCTAGAAGTTCCGAGCCCTGCTAATAATTAAAACATTTTGCTAGGTAAAATTGAACAAAGAATATTAAAAACTAATTCAATGTTGAATTTACAATATTTTAGTTCATTATTTAAATGAAATTGCATTGGTAATCTTGAATGTAATGAAATCTTACTCGATAAAGTATGATTCAAAATACCTAAATATGCAAGATTGCTTGCTAATAGTTTTCTAAGTTTCTTTGCATGCGTTTTAAAAATATTTATTTTGTATGTTCTTCACGTCTGAGTTCTTATTTTGCCAGACTAAAACCATGACTTGTCAGCTCGACAAGTAAAACACGAAATTGAAAATATTTGCCGAGATAAATGAACCTACTTTGTGCTTGATTGCTTATAATTAATTTTTAATACTTTAATTTTTTATATCATATTTTGTTATCTCTAAAACTTACTTATTTTAAAATATAATTAATTATTTCACTCTTCGGGTAAGTAAAACTGAAAACTCTAGAAAAAATACGAGTAAAAATCTAAATTTTTTTCTAAAGCTATACTGTTTTGTAGGGTTTGTTTGATTTACTAAGCCTACTCCATCTTACCAGCTTGTACCCTAGAGATTACCAATAAAGCTTCTTACTAAAAGTAGTAAAAATTGTTTTCAGGTAATAGAGACACAATTTAGAAAATCGTGATACTTTTTATGATAGAAAGCACTCGCCTCATATATTGCAAAAAATTTTTTATAAGCTCAGCACAACGGAAACAAGAATCAAAAAATATTTTGCTTCATTAATATTGTAATGGAAAATATTTTACAACTCTCTCTCAAAGTTTTAAGTATTGAAGATTCTTAATATAATTTTAAAAATACCAAAATTTATTTAGAAGAAAAAGTTGCAATTTTCCATTTCAAGTACTTAGATATACAAGATTTATAAATTTTTAAACTTTCTGCATGATAGAATTTGGCCACTCTATGTAAATTATGCAGGATATCACAAAATATATTTTGAATCTATTTACTTTGTTTTAATGGTGTGTATTTTCAATATTTCGGTTAACCTAAAATAATATTCACATTAATAAAAACGTTTGAGTGTTTATGTCACTCTGAAGGGTTTCCCTACTGATTTTTGTTTTCTCTTGTGCGTAACATAACTTCAACGCTTATTAACTTATTTGTATGAAAAACATGAACAAAACCAAATTTAACTTTTTCTAATATTAAAAATTTATCTCCGTTACATTTCGTCATATATTTCAGTATTTTTATGACGAGGAATTGTAATATGTATGCCTCGACACGCGGTTTTACATAAACTATAACTATATAGATGACGTCTTTGCGTAATGATTAACTACCTTGTAATATCAAATTTGGTACAACAGCAAATATTAGAGAACTTAGATTAAACCGACCTCATTTTAGAGATTGATGTAATTTTATTAGGTACCTACAAATTGTGCAAGTAATTAATTTTGGTTGTATTATGTTATACAATAAATTTGTAAAAAGGATTAATTGATTTAAATTTGATGGTAATTACTTTGAATCAATTTAGCCCTGCTCACTTGATTCATTATTCACCCAAACTTTATTTAAATCATGCTAAAGACATTGATTAATCAATTTATTAAATTAGAATTTACATATTAATTAGAGCTGTGTTAGTATGCATATTTACACAACAAAATTTTAATTTCGCTGTTTAAATAAAAAGAAAACTCATTGTTATCAAATTTGAAGTTTGAAAATGTTTTTAAAGTTTTGACATAAAATCGATATAGGTAACATTAACTTATTAAGAAATAACAAGAGCTGTGAGATACCTAAAGTAGATTTATGTAAAAATTTATACATCAGGCAATTTTTCATAATCTTGTGAGTTTGTTTTCCGAAAATATGAAATATGCATTCCTCTTTGTTAACAAAATTATTAGGCAAGTATTCACTTTGGCGTTAGATAAAATTGATTTTAGATTAAGAAAATATTAAAAATATTATTTTTTAATTACAAAAATTTCAAGTTGGTGCATGATTAATGAATAGAAGAGTAGAAACAATTTATCAAACTTCATGTTTACCTGTAATAATTTAGAACTTGTGCAAACACTCCTGGGTGCCGGTCAAAAAAATATTCATTCAATATGGGATCGTAGTTAGCCAAAGCTTCGGTTAATCGTGATAAACGGGTGGCTGGAATTTTCTTTAAAGTGGCTTTATAAGTTTCAAAACGAATTCCTCCTACATTAAGAATGATACGATTCTCGCCATCCATAGCTCCATTTCATGGCGAAGTCTTTTCACTCGATCATTGAAGCTGAAAGAATAAATTTTATAAGATTAGTGGAACAAAATTTCAGGTTAGATTTAATGCTATTCAATACATTATAACCAAGTAAAAACTAAATTCAAAAATTTGCTTGCTAATCCGTACAAAAATAGTTTAAACCAGGAAATTTGTCAGAGTTAAGCAAACCTTCGTTAAGAAAAAGCTTTCTAGAGACTACCAGATACCACTGTATTTTAAAACTATAGTGCTAATTTTATTATTTCTATAAATTGACAAATTTATAACTTTATACAGTGCAAAGTTATTTCAAAATCAAAAAGACTAAGAATCCGGTATGCAAAGTGTGAAAAATTACAATAAAGCACTACGCTCGCTTCGTCTTAATATATAAGTTTTATTAAATATTGTCATGTGTTCAGTTTGACACTGAAACACTAACAACACTGAGGGTTATTTCATTTAGAAACTAAGCGCGCTAATAATGACTGATAATTAATTTGCGTTTTCATCGTAATTAGAGACAAAGTCAAAATTATGACGATAATTTTAATCTTTTCTGTAATGAAAAGTCGTTTCATTAATTTTCAGCTATTTAATTTAAAAGTAAAATATCAAAATTTAAAAGTCGTCAGAGTTAAAACTGTTAGCATCTCAGCGGTTAACCGGGACGCAAAGATAGTAATATGTTCTAAATTTTGCTTTAAACTTGTTAATATTGCTGTAATTGTTTGTGAATTTGGTTTACTTAACCAAATAGGGAACTTGTATTGAACGATAAAATTATTTAGTTATTATTATTTAAAATAATGTACAGACACGACAAATACGGCTGTGTATTTGAGAACAAAACCTGAGTTTAATTTTATTAATTTTGAATTTATTGTGGAATGCACAGGATTAGGAGATAGAGGAGATCAATCTGAGAAAGTAATACCGGTCGACCGTGATTTTATAAGCTGTGATTAAAGTAAACAATTATTAATAAGCAGGTTTAAGAAGAATTGAAGTAAAATTTAATTATTTGGAAAAGAATTCGGAAAGAAAATTTAATATTTGAAAGGTCGAAATTTTTGGAAGATAACGACGACACGATAAAAAGGTATCATATTTTTATTTAGATAAAAATTGTGTGATATGATTTAATAAGATTTTATTGGAAAATTAAATATTTTAATTGCAGTTTTGGCGTTATGGATGCACCCTGAGGTCCTGTTTTTGAATAACAGCAATACATAATAATATAATATTATGTTGAATATATAGGCAAACAATTAAATATTTTTGTGCTATTGCTTTTAGCTGCCAAGGTAATAATACCAGAATAACTTAGTCGAATGACATATTTATACCAGCGATTAACAGTCGGATAGTCGTGCTAACTATCATAACATGAGTGGTCGTGTGGTGTAAAATGCACATCATTTGATTTTTCTGCTATTCGTTTTTTAAGCGGTTTTATAATTTTGTATACTTGCATTACCTTAAAAATTATACAAAATAATATAATTATACAATAATAGCTCTTCAATATTTTATTTAAAAAATATAAATTTTACATTTTTCAGATCATTACATTTTTCATTTTAATTATTGTCGCTACCTACTCGTAACAACATTATCTTCTTATTAACTTCTGTGCTTATACTCTTCACGATTATTATTAATTAAATAAAAATATTTTGTTTATTAATTATTTATCTTGGATTGAATAAATTATTAACTAAGGTTATGTTCAACTTTACAATTTAGCGCACATTAACCAAACATTTGTTTCACAAATATAAAATTTAAATATATGTTTTTTTACAAAAACATAACAGCCCATCCTAATACTTAATAAAATATGAAAATTATGCCCGTATCTATTTTTTTCTAAGCTATAATTTGTGATTTGTTCTGAAAATGTCAATTAACTTTTTTATTTTAGATGAATAAAAACACAATAACACCTACATGTATAATTTGGTGTTAATCGCAAAAAACCTATACGAGCTACAAAAAAGTAATAAGAAACCTCATCACGAAAGCGCAAAAAATTTGGATTCAGATAAATGAGGAAAAGACAAAGTACATGGTTATGGGCGCAAAAACAAACAAACCTAGAGACGGGAGAACTTTTAAGGTTAGTGTAGAGGGAATTAAACAATATAACTTCGAAAACGTGGAATATCTTAGCTATTTATTTGAGAACTTTAATAACGAATAACCTAAATTGATCGCAAAGTAAAGAGGTTCACGTAAGAATAGCCACAAAAAACAAAAGTGTCGAAAGTTTAAGCACAATTTTACATAATAAAAAAACATCTCGAAAAATAAAAGAACAAATATACAGGACAGTACTATAGCAGTACTGTACGGTTTTGAGACGTGTACATTGATTAAAACCAACAACGAAAATGTAGCATGATGGGAAAGGAACTGGCGATAGGCACTGGTGTTTTGTATTGTATACAGTTTCGCTGGTGTTTAGAGATCTTCCTTTGATAATTTTTTTTCAGCACCAAGGTGAACAGCACCGCCGACAACAGGTCTCCCTGTCATAACTCATTCTCAACCTCAAAACGCTCCGTGAACTTGACATAGTTTTCAGTCCTGTTCAGGATCACCTTCGTTAATCTTATCATCTTATCTGGTATCCCCAGGGTATTCATTGCGACAGAATATAGCTTATTTCTAATTACCGTGTCATACGCTTGTTAGAAATCTACAAAAATTATATGTAGTTCCACTTTGTGTTTATAGCAATTCTGCTGTATCTGTTTCAGAATAAATATTTAGTTCATCACAAATAGATTGTTCTTAAATCCGCATCAGTGGTCATCAATAATCTCTAGGCATATTCGTTAACTTCTTTGTTTGTTTTTGTTGCTAAAATTTTATATGCGGTGTCTTTCAATGCTATACCTTTGCAATTTCTCACACTAGTTCTGTCTAGACATAGCACTGCTTTTGACCAACTTTCAGGCATTTGTTTTGTCCCATATTTGCTGTATTAAATTTGCTATTTCCAACTACAGTCTCTTTCTCCGTATTTGATCAATTCTCTTATAATACCATTTTAACCAAAGCTTCTATTATTTTTTATATTATTTCTTGTTTTCTTTATATCTGTAGCAGATGATTATTCGACTTCCAAATTTTGTAACGTCTGATTTTTATCTTTCCTTTCTTCGTTTTCCTGTTTATATTTCTTATCCAACAGTTCATTGAAAACTTTCTTCTACCTTCCATAATTTCCTTTTCTCCACATATTAGTTCACCATCCTTGTTTCTGTAGACTGTTGTACTACTCTTGTAGCCTAGTTTTATTTTCTTCATTTCTTGATAGAAGTTTGTGATTTCTTTATTTTTCAGCTTGTTTTTAGAGTTTTTATTCTGTTCTTGTTGGATCCCGTTTCTCTCTTGAGAATATTTATTTTGTGTCTTTGCGTTTATTTTTGTATAGTTTTTTGTTTTCTTCGGTGTTATTTCTAATCATTCTCTTTTTCTGTTTTTCATTCTCTCCTCGATTGCTCATGTACATGCTTCGTTAAACCAGTCATTTCGTTTTATTACAACTGTCATAGTTCTTTCAGTAGTTTCTTGTAGTTTAGTTTCCATTTTCTTCCATATTCCGTTGAAATTGTTTTTTTCTTTTATAGTATCTAACTTATCTTTTATCAATTTCTTATGTTTATTTTGTGTGTTCTCTTCTTGTAATTTTGCAACTTCGTACTTATGTGTCTTTTTTTTATTAATTTCCCATTCATCACTTCTTGTTTTAGTTTAATTTTTACTACATAGTAATGGTCTGAGTCTGCACCAGCTTCTCTGTACCTTCGTAGATTTTTAATTTGTATAGCGTATTGTGTTTGTATCAAGCAATGATCTATTTGATTTGCTATTTTACCAGTTGGTGTTCTACATGATGTTTCTTTATAGTTTTCCTTTTATTAGAAATGGTTGCTACTGAATGCAAAGACGATTAATTTTGTACCATTATCATCACCCTCGGTATGTTTGCTGAAACGTCTTATGGTCGGCATATATTATATTTACTCTCTTCTTATCTTAGCATTAAAGTCTCCCAGGACCATTTTGATGTTGAACACTGGTATTTCTTTATATATTTTTTTTTCGGTTTTTTGTAGAATTCGTTTTTTTTTCTTCATTTTTCTATTCTGTAGGATCGCTGATATTTAAAAGAAAACTTAAAAATTTTCTATGTTTGCCTCTCACTTTTATGTAGCATATTCTATCTGTTATTGTTCTGAACTGTAATACCGTTTGTTTGATTCTGTTATGCACCATAAATCCCGTGTCAAATCTTCTATTTTGTTCTCCACTGCCAAAAGAGATGTACTGTTCTATATTGACTATCTCAGTTCTTTTTTGTTTGGTTTCTTGTAATACAATAATATCGACTTTGTATTTTTTTCAGCTTTTTCACCAAAACCTTATTGCGCCTTTCGTAAAAGTTCCTCTAACGTTCCATGTTGCCATCCATAGAATGGCTACTTTTCGTGCTTCCATTCCTTTTTCGTCTTTATTTTCGTTTGTTCATTTTATCGCTTTGTTTGTTTTATTTGGCTTCCATCCTGGTAAATGCTTTGCTAGTTTTTTGGTGCAGGGGCTGCCACAGTTTTTGTTGTTGAAATTCTTAAAAATTTTTTAATTTTATGGAAAATTTGAAAATCAGCTTGTCGTTTTCTTATGCTTTTCTTGGTGTTTGAGCTCTCACTATCGCATTGACGCCGCTCAGACCGCATTTCCATTAAAACGGATAAATTAGTAACTCGGGTTGATGCCTCAGAAACAAGTAACCTATTCAGCAGTGCAGTAGCGGCTTGAAGTTATACAACCCAAATATTTCCCGTTAACAAAATAAATTTGTGTTTTCAACACTTCAAAGTTCGGAATCCACAAAACAGTAAATACATATTTTCTTCTTTGTTTGCTCAATTTTTTCATAACTGTGTCTTCACACTCTTTGCCAATCGTACAAAATCACCTTCCAATCAATTTATTTTAGGGTTTTTGCTCTTAAAATCACCTTTAATTATTCTTGCGTGACTTAGCCGTGTTTACGGTACACCCTAATGCCAGCGATTAGGTTATGTTAATTTTGCGCGAGTTTTGCATTTGATTCTACAAAGCCCACTGCCGTACTAAGGTTTAAAAAATTTATACCTTTAAAAAATACGTCAGCAGCAGGAATTTAAACTAAAAAAGATCAAAGTGCTCGAAATAAGATGTGGGTGGCTCAAATCAGGAACAAATATAATAAGTAAAAGAAAAGAAAACAAGAAAGAAAGAGAGTCAATAGAGAAAATTAAAATGATATCAATGATAAGGTGATAAAAATAACTATAATCAGACACACACGTCTTAGATAAATTCAGGTTAGATGATTGAAAACATTTGTAGAAAGAACTATTTTATGAGCAAACGGTGGTTTAAATTATTATGTACAACTGATCCTGACCCCACACAATTATGTTTTTTTAGTTTATTTATGTAAACTTTTTAAACAAATAATTTATAAAACTAAATTTGTTTAAAACAAGCAAATAAAATAGCAGGTATATATATATATATTTAAAGCGGGTTTGATTTACATCAACAAAACCGAATAAAAACTTTGATTTAAAATCAAATCAAAAAGTCAAAATATTACATTGTGGAACAACTTCTATATTCTTGATGAGGCCCTGAATTTTCTGTTCAATTTACTAAGATTCTTGTTTTATAAATCTGGCTGAAATGAAGCCGAGTTTAGAAGCAAACAACTGCGTCGTAATTAGATCATTGGACATCTAAGCCTCCACTTAATTACTTACGAACAGTAAAATTTAAATAACTTTCCAGTTTTTGTTTTAAAAAGTTACGCCAAAAGTTAAAGATGTCTTCGTAAATGAAACAACTGTAATTTTAATTTTTTAATAAAATTTCCATAATTGCTTAAAAATTGTAGATTTTATTTCTAAATTAGTAAAGGTCGAGCTTTTACGACATTAAAACTTCATAAATAAATAAGAAACAAATTAAATTACCCTATTCGAGCTTTTATTTATGACAGGTGTAACTGAATTTTATATAAAATTATAAATTAATTAAATTCTTATTTAAAAAAAAACTGAAAAAACAGATCTATAGAGAAGCTTTCACTTAAAACTTCATGAATGGAACTTCAGCATAAATTTGTTCGCATCTGTCAAACACACCCATTTTGGGGCAAAATAAAAGAAAAGATTACAAAATTATCTTTAATAATTTTAATTAAGATTTAGAAGAAGTTTGCAAAATGTAATCGTAAATGTGAGTTCAATTTATTTAACCGCTTTGAAGAAGAACATATGGTCACATTCGCATTTTTTGATGGCTGACGTTACAACTAGTGCAGATAAATTTAGAACGTAAAATTTTTATGAGAGGTGTAATTATACATTATACAAGTTTTATGATTCTTTGGAACTAACATGCTAACAGGAGTACCGAATAATAATGTATTAAGTTCAATAAAATGTTTCCAGTTTTCCTCGTTTAAAATTTATAAAGTTTACTTGATACTTAAATTGCTCCAGTTTTATGCTAAATGTAACGCTAAAACATGAAATACGGAGCATTAGCGATCATGGCGAGAATACAAGGTTTAAATAACCCGAAGGTATGGAATATATTGAAGTCAGGTGCGGGGTAAAGATTAGATTCTGAAAAGAGTGGCAAAAAGTTTTCAGCACTCCAGGCAGCTCATAACTGTCGTAATTAAAGACATTTAAGGAAAATCTGAAGATATTACCCAATTTTTCACTAAAATGAGAAAAGATAAGTAAGATTGGAAAAGACTCTCTGCATTGAAGCGGTAAAGCATTGCTTCGTGCAAAAAAGCCGAAAGTGAATCATGTTGATAAAACAATTTTTCGGTGTCCGGTGACTTTATTCAAACATCCTGACAAATTGAAATGATATCGACTTGAGTTGCAATTTATGTTGATATACGATATAGTTGGCATGATGTGATGACTTTTTGTCTCATCTCGCAGAAGATAATAACCACTTTTAAGCACGAAATAAGATATGTCACGTTATAAAAAGGAAAATTTTATGATGGAAAAACAAGTGAATTGAAAACTTATTGATCTTTAAATACATCACTGATAATATTATTCTCGCTACAGAAATATTTTCTTTGTTTGCAAATTGAAAAGACTGCTAGAATTAAGCAACTAATGTTACATCTTCCTTTTGCATTTTTAAGTGAGTACTCAAATAGAAATAATATAAATGTTAAATAATCCAAGTTGTACGAATTTCATCCGTTATTGGTAATTTTCATATTAACATTTTTCCCTGCATTGTAAATTGTACAATTTGATATAATAAATTAATTTCATACGAGGAGAAAAGTGAATAACAATATAATATATCAAATTTGAAATTGTTGAGCAGCTAAATAGAATTTACCAACTTTTCCGGATTTATACAAAAGTGGAGAGTAGGTACTTTACAAAATAAACACTTCAAATTGAATTCAGCATGCATCGTAACCCCCAAAGGTAAAATATTTAGTTTGGCTTAATTCTGCTGTTAAATTACAATTCTCTATAGACTTTGCAAATTAGCGTTTCACACATAATTTTTTTAATCGTAAAATAACGCCTGCATCTAATTAAACTAATATTTAGATTATTTTAGAAAATACGCAAAAACCTTCAACATTTAAACAAATCAAGCGCCGCTGGTATCATACAATTGAAAACAACTGAACTGAAATATTGAAGTTAGTTGAAAGGCATAAGAAGTTTGAAATTTTAATCAAAAGACAAGTGAGAATACTTAGAAATGTGCTTCAATAAGATAAAATACACATGTAAATTTAAATAAAACAGTATCAAATGAAAGAAAAACAGCAATTGAAAACACAAAACGTGATCTTTAGTATGCAATAATTTTAAAACTCTATATTGGTATTTATCATGATACAATACACTTATTGTAATGAATTTATTGTATCATGGGTTTTTATGATGTTTGCCAATTGTATTTATTGAAAGTTTTACCGATGTGGTTGCTTCAATAATTGTAATCAGCTTTACACTTAATAGAAACGAATTTACTGAAATTTACCCATTCAGTTCAATAATATTATTTTACATCATCAATTCTTGGAAAGAGTCAGAATGGTAGAAGCATAGTTTATTTTACAAATATAAAAATAACCTTTTCGATACATTTCAATTTATGCACCAGTTTTGAATTTTGAAGATACACAGGTTATCTACATGTTCATTATCCATAAAATAGTTATTTATTGCACTCAAAAAAACGACAATAATCATGTAGTTTATTTGCTAGATTATTTGTTAGCAGCAATAAATACTTCTGTTGCATTTGCAAGTAAAGATTATGTTATTTCGAATCCCTTTCATTAACTTTTTACTCTTTATTCTATATTTATTTCATTTAGAAAATATCACTTGCAAAATCATCATGCAAAGATTTATGGAATCCGACGCGGTGGATGATAAACAGTTAAAAATCCAAAAAAAAAAGAGAAAGCAAAGAAAAGCTTATCGGCTTCGCAATTAAATTAAAAGTATTTTTATGATTTTTTTTTTAATTCTCAGATTTCTTTTGATGCGCACACTGAGTTTACCTGTAAATCTCGACACCCTTTATATTTTCGTTATCGCTTATTATGTTCTTATACTATAATAATGTATGTAAATGTTTACAATTATTGATATCTTCATAATAATGCTTAAAGACTACGTCATGTGATGGTAGTTTTTCCTCTGACTCGAGTTGATGAAAAGTTGTATTTTTAATTCGAATTTTATGTGAAAGGGTATAGTATCAAATAATATATTTGCCTATTAAATTAAATTGGATGATGTGGGTTTCATGCCATGATATTTGAATTAACCCAATAAATTTTTTTCGGTTTAAGATGCAGTCGTTTTATCTGTGTAGACATCGAAATGCCGTTTGGAGGATTATTTTGGTGATTGGTAATTTGGATTTAAATATAAATTTGTCGTCAGTTGTATAGAGATCTGCGAGTTTAAACAAACATTTGTTCAGTTGAAATAATAAGTAATTTGCATCAATGAAAACTTTACAGAATATTATTTAAAGCTTTATAAAAACATTGTGAAAAAACCAGTAAATAAAAACAATGACTATCTGAATAATAAAATAAATAAAGTGACGACGAAATGTTATGACATCAAATGATTTATGTAATATTTTGTCGTCACTTCAATTATTTTATTATTCAGATAATTATTGTTTCTATTTGCTGTTTTTTTACAATGTTTTCATAAAACTTTGAATAATAACCTGTAAAATTTTTATTGCTGCATATATTATTTCTTATTTCAATTGAACGAATGCTTGTTCCTTTGTAAATAAAAAGAATTAGTTGTATTTGTTGATTATGTTTATTTAAATGTTTAAATTTTTTTCCGTTAAGTTACGAAAATAATAATACAAAATTATTGTAATATTATAGGGCCGTCAAGGTCTGTAAATTAGGATTTTACCTTACCGATGAGGGCGCCACCTCTTTGGCAAAATGGCTTTGTTAGGCAGTATAACATGATTTGTTTTGTATTAGAATCGTTTACATGTGAACACATTATAAAATGTTATACACGATTTTATGTAATAATATCACAAAATTAACTAAGAAATACACGTATCTACCAAAGGAAACTTATGCAAAGTATAGGGTTATACTGTCTAACGTAGTTAATATTTTAAACGTATAGTGGCGTTTAGTTAATATAAATTCTCAATTATTCGAATAGATACGCGACTTCAAAAATATCAAGGCAGTTTGCATAATATAGGCTACAAACTGCATATCATAAAAACGATGGCCGGGAAACGCTTGATTTAGAATGTCAACTGTTGCTAGTGCTATGTGCGCCTTTGTACCGTCTTGCAACCACATGTTCTCTAAATTCAATTTGAATTTGCGGTAACAAGAAATCGTTGATCATAGATTTGTAACTCTCAACAGTCACAGTAACAGAAAAATAACATCTATTAATGTCCTGTGTTGAGCCATTCTCTTTACAGTGAGCAGCTAAACGCCGCAATGTTTACCCAGTTAGTATTACATGACTAGGGAATCAACGCCGAAATTGATGTTGAGCTAAAATCACCGACAGAATATTTGTCAGAAACATAGACACACAACTATTCTTTGTTTTTGAGAATTATAGCGAACTAATGGAATATATCTACGTGTATTCTGCTTCTATTTATCATATCAAATTTTTTAGAAAAACCAAAAAATGCACAAACACTTTTTGGAATTAAAATGTTTTAATTTAACACAATATAAATACACCGCATGTATATTATCGCAAACGTTTTCACCATACTATGGCATATCAGGCGTTGGACTTTCACAAATCTCAAAGTTACGGTAACATAGGACATTATTTCATAAATGAAAACATCTTCCGATACCGTGATGACTTTTTCACCACCTTGTAAAATTGCAGAGTTGTTATAATTTCTATAACAGCATTGAACTACCGGCTGCAACTTCATTTGGTTTTGGATTTTTTTTTAGAAAATTCTGGCATTATTTTTGTAAAAGAGCTGATTTGCATCATTAAGGAGAACATCAAAGATTTTGTAAAGCTCGGATTTTTAACTAGAATTTTCTGGGTTAAAAAGAAACCAAGAATAAGAAATTCTTAAAAAAAGGGTTGATCTATTAACAAACATCAATTTCGAGATTCTAGTACTAGACATCTACAATAACCACTTAAGAAATTACATGCTAAACGACGAAGGCACGGATGTTTTTCTCTTTCTATAACTTTTCATAACAAAAAAACAATTAATAGGAAATTACAAAATTGATCTTAAACAAATGATATTAAATTTACAAAAATCAAAAATGCAACAGAAGGCTTCGCGATTTACCTCAATAATATTATTTAAAAATTCTCTAGATTCCAGTAGTTAAGATGGAAAACTCCCTACTGTTTCTTTCAGTTTATAAGAGTAAAATATCGCTGGAAATACATTGTTTAGAAATCAAGTTTTGATTCGATAGCAACAGTTATTACGTTTAACTTGCGCTAAACTCCCTTTCTCTGGTACTTCAACAAATAACCTCAATATGTAGAGCTCAAGCTCGGTAACAAGTCTTAACGCGTTAATATTAAAATCGCGGTTTAAGTCTCTTATGCAATAAAATATAATATTATTCACTGGCATGGCTTATAGAATTAATAATTCAGTATTGCTTATATGGGCAGTGATAAATACGCGTTCTCGTAGAATCATTAAAGGAAACAAGGTTACTACCCGACCGCACTTGAATTGGTGACCACATGGTGACCAATTTAAAAAAATCGTGTATCGGCGTTCCTCTGCGAATTCACGCTTACTAAGTTAGTTCTTTAGAAGTAATGTTAATCACTAGATCTTTTGTACTCAAATATGTTTTCTGTATTAATTAAATAATAAAATTTATAGTCACTATTAGATCTGGTATAATTTATGCTTACAATAGAATCTAAATTCAGTAATTGTTCAAAGTAAAGCATTCGTGTACGTTTAAGTTTTATTATCAACAATTTTTCCGCATTACAAAAATATGTCTGTAAAATTATTTGTTGATTTTAAAAGTCACTGAAGTTGATTTTCGTTAAATTCTTTGAAAATATTAAATGTTAAATAAATATAGTGCAATGTAAAAGAAATTTTAAATTCAGTTATAAAATAAAAAATATACAAACTAGTCAGTAACATCTACATCGTAAAAATCAGTCAAATTTTTATTTTTTAAATTTCTATTTATAAATTATTTGGTTTATTTTAAATATCGTTCAGTAGTTACAATGAACTCAATAAATAATTTATTAATAATTTTAAGTTTGTCGTATTTTACTTTACTAAATATTTTAGAGAATGTATTCTTATCTTGATTAATATTTTAATATTTATATAAAATGTAAATATTATTATTTAATAAAAATAAGAGTGTTTTTTATTTGAAATTTTGACAAAAACCGGTTGATGATCGTAGCACAATTTCTATGTATCTTGACCTACATCAAATTGGATTGATATTAAACAGCACGTTTATCTAAAACTGAGAGATCTAAAATAGGTTTCTTTTAAAACTGGGAATGTACCAGGTTTAAATTCTACCAATTTTATCTTAATCTTAAACGTCTTTCAGCGCGGTGCCGATTAAATAATCACATAATCATCTTGTCAATTAAAATTCTTCAATCTTCAAACCCTAGTTTTTCGTATTATAAAATTTCCTCTAGGCGTTCAGCAAATTTATGAAATGTTTAGCAAAATATTTAAAATTAGTATTTTGAAAGTTTAAATAAACACGGTATGCAGTTTTATTAAACTTGGAAAAATATATTTAAAAATAAATTATTATTTATAAATAGAAAAACAATTATAGTTGCTATAGAAAGAATATAATAAAAAATACCATTGTATTATTTATATGAAAAAGAAATGTAGTTTATAAAGATGGAGGTAGTACATGCAAGTAGGTTACGCTGAATGTAGTTGATATGTCGCATGAAAAATTTGTTACAAAACTAGTAAATAAAAAATGAATGGATCATGAAAGTGTGTAAAATAAATGAGATTTTGCGAAACTTAAAAGGATGTTGTGCTTTATAGATAAATAATGTAAAAACTTGATGAAACCTAAACAAGTGCGTTTTATTATTTTTTTAAATTAATCGTGTAATACAAATAATAATAAGCATAGTACTGCCACTTTTAATATTAAAAGTGAAAATTGGAAATATCCGAATTTGTTTTGCTTTATAGCAATGCTTTGTTGTTTTTCAGAAGTACACAGAATTCGCAATGGAATAAACATTTTCTAACAATAACAAATAGTCGAATCAATAAAGAGAGAAAAAAAATTTGATTTTTAAAGCTATCCCAGTAATTTTTATTTATAAAATTGCCCAATTTGAATGCAAAAGTTTCTTTTTGTTCCCGAAAATTGTTATTTAAGTACCCGGAAACCTTAGATACATCTACCATTTATAAGACAAATTCACTTACCACAACTGAGTATTAAGTTAACTTTTTTTTTAACTGTAAAACAAGCTCGTTTTGTAAACATTTGGTTCAATAGTAAAGGGCTGTAGAACTTGAACCACAATTCAAGTTTTACTATTTTAAATTGTTCGTTAATTCGCAAATTACCGCTAGCAGTCGGTGGTGCAAGAAAATAAATAATCGTAATTTTAATTTGGAGTATTTAGCTTCTTACTATTAAAATAATCAAACCCAATAATTGTTAAAATAATAAATTTTAACTGTTAAGTAAAGAATACATACTACACCAAAACATAATATTTAAAAAACATTAAAATGACAATAATTCACATTTAGCAGGGTTGAACTTAAAATATTTGAATAAACAAGAAAAAGAATTCTGAAAAATTACACGTAATTTTTTTTCAGAATTTAATTTCTTGTTTATTCAAATATTCTAAGTTCAACCCTGTTAAATGTGAATTATTGTCATTTTAGTGTTTTTTAAATATTATGTATTCCTTTACTTAACAGTTAAAATTTATTATTTTAACATCACATACTACTAAATTCCACAAATTACTTAAAAATTAATTTTTTAAGTTATTTTCTATTCTTACTATTAATATTATTTTCTTTTATGTAAAATTAATAAACTTAATGCGACGACAGTAATTGATTTTCAATCAACTAGTATAATATATTGATTGATATACTGTGGTGTTTCAAAATGATTGGGGCTCACCCTATGCATTTTGGTGAAATTTTTGCTTTAATAATTAAGTATATTAATTCTTAACTTGTGATAATTATATCAAGTAAATTTAAAAGTAAACAAGTTAATTAAACGTAAAATAAAATTTTTATTTTATAAGCTTTCCATAAAATAATAAAGCTTATAAAATAAAAATTTTATTTTACGTTTAATTAACTTGTTTACTTTTAAATTTACTTGATTTAATAATTAAGTTGTAACATTGTAGGATTTGCTAGGTGGGGATCAATCAGAAGAAATTCGTGGCTTCTTTGGCCAACCATAGCCGACAGCGGGCGGTCTAGGACGTTTTGGCGCAGCCGTTTTGGCGCGACCGTTTTGGCGCAGTCGGTTTGGTGCAAAGACGGTTTGGCGCGAGCCGGTTTGGTGCAAGCCCGTTTTGGCGCAAGCCTGTTTTGGCGCGAGGACGTTTTGGCGCAAGCCGGTTTGGCGCGAAGACGGTTTGGCGCCAACCAGTCTGGCGCGAGCCGGTTTGGCGCGAGCCAGTTTTGGCGCGAGGACGTTTTGGCGCGAAAATTATAAAATACTTTTTATAAGACGAAATCGTTATAGAAGTAGCTTAGTTTTATTAATTATGGTTAATTAATTATTAATTAATCAATGAACTTAATTAATAAAATAAATTTTCACAAAAAATAAAAATTTTCTAAATTTAATTTTATGTTTTGTAGCTGCCTTGTTTATTATTTTCTGATTTTCTGTGAAATGTATTGGTTTTTCAAAAATTGTTACTAGAAAAAAGTTGTAGTCTGTTAAATCTCCTAACCGGAATAGAGAGTTAAGCCTGTTTGACACGACGTTAAATTTTACATAAAATTTACATGTAAATTTTTATAAAAATATTTAACACCGTTGCATACAGAAAAATTAACAGCAAATTTTGTGTTAAATTTTTATGAGAAAAATTTAGAACATGTTCTAAATTTGGTGGTAAAAGTGATGGTAAAATTCTTAAAATATATGCACAAAGGAATTTTAAAATTTGGAAAACTTCAGGTAGCTAATCTCAAAGGGATAAGCGTTGCCTAAGTTAGGTAATATCGGATACAGGGTACTTGCATTGTTGCATTATATCGACAAATTTAATAATCTATTTAACAATTATGTCATATTGTATTATTTCATTGAAAATCATCTGTTATAATCATTTACGTTTCTACACTAAATTATTAATATAATTATAATATAATTGCTAATAAATAAATACATAATAAGCCAGTATAGTATCAACGCAACGTAGCGATTCCTAAAGTGTACCTTACCAAAATTCAAGTTAGATTTTTAAAAATTAAATGTTTATAATTATTATTTGCGCCAAACCGGCCTCGCGTCAAACGGTCTCGCGCCAAACCGGTTGCGCCAAACCGGCTGCACCAAACCGGCTGCGCCAAAACGGTCGCGCCAAAACGCACCATCCCGGACAGCGGGTGCGAAGTTTTGTATGCCCGCTGAAATTTGATTTTTTATGCGTATTATAATTGTGAGTAATATTTTGATTCTAATTTTGAATAAAGTGATTTTATGCTTATGCATTATTGCGTTGTTTTTGGAAGTATTATTTTGATATTTGAAATTGGATTTGAAGATTTTTTTTTATTTCGCTACTGACTGGAAGTAGATTGGATTTGGTTGATTAATTTGGAAGGAGTGGTTGAAACTATAAATTCGATTTAAAGTTAAAATTGAAAATATTAAAATTATATTTGAGCGAACGAATGGTGCTATTGATAAGCAGGCGATTTAGATAACGGTAAAACCAAAACTTCGATCCCTTGAAAAATTAGACATTAAATTTAAATTACGAAAAAAATTTTATTTTGTTTTTGAAGACGCTAGAACCCTTCGACCCTTAAAAATTGTCGACTGCTCCCGCACACCAGGGTTACTCGAGCAAAACAACTTTGTGGTATTTTATTGGATAAAATATCATTTCAATACATATGAGGTGGTTAGAATAGAAGTGAATCAAGTCCATAAATGAAGTTTATGAATTATCGAAACTTAACAGCACAACACTGAAACATGTAATATTATTGTCAGTAAAAAAAGTAAACAACTTACATAGTATATTAAAACAAACAAAATGTGACTTAATCTACTTTTGCACTGAAGTAAAGTAATGAATTAGAACGCATTAGAAACCCTAACTCGAAAAATTTCCAATATGAACTTGATTCACTCCTGTTTTGACCCTCCATTTATAAGTATTGTAACTTTTAACCTCAAACCCTAAAGATCTGAAATTTGTCGGACAAATATAAATCACTTTCTTGTGCATTTAATTATTTAAATGTAATCATTTAATTATAATTAAAAGTTATTTATTTCGATACAATTGTTTTTTTTTATATGGATTATCGATGTAACCAGAACGAAATTATGCTTCCGACATTTTTGAACTAGTAGAAGCCTATCAAAAGTTAGTGAAAATTTAAAATCGGTTAAACCACAACAATGTATAATTTGAATAATATAGTTTTAAAGAAACTACATTTTTTTTTGCAAGTGGCAAATTCAAGTTAGAAAAATTTCATTGCGCTTAAATACACTCCAGTGCGTAAGTTAATCATAGAATATGTAGTAGTTGCAAAGATGAACCCTTCGGCTGGCAACGATGCGGTTTTAACTTCGAATCTGTGCTAATTAACATATTATTAAATAAGGTAAATTTATAAACCGTGCGAAAGAATGTAAGAATAAAAACGTAAAACGAAACTTTAGACATTGTGTTGTCTGATATAATATTTCCAACTTTTAAGAAATTGTTGTTTGTTAGCTAACAAGCTTGGTGATTGGTTCATTTTTAAACAATCGTGATTACGATTGAATCGAAAATAGTTTTTGACAATACCAGCTTTGCTTGCGAAACACTTGTAGTACAGATTGAATAATTGTTTCTGGAATAAAATCACCGTTTTTTGTGGCTATATTAGTTCTACAAAGTCCATAAAAAAACATCAATTATTTAAGTGTTAACATCATACAACAAACAATTTAACACAAATAAAATTTTAGTAAGAGCAACAAATAAAAACAAAACAAAACATTTTGTCTTAGGACATATTCCAAAAACAAACTTAAGGGTGCGATTTTAAGGAACGTTTTAAAATGTCATTTACAACGTACTATTGGCTAAAGATAAAGCGACAATTTGTTATAAAAAAAAGAAGATAAATTTTCCGTCATTTTGTTTTTTATTACGTTAATAAACTTTTTATATCAAAATTGCACAATTAATAAAAATTTAAAATAATTATGCCATGTTGTAGCTAAACTAATGATCTTTTAAAAATCTGATTAAAAATTTTGAACTAATTAGTATTTTTAGGGCTGGCTTTTATAATTGTCGGATGAACTTGGTATAACATTATTCTCAGTATAACGGTTGTTGGTAGCAATGAGGTATTTGGGGTAATAGTTACAATAAAATAAGCACTAACGGTTCTAAGTTTAAACCCCGAAGAAATACGATTCAAAGTTCTCAAAGTTTTCCAGATAAAACATGATGACATTATAAAGTTGAGATTAATTTTACAGAATGAGTTTGAAGTTGTGTTGTGTAATAAAATAGTAACAAAGTAGTAAACCTAAAGAAAGTGAACAAAATATCCAAGAAGCTTATTATAATTTTGATAAAAAATCACATAAGCATATTGCTGTCATTATTACGAGAAATTCAGTATAATTCAATAAGTTAATACAATGATGAGTTTATAAAATAACTTAAAGGGAGCCAAAAGTATTTAGTATAAAATAGCCATGTTATTTTGTTTGAAATATTGTTGATATATTCCACGGTTTGTAAATTATTCAAGAAAAACTTATGCCTTTGAATTAAAAAAAATCAAATGCTGTTTAATAATTTTAGTTGACTATATTATTGATAATAATGAAAAAGTTATTGTAGTCAAATTAGGTCTAAAATAAAATATGTAGATTATTTAGACCTATTTTTTGACAATAAATTTTTCATTACTGTAATATTTTTCATTATTAAATTACTACTGAAAACGCCAATTTCATATATTTTTTTAATTTTTTGTCTTCAAAACTTGTTTATTGTTTTGTTTATTCTAAATATTTAGATAAAATATGAAAAATATAAAATTTTAGGATAATTTCAAAAAAGATATTGAGTGCAATAAGCATAAAAAGAATAAATTGCTCTTACTTTGATTAATAAATTATAAATGAGATTTAATTGGCTTCAGAACAAGAAGTTCTTGAGCCATTTGAAACCTACTTTATTTATATAATAAAATCTTAGTATGTGTAATAATTATAATACATAAAGATCTTATGTAAATTGTGTGAAGATACTCAAGCTTCTTACCAGTTTCATTTGACTGAAAATAATATAATTTTTTGAAGGAACTATTTTAAGTTTAAACTCATTTAACGTATAAGCACATTTTTTAACTGTTAAAGCCTAAATTTTCTATTTGTTCTTATTCACTTTAATCTTTTTAGTTCATTTTGAACTTTAAACCTCATTATTTTCGTTCTTACAACCCACAAGCCACGTTGTTCTTTTGAGCTTACTACGGCAAGATTTGTTAGCTACAAATTAACTTCATTTAATTTTTACATCCAATTTATAAGAAATAAAGAAATTTTTACATGGTTTACTGTTTTGGTACAATAAAATATAGTGAATTCATTAATTTTTATTAGTTGAAATCTAGATTTGAGTTGAAATCGAGATCAATTAACATTGATAGATGTAGTTAATGGAAATTACCAAAATTATCTGATTTTTTAAATTTTTTATTATTTTCGCTGTTAGTATAATAACTGCATTATTATCAAACGCACATAATAATGCTTTCACAATTAAACCTTAAATTTTTAATTTTTATATTTTAAATTAGTACGGTGAAGAAAATCTTTTTAACTATTTCTAAATCTATTTCCTAACGCAAATGAGTGATTTCCGAATGGTAGCAAATAACATTCATTTAACAATGAAACGTCAACTACTTTGTGCAACTTTTATGTATTGTCAACTTACTGTCAATTATATTGGCAACTTTAAAAATTCAAGCTGCAGGAAGCTATTAAAAATAATAAACTTTAGATACATTTTAAATTTTTAAAATCTTTTACTCACTTTAAACTTTTATTTAAGTTTGAACATATTGGCATATCTCTTCCCAGCGAAAAACTGTCGTCAAGGAAAAGCAAGTGCTATCTATAATCTATACATTAGTTTTGTAAGAATCATTAATCTTTAAGCTGTAAAGAATAATTTTATCTAATTATTGTTTTAAGTTACAGTGATATAAAAGTTTGTACCTATTTTATAGTTTATTTAAGGTAATTCTTCCTTATAATCCACTTTTGTTGAGCGTTGGAATCTCTATAGGATTTAATATTTGCTTGCTAGACTTTTTCGCCTTGAAATTGTTCTATATTCTAACTTGAAATAGATTAAAAATAGCAGATGGTTTTTCTCTAGATAATATAACTCGGACTTTCCACCTATATTAATATTATGTACACAATAAACTGTTGTGTAAACATTGTTCATGTTGTATTGTTTCAAACAATACAAAATTTGTATCTACCTATTCAAATTTTTGATTAAAAAAATAATCGGTAAACGTCAAACCATGTTAATAAATGATGCAATTAACAAAACGAAAAATGTTTAGTAATAATTTAAAAATTCTATGGGTAAAACAAAGTAATAAATATTAAGTTATTTTGCACTGCTTTCAAAGGTAAACAAACATTTTGACGTTGAAATTTGAGGTAAAAGGATATTATAACATAATGATTATCAAATAATTTAATAAATTCCATTAGATAATAATAATATTGAGGTTTGGTAAATAAGTTGCATTAATTTATAAAATTGAGCTTTCTATACTCTTTAATTTACAACCATTTTTCTTTAGAGAATAATTCAAGTTATCCGAACATTTTTGAGTGGTAATACATATTTTTATTGAAAAAATTGGAAATACGAGTACTTTGGTGTTCAAATTTGTTGGTTCTTTTTTTATTCATTTCTTAATGAATTTTTATTATGTTTTGTACTTCTGATACCTACATTAATTCTATGAATAAACAGAAAGTAATATGAGTATATAGTAGTTATAAAAACAATGAATTTATTAAGTTGACGTTGATTCTGATTAAACATGTTTATTTCAATTACTTTTAGTGTTTTGTTAAAATTATATTTACGTTGAAAAAGTAAGTGATCATTCAATTTGATGTCACCAAAATACGACTACTGACATTTTCTAGACGTAGCGTAGGGACTACTCGTTTAAATCTTTATTACAAATAATGTTGAGGTTTTTTCACGTCATCATTGTAGCAATAATAATCTGAGAGATTAAACCACCCTACCCTACAAAGTAATTTTATAAAAATGTGAGGTTTCCGCTCGTTCATGACAATTCATTTCAAATTTAAAAATAAATTTTTATCTCTATTACGATATTTTTTCTTAAAAAATTAATTGTGGTATCTACTATAAATTGTCACACCAAATTCACCAAGAAAAAAACGAAAAACTTATAATTTAATTCGTATTTAAATAAAGTAAACGAATGTTGATTTTATTAATGCTCATACATTTTTGCAGCTCACATCGGAGTTATAAACGGAATTTGGTTAAATATTGATTTTAATAATTTAGAATGAATGTGGAATATGTAAAACGAAGATATTTCAGAATAAGCTCATCACGTTCGAATGATGTGATTGTTTCAAACTAGGTTTCATAATTAAATTGTCGGTGCAGAAATTGCTCGGAAATTTCAATACTCCTAATACCCAGAACCTACTTACTCACTTTTAAAGACGCCATAAATTTACAGTCATGATAAGGATAACTATTGCAATTTGTTCTGTTTAGAGCTGCACTTAGTAATTTAGAGTCCTCTCAAATTTTGAAGTGACCCTAGTAATTTAAATTTCATTCTAATACTCTCAAACGCAACCATATAGTTGCCAAGCTTTACGAAAATCAAAGCTTCCTGATAATTATATAAGTATAGACTTAATATCGCACAAGTGATATTTCATATCATGTGCATAACTTTATATATAAATTCCATGGGGAAATTTAGACTTTCCTAAATTTACGGAGTAATTATTTAGTTATTAAGTAACCGGTAATTTGTTTATTTCATCTTGCTACATTTACGTACACAATATGGTTATGAAATACAGTAACATGAAAATTGGTATAAATTCGGTGTAAATTATGCATACAACAATATAAAGTACTTTTTGAATACACAATAAAAAGTATATCTATGTATGTTATAAAACCAAGCAAAAATTGGGTACGTAAACATTTTTTACTGTTACAAAATTATTTTCTAGAACTTTGTTTAAATTTATAAATTTTATTTGCTATAATACTTCTTCTTTCTGACAGATTCTTTTTTATCAAAACTTAAATAAATGTAATTATCGTAGTGATATCTGCAGTGGCGGTTCGTGGAATTATCCTGTGGTAGTTCTAGATTTCACTTTAGTTTAGTCCGATTGAAAGTGATTTTTTCAGACAAAATAATTATATTCCATTCTATGTTCTTTTTAAAAATCCGTAACGGTATTGAGAAAAGCTTTTTCAGCTTATAACACTTTTGTGATACTTAGTCTTCATTCATTGAATTTCTATAGAAAATTTAATCCTTTGCAAAAATATCGTTCAGTTTCGGATGTATCGTACATACATAGTACGTATTGTCACCAAAACTTGTAAAAGTTTTAGCATCTTTTTAAAAGTGTCCCGCATTTGTTCTGCAATTTAAGGATAAAAGCAAAAAAGCTCCAAAACTATTCAGCAATTCTTCTCCTTTGTAAAGTACAAATTTGTCACGATGCTTGGTAAAATAGTCAACCGCAAATAAATTTATAGATACTAGATGTCTACTGTAGCAAAATCTTGTTTTCACTTAATTAGATTTTTATTTTTTTATTTTTTTGTGAAAGGAAGATGTTTTTTTTTCATTTGCTAAGATTTTCAAATCAGGATTCGAAATAAATTATCCATTTCATTGTTTCATTTTCTAACTTTTGTAAATCGTGGTAAACCTTGATTACATCACTTCGATATTTCATTTTTGTAGTTGATTAAAAATGTTATCTAATCTACATAATCTAACATTGATTCAACGATAGCTTGATAAGTTCTAACGCAAGTTAGTACTTTTCTCTAATCTCATTCCTGCTAACCGCTACAGTCAGTCTTAGAACTTTGCATCTGCTTTCCAAGCTTCTACCGAACTGGACTAGTTGTTCTGTACTTTATTTTTTTGTAATTTAATAAATAACAAATTTACAGGTGAGTGTCATCAAAACAGACACAATGCCAATTGGTTATTTACTGGAAATGAACGATTTACGATGATAACCTTTTCATCAATGAATAAAGCTGTTTATTCTGGAGTAAACAAATGATCCTTAAAAAAAGAGTTCGAGTTGGTGTTCTTCAGGGTAGTGCATTGATTTATTCGTATAATGCTATGTTGATAATAATATAATGAAATGATATTTTCGTAGAAAATTTTCAAAACACTTGTTTGCTTGGGTAGTCCTGATGTGCGGGAGCAGTTAGGAATTTTCAAAGATCGAGGGTTCAGATTGTGGATAAGCAGATGTTTGATGAAAAAATTTTAAATTAAAATTGTAAAATTTTTGTTGTCTTTAAAGTTATTTTTAGTAACTAAAAGCCCTTATCAAATCAAGTGCGGTGCATTATCTTCGCGACCCCACGTCGTCTTTATTGAAACTAATTTTACTTTTTGGATTCAAACTTCCATCACTTTGCATAAGAAAATCCAACAAAAAAATACTTTCAAATAAAAATTCGCTTGCTTAAAAACAATCAATTCTCCAATTACAATCTGTAATCTCCAATTACAAATATCTATAAAAAAATTAATCTTCAGTGAAATTTTATCAAATTCTTCGTAGTTCAATCTTAAGGATTCAAATATTCAGAAATAAACTCAAAACTATTTTCGCACAAAAATCAAAATTCCTCGAAGCCAATACAAATCAAACCGCTCCGGCCGCCTTTTTTGGCAAAAATCCCTTATTATCCTTTCTTTGACGTCCCATCTTGCACTTCTTTCAATTTACCAAAACAAATTTATAATTACAAAATTTTCCCAAAAGAGTACAGGGTGGGTCTAAATATATTTGTAACACAACAATATATAATCAGCTATAAGCTATCTAAGTTTGATATTATGAATCATATGATTCCATTGGTTTAGCAAATCAAAATTAATGCAATTCTGGTTTGATCGTTCGTAAATCGATTATACAAAGTTCTTAAAAAGCGAAAACTAGATTGAATAGCAGGTAAGATATTATTACAGTCGATGTGTTTTAGCAGCTGCCGATAAAGAACGGGCCCAAATACTTTCGAAAGGGCAGGCAACACACTAATTAGACGAAGATCAGCAAATTTAGTTGCATTATTATTTTTAACGATAGACGTTATGATCGACTTTTTTCACACTGCTGGTATTACCGAATTAGTAAGACAAAAATTTATTAGCTCAGTTAAGCTATCACAAGACAAAAAGGTGAGGTAAGCTTCAGCATCCTAGCGCTACAGTTATCGACGCCCAAAGCACCGGATTGTTGTTATTAGTTAGATAGCATTCAAGTACTTAAGAAGCGATTCTAGTATTAATTTTGAAATTAATGAATATTAATGTTTCAATATGAACTATTACGTAGAAACAGTTTATTAGTCGAAGTAGGCATGACTCAACAACGAATACTCGGATTCTGTTAGCGGTACGCAGGTATTTGTGAAAACATAAACGGCAAATAATTTGATTTCTATAAATTAAAACACATGATAATACAAATTAATAAGAGCATAGTTTTTGCAAACTTCCGTATTTTCTTTGTGGTTCATGGTGATTTCTTTTTGGCTTTATAACTTAAAGAGGAAAACATTTCTCTAATATTGTATCGATCTTGTTTAAGCAGTTATGGAATATTTGATCCACACCATCAACTTGTTTATTTCAATTAGTTGATGTACATGAATTTCTAAAGATATCCAAATTTTTTAGACGATCACGTAGCCAGATTATATGACTTCTTGTTATACTGAGTAAAGACTTTAAATAGACCATTTTATAGCTTTGGTGCATAATAAATATGTACTATAAATATGTATTGTAGGTCTGCTCTTGGCTCATCGTCTTCACGGTATCACATAAAAGTATTTTATTGTTCTCTTCTTGGATTACTATAAAAGTAATACAATAATTGCATGTTTTGTAAGAAAAGTAAAATTAAATTTTCTGTTTGTGCAGTTTTTATTTTTAACGGCGTTTAATTTATAATAGGCTAATCGTAGTTAACTTTAAAATTTTTTTTTTTTTCGGTTCATATATAAATATAAAAGAAAAATTAAAAAATTGTGAGTAGGTATCTATCAACTTTCAGTAATGTAGTTATTAGCACCAACTTAATATTAGTAATACAATTGAAATAAAATATTAAAAATAAATTTAAAAATTATAAATAAATACATAGAAAATGTGAATACTTTTAAATTGTGAATAATTATAAATGGGTACTAATGAAAAGTAAAAATTTTAAACTTTGTAGAATTAACCATATGTTTGTATGAATTTCACTAATTTTTGTACGCTATTAGGTATTGTACGCTAACTAGTTACTAATACTTAGGATAATACGCGGTGTGTTGGAATTATATTCCTATGACATTATTTTTGATAAACTGGCTCTAAAAAAACAGGAAAATCTACTTATGGCTTATATGTTTAATATTTACAAATGATAGGTATTCTATAGAAAAAAGTAAATTACAGATCAAGCTTTCGGATTGAAGTATGGATTATAACACCAGGCTTGCAACAAATATATCCATTCCCATACGGCACATCAAAAAGGATTATAATACGAAAACATAAAAAATTCTATTTGAAAAAATATTTATGTACGTATATTTTAATTCCCTTCCGAGTGAAGCTCCACTATAAAAGATTAACGAATATTTTGTAACATTTCCAATTTGATAATCCTCGTTCCTGTATTAATATATTATGTGGACTACTACAAATTTTTTTAAACGTTTTTCAATATTTTAGACGCAAAATAGGATATATCAAATTTCTGGTTAATTATTGCGCATACAACCATGTCGAAGTAAATGTAGGTTTAAAAATTTATTTAAATTAAAAATCTGAATCGAGGTGGATTTTAACTAAAACGTTTAGGTATAAAATACATGCAAATTTAAGCAAAAAATTAATATTGAAATTTAAGAAATGTTTATATGAATTATTACGGGGGGATGAGTAGAAATTGCTTATTGTCGTGGTTATCATATTTTTACATTCTCATCGGGCATTCGTTAAACAGAAACCTTAATAATATAAAGGACAAATTTTATGTAAGTATAAAATCATTATTCTGAAATAAATTAGTCTACTAATAAATTCATAAATTGGAAAAGTAATTTCAGTGTGTTATCCTGAAACGTTAATTTTAATAACCATACATATAGGTAGTGTAAGTTCTCACATAATAATTATATTCTTTATAATCAATTTTAAAAACGATTACAAAAAATTTAAATCTTACCAAATTGATCAGCAAAATATTATTTGTTTAAATTTGTATGCATTTAAATTTTTTACATTTCAGATAAAATGTATAAGTTTCAATGTTGTAACTACAACGATAATTCTCAAGAGATTTACGAAATTACGTCACTTTTACACTTCACTTATCCCTCTTTAATTTTAACTTGACTTTGATTGAAAAATATCAAGAAATTCTTGACGGTTATACTTTTATTGATGCCAGAATAAACTGAAACTTGCGAAAAAAATAATTGTGGACAAAAGTAAATAATTTCGTTTAAAGTAAATTGAAGTTTATTTATTTTAAGTATACCAGAACTTGATAAGTGTGTTGAAAACCCTTTAAATTGTATATAATTATTTGTAAAACGAAATAATCCTACTTGACTTTGTGATGTATACAAGCTTTGTTCCCAAATAATATACTATAAAGGTGACGTCGACTTTTAATTAGATAAATTTGATTATTGTCAACAAAGCTGTAGAAAACATTTTAGCGTATTACTTTTCCAAACAAAGAGTTAACAATACAATAAGTTTATGTTTATTAGTTTATTTAAACAATGTATATGTTCAAATATTGTGCTATAATTCTTTCGAGAGTAGGTATAAAAAAATGCTTAACCGTTTCTATTTTATATAATTTTACTAATAAATTAAATTTAAAAAAATTTATTAAAATCGATCGTATTCGATTTTGGATATTCTGTGACAAATAGGTAAAAGTTTATTCTGTATAACATTATACCAACGCAATTTACGTAATTGATAGAGAAAGTTCAATAATGATATCATTATAATAAATTTTTCTTAAATAATGGCATAAAAAGTATAAAATCATTCATTTCTGGATTAGACATTAATTTTTTACCATAAAGCTATATAAAAAGGTGGAGAAGCAGCAATATTTAATATTTCAATGGTGAGTGGAAAACATATTTTACAACAGTACCTACTAGAAAAGTCGGCCGGCCATTACTTATACAGAAAAGGCATTTTTTAGTAACGATTTCATTGCAACTTCTACCTAACACAAAAGGCAAAATAATGTGTTTTATTCAAATAAAATTTTAGATGTAGATCTACTATATTTATTTTCAATAATAAATTTGTAAAATAATATTTGATATATTATACCAATTTTGCATTTGAGACACTTTTGCATTTGGATATTTTGAGATATCTTGAAGTTTTTCCATTTATAGATTTCATCGTACCTTTAGCTGTAATATTATTTTTTCACAGTTTGTGTACAAAATATAAATTTACATAATTCTACTTGTAATGTTGGGGATTTATAAAATTCTAGGTCATATAAATCTGGCTTATTTCCTTAGAAAATGTGCTAATTTTATTAATTTTACTTTCCATTCCAGTAAATTCTGCCTCGAGGCAATGTTTGAAACAGTAAAAACTTCATAAAACGCATTAGGGTACGGCCAGGCTGGCGAGCAATTTATCCCGAGCGACCCAGCGACAAAAAATTATTTCAAATGCGTGGTAAATAAAGACCGCAATGTTGCAGCAAATGATGCAACATTTTATCGCATAAGAACTGAAACGCACTTAGAATTGTTTAGTCAAAAAATATAACTCACCGCAGTTTTATATTGTAAATTATAAAAAAGTAGAGCTTTATTGCTAGATAAACCTTCTTGCAGCACCTTGCAGAAATTTTTTAAATATTTTTTAACAGACACTAACACTCAGTAATGATGGTGACCGCCAAGGATTCTTTGTGCTTACTTGATGTTCTTTGCTGACACTTGACTGTCGATTGGCGTTGAAATATAATTTGTAAGACTAACTTTATTTTTACTTGACTGGTAATCGTCAACTACGTTCTTAGCTTTAGATATTTTAAATAACCCTTTATTTATTGGTTGCTTTTTTCTTCTTGGTTAAGTTACCTATATTTTGCTATTTTTTCAGCACATTTTCTTCTCATCGATGACTTTATTTTCTTACAGATTCTTTGCCTTTACTTCATTTAATTTATCTTAAAAACTTTATTTAGATTTATTTCCTTTATTAATTGTTTCTTTTAAATTTGCTTGTTTTCCTTTTCTTTTGTCATATCTTTTTTTGTTTTCTTTGTAATTTTATAAAAAAAAGTTGTATTTAATTTTATTACAATTAACAACAACAACAAAAAAACAAAAACGTTAAATAAATAACAATACAAAAATTTTGCGTAAAAACTAAAATTCATTAATTATTAACTTCAATTAATTATTAATACAAAATTGTGAAATGATGGCTCGGTACTGATTTTAAATCTAGTATTTAAATATTCTACTTAGTAAAAAGCAGTATAATTTCTGGCGGAAAAATGTTTTACACTCTATTTTTTGCTGCTTTCGATACCTAAATTTTTGGATCCGGCAAAAACCAAGTTTCGAATAAGTTTCTTCGTCTTCACTACTAATATTAGACTTAATATATCTTTTTAACATCTTACTCAAGTAATTATGTAGGGTTAATTTATTTTAAATTTTGTTACATTTTAAAGAAATGTGAACTTATAATTCAGTGATTTATCAAAGTGTTGAATTTAAAACAATTCTAACAGTTTAAATTCTTTTTAGCCTTTTATTTTTACTTGACCCTTAGTTTGTCATTGTGATAATGTTTCTGACCTCAGTGTCGACCTAATAATGTCGTCGTATGTAATCATAATCCTAAAGATAAAAATTTGTTTGAAGCACCTGTTGCATTATCTAATGCGGTCTCTCTTTTGATATAAATTTCTTTTATTTTGAAGTGATGTCCGGGTGTAGTGCTATTACATACTATGTATTATATAAAATAAGGGCTTAACGCGGACTCCAAACCACGGCAATGTAATACGCTTCATTTTAAGAAGGTTTTTTATGTTGGCCATTGCTTTCCGAAGGAAAACGATCAGCAATGAAGCTCTTATTTCGTCCAGAGCAAAGAGAATATTCGAAATCAACAGTTACACAGTAAACCGATCGATTTCTATAAAGTGGCCTCAGATTATGATTTTGTTGAAATATTTGTACTACGAAGAAGATTTTTCCTGAAGACAAGTAGTTGAAAGGTTGTGGTATTGATTGACACTGTACCTGTTTTTTTGGCATGGACAACAGGAATTGCAAGTGTTTGTGGTGTGAGTTACTCAATTTTGTGAAAGGTAATGTATTACGGGGTTAATGTGCTAAACATACAGTCGAATAGGATTTGATTTGTTTTTTTGATAAACTGTTAATAATCATGTACGGTTAAAGGTTCTATAAATAACTGTGTTCTTAGCAAAACCACAGAGGTTTAGAGCATACTGAAAAAAGTACTGTATCAAAAATCAATTAGTGAGTTACGCAACTCTTTAAATAAGGTAGGGCTCAAAAGGAAGCTGTTTCATAGTTTGTGACTTCTTCAAAATCCTGTATAAAAGTTCTAATTAACTGAACTTTCCTTCAAACGAATTACATGTAATAAATTGAAAGGGCATTGAACATAAATCGTAATTTTCGAAGAGTAGGAAAGCTTGAGAAAATTCGACAATTGTAACTAAAAGAACATAATTTTTGAAATATCTGTGATGGCTTTGTACATTTTTTGTTTTGTTTGTCTCGTGGAAGCTATTTTGTATATTAGGTGTTAGTACATATTATGCAAGTAGCAATCAACTGTAGTAGTTGAACCAACTGAAAAATAGATATCTACTTAAAACACATCAATCAAACACAAAATTATTGTTATAATGTGTAGCACCTATTATATTAAATTGTGTATTAATATAAAAGTTTTGTAGTTTTTTTTAAATGAGCAGTTCAATTCTTATGTAAAGCTCAGCTGTTTTATTATTTGTCAAATTATTTTTATCTTTCTAAATATTTAATAAAATTCATATTATAATCTTGATTTGATTTTTGCTTAATCAAATGTTTAGTTAAGAAACTTTAATTTTAAGCTGAAAGATATTTCTATACTGGCAAGTATAAAGTGAAAAATTTAATATACAATTTTATATTATGCAATAAGCTTAGAGTGAAATCCAAATATAATAATAAAAATACAAAAACAAACTGCCGTCGTAGAAATACAACCTTCTATATATCTATCATAGGGTTTAAATTTTATTCATGTTAAATTAAAATTAAAATTTAATTCATAAATTACTATTGATAAGGCTAAAACTATAATAAGGAGAGAGGTCGCCAACGTCCGGGAAACCGGACATGGCACATGAAGAAGAAGAAGAAGGATAAAACTATTTAATTTAAATATATTATTTTAGTTTAAACATTGCTCCGAATTTCGAACCAACCTGGAAATATTATGTAAGTTTTTCATGCAATATAATAATTTTATCCACGACCACTATATTAGGAAGGTTTAATACGTCCGTTTTCCGTGGATTAGAGGTCTTTTAACAGACTAGTAGATTAGAATTCATAATACACTAGTAGATTAGGTTTCAGCTCAAAATCAGTAGGTATTGGTCAAAATTAATATGTCAAATCTGACGTTTCTCAAAACCAAAATTTTTTCTTGTGGTTTTGGCCGTAGATAAACGTTGAATTACATTCGAGAATTAACAGATCTTCTCGAAAAAATGTGACTCTCGGCTGTGCCTCGAGTGCCCATTTTTTCTCGTTGATTAGAGGCTTCTTAATCCCCTTATATATAATTAATAACTATAAATTTGACCAGTCAAATTATTGTGAACATTGTAAAAATTAAATTCTACCTACTTGATACTGAAATTATAAATTTTCAATTTAATATGAAAAACATTTAAATCTTACTTTAAAAATATAATCAGATGTTAATAACATCAATCATAAATATATCTCTATAAGGTTAAGAGTAGGTCGATACTTGATAAAAGAAAATACAAAATCTGGTTTGTGCGAATATTATTTGTAAACAATATCCATAATGTTGTTAAATTATAATTTAATATTTTTTTGTTGAAATAAAAAAATTAATAATATAAGGGTAGGAAATAATAAAAATTGCTATAATTGAGTTACATAAATAACGAGAATAAATTTTTGTTCTAAAAAAGTTTATTAAAAAGCATATCAAGTATTATTTTTTATTAAGATAAATATTTCAAAAATTTCTTAATAAAAAATTTCCAAGAGTTTATTTCTTTTTATTGTGCCATATGATTTTATTATTTTTTCTGACATTAAATTACTTGAATATAAGAACATTGCTTGGTTTTATGTACTTTCATTATGACAACAAAAATTAATGATTGAAAAATAAAAGCATGATAATTAATTAATAGGTATTAATTTTAACAATAGCATGTGGCAAAATTTATTTTCTAACAATTCATTTCACTCAATATAGTTTACTTCAATTTATACGTTATATTTAGTTTCAACTTAGTTGGTGATACTTAATCAAAGTTAAAGTTTGCTAAAAATAAACAAAATAACTAAAAATCGAAGTTCTAATGAAAAATAATAAATCTCGATAAAATTGAAAATTTCGCTTAACTGCAATATCGAATGTATGTTGTATGTTAGGGTTTGAAACTAAAGCTATTTCTCTTTATCAGTAACTATCACTAATTAAATTTTAATGCTATGGAATAATAGATTTGAGAATATAAAAATTCGAGTTTCTAGAAGTTTGTTAGAAGTCTTTGTGGATGCAATGTAACAATTCCTTTCCAGCACCAAAGACATTACTTATGAGAAACGAATGTCTTTGCTCAAGAAATAAGAAACATTATGGCAATAGAATTGAAGAATACTCCAGTGGCAGCTGAGATATGGCTTACAAAAAGGAAAAATAGTTATGCCGACCAGACACAAAGAAAAAAGTGAAAAATAGTATAAATTCTACAGGAAAAAATGGAGTCGAGTTAGTATTGTAGCATCCAAAAAGCAAAAAAATATTTATAACTACGTTTCATTACCTCTACGAGTTAAAATGTTTGTATCAGTATTTGTAAAAAATTTGTTTTTATCGATTTTTTAAACTTTTCAATTATTGTTTGCTGTACGATAAAAACTTTTTTAGCAATTCAAAAAATGCTGTGAAAACTATACGCACATTTACAAGTTTAATAATTACATTTAGACTACGAAGTTACATATATATGGTATAATAATTCTGATTGTTTATCGTTTTAATGGAAAGAGCTAATTGAAAATAATTGTTTAACATGGTTTTTCGATTTTATATATTTTGATTTATAGCAGTCGTCATTTTAAAATTTTACACTCTAATTTGCAATTGTACCTATTTCACGTTGTTTAAAGCTTTCATTGTGCTGAGTCGGTGTAAATTGGTATCAGGGACAAAGTAATTGTAAGCACACAACGCGAAATGCGTTTAATCCCGTTTGTTATGAATAAAGCTACCCAATTACTCAAATTCTGCATCAATATTACAAAATTACGTCTACATTATTTTCATTTCTTTAAATGGAAAAAGCTTTGAAATTAATAAAAAATATGCCCGTAAGGTATATAAACGAAAAATAGTTTGAATTTTATGAAAAAAAGTTAAAAAAAGTACGTAAAACATTGTAGTAAATAAATATTTTTCGAACATAAATTATTTGTATTAAATATAAATGAATTTCAGATAAATTGAAGTAGGACGTACACCATGTACTATCCAAAACATCCAAATAAAACTTTTATTTCAATACTTATCCTTAATCATCCACCTAGAAAATTTACGAGTTATGTTCATCTGCGTTAACACTTGTCACATCAGTGTTCTACACAGACGATAATATTTAATGTACCTTACAACCTCAAGTGCTAGACCGCGCTTACCGCTATGTACACTCATTTTAAATGCACATTTATAAGTCGGTATAACAATTTCAGCAATATTTCAATATCGATCTTGACAAATGATGAATAATTTCGGCAGTTAAATTTCCCTAAAGTACAGAAAATAGAGTATACGTCACAAAAGATAACACATTCAAGTATCGCAAATCCAATAAACTTCAACAAAATTTTAAAATTCATGTTACCTTTATAATTTCACACTTAAAGGGTTTTGCTAAAAGGTACCCTTTAATTAATTTAGATGCTTTGAAAAGTCTTCTGTACACAAACAAAAATTTTGCCAAATTTTCACGCACAAATAAATTCGTAATGGCGATTAACTCTCATTACTTTGTACTTTCAAAATACGAAAGCAATTAACTTTATTTAAATTATTAATTTTATTTGTATAATACTAAGTTCAACTTTATTTAAATTTTGAAGTCGTTTATATGATGTTGATTTGTTTTTATATTTGCTCTTGAAGAAAAATTTGGTATTATGTTATTGTGTCGTTTTAAGATCAATAGAATAACTATGAAACATAAATTTCATTAAATAATTATACAATAATTGTTGTTGCCGAATACAATGGCCAAATAAAAATAAACAACTCGTTAAAAGATGGTTTGGTCTGATAACATCTTGTTCTTAAATCTTTTGAATTTTGCTTCAGTATAGCTATTAATATCTGTTAACGTAAACTTGTTTATTGATTAAACGAAAGGACTGCATTCATTTTTAATCAAGAATGATCGTTTCAGTTTTAGCTTACCTTTTTTAAATATTTATAATTTTTAGGTTAACTATCTCAATATCCGACGATGTTCGTTCATTGGTTGCTTGTTAACATTGAACTGATACGGAAAATTTTCTATTTACGTCCAATTTATACAAAATCACATGAGTTTTTTATACTCATGTGTCAGATAAAATAATGAATAATGAGTGTATATGAAAATATATTTTTTGCAGGAAATTAGCTGCGGGAATCGTAAATGTTGCTGCTTGTCAATTAGTTCCGATTTAAAAATATTTTATAAAAATTTTAATTTTTTGTATTCTTGACATGAGATTTAATCAAAGCAAGAAAGGGTAGCCTTCTTAAAAATTTCTTCCAGGCTGGATGCAACTTATTTAATTTATTTAGTTTATTATTATTGCTTTATTAAGTATTGCCGTGGGGGAAGAGTACAGTAACCCGGAAACTGTATTAGCTGTTCATGCAGTTAACCCCGTCCATTGAGTTTACTTATATGTACATACTTACAAGCAGCTGTATGTATAAGTTTCCAGTTTATACGTTACTACGATAGTTTTTACATCTAAAAATAATTTAAATTAGAGTTTTTATTATTTTTAGTAAAACCATTCACCTTAAACAAGAAATATAAGAAAACAATAAAAGTTCAGGTTAATAGCAGGTCAGCAGTTTTTTAGATTAAATGAACATATATTATATTCGATATCTAAAGACGCGGATGTAAAATGGTAGGAATCTCTCTAGGACAACAAAATTTATAATTGTAAAAATCATGATTACTGCAAATCCTTCAGAATGAAACTTTGATGTTCTAATCGAAACATAAGAACAATCAATTCTCGAACACAAGACTTAAATCGAATCAAGTCATCCTCGATACTGCAAGTACGGTACTCAACTCAACTGTGTAAAATTTTTACAGACCAAGTGTTATCTAATCAAAATTAGTATTAATATTTCTGAAACTACTTAACTTAAAAATCACGATTAATTTTGTATAGGATATAAATCTAAACCTTCTAAGGTTTAAGTATAGTAATTAAGCGTAAATTTAACGTAAATTTTGAATTTTATAAATTCATAAAGGCATAAAGATGACATGTTACAAGTAATTAAAACTTGTAACAGTAAAAAGATCGACTATGAAAATTAAAAATATACTTAACAAACAAAAACAACAATGAAACAAATTACCAAAAAGGAACCTTTTGGAAATATCACATTGTTAAAAGACTATTAATTTAATCTTTTGGCAATTTGATGTCAAGATCGTTTTATGGTATTTTTAATAGAAGCTTTGTTTAAAATGAAATTGAAATTTTTCTTATTACTTAGTTAAAATTTGATATAACATTAATTTAAAATTTAATACAATATGATGTACATGATGTAGCATACTTATAAATTTTCAGGCACATTGAATTAATTACAGATATCAAATTTTGTTGTAACAGTTTATATGTATTTTATATAATTTTCCAATTTTAATTCACTTCGAGTATCTAAAATTAAAAATAATTATTGAAGTTCAACTTACTTTACAATAAAAAGTTTATAATTGTTAAATTAAAGGGCATTCTTGAATTTTTAAAATTGTTCATGAGATGAACGCAGATCGGAACCATTAGTGGGTAAACTTTCGAAAACAGGCACAGAAGTAGTTAGCGGTTATAAATTTTAGATATAGAATAATTTTGTTTAAATAATTAAAATTTGTTATTAAAAGCGAAATTGTAAAACGATATGCTTAAATTATGTTAAAAACATAACAATATGATTTGGTCGTATTTTGAATTTGGAACAGGAAATGGCACAATTCTGATAACTTACAATTTTAACTTACAAGTAAGCATGGCTTAATTTAACGTAAAAACAAAGATCATCTTTGCCGAGCAGGACGGGTCTAGGTGGATATTTTTAGCGAGTACATCGTTTGTCAAAACGGTCCGAAGCACCCGAAGCGGAGAGTGCCAATGGTCGGCTTCTACCGACTGAGTTACATAACTTTATATTTACGTTTTAATTGGTTCATTTTATTCTACTAAACCAGTAAAAATCATATCAATCTGGTATGCATTACAAAACTGAAATAAAATAAATCGGAATAAATAATTAGTTGACTTATTTAAACAATTTTAAATAGTCCGACGTTTTGAACCGTTTATTAGTAAATTTTCAAGAATTGAGTATTGACAAATATATTGATTTTATTTGCATTATTATTAAAAAGATCAACTCGAAATATTCTTTATACTAAAATAAAATGTTCGAGTATTTTCTTCCTGTTCTGATTAAATTCATCAACAATGTTGGTAATGGAAGTAATACATTGAAGGGAGACTTTTTCGTGTAGAGCTTTTAACTGTTCCTTTATAGTAGTGAAAGGTTTTCACAAAGTTAACAAATAATAGAAATAAAGTAACTGTAGAAATTCTCATGTTTCACTTTTTTTATCACATCCTTATCAATAGGCATTCAAAATTTATTTAAAAAGAGAAAATTAATTTTGGTTCGTTTCAGAGTAAAATTATTATTTAAACAAATTCAGGATTTCTAATATCTTTTTCCAAGATGGTGTCACTCAAATTTTAAATTTGCATAATCTCAGTCTTTTTCAATTTTTTTTCTTAGAGAACAACACTTTGGTCTCTAGTCAATATTTATGTGTTATTGGAAGCCTATGTAAATAAAAAGGAGTTATGTGACCCAATAAATAATGTTTACTTAAGATTATCCCTAGATTTTATAGGATATAATTTACGATGGGTTAATAAAACTTAATTTTAAGTTAATGACGGTTAGTAACCAACATTAAATTGTATATTCTCAAAGTAGTTTATAAACTAAGGGATAATTAATTAGTAATCAATAAGTTTTGAATGTAATTGTTGTATAGTTAAGATACAATTATTTTAAGTTAGAATCTTTCTAGATCAACTTGAAATAATAATGTAAGGATTTAGTATGTTATAAGCACCAAAGAGTTTCGTTAGAAAGCAGTTAAGCATAAACAACAATTTTCTCTTCATTTCACTAAATGTACATTTGCATAGAAATTAACGTAAACATTCATAGGCAACTTTAATGATAATTTTGAATAATTATGAGTTTGAATATTAAACTTGGGGTCACGAAATAACCTTTTACGAGTTTCTTGACAATATTAATCTCTTTTAATACATTATTATTTGCTACAATTTTATGCTGTACTGGCAACAATAATTTCAATTTTTTTTCTTCTGAAATTCAAATACAATACCTTTAACATACAAACATACGATAAATCTCAAAGCTTTGACAAATTTAAATACTTCTCTTGGGTGCTGTATACCACCCGATGATATGACGGCTTACGACCATATAAAGTGGTTAGTCCTTAGCGTCCAGGAAACATGAAAAGAGCCGCAATGCTTTCTGACGAAGTCGTTTTATCTTTGTATAATGTCAAAAATACATTGTTTGCGTGCCTACACGTCCTTATATCTTTCTTGTTAGTAGCCCACCCAAAAAATCATATATTACTGTCAATCCGATTGTTGAACATAGAGTATTTATATTAACTCAATGATGGTTAATAGTTATTAATTATTTTATTGATAATCAATCCCGTAGTACATATGTATATATAAAACGAAAGTATATACTTTCTAAATCATCAAAAGAACACTATTGTTGGTGTTATCTAAATAGATGGCCGTTCTATTGTGTAATGTTTGTTTTAATGTTAAAGTAAACTCTTGGAATACACGAAAGAATATAAAAGAATTATAATTTTTTCTTTTAAAATTTAGAAAAAGTTATACGTTTTATACCCCTGCCAAGATCACTTTGATTAATTTATAAGATATTTCAGTGCTAATCACCGTAATTGTTATGTAATCACAATATATAGCAAACAATACATTATAAACTTCAAATAAAAAAAATTATAGGAAACTACCATTGCACGGTTTTATAATCTGATTCTCATTATCACCCGCAATGCAACTCTGTATAGCGGGTTAATTGGGTTTTATAATCAGGTTAATTCGAACCGTGGTCTGCAAGTAAAAACTGTTAGAAATTACCCTTTTGTATTCCTTATGAGAAATTTAGTGCAAAACAGAGGAATCGTTTAAGTGGTTTTATATTAATTGCCTTGCTGTTGTAATATTTTTGTTTACAATTTCTTCAACATCTCCAAACATAGAAAACACTCTATATGTTACTTCTAATTAATAGTTTCAAGGAGATCGTAATACGCTACAGGCAATTATCAACAAAGAGATGCTATTGAATACCTCTAGGTAAGATTAACTTCTAAATCAGATACAGCGTATTTCGTGGTTTAAACCATAAAGCTTCATTACTTCATAATAGCCCAAAGTGTCAACTATACACAAAGATTGTCCATAGGGTTTCAAAAAGCAATAATTTTACAAAGCCAATTAGAATGCAGAACCGGACACTTGACTGCATACCACAACCCTCTGCGTCCTCATTTTAGTAATTTCGAAACTAGCCAAACTTACATACTTTTACGAAAACACTTCAATATAAACAAAAATTTTGGTTGTATTTTGATAAATTTTTAAGTAGTATTAAAAAAGATCATGAAAGCATTAAGTAATTTTTAATTGCGTAATGAAAAGGAAATATTGACATCTTGATTTCCATTTATTCAAAAAGAAGTCTAAAGAGCTTAATTTTGGTAGCTGGTACATTAAATACATTTTATGCGTATATAATTAAAAATATTTCAATAACAATGACAAACAAAACAATCTAAATTGTTCCTAAATTTTATTCAATTTTGGTATAAAGGGAAGCCACTTAAAGATCGGGTGAATTTACTTACTCAATTTATTCAAGAGTTGTCAGAAAATTAAATTTTTAGATTAAATTAATTTGGTAAATATTAAAACTGTAATTAAATTTAACGTAATTAAATTTTGTTAATGTAATTGTAACAAAATTGTAAACTAAATATTGCATTTTACGAGTTAAAATCAATTTATCTACAAAATTGTCGTAACAATGTTATGTAATAACAGCAATTTAAAATTTATTACAACTCTTGAATATTTGGTTTTCAATTTTATTTTGAGTTACTTTCTCCAAAACTTATATAGTTATATAGATAATTTCGAAGTAACTTGAACATTTACAAGGCAACTCGACATAGAAAATAACTGGATAAGTCAGTGTGGCTTTTTTAATTTTAAATTTTAATAAAGAGTAGGTACATATTTCATGTTGATATTCAGTTTTCAAGTTTAAAGTAATTTAAAATCTGTCATAAGATGTAGACAACGAAACCAATTTTATGTTTAAACTCTTATAATATGAAACTGAAAATTGCTGTAGAAAATTACCGATTAAATTTCTTCAAAAAGATTCAATTTCGGCAAGTAATTTTTTTTGACAATTATGTTTTGAAAAGATGTGAACAAACTGGAATAATTTTATATTTTTATTTTCAATAACAGATAAAACATACAATATAGCAACATAATTTAATACCAAATCATATTTTCTTTTCATTTTCTCAACTGTTTTAAAGTTTGCAATACTCATAAATGTCAAATAGTAAATAGAATAAGATTGATACAAAGACAGTATTGGATTAGTTTAGTCGAAACCTCAAAATCCACTTTTACAAAAAAATTCAATTTAAAAATGATATAATAATATAATAGGATATTATGCTACGTAAATAAGCTATTATGTTAAAAAAAATTATTAAAATACACAAAGATATTTACAATAATAATGATAATCAAATCCGTTTCTGGTTATAATTTCTAAGGATATATTCTCAAGTTTACATAGGAGAAGATTGATCGGCATTCAAATTTTACGCTTATTTGACAGAAGTAGTAACTACCATGTCCAATTACTGATCCCGGTACGAACAACCGCCAATACAAATATTATGATTTCTGAATTTGCAACAGTTAGAATCTTGATTTTGCAGTAGTGCAAAATTTTTAAGCTCTCAAATTAAATACTTTATCTACAGAGTACGCTATTTATAATAAATTAAGCTACGTAAAAATATTAGTTAGAATTAATTTTAGTTTAATATAGTGCTCGAGGTTTTATCATCTTTGCTTTAAGGAAAATATGACATTTTAGGAAGAATTGACCAATAGTTTTACCTAAAAAAAATAATAATAGTTAATTCAAAGCATTTTAATTTTTATAACAACCTTCTATTTTCATAATATAATTTTTGTGGCTCTCTAATCGGACGTCACAAGTTATGAACTCTCTCTTATTATAAATCCTAAGTCTACCTCTTTCCCGTGTACATGACTCAATTTATGAACAACTTTGAGTACATTTAAAATTTACTCAAACAAGCTTTGTTTTTGAATTATCGTGTTCTTAAGCCGTCTCTGCAAAATTACAATTAAACTGAGATTTCTTGAGATTTCTTTAAATTTCCTAAAATTTAAAGTAAAATGTCGAAATTAAAACTTCTAATCATAATATTAAACTTTTAAAGTTTTGGGTAGTTTCTGAAATTCGAGGTAAGTCTGAGAACATAAAAAAGTTAAGCTTACTCAATAAAATGAATGAAATTCATAATTTTTGCATAAAAAATAAATAAATAATCTATTGAAAGAGAGAGAGAAAGAGCTAACTTAATAAAACTTAAAATATTCTGAAAATGTAACGTACTTTACCTTGGATTGTGTTACGTTATACGGTGTTCAGGCTGTCCAACCCGGGCAATCAATTTTAAAAATTTAAATAATAAAAACATTAGAATTATTACCAAATCTCTTGTTTTGTCTTTCTTTTGATTCTGGTGTTTTAACTACGTGACCAATCTGAAAAAGTTTTGATTCGTCTACTTTTTTGCTAGTCTAAGAAATATACATAGTAACCACCGATCAAATCCTGCAGCAAACAAATGTATGATACATCAACTATGTATCATACAAGGTGAACAGAAATCAAAGATCACATCAATCGAGATGCACTTTAATAATTAAAGTACACAACAATCAAATTATCTTCAAATTACTTTCTTTCTTCTTTTTAAATTTGGCTTAGACACACTCTAAACAGCCAGAAGTTTATTACATAGAATGTGTGTAACGACAACGAGACATACGACTTAACGTGGAATCCGAATCACGACTGAGGAACAGACCAACTAAATTTTCAGCCCGGACTGAGGATAGAACTCGTGGTTCCCAATCAAGAGTCGTCTAGGGGCTTACTAAGCTAGCGTCTTTCGTTATAATACCTGGTATAATATTACTTATTCCTACTTAATATATTTCAGAAAAGAGCAAAAAGAGAAATTTTTAACGTCAACTTTCATTCATTTATCATTGCAACGGGCTGTGGTATTGATTCCACTGGCCTAAAGCTTAGGCTTATTGTGCACACCTTCAGAGAGTGTTGATACTCGCGGGAAGGCCGAGCTGAAATATTTCGTGGGTTCGCCATTCGAATTTGGAACTCCCGCTCGTTATTGAGCCAGAGATCATATTACACCACTACTGTGGACTTTCTTGTGGTAGATCGAAATTGGGCTTTTCTTTTAGTTCACAGCAGTGTAACGTAGTCATGGTCGAGTAGCGAATCGCGGTCTGCCGTGTCCGAGCATGTTGATTTAAGCATTGCGCTAACTTTAGTAGCGTAATGATGAAAATAAATAGAAACTTCCTCTCTCAGTAAGTATTTTGACTTGTTATATTTACTTGGAGTCAGCAGGTACATATTTATTGAGCAAAAGATAGTACGCAAGTTCAGTCAAACTTATAAATCTTACTTAATACTTTTTCGCCTTTTAGCTTTTATAACCCACTTCATTAGATTAAAGCTTTCTAAAGATGGCAATAATAATAAAAAAATTTCAATTGTTATTTTTAACATCGCAATAATATATAAAACAAATTAGCAAAGATATAAATTAAATTAAATAGATTCGGAAATACTAATTTCAAAATAAAAAATTAAGCTCAGTTAAGCTCAGTTAAAAATTTCAATGATTTTCATCATTCTTATACAGAATTTTTATCTATACCTCCAACAGTGATCCCATCAAGTTAATGCTACAAACATTAATTTGTTTTAAAACTTATTTGTGAACAGGATCTTTTAATAAATAAAAAACCTTTATTGTAATGTACTACATTATTAATGCGGATATGATTAATGCAACTTTTCAATTACTTTTTGTTTTATAAACATCCATCAATTTTATTCAATTAGTAAACATTCGCTATAATTTCATGTCCAGTACTCGTAATTTTTACTATTTTAAAAATATCTCTCGACTGGAATAAATCACTCACTAAATGATATAATGCATTGTAAGTTATCATTTATTTATTATTTTTAAACTACAAATCTTGAGAAATACAATATACAATAAAGTAAATGTAAAATCTTAAATTCACTGAATTTAAGTGAAGGCAAATAAAGTAAGCGACAATATCTATGACTTACATTCCACGTCAAACGAGGTAATTTGATGTGCCAAGATTTTTAGAAAATTAAACTTACAAATTCTCTCAATATTTTAACTTAATATTGTCATTAATTAATCGATTAGAAATGTTCAATTTGTTTTTTTTAAGGTTACAGAGATCAGAGTTTTATTTGTAATCGAATTAAAATATGACAATTGGAGCCATCCCTATTAGGAATCATTACAAAGACGTAATTAAGAAATATACGAGTATGCCAACTGGGTTGGTAAATTGCGAAATAATTAAACAAATTATGAGGCAAACGAGAGCGATTATGTGCAATCGCTTTAACGCTAGGTAACTTTGTGGCCTTCCCATTATAACAAACCACAAGCCACAACTTCCATATCATGCACCTGATACAACAGTCTCTGCTAATAGGGTGTATGCAATAAACAAAATTACAAGTTGGTTAACATGCAAAGTAGGTTGTATCACACTAAATGTCATAAGTTAGATCTTCGCATAAAACATTAATTTTCCAAATTTATCCGACTTTCTTTAAAGAAGTGTTTGACGAAAGCTTGCTAGAATTTTATTAATTAAGTTTTGTTTGTTTTGCAATGTTAAATTTGGGAACAATTTCTGGAAAACTGTAGTACTAATTACACGTCATTCTATAAGTTGGTACTATTAACTGACACCCTTCCAACTCACACACGACCACATAATTGACATATCTCACAACAGATTCACGTCCGGCACTCTAATTCCTAATGATATTTAAGTAATTAAATTTTCTTTATTTGTCGATTTAATCTAATTCTTTTCTAATACAGAAAATTTAGAGTTTAATTCAATAATATACAGTTGCTTTCATTTTAAAATTACCTAAAATTCAACGGTGCTTGGGATTGGTTAATTTTATATGAAAACGGGACAAAGTTTGAATAGTAATAATACGGTAATTGTATAGCGTTGTGCCTATAATAATTATTGACAGAGAATTACATGAGCAAACAAAGAATCGCATTTATCCCATCTAAATAATTATCAGCACAATGATATTCATCTTAAATTTTCGTAGCAAAACGCTATGTAAATATTGTATTTTGCGTGATTATTGAAAATTTAAATGAATTAATCTACACTTCTAAACGACTGAGATTTATAATGCTTACTTATAGACAAAAGCCATTTCTGAAAAATAGACCATTGGTGTGAAATTTTAACTTCATGCTATACTATCAGTAATTACTCTAAATTTATTTACGGAATGAAATTATAGATTAAATAATCTATTAAATTAATATTGAAGTTATTTTATTGCAATATTAGACTAAAATAATCATAGGTTTGTTGGACAGCATTTATTGATTGTTTAATCTATAATAAAGGTTTAATTTTAATTTTAAAAAACCACTTGAATTGGTGGGTGGATCATAGCAATATTTATAATATTTAATGTAGTAAATGCTATTGTAGCACTGTAACTATTAGAAAAACTATTGAAATATAAAACATTTTATTTATTACGAGGTGAAATTTGTTTCTACAATAATCAACATATCTCTTTGTATATCAAAAAAATTATATTTACCTTCCAAAGCTTACGTATCATTTTGATAATTTGAATTACTCACTTCGTTATTTTTTGCAAAAATTAAACCAATAGAACTGAATTTTCATCTGTATCAATGTTAATAAATAATGTTAAATTATCGCTTGACATTTAATAATTGGATATATTAGATACCTTTTGTAAATATTATGTATTGTTTTATAATTAAATAAACCACAAATTAAAATTTAATGGAACACAATAATTGCATACCCTCAAACCCGTCATTTGCGTTAATGTACTATTTGTTATTGCTTTATCTAAAATTATGCATGTCGTAAAAGTACGCAGTATATTATATTATAAAATTATGAGTGTATAATTTCAAATGAATGTTACAAAATAACTTTGTTAGTAGAATATAATTTTGTAAACCTCAATTAATTAGTAAGTGAACTTAACCGAATGCAACTAATTTTTTAATGTCATTTCAGTTTTGAAAGATTTTATTCTTTAAGTTGAAATATTTTTTTCTTTACGTTAGTGAAAAAATCATCACTTTTATATCTAATTATACAATAATATAATATACTATTTGGTAATTTAAACAAATTAATCTATTATGAAAAACATGATAAATGAATCCTACAGTGTTAAAATCGATCAATGCTATTAATTTAGAATGTTACAATTTTACCGGATGGTGGTTTAATTTTTTGATTTCATTATAAGTAATTAATGAAGATATTTTTCATTTAATAAATTTGTTCATTAATTTAATTCAATTGCGGTGGTTTATCATAATGGAAGAGCCCACAAATGTATACCTCTTAATATTATAAATTATTAGCGATCGTATTATCGATTTCGCAGTTATTTAATTCTGTGGAATTTAAATTTTAAACATTCCTTTAACGGAATGAGAGCTTTGATTGGTGCTTAAAATATACAATGTAAAATCTGTATTTTAATACAATTTATTCCGTAATTATTATATTTAAAAATATTTCAAGCTTTCGGAAGTCAACAGTGAGAAATATAACAATAATGCATTAATTTGCAATGCAATGAATATATTTATTCAACTGTAAGCAAATTTACATTAATATAAATGAAGAATTTAAAAATATTTAATTTAGTAAAAATTTATTATTGTAAAACTTTAATTGCTTACTTTTGCTTTAATAAAATACTATCACTAAACTCTTACGCCACCACAATTAATTTAGATTTAATTACTTAAAAAGTATTAAACCGATTTTGACTAATTTACAAATCAGTAAACTATGCGGTTGTAAGATTGATTGCGCAAAAATTTACAAGATTAGCTAAGAAATGGAAACTGTTTGATAATCAATGGGTAAGTGGTTAAGGTAGAGTAACTCGATATTAATCATATTATATTTTTTACAAAAACCAAAAAATGTACAAACTGCATTTTCTAAAATATTTTATAAGAAACCGTTTGCTTTAACAAAACAATTATACGACACCAGTACAGGCTCAATTTAGGATTATGTACATGGTAATACCTAATAACTAAGCATAATACACCTATTAGGTAAGTAACTTTAGTATTTTTGTTTATTAAGGCAGGCGATTCAAAGCTGTTCTATGCTTTTCTTTTTAATTTTATTAATTTTCCGTACCCACACGAAATAAAAGTATTGTGAACGCACAACAAGAATTTAGTAAACGATGAATGTACTACACATTTTGAGATCCCCTAAAATAATTCATATTTTAAACTATTTCTAGTATGAAATCCTTTGTACATACTATGTGTATAATTTTCCAGTCACTGTTATCTATTAAACGATTCATCTAATTAAACTGAATTTTTTTATCAGTGGATCTAGGATAGTAGAAAAATCACCAATTTTTCATTTTAACTTTTATTTAAGAAGATTTTTAAAATACATAAAATTAATAAAAGATGTTTGGTCAATTTTTGTTGGTGCTATGTTTGGTTATTAGAGGATCTTCTCTACACGAGCTACCATTGAGTTATTTTGCATATAACTACAACTTTTGTTATCTGAAATTTTTTGGCTTTTTATTACACTTTTAAACTAAACACATCCTATATAAACTTCAGACCGCACATAAAAATGCACATATAAAAAGTAATAGGAGGGTGGGGTCAATTTCGACAAAGCACTTGTTTTCTCGCGCGACTCTCCATGCATTTTATAAAAGAGTTAACACTACATCTGCAAAAGATTTTAAAATAATTTTATTGAATAATTTATTTCTTCAGTTATAGTCAGCAACTCCTAGATTCTGATGATTTCTTGTTTCAATTCAACGATGAAAATCTGCAGTTTTATTTTAGCCCAACTTTCGAAATAAAACTTTAAATTTTTATTGGTTATGGTTTCATTAATATTAAAGATTAAATGCATTTTAGTTTTAAAGGTGGTGACCAGAATTAACACATTAAATTAAACACTAAGATATATTGTTTCGTTTTTTTCGATTTTTTTATGTTTTCTTGTATAATATGTTTTGTTCATGATTGCCACAGTTTGATACTACCTACTCAACTTTTTATTACGATTGGGCAGTTTCTTATCTAACTTTATCTTCTCGTCTTGCGGTCGACCTATCAGTCAGTAATATCTTTTTTTATCATGTCTTTAACTTTTTAGTATAAATACGGTTAATACGGTTAAAAACTAAATCAGATAAAAAAATTAATAATTCTCTTGCTGCATTTCTTGTCCAATTAGATACTATTAAAGCTAATATCCTGTTACAGCATTTTCAGTTTAGCTTTTAATAATGCAACTTTCAAAGCTAAAAGGCTTTTTTTACTGAATTATATATACTACTACTTTTCTTGTTATTCATTGCATGTTTTATAATTTAGATTTTCATCATATTTATAAATATTTAATTATTTTATTTTTGCTCTCTTTGTGAGCAAGCTTTTCAAAAAATATTTAACGCATTAATTTATTTAATTAGATATCAGATCGACTATAATATACATGTATACCCGTTAAAAACACTATAGTAACCGACAATAATAAACCAATTTTAATCATTTAACAAACCAGTAAATGTGATTTACAAGAATGTTTATGCAAAATTTCATCAACATTAATTAATAAATAAGAGTAATAATACATTTGAATAAAGCAGTTAAATGAGATCCTTACAACACTGCGTCTTTGCTATTGCTCGACTCCATTATTACCTTCCTCTAACCACTATGCTCGGTCGTGAAAATAAAATATTAGTGGAATTGGAAAATATACACTAAAAACCTAAGCATCTAACTAATTATACTAATTATTACAAACTATAATAACTGTAAAAATTATTAGCCTTTTGAAAAACTTCAGTGTTAAAATTTAAATTATTTAAAGTAGCACACCTAAAAACATTTTGCTAATTTCTATCAGCTCAAACAGCTGAGAATGTAAGACCAGGATAAATTTACTACAACATATTGACATACCTATAACAGTCACAGGAACTTTGCAGTTTATTTCTTTGCAGCTGACATTGCTACGATTGGATTGCAAAGTAGAGAATGATATGGGGTCCTGTATTAACAGCAAATAATGCAGACCGACGTGATATAAAACCAATTAACTCGATAATCCAATTGGTTAACGTACTTATTAAGGCTTGTACGTTGGAATTATCTCACCAAATTTAAAAAGTTTTTATTGTCTACTAACAGAAAAATTTGATTTATTTTAATTGGACTTTAATACATTTAAAATAAATTTTATTCTGAAGGCGAGATCAATTAGAGGAGTAATGCCCAATTTATCAGTCTGTAGTTACATATTTCTAACTAAGAGATTAATTTCATAGAAACAATGATTAGTAAAACAAGTAATTTTATAGAATTTATCATTGGAAGAAAAATATAAAGCCGAATAAGATTTACATAATTTATCATAAGATATGAACTATATTTCTGTGTACAGTTGAACTCACAAAATTAATTGATGCTTACTTGAGTTTGTTTAAATTAAAATCCATATTTTGAACCTCAAAAAATATTTACTTTACCTGCCTACGTAGGTAGGCAGTACTGTAAATAGAAAATGGAATTAATTAAAATATAATAATTCAGTTTGGGCGAAGAGCTATTTAGTATGCCACACTGCGAAATGAAGTTTTATAAATAGTTTAATAAGGGTAATTTGCAACCAAAAGTGAATACAACTTGGAAAAATTTAAGGCAAAAATGGGAAAATTTCGTCTACAAATAGAGATACAAATGAATTATTTTGTACGTTTGCTGAAAATCGCTCGTTGTTGGTAATTTTGGTTTTGCTAATATTGGAAAACACAAACCTTGGTCAAGTTTCGGACAAATATAATACCATATTCTCAAATTAATAACAGTAATAACAAATAATTTCTGTTTATGATAATTATGTACAGACTTTGGACAGCTGTTCTATTTCATAAATGCATTTTGTACATTATCTATATTAATATTAAGTATTTTAAGATTTGTAAACTTTATTTTTAGATTATATTAGTCCAAAAACTTTGCTAATAAGGTTGCTTTTTCAATAATTTATAAAAGTATTTTCTATCAAAATTTATTTCTCAGCATTTGTACAAAATTTACATTAATTACTTAAAAAGTATAAGTTTAATTTTTTTGATTTTACAAATAATGTTCATTTAGAGCTAAATTTAAATATTTAAATGGTAAATTAATGTTTAAATTAGTTTATACTTTAAGATATCGAACCGACCATAATATTTAAGATATAATTAAAAAAATAGTAAATTTATGTTGATGTAATCGCAATAACAAAAATGTAATATTGTTTTGAATAATCAAAAATTGTTGAAATTACTTTAAATACCTTCTCAAATATATTTTAAAAAGCTCAGCTTTTTAACTACCTGGGCAAATTGGAGCTCAGTTCCAATTGTTCATTTATTGGAAACTGACAAATATAGCCCGAATAATCATTTATAACTTTTTTTTAAGAAAGTTCCAACAAGTTTGATATTTCTTTTCTGGGTTCTATTTCATCTTTATCAACCTATCTTTGTTCACTCCGAAACGTAGACTTCCTCAATCTTTCCTATTCGAAACGAATAAAACTAAAAAGTTTAAGTAAACTTATAGCCGCTTTATTATGACTTTATGCAAATTAAAAATAATTTAGGAATATCTAAATACGAGTTTATTGTTTGAAAGACACTTACGTAATTACTGAAGCCGATTTTTGAAATTGTACATTTTGTAATCAAATTTTTAGCCAGAGCAAGAGTAAATTTATAAAACGCTTTACGTTAAACAAAATATTGACTTTGATACGGCTGCAAGGCAGAAACTGCAAAATATTTTTTAATACTACAATGGTGCTATCGGTTGTTGTTTTGGCAGTTGTATATTATTGTTTATTACGGATTTTGTCTAAAAACGCATAATAAAAATGTAGCTGCAAAATTTTAATCTCAATTAATATTCAACATATTGCACATATCAAGTTAAACTTCATCATCATCGGCAGCCCTTCAGTCCACTTCTAGACCATCACCTCTTTTTTCTGTCTAGAAAGGTTTCAGCATTTAGACCTCGCGGTTGTTTAAGCCGGATTGGAAAATGCCCGTAACCTTGTTTTTAATAGTTGATGGTGGCAATCATCAACTCAAGGGACCGCCGGTTTTACGTGTTAGATACCCGAATTCAAACCGGGTATCTTAGTGGCAGCAGTTACTTGGCTAACACTACTAATTTAATAATCGTCTCTGATAAACTTCATACTGACGAAAAACAGTATAAATTTTATATAAATTTATAATATAAAAATAAAGATTTCTTTGAAGTTTTTAAACAAAAATGTTAACCTAAAAAATCAAGCTGGCCATAAATTTTGATACACGTATAAATAATTCTAAAAATCATGCAATAATATAGCACTGTAAAGAGTTTCCAATTAATGGAGTTATTAGGATATTAAGACTTTTTTTGATGTCACATACACCACATTTAAATCTACCGGTGCGGTTTATGTGTAAAAAATTAAAGAGTATTCGATGCACATGACTAATATTTAATTTTTATTATAATATTAAGCAAGAAAATTGCTGAAAAAATATAAGTTCTATTGAAGTTATCAACATTATAAACAAAAATAAGAATTTAATTACATAATATTATTTGATCATTCATTTAAAAATGACTTCAGTGAGATTCGTGGTGTTTTATAGTATTAAACCATTCTTATCTATGTAACGCTTATTAAAATTTGTGATCTTCAATTATTTTATAAACTGTATGTCAAAAACTGACGTATTTATACATTGTATAAATCGCCATAAAAGTGTTACAAAAGCGAAGTAAAAACAATAATGTAAAATGTAGCAATATTCTCTTTTAAATAAGATTAAATCATTTTTTGGAATCTTTTTGGAAAAGTCTTTAAAGAATCCTTTAACTGGATGAAATTTATTTGTAGTTGTATGAATTAAAGTTTACAGTTAGATAAAAGAAAAGTTTTTATACGTAATATGTATTTTATGTGTGTATAATATGTATGTATATTTTGATAAATAGTTACATATGCACCAACTGAAGACAAGAGTAATGACGAAAAAGAGCAATTTTATTGCGAGCTGGAGGGGGTGGCTGAAACAGTACCGAAGAGTGATATACTGATAATGATGGGTGATTTTAATGCACAGATAGAGAAGGAGGATTACGTTAGTGGAGTGGCGGGTAAATTTACGATGCATAAGGACACCAATGATAACGGGCAAAGATTGTGTAACAGGGCAGCAGCAATGAATATGTATATAAGTAGTACGAGATTCAAACACAGAAGAATACACAAAGCAACATGGAAGAAACCCGGAGCAAATGACGAAAAAGAAGAAAATCAAATAGACCATATCGTGGGTATTCTGCGAAAATGCATTAAGTCAATTTTTATAATTTTAACATAATTGAATTTGAAAGTTTGTTTTCTCTGAACATTTTTATGTATTTTTGACTTATGAAAGAAATTATCTTGGCTAGTTCTATAAATATGACTTTAGTGCGGTTTTGCAGCCTATACAACGTTCACCAAGCAAGACCAGAGCATGATTAACTAAACAAAAAACAACAAAATAATTTTGACTTAATGCATTTTCGCAGAATACCCACGATATATGCATATCGAGAAAAGAAATACATTGCATCAAAGACGTGAGAACCTACTGCGGAGCGAATGTGGACTCTGACCATTACTTGGTAGTTGCAAAGTTGGCACACATAAACATACACAAAATAAGAAGAAAGAACACTAAAAAATTAGCAATAGAAAAATTGGCATACACAAAGATCAAGGATAAGTATGAAGAAGAGACGGATACAATAATAGAGAGCACGGAGAGAGACTAAGATATAGACCGAGAATGGGAAAACATCAAAATGGCGATACGAACTGGGGCAGAAAGAACGATGGGATTTAAGAAGCAAGGCGTAAACAAGAGATGATTCGATGGGGAATGTAAAAAGATGGCGGACATTAAGAGAACAGCAAGATTGAGCTGGATGAAAACAAAAAAAGAAGCGGACAGAACTATATATAAAGAAAAAATAAAAGAAGCGAACAAAATGTACAAAGGGAAGAAAGAAAAATGGCTAAACGACAACATGAACGAGATAGATGACAATTCTAAAATTAATAACGTTAAGAAGTTCTATCTTGGAGTAAAACAACAAACAAGGAATCGAAAAGTAAGCACAAGAATCATGAAGGACGAGAACGGACAAAGAGGTGACAATGAAAAAAAAATAAAGAAAATATGGAAGAGACATTTCCAGAAACTGCTGAACCAAGTAGATGACAAAAACGCGGAAGTAGAAAAGGAAGAACAAAAAGAAGAAACAACAGTACCAGAACCAACATATAGCGAGATGAAAACAACATTGAGAAAGTTAAAAACTGGGAAAGCACCTGGACGAGACGAAATAAGCGGTGAAATGATGAGGAATGCAGGAGAAGGAATACATCAAAGAATGTACGAGGTGATACTTGAGATCTGGAGAAGAGAGGAGATGCCGAGAGAATAGAGAACAGGAAGAATAGTGCCGATACACAAGAAAGGAGATATAGAAGAGTGTGGAAACTACAGAGGAATAACTTTATTGCAAGTGGCATATAAAATCCAGTCGACGATCATACATAACAGAGTAAAAATTTAAATTAAGAACAAAGTCGGTGAATACTAACACGGCTTCAGAGAAGAACGATCGACGATAGAAGCGTTACATATAATGAAACAAATAAGCGAAAAAGCGTACAAGCATGATATAGAGTTACACCTGCTGTTTGTGGACTTTCGACAGGCATTTGATTCGATTATACGCGAGAGACTGTACGAAGTGATGGAGGAATTAAAAATACCAGAGAAACTGAAACGACTAATAAAGATGACGATGAAGAGATCTAAAGCAACGGTTAAGATCGGTATAGATGAGACAGATGAATTCGCAATCAATGGAAGAGTGAGACAGAGTGATGCGCTGTCGGCTGCTATGTTTAACTTGGTGATTAAGAACATTATTAGAAGATTAGGAAACAAAGCGACAATTGTCACAAAAGAATTGCAAATATTGGCATATGCTGATAATATTGTTATATTGTTATAATATAGAAATAGCGAAAGAAATGGGACTGAGAATAAACGAGAACAAGACCAAGTATATGAACCTTAACAGAAAAGAAGACACACGACAAAGCGAATTTAAGATTGGAAAATACACATTCGAGAATGTTAAAAAATTCAAGTACCTGGGACTCCAACTAAATAAGACCAACAATAGAACAGCGGAGATACATGAAAAGATACAGGTATGCTGGAGAGCTTACTATGCACACAAGAAAATATTAAAGAGCAAAAGCATATCGTTAAGAACTAGGATAAGAATATATAAGACCTATGTCAGAACGATGTAACGTACGCCGCGGAGACGATAAACCTGACAAGGAGAGAAGAAGAAAGACTGAGGACGTTCAAAAGAAGAATGATGAGAGCGATTATGGGTCTGAAGAAAACCGGAGAAGGCGAATACAGACAAAGAACAAACTCCGAAGTGATGGAATTTATGGGTGATGGAGACATCGTGAGGTACATGAAGGTTCAAAGAATTCGCTGGCTAGAACACATTACAAGAAGAAAACCTCAAAGCGAGATAAGACAGATAACAGAATAGAGACCCAATGAGACAAGATCGAGAGAAAGAATAAGAAATAGGTCGATGGACGAAGTGTTGAGTGACCTCAGAACGATGGGAGTGACGAGATGAAGGAAAATGTGCGGGGATAGAGTAGAGTGGAGAAGAATAGTGAACGAGGCAAAAACACACGCTAGACTATGAAAAACGAAGAAAACAACAAGAGGAGTAATTCACCTGAAATGAATTGTGAAGACTCATGTTAAAGAGTAGGAATATTCCTAAAGGAATGTATACCTTAATAATAATAATATGTATTTGTTCAACATATTTTTATTGCTAGTTTTACCATTTTAGTAAAGCAACTATCTTCTACCTGGATTTGTTATATTATCGGACGTGGAAATTTAGAACATCTTTTTTACAGTTAATTGTACAAAATAATCGAGAATTAAGAAATCATTTTCTGTATTGTGAAAAGCGAAAAGCTAAGCTGATTTGTACCTTCCATCTACGATTTACAAAAATACACTGCCTACAATTAGACTTGAGAGCAGCTTGTGGCATTATACTTAGAGGAGAGACATTGTCAATAATAATCTTTCTTCAAGAATTTTGAAGTCACTTTTTAAAAATTAATTGTTATATATTTTTATCATTATTTAAAAGCTTATTATAAATTTACTGAAGCGGTTATGTGGAAGTTTTCAGACGATAAAAATTGTAATGGTCATAACTCATAAGTTACGTGGCAAACATAGTATAACTTACTTCAATATGCGCAAGCTGTCTTTCGATGAAGTGCAGTGAAATAAAATTGATTACACAAATTATGAGAAAAATAAAATTCGTAATTTTTTATTAGTATTTTTTTTTCGAACATTCCTTTTAGAAAAACTGGAAGTAAAGAAATTGTAAAGAATCGTATTTTAAAATTAAACAATAAAACTTGATAATTACGAACGTAAATCTGAAATCGTACAAGCAAAAGCGTATAATTTTTATACTTTAGATTATATTATAATAACATTCCTATACAAAATTATTTTTACTTTTACATTCTCTGCTTTCAAATTTGTGGTGGTAGCAAAAATAGTTAAAGAGGCAAACAGAAAATCAATCTATTTTAGAAAAGAAGAGCATGTTTACCCTGCTTGATTAATTCTTGTTAAAAAGTTCAACAAAACAATAATTAGAAATTATAAACAGATATTGAATTTAATCTCATAACTTTTCAATCTATTAAATAATTTTTCTAGGTTTGTCTGACGAGAATCGAAAATTCGAAACGTAATGTTAACAGTATGTATAAATATTGCTATGCCCCCAGCATTTTATTTTTATTAATTAATTAATTTTTTTCAATTAAATATTTTCTTAAAATTTTAATTCTGTTTGCAATAAAATTTTCAAATAGGCACGTTAAAAATTATTCGATACCGTAATCGCAGTCCGGCTTATCAACCAAATTGTTGTTCCTTGAACAAAATTTTAACTTATTAATATAAATTTTGTAATTTATTTATTTTTCAATTATTGCCCTCTTCTCTCTTTTTGCTCTTTTATCTTTCTATCATATTACCATTATCATCGATAGCTTCCGTGCAAATTTTATTTTATATTATAACACTCAAAAAAATCTTTCAAATTTGATAAATTCAATTATAAACATCAAATAAAACACTTTCATCAAAAAAATCACTTATATTCAAAATTTTTCACAAACTTATCCAAAATTATTCAAAAACAAATTTTTACACGTCTATCACCTAGACCATTTTTGATTAGAAGCCTTGATAAATATTTTACTTTTACCAACTTTAATTTTTAAAATTTTACCTCCCAAAATTCAAATTCAAATATTTTCCAAAATGAAAAATCAAAATTCATAACAAATTAACAGGGTAGGTAAAACTTTGATTCGGAACATGACAATATATAATAGTTTTTGAACAATATGTAAGTTATGAATTAAATTTTATTTCAATTTTATGTAATATGTAAAAATTAATTTTATGAAGAAGAAATTATGGATAGTAGTATTTGTTAAATTGTTCATAATATAAAACTAAAAATTAAAATTTTTGTGATAACCGTACAATTTTCAGGGTGGTACCGTCTCTCCTAGCACATCTCTAGCATGGTTACTGTTCCAAATGCTTATTCCGTTCTTCATCAGTTTAACATACAAAAATATTGTGCATTTTTTAGTTTATGCTAAAAATTTGATATGATGTATGTCATCTATTTTAATTTTAAGGTTTAATAATATATACTTCAAATCGTTGGGTCTCATTATCTTTGAAAATTAGCCACTTTAGATCAAATGTCAAGATACGTTTTACCTCTATATAGATCTACTTTCATTTAAAAACTGTTAACAAAACAGTGCGTGGTTAGCTTGTGCGGAGTCCGGTAGTGACGAACGTAAAAGGTTCTTTACTTTACTCAAATGAGAACAAAATAGTATGACTTTTTCTAAAACTTGCTGATTTTCAATTAATTATTTGGCCTTTTAGTGTACCGTAAACCGTTGTGCGAAAGTTTACTAGAATTGCTAACTCAATTTATAAGAATATCTATAATAATAATATATTATTTGTTAAAATGTAATAGTTTTTCGTATATTTAATTGAATCTATTAATATAGTAGTTTATTTATTTTAAATACTAACTGGTACATCTAAATTATACTTTTAAAAGGATTAAAACGTCTAATTAGGTTACAAGAATTAAACTTGTGGTGTTAAAGTAAGCACAAATAATAATATAAATTTTAAAAGCATGCTAAGTGAAGTTTCGCATAAGTGGAAGATAAATTAAAAGGAATCAGCGTCTTAATTGCCCTAAAATTCTGAAAATTGTAATTTCATAGATAAATAAAAAATCTTTGTTTAACGTCAAGTGTTTTGTGCACATTTTTATTTTTTATACAAAATAAAACTTGATAAAAAGTATCTTAACTTTTGACCAAATATTCAAATTACCCTCAAGTATATCTTTTATGTGGTACAAACCTCGTGTATGCATTAAGGCTAAATACATACATAACTTCAAACAATGTACGTAAAATACGTCATTGTATTCACATAATTTTAAATGAAAAGATCAACAAGAATTTAAATTGATTTAAGTTAAATGAAAGGACCAACATGAATTTAACTTATAATTGATTGTAAGTTCAACATAGATTTAATTATTAAAAATAAATTTCTAAGCACAAATTTAATTAACTTGACTGTTTACTTATCGGCAAGATATTACATGCATGACAAAAATACCCAAAACCTCGATCGAGTTTGTTCGAAATTGTTTGTTTTGGCACTTTTGGTGAGTTTTTCCAGTTCTCATTTTATGATTCTAAAACATCTATAATTATGATCGATAAATATTTATTCTACTTATTTGAAATTCAGCGATCGAAATTTTACTTGCATCTTCGAATATTAAATTTTTGAATATTATTAAAATGGTTCTCACCTTTTCGAATGTTTTACTTAAAGGAATAATAAATTATACACACTTTTGTAAACACTGAAAATTACGCGAGACGCCAAAAATGCGCACAGATTGGAAGCGACCGTACGATCCTGTGTGCAAGCGAATACTAAAACGCTGGTTGCCATGGCTCGCTCTTTTCTTGGATGCTGAACCTACATTTTCATTAATTTTTATAATTAAATTAAAATTACGGTGGGGTAAAATTTATAATTCGAAAATAATCTTGTTAAGGCTTACTTTAGTACTATAACGAATTGATTGAATCATTTTGAGTTCGGTAAATTGTCTACTTGTGTAACGCTGATGATGTATAATATAATTTTTAGATGAAAGATTATGCTAATTTAATTATTAATTTTATGTTCAAATTTTAAATAATATATTGGTGACTTACCATTTTCACAATATTCAAATATTTTCATTCACCACACCACCAAGTTCGGTGTCTTCTAGTAAAAAAAAGGAATTTTTTTATAGTTTTTCGAAAGAATTCATTTATCATTTTTTAATTTATTTTTTGTAACACTTTTAACTTTGCACAAAGATAAGAATTATGCCGTGTACGAGTTAGAGGTTTTTGCATTACATTATCTTTGAGAACATAAAGAGAAAAGCTTTGTATGAATTTTAATGCAACAGTAAAAATCAAACGTCGTCATAATTATGCTACCCTTAACAATGCAATAAAAGTACAAGCAAATATTACGTTCCCGTGAGTGCTTCTGGGCATAAGAATACATCGAGTCATTAAGTCTTGTTCTCAAAATGAATCTATAAATTTTTTAGTAGCACTTCTAGTATTACTTGCACTTCGATTCCCTATTCTATTGCAAATAAAGTTTCATACAATTTTTTATTACTACATAATTTATAATGCTATGCTAAGAATTTAATTAATTTTTCTAATATTATATTATCAAAGGAAGTCTATGTAAACAGATATTGTTTACGTTGGATAAGTACTTCAGTGTTCAGTGTACCTATTATTTACTTTTTTCAGTACACATACACTCTCTGAAGTGCTGTAAAAGCGATATTCAGTAAAGGATTAATCCTCGTAGGAAAATATTGTCGTATAGACTAATATTTCTAATGGAATTTATATTGTACAAAAATGCTATTAAGGACAAAACTCGGCAAATAACTATTACAGTTAATTAATTTTCAGTCATATTCTTCATAGAATATGTAGCTTATCAACTACTGTGACTATTAGAAATAGGAAAATCTTTATGTACATAACTTTATATACATATATCTTATAGCCAACATAATATTATAGCCAACAAAATGATCGTGGTAGATATTACCCACCTGATTCTGAACAAATTTATTTTCTTTATTTTATAAGCTGTAAAATTTTAATATAATTTTATGACTTCATTTTAACAACCTTCAATTTTTAGATTAACATTGAAACAATTTTTTCTTCTATTTTCAACCTCAAAGTTGTGGAGAAACTTGGAATGTCTTAAGTGATATTACCACTTGTCTTAAAAATATATTTAATTCCTGCCCTTTAACTAATTTACCTGACGTAAGAGAGAGTCGTGAGTTTCAAGTACTACCATAAACGTATACTCGGTTCTTGTTGTGCAGCAACTTTGAAAAACTCTAAAAGAACTCTAAAGATTTGTTGTATTGCAATAATAATTTGGGATTACTATTAAGATCCACAACTACTATTTCGGTACTTTTGGTCCACTTGTAGCACTAATTTCTTTCAGTTTAATCAGTTTATGGTATTAATTCTTTCAGAAAAGTTCCAATTTTCAATTGTTATTTGACACTGTCGGTCTAAGTCGACAATTATTCTAGAGAATCCCAATGCAATTTCTATGCCCAATCTTTTAATCAAACTGTAGTAGTTTACATTAGATGTTGGTTTCTCTAGCAAGTCATAGAGAAGAGTGAGATATGCACTAATCATCGATTTATTCATCAAAATTGAAAATATCGAGATCTATCTCGATATTAGTGCAGGATTGGCTTTGACAGTAAAAATTTCTATAATTTCTGAACTAATGTAAAAACTGATATGTTTTCCAAGTATGTACAAAAACTTGTTCAAATTTTTCTAAGTACAGCTCTGAAAGTATTGGTTCTTCATAAAGAATGTATAAAACCAAATTATAGAAAATTTTATCAGATTCATGTTTTTATACCACTAAAGATTGATCTGTGATCAACTCAGTGGAGAGCGAAAACTTCAAGTCTTGTTAATCAGATCCAAATCAAGCATTTAAAACCTTGCCGCTTGCCCATACTTGTTTATATTTAATTTCTGTTTTCAAAGATTTCCATCTGCACTTTTTATTATTGACTGGATTCACTCTTCAAAAAAATTTATTTTTATTTTCTGTTTACCAATCTTTAAGTCTTCAACTTATTACTAGCATTAATAAATTGTAACATTCAATTGTTACATTTTTGTTTTTTTTTTGAATTTGTTTAATTTTGGTTTGGTAATTACTTAGATTTCTGTAAATATTGTTTTATTTTAATTTAAGAGAGGTTAGATAGAGTTGCCGAGGTAACTTTTGAATTTTAAAAATGCAACGGTTTTGTGGAAGGTGGTCCATGACACAGTCGTCCATGAGGGTCGTTCAAGAAAGTCCGACAAGAAAACCATTAAAACAGTAATCGGCGATTTGAAAACATAATATATTTTTGAAGTGATTTTTAGTGAATAATTTGTGAATTAGGTGAGTCACATTTTTATTGATCCTACCATTGATTTATTTTTTGAATTCTCAAATGAGAAATATTTGATTTTGGTTAATATTGAAATTTGCAAATATCGATTATTAATACACATCTGGCAGACAATTTTTGTGCGATATAAATTAAGTTCACAAGTTACGTTGAACGAATATTTGTGGTATTTTCTGATAACAGAAAATTCGATTTCTTTTAAAAAAATTTTTGCAAGTGACCAGAGTCACTTGGATCTGGCTTGATTACCTTTCTATGTTTATCCTTAGGAAAATACTAAGATAATTTAAGTCATCCGCTTGCTTCGTATGCAGATCAGGACCGAAGAGGAATTTTTCTTTTGTGAACCGGTCTGTAGCGGTATCACGACAATTCTTTTTCTTGCTGATAAATCTTTCTTTTGAATGATAATTATTTTACATTTTGGAAATCTAGTTTTGTGCGAATTCCATTTTATTTATTATTTATTATTTTTTTGTTGAGATAGTGGAGCGACAAGAATTTTGTAAAGTCATTTCATTACTCAGCTGGCGCCCAAAAACATTCTCTTTTGTTTTTCGTAGCCACCGTCTTTTTAAAGGACTCGCGAAGCTGTAAAGCTACCCAGCTTCTTCGACAGTGGGTAAAAACCCAAGAGCTAGCCTATCTACTACTGTCATCAGTAGAGCCAAAAAGGGTTTTTGTGACCAATAGGAGAATAACGTTACAAAATCATTTTGTATGTGTATTTTATGTTCATTTCGTGACTAGAGAATTCAATAAACATTAAAACGACTGCCGATAGTTTAACATCTTATTTTTTTTAAAACTTGCGCTCTCAAGATCTTATATGTTGGATCTCAAAGCTAGCTAAGGCGTTTAACAACATTTATGTGAAAACATGACGTGAAGTATCTTTTTAGAACACGGTGTGTTGCAGAAAATAATCACATTTACCTCTGGTTATAAAATAATTATTCCCAAATTTGGCTCATAATGTTGCCAATTACAACAAACGTCCGTCAAATAAAATTGTATTTAATCTAAATCAAAACTCTCTGGTATGCGAATATAACTACCGAATGTAAAAATTAATATTGTATCTCCAAGAATTTAATAAATTCCTTCTGCTATTGCTATAAATTCATAAAAATTGAAAACGCTGATATTTGAGTGCCATTCCTGCACCATCATGATATTCTTATAAGCACTTGACTAAACGAGGAAGAAACTTTACCCATTATTGCGACATTTCTTTCATTATTTACTAATTTTTTAAGTGCTTAGAGTAAAATAATCATTCTAAAAGTAATTGAAATGACTTATTAACAAAAGGTGAAATCGTAAAATACAAAAATTTAAGATCTTGAGTTTTAGCACAAATTTTATTTTATGAGAAATTTTATTGATCGTACAAAAATATTTAATGCTGCAATAATAGTTTCCCCGAAATAAAATTTTATACCGACATTTTTAGTGAAATAAAGGAATAGCGTCTCGCCCTCGAACATTTTTTGAATCACTTCTTTTGTAATTTTGAAGTTGAAAAATGTTAATCCTTTTACATTATTCAGCATTTGTAATTTAAATTGGGGTTAGTACAGACAAATTACTACAAATTAAATTAACACATTTATAACATTAATTTATACAAAAAAGTATTCTTGTTAGTCACAATTATTAAAAAGATTTTGAAATATCGTACATTTATTTGCCGAATTACAAAAGCAAATTAAAAGTAGGTAGCTTATTTCAAGCTTTTAATTGGAAATTGCAATAATAATAATTTAGTTCTGTTTCACTACGATAACACGTCCGCTTCTGAAATTGCATTTTAATAGTAATCAATAATAGCCCAATGAATAGTATTTAATTTAAATGTTCATCAATTTTTCAAGTGGCAGTTAATGGTTATCACTAAAAATGCCTTCTATAAAATAAAGTTTTGTGTTATTTGAACAAAAAAATAAAATGTTAGTTTCTCCAAACATTTGTATACGCATTATTAGATTTTAGTTTTAGAAGCTTCAAGTATCGACACGAATGGCACACCAGCTTTCAACTTAATTGGGTCTATCTAGCATCGACGTGTTACTCGAAGTTTGCAAATAAAAAATACTCATAAACACTGGATTAGTTTGCTTATACTGTAGAGCGTCTATTAAAATTATAGAGATTCCATTAGCTGAAACTGCACGGCCACATGCGCACGAGTTATAGGGCAGATAAAAATAGTTAAGTTTACCTTGCATCTTGCAGCCAGGTAGGTATTATTAAATTTAACTTCCCGATCCAATATTCATGACTCGTTGAAATAAAAACTAATAAACACTATAAGTTCAATGGTTGTTTTAGTTTTGTTTATTTTTGCTTACAAAAGAAACTAGAGATATCCAATATAGAATATAATGATTATAAATTGAACACACAAACATTCTATTATAAATTTTCCGGATTCCGTCTTCATAGCTTTTGGTATCTGTTTTTGATATTTCAATTCAATTATTTAGGATATATACAATTGAAAGTTCCCCAAGTATAAATGCAAACTTTGTTATAAGCTAATATTTAAATTAAATGATTACAGTTTTGTAGTCGTCAATTTATTATTATTGAAAACAATTCTGAAACCTCAAAGTACTTTTTGCAATGGATTTCTCATCAACTTTATTTATTATCTAAAGGTGGGTTTACGATGTCGACGTCAGCAAAGTCTCGACTTCACCGAGGCCAAGTTCTAGTTAAAGTTTGTTTTTTTACTTTCGCTATGTTGAAAAATTGATACTAAGTTTTATTATTATCTAAACTTTAGAGTGTATTTACTCGTATATAAGTATGTTCCTCCAAGAGCATTAGGGAATTCAACTACCTGTATATCGAGAAAAATTTTTAATTTTTTCTGTTTTGTTTAAAGTTTGTCTTCTGTTTGCTTGTCGATAATATATAAACACACAAAATAAGGTTAATAAATTGACGATTATTAATTGACGAAATTATGGAATAGTCAAATTAAAATTTATTCTATTGTAACTTTAAATGATTTAGAAGCCAAAATTGCAAAAGCCAAATATTTTTCGGTACCACATAATATATGGTCGAAAAATATGTCGATAGGTTCATGGTTGTTCATTTTATTGTAAACACTTTGCCAGTATCTTGTAAAGCAGATACGGTTGTGAAATTCAGGTGTACTTTGACTGGGATTAAACCCACACCATATCACAGCAACCCAATTGCGAACTTACGATCACCCTATAGAGATATTTTGTAAACATCATTGAAAAAATATTAATACTATTAATTTATTCACAAAGATTACAATGCATTAAACTAAAATTACCTAAATATATATTGCAATGGTATTTTAGCAAAAAGCTATGTTCCCAAGCATTCCAAGGTGCTCCAAGCTTCCTCTTGAAGGCGGGAGTAAAGACGGTCGTATCTCAAGGTATATTCTAATACTTTAAAACAAATAACCTCCTTAGCAATAAAATTTATAAAATGTAGGAATGATAATTTATTTATCAACATAAAAATAATTGTCATTGAAAATCAGTTGCACAATATCTGTTAATAAATTTGCGGTTATACAACTCCGCATGAAAAATTTTGTGTAGAAAGTGTAAATTAATGATGACAAGATGTGCTGTTCATGAAAAAGCAAATAGCCGAAGCTCCTTCTCGTTATCTTTAATCAAGTGTGAAAATGTGTTGTCTTTATGATATTACAAATAATTGTAAAATAAAAATTAATTTCTGTTTAACCGTTAGCTACACGGATAAAATTTTATTGCATTGTGCATGACGAGTCACCCAGGTGACTTATTGACAAATTTTTATCGATCAATAATATATTTTCTTTTAATAAAAAAATTAATTAATCTACACAAAACGCTTTATAATAAATAAATATGAGATGTCCTAGACGTGTAGACACTTACGATATGTTTGATATGTAAAGATATTGCTGTGAATACGAAATAGTCACCCGGGTGACTCGTAGTGAAGCTAAGGGTTAAAATAAAATGAAGTATTTAAAGTTGTGTTTTCCTTATAGAACGAGACGTCACTGATTAAGTTTAAGTAAGATCTGTGTAAAGATTAGTTTCTGTTCTTACCACTTGATTGTTTGCCTCCGAATACAACGCATCTGCCAGCTTCCGAATTTATGAAGTTTTTCAAATTTTATCGTGTTTCACCAATTTGCTTTCTGTGAATCTTTCATAAGCGTGTTGCATCCAACACGATGTGTAGTTAAATAATATTCGAACGTAAGTAATATGTTCATAAAATATCCCAAAACTTCTTTGTTCTCAACGTGGTTATCTTATATCAAAATGCCACAAAATGGTCGCTCTTTCTAACTTTTGTCGTTTTTAGATGTTAACAAAAAAAACATTGACGGAAACTGAACCACACTACTATAATCAACGTTTTCGATCTTCTTTTTACCTTTTTAAATTCGATTGGTAATCGATTATACTAAATTCATCGTGCGCCAACCTTCCAAACAACTCAAAGACGCTAACCTTGAAAAATACGCACAAAAATCAAACTTCAACCTGATGTCTTAATGGTCGGACGCACTCTGTCAAAATTGTTAACTTTTGACATTGTTAATAACTAAAACGCTCGTTTTTACACTTCCGGTGGCGCAAAATTCAAATTTGAACAGAATATAAAATCTTTGTGTAGAGTACATGTTTAAGTGAGAATGTTTTCCATTTAGATTTTCTTGCAACCTTTTAATATTATTACTCATTTAAAACTTCATTCTTCATTTTCCAATTTCTCATGCCTACAGGGTAACTGAAATTTTAATGACTTCTTTAAATTCACCCAGAAATCGCTCGTCGCTTTGGCATGTTTGAAACATCACAATATAAATGTAAAATTTATATCCCAAAAGAAACTGCATATCACTGATGCTATTAATCATGCAAGTGATAAAAATAACGAAGTTAAATTTGAGAATATAGATTTGGATATAAACTCCATTTGTTTTGAGATGGTATGAAGTTAAGAAAATAAAAAGAATTACATCTTCGGTACCGATTGAGAATAATATTTATATATTGTAAAAACTGCAAATATAGAGAAGGATTCGAATACCTTGGGGTATCCAGTCATCATACAAAATAATTATTATTTTTTGATACTGCAGCATCTTTTCATCAACAATTATATTTTACTATAATATGTTATTATAATACTATGCATATAAAATTATACTTTTCTGATTTTGTAAATCTTTGTATATTAGGTTATCAAGACTCATATGAGATAAAACAATAACATTTGTCACCGTTCATAAAAGTTGCTAACATCCTTTAAATTTGTTCTTAAAAATTTTGTCAGTGCTTTTAATAAACATTTTAACAGGTAATTTTGATAGATACAGTGTGTTCATAATCACCGTGTATTCATTTTTGTTTTAGATTGAAAATTTTGGAATTGTCGACTTGCGATGTTTCTATGACGTTTCATATTTTCTCTCGCAAATTTACAAGAAAAAGGTTCAAGATTCTTCTTAAATTAAAAGGTGGGTATCTGATTTTTGATTTTATACAAATTTAACCGTTTATCAAGTTATTTCCACTTAAATACAAGAGGCTTTGGGCCTTTTCTCCGATTATCTTAAAGATTCTATAATCATTAATCATTAATTGATTGAAAATTTCAAGATGAAGTTATAGTTTCTCAAGAAATTCTATTAGGTAACTGTCCGTACTTCAGTATAAGAAGAGTAGGTTTTTTTTGAAAATCATTTTCAGCTGCTTTATAACTTTTGGGACGTCTTACATAATTTAGCAAAATTTATCAATGGTGAAGATTGTAATATTTTTTTTTAATTTTCAGGCTGAAAATTTTATTATAGTTCTCCAATTCTCAACAAAATTCAGATTTAACATTATGTAAATTAGAAATAACAATTCTTCTGATGTAGAACTAATTCTGATGGCATCATCTTTCGTCTGAGTTCTTTTCGATCCTGTGCTTCACAACAATCCAAAGAAAAAGCTTAAAAATGACAGCTATATTTTGTAAACCAAGTTTTTAACATTTTCAGATTTTTTACATTTGTTTTTAATTAACAAACTAATTACAAGCCAAATGAAATTTGTACAACAAAAATTTATAAGTAATATAATTAATATTAATTTAGACATTCTTCAATGTTACACTCAAACATGTTGCAAATATAATATTTAGTTTCTATAATATTATCCCTTCAAAAGATGTAAAGTTGTGGTTCTTTTACGTTTAATACTATCCAGCATCTTTAGAAGAGGCAAAGGTATTTTAAAAATTTATCGTCAGTATTTTAACATTCTTAAATAAATTATAACAACACCAATACAGTGATAAATTTATAATAAATTTTAGTATGCTATTTGAGTAATTTGTTCAACATAATATTTAAATATTTTGGAAAACTTCATGAGAAATAATAATAAAAAAATTAATGTCTTGAAATAAATACTATAACACTATTATTTTAAAACTTGTTTAGGCGATAACCATAATTTTATAATAATATTATCGGGACTTTTAAAAATATTTTCACCCTGTGCGATTCATAAAAAATTAATTTGGAACGTTCGCAATAATATATTATTTTTAATTGATAATAATAATTGATTGCGAGCAAATAGAAAATTAAATGCTTACGTTTTTCAAAAATTTACCGAATATAATTAAATTTAATTTCCTATTTAACTTGCATAATTATGCAGACAATTTGATTTTAAAGAATTTGATCAAAGTGAAAAAACTTAAATAGAACCATAATACGGTTCATCATATAGATGTTAAAATAGTGTGGAGAAGACGACAAATTTATCCAGATCTGATAATAATGTTCTCCCAATGCCAAGAGAAACTCAAAATGTGGAAAATTGAAAGTTTAATAAAACCAAATATATTCAATCACTAATAACTGCGATTTATAAAGTTTCATGTGTGGTTTTAATATATTTATTAAAGGCATTCAACAGTTGTTTTTTACATTCTAAGTACTTTTCATCGTCATTAGCAAAGTTGTACGAGTGTTTCAAAGAATTCAGTTCGATTAGAAATATTTTGTGAATTGAATTGCAATTTTTTAATATGGTAATAGTCGAGAAGTCACAATCACATATAAAACTTATACTTCAAGATTATGATAAAGCACATTCATCTAGTTTGAATGTAGAATTAGGATAAATATGTAATCGTCCGTAAAATTGCATTCTTCATACAAAAATTTAATATGCCTAAACAATAACTTGGTCTCAAAATTTTGTGCAAAGTTTATTCACTAACGAAGAATTTTTTGGAACAAAAAGTTATTTATTTGCACGATATTTTGTGGTACAAAATTGAACAAATTTGCAGGCTTGAAATGTTTTTATCAGAAACTTCTGTTTATGAAATTTTTAGGACAAATTTGGTAAAACATGTTCTGACAAGATATTAAATCCAAATTTTGAGATCCCTTGGTGTTGATGAATGTATTTTTCTTTATCCCGTTGTATAACATCGTGATTTTCTTTTTCAAATCTTCGATGATTATTTTCTATTAAAATATTTTGTGAAGTACAACTGTTAAACTATTGTGCAATTGTTAATCGAAAAACTTAATTATCACTTGGAGTAATGGCAGTCCAATTAATTACAAGCTTTCCTAATTGCATATATATAGTTTTAAGATCGAATTTTATATACTATAAACAGTTAGTAAATAGTTCTCGAGGAAACCACAAAATTTACCACTAAAAAAATAAAATCAGCAAATCAAGCAGTATTTTGTGTAAAAAGCAACTTTCCATCAGCAACATTGATTTGAATTAGCTATAAAACTAACTTTTTTTCCTTTATTTTATGAAAATTTAAGTTCAGTAAATCAAATGTAAGTAAATCGCAGAGTATAGAAATTATCAATGTTTGTTACTGTAACAACGCAGCGGGCACAATTACTATTACCAGTCCACGCAATTCCCTAATAATTTTTTGTGTTTTAAAAATTTAAGTTAACTTAGAATTTTTGAAATTATGTACAATCAAATTTTGAGTTTTTAGTTTAGGAAGTTTGAAACACCTTAACATTAAATTGTTATGTGCATAAATTTTATTATAAACAAAAATAGTGGAAATGCTTAGAAAATTGTGTACTACTGTTTCAAAATTTGTGTCTGGTTTTCTGGTATTTTTAATTCTCTTTATTTATTTGTAAATAAACATTTAAAGTTTAGAATTAATTAATATGAATAAAATGCTGCACAAAAGTATGTCACAAAAACAATCTCGTAAAATTTTCTATTAAAATTCCAATTCAGTTATTTGATCTCATATGTAAAAAACATGTTCCTTATTACAAAACAAACAAAAAAAGATATCTTCCAAATAATTCCAAAATCCCAAATTTTAATACTCTTGTATTCATAAATTTTGATTAGATGTGAAGTTTTAATTTTTAAAGAAACTCTACTTTGATACTGACCCTAAATCACCATTATAATTAAATTTCAAATAAAATACTACAACAAACTTTATAATAATTATTGTGGGTAGGTAATAGGTATATCCTTTTGCAATTTGACTACTAATGAAACCTGGAGTCAAAGTGTGGACTTTTCAAAAATTTTGGATTTTAGGAATTCTTTCGAAGTACAAATCAATACCGCAAATATTGTTACCACAAAGAATTCCGAAAAAACCATATTTACATTATTTTTTTAAATTTCTAGATTAAAATAAATAAATCTTAATAAAATTTTTGATTTTAATATTTGTTTCTAAATGATTTCAAATCACAAGATTTGCTCCATTGAGAAATTGCAGTAAAGGACCTGACATTGTTTAGTTAAAAGTCAATAACATGAAAATTTTGAATTTAAATAATATATCTTAATTGGTTTCATTTAGGAACAACAAAAATGAGATTCTTAATAACAGTTTTAAAAAACAGAAACTTTTATCTAATTCCAAAAAAATAATAAAGAAATCAATCTAATTGCAATCAAAAATTAAAATATCAAACGTTTTGTCGTGATTATTAAAACCTAGCTTTTATAGTGAAATTAACAAACTTTGACTGTCACCCACTTAAAATTCAAGTTGCAATTCATTTTTTTAAATTTAGATTTTTCTGCTGGTATACATTGAGCAAAACAAAAATATAAAATAAAAATAAAGTAATAACCAATTAAAATCAGTGTTATATACACGAAGTGAAACTCAAATTAATGATAAAATTAATAGTTTTTTAAAATAACATTTAAATTTTCACGAAGGTCATCGAGCAACAAACAACATTGATTTTACTCTTTATTAGACATAACATAATACGATTTTAGTCAATCAATAATTTTTTGTATTTATTTACAGTATAACAATCAATATGATTATCGTTAAATTGATACACAAATTTTTCTATTTGTGCAACAGCTATTATTCCATTTGCTTTCGGATTGGTTTTTAGCATTATAATTTTTTTATGGTAATTTTGATTTATTATAATGACTTTTGTTTTATTACATTTTTGTACTATTGTCTATTTAAAATCAGCAAAAGTTCCGATATATTTAATAATTATTATAAATTTTACAAATATATCAAACTTAGTTATGAAATTTTCAAAATTGCACACTCTCAATTGTAATTGAAATTCTATAAGTGCAATTTCTACATTCAGTATTACTATGATAATTTATGAAATTATAAATTTAATAGTGATGTTTGCATGACGAAACAGCTTAATTTTTTTGTTAATTGGAATTTTATAAAATGCAGAAAATTATGATTTTTATTATAATTTTAATTGTAATTTTTAACAGAAAAGGTGAAAAGAAAATGATCAGCTATCTGGAGAAAATGTGATTAATTATATAGATGTTTTTCAAGGTTAAATATTATTTAAAAATCTCAGGTAAAAATAATGGTTGCTAATTGTAGTAGATATAAAAATAATTGTTATAGTTCTTAAAGACATCAATATTTTTATTATTTTAGCTATGATTTTGTTGACCAAAATAAATACATTTGCAGACCTCATTTTACGATTTTATGATGCTCTGGGTACTCGGTACGGTACCGAATGCGTTCAAGCCGTAATTGTATCCATTCCGCTCCTGCGATTTTGCTAAAACATGATTTAAAAAAAATACAATTATTAATTATTATTACATATTATTTATTATATTACAATATTATTAAAGATTTTGTATTTCATAAGTTTCCTTTGGTTTGCAAAACATTAAAAGTCATTAAAATACCTAGACTTAGTGTACTATAAATTTAATTATGTAAAACTATTAATAACAATTAAAAAAATTAAGTAAATATTAAAATATTTGTTTTATTAACTATTAAGTAAGAATAAAGTGATTTTTACCTCTTATGCAGCTGTTCCAATCGGAAAGCTATTGTGTTTACTTTCCAACCTATACTGGTCGGTCGGAAAGTGATCACTTTCCGACCTGAGATACTTGATAAAATATTTTTTTAATAAAACAAAAGCAAATTTAATAATAGTGTAAATTATTTACTTTATATAATTTGTCATATTAACTAATTATTCTTAATATAATATTGTATATTATCTAATGTTCATACTTATAGTCGAATCTCAAACTTGTGCTTAAGACGTGCTTAATGCACGTCTGCAAAATTCAAAATTTCCTGAAAACTCAAATATTCTTGCAAATCATATGTAATGATTTACTTGAAACGTATTGTTTCAAGCAATGAGCTAGCAGTATTGATACTGTTTTTATAATTCTGCTAACTGATTGCTGGCTAACTTTTCGCAAATCACCAGATACAATCTAAAATATTGAAAACAATAATTTCTTATAATATTCTTTTCTGTACTTCATATTTATTCACATGCCTGACAATTTCCAATAGTATAAAACCTTAGGCACACCATTAGCTGAATGTTAGGTACGAAATAAAGTCCACGGTTATTAATTTTTCTCTTTGTTTCCTTTCCTCAAAAAGAGGATGTAAAATATCTTGGAATACATCTCGACAGACGATTAAACTGGGCAAAGCACATTATGGAATAAACGCCTCCAACTAGGTGTCAATTACCGAAAAATTTACTGGCTACTAAGCCGCAACTCCCATCAGACGCCAGATAACAAACTTTTGATTTACAAATAGATACTTAAACCGGTGTGGAATTACGGAATTCAACTTTGGAGGTAGGTTAGCGACTCCAATATTATGAAACTAACGATTTTAGTCCAAAACACTGAGAAACATTTGCAACGCACCTTGGTATGTCCCACACCATGTCATACATACATCAAGATCGAGATCTTCACTGTCAAAGAAGAGATTGCCATACAGAGCACAAGATACTAATAACGTTTAAGTGAAACCCAAACATGCTGGCAAAAATTCTTTTGGTTTTATCCACAATGAAGAGACTAAAGCGAAATGACTCCCCGGATCTCCCATGCAGAACGTGAAATCATATTAAGAATAACTAGTGTCTGGTGATGCTGTTATTACCGTAAAGGAGCCTACCACTAGATTAGAATCCTACTGTGACATGTACTTTTTTACAATAGCAATATTACTTATTGTTCTAGTGGACAGATTGTAAAACTTCTTAAAAATATTAATAAAAAAAAATATTGCATTATAATAATTATGATCCAAGTACGACTCAAGATAGGTGTACAGCTGACTTGAGCAAGACAGCTGTCAATCACATGTGAAGCATTGCTTGGTTGTCAAGTTGCGATTATAGTACATAATTTCGTGTTTGAATCAAAACTCAAGTCTGAGATCGAGAGGATTATCGACTATAGGTACGGGCATTAGTTCATTATAACCAGAAGTTAACTTTGGCGCTTTGCACCTTATTATCGCTCGACTGTAATATAGCTATTATTACAACTAGGGTAATATGAATAGTATATTTCCCGAGGTTGGCTAGTTACATCTCGAGGGCAAAGCCCGAGAGATGTATAGACAACCAAGGGAAATGTATTCATATTTCTCGTGTTGTAATCAATAGTTTTCTTCTGATTGAAAAATATATATTTTTTAATATATATAAATATATATATTAAAAAAATATATAAATATATAAATATATATATTAAAAAAATACAGGGATGGCTTTAGTATTTTGTTTTGTATGTTTGATTGTCCAATCACCGTGCGCAAAGTATACTTTAAAATGACGTTTCATATTTCCCTTGGGAAATATTATATTAATAAAGAAATAGCTATTATTACAACTAGGGTAATATGAATAGTATATTTCCCGAGGTTGGCTAGTTACATCTCGAGGGCAAAGCCCGAGAGATGTATAGACAACCAAGGGAAATGTATTCATATTTCCCGTGTTGTAATCAATAGTTTTCTTCTGATTGAAAATATATTATTAAATATATCAATATTTCATCAATAATAAAATTTGAGATTTTTAATTTGCAATAACTCGAAAACGGCGCTAGATATCGAAAAACTGAGCAAAAAATTTACCCCCCTTTGCTCGTTCTCAACCCCACCTAGCAATTTGTCGAAGGAAGCCTTATGCAAAATTCTAGATCAATAGCGCGCAAAATGCGCGCACAATAATTCAGAAAAAGTTAGGTTGGTTTTTAAAATATAAAAATAAGTAGGCAAATTTTTTATTTTAAACGTCACTTAAATGTCACTTTTTAACAGGGATGGCTTTCGTATTTTGTTTTGTATGTTTGATTGTCCAATCACTGTGCGCAAAGTATACTTTAAAATGGCGTTTCATATTTCCCTAGGGACAATATGATATGACGTTTCATATTTCCCTTGGGAAATATTAAATATTAGAGCAATATCGCCTTAGTTACAATATGTCATAACACACTAATATTTCCTAAGGGAAATATGAAACGTCATATCATATTGTCCCTAGGGAAATATGAAACGTCATTTTAAAGTATACTTTGCGCACGGTGATTGGACAATCAAACACGTAAAGTAAATACTAAAGCCATCCCTGTTAAAAAGTGACATTTAAGTGACGTTTAAAATAAAAAATGTGCCTACTTATTTTTATATTTTAAAAACCAACCTAACTTTTTCTGAATTATTTTGCGCGCATATTCTGCGTGCTATAGATCTAGAATTTTACATAAAGCTTCCTTCGACACAATTGCTAGGGGGGGTTGAGAACGAGCAAAGGGGGGTAAATTTTTTGCTCAGTTTTTTGATATCTAGCGCCGTTTTCGAGTTATTGCAAATTCAAAATCTCAAATTTTATTATTGATGAAATATTGATATATTTAATAATATATTTTTCAATCAGAAGAAAACTATTGATTACAACACGGGAAATATGAATACATTTCCCTTGGTTGTCTATACATCTCTCGGGCTTTGCCCTCGAGATATGTAACTAGCCAACCTCGGGAAATATACTATTCATATTACCCTAGTTGTAATAATAGCTGTTTTCATCTAAGCAAGTATGTAATACACTATTACAAAATATAAGTTTATGTTTTATGCAATATTTAAATGAGGAAACCAATTAATTTTTTTCCGTAATCGTCAAAAAAGCCGAAAATCATAATTATAATTGAAATAGAAATTAATGTTTTGTAATGTATTTAAATGACTTTTTGCTTCGATCTCACAATCTCGGCTAAATACGCTACCAAAAAAATTAAATAAAATTTTTCAAGTTTAATAAATTACAAATAATTCAAGATTTGTGTTGAGTTGGAAAAGTACTCACTTTTCTGTACGCCACGTTTTTATGTTTATGTAGGTATGGAAAACAATGAATGCCAGAAAATGATCTCACTTTTATAGAATTTGGAGAAGTTAGTATACTACTTTCTACAAAATTTATTTAAGAAATCCAGGTTTTAAAATTACCAAGTTGATATTTGAGTTCAAAATTATAATAAGTCAATTGCAAATAAATTTATTTATTTGTTTTACCATTAATGTATTTAAACTTGCTGTAATGTATTATGTGCAGGTTTATAATATTTCTTCAGTTCAGAGGTATCTAAAGTGCCAGAAGGTATCCTAAGATAATATAATAATCAAACTAATATATACCAACATAAATTAAATTAATATAACCTTATCTCGATAACCATAAAATAATCGGGTTATCTTACTATATCTTACAGCTTTTACTGCTACATTTATTTAGATTACCCATTGAATAGTCAAGTAAGAAATAATTTAGAATGATCGTCTAATAAAAAAGAAGCGTAAATTTAAATATTACATTAGCTAAGTTATCACCTGAAAACTTATATGGAACTTAAAAATAATATAAACTTATTTACCAATGTTTTCCTGAAAAATTATTATTTTATAATTTGTTATTTGTGTCACTATTCACAAATAGGAATATTTCAGAAAATAAACTGTTATTATGTAATAAAGTAATGTCTTTTTTATTATATTTCTTTACTTGACCGTTAAAATTCATTATTTTAACGTTTTGTTTAGTTTGTTTAATTTTAAATATATAATAGAGAAAAATATTCTCTTTTTTTTCTAGTTTTACGACTGATGATGAGATAAGAACGTGATAACTTAAGAACATTATAGTTTTGTAAAGTGTGATTGATTGATAAATTCTAAATTTAAAATACATATTATGCAACATTTAAATTTCCGCCGATTTTACCGTGCGGTTTGCAGCGCTGTTGGGGTCGGTATGCTTTTGGTTCAAGTTGCACAATCAATTTGTCGATTTATTTTTAATGATTCGCTTACAATGAATAAATTTAATTTTTTTAATGTTAAAAAATTTAAAAAAGAAATTCATTTACGTTGTATTACTAGAGTACCTGAACAATTAAATAGTTAATAAAATATTAAATTTATTTCTTTTTATACTGAAAGAATGTAAATCATTATTTTAAATAAAAAAATTACATACGTACCAGGTGTGTAAGTATGAAACCGGAATTTGCCTATAGGTGGTGCTAGATGTCGATGCAGTTACCGACACAACACGTCAGCGGTGTCTTGTTATTGTTTTGATATCCGACAAAGATTTCCAACTCACAATAACACGAGTTTCATTCAGTAGCATTAGTTTATTAGAGATAAACATGTCGAGTTTTGTGCTAACAAATTACGATTTGCGGACAGCACTACTTTTCTGTTTTCATCTGAAGAAAACCGCAACCGAATCGCATTGAATGCTTGTGGAGGCGTTCGGTGAGCATGCTTTCGGTAAAACACAGTGTTTCGAGTGGTTCAAACGGTTCAAAAGTGGCAATTTTGACGTAAGGAACGAAGAACGTGGAAGACCACTGAAAAAGTTTGAAGACACTGACCTGCAAGCCTTGTTGGACGAAGACGACGCTCAAACACAACAACAACTGGCGGATCAGTTAAAGGTGACCCGAGAAGCCATCTCCCTTCGGTTGAAAGCCATGGGAAAGATACAAAAGGTGGGGAAATGGGTTCCACATGAACTCAACGAAAGACAGCAGGAAAACCGTAAAACATCATGCGAAATGCTGCTCGACAGGTTCAAAAGAAAGTCATTTTTACATCCAATTGTGACTGGCGATGAAAAGTGGATATATTTCGAGAATCCTAAGCGCAATAAGTCATGGGTTACTCCGGGTGAACCATTAACATCGACGGCAAGACCAAACCGCTACGGACGAAAGACAATGCTGTGTGTTTGGTGGGATCAGAAGGGCGTAATTTACTACGAGCTGCTGAAACCTGGGGAAACTGTCAATACTCAACCCTACCGACAACAAATGACCGATTTGGATCGAGTTTTGCGTGAAAAACGACCAGAATACCAACAAAGACAACACAAGGTGACTTTGCTGCATGACAATGCACCAGCACACAAAGCAAAACAGGTCCAGGAAACGATAGAGTCGTTCCGTTCGGAGATTCTTCAGCACGCGGCTTACTCACCGGACCTTGCCTCATTCGATTACTACTTGTTAGCATTGATTGGACACGCACTTGCTGAACAGCGCTTTACTTCTTACGAAGATGTACAAAAATGGTTCGATGGCTGGTTTGCCTCAAAAGAGCAACAGTTCTTTTGGTGCGGAATCCACAAACTGCCAGAAAGATGGGAAAAATGTATAGATAGCGACGGACAATACTTTGAATAAGTTACTTTGTATCATATCATTACAATAAACGTGTATTTTCTATACAAAAATTCCGGTTTCATACTTACACACCTGGTACATACCAAAGATATAACTTTATGGTTGTTTCTGCCTATTGCTCTGACACAGTAGTTTATGTGTATACAGAAATTACCTATTAGCACCTTCCAGTTACACAGTATTAAATAGTTTAATAGACTTGAATTTCAAACAACATAAAATGTTAAGATATCCCTATCACTTTTACCAGTCTTGTAACATTTATCAATAAAGTATAATCTTTAAAATATCTAGAATTGAGTGTGTGGTATGCCTTTATTGCTATTTTCCAAATTTATGTATTTTAATAATAGACCAGGGTCGATAATTTTTGAGACAAAAAAAAATTATAGTAGAATGAAACCCATTGGAAAAGGTAGAGAATATAACAAAAATAAAAGGAAAAATAAATTACGGGCGATCTGAGGTCGGGAAGGGGGAGGGGATGAGTTTTTAAGGGTAAAAAACGGTTAATCTCGATTCCCGGTAAAACTGCAAGTCCTATGAAAAAAAGTTAAACAGCAAAGTTGTATGTAATAAAAAGATCTACAACTTTTGTATTGTAGCTTTTTTCACATAACCTCAAAATTTATGTGAAAAATTCGAATAACCGAGTTTTGGGCTTTTTATTTTTATCTTTTGCAAAAATATTTATTTTTTCACGAAATTTGGTGAAAACTTACCTTTGTATGTTCCAAACATACAGTAATATTTTTGATTTAAAATATTCATTTTTTCACCTTATTTTGACTTAATATCGAAAAAGCACCCTAATTTTCAATCGAAGATTCTCACGTCAAAATATCTGCTTTTTTAAAAATGTTGGTATGTTTTTTGTTTGTTGAAATCTCTACTTTCTGATGGTATAAAAGAAAATATACACTACTATGGTAAATGTTTTCAGAAAATGCAAATAATGAAAAAAACTCGAATCCGAAAATATTTTTTTTTAATCATTATGTATAATTTTGAGCTATTTATTAAAATTTACACTTTAATTACTCGAAAAACGTAAGATTTCATGTTATATTGATAAACAAAAAAATTACAAATCCATAAAACATTCAAGATTGCAAATACCTTATCTTGCATTCTAATTACTTCTCCATTAGTTTTTGTCTCTTTGATGACATTTCTTCATCGTTAGATTCGACAAACCTTCCCGATTCTAGTAGATCTTCGAAATCTTCAAGACCATCACCGTCGTTCTCTCCAAGATTATTTCCGGTCTGCATTGGTTCTTCATCCACAATTTCAGCTGAATCATCAACTTCCTAGTAGGTTTTTTCTTCTACATAGAAGCATGTTTCAGAACCATGACAATTTGAGCATAAATTTGTGCATTTCAAACCATGTTTTCGGCAGCCACATTTTAAACTGTTACATCCAGTTGCACATCTGCAGCAAATCGTTTTAAGCAATATTTCTGGAATTAATTCCTTGTCTGTAAATTTGGGCATAATGCCGCGTTGATGTTGCTTCCAGCCCTAACCTGTTGCTGTCAGTTCGTTACCCAGCCAAATCTGAAGCTGATAATATGCCCTGTAACAAAGTTGTTCTGCTGCACCTTCTGTGGGTGGGAAATTGATCAATATGAAAGAAGATTTAATTCTTGCCAATTGATATTTTTGAAATCTTAATTGGTTCAGTGTTATATCATTTTTACATTTATAAATAGATTTGATTAATTGTAATCTATTTTTTTTATATCTTCTTTGTTCGCATCTTTTTTATAAAAAATATTGGTAAAATTTTACACATTTTTATCGACTAATAAAGAGTTGACGATACTTTTCTTACCTTTTCCGACAAATCCAGATGTTGTATTATTTGCATTTTCTGAAAACATTTACCATAGTAGTGTATATTTTTTTTATACCATCAGAAAGTAGAGATTTCAACAAACAAAAAAAACACCAACTTTTTTAAAAAAGCAGATATTTTGACGTGAGAATTTTCGATTGAAAATTAGAGTGCTTTTTCGATATTAAGTCAAAATAAGGTGAAAACATGAATATTTTAAATCAAAAATATTACTGTATGTTTGGGACATACAAAGGTAAGTTTTCACCAAATTTCGTGAAAAAATGAATATTTTTGCAGCGTCAATACAAAAGTTGTAAATCTTTTTATTACCTACAACTTTGCCATTTAACTTTTTTTCATAGGACTTGCAGTTTTACCGGAAATCGAGATTAACCGTTTTCTACCCTTAAAAACTCACCTCCTTCCCCTTCCCGACCTCAGATCGCCCGTAATTTATATTTCCTTTTATTTTTATTATATTCTCTACCTTTTCCAATGGGTTTCATTTTACTATAACTTTTTTTCACTTTTTACCATTTTTAAAACTATCGACCCTGGTTTATAAAGTTTTATTGCTTTAATAAATTATGGAAACTATTGATGCTTTCAATTGTCTTAAATATTTACCATGTTGGGTACAAATTTATAATTTTCTTTTCGTACTTTGTCATTATCGTAGTTCTCGTACATCTACTCTTATTTAGCGCAGCGCTGGAAAGAAGAAAAAGTAAGTCTCAGGTGCTCTAAATCTACTACATAACGATTTGATTGTGACAGACAAGTTTAAAAATTCAGAAAAATTAGCTCAAAGAAAAATAAACCAAGGTAAATATATTTTGTTTTAATAAATAAGTTAACTTACTAAATATTACGGTTTCTTCAGTTTGGAATGAGTCATCTAAACGCAAAGCTTAAGATTTTTTCATTTTGAGGTTTACTGGTATTGATTTTGCATTCAATTTAATGCATAATAATGTAATGCTAACCTGTAATTTCAAGTATATAAAATACGTCAACTCAAAAGTTTGCTTCAAAATTTTATATTGTGCTGTTTAGATCAAAAAGTTATAAAGCTATATAGGTTTCCTTACCTTAAAAATTGGTATTTGCTTTCTGCAACGGACGTTTTAAATCATAAGTTTAAATAAATATTTGAAATTATTAATAACACAAATTTGTCAATTAAAATTTTATTTGTCGAAACAAAATTGAAATATGCGGCTGCTACTGTAAATATTAAATTTTGAGTCAAAATAAATTATTATTTTGTTTACTTGTCACTTGCTGTGATCATACTACCCATGACTTGATATTGACAATAATTTTAGTATGATTTTTACACATTATACAGTGAGATAATAAAACTGTCCAATTTCGTCTTTGCAAAGCAACTGTCAGCGCTAATTGCATCTCGCGTATTGTCTTGAAATGAAGTGTGGAATAGTTTGCTAAACAAATATTCATGGAAAATTCTGGAATCCTTTTATTTTCCAAATTTTGCACCATAAGATTCCTGCTGCTAAAGTAATTTTATTTTAAATAAAATTCGGGCAAGCATGCAATTTATTATTCGGTTTAAAAAAATAGATTTTTGAATCAGCTAAGATGGAAAACTGCGGTACTAGAGTGGTTTTTACTATTTTGCTATTTTTTTTTAAATATACTAAATCATTTCATATTGAGAAAAAACAAAGCAAAAATATCTCTCAAGAAGAAGATAAACTTGCATTTAGAATTGCTCCTGTTAGCAAAGAGATTTAGAGGTTAGATTCCTTTCTGGAAGCAAAATTTACTTCCTTATTATACCATGAGCAAATGATTAGCATAATGGCTAAATCTTCCTAGTCAAACTATTCAATTTAGGTATTCGATTCTTTCCATTTTAATAATGTAATCCGTTAAAATATTGTAACCGACAGTCCATCTGCAAAAGCATTTTCACCTAAAATGAAAGTACGCAATCATAACACATAATTTATGTGGTGTTTTCCTTTCATACTTAGTAATTTAAATGCAGAAAGGATAAATTATTATCTATTCAAGAGCTTTAATGTTCCACTCAAATGAGATATGTATGAGCTTATTTGAGATACCGTGGCGCCCTAACTTTTTGTTTCTTATTTTATCTACGAATTGTTAATTCTTTGTTGCACCTAAGTTTTTTAAAAAGAGGTTGTTATTTTAATGTTTTATGTTTTTCTATTTGACTTATTGAAAGGAATTCTAGTTAAATGTTTGTATTAAATGATTTTCTTACAACATAGATCTTACTTTTACCACTTTCGATGTAATTATTTTGAAATTACTAAACTCTAAAGAATAGACCGATAAAAGTCTGGAACACCTAAAACGCCAGACAGCATTACATTGTAGTTTCATAGACCTATACCTCAACGAAAAATTTTTAAATTAATTCAGACTTTCATAAAACTTGAAATGCTTCTATTTAAAAGTTGAAATAAACTGAATCCGAACGAATTTGTAAAAATATTATACGACTACAATGTAACACCAAAGTAAATTCAAACATACTGAAAACGAATGTCTTTGATGAAATCCTTTGTTATTTTCTTTTCAAATTGTTGAGAACGAATCGAGTTAGTATGTAATAATTCCATATAGCAGCAGTAGTAATTTTTCTCAATTTTATTTTTTATTTCAATATATTATAATTTATGAAATAATATTATTGGTTTATTTCAAACAATAAATTTTCTAATATGCCGACTTCACATCCATCGAAAATCACATTAGAGAAACAATTTGAAACGCTGTATATTGCATTCTAATATCGATTTCTTAAAAGTGGTTAAACTAAGTTAACATTAATTATTTTGAGTGGGTTCAACCATTAATCTTGTGTTAAAATAATATTAATTAATATAATAGTATATAATTTCTCGCAGTTCAACTTATACGTTTCATTCCATTTCATACGAATTACTTTGTTTGATAATAAACATTAGTGGAAAATTTATATACTTTGTAATTCTAAGAACCGTTAAAATATTAACAGTCAACTGATTATATTATTAATAGATCAAAGTCGATTAAAATTTACACCACCATCTATGCTCAGCGTTCTGTGGGTTTCCATAGTAATAATCTAGACAGATAAAGCACTCATATTTTTAAACTAAACATTTTTGAGATAATGAAATGAAAATATAATGGTGGGCTAGGTAGTACCAGTGTTGCACGTAAATATTTGCTTTAGTCTTGGACAAATTTAATTAATTTGAATTGCGAAATGTCTACTAGAATAATAAATGTAGGCACTTTGTCTGTCTGGTTTTTCCGGTTTCTATTATTGTAGTTTAAAAGTATTTAAGAAGGAATGTTATCACTTTATATTAGTTTCTTACAATAATTTTCACTTGAAGATCTAAAAAATCATCACAATCTTAAGTATAGTAAAGTTTCGTTTTAAGTTTGTTAGAGAATTCATTATTAATAAAAATGTTTTAAAAATTGAAACTGTTATAGTTTCACAGTTTATAAATATAAAATATCAAGAGCCACTTTATGAACGTTTCAACAAAATCATTCACAAAGTTTATAAATCCAATTTATCCTCGCTTTAGATATAAGTAGAAGATTGAAAAATCAATCTTATGCTACATCCACATGATGCGTAATTCGTCGAATGTTTGCTATTTGGCAAACTGTGTAAAAGTCTTCACGAGTCAAAGTTGTTTAATTTTAATAATTTTACATCATGATTGATCTTGTTTTCTGTTTTGAATGTACTCGTATTTCAAAAAAATGTCGAATTTCCGAATATTCACTGATCCTTGAAGAAACCTTCGTAAAATTAATGTTTGAAATTCGGGACGTAGTCGTTTTTAAGCAGTTTTAAAGTTTTTATACAATGTTAATTGAATTCCTTAAAATGTGTTACATTTCTTTGTAATTTTCATAATTTTTTAATTGTAAAATATTTTTTTTTTAATTTTGTGAATAATTAATGGTTTTTTTTTAATTTAAAATGACAACAAATGTTTTAAATACGATGAACATAAATTTGGTAATAATTTATAGCTCAGATTTGGTTTTGTTTATGTTTATACTTTTATTTAAAAAATATCTTAAAATCCAATAATTGCCTAATGTTTGGCTAACTTAGCCAAACGTTCGTGCCGAATCACGCATCGTGTGGATACAGCATTAATTGAAGTAAATCATACTTATGTTACTAAAAGATGTATTAAATTAACTGTAAAGTAACTTTAACTTAAATGTTTGTATTCAGAAGTAATGTTATTTTAAATATTAAATAAAACTATCTTAATTAAAAGTTATCTTCTTTAGAGGCAAATTTGTCTTATGAGATATATAACAATGTCAAAAGTAATGTTTATTGAAGCGAGCGAAATAGACCAAGATTGAATATTCCCAGAAGGCAATAAGCAACAACGCAAACTAATAACTTATCTGTTATATCCGTATTATAACAAAATTATAAATTAATCTTTATTTCACGTGATGTTTTTATATTTCTGTAGCTTTAAATAAAAAATGTATAAATTTGGCTGAAGAAGTTACTTTAAAATTTAAGATGTCGTTAGAGAAATAATTGTGTTAAGTTAAGCTTTTTGGTACTTTATCTTTCCAACGCCGAGCTTTAGTGTAATGAGAAATGGCTCTTAATGTTACCAGAGCATCGTATTGGTATTATCCACATATCGACAAGCTTATTGCATTTACATGACAATAAGTCGTCGTTAGTATCTCCTAAGATTTATATTATGTATTATCATAAAATACGTTACAAGCGTGCCATATACATAGCTATTACTTCAATATTGCATTTCAATCGTTTTAATGACATTTAAGCTTTCACGAGTATCATAGTGTAACGTTTTTGACACAAATAAAAACTGCAAAAATATTTAATAACTCAAATTGCTCAGGCGTAACTGTAACCTCCCAACTTTTTAAGTCGACAATTTAAAATAAGCCTATTAAAATGACTTGCTATACTTAGTGCATACAAGGTTTATAATGCAGCTATTGGATGCTATTTTGTAAGGTGCATATTTTTGTTTCTTATAAACTGTGTCGAAAACTATTAATAATAATATTTGTATTTTATCGTTTTTTTTGCTATCTTTCTAAAGTAAAATTTTTATGTTAGTGTCTAATATCTACATTCTAATTACCATTAGGTACCTAATATAGCACTAAGCACTGCTTTTAAGTCACTCGACTAAATTTCTACTTCTAACTACCTAAGACCTGGTGTAGATATTATATTTCTAGCATAATTTTATTTAATATACACATTTACATTGAAAGGTGCATTCCAAGTTCAATTTGTATCTTTCATCAAATTTGAGACCGAATTGAGACAGGATAAATTATATGCCATCATAAGAAAGGAGACGCAAATGTGGTTGTAACAAAGCAGACGATATGATGGATATGTTTTGCTACTGCCCACCACTATAGCGCAAGAAGATGATCTATGCTAAGAAACTTCGGCTTGCACTGACCCATATTAGTGCACGCCATCTTCTAAAATACTTGCCTTTGTCATAATTGCGCGATGGCTCAAGGAATATAGGGAAGGTGGGCTATTACCTAAATCGGAAAAAACACAATGGTCATGAATGTGCACAAAGTTCTATTTGCCCTCCACATTCAATCCAGCATCCAAAATCCAGAACAATAAAAAATGTAGACTTCGGTCATAATCAATAGCTCTAAAGCATTATCAAATAATTTTACAAAATTTATTTTTAACACAAAACCATATTTTAACCTAAAATTAACTTACGAATGTATCCCTGAAATTTTAACACTTCATGTATTTTCATTTTATATTTTACATAGAGGCTTGTGCTCTCTAAATGTATGCGTTGGTGTAAATTGAAGCTAGGGTGTATTTACCATAAACAAGCAATTTTTAATTCAGATTGTGTAGGCGTATACAAATATATTCAGTAAACAAAAACAAATTAAATTGCTAATTTGTAAAATGTTGTTTTAATATTTTTGGCTTCGAGCTTTCGAAGCTTTGTGATTAATAAAATAAATGAAAATTTTTATAATGTTTTTGTATCGCACTCAATTAATTTTACTAATTTACATCTGCAGGAATTTTTCATAAACTTGACTACACTTCATAATAATTCTAAATTTTATCAGTTTGGTGCAGTGCTAACACGGTTACACAGGTATCCTAAAAACTATAAAATACATATGTAGTGTTTTACTTTGTATTAAAATTTTATCTTTCTCTGAAATTTTAGAATTTATTCGTAGATTATGCCGACAAAGCAGTGTTAATTTCTGTACTATACGTTAAGAAATTTTAATGCAAGGGGTATTATTATATTATAAAGAGGTTAAACATGGGTTTCAATTTTTATCAGTAGGATTAATTCAATTGCTTCTAAAACACCTTGCTGAATAGGTTCTTATAGAACTAAACGACACCTTCAGAAATGTTCTACTTCAAGTTACATTAAGTCAGTGGATTTACTTTATCGCTTCTACGTAACTAGATTGTACATTGTATACTTAGAGTTCAATTTTCCATTCCATATAATCGGCAGTTTTTTGGCATAGAATAAATAAATTATTAGTTAGTTTCGTGGCATGAGGCCAAACCTAAAACTACAATTTATTAATTCGAGTGAATTTAAAATTAATTAGACAGTTGTTAAAATCTTGACACGATTTTAATGAAAAGCTATTAACAGCAAATCCCGATGACAGCTACTAATTTAAATTAAATAAATTTGCAATAATAGTAAATACTAGAAGTTTGCCAGAACTACGCAGACCTGTCGAAAATGCTAAGACGAAGCTTATAAAAGGTCTGCATTTTTTACACAATATTTTTCATAATTCGACATATTTTATTAATAGTTAACAGTCATATTCAGTTTAATTCTGAAGTAAATTAATTATAGTTTTGATTGATTTTTTAAGCAGTAAATATGTAATTCCTTCAAAATTATCAAACTTTTACTTGGATTGTAAGATTAATATAATTCTCAAAAAAAACAACAGCTGAATTAATATTAACTACTGCAACCAATTTGAAAATTCAAATACTCAAAAAATTTAGTAAAACTATTTCGATTACAAGTTACATTTTAATCAAATGAAGAATAAATAATATGGAGTACTAAGAACTACACTATTAGAGAGTTCAAATTAAACTAATCCGAAAAAAATTTATCAAATCCAGATCATGATAATTTTACAACAATCGTGATTTGAAATTTTTAATTTTTATTAAATGTATCTAATCCGAAATTAACAATTTAGACAAAAATAGGTTGGAACATCATCACAACAAAAAGGAAGGAAAAAGATAAAATAGAAATCAAAGAAATGCAGATAACGACGCTCGTAAATTTAATTATAAAAATTTTAAACTTGTAACGCAACTGAATTTTAACGACCAATTAATCTGAGCTGTCTATAAAGTATCAATCTAAAATATTGAAAAAATTAAAAATATTTTATATATTTTTATTAATATAATATAATTTAGAGACATTCTTGCACGCGTATAATTAAATAAAATATCAAAGTGACGTCTTTAGATCATATAAGCGGATTTGATAAAATTTACTCCCTATGTAAAATATTAAACTTTGGTATGTTTGCAAATTTATCGATAATCGAAGTTTTAATTAAATATCATTTGTTTGCTGGGGATTATGAAAAGATGATTTTAAGGTTGGCTTTTAAAGCACAACTAAATGAAAGCTTCAAGATATTAAAATTTATGAATAGAATCACCCTAGAAAAAGAAGCATCAACTATTAGCAAAATTTAAACGTTATGCCATTAAGTACTCTATTAAAATTCAAAACATATTTTAATACGTAAAATATTATGAAATGAAAATAAATTTTTAGGTAAAACTGGTAGCAGTTAAATAATTACAACTACTTTATTTTATTGTGAGAATTCAACAGTTATTGTAGTCGTATTTTAAGTGCAAGTACTAAAATAAAACAGCATAAAAATAAAATCAAGTTTTATCTTTTTATAAAAGGAAGAGAACAAATAATAATGTACTACAACACTTGTTGAATTATTATCTCCGTTCAGTATATCATCTTCCACATTAATAATTTAGATAGATAACATCACGAAGGAAATATTTAGTTGTTTTAATGTGACCAAAAATTTCAATTTTAACCACCTACGTACTTTTGAAAACGCACCGCAATGAAATATTGAAAAAGCCTGAATACTGTAAATGTAAATCAATTTTATGACCAGAAATGGAAATTGAGCTGTAAACACTTTTAGAGGCTGACCAGAATACATTATTTTTATTGTGACATAAAACTAACGTTTTTTATCCAAAGCGATATATTATTTAATAAAAAAAACTTTTATATTGAATTGAAATGAATTTCAAACTGAACTGACTTTCAAATGCTAGCTTACTTTTAATAATTACAGTAAATAACTTTTTTCTTCAGTGTTAATTAAACGAAAATATATTTCCTGAACCGTAAAAGAAAATCTACAAAACCTGTCGAAGCTGCCCTTAGGTACAGAAAATTACGTTCGCTTTAAATTACACTCAATGTCAGATTGAAAAGTTAATAACTTTTGGTTATAAAAGGAACTGTACAATTATTATATTATACGAAATTTTATATTTAGAACATTATCATGAATTTATATCATATTTTTATTAGATATAAAGATAACAACACTAGAACAGCACCGTAATCAATGATTAATAAAATATTGTACGATTGTTTATTATGAAACAGCGCTTAGCACAGTTCTAATTGATGAAACAGATAGTACCAGAGCAAAAAAATATTGATCACAATAATAAAAAAATCATGTAGATACCTAATACTTTAAGGGTCCGTTTATGTTGGAGCTGCTATAAACGATGATAAAAGCGTAGAGGCTATTTTAATCGACATACTACGCTTTGCTTACTGATCGAGTAACTATGACTTATGACAGCAAAGAAAGTGTTTCATTTATTGTGCTCATAAACATTTGACTTATCATAGCAATTAAACTATGTTTTTTCTTTTTTTCGATAAGTACCTAATACCTTATGTAATATAACAACTCTTAATTTCTTGCATTCTATGTATGTAAAACTATTTGTGTTGCACTGACATAAAATTTCACCCAGAGACTTTTTGCAAATAAGAGCGTAACGAATACATTTAAAATTAAAACAAATATTTTGCCTCACGTTGGGCACCATTATGTTTAATCGAAAAATCTTCTCAGATCCTCCTGTTACCACAATGCTAGCCGGTGGTTCTAGTCATGGTGATGTATTGCAGTTAGTTATAAGATTTTAGTGCAAGTGAGAGATTTATATTGCAGAAAATAAAATTTTCCTATAAATTGCAATGTATTCCTCTAAGTAAGTAACTAGTATCTTTAATTTGAGAGTTAGTCAGTTCGCAAAGAGAAAGTTTTGAATCCAAAAATTTTGCGTAGTATTTTGCACGATTAATGAATAATTTTTGAGTATTCCATTCGTTCGTTTCGAAAACAAAAATAAACATCAAATACTAGCCAAAATTTAATCGTAGATTACTCTTAATAGCACCGATATCTAAACAAAACATATTCAATTAAGGCTACTCCTAGTATTTATAATTTCTTTGCACAGTGCTAGTAATTAACTTTTTGATAAATTTATTTTGATATTGTATTTTTATGTTATGTTATTTTTTAGATGATGACGATAGTGATAAATCAAAAATTAAAGTTGAAGGATGACGGTTAGAACTACTGGGTAAAGCTTTGGAAGCCAAACCAGGAGTGAACTAACTCGTGGAAAAATACTTTACTTAAATCAAATTTACAATGGCAACTATGTACCACCTTTCGACAGTGCACAGATATTTTTTGTTTGTCTGCAGCTAGTTGGGTACGTGACAACCAACTCAAAAATCAAAATAAGTCTTTTGGAAGTAACGAAACAAAACGTCAAGGTGAAAGTTTTTGATTGATTTTTGTTTATTGATAGTCTTCTCATCGATAAACCTATAAAGAATCCGGAGCTTCAATTGATAGAACGAAATACCACATAAAAAAGAAGAAGATTTATTATTCAATAATAAAAATAAGTGCAAAGAAGAATCGATTTATCTAAGTAACACACGCCGATAAAAAATTTCCTTTTAATTTGGCCGCAGATGCTATAAATTCAAATTATTAACATGCGACTACGGTATTTAACCATTATTTGATAAGCCAAACAAGCAGAAACCATATTATAGTAAGTTTTGATAGAAACAATCTTTTGAAAAATCGACTTACCATTCCAAAATGACGATGCCAGCTGGACATATAAAAACTATAAAATTAACATTGAACGATATGAAGTTAAAAATTCATGAATTAAGATTTTCAATTTTTGTAGTAATGGCTAAGACCAAAGATTCGAGATTTCCCGTGGTTACTCTTCTCAAAATCAATCTTCCGCACTCTACTCTTTAGGTCCCTTCCGCTACAGCTGCTCCGGACCATTTTGACAAATGCTATACTAATTAAAAAAATCCCTAGACCGGTCCTACTCAGCAAAGTATGCTTTATTAAATTATGTTACAGCTGCATAGTCAAGAGTCGACTGAAGTGGTCTAGTTCTAGTTAAACACGTTCCTGCTCGTGTTTACGTGGAGCATACGGATCGCCAACTCAATGCGACCGTGTACGATTTTTATGTAAAATATCAATATTTCAAATTCGATTATTTTTTAATTTTAAGGAAGAAGTAATATGTAGATCCTCAGTTTATTCGCTTCGTAATAATACTCTCTTTCACATTACATAAGAATCTTTAGTGTAAACTTAAATTCTGTGGTGCACTTTATCGTCCTACACCCTATACCACCACCATAATATTTTCTACGAAGATATTGAGTTTTGACGAAGACCATTTTTACCATTTGGAATACTGAATAGATAAGTCAAGTGCACTTAGTTTGTTTTAGAATGATTAATTACATATTTAAATATGTGTAAAAACCAGATAAGTTCTACTTACCTTTATTGTTTGCTTAAGTTAAGTTAGAACTAGAATAGAAACTGAATTAATTTTTATTTTTATTCAGAAAATAAAAAACCATTAACTACTTTAAAGAAACATTAGAAATCGAGACCTGGATAGTCTACTTGGTAAAATGATTTGGCAGTGCAATGTCCGTCAAAACTGAGTGATCAAATGCCTGATTCATCTGAAAATCGAACTTTAGATTTATACGTAGAAAATGCTGACCAAAAAAAATTATTATAAACATGTAAAATAATTTTATGAGTTCAAATTGCCAAAATGAAGGTAAAAATGACTGTTTATGGGAAAGAACGTTTTCTTAATTTACTAGATTAAGCAATCCAATTAATCTTTATGAACATTCGACAAATTTTTTTCAAAAAATAGAAAAATTTATTAAAACTTTCTAAGGAAAATACTTTAAATAAATGTATTGAACATTAATCTATTTATTTTAATAATCAAAATTATGTTTGATAATTTAAAATAAGAAAACAAAATAAGTATATTCAAACTTACGTATATTCAAATCAATTGATTATTTCTAATTTTAAAATATTTTATATTATTTGTTTTGATGAAATTGCATTAGAATCTAGTCAGTAAAAAATATAAACTTTCTGCTACATTTTAAGTTAACACTTTATCAGTTTTAACGTCACCTGTCCAACAAATGAAGAAGCCTCCACGAGACTCTGTTTGTATGTTTCGTACCCATTATAATATATTATTCGTCATCCTTCATCCACTGGTGTGAGTTAACAAGTGCAGTTACATTAACTGTACAAGTACATTAACTTGTTTTTTATTTGTTTTTGAAGGCGGTTTACAAGAAAATATTGATCTTTTTCTTAGCCTACTACAGAAGTAACAAAAATTTTGAATTGAAAATATTTTATTCTTCATAGCTTCCCTTAACTCACTTTTGCAGCGTCATTGTAATGCTACTAAACATTTAAAAATATATTTCTTCTTAGTATCCAAACTAGCTTTCCACAGGCTCCATCACGTCGGGTTCAAACTTCTTTTAATTTAGGAAAGAGATGATCATCTAAGAATGCCAAGTCAGATGACTAAGGGGGTTATTTCACTAATTCAAATTTCAAAATACAAAGTTTATTCATGGTAATATGCGATTTGTGTGCTGGCGTATTATCTTACAAAAAACAATTAGTTTTGGAAATAATTTCGCGTCTTTTTTCCACTACTTTTTCGCGAACTTTTTCTATTAATGCTGAATAATATTTTTCAGAAATGGTTTTCCCCTTTCTAGGTAATCAATGACAATGATACCTCGTCGATTCCAAAACAATAAAGCTAGAACTTTTCTAGCAGATTTTTGAACGTAAAATTTCTTTGACCTTGGAAACCCAGGGCGCTTCCATTCTATTTACTGCTGTTTTGTATCAGAACAAATCAGAAAAAAACAGATTTTGAAAGTTTAGATGTTTTTCAAATCGGGCATAAATTGAGTGAGACGTTCCATTTGTACTCGCTTCTGATCAGCGTTCAGGTACTTCCATTTTAGAAATGAAGGGAATGCAAAGAATCCATTTTATGGTAATCTTTTTCATGCATAAATCAACAAATATGAAATTCTTTGTACTAAAATTTCACGGGATATTTACCTCTTTGTGTAATAGATTAGGTAGATAAATAAAAAAATTCTACTCGTTTGCATTAATTATTATTGTAGTAGTTTCAGAATTTTCTTTTGTCTATCTATAAAAAACACCCGAAGCAAAACTATCAAATTTTGTTTTCTTTATCTGGGATATGCAAATATGTATAGCTCCCTTGTGAGAAAATAAATTAGGTACTTACAATATAACAATTAAATTTTTTGATGTTATAAAAAATTAAAATAAAATAGTAATAAAATAAAATAAATAGAAAAACGATTTATGTATACCTACAACAAATTTAGTAAATAAGTGAACTTGAAATATCAAGTGTTACAAAATAAATGAACAATTTCAAACTATTATTTATTTCTATTATTATTATTATTACTATTACTATTATCAAACTATTAATGCGATTGATATCGTGTTGTACAGAAATTTTATACAACATAATATTTCCAATTAATTTTAAAACCGCTATTAGTGTAATGGTAAAAAAATTGTAGTAAAAGTAAAGACGTTTTGCTCTAAATATTATACTTAAAGTACGTATCTATCGATTACTAATTTAACTTTTGCTATTATTAAGAAAGCTTGCTTGTGACGGAGAGGAGATCGAAAACTTTAAATATGAAATCTATTACAATACCTTAGAGATTGTTATCCTTATCATTCAAACTTTTAATATATACAGTATAATGTGACTCGGAATTAACCATATAAATATTTTATAAAATCCAAAACAAACTAAAACGATTTTCACATATCACAAATAAAAGACACTATACATAAGTATAATTATCTCAAACGTTTTTACCATACTATGAAAGCATCAGGAATAAACTAGAAAGAAAATGATGAATAAAGACCTTCCTGGTTTGATGGAGTTCCAAGGCGGACTCTATATCTCTATCGAACTGATGTTGACGGCTAACGGTAGGATTTGAGAGGTGATTTCCTCTTTGATTAGTGCTAGATTCAAACTGACTGGATTTGTAAATTCTGAAATAGTAAAAGGTTATTAATAATTTGTGTGTTTAATAGAAGAAACCTGCTTCGATCCACTTATGCAGATTCGGACATCCGGGGTAGTTGGTACCTAAAGTGTTCGATGAACTTGGTGCCCGAAAACAAGATTTTTGATTAGACTCCGGTTGGCGCATGCAGTGGGAGAGATTCGGGAAGGATGAGGGTGTTTTCGGGCCGGCTGAATTCAATGTTAAAGCTGGGTTTGTATTACCCGAGTTGAGCGATGAAGGGGTTTTCTACCAATTGTGTGGGATGGTATTTCTGCTTGCTTCCAGATATGTTTATCGATGGTTTCCAATTTTGCATCGGTATGAAGCCGTTTGTTTGTAATGTTGTATGGGCAGGCGAAGGCATGTCGGAGGCATCTGTTTTTGACAATTTAAATTGTCTTGATATAAATGGAGGACACCGACTGAACTGGTGACGCGTAGGTCATGATCGACGTGATAATTGACTTAAAAATCCGTAGTTTGATATCGACTAACATGGTACTTTTAGAATTGACCATTGAATAGAGCTTGTTGATAATGGCTTTTCTCCGATTTGTGACAGTATCGATCTGATGATTCTATTTGAGGCGGTATTTCAGTGTCACTTTTAAGTACTTGGATGTTGGTGTCTGGGAGATAAGCTCTTCAAACATAAAAACGTTTGATTTGTGGTGACGTTGATAGCTTCATTAAGGAAAAATTGTCGTAGTGCTTTTGTTTGAATTTACCAGAATTTACCCCGATGAGCCAGGTTTCAAACCATTTGGGGGCCGGGTGGTGGCAATGTACCGGTTCACGGAAGACGTGTAAACAATGTTGTCATCGACATAAAGTTAAATTTTTGTTTTTAATTTGAGTAGGGTTGGAATATCATAAAAAGAAAAGTAGGGAAAAGCTGTTTAATCAATAGATAAGTGGTTTAAGTAGTGTAACTCGATATTAATCATATCAAATTTTTAGCATAAACCAAAAAATGCACAAAACACTTTTTCGAAAACTAAAATGTTTAAGTTATCACAATGTATAAATACACTGTATGTATATTATCGCAAACGTTTTCACCATACTATGGCATCATCAGGCGATGAACTGATCGCGATGAACTGATATACATACAGTGTATTTATATATTGTGATAACTTAAACATTTTAGTTTTCAAAAAAGTGTTTTGTGCATTTTTTGGTTCATGCTAAAAATTTGATATGATTAAAAGCTGTTTAAATATCGTTCAAATTACAAAGAAAAATAGTGGTAGAAAAAAGGAGTTTTTTGAAAAAGGAATTTTTTAATTATGGTTTACTTAGGTGAGGTACTCGTGAATTTCAAAATGAAGAGTTTATTACTTATTAAAATGTTTATTAGAAGGGAAGTTGTTTAGATCGGATGGATTGTTTAATAAAGTGAACAAATATTTGAATTTGTTAATTTCAATAGCTTTTAGAAATTACAATTTTTTGCTTTTTTTTCTTCTCTTAGTACATGTAAAATTTCGTATTCTGTCTGTTTATGGTGCGTGTCTAATAAATAATGAGTATTTAGCCAATTTAAACTTTCATTTTGCAATATGGGTTCACTAAATCGTGTATGGAAAGATCTACCTCTATGACCAATGTATTTTTGAGAGCATTCACCAGTAAGCTCTCATAAACCCCTAATATAGTAAAAAGTTTATCTCTTACTTTGCGTTATTAATAAACTTTGTTTATTATTGTAATTATAATTTAATTTTTCCGAAGAATATAATTTCGTGTTAATTTTATTACTACAATTAGGGAATACTGAATGAACTAGATTATTCTGTTTAATTCAACGCAGTAAGTTATCTATTAATTTGACTTTGAATCCATTAGAAATTGCGATTAATTTAATTTTGTCTAATTATTTTTTAAAATTAACTTTATCTAGAAGAATTCTAGTTAAACGATTAAGAAAAGTTGCAAAAAGTAGCCATTTAATGTGCAAAGAATGTTCGAAACTGCGATGTACAACAGATCCTGCTTTGGTTGATTTATAAAAATATCGAATAACTGAATATAAAATCAAGGTAATTTATTATATTTTTAACTTCAGTTTATTAACATAATTGAAAATTTTATCTAATTATGTTAAAAAACCATCGAAACAAATAATAATGTCATTGACATATCTGTTCCAATATATTGTCGTGTTTTGAAACGTTAACATCTTTATTTAGTTAATTTGTAAATTATTTTAAAGTTTGTTTTGCTTTTTTTTTAATTATTTATGTGCAAGTAGACTTTACATAAAGTTATAATTTTAAATAATTAGGTTGGCAATAGAGATAAGTGGGAGAAAAGGTGTTCAACGAGGTTAGCCTTCGTAAGACGCTCTGTGCGTTAGCTAACATTGAGAGTGTTATTCCCCGCTATAATAAGTTTAATTTTGATAATTTTTAACCTTTAACTACACGCGCCCTGATATTTAACATAAGTACTCGCGCGGTGTACTGAGTACACCATCATCAAAATGCTTCCAAAACAGCTATAGTTAATAAATGCTAGATATATATTTTTGCTTAATATTGTTTATTAAACAATAATAAAGATAATATTTACAAAATAAAATAAAATATTTTTACTTCTAAAAAAATACAAAACAGAAAAAATAGTCGCATTCTTGTAACGGCTACTCGTTTTCACTCTCGTTATCGTCCTTATTCTTACATTCTGGACAAATAGTAATTGCATGATCTCTGCATATCGATTTTTGAGACGCTTTGGATTTCTACCTGATACACGATCCCTACAAATTTTTAATTTTGATTGAGAAATGTTTATGTTTTCTACTAAGAACATAAAATATATGTATAATATGTGAAAACAAAATATTTTATGCGAACTAAACAACTTCAAACTTGAAATATATACTTACATTATTAGCTTATACGTTCAATATAATAATGATTATTTTTTATATAATTACAGTGGTGAAAATAGCTGTAAGAACACTTTAAATTTTTGTAATACTTCCAAGAGTAATGGTTTGTATAGTCCACTCGCATTTTTTTATAATATTAAAACAAAGTCAACAATAATTATTCCCAGAAAATTAATGCTGTAATGCATTTATACGATTTTATATCAGTTATGTCTATAAATTGTATGGAAACTGATATAAAAACAGGTGTTAAATTGCTAGCAATTTTTGAATAAAGTACCGCGATCGTTAAGTTCTAACATTACAGAACTACTCGCGCGGTGTATTCTATATACCACATGCAACTCTTAGAAATTAAAACCAAATATCCAACTTATTGGTACAGCTATAACAACGAAATTTACTAGGGTCGTTCTGAACACCTCAATAATAGGTTAGGTGATGGCACAAATGCCAAAAATGCAGTTTAAGAAAAATTGTAGAGTCTTAAATGCGACTGGTGTACTCAGTACACCAGCGCGTGTAGTTAAAGGTTAATATTAATAAAAATAAAAGTGATTTAATTTGAATAGAGGGTTCTTTTTTTATTTTAATTAGTTAAAGTGCTAAAAGAAATGATAGAAAATATAGAGTTTTGCAAGATTTGGTTGTTCGTGAAAGTACATCATAACGAATTTGTTTGACCGGCGAGAGCAACTGTGGGTCGCACATGCAAGCCCGATACCATCAAGGTAACAAAAAGTTTTATGCAAACCAACGTTTGAAAATTGAAAATTGAAATAAAGTTAAAATGATACCAAAATTTACATTTTTTAAATAGCTGGGAGCAAAGCAATACAGGTAATTATATAATTTTTAAAAATAAGAACAAAGAAGTTATTCAAAAATTAACTTTTCTTTTTAAGATAAAATTTATCATTGAATTTAAAATGACTTATATTTCTTTATTTTTCAAGAATACTCCCTTACTCCACTACTCTTTTTCTTGCTTTATATAAACTATATTTAACGAATTCTCCCTACTTTTCATTTTAGTTCACTGCCTGATGATGCCACAGTATAGTGAAAACGTTTGCGATAATTATATTTATAGTGTATTTTATTTGTGACAAAATGACTTAAACACATTAGTTCTTAAAAGTATGTGTACATGTTTTGGTTTTCTAAATAGTATACTATATTATTTAATAAAATTTTAATAATAACACACATTATTCAGTATTAAAAGATATTAAAAATTGAAGTTTAAATTTCCACAAAATATTTTTTACTTTTATAATAGTATTTATTATTCTAAAAATAAGAAGAATAAAATTTGTAAATTTTCTATTTGTTTTGTACTCGTAGTACACTTACTTTCAATTTAAATCAGTTCTTACAAACGTAGATATCTGTGAAATTATTAATTGTCACTAACTTAAGCCGATTAAGCGAAATTCCAGTTCCTGTACTATATCGAACGTATTTCAGTATAAGCATCTTAGGGAACTAGACCATCTCGAAGTAATTGAAATATATTCAAACTGTAAATTACATTAACATTGTTTGAGTGAAATATGGCGTTATAAGTATATTATCAGGGACAGTGGTAATCTACCATCCACGACGAAATAAAGCATCTATGTACCATTTATTTTACATCACAGTACATCAAAACTTTAAAACTATAAAATCATACACTTGCAGCCTTTTGTAAATATTGTAAAATAAATTATTTGTCACACTTAAATTACAGAAAAATATTTCTAAAATGAGTTTTAAATATTTTATATAAAAGAGGTAAATTTAATTTTATTTGCATACTTCAACGCCATCTGTCTTCAACTAAATATTATAAATTTTTATTTATACAATAACTCGATTAAAATTCTACAACCTACATCTTATGGAAATCTACTTATACTTTTCCTAAAAATGATTTATAAATAACCGAAACCGGTCAACATTAAGCCACGTATATTAATCCAAATATTAGTTGAGAAAACTTTTTGTTGTAGACTACTTTTGATAATTATAATAATAATATAATATCTGATTATAATTATATTACTATAATGATAAATTTTATAAGATTCAACCACTGTTTTTATCTTTGCAGGGTAGATCATAATAATAAACGACATCATTTTTCAATTAATTAATTTTATTCGTACACAATAATTAACAAGAAAACATAATAAAAAGTTATACAAAATTAATGATTAAGTAAACAATAAAACAACGCACATTTTTCATGTTATAAAAAAATTTTTAGTAATCGTAATTTAAAAACTGGTCTTGAGTTTTTGGTTCTGATTTAAAATTATTTTGTCGTTTTCTCTTATTTCCTCCGTCGGCAGTCCTTCTGTAATTTCCTCCGTGCTTGCTTGTTGGGCCGTTCTCTACGAGATAGCGGGCTCTGTCATTGATGAACTCTACATCGGAGTTTTCTTCTAGTAAATCTCGACGTTCTCTATTTTTTTGAACCACTGGTACTTGTTCACTTCCTTCATAGGTTGCATATTCTTCATCTTGTTGGCTCTCTTCACCATCTCCGTCATGTCCATGTCCTGCATGATTATAATCCCAATAATGTTCACCATATCCTCCATGTTTGTCTCCCCATTTTACCTAATTATTACAAAGTTAATTAAACTATTAGGATACTTTTTAAAATATTAGCCAGCACCGCTGTTAGTATAGAGAAATATTTACTTTAGTTTTAAATTCTCCTGCATGTGGATGTGCTTTTTCGTGTCGTTCAATAAAATGATGATCATTTCCACGGCGATGTCCAAATTCATAATGATCTTTAGCAGGAACGTGGGCATATCTGTTAGTAATTGAAAATAAAGTTAATATAGAGTAGAAAATTGACAATTTACAATATTAAGTGGAAGAGAGAACAAATTAAATTGCTTTTGTTAATAGGGTGCGATAACCTTATGAGATTAAGTCGTCATATTGTTTAGTTGTATACAAATTTGTTAGAGAAGCTGCTAGTACAGAAACCCAAGATTATACATTGATTGTCATATATCACGAGCACCTTTCCTTGGCGCGCTAGATTCTCCAAATTAATCTTCTCAAATCGTTGCTCCCAGTCATCGGGGGTCTCGCGTACGTGTCCAAATTCTATTTCTTGCGGTGACATTTGAGCCATGTATATGTCCCTACATCAATATATTTTAAATGAGATAACTCGCAGCTGTATCAAAGTGTTAACTGTAAATTATTATTTTATAAATTTTAAGCAAACTACTCTAGGAAGTTATTCATACGTAAAAACTTGGTACGTATTTCGTGACCCCGATACGAAATTGAAACCTACTCCAGTTATTTTAAATGTTTAAATGTAATTAATTTTTAATGTTTTTTTTCTACGTTATTTATAAAAAGATTTAGATGTAACAGCAATAAACTCGTCACGTAATTGACGTATTATTCGTGTTCATTAATACATTTGATGGGCTTTCTTTACACGATTCGTTCGTATTACTACAACCTATTTCAAATATTATTATTTAAAAGGATCACGTATTCCTACGTTGGTGAAAATCCATAAAATATAGTTAAATAAATATTTCGTATTTAATAATACAATAGCACCCCAAACGGCATTCACTTATTAAAAATTTCATCTTTCTATCAGCCGGGGAAACGATGTTAATTAAAATGTCGCTGTCGTTATCGCTTTTATAGGTCACAATAAAATTAAATTTTTAAAAAAATATCGTAGTACTGGAGGTTGTCTACGAAATTTCAATTCCGAGATGTGTGGAAGTTTGTTAAAAATAAACTCGAAGAAGGCTAGACACGCACAACGGTCATGTCAAGTCAAATAAAAGTTTTGAAAAACAATTACTTTTGTGATTTGATTTTAGATTTTTCGTATAAATTTATGCAAATTTTTATAAAACAATATAATATAACTAATCACTTACTGAAAATATTTGCTTCCAGACTGAACTGCTTCAGAAAATCCTGTTTCAGCTACTTCGCGATCATCACCTTCAGTTAACACAGCAGTTCCAACTTGTCTTTTGTTTTTAAGTTCTTCACCTGCAATTAGCGCCACTCCAGCAATTAGCAAAATTGCCTGAAACAAAAGACACATTAAATTGTTGTCGTTAAATATGAATGATAATCTTAACCTGTAATTGTGTTCTAAAGCACCTCATTGTGTGAAATCGTTAAACTGCTGTTTGAATATGTAGAGTAATTGCTTTTATATGATCAGATTGACGTTCTAAACATTTCTTTGTTTTTGTCACAGTTCTAACATTTCACTGGCACGGCGGCGGTTTTCTTTTTCTTTGTTCCAAAATAGCGATTTCTCTAAAAAGTTGTGAATTTATCGGAGTGTGATTATTGCTTCTACGCTGTAGTTGTCGTGTGGTACTTCCTGTTACGTTTGAGAAGCTTTTTTTTGTACCCACTTTTTTGAAAGTGACTGTATTAATTTTAAATTAGTTGAAATTATTTTCCACAATAGGATCATCGCATCGTTAGCAATAATTTAACATGCAACAGGTCACATTATTAACAACTTTGAAATACCAAATTGCAAATATCAGATTTTGTCATGTCACTTTCGAAAATTTTGCAATAAATTATTACAAATTGCTAAATATTATTGTGTAAACAATACTAAAATTGCCATCACGCATTAGTTCCAACTTTACACAATGATAATCTAAGGACAGTTGATGATAAAACGAGTATGGCATTCTATAAATCATACAGAAAAGTCTTTGTTATGTCACTGACTTTTGTGTTTAAAAGACCGCAACAACGATTTTATATTAAAATTTAATACATCTTTTTACTTTGAACTATATATTTACTTTTAACTTTGTAACAAAGATAATGGAATCAATTCAAAAACCTGATGGAATTCCATTTCATATCAAATCGTTATTTTTTCAATATGATATCAATCACACTTATTTTTTTGCATGAATACATTTTCAATAATTGACGAATTTAAAATCAATGTTGTGACATTCAATTTATTTTAATAATTTCAAACATCAAAAGAAATCGACTAGATCGGCTGCCTTTAACGCTTTATCTATCTTTAGAACCAGCACAATTAAGCAGAATAAATTCGCCTTTGTTTTAGTTTCACGATAATTACTTTAATTTTTAATTAAAAGCAGTAATTCTCTAAATTTCAGGTATAATTTGTTAGATACAGCTAATAGAGATTAGAGTTCTCAGTTCTAAAGGCGTAACAAATTTGTTCCTACACTCCAGCAGCGTACTATATCATCACGTTCCTAGAGATTACATCCTAATCTAGCCCATTATTTAATATTTCTTTTGTCCCTCAAACTTTAAAGAAGATTTCTCAAAATTCAACTAAATCGACAGTTTCTGCTTTAGGGGAGACGTGCAAGAGAAATATTTTAAATATTTCGTTTCATTCCGAATGCGGTTACTCAAGGTAAGTTATACCAATATCACATTAAATTTACCTAAAGTGGTTAGTCAAAGCAGTCTTGATATTCTATTTGAACGATCAACTTCAATGAAAGTTAGAATTTAGTAGAATTCAGTGTATTTCTACTAATAAATATATTGTTGTACCTAAGTAAGAAAATAAAATCAAACGATTTGTTAGATTTTAAACGTTAAATGGTTTTCCTTAAATTACCTGCTTTGAGAAAAATGAGGATTTATGGTGTAGATTTTGTACTTTTATAGTCCTGACGTATATCACGCAAGTATAAAGTGAATAACCTCTTCTATATGTCTATGGTATGCTTTACTAGAGACACAAATTGAACTATCAGAAATCAATGAAAAGTAATTATGCAAGCTACATGATAATTGAATTCCAATTTTCAAGTGTAATGGCCTCAATTAAATTATTCCAATTAAGAAGATTGATGGTACAAGGTTATTAAGCGACTACTAAAAATATTAAAATGTCGTTATTTTGATGTTTATTTTCAAATTTTAATTCAGTTTGTCATTTTGTTAAAAAATTTTTACTTAAATAATAATTAAAAATATTTGTAATAATCGATCATTGAGTTCCGATCCTGACGAAATAGAGCAAACCTTAAATGTTGACGAACCATTTCTCGAGGTGAATTACACCGTGAAAAAGGATTTGTTTGAAAGGCCTTAACAAAGCTTTCAGTAGCTACATCTTTAACAGAGTTTTCTAGCTGTTACAACAAATTTATTGTACATTTGTTGAATTAAAATTTTTTTACTGAACAGAAGAAACTTTGTTTTTTAATTCTATAGCTATTCAAACTTTGTTAGGGCAACTTTTACTGCATTGATCCCATGTTTGGCATTATAGTTCTTAGTTTTTTTCTTTTGTTTTTAATTTATAATCCAACATGGTTTATCATCACTACGATACATGCCATTATCTCATGTTTGGCCTATCACTACTTCTCTCTTCCTCTTTGTTATTGCACTAATATCTCTTTACTTTATAATTATGTCTAAATCACTATAAACTTAAGCATATTTTAAATTTGTGGGTTTGAATTTCAAACACAAAAGACCAACACGTATCACACTTTGTATAAATTCTTAACGCAGGTAGATCTACCCAATGTTTATAAAACCTCAATACTGTTTTTACTTTATGTAAATAAGTACTACCTACTAGCCGTATTGGTATATCGAAACTGATACATCTAGATAATACGTATGCTTGAATGAATTCTAAATTTTAGTTAGAATACCTCAGTATGCTAAGTGAACCCTCAGTATCAGTACATAAATTCTATCGAAACTCCCCGACTAGTAGTTTTTGTATACGTGAAAATGGAATTATTGCCCAGGCAACGAAGCTCTATTTCAGCATTTGGAAAACATAAATAGTAATGTTTTGAAATTTGCCGTGAACGTTTATTTAAGCTTACTGTTGAACCTGTAAGAAGCTCTAACAAATTTTAGATCGAAAAACTCTAGCACCTTGGAAAATAGTGCACTTTAATGCTTTTTTGCATAAAATTTGTTATTTATAAACTTTATCTAGAAAATTAAATTCCCTACAAAAATGTTATAATATTAACTTCTTTTTATAAAACTAAATTTCACGAGTAGGTAGAATGGCAAATATCAAGCCGATTAATTAACGCTCCCAAAATACCTTTTTACGCTAACTTTGTTGTTATGGTTACGCTGTTATTTAAGTTATCAAAGTGGCTTAGAAAATTTGAAAAAATTTAATAATGATCTGAGTATGAAGAATAACACGCAAATCAATTAATAGTCAAAAATAATTCAAGCAGGTTACTTTGAGAACTTTATTTAAATATTTCCCAGAAATTTTGATATTGCTTACTGTCTTCTCGCTTCTTACTTCTGTAATTTCTTATATAGCCCAGATAACGAAACACAAATCAAAAAGTTTGGAAATTTAGTATGGATGTTTACTTAAGCTTATTCTTAAACCTGTAAAAAGTCCTGAAGAATTGAGGGTCGCAAAACTCCGCTATCTTAGAAAATGTGTTCACTTGAAGCATTTATCTTTGCATATAACTCGTTACCGAGGGCAAACATCCAAACTGTTTGGTGTACACTTATGTACATCTCCTGAAATTCCATACATCTTCGTACATCTTCGCACAAGAATGTATGGAAGAATTAGGACCATAGTCAGGTTTTTGTTTTTGGAGAGTAGGAATTTCTACTTTTTATTTTTGATAAATCTTTTTTAACTTTCAGTTCCTGTGATCTATAATACTATCTAATATTCTACATTTACTAAACTTTTTTTTTTAATTAATAGACAAAAATACGAATTTATACTTGATTTATTCAACTTCATCTTAAATCATATTTATTTTTAAAAAATTGATAATTTAGATTTAAAATTAATTAATTTAAACGTTTAAAAAATATTTTAATATAAATTTAAATAAAGTGTGAATGTATTGTCACGAATATATTCTCTAAATTATGGATTGCTTTAAATTTTCTTAAAAATAACAAATTCAAACTTCGTATAATCGAATGGTTTGAACAAATTGCATTGATGGTGATTCTATTCATGTAGTCCTTATAACATGCAATCCAAATCTAGCCACTTGTATTGCGATGCAAAATTTAAATTGCAAAATAAGATCGTTAAGACTTAAAAATCTTTTTGAATTAATCAAATATAGTAAAAGTTCTTTGTATCTGTCGAGTATATTCTATAGAATAATATTTCAAAAAACTAACGTTTTTTGTAAAGCAAACACTGTTTAACTTTTTATTTTTTATTTAAAGTTAGACCGTAATAAAATGTTTATTAGGTATAATTAAAAACTAACATATTTTATACAAAATACAAGATAAAAGCTATTCACACTTATTAAAATTGTGTATTTAAATTTTGTTATTTAATGCTGGGTATGACACCTAATAAAATATTAATTAATATCTCACAAATTTGTTATACTTAATTTACTCTGATTCCATTTATTTCTTGTTTTACACTTTCTACCTTCATTCCGTCATGCTTTTTTCTTCACAATTAATAAAATACATCTATTTAAGTTTGTGTAGATAATAGAATTTATTTCCATTAACAATTTATTTACAATTATCATAATTAGTTTAATATTTCAGGAAAAAAGTACAACAATATATTGGTAAAGACTTGTGAGGTTTGAGATAAAGTGTTTTCTTCTGTTTGATTTTGGTGTAAGAAAAATTGGAGATACTTTCTTTTGATTCATAGAACTTATTGTTACTAGATCTAATAAATTTAGTATGTAATGTACGTAGTTATCAGGAGGTCATGTACTTTGATTCAATAACCACAGATTACAAAGTTTTCCAACAAGACACATAAATTTTATATTAAACAGCAAAATAGAAACAAACAGTATCATTTATGTATGAATGAATAAACCTCCTTAAGTAAGATATACGGTGTAACTTTTGTGTTTTATTTATTTTACTCGATAGCCATCAACTATTGTTGTAATTTAACTTGTGTAGGCGGAATTCCTTAAGCTGGAATTAAAAAATAAAATAAATAATAGGTTATCCCGATCAATTATTTATTTAATGATTTTATAATCACCTGCATTTTAGTGTATATTTTAGACATCATGATGCAAACTACAAGTACATTCTAATAAATAAATCACACACCTGTTACCTCTTAAAAGATATTCAACTACATTTTTATGGTAAATATAGGTAAACTAAGGTATATTCGTGACAAGTAATTTCGTGATAATTTCTATAAAATTTATCAAAATCTTACCTATTGCAACTAAGCAATATTTGCAATAGTTGCAGTTGAAATGTTACCTTGGATTGCCAAGTATGCAATGTTTGTTATCATACATTACACATGGCTAAAAATATATTTTATAGTTTAGTTGGATTATTTTATTGGGCGAGTGAAGTACGTTATTAAGAACAGCAGTTTGATTTTTATTAAATTAATAAACTTTATCTATTAAAGGTATGCTTCTAAAATTTATAAACATCATAGTATTATATTATGATTACAGAATCTTGCCGTGAAATAATTTTTACAAGTTTTATTATTTATTGTATTGAAAATAATCATGATTTTGCATTGCTTTCACGTATGCGATGCACACGCTGTTTTATTAATTTTTATCTCTATTTTCCTGCAAGATTTAGATATTATGTATTTAAATTAGTAAAATTTTGTTACTAGACTTAATATTTAATGCAATACTATTTTGTTTCAACATATAACGAAATTGTCTATTATAACAAATTGATTATAGTTTTCTTTTTGTAGCAACGGAATGCCTAAAAGTGTCGTAAAGAAAAAAAATCAATATTGCCAGTATGAAATCTTATAATTACTGGAAGCATCTAGATTGGTAAAAGAAACTATAGTATTTACAAAAATAGTAAACTATCTAGAATACCATGAAGCACACTAAAAGATTTTTTATCAAAAAATTCTGGGTTTCTAAATTAGCAAAACCTTACGCTCTAACCGCGGAACTGAAAACGCAATTATTTGACTACATTATAAAAATGCAAGAATTGGGATTTGAATTAACAGTTAAGATAATTTATTAGAAAGGTAGGTAAAAAAAGATTAAAAAAGGCTTATAAAATGGTTGAACAAACGAAAAGAACTAATTTCTTTAATAAAAATAATGAAACTGTAGTGGCATGTGTATAAAAGTGTTATGTTTTTAAGAGAGTATAATATGCTAATAGAGAAGAACCCCATACTCTTTTGGGTTGTATCTGAGCAAAATGGAAGGCGAAATCCACCACTGATAATCTTTAAAGGAATTCGTTGAAATGATAACTTAAAACATGATTGTTTTCCACATACTTTTAGTAAACCCATCTCCAAAAGGCTGAATTAACACGGAAATATTTTTGAAATGGTTTTGTTATTATATTCAAACAATTCCGCCACACGGCCTGTAATTCCGTTTATGGATTCACATGCTTCACAAATTAACCCAGATGTTATTACTCTAGCAAACAAAAACGATATTTATATATTCACTTTTCCTGCTCACACTAGCCATATCTTAAAACCATTAGATGTGGGTGTTTACAAATTCCTTAAATCCGATTGGTCGCAGAGTTTGAATAATTATATGAGAAAAACTACTCTTGAAAAACCGAATAGAACCAACTTTCCATACCATATTAAATCTTGCTTTTATTCATCAAATATTGAAAATGCTTTTAGAAAATCTGGAATATGTCCGTTATAACAAAAATGCTATTTCTGAAGACGCTGTAATATTTGGTTCTTCAATTTGAATTACCGCCTTCTCAAATCAAAGTTACAAACCAAACCAAAGCTGTGATCGTCAAACAAACCTCGCACGTTGTGATCTCCCCTCGTAGTAACACTTACAAGTCCTTTTAAATTTGCGGATGGCTCTTTGAATGCTAACGTAGTTTTACCTTACTTACTAACTTCAAACTTAAACACATATGTCCAGTGGCGTAACCACTGCTAGGACACCTGAAGGAATAATTAGTACACACAAATTAAATAAAACACAGGATTCGGTTTAACGATGAATATATTTTAACCGAAAAAAAAAAAGGTAGTCCGACAACCAATTTACCAGCAAAGTTAATCTCCTTGATATCATGTAATTCAGAATACTTTAGTTTGAAATTTGATTTAATAACTGTTCGATAGTTAATCCCCTGATCGTAATGTTTTCTAATTGATTATTCATATTTATATTACCAACCAAAACCTATAGTCATTTGTAAGAAGTTCATATATGCATACCGATGTTCGACTCAATTGTTTTTTTATATTCCGTAAGACCTTAAATAATAACCCTTATATTCTAAATTATCCGTCCTTATATAACTAATACCTCGTCATTTTAACCAAGCGCGTCAGCTTATTGATATATCGTCATCTTATTAATATATTGTCACCTTATTGATATATCGTCATCTTATTAATATATTGTCACCTTATTAAGATATTGTCATCTTATTACTATATTGTCATCTTATTACTATATGGTCATCTTATTAATATATTGTCATCTTAAACTAGTACGTCCTTCTTATTGCTAATTGGTCATTTTCTTAAATCTAAATAAGTCGTATGTACTTAACTAAATAAATTCCCCATACTTAAACTAGCAAATAATCATAGCCGCAAATAATAATCATGAAGAACTTTGTTAACACAGTTCTTTAATATCGTTTTTAATTGGTATTACCTTTTATTAGGTTAAATGGTGTAATTTTAATTGTATTCAATTTTAATTAAGTTAAATGTATTCAATTGTCACTATTTTATAAGTGGTTGCAAATAATCATAAGGAACATTGTTAAAATTATTAATAACTGTCCTGAAATATCATAATTTTGTAGTACATCATTTAGATATATGAAAAAAGAAAGGAACGACATCACAGCATTTGCTATGTCACTTCCGGTTCCATTACAGCTTGCCTTTCTAGTGACAAGCCATACTGAGATATATTTTGACCGCCATCTTATGATTTGGAACGTCCACTAAATCCGTTACACTTAAACATCTAAATTAAATTATCCCATGATAATTTATATTTCCACTTCAAACACCCGCTTTCATTAAATTACCTTAAACAACTTCTCGTACGCCTTAACCAAACTACCCCTGTACTAGTACGCCTATGGCAAAACATTATATGAATAATCAATCCCTCACATTACCTAATTAAATGATAATATAATAAATCACCATCTTGAACAGTAATCAAATCTTATAACTGAAGATAAATTAATAACAACTTAGATGTAACTGTGTATGTAAAACGAAATTATCTACCCGCGTGGTTACAACAGTTATTACTCGAACTTTTAACATAATCCTGCATTAAATTCTTTAACGAATAAATCAAATATTTTAACTTACGTATTTTACTTCTGTTGTTAACTAAATCTGATTTGAAATAATTTTAATTTCAATTACTTAATATTCTCAAACATTCCAAGTACCAAATCACCCACATCCGACTATCTTGAAGTACAAAAATCTAAGACCTTTGTTAGCATCTATAACGGTCAACTCTAGCGGAAAAAACTCACACCACTTCCGTCTTACCACCGTTGTATTTTAAAGTAACCAAAATGAACTAAATTTAAAATTTCGCGCCCAATATATTCAAATTCAAATTTACAATATTACAACGCTCTTGTCTCATCTTTGTTTACATCAGACGTGGAACTTGAAGATCTTCCTTTAAGAACAGAACAAGATGCTGAAATAAACAAGATTTTACCCTTGCCAACTAAACCAATGCAAACACCTGCTAAACATAATAGAAGAAAAAGAGATTCTAGAGGAAAATGGCTCAATTTCTTGACTGAGTATTCTACATCATCTCCAACTCAGTCTTCGAATCAGCCGTCTACTTTATCATTTAACCTTATCAAAACCAATAAAAAAAACATCTCGAAAAAATTAAGACTCAGAGCTGCATGTAGAGGCAGATATTATGAAGATTACAAAAAAAAAGACAGGAGCTGACTGGATTCAATATTTCTACTGTTTGGTGTCATACCGTCTCAAATGTCAACCTTCTTATGTTGCAGTAAAAGACATTTTTAAGTGTGACGCTAACAGTGATGATTCAGATTAATTGTTTTCAAACGTTTAAACTAAGTATGTATATTACTTAAATAAACTATTTTCTATTACATATAACAATTTTAATAATTATTTGGAAAATTCACGAACTTACCCACGCCTTATCACAAAATTAATTGAGTGTACCATCCGGCCTTCTCTTAACAAGAAGGTTCAAAAAAGAAATGGAGCTATCAGATTCTAACTCATAGGTGAACGTGAGTAGGCTATCACAACAGACACATATTATAGGAAGCCCACATAAAATGACCGCTTTCTAAACTACAACACCTCACATCCACTACAGCAGAAAATGACTTTAATTAACACATTTAAGCACAATACTTATGACTGCGTACCCGAAAATTTGATAGGACTCAGATTACATAATCTCAAACAACAGCTAATGAAGAATGGGTACCCAGCTAGGTTGATTGACTCAATATATTTGTTCGGTAAAAAACATTTCCCCATCCCTTTGATGATCACCACGAAGAACGAACCAAAATACAGCAAGATTACATATCATCCTTGACTGTTGTGTCTTATAAAGCACTGTTTTGGTGACCACATCAGAAAGGGTGAGTTGGCCTTATCATTCCATAGCTGTAGCACTCAAGGAAAAGTTCTGTTCACGAAGACCAAGAACAAAGTCCCACTTATGGGCCGGGACAACGTTGTTTATAAGGTCAGCTGCACTTGTGGTAGTTGTAGTTGTAGCCAACATCGATAGGATATTAAGTGTGGCTTCACCAAGACGGGTTTATCCGAACATGCTGAGTTATGTGGACATATACCTAGAGATGAAGATGTAGAGATTTTGACGAGCGAGTCTAACTATTAGGGGAAAACATTTTTAGAGGCGGCGTACACATCCACCATAGACAACAACGTCAATAAGCAAACTGATTACACCTACATCAATGGTGGTTTCAGGGGTTTACTCAGAAAATGTAACAACAAAGGGTCACCTACTTGAATTTTAGCGACTGGTGGTTACGTTTTCTGACCGGTTTTTCGGGCTTGTTGGTGATTTTTTGTGCTGACCAGATCCGGAAGATGTGTTTGTTTGCGTTCCATACAATTTTTTGTTTGTTTACATTTTGCACTTACCTATTTGTTTGCATTTGTTTTGGTTTTGACTCCATCAGATGAACCTAACTTATTTTTATAATTCTAGGAGCAGCGGCTTTATTAAAATTTGTGTTATTTTGTACTTATCAGGTGGCACGACAATGCTATATGCCAATTTCAATTTTTTGTTTTATCTATCAATTTTAGTTTTAGTTTAGTTGTAATTTATGTTTTATTGTTTAACTGTTCATATTCTCATTGATTTATTTTTAAGTTTTTATAGTTTATAACATATATTTATTTATACATAACTTTTAATCCTACAACTTTTGTTATATGGTGTGCTGTAAAAATTTATTGACTCATCAGTTGAATGTACCGCTTGTTTCTGTGCACTTGCTACCATCCATGACCACGATAATTATATTATGTAACAAAACACACTACATTTTTTTCCGTTTTGGTGAGTGTAAATTGTTTGTTTGGTTCTTCAACATGTTACCATTTGTTCACCTCTTTTTAGCCCTGATGATGAAGTAATAAAATCTTCGAAACGTTGGCCTGACGAGCTTCTTGTTTTATTGTTAGATTCCTTGCAGCCCGATAAAAATTTGGTTTGATTAAAATCAAAGTAATTTATATAATTAAATGAAAATTAAAATAATTTGCTAAATCTTGCAATATTCTGCAATATTTATAATTCTTGTATTCTATATTTTCTAATATTATGTATTTTATTTTTTCTTACTCTTAGTTTGATGTAATTGATTTTTTTAGGTCTTATAATAATTGTTTTTATCACTTTTTGCTAGCATATACTTTCAATCGCTTTTCCTTTACGCTTATCATACAAAGCAGCTCCGTGATACGTTCGTTATAATATCCAATTCCTATACAAAATTTTTTCTTTGTTCTTTGTTGTTTGTTTCTGTTTCTCAGTTCCTTTTGTTAGCAAAAAGTGCTTTATCATTTTTAATTTAATTATTATAAATTTAAAATTTTTTTTGGTTTATTTTATTACTTCTTATCCTTTATTACTTTAACAAATTAAAACTAAAATTCCATTCCCAACAGTTGACAAATTGGATATTTTAAATTTATAATTTAAATAAATTTTATAAAATTCAAGCAATATCCCGTTGATTTATTATTACAATAATTAATTGAAAAGGGTAATACATAAACAAGCAGGTTTTGTTTATTATTTACTGAAAGTTATTTTGGGCTGGAGATTTCCAAATAATTACGTTACTAATAGGTTTTTCTTATAGCGGAATATTACTGATAATTTATTTGATTTATAGTTCACAAAACGAAGTGATTTGATCTCAACTAATTATTAAAAGCTAGAAATTTTTACCATAAGAAAAGCTAGGAAACATAATGACCAAAATCTTAGCAGAGTTTTTTATAAACGAAGATTTTTAAAAAGCGTTCGTATCTATGTATATATGTACATTGCATAGACTTTTAGTAACAATCATAGCTTAGATCGATCAATAGCCATATTTTTCTAAATGACTTTCAACAAATGCAAACGTTATTATAAATTACTTATCTTTTAATTAACGATCAAATTAAGTAAATTTTTAAAAGCTTGAAATTATTTAAAAACTACTTTTTACTCTTTTTCAAACTTTCTTTATTATCAACAGAACACTTTAGTACATTTTAGTAAATACACAAAATTTAAAACTAAAGTTGAAAGTTTAACCTTACCAAAGCAAATCTTGATAATTGTTTCAATTTATTTTTTTAGTTAGTACAATTTTAATAAATTTATCTCGTTTACTAATTTAGGTTTTCAAGCAAAATAAATTAGTTCTTCAAGAAATTTAATTAGGCTTAAGTTGTAATCCTTTACATTTCCAATTTGAAAAACGCATAAATTTAAAAAAAAAGGACAAATAAAAGTTTTTTAACCAAATATAATTCATAAATCAAAAATTGTTAAATTTATACAATAAAAGAGTCAAGATCTAGTTGGTAGATAATTTAACGTTTTTTAAGAAAGCTCGGATACATTTTAACACTAATAAATCAATAATTTCGATGTTATAACCAGTTGAAAGAACGAAATGAAAAAATATTTTTTTTTACTTTGATACCTACATCTTTTTTTCAAGAAACTTAAATCGGGAGGATTTTTAGGATAAGAGTCCTTCTGAGGTCTTTCATGCGTAGTAAAATTTCTTTACCTTTAATAATTAGTAGAGCAAAATGCCTTTTCCACTTCGCTAATTTACTACAATTATTTTATGTAGAATTTTTAAACATGTTTTGGTTTACTTGGAAATATTTCCATTACTATTATTATCACATAAAAGTCATTATTATGTATTATATATTGTGATTTCAAGCAAAATACTATAATAAACGATCCATTATTGTTATAAATGCACTAACATTGTTATTTGTTCTTGCTTTTTTAACATTATTTTATCGAAACATTTTTGAACTGAAAAATCTATTCAGTCAGTTACATTGACTTTTAAGTAAAAAAAGTTGGATTGACTCTGTTCGATTAAGTAGAAACTTTAAATTATACCAGTTTATTAAAATATACCATATTATTTTGAATTTTATTTAATTAGTTATGCACTTGAATCTACCTAAACATGTAAACATTTTTGTATCAATAACATAGACAAATAATAATGTAGTTCAGATTTACTAACACTTTCATTTCGTATATTAATAAAATTTCCTTTTATTTATTTAAAGCTTTCTTCGGTCATATTAATATCTTGTGTTTACATTATTTTTTTAAATTATTTTCTTTTCTTGAAAAGACGATTTTGTATACCTATGCTTTAAAGCTTTGCAGATGAAGTTAGAACATAGCTTAATAGCCAATTCCGATCAATAGGTGACCCCAATTTGACCTATTTTCACAATACAGTCACGTTTCTCATTTTAATATGGTTCGAAGTAGCGTCGACTGATGTAACGTTAAGTTTCTGTAAATGGAACTGAGATTAATAAACTGGTTACATCGTGTTAAACTGTTAGGTAATTTTCCTATTAGTAAATTTCGTTTTCTAGGGAGCAATAAAGTATTAATTATTGGGAAAATTATATCTAAATTAATAGTTAGGTACCTAAGGTGCTTAATTTTTCATAAAAATAATGCAGATGAATAATTAAAACATTTTTTGTGTTTTATGATAGTACACAGCTGAGCCGCAGGCTTTATTTCTTCGAATTAAGAAACTAGAAACTAATTGAAAATCAATTAAGAAAATAATCACTTCAATTTGCAGTGTTATTTCTTGAAATTTCATTACCGTAACTACGTTACGTAAGTCTAAAACGAATTTGAGGCATCTTAGCCTTTTTGAAAAAATACATTAATTTAATTTTTTGTTTAACTTTTTTTACCAACAAAAAATATTAGTCAATTAGCAAATAATGCTCTACCTGCTATATAATAAAAAAATACTCTAAATGGAATGAAGTGATAAATTTGTATTCAATTCAACCGAAAGGCAATTTTATTTTTCGTACCCTGCTGTTAATGTATTGAATATATTTTTTTATGATAAAATTTCGCAAAAATCTCTGTAGAAATTCAAAGTTATAAAATTATTTTATGAGCATATTAAGTTTATTCGGTTCTTGATTAACCACCCCTACGTATATATTGTAAAGTTAAACATGAAAAACAAATAAATTTCCTAGTACACTGTTACTTATTGTTTCTGGAGGAAATTCCAAAATTATAATTTATTTTAGTAAGCTTCCTAAGTCGGGTTAATATTTTACAAACATAGAAATAATTTCTAACTACATTAATTTTCTATGTAGTTTATGATCCATGAAATAAGGTGTAGTAGAGCGTACACTTGATGCAAAAAAAACAAAGTTTTTCTTGTCTTTACTTTATAGTATACCTGGAGGAATTTTTAATATTCACTTTTAAAATTGAGATAATATGTAAAAACTTGTTTGTGTGCAAAAAGTTTTTTGAAAACATTCTTTAAATTTATTAAGCAGTTCTTCATTATTATTATTATACTAAAGCAATATGGTAATGTAGGTTTATAGACATTTGCGTCTATTTGGTTTTTGAAAATACACAGAAAAACAGTAAAACATTCAAACTTGTTCAATAATATTTTTCAATATCTTGAAAGATAATATTTTTCTAAGTACTTCTTTTACGTGATCAGTCTTGTTTACGTGCCGACAAGAACGTAGAACTAAAGTTATTTTCACTATTATATTGGTCAAAAAGTTTCTATTTATCTCAATATGTATATTGCTTTGTCATTATAACAAGAAATTAAGCTATAAAACTCTTCAGAACCGTGACGAGTTGTGACTTTTTAATTTGAGGAGGCTAATCATAAAATTTACAGTGTAAAATTGAAACCCTACCTAAACTTTTTTTTAATTAAAAAAATCTTACTGTGATTATGCTATATTATATAGGTATACAAAGCCTCACGATTTTCAAAAAGGCTGACGATCAACTGCGCCATTAAAGAATTATGTAGGATCACGTGGGATACAAAATACGGAAGTGCTTACTTCTTATGCGCTAGGTGTATTTTTATATTTTAGATATATTCAGTTTAAGTCGATGCATCGTCACTGCAAATTTGTCTGTGCCTGAACTAAGTAAACTCAAAATTATTTTTTAATACAGTAAAACTTTACTGTTTATACGTGATAGCTAAAGGATCAGTATGGATATTCTTGACTGATTGTGATGGTTTTGCGGTAGCCTCACGTTACTTTTTGAATATGTGTCATGGAAGGAGTATCTATCTTTTGATACATTTCACGAATTTCAAGTTCAGAATTTTGATAGAGGCTAATTCGCCTTTGTCTTCTCTGACCTGCCGCCGCTGGTTCAGAATAATAATATTTATTATTATGTATATTGCGATGCCCCCAGCTTTACAGCATTTCCTAATTTTTACCTTCTCAAAAGTAAGACACCTCGCTAGAGTGCATTCATCTTTTGAGTATGAGACTTTTCTGATTAATATTTTTAAACTGTTTCGTGTCGTTTAAATTGTTTAAATCGTTATAAATTTTTGTTTTAAATTTTATTTTTAAATATGGTTAATAAATATATTGTTACTATGTAAAAATTTACCTCATGTGGTAACAAATGTTCGTGTAGAATCCGCGCACGTCATATCCAAAACTTGCTGTGAAATAATTTCACAAACAATCAAAAATCTTCCCGAACTCCAAAAATTCCAATTTTTCACTTCACCTTAATAAAAACAACTCTTCTCAATTAAATCAATTTATTTTATTTTTAATTATTTAAATTATCAAAATTATTACATTAATGCCCAGAGAACGTGCAAAACGCACCCACTCTCGAACGAACACCGGCATGAAGCAATCTTCTCACTCACACCGTTACCAACATAATCAGTTACAAATAAATAATTAAATAAAAATAAACTTCAACATAATATTTTAAACTTAAACAAATTACAATTTTTCTGTCTCAAAACCACGACATTAAACATTAGTTTATTCTATTTATACTATTTAATGTGTAAATGTGTATACTGTAAAATATATGTTTAATATGGCAAAATAAATTAATGCAACATGCACCAATTTAAAAAAGTAGAAATTCTCAACTTGAATTTCACTCAGTATTATTTGAGTCCAATGTATAAAGACAATTTGTGAACAACTTCAAAGAATACCAAATTTATTAACATCCGTCGGGTTTAAATTTCATAACAATAATTTTGTTTGTAATAATTTAGAGATGTCTACGGCATTTTTACAGCACCTTTACTAACCTTCATTCTGAAATCAGTTCTAAGCTAGCTGATTTGCATGTACTCACAAATTCTAACTCTATTATACGATAATCTAATGCCTTTGATGTTGATATCTAAACATATCAAACAACTCAAATAGTATTGAGTTAATCTTCTGCTTTGTGCTTACGATCCGTCTACGTTTATGCTCAACTAACAGACGGAAGTGGGATTTGAACCCACAACTACATGATTGTAGTGGATTACGTTTGCCTATATATCGCTGCTGGATTTTATGTGTTTGTTACTCGTAAGATTTTTTTTTTATTTAAATCTAATTTCATCACAACACACCTAAATGCAGATTTTAACAACACAAAAAAATTTTAACGCTTCTGAAAGAGGCTGGATCACCGCTGGAAACCACTGTTGTTAAATAGATCTAAACATAAATTTAAAAAAAAATTAAATGAAATATAAATATTATATAATCAACAATGAAAGAATAATACAATGGATCGCAATTAATTATTTTAATACCTAGTATGTATGGTTATTATAAATTTTAACTGTTACCTAGTTGAGATAGGAGATACATATTTTATTCACTTGAGAAAACACTCCTTACGGCATGAATAATAATAATAATAAGATTTCATTTGAGTAACTTTAAAATGGAGTTTATGTACATAATAAATGAAGAAACTTGATGATGTAGAGTAGCTGTTATTCCAGGTGTTGTAATTCTTTTTGAACTTTGCTTTGCTTTTAAGATGCTCGATTAAAATCTGTAGGTTATTATATTCACATATTCAGCAAACCATTAGTTTACATTAATACATCAATAAAAGAAGGTATTTTAAAATATCAAATAAGAATAATTCAATATAGGCTCTCGTGCATTTTTACCTATGTTTGCCCGTATATCCATCACCAGACTATCATATCCACAGATTCATCAAGTCCTGACTCAACTTTTGTTTTTTCGGTTTTATTATTATTATTTTCATTTTACTATGCGTGCTATTAACTGTTTATTGGTTTACATATCTGCGAAAATTGTATACGTCTAACAAACCCTGTCTTGACTAGACCGAACGATGACTTAGGTCAGATAAAATAAACATGTGGGCGGTCAATAGTAGCCTTGGTAGAGGTATCACGTCGTGTCATCTTCAAAATCTAATCATTTGTCTCTGAACAATGAACATAGCTTTAAAAGCAGATTTAAGAAGTTTTCAAAAATCCCAATGATACTCGTAAAATGTTATTTCTTGGGGTTTTCTGTCTTTTAATTCTTAAACTTTACTTAATACACTGTATTTTGTCGGATTGATGGTGATGGTTAATTGACTAGCAGTTCACGACGCGTTCTTACAACCCATACTCGAGACCAAATTATTGCTTTCGTCATTATTTTAAATCACCACTAGTTTTCTTCTTCGCGTGCTTTTCCATTACCGAATGTTGGCAATCATTCTGGCTATCATTATCTTGTTTGCTGCAACTCGGAAAAGTTCACGTTTTTAAATTTTTAAACCATGTTATTCTTCTCTCAGTCCCTCTTTTTTCATACACCTTTCCCTGCGATATTAGTTGTAATAACGCTTCCCGTTCCTCATGATATAACCCAAATTCTTTAGTTTTTTATTTTAATGTTGCTTATGATTTCTTTTTCCTTGTTCATTCTTTCTAGTACCTGTCTGTTCATCATAATGCGCTGTCCATGAAATTCGCAATATATTGTGGTGTTTCAAAGAGATTCGGAACCACCCTATACATTTTAGTGAAAATTTCATTTTTATAATTAAGTTGTAAGATTGTAGAATTTGTTAGGTAGGGACGGATCACGAAAAATTCAAGGCTTTTTGTCAGGAGTCGCCGCACAAAACGGTGGTGCAACTGTTGGCTTGTGAGATTTATTTTTGAGATTTTATTGATAGGAAATTGTGAGTTACATTTTAATTTTATTCAATAAAATGACTTTTATGCATTTGAATTATTGCGTTATTTTTGATATTTGGGTTGACTTGGAGTTGTTTTGGATAGTTTTAATAAGTTGCTACCGAACGGTAGTGTATTGAATTGGTTTTATTGATTTGGAAAAACAATAGTTAAAAATTATAAATTGGATTTGAAAAATTATATTGGAAAAATTAAAATTTATATTTGTAAGTGCGAGCGAAGGTGCAAGATAGATCACAAGGCGATTTGGATAAAGTTAAAATCAAAACTTCGATCCCTTTAAAGAAATAATAATTTTACATTTATTTTACATTGGATTTTAAATGAATAATTAATTTTTTCGCATTTTGACTAATAATGTGCTGTTTTATTAAATTCAAAATCATTTAATAAAGTGGCACTTTAGCACATAGATACGTCACTTTACTGTATAGTAATGTCACTGTCAATAAAAAACTATTGGATAGAAGATTGTTTATTTAAATATTGGAATCATTGTTATACGTTTATGTATATTAAAAGTACAAAATTATTATTCAAACTAGAAAACTTAACAATCTCACTTTTATAATTAATATTATGTAACTTACACAAAATTCAAATCAAAAAATAAAAATTAACTGTTGTTATGTAAATAAATAAAGCCGTGTCTGGTTACTAGATTACGAAAATTTTACACAAATATCTATTTAGAAACTTTTTGAATTAGCAATAACTCAAGAACGGCGCTAGATATCGAAAAACTGAGTAAAAAATTGACCCCCCTCGCCTCGTACTCACCCCCAGTGAATTATCGGTAGGAAGGCATACGAAAAAATTTAGACCGATCGCGCGCAAAAAAAATTTACTCATAAACGTCTAAATTCATATTTTAGATTAGATTTTCACAAAATACGAAAAAATTGTATAAACAAACCTCGTAAGAAAAGTAGTTTTACTAAACTCATATAGCTTTTAAGTTACTCGCTCGCTGTGCTCGCTCATACTTAAAAGCTATATTCGTTTAGTAAAACTTTACTTTTCTAAACTTGTTGTTTAATATACTATTGTACAACGAATTATTTATTTTGGACAATAAAACATTTCTAAAAATTCTAGACAATCTTTATCATCAGCCAAATCGTGATAATTCCATGGCAATAATTTAAAAATGATATTTAAAATAAACTTGCACCAGCATCAACTAAAGTAATAATACAATAATACAATTAACAAGTTAATAACAAAAATTTATACGTGTATTACTTCAAAAATCTACCGATTTTGGTGGGTGAGATTCCTGGTAAACCAGGATCAACGCTTGACTCTACTTCATACAATAGATATTTACTTTGAACCTTGAGTTAACTCTGATCCGAGGTTGAACCTCTGTTATACAACCGGCCCTAAGAGTTGATGATTATTATAAATAAAAAACTTGCTAATGTTATAGAGCGGTCGTTGTTCTAGATATTGTAATTATTTTGAAACTTTGTTTTGATTTTAAAGTGCACGACTAGGATCAGTAAGTTATTATAGACCCATATTCAAAATTAAACTAGCCATTAGTCCATCAAGCAGATGAGAGTGATAAATCTTTTAATTATTAAGGCAGAATAATCATTAAAAAAATCAAATGGTTTCATAGTTTATTGTAGGTAAAAATATTCTAAATTAAAAACAAACTTGTAAATTTTTAATGTTAGGATTTATCTACTTTTAAAATTTATAAAAATTTAATGCAGAATAAAATTTGTAATAAGAAACATAAAAGGAAAGAATAATGTACAAGAAAATGCATAAAAAAAGATAAGACAACCAAACAAGATTATAAGTTTTTATTTAACTAAAACTTCGTTTGCATTTTTATTAAAATATAAATACATTTTTGAATTAGGATTAGAATAAAACTATAATAATGTTTCAACAGTTTAAAAACTTTTCTATACTTCTTCATTTTAAAATTTTCTGTTTTATAGTTAAATATCATGAAGATAACCGGAACTGTAACATGATTACTATTATTATAAATAAACTTTTATTGAACTAATTTCTTGATCTGTGAAGTAAACTGTACGGGCACTTTAGAAGTAAGGTGGAAATTTTAGTTTTAATAAAAAACCTTTTTTTATGAAAAGGCTTACAGTTTTTATTTTTATGGCGGTATTTTATGAGAAATTTTATTTATTCATACCAAGAGACACTTCATAACATTTCTAGAAAATTCTTATGTGCTTGTAAACCCTATGAACCCTTTGTTTCATTTACATAAGTTACTCCTTTAGTCCTGGTGCTTATAAATTAAATTTTTTTGTCCTAAATATTTTAAGGTTTCTCGCAGCAAAAGTTTACTTTTTACATTTTATTATCTACAAAATGTGAAAATTTCAAGTAAATATTTGTACTTTACAAAATAAAATACATTTTTTAAAGACGATTAAAACTTTACTTTACTTTCAATCGATTACATTAAATTAAGTTTTAACGTTTGTATGCAACCCAAATTACAAATTATTTCTTATTGCACTATGTATAAAAAGTATTGATAATAATTTAAAAATTAGTATATCTTCTGTTTCTAAAATTTCTAAGTATTTTTTTTTTTAATTTTAGATCAATAAATAATATCACACAATTAAATATACAATAACTAGATTTTCCGTGCCCCGCTCACTGATTCATTATAATGTCTCAACTCAAAATGAAGCCATCAGAGGTGCTTTCTGGAAGAACAGATATGATTGACTTAAGAGGGCGGCCGCTGCGAATTTAACCGCTACGAGCGCTACATGTACAAAATTAGACAAATTTTTATGAATGCACAAATGTTCAACACTTTAAAATTTTTTGCATCTGATTGAAAATATATGAAAACAATAGATCTATTTAGGTCACGAAAAAATTTCATTACGAAATTCGGCCGTGGTGTATTGTTTATTGTTAATTGAAATTTGAAAATTTAGGAATTTTTTTGTTAATAAAGTGAACTTTTTTTATTTCGTACCCAAGCTACCATTATAAATGTGTTAATTTAAAAGTATAAACGTTAACAGTTCATTAATAAAGTTTTTCTGTATGTTTTGCGATAATTAAAATATTTCAAATTTAGATTCTAATCATGAGTAGCACATGTAATTTTTCTAGTTCGGCCATTAGTTCATAGGGTAATAATACAGAATTCTGTACTTTGCTGTCATAATGTTGTAAAAAAGTAAAATTTATCGTATATATAGATTAAGGATGTATGAGCGAGGGCGTGGGAGAATAGCGAATTTAGATGAGTGGGGATAGGCTAGTATCGTTGCGGGGTGAGGTGACAAAAATAACCACGTGACGTGTAATTTACATTTGGCAACACAGTTTTTTTGGTTAATTTCCTGTCGGTGACATCTGACATTTGACCGTTTTATGCATGCTATTTTTTTAATTTTCATTTATTGAAATGCTGTTTACTTAATATAAAAATTCTTAAGTCTGCTGCTTTCACTATAATATAATATAATATCTGTTCTTAAATACACAAATGAGATTATATTTACATCTGTATTTACTATTACTACCGCTAGTTTGTTGTGGCGCTCGTGATAGCAGTGAACTATAGTGAAACGTTGCCAAGTGTCATATTACGGCGAGAAAAAATTTGTAAAATAAAATAATTTGAATTTCATTTCAATTTTTCTTTTTGGGATGAACCGATGCATAGTATTTTTAATATACTGACGAATTACTGCAAGTATCATCTTTCTTATTTATAGTTTTTTTTTAAGCTGAAGATATTTTAACATACTGATATTTGTTGATTTATCATCACAACTACCCATTTCTCCATAAGAGCAATGTATTTTATGTCGATTTTCAAAAATTTTTTTCTTTAAAATATGAACGGTTACCTATGCTGAAATTTTTACAGTAAATTCATTGAGTAAAAATCTATATGTAAAAAAATTTTGAGGTCTTAAATTGAAAATTGTTGTCATGCTCATACATCCTTAAGCATGTTTATGAGGCAATTATGACCCTAAGAAAATAAATCGGGCACCTACTTTGTGGTAATTCGAACACATTTTTTTATCTAAATTTGACTTTACTTTTGCATTACAAACTCGAACAATTTTTATTTACAGCTAAATTATGTAAGATTTCGTAACTTCACATTAATATAAAATATAAGCAGATATTTTTTTACAATATCAAATATAAAGAAAAACAAAAGGTCACTTTTTTAAAGTATAAAATAAATAAACACAATTTAAAAAGTAAATTCTTTATTAATAATCGTATGTTCGCAGATGAGAAACAGTGGACGGGTCAACCCTTCGGTGGTCACAGTCCTCGTTAATCAAATAATCTATGAGTCAGATTAAGAAACTATCAGCAATTTTCAAAACAATAACAACTTTTGTATACAAAATCAAACAAGGCGATTTTTTACAGTTGTACTACCCTGCATTATTTTTTGTATTTGTTTTAACACTTTTTGGTAATTTCCTTTTATTATTTTCAGCAATAGCATCTTGAATGTATGGTTGATCTATACATTTTTTGTTTTTTTTTTAATTGTTGCGAATTAATTCAGGAGCTATACATTCAGTGTAAAATTGTTGTAATTTAGGCAACATAGAATTATTCCAGAACTGTTCATTTTTGTAAATTTCTTCTATGAATACTGGTATTATGTTGTTGATATAAACAACGAAATAACATTTTTCCTTTTTGGTGATATGTAGTTGTCCTTGAACCTAAAAATATTTTATTAGTACTTTGACATCTACATAAAGTTTAAAAGTACCTGATAATAATAATTGTGATTTAATTGTATCTGGCATTGTTTTCGGGTTTTTTTAAACAAATCTTCAATTTCTTTATCTCGATTAGCTCTAACAAAGAAGTAACTTGTGTATTGGGTGAATAAATGCATTTGATTTCTTAAATTGTATTTTCTCCTATCAAACCTGTTATAATAAATTAAGGTTATGTTATTTCTTTGAATAGCTAATACTATAATCTATTTTTACCATCGGGTGAAGCAGCTAAGAAACCATGATCTTCGTCAATCCAGAGACCCGATTTTTGAACTTTCTTTCCAGTTGCTTTCAAAAATAGTGATGCAGCCACAGTCTCTTTTGATATACCATATTTGGTTGCCAGAGAATAAAATGAATTGTGATTTAAGCACGGTTTGACTAGGTTATGGCACGATGTATGTTGCCGACGTTTTACAACATTTCCAAATATTGATGCCGTTAATCTGGGATGTCTTTCGTACTCATACAATTTGTTTCGAAATTTCCCCACATTCTCACTTTGGATACAATTTTTTTCTTCCGTAGTAACCTAGAAAATGAACAAAATCAGAACTAGCTTATAAATTTTATTATAATTAAATAATCTTGAAATGAACAAGTTAATAAAACGTTTAATAATAATGTTTTTATTGAGCTTTCAACGTTTGGTACACGTCTTCGTCAGAATAATTCAATATAAGCTCAATAAAAACATTATTATTAAACGTTTTATTAACTTGTTCATTTCAAGATTATTTAATTATATTTCACAAGTTAAAAAATTAATTTATTAAATTTTATTATGTTATTATTTTTACTTGTAACCGTAGTGTTTGTTGTTTAGCTTCCGTCAGAATAAATTGTGAACCCTCAATATCCTCCGGTTCATTTGCAAACTGTCCATAATCTGTGTTTTTACTCACACTTGGAGTTTTACAACTCCGTTTGCTTTTTTTAATTGCAGGAAATAATTTTTTTCGGCAAGTAACCGTTTTTCGTTGGTGCTTTTTAATAGTTTTTCAAGTGGCGGCCTGGACTACTTTTAACGCATTTCTTCCACGGACTCACATGTCACGAAAACTTTTATTGTTCAAAAAACTATAGTAACTTAAAGATAATTTTATTATATTTCGTTCTAAAAATATCAGTTGAGTACGATTGATATCAACATATGGTTAAAGAGAGACAAATAATAATGCTTGCTTTAATAGCTCAAATATTTTTGAGTTTTAAAGTGTATATGGTCGCCCCCTTCTGATTAATAGTTTAAGGTTGGTGGTGATCTTAGCTAATTTCGATAAAAGCTTCGCTAATGTCGTCCTCTTAATAAGAAAAGTGTCTAACCCCATTTTTGTTAAAAATTAGTTATACTTTTTAAATTAATTAAAAAATTATCAAGGCTACCTTGGCAGTAGAAATTATAAATCTCAAAAATCTAGGAATTCTGGGAATCTCGAATCTAACCTATTTTAAATTTTTTTATCTATAGTACTGTAAAATAATGTCAAATAGAGCAAATATGTAAATCGGCAGTTTTGTAAAGATTGTGGAAATCATTCACAAAAAGCAGACTATGTACTGAAAAATAAGCTTTTCATAAACGTTTCACAAAATAATTTTTCTACTATTGTTTGAATACGATACAAAAATTATATTATGTAAAAATTACAAAGTATTGATTTGCAAATTATTTTTATTTGCGATAATCGGATATATGTTGTCGTGTTTTCGAAACACTAAAAATCACAATTTCATTTATTTTGTAAATAATTTTAAAGATTAAATTTGTTTTAGTATTTATTTATTTATCATTGTACATAAAAATGTTTGTTAAATTTTGCTATGTAAATAAAAGTGGGAAGAACAAAAACTAGAAAGAGTGGGGCTTGAAGGTGGTGGTAGAAGACTTGGGCTCAGGCCTTGACGTCGAATAGTCGAGCGGACGAACATCATTCCCGCAATAATAATTTTAAATTGTTAATTATTTGAAAAATTAATAAAATAACTTAAGTTAAGTTGATTTCTTTGTTTAATTTAATTGTGGTGAAGTGCAAGTGGGTGATGAGTACATAAAAATTGGAAGAAATTTTGAAAAGATAATTTTGGTCGTTCAGCGCGTGAAATGCACAAACAAATTTATTAGACCGACGAGTTGAAACCACATGCGGTACGTACATGTGCGCTTGCAAGGCCACAGATTACAAAAAAAAGTTGAGCATTTTAATTTTAATTTACGATTTTTAAATACTGAAGAGTCTCATGTTAAATAATGGATACCCAGCTAGAGTAAATTTGGGATTGAGAAAATTTTATAGATTTGTAAAGCTCGGGTCATCTCAATGTATGTATATTAGGGTAGGTGCAGTCCTACCTATAACAGGTGGGCGCCAAAAATATTTATAATCATTTCTGGCATTTGCACATGAATGCGCATATGTAGAAAAGTAAACGCACTAGGTGCGTGAAAAATTTACTTTGCTGCACTAGCACAGAAAAACTTATTTTACCTAGCTCAGAAGAATATCTAGAAGTTGTACTGTTTCAATCAGTAGTAGAATAGTTTATGAATCTTGTCCTGAAAGTGCATATTTTTGGTATAAGCGTGGAAAATTATAGACTGAGATTAACTGAGATTGCACATAAAAACATATTTTACAAATATACTATAATTCAAGATTATTTATATATCATAATGAATCTAACGAAAAGCATTTATGCAGTATTAATTTGCATAAAATCATTAGAGAATTGCATTTTGTACCCGAATTTGTGTGGCTCACTTAATATTCCGACGAATTATTTGAAATTTTACCTGTCAAACGATAAAGGTTATATTTTACAGGTTACATCTAAAATAATATATTATGTATTTATATTTTAAATAGAGACTTCTGGTAAATTATTTTAATTTAAATGTATTCTTAAAAAAAAAAATTATTTTACTTTCGTTTGATGTTTATTATAATCAGATTTTAAAAGTAGATTATATTTGCATGAATTTTTTCTCAGAAAGCTTTTTTAAATTATCTGAGCTTGATCAATGCTGGTACGCTTTACACAACTCCACATTTTGTATCGAAATTTCTTTTAGAGCTAGTACCATTGTATTATTGGCATAACTGTAATAATTCAAATTAAGCAATATTTTCCTTATAAACTAAATATGCTAAATAAACTAATAATATTATTATTATTTTTGAACCTATGAATTGCTTTTTAGCTTTAAAAGTTTATTTAAGCGGTTGCGTTCTTCGGTGGCTACTTTATAATCATATCAAAATTTTTAGCATAAACCAAAAAAATGCACAAAACACTTTTTCGAAACTAAAATGTTTAAATTATCACAGTGTATAAATACACTGTATGTATATTATCGCAAACGTTTTCACCATACTATGGCATCATTAGGCGATGAACTAGAAAGAGAAACGAGAAAATTCCGTATTTATCGACAAATTGCAAGAGAAAAAGTGGAGGGGGTAAGAGGAAGGGATAATTTTAAAAATAGAGTAACTATGTGTAATTTACTACAGGGCAGAGGTAAATTTAATACGAAAGAGAAAAAAATGTAAGTAGATGTGAGGTAAGTTAGAAGGGGGGGGGGGGAATTTATTTATTAAAAATGTTCAGTAGAGGTGAGTTATTTAAATCAGATTGACCATTAAGCAATGAAGATGAATATTTTAATTTATTAATTTCCCTAGCTTCTAAAAATTCCAGTTTTTTACTTTTTTGTGCAACGTGTAAAATTTCGTATCCCCCTTGTTTATGGTTTGTGTCTATTAGGTGTTTCGCGAAAGTTGATTTTCCATCTGCAAGTCTGTGGGATTGAGTGTGCTCATCAAAACGTGTTTTAAAAGATCTACCGGTATGACCAATGTATTTTTGAGAGCACTCACGAGTGAGATCATAAACCCCTGATTTAGTTAACAAGTCTGATTTTGATTTCGCGTTATTAATAAATTTGTTGGGTTTATTATCTGTTTTAAAATCAATGTTATAATTGTTATTTTTTAAATATTTCACAATTTTGTTTGATTTGTTACCGAGAAAAGTAATGACATTGAAGTTCGCGTTAGCTTTTTTAAAAATATTCGGGTATATTGAGTTCGATAGAATTTTTTGTTTAATTTAGCGTAATAAGTTATCAATAAGAGTGACAGCTCGATCTATCTTGATCATTGGATTAGAGCAACATGGTTAGATTTGTGCTTGATGGCCCACATCTGGTTGAAATGAAATCATATTAAGCAATAATTAACAAAACTACTGATTACTAATAGTAGTTATCTCGAAAGCCTCCGTTACGTTCTGAAATAAACTTTTTAAACAAATTGATAACATTTTAATGAAGATTTTCCACTACAATAATTCTAGTTAGAGAAGTATACTTACTTACTTTTAAAAAAAATTAATTTAACGCTACGAAATATTAAAACAAAATAAATAAAATGGAAAAACCCTGATAAATTTACAGAACGTTAATATCTATTATAAATATCTATTAATCAACACATTTTATTCACGTAATGCATTTCACATATGATATTTGATGTAGTTTTGCAATATTGCTTAAATTTATTTATGCGTAAGGACGCAATAGTCAAATTTTTTAAAACAATGATTGACATATGTAATAGCAATAAGGGCGGAAACCCGAATAATGATTGAACCCGAATCTGATCCTCAAAGATAGAAGAACCAATAATTCAATACAAAAGATTGTAAAGTCCAAGACGTGGTTGAATGAAGTAAAGTCAGGAAAAGAGAATGGAATAGCCATTTGGAACAAATGGACAAATGAAGACTGCCAAGCATTTGCAAAAATAGACTGCCGGAGTACCAGGACGACAGCCTAAGAGCCCTAAGTCGGTTGAATAAAGCAAGACAAACAGGAGAAATCCTAGTTTCAAGTAGAAGTAGAAGAGTATAAATTAATACATAAAATTATCTATACAGAATAATTCTGTACCTTGAAATGGAAATGGCGGAAGTCCAATTTTGTAAATTTTGAGTTAAGATTTGTTTTTAAAGAAAAAGATAGCCCTGATTTTAAAAAAATTGGTTTTAAGTCGCAAAACAGGTTGGTTAATAGCCTAAGACAATTATTAATACTATTTAAGAATCATCAAAACCTTTGCTCTAGCAGAAAATTCAATCAATTGCCGTCTATTATCATTTTCACAATTTGTGGCATCCGCCCTTTCCATTCTAAGTTACAAAATTATTGTCTTAAAAAAAGACAAACAGTGTGGTGTAAGGCTTAAATCGACATGTGTGATGCGGTTGGATGCTTGGTCGTGCCTAATTTACTAACACAGTTAGCTTTATACGAACACCAGAGCATCACACATGTAAAATATTGAAGTATTAACTACCCCAAAGTTGTTTGTCGGATATCGTTAATAGTGATTAGCAATTAAAAAAAAAAATAGAAGTAAATGTTTCGGTATTTCTTCAGAAATAAATGCTTATTTTCTATGGTCAGAATTCAATTATATTTTTTATGAATATTACTTAGATTGTTAAAAATTATATAACAGGTGAAATTGTCCATTTTGCAGAAAAGGTAGAAAAAACTATGACATTATAGGTAAAGTGTGGAATTTTTTTGTCGCGTTTTTATTTAATAATGTTGGGTTCAAATTGTGGTACTAAAAACATTTCCTACTGTTAATTTGCTTTCTTCCACATTTCATATCTTATTCTGGATAAATTATTTTTAGCCTGCCATATACATTCCTGTCGTGTAATGTATTTAGCTATAATGTAAAATTTTTGTTTGTCGCTTGATATTATACTGTGTTGCGTAACGCATTTTTATTTTAGGTTGATCCTAAAAACATTTCGTTATCGTCTTAAAATTTTTTAATTGTTAGTTTATTATTTGGGTTGGATTAATAGATACATAAATATATTTGTATAATATCAAAAAAGCATATACGTAGAAGGTTACAAAAAAATCGCAAAATGTTTATAGATCCAAAAACAACATAAGTAGAAAGACAACAATAATCTATTGAAAATCTTTGAAGGTGTAGAAAAAATTACAATACACACGATAATTTATAGAGACCTTGCATTTTAACTGTCGCATAATACGAGTAAAAAAATTTAATGTTCTCTATTATACCATAAACATAATTTAAAATTCGTTCAACCGTTTATTTAAACAAAGTTCATCTTCAACAGTACAAATCCCCTAGCCACAAGATTGTTTTGTGTTCAAGTTTCACAAAGCCAATAAAAGTTTTAAAAATACTCAGTATTTTCTTCAGGATAGGCCAGTTTTATTAATTGCATAAAAAATAAGGTATATTTGCAGAAAAGTGTTTTATTTAGAGTTGTTGGAGCGAAGAAAAGTTAAAAATTATTTTCCTATATACAACATTATTAATCACAGAAATTTTTTTAATAAAAACCGCCGTACTGTTGCGAGCTTATTTATTTCTATTTAAAACAAATAAACTTTCAAATTCAAACTTTTTCAATATAGGAAAATCTATATAGAGAAATACCGCTAAACCCACCATAATAAGTTTATAACTTAAAACATAAAAATAGAGTTTCCATTTTCAATTTAAAAATAAAGCTGCAAGTATAAATATCTATTCAAAATTTAATACTTTAAACACATCTGTATAAGAAAATACAAGCAAACTTTAAAATATTTTGCAAAACTTTCAACTGCATAAATTAAGTTTTATAATTGGATACTACTAATTCTAATTAGCAAAGCAGTGCAAATTTCTAGGGCCGTTATTTGTGCGCTTCATGGAATTTTAATAAAAATATTATCATCATTGTAGAGACAGATAGAGTATGTACTCGTATACCGACGTTACATTTTCTCGCCAGCAAATGAAATGAAAATTTAAGAAGAAAAAAAAATTTTGTGGTTTACAATATTAAATATGTATTAATAAAAAAACTAAATCTTTAATATCAAATTTTACGGTTTAACGAAAAAACCAGCATTTCGTGAAATTTTTAACGTCGTTTCATATGCAGGAAAACCTCATATTCAAGTCTGATTCGTTGCTGGCAAATTGACTCACAAAAGAGAATCTATATAACTGTTAAAACCACGCATTTAAGCTGATCTATTCACAATGAATATTTTATTTTTAACTTGCGTATTTCAACTCCTCTTTTACCCTCAGCGTTTTCGAAACTCAAAATAATGCATTACGCACGAATAGGTTAAACTGAACATAACAACCAATCTTTCGTATTAAGAAAAGCGAATTGTTTATCTTTCCGAATAAATAAATATTATATTAGAAAAAAAAGTATTAAACAATAAATTTGTCTAGGTTTTCTTATCTGTGTTTTATTTTTAAATAAAGTTTATTTTTAAAAATTTTGTTTCTCGAGAGAACTTTCTTATCGTTGTCAAAATCGATACTTCTTGCATTATTTAAAAAAGCAGAACCAGCTTGACGAATTGATTTAAGTTTTGGAAAAAGAATTGCTACAAGCGCGAAGTAATTTTGTTTTATTTAATAAAATGCAAATCTACATAATTTAATTTTTGTACATTTTCTTTTTATTTTTATATTCCAGCTTTAGTGCGCACACCAGAAAAAGTTAAAGATTAATAAAAACTTGTAAGTAAATCCATTTCTGTTTACGCTTTAAAGCAGCTTCTCGTATTTATACTGAATTTAAAGTTAATGTTAAATTATAAAACACTTGAAACAAACACTAAAACTTAATTTGTGTCGTTGAGCGTTGTATTTGTAAATTTATTTGAAAGAAATGTGCAAACAAACGAAGAGGAATAATGAAGTACCTTCATCTTTCTCAATTACAAAACAGGTAGAAAATTTCATTTCTACACCAGCAACTGCAAATGTCAAATAAAGCTTGTTTTATTTTCTAATAATAATTTTTGCAAACATTCATAAGGAAATTTTTATTTGAAGTAATTCTAATGGGAATACAAAATTTAAGTATCTAAATAATGAAATATTTAAATATCGACTAAATTATTATTCCCTATAAGATAAATTCTTATAATATTAAAAATTTTTCTTTTTTAATAAATATCATCTAAATCAAACGCAATATATACGTCTACGAGAATTTTGAGAAAACTTTATATTTTAAATTATTGACCAGATACCTTTTTTAAGCAGAAAGATGATTGAATAGAAAAATATTATCAAAAACTCCAAATATTATATTAAAAATATAATTAAATTTATTTAGCTGGGTAATGCATTGTCAACGGTCTGGTTTGCAAATTAGGATTTTCAAGTAGCTTTGAAATAAAACTGCAAGCGCTTCCTGTGTTCAATTTTTAAATTGAAAAACTTAAAAGTACCTTAGGGGAACGTATTCGTAGCATAGAACGAAACCAAAATAAGTACACCGAGCAAAAGGAATTCATTAACCGAATAAAAATTGCATTTTTAATTTTGTTTCTCTGAAGCTACTAAAGAAGTTTTCAAAGAAAACCAAATTAAATAATTTTACTAAATATTAATTTACTTTTGTTGAGCATAAGCACGTATTTATTCGATTAATACACATAGTCATTAAAAATAAATAACTACATTATAAAAAGCTTACCTCGTAAATTATTTTTGATTTTTTTTATACTGCTAAAATATAGGCCATCAAATTCTAATTTTACATTGTGATCTTAACGAGTAATGATCGAATATGTACATTTTCACTTCAATGACATACCCATTAATATTAATTATTTATATTGATCAAGAATTTATTATTGGCAAAGATAAAATTTTGAATTAAATGTCTAGATGGCAGTAGTTTTAGAATTGGCACAGACGATAATTTCTACAAATTATTGAATAACCACCAAAGTTAAGTAATTTCTGGATTTCTGAACAAAATACTATGAACTAAATTTTATTACTAAAAACATTTATTTGGTGGTATTTAGCATGACCTGAATCACTCTCAACATTAATAATATTCTTATAGGTCATTTGAATATCACTTTGTAGAAATATTTATTTTTTATTCACCGAGAGCTAGTTTCCAAATTAGCCGAGTAGTCGGCTAATTTATTTTTTTCAGGGGGTTGCACTTGATTGTCCGCCTTATCTTTTAGCTTGGTTGTTTGTCTACCTGGGTTAATAATTAACACTCTCAATAATAAACAGGATTATAATAGATTCTTCAATCCGCTTTAGGGAGTCGCGGTTGCTCAAACCTTTCTGTAAGAGAAACAGATGGAATGGTCGGCAATAGACAAAATAGGCTGAAGATTGAATCACATATATAAAAAATTAAACTTGAATGTTCCTAAAAGATCTGTTTATTCTTTGCTTTAATACGTCTATTAATTGTCGTCATTAATTAATTTATTTAAATTCATATTTATAATTTGATGAAAAAATTAAAATAAATGAATTATACAAATTAAATATTGCTTAAGTACATGGTTAGTTGCATTTGCAAGGTTTTTAAATTAATTTTAATACATTTTTCATTATCACATAAATAAATTAATTATATTACATAAAATAATATCAGTCAAAAAATTATTATAATACAAAATTAAAAACACAAAAATCAAGTTTGAGTTATATTTTTAAATTTCAAATAATAAAGCTGTGCAGTTGCGGATCAAAGCCTTTTAATTTAAAACCCACTATAATTTCTTTGTTTTTCAGACACTAGAACTCTTAGTAAAGTTTAAGTTAATTACTATTTATGCCGAGAATCCGGTTTTACTCCAGGCAAAATAAGAACTTTATTTATAATTATTTCTCTTTGGAAGGCAATGATGAACCACTGAGGTGTAATCTTTTTGGTAAATCTTTTCACAATGAAGTATATTGCATATTCATGGTAATGAATCTCACGTTGTGCAGTTGTAGACTTTTTTTCTAGTAAGCACATACATTTTGGTAAAAATTTAATTTGTTATTTAAGTTGTGTTTAAGTTTATTTAAGAGGTAAAATCGAAAAATTTGTTAGGTGACGGCCGATCACAGGAAATTCGAGGTCTTTTGCCAAAAATGGCCGCACGAGCCAGTTGTGCGTGTTTTGGCTCTTGAGTTTTTGATAATTTTGAGATCGATTTTGATGCGATTGTTTTGCAACTGTAATATTTTATGAATTATTGTTGAAAGGATTTTTTGAGAGTAAATTTTGATCGAAAGTTGAACTTTGATTAGTAAATTGGACATTTTGATTTTGGCTATTAAAGAAGAGTTATTTTTTTTGTGAGCTGTGTTTTTTTTATGAATTATTTTTGGATTTTGGAAAAATGGACTCATTTAATTATATGGAAAGTGAATAAAAATTAAAATTTAAAAGACCGGCGAGTGCATTAGACGATATCAACGTTTGCTTCACGATAGGAAATGGCAAGTTCGATCCCTTAAAGAATTATTAAATTTTTGCATTTAATTTTTGAATTCAAATTATATGCGATTGGAAATATTAATTTGAATAATTATTTTTGGAAGACAATTTATTTAATTTTGAGATTAACAATTTAAAACTTTTTAAGACTAGAAGTTTTTTTTTGCAATTATTTTGCAAACGCTTGAACTCTCGACCCTTGAAAATTTCCAACTGCTTCCGCACACCAGGGTTGCCCGAGTAAAAACAAGTGTGTCGTAAATTTTCTGGGAAAATACCATTACAATACATCAATGTTGAATGCAGGTTCACCCCTAAATTTTGCTATAATAACAATTTTCCATTGCAAAGTTAGATAAAACGTTGTACATCACTTGTGAAACAAGATTATTGAACTTTTTGTATTATAATTTCCACTTACTGTCTTGATAGCTTGTGCTAAAAATCATGTGCTACTTGTTCAGTAATCTACTTGTTTTCAAAGCGTGATATAAAATACTATTATTGATTAAGTTTCTTAATTCGTGTTTTTGCAACTTATGTAAAATTATATAAAAATTGAAAAGATTGATAACATCTCTTGATAATTTGTTCAATTTTTTAAACAATAGTTATTTCCGCAGAATTTTAAGTTGCAAAGATAGAGCTTAGGGATATTATTTTCCATTAAAAAAATGAGAAATTTTACATAGGAATCATATGAACTCTCCTAGAGAATTTTTGGACTTAAGACTGGATCCTTGCCAAGGTGCGATATTATAACGTTGAATTTTTTATTATCTACATGATAAAGGGTGATGAGTATTTCCCTTGCGATCTGTGAATATTTTCAGCGATCGTTTACATAATTTGCGAATCTCCCTATCTGCTGATTTATGTCGAATCTTGTAAATTTGAAAATAAAGTAGTTTATTTTAAGTGAACAAAAATTTAGTGATGATATCTTACAGAAAATAATTATTCACAATATATTAGCAGAATAATATATTATTATTTGTTATTACGTATATAAAATTTATAATAAATATTTAAGCTAAATTGAAGTATTCTACATAATAGCGAGATTTTTATATTTAATAATTTGATTGTTTTATTGCTCAGTCTTTTATTTTGCTCGAAACCATAATTCTTATTTTCTATTTTAAACGTTTATTATTTTTCTGATATGAATAATATGATAATAAAATTTTTATTTACTTTAAAATTGTTATTAGTCAATTAAATCAACTCTTCAACTTGATAAATGCATTTATACATGTAGATTTTGGATTTAGAAAAAAAAGAATTAAAATGATTAGTATTAGTATAAATCAACTAATTGTCAATATTTTTAAAAGTAACAACAAATAAAAGTCTTTTGACATTTTGCATAAACTTACTGAGGTTAGGTCAGTTTTCACAATAGTTTATAACACCCATTTGTTTTTTAAATGACTTTTATCCACGTTTTTCCCAAGATTGTATTAAAATCCTATAGTTAGTACAGTTAATTTACAAAACGAATTAAATACCATATAATATAAAAATGTTTGTGAAATTTATACCAACAGTGCATTTTTTTACTTTATTATTTACAACAAACTTCTTATTCAAATATTAAATTTAAGTTGAAGATTTTTTATAACGATGGTTTCTTTATTGTATTAAGAAAGCCGAGTAATTTCAGCAAATAGACAAAATCTTCAATGTTTTCTAATTAAATTTTCTTAATTTAAAAGAAATTTTTGTCATTGTATTTATTTTAAAGCTTTTAACATATTAAAATATTAAGTATTAATCCTACAAGGGAAAATTACAAAGAAACTCTGATTATTTTTTAAAGACAACCAAACTTATTTAAGTTTATTTAAGTTATGTTGGGCTGAATTTAGCATTAACTTTTAAAATACAAAAATCGAAACATAAAATACTAAAGTAGCTTCCTTTGTATGTTGTATCCAAAGATCCAAAGAAAGTGATTTTGTTAAAAACATTTTTGGTAGTATCAAAGGACATGACACGAAGTGAAAATATGAAATCTTTAAAATGGTTTACCAAATTGAAATTGACAAAAATGTATCGCTCTTAAGAATGAAGTTTTTTTGTGTTCTCAATTTTATTAGATATATTTCCAAAAATGTATTATCAATGAAAAATTTTATAACTGTAGTACTATTATTATTCACGCCTTAATTTTTTAATTTGAGGTTTATTTTGTAATTAATTGAATTGCAGTTGGAATTACACACAATTAGAATTAAATGTAGTCAATAGTTAAAGTAAATAAAACTTACAGGAATTTACAAATCTTAAAAGACTTCTATTTTCTTAACAAATGTGGTTATTAATAATTTATTTAAACTCGCTAGTAGTCAATAATAAACTTAAGACATCTTTATGCAAGTAATAATGTAATTTAAAATTTAAAACTTGATGGATATTTTGAAAAGATAGATCATTCACAAAAAAATATTAACAACTCTAAATCACAATCAATGGTACTAAGACATACAGCAAACATAATAATTTATTCATCATTAAATAATATCGATTACATATTATGAGAAACTAATAATATTTACAGGAAACGTCATTAAAACTAAGCTCACCACAATGCTGCATAACTATTTTCTAGATTCTGCAATTACCCTTTCTCTTCGGTTTTTTTTTTGAAATCCGTAGTATTACTTTTTTAATTAAATTAAATCATGGATAAAAATTTAAAATAGAAAACGGTTTAAAAAAACGATAACTATTTGTCACATCAATCGCTTTCTGCAAGACCACACAAATTCATTTTAAGCAACAGTATTATCTTATTAAATTAGTTACTCCGTTAGAAATTTGCAACTTTTTCCGGCAAAAGAGGCTTTATTATTACATCAAATCACATATTTAAATAAGGGTAGAGTTGTAATTAAATAGTGTGATTCTGTGTTGATGAAAATTTAACTAACTAAAGTTAGTTAAATATAAAGAAATAAAAGTTAAACAATTAAAAAAATAAGATAAAACTTGTAACTTAAACAAAAGTTTTTTTGGTTTCTATAATTTCTCAAGTAATATTTCTTCTACCAAAAAATAGTTTCCTTTTAAAAATGAAAACCCCCTAAATTTCTAAACAGCTGAAATTACAACATATAATTTTAAAGAAATTCGAAGTAATAAGCTTTTAATAAGAAATAAATAGTTGAGATAGAGGTCGTTATAATCTACAAAGTAGATGAATTTCAAAATACAAATTTGTAGCAGGACATCGGTAGTCAGGACCGTATTAGGAATCAATAACGAATGAAACAAATAGAAAGAAAAAAATTATTAAATTCAAACGCCTTAACGAACGACATGTTTCGGACTTATTCGTGGTATTACCCAACGAAATTGATCTCATCGGGCTCATATTGACAAAGAACATATAAAATTAAACTTACCATTCCATTCAATCGTTCATGTAAACCTTCCACGTGCTCTACACTAACCGAATGCCATACTAAGAAAATGTATTTTGAAAGTTAGTAAGCGTCTATCTCAACTATTTATTTCTTATTCTTAGTTTTTACGGTCGACAATTAGGATTTTTGAAATTTCATTTCATTTACCGTTATTTTTTAATAAGCTTTTTGTTCAAATACAATAATTGTATTATAATTGAGATTTATAACAATTGAGATTTTTATAATCCCTTTCTGGGATTAGTGCGTATATTATTTATTTTGCAGCTATATATTTTTCTTGTTGCATTGCATAATTAATTTTATTTATCTGATTAGGAACAGAAAATATTACACTATTGTAATTATCAATCGCAATTAATTTTAATAAAAGTTTAAACTTTGTTTAATTTCGGATTTCAAAAACATAAAGGTTTTATAATTGTTATGTTCTGTGATATAAATTTTATTAAATGCGGAATTTTTGTAATTGTATGAACTTTATTATTGATTAAAATTGCAAGTTTTAAATTATATCTAAACCGGAAAATATTATAAACGTTAATAAGACGTCAAAAGGTCGTCAATTTAACGTCGTTCCCTATTATAATAAACTACGACCCGCTGCTGCTCGGCAGGCATCTGACATACATTATAGACACAACAGAGATAAACCATGATGCTTTTATCAAAAATATAAAATATTTCTTAATTATGTTTTGAATCAAACTGAAATCCATAGAAACACAGCATAAATAATGTGACGGTCCATTGGAAGAGCAATTTGTTCGGGAACATCAATATTCAACTTGAATGAACCCTACCTTGAAGGTAATAATTTTAATTACGGGTTAGCAAATTTCTCACAACAGGATAATTTACACGGTATACTAAAACTACCATACCTACTTTTATCATTATTGAAGTTATTGGTTTCAAGCGCGATTTTTAAATCTAATTTTTGATGTACAAACGAATTTTTTGAGTAAACTTAAACCTGCGTTAAAATTATGCAATAATAAAATTTTTATTTGTAATATTTTTGAGTTTATTTTGTTTTCCGTAGTTGTTGGTTTAATTTAACATAAAAGTAAACCATGCAGTGTAATAAAGTTTCTAAAAACTACGCATAACTTTACTGACAATAAAAAAAATTTCTTATAGACGTAGAAATACAATGCTTCATTTAAGAAACTTTTGTTACCATCGTAAAATTCCATATTTTAGAATACATTTACATAAACAATAATTTCCACTGCAGCAGAAGATTAAATTAAAAGTAGTTAGTTTAGTATTAAACTTAATTAATATTGATTAAGTTATAATATTTTGACAATAATATAATAAATTATGTATTAAAAAATTTATGAAAACAACCTAGATTTTAAAAAATTGTTTGTTATTTTTTATATAGAGCAGTTATTTAATTTTATAGTTAAGCATAAAATAATTGGTATGAAATTAAATTAGTTTTTCAATAATTACTTGGTGGTTAATCTAGCAAGTTGGAAACTTTAGTGTATGTTTTGGTCACTATTCCACCAAATCCACTTAAACCTAATAGCGCCGTATGGTGTTTCAGATTGTTTTTATAACCCGGCTTGTAGAAGATTAAATCGATTCTATCCAAATTACAATTTTGTTTGTTTATTAGAATTACCGGTCGGAAGTATCAAGAGGTACATAATACCTACTACCTATTTAACACTACTATGCATACAGTAAACCTACATAATATAAATTTTTCTATTTTCAATAATTAATAATTTTTTAAATCATGCTTGTAAGAATAAAATGCGGTGATTACTATCCAAACGTGTTCATTAAAAAAAAAAATAAAACCGACTTAAAAAAAACTACTGTGAAAAAAATGCACTAAAAAGTAAAAAATAATTACGTTATTTAGTTACTTCAGCTAGCTGGCATAGGCGGTCAATTATTGTAATCGTTGCAGTCGATGCCAGTCAAGCTGGCGAAATTATTAAAACTACATTTTTTAAAAGCTTGACCGGCACCGACTGCAAAGATTACAATAATTGACCGTCTATGCCAGCTAGTTGAAGTAACAAAATAACGTAATTATTTTTTACTTTTTAGTGCAGTTTTTTCACATTAGTTTTTTTTTAAAGTCGGTTTTTTTTTAATTTTTTATTTCGTGCTTTTTAGTGCATGTTGCGTTCCGTAACTATTTATCGAAAGCGAGTATGGGTAGACCTACTAAACGCAAAAAGAATTTTGAAAATCCGATCATAATTGATATAAATGTATTTACTATTTACCTTATACTTAAGGTACAGGTACTTAATGCGTTATTAAGCCGATTTTGAAGAGAGTTGAAGAGAAGTTTGACGGTTTTTCCGGTTTATCTTCGAAGTTCAAGGTTCAATACAAATGAAATTATAATGGGACCAACTTGGAGCGATAATTTTGAAGAATTTTGAAAATTGGTTCATAAATGACGGAGTTCGGAGGTATCAAACATAAAAAAAATTTAAAAAAATACAACCGAATTGATAACCTTCTCAATTTTTGAAGTCGGTTAAAAAAAGAATCTATCGTTCAAATCCCTTGAAAATTTTGTATGTCGATATAATAGGACGTTTAAGATCTCCAAATTTATCGACATACGAATTTTTTATTTGAACATTTTAAAGAGAGAATACATACGCAAGAGACAATTTTAGACGATTACAACGTAGTATTTTTCTAAAAATTTAAGGTATCACCTAAGAGTTGCTACTGAAAAATTTTAAGATTAAATTATCATTTTTAATTTTGATTTCTATCTAATGATTTAAAATTTTAGTTAGACACAGAAAACCTATAGCCCCTCTACTTGGAAAGGTTGTGAATCTCTTAAAAAGTTTCAGTACGTTCTTCCTGAAATACCCGGAATTTTTTAGAGAAAGCTTGCATAGGAGTGTGTTGAGTAAATGGTGTATTTTGAATGAGTGATATAGGAGCCTTGTTTAATTCCAGTGCAAAAAATTAGATATTCTGATTTCAAAATATCAATTTAAAGTAAATTTTCTTGTAAAGGTGGAAATTTGTTATAATATGTATTGTAGCTGCTTACAGAGAGCATATATTAAGTTTTGATTCAGTGAGCTTGTATTCCGAAATAACTCTAGCGAATCTTGGAGAGATGATTATTGAGATTGCAATGTGCTTCTAAATGAAAAATTGAGTCAATTGAGTTCTACGAAAATATACATATATCTAAAAAAAACGTTAGAATTCTTATAGAGGGAACCATTCAAGTTGTGTAATGAAATGTAGACGAATGAACTACTATATTACCATTATATAGCTAATTTTTTTGGATTAATAGATTCATTCTGTAATTTCTGGGTTATTAGTTTGGAATAGCGTGGAATTACCAGCTTTAACTAAATTTAGATTTACAAATTATCTAAGCATTTCTTTATGTAAGAATTTTTTTCCGTAACTTAACTAAAAGTGACCAAAAGCAAAAGATAGCAAAAAATTTCAGTTTCACATGAGCTAGTACAACGAATACCGCCAAATTTTCATGAAAGTTTTTGGTAGTTATCAAAGTGGTTTCTACTTTATAGTAGCTTTAAAGTAACAGTGTTGATCCAGCCGTCGAGCAAGGCAGATCTAGTAGTCAATATTACCAACAGGAAAATTTTATCACAAATCCATTATGGCAAAGCGGAGAAATAAAACTTTGAGAAAAAAAGACGACGTGGCTAATTTTAAAACAAACCCGACTAACCAGCCCGATCTGAAGATCCCTCCAGCGAAGGAAAAAAAGATGCCTTGCTAAAACAAGACTTGTTAGCTTGTCGCCACCAAACTCCCAAGAAATAGTCTCAGAAAAGGCGGGTGCAAGCGGACTGGCGACGGTTTCACGTCGGTCAATTGCAAAGGCCGAAAACGCAAATCCCGATCAAGCCAATCAAATTAAACCAGGAACAAACAGGTTTTGGAGCAGGGGAAAGAATCCGAAATAAATAAATCTTCAAGCAAGGCTAGAAATGCAGACGCAGATGAGAAACAGACAGCCATTAAAAGTTCGCCTACACCCCAACAAAGAACAGAACCGGCCTCCAGCAATACCAATCAAACAAAACACGTTTAAGTCAGCCAACCATCTGAAGGGAAGAATACCACCAATCATCCTTAAATAGGTATCAATCTGGCTGAAATTGAGGTTGGCGCTGAACGAAAAGAAAATCCTCTACATAAAGGTCACCGACGTAGCCGATGAACTGTCCATCGTACTTTAAGCGCCCGACGACTACCGAGTGATGACAATATACCTCGACCAACACCTGAACCAAAGCAAGAGCGACTACTTCAGATACGCTGTCCGCACAGAAAAACGTCTCCGTATCGTAATTCGAAGCATATACTAAAATGTGGACATCGGACACATCAACGAAGATATGAAAAAGCAGGGCCTAAAAGACATCATTATGACCAGGATATATCGAAATACCCCAAGCCGGCGAAAAGAAGCCACGCCTAATCCGATCGCACTAACTGGCATCACGTTTAAGCGGATTCCACTACGGAAACCAACCAGATGTCAATCAAGCCAGAAGTCATTGCGGTACTTCTAGAACAGTTACTACTACACGACATTGGCAGCGAGGTGATTACAAGTATCATCGCAAGCCTCAAAAGCCAACTCGCGATTCCATTCAAATTCAAGCCACTTTGAAGCCTCTCTTCCACAATTAGAATCCACATCAAAATAACGAACCAACATCTCCCAAACTGCGTTTGTTAAAATTCAACACGACAAGTTCCAATCTATGAAGAAAGAGTTATAAAATTATATAATTCAGTACTCTGCAAAAATCATTTAGTTAACGTTTAAAGTAACTTTAAAGTTAACGTAAATAATAACGCTGAACTTCATAGCTTCATAACTGATTTGAAATACATTTTGACTCTCCATTTATATCAAGTATTCAGAAAGGAAAGTTTCATACACACTAAAAATTGTATAATTTATTAAACTTTAACTTTCACATTTCTAGTAAACACCTTTCTGTTATGATTCAACCACACCATGATCGTTTGGCGAATGTTCGCGTTCGCCAAGTTATAGTCAAACGTTCGGCGAATATTAGATTTAGAGAATATTGTCTATACAACACGTGTTTGTAACAAACGTTTGTATGCAGATACATTTTCTGAGTATACGTTGTTTTTGAATCAATTTTAGTAACAAAATTACTATGAGTATAAAAAATGTTAAAGTTTCATTAAAGAAATTCAGAAAAAACATAGTGAATTTATGTGACTTTCATTATGAGAGTTGGGATACTTTTTAAATGAATGTAAAACGCTAACAAACAATAACAAATGTAAACCCGAAATTATTATTATAAATATGTCTTGATGAGACAGGAAACCAATATTAATTTTTAATTAACTAAGCATTATTTGCAAAATTAGGTAGAATAATCCTTAAATTGAAAATTATGTTTACATTTTGTGTTACAAATTTTTAATTGTTTAAAATTAGCGCAAGTTTAAATATAATTACTTTTATTTTAATTTAAAATTTATAAAATGTATAAAAAATTGGTAATAACCAGGGCTCGGAAGTTCTAGCAAATGCATATATTTTCTGGTAAGTCTTAGAATATTCAAAGTAAGATACAAATTTGTTTTACACTTCCCTGATGGTGTATACAAAACTTTATAATAGTAATTTTTGCATATTTACGGTTTTTAGTGCTATTTTGCTATTTTAGAGTTTTAAGTGCTATTTACAGGCATTTTTTATATATAGTAAATGAAATAAACAAAATGCTATTAAAATAAACGAACTAAGCAAAATGTTAAAATAATAAATTTTAACTGTTTAGTAAAGAATACGTACTCACATAGAAAAATAATATTTAAAAAACAGTAAAAAATACAAAAATTAACATTTAACAGGTTTGGACCTTAATATTTGAATATTAAGGTAAATTACGTTATAAAAAAATATAATAAAAATTTAAAATAAAAAATTTTGTAATACGATATAAAGGCCTTTATTTCACAATTATTTCCGATTATTATATTATAACAAAAAAACATAAAAATAATGAGAAGCAAGAAAATATATACCAAACAAATTAAAAAATTAATATTAAAAAAGCAAGATATTAGAAAAAAATGTTATGGGAAAAAAATAAATTACTCATACAAATAAGCGAACGAAAACGAACATGTATTTTAATATTAAAATCAGGTTTCAAATAATAGGAATTTGATTATTTTTAAAATTATGTCAGACGCATCTCAATATAATTAGCAGATTCGCGGTATTTAGTTTATTCATAAAATAAAAAAAAATGGTTGACAATTATTTTATTTTGCATATTTTCAATTTTTTAGTGCTAATTATAGTGCTAATTTTTGAGCTTTTAAGTGCATATTAAAGCGCTGAAAGTTTACTTTTTTAGTGCTATAACTTCAGAGCACAGGTAATAATAAAGCTCACTGATAAATGATAATAATTAATAACAATTTTAATAAAATACACTTGCAGTTTAAAATAAATTATAAATTAATAATAATAAATTAATTAATTTAAATCAATTTAAGAAAAGAGAATTGTTTTGCAAGCATTATCAAACTATGACAATTACAAAAAAATGTGTGCGTAAGTCCACGCGCAACAGAAGCAAAACTTCTTGCAAATTAAAAATTAAATAATTTTGTTATTAATATACATTAATTATATCAAATTTTTAACATAAACCAAAAAATTCACAAAACACTTTTTCGAAACTAAAATGTTTAAGTTAGAAAATCTATTTTCGTTGACAGTGCAAGATTTGTGCTGTGATGATGGGAAGACAGATGACTTTCAAAAACACGCGTACTTTATACAAAACTGAAACTAACGTTCTTCTATCCCAAGTGGGCAAGTGTCTCCAGGACTTGCTTTGGACCACTGCAGGTATTTTAGAACGGCTGTCTCCGACTTGTTACAGAAGCAGATAGACATATGAAATTGACAACCATTCATCACGATGCCCAAGTAGAATGCCTCAGTAATCACATCATAAGGTTATTCCAAAAATTTCTACATCTCACAGATGCCCAAAAATGTACTAACGGCCACTACTATCAAAGACGCAACCATCGGCAAGTACAAACTCCTGTTTTAAACACTATCAAATTCAAATTCCGTAAGGAATAACCCTTTACTATCTCTAAAGTTTTACATCGCCTAGCTTTTTACTCGTGGTAGAGCATTCAGCTCTTCTAGAAGTGAGTTCTTATGACAAATCCCCATTGTCGAATTGAAAAGAAAAATGCTCCTTTTTATGGCAAACTGAATTTAATTTATTTTTGAAAGATGAAATTCAGTAGCTAACAGTTTCACTTTTAGCAGATTTAATAATTGGGTGTATTATGTGACTCGTAAATTTAGATGCACATTTATCATTAAGCGTACTCGTGCTAGCATCTAATTTTATTAATCTTATTAGTGTAATTGTACTAGCAAAATTTGTACAAAATAAATCAATTTAATGTTTAATAAGAATTTTAAATAAAAACGTACTTTGTAATTTTATTATAATTGTTTCTTTCAAATACCTGCTGATACGCTACTGGCTGAGTAAGATCTGCTCGTTCTCGTTCACTGTGATCCGCAGTTGATTTGTACGGTTTTTTTGTTAAACATCTGCTTTATTCGCTACTGTTGGAAAATTATCAGCTTCCCAACTGTTTAAAAAAATTTTGCTTTTCGTATTCTATACAAAAATCTACGTGTTTCGTGTTTATTTACACAAAATAATTCCTCCAGTTTAGATAAGTAATTTCAATTTCTAATTTGTTGAATCCAAGCTTCCAATATGTCTACTTCGTAATTTTTAATAATAAAAATTCAATTTCAGGAATCAATTTAATGCCGCAAATGAAAATTCGAACTTTGACAAAGATGACAACTTTGAAAATTGACAAAGATTTTCCGTCTCAAAATTTAGCTCGCCTTTCATAAAAACTTATAAAAGTTTACACTCGCAAAAACAAATCGTCGCTATAACCAAGACAAAACGCAAAAACGACCCAATTGGACGACCTCTGCGCGTCGAGTCCTTCTTCTGCCGCCTGCAATGTCAATTTTTCAAAATCTTTGCTTCAAACTTGAAGAAACAAAATTCCAAAACGTAACTTAATTTTCCTACACCCCCGAACAATTGTTATATTCGTCTATTTTCAGATCACATCACCTTTTATAAATCGTCGTGTTGAAAGTTTATGTGTAATTGTGTTTAACATAAAATTATACTGCGTGTTTTGTCTCTCAAAAATAGTTACTTCTATCAAAACAAAGCGGTTAAAAACCCAAAAATAAAGTTTGTTATAAAAATACACTATGTACTACTTATTCCGCTCCTTAATACAATCTTTCTCTTTTATTATGTAAATACCGTCCAGATCCTTCACTTTCTTTTCTCGCTTCTACCCTATCTCCTCATGTACATAGCTGTTTATATTTATCGCCTAAACCCCTAAAAGTTGTTTTTCCAGATTTTACAACAAATAATAACGAGAAATTAAATAGATTACGCCAGCATCGCTTTTGTTACAAGAAGAATATCAAATGCATTATTATTGTGTCTAGACGGCAACAGAAAGGAATCGGGAGATAAGTTTCACATAAGAGGGGGTCCTAAATTTGTACGAAAACTAAAATGTGACACCAAAGAATAGAATAACCCTTGCAAGGGTTCCTCGGTTTAACAATTATTGTTAAATGAATAATTTAATAAAGAGTATTTTAATCGTAGTCGTAAATTGTTCTCGTCCGATCACGGAAGTCAAGCAATGTTGAGCGTGATTAGTACTTGAAAGGTGACTGCTTGAGAACATCGCGTGCCAGCGTCTTACTTTTTAATAAAAAACTATTCCGATTGAAATTTTCGCAACGATCGAAAATTGTTGCCCTGCTTCAGTACAGAAGTTTTACAGAAGTACAGAGATAAAAACATTTAAATAAACGTTCGTCACTTTTGATGTGTGTTAAGGGATTTACGTATTATGAGTAAGGATAATGCAATGTGGGTTTTGAAAAGTAATTTCATAAAAACTACAAATTCTTATTTTTTTGATATTTATTAGTAGCATTGTTGTATAATTTTATTAAAAAATATTTATATTTGTAGGAGTTACGCGACTTTACGTTATTGTACGTGATCCCTGCAATTACGGATCAATACATATTGGAAACAATAATATTTTTTTAAACATGAGAAGATTAAAAACAGAAAACAAGGTCCATTTTAATGTAAAATTATCAGAGTTAAACAATTGTCATAAAATTATTATCTTATTGTTTAATTTATGACGAACGTTCGCCTTCTGATCCTTGATGTCTGAAAAATTGAAGAAGCATGAAGCTACTGAAACACGCATCGTGTCGATAAAGCACTATAAAAAACTGCAAGCCACAATTAATTCTAGCTAATATTTTATAAAAAATTTGAATATATCAAATTTTGCAAGTGTTTACAAAACTGTCTTGAGAAATAATATCTAGTTTATACGTTCTCTTTCAATTTCTGTAAACTACATTTCTGATGAACTCTACCTTTGGATGATTATACCAATGTATTATGTTTCGAACTTACTAATTTCGTAATCGATACCCTTCAGTAAATTTATATTAACAAAATAATTTAATTAAGATTAAACAGTTTCAATCGAACTATTATAGAAGTTTATAAATAAAAATTATGTTTACAGAAAATCAACACTTTTCTTAATAAAAAAATTTTATGTTCGCTTTTTTCAAGTTTAGAACTTTGAAATTTTCAATTTGTAATATATATTTTTAGTTTAAGCTAACCAGTTTTCCGATACTAATTAATAATAATTATGCTATATACACCTGATATAGAGTTAGTTTTATTAATTGAAGTTTGTATGCTTAGCAAGCATGAATAATGTCATAATAATTCTAAACATGTCCACTATTTAGCTGCTTGCACACAACCATATACAAGAGGGATTCAAAGCGTCAACATAAGACACAAGTTTAGCATATTCTGATGTCAAGCTTCAGAAATGCTTCACATAAAGCGATACTAACACAAAACAACTTCGAAATAACTTCAAACTTAACTAACTTGAAATTTAATAATAGAAATAATAAAATATCAGATTAAATTATTAGATAGTTTTTTTATTACAACTGGAAATATTATTTAATAATATTTTGATTAAACTTGTGTAATTTAAAGTTATACTGAAAATTATGTATTTATTTAGTTACAAAAAATTCATAATGTGTTTACCTACAAAACATAAAGTAAAAAAAGTTGACCAAGCAGAACTTTTCTAGTCGGTAAAAAAGTTCAAATTATTAATGCGAAATTCGTAATGTACAAAATTTAAATTTATCACGTTTCAGGAGCTATAATATTCTTATACTATTTTATATTTTATAAATGCTGCCATACTTTTTGCTGCAATAATTACTACTGTCGATTCATACTGCATTAGTGTTTCTCTTATCTCATTCCTAGTTGTTCTTGTATATTTTTTCATGTCATTATTAGTTTTATGAAAACCTAGCAAATTCAGACTAATACCAAATATTGCATGTCATTACTGGTTAAGTTGATATCTAATACGTGATAAACTGATAGTTGAGTATAATTATAATTTAGCTTCATGTCTATAATTTTTCCATTCCTTAAAATAAACGCAGAAGATTAAATCCGTAATTGCTATTGAACGGTAACAGAAAATACAAGAGCTACGCGTACGATTTTTCAAATATTACGTAATTCATATCAAATTTTCTAGAAAAACCAAGAAATGCACAAAACATTTTTTAAAACTAAAATGTTTTAAGTTAACACAATATAAATACACCGTATGTATTGTAGCGGTATTCTCCTACTTTGTAGGATAAAACCCTTTGCTATCTCAAAAGTTTACCTCGGCTAGCTCTTTAATCGTCGGAGAGTATTGAGCTCTTTTCCAGAAGTCGGTCCCTTAGACAAAACTCTATTGTCGGTAGAAAGAAAAATGCTCTTTTTAAAGCAAACTGAATTTAATTTATTTTTGAAAGATGAAGTTTGGTAGGTGACAGTTTCACCTTTAGCAGATTTAAAACTTAGGTGTATCGTGTAAACTAGTTAGTTTAGATGCACATTTATTGTCAAACGTACTCGTGCTAGCATCTAATTTTATTAATCTTATGGTGTTAATGTGCAGACAAAATGTACAAAATAAATCAATTAATGTTAAAAAAATTAAATAAAACTGTACTTTGAAAATTTTTTATTGTTTAAAATGTACCTGTTGATACGCTACTGACTGAGTAAGATCTCGTTGTGGTCTTTGTTGTCGTCTACTGTGATCCGCAGTTAAATTGTACGGCTTCTTTAATGCACTGGAAAACATGTGTCTCATTCGCTACTGCTGAAACTGGCTTCTTATTAATTTCAAAAATTGCTCGCTGCATTCCTCACAAATTTCTACGTGAATTTTGATTAATCACCCTTAATAATTCTTGCAGTTTCGGTAAATCACTTTTTAATTCTTGCTTTGCAAGATTTCGAGATGACGTCTGCTTTCTTTTGCAATACAAAATATGTTTTCAACACCTGGATTTTTTGAATAATTAAGATTAATTTTCAGGAACCAATTTATGAAAACTTGACCCTTCGAAACTTGACAATCAATCTCCGCTTCAAAGCCATTTTCACCATTCACAAAAGTGAAAATATTTGCACTACCAAAATTTATTGTTCCTAACCAAGACAGTTTGCAAAATCGACAAACTTGACAACACTAACGCCCGGTTTTTCAATCGTTGGTTAACTTTTTGGTTTGGTTACCCTCACTTTCAAGTTAACCTATAGTTAGAATTTATTTGCGTTTTTCAATTTATATTCAGGTGTTGGTAAGGTAACTTCTAGTTTACTGTACATCTGAACTATTAAACGTGATTATAACCCTAAATATTTGAGTGTAGTTGTCAGTAGGTTGACAGACGTCGTTGTATGATTGTTTTTATTGGTGTTCATAATAATTATTGTTTCTCATTTTTATTAGAATCTGTTACGAAACGATAAGCAATGATAATTTTAGATTTTTATTAATAGTTATAATGAAATATTTGATATAAACAAATACCTACAAAATAAATTATTCTTCTGATATGGAAACAAATAGTAAATAATGTGTCTTGAATTTTACTCAAGAAGAAGAAGAACTTTTAGTTACTATTATAGAGCAACATAAAAATCTTTTAGAATCCGAAAAACTTGTGTTTTTACTTGGAAAGAGAAAGATGCGATTTAGACCTGAGTTGAGAATGCATTTAACAATATTAATAAAAGAAATTTGTTTTGTTAATATTCTATTATGAAAAATTTCAGTATAATCGCATCCAAGTGACTGTATTTTCACATGTGTGCAATTCAATGCACCTACGCATTTGGGAAATTTTACGATACTATAAAAATCTTGTCGAATTTTAAGCACTTCTTCATTTTAAGACATTTTTATATATTGAAGTCGCAAACTTGCAAGAACTAAACTGACTCGTAATACAATTTTACTTGCAGTAGATTTGCTAACCTCAGAAAAATTCCCAGTTGTTCTTAAAAACGAACCACTTGCATAAAAATTCAACGTTACCAATAGTTGGTCTCGAGCAATTAATATAACGCCTATTATTATTGACTAGTATAAGAAATTAAATTCTTCATCTTCTCTAGTATATTTTCTAATGTTCTTGGCGTAAGTCGAAATCTATTAAAAAAGTAAGTACCACTGTATTTTTCAACAAACTTAGGCCTCTAACGAATTATTTTTGGCCTCCTTATTTCTTCATCAATCCTATACGTATTAATATCGCAATGGTAATAATTCATAGATAACAAAATTAATAATTTCAAAAAATTAATTAACTTATTAAATTTTTCTGAATGAAAACTATGACAACTATCACAATTTACGGTTAAAAAGTGTTAGTAATTCGCCAACATATAGTTAACCCACACCCCAAGTGTTGGTAAACATAATCACAACGTAACCAACACTTTACGTTAACCTGCAATTGAAAAACGTAATTTTTAACCTAACTAATAGTTAACTATGAACTAATAGTTAACCAACGATTGAAAAACCGGGCGTAAATCTTAAACGTAATTCAAATTTTTGTACACTCCCAAACATTTTTAATCACTTGTGTTTAGGTCATGGTATTTTATACAAATTAATCATGTAAGTTTTTGTGTAATAGTGTTCAACATAAAATGTTTCTGCTTACTCCACCTTTCAAAACGATTGTTTCTTTCAAGGCGAAGCGATTACTGACTAACAAACCTGAAAATAAAGCCTGTCATAAAAATCAACGACAATGTTATTATCGCAAATGTTTTCACTATGGCATCATCAGGTGATGAACTAGAAAAAAAAAACAAAAAAAATTTTGTATTTATCGTCCAAATTGGAAAAGAAAAAGGAAAAGGGTAGGAAGAAAATATTTTTGAAAAATTGCTGTTTTAGTGTGCTTTTACTAGAGGGCAAAGACAAAATTAATCTAAAAAAAATAATGTAGGTGGAGTATTTTTTTATTAATGCGGGAAATAGGAGAAGGGTATTATCATTACCATTAAACAATGGCATTATTTATTAAAAATGTTTAGTAGGAGTGAGTTATTTAAATCAAATTGACTATTTAATAGTGCTATTATGTAGCAAGCTATATTATTCATTTAAATGGTTTTTGAATAATATTATGTAAGTTATGAATTAAATTTTATTTCAATTTCATGTAACAGTTAAAAATTAATTTTATGAAAAATATGAACATTATAACAAATCAATACGTAGATCTGTCCTGTATATTTCACCAAGTTCGTACACATGAAATCTTGAAATTGGGGCAATCTACAACTATTGTAATTTTTAATTACAACTAACGTTTCAATATAAGTTTTTTTTTGGGTTTGTTTAGTTGTCCGGTTTAAAATTTTTCAATATAAGTTTATTTATTTATTTTGGTTTCAAGTAGGTATAATTTTGTTTATACAAAAGTCAAAATAATTTGACTTTTAATCAAGTTTGAATTTAATAGCATAACTTCTCAATCAGTTAAATATTTTTCCAGGTTTGCCTGATGAAAATCTGAAATTCGAAACATAAAATTATAACATATTATGTAGCAATGTATTGATATGTAATTCTCTTGGTGTATTTTTTTTATTAAATTCAATAATTTAATTTTTTAATTAAATCAATTTTCAAATAATCTCTAATTAAAATATTTGCTGAAATTTTAATTTCGTTTTCAATGTAAGTAATTTTAAAAATGGCAACACAAATTTTATGCGATACCCATATCGCGGTCCGGCTTATCAACCAAATTTTGTAGTTGCTTGAATAAATTTTTAATATTAAATATAAAACTTTCTTAATTTTTTCAATTGTAATTGTTGATCCAATCCAATTCCACCTTTTATCCTTTTATCTTTAATTTCTTACGTTTAAATTTTATTTTCAAAACCACTAAAATCTTTCTTCAAAATCAATTCAATCCAATATAATAACTTCAATAAAACATTTTATCTTCAAAAACTTTTAATTGTATTCCAAAAATTATAAACTTATCAAAAATTATTCGGACTAATAAATTAATGCGTCCATCACGTCGACCATTTTTTGGCAAAAGGTCTCGTATCCAAGTGATCGGTCCCCAACTAGCAAATTCCACAATGTTACAACTTAATAATTAATACAATAATTTTACAAAAATGCATAGGGTGGGTCCGAATTATTTTGGAACACGACAGTATATCATTCATTTAAATAGTTTTTAAACAATATTATGTAAGGTATGAATTAAATTTTATTTCAATTTCATGTAAAAATTAATTTTATATTCAATGTGTAAAATTTTGTACTCCCCTCCTCTCTGTTTATGATTTGTATTTAGTTTTACGAAAGTTGATTTTCCATCTCTAAGTCTGTGAGATTGAGTGTGTTTTGAAAGATCTACCGGTATAACCAATGTATTTTTGAGAACATTCACAAGTGAGCTCATAAACCCCTGATGTAGTTAAAATGCCTGGTTTTGATTTCGCGTTTTTAATGAATTTGTTAAGCTTATTGTCCGTTTTAAAAACAATTTTGTAATTTATATTTTTTAAATATTTAACAATTTTGTTTAACTTGTTTCCGAGAAAAGTGATTACATTAAAGTTTGCGTTAGTTCTTTTAAAAAAATTTGGAGATATTGAGTTCGATAGAATTTTTTATTTAATTTGGCATTAATTATGCATTGTGCATTTTTTGATTTTTCTAATAAAAATTTGTTATAAATAATATCGAGTTACACTACCTAAACCACTCATCTATTGATTATATTACGTAATTGTATAAAATATTAAAGTAAAATATATACGCTGGTATTTGAAACAATTTCCACTGTTTATAAATCTCACAATCTAAAAACATAATAGCTTATCCACCCATAAAACTGGTTCAACGAAGAAAAGTTATACATATTCATGTAAAATAAGTTTATATTAACACAGTATAAATTAATTGCGTACCTATGTATGTATTCATGAAATTAATAACACTACTGTATTTTAGCTTGTTAAACATTGTGTATTAGTATAATTTTATCCTAACTTTAGGATTAAATTAATAGTTAGAAGATAGAACGATTAATTTAAAAATTTAGGCAGACCAGTTTTCAGTCTAGCAATCTGTTACCAATGCGTGGTTCTACAATCAATCTGATTCCCGAAAGATATTGTATAATATATTGCGATAAGATCAAATTTTTAATATGTTAGATAAAATTGAAATTAAAATTTAATTCGTAACTTACTTATAAGAACAGAAACTATTTAATTGAATAATTATAGTTAAAATTAAACGATTTACATAACATGTTAAAAATTTAATCTGATCATAAATAGTATAACATGTTAATAACTTTAATCATGTTAATAATAACTATATTGTTGTCTTTTAGGAATTTTAGATTTTTAACTTTGGGGTTTAGGGTTTTAACAAAATTTTAAAATAAATTGCTTATACAGTACAACGATTACACTACGTATTATGAGTAATAAATTTTAAGACTGCGGTATCTAATTTTTAATTTAGTAGCGCCATCTGTGTTACATAATATTTTTAACGTTGGTTGCATTTCTTAATAAATTCAGATCCTTCTCAGAAAAAATATACTTCTATTATTTTAATAAATATTTACTTATCTGATTAAAACTTTGTAGTACAAAAACTAGAAATAAAAAAGTAGTAACTTATTTGATAAAAACGGCATAATATAAAAAGCTTTCCAAAAAATATATTGCATCTTACTTTTTAATACATAAATTACGCTTAGCATTACGTACAAGAAGTGGCTTTAAATTAAATGGCATAAAACCAAAAGTTTATGGAGATAATGTAAAAGTAATGTTATTTTCAAATGTGGTGTTTTTAAGAAAATTTTTATATTTCTTAAAGGTAGTTTGTGCTTTGAATTTTAAGCATAAAAATATTATATTTCAAGCTTAAAATATACAATAATTTTTTTATTGTTTTACGGTTGTGGTCTTTAGACTTTGCTTCAACTTTTATTGGAAAGTGAAAGTTTTATTGACTACTTAGGTAATTGATTGAAAATCGTGAGCAGTTTTATAACTTTAGTTAAAATAATTATAGGGTAACAAAGCTACCCATGGTGCTAATCTTAAATACCAAATTCAAATTGAAAATTAAATTGTAAATACTGGAAAGCATGCATTTGCTTTTCAACTAAAATCAACATTTACATTAACAATATTGTAACAAAGCATCATTGGTCCTACCTGTAAATTCAGTTAAAATATAATATTATGATTACAGGATTGCTTGAAAATAAATTAATTGAAATGCTCCTTTCAAAGTAAAACTGAAATGACATAACTTAGTTTTGCTAATTTACAAAGCAAAACCAAAAGAAACTATTTTCTCAGTGTAAATTAATCATTTTGACTAAATTGTTTTATAATTAAAACCTTGTGATCTAAAATTCCATTAACATATAAATTACGTTTTTCGTACAGAAAGGCGAACGAAAATAGCAATTTGCTAAAACCAATAGTTATGCACACATAAACATAATATAGTCATTAAAATCGAATAATTTAATCAGTTAAATATAATTATATTTAAGTCAGTCGTACCTTGAAGTAAATACTTAATATTTGAATTTAATATTAAAAGAATACGCTTTTTCCACCATGCATTTTGCAATAGCAATTTCATGTGTTTGGACTTACCAAATATTAATTATATTATAAATACAAATAATTTTAATAAAATTGTTTATATCATTTGAAAGATTCTTTCGGAAGTTATAATTTTTGGAAGATTAGTATAAATTATAAGAATTTTAGTAACAAATAATTGTGCATTAGTTTCTTTTAAAACACTGGAAGATCTACTTTTTAAAATCAGTTCTTTTTCGAAAACGGTTACGGAAAATAAATAGTATATCTATATAAGGTATAAATTAAACTAAAATTTCTATTACTACTAGCGCCCAATGTTTTAGAAATTTTTTTTTTTTGCAAATAAGAAAAATTTTCTAAATATTTTATTAAACATATAAAAAAGTTGGATGTAAGTTTGTTAAGATATAAAATTATAAAAATTTGACTTAAATCACCTTAAATAATAACAGGGATTAGAAAAATTAACAGTTTCATGTATATTTTTTTAAATTAGCCCCCCTCTCCCGGGTAAGTTTATCTGGTAATTAGACCCCGGGTAAGTTTCATCGTTATCAAAATTAAAAACTAATAATTTAAACATTAAAAGGTTATCAAAAAAATTAGATGAATTTCAGGTTTTCACCGAAGTTGGAAACCTATGCATATAACCTTCTTATTCTGACCAATTTAAAGTTTATTGGCGACCCTTAACTAAAGCTAAGTATAACAGAAAACTAATATTCTGTAAAATAAAAATATACTTTTCACCAAACACTGTTTGATATTCAATAGTTCTCGTAAATTACTAAACATAAATTTATATTAACTCAAATGGACGCCTTATTTTCATTTAGTTAGTTCTACTAACAGCTAAATTATTTTTATTTGTTTTTTTACATTTTACTTTATTTAATATTTTCAATTAATTTTAAAGCACTCAGATATTATTAAACTTCATTACCTCACGCATTAAACAAATGGATTGTTTAATTGTGTTTTCAGTTAAATGAATACTTAATTGAGTCAAAATTACACTATTACCCAAACCAATTTTACACTATTAAGTAAGTAATATAATTATGAATAAAAATAGTACATTGTTTTGTTTTGTGAAAAAGTACGTTTTTTAAAGTGGTATATTATTTTTCTTACCAATTTAACACACAAAACATTTTCTTTTTTAACCTACTCAAACATAAACATCTCAGGTTTGTTATTTAGTTTTTCATGGTAAGTCTAATTCAAATTTATTATTTTATTTTTTTTAAAGATTTCGAAAAAATTGTTTGGACATAATTTCTTGTTTCTTATCATATTTTCTGTTTCTTGATTATATAAGACTGAAGATTGAAAATAAACATAGAATAATCGAATTACTATTTAAATTTTATATTATATTTTTCATAATACCAGCGCAGTGTGGTTTAAAGCTTCAATCAACATGCTACGGAGGGAGACCGCGGTTCAATGCTTGGTCGCGCTGACTGTACTGTTGTGATCTAAAAATCGAGTGTGATCTAAAGCTATGCATCTGGCATAGTTAGCACCCTACGAGAATAATTATGTATAGTACTCACAGAACCATGAGTACCAAGTGTAAAAGCTTGATGCATTAATGCTAAATAACAGAACTATAAAGTGCAAGGAAAAGTATCTCATCCAAAAAACTGCAATAAGTAGAAAGGATCTCAGGATATTGGAATGTATAAATCAAATGTATAAATCATAAATCTACAGAGATTTGAAGTGTCGACGTTTCGGAAGATTTATTCTTCCATCTTCAGAACTGAAAGAAAAAAAACAAAATGAACCCTAAAGCGGGGCGAAAAAGCTGATTACACTCACCATACAAATCGTGATGTTATACTGTTTGACTAAATACATAATAACCACACGGAGAGCAACAAAATCTGAATTGGTCAAACTCAACAAAGTCCGCATTGCATAATTTGTAAAAATAATAAAAGTAAAAAGATACAGACGGTCAAACATTTAAAATTTAACAAAGAAATGTAAAAATATAACTCTGTTTTAAAAGTTGCAATAAAGTAACTGTATAAAATTCTTAAAATTCAATTATGTCAAATATAAAATATAAAAGATAAAGTCTTTTTTCTCTTTCGTATGTAGAATGAGCTGTGACCAATCATATGGTATGGAATAAATTAATCTTAAGGATTCAAAAACTCCCGCCAATGTTATTACAAATTATTGCTATGAAATTCGCCCCGCTTTAGGGCTCATTTTGTTTTTTTTCTTTCAGTCCTGAAGATAGAAGAATAAATCTTCCGACACGTCGACACTTCAAATCTTTGTAGTTTGATTTATACATTCCAATATTATGAGATCCTTTCTACTTAAAACTATAAAGTTTTAAAAATAAGTTAAAAATAAATGAGATATTTTTCACAAGGTATTGTGAAATATTTATTTTTCACTTATATCTTTTCTAAACAATCTAATCCTAACTTATCAAAAGTGGTATTTTTTTATTTTTAGTATTTTTTAGTATTTTAGTATTTTTTTCGGTAATTTTTAAATATTAAATTTTACGCATGTACATATTATGTTTTTTCACTTTACAGTTAAAATTCTATTACTTTAATGTTCTACTTTGTTTTCTTAATAATAATTCATCCTTATTTAACTTTAATGTTAAATTTAGGTAATAATTCAAGGACTAATCGATTCAAAACATTGATATAACTTATAAAGCTAGATTGAATTATAATTTTGCTATCCAATAATTTTAGAATTAATCCTACGACTGCGATATAACAATCCAATACTCTAACTGTCAGTCTATGACTTTGTAAAAATTAGTGCTTGGATTAAAATTACACTTACTAAAAATACATAAAATATCATAAAAAATGTTTTATTTGTAATTTAAATTTATAAAATCTCTCTTAAATGTTAATTTGATATGAAATTCAATTTGGCATTTCGGTTTTGTATTGTTATAAATTACAGTCGATATGTTAACTAACAATAGTTTATTGTAAATTTAATATCGTGCTGTTTACATGAATACATTTATATTGTGGAAGCCCAAAACCAACATTTATTAACTTCGACTAAAATTAAGTTAAAAAAATATTAAGTTGAAAGTAAAAAGTTTATCTGCTACACTTAATTTTATGATGACCAACATTTCTTCCTTTATATATTTCTTATTGTGCGTTTTTATATAGTAGAATTTAGCGGAATTCTAAACAACAGTACCTCAGAATTTTTAATTAAATTCTATGAAAATATTTATTAATTTACTACTTTATTATTTATTTTGTGCTATTTATTTATGCACGAAGAATTATCTCATAATATGTTATCGCGTTTATTGAAATATCTATGCCTGAAACTTTGCAGACATGTTTTTGTCATTCCATTGTTACAAATTTTTAATACATGATAATGTTTTATTAGTTTCATTTTTGAAAGAACTTTTACGCTCGTTTCTATGCTGTTTATAATAATATATAATAATTCAAATTTTTTATTTATTTATCTTGTTTCTTCATATCACAATTGCCCAGGTTAACCCATGAATATTAAACAATATGATTTAAAAAGAAGTACATTTTACTTTACACTAAAAAAACAAAATGTGCCACAGGCGATTTTTTGAGATATTCAAATTCTAACGTTTTAAAATGATAAGATGCTTATTTATTTATCAACCCTATATAATATTACAAAGAGCTAAAATATGCAACCTTTTTTAATCTCCACAAATAATCTCCACAGAAATTACTTTTAAGTTTTCCTGTTATCACAATTTGCAAAATATACATTTAATTGTGGCAATAGTTAGAACATCAGCAAGCAAAAGAAAATTACTTAAAAGTGATATATCTTTAGGTACACAATGGTTGAATTCGAATTAGTGAAAAATCGAGATTTGCTGAAGCAATTTATGTAAATAAGCAAAGGCGTAATAAACGGACGAAACTTTTATTAAACATACTTAAATTAAATGAACATGGTCCTTATCGCCAACAATCCATTAATAAATTTAATTTCTTTTAGGTTAATGATTGTCAGCGTTTATTTGCTTCAACATATTTCCGATTTCTTGTAGTTCTTCATCCGCTGATCTCTTTGGTGCCATGTTAATTTAGACTGATAGAAACTGAAGATTCATATTTAATCGGGGTTTCCTCCTACTTATTCAAATGAGGCAAATAATACGCATGTAATGTAAACACATGACAGTTCATATTATGTGTGTGTGTTTTATATGATCAAGAGTTAGTCCGGATTACAAGACATATAACATTAAATTTACACTTTTTCATTAATCCGGATTACAAGGAAATTCGAATTGGCACATATGTTCAATTTAACAGAGCTTTACTGTATATGCCTGATGACGGGAAATTTCTTTAAAGTAATCTCGCAACCGGTCTCGTAGTTTATGTAATTGGGTTGCCATCTGCATGTATGTTTCCAAATCGGCAGAACAGTTTCTGTAGTAGCTTCACACTACCAAAAATACACTTTTTTAACTTAAATAAAAAAAAAACTACAAAATGTGTTTTATTATTTTGAATAATATGTAATGATGGTGGTAAGCAAAGCTGAATAAAAGCATATTATTTAAAATAAAGAACATATTCAAATTGAAAACAATGTCTTATTGAAAACGTTATTCGTTTTCTAATAGTTCTAATAAAAGTTAACGTGAAATTAAAATTTTCAGGAAATTCCATTTTAGCATGTAACCTCAATTTACCCTAAATTAAAAAACAAACTTGACTGAATAAATTGAAAACCAAAGTCAATAATTCCACATTGTAATTTAGCTAGCGATCACACCAGGCCACCGCATCGGTTGGGACTCCTAGGCATGTTGTTTTGATAGCATACATCAGAAGATTAAAATTTTGTAAATGAATAAAAAGGTTAATAGCAAGAAGTGTTTAAATTGTAAAAACATTAATTAATTATGAAATTGGTTTCATCGAGTAAAACATTTAGTTAAATAATTAATTAGGTTCATTTTGAATTAATAAAGTTAGTTTTGAAAAATTCAACTGTTAATTAACCAATAGGTTGTTACTAAAACTTAAATAAAGCTTATACCTTATAGGTAAGGTATAGGAGTTATTAATAACCCTTTGGTAGTTTGCGTCAGATTATTATCCATTTTCTTCTAGTTTGTAGATTTGGTATATTATGCTTCAAAGTTAATTGTTATTTTGCACTACCGTAAAATTAATTAACCTGAGCTCTGTTTATTTGATGACTTCAAAAATGAGTTGGTGTTCTACTTTTAACTAAAATTCAATTAAGGAAAACAATATCATAAGTCTTTTTGTTCGGAAATGCTCCTATTTATTTTCATAGAATGCATTTTTAATAAACTAGGATTAAATTTTCTACTTTTATTTCATGGAAGTTTATTTAATGAAATTTCTGCAATTCAATGAGAAAATATATTTTTTACTTTTTATCTTATTAGGAAATCTGCACTCGGTGATGAGAAAACGTGAAATCTTGTTGTGTAACAGTCACTTTGTTTTAATGAAGTCACGTACACCAACAAAAAAAGGTTATATTTGAATTTTTAACCAGAAATGTTAATTTAGTGTGTATTTTTTAACTTAGGTTAAGAATAGGTAAACATTTGAGCATGAACCAAGATAAAGGTTGTCTTCTCCTATAAACGATTGCAATATATTTTCAATTACGCTTTTCTTTATATTCTAAAAACATACCTAAGGCAAAATTGATTGGTTATAGATGATGCTGAAAATAATGGCCTTATAAAAAAAACTCTAAGTAGAATGCAAAGAACAAAAACGAATAAATTTGATATTCAAATCAAGAAACGATACACTTTGATTTTCAATCCAATTCTATTCCACTTCTGAATGTTGAGTAAGAGTCAAATTTAAATTTAAACAAATTTTAAACTTTCAATATTGTACCTAATCATTTAAAACCAACGCGAATTTTGCTTTTCTTATTTATTATTTTCGCGCGTATTTTTTGGGAATCAATTTTTGAAAGATGTTTTGACATTTTTATTGAAGTGCGTGCATATATGTTTACACTACGTAACGTTGAAAATTCGAGGTGACATCAGAAGAGAATATTGCAAAGCTGCAGAATGTTTTTCTAAAATGCGTTTTCAGATGAAAACTGACATGCGCAAGGCGCAGAATCTGATGCTCCGGGCAGCAGCTGACTACCCTCCCGGAGTTTTCTCCGGGTTTTCACTTCGTGCGGTTTACGTTATATCGAAATATTGGTGCTACCATAGATAAGTCTATTAGTTATCATAAATAATTCTAAGTGGATAATTTGATACGCATACACCATTTATTACTTTAAGGTAATTTTAATTTTTAAATATTTTTTTTAATTTTTAAATAAAATTACGTTGAATTTATTAGAAAACGTAATTCTTGTATTTTATTTATTTTTTAAATTAAATTTTATCCTGTTGACTTATTTAACGCCACTTTAATGGTATTAAACGTTTAATTGCGCAATTTGTAAGCTTCTAAACTCATAATAAAAATGAAATAGCAAGTAAGAAGAGTAAAGCAATTGCTTTTCTTAATTTGGTATTAAATTTCAAAATGTATAAACAATATTTCGTTATTGAGCGTTTAAAAATATGACAAATGAAATTAATTAGGAATTTACAAGTTTTATCAGAATTTAAGCGACTTTTAAACACAATTAAAATATAATTTTAATTTAATTGTCACGGTTTTTCAAGTAATTGATTTGTTGTATAACGTAGTAATTGAAAATTAAGCAAATTTCTTAACTAACTTATGACTAACTCTCAATGAATTAATAGGTATTTGCTTCTAAATTTTAATCTAACAAAAATAATTTAAATTTTATAATTATTTTGAAAATAAGACAAAAATAATAATTTTTTATAAATTTTAATTTCAAATGAATTTAAAGCATATCTTGAGCGCTAATTCATATTTTTCGTCAATTAAATAAATACAAAACTAAAATGTATTTAAAATAGCCGGCTTTATTACATTATACAAACTGAGCTTTATAGAGGCCTTTCAAGTTCAAAGGTAAGAATTATATTCAACCCACGACATTTCGCGGCGTAGGTGTAGAACAAAATATTAAACTTTGGTCCCAAGGATATATTGTGACAAAAATAAAAAACATAATAATATTGATTATCTTTTAGTATAGGAAAATGCTATAGAATCGCTCAATAGTTTTCTATTCAACGATGAACGATGAATGAACCTACTCGTAATATCTTCGAAGAGAAAACTCAGTTCGCTTAGCTCTTTTTATCTAGCGATTGAAACACTGATCTAGAAGAAGAATTGAGATTTAAAGTTCCAGAATTGGCATTTTAGCTTCGTCTTTGACACGATAAGAACAATAGACTCTTGATCCATTTTTTAACGAATCATTTTCTTGATAAAAGAATTTAAAAAAACAAGCAGAATTAGTGACAATATGGTACTCGATATACATCCTTTTAGAGATGTGAAACAGAAAATTTTATTTTACTTCGTAAAAAGTAGCACAGCAGGAAGTTGTTCCAGTTGCTCCTGCATTAAAAGGCTTTTCCCTTTTTGATATTTTGCGTACAGATTTTCAATGGGTTTCCTGTTATCTCGCAAAGTTTCCAGTTTGGAATCAGCATGTTGTTATCCGTTCCTTACTTGAAAAGAAACTTCATTTTTCTAATTCTGATAACGACTTATCTCTTTATATTATGTCTTTTACTATATACAGCTTCAACACTTTGTACAGCTAGTTGCGGAATAAAATTTTAAGTACATATGCTTTTATTCTAATTAATATTTGCAACAGTTGTTTGCTATTTCTAAATAGACTCCCTGTGCTGTGATGTAAAATAGGCTTTCAATACAAAGTGAATTGCTTAGATTTTCATAAAATTTATAATTTCATCAATAATTTGATAAAATTGCTCAAGTTTTTAAATTCACATTCGTTGAACAAAATAACGCATTACATGACTAGTCACATAAATAGCTATTAAAAATATTTAAAAATAATAACAAACAGAAATACTATAAAAATAAAGTATGAGTAACCAGAAACGGATGCGGTAAAGTTAAGGTTAAAAATTAAGGTTTTATTTTCAAGGGGTATAATATATAATTTAAGACGTAAAATTTTCTTTAATTAATTAAAATATTTTAATTAATATTTTATTATTAAATATTAAAATTTCATAAAATTAATTTGTGATTTAAGTTTTACTCGTTTAATTAAAACGAAAATAGAACAATTATAATTATTATTGTTATTATAGAGAAGCAATGAAGGAAAAAATTATTGTTGAAAATTTTAAATAACGACAAAATGCACTAGTACATAAGAGAAATTCCTCTTCTTCTTCTTCTCCTTCTTTAATTAGGTCTGCGACCCGTTTTTGCTTAACAGCAACCTCGGTGATGTTCCGAAGTTACTATTAGTGCTATGAGCATATTTATTGCTTTACATCCAAGGTTTTGTTGTTGATGAAGGCAAGTCATCAAGCCAGAGGGACCGCCGGTTTTACGTGCCTTCCGAAGCACGGAGACGATCATAAGAAATTTTAGACTCTCCCCGGATTCGAACCGATTACCTTAATGTCAGCAGTTATTCAGCTAACAAACTAGGCTAATGACCGTCTCATAAGAGAAATTGAAATTATAATAATTCAAGCAAAATTATTAGTAAAATTTAATGATACATTTTATGTTAAAACTTTGAAATAAAAAATATAAAAATATTTATTAGATGAATTTATAGAAAATACCGTTGAAACTTTTATAAGGGTTTATTCAAAACATGTGAAGATCGTGAGATACGCTTATCAAAAGTCGTCGTGTGAATTGTTAGCAATTCTTAACCTTGTAAATTTTCAAATTGCGCTACTACTTAAATCTTTTGGTTGACTTGCGCTAAGCCTAAAAATTTCTCCTAAATTTGTAGTTGTAGGAAGCTTATTATGCAGTAATAGCTTGTTTACTGATAAGCATGCTTTTACCAAGACAATCGGATCAAATTTAGTGTGACTAAACACAAATCTGAAAATTTAATTGGCTTGTGCCCAGAGTTATTTAAATTTTAATAAAACTATGTATACTAGACTATTATAGTTTTAATTTTATATCGGTATGAACTAAACTAAGCATAAATCACTTGCCGTGATACCTTAGCTTAAAAAGAAAGGGGGGCGATAAATTCTTTGATAAGTGCTTTAGCAATTCACGATTGAAAATAAGAAAATGGGAAGAAAGCTTCAGGGTAATCTAGGTAAATTAAGATCTAAGTAAACACTAAATAGATATTTTTTCCTGGTATTTGTATGTAGATTAACATAATATTATACAAAATTAAACACTTATTATTGTCCATAAAATAAAAGTTAATCTGTAAACTAAATGCAGCGATAGTAAAATCAAACTAAGTACAATGCGAAACAAATAATTTATTAAATATTCAAACTAAGCAAATGTTAAAGTAATGAATTTTAACTGTTCAGTAAAGAATACATACTTACATAGAAACATAATATTTAAAAAACAAAAAACGTAAAAATAATGAGAAACAAGAGAAAATATACCAATCAAAATTGAAAAAATTAAAAAATTAAGAAATTTATTTTACTTTAAAATGAATGTGTGTGCTTACCAAATAACCAAAAACTAAACATGTCACGTGTCTGACTGAAATTTTAAAATTAACATAAAAATGTCAGTCAGACACGTGACATGTTTAGTTTTTGGTTATTTGGTAAGCACACACATAGTATATAAATTTCTTGATTTTTTAATTTTTTCAATTTTGTTTGGTATATTTTCTCTTGTTTCTCATTATTTTTACGTTTTTCTCATGTTAAATACAAATGATGATCAATAATAATTGTAAAATAAGAGCTTTTATGACGTATTACAAACTTTTTTATTTATAAATTTTTATCATTTCTATAGTAACGTAATTTTTTAGAATTCTACTTCTTGTTTATTCAGATATTCTAAGTTCGAACCTGTTAAATGTGAATTATTGTCATTTTTTAGTGTAAATATTATGTTTCTATGTAAGTATGTGTTCTTTACTGAACAGTTAAAACTTATTATTTTAACATTTGTTTAGTTTGGTTATTTATACATTGCATACTACTAAAATATACCACAATAAATACTTAAAAATGTCATTTTTTAAGTTATTTTTCTATAAATAATTTATTATAACTAAAATTAAAAAAACAAAAGATATACCAGCAAAATTATTTACAAACTAATCCTGAGGGGATTAAATCTAAACATACAAGCTAGACTTCTGAATTAATTATAATTCTTATACAATATTAAAACTAAATTAACCTTTGCGCTTTACTGACTATAGTTGTTTTTTTCTTTAAGCCGCTAGGTGCAGTATTCAACTCTACATTTCACTATAGCCTTACGGGAACATTTGTGTTGAACAACATAAAGTTTATTTTCGTACAAACAAACAAAAATAAAACATTAATAATAACGATTTTTTTGAGCCAGTGGGTAAATTTCTTAAAGATAACATAAAAATAATACAAATAATTTTCAAATTTATTTTATTGGCCAGTTAGAAATCTCAACAAATTTTTGTGTATAAATATACCTCGATGACATACTCTTTCCTAACAATAAGATTTACTGAAACTTCCTCAATAAAATTAATTTTAATATAGTAAATTTTATAGTTTCTCTAAACTCCGTATCGAATAGAATAATAACAATATTTATCTATTTGACAAATTTTTTTTTTTTTAATTTTGGGGACCAATTTTAAAATTACTACATGCACATAATTTTCAATTGATTGTTTGAGACAATTAAATATCGAATATCTACGTTTATTCCTGCTATTCTTCTCTATAGTAACAATAAATGCAAACAATTGTGTTTGACAAACATTACTTTTCAAAATTTAATTTCCTTTTAGCATCATTTTGAATATCAACTGTAAAGCAGGTGCTATCTATTACTCTAAGCATTGTGTTATTGATTTGCAGGATAACTGCTTATTTGTTGGCGCCATTCTCTGTGACTTTGAAAATGTGATTCTATTATTTTTTTGGAACAATGCAAAGTAAACGATCCAATTTTTACAATAAGATTGTTAACACCTCGAAAAATAATTTTCAAACAAATTTAAAGATTATGATTTTTGTCATAAAAATTTTCCTTTGGTAAAGGGAAGCCTCTAATTTACTCTTGTTATGCTACAAAGAAATTAGGTTTTAAAAAGTCCTGAAGGTATATTATTTAAGAAATAAATCATTGTGAAAATGTTTATCTTCATAAATTAAGAACGGAAAAGAGCAAAAGATTTAAATTTTACGCAAACAATCGACAAAGAGAATTCAATTTACCATTTCTAAAAGAATTTTTTATAAAAATACAATACAAACAATTTTTAAGCTTAAATTTAATTTTTCTTAGCAATAAATAATATAGTGAGCAGTGACGGATGTTGAAAAACATAGTAAATGCATTCCAGATGTGGTTTTATTGAAATACTACATTGTAATGTAAGATGGATCGAGGCTCCAAGTGAGAAGTACGTACCTACCGTCGTGATAAAATAAATAAAATAAAAAGTAATTTCATAAGTGGGAATATTTCTACCACAATATAAAATTTCTTGTCATAAAAGCGTCATGCAAATTTTATAAAAAAGAATGCATGTTCCTTCAGCCAGACTCGAGAGAAAATTAGGTTTCAAATATCGGAGATAATTGGAATACACTGAAACATTTTGACTGCTCTACTTATGATTCTTTCATTTCTTTCTCACTAGTCTTAACGATGATTAAAACTAATTTCTTTTAGATAATGTATTAATTCAGATCAAATTGTTAAAATTTAAACTATTTTATCAGTAACTGCTGTTATCGATTTTACAAGCCGATCTGCAAAGTTAATATTGAAACTGAAATATTGGCAAGCGGTTGGATATGGAAAAGTTGCTTCAGTCTTTAGAACATTTATGTGTTTTCTTAAATTTTTGTTTCTCTTGGATAGATTTCGTTTCAACTGTAACTGCTCTGCCGGTCCATTCATTGTCATAGAAGAACGATCGACGTTCTGAAAGTTCCATTTCGATGACAGAAATAAAATGTCGAGCACTGCAAATCAGTTCTACTAGGACCACTTTTTTATATTAAACTTTAGTGTATTAAAAGAAAATCGTCAGCCAAAATTTTTCAAAATATAAATTGGATTACCGTAACAATGGGGTGTTATTATCATTGTTCAATATTTATTTTAACTTGAATGTTTACATTTTATTTTCCTTGCTCAAATTGCTTATAATTCTTATAACGGAACAAAGAGCACCGCAATTTAATCTATATCCAATTTAAAAAATGTTGACAAAGTTTATCAAATCTAGTGACGTACAGCAACAGATGAACAGCTTAACTCAAATTTTTTTCTTTGAACATAAAACCTACAATTACAGATAATAAAACCTTTAGAATTTCAGAAGAAAGCCTTTTTTATTATGGATTGAACGCGCAAATTATTATTTGGAAATAAAACATTTAATCTGGCTTAGCTGTGCTACAAGGCGTTAAAATATCAAACAAACTCAAAATCACAATAATGAAGAGTCTGTTAAAAAAATAAGAAAATACTAAATATCTTATTTTCGTTATTAAGATTCGGTCTAACAAACGAGCTCGCGTGTGTTCAGCCATTCAACATTTTACCATTATAAAAGCTACAGAAATTTTCTACTTAGAAGTCTAATAATGTCATCAAGACGACTTGAAAACGAAAAATGTTCTGATTTATAAATTCAGTTAAGAATAGAAAGCGGACATAACAAGATTAAATTGAGACTTCTTGTTCTCTTACGTCTTACATCTATTTATCAAAAGGACAAAACGCTGTTCCAGTCAGGTTGACACAAATCTGAAATCTGTTGTATAATCAAATTTATTTTGAGTGAATTAATCTTCTACAATACAAAATATATTATAATATCAGAAAATTAATCATAAATCAATATAATGTATAGTGTTGATGAAACAAAAAAATATGTAAACCACTTAAGCATGATTGAAGATGAACAAACACGTCATGTTGAAAGTTCAACACCTCCGCTTTACAAATTAATATGTTTTATCGCAAAGTTCTCAACTCGTAACTTTATTATAGTTTCAAACTAGATAATTTAAATGCACTAAAAAGATTGTGCTCTATTTGAACTATACATTCAGACTCAAAAACACATTTATTCTTGTCTTGCAAGTTACATCATCATCATCATCAACATTCCCATCATGAATTAGGTCCTTGACCTGTTCTAACCCATCTTTCCTCGGTCTTCTGACCAAGATACATATATAATTTTTCGTATTATATTAATTGCATTGCAAGTTACACAACAGCAAAATACTTTTATCACTTTTGGCATCTTTTTCTGATTAATTATTACATAATTTGTACTATTTAAAAGTAACATAATGACCTTGCGGTTATTTATACAGCGCTACGTCACTGGTGGAGTGTAAGTACTTGCAAGCAACGTAAATGTTGTTTCGATGAACCCCAAGAGATATGTTGTCTTCTGCTTGTAACTGCATGTAACTTAATTATAAGGATCCTTTAGTTGCTTTCTGTTGTTCAAGCTTCCTTAGCTACATCAGCCAATTTAAGGACTTATATCACAAGAAAAGACTAAAATCTTTTGTAATATCACTATTTTCTAAATATCTAATGTACTTCAAGCTACAATAAAATGCTCTAGATTTATATTTTTAACGTACTATGTAATGTAGATAAACATAAACGTAGCAGTTTTATAAGCTGTCGTATAATCGATTTTTGAAATTTTAGTTATTTAAAACTATTGAACACATTTATTTGTTTTACGACATATTCTCTACATTTATTCTAATATATACGACTTTTGCTAAAACAAAATGAAAATAGTATACTGTCGTGAGCCGTAAGAGTCGACACCTACATTTACATATACACACCATTGCGATTGTAGTCGCAGTCTTAAATAATAAAATATGGAGCTTTTACACAATAGAGAATAAATAATATTATTACGTACTTAAATAGCTATGTAAGCATTAAGAGTGCAAATAATACTTTTCCCTTTTCCCCCCGAAAAAAAAAATTTATTAATCTTTTTTCTATAATATAGCAACAATTTTAACTATTTTCAGAATTCACATTGTTAACTTTTACTTTGTGCGTAAAGAAAATGAAAACTGTGTACACTTTCACGTTGTGAATTTTTAAGCAAATATTACGAATGTTTAATATACATATTTTAACAAAACTTTGTTAATTTTCTTTGTTAAAAATTACAGTTAAAACTTTGCAGATTTAAAACATTCTTGAGGTCTTGAGGTAAGATTTGAATATAAAGAATTAAAAGTTAAATTATTTTTTCTTTATTTATTTTATTTATTTTCAACATACATTTTTAAGTTGATTGTGTAACATCTGAACTTAAAATTATCCCACTTATTTCGTTAGTTTACCTCGGTTCACCTCCACCTGTCAATCGGTGTGTTAGCTCCGGGATTAAGCTAAGAGATTAATAAATAAAGCACTTTAAAAGCATAATCTAAAATACCTTTGATAAATAATCGCCTACAAATTACCCTTCATAAACAGTAGAGCAGACAACTTAATTTCGAATTATCTAGAAGACTTTAGATTGAACTTTTCAAGATTGCTTCTTAGATACCACTTAGTGTTAAATGAATATATTGCCCTGATTTATATTGAATCTGATCTTAGCAGTGTTTTAATTTAAATAATTTGTATTTAAGCACCAAATTTTTTGTTCAGCGCTGCTTGACGAACAGGAATAGAAAAAAAACTTTTGTGGGATAAGAAAGCCGTGAAGTCGATCGTGTAAACCGCTCTAATAAATTAAATATAAATTGATTAAAATAAAGAAATAAAGTAAACATTTTGATAAAGTATGTTTTAATTATTAAGTAGAAGGTGTTTGTAGATAAATCAAGAATTACAAAGTAAACAAAGTAAACAATAATACAAATGAAGGAAAGAAAATAATTTAGTAAGTAAGCTAACAAATATTTAATTACAAAATAAAAAATAGTTCATTGCAAAATCATAAATTAAAAAATAATAAAATTATACTAACCAAGTTATCAAATATTAAAAATAATTAAAAGAAAGCAAACGCGTTGGAAAATAAATTGGCAATATAGTATTATATGATATAAGACGATTGAAACATAGATACTCTTCAGACTGCAAACTTACTATGAAGCACGTCTTTTTTAATGCAGTTGAAACACAAAGGAGGTTTACTGATTAAAAAAATTTTATAAGCAAAGAGCTTTCAGATGTAATAAAAACAATAAAACAATATTTTCTCGAATTTTTGCGTCTTTAAAATCTAAGCCTGTAAATTTCTAGACAAAATATTTACGAGAAAATCGTGTTTGTTCTCTACGCTTCGGGAGCTACGAGCCGTTTTAACAAACGTTGTACTCCCTAAAAATATCTCTCTAGACCGGTCCTAAGCGGCTAAGGTGCAGATCTTTGCTTTTAAGTTAAATTCAGTTCAGATTACAACACGCTGTATTTTAGTTTCTATGTAAATATTTATTCTATAAATAAATTATAGAATATTCCAAAATAAAACTTTTTAATTTAAAATATTTCACAACTTTATAATTTAATATAATATTAAAATATTAAGATACGTATTTACGTGGAGTGCACGGACCGCCAACACAATGGGCTTTTAACGACTCTTACGTGCAAAATCAATATTTAAAATTCAATTATTTAGAAATGTTATAGAAAAATGTATGTAAATCCGCTGTTTATTCGCTTCGTAATATCCTCTTTCAAATTCTGCAAGAAACTTTATTGTATCTGTAAAAACCTGTAGGTCTATTTAGCGTGCTACATTCGAAGGATATAATTGTTTGTAAAAGTTTTTTAATCAAAATTTAAAAAAATAACTAGATTAATAGCTCAACAAAAAACTGCTGGAAAGAAAATAGTCAAATAAAAAGGCTTTATTTATTTGTTAACTTGGTTTATTAATTTTATTATCTAAATACAAGTAATGTAATACTTAATGTAATGTAATAACAATAGCAATACCTATAATATTATTTAATTTTGTAAACTTTATTCATATGTAAAATATCAAATTTTGACAAAATAAATTAAAAATCTCTTTTATGTACAACCTTTCAATGTTACAAATAATTTACAATAATGTCATTTGTTTCTAATTGAATTTTTTAACACCTGTGCATTTATTTTAATTAATTCGTAAAAGAGCTTTATAAGAAGTTTTCTCACAAAAAGTTGCGGAAAAATTTTTCAACGACAAACAATTATAAACTTATAGGTTTGTATAGTAGGAATTGCAATTTAACATAAGCACGAAATAAAATTTCTATAAATTTTTGATTCTCGATAAGCGATTGATAAGTTTGTTAAATAAATAAGTCATATACAACCATTAAGTAATACAAATATTTGCTATAGTTTACTATGGATTATAATTATTTTGTATTATTATTGCCTGCCAGGTTTAATTCGACAACTGTAAATTGATAGTGGTGTGACGGAAATTTGTAGCACTCAATTCTAACATCACCGTAGTTCATTCTAAGCTTCTCGTGATGTAGTGTTTGGAAATTTTATTATAGTAATTTCTAGTGATGTACTACATACGAGAATGTTTAAAAATTGTATCACATTACAAAATTGTGTTGTTATATTATAATTTTTTAATTAGAACAAAATTAATGAATTATGGTCGGAAGCATCAGTAAAAGCGCGTGTTTAATTAAGAGCTGTTGCTAGAAATTGAAAATTACCTAAACAATCGTAGGTTAATCCAAATTATTTCCTTTTCTTTACAATAAACGCAAGCAATTTTAAAGATCTAATTATTATCCAATTTCCCCACCTGGCGTCACGTAATTTTGTTAATTGCAAATTTAGAAAAGTAGAAAAAATTTATTTAATTCTATTATTGGCAATTTAATAGAATAAATATATGCAATATGCATTATTTGTAAATACGATTCTCCTCGTTAACTTAGTTGCTAATACTATAGTAAGCTTTTTTTTCTAAAAATAAATCTTCCTACTAATTTTATTTCTATTTTTGTCAGTATTTGGTATATTTTTAATTATAAAAGCGTATTATTTCAATATATCAGTAAGTGAAAGTAAAGTATGTATACAGACCTATGGATAAAACCCTATGCTCTTCACTGATCAATAATTAGCGCTTTTCTTAGTTTTATTTTAATTAATTTTTAAATATTTTAATTTAATTCAATTAATCGTTAAACTTTGCGTCTAACGTCGCCGGTAAAGATACTATCATTAGGTAAGAAATGTTTAATTATAAATATAAAAAAGAAATTAAAAAGTCTGAAATTTCTACGACTTCATCGTTAAGCCTACGGTGTTTGCTTTGCTGTGTGTTACGATTTCGGTATACCATAGAACATTTATTTAAGTAAATTAGACTTTCACTTAAATAACATAAGAAATTATACTTTTAAATTATTATTTACAATGTTATAATGGTATACTTAGGAACGTATAGAATCTTATAATGTTATTTTCTATTTCGGTTATCTAACAATGTCAGTCAATTTACTTCACAACAAAATAATAAAATCTGCTATCATATCATATTTTTTAAATCTGTAACTTACTTTATGACTTCAAGCTACAATAGAATTTTTAGAAAAATTTTTTTTTGTATAATGTAAAATGAGAAGCAGAACAGCTTGATAATGTTTTCTAACAATATTATCAATATAAACAGTAACTCCAATGATAAAATTATGTAATATGTAATTATTCAGTGTAATGGAAAAATGGTGTGTACAAAGTAATTCTCCGAATTAATAGTCGATTTTCTTCTTTTACATCGTTTTCAAAGAGCAAACCTTCACACACGATATCCTCATAGTGGCAAGGAATCATCAGGCAACTTTATTAAAAAGAGCGTGCTTGAATAACCTACCTTTACATTGCGAGCATGATAATCCATGATAGTTAAATCGATTAACTGACGCTCTCCGCGCGCATTAGTATACTTCTGGCACAAATTGGCTATCATTCTAAGATCTACTAAAATTTGTCGAGTTTCTGGCAATTTACCAAACTGAGAGAAAGAATCCGCATTTAGCTAAGTATTATTTAGTACAGTGGAGTGCGTCAATTTTTGACTGAAAACCTGCTGAAAATTGTACAACTTCCGACGAACTCATTGTGTGCCTAGCCATACCGCTTTCTTAAGTACGAGATTTCAATGAACTAAAAAAGAACTTATGAGAGTCTCGAAGCTACATATAGAAAAACTAAAAGCTGAAAGAGCCACGTCTATCATTTATCTGACGCTGAAACTACAAAAATGTATCAATAAAAAAACTTGTCTGAAAAGCAAATCTTTTAATTTAATATTTAACAACTCTAAATAGAAGATTTCATTGAAAAATCGATAAAGACATTAAGCCAAAATGTTTCCGTTTTAGACTTGTAAGTAATAAATAATTTAATTTTGGAATGACGCCACAATGCTTTAAAATTGCTTTTCAGGCAATTGATTTTTGAAAATGTAGGTTTTTTAAAATTTCTGAACACAGCCATGTTATACATATTTACTTACGACACACTAGCTTTATTCACTTTAAATTATGTAGGGTACATTTTAATAAACATTTTACAGGGTAATGTAATTTTACACAGCTTTCAAATTGTTTTTGAGCAATTGGGTACTAAATTTTTATTTTTTTAACATTGAAGTTTACTGCCAATAAAACTGAGCACAGGGCAATGTACCTGAAAACTTCGACTTAACAATTTCGGCAGATTTGCGTAGCGTCGACAAATTTCTAGTTAATGCGATATCAAATCTTGTAAAAAATTTACCAAAAAAATAAATTACAAAATAAATAAAATTGTAACTTTTTTATTTATTTGGTAATAAGTCAGGATACATATTATACAATTTTATGCGTATGTAGCCTTAAAAAGATAATTTAATTGTAAGTTTCAGCGACAACTCAATTTATTTTCAACGTATTTTTACTAGCCAATTTTGTTTTCATTTCCTTTGATATTTTGATTTTTAACAATCCAAAATCAGGCAATCAGTTCTCTCTATTATTTGTTCAATTTGCGTTGCTATTATTTTCAATTATTTAAATTGGTTATTATTATGAATATTTATTTATTTTGTCTTTAAAAAATGCAAAAGCAAAGATCAAAGTAAATTTGCAAAAAAGTTTATACATTGTATATTGACTACCCGCCCAAAGTAAATATTACTCTCATGCATAGTAAATATAAATTGAAAAGAAAATAATTTGTAAATTTCCTGTGTAACTTACGGGTACCTAATTTCCTTTGCATATAATTACGAGATTGTACCCTTTAAAAAAATAGCGGATGAAAAATAAACCGGTTAGCATTATAATTTTCTTTTTGACTCAGGTGATTATATTAAAAGATCCCTTTTACTTATTCTAATTTGCGTACATTTTATCACTGTTACGTAGAACCGCAACACTTAAATCACCTTCACCAATGTTATTTTGCTTACCAGGTTAACAAGTTTAACCAAGTATAATTCATACTAATGTTACTTTTACCTACATTATTTTATGTCTAAGAGTTACTTCCACAATAAATTACCACCATTCCGAAATTTTAGTTTTGAGAAAAAGAAATTTGTTAGCAACACTAACATAAAATAGAATTTAAAAATAAAACTTTAGATAAATCGGTACTATGTTTATACCCTTCTTGTTAGGGTACCGTTTTCATCGTCGATTTAACGATCAAGCTCAACGATTGAAACACTTCACCTCGCTTTATGTGCCGAATCACATCAAATCCAACTATAAGGTTAGGTTTTCTTGGACAATCTGATAATGTAGAAAATATAAGATTACTGCAGTAAAAGCTACCTCGATTTAAACTATGAAAATGTAAAGAACCGTTATTATGCAATAAAAGCCGTGAAATGGAAAATTTTTGTTCATTTTCATCATAAACTTTTTTCCACAAAATTTGAATGTTAATTAAACAAGGGTAGCTTTATAAAAATGATGCTGGAAGTCTTCGCATTGAATTTTTTAAATTATTAATACTCGTTCAAAATAAGTATTTCATGGAACAAAACTTTTTCGGATGTTTGCTTAACCATATTGTGCGTAACAGTTTTATCTTCAATAATATTGGAACGAAAGTAGGAAAAGTAATAAAATCGCTTTTCGAATGAACTGAAAAGATTAAAATCGTTCGAGCAAAGTTTGAAAAAGGGGAACATAACTTTGAAATGCAGTTACTGTCAAGAAATCCAAAAATGCTATAAAATGCAGTTTATGATATTGAAAAGAAATCTTTAAACGTTAGGGAAGATTTCACAAAAACTAAAACTCTAAATTTACTATTAGCTCTTAAATATTTCCAAAAACGAAAAAGTATGAATAAAAAATATTTAATTATAACCAAAATAATTTTTACATAAAAAAAGAAATAAAGTTGTATTATTGTATGATATAACAAAATATTATGTAGCATAAACCCTACAATTGATTGCATTGTTAAAGTTAAGTTTGAAATAAATTTAATGTAAGGTTAGGTACATAAAAGAACTTGATAGTGATCGTAAAGCCATCGCTCTAATTTATAGTGAGAAATACGAATTCCCTATTGAGATTGTTTATCACTGATGTCAGTAAAACATACTCGATATATTTCAAGAAAATATAAATGTTAAAATATTATTGTAGGTCCCTAAGCAATTACTTATACCGTGACGCTAAAATAAATAAATGTAGAAAATTTACTTATCCAAATAATAATTTTATACCTAGTACACCTTCAAAATATTCTTTGGGTTTGCAACAGGTGGTGTTGACACAAAACCAAATATAATTTTACTTACATTTTATTATTTTAGAAAATTCATTATAAAATAATATGAGAATTATGTAAATGTGCTTAATTTACATAATATCTTTAATTGCCAAAATCCTAAATACCAAAGAGCTTTTAATATTTTGAAAAAACATTTTTAGGAAATTCACATAGAAAGCGGAATACTGTCTGACTAAATGCAGTCAAATGTAAAATTTTACCTTCTTGCTTTCTTCTGTTATAATTATAATAAGCTTCTTATGACAATACGCTTCTTTAATGTTAATTTTGGTTATGTTTTTTTATTAAATAAAACGTATTTTTAAAATTTAAATTAAAAAATTGTCTAAATTTTTAACATTTCAGAATATATTATATTTCAAATTTATTGTTTTAATTTCGAAAGCTTTCGTTTTACACATTAAAAATTGATTGAGTTTTAAGTAAAATGTAAGATTTTAAAGTTAAGGGGATAAAGGTAACCGCGTGAAACCTTAAATTTAATTAATACTGGTTTGAAACTCCTCCTTTCATAATATTATATAAATCGATATTATTATTGCTTTACATAAAATTGATCTTATTGAAACTGGTTAGTTTTGAAATGAAAGCATTGTAGAAAATGAAAAATAAAACAAAACATAGTATAGTATAGTATAGTAGTAATAATAATTTGTTTACATTTATTAAAATGTACATACTGTAATATTATATTTTTTTCGCAGTTTTAATAGCTCGCGCGTTGCAAAAAACATTTAGAATAAAAAACTGAAAAAAACTTGACAAACAGTGCCCAGAAATAGTATATTACGTGCCGAGGTGGAAAATGCTTCATTACAGCCGAGCGCTAAGTTAGTTGACTGAGGCGCAAAGCGCCGAAGTCAACTCTATGCGCGAGGCTGGAATGAAGCTTGACACCGAGGTATGTATACAATTTTATTCAGAATCAGTTTGTAAATAATTAAAGATCATTAAATTTCATTTTATTAACGCACATTTTTTGTTAGTTCCATTTTTTGCCTACCGACAATGCGACATTGCAGGTCGGGAAGTGATCACTTCCCACCCTAAGGTTGGGAAGTAAAACAAAATAGCTTTCTGATTGGTTGTCAAGTGAAAGTTAATAATAAACAGCCTCCCAACTTTTTAAAAGTCAGGGATGTGTCGATTACTAACTGATTGTGAATAAATTAATATTTAATAAGTAGTAATTTTTCATTTTAAATATTTTTGAATAACGCAAAATTCAGTCAAACGATCTCAGAAAACAAATCAGGCAATTTTAATTCTTTAAATTTTGGCAACGGTCTTGTAAATTTTTGGCCAATATAGGAATATTTTATCAAATGAAAACAGTTGCTGTGTTTATGTCCAACGAACGTACAATTTCTTGAGGTTTACAAGACTGCTGTTGATAATAAATTCCAAACCACCAGGGGGACGTCTTTATTTGGGGAATAAATTTTATTTCATGTTACTACCTTGTAGCAATTTTCAAGTTCTTCTACATAAATATTATTATATATTTGTACGCAATACTTATAAATCCATCATTCCTGTATTTTAATATTGTAAGCATAATAACGCAAACCGCAGTTGTAAATCATTCACAGCTACCTTTTTTTAAATTATCGGCACTCTTTGCCCTATTGATTACTTATAATGTAAAACAAAGCACTGTTTTTTACATTTCTAATTAGCTCTAATCGTGGTCACAATCTTCAAGACTAAACATAATATTTTCAAAATACATAATGTTACGAAAGAACGTGTAAAATTATATTTGATGACTAATGTATGACGTCGTGTATGATGAGTCAAACATGATGAGCCATACATGATAACAGCATTAGTCATTCAAATATCGCTGAATTTACAATCTAGAAACGTACAGAAGTGAATAGAAATTTCTGAAAGGTTATGGAATTTTCTGGAAGGCTGCGATTTCTAGTGACGAATCAATTGCAGTTCAAACGCGCAAGTGTTAATATAAATGAAGTAGTGAATATAAATAAAGTAAAGTGATAACAATATACCGAGTGTTTAAATAAATCCAGACTTAGTGTTAAGGATGTATTCTCATGTTCTGGTTTGAAAAAATTAATTTTTTCTTTTTACATATTTCCAAAGTAAAATATATTGAGATTATACTGTAAAAATTTCAGATCAAAATTGAAAATATTTACAAAGTTATAGCAGAAATACGAGAGAGCTTCGCAGTTGCGATCTGCTAGCCGTACAGCTGTCGTAGTACGCTATTGTTCTGTTCTCTTTATACTTATGTTTTGTATATTATAATATCTGTACGTTTCGAGAACTAAAATAGTACTAGAAGTGTGTGCATCGAGTAAATATTTGTAAATATGCATCGCAAAGGAAAAAAGCGGCATTGTAGAAGCCCAGGTTAGTCTGATTTCTTAAAACTTTTTAAATATCGAAACGCGTTTTTCTCGAAAGAACGTTTTTTCGATCGGCCCGGAGGATTTACAAAATTCTACCCAACCGATTTGACTGAAATTTGGATATGTTATTCCACATATGAGTGGCTCTTGCAGGTAGTAGAATTGTGTGTTTTCACTCAGAATTTCTTATTAATTTTCCCGATTTTCCACAAAAAAAACACGATTTTTGAAAATTTAGGTTTGAAAGTCCCTCATTTTGTTATTTTTCAATAAAAATGTTTAAATCTACTACCTGCCAGAATGACAAGTCTACTGAACAATAATCAATTTGAATTTTTGATTTCAAACTACTACCAGTGCTAGAATCACTCGGGCCAGCCACCTGCGTTTTTTTTAACCTCCACTTTGACAGCAAAAAGTAGTAATAAAGTATTATTAAATAAGCTAAACAAAAATTGTTTTATATATCTTATAGTGTCAATAATAACATAAAATTTTTAAAATAATTAGATGTTATTTACTTATAAAAAACAATTCTCGAAAAAATCTTAAAAATTCGGTCGGAACATGAGAATACATCCTTAAATAAATTGTAGTGTAATTTAGTGTAGTGTTAATCTTAGTGTAGTGATTGTTATTAACCTTATCTGTAAATATTTGTCTTATCCCTTTAGAAATAAATAAACGTTTTAATTTTTGTTACAATAAGAATTACTACAGTGCTATTCGCGAATAAAATTAACGATGGGGGCGCTGCTAAATTTTCAAAATGGCCGTCAGATGCGAGTGATCGAGTTTATAGTTGTATTTACAGTGATCGAGTGAACCTTGTAAATCTTTTTGTGTGTTCGAATTATTAACGAAAAAAGTAAAATGACGAAACAAATTCTTCTAAAATCTTTATTTAAGTACACTAATAGCAGCACAACGTCGAGAAATTTTTGTGAAGGTGAGGAAGGGCTAAATGCCAAGCATGTTATTCTTTGTGGGGTAACACCTTGTGTTAAGTTTGTTTATGCGATTTATGCCCTCGTACTACAGAATTCCGCATTATTATCGGCTCCTCATTTAATAATTGGGTCTGGTTTGTAAAAATACTTTGGCATTAAGTGATTTGGCACTTCGGCATTAATTGAAAACATCAATATTATGGACAAATTAACCTGGGGATGGCAATTCTAAATGTCAGTGTGTGATTTTATAATATACTACAGTAAAGATTGTACAATGTTCGTAAATACCATAGAATTAGACGAAACTTTTGTTAGTGAAATGTTGGCGAACATTAAACAAAAATATTTTTGTAATATTTTGTATGAAATTTGTAGTTTATAAGTTTATTTAAAAAATCAGAACTGCTGATTTTGAGTTGAAATATTGTTGCCAATTGGTCAGACTTGGTCAATATTTAATTTTGTTAAAAGAACCAAAAATATTTATAAGTAGAGTAAGTGACAATAGTCGAAACTTGTTAAAAATTGTTCTATTAAATAAATATCATGATTATTTGAAATTTAGTGTTAACATCGTGTTGAATTGCATCCATACACACAACAAAACTCTTTGCTACGTTTCTCAACAACGGTTGACATTTCAAAATTTATTTAAAAGCTTTAATTACTTAAATAATTTCAACACGTTAACATGCAACTAAAGCATAAACCACGTTTACTACTCGCATCGAATTGTTCTCAATTCTGCCACCAGACGTCGCATCCTTAATTTTACTCGCGAATAAGATTAAATAAATATTTGATAACTTTTTAATTATATATTTATCTTTAAAAAAATTTTACATAATTTTTTTATTATTTAAGTAATACGGGTTAAGTTTTTCCCCGCTTTAACTCTTTATACTTATGTATTTTTGTTACTATTTTTTATTTAACAATCCTTTCTTTATTTTCCACTCTTCAATTTCTTACTTATGTAAATTAATGTCTTATTGAATTTTTTTTAAATTTTTTCTTTTCTTCATTTTTTTAAAAATTTTATTCTGTTTCTATTTTTAATTTTAGTATGGTCAACTAATCAGGGGTGGAAGAAAGCTAACTTAGTTGCTATTTCATCATACAGTACTAAATTAATTGATGTAATTTTGCCATTGCTCTGTCATATTATGATAGATGTAGTTCTAATAGTGGCAGAACTATAAATTATATAGTTGGTTGAAATTTGACATTTAAATCACAGTCACAGTTGATCGAGTTCTTGTTGCATAGTTAATTCTATCTGAATCTATTTTGTATTAGTATAGATTTCCATGGCAAATCAACTTCTGGACTGTTTCGTTTTATATTGCTACTACAAAATTGCCATTCTACTTTAACATAGGTATACCTAGTGATTTCCTATCCATAAGGAATTTAATGGGGTAATACAGTGGCGTAACGTAAAACAAGCAACAGAGGTTGTTTATTTGCTTTTAGCTAAATATGCCGATTTTACATTGAGTTTTAGAAGTTTTCCTTTAATATTGCGAGGAATAATTTTTAGAATAGGAACTCAGTAACCACTATATTTTTATATACGCTGTTCCCGTCTCGTAGTTTGGCAATCCACCAATAAAATGCATCGAGTAAGGTATATTAGTCATGCCAACTTGGTGGTCTCACCTCTGAGGGTTAGAGATCTGATTGGGTCTGTATTGGAAAGTAATTTACAAGCTATTTTTGACAACTGCTGAAAATGAACTTACCGAAACGCCGATTTAAATTGTCCGGTTTCACTTTTTTTGAAAGAACAAATAATTGCTTTTTTAACCCGAAAGCCAAGTTTTCACGTGAACGCTGAAACTACAAGCGTAGTTTTAGATTTATAAATTAATTTTGTTAAGTTATTATGTTTTTCGGTGATGTCCTTACGTCACAATCATGCATTTTACAAACTAGGAAACTTTAGACGTATATGTTACCAACTGGATCAGTGAGAGAATATTAATTAATTGTACAAGATAAACTATCAAATAATATGCTATATAATCTGGAAAATTTTAATTTCAAAATAAATTCATGCCTTAACAATTCCATTATTAGATCTTGATAGTTCCAAATTACTTTGAAAGTATGTTCAACAAAAAATCTTATTGATGCTGTAATAACCTTAATATATCTGTCTGAAATCTAACGACCGCCGGCGCGGCGTTTCTAATGTAGTTAAGTTTTATTACCGTCCTTTTTATTTAAAATTTTGATAGAAGAGCATTATTGTAATAAATTGTTTACAATCAAGATTTTGGCGTGCTATACTTACTACATGTTTCTTGTGTTAATTTTCCAACGAAACAAATGTAGACCTTTCATTTACGTACCTACAAGATTGTGCTTCTGCCTTCAGTTTTCTAATAAATTATGTCAAATTTTCTCTTCATCTAAAGAACAAATTAAGGGAAAACAAAGAAAGGCTACTTTTCCTTACGTAAAGCTGAATTCCTTTATAAACACCGACTGGAAGCGTAGCTTCATTACGTTCTTTATACTCTTGCCTTTGGGTATACTTCACCTAGCACCATCAGTTTAACCTGAACCCTTGTTAACATTTTATTACAACCCGATAATATTAGAATCGACCTTCGACCGCTTTACTTTTAATTTAGAAATTTTAATAAAATTTCAAGAATTTATTAAAATTATAATTAAAAATTAAGTTCGGAATCAAAGAACGAAGTAATGGAACGAACGTAACCTATCAATTAATTTAGCTCTAGGGAACGATTGTATTGGCATTAACTTGATTATAAAATTGTTGGAAGTAGAAAAAATTTAAGATTAAATTAATATTTCTATCAGAAAAAATTGATTTGAATAATGGGATCGACAAAACAAGTATTGAAAAATTTATAGCGCTTTAGTATATTGAGGGCTGTATAAATTATCATCAAAATTATCTTATTATTCATTTGGTTGTCTAAATTAACAAAACCCACAGTATGCTTCGGAAAAAAATTTCTTAAAATGTATCTTTTCGTTAATAAAAATCATAAAACTATACAGCTTTCTGGTAAAATTCTCGTATGACCATTTAAATTGTTGAAGTAAAAGTTTGTGCACATAACTTAATTATTTTATTACAAATGTTAAATAAACCAAAATGCTTTTAACACATTGTAACTTTACTAGTGCTTTATGTACTAGTTGAACTGACCTAAATTAGATTCAACTTCGTGTTGAGTTTTGTTAAAGCTCAACATAAGCAAAATGTGATCCAAGTAGGACAATACTGTCACTACTCTTTTTTCAATCGAAATGTCGAAAATATATCTAGATTCAGAAAATAAACGACTGTAAATAACACAAAACGCAAAATGAACTTTAATAGAATACAAAATAATTAGGAAACATTCTTAAATACAATTTTATAAATATATCATTTTGCAATATCCAAAATGAGAAATCATAAAAAGTGATTTTTAAGTTTTTCTGTAGACTTCTTTCAACATTAATTCAACTAACGGAATGCTTACTAAGCTGTAAACTTGATTTTATATTATGCACACAAAAAAGTTAATACATTTTCTTAAAAAACACCATCACAAATATTATGATCAGCTTGTTTCTTTAGTTTTTTAGATACACGTATGTTAAAATTACTTTGAGAAAATCTTTTATAATTTTTTGACTTCCAGATATGTTTTAAAGCTGAAAAATAAGCTTTCAATTGATTCTTTTCTTTTATTGGCTAGATTGGTAGGCTGTTTTTGGACCAACTTATATTTAGTTTAAAAGTTTGATAGAAAACATAATTTTTGATACCCAAAAAGTTGCTTATCTTTTGGTCGTAAATGTTTATATTTTCTATACCTAACATAAAAAACAAAATTTTAGAGGTATTCGATATAAAATTAATTTTTAAAATATTCTTGATTTAAAATAGTGATTTACAACTTTGTAAACTTGTCAAATTTGATTAATGTATAAATGATCGTAAATTATACTTTTATTTTATTATTATTAAGGTGTGGAAATTTTGAGATGTCACAATTTTTTTTGTATTTGAGTTAATTTCTAGATTTACAATTTTATGTTTAAGTTTTTGTAAAATTTCACTAATAATCTTATACCTTACGACTTTATTGCTTACAGAAATCAATAAAATATAAAGTTATCTTTTTGGAAGTTTTACTATGATGTTTAGCAGCGCTTTAGAGATATTCAAACCAATTTCAAGATTTTCAATGCTTTTACTAAGTTGTTGCATAATTTCATCTAAAATGTATAATTAAGTGTAGAATAATATTATCGGATAGAACTATAGAACTAAAATTGAATTAAACCATGAAAACAAAATATATTTTGACTCTGGAATTTCAAAAGCGCTAGTACGAATATATACTACATATATTATACAACTAAAAAGTCGACTATTAGCTGCTGTAGTGCACAAAGTTTGTATCCCATGATGCTTTTCATCTCGAGATACAATCATAACTATAAGAACGTTCTCAACCTTAGTGTATTTAGAATTTTTTCTTATTTAGCAATAAATAAAACTTTGATACTTGAGTTACTTCAAAAAGTGTTACTTGAAAGTCGCCAGCTTAATAATGAATATTAAAACCGGAGTGTAGCATTACTTTCTGACAAGTTGGAATAAAATGAAAACAAGAGTTTGATTATTTTTAACTACTACTTGATGAAAATATTTGTAAAATATAAATAATACAGAACATTAAATGAAGCGACTTCTCCAGTTTCCATTTTCTTAGATTTTTGCATGTATTTCCGTAATGGTGAAATTCATCGGGGTAGATGTCGTCAAACAAAAAAAGTCTTCTTACTAATCTTAACTTATAGATCTGAACGTGGCTAGCTTTTATATTCAGCGTTGAGAGCAAGGGTAGTATTTTGACACAAGTGCTTGTTGTTCAGTTACGTATTTAAAAATAACTAACGATTTTCAATTACAAATACAATGTAAGTTATGTAGTCCGTGGTAAAATTATTATTATGGTTTTGAATCTCCAGCGTCTTAAAAGTATTTGCACCGTGGTTAGAATTACACGTTAAAGTATCGATTCTACTATAAAGTAGAGTTAGTAAGTAAAGCTGCTGAGAATTTGGTATAAAATCAGTTGTATGCGGTTAACACCAATTACAGTTTAAGTTATATAGGTTACCCACACTGGTCTATTAGCTTTACATGATGTAGAGATGTTAAAATATTCGAAGTAACCGTCTCTATACAGGAGGTTTAAATTGAAGTTGTCCTTAAATATCATTTAGAGATGTAAGATATTTAAAATTATGAGTCAATCTAATTTAAAAATCTTAACATCAAATTTTTTTGCATACTCTTTGTAACATATAAACTAATCACATAAAATTATTTTACTTTAACATCCTCTGGTTTAGAAGTTACAAAGAGTTGAAATTTGGTATAATAAACCGAAAATCCAAAATATGCTTCACTTAAATCAATCGTATCGCCGGTTTTATTTATCCTACATGCTTTATTAAGATTGAATATTATTTTTAATGAGTATTTCGTTGCATAGTTCTTAAATTTAATAGCAACAAAAACTTCTATTTTGTATTAACAATTTTTTTATTTAAGATTAATTTTCGGAATAAACTTTCCCTTGAAAACTTTTGAAAAAAATTGTGCTTATTCATCACTTAATTCTATATAACACTATAAAATATTATTTCACATAAAATTTCATAAATCTAAATTTTTAACATAAATATCTTCTAATGTAAATAATTAAATATCGCTATTTTTAAATACAAACTGCCTCTACGGATATCTCTATCTTCATGTGAATATCTTCTTGCTGGTACCTCAGTTTTAAATACATGCAGAATAAAATGAAATGTGAATGTACGGTAAAGTAATTTTGCTTTCTTGGCTCAAGCTTCTTTGTTAATATAATCGCATTACTGAAAAAGCAAACTTATTATTTTGAGCCCATGAAAGAAAATTTTGTGACGTACTTAATATCAATGGTTTTTTTTATATGAATTTTATCTTCATTTTCTTTAATCGTAACATAGTTTTCCTTTCCAGGTATTATTCGGCTCATAAGATCAGAAATATAAAAGTCTACAACACAATTTACCGTAGCTTGTTCCAATATTTTACTGATCCTCACCTTAGGGGTGGATAAAATCCTGTATTCTTTCGTCGTTTTCTTAGCTATAGCAATCATGCGTTTAGATGCATCAAAAGTCTTCTTAATTCATAATTTTATAGGAAATAATTTAATAGTATAAAAAAAATTATTTTCTCATAATTGTATGTAATATTTTAAAGTTGAAGGCCACATTTTACTAATAAGAATTAGTAAAATGCATTGATAAAATCTAATGGCGAATATGAATGGTTCCACAAAATAGTTAATTTTTTAGTTTTTTAGTTTTAGAATGAAAAAATCAAGTTGCTAATGCTTTGTATTATATCTTTTTGCCATGTTTTAGGTACTTTGATACGATTAAAGCTCAAAACGAACGTTTAATAATTTACATTAAATTACATTAATAATTGCATGTATAAAGCATGTGGATTATATAAATGTTCTGAAAATTTGTAACAGCGTTGCAAACAGTAATTAAAGTAATCTATCTGATGTTAGAAACATTTAAATAAATAGCACCTGATGCTTGCTTTACACATTCAATTTAATTGTTCCAATCATCCAACATATAGAACATAATACGTCCCAAAATTAATATTTTTCCTCTGTCAAAATATGCAGAGTTGTTGGAATTTGAAGAGATCAATGTCGACCACAAAAAGCGCTTATCGTAAAGAGCTTTGCAGAAAAATTTTCATAATTAAAAAACCAAAAATTTAATGAGTTTGATTCTACTCTCATTAGAGCAGCTTGTCTACACGCAAAATACTTTAATTAATATTTTATAAAGTTTCACTTACATTAAAGTCTTTAAAATAAAATATTTTGGTATTTTTAACTTAAAGGATTTTTTAGCTGCATAAAATAGTTAGGATATAGTACTGGTACAACTGTAATCTGTAATATAAAATACAAAAGTAAGTTAATCGGTTGCGATGCTGTTATTCTTAATTTACTGAAAACTAAAATCATTAAAATAAAGTTAAATTTTGCGGTTTATTTTTATTAAAATCTTATAAAAAATTTAATGGAAGTGTTTCGTACCTGAGAATGTGCAACAAAATGAAATTGCCATTAACCAGTTTATCTGTGCTTAATCATTTATTTATATCCTGTGTTCGGAAATTTTTCCTTTTCAGAGAGGAAAAACTTTCTAATTTATTTTTCATTTACTAAGAAAAAACTTTTAGGTTAATCAATAGAGATTAAAATTAATGTTTTTTTTCTGAAAAATAACTAAATCGCCTTTTCAAGCTTTTTCTATGTGATAATTAGATAAATGTAATTTATGTTGTTCGAAATTATTTCGAATTAAAAATGTGAGTTACATATTACAACTCACAGCTCGATTAAATTTTGCAGTGTTTCCACTTTTTCTGATGTTTCTCGAATTAAATTTTGTTAATTACTTTCTGAAGGGTATCTAAACTAGAGGTTGGATGTAAATTTTTTAGGAAACGTATAAATTATTTAAAATGTTAGATATTTAAATAAAAATATAAAGTAAACAAATGGTGATTAAATATAAATAATATATAATAGCTTCGGTTTTTAGCTCTGAAATCGTCAAAGGATTTTGACATAAATCTTACTTTTTATAAAGCCTCAGAAAAAAATGTGTAACGGTGTAAATTTACAATAAGGGTATTCATTTCACTTCGTAAGTTCGTAGATGTCGTACTTTGTAAACTTCGTAGAATTGTGTGACATGAACACACTCCCTTAAATGTTTCGTAATTCTTTCGTACTTGTATTTGTAGGTTATATTTATTTGAGGTTAAATTCATTTGAGGTTATATTTATTTGAAATTTTTGTTGTTTATGCTTTTAAAATGCCAAATAAAAGTGAAAAAAAGAAATTATTAAATTTTCTTGTTGAAAAGGTTATTCTTGATTTAATAATTTTAGAGGTTAAATTATCAAATAATTTATAGGTTAAATTTACGAAACTACAACATCTATAAAAAGTACGACGGTTTCTACCTGCGTAAACTTCGTAAACTAAATTTGTATTAAAAATTCTACGAAGCTCAAATCTACAACGTTTACGACAAAAGTACAACGTGACATGAATACCCTTAATACCTCGACGGCCAATTCTATGTTATATTAAGATATCGATTTTTACTTGACTTAATGTTGACTAACACATTATTGCATGCATCATCTTAAAAAATTCATATCTTTAAGTTCAAAAAGTACTGTAAATTTAAAGTAAATTAATTTTTTGACAATTATGCCGTATAAAGTCGCTACAACTCAATTCCTACGGATGGCTTCCGATAACCTCGTGTATTCCTAGTTTAATGTATAATCCTAACAGCGAATCAAATAACTATTTTGAAATTCACTGGAAATCGAACCCATATGGTACAAGCAAAATATACTGAGTATACTAAAAGAATCTTGTATAAAACCATCTGCTTTTATAGCATCGAATTTTCTTTATAAAATTTATATTTTTTAATATATCTTTATATATAATTTTAATAACAAAATATTTTTAAAATTATAATTAATAATAATAATAATTAATTGTATTTTTCAGGTTAAATAAATCCATGTGTGAAGCTAAATTGCGTATTAGACTCGATATAATGCCAATTCCATCCAAATATTAAATGACAAATAAGAAGGTAAGAATAACCAAAATTTATTTTTGATATCAAAATTATAACATGATGAATTCAGAATATATCTGAAACTACTTCTACTTTAGTAGAATATTATAAACTAAACTTTTTAAGGATTCTGGTTAGTTAAAATTAAATTCTATTGTCTAATCAAACTCTCTACATTCTTAATTATAGCTCAGTCAAAATAGACATAAAAATACGGTAAGCTTGCATAAATTACGATACAGCTGAAAATTGGTAGAGATCTTCAATTCATTATTACAAATGAAATGACAAAAGTCCCCACCGATCCCACATCTGCTAAAAAAGTTATTCAAGGTCAAAGGTGGAAAATTTCGGTTTTTCGCCTTTTTCTCGCAATCGGTGAGTGTTATGGTAAAAATAGCTTACACAAAAGTTGTAGATTATTAAATTTTCTACAAAAATTGTCTCTATGCTTTTTTTCTACGAATAATCATTTCAGAGATATGAGAGATATATATTTGAAGTAGCACTGGAAGATTTATCAATCAGATTAAAATTTCCATAAATATACAATTATTAATTTCATTATAATCATTCGCAATAGTTAAATTTTTTCAATTCAAAGCAATAGTTTCAAATTTTTTTTAATATTTGCACTGTTTAATTAAAATTTTATCAAAATTGACGATGTTTGAAATTGCGATATCTCTGAAATGATGATTCGTAGAAAAACGCATAGAGACAATTTTTATAGAGAATTTAATAATCTACAACTTTTGTGTAAGCTATTTTTACCATAACACTCGCCGTTTGCGAGAAAAAGGCGAAAAAACAAAATTTTCAACTTTTGACCTTGAATAACTTTTTTAGCAGATGTGGGATCGATGGGGACTTTTGACATTTCATTTGTAATAATGAAATAAAGATCTCCACCTATTTTTAGCTGTATCGTAATTTATGCAAGCTGGAATGCTATTTTGACTGGGCTATTATTATTATAATGGAATTTTAGAAGAGCAATTAATACCAGTGGCGTAGCGTCACAAAGTCGCAGACGTTCTTGGCCTACCCGCATCGACACTTTTATATTATAAAATTTACATTAAGTAGAAGAATCATACTGCCCTTTCGTATTTTACTACTGATGCTTTAATAAATATGTTTCACTATAGTTCAGTAATAGAAATAACTGAAACATGAAAATGTTTATTTTGACATGATTAAAATAATAATGTGCTCGTTTAAAAATACAATATCATAAAAAGCTACAAAATTTTACTATTTTTTTAAACCAGTTAGTCCAAATGCAATTCTCAAAATAAATTTTCCAAATTACTTTTTTATTTAAGTTTATTTTTTGTGTGCTAAATTTGAATAAGGAAAATAAAGAAATATTTATTTAAAGCTTTAACTTATCCTAATTTCCCTTTCTGTAAATAAATTATGCAATAGGTACTACCTACCTTTCTTTATTATTTAATGGTTATGGCGAAACAGAAATAAAACTTGCTAAATTTTACCTTTTCATATTTCTTATTTATGTTTTTCTGAAATGGTTTTATTTATGTATAGGAACATGGATTCAACTGTACAAGTTTGAGTATAAATTTTAAATTGATCTTTCAATTTCTACAAATACTTTTTCAACACACGCTTTTCAGTTAAATTTAAAATTCATATGTAAATTTTATGAGAAAATAGAAAAAAATGCTTAATTTTATTATCTTTAAAAATTTTTAATAGTTGATCTGCAAATATGACTAGTAGAAATATTAAAAACTTGGCTTAGAAGTTAAAAATTACAATAAATAAATTTAAAGAACGGACCAGCAATAAAACAAATCTCCAAAGCAGACGAGGTTGTTTACTTTTGTGTTTCAGAAAAAAATTCGAATAATGTAATAAATGACACACCATTTGCTACATTGACTTTGATTTGTCTTACTGTTAGTTGTTTTAGGTTTCTTTTATAAGAAAATATTTTAGTTTCAAAATATTATTTTAAAATTTTTATAAAAAGCCGCTAAGTAATATTGTATGTACTTATAATAGAAGGCAGGAAGAATAAATTATAATAAATTTAAATCTGAAGTTTATTCTACGTACTCAGCAAGGGTACATGCTAGACTCAACTGCGGTTTTAATTATAAACTATAAAGCTATTTAAAACAAAGCTAAAATAGATTTTCAGGTTGGAGTGTTGTAAAATTTATATTAATTTACTTTCTATACCACACAGTAAAGTTTGAATTAGAAGTGCATCGGGTGTTCAATTTATGAGCTTTCGCCTGAAACTAATTTAAAAGCCTTACGTACAAACATAAACCAGATTATCTCAAACTAACCCAAGTCGACCCTGTATTAATTTGCAATCAACATGTAGCTAAATCTTGTGTTTTGAATTAATTTCTGCTTCCAAAATAAGATTTATAGTGAAATAAAGTTGATAAATAGTGCACCAATTTAACACTCTGCATATCATTAATTTTAAAGTTTGTAAACTTTTTGTCCTTCAATTTGAACTTGTACTGTTTTTAAATTATACAGATTTTAAATTGATTAACTCCCACTATAATCGTAGAAATGTCAATTTGTATCGCTTATCTATGACATTAGTTGTAAATTTAATAATTTTAAATTATTCTTAAATCTTAAATCTAATTGGCCTAGTAATTGAACAATACAAACTAACATTTGTACCGTTGTAGTAGGAGTTAATACTAATTAAAAATAGTTATAAGTTGTAAGTAGGTAAAATTAAACGAAAACAAAGTGTTTTAAGTAACTTTGCTTTGTTATCACTTTGAAACTGTTCATCAGATAATGAAAATCACAAATACAAAAATTGTAAGTAATCGTCTAGATATTTATCATGCATATTTTTCCTTAGGGGGTACGGCAGTTGAAATATTGCATATAAAAACCGAGTTTCGCCGCCACGTTTTCGAGAATGAAAATTTGGGTATAAATTTTAAATTTAATTCCAATTTTCCTCTAAATCAATTTTGATACATTTAACTGTTTTTGAGATAAAGCTTATATTATTATACAAAAGATAAAATTTCAAAGATTCACATTAATTTACAAAAAAAAAATTGAAAATTTCGTTTTATGAAATTAAATTTAATTTAGAATTTATTCAAACTTAATATAATTAACTTTTGTAACAGGTATCTCAACTTTAAATAGATTAAGCTCGAGTCTTTGATGAGACAAAACCGCATTTTTCAGAAGGTATCTGTATATTAAATACAGCCAGATAACCCGAGGAACCACATCAAAGTTGTGTAACTAACCATAAGAACCTCTAACAAAATAAAATATTTTTTGATATCAATCCACCCGGATTTATAAAAAGTATTTCTAAATTTCCTTTTAATAACGGTAATACTCTGTTCGAGATTAAATTTATATCATTGCTCGACGAGTTGGGTGAAAAATAATCTGCAATTTACTATTAATTACAATTTCAAATCTAAATCCGGTATAACGCACCATTATAGAAATGCTGTAGTTGAATTGTCACCAGTTAGTCATTAAATTCACCGTTTTACTAATTTAGTTTACCTAACAAAATTAGTTATTTAGCATCATCGCTTTAAATCGAAGAGCACAAGCTTAAATGTAATACATTTTAAATTATAAAAAGCACTGCAAATAACTGGAACAGTTCTTATCAAGTTTCACTTACAGAATTATTAACAATCAATAGATGGAACACAATCTAAATATTTAAAAATCGTTTTGCTAGATATTGATAGCACTTTGGTATCGCTTAACTTGATTTTAATGATTTTAACATAAAAAATACCAATTTGAAGATGGAAAATTTCAATAAATGATTCCGTGTATTTTTATTGCATTATATTATTATTTAGAAATAATGGCTATGATCAAAACTAGGTGGTAATTAATTATTGTCATAAGTGTAATACATTTTTGATATCTACAATTTGTATCGTATAAAACATATCTTTATGTAATCATAAATTTTTTTACTGGAAATTTCTACATACGAGCTGCAGCAGAACGTTTTCAACCTCACGCTCTCAACCTCTTGAGGGGTCGTAAATAATTTTAGAAAAGGTCGCTATAATATACCTACAATTGCTGAATTTAAAATAAGAAAAGATTTACACTTCGGGGTGAGCTTACCCTCTGTCATATTATAATAAGTTACTTCAATCGTTATTGCAAACCACGCCATACAAATTATTCACGATTATTATTCCAAGATTATGAAAGCTTCATGAAGTTAAAATTCAAATACTTTAAAACAATATACATAATTGTTATAGTGAAGGAAAAAATATTTAATTAAATATTTCAAATTTTTCGTAATAACATGCAAAAGATATTAAAGATGATCGATAAAGATAGAAAAATATCGCACACAACACACATACGAATTTGTATGGACTCACAGACCATGAACAAAAAGCTAACCTAAAAGTGCGTTTAACTATGTACATATGTACTACATACATAAATGAAAAAGTAAAATATTTATCAATATAATATTATATTATACAATAGCTTGAGTACTCATGTCCCAAAGTATATTTGATCTAAAAAACTACTAGCTTTTACACAGTTCTGAAAATCAGAACATTGCAAGTTCTTTTTGCTCATGTGCTTGTCTTATTATATGTATCTAAGTATAAAATGTAAACGCAGTACAATAAATGATCAAATAGCTAACTTTGTGTCACTCACAATTTACGTCGTAAATTTTTGTTAATATATTTACCAAGAATAACGGACTTAAAACATTTAACGATGTGACTAATAAATTTAAGTTGAACAGACGTTTAACCACACACAACAACACTTCAAGAAGAATTCACGACATGTTAATAGTTATAGTAAAAAGATACTATCCATACCACGATAGTTTCTAAAATCAAACAAACTACAACAATAAAAGAAATGAAAATTGAAAATAATTTTATATGACATCACACGCCCCCCAATAAAAGAGAAATTTCTCAAATCGCTTTTAAGCTAATTCTGAAACAAGCCTAAAAATCTACTTCAGGATTCACCCACCTCACTACCTTATTATTTAACTACTAGGGGCGTACCGAAGTACGAAAAGCTTTTAAATCCGCAGCCTAACACGATGTAGCTCAATAAAGCTTAAAAGGAATTATACAATTTTTTAACGCTAGGCTGGGGCAAATAACGTTTGCCATCTAACTAACACAGAATAAGTAAGAAAAAAAATATATTGTGGTGTATTTTTGTGTCGAGCCTTTATTCTTGGTTTGTTGTTTAATAAGCGCTTCGCTTGCATGAGGCAACCGTTGCTGAAAGATAGTGTAAGCAGAGCTATTTTACTTAAATAACTTAAAACATTTTATACAAATAAAATGCAGTGACCTAAAACAAAAGTGATAATAAAAATGTTCGTGGGTGTACGGAAATTTTACTTACTTTCAAGATTTTGTTTTGTCAAATTAAACAAAAAATTTTTGAGAGATGGGATAAAAAAAGCATGAGCGAACACATTAGAAAAGTCGGCGGAAGAGCGTTGAGGCCGCGGTTGACTTGCAAATAGTTTTGCTGGTCAGTAAAAATTAGTTATTCTTGTGCGGATTTCACTTTCTGGAAAGTGCAGTAGTGTTTGAGGTGGAGACCATTTGTCAAGTTTTGAAAGAGAAACATCTTTGCAGCGGAAATGTTTCACTAAAAGTTATTTTTCAGGATTCTATAAAGACCACATTTTTCTATGAGGATAAGACGCTGCGCCATATTGAAAATTGCAAGACAAGATTTTAATAAGTTATAAAACTTATCTTAACTAGGTTTGATATTATGTGTGAATTATCACAAGACACGCAATAATTTGTGAAGGTTGCATCGAACGGTAGACCAAATTAAATTGAAAGCTGAATTTTTTATTCTAACAGCAGCGTTAAGGAAGCACATGGTTTCCACTGTACTGGAAAATTGCAATTACCTATTATATTAAACGAAAACGAGATCCTACTGAGTCAGTGGCGTATCTATAAGTAGGTAAAACTATTATTAATTTTTAAAGTGCATTGTTTTTTATTAATTTTTATAAACATTAATTTTTATTTACATTGTACAAATTTCTGACCCTATTGCACATAAAAGGTTAATAAAATTAGATGCTAGTGCGATTACGATTAACAATAAATGTGCATTCAATTTTACGAATTATCACAATACCCCCAAATTTTAATCTGCTAAAGGTGAAACTGTCACCTATTAAAACTGAATCTTTAATCAATCAATTTGATGCAATTTGCATTAGAAAAAGTTTTTTTTTTCCTTCGCCAGCAATAGAAGCTTGCCACAGGAACCGACCACTGAGAATAGTTCTTGCTCTACGACTTAACGTAAGCCGAGATCATTGTTTGGTTAGTGGAGGGCTCTAAATTGCCCCCGAGAAAACCCCTACAATATCTTCCGAGACTATGTTAAAATCCATATGTCTCACAAGATGCAATCGAAATTTTAAAAAAAAGATCAATAACTCAGAAAATCTTTAACTCTAATTGACGCTAATTTGAAATCATCTGTACGCCAAAACCTACAAGAAGAAGAAAACCGAAAACAATAACAAAAAAACAAAAAAAAGACAGCAAGATAATCGAGTGCAATCGGTAATAATTAGTTACCACACATTGGGTAATACAAACAGGACTTAAAAGCCAAGATGAAACGAAGAAAAAAATTTAACAAAATGTAATAAACAAAAAATGGAAAAAAGATTGTAAGAGTAAGAAAGAGTAAGAAAGAGGGAAATAAAGTTGGTTTACTGACGATAATTTTACGTGATAACGTCATAAGAAATGAATTGAATTGAATTATGTTTTCTTATGACGTAAAATCACGTAAAATTATCGTCCGTAAACCGAGTGTTAATTTAAAAGGATGGAATTGAACAAATAAATTGAATTCATGGAACTGATGCTTTTGAAAAGCCCGACAGAACCTGCTTGATATAGTAATATATTTCTTTGCATTGCGTTAACTTGTCATTAAAACATAAATATTTTTAAAACTCTGGTTAAAAACAATAATTTTTAAATATTATTTACAGTTTTTGCAAAATTAATTTAATTAATTTGTTTAAATATAATAACGAACAATTAGTTATAGAAATAATTAATAATTTTAAATTATTTAAAAATCGTAAAGTAGGTGAAACGGCATTACGATACTAGCGACCCCAATTTGTAACAGATAATACGAATTAAAACAATATTATTACATTAACCCTCGATAGCTAGTGCGTTATGTGCATGAAAAATAATTACATCATTTGGCGATCGCGAGATCTAACCTCATGCCGGACAAGTTTTTATTAATGTCATTTTATAATTCAAATGATGTCTATGTATGATGCAAAGCCGATCGTGGCTCTCTCTCGCTTGCGAAACGTGACAATTTTTTGTGCGTGCAGCCGGTATATCAATTTATAAAACATTATCACGTCAAAAAGTATATCTACGAAATTGCTAAATTACGAAATAATCAAAGAAAAGTATTTGTTATTATAACGGTTATAGTTAAACTTATACTATCAGAAGGTTATTGACTTGAACTTGTCAAAGTTTAACATCACATGTTATAATTTTATATACATATATAACAATAGCAGGAAGTTTATCTTTTTTTATGACTATTGCAGAAAGAAACCCAAAACTATTACTTTTATCATAATTTGTATTTCTTAATATTGTTTTCTTTTATTAAAATATAGCACAGTTTGTGATTTATTAGAAAACTAAATGAGTCATATTCTAGTCCTTGTGATTTTGACTGTAAAAATTTATCTTGCGGGTAGTTGAAACCAAACGACAATTTGAAAGTTAAATCGTAATAATATAAAATAATTTGAATGATAAATCTAACTAAAACAAAATTTAATCAAATATCACAAGATGATAATTGAATTAAGACCGCGAATCAAGTTAACTAAAGTTACGGGTTGTGCATTACTAGTCAGGGTTATATTATTATAATATAAGCTTATTAATTGTTTTATTTAATTTAGAGTTCACGAAAGTAAACAATATAATTTGTATGTCATTTGTATTTGTATAGCATTATTAGGGTATTGAAACTTTGTGAAACTATTCAAAATGGACAATATTATATTATTATAGTAATATTTCTGATAATTTGTTGTCTTTGTTATACGGTTCATTTATTGTTATTCCACTAATTTAATTTATTATAATATACATACATAATTATGAAATATATAAAATTAACTATGCTGTATAAAAATAAAATATAATAATCTGCTTTCTACGGCAGCAATTTTTACAAAATGTTTGCCTACTACGTAGGTACTTATAAAATATTATCATCATTAATTTCAACTCAGTTGATTATTAAAAAGTTTTATAATTTGTGAACAACGTACCTACTTATACAGTTTTTATATGTTTATTACGTCTGAACCTAAATTGCTATTGATACAAACTGTATACATTTTCTATTGCAGATTATAAGTATATACAAAATATTATAAGATTTTAATTTTTTTTAATATTATAATTTCAAACATAGCATTTGATTGAAAAATACTAATTTCAAAAAATTTTATATTACTGGTTTGTTGAGCTAAAGGAAAAATAAAATACACACTATATTAAAAGCGATTGCATTAAATTTAACGGAAGGAAAAGTATCTCATCTAAAAAACTGCAATAAGTAGAAAAGGATCTCAGAATATTTGAATATAATAAATTAAACTACAATGATTTGAAGTGCCGACGTTTCGAAAGATTTATTCTTCCATCTTCAAGACTGAAAACAAAAAAAAACAAAATGAGCTCTAAAGCGGGGCGAAAAAGCTAACTACACTCACCATACAAATCGTGATGTTATAATGTTTGACTAAATACCTAATAGCCACATGGAGAGAAACAAAATCCGAATTGGTCACACTCAACAAAGTTCGCATTGCAAAATTAGTAAAAATAATAAAATTGAAAAGATTCAGAAGGTCAAACATTTAAAATTTAACAAATAATTGTAAAAATAAAACTCTGTTTTAAAAATTGCAATAAAGTAACTGTCTAAAATTTTTAAAACTCAAATATGTAAAATATAAAAGCTAAAATCTTTTTTCCACTTTCGTATCTAGAATGAGTTGTGACCAATCATGTGGTATGGAATAAAATAATCTTAAGAATTCAAAAACTCTCGCCAATGTTATTACAAATCATCGTTATAAAATTAAGCCACAGTTCACCAACGCCATCTGATTGATGTCGCGGTGTTACAATATGACAATCAAAGCTAGTTAGAACCAAAGTCAAAACACACATCGAAAAAGTAAGTATGAGCAGCGTCAAAAGAGTCAGCAATAAAATCCGATAGACCTCAAGAAAACATTTTGCCAAAGCTAAGGCGGAGGAAAATCAAGTTTTTCGAATTTTATCATTATAATTACGAAGCAGGTCGCGATATCCTACGTTGATAAACTTGTAGTCGGTCTGTTTATTAACATTGTCCGTCGTAGTTGAAATGTAAGCAGCTTCCATAAAGGTTGTTTTCAGATTCTAGAACTCTTATGTCAGTGGTATTAAATTTGTGATTGGTTTTCAAAATGTGGTCGGCTAAACCCGTCTTACTGGATTTTAGACGTAGATCGTAGAGATGTTGTTTAAACCTAGCTGATAATTTCTGTCTGGTCTGACCTATGTAATGCTTACCACATTCACATTGTACCTGGTAAACCACGTTGGCTCTCTCTAAAGTTGGAGTTCTGTCCTTCGTTCTTGAGTAAAGAATCCTGTTCAAAGTGTGCTGGCTACGAAAAGCCAACTGTAGACTGCTATTCACAAGGTGTTCCCTAAATATTTACTTCAGTCTGCAAGCTAATCAAGGGTGGTAGGTAATCTTTCTGTAACTTCTTTCTTCTTTATCTTGTAGATCCTCGGAGCAGGAAAGAGGTGCTGTAGGATTAGCGACGACGAAACGTAGGCACTTCAAATCTTTGTAGTTTGATTTATTATATTCCAATATCCTGAGATCTTTTTCTACTTATTAAATTTAACGAAAATTGTTGGTATAGTCGGATTTTTTTTAACTCGTGTATGACTTATCGAAAAAATTGTATGAATCAAAATTTACAAAAGGGATGTCTTAGGGTTCTTTATATCAAACGAGATGTCAGATGTCATAATCTTTGACGAGATTATACGTCAAAAATCAAACGAGATGACAGTTAAAATCATTAAAATCGACGTACGTTTAATTCATTTTCATTACAAAGTTACGGCGACGTATTTTTTTTCTGTCTCTTTTCTAATAGTTACTTTTTTGTAAATATGACAAAGATAACCAAATTTTATACGTTAAATCTCACTTTATTTGGAGATCAGTCATACGCGAGTTAAAAAAAATTCGACTATATTATAAATTTAAATTAAAAGTTGAACATCAGTGACTACCCTGAATTTAAAGATTAATCATTACAATATATACACAGATAGATTGGCTCAAAAATAAGAGCGTAACAGTAATTAATATTAGTTCTGTAGTACTTTATTGTAGAAGCTTATTATACCCAATCAAAAGTAAAATATCTAGATCGCCATATTTCTTATACATATAATTTTATTGGTTCATACAAAAAATTTTAATACGATACAGTATCTACGCAATAGTTTCAACACAGCTTCAAGAACAAACAAAATTGTGAAAAGGAATCTTGCATTTTATGCTGAACTGATATTTTAAAGTTATTTACTGAAATACTAAAAAGATAAAAGTAAACGTAAATTTAAGATCAAATCCCCCACTTTAGAAGCAAAAAGGTTTTTATGCGTGTTCTGTGATTGGCTTTATTAAACAATAACTTTTTAGTCTTTAGTATGTTATTTTTATTGCCAATTATGTACACCAATATCTATTTTACTATTAGCTGAACAACAATGACTGAGTTATTTAAGAACTGATGAAACCACGCTCTCAAACTGGGTGAAAAATCTAGCTGCCAGAAAAAGATCTAAATTACATATATGTAAGAAGTAAATATTATATGGTCTTTAGCCTGAGTTGTTAGTATACAAGCTATTTGAAGTTCTAAACAGTTTTGAGTAATGCAGCAGTAATTGCGTTAAAGCAAATATTATGATTAAAATGTTATCAAGTTTTAAATCTTTTGATGGAAATACTGCAAAATGTTTTTGAATTCACTCGGTATTTTATTGCGTGAATTTTTGTTGGTTGTTAATTTATTTTTTTAACAAGTTTCTTTATTCACGCGTGTCATGTAATAAGGAACTCTTACCGATTTTTAGCAATATTGTAAAAAAACAGAAATAAGAATAGTACAAATAGATTATTCTTGTTCTGAATTTGAAAAGACTCAATTAATGCATCTTGATTTAAATATGTAGTTAAAACTTATGGTATAATGTTAAATATTTAAAATAATCCATTAGTTTTTCGCAAAATCACTACAGTGCTTATCAATTGACTTGAATGATAATAGAATATTATAGAATTTCTGCACTTTATAATCAATCTTGTCTTTGCCTGCTTTCTTCAGTTTTCTGCTTAAAAGCTTAATAATGATAGATTATGCTGAAAAATATTATCATTATTCATAATGCTATAAGCTTAAGAAAACATTAAAAATTAGATAAGACTTGACGTATTGCCTTGAAAAAATTAATATCATAAAATTTTGTTTAACGTAGGTAATTGAATTGTTAAAAATTCAACCATAACTTTTTAAAATAAAGTTAAGAACATTAATTAAGTTAAAAGCATTCTAGAAATCGTTAAACATTAAACTTTTAACTCAACTTACCAATTTACCAATAAAATTCTCTCCTTTATTTTCTTTATTTGTTAAAGAGACCTGTGGCCTTTTATTCGAATCGATACAAACACAATGTCAGATTTTCCTTAAGCTTACATAAAACCATCTAAAAACCTTTAATACTTTAGTTGTATTTCGTTTCTACAAAGATCTAGTTGTAAATAGAACAAGAAATAATATACTTGACACGACGGTTTTCATAAAAATCGAAATATTCTCAGAAACAGTAGATCTGCATTTATAAAAAAGTCACGTCTAACATAAAGTACCATAATAAAGGTTGCTTTTGGTGTAGTATTTATAATAAATCCATAAAGTGCAGCTGAAAGATAATAAAATTTTATTTTATAACAAAATCTAAAAAAGAAATGCAAATTGTATGGCGTAAATTACTGTAGTAAATGCTTCTAAATATTTGCATAGAATTACTTCAACATCTGAACATCCTTTTTACCCTACATTGTAACATTCTACTACATATAATTATAATTATTTGTTGAATTTTACGCCCCTGAAATCTACGAAGTACATAGGTTATCACTGACATGCAGCGCCGTAACTACAAAATTTTGGGCCCGTGTTCAAAGTTCGTCGGGGAGACCCTTACCTAAGCGTTAAAAAAGTTATTGCACAATACAACAGCGCTTATAATTATTATAAGTAGTACTATTTATATTTTACTATACGGTACAAATTATTTAAACAAAATTATATTAAAATATTAAAAATTACAAATATAAATTATTTAAAGTATTCTAATGACATTTCTAACGCAATTTCTGCGCAACTATTGTTTTTCAAAGATGATATTATAAATTTTAAGACTTCTGTTATGGAGTTATTAGATTTTATTTCAATCAACAATTTTTCATCATTTTTCAGTTCTACTAAAATAATCCCTACATGTTTCTTGTTTTTACCAATCTCAGTACGAATACATAAATTTTGAATCATTAAATAAATTTTAGACTTCTACCTATAGTTTTCTCTTTCTAACTTTTAAATTTCCAAAATTGTTAATTATTTTTTAAACGTCCAATTTGTTTGCAACTTTATTTTCTATCAAAATGCTAAGAACATAGTCCGAAATTGTGTAAAGTCCACATTGCACAGATATTTTTGTACAAAGCTAGCATTGCACAGTCAATTTATATAATGTCCGATATTAGGTTCCTTTAACTGACGTACGGCGTTACTTGTACAATGTCAACATAGTAACTGCAATGTGTGAAATGTGCAAAAACAAAAAAAATGAACCATTACTACAAAATTTATTAAAAAATCAGAACTTAGTTGTAGTTGAAATGCATGAGCAAGCTAAAAAAATGATAATGGGAAGCGAAAAGATATACTTTCCTATAAGACAACCGTAACTATACCAGTTACTGCTTTGGATAGGGGAAAAAGAGATTCCAGAAATTTGCTTGGTGTAGTTATGGAAGTTAAGAAGATAACAGTTATAAAATTGGAACATCAAATGGCGTCTTACCCCAACTACATAGTAGAAATCAAATTGCAGCATATAAATCGAATCAACTGTCTGTGGCAGAAGTTGCAGGAGAAACTTGCACGTTGGAAACAGCAATAATCAATCTAAATTCGAGGGACAAGGCTTCATAAGATGTAATTATTTCAAAAAATGTGTTGGTGTAAAGCAGAATGCTACTAAAATGTAACTCGAAATGTCAAAAGGCATTGGATTGCATAAAAATAAAATAATTGAAAACTAGCATTAACTAATGATTATCTTATTCATTGATTATTGCCTTTTCACATGTTTAATATTCATTATTACCAGTTTTCAGACATTCGTTTTGTCATATTAATATCGTCCTCCAGATTGAATTTTATATTGAATTCAAGCACACCTTCTAAGCAAAACCAATATTGCACACATTGTCAGTGTACAATGTTGACATTGTACAAATAATTCCGTTCAAAGTCGATTAAAACAATCTAATATCGGACATTGTATAAATTGACTGTGCAATGCTAGCTTTGTACAAAAATATCTGTGCAATGTTAACTTTGTACAATTTCGAACTTTGTTCGTAACAGAAATAATCTTACCTCACCCATCGAATTACGAAGAGAGTTTTTTAGTACTTTTATTAATTTTAATTGAAAATGAACGTTTCGCAGACGCAACTGAAACTGGGATTGTTAAAAACAAGAAACTTGCAGTTATTATTTCAGTAAAGCTGCTGGCTGATGAAAAATTGTTGATTAAAATAAAATCCAATAACTCCATAACAGAAGGATTTTTGGATTTTGAAATACCGCCTGAAAGATAGTAGTTGCAAACAAATTGAGTCAGAAACGTCATTAGAATACATACTTTAAATAAAACTGTTGCCCTACTTGAAACAACTCAAAAATGTCTGATGCGTTACTTAAAACTTTAGAGCTCAATATTTGAAAATTGGCTTAATATTAATTAAATTACTTTTTTCTATTCATCTGAACAATCATTATATCTAAAGTTTAAAAAAAAACGATCACTTTAAACTTTTGTTCATAACTTTCAATTGGAAAATGATTCTTTATCTCATCAAAAAATCGTTTTGGTCTGTCCATTCTTCTTTCCGAAAAATCTGCTTTTATTTACCACCAATTTGCGCTTATGATTTAAGGATTTGCCAAATAAATAATTATTGCTTTAGTTGAAAAGAATTTTTGTTTCAAGAACAGTTAAAAATATAGTTACAAAGGTTACGAAATAATTTTTTAATGATTTTGCTTTACTGATTTCATTTTTATCCAACGATGTTAATAAATTAGTTAACATTTTTATTACATCCAAGTAAACTATGGAAAAATCGTAAAATATATGCACAAAGGAATTTTAAAATTTAGAAAATTTCAGATAATTTCAAAGGGATAAGCGGTGCCTAAGTTAGGTAATACCGGATATAGGGTACTTAAATTGTTGCATTCTATCGACAAATTTGATAATCTAAACAATTCTGTCATATTGCATTCTGGTATTGAAAATCTACTGTTATAATCTTTTAAGTTTCTACGAAAAATATTATATCCAAGAAATATGTTTTCTTTAATATTTTACCAAATTTATAGTTTTTGACGTGGATCCTTGGAGCCTCTTTTTGCCGGAGGCCCGTGTTCCACCAAACACATAGAACACTGGTAGTTACGGCGCTGCTGACATGCATTTGAATTAACTGAACATTTAGTAAGAAGATTTTTCAGTTTGATTCTCGATGTTGCATGCTGCATAATATGATCCATATTTTTGACTGCTTACTGCATTTAAGTTCAAAGCTTAAGGCATCACTGCTGCAGTAGCTTAACGCCAAGCTTTGAATGTGGATTGTGAGAAATGTATAATTATAATTTATAATATGTAATATTTATCTTTCATAGATAAAATAATTACCCACGTCTCTTTTTAATTTACTGTTAGAATATTATAAATAATTTAAATTAAAAATCTATTTCTTAGCTTCTTTTTACGCACTACTATAATATCATATATTATCTTTCTTAATTTGAACACAAATTTATATTATTATTTATTTTATTTCAATCTTTAATTATTATTTATCAATAGAACTAAATTTATTAGAGCACCTTAAAAATTTGACTTACCCATTAATTCCAAAGGTGAAGTACCTTTTACACTTCAAACTAACCAACAATTTCTTGTGTAATTTTTTTTGTAGAGTTTGTAGGGTTCACTCGTGTGCTGCGTTTTTCTGAATGTTAGCTAGCGGCTTTAGTGGTTTAATCAAACAAATCAGCTTGACCAAGACATTTCCAAATTATTTTAAGAACACGAACGCCGAACAAAATAAAAATAGTGTAAATTCTACACTTTTATAATAAAAGAAAATTGAAATCCAAAAGAAAATTGTGCTGAAATCTACGAAAAAATAATGATGAAGGGCAGTTTTTACTGGTTTGTAGGAAAATATGTAAGCTTAGAATGAAAATCATAAATATAATAAGCAAAAGCAAAAAAATATCTGATTATTAAAAAACTAGATTTTGTAGGTTCTTTTTGTGTGAAATTTTATGTTTTACTTTTAATATTGATTTCTACGTTATGTTTACCTTGCAGACGTGAAATATAAATTTTTTTCTATACACATAAATCCTTGTACGCAAGGATGAGAATGGATTTTAAACAAAAACTTAAAATATAAAAGTGCTACAATTTTTCACCTAATTAAATGATCAAAAGAAAACGGTTCTTAAAAAACATATAATGAAGAGCAAGTAATTAAAGCCAAATGACCAGAATAGGAATGAAATTATTTTCAGTTTAATTTTTAAAATTGTTTTGTTTGAAATAATATATAAAAAAGCTTTGCTTGCTATAAGTATAACTATCTTTATTATAATAAGTTAACATAAATAATTACATAACTATTTCTTTAATTTTGAAAGGACATCTGCAATCATAAGAATTCCTGCGCAAGTACAACCAACCGGTACTGTCCATCGTCCGGATGTACCGTACTGTCCGGAGTGGGAGCCTCTGCTCAAGGAATATATTCCAACAATTAAGTTTAATATAGCTCCTGTTAACATAAAAATCTGGTCAAGTAGTTCAGGCGGGTCATCTTCCATAATTAAACAAATAACAAACGCAAGTGTAATTGTAAAATAACCATGAACTGCAATTATCACCAATTCGACAGAATTAGTAGCAACAAATTGACCATTTTCAATACAAATAAGACATGCTAATAGGATAATTGTTACTACAAATTTGCACAGAAATCCTGGATCTTTAAGCAATTCTTTCAAATCTTTCGGCATATTTTCGTATTATTTCGACTTTGACTTTTTATTCTAAACGTCATATTAAATTATTTTTTAATAGACTACTATTTTTTTAATAAAGAATAGAATTTTTATTGAAATAATAAAAACTTCTACATTTTTATTTGCATATAAACTGATAAAATCATTCATTATATTCTCGCATTATAATTCAACTTGAATTATTTTTTTTGTAAAGAAACTAACATTATATAGAAAATCCATTAATCTTCTTTATTACTGTACCTTCACTTTCATGCAACTTTTATAAATATAGATTAGTTTACATTAATAATATTTAAAGCTGATATTACAGGCGCAAAATAAAAAAAAAGTATTGTATAAATTTACGTAAAATATATTACGTATGCTACGTAATTAAAAAGTTTTAAAATAGCGGTGTTGTGGTTTTTATCTTTCTCATTACTTACTAAATTAAAAAATAACATCCCCACAATATATTATTAATTCTTTTTATACTTTTAATAATTAAAATTTAAAACTAATTTGATGCACAGAAAAGTAATTTTTATATGCTTTGAATTGGTTATAATTATACCATTTTGTTATTTACTTTGTATACTCATCCTACTCCTATTAATTTCTACTTATATAATTTATGTGGTGAGACCAAAGAGAACAAAAAAAATTATTTATCAACTTTTATTTATCAAAGTACACACTTTCATTTTATTGTAAGATTACGACCTTCGGGCGTCACCAGCTCTTAAAGTTCTAAAACTTTGTGAAATTTAACCATGAAAAAATAATAAGAAAAGTTCAAAAGTTGAGTAACGGCGTATGGTATTAAAATAGATAAAATATTTTGTTGCAAGTAAATTATAATAAATTATTTGTATTAATAGGTTTGTTTTCTCTATAACCATCCTCATGTATACCGAATTGTTACACTTTAATGGTTCCCGTGGGTACACTTATATAAATCTATAAATAGTTTTTTATTTAGCAACCCAAAATTGTAACGGTTTGATCGATATTAGTGATGAATGGTTACAATAAGTGTAAGTTCCATAATATAATATTGATAAGCTCACTTATACATACACAAATCCACATTCTTCTTCACTATTGCATTAGATGACTTGTAAACAAATTTTATGTTTGTTTGATGATCCGGAACTTCGTATAATGTTAGCAATACAAACTTTTTGTTGAAAAGATATAACCAATTTTAGTAATATAATAGAAGTTAAAAGCATTATTGTAGAAGACATTCCAGATATATGGTATACAGTTTTATACAAACACTATTTTTGTATCGGATATCTAACTGCTATCTACTTTTTCAAACCTCGCGAACGTTTTTTTCTCCAGCTTCAAGATGAAGCTTGCTTACAAGAAATTGACTGAAAAACTTCCTGAAACTACAGCTTCTAAAAAACACGTATATTTAGATTTTAATCCAATTTACACGTAATTTGTAGATGGATATTCATAAAGTTAATAAATTATCGAATGTTGTTGGGCTACAAAAATGCTTTTCCAACGGATAAATGGATATAAATTTTATACAATATCCCAGATATTTATTTGTTAAAACTTCCGTGTGCGATACAAACAGCTGCATGCTCCGGATTTCATCAACTATTGTTATTTTAAAAATTAGAAAAGTAAAGAAAAGCTATTGATTTTTATTAACGAACAGTTGTTGTGTGTAGAAAAGTTTACACTTAACCACAAATTGCATTAAGTTAACGCTTGTTTATCACTGTTCTTCTTTCAAGTACGTAATTTTTCACAGGAAATTTGCTGAACACCAGCTTCTACTACATTTTGAAATATGATTCTCAATATTTTTAAATATTAAAATCTTTCAAATTTATATTAATAAGAATTAAATAAGAAAGCTGTACAATTTTTAATAATTACCAAGCTTGGATTTGATATTAATTTTGATTCTATTCAACCTTGATTATTGTATTATTAAATTAAAAGTTTTATTTTAAACTTTACCCTTTCTTTCACCGTCAAATAAAAGTATTAGGAAAGCCGTCAAATATTTTCATTTTGAGATTTTCTACAAACATCGAATACGTACATTAAGGTAATTAATTTTTGCAGGCAAAGTTATTGCAAATTATTAATTCTAAAAATTTGAAGGCAATAAATGATAAATTTAAAATTACTAATTTCGTGATCAAAGTTATTAAATTGAATAAATTTTTGTTCGTATTAGAATAAGGAAAGTTCATTTTTAATTAAATTTCACTCGTAAACAGGCATTAATTTCTTATAGAATTTGAAGACGTCATTAAGAACTTAAATTTCGAGAGTTAACGAACCTCAGAAAAAGGCAAAGCTAATAAAATATTATTAAAATATAAATCAATTAAATTTAGCTTGCTTTAATCTAATTTTAATACTTAAAATTCATTAAAAAATAACTGAACGGATAACACATTAAATAAATAGAATGAATTATAAATTTAATCCATAACATAAAATATTATCGCTTTTTAAGTACAAAATTTATTTTTAAAAATGTATTTGCATTTTTTCATTAAAAACTAAATTCAATGAAACATCAGTATTTATTGAAGTGTTTCAAAGATAGCAGCACAAATTGTATTGTGATCTTAAACTTGAGTAAACTTTTTTAATGGTAAATTAAGAAAATATTATCTAAAAGTTGTAAATGTAATTTAAAATAATGATTTTATCAACAATTGCGATTTTAAATATTACTAAAATTTAAAAAATGTACAAAAAAGTATCTAAGTATGTAAAAAAAATTATTTATAAAGTAATAGGTTTTATTCCTGAAGTTTTCACCATATCCTGAGCTAATCTTTATACAATGAATATGTATGTAACATCTGTAGGTTTTCAAAGCATTGCATAAACATCCAATTTACTTCAGAGCAAAAGTTATTTTATTCCTAATTTAAATTTAAAAATACTCATAAAATTAAATGGCCGAAATTGACTTTTAATTCTATACAACTATTAATAAGCGATAAGTAATAATAGATGAACAGTTTTTTTCATTTTATTGCCATTTAATATTTGGTTAAATTTTAATGTAATAGTAATATTAATTTGTTAATATTACACTATTTAACCCAACCGCAGTCTTTAAACCTGGATTTCAACAGTATTTTTAATAAAAATTTAAATACTGAACTAAAAATATAGCATATCTCATATTTTCTTTGATCTTACCCTCATTATATATTTAATTAAAATGTGTAAATGGTTCAGTACCGTAGCAAGGATGTAGCGCCTGAGGCATTTCTCTTATTCGCCATCGCAATGGGGGCGCTAAACCTTAATAATTTTTTAAACTATAATTATTGGTTTACCTTATTTTCAGGTGGCACACTAACAAAATGTATTTATAGAAAATGAAGTTGCTAGAAAAATTGATTTTGAGAATGTTATTGATGAATTTGCAGCAATCTAATCGAGGAAACTACAATATCGTGATTCTCAAAAACTTAGTATGTTTTTTGCACGATGTTTATTTAATACTATCTAATTTTTTTTATTCTGTATATAAAATAAGTCTGAAAATAATAATTAAATAAGATAATACTTATCTAAAATTCTAATAAATAATAGTTTAAATTTTTTAAAATGGTAAGAATTTGTGGGGGTGGGTATATAATGCAATTTGCTCCAAGCGCCAGAAGACCTTGCTGCGTCACTGAAATAGTTAGTGGCAATTATGTTGAGTGAGGGGTAGCAGAGAATTTCAAAACTATTTTATTCTTTCTTATATTAAAATGCTTTCAGGAATATTCTTCCATCTCTACCTTTGGATTTCCACGGTATTTTAATAAATCTTACCACTCTTTCTTCGCTGAGCTATATAGTCGAAAGTAATTCAGCAATTAATATTTGTCTGCAGGTCTTTTGGCTCATTTTGTACTATCATATTATGCTTATATTTCAAATTAAATAGTGTTGTTAATCTAATAGTGCAAAATGCATCGCATAGTTCTAAATATTAATTATGTAAACAGAATTTGTAACATTTGAACTTTTTTAATGTGGTTTGTCGGTATGTGGCATTATCCTAATTATTTAATTGAATATGAATTTATTTAATTTGTTGCAAAAAGCCCGCGTGTATTTCTATAACATAATCTATTTATATTTTAAGTTAACAAAAACTGCTTTATGTTTTAACTAAAAACAAAATTACAATGTTTAAATTATATACAACATATTATTATTAACGAGTATAATAAGAGAAGATTAATTTATAGCTAATTAATTTAACGTAAGAGCGTCACTTTTAGATTATAATTATTAATTAATTACTTCTAAGTTTCAATAAATATAATATAATATTTGGCAATGGATATTTGTACGATTTATTTAAAATTTAAGATTACATGCATGCGATATCTCTAAAATATAAAGTTTCCAATGGTTTTTACTTTTTTGCGAATTGTGTACATATGTAGCTATTAACATTGCATATCCAAAATTCCTGTGCAATTATTATTACAATGTTGGCAAAACGTGATTGGGATGTAGATTATTTAGCATTTTAATTTTGGTTTTAATAAATCGGATGCACACAAAACACAATGTTAAAACATTTTTAACTATGAGTAATGGTGTCACCTTGCATGAATTGAAAACTAGGACAACCCCCAATAGACCCACCCCAGAGGCCACATTGTCAAATATAGTGTAAAGTTGAACGCACAAAATTTTTCATTTTAAAGTAGTACAGATTCAAAAAATACAATTGGTGATTGGAACTCGGTAATTAAAATGAACTACCAAAATTACTACATAAATTTATAGGTAAAATAAAAAAGTCATTCGGTAAAACAGGAAGGGATAAGTTATTAGCGACGACTCAGTCAAAAGCTTTTTATGATTTTGGTTCAAACTATAGAAAATTGTATCGTCTAATAAAAACGTAATACAAATATCGTATGTCTCAATATAATGGTATAACCCTATATAGCCCAAAATATTGCGGCAATATACAAGTAAGTACATAGTTAAAATATTAATGTAATATTGCTTTCCAATATAGCCCAATATAAAAAATATGTGTGACATTAAGCAATATTATTATTATTACAAAAGAATAATTTTCAATTTTCGCTAATTGTTTCCAAAAAATATAAACTTTCATACTTCAAGCTGTTAATTGGGACTTCTATTATAGTAATTAATTAAACTTTTTCTCAATTTAATAAAAAAATAGACATACAAAATCTACCTTATTTAAATTATTTTTACTATGCAAATGTTTTTAATAAAAATAATAAAACATGAAATTTTACTATTTTAACCATAAAACTTTTGATAGTAACGTTTAAATTGTAAAATTTGCTAAAACACCAATTAATATAATGTGAGGGAAAACCTTTATAAAAATATAATAGAAAATTAACCTAAAAAATTAATTTTTAAGTCAGTAGTGTGGTAATTAGTAGTATGTAATTTTAAATAAACCAACTAAACAAAATGTTAAAATAATAAATTTTAACTGTTAACTAAAGAATTTATACTTACATAGAAAAATAATATTTAAAAAAATAATAAAAACAACAAATTAACATTTAACAGATTTGGACTAAGAATATTTGAATAAACAAGAAATGAATTTTGAAAAAATTACGTTATAAACATGATGAAAATTTAAAATATAAAATAAAAACTTTGTATATAAAGACCCCTATTTCACAATTGTTATTGATCACCAGTCGTATTTAACATTAGAAACCAAGAAGTTTAAAAAAGTTACTTAAATTGAATGTGACTTACCAAAAATAGAACCAAGCAATATGACGTGTCTCAATGAAATTTTTAAGATTAATTGAATACAATAATTCTTATCACGATACAACCAGATTTGAAGTGGAGCCATCGTGTCACTTCTACAAATTAAGTATGTAACTATGTATTCTTTACTTAACAGTTAAAATTCATTATTTTAACATTTTGTTTAGTTTGTTTATTATGGAAATAGCCAAACGGCTTTTTTTACCCGAAATTTTAAATAATATACAATTTAATGTTTATATTGGTAATTTAGTCATTAAAATATTGCTAAATTTGTGAGTTTGGTTATCGTGCCATTCTCTGATTACCTTTATATTTATCAATTTTTATAACGCAGTAATAGGTAATATTTTAAATTAAACAAGTTAATTGAACATTAACAACATTTAATATACTTTTATGGAGCTGTCAGCAAAAGTTATTGCTTGCATCAAAATTTATTTATTAAAAAAAATGTTATTAATGTTTAATTAACTTGTTTAATTTAAAACATTTTTCAAGTTAATAATTTATGTTAATGTAAGTAGCAGAAACATTGTTTTCGAAACATTATTTTATGTAATTTTTATAGCAATGTACTGCTATTTTATTTACTTAGTATTAAAAAAAATTTAAGTGGCAATAATTGTGAATTAAAATTGTATTCTTTTTAATTTTTTTTATATCATTTATATAGTACCCATTAAAAATAATGCCATTTATTGTCCCGTTATTGACTTTAAATTATTCAATAGTAGTACAAAAAATATTTTGTCAAAATTACAAAATTGCATCGAAATTGCAAGCAAATAATCTTTTGTTATACAATTAATAGACCTAAGTATTGATTAAAGATTTATTTATTTATAAATACATAAAACATTTTAGTTTTATTTTATAGTAGTCAATAAGATGATTAGGTAAACGCAAGAAAAAAAATTGATTAGAATAATTATTTCTAAATATCGCAGTAGCGTAAATAATAGCGTATTGTTTATTAAAAGTAAAACAATTTTCAACTTTTTAAGGCGAATTGTTAAAATTAGAGACAAGTTATGAAAAATGTGTACATATTGTTCGTATGAGAATAAACTATCTGACTTTTTCTTAAAACATAAAAGACAATAATATATTAAATTGAATTAATATTATTTTTACTGTCGGTTACGAGAGGCACTAAAGTAGTCATTTAGCGCCGGCGATGAGCAGTCGCCCTTGCAATCCTTTTTATTTACGGAAACTAAAACTTGAAATTTCACCTTTGAGGAGACATTTTTCACAGAAGAAAAAACAGCACATTGAAATGTGGCGTTCGCCATAAAAGATCCTACTGTAGTTCCGTAATTATACAATAATATTTACACTATTATTAAAATGAATACAATAAAATCCAAACAGATGCTGAGTTCTATTTACTTAAAATTTAACATAATCTAACCTAAGTTGATAGGAAGTTAGATAAAGCCGCGTTCTATTTACAACTTCGCAATTGAGAGGAAGTTAGATTTTATGTTCGTTATGTAATTTTTCGTTATTCAACTAAAGTAGATTTGAACCAACCTAAGTTTCAAACATTATTTACTAAGTTCACATGTCATTTCGTGTGAAATTTTATAAAATTATACAATTAATTTAAAATCTGCCAAACTGAAGTTAAATTACCTAAGAATTTAACCTAGCTTAAAGTCAAACTAAGTTTAGTTGTAAATAGAATACAGCATTTGTTATTTGAAAATATTAGCCTGACAAAAGGATTTGAATTTTGTGCTATTTTGAAAAAATAACTTTGATTTTTAGTAGTTACCTACATTTTTTTCAAATAAAAACTCTTTTCGAATTTTTAAATTAAATCATAACTCATCGGATTATAATGCTTATACCAGTTTATAAGATTAGCTAAAAACGTGTTGGAGACAAAATTGCAAAAGTATCCTTTTTTCTTTTTATACTTGACCTATGTAAATATTATAGAAAAAATTCTTTCGGCTTTGTGTCCTTATTCTTTCAACAGAAAACGAGATAATAAATTCTATAAAATGTAAAACAGAAAATTCGCAATTTCTGACTTAACAAGTCAACCAGCACCAGCGGTTCTGCGGTCAAACAAGCTACTAGTCATCCAAATTTTAAGGTATCTAATTATTGGAAGTTAGAAATTATATAATTAAAAGCCATCAAGTATAAACTGTACTAGAGAGTGGAAACTTGTCGTTTTAACGTTAATTAAACGATCGATTTTTGTTGTGTTCTCGTACGTGAGTTGTTATTTTGAAAAAAAGAGTTCAATTAATTTTCATTAAAGTTAATAATATGCTAAACAAGAAAAAAGAAATAATGTATAGTTGGATTATAAAACTTGTTCGGAAATGACTACTAAAAGAAAAACAATTTTTGAAGACATCTTTATATATTTCAAAGTTTAACTCTTAATTTGTGTTGGGGAAATCGTTCAAAAAACAAATTGAAATAAATTTCAACTTTGAAGCTTTCACTCGACAAACAATTTTGTTAAAATAAATTTATAAAACTTTAGTATATTAAATTAAAAATACTTCTAAAAACGCAACTTGGCTATTAAGCTTTCATCTCAGTAACCGATAAAAATGGATTGTGAAATTTGAATCTATATTTCTAACTCTAACGTCAAGTTCTAAGCTCTCTAAATACTTGAGTTATGCAGTAATGGAATGCTTAAAATTTAGCCTCGAAAAGCTTTAGTTTACAATTAAATGTGAATATTGTTGCCTTCGCTTAATGAACCTCCGACAATTTCGATATTAACTGCGGGCGGTTGTTAAGCGGAAACTGGTGCGTGCTACCTATTTCCGCCTGACAAATAATTGAATTAAATAACTTATGCATTATTAGCACACATGGGTGACGTTGAGCGAAAAGCTTGTGTTATAAAAATACTTTTTGTAAATATAAACATTTTGTATAATTTTAGGATCAGCAATCTAAAATTTCAATAACCCTTTTAACACCAAAAAAGTTTTGTACTCCAGGGGACTATTTTATCCGTCTTCCGTAATTGATTTTAAGTTGTATTATAGAAGATAATATGTACCTAAATTCCCAAAAGTCACTTTATATTGGTAAAATAATATTTGAATCTGTAGAAGCAAAATTTTAAATTGAATTCTGCAAGTTATTATATGCCGGTTTGTTACAGAATGCTTAATTTTACTTTAAGTCACCTCGAACAAGAGAATAAAGTAGAGTTATCCGCATCATACAGTTAGTAAAATATAATAGCAATTTTATTCATGCAATGATAAAGCGATTCTAAATGGAAAGCGTGTAAAAGCGGCAAAGCACAACATGTTGATGAATATTGGGTACCAAAATAATCTCAGAAAAATGTTTTTACTCGATAATTAAATTGTACAAGTTATTAATTGAAGAAATTTTATTGTTTGCTTAGTTTATTAAATTTTAATTTAATATGTTTTTAATTTAACAATTCATATTTTCCAGCAGTTAACAAACAAGTTGTTAATGGATTCTATCAGATATGCAAATTTACACCTCCGTTAACACTATCTATGTTTATTTAATCAAGATAGAATTTGTAGATATATATCACGATACCGGTAATGGGAACAGAAATTATGCGTGGTATACCTCTACTTGTGGTGTGAATTATTAAATAGTAAATATGATAGAAATAGATAAGCAACCTGATCTAAGAAAATAAGAATTAAATCATTGCATGTAGTTAGTCTAAAACAATACGACGCTTGTTTTAAAAAAAGCTAACCACACAAAGTCAGCATTTTTTTTTATCAATTTTAGAGTAACTCTAAATTTATTGGTGGCATTTTCTTGTAGAAGACAAACTATTTATTCTGAAAATAACTTAAAATAATTTTATATTCATTTTACGAGTTTGAGTGTGAAATAAATGAAGTTATTTGAATGTACTTTAGGTTAACCAAAATATCGGTGAAATATTTGGATTGTGATAAATCGATAAATAATGTAAAGAAGCTATCTAATTTTAATTTGTAAATACTAATTTACAATTGCACTGATTATACTAAAACAAATCGAATTTTTCAATTTGTTCAAAAATTTGAACATTAATAATTTCATGTCATCACTGGTAAAAATCAGAAGTTCAGCTTAACGGACTGTGTCTAAGTTAAGTTGCTGATAGCTACTGACTAAAATTAGTAAATATGACTGGTAATTAAGTTCGGATCTTTAAGTAACTTTAAAAGTCTCAAGAACTTGCAAGAATCCCTAGAGCAAAAATTTTTTTCATAGCTAAATGATCCTACAGCCAAAGAAGAATCCTATGCAAAAGAAGAAAAATGCTCTCAGCTTGTGTTCCACGCCTGCAAATATCAGCAATTCATTAGATCAAACTACTAATTAATTATATCAAATACCGAAATTATAATATTATCCAACCACAAATTCATTTTTGTCAAAATCATTAAATCAATCAAATATATTTTCTCTCTTATTATTTTATTGGGTCAATAAACGAATGATTTATATTATTATTATTGAACGAATAATAATCAATACGGTTTAATTAAATTTTGTAAAGAAATGAATTACAACTTTCCTATCTCTTTTAGTTTGGTCTGCTATAGCAGCTACGTATTTTAACACAAAATTAATTTTATTGTACTGTAAAATCTTTACTGGAATAACTTATTTCGAATAATTATAAATTTCTGTCAAACAAGCAATTCCGCTATTTATTTAATGTACTTATTTATTTGTATACTATACAAAAAAAGAAAAATTTGCACTAGGATCTTTAGGGTGCCCGGTAACTTTCGCGATTATACATATTTTATTTTGTAATCTCTAATTGAGATTTTCTGGTAAGAATTTTTTGAAATATTAAAATTTATCAGATTACATCACAAAACTTACCCTCGTAGTACACAATGTTGCAGCAATATTTGAACAACATGGGATGTTGACGCAACATTGCAAACTTCAGCCAATATTGGTGTAATATTGTTTTTCAAGATTACCTGCCAATCTTTATTCAATATAGGTGCAATATTGTTTTCTCTACTTCTGTTAATATACTATAATATTGTCGTGTTATAAAGTAATTTTTGACCGCCACTGACACTTTTTGTAATGTTTGTATTTAAATGTTGTATTCATTTTTGTAAGGTTACGGTTGGTAGAAAAGGGAGGAGTGTAGAGGCTTGAAGTCACCGGAGTGGAATTTGGCTCAGATAAATTTTGAATGTGATTTTGTGCAAAGTAAATTTTGCAATTGAGATTTGATGATTTAGTATTAATTTAAGTGGATCGAGAATATTTTTGGTCGAATTTAACCGCAGCTGAAGTTTTTGAGATTGTAAGTTTATTTTGGATATTATTTTTAATTAAAACTAATTTATTTAGATAAGTGATTTTTATTGTTAGAAATTATTAAAATTGGATTTTGCTTTAATATTATAATATATTATGTATCTGCAACACGAATTATATATTGTCGTGTTTCAAAAGTGATTCGGACCAACCCTATACATTTTAATAAAAATTCATTTTCTTATTTAAGTTGTGTTTAAATCGATTTTAAGTTGTAAGATTGTAAATTAGCAAGGTGGGGACGAATCACCGGAAATTGAGGCCTTTTGCCAAAAAATGGTCGACGTGATGGACGTGTTAATTTATTAGTCTGAATAATTATTGAAAAGATTTGTAGTTTTTAAAATATAAGTGATTTTAAGGCCTTTTGCCAAAAAGTGGTCGACGTGATGGCCGCATTAATTTATAAGTCCGAATAATTTTTGATAAGTTTGTAAATTTTGGAATGCTAGTAAAAGTTTTTGAAAATGAAATGTTTTGTTGAAGTTATTATATTGGAGTATGTTGGTTTTTGAAGAAAAGTTGAGTGATTTGGAATTAATTTGGATATTATTTATAAGTGGCTACTGAGCGGTAGTAAGTTGATTGGGAAAATTATTTAACAAAAAAAAAAGAATATTTCGAATAATAAATGCGATTTGGATACTTAAAATTGGAAAGTTAAAATTGCATTTGGAGGAACGAATGGTCGATACTGATAAGCCGGACTGAGATACCGGTATCGTTGCATTTTGTATTCCCATTTTTAAATATTTGATATTAAAACAAAAATTGAAATTTAACGCATTATTTTAATTAAATGACATTATGGAAAAAATTAAAAAAATTAAATAATTAATGGATAAATTACATTGCAATATATTATAATTTCGATTACGTATCAAATTACATTATAAGTATTGCTTTGATGACATTTTGTTGAACATCATTTTTTACTTAAAAAATAGATTTTTGTCGCAAAAACCTAAACGAGTAAAAAACTCATAAATTTCTTCAGATTTTCCAGAAATTTCCTGAATTTTCTTTTAGTACTTCTACAGCTGAGTGTTGTTCCATATAAATAATAAATATTTGATTTACTATATAATTTTTATCGGGTTATAATAAATGATTTTTCTTAGCCCTCAGATATATTTGCTCAGCTAATCAGTTTTAATTGGATATTAAAAATTGGGCTTTATTTCTATTAATATCATCCTGAATGTTTAAAGTTACTTTTGTTGCCAAAAGCAGATAATATTTTACTTGATTGGCAATTTAAAAAGATTTCTAAAATCTTTATGATCTCATCAGAATCAGTTATTAAGGACAAATCATAATTTTAAAGATGTGCTTACAGATTTTGAACGTTGAGGAATAATCGTTACAAAAATTATTAGATGCCAATAATAACAAATTAAAAGACAAGCAAAGCAAGGAATATTTTGAATAGCAGAATGAAAGGATTAATTAACAATATAAACTTAAAAAGTTATTAAATTTTATTTTTCCTTGTTCTGCTCTAAAGTAACTTTAACTAAAGTAATTGCCTAAGTAAATCTTAACATTTGGCAGATTTCATTTTTCAAATTAGTTTTTTGTTATTACATTTTATTAATTTTTATGATAAAAAAATTACCGACGTCTTTAGAGGTTTCTATGTACCGTCGCTACCTTTTTATTATAATTCTTTGTTATTCTTCTTTTGTTGTATTACTTTAGTAGTTAATAAAATTTTCAGAGCATGTAAACAAAAAACAACTATATTCATTCAATCAACCTTATTGCTTTTCTTATAGTACATTCATAATACACATTCAAATGTATAGAATAACTTGCTGTCGTGCATGGCTTCGCCCAGGTTTTACTTTAGGTTACGTTGAGTTAAAAATTCCCGGCAGAACGTTCTTAAAAAATCTCGAAGTGTTTGGCGAGACAGATAAAAATTCAGTTTAAGGTTTTTTAGATAAATATAATAATTGATTAGATAATCAATTTGGCATAATACATTAATGTCAAAATACATTTATGGCTATCTATCTTTTATTATAAGTAAAAAAAGTAAAAATAATTTAATGACTTCAAAGCCGACGTGTACAGTGAAACTTTATTGTTTAGAAAGATTCGATAACATTGTTGAAAGTATTATTGTGTTATAATACAATGTATTCTAAAAAATGCTTTTGTTTTTATAGATCTTGCTAAACAATTTTTAATATCAGTCAGTATAATATAATTTGTTTAATTAATAAAGAGAAGCCCGAGGAGACAGATAATACTTTCATGCTACACGTCGTTTAGATACAGCAGACATGTTTTTACATTATAACCGACATTACTTCGTTAAAATTCATTTTTATGTAAATTACTAGGTTATAATGACAAAACTGATTTGCTTTTTGTCACTTAGGTGCTGTAGAATTTTACCGAAAAATTTAAACGGAATCTAACATAAGCTGTGAACCTGTCGGTTGTGACGCTTGTAACAGTTTTAAGGTGATTAAGTTTTACGTTATATTTAATGGAGGAAGTTTTAAAGCATTAATAAGTAAAAGTTATTTACTTCTAGGAATTCGTTAATGAATTTGTTTGAAGTTATTGGTAAAAGAGTGAGAATTAATATTTATTAATATTTATCAATTCTAAAGTTTCAGAATTTCTACACTCATACTGGAAAGCATATGGATCAACTGCATCAAAAGCATTTTTCAAGCAAACCAAATTCAAGAATAAACGGCGAAAATACATAATTGAATTTTTAGCACAAAAAATCAAAGAAGCAGTTTCGAAACTCAAATCGAAACGATGCCGGACAGGAAATAATGTATTCGCAATATAAAGTTCGGAGAGAAAATCACTATCAACTTTAAATGTACGGAACAAAAATTTCCTTTCAAAACAATAAACAGGAGAACTTGCAAAGCAAACAATTTCAAAGACTCAAATAATATAGAAAAACCGAACTACAACTACACTCTTGCTACTCTTCCCACTAAGTACCTTCGACTTTCTAATATTTCTTATTTTGATTCTTTACGGAATCCATTGTTCACATCAGTTTGTAACAAATCTTGCAACTGATCTTATTGTATATGGTACGGTAATTCACAAAAAGGACACTTATTTATGATATAAGAGCAAGATTTTTTATAGTAGCTTTTTGGACGAATGTTATAAATTACTTTCGCGCGTTTAGAGAAATAGTATATAAATATCTACATCGAATACACTGTCACGAGGCATTAAATTTATTGATGATTTTTTGTATTTTTATTTTATTGCTTTATAACTTTAAAAAGATGACCGGATGTTGAATGCTACGAATAAATGGTTTTTGAACAAAAATGGCTATAAAACCATAAAATATTTGTAAATGTTTTAATTGCAAAATTCAAACAGCTCATTTTTAAATATTTTATACTTATTCTTTGCACGCCTTCGCCTGTTACCAGCTAAATATCATACAAAATTTTAAAGTCGACCCGTCGAGAAGTTCCTTAAGGTTGGCATTTATGAGACAGAAGATTTGTGTTGCGTTTTCTCTCGTACCCACGGGACTCAATATGCAAGACAAAGCAGTCTTTCGTAGAAACTTTATCAAAAACTATATCGAATATTTTGAATATTTTTATTTTGTTCTAAAGAAAGACTGCGTTGTCTCGCATGGCGTCCCGCGGGTACGAGACAAAACGCAATATAAATCTTCTGTATCATAAATGTTCTATGAAATTAACTCAAACGTATCTGATATCGCTCCCTTAAACTCTTGACATTTACAACAAAATAAATAACTACCTACTTAGGAAATTGCGTGAACGTAAACATACCAGCGTTTATATTTAATTTAAAATGAAAAATGTATATTAGTAACTCGAAATACTCATCTAAAACAAACGTTATTGCATTACAATGCTTTTACAGAACGTACATACTGAAATAAACACCAACATTATTAGCATTATTTGCAAATGGCACACTTGAAGTGGAATTTCTGAGAAACTTGAAAGAAAAGCAAGCAGAAGTCAAGATCTTCCTAAAATAAGATTAAATTTTTAACATGTTAGACGAAATTAAAATTAAAATTAAATTCATAACTTACTTATTAACTTATGTTAATACCATTAACCATATAATACCAATAATAGATATAAAATACAAAATATATTGCCATGCCCCCAACCTTTTAAAATTCAGTAATTTTCACTCTCCTTTCAAATTAGCTGGGGCACACAGATTATTTAAGAAGTTGAGACTCTTGATTTATTTTCTTAATTTCAATAAAATTCAATGATATGTCAAGCACTATTTAATACTTAAAAACATAATTATAAAATTTTATCACGATTCAATATTTAATGAATTCAAGTGTAGTCGATATTTTTAGATTTTTTCTTACACAAGATCAGTTAATGGTTTACAAATTTGCGAATTTTAATTTTCTGATATTTGATTCGTAATTATTACAACGTGCTTCTAGAAAATTATCATTGAATGACATTATATAAAAAATTTAAAATTTTACTTAACGGTGTTCGTTGTTAAACTTTTAATGACGTACGTGCACTATAATTTTCTCACTATAATAATGTTGTTAAATGTTGGTTGTGAACTCCTGACCACTCTCAGCTGGTTTTCCTGCTACTATCTGTATTTGATCCTAAGCACCTTTTTCATTCGTGTAATTCACTATCCATTTTAGGTAAGTTGTTGCCACTTTCATTTCACTTTTGAATGCGGTATTTTATTTTTTATAATCAATTTTTTGATTTTTTGTTATACCGATGTCCAAATTTTATTAAAGCTACAAATTTTTAAACAACTTTCTCGTTTGCTCTATGATACCGCAATGCCTTTAGGAATTCTCCTTTACGCAGTATTGCTGAAAATTTTCCAAATTTGTCCCCTCCCAGAGACGATTTCGCAGCGCGAAGTTCAAATGGTTAACCAATCTAATGTTGTTCGCAGCATTTTTTGTTTTATTATCGTTTTCAACCACTTTAAAATTTTATAACCTTTTAAGTCCTAATTGATTTATCATTTTCAGCCTTTGCTAGTCGTTAACTTTCATTGTTCTCTTATTTGAGGATTCTTTAGTCTAAAATTATCTTTCTTCTAAATAAAACATAGTGAATTCAACGAATTTCCAAGCAAGTAAAATTTTATTTTGAAATAAATTTTGTAACTAAAGTCTGTTTTTATTTTTGAATTAATCAACAAATCATTCAACCCTAACTAAAATTTTTGATTCTCATCCCTGTAGAAGTAAATTTTTCACCCTGAAGAGCTTTTGTTTTAAAATAAAATAATTCTATAAATTGTTAAATAAAAAATTCATGACAATATATTGTCTTTATTATCTATTCTTTATTATATCAATCTGTTTTGTAAAATTTACCAAATTAATATACTTATCGACAAGTTGTCTTATTTATAGAATAATTCCGTTAATGTATTTAAAAAATATAGTTGATTAGACAATGCGTTGATTTAGTTTTAACTTTTTTAATTTATGGGATCGGTAGTGCTTCATAGTTGAGATGTCTCACTTCCGATCTAATTAAAGGTTTTCGGAAAAAGCTATACGACTTGTAATTTGTTTCACGGTAGAGCTACAAATTAGTCAATAGCGCAAGCGACTATACGTGGTATCAATACTAATCATCCTTGTACTACACTGGATCTGTAACTTTCTGGTAATTCGCAGTCACCTAACTTTAATGTTATATTTAGAAATTAGAAATTCTACGCACCACATTGCAATCTGTCTTGGCGTAATGTGATATGTTACATCTTATTAGACATCATTCTATATTTTAATAGATACCGAATTACCATAAGCATCTGTCGTGATGTGATTGCTGATTGAGTGGTAGAATCAAAGTTTTAAATTTTGTTAACACAGCTTGTTGTATTTTCTAAACAGCGGTGTACTGCCTAACCTATCTTTAAAAGCTCAGTTCAAAAAAACCATGAAACTTTATTGCAATCTTAAATTATTGACCTGAACTTATTGAAATTATTAAACTTGAAATTATTGAAGAAGTACCGCGGTTAAACTTACGAATGAAATCGTCAATGTCAAGAGTCCTGATTTTCAATTTCAGGATTCCCATAGGCAAAGAGAAAAACAGAAAACGATCGGTTAGTTAGTTAGCTAATGGATGAATAACCATGTTCTAAAATATTCACTGGATTATAAATCTATTGAAATTAAGAAAAATAATAGACCAAACGGCTGCTTTATTTTCAAAAAATGTATTCTTTTTTATTCTCTCGGTATTATTACCTGTATTATAGCTAAATAGTTAGGTAGCCGGTAGTTTATCATTAAAAACAAACGGTCCTTTAGATTGTTAACGGTTTCGAGTATCTAGATACTGTCTTTTAAAAATCCGAAAAAAATTTTTTAAGTGAATAGTGTTGTAATTTTTCGGTAATATCAAACTTCAAATGGCTATAGGAGCAAAACTATTTATTTTTTGGTAGTTAGTAGTAATGTAGTAGTAGTATGTAATGTTAAAATAAACAAACTAAACATAATATTAAAATAATCAGTTTTAACTGATAAGTAAAGAATACATACCTATATAGAAAAATAATGCGTTCTCCACTTTAAATCCGGTTGTACTGTGATAAGAATTATATTTTTGTTTATTTCATCATCATCATATGCTTCAAGGATTAGGCCTGTTGGCCTGTTCCGACTCAAGTCGCCATCTTAATAGGGGTCTTCCCACATCTCTCTTTCCCCTGGGTTTGTAGTAAAGCATCTTTTTTGGGATTCTTCTTTATTTAACCTTAAAAATTTAATTTAAACACGTGACATTGTTTAGTTTAGTTATTTGGTTTTATTTGGCAAGTCACATTCAATTTAAAGTAATTTTATTTAATTTCTTGTTTTTTTAATCTTAATTTTAATTTTTTCAATTTTGCTCGGTATATTTTTTCTTGCTTCTCTTTATTTTTACGTTTTTCTTATGTTATATACGACTGATGAACAAAAATAATTGTGAAATAGGGGTCTTATCTATTACAAAGTTTTAATTTTAAATTTTTATTTTTCTTGTTTATTCAAATATTTAAGTCCACACCTGTTAAATGTTATATTATCGTTTTTATTATAATCAATAGATAAGTGGTTTAAGTAGTGTAACTCGATATTAATCATATCAAAATGTTTAGCATAAACCAAAAATGCACAAAACACTTTTTCGAAACTAAAATGTTTAAGTTATCACAATATATAAATACACTGTATATATATTATCGCAAACGTTTTCACCATACTATGGCATCATCGCCTGATGATTTATTTTATATATATTGTGATAACTTAAACATTTTAGTATCGAAAAAGTGTTTTGTGCATTTTTTGGTTTATGCTAAAATTTTTGATATGATCGTTTTTATTGTTTTTTAAATATTATTTTTCTATGTAAGTATGTACTATTCTTTACTTAACAGTTAAAATTCATTATTTTAATATTATGTTTAGTTTGTTTATTTTAAAATATTTTGCTAAAAAGTTGTATAACCTGAAGGTTATACAACTGTCACTAGTGGTCACTAAACACTACTCCGCCATTAAATTGCTCTAACCAGCGCTGTGCCGATGAAGGTATGGTCTAACATATTTATAAATACTAAGAAAATTCAACGTCAAAAGAGAGTAGATAACAAAAAAAATTGAGATAACAATTAAAAATGGATCAAAACATAAGAAAATTAGAACTATCTAATTTGATCGATTGCGATCTTATATTAACGTCTAACGAAGTTCAACTCTGATCGAGTTTTACAAAATTTCAGGCAAAATCAAACCTAAAAGAGATTAAAAGTAAAACACAAGTAAATATTTAAAATTTTAAATAACTAATAAATAATAAAAGCATTGTATTTAAGAGAAAATTTCTGATTTCTTAATTGACGTCGCTTTTTGAATAAAAACCATATACAAAAATTTATAATTTATTTAAATTGAAAGTTGAGGAATTTACGATTTTAGATTAAAGAACTGGTATTAAAATATTTCAAATTATATTTATAAATCTTTGGTGTGTATTGATGTCTTAAGTCAATTTTTTAAGGAATGAGGATTTTTTACATTGGTTAAATCAAAAAATTATTATTTTTTTTGGATTGGTATTATCGCTTTGAGTCTTTTGTTTACTTCAGAATACATTAGTTAGAAAGCAATATAAATAATGATTCCAACATTCATATTGTTTTTCTGCAAAACAATAATTACTGACTTAAAAAGTCAACATCAAAATAAAATATTTTCTTAGTGATTCAGAATTATTTACTCTCAGTATAATTTAAAGAAATTTAATTTGTTGTTGTTATTTTACGATGTCTTTTACTTTTAACTTTTATATATTAAATTAATAAATTTAATTATAATTTTTCAATTTGTTTGGTAGGTATATATTTTTTTTGCTTCTTATTATTTTTGCATTTTTCTTATGTTATATACGACTGATGATAAATAATCGTGAAATAAGAGCCTTTATATCAAATTACAAAATTTTTAATTTAAATTTTTATCGTATTTTTTTATAACGTAATTTTTTATTTCAAAAATTCTTAGGCAGTATTTAAAGATTTTTATTAATTTTCATTTTTATTTTTCTTGCTTATTCAAATATTCTAATTCAGAACCTGTTATATGTTAATTAATGTCTTTTCTATTGCTTTTTAAATATTATTTTTTTATGTAAGTATGTAGGTACTCGTATTCTTTACTTAACAGTTAAAATTTATTATTTTAACATTTTGTTTAATTTGTTTATTTTAAATTTATTAATTTAATATGGACTTGAATAATAATTTAATCAAAGACGATCGGCGAATAGATGAACATAATGTCAAATGTCTCCTTGCAAAAACTGACATTACACTCAATTTTCAAACTAAATTGTATAGTTTGTCTAAACAACATTACCCCATCCCATTCAAATTAAACTACGATTTCGCAATTTATTCTTTTTTTAAATATTTTTCATTGATAATTTAATTACTATTGTAATTTAAACTTTCCATACAAGTTGTTATTTTAATTTTATTAATACTTGTACACGGCAATGTATTACGATGCACCTCTGTTCAATTATTTAATTTTTAATTTCCAAAATTATCTAATTTAAACTATTTTCTTAAAATTTCAATTTCAATTTAATACAATCATCCAAAAATGGCAATGCAAAACTTCACGATATACGTATCGCAGGCGTGCTCTTATCAACACAACTTATTCGTTTCTTGAATAATTTTCAATTTTAATAAATTTAAATAATTTTATAATAAATTGTAACTTAAAAATTCTCAACATCTACATAAATAATACACCATTCATCCATAAAAATTATCACTTTAATAAATTGCAAAATTCCAACTTACAAATCTCAAATTCTTCGTACGGACAAATTCGACCAAAATAATTCCAACATTCAAATTCAAAATATTCACAAATTCAACCGCAATTACAAAATACTAGCATTAAAAACAATCTCACAAAATCTCAATTCAAAATTCAAAGCCAAAACTTGCACAACCGGCTCGTGCTACCACTTTTGGTAAAAAGCCTCGTGTTTCCTGTAATTGGTCCCCACCTAGCAAATCCTACAAAGTTACCACTTAACTCGCAATACAAAAATTTTTCTAAAATGCATAGGGTGGGTCCAAATCACTTTGAAACACCACATCACAAAACTAAACTGTACAACTAAATACTCCAATTATTTAATTACTATGAAAAAAACATGACAGTATATCAAAGTATACAGTCTAATCAAAAATAAAAGACCCAGCATAATTTGCCTGACTGAAACACATATAACAGAGGAAATATATGATAGTGAAATTGATATAAATGGATACAAGATGGAAAAGTGTACCACAAAAAATTCTAGAACTGGTGGAGTACTGATATTTATTAACACGGCTCTCAAATATAAGCTAATATTAAATGAATCGAGAGGCAGTTATATGTGGATTATATCTATCACAGTAAAGATGGGTGGGAAAAATTATTTAATTAGCACTATATATCATTCCCCACAAAATAGCGATAACCTCTTCGTGGAATATATGGAGGAATACCTTGAGGAATTGGAGTTTAATGGAAACATTATTGTTAATGGTGATTTTAATTTGGATTACTCCAACGATAGTTTTTATACATTGAAATTGAAAAGTATTATCTCAAGATGTGGTTTTTATCAACTAGTTAATGATTTTACCAGAGTTACAAGAATGAGCGCAACAATAATCGATTATATAATATCAAATAATAAAGAGCAAACATTTAAAATTCTTAAGGTACCTAGAATAAGTGATCACTATATATTAGAAATTGACACGGAAGGTGATGCTGTACAAAACGAATTCATACATATTAGAAGACGACGCTTAAAAGACAATTATAATACTGATAAATTTCAAGAGTTACTTTTAGAAAAAGAATGGGATGGCAGTACATCAGACGCGGATAAAGCAGATGCACTCATCAACAATATAGTCGCCACAATGGACGAGATATGCCCGGTAAAGATTATAAATGTTAAACGCAAGCACTACGAAAATAAATGGATTACTCGTGATGTTATTGAAATCATTAGAAAGAGAGATAAATTATACCAAAAAGCAGTGTTTACAAATAACATTGATGATTGGGAGTTATACAAGACACACAGAAATATGGTAACCGACAAAATTCGAACCAATAAGAAGCAATATTTTGTTGATTTGGTTAACGAAAATAAAAATAATAATATGCTTTGGAAAGAATTAAAGAGGTTGTTACCAGGAAAAAATATGAGGGTACAGAGAGTGATTAAGTTCCATGGAATATGCGAAAGTAATGAGAAGGCGATCGCAGATAAATTCAATGAGTACTTTTTGGACAGCATAGAAGAATTGATTGCGGGAATTCCCCAAAGGAAAGATTACGATGGGATTTTGAGAAACATCCAAGAATTCACACTATGGGATAAATTTACACCAATAGATATGAAAAAGATTAGAGAAATTATAAGGAAATTGAAGAAAACCACAGATACGGACACACTAATAAATAGCAAAGTGATACGAGATTCTTTTGAAGTGGTTGGTCAATTTTATCTCAATACAATTAACGCATCAATAAGAAATGGTATCTTTCCTGAAAATTGGAAAACTTCGTGCGTTGTACCGATACCCAAGGTTATAAATACCGAATTATGCCAGGAACATCGACCGATAAATGTTGTACCCATTTATGAAAAGATCTTGGAACATGTGGTCCAAGACCAATTAAGAGACTTTTGTGAGAAGAACAATGTATTGGCTCAGAATCAGTCGGGGTTTCGGAAACATCATTCATGCGAGACTGTTATCATTGACTGTACGGAAATATGGTGCAAAAGTATGGATGAAAATAAAATAACATTGGTTGTGTTTTTGGACTTCAAGCGCGCTTTCGAGACCATTGATAGGGAATTGCTGTTGGCGAAACTTAGTAAAATGGGTATGGGTGGTAAGGTGCTGAAATGGTTTACAAGCTACTTAAATAATCGAAAGCAAAAGGTCAAGTTTGGAAATAGTTTTTCTGAAGAGCTTGTTACTGAATATGGAGTGCCCCAAGGAACAGTTTTGGGTCCTATGTTGTTTATTCTATTTATAAATGATGTTTTTAAATATGTAAATAAGTGTAAAATTAACTTATTTGCCGACGACACTATGATATCTATTTCAGGAACAAATATTAAACAAATGTTTGAAATTTTAAACGAAGAATTGGAAAAAGTGTTTCAGTGGTTGTGCAAAAACAGCTTAAGTATAAACATTAAAAAATCAAAATATATCATTGTGGCGAAGAAACATGTTTTGAGTAGCATTCAACTGAATGGTCTGAAGATATGTATTAACGATGATCAACTGGAGAGAGTGTCAGAGATGAAATACTTAGGAGTTATAGTAGATGAAAGTTTGAATTTCGCAAGGCATTTTGAATACACTATGAAAAAAATGTCACGTAAGGTGTTTTTCTTGAGACGGATTTCAAACAGTGTGTGTGTTTCAACTAGGGTTTTGTTGTACAAATCGTTGATTTGTCCGCATGTTGACTTTTGTGCTACAGTGTTCCTAAGAATGAATAGTGGCGAAACTGAGAAATTTCAGAAGATTCAGAATAGGGCTATGAGGATTATTATTCAATGTAATAAATATACACCAATCAAAGAAATGTTGGATGCCTTGACTTTTATGAGTGTGGCTCAGCGGGTGAAATTTAAAGCATTGGATATGGTACACAAGATTAAAAATAATATGACTCCGGAATATTTGCGAGATAGATTGAGATTTGTTCATGAACTGCATATATATAACACCAGACAGAGAGGGCATTTTTATGTAGACACACCAACATCGAATAGGGGTGGTGCGACAGTGTTTTGTAGGGGATTGATTATGTACAATAAGTTGCCTGTTGAGATTCAAGAATGTGTGAATTACAAAACATTTAGGAGGTTATTGGCATTGTATATAAAGGAAAACATGTAGTTGTAAAAAACATTGTTTTATTTTTTTTTGTATTTTTTGGGGTTGGGTTTGGAATTTTGTTGTATTTTTATATACAAAACTACAGTGTAATTAATGATAGCTTTAGCTAAATAAACTTTTTTTTTTTTTTTTTTTTTTTTTTTTATATTCTTTAACGTTTACTACACGAATAACATTTAGGGGATCTGTCAGTTAATCATCACCACGATTTTAACTTTTTCCTAATAAATATTAGTAAAAGGACACTTTTCTAAGCATACTAGAACAAAAATTTTGTAGGATAATGCAAAAGTGTACATGTAAACAAGTATGGCAACAGACAAGAAGAGCTGAGAGAACGAGTACAATCTGGTAACAGAGCGTACTACGCTAACAAGGCAGTGCTATCAGATACAAAACTGAAAAAAGAGACAAAGATCAAGATCTATAAAACGCTGATTAGACCGGTGGTCACATATGCGGCAGAGACAATGTGCTTTTCACAGAGGGAAAATGAACGCCTAAGAGTATTTGAGAGAAGAATCCTACGTACGATATTGAGACCAAAAAAAGAAGACAACGGTGTAAGTAGAGAAATGATAAACTACGAGATAGAAGAGGAGATGCAAGGCGAAGATCTGGTAAAATACATCAAGTCGCAAAGAATAAGATGGCTGGGACACATTATGAAGAGAAGTAAAGACAATATAGTGAGAAAAATAACAACATGGAAACCAAATGAAGACAGAGCAAGAGGAAGACCAAAAATAAGATGGTGGGACCAGGTGACAGACGACCTGAGAGCGATGGAGGTTGAAGAGTGGCAGACGAAGGTACGGAACAGACTGAGTTGGAGGGAAATTGTCACAGAGGCAGCGAGACATGCAAAATTGTAAGGAAGATAGGATAGATAGAAAAAAGATAAAAGTGAGCAATGTTTAATGGGGGCTAATCCTCCCCTTCAAACGGATATGGAAATCCCAAGAGGGATAGCAATATTCAAGAGAATGTAAATGCTATAAATAAAATACATAAAATAAATGCAAAAGTTTAAAAAAAAAATGGAATTTAAAAATGTTAAATTTACATGTATTTTAGATACACGTTTTAACATGGATTTATGATAGGCCGTGGTTGAGTTTAAATTCGAAACATAACAAATTTAAAAATATCCCTGTACTAAAATAAAATAACTCGTCCGCAACTGAGCGTAGCGTAGCGGATTGGCAATGCGAAGCGTTTAGCGCCGTAGGCGCTTTAATCTTCTTCGTCTGGTGCGTGGATAACGGGCGTTGGAGATCTTGGATCAAAATATACGCTGACGCGGGTTTGGCCGCGTCGATCTGAGTGGTGAACAAAAGTTTTACAAGGGGAATTGATAAATTTTGAATTTTGAACTTTGAAGAAGTTAAACCGAAGTTTGCCAAAGTGTGTCGAAAACTAATAAAAAAGGGGTTTTGTGGGCGATCAGCGATTTGAACTTCAAGCGTCAAAAAGCGCGCGCGTCTGTGTCGTCTTGTACCGTCTCGGATGTCTCGCGGGTCGTGCAGTGGTACCCTGAAAAGGGGGTTGAGAAAGGATGTCCCCGAACGGGAAAAGACAGTTGCGCGATTTGAAACACGATTATCAGTCGAGTTTGGTACGTCGCTGTCCGCAACTGACAACAATATTATAAGAGTATATCAAATCACACGTACCGTCAACAGAAATAGGAGTGGGGAGCTCAACGTGGAAGTTACCGTCGCGCGATTCAAAACATCGGGATGTATCGTATTACAACTACCCGCCTTTCGAAATTTTAAAATGCTGTTATTTCGACAACTAATGCATAATTCTACAAAATTTTTGTGCTAATATTCTCAGAAAATTGTCCTCTTTCCAATGGTCAATAGGAAAAAGTTCAAATCGTGGTGATGATTAACTGACAGTAACCCAAAATCTTATATGCCAATTTCTACTTTTATTTCCAAGTCTTTGACAATTTCCTTGCAATATTTAGATTTTGTATAATTATCAAAATCGATCTGCAGATTACTCCTAAAAATTAATTAAAGATTTTGAATACATAAAAAAGTACAAATCTAGAAGTGGCTTTAGTTTAAAATTCGAAATACATGGATTCTAAATCTGGTATCCGTTTATTATTAATTAATGAAAACGTAATAATTGTAATTAAATTATTTCTTGTTATTGATAATCTTGTTATTCTACAAATGTCCACAAATACCCTCTACAAAACTGTAGACAGTACAAATGTTTTATTGATTATTCATTATTATAGCTGTTTAAGTGTAAACAAACAAAAATGTAAGCAGTTGCTTTTAACACAAATTTCCCGAAAGCTAAGGGGTATACATAGCTCTTGGGAATAATACCTCAATTTTTTATATACTTACATAAAAGGGTATTAAAAATTATTGCATATTTTTTAGGATTAAATAAAATTCTCATATATGCATCTATTATATTTTAGCTTAAATCTTAAATTGTTTTATTTTTTACAACAATTACCTTCAATTTTTCACTGTTTATTCAAATTTACAATTTTAATCCTCAGAACGTTTGTATCATCAAATAATATTTTGTTTTTCAATTAAAATTGTTACGTTAAGCGTATAAATTTTCAAACACTAAATTCTTATTTGCATTTTATACTAATAAAAACAAGCACATATTTATTTCATTGCCCCCAATGGATTACATTTTCTGTAAAACTAAATTGCAAAAATGAAACTATATGCTTAAGAAAATTCGAAAATTAATTGCTTTTGTGATGTAAAACGAAATTCTCATTCCAGATGCTTGAAATAATAAGATTTAATTAGAAAAATTTACTTTTTAATTGCAATAACTGTAGTGGTGTAAATTATAAGGGTTAGATAATGAAGTGCCAGTAAAATTAATTTTAACACTTTCCAAAATGTACCTATAATTTACATAGAAGGGTGAGCTCATTTTGCATTCAAATATTTTATTTCAAAATAACACAATTACTCAGTCACAATTATTGTTTAGTCGTAGAGCATTTATTTAAAACAATAAAATTCCGATAATGTTTTTTCGTTTAAAATTTTAGTGGGACTGAATTTTATATTTTTGTAATATAAATTTTATATAAATTAACGACCTAGTGACTGACGGCCTATAAAAGCTTCCCGTTTTTTTGTGTCATTATCGCGTATGTCACTCTATTGTCTTTCTAAATTACCCTCTTACGAAAACGATGTTTTATTCAGCGACATCCAACCGCATCAACACGACCTGTGTTTTTTTTATGTTAGTACTTCTATTTCCTGCCTCTTTATTTTTTTAAATTTAGCACTGATTTTTATTGCGAGCCATTACCTTAATTTTCAAATCTACTACAGCTTTACGGCAATATTAAAAATTTCGGATGGTATTGTTTAAAAATGAGATATTTTATGAACGCATTACGTTGACAAATTTCGTTTCTCTTTACATACGCATAAAATCGTGGGAGCTTAGAAATAAAAAAACAAAAATAGAATTAGTGTGGGTATAAAACTTTATATATAGTACGTGGGTTAAAATAAAATCACCAATCTTGCGAAGAAATATATCTTTTATTAATTTTTTGTAAACGTCAATTAAGAAAATTGTAGAATTTAAAGCCCACACTTAAAAACCAATAAATTTTCACATTTTTATCAAAATTAATTTTGAATAAATTTTTGTTGAAAAGCTCCAACTTATTTAAATCAGATCACGTTTTCCCGTATATGCAAGGAATTCTCATTTTGGCTATTGAAACACCAAATTACAAATTTATTCTGCGATGTAACTGGGTAAAAAATTTTCACTGCTAATTCATTGTAATAATTGCAAAGTTTTGAGCTGATTTTTAATTAAAAGTTTTTAAATCTAAGTGAAGTTCTCAATATTATTTATTGATAGCCTTAGATTTACGCGTATTTGATTTTATTAAATTTTTATTATATTGGTTTTCAGACGGATCAATATCTTATGCAAATTATTCATGACAAATATTCAAATTATAAAGAGCTTAACCAAATTTTATGATATTTAAACTTAAATCGTGACTAAAAGATGTTGAATTAAAGAATATTTATCGCAAACTTGATAAATAACGCACCCCTGTGTAGCGCAAACGCTATCTCAAAGTTACACTATGCACAGTAGGCCGTTAATTTAACGGTGGCTAGCTATTTTATCTAGCTTTGAAAGCCGGTATATCGGAAGTTCTTCCGCTCAAATGGTTACCTTACAACTAACTGAGGAAAAGCCTGATTTATTATAACACCACAATCACAGATTAAAACAATGTTTAAATACAAACGTAAAAAAAGCATATACAGTAGATAGTAGTTTCTGACTTTAGCTTTTAAATCAACGACTTCTACTTTTTATAATAATTATGTAATCAGTTTAATCACACTAGTGCGTAAAGTAGTTAATTTTTCAATCACTACCAGAATTTAAAATTTAGAGATAAGGATGTATGGGTTGTTACACTCTCCTCTCCCAGAATTTATAACCACTCATTGTTTTAACAAACAATAATCAACCAATAAATAAATAAACACAAATTCTTAACGTAAATACTAACTTTTGGTACACTAAAGATATAAAATAAAAAGATAAAAAAGTTTTGGCCGCGCACTGCATCGTATCTACCATTTAAGATAAAATTTAATATAAGCAAAACGGAAATATAAAGGAACAAACTAACGCCACGATTTACAACTTACGGTATAAATTAAGCAAAAACAAGTTGTTATTAAATTAACAATAGTTGGAAAATAAGTATCTATCATTGTTAAATTAATCATTGTTTACAGCAAAACTGGTGTCCCTAGACAACACAATCTGGAAACAATTCAATATTAATTTTCGTGACATTGGTTAAAGGAAATGCGTTCTGTTGTCTCATTTTTTCCACTTACTTCAATATGCTCACGTGAGCAAGCACAGGTACTATTTATTAAAATTCTGTGGGCTCTCAGTTATAATTATGCAATGACAATATAGCACAAAAAATATTAAAACCTGTTAAGTTTCAAATTAATGTTTTATGCTCTAATGATAAAACATAGAGCATTATGAAAAAGTAATTTTCAGCTTTCGTAACATAATGAGAATTACAATAAGTGACCAACCATTTTAATCAACTATTGCAGTTTCCCCCTTTCTTGGAAAAATTGCTTCTCACTTGACTTCGCTAACTATTTTTATGCTCACGTTTGCCCATCCTATAAAAATTATTCCTGTACTGCTATCCTTCCAATTTAACTTTAAAAATATAGATTATACCATTTAACTTTAAATCTTATAATTTAGATTTTAATGTTTTGCCAATGATTGAAATTGATCGGGGCTAATTTTATAATTTAACAAAAATAGCATAGCAGTATCCCACTTAAATAACCTAAATAAGGAGTGAACTATTTTAGTAAAGTACGAAATTAAAAACAAATTTCGAATAAACCCAATATTAGGTATGTTAAAAATATCGAATTAAAAAGTCATTAAGCTCATAATTCAATGTAATAGAACAAAACCTAGAAAATGAATTTTTTAAGTGGATAGTGTGGTAGTTAGTAGTATGTAATGTTAAAATAAACAAACTAACTAAAATATTAAAATAATGAATTTTAACTGTTAAGTACAGAATACATACTTACATAGAAAAATAATTAAAAATGACAATAATTTACATTTAACAGGTTTGGACTAAAAATATTTGAATAAACAAGAATAAAATTAATTCAATGTATTATAGGCGTGTCAAGATAATCGGTACGCTTCATTGCGGCAAATTTTTGAACTAAAAGAAGGGGTATGATGTTATACCACTAGTGGCTTTTATATGGCGCTGCAATCTTAAATTGAAACGTCAGGCGTTTTAATCAGAGCCAGTACTGGCTCTAGTTTCAATATAAGCGGAACGCTACCTTGCGGCAAATTTTTGAACTAAAGGAAGGGTATGATGTTAATACCACTAGTAGTCACTATGGCGCTGCAATCTTAAATTGAAATTGAAACGATTTTACTCAAAAAATGAATTCTATTACTTGGTATAAAGAAAAAAAAAAGCAAAATATAGATTCTTATAAACAATTATTAATAAAGATAAACCGAAGTCACGGTAGATGAAATTTTGCCTAACCTTTGAATCATATTTATATTGAAGTGCTCTACTTTTATATTAATTTATAATTTTTTTAATTTAATAATAATTTTATTAAATTAATATTTTAAATTAATAATTTTTTATAATTTTAATATTTTCGAAAAAGAATTAAGCCCGCCGCACACGATGCTTGTTTATCTGATGGTTTTCTTCATGGGGGTGAAGCTGAGATACGAAATTACGGCAACACGATCATCGGGTGCCTCATCGTAATTCTTCGGTTATACTCGCCAAAGGGCATCAAAGCTGGTGAGATTCTTAGTGATTTCTAGTGACTTTCAGTGTTATCTTCCTTTATTTTACACTGTATTATTATTTTTAGGTTACATCAGTTATATTTTCATTTTTGGTTCGTGTTTTTATACGAGACGCATGTGTACGTGAAGTGATGTGAAAATTTATTTTGTTGTATATGATTATATAACTTGTTCGTTTTAATACTTATTTAATATTATTGTTTTATGTATATTATATTGTTACTGCTTTTTAAAAATTATTTGCTGTTTGTTGTACATACATATTGTTTTTTTTATAAATTTCTGTATTAACTTGTGTTTAATATATTTCATATACATTTTTAATTTGACTGAATTTTTATTGATAACCAACCTCCTGATGTCAGATTTAGTAGATAATTATTTGAAATTCTCAAGAAATTTATTTATTTATTTTCTATAATTACCTTTGTTTATTATAGAAAATTTATAAATAAATTTTTTAAGAATTTGAAATTTTAAATCTTGTAATAAAATTATGAAATTATAAAGAGCTATTCAAACGCCGCGCAAAAATTTTAGTTGTGCCTTACGGCCGCAGAAGAGCCGTGTTGCGATGAATTAACATGCGAGGTTCCCTTCTCCTACTTATATGTTCTGTGGTTTTCTTGCTTGTTTCTGTGCTTGATACATAGCAGATGGCTTCTGTGCTTGGTTGAGTGCACACGGGTTTTGTGCATGATGGTTTTCAAGCATGGTTTCAAGCTTCAATGCGCACGCAGTGACAGTCTGACAGTTTGTAAAAATGGACGCCGTTATAATGAAAATTCAATGTAGAAGATTAACTATTCGCATATTTTTGTTAATTAATCAATTACAATAAAAAAGTGTGTTGTCCTTTTTTAAAGGTTACACAAATCGAACTATCAATTTAAAATGATAATCTTTTTTAAATATAATTAAACAAAAAACAGCAATTTCAAAAAAATTATAAAATAATGAAAACAACAAGAAGCAAACTTATTTGTTTACATCATTTCAATTCAAACTCGACGAAAACTCAATATTTCTTGATTGGTAGCACTCGCACAACGTGGCTTTATCATTGGAAAACATACACGTAAACTATCAGCAAAAATTGCACGGGATCTATCACTGAAATCCTGCACGAAAACAAGCAAGCAAGCAAGCAAGCAACTGTCCTTGGTTGAGAGCACGGCTCCAAGCAAGGAAACAATTAAGTGGCGTGCGGCGGGCTTTAAAAGATAATAAAAATCTAAAACATATGGATAGACTGTTGCCCCAGGCAACAATGTTCTGTGTTCGATGAACACAGAACAAACCCATAAGGCTTCTTGCCATACTTTGCACAGAAGACTTGAAAAACTAGTACAGCAACTGTAAGAATTACAATTTTCACTGTTTTTTTTTAACTTTTTTAATTAAAAAATACTTAATTGAGTAGATTTATAAATACATCTTTAAAACTACTTAAAAACAATATAAATTCCTAGTATTTCAAAACTTCTTGAACAGGCAGCATTTTGAGTTTTAAGTTTCTAATAGTAAATATTAATAGTACATTCATTACCGAAACCTAATTTACTAATTTTATGAAATGGTGTAACAAAATTTAAATATTGAATTAGAAAATCACAAAAACATATTATACCTATATATCCGCAAGAAGGCTGATTTTTAATATTTTATGGCATTGAGTTTCAGAAGTTTTCAGATAAACAGAAAAGTGGGGAACTATTGCAGTTAGATATTCGCCCCGCTCAGATTTTTTAATTAATAATTTACGTTAAAAGGTTGAGACCTTTAGTTTGAAAACTTTTCTGTCTTCCGGTGCAATTATTTCCGATGTTTGAATCGGCAATGTTGATGTTGAAGCAAGGACAGCTTCTTTGATGTAAGGTTTAAATATAAAGTAAATTTTTCATGACATTAATAAAATATGAGTGATGTCAGAAAGTAATTTAAAAAATAAATAATAAAAAATAATAAATCAGACTTTGTAAAAATTTAAAAAAAAACACTTAATAAACGGATTAATTTTTTTTTCAAACAATAAATTTCTACATGTAGTACTTACCTACCAAAAATCAAACTCCAAACGCTATTTTTAAATTGATTTCCGAAAGCTGTTTAAATTTAAAACATGCATTTCTGGGACAACTTTTTATCAATATGTTATAAATAGTACAACCTAGTTTACGAGATTTGCGTAAAGCTTTTAATATTACAATGGGATTAGCTTAGTCTGCACAACAGATAGGTCAATGTTTAAATAGGCTGCAGCAATATAACAGATAATTTAAATTTAAGCTAATAGTTCAAATCACAAGAGATTTGCGAATGGCCATGCAGGCAACGATTTAGTAGGTATATTTGCATACGAAAAGGGTTTGATAGGTAGAATCGAGAAATTTACTACATGTAAATCATTGTTTTCTCATTTCCCAAACTATTTATAACTTTTATTGGAGGTAATTTTCTACCACATTAATAATTTTTTATCGACGCACTCAATAATGTAAAAATTAGATGTTTTATGTTTTGAAAACCAAAAATATATATTATTACGTATATTATTTAGCAAATAATATAATCTAATAATAAGATTTTCTTTTTTACAAATGTGCGTTGAGATATTTATTTTTTATGTGGCTATATGTATATCCAGTAAAAATGCTTAAAACATTTTTATGTTGTATTGATAAATTATTAAGATCTGGGTAGCTACATAAATTTTAGTAAAAAGAAATATTTTCTCTTGGGATGAACTACAAAATTTTTAAAAGTAACTTGATTCATATTGATGTTATACTAACAGAAATCAACTGTCTTGCAATGAAATTAATAAAAACATTCATTTTACATTATTTATATTACATTATATTACATAGATTCATTAGATACAACAATTATATAGTTGTTTACCTTAGCCTTATGAAGGAATGTAGATAATAAAAATGAAAATGTATTATGTAAAATTTAAGGTAGATGTTGCCAGCAACTGGTGAGAGAAACACGGTCGGAAGAAATCCGGAGTCTGGGATCAAACCCACGACTATGGCATTACAATCCTCTAATAGAACTGCTTAACATTTTCATATTTACTAATAAAATTTATTATACATCTAAAATAATTGACAGTATTTAAAAATCCCTGAAGTAGAAAATTGTTTAAGTTAAATAATAAATATTAAATAACATTTCTACTTTTAAAAAAATATAATGTATTCTATTTTTTATATTTTTTAAGTTAATGTCAAAATTGTTGCAAATTTGAAAAAGATTGCAAATCGATTTGGTATCAAATTTTATCAGTGCGGGATTATTCGATGTAAGACTATTACGCTGAATGTATACCAGGTAAGCTAAACTTTTATCTATCTTTCGACATTTATTTAAAGGTAAAGCAGGAAAATTATAGGTACCTAGAGCTATAAAAGCAATGCAAATATTCTTTCATGCAGAAGAATAGAATCTTTTAATCATATTAAATTTTTTAGCATAAACCAAAAAATGCACAAAACACTTTCTCGAAACTAAAATGTTTAAGTTATCACAATATATAAATACACTGTATATATATTATCGCAAATGTTTTTTGCCAAACGCCTGATGATGTCATAGTATGGTAAAAACGTTTGTGATAATATACATACAGTGTATTTATATATTGTGATAGCTTAAACATTTTAGTTTTGAAAAAGTGTTTGTGATGATTAATATCGAGTTACACTACTTAAACTACTTATCTATTAATTAGAATCTTTTACTTTTTTAGATAATAACAAACTTCTGACGAAAAACAAAAAACAATATTTCAATTTTTGGAAAATGGATAAAGTTCTTGGGTATGTGGACAAAATAAAACTACAATGTTGCTCTAGTCATACTAGAACAACGGACTAGTTTTGAACAAAGAATTTCTTTTCTCAAGTTTGCATTTTTTTTTAAAAAAAGACATACATTTTATTCATATTATTACATCGGTTATATTATTTATAATGAACATTATTTATTATAGTCAGTTATGCAGCTCCCCCTCCCTCCCCATTTTCTGGATTTATAAATTTTGCTATATTTATCTATGATTAAGATCTACAACTGCCAAAAGTCATTACACCGAGATGATGTTTAACTTAATCTAATCTCGCATCCTTTCATAAGCACGGTGGTATTTGTTGTACCAGCTCAATCAAAGCTAGAGTTTCTAGCCTTATTTAAGATAAAATGCCATTTTTAATTTGTGTTGACTATGCCAATCCTAACTTATTATTCTTTTATTTGAAAACGTCGAAAGTGTCGCCTGCAATAAAATGCCGCCGTTCCGAATTTCAAAGTCAATTAAACAAAATTACAGCGGGTATTTCCTTCCAACAGTTATGCAAGTAAATATTTTATCCATTCATATTTTTACGATATATAAAGAAAAATTTAATTTTAAAAATTACATGTTTAATATAATATAATAAATTTATCCACATACGTAATATGCGAATAATAGTATATTATATTATAGGTCAAGATTGTGAAGACTGTCATTATTGACCTAGTGCCAAGTATATGTTCCGAAGTGCGAAACACCGAGGTATATAAGGCCTTTAACCAACGCACACCGCGTCTCACTCACAGCTAACCTCGCTGAACACATTCTCTTCTACTTCTTTCTATTGCCACTCTAATTATTTACAATTAAAACTTTATGTACAGTCTACTTACACATAAATATTTTACAATAATAACAATACAAACTTCAAAATAATTTACAAAAAAAAATAAAATAAGGATTCTAACGTTTCGAAACACGACAATAGATTCTAGATATATTAGATTTCTTTTTCTAGTGGACTATTACCAGTTCAGATGACTGTTGACTGAATTAGATATCAATTTTTGCAGCTTCCTGTATATTGCATGTAAAATTTTATTAAAAGTTCCTCGTTGGAAATACTAACTTATAGACCATAATCTCGTAGTTTTATTGATGTAACTTACACCAACTCACTTACTTGGAGATTTTGTACTAACAGCATCAATTTTGTAAGGTAGTTTTACATTCTAGATAGTTATAAACTAATAGAGAAGAACTTTCCAAGTACCTCTAACAAAGTTAGTAGGTACCTAATATGTAGTGTCTTAAAAAAATTTTTAAGTAAAATGTAGTTTGCATAGAATCAATGGATAATTTCATAAATTTTAATACAATTTATACTACATTTAGCGACAACTTTAGAGCCACATGGTTAAAATGAGATATTCTAAAGTAACGAATAGGTATATTTAATGTAAACTCCGACCTTCTATATATGGTTTAACTTGGAATAACCATCTGCGTATCGATTCAAACAATTACGCCACTTTATTATTGAGATTTGTGCACATTGGTTGATCACTTCCTGAAACTGATTGTGGTGGTTTTGAAAGTTTTAGCGACATATATTTAGTTTTAGTCAGTATGTACATAGTGACTTCAGGTTAATACGTGTTTGATTATGAGAAATCTCTTTGGAGTAATCTCGAAACCAACCAGAAACGAAGCCATCTGCATGTACATATATTTTAACTGAAAGTACTGCTTCTGCGGCAGCCTCACTTTATGCTTTGGATTTGTGAGGATTATTTATCTTTTGATGAATCACACGACCGACTTCTCGAAGCTGTAATGATCTAATATAACAATTTTTTGTTTAAATAAGTACTGATTTGTGTTTATGTAGCATTTTTCTTCAGTTTGTGTAGCCCCAATGTTTTTACTTAAGCAGGTAGGTTAAGTAAACTGAAGGTATCCCTAAAGTATTGTCGTGTTTATTTTGGCCAACTCTAGGATTTATATATTCTACATGCCGATGTTCTAATAACACTATTAATGTTATTTATAGACATGTAAGCACGTCTACAAATTCTAAAAAAGCGATTATTATTAAGTACTATGAAGATGTGTACGTACTTTATTAAGAAATAAATATAGTTATGGTGTCCTTACAAATTTGTCGCTAATTGTGAAAATACTCAATAAAAAGTTTAACTGTAGTTATGAACGTGGTAAAAATGCAAAACCTCGGGTTACAGTTTTAATAAATAGTAGGATTATGTGGTCATCCTTTCATAATGCAATTTAGCTCTAACTAAATTTTATGTAAAATTATTTTTAAGATAAAGCGTGGTGACATAAATTTTAGCACTAGCAACCACAGTGTCATCAGCATACGTTACACATTATAATAGTACTAAATTGTTCATGTAGCATACGGTAGTTTTCATTCTTAATTAAAAATGCCATACAAACATTAACGCGAAATAATAATTTAATATTATAATATTGCTGACATCAAAGTTCTCAAACAGCACTCAAAACGCGTTTTTATTTAAATTTTGATAAACACTAAGAAATCAATATTGCTACTCATCAGTAAGTGCACTATAATTTAAAAGACATATATACATATCTTACACAAAGTGTTTCTTTTTGACATTGCAGAAAATCAATACGAACTACTTTCAACAAATGTTGAAAGGTTTATTTTATTACAAACTCTTTCGAACATTCAAACTGACCTGCATTGATGAATTTTTTCAGAAATTTTAATTAAAACGCACAACTATTAAATTACTTCTAAAGCTAAAAGTTAATGGCTTCAGTCATTACACAAAATTTACTGTTGTTTTATTAAATGCATGTTTCAATTTTAATTAAATTAATGTAATTAATGCACTTTTGATTAAACCACAATATTATAGCCACAAGATTGAGGATTCAAGAGATTTCAGTACAAAGCAATTAGCGTTTCGTGAAGTTTTTCGTATAAAAAGACAAGTGAAGATAAAAGTAAAAATAAATTCAGAAAGTTTTGTAATTACAAAACTTAGAGTAATGTAAGTGGCACTTAGTTCTCAAACAAAGTTCCATTAATCGATGATGTAACAGTTATTTACTTCTAAATTCGAATAACAATGAATTTGAAACTTTAGTAATTCTGTACCAAGTTATAGTAATTTCGTACTAAGTTTTAGTAATTTCTTAAATTTTCAAAAAATATTAAAGTTTCTCAAACTACAAAATGAGCATTTGAAAAATAAAAATTTAAATGAAACTGGGTTTTTTCTAAATATAAAATTTTAAATTACTATTTACATAATGTAAATGTAAATATCCATTTACATAATGTAAAAGATTTTAGCCATATTATATTAAACAAAATGCAAAATCCGTAATATATAGAAGCTTTGTAGATACAAGCAATAATTTCCTAAAAATTATTATAAAAACTTTTGAAATATTAAAATTATTCACATAAATATGACTATATGAAAACCGAAAATATTTCGACTACAAATAATACTGTCTTTTTAGAAAACACCAAAACTATCTTGTACTATCAAAAACAAATCTCGAAGAAAAGCTAAAGAGACGTTTGTCTCTCTAGGTGTTTGTACAAAAAATATAGTATCAAACTAAATCTATTTCTATAAAATTTTAAATCAAAATTTTCAAACTTTCTTTGAAAATATTTGGAACTTAAAAAAGGATTTTTTGTGCTATATGTGAAAAATCTATTGAGCAATAAATTTCTCGAGTTCAATTGCTAAAAATGTTCTTTTTTGATATTGTGTATCACTAATGTTTAATTGGCACGTCACACCTAACTTTGACGATAAATTATAATCATTAACTTGAAAACCCTAATAAAAATTGAAAATACTCCAGTTAATCTAGATTAAAATCAAATGCCAAAAGCTAGATACATTCGATGTAATACATGAAAGCATGAACAGGATTTATTTTTATGAAAATATCTTTCACGGTTAATGGTCAATGCATAAATGAATTAATTCCAAATAATAATATTTAGTACGTAACTGTAACAAAGTGGTTTTCCATTTGTTCGATATTCAATAATTGAACGAATTTGTCATTTAATTTACTAAAAGTTAATAAAACTTGACAGCTTTCTGCCGCCACTCATAAACTCAAATTTTATTTTGCCTAAAAGGAATCAAAAACTTATGTCGCAAGAATTATGCAATATAATATATTTTAGGATAAAACCAATAATGATTATATAAAAGAAAATTAGATAAACTAAAAGCTAAGCATTTGAATAGTTTGCGTTCAATGAAATAAATTAAGAGTCATTATTTTTTTGAAACTTTATATAATCTGAAAAGATTTGTTCTGTTGACGGTTCACAAAAAGAAAACTTTTTGTACTGCAATTTTTCTAACTTGTACATAGTACAACAAATTACTAGCACCAAAAAATTTAGCATCTCTTTAATTGTATCAGAAAAAGTTTTCCAATATATCTTCAAGCTATACCAAGCATTTCAAAGAATCAATATTAAATTAATTGTTGCAGTAATATTTTGCAAAAAATATTCAAGATATATTGAAATATATTATTTGTTACCCTATTTACTTTAATATGCAGAATTTGTAAAAATTTCGAAATAAGTATTTAATTTTCCTAGTAATTCACTCAAAAATTAAAAGTAACGAAAACATTGCAATATCTAAATATGCGGCAGAAAAATTTGAAAAAATAAAATGTATTGGCAGTACAAAATTCGGTGCAAACGTTATTTTTCTCACACGAAAAAGAACTGTATCCAAATATTTTCAAACTTCTGCAAATTCTCGTAAACTTCCCAATTACGACTTGTACTTATATACGTTATTTTGCTACTTTAAACCTGATTATAAGGCTTCTTACTATACTGCGGATAGAAACCTAAAACGGGATACAAATATAACATTAAGTTCACCATAAATCTTCATAGTTATTTCAAATATAAATAAATAAAGTTAAAGACAGTCTTATAATTTATTTACTTTTATATTTAAGTATACATGGATAAAATTAATAAAAAATAATTAATTTTTAAGTAAGTAAATAATACTTTCAGTACCAACAGAGGCGGATCTACATTAAAAGTAATGAAACAAAAGCTGTAGGCTTCTGATGTACTGTAGCTTCATTATTATAAATAACTATGTAATGAAAATCAAATATCAGCTACGCAATCTCTAAAAGATATAATATGTAAAAAAATTTGTTATTTGATATTAGTCATGTACCAATTAGAGCAGTACATTAATATTTTAAAGTAATTAATAGTATATTATCTACGCGGGAGATATGAGATGCATTACCGGCGAAGAATTTAAAAGCCAAAGCCAATAATAATTAAAATAATTTGCACTCTACAAATGGAAACATAAAAAGCTGATTATCTCGAAAATGAAACAAGATATCGAAAAAATAACGCAAAAATGTCTTCCTCCCAGCCTGCACACCCCCCCCTCGAGGGTAGAGTTCCCGCTACCAGATGCACTAATTAGCGCGCACTAACTCCAAGAAATATGGATAAAAATTCGATTAAAACAAATAAAGTAATAAAAGTTATAAGAAATCTAGTGATTGAAAAATAAAACAAATGAGTAATTTGTCAAAAGAAATTGTGTAATTTCATTAACATGGGTGATACTTTTGATGTTGATGAAGCCGCGGCAAAACTTGTAGAACAACTATTGCCGACGAAATCAAAAAAGAAAGTTAAATTTTAACATAAATTTTATTTTATTCATGTTTATTTGGTTGTCTTGTAGTTATTGTAGTTAGTGCCGGTATTACATATATATGTCAATATATGTATATTACAAACGTCAAATAATATTACATACCTTGGAAATTTTACAAATATTAATCAATGCAGCAAGTACCGCCGTCATATCCACGCCATTTGATGGAAATAAGTACGCATTTATTTACCGGAAGTATATAGATAAAGTATATTTTTATTGTAATATATGAAAATCTATTTCAATCCAATTTTAGATAGGGGACAGACAGGCAAAATGGGGTACTTAACGTTTAAGAGGGTCTGTGACAAAAAGTTGAAAACCTAAAGTCTTGGAAATGAAATTACGTCATCATTATAGTGTTAACTGTTTATAAAAATTTATTTTATTGATAGAAATATACAAATATGTCATAAAAAAACTAAAAACTAAAATTTGAAATTTGTCCCATTTTACCCGTTGGGTAGAGTAAAATGGGGTCTTAATTATTTTACTGACAATGTTCGCAGAAGAATACTGCTTCATCGTCGTCTTCTTCTACACTCGTACACAAATTGTGTGCCCATTTGTGACAGACGGAACAGCAGATCTATCCCTCCGTCGAGGTTGAATGAAAATCGCCATAGTACAAGCAGTCAGCGTCACTAACATCACTATCTGTATGAGATTCTACTTTTTTCTGAATTTTAGCCTTTCTTCTTTGACTTTTAACATGTGATGATAACTTTCTTTTCACCACTTTTACTTTAGATAATTTATTTTTATCATGCGCTTCTTCTAGTTCGGTTTTATAAGGAGACAAAGTTAGAATTGTTGTTTTTCCTCTCTTTCGCATAACTCTTTTTTTGGTTTGTTTAATCTGAGGAATTGGTAAGATAACTTTAGGACTAACAAATTTAAAACTAGTGTCGTTATCTCGTGACGTTCCTGGTTGAGGATCATTCTCGAGAGTCTTCTCTTTTACAGAATGATCATTAACATGAACACTTCTTTTTTGATGTTGAGTTTCTGCTGCTAAATTACTGGATTTCATTTCTATGTCAGTTGTGACCGAGGGCAAGAAATCTGCGTCAACGGGCCACACGCCTGTTTCTTTAAAACCATTTATTGCTGTAAGCAGTGTAGCTGCTCTAAGATATGCAGCACTAAATAAAGCAGTAATTTGGTGCAATGTTACAACACGTCCTGGATGTGTTCAAAGCCATTTCCTTACTTCGTCATGCGTCATCATAATACGCACTAAGAGTCTTCATAAATAAATCATCCAGTGCCTGAATGCGGTGAATGCAATAGGAGGAAAGCATAGTATGATAACTCCATTATCTCTTGCATAATTAATAACTTCTAGATTTTTTGTATGTGACGTATGCCCGTCAAGCGAAAGTAATACTGGCGAATCTTTAGAAGCTTTTGAATATTTCACAAACTTCTTAAACCATGAAAAGAATAACGTCTTGTCGATCCACCCATTTTCGACTTCGACCCAACCTCCAGGCACAATACCATCTAGAAACTCCTGACGCATTCTTTTCCGTGGGAAAATTAACATAGGAGGCATATACGCACCCGAGGCGAAAAAACAAATTTCGGCAGTGACATATTTACCTCTTTTGCCCGATGTAAGTGCACCAACTTGTCGTTTTCCTTTTCGTGCTAGAATTTTCAAAACTCCTTTTGGAATTACCGAAATGCCAGTTTCGTCTACATTATAAATATTTTCACCTGTTAAATGATACTTTTCTACGGTTTCTTCTAAAAGCTTAAAAAACTGTGACACAGCCACTTTATTGAAACCCATAGCTCGTGCACCTGATGTGGCTTCAGGTTTTCTAATAAACAGATCTTTATGTCGGTTTAAGAAACCTTGTATCCATCCTTTTGCAGCCATTTTATTTTCTTTGTTAAATGGATAGTCAAGCTCATTTATTTAATTGAGCTAGTTGAAACGCAATTTGTCTGCATTCAATCATCGTCACGCCAAATAATCTAGCCTCCATATCTTTCAGATAAGTGGCCAATTCTTCCTCTTGTTCGACACTAAAAACTGGCCTTCTGCTACCCAAAACTTTTGTAACAGCGTTAAGTTTTATTATTTTGTTGCTTTTTAACGTGACGTTCTAAGATACTTGAAAGAACAGCAAATAAAAGTGATGTTCGACGATATCCCATTTCACCACTTTTTACAGCATTTACTGCCTCTTGCATGGTAGCTATTGAACAATTTTGTCTATTGGATTTTCTTATGTATTTACCCACCATCTAAAAATAACACTAATTTTAATTCAGATTAAATATTATACAGAAAGGGCAAAATAGGGTACCCCATTTTACCCTATCTTTCGCTACCCCGGTTTTCCCAAACAGCAGATATTTTAAACAACCTCGATTATTTTAATTTAAGATTTACTTATTATTTATCAAAATTATGATAATACATACTTAAAAGTGTACACTTTCTGTTCGTAGAAATAATATTGCACAATAAACTAATTTATTACTACTTACATCGAGTTAAATTTAGATGAATGTTATAGCATGGTATAAAAATATGCACATGCACTCTTTATCACGATTACATGGAAACTACAGATATCAATCAAATTCCAAGTAGTAGCAACGTCTGTGACAAGGTAATTTTTCACCTTGGTGCATAGATGACACAAAGAGTTTAGAAAATATTCAAATACCCCGTTTTACCCGTCTGTCCCTATAAATATTCTGTTCTCGGGTGTAGTTTAGTAGTCCACTTATCAAATTTCTTTCATTAGGAGGTAACCTTACTTATTTGGGATGCTGAGATATGGAACCTCATAAATGAGCTTTTGATGGTATTCGAAGACGGCTTCCTATCAATGGCCAAGTCATTGTCATCGTGTAAAAAATGCAATTATTGCAGGTGTTTAAAAATAAACTAACGATAAATAATTTATGATAGGAACCTTTTTCTAAGTAATCTGCAAATTGTTAGTAGTATGCTAGATCTTGTGACATCCTATACTGAAAGGCTTCTGAGATATCCTCACGTGGTGCTTTAGAAATGTATAATGGAAAAAGTCCTGAAAACGATAGATTATTATACATACAATTATAGTTTTTTTTATCTGATCAATAATAAACGAGAACTTAACAGAAAAATTAGAATTTCTGTTCAAAACTTTTGGAGTAAATGAAATTACACAATAATATACAGGTCTTGTTTCTGAAAATTATTTATTGTAAAATTGAGAACTCACGATCCAGTTTTACAATAAAACCAATAATACTGAACTTATAAGTTAGCAGTTTAGTAAAAACACAAAACATTGATGATAATCCCTCCGGATTATGGACCGGAAAGACCTGGAAGGTATAGAAAGCTTCCAACGCTTCTTTTTTTATTATAATATGTACTTTATAACACTGGAGGGTATTTAAAACCTCCCGAATTTTTAACAAAAAAATTATGGCTATAAAGTTATAAGAACAAAATTTGCATGATTAATTCTTTATTCTTGAAATCTAAATCAGTTCTTGGATATTTCATAAAAATATATTTAAAACATTTTTTATAACTTCGGCGCAAATATTAAGCCTGATATAGACTTGGAGCAGAATTACAGGTGGCGCCGCGGTGTCGAAAAATAAATTAACTTGTTGTATAGAATTGTAAGTGTTTGTATACAGATATACAAGATTTATATTTATTTATGCATTTAAAAACAACGAACAAGATATTTTTGTATTGGGGAGTTTAAATATATATACAGGATGTCCAATATCAACGCCAAACATAGGGAATTAACATTGATTTCAATTGTTTTGTGGATTTCTGCTCGCCAATTCAACCTCCGAAAATTTTTTTGGTATCTATGGAACGAGAAAATTATTGAGAATCTTATGATACCAAAATTAATTTTTTTTCATCGATATTATTTAATATAAAATTTTAATTTAAAAATTTAATGTTTTTAAAAACAAGTTACCATGTTTTCAAAAAAGTTGATTAAAGTTGACATTAAATTTTTAAATTAACATTTTTTAATAAATATCGATGAAAAATATTAATTTTAGTATCACAGGATGCACAATAATTTTCTCGTTCCATAGATACCAAAAAAATTTGCGGAGGTCGAATTAGCGAGCAGAAATCTACAAAACAATTAAAATTAATGTTAATTCCCTATGTTCGACGTTGATAGTAGACACAATGTATATATGTAAAAAAATTAACTCATCAAATGAGTCAATAAACTTAGAAAATTGAGAAAAAAATAAAAAGAACTTAAAAAACTTTAAGTATGGTTTGACAGACAGCGATTGCCAAAAATAAAGACATTTTTGGTGTTAAGGTTTATCGCATTGGGCCTTTGTTCCTATATTCCAACCGTGGCTAGCAGCTTCTATTAGGGATAACAGCCTTGGGACGAGGCAAATTTCAGGAGCTTCATAAGGGAAATTTTGGAATATTAATTTTCCGAAGCCGTAGGCTGAGAGAGATTTGATAAATAATTTTTCCCGAACGGCAAAAGCTCCGTGAAAATTAGTTTGCGATTATGTTTTCAATGTTGTAAAATGCTACGTAGGGATTAATTATATTTTTCCGAATTGTAAATAAAAAAGCGGGTTGAAAATGTCTACAATAACTACAAATACTTTCTGAAGTATTTCGGTAAATGCAAAATTTTTAAATACTATTCATTATTAATATACAACACTTATTTTTTGATTTGCCCACTACGAGCGCTAGTTGTACATTTTTTCTCGACTCCGCCTCTCTGCTCCAAGTCTATAGGGTCGACAATATAATTTAGCAAAAGTAGCACGGATATCTGTATCTGCGAATTTTGAAATCTTCTGATAAAATTACGATTGCTGGGTGCGTATGTATGTACATATTGTCAGCGATGAAATTTTAATTTAATTTTGATCAATTCTATTTAAATGCTCTGCGAACTTGTCATGGTATTTCTATTTCATTTCTTTTAAATTTTATTAATTGTCGGGCAAACATTTTAAAATTTACTGGAAATCATGAGATTCAAAACACTGCGAATTTTGTAGTACAAGAATTAGCTCAATTGACACAAGACAGATTTAAAAGGAAATTGTAACTTTAAACGCAAAGCACAATTTAAATTCCTACATAAAAATGTATAAGGTGATAAACTTAAATGTCGTGGTATAGTGTGCAAAACCGAAAAATTGCAAATATTTTAGTGGGAGACAGCCGTGCCTCAGTAGACAGGAGTAAACTTTTAAAATTTCGGAGTGGTTGGTTGCCAAAAGTTTTTTTTGTGATTTGCACCTTAAAGGCAAAAGTTTGTGATTTTGTAGCGAAGCAAGAGTGTCCGACCCAATTAGACATTTTTAAGCCATTCATCTGCAAGGTGAAAATTCCATGAGTCGATTCCGCAGGAAATTAGGAAGATTTGTTTTATTTTATGAATTTAAAAGATACTTTGAATTTGTTTGCCACATTTTAATGATATTTAATTATTAACAAAGTGAAAATATTTGATAAACCATACACCAAATTTTTATTATTTTTTAAATGCGAATTATTTTTGATACGATTATATCATTACAATATATTACAAATATATACATAAAATTGTATTGATTATTTAAAAATTTTAGTAGGAAGTGCCAAAACCGTAAAAGTTTAATGCTGTTTCTATATGGTTAGTCCCGTCCTTCGAGAAAATCTATAAATATGGGTAGTTAACATAAAATTATACTACAATGTTAACAGTTTCCATCATAGAACTCAACAAAGTTTAAGAGAAGGAAATTAAAATATTTCTGTAAATCGCACGTACCTAAACAAAAATTGAAAATTTTTTGCCTGAAGAATTGAACCTTTCATAATATCGATGATTTCTTAAATTAATCAATATATTTAAAGTTTATCCACAGTTTATCGCTTGATTTTAATGTCATTAATTTATCAAATTCTATAACATTTCTGGATGACGTGTTATTTCCCAAACATTAAATTAAATTTGTTCAAAACTTGTAAAATTATATTAACCCAAATTTGGGTTAAAAATTAAGTTAGGTGATCGTTTTCTAAAATGTTGTCCAAGTTAAGCTATTAGTCAACACCATACTCAGTAATATGCTATGGTAATTCTAGTATATAAAAGTTTTTATTACAATATTTCTAATAATACAAGAAAGTGCCAATTTGATTTTAATTATTTAAACAATATTGAACAATTTCATAATTATTTGAAATACTAATTTATTTAGAACATTTTTTTTATCATATTGATTTGATAGATAGCCATCATATTTTTAAGTACTATGACTTTAACTTTTATAACAGCTGAAAGTAAGATAGTAAAATAATTTTTGCGATTTTTGATGTTCGTCAATTAATAATATAAAGTTACATTTTAAACTTCTATATATGCAAAGTATAGCACAAAGTCTTATGTACACTGGTCCTGTACCTGTTTATTTGTTCGTCTGTTCGTTCGTCCGTAAAATTTGTGACTTACCAACCATAAAAAACCTAATTACACGATTGATAAGTTATATATTTTAAAGTTTAACCAGCAGGGTTAGCTATATTAATCTTAGGAATCGCGGTCATTAGAGTTCTACCTTGTTTTCGACTATTAGAGTAAAAATTTCTGTTTAATCAACAAGCTGAAAAGCTAATGGCACATATTGAACGCCTTGAAGAAAATTCTCTAATTTAGTGTATTAAGCTAATAAATCTTTTTTTTAAATTTTACTAGCAATTTTTAGATTTTTGAATACTGTGCTTGTAAGTAATATTATTCTAGAAAGTATAAATTTGCGGTAACGACCGGTAAGAAGCCTCTTAGAATTTACATAAAGAATATCTCTTTCAGAATTGTGCTTAGGTAATTAGGTTTAAGAATGATTTAACAATCATTATACATTATTTCATAATAACATTTATTTAAAGTGAAATAGTTAAATAGTAAAAAGCTATAAATATCAAATAAAAAAATATATATAAATTATCTAAAACCGACAGATTCTCTTATCAACAAATTTTTGTAGTTTATTCTAAGCGTTTTAAAATAAGATTAATTTTTCGTACCAAAGATGTAAGATTTGATTTTGTGGAGGCGCAACTTTGTTTGCCTGATTGTGATTGCCCCTATGTACTTTATAATTTATTTGCTATCTGTGAGTAAGGGTTTAAATTTAATGAACGATAATGTCGATAAAGTATCTCAAAGTTTTTATTGAAAAAAATAATATAAAAGAAATGTAAGAAAAGTTTAAAAACTAAATTTTATGAATTTGTTTTAAAAATCAACATTAGTTTAGAAAATATAAGGAATTTAAACGTAAATGTACCTTAGCTTAAGCGATATTAATCTTAATTACGTAACAAGTAATACCACGTAATCCGTCCATTATCAAATATCCTGAATTAACAATGTTCATAAATAAGTTAATAGCGTAAACCGTTATCCAATTAACGACGCCGCCACATACAATAACGGACATTCATATTTGCACAAATATATCATGTAGCTTTATAGATAGATATAAAATACGCGCAATGAAGTTTAGAAGGAAATTGGAACTGCACCATTAATTAAATTTTGTGCAATTATGTATATGGAATTTAGTCGAATTTTTTTGTCTCATTATTGTTCATCTCAACTTGGTGAGATGCGAAGATTTTGTTGAAGACAGGTTTTCTTGTTTTATTTTAATACTAATTTAAGTGCTTTTATATTGCTTTGTTTCTTCGTTGGTTTTTTTTAATTTTTTATTTTTGTTTTTATTTTTTACTTGTTATATAATATGATATTATAAAGAAAAGTAAAAACATCAATTTTCAAGAAACACTGTTTTACTGTTCACTTTAGTGCGTACAATATTTATACAAAAAGTTTATTAGTCTACTTAATAAATTATATTACATTAAATATCTTTTATTTTTTAATAAAATTAATTTTTACATGTTAGTTGAAATTGAAAAATAATTAAATTCATAACTTACATAAAATTGTGCAATAACTATTTAAATGAATGATATAGTTTGCGACACCCTGTTATAACTTGATGTTTCGATTTTCTGAATCTCATCAGGCAAACCTGGAAAAATGTTGAAATTATTGAAAAGTTATGCTTTTAAATTAAATATTCAAACTTGATTTAAAGTGAAATTTATTTGACTTTTGTAAAAACAAAAATTATACCTACTTGAATAAATAAACTTATTTTGAAAAATTCTAAACCGGAAAACTAAACTAACCCCCAGAAAAAACCTAAATTGAAACGTTAGTTGTAATTTATAATTACAAAAGTTGTAGATTGCCCCAATTTCAAAATTTCATGTGTATGAACTTAGAGAAATATACAGGACAGATCTACGTATTAATTTGTTATATGTTAATATAACGGATATGATAATTGATAAAATGGTAAATGTTATTAACATGTGATAATATTTTTTAATAAAATTAATTTTTACATGTTAGTTGAAATTGAAAAATAATTAAATTCATAACTTACATAAAATTGTGCAAAAACTATTTATGTTATTTAGTTATGAATTTAATTATTTTTCAATTTCAACTAACATGTAAAAATTAATTTTATTAAAAAATATTATCACATGTTAATAACATTTACCATTTTATCAATATCTTTTAGTAGAATATGTACATTTAATTTTAAATCAAGCCCAAAACATATTAGCTGACTTGACATTGCATTGTAACATTTGCTTTTTAAAAATTTTCAGATTTAATTAAACTTGCTGTATTTCAATTGTTTGTGAAATATCTAGTTCCAATACTAAAAATTTAAGTACAAAATGAAATTCGTGAAAACGCATAATATTGAAATATTAATTAACCACTAGTCCAGCAAATGAACTACATTTAGAGGTATCTCCGGGAATTAATTTCCGCAGGTCATTGCCATAAAAAATGAAAATGTTTTAGAGTACCTTATTATGGGATACCTACCACCCCTTTTTGCTTGGTTAAATTCTATTAACAATGTTAGTAATAAACGTTTAAACCCGCTCAATTCTGTAGGCATAAAAACAAACAAACAATATTGTTTTCTCGTCAATAGCGTAAAATCTAAGCAAGTAAAAACTATAGATACCTTTTTAGTAGAGCATATAATTCTCCACAGCAATTATTTGTACAAAAAACAGTACAGTTGATATTTCAGTTTCTACTTACCGTCAAAACCTCAACTATGAGGGTTCTAAAACGATTGCTTGTTCTCATTTTGTAGTAATACTCTTACGATTTTTTTCAGTCATATCAGATACAATCAAAATTTTAAATAAAATCATACGCTAGCTTTGAACATTAAAAAACACTTTTTATGAAACAACAGCATTTCAAAACCTTTGTTGAATATTTTGTTTTTATACAAAATCTCTTAATTGTAAATCTTGTTTGTGACACAATATACGGCAAAAAAAATCTTTTTTTTTTGTAAAACGGATGATGATTATTTTATTTTTAGCAGATTTGCTACCTATACGCTGCAATACACCCAAATAGCGATCGATAATAAAGATTTTCCACTCTTATGGTTTAATATGCACACGCAAATTTACATATTCATTAAATGTGCATATCTGCGATCTTAGTGAAGTGGACCTCTCTGTATTTATAGTAAGTAACTGTAACTGGACCTTTTATAAATTTTTGCGAGCAATCATCAACATTGAAAACATTTTTAAAAGAATAGTAAATTTGGGTTAAATTCAGCTAGCTAAATAAATCACTATATAGAAATCAAGATTTACTTTATTTTTAACATTAATTGTATCATTTTATAAACAACATTATTTTAAGTGCATTAAACGTGCTTCAGTTTGTGCAGTTACGATACAAAAGGTGCGGCGGCGTAAGCTAATTGTCTTCGGTAGAATTTTATAACAACACTGTCTTGTTAATCTCTTCAGAAATGCACTTTTGTCAACATAAATTTAACTGATATTTTATTGTTTTCCTGTAATGTTTTTATTCAAATCTTTTATAACCAATTTCACAATAACGCTTAATCTGACATTGATTTTTAAGGTTTTTTATTGTTTATTTTAACTTCCTTGCGTTTAAATTTTAATGCTACCTTCAATTATTTTTGTAATTGACCCTTAATTTGTTTAATTTTTCAGAAGCGAATAAAGTAGGATATTTTACTTGAGCATTATCTGCTCATTACGCCCTCATTAAATAATGTAATATTAAAAAATCTTCTTTTACGTTTGCAATTTAATGAATAAGCAATTGAAGGGCAAATATCAAATGTTGGGCATATACGAGGAAAAATGAAGTATTCTAATTAATAGCATTTTCATTCTTATCTATAACAATAGAAAGCGATAATATAAAAAAATTTAAATTTAATATAAGTTAATTTTTCAGCGACATTATCTGAAATGCAGTGGCGGCTGGTGCTTTTTTAATTTGGGAAGGCTAAAGGTATTCACAGTTTTTAGGTTTCACCTGAACTTATAACAGTTTAAATTATTTTGAAAAATTAAATATTTCTTTACATAAAAAAAATGCAGTAGCATTCAGTTTAAGATACAAGTGGAGATGGTTTGATAAAAACAAGGATCGCATTTACCTATACCAAGACTTTAGTTTCGAAATTAATCAAACGAGATATGTATCAGTTGGATCGTTGACAATTGCAATACCAAATTCTGTCAAAACCTCCAGTTACGTGTGCATTGCTTATAACTTAGAGCAACAAATACCATGTCTAACTTCGGTAGTGAGATAATGATGAGAAAAACAAGCAAGCGTCATATAAAGATAATTATGAATTTTAACATTAACAATAGCTATTCGAAGTGTGGAGTCGGATACCATTACGCATATACAAGGTTAACAGAAGTTAGATAAAGCTTTAGTCGATAAAGCAGAAATAGGCGGTCAAATAGCGACATTATGCTACGAATCTAAGTAAAGAAATGAACGCGGGAAAATCTGAAAAGCTTAAAGAATTAGTGGATTTTTCACTAAAAACTTGACAAATTTAAGAAAAAGATACAATATTTCATAAGAAAAAAAATTAAATGGACAATCAAAAATTGTTTATCTCTGAAAAATTGAAAGACAACCAACGACATAAGAAAATATAAAATCTGCTTAACTGCTCAATAAAAAATACAATGCAAGAAGAATTGCAAAATAGAAATAAAAGACTGTACAAAGTTATACTCAGGCGAGAAAAAACCAACTAAAGTCGGGATGGACTGAATTATAGAAATTAAAAAAGCAAGATCTAAAAAAGATGAGAAATTATATCACAGAGAAAAAAAAACCTGCTAGAAGCTAGCAATTGAAAAGTTGAAAAGTAAAAAATACCAACAGAAATATTCTAAAACACTAAAAGAAGTGATGATCTTCATAAAATACTATAACCACTTCATAGAAGAAGAACGGAACAACAAAATCCAAACCCAAAATAATAGAGAAAACCCTGAAAAAAACGAGAAAATTTAACAGAAAATAAAAAAAAAACAGAAAGAAATACTAAAACAATTTATTACCTAATATTATTTCCTCATGTATATGTGTAAAAATAGTTACAGAAAAAAGGAAATTATTAGAGGAACTGCAGTGAATATGGGCATTGCATTTAATATAGGCCCCTTGTGTTTCTACATAACAACGTGTGTTATCTCTATTTCGGTAGATTAATCATAAATATTTAACAGCCACTAAGTGTTTAATTCACATTTATGACTCATTAATGGCTTTGTATGTATAAAATTAATATAGTGCATTTGCGCGAATATCGATAACTTTTTTAAAGTAAGTTAATCAACTTGATTTTTCGACATTTTGTTATATTCAGGGCCAGTGTCTTAAGTGAGTGATGCCAAAAGTGATAGAAATACAGTGGTAACTTGCTTTTTTAAGGATATATCTTGTTTACTTTTAATAATAACCTTTAAACTTACCCCACTTATTATTTTGGAATATGGGCTCTCTGCAGTTGTTGAATATGGCCACGGTGCCCATAATCAGTCCGTAACTTAATTCATTTTTTTTTCAGAATCATGAGTTCATCAAATTGAAATAGAAAATTTGTATGTAGGAATTTACGAAAAATATGGAAAAAAAAATTGAGGCTGTTAAACAAGAAAAAATGAGTATAAAGAGTGCCGCTAAAATTTTGAAGTGTCTAGATCTACTTTACAAAGGTTGTTAAAGCAATCAAAAACTGTTAATTTACTCCTTCCAGATTTCGTAAACACAAAACTAGGAAGACACGGGTGTTCTAGAAGAAGAATTTGAAAAAGTATTGGTAAATTACACTTTAAAAATGGAGGCTCAGTTCTATGAACTAACAAGAAAAGATCTATGCAGAATGGCAACCATTAAAAATGGTATTAATCATTCATTCAAGAATAGAAGCGCAATCTCCGTTAGCAGACTAATTGGTACATTATTCGCAAGAGCGTTGGGGTTCAACCGGCAAAATGTAACAGAATTTTTTAATAATCTAGAAACAGAATATGAAAATCGTAACTATGGACCACACAAAATATTTAATTTTGATAAAACAGGTTTGTCTATTTTATCAAGCAAGATACCCAAAGTTATTGGAGGACAAAAAAAGCGCCAGATACTAGCTTCAATAACATTAGCAGAACGAGAATCGTTAGTGACTATGATAGCTGTTCTGAGTACAGCAGGCCAGCACGTTCCCCCACTTCTAATTTTTTTAAGAAAAAATAGAAATGATGGATGGAGCACCACCTGGAACTAATTTTGAAGTACATACAAGCGGATGGCTGCAGAAAAATATGTTTACAAAATGGTTTAAACATTTTCTGGAATTTGTTAAACCAGCTAAAGATTCTCCAGTTCTACTTATTTTAGACGGTCATTAGTTCATTACAGTCATACACTGTCAATTTGGCAAGACAAAACTATGTTTCAATTGTTTCTCTTCCACCTCATTCTATTCATATATTACAGCCTTTAGATAAAACTTATATGGATGCTCTAAAGGCTTACTACAGTGAAGAAATTTTGCTGTGGGTAAGAGAAAATATCTGTGCTTTAACATACTTTGATTTAGCAGATTTATTGGGCAAAGCATTCTTGAAATGTCAGACGGCAGAAATTGCTTTGAATGCTTTCAGAGTTACGGGTATCTGACCATTAAATAAAAATATTTTTTCTGATGTTAAATATATTGTCAAAGAAATTGATGCCGAGAAAAAATGTAGCATAATAAATAAAACTGACCCACAAGCGGGATTCTCGAAGAATATCCAATCCTTTATTTCAATATGAAGTTCAATCAAGCACCTTAAAAGATTTTTATCCTACTTCTCAAAAATCTAAACTTATTGATCCATTTGATATTATTTCCATTCCTCCTGTTTCCACAAGAGGACGAAAAGCATGTAAGTCCCAAATGATAACGTCTTCTTCTTATCTATCGAGAGTTTTCAACAGAGATTGACTTAATGCAGACTCGGTAAAACTTTTTAATAAAATTAAAAATGCTTGGGGGATTCCCATGGGATTTTTACCAAGACTGATTAAAGTCACTTTCAGTCGAAAACGAGGAGACGAATAAAAAAATGTATGGAAACAAAATTTAAGGGAATGAAATTATCTACAAAAATGTTTAAAATGTATTTTTGTAAAAGCAATTTTTATATGCTAAAAAAACTTTTCAATTTACATTGCTAACATAGGAGCGTCCGAATACTTTTGCGAGTAACTGTACGTATTATAGAGCGTTTTGCAATATTTCAAGGTAGCAAGCAGTAAAATAAATTGTGATTTCGTTTAAGCATTTGGGTCAATTGATGGTTGGTAGGCTTCTATCCAGGAATTACAATGACATAATCGTTTTCATATAATTTAAATGTTGTTTATTTACTAAATTTGCTCACCCTAATATGGTAACATTTACAAATATCTCTAATTTTTAAGTAATAGGTCGTTAAATTCATATCTGTCATTAATTTATTTGTTATGTGTATTTTATTGGCCATCATAACAAAGCGATTCATTACTTTATTACTGGTTACGAATCATGGTAATTAAAATAAACGATATTATTGGTAAATTTTGCTTTTGGAATTATAGATAATATAAGTTTCCATAAATTTAAATAACTAATAAAAGAACAATACATATTTAAAAACAAATTGAACTATATTGTAGCATATTAAAAAATTAAATTAATGAAGTACCTAATACTGATTTTGTAAAAGAAAAAGAAAATTAAATATTACGTATGAAGTCAGAAAAGATGCGTTTTACTGAACGATTGATCTTTTTAATTTAATATTTAAAATATTGACTAAAATCTAAAACTACTCAGTAAAGGGCAAAAAAGTTAAATTTGTAGGTCTAATATGCATTTTTATTTGATATTATGTACGTACCTATTAATTAGTAAACAAGAATTATTAAACAAAATTTGTAATTTTTTCAAAAATTAATTAAATCAAAAATTACAATAGAATTTTCAGCAATACTTTGCTTAGGTCTGACGCAAAATCAACAGTTACAATAAATCAAAGAGTTAATTAATTTTTATAATCGGACTCTTTAAATAGGTAATAATCTTTTCTAAATTAAAATAAAATCTTCCCAATTGAACCTTCTTAACTGGAAAATCTACGCTATTAACTTTGGCAATACAAAATTACAATTTAGTTAAAGATAAAATCAAAATCAATTAATTATTTTAAATAATTACAACAATAGTAGGATACAACCTTAAAACCTTACGTTGTAAATTCAGCAACAATCAACTAATAAAATAATTAATATTATTATGAACTGATTGAAAATTGAAAACAGTAGATTTTCACAAAAGTTAGTAAATTTTGAAGTTTGAAATGATAAAATTATTTTTTAAATACAAAAATAAACATTGAAGTGGAGTGCTGGAACTCTAATAGGCAATAAAGATCTGTAAATGGCAAAGTTTAGAGCAAGCAAAAGTCATAAGGTTTAAAAATCAATAGTAAACCCAGAAATTTCGATTTTAAAAAATTTAAATTTAAATCTCAGAACTTTTAAAATTATTGTGTAACTTAAAGTAACCAAACCTTGCGTAATAAGGCAAATATAATAACTGTACTTGCATTACAACTGAATTCAAACAAAATTATTTGTGTTGTTGTATACCTGGTCTTTATTTTACGGGCCTATTCCACTTGTATTTCTAAATTTTTAAACTTTCTAAACAAACATAAACATTTACGTTTGTGCATACGATATTTTTTCTCCAATCAAAAAAATATTTATACATGAAATCAGAATTTATTTGCTTTTCGATCGATTTTTAGCAAAGTACAATTTTCTTAGAAACAAATTGAACGGAAAGTAAATACTCTCTAAATGACTTGAATTGATTTTCAAAAAAGTTTCACACTTTGATAATAATTTTGCTTCCACTAGCAAAGGCTTAATTATTAGTACTAAGTTTAATTAACTTTGTTGTCTCTTCAATCTTAGAACTTCTAAAATTTAAGTGCATATAAGAAAAGTTATAATGACAGCAAAAGTCCGCAATGTGTAATTAAATACAATGTGTTTCACTTTACCATCAGATATTAACAAAAAAATAAGAATAGTGCATCGTAAACAATTATGTGCGTTAAAAAAATTTAGTAATAAAAAAATTTTAATATAAAATAACCAAAAATTTATACACAGTGTATTAATTGCTAGCGGCAGTTCTGTTTTTGATATTTAATCATATTACATTTCTACATATATTTAAATTGTTTTGTACTGATTTCGGCTTGATATCTCCAGGGTAAAAGTATAATTATTATTTATTTCATACGTTTTAAAGCATTTTATTCATAATAATTTCTTTTATGGTAATACACAAATTTGAAAATTTTAGAAATTATCAATAATGTTTTTCAACAATTCTTTCTTAAAAATATTTAAATAAAAAGTTTAATGCATAATATATTAACAAAAAATATAAAAAATAGATACAAGTACTAGATATTCTGATCTTTTCTGTGTCCGTAGTATTAAGCTGAATATACAACACTTCTGCTGACTAAAAGCAACATTCTAACAGATAACGTGAATTAATGTTGACTTTACTGTAGCAGTATAGTAAACTCCGCATTTTTTTCTTTCCTAAAATTTTTACAGCAGAACTTACGCATAATAAAATTAATTCTACACTTAAGAACAACCATAATTCCTAGCAGTCCCTAACAAAATGGTTCGGATACTTTACACTTGCTAAGCCGTAACTAAGCGGTCAGCTGACCCGCAATTCAGTAATAGCTTAGTTCTATTTTTCTCATAAATAAAAAATCATAGAGATTTGCATTTTTAAAAAAGTTATTGGCTCACTAGAATACCCAATCGACATTTTCCTTCGTAAAATTAACTGAAAATTGCATGGTTTCTTAAGAACTCGAAAGTATTACATCATAAATTTTCAGAAGTAGAAAATAGGACTTTACAAATGAAGTTTCTAATAGAATTCGTATATTTATGAGAATAAAGCTGTATTTCACCAAATTTTTCTCGAAAACTTGGGCATTGTTCAATTTAAAACAAGTTAATAAATGAAAGTAAGAATAAGTTCCAAAAATTGTCGTAACTTTTAGAATTTTTTCTGGTTGTTTTAAGGAAAAGGGTGCATTATAAATTGTGCCTAATGTCTCGAGACAAAAATCAGTTCAAAAAGTTTTCTTTAGTTTCAAGTGTTTCGCAATAAAAACTTGACAAGAATAAACCACCAACTTTAATTATGCGGTATTTTAAAGCCTCGGTGAAGTTTCTTGTAGACATCTGAATTTATTCAATTATTCAGAATTCATGAATAAGTAAGTCCTTAATTTCACTACAAAGTTTCTCTGTAAAAACAAATAGTTGGAACTAGTAAAATGACATTTTTATTAAAGTAATGAAAACTTATTAAAGATATTGTAATCTTTAACAAGCAGACAAAGTACAAGTTCTTATTTGAGCTTCCTTCTCTCCAGCAGCACAACCACCAGAAACGCAATGCCGCCACCTCGTCATTCTTCCAATTCCGCACGTAACTGAACAGCCTCCCCATTTTCCCCATCTGTCCCATACTTTAGGCCCAGTTCGTTTTCCATCAACTTTACCTACATCAAAATTTTAAATATCATGTACTGCGTTAAAGTGTTGAGTGATAATTTTCACACTTCGTCGATCAAGTTATAAAGTTAAAACATAAAAATGAAACAGCTAAAGTTTTCTTTAAAATTAATGTGGCTTAAATTGTCACATCTTTCAGTAAACATTTTTAAGTAAACACTTCAAGTTTTGACGCAACTAATTAAACAAAGTTCTTTAAAATTAAAGCACTGCACGTAACTTTTAATTATTTCTCTCGTGATTAAAACTTTACAACTTTTTTATAGATTACATTAATTTTAAAATAAGAAAACCGTATTGAGATTTGGTTTAACTTTGTGAAATAATTGCTGCTAATTTTACTCTTTCAAGTGCAATTAAAATCTTACTTTTATAATCGGCAATTGTGTCATCTTCCGAGCCGTCGTCATTCTCTAACTCTTCGTTTTTGTCAGGACTTCCCTTTAATTTTGTACTTTTATCGTTTTTAGATTGTGAACTGCGTTCTAAATGTGAAGCAGAACCTGTGGATAAGTTTAATTGATAAAAAATGAGAAAAATAATTAAAAAGTTGATGCCATAAATAGTCATTTTGACAATTTGGAAAATGGCCAACTCTTAAAATTATTTCAACTGAAAATGATATTTAATTACGGCTTCAAAACCACAATGTGGTAATAAAATAATTAATAACTAGTTATTCGCAACGTTTCAACTGAAGTCAAATTGATGTCGTTACTGTTTCTGTCATTTAATTAGATATTAACGCTGCGGTTAATGAATGAATCCGTGTGCCTTCAAATACACTTCTTAATTTTATCGTGCTATACTTACTGTCATCTTTAAAACCAACTTTGATTAACTTTATTTTTGATGACGGTCGTAAATATATATTAGAAATTATTAATGGCCGTAATAAAAAATACCAGCTACAAGATAATGCTCGTTTCGTTTAAATTACAATACCCCACAATAAGTAATTAAATCTACCACGACAGTGGGTTGGTGTGATCTCTAGTTGATCATCGAACAAAAATTCTAGATTCGAATCACAACGTGACGATATCGAAACACCGCCAGTGAATATTTACATCAGCCTGACCAATTGAAAAAACGGGAAGTAAAACAGAGAAAAATGATAGAAATTGATTTATTTTCATTTATAACTGAAAAAACATTATATAGGTACTTCTAAAGATATATAGCCAGTCAATTTCAAAGTAAACTGCTAATTGATTGATTGAGTAAATTTGTTAGGTAAACAAATTGTCATTAGTTAATTAAATAATAAGCTCAATAATTTTATTTTACTGAAATGAAATTTATTTTCTGTGTTGATAAAGCAGCTTAACAAAAAAATAATAAATATTATTTCTCTTTACTTTGACGATTGGGGCAGAACTCTTACGTAATTAATTACTTATTCGTATAATATCTATATTAAAGGTCCTTATCGTAAAGTGGAATTTCTGTATTATTCCAGGCGGGTCTTTGTTCGTTGCTTAATGGAGTGTTGTACTAATTGCAGTTAACCACAATTCTATTAATTAAGTTTGTTATTTTACTGCCAAAGTTTTTTATAGTTCCTATTTAACAATACAGTAAGTCAAAATTTATAAATTAACTACACAGTCAGTTAAACAAATAATATTAACAATTCTGCCATCATTGGCCATTGCTAAGAGCTCAAGAAAAAAATGTAGGTATATCTTTTTTTAATGTTTTCAATCTTTAATAATTTTACATACTAATTTATCCTCTTTATTCATAATTATTAATTTCCTATCTTCAAAATCATTTTAATTTTTTGTTAGGAGATAGATTAAAATACGCGACTGCTGAATCTGTAACTCCAGGCGAAGTAAAGTAAACTTGAACTATTGACTAATTTACATCCCCCGCTCAATACTCTACTAAATTTACTGTTTTACAAACATTTTTTTTATAAATAAAATTTTATAATTTCCTCAGTTTCAATATTATAATAACAATACATTTTCAGTATTCATCTTTATAAAATTCCATTTCAACAAGTTAGCTAAAATAAATTTATTTTGCAATTAAATTCAAAATTTACATTATATTAAATTCTCTGAACTACATTTTATCTTTAATCCTTGATATTTAATTTCAATTGAAACTAAAACATTGCAACTTGTTACATTTTGATAAAATCAATTTTCAATTCAACCTATTATATCAATTTATTATAATACTATCCCTCTATTCTAATAAATAAATTATTCTCATGTCTAATCATCAAATTAAGTTATTGCAAAATTTATTTATAATATAATTCAAAATTGCACACTATTAAATCCAATTAACTATATTAAAAAAATAAATTGATTTATTTAAATTTACTATAAAATTACCACCAAAATTCAAATTATTGAAGTTTAAATATTTTACAAACTTTTTACATTATTATTAAATTTAAATTATTGATCACATTTATTCCAATCAACGAAATCTTGATCATAATTTCTCAAAACTATGAATATGTAAGTAACTTGCTGACTAACTAACTTAAGTAACTCCAAAGAATAATTATCTTGATTAGAATCCGTAATAATTTATGAGATGACTAAATTATCTCTCTTATTCTTCTCACCTTTAATGAACCGAAAATACATGTTTTTACCACTATATTGCTTTTTTACTTTTCAATCGACCATTTACACCATATATAAAGTATTTTCTTTATTTGAAGAATAGATCGACTTTATTAATAAACATTCAATTTCATCAACTTTTACCTAATTTTCGTACTTATGGAATCCATTCTAATTTGTAATTGTATTTTGATTGTTTTGAAAAAAAAATTTTACATTTTTATGGTTTCTTACTTCTCTGGTCGCCACATACATTTTATCACCAGATGCATCTAATTTTTTGTTTACCTTCAAATAAAGTAATTAGAAACATAAGCAAAAAATTGAAGACTTAGAGAAAAATTTAGAAATTAATTTTTTTAATGCTTACAAAAAGCCGGACAACTATCCAAAACCTGGATTGCATAGCCAGGGCGGCTGGAAAAAAAGTTTTTTTTTTATATACATCTACACTAAAAGTCACAAAGACCTGAAAGTTTGCAAGAAGGATTACTATTTTAGGGTAAGAGTTTTAGTCAGAGTATACGACTAGGGTCCTAATTATAAAGATTTCTCAGTAGCGGATTTAGTTTGAAATTATGTGAGATGAAGCTTCAAACGTCCAATGTAACGGAGCACCATTATAATAATTAAGTATACATAGCTATGCTATAAAAAGGGAAACCACGGTTTAAAGCCCGAGTTTGATGTATGGGTTGTGCATCTGGCAAGGTTAGCACCCTACCAGAATATCATGCAAGTGCTCACAGAACCATAAGCGCCAAGTGTAAAAACTTGCTATGTTAATGGTAAAAAACAGAACGAAAGTTTTAAAATTAAGTTAAAGAAGAAGAAGAACTATAGTTAAATTTATTGTCCGATTTAACTTGGATGTCATTTAATGTTTTTCTCGATCTCAAATTCTCACTCCAAGGACTTAAAAAAAGGGGTTATACAATTTATAGTCTAGATTTTTATAACAAGCAAACAAAGTACTAAAAAATAGAATTAATAGACTTCCCATAAACCTCCAGCCGAGTAATTATTGGTTGAAGAAATTGTCCAGTCTTCGGCCTACGTCTCTAATTTTTATCATAATATAGTATTTTTAAATTCTTAGATATTCTCGCAAGTATTCGCGTCTTTTAATTACAATTTAAGTAAACAGTGTACCAAAGAGTATTCCATACTCTCTTAGACCTCGAAATTTACACCTACCTTTTGTGTTGATAAGAGTCAGTTTTATAACACCAGCTTAAATTCGTTAATCTTAAGTTATCTGAGTTCAGATTCAGATTTTATTGTAAAACCTACCCTGTTCAAATTTTTGAAAAAAATAAAATTTTACTTTACATCCACAATTGCTAGCTTACGTTCTTTATTTTTCGTTTTGAAAGCCTTCGTGCCCATTAGTGCTATTCATTAATTCTTGCATTAAGAACCGCAATACATTTATCGGATATATCGATACAAATACTTGTATCTACCCCTATTTTCTTAAACATTTTGTACTTTGAATATTTTGCACTTTTGACAATATGTTTAGAATTAAACCTCCAACAGGGTCTACAAATCGTTCAAAAGTAACCGTTGAATCACTGTTACAGTTTACAAAAATTCATGATTTATCTTAGTTTTCTAACAAACAAAAAACTAGTCTTCTAAAATGTAAGATCTTTAGATGAACGACCTAATCCTAAGCAAAATGGTGACTTTGCTAGATGACTATTTTTGAATTATTTATTTTTAAACAGAATAACTTTTTAATAAAAATAGGTAATTATTTAAGTTATTAGTTATCTAATGTTTATGCAAAAATTTACAAACTGATGTGTAATAGCATTGCTGTAATAAAAAATTAATAAAACTATTATTGATTTACCTACCGAAGAATTTGCAATTTTAGAGTTGCAAGGTTTGCTAATTAGGTTAACAATATCACAAAATCCAATTATTCTATCCTGGTTCTCTTCATTATAATTTTTCGCTTAAAAATCAAATTTTATTTTTATTTGCAGTTAATTTTTTCGAATACAAACGAAATCTAAGTATATTTTGTTTATTTACTTATCAATTACTATTTTACTTTAACTTTTTAAAAATTTTGGTTTATTTGCAAAAACTATTAAAACTTAACAAATTAAACAAACAACATAAATCAAAATTTTTGTAATATAATTTTACAAATGATAGCAACTAATAATTTTTGTAAACATAATGTAAACATAATCAATAGATAAGTGGTTTAAGTAGTGTAACTCGATATTAATCATATCAAATTTTTAGCATAAACCAAAAAATGCACAAAACACTTTTTCGAAAACTAAAATGTTTAAGTTATCACAATATATAAATACACTGTATTATCGCAAACGTTTTCACCATACTATGGCATCATCAGGCGATGAACTTCATCGCCTAATGTAAACAATTTTAATATTTATTGTTTATTTAAAATGTTAATTTCTGAAACTTAAACATAATATTAATTTTATACGTTAATAATTTGTTTATTTCTTTTTATAAACTTACGACTATCTAAATTCTAAAACAATCTTACGAAATTTCAAGGTGTAAAGAATTTCGATTAACGTTCATCAATCACTCATTATTGGGTTTATAGAATTTATCGCTATAAATCGCATTTTATAACGGGATTATTTAACATCAGTATAGCTTCGCTGTTTAAGAGAAGAACAAGCAGTGAGTTTTTGTTTTTAATTAATTAAATTAAAAAAGTTTAATCCTGCGTTGTCTAATTATTCACTTTTTGGCTCCACTCACTCTATTAGACAAATGCTTTTATATATAACAGGAATTACCCAAGAAGTTAAGGATAAACTTAAAGAAATTTAAATTGTTTATACATCTATCCCGAAGGCGTCACGTCTAACAAAGAGTTATAAAATTTTATGCAAGGATCAGATAATGTACGCAAAACTTATTTACAAACATTAAATTGATTGAACTCGATATAAATGGTTAACATTAACTCACATTTACATACATTTCTATTAGATGCTAAATACGTTTTCAGATTACTGACGTACCAATCTCCCACGTAATTCCCAATTTTGTCGATTGCAGAATAAACTAATTTAATTTTATTATCTACGATCTACGAATTTGGCAGAAACACAGTAGTTTCGGTGTTCTACAATAAGCTTTTATTGGTTTTCTTAATTTTTCATGCAAAATTCAAAAACTCGAAACTATAACCTGTAACCTCATATGGTATACTTCCATTCTTAAGACAAAATCTATCTTATAAAGATCCTACTGATAATGATTATATCTATCTTATTATATAGGAGAACAAATATCAAAACCTATAGTTCTATTTACACGTTTGATAAAATTGATTTGAGAATAGTAGCATAAATCATATCACATATTTACACTTAAATACATACCTACATAGTTTCTTAAAAATTGATTTTAAAAATTGTATACCATAGGTCACTTTTAAACAAACTTACTGGTTTGAACTAGATTTCTGCTTAATTAAGCAGCACTATTTTATAATTGAACATACTATGACGCTTATTAATTTGCTTTTTTTGGAAACTAAATCAAAATTATATTATTACATCTTTAAACTCCATCTACATAATCTAGCGGTCGGTTCTTACATACGCCTATAAGAAACCATAATGGTTCTTGATCACTGTAATTTAAATTTTTTCTGCGTATAAACTAACTTTCTTTATGTAAATTTTCACGTAAATAATTGAAGAAGTTAACTGGTCGTCCGCTAACCTTTACAGCAATACCATGTTTCAAAATTTAAGTTATAATTAGTTTTACTTTATAGAATTTATTATTATATGTGAATATGTTGCGTTATAGATTTAAGAGATATGCGTAATCTCTTCGTGTTAAGCTACAGGCACTCGAAATAAATTGCAAGTTAACACATCTGCTTTAAACTAATAAGAAACACCTGGATGAAAGACCTATAAAATTTAATCACTATTAGTCTAGAAACTTTTAATTTATTGTAATTGTTGATAATTGAGCTATAGAGATTTAAATTTGATTAACAGTGCATATCGATTGATATGAATATTAGGTATTATACGCCAAATGCTATAATTTATCTTGCATACCTTATTTGTTAAGCTTTGCTTAGCAAACTGCACATTGCTTGTCGGTATTTGAATTCCTGAATAATTACAATGTTTGCACTGTGTAGTGTAAACCACACCGAGGTTAATTTATTTAAAATCAAATAAAATACAATATCCTAGAAACATATATTTTTTTGTACTATTATATTTTCTATATTTTTATTATACTGCATAGGAATAGATTAAATTAATATAAAAATATTATATTTAATATTATTGTAATTTTTAAATATTTCGTTTATTTATAATATCTAAATCTAGAGTTATCCTCCCTTTCCATTTGTATATCCGTAACACCACGTTTAGATAAAAAATTTAATATCATCATCAATATTTATTAGTGCTCCTGTATATTAAATATAGTACTACATATTTCAATATAACAAAATACTTTTAAAATAAAATTCTATAAAACAAAGATTGGCATAACTGAAAAATGATAAAATTGAAAATGCTTTCAATAGTGAGACAATTTAATGCGGGTAGATCAAGAACATCAAAAATTTCAAAATATAAAAAACTCACTTATATTTTTACGCTACAGCTTGCGATGCTTTCAATTACTTTCTGTATTCTCTGAAGCTCATTCCCTTGACGTGGGTTTTATTACTATCAAATATATCTATGATTCCATTACACCAACACATTTTTATTTTTCAATATATTTTTATAAAGCTGTATTTATCTTTCTTAAGTGCGAAAATTTTTGAAATAAAATTTTAAACCAATTCGTCACTTTTAAAACTTAATTATTTTTTAATTTTCTTACCACAAAAATTAATAAAACGTAAGATGTTATTTACCGAGTTTTTGTTTAGATATGAAAATTAATACGGGAAAAAGTTTTTCGGCGTTGAAAATGAAAAAATGTTTGCACTTTCTTAACATTGCATAAGTATAAAAACCTTTGTATAAAATATACGACAGTTCAAAAGAAAACTTTCGAGAGATCGCTTTTTCTATGACCATAAATGTTTAAATAAAAATTTTCTGAAACTTTTGCAACATTTCGAGTAATTTAAAAATTTGCATTTAAATAATATATCTGCAAAATTTTAATAATATCGTAAGCTGTAATGCTGAAAATGTTACACTTATTATTTGCGAAAATGTAAATAATAAACATTTATGCAACAATAACCTGATATTCCTTCGCTGTCGGTTGTTAAAACTATATTATCGTATAATTAGCTAGATTATTCTAATATCAGCTTGAGAAGTTAATTGCTATAAGTTTATTGTGATAGACTTGTTAATTAGAGAATACACAGTTCATGTTAACTAATTATTGAAATTCTGTTCCAGTTGCCATTTCCCATAATGAATCAACCATTACGAAAAGGATTTAGCATGGAGTGTACAGGTAAATAATGAGCTTTAGTTGTAACCACTATTATTCAACGTCTTAGTAAAATATATGGTTAGACGGCAGTTTACTTCAATTACTTACATATAATGGTTTTTAATTCAATAACAAAGTATTTCAATTTCGCTTCAATATTACAAAATAACCTTTGTGTGCTTTATTTCGAATTTATTGTAAATATCTCTAAATTTAACATAATATAAATTATGATACATCGGATAATCCCATATAAATTTATCGTTTTATGTTATCATAGCAATATATAATTAACCATATTTCTTAAATAACTTAATATTTGGGCAGGCCGCATGTTAAACTGTTACTTTGTAATATATGGAAATTTAAAAACATACATTTTTTTAAGATAACTAACAGCAGAATCTTTTTTGCTTGCCTCAACATTCTGTTTATTAAAGTAGAAAAACTCAATTTGATATAAATTGAACTGAATTTTGAATTTATATTTCTATTTCGAATAATATAGAATGCAAACACTTCCAGTAGTGCGGAAAATAAAAATTGTTCTTTATTGTAAACCACTTTGTATTGAATCCAGAGACATAGATTCAACTTACAACAATAAAATAACCCTACGTGAGTGTTATTTTATATTATGCAAACAATATAAGTTGGAAAAAGTTATTCAGATTGGGTTATATGATTAGAATTTTATGACAAGGGAGTTAAATATTAATGAAAAAAGTACAAAATAAATAAAAGACATAAATTTGTGTATAGAAAACAGACGCGCTTCATTTATTTACATAAAGGTATAAACAAGGGAACAGTAAATAGTGTGCATTCAATGTGAAAGAGCTTTTCTTTTGCGTGTAAACAATCTGATTCTTGTTACTACGCTGGTATTTTACAAGTTGGTAGATAATATTTAAGTCATGCGAACTCGCAAATTTAAAAAGCAAATATAAATTTTTAAATTTTTCCTGTCCTCTTTTATATCCTAACGTGCATACAGGATGACTGGAAAAAATTAATGTTAATTATTTAGGATTAACGTTTATCGTTTTATAAAACGTTTAACGTTTTATAAAAAGTTACAAATTGTTAATGTGAATCAACTTGCCACTTTAATTTAAAAATAATATGAAAAATTTAAGCTTTTCAAATGAAATATTCAAATGGAATGTAATTTTGAAAATTTTAAAACACCTTTTTCTAAAAGCGATAATATATTATTTTATATATTTGTCAAGCTTACAGTTTTACTTCTTGAAAGAAAATTCAAGTAAAGTAAAGTAATGTTCATTAAATGTTTTACACATAAAAGTAAAATAACATGATTTATTTGGAGTTAATGTACTTTTTGTGACTTACGAAGTTGCCACAAGAAATCAAACATTTGCTGGGTTAAAACAATATACCGTTTTAGAAATGATTGCTGTTCTATGAATTAGTTTGCACAGTAAAACTATTTACTATATAGGAGTACATAATATACAATGTAAGAAATTTTTACCCTATATTAACTTAGTATAATAATATGTTTGTTCGTAATGTTGATACTGTAAATATTGACTTACTTGTCATAAATATAGTCCCACTCACCTGTTACTAATGATAGTTAAACATTATAATAATGCAGTGTTTGCTAATTTTGTTGTATTTAAAATTAACGTTTTACTTAATTTAATGTGAAGAAAATCTGGATAACATATGACAAGAAAATGAAAATTCACAGCAAACATTATTAAAACTGAGCTGTATCAATAAGCACTTTGCTAATGAGGTTACTATTTATAGGTATAGCACATTTTTTTTTTCAATTTAGTAGTAATATCTTTTATTCAGATTCTTTTCCAAATAAAAAATATCACTTTTTAAATTTACAGCTTGCCGCTTTCAGGATTGAAGAATATATTTATACAAAATTAACTTAACTTATAGAAATAAAGGCAGTTTTATCATTTAATCAAAATGATGAAATTACCCTCAGTCAGTTTATGGAAAGGGAGAAATATCGCTAAAATCCATCGATAAAGGTAGGAAAAATTGCTGAAAGCAAGGAACAGAAAAAAAAGGAAAGCTAAATAATCACAAAATCGGGTTAAACTAAATAAGGAGAGCGCCACCGCTAGGTAAACGTCTCTACGGAGAACTTACCTTTATTGCAGTGAAGAAATTGTACAAAAAGAACAGCTTGAATAATTCGACTCACTATTTAAATGAGCATAAAAATAGGGTAGAAGATAAAAAACCCACATAACATTAAATGACGAAAAGACAACGGTTAGCTTAATAGTATAGTCGGGCAACTAATTATTCGTCTCTTACGTTGTAGCACAATGACAAAAAACTTAAAATTACTTTGAGCCAATTTAGCTGTGTTGAATTACAGCTTAAAACAAGTTTATTTTGGAAATCGCTAGTACCTACAAGCCTAAGTTAATAAACTAATGCAACTCCAAACATTCTCAAAATTAACAATTGTAATACCATGAATCAAAATCTAAAAAGTATTTTAAATCTCAACTTAACTCTTATAATTCAAAGTGAACAATATTGAACAACAAAATTTTTACTTTTAAAAATAAAAATCTGTTTCCAACTAAAATGGAAAACTTACCGAAATTCGAATGTAACGAGTTTTGCAAAATAAATGTAGCAATTCAAAATAAATTGTGAAATTTGAAAATCGATGTCAATATTATTTAGTAACGCTGCTTTAATGCAAATAGCACATCACAAATTTACATCTCCCCAGAGCTCTACGGATGTATTCAACCAGTTGCAATGGGAACTAATGCTATAAAATATAAAAATTAACTCGAAAAGAACTAAGATCAACTACCTAACTTTCAACGTCTTAAAATGAGTAGTTCAAATTTAACAAGAATTACTATAATTTTATTAATTTGAAAATAGAAAATTTTTATTCCTTAAAACATCTTTAACAAAATATACTTTTGAAAACGTACATATTGGTTTAAATAATATAAATATATAGAGTCTGATTTTAGCAAGTGATGTTAAAGAATAAAAAGAAAAAATATTACTTTTAGAAAACCTGATCATACAGACAAATTATCTATATCTTTAAATATTACAATATACAAAAGCTCCTATATAATAATACACATTTTTTAAAACCTAGTTTAGAAGCCAACAAACAATCTCAACAGGAAAATATTTTAAAAGTATAGCGTAGTGCAAAATAAAAGTGCGACTTAAAGCAAATATGTATCTAATATATGCTAGTAATACATAATATCTGTATCTACTAAGATACAGTTATGGATAAAATATTCTATAAAGCTATTGTAAGTTAATTAAAATTAAAAAGAAGTGCTTCAGTCAAGAATGTTGCTAAAAAAGTTAGAATAAATAAAAGTATTGTCCAGTAAAAAAAAAATTATAATTTGAGGACTTACAAAAAAGCAACATAAGCTTGAAAAACTAAAAAAACTAGTTTTAACAATAAAAAACTCGAATGGCAAATTGGTTTAAAATTTTGTTAGAAAAAAATTTTGTGTCGTCATGATAACGACAAAACTTACGTAAAATTAACTTCGTAACACAAGCTAGTCCTCAATATGATACAAAAAAAACTGAAAAGAATCTTTCTGATACTATAACAAACATTAGTGTTAAAAAATTTAGACCCAAGCTATTAGTTTGGTATATTATTTGTCAGTGCGGAGAGCAAAGCTTAATTTTTGCTGCATCTGGTACTATAATTGTATAAAGTTGTCGCAAAGAATTAATTGAAAAATGATTAAAACAATTCGGTAATTTACATGATGGTCCAACATTATTTTGGCCTGATTTAGCCTTACCTTATTATGCTAAACATACTTTGAACCTCTTTAAAGCGGAAAATATTGAAATTGTATCTAAAAAGGATAATCTACCAAACGTGCCAAAACTTCACGCAATTAAAAGATATTGGGCTCTAGTAAAAAAATAATTGATAATGGATAAATATCCAGCTAAAACCTACGAAAAATTCAAGGTAAAATGAAAAAGAAGAGCCAGTAGAGTGACAGTTCAGATCGTGCAAAACGTAATGGAAGGCATCAAATGAGAAATACACTTGACTCTTAGAAATTCTAAAACTTAAATTTTTTTTGATTTTTTTATAAATTTAAATCCTTTAACATCATTTTAAAACTGGTTTCAATAAAATCTTTATTCTTAAAAGTTGTGTTCAATTGAAAATTACGATTTTCTAACGTCACAGTCCTAGTCGAGTCCTAATTTTGAAAAACCATTCGAATGAAGTTGGTCTAGTTCAATAAAAATCTCTTTTAAAAAATATACCTAAAAGTAAAAGGATCTCTTTTAAATACTGGCAGTATTGATATCATTTATTGCTGTGACAGTGCAGTGTGGTAAAGCTAGTAATGTCTATAAATCCGATGTTTGATATGATATAAGCAGCTCGTAGAAGAGAGTGGACAATATTGGGTTGGCTGAACTTCCGGTATAACCGAATGCGATATAAGTATTATCGAAAATATCTCATTCGGCAGGGTAAAAAAATTTAACAAAAACTTATTTCTACGACACCAAGTTTTAATGAATGTTCATCGAAGATTTTCTTATACATCTCGATTTCTTAGTACGTAAATAATTTGAGAACTCCTTCCTGTGTGAGATGAAGGGATTACTTTGGATTAAATTTATGACTGAATTATAATTTGTTATTTGTAATTTTTTTTTAATTAATTGAGAATTTTTTGGTTTGTAATAATTTATTGTATTGTACTAAATAGTAAAATTTTGCATTATATGTTTAACATAGATAAGCTGAGCACTCGTATTTAACCAACCAACGGTTCAGTAGTTAATATGCTATTCAATCTTTTCTAGTAAATTAAATTGTAAATTATTTATTTTCCAACCTATTTGTATTCTTTAAGTAATTAATCTTTTAATTTTGATTAATCAGTTTATAATGATTTTTAGATGTAATCTCTTCTTGAGTATTTGCTCATTCACATTTTAAAATATTCCCATCCATCATTGCTAGTGATGTGGATTAACGCTAAAGCTTGAATCTTCAACTCGGGTTTCTCTTTGCTAAACATCTTTAATATTTAAGTCGTCTTATAACTACAATTTCAATATAAGACGCCCACTATTCATTAAGATAAATGAACCACATATCCTATTTTATAATTGTATTTTATTTTTATTTGTCCCCCGCTAAAAAATTTATTGTAATCAAGTTTGTCTTAACGCGTTTATAATGTAAAAATTAAAATTAATATTATATTACATTGTAGCGAATGTTTTACTTTTAGAAATTAAAACTCCGATTATCTGTTAATAAGAAAAAAAACATAAAAGAAACAGTAACTAAATCAACGGAAACCCTACCAGCATTATATCCATATAATATTTTGTGTTACTTATAACGAAGAAGAATCACGTCTTTCGGTAAATTGTGAAATGAAAGAACATTACTTATTAAATTAAGTATTTATTGAATTAACCCGGCGTTAAAAGCTTTACAAGAAAATTTTGATAACTTGTAATTAATAAAACTACGGGGTCAGTTTCTTTAATCTCCGGTTATCCTGAATCAAAGAATTATTTCCATGAATAGAATTCTGACAGAAATTATTTCTATATAAAAATTATTCTTTGATCTCAATAACCGGAGATTGAAAAACTGTCTGTCAGTTTAAGAAAAATCCTTAATAATTAAACTGTTCACTTTTACTTGATGATCATTTTTAAGTTAACGTCTATTAATAAAATTTTGCCACATTTTTTTCATTTAGCAAAAGATTTACTAATTTTACCGGTCATTCTATAAAAAAATTATTAAGATTAATACTTATAGCATTCTTATAGGTACATTTTAATTTGTGAAAAAATGTAGTTTCGCGATATACTTGAAAAAATTATTAAGCCGTTAACTTTGATTTGATTTCATTTTCCACTTCCATTTTGCAATAATTTTTGTTTTTTTTTGTTTTCCTGATTTGATTTGTGCTTTTAATCACTTTTAACGTTATAAATGAATTACTGTTTAAATTATTTTTTGGTAGTTGTTAATATCTACTCTAAAATTAATCTAATACTTTTTTGGCTTAGTTTTCGTAAATTAAATACTATTAAGTTCGAAAACTGATCGTTAACGTGTTGGTTCGTTTTACAGGTTTTCATTTCTAGATTATGGAATTAACTTTTACCGACAAAAAACAGCATGTGCTTCGGCAAGCTAATTGTATTTTGAATTTAGTTTCATACTAGGTACGTAAACAAATTATTACGCTATTAATTTCATGTAATAGTTCATGCAGAAAATTAAAAATTTTTTTTTATTATGAAAGTTCTGAAATAAGATATTATGTGATGTTAGTAAAATCAAATTCTATTAAAACCAAATCTAGCTTTTTTACTGAGGGCGCCATCTATGACACAGGGGTTGAAAATGTACTGAAAAGATTGCACTGAAAACTCTCTACAATATAATGCGACGTAGAAACCAACCCTGAAAGTAGCTAAGATTGCTGTGGATCGCTGTAAGCGAGTTTGCAGTTTAGACACAGAAATCTGTGTGTATAACAGAATTTCTAAAATGTAAGCTATGAAAATGAAAACTACATTTCTGCATTGCAAAATTTCTGTTTTCATGTTTTCTTTTTAAAATTCGCTAGATTTCTTACTTTATGATATTACCTTCATTGTCTTCAAAGTTTTCCAAGATTTTCGAATTGATTAGTTTCCTTGGATAAAAACTATTATCTTTGATTCCAAATACAGATGTACGATAAGATAATATAACATAATTGTAATTTATTACACTAAGAACTTAACAAGATTTTCGTTGCCAATCTCTACCGCATAACGATTAGTAAATGCTTTAAGATTAAAGTAATAACTGGAGCTGGCCAGAGTTGGATTGCATGAAATCAAAGGTATTTAGTAGGACCTCCGTTTGCTAACGTCGTAAATTATGTTTATGTGCTGTTTCGTGACGGATCATTTTTTACTTTAAATTCGAAAATTGATTCTTTTGATTAACAACCTTTTAATAAATTTTAATCTTAATAATATTTACCCAGAAAAAAATACATTCAAAAAGTTTTGTCAAGTAATAATAATTATATTGACTATAATTTGCATTTTTAATACGCTTACAATAAAAATGTTTTATAATACAAATTTTCTGTATTATTTAAGTAAAAACTGATTTAGTGGTATTGAAATACTTAAATATACTGTAATGATAAAAATATTTGATTTTTTATCACACATTTGTTTTTGCAGTTAGCAGTTAGAAATTTTCAAGGGTCGAGGGTTTTTTTCCAAATAATAATTAATTCCAGTCTCAAATTTTTCTTTAAAATAATCTCACTCGCAATTATTATTAAATTTAAAAATAAAATTATATATTCTTTCAGTATCGAACGTAAGATTTCCTATCACGAAGCAAACGTGCTATTTTTCAATGCAAACGCAGGTCTTTTAAAAATTCATATTTAAATTTTCAATTTAAATCAATAACTTTCAAAATATGATGTCATAAAAAAACACGGCTCACCAAAAACATATCTTTTTTAATAACCAAAATTAATATATCCAATTTACAAACAAAATTCAACTTTCGATCAAAATTTACTCAAAATATTCTCCTTAACAATAATTCACAAATTTCACTTTTGCAAAATAATACTCGCATCAAAAATATTTCACAAAAACCTTAATCAAAATTCATAGAGCCAAAATATGCACAACCGGCTAGTGTGGTCATTTTTTGGCAAAAAGGTCTCATCTCCTCTACTTGATTCCCCACCTTGCACTCTTTTCAAATGTACCAAAACAAAATACAAATCACAAAATGTTCCTAAAAGAGTACAGAGTAGGTCCAAATCGTTTTGTAACACGACAATACATAATTATATATTATAATACAGGTGTTTAGTAGATAATGATAGTGGCGGCTGATTCGCAGAAAGCAATTGGGCACTGCTTTATTTCCAAAATAAGTTAAATGAGTTTGTAATTATTCACTCCTCAAATTTATAGGAAGAATTTGCCTTTATTTGTCAAATAAAAAAATTAATAATTAAATTGGAATATTAGAAAATTGATTACTGGTGTGTTTATTTTAAGGATTAATGTGGAAAATGTAATATTCACAATGCGATACGAAATTTTTCTTGAACGGTAAAACTTCTTTTATATAATACCTAATTTATATTAAAGTTAATGTTAGCCTTTGTCTCATTGCTCTATGAAAACTTCAAGTTTTAAGTTATACTTAATACACTTTTTTTTTAATTTGCATGTCCATTGCAATAATTTTTTATTTTCGCAGATGACCTTGTCTAATTGTTCCACGTACTGCTTTAATCACTTGTAGAGTTCCGATAGTACGAGGAAGCCCACTTTTTTTTGGTCAGATGTTTCATTTCTATCGATAAACCGACTTATAGCATGACTTACAAACATTTTTGAAAATTTTAACTGCTTTAATAATCGTGTCGTTTATTGTAGAAGTGACTTATCTCCTTGTAATTGAATTTTAAAATAACGAACTATTTGCGAAAATAAATAAACGAAATAAATACTTTCTAAATAATTATTATGTATTACTTGTTTACTGCCCTAAAGTAATACCTAAGTAGCCCTAAAGTGTACTGCCTTAGTATTAAGTTAATAGTCGTTTAGAAATTATAGCGTGTAAAGTCGAGAATATCACAGTGCAGAGTGCACATCGAATGCACATCTTTGTAGTAGCACATTTTGACGAGTTGGATCGACTTAGGAGGATATTTTAGTTAGTACAGCGTTTGTCAAAATGAATCAGGTGGTCGGTTTTGACTAGCGCAACCATGGCAAATCTCGGATCAACCTTAAAATCTTGTCATCTAATCATGGTACGAATTAACTGACAGTTCCTGGGTAATTAATTAATAATTACTATTGTTACCAGAATAACCTACAAAAGATAATACGGTAAATCAAATTTCTAAACTTTAAAACATTATATAGGTTAAAATAATGTATGTGCAGAGATGTATAATTTTTATGAAAATACAAAAGTTGAAAAATTGAAAATTTGCTCATAAATAAAGTTTTAGGTTTATTTAGCTTTCTAGAACTGAGGTTTGCTGTGAATTATGATGAATGAAGGAAAGTAGCTTTATATTATTTTTCCGTTGATTGCCATTGCAAAGCTTTATTTAAGTGCGTGAATGTCTTGCATTTAACCGATAATAAAGCTATTTTAATATGATAAAAAAAATAAGTCTTGATTTTTTTTAATTAACATTTCATTGCTTAATTAAAATGTGAAAAAAAGCATATAAATGGCAATATTAAAATAATATGGCGGTTTATTATAAGTTGAAAGAGGCTGAGCAGGAAGAAAGATGTAATGATTGAATGTTTTAATTATGAAGTAATCTTCTTAATTAAAATATAGAAGTAGGAATTAAACACCTAAAAGAAAATTTGTCATTCATTGTCAAAGGTAATTCTTTTAAATTTTAAACAAAAATCAACAGTTTTTTTATTCCTACCTTTACAGTACTACGAATTAAAATTTGAGAACCTTACAGTCATTTAAGTTTCAAAGCCAGTTTGAGACTTTTAAATTAAAATAAAATATATTTAATAAAAAAAATATATTTAATAGCTGCGACAATAAAATTTTTATTTTTACACTTATTTTTTCGAACGCCAAGGTGATGTAATAAATGTAATAAATACAGGAATAGTGAAATATCCGAAATCTGAAATTGTTAATTTTAAAAATTAGTTTGTAAAACCAATTTTTGACATTTTGAATTAAAAAATTTGTAATGAAAATTTTAATCAGCCTGGAGCAATTGCAACTTCTCACCACACCTGGAATTCATCTTTTCCAGTAATAATTTTTTGTGGTGAAGTCCAGATGGAATACCAGCCTTTATTATATTCGGAGGCAAGGGCGCGGATCTAATAAAAGAATTTTTTTCCACTTTCTCAAAAGGCAACAACCTGCCGTCATAAATTGCCTCAGTTGTTGTACAGCAGCTGAAAAAGAACAAAAGAACAATCCCACAATCTCACCTGGATAGAGACCCCAATGAATCTTTGCAACAAAAAGATTTTTACAACCACTGAAAATTCGAGTCACTAGCAATTTATTTGAATTAAGAATTTATCCAAAAAGAAAAAACATTAAGTGGATTCGCTCAACACAAACGCCAACTCAGATAAAATATCTAAATATGGCTCGTAAATGTGTTATTAATAATTTATTATTAATAATAATTTGAAACAATTATATTGTCAAAAAAGTCGTACCCAAATTTCCTCAGTTGCGAATATGATTCCTTATTGCCTCAATCAACCTGGTCGGAATGTAGAACAAAGAAGAAGGTAACCACGCCAGAAATAATTCTTGTAAAAAACAAAATTTATGTCTTCTACAAATCTGTGAATATCATGTTTTTCCCCATGTTTTTCCTGTCCCTTGCAACGCTTCGTTTTCAAGCGAATTCGGGATGCGTTCTAAACTGCGCGTGGAAATTTTTATAGGCGTTGCAGTGCGACCGATAATCTGGGGTCGCGCGAAACAATTATGCAATAAATTGTTACCAATTACAGTACAACTTAATCTTTTCTAATATTCTCATGGTCTAAATATGAGTACGAATCTATTATATAAAAATAATTTAAATTGCAAAATAGCAAGAAAGTAGGTAAATCATATTTAATTTTGATGAAATATTTTGTAAACTTCTAAATGGGTTTAATTAATAAATATTTTGATAAGAAAGTTTTAGAAATGCCGTTAATTGTCTAAGATAAACGAAAATTGAGAAAATGTAACGCAAATATATCTTAAAAAGATTAAGTAAATTATAAGGTAAAAACAATTAAGTAATAAATTAAAATACTCGCAGAGACATCGTAAAACCGATTTAATCTGATTTATTTTAACATAGATTTTTAGAGTGCAACATTAAAAAATGAATATTGCAAAATATGAAACAAATTTACATTAAAATAAAAATAAGCATTTGAATTAAGGCAATATTGGCCAGATGCGAACATCAGATGATTAATAACAAACATGCGTTTCCTCTGCAAACCACTTTAAATTCTCTTTTTATTAAAAATTTAACTTTGAAACAACATTTTTAGTATTAAATTAATATATAAAAGAAGAATAAATGAGAAAAGAAAAAAATTTTTTTAAAAATAAATCACAATAAGCAAACAAATATAAAAGTTCACATAAAAAAAAACAAAGAGATTTTAAATTAAAATTTAAAATATCTTAAAGAAATTTTACTAACGTAGTTTAAGTTAAAGATTTACAGGAATATATTGCTATGACTTGCCCATGTAAATTAAGGTGTCTATCTATTTTTGAAAGAAACTGTTCTGTAAACTCAAAATTTTGTCCCGATAAGTTCTAATAAATTCTCAAACAATCCTTCATCTAATTTAAAATGTACATTTTTAGTCTGCAGTCAGCATGGTTTTTAAATCTCTTGTTTGCTTAAGTACTCGTACTGTACATAGTTTTAAGTTACACTCGTTTTATTATTAAAATCAATGTAAACGAGTATACAGACTTTATGTTTATTTAATTTTACTGTTATTCGTAAATCTGCGTTTTACTTAAGAAAAGATTTGACTTACTGTAAAAAAAAAGATAATATGGTTAAGGTTATTAACATGTGATAATATTATTTTATAAAATTAATTTTTTACATGTTACATGAAATTGAAATAAAATGTAATTCATAAATTACACTATTTGTTCAAAAACTATTAAATTGCATGATATAGTTTGTTACATACTGTTAACATTATGTTTCGAATTTACGATTCTTATCAGACAAACCTAGAAAAATAATTTCCATCATTTAATAATTTTTGCAGGTTTTTCTGATAAGAATCGTAAATTTGAAACATAATGTAAACAATGTCACAAACTATATCATTCAATTTAATAGTTTTTGAACAAATAGGATAAGTTATGAATGAAATTTTATTTCAATTTTATAAAAATTAATTTTATAAAAATATAAAACAAAAATAATGTAGTTGAAGCTTCTACTTTATCGTAAAATTGATTTCTTTTTATTACATCTATAAACTATAATTTATTTAACTTGTGTACTACCAGGCATAAAAATTTACAGTAACAGACAAATTAAACCCACCGTAAACTTTACAATTAATGGTCGAATTAAAATACCATAAATTGTGACAAATAAAAAGAGTATAAAACTAAAAACATCTTGCCAGCAAATTTCAAGACGTATTATTTTATGATTACACTAAGCAAAGTTTTTTATAATTATAATTTTATCTACTACATTTATGTTTTCATATTTTTATTACATTATACACAAAACATATTTTTAAGCTCTTTATATCAAGCATATTATATGCTTTTACATGTGAATGCTTGTTGAAAAGGGGATAATATAATCTCCGCTCCAAGACATGTGAGCTCTTTCCTCCCCTCCCCCCTCCCCGGGGAAAAAAAGTCCACTGTAATCCGGAGTGTAAACTCCACTATAGTAGTATAGTACGTTTATGATATTTCTTTAGCAAAACTGTACGTAAGAGAAGGATGGGTCTGTCTGTAGGTTAGAGTATCGTTCCAACATTTGTGGAGTTTTTATGTGAGATTACTGTTTACATTTTTACTCAAAGCGGAGGTTACAGTTTCAGTTTTTCTTCCAAATTTGCGGAATTTAAACCCTCCATAAAGCATTAAATACACAGGTAGACTTTTTTAAGCATAATTCGGTAAGCACTGTTTTATGTTTTATCTTGGTTAATAAATTAAAGAATCTGTTAACTGATCTTTTTAGTTTTTTGATCATAAAGTATACGAAGGCGCAACATTTTGTATAAACCTTATTGAAAATCTTAAAAGCCTTTAACAAAACCTGTACCGTCGGTCTAATTTACAAAATGATAAAACACACATTCACTAAGCACATTATCTAATTAATTGTCCAGATTACCGTCAAAGTCAACAATACTACCCCATAAAACAAAGACATACAAAACGGAGTATCCCAAGGTTTTATACTAGCACCAAAACTTTTCAAAATTATTATAATTAACGACATACCGACTATTCCAAAAACAAATGTAGCCTTGTACACCGATGACACTGCAACTTAAGAGCACTCATTCAGTGCACAGGTAGCCACAAGAAAGACGCAAATCCGTACTTTGACAAATGAAAAATCTAAGTGAACGCTCTGGAAAATGAGAGATAGTCTACGCGATGAAGCGTCACAAGGTTTTTCAGAAACTGACACTCGGCCGATAAACAATAGTGCTCCAATTAAACGTTAAATACCTATAAGTTACTATGGACTCCAGCCTAACTAAAATTGTCGGGTATAATTTAATAAAAATTATTTTGAACTAAAACTTTATAGTTGTTACGTTTGATGTTAGAAGGAGGCGCACTACTTTTGCAAAAGTAAACTTAAGGGGTACACTACTTCTGGATTCTGTCTCAGTATATTTCATTCTGTCAGGGCAACACTCGATCAAGTATTACGTTTTGTCAGTAGCTATGTTCTCGATCCGTCTGTGAGATAATAAGCACTCACGACTTCTCTATTTGTTGATAGCTCTATAGCTGAGAAGTACTGGATATGGGCTTGTGGGGCTTAATTACACAATAAAATATTAAATATTATTAAATAATATTAAATATTAATGACAATTAATAATAAAATAAATGATTAAATTGTGAGTACTTTTCAAAATAGCACTTAAAATTATCATAACACATTTAAAAATTAATATAAGGATAAGCCTCCAGCGATGCTGGAGTTATAAGAAAATCACTTGTTCCAAGAAAGTTAGCCGATTTGGTTAGGATGACTATTAGTAATTGACTGACGTGATTCCATTTAGCTCACGAAGTATATTGCTTTATTATTTTATATTACCATACTTTCTTTGGCAGATGAGATTAAGCAGTCGATGTAATATTAAAACCGCTACGTATTTAGAAAACTACTGTGGTTTGGATGATCCAGGAAGTCATATAAAATCGTTCAAAGCTAACTCTTTTTATGGTTGTGATTAAACGTTGCTGAATGGTTAAAAAATAGAAAACGATATTGCGAAAATCTTGATATTTTTAATTGTCGATTCCTCCGTTCTACGTTACACAATTTAAGCTTTGTATGGTGTGAGACTAGAGAATTTTAGTTAACGTAAGAGAATTTTAATACCGCTGTGATTTACTTGCACTACGAAGCGCGGTAACTTCACCCCTCTGGTAATGCTTAGAATGCTTTCTCGCTTTCGACGTAACAGGATTTCTAACCCAAAAATACAAATTAAATGCTCGGTTTAATTGAAAGTTTAAACCTATAGGACACACGTTGACTTATCATCAATATATTTATTTGTAATCGGAACAGAAGATTATAAAGATTTATTGTTCAATTCACTCGATAAATTAAATCGTAACAATCTGAAGAAAATATTCAATATTATCATTTTCAGGCAAGTTTCCCCCTCTTTTGAAAAATTTATTATGTATCCAAAAGTTTTATCTAATTATGGATTTACTAAGCTATAGGTACAGAGAATAATATACTATTATACTTGTTCGTTTTCTTATTAATACATTTTAGCTGAATTTCAGCATTCTAAAAATATTGACTTACCAGCTTTAGCAGATATTTTTAGCATAAAATAATGAAGCTTAGTTCGTAATAATTATCTTAGCAAAACTTTTCATTAATTTCTATCAAGCTCGGATTACTTTGGTAACTTTAGTAAGTAAAAATTTTTTACTTAAATATCAGTCTATTACTACGTTTGTAAAGAATACAATTAAATCAATATTAAGTTCTCGCTAAGAGGTATTCAACCAGCAAAGTTTAGATATCAGTATTATGTGTTCTAATTAATACATTTGGCGTGGTTTGTTAAGTACAAACACTTACAGTAAAAGCTTTAACAATTAGTTATATAACTATTTAGTAAGAAAATAGATTATCTGAACCTAACAATTGAATACTGACAATCTTAAAGGGTTCGGATCTGCTTATGAATGTATGTCATTCATTGTTCACTTTAAAAAATGTAAGTAATAACGTTTTAATAATTAAAATAAAATTACACTATTTTTGTTGATCTTGTTGATACTTTTGACGTGTTTAAAGACGAAACGCGTCAAAATTATAATTTATTTACGTAATTATTTACTTAATTAATTACAATTATTATAACTTGATCAACGAAAAGAGTGAGCCAACTAAACACAATAAAATGTAATGTTTTGATATTTTAAGCACCCGAACATTACTGAAAGAATAAGAAAATTAATAGCGAAATAAAAACAATATTATTTACCATCTCTTTTCGGAAAATATTGGCAAACCACCTAATCTCTTAAGTAAACTTTCTTTTGCTTCCGTGGTTCGGAGCTCACGTTACACAATTGGTTCCTTGTATATATGATAAAAATATCTATGTACATCATCAAAAAATAAAAGAGAAGGATTCTACATTTTGGATAAATATTATAAAACGAAAATTTTTCTTTAAACGTGCAAGGTACCTAACTATGTAGCAGTCTTTACGAAATTCTTACAACCAGATTACATTAAAATAAAATTATAGAGTTTACACCCTCTTTAAGTATTAAATTGAAATGTAAATTTCCGGCATTTTCCCTCAATTTATTAATTGTACGAACCGTTTACATATTTTATTAAATGATTCTAAAAATAAATTCTCAGCGCCTTTAAGTAGGTAGTAAATTATAAATTTTCATGATGAATTTTAGTTTTAAATATTTTATTTTGTAAAATACGTTTTCATATCATTTTCATATAAAAATATCCATTTTTATGAAATGACTGTTTTTTTCCAGTTTTCAGTCTTTGCTGCTGTAACAATAACCTAAAGAGTTTTATAAGTGAAATTGTAGCTATTCAGAAAATAAAGAAGAGTTGGGGTTGTACCGGTTGTATAAAGAAAATAATTCAAGGGAAATACGACTACAACACTTAAGCAAAGACAAACAGAATGTTTTAATGTTTAATTATTTCACAGACAAATTCTACCCTAAGTTTCTAGGCTTGAGTTATGCAGTGTAGGCTGCAAACATTTGGTTAATGGGTATATTTGATAAGTAGTATCACAACTGGATATAAAAAACCCTTAATTACTTTCAATTAAACTAAACACTAGAGCTCAAGATTTATTGGAGTAGTTAGATATTAATTTAATTTAAGGAATTTTAAGTGAAAATTGTTAGGAAATTTAAATTTTTCTGCTTAAAAATAAATGAGTTGATAATAACTTGGATGAAAGTGGTTATTCCTGAATGGGAAGGAATTTTTATTGAATGTAACGCCCAAGTAGGTATTAAATGTAAAGAGAAAATGAAAAATTTTCATCATAATAGCATCGTTCTTTTAATTGTAATTCAAAGTAATTTAACGTTCAGTAATTAATTTTAGTTTTAAATTCTACGTTATTATATTTTTAAAATTTTATTATATTTATTTTAAAACCAGATTTAACTTTTCTACAAATTGTAATACCTTTCAAAAGTTAGCAAACAATAACACTCTTAAATGTTGACCGAAAACCCACGTAAACACCACGTGCGCCAGGGTAAATTTGTTTGGAACAATTAAATTTTCTTATTGGAAAACATTGGAAAATTCATTTTGATTAAATTTTTACGAAAACTATATATTTGTTACTGAATACAAATAAGACTTTTAAAAATGTTGAAAAATTGTATAAAAATTAAATTACAGTTAACACAAGTGCATATTTTTGTATGTAATACCAACTGAAAATTACTGTTTTATGTAGTTTTGTGTAAAATTATAATATGGTATATTATGTAACGCGAGAGTAAATGAAGTTATTAATCGCTTATATATAGTAATATATTATTTACAAAATAACCAATATATTGATTTACCTTAATAACGTTAGTTATTTAACGAATAAAATAAATATTTTAATATTTTAATTATTTAATATCTTAAATAAATATAAAAATATAAATTAAAATTTATTTAGTTAGCCTTCAAAAATTCCAACATTATTCTTTATAATACTTTATATTATATCTCATATTTCGTTTCTTCTCTTTGTTTATGGTCCGTATCTAATAAGCATTTCGCGAAAAATTAAACTACAAGTGAAGGCAAACGGAAACGTGAATGTCAGAATTTTGCACAACTCGGAAAATTCTCCGTAATTCCAGCATCTCCGAATTAAGTTATTTTACTGTATTGATTAAATGTACTTCAAGATCCGATAAATTTCTAAAAAAGCAGTATAAAACACTCAAGTTTGTATATATGTTTGTAAATAAAAAAGCTTGTATACTTTTAATTAAGCACGTTTTTTTAACAAATTTTAATGCATTAATATACAACCGTAATATTTACCAAATTTAATTTTTCATGTGGTTCAATGTATAAAGATACTGCCAAAAGGTGAAGTGCAGAAAATCGGTGCAATTGAAAAACAGAGGACTGTCAGATAACTATCATCAGGAATTTCAAAATTTCAACTACACTATAGGAAAGAGGACAATTTTCTAAGCAGTTTAGAAGAAAAAAATCCTTGGATCATCCATAAGTTTTCGAAAAATTCGAATTTAAAGATGTAAAATTTACATGTATTTTAGATACACCTTTTAACACGGCTGCATGATTAGCCGATTTTGTGCAAGGCAAAAAATTTTAAAAATATCCCTGAAAAATGACAGAACTCGCCAAGGGTGGAACTCGAAGCCATAGAACTCTTCCAGGTGTCGATCGCGACTGAAATCAAACAATAAGAGTATATCAAAGCACTCGTACCGTCAACAAAATGAGATCGTCACCGACGAGACCGTACCTCAACGTGAGACCGACCGTTACACATCGGGTGTATCATGTTTCATTCACCTGCTTTTCCTAATTTTAAAATGCCGTTTTCTCGAAAACTAATGGACGGTCCAAGAATTTTTTTTTAATGCTCAGAGAATTGTCCTCTTTCCTATAGTACAGTTGAAATTTTGAAAATCGGGGTGATAGTTATCTGACAGTAACCGAAAAACATACAATAAACAACAAAGATAAATGGCGATAAAATCTTGTTAGAATAAAGAGCGTGCTACTCCCGTGTAGATGTGTAGTACAGATAACTTAATTTTTTTGTAATGCTGCACTACATCAAATAACTAGCATTAAAAATAAACAAGTCAGGTAGTTTGCCGTCATTGAACAAGAAATAATACTACGTATCACCCTATATACCTAGATATATACACAATAGTATAATAGCAAAATGGAAATTAACCCAAATAATTTAATTAATATAAATAGTTATTAACTTATAATTAATTAAAAATAATTTTTAAATGCGACCAAATACGATCTTAAATTTTAATGATAGATACAAAAAGTAATGGCACAATTTAATTCTTGAAATTTAAAATAATAGACAGTGGTTCTTAATTTCTATGTAATTTAATACATAAACAAAGCACATGTAGTTAAGCTTGAAAATAATTTAGTTTTACGTAAAAATTATTATTTATTGAAATAAATACAAATTTACTACTAATTACTGTTGCGTCGTCAGTGTAGAAAGCTATTTTCGTCTTAATGTGTTTTAGGATATCGTTTATAATATTATAATTAAATAAGATTAGACTAGGATGCGGCATTACGCTATTCCAGCTATAGGATGGGTAGAAAAGTTTAAAAGGAGTTTTTGGCTTTAATTTAAAAATCTTTGTTTTTGATAAAGCTACAGATGATTTTGAAGAACTAAGTGATTGTAGTTAAGCTTAGTGGTTGTAAGACAGTACTGTGATTAGTTCTGTAATATTGTAAACTTGAATTTAAATATAATGGGCTGAAATTTTAAATTTAGTTCATTTTTGGTTACTTTAAAATACAACGATTTGGCAACAGAGGTTTCAAAGAAACAGGATGTTGATTTCCGTTAGAAAAAAGAAAGTTTTTTGACCATCGACGAGGAAGGTTTTGATTTTTAGTGCAACAAATGTTTTTAAAAAGTTATTCAATAATTGAATTTAAAATTGTTTCAAATATATTTTAATTATCAACAAATTTAAAATACGTAAGTGAAATGAATTTATTAATTATAATCTTTTAAATAAGGCCAGGATGGGGTGTTAGAGTTTTCAAGTTAATGCGTAGTAATTTAACGACCACGAGGTCAAAGTAAATTTGCCACGAGTTTAAAACTACTTTAAAATTACTTTATCTTCAGTTTAAGATTTAATTTATTGGTTTGAGATTATGATTTATATATTATTATATTTCAACGGGATGGGGCTAATGTAATGAAAGAGATTGATTATTCATATGTGACCTAAGAGGTATCTTTATAATACGAAATATCGGTGGTGATTGGAGGTTATTGTAGGCAATACGAAGTAGATGTATTTGTTTATGATAATTAATATGAAGGCGGTTGTTTTGCTGTAGAAAAATGTATTGCATTAGATAATTTAATTTAGATGAATTACACAACGGTAAAGGGGACACTGCCTATCTTAAGATGACCGTCTCAAGATGTCGTCGAAATAGCTGATTACATAGAAGTGTTCACCGCAATCTAGGACCTTCTATTATGTCAGCAAATTATGTGAGCAAGTAACTTGATTTTCTTTTTAAATATCTCTCAATGAGATAATCTCAATAATGATATTTAACAACTGTTAATAATATTAACAAAGTTTTCTTTATGATTATTTGCGATTACATAATAATTTAGGATGATGACGCTAGGTTTAAGTATGGACGATTTATTTAGATTTAAATATTGACCAGTCAGAATCAAGTGGCGACAAACTTAGATTTAAGTACTGACGACATAATAATTAAGTGGTGACGATCTTACATTTAGGGTTTATTATTTAAAAGGGAAGAGATAATAATTGAAGGTGGTTTTGAAAGATCTTACGTAATACGAGTATAAAATAACTTAATTGGTCATCGAAATACATATAGACGCTTCTTTACAAAGTATTATAAAGATTGTGGTTGGTCATTACATATGAATAAACGATTACAAATGTTACAATCAGTGAGTTTAATTAACGAACAGTTATTAAATTAAATTTCGAACTAAAGTATTCTGAATTAAATGATATCAAGGAGATTAAATTTGCTGGTAAATTGGTTGTTGGACTACCTTTTTTTTTCGGTTAAATTAATATTCATCGTTAAACCGAATCCTGTGTTTTATTTAATTTGTGTGTGCTAATTATTCCTTCAGGTATCACTCAGTGGTTACGCCACTGACACCTATAAGTTTAGGTTAGAGGTTAGAAAACCAGGTAAACTACGTAAAGACGTTAGCATTCAAAGAGCCATCCGCAGATTTAAAAGGACTTGTAAGTGTTACTACGAGGGAGATTACAACGTGCGAGGTTTGTTTGACGATCACAGCTTTGGTTTGGTTTGGAACTTTGATTTGAGAAGGCGGTAATTCAAATTGAAGAACCAAATACTACAGTCCTGAAGCTAAATTACTCGAGGAGTATGCAATTGTAATTGTCGTAGTAAAAATATGATAAATATAATTTTTTCAAAACTTTCGTATAAAATGGGCAGGAGCCCATATTAATATTAATTATTATAAATTATATATTATATAAATTATATATATATAAAAATATATTATATAAAAAAATATAAATTATAAATTATAATTATATAAAAATAATAAATAATAATTAATATTAATTAATACATATTAAATTTTTAAATTTGATTTTTTTTTAACCTTTTTGATTAAAGCAACAAAAATGTTATCTCTAAAAGTTCTGTTTTTAATTTTTTTTATGTCACCTATGTCACCTCACGCATTGTAAGCATGTACTGGTTTAAAAAAAATTAACAAATGGTCAATGTGTAGTCACCCTTTCATACACAAACTGAATGCAGCTTTGATCAACTTTCATGATTTGAAAAAGATAGTAATAGTAGATAGTAGAATAGTAGAACATAAAAGTAGATATGTTGCTTGAATGCTTTTCCTTCTTAATTACTTTCTACAGACAATACAATTTCAAATTCAAGTAATTGGGTACTAACTAAAATTTTTCTGATAAAAGTTTATTAGATGGAAAATTTTCGACTTGTTCTTAAAGAGAATATAATATGTCAAATTGGAGCAACCAATAGATTAAAATCAAATGTACTGGATTATCTCGATTTCTTCGTGATTTAATGCGGAATCAACAGTTCATATATACTACATTCATTTTCGTTACGCTATCCGATTGTACACCAGTACAATTAATATGATTATAAATGAACATCTATTGTTGTAATTAGGTAGACTTTTGATCCAAATCCACGAGTGAGACCGAAAGCCGAGCAATTAAATAATTTAAAAATCAATCAAATTAAAGTTTATCTCGTTTTTAAGTCAACCTAGAAGTTGCTCGGTATATTTTCAGGTAGTATTTGCAGGTAGAAATGGTTGTAATTAATTCGTAAAAGATATGCAGCTTATCTAGCTAGCTCTTTTAGCTATTTATACCTAGAGGTTTATGGGTGTTATAATAATATTCTCGGATATACATATATGTAATTAATTATTCATCGTTACATATCAGCTTCCTTCCCTAAACATACATTTTCTCAACATCGAGGTGGAGTATGTAGAACCTACAATTTAGCACCAATTTTAAACGAGTTCGAGAAGGCTAATTTAAACATTTAGCCTGACTGGAAAAATTATGAACGGTTGATGTCAACATTAGTTTTAAGTTTTTTCTTGATATATATTTTTATCCGTAATCGAACTTGGCCATTTTACTTCAGTATTCTAGCGCTCGACCAACGTAAATGGAATAACTGCAGCTTATCTATAAGCTATTAATTTAATTTTTATATCCGAATTTTGTCGTTTTATAATGGTTTTAATTTTGTGATCTATTTTTCCAATGTCACTAAAACTAGAACAATAAATTTAACAACTATGAAAATGAGAATAGCTATAAATATACAAATGAGTTTTCAATATATTCAAATTTATGTCATCGGATAATGATAATATAAATTTAATTGTAACCTATTATACAATATAGTTACATGCATATTATAAATTTTGTGTAATTTATACATCGAGACCTAATGAAATTAGCAAAATTTACTATAACCCATCTAATAGTTTTCAGTGTCAAAAGTTTCAAAAGTTGGCCTTTCACAGATTTGCAAAATTGTACACATTTACCATTGGTTTTATTAAATATTGTAAAATTTCTATTTAATAAGTCAGTTAGGAAATGAAAATTTTGCTTTCTAAATCGTAATGATGTAAAATATTATTTCTCTTTGTTCATCGCTTATGTTGTATTTCACATTCGTATTTTACAACTACAGGATTTTATTTTTTAAATTTATCTTTACGAATTTCCCTAAGGAGATTTTACACGTTATTTTTACAAAACCGGTTTGAAATAATAATAACAGTTTGTTTAAAAACAAAATTTATAAATATTAATTCAATTATATCGCAAATGGGGAAATTCCTATTATTAATATTATAGGAATTATTTATATATTATTTAATATAGGAAATAAATATTTTATATATTTAATAAATATAGAAATTTAAAAAAATAATATAAATTATTACCAAAATACCATTGATAAAAGCAATAAAATACAAAAGAATCGATTTATTTTTCATTAAACCTGCAAGTTAAAAAAAACTTACAATTTACATTTGATATTATAGTTTTACATAATTTTTAAAGTAAAACTAAGTAATTTTTTATAAATATGTAATAGTTGAACTCAACTTTGTTTTCATTATTTCATATCAGCTAAGGTATTTATTTCGCTTCTTTACTTTTCAATTTTGGCCCATTGCGATATTATAAATACTTATCTCTTTTATCATATATTTAGAAAATTTGAAATTGAGTTAAATTAATTAAAATTTAACGCTGTGGTTTTGTGGGAAAAATTACAGCAAGGAAATTATCTTAACAATGTCTTGTAGGAATAAGTATAAAAGTTTAATGCAATACCACCAGCCATGCCGCTGCACATAATGAAAAGCTTCCAATGGAAAATCTCATGCATTGAATGTACACGGCTGTATCAATCTTGATGAATGTATTTGACGGGTATTTAAAATTTGTTTTCTTATCATATGTATTTTCACAACTATTTACTTAAATTCATAATTAAATTTTGGATTTTCCATGATACTCTATTTAAATAAGATTGAAAGGATATTACTAGTTAATTCTACCGCTAATGTTTCTACGTTAATAAATTCCTAAATGATTTTCTTTTAATGTAAATAATATTGCGACTAGCTTTTAAATTTCCCGCTTATAGTTTTTAAATAACTACAAAAATTATTTAAATCTTATTTTAAAGTAGGAATTAATAAATAATGTACTCTTGTTATCGTAAATTTTTATCGGTAACCATAGCATTTGTTATTCTAAAAATCAATAATCTTGAAATATGAACATGTTTGACTTGAATTTAGTTTAATTTAAAGTTAAGATTAATTTAAAAATTCAAATTCGAAAATCTAATATCAACCATACAACAAACGTGATGTTCCTTTTGAATGATAAGTTCTATTAAAAGCACAGTTAACAAATTCAATTGAGATTGGAAGTGCTCCGGCTACCACAAATTTAATAAATCTTCTTAATGCGATCGACTTGTACTATGTTTTTAGCTTTATCGACTTTCAATAAAGTTAGTTTAATCCAAAAAAAGAAGTTTTTATTAGTTAATGTAAGTTGTGAGTAACTATTCGAAGATTTTTTAAGCTTTAAGCTAGCCTTGATGAGCGCTCGACCTATTTCGAATATAATATAAAAAACTTCACTCCACATGCATTATTTATAATTCGCTAATAATTCGTTTGTAAACCTTTCGTGTATAATAAATAGGTAAATGTAAAATTTATTAGTTTTTTGGTTTTATTTCAGTGAGGTTTTTTTTGTATTTTTCTATACAACATTTTAATTAATTTCAAATCAATTAGTTGGTTCACCACGCAATTCTCGTTATAAATACTGTATTTAAGTAAGATACTTTTTTTAATCGCATCTGTAAATATTTTGACCACTAGAAATAATTTTTATTTACACTTTTCTCGGAGCTTTTTAAAAAGTAGGTCATCCTATGTACATTAATGTATGTTTAAAAGAAAATTAGTAAAATTTTGACTACATCAAATATCATTAATTTTGTCCAAAGAACTTTCCAACCTGAACGCTTAATTTTTGAATTATTTGTATAATTTAGAATCGTTAGTTTATCTGGTAAAATACGTCGACCTTTTATTAAAAGCTCGATAAAGCACAACAGCTTTCATAATGTGGTAAAAACTCCTAGTTGGCGTTTTAATTTGTTTGATATTGTTTGCGTCCGATATAATTATATTTATTATGCAGGACATTTCTTCTCTGTCAACTAATGCAAATTTTGTAATACCCTATTTAAAAAAGTTTTATATAAGTAATGATTAAAAGTAAAACTTCAAACAAAATGTTCTCAAAAGAACATAATTTATTCGAGCATAATTTATGTTTCACTGAAAATATTATTTCGATGTCATTTTAGCAATAAATCATCGAAAATCTTACAATCAATTTTCAAAAACTTTACTCAAGAAAAGAAATTTTGAATTCATTTGTTTAGATACATTTTACTCGGATCATATTTTATAAAAGTAATAGGCTTATTCATTCTTGTACGATGAGCATAAATGTAATAATATTTAATCAACAAAATTATAACATGCAGGATACGTCAGGACTCTGAACTTCTATAACTGGAATTTCATACACGACATGTTAAAATATGCTAACAAAAATGCCACAAATAAAAATACGTATATGCAATCTTGTACATCAAACGATAAAATAGGAAGCGAAAGATGTCTAAATCCAACAACATCCATAACAATTGCAAACAGTTTAGTAATATCCCGAAAACAGATAAAAATAAACAATCCAGTAATTCATAAAAAATCCTGATTGAATTTTAAACGTGGAACCGACAAAAAGGTTAAATCTTTTTCTATCTTTCTAAAAACAAAATTTCAAATGAAAAAAATTTGTCTAAGCAGTAAGGAGATGGCGTGATTAATTATTATCGATAATCTGATCATAGTAAAATATAAATAAATGTAGTGAAATCTGAAGAAATGAATAAATAAAATAAACAAATAAAAAGTCACAAAAGTTTAAATCGAAGAGTTGAAATTGAACAGCAACCTCGGGTAAAATCCAGTTAGTCCATCTGGGCATTCTAAAAAGCTCTATTGGATCATAGACAGGTAAAATAAATAAAAGTTTTGCATAAGTTTTATAACTTGATTCTAAACTAAATTATTTTACCAATGGACAAAAACAAAATGTAAGATAAAAAAAGAGAAAAGAATGAAATGTAGAAATAATAATTAGAAATAAACGTAATAGCAATAATGATAATTGTATAAAATGAATTAAATATAATAATAAAATAGCATTTGCTTAATGCAATATAATAAAAAAGACGGTCATTAGCCACGTAAGTTAATCGAACAACCGTTAAGGTACTCAGTTCTAATTCGGAGGGAGTAATCCGCCACCGGTTTCAATCAACTATTAAACAGGGTTACATGCACATTTCTTAATCTGATTTAAGCAACCGCAGAGTTTCAATACTAAAGCTTTTCTCTCAGAGAAATAGGATGATTATTTTACTGTAGGTAGACAGAAAAGGCTGAAAATGAAGCTCATGAATGTATTAAAATTCTTCGGAAATTCAAAGATAGTGAAAAAGAAATTAGAATTCAGAATAAAATAAATAAACTAAACATAATATTAAAATAATGAATTTTAACTGTTAAGTAAAGAATACATACTTACATAGAAAAATCTTACTTACATAAAAAATAAGTCCAAATCTGTTAAATGTAAATTATTGTCGTTTTTATTGTTTTTTTAAATATTATTTTTCTATGTAAGTATGTATTTTTTACTTAACAGTTAAAATAACACTATAGACTTAAAAAATTTAATTTTTATGGCAATTTTCTATTAAATTCAGAATAGCCTCGATATAATTTTATTAAATCTACACCGCGTTTATGTACGCTGTACATCAGCTAAGAAATTATGTGAAATCCAAAATTCAAACCAAGAATTTCCTATTTGGAACTTACCCAGCTGCAACAATGCATACTCCCCACGCATAAATAAATTGCTGGCTTGTTCTAGCTGCATGGGTGTTTTGTATTTAAGAAAATTAAATGTGCGTAGAATATTTAAAAATGAATCATTAATATGTTTTTAAAATAATAGTGAAAGGCACAAATTAATAAGAGAATAAAAGCCCTCAATTTCAGATAATCCCGAAAATTACTAATGCCAACGCAACTTTAATTGACTTAATTTTGCAAAATACTAGTTAAACATATGTACATACATGCTAAGTATGAACTGCAATCACAAATGTAAGTACAATAGCAAGAATAATTTAGTAACATAAATAAAATATAATCAAATAGATGAATAGTCATAAACAATAATTAGAAAACACAGTTGAATTTAAATATTTAATACCTTGAAATTTGAAATGGTGCACCAAAAATCGAATAATACAACACTCTAAATTATTGCTAAACAGAATTTCTAAATCTAATTATAATAAAATGGTAAACTTATTACATCAGAAAATTTAAAATATTTTTTTTTAAATTAATTTTGTTAATTAAATTACTTTTCTTAATTAAAATTGGCAAAACTTATTAATTTATTTTAAAATTAAAATTATTAAAAAGTGATAAAACTTCAATTCAATGAAGCAATAAACAAAAATAAACAGTAAGAAATGAAAAAATGCGTAGTCAACCAAAGACTTAACTTGAGGTCTTTCGTGATATAATTGAGTTTAAACCAAACATCGCAATATTTACAAAGAATTACTAAATGTTTTTCAAAATAAACTTAAAGATAAAAATATTTCGTTCATATTTTAACGCACTGGACATGTGACCGATATTCGAAGTATTGACTACATCTTCTAACAGTCAGAGAGTAACTTACTACTCAAGTTGTAGCCGATAGCACTCTCAATTAGATATAACATTGTTTTACTTGTAGTATTTGTTGTTTTTTTTTTTCAAACAAACGATAAATGCATATTTCTGTGTGTATGTAGCTTGCTTAAATGTTAAATGAACATGAACAACAAAATCGGATACGAAAGCAAGTCTTAGATAAAAAAAATGTCGTACTCCCATCCAGATAGACACCATTTTGGAGATGTGCCATCTTATTGATATAACTTTTTTTATATTTTAAAATATTTTACAAAGTATTTTACAAAATACGTTTTTAAACATAAGTAGTCGATACTTTGACAGCAATTTTATAAGATAAATTGCCTTTTAACCATGAATGAAATAATTCTTTTCGTTTAATGTTAAATTTGCAGATAGTGAAAATTCTACATATTTACTACCATTTCGTGATATTATTCTGAAAATGCAAATTGTATAGAATTTTAGTTTACATTGGTACCAATTAATTGGCACACAATTTCATCTACAGCATCAATTTATTCAACAACAAAATCATTTCCAGAAGAACAATTTTGTGCGATTATACGTATATAAAGCATCGTTTTTCGGTAAAACATATCACATAAACAGTTTTCAATTACAGTATAAAAAGAACCATTTTTATTACTTAAACACTTCGTTCTACAAATTTCGCCTTCAACGCTTTTCATCAGGTGCTTTGAAAAGCTTCGGGTTACACTTTAACGACAGTACGTATCGATAAGGGTACTACTAATTTTATTTAAATTTAAAATTCTCTTCCAAATAGAAAATAAAGTTCGATATTACTTTACCAAATATAAATAAAAATACAATAAAAAATTGGAAATATTGAAATTCTTTTATATCGCAAATTGATCGAAACGAGATTATATTACAGAAATTTTTCACCTTATTAAAAGTAAATTTTTAGCTATTTCAAATATTCTGGAATAATAAAACGTAGCCGTAACAAAATAAATTTAAATTAAATTATAGAACAGCATCAAGCAACAGCAAGTAATTATAAACGTTTGCGTTAGAAATTAAGAAGCAATACTAGCTAGTAAATTGAAATTTGTAAATTGATCAGTTAATATTGACTGCCTTAGGTGTAAGTAAATATTTTTTATGTAATGAAAACAAACATTAAAAACGACCATCGAAGTCGTTCGCGGGGTTGTGCATGCGCTAGGATCAGGATATTTTCATACTACTCCTAGAGCTTTAAAAGCTTTACAGACTCCAGTGAGTGAGTTACAAACACATCGCGGTGTAAAAGCGTATAAAAAATTAAACAGTGTCACGGTTTTAATTAAAAGTGTTTTTTTGAAAATTCTGCTTATTTATGGTATGTAGGCAGTTCCAATATTTTAAAATTTATTTGGACGTGAGCTCATTTAAACTAAATTTATGTAAATTCATTAAATTTTTGTTTTAATGAAAATTTAATTAAACCTTTTTTATTTTATACAACGTCGTTTTCATTATAATAGAAAATGTTACTTGCCTTATAAACATCCAAACTAAATTAAATTTTAAATTTGACGATTTAAAATTTTTAAATAATTTGAAATTATTATAATAACGGTAAGCATTGTTTTGCAAGTAATTTGTTTGTTTTAAAACATCGAATAGTAGTTATACCTTAACAGTTAATTTAATTTATCAGTTCAAAGTAGGAAGTGAAATGCTTATAACTTCTCAAGTTTAAAGTTTCCCTGGAATTGCTAATTATTCTAATGAATTTTCCACAAAACTACACTTGCAGAATCATAAGTCATTAGGTGCTTTAAATTGCTCGAGATATCGAGGTAGGATAATAAGATTATGAAAGCAATTAATTCATAATTAAATTCCTTAATATGGCAAATTTTCTGTGAACATCTTTAGCACTTCATTAATATTAACAATTTTGCATTGGTTGCTTTTAAGATTGTTAAATTTGTATGGTTCAGGGTGCAACAATTAAGGTAATACGTTAGCTGTAATTAAACTGAAAATAAAATGGCTTATTTAACACGAACTACTTACAAAATTATTTTAATTAAACTTTATTGTGCTTTCATTATGAGCTACATGACACAGCGCCTAACTTTAAATTAGGTATTTCATCTAATGAAGGCTTCCGGTAAATACTTTTTATAAGAAGATTCTTTAACCAAATCGATTTTTAAATCGTAAAATCACATCACATTTTAGAATTTTTTAAATTTCACTCGAGTAAAAGTCTGTAGAGCTGTAAGTGTAGATAAAAAGCTCACCATTTGAGCACACGACAGGCTTTTCCTAGTTTTAAAAGCTGACTTTCTTGTAACGACTATCATTTAGTAGCCTGGCTGATTATCCCTGCGTAATTTATTAAACATTTCTAAAAAGTTCTCTCATTTTCAGCTTTTTAAAAAAATTTTTGTAATATTCACATTTTTCTTTTTTGAATTATACCGTGACTGTCCAGTATACCTACCTGTCAAATGTATGTCTAATCAGACCATTACAAAACTCAAACGCCATGGTTGATTTTATTTTATTGTTATTTTCAATAATACATTTGTGCCGAAAATATTGATCTACGTTTGGTGAAATAACCAAAAACGAGAAAGAAATATCAATTTGTATTAAACACTTAATAAACGAAGCAAAAATATTTAAATAATTTTACTAGAATATAAAAACAGCATTAAAGTTTAAAATAAAGTGAAAATATTGGAAATTCCAGCTTGCCGCAAAACTCTCGTTGCCAAAGTGGGTAAACGTTTTTAAATAATTAATAAGGATAACATATCTTGCACGTCGTCTTTGTTTAAATTTTCTAAAATTGTAGATAATTTTTCCATTAAAAAAATCAAAAGAAATGTTTTTTTTCATTACATAATATAAGATTGTAAAATTGTTTACTTTTTAATTATCTGTAGCAAGAGTGAACTGACTAAACTGTGACGGGTTTTTTGAACGCCATGTAAAATTAATTAAACCTGAAGACAGTGATAGCTACTATATCACCAAAATATCAAATTAAAAAATATTCAAACATGAGTAAAAATTCCAAAATTAAAAGACGAACACAAAAATATTTGACAAAAACTAAGCTAAATTATTTTTCAAATTACATAAACTAATGACACTCATTCTTTACGCTATACGAATTTTCTATAACTTGAAAAGCGTTTTTAACCGGATTCAATGTATCTCAAACCATCCAAGTAGTTTTGATGCTCGGATAATTCTGCTTTGTACGCCACAGAAATAAGGACAATATATTAGAATTTTTCTTTTAAAAAGCGTATCAAATAAAACTCAAAATAAATACTAAAATAAATTTAAACAATAAAAACTAAACAGATCAGGTGCACTTTAATTCTCCCCGTTTCCCCCTTTTTAAAATAGTTTAAATTGTTGGTACCTCGTATAAAACCTTTTTATTTTTGAATGTATTTAAATTTTTAATTGTCATATTAATAGATTAAATAAATTCTTAGTTTATTTTTGAAATAAATTTATAACATTAAATTTAGAAATAGTAATATGCTAATAATATAAATAAATCTAAACCAACGAACATCTTTTCAGAAAGGTATTATTTACGAAGTATGTATAAAATATCGATTATATTTTATATTATGTAAATTTGTAAGACCAAGAAAGCTACAAATTAGAAATTTTCTATTGAAATTAATATTACTCTTCCGCCGCTATAGGTGTTCTATAAGTAAAATAAGTTTCAACAGTAATTAAAGTTAAAGTACTAAATTTGAAAAAGAAAGTAGAGAACCAAAGAAAATAAAAAAAAGATTTTTTGAATAAAAGCTCCTATAGATTTTCACATGTCACGTGATTCTTTTGTATGTTTGAGATCTAATTTTATTAATTGTACTAATTATTGAGATTTCTTAATTGATAGAAACAAGATCAGTAATGAACTTTTCATGTGCTTTGAATAAGATTTTATTTTTGGGAATTTTTTAAGAAATACGATAATTAAAGCAACAAATACAATTACGATGTAATAATTATGTTATTATATTAATAAACATTTAGTTTAATTAAAGTTTCTGATTGGTTCTTCGTATGTAATGTAATGTAATGTAGTGAAAAAAATGTCGCGCAAGGTGTTTTTACTGAGACGTATTTCGGGCACTCTGTGTGCATCTACAAGAGTGATGTATAAATCTTTGATAGGACCACATATCGATTTTTGTTCAACTTTGTTTTTAAATATGAGTAAAGCTGAAATACAACAGTGTCATAATATACAAAACCAGGCTCTGAGAATTATGATTCAATGTAATAGATTTGCGCCAATCAGAGATATGTTGAAAGTATTAAATTTAATGAGTGTGTCACAGCAAATAAGATACAGGGTTTTGGATTTTGTGTATAAAATTAAGAATGGCATGGCCCCAAAATATTTACTAAATAAATTAAGATGTGTGAAAGATGTACACTCGCATAATACAAGACAACGAGACAATTTTTATGTAGATGTTACAACATCATCTAGTACGTATGGTTCCTTCTTTTGCATGGGTTTACTGTTGTATAATGATTTGCCTATTGTATTAAGAGAATGCAACAATTATAGAACTTTTAAAAGAGAATTAGTGTTGTACATTAAGAAGAATTAAGGAGAAGGAGAGATAGCTTGTGATTGATTTTTTTTTTGTGTGGTTTTGGGAATGATCTGTTTTGGTTTATATTTTGTAATATACATGTGAAAAATTTTAACTAGTTTTTGGTGATTTGAATTTAATTTTTTTTTTTAAATTGTGAACTTGTAAAATAGCATTAGCTAATAAACCTATTATTATTATTATTATACCAACCTAAAAAGAGCGTAACGGATATACTGGTGTTCATTTTAAAACTTCTAGCAATTAATATCTCAAAGACCAAAAGTCAGATGAAAAAATGTTTCGGACAAAAGTTGTATGATAGCGAAAGGGAAAGAATATGGCATAATTGTTTTTTTAATTTATTGACCTTTTCAAGATCGTTTGAAGGTCAACTTTAGTTTTTTAAATGGCACCTTATATTTTTTAGCAAATTCATATTTAGCATGAATAAATAAACAACTTTCGTTTAAAAATTTTTTTTATTAAACGTAGACTTTTCGAGTAAAATGCATTGAAACAAAATAAAAACTTAATGACATTGTTAATCAAAATTTAATATTTACAAGTTTTAGAAGGCTATTTATTAGTATAAACAATAGAAAACATGTTTGTAAACGAGTGTTTTCATAACAAATTTTCAAAATGTTCCCCATTTACAGCTAAACAATGATACAGCCTTTGTTGAAACTCGCTTCTAACTTTTTCAAAAGTTTCTTTCGTAATATTTTTGCAAGTCACTGTGATTCGTAATTTTAACTCTTCAATATTAGCTGGTATTGTATAAACAGATGTAATTGTACAGATTACATTGTACAGAATACAAACAGATGGTATTGTAATAACAGATTTTAAATGTCTCCATAAAAAGAAATCAAGAGAAGTTAAGTCAGAGGACCTAGCTGGCCATTCTATATGTCCTCTTCTGCCGATCCACTGCCTAGGAAATATACTATCTAACCAGTTTTGAACAGGTATAGTATAGTGAGGAGGTGCTCCATCTTGTTGAAAATGCAAACACGGGGTCTACCAGGGTTCCTGCCGCAGAGATCTACCAGGGAGATTTGCAGAATGTAAAAAAAATAATTATATTGTTAACATTGTAATTATTATATTATAAACTATGCCTCTAGAACAGCGGTTCCCAAATGGGGTTCCGCGGAACCCTTGGGGTTCCGCAAAAAAATCCAAGAGTTCCGCCAAAAAGAATTTCAAAATGGCGTAAAAATAAATTTTGCCGTTTAAAATATATTTTTTAACTTTTTTTATTCCATTCAATGGCAATCCATTCATGGAATGTTAACGTCAAGTCAAATTTTCTGCTGTAGATTTCGAAAATCCAATTGAAATTAGGTGAGATTTCCAATTGGAAAGTAAATTTAAAGATGTTCCGCTTGGCTTATTTGTGCATACGTGCAAACCGTATTTTGCTACCATTTGCAAGCACATACAAGTGTGAGACTGGATTCTCATTATATTCAGGAACAAAAACAAAGTATCGAAATCGACTTGACGCAGTTTCTGACATGAGAATCCAGCTTTCAGAAATCGGGATCTGTCAGAAATTCTCACCAACGATTTTAACTTTTTCCTATTGAAAATAGGTAAAAGGACACTTTTCTAAGCATACTAGAACAAAATTTTGTAGGATAATGCAAAAGTTTTTGAAAAAAATCGAATTAAAAATGTAAATTTTACATGTATTTTAGATACACCTTTTAACACGGTTGCATGATTAGCCGTTGTTGAGTAAGGCAAAAAAATTTAAGAATATTCCTGAAAAATAACAGAACTCGCCAATAATACAACAAAATTAAAAGTATGTATATCAAAGCACACGTACCGTCAACAAAATGAAAAGCAGGGACTCAAACGTGCTAGTTACAGTAATTTTAAAATGCCGTTATTTTGACAACTATTGCATAATCCTAAAAAATTTTTGTGTTAATATACTGAGATGATCTTAGCTATGCAAATCTATTATATTTGCTTAATCCCAAAATTAATCCTTAGCTGGGTATCCATTATTCAACATGAGACTCTTCAGATTTTTTTAATCGGAAATTAAAATTAAAATGCTCAACTTTTCTATTTTACCTTGCATATGGCCTTGTTTTCGCTTCATGTGAGCGCTTGCTACGCATGTGGTATTCCAGCTCCCTTCAGTACGCCTGGTTGAACAAATTTGCTGCGATGTAATTTTAATGCATCGAATATTTTCACTAAATTCTTCAATTTTTTTATTTTGTTTTCACTTCACTTTATTAATTAAATAAAAACATCAACTCAACTTAAGTCATTTTACTACTTTTTAACAATTAACAATTTTAAATTATTATTGCGGGCTATTCAAGCCCATTCTTTTCTAGTTTTATTTTTCTCCCCACCTTATTTACACCTTATTACCAACCTTATCTACATTGCATTTTTAGAATAAATAATTTAAGAATTTGTTGAATCCAATGGTCAATAGAAAAAAGTTGAAATCGTGGAAACAAAATGTCATACTTTTCACTAATAATAATTGTAATAATTTGTAATTCTATAATAAATAATTGTTATACTTGTATTTACTCGGTCGCCGGGGGGGGGGGTAGTGTGCGTACGCAACCTTGTATGCAGTAAACAAATCGGCTTGGGGTTCCGCTAAATTTTGTACATCGCCCAAGGGTTCCGCGACCAAAACTAATTGGGAACCGCTGCTCTAGAACAACGATTGTATAATAATACTATCTAAAAGTTAACAATTACATTTTATTTAATTATCTAAAGAAAGTTTACACATTTTTTTTAACTTGCAGTATTTATTTATTTACAAATACTTACAGTATTTGTACAATTTTGGATATTTTTGATAAGTTGCTACCGAGCGGTAGGAAGGCGATTTAGTTTGATTGATTTGGAAAGAGAATAGTTCGAATTAAAGTTTCGATTTGAATTGTATTGGAAATTAGAAAAATTAAAATTACATTTGTAGGAACGAATGTGCAAGATTGATAAGCCGTCAAATTGATAGTTGGAAATCGAAACTTCGATCCCTTTAAGGAAGTAATAAAATTTTACTTAGAATTTAAATTACGTGTGATTTAATAATTGTTTTTAGAAAACGAATAAATTTTTTTTTTGAGACAAAAAGAATTTTTTTATTTTATTTTGAAAACGCTGGAACCCTCACTCTAAAATAATCTCAACTACCCGCAATCCAAGGCTAACCCTAACCCTAATAATTATAATAACCTAAATAACCCTAATAAGTGTATTGAAAATTCTCTATTCTCTATTCTTTCTATTCTCTATTCTTTCTATTCTCTATATTTATGCAAATGTTTAGTATGTAGTTAAATAATGTTAAAAATATATCAACTTAACTTTGACAATATTTTACATGATACACTCTTCCCTGATCAAATTAATAGTCGGTTTCAGCAAGTGAAGTTGAAAATACAAAATTTTAAATAAATATAAAATGAAACGATATAATATTAAAATACATAATACAAGATCATCGTCTTATTGAACTTGATAACAATATTTTTAGCTGAAGAAATTGGTCAAATGTCTACTTCCGAATTTGCAATGCTCTAAACTGCACGGGCAAATTAAAAATTGCTTTTAAGATGTATATTTTTGAACGTTTCGTACCTCTTTCGATGTGTAACTTCTAAAAATAAAGCACCTAAATATTTAAGTGATTTGTACCTGATGCCATTAAGTAGATATTCTTTGATATGTGTAAAAATGTACTCTGCAAAAATTGAACCGGTAAATTTCGAAATAAAAGACTAGCACTCTAACCGCACGGCCACTTCTTTGTAGTTATAACTGCTCAAGTTTTACCATAACTGCACTTTCCTAATGGTAAATGTTCTAACGTGTCTAGCTCATCAGTCCCAAGAGTATATGAATGTTTTGAAAAATATTTGCAAGTTTTAAATATTAATAAAGTTCATATAATACTTATATAATAAAACTTAAAAAGAATGGATAAATCACTTGAAGATACTAAGAAATTATTTTATTAACTAGCCAAGGATAAAACTTAAAACACATTTATTGAACAAGTAATGCCGGTACTAACCAAATATAAAGAAATGATTACTCACAAAATTGTTTAATTAAAATCTTAAAATTAAATCTGGTAGATAGCATCAGTAATTAACAAGCATCTATAATTCTCTGTTAAACTCACTTTAAATAGAACACAGCCACCTTCATGATTATACAAACGTTTGTTCTTTCTGAGATCTTCTCTAAATAGGTAATTGATAAAAATTTGTCGGTACCAACTTCGGTATTAATTAACTTGAAAACAAATTAAAATATTTAAAAACAAATTTTAATGAAGAACTGGAAACTGCTGTTAAAAACATTTAATAGAAAGCGTCATCGCTTTTGTTCAGTTCATAAAATTGAGTGCTATATAATTTTTAAAACCAAACCGCCGCTAACATTGAACAAACAAAGAATCATCATCCCAGGAGTACCAAAGTACCCGATTAATATTAGGAAGAACAAATAAAAAATCAACATTTGCAATGACAACCTAAAAGCAGTATATGACTTACCAAGATCTAAGAAAATTTAAGAAGATGATTTTATGCTACAAAATTTGTATTTTGCATTTTGAAGTTAACAACATACCTGAAACAAAAACTACTAGCCAATGAAAGCAAAGGATTTCATAAAATCAGGATTGCAGAAAAAATTGTGGAATTTATTTCAACAATCAAAAATAAGGATATAGATATCATAAATTTATTCATACATTTTTTATTTATTATAAAATTAATATTAAACCGTGTAAGTTTACTTGAAAAACACGAAAACAAACAAACCAATAAAATATTAATAATAATTTTAGTAACAGATCACTTTGCTAAAATGTTCGCGTAAATTTTTACTTTTTAATTCGCTCTGTGTACATCCAAACTACCCTTTTGATTCTTGTTGCAAAAACTTTACGTAGATCTAAAACTGCTGAAATGTAGAATTTCTTACTAAATTACAGTAAACTACTTCGTTGTAAACAACCAGAAACTATTCAATAATGTTATACTATTTTGCATTACTTGTACTTGACCGCCCAAGTCTTTGAAAAATTACGTACTACCCATACTTTAATCCTTTTATTGTAATGAAAGTTTTCCAAACTGGATACAGTCTTGTATATGAAATTCTTTGTCGCTATGGTAAAGTTCTCTACAGTTGGTAAACTAAAACAAACTTGTAGTTGCTAGACATAACTGACTAATGCAGCAGTTTTCAGAAAACAAATTTATCAATTGTGCAAAAGCAAGTTAAATTTTCTAAAAGTTAGAAAGAACATCCTAACTACGTGTTTGGGCGCAAAACGGCTTCTCGATAGTAAAAGATTACCTTCATTTTTTTTAACGTTCTCCTGCGGCACTGTTTTATAGCAACTTTTACAAAACTTAGTTTCTTTGAGTTTTTAGGAAATATTAATAATTTCGATAAGTCAAATTATATTTTTAAAATTTTTTAAGTTACATTTTTATAAAATAAATTCTATGTCTATTTTAATCATATCTACCCCAGTTCTAAATCAGAAAATTGAGCACTTAAATATTAACAAAGCCTGAAAATAGAATGAAATTAATCATTATTTCCCTCATCATTAGTATACTTTAGTGTACATCCTTAATATCCTTAAAATCTTGAAATCACATTTATGTCCTTTATATTACTTAATATCCCTCTATTAGTCACGTCTTTTATTTAACGGGAAGAACAAAAAATGTGATTACATACAATACCAAGCCACAGCTCCTGGCTTGGTGTGATCTTGGGGTACGTACGAAGAGAAAATTTTATTTTCAAATCAAGGACTTACAAGTTCCTGTCTGATCTACTTATTACTTAAAATTATTGTTTAAAAATAATTTTTTCAAAAATAGAGAATGTCTAAAATTTTTATGTTGGTTATTAAATTATTACAATGTTAAAATTTACAATATATTAAAACAATGTTACAATATTATTTTCTCCCAAGGTTTCTTGCATTGTTTTATTCCAAAGGGAAATCGAGAGAATCAGCTTAAAATTTTACGGAAATTATTGTATTATAGTGTTGAATTAATGAATCAATGAATTGTGGCAGCATCAAAGAAAATAAGACCTACACACAAATATTCCAATAATTGAAAGTGCAAATTAAAGCCCAGTTTTTGTATCTCCAGTTATTCAACGAAATGTTCATTTCTATAGAAATAATTGTAGCAAATAATCCTGTGATTAGAGGTAACCGGAGATCAAAAACTGGGCTTTAACGTAACTAATTTTTATTTAAATAAAGATTAAAAGATATTCATAAGCATAAATTTGGTTGCGTTTAAAATAATTAGGTGTAAAAATACCTTGGTTGGCCAAATGCGATTTTATAAAATTGTATTTGCTTTTTTAGGTTTTTTTTTGTTACTTTTACGTACATCATCAATCATCCAACCTCGTTGAAGTGATATTAGGTAATATTTATATGTTAGGCTTATGTTTAGCTCCGTATTTTTCAAATTCTTGTTTTGTATTATTAAGGGAATGTTAAATTATAAAAAATATTAAATAATTTTATCCTTGAAAATCGTACGTACAAAGCTTACATATACGGAATAAAATATTCAGTTTAATCTTTGAAGCTTTGAAATATAGTAAACTTATCTTTTTAACAAGATATTTTTAACGATATCTCCTTTTTACTATAAGCACCTTCAAATAATATAATTTTTATATACATAAATGCTGCAGTAAATTGTATACCAGCGCTTTGACTGCAGCAGATTTTATACTGATACCATTTTTAACAAAATTTCTATTTTAAATTATGTACCTTACTAACGTAATTGGTATAATTATAGAAATTTGATTTAACTTTAAAAGATTTCATGTCATAAATATTTGTTTGTTCATTTAGAAAAATAATATTAGAAAAGATTGTGAGCAAAGATGGCAAAACGATTGAAAGCTTAGTGAAAGAATTAAGAATTAGAAATTGAGAAAATTATCACGAGGTTAATATAATAATAAAATAAGATATTTGCGCTCTACTCGTATGTATGTTTTTACTTTTGTGACGCGTTTCGACTATTTAGTCATCTTCGGGCACAATAACAATAAAATTTTTGTCTGTCGTTGTCTTTGGTATTGTGTCCGAAGATGACTATATAGTCAAACCTCATCATTCATCACAAAAATATATTTTTTTATATTTTATTGTGAGTATTAAAAATTAATAAAAGTAAAGTAAGTCAATTAATAAAGTTCGCTTTGACGAATGATAACTGAAAGTCATGAAAATAATTAAATATTTTAAAAAATTATAAAATATTATCAAATAATTTTTAATGAAAAAATTAAAGAGGAATGAAGAAAATCGATTGTTAAGTATTTTATATGAGTCAAACTTTTAAATAATTAAAAAATGTATTTATTAGTTTAGAATATCGTAATTAATATCTAGTCACGATTTCTATTTTATATTCCCGATTCGTGCATATCATTTTAATATGCAAGTACTATGTAGATATTCTAACAAATACTCTGCATGTCATTCAAACCTAGACTTCCGTTTAAATAATTCCTTTAAAAACCAAAAAGCTAAATTTTTTTATTGGAAAATTGCACTTTCTGAAGTTAAAACACAATTTGGTTGCTTAGATTGGCCGTAATTTAGCTTCCAAAATTTTTTTTCAGATTTTAATTTTATTTCTTTTATTCGAAAGCTTTTATTAACGAAAAACTTTTTTGTAATTACGAAATAATTATTTACACTAGCATTAAAAGTTTTGCACAATTTACAAAAATTTAATAATTAAACTGAACTTTATAGAATGTCTCCAGGAAAAAAGCATTTTTTCAGATTATTACTAATATTTAGTTTAAGTGTTAATTAATTAATCGAGAAAGCAAATATTTCTTATAAAATTGAAAATTAAACCTTCCGTTGGGTACCAGTGTAAGAGAAATTGCCGATCACCCGTAATCCCTACCTTGATTATTTTGCGTATTTCAATGCCTTCATTATTTTTCGTGTGTAGCTGCTGATCTTCAAATAAGCTAGCTAAGAAAAAAAGTATGCACATAATTAAAATAATCAATAGATAAGTCGACTATGTATCACCGATGGCAGGATCTTGTATGCCGTATTAAGCAGTGTTATGCATCGATAGTTATTGTAGTTCTCTGGGTTTTCTTTCTTTTTTATTGGTACTATCACTCCTTCCTTCCATTTCTGTGGCATCTTTTCTTGTCTCCATACCTGCTTTATTATTTCACATACTTCGTAGTGCAAAATATCTCCTCCGTTCTTTATCATCTCCGCCGCTATTTCATCTGTTCCCGACGCCTTCCCATTCTTTAATTTCTCTATCGCTTTTAGAATTTCTTCATTTGTCGGTTTTGGTACTTCATCGCAATTTCCTATGCTTTCTTCCGTAGTTAAAGGAATTTCATCATCTTGTCGCGTATTTAACAATTTCTGAAAGTGATTTACTCATATTTTCTTGATGTTTTCCGTATCACTTTCCACCATTCCTTCTTCGTTCATTAGTGCTCTAACTTTTATATCGTATGTTTTCTTGCTTTTCTTTAGCTGTCTATAGAAGTTTCTTACGTTGGTAGTACTGTTTGCATCTATTTCCTTCATTCTTCGTTCCATCCATTCGTTTTTCTTTTTCTTATATAGCTAGTTCCATTCCTTTCTTCCATTCTTTTCTCTTTATATTTATCAATATTGATTAATTTGGAAGAAGAATATTTCGAAAGAAAGAAATTCGTTTTACACATAAAAGTGGAAAATTAAAATTATATTTGTACGAGCGAATGTGCGAGATATTGATAACTCGTCGAATTGGATAACGATAAATATCGATACTTCGTTCCCTTTAAATAAAATTAATAATTTATTTAACATTTACATTACATTGCATTGTAAATTATATGCGATTGGAAATATTAATTTGAATAACTGCTGTAACTGCCATATTAAAAAGCTAGCCGAGGTAAACTAAGAAAAAAAGATAGTAAAGGTTTCTTCCAATATTTTTTTGGAGAATACCACTATAATACATACGGTGTATTTATATTGTATTAACTTAGAACATTTTAGTTCTAAAAAGTGTTTGTGCATTTTTTGGTTTTTTTAAAATAATTTGATATGAAAGCCAAAACTAGTCGTCCACTAGGTATTATTTATTCTTTCATTATTAAATTAGCATGAAATTAACACCGGTAAATACTAATCAACCTCATATCAATTTATTTACTTCCAATTTTAAATAATAAAAACTAAAACTAGTAAAGTAACTAATTTTCAACGTTGGAACCTTAACAACATCTGCTACAAAATTAAATATTAAAGCTTCTCGCGCACTTCACCAAATCGAAATTGATTGTGGAAGATATTGTGGATTGAAAATATTTGCAGAAAATATTAATTGGAGCGCTCTATCGCTTACCGTAGTAATATTCTTTATTCTTTTATACATGTACATAGTATAAAAAAACATTATAATATATTATAACTTTTGTAATTTTGGATATATGATTATAACGCTTGTAACCACAAGTAAAGAAAACTTTCCGGCAAGTTTCAGCAGAAGATCGTGGTTCCTTGTAATTTACTTTGATACGTTTGAAAAATTGCATTCAAATATCCCAATAGAGGATTTTACTAAATTGTAAGGTAACCATCGTTCACGCTGAACTTTAAAATTAATTTAAAAGTCTCCATGAAAATACATGCTCAAAAGAACATCTACATCTTCAATAGAAGAAAAATAAAAGAATGTATACCAAAGAAAACACAGAAACACAAAAATAATTATAAAATATGAATTTGAATTTCTACATGACAAAAATTGTTGAAATTTTTTATCTTAATATTATGTGCAATGTAGGCCATGCACTACACTTGTCATTAACGTTAAAGAAAACAAGTAATAAATACTCACAAATGAGCTTAAATCGAGCCGACAGACAGGGTAAACCCAAGTTGATATGATGATTCCAGCAGGTTAGTACAATGACGTACAATTTCGACGAGAACAGCGAGATTCCAAAGATTGATTAATGTAACTCTTCCAAAAGGGAGCACTTGACGGCACAAAGACATAGATAACGATAGAAGATGGAATAGAACACTTTCCATAAAAGTGACTCAAGTACTTGAGACGTCAAGTTCACCACGCACGATGACTGTTTTTAGATCACAAATAGATTTAACTACACGACTGTTAGAAAATTAATTCAGAAATTGTACCATCTTGGTTAAAAAGATAAAATTAAAATTAAATGGTAGCTTTTTGAAAACTATTTTTTGTATTTACCAAAATTAGATGACCGAAGTCTTCACTTAAAGCTAACTTATAAAGATTGGTTTATGCAAAACGCATCCCTAAAACTTTAAGGCGTTGTACCTTGATGAGGAACAGTAAGTAATTGAATAGAAACCTTTATATATTATTGCTGATATGCGTAAATGTAAACGGTGCGTTTATGGCCATAAAAGCCGTTATTACAAATTTCAGTAATTTGATTTTAATTAAATTTTACTTATATCGTTATCAATTGGCACGTTAAAAAATAATAGATTTTTAGTTAAATAAGTTGTAATTTTCATCGCCATTTAATTTGTTATTTTTGAAAGAGCCGAACAGCACTTGTTACAGATTTTGCTTTCTGTATTCGTTAAACCGATTTTACGTTAAAAATTCAAGACTGCTTCCTTACATAAAAATTTTACTACTCGTTCTTACTTTTTTAACTTTTTGTACATTTCAGCTTTCTAGAGATTTGAATTTTTTGTTACAGTAACATCGGTTTTTGTTTTTTGGTTTATTTACCTTTGCACATAAAATATAATTTATACAAAAATACTTCTTTAAATTGAATTGTAAAAATTTTATGTGCTGTAATAATGGCAGATTAATTGTAAATCTAATTAAATAAAAACCCGGAATATAATTTTGTTTCGGACCCCTTTTAAGACAAACATTGTTCTCTGTTACAACTAATTGAAAAGTAACTAATAGATTTTCATTTTGAATCCAAGTTTTGAACTAAAAGTAACTAAACTAAAAGTAAGTTATTGAAGAAATAAAATGAACTACATAGTTGTGTTTCCTACTTTTTTTTTTGTAAAAACAAAATTCATCCTTCAGACGACAACTCCTCGAGTCGCATAAACTGAAATATTGATTATTCGAAGAAATGGTAGATTTTTATATTTTATTTATTTCTGGCACTGCAAAAAAATCAAATATATCCTTTTTAATGGATAAATAAATTTCTTTCCAAGAGAAAGTGATAAGTGATCTTTCCTTCTATGTAAATGTGAGTTATCGTATTTTTAGTAAATTTAACATTCTTTTCATATAAAAATATTTATGCATTGAAACCCAAAATCTGAAATCATCTGACCGGGTGATAGTGTTACTCAACCAAATCGACCTATTCATTGCTATTGATGTTCAATTTCCCATGTTATCGGCGGCTGGAGAGTGCACTGTAATACATAAACCATGCCATTTTATTATCATATTTTCCAATAGTACTAACACATATTTTAAGTGTAAGTATAAATATAAATTTTCATTCTATTGCGGTAGTAGCTAACAAAACATAGCAGAAAATCTAAAATTATCTTTCCAACCACAATGATATATAACTAAATATTTAATGGACATGTATTTGCTAATTCCAGACTCGTTTTAAGTAAACAAAACCGAAACAAAAGTAACGGTCAGAGGTTTTCATACAATTTACATTCAAACGCAGATTTGCATAACTTTAAAGCTTCCCGATTTCAAACCGCAGGTCTTTTAAAAATAAAAAATTAAATTATGTCAATTAAGGGCGAAAGACATCAAATTTGAAGTTTTAAAAAATAGTACAATTTTACAATGATGTAGCCTAAAAAGCATCCAATAACAAACTTTTGAGAAAAAAATTACTCGCCCACGCTGTTCTCATTTTTGTCGTTTAAGATACCACAAAATCAGAACGTGCTCGAAAATTGAATTTTGATACCGATCTGGAAAACTCGTGTGAAGTGGATACCACTTGCGACGTTGTCTATAAAATAACGCCATAATGGTCAAATAATTACTTTATATTTTCGCGTGACCTAATTGTTTACAAAAAAAAATAAAAGTTATTAATATTTTGTACTGCACAATTTTGTACTACAAACAACAAACTTATTAATCTATATTTTTCAGGTTACCTTGGGAATTCGCGAGTTGTGCTCAACCACTACGATGTGTCTACTCAGGTAAGAATATTTTCTTGAAAATATATGAAATACTTAAATTTAAACTTTTGGTTTATTTGAAACTGTAGATAGTTTAAAACAAGTTGATGGGTTTGATCCCCAAATAACGCATAAGTAGCCAATACAGTTCCTCATGCAACCACATAAGCGGTTTAGCTTAGAATCCTTCAAATCTGAGAGCACTAAACTCAAACCCCATTTATCGTTACATAAAGTTGACACTTGGTATGAGATTCTAAAAAATCTTTATATTTAAAAGTTTCTTGTTTTAAAATAAAAAATTATCACGTTGTGTAATATCACCGAATTAATGTATTTTCTATTAAAAACTATTCTATAATAATTATTAAGGATATAATTAAAATTAACTTTCAAAAAAATTTAAGTGTGTAACCTATAGTTAATACTATATTATAATATTTGTATTATTCTTAGCTAATACCATACCTCATATACCTCATTATATTCAAAAAACAATGTAAAAATATTTGTTTTTTACTTTATGGCAGAGTAAAATTATAAATATTTGCATAAGACAATGTAAATGACAAAAAGTGGAATAAAATACAGTCAATTAAATTGAATATAGCACCATTTTATTTCATTGTTATCATAATGCGTTAAATTTGTACACATGTATCTATCGAAAAAAAAACCTATAAATTTACCCAAGTTATTCAATTACTAGTACAATTATTTAATTATGAATTTGTTTTATTTTAAAAATCCATAAAATCTATATTTTTCGAAATAATCTCATACATCAAATCACTACTACGAATAGGAAACAATTTCAACCAACCACACAACTTTTATATTTTACAAGCTATCGGTTTAATTTGAGACCAACAAAATCGGAATGATTACTTTCGTTCTTCCGTCAAGTCATTTTCCCGATCATCTCTTTGCCAAAAAAATTCTTTCATTTCCGGTAATTCAAAATCTTAAAAACTGTACACTACAATTTAAATCGCTGAGCTAATAACATCAATCAAACGTATCAATTTTTTTACTTCATCCCCAATTTATAAAATTTAATTTTGTATTAAACTTTTTTTGTGCATTAAAATCACATATCTTTATCTGGCTGTTGAATTTTTATACCATAAGCATCTGTTGTAGTTCATTTTTAAACTAAAAATTTATGTGGTTTCTAACCTCTTAAATAATTTAGCTCTAATACATTTAATTAATTTCAGATATTCCCGTTAAAGTTTTCTATCCAACAAAAAAATGTAGTTTTTAAGTTAATTATCAACAATATATTATTATTCTCATACTATAATATTATATAGATTAATAAAAAATTATTATAGGTGTAATTATGTATACGTATACACATTTATGGATATAAAAACAATTGACGATTTGTCCATATTTCATTATCTAAAGTACAAACTCTATATATTTTTTCACCATTAGTATTATCTTTTCCAAAGTTAAAAATGTGGTATATTGTGTTTTCGCTTTTGTTAAAATTTAAATAATTTAGAACTTTGATAAAATTTATAATTTCAAAGCACTTCACAAAATTTAACTTGTCAAAATGTCTTCTTAGCACTTCACCAATTTAATGACTTCAACTATAGTTCAAATTTAGGTAATTGGCGTTTAATTACAATTAAAATTGATACGCAGCTTCGAGTTAGTCACAAGGGTCACAAGCTTTAACTCATATAGACATAGTATCATGAGCATAAAAAATTAACAACAATTGCAAAAAAAAACAAGTATCGGCATTTCTACCATGCAATTACGGTAAGTGCTGAACACTTACATTTATAGTAGGGTCTTGTGTTATTTCAACAGACAGCTGTAAAATTGTACTCTATTACTTCCAATATACGTGACTTAAAAAATGTTAATAAAAGCACTAATTATTCTTGAAAGAGAAAAAGCTTGCGAAAGAGTATATTGTATTAAAAAGTAGTATATTAAACGTAGAAAATACTAGGTATAATAAATTGTGTTCTGCTTTAAGCAGACTACTTACATTCATAGTATTACATGGATATTGCAATGGATGGCGATAAAATGTATTGTAAGCCTTTCAAACTGCATGAAGCAATGTCAGAAAAGTGACAGCAGGAAACAACAATAAGCATCTTATACTTCACATACGTATAACTCAATAGACCTATATTATTTTATTATCAACGCGGTGCTTAATCGATAAATTTACATAAAAGTAGGTACTTTGAATACATAATTTTGATTAAAATTCAGTTAACATATTAATATAATCCTATTTTAATGAAATAATTATTTAAATAAATAATTGTGAACTCAACTATTATACTATTTTAAAACTCAAAGATTCTTAAATATATCTTGCGGAACTCCGAACGTTACGACAAAAGACACTTGTGTACAATAATTTCTCTTTTTTTTACTTATAATGATCCACAAGAAGGCTTTAACTACTATTCAATAAAATCCTTTACTGGCTCCTTTTAGATTGTTTTATATAAATCGGATCGATAACCCTATGGTATGACACCTACACAGAAAGATCAGAAATTTATTGAGCATCACCACAAGTGTCAAAACGTTGATATTCAAACTAGTGTTCTTGTAGTAACCAAACAGCACACATTTTCCACATTTTCCGCGCGCAGTGAAATCTGATAAACTTGGTTTCCAATGACATCGCCAGAAAACTCATTCCTTACCGAGCTATTGTTGCGTGAGTTATCAAAATGAGCTAAAATGTTCAATATTTATTTTATTTAATCGAACCTTATGATTTACAAGTTTTGCACCATAATCAATTGAGTAAGTGTATAAAAATCAAAGTTTTACTAATAATTAAAGAGTTAACACATTGATGAAGTGTATTCTTATTAAAGAACTGTTAGACTTCATCAAAGACAGCACTGACGTAATAACTGCATCCAGCAAAACCAATAAATACGAGGAAATTAATAAGAAAGCTCGACATTTTAGGTTGAAATTTATGTATTAATTATCATTATCAAAATATGCTAATATTAAATTAAATTTTTAACTTTTAAATATCTGAAATAAATTACCTACATTATTTATTAAATGATTTCAGACCTACACGTCACAGCCAAACTAAGAACAAAAAGTACACAAAACATTTTTTTCTTCAAATTGAAATTTTAAATTTTGAAACTTAAAAATATAAATGAACATTACAACTCAACTACTGAGATCAACCAGCAAACAAGTGAAAAGTGAAGTAGCTTTACAGTATTTGTAAAAAAGTGTGAAAACTGACGAATAAATCCTAGGTTACGATTGATCTTGTCACAAATATTTAAAGTTTAATTTAATTTAGACTGAAATTTTCAATTTTCTATAGGTGAAAGAAGTATAATAATATTTTTCACAAAAGAGATTAAAAGCAGCTTTCTAAAATTAAGCTTAACGTTTCTTCTTCTACATACCTATTACTTAAATTATTAGTATGTTCTTATAATAGTAAAAAAATCTTTAATAGAAGCCATTATTTTGAACAAGTATTTCTTGAAACAAATTAGAAGCAAGTTTCCATTATCATTGATGTACAATGAGAACAAAATATGCTATATTATTATATAAAGGTTCAAAATTAGGCAACAGTCTCTGAAAGAATCTCTACCAGTGAATTTTCCTCAACTAACTTAATGAAAATGATGCAATGTATTACAATATCGCTAAAATCCAAACGTTTTTTCCTTTGGTAAATTTGGATAATTCAAATGAGATAATTTTGTGTATTAAAAGAATACACGATTGATAATAAAGATAAAATCAGAATAAAAAAAGAGATAGAGAAAATAGATAGAGAAACTTACTTCTTTTGGAATATTACACGAGAGAACAAAAATTTGAAGTTAACAAGAAAGGTAGATGAACTAAATTATTTGATAAATTGAGATGTAAAATTAAATGACAAATTATCAATACTTAATATAATAAAATAAATAATCATGAACATAACATTCAACATAATGAATAAATAATATAATGCTGGAAATCTTTAAATCGCAACGACTGACCACACCGATTTGTTAAATTACAGCTGAAAATAAGTCTATTTCAAAAACTGCTGTCATATGCATGCCTTAATAATTATTTTAATAGATTACACGTAAACATGAGCAATTTCCAATTGCTCTAATCTAATCTAATTTAAAATAAATTAATTAAATTATATTTACAGCCGCACCTCTATCAGTCAACTGCGGTCGACTCCGCCCGCTTAAACGCCCCGTTGCATATATTTATGTTTAGTACACGTACAGTAAAGAAAATAAAAAAATATGCTGATTTTATGTGAAAAATCTAAACTTGAAAAATCTACGATTTCTTAAATTAATCGATATTTGGAGTTTTCTCATGGTTTATTCGCTTCATTTTAATGTTATCCATCAAATTCTGCAACAATTTTATTTGCATCTTGTACAAAAATTTCTTGTACGTAAATAATAACCTTTTAAAAATAAACCACTGACTAGTTTTCTACCTTCTAAACTTTAATTCTGTCTTGTTATATATTGAGATGACTCTAGCTATACATATTGTAAAATTTTTCTTAATCTAAAATACTCTCGCATGGGTTTATTCATTATTTTTTATTTTAAGCACTGAGATTCTTGTAATTGTGCTTAATTAAATTTATTTTTAAAATTAATTTTTCGTGGTAAACTTCCCGCATCTCGCATGTGATATCGCTCCATATATGGTCGCCGTGTAACAGATTTGCTGCGTTTTATTTTTATGCAAATATTTACATAATCTTTAAATTTTCAATTTTATTTTACACCTGCACTAATTAAAACAACTTTCATACAAATCAAATTACTTTTTTTTAATTAAAATTATAAAAATCAAAATTACAAATTAACCCAGCGGAATCCTTCCGCTTTTAGCTAACGCAAAGCCGCGTCTCTCTGAATTCAACAACCTATCTTCTTACTTACAAATTTAAAATCAACAATAATTAAAACAAAACTTCAAAATAATTTTACAAAATAAAGAAAATATGATTCTTATGGTTTCGAAACACGACATTTTACCCTCTTAATTTTTTTCTTGTAAACGCAAAGTGTTGATATTAAAAATTATCAAAGTTGTCGTGCTTTGATAAATAAAACTTTTTAATAATTAAATAATCTTTGAGTAAACAAGTTAATGAAACGTTTTGATAATAAATGTTTTTATTGAGCTTTCGATTTTGGACACGTCTTCGTCAGAATATTTTAATAATTATAGTGTTTACAAGTTTATATGGAAACCGAATGATATCGTATTGTCATTTGAACAATCTATGATCTAAAATATGTGATTGTGTGATAAGAAACAACTTGCAGTGAGTTTCCTTCAAGGTAGGAAAAACTTAACACCAATACGTGATGGTAATTAGACGAGTAGATGGCTGTATATTGTCGTGTTTTTTTTCACTTCAACCAGATAAATTTCCTGGTGGTGCTCGGAGTTTTGGTCACCAATCTAAACGTTTTTAATTTTGGAAATAAAACTGGATGTGGTTAATCACCGTACCTTTATTTTCTATAAACATAAAACAATGAACATAAACAGAAACAGAAACTTAAACTAATGAAATCAAACTTTAAATATACCGTTAACGGAATACCTTTTTTTTTTTAACTATTTTCCCTCCTTTTGTACTTTCGCCGTCGTTCTCTGCTCCGCCACAGTTATCTCCTCTCTAGCAATCTTCTTTCCAAACTTTACCTCTTCACCACTTCAACAATTCTATTTTTATGCTTTCGAGAGCCTCTTCTCGAACTTAATCGTCTTTTTCTTTTTTTATTTTATTAAATTTCGAGAGATTAATTTCTCTTCAAAATTCAGCCGGCACCCGGTTTATTATATTTTTTTTACTCCTTCTTTTTTTTTTCTCTCCCTCTTTTAAATACATCTCAATATATTGCTCAGACCATCAATATCAGTTTTTCTGTTCATTGAATTCTTTTCTCTTTTGATGCTAATCATTTCATGAAGAATTCTTTCTTTATAGTTAGTAACAGATTTAATAATTTTTCCGTTTTTAAAATCTGCATCATGTCCATCGACTAGTATATGTTTTGCAATAGCAGTAGAGTCCGGTTTATTACAGCGAACACTTGAGATATGACCACTCATTCTTTTGTGCAGCCATTGGTTCGTTTGTCCAATATATACTAGTGTTACGAAAGAACGTCTAATTATATTTGATGACTAATGTATAACGTCATGCGTGATGAGTCATGCATGATAACATCATTAGTCATTCAAATAATGCTTCGCTATCAATCGAGAAGCGCAAAGAAGTGACTAGAAATTCCTGGATGGTTATGGAATTTTCTGGAAGGCTGCATTTAAGTATAAATGCAGCGCGATTTCCGGTCACGAATCAATTCTAGTTCGAACGTTAAAGTGTTAACATAAATGAACAAGTGAACATAAATGTGATAAACAGTATACAGAGTGTGTAAATAAATCCGGACTTAGTGTTAAATAAATTATAGTGTAAATTAGTGTTAGTGTTAATCTTAGTTTAGTAATCGTTGTATTGTTATAAACCGTATCTGTAAATATTTGTATTAGCCCTTTAGAAATAAATAAAAGTTTTAATTTTCGTTACACTAGGTTATAATTCTTGCATTCAACTTTATAGATTAGATCTGATTTTTTCTCTGTAGGAACAGGATCTTTTAATTTTGTATACAGCTGTTTAATGTTATTGGTCGATTTAAATGTCATTTTAATATTGTGTAATATCACTTTCAAGAAATTTTGTGGAGCAAACAACCTAATAATTTTTAATTTTTCTTCCTTAGCCATTACTTTATACATCATTTTATTAATTTTCAATTTGTCAACCCTATTCTTTCTTTTCAAAACTTTTTCATCATTTGTGGTTCTTCAAAATAATTTTACAAAATAAATAAAATATGATTGTTATGGTTTCGAAACACGACATTTTAATACAAAAACTAGAGTCGTATAGGAGCTACTACTTCAAGTCAGTACTCATACTTATGTATATAAATTCGTTTGCAGCTCCCCGACTAGCAGTATTTGTTTTGTACATATTTAGTTTAGATTACAGAAAATTAGTTAATAGAATTATTTTTTCTTTTTTAAAAAATTTTCTTATTGCTATTATATTTTAAGCTGATATTTTTTTAACACTTTTAATTTTATTTTATTAATAATAATTGTTACATAAACATACAAATTTATATTTTTCTTAAGAATTTTAACAACAAATTGCTGAATTAGTAATAATTACTGAAAAATTATAATCTGTAACTTTAAATACCTACTACGTCTAAACTAATAAAAATAAATATAATTATGCTTTAACGGATTTCTATGTAGAAAATTAAATTTTCTACATTGTTTCTGTGAATTTTATAGAAAGTTATAGAAATTATTTTAAAGTAAACAGGAGAGTTAGCGTATTAAGGTTTGTAAATTGCTCTATTATTTTAAAAGATAAAACATCAAATTTCGACATACGAGTCAAACTTATAACATTTTTCTTTTAGATTGAAAGTTAACAATAAAATAATCGATTACTCTTATTACTCTGAATGATAAATAGAAAATAAACCTAAAAAAACTTGTATCTCCTCTAGTTCTCGTTTATCATGCTTGGCCGATAATTGAGACTTATGTGTTAGGTCACCAAAGGAATGAAAAACTTTTAATGGAGTTATTTATGTTTGTAAATATATTAAAAAATATATCAACAATTTTTTAATTTATTAAAAAGCACTTAAATAATCTAAGAAAGTTTTTAACAATAAATTGTATTTTAAATTAATATATAAAATTTAATCTGAAGTAAGCCTAGACTGCTGGTAGACTGTCTTTGATTAATAAAAAAGACTTAGCAAAAGTTGTACATACCAAATTAATGAAAATTTCAGAAGTCAGAACCTTTATTTGAAGTAATGCGTTGGATATTTAAGTTTTTAATCACAAATAAAAATAGAAGGGCTTCTGCTGGGGAAGTTTAATATTAAATTAAATTCAGAGTTGGTTTCATGAAATATTGAATTTCATTCGAGTCTGTTTAGAAAACATCGGATTTTTATTTTGGATACAAAAAATAAATTGATCAGAATATCCTAAAATAAAACTTAATTATTGCGATTCTATTACGCCAAATCTAAAACTAAAATTAACATCAACCAATATTATTTGTGTGTTATATGGTTTTATATGGTTAACCTACAGCATGTGTTTCTGAAATTCAATCTAGTTTACGAAACACATATAATATGTATATGTATGTATGTATGTTTTAAATTATTTATTTTGTTGCAGATATTCGAACGTTGAATTAATTTTAAATGTATGTCTAGATACTAAACTGAGTAAATAAGTAAAAAAATCCGTTTTGAGCATTTTCGCTCTACCTAGGTACCTGTCGGAACTTGATATAAAAAAAACATAAATTACTTTTTCTAAAAATAATATAAAAAACTTCACTTTATCTAAATCAATTGACAAACTTGAAGTTTGCCTTCTTTTTGGTTTGCCATCTGTCATCGCCAGTAAAAGTAATGTTAATTATTTTTCTTAATGTATGTTGTATGTAACGATAATTTTTTCATCCATCGGTCATACAATAATAATAAAAATATTTTTATAGTTTGTGATAAAATGGTAAAAGTTAATAAAATTAATTACTTAAATAATTTAAACTAATAACATTTCAAACACAAAAAGTTAACTCCAGAATATTATAATTATTATGTATATTGCAAACTTGACTAATATAAATTGTATTTTTTTTTTTTAATAAATATTTGTTAAAATTAGAGAAATAATAATTAATTACCGATAAAGATAGATAGTTTACCTGGGAAGTATAAATGTGTTATTTTATACTTCTATTCTTTTATACTTTTAATCTTGGTAATATCAAAGCACTTACCTTACTTAAATTAAAATTATAATATAAAATTATAATATAAAATTATAATATAAAATTCAACGTATTAAAAGTACGAATTGCTTGAACATACAGCATATCTTCAGAATTGGCTCTCCCTGGGTTATTATCTGTTTCTAAACCTGAAAAAATTCTTGTCTGGAAAGCGTTTTATATCGAATGCCGAAGATATTGCAAGCAATATTTTGCAAACTTTTGGAATCCGACTTTAAAGATGAAATTAATAGAAAAACGTTAGAATAAATAAATAAATTGAGATTTCAAAAGAATATATTAAAATATAAAACATATTTTACGTAAAAAAATAGTTTCCATCATTGTTAGACCGAGAACCTTTTAGACCGACCTCGTATATATAGGTATTTATTCAATTCTGTTGAAGTACAATAGTTGATAATAATTCCATTTAATTATATTATAGTAATTATCCAACAAAAGTACATAACATGTTATGATAAATATGCTGTTCTTTTTTGAATTTTTTGGTCAAATGATATTCATTATTTTTTAAATTAATGAACAAACAAATTCTCGTCCAGTAATGCTTAATAATAAATGTTAGGAGTTTTTGGGTAGAGAGGAAAAAAAAAAGAAAATGGTACATAATGATGTTATATTGGCAAAGTCCGTTTAACAAAAAACAAAAAAAAACAAAAAACTGGTTCAGGTTGCACTCACCGAAAAAACAAGATATTGGTCGTTTGACTATAGGGATGTAGTGATAAGCAACAAGGCACCTAGCGGAAATTTGGCGAACTAAGTTAAATGAGTAGTATTGTTAGTTTTGCGTATGCTTTAGTAGTAATTTTAAAAGTTTTCGGCGATAAATTAAATTTTGTTATATATAATTCAATATGAGTGCTAATCAGTATTGTTCAGTGCCTCAATGTTCATCTTGGGCAAAGAAAAATTCGGAATTAAGTTTCCATTTATTCCCCACAGCTGAAAAATACAAAACACGCGTGGTAAATAAAATGGGAATTCAGGAATTGGTAGATGTAAGAAAAATGTGGATTAAAAATTTAAAAATAGGAAAAACTGTGACAAAGTTTATGAAAGTGTGTTCACTACATTTTACAGAAGATGATTATTTTACACGAGGCAAGTAATTTCTTATTTAAAATATTTTTGAGGTAACTTTTATGCGACACTTTTAGGAAATGCTTCTGAAGTTAAAAGAAGAAAATTAAAAACAATAGCTGTTCCTTCTCAGAAGTTGCCAGTGGGAAGATGTGAATTGTCGAGTGAAGAGCCAGGTCCGTCAGCGAGAACAACAAGACATGAAACACGAATGCGCACAACACAAGATGAAATTTCATATAAAATTTCTAATCAAACTGAAGCCGATTTACAGACGGCAGAAATTTCTTCAACTTCTCAGAAGTTGTCAGTGGAAAAATCTGAATCGTCGAGTGAAGAGCCAGGTTTGCATGAGCAAACCATCGACTCGATTACGACTTTCTTATTTTCAACATTGAAAACTCCAGAAATTTTATGGGGATCAGCATTTATTGCAGAAGTTTGGATGCACAATGCTACAATATCAATCTTGTTCTGCTTCGCTTCTATTAATGCTTTACCACATAGAACAACATGCCCTACATTTAATACTGCTTCGCCTTCATAAACACATCTAGATGTTTCAGATCCCTCTAAATATTTTAGATAGTCAAGAAGACTTAATCTTAATTCGCAAGATTCTGACATATCTTCAAATTTTTAAAATTAAACATAAACACCCACGTTGAAATAAGCGATTTAAAACTCACCTAACCGTATATATACTATGTAACTGAAGGAAGATGAACTACTGAACACTAACCGTAAATTGTCTTAGCACAAATAAAAACTAATTAACAAGTTTGCTTGGAAAAAGAAATGAAAAACTCTCAAAACACCATAAAACACAAGCACTGCCGTCACACGAATGTGTTTTAAGTTAGTTCACATTTTTACACAGTGGCGCTGCAATCTTAATCTTACATCCCTATAGATGAAAAAATGTGGGGAGTGGGTATGGCATCATCATAGGTCCGCATTACATTCAATAAGTCAGAAAACATGCGGACCTATGATGATGCCATACCCACTCCCCATATTTTTTCATCTATAGGGATGTAAGATTAAGATTGCAGCGCCACTGTGTAAAAATGTGAACTAACTTAAAACACATTCGTGTGACGGCAGTGCTTGTGTTTTATGGTGTTTTGAGAGATGAAAAAATGTGGGGAGTGGGTATGGCATCATCATAGGTCCGCATTACATTCAATAAGTCAGAAAACATGCGGACCTATGATGATGCCATACCCACTCCCCACATTTTTTCATCTATAGTCAAACGACCAATATCTTGTTTTTTCGGTGAGTGCAACCTGAACCAGTTTTTTGTTTTTTGACGGACTTTGCCAATATAACATCATTATGTACCATTTTCTTTTTCAGCCCTGATGATAAAAATATAGTATTTTCGAAACGTTGGCAAAACAAACATTTGTTTGATTTAATGGTCCTCTCTACCCAAAAACTTCTAACATTTATTATTATTTAAATTGTAGAATATATAATATTATTTGGCATTGCTAATAGTACTAAATTTAGGGTCCGTTACTTTGCCTCTCCCTCCCCGCGGTTAATATTTTTATCTCAAAACCTAGCATTCGAATATGAAAGCTAGCACTATTACAGTTTTTCAGAAATTGACTTTGAAACCGGGTGGGGCCAAAATAACGCTAGCCTCCCCCCTCCCGGTTAATTTTTTACATCAAAACCTAGCACTGGAATCCTTACAGCTAGCACCAGCTGACACCCAAATATAAAAGCTAGCACCGTTATAGTTTTTCCACAAATTCATTTTATTTATTTGACCTGAACGCCTTTTCTACTGCGCACGCGTTGCTGATTTATCGCCGTAATTTTTCAAAATAACGACCGAAATATTGTAAACAAAATTTGCTTATCTACGGTTTTTTATATTCTATAATATTATTATTGTTAATATAGCTTTACCAAATTTCAGATTGATGTCCAGCACAGAAATATTCTTACCATATTTTTGATCTTCTATAAACTATTATATATATATAAATTAGCTCAACAGGCCATGAAGGCCCAAGGCTTGTTGCACTACGCCTCTCCATAATTTTCTATTTTGAGCCTTCTCTTTCCATCCACTAACGCCAAGCAGTTTCAAGTCCTTTTCTACCGCATCCAGCCATCTGTTCTTTGGTCGTTCTCTCTTCCTTGTGTCCAAAAGTTTTCCTTCCATTACTTTTCTTGAAATTCTAATGTCCGTTATTATTGGTTCATCAAGCAGTTCATAAATTTTTGCGTTCGTTCTTCTTTTCCACTCATCTTCCACTTTCTTCCCTCCATAAATCAATCTCAACATCTTTCGTTCCCATATTTCCAAGTTTTCTTTATCTCTTCCATTCATTGTCCATGCCTCGCTAGCATAAATTACGACTGGTCGGATAACAGTTTTATACATCTTTATTTTACTCTTCCGTGATACGTTATTATTTCTTATCACTGACATCAGCGCACCCATGCTTCGATTTCCAGCTGTTATCCTAGCATTTATTTCTTTACTGGATTCGTTGATTCGTGTCACTATCGTCCCCAAGAAACAAAACTTATCGACTTCTTCAAAATTATATTGCTCTCCATCCTTTGTTATTATTCTAAAATGAGTTCCTAGTCCTATTTCACTACTTTCTCCCATCTTCATATACTTGGTCTTCTGTTCATTAATTTTTAAGCCTAGGATTTTAGAAATTGCCTCTAATTGTAGCATGACATTTCTTAGTTTTTAGTAGATCTCGCCAGGATTGTTACATCATCCGCATACGCTATCACTTGATGACTTCTATTAAATATAGTTTCCTCGCGTTGGATGCCGACTTTTCTTATTATTCATTCTTCTGCTAATATGAAAAGCATCGCTGACATTGGATCGCCTTGTCGCAATCCTTTACCCACTTTAAATTCCTTTGATAGTCTTGCGTTTACCGCAATTTTATTCACTGTGTCTGTGAGCGTCATCTTGATCAATCTTATCAGCTTTCCTGGTATTCCCAAATCATCCATCACATTATACAGTTTTTTTCTATTGGTAGAATCGTAGGCCTGCTTGAAATCTACAAATGCCGCATGTATCAGTATGTTATGTTCACCGCACTTCTCCTGCACCTGTCTGAGAGCAAATATCTGGTCAATTACCGATCGATTAAGTCTAAATCCACATTGATACTCTCCTACGATTTTCTCTGTATATTTTTGCATCCTTTCTTTAATGAGATTTGCCAATATCTTATAAACCACATTTAGCAGTGCTATGCCTCGGTAATTTTCACATTTTGTTCTATCTCCTTTCTTAAATTTCCGTCTGAATGCCCTCCTCCCCTAGACTTTTGTTATTTTTCATCTTTTTTATTATGCTTCTTTTTTTTCTTCCGTTGGTGGCGTTACCTTCTCTGTTTCTTCATCTTCTATTACAAATGTGTTCTCCAATAATTCTAGTCTGCGGTTGTCTTTCTTCTCGTTCAGCATGCTTTCCAAATATTCCGCCCATCTTTCAAGACTTTTCTTTTCATCCATGCACAAGTTGCCATTTTTATCTCTACAATACACCTTCTTTGATTGTTGACCGTGTTTTTTGTTCTTATTTGTTGGTAAAACCTTCTTACTTCATTTGCTCTATAGTTCTCTTCCAACTTCTTCATTTATTTCTTCAACTTCAGCTCTTCTTTTTTTCATTCTGCATATGTGTTTGACCTCTCTTCTTTTATTTCTGAATTCTGCTTTTGCTTCATCTGTTCCTTTATTTATCATTTCCATTCTTGCCCGTTTTCTTTCTTCTACTGCTATCTTACATTCATTGTTGTACCAGTCTTGTTTTTTGCTTTTCTTGTGTTTTCCTAGAATCCGTTCCGACGTTTTCATTATAGCATTCTTCATTGTTTTCCATTTTTCTTCTATATTTCTTTCTTTTCCTTCTATCTGAAGTTGTTTTTCTACTTCTTCTATATATTTATCTCTGTTGTCATCTTTCAGCAGTTTTTCAATATCATATCTTTCCATTCTTTCTTGAATTTCTTTATATGATTCTGGTATTAGCTGTTTAATTACTACTTTCACCAAGTAATAGTCCGAATCAGCATCTGCCTCTCTACAACTCCTGACGTTAGTTATAATTTTTGTATATTTCTCCTCTATTAATACATGATCAATTTGGTTCACTGTTTTACCATCGGGTGATGTCCAAGTTCCTTTATGTATATCTTTTCGTTGGAAGTCGGTAGTCACAATTTTCATATTTCCCTCTGATGCAAAACCAATTAACAGTTGTCCATTCTCATTACTCATTACGTTGTTCAATCATTTAAATTTCGACTTCTTCATGTGCCATATCTGGTTCGCCGGACGTTGGCGACCTTTTTTCCATGTTTGTGTTGTGCATTTGAAATATAACCACACACATAGGGGACCTACTGCTTAACGACGGCTCAGAACCACAAAAAGTGTATACACTTCATCTGCAGAGAGAGTTTACAAGCAGATTACATCTCGGTGGTTTGCCATTGCCTTCCGAGGGGAAACGGTTAGAATAAAATTTTATTAGCTTAGAGTCGAACCGAGTATTCGGCATTAGCGGCAACGTTCTTACCGGCTTTAGTTGACGACCGTCTCCGTTTAATCGTATATTATAGATGTTATGAGGCGGAGTAAGAGAATTGTGAAGGAGTAATTGCTTTGTACGTGTTTTATCGATATCAGTTAAAATAATTTTCACGTAGTAATTCTAAGTGGTAGATGAAATATAAAACATGTTGCTTTCTCCTCTTTCACGATTTAATAATAAATAACTTTATGACTGTTGAAAAAACTAAAATTAAAGTATACATATTTTTAAAATATGTAGCAATTTTTGTTTGTTATAAACTTTTAAGTAAATTTACCAGGTGTAAAGTTTACACCACACTACTGGTTATCATGTTACATTACGTTTCAAAAAAATTTTAAATTAATAATAAAATACCTAATTCCAAAATGGTTTGCAGTGATTTATTATTATTCGCACTAACACTGAAATGGGTACTGATAATAATGAAAATTTTAATAACGAATTATTGGCAACTAAGAGATTATTTAAAAACTACGTTTACAAACAGGGAGAAGGGAGGGTTAATGCTTAGCATAATGATATGTGTCAAAAGTTCATCAATATTATTTTAAATAGATTGTCCCTGTATTTACTTGTTTTTTGTTATTTGAGGGGTGTTTAGCTTTTACGACGTTGTATTTGTTAGGGAGGTTGCAGAAAATGTACTGCAGTGAGACAATGGGGTGGGGGGGGGGTGCTGATATTATTTTAATATCGCCTGATATTATTTTGTAATAAAATCACTGTTCCTCTGCCAGACTTGGAATGTCATGTATCTTTGTATGTATCTATAGACGATTGAGAAGACTGCGTAAGCTTTAAATAGCTTTTCTTTTAAATTGATTTCGATTTAATTTTTGTATTATAATTTCAGTTCTTTTTTAAATGTCCAATTTAATTATATTTTAAGCTTGTGAGACACGATGTTAAATTTGTTGTATAAGAAATAGCTGAGTGTAATTTTTTATTTCATCCCTTTTAAATTTTTGATAACTTTACTTCTTTATTCATATCACATTTTATGCATAAACCGTCTTTTTTGTGTAGCGAGTTTTATCCATTCAACTTGTATTTAAATAATTCTGTTTTTCAAAATTTTGAAATTGGTCAAAATAAAGTGCTTCGGTCATGATCCACGGGGGATGGGAATTAAACCAATTGCCCCCTGTATCCGTGCTAGTGTGAAATTTATTATGAGAAGCAATTTTCGGAAATTTCTTATCTTATCCGTCAATTTTTTATATTTATTTTATACAAAAAGTTTTTGAAATTGTGAATTTTTTAAATACTATAATTCAAATATTGTTTAAGATTATTTTGATCGAAAGTGACCGCGAAGAGTGTAAATTTTGTAAGTTTGATTTTGTGATTATTAAAAATTTGATTTTTTGAGTGCTAGGTTTTGGGGCAAAGGTTTTGGGGGTAAACCGTGACCGGTTTTCAAAAAAAAAAAAAAAAAATTTTAAGCATTGGAAACAAACTAAGAGAATTCTTAAGATATTTCAAGTTTAACCTTAAACTATTCTATAATTTTGGTGTCATCTAAATTTTAAACGAGCAATTAAATACTTCAAAGGTCCAGCAATCTGTACGTAGTTAATTGTTATAACACCGTATCCTTTAACTCTCAAAATGTGTTCTTTATTTTAAAATTGGGATTATAATTTATTAATACATAATTAGGTTACCTATCCCCAATTTAAATTAATAAAGATTTTTTAAAAAGAAGGTTAACATGGTTAACATAAGGAAGTTAAAAAATTATTATACGGGAGTCAACTTTAAAGCTTTACCGTTCAGAGATGAAAAAGTCTGATTTTTTTGATTTAATATCCTGAGTACTTAACCAAAATTTGTCACTTATAAATAAAAATAATATGTGTAATATCGGCAAAATTCACTTATTAATTTTTTTCAATCTTTTTTAATCGATAAAAGTAAATTAAAAGTTTCAAAAGACCGAAAACGTTTAACAATCTTCAGATGAGAGAAAAGTGAGTTTCTACGCAATTCTTAAAATTTCATTTAATGACAAGTTAATAGCTAGGAGGAAGAAACGCTGAAGGGATTATAAAAAAATTCTTTATCATAATAATGTGTTCCACTTGAATTTAGGTGGAGAAGCAATCATATTGCTTCATTCCCATACAATTAGCTACCGCACATTTTTTTAATTAATTATATAATTTTTACATTATTTGTTTTCTACAATTAATATTTCTTTATAAATTTTCTATTAAATTATTTTAATTTTAGGGATTTTTAGTAACAAACCAGATGTAATAGCAAAATGTCCTTGAACGGTCTAGGAAGGTCTTATTTATGAAAATCAAATTTCTCACCTAACAATTCCGAACTATTGTTTTCGTGTAAACTTGACCAAAGGACCTCTGAACAAACCTTAACTAGCTCAGTGCAGATGATGTGGTCTTATGTATTACAATAACGTGGAAATCTAAGGGTACGGTTGGGAGGAAAATTGCTGAGACAAATAGCAGACCATGGAATAGAAGAAAAATAACGACAAAATCGTGTATAGACTAAATAAAGGAAAATCACTCGTGTTGGTAGTTAATAAAATAAATAAATGTTTACTTTCAGACAGCACAACTATCGTATTTTTTCTTAAAGTAAACACAATTTGCCTCTTATGTGCTGTACCTCGAAATGAACCAAGCAATTAGAGAGTTCTTTTGAATCTCTGGAAGTAGTGTTCGCCAAAAAGAATAACTATATGATTGAAGTGTTGATCAATCACTTAAAATTGTCTTATAACAAAGACATAAGTAGTGGTGTGTAATATTAATTGACAATGAAAAACGAACTTAAATAAAATTTCTTTTTAACGAAACCCAAACAAATGTGAATAATAATAAAACTCAAGTACGTTTTACATGTTTTTTTATATACCTTTTTTTCAATTTTTTTTTTCAATTAAACTAAATTTACCTAAAACAAAAAATAAAGTTGATATTTTGAAGTTGTAAATTTAATATCGTACAAATTTTAAAATTAAAATAATTATTTTTGCTAAAAAGCTTTATTTTGCACTTTATTGTTTATTAAATAATCTAGCATGCAGGATTGTGGATAACTTTTTATTTTTACATTGGTGCAACCACGTGCAACTCAAAGTGCAGTTCCAGGCAAAAAACCTTTACATCGAATGAAATCGAAAGTTAAAATTTAATTGCATTTTACTATATTTTAATCAGTCTATTACTAATGAATAGAGCGTTGAATTCACTTTAGCTTCAACAAGCTTTTCATTTTCTCTATTATTGGATAGAGGATGGAATACCAACTTAAGCCTTATTTTACATAGTACTAAATTATAACATTTTAACATCTGCGAGCAAATAACATTTAAAATATTTAAAATTTTTATTATTAATTACCTTATTATGATTTAATCAATAAGTTGATTACATTTTTATTTTAACTAGTAAGTAACAACATTTTAATGGAATTAGAAAACTATATTGCTGATAAACTTGATGAAGCTGCAGACTTGCAAAACTGATACAATATTTATATAAAAATACAAAGAAAATTGTTTTTATTTATTGAATAATTTACTAAGAAATTTTAAAATAACAATAAAAATAATTTAAAACAAATACCAACTGAATTAAGTGATACATAAATTCTACTAAATACTTATCGTAGTTCTATTATATTCAAGTTTTCCATTCATTGAAATGCACTTTATATTTGTAAATTTTTATTGTCTACCTATAAAAAGATAGTAAATATAGAAAAATATAGACTAGTGCGACCTATAGACCGCACAACCTAGGCAATCGACCGGAAAATAATAATTCTGATCAACTTTTACAATTGCATAGTATCTTTAAATAGGAATGTGCGCAAATGCAGCCGGTCAACCAGAAAATTGCTGGTTGAGTGATTTGAATCTCTCAGCGTTAAATATAAAAAATAAATTTTTAAATAGTTTCAAAATGAGAAACCGCTGGAGTTCCTACAAACCGTGCAACGACATCACTGGACAAGCTTGGATACACGACCACTTGTTGCAACGAAAATTTTCACGACTTCAAATTTATTTAAAGTTAGCTTTATTGCAATCAATACTACCGGCAAGGAACTATTGCTATAACATTACTGTTGATAATTGACTACCTTCTAACATACTATTTATTTTGCCATTCTGCAGATCGTCATAACATTTCCACTATTATTACAGTTGTAAAGTCAGCAGTAACAGACTCAGGAACCAATTGCATTTATATTGTTTTTATGTATAAACCTAATAACTGACTTAGAGCTCTGAACAAAGAACTACAATTTTCAGAATAATCTCCTTTAGTTGTATATTGTTGACAGTTTCTAACAAAACATTTTGACGATGCTTAAAGAAGATAACCCAATAAACAAAATTTGTTGAGCATAAATTCCGATAATATAAACACTTCGATAATTAACTGCGATAATAATTCTTTAAATTTAAGAAGTTGTTTGCATGTTAAAACAGAAAATGTGACGTCACACTGACTATATTTAGATCTGCCGGTACGGTTTATGTGTAAGAAATTAAGAAGTACGCTACGAATTTAATATTTTAAGTTATGTTAAAAATAAATGAAATGCACACAAATCGAAATTTTAAAAGTCAGTAGCACACAATTAATACATTACTTATAAATTATTTCAGCTGTGCTTTTATTTGTATATTAATAATTAATTTCTTATTATAAAATTATTCGACAAATAAACAAATTCGACAGTAAACATGTCAAGTATTAATGGCGTTAACAATATTATGAATAAAAATAATAATATAATTACACATATATATTTGAGTATTCATTTAAAAAATAATTTAAAAAAAGAACCATTAGGATTTGTGGGTTATAGTAGTGTACAATCTTTCTTATGTAAGGGACATTAAAAATCGAAATTTTTTGAAAAGTAAAACCATTTATAGTTTTTAAATAAGATAAACTCAATTTTTGATTTTGTGCTCCTGTACAGGTCTAACGATTTAAATTGAAGTTCAAGTGGTGCTTAAATAATATAAACAAATTTAATTACGTCATTTACATAAGGACCAGGGGCGGTTCTACCATAGGAACTGCAGAGCTGCAGAACCGCCAAATATCAGAATGAAGTGTACCAAATTAATTATTACTTATTAGTATAACCACCACATTTCAAATTATTTCAATAATTGAAGACTAATCAATTTTGGTTTCAAAGCGCGCTTCTTATGTTGCCTTGAGTTATAAGAACTTTTATCAGTCAGTCAAATAAGTACTGTAATAATTAATACAAGTCCGTTACGCTTTCGAAATCACTGTTTAACTTCGATGTGCTGGAAATGATTCTGAACATGAAATGACGCGAGCTATCGGGTGGAATCGTATCCATACCAGTATACATCGTGGTGTTAGGACAATCCTAACACCACGGTATACACTACAAATTGAGCTGCATCTTATGCAGAATTACATGCCGTATTTTTGTAATATAATTTAAAATTTGACTTATGAAAACAATTAGTAAGTTAATTTTTGTTCATTGATTGTTCAACAACATGGTTAAACAATAAAATGCAATAGTTTAATACTCGTAATATAGTGTAATTTGAAAATTTAGTACAAATTTTAATTTTACCAAGTTTCTTATAAATACTATTATCAAAATAGAAGTAAAATTATTTTTTGGCAGATCCTATATTAGAAACTCAAAATGAAATTACGTTTAATTATTAATATCAATAAAATTAAAATTATGTAGGTTTTTTCTACAATAATAATGTTTATTATTAAACTCGCAGATTACAAGATACAGGAACAACCCACCAAATGTACAACCGTTCTGCTCATATTTCAGCTCTGGTTTTACGAACATATACAGTTTTATTTTAAACGCATCTTGCGTTATGAACTTTAATTGAAATTATGAATATCTAAGATAGTATCTTATACCTACTAGTACATAAAATAAATGCTTATGAATATTAAATGAAGAAAAAATAAAATGAAATATTACTAATATTTTTAACACAACTTCTCTCATAAGCTGTACTTAATAAAATTTTTTCGAAAATTAGTTAGGATTGCAATTTATTGTAAAAATATAAAATCATATAAAGTAATACATTCTAGATAAGTGTTGTACGTTTAATATTTAAAAATGTGCAATAAGTAAATTTATTTTTTGAGATTGCCATTTTCTGATATCTTGCCATTTTTATAATGCAGAACACCCAAAAATATTTTTCACGAGCCGCCACTGATAAGGACTAACATTTTCTCTTCCCCCACCCTTCCAACCTGCAATGGACGGTGCTAACTATATGGAAACAGCCAATCGAATAATCTCCTGAGGTTTCTTAACCAAAATTTTGAATGATCCGCAAAATCCTATATTTACTTATATGTATAATGTACTCTTTCGACCACCATAATTTTATAAGAACATTTTTTTAATTTGTGAGCTCAGTTAATAATAAATAAAAAAACTCCGGAATAATAAATATTAAAAATTAATATAATTTTCTAATTTCCTATTCAAAATATAATATTTATAAACACGAAGAACAATTTAAAATTTACCTTAAAATGGAAAACAAATGAGATTAAAAGATTTAAAATAAAAATTAAATTCCATTTATACATTTTAATTTTAATTATAAAATACTTACCTACATCGTCATAAAAAATATTTTACAAAATTGTTGTACTCGTCAAAGCTTACATTGTTTATAAGCGATTTTATTTGAATCGAATTCAGTTTTTTAATATTTATTAATATTAAGATTATATTATCATCGTTGTTAACTTCGATAATTAAATGCTAGCTAAATGTAAGAATTCCATTTAGATTTCGTAAACATAAAAAAGCAAACAATGCATAATATAAAAGCTTCAATTTCTTATAAAATCGCTCAGTAAACAAGAATAAAGAAAAACTCATTTTGTAGAAAAGTGTATGCTTTCTGTGTTTATTTGTACTTGTATTCTTTTCTTCTAAAAAGTAAACCAGTTAATAAGAAATTATTGAACTTCCCTTTTAATTATTAATTTTATTTTCCACCCTTTTGTGATTTTTAAAACTCTTCTTATGGGTAAATCCTAAAAATAACACTGAAAATTTAATTTTATCGGTCTTCACAATTTTTTAGCACCTTGAATTATAAAATATAGCACAATAACTTAATATTAATAAAATCGATTATTAGCTGAAATACTAAACTCATTAATATTAAATCCACGTTTTCACTTTTGCGTATGCAAAACCGAAATTGCCACATCAAGAGGAATCAGTTAACAGAGTTTCCCTATATGGCACAAATTTTTAATATTCGTGCAAAAGTGAAGCTTTGCTAAATATTACTCTAATAATATGTTGTTCAATTTAGTAAATTACTCTCATTATGTATTTCGTTTACCTGTATATTTATATAAAAAAACCCAAAATCTCCGGTGCGGTAGTGTCGTATATATCATGATCTAAAAAGTAAATTTTAATCCCTGAAGTAAAACTTAAATGTTTTATAATCGTTAACAATTTAAATAAGCTTCTTTTTATAGCAATAATAAAGTTCGAAATAAGTTTTAAACTTAAGATTAATCGTAATATTATTCAGATTTTTCTCGTTTCTCTTGTGGTCTTTTCGAAGTTTCAAGTAGTTATCGTAAAGAAGAAAAAGAAATAAAATACAAAACCAAATTACGCTTGATTAGTCAATTTAATAAAAAAAATTAACTAATAATATGGCATTACTGAATTTTTTTTAAATAAATCATGTTTAGCGAACAATGTTTCGTTGTATTATCTACATCGAATCATCATAATCCGTTAAAGTTATTCGGGTACATTAGATCGTCAACGATTAACAAAAGTTAGGATTTGTAAAGCCCAAAAACTTGTGTGGTATTTTGCGCATAGTTTCTACAGTTGATAAAGGTCGGTTTGTCGTAACGAAAAAACCAGACTTGGAAAACCCGTATTAAACATAACATTCAAAATCTCATAAAACATAACCAAAGAATTCTTTAGATGCACATTTCCATAAAATTTCAATTTATTATTTTTTTGAATTTTGCATCTTTTGTAATGCAGTGCATACATAAATTTTATTTTTATTTTGGGTTTGCAATTCAAAGAAATTTTAATAATTTTATCTAAATCTATTCATAAGAATAAAGATAGATGGTTTGACTTTTTATCTAATTTTTGATTTCGTATTGAAATGTGTAAAGTTTTGCAAATTTAACTACCCTGCTTTTTCTCATCGACGAAATACTACATCAAGTGTATGGAATAAATATTGTGTCGATCAATCTGAGCCTTGCAGAACAACAATACAATGTAATATAAAATACAAGCCGGGGTCTCTGTTCACAGGCAGGCAACAAAAAATTGTTAGATATTTTTATATTACAAAAACGTTTTGACCATAAACAACTTCTTTTATAAAGCGCGATGTTTTTATATTTTAAAAAATCTGTGAAGAAAACAAGTGTGTATTTTGTGAATTAGAAGTCATTTTTCTACAGCTTACTTTTTATTGCAGGCGGACATTCAACATACAGCTTTGAGCTATGAATCAGAAGATGAGAATATGGGTCGATTTCATTCACGTGGTAGACGAGGCACTCCATTGTATAGTAAGCAGGACATTCGTGAACAATACTGTATATCTGATCGAGGGTTGGGAGCTTTAGAAACTGATCGTCGAAGTCTATTCAGTTGTTTGTCTAATCACCACAATTCGCCCTGTTCAAATCGTGGATCTCTTCTTACTGTATGTGTTAAACAGAAAATTCCTTCAGATGAAAATCTTCAAGATATTCTTAAGCGATATCCATTCGAATACGCAACAAATTACAGACGCTCAAGGTATTTCAATTTTAATGTTACTGGAACTAAAATTTATAAAAACATGTAGTACTTATACCCACGTATCCTTAATAAAATTTAACTATTTTTCATTTTAAACTAAGCGTTTACGTTTTCTTTTTTGAGTATCAAACAAAATTTATTTTCTGGGCGACCTAAATTAGTGAAGAGAAACAAAACTTGATAAAGCATGACACGATGTACAACAAAAGTTAATTTATAGGAGAGGTTTATTAATTTTAAGCTAATTACACATTATTTAATTAAGTTCTTTGTCGAGTTAAGTTTAGATTGATTTAGTAAAAACTTTAGCATGGCTAAAGAAAAAATATATAGCCAACTCGATATATCTGAAACTGATGTTTCTCGTTTATTTGGATTGATCCGTTTTGACGACTCATTTTTATAGATATCCCTGGGGCGCACCACCACCAGAAATTTATCCGTATGACGAAGAGTTAGAGTGTTCGTACTTTAGACGTAAACCACGTGCCGATCCCAGACGATATACATGGATGCCTTCAGATGACGAATCTGTCCGTTTAGAACGACCCCGTTCTGTTCTCGATCATTACAATGCCAACACCAACATACCTCCACCTCCACCCCCAGTAACTAGGTAGGTGTGTTTACATCAATTTAATTAATTTAATTACTAATGGAGGCGAGCTATAAATTAATTTTGTTGTAACTTGAAAAGGTTTTTTTATAAACGAATTGTTCAGGTCCAAAAAATTTAATTAAAACAAATTTAACTAATATTTGTAATTTTGTGTCAATTTATAACTATGCGGCCCTGGCCAGCATTATTTTATTACAATGCATAATAATATATTTAAATACAAAAAATTTAAATTTATATAATCGTAAAATTTTCCGCCAAACAAAGGTTATAATATAATATTATGTATTCTATAATAATCCATTCATCTAGTATGCTATGTATGTATTATATAATATTAGTATACTACACTATGCTGCTATTCTAGTGCACAAGAGACAACTGATTACTGTATATAAACTGTGCTAAATATTTAGTATGCTTGAACAACTTAATAATGAGGTTTGTTATGATGTATACTTTGTTTTTAAAATGCTAAAGAATAACAATAAAAAAACATGTGATGTGATAAAAGCAGTTGAGTTATAGTCTTGAGCTGATGTATTACGTTCTCATATACCAATGGCTCAAGTAACTTTGTGTAGTATCCAAGGTGCGCTGTAATATCACATTTATATCGCTATCCTGTAGTTTCTCTTTCAACAATCTTTTAGTCGATCATTGCTGTATACCTGAATACTCATCATTACGTACCTCTATATCATATATCAATGAGTTTAACTAAATTACTTACAACTGCGGTAACTTACTGCGAAACTAAACCCATCAAGCTGGAAGTACGTTTAATATACGTACTAAATTAAATGAACTGATCAAATTAAGAGCAGCTGTCTCAATTTTTTTTAATCATAAAATGGTCGTATCAATTTCACAATTACGTAGATTTATAAATAAATCAAGATTTTTAACATGTTCTCCTACAAATCGTACAGTTTTGGTTACTATATTTTGTATAATAAAATAAGTACTGGATTAATGTACCTTAGTAATTAATGATTACCTATTATTTTGTACTATAATACTTACTAATAATAATTAATTAATGTACACAGAATAATAATTCTGTATTTTCTAATTCTAATTACTAAGACCTAATCTTAAGAGAACAAAGTTTATAGTTGGCACCGATCACTATAGCTTGAAATGGTTAAACAGCATTAAGGAACCGATTAAACAAATAGTTAGGTGAACTGTAAGTTTGCAACAATTCGATTTAATAATTGTTCATCGGGCATGTAAACTCAACACTATTTCTGTTGCTTTAATCTCGTTGAATCCTTCTTATTGACGCTAATAATGTACTTCTAATCGATGAAGAACTAAATTATAAGGTTTTTTTTGAAGAATTAACAAGAGAATAACTTCTCTTTCGATCTAGGAAATACCGACTTTAAGCTGCATAAACTTGTTTGTGGAAGTATCAAAAGCTTAATTATTGATAATCTAAAGCAATAAAAATAAATTCCTTTAAACAAAATTGCGCTCCAATAGTTAAAAAATTTATATGATTTTCTGATATCTAAGCACATGTTTGTTCATAAACAGCGGTTTATATAAATATTCTACTGGCTTAAAATGAGCAGTCAATACTTAAGTTCAACCTTTGATGATAAGGAAGAAATTTAAAGTAAACTAAAGCTCTTGGTGCTTCTAATTCTCGTAATTTCTATTATTTTCCAACCGTTGTCGAAGATCTTCCGCCGGTTTCATGTAACACGAAGAACAACGCATTTGGAAATAAACCACATGTGCGTTAAACTACTATATAATAAACTACTAGTCAAAATCAAAAAACTGCATGTAGGGCATTTTGAAAGATCAGGAAAATATTATTGTCAAAAACGTTTTAAAGGATTGAAGAGTTTTTAACTAGTAAATTTTAAGATTGTCTGTTTATTGCTCAGATAGTCTGATAACTAGATAACTGTCTTTTCACTGCAGTTTAAATTTTAGAGTTTAGTACCGATTTGTATTGTTTTTCCTGCTTCTGTTTTTACTAGTTGCAATAAAATAACCACGTAATTTTTACAAGGGCAATTTTATAATGGCTATAGTAAGCATTTAAGCTTTCTGTCACCTGATCAACTAATTTTGTTTAACGATATAAATTTAGTCATAAAAGCTTTTAAATAAATCTCTACTAAAGGATTATCCAATAGTCAGCTCAATAGCAAAGAAATAGTCCAACGCTGAAAGGAAACTGTATTAAAAAATTCAAAATTGTTGTAAAAAACAACGAAATGCATAACAAAATTATTGTAGTAATTTTTAATATATAAACTGCAGTGGTAGTTGCATTTATTCGCAATTTTGAAATAATTTTTTAATTACTTTTCTTTATTTTTTTTATATAATCAATCTAATATATTGTAATGATATTTTTTCGAATACGTAGCAAACTGCAAATAATCACCAATCTCTACGGCTTTACAAGTCGGAGAGCTAAGACTTCTCAGGGGCGGATTCAAAATTCCAAAAATGTCTTTCAAAATAAAATAACACTTCTTTTAATCCAAACAAATAATTTCTCTAAAAATCAAATTCCAATCCAATGTAAGTAAATAATAAATTCTTCAAAAATAATTAATAACTTTCTACTCCAATGTAAAAATTTTAATTTTAATGTAAAATAAAATTTTACTTTTATTCGAAAGGAATACAGTTTGATTTGTTGCCTTATCCAAATCATCGTGCTATCTATCTGGCCACACGCTCGCACTTACAAATAATTTTAATTTCCAATTTTACAGTTCATATCCAAATTAATTTAATTTAAATTGCTCTTTCCAAATTTTACTAAATCAATCAAATCTATCCAAACTACTACCGTTCGGTAGCAACATATCAAAACTTATACCAATTCCAAATATCAAAAATTATTATCCAAAATTACGCAATCAAATTCGCATTCGCATCAAAATTCACTTTATTCAATCAAAATAAATAATACTCACAATCTCAAAAATAAGACAAATCTCAAAAATAACTCACTGGCGTCAAAAATTAACAAGCCAAAAGTCGCACCGCTGTCTCTCGCGGCGACACAATCTTACAACTTAAAATTATTAAAATAAAATTTTCATCAAAATGTACAGGGTAGATGCGAATCCTTTTGAAACACCACAATATTGATGTGATATTTTTGTAAAAAATACCAAACAACAAATTTTTTAAAAAAGTTAAAAAAAACCAAAAAACCAAATTAATATCGAATTACACTATCTAATAATATAATATAAACACCAAACACTTGTTTTCTCGGGGTAGCTCTGGTGTGCGGGAGCAATCGGACTTAGGGTAGAGGGTTCAAAAAAAAACAATTAAATAATACCAGAATTTGATTTTTAAAACTTGAAAAATTTTATACTTGCTCGAGGATTAAACTCACAATTTCAAATTCTGCGTGTCTTTCTCTTAAATGTAATATTAATTTTCAATTATTCGGTAATACTATTTTTACTTCAAAATCCAATTTACAAAATTTATTTATAAAATTATTATAAAATTTTCAAAATAATGGCAATGGCAATATCTTGCTGCAGCTGTCGACCTCACTATGAAATTTGTCGTTTTCTCGACAAACCAATTCCAATCAATATTTTAATAATAAAAAAGTTTTAACTCTAATAAAATCCCTTCTAATCAAACAAAAATCGCTCTTTCAAATAAAATCCCTTTAATCAAAAAAAAATCCAGAAACTCGCAAAATCAAAAATCTTGACTGCGGCTACTTTCGACCAAAAATACTTTCAAACAAAACTCGAATTACAATGTTTGAAATTTACAATTTCAAAATTTATCAACCGCTTCGGCAGTCATCTTTGGCTAAAAAGCCGCCACTCTTTTCCGTTCTCTGTCAACCTTGCTTAAAAATCTATTCAACAAAAAATTCAAATTTAAAATTATTACAATTAACAACATTTTTTTATCAAAATCATTTTGTAGTATATAAAAATGAAATGACGCATGTATGTTGGTTTATCACTATCGAGAACGGTTCTACAGATTTGGCTGATTTTTTTTTGTTGTGTTTGTAATTCTCAGGACAAGGATTGTATAAAATAAAAATTTAAGAAAATTCTATTCAAAAGAAATTTTAGTTGCAATTTGTGACGCGCATGAATGCATTAACGAGATTTGTATAAACAAAAGTTATGTCGGCGACAGGTAGTGCGACAATAGAAAAATTACAAAAAAAAATTGTAAAATAATTAAATGAGAAAGTTTGTTTGTTTGATCGCTATAGATACAAAGTCCTTTCTACCGATTTGAACCAAATTTTGAACACGCCCTCACTAGAACCTAGGTTAGGTTCCTGTGCAAGAAAAAACTTTAAAAACTTGAACCCAACGTAGGGCAAAATATCACTTTAATATGTTAGGTATCCACTTCTCCTCCTACTCTATCCTTACTCTCGAAAGAGTGTCGTGGTCCTTTTTTAGAAGAGTATTCTAGCAGATCACCTTGGTGGTTAAAGTAAAATAAAGTTTTTGCTCTGCCTGGGATCAAACCGACGATCTCAGCCAAGCATCTTCATCTTCTCGGCATCTTTATCCGCCTTTGATGTAAGTATCACCACATACTAAAAAAAACGTTGCAGCCACTTGACTCATTTTTTAATTTATTTTCTATTAGGTTACCACTAACTTAACCAAATAAATAGATTACAGAAGCCTTTAATAAAGATCAATTGCTGACCTTTTACATGTATACCAATAGCAGGCGTGAGGTACTTAAGTATTTGCAAAAGTTTTTGGTGCGTATTTTGATACCAAGACTTTAGTCAGCAGAGCATGAATCACTGCAGACTAATGTGTACCTGAAGATGGGAAATCTTTACGGAGTAATCTCAAAACCGGTAAAATAATATAGCCTCGTAGTTCATTATAATTGACTTGCCATCTACATGTAATGTCTCCGAACTGAAAGAACTGCTTCTATAGTAACTTTACGTTGTACTTTAGATGTGTATCGTGGAAGAAATATCTACCTTTAATAATATCACACGAGCGAAAATTTACTTTTTTAATTTTTTTATATCATTAGAGGAATGTCGTATAGGTTGGGACGGATTCTGTTTTGGATCTGTGATTTTGAAACGGATGGAAATAATGTTAACTTAGATAAACCAATAAAAGCATATGATCATTGGCTACAAGTTTTCTGTTAAAAGTTATTTAATATCGCGAGCAAGTCAAAAATAATAATCATTTTAATGAAGACACCTTTTTCGGCCGAAAATAATTTTACCGTATAAGTTGGAACACTTTCAAAAATCTAAAAAATAAGCCAAAAAATGAAATAAAACTGCATGATATTATTATGATTAGAATATTTGTTGAATCGTTATGTTTCAAAGAAACACTTTAAGTAAAAAAAATTATTCTATTTAATCTGATTTGCAGTTTGTATGGCCTTTTCTTTTGCAGCCATTTGTTTATTTTGCTTATTGACTTTCGTTCACGATCCGATTTTTTGGCTAGTGTTGATGCCTGCAAAGGTCCGATCAAAGACAAAATCGATGATAAGCAAAATTCGTATGGCAATATTGATGATGTTTTGGATGTACTGGCCTTTTTGTAATGCTATAAGCTTTTGCGGTGCCTTTATTAACCAATTTTATTTCCTCGATTGCTGCTACCAATGCTATGAAATCGGTAATTCACTGATTGGTTTATCGTATGTAGCGTGACATTGCAAAACTCTAATCAGATAAAGAAATGCTTTTTAGTTATTATATTTACAAAATTTCAATCATCAAATATTATAAAAATATTATTTAAATGGCATCGCAGTGTCTTGGATCAAAAAAAAGTGCTGTCTCAACTTATACAACATGAGTGTTCCAACCTTTACACAACAACCATTTTGTAAAAAGTTAAAAAATTACCTTGAACAACACAAAATTTTAATATTACCTTTTCACACAATGAAAATGCACTCAATACAAGACATATTGAACATACTTAGTATTTGAAACAATGGATTTAAATTTGGCACATTATGAGCACGCAAAAACTATTGTAAAGATCTTTTTTATACGACAATTTACGCCTTGTTCGGCATAGATATAATGAACCCGAATTTTTGGTTCTAATCCACATGAAAATTTATAAATAGATTTTACTTCGACAGTCATAACATAGGTGTCATCAATACCGACAATTCAGATGTCTCAACTTATACGGCGTCCCAACCTATACAACTCTCCCCTACTTATTAAAGTGATCTTATCCAAAAAATACACCTTACTAAGTTTACCGGACTAGCTCTTCATGCGGAAATAGAAACTCTTTTCAGGGGTAGGTTTTGGTGGACTATTTGGGTGGTATAGAGCCTCATCTCTAAGCAACAAAAATAAAAAATATATTAACAAACGATCCTCCAAAAATAATATCCAATTCAAAGTTTTTAAATTTTAAAATTTAAGTTTAAACAAAAATTATAAAATGAAATGGTATCGGTAAATAATTTCCGATACCAGTCCTCAGGTGGGTCGCTATCAGAAATCATTTGCTCGTCCCTCGACGTTAAATTTAATAACTTTTATGTTTTCACTTTCAAATATACAAACTCAAATTTATAATCTCAATTATTCTTTCTCAAAAAAGATCAATCAAACTACTTCCATTCAACAGCAAAATATTAAATAACTTGAAATAAATTCAAATTTTAAAAATATGCAGTAATACATAGTCTTAAAATCACTTTATTCGATCAAATAAAAAAAACATTACTCACAATACCGAAATTTCGCATAAAAGGATCACCACAAAGTTTCAGGGAATACAAAGTTTCACACCTGCTGTTGGCCATTTTGGGCCCAAAAAGCCTCATTTTAGTTTTTTTCCTGCCAACCTTACATTTTAAAAGTTTACAGCTTTATAAATCAAAATTCTATTTCAAAATAAATTAAAAAAAAAACATTAGAAGCCGTCAAATCCTTTCGTAACACGACAATATATTATTTTATTTACACCAAAATTTTGAGAAAAATATGGATATTCTGATTTTACATAAAAGTTTCCGTTTATTATTGATAGTTTTTTAACGTATGGATACGTAGCAAAGTTGGGCCCATAACCTGTTATTGTTTACGCTTATATCAGTGAAAACAATTTCCTGACTTTTCAAAAAAATATCTACATTATATTATTAAATCAAATAAGTTTAAAAGTAAACAAGTTAAATAAACGTTAAAATATAAAATTTATTTATATAAATAAATACTTATACAACTTAATTGATATAATTTATCACAAGTTAAGAATTAATATATTTATATCATTAAGATAGATGACTTTTGATGTAATGAAAAACAGGTCTTGGTGATTTGATTAATATACACATACCTACATTTAAATTATTTGACGCAAATATTAAATTTTGTCTTAGGCGGTCATTAAGTAATTGCAGGTAAAAATATTAAAAAAATAGTGAGCTACTTTAACTATTTAATTTTGGAGATAAAGCATTTGGTTACTATCAGATTTCCTATCCCAAGAATTGAACTTTTTTCTATTGACCATTGGAAAGAGGATAATTTTCCGAGTATATTAACACAAAAATTTTGTTAGGATTATGCAATAGTTGTCGAAATAAGGACATTTTAAAATTACGAAAAGCAGTTAGATGTAATATGTAATCCCTATGCGTGACGGTAACTAGCACGTTGAGTCCCCGCTCTTAATTTTGTTGACGGTACGTGTACTTTAATATACTCTTGATGTTGTTGTCAGTTGCAGTCATCACTACTCAGATCGACGCGGCCTAACCCGCGTAAGTGTATATTTTGATCCAAGATCTCTAACGCCCGTTACTCACTCACCAGATGAAGAGGATTAAAACACCTATAGGGCTTAACGCTTTGCATTGCCTTTCCGCTACGCTACGCTAGTTGCGGTCGACACCCGGACGAGTTCTATGGCTTTGACTTCCACCATTGGCGAGTTCTGCCATTCTACAGGATTATTTTTAAATTGCTATGTGTTAGGTGAAGGAGAAGAAGGAGGAGAGCGCCAAAGCGTCCAGAGGGTCTGTTTTATTTTTTTGCCTAACTCAACTACGACATATCATGCACTCGTGTTAAGACGTGTATCTAAAATACATGTAAAATTTACATTTTTAAAATTGATTTTTTTCGAAAACTTTTGCATTATCCTACAAAATTTTTGTTCTAGTGTGCTTAGAAAAGTGTCCTTTTACCAATTTTCAATAGCAAAAAGTTCAAATCGTGGGATAGGAATTCTGGCATATCCCTAGAATTTCATAGCACATTTTTTTATCAATTTTTGACCAAAAAACGTAATTTTCAATTTTTAATGTCGAGTTTTCTTATGATTATCTAAAGCAAAAGTGGTCTACAGATAAATAAAATTACACTATAATTCTATCTATTTTAACTATTTTCGACTATTTTTTTAATATTTGCCAATAGGTCAATTTCAGTGCATTTGCAATGGCAAATGTTAACATTGAAAGATTTTGATACTACTTACACATTTTGGGTATAGGATGTACAGGAAATTGTCAGTTTAATATGAAAACCTTTCTGTATGAATTTGCTCTTGTTCCGTTTGGAACATGTAGAAAACTTAAAGCATCTTTTGGAAACAGAAATAAAAGGTTTAAACAAAAAAAAATTTCATTCCGAGTTATTTCCCCGCAGACTTCACTACATAATTACTGGACTATAGGGGCTCACAATACATTTAGCTTCAGGCTGCAAAAAAGTCAGATCCGCCATAAAATAAATTATACGCAAAATTTAACAAATAAACAAATAATTTATGCAGAAGCACTTTATAATTTTACACGTAATTATAATAGGTGCAAGTTATTTCCGTAACGCATCTAATTCATTTGATTACCCAATTGATTTTATGTCACCTTCAAGCGTGATTGTAACCTTGTTCTAACCAAATAACACACCCTAAGAGACATTAAACATACATTTTTGGAATCATGCAATGTTTTAATAACACATAATTTTAATATTAATTAGCACAGAATAGCGGCATTACGGCTAATGTGTTAGGTTACCAATTAGGTGTGCGCCTGAAATCTACATCCGCATGTGAATTAGCACTTATTATTTTAATTAAAATAATAATTTTTGATCATAAAAAACTAGATACTAAGTAAAGTAGTTATTAAATGGTAATATACTAAGGTAAAATTGCCTAATTATTATTTTTATTTTCCGTATTTCGTTCATATTTCAAAAAAAGAAAGCTATACCCAAATTGCCAAAAATGTCATCCTCGATTGGTTAGAATTCTGTCATCTCTCGCCGAGCTCCCTTGTGTTTTCCATTTTTTAACATCGTACTCGCATTGTAGTATTATGTCTTCGTGTCAGGTGTCATGTGTAAGTTGGTCAAAATTAATGACAACTTCAGAATCGCTAGAGGATTCCATGCAAAACTTTGTTAGGTTGTCATATTTTACTAATTTATCTAATCGATCTGAGAAACTCACATAGAAATGTTTTACATCTGAAAAGCCCTATATAAAAATCTTAAAATATTATCAATGCTATATTAAGGGAACTCCTAGAGCAAGTCAGTACGCGCTGTAATACAAAGCAATCGCTAACTTGTTTTATTTCATCTATTAATTAGTTTTAATTACTTTTAAACTGGCGGAATAATCTTTCACTCGCAGCGCTTTTAATTTCTTTAATGATTTAAGCAAAAATCAGTAAATCTTTTTTTGCTTAGCTCACTACTTCAAAGGAATTGACGTTTTTTAACGGATTTTTAGATTATTACTTATCTTTCTTTGCTTCAACTTGTTGTTGCTCTACTGTCTTATGCTGTTAACCCAATGATAGAGCGCTCGACCACTGAAGTGTAAGTATCAGTTCAAAAAAACTAATGTGGTTGTCGGCTTGAAAATCAATATTGCAGGGTGATTACTTTATTTAATGTAATTAAATTTAAATGTTTGCTTATCAATTATTTGGGGGTTTTCGTGTACTATCTTAATTTAAAAAAATGAGAATACTAAGATTAATCAGCATTGTATTAAAAAAATGAGACAGCAAGTCAGAGATGGAATACGTCGACGCGCTACATCGCGTCGGCGTCGTGTGAGTGATCAACTTCCCTATAAAATTTTTCAGTAGGTAATTAACGAGTTCTAGTTACTGTGAAATTTAACACTTGCGTATTTTATCAATTATTAGAAGCATCAATACTAAAATACGATTTCGGCGATGTAACTTTGGTTTTTTATTGCCTCAATATCAATCGCCTTGGAGTTATTAATCGTTGTTGAACGTGGAAGATTTTGCTAACTTCTGGATATTACATCACCGTATTTGATTATATATTATTATATTGACATATAATATTATACGTTATTATATTGTTATATTGACATATATTAATAGATATTTTTCTATCTCACCTAATTCAAATCTGACGTGCAGAACATACTAAGATTGACTCACTGCATGACTAATGAATTCAATCTCGTCCACGGTTCTTCACGTGGATTTGATCTTGTCAAACTCAGATTGACAAATAGAAATTAAAAATTAAACTTATTATTTTTTCAACTGCCTTCTAAAACTTCTTATATAATCAATCGATAAACTCGTGAAGCACATAAATTTAAATTTATTCCGCCTTTAAGCTCCCATTTAACTTTCAACACGTTAATTTAACGTCAAAATGTCGCTTGAACTAACGTGTTTTTAACGTAGAATGTTCAAAATACGTTAATTTAGAAATATACTAGAGTTACTATATACAGAAATAGAGTTAGAATTTATTTTATTATTAAATATATAATTTTGTAAATTGAGTATTTGCAACGTTACAAATCGCAACACCAGTTATACATCAAATGGAGATTTGAAGTAATACCATGTATTACTTATAAGATTGTGTATTACACCAGACAGAAATCAAAGTAGAAACAAATCGAATAAAAACACGTGAATACCAAATTAAATTTCATAGAAAAAATTCGTTGAGCTCTCCACAATTGTAGTTTTGCCGGTTCTTGATCTCAAAACTTTTATTTTGCACATCAAGTCGAGTAACATAAGATATGGTTTACAGCTGTCAGACTTTCAAGCTTGATTTTGTACAAAACTTGCAATAAAAATATAATTTAATGCTATATGCTGAGTATAACTGAATATAATAGAGCAGATCAGTCGTCTTAGCAATAATCTTATTTGCGTAGAACATTTTGTTGAAACTATTCTCCTGTAAAATTTCCTGGCTTTTTATTTGCTAAAATATTTGTAATTAAATATGCACAATATTATGTACATATTGCACGTTGCAGTGATTAAATGCTTGTCTAATAACTACATCATATTAATTTGATGTTAGGTTCACTCATCCCAAACAATTGATTTATATTTACAGCAGTTTGAAACGGGTTAAATGTGCCAACACGCCGAAATTTACAGGCTAAAATTAGTCTGCGTATGTTTTTGACACTTTTAAACCGTTTCAAACTCCTGAAGAAACAAAGAAACTGCCAACGCCTTTTCTTTTAGCATCCTTTGACAATTGGAGTTAATAAATCAATAATAAAGTTTATGTTTTCAAACAATCATTATTGTATTAAGTAAGCTTTTTACAAAACCAACAATTCAAAAATTGGCCGCATGGCGGCGTTACTCTATGTTTTGCATTAATCGAATAATATAAATTATAAAACAGCAATATCGCGTTATAACTATGTAAAACTGCGTTTAGTCGCTTAAACAATTTGCGTAAATTTAGATTGGTCTGAATCGATAAGTTTGCGCAAATTGTTTAGGAGTTCAACATCTGTACCTACTTCTGTTTATTCTTTAAGAATAAATGAAATTTTAAATTGTATCTTTCCCAAGTAATTGGTGTTCTGACCAATATAATTTATATTGGGATTTGACAAGTAAATAGCAAGGTCGCAATTTTAAATCACTCGCTGTGTATTAGCCAATAAGATCCATCTTAACCATACAATGGATTACGATTACTAATCAAAATTTAAATTCGCAAAAAATTAAATCTCATAATAAATCCACATCATTTGCACACTATCAAAATGTGTTTAGATTGTAGAACTAACTACGTGAGCTTGTGTTCGGGTGCATGTCACAGCGGAAAATTTGCATAGGTATGATGCAGTAAATGAAGATAATGTAAATTGTATCTAAATAATGTAGAAATTATTAAGCTTTATTGTGTGTTCAAATGCAGACATACGTAAATATTTAAATTCGATTTAAAAATTTTTAATATAGGTAACACAAAAATTTATTTTAACAAATTTTATGCTATTTTAGCTTTTGTCACACTTGGTTGTTTAAAATATAGAGTAATCCAGCTTGTTTTCATTTGTACTCATCCTTATCAAAGCTATAAAATCTCCTTTACTTCTCAGTGGGCATTGATTTATTTCTCTGTTCTGTGTTTGTAATTTCCATTTACAATAATTTGAAAGACTGCTGTTTCTAAACCAAAAAGCTTACTTTAATTTTTTGTAAGTTTTCAGTTTTGCTTTATTATTAATGGGAGAATGAAAAGTGCGGTTGCAATAATTTTCCTGTTCTTTTATATTTCTGTGAAATTGCGCGACAAGAAACTTTTCAAGTTATATATTGGAAGCTATTCAATTATTACAGTCAATGTGACTTTTTAAAGTTTCTTTTACAAATTTGAAAAATAGAAAATTCATTTTTCGCGAACTCCGACATTGCAAAATATAAAATAGCTTTTCAGGTAAAAATTATTACGACAGTATTGTTTACTTGGGATAGATTTATTCAACCCCGTATAAATTAACAAATTTTTTAGTATAATTTCACCAACCAAAATAAATCCAATTGCAAATGTAGATTAAAAAAACCTCAATATGTATAATTTTTGATCATATAATCATTATTGGTTAATCAAAAATAGCTGTTTGTGACAACCAAATTTGTTTTTTAACAACTAAATTACAAATTTAAGAGCAAAAATTTAAAGCATTTATTGAACGTTTCAGACCAAAACACGTCAGCTTTGCAAGATCTCATACGCTGACATCGTTTGATGATGCTGTGGTTTCCTTAGGTACATCTTCTAGTTATAATAACAAGATTGTGCGGAGTCAAGAACGTTTATTGCCATTGCTAGGTCTTCGAAGATCATCAGAATTTCCTCCTATTACAAGTCAACCCACACCAACCGATAATGCCTTCATTTTAGGTAAGTGCATTTGCTTGATAATTCAATTATTTCCTCATGACGATGTTTTTTAAAATATAATTTTCTGTAAGTGCATTAAGCGATTTCTAATAGTAATTACCACGGTGCGCCGGTTGTTTTAGGTGTATTAAATTTTACTCAAACTGTTAATTAAATAGTATACATATTTACAACGTAATTTCTAAATATTAGTTTGGAGATTTTGCAATTTTCTCCAAGTTGTAACTTCATAAGATGAAATGTAGGTAACTCCCAATAGGAAGGTATTTTGAAAGATACTCTGATGTACCAAAATTTATTAGTTTTATTTGTAAAACTGTCGCACAACATTTTCAGTATGCTTTTCCGATATATACTCATATAAGGTGACTGCCAGTCTAACTAAGCCTTAAGGCAATACATGCTTTACAAACTAAGAAATAAATCAATAAAGGTAAGCATGTTAACGTAAAAAAGCTACATTTTCTTATTATCTAATTAATCAAAATAATGATTATATTGTTATATTATATTTTCTAGCCTTGCAAATCTATAATTTTCTCTTATTTATCACTTTGGTTGATTACACAGTGGTCTGAAAGCACTAATCTGCGAAACCAGTAGTCGGTTAGCTCTAATAAAGATAGCGTTGGTTATTTAAACAACAAAAAGAAAGCAATGACCAATGTATCGGTATTAGAGAGGATAAACGGCTAAAAATTTTATATGCTGAAATCCTTAATTAATGTGTTCTTCATACGTTAACGTATTTTTTAACGTGAAAAGTTCATTCTGGATCCCATACTTATTATAAACATTTAGAAATTTTTAACTTTTTATTGAGGCAAATCGCAATAGCGCTGGTCGTGAATAGATTAACGAGATTGCAATTAGAAGCGATCGAAGAGCTGGTTTAATCACTAGTTTACATCTAAAATTAATTAATTAATACAATTGCTTAACGGTAAACATCAGAATCTTGAAGAGTATAAATATAAAATAGCATCACACTACCCTTACTTGAAGAGGAATTTCTCGAATTTTTTTTTTCAAGCTAATATCTATATATGCTTTATCATAAAAATTAAAGTAAAAGAATTAACAGGAACAAAAAAGTTTGGTTCTGTTCTAGAACGAAGTGAATGTAAAAAGTCACCTCATCAGCACACCTTACGAGTATCAACCAAATAAATAGAAAGCACAATGAAGTAGTGAATAAAATTAAAAGTAATAAAATGTGAATGTTAACATCAAACAATGCATGATACGTTAACCAAACGAATCTTAATAAATTTGCCAAGAAGAAGAAAATGTGTGCCTAAATACCTTACAATATCTAATTAAATTAAACTAACTTAAAAGTTCTACCAGAAAGTTTGCAATAAATTAAAAGGTCGGGAGTGAAGTACATGCATAACATTTAAAACATAATTTCTATTTGGCTCAAAATTCCAAAACATGATACGAGTAGCTAAATAAATTCTAATGATATAATTACTTGAAAGAAACTGAAATTTATAAGCAAGCAAGAATAAATTAATGTTATGCAATTAATTATTGAATTTTTAAGATACAAAATTTATGAGTGTAAACAGTAACAAGTAATTTATACAGAGTCAATTAAAAATAATTTAAGAATATAAAGTATAATTGTAATTTAATTTAATTTTTAGAAAGAAGGACCATTATATTTTAATATTTTTGTCGTTAGCCTAACTGCAACCCAAAAATGAAGGTTTTAAGATTTCTAGGCAAATGTAACTTTTGCAAATAAGTTTGTCCATCTTAGTATTGTTAGAACAAATACAGTTAAAAATTATCAAAAAAATACTTCTATAAACATTTTCGTTTTGATAAAACACTCCGTATCCTGGCGTAATGCATAGCGGTGAATAAGCACAATACACAAACTGCGTTAACTAGGTGATTGGTTTAATGTTGTGTGAAACTTCTATATTTAGCACTAATTAATAGATCCGTAACACCATTTTCCTAGCAAGAAAGAAAATGAAGCGTACTCAATTCTATGTATGTGCCGACTTGCATAGCTGTTAATAATTTTGTAAGATTACAAACCACGTTGATTTCCGAATACAAACCCATTTTTAGTAATTATTCATTGATTATAAATAGCAACAAGAATATTGAAGAGGTTCTAACGATTGAAAGGGTAGAAGGGTGCAATTAGGTGTTATATTTTCTAGAATTCTATTTTTAGAAGGGAAGTTATTTGATGCATCGTGATGATGTGCTAAAAATTGTTTACCTTTACTTAGAATTAAGCTAAAAATTTTAATTAAAATAAGCAAAAAATAGTACTTGCCTATGTCACACTTAGTTGCAAAATGTAATAAATATTCTATACGAAAACGCTCTGTATATTATTATTTTAAAAGTTTCAACGAAGGAACGCTTAGCATTAGGTAAAAAAACTGGCGTCAAATAAGAACAATAAACTAATAAAATACAAAAAGAATAAAAAGGCAAACATGCAACTTCTGGCTTGATTGAGTTGTATAAATTAATACAAAAATACAAATTATATATTTGGCAGCTGATAATGAATAATACAAATATTATTTAATATAAATGCTTATATCACGAAATTTTTATGGTACTGTATTATATAATTCAAACAACAATAAATTTAGAAATTCTAAAATTTTCTGCGGTACATTGCAAAAAATATATGTATTAAAAGGAGAACTGTCTAAGAAATAAATTACTGATAGGAAAGCGTGCATTCTCACAGATAATGTCACCTCCACTCACCAAAGTGTGCCTAAATTAAAAGAAAATAAATATTTTTAAAAAACTTAAACAAAGTAAATTAGTGTCAGCACTAATGGTTTAAATTAAAAGTTTAAAATTATCTTAAAGTTTGCATTAGTTTTCCTCCTTCGGACTATTAATTAGTGATAATATCAAAAACATTAAAATTTGATAAATGTAAAATTTCATACACTTTTGTTTTAAATATTCAACGCGCGACCATCTTTTACATTTTTCAATCGTAGGTATATCTCTGTGATATATTGCATTTCGAGAGGGCTTTATTGAATGCTGTATTGATTTTTTCAAACTTGGTAGGTACTTACCTAACATATTTTTTATCAAATTGTTTGTAGTATGCCATAACTTATATTTTGTCAATTGTAGTGCGTATTTTTGAAGATTTACAAGTCTACCAAGCAATATTTTATTCAAAGTTATATATTTTTGCCACTGTTTCGATAATAAAATTTCATTCAGCTATATGGAAGCAATATTTCTTATTTTTATTAATATCTAATAAATTACATAAAATAAAAAATTACGAAAGTCCAAATTAAGAAACTTGGATATACTTTTGCATTAAACCATATAAAAATTAAAATCCCTACGGTAAAAGCTTAGTGGCACAATATATTGCAAAAATTTTAGTGCCACATTATTAAAGCAGTAACAGATTCCAATTCCCCAAAATAAAATAGTTTTCTTCACGAGCAACGGATAAGAATTACATCCAGCTATAAATTAGCATTTTATAAAATGCCAAGACAAACTATAAAGATTTTTACTCTACAGTTTTATCGCTAAATGATTATTATAAGATTGACAACGTCGCCGTCGCCGTCGTTGAGTGATTGATGACGTCAGCGTTTTCAACTACTCGTATTATTGAACAATAAAAACCAAAACTAAAACATTTACCGAAGCATAAATCCAGGATATAATGAGGTACTTATACAAAAGATATTTTGTGAAAAATTCGATTCTTTGAATGTTCTTTTTCATGTGACATGCTCAGATTATTTTTGGCGCAACTTATATTGAAGTATTCACATTACTATCAGAATAATTGATGTAGGTACTTCTTGAATTATCGAGCTCGGTAATTCTTTTGTATAAATTTTCATAATAGCTAATAGTATCAAATAATTATAAAATAAACTCTCTTACAAAGACAGTTTAGAGATTAGTCTTTACTGTAATATTAAATTATTGAAGTTTTGTGTTAGTAGTGTTAGTTTTTTAAAAGCAGATTGACTTGACAGAATATCAGCAAAACTGATCAATTTCGAGATAATTAAAATCTTGTTTAATCAAGGGTTGAATCAACCCAATAAGCATACGATTAATTTTTACTTTATTTATTAATAACCAAGAGGTAACCATTCCTGTAATCTCTCGTACTTTGAAGCTGTAAGCAGCTGAAATTATTTGATAGTCATCACTTCATCAGTAAACTTTGTCCTTGTCTGTAGAACCAGTAAACCAGAGTAATTCCTGTGATCATCTGTATTCAACTTGAAATGATCTAAGATAATTCCAGTAATCTTCTGTACACTTAACAAGTAATTATACTTGCTACTGGGGTACTTATGCAATGTCCACATGCATGTTCAGGTCTGTAACTTCCACCTTAATCTCCAGTTTTATTCATTTTGTTAGCTGTTCATAAAATTAATAACATTATTGGATATTTTTTCATTATTTGATTATTATACACTTAAATAATGCACCTACTAAAATTCTGCTTGCACCAATAGATTTTTTGCGCCTATTTACATAGGAAAACATACAGAATGTATCAAATAAATACGTACGGTATATTTTAAGTCGACATTTAGATTTTACACAATAAATCGACTATATTTTCTTTAATACTCGAATAAAAACTTAAATAATATACCTACTAAGATTCTGCTTGCACCAATAGATTTTTTGCATCTATTTGCATAGGAAAACATACAGAATGTATCAAATAAACACGTACGGTATATTTTAAGTCAACACTTAGATTTTACACAGTAAATCGACTATATTTTCTTTAATACTCGAATAAAAACTTAAATAATGTACTTACTAAAATTCTGCTTGCACCAATCGATTTTTTACACCAATTTACATAGAAAAATATACAGAACATATCAAATATCAAATTAATGTTAAATTAACTTGTTTAATTAAAAACTTTTTTATTTATAATATTAAAGTATTTTTTAAATATTGATTAAAAACAATTTATTTTAAAAGCAAAAAAAAATGCTTTAGTGATGTCTACCATTAGTTGCTTAATATACTAAATAAAATTTAAATTTTGTAGCTCATCTGTAATTGTCAAACATAAAACTATTTCAAAAAAAAAATAACTAGCACATAATAAAACATTATTGTTTTAATTATATTTAAATAATTTTAGCTAAAACAAAGAACCATTTTAGTTCCAGTTGCGGTTTAATTCTTGAATTATTATTTTAATGAAATTATACATAACATCAAATTTGATAAGCCTTACGCTATTATACAGTAGCTACGACTCACAGTGTGTTTTGGCTAACCACTTCATTTTAAGAAGGGTTTTTCAAAGTAGATTACTTCGGTGGTTTGCCATTGCCCGCCGAGGGAAGACAATTAGAATAAAGTTCTTGCTCTACTCGAGCTTAAAACAAGGATCTCCGCTTAGTAGTCGAAGCATTTAAGCATCGAACCGTAACCATCCTCTACACTATTACAGTATATTATGTCTGATTTTATCAAAAAATTACATCAGGTAATTTTTAGAATTTTTGTGTATTTCTCTGTAATATTGGGTAATTTTTAAAAATCCCGAGCTTAGGACCTTAGGATTAGGATCGAATTCGTTTTTTCACGAATTTACCTTTTGTGGCGACTCACTGATTTTCGAATTAACAGAAAAACATGATTCGAACAACCTTGATTCGTTGAAATTTTTACCAATCAAGCATTGGTGAATTGTATAAAATAAATTGTATTAATTAATTTATTAAATTATTGGTTTATTTAAATTATTAAAAGCACTTAAAAAGAGTGACGGTAAATCAGTACGCTCCTTAAGCGGCAATTTTTTTTTTTTTACTGTTTATCCAATAAATTTAAAAATTGTTATAAATGGTGATCATGGCTAAGAAAAGTTGTACCTAGATATATGGTTATTATTTTACTCAAATATACAATACGACCATACAATAAAACAGTATAATATATCCAATATTATTCAACAGTCAAGAATAAAAAAAAAATACATGGAATCCAATCAACCTAATTTGTTTAAATAAATTTTATGATTTCATTATGTAAGTTTAAATTTTATAGATTTGTTTTGAAATTTTTATTATTAACTTTTATTCATTTGTTTATAAATTGTTTATCCGAGGTAAACTATTAGTTGACCAATATATCGTTAGTTGTTTTTATGCGGAAAGAAAATTTTGATTTCTACCGATGAAGGTTTAAAAGAGGGAAATCTAGTTTTAAAAGTTACTGCATTGATAACAGTATTTTATAAATACTTATACCTATAATACAATTATAGATTTTATAAATAATAGCTGAAATAAATTATCAAAATGATAAGATACGGTGAGATTTTATCGAGAAATTTGTAAGAGTGTATGAAGATAATTTAATAGAACTTTTGAAAGAAACGGGAAAGTTGGAGAATACGAGATAAATGAGATTAATAATTAAATACAATTTGTAATTCCATTAAAATTGTAAAATTGTATTTAATTATTTAATGTTAAATTATAAAGAGTAGTTTTAACTAAAAGTCATACATATAAAATTATGAAAAATGGTTAGAATATTTGAAATATTGTAACACAGTTATGTTGATAAATTAAATACTTTAAATTTTAATGCATAAAATTAAAATAAATTGACACTTTTCAACATATAAAATTTTGATGTTTTTTATCGCGTTTGAAATACAATACTAAATTTAAAGAAAAATTACTACAATATACATGTATTCATTTCTTATTCTACGTTAGTTGTGAGACCTAAGCTACAGTATTAGTAAGTTCTCTGAGGCAGTTTGCTAAATTTATCCTCAAATGTGCCTTTGACAACGTTTTATTTTAATTCAATTGAACAAAATTTAAACAAACATTAAACATATAACAATACTTTTAAAACTTCTTGATATGCTGAGAGACTCTGCCTAATGCGTATTCATTAGCATTACTTTATTTTTAAATTGAATTGTACAAAAAATTTAACTCTGCTTGTATTTAAATTAGATGCTTGAACGTTAGCAATTAATCGCGCTAACTACTAGGTCAATGACTGTGTTTTATATTGTTGTGAAACAAAATATTTCGACCCACCCTGTGCAAAATTGTAAAAATTTGTTAATTTTATTTTTAAACGTTTGAATTGGTAAAAGTGCAGAGTAGGGAGAAAGGATAGAGATAAGGGCTTTTTTGGCCAACTATGACCGACAGCGGGTGTGAGAATTTGTATGCCCGCTGAAATTTAATTTTTGATACGTATTATAATTTTGAGTAATATTTTGATTCTAATTTTGAATAAAGTGATTTTGATGCGTGTGCATTATTTTTGAAATTTTGAATTTTGGATTCGTTTATTTGGATTTATTTTTAACGTTTTGCTACCGAATCGAGCAATAGTGGCGTTAATTAATTGGATGGGTTTGGTTAATTTGGATTGATTTAAAGAAAGAATAAGCCCAAATAATAAATTGTATTTGCATTGTAAAATTAAAATATTATAAAATTATATTTGTAAGTACGAGCGTGTAGCGAAATTGATAAGCCGACGAATTGATAGTGGGAAATCAAAACTTCAATCCCTTTATAAAAAGGCGCCCTCCGGTCCTGTTTTATTTTTTCACCTTACGCAAAATAATTTAAAAAAATCCCTGAAGAATGACAGAACTCGCCAAGGGTGGAACTCGAAGCCATAGAACTCGTCCGGGTGTCGACCGCGACTGAACAACATTAAGAGTATATCAAAGCACACGTACCGTCAACAAAATGAGCCGTCACCGACGAGACCGTACCTCAACGTGAGACCGACCGTCACGCATCGGGGTATATCATATTACATCTCCCTGCCTTTCGTAGTTTTAAAATGCCGTTATTTCTACAACTATTGCATAATCTTAAAAAAAATTTGTGTTAATATACTCAGAAAATTGTCCTCTTTCTAATGGTCAATAGGAAAAAATTAAATTCTTGTGATAGGAATTCCGACAGTAACCTTATTTTGATTGACAACGAAGACAATATCGTCAAAGGAATTCGCTCCTGAGGTCGAATTGCTTCACCGCGATAGGAGCTAGTCAAGGTGTTTTTTTTTAGTGTGGTAAAAAGTTTGATTGATAAAAGAAAAGAAAATCAATCAAATACCACCACAATATATATATATTTTGTATAAAATAGATCTTAGTTCAGCGAGCATTTATATTTTCTGGATCTTTAAATATTTATGAGAGCAAGTAGGTACAAAATGTTGTGTTTTAAAACGTTAGAATCTTTATTTTATTTATTTTGTAAATTATTTTGAAGTTTGTTTTGTTTTTATTGTAATTATTTATTTGTAAGTAAACTGTACATAATGTTTTAATTGTAAATAATTAGGTTAGCAATAGAAATAAGTGGGAGAGAATGTGTTCAGCAAGGTTAGCCTTAGTCAGACGCCCTGAGCGTTCACTAACGGTGGGAGTGTTATTCCCCGCTATAATAAGTTTAATTTTGATAATTTTTAATATTAAAAAAATAGAAGTGATTTAATTTCAATAGAGGGTTGTTTTTATTTTAATTAGTGCAAGTGCTAAAAGAATTGATTAGAAATTTTGAAGAAAGTAGATGTTTTTAGCCGTTCGTGATAGTATAGCACAACGAAATGGTACGACCAGTAGTGGGTCGCACGTGCAAGCCCGATACGATGAGGTAACATAAAATTTTATGCATACCAACGTTTAAAAATTAAAAATTAAAACAAAAATAAAACGATACGAAAATTTACATTTTAAATTTAAACTTAAAATACTAAAGAAGAGCATCTTGCTAAAATTAATAATAGATGTACGCAAGCGAGATAATTTTTGAGTAAATTAAAAATTGACAAATTTTAATAGCTGGGGTATTGCAATACATATAAATAAGTACACATTCAGGTAACTCTGACTACCTAACTTGGTCCGTTGATCTTCTTGTCAACAAAAGATATAAAAAAAAACAGACATTGCAAACCTAGAACTTTGACGTAGGAAATAACAAAAACCATCAAATTTATTTGTTCTCTGAAACGCGAAGATGTTCATAAAAAAAGAAAATTAGGCTCTTCTTGGGCCACCGGTAGTTCATCATTCGAAAACCGAAAATGTTTAATCTTGTTCTGTGCAGCAGATGAGAATGAACACCGTTCAAGAAGGTTCTTGTTATTTTGTAGATCTTCTTTATAATAAAGAATCTTACTAAAGACAGCTAAAACTCAATATGCTAGTGAGATCACCAGAATTAAACATACCATCGTCCTAATGCAATTCAAAAGAGATTTGTACATATTATGCAAGTTATGAAGCTTAACACTTTAATTTTTGAATAACATTAATCTTTCGAATTGATAAAACCAAATTGATAGCACTACAATATTCAACTTCAATATTACGACAGGAAAATGTAATTTAATATAAAAAGGTCTTTAATAGTTAACCGATATTGTTAAACATCATATCTGTGTCATCTTAAAAGAAAAATATGATTGTTACATCAATATTGAACTAAATTTCTTGGCATAAATATTTTGACTTTTAATCAATATGACCAGTTTTCTATAAACTATTCGGTGAACATAAAATTTTATAAAGTTTAAACTTTTATTTGAACATTTCAAAAAATTACAATTCGCACAATTTGGTACAAAATAAATTTTGGTTGGGCACATTCACAAAATACAATTTTCAAATTTTAGGACTGTGTTAAAGTATCATTTAAATAAATCTATTTAATATTTTTGAAAGGTATTGTGTATTTTTTTATTTTTTTATTTTTTAATTTTGTCAATTTAAAAAATGAATCGGTTAGTCAATGTATGATCAGCGGATGTGTTACAAATGCCAGTACTTACAGTGGATACTTTAGCCGGTCGATACTTGAAAACTATGCAAGTAAAAAAATAGACTATTTTGATTAGTTGATTTCTTACTTCATTACTAACTATAAAGAAAGAAAAATAATAAATTTCAAGAAATGATTAATATTCCACCAAGTTTCGTTAATTTCAATAATGTTTTGGTGGAGTTCTATGTAGTCTATTTGTCATTCCATTTATAAAATTAACTAACTTTTCCCAAATATTAATTGTACTAAGCCGCCAAAAGTTACAAAATAAAAAAACTTAACATGTCGAACTTTATCTTTGTAGAAGCTTTCTATTTTATTAATGTATTTACCTATGAAATATTTTTATTAAATCTGAAATCAAAGCTTTCTGCGGTAAAATATAAAACAGTTTCGCAAACAACAGCAATATCTACTTTTCTGCTTTGAAGATTTGCGTAGCTTAACGTATTCTTAACACACAACCGCTCCTCCCCATATAAACTTTTACGCACCCTTGAAAAAATTATGTGACTGTAAAAATCGACCGAAAATATAACAAGTACTTGAAAATAAGTAAAAAAATTGCTTTTTGCTAGTATAGCTACTTTTATTTCACATCTTAATCAAAATATTTTCAGTTGGACTTTCCCATCGTTCACAAATTAGATATTACAATTTTATTGTAGATTTTTACTCGTACTTACGATCAAAGTTGCTTTGAAATTTAAAAATTAATATTTTTATGTAAACTTGAAGATAATAAAATCTTTTGCAGAGTGCTGAGTAATAAAAGCACCATCATTTGTGCAATAAAAATTGCATGTAAAAGATTATTTTTATTTTTTAAATTACAAAAATCTCTGAAATTACTTTGTTCATAATATTTTTATTTGTAAAACTAATCTTGCATTTTTCATATTTCGTTGTTTTTAGTCTGCTTTTATGCTCGATGCGACTATTTTTTTTGCTATGAGATTATTTGTTTTAAACTTCTTTATGCAGAATAGCGAAAGCCTTATGTTTTGTCTTCGTGTTTGCATGTCTTTCCGTATAATTCAAACTCTTAATAATTTAGCGAAATTATTATCTATTTTATTTGAGCGGTTCCTTCATTCCGCCACAAAAGATTTTCTAAATAAATCACTAACTTGATTTATAAAAACCTAAACTAATCTACACTTTTTTTTTCTTTTTTGTTTAGCTTTGAGCAGATGTATGAGAATCTGAACACCGACTAGATGTGATTCAGCAGTGTAAGGTTTTACCTATTAAACTTCCACCCACACCACGCATCTAGGTATTTGCCTTTCGACATTTCTTCTTAATGGTTGAAGCCTTGCCCTCCACACGTCTATTAGTCTCTGACGTGTGTTCTTTCTCTTTCTTAACAGAGAATTTTGCAGCTGCTTCCTCATATCTTTACTCTTCCTCTTTATATTTTAATATTCTTGTTGAATCATCTCCCAGTTTCTTGCGCTCACCAACATTGTAGGAACTGTATTGTCGGGGGTGATTATATCCTCATTTCCAGCGCGAGGAATTGTCTAAAGCGCCCCCAACGCCAACATTTGAAGAATATATGGATTGCATCATCATATTTATTGAAGCACTCACCGGTCAGCATTTGGATGAAGTGGTAGTAGCTCAGTTTACCGTACTTTCTTGAGACCCATATGTTTATAGTAGAGATGAGTCTACTAGTTTATCAAGCGTGCGATTGATGACGTGTTCGCTGACGCCTTTGCTAAGACCATCTTGATATCAGCTGTAAATGTTATGTTTTTATCTATTAACACTCCGAGAATGGTTACTCAGCTCCTGAAGAATGAAGGGGTTGTTTTGGCTATTGGCTCTGGGGAATGTTTTTCAGCGATTCTTTTTTTTTGATTTTGTGTTCTAAGAATATGATCACCGTGATCTCCTAAACTCTAGATGGTGTGAGTCTGAGAGTATTCCTGCTCAAATTTTGTTTGTACTATTTTATAAGCTAGTTCCCAGGAATCTTTCCTTGGTTGCAGGGTAGCTTTTACTCTAACCCTGTATTGAATGTTAGCTGTCACCCTTCTATTGACCGGCAGCCTTTGTGCTTGCTTCCTGAGCCTCGCGGCAGTATTCCTCGCCTCCGCAATCTTTTATATTCACCAGTGTACCGGGTATCTACAGTACCCTGGTCTCCTGAACATCGATTGATGTCTTTGAAGGCTCAATTTATCACAGCTGCTAGCCCTTTGACGTCTACGTTGTGATGTCCACGTCTAATGCTTCCTTGAACCATGGTAGGTTCAACCTATGTGATGCTCATACATTCACGAGTTCCTTAGCAATACCCGCAAATTTCACCCTGAATTGCAAGTATTTATAATCATTCCAGTTGAAAATTCTGTGGATAAACGAGATTAAAGCGAGGGTGATGTTCACGTTATATCCAGACCCTCTTTCAAAGAAGGTTGGGGATCTTACCATCATTGCGCACTCATAGCAACAATAGCATATGCCAACCCTGTCCTCTAGGGTCTTTCTCTGGAGAACCTCACTCGAGCGATTTAGAGTAAAAGTTGCTTCTGACCGTCACCAGTTGTTTCGTACCTTAGCTGCATGGAGATCCAGTTGCCACTAGTAATTCTGTAGTGAAGTGGACAAGAAATGTATAAGCAAAGTCTTCCCGTCTTCTGCTGTCTTGTATGCTTCATATGCTTCATACATGTAGATAGGCGACTCAGATAAAAGAATCACGTAATCTTCAGGTCTTTTACCGCGGCAGGGACAAGGTCAAATGCTTTGTGGGTGCTGTTCAGATTCACCTACAGGAACTGGATCTCTTTCTTTCTTGAGAAAGAAGCAGCTTGATTTCCCTCGCGCATCAAAGCATCTAAAAAACTTTACCACTTTGCCACGGTGCCATAAAATCGACGGAGACAGCCCTAGCCTCTTGGGTAGGCTCATTTACTACATAGCCAGATCTTCACTAAATTATTATACCGACCAACTTATAACTATAAATTAAGTAAAAATTGAAACTTTGAATAATATTAACACATTTTTATTAGCTGTTGACAAATTTTTAAAATCTTTCTGAAACTTATAAATTTCATTCATAAACAAAAAATGTTACAATTTTTATTTTCAAGAAATAGTTTTGTTTTTTAAGTCCCTACTCAATTTCTGAAAGTCATATAAGTATGTTTTACAAATGTGTCAAATAAATAAGTTGTTATTTTTCTATTCAATGCGACCCGACGGCGACGTTTAAAAAAACCATAACATTTACGGTCTTAAAACCTTAAACATAATTTTATAGCGGAAGTCTTGGTTAAATATACATAAGAAATTCACAATGCGGGATTTTTGGAAACAACCCTTTGATGAGCTTCTCGATAAATTGACCTATAAAAACTCATTTTCTGTAATGGTACGTTTTGCAGGTATTTTTTTAATTTATTGTTTTACGAAAAATAAAAAATAGGAGAGTAATTGATTAGTCGTTGGTCAGCGATCAAGAGTTATTACACGAATTTAGTGACTCAAGATAAAAGTTATTTTGCTATAAAAAAAGTATAGCAATTGTTAGATAAAAATATTTTATTACATTGCAGTACTCAACAGTAAACATAACACATTTGTATATATTTACAACATTTTGAGTATTTTTTCTAGGTAAACCAATATTTACTAAAATATTGCTTTACGTAGTCTACTAGGGATTTACCCGATCTATGGATGAAACCGTTGTAAGTCTCTTATACTTCACCCTAAAGGTCATCCAAGGATCCACAAAAGTTTACAAATTGGTAATTCTACTTGTTTATAAAACGTTTATTTCTCTGTAATCGCTATGGCTATGCTTCGACGGTAAGCGAGAGTCGTGAGTTGGTACAAGATGTCATAAAAACATAAACTAAACTACAAAGGTGACACTTAATTTTGCTGAATTCAAATTTCATGTTTTTTAGTTTTACCACTAAAATAATTAGAAAATATGCAAATTTTTTTTTCTTCTAAATTCTATACCACTATTTATTTCTACCTCGACGATAGAAATAGTCAAATAGAGTACACTAGTATTATAATCCTAGTACAGCACACATGAGCAAGTTGTTAATATTTAACTTGATATAACTCCCCAAACAAGAAATCGGATTACTATTGGCTGTTTACTAATGAAAATATTGCTTATATTTTTAATTGTGAGAATTTTATTTTGTACTTGCAGTTCTCGCTGTATGTATACGAAAAACTTATTTTAAAAACCGTTCTAATAAAACCGACAATTGTATACGGTTAATAAAAATTACATTTCAGACGCAGTGGAGTAATAAATGTTCTTGAGAGTGGAAAGAGAGTAAAAAATAAAGCGTACATAATATTGCTATGGTATAACATGGAAGTAAACATACCTTAAATTTCAATTCACATAAATTATTTCGTAGCAAATCTGGAATCCTGAAATACGCTCTATATTTTAGGCAGAACAGTTTCCAACTTTTGATAAGTTTTAATTTTTTAATTATTACTGATCACTCTGTTTTTTAGATTGTAAGTTACAATATACATATATCATATTCTCATTTATTCCGTTTTACAACGATTTTAAAATTTATAAAGTAGGTCGAAACTAAATAATAAAAATGAAAATGTTTTCTCTAGTGTTATAACTTTAATAAAGTTATCGTTTAACTACTGTAGAATTAAACTTGATTCCATACTACTTTCATTGCACTCAAAGCTTTATTGTTTAATTATTTATATTATTTTTTAATTATTACCTATTATATACTAAAGTCCATCGACAGGTTAACAAGCCGAAAATCGCAATTAAATTTCTGGTTGCCTGATACACTATTGTGATATCCAAGTCTAACTGTTCAACTATAATCTGTTGATTATGGAAAAAGCAAGAAAAAACGCCTCTTCAAGGCAGCAAGTCGTTTTTGCACTTTAAGAAAAGACAATTTATTTATTCTATTATCAAGTTTTATTTGATGAATAAATATGAAAATGATGTATTTATAATTATAGAAAAACTGAAGAAAACCCCCTCCTCTATGAAAACTCAAGCTACCCAAACTGAAGTTTGCTTAGGACGTAAACCATTACCACCAGGTCATCTTAATTTAAGTCCACGTACGATTCACAGGGTAAGTAAAAGAAATATTTTTAGTTCAAGGTGTCTCAGTAAGAATAGTCCAGGTTTTTCTCTTCGGACAATTTTAAACCAACATTTTTGAACGGATTGAAATGTATGAAATATATTTTAAACATAAAGAGAACTTCCAAGGTTTTGAACTCTAAAAAAACATTATTCAGATGATGCCCAAATTTTGGATTATATTTATTGCGACACCAGTTTTTATTTTACTATTTTTATTTATTTTTAATAGTACTAATGTGTTTTATTACGTATTAGTAAATCTATATAATAATCGTTCAGTGGATTAAAGAGCAGACTTCAGTAGTACTTTAGAATAATTATATGAAAATACTTATTACAAATATGTTCAATCAATTTCATTTAGATAACATTATAAGTTAGTGTAAGTTAAATTAATTGCAATATCAAGATACAATTTAATTACAAATCACGTTGGTATTCAAATTTGTTTTCTGATAAATCATTAATCTTCTGTATTATTTTAATTACATGGGCTGTTATGTCCAGTGGTAGTTCATCATTATTTTTTTTAATTTATGATTTATTACTTCATAATATACAGATACTATGTTTATTATATAGTTATACCATTTAGGTATACATGATATCATTTTGGAAAACTTTTGAATAATATTCAGAAAATGAAAAGTTTTAAAGCAATTAATTATAATTGACTGTATATAATCGGCCCAAAAATATCCATAATGTTGTTAATTCACATTCAAAAATTTCAATTTTTATTCAGTTTTTTTATGATAATCGGAAAAATAATATGACTCTCTTTCCCTGACTCGAACCGGTTACTTTAGCGTTAGCAGTTAATCGCGCTTAGTACATACTAGGACAATACCGTCATTTACCGTGTGTAAGGATAACAAATAAAAAAATTTATAGAAATAGTTAAATAAGTAGTGGGCAATCTCCAAAAATTATAAAAAAGAAATATTTAATTTAAATATATAATATTTATTGTTTTAATAAAATTCAATGTACCCGTAAAAGTAATCAGCGTACTATATTGTCGTGTTACCAAATGGACAGCGGTACAACTATAATTTTATTACGTTTAATTTTATTTAAATACATTACTCTGAAACCTTGTGATCGTATTTCTATTTCATTTCTTTAAGTTTTATTAATTGCGGGAATAACATTTTGACATTCTTCGGGAAACGGTTAAGTTCTTGCAAAGATTGAGATTCAAAACACTGAGTTTTCGCAAGAGTAAATTTAAATTAATTAGCACAAGAGAGGCTTACTTAAGAAAAATTGTAACTTTTAACACACAAACTTTATCAAAGTGCAAAACCAAAATTATAAATATTTGAGTGGGGAGCAGTGCTTCAGTTGACAGTCGTGAACTGAAAATTGAGTACGGCATGAGCGTATTTTGCGATTCACCTGAAAAGTAAAAATTGGTGATTTTGATAAATTAAAGTCGAGCTAACGCTGAACGCTAACCAACTGAACATATTTGATGCGATTCACCTAAAAGTTGAAAATTGGTGATTTGGTGAAACAAGAGCGTCCAAGCCGGTTGGACGTGTTTTGAGCACTTCACCTGTAGGGTGAAAATTTTATACTTCTGCTACTTGATACTTTTGTGATACTTTTGCATGGTAAAGCCACATTTTGGATAGCCGACAAAGTGTAGTTTTGCGATTATCTGTATTTGCGTTTAGATAGGACAAGATTCCTTCACTCGTCGATTCCACAGGAAATCAGAAAAATTTATTTTATTTATCAGGAAGAAAGGTACTGTAAATTTGTTTGCCACACTTTAAATGATTATTATTTTATAACTATTCATTGAATTCATTTGATAAACGATACACCACAGTTTATTAAACATTAGGAACACAGTCATTTACACATTCACCCTGAAACAAATACGAATTATTTTGAAAAATTTATTTGATGTCATATCTAAAATTTTCCTTTGAACAAGGAAACACTTACACTAATCTTTAAAAATCCGGAATTTGTTGGACAAGTATAAATTCTTTTCATGTGCAGGGAACTGTCACGTATCCTATCTCACGATTTTAACTTTTTCCTATTGAATATTGGTAAAAGAACACTTTTCTAAGCATACTAGAACAAAAATTTTGAACAGGCCCGAAGAGCGCCGAAGACCTAGCACATAAGAATTTAAAAATATTCCTATAGAATGGCAGAACTTGCCAAGGGTGGAACTCGAAGCCATAGAACTCGTCCGGGTGTCGACAGCGACTGACAACAACATTAAGGGTATATCAAAGCACAAGTAGCGTTAACAGAAATAATAGCAGGGGCTATTATTTTTTATAAATATTTTAAATATTTTACACAACAATTTTGCTTTTTATTTAAATTATCAATATCACCAGAATAACCCCTTGAACAATCTTATGCTTCCGACATTTGGGAGCTAGTCGAGTTTTTAAGCAACTAAATTTTAGCAACGCTAAGTGCTTGTTTACAATGTACGTAAGACATAAGATAAACATAACATATACATAAGACGTAAAGTTGAACTAGTAGTAAATCAACGTAAGTGTTCACAGCCCAAGTAACATTTTCAACCTGGTAAATCTCTTATAAACCCCTAGCAGCGAAATCTCACAGGAACCTGTCCCTATCTAGAACCCTTTTTTGGATTAAACCAGGGGTCTGTGCCAGGGCATAATGGCGCACATTTTGCACCCCTACCAGATACCCCAGACAGGAGTCTACTAAGCACCTTTACTAGGTACACTGGCAGGGTCCCTGCCACGGGGTCTACCAGGGTTCTTCGCAGGAATCTACCAGAGAGATTTGCAGAATGTAAAAAAAATAATTATATTGTTAACATTATAATTATTATATTATAAACTATGCCTCTAGAACAACGATTGTATAATAATACTATCTGAAAGTTAACAATTACATTTTATTTAATTATCTAAAGAAAGTTTACACATTTTTTTTTAACTTACGGGGATTCGAACCTATGATGGCATTTATTGAATGTTCTGTAACTTCACACCTTAACGATTTCGCTACGGAGGCTATATAATATATTTTACTTTATAATTTTCTTTGTACTAGTACCTACATAAGTAGGTAATAATAATAATTTAATTTTGATTTGATAAAAGGTAGAAAAACAAATGGAAAACCATAGTTTAAGAAATAAAATATATTATTGGTAAAATATGTAACTAATTATAGTTGGCCGAAATAAAGCTTTAAAATAAGAAAACCGCAACTATAATATTTTTATATTAATGAATGATTTCTATTGGTCTACTAATAGTATCAACAAACGTTTTCTATTGTTTGTTAAATTTGGCACAGGCCCTACTAAATAACCTGTAAATGAGTACCTGACAAATTTCTAACCATGGACATTTCACAGGGCCCTACAAAGAATCTGTGAACTAGTACCTGGCTAATCCCTACCTCGGGCATTTCACAGGCATCTACAAAGAATCTGTGAACAGATCCCTGGCTATTCCCTACCACGGGCATTTCACAGGGTTCCACAAAGAGTATGCAAACAGGTACCTGGAAAATCCCTGTATTAACATGCCTAGCATACTTAATTAATAGGCATTCCACAGGGAAAATGTTACTTGGGAGTGTGCCTACGAAACTCTTATGTTTATGTTGATCTTATGTTCGGCTTACGTTCGTACATAAGATTGATATTATGTTACATTTAGTGAAATTTGTGGTTTGGTTTGGAAGTTGGTAGTGTTTGGTCATAAGTTGAAATAAATTGACGAAATTGACATAAACATAACCTTTGCTATAAAGTTTGAAAGTTTATTCGTTTATTTGTTTTATTTTTTTGTTATACGCATGCGCAGTTTCATAATATATTTCTTATGTTTATTGTGAACACTTTTGCGGCTTATGTCAGAATTATGTTTTATGCTTATGTTATGCTTATGCACGTCTTATGTTTATGTACATTGTGAACAAGCACTAAATCAGACTGTTTTACATTGCATCTCTGCGTAACAGCAACGCCTCTACCTCTTAAACTTGATTTTTGTAGCTAAAACAATGATGTGAGATATACACAACTTTCTTGGTAATAGTGTAATAATTGGTTTATTATTTTAATATTATATTTTATTAAAATCTGTATAACCTGTTATATTAGTTAACGAGAAAAAATTGTAACTTCCACATTTTTAAAACTAAATTACTACAAAAAATGTTATTTTTTATATTAAATAATAATCAAAGTGCTATGAATTTGTTAAGTAAATAATATTATAATATAATATAAATAATATTCTATTACAATAATTGCTATAATAATAATTCAAAGTAGGTAGGTGCTAGCGATATTCATAAACTTCTACATAACTATTCCAACTTTACATACATATACATAATTAAAGTAGATACACGAAAGTTTATGTTATAAATAAATGTTAACGTAAAAGCTAGTAAAATGAAAGGTTTAATTAAATTTTGTGAAAATTAGTTGCTAAAATTTAAATTCTAGTGTTTTAAAATTTAAAATACTTTTTTGTTCTTTTATTCAAGCTTTTTGTTAAAACAATTAGTAGGCTTTATAAAAAACAGCTCAATAAAATTTAATTGGTTTTTGAAGTCAAAAAATTTTGTCATGTTATTTGAAATTACAATCACAATGTCCACGACATGTCAGTATTTCTGTTATATAAACCTAAAGACACGAAGAATTAACTCTTACATTTACTCATCTTTCTTAACAGTCTACCAGTTTCTATAGAAAGCCAGAATTTCCAAAGGCAGTAAAAGCCTTGAAAGCATACCACCGCTCTCACAAGCGGTCGTTTATGTGTAAAATTTACACAATTGGATTCGCTTATTCCTAACTTTTTAATATAACGACCCACATTCCCATACTTACCTCTTTCTTACTAATCATTGCATAGTATAATTTTTTTTTACTTCTTCCGTGTGCCATAAGCCCTGTTCTGGTAAAAATGCAAACTTTTTCGCATGCCATCAGAATGCTCTTAATTTCAGTTAACATGTATTGAAAAATCAAATTAAGCGCATCTCTAAATTTTTAAATTTCTAATAGAGCAATTAATTTTCAATTTTCTTTCTAAAACCAATCCCTATTTAATGTTTCGGTTACTGTTGCATTTCCCATCCCACAATTTTAACTTTTTCCTATTGACTATTGGAAAGAGGACAATTTTCTGAGTATATTAACACAAAAATGATTGTGGATTATGCAATAGTTGTCGAAATAACAGCATTTTAAAATTACGAAAAGCAGGCAAATGTAATATGATATACCCGATGTGTGACGGTCGGTCTCACGTTGAGGTACGGTCTCGTCGGTGACGGTCTCATTTTGTTGACGGTACGTGTGCTTTAATATAGTCTTAATGTTATGTTCATTCGATGTCGACACCCGTACGAGTTCTATGGCTTCGAGTTCCACCCTTGGCGAGTTCTGTCATTTTTCAGGGATATTTTTATTTTTTTGCCTTACACAAAATCGGCTAATCATGCAGTCGTGTTAATAGGTGTATCTAAAATACATGTAAATTTAAATTTTTCAAATTCAATTTTTTCGAGAACTAATTTGTAATCCTACAAAATTTTTGTTCTAGTATGCTTAGAAAAGTGTCCTTTCACGTATTTTCAATAGGAAAAAGTTAAAATCGTGGGATGGGATACGCAACAGTACCCAATGTTTCTTTTTTTAACTATTTTTTCAATAAATGCTTTACTACTGAAAATGAACATATCTCAAAATTTCAAATTTTTTTAACAAATTCTTTTATGTTTCGTCATTAAAAATTGTACAAGTTACATTTTAAAAGTTTGAGACTTTTTGGCCACTTTTTGAGAATTTTGGATCGATATACAGTGGTAGCGTGTGGTAAATTTTACATTTTTTAACTTACCAAGGTCTATAGCATACTAATGGGTACATAAACATTTTTACTATTCTGTAATTACTGATAAGGATTATTCCTGAAAGAATACACAAGTACAGAAATTATGAGTACCTACTTCATATAAAAAGTTAGGGCAAAGAAATTTTTAATTGTTTTTTTTTTCGCACAAACGCAACCAAAATGTTAAAGGAAATATACGTTTCATGGTGGCAATACAAAAATAAATTTCTCTAAGGATGTGGGTAATTTGAGTTAACAGTTAACATAATTAAAAAATTAAATTTTTACTGATATCAGTTGTTTTCTTTTTACAAATTAGTTTAGTGTCATCGTAAGTTAAGTAAGGTAAAAATTTATACTAATGTAACTTAACTTGGGACGAAAGATTTTTTTTTAAGATTCTTTACATTCTTTCTTAACCTGCAATTTGTTTCTAGACTTTTTTCTCTTGACCACCAAACTTACCATTCTTGGAACGTTTAATAAAAAAGTAGTCTATTTTTAATCCTAAATAGATACATTTTTCCCAATATAAAAAAATAAGAAAGTATTAGCTTCATTTATCTTGAAAATGCATTTTGATTTAAATCGGTGGTTTCCAAACATTTTCCTAGTAACCCAACATTATAAAATGCATTTAATTTTGTTTTTATTTTTAGAATCTCAGATTACTTCAGATCAGTGACCTCGAAAACCCACAGGTAATTATTTACAGAACAAAATTACAGATATTTCTGTATTCAGTGTTCAGACAAAACAAAAAACAATCAGCGTACAAAAAAAGTGGGTGACATTTACGGTTAATTATAAAAAATTAAAAATTGAGTTGATTTTGATTAAATTTGTACTATATTAAAATTGTAACAATAGAAAGATTCTATTATTATATGGTAATTATAATAATATACTCTACTGTTATAAAATTATAAATAAACTCATGTATACATTCTAAACTACATATTATTCTAACATAATTATAATAATATGTATTATGTATATCTAATCGATTAGTATAGGAATTTGTAGAATAAAAATTATTGCTATAGCGCATTTATAATTTATATTAATTAAAAATATATAGTAAATATAAATTCTATATAATAAGAATTAAGTCTTCTATATATTAAAATTTATATCTATTATAATGATTTGATTTTAATATTGTATTATAAATAATTCTATAATATAATAATAATATTATGTATCTAAATTTATTATTTGTCATATTAACCGTTCATATAAAATATATAACAAATTATTTTCAAATATTAATTTTATATAACACAAATATATAAGTTCTATATAGCAAAAATTATATATTATCTATAGTTATTATATTATATTTATTGTGTTCTTAATTTATTAAAAAATTTATTAAACGTAATATATATTTAATTTTAGGTAAAAATGGTTTCCCAGGGTGCTCAAACAAATGGAATGCTAGTTAATGGACGAAAATTAATGAAATCGTTTTCCGAAGGAGGTAGACTTATTAAAATACCACATAGCACCGAACCAGTACCTGTTAAAACCGAAATCACTATTCACGAACCCCTTCATAGAACGCAGTCAGATGAACCTCCAAGATCACCTTTTGTGTTAGCTTCTCATACAGAATTTATCCTACCCGAAACTAACTCATCCAGCTCACCTCAATCAGAATGCGATGTAGAAGAACCTGAAATTTTGTTACCAAAAGTTCCACAAGAAATAATTATAGATTTTGAACCTCAATCGCCGTATTCTCCAACTGAAATAACCAAAAAACGATTACTCAAGACAGTCTCGGATGGTGAAATGCTTCTAGACCAACGAAAAATTTCCAGTAAAGATAACACTGTTTTCCTTGAGAAAAAAATTACTTCAATTAGTCATGAAAATATCAAAGTAGAGTATGAACCAAGAAGTTTTACACCTTATTTCCAAAATTCTCCCATAAAAAACGAAGGAATATTTAAACATTTTAATGAAAACGCATTTTCTTCTGTATCAGGAACTTTTGACAATTCTGGTTTACGTCTTCAAGATTCCATTGACGAAGAATTTCACGAAAATCTTATTTACGAAGGAAGATATTTAAGAAGAAGTGGGTCATCTACCAGCGATGATTTGTTAGACAACGAAATTCGTGCACGAAAAGCTAATGGTACTTCACCTGATAATGAATGCATTGTTCCGTCCCTTTCTTTATTGCCAGAAGGAAAATATGCTTTATTTGCTTCAAACGATTCGTTAGCAAACGACGTTAGGTACCAAATTAATTTTATTTTCTTAGCTAAAAGTAATATTTTTTTATTTAGGGATCATTCTGATGGTATTTGGAATGAATCACAAGCCACAGTTTTACAAGTTGACTCGGGAACTGATAATGGTACCGCTCTCAGTAGTTCTGAAATGAATTCGTTGACGACTCCAGGTGGAATATCGGCTTCCTTACTAACACCATCGTCTAGAAGAAAACATTTATTACTTTTACAACATCAGCAACGTTCTTCGATAGATACAGACATGTTAGATGAAGAATTATCAGATCACATGCAGGTTCGTACCTTAAATTGTTAACTTAATAAAATTACATTTTATATAGAATCCTAGTTCACCGCGAGTTGCTATTGATCTTCCAAGCATATCACTTAGTAAACCTGAAAGTAGTAATCAACAATATCTTACAACAAGAACCGCACCATCTCCTGCTAGGAGAAGACATACTCCAGAACCCTTGGCAGAATCTCCTCTACCTGCAGTTGTTCCAGATTTATTATTGGCCCGAACAGATTCGGGTAAAACAAACACTGATGTTTCAGAAAGTACCACAACTACTGACGATTATATCACTGCCAATTCTGGAACAGACAGTTACAAAAATGGATTTCCCAAGGTATCACAATTTGAGTTCCTTATATTACCGACGCTTAATAATTTAATTGAAATACTAGGAAAGTAAAGAAAAACATCACGCACATCCAACTCAGGAAGGTAGTTCATTTGAAAGTGTTTCTTCTACATATGGCCTTGGAAAAAACGATTTACTTGGAGATGATATGGTAGTTCCATCATTTCCATCGTCTTCTATACCAGAAGAAGTCATTGAAGTTACAAGTACACCAATTTATGTAACTAAAGCTGGACGATCGTCTCCTTCTGGCAGTAGTTCATCTTCAGGTAGTTATAGTTTAAATGGATCGTGTCCGGATTTGCCTCAAAAACCATCAGTGCCTTCATCCCGACATGTGCCCTCTATTTCTGAAGACGAACATAGCGTGCATTATTCGTCTTCGGGTTACTATGAATCACCATTGGAAGATGAGTGAGTATGTTTTACCTGTACACGTCAGTTATCTTAATTGATAATTTTGTAGTCACACTTGGAAATCTTCAAAATCGGAAAAATTAGAATGGACAGAAGATGAGAAAAAACGCAAAAAGAAAACGTTTACTTTAAATATTGATAAAAATAAATCGTTAGAAAGTAGTTTAGCTCCAAAAGAAAAACAAAAAACAATTTTAAAGCAAACCAAAAAAACTGAAGAACCTGCTGTATCACATTCTAAAGATTTTCTTAAAACTGGTGATAAAATAAAACGATCTAAGGTAAGAACTCGTAGTCCATTACAAAATCATCGCAAAAATCATCAATCAAAGAAAGCATCACCATCGTTAGTACGTAGTTCAGCAGTGAGTGAACAATATCCAGTAGAAAAACCCAGAAATCAAGAAAGTAAGCCTCCTTTAACTTCCGACGAATCCAGCAGTGGCGTTTGTGGAGATAATTTAAACGTTGATCAAATTTCCCCAAGAAAAAATAAAAAATTTAAAGAAAATAATAGGAGAAAATCTATTCCAAGATCACCGACGAATTCGAGATACCGAAAACGAAGTGATAGTGTAGAGGAAAAACCTTCTAGTTTACCCAATACTTTAGCTAGACGCCGGTCTTCGGTACAGCCAATCACAGATAACCAAAATAAAAGTCGATTAAGCCCATACAGGTAAGGTTTACTAAACTTTGACAAAGCAAACTATTATTTTACTATTACATTTAGTGCTAGTCCAATAGAATCTCCAAATAAAAGAAGGCGAAGTCCAAAAGCAAGTCCAGAGTCAATAAGGCTAAAAGCTTTAAGTGCCGAATCGCTGCGATCTGTGAGTCCGGGAAGTGATAGTGTTTTTTATAGTGATCCTAGCAGTCACGCAGCGCTCACCGAACATCAGGTTCATTGCTTGCATTGCGGAAAAGAAGTAGAAATAGTAACTACTAACGATCCAGAACGATGTTCGAATGGCAACAATGGTACTTCGGCAGATATTGTTCAACCTCCAGCTGGATTTGCCGATTCTCCTAGAGTAAAACAAGGAAGGTTATTTAAAAAGTTAGAAAAGAGATTTAGATCTGAAGAACGTTCACAAGGCGAAAGAAGGCATCACAAATACAGACACGACGTTAGAGCTAAGGTAAAAAATATTTTAAGGGTTTCTCTAAGGTAATTTAATAATGATGTATTGTTGAGGTAGTCAGAAGAAAGAGGTGGGAAGGCAGAAACTTGTCGAGTAAAGTTACGACCAATGGCACGATCAACTGATAATAGTATGGAAGGGCTTCGAGCCACAAACTCTAGTCCAAGTGTACTTCCTGGAGCACCTGAAGACGAAGATGATTTAGGTGTCTATAACGTGCCTTATGTTGAAGGATATTGGATTTACATAGATGACCATGAAGAGTTACACACTTGGAGTAAACCAGATACATCCGCAGGTGAATGTTTAATTATAAAATACTCATAATAATACTTGGGTAAAAAGGAAATATTTTATTTATATTATAACTTTTTATAACAAATTCAACGTTTTATTCTTCTTATTTATTTTTGAATTTCAACGTCCGTGTTACTAGCTATCCAGTCCAGGTATTTAGATACGCGCGTAAATGCTGGTGGAATACCTTTTTCACAACCAAAGGCCAAACCAAACGAAACTACGCCAACCTGTGTATATAAAATAATATAATTAATAAGTTATTTCAATTGCAATTAAACAACTATATTCGTTTACCTGTTTGTTTCCAATTACCAAGGGGCCACCAGAATCACCACTGCAAGTAGATTTACGTTGCTTGCCAGATGTACATAAATGAGTACTTTTAATTATGCCGAAATAGTATACGGAGCATTGAAAATTCCGAATTACTTTCGAGTTGATATAACGTAAAACTGGACTGATGGTATTGGATTTATCGGAATCTTTTCCCCAACCACTGGCTTGGGTTAATTTGCCATTAAAAGAGTTTCCAGCTTCAGAATATTTAGGGAGAGTTACTAGCTGAACATGTTCTGTAACAAAGTGGATGAAATTTTATCAACAGCTCTTGTATGTTTAAATGTACCATTTAAAACTGCTGGTTCAGGAAGTTCGATAACCGCAATATCATGAATCAACTTGAAGCGACTCCATCCTTTGTGTACGATAAACTTGGTGGCATTGAATCGTTGTTGTGTAGGTTCATTTTCTCTTACATTGTGTGCACCCAAAATTACTTCAGCGGATTTAGTACTAACAACATTTATAATATACTCAATTATAATTAATGAAAAAACGTAATATTAAAATTATTTTAAGAATACTTACGCATCAACGCAATGAGCAGCAGTTAGTACATATTTTGTTGAAATTAGAGAACCACCACAGAATGCAGTTCCTCCTTTAACTTCGATGAGAAGAGCGGCCTTAAAAAAAATTATAACAAATATGCACCATAAAACACATTATTATTTTTACCTGGAAAGGTATAGAATTTGGTACGGCTTCGTCGCCTCCCGTAATTCTGCCTTCAACGTGCTCATGAAAAGCTTCGAATCCAGGAGCAACTAAAGATTTAATTTGCGACCAGTCTCGTTCAGCCTATAATATTATTAACAATTTAGTACAATAATCACTAAAACCTTTAATAAATTATTTACCGAACTGAGGCCTAAAGCCAAAAACGTACACAGAATGATAGCCTTCATATTGATTACAATTATGGAAGTATTTAATCAAAAATTGCCTTTTATAAAGAAAATTATCTTTTTATCGTTTATTGTTTCTCAAGCAGGTACTCACACAAAATATGTATTAAATAGTTTCAATTCAATTTGATATTTTTGTTTGTTTTTTTGATTGTATCATTCATGTGCGTAATAATGATTGCATTGAGATAATGCGATAAAAATTAAACAGTTCATTAGTACTACTTCAAAAGATTAAATAAAATATTGTACAAAATTGTAAAGTAATATATTTTAATATTTTCAATTTTTACTATAATTAAATTATTTACATCAACCCTGCAACCTCCCTCAACCTAACTCAACCTCTTCGGAAATCAACCTCTTCGCCTCAGTAAATTAAATATCCTCTAAGCCCTGATCTGCTCACGAAAACAAGCAGATGACCTAAGGCAACCAGGCTAAAACTAAGTGACAATTATCACTTGCCGAAAAAAAAACCAGAAGAGCTTATTTTCTGTAATTGGCAGAAAACACCAAAATATTTACTGTGTAAAATATTCAAGTCAAAATCTGCTCTCCAACAATTCCGGCGGCCATTTTTGGCAAAAAGCCATTACTTTGCTCTCTGTCATACCAACCTTACATTTTACAAAATATTACAACTTTACAAATCAAATTCAAAAAATTGATATTAACCAAATTCTAAAAAAATACATAAGGGGTAGTCAAATCGTTTTGTAACACAAAAGTACTATAAATATATTTAAGTATATCTATGTAGGTAGGCCTAAGAAAACTTGCTGCTATTTGCTACCATCAAAAAAGAAATTTCTGGTTTCCGTTCCAGATTTTGATAGAGCACTGCAAAATTAAAGACTGCTGATTTCGTTTAGCGAGTGATAACACTAATAAAATTAATAGTAAATAAGAGAATGAACTAGACGTTCAGTCCGTTGTAAAAATTAATCTTTAGACTAATAGCAATATAGTAGCTATTCGTTATTCTTTTTTATAAGCAATATACGGGATAAGCGATAATGATCGCAATACTATGTGTGAAATATTGAGAAGAATTGAGAGAAAAATAATAAAACCAATAATGGAAGATGGAGAAAACAGAAAAAGAAAAAAGGAAAAATAGAGATATCTTGCAAGGATGTGATGGAAAGGACATAGTGAAATTCATGAAGTCACACAAATTAATATGGCTTGGTCATATAATGCGAGATGATGGGGATGCAGTTAAGAGAATTACACTGTGGAGACCCACAAAGGACAGAATGAAAAGCAGGCCAAAGGTGAGATAGTGGAATCAGGTAACCAGCGACTTGAAAATAACGGAGGTAAGAGGTTAGAGAGCGAAGTAAGAGTGTTTGTGAATGAAGCACCAAAGAATCCCAGATTATAGATTATGAGTGATAATATAATTAAAGAGATAGAAATATCTAAATATATAATGTATTGTCGTGTTTCGAAAACCATAACAACATTAATTCATTTATTTTGTAAATTATTTAAAAGTTTAAAATTGTTATGTATTTATTTGTATGATATTGTGTATAAAATGTTAGTTAAATATTTGCTGTGTAAATAAGGTGGGAGAACGAAAAATAAAGCAAAGAGAGTGGGACTTGAAGGTTGTACAAGAGACTTGGACTGATGCCTTCGCGTCAAATAGACGTTCGCAATAATAATTCTTAATTTTAATTGCTAATAAAACAAAAGTAAATTGATTTGAAATGAAAATTGTTTTTGTTTATTTTAATTGTGGTGAAGTGGGTGTTTAGAACATAAAAATTGGAAGAATTTGTGATAATATTTGGTTATTTGTTAAAATACCTTGTAGCAAAATTTGTTAGACCAGCTGCAATACCACATGTGGAGCGGAGCGCGCACGTTAAGCCAAAGTCCAATACCACATGCAAGGTAACAAATTTGAGCATTTTAATTTACGATTTAAAAAACAATTTGAAGAGCTCATAGCTAAATAAGATAATCTGTGTTACCTCAGCAAATTTCACAAGAGGGTGAAAATGCATAAATTTGTAAAGTTGGGGGCATAGCAGTATGGGGCCTAATCCACCCCGTTAAACGGATTTGGGAATTCTAGATGGGGATAGCTATATTCATAATGAATGTAAAGCTGAAATAATAATTATTAAAATGTTTACAATCGCTTACGCTGAACTCTTAGACCCTATTTAGAAACACACGTTTGTTTATTTATATCTAGCTCTACATTGGCAATTGGCAAAGCAATTTTGCATTCTAAGTAATTTTATTACTTACCGTAAGACGGTCATTATTAGGTTAGTCGAATAACTTCTGACTCTAAGGACCCGGTTCAAATCTGGGAAGAGTCTAAACTTTCCTATGCTTGTCTTCGTGCTTTGGAGGGTACGTAAAGCCGACGGTCCCGATGGGTTGATGATTGCTACCATCAACTGTTGAAAACAGGGTTACAGGCATTTCCCAAATTTGGCCTATACAACCGTGGGGTTTAAATGCTGAAACCTTTCTTGACCAAGAAAGAAGCTGATGGTCCAGCAGTGGACCGAAGAACTGATGAAGAAGAAGTAATTTTATTGAATGATTAAACGATAAATGGTTAAAATCAGTTTACTATGTTTTAAATAATTAAATATAAATTATTTGTCATAGCATGCAAATATTATTTTGAAACCTATTAAACGGTATTCCACTAGCGTAATTTTTTAATTAACTTATAACTTAATATTTGTGAATCACCTAATACCTAATCCGGGGTAATACCCCGGACTTACGCGATAGGTGGGACCAATTCGCGTAAGTAGAGATTCAACTTTGCATATTATAAATACGTATAAAGTTTGTGTAATCGGGACCAAAGTCTAAAGAACACAATAATTTAGAAGAAACATGTTTAATAAAATATTAGATAATAAAAACAATTTACATTACTACGAATAAAACAACGTAAAGCGAACTTATTTTGATGTCGAAAGTTTCATATACTCTAACAATGTCGCCTGACAAGCTTTTCTTCTTCTCACGTAAAATTTCTTAATTCTCTTTAGGTTTCTGTGGTAAAGAAATTCTAATTCCTAGATTGTCCAATAATTCAAAAAGTGATCAAAAAGAAAAACCGCGTATCTCCGAATTTGCGTAAAACGAGGCAGCGTAAGTCGAGGTATTACTGTACCTGAAATTGCGATTTGGTGAACTATATTAAAAGTCGGGCAGCGAAAATGCTGTAGAAGTAATAATATGGTCCTAGGCCTCTAGGTCCTAGGCCTTTTGAGCCTCTTTTGTAGAAGTTCGTTAGATTTCGGCAACCTTCTCTCTAGAAAACCTTCTTTTGGCTATTTATATGCTTTTTCATTTTATTCACTACGATGTATACAGCTTATTATAAAAGTTGACTGGTGTTTTTCTTTATTTTGTTCCAAATAAATATTTTTTTTTCATATTTTAGTTAATGTATTTAACTTTTAAATCTGCATAACTAAATTTAAATTCTCACAACATTAACTACATATATAGACTTTGTGATAGATGATGAATTTACAAGAAGAGATTCGATAACGAGTATAGGAAGTACGGAATCGGAACACGAATTTAAGAAACGATATCAAGCTATTACTCATAGAATGGTACATCGAAAATCATGTCTAGAAATGTACAAAAGACAAGCAACAAAATCTTTTGGTAAGTTCTATGCATGAATAATTATTCTTATAAATGAGTTTTCCACGTATTTGTTTAGAAAGTGATAAAACGGTGATAGTACGACGAAAATCTGGAGAATTTGGTTTTCGGATACATGGATCAAAACCGGTGGTGGTTTCTGCTATTGAAAATGCCACTCCCGCAGAAAGTTCTGGACTTGAAATTGGTGATATTGTATTAGCTGTTAATGGAATTAGTGTTTTGGATAAAAGTCATTCGGAAGTTGTTAAAATCGCACACGCTGGCAGTGATACTTTAACTTTAGAGGTAAGCGACACTTTTTCAATGCAATAATCAAATTACGTTTATGAATTTTAGGTTGTTCGAACTTGTGGTGTTATAAGTCCAAATACCGCTGAATTACCTATAAGCGATCCTGTTTACAGTGGATACTTATGGAAATTGGGTAATTCTTTGAGCGATACCGCATCATTCAAGTGGTTTCGACGCTGGTTTATTCTCAAGCAAGATAATTGTCTATATTATTATAAGTCGGATGTGGTAAGGAATAAAACTGTGTAGCGTTAAAAATGTTTTGAATGTTATTTCAGATCAAACAGCCCGCCGGTGCACTGATGTTGCTAAATTACGATATCTGTCAGGTTGATAACTCCAGTTCTGGAGTACCGGCTCGTCCATTCCGTTTTGATTTAAAACGTACGGGAGTTTCGCCAATTCATCTTGCCGCAGACACAGAAGAAGAACTTTCCAAGTGGTCAGATGTGCTCTCACAAGCTTCAGAAAAATATCAAGTAATCGATGCGTGGTTAGAGCAAACAAGCAAAAATCTTACGTGTGCACCCAATGCCCTACAAAAACCCGATTGTTTTGGATATTTAGTTAAATTAGGAAATCAATGGAAATCTTGGAATAGAAGATACTGTGTGCTTAAAGATGCTTGTTTATATTTTTACCAAGACTTAAATTCAAAAAACGCATTTGGTATTAATTTTGAAAGTTGTGGTTGCTTTCTTTTGACTTCTTTTTTTTAGGTGTGGCTTGCCTTCATGGTTATCGAGTTCAACAAACTACTGCAGGAGCAAAAAAGCACGCATTTGAGATAGTCCCATCGGAACCAAATCAAAAACATTTTTATTTTTATACTGAATCAGATACTGATAGAAAAAGGTTTGGCCCTATTAAAATTTAAAAGATAAGTTGTGAAGAATTATTTTTTTAGATGGGTAGCTGCATTAGAATATTCAATTGATCGTTGGTTGAAAGTTGGATAAGATGACCTATTAACAATATTTGAATTATTAATGTAATGTTTAGGGCAGTACACAACTACCCTAATTTTGCTTATGTATTGTATTTGTAATTTATGTTGATTTTTACAAAATAAAACCTTGTAAACTACGATCCATGCAGTGACATAGCCAATGATTGTCTAGAATTTTTATAGATGAAAAATTCAGCTAAATGTCTGAGTGTTTATAGTAAAAACTGAAGATAGATTTTAATATATAAAATGCTGTGGTGCATACAAACATATTAAATATAATAAAAATAAACTATTTCTAGAAAAATGTTTATACATAACGGATTAAAAAAAACTATTAAAAATAATATAAAAAATTGTTGGTGATTTAAATAGAGTTATTTTTAAATACAATTTATTTAATTTTAGATAATTTGTTATAATTGTTAAATTTATATTACCTAGTGTTAAACAAGCTCAATAATACAATATATAAGACTAAAAATATTAAAACAACTAAAATAAAAAACTAAAATGTACTGAGACGACTAGCATTTTATAAGTAGAATTAAGTGTCACCAATGTTAGCTGCATGATACCTTTTTTTATTACGTACGCTCTGTGCACTGCCAATTATGTACTATTCTTAATAAAATAATACAAAATAATTGTTTTATATAAATTAAATTTTTTTATTACATCTCTTGGCAACCAATGAGTTATAGTTAATAGGTAATCAAAGAAGAACGGATCCTTAGCGTAAAAATGCAATAATTAGAGGTAAACCAGTTTCAAATGCAACTACGTCATAGGTTAGTGGTGGGTTAATAGAAAGTTTACTTTTTCCGTACCTTGTATAAAAGTTTCATATAATTTGATACTTAAAAAATTATTTTGGGTTGCTGTTTGCTTGATTCATTCATAAAATACTTCAGTATAATAATTTATGAATAAATTTGGCATAAAATCAAAATATGACGATTAAAATAGTATTTGCCTGAAATAATAAAAGTACTGGTGTCTACCGGGATATTATTGTATCATCTTTTTTATTTTAACTCTTCTAAAAATAACAGCTGTAGTGTGCAACCGATAGTTTTGTCAAAAATATAAATTAAATTTCATTCAATTAGGTGAAAAAATTTTTATAAACTCTATTAAATCATAAGCAGCTTCTATGACGTGTCTAATGGAGCCTATACTTAGCACATGCTAGAGCATAACTGAAATAACTCAACTCCATGTGGAAAATACAATCAACGCACATTTATGTGTAGTAAACAGTAGTGAGATGCACACGTGAAAGAGAAAGAGTTTTTGTGTACATAATTAAATTTTTACTCATCATGTTAGGTAATGAAGCCGTCAAACATTTTATATCGAGTGTATGTTTCATATTATGTTTTAAAGTTCCAGATTCAATAAATGGTGAACATGAGTCGTTGAAGAATTCTTTGGAAGAATTGTTAAAACTAATGTTGATAGTGTGGTGTAAAGAGAACAATGCAATAAAAACAGTTTCTGGAAAAACGAACGGTAATTTATAATTAAATTACATACCAAATTAAAAATTTTATGATCGGTAGACAAATAACTAAGCTGTTTAGAATATAATTAATTAATCAAAAATGATAGATAATGATATCCACTATAATTTTTGTTTAATATGATTTTGATTCCAAGCATTGTTTTCGAGATATTGTAAATAAAATCTTGAAATTCTGAGATTCCTTTTTTAAAAAAATTATAAATTTCATTTCAAACACTTGAATTGAACTCATTCGTTTAAAACATGTTATGCTATTAAAACCATCGAATTACTAATTATGTAAAAAATATATATAATAATACTTACTTATTTTTAAATAAGTATGTTTTATTCGGAGTAAAATTTACTTTTTGTGGTAATCTGTAAATCTGTAGATAATTCACTGACTTGCTCTACATGTCATCAATCTTTAGGCGGCAAAAAAGTCTATGTTTATTACAAATAAATAAAGAAAAAGATAAATAAATAATAAATCAATATAAAACTTGAATAAAATACTTTAAATATGATTTTAATCTTATCTTTCTTTGCATTTTTTGTAAATTTTGTTGTTAACTAAATGTTTTGTATTATACCTAACATGTTCGTTAATACTATAGGTATTATTGAGCCAAATATTTTTTAATCGCTTTTTACTTACAAATCATTTGTTGACGATCGTGATTGAAGTGAAATAATATAATATTAAATGTTTACTTAATTTTTGTGGTACAAAAATTTAAAATTCAAAATTAAAAGCAAGAAATGGTAAAGTATAAAACATATTATATTGTTTTTGAACAATTTAAAAATGATTTTTATGGTAATAATAGTAATAAGTTTTAACACTTACTAAACTTGTAGTTGCTTTATTTATTTATTTTTTTTTGAGTCATAATTATAAAAAACTCCTGAAGATATAACTTTGAAATTTAACTGTTAAATTACTGAGTATATTATATTATTTTTATATTATATGGTTTGTTATGGTATTATAGAATAAAAATACTCTAATACACAAAAAATACAAAAATAATATATTATTATGATAAAATTATAATACCTAACACAACCACCCTTAAAATAAATATTTATAAACTTTTTTAATTTCACGATTTCCATGGCTCTTCTTTGGTATACTGCCAAAACTTTTTGCAAATTATTAGTTTTACAATAATTCAATATTATGAATTAATGACACTATATTATAATATGTTCGATTTCACAATAAATTTTAATCGGGTTTACATTATCTCAAATTTGCTATGATTTTGACTTTAACCAAAATTTTATTTTATTTTGTTTATATTTATAATATTTATGAAAATAAAAAATAACCGGTGCGGTGCTCTGAATGATCTTGAATGACGATGACGTCATTAATGAATGAAATTTAAAAAAATTTTCTTAGTCGTATGATTTTATACTGATAAAAATTAAAATAACTAAAAATAAATATCGTCAGGTTCGAGAATATTTTGTTGCATAAAATCTATACCTTGTATAAAGCAATGAAATGTATCCTAAGTATTTCATAATATTAATTTGTAAGGCGATAATTTATGTATAGCCAACCACTCACATTAAATAAAAATAAATATGTGCTCAAGTATTGAATATATTTTAATTTGTACTTGAAAATTTATTTTTAAATACTTATTAGATAATAATACCAATATTTCCAAACGTGAAAGTTGGAATTGCTCTATATTTTCTGTGAACGGTACCATTCTTGCAATTATAATGCAGCATCTAATTTATTGGCAATTAAATAAATTAAAGAATAAAACTAAACCTTTACATCAATTAACTATTAACTCATAACATAAACTGAGTTTAATTAGATTTTTAAAATAATTTATTTAATAAAATAAATAATGTTATTTAGAATAACAATTAATAACATTAATTGTTTAATGTTTACGAATTCATAAAAGTTGTCGTCGATGATCAATATCGATATAAAATGCGCATTAAATAAAACTGTCAACGATCTGATAGTGTTTTTTCAATAAAATGTTAAACAGCTTGGTTTAAATTAAGCCCAGTTCTCATTTTTCTTTATTTTTAAATTTTTATATACAGGGTGTCCCCGTGACCGTGGAGAACCTTTGAAGTGGTGATAAAGAACACTTTTCTAAGACAAATATTCAAATATATTTATTGTCTAAATCCAAACACTTGGGAGGTATCTCTCTTTAAAGCAATATTTTAAATTTCTGATTTCAAACGGCCATAGCTCCGATGTTATTGATTTTTTAGACTTAATGGATTAGACCTTTTTTAAAGATCATTTGCTTATCTATAAATTAATTTATATCCCATTATCGCCTAGAATAAATGATTTTTGAGTTATAAATTAAATTAACGAAAAAAAAATTTTTTTACTTTTCTTGCAAACTCCGTATCTCTTAAACGAAACGTCTTAGATAAAAACTAACGGCTCAAACCGGATAGGGAATTTAACGGGCTACAACATTTGTCAAATAATTTTTTTTGGGAAACCAACCGTTTTCACAGAAATTCTGAAAATAATAAACAAAGTGTAGCTAAAAAAAATAAATAACGAACTAATTAACAATAATAAATAAACAATATAAATTAGCAAAGTAATTAATCATAAACTTATGCGCTTTATAACAATGTCGCTCAAACGTCAAACGCTACAATACGTTTTAACATTAAAACAAATTGTAAAACAAATGAGATTTTTAAAAATTTTGTGAATTTATTTCTTTTTTACCTACACCTTGTTCATTATTTTTAGAATTTCTGTGAAAACGGTCGGTTTCCCTAAAAAATGTATTAGATCAAAGTTATAGCCCGTTAAATTCCCTATCCGGTTTGAGCGGTTAATTTCTTTCTAAGACGTTTTGTTTAAGAGATACGAGGTTCACAAGAAAAGTACAAAAAATAGAATCAGAATTATTTTAACATTTTTTCCCTTAATTTAGCTTATAACTTGAAAACCGTTTATTCTAAACTATCTTCTTTTTCATGTGCCATGTCCGGTTTCCCAGACGTTGGCGACCTCTCTCCTATGTCTGTGTTGTGCGTTTGAAGTATTATCATACACATAGGGGACCTTAACGCGGGCTCCAAACCGCGGGAAGTGTATATACTTCATCTCCAGAGAGGATGTGCCAGGCAGATTACACCTCGGTGGTTTGCCGTTGCCTTCCGAAGGGAGGGTCAGAATAAAGTTTTACTGAGCCCGGAGTCAAACCAGGTTCCTGGCATTCAGCATTAGCAGCAACGCACTTAACCGCTCTAGCTGACGACCGTCTCTAGACTATAAGGGGATATAACCTAATTGGTAGATAAGCAAATGATTTTTAAAAAAGATCTAATCCATTAAATTAAAAAAAATTTTAAAAGTCGTTTGAAATCAGAAATTCAGAATATTGCTTTAAAGGAAGGTACCTTCCAAGGGTTTGGACTTGGACAAAAATTTTATTTAAAAAGGTGTCCTTTATCACCACCTCAAAGGTTCTCCACGGTCACGGAGACACCCTGTATAAAGTATATTTATAATACATAATTAAGTATTATTTCTAACTGATAAGTTCACTTATCACTTGTTCCAAAAAATTGGTGTGACTGCCAAAATTTTCAAAAATTACTTGTTAATGCTATCTGTTATAACTCCAAAAAAATTCTCCATAATGAAATTATACATTTAAAAGATTTGTTTTGTTTACTGTTCTATAAAATAGCTGAATTTGGAGTTACACAATTTTTTTTTTGTCCAGCTGATGATATGTGTAATAATTTATATATTCGCCTACTGGGTGGATGCAAAAAAGTATGTAAGCTAGGTAATGATGCACAGAAAGAACAAAAAAATATATTCTTAAAAATCTTTGTTAAAAGTAGCAGTTGTTAGGTTTGGTTTAGATAAGTTATGTTAGTTTTTTATTAGTAACCGTTGTTACTGTTTCTAGTGTTTATAGTGCTCTTTCGTTTCGCTAAAACTGATACTTAAAAATTTCTTTTCGTTAGTGCATACCAAAAATTATATTAATTCTCTTTCTCTAATATATATAACTTTCCTCCCAGCCACCCATAGTGCTTAAACTTGGAACTGTTGCAATTCATCGCTCATTACTAAAAATTACTTCTTTTTATTGTAGAGCACAACGAAACAATAACAATTAAAAGAAAATCTGGTGAATACGGTTTTCGAATACACGGATCGAGACCTGTTATAATATCAGCCATAGAAGCCGACACACCTGCCGAAAACTCAGGATTAGAAGTTGGAGATATTATTATCTCCATAAACAAAGTGAACGTTTTAGACAAAAGCCATGCAGAAGTTGTCGAAATAGCACGAATTAATCAAAACATCATTTCTCTAGAAGTTAGAGCTACTTAACTCTGAATTCTTATTTTGATTTTCACTAATAATTACTTATTCTAGGTTTCCCATACGAATGATGTGCTAAATCCAGTGCAAAAAGATGTTTACAAAAATAATCCTTTATATAATGGATACCTTTGGAAGTTGGGTGGTTACGCCAGCGGAATACCATCAACCAAATGGGTACGGCGATGGTTTGTTCTTAAATCAGACAACTGTTTATATTGCTACAAAACCGATACGGTAAATGGAAATATCTACCTATAGAATAAAAAATTTTTCGTCAAGCAAATTTTATTTTTGTTTTTTAGGATAAACAACCGGTTGGTGCAGTATTATTGTTCAATTACAAAATTGAACAAGAAATTAGTTCTACTTCACGGCCGTATTCTTTTAATTTAATTCGAGAAAATGTACCCACATTGCATTTAGCAGCAGATTCAGATTCGGCTGTAACTAGGTGGATGGAAGTGCTAAATAACACCATTCAGCAATTAGAAACAGAAGATTTGTGCCTAGAAGAAGTTAAGCGAAATCTTAAAGTCAGTCCTAATACGTTAAAAAGGCCGGATTGCTTTGGATATTTAGAAAAATTAGATAAACAACAAAAATATTGGAAAAGACTATATTGCGTTCTGAAAGATGCCTATCTATACTTCTACAAAGATGTTAACTCTGAGAGTGCATTTAGTAAGATTTATTATTTAAATATTTTAATACTTATAATTAATTAATATTTATTGATAATTTAACGTTCTTAAAGTGAATTCAAACTGAAACTTTGAGTAATCGATAAAAAGTCGACCATAACACTCGGTGATAAACTCATCCTAACTTGAGCTAAAATGTAATTTTGCTAATTTTGTCAAAGTTTATTAGATTTTATAAAATGTAAATCGTGGTATTATATAGAATGATATATTAAATTAAAAAATATTTGTTTCTAAACCAGAATAATTGTAAAGTGACCATTACAAGTACAGTGACCATTACCGGTACATTCACCCTAATACGTATTTAACATTAGTAAACAGAATGGACATGTTTTATTTCAGAAATAAATTTAGTATAAATGTTTGTGGTTCTTTATATTATAATAAATTGTCGAACTATAAGAAAATACTAACAATTTTAATTTTGCAGAAATGGCATGTTTACATGGATATGCAGTCAAAATGTTAAATGGTAATATAACTGATAAAAAATATGGATTTCAAATGATACCGTCAAATTCAAAACAAAAATATTTTTATTTTTGTACCGAATCTGATGCCGATCAGAAACGGTAGGTACCTAGCTAATTCTATTTTTGCGATTTTGATCAACAACAAATTTTTCCAGATGGATTACAGCTGTTAATAGCGCAATTGAAAGATGGATATGTGTGGAATAAAAATTTTATTCATCATCAGACACCTGTATTTATTATTTTTTTCATATACTAGATGCGCCTATACTATGAGTATAAATAAAATTTATTTAATTTTCATATTACATTGCAAGTTTTATTAAAAAACCAATATTAAGAGGTAACATTTGTATTTATAGCAGTCTGTTTAGTAGGTTCAATTTTGAAAAGATTTTCTGAAAAAAAAGTACCTATTAAAGTTTAAATTTCTTAAAAATCTTTAGAATTTCGAATTTTGTGTACACTCATTTTCAGAGATATTCGCCCCATGTTAGCTATATTTTTCCATGGTCGACTCATATTTTTTCTTTATTTTCACCTTTGCATTAGTCTATAATAATAATTTTTAGATCGTACTTTAGAATTTTTAGTATGCTCTCGTAATCTGTCGAATCTTCATTTTCTTCAATTAGCTTTTTCTTTGATGGTGCTGTAGTATGTATTTATTAATTTTGATGTCTTTTGACTTGGTTTTAAAAATTTTATACTGCATAATCTGCGCATTATCACATGTTATATTCTAAGTATACAATTCATTCAAGTTTAATGAACCTAATACTCAAAGCGCGGTACGCGACAACTCGGCTCTGGACAACTCGGCACCGGACAACTCGGCACCGGACAACTCGGCACCGGACAACTCGGCACCGGGAAAACTCGGCACCGGGCCAACTCGGCACCGTACATCTCGGCACCGAGACTAGGGTGTTACGGTTCAATTTTGCTATAATGGAATTTAAATTGTTTTGTAATAATATTCGAAAAGTGGCATGTTAATTCACTTTAAAAAGCACATGCACATTAGGTGCATTTACACACACAATCCCGGCCCGCGTGCTGGAACGCGGGTCAGGATTGTGTGTGTAAATGCGACGACGTGCCACGTTCCACTCCAAACGCCGTTCCAAAGATTACAATATAATATTTGTTCATTCTTTTTTAAAAGCGTTCTTAATGTTTCAGAAATATTACTTCTTACGATATTTTACGCAAAATGTAATTTGTGTAAGGTTTTGTAAATTCATTATCGACAATTTCGGAGGTTCTAAATAAATAAATAAACTGCATTCTTCTATTATTAATTTAATAATTGACTGCTTAGATATAGGATGACACTAAGCACCCAGGTATCCGTTCAAATTGTTTTGCGAAACTAATTTTTGGTAATTAATAATAAATATACAAATACAAATCTTACAAAATATCGTAAGAAGTAATATTTCTGAAACATTAAGAACGCTTTTAAAAAAGAATGAGCAAATATTATATTGTAATCTTTGGAACGGCGTTTGGAGTGGAACGTGGCACGTCGTCGCATTTACACACACAATCCTGACCCGCGTTCCAGCACGCGGGCCGGGATTGTGTGTGTAAATGCACCTAATGTGCATGTTATCATTGTTGATAATAATTCTTGTTGAAATTTAAAATTTTTAAAGTGAATTAATATGCCACTTTTCGAATATTATTACAAAACAATTTAAATTCCATTATAGCAAAATTGAACCGTAACACCCTAGTCTCGGTGCCGAGATTTACGGTGCCGAGTTGACCCGGTGCCGAGTTTTCCCGGTGCCGAGTTGTCCGGTGCCGAGTTGTCCGGTGCCGAGTAGTCCGGTGCCGAGATGTACGGTGCCGAGTTGGCCCGGTGCCGAGTTTTCCCGGTGCCGAGTTGTCCGGTGCCGAGTTGTCCGGTGCCGAGTTGTCCGGTGCCGAGTTGTCCAGAGCCGAGTTGTCCGTGTCCGCTCAAAGCGGTACATTGGCACAAAATCTCTCCCTTCTCTTTCTCTTCAGTCCATAACCCTTTGTCAGGGTGTGGTGATATCAGTGTTGAGTTTGTTTGACTATTTGTCGCCAGGTTTCTCTGTTTTGTGCCGTTGTAATCGATTCATGTAGTCCGTATCCTATCAGGGTTTTTGTGCGGTCGATACAGCATGTTGGTGATCTACCCTCAAGTAACATTTTGTGCTGAATATCAACTGCCAGCATGCTGTATAAGCTTAAAATTCAGCTAGTGAGCTGCGTCAACTGCTGATTTTTAGTAACGTCAAAAGCTGAATTGCTGCTGAAATTGCGCTGCGTCAGCTGTTGAAAGTGCTGACTCAGCTAATATTCAGCTGAACTTCAGCTGATATTCAGCATTTTGGACAGCTGACGCAGCGCAATTTCAGCTGGTCTTTTGCCGCCAAATGAGCAATTCAACTTCTGACGTTACTAAAAATCAGCAGCTGATGCAGTTCAGTATCAATTATTTTAAATTGATAATTATATTTATCAAATTAAATTGTCTCCCATAATTTATAAAACATTTTATTTTATTATTTTCATTAACATCAAAAAATATAAATATATTATATCTTTATTATATCATTTATTTATTTATATTTTTTTATATAAGTCGCAATATCTTATATCGTTAACGAGATCCTAGAATAGAATCTGAAATATTACAGTAATTTTAAATTTATATATTATTATGTATAACTTTAAGTTAAGTTTAAACTTACATTTTTTTACGTCCAAACTTAACTGCCTAGGCTATGAAGCTATATGAAACTTTTTTGATTTTTTTAAAATATATTCAGTCTACTTTTTTGTGAAGTATTTGACCATCAGTTATCGAAAAATAATTAAATACACACCCACTATATTTCATGTTGGTTTTTCAAAATTTTGAATTTTTAAATGAATACTTACGCAAAAAATTTTACTACAAATTCTAAATACCTTTTTCCTTATTTGTATAATCTCATTAGTTAGATTATGAAATTTGGGTTTCCCAAAAAAAATTGTGACAATTGATTTGCACATATAGTTACAAAATTGCGACAATTTTAATTTTATAAAAATTAATTTTTAAAAATACACTAAATTAGCTACAATGTTGTAAAAGGAAATAGTAGGCCTATACCTACCGTGTTAAATTCGATTTCATTGAAATTTTAAAATAGCAAAAATTGTCTTTTTTTGGTTAATTATTAACACAAAAATTCCTAATTTTCCATAAATCGATTATAATCGGTAACATATTTTTAAAAATTGTTTTACTATGAAACCAAAAGAAAAATAAAATTAATATAAATACAGGGTGTCCCCGTGACCGTGGAGAACCTTTGAGGTGGTGATAAAGGACACTTTTCTAAGACAAATTTTCAAATAAAATTTTTGTCCAAGTTCAAACCCTTGGGGGGTACCTCTCTTTAAAGCAATATTTTGAATTTCTGATTTCAAACGGCCATAGCCCCGATATTATTGATTTTTTAGACTTAACGGATTAAACCTTTTTTAAATATCATTTACTTATCTACAAATTAGTTTATATCCCCTTATCGTCTAGAATAAACGGTTTTCGAGTTATAAATTAAATTAAGAGAAAAAATGTTAAAAAAATTCTGATTTTATTTTTTTTACTTTTCTTGCAAACTCCGTATCTCTTAAACGAAACGTCTTAGAAAAAAACTAACGCTCCAAACCGGATAGGGAATTTAAGGGACTACAACTTTGGTAAAATAAATTTTTTTGAAAAACCGACCGTTTTTACAGAAATGCTGAAAATAATGAACAAGAGCGTTGAGAGCGTTGAAAACAAAACATACACTTATCGAGAAGCCTAAGTTTGAAATGACTCCGCATATGAAGGGTGATAAGTTCGGGGGTGAGGATAGTAAATTATTGTTGTTGGCTTTGTTCTTGAACCCTGAGATTTTTTTTGAATTTTTTAAATCACTTTTCACAGTTTGAGTTTTGGCCGCCTAAATCGTTTAAATCGACGTATGTGCGGCGCTAGATATCGAAAAACTGAGTAAAAAATTTGCCCCTCTCGCCTCGTACCACCCCCCGTGAATTATCGGTAGGAAGGCATACGAAAAAATTTAGACCGATCGCGCGCAAAAAAAATTTACTCGTAAACGTCTAAATTCATATTTTAGATTAGATTTTCACAAAATACGAAAAAATTGTATAAACAAACCTCGTAAGAAAAGTAGTTTTACTAAACTCATATAGCTTTTAGCTTTAAGTATAGCCTCGCTGTGCTCGCTCATACTTAAAAGCTATATTCGTTTAGTAAAACTTTACTTTTCTAAACTTGTTGTTTAATATACTATTTCTACACTGCTGTGTTCATAAAATAATGAATCGATTTATAAAAACACGTGTTCAACTGAACCGTAAATCTATCTTAATTGATTTTAATTAATTAATGGATTATACTTGTTAAATGTATACTTGTAATAACTCTCTCTCTGGCGTAAGATATCATTGTACAAAAACGAAACAAAACAAAAATATCCGATCAGAAACCCTTAGTATGTGTATTCAATTTAAAAACCCCAATTCAAAATTTTAATTTGAAGATGACTATAAAATTGTATATTAAAAAAAGGATAATACGAAAAACTAATTTTAGAAACCAATTTACATAGAGAAGAATGAAAAAGTCTTACAATAAAAAATATTATATCTCTTTCATTCACGCTACTTTAAAATTTCTAATCTAGAAATTAAACCTAAGTAAGTAGATAGGTAGGTACTTATGGAGGACTTTCAGACAACCCTCACTACAAATTTCAAAATTTCAACTACACTATAGGAAAGAGAACACTTTTCTAAACATATTAAAACAAAAATTTTGTTGAATTACCCATTACTTTTCGAAAAAATTAAATTTAAAAATCAAAAATTTACATGTATTTTAGATATACGTTTTAACACGGGTGCATAAGTTATCGTGGTTGAGTCAAAATACAGGTTCGGAGAGCGCCGAAGGCGTCGCGTCCGGAGGGTTAACAGTTTTAAATATATCTCTGTAGAATAACAGAACTCGCCAACGGTGGAACTCGAAGCCATAGAACTTACCGCAACTGACAGCAAACAGTAAGAGTATATCAAAGCACACGTACCGTCAACAGAAAAGAAAACAGGGCGCTTAACGTGCGAGTTACCGTGACGCGACCCGTGGCATCGGTATGTATCGTATTATATCTCCCTACTTTTTTCAAAACTTTTTCTTAACTTAATTTAACTTAACTTTAGAAAAAAAATCCAACTAAAAAAAAAACTTTTTGTCAAAGTCATTACCAACATAAAAAATAATATAAATCTTTTTTTAGGATTATCTTGTAAATTGCAGGTTTTCATTAAGCGACTTACAGAAAAATTTCATAATTGATATTTTACTAATCAAAATTTAAAGACTAAAAAGATGAAAATAAAATAAATTTAAAAAAAAACTTTTTAAACAAAAACTGTTTAAATTTGTTTTTTTTTTTTTTCAAAAAATTGTCCTCTTTCTTACTGTGTAGTTGAAACTGTTGAATTCATTGTGAAGGTTAACTGACGGTACCCGTACTTATTTTTATTATATTATATTGACAGGTAATTGGTGTAGTACATAGAGAGGTGGGCTACACACGTTTAGGTATATTATATACGTTTAGTCGGTACGTTTAACTGATGACTTGTAAATCGGTCCTGACAAGTTTATCCTGAATTACATAAACTGTCATTTTCCAAATGTAAAAATACTCTTTACAGTTTATGCTGTTCACAGTTACAGATTAGGGGTCATCGCTGAATAGATGAATGTTGATGAAAGTTTGAATGAAAGTTGAATTTACCCATGCTTTACACTGCACTACATTTTTTTAATTTAAAAAATATTTCACCAAGTTATTCGAATTCAGTTTTAAGAGCTTATTAAAATTAGTAAATCAAAACAAAATTGATTCAAATATTATAATTAAATAATTATAGTTTCAGCAATATTACATTACAATAAAAGTCAAATATAATAATTATTATGTCAAGTACAACACATTTATTGCCAACTATAGTTTAATTAGTAAAGCTCATTCAGCAAGATTCCACACACAAAATAGTTAAGTAAAAATATTCAAAATATATACAAAAAATGTTAGTAACAAGTAAAAGTATTTCATTTTAAATTTTTTGAGTATGGCACTCAGTAAATCAAATTTTACAAATAAATTATTACACCTTTTCATAATCACGATTTTCTTTGCTCAAGGGCAACTTTTCCGTTTCACCCTTTTCAAGGTTTTTAAATTGTCATTGTAAATGAAGTCTTAACTAAATTCGAAAAATATTTTGTAGATAAAAACTTTAAAAAACAATCCAAAATGAAGAGATTTTTTCCAAAACTAAAGTCTACCCCACGTGATGCTCTTTTACTGATTGCTTGATGGTAGCTGTGATAGCAACCGTAATGGAAAATTAGCGCACTGCAGGTTACCTTGATTTATGATATTTTTCTTGGTGATTTGTGTGAAGTTTTAAACGCTAACCATGAGAAGTCACGTCATGTAGAGTGCTACCGGGTTTATGTACCGGTTTTAAATCAGTTTCTATATAAATATTTTATCAACGTCAATAATTTGTTAATTTCCAAAAATTAATATATTAATACAACTTTTTTAGAAAAAATATAAATTCAAAACCAGCTATGTGTGAGATGGGTTTTAGTTTAATAATTTTATATCTACGATATGATAAACAATTTAGAAGAATTACAAAGCTCTGACAAATGGGATATAAATATATTTTGTAAAATATGTATTAGGATAAAATTCAACAATAACGTAAAATATTTTTAATTGGATTTAGATAGTTTTGGAAAAATACTCTGCAAATATTCTCCAAAATGATTTTAAAAACTTCAGCTCAAAGCAATAATTGCATTTAGTAAATAAATGTGAGCAAGCATCTTGTACACTTAGTGCACTTTTAGTATTTTCTATGTGCTTATTCCAACAATAAGTTCCTACGTGACCAGATAAAAAGTATTTAAAGTCCTATAAGATTTTGACCTCCAAGGGAATATTTCCAAATTCCTTTAGGCAATCACATCCCTCATACTCTATAAGCATAAAACACTACAACACAAAAAGAACTTTTTACACAAAAATACGCTAAAAATCATTTTGTTAAAAATGATTTGAAAATTCACTAGAATTCATTCCATGTACACGATTTTGATGCCTAATTAAATATGAATCTTTAGCAAATGTACGTCCACATGATGAACATTCAAACTGTTGACCAGTCGAGTGAGAACGAATATGAATGGCAAATTGATGTTTGGACGTAAAATTTAAACTACAATAACTACAAGATAGAGGTTTCTCAGAAACGTGAGTCCAACGATGTGCGGTTACGTAACTCTTAACAGCAAATCGTTTTTCGCATAAATCACAAGCATATGGCCGTTCACCGGTGTGCATTCTTTTGTGGGTATTCAAACTAGACTTTTGTGTAAACCTTTTCATGCAATGATTACACTGAAATGGTTTTTCTCCAGTATGAGTTCTCAAATGGGCCTAAAATGCAGGATATTAAAATAAATTTAAATCTCTTGTAAAACACTCACTTCTAGGTAGGGTTTACGACAAAACGACGCATCGCAACTTGTACACTGAAACGGTTTGTTATTCGAGTGCACCTTCATGTGGACGTAATAACTAGAAGGTGACGATAAAATGCGACCACATATTTTGCAACCCTGTGGTTTAGTTCGAGATAAATTGTTCTTAAATACCTAAAAATAATGTCATAAAAGAGTATAAGTGGAATTAGGAAATTGAGAATATTCACCGATGAAATTTCAGTCACTACTTGGTCCTCGGTTTCACTTGATCTCTCATAATATTGCAAATTTTCAATCTTGATTTCGTCTTCTTCCAACATGGTTATAACTGGTAACATTCTGTAATTTTATATTAAGAAATAATGGGATTTAAAAAATCGCCATTCAACATAACCCACGTTAATTATTGCAGCTTTCACTTTTGCGCACAGAAATACTATTTATTTGCTTTCCCGTCAAAATAATTTTGATATTTAAAGGTTAGTTCACATGACATTCTTTATCGCAATTGGTAAATATACGTCCGAGGTACAAATAATAAAGCTATTATTTATACGCCGTAATGTTTGCCGAAGATGCATCTTTACTGAACAAGTTCTGTCGGTTCCAGGACGAGCCGCAGGCGAGGTCTGGAAATAGACGTCTACCTCTTAATTTAGAACTTTGTTCTGTTATTAGTTATTACCATTAATGTACCAAGTTTTTACACTTAGCACTTATGGTTCTGTGAGCACTTGAATAATATTCTAGTAGAGTGCTAACCTTGCTAGATGCATAACTTGAGATCACAACAGTGCAATTGGTGTAATTAAGCATTGAACAGTGGTCTCCCGCTCCGTAGCATATTGAATTAAGCTTTATAGCACACTGGTGGTTGGAAATAGACGAATCCGATAAACCAGGGGTTGTTTCTACAACCGTAAGCAACACTAAAAATAAAAATGTATTCAAAAAAATTCACTTGATATAATGATTTTTATTTATTTTTCTGATCTCTTTTATTTTAGAACTTTTCATATTATACACTTAATTAAACTTTTTGTTTTCCTCGCTCAATAATTTTTATTTCCCGAGAGGCTTAAAGAGGAAAGGTCACGAATACTACCGCCCCATAAATTTAGTTAGTCATCTTGCAAAGAGTTCCAAGTCCTATTGAATTAATTTTGATTAATATGGTGTCAAAAAGATCTAAATACATTTTGGCTCTTATATAATTTTTAAAAAACTGAAAATCCCAAAACTTTTTTTCAGGCTCGCAAAACCTAATATCAAATGGGTATTTTAGCTCCTACACTCAGCAAAATTGCAATAAAGAAAAAATTTTCAACGCCTACAAAATCAACTTATCTTGTAAACCTATTGTTCGGAAAACATTTGTCCTACAAAAAATTTTATGTACTCTGCTTTTTATACAGATACTCACAAAAATGTACTTTTTGAAAACTCTTTTTGACATATAAAAATCACTTTTATAAAAATACTTTTCAGACATTTTTTGTAGATAATTTGATTCCTTTCATTTTTGTTTTCATACATTGTATTATTCGTCGCCTCGTTTTCGACCGAGAGCGAATTAAAGCAGTATCGGTAAAAGTCCCATGGAATCCCCTGAGAAAACCATAAGTGCATTTTTAATTTTATTAGTTTTACAGAATCTGCTTTAAGTCATTCCCGGTCGAAAACGAGGGCGACAAAATAAAAAAATGTACATGAACAAAAATGTCTAATAAGTATTGCTTTAAAAACGATTTTTATATGATAAAAACAGTGTTAAAAAGGAACAATTTACATTGCTAACATAAGAGCGCCCGAGTACTTTTGTAAGTAACTGTAGTAACTATTGTACCGAAAAACATCAAAATAACTTATTAACAAGAAAACATTTTTTAAGATCATTGCATAGCTGTCGAAAAACACGCACAAAACCGCAAAAACTTTGTTCAAAATTTTGGTGACTAGCAAAATTAATGTGCAATAAAAATACTATAAAAAATAACAATAATGTAATTGTAATGTAGTAGGTATACCGTACATATTAAAAGCATTCCATTGGAAAAAATCAGAATCATTAAGTTTTTACCAGCCGATTAGGAAATAAAAGACTGCGTTTCAAATCCTAATCGCATCAGATACACTACTGTGATCTAAATCCCAATTAGATTAGCATTAGATACAGCAACCACTGCATAATGTATGGTACTCGAAGAAGCAAGCTTTTACGATCCATTCAAATCTTTTGTGTTTGCGTTAGATTAACACATTCAATGCACCGACAAATAGATTGTTTCTGTTAAACTGCGCCATTTTGTATCCAAGCTATGTCCCAATACGACATTGATTATTAACTGTTAAAACTTAATAATCAATGGTTCACTTTAGGACTCCTCAGCTACAAATCAATCAAACCTTTTAGTTCATCCTATTTAAATATCAGTACATCGGCCAGTAAATTTTTTGTTAAGAGATGAATTTGAAAGCAAGTAAAGTTGACTTTTTGGCACATTATATTAAAAACTACTTGCATGGGGAAAACTACGTAAGTTGGAAAATTTGCTTATAATTTATAATAATCAAATTTTCCACCATTGTTCTCCCAAATAATGTCATCGGTGGTCGATTCCATTACAAAATTAACAAAAAAATTTTAATATTGGATTAGGTACATATTAATTGAGAATGAAAATATTGTTGTGAAACTTATTGACCTTTAATTCAAGGGCAAGTTCAAAGACATTTCGAGTGACCCCTTGAAGGGGTAACAAATAAAAAAACTTACAAAATCTCTTAAGAAATACAAGCCAATGAGTTATTAATTTATATTTCACAATTTAATGAAAATTAAATTGAAAATTTTATTGTTGATATAAAAACTAATAATTAAACAATAGCAAAACAAATCTTACCACACTAGCAATTTTATCAATATTGTTAAATGAAGTCAACAAGATCTTAAAACTATCCATCCCTTATATGTTTAGAAGCTACATAATATAAAAAAAATATAATTACTATATTTTGTTTTAACAAATTTACTAAAAAAGTATCATTTTTCATACTAAGTGATCGATAGTTACATTTAATACAAGAAATAATGGTGGTGGGCAGATGGGTTGGTTAAAAAATTACAAAAAAAATTTCAAAAAAGCTAAAACAAACAAGAGTTTATTTTAATTTTTCAAACAAATGTTCGAACTTTTTGACAGAAATTTCTTTATATATGTCTGTTGGAGAAGCTGAGTTGGAAGTGGTCCTGCCATTAATTATTTAAAAAGAGCTTTTATAACAGTTGGGGGCTGTGTAAAGTGGAGGTTACTTTTTTTAAATAAACTTGTGTGTAGCTTGATATCCTCCACGTGCAGAGCCAAAATTATTTATCCAGGGCAGTATTTGTCTTGACTGCAATCACAACCTTAAAAATAAAAACACAAATTAAACTCCTATTCGACATGTAACAATGTAACAAGCACTTACTTCTTCACCGCACGATTTTAATACGGTGCATAGGATGTCTTTACCGGCTTCATGTTCACTGCGCAATTGAGCTCCAACATCACCATCTGGAACTTTGAGATCTTCACGTAGGTCTCCGTTATCGTTCATCAAACTCAAGTATCCATCGTCAGAAATGTCTGTTAACTGGTAGTCCTCACGTTTAACATGTGGTACGTCCATATTGTGTGTGGAGGGACAAATATCTTCATATTTTTTACCTACAACAATGTGTTACAGTGAATTCAAGTAAATAATTACATCAAATCAATTAACATACCTGAAAATATATCAATTCCTATAAGATGTACTTTAGCATGCCCGTGCTTTCCAGTTTTGGAAGTTGACATCTCTACAATCTTACAAGGTCTAGATTTAAGCATAACAAAACCATTTTTACGTAATGCGGAACATTGCATAGGAAAAGTGGCTGAAGCACCAGAGTCTCCAGTTTCGAAATGAGTATCTTCCATGTCAGACATTGTGTGTAGTTTATTTGTAATTCACTTCTAAACTATTAACACAAAAGAACAAAATATTAACAAATAGAACAAAATAAATACAACAAAAAGGTTGGTATTGAACGTCCACGCGGCGAACACCCAAACATGTGGATATAACCAAAAACAAAAAACTAACAAGGGCAACGCTCAAATCTTCAACGTTCAACCAGCAAAGAGAAAATCGAAAAATACGCGGTAATTTGCTTAAAAAAAGTTATGGTAACTGCGTTTTTACCGAAAAACACACAAAAATTAACAAATTTGTGGCAACATGGCGCGAACGAACCCAACACCGACAAACTTGCGAATTTAATAATCGCACACAGAATCAATAATGAAAAAATAGTCGAGGTTTCTTTAAAACATAAAACAATTACCGAATTTTAACGCCTCATTCGATACTCGTTTTATTTAATTATAAAAAAATATTAAATAAAAAGTAAGCTACTCACATGTGACAAAATGGTATTAAACCAAAAGAGGTAATCAGCATGCGCAATGTCGCAAGAATTGAGGTGTATGAAGCAGCAGGACCAGTTATTTTGCTATGACACGGCAGTAAAAAGTGGTGGGAGCACTGTTGCCAACCGAGGCGCCAAATTACGAATTTCAAAATTTTGAATTGAACTTTTACAAATTTGACGTATCTATTTTGTTTCTGCTATGAGGAGGCTTGGAGATGTAAAAAAAAGTATTAGTTATAGTAACCACAATCGATTACGCATTGTCGACTACTTTACCGGTCAAAGGAAAGGTTTGTTAAAATTGGAGGTTAAAATCTTGAATTCCAAGAAACATAAAAATTTTACATAGTCAGGACCGGTCAGAGGGAGATAAATGGGGCCCTGGGTTTTACTTGTGTTGTATTTGAAACAATTAATCATAAAATATTTGAATAACATTGACTGAATTTATAATTATTATGTAAAATTTATGTCGACTGCTGGATTGAAGAAAGAAGTACCTATAGTAAAATATTTTGTGATCAAAAAGAAGGGAACATCGAATTGTTGCCTATTTTTAATTTTCTTCTATTCCATGAACTGCAAAACCCTACCAGAAAATTACAAACAACAAAAGTTACTTATTTGTAAATTTTCTATCACCTTATGAACTCAATTTTAAAATATATTTTTTTAAATTTATTTAAGTGCTTTAATTGCAGGATCATAGCACTGATGGGTGGTAAGAAAGTATTTCAGATTTAAATTTGTTTGATTATGCCGGTTTGGTATAGGAAGCCGTAGAGATTTTCTACATTTTCTTGGTGATCAGCTAGTATTTCTCTTCTTGTTTTGCCAAGATGATAGTTTTTTCTTGCTTTTCGTGTAGGTTACATTCTGTTAGGATATGATTTACTGATAGGTCTTCGTTTTACCAGGGGCATCGTGGCCGAAGACTTTTTTTGATGATGTGTTCATGTGTGAGTTTTGTGTGGCCTATTCGCAATCTGGCCAGAGCTACCTCAAACCTACGATTAGGCTGATGCGTTGTTGACCAGATACAATATACATCATTTATATCTCGTAGTTTGTTGCCTTGTTTTCGCTTCCACTGTTATTTTATTGTTATTACACTGATATTGTATTACTTTATGATATTTTTCTATATATCTTTATGGCTAATTAGGTTGTTGTTGGTTCCTGAATTGTGAGCTTCTTTTGCTGGGTCTGCTAAAGTGTTTCCTGGAATATCGCAGTGGCCTAAGACCCACATGAAGGTAATTTTTATATTATAGTCTTGGCTTGCTTTTCTAGCTTCGTTAAATATAGTGTTACGAAAGAACGTCTAATTATATTTGATGACTAATGTATGACGTCATGTGTGATGAGTCATATATGATAACGGCATTAGTCATTCAAATATAGATGAATGTACGCTCTAGAAAATGCGTGGAAGCACCTGGAAATTCCTGGATGGTTATGGAATATTCTGGAAGGCTGCATTTAAGTATAAATGCAGCGCGATTTCCTGTCACAAATCAATTCCAGTTTGAACGCGCGACAGTTAACATAAATCAAGTGAACATAAATGAACAGTGAACATAAATAAATAGTGAAGTGATAAACAGTATACAGAGTGTTTAAATAAATATAGACCTAGTGTTAAATATAAATTATAGTGTAAATAAATTGTAGTGTAATTAGTGTTAGTGTTAATCTTAGTTTAGTAATTGTTATTAACCGTATCTGTAAATATTTGTATTAGCCCTTTGAAAATAAATAAACGTTTTTAATTTTCGTTACAATAGTTTGAATGATGGCAGCATCATTAAAACATTTAATATGAAAAACGTTGTAATTCGTCTATTTCCAGTCTACATTTCCACATTTGAAGATTCTATTTCAAACATTTTTTAAGATTTTTCGGTCGACGGCGGTAATTTCTTTGGAACCACTAGACCGATCTTTATGAAAGTTTAACCACATATTCTACACATGAATAGCTTCAGGGCATTCCATAACCATATTAAAATTTACATTTTTACTATTATTTTTGCTAAAAACAGTAAAAAACCTCGTTTTTTTCTTTTAAATCTCCGCCATTTTATTATTTATCAATAAATATTAATATCTATAGCATGCGCGAGAGCCACAATTATACTGAATTAACACCGTGTCCAATAAATTCAAATACACTTCCAAAATCCAATAACAAAAATTAGACAATGTTTAGTTAGTCAAAAAGTGTATTTCATTAAAAGTACACTTGTAAGGAAAAGTCACAATAAATGTTTTGGAATGATTCCACCTTGAACCTTCTTAACCAGCTTCAAACGCTTATCAAACCCGTTACAAATGGCACGCAGAGCTTCCATCGACATTTCTTCCCAAACGCGCTCGATAACTTTCTTAAACTGGTCCAGATTTGCGATTCACACCTTCTCAAACGCATCTGGATTCACCCTAGACAACTTTCAAATAAAACTTGATATTATCTTACTTTCTTATGGTACTTATACTAAGTGTAGTCGTAAGCAGTTACGTAACGATTTTATAAACCACGCGGCTTTCATTCAAAACGCAGCCACGTAATCCGTTCCCACCACATCTACCAAACCTCCATTCGCTCTCCCCTGCAACAGTCTCGCATGGCATGGAAGTCGCTTTTCAAGAACAGAACATTCTTCAATTCTTGACCAGTTCACTCTTATATCTAGTGCCATCGTAAAAAGAGAAAATCTGATATCCGTAGTGGTAGCTGCATGTGTTTACAGTAGCGACTTGCCTCATCCTTTTTCGTTAGCGGGAGAAATAACTATTTGGAGGGAGCTTTGGAAAGACAGGGAACATCTCCCACAAAAAGCAGCAGAAGCATATCGAGAGATTAATGAATTTTACCCAAATATAAAAATTCTTTTACAAATTCTCGCTAGATTACCAGTATCTACTTGTAGTGTGAAGCGTAGCTTTTCTTTGCTTAAACTGGTAAAATCGTACCTTCGTACGTTAATGACGGAAAACAGGTTAAACGGTTTAGCTGCCATATATATTCATAGAGATATATCTGGCAGCCTACAACCTGTAGAAGTCATTGAAGAATTTGCAAAATGTTATCCGAGGTTTCTTAAGAAAAATAAAATTTTATGTGCTATTTTAGTATTTAATATTTACCTTGATCAAACCTACCTTCAGTTAGGTCAAGCCCTCCCCAAACCAAAATCCTGGATCCGCCACTGGCACTGCTCTTTATTTTTTTGTAACCACTCAATTCTTTTAGCTTGGTAACATAAAATAAACCGATTAAAAAACGTTATTTAAGAAAAGATAGATCGCTCAGGTTGCGAAGCCTAAAAGCTGCACTGATCTGTCACTTTCCCGGAATCTCCTAAAGCTCTCAATTTATTTTAGCAAGAAAAATATATCAGTCGGAAGTGCATTATAAAAAAAATGACAGATTGTTTATTCGTAGCAAAATCTTCAGTTAAAATTGCACTTTGTTAGAGCTTTGGACAGATATTATGCATATGTATTACATACATACAAACTTTGTATTTTATATATTAAGAAAATCTGAATATTTGATCTTTTAATTTATTGTAAACCTAGAGTGCGGTATAAAGCTGAAATCGTCTGGATGAATAACCGGGAAACCGCGATTTAAACCTGGTACATTATGCTGTGATCTCAAGTCCTAAGTGCTCACAGTAATGGTAATACAGAACGAAGTCCTAAATTAAGTAGAAAAATATTTAAATTTCATAATTTAACAAAATAATAATTTAAATTTAAAAACTTTTTAAATTTTTATCTTATCGTTAGCGATAAGATATAATCCACCATAACTTTGAAACTCAACGAAAAAGGTGAAAGTTCCTAATGACAAAAAACTTATCACTATGAAATTTTCTACAAAGTATTTTAAGTAATTTATTGTACTCTTTAATGTTTGTATATTGGGTGTTTATAAAAAGACCACCAACGCTTTACTCTAGGTTCATAGGCAATATCAAGTAGATTGAAGCTGATTTAACTATATTAAAAGATTCATCGCCTGATGATGCCATAGTATGGTGAAAACGTTTGCGATAATATACATACAGTGTATTTATATATTGTGATAACTTAAACATTTTAGTTTTCGAAAAAGTGTTTTGTGCATTTTTTGGTTTATGCTAAAAATTTGATATGATTAAAAGATCATTCTGGTTTAGATGCTCAAAGAAAGCTATTTTTGTAAATTTTTTAAAGAATTTTTACTCTCAAAATATATAAAACAATTTTTTTTTATTTTAAATTCTTTAAATTAACTATTAAACTATCGATTTTTTTTGTTTGATCGATTTTAGATGAACCAGTAAAATGTTATGGAGATCACCGCAAAACACGATTTGTGGGACGGGGTCCAACAAACACGGCAATAACTTGGTCTACAATAAATATTCTATTGGTTTAATTTTTGTCAAATAAAGTTAAAACATAATATAATAACTTATTAATATTTGCAAATGTAAAAGTATTTCACTATTGTGCATTGAAGTTTATAAATAATTAGGTTACTGTCAGAATTTCCTCATCACGAATTTCAAAATTTCAACTGCACTATAGGAAAGAGGACAATTTTCTGAGCGTTTTAAAAAATAAAAATTCCTGGACCGTCCATTACATTTCGAGAAAACGACATTTTAAAATTACGAAAAGCACGGAGATGTAATATGATATACCCCGATGCGTGACGAACGGTCTCACGTTAATTTCCCTGCTCTTCATTTTGTTGACGGTACGTGTGCTTTGATATACTCTTAATGTTGTTGTCAGTCGCGACGAGATTTAAAATCTCATGGCCCTCCTTCCACGACCACCTTCTACAAAATATGGACGCCATTCCGATCATTTCCACCAAAAACGACTTGAAAAATTACGTTAAAGTCCTTCAGGACAACATTTCGCAATCCATCCAGCATGCAACGAGGCAAATTGACGTCGCTGACATCAGAGATCGCCTCCCTCCGGAACTGAAGGCACTCATCCAAGAAAAACGTCGAGCTAGGAAACGCGCTCAACGCACCTGGCACCCGGACAACAAACGACGTTACAACCGCCTCAAGGAGCAAGTCTCCGAAGAAGTCAAAGCGCATCACGATCAGGAATGGGCAAACAAGATCGAATCGCTCAACTTTGAGAACCAATCCACCTGGAAAATGGCCAACGCCCTAATACGCCCCAAAAACCGCCAGACGCCCGCCATTACCTGCCTTGACGATACGCAAGCCAAAAGCGACCAAGAAAAGGCCGACACTTTCGCCGACAACCTGGAAATCCAGTGCAGCCCCCACGACGAGCGCCTCAACCAAGACTATATCGAAATGGTTGAGGATTTCATCATGAGGACCCTTCCAATCGAAAACCCCACACCGATCGACCCAGCCTCCACAACAGAAGTCACCCAAATCATCCGATCCCTAAAGAACTGGAAGACACCCGGATCCGACGCGATCACAAATCGATCCTTCAAGGTGATGCCACGCAAGGCAGTCGCAGCACTCACTGGCATCATCAACGCCTCACTCCGACTCTGCTACTTTCCGCAGAAATGGAAAACTGCCGATGTAGTGGTCATCCCCAAGGCAGGTTTAAACTCCCGGAAGCCCCAAAGCTACCGCCCCATCAGCCTCCACCCGTCGCTAGGGAAAGTCGCCGAAAGAGTCATCTCCACCCGGATCAAACAAACCATCTTCGATAATAGCATCCTGCAAGACCTGTAAAATAATGAATTTTAATCGTAAAGTAAAGAATGCATATTAACGTACGTAGAAAAATATTATTTAAATAGCCAATAAAAAAAGCTATTAATTTACTTTTAACAGGTTTGGACTTAGAACTTAAGACTTCCTAGTTCTATTCAAAAATATAAGATGTCCAATTCCGCCATAACACATGCATGCAACCTCCGCTACGCTCACTGTAGTATGCGTATTACAATTTTTAATTAAAGCTCAGTATTCACGAATCTTCACACAACACTTTTCTCATCTTATCCAAAACGTTAAATTTACTTTCCTTAAACGGAAGAACTATTTTCCAACATACAAAAACTTTATTTACGGTATTTTTTCTATTTTTAAGGTCAAATTTTTTCTCCTCCAATAATTGAACTAACTAATAAACTAACAAATTTTTGGTTGCGTAGTAACGTTAGAGATTTTTTATTCAATTTTACGTTAAATTTATTGTCATTAAAATATTAAAAAGTCATAACTTACCATCATAACCAAAGAATGAGTAAATCACTAACGTTACTACGCAACCAAAGGTTTGTACATTTGATGAATATGATGAATAATTATATTATAATATGAATAAATTTGTAAATGTAAAAATATTCCAATTAATCGATATGTCGTCGAACGTCTGTATTGAATTTTAGATTTGTTTACAGATTTGTTAAACAAAATCACACTAATAAATTGCGCTTTTAAAGTTTATTCAAAATATTTTCAAATTAAAATATTGTCAGTTACTGAATTATTTAGTCAACCTTTTTACAAAAAAAAAAAGCTTTGTTGCTTGGGCTTTTTATTATTCTATATTCTTAAGATACTGTAAAAATTTCAGAATAGGTAAACGTTCATATTTTAAAGAAAAAAATTTTTTTAATCGACATAAAATACATAAATGAGTAGTCTGTGTGAGTAGTTGTGATGATAAATCAACAAATATCAATATGTTAAAGTACCTTCAGTTTAAAAAAAAAAACTATAAATAATAAAGATGATACTTGCAGCAATTCGTCAGTATAATAAAAATATTATGTATCGGTTCATCCTAAACAGAAAATTTAAATGAGAATCAAATTATTTTATTTTATAAATTTTTTCTCGCCGTAACGTGACACTTGGCAACGTTTCACTGTATTTCACTGTACAGTCACTGCTATCATGAGCGCCACAACAAACTAGCGGTAGTAATAGTAAATTCAAATGTAAATATAACCTCATTTATACTAACTATAAGAGATATGGAAAAATGGATGGCGCATCTTCAATCTCTTTTTTTTGAGAAAAACTTAATGGTGAAAACCGAAATCCGATATTTTTTTCTTTTTCGAATTATGACCAAAAGTTCGCTTTTTCGACTTTTTGTTATACCAATATCTCGGTTCTTTGTCAAGTTATAGAAAAAATATTTACACTTTCTTCAGACACTTTTTGAGCAGAATAAATTGGGCTAAAGAGATTTTAAACATCTTGATTTGTTTCAGAGTAATAATATAAAGTTGTATTTTTTTAAATAGAAACCATAGTTGGCTGTGACATATTTAAATAGAGTTTTTTATCCTCTTTTCAATTATATATAACATGTGGTGTCTATTATTTCAGTTTTATCCCGTTATATCAAAAAATGTTAAATAAAAATAAAAGATCGAAAAATTACCTTTCGACCTTTAGACTTCGTAGGTAACAAATTGCCCCGCAATTCGTTTCCTTTGTCTCTTATTTCTTGTGGAACGTTTCCACACATATCAACGATGAATATGTTTTTTTTTATAATATTATTAGATTACTATAGCAACCATAGCAATCTTCGCATTTTGTGTAGTGCGACATGATTTGCGACTGGTTTAAATAATTTAGTAAAATTTCTGAATTTATTAAAAAATCTAATAAGATATTTTAGTGTTAGAAAAAATATTGAAGACAACACGTGTTCTATAGATTAAAAATCTCATTTTATTAAATCCTCACCCCCTTCGGTCGCTCGGATTTAAACTACGACTTCGATTTTTAAACAGTCTACAAAACACTAGTTGCCTAGGGCCGATCTTTCCATCCCTTTGTAAAGTTCGTTTTATCATCAGGTAGATAAATTTAAAAACCACATTAAACATACTTTTAAGAAAACCGGTCTTTCTAAATAAATTTAACAAAAAGGTAGTTTGAACAATTTTTCGTGTGTATATGTTAGGTTGGAAGCGAATTTGATTGCGTTAATTATGTCTACAAAGTAAAAGTCAGAAATTTTATATATCATCACATACACAATATTGCAATTACAGTCAAATGAAAGGGTCTCTAAAAAGAAGCGGTCAAAGAATTTTATGGAAGATGAAGTTCGCATGTTCATGTTGCAATACAAAATAAAAACTTTATTGAAAATAAGAAGACAGATTCAACAGTTAATTGAAAATTTATTTCTAATTATGAAGCCACTTTGATTTTCAATTGCTGGTGGCAAAATTTTGCTCTTTGGCGAAGGCAAGGTTGTGTAAAATAGCTGCACTAACAACAATAGCCTGTGCAAGGCGAATTTTTGTTCTTAATTCCAATTCCAAACGTTCTTTTGATGACATTTCTTGTTCTTTAAAATAACTCACTCTTATATAAAAACTTCCTGTTGCTAAAAACCTCAGAGTCTACAACAATTGCTGAAGAGGTGAAACTACATGATTTCTAATTGTCCGAAGCTTGATTCTATTTTCAATGTACAGCTTTCGATCTCTATTAATAACATCAACCAAATTAATAATTTCATAATCCAGCACAATTTCAAATTAATCAAAAAAGCTGTGTTGCCAAATAATGTAAATTACACGTCACGTGGTTATTTTTGTCACCTCACCCTGCAACTCATTCCCTGCAACGATACAAGCCTATCCCCACTCATCAAAATTCAGTATTCCCCCACGCCCTCGCTCATACATCCTTAAAAATATAAATAAGATTTTGCCCAGAGCATGTGAAAAGTTAGTTACGGCACTGCATGTACAATAATTTTCAACAATATTCTTTTTGAATTTGAAACGTATTTCAAAGATTGACTAAATTATCATAATTTATTTAAATTTATTCTATATAAAAAATATTTGTTGATTCGGTGTAATGTTATGTTAGACTACAGCTATAATCTTTATTCAATAATCTAGTAGATCGTCTGATAGGTGATTGCCCAACCGATCAAGACGACAATAAAAATTAAAACGTTTGCGGTAGTGATTTATTACTTTTAATTATTAAATCAATAAAAAATTGAAAAAAAATAAATTAAAAAGGACGAAATATGGAATCTAGTGAAACTGCGTCTGCGATCGTTTTGAACAAGTTTGGAAGTTACGATTGTATATCAGTGGTAAAAAGCATAGGCGTAACATGGGCAACAGTGTACAGATTATAAATAGGTAATTTTTTACAGATCGAAAGTTTTCCGCTTCCCGATTTAGAAGATAAACTAGAAGTCGAAGTTCATTATTGTGGTATTAATTTTGCGGATGTGTATACACGGCAAGGATTAATGCCAATTGAAAAGTTTCCATTTCTAATGGGTATAGAATGTTCTGGTATTGTTAAATCTATCGGATCAGCGGCATTATCTTGTGGCATAAAGGTATTTCGGCAGTAATCAATTAATTTTTAATTTATACAAGATTTTCTAGGTTGGTCAAAAAGTTGTATGTTATGATTATCGTGGGGGTCTGCATCAAAGTGTTATTCGTATTAATCCCAATAAATGCTTTCCCTTACCAGATCATGTTGATTTAAAGGATGGTGCAGCTATTTTTGTTAATTATTTAACTGCTTATTTTGCTCTATTCGAAATTGGAAACCTGAGGTCACATTCGAGCGTTTTTATTCAATCATGTGCAGGCAAGTTTGTTTTGTAATTTACTACCACTTTTTCTTTAATAGCAAAAATTTTTGTTGTATAAGCAAATTAAAATATTTCAATTTTTTAGGGGGTGTGGGATGTGCAGCAACCCAATTAGCTAAGACAATTGAAGACGTAAAAATAGTGGGCACGTGCAGCTTAAGCAAAGCCGATTTTGCGAAGAAAAATGGGGTAGATATCGTTTTACCCTACGATAATCTTAAACATCAAATCGCTCAAAGCACTGTACAAGGATTCGATGTAATTATTGATAATCAATCGGGGAAAATGTCCTCGGAATTGCAAGAATCATTAAATCATTTAGGCAAAATTGTATTAATTGGTAATGCGCTCATAATCACCTATTAATTTTTTTTGTAATTACGTTGATTTTTTAATTTAAGGAGCCAATAGCGTAATAACAAATGATCAGAAAATATCCATTAAAACTTTCCTGAAATTATGGTGGAACACTTCAAATATTTCTGTACAGAATTTGATAATGGGAAATAAATCAGTTTGTGGATTGCACCTTGGACTTCTAGCTGAACAGCAACCTGGAAGAGTAAAAGAAGCTCTCTCTAAAATTTTTGCTTTATTAAAAGAAGATAAAATAAAGCCCGTGGTAGATTCGGTGTGGCCAATGGCAGACGTCATTTCTGCAACAAAACAACTTGGCGAAAGGAAAAATATAGGAAAAGTTTTACTTGAAGTGAAACACGCATACTAAATTTTTCTTTCCATTTACAATAATTATTTTACTAATTGAAGGGGCAAGTGGATAAAGGGGCTATGTGACATTTTTTAATGATCTGATATTTGATGATATTTTGTCCTGAATGAAAGGGCTATGTGTAAAAGCAACTCATACACTCTTTTACCATGTGAAATGTGCATTGTTTATCGATATTTTAACTTGAAAAAGGGGCTATGTGCAACAGAAAAAAAACTAAATGGCTCTTTACTCAATAAACAGTTTTTGTCACATAGCCCCTTTATCCACTGGCCCCTTCAATTATAATATTATGTGTGTTTTAATACTTTTATGTTTTCGAATGTCCTCACTTATTATCTGTTTACATCTGACGCACGCGCAGATATATTAAGAATGTCGATTATCCATTTAGTTTACTTATTTTTAATAATTTGGAATGTAACCTAATACCTAAATTGATTTATTAGATTTTTATTATAAGGTTGATTCATTTCACAATTATAATATTTTAAATCTCCTTAAGAGGGGAAATAGGTGTAGGACGTCGTATTTAGGGTAATTTTCATGAATTTTTTTAAACATATAAGGAATAAATATATTTTATAAAGATTTTGAGGTTAATTTATACATTATATTGAAGAACATTTTACTGAAATTTTGAAACAGTTTTCTTCAAAAATCCGAGAGAAATTAGCTTCTGCACATTGTAAAAAAAATCGAAAATTTTTTTTTAGAATCAAAATTAACTACGATTTTGACCCTTTTTGTTCTTTTTTTTGCAATAAAAAATAGTAAAAATAAAGCTATTGTTTAAGATATTTAAAGTTCAAATAGAGCGTATATACAAGGTGTCCCCGTGACCGTGGAGAACCTTTGAGAACACTTTTTTAAAAACAAATTTTTAAATAAAATTTTTATTCAAGTTTAAACCCTTGGGAGGTACCTCCCTTTAATCCGTTTTTATTGATTTTTTAGGCTTAACGGATTAGAACTATTTTAAACATCATTCGCTTATCTACAAATTAGGTTATAACTCCTTATCGTCTAGAATCAATGAATTTCGAGTTATAAATTAAATTAAGAGAATAAATATTAAAAAAATTCAGGTTTTATTTTTTTAACTTTTCTTGCAAAACCCATATCTCTTAAACGAAACGTCTTTAAAAAAACTGACGGCCCAAACCGGATATAGAGAATGAAACAGGCTACAACTTGGTCAAATATATTTTTTTGGGAAACCAACCGTTTTCACAGAAATTCTGAAAAAAATGAACAAGGTGTAGGTAAAAAAAAAATAAATAACAGCTAATTAACAATAATAAATAAACAATATAAATTAATAGTGTATTTATATCGTTGACCCTCCATGTTAATTAGTAAAATATAGTTGAATTAGGGGTCAGTTTTAAAACAATAAATTTGTCCGACGTTTCGAGTCTTTATTGATCCATTATTAAGGCTACAAATAATTAAAAACAAAAACAAAAAATAATTAAAAATAAATTACAAAATAATAAAAATATAAAAGTAATAGAATAAGAAATACAGAATTAAAAAATTACAAATTTTAGTTTAATAAAAATATAAATTAAATTTGTAATTTTTTTAATTTTTTAATTCTGTATTTCTATATATTCTACTACTTTTATATTTTTATTATTTTATAATTTATGAAAGTTTTTAATTATTTGTATTTATTTATAGCCTTGATAATGGGCCAATAAAGACTCGAAACGTCAAACATTTTTATTGTTTTAATACTGACCCCCTAACTCAACTATATGTATTTTGCTAATTAATATAAATTAATAAAATAATTAACGATAATTTAATGTGCTTTATAGCATTTATAGCAATGTCACTTAAACGTTAAACGCTACAAAATGTTTTGAAATTAAAACAAATTATAAATCAAATCGAGATTTTTAGCAATTTTGTGAATTTATTTTTTTTACCTACACCTTGTTCATTACTTTCAGAATTTCTATGAGAACGGTTGATTTCCCAAAAAACTTTATTACACTAAAGCTGTAGCCCGTTAAATTCCCTATGCGGTTTGGGCCGTCAGTTTTTTTCTAAGACCTTTCGTTTAAGAGATACAAGGTTTGCAAGAAAAATAAAAAAAATAAAATCTGAATTTTTTTAACATTTTTTTCCTTAATTTAATTTATAACTCGAAATTTGTTGATTCTAGACGGTAAGAGGTTATAACCTAATTTGTAGATAAGCAAATAATCTTTAAAAAAGTTCTAATCCATTAAACCTAAAAAATCAATAATGTCGGAGCTATAGCCGTTTGAAATCAGAAATTCAAAAAATTGCTTTAAAGAGAGGTACCCCTCAAGAAAATTTGTCTTCGAAAAGTGCCCTTTATCGCCACTTCAAAGGTTCTCCACGGTCACGGAGACACCCTGTATATAAAGAAAATATGTGTTAAATTTAATTAGGATTGATCAAAAACTCTGCCAGTTAGAGTATACACAAGTTAAAAAAAAACAAGATTGGTAGTGAAAGTAAATTTAAGGCAGTATGAATCAATTTAAACAAATTAATTTGCTATTTCAGCACTCGTATTGCAATTTCGATGATAGCTCACACATAACTTGTTTTATTCAATTTTAAAATCTACCCGTTCTTAACGGAAAATGTACGCAATAAAGGTTGGTTAGAGACTGCTTTTATAATGTGAACGTTATTATCACATAATGATGATGCTTATAACTTTTAAACGGCTTAGGATTTGTTTTGAAATTTTCAAGGTAGTTATAATATTGAATAATTCTAGAAGCGATTTATGAAAAAAAAATATTTTTTGAAGCCCCTACACGTATTCGTATTTAATCCATTCGGGCGCGTCAGTGGTAAACAGATAGATAATAGAGGAGATCCATGTATTTTAATGAAATATAGCAAATCCCAATTATTTGAAAGTAAATTTAATATTACCATATTAGTATGGTAATACAAAATAATATTTTGCAATTGATTAAAGTTGCAAAAGCAAGTAGCAGCAAATATTTTTATATTATTATGACCCAAAACCCATATTTCGCAATCATAATTATTAAACCAAAACGCAGACTCACATAATATAAGAAAAAGTTTGGAAGCAAATTTGGTTTTTGCTTTTCTTTCAGTTTGAATTATGAAAACAAAGGATGGATTTTTTTAGTTCAGAGAATAACAGCTTTTAAAGTTATATTAGGCAATTTTTTCAAAAATCTTGTAATATTGTACTGTTTTGGAAAAGATTAACTTTTTTCCATCCCAAAATACTAATCAAGTCCGCCGCTGTGCAGCCGTCATTGGGCGAATGAGAGGTTATGTTTGTTTAAACAAAAATAATTATTTAATAATGTTTTCATCAAAAGGTGACGAAGTTGCGTTTTCAAAATACAGAGGAGGCCCTTTAGGGTTAGGTAAAAATCAGTAGGTACCAATAAAATTAAAGATATTTATAGAAAAATGTTGCAGGTGATCCCAACGATCGGTCTCTAAGAAAAGTCGAGAAAGAAGTGATGATACCGAAAAAAATGCGTGACGTAGCTAGGACTGAGATGTGCATCTCTGAAGTAGGACTTTTTAATGAATGCTGCAAGAAAAATGGTATATTATCGGCATGGAGCTGTCAAACGGAAAACAAATCAATGAAAGCTTGCTTAACGAAGTGGTACAGAGATGAAGCTTTTATAAATAGATGTACAGAAGAATACTTAGCTGAACGGAGTGAATACCGTCAGACAGGTATTAATAAAAACAGAAAATCGGTCCGAGTGGGGAATTCTCCTTCTCCATCTTCGTTATAAATTTCTTGTGCACAAAAATAGCGTGTAAGTTAGTTAAAAATAAATATTTAATTTTTGTTGCAACTTAGTTTTCGTATAAATTATTTAAAATTTTGAGTAAGTTCTCTTTTAATTTAATTCCACACAATCCATCAAAGAGGTTTTACAATTTGGAATTTTTAACACTGAACATGATTTATATTTCCAGTTTTTCTCTATTCTGTGATGGAATCCATCTTCTCATCAATGTTTCGCTTATGGCTAAATTTGGTAAATCTTCCGATTTTGTAATAACTAGGTTTTGAGGCCAGACCACTTGGCATATTAACAGTTCCTAAACAAACAAATTAAAAATTACACAACGTAAATTATTAACAAAAATTACTTGGCTAAATAAATTTCCGTATTTTAAATTTGACTTTTTTAATCAATTGGAGACTAATTTATGTTTATTTTTATGTAGACCTGAAGCTAAGGTCAGACGAAGCTACTTTTGCTGCACAGTTTTTTTACTGCGACTACATAAGCTACATGTCAGGTTCACACACAGACGGAATGTAGCCTGCAACATGTAGTTTTCTGTACTGGCTGCTTATAAAAGTTGCAAGCTGCGTAAAAGTAGCACCAATAGTAGCACTTTTACTTCAGCTTATTATTCGTGAAGTGTGTGGTCGTTTGGAACAACAAAAATTGTTTCCACTTTCAGATTTCTTAAATTTCATTTTTAACGTTCTTTGAAATGTTGAGCCCAAAGAGTGTGAATTTTTTTTTATTGTTATTCGATACAATTTTTTTAAATAAATACTGCATCAGTTCAATTTTTTCAATCCAATTCACTGGATTTTACAGGAAATGTCAGGCATTTCTAGTATTACATTTGGTATCCCTAATAGCAATGTTTATCTTGGATAATAAGACACTTAAGGGAAGAGCCATAAGTTAATGTCATCCAAGGTCATAGATCGGGATACAAAAAGTAGTACCAAAGAACCGCACATGTGTACTTCAACGCCCGATCAGATCGGCGTTGTGCAAAAACAGTAAACACGATTTTTAGAAAGAATAAGATTGGAATACTACAGTAAAATGAAATTTTCATGGAACGCTCTGCAAATTTATAGTTCAACGCAATTATTTCTTAATTTCGTTTCAAAGAAGTTATCAGTATTACTTTGATCTGATTTTATATGTTCAAGGCAGATGGTGTGATAATATAAGGCCTATATAATCTTAATCAGGGATGCAGAATATCCAGACATGTGAGCTAGTTTGACAGAAATTTTTCTACAGAGGAAAAAGTTTTCAAGGGAAAATATAAAAAGCAAAAACTGTTACGAAAGAAAATTGTAGGCTTCTACAATAAATTTAGTGCACTCTGAATATTTGTTCAGGTTCAGACCAACCATGTGCTTTTGTTGTTACTCTTGTAGGTTTTCGTGTCAAATTTGTACCAAGTAGCACGATAACTTTTAAACTTTATTGTCTTCTAAAAATATTAAATAAAAATCATGATCAAAGGAAATACTTTTAGTAGATGTCACAAAGTTAAAAAGGTGTGCGCAAAGGGGGGGGGGGGAGTTTATTTGATTGGTTACTTGATAAATTTATTTAATAGATCCGTATCTTTGAGATAATATCTTGAGGCGAAGAAATCGGGTATAAGTATGGTTTACAACTAAGCTGTTTGTCTATCATAGTAACCAACGCTGCGGCTAGGTTTTGCAGAGGCCAAAGTGAAAAGCATTCAATACAATTTTTATAAATACATCAATTATATTATTAATGGAGCTTTGTATATTACCCTAATTTCTACCCAGATTTAAAATGTTAAAATATTACTATTACCAACCGTAAATCACTGAACAAGCATACTCCTGGGCCATGCTCCTGGGGCTGAGCATTTATAGATATTCATAGTTTACAGTTTAGTTCTCCATTAATTAAATATTCAATTTTTTAATTACTTTTCTCGATTTAACTGTAGGTAAGTATATTGATTATCATTTTTACTTTATAATAATATGTAAATAGATATTATATTTACGTTTTCTATGCTATATATTTGTTTTTATTACGTTTTGTTATGCTGTTAGATAGTCAGGTCTATTATGTATCCCAACCTTTATGTTAAAATAAAGTTTTAAAAATAACAATTGAAAATAAAATAGTAGTAAGTTTTGATTACGTCTAAAGCGAGAAACATTTATTGTACCTGACATGTGTCGGAGAAAGATAGTAATATTTTAATTTTCGGTTCAAGATCGGGAACAACTCGAAGCAGTCCGACACGAAAATAACAGAAATGGGAGGTGGCCCAAGGATTATCAAACTTCTCTCGGACTTTAGTAAAGTGATTGTATAAACCTTATGTAAACTACATTTTTATAATAAATTATACTTAAACAAATACTTACAATCAGCATTTTCTAATTGAAAAAATTAGTTTTTTAAGTTGATTTTGTGTGTGTTAATTAGTAGTATGTCAATTAGTAGTATTAATTAATCTGTTAAAAGCCATTTTTTCTCTAACCCTTATCTTAACGGCACCTATCAGAGCACTTGTTATATTTTGCACTATAAAGGTTATGAAAATCTTTATAGTGCAACTTCATCGTCGTCCAAGAGAAGCTTGGTAATCCTAGGTCCACCTTCTGTTCCTGTTATTTTCGTGTCGGACTGCTTCGAGTTGTGCCCAATCTTGAACCAAAAATTAAAATATTACCATCTTTCTCCGGCACATTGTGTCGGAGAACTAACCACAAAGGTTGAAATACATAATAGACCTGAGTCATGGAGCCATGGTGGGCATTTAAACAAATGAATCATAAAAGTTTTATACGAATTTATTTTTTATTTGTTTTATTGAAATCTCATCTGATGCATTTTGTGATTTCAGCGTTTATTTAATCATAAACCATCTAATCAAATTTATATAATCGACCTGCGGAACCACCTAGCGCCGCAGGGTTTCGGGTAATTTTCAAGACGCTGGCATTTGAAACTTTCTATTCTGTTAATTATTTTATGATTATATCCCATTACATAGGAAAGAAACTTTCTATTTGCATGAATTTGTTATATCCTGAATTTTTCAAGCAAGTTTAATTAAATATTCGTCACTTTCTCTCTGTCACATACACTTCTCAGAGTAAGTGGCCGAGTTTTGTGGTTCAAGCTGTATAAATTAATCTTCAACCGATAAAAAGAAATCAATCTTAAAATTCCAAAATTTACTCCATTTCCATAGCTAACTTTTATGACATACTTGTAAAGCAACTTACCTTTCCGACAGTTTCGCACAGACGATTTAAACCTAAAATGTTAGTAACTTCCATAGATCTACGGCATAACTTTTTTCTTCTTTGAAAACTTTCATCTACTACATCAATTATTACCAAATAGGACGCATGGTATGCATTGGGACCTTCTTTATATAACACTGAAATTTTATATATTAACATAAAATATTGTATAAAGAATATGTACAGATAACTTACAAAAATCACCTCCAAATTTAAGTCCAGGTTTGACCACCCAATTTTTGGACCTAAAATAGTGATACACTGCATAGTTTTCCACAAAATGTTCATCGCAATCTACAAACGACTTCCATACCTCCTGTTCTGATAGAATTTTATGATCGTAATAAATAGACAAACACTCAACGTATTGAAAAAGAAAAAAAGCTTCTTCTAGCGACAAATGTAACGTTTCTTTTATACAACTGCGGTCCAATTGAAACTCGGGTTGTAAATTAACAAAATAGTCTTCATCTTCTTCGTTATCGGGAACCACAAGAACTTTGACAGGCCTATTAGAACTTTTCTTTTCCCACTTCTTACGCTCATCCATTGTATGTTTACGAACTATTTCCATTTCTAATTCATTATAAGTAGGATAACTTCTGGATAAATTTGCTTTTCCAAACAAACCCATCGAACACAATTCTTTCATTTCACCCACATCCTTCACAATCACTGAATATCCATTAAACACTCCAGTGTATTTATGAATTATACTTTCATCAGATTTTAATATCGGTAAACTCGACTTCATTGTAAAACTTTCCGGCGAGCATTCCTTCATTTTTAAAAGCTCTACGTTTCCGCGGCTAGCATCTTCCTTGCACTTGATTGGATTACGTATAGCGTTTTCTTTGTTTATTGAAATGTCAAATATCACGAGATCGATCAGCTGAGTTTGATTTGGTGGTTGTTCGCGAGTGTTACCTCAACATAAGTTTTTCGTGTAAAAAATAAGAAGTTTTGTATTATGTCGGCTCCACACGGTACCACTGGGGCAGATCCCAAAATTAAAGAGATTATTACGTCTTTGGATGACGATAAAATAGGTAAATTTAAAGTACCTGCATATCTGCGCCCTACCCATTTACGAATTTTTAAAATTTTGTAACTGTAAACCAAAAGTAAGAGATAAAAGGTTTATACCTGTTAATTTTCGAGTATATTCCTTTTATTCGTTGCTGATTTTTCGGTAAAAAAACAGTTTTTCTATTTATTAATTTTTCACAAGTTCGTTTCACGTGACTTGACTTATTTACATCAGCGACCATCAACATTTTTTATGACTGTATTTTCATAGATTGGTTATTTCTATTCCAACAAAAGGTTTTAAGTTCGCTTCAGGATTTAGGATATAATTTATAATTCAAGTTTGTACTTTTATTTTTTTATAATCAATTTTATCACAAATAAATCAGTGCACCTAAAACAGTGTTGGTTCTGTAAGCACCAACGCTATTTTTTAAGCAAAGTTGTAGGACGTAAATTTTTGTTGGTTTTTTATTAACAATGTGGGCAATTTCAGATATGTTGGCGGCTACTAGTGTGCTACAACAGCAGGCAACTGATATACGGTCACAGCGTGTTAACTGGCAAGCTTACTTCCAGTAAGTTATTCGTACCCGTTAAACTTTTCTGTACTTAACTTATCTTTTAATAATCAGGTCTCAAATGATATCGCAAGAAGATCATCAATTTATTGTGGCATTTGATGTACAAGACAGTGCAGCCAGAGAACAACTGTTACGAACAGAGCGCATGCAATATGCAAGAACTTTCTTAAATCTATTAGGTCATGTATCTAAAGATCAAACACTGCAATATATCCTTGTCTTAATTGACGATATATTACAGGTAAATAATAGGGTAAATAGCAATCTAATTGTCTTTTAATTAATTATAACCTAAAATATTATTGTGTAAATCTTATTTTAGGAAGATAGAAGTCGAGTGGAAATCTTTCACGAGTATGCCAACAAGGCTAAAGAATCGGTCTGGGGACCATTTTTGAACCTCTTAAATAGACAAGATGGATTTATAACCAACATGACTGCACGCATTATTGCAAAAATTGCTTGCTGGTCCCAAACACCTATGGAACGATCAGATTTGCATTTCTACTTGACATGGCTCAAAGATCAGCTCAAGATGCAAGTAAGTTATTTTTATTTTATTTATCCCCAAATTTGGGAATTGGTAACTATTTTACTATATTTGATGTTGATTAGAAAAATTGTCTTTATTTTTGATTTAACTCTAAACATTAGTCCAGTAATCACGTTATTGGAAATAACTCAAGAAATGCAATTTATCTTCCCTAGCTGACTGAGATGGAAGGTATGCAGAGTTTTATAATTTTAAATAAGGTTATATAATATGGTTATCTAAAATTGAATTGTTTAATTTTTGCATAAACATTAAATAATTTATAAAATTTACATTACATAATAAATTTAATCACATAATTTATATTGGAATTTGTTTTTTCATGTATAACAAACTTTGTTTCGGTGAAAGCAGACTGTATATTAGTTCAATCGCATAATTAAATGGGATACATTTTGAGTAAAAAATTAACCAGTTTTTCCTGTTTATGGAGACGGTCGTGAGAAAATTTGGACTCTTGCCGAATGGAAAATATTCATGTTCACGTGCTGCACTCATCTATTTTAAAATATCAAATAATAATTTTTCTTTATCGTACATAATATGGAAAATAGTGGAATTGTGGGAAGAAAACAGCGAATTATAGAAATGCAAAACAACTATATAAGTTTTCATATTTTTTACAGAATTTTCGTGCCGTATTCTTTGTTTTTTGAAAAAACCTTTTTATGTCTTTAACAATCTATGTTTTAAGTGATAAAATAATATTATATTGAAATGGATGAGCCAAAAGTGAGGACTACAATCACGACAACGGCTAAAACAATATTTTTAGTTCTCGGTCAACTGACGACTTATGTTGGGTTTCACAAACGAGATTTAAAATTTAATTAACGACCATAATTATCAAACAATATAACAATGCATTTTAATTGTAACTAAAGTTATAATTTTAATCATAGCTTAAATTTTAAAATACTTTTGTGAACTCAAACTAAGCGCTTATTTCTGATGCCAAGCTTAGTTTAAACAAAAAAAAAGCATTTCCGAGTTATTTCTACGCAAAATGATGACTGGACTGCATGGGTTTAAATTTTCATTTTAAAACTTGTTTATATTCTCTAGAAGATTAATTGTCAATTGTTTGTGTAATGTTCTTTATTACCAATATTTTGGCTTTTATTGCACCGCAGGCTGCAACATTCGGGACATTGATAAACTAAATCGTAGAAATTAGCCAATTTGTTCAATATTCATGATGTTTAAACGGGTTTTTTTATCTTAATATCAAATAATAAAAAATAGTTTTCAATGTATTGAACCGAAGCCGATGGGGGGTAAGAATTTCCTAGATCCGGGCCAATAAAGACAATTTTTATGATTAATTAAAAATTTGAATGATATAATGAAACTGCTTGCTTTAACCTGGCTTATGCTTGATTTGTGTAAATATTGACATTTTTGTATGTAACGAACATATATTCAGCTAAAATTAACACTAATAAATTTGCTATTAATTTGTGTTGATTAACATTCTCATATATTCTTAATGAAATTTTCTTACTTATTCTACATGAAAATTTAATTTTTGAATTATCTTTCTGTAACTTTGAAAATATAAGTATGATGATGAAAGATGAAGACATAATTTTGCAATGCAATAAAATCATAAGAGTAAAATACACTCTATAATTTTTTATGCGAGTTTAACTAACAAAAAGAGTTAATCTAGAATAAAAATGTTCAATTAATTCAATTTCTTACAGTTTGTTTTTTATTTTTTTAACAATTTCAGCATTATCGTAAATTTTAAATATTCTTTTGTGTTGAAGCAAATCTTTCTTCTATTCTTAACCCAAAGGTTGTCTAGGAAGTTGAATCCACTTTATTTTCAAAAAAATAACTTACGGTGAGCAAGGGAAGTAAGTTCATCAACAATTTGATATTGGATACATTTTCATGACGCTTCATGCTGTAAAATCTATTATGCACTAAAGTAATGTAAAAACAATATAGTTGAAGAACGTGATAAACAACGTACGAATGCAAACTTCTTATGATTTTCTAATGAAAAGTTTCAAAAATGTACAAACGGCATCCGAATCTATTATTATATTGAACAGTTTTAATTATATTGAAGAATTCTAAGTTTTTACCTTTTTGTGTGATAAACTTGAGCTTGTACCGCAGGAAATCGACTATTCATTTTTTAAAATATATCATTCGTAATAATCGGTTTTAACGCAAATATCATACTCTTTATTAATATTATAGTATGTAGAAATGAAATTACAGTTTATGATCTATTACAACGAACTTCCTTTTATAATGTAAAAGTTCCATAATATGACCAAAGTAAGTATTTACCAGATATAATGAACTTCTGTTATAACAAACTGAATCAGCCAGTCTGTTAAGCTTTGCTATAATCACACACCCACTGTATATAGGATATTAAATGGAGCGAATTATTAAATGAAACTAAAAATACATATTTTTTTGGCATACTACTTGGCATAGGGGACCAAGAACTTTGGCTTTTTTTCGTTTTTTGGGTTTTGCCTAGGGTTTTAATGCATCTCATTATTCAATACCGATATCATAATCTCTATTTAGTGAAGTTGGAAAATATTTATTTTGTAGTGAATGAAAGAACGGAAAACCCACAATGCATGGGTTACACCTACTCCAAGCCACAATGATAAAACAAAATTGTACTTGAATATTCTTTATTTTTTAATAAAACCAATTTATTCAGAAAAAATTCCTTAATTTTCACTATATGTATTTCGCAAGCACAAGTCAAAATAGCACTTGAAAATGCAAGCGTCACTTTCAAAACACTTCAGAATTTTTCCGGAATAAATTGATGTTTTTTTGTAGCTAATATTGGTTTTATTTAATCTTTTCTTATTTTATTAATAGCTTTTATTCTTTTTTTTTTAAACTGTCTTACACTGTCATTGTGTAAGGTATTCTTTTTCTCTAATAACATTTGATGTTATTGATACCAAAGAAAAACTTTTACATTTCTCTTTTTTCTGTTAGAAAATCGCTCTACTGAATTTCTAAGTTCTTACTATGCTGGTTATAGACCAACAAATAATTTAACGGTGTCTTCTTTTTCACTTTATTTTCTAAATAACTATTGATGTTATTGACATAGAAGAAAATTTTCTTTTGCTTTGTTTATTTAAATTTCGAGGTTCTATTAACAATAATTGTGAACTTGATCTTTTGCTTAAAAGCGTTATTATCATTTGTATTGTCGATCTTTGGCTCTGCTCTAACAAAACAAAAAAATTCAACTTAATCTTGGCATTGGAGCCTGGTTTTCATATTGGTTTAGGTCAATGATGCAGTGCTCTTATAAGCATTGTAACTTTTAGTATGATATTCTGAAAGAAGCTCAAACCAATTCAAAGGCGTATGGAAGTGATCAACCTACAGAAACTTACACTGAAGTTTCGTGCAGCGTCGATGATCAACGTTCCAATAATTATCAATTAACGGTAGTAGTTACTAGAATTTAAAGTTACACTAAGAAGATACTTTTTACTTGTACTTGATCGAATTACAATGCTAAAAGTCAATCTCTAAAATATGAGATATACTTCTTAATTTAACTTTAAATTTTAATAAAATCTAATCTATAACTTTAAAATATTCAGAACAATTATTTATTTTATTATATTTAAAAAATTTTATTTAGTCGTAATGATCGAAATTCCATTAATTTACACCATAGACATTTTACATGCATTATAATACACTACATTTTGAATCAAAAATTTAGCAGTTATTTTCTTTGAGGTCGAGTTTTATAAGGTAAATCGTTAAAAGAATTTGCAAGTTTGTTTGCTGCAGTTGATGGCATGGTAGGCTAATTTTTGCATGTGCATTTTAAGATTTATTTTATAGGTGATGCATGTCGGTATGAAGGTAACGGTATATTATTTTTATTTGGTGCAATTGATAAATATTTAAAATTTATTTATTAACAACAGATCAAGGAGAATAATTTGGAATTAAAAACTTTGGTACTTATGTGATTAGAATATTTTCTTATTGAAAGTTTAATCACAGAAAAACTTGACTTAGCTAACCAAACACAATATTTTTTAATTAATTCATCTATTTCTAATTTTTTAGTTGATTTTAATTTGTAAGTAATATGTAGTACATGGAAACATGTATACAGATTATTTGTATTGTATTGTAATTTGAAACAATCTTGAGTTCAATCAACCTTCATCCCTTCAGGGGAGTCGTTCAGATCATTAGTATTCACTATAGTGTATACCTATATTTACAAATTAAAAACATTTGAACATAACCGAGGGGTAAACCACCACAGACCAATATCTTGTACACCAATTTCTCTTTTTGTTTATAACTTATGGAATTTCTTAACAATTTCCTTGCAATTCCTAGATCTTGTACATCAAAATTTCTCTGGGGTTGAGCTCTCGGCAACCAACTGCTGAGTATTTATGAATTAATGTAATATTTATTGTGTTTCTTTAGTTTGGTTTTTAAATTTTAATTGAATAAAAACAACTACAAGCTTAAAATTGAAACTAATATATTTTTTATATTTTATTTAGAATAATGAGTACATCCAGTCGGTAGCACGTTGCCTACAAATGATGCTACGTATTGATGAATATCGATTTGCATTTGTTTCTGTTGATGGTATTTCAACATTATTGTCTGTATTATCTGGCCGTGTTAATTTCCAAGTGCAATACCAATTAATATTTTGCCTTTGGGTCTTAACTTTTAATCCTTTGTTGGCTGAAAAGATGAATAAATTTAATGTCATTCCAATATTGGCAGACATTTTGAGCGATTCTGTGAAGGAAAAAGTGACCAGGATTATTTTAGCCGTACTCCGAAACTTGATAGAAAAACCTGAAGATGGTCAAGTATCCAAAGAGCACTGCATTGCTATGGTGCAATGCAAGGTATTTTATATAAATATTGATTGTCATTGTTAGTAAACTTTGATTTTCAGGTTCTTAAACATTTAACGATTTTGGAACAGCGCAAATCTGACGACGAAGACGTCACTGCAGATATAGAATTTTTAACGGAGAAATTACAATCATCCGTTCATGATCTTAGTTCATTTGATGAATATGCTACTGAAGTAAGTAGTCTTTAAAAAATTTTTCATTTAAATGAAGGGGGTTATTTTAGGTGAAATCTGGTCGCTTGGAATGGTCTCCGGTTCACAAAAGCAAGTTTTGGAGAGAAAACGCGCAACGCTTGAACGAAAAAAATTACGAATTGTTGCGTATACTCATTCATTTGCTTGAAACTAGCAAGGATCCTTTGGTTCTTAGTGTAGCGAGTTTTGACATTGGAGAATATGTGCGTCATTATCCTCGTGGAAAAAAGTAGGACTTGTACAAATTATTTTATTTAAAATTAAACTGTATGATTATTTTAGCATTGTTGAACAATTGGGTGGAAAACAACTTGTCATGCAGTTGTTAGCACATGAAGATCCAAATGTACGATATGAAGCACTTTTGGCTGTTCAAAAACTTATGGTTCATAATTGGGAGTATTTGGGAAGACAATTGGAGAAAGACCAAAGTGGAGATTCTAAATCTTCTACAGCTCCTATTTCTGGAAAGGCCTAAGTCATAATTTCTTTTATGTAGTTGGTGATTATTTTTTAAAATAAAAATGTACAGACGTAGTTCATAGTATATTAAGTTTGGAATGTACAGGAAATATGATTGTTTTTGTTTTTGAAAATTTAAAATACTTACAGAAGCCTTTTGGTAAACCAAGAAGTTTTAATTGTTAAAATTTTCCCAGGAGCAATAGTATGCAATAAAGCATTACTATAAATTTTGTTTATGCATTCCAGATTTTTATTTTAGTTTATTTGAGTCACGAAAGTGTAAATATCAATGTTTTTAATTAAAAGCTTCTAGAAGTAGCAAACTTATTGTGCAAACTTTAAAAATATGTCCATATTGTTGAAAAATTACTCTTATATAAATATATATATATATAAAATAAATGATTTAGAATAATTTTTTCTTAATTGCAAAACATCTGGTATAACTAGTTTATGATTATGCAGTGGTTAATTAAAAAAAATTATCTCCGAAAGATTAGAAACTGGATTGTTAAGGTGGAACAAGGAAAGATATACACAAATTTCTACAAAGTACATGTTAATTGTATTAATAAATGTGTTTAAAATTTGAATTACGTTAAAAAAGCTACATGTAACATTTTAACGAGAAGCAGGCTTGTAGTCCCCCGAAATATTTAAAAGAAAAAATTCTTTGAAAGTAAAAAATTTGAATTCCGAAAATAAAATAGGTGTATTTTAAAGAGGAGGTATACCCAGCAATTCTTTAAAAAAAATTCGATTTTTGGAAACAAAAATGGTTAAATGTGAACGATTTTTTAAAGAATTCATTAGCAAAATGTTCTAAAGAATTTTTTTCCAATGTCAGAATGCTATTAAAAATGCAATATACCAGTGACTACAGAACTGCCGAGAAAATTTTTTCTAGTTTAAAACGAATAAAAACTTATTTAAGAAATACTACTGGTGAAGAAAGGCTAAACGGTCTAGCGCTCAAGAATATTCATAGGAATATAAATTTTGATTTCATTATAATAAATAATTTTGCGAATAAGAAAGAAAGGCGCTTAACGTTTTATGTAATGTTTCTTTTAAATAAAAATAAATTAAATAATAAATATATGAGTTAATTTTACAAAAAAAATTTTAATAAATTTAGAAAAATAAAATATTAAAATAATTTGTTTGTAAAAATAAAAATTCCCAGAAGGGGAACCCCCGAAAATTTTATTTTTTACAAGTGACCTCTACGAAATGAAATCCTGGCTACGGGTCTGAAGAGAAGATATACTATTTCGAATGAAGTGGTAGTTATTTTGTCATTGTAGTTAATTCAGTTTGTTTTATGTGGTTAGCCATTTTTTGGTGGAGCATAAATTATGTACTAACAATACTGTGTTGAAAACGCGTTTCCATTGGTTTGACATCACAATGTGTATTACTTATTATGAAGTATATAAATACTTTATTCAGTTTACGACTAGATTTATAGACAAGTTTTAAGACCAACAAGACCGAATTTGTTTTAATAGCTCTTTATTTACTCAGTTGAAAAGGGTTTATTTAAAGTAAAATTTCGTCTATGAATATGGGCCTTAGTTACTGTTGTATAATGTATTTAGATATAATACAATATTTTATGGTAAGATTCTTTTTTAATTGTAAACGATCGAAGTTCTGTCTATTGCAATAAAATCATTAATGCAATGAAATTAATTGTAATTATTATTAGATAGTTAAATAAATACTTACTTTTATTCAAGGCGAATACATTTTTTATATTTGAAAAAAAGAATATAAGATTGATTAAAAACTATTAATTGTGCGAACGCTACATTGTGACAACAGACCTCGTTTGAAATGCTAATTTCCCACTACAAACTTTAATATTTATTTATTGATTAACAACGCACAGTAAAGCTCCAATATTTCTACCACATGATTATAATATTACTTTATTAATCCCCCGGTCTTCAGCACTGTGCAACTGCACCTGCCCAGTTACAGCACTTTAATGGTTGTTTTGCTGGGCATTTCTAGATCAATGATATAAAAATAATCTAATTTGTTGTTCATTATTATAATATTTATTATAATTAACCGTAAAAATGTATACATCCAAAATTATTCACTATAACCTTTTCACTTTTTACATTGATGCTTAAAGTAACTTCTTTGTATTTAAATAAATTAAGTTAGTAATACAACGTCACTGCTACAAGAAAAATAGTTAGTGAAATGTAATAACAAATAGAATTACTAATATAAAAATATTTCCGATATATCACATTGCTATGACTAAATGGTAACTATAATAATTTAGTGTTGCAGTAACCATAATTTTGCAACATAATACTAGTTTTTTGACACTTGTAGTGTGAAAATTTCGAAGGTGATCATATGCTAACTCAAAGAAATTAGTGAACCACCTTGCATTTCGCTAAGAAAAAATAACATTAATTAAATACACTTTTTTATAAATCAATTGATACAAATTTACAAGTTAATTTCAATTAATGCTAAAAATAAGGTGTGAAATTTGATTTAGTCGTGCTTATAAAAAAATTACACTTAAAAATAAAATAAGTATCATATCCACTTACTTAATAAATCACTTACAGCGGTTTTTTCCTTTTTCCATAACCAAAAACCCATATTAAAGTCTCCTACTAAAATGGTTTTCTTTTAAATACAATTCATAATTATTTACTACGCATCTCACAATTTTTACTAAACATAAAATTCTAAAAAGCACACCACCATACACAATTTTTACATAAGGAACAAAACATGGTGAATATTTCACACTCACAAATATAATAATAGGCACAAAAACAACACAACGTGTTGTCATACAAACCCTAACATTTATACAAAAATTTTTAAATATTACAATTAAGTACCTACGTTTTAACTCTACGACTCATTTTAGAAAAACCATTTCTAATTGGCTTATGACCATTTCTTGATTCGATGTTAAATCTTGATGTTCCTTTATTTCGTGACTCAAAAACCACATCGGAATCTGTGTCACTATCTGATATGTTGCTCTTTCGTGAATCTAAAGTTAAAATTTACAGTTAACAAATAAAAATGTATAAGACAAATCAACAGTGTGAACCAATACTGATTTTTTCATTAAGGACGAGAACTCTTAGCTTATATTATATACTATTACCCGTATTCATAAAAATTTCTTAGTGTCGCTCAGGAATGTTTTAGTTATAATACTGTTATAGGTTACAGCTGATTGGTTGTTTTAGGTTATAAACCGCTTATATCAGTCTTATAACAGTGTTTTAGCGCTATTGAACGTTTGTTTTTTTACATTTTGCTTATAATAGCTTTATAAACCTGTTGTAACTTTTTATGAATACAGCTGTATGTCTATGACTTATTATTAATTCAACATAATAATAACTTGAGACGGTCGTCAGCTAGAGCAGTTAAGTGCGTTGCTGCTAATGCTGAATGCCTGGTTCGACTCCGGGCTCAGTAAAACTTTATTCTGACCGTTTCCCCTCGGAAGGCAATGGCAAACCACCGAGGTGTAATCTGCCTGGTACATCCTCTCTGGGGATGAAGTGTATACACTTCCCGCGGTTCGGAGCCCGCGTTAAGCAGTAGGTCCCCTATGTGTGTGATAATACTTCAAACGCACAACACAGACATAGGAGAGAGGTCGCCGGAAACCGGATATGGCACATGAAGAAAAAGAAAAATAATAACTTGTGTAATAATATGTGTATCCTTCTATCTATCCTTAATGCACCTCACCTAATCATGGTGCACAGAAATCAAAGTGCATACCGATCAAATTTCGCATTTTTGTAGTTGCACATCAATCAAGTTCCATTGTATCAATTATTATTATTCCCCTTCGGCTGAAGGCCGCAATTACCTCCTAGTTTATAATAATTAACAACATTCAATCCATTTGATATAAATACGTAAATCATGAACAAAAAGATATTTTTAATACCATCACAGTGCATACTGTGTAATCGTTTACCAAAAATAAAACTACCCCTAAGACTGGTTGTTTAATATAAGCCAGAACGTGTCAAGTTATGCAGTTGGAACAATGGAACATTGTTCAGAAAAATTCTGCCCAAATGAAAGAGGTGTGGGACACCAAGTTTAGAATCTGTTTGAAAGACCACGGATTCCAATAGATCACTTTTCATGATAAGGCGCTCTCGATGATGCGCAATTTGCAGTATTTCCACCTGGGAGAAACTTTGATCTAACTTCTAGCAATAGCAGTGAAATTCTAGCCTAATTAAAAAATCTTCATCTGATGAAGAAAGTGTGGGTTTCAGATCAATACTGAAAAACTAAAATTTTTGTCAATATAATTAACTTGTACGCTTGTAATAATAAGAATTAGTGATGTGCACTATCGAAGTTTTTTGACTATCGATAGTAACTAAAAAAGACTATCCAATAAAAAATTAAAAACTACTGAATAAAAAATATAAAATTTTTTTTAGGTGTTTACTGACCTTTACGGTTTTAATCCAATAATACAATAAATAATTATCCGATAATAAACAATTAAATACTATATAAGCAATTTTGTATAAAAATTTTCTTCATACTAAAATTTTTTAGTAACTAAAAATTTATTCAATAGGTTTAGTAACTAAAAAGTTACTCGAATATTTTTAGTAACTAAAAATTCATTCAATAGGTTACCAAAAAGTTATTCAAATAGTTTTAAAAAAACTATCGATAGTTCGATTGAAACCTAACTATCGAATAATTCGATAGTCCCATTACTAATACGAATCTCTATTTCTACGTTCAGATATCGGCTCCACTACTGCATTTTAAATGCCCAATATCAAAAGCTTTTTAGCTAAATTAGTACCCTACTAAAATAACTTATTATTAATTCTCCCAAAGCCAATAAGTTATCCAGAGTGGACATCTTGGCATATAGTTGGAAATAATAGAACCTAATCCTAAATAAGCCTCTAAATAACTAGAAAATTTAAAGACACAACGAAGCTTTGTTTCTGCAGCAGTTGAAAACGTTTTGAAGCTGTCACGTGCCCGACAATTTCAAAATGCTACAAACTGATGCAAAAATAAAAATAAAGCTAATATACTGTTGTTCCATTAAAACAAAAAAGATATTGTATAGTGCTTCTCAGAAATTGAACACTCTGTATAATTTTAAGATATTTACTTTAATTTTTTTAATTAACACGTTTTAACTATGATCATTACGCTCACCCAACAGGCGTTTGCGGGATTCGAATCTATGACCACTAGATCGCAGTCGTTTAGATTTCCCACTAAACCACTCTGCTAGGCTCCAAATGTACTTCTTCATACTTTGATTGACGCGATAACTTTTAGCTAGAAATTTAAATTTTATTGGATTTATTTTAAAAGTTAATAGAAAATAAACAAAATGACAAAAACCAAATTCTATGAATTAGATACTTTTTTTTACAATATTTCTTATTCCATTCAACCTCTACTTACAACATTGATATCTGTTATAAAGGATATAACGTGTCCCCTAGTTCCGAAAATCTAATTTTGAGATTAACTACTTTATATTATTGTAATCTCGCATTCAACAAAAAGTTCTGCAACTTTGTTAATATTGTAAAAAATAAAATTTGAATTTTTACAATCATCACCATGGTGTCCTCCCTTAAGCTTTTATTTGGATTTATATTTTTTATGCTTATGTTCATTGTGAATCCACACTTACTGTACTATCAAGGTTCATCTTATAGAAGTTTGACTGTAATATTATTTTAAAACGAAATAAAAATTTCGAAAAAAAAAAAAATGGTATAACATTTTATTATACCCAACTATATAATTAATTATAATGTATACATCTGACCCAAAAATAAATTAATTTGATTAACCATTTATATATAAAAATTATATTGATATTTATATTCCACTATCTGGAGTAAATGTTTCAATAGATTTGCAGAATTTTGGTATATATGCTTCTCGATTGATTTTAATAAGATGAAGGAGTCACTTTTGTGTTACAGTTGTTCCGTAACCGGACTGGTTTTGCTGTTGTGTAATTATAATTTCTAAATAAATAATAAAATTCAGTTTAGTATTAAAGTCCATTTTTCATGAACCCATGAATCAATTTCAGATATAAAACCAATAAAAGAAGTTATCATTCTTTTGCTTTTAAATATTACTTCAAAATTAAGGTTTGCGAGATATTATATTATACAACCAGAGCCCGAACCGTGTTGGAAGTCAAAGGTCACCTGATAATAAAAGCAATTTCTTTAAATTTTAAATATTTAGCTAACCAATAAAAATCAATAGTTTTATTTTAACCTTGCCTTTAAAATACTGTTCTAAATTTTCAGAAGCTTAAGGGCATTTAAGTTTCAAAACCAGTTTGTAACTTTTAATTAAAATTATTTTAATATTCTAAACAGGAGGTTTTGAAGAAGTTCCCACTATTGATTCATTCTGTATTATTATAGCCGTAATTTACTTACAAGGAGGAAGTTCATCGGTATCTTGAATTAACTTATAGGTCGTCGGTTTAACAGCTAGCCTTCTCTTTGCACACCAGCTACAGCACATATAAAATGCACCCCATAATGAACCAATAAGTGCAATTATACTGCAAACAACACCCAAGACAACATATAAGACACTCCATTTACAATCGGATTCATAGTTGGATCCAAAGTACATATTAAATAAGTCCTAAAATTACAAATACTATTTAAATTGCTTTGACTTGATTAGGTTTAACTTACCGGCATCCAAAATGCTTCACATATACACTTTCGGGTGCGTTCCTCGCACACACCATGACCGGAGCAATTATTCTGACAAATTACAGTTTGCAGTTGAGCAACAGAAAAGCCTAAGAGACTTTCATCCACCACAAGTTTTTGCCTTAAATGATGAACAACTTCATTGGCGTTCAAAGGTTTTCCATCGGCATTTTCAACATAAAAACTAATAATTGCCTTATTCGTTCCCAATTCAGGTCTAAGATTACGAACCTGCAGTTTGGTTCCATCATTAACTAATAATGCCAATTTTCCTTTAATAATATCATATTGTGACATGGTCAAATGATTAATTTCAATTTGAATTGTAATTTCTACCAAATAATACAATTTTGGATCACTTTTAACTGTCACTGTAACATTATCAGTATCACTGAGACCTTGTTCATCAAAAACAGTCAAAATAAACAAATATTTTCCTGCGACTGCATTTGAAAACATTAAAACGGGCGTTTCATCTGAACCTTCTGCAATATTTCCCATTGCAAGAAATGAGTCGCCTCTAGTCCATTTCCACTTAACTACTTCCCAGTCATCGCTCGATTTAGAACCGTTCACAAAAATTACGTTACGAGGCAGCTCGACTTCGAAATCTTCGCCTGCATTTGCAGTTGGCTTTTGATTTTTATCTGTAAAAATATTGTGTTGATTAATTATTATTTTATAACAAAAAATAAACTTACTTTGATCAACTGTAACAAAAACTGTATCGTTTGCAGTATTTTTACTATCGTCTGTTACGTACACTCTAAATATGTAATGACCTTTAGTTAATCCGGTAACATTAGTTATGCTTCCATTAAAATTCATAAAAGTAACAGTTGAAGGACCTTCTACTTGTTCCCATTTAAAAGAGTCAATTTTGTTATCGTCTTTGCTTTGATTTGCGTTTAGAACAACCCACGTTTGTGGTAGACTGATTGTGATGTTATCGCCAGCTTCTGCAACTGGCGGTTGATTTGTGGGAGGTTTCACAAAAACGTGCACGACAGCGGAACTACTTTGATTAGCACTATCTGTTACTTTTAAAGTAAAAGTGTACATTCCTTCTTCCAAATCTGAGAGTCTGAGATATGGGGTTCTAGTGTCTTGCATGTCAACTGCTTTAGTAGTATCGCCTGCACTTTTTGTCCATTCCCAAGTTGTTATGGCGTGGTCGTCGGTACTTATAGTACCGTTCAGTGTAATTTGATTGTGAGGTAAGTAAATGATTACGTCTTCACCTAAATAAAACGAATTTTAGTCTGCACATTTTGTTGATAGAATAATCATACCTGCATTTGCTTCAGGTGGATAATCGGTTACTTTGAGCACAGTTATGTTTGCAGTACTGGAATTTGTAGCTTTGTCTGAATCGGTAACTGTCAATTTGAAGGTATAATTTCCTGGTCGGGTGAGATCGTTTAACTGAAGTGTAGGGGTATCTTTCAACTGTGGTTCATAACCCAGAGGACCCTGTTGTAATTCCCAGTGGAACGATACAATCCCACCATCATCGGTAGATGAAGAAGCATCCAAAACTGCACCAGTGTTTGGTAACTTTATTGTTTGATTAGCAGGTGTTATAACAATTTGTGGTGGTTTGTTAATTCTGGAGGGGGGCAAAACAGTGACGTTTACAAATGCTTCTCCATATGCATCGTCGCTCGATACGCTAACTTTGAAAGTGTACAACCCTTCAGAAAGCTTTGACAAATGCATTTCATCTTCGCTTTGATGCTTAACAGCAGCACTGGCACTTGGTTGATTTAAGGAACTCCAATCGTATTGATATTTTATTCCTTCTGAAGGAAGAGGTTTTACAAATGCCTTAATGGTAACCTCGCTGTCAGGCAATTTTACCTCTTTCGATTGTGCAGTAACAATGAGCTTCTTTTTCTCAACTGATACACTAACATTTTTTGAGGGTTCCACACTTTCGGTTATATCTTCCAAGTGTTTATCTTTAAAGTCATAATCAAGCACACAACCATTTTCGGTTCTTACATATCCTGTTTTACATCGACATGTGCCTAAAAAAATGTAATAGTATAGTTTAGATTATTAACTTGAATAAGATATTAGGTAGTTGTAATAGTAGTTAACTGTAGCTAACGGAAAAAGATGAAAAGCGAACTTTTGGCGCCTTAAAACCGAAACATATTGGCTAAGGGAGAAAAACCCGAGCCCTCAGGTTTTGAGGTTGAGCGGTATGGTTAGTAGCCAACTCTCATAAAAACACATATTACTTTCAGTGCTCAGATAAGCCTCGGAACTAGGACTAGATTAACGAGAACGACACAGTCGAAAAGCAAGGAAAAGAGAGTATGGATTGTGGATAGTATGAAGTTGCCGACATGAAACATAAGAGGTGGATTTGCCCAAAAAGAACAAGAAATCGCAAACGCTTTAAGTAAACAAAAAGTAGACATAGCCACGATAACTGAAACCAAGAAAAAACAGAAGGGTAACAAATATATAGGAAACTATATCATGTTGTACAGTGGAGTCGAACAGAACGAAAGAGCAAGCAAAGGTGTAGCAATTTATATAGACAAAAGGTGGGAAGACAAAATAAAAGATGTTAACTACGTAAGCAAGAGAATTATTACCATGAGAATAAAATTATCAAGAAGTAATCTCACTGTTGTAGCAGTCTACGTACCAGAGGAAGGAAAAGTAGACAAATCCATATCCTTTTATAACACATTAAAACCAATAATGGACAAGTATAACTAAATCGATCAAATCATCATACTAGGCGACTTGAATGCCAGGGTGGGAAATGACCCAATTCCCAAGCTGATAGGCTCGTTTGGAGAACCAACATGCAACAATAACGGCAGAATCTTAAGAGAATTTATTTCTTTCAATAATCTAAAGATCACTAATACGTTTTTCCGCAAGAAAGATATTCACAAATATACTTGGACCGCACGATGAGATAGATCAATCATAGATTACATAATGATAAGCGATAGAATACGAGAGCAAGTTAGAGATACAAGAGTACATCGAGGCTATGATATTTAATCAGACCACTTTTTGGTAGTCACAAGAATAGACACGTACATGAAATGGCAAAGACCAACAAGCCCAACAGAAGAACAGTGTAAGGAAGAAGTGTACAAAGTGTATTTGTTGGAGGAGAAGAGTATTAGAGATCTATATCAAAGACGACTAAACGAGAGGCTTAAAAATACGGAAACGAGTGACAACATCAATGAAGAGTGGAAAAACCTTAAACTATGCATTGAAGGGGCTGCCGAAGAAGCGATCGAAAAGATACAGAAAAAAAAAGAAGATTAAAAATATGGACCCTTAAAAAAAAAAGAGGCAATCATGGAGAAACAAAAGACCTACGAAAAATATTTACAGCAGCAAACAACGACAAACTGTGAAAACTACAGAATAAAAAGAAATCACATTAAAAACCTCGTCTGAAAAGCCCATCATCAAGAATCGTGGGACAGATACATCAGCATTATCAAAGACAATACACACGGAAGACAAACCCTAGCATATAAAGCAATGAAAACCTTCAACAAAGCGCAAAGAGAAACGATACAAATAAATAATATAGAAGAAGAAACATGGATAACACACTATAAAGATTTATTTGAAGATAATATAATAACACAAGAAGTTTGGTCTACAGAAGTAGACGAAGGGATTAGTAGTAAAGTGATTGGATGATATTTGCATGGAAGAACTGACTGAAGCTTCAAGAACAACAAAAAACCGGAAAGCCACTAGCACGGACGGTATAAATTCGAAGCTGCTGAAGTATGATAGACTGCTTTTAAAATTACGACTTCTACACCTTTATAATGTGTTAGAAAAATAAAAGCATACCTGAAAGTTGAAGAAAGGCAAAGGTAGTATCGCTGTTCAAGAAGGGTGAGAAAAGCAAATGCGAGAATAACAGGAGAATCAGCTTGATGGAAAATACATATAAGCTGTATGCAAAAATACTAAACAACAGGCTAAGACCAATAGCCAAACAAATACTAAGAGAAGAACAAATGGGATTCAGAAGAAGTCGTTCTACTTTAGATGCCATTTTCCCTATCCGCCAAATTATAAAGAAACTTTGTGAGTTCAACCGTCCGACCTTCATTGCTTTCATAGATTTTGAAAAGGCTTTCGACAATGTTATTAGAGAAAAATTATGAAATATAATGATAAAAAAGGGTTACCCGTACCATATAATAACAGCTATCAAATCGCTATACACTGATACAACTATAGTTTTAGATATAAACGGTAAAATGACAGAAGAAATTTCAACGAATGTAAGTTTCGGACAGGGCTGTAGCTTGTCGCCGACACATTTTAACATTTACATTGACAACATCATCAACAAGTGGAAACATGAAATTTTGATTGGAATACAAATCAGTGTGAATGTGATAATCAATTCACTTCTATACACAGACGATTATGACAATTATCTTTGAAACCGAAAGAGATTTACAAAAGGCAATTTAAATATATGCTTAACAAAATCTAAAAATCATTTAATATGAAAATATCCACAAATAAAACCAAAGTCATGGCGTTTATGGGAAATGAACCAACAAGAGCAAAAATCGTAGTTAATAATGTGATTGAACAAGTCTATAACTTCAACTACTTAGGCTGTAACATATCCTACGGATACGACAAAAATATCAAAAACAAAATTAGAAAATTCGAACAGATTTGTGGAACAATAAATAGGTGTCTCAAGAATAAGACAAAAAAAAACTTGGGTAAAATTCTACCAGACCATGGCAGTACCAGTACTGATGTATGGGGGAGTAAATGCTGGGTAACAAACACAAGACAGAAAAGCCAGATTCAGGCGGCGGAAATGAGATTTTGGAGAGCAGTTAAAGAATGTACGTGAGAAGACATAATAAAGAACATTGAGATTAGAGAAGAATTAGGAATCTTCAGTATAAGAGAAAAACAAATGGTCACAACATCTAGAAAGAATGAGACAAGAAAGAATATCGACACAAGTGAGAAGATACAAACCACAGGAGAAAAGAAATGTTGGACGACCTAGAAAGAGATGGGCACCGTGACAGGCCAAGAGCATAATTCGAAAAGTGAAGAAAAAGAACTTGAGTAAGATATTAGGTAGTTTCAGAAGTTCAAATTAGTCAGTTACAGTTATTAATTATTATTCAGAAAATGATGCATTTTGCACCTGTAATTGTTAGTTAAAATTATAATAAAAAAAAGTATACCTGCTCTTGATTTGGGAAAATTTTGGACACACTCTTCATGGTGGGAACAATTTTCATCAATACCAACACTACAAGCAGTATATTCAAAAGTTGATTCGCCAATATTGTCCAAAATATTTTTGTATGCATTTTCCAACCTTCGAGGATCATTTAGTAAATTATAAATTTCGTTGTCTGCAGTTTCCTCTTCATTTTGAAAATCTAAACATAAACTCATTGAAAATATAAATTAATAATAAATTGTTAATCAATGAAATTAATGTTAAATTAAAATATAAAAACTAACAGACATAAAATTATGTATAAGTAGTCAACTTCGGTGATATTTTTATGACTTTGATTTATATGGTTTTAATTCCTTCTTCGTCTTACTTTAAGGTTTATATCGTTCTTGCTCCAAGATAAAATATCTGTATTATATTTTTCCATTTTTGCCGATTGCTTTTGTGCAGGAAGGTATGAAATATTAACCGATGTTCTTATTGACAACCTGTTATACAGGTTAAGCTGTTCAACAGGTTCCTACTGCTGTCGTTCAAACTTGCGATACTGGCTTATTTTAGCATTTAATTGTTTGTTGTAAAATCGTACAAAGTGGAAATACACTTCTGTACTTATACCCAAGCCTTTAAAGCTTTATAATCCTAAATAATATCCCACTTTTTACAAAAATTTTCAATTGTTCTTAAATAATTCAAATTTTTTTTTATTAAAATAAAAAACAAGAAGTAAGAAAATTTTCGTTTGCCACAGAAAAACCTTTCTATACTATCATAAATAAAAAATAATCATTTCGCAGATCAGAGAAAGTATAATAAAATTGAAACAGTTTTGCTAGGAGTGAAATATAGATGGCATCGTATATTATTACTTTTAGATATTTAAATTGACTTTAATTTCAATCAAATGATGCAGGTTTTTAAAATGAATCACAATTTAAAGCTTAAAAAATAGCTAAATTAATTATTGGCTTTATATTTGTTTACTTTGGTTATTAATGTTTTAAAATAGAATTTATTATATAAGTAATATTATAAGTTTAGAGCAGAAAAATTTACCTTGTTCAACCACACTTGCCCATGATTCTTCACGTAACACCGGCCTGACTAGCACCATTGCTACGTGATCGGTTGCATTTATATTAACACTAAGAGTGGGAGCACATAATTCGCTAGTATCACAAACAATATGATAACATTTATCGGAACTTGTAAAAGCTACATTACATTCTGATGATATGCAACATTTGAAAACACATTGCTTTAACGAAGTGGTTTCTTTTATTTCAGTGAAAGTGCCTACAAACAAAAATCATCAGTTTGGTCTAGTAAATTTTAGTTACTTAAAAATACCTGCACTTAAGTTTCCTCGAGGCACGTAACCATGAAAAATTTTACTATACATTTGTGGGCACATACTTCGTATACCGTTTTTACTACCACCATACAGCTGACAATTTCCAAACACATTCAGTAGTAAAACGACACAAAAGAATATCAAGTGCGACATTTCTGCATAAGAAAAAAATACTAAAAGTTAATTAAACACAGAAAACCGCAGATAAGATTTTCAAAATGATAAATTTTTTAACGTAGGTGGTGGTGACATTTAGGTAACGTACCCATTTTGTTGATTATTATTGTTGCGTGATGCAAGTTAGGGTTTAATTTATTAACATTTTTATACTAATTAATGCTTCTTAACTGATATCTCTTCATTTAACAATAAACTATACACAGACGAGTGACATTTGTCAAATTTAATAAAATTTAACTAGCGCCATCTAGGTGTGTTTGCCGAAGTTGTTAAAATCGCGTGTTTCATTATTAATGGTAGGAAACAGTACCGGACTAGGTGAGATCGGAAGAGTAAAAAAAATATTAGGGCCCTGGGGGCTTATTCTGTATCTTTTGAGATATCTGTTTTGCTTACTCTTTATCAATACTAAAGTCAAGATATTAAATATCTATGGTCTCGATTTGAGATATCTCTTGATATTTTTGCGTATTTTATAATTTTGAGATAGTGCACTTTTGGTAGTAGGAGCTTGTTTGACACTTCAATATTATTTTTAGAGTGTCATTTTTCAAATCACGGTTTTAGACTGGACTTAAAATGCATTTTTAGTACAGTTCTACTTTAAGTGTTATTTCTTTTGTTATGATTATTTAAGACACCTTAGAAAGTAATAATAAAAAAACATAACATAATAAAAACAAAATAAAAAACAACAAAGGCAGCAGCATATCGTAAAGCCTACACTGATCAATTGAGAAGTTGAATGCACTGCTGCGATCTAAAGTCTAATATCGATCTGTGGACTATGGAGAAGGCAAGGGTCTTCCAAGTTGGGAGTTGAATATAATAAAATTTATATTTTATATAATTTTATATAAGTACTACGCGGAAAGCCCGTCCGCAGACGTGGTGGATCTCTTTTTTAGCAGTTTTAATTAAAAAATTCATAACGCTAACCTAAGATCGACCGGTTCTGAAGTTTTCTCTTTTACTTTGATTTTGAAATAATTCCAGTTTCCTTTATTATATTTTATTTTGAACGGATCAAAAATTATTATTTGATAATTCTGTTATAATAAATATATTGTAATGGTATTTTTGTAGAAAACTTCCACACACTTATTCTTGCTTAGGTAACCCTGGTGTGCAAAAGCAGTTGGGAATTTTCAAGGGTCGAAAGGTTCTATCGTTTTCAAAAATTAAAAATAAAATTCTTCCAATCCAAAAAAATAATAAATTCTCCAAAATAATTAACAATCCAATTCTCAATGCAATATAAAATCTTAATTTTTCTAGGGAACAAAGTTTGATTTCCCTTATCCAAATCGCCCGCTTATCAATAGCACCATTCGTTCCTACGAATGCAAATTTTAAACTTTCTAATTTTAAACAACTCAAATCCAATTTTTAATTTCAACTTCTCTTCTTCTAATTTATCAACAAATCCAATCTACCGTTCAGTAGCCACTCGATTTAAAATTATCCAAATTTCAAAAATAATACTTCCAAAATAGCGCAATAATGCATTCGCATCAAAATTATTTATTTAAATCAAATCAATTTATTTGAAAATAACAAAATCTCATATCAAAAATCAAATTCTGAGTTGAGATTTTATATAATATTAGGATATAATTTTTCCCGTGGTTTAACTTTCAGAATTTTCGAAATTTAGAATTAAGGTATTATTTTAAAATAACTTAATTTATAAAAATTAGCTGCTGGAGAATTAGTATTATTGTGGTGGATATCATTTTACTGATTATGCCCATTTTCAGTCAGAGCTGAAGACATAATATTGCACCAACGATCAATGAATACTAAAATGAATAAAATCGCTAGGTATGTGTACGTTGATAGCAGATGAGTTAAGTACATTAAAAAACAAAACATTCCATTCTCTTAAGTCTTATTCACGATTCCATTAGCACTATCGATTAAAATTTATTTCTGAACATTATTCAACTATTCGATCTTTACTTGAAAACATTTAACTTGACTAAATTTAGGAATAAGTTTTAGTAATTAAATAAAATAACCACATAAATAAAGAATTTTCTATTAAATACAACTTCACAAAAATGTACCACACAAATAACTAGCAGTGCCTCACAGATTTTTTATAAGAAAATAAGTAAACATTTTTAAACTATAGATATGTAATACATACTTTAGGAATGTCTTAAAGAATTTAAACAAACTTTTACATAATAAGACACTTTCTTTTGCAACAACCGTTTTTGTGCAAAATTACAAAGTAAAATGCACCATAGAAGATTTTAAATAATTTATTCTTTAATACTCCAATTAAATATCTTGTTTTATATAAGATCGAAAACCACCAATACTAATACCCTGTGATTAAATATAAATGAGCAAAATTACAACTAATGGACAGCTTTAGGGTAGTTTTCCCCCATATTAAAAGCAAAACAAACATTTACTGTAAGCCAAACTAACTTGATTATTTTGAAGCAATAGACGAAAAAAATAAACAAAATTACAGATTATTATTCATTTATCACCGACAACACAAAAAATTACAATAAGTTATTACAGAAACTTTTTTGTCTTGTAAAGTAAGTCTTCCACACAGCCTAACACAAAAAGGATTTTTCTTTATTTATCAAAATAATAAAATGCAATTCGTTACAGAACAATAAATTATTGAAAGGTAAAGGATAGGGAAATCCTTGGTGCAAAAAATTTAAGTAAAATTAAGTTAGTTTGGATAATCGGACAATGAACACATGCACACAAACCAGTCTATAAATTAAGAGAGTTCATATATTAGAAAACACATTCTTTGCTATTCATACACTCTCGAATGTGGAAAATTTAAAATTGAGTCGAAAATGGAAATCAAACTTTTATTAAGACTTATTTATTTTACCGAGATACCTATTCTCTTGTTTACAAGTAGAAATGTAAAAAATCTAACTTTTTGAAATTGTAATTTTGACAAAATACTTCTAGTATCTTAAACTAAACATTAAAAAAATAAATACTTTGGTTAAGAATCTATGTGATTACATGAACTATTCCGTATTATGTAATCAGTACAAAATCAAACTATAAATATCAAACATACGAGTAACTAATAAATAATATAAAATTTGTAACTTCTTTTAATAACCAATTATTTATAGTTGTCTAAATGTCAACAGGAGTTATACTGTCGTAGTTGACGGCATATGATGTACCAGGTTGCAACAACGGAGTAATCACTGTTGGCAATTCGCTAATTCTTCTACGCCGCATCATGCCTATAAGTTAAAACAGTAAGTAAATCACACAAAATTCTATTACATGCCTGTCACACAGCAGAAAAGTTAAAAATCTACCTTGTGTGCTAATTTGATTAACCGAACCTTCTAGCCATTACAAAATTAAATCTACATGACACCAGATCTTTTTTGATAATTAGGCTTATCTAAAGTGATGTTTGGAAAATCGGTTGAAAGTATCCAATAATTTACAAATCAAAAAAGATTTACAAAATATGATTTGATTGTTAATTAGCATCACAGTTAGATTGCAATTTTATGATAGGATATAAGGTAATTTTGATAAAGCATAGTACAATTTTAGTAATTATTTCATTGTACTTTTGGGAATACATATATATTAGTTTAATACGTAAATTAATCTAATTAAACAATAATATTATGAAAAAGATGTATAGAATGGCCCAAGATAATATTATTTTTTAATTGAAAACCTGTTGTGAAAAAATGGATCAACTACATTCAAATTTATTATTTTAGAAAACAAATTAATCAAGTTTGAAAGAGAAAATCATAAAGTTCTGAAAGTGCTCCCGAAAACAATAAAAAATGATATTAAAACTACTAACCTTCTTTAATTGGAGGTAATTAATATTTTTATCAGTGATGAGTTATTTAATATTTAATCAAGGTTAGCGTTACTTTTGTGAGGAAGAGGGAAACTAAGTTCAAAAATTAACTTACGTTCATAAATAAATATAAGTCACTTATAGTACGTAAAATAAAAAATAGCATGGTTGTGGAATCGGAACCATATTAACATATTGCAGCTTTACATTTAAGATGTTTTTGCGGAATTTTACTTAATTTCTTGAAGAAATCTAAGAATTTCTTCATATTTCGTTCGATAAGACATAATTCGAAGATTATATTTGAAAATTATAAACAAGGTATAATCACTGTCATACGCCGTGAGTATGAAACTGAAATTTGCAGTCAATCTTCTCCAATGTTGAATGATTTTTCAGAATTGAAAAATACGTTTTCTAATAATCGGAATTTAAGGCGAGTTCTTTTACTTGTAGAGTAAATTTATTCAATTTGGTTTGCTCTTTGCAGCACGTGAACGGTTAAATTAAACGTTTACAACTGTTGTAAATAAAATGTAACTCCAAAAGCAAGATGTGGAGTTGGTAAGCATTGTTGTAAGCCAAAAACAGTGATTTTTTTGTTTCGTCACTTTTAGACAATGCCTCATTAGAAGTTCATTTTTAATAGTGATTTTCTTATCGCCTGCTGTAATGACTTTCGTTCAAAGGAATACTTAAAATAAATGTACGTACGACTCACTGGAACACCAATTTAAAATTAAATGCAGAATGATTACCTCTATCCGAATATACACCTAACTTGAATTTAGCAAAAAACAGACTTTACCACTCTTTTTTCCCTACGGACAAGGAATTATTCTCTGCAATTATACTACTAATGACCGGTTTTTTTATGACAAAAGTTTAAAATTAGACTCAACAACCTAATCTACTTTTCTGTATTCTTCATGTTGCCCATCTATCTACCAGCCACTGATATTAAATGGTGACAATGTACCCGTATAGGAAGTAGAGTAACAGCTGTTTTTTCACCAGTTTGTCCAAAACATACTTTTCACCAAATATTTGAAAAGAAAAATAGATTAGGTTAATTTGCGTTTTGATTCAATTTCCCCCTTCCCACCCTGCATATCTTAAACGTGCAAACTATATTCTATTTTTTAAGCAATACTTTATTTGAAATAAGTAATATGGATAACTCCATCTATATTACTAACCTCTAGTGTGAAGAAATTCAGTGAGGTCAAGAAAATTTTGATTACATGAAGTTAGAAAAACCATCCTTTTAAAAGAAATACAAAATTCATTACCTACTAATTAATTACTACCCATTTTCTAAATAAGCACATGCAAAATAACAGTGCAATATAAATGTAGTTAAACCATTGATATGCTTACTTTGCTGAGTGATGTTTCTTGCACTTGCGTCCCGTTTAAAGTCCTATTGTGTTTGGCTAATTTTTCTTTGTTCATTGGTGAACCTGTTAGACAATATTTCATGCTAATCAACAAATACCCTTTTTTTAAATATAATGAAACGAATTAAATAAAGTAGTAGTTAGCACACAAAATTATAAACAGATTCGATTTTAAGTTCCTTTTCTGCATAGCGATTCAGGCAATTTTCACATGCAGTAAACAAATCATTAAATTTAAAAAAAGCAAAAAAAAAAAAATTGAATCTGCTTATAAAAAAACAAAATAATCTACCCTCTACCCTACTAAAATAAATGGTCAACTATAACAAAAGATAAAAATGAGTTTTATTGAAGTTTTTAATTTTACACAACAAAAAATGGCAATAAATAAAAAATAAATGAAAGTGCAAAATAAGCGTATATTTTATACGTCAAATAAAAGTAGAGATAAACCAAACACCACTATAATAGAAAACGAAAATGCTAATGCAATTATCGATTGAGGTAACTCACCAATATAACTAAGTAGCACTGGTAGAAAAATTAGTCCATGAGCTGCACCGAAAAGTACAATACCTAAGTACATCCTAAAGTAAAACACTTGAAATATTTGAGACTTGGCAAACCCTAAAACGATTATTCCACCAAATTTTGTCAATGTGATGCCCGAAAAAATTGAAGATCCCAATTTTACCAAAGCACTAGATGCACGTTCGACTCTTGTCGTTTGTACACATACCGAGAAACTATGTACTAAATGGGAACAAAATTCCACAGCTATGCCAACTGCCATCACCAAATTTACTAAAGAGACGGCATTTAATGTTATGTGCCACCAATACATCAAACCACCCAAGTTTATTATTATCATCATAATTGTTATGATTACTACCACAGACGAAAAGAAGTCCAAGCCCATCAATAAGAAAGTCACAACAAAAATGGCAAGTAAACTGATTCCTAAACTTTTCAAAGTGTCTGGCCAAGTTGTTAAATATTGTTCATAGAATACGTAAAACACTGAATAAGGAAACACTTCCACTGTACCGTTAGCAGTCAAATGTTCATTCTCTATGTGTTTGTTAATTGTATCACTAATATTTTGAGCTATGGCTCTTGCAGACCTCAAACTTTCGTAATAATCTTTAGAACTTTTCAATATTGAATGGTAAGCCATGAAGTATGAAGCACCCACTGTCGATTGCCGAGTTTTCGGATTGGTGTAGTAATTAACCCCTTGACCATATGCTGCGTGACCACCTTTGGCACAATTTTCGTCTGGGTTATCTTGTAAGAAGAACGACACGTAGTGTTCAAAACCAGTGGCATTTGGTCTATCCAATGTTGGAACTATTGATATATTGCATGCAACGCATTCCTCACCTAAACAAAAATAAAATAAACCATGATTATTGCTTAGAAACGATTCAAATTTAAAGCTAACTTTAAGACAAAATTGATGATTTTTATTGGTTAGTTTTGTTTTGATATTAAACTTTAATGTTAAATCCATCTTTAATAAAGTTTCCTTTAAAATTCATTGTCAAATGGACTGTAAATAAATCTGTATTGAAATAAAGATCCATCATCTTGTTCAATTTCAAATAAACCTCTACCTCCCATTGGTCAAATAAAAATAAATCGTCCAATAAAAGATCATAATATAATAAAAAGTCCGGTTACTGTTGCATATCCCATCCCACGATTTTAACTTTTTCCTATTGACTATTGGAAAGAGGACAATTTTCTGAGTATATTAACACAAAAATTATTGTGGATTATGCAATAGTTGTCGAAATAACAGCATTTTAAAATTACGAAAAGCAGGCAAATGTAATATGATATACCCGATGTGTGACGGTCGGTCTCACGTTGAGGTACGGTCTCGTCGGTGACGGTCTCATTTTGTTGACGGTACATGTGCTTTGATATAGTCTTAATGATGTGTTCATTCGATGTCGAAACCCGTACGAGTTCTATGGCTTCAAGTTCCACCCTTGGCGAGTTCTGTCATTTTTCAGGGATATTTTTAAATTTTTTTGCCTTACACAAAATCGGCTAATCATGCAGCCGTGTTAAAAGGTGTATCTAAAATACATGTAAATTTAAATTTTTCAAATTCAATTTTTTCGAGAACTAATTTATAATCCTACAAAATTTTTGTTCTAGTATGCTTAGAAAAGTGTCCTTTCACGTATTTTCAATAGGAAAAAGTTAAAATCGTGGGATGGGATACGCAACAGTACCCAAAAGTCCTTACATAGAATAATAACTTTCAAGGTAGGATAGCGACGACATGCATTCAAACTTTCCTAACTCATATAATGGCACTTTAGAGGAATGCTTCAGGTAGAGCCGAATTAAGATAAGACTAAATGAATTTAGCGATTTTAAAATTTATGCAATATTTAACAGTTGAGATGCTTTGCAAGCATGTGTATGATGATATCACTATCCCCTCGTAAAATGTGCAAAGTACGAAGCATATCCTACTTTAGAAAGTTATTATAACACGAACTCCCTAGAGCCTAGAAAGTAATAAGCCAATATAAATTAAAAAAAATTTACTTACTGTATGACGAATGTGGACAAAATCCTCCAGATACTTTATTATATTTACAGCAGGAAAGAATGTTTGACCAATCGATGTAATCATCAATCCAACTTGAACTGGGTCTTGCCAAATAAGTTGTTTGTGGTGACTTAGATGCTACGTACAATTGGGTAACAAGAGAATCGACATTACAATACTGCCCACTACATATCAAATTTTGTGACTTTGTTTCACTGTAATTAAGACCACCTTTGATAACAAAATAAGTGGGTGGACCAATACACAAATAACTGTTCAAAAATTGGAAATATTTCAGAACAAAACTATCTTCTGGCATCGATAATTCTTGGTCTAAACCGATTTCTATATGAGGTAATACAGCAATCGATGAACATAACCAACCGTAAAAAATAATCATTACAAGTACTCTTACAAGCTTGCTCATTAAAAATGGCACATAAATCGATTTGAAGAAACTATATAAGAGTCCATCTTGATTTTCAATTTGATTGTCTTTCTTTGAGCCTCGAATGAAACAACAAATGTCGAATCTATTACCTGCTTGTCGTATGGTGTCCAAAGATAGTAAACTGACAAAACAGGTAATTTGAAGTAGGAAATCTAATAAGAGAGCCATTCCCGCATATAATGCAAAAGCACGCACAGCAGGCATATCGGAAAGGCCACCCAAAAAGAAACAACAGCTTTCAGATACGCTGGTCAACAGCATCGACGGTCCAACTTGACCCAAAGTTCTTCCAATGTGTTCAGCTACTGTTTCATTTGGTTTACGCCTTTCTCGTTGATGTGTTTGTACCAAAATAAAAATGTTATCGACGCCAACTGCCAATACTAAGAAAGGAATGACTTCTATGATAATCAAAGTTGCTGGCATTCCAATAAAACCAAACAAACCAACTGAAGATACTACAGATGCCAACACAATCAGAACACCACCAAGACCCAACGTTATTTTACTATCGATTAATAATCGATCGCAGGTGTGGATTTGTCCCAAAGAGATGGCGATATAAGCAAACATAATGATGTACGAAATAAGAATTGTGATAACATCAGATTGACTTTCTCTATCTAATTCGTCTTCGATTGATCGCTCCGAAGTAAAGGCTATGTCCATAAAATGAGGTTTTTTATTTTTGATCCAATCTTTCATGAACTCCACATACTTCCTTTCCCATTCCATTGCAGGCCCTAATTTTGTTTTATTGTGGTAATTATTAACAAGGAAGGTTAATATAATTGCAGAACTTTTCTTGTAATCAGGTCGGTCTGACAAGTATTCTCCAGGTTGCAAAAATCCACCGGTTGCTATTGCAGGATCTACGGGTCCACCATAAGGGGCCAAACAGTTTATATTGTATGGGTTTCTGAAAATAAAAGTTCCAATTTTGTTTTAGAAAAACATTTAAATACTTACTGAGTGCAAGTAAAATATTGGTCCAAATAATTAATCTCGAATCCGTCTTCTTCGTCTGTCTCTAGAAACGTATCCATGTCGTTCTGATAATAACCCCATATACTTTGAACCACACACTCTTCGACGTTGGTTTTATTAGCCCCTTTCATTCTTAAAGGAGCAAAACAAATTTTATCAAACGAATGATCTGTGCCATTCCCAATTGCTTTGATACTTTCTTGTAAATGAAACACCGCTTCCAAAAAGGTGGCGTTAAAAACTGGCCCAAAATGCAAGGGACCGTCTATGGTTGGATGAATTATGGGTGGCAAACCAACAGATGTTATGATAATTTGTTCGTTTCTATAAAAGGGTTCAAAGTGGCTATCAAAGTATTCTTTTTCCACACGACTTCTAGATGTAGGAGAAGCCCACAGTTCTACTGGATCTGTTACAATTTTGAGATATTTCACGCCATGGGCTAAGCCTATAAAGAGGCAAGCACCAAAAAAGAGAACTACCCATGGTTTTTCGGCACATTTAGTACCCCAATTTTGGAAAAATATTTGCAAGTAAGTGTCGGTGTTTGCTCCCAACTTTTCTATAAAGGACGATGCCGGTTCGTATTCTCCTGGTAGTTTGCTGATTGAATGAGTGTCCATTTCATGTTCGTCTGATGTTACGCCTAAGTAATTTGGTAAATAATTAGCAATTAGCAAAGATTTATAAATCATATCAAGGAATTACGTCAGAAAGGTAGAAAAATGACCAATACATTTTTAAGTTGAACAGAAAGTGACTACTGAAGGCTTCCCAGTATGCCATGCGCCATGCATTCTTGAAGTATTCATACTTGGGATTTTAATTATTTTATGATTTTCTCATAATTGTATTCAAACTGCAAAACTTCTTATTCCTATTTTTAATGCATTAATACAATTTATATAAAATAATATCTAAATAACTGAAGGTAATTTGAAACGGAAAAGATTTTAATTAAAAGATTAATTTGAAAAAAAAAATAAATTGGATAAAAGACAAATTTAAAAATAAGTAAAACAGTTAATAAAAAAACGGAATGACAAAAAATTAAATTTATAGTCTAAGTCACTATTGTATTATTTTAAAATAACCGAGAGGCCTGCTACTGGGTGTGTGAAATATCATAAATAAAGTAATAAAGACAAATACATAAAACGTAGAAATCAGGAAAATAAAGAAATAAGATAAATTTTAATTTAAAAATAATTTTTAAAAGTATACCTTGAAATTTTTTGGTACTTCAAAATATAAAACGTAACTTGAAACAATAAAAGGGGACCATAAATCTTACTAAAAAATAAATACGACATAAAGATTTTAATTACCATATTGGTCCATCAAAATTGTTATTAAGTTCATGGTCATATTTCTCAATAGCCTGTTTTTTGTGCGCAAAATACAACACAAACTGCAATTACTTGATATGATTATTTTAGAAGTTCTCAATAATATGTATATTGAGGTACCAGGGCAATTTTTAAATTTACCAAAAAAAATATTAAAAGTTCTCGTAAGAACGTAAAATTAAAAATCAAATAAAATTTTGTTGGTACCTGTAATTATAACAAAACGATAAAGTAGATAATTATGCATATTAAACTACTGTTCTAAAATTTTGACACAATATAAAAAAATTAATACAACTGAAATTAGTAAAAGCTGGTGCAATTACATTATGCTGCTCGTTAAAAATTACAAGTTTTCATAATATCATAAGTACTCAAATTTAGCGCCCGAATGCATTTACCTTGAAAATAACTGTGAGAGTTGCTTTTTAATCAAAATTGTCTTTAGAAATTTTAGCAAGTATGATATTTACATATTATTTACGTTGCCATAAATTAATTTAAAATATTAGTTCCTAAGTTTTACTTTTTCATATTACAATCCAAGACAGTAGTATGTCATTAATTATTTGATTGGTAGTTTACAAACTAATCCGGTGTCCAAAAAGGATAATATTGTTCTAGACACAATTGTCGCGATTTTATACATATTGATCAAGAGTAGCTCTATAAATAGAATTGTCTGTAATTTTTAAAGAGCGACAAGAAGCTATAGAGAAGAGTAGTATAATGTGCATGCAAATCAGAAAGTTAATTTAAGGAACGTACTAGATCTTTTAGATTGAAGGGGGCTGTCCTCACTATCCCCAAGAGCAGTGCGCGACGAGATTCTATTTTCAGCCAGGCGTCGAGCAACCTCTTCTGAACCGTGCCCATTTACCAGACCCACTGCAACCAACCCCACACCACACACAAATCATTCCATTTTCTTATAATAAAACAATGTATGATGATCAAATTAAATCCCTAAGCTTGATATTATTCAAATCGAGAACAATATATTACTGAAGAATTTAATTTGACTATATAAAAATTTGTTTATGGTAGCACAAACAAATCTTTTTTAAATTTAATTATAACTAAAGTAAACATTGATGAATAATGTACAAATTTGTAGTAGTATATCGTCGCCGTGGAGTCGAAACCTCGTATCTCAATAGAAGTTCTTGAGGTACAATATTAGATTCCGGATAAGTTAAAAAACCTTTTAACTCAATATTCATGTGCAATATCTACTGCGCAATAGTGTAGAAAACACTTATCTCATTATGTGATTATTTAAGTTGTGAAAACTCGTAACTCTTGAAAATTAAGTAATTTTGAGTTACAAGGTTTTGACTCCACAGCAACGATATAGTATCTATAGAATTATTAGTAATTGTAATTTATTTTAAAATGATAAATATTTAAGTGAGTTGATTTAAAAATCAAATTTTAAAATAATTCTATATTATACACTACATAATCATGTAAAATACAAAATAATATGTATGTTACAAATTTATTATTCTCAACTTAATTTCAATTTATAATTTGAAATAAGATCGATAATAAATTAGCATATTTAAAACACGAATAATAAAAAATGTTAACTCCAAATACGAAGGTGTTTGTAATAGATATAAATAAAATTAGTATGACTACTTATTCGATCACAAAACTTACAAAATAATCGAATTAGCCCAATTTTTTAAAAATATGTTAATCGAAAAAATCTACTTCTAAAGCAAATAAAAATTTTAATTTAGTAAAAAGCAATTGTAAAAAAATAAAAAATGTTAATCTTTAATACAAGAAACCTAAGAATAAAATAATTATGAATCCAATTGATTTTTATTTACTTTCATTAAAACAAACCAATATTAATATTTAGTTTTAAAATTAAGAAAAGCTAGACGGAAAAAAGCATGCAAGCAAAATCTAAATAAATTTAAAATAAGGATTTAAGAAAGAAAGGTAATTTTTTAATGATTTCGTAAAAAAATTTAAGTATTTAGAACAAAAGAATATTATGACTCAAGGTGTGGATATTGTCAAAGTGAAAAAAATATGCAAAGATAGAAAAGTGGGAAAAGAGTAGATTAGTTAAGAGTGTTTCTGAGCTATAGCTAGTTTTAAATAAAGAAAACCAAATTCGAAATGACTAACTACGGTAAAAACTGAATGTATTAAAGTTGTTATCAAATGTAAACTGATAACAGCAAATACAGAAAAATAAAAACCAATGAGTAATCAGAATTATTAAATTCAAGATTTAGCAAAAATAATGGATTTTGTAAGATATGTTTTTTTATCAAAACGGTATTTTTTTGCTGTTGTTATCAAAATTTAGCACCAGTAAGAAGTTAATTAGATCAAACTAGTTTTAATAGTTTTATTATGTTAATATTATCTTGCATGACAACTAGTAAAAGTAAATTTGTTTAATTTGACAAGAAACCGACCAAGTTCTGCAGTAAACTTACAGCTAACTACAATTTCAAATATTTTAAAACGTTCAAGACAATCAAGAAAACTACGCAAATAGATCGAAAAAACGTTTGCATTTCAATAAAAATTTTTACTATATTATGAAAATTGCACAGGACAGGAATGCGAGACATTAAGAGAAAGCCAATTTTATTAGCTTCATTCTAGAGCAAAAATAATTTATTCCTACTATAAAATTTAAATCGAAAGACAATATCTTGTAGTTATTGCCCTTTTGTATTTCAAAAATTCATAAAAACGGATAAAAACATTAAACTCTCCCAATTAATTTGGATACCTTTGCACTCCTGAGCTGTATTATGATCTCCTTCACATATATCTGAATTTCTGCCTAACACATAACCTGAAAATAAATATTAACTTACAAATAAAAAATAATTCAAGTGACGCTACAATTTCTAAAAAAAAGCGAATCAATTTGATGAATTTTGAGTGAACTATAAAAATTATTATAACAAAATAGTGCTGATGATTCAAAAATAAAACAAATACGGTGCATTAATTACTGTAAAACTGTGCAAGTGCATATACATCAATGGAAAAACTTTTATTGGCTGTCAAAGAGTCATATTAATGTAAGTTTTTCCATCACCACAAATCTAAATAGTATTGGTTATCAAAATATTAGTTTAAAAACCAATCACCTTCACTGCCAATACCTCCGTACGATAAAAGTTAATAGACTTACCGAGTTTTGAATTAGGAAAAACTAGTACACCAATAAGGAATAACATAGAACCAACAAGAAAAACGATGGTCATGATAAAGCTGTACCCATCTATTCCCTTTATAGTGAATGGTCCATCTGGTAGTGGTTGTGGTTCAGGCGTAGGACAACTTAGTTCGCAATCTACACAACTGCATGCTGGAGATTTTTTCTATAAAAAATTGATAATTGTTAGTAACTTTATTTTAAGCATACTTTAATAAATTTTGATATTATTATTTTACAATGTTTACGAATAAATATGGTTTTTATTTAAAGATTATATAAACATGTACATTATCAAGTTTACAGCTTAACGTGAAATTCAAAACCCAGTATAAATAATATGAGAGTAGCTAACTCATGACCATCGAGGCTACAGTTTAATTCATTTGCCTTTACATCAAAGTTAATGTACCTTATATGAATCTTAAAACTTCTTGAAATAATTTTTGGATTTTTAGTTTTTTACATCTCGAGGATCGAGTTAGGGATTTCTATCCAAGATTTATCCTCTAAGGCAATACCGTGGTTCGAATTTGAATAGGTTTTTTTTTTCAATAGTAAATGTAGATTCTAATATTTAAGCATGTGCTAGTGATATAACATTTAAATTTTGTAAAATGAGGTATAAGAGGGGAGTATAAAGGGGGTATAATCAAGACAACAATAATAATTGAACACATTGAAATTTTTATGTGGGAAAGATTTTTAATAGGTTATTGAGATGTTCTACTAAATAAAAAAAATCCTGGATCATCTGTAATTATGTATGTTTAACAATATCAGCTTTTTAAAAAGCTCACTAAATTTCAATTAATTTTCTAATAATGATTAAACAAAGTAATTATCAGTAGTTATTCCAAGCCCAATCAGATTAGGTATCTAATCTAAAATCCAGGTACTGTATGGCTAAAAAATGAAGCTTTTACAAAAAATAAATACCATAATCTTCAACAAACTAATATAATATATGTAATTGTGGAATTTTTAATATTTTTATTTTGTATAATTTCCTGTTTATCTTACAATAGAAACCAAACTATGTATGTTATTATTTTATTCACAAGGTTAATTTCCAAAACATTAAAACTTATTATTTTGATATTATATTATCTACGGAATAATTCAAATAATTCTTACTTCTTATAAATTGAAATTGTTAGATCCCCAAATTTGCTTTTAATGTATTATTATTTGTTAATCAAATTCATTTCAATAAAAACTAATAATTTTAAATTGATTCTTATCATATTTTTTAAATTTCAGAAATACCATACTCATGTTGAACTATTAAATTTTAATAGATCACGAGCTTATTGTAAAAAGTATGATTGACAACAATATTATCAGTTTGTATAATATGTGTATGTAAATAATTGCTAATTACATGCATAGTCATTAATTGTAAATAAAAACCATTATTGTAAGCAATGGAATACATGACTCCATGACGGTGTCATTTGTTTTTATTAATATAAATACCAAGCACGCACACGACAGGAAAGGGGGGGGGGGGGAGGAATTCACCTGCTACATTGCAGTTTCTGTCTATTACTAAAAAACTAGCAGGTAATAAATATACAAAAATAATAAACCTTTTAAAATAAAGGGATTTTTGACTCTACGTTTGATTGAACTGTTCCCAAAATAAATCCTGTGTGGTTGCCTGATGTACTTATACTTTCAAATATAATTTACCGTGATACTTACATTTATACTTTGACTGCACGGTACGACTGATGCATTCATCGGAACAAATTCTTTTATAGGTTTCGTCGAGTTGATATAGGTAATTTGAAAAGGCACGAAAGGATTATTCTTAGCATCTCCCATATAATGAAACCACCTGGTGGCGGTACATCTAGTAGATCCCCACGCACCACACATAATATCAAGAGCCCGTTGTCCGGTACTAGGTACAGCCACTTGTTTGCAAGAATTAAACGTACCAAAAAGATAATCGTTACTAATATAATAATCGATTGAATTTATATATTTGGTACCTAGAATAAAAACGTAGTCATTTTAAAATATTTTACAACTAAATTAACAACTAACCATTAGCATTTGTTTTTACTTCAGTAACATTAAGAAAACTAGACTGTTCGGGAGAACAAGTCAACGCACAAACATGTTTTAAAAAGTTGTGCATACAAGATGGACATCTTTGTAAAAAATTGGCAGCCATCATGATACTAGCATCAAGTGTTTTTGCTTGAGCAGTATCACAGCATGTTTTAACACCATCACCCTTGTCGACCATAAATTCCGGACACCATTTTGCCAATATCATTTGGCCTTCATAGTCCATTGGTTTTGCGGGACCATCGTATGGGCAATTTTGTTCAAGAAAATTTTTTGTATTACACTGTCCATACCAAACACAATGTGATGCTTTTTTCTGCGTGGTTGTGTTAATATCAGCTGATAAAACCTGCAATAAAAAGATTTTAATTAGTTTTGTAAAGAAAATTAACCAAGGAAGTTTTGATGCCTTAATTTTAGACCTAAAAAATATCTTATTGAGAATAAAAAAAAGAGCTTAATTTGTGACAAATAATTCAGTCTGAAATTTAACCTTGGCGTATAGTCTTCGGCAGACTTAAATTTCTTTATTGATTTATTTAACAACTTGACCTGTCTACTAAATGTCGCATGCTATTCCCACAGGCTAATAATTACATAAATTGAGATCCACGATAAACTAGTATGGAACAGTCTCAAATGATTTGCGTTTTAGCATTCAAGTGCCCCAAAATTAAAAACATTCTTTAGTTAAGTTAAAAAATAATACCAAATCGATTGATACCTGAAATACATGATAATACAGAGAAGTTTTAGTGACTCATAAAAGTTTCACCGATTAAATAATTCATACTTCATTGATTTGTGAAACAACTGAATCCATGTTGTTCAATCGCCGTTCTATTAATAAGTACTTGCATTAATAAATATTTTTTTTTGTAATTATAATTGCCAACAGTGGAACTGAAAATTTGATTACTCCAATACAGTCTAATTCTTTTCCAAACAAATTTTAAAAATACTAGACATTTTAAATTATTTGTACAAAATTAATCTCGTTCGAGTGTTTGCAAGTGAGTTTGATCTGAAAGAGTTGACTGTTGATCAAATACGCAATATTCAATTTAACTATAGTATTTATATTACATAATTTAATGTCTTTACAAATTATATCATGAAATAAAAAGATGTGATTGAAATTTTAAGTTGAACCAAATTGTTATTTTATTATTGTGACATCAAACAAGTAGTAAACAGAATGTGTAATTATTTATGTAATAATCAGCACGAAATCGGCTAATTAAAAGTATGAACATGACTTAGTACTTATACTCGATTGGGGATGAGGTCGAAGAAAGAAAATTTTTCTTTTGTGATGTTTTGGGAGCTGGTATTAAGCAATAACTTTGATTTAAACAATTTAAAAACCGTTGCTTTGTCATTTAAAATTTAATTTATAGGATTAGATAAACAATTTTTTTTACTGCTTTCCGTATTATAAAATTTGTTGACCTTGATGAGTTATAAACAATGATTTTTTAAAACAATAAACTTTTTACCAATTTTTGTTTTCATTCTCACGATTGGGAGTGCTTCGTAAATCCATTTTATAAATAGTTTTATATTTAATGTTTTGGTATATCGATGTATTTTTGAAAATGACGTATCGGTAAAAATAATCTTCAAAATCATTTCAAAAGCACGGTAAAGATCAGTTACAGAATAATATATCATGATGTGCATAAAGGTTTATTAGTCCAAATTACAGGGTAATTTTAAATGACCCAAAAAATGTCTGACAAAGCAAGCACGACTAAAAATACTAATAGTAGTTTGTTTAATCTGCCTACCACAAAAATAATGATAAAACTATGTCAATTTAAGTAAATAGGTCGCATAATATATCAATCTAAAAATTAGTAAGTAGCAGTTATAATAAAACAATGAAATATAATTATTATACCTAATCAAAAATGATAATGAACTTGATCGACAAAAGCTTCATTTCAAGGTAAAAAATTTGTCTTTACCAAGAAATATTCAAACTTGTTGTAAGTTGGAAAAACTGCATATTAGAAAAATAAATTTGAAGTATATTCTCAAAAATCTAAGGTAAAATTGCAGGGAAAATAAAGAATTACGAATTATGTGGTGCAGAATATGACCCTGACATTATTTTACAGTGTATTCCAGTTTTTCAGATTTCACAATCAGTACCATAAATTAAAAATAATTGTAATTATGTATACCGTCTGCAGAGCTACTAATGCTTGTATTGTCACGCAATTTATAGTGCAGAAATACAGTAAGTTAAATTTCCAAAATCTTGTATAAAAAAGATAATTTGTGCAAAAACCTGTCGAACTCGTCCAAAACTTGAAAATATATTTAGTAACATTAGCAAATGAACAGCGGATATTACATTAAATTAAGTCAACGATATTAATAATTACTCCTATCATTTAGTGTCTAAACGTAAACAAGGAACTACTGTATAAATAATTTGGCAGCAACTAGGAATCGAACCCCCGTATGAGAGGTATTGACATGGTAATTATGAGTAATGGACACTAAAATAAAAAAAATAAGACTAATGAGCACAAAATTCTGTCATTGTATTTTTCTTCAAATTTGGTATATTAGAAGTTAGTAAAAGTTTACCTGAAATCAATTAGGGACAATTACCAATAGTTCAATAATTAAGTAAATTAATAAAAATGCTAGAAAGTTTGAAAATATTATTTCTATAACAACTATTGTAAATGTTAAGATGTTCTATATTTACTGGAGTACGAAAATTGGATTGGCTATGGCTACACTTTGAATTTTTGTGTTGCAAATATAGGTAGATCCCCGGGGATGGGGATACATTACAAATATTGCAAATAGAGAATAGACATGCGTGGTTGAGTTAAATTCGATTAAATTATTATTAATAAAAAAAATATTATAATCATTACGTCAGTTTTACGTAATTTGAACATTAAATCACCACTGCAAATTGTTGCATAAAAAGGTCAATTTAATAACCTCAAACGATGCATTAACAACTGCGAACAGCAGTTTTTAATCACTTAAACCAAAAACAGAACATTATTATAGCAATTAGCAGGTAATTTAAAAAAGGAGATAATATTATTTATATGAACGTGACACATATGCCAAATAAAAGGAAAACGTATAATATCACTCAAGTTGCGATATTATTGGTCATTGTCACCAAGTTTTTATATTCAATTAAAAACAAGTGGAGTACTAAATTGCAGGGCGGAATGTACTTCAGTCGCACAATCAATTAACCTCTAGTATTCAACAATTAAAAGGGTAAAGTTCAACACTAGATTTGTCCATATCGGAGTGAGACAAGAGTTACTCGTGTAATGAAATGCTATAATTAGTAATATTAAAGAATTCACTACACCGAATAAAATAAAATTTATGTTTTAAAATTATACATTGAAAAATGAAATACAAAATTACACCACTCCTTTACTTAACATGATAATCATCAAATCAGGCCCGTAGCCAGGATTTCATTTCGGAGGGAGCACTTATAAAAAGTAAAATTTTCGGGGGTTCCCCTTCCGGGAATTTTTATTACAAACAAATTTTTTCAATATTTTATTTTTCTAAATTTATTAATTTTTTTTTGTAAAATTAACTCAATATATTTATTATTTAATTTATTTTTATTTAAAAGAAACATTACATAAAAAGTTAAGCGCCTTTCTTCCTTATTCGCAAAATTATATATTATAATAACGAAATCAAAATTTATATTCCTATGAATATTCAATTCATGAGCACTAGACCGTTTAGCCTTTCTTCGACAGTAGAATTTCTTAAATAAGTTTTTATTCGTTTTAAACTAGAAAAACTTCTTTCGGCAGTTGCTGTAGTCACTGGTAATATTGCAAATATTTTTAATAGGGTTCTGACATTAAAAAAATTTTTTTTAGAACATTTTGCCAATGTATCTAATGAATTCTTTGACAAATCGTTCACATTTAATCATTTTTGTTTCCAAAAATCGAATTCTTCTTCATGAATTGCTGCTATATATTTTATTTTCAAAATTCAAATTTGTTACTTTCAAAGAATATTTTCTTTTGAACATTTGGGGAGGGAGAGGGAATGGAAGGCACGTGCCCCTCCTGGCTAAAAGCCTGCCTCAAATTAATATCTCCACTTTTAATGTAGAAGGGTGTTTTAGTAAGATCTCACAGAAAACATAATAAATATAATATATTATATTTACAATTACTCACAAAAATATTCGGACGCTCCTATGTTGACAATGTAAATTGTACTTTTTGAAGACTGTTTTGTTAGATAAAAATAGCTTTTAGAGCAATACTTTTTGTTGTAAATTTCATTCCCCTCATTTTTATTTAGATACATTTTTTGATTTTGTCTCACCGTTACTGAGATAGACTTTTTTAATTCACCATATCTCAGAAACGGCGAGAGAAAATTAAAAAAATGTATGTAAACCAAAATGAAGAGCATAAAATTTGCAACTAAAAATGTCTGGCAAGTATTGCTCTAAAAGCTATTTTTATATAGCATAAAAGTCTTCAAAAGGTCAAAAAAATGTCTGGCAAGTATTGCTATAAAAAGCGATTTTTACATGATAAAAAGTCTTCAAAGGTACAATTTACATTGTTAACATGAAGCGTCTGAATATTTTTGTGAGTAATTGTATATACTGCATATAATATGAATCATGCTGCATATACATATTATATAGTGTGAAAACAGTCGGTGAGAAGGCAAATAAAATGTTGAGCTGTGTTAGATTATGCAGTTTCCCCTAAGGGAACGGCGGGATTATTAAAACCCGATAACGTAATTTATTAATAATTAAAATAAATGATGTTTATGAATGAATGTAATGAAAAAATCATGTTTATCATAAAATAAAAAGTTGAAGAAATTTATTATTAAATAAAGAAGGCATTAATAATTTATTACAAACGAGCTCTCCATCAAAACAGCGTTGCCAGGTTAACATTTTTTTACTGCCTACAAGGTTTTTAAAAATTCCCTACATCTTTGAAAGGTTAAATTTTTTCGCAGAAAGTAATGCGTAACTCGTCTGCGAAAAAATAACTATCAAAGAAAGGAAAGGTTTAATTGTCCAGTTAAACTTTTTTTAACCCTCTTTAAAAACCGAATTATTGATACTCGTGTTGAAAATAGACGATTAAACGGCCGAAACAGTGAACAATTAAAAATGATCAATAGATAAGTGGTTTAAGTAGTGTAACTCGATATTAATCATATCAAAATTTTGTGATAACTTAAACATTTTAGTTTTCGAAAAAGTGTTTTGTGCATTTTTTGGTTTATGCTAAAAATTTTGATATAATTAAAAATGGTTTAAATACACCTATACCTCAACTATTATTATTCACATTAAAGAAAAGAATCTTTAAAAATAGGCACAAAAATAAAAACAATAAAGTTTTTTTCAACATTATAGAAAAATATGGTATTTTGGAATGTAGCCAGTCATTCTTGATTTACAGGAATCTACATTTAAGCCAACTCTTTGATATCAAGATTTTGCCAGTCTTTAGTAAAATTAAAATTTCTTTATTGCCGCCAACCCATGATCTAACTCATTTAAGCTTTGAATTAAATTTGGAAAATTTTCCGGTCAATGGTGCAATAGATAATATAAATGTTTATATGCAATACTTCCTGTAGTAAAATAATTTTGTCAAGTTTATTTTGTTGACAACCTTCTATATAAACATTCAAACAACTTTTTTTTAAATGTAATACACATGTCTAATCTAATTCTTAATAATCTACAGAGGCAACGACAGTTTTGTATTTTTTCTAGATAATTTTCAACATAATAAGAATGAGCAAGTGGGCGCTCGCTCATCTCGCGTATAGCACTACTTACTTTCAGTGTGAGAGCTCACTAATATAATCTTGCTTGAGATATGCATAAGGCAATAACAATTAGAACGTTTTCACACACACCAGCAAAACCGGCGTCGGTTCCGGCACCGGATATTTTGTTATCAAATGGAGATTTTCACAAAGCCCGGTTTATGTATCTATTTGATAACATTAAATCAAAAACCGACGCCGGTGTACGAGTGAAAACTTTCTTAAACTGGTACTAAAAATACACTACTTTTAACGTAATTTCCTAACGACTATGATATTTTTCATCATCTTTAGTCATTTTTGTTCACTGCTGAACATACGCCTCCTTTTCTACCTAATGATTTTCTTCATTGTTGAAATTGAGTACAGGGGACCTACTGTTCAACATCGGTTCCGAACGACTATAATGTAAGAAAATGGCGTTAGGTTAAATCCTACTATATTTATATTGCTGTGCTAGAATGGTAAGGTAGTAGGTAACCTAAAAAAAAAACATTATTTTGAGAAAAAGCGGTTTAAAGTTTCAGATTCACCAGTAAACAGTAAAGCTTAACAGTAAGACATTCTTAATTCAGCAGGATTTATTGAATAGAATATCCTTTAAAAGATACAGAATCAAATATAAAAAAAAAATATTAAAATTCTAAATTATCCTAACAAGTGCAGGTTTCAGTAGGGAAGATAAACCTTCATATTTGTATAATTAATACTTGAGATCTTGTGCATATAAGGTGCTATTGGAATTGGGTTTGGTGAAGTTTTAACGGAAGACATTGGTTGTTTGTGGTGAGACGTGAGAGTTACTCGAAGTGATAATTGGGGGTGTAAGTAAGATGGTGGTGATTGAAAAAAGCTATATTACAAGTTTCAAACATATCCTGAGTGTTTTTGAGGCTATAGAATTGCCTAAAGCAGCGGTTCCCAATTAGTTTTAGCCGCGGAACCCTTGAGCGATGTAAAAAAATTTAGCGGAACCCCAAGCCGATTTGTTTACTGCATACAAGGTTGTGTATGCACACTAACCCCCCCCCCCCCGTGACCAAGTAAATACAAGTATAAAAGTTATTTATTATAGAATTATAAATTATTACAATTATTATTAGTGAGAAGTATGACATTTTGTTTTCTGACAAATTCTTTTAATATTTGGTTTGATTTCTAAAAGCTGGATTCTCATATTAGGAACTGCGTCAAGTCGATTTCGATACTTTGTTTTTATTCCCGAATATAATGAGAATCCAATCTCACACTTGTATGTACTTGCAAATGGTAGCAAAATACGGTTTGCACGTTTGGACAACTCCGGATATTCCTCGCCCAGTTTATTCCAAAATACGCCAAGCGGAACCTCTTTAAATTTACTTTCCAATTAGAAAACGCACCTAATTTCAATTGAATTTTCTAAATCTACAGCAGAAAATTCGACTGGACGTTGGCATTTCATGAATGGATTGCCATCGGATAGAATGGAAAAAAGTTAAAAAATATATTTTAAGCGGCAAAATTTATTTTTACGCCATTTTGAAATTTTTTTTGACGGAACCCTTGGATTTTTTAGCGGAACCCCAAGGGCTCCGTGGAACTCTAGTTGGAAACCGCTGGCCTAAAGTTATATAGTATCAAGTTGTAGATTTAAATAGTACAATAAATTGTTATACCCGTAAAAAAAGAAATCACTACAGTGCTTTGAAGCAAATACATAACACATGCAGAAGCCTCCAAGGTGTTGAGAACCAGGTGATTGTGTTATAGGGAAGAAAAGTAAGATTTTGCAATAAAAAAAGAGAGAAGTAGCATAAGTGAAGAAGTAAGAAATTATATAGCAGCATTGCAGAAAATAAGACGGAAAAGTCAAGGAAAAATTACGAAAGAGAGATAAATGATGCTGTATTCGGGTGAATAAGAACAGAGGAAGAGCGACACAGTGTTTAGAGTGATAAAAAATGAACGAATAACGTACTGCACTTTATGTTAATAAAAAGAATGCTGGCTTATATAAGAGTTAAAATGAGAATGGAGGACCCGAGAAGAATAGATGTTGGAGATTGGAGAGAATGAACGAAGATCAAAAAGCATGGAGAGAACGCGATAAAAATGAAAACAGCAGGAGACTGAAAGCTGTAAACTGAAAAACAGAAATTATAAAAAAAAAGGTTAATATGGAGAGTAACCCATCCTAATAAATGGATTTATTAAGTCTTGTAAGACAATAAAACCCCGCCAGGAATGTAATAATCAAAATATTATTTTCAATTATTGATATTCAAAAATATGTGATAAAATATAAAACGCAGAATTAATTTTTATAAAATATATGCAAGTTGCATAAATATGCAATCTAGCATTTAATTGCTAGATATTGACCTGAACAACTGAACTTTGTTACATTATTTTTAAATTATTCAATTTTAAATTTCTATAAACTTCTACACTTTGTCGAGAATCGAACTTGCGACTACGGTTTAGCAATCTACTGCTATAATTTCTTAATTAAATTATTATTCTTAATATCATATTTTTTTTTCTTTGGACTATGGTCAAGTCTACATGATCAAGTCTACTATGGTCAAGTCACTAAGTCAAGTGAAATAAATTCTAAACAAAATTATGTACCTATATTATGTAGATATCTGCTCCGTTTTTTTAACGCTTCCGATTGTCATTAATTTGCTTCATATTTAAACGACATTTTATGTGGAAGTATGAATTATGGAAAATCATAAATTATCTGTACCTCGATTAAAATTTACAGGAGAATATAAAACAGTGAATGTTTTTAAAGAAATAAAGTTTAATTCGATTCTGCATATTACAATGTAGAAAGTTTGTCTACATTTCTACTTCAATATATCTCAAACATTTTGAAGTATACCAGAACAAAATTACTGATCAAAAACAAAGTTGCAAAATAAAAATTATCAATATGAATGAAAAGAAAGTTTTGATTCAAAACTAATTACATGGAATCAAATCGATACGTTATAAAACCGATTTGATTCGAATCTAATTTTCTCCTCCGTGGACAAATGGAAACTCATTGTCAGATCATTCCTTAAAAATAGAATAATGTAATGTTTTATTCGGTTTTATTAAATCAATTTATGGACACATATTTCAACGTATGTAGTTATGCCTATGATTTAGATGTTTTACTACCATACGCTGGTTATTTTTAACATAATATGTTCAGCTGACAAGAATTAGCATTCGCGTGTGTTTACTAACGATAATAATGAAATAATACAATCATAGATACAGATCCAATATTTTATTGTTTAATTCAGGATTATATTACACGCCATGTCTTTTTTTACCAAAATTTAAGTGATTGCTTATCTTGACATGTCATAAATGATATATGTGTCCAGTGGAAGAGCTAGATTTTTTGTCGTTCGAAGCCAAGTGTTAGTGCGGATCCATTTTGTAACAAGACAAAATAAATTATCGACATCCGACTTAAAAGAAAAGAAAAAAATGATTCACGGGACACCTGACTGTCTGGATAGATTCCATGTTACATCAGAAACCTTTTTAGGGAGATTCAGATAAACATATGTATATATTACGATGTTTTTTTAAGAATTCAGAAAGATTCATTAATGTAAATGGCAAAGGTAGAGAAGTCAATTACTCACTAATTCGCAGTCAAGGCTAGAGAAATAAATCAAATGAATTTAAATTAGGTAAATTATTTTCGAGCATCGATCTCCGATTCCAATTTAAATTTCTCCTTACTTAGATAATGGATCATGGATTATACTTCTGCCTTGGAAATTGTATGGTAGAAAAGCTACCAAAAGGTTGAAATCCATTTGATTCTCACCATCTAAACATTATTTAACTGGATATGACTTGACAAAACAACCAATTGTCTAAAGTTCATTAATCATTTTCAATAATGCATTAAGAGTTTTTCTTCAAGGATAAAAAATAAAATTTAACTGTTGCCTAATTACTGCTATTGAAATTGAACGAACGTCAACTGATATCTAATTAATGTACACATATTATGATTATGACTAGATATATCGTAGATTTTTAAAGAGGAAACTATGTTTGAAAATTAGTTTGAGTTTAAATTATGACGATATTTCACACATTATACATACAATATAATTTGTACCAACTTTTAAAACAACCATGATTGGTAATTTAATCACAACAAAAGCAACAGTATAAAAATCAATATAAAATGCAAATATGAAAGAAATCGATTCGGCATGACCTATTTTACTAATTATGCACTTGAAAAATATCGGCTTCTTATTTAATTATTTATTCTATATAATGTACGAAAACATTGAATAATAAGAAAAACAGGAAGTTGATTGTAATTTTTAACGTTCTATAAAACGCATGAATTAAAAAAATAATATTCAATTTACTGCAGAATTTATCAAGTCTGAATTTGAATTAATGTAATTAATATAAATTTTGTCCTAACTTTTCGGTTTTTCTCGTGGTGTTTTATTAAAATTAACCTTGAACTGCCATAACACCAACTTATAGAAATAAAAAAGTAATCTGTTGAAAAACACATTTAAAATTTGAATAAAATAGACTTCCGAAATTTGACTTTTACAAAAAACAGAAAAACATCTTCTGAATTGATTAACTTGATTTAGGAATCATTATTTACAAACTTTTCTATAATCATTATAATTCAATATAATTAATTCGTAATGCGATTAATTTTAAATTGACTAAGACCGATAAGATAAGAAGGATAATACGGAAATATTATTTCCTATCATTCAAATATGAGTCATTTTATATTCTTTTTCATTAATTCAACGCATTGCAATGTATAATCTAAAATAATTATTACATTATAATACAAAACATAAAATTAATGGCATTTTAAGTAAAAAAACCCAAAAAATGTAATTTAAATGCCTAAATCAAAATTTCCGATCGCTTCGACCTCTTTATAATTAATAGGGTCATCTTGAATATATTATAAAGGTTAAAAATAAAACATGAAGGTGAGAGTGAAATGCAATAATTAGTGTAGGTTCTTGCTTCTAGTTGGAGGTTTTTTCTATTTATATCAAAGGAAATTATTACTATTCCCGACATCACACACAAGTTGTAATAAAAATTCATGATTCAATCTTCTGATAAGACTTAAATAAATAAATTGCACCTTTAAATAAAATTATTGAATAAATATTACATTATCTGGCAAAATGCACAAGCAAATTACGACCATAAACTTAGGAAAAGCGAAGTCCGTCATAGACTGATTAACCTCGATACAGATAGGTTTCTTATTGGATTAGCTGATATTTTTAAATTTTTTGTTTTACCTATAATTATTTTTATCTTCGTGCCATCACAAAATGATTCCAGTTTAATAGCTTCATCAATAATAATTTATTGAAGACGATTAACAAGTTTAAAAAAAGTTAGGTATATTTTCTAAAACTATTCAATATTTAAATTTCTAGTCATCGTCAGCCGATCATGCGTCATACAAAAAAAAAATATTTATCCGATATTAATATATTATATAATTAATAATAGTAGTAATAAATGTTTTTTTAAAATTTTATAAATATGTGGAATGCATCATAATCGAAAATGTTTGTAACAAAAAATTATCGAAATAACATTGAGAATGATGAGAAATTACATACTTGTTCTATCTAACCGGAAAGTAAAGTGACATTAAAAATATGAAAATATCGATGCAAACATACGTAATAATTTATCACAAAATCGAATTTGATTGAATTTATAAAAATTACAAAAGTTTGGTCGGTTAAGTAGGTACCAATAGTCGATTGGAAAATTTTGATTACATAACGCGGTTTTTGATGGAATACCAACACTTTGAATTTCCAAAGGTAGTGGTGATGGCTTTTTCAAACCTGAAATATTATCCGATAACATACATTTTTTCAAATTAGATAAGCCATGGCGAATAATGCAATTATTGATGTCTTTATATCGTCAAAATAAAACAAAAGATTATTAAACAAAAGTATGTTAATTATTACAGTATAACTTCGCTAATCCATTCACATTTGTTTATATAAATATAGGGGAACTGTCAGACAACGATCATTACGAATTTCACAATTTCAACTGCACTATAGGAAAGAGGACACTTTTCTAAGCATATTAGAACAAAAATTTTTGCGGTCCATGCATTAGTTCTCGAAAAAATCGAATTTGAAAAATTTAAATTTACATGTATTTTAGATACATCTTTTAACACGGCTGCATGATTAGCCGGTTTTGTGTAAGGCAAAAAAATTTAAAAATATCACTGAAAAATGACAGAACTCGCCAAGGGTGGAACTCGAAGCCATAGAACTCGTCCGGGTGCCGACATCGACGCGTAGCGTAGCGGATTGGCAATGCGAAGCGTTTAGCGCCGTAGGCGCTTTAATCTTCTTCGTCTGGTGCGTGGATAACGGGCGTTGGAGATCTTGGATCAAAATATACGCTGACGCGGGTTTGGCCGCGTCGATCTGAGTGGTGAACAAAAGTTTTACAAGGGGAATTGATAAATTTTGAACTTTGAAGAAGTTAAACCGAAGTTTGCCAAAGTGTGTCGAAAACTAATAAAAATGGGGTTTTGTGGGCGATCAGCGATTTGAACTTCAAGCGTCAAAAAGCGCGCGCGTCTGTGTCGTGCCGACATCGACTGACTACAACATTAAGAGTACACTGAAAAAAAAAGCGGTGTATATTTAACGAATTTTGTCGTTAATTTTACTACAGGTTTGATCCGATGTAAGTTTTGTTAATATTACTACAGGTAGTTCGTTAATATTACGAAGATAGTATTCGTAACATTTACAAATATTCTGTAATATTTACGAATATATTTGTATTATTAATTACAAAAACGTGATAATATTTACGAACATCTTTGTAATATTAACGAATATATTTTGTACTATCAATAATCAAAACGTGGTAGTATTTACGAATATATTTGTACTATTAATAACCCAAATGTAGTAATATTTACGAATATCTTTGCAATATTAACGAATATATTCGTCCGATTTATAATCCAAAAGTAATAATATTTACAAATAGATTTGTAATATTAACGAATATGTTTGTACTATTAATAACCCAAACGTGGTAATATTTATGAATATATTTGCAATATTAACGAATATATTTGTCCGATTTATAATCCAAAAGTAGTAATATTTACAAATAGATTTGTAATATTAACGAATATGTTTGTACTATTAATAACCCGAACGTGGTAATATTTATGAATATTTTTGCAATATTAACGAATATATTTATCGGATTCATGATCCAAAAGCAGTAATATGTACGAATTAATTTGTAATTTTAACGAATATATTTGTACTATTAATAACCCAAACGTAGTAATGTTTACGAATATATTGGTACTACTAATATAATCCAAAGCAGGCAATATTTACAAATATAATTCTTTGTATTATTAATAACTCAAAATTAATTTAGAATTTGATGAATTGCATCATTACCAACCCAATCGAATATAATATAATTATAACAACACGTAAAAGTATTAAAAAATATTTCTTTTATTTATTACTCATTTATTAATCACTGAACAAAACAATAACAATACAAATTTAATTTTCATTTTTTAATATATCAACTACTTCTTCTAGCCGCGGATAGCTTTCGTATTCCGTTCTGTAGTAAAAATGTGCCAAAAAATTCCATACTATTTTACATGCACTTGGAAATTCTACATGGAACACGTAGAAAATCTTAAAGCAAGTATCAACAGCTTTAAGGAAAGTATTAAAAATAAATTTGTGGTCGTGGAAAAACACAATAATATCCGATATATTGGAGATATTTCCGACGCATATTATAAATGGTTGAACGGTGTCCTCCAATGTTTTGACATGCGCAATATGTTCGTCAACTCTCTGCGTACAACTAACCAAATATACAAACGAATTTTGGGAATCCGCTATTGTATATTTGGAAGTCGACTTTTTCCCAGTTGCGTTCTGGTTGACTCGCTTGGCAGTTGGTGGTAATAGCGCATGAAGTGCCCAGAACATCGTCGAATCTCTACAATCTATAAAAAAAATTTGTATAAATTGTTTTTTCTCTCTAGATATCTGTAAGACATAAATCTGTTAGATAAATTAACGAAGTAACCAATCAAAACACCAATTAAAATTTGCTATAATAAAACCAAAGATTTGATTGGTTTTCTTTTTCTTTTTCAGTGACCATTGCGATTTTAGATCCTTTTGGAAACGTTTCGCATGGCATTCCAATTGACTTTCTCCATTCTTTGAATTTTTGTTGAAATATAATTTGTGCTCCGACATTTAATTTTTTTAACAGCTCGAAGTGATAATATTCCATAATTTCCAAAACTTGTATGTTAATGTCGTTATCTAAAAAAATTTACCTAAATAACTTTACCGTAATGTGTCTAAATTCAAACTTACCATCGTAAAGGTAATCAATGTATTTTATTAAACTATTAGACCAAGTTGATAATAAATTTCTAAGGTCTGTTTTGTCCGAATCTTTATTGAATGCCATTTTTAATTAATATTATTTTAAAATAAATATTAAGTATTCCAGAAACACACATAAATCACACTCAAAAACTAACTAACCACTGCACTGGATGTTCCAGCGTGGTCTTTTATATATTACCTTTTTTGAACCTTTTAAGTTGGTAGTAAGCTGGTAAGCTATGTTGGTAGTAAACTGGTAAGGTATTGTATACACTTGTATATTCAAACGTGATGGCGGGCTAGCTTCGATTTGATATAATTATATTAGATAACAAAATTTAATCTCTAAAGCATGTATTTTTTAATTTATTTACAAGTTCGATACTCAAATTTAAAAATTTTAATTTCGGCGAATATTAAACTAAACGAACCTTGATTACAAACGAAACACTTCATTTTCAAATCAAAATTTATAAATTTTCTATTTCGTAATTATACCGTTTATCAAAACTTAACTTAACAACAAAAAGAAGAACAAGAATTTAACGAATACTACCTAAACCATTATTTTTGCTTGCTTTTACGCTGTATGTAAAATTCTAGGTGTAATTGGTGTTTTAATTTCACAATGGCTACTGTCTCCAAAGAATACATATAAATAAACTATGGAAAAACCCTAAAATATATTCACAAAGGAATTTTAAAATTTGGAAAATTTCAGGTAAGTAATTGCAAAAGGATAAGCGGTACCTAAGTAGGTAATTCCGAATACAGGGTAATTACATTGTTGCATTCTATCGACAAATTTGATAATCTTTAACAATTCTGTCATATTATTGTATTCTTGTATATAAGTCTCTACTATCGATCTAAATCTTGTGTATTGAAAATCTACTGTTATAATCTTTGCGTTTCTACGCAAAATATTATATCTATGAAATGTGTTTTATTTATTATTTTACCAAATTTATGATTTTTGACGTAGGGCCTTGGAGGGCCCCTTTTTTCCGGAGGCCCGTGTTCCATCGAACACATGAAACACTGGTAGTTACGGCACTAGTTTTATGCAATATACATTGAATTAGATCGGTTGACAATCAAACGCGTTTCGGTAAAAATTTAAGATAATGGTTTCACGTGGAAAACTACACGGTAATATTTAGGAGAATTTAAACGTGCTCATCCTATATTACTAGTATTAAAGATTAGCTATTCATATAACGCAAAAAATTTTTTGACAACTTTTAGTAATGACACCATCTGTTGAACGTCCAGAATATTACGACGTAATATTTGACTTGGAATATTAACAAATAGAGAATTCAATATTAATAAAAATTACAAAACTATTGTTAATACAACGAATTTGTGTTTAACGAATGTCTTTCGTTGATATTACGACAAATTTATGTAAACTTTAAGTTGTTATAATTAACGAATAGAAAGTAGTAACATTAACAAATACGACAACAATCTAAAATTAATAATAGTTACGAATATGTCGTTAATACAACGAATTAGCATTTAACGAATATCTTTCGTTAATATAACGACCTATTTTTGTAAACTTTGAGTTGTAATATTAACGAATAGAGAGTAGTAATATTAACGAAGTACAATTTTACTACAACAGTCTCAAATAGTAATAGTTACGAAACTTTCGTTAATACAACGAATTTGGGTTTAACGAACGTCATTCGTAAATATTACGACGTACTTTTTTTTCAGTGTATATCAAAGCACTCGTACCGTCAACAAAATGAAGAGCAATGTAGAGCAGGGACTCGACGTGCTAGTTTACCGCGACGCGACTCGTTGCAACAGGGTGTATCGGATTACAACTACCTGCTTTCATATAACTTTAAAATGCCGTTTTTTCGAAAACGAAAGCATGGACCGCAAAAATTTTTGTTGCATTATACTCAGAAAATTGTGCTCTTTCTTATAGTGCAGTTGAAATTTTGATATTCGAGATGATCGTTGTTTGATAGTAACCAAATATAGTATTCAATTTTTACATTTTTAACAATAATTTATTTCCTTTCTTTCTCTTAATTTAGTCATGTACCGTGTTTAAACTTAGAACTACAATTTTTAGGCGAGTGCTAAACTTGTTACAGGCATAGCTCATAGATCAAAATTATTGAGCTTTATATATCGCAGCAGTGTAGCCGTAACTAAGTGCTCAACTTCGGTCGTAATAATAATATTAGAGTAAATATCAAGAAAACATTTTCTTTTGATTGGTATTTTCGTTTGTTTTCATATTTTATATTCAAATTAGGAATATCTAGTTTTAGACCTATTTCTTTGCTTTCAGTATTTTCCAAATTATTGGAATTATAATATCCAATGCTCACAAGAATGTTTTAACTGGTGTCAGTTAGATTAAATTAAAATAAGAATGAAGTAGTTGATTTGAGAAACTGTCCTGTCGATATAGGAGTTCCTGGGATTCTCTTTTAATTTAAAACAGAAGAGATATTATGCCCCTCGCTTTATTTCGATCTGGCTAAGCACTTGAATTTTAGTTTTTATCCGAATTGGTTCCATGACGCCACAGTTAAGTAGCACTACAACCCATAGTGGGTTTTGGCTGATCACTTCTTTTTAGGAAGGGTTTTCAAGGCAGATTACCTCGGTGGTTTGCCATTGCCCTCCGAGGAAGAACGGTTAGAATAAAGTTCTTACTCCACTCGGGCTCGAACCAAGCGTCTCCGCTTGGTAGTCGAAGCAATTAAGCATCAAACTATAACCGTCTTCAAAGCCTAGAGTGTAATCACTTTAAATTTGGCGCTCCACATTACTATGTACTTCATAAAGACAAAAAATTTCGTCAAGATTTCACAAGACTTTAAGAAGATTATAAGACATCTGCATTTTTGTAATTTTTTCCATTTATTGTGCTGGAAGGTCAGTCCTCCAATAACAATTCCCGAAAGCCGCTAAGCCAGAAGTTTTCGAGAAAATCAACTTTTAAATATTATCGAAGACGTTTGAAGACTAGATGTAAAATAATTAGCAATAAGTTTCATAGCAAAGGGAACAACGAACTAGGCTAGGAACCCTGCTACGCCACTGGTATAGGTATACCTGGACATTGAAGTGACGCATGTGAAAACCATTTACTTTCCATAAATAGGTAGATGTAAGGTACTACCTGTCTACGAAAAATTTCTTCTATTGTTATATAATTGTATGTTATTTCTCACATCTATTTTTTTCTATTTTTGTTAATTGTTATCATTGTTATTGTAAATTTGTTATATTTTATTTTTGTTACACACCTTGTAAATAGCTTAATTACTGCAAGTTGGTTTTTTATCTAAACTTTTCCAACAAATAAAATACGTCAAAACCTTTATAAAATTTTAATAAGTCCATTAAGTATTGTACAAATCTATTAGATTTCTTGTAATTAAATTTGAAGATATGTGTGATCACGAGACACTTCACTTTATGTAATGCAACTTAAATGTAAGACCAACCGGCATTATCTTGTTGTAGCCTGATCTAGCAAAAATTGTATATTGTAAATGGGAAACTGTCACGTATGTGATCACACGATTTTAACTTTTTTCTATTGATTATTGGTAAAATGACACTTTTCTAAGCATACTAGAACAAAAATTTTGTTGGATTATAAATAATTAGTTCTCGAAAAAATCGAATTTGAAAATTTTAAATTTACATGTATTTTAGATACACCTTTTAACACGGCTGCATGATTAGCCATTTTTGTGTAAGGCAAAACAATTTAAAAATATCCTTGAAAAATGGCAGAATTCGCCAAAGATGGAACTCGAAAACACAGATCTACGTTTACCTGGAATCCGAGATTTGCCATAAATAAGTTATTTTATAATAAGGCCGAAGGCGCCCGGCGGCCTTGTTTTGTTGACTAACACATAAAATTTAATATATATTAATGTATTCCGATATTTTAATTAACCTAATAATTCGAAACCCATCGAAAACGCTATTAAAATTACGAATTTTAAAGCTTAAATCTTAACATTTCCATTTGCATGCTGAGCGGGTGGCCTACAGTACTGACTCTAGACCCTCTAACCCACGAGTAAGGCACGGCAGAACTGGGTATATCTAGTTACACGCCCCTGCTAATTCGCATTTTTAAAATGTCGTAATTTCGACAACTATTGCATAATCCAAGAAAATTTTTGTGTTAATATACTCAGAAAATTGTCGTCTTTCCAATGCTCAATAGGAAAAAGTTCAATTCTTGTGGTCACATACGTGACAGTAACCTGTAAATGAATAAAAACTTTTAAAACTAAAGAAACTAAGCTAGAGATCCACGGTTCTATTTCCACCTTTCCTAGTTTCTTTCATCTTTCATTTATTTTATTTTTCTCCAGTGCATATTCACATGTCATTTAATTGTTAAATTGATTAAACTTATGATTGTAGACTAACAATATTTTATGATATTGATAATATTTTGAAGTCGATTTTCTCGAAAACTTCTGGCTATCTGGCCCAACGGCTTTGGGGAATTGTTATTGAAAGGCTGACCGTCCAGCACAATAAGTGGCAAAAATTACAAAAATGCGGCTGGCGTATAATCTCCTTGTTAGTGAGATTTCATAAAAATTGCTAACGATTTCAGTAGACTTCACAAAGGCTTTCAATAGACTTCATTTTCCGAGATTTATTCCTTGCATTTCCCTTCTTTGTGTGGCAGACCTTTGCCCCGGAAAAATTACCCAAAAAAAACAAACTACAAAACTTTACATAATATACAGTATTGGCTAAAAATACCTAATACTTTTGACTGAAGCTGTACTGTACAAGACCTCGTGTGATTTCATTAAGATTGCTCAAAACTTCACAAAGACTAAGAAACTTCACCAAGTTTTCATGTAAATTCATTTTTCCTGAAGATTTTCACGTTATGATGGCTTTACATAAAGTATATTCTTATTTGTTCGTGAAAATTTCATCAGCTCCCAGACTGCATCCGTGATTTAAGGTCGTTATACCAGGATTTGGAGACGAGCTTCTGCGTGAACTCACCGATCACGAGTTGTTTGTGCATTAATGTAATAATATAAAACAGAAGCTTCATAATTGGCGGATACTATGATGCTGCTGACTTTTTAACTTGAGGTTTTTTCCATTGTGTACATATATCAGGGTTATACCAATTTTTTTACAAATTTCGCCTGTAGGTACGTTTCGAAATAATCTTATGGATCCCAAACAATATTTCAGGTGGTATCACCTGTATATTTCACAAAATACAATTGTTTCGTATATGGTAAGAGTGATTTCTTAATGCCCTATCAGATTAATGGTTATGCTAACCAAAACGAGCTTCGGATTGGAACGTTTGTTAACATTTCTGACAAGGCAGTTAAACTGCATCCCCATTAAGATCCTCTTACCTCCATTAAAGTGTCGCTTGCTGTGATGTCATAATAGTGATGCAGTTGTATGTAAATGTAAAAGTAAATATATATCGTAACGTAATATAGCGCGATGGCTCTGGTGAGACTGCGGTCTTACTTATTGGTATTGAAAACTATTACGGACATTTGATGCATTTTTGTATTATGCATCTGTATTCAGTGTACACAAAAATTCGAAGTTGTAAAGGTAGCGAATCTGCTTATTTATTGACGCGAGCTGAGTGAAACTGGAGGTCACCATCATTTAAAAAAAATTATTTTTAGAAAAACACTAATAATGGAATATATATATATATATATATATATATCTCAAAATAATATACTACTTGTATCTCACTTGCGTTTATCGCACCCTAACTTCTAGTATTCATAATCTAAACAAAATGGCGTCCAACGGTGACTGTTTGGTAACCATACAAATGTCTAGAAACCCATACCAATATTGACTCTTGATTGTCAGTAAGATAAAGCTTATTCAACTGATGTTACTAAAATGAAGTTATTCGAATAATATATATCGTGGGCATACTGGAAAAAGTGACTATGTCAAAAATAGAGTTTCGAGAAAAGTCAAATTGAATGTTTCGCATTTTGCGAAAAATCAGCTTTATAGTATTCTAATTTTTGTTTTTGAATAATAAAACATGTTCAATACGTTATTAGAACATAGACGTTTTTTCCAGACCTGAGTCTTATATTTTTACGGTACTTGAACATTTTCACTCATTTTCGAAATTTTTTGACATAGTCACTTTTTCCTGTATGCCCACGATATCGACTGATTCATGGTACAAGGTGTAGGTAAATGACAAAATAAGTTAGTGTCCTTCGAATTTTTGTGGATATCCTTCACCAATAAAACTGATTTACAGATATCATAAAATTGTCAAGCTAGACCTTCACCATCCAAAGCTTTATCAAGCCCCTTTGATTAAGTTTGGCCTCATTAGATCTAAACAATTTTATATTGTAATGATTAGTGGTGAGTTGATACAAACCACACAAGAATCATACAAACCCAAAGCATACATTTTATTTGAAACTATCGACTAGTGCCAGTGGTGCCTTATTTTGAAAACGAATGTTTGCTATTTTTACATTCCATTTGAATGAATTCATACACCAATAAATATTAATTGCAATTGATACTTATGTTTATAAGATTAATTAAGGAGGGGGGGGACATAAACGCAATTTAAATCAAAATAACTAAAAAAAGGTTTAGAGTTGTGACCATATCACTTCCCTATAATAGGGGTACCGAGGGCTAACGAAATCTTCGATTTGAAATTCGTCGTACTTATTTGTTATTTAAATTTGACAACTTATAAAAATACGAATGATCATGCTAAATTATTTATGAATATGGTAAGGTGAAAGAAAATACAAAAATAGATGTTTTCGTTTTTCAGAAATAGAGACCTTGACGTTTGACGTCAAAACTTTTTTGTAATTAAAACATCGCAGAAATTCTTTTTTTGCCTTTACGACATTCTAAACACAACGAAATGTCAAAACCGTTTTAAAATTTTGTCGAACACAAAAATGAATATCCCAAGAATGAGGTTAATTTTGAAGCAATTAGAAATTGGAAATTTCTTATGCAAATAGGTTAACATTTAAAACGTTCGTAACGAAACGATTGATGTAATTAACCACACATTTCAAAACTTCATAATAAATTATTAAAAAATTTACCTGCGAGATTGTACATCCTATGATCATAAAACAGCACAAATATAAAAACAAATTTGACGTTCTCTTTTCAAGAAGTTCCATTTTCACAGGCACAATAATTTAACACGCGATTTACGACAAAATCTATTAGTTTCGTTTGAAATGCGTACTATCACAGTATTATACTTGTAGGTAATCATAAGCCAATCAAACGTTAATTAACTATATTTCATTTTGAAGTTTTATTTCACTGCCTTAACCTTCGTCAACAACTGATTCACACGCCTAAATACCACAATACCACAAAAACACCCGATATGTATTAGTATGACGTCAAGTACGAACAACTCGCCCCACTCCGGAAAACCAATAAGATAAGCGAATTGGATTGTCTACAAAATTGGTTACCAGATGACACTACTCAAGTTGTAATTGTAACAATGGAAAGGTAACTGTAATTGTTGCTGAATTGAACAGGATAATTTTAATTGTGTCGTATCATTTAATTAAATTAAAAAACATAATCGAAAACATACGTTTTAATTTAAATTAAATAGAACAATTAAAATCAGTCTGTGCAAATTTAAAATAATTTGAAATTGTCAATTTGCTTCCATTTGGTTTGTAACCACGAAAATTAGGTGGCATAGTGACAAATGACAGGAAACGAAGTATCTAAATTTCTGGAAAAATGAACATCTTTCGGTGTCATTGAATTATCGTTTTGGGGTACATAGTTGACAATAGTGTAGACAAAAACAAAAATTACGCTGTAGTATTTGGAACGACGTTACTTAAATTTTTCGCTATTATTTTATTTATCTGAAAGGTCAATTAACAGTGAATTGATTAATAAAATATGGAATATTTTGGTGATAATGCCGGTTTAGGGATGACATCGGATCAAACAGAAAAAGTGCTACAGTTTCAAGATCTAACTGGCATCGAAGACATATCAATATGTCGGGATGTTCTACAAAGACACCAGTGGAATTTAGAAGTGGCAGTGCAAGAACAATTAAATATTCGTGAAGGAAGGCCTTCTTTATATGCTACCGAAACCAGACCACCTGCTGTTGTCAGTGATCACATAGGCCAACACATATTTTATAGTCCTCCAACCGACGGTTCGGGAAGTGGCATTAGGGGTATAATTAGAAACATTGTGAACTTCTTTTGGACACTTTGCTATAATACCATAGTTACTTTGCTTGAAATTGGGCGTAGATTTATTAGAAATGATAGTCGAGGATGTAAGTATAATATTTACTTTGAGAAAATAAATTTAAAATTATTGAACGTCAATTTCAGTTGTTACAAATCCGATACAAGATGTGGTAGATTTCATTAAATTATATGATGAAAAATATTCGGATAGCCATCCTGTATTTTACCAAGGGAGTTATGCACAAGTTTTGAATGATGCCAAGCGCGAACTCAAATTTTTACTTATTTACATTCACAATGATAGCGCAAATGATACCACAGCATTTTGCAGGTACCATTATGTACTGGAACACTTAACATCTTTGTATTAACACCTTGTTTTAGAAACACACTTTCTCAACGCAATGTTATAGAATATATTAACAACTACTTTTTATTTTGGGGATGTTCTTCAAAATCTGGAGAAGGTTTCAAAGTGTGCCAATTATTTAGACCAAGTCATTATCCGTATTTAGCTGTCGTTGTGTTAAAGGATAATCGAATGACAATAGTGAGCCGTATGGAAGGTTATTGTGATGCCAACCTTCTGATCGAAAGGCTCTTAACTGTGGTGGCCGAATATGAAATCAATCTTGTGCAAGCTCGAACTGACAGGTAATTATTTTGTTTACACTAAGCTTTATTTATGATTTTTATAATGCAAATATTGTGGATAGGGTTGAAGCAAGTGCTAACAGATCCTTGAGAGCATATCAGGATGAGGCATTTATGGAATCACTACGAGTTGATCAAGAAAAGGAACGGAAACGTGAATTAGAGAGACTTGCTATAGAAGAAGAACAGAGGCGTATTCAAGAGGTATGTGTGAAAATAATTTTAGTTGAATTGTTCGGAGTTGGGCAGTAGCTGATAGCTATAGGTCATCGTAAGTTTAAAATTTGAGATATTTGTGTGTATGCACATATGAAAGCAAATTTATTATTCATTCATAGAAATTTTTTTACTTTTGAATAATTAAAAACATGAAGAATTACACTTAAAATCGATTTATAAAGTAAAATAAGTGAGTTTTATATTATCTTGCACACTTGACTTATCTGAGAATTCTTAAGTATTTTTTTTATAATTAACACTTAGATTACTTAAAAAATTTCAAATCTAAACAATTATTCATTAGAGAATATATATTACACCTTTTTGGACAATAAGGAACCAACCGACATTTTGGTTTGTTAATGAGTTGGGTGCATATTACAAAACTGGAGTTTATACTTCATCAGTTTCACAAAACAAAATTAAGTTTTTATGAGTATCCCGCTTTTTGTAAGTTCTACAACCAATTTGTTGATTTAAAAACTGGGGAACTGTCAGACAACGATCATCACGAATTTCGCAATTTCAACTGCACTATAGGAAAGAGGACACTTTTCTAAGAATATTAGAACAAAAATTTTTGCGGAACATGCATTAGTTCTCGAAAAAATCCAATTTGAAAAATTTAAATTAACATGTATTTTAGATACACCTTTTAACACGGCTGCATGATTAGCCGATTTTGTGTAAGGCAAAAAAATTTAAAAATATCCCTGAAAAATGATAGAACTCGCCAAGGGTGGAACTCGAAGCCATAGAACTCGTCCGGGTATCGACATCGAAAGACTACATCACTAAGAGTATATCAAAGCACTCGTACCGTCAACAAAATGAAGAGCAGAGACTCGACGTGCAAGTTTAACGCGACGCGACTCGTTGCAACAGGGTGTATCGGGTTACAACTACCTGCTTTTATATAACTTTAAAATGCCGTTTTTTCGAAAACAAATGCATGATCCGCACAAATTTTTGTTGCATTATACTCAGAAAATTGTGCTCTTTCTTATAGTGCAGTTGAAATTGTGAAATTCATGATGATCGTTGTCTGACAGTAACCAAAAACTGGATTATAAACTGCAGGCCTGTAGCCAAGATTTCATTTCGGAGGGGGAACTTATAAAAAGTAAAATTTTCGAGGTTTTTTTAAAAATTTTTTAAAAATTAAAAATTCCTTCCGGGAATTTTTATTACAAATTTTTCAATATTTTATTTTTCTTAATTTATTTTTATTTAAAAGAAACATTACATAAAAAGTTAAGCGCCTTTTTTTTTATTCGCAAAATTATTTATTATAATACCGAAATCAAAGTTTATATTCCTATGAATATTCGTGAGTGCTAGACCGCTTATCCTTCTTTCGCCAGTAGAATTCCTTAAATAAGTTTTTATTCATATTAAAGTAGAAAAACTTCTCTCAGCAGTTGCTGTAGTCACTGGTAATATTGGAAAGAAAATTTTCAGAACATTTTACCAATGTATCTAATGCATTCTTTGACAAATCGTTCACATTTAACCATTTTTGTTTCCAAAAATCGAATTCTTCATGAATTGCTGCTATGTATTTTATTTTCGAAATTCAAATTTTTTACTTTCAAAGAATTTTTTCTTTTGAACACTTTGGGGAAAGGGGGGCACGTGTCTTTAGATAGCCCCCCTCCTTGGCTACGGGTCTAATAAACTGTATATACCGAAATGTCAGTTTGTTTCCTATGGCAGAAGGGGGTCTAATTTCTTATGGATCTAATTTACTTATATTCATATTGTCAAATGCAAAATATATTGTGGTTCATGCCACTATGTTACCATGATAAAAATCAGGCAACAGCAAGGAAGCTTTAATAATACACAGCACTTATTTTAAGTGGGTTATAATAATGAAATAAAATAAAAATTGGTTTACGTCACGGATGTATAATATAAGAGGTGAGCTTACAACGCAAATTTCATGGCCTACGAAAGTCCCTGTCAATGCTAGACAGAGACAGACAACGCGCTATAGTTAATACTAGTGGTCTTGTGGAGTAATATCGGAAATATTATTTTAGAGACTCAAAAGAAATAAATAAACAACTTAATAACAAATTATTTATTTAATTATAGTGTTAGGTACAATTATAAACAATATTAGGTATATATTTTGAACTAGCAAGTTAATAAGTGTAATACAATAAATAGATATGAAATGTAATAATTTTATTAAATTCAGAATAACTAAATTAATAGATTATTATAATCTTATAACGATTATTAGTTTCAAGATTTAATGTAATTTTGAGAAATAAAAAGCGAGAAACAAATTATTAAAAAGCTGAAATTATTAATACGAAATTAGATAACTAATGATAAACATAATATTGAATTACGACTTATGCAATTTTGATTTTTTTTTTATCGACGGCTGAATGTTTTTTAAATTTTCCTTGTTGTTGTCGGTAATATTGTTTGACTCTCAAAACGTCATTTATTTCTAATTGTTTGTCCGCACATGGAATCAAAGCACTCCACTCTTTTAATTTGTTTTTAGGCACTTTAAACAGGGAAGCTTTGTCTTTATTATTACGATACCCGCTTTTGCAATTAGGTGCGAAACAGTATCTTCGAGCTATTGCCAAAATTTAAACGATAATGAATGACTTTTAGTTTAAAAAGCGTATTGTAATGCGCCCATTGCTTATGCACTGTGCAATTTGACCTAGCTATTTATCTATCTCTGTCGCTGGCTCTCTCTCGCATACTGAGGACTTTCGAGACCCACTACTATGTGATAGAAGCATAGGCCGTCAGATCACCTTAATAATTATACATCCGTGGTTTACGTCTATTTGTACCTTTTGTACCTTTTGATTTAAGGGAAACCTAAATTTTAAATGTAGATGGTGCAAACTGGTATTAAAACTTTGCAAGTTAATCTGAAGATGCTATTTAAGCTCGTACTCATAATCGATGCTTTGCTCGTAAAAACTTGAGCACGGTTTAAGTACGAAATTGTTTATTTTGATTGACACATTTTAAACTTAAGGTCGGACTCAAGACCGAGATTGGGCGAAGTTAGAGCTACAGATATGGGGCATTAGGAAAAGGTTGTTAAAAAATAAAATTTAACAAAAACTAAACAGAACATTAAAATTGTTGTCCACCAAAGTTGCTGTAGAGTCTCTTGTATAAAACAGCTAACTAGCAGAGTCATGGCCAGCCAGTAAGGGCTTTTGTCACGGCAAAGACAATAATAATGTAATTACAGTAGAAGCTCGATAACGTGAACATTCGAATTTATAAACATCTTGGTTCTGTGAACACCCAATGTTTTCTATAGCTATTCGGTAACGTGAACATTATTTATACTCGTTAACGTGAACAGCGAAAGTTAACAGTTAACTTTAACAGTTAAAATAAAAGTACCCGTGTTTAAATGAAAGAAATGCATATCTACATAATTATAAGAAATTCATCTAATTGTCGACAAAATACAAGGTGGCGATGACATTGTAATATTTTTATTTCATGATGTTAGTATGTAATTCTTTTCATTACACAAAACACTAGTTTTTTACACCCTCTTTAGTGTGAACACTTGCGCTAGTTTGAACATGCCTTTGGATTTTTGTCTTCACAGAATCAAGCTTCTACTGTATTAAAATTTTCTCAAAATATGTCAGAATTTTATCTCTTTAACTACTATCTATGTATCTTTTGTATCAGAAAATTTTAGTAGCTTTTGTTTTTAGACATAATTTTTTAATTCGGTAAAATATAAATTTAAAAGCTAAAATATAGTCAATTTTCACATTTTTGTGATTTTGTTTCAATACATAGTATGGGGAGGACTCAGATTATGCAGATTTATTTTATCTGGCATATGGGATGTGGGTAAACTATAGAAGTGGGATAAATTGGACCGATTTGCGAATGTGAACCTAGGTTTAAGGCAGTATTCTAGCCTAGAAGCCCGAATTTCATACATTTTTTGACGGCCGATAAAAAAAAAGCAATTAATATTTTAACTATACATTTTTGTCTTCGATTTATATATATTTTAGAAATTCCCAAAAAAATTTTCAATAAAAAATATATAAATTTCACAAAGTAACACGCTGTTCAAGTAGAGATGAAAAAAAAGAGCGTGTTCATGGTTGACACCATGTGTTCCATGGAACACCAGGTGTTCCAACCCTTCTAATCGTCTGAAGAAAAAAAAGAAAGATAGTTTCTTAATCAGTACAAATGTCATTTTGGTTGGAACCAGGAAAAATTAAAAAAAAACAAATTTTCTTGCGAAAAAGAGGCTACTTAGAAAAAAAGTTGACTTTTTCAGTTATTTTTTAACTTTCCGAATTTTTAAAAAATAGTAAACATTGAAAATTATGATTTTTTGTTGGTTCCTACCATAACGGGATATATAAAAAAAATTCATGCCAAATTTCAAGAAAATCGGTCAATTAGAACTTAAGATTTTATGTCAACCGATTCGAAAAACGTAGTTTCGAGAAAAACACGATTAAAAATTTAAGTTAAGTTTCATGCAGTCTAACTGATAGAACAATACATATTACTTACATTTCTTCAATCAACTATTTCGGCTCCATATTGTCATGTTTCAAAAGTGATTTGGACCCACCCTGTACAATGTAGTAAAATTATTGTATTAATTATTAAATTGGTAAGATTGAAAAATTTGTTAGGTGGGGTCCGAACACAGGTAATTCATGGTCTTTCGCCGATAGCGACCGCCGGAGCCTGTTGTGCGATTTTAGCTCGAGGCGATTATTTGATTTTGATATAAAGTTTGAATTTGTGAGTAATATTTTTATTTTGATTTAAATAAAGTGATTTGATGCGAATGCATTATTGCGCCTTTTTTGGATGATATTTTTGAAATTTGGATAAATTTTTTATTGAGTGGCTACTGAGCGATAGTAGTTTCGATCTGGTTGATTGATTTGCAGAACGAACATTTCGAGTAAAACATTCGATTTGTGTTAAGAATTGGAAATTAAAATTATTTGTAAGTGCGAGCGTGTGGCCAGACAGATAAGCAGGCGATTTGGATAACGGTAAAACCAAAACTTCGATCCTTTGAAGAAATTTTTGATTTGAAATTAAATTGGATTTGATTTTATAATTTTGAAAAACAAATTTGATTTAATAAAAAAGTAAAAAAATAAAGCCAGGGTGAAATACACTTCAATATATTGGGCCTTCTTTTACCTCAAATTGTATATTTAAATAAGTAAATTTAAAAAAACACAGAAAAACAATAAAAAGTATTTCTTAATACTTTTCTTAGATTCGTTCCATCTAAACCGGTCGAGTTACCACGACACTAAAATGGCAATAATTTTTAAAATAATTCGAATTTTAAAAAATCCTTTTAAGAAGATATTCTTGAATATCTAAACTATCAAAATATGAAAACAAAAATTTTCGATTTTTTCAATTTTCTAGACTAGAATACTGCCTTAAAAGGAAAAGCAGAAGTTGACAAAAGAGAAGATGCACTGCCTGTGACGATATTGAATGGTTTGGTAGAGGGTTTGTGTTTGTAAGCGACTACTCTGAGGTTTCCTAACTGCCTAAATGGTGTTGGTCTTGATATGGTCATTAATTTCTTGAAAAAGAGAACTAAAGCGTGAGAAGGGGCATTTATTATAAGGCGGTGTGGGACTATAGTCTGCAGGGGGGGGGGATTAAGATCAGGTTTTTAAGATTACGAAAAGATAACTACTAAGTTGAAATGCAAATGGTGATTTTATACGACCAGTGGATGCAATAGGTTCTAATTAGGTCAGAATGAGGCAAAAAGCTTTGATTTAGCTCGCCTGGAGGTAAATTTAACCAAGAAGTAAGTAAAACACACTAACGATTTCAATTGTTTTATTTTCACTATATTTCAATAGAATATATTGCTATGATTTTTTTATAAAAATTTTATTATTTTAAAAATGGACTCGTTGAACACTAACCTTCGTTTGACTTTTATTCCTTTTGATATCACTAAATTTCCATATATAATCATACAATTTTAATTTCTCACCCACTTTCTAGCCAATAAAACAACTTCTCATAGTAAAATCACTTTTAATAATTTTTTCTATTTTTAATTTTTTGTGGATACACAATTTACAACAACCACTTGTGCTATCTCGTTAAAAAGCAAATCAGTGTTGGCGCGCTAATCTCAAAATTCAAATAATTACTCCCTACAAAATTTCAGGTTGTCTACAAAAATCATGGCAATATAAGCAAACAAATAGCAACTGATTAAAAAACAGTGACCTATTGCCGTCTCTGTGAGAAGGCGTTATAAATTGCTTTAGGGTCAATGCAAATTGAGGTTACAATAATAAAATAGTTTATAAATTAAATTAATCTTTTATATACTATTTGTCATGTAATAATCTTATTTTGTATTTACTGACTACAGTGCTGGCTTGTAGTTTGCTATAATAAGGTTTTGACAACTCGAAATTTACAGATTAAGGAATATTCCGAGTTGGAAATAAGAATTGAGTATTAAAATTTAATAATTATTTGGTATTCTGTTTTGTAAGAACGGCGCCTATTGCTCTCTCCATGTCAGCTGTCACTGATAGACTATTTACATATTATATTAAATGAGTTGAGATATAATATATAGTAAAATATTAAAAAATATAATATACATTATTTACATTTTAAATAAATGCTTCTGATCAAATTATGGGAGTCAATTATTTTTTTCAACTGCTTTCAATGTTAGCTTTTTTTTTAGACAGTTTTAAAAACAATGTTTTTAATGATTTTTATAGGCAGCTGAAGCTGAAGAACAGCGTCGTCAAAGTATTGCACAAGATAAAATTAACAAGGTAACTGAAGTGCCTAGCGAACCTGATTCAAGCAATCCTAATGCAGTGCACGTGGTACTAAAATTGCCAAGTGGGGAACGACTTGATCGTCGTTTTTTGAAGACACATTCCTTGGAGGTAAGAATTTTTCAGTAAAATTTCATATACCTAATATCTAATTTTCCTTTTTTGTTTTTACTAGGCAATATTTTATTTTGTATTTTGTCATCCTAATTCACCTGATTCGTTTGAAATAACAACGAATTTTCCTAAACGAGTTCTTCACTGCAGACCTATGAACAACCTAGATAAAATTCAAACTTTGGAGGAAGCTGGTCTAAAAAATAGAGAAGTGTTGTTTATTAACGATCTTGATGCGTAATGTGCTTATAATATGAAAAAAAGATAAATTGAATTTTTGTTGAGTATGCTATAAGTTCAACGGTTTTTTGGAAATACAATTTTTTATTTTATATTCTATAATAAATAGGAATTGCGTCATTCAAACGAAGTTTTTTTACATTTTTAGGAAGTAAGTGTATCTTTGTTCTTTCGTAAAAGCGACCTTATTCATAAAAAAACTTCTTCAATCTACTCTGACGTTACTTAATTTATTTTTATCATTTGAATGTTGTGTAGTGAGCGGTTCAATAAGAATTAATAATGGGGAAATTTAGCCACATTTGTCGTATTATGTATACACTACAATCAATAAATTTTACTGAAATTATTGTTAAAAATTACAGGTGTTTTACAAGAAATTGTTAAAAATTTTAAATACATATATATGTAAAAAAGAATTATTTTCTTGTATGTAAGTTGATAAGTACACACAACTTAACAACTGTATTGGGCACCACATTTTTTGTATTTTTGTCTACGAAAATTGTGTATTACCTGCTAGTTTAAATTTAGGTAAATTTCTTTATAGGTTTAAGAAAGAGTAAAGTAGTCAATTTTTATTAAGCTACCTAAATGGTTTATGGTAATGTGATAAATAATATTTATATTTACCTTGCAATTTAATACTTTTAATAAATATATTTAGTTTAAATTCATTCATTCATTTAGAAGTTATAACTGTTATTTAAGTTATTTTATTGTAAATTACGTAGTTTAATAAAAAAAACACTTCTTCAAAATTCAATGCAACTACATACATTTGTTTCATTGAGTGAAAATTTTACTCTTCACTTTGGATAATATAATTTCCTCTGTTAAATTATACATCACGAAACATTTAAAATATTGAATGTATGTTAGAAATAAATGTTCAAGTTGCTCTATTTATGAACTTTAATATTTTATTAATTTTGTGACAATAAAATTACCTAATTGAAAATAACAGAAAATAAAATGTTTTCTTTAATGGGCCTCGTGTATATTAAGTATGGTTATGGTTAGGATCCTACTTTTTTTTTAGAAAAACAAAAAAATCTGAGTAAGCTAAAAATTTTTATTTTTAGAAACTTATTAATTTTCTAAATTAAATGAATTTTGCATTTTAAATCCGTTTCCAGACTAAGAAGAAAATTGTTGCAGATTTTGTAATTTGAGTGCCACCTACTTTGATAGTAGTAGTACTTTTATTGATACTGAAGAAATTTAACAATGGTCTTCCGCAAGGGTCAGTGTTAGTTTTGCTTCATTGTTTGAATTCCAAATGAGGGTTCTTGCTCATACAACTTCTGTACAAGGTTCCAAATTATTTATTTTACAAAACAAATCTTTAAATTAAAAAATACAGACTTAATTTATGCTGGATGGAAAAATTTGTTATTACTTATCAATCCAGGGTTCATTTATCAATTCTGAACTTCAGCCGTAGGCAATCTTAACGAATAAATACATTTGAACAGGACTGGCATCTTGATTTTTCTGTACATTGCAGAAGCATAGTCAAATGTCATTTAATTATTTTTGTGAGATATTTTATTCATGCATTTAAAAAATGAGCTTTCTTACGGATGTTTGCATGTATCGAGGACGGATATTATACTTACTGACAATGGGAATATCGATAGTTTACTTAGGAATGTATCTGTTGTTTGTATCATCTTTAGAACTACGAAACACTCGCAACAGGCAGTGGTTACTTGCATCTGATGAATTTGGTACGGATCATTTTGTGATATCCGAAGTAGTTTGATCATGTAAGGGAAGGCCGATAATATTTTACTATAGTTATTCACAGATTCCATTCGAAATTATTTATTCTTCAGAAAATCACACGATTCTAGATTTGACTTTTGGAGTTCTTGTAAAAGTTATATACGAAAGTGGACACGTTATTGAAAGTAACAAGGTCTGCGTGGAAATGGGGCGATATGTAAAACTTCTAATTGTTGTTACTTCTGCTCCGGCACACGAGAAAGCTCGCATGGCTATTAGACAGACTTGGGGATATTATGCAACTAGAAAAGATGTGGATATAGTTTTCATGATGGGTTTGATGTCTAACAAAATATTGAACGATAATGTTTTAAAGGAACAATATATCTTTGAAGATATAATCCGAGGCAAATTCATAGACAGTTATGAGAATCTCACATTAAAAACGATTTCCATGCTGGAATGGGTAGCTAGGAATTGCCCTAAAGCAACTTTTATTCTTAAAAGTGATGATGATACGTTTATAAATGTACCTCGTTTACTTATATTTATATCAAAACTCAAACCCAATTCAAGAGTTATATATGGAAAATTGGCCAGAAAGTGGATGCCCGTGCGTAACAAAACATCTAAATATTACATTTCTCATCAGCAATACAAACCATCTCGTTTTCCCGATTTTACTACGGGACCCGCTTATTTATTCCCAAATAAACTATCCAAAGAACTGTACCTAGCATCTCTTGAACAGATCTACTGCAAACTAGAAGACGTTTTTCTAACGGGTATTGTTGCGAATGATTTGAAAGTTAAAAGAATTCATGTATCAAATTTTATGAACAAACGGATCTCGTTGAGATCTTGTACAGCACAACAGGCTGTACTAACTATTCATAAGGTGAAGTGGTCTGATCAGTATTATATTTGGAAAAATCTTCTAAATAGTAGTAAATGAAATGCCAGAAAGTCATCAAAGTTTTACCTAATGGTAGTTAGAATTGAAATTGCTTACTTTATATTTATTCAGTTTATGAATACAGAGACTAACGTTGCTTATAGATTATTTTATGTGATTATTTATTATTTGCAATTATATCATGTTCATTAATTAATTTAATCTGACGCTTGTGGCATTAATCTCGACTAATCTATAGTATTAATCTCGCAATTTCAGACCAACGCGCTTTCAATGTTTCTACTATTGTTAAGTTTCAATTATTCTTAGCATAATATGAAGCTTTTCAGCGTAATGCTATTCTCAAACGTAATCAATTGCTAAAATTATGCACATTATAGTTTATATTAATAGAACTAAGAAAATAATCTATTATAATAATTACAATGCAGTAGACACTTGTCGGAAATTAATTATTTTTGATCACCACATAATAAAATGGGGTATTCCACGTCAAATCAATCTGGCTTTTACTCTTACCATTTCATCTTACGAGTATGTTATCGAGTGACAAAAAGACTCATAAATTTTTTGATTTTTTGGCAAATTGGTCTGAAAGTTGAAATAAAAAACACTGAAGACGGAAGGCCATCACCGATTTTTTTATTTTTAATTTGCAAGATAAATTTTTTGATAAAAAAACTAACTCTTTTTAGACAATTTCGATAGTCTGTTACTTTACTTTAGGTACAACCAAAACAACATAAAATAATATTTATTACATGAAATTGTAAGAATATTGTGTGGTTTTACAGGGATTTTTAACAAGAACTTGATTTTTAAATTTTAAATAAAACATACATTTTGGACGAAAGTTATGTATTTTTTTTATTGAAATGTTATGTACAAAGTCTACCATTTATAAATGAAAAATAATATCGAATAAATGTCTATCAAGAGCACGTATACAAAATTTTCTATTACATTTTTGTATAATTGCGGCTCTATATCACCAATTACGCGTCGGATGTTGGTTTTCAAGGTTTCAATGGATTGTGGATTATCTGTATAAATTTGATCTTTTATATAGCCCCACAAGAAATAGGATAACGATGTTAGGCTAATAGACTGCAGAATTACGCTAAATTATTTGATCAGGAAATTTCGTTCGCAATAAATTAATGATTTTGTGGTATGTTGGATAATGCAAAACATTAACAGTAGGTAACAGTGTTTCCAGCTTTATTTTCAATAAAATACGGTACAATCATGAATCACTTCTCCAGACCAAAAATTGCTTCAAACAGTAACACAAACAGAATGGTAAGGCTTCTCAACAGTCACTCTAGGATTTTTCGAAGCTCAATTGCGGCAATTTTAACATAACCATTTAAATGAAAATAAACTTCACCTGAAAAGATGATTTTTTCAGAAAAACCATCAGCATGTTTAATAATAAAATTAGCGAATTGTCGACGAACAGCATGGTCAGCTGGCTTTAATTCTTGCATTAACTGAAGCTTATAATGATTTAAATTCAAATATTTTCGCAAAATTCGTTATATGGTGATCGTGGATAGGTTCAATTGCTGAGAACGTCGTGAAATTGATAAATTTTGATTTTCCTGAATACTTTTAGTTATAGCAGCAATATTTTTAGCTGAACGACCCGGACGAATACGTATTATTTTGGTACGATGTAGTATATGAGAAGGACGACTATAACAACCGAAAATATTCAAAATTTTGCTATATGTAATTTTCATAGATCTACCACTTTCGTAGTATATTTTAATTATTTTTGTGCGATTTTCGATTGAAACTGAAGATATTCTGTCTTGACAATGACAAAACTGTCACTAGTTAAAAAATTATCTATTGTGGTGTATTTTTATGTCAGGCTTTTATTCTTGGTTTGTTGTTTAATAACGGCTTCGCTTGCATGAGGCAACCGTTGTTGAAAGATGGTGTAAGCAGAGTTATTTTATGCAGTGACCTAAAACAAAAGTGATAATAAAAATGTTCGTGGGTGTATGGAAATTTTACTTACTTTCAAGTTTTTTTTTTTGGTTTTTTTTTAGGAATTTTTGAGAGATAGGATAAGAGGAGCATGCGCGGATGCATTGAAGAGGTCGGCGGAAGAGCGTTGAAGCCGGTTGACTTGCAAATAGTTTTGCTGGTCAGCGAAAATTAGTTTTTCTGGTGCGAATTTCACTTTGTGGAAAGTGAAGTAGTATTCGAAGTGGAAACCATTTGTCAAGTTTCGAAGAAAAACATCTTTGTAGCGAAGACGATATCCTGAAAGTTATTTTTCATTATTTTATGAAGGGAAGCGCATGGTTTCCACTGTACCTGATAATTGAAATTGCTTATTGTAGTAAACAAAAACGAGTTCCTAATGAGTCAGTGGCGTATCCACAGGTCGATAAAACTATTATTAATTTTTGAAGTGCATTATTTTTTATAAATTTTTATGAACATTGATTTTTATTTACATTGTACAAATTTCTGACACTATTACACATAAAAGGTTAATAAAATTAGATGCTAGTGCGATTACGATTAACAATAAAATGTGTATCCAATTTTACGAATTATCACAATCAACCCAAATTTTAATCTGCTAAAGGTAAAACTGTCACCTATTAAAACTCCATCTCTCATCAATAAATTTTATTCAATTTGCCTTAGGAAGAATTTTTTTTCTTCACCGGTAATAGAGACTTGCCACAGAAACCGACTACTGAGAAGAGTTCTTGCTCTACGACTATTAACGTAATCCGAGGTAATTTTTTGGTTAGTGAAAGGTTCTCAATTGCCCCCGAGAATACTACTACACTAGACGTATTAAATACAAAGTTCTAGTTGAAAAGTCTTTTATTTATAAAATTGACAAGCGTTAATTTTCTTTTTTTTTAATTATTTCCAAAGAGTTGGTTGGAAAGTTAAGTTTTTATGTTTATTACATTACGTACTATTTTAACCTAGAAGCTCAGATAAAAAGATCAATATCTTAAGCGTTTTGTTGTAACAGTCAACTGTTACATTTTTTGTTTTTTTGAAAATTGCTTAATTTTGGTATGGTAATGTATTAGGTTTCTGTAAATATTGTTTGAATGATTCTTTTGAATGATAGTTATTTTACATTTTGGAAATCTAATTTTGTGCGAATTTTATTTTATTTATCATTTATTGTTTTGTTGACATAGTGGAGCGACAAGAATTTATAAAGTCGTTCCATTCCTCAACTGGCGCCCAAAACATTCTTTTCCTTTTTTACGTAGCCAACATCTTTTAAAGGACTCACAAAGCTGCAAGTCTACCCAGCTTCTTCGACAGTGGGTAGAAATCCAAGAGCTAGCCTATCTACCATTTCTATCGGTAGAGCCAAAAAAGGTATTTGTAACCAATAGGAGAATAACGTTTATTGTTCACGACCTGGTTTCGTCAGACGTACTTGAGGCATTCGTCTAATTCGTCACTTGTCGTTTTAAAAAATTACTAAATCTTATTAGTGTAAGTAAAATATAGTTTTGTACGCATAAGTTCGTCGGTCGAAAAATCCCTGTTTTTTAGTAAATTTGTAACTTTCGAGTCCGGTCGTCTTTCAGGGATTTTTTTACCAAGTGCTTGGGCTCAAAGATCTCTGTCTTTCTACAATTATTATTACATTATATTAATTATGTGGAGTAACCAGTGATTTTCTACATCGTAGAAAATTAGAGAATTTGTTATGCTCCGTTTTTTACTTTCACTAATTTGATCAGTGAATGTGTAAAATCACTAGCAAATACATAATTATAACCACTAAATTTCCTACATTTTATCCAATTTATTGAAAATTTTAATTCAAGAGTTTTTATACGGCTTATTTTAGTTCAATAAACAAAAAATAAAAAATTTTGTTACACGTTTTTATTCCAAGAAACTGCAAAACATTATTTTCAAAGTGATTTTGTAATTTCTGTTAATCAAAATCTAAAATATCAAAACGAATATAGGTTTAATTTTAAACTTTTTTATATTATTGAATATTGAAACAATACAAAAAATACCATTATATTCAATATAATATTGTTAAATTCAATAAAGCATAAACAAAGAATTTTTATTTACACTTGTTACAGTTTATTTATTGTTTATTTACACACAAGTTACAGAAAGAAGATAAGCTTTATTACATTATTATTGATCAATAAAATAGAAAGTACCTAACCGCATTGGCTACTACACCACCATCCACACCATCTCACAAAAATTAAATAATTAGTGAATCAGTAAATCGTAATGATTTTAATAATTATAAGAATTGTTTAAGAATATTTCAGTGAATTATTCAATTGAAATTAGATTAAATTATACTGAAAACTATATGAAAATGTTATGAACTCTCGTTCTCGCTGTTTAAAACAAGACAGATAATGATATGCCTAAATTCGGTCGGATAATAATACTACTCGACTCCCGCCCGACAAAAAAAGTTGTCGACTGACCTACATATGCACACCCGACGCTTCAAAGCCACCTGACAAAATCAGGTCGTGAATAGAGCACTTTATGGTTGTTAGGGAAATTATCAGCTGATACTGTAAAGTTGTTAATATCAAAAGATTATTAAAATAAACGTATGCTTGCTATTCACTTTATTGTAGAAAATAAACTCTATTTTTTAATTAAGTTTTCTGTTAATCGTTTTAGGGTAAAATTACATTAAATTAGGAAACGATGCAAACAGTCAGGAAAATCTAGAAGATTTGGTAGAAAAGCATGCGCTTTTTGTTGGCACTAAGCTCGGTGAGAATCTAATAGAATTCACTTTTGTTTTTTGTTAAGAATTGTGGAAAGGAAACTCTTTAATATTTAGAGGTTTTGCCAAATAAATAATTCTTAAAATCAACTAGTTTTAGTAGTGTACCATTTTCGGCATTCAGTTTCAAGTAGGGATTAATTTCTTGATAACAAATTATTTTTCTTTCTAGAGCAGATGTTAAGGTACGGTGTGTCTGACTAAAAATAATAGAACAAGTGACACTTTAACCGCACAAATAGATATAAAGTAGCAGTAGCATTCTAACAGCAAGGATAGATCTAATTAGTAGTTCTATCCAATTAAATTAGAAAGATCTAAATTTAATTATCTACGAGCGAGAAATATTAATTCACAAGCGACGAAATCGCGAATTAATTAATATTTTTCGCTCCTTAATAAAATGGAATTTTATCCTCTTGAATAGAAAATAACTTATAAAAGTTTTAAGTATTTTTGTGGTATTTAGTAGTATGTAATGTTAGAATATTAGAATGTTTTAGTGTTTTTTAAATATTATGTTTTCTTTGTAGTATGTATTCTTTACTTAGCAGTTAAAATTTTTATTATTCTTTTATCCTCTTGAATAAAAATATCTGTTTTTGATAATCCGACATTTAATTTTTGTTTAGTAGATATTTTAGCTTTTTTAGTAAACTATTTTTAACGCTATCATGCAATTACGCCAACGGTAAGTATGGCGATGACATTTATACGGTCTATACGGCCAGCGGCGGTTCGTGGTCTGAATTTGATGAAGATGGTTTTACTCAAATAGGATATTTAAAACTTATTTTGTGAAAAAAATATTCAAAGAGATGCTCTTGAGTTCCTAATTTTTTAGAAAGTGTATGCTATTTTTCAAATTTCTCAGTATCACATTTTACTTCGGTTAGTCTTACAAAATTAAACTTACAAGCAGCTGCTCTCTGAGCTAAACCCAAAAACTTCAAACTAAATTTCAAAATTTTCATAACAGGAGCCGCTACTGATATACGCTGATGGTAAATATGCCAATATTTAATTACGTCGATAATTAGTTATGCTGACGGCATTTTGACCCACAGCATTTATGCCAATAGGTAATTTCGCTAGCAATAAATCGTTTATTTCGTCATAATTAATAAACTCTAGGACTTATGTAGATTGGTAAGTTCTGAGTTGTTAGCTTAGTTTAAATTGATATTAATAAGCGTTACCCTATTAGTTTGACAAAAAATCAACTTAAATACAAACAACATACAACCAAGAAACTTCACATATTGAATGTAGCTCTTTAGCAACCCAAAAAAAACGAACTCAAAAATCGGTTTATACATGTGAGATGCAGCTTTTAATCCAGAAGCCTACGGTGGAAAGATGCTCTATCTTTCTCTACATGTAGTAGTAGTAACCCTTTTTTTAAACATTAGAACCATATGTAGTAAGATTGAGTCCCTAAGTCGAGGCATCCAAATTATAATAACAGATCTTAAGGTAGTGAGAAGACTAAAGACTCTAAGAAATAAGAGCCTTTTATGAGGCACTTATTCAAATGTGCAGTGCAGCTCTTAAGCTAAAATAGGAAAGGAATATAAAGCTCCACAGAAGAGAGTCCTATCATTTGGGTGAAAGCCAAGAGATTCAAAGTTGAGAGAAGCTCTAGGGTTCTAAAAAACGGGACTTTTTTACATGTAGTGGGCTGCAATTCTTAGATCAACAGGCATAAAGTGAAGAGCAGCTTTGTGGCAACAACGATTTAATGATATTTTTCTTCCGAGTATCTCAATTATCAATTATTTAAGTTTATAAGTTGGGAACAGTTTTTTTATTTAAAAATTCTACTTTTCTTTTTGTTTTTGTGCTTTGAGAATGGGGACATTTTCAAAAAACATCACCCAGATGGTTTGGGTGGTAGTTTTGAATTTTTACCAACTAAAACCCCACTCAATAAAGATTTTAGGAATTGCTAATGCATTACGTCCGCGCCTTCCCGATGCTTTCCATCATGCTTCCGTTTTTTTCGGGTCTTCGCTTCTTTGAATCTTCTCTGATGATCAATTTTGTCCTGGGCTTTGGCTTTGGTAATTTCTACCAACATTCTTTCTATAACCAGTCAGTGTTTTTCACTACCCAGTATCAGCTCCACGATATAAGTTGGACTGAGGTCCGTTCCTAACTGCGTTTGGGTGATGTGTTTCCAATCAGTTCATTTGATTCAGTGGAAGATAGTGTGTTCTGCATCGTCCAACTTCTGGCATAAATGGCAGTGGGAGGTATCTGCTCTCTTGAAGCGAAGCAGGTAACTTCGGAAGCATCTATGTCTGTTTGGGGCCTGGATGGTTTCATACGTGAACTCTCTGTTTTCTATCCACCCACGGAACAATGTCTGAAAGCAGGCGGTATGTCCACCAGCTTGATGCCCTCAAAGAGCAAAAATTCTGCTTGAAAGGTAAAATCTGTATGTAGATCAGGGTAGAGTAGGTCAGTGCGTCAAGCATACTAAGCATCCCTTATCTCTTCTGACGAACTGCCGCTGATGCATAGAAATAACTTGGCAATTAATTTGTGTATGTTTAAACTTTTTACTTTATCATCAGAAAAATCCTTAAGTTTTCTACAACAGATTCAAACCGAAATAGGGATATATTTGTCAAAATAGCTTATATCACAATTAAAGTAAGTAGATAAAATTGTGCGTAAAAGTATAAAAAAAACTATTGTTAGAGCTCTAGTTGTAAGCTTTCTAACTTGATCTTCTATGAACTTCTTTGTCTGTTTAAAGGTCATTTGACCTTTCGTGTCTATTTATTAAATATTAGCTTAATTTATATATAGCTTAATTTCAGTGCATCTTAAGCGCAATTTTAACTTTACGTAAGTGTAACGTTAAGTGTGGCAAACAAAATCTTTTACAAAAAAAAACAAAAACACATACAAACAAAAAAGAAAAACAAATTTTACAATATTCACCAATAATTATGGTATTTTGGAAAGCCGTATTTCTCACTATGCTCACGACACTACTACTTATAATGAGAACATTTCAATCGCTCGGACTGCAACTTCTTTTCAATTGATCTTTTCCAGTAAAAATATGTGTGTGGTGAAACCCAGATGAAAAACTAGCTCTTATTAATTTCGGAGCCTCTTATTAATTTCAAAGAGCCTGGATTCTGAAAAAGAATTTTCTTCCACTTTCTCAAAATAAAACACCGATAAAATAACATACAAACGACAAATTTTACTTAACGCGATTACAACAATTTCCAATTTGTTAAATATGAATCGGCAGGTAAAATCTGGCATACAAGCCACGTCCTAAAAAATTTGGAACTAATACGGCGTTCTCAAAAAACCAAACACAGTAGGGAATTAGTAATACTAAAATTGATTTACCCAAGCGCTCGGATAGGTTTACAAGATTATGTAAGACAGCGGTTACACCACCAAAACTCTCTATGAAGAAAAGGTATTATGAAGGTCCGATTATGAAAAAAAGGTTGTCGACGTGACCCTCCTCCGCTGCGGCGAAAGAAACGGTATCTTGCTGAACTGCACGGTAGAACGTAGAAAGACGGTGAAATCAATGCTAGGACAGAAGTAGCTTCATCTAAACTATTACTGAAGCACTTATCACTAACACGTAAAACACGCTAGGTCGTCAATGCTGGTACAAAGAAACAAGATAACATTACACAACTTCAATCGTTGTTTCCAAAAATAGTTCAACATCCGTTCATCGACTATGATACCTTATTGTCGACGTTCACGTTGTTGGCGATTTACTGTTACACTACGTCTCAGGTTGAAAATCTCAATTACTGGCATCTTGCGTTACTCGCTGATAAGGAGATTTTAACTAAATCTCGGACGAACGTCAAAATTAATTCTGTCCGCTGCACTCAATGCAAACGCTTCGAACAGAGATCAAACATCCGTCTTCGTTGACATTTCAAATCCAAGTCTCATTGTTGCGCACGACGTTCGTAAAGCAAGCGAGTTAGAGATGCGCTTTAAGCTCTGCGCGAATGATTTCCATGGGTGTACGGTGCGACCGATAAACTGAGGTCGCGGAAACAATTATGCAATAAATTGTTACACACTATTGTTTTATTTTCTAGGCATGAAATTTTGTTTTCTACACTTTAAAAAATAATGTTAATAATGCGTCTGAAAAGCAGTAAAAGTGAGCTGGTGCAAAAAATGTAATAAATGGCAAAAATGGGTCAGAAAAGATCAAGTTCGAAAACTTACAGCTAGGAACCTAATATTATAGCTACATAGTTAAGACCGTATTTATAAATTTACATTTTATTTAAATTTTATTTTATTATTTTTATTTAATTTTATTTAAATTATTTAAATTTTACAATTTTGTAACATAGTAAAAACATATAGTTAAACATTTGTAAAATATTTATTTTGTTACGAGATTTGTAAAGGAGTAAGAATCGGAGAGCGTTATAGAGAACGAACAAATGTTAGTATTATTAAGAATTACTATTAAGAATTACTATTAAGAATATTACTATTAAGAATAAAAATGAGATTGTTTAAAATTTAAGGGTTGCTTTAATTAAAGTGAAAGTGTTAGAAGATAAAGTTTTGGAAAATTGAAGATTTTGGTGATATTAGAAATTTTTTCACTACAAATTTGTTTGATAAGGCAGAGAGTTGAGTACGAAGCGTAAATCCGACGTGCCTTGAAGGTTTTGTGACTATACCTTATAAGGTAATAAAATTTTATACCACAAATTTATAAGACCACATTTAGATAAAATTAGAACCGAAAATTTTGTATGCGACTGAAAATTTATTTAAACAAACAAAATTTTTGTGAAGAGTCTCATGCTATAAAGATGTGTTGCACTCCAGCGAGGTGTTTTTCTGTAGAGGTAAAGATTATCAAAATTTGAACCGATCAGAGCATAGCAATATATTAGTACATAACTTATTTAAAAGTTGAAAATTTTAGGAGTGAACACTTTTGATTTATAACAGATCTCGTTTAGATGTGCACTATTACTACTTGCCTCTTTCTTAGTAAATTGATATTATGTCAAAAATGTTATTTGTTTTTGTATGATTTTAAATGTTTTGTTTTATAAGTGCTAAAGTCAACATTGGCCATGGTTCAACTAAACGAAAATTTCAAAGGTATTCTCACAAATATAGATAAAATGCCAAAATATGAAGTCGTGATTGCTAGAGATTTAAACGGTAGGGCAAGAAAAAAACAATTACGACCTGAAGATTACGAACACGGTTTTCATACATAAAGATATCTTCTTCTTCTTAATTTAAGCCTATGGCTTGTTATTTCCAGCATCACGAGTTCATTTAAGTTGGACTATCATGTTTCTTGGGATGTTGACTGCCAACTGTTCTGCCATATTGTGAGCGGTCTTTTTGGAGATTTTTGATCATTCATTCTTCCATCCTTCGCTATGCGTGCTAATCGGTTTTGGGCTATTTTACTTACGTGAGAATTCCACTCTCATTTCGCTACCTTCCCTACCTCATAACGTCCTGCACTTGACATACTATTATCCGCCGTATTGTATCGTTTCTTATTTGATCTCCTAGCATTTTACCCGCTATGGCTTGTAGTACCTTTCTCTCAGTTTTTCGAATTATCTGTTTTTTGTTTTGATGTTGTCCAAAACAAACAAAAAATGGTTTGAAACAACCATACTTATGTTCTCTGGATGTCATTTACCGTACACAGCTCTCGTGATATAATATGTAAATAAGATACGAGTATTTATAAAGTTTATTCTTTCCTTTAGGGCTTTGAGAATTTCTCTCAAACTTTGGGGAAAGCAATACTGAAAATCTATTCGGAGGGCAAACCTTGAATATTAATGCGGTTTGAAAAATTGTCCTCATGAAGACAGCACTATCTTTGTTTATTGACAGTAAAAATTCTGCCTCCTGATTGGTCAGAATTTATAGCCTACTTTACTATATAAACATTTAATAATTAGTTTACTATTTTGTGCCTTTTTTATTACGCTTTTATTCCTTTCCAATTAACTGATGGTTTTTATTGGATGTCAAAGTTTAGATAGAACTACATACGAATCAGTTATATAGTTTCAACATATTTCTATTTTTCATACCAATGCACTACTCGCTAACTATTTTATAACTTCTATTACTATTAATGTTGAACAAGAACATTGGAATTTTTTCATTATTGTATTGCATGCAAATTTTAATTAAATAGCAGTTGGAGAGCGATTCATACGTATACGAAGATATCTCCAAAATAAACAGACAAGTTAATTACCTTAGGGTAAAACTATAGCAACTGTTTATTTACATCTAAACATATAGAAAATAAATAAACTTCAGACATTGCAGAGTAAATGCATAAGATTTGTTTGTAATAATATTGATTTTATATACTAATTTTGATTTTTGATATAGTAGTAATATTATTGTTTTCAATAAACTAAAATTTAGAATTGTGCTTAATGCTGTGATATTATCAGAGTATATTATATGTACGTCAAGAGACTAAAGTGTCACTTTACCAAAGTCTTAATCTTCATTTTTTTTTTTGGACCAAAATATACTGAATTGTTTGTTGTATCTTTCTCATTTTTGTTGATACCTTTTTTTGTTTACAAGGTAAATAAAATGGTTTTGAGTTAAGCTGGCTAAAGACGTGATTAACTAATTTCAAAATCCTGAGAAATTGTTTTATTATTATAATATAATAATAAATATAATCTTAGATTATATTTTAAAAAATTATTTAAATATTTGGTTATTTAAGAGTAAATCGTTTTTTCTTATATTTATTTAATGTATATTCTTAACCGATTTTTTGAAAGACGTTTTAAATATTTGTTTAATAAACATTAAATAAATACAAAAGAAGGTTTTATTTTTTTAAGAAATAAACATATCATTATTGTAAATATTGTGGAAATAGAACAAAGAACTTTATTTTTCATTTTAAATATTGTTCATTTAATGGAATTTTTTTTGAGATTGAAGGTATAAAGCTAAATTATTCTATCTTGCATTTAGATAATTTTGAATTCAAAATTAATAATAGTTGTGAATTTATGAAATCACGTTAGAAATGCAGTGGAGATAAAAGAGATAAAAAAATTATTAATTTTATAAATAATGTACAAAATGTTACTTTATGTCGCTTCACGCTCACCGCCCACCGCTCATCGATATAAACGTGGTCTTATAGTCTTTTAATAATTTCAACCAATACAAAATTGGTCATTTGTATAATATATTATTCAGAAACGTTGAACAAAATATTGTATGAAACACGTAAGTTAGGAGATTATTCAATCGGGAAAATCATTATATTCGGCATGCATCATTGTGATGTATCCAAATTTTCCTTTCGGGGATAATAATAATTTTCTTGTTGCAATAATAATTATTAATATAATTTAATAGTTAACACGCACATATCCAATTTAATTTAATTGATTACCACATAATTGAAAAATTATTATCTAAAAAGATTAGCTAGCTACAATGGATTAAATATAATAAAATAATATAATGAATGTTTGTAATAAAAAACAAACCATCATTGGTTACAATAATAATAGGTTTTTCTGCCGATAATGACGAGATCAGTTAAAAGCACATAAAATTTATCAGCTATGAAAACTCTTTATCGTTCTATGGAAAATGTCATGGGCACATGTAGTTTTGTCTTATAATTATTAGGCTACTGATCTGAAGGTAATGGGTTCAAACCCAGTCTATTATTAACAGTTCTTGCCAATTAAATAAATAATAGTATTTTTCACCACAGGTTTGAATAAAGGCAGATTACTGATCGAGTAGATAGATTTGTGTAGTGGCTTTGAGTTTAATAACCATTTTTTACAAGTTGGGTAAAATTAATCAATAGATAAGTGATTAAGGTAGTCTAACTCTATATTAATCTTATCAAATTTAAAAAAAGAACAAAAATTCACAAAACACTTTTTAGAACTAAAATGTTTTAAGTTAACACAATATAAATACACCGTATGTATTGTAATATAGGGTGTCTTCTAATAAGTTTTTATTTTTCTTCCCAAATAAACTGCAACCACCATCTACTTACAATAACATGAGACTCTTTATTTTATTGTAACAAAAATTAAACGTTTATTTAATTTCTAAAGGGCTAATACAAATATATACAGATACGGTTATAACAATAAAACAATTATTACACTCAAATTAACACTAAACTAAATTACACTACAATTTATTTAACATTAAGTCCGGATTTATTTAAACACTCGGTATATTATTTATCACTTCACTTTATTTACACTTGATTTATGTTAACACTTGCACGTTCAAACTTGAATTGATTCGTCACAGGAAAGCATCTATATTTATACTTAAATGCTACTTTCCAGAAACTTCCATAGGTTTCTATATACTTCTAGACATTTCTAAACTGCAAGTTAAGCAATATTTGAATGACTAACGATGCTATCATGCATGACTCATCATATAATGACTCATCACACATAACATCATAAATTAGTCATCAAATCTAATTAAACATTATTTCGTAACACTATCTTGCGGCTTTCTTATTACCATAAAATTCTTACAAATTAACTGCTCTCTGCACAATTAAACCACTGAACTCAAAAAAAAAAGAATTTATTTTCAAACTTATTAAAAATATCGCTTAAAACTAACCAAATCAAAAATCAAACATCTTCTCTACTCGACACCTTGGCCCTTCTGCCAACCTTTTCAAAATAAAATCTTTACATTTCTTTTCCATTAAATTCAAACAAAATCATCAAATAAATAATATTACATAACAAATACTGTAGGATCAGGAAAGTTCATTCAAATCATCGCCTGATGATGCCATAGTATGGTGAAAACGTTTGCGATAATATTATACATACGATGTATTTATATTGTGTTAACTTAAAACATTGTAATTCTAAAAAGTATTTTGTGCATTTTTGGTTTTTCTAAAAAATTTGATATGGGTAAAATTAGATAACATAATATTTAAGTTCATTTTTAGTACCTATGTTTAAAAAATAACATATTTTCTTTGAGGTAAAAGTAAAACTTTTTCAATTTCAAAAATTTTATAAGAAAATTCTAGTTTTATTAACTTGATTAAAATGAATGCTCTCATTAATACAATTTAAATAAATTAATTCAATTATTTTGAAAACCTTTGTTACTTTTAATTACTTATACTAAAAACATATTATTTTTGAAACTGTTGTAAATTCTTTTACATAAGTTTTCAGGTTTGTCTGACAAGATTCATTAAATAGAAACACTTAGTGTTCAAACAGCGTGTCACAAACAAATCATATTAATTTAAATTCTGTACGTTCTAAAAATGATTTAATTAATTAAATTAACTTGTATTACTGAAAGTATTCATTAATTATAAATAAATTATAAAAAATATTTTTCTTTCATTTCACATAGGTATGCCGCATATTCTTGCTTATATGATTAATGTTATTAAGAAGTGAAATGTGAATTAAGAAATTAAAATTAAAATTAAATTTATTAAAAAAATGTCTGATGAGAATCCGAAATTCAAAACATAATGTTAACGATATGTAAGAAACTGTAATTATTTAATTAAATAGTTTTTGTCCTTATAAGTAAGTTATGAATTTAATTTTAATTTCAATTTTATCTAAAATGTTAAAAATTTAATCTTATCACAAATTCTTGCTTATAACGTTTGTAAGTTATTCATAACATTGGTTTATTAATTTATTTTGACGACGGAACTTACATAATAGTGCAGAGCTTCCAAATGTGAAATTTAGCAATGCACGATTAAATAGTCACTAAATCAAAAAATTAGAAAGTAAACTTTCGGCTCTAAAATTTATCAAAAAATACATATTGTTTCTACCAAATAAGTATCGAATGTCGATAATTCAAAATCTATCGATATCTTCGATTAATCAAAAACTAACAATTGGGCCGATACTATCGATAAATCGATTATAAATACTGACTATTGATAATTAACTATTTATATATCGATAATAATTAATTAAAAGTTAAATAAAAAAAAATTAGTAAATTATTATGTTAATTAACAACTTCACAAAAAAGCAATCAATTCCTTCAATAAATGTTCTCAGATTATTAAATTCTAACCTTACAATACAATTATTATATGATTAATAAATTGTAATTAACATGTGATAATATTTATATAAGATTTAAATAAAGTTAAATTTTAATTTCAGTTTCATGTATCATGTAAAAATTAATCTTATAATATACCGGGTGTTCATTTTAAAACTTCCAGCAATTAACATCTCAAAAACCAAAAGTCAGATGAAAAAATGTTTTGGACAAAAGTTGTATGTAAAGTTGTATTGCAAGGGGAAAAGAATATGGCATAATTGTTTTTTTAATTTATTGACATTTTTAAGGTCATTGAAGGTCAGCTTAGTTTTATTAAATGGCACCCTATATTTTTTTTAGCAGATTCATATTTTGCATGAATAAATAAACAACTTTTGTTCAAAAATTTTTTTTATTTATTTTACCGGTCGTATTTATCAAATCTCAGTTAGTTTGCCATCAGGCAGTCAAGTCAGAATTAGTCTGTTAAGTTGAACTTTTTATTTCACTTTATTTATTTATTTATTTCTTTATTTTATTTACTTTATTTATTTCATGGTAACTTATAAAGTATTAAACATTATGAAATTATTTATTATACATCACAAATCCAAAACACTCCCAAAATAACCTCAATATTTAAACCTTGCCTTGTTTTTTCTATCAATTTGAATAATTTTTAAACTGATTTTCTCTACTTTTTTATTTGGCAAAAATGTTCGCAAAAATTATTGTAACTTAAAAAGTGTGTACATTTTTCGGTACTTTTAAAATTAATAAAATAGAATAAATTAAACTACAAATTTGAAAAAACCCCGATCTAAAAAATAAACAGTGAAAATGAACTTGTAAAAGAACACAAATTAGTTTCCCATTTTTTAAATCTCAATTCCGTTTTACTACTACTAATCAGGGAACATGTATTAATGAATGTATTGTGTTAATCAAAAACGGAATTAAGGTTTGAATAATGGAAAATTAGTTTAAGCGCCCAGGTAAGTAGTACAGTGAGAGCTAAGATTTCCTGTGTGGCCAACTTGATTTCGAGTCTCACTTGAGAATATTTATGGTGAAATCTTGCGTAAAAATGTTGAAAATTGAAAATTTTCATTTTTATCTTTAATAAAAACAACGCGTAATATTCATTACGTAACGATTTCGATGAAATTCGTTGAGTAATAGAAATTGGATTATGAGTCAGTTTATACATTTTTTTGTTATTTGAAGAGATTTTCTCTTCAAGAAATTAGATTAAATATTTAATTTTACTGCCTTATATAACTATTTATTAATTTTAACTTTAAATAAGTATTTTAATATTATAGATATTTTTTATATAGTACTTGTCGGACCGTACCAATAAACACCACAACACAAATTGGGAATTTTTGTAGCGCGACAACATTTTTGCGCAACCTTTAAAATTTTAAAACTTCTTCATAATTGTGAAAATAAATTGTTGAATTATAGGTATATTAAAATATATTTTTTTAATTTTATTTTATTGTCTAATGTTTTGGGCTATTTAATAGTTTATTTTTAAGATTTAAAATTTAAATGCAATAAAATAAAATAATAATAATACATTAAAATATGAATAATATAACACAGTACACTAAAAGCTGGATTATGCAGCAAGCTCGGTGGTGAGATGCTGCCACATAATCTAAAGAAATAAAATATTTATGTTATGTACTTGAATATTATTACATTTTTCTTAATCAAATATACTTAATTTATTCTTATTTGAAAGAATATTTACTAAAATAAAGAAAAACATATTTACTTTCCTGAATATTTACTTTATTTAATCAAACCCAATTTTATTTCGGTTTGAAATCAATATTTTAACAAAATTAACCCGTTTAAAAAAGAAATTGAAATTAGTTTAACGAAAACAAATTTTTAAAATAAATTCATTTTTGAAATATTTATTCAGATTGATTAACAGATATAATTTTAATTATATTAAAACGAAATTTGCGTTCTTTAAAAAAATATTTAAACAAAATTGTTTATTTAGTTTAAACAAAACGTTTGTACTGGGTAGTCGTTTAAGAGAAATTGTATTTTTATCCCGTAAGTGTCGTCAACTAAATTTGTGTAAAGTATTTCAATGCTAGAACTGAAAGAATCAGTTATGTTAAGAAAAAAAAAATGATGGAACGGAAAGAACACAATATGATACTGACCTAATATATACAAGAAACTCGATTTTGAATTTTTTGTATACTATATACTGCACTCTTGAGAGTGCAATAAACAAATTGAGTGAGATTTCAACGACTTTGGTGAAAAAAGAAAATAGACCAATTTTGTCCTTGCTTAAATCCTACACCTTTTTTTTAAATAACAGCAAGTTTTTCCATTCAATAATGTAATGAATATGCAAAATTTGTATGCATTTTAAAAATTGCTAATAAGGCTCTGCCGTATAGATTGTTTCCGATTGTCCTGTTAAACTCGATCAAAATTTTAGGTAAATATTTTAATTAACTTTTGAAAACTGAATATTGTTCACTTTTGTTAATATTTCTTTACTTATTTTTATGAATGCTGTTTTTGGTGCTTTTTATGATTTTTATACGGTTTATCCGCTTGTCTAAATCAGTTTTGAGAGTAACCCACATAATATGTCCGTGGTATTTATAATTTTGTTAGTATGTGCGTTGTTAATTATTACAACACTTAATTAAATTTTAAGCACTTACCTAACTACTGCCATAAGTGCCTAACGCGTCACATTACGCCCTCAAGGGTAATATTTAAAAATTTAAAATAAAATTTTAATGAAATCACATTTTGAAGGTGCAAATCAATACACTTTAAAGGTACAGGTGCCTACGTATTTAAATTCTAATAAACCGAAAGTTTTTGTTAAGATATTTTAACTAAATAATATAGCTAAATAAAATTATATAGCAGTTAAAAACTTTGCGTGATCAAAATGTGTTGTTCATATCCAGCAATTATTTTTAAAACAATATTATATGATTTTCAATTAATTTATTGAAAAATATAAATAATTAATTATAACAATTAGCTAATTTATTAAGATTATATGGGAAAGCGAATCATGGTTTGATTTTTAAAATAAACTTCGAAAAGAGCGCCTTATCGACGTTTTCGGCTATCGCAGGCGCATTATTACAATTTAGGGATGTTGCCACCCCTTCTATTTACTGTCAGTTTGGCGCTCTCACCCTTAGATCGGCCACAGCCTATTTTCCTAGTCGTACTTTTCTAATTTCTTATTGCTGTACTTGTTATTTTTTTACTGTTTAATTAATCTGTGCTTCACATCTCACTATCGCATTTGAAATTGTGCCCTGTGCGCGTGCTAAAATTTTGCTGTTTTATCTTCATTGATTTTTTCTTGTTTTCTGATGTCTCATACAAGATTTTTTAAAGGTAATTTATATGTCTGAAAGCTTTCGATGTTTAATAAAACAGTTTATGTAAGCTTTAAGTGTTTTCATTAAGCCAATAATTTTTTTTCCGCCTCAAAATGCTACTTTATTTTCACTCTTTCTTATAATTTGCTCTTCAGTTTTTAAGTTTTTTTATCTTATTTTTACAACTTTAACTACATCTTACTTTTTCCTTATGAAATATTCATTTCGGTGTATAGTGTAATACATAATTTTTCACTTACCTACCTAATTTTCTTAACATGCTTTTTCTGCTAATAAGATTTTCTGCAATAACACGAGACGAATAAAAAACAACGTGTGCCTCTCGAAAACATTTGCTTTTGCTTAACATGAAAGATCAATTATAGTGAAATTGATGACATACGACAATTCAATAAAGATTTAACGCTGAGGTATTTTGTTGTATAACATTCAATTTGTCGAATAATACTTCATTTTTAAAAATAAAATTGCAAAACTGTACAAAACTTATTCAGTCTTCAATCTTTTCCAACAACCTCGAGAGGTTTCTATATTAATCCAAATATTGCAATTTATAAGGAAAGTAATGAAACGACAGTTGCTGAAAAGGACTAATTAAGTAAATAGGTACCTACGATAAATAACGAACTTATTAAGAAACAATTTTCTAACGTTAGACAGTTTTCTTCCAATTGCTTAAATTTTTACATTATCATTTTGTTCGTTTTAAAGTATTTTATTGGTAACCATGCTGAATAAGTAAAATGTGGTAGCTCTTCCAAATAAATTAAATAAAAATGTTTTTAAAAGTTTTAGTACGAAATCGTTTAAACCTCTTTTTATTATTAACAAAATTTTTTGCTCATACGTTTATCCCATTATTATGTCCTAACCAACGCCTTTTATACCAGCACGATTTTGCATAAAGTACACGATTCCGTTCAGGTTAAGGGAAGGTCTAAAGATTGAGAACAACAAAAAATGTGTTAACGTAAAATATTCTTTGAATATTACTTTAATTATGTAGTTTTTCCCTTGCGGTACGAAAAAATTGTTATAGTTAACACGAATCTTTTTTTTTTATTTATTCATCGTGAGGTTAAAGCAAAAATAATGATGTATGCTTGTCATGAATATTAAATTATATAGAAAACTCCCCCGGTTAAGTGCCTATGTCGTTATGTATAATAATCTAATTTTTTAAAATATTATGTTACGTGGCACCGAAGGTATTCTAGCTACAAGGAGAAGAAAATGTTTTTGAATTATAATTCATAAATCTAGCTTGCGAAATTAATTTCTCGTGAGCGTGTTCTCCAATATCAAAAAACTACAAAGAATTGAATACAATTTAGTTTTATGGCATATTAGGGGTGATTAAACTTTACGATGGTATGAAAACTGAGTAATTAAATTTCAAAGTAATATTTTTATATACAGTTTTCAATTAGTTGCCAATATTGAAAGCACATTAAATATTCCATTAATTTAAATTTTATTTCTAATTTTTATAACGACACTAAAAGATAGGTTAAGACTTTAAGACTGGTTGATAACTTATAAACGGAGGACGTACTAGCTCTGTCAGATTTGCTATCTGCGCAACAAAATTTTAAATCATCGTGACAAAAGATTGAAATTTTTCATCAGCATTGGAGAAAGGTTTCGAATTTTCAAAATTCGATTAAAACAACTTAACTTGCCTGAATGGCAATCGAAATAGTTAAAGAATTGCTGAGATTGATTTTCTAAAAGCACCATCACAAAAAGAAATAATTGGTCAAGTCTGTATCTAGAATTATTATCGACTGAAAAATTAGCAAAACACCTTTTTGCGCGTGAAATCTATCATTAAACCTATGTATATTGGCAACGTGCATAATAAATAAAAACATATAAATTTTCATCAATTTTTACAATTGTTTATCGAAATTTTTGCAATATTTTGCAAAATTACAGCTATTTCTTAGCGAGTTATTGGTTTTTGTTATGGTGGTTGAAGAAACACGTGCCCACAATGTAGAATTATTGATCAAAACTTCAACAGTAATGTAAATATTTTGCATCCACATACTGTTCGTAAATGTAAATGTTGAAATGTAAAATCCGTTATTACTGACTTGATTAATGAGAGAAAGATGTGAGTGAAATAATTAAAAAAAACACGAACATATGATTTTTTCTGCTTTAAAGGTTCGGTTTAGTGTAAAAAAATTCTAAATTATCTATCATTACTATATGTTTGTTAGGTTCACACTGCAACAGTGCAAATTTATTGAGAAATTTTTCAAAAATAACAAGATCGTGAATTAGTAATTTTACTACATGCTTCCATGGTTAAAATAAGTAGCAGCTGAATTAAATATGATAAAATATGCATACAAATTTTAGTAAAATATTGTTCTTAATTTTCATTTATTACTCGGCTATCGCCTCGAAATATATGTACAATCCACCTTGCAAGTAATAAGCGATTTTACGCCTTAGTTATATAATCTATTATTAAATTTCCCATACAAAACAAAAGTCAACTTTACCTGTAAGCTTTCAAATTGGGAATAATATTTTCACCTATTACATAATTTTAATATATCACAATTAAAATAAAAAAAATGAATATTTTTGTTGTTAATTTAAATATTGTGTAGCAATGACAAGAGTTTCAATAAATAGACAGACGGAAAATACTGATAAGCGCCAGTTCTCGAGTTGATTTTCCGAATGTCAATGGACGCAAGTGTCATTGTTTAAAATTCACAATTTAAATTACCGACTAAAGGTTTGCATTTTGTGATTACTTTTTTGACTAAGTAATATACCTACTGTAAGATTATTAATTAATTGAATATAATTGAGTTACATAATGTGCCCCACTTTTATTAAAAATTTGATAAAAATTACATTGTAAATCAAATATTTATTATTTTTGTAAAATAATATTCTTTGAAGATATTTTGATACAAAATTAATAGAAAGAATCAAAAAAAAATATATTTAACACATGAAAGTAATATTTTAGAATACTTTTCGCTGAAGCGTTTTGTCAATAGCATATTATAGCAAAATGCCCTAGTATAGTAGTAATGCAATAATCTAACAATAATTATAAAATTAATTAAATATAGCTTAAAGCAATTAATTAAATCATAGGTACAATATTGTTATTGTCAAATGTTGTTGAGAATGAAATTTTCTCTTTAGACATACACAAGAGTTACAGAGCAAAACATGCTGCTTTTATCTAGTCACGTAGTTCTTAGGATTGTTCCTTGTTAAGTACATCCCATGTTTTATGTAAAAATTAATAAATAATATTGATCTGAGGCATCTTACCAATTTTGTTGTACAAAATCCTTATTTAAGGAATATTGTATATATAACTACAATAGGTGGGGCATATTATCAACTAGGGCGTATCGATAGTTTTACCCTAAAAAAAACTTTAAAAAGCATAAAAAGCAAAGTAAATACGCTTTGAAGTTACAAATAGTTTCAATATTAGTAGGAACATCACGAGATTAATGCAATTAAGTAAAATTTTCATATTTACATGTGGAATATTAAAACCAGTGGAACTGAAATTTGCGATACATAGGTTGAGTGACTTTAATCTAAGGTTTTGACTAAAATTAAGCTGCGTAATTGGTAGGTGATATAATAATATCTACGTATTTACTTGCAATTACAACAATTACAGAAATATTTACAATTAGAACTATAAATTTAATTAAATTGAAAAAAACTATTTACAAATATACATGATAGTAAAAGTAAAAGTAGAACTATTTTGGCTAGTCTGTAGGGTTAACGGACGAACGAAACAATTTCGACAATTATAAGCGAGCCATAAAAGAATTCTTTTTAATGGAAAAAATAATTAGAAATTATTTAACATTATTTTTATTGCAGTATTAAAAGTTTAGCAAAGAGATGGGTGGGTGGCATTAAAGCACTTATTTGCTGCTGACTGCTAAAGAATGCATTTTTATCTCACTTAAGGTGAGCATACGTAACGGTTTAATTACTACGATAACATAACATTATTTCTTCTTCTTATTTAGTAAAATCCCCACGGTGACACACTTTTTATATTAGCTTACAAAATAAAAGAAATAAACTTAAAAAATCAATTTAAATTATTTAAAAAAATAATACTACATACTATTATTATTTATATTATAACTGCAAATTCTGTTATAAAGAACAACTCGTTTCGTATAAACAGGTTTGGAAAAAATAATATTATCTTGTTTTATTAGGAGTAAATTAAGAAGGACAAAGTATATCCGGAAATTACAAGCGAATCACAAAAAGTACATTTACTCTAGATAAAATTTAATTCTTTTTTGAAATTATATTTATTTAATGTTACTTTTACTGCTAGTAACAGTTTGAAAATAATAGACAGAATGATAGAAAGTGAAATTTTTACATGGTTTTCAGATAATTTAAATAGTACATTTTTTGAGAAAGCTGTGTAGCTCGAAAACTGTTTAGGTTAGAAAATTTTAATTTTAATTTTTATATCAAATTTGTAGTTAGTTTATTTTCTAACTCAAAAGCTATTCGTAAAAATGTAAAAAGAATTCAGACATTCTTTGGTCTGAGCCTGATGTAGAAAATTTAAGAATTTCTTTTCAATGATACCAAACATAAAAGCTTAAGCAAAAAATTGCATTCATTCTACACGAAAGACGTCTCTAAAGACTGGATTATTATGCATAATTTGTGTTCTTAATAAATTTTTGGTTTCGTGTTGCTTTTATTTTTACGACCAAATTACTTTAAAATAATTAACTAGGATGAAATTAACAAAAATTTGTTTTTTATCAAATTATTTTTTGCGATTTTACAAATATTAATTGTTTATAAATTTAATTATAAAGAGCCGCTAGCGCTGGTCGCTACTTTTAATCTATCAGCATCAAATTTGCACATACAGGTAGACAGCAAAATTTGTAATGATTAAAATCGACCTAAAGCTATTTGAAATATTTATAGATTTTTCAAGTTTTTTTGTTAAAGAATAAAATTCAAATTTTGAAAATGATGAAAATCTGACTATAGAAACAAACTAATTTACAAATAAAAGAGTTAAAAAAGTTGATCAGAGGCGGAGTGCAGCGGTTTCAGCCGTCCAGGCGCCGTAAAATGCAAGCTTCCTATTTGATCATGTTATTTTTTGTTAGTATTTTATATTTCAATATATTAATTTTTAACTTGTGATATAAAGCGTTAAACTACGCAGAAAGCTTAATAAAAAAATTATAAAATATTGTTTAGTTAACTTGTTCAATTATTGTTATATTTCGTAGATTTTCAAAATCTGTCTATTTTTTAAATGAATTTAGCATTTTATAAAATGATAAATTTTATTTAAAATTTAAAATAAACGATTTTTACGCCTAAGCTAATAAACTTTATTCTACATAAAACAAAATTACAAAAAAAAGATCTCGCCGATTCATTCCAGAAAAACCAAACGGGAAAACTGTGTTTTCACAGATTTGTCTATATCTCTTAAGCTCGATGAAATAACGAGTTAGTTTTTATTTATGATGGTATCTTTTGTAGTTGTTAAGTTATAACATTATTTTCCGTAATTTTAAAATTTTTAAAACATGTTTTAAGGGTTTTTTATAGTTAATTTTAAATGGTAAAAGTGAAAAGCAGCTAAAAAATACCAATTAAATTCTATAAGTATTTTAACATTATTAACATGTGATAATATTTACGAATAATTATTAATAAAATTATTAATTTAACATGTAAAAATTAAAGCTCTGTATTATAAAGAATTAAATTGTAGTAAATACCCAAAATAACAAAATACAACTTTTTTAAATAATGTTTTGAAGATATTATTTCTTCTTAATCGCAATCAAAAGTTAAATGATTAGCAGATCGGAACTGTAATAAATTAAAATTTTAATTTATAGTCCAAATTGATTACTTGCCCAATTTAAATCTCAGGTAAACCAAAAATGCTCAAAAAGAGACTAATGAGGATAATCGCGAATAAAACAAATTGGGGCTTAACTCAAAAGAAGAAGAAAACGTCGTATGATTCAATAAAACGACAGATTGTTGCATTAAATGACTGTCCACATTTTAAACCTCCAAGCCGAGCAGATGATTAAAGAGGAAACTATCGAAGAATACAGAAATGTAGATACGCGTATCCTTCATAGACCGATTCCTCCGATCTACTCGAGGGCAATGCAAAACGGAGGAAACTAAGGGTTACGCACTTCTACTTAGGTGAGCAAGAATATACAGAGCAACAAGACTAAAATAAAAAAAAAGAGTAAAACAAAACTAAGCTTATTGAAACCTTCGGTTACCAAAGGACAAGCCCCAAAGATACCGGACAGGCTCAGCGATACTTGTAAGGACTACGTCACAGCTGTCTTTTCGAAAAACTTTTGATAGGATTAAAGAATGCTTGACTGACTTACCAATAACAAAAATCAAAAACGATCAGATAGTAGACCTCCACGTATTGACGGACGAAGATGATATACACATTCGGTCTCTTACCGGGGTAAGAGACCAAAGACCCGAAAAGAGATCTGTTCGGTCGGAGCACCCACGCGGAGATTACCTGCAAAACTGCCAAGAAAATACTGAAAGATACAAGACTCAAAATGGAACTGACCAGCGGGTTTAGACTCTTGAAATGAATCAGCAGCTTCGGATGCTGATCTCGGGACCACGAAACTCAAGTATGCAGGAACATTGAGAATTGTTCAAAAAGATTGGAAAACACGAGACGACAAGAAAAGAGACGTGTTATACCCTTAATTGGAACAAGTGCCTATATTAAATAAAGAGGTTCTAAAAGAGCAAGAAGAACCAAGTGTTGGTCATAAAAGAAAAAAAAGATTGTTATGTCATTCGAATATTAAAGTAGCATAATATAGCGATGACGGAACGAATAATCAGAATTTGTAAAGGCAATTAAATTTAATATCAAGTTATCAGAGAACAAAAATGAACATTTTAATGTTTCAAAAAGGGGAATGAAGCCGATAGTCGACAGCCAACACTCGAAAGTAAAAAAGTGGATCTATTATAGTTTTTAATTGGTGGTTAGCAGTCGCTAAAATGAGTCTGTAGTTTAATCCAATAAGTAAGCTTTAAAATTTACCACAATTTGCTTATTTAATTTGTACCTTCATAGAAATTATAAATAATGTAATTTTTGAATTACGTTAATATTTTATTTACTTTCACCAACATTTAGCTAATACTTTTTCAACTTTTTAATATTATGTTAATAATATATTACTATGTAATAATTAATTAGAAATGGGGCTTTAAAAAAAAAAGAATTATTACGCCAATAAGTAGCTCAATAGCTCAGTTTATGTAAGGTTTAGAATCTATTGAAATATAATAATACTGTCTGGACATAGCATCTCTTGATTACTAACAGTATTTTTTATATAACGTGAAAATGAAATGTGAGCTTTTTATATTATGGAAAGCTAGTTAGCCAATTTGTCTATAGATCTTCTTTATTATACATACATAAACAACATCAGTAACTAGAAAGTAAAATATATGACGTGCATGAATGGATAAACAAAATTCATAGAGCTATCAATGAAAATCACAGATTATATTAATCTAATCCCTAATATGGGATACCTTATATACCTAAAGATAAAAGTTTCGTCAAAATGGGTCAGTATTTTTAGACTCCAGAGAGGAGCAAACATAGGTACACAGACCATCATACACACAAATCACATTATGCTTCTGGTTTGGTAGTCGATAGTAAAAATTAAGCAAAGTGGTTTTGAATTTTAGTTTCATTGTCTTTAGATAGAAAACGATTAGAATAAACTTTATGTAGGTTAGGTTAGGTTTTAGTTTATGTAGGTGTAAATTAAAAAAACTTAATTGGTTTTAATTAATTTTTAAATTTTTTATTAGTTTTTGTTGGAATTACGATCGATGCTTGGAACAATTATTAAAAAGCATTTTAAAGGTCTACTAAGTATTAGGGTCGTTTAGCAATTATATGTAATGAAAAATAAAACACATTTTTTTAAAGAGAGTTCTGAACTGATTGTTCAAAGTCCTTTAATTGAAAACATTGCCATGTTGCTTAAATTTATCGGTTATCTTTTTGTGCCGTTATGTAAGTTGAAGGTCTTCCAATTTGGATGTGGGATTATTAATTTTAAATTTAGATATTTTTAATGTTAGAAAATCTTTTTTCTGGATTATTTTCTGAGACCTTAAATTTGTTTTAATACTATGTAATTATTAACCTGTGAAAAATTTTAAATTGAATAAGTTAATTAAACATTAAAAACATTATCGTTTGGTTTTCATCAATAATTATAATGCAATAATACATAAATTATAAATAAATTTTGATGAAAGCGATAACCTTCGCTGAAAGCTCAATAAAAATTTAAAATGTTATTAATGTTTAATTAACTTATTTAATTTAAAACTTTTTAATTTAACTTTCTTTAAGATTCTTCTGTTCGGAATCGATTTCAAGTACAAAAAAATAACTTTTCGCTTTTAATATGCAATATACTATTTGTTGCATTTACAAAATGCGTTTCTGTAAAGAATAACTATTTCTTCCAATTAATGATATCTAGCAGACAAATTTTATATTAAGAACTTTCAGAACTTAATTCAACTTGTTTAAAACTTGGACAAATGTATAAATCCCTGTGGAAAAGTTATAAACTAAGCATCTAAATAAAGCTTGAATTTCATACTATCGACCTTCTTCAAATATCTATGTGAGCGTAAAACAATACATTACCGCTCGAAAGAGAATCTAGAAAGGGCAATCTTACGAGAGCGGCAATGATATTTTACACTTAAATATTTTTTTTACAATAACAACATTTTCGTTGTTAATTTTTACTTTTACACGTAAATAAACATGTAAAAAAAATGACACATACTTTTGTCGCGCGTCGCTCCCGCTTTATTGTGTTGGTGTGTAGGAACCTTTAAAAAATCACCAAATCAATGCGCACATAAAAAATTTAATGCTATTTTTTCTAAATTAGAAATTCTTTGAGTAGTACGTAAAAAATAATTCAATAATTTGCATTTCCTTTGGAGTTTTTAAAAATTTAGCTTTAAACGAACTCAATCCTTTTAGGAATTGTTAATTTCTCCTTTTTCTTTAAGAACGACTCTTTTAATTATTCCCTAATATAACTTAGGTAATTAAAATGCCGAACAACTGTATTAACTTCTTGCTGCAATATTTAATTAAGCGATGTTTTGTTATATCATTAGGTATTGTCATTGTTAGCTATTGTGGTACGAATAAAACGCTTGTTGAAAATTTAGTAAATTTTCTTTTAATAAGAAAATGTTGAGAGCATAATCGCATTTCTTGTTCTTATGATCCTTCTCTCTGGTACTCCTTTTTTAATAGCGATTTACAATGAGGCAATCTGTTCTTCCAATATTAAACTGCTGGGGATGTCGTGTATGAAATTCACTGGAAGCGTTGACTAATAGAAATCGTTTTATTTGTGTTTCAAGTTTCAGAATTTTCAGTACCACCTGAAATATTTTCTAAACTCTCGAAGTCATTAATCAAAGTTAAAATGCCGTAATGAAATGTGTCATAATACTATGTAACAGTTGGGTTAATTGGGATTACAAGTTAACGCTTCTAAAACTTCTTGTGAATCGTTTATTCGAAAAATATTACATTTTAATCCAAAAAGCAGAAATTTCAGTCATTTCAAGGTAAGTAAGGGTAATCTAATATTTTTAATTATTTTCGCTATAAAATTACCGAATTAATACGGCAGTTTTTATCTCATTTGGAGATCTAACGGTGGCATTGTCCTGAGTAGATTAACGAGTTCAAAACATGTATTTAGCGTATTTTAGTCTAAAATATATAAAATTGCACCAAATTTAACTTTTATGCTGTTTGTATTATCATTAGGTCTTTTTAAAGTTAGAATAGTAGATAGTAAAACACGCACACGTGATGTTAATTTTAGCGCGCCAATTAACTTTTAACCTCAATAATTGAAATTTGAAAGTATACCTGTTTAAAATTTAAAGTCCTTATTTAAAATTTTTATCAAACAATATAAATAGAACTAGACTACCTTCCGTTCTTAAAATTCAATTGCAATAAGTAAAATAATTATAGAGCATAGTAAAGCAAACGGTTGGTTTGACCAAAGTTTGAACTAAATCCTTCAAACTAGTTCAAGTTTTACTAATACGAGCATAATTTATTTTAAATGAATGTTATAAACTGACCCCTCTGCATTTGTAAACTCATACTCGTAAACTGAATTTTAAAGGCAGTCCTTGTGGACGCTTTTAAATGCCGTTATTAATTTTTAACATATAAAACGAAGCTTAAGAGTCCTCTCCGTTATTTTGTCAATTGCATCATTTTATAAAATTGCCAAATGTTTTTATTTAATTATTGCACGACGCACCTTTGTAAAATTTTAAACTTTTATGGTCCATGTTAAGCAAGGTAAAAGAGCGTTTGCGAAAAATTAAATAAAAGTCACGGTCGTTCAAAAGTTATGAGAAAAAAACTAATATTTTGAAATTATGGAATATGTTAAGAAAAGGGAAATAGAAGTTTGCAGACGCGTTTGGTTCAACTCTCATGCCAAATAAGGTTTAACAAGAAGAGATAATACCTATAAAAAGCACTTAATACCACATCAAATACAGTACAAATAAAACTCTGCTCGGAAGTGGAAACCTATAAAATCATTGATATGGAACACGACTAAAAACTGGCCAAGAGAATTTAGTATATTGGCTTGGAAACACCCTAAGATAACGAAGGTATAATAACAAACAGTTTAACGATTTTTTTATTAGTTGCATATTTGAATTGGCATAATTATACTAGCAACGTAGTGGATATCATACTCACCACTATTGAAATAAATTACAGTATTCTGATACACTCCCTCAAAATAAACTGAACTAAAACATCGACATTGGTTTTACTGTGCAGCAGTTAATAGGCGATTGAAATAAAGACCGAATAAAAGAAAAAATATGCGTATACCCATTGTTTTTAAATTTCAAAGAAGTTTTTTTCAAGTTTTTTTCAAGACAATTGATAGAAATATTACTCTCTTAAATACACCGAGGGAATTGAAGCATAAAAGCTGAAAATGTTGAAAAGTATCAGTTGAATAGATTTCAAAGAAGTTAAAATTCCACATTTGGTTATCTGCTGTTTGTCTTAGTACTTTTGATATTACTAAAATTAATAATAATACAAAAGAGACAAAAGTTGAAAAATTCAGTTTTTTGTGAGAATTAAAAGGTAACTGGCAAGTCCCAAACTTCCGGAACCGAAAAAAATGTATTGTAAAGTTTGTTAAGAGCTGTTTTATGTCATTTATTTCTAGAATGCTAAAAAATTTAAATAAACGCTAGATTCTCACAATCTCGAAAAATTTCTTTATTCACACATAAAAAAAAAGATTTAGTTGTTCTAAAATAAAGTAAGATTTGGGAATTCCAAAATTCTAAATTTTTTAACCAAAATAAAATTAAAAACATTTCAAAACTATATGAATATTAAATTTTGATATATGAAAATTGTAAAATTTAAACGAGAGAATTAAAATTAAAAAGAAATTAGATGTGGCATTAAATGTTCTGGAAGACCCCTTTTCTAATTTACACCGGTACGACGTTAATTGGTATAAACTATAGTATAGAGCACTGTTCAAGATTTAATAGGACATTTTAAAATTTTCAAAAATTCCAGACGAGTTACGTGTAAGAAATGCTTAATTAATGTAGCTGGTGTTACTCGTATATTAGCAGAAAAATAATTTGTCAGCTTGTTTTTTAAGAATGAAAAATATATGTGTAATACATAAACAGTTTAAAGGTGCCTGACCAATTTCATCAGATTATAAAATTTATTCTTAAGCTTATAAAATGTAAAATTATGTATTTTTAGATAAAATCTGTAAAATTATAAAAATACTATAAAAGTGAATAACTCTAAAATTTTATTTTTAAATAGATAATACTATAAAATACATATTTGAAAATGATCTAAGAAGTAAGAATGAACATGCAATGTGCAACTTCATGAAAGTGACACACCTAACTGACATGTTAAACTCACATTTACTTAGTGCACTATCATTCTTAAAAGTCGCATATACCAAGTGCAGAATTCGTTCATACACTATAAGAATTCCAATGCTAAATTTTTAAATGTTTTTTGAGATAATTAGAAAAAATATTTCTACTGAGTAAAATGCATCTTCTTTATTACAAGTACGAAAGTGCTATTTTGACAAAATCAGTATTGCTTTGTATTGAAAACTATTTTGCTCAACCTGAATGCCGCGCTGACCTATTATTCTCACATTTTATAAGTTGTTAACTTAAATTGATTCAATTTGAGGTGCGTCACGTAGGAAAAAAGTCGTAGATTTTTATGTACACTATAATTATTATCGTATTAATTATTTTCAATTCGTTTTTCAAAATTAAAAATTATATACGGTGCCGATCTGCAGCTGTCGGCCTATCAACCAACTTCGCCGTTCCTTCGAAAAATTTTTCAAAATATTTTATTTATTTTACTAAAGCCAATCACAAATTTTAATCAAAGAACCGGTTGCACCAAAAATCACTTTTAATTATTAAAAATTAACAACTTATAAATTAAATTCAGCGGACTCACAAATTAAACGTCTGCTGCTTCGGCCATTTAATGGCATTCAAAAAGCCCCCACTCTTTCATCTCTATTGCCAATATTATCATTTTAGTAAATATTCAAAATTAAAATATAAAATTTTATAAAATCATTTTAAAAATTACACTAATACAAATTTTTATATAAGATCATTTTCAAAACACGACAATATGGTATACACTACCGTCGGAAAGTTTGGAAGCAGACCATTTTTTCGATAAAACACTTATAATTTTAAAAGATTTAATTATTTTAATGCTAATATTAAGAAAATAGGTAAATAACTATTGATTTTATATCATATAACAAATAAATTATTATTGAAAAACATTCATAAATTTATTTTATCAGAATATCTACCTTTCGCACATATTACTGAGTTACAAATTCGGGGCGTTTTTTTTATTAAATTAATTAAATAATTCGGTGAAACATGTTTCCACACATCTTGCAGATATTTTCACATTATATTTTCATTTTGTGACAGGTGTTATTTAATTTTTCGGTACGATTCGTCCCACAAAAGCTAGATTGGTGAAAGATCGGGTGACTTGGACGGGCAAACCATTATTTGATGTACTCCAGTGGTTTGTTTGTCTGCCAAATGGCTTTTGCATGATCGGGAGGAATGTTTTGGATCATTAACCAGCTAAAAACAAAATTTTTTCTAACGATCCGCCGTTCAGACGGAACTAAATTCTCATAAAAAATTTTTAAATATTGCTATTTCCGCATTACTCCTTCTATTTTTACTAAATCGCCGACTCTATCACCGGCAAAACATTCCCAAACCATAGCACTGCACCCCCCTTTTCTTTCTGTGGGCGCTAAACACCGCTCTGCCATTCGATCGCTGGGTTTACATCGAATATGCACACGTCTTCTAAAACCAAATATTTTGAATTTCGATTAGTTTGTCCAAAGTACTTTTTCCATTGTTTTATCCATTAATTCAAATGTTGACAAGTACAAAAATGTCTGTTTTTTTTGAAAAATTGTTTTAGAAATGGTTTTCTTACCGCTACACAATCCCTTAAACCCCCTGAAACCTGCCGCCAACAACCGCGTTTTAACAGTTGTAACAGAAATTGGTTTATCTCGAATTTTATTCACCCTGTGGGTTATTTCGAGTGAAGTAAGTAGTTGATTACGTTTACATGTTGTAGCAATACAATTTTTTTTCTAACACTTTGCTGTTCGGTTTCTCTTCTACGCGATGTGGTGTAATGCACCTCTTTGCAAGATACATTTAATCTACTTGAAATTTTATGTTCTATTAAACTTTTATCATGTGTAATGCACAAATAACAGCACATTTTTCAATTGATATTTGATTTCTTTTCAAAATTTTTCAAAAATTTAACGATATTTATAAAAATTAAGTGCAAGTAAATTCACTACCCTAAAGAGTAAGTTCTAAACTAAACTATACAAATAAATCACTTTTCAGGAGTTGTCGGTACCTAGTAGTAATAAAAAAGAAAACAATAAAACCACATCTGGCTAAAATTTATTTGTGTTTTACCGAAACTTAAAATGCAGGTAAGTAATACCGCAAAGTAATAAAATTCAATTTTGTGAAATGTGTTTAAATAAAACATTATTTTTAAGTTAAAATACTACCAAAAATACTGAAACACTATGTATTTATAATGGCAATCAAAAATATTTAATTAAAAAAATTATAAAAAATTAATAATTAGATATTTCAATTAATTAATGCTTGCTTCCAAACTTTCCGACGGTACTGTATATTGCGATGTCTTCAGTTCTAATTTTTCAAGCCCTACGTTCTGGTGACAATTAAATGCGATGTACCCTTATTAACCATTTTACAAAATGTAAAATTTATCAATTTACAATTTAATTGTGGGTTTCTGGTAACATGCAAATCATTTAAAACTTTTGTTTTCAATTTATTTTAAAACGTGGTCTTATAAATTTGTCATGTACATAAATTTACCTTATGATATGGTCACAAAAAAGTTTGTGTGCAGCGGATTTGCGGGGTGCTTATCTTATCAAATGAAACTCGACTTGAAACAACTTTCAAATCACCAAAATCTTCCAATTTCTTCAACTTTCTTATCTTGTAACACTTCACAATCAAAATAACTCTTTTTATTTTAAAAACCAATACTTTTTATTTCAAAAACAATCATTAAATTCTCTATTAACTGATCGGGGAACAAAATACGTCCATCGTTTTTTACGCTTCTCGGCGTAAGGCCTTCTCTCTTTCGACGTTACCAACCTCGTACTCAAAATAGTATAATTTACAAATTTTATATACAGTTCGTAACAAAATTTAAAATCAAAACAAAATAAACTTTAAAATAATTTACAAATATAACGAAACAGAATTTCAATAGGATTTCAAAACACGACAATATAATAATATAGATAGATGATAGATAGATGACCCGAGCTATACTGATTTATAAATTTTCTTAATCTCAAAATTCCTCTTAGCTGGGTGTACATCCATTATTTTAGCTATGAACTCTTGTAGTTGAAGTTTAATTGTAAATTAAAAATGCTCAAGTTTGTTACCTTTCATGTGGTATTGGACTCTCGCTTCGCATATGGTATTCCAGCTGGCGTCTGGTCAAACAAATTTGTTTGTGCATTTCATGCGCTGAACGACCAAAATTATCACAATTTCTTCCAATTTTTCCAATTTATTAGCACTTCATTTTATTAATTAAATGAAAAAAAAAACCACTTAACTTAATTTATTTTATTAATTTATAATCAATTAACATTTTAAACTTTTATTGCGGGAATAATGTTCGTCCGCTAATCTACTCGACGTGAAGGCGTTAGCCCAAGTCTGTCTATTCAAGCCTCACTCTTTTCTACTTTTTCGTTCTTCCCACCTTATTTACATAGCAAATAATTAACTAACATTTTTATATACAATATTATAAATAAATAAATAATAAAACAAATTTTAAACTTTAAAATAATTTTCAAAATAAATGAAATTAATGTTGTTTTGGTTTTCGAAACACGACAATATATTCATTCAACTCAACTCATTCAAAAATCAAAATTTGAGAAATTCTTAAAGTGCGTAAACCAATTCTACATTTTGTATAATATCACTAGTTCAGATCTAGGCTGATCATCAGATCAGCACTTGGGGAACGAAAAGCTGCATTTGATTATAACTTCAAATCTCACTTTTTGTATATGCAACTGATTTAAATTTAAATGATGACGTGGATTAATCAAATTACTTTAGTTTCGCTGATCACCGGCAGTAAAATAATGTTAATTGTAGATATACAAACACACATTCAAGATACATATTAGCTCCCAATAAAACAAGATTTTTGGGTTCAATGCTTTTATAAAGGTAAACTAAAAAGAATAAAATAAATAATTTTTGCATTTGAGTTTATCTCTATTAAATCAATCAACTAGTAAAACTTAGTTTTTGCTTATTTGTTTTATTTTTTCTGAATTATTGTTATTATAGTTAAAAAAACACGCCCATTATATTATGAAATATGTACCTACTATTTTTATACTGGTAATAAATAATTTGCAAAAACACCCATTTTTAGAAATAAAACACCCATTGGGTATTATCGTTTTAAAGAAAGGGTTATTAATAAATTTCGTTACGCATGAAAAGGAGTAAAATTTTTGAAGATTACAAAAGTTGGGATTTATTTACAAGAAAAAAAATAAAGCACATAGAATTAATGAAAATTCACCACAAAAAACTTTAAGAATTATTTTTGATTTGAGGGCTACATCAATAAAATGCAGATCAAAAACCATAGAAAAATTGTGAAAAACTGTTTCCATCTAAAACAAGCAATAGTTTGGTACGGTTTTTGGGCTTACGGTGTCTTGGGTCTAAGTTTTTTAGAAAGATAGAGATTCAACGGTTTCAGTCAAATAAAATCATCAATGAAAAGCGAATAATAAAAAAAATATCTAAAAGTTGGCAAAAAATTAATCTTTTACACCAAATGATAATTTAAAATAAATTAAATACTAAATTGGAATTTCAAATAGGGATTTATTTTAAATTAAAATATGTGTGCAAGTTGAAAGCTCTCAATACAATTGTGATTTATCTTGTTAAGTGTATGCTTGAGTAACTAATTTTCTAAAATATAAATTGCCGACAAAAGTTTGTTGATAAATTGTTTTAAAGTGTAATATATTTTTAAATATCCTTTAGATTTGGTTGGACATGTGTTGCGTTCTTTTTTGTTTAGAACAAAGTAACTTTGGCGATGCGCTTAAATTATTGTTGCACTACACAAACTTTTGATTTAGAAAAATTTATTTGCTTCGACCAAATATTTTACAAACGCACTTAATTGCGATGTGATAAGCTTTGTTAGCTTCTAATTTCAAAATATTTTACTTTCTTATTTCAATTACTTTTTTAGTCATTGATTAAAAGTTCTTTTAAATTTATATTATAATAATAAAATTTCAATGATTTGTTTATTTACTAGTTACAATTTAATTTCTTACCTGTATTTAATAATACCTACGTATGTTCTAGTATGAAAATTACTTCACTACATACTACATATTGTTTTCATAAGGTGCTTGAACAAATAATTTAAACTCACTTCTATTTAAAACCAAATCAAATGTAATATGTATATTAACTTTTCAATGGCAACGTAATTATACTAATTTGGAAATTAAAAACCTTTAATTGCTATTTAAGTATTGCAATGCTTCCAGCTATGAAAATTTGTAAAATTTTATCTTATCCAAAAATATTCACGCTGGGGTAGCATCCATTATTAATTGTAGCAATATTCAAATTATAAATTTTAAATATATTTTTTAGTTTAATTTAAGGTATAATTTATTTTCAAATGTTTCGTTTTATAGGTAATTAATTAAAAAAAAAAAAAAATTAAAAAAAAATCAAATTTGTTTTCTTCATACACTTTCACTTAATAAAAACAACTTTTTTTTATAAAATTAAATTACTTTTTATTCTTCAAAATCATTAAAAATCAAATTTATGTGGGACGAACAAATTATCACGTCCGTCCGCATTCAGCACAACGGTCTGGAGCCTCTTCTTTTCTTACTTACCTCTCGCACGGATACCAACACAATTCTTTATACAATTTCTTGTTTACAAGTAAAACTTTGTGTACAGTATGCTTACAAATTAAAATAAAATTTTTAATAATTTACAAAATAAATAAAATAATGTTTTTAACGTTTCAAAACACGACAGTATGTAAATCTATATGTGCAAATATTTGTGCACATTATTGTTTTGCATTAATTTAAAGTCCAAAACCTAATAATAATATAGAATTTTTTAATATGTGGAATTTTATACAACTTCAATTTTAGTTTATTTCGAAATTATTTTCCACTGTTAAAATTAAAGTTTATTTTACGTTTTGTTGGAGATTATAGACTTTTGTTTATTGGGAATATAAATTTATTTAACCAAAAAAGTGGGTTAGTTTAAGACACTTTCTCCAATGTGTTATTACTATAAGTGAAAATAAATACATTAATTGAAGTTATTTTACGGTATTTTGTCTGAAATACATAGTTATAGGGAAAGATAGATTATCTAATTAATTAATAAAAATCGAAAATGGCATATTGCGATAAAAGAAAATTAAATTAAATTACATAAAATATTAATGAAACCTTACAAAACCTTTGAACGGTCATACATCAAAAGTAACAATTTTGAGTTTGGTCCTTTTAGCATTGGAGCCGGAGGGCTGAATGCCGAGTTAAGGATTTCGTGAAGTTCACGGTTTAAATCATTAAATCACTAATTTGTCTATAATTTCAATAGCTTTTTAATCAAATTTTTAATAAGATTACATAGGTGTATTACAAAAGTATTCTATCCTCTACTTTTGTACTAGTTTAAAGGTCCAAATGGTATCTGTATTTCAGTTAATAGAAAAAGTTAAACACAACAATAGTAATTATCACGCAAAGCCGACATGTCGACACTCCCAAAGTTTCAACTTCGCTGACCTGTAACCTGTAACAGATTTTAGCCATTATTCGTAATAAATAGTTCACTTGGTTTATAATAGAAAACAGTTATACACAATATTGATGAAATATTACGTGTCATTGTTTTCGTTTTACTTTTCATTATATGAATATATGCATTAGCAATCATCGAAATGAGACCATAAATTATTGAATATTTCAATAATTTTAAAAGATTGATTATTTTAGTTTGCCTTTTTCATTTAATTTATAGACCATCAAGTTCTATTGTATAAATAATATTCATGCATTTAATACCAAAAATATTAATAATAATTTTAAAATTTAATTAAAAAAAGTTTTGGCGTGTGAATAAACAGCAAATATTTTATTGGAGAGTGTATATCTTCCAAATCTTCCAGATTTATTTTAGGGTTTTCTCTACGTAGCTAACCTTTACTTAGTTTGAAAAAAGAATCATTTAATTTAGATTATAAATTATAAAATCAATTTTTACCAGTTTACTACAAATGTTTGGGATTATTATCTTGCTTAAAATAATAGATTCTTAGCATTTTCTCATAAGAGTTTTTCAATTAAATGATATCGTTAAATCGTCACAGATATCCACCATTTCTATTTTAACGTTAATACAGTATCTCTCTTTCTCGGAGTCCTTAGCCCTACGTAAGGGCATAGTGACCACTTCTTTTTCAGAAGGGTTCTCTTGGCAGATACCTCGGTAGTTTGTCATTGCTTACCGAGGGAAGACGGTCAGAATAAAGTTTTTACTTTGCTCGGGATCGAACCGAGGATCTCGGCTTAGCAGTCGACGCACATAAGCATCAGGCCATGACCGTCTTCAAATACAGTATACTTTGAATCAAATATATTATTTACAGGCCTTTTTATATATTATCTATACTTTATTAATGCTTTAAATTTAATATATTGATTAAATATTATTATTTTAAATTTAATATAAACTGCAAATGTGATAGGTATCTGGTTCGATCTTGGACAAAGTAATAAATTTATTTTAGCCGTTTTGCTTTCTATAATCTCATGATTTCCAGTACATTACCATTCAAACATGAAGTTTCGTTTTATTAATATCAGTGGCGTTGCTTCACATTAAATAAGCATAATGAAAATTATTCATTCGTCGGCGTACAAATAATGATTTTTTGATCAATACAATGAATCTTTTGTTTTCATATTTCGACAGAGGACTTACAACGTGGTTCATATATTGGAGTATCCTTTAGAGCAAAGTGCACTTCTTAGCTGACCATAAAATAAATAATGTAATAAGAAAAATTTTAACTAACCTTAATTTTAAAAAGCTCCGTTTAAAACATTTTTCTAATTTTAAACTTTAATTACTTATAACACAAAAGATTATTAATTCTATAGTATAAATGGTGAAGTGCTTTTAAAACAAATTAGATTCTTTATTTTCTAAAAGTATTAAATACATTAATTAATTATTATAGTAATTAAGTAAAAAATTTTCTTTCGGATATTGGGAATTTACATTAACTAAACGCCACCATACGTTTAAAATATTAACTACGTTAGGCGGTATAACCCAGTATACTTTGCATAAGTTTCTTATGTTTCTTATGGAAGATATACATATTGAAGTGATGTGAAATTTAAAAAAATTGTTTCAAAACAAAAAACAGCCTCACCTTCTGGGTGCCAATTAAAAGTTTAGATGAAATTTTCCAATATAATTCCAATCCATAAACCATAAAAATTACCACGGCTAGCTGGTTCAGTCGTCGTGCAAGTATCGTCAGGGGTGAGTTCACACGTAAGTCTTCATTAATGACGGAAGAAAAATACCCTTCCAAAAATAACCAGTCCAGAATGCAAAATGTTAAATAAATTTTTATTTTTATTTGAAGGGAACGAAGTTTGCAAATTTAACTTATCTAAAACGTCGCCTTATCAAATAAACCATTTGTTCCTTTAAATGCAATTTTTAACTTTCCAATTTTAAGTATCCAAATCGAATTTATTATTCAAAATATTCTTTTTTCCAAAAATTAATCATCCAAATCAACTTACTACCGCTCAGTAGCCACTTATAAATAATATCCAAATTAATTCCAAATATCAAAAATATGCTTCCAAAATAACACGCAATCATGCAAACGCACAAAATTCACTTTATTTAATCAATCAAATTAAAATATTACTTACAATTCTTAAAATTATCAAAACTCAGCGTATCAAAAATCAAATTCAGCGGGCATACAAAATCTTGCACCCGCTGTCGGCCATAGTTGGCCAAAGAAGCCACGAATTTCGTGTCATTATTCAATTATACAATTATAAATTTTTATACCTTGTCGAGGTTCGAACCTTCGACTTCATATTAGCATTCATTCGCTAAATCAATCACGCCACCCTACCCACCTAACCAATTCTACAATCTTACAACTTAATTATTATAGCCAATATTTCACCAAAATGCATAGGGTGAGTCGCAATCATTTTGAAACACCACAATATGTGTTTGTTGCTGTTGTTGGTGTATTGTAGTAATAACACAGGAATAATGTGTTAACATGTGTACATTTCTAATACAAAACAAATCATGTTATACCGCCTAACAAAGCCATTTCGCCAAAACGGTTGCGCCCTCATCGGTAAGGTAAAATCCCAATAGTAGCCTATGTGTGCATAACTTTTCTGATTGGCCGATTGGCTGATTGAAGAGTACTGAATACTCCCCAAAAAAGTAATTTAATAATATTAAAAATTGAACCTAATTGAGAAAAAAAAGTGCAAAAAAATTATTATGGTTTCCAATCTCAATCTCATTGTCAGATGCAGAACTGCTGTTGATAATTTAATATTTTTAAAATATTTATTGATTACTATAATTATTATAAAATAATAATAATTGTCAGCGTGAGATGTTGTTAAATGGGTTTCTAATTGTACGGATTCTTCTCTTCTCTTCCTCTTCCTACTATTGCGAATATTAATAATAATTCTCATTACTCTTTAATGCAACCAATCATTAAATATATTAAAAATGTTCTTTTTGTGATATGACCGTACTTTTAATACAATTTGATCATCAAATCAACCAATTATTGATAAAAAAAATTATTTATAAAATATGAGTTATTTGAAAGAAAGACTTTTATAAATCAATAAAAAAATTACATATAACAAAAAATTGTTGGTGCGTAATAATAAGCTTATATGTCAAATCGTAACAAAGCTTACCAAATATCATTAAAAATATTGACTGAACAATGGAACAAATATTTTTTTAAATTGAATCAACTCTTCATAAAATATTTTCCAAGTTTAATATTTTAACAGCCTTATAATAACAATGTTTTTAATAAATTAATGAAATTTCAAGAAATAATATTCAATAAAAATAAACAAAATTAAATTAATTATGAAATTAATATACTATGTGTATGTACAGTTTTGAAAAAAAATGTTACACCGGGAGAAAGAATATGCAACAATAGAAAATGAAAATTAATATTACTTAGCAAATTTTTTGCAATATATTGAAACAGTGTTTAAAATTTAAAAATGAAGTGAGATGATCAAGTTTTCAATTTTAGGCACGTGTTGAAAAGGATTATCTAATCCACACGTAATCTGATATTGACACGTTGATACATATTTTATAACTTAAAATCTATGCGTCGAATAAAACCGTTATTTATCTCTTCAGTGAAATGAAAACATTTTGTATTTGATAGGGATTTCATAAAATATTTAGAGCAGATCCGATGCGATAATTTTAATCATAAAGACTACGGTTGTTAGAAGAGTAATATATGTATTATAAAAAAATATGTCTTATTCCTGTATTATAAAAATTTTCCGTATTATGTTTTTCACCATGTTTTACTTTATGAGGTGGCTTTTTGATTAGCAGCTTAAGTTTCCATTTATAGTTATGAAAACATTTTATATCGATCTGTGGTTTATTCAGAATTTAAAAATATTAAGAATCGGAAGTAATGTAATTTAAAAATAGAAAATGGTTGTTTTGTTGAGTTTTACAATGCATAATTTTATGTATTGTGATTCATTAAAATGAAATATTATTTAAAAATAAAATTTAAAAATAAAAATAAAATTTAAATTATATAATAATATTTTACAATTCTTGCATTTCGAGGTTTTCATCAGAGCGTGAGCATGTCCTGAAAAATTCATCGCTCAAACTAAAAATAATAATAGAAATTTAGTCTAAACGAGAAATTCGAGTTAACAATTACCTATTTTTCATGAGGTTCTATTGTTATGAAGTAATCTCTAATTTAGAAAACATTCATTTTATCTTTTATTTGTGCAACGAAAACTCATAGAAGTGTGTAACGAAAATGTTTATTTTTTAAAAATATCTTACTTTTTTATATCTTTTCAGATTATTATAAAACATAATTCAAATTAACTATTACAGTTACATTGTGCGATGATATCCTAAAAAAGATAAAATAAGTTCCGTGTCGTAATATTGCTGTAGTATTTAGCTACGCTCTTTTACATTTCAAAGAAAATACTATAAAATCTAGAACTCCGGCAAGAAACTCTAGTACTTTTTGCAAAATTCAATTAGACATCTTTTAATGTAATATCTTGACTGTAAATCAATTATTATATCGTTCTTTTCCATAGTTACCCAATCTCATAATTCAAAATAATTATTCTTCTTTTCTGATGTTGGATAAAAGTGTTATCACATACGTAGGGGGATCTATAGCTTAACATGAACGCAGAAACACGAAAAGTGTAATAATAAGTTTTTTTTTTGAGATTACACAATTATAAAAGATTGGAAAATAATTATTGCGAAAATATAATTTCGTGCAGAATACATATAAATTCTTTGTAAGACCAAGCATTGAAAAAGGTAAATTTGGAGTAGCAATATAATATAATACTCAAGCTACGTAGTTCAAACTTTACTTAAGGGAATAAAGTTCATGCCAGTGCATTGAAATAAGGCGGTTTAAGCCTTGAAACTTATGGGAGTACTAAAACTATGTAACAAATGTAATACTTTTTTAACCATCTTAACGATTATGCTTTTTTAAAATTGAAATAAAAATTTGATTTTATTTTAATCATTTTTAATTTAGAAATCTAGAAATTTAGAAATATTCAGAAAACTAAAATTGTGTTAACGTTTTATGTAAAATAAATTAGATTAAAAATCTCGCGCCGAGTTCTCGTTGCGGTCAACTATTCGCGACCATGTCGCCCACCGCCGCGCAGTATCCGCGGGTAAATCGTCGTGAAACCATGCGTATTTTGCTACCACCATTTCCCTACAAACTTATAACGTATTATTATAAGTTTCTTTTGTTAATTAGTAATTTTTTAATACGTCGCAACGAATAGTGGTAATTATTATTAATTAGGTCTAATCAATATTAATATTACCTAGCGACTAAAAACTACAACGCTTCCATTCTCAGAAACTTTTTTTCATTAAAGAATGAAATTAATATTTCATAATTTAAATAACGATCACATTTTCTTAGTTTTTCACTTACTATGAGTAATTATATATTTTCTTAAAATCAATTTATTTTAATTTTTTACGTTAAGTTAGACTTTAATGTTCTTATATTTAACATTTATTTTGCTTTTTAGCTAATTAGTAATATTATATCTTTTTAAGGGGGCAAGTACCGGTTTAGTCTGGCAAGTACGGTTCATTGCGATTTATTGAGCTACAGTAATGTATAATATGTAGGTATACTTGGTATTTAAATATAATATTTTAGTAATGATTAAATATTTGGGGAATTAATATATTCTTGGCAAAAATATATTAATTCCCTGTTTAATTAAATTTTGTCTAATGAACATATAAATTTAATTATAGTATTAGTCTATCGATATAATTAATTATAATACATCTAAAATTAGGTATCCATGGTAACGCCCCCTCTATTTTTGGTAAATTCATAATATACTTTGTAACTTAAAAAGTAAATACAAAAATAGCAGGTTAATTTCTAAAAAACCTCTCTAAAAAGGAATATCTTCGGAGGCTTCCAAATTATATGGCAATGCATTGGATATTTTAATATTTCTTTTTAATTACAAAGAAAAACATTAAAAATAAATGAGGGAGACCCATATACTCTACTATTAAAAGAATGAGTACCAATTTGACATATTGCAATTTTTTGCTAAATCCTGGCCTATGCCAATTCATTCGTCAAATAAGTTCCCGTTCCTGAAGTATAGAAAATTAAATGACTTTTGAAATACAAATTTGACCCTTAAGTATCAAGTATCACCACTTACTTGTTTATTGATACTAGTATAAAATCATATTGCATTTTATATTATTGCTGTAATATTATATTAAATTTTCTTGGCTCGGATTTAAACTCGATCCTATTAGTTATATTATATTATGAGCATCATCCACTGCGTTACGAAGGCAATCGAGTTTATATTGCGTGGATCTGCTGTAGATATGCAAATTTGTTGGTAATTTTAAGAGCTCTACAAGTTAAAAAGTTTTGACGCTTTTATCAATTATACAAGGTACTTCGGTGATAACATTGAGATCACATTTAGTTACCTACTTAATATTAAATTAAATTAAAAAAAAATTGTGAATTATAAAAACAAAAAAATAGAATATCTTTGTCAAGTTTGTTATTTATTATAGATGCTATATTGAATCGATATTAATTGGATAATATGCATCTTGTCAATATAATAGTCAGTCCGATATACGGAAAAGATAAAAGGAAAACACGGTACAAAAAGTATTAGATAACCTAAAAACATTGTAATTGTATTCCATTAGTTTAGTGTATGATTAAGTGTATTATTTGTACATAAACGAAGCAATTAACAATGAGTAATTAAATTAATTTCCAGTTCGATTAGTATTGAATTCCAGGAATCGTAACAATACTGTCAATAATTCAGATCTAAAATTTTATTATCTTTTAAATTAATCTCTTATTTTATATTATACAAAAAGGCCAAACTATCTCCCAGCTATAAATGATGAGTCAATACAGTGAAACTAGATCGGGTTTCATATATTTTTAGGTTGCTAAAGAATTTGGCCAATCAAATCGGGTTTAGTACAAGAGAGAAACAGAAACGGAGTTTTCTATGTAATTTAATGTAAAATATTTTATCAATAATTAATTTATCATAACAAATAATTTTATTTACTTTTTTTTACAAAATTTAGTACTTGTATTCTTATATTCGTCAAGGTGGTCCTTGCGGTATAATCGATTTACCAAAAAGAAAAATTAAAATTTTTGTATTATTATTAAGTTGTAAATGTAGCGTTAAAAACTTCCATAAGGTCTTTAAGAAAGTATAGTTACCTCCATTAACCCCTTTCTTTGGATGTGCATTCTTAAATCAACAATGCTGTGTAGACCAACTTGCAGAAATTCCAACGTACCGAGAAAGCCAGTTAGCCTACTTTGGAGAGCTTACTGCTATCTTTCAATCACATCCCCTAATGCTAGGCTTTAAAATAAGGGGTGGTACAGGGAGAACGATAAGATGGTCCTTTTCAAAACGGAATATTAAGGATAATGCAGACAATGTAACTACCGTGCTTTATTTTAGCACATCTAACAGTTATCTCGGGTACGATCAGGCTTAATGAAATTACTAGCATTCAATTTATGTAGGTTTACTCAAAATATTGGCCCAAAGAGTTATCTTTTAAAATAAAATTACTTATGTGCTGAAGGGTACTCCACATCTTCAGTCTCAGAGGTTAAAATTTTGTATTTTCAGATCAACATACTTTTATAGGTTGCGGTAGTGCACACCAGAGGGTCTGGGGGATATGAAATACCTTCTAATACTTCAGGAATTATATAGATTTCCTTATGGATTCAAGTTGAAAGTTTTAAATACGCACCCAAAAAGCACATAATATAACCATTAATTCAAATAATCTCTGTATTTTAGAATTGTTTAACCTCTTTCCTGTGATCTTAATAGCGGTGCTGTCTATCTGTTCAACACTAAGACAATGAATTTGACTTTTGCTTATCTTCATTAGTGTCAAGAAAAATGCATTACTCCTGTAGTTTAGTACGGATATTTTTAGTTTTTTTTTTTAACTCAAGGATAATTTTAGCCAGTCTTGGTAGGTAGTCTACCTGAACTGCATCCAGTTTAGTTCTCTTCAATACTAATGGGAGGCTTGTTATTATAAATAGAGCCTATCGAAAGTGAATGCTGATTTAATACAATTTTCTACTGTTATGGTAAAACTATCTAGTAAAGCCGTAAAGTTGCTTTCAAAACACTTGGTATCCTCTTTGTAGATGATTGTACTTAATCCATTTAAACTATCTAGCTGAGTCCGTAAGAACTTTGTTTCCTTTTCCCAATTGCTCAACTGTTTTATTTTACAGAATCTCATAGATTTCCACGTAGATCAAAAACATGTAGGTGTTTGCATTCATCCAATTTTTCAATGACAGCCGTTATCTTGATACCTTGATATAGATATCTTGATATGGATTTAAGTCTTCGATCCAAATACAGTATGCCAAAACAGACCCCTGTTTAACATCCTAACAAATATTAAAAAACTCCACAAAAAAGAGTTTTCATACCATGCGATTCACTGTAAACTTCTGTATATTAAATGAATTAATAATTTTTCAAAGATTTTTACCATTTTTTGTACTGTTACAACCAAGTTTTAGTGCATCTTGTGTGAAAAGTTAGCATAACTACCGAAAACAAAATTCTTAATAAAAGTTGTTAAAAAAAACTTATCAGTACATTTAGCAAAAAAGCCTAAAAGTTTTTTTTGTTACGCCATTGTGGCTAACTGATTGTTAGTATTGACATTAAGAATGTTCGTGTTGACCTTATACTCTTCATTTAATTAACAGATGTTTGAAAAAAACTATCAAATCTAAAACCTTTCGGTTGATAATATAAAATTTGATTGGATGTTTTTTTTCTTATTTTTCCCTGTAAGTAAAATTTTATTATAATAGTGGACTATTTAGTCCGTGTGTCACTAACGAGAAAAATTCGAGAGCATTTCTAGAATTGTAATTTTCTATCGGTGTTGTTATATATTGTGTACCCACCAATAACCACGTGACAGGTTCTTCTCACGTAAAATAAACTATATTACAATTTTTATCTTTTATTGACGAAATCTAATTTACAAGTTTTATTTAAAGTTTTCTAAGTTAAGTTCCTACAAATGTTTAAATATTTAATCATTCAATTTACGTGACAAATTTAACTAAAAGAAATAAAAATAAACATTTAAAACTAAAATGCGAACAAAAAACTTTAAAGTTTTACTACTACAAAGTTTCATGTTTAATTTTATAAATTTCTAATACTTATTTGATTTTTTTAAGTAGGGAAATTACTTTAAGAAACCAAAAGTTAGATGTAATTAAGCAGTAAATTTTTAATAACATATTACAAATTTAAACATTAAATTACATTACGAATTTAAATATAAAGGGTTTTTTAAATTGAAACGCTACGAGGATGAGGTAATTTAAATGCTTTTATTTATAATGAATAAATTTACATTAATATATTTTAGTCTTATTTTAAAATTAAATATTATACAAACGTTTCTACCTATTTAATTTGGCTAAACCAAATTGAATTAAACGCAAAGAATTTTAAATTAATTTTAATATTATCCATTCGACCAAATGCAATCATAATGTAATTCCCACCGAACAAAGTTTTCAGTAGAACTCTCAAAGTAAAAATTTTTCCACGATTTTACCATTATAATCCTGTTTAAATAAACTGTTAGGTAATTTGTAATAACTTCATTATAGTGATTACTAAAAATACGGAATTACCTAATAATGGAAATTATTTTTGGAACAATGTCACTTCCATGCATCAACCGTAAAACAGCTATAAACCTTGTCGTAAAGTTTGTAATGTACCTTCTCGTTTTACTGTCCTGAAAATTGCAATATGAAAAATAGGCCCCGTAATTTTTTCATCGAACTTATTAATTAATTGAAATAATATTGTAACGAAAATTAAAACGTTTATTTCTTTTCAAAGGGCTAATACAAATATTTACAAATACGGTTTCTAACAATAAAACGATTACTAACTAAAATTAACACTAACACTAATTTACACTATAATTTATTTACACTATAATTTATATTTAACACTAGGTCTATATTTATTTAAACACTCTGTATACTCTATAAACTGTATAGTTTATCACTTCACTGTATTTATGTTCACTTGATTTATGTTAAAACTCGCGCGTTCAAACTAGAATTGATTTGTGACAGGAAATCGCGCCAGCCTTCCAGAAAATTCCATAACCATCCAGGAATTTCTAGTCACTTCTTTGCGCTTCTCGATTGATATCGAAGCATTATTTGAATGACTAATGATGTTATCATGCATGACTCATCACACATGACGTCATACATTAGTCATCAAATATAATTAGACGTTCTTTCGTAACAATATTATTACTAATATTTGATAAAAATCGGTAATCGATTCATCCAAAAGTTATATTCTCATAAAATAGTAAAATTTTCTAAATTTCAAGTTTTAAATATTTCAGACATTATAAATTATTATCAGCTATATTTTTAGACGGTTTATCCAAAATACCTGTTAAGATTCCAATATGCCAGGGTAGATGTTTTTCTATTTATTATCCTGTGATTTCAGGTAGGGTGCAAACATTTCATCCTGGCAGATTACTTTGCATAATCATAATCATGCTGAGTGAAAAATGAAATAAAAATAAACACCGATTTTTTATTTAGAGAGAATATAAAATGTTTGTTATTTATTTCGTCCTGTTGAATGTTTGTTGCTACAAGAGCAAGTCTAAAAGGGTTTGTCCACTTTTTGACTTGCCCACGTATGAACTTTACCAAAGCTATTTATGTTAATAATATTAGTAATAAATATTTTGTTTTTGGCAGTAAAATAATGGAAGCAATATGGTGCAGCTTAAAAAATGCATTACTCGTATGAATACAAATTGCAATTTCGAGCAGGATAAGCTACTCCTAACCTTTCCATGATATTTGAATTATATGAAGGTGCACACCTGCGTTCGTGGTAAGTCAAATATTAATTTTAGTTTACTTTATCCTAGTTTATAAGCTTTAGTTCTTAGTGTTTACTTTTGTCAGAATAGATACAGATACCTCCAAGTTGTCTTCTGCATGAAATGTTCTAAGGTACGCAATTAATTTCAACTTAAATATTAGCACATCACATTTAAAACTTTATGAAACTTCCAGCTGGCAGTTATAAAATTAATTAGCGATTGAGAATGATAGATTTGCATAACAAATCTTATTGAAAGCTTTACAAATTAATTTTTCTTTGATGGTAATCTTTGTCCAATTAGCTAACATATTTAAAGATATAAAATTGTCTTCATCGGAAAATTTAATATTTGAAAATCATATTTGAAATGCTCATTTTAAATTCATTGTTAAAATTTGTGTTATCTGCAAATACATTCGTTTTTTTTATTATGTTTTTTATGAACCATTTGTATTTTAAAGTGCGTATAAAAAAACAGGTGCTAGGCTATTAAATAAAACAAATCTATAACATTTACAATTTATATGATTTATGAAAAAAGTTTTCAGATTCCTGTAAAGCTTGTTGAAAATTTGAGTGAAGTTTCTTACGATTATAGTGTAATAATACCGTAATCTTTATTAGGTTGTAGTATAAAGCCTTGGAATAAAAAACAAATTGATTAAGTAAAAAATTTGCAAATTTATTTTTAAATTATTCAACTTGTGGAAAATTTTAATAAAATGCTAAAAAGGAATAAAGTAATAACTTCAAATTAAATAGAAAACAATTGCAATAAAAAGGATAATAAAAAATCCGAGAGGTGCTTCAATCTAATTTCATCCCGTGAATTATTAAAATATTTTAAAATATTATAAATATAAATTGATTTCTAGATAAAAGAAATTGTTAACCTGTAAACCTTTTTTACCCATATAGTCTGGAATTGTGAACTAAGAATTCACAGCAAGAATTCATAAACTTGAAGAGAAGATTTTGTTTTCCTTTCACTGAAAGCCTTCAATATCAAATTTCCTATTTATTTGCAGGTTTGCAATTTTTGTTTTTTATTTCAATTTTTTTTATTATTTTTCGAAGAAAAATGCAAGTCTTCGATTAAACAAAACCTAAGCTGTTTTTTTTAAATATCCAAATATTTCAAAAAAGAAATATTTAGCGTGTCAATTTAAATTTCTTATTTTATTGTTCAGAAATGCGCAATAATTAATTTTCGCGTGGGCAAATGAGCGATGTATTTCTACCCTAAAATAAAATTCTATTACGTCATCGTTCAAACAAAAATTAAACCCGCAACAGTATTTTTATTTTCATTGAATAAATGTCATTTACAAAGTCTGATTTTTATATTTATTTAATTTTAAATATTAAGATAAATATTGAAATATAACCATTTTTGACAATTTTTGTATACATCAAAATTACATCCAAAATCTAAGATGTAACTTAAATAACCCAAAATTCACCATGTAATAACTTTAGGAGAAGACCCCATCAAGTGTAAATCTAGTATCGGGACAAGATAACAATTAAGCATAACGTTAAAAAGTTTGAATACAATACTTCCGATAGTTTATGCACTACAAATTCAAATTTTTTTTAGATGAGATAGCCACTTTCAGATCTAGGTTCACTTCACCGCAGTAATAGATTTTACCTTAATTTTACCTTAATAGAAAAGTAACAGAATATTACCGTGCTGTGTATCGTTTTCAGGAAAATATAAAAATATCTGAAAAAAACCTATTCTTGGAAAGAATCGAACCTGTGACCTTACAATCAATTGCAAACGCGTTACAATCTCATCAGCTAGAAGATTTTTAGATTATTATTGCATAAATAGGTGAAGTATTGTAATTTAAACGCTATTTTCTTAGAAACGGTTGCTCAAACACTTTCAAAAAATAAGGTTTTGCTTATTTTTAACCTACCAAAGCCTAATCCTGGAGTCCTAATCTTAGGGTTTCACTTGAGAAGTAAAATTAAAAATTGCGTCTTTATTAATAGAATTTGTAGTGTGTTTACATATGAACGCAACAAAAAAGGTTATTTATCTTTTTTGCAAGTGTGAATAATGCCACGAGATGTTAAGCTGAATATAGAGATTTTTCCTTACCGATGAGAGCGCCACTGTTTTGGCAAAATGGATTCGTTAGGCGGTATAACATGATTTGTTTTGTATTAGAAACGTACACAATCATGTTAACACATTATTTCTGTGTAATTAGTACTGTAATATACCAACAACAGCAAGAAACACACGTATCTACCATAAGAAACTTATGCAAAGTATACTGGCTTATACCGCTTAACGTAGTTAATATTTTAAGCGTGTGGTGGCGTTTAGTTAATGTAAATTTCAAATCATAATTATTATCTATCCTGAGTTGTACATACATACTATTTGATACGTTTTTAAAAATTGATCAAGATATAATAATCATATGAAACAATAGTATATTACGTGCCGAGGTGGAAATGCTTTATTACAGTCGAGCGCTAAGTTAGATAACTTAGGTAAGTGGGACGCTGAAATGAAGCTTGACACCAAAGTATGTATACTATTTTATTCACAATCAGTTTGTAAATAATTAAAAATCATCAAATTTCATTTTATTAAGGCACATTTTGTGTTAGTTCCATTTTTTGCCTACGACCTTGCAACATTGCAGGTTGGAAAGTGACCACTTTCCACCCTAAGATTGGGAAGTTAAACAAAATAGCTTTTTGATTAGTTCTCAAGTGAAAGTAAATAATAAACTGCAACTTTTTAAAAGTCACGGATGTGTCGATTACTAAAAAATGATTGTGATTAAAAAAATTAAAAATACAATACATATTGTTGTGTCCACACTAGGTGATGAAAATGGGTTGCGAACTTAACAATAAAATGACGGTATTTGCAACTAGAGGAACCACAAAGCAAAACTCTATTTTAACATTTTATTACTAGTGTGTGTTTTATTTTTATATATTCTTAATTTTGATTTCAGTGTTTGTTTAATATTTTATGTTTGTCTAGTTAGTAAGTTTTTTTGTTTCGAATTTGATTTTTATTTATGTTTGTATTATGACTCACGTAAATGCCGACAACAGCAATATTTTAAATACTAGAAAATCTAGATGTAAAAAAAAGAAGACAGTAAAAAAAAGATGGATATCCAAGGCGATCATTTAATTAATAAAAGAAAATAATTAATAATAAAGTAAGACAGAAAGATTTGTAAATCGGTCAGTAGAATAAAGTTGGAAGATAATAAATCAGAAGAAGATTTGTAAATCGGTCAGTCGAATAAAGTTGGAAGATAATAAATCAGAAGAAGATTTGTAAATCGGTCAGTCGAATAAAGTTGGAAGATAATAAATCAGAAGAAGATTTGTAAAGCGGTCGGTCGACGAAGGTTGAAGATAATAAATCAAAAGAAGATTTGTAAAGCGGTCGATCGACGAAGGTTGAAGATAACAGTGTTTTGTTTGTAGAAAAGCTGGGGTCGGTTATTTGCGTGAGTTTTAATTTTGCTATTGTTTAACATTTATTACTATTTTTTTTACATTTTAAAGTTGCAAATAAAAATTATAAAAAACCGTTATTTTATTGTTTACTTGTAACAATTTCCACATTCGAGAACCTACGTAATCCCAGTAAAGAGATAAGAGGCGCGCATAAGGTCGCAGCATAAATAATTGGCTCCCAACGTCGAGGCTCGAATAAAAATAGTTACATGCAAAGCAATAAAAAAAAAAAAAAAATAATTTTAAAGGTCTAAAATTACAAATATCAATCACAAAATTTAATATAATTTAAATAACTATGATTACAAGAAGTAAAAATTTAGATTTAATAACAGAGGATGAGGTAGAAGGAGAAAGGGGGGATGTTGAATTAGAGCAAATGGAAATAATCGCGCCGGATAAAAACGAAAGGGACGACAAAACAATCATGGAATTCTTGAAAAGTATGAATGCTAAAATGGATGAAAACACGAAAGGTATAAAAGAAGAAATGAATGCCAGATTTAATAACTACTCCAAAGATATGGATGAAAACACGAAAAGTATAAAAGAAGAAATGAATGCCAGATTTGACAACAACTCCAAAGATATTAATGCTAGATTTGATGACAACAAGAAAGAATTAAACAATAGAATAGATAGTATAAATGAAAGATTTGACGGGATGGATCAAATGATCAAAGAGGAAATGAGTGAAAGATTTAATAAAAAATCCAAAAAAATGGATGATGAAGAAGTTGTTGAAGAGGAAGTCGTGGAAAGAGAACCGCAGATTACCTTTTCGGATCCAAATGAACGAAAATTGGCGAGGAAGTTGAGGATCGAACGACGACTCGAAGCAATGAGAAAACAAAACATGCCAGAAGGAGAAGAAAAAGAAGTTGTAGTCGAAAATACTCTTCTGCAAAAACAGTTAGAAAAAAGTTTTAATGCACTAGAAAACTTAACGGTGGATGATAATGAAGTCGTTTCGAACGTCATGCAGGCTAGCGATTCCAGAGAGGTCGATCGAGGCGAGAAAGAATGGGCAAACCATCAGTTAATCGTAGCCAAATTGGAAGAAGAAGCAGAAAAGGCCGAAGAGAAATTCAACGAAATAGCAGACAAATGGCTGTCGATCATGAATTACAATGATCCGTTGAACATCAACGATGAAATTAAAGCTCAAAAAGACAAATATGCGAAATTTTACGGGGATAATAGGGTTAACTCTAAAATTTTTATTAAAAGTTTAGGGAATTGTACAGGAAGGGTTAAAGATGAACAGCGGTTAAAGAACATTATACGGGCAACGATGAAGGGGGATACCGAGATTAGGTACTACATGGTAGTAGAAAATATGGGGACATTCGCGCAATTTGGGGTAATGTTTTTGCGGAAGTATTGGGTGGATGAAAAAGAACAGGTAAACGGAGGAAGGTACAAGAAGTACGAAATATTCCAGGAGAACTACGGGATAAAGAAATTACGGGTCGGCATCGGTTAAATTTCCGATTACCTGGAAAAATTCTAAAAAACCTCACATTTAGGTTCAAGCTAGAAATTAATAATTAAATCACTTTTAGGCCCAAGTTGGAAATTAATAACCAAATCAATTTTAGGCAAAATTTAGAAAAAATAAATAAATTTAAAGAAACGTCAAATTTAATAAAAAATGTAGCAGGCAGATCAAAACAAACAAATGTAAAAATAAATTCAATAACATACGTCAATAAAATAGTTGATTGCGAAAGACGATATTTAAACCAAATAAGTCAGTTATTATTGAAACATAATAAATTATTTAATGAAGAAGAAAGAATAGCAGTTGGATATGAGCACAAATTAGAGATCACTGACGAGAAATTATTTTCGTGTAAAACATATCCAATTCCTTTAGAGGAAGATTCAAGGAAGTATACAGGGTTTAGTTTAGATGGGGTAACTTTCTGTTTTAGAGTCATACCGTTTGGTTTAAATACAAAGTTCTCACCATGGTATTTGATGAAGAATGCAAATCCACATCGACCATGGGTAGAAAATTTAGAAGAAAGAAATTTTAATGAAGACATGTTAAAGGCAAGAGAAAATCTGCACCGAATTTCAACAAAATATGAAGAAAGAATGAATCGCAATATTCGAAAGAAACTATCATTCAATATAGGGGACACGGTAGTTATAAAAAGTCTGCGAACCGCAAATCGAGCACTTAATATTTGTGCCAAACTATCCTTACCATTTGAGGGACCTTTTTACGTAAATAAAAAAATAAATGAAAATGTTTATGAGCTAAAATATGAAGAAGGGAACATTCGGGGAAGGTTTCACATAAACCCGATATATCCATTTAAAAGGCAAACGTCAGAAGAAGAAGAGGAAGGAGACAGTGAAGAGGAACAGTAGAAGAGAAAGAGTGGTAAATTTATGAAAAGGGGAGTACGAATGATGGTAAAAAGTTTTTTTTTATATATTTTTTTTTATTTTGATATTCAAGTTTAGAAATTTAAAATTGAATTAAGGCAATGCTTGTTAACTTTTTGACATTCAAAACAAAGTTCATTAAAGATCAAAATTGAGAAACGTTTTATTAAAAAAAAATCCCGTGAAGGTTTTATATTTCAATTCGATTTTGATTTTTGTTTTAATAAAACGGAGGGGAAATGTTGTGTCCACACTAGGTGATGAAAATGGGTTGCGAACTTAACAATAAAATGACGGTATTTGCAACTAGAGGAACCACAAAGCAAAACTCTATTTTAACATTTTATTACTAGTGTGTGTTTTATTTTTATATATTCTTAATTTTGATTTCAGTGTTTGTTTAATATTTTATGTTTGTCTAGTTAGTAAGTTTTTTTGTTTCGAATTTGATTTTTATTTATGTTTGTATTATGACTCACGTAAATGCCGACAACAGCAATATTTTAAATACTAGAAAATCTAGATGTAAAAAAAAGAAGACAGTAAAAAAAAGATGGATATCCAAGGCGATCATTTAATTAATAAAAGAAAATAATTAATAATAAAGTAAGACAGAAAGATTTGTAAATCGGTCAGTAGAATAAAGTTGGAAGATAATAAATCAGAAGAAGATTTGTAAATCGGTCAGTCGAATAAAGTTGGAAGATAATAAATCAGAAGAAGATTTGTAAATCGGTCAGTCGAATAAAGTTGGAAGATAATAAATCAGAAGAAGATTTGTAAAGCGGTCGGTCGACGAAGGTTGAAGATAATAAATCAAAAGAAGATTTGTAAAGCGGTCGATCGACGAAGGTTGAAGATAACAGTGTTTTGTTTGTAGAAAAGCTGGGGTCGGTTATTTGCGTGAGTTTTAATTTTGCTATTGTTTAACATTTATTACTATTTTTTTTACATTTTAAAGTTGCAAATAAAAATTATAAAAAACCGTTATTTTATTGTTTACTTGTAACAATTTCCACATTCGAGAACCTACGTAATCCCAGTAAAGAGATAAGAGGCGCGCATAAGGTCGCAGCAATATTATAAAGTAAATCGAAATAGACATTTATTAAGTCGTGTATAATAGCTAACTTATTTAAATAGATACATATCAACGCAATATATTATAAAAAAAGTGTGTAGACAAAAAGTTTTAAAATTAAAACTAAATGACATGTAATTTACTATTATGATAAAAAACTACACTTCTTGAAAATTATTTATATTTACTTATTATATAAATATTTAGTATACTAATTTACACGTTTAAGCAGAATTCATCAAGATATTATGCGAATAAAAAAATATATTATAACAGAATGAAAGGAGACGATAAAATTAAAATATATAATGTCATAAGTTGAATTAACTAATCTTTGCAAGATCAGTAGCAATATATTTTAACCAGTGCTTTATACAAAATTTTATCTTCTAACACATCTTATTCAAAATAGAATATTTTCATTTGAATTGACAGATTATTTTGCAGCATACTGGTATAATTGCATAAATTGAAACAATAGTATATTACGTGCCGAGGTGGAAAATGCTTCATTACAGCCGAGCGCTAAGTTAGTTGACTGAGGCGCAAAGCGCCGAAGTCAACTCTAAGCGCGATGTTGAAATGAAGCTTGATACCGAGGTATGTATACAATTTTATTCACAATCAGTTTTTAAATAATTAAAAATCATCAAATTTCATTTTATTAACGCACATTTTTTGTTAGTTCTATTTTTTACCTACCGACAATGCGACATTGCAGGTCGGGAAGTGACCACTTCCCACCCTAAGGTTGGGAAGTAAAACAAAATAGCTTTCTGATTGGTTGTCAAGTGAAAGCAAATAATAAACTGCTTCCCAACTTTTTAAAAGTCAGAGATGTGTTGATTACTAACTGATTGTGAATAAAAAACAATACTCATGAAGGCAAATGTCATATATCGGCGAATAACTACTACTACAAAAAAAATTGTATCATAGAAAACGATTTTTTGTTTTAATTTATAGAGTGCACCGCACCAAAAGTGCAACTAAGAATTTTTATCAATTAAATATACTAATTACATATTGAATAATTTATAATAATTAATATTTTGGATGTTTATTGCATATTCAGGTAAAAATGTTAATATTTATTTGAATTTATAATATCATAAATTTGATTTATTTAAATTACACCAGGTCACTGTTTTGTAATCTTATTATATCTTAATTTAAAGTAATTACTTTTTAAGTGTATAATTACACCTCGGATTGCTTGAATAATAATAAATAAAGATATGCAGATTTTTATTTATAATTTTATTGTACATATTTGAGTGACTGTTCTGTCACCCATCAATAATATTGTATTGATATTGTAAGACGTTTGTGATGTCTAAAGCCGCGTTTGTGCCGACGCATCACTTTCGGGTAATCTCTCAATTTTTCTATAATGGCAACTGAAATTAAACCAAGTGAATGTGTATTACGTACGCAAAGATATAGTTCTTTATATATTATAACTCGGAAATCAGACGTTCTATCGGCCGCCATAATCTCTTAATATACTTCAATAGTATGGAACTCGATTGGTGGCAACTTGATTAGATCGTAACTTGTATTTATTGAGAATTATACCTATAGTTGTCTACCAGTTATCATTTTAAGTTGACAAAAAAAACAAAAATTGAAGATGCGTTACAAACAAATAGATACTGCAATAATTTTTTATACAAAAAATGTCTGAATTCTATTTCAAAAACTTCAAATCAAAGTTATTTTAAACTTTCAAAATTTTAAATTCTTTTTGAAGACTGAACTTACGATTTCGATTTATGAATTCAAAGTAATATTAGTCACGCCATACGTTCGGGTCTTTCAAATGTAATTTTAATTTCTAATATTTAATTCCAATTAATATTAACTCCAAAATTAAAATTGTATCAAAGAAAGAAATCGTTCATCAAAAAAATTTCTCCTTCAATAATGAAAATTTAATTTAAAAAAATCCGACTAAAAATACTCTCAAACAATTCAAATCGCAATATTCAAAATAATTTCCAAACCTTTTTCGTATGAAATATTCTCAAATCTACACGGAGCCAAAAATTAAACAACCGCTCCGGCGACCATCTTTGGCAAAAAAGCTCCCACTCTTCTCAGTTTTCTGCCAACCTCAACATTACAAAATTTAATACAACAAACTCTCAACTTAAAAATTTACCAAAAGTATCAGGGAAGGTCAAAACTTACTTTGTAACACAACTTTACCCCCTGTGAATTTTATCAATGACTCAAAACTCATTTATAAAATTCACTAAACTTTGTCGTGCTATAAGTCAAAAATATTAAAAAAAAATTACAATTTAAATCAAACAAAATAATTCTAAATCGAATCTTCATAAAAGCGCTTATCCTATCCAAATTTTTTTTAATCCAAATTCTCTGCTGCTCTTATTCGCTTCTTTTTACTAAGTTTTTTGACACCTAACTTCCACTTTTCTGGTATCTTCTTTTACCACCCCTAATCGTCAAAATTTTCCAAACTTTTCTTTCTTTCTCTACGCCAGTCATCTCGGATGTTGCTTTATTTTCCTCAGAATTCTCCATTTTTGCAATTATAATTGGTTCCTCTCTTGCTACTAATTCTTTTTTCTTTCGGTTATCCTTTTTGTTTTGCTCTTCTTTTATCAATAGTTCTTTTTCTCTTTGTTTTTTTGTTTCTAATAATTCATTATTTTTGTGTTCTTCTTTTTCTAATAATAATTTTTGTTTTTCTTTTTCCTATGTTTTTTTCTTCTTGTTTTTGTTTTTCTAATAATATTTTCTTTTTTTTGCTCTTCTCTTATTGAACGATTTATATAAATATGTTGCGTATTATCATAATACGTAATAATGGATTGCGATGTAGTTGATGTCTCATTTCTGATATGTTTTCATCCAATTTACTATTTATTAACTCTAAGCTTTTTTCTATTTTATCTTGTCTTTCATCTATTATTGCCCTCATGTAAGATAAAATTATTTCTGCATTCAATACTTCTGTTTTTTATTAATTTTGAGTTTTCTTTATAACTTTCTTCTTAACAATTATTGTATTACGCGAAAAAAACATACATATTATTATTTTTAATTTAATAATTTTAATATTTTATTTACACGTAGTTTAGCGAAAAGCCTTGTGATCTGTCTTTGTGTTCGTCTGGCCATCTGCATAATTTAAATTCTTAATAAATTAGGTAAAAATGCTAAATATTGATAAATCACTTTTCTTATGAATCTCAAAAAGTAGGCAAATTTGTAACGCAAATTAAAATAAAAAGCACACTTTTTGGTACGGTGGTCGATAAACATTATTCTAATAAAAATATTTTTTCAATAAATAATTAAAAAATTTAGACACTCTAAATATATAATATAATAATATACATTAAAATATTGTTTAACTTGTGTTTTACTCATTTCTTTTTTTATCTCTTTCGTTGATTAGTAGACTTTATTTTTACCGATTGCTCAGGGGATTTAATCAGTGGATTGCTCTTAACTAGCTTAGTAAAATTGAGGTGGCTTAATCAGTTAGTAAAATACTGCGGAAATCTAATAGAAAAAGTGAGAGAAAATTGATCAATTTAAAGATAAAATCAGAATTGTTTGAGTAAAGTTGGCACCACTGTATCTCAGAAGAACTTATCTCTTTGGCAATGCAGCACTAAAATGAAACAACCACTGGAAGTCGATCAAACAGATAGTGACATACAATCCGTATTCTAGGTTAATCAATTATTAAAATTGTGAATTCAATTCAGTCAATTAATTTTTGAAACAATACAGAAATTTAAAACTACAAAATGGTTATAAATTCAATTTAAGTTTTTAAATTAAAGTGGTAAACATTGTCATTCATTTTCATATTGTCTATTTAAACATAAACGGAGCACATATAATTAAAGTTAAAATTGATTTAGTTTTCCGTAGAAACAAAGAATATTGTTCATGGAAGTAAACATTAAAAAAATATTACTTATGATAAGCCTGAAAGTGAAGAAATGTAGTTTATAACGTAAACTAACAGTTCAACTTTAAAACCGCGGACTGTTATAAATTTTCATAACTATATAACATTGGCTCGTGAATACTACTATACCTCAAAATCCGACAGATTACTGTACACACCAGCCCAGCAGCTAGCAAAGTAAAATATTTTTTAAAGATTACTTAACGAATGTCATTAAAATAAGACACAAACCAGAATGAATAGTAGTAGAAATAAATTTGATAACATGCACCTAATGTAACATATGACGATTTAAAGACGAAAATACGTATAAATAATAAAGTTTTTTCATATAATCGTTAAATCATGCGATGGTTGAGATATTTGCAGTAGAACTGCTAAAGCTGAAGGTAAACAAAATACAATAGCAATTTCAAGTGATCCAAGTTGTTTAAATTTGCAGAAACTGTAATTTTACCTCTGAACGATTTACGATATTGAAAACATCAAAATTCGATTGCTGTTGGCTATGTAATAGTAACAAAATCACTAACAATCTACTTTACATTTGAGCTTCCTGACGAAACTAAGAAAACTGTACTTTTGAGGAATACCAATTTTCCGTGTAGAACTGAAAACGTTGACGATTAGTTTTTAAATCCCCACTTCAGATTTTCATAATATGGTTTGGATTCCAATAATAATTTATTATACTCGTGCATATCTCTAATAAGAATATTTTGGTAATTATACAAAAATCTAGATTATTTGTTTTTAAATAATTAATTAAATATTATAGTTCATTTAAAAAAATCACATGTAGAGTTTGTGAATATTTTAATTTCAAATAAATATTTTCTCTGTTGTTATACATTAATTTGTTTAAAACATTTTTTTAGGTAACCCAGCTAAACAAGTCCTTAGGCTCTAATTTATTTAATTAGTTCTAACTAATTCATAAATTATATTCAAAAAACATTAACCTTAACGAAGAGTTTAATAGTATATAATACATACCTGTCACTTGATTTTCTACGTTTAGTGACGTCAAAATACAATAAATAAAGACCTGTTTTTATTCAAACGTTTTCTCGCTACATTAGTGCAATTAAATTTAAATATTTAGAACTAAATAATTATATATAAATGTAATTGAATACAGAATAACAATTTTACATGTTATTTAACTACATTTTTACTTTAATTTTACAATACTTCAAAGAAGATCTTTAGAAGTTAAACAAATTCAGGATTTGAAATTAGCGTCAGTTGAAATTCAAAGTAAAAGGTAAAAGCTTACAACAATCATAGTAGTAACCCTAACATAAAATTTAATCAATATTATGTTGGGTTAGAGCAAATGATTTCCACATAGCTGAATAAATTTGTAACTATGAAGATCTCTTCGAAGCAAGTGTATCAAAACATGATTGCCGATTCTTGAAAAAACTACAAACAAAATCGACGATTAAATGTAAGGAACCTTAGAATGAACAAATGTTTTTTTTAAATATGTATTATTCATTGTTAGTTTCCATGTTTACTTGCTTGCTCGTAACTGTTAAAATGTTTTAACTTGACATATAATCAGTGTTTTATTTATTTCTTTAGATCCTGTATCCTGTAATTAAGACTATCTGATTATGTTTAAAAAAAACATCGTGTCTAAAAGTTTATTAAATTCTGTACTTTTGGCTTAATTTAGATCTCGCCGATGTAAGCTTATGTATTAAATTTAAATTAAACGAATGATTATTACATTCTTTGACTTATGAGGTCACAAACTCATAAAAATATTTCGTTGGTAATTAACTCCGTAATTTCACTTTCCATATTTTAGAACAACTAAAGGGAAAACCGATTTAACTCCCATTGAGATTAATATTTTATACTTTAAAAGCTATTTTGTTGATATTAAATTTAGAATTAATTTTGAATTCAATTGAACGATCTTGAAGAGAAATAATTTGCATACACTTATGATTCTAACCTAGCAAGAGAAGTTAAACTTTATTTTGGTCTTTTATACTCGAGAGACAATGCCAAACCGCCGATGTTCAATCTGACAAGATAGCTGTTCTCAAAATGAAGTACATTCATAAGCATTCCGTAATTTAGACCCCACGTTAAACTGTTGATTCCCTTCCTATGTATTATGAAACATAGTTGCATAATTTAAAATTTTTTTTATATATATTATTAGATCGTTTGCTTCCCTCGAGCTACGCCTTCGGGACTGAAATACTCTGAACTGGAACAACAATTACAGTTATATTAGAGTATGTTTAATAATTCATTCTTCATTAACGTAGTTTATGTGATAACGAAATTCGACGTTCAAAGTTTCGTGAATTTTTCAATACAGACCGCTGAAATGTTTTCACCGTGAGATACAAATATTAAATGTTGCAAGTTAATTTTTAAACGCCAGTACCTCGTTGCTTCTAACAAATTATTAATCAAACATCTAAAAAGTGAATTAAAGCATTTAATTCTAGAAAAATACGACAGTACTTATACTAACATAAAAAAAACTTAATTTATTTGAAGGAAATAAAAGTTCCTTTAAGAACATAAGTTACGTTTTAAAGATTTCACTTAAAGAGATAGAAATGATGTAAAAAGTACCAAGCATTATACTAACTGTACAACGTACTTTTTTGATAACATCTCAGAATCACTTTTATAGAAATAATCCTGAAGTTTCCTGAAGTTGCGTTGAACTCCAGATGTGGGATCTCAATCCTAAAAAATTAGTAAAAGTAACTTTTTTCTTTTAAATTTGGAGTAAGTTGTAATGGAATATTTAAGTAAATTGAAAAGTTAAAGCAGTTGGTACGACTAACATACACTCGTATTATGCATAGCATTAGGGGATATCAGATATTTAAAAAATATAATATAAACGACTTTTTAAACGTGAATAAATTCAGTTGTTAAAATTGCTGTGTTTATAATGAACATTTTATTTCAAACCGCTCCAATTGCAATAATCAGAAGTGGAAATCCACGGTAACTCGATAAGGTTAACACATAATAATATTTCCATTCATTTCAGTATTTTAATTTCAATTTAAAAAAATTGTGAAGCGTTCATAAATGCTTTAAATATTCTATTCTCTAAAGTCTAAACCAGAATGGATTATTTAAATTTGACCATTATTGTTAAAACGAACTGACATTTCCAGTTCGCATATCTTTGTACCTAGTGTTCGTTATATTTCTCGATCCATTCTTCCGTTATAAAGTACCTTCATGCCAAATTTGAACATCGTACATTAATTAGAGTAACCTACGGCCAATTTAAATGGACCAGCATTGCATATCCTAGCAAATAAGATTTTATTTTGAACATTTAAATTTTTTATTAAACTAATAAATACATATTATACAAATACATCTTCTATGTATATTTTTTTAATAATTTATAATTTCAAAGTAAATGAATACCATTTGTATTCCACTAACCGTAAAAGTTTTCATTCTTTATTATTATAAGGATTATTAGTTATCATTTTCTAGATAAAGTTTTGTACGGAAAGTTTCAACTTCTAAAGACATGAGTAACATGAGTTATATGCAGACATTTGCCTTTGCATAACATTTATGTTTTTCCGATACTAATAGTAATTTAGAATACAAGTGTTAAAAGTATTATTTTATTTAGCCAGCAGAAATACAAACAATCTCACCAGCCAAGTAAAATTAATTTTGACGATTGTACTGTACAACATTTTTTGTACGACTGTTGCTGAAAATCTATTTTTCACTGTTTTTTAGTTACTTATGTTAATGTTGTTCTTTAGTTCTCGGAGGATCGCTAGGAAGTCGGGTTGTTAAACGGCTTTTTTTAGATAAATTTTTTTCGGAAAAAAATTTCTAGCAAGCTAATATTTGGTATGAATTTTTATTTCACCGTTTTGGAATTGTCTAAAGTCCACCAATATGACAGCTAAAAACTTTGTAAAGGTGAACAGCAAAACAAAGTTGTTTTTTACGAATATATAGTCATATTATTGATTATATAAAATTTATAGCTTAGGAAATTATTCACAAAAACATTCCGGTAGTTTTGTTCATAGAAATAACAGTTTTCTATGCATTACGGCTTACAAAATCTTTTGAAATCGCCCAAATTTGAATCAATTGGAATTGTAGTCGTTTGTTGAATATTAACTTTGAAACTTGACGTTATAAAATTTATAAGCTTTAATAAAAGTTTATTACAAAAATCTAAAAAAGAGTTCTAAAAAGAGTTAACCAGGGGCTTACAGCTAGTTTTATAATCATATTTTATTTATTATCATATAATCAGATATTTACAAGAAATATAGAAATTATCACACCGATAGGAATTTTCTTTTTTTTTTTACTTAATTTTAAGAGCTATAAAAAAACCATTTATGTCTGTCTTTCTCAAAGATATTTTGATTCAATTATTATCTTATAACGCATCAAGCATAAAATCTCTTAATCCATTCATGGGCGGCAGTAGAGAACAAGTAATAAAAAAAAACCCAAAGAAATCTTATTTCTTCTCCCCCTGCTCAAAAAAACATCATTTATTGCTTACAATCAATAGCTTCCGGGTTATAAATTAAATTAAATAAAAAAATTTCAAGTTTCATTTTTTTAATGCTTTTAGAAAAACTAATTCATTTCGCAGAAAAGTTGGAAATAATTATAATTAATTTACAAAATTGTTAAAATTCATATTTTTAAAATAAATCTAAAGGTAAAATTTAAATTTGTTTGTCATTTTGAAAACTTACTAAAATAAACTTCAGGTTTAATTTTAATGTTAATTTTATTCAACAGAAGTTAATTTCGATTACCGCTTTTTTGTTCCTGCTTTTTGCATTATTTTTGGATTTTCAGTAAAATGGATTAGGTTTTAAAAACATCTATTAAACAAAAGTTGTGGTTGATTAAAATTTCTAGCTGAATAAACGCGTAATATTTTTTGTTAACGAAGTTATTTAAAAAGAAAAATATGAAGCTTATAATTTTTCAACATATTTAATTAATCAAATTTGAACATAATTTTACGCTTTTTAAAAAAGTATTGAAATATTGACAGTAAAAAATCAATAGTTTTGTGCTGTTGCCATTAGAAAGTACAAATTAAAAATTGAATAGAGACAAAATTGGAAATAGTAATTTCTCCTGTCACCACGTAAGAGGTCTATTTTGATCACTCTGTACATAAGTACATACTGTGTAGGTACATAAGTACCTGATATGTAGCTCACACGGACACCGTCATTTTGGCCATTCCAGTTCGACACCGGCGTTTCGGCGATTCCGATTCGACGATAGTAAATTCGACTACGTCGATTCGGTGACGGGAGATATACTTTTCATTTATTCAATTTATTCTTTTAAATTTAAAATCTAAATGTACAAGAAAACTTACTATGAACGTCTATAGCTTTTCAAACTTATACTTAAAAATCCGTCGTTAAAGGTTGGTTATCTCCCTACCTCCCTTAAGTGGATTCCTTCTTTTGTTTTTTGCCCCTTTTCAATAATATTTATTGCAATAAATTTTCAACATCATGTAATTTAAACATGGATTAAAATTAGTTTCATTGCTTAAAAAGCATGTATATAATACCTGTGATGTATGTAAATAAATTTTTAATTTAAAAATAAAAAATAAAAATGCATGTAACCGTCACACGCGATTGAAATAAAACTTTTTTAGCATTATGATAGATGACGATTAAGTTAAAATAAAAATATAAAATCCGAAAATTTAAATGACTGTCAATATATAATTATCATGAAGCTCTTTTATTCAATAGAAAATCTAGCAAACCAAAGTATGAACTTGAATGAAACCTGAATATAACCTTAAATTATAAACAAACTTGACAGACAGTCACAAAGTCACAATAGAAACTACTTTCATAATAATTATTATGCACGCTATAAGCTAACGTAGCTATCTTTTTTTAACGCATACATTGGGTATCATTATTATTTTCAAATTCATACCCTTATGACAAATTTATTTCAGTACGTCTTTGCTACACCTATTCAATTCTATTATATTGAAAATGTACGACATTTTGTGATGTTGACGAAATCAGAAAAAATCGACAAATTTCTGTAAGAAGCAGATTTGAGGAAATCGGGTATTTTGTATTCTCTTAGAAAAAGATTTTGATAGATTTACTAGTAATTAATTTAAAAATACCGCTATATTGCCGTAAGGCATTTCCGTTGCATTGCCGTTCATTTACTCCTAGTCGCGCCTAAAGAAGTTTTACTTTAAAAATATTTTTTTTATATGTTTAATAAATTTTAACACTTAAATAAATTTCTCGTTGCCGAATCGACGTAGTCGAATTTTCTGTCGCCGAATGGGAATCGTCGAAATGCCGGTGCCAAATTGGAATTACTGGCATAGAACTGGCATAGACGAATTTCGGGTTGCCAAATTAACTGTCACCGAATAATATACGATGCCTAATCGCTTTGGCCGAACTGCGGTCTCCGAAACGACGTTTACCGTACACGATAGTATAAGAAGTATGCAAAAAACACAATTTTTTATGTTATAATTGGCACAATAAGCGACGCCCTATTAAAATGTCATGTTCTTTTTTGTATTATTTATTATTACTACCACAACTAATAAAAGATCAAAATAGCACGCTCTATGATGGGTAAAATTACTATTTAAAGATATTTATCTACTAAAAAGAAACTTAAAAGAAATGCTCATTTATTTAAAATTTAAACAATTAAGATAAGAAATTTTAATATCTTTTTTATTTGATGACTTGTCTTCATCAACAACAAAAACCAGAGTTATTGGCACATCTGAGATAAGCCTAGCAAGCTACCTTGGATATAAAACAATAGATATGCTCATAGCACTAATAGTAACTTCGGAACATCACTGAGGTTGCTGTTAGTAAAAACAGGTAAAAAATTTAGTAAAGTAAAAAAAGTAAAAACAGGTTTTTACTTAATTAAAGAGGAAGAAGAAGAACTTACTTCCTTTTGATTCTTGATACCATTCTTGTTTAATTATGCAAACAACAGAGGAAATATACTTTAAAAATATCTCAGAATTATTTTGCATGTTTTTAAAAGACATTGTACTGGCAATCAATATCTTAATTACAATTTAATATTAATTATACTTAATTAAATACATAAAAATAGCGTTGCAGTGCCCTATTAAAAATGTTTTGTCTTTTACTAGAACAATACAAAATTTTAATTAAACAGTCGTAGCGACAAAAATTTCAATTAAATTCCAGGATATTTCTGAAATAATTCCTATGTTTCCTAAACCATTTTATGTAATTCTAGCAATTCTAAATAAGTAAAAAGTCATTACAATATTTCCATGTGAAATTCGATTACATTCCAAATATTGGCGACCTCCAATTTCCAAACACGATGTACTTGCGCACTTATATCACAACGTACTATTATATTTTATTTAGTATGATTCCTTTCTATTTAATAATAGTATAACTCAGAACTATGACTATGAAGAAGCCCAGACTCTTTGAAAATAAATTGAGGTAAGTATCTACTAATTTTAATCGTAAAAGTAATATTCTGTGTTATTATTTTCTAAATTCATGCGGGTAATTCTAATGTGAAATTTAAAATTAAATTTAATACAATAATTTATTACATTTATTTGTTATAAAATCATTGCTTAGCTGAAATGTAATTTAATTATCTGTCAAAATACAAAAATTCATTGCGAGTTGCTTTTTGATAGTAGATATTTTTAAATCTCTATTTAATTTAAATTTCTGTTAAATCCTTAGATAAAGTTGGTTCAAACGGCATTAAACGCGACTGAAATAATTTGAATAAAAATAAAAAAGCAATTATATATTATGAAAAAATATATGGCAATAATATTTACAAAAATGGAGCAATAATCGAAGTAGTAGATCACCAGGTGGAAATGGATGCAATATTTTAGTGTAGATAGCAAACCCTGCGACAGCTTATAGAGACAAAACACATAAATTTCTGTTTTCAAAGATTTAAAAAACGCATCTACAACAGGAAGTTAATAGAAACTAAATAAAATATAATTCAGAAAAGTATCTATTTTAAAATATATTTCAAACTTTTGACTTCTTTTAAAGTTGTTAAGTAAAATTTATAATTCTTCTTGAAAAACAAAACAGTTCCATTATCGTCAAGACTAAAAACGCAACAATAATTTTTAAAATTTTGTAAGTAGCTAATTCCACATGTAACAGTCGAAACATTTTTTCACTTTTTATTAATAATACACCAGATATATTTTCACATTTTCTTTTGACTAAAACTTCCTCTATTATGAAATATCTTTGTAGTAAGAATAGATTTTGTGAAGTTGGAAATGTAATCTAAAACCATATAAAGATAAAATTCAGACCCAGCCAGGCATTTCTTGAATAGAAAATTGCAATTCTATTATATTGAAAATGTACGACATTTTGTGATGTTGACGAAATCAGAAAAAATCGACAAATTTCTGTAAGAAGCAGATTCGAGAAAATCGGGTATTATGTATTCTCTTAGAAAAAGATTTTGATAGATTTCATGAACGATAAATTAGAAATTCTCTTTTCGGTTTGTGATATAGAGGGCAGTTAAACTAATAAAAATAGAGGCCACGTAAAAAAGTAATTTTAAAATTAAAAATTGTTTTCAAGAACGTAGGTAATAATAATTTAATATTAAAGTTTTTGTAGGCACACGAGTTTAACGATATTGAAAGTTTCTGCAAAATTTCCACTAGAAACGCTTACGAAAATTGTTTACTCGTGTGAGTCAACATACCTATTTCATAACCATAAAACCAAGCCAAATATTACGAGTTTTTTTATTTGCAGAAAAGGACTCATTTCCTTCTATTACTGTTTTTCACAAATTTATGAACTCGGAGCTGTACAAATGTACCATGAAAATTTTTTAAGACACTTTCATTAGTTTTTTAGCATAAAAACTGCATAACGGAGAAAATTTAGGTAATTTCAGAACCAGGTACGATTCTAACACGTGGAAATCGATTTTCCTTCCACTCCAGTGCTACATTAGCTGCGATCCTTTAAACTCTTTTTTGGTGTTCTAATTCCAATTGAGCAGGAAATTTCTTTGCTACTTTCATTCTAATTGTTGCATGTGGATTGAGAAATTATTATAATGGAAGAGAATCTCTTGCATTTTGTTCAATTCAATTAGGCAAATTTTAATTAAAACTATACGTTCTCGTAGGAAAAAGGACATAAATTAAAGACAATTAAGAAGTCTTGGTAATTAAAACTTTTTTACAGACAAGATTAAAATTTCATTTGAAAACTAGTATCATAGTGAACTAATTACTTTTAAAAATATTAATATTTTTAGTAAACGTGGAAGTTTCAATAGAACAGGTCAAAGGAGAGTGACCGCACGGTGCACCTCACGTAAATAATCAATAGGAAAACTTCAAAACTACTTTTAGTTTGAATATCATTATTCATATTTACAAAGCTTTTATTGAAATGTAAAAATAAATCGCAGTTTTGCTGCAATACTGATGAAGCAGTGTTGTAACAACAAAGATTTGTCGGAACTTTGTTAATTAATAATAGCATCTCGACATCTCCGTATTCTGAAAAGGAATCCGTAGAGTTTAAGTTTTTACCTAATTTATAATAAATCCTACTTCAAATCTTACGTACTTCCTATCATCACTTAAAGACTTTTTCTTAAATTTTTTCTAAATTTATTATTTATAGGGTGTGCCCAAATAACTGGTTTACATTTTTTTCGGCTTCTTTATCACCATGTAAATGTTAAGTAAAGTGTAGCAAGCTTTTTTAGATATTTTCTCGATATTAATAAAACAAAATAACTTACTGCCGTGGTTCATTTTGGAACAAAAAGAAAAAAACAATTTGTTCTAGTTGTTACAACATTCTACTTATCTTCACTCAATACTTTACCACTTCTTTTCAATTAAATAATTATCATTCTTTTTATCTACCTTTTCAGTTAAACTAATATACATATACTATTTATACTAATATTACAATTTTTCCTTCTTTCCGATTGCTTTCAACAGCTATGCTATAAAGCGATGAGCGAGAGTCGTGGCCCGATTTATAAACATATTAATATAATAAACATAAACATAAAGATAAAACATCATTAATATTTTTAATATTATTAAAATATTTAAATCGCGCTCTTCAGTGCCAGTATATTTTCTCACCGCATTAAGGGAGAGCAATCTGAAGGTTACCACAGAGTGATCACAAAAACTATAGACACATAAAATGTAAAACATATTATGCAGATACTCGTTGCTTGCGGTCTAGGACAATATCGCTGTTGCCACTTTGCCGTCACCGTTTCGCCGTCAGAAATTTAGTATTTAATTTATCAATGTTAGCATAACTATCCTTATAATTATTTTAAAAGGTGAGAAGCAAAACCTACATTTTTATTTAAATATCGAGGATACCAGAGTTCAAAGTAACACGGGTTGAAAGTAACAACAATATTATTACGGCACCGTTCTTAACTCTATCTTGTAACCACACCCATTATTAAATTAATACCCATTTATTAAGATTATCAATGGGTATTAAAGTAAAAATTTTAATATTTGCTATTTTCTGGATAAAATTTCAGTTATTTATTTAACCACTTTACAAAATCAGCATTTCAAACATAATTATGTAGTATTGATTTATAAAATAATATTTTATGAATCCATTATATTTTTTGTGTTTTGATGAAACACATGTAAACTTAAAAATCGTATTTGAGGTACAAAGTATCATTTTAATCAAGATTGAAATAGTCAGTTTTATTCACAAAATCATCAAGAATAGATGCCGAAATGTACCCACCAAATTAAAAATTTTTTACTAAAATTAGAATAGATTATAGTGCAAATCACAAATATTCACATTAAAGTTTGTGAATCATTCAAAAATTCGGGTTTAAAGGCTCCCAAGCTGTAAAAATTAAAAGTAGTTTCTGCATTGGCTGTTTTCATAAATTAGCCCCACTCATCAGTGACCGTGCCCCCGTAGACGATGCCACGATTCCTCAGTTATGAGAATGTGACCAGAGAAAAAGAGAAAGTTCTGCAACGTGGCGTGTTGTTATTTTATAATTACTAATCTAGAAAAACCTATATATTAGAGTACAACATAAAATTAAAAAGCTTTCCTGGGATATCTAGTACTCGAAAAGTACTGGAGTACGGAACCCAGATCTCTAAATACAATAAAAAATTTGAAAAATACCCGAAATACTCTTTTTTTTGTCATACACTATGCAGTGAGTAGATGATCAGTTGATTGTCTACGACATACCAGTGAATTACTAATAAAGAGGTTTCCAGTTGCTTTCTCTATAGCCCACAGATTAATATTAGGGTTTAGATCACAACAGTGTAGTCGACGTGACCAAGCATTAAACCGCGATCTCCCGCGTTTCATCATGTTGATTTAAGCCTTACCCTACGCTGCTGATGTAAGGCTAAAATACCCAGAACTCGAAAATTTCTGATATAGAGAAATCTAGATCTCCGAGTATGACAAAACATTTAAAAAAATCCCTGGGATACCCAGAACTCAAACATTGAGGGCCTATAGAAGGACATAAATCTCTAAGTAATTTAATATGATCAAAAACAAATTTAGGATACGCAGAATTCGAAAATTGAAGATCTACAAAGAATCATAAATCTTTGTTTTTAATTTAAATTCGGCTATAATTCAACTACAGTCAACTGCAACTACGATATTTTAAAAATATTAAATAAATTTTAAAATAGATTATTTGCTAAATTATTCGATACTTGGAGTTCGTCCATAGTTTATTTGTTTATAATATCTTCTGGGTACACTTTGGTATCTACTTTCAAAACATCAATTTATAATATTTTCGGAATGGTTAATGAAGCATCTGGTGCAGTCACTGCTGCGAATGCAATTGCTGAGCTTTGCATAGAAATAGTTTTACTGCTGTAGATTTTGCTTCTTCTGTGGTTGCCGATCAACCGCCTAGACCGGTTTAGACGCTCAGGTCGGATTCTCAATTCCCCAAATTTTAAAATTTTTACGCCTGTCAACTATGGCACTGTTCCCCACTCAAATATCGGTGCTTTGAACGTCGTGATTTGCCAATTTTTGGGAATAATTCAAATTGTGTTTCATTGTGTTGAAAGTTACAAATTTTCGTTAGTAAGCATCTCTTGTGCCAATTAAATTAAATTAATCACTGCAAATCTCCCAATATTTTGAATCTTAAATTTCAACAACCCCGCGTTTTTCGTCCCTACAAAAAACTTAACCGAATACCTGAGAACGTCAAAGTATTATTTCACCAATTAATAAAATACAAGAAAAAAAAAAGAAATAGAAGTATGATTACGAGTTTGCAGAGCAGTATTTAAATAAAATCGAAATATCGAATGTAATAAAATAAATTTTTAGCGTTGTGTATTTGGTAACAGGACAATATATATAATATAAAATAGCAAAATAACCGCAAACTATGTACGCATATAGAGTACAGACCAATGCAAGTGCAAGAAGTGCAAGTCAAATTGTTACACCTACTACGTACACAGTCAAGTGGTACCAGACGTCGAAAACTGCACGCCATCATTTCCACAGAATCGCATTATCGCAAATCGAAGATTAATCGAGAAAGTTTAAAGTCAGTGAAGTGAAGTAAAGTTTGAATTCGTTGGTGCGTAATAGTTTGCAGCGGCTTTCCGCAGCAACAAGAAGCAACTTAAGGTTTTAGAAATTTTAATTTTAAAGTTACATTATTGTCATACTTTTTAAGAACACGCGCTATACTACGCCACACAATCACGTTAAAGAAAGCTTGTAAAGCAATTAAGAATAAATCCAAATTTTAGTTTCCAATCCATTATTTCATTTTCAACGTTTGTGGACTTAATTTTGATCTTTAAATTGGCGTTCAACATTTTCGTTAAAAAGCAATTAACCGAGAATATAAGCATTGTTGCTGACATTTCTTATTAAACATTACAAGCTAAACACATAGGGTCATTACAATGTGTACTAATACCAAGTTAATATATCGAAAGTTAAAAGTTAGCAAAACTATTAAATATACAATTCAAATTAGTTTTATTATTACCCACAATAAATGCTTGTATGCTGTATAAATGTCCACGTTTATCAAATATGTAAAAGTTATAAATTTTTTAACATGTGAAATTGAATTACTAAATTAACATTATGAATTTTTGATTGAAAAAATACGCAATGTAAAAAATAAAAGTTAGTTCTAGTTAGTAAATAAAATAACATAAAATAACAATAATTAAAGCAGAGAAATTACGTTAAAAAAATTTAAATTTTAATTAAACAATAACATAATTTAATATTATTGAGTTTAAATGTTTTTAATGTTTAATTAAATTATTTTATTAAAAACTTCTTAATTTATTATATTTCACAAGTTAATAATTTATGTATTTAAATATTTTATATTGTACTGTATATTAAAAAATTGTAGAATTTGCTTCGCAGATCTTAAACAAAATACTCGGGGATACTAATTTTGACATAAAAAAGGGACGGCAAAGTGGTCAAGAGTGTGGCTACCGTTGTTTTCAACCAAAATATTGGTTGAAAAGCCAGTTCGAACAATATTAAGATTTCTTGCTAAGAAAGATTGATAATGGGTAGTTTTCGATCTCACTTCGTTGTTCTTTTAAATTTAGTAAATACGCAATCCTAAGTTGTGAGGCAGAGCTAACCAGATGGAGTAGTCATTCAAATGATATTATTTCACAGAAAGTAAATGTAATCCAATTCTTACCATCAAAGCAAAATTGGAAAACGAATTTTTGCTTTAACATAATCAACATATGAAACAAATTACTCTGTGTTTCAAAAATATCCTGATGGTATCAATGATGTACATCGAATGTTTTCCCTTTATGTATTAGAATTATTGTTAAATTACTCATGCAAAATTATAAAAGCCTGCAATTAGATAAAACCAAAGTATATTGTACTTAAACGATAAAAAATTATAATCCAGATATCTTATGTGCTTAAACCGATTCGATTGTAGATCCCATTATGGAACTAATATCTATAAAGAAAATATCTAATCAACTAAAGGTTAAGGCTAATTATAACAAACTTGACGTTCCGAAAAGGTATATAAAAATTAATGAGAATGAGGAGCACATCAAAAGTAATGCGAACGAGAAAGGAGATATCTGAAGCCACTAGAATGATGAGGATGAAGCAAAATTTTCGTGATTTTATTAGAGCTGAAGAATGGCCTTAATATTCACAGGCTATTAACCCAACCAATTACCACTTATGGTGCCAAACTCACCAAAAGTTTGAAGTCACTAAAAGTAAAAATATCAATAGAAGAGGTTCACAAACCGACAAGTTTGAGGTTTTTGTATTAGACCTAGTTAAGTCCCCTAAAGCATTTACATATTTAGTTACTAGAGGTCTCTGATATTATTATTAATTGTTACTTTATTGATTTTCTGCATTATTGTATAGGTATATTGAAAAACGTTAACCGGGTTATTTCGCCAAACTGTGCACTAATTCTATTAAAGATTGGGTAAAATCTTGCTTAACAAGTTAATCATAAGTGAAGTCTCAGGCTTATATTATAATATCTTATTACATAGCATTATGGATTTTTGATTTGATTAATTTTGAGTTCATTTCTATAGCTGAATGATATACTATTTTCTATTTATTCCAAAACGATTACCTCACAAGTCAAATCAATTTTTATTATTCCTCCCTCTTAGAACTCTTTTAAGAATTTGATTAATCTTTCCCAAATTTCTCAAAGTTTATTTAATAATTATATTATCCCTACATGCATCGAAAACGAGGTTTTTGAAATTTACTCTAAAAAAATAATTCTTATTTTAGATAAAAAATTTAGTAGGTATCTTTACGATTCTCTTAGCGTTCTCTTTGGACCACTAAATTTTGGAATGTTATTATGCTCTGCATAACTATGTAATTTGTACAACTACTACCATGAATGATGCGTATAAATTACGCAAATTCCACAACAAGCATTTCGTGTTATCGTGTGATTTTAGGGTGCATTTTATGCTCCTAATTTTACATTTATTGCAATATCAATAAAAGATATTTTTGTACTATGCACGGACCGTTTTGGAGCTACCTCTACTAGTACGGTCAAATTAATTAGTTTGAATAATATTTTTTATATGAAAATTTTTGAAAAGCGGATTTTAAAATGATTACACCGTTTTCATATTATTTAAAATTTCAGTTTGTAATAATTTCTGATTTTTAAGCTCCTCTTACCATGTTGGTATAGGAAATTGCGTTTCCAGGAAATTATGTTTTACTTTAATAACTGGAGAATCCCTATTGATTTATTTCAAGTTATTAACAATGCATAAATTGACGGCTTATGCAGCTCTAGATGGAATATTAAAATCTATCATGAGAAAATTTGACATCCTTGCCTAGGGGAATGAGATATTAGTCGTCTTTAATAAAAAAAATTTTCGCAGAACGGAAAACCTTTATGAACTCACAATAAATTATTTGGAAGGAAAGACGCAGACGCACTTCATAAGACAAATTTGGGTTACTTGATCCATTGACCTATTATAAACAGATTTAAAAATAAATTTCCGCTACAAGTTGCAGTAAAATATTGCCAACTAGTAAGAAATATCTTGTCATCTGTGCATAGAAGTAAACCAAGGCGAATCATTGATTTATGAAGAATAAATTTATGAAATTTATGCTTACACTCTTACCTTAATCGCATACATAACAACAAAATTAGCCTTTGTTCACTCCTGTCTTCTTTACAAAAAGCAATATACTTGATATTACAAGAAAATAGTGAAGGCTGGAAGTTTTATACGTTGTAAATCTTGATCAGTAGCTACTTTTCTAAAAAGAAATATATCTTCTCATATAAATCTTTATCGACGATTAAATTAATTATCGTATATCTTTCAAACAGTAAACATTATTTAGGTAAAGTTTACAGAAAGCAAAAAAGTATTTCTTTTGGCAAAATAAGAATTTTTCCGGAAAATTTGTTCAGATAACACCAAATACAAATATTAAAAGAGTTATACTCAGACTTAAAAAGTTAAATTTGGGCAGTCGAAAATTCTTAAATTCCCGTGGATATAAAATCTAAGAATAATTATAAAGCTATTAACAGAGTTTAAATCTGCAGGCAAAATTACAAAGCTGTTTGCGAGCGCGTCGCCCTGTTAAAGGCAAAAGTGTTTTTCTTGGATTAATTATACATACATATATAAGTAGAGACCGGATTTTGTATCCATTTACATATTTCACATAAATTTAAATCATAAATTTAAATCAAATCGATCCATTTTTATGGTGCATATTTTTGCTATATTCAATTTTTTCAAGGTTTTTATTTTGATAACTAACGAATATATCAGTATTCTCTTTTCTTCTCCTTATTTCGAGGCTAGGACTTGTTATTTCTAACTGTGTGCCAAGACGTCTACTATTAGAACTTATTAGTTCTGTCAGCACTAATGCTTCGTTCTTGTAAGTCGCTAATCTGGTCATAAAAATCCGAAGATTGATATAATATGAATTTCTGAATTACAAACGCAACAATCGGAACGGAAGTTTAAATATACAATATAGAAATTCATATGTTCATAACACTTAGCATGTAGGTATGTATTTTTTAAATTTCAACTTTTTTTATTCCATTTTACCACAATATGTTTTTTATTTCTAAAATTAAACAACCGCCTATTGCTGGTTTGAAATAACCGAAATTGTTGCTTTTATAGTAAATCATACCACTTTTTTTCTAGACATTATTAGTTGTATGTGATTGTGACATTATCCTTTTGCTTTAAATGCTGTAACCAGCTGTTCTGAAAATAATCTAATTTGGGTGTTTCGTTCGTTTCTTTTTTCCATTTATTATGTAATAGATTATGTACTAATAGATTATGTTGACACAACTAAAGCGTTAATTTTCTTATTATTTCCAACCCAAAGATTGTTCAGTAGACCAAAAGTTCAATCAAGTGATATTTCCACTTGCTTGAATAAATCTGTTTATCATTAGTCTATTATCAGCTAAAACTCTGACGGTAAGCGAGGCTTGTGAGTTTGATATGAATGCCACGCAGAAATGAATAAAAATACAAATTTCTTTGCACAAACTCTAAATCATTAGTTCATTTCGGGTTTAAACTAAGACTGAAATACTGACTGAATTACTGATGTACCGGTTTTGTAATTGATATTTTTAGATAAACACTTTTTACTCTTTGAAAACAACTTATATGTAAAATTGTTAACGAATTAAAATTTGTTAAAATTGTAACTTTTAAATAAATTTTCAATAAGCACATAATATAAACGTTAATTCAACGTCAAAATGTCGTCAAATTAAAGTTGCCTTGCTAGTATAGCAAACTACGAACCGCCTCGCCGCAGCATTAAAGAAATGAACAGATGTCATCCTAATCTTGACTGATGTCCCGAAAACAACAAAATTATCTTATCCAAAGAACTCAGCGTCATAAAATTCAACGACTTTTTCGCCAATTTCCAAACGAGAAAGATTATGAAAAACGCAAATATTATTAATATTAACATGAAAATAAATTGTGAAACCACAAACTTTCTAGCAACAGGCCCTTTTGAGAAATCAAAGATCTGATTATATTTTATTTGCGGATGATATCTTCAAAATTATACTACAATACTATAAAAACCATTTTTGAATTACAGATCAAAAACTGATTTATTTGCCAATTTATTTGAAATTAAACTTAAAAAACAAAAATTAAGATTTGCCGAGCGTTGCTTTTGACCCGAGAACACATCAAGTATTTCAATAGAAAATGATTTTATAGCATTTTTCTGTCTAAGACTGATGAAAAATTATTGTTTGAAAGCGTATTTTAAAACAGCACACTTTACTTTTCTTACTCCAAGATGTTCTACTCACTCAGTCTTAACTTAACGTAAGTTTTAGATCACTGGGCTTGAGTATGTACACTGTAGTGCTATTTGACAACATTTAATAAAATATTGATACTTACTATTCGTAATTCCTATACCCATCACTACTACTTACTACTTTCTTACCAATATTGTCCAACGCTGCCACTTACTGCTGATATTATTTGATATTGTCTATTAATATCATTTATTGCAATAAATAGCAGTGTTGGGCAGTACTAGCAATAAGGGGTAGTATTTAAGGGTAGTGTTAGGCAGTCGATGACAGTATTAGATAGTATTAGTAGTATTAGGCAGTACCAAACAGTTAGAGGCAGTTTTAAGCAGTATCAGCAGTTATTAAAACTAGCATAAATTTCTGAAATTACAAAAAAGAATTTGTTCGTAAAAAAATAGTTATTATTAGTTTTGTAGAAAAAAAGTTGAGAAATCTTAATTAATGCAGTTAGCAAACTGGGGATTGCATTCCTCAAAAAACTTTTAGTTGGGCAATTTTTGGTATGTAACGTGACGTTAAAGTGCATCACAAAATTAAGAAATTATCTAATTTGAAATATCGATATTCACGTAAGATTGAAAAATTGAGCCAAAGTGGGTCGCAGCGGTCAAAGCGTAGTGGACCGAAGTGGAAAGTGAGAATGCTCGAATTTAACTAGCGCAACTACGGCAAATCTTGGATCCACTCTAAAATTTAGTCATAAATACTAAAATTTAGTATTTTAATTTATTTTTAGCTTTGATAAGGACTGGGGCACTAATGGAGTGTAAATTATGCTCAGAATTAGTTCATCATAAGCGAGGCTAATTTTATGGTAACAGCCAATGGAATGTACTGTTGGACATTTTAGCCTTTTGTACGCTTATTTATGAATGATCTGCAAAATTTGAATTATAAAATTAAAACAGACCCCATTTTCTACCAAATGACTATTCTGAAATTTTCAAATTAGTGGTGCACTGTAACGTCCTACTCCTAAACTGCCAATTCTTTAAAATAAACAAACACATATGATTCATGTTATGATACTCTCAATCAATCTCTTCAACATGACTTGATAATTAAAACAAATTATGAATTTTTAAATTGATATTTTTACTTAATATTTTTACTAAATTATACAGTAGATTTTCCACATATTCTTAATTTGATTGCACCTAGAACTTTTAGATTTACTATATTGTGTATGAAATTGTGTATGAATATCAACAGTAAAGCACAAAGCAAATTTAAAGCACCTTTAAATTATATGTATCTAACTTAAATTTTTAAACTACAAAAATATCAGTAACAATAATTTATTAATAGTACAAAAATTATGCATATCATTTTGCATAAATATATAAAAAAATTTAAAGACTCTTTAGTGGTGAAAATTATTGGATTTATGTAATTAATGTATAGGCTGATCAAAATTTAAAATTTATTTTTAAAAATCTATATCCAGACCATTTTTATATTATAATTTTGGTAATAACCGCTCATTTTGGTGCAAAACAAAAATTAGATTAATCAAAGTGGTCCAAGATCTGCATAGTATATCTACTTAGCTGGATATAAGTTTTTATCAGTTTTTCAAGGCGAGATTTTCTGCTGGTTCTGAATTATAAATGAAATTATATTTTATATGAGATAAAATTAACAATTTTATGAAGAACAGGTATGGAACAAATAAAAATTATAGCAATCGGTCAGGATTAAGGTGGGAAAAACACATATACAGAGGTATTTACGATATCTATGTAATTTAAAATAATACATAAAGATATTTATTTAGGTATATGTCTTGTAACGTTTAAAATTATTAACATGGTGAATTTAAATTTAGTAGATCTTGAATTTTATATTAACAATTTCGTTTTATTATAATTAATAATTATTGGAATAAAACCAGCTAGTTTGTTGAAATATTGTTACGAAACAATGTTTAATTATATTTGATGACTAATGTATGACGTCATGTATGATGAGTTGAGTCATGATAATATCGCTGTCATTCAAATATGGTTTAGTTTGCAGTCTCGAAATGTATAGAAATTCTATGCAAGTTTCTGGAAAGCTGCATTTAGGTATAAATACAGATGATTTCCTGTGACAGAATAATTCCAGTTTAAACTTACAAGTATTAACATAAATAAATAGTGAAGTGATAAACAATATACGGAGTGTTTAAATAAATCCAGACTTAGTTTTAAATAATTGACGTCTAATTTGGAATTATAGTCGATCCAAGATCTGAATTATATAGGTAGCGCTTTGTTTGCAAAGTTTAATTTACACCGGGAAGCTTCAGATAATTTAAATAGTACTTAATTTTGTAGTAATATTTAATATTCACCACAAAAAAACAAAATGTTATTACCAAATAACTACGTCTATTCAATATTACATTTAACTCTGTCCACATTTATCTTATTTTTGACTTTTTCCTGTTTAGTTTAGGCAACATACTGTAATGAAATTTTAAAACTTTTTATTTAAAACCTAACCATATCAATCGGGGAGATGATCTCGTAAGGGGAGTGGATTCGGATTTTATTTATAATGCAGGTGAAATAATGAAAATTTCAAAATAAAAGTTAAGTTTTAATTTTTTACATTCAAATGGTTCTAAAAACGGTAACAATCAACAAAATACTTTTTGTAGCAGACAAATTTCTGCCAGGTGTTGTGTTTTAATGTGTAGAATTTATAAATTTGAAAAATTATTTTCAAGGTCTTTTTGAAATTGGTAATTTTACATTCGCGCAAAGTTTAATACTACAAAAGTTTATTAGGCTTACTCCTAGCTGCTTGTCGTGAAGATTTTCTTTCAGCTTCTTCAGCTCGCAAATGTCGGCTTCCCTTCTCGTCTCTGGAAGGACCACAATTCATTCTCAAAAATGCACACAAAAAGGCGTCGATAACGTAAGACGCTGAACAAGTCTACGATTGTTGTCGTCACAAATCAAAAATCATACTCAAAAGGGCGTAGATGGCATAAAACGCTTGACAACTCTCTACGATGGTCGTCGACACACCACACCATTATTTTCAAATCTTTTCGCCTTTTTGAAACTTGCGTATTTTCAAATTTATCATTTCCAGTTTTACTTTGAAGTCACTTTATTTTGAAACTTTCGCATCTTTTTAAATTTTTATTATTCAAATGTTGGCCAAATTTTTGTGTTCGTATTATAGTTATTTTACAAACTTAACCTGTTTGTCAAGTATTTTGCTGTGGTTATCTCTAAATTTTGTGATTATTGTTTAATTTTAATTTTCCTTTTTTATTCACCGTCTAACCGTAATGTCTAAATGTAATACCGTCTAACTTCAAAGTAATTTCATTGGTTAACATTTAGAGGTCGTTGCTTTAGCACAAATTTCAATATTTAAAAAAAACGTACTATAGTGTTAATCTTAGTGTAGTAATTGTTTTATTGTTTTATTAACCGCATCTGTATAGATTTGTTGTAGCTCTTTAGAAATTAAATAAACGTTTTAATTTTCGTTACAATATATTGTCACAATAATATTGTGCATCTGACTACATAATGTGCAACGTTATTTAACATAACAGTCGAAATAAAGGAATACTTTATTATCATAATTAGATAAAATATATAATGTTATCTTTGTTTTTCGTAATTAAAACTTGGATTCAAGAATGCTAGCATCTTTATAGCTTCATTTAAGATATTGTTAAAATAAATAGTGATGACTTCTTTTACCCTTAATATTATAATACTTATTTTTATTTTTAATATTAATTAAGTTACACTCTAGCCGAGCAAGAATAGTGTTTGTAAAGCTAGGAACTTTAAATTGGAGAAGTGTTTGCTCAAGCTGCAAAATTATGTTTTGAAAAAACCTTTTCAATAAAAATATAAAAGTTAAAATAAAGTGAAAACTGTGCCAATTATCCTCGGGCTTACCTACTACTCACATTTTTATTCGTAGCCACAGTGTGATACCAATTTTCCAGCAGCTATGATATATTGGCAATATTTTAATAATTTAAAAATGTGATCAATAAACTGATAATCACTTAACGTTGCCATAGGAGGTATAAAAAAATTTGATGAGACTTACAGTGATGTAAATATTAAATTTTCAAACTACTGTTTATTGGAATAAAAAAATTAAGTATTGCATCTTACTCTACTAGCATTATAATATATTAATATACCATTTGGTAATGTAACCCGTAAATGCTAACTCATTGAATATGCACAAAGTTGGCTTCGATCTAATACAAAGTACTGCATGTGCAAAATAAAATGATTGCTGTGTAACTAAAATTCCAATTTTGTAATTTCAGAAACAGAAATAATTCTTTTGAAGAATTGTTTGAGGAAAAATGTTAGGTTTTAAATAATTAAAAGCGAAATAGACTGATTATTATTTTTGTAAATTGCTTTTATTTGGAGCGCATTCGAACAAAAAGAATTTGTTTTAAATATAGCAGAAGCCAATTTTGTAACACAATTGAATTTACTGGAAAAAGTGAAATTTACAATATCGCTTAATATTTATATAGCATGTTCTAGTACGAAGAAGTTATAAATGTCATTTAGATGTGTAAATTATAAAAAAGCCAAAGGTAACATCCGCATGTGTCACCCTTACAAAGCTTGTGGTATTACTTTAATGCCATTTGAAAAGGTTAATTCCATTTCCGAATACATTGAAGTTAGAATTTTAATCATAATATCGAGTGATTTTAAAATTGTAATTAATCGAAACTGAAATTTTAATAATTAATACAAAATAACAGAAACTTCGTCAAGCATGCTATTAAATGTAGTTTAATTAAATTAGTAGACTCCCTTAGATTTGATAAAGTAAAATCTTTCAGGATTTAGGACAAAAATATGAATCCGGATTTAAAAGTATTTTTTTAAAATAAGACGACAGGGCAGTGGCGGAAAAATTTGTATAAACTCGAGAGTTAATTCATTTGTACTAATTTCAATAAAATTATAGACCCTAACTTTGTTTCAGTGACCAAATATTTTCTCCGACGTAGAAACTGCACTTATTGGGGTTGCTAAAAAAAGAGTTTAGATGCTATTTAAAAACCAAATCAGTTAACCATAATTTGGCTAATCTGCATAATCAAATCAGTTTTTTGTTAGCACAAGTAATCAAAAAATAATAAGCGTATATCTCGCTTAGTCATAAAGCCATAAAACCAGTGACATTTGAATAAAGGAGTGTTTAAATGATGAAAAACACTAATAACTGAAATATTTTCCGTGCTTAGTACAAAAAAAAATATTGAAGGGTTTTGATTCACATCGTTAATCTAAACTATTTTTAATAATTAATGCTGTGGGAATTTAACATTTAAATGCTGGTAATGTAAATTTAATATTTTGTGTGATCGTATGAAAACCAATAATTTAAAATTTCAGGATAGATATTTCAAATACACAAATTGACTATGATAAACGAAAACTGTCGACAAAATAAATTTACTTTATTTATGTGTTTCGTTTTGTGCGGTTGGTTTATTTTGGCACTTGCAAGTGCTTGTGGTTCCCCTGTTCGCAATATAATATGTATATGTTATAGGTCACTTTGCCGAAGGTGTTTAGTTTAAACACGTAATTTTAGAATAAAATGTATGCTATATTAAAAATCTTTACTTTTAGTTAGCTCTGTACCTGTAATAATATTCATTCTTATAATGATAACTTGACCTAATTGTATTAAAACTTCACGACAATGTAAGTTTCATTTCTTTTGTTATTAGAGTACGTAGCATAGTCGTGTATGGAATGCATAAACTTTTCCACAATAATTTTAAATTCAACACCTATTTTTAGAGAATTATTTTCTCATTTTTGCTTGTCGGTTTGGTGCTTGCAGCTTTGAATATTTAAGAGAAATCTTTTTTTTTAATTATAAAGCAAAAGTCGTATTTGAAGAAACGTTTTATAAATTCAGAAAAAAATGTATTTGACAATGTTTGTACATAACTTATTTTTTTTAAGAGTGTAAATATCAATAACAGAAATATTTTTATGTTGTCAACTATTACACAATTAAACCGTTAACTCTAGTAAATAAATCATTGAACTTAACGACTATCAACACGAACGGTTTAAATATTAATAGTTTTTTTCGATAAAACTTTAAGGGAAAGTAACCGAGATAGGCTTATTGGCGTTGACTTAAATTCAGCATTCTTGAGTAAAATAAATACAATTGTGAAATATATCCCTATATTTTCTTAACTTCATAAATATTTTTTATTGTAACAATTTTCATAGCTATACTACCTTTAAATGAATAATAACTAAAAAAATCCCAGGGGATACTTATTATGATGGTTATATTTGCTTTGCCCTTTAGGTTTAGTTTTAGTTTTCACGTAGAACAAAATGGTTATGTGCTTTTAAAATGGGTTTAATACACCGGTATATGTTTCCAAAGTCAAGAGCAAGTAAAACGGCGCCTCTTAAACCCAAAAAAGTTCATAAGAAAATAGCGATTCCTATAAAAGTAAGTATTTCAGTTTTAAAGGGTTTTTATCTAAAACTTTCTAATTTTTGTACAATTTTCCAATTTATTTGGATTTGAATTTTTCCTAATTTTTAGGAAAAATCTTAGTTGAATTGAAAAAAATATTAATTCTAGCCGTTAAGATATTTTAATTAATTATTCATGTAAAAGTAGCATAGGCATATTATAACCGAATCTTGCAAACAAATTACATATTTTAATGTTAGTAAAGAAATTTATCAACGGGAATTATTTTTTTTTGTTAATTACAATTATCATTTTTGTACAAAATTAAATGCAGAATTACATAAAGACGTACAAATTTTAATTTCTGAGTGTCCAAGCTAAGATAATGTTATTAAAATATTAAAATTCACAAAATTTGGTTAAAAAAAACTGAATGACATAGCGTAGAATATAAACATTTTTCTGCACAATATACAATTTGTTACAAAAAAAACCGAGAAACCACGAAATAAGTACAATAAGTAATCTAACTAATGAGATAATTAGTTTAGGCGTAAATTTATTTAAAATTAAATTTTTCTTAAAAATTTTGTATGAAAAAGTAAGAAATATACCCGTTGCTGCAAGCTATGTAATAATATAATTTTAGAAAATCAATTTTGTAAAAATTTATAATAAACTAACTGGCTTGGCAGACGTTCTGCCTTATAATACGCCATCTGTTAAAATAGCGCCATCTGTCGTCCACCGAAATTGTTTGCATACCAATTCCGAATTTTTCGGGAAACTTCTCCAAGTTTTCCAAGTTTTCTCTATCTAACAACCTTACTCAGACTATTACGAACATTTTAAGAAAAAATTTATCAAAATCGGTGCAGCCGTCCAACAGTAAAACGAGAACATACACAAGCACAAAATATTATTTATTTATTATTATATTATATGAGATAATTTTATTTACAATCATATCGACACATTCCTGACTTTTAATAAGTTGGGATCAGTTTATTATTCACTTTTACTTTACAACCAATCCAAACCAACAAACCAAAAACAACAGGAAGCTATTTTGTTTTACTTCCCCACCTTAGGATGGAAAGTGGTCACTTTCCGACCTGCAATGCCGCAATGTCGGTAGGCAAGAAATAGAACTAACAACAAATGTGCGTTTTTTTTTATTTACCTACTTTTATTCATACCTTAAAAGCCATTGATTTTAGATAAAAGATGTTTGAATCTAGTTTATAGATTACTTTACGCTCTTTAAGAAAGCACTTAATCCATTTTTACTAAAAAATCAATATTTTCCGGGCGATGACCACGTGAAAGTGGAAATTTTAAAAAAAGCTTTAGAGAAGCCTAACTCTTGAAAGCTTGAATTTAGAAAAAAAATTTGTTAAAAATGTTTTTTAGAAAAGTGTCCTCTTTCACCACCTATAAGTTATGTAAAGTTTATCCTGGACACCCTATATTTTATGTTTGCATTTTTTAAATTCTACAATTACTTCTTCGTTAAATTCCTAATCGGACCCACAGATTTCATTTTCTACATTTCATCACCCACATAATTACTTAAAAATTTGTTATAAAAGTTATAGATAGCATTAAAATAATAAGGCGATTAAATGCTCTCCTTTATTGAACCTATAGTTCACTTCTCAACAAGCAGCCTGTTTCTCCTTCGAGAAAGTTTACAACATTTACAACCACTGGGTTAACCTCACACTTAATTTTACAATGTTTAAATGATACAATAGAAAAAAACCTAAAAAATTGAAATTTTTAAGTGGATAGTGTAGTAGTTAGTAGTATGTAATGTTAAAATAAACAAACTAAACAAAATGTTAAAATAATAAATTTTAACTGTTAAGTAAAGAATAAAAAAGTTTTTATTTTAAATTTTTATCATATTTTTATAACGCAATTTTTTAAAAAAAAAATTTTAGTCAATATTTAAATATTTTTTGTCATTTTTCATTTTTATTTTCTTGTTTATTCAAATATCTAAGTCCAAACCTGTTAAATGTAAATTATTGTCTTTTTTATTGTTTTTAAATATTATTTTTCTATGTTAAAATTAAAATTCATTATTTTAACATTTTGTATAGTTTATTTATTTTAAATGATACCTTTTTAGAATAATATACATTAGTCGTAATAGGCGTGGCCAAACAAAAAATGCATGCATTCTATTAACGGTACGTAAAAACAATATTTCCTATAAATTTGATAGTGACAGTTGCGGACGAACAAAAAATGTTCTTAAAATGTAAGATCCGTTAGTCTCAGTTAAGTCAGAAAGAAAACGATTTGTTTAAATAATAAAATGCTGCTAAAAAGCAGATCCTTCGACCAAGTAACAATAATCAATACAAATTTAAAAGATACTAACAATTATTTGATTACATGAAATACTATCTTGGGGGATTTAATTGCTTCAAATTGTATGGAGGAAACGTGATTAGTCAAATTTTTCATATAAATTTCTGAAGATTTGTGGTATTGGTTAAAATAATTAAATCGGGCTTTAAAAAAGAATTCTTAAAGAAAGGTAAAAATCAATGTCGGGCAAACAATATCAGTCTAAGTTTATTTGCGTAATAGGCATATGTAAGTAACTTTTAATAATATAGTATGGTGAGTTTAATGATGGATTCATTTAAACTTAAACAGAAGAAAAATTACAAGGATTGCTGGAATTACATCCATCTACTGTTTACAGTTTTTTTAAAGAAGCTCATTGTTTCGTATTGCAGTGTCTCTTTGAAGTCTGATATGGGCATTTTGAATACGTTTCTTTGACACTAAAATATTGGCTGTGTGGCACCTGATTCTCTGAAAGAAATAAAGTGTTTCTTGAAGAATATTCTTATAACTGAAGCTAATTAATGATACAGGCGTGCAGTCGCTCCTATTTAATCAATCTAAATTGCCTAGTTTTATATACTCATATTATTTTCCTAGTAAAAAGTTATTTTCTTGAAATCATTATTTATTTGCGACATATAGTATATAGGTGTATTAAAAGAATGCTACATTCTATGTCAAGATAAAAGACGGTCAAGATAAAAGAACACGCAATTATAGCCAAAGCTGTTTACTTCAACAGGCTTAAATTTAGGTTTTATAGATAATGGTCCTTATACCTTTAAAATTCTGTCTTAATTCTAGAAGTATTATTTGTGTAGAGTAGAGTATCGAAATTCAAATATATGTATATATGTATATATAATTATAAATATAATTGCAGTAGCATTATCAATCAAAGATAAATAAATCTTCTACAAGACATAGCCGCAGCTTAACCCTGACTTCGTTGCATAACCGGTTTCGGAGTTACTATAAGGGATTAAAATCATAATGAATATCCTATACTTAAAACAAGAACTCGAAAATTACACTTTTAAAAAAATATTTTTAATTACGTTCATGCAATATTAGGAAAAACATATTTTATTACAATTAAATATTTTTCGATAGACAGAAATAATTATATGTAATTTATTTAAATATAGGGTAACTCCCAGGTGGATAAAATAGTGTCGCATTTGCAAACGCCTCACTATTACAAATTATAATCATCCAGTGCTATTTTGTAACAGCTGTTCTAATTCTATTCAAAATTTAACATAATGCAAATCGAAACTGTAAAGTACCTAGGTAATTCCCACATTTACAAAATAAGGTTTGATATGTCGAAAAGGTTAGCAAGCAATTTGGATTTTGATTTTAATAGCAAATTATAAAATACCTACTAATAGTTGTGGCTTACCAATATTAACAATAACTTTAATTTATTCCGAGTATGTGCTAAATTGTAAACTTTGTAACCTTTCAGAATTCCTGCGGGAGTTATACGTTAATAAAATTTAATATTGAAGTAAATACTAAAAGGTCAATCTATGTGTTTGTCAATGCCATTCTAGTTCGGTTTAAATTAAATTCTAAAGGTAATAGTTTAAAATAATTAGCACCTAAAACTCATAAAATTTTAAAATTAAGTATGAACGTTGCTAGAATTTTAATTGCGTTATTAATGTAACAGGTCCACGAAAAAGTAATCCTTCAAAGTTTGTTATATTCGCTTGCATTAATTAATTAGTATGGTAGTTTTTGTAATGTAAAGGACAAGCGTGCTAAAAAATTTTAATGAGAAAGAAATGGAAAATGGAATAGAAAATTGTTTGCTATCCCTTTTAACTCGTTCCAGAGAGGTTGCTCACTCCTGGAAACCCCGATCGGTACGCCATTATTTGCATTAATTTTTATTATAAACTTTGCTAAAAACAAGTTTGGAATAAAAATATAAGTATTAAAGCTAAACCTGCCATGCCATCATCGACGCCGCTGTCTATTTTGTATTGATTATTTTAGGCTTTCGGTAGATACCATTCATCGTTTCAATTTCTTAGCTTGCCAAACTGAAAACAGATGTCCTCAGTAATATTTTTTGACTTGACTTCTCAGCGACAAAATATTTTTTTCCTGATAGATCCTCCAAAAAGCTTCGTCATGTTTAATAAAATGTTAAATTAGTATGTATGAATGTTATATATTATATTAAATTTTGAAAAATGCGTGTGACATGTTCATAACGGAATTGTCATGGATTTGATCAACTATAAAGTGGATGCTGGGTGGAAATTTGCAGATACTCGCTCGGTAGTTAATTAATTGAAGGTTGCTTTTCACGTTAAAGTGTTATCTATAATTTATCGAATTATAATGACATGTTAGGCTTTGAAATTAATTTAATTAAATTAGTAGTCTTAATTAAGCGAATGTCTAATTCAAGCTTATATAATTTAATGCAATTTTGTCTCTACTTCTTCATCGTTTATTCATGGCATCATCCAGTTTTTGTTACCCACCTTCATTTTAACAAATTTTTGTATAATTTCGAGCGTGTGTCTTATGGGTTTATACCTTTTCAATTGAATTAAATTTTATTTTATTGAAGCTAGCCACGTACACCTACGTGTGATAAAATACTCATCCATTCTCATCTTCTTTGCGCAATTATCTACTAGAAACTGGTTTATCCCTATCTTTATTTTCTTTTTACCTTTTATCGCACACTGAATTTTAATTACGGTCTCTGATGATTTAACCTTATTTTGAGCTGTTTGAAATGAGCTCGACTTTAAAACGCCCGTTTTTTCCAAAAGCAACTTCATTACATAAATTTAATTCAAAATTAATTACCATTTAAAGAGGCCAAGAACTTTTTAATAAACGTAATGCGTATAGCTTGAAATGAATATATAAAGAGAAATAATCTGAAATATATAAACTTTTTCGATATCAAATTATAATTAGAAAAACTTTTATATCATTCTATTCGAACATAACCGAATTGTTAACTTTTTTTATTAAAATTTTAAACTTTTTCAATGTCGGATTAAATTTTAAAAAACCGAGCATTATTAAATTTTATTTCTAAAAATTGGCCAAACGTTATGGTAGTGCTGCTCTTTAACAATCCAATGACGAGATAGCTTTTGGAAGTCGAATTGGAGTGGAAAAGACAATTGAAAGGGCAATTTTTGCAATTCAATTGCAAGTCGATTAATCTGTGACGGGAGCCGTAAAAGATGATCATCTATAAAAAACGATAGGTAAAAATTACATTTCAAATATATTACAACTTTTAAAAATAATGCAGTACAGAGCAGGTAAACACTCGACGCCTGATGTTCATTAAAAGTGAAGCAGTTTATAAAGTAGGCAATCCTTCACATCATGGAACGAAAACCAGAGCTTTTAATTTCTAATTACAACAACGAAGTACCTACCTAGCTTATTAAACTTTATAACTTTTCTAGTTTTAAATGTTTTTTATTTTGCAGTTGGGAAGCAATGAATTAAAAAGTAAGCAGGTACTATCTAATAGGAGAGAACATGGTCGGTATTACTAAATCTGCACAATGCTTTAAGCTTCTCCATGTTGCATTATTTATAAACGTATAAGTTTAATTAATCCCAGGTTTATGTAATGAAGTTTTGTAGAAAATTTATTTAAACAAGAATTTAAATCGCTGTCTCTCCAGACTGGCAGCACGAGCGTTATAGTTTACTTCCTCCCTCAAACTATATAGTTGAAGTGTTGTACCAAACAACCTTTTCGATACATTTATCACGAGGTTGTTAAGAAAATTCGAAGTTTTTTTTATTTTACTACTTGACATCTTGTTACAAAGTTAAGTAAATGTTTTATTTATTTTATAGAACCACTTTGTTTTATTACCAACTTGTTTAGCTCCTCAAACTCATTTGGAGATACTTTTAAAAAAAATTTATTTTCATTAATTTACAACGCTTTTCTTACATTCAAATAATTTTTTTTCAAGAATAATCAAATTTTGAATGCTGATCTAATAAATTTTACTTTATATTTTTTAAGTCTCAAATTTACATAAAATTTAAGTTACTTTATGTAAAAATTCCTTTGAAATAAGGTTTGAATTTTTAAAGAATATTTTAGTATGTAAATTACATTTGTCTGTGTTTAATGTTTTACTTTGGCGTTTTAATTGCTTTAAATAATAAAGATATTCTTGATTATAGTATTTATCATCAAGGATTAGTTTCTTAAATGTTAATTAACAGAGATGTTTTATAATTTTATTAATTTTAGAGCAGTTTATTTTGATTTAACCCAGAATTTTCAACTAAGCATACGAATTTGGTAAAATTTGAAAAATATTTCCAACATATTAATCTTAGATGACATAGATATGCAACAAATACAAGTTTCAAGCAAACAAACTAAACAATTTAATAGAAAAAAAACCTAAACAATGAATTGTTTAAGTGGATAGTGTTAGTATTTTATTTAATGTTAAAATAAACAAACTAAACAAAATATTAAAATAATGCATTTTAACAATTATTAAGTAAAGAATATATATCAAAATTGCTATTATATAGCAACAAATAATATCAAACAAAAATTTAATCAGATTAAATTTTTGTTTAATTTATTTATAAAAATAATCAATATTAAAATAATATTATACTCAAAAAATTTATAATTTAAAATATATTTCTTTTTCTTTATAGATATAATTTTTATCTTTTTTTTGGAACGAAGTTCCTTATGGGAGGATGCGAAGAGGGTACCCTAATCGGAAAAAAATGTCCGTAACGAAAATGCGTAAGATTTTTATATCGTTCGATAATTACACCATCTGGTGGTCAAAAGTGAAATATCTGATCAGTATCAGTATTAGTCATAGAGGTATATGTATATTAGAACTACTGGAGGCACCACTTGCATATAATCCCTATGAAAAGAAAACGGTCCGATTTTGCATGGCGTTCCCCTACTCCTTAAAGGTATAAACTCGATTTGACATTCTATAATAACGTGGTAAATATGATTTATATAGACGAGTACTCCTCAAAATTAAATACAACACAGGCTTATTATGTTGATAATATTATAATAATATAATATAATGTTGATAAACGTTAAAAAAATAATGTTATAACTCAAAAAATGCCGATTTGGAGTTATATGTGCCATGTTATAGAAAATAAAGGATTTTATGGCATAGAATAAAAAAATGTTTGTTTAATAAAAATTAAGTACCTATCTTAAGTTTCGTAAGTAACAATTATGAATAATTATTTCATATTTGACGGCAATACCGTAACTCTAGTTTTTTTGATGTTTTTTTTTGATAAAAGGCAAGTTTTCCTTTCAGTAATAAGCTCCAAAATTTTTACATAATAATAATGTAAAAATTTAGTAATAAACCTTTAGAATAAACCTTTAATAATTGTTTATTCCAATTAATGTTTTTCTCAAAACTATGAATTTTGAGTTGTTAGAGTATTATATTATATTGCAGGAAAAAGGCTAACAATTTCTAAAGTATTGCAGGGCAGTTCTGTAAGAAGTAAACTTACAATACTAATTTTATTAAAAAATGTATAATTGTTTATCTTTCGGTGTTTTATAATTTTATTTGCTATGTATATTTAATTTAATTCACAATTCTATTTTTGTGTTTATAAGAAAATAATGATATTTTTTTATAAAATTAATTTTTACATGTTACATGAAATTAAAGAATAATTTAATTCATAACTTACATAAAATTGTTCAAAAACTATTTAAATGAATAATTTAGTTTGCGACACGCTGTTATATAACCGTATGTTTCGATTTTCGGAATCTCATCAGGCAAACCTGGAAAAATTATTGAAATGATTGAAAAGTTATGCTATTTAATTCAAAATTCAAACTTAATTAAAAGTCAAATTTATTTGACTTTAGTAAAAACAAAAATTATACCTACTTGAAGCCAAAATGAATAAACTTATTTTGAAAAATTCTAAACCGGAAAACTAAACAAACCCATAAATAAAAAACCTAAAATGAAACGTTTGTTGTAATTAAAAATTACAAAAGTTGTAGATTGCCCCAATTTCAAGATTTCATGTGTATGAACTTAGTGAAATATACAGGATATCATTTTTTTGAAAATAATTATATATATTTTTTAAATTAGAATGTGAATTTTTAATTAAAAATCACATTATAATATGTCTACAATTATTTTAATTATTTATCACATCTTAATTTCTTATAATTCATTTATTTAAACGTTTAAACATCATTTATCGTATGATTTTGCATTACAAAATTTGAACCGAATCCTTTAAGGAGTGGGGGAAGCGTAAACTTACGTCGGACCGTTTTGTTGCACCTAGTGGTTCCTCCAGTAGTTTTAATATATACCTCTATGGTATTAGTACATTAGATCTAAGCGTGTCTTGTGTTCGGCGATTATTATAAATTATAATTTATAATATTTAATTATAAATTATAATTTTTGTTTTTACAAAAGTAAATATATATTATTAAATATATAAATTTGACTTTGAATCAAGTTTGAATTTTGAATTTAATAGCATAACTTCTCAATCATTTTAATAATTTTTCCAGGTTTGCCTGATGAGATTCTGAAAATCGAAACATAAAAGTTAACAGTTATGTAGCAAGCTATATCATTCATTTAAATAGTTTTTGAACAATTTTATGTAAGTTATGAATTAAATTATTCTTCAATTTCATGTAACATCTAAAAATTAATTTTTTAAAAAAATATTATCACATGTTAATAACCTTAACCATTTTATAATTTTTATCAACTAAGAATTTTTTAAATGATATATTGTAATGTATAAGTTTCATAATTTAAAAAATTTATAAGAGTAAAAGATTATTAGTTTTGTGATATCAAAGGCTTGCATATCTCTAATATCTGGGAAAGTTCCTCCAAAATCTAGGAAGAAAGGAGGAGCGATTGCGTCAGTTTAGGCCCAGATTGGTAATAATTTCGTTACCAGGCAATTTCTTTGAATGACGCAGGTTTTCCAAAGACTCTTTCGCACTCTTTCGATACTCTATAGTCTTAACGTTTTCAGAAAAAATTACACGTTTTACTAGTTTTTATATATTTTTTATAGGTTGTCTGTATTTTTTTATTCTTCCACTATGCTTCGCTTGTCCATCAATATTTTACAAATTTGCTAAATCAAAAGTCAAACATTAAATTATAATTAAGCTATATATTATTTTCTCTAAACTTCAAAAAGAACCTGACCGTTTGCTATTCAATTATCAAACTCATATATTTACTGCTTTATAAAATCAATTGTTTTACTTTACTATCGGCGACGAGCGGCACTGAAGTACTTTAAAGTTTCTTCTACATTTTGTTTGACAATAAATTGAGAACAGTTTAGTAATTTATATTAATCAAATGTAAACTTTAAAAAATTTAAAAGGCTATAACATTTAGAATACCTCTACCTGCTACAGAGCGGAAATTTGGAGTCCCCTCTGGAATACCCCAAAACCGATATAATCAATGTAGTAGAATTATACTTCTTAACCCAAATTTCTAGACCACTAAATTGTTAATTTTACTTGCTAATAATTCGTGATGAACACTTAAATAATTTACATATAATATTCCAATATCTCATAATCATTAAACAAAGAAATCTCAATCATATTTGTATTCGACTTGAAATGTTCAATAATCCTTTTAAATGACACGATGCAATGCTGTTCACAATTTTTGTCATGAAATTTATCTCATCAGATCCGTATTGACATAAATAACAACAGTAATCTGAACAAAAACTAGACTTAACTTTTTATGAAGTCACAAAGACTTGGTTAAAATATGGTTTAAATGTAAAAAAGTTAATTGAGAAATAACCTCCGGTTTTCTAAATGTATTAGCTCACAAAGCTTTTGTTGTTTTGTTTACCGATTTATTTCTGGCCGGCTCCGGTTATTTAAATCTTAGATTGTATCCTGATTATGCAATACCAAAAACAAATAAAATTTATTATAACAGGAATATCAATATTTACTCAAAATGTATTTATGCGACATGAAAACTGCATTGATCTGTCAATTTCTTGTAACCTTCGATTTTTTTAGGTTGGTAATTTAAAATGAACCAATCGGGAGTATATTACGGAAGGAATGACAGACAGAACAACATGGCTTTTTATATATAGTATTATATTAAGCGGTCAGGCCACTGTAACTTCTTAGTGTTTAAACTACGTGAAACTCAATTGCTCATGCTCTGCGCCCTGCAGGCCGCATAGACAAGACATTGTTGTATAGCTTTCTTACTTTTGAAACTGGTGACTTAAAGTGAACTAGCCGGAGGTGAGTTACAAAATTCTAATGCCGCAAATCTCGCCCAAAACAGAATTTTACCGGTAAAAATCCCAACATGGAATATCAGAGTTTCATTGCGGTATTATATGAAACAATATAAATAATATAACCTAACCTACTGTAAACCTAACTTTTTTTTAAAGAAAAAGTGGAAAGAACATCGCCTAACCAACCTTAGGAGTGATGTATAATTTTTACCAACTAAACCTCTCTTTTTGCCATCTCAGATGGTTAGATCCCATCTAATATTCTATCTAACATTAAGGTTGGTTTATGCAAAACCCCATACCGACGTGGTGCACTACTAATAAATATTGGATTGTGGCAGTCTACATAAATCAACCTTTACAGATGTCATTTAATATTTTTTATTGAACTTCTGTTTTTTCAGTTTTATATCATCAACCTTAGATATCAGCTCCAAATTAGATGATGTTTCGTCCTTCATGTTCTTTTTAAAGAGTTTTGATTTGTTTCTTGTTAGGGTTTGTTGCCCACCTTAAGGTTCTTTGCTCTTTACATTATACAAAAGTCAGAATGCATCTTCTTTCATTTATTAGCCAAGTAGCCGCCTATGTAAAGGTTAGTTAATTAGTTAGAATCAGTTGAGTACTTTTAAAGCAATTATATATAAATGAATTGTTAAAGCATTAGAGGCTATTATATCCTCTTGAACAGATATTCCACTGGATTATATTACCCGTACGGCGATTTTACCAGGCACTTTACGTATATTGTATATAGTATTCTAAGGATGAGTAATTTTTTTATGTAAACAATTATTTGAAGTTTGTCAATTGCATTTGTTAAAATTTTAACCAATGTAGATATTTTAATTGTATAAAAATCGTTATTCGTTAAATTAGAAATGCATTGACAACAATTTGTTTACTGAAATTATTTACAATTATAACTGAATGTATGAGACACAAATAATTATATAAAAAGTTACAAACATTTTATTCAAATAAATAAATTAATAAAAACAATTTAAATATTAATACTTCCGCATTAAAAACTATTTTTCAATCCATAAATAAAACATGAAATTTCTTTTCAATCAATCAAAAATTAAAAAAATAATTATAAAGCTTTAATGTAACCTAAAAACTTTTTATAAATGTGAATTTTCGTTGATAAAATTTAATTACAATTTGACAACGCCAATTTATTATAACATTTAATAATTAAGAAATTGAGAAAACCATAATATTATAATTTAATATAAGAAATTTTTATAAAAGTAAAGATAGCTTATATTTACATTAAATTAAAAATTGAAAACTTCAATATAACATTTTTTGGTAATTTTTATATGTTTTGTTAATGTTTTGTATCCTTTCATTTTTGAATTGATTAATTTTTAATTTGAATCAGATTTCGTCTTCTTTGATACCCTAGGACGGAAAAGTACGTACTTTTCCGTACGCCACGTGATTATGTTTACGTCGTACGTAATATGAAAAACAACAGATTTTATAAAATAAACAAACTAAACAAAATATTAAAATAATGAATTTTAAATGTTAAAGTAAACACTATCCACTATATACACATAAAAAATTCATTTCTCAGATTCTAACGCCCTTTCAGACTGCCCTCGTAAGATCTCGAGGTGTAATTCGTGAGGTTTGAGAATTATTATACTTCACACATTGAATTGAATTTATTTAAAAATTAATAAAGAAACATAAATACTACGTATTTTATTTCAAATTCTAACTCTTCTGTTGTTTAATTTATCACAACTACCTTATTTAAATTTTGTTTACGTTGCCTCGTACACCTTTTAGTCAAACACGGTTCTAAAACTTGTAAACGCCAAATTTCTTAATCATGATAATCACTTAATTAAATTTATTAATCACAAAATTAGTTTTTGTGTAATACAATGTGAGAAACACAGAGTTAATATTAATTATTATAAGAAACCTGGTTAGCTTGTTTAAATTGAGAAGAATAAACTTGAGTTGGTGAGCATCCTATAATATTATAATTAACAAATTAAATTAGAAGCAAAGTATAATATTATACTTATGTACTTACGGAATTACCTATTATGCATTGTGTGGTTAAAATCGGGCAATTAAATAGAAACTACAGTAAATTGAAAATTATTAATCAAGCATTACATACTATTTCACATCTACCAGCTTTATAAGCATTAATATGCTTGTGAATCTTGCATTCAACAGTAAACACACATATTTTGTTAAATTGTTCAAGTTATTAGTCTGTGAAATTATTTACCCAATTATATAGTAACTTTTCATTAAAAAGCTTGTAGTATGGAAATGTAATTCTCTACAAAACTATTTTTAATATGGTTTTCCTCCCGTATTATTTTTTTTATCAATACAAAAGTCTGAACATGTGCATTTGATATCATACACAGACAGCATCTTCTTTTTAACGTGAGGTCTGAACCACGGGAAGCTTAACTTCATTTTGAGAAGGGTTTTCATGGCTGATTACTTCGGTAGTTTGCTATTCTCCCGAGAAAAGCCGGTCAGAATCAAGTGCTTACCCTGCTTGGGCTGTAACCGGGCATTTAACCACCAAGTTGTGACCGTCTTCAATTTCCATGGTATCTGAACAAAACTTTTATTGACCTTATTTCTCGTAAATAATATTATTTATTTTAAAGGAAACTGATTTCTATGTAAAATATTAATTTAACCGTTTCGTATTGATTTAATTAACCTACTGCTACATACATAAATTCATTACAGTTTATATTACAAAATAGCTTCAAGTTTATTCGCTTAAGTTGTTTCAATATTTTAAAACAAAAAACTCTCAATTACACTGAAAACTAAACATTTATGCAACGGCGCAATTAAAATTTGCATATCTACATTATTTAGTTTATTCTTATTTCCTCGCCAAAGTTGCATTAGTTAGGAAAACATTATTCTGTTAAATTGAAAGTTTTTAACTTCATTATAGTAACCGTAAAAACCTCAACAGATGAAGTCATGGTCGTAATCACAACAAATATAGTAGTTATTGTCATTGAATTCTTAAGCTATTCCGCCACTGTCTTGTCATTTCGTTAAATGTCAATTTGACATTCAATTAATAAACCGTAGTTTTTTTAGGTTATAATAAATGAACGGCTAATGAAGTGTACGTTACATAATAACAAAAAAAAAAATTTACGTTTCTAATCAACGCGACTGCTTCTGTACTATCTCTAACATTTTACAATCCGCCTCAAATTCTAGATTTAGGTATACAGTAATATTTTATTAAAAATCAAAGATTTATTAATTACTTGGCCATTTTTTGTCTGCTTATTATTACAAAAATAAAATTACAAAAAAAGTTATTGCAGAAATTGTTGAAAATAATAAAATAAAATAAACTATAAGTTTTTTTTAAATTTTAATAAATTTAATAATTTAAAAAATACAATAAGTAACATTTCAAAAATTTTAAATTGAAATGAAAATAATAGAAAATATGAATAAAAAATGAGGTACTTATTGGTAAAATGGAAACTAATAATTATTAATTTAAAAAATTTATTAAAAATAAAAAACTATTAATTGGAAAATAAATTGAAAAAATGACAAAAAAAGTATTGTAGCGAAAGTTATAAGAGGCATATAACATAACCATTAGGGGCAAAGAGTAGAGGGCCCCCTTCAAACTAGTGTATTTTATTCACGAGCATTTTGTTTAAGTACGTGAAGAAGGCTGGGTGATGACAATCGGCAAATTGAAATGTTTCATTTAAAAATAAAGTAGCACTAATTTATTACTGCGGAACAAGGTACTCAGAAGTTGTGTTGCTATTGTTTATTCCAGCGACACTAACACTACAATAGTATAATTATTAATTGTAGTGTGACAGTATCACAAGCTTTGAATGGTAGAATTTTAGGAAAAGCTTTAATAAAGCAAATCCAGAAATTTAGTTTAGTGTTTGAGAATTGTGTAAGGATTTGTACAGATATGTAGTTGTGTGTGACAATGACTTTACGACATGAGTTTAATTTAAGTTTAACAACTTTTCTATACGTAATTATTATTAATTAAATCTTCAATCGGCGAAATTTTGCTATCTTTAAATTTAATTACAGACTGGAATGAAAAGCAATCATTCGGTAAATCTAAATCTCATATCGTTACGCTCTCAACTTGCGGCTTTAATATTGTCAATGTTTTGTTTCGATGAAGTACTTTGAATAAGGTTACCTTGAAGCAAATAATTTTAAACTAAAATTTTAGACATAAATTATATATTTATATATTATAATAATACCTACTCTACTTAACGCTCTTGTAGTTTAAAAGACGAAGGTGAAAATGTAAAACCTACCTTTAAATATGTATTTACTACTTAATTAAATTCTACTTTAGCATAAAAAATTTAATTATACATTTTTCCATTCTCAGATTAAACAAATAGCACTTGTTTGGTGCAGATTAAAGAACTTTTTGCAATAAAGCTGATGTTTTCGTGTGGCTAATATAATATTGTGAATCAAAATGAGTTTGGAAGGAACAGGGAAAGTGAAAGCTCTTGGTAATCAAATACCATTTACGAGAATTAAAAGAAAAGTTGAGACTTTGTAAAACAAAATACTCAAACTTTTATTTCTGATTTTTCATTTCTCATGAATTGAGAGTTTCTAAGTATTCTATGATTGGATTTAACGATGAATTGAAACACTTTTTCATTAATTGCAAGGTAATTCAAAAATAAATTTAGTGATTATATTGTTATTTTACGTTACAGTAGGTTACAAGTAATATCAGTCAAAAATCAATGTGTTATAATTTTGTTTTAAGTACGTTTGCCATAATGGCGTGTAAAAGCGCGGAGTTGACTGACTTGTAAGAGTCACTTAGAAAATAAGTAAAAAAGGAACTTTCAACTACCACGGTAATGTTATTTTTTGCTGACCAGAATTCTTTCAGTAATTTGTGAGTAAATCATCATTCTTCTGATATCAATTTGGTTCATTTACAAAATTAGCAAACGCTAGTTTTTTGTAATAGTGTAGGTCAAGATAAATGCATATTTTATTTTTCTCTGAAAAAGTAAAAATTCATGCTGACATCTACTATGTAACGTTTATTTCCCTAGCACCACTACTACTAAACTATCTGACATCTGAATCCATTAAATTTTTTAAATTTGAAATTTTTTGAAAAAAATAAGTAGATTTAAAAATATACTTATTTCAATGGTAAAAAGCAATCATTCACAGAATAAACTAACATGCAATATTTATTTAAAAATGATCAAGATAATTTTTATTAAAAGAAATTACATTGAATGTAGTTTAACTACAAATATTGAACAAAAAATTATTTTTTCCATAGTACATGTTAAAATGCGATTTATTCGACTGAAGTTAATAGAACAAGTGACACTTTAACAGCAGGAGTAGATAAAATAGCATTCTAAGAATTATGGTAGATAAAATATTTTACTTTTACTGAAATTATGTTTGTTTGATTTATCGTAAAATATAAACTGTCGTAATTATAATAATTTAATTTTTAATTGAAATTTGTACTATATATACTTTTTCTTTAACACCTGATATTGAAAAAAATTTAATCTTTATACACAAAAATTTAATTATCTGGAATTATGAAATTGATAAGATGTAATTTTTTTGTCGTCTATAAAAAATAACTATTGTTACAATATAATTCAGCCACCCTGTAACGCAATAGCTTTTATTGACAATAAGCCAATATTTTATTCTCGTTTTTTTTAGAAAGCAGATTTTGTTATAATATTTATTTATTTAAGGCTGTAAGAGTTTTTATACATCAAAGTCAAAAACAGCTGCTATAAATCTTTGACACTTTCATAAACTTCAATAATTATTTGTTAATTTCACCGTCAACACTTTAACCTTTATTTTAAATTATAATTAAGTATACTGTTAGAAATTTCACTAAAAATATATAATTAAAATTTTTTCTTAAAGAAAAAATCTTTGTGGAAAACTCTTAATTTGTTATAAAAGCCTCATTACATTGTTTTATTTTAAATTACTGTAATTATTCTTCCGGGAATAACCACTTTTGTGGACATGAACCTGTTACATACTAGATTCAATTTTTAATCCACAGCATGTCGATCACACCAAACCACTGCTGTGAACTACATTTATTATAAAAAATATAGATGATAATTTAAATAATATTTAAAGCTTTTTTGGCACATATAATTCGAGCTTACCATCGCAAATATGATTTTAACACAAAAAATGCCTTTGAAATGGTAATTAGGTACTCCAAAAATATGAGCTATAAAAGATCTAATTTTATATTTTGTAACAAATTAATAACAGAATTATAATTTTAGAAAAACAGTTCTGTATATAATAAAAATTATATGTAAATACCATATTTCTAAAAATTTCAGAATAAAGATTATTACCATCAAAATCATAATGAATGGTAATCAAAGATTATAGCAAAATTTTCATTTAAATTTTTAGTTTTCTGGTCTACATAATGTATATCTTCTTTCTCTTTGTCAAAATTTATTATTTCCTGCTGCGCACCTGTATATTATTACGTATTATTAAGTATATTAAATAATAAAAACTAAAATCTGTTAGAAGAACTAAATTAAACACCAAAAGGTAACTAATGAAAGTTTTAATATAATTTTTTTTTGTAATATTGCATCGTAATAAATAAAGCAGGTAGAGTTCGATTTATTTGATACCTGAATATTGGCATCCGTCATGTGAGCGGTCAATTGCTTAACCGTTCGTTTTAAAATAAAAATTTATACTTTTCATAAAAATAAATTTATATCCACGTCAATTCAAGGGTATACATCATAGCAATAAATATAAATTATAGGTTTAGTTTCCTATAAAATGAACAGAACTTACTTAGCAGAGTTTAATAAAATCAAATTAGGGGGAGGGAGGTTTAAAGGGTTTAGAATATCTTTCAGTAACCTAGTAATTATGCGCTGAAAAATAAAACTTTTCTTATGGTAAATAATCGACGTCTTGACAGCATGAACTGTAAGAGTAAAATAATAACATGTACCGTCATATTCTCTACTGACCTGTTTTGGAAGGACGGAGTCCATCACTTTGTCCATACTAATCGACAGTTAAGACTCACACGAATGTTTATGTTATTAAACGTTTTCTAGGAAACGAATTTCCATTTATTTTTTTTTATATTCTATTAATACTATAATAATAACTATAATACAAAAAATGTATATATTGCTATGTTATTTTTCATATTTTGGGCGCTGATAATTTTATTAAACAATTCCAAATTCTTCTTCTCTTCTTCTTATTAATATAGAACTACTACATGGTTCGTGTTTCTGTGAGCACTAGTGTAAGCTTACATATTACATTCTAGTAGGATGCTAACCTTGCTAGATTGTTATCCCATAGAATAAACTTGATGAGTTTTTTAGATTACAGCATTGCAGTCGGCACAACCAGGCAATGAAGCGCAGTTTCGCGCTTTGTAGCTAGACAATTTAAACTTTACACCACACGCCAATGAATTTTTTTTAATTTTATTTAAATATGTTTTATTTTGCTATTTATTGATTTTATCTGGTACTTGCATACGGTGAACGTTTTACGTTTCCCAGTGACATAGTCTTTTGCTATATTTTAAAACAAATCCGCTTTACCAATTTATTGTTTAAACCACTTCACCAATCATTTAAAATTATTAATCAAATTGTGTTATCACGATATTCCTTTTAATTTAAATTTTCAATTACTTTTAAACTCATTTTTAATTCTTAACACTTAATTTTCTTATTTAACTTTCTCTATTGAAACACTCAGAGATATTACTTATAAATTCCTTTAATTTTAATTAATTCCACAGACAAACTAAATTTTCAATTTTGCGTGCTGTCTGGCAATCCGTAAGTACGTTCTCTTCTATGTTTTTTTAAAACCACCAATGCTATCGAAACTACTTGAGAATGCAACATTAGCCAATGAGAAAATAACGATCAGCTATAAAAAGGCAACAACGGGAGTTGGCGGAAGTATCAGGCTTTTTTCATAAACGGGATAGAAATTTTTGTAATTAAAATAATTAACAAACTTCTTCTAACAAAGTCAATTTTGAACAAAAGTTGTAACCCATACAACATAATGCTTTAATAGTAAAACATAATTTTATGAAAACGATCAACTTAATTGGACAAACACGAAATCAACTTGTAGAATTACAGCAATTGTATTTGTTTAGTCCAGTAGGGACTAGTAGGGACTTCTTTTTCTATCAGATTCAGCAATTTCCCGATGAAAATAAGAAAGCAAAAGGGCTCTACAAGGTTCTAAACAAATTAGAATATATGTACACTGTAAAAAGTTCCTGTGTAAATTTACCCGCAAAATTACTTAGTACTATAATTTTCAACACTTATTATGGAGTCTCAACATAGATTTTTTTCTGGTCATTTTACTTCTTCTAACCTTATTGTCTTTTAATCGATAAACCAGTCGTTTATCCGTAGATTGTATAAATAAATAATTAAAAATACTGTACTAATTAATTAAACTAATTAAAACTAATTAAAAAATAAGCTAATCTAAAGTAATTACCTAAGTTACCAGTCAGGTGCACATTAAAGGTAATTTTCAGAAATTATAAAATTAAATCTATGACTCCTAAAGGTCAGATTACAACAGACCATATATAGGAGGAATTTACATATCCCAGTAAATTACCACCAATTAAAATTTGTTTCAGAGGTAAAATGACCGGTTAGTTTTACCTTTTCAAGTTAATTTAAATTAACAATATATTGAATTTTACAGAATTAAACGGTAATTTTATAACATTTTTAAAAATCACACTACCGACAAATTTATCATTACCATCAGTTTTAGTGATAAATTTACTAATCTAAACTTAATACTTTTATTTCCTGAGCAATCTTACATTTCTTTTGAGTAAAACATAAAATTACACCTTATATTATACTCGTATAAACTGTTAATTTTAAAACTGATAATTTCCACAGGTTTAATTACACTCATTTTTACACTTTGAGGTTTTGAAATATTTCGCCAATTTTTTAATCCTGAGTATTGGCCTCAGGATCATTGTAAACTTATTTACTGCAATATTTATTGCCTCTGAAGTAAAAGTGTAATAAAATAACTAATGTAATTAACACCATAATTATAGGTGGTACTTGAGGTAAAGAAGATACTTTAAAATAACCGAAACTAATATTTACAAATAAAATGTGTAACGAAAATCTATACGAATAAAATATATGTAAATATACAATATATTATAAAACCGATTACGTGACTTTTATGGTTATTACATGTGCAGTGACGTGTTTCCTGCTGTGTTTGTAATTATTTTAATTGTACGAAAATGCATAAATTTGAAAATTATAATTTATTGTAAATATTAAATGTTGTGTAATTGATTAAAGTAGCCTTATTTCACGGTTAGGGCTTAAAAAATAAACGAAACTTTTTGTTAGAAATATAAATTATTGTTACAGGCAAAGGAGTTGTAGTACTGCAAATATAATCATTCTGAGTTCCTGAATTATTTAAGTCGTGGTTTGGATTCCATGTTGAGCTGTCGGTGCATGTACCTTTACGTTTAATCCGTTGATAGAACCTGCGGACTTGTAATTCGAAAATGTGGGTTTATCTCTAATGAATAGTTTGCCCGCAAATACCGCACAATTTAAACTATTTTTGTGGAAAGGTTATTTTCATTTGAAAACCCCGGGCTGAAGAAATTATGAAATATGATGTAAACTGAAAAACTTAATATATAAGACGCAAATTTATTTATCGACGTTTTCGTAATTTTTGTTTAATGTAACATTTACTTATATAACAATTAATTACTTAATTGCAGCAGTATTGATATTTTATATCAAAACTGAAAATCTTGAAAAAGAAAATTCAATTTTACGAACCACTAATCGGTAGTAGAAAATGTAATAAATGCAAAATATTTAAGTATTGGTAAACAAGAACATTTCTTGAGTAATTTCATTATTTAATCTTACTGGTGCCTACAAAATGAAATCGTAAAAATTGGCGATTTTCAGCACACACCTGTAGGATATTGGAAAAATTGACTCCGGGGGAAAATTGACTCCAGAATCGGCAGAAATCGCGGATTTCCGTGTTTGTACTGCCTCCGTCGACAGCTCGTTCAGTTACCGGTGATCCTTTACGAAGTTTGTTATACCTTTATTATTTGCCACCAAATTATTGTTAGTAGTGACCAAGTAGTGTATAAATGTATAACTTATTTTTACATAAAAATCTATTATTTCATCAAAACATACTTAAATATAAAAGCTTTAACAATACAGTTTTATTTAATTTATTATAAATATTTTTTATGTTTTTGTTATAATACTCGTACTTAATTGGATTTCTGTAATTTGTTGTTATTTTTGTTGCTGTTTTATTTAAATAATTAACTTAAAGAAGATTTTATTTAGTTTTAATTAATTTTATAACGAATTAACTACCCTCCGATATTCTTTATTTGTTTTGTAAACAAATTAAACGTATACAAGATTTCGTTAAATTTTTAATTAACTCTGTTTAGGTACAATTCGAGTTTCAATACTTGTTGATTCTGTGCTTTCTTTTAAAGGTCAATTGTTTTATAAACGGCAAGTAAGCTTCTCTATTGAAAATCGAAATTTAATTAGTCAAGATTTCAGAAACTTTAAATTAGCATTTTCTTAAAGCACACAACAGAAACGGTCATTGCTACAAAAGAAAGTAATAACTCCGTAATTAAATCAACGGAAACTAAAAATCGATTATAATTAAAATAATTTCGCGAGTTGCATGTCGAAATTTTTTTTCAGTTTAATTAAAATAATTAGTTTAATACGAAATTTTTCAAATGGCTCTATTAAATCTCAAGTTTACGTCATTATATTAACTTCCACTCCCACTTTAATTAAACATTTTTGAAATATTTCTCTAATAATTATTTTGTGGAAAATTGCATTTGGTTTTGGAGCAACAGCAGAATTCAGTTTCATTTTGTAAAAATTTAAAAAGCTCAAGTACGTAGTTAATTCAACCCTCGGTTTTCACAATGTACTATCAAAGCATTGTAACAACTATAATTTTAATTTGCAATTTGTATTTAAATTTTTATCAAAACTTGTATATTTAGAAGCAAAAGTATTTTTAAATGAATTACTTAGAAAATGGCTAATAAGTTATAAAAAGCTTTCGTGCCTGAAAATGCGCTTATCTTAGCTAGCATATCAAAATAATTTAAGGCAAGTCGTTCTATGATGTCGGAGCTTTACTATTTTGCGTTGTATTTCACAACAAATTAATCATAAATCACAATTTAAAATACTAGTAAATAGGCGCTCGAAATAATTAATTTCCATTCTTTATTGTTAATTTTTGTTTTACATTTTTTATTATAATTTTATTCGATGCCACACATTTGGTACACAAAGCTCTTATATTTCAGTTTATAATGCGGGGAACCACCTTAAGTGTACTTTTGGAAGACAATAACGGTTAAAGTATTAGTAAAGAAAATTATTAAATGGAACTGCCACAACTGCTTATAAAAGTGTTAAAATAAACATCAAGTGCCTATGTGTATTGTTTTTCTAAGTGGGTCAACGTCATCAAAGAGAAGAGCTTTTAATATACGAGCTTTATTGAAATCGTTCATATTAACGCCAACCGCACGGATATTTCAAATACAGAACGTCCGTCTGTTGCGTGATTGTAACCTCAACAATGTTGACCTGTAAATTTACAAGAATTGCTGTTCCATGTTATTACATATAATTTACGATAATATTTGGTTCGTAGACATATAATTATAACACATGCTAAAATATGACCAACATTGAATCCAAATTATATTTTTTGAATATATACATAAATACATAGTGTTCTTAGGTTAGACTATGGTATCACATATCATTGACCAAGAAACTTGATAAGCATACTTCGGAGACTCCCTCATCTTCAATTTAAGTCCCGAGCTTTCAACCATAATGTGGCTTTGAATCTGCCTAGCAGTTCTAAAAAGCACAAAAGTAATCTCACATACCTGTAACAAGGTTTTGAAACCTTGCACAAAATCATATTGAATATTCTTTTGATCCTAATTTATTAATGAAAATATAATTAAAACTTTTGGTTTAAGACGCAATTTTATTACCCGAGTTCTTTTTTGTGCAAATGAGACTGAAAACCTAAAGTTTCATTTAAATGAGCTTACACGAAATGTTAATTATATTTTAAAAATTTAATGACGTGACTAGAAATGAGAATTTTTTGATCATTGCTAATTTTTAAATTCAAAAGTTTTTTTTAGCAAAATTAACTACTTGTTGCTAGCACGTTTTAGCATGTAACTCACATTCGCCGTCAAAGGTTGAGTTTTACATCGGCTAATCAAAAAGTTTTCTAAAAGTGGGTCGGTAATTGGGAAATTATTCTCCTCGGGGCGTATTTCCACTTCACTTTACATTGTTCCCTTAGTAAATTTTGTCATAAAGAATTACGGCCAAAAATTGAACGTTAACCACTTGTGACTTTGAATCCGTTGGGCTTCTAGTTAAGCGCTCAGATTTTTTATTCCCAAAATTTGCTTTGTTTGTCAGTATTATATACTTGAATGGTGTTACTATATGCCCGAACAAGTTTTTCAAATAACTTCTCGAAATGCTCCCAAGTGCACCCTATTGTTCCGTACTTGTTTTTTTTTTGTCAGCATTTTTTTACAAATCCCTGTTTGTCAATTTCTATTTCTTCAAATACAGAAAACAATCTTATATTCAAAAATTTTCTTTGTTAGTTTTTTTTCAATTACACCAAATAAAAAATGGAACAACGAAGCTATTTTTCAGTGCACTGCATTGAGGTAAAATCGAAATCATATATCATTATTTTGTTCAAAACACGAAAGGTTTTTATTTCTCTATTTTAAAAGAAAACAGACCCAAGATATTCGATTTGAAATTTTATCTAACATTTTCAGGTTAAACAAATTATTTTAAAATGCCCATTTGCTTTAATCGAAACGGTGAATAACCTACGATGCCAGATTACTTTAATTAATTATACACTACCTTTTATGATTAATTAAAATGTATCTTGAAATCTATCTTGAATTTTAAATAAAACGTAGAATTTCCTGAAACTCCAGAGGTTTTTCATAATTTGTTGTTCTCTTTTTCTTATTTATATTTTCTTCTACATATAATTTACTATCCCAAGTATTTCTTAATCAATTCTAGATGCGTTTGACGTGACCATACCACATTAATCTCGTAGCTTCCCAGTTCTTGAAAATTGTGTTTTCCATTGGCATTTCTCTGCTAATTTTCTTGCCATAGGTTAAATTGTTGAAAAAATTTATGATCATGATATTTTTTGTTATTCGGGTTGCACAATCGATAACTAAACAATGAACTATTCAACATAACGAGAACTTCTAATGTTATTATTAATTTACAATAAAATAATCGTAAACCAATCAGCCAATATTTAGTTTATCCATTAACTTCTACTGCGACCTTACAGAGAGTTGACTAACCTGTAAACTTAAAGTGTGTCATTCCGTTTAGTGAATATCGCGGGATTCTGCTCAAAAAGTAGATTCTAAAAATTCAGAAAATTTGTGCAAATTAACATCCAAACTCTTATTATTACCAAATTTATTTTTATCAAATATTTAGTTTCTAACTGATGTACTTATAGAACTGAATTTTAAAAAGTTATGGATTTTTAAATTAGAGGAGGTAATGCAGGGGTTGATTCAACAGTGCAAATAATTTATAACTTATAAAGCACGAAAATAGAAAAGATAGCGCTTTATCTATTTTTGATATTAAATGTATCGATTTTACATTTTTATTTTTTTCTTTCAGCAAGGAACTTTGCTTATAAGTGGAACTTAAACAAATTGAATTTCCTTCGAAACAAATTTAAATTTGAAATTAACTTTATCGACAGCAAATTATTAAAGTATTGATCAGATACATTTGTAATTAGATTTAATTTTTAATTTCTTTTAAAGTAATGACATATATTACACCTACATAAATATATAGCTGAGTTTTCGTTAAATAAAAGAGAATGGAAAATTTTAGTTTTCTTGAAGTTTTCAAATTCTTCATTCTTAATATTACTTAGAGTTGGATCCTGAAACTTACATCCTGGAACTTTTTTACTATTTCTCTCAAACGACAATATAAATCAAAATTAGTACTCCGGGATCGAGCTTAGTGTAATTTAATATAATAAATTGCAAAATTTCAGTTTCCTTTCGCAGTAAATTTATGTATCTGTACAATAATAATTTTTGCGATACGAAAATTCGGCTACCTGTTAGTTTTATTTCTTAAAACTCCGGGTTAACCAAGTTCAAGAAAAACTATGCTAATAATAATATTATTCAGATTAGTTTGAGGAAACGTGCTCCCTGGCTCCGGTCGCTGCTACTTAATTAAAAGAAGATTGGTTATAAAATATGTTATTCGTACATATCTGGAATAATATGAGTCATCTTCTACGTGCAAGAAAATCGAACATTCATCTTAAAGATAATAATTAAATTTCTTTTATATCAAAATTGAAAACTTTAAAAAGTAGACCATCTCGTTAATGTTATTATATTCTTAACCAAATATACTTGTTCACCCATCTAATGAAAACTTGTAGCAATTGTCAAGTAGTTGAGAACTCGAGACAAGAGTTTGAACCTTTCAATGTGAGTTAGGTTAATAATTGGTTTTGACAAGATCGCGGAAATAGAACGGAATTATTACATTTTCATCATTTGCAATTCACAAAACAAATAATGATTAATTTTCGAGTTGCTCTTATTTTGAAAGGAAATTAATTAATTTACAAGGAAACTCAATCAAAACGTTAAAAACAACAATTATTTGACTATTATGATTATTAATATGTTGCAATAATTTTGCATTATTTTGCAATAATGTTCAATAATTCTTTATCTTAATCGGTAGTATCAAACTGATTTGATGAAATTTTGAAAAAAATAAAAAAGAAGAGCAAAGGAAAGTTTAATTAATGAAACTGCTTGCTTTATAACAAAAATACTGAGAAACTCAAAAAACAGCGTTGAAGAATATTTTTATTTAATATACCAAGCGTTCAGTTAAAGTATTGTGATAATATACTACTTGTTTATTTTAAACAGAACTTCAAAATAAAATAAATTGCACTATTCCGTCAGTAGTTTACAAACTCAAATTTAATTATTATTTTATTTTTACTTACTTGTGTTTTTAAACTGTGTTTACAATGATGACAGGAATAAATATCTATTTGTAACGAAACATGGAAATTTTAATTTAGTATATTACCCCGATTTTCATTTATAATTTAATAAATACGATTCTGCATACTAAATATTAATTTTTGTACTACTATAATTGTGTCACTGGTATGGCATTCTAAGTCTTATTAATTGCTCCCTTCAGTTTCTCCACGCTGTGAAATTGCTTTCCATTGGCATAAGATGATTGCGCTAAAATTCAACATACATTTTCTATAGGGTTAACTTCCTGTGAAAAGGCTGAAAACACAACATTTCGATTTCACGTACTTGAAGCCACGCGATTTTTTGATAAGATTAGTCAAACGTTTTGCTATGAAAATTATTCATTTTTTAAGTTCATTATGTATTTTCTTTGTTAGTTTACAAATTTCTTTGACAAAATTTTAACAAAACAAGTATTTTGACAAAAAAGGTTAAATGTAAATTACTTCCTATACCACCTTGAGATAGTACCAGTACTATCAAACCACCAATCAGCATGATAAGGTGATTTTAGTTGTTTAAAATTTTTCATTTCATTTTTAACTTTCCGGTTTCATTGACCTGACAAATAATCTTGTCTAAAAATTTCGCAATGACTGTTGGCAAAAAAAAACATTTTTTATATTTTTGAAGAATTTTGTGGAATAGAAAAAAACAATTTAGCTATAATTTTAAACATTTCAATTTTCAGAAATAGGGTAAAAGCTCAAAAAAAGAAAACTAGATATCTGTTACAAATAAAATTTGTAACAAGGTTCTTGTGTTGTTTTATTCAAGAAGCTTTATTCTCGAGTTTATTTAACATTTCTGCCGTTTTGTTAGGCACTCCTTTCTTGAATTTTACTTTTCAAATTTAAAATTGATAATGGAATTGGAAGTAAAGTTAAATAAATAGTAAACCAAAACCAATTTTGAAGAGAACATGAGTATGTATATCAAGGTCTGTACTACATGTAATCAGTACGTATAATATGTGTTTATGAAAAGTTCGACTTGAATGATTTATTATAAATAAGTCGTAGTTATGGTTATGGTTAATGCGTGGCAAAATTTGTCGGTTTTGTTTGGTTAAACAGGGTTCGGTTGTAATATATTTGTCTTGATTCAGTTACACAGTGAGGTCTTTATTTTATAGAGTAAAACTAATCGATTGAAACTTTGATTGATTGATTGATATGCTTGAGTTAAAATATAGTATAAAATTAAAATTATAAACAGCATCGAAATAGTTTCAAAATTGTTTGTACGTTACTGAAAAATTTACTGTATAAATTTAAACAAAATCAATAGCGACCAACAGTTTCAATTTAACACTTTATCATAACTGCCACACCAATTTACAAAAACATCTGAAAATTGGTGTTACTGATTTTTTGTGCCATTCCATTATAACACCCTGCAAAGAAAAATAGCAAAAATTGCGAGGGTCAAAGGCAGGTCGATTTGACGGAGAATGCCAACAGAAGAAATATTAAAATACAAAAGAATTTCTATTTTTTAAATTGAAATTGAAATATTTCAAATTTTAATTATGTTTAACATAAAATAATAAGATAACCGAAATATAACAGCAATTTGTTCGTGCAGTTTTTGGATTTTAAAGAAATAAATTAATTACAGATTTTTATAAATTTTCTCTGAAACAAAGTTTTAGATATTTATTCTAAGGTTTTTTTCTTTCTTAATATTTTAACTTAATATTTTAATTTTAACATAACATAAGAATGTTAAATTTAACAATATACCTACAAGATATCGCGAGCTCTTGCCTACTGAGTAAACTCTCTTTGTCAAAGAATTTAGAGTTGAAATATTTTTAAATAATATACATTTAAATTTTGAATTTGTCTTTTACGTTAAATTTCGAATTTCGGATAGTCATGAAAAGTTTTTTTGTAAATTTTGAATAAATACATGAATATTTTATTTGGCTATATGCGGCTTATTTTAAAATAGTTTAATTATATAGGTAGATAGATGTGCGGATTATTTCTTAAATATTAGTAATTGCGTGTGTATAATTAACAACTCTTTTATATCGTATTATATCGTTTATATCGTATTACAAAGTTTTTATTTTAGATTTTAAATTTTCATTTTTTATAACGTAATTTTTTCAAAATTCATTTCTTGTTTATTCAAATATTCTTAGTCTAAACCTGTTAAATGTTAATTTGTTGTTTTTATTGTTTTTTTAAATATTATTTTTCTGTTAATATGTATTCTTTACTTAACAGTTAAAATTTATTATTTTAACATTTAGTTTAGTTTGTTTATTTAAAATTACATACTACTAACTACCTACACTATAGACTTAAAAAATTCAGTTTTTAGGTTAATTTTCTATTATAAATTTAAATCATCCGAAATAGTAGATATCATTAAGTAATAAATATAATACCGTTGCAAACCTACGAGAAACTAATCCGACATAAACAAAATTTTGATATAATAAAGAAATTAACTGCACACCGAATTTTAATTATACTACTATGTAAAAAGCAATTTCTGTCCATCTTTTGTTATGTAACACACATTTGATTGTTTTATTTTAATTTTCTACAGGTCAGTACGATTTCTATGCCGTACAAACTGGGCAATTAAGTTATGTATACATAGCTATAGCTTTTCTTACGTAACGCATCTTCTATTGGTTCATTTTAAGTTACCAACCTTAAAAAATGAGAAGTCATGATAATAATTCTCGATATTGATTACAATTATTGGCTTCCTAGTATTAGCCTATATTGCTTAATACTTATTCACTAACAATATTATTCCAACATTGCATAACAATATTAGTGCAATATTGCTAAAATATTAGTGAAATATTGTTACAATATTTATTTCAAGCACTGACTGAAAATTTCAAACAATATTGCTACCATATTGATAATAATCAATGTTGCGCCAATAATTTGTACAATATTGGTACAAAATTGATTACCTACCAATATTTTACAAAAGTTTTTAACCACAATGTTAAAATTAGTTTCAAAATTAACAATAGTGTCGCGTACAGAAATTATTTGACCTATCATTCTTAACTATCAATTTATTGTCATCCTAAAGGTATCCGAGTGCCTAAGTTTAAATTTTTAAATTTCAGATTGTAAAAATGTTTTAAAAAAATTGTTTTCAAAATTTGTATAACCGATGACATTGCACAAACGAATTTGACAATATTTGAGCTACATTATGTACATACTAAATTGTTGAAGCCTGGGTAGCTTATTTGTGATGAATATTAATAGTCAAGAAATTTGGTCTTCTAGGGGTAGGTATATTTAAACACTCACATTATTCACGGAAACTTAAAATTTAAACCAATCAAATTGGGTTTAAAAAATTACACACTTATAGAATCGCAAATTCAAAGATATTTGGAATTTTAAGATTTAGTATATTTTTGCAGTTTATACCAAATTATTTAGCACCGTTTAGATTCCTATGGGAATAAAATTGTTTATTTAAGCGGAACATACAAATGCCTAGATCATTTATCAGAATTTGTTTTAGATTTACTAGGTCAAGTGTAATTTACATATTGAAATTTCAAATGGAGAAATAGAGGATGTAATCTTTCAACTCATGTTTCGTTGTACATACAATTTCCACCTTCTGTTGAAGTTCTGATCTTCTCCAGAACCTTGAATAATATTGTAATTCCAACCCGCATAATTGCGGTCAACTTCAACAAAGAGATTAAATAATTTATAGACAGTTACTACATTTTTGTATTTCTAAATTATTTTAAATTTAAATTTACAAATTATTGTAATTTTCAATTTTACGTTTCATCCGTTTCGTCGATGGCAACATGAGCTTTATTCCATCAATTATTCATCTTTGTGAATGTCACTAACTCAACTTCTATGCATAATACAAAGATACCTTCAGCCATGGTAGAACGTAATTCGTACACATAGGTATTCATCTACTTATAATTTACTGCAAAAACTTTATTCAGATATTGAAAATTTTATGTGAAGTAAGATAATAATATTATGTTTTCCTAACATAAAAAACGGGAAGAGATGTTATTCTTAAGAACAAATTTGTTGAGAAAATTTTATTGCAAGAATAAATGTTAGACTCTTTATCATTTTGTATTCTTACAACAAAAATTTAAAATAGCATTTTAACAAACACATGAAACATTGAATATGTCATAAAAAGATATTACATACTGAAAAAAAAAAATGTTATAAACTGCTGGGATTTGTTTCATCTAAGAAACGGCCTTTGACTCACAAATATGTAAAAAGATTAAAAACAATTGATCTTCACAGATCAAATGTCTACCTGTTGTTCCCCGGTAACTATAGCATTTCGTTGAAATATAGTAAAATAAATTTCAAATCAATCAAAAAAATTAAAATGCTTTTTAAAATCAAACGAACTTCAAAATTTAATCATTTATTGCGTGAATAATAAGCTACAACAAATTAATATTATGTTAAATTATGTAGATAATAAAAAATCTACAAAAAAAACGATCTCCCAGGTTCTGATTTAATTTCATTATTTCCCACCGGACTCCAAATTTCTATTTGTTTTTATAGCGTTTAATTATCTGATGTTCGATTATCTAAATTACTTTAGACCTGAGTTAATTCGTATAATCAGAATTATGTGTTCATTATACAGATTGTTTTTTGGATTTCAGTCTTTTTTAATTACGTGTTTCTGTAAGCTAATCCACATAATAACTATTTGATACGCTAATTTCTAAGTAAAGTTTATGGATAATTAAGTATTCCAACTGTCAATTAATAAAGGTTCTGTTTGATTTTCAAAAATTGATAGCTATTTTTTATCAGCGAACTACCTTAAAGTTAATTTTAGGTTTTAATCTCATCTAGAAGGTTTTCTTGACCTAGATTGTAACTTTTTTAATCTTTCATTAAATTTTCCGAAAAAAACCTATTAAACTGTAAAATGAAAAACTAAGTTAATCCAGTACATTATTGATAATAAGGTTTTTGCGACTGAAATTGGAATAAAAAAATCTTTTTTGTATTTTAACAAAATAGCTGACACAGCAAAAGCAAAGGTTATATCAAATGAAATATACAATAATAGATAAAACTATAAGATAAATACAATGCGACAAAAGTATATTTCATGCCATTCCCTTTTTTATTGACCTAAAAAGAAAGAGTAGTAAAGTTTTGTAAATTAAACGATGAAACTTATTAAAATATTAACAAAAATTTCAAAAATGTTTTAATACTTGATGGGTTGACGAAGAAAAATCACGTCCGAAATATCACAATGAAATATAATATCTATAAACCCGAAGTTGTGTTCAGATCCACTCGCCTTTCAAATTACCACAACACTTTTGAAGGTGTTGTTTGTCGTTCTGATAGAGATCGTGACCCAAATCCATCTGAAAGCTTTTTGGTGATAGTAATTTTACTTATGGAAAGGCTTCGATGGAGTTTAAAAATTGCCTACTGCTACCTACAAATAAGCAAACTTACAATATAGTATCATATTATTAAATCTAATTAAGCTTTGGGTTTTAAGGATATTAATTGAATATGTGGCAATTTCAGATGGATAAGCAATAATACATAACATAGATCTGGTATGTAAAATTAATCGACTCGGTAGTGCAATGGGGGTGGTACTACGTCACGAACAATACCATTACCTCCTTTGAATTCAGATGGAGAAACGTATTTTCAGCATATTTCGCTCGTTAGCAGCAAACTTAGCTCCACTTTACACTTTTCCTGCAAATAATATTTTTGAAAAACAAATCAAACACGCTCATTGTATATTTATAATGGTCTGCAAGTTAAACAAAACAGTTTGAATATTCTACAGCATGAGCAAAAAGTATTGAATAAATTCGATAAACAATCTATCACAAGCTTTCCGAAAATCCGCTATAGGAGATATCAAATTTATTTTTAAATTTAAACAAAACAACACAAGTACTGAAATATTTAAAAGATAACTGCAAGTGTGCGTCAAAATTTTATTGAAAATGTACTTTAGACAATACACCATTTTATAATAAAAAATATTTTCAATCTTTTTCAAAGCTTTTTTTTATTCCAGAAATGAATGTGAACAGTAATATTTGATGCAAATGTAGCATTTGTATTAATATCGTTCATTTTTAATAAAATACCACTGTATACATTTAATTTCGCTTCAAACGGTGTGTAGTGTACTTAATTGAAACCATGGCAACCACAAACAAATTAATACTACAAAAGATTAATTTTTCCAAAATTAAAGTGTCACTTAAATTTGGTGTAAATTTAATTTATTTATAAAATTATAACAATGTTATTAAATTTATAAAATTAAAAATTCATAACTAATATTAATGAAATCAGGGAGTGGTAAAATAATGTAACTCCAAAAATGTCATTTTGAAATAATCAATAAAATAATAAAGTTTTGTGGAAAAACTGTCGACTTGATAGCAATTTGATATATTGTGAATTTGTCGAGGTTAAAGTGTTTAAGTCATCTAAAAGATCGTAAAAACACTTCTTGATTTTGTATCGTGAAAAGTGGTGTAAACAAATAGCTGATGTGAAGTTGTACTGTATTTCTACTAACTTTCTTTTTGTTTATTAAATTCTGCTGTTACCTATTATTAACGATTTATCGATTAAGATTAACGATTAAGATCATATCAAATTTTTTAGAAAAACTAAAAAACTTAAGTGGAGACAAGATGGAAATGTGTGTTTCTACTTCAAAATATACGGTCGTACCGTTAAGGATCAATATATATTTATTTAACCTTAAAAATTTCATTTAAACACGTGACGTTGTTCAGTTTTGTTATTTGGTAAGTCACATTAATTTTAAAGTAATTTTTCTAAATTTTCTGTTTTCAATTTTGTTTGGTATAATGTTTTCTTGCTTCATTTTATTTTATTTTTACGTTTTTCTTATGTTAAATACGACTGATGATCAATAATAATTGTAAAATAGAAGCTCTTATATCGTATTACAAAGTTTTTATTTTAAATTTTTATTAGTTTTTATAACGTAAATTTTTTTTGAAATTCATTCCTGACCTCCTGACTCCTGACCTGTTAAATGTGAATTATTGTCGTTTTTATTGTTTTTTAAATATTATTTTTCTATGTAAGTATATATGTTTTTTTTACTAAATAGTTAAAATTCATTATTTTAATAATATGTTTTAGTTTGTTTATTTTATATTTTTTGAGCCAATACCAAATGCATTTCGATAGCAAGAAGTATCAATTATTCTAATTCTACTTCCCGCTTTAGGCCTGTTGGTCTGATCCGATTCAAGTAATAATAAATATTATACTTTAAATATTCTTCTGTTTAGCCGTTATCCATCCACTCCTGAACGTAGACCTCTTTTTTTCCTTCAACTAAGGGTTTTAAAAGAGGTTTTGGCAATTAACACACCATGCTTACCGAGTGTGTTGGTGAGTTTATAGACCCATAAATAAAACTTGTGCTTTAGATCACAATAATTCAGTCGGCGCGATCAAGCATTGAACCACGGTTTCCCACTCAGTAGCATGTTGATTTAAGCCTTATACCATACTGTATAATACACTGTGTATTATCAAATATTATTATGATCATAAAACTAAAAGTAAAGCATTAAAAATATTAAACTTTTTGAAATTTTTCTTATTGTATATTTTAGCCTTGATAGTATTTAATGTCAATCCTAAATATAATCAAATTATGAAATACTTTAAATTGCAAATACTTTTCAATAATTTTTATTATTATTATTATTATTTAATACTAAGAGAGTTGGGGATGTATTCTATACACTCAATAATTAGCAATTTGCAACTGCATTACAGCAGTTTGTAAAATTACAAACAAGCCACAAAAAGTATATTTGCTCTGAATAAAGCATGTCATTTTTTCTTCAAGCAAATAAACTAAAATGCAATTTAATTAAAACTATTTTTATTATTGACAACGCAACGGGTGACACCGAAGTAAAACAATTGCTTTTACAAAAAGTGAAACTTTAAGTTTGACAATTTATTAAACATCATATCAAATCAAGTTTTTATGTTTTCAGAAAAATAGTAGTTTGTTTCCATTATTTTTGATAAAGTTTTCGTATTTGTTAAGTAAAGCGTAACGAAGTAGAATACTTCTGATTAAAGTGGTATATATACCATCTTTTCTCAAATCAGGTATTAGATTGCATAAGGTAAATTGATTTTTTGTTTTATTGACTAATTTTAGTATTAAAAGTACCTACTTTAGAAACAAATATTAAAAACTTTGCTTATGAATTAAAACATCAATTTTAATAAAAAAAAGAGTACTATTTTCTCAATAATTTAGTTGTTTTTACAATTGTTGAATTGGTAATTTAATTTAATTTAGTTGTGTGACTGTTCCGTCACTGCTTTGTCATATTATTAGATTTTACTTTGCTATTATATTACATATTTCTTAGATTACACTACACTGCTTTTGATTGGTTGAATAATAAACGACCGGAAATTTTTTATTTAATTTGATTTTTTTGCTTAGTTTAAAAAAAAGTAAAGAAAGTTAAAATTTAATATTTTGTTTATAATTTCGAAATTATTTAACTTACATTTTACAAGTTATTGTATAAAATAATGTTTTCCACATTTGTAGAGACTTAGGAACTGTGAGAGTGGGGTAATAGGATGAAAGGCGTACATTTGAAAACGACTCACCTTAAATTTCTGGTGAACTACTCTTTACTCGTATAAAAATGGTCTATTTCCGTGGTTTAAAAGCTACATTAAATTATTAGTCGTGGAAAACTATTAGGCAAGGAAAGCGGAAACTGTTCAAACGGCATAGAAATCGGAGAATAAATAAACAAATCGATACGTTTTTGGGTAGCATCAAGAGTTTCTGAGATTCAAATCTTATAGCAATGAAGAAATTACTTTATATTGTAAATCAATTAATAATACTATATTATTTTATCAGAATTTCCAGTTTGCAGAATTGACTGTTATAAGCAAAGAGAATTCAACAGTTTATCACAAACGTACATTTTCTCCGAATAAAACATGTTATTTCCTTCTGAAATCGTAAATAAATAGGTATTAAATTAATTATCATTAAATAATTACATTCACAAAAGTGAAGCTCTAAGTTTAACATAATTAGATAAAATCAAATTATTTTTTAAGTTCTCAGAAAAGCAAATTTAATTATTATCTTTTATTATTATTTATTGCACAATTTCGATATCTCTAAAATTATTACTATATATTTTTATTCGTTAGTGAAAAATAGATTAAAATTAAACAACTCATATTTCTCGGCGAAATGCAGCGTTTTTTCTTTCCCAATTAATATTTTTAAAACAGATTAATCCTTTCAAAACAAAAATTAATTAAATATTACGCCATCATTCTTAATGCAGCATTGTCTGCAAAATTTTTGATGATGTTTTCCTTTCTCTACATTACAATTATTTATTTTCTTTATGATTATATTTGTATTGCATGCCATTGCTGTATAAAATTTCGTTTACAATAAACGTTTTTGCTGAAAATCCTTTCATGTTTTTGCAATACTCAAGTTTTAAGTGTAAATCATTTCCATTTGATTATTTTACTTAAGTATCTAATTTTTTTGTATTAGATTTTTAGATTTAATCTTCTAAGGCGAAGATTCTTCTTGCCATACAAAAGTTTATATTCCATCGCTACTTATCAGATTTATTTTTCTTAAACTTTTTATTCCACATTGTTGCTTTTCTAAATTTAGTCTTTTTAAATTTTGAACATTTTATTTTCCGTATTTCATTAATTTTATTTTTTATATTTTCTACTATATCTTGATTTATTCTATAAATTAAATCTTTTAATTCTTTCATATCAGTATAAAATGGTCAAAAACAAGTTGCAGATTTGTTGAAATATGGAATATCAAAGTGAGACTGTCTTTAGGTTTTGTTGAAATTTAATATTATAAATATTTTTTCTAATGTATTTTAAAATGGGGATTATGCTTAATCATGCATAAAATTAATCTCAGTGTTGACAGTTTCCACCATATGAATTTTTAAGCTTAAAAATTGTATTCGCCTTAGAAATTCTTGATATTTTGAAAGCTTTGTTATAGCATTATATTCGTCTGATACACATTATCAGTATACTGAAGGTTTTTACAGAAACCTAAAAAAGAATTTTTTATCTAACGTATTCCACACTTCTTGTCAAAAATGTTCGTGCTTTTACTATAATTTAATGATTTTATTCATTTAAAAACGAGTGAGTTTTCACCTGAATATTAAAATAATATATATTTCGTGCATACATATATCGACACTAATATTGCAATGTTGTAATTTCGGTTACAAAATTATTTGCACCTTTGATTGCATCACTAAAAGCTTTAAATAAAGCACTAATTCAGGTAGCGCGTTAGCTATGAGTATCAATAATGTGCTTTCATCTGAAACATTTTGAATTTTGAATGTAGCTCAATTTGCACCTAAATGACTCATTTGCGATAGGACTATAATTATTATTGCATTTACTATGCAGACTATTATTGACATTGGTATAAATTCAAAAATGTAACTTTTAGTTCAAAAATCACTTCAATTATTTTGAATATAAGCTTTTGTTTGCACTGAAAGCAGTACAAAATATTCCATAGTTACTTGTGTTTTTCTTTATCGAGTGGTTTCTAGCAGATTATTTCCAAGCTATAAAAATAATCCTATTAACGTTTCGGATCTTTTAAAAAGCTGTTATTCACCAGATATCATTATAATAAATTTTAAAATGTTGTACACTGCTATCAAAATAGTCATGCAATAGTTAAACCTTGACCTTGCTTGCGAAATTTCAATATCCACCTACGATACAATTTTAATGATTATTGGTATAACGTAATAGGGTCATTAATGAAGAGGAGGCTATTAATATAGTTAAATAATGATTTTTCAGGAATTGGTCTTCACATTAGTTTCAATTTTACCTATAGATCTGTTTCAATACGAATCATTCCTTTGTGTTTTACAATTTGATTTATTACACCAATATTGACAATAATTTTCATATAATTTTACCACACAATACCAATTAGTTATCAAGCAAAATTGAATTAACCGTCCTATAATTAATACAAATTGAATTAAAACGTAAAACAAGAGAACTAATTACATCGTGTTGCAAGTTTGAGGTGCCGAGGTTTTCGCCAATAATATTAAACGCGATAACAAAATTATATTGTCTAATTAATCTATTCCGGCTTATACGTACATGAATTTTAATTTTATCGATATTGTATAATAACAATAAAAAGAATATAACAAAAACTAGAGAACGCCGTTCGCGAATATACCCTTTCTATACTTCCTTATTCATTTTTTATTTTTTACGACCCGAAAGTAAACAATAAATTCCATAAAATTAAGATTTAATACTCATCAAATTATTTAAAAATATGAACATGCAAGTTCTCATTTAGTGTTGATGAATATTTTATATGATTACCCCTAAAAGTTAAGCGAGACACACGCCCTTACTAAACCGCGCACACCTTCACATTCACGCATAGCAACCTTTAGAAATAACAACATACTTTATGAATCCTTTTTCTAAATCTGAAGGAAAATCGATGAATAATGAATATTTATAATTAAGATACATTATCTACGATTTACCGTGTATTTTTAACTCGAATGCATTTAGAAACAAATTTTACACCTGCTCATAAAATTTGTCAATTGAAGTATCTCAATATTGTTAGTAAGTCTGTTTAAGCTTTCCGCATATAAGGTTTAGTCTTAACTCTAACATATTTACTCTCTTTATTTGTTATTGTATGTCAAGCACATAACAATGCGCTAATCTTTACGGTACATAATAACATCTCTAATGCCATAAAATAGGGAAAGATGAAAACTTTAAGTCGAATTTATAACTTTTCCAACATTTTTATTGTAAAATATTTTTCTAAACCAAAATAAAAATATTTCATTTCTTTTGAGTGTTTACATCAGAGATAATCAAATATTAACGTTTTTCTTTCATATTTTTGTTGAACACTTTTCTTTAAACAAAGATGCCAATCATATTGTTATAAAAGCTTCTAATAGTACAGTATGTGGGTAAAATTCCATATATTAGAAGTTTCCTGTCTGTTAGTTGTCAATTTTAGTCTTTACCGTAATTGAAAAATTCTAAATAATATATGTGGAACCGCGAAATCTGTACTTGCTGTAAAAAAGAAAATTATTGGATAATCTGATTCTGCTCAGCTCCATGTCTTGAAAATCTCTCCGTTCGAGAGCACCAAAAAATATATAAAACGGAAATAAAATAGAAAATTATTGTTTAAGATAATTTACAAAAACACCGAAATTAAATAATATTAAGGTTATTTTGAAAAAATAAAAAACAAAAACATTATCTAAGTAAAAGACATTATTTATAAAAATATTTATATTCAAGAAGTGGAAGAATAACGTTCTAAAAATTAAAGAAGATAACTTAAAGCAAATCTTCTTTCTATTTCTAACCCAAAGATTGTACAGAACATTTTTAAAAAATAAAATGCCCATGCTTTTACGCTTTCATACTGACAATATTGATGCATTTTTCACATACAGAGTCTTATTATGTTACTTTTTTATTCGACTAAGTATCGGAACCCTTATTAAGCTTGACAGAAGAATTTTTTAATACTACAAATTTTTTTCTGTTTTTTATATTGCACTTCATATTTAATAGGTAGGTCTCGTCAAAATAATTTTTTTTTTATTTTTTGAATGATAAAAGAAGTTTCGTTAAACATAATAATCCACACTTGAATGTCTACATACGTAGCGCTTATAATATATTTTGTTAATATTATACATAATTATATTTCAGTAAGCAAATATACGACAAAAATTTATTACTTTCTAATTCAATCTAAGTATATATTATTTTTAATCATTTCTAATAATATTTTTCAAATTTTTGACGTGATAACGTCTTATAAAAAATTAATATACCGGCTGCACGCACGAAAAATTGTCACGTTCCGCAAGCGACAGCGCGGAACAAGCGAGAAAGCGGCACGATCGACTTTGCATCATACATAGACATCATTTGAATTATAAAATGCCATTAAAAAAAACTTGTCCGGCATGAGGTTCGATCTCGCGATCACCAAATGATGCAATTATGTTTTATGCACATAACGCACTACTAGACTATCGAGGGTTAATGTAACAACATTGTTTTAATTCGTATTATCTGTTACAAATTGGGGTTGCTAGTATCGTAATGCCGTTTCACCTACTTTGCGATTATTAAATAATTTAAAGTTATTAATTATTTCTATAACTAATTGTTCGTGATTATATTTAAACAAATTAATTAAATTAATTTTGCAAAAAATGTAAATAATATTTAAAAATTAATGTTTTTAACCAGAATTTTAAAAATATTTATGTTTTAATGACAAGTTAACGCAATGCAAAGAAATATATTATTATATCAAGCAGGTTTTGACGGGCTTTTCAAAAGCATCAGTTTCATGAATTCGATTTATTTGTCCAATTTCATCCTTTTAAATTAACACTCGGTTTACAGACGATAATTTTACGGGATTTTACGTCATAAGAAAAGATAATTCAATTCAATTCATTTCTTATGACGTTATCACGTAAAATTATCGTCCGTAAACCGACTTTACAGACAACCCGAGTGCCTGGTGTTTTTTAACAATTTTTTGAAAACGTATAAAATAGTATATGTACAGGTAATTACTATTCTAAATGACCAACTTAACATCTCGTAACAAAATATATATATATACTTGCTATTAAAAACTTAACCTTTGACCTTTACGCTCCTAAATTTTTTTGTGTTATAACTAAAAACGAACCAATTGGAGGTGCGCTATGAAAGAAACTACGTACAGAAAGATATTGCTTTTTACATAAGATACTATAATAATAATTAATAACCTTAACTTCAGGGAAACACCAAAAATATTGTAAGTATAAGGCTTAAATCGACGAGTTACGGAGCGGGAAACCGCGATTTTATGCTTACATTATTTGTTTATTCAATCTCTGATTAAATTTAATCTACACGCTATGCATCTATCAAGATTACATTCAATTAATATATAGTATAATATATTATTTTATATTATATTAATATATTCTAGTGTTTATAAAACTATAAATGCTAAGTGTAAAACTAAGTAAAAACTAACAAAATTCACATTTTTATAAATTTTAAAATAACAATCGCAATTATCAGATAATGAAAAATATTAGAACGTTGCAAAGTGAACTTTGTATCGTTGCAACAATTTATATTATAATATTGGTGTCTATTATTCTACAATAGATTATTCTCATCTAAATAAGCAAGATAATACGTGGTAATTAAATTCAACATTAGTTTATAGTCATTAGTTTTTGATTTTTTTTATTAAGTATTTGTGATTTGCCACCGCAAAATTTGCAAAGAAGCCTACCAACTATTGTCATCCGAGTTTTGCTTGATTTAATTTTTAACCTAACTTTTAACTTTACTTCTAATCGAACCTTTAACCTAACCTTTCCAATCGTTTTGAATCTTTTTTACTTCTTTTTAAATGTCGTACAGAAAGTACAAAGTTTACTAAGTGTTGTAACGTCGACTGTAAGCAAGAGTAGCGAGCTTTTTTGGAACACCGTCCACCCGGAACAAATAAAAAGTCAAACACGCTAATATGATACTTACTCTTCTTTTTTTTTGTTCTTCTTCGTACCACGGTTTTTCACTTGACACTCATGGTTCTGTAAGCACTCGAATAATATTGTTGTAGGGTGCTGATCTTGTAAGATGCATAACCCATAGATCAAACTTGGGTTTTAGATCACAACAGCGCAGTCGCTGCAATCAAGCATTAAACCGCAGTTTCCCGCTCCGTAGCATTTCGATTAAAGTTTTATACCATACTGTTGGTGTTTTTTCTTTCTCTTTTTTTAAGGGGTCTGGCCACCCTGACCGCTCGGAAAATGGATATATTTTTAATACAAGGTAAAAAGCAGCTTTAACAGGTTCAGCGCCAAGGGAATTTGAATAATCTTTCCACCTGGGCCAAAACTTTTTTTTTCAAATTCGCGTAGTTTCATTTTTCAATTTTCAATTTCATGAGAAAAAACATCAATAAAAATAAACCAATTAAATAATCGCAAAAATTCTATGTTACTTTTTAGATAATGTATCTAAAAGTATTGTGTTCAATTTTTCCAATAATCGGGCCAATAGTTTTTGAGATTTAGTTTTAAGATAATCACAAAAGAAAGTAAATGTGCGGTTATTCGGTTGACGATGCGGTTTTTGTAAGTCCTGCCTTCAATTGCAATTTCTGATCTATGCGTGATTCTTTCAACAGCAGATTGAGCATCTTGAGTCTCTTTTAGAGAAGATCTACGTGTTTGGCGTACTTATTTCGTATTTTTTTGTGCTCCGGCGTAAGCTGCAGCGCAAAGCTTCTGGTCGCGCGGTTAATAGGTAAACTACCTATAACTTCGACAATTTTGCATTTTTCGACATCATCTATGGCTTCAATTGTTTGTAATATTTTAAAGTTTATTATGAAACAAACAAAATAAAATAAAAAAATTTCAAAGTGGCCAGATCTTTTAAATAATAATAATAATAACAGGTATTTATTAAGAGAATTCCAATATATACAATAATATTATACATTGAACATTTAACATAAAACCAAAACGATATGGAAACCTAAAGTTGAAGACTAAAGCTTCAACGCTGCAAAATCCTAGTTATTATTTCTGATGATGAAAAATCACCTTTCTAATGTCAGCATCTTCTTGAAGAAAATCTCCAAGTTAAATGGAAATTGATAGTTCAACACTATACAACACAAATCGAGCAATCACAATGTAGCGTAGTTCGTTTAATTCAAAATACATTCCTCCGCATTTATTAATTACTAATCTTTCCTACACACATTTTATTATTTGATTTCATAGTACAGAAAAATTAAAATGTCTTTTTTTTTCATCAACTTTATGCTAGAGCATTGATTTTAATATTAAAGAACCAAAACAACAAACTTCTGTTTCAATCCAAATTATAATAAATTATTAATTTCAAACAGCGGTGGCTGTTTCAAACAGCTGTTTCAAACTATAATCCTATCTATTTAAAAACAAATTCAGATGTAGCTATAAAAATAATGCCAAATAATGTATTTTAAGTTTAACATTCTGCTTTTGAAAGGCCACTCCTCGTCGCTCTGTCTGTACCATTTCCCACTGAGCTACTGTGCAGGCATATTATTTTCATCGTGAAATGTTGCAAATGGAATTCTAATTGTCTTAACACGAATTGTGCAGATTTTTAATCATAAGAAACTTTTGGTTTTACAAACCAACTACACTACACGTGGGCAAGTTGTTGACAGTCAACAAATTTAGCACATAAAATCGAACAACTACATTTTGCAGCGGTTTCCTATCCTATTTGTCCTCAAGAAATATGTCTATTTATGACTATCTCTGTTTATGTCTAAATATGAACTATGTGGTAACAAAATTAAACTATCTCGAGACTCGAGGATTCTTAAAAACGTTTTATACCAAAATGAACCATTTAACGTCACAACTACAGCAGTGTATTGGTGTGATCGCTGATTGAGTTACAGGGCAAAAATTTTTAATTCAAATCTCAAACTTGGCAGAATTTCTTAGCTTGGTCTGTTGATGAGCATCAACACGTTGTGACTTTAAGAACTGGTTCTATATTGTACTCTTATTAAACCCCACGATTGGGGGTTAACTTAACTGTCTTATTTCAACTCCTATTCCAATGTTAAATAAAATTGTAATTCAAATAAAAAAGGAAGCAAGAGACTTTTAATTTAGTATAATTTAAATTGAATATTTGCCACAAATTTATGAAATATGAAACGACAATTATTATTACAATAATTTCGTCATCAAACGGTGCTCTTATTTGCAGATAGCAAAACAACATTTACTAAATTTAAAATAAAATTAATTTTGCTATTTACAAGAAAGAAAGGAAAAATCAAATTTACAAAAATAATAATACACCCTAGGTTATAAATTAAATAAATTTTAATGCGCCACTGATGCGTTTCGCTAAATTGTTTGTCATTTATAAAAATTAACTTTACTGCGTTAGTCGTGAACAAAATTTTAAATTGAAATCCTTTCGACCATGTGCGGCTCTCCAGATGTGCAACGCACCACACGATTCGTCCAATGAATTCCAAATATATCGTTAAAATTTTAATATAATTCTTATACCTTCCTAATATTCATCTTCCTCTTTAATCAACTTCTTTTGGTTGGTCCAAACAATTATCAAAAATTACAAGGCGTCGATAGAGCAAAACGCTCAACCAGTCTCCACGATGGTTATCGTCAAGAGAGACATTTTCCATCTAAAATTTGATGTTCTTCATTTTCAATCCCCACTTAATATTATTTATAACAACTCGAACTCACGATAAACAACGCGCACTTTTGTTTTATTTGAACAAATACCATCTTAAATTTATAACAATTCTTTTTTACAAATTTTACATAAATAAAAATTTTAAGTTTCTTATAAAGAAGCACTCTTTGATGTCGTTTTCAACATCACGCAGAACAATCCTCTGCTATTTGCTTATAAATATATGTCATCAGATAATTAATAAAAGTTATGAAATTTTATAAGCATCTACATGCTTTTTTTTTAATTTTTCTGAATTGTTTTATTAAAATCTGTTTCTACTTTAACATACAATTTGAAATACAACAATATAAATACAAGTCTCGCCAATTGACAGAACGTCAAGACGTCATCACATAATTATAAACGCAAATCAAATTATAACGTTGAATAAGATAAAGATAATAATAAAAAGCATATCATTAAATAATCTTTAAATAAACAAGTTAATTAAACGTTTTGATAATAATGTTTTTATTGAGCTTTCGACGTTGGTAAACGTCTTCGTCAGAATATTTTAATATCCAGAAGCTCAATAAAAACATTATTATCAAAACGTTTAATTAACTTGTTTATTCAAAGATTATTTAATTATATTTCACAAGTTAAAAAATTAATTTATTAAAAAGCATATCTAGTGTAATTTGAAAGAAATGTAATCAGCCAATTCCTAGTCCTACAGCCTCTTTAAATGAACTAAATTTGGTTGAAAACAAACATATGTGCTGTGAAAAACAGAACAGCCAATATTATAATTTTATATTAAATATTTTATTTTCTATATACTTATAATATAATATATCACAATTAACTGTAACCTTCTAAATATTAAATACAAACAAAGTAAGTAATGTTTGAAACATGTTTAATTTTCTGCAGTGGTCAGAGTGACAAGTGGTTTATTAGTGACAAGCAATATTGTGATTACAAACATACAGAAAGAATAATTTTATGAATTCATAATTTCTTGGTAATGTTTGTGAGAAAGTGAAAGTTTCATAGTTTTTTCAAAAGGCAAAGGTTAATATGTTCTATAATATTTCTTTAACACGAAACCAGGTGCCGTTATGGTTTAAAAATAGCAAAGCAATAACTTATCTGAAATCATACATGGGTAATATACATTAAAATTAATTGTTGCGAAAGTTTTTTCTTGAAACAATTTATTTTTTTATGTATTCCTTCAACAAGTGTTAGGATAGGTATTGATATATATGATATGAATAATTGACCTACATGCGAGTACCTACAATACATTCATATTGTAAATGTTACCATTGTTTTACATAGCATATAATATCGAAATAAAAGAGAAAACCTTATTTCTATCGATTTTATCATTACATTCAGTATAACCTCATTGCGTTTGTATATTACCTACCTACATTAAAACTGTGATTACATTATAAAATATGATTTGAAGAACCTACATAGTTTCGTTTATGGCACAAATGATTGAAATATAGTTTTTAAATGTTCCTGTTAGGTACAGAATTTTTAAACTTGACTTTAAAAAAAACTATCCAAATAAAATAAAAGAAAGCAAATTTTCATCAATAAAATTGTGGAGATATTCATAAAAACTCGATAAATTGCAGCTATAGTGTCTGTTGCCAGGGGTGACTTAGTGCACTTTGACCTACTACGATGATCATCCCCCGATGACGGTTTATTAAATACCAGCAATTCCAATTTATTATTTTATTGTTTACGCGTTGGAGTATTTAAAATTATAAGTATCCTAAAGCACTTTAAATACTTGTGCATATTTAGCTTGATGTGTGATTGATTTTTTTAATCGATACACCTGAACTTTCATGCAGAAGACAAAATAATGTAATTTTAAATGTTTAACTTTCTTTTAATTTTATTGCATGCATGTTTATTACCTAAAATGTTTTTTTAATGTACAGGGCGCTATTAACGTTTTCAATATTTAAAGACAACATTACAGTATCAGAGGCTTTTAAACATCTTCTAATTGAAGAAACGTGCAGAGTTAAAGAAGAATCAATAAAATGAAAACAAACTGTTTACTTAACTGAAAAATAATTTCTTAATTATTTTGTTTTACAGTTAATGTGGGAGAAGCAAATAATAACAAAAAGTATAGTGATGGTGGACACCACAATATTTTTAATTTTTAGTATTATTTTATTTATCTATTCGGTATATTTGCGTACTAGTTATATAAATAACTATTCCATATTATTAATGAAGTTATGTTATAACCGCGTAAGAACCAAATTAATATTGACGAAAACAAAAAAAACACTGCCGGTATTATCAACATACATAATAGCAGTGGGTACACAACAAAATTCGAATAGAACTTCAATATTTTTGTGTATGTAGGTATTTATAAATAGACAAAAATGTTTAAGCGCGTATTTTATTATATTAAATAGCTTCATACCAAACTACATATAAAATAATTGAGTTTATTCATAATTCGATACGGAGATTTGTATCTCACCACGTACTACATTAACTTTTTTGATAATTACAAGATTACAACATTTTGATTTGCTTCAAATATTCAAAGTTGATAATATTTAGTACCAAATCAAATATTGCTATTAAAAAAAACAATTCGAAATTTTTTTTAAGTAACTAGGGCATCGATTTGTTGCTGGAGAAGACTCAACCAAAGATTACACTTGATCGAATAATATCTGGGTACTTGGTTAGTCTCCTCGCCTACACTTCAAGCTGTGCTCTCATAAACTAATACTCATTACTGTTTTCATATTATTATCCTCGTCGTTGAGCTGTATATATCGCATCTCGTAATTCATCTAGGTATAATCGATAGTAACAGCCCGGGAAATTTTCGGAAAATATCACAGGGAAAGATTTTATTATGATATTTTACAAGGTCACAGGACGAAGGAAATTCGATGAAAATATCATTCAAAGAATATTTCCAATACAAATTTTCCTGCATAACAGGATTGTTTACACGATAAGCAATTCGATCATCCAAAAATAATCCAAGAAGATTCGGATCATGGAATAAGCACCGAAATGTGCAAAAGTCTCGAGACTTTACCCGAGGAAAATATTTTTAGCATCAAATTCTTCGAGGTATTTCGTAAAAATATCTTGCTAAAGCTAGTATTTAAAGAGCTGCATGGAACCCCAATCTAATATCATAGAAATCAAAAAACATCAAAAACTGCCCCGAATACATCAAAACAAAAATCAATGAAGCAAAAAAATTTGAAAAATGCTTGTAAATTATCAAAGATCTGTGTTACAAGAACCAACTCAACCTGACCTCAAAACAATCTATCTCAGGAATATAAAAATCTAACCATCAAAAACGATTTTAAAAATCTATCACGATTAGAAACCATTCTCTATGAAAAGTAAGAAGTAAGGTAAAACATTCATAAGAAACACAACCATCAATTAGAGCAGGCTTTTATTGAAGGGCTAGAAACAGTGCCGGATTAGCCATATAGCAGATGTAGTAAATGCTAAGGTCCCGCGTTTTTAGGGACCCCGCGTCTAGAGTAGCAAATATTTAAAAGCTAAATCTGAAAAAACAAAATTTAAACCGAAATTTTACAAGCTCAACATTTTCTACTCTAGGTGACCCTAGAGTAGGTGTCCCTAGCTCTTTAGATTTTTTCATCAAACGATAAATTAAAAAAAAAGAAATTTATAGAGCCAATTGAAAATAATTACAATAATTTTTTGCAGTTTAGTTTATACTATATATAAGTAAAATACTTTATCTCACCCAGTAACCCAGATTAAGGTAGTCAATATGAGTAGCAGAGCTAAAGATAGAGAAGTGCAAAGCGTAAAGCAAAAGATGAAAAGGAAAAAAGAACTAAGATGTTATTTATCAATGATATCAAAAATGCTCAAGCGGTCTGAATTTTTTAATGTTGTCAGTAGTCAAACTGAGGTCAAAACTACAGCAAATTCTCCTAATGTACCCATATCGTCTTCAAACTAAAGAAAAGCAGAAAGCAGAAGCACATGCTTCCAATGTAACATCTTCTACAAGTCAAAATCAAAACAAAAGTAAGATGTAGTCCAACGATATTGGTGAATGGCCGAGCAACTTCGATCGAGATGATTGGATTGCGAAAGGAAGTTGCCAAGTGCTGCAACATATGCACAGTGATTTTAAAATAAACTACGATTTTTTCAAAAGTTGTTTTTCATTATATAATATTTACTATACCCATAAACCAACAAATAAAACTTCACGTGAGAGATTGATTATGTTATTCAGAAACTAAAGGACAACTCTTCTGTTTTGTTTGCAAAGTTACTGCTTCAAGCTATCCGTCACTTTAGCTATCCGTCGTTTGACGACTGAAAAAACGCACATAATTTTTTGAAATTATATACTGTATGTTATATTTATTTAATTTTTTATTATCATGCAAAACCTATGGGCCTCTTGGTAATATTTGCTGCGGACCCCGCTCTGGCTTAATCCGGCCCTTGCTAGAAACTATTATGAAAAAGCCAATTTTTTCTCGGAAAACTTTAAAAATGTATTCCAATCTTTCACTAACAAAATCTCTTAGAAGAATCAAGAACAAGTGAACTTGTTGATATTCCATGTAAATTAGGTATCAATTTGTCCTATTACAGGACTTAAAATATTCTCAACTCAAAGTAGGAGCTTCTGACTTTGTACATATTACCTGCATTACCCAGAATTCATCCTTCAAAGAAAAACATGCATTACTTTTGAAAATAAACTTCTCTTTTACAGAACAATCTTAAAACTGCATATTCAGTGCTTCCAAGAAAAAGCTTTAAAAATGTTTGTAAAGCACTATGGTTGTAACGTATTTTTATCACAATGGTGATTTTAGTTCTTCTAAAAATTTTTGCTTTCTTTTTCTTAGTCGTTTGCTTCTTGTCAGAAACGTCGTGACAGACATAATGAACAGTTGTTCTTATCTCATGCAGCTTTCTTGGGACTTGTAACAAAATTTTGTATTTAGTTAGATTTTTTTGACTACACCTCGTATTTGTATTTTTAATAATACGAGAATATTGCGAGCCAAGCCGTTGAGGCGCATGACGGGAGATAGGAAAAGAAAGGTGGGTGGAGATTAGAAACGGAAAAGCCAGGTTTTGGTCGGCAAAAAAGTTGGTTTTTACCTTTGATTTTGGGTAGTTATTGGTGATTTCTTGGGTAGTGAGAAACTTCTTGCGGATTTACGCTAATTTCAAGGAAATTGTGTTCTTTTGATTTTTTCGTCATTGGATTTCTTGAACACCCGAAGGATCGAGCGATAGCGACCACTCAACAGCGGTAATAAGATAAGCTTTTTTACTTTATTACTTCTTTTCGTTTCATCTGCAGAGCTGTACAACACCGATATATATTTTTGATAATTGCCAGCTGCGTTCGTCGATATAGCCGACGCTCTCTTCGAATATTTTTTGATTTTTGTGATCTAATTTTGAGCTCAAGCACCGTTTGAAATATTCCAATTATTGGAAGTCTTCATTAAGAGTTGGTGGTTATTTGTTTAGAGAGTCGGTCGTTGCGAACGTCCCTTCCGAGTTTGTACCCCGTAGTAGGTTCTTTTTTTTTGTTACAAGAGAGAGTGCAAACTTGTTGCGGCTACGCCGGATTTATCCCTGGCTTCCGCAAAGAAAAGAGCTAGTTTTTTTCCACCTTGTTTATCCTCACCAAATAAAAGGTTGAGAATTTCGATTTTCAACCGTGTGGGAAGGAAGAAATTGCTGGACCTTCTCTAAAGAGTCCCAGTCATCTATTATTTTTTATAGACTGACCATTGAACCGCGGTTACTCGCTTTACAGACCGTCGATTCAAGCTTTACACCACACTGCTGGCCCAAAACAATGCTTTACTGATTACTGAAATTTTTAGCATTAGTTACACTACTGAAGTTGAAGTTGAACTCTAGGCTATTGACAACCCAAATTATAGGAACCTCGAATAGTAGGAAGACATGGTTGTCGAGAAATTCATAGACGGTCTTAAACAACAGTTGCACTACCACAAATTTTGAAAATCAAACAATAACCACAAGCGTCATGGTATACGCTTTTGCAAAAAAATTTTATTAAATTGACAAGAATGCATTGGAAGAAAACCAAACCTTCTCTTTCTTCTTTATAAACCTGACACGTCCCGTCCCTTTTGACAAGCATTTGATAACAAAATGAAAAACGTTTTTTTGAGTATTTAAATGTGTCAAGACAAGTTGCTGAAGATATATTTAGAATGATTGAATTACAGAAAACTTCAAAAAAATTTAAAAAATTAATTTGGATTCGATCCTGTAATCTAATATCAATAGATACTTCTCTCACAGTACATATTTAAAGGAGGTCCGGTTTTGGGATAAATCAAAATTGTTTTTTCTTGGATGAAAACCATTAATGATGATAACGAACATTGTCTTGTGATAAACAACGAAATATGAACAATGAACTTATTCTCCTTCATCGGTTATCAGGAGCGGTGAAAATTGAGAGGTATTGACCTCTTGAATAGCGTTAGGCTAGTTAAGATAAAAAAGAAAAGCAAACTTTGTTTGACACCAATAATAAAAAACCGGAGTACGTTTGGATTTTGTCCAAAACGTGGTGAAAGTGGTCTTCTTCAAGAGTAGCCGTTGTTTAAATTCTAAATAAATGTTAGTTAGAAGAAAGGGGCTCAAATGCTGGCAAATGTTGGTAATCTGGCTAGCTTATAAATATGTTGAAGAAGTCGAGTTTGAAGTCGGCGTGAAATCTTTGATTGGTAACGTCGGAAGTTATAGAGAGACGCTTGGTTGGTTTGATGATGATTTTGTAGATGTATATTTTTTGTCAAGAGACATTGTGTTCTTTCTAATAATTATTAGTTAGAGTTTATGGATAAAAATGTTTACATGATAAAGATGGTGGTGTTAAATTTTCAATTGAGGATCCCCAGGTATTGGTTTTCAATTCGTGAAAGCTTTAACTCTTAAAACAAACTAACTACCACATAAATATATGACCCTAATATTTTGAACACAACTTCAGAACCTCACGATTATCATTACATTCAAGACCAAATCATTTTCTCAGAACAGTGGCCGTATTAAACTACAGCTACAAAGAACAAAATTGCTCACATATTAACCAAGATTAATCACTTATTAAGTTATAACTTTTAAAGTCTTAAAAAACAAAACGAAATTGAAAAGAAAATCAATTTAAAACGCATAAAAAATTGCACAAACTTGAATAATAAGAAGGATTTTAAAATTAAAATATTTTAAGCAGAGCTGAACTACAAGTAAATTGCCAAGCTTTCATGCTATAAAAGATATTCCATACATGAAGCGATTATAACAAACAAAAGAAGAAGAATTTCGCAAAACAGACAATATGTACAAGAAAAAAAGCTAACATGTATAAAAAAATATAAATAAAAACAAAACCTCAAATTTTTCTTATTTTCTTTGTTCACAAAATAATGAAAAAATAACTGTGTATAAATAATACATGTTCAGCAAGAAAAGAAAAAAAGAAAAAACGCTAGTATGTTGGGACACCAAAGAAAATAAATTAAAGAAAAGAAAAAGAAAAATAAAGCTGCTTATTTATATTACCAAAGACAATTTATAAAGGATCCTAAAAATTTTGAAAATTGAAATATATGTAGATATTTCTGGGTTGCAAATGTCGTAACTCTCATTTTCTGTCATTGGTGTAATCAGAAATGTAAATTGAATGCAAATTAAATACAAAATTAAATCAACATTTCATAGGCTAATAGTAGGTGTAACCAACATTTTTTCCATTTTTTCCATTTTTTAATATTTTATGCATGCAATTCCTATTTCTGGTTACGCTAATGACAGAAAATGAGGGTTATGACATTTGAAACCCAGAAATATGCATAACTTAAATTTAAAATTTTTTAGGGTTACGCCTATTGGCCTATGAATTGTCGAGAGATGCAAATGTCCAACATTTATTAAGTTAAATTGGGTTTTAAGCTGAAGGATTAAACCCAAGGCAAATAACAAATTAAGGTTGAAACACTTAAACTTAATTTACGAATAGCTCTATTAAAATTATTGTTTGGTACTAAATTTTAGCTTACTGTTTTCCCCAAGATAGTGTAGTTGGAAATTTCGATATATCGAAATTTCGGATCACAATTATTACAAAAACTTAAAAATAAATAAATATTAGGAATGACAGATTTCTTTTGAAAAATATTCATATTGTCTCATAAGACTGTGGTTTTAATAATTTTTATTAGTTAAATACAACTTTCGTATAATTTTTTTAGTGCTTAGTGGTGAAGCCAAAACCTTTATTTTAGCACCCAACGTGGGGCTCTTCAGAATAGTATTAAATATATTTAAATGTTTTACAAATTTAGCCTTTTTTACTAAAAATGTTTGCATTAAAAATAGAATAGATTTTACAAACCGAAGTTTGTTAAAAGTAATGCATTTAGAATTAAACATACTTATGTCAACATTTTCACTGAATAGAATGATTTACGAAATCAAACCTTTGGTGGTTTCTAATGTCAATTTAACTTTCACAAAGTTCCTTTCAAATGACAAGTTTAAATTGAATTTCCTGTAGCTATAATGGAATAAGAAATTAATTATTTCATAATGATTAAAATCAATTAAGTCATAATTCGATGATTGCCGATATAATAAAATTATGAACCGATAATAATTAGAGTTTTTCTTGATCACAAAAAAGAACTTTAATTTATTTAAAGGTTTGGAAGTCATATATTGAGATTAAATAGAGAAGGCCGGATGTAGCACAATATTCATTCGTTTTTGCATTTATTTCGTCAATTAAAATTTACAGATCCACTTTTCCACATTAATAAAAGCCAAACTATGAATGATCATTAAACAAAAATGAATGCGGATAATTATTTACTTGACGGTTGAAGGTATCCACAAAAGAAAAATTTTTGAAATTCCTCTAACAAATTTAATATTTGGAGATACCAATTACTCGGCAGTGACGTCAAATGTCTGCAAGAATTTCGATTAGAAAAGAAATGAAAAAGTGATAAAAATTCAGGCAAAATTGTGAAAACATATTTAACAGAAATAAATATAAAATGGTTTTCGTCTATATTAGTAAAAATGTGAAAAAACTATAAACAGTTTCGAGCAACAGTTAACATTAAATATGCACGAAAGCTTAAACATTTTTGTTTGGCCACTCCAACTTTCCGCATGATAGATTGTGTTTATATTTTCTGAATATTTTTAAAATAAATTTTGTTTCGATTTAATAATTTATCGATTAGTCGATTTTAAAAGCCTCTGATGTAAGTTGTCGTTTTAGGTAAAATTAGTTTTTTAGATTTTATTATTTACTTAACTAAAACGCCAATAATAATTTGATCTGCCTGGATAAACAAAGCTCCAATAAATGTCCTTGTTTTCAGAAACAACTATGATGAATATTCAAATTCACAACACTATCACCTTCCATTTCCACAGGGCTTTATCTTCAATTTATTACAAATTTGCGTTTATCAAAAGTATTTAAAAAAATAAAAATGATTTTTTCTCGAACGAATTATCTTAAAATTAGGAAGTATAACTTTCATTAAAAAAATGATTATATAGAAGAAAACTTTTAAAAATTATGTAATTAATTTTGTTTTATTTTTAATAAATTTAAAGAAACGTTTTTCTTTAAGTTGACTGAAATGTGTTCAATGAGGTAGTAGTGAATCGAACATTCGAACTACCCAAAGATATTTAAAAAGCAATAAGTTTTGAATATTTTGGTAATTAATTTTTTTACGTAGTTTTACTAACACACATATTATGCAGACAATATTGTAGTGAATCAAAAGTTATTGTTAGAAAGTTAGTGAACGCCGAATTTATTGTTATACAAATATTTGTTGATTATTTGTAATTATTATTAACTGTTATATCTACTATACTTAAACTTAGACACCACAAACGATTTTTTTAATTAGTAGTTACCAAAAAATTCACAATTATACGAATGTTAAACAATGGGATTGGATAAAAATTTAGAAATCAAAATAAAATTTTTATTGCGAAGGCTTAATCAAATAAAACCGAATCAATTTTTATTAAATTAAAAACACAAAGCTTTGTTTAAAATAAATCTATTTTTACACTAATTAATAATATTTTTATAAACAAATCAATAATTTTGTGAGTATTTTATATTTTTCTTGAGTACGCACAAAAATAAAACAATAAGTAATACATAATAAAAAACTAAGTTACTAGAAATGAGAAGAGAGACAACTAGGTTAAGATAAAATTAAATAGTCAATCAAAAAATGAGCTTAAATTGCGATTAAGTAGTTTCTATTTTAAAATTTTCAGTCAACTTAAACAAAAATGTACGCGGCCGCGGGCGGTGCTTCGTTAGCTAGTCGCCAAGCTCGTTTAAAGCAACGCAAACAAGTCAAAAATGATAGACTGCAACAAATTAAAAATCAAAAAGTTGGTGACAGCAAATTACCACCGCGACAGTTCCAAAATTATACCGAACCGAAAATTAAATTATCACGAATCGAACAAAGCGCCGCGCTACGTCCTCCACCCCTACATGCCGACGCTCGAAGGCACAGCACGTCACATTTAAAAGAACCGTCCAAAGCTAGAATCAAAGAAAGTCCTTCCGTTTTAATCCCACTTCCACATCACCTCAATCAAAGCCATCACCACCATCACCACCATCAACAACACCATCATCAAGATGTTCCTGTTACTCCTTGTACCTTGGTACAAGAGCACGCCAGCCTTCATCCTTCATGTTCGATTCAAAGTCAGCTACCACAAATATTTATACCAGAAGGCGAAAATAAATTAGAACGTCGATGCAGCTTTGTTCGACAAGTGGAAGAAATGGGAAAATGTCAAGATGAGGGTCTTATAGATCGATGTAGTAATCATATTTGTAATTTAGAAATTCAAGATAAACAACAATGGGATAATAACTTGACCTATTATAGCGAATTTCACCGAAGTGCTTTTGGAAGTTTGGATTATCCATTTTCAGAGGTATTCTTTTTTATTAAAAAAAAACACTCATAATATTTATGTTTACAACTTTATTCTTAAGTTTTAAACTTTTATTGAAAGAAATCATTCTTGATGAAAAATATATAAAAGTTTTACGCTCAATTTAAAAGTTACCTTTAGGCAATTTTTCTTCCAACTTGCAAAGTGCTTATACCGTAGCGTACTACCTGTAAATTCGATTCGCGGTTTCTCAACAATCTTCTTTTAATCGCCTTTTTAAGTGTTATCTTTATATAAAGTATGTTAGGTTTCAAATTACCGATTTAACCATAAAATATTATTCTCTTTTATTAAGAAAGTGCAGATTTATGTAGATGTAGATTTATTCAGTTTTTTAACATTCAACCGCAATGGCGGTGATAAGACTCTCACAACATACATTGTGCAGAAAAGGACAAAAGAAATTATTACCTTACTTATAAGTTACATAATATAGTTATATAACTTACAGATATATAACTTTTTTTTCAGTAATTATAATAGATTGCTCGTTCCTCACCTTTGAGATATTGTAAACTTTGTAGGTATATAATATAGAATTGTTACATTTTTCAAATAGCTGACTTACCGAATACAGTCTGTTCTTTGAAAATACTTAGTTATTCTAATTTCAAGAAGTTAATGAGATAAATTCTTGCTTTAATATTTTTAGTCGTATGTTGATAACCATAATAATTACCTACCAAATTACCGAGTTCTAGTATGTAGGTTCTTATTGCTGCCACTGTTTAACAAAAATAAATAGCATAGAACTAGTGATTTTAAGCTCAAGATATTTGCTAATTATTAGGAATTTGAATAGCTCTAAAGAAATACAAATAGTCGAGAGGATATGCGTTCTCTGGGCCAGTTTTCTGCAAAATTATAAATTTTTGTTATTGCTTTCAATCTTCGCTTCACTTAATTTGATCATATTGTAGTAATTTTATTATGGTTGTAATATTTGGTTCTTCAATTTGAATTACCGCCTTCTCAAATCAAAGTTACAAACCAAACCAAAGCTGTGATCGTCAAACAAACCTCGCACGTTGTGATCTCCCCTCGTAGTAACACTTACAAGTCCTTTTAAATTTGCGGATGGCTCTTTGAATGCTAACGTAGTTTTACCTTACTTACTAACTTCAAGCTTACATTTGTCCAGTGGCGTAACTACTGCTAGGACACCTGAAGGAATAATTAGTACACACAAATTAAATAAAACACAGGATTCGGTTTAACGATGAATATATTTTAACCGAGAAAAAAAAAAGGTAGTCCGACAACCAATTTACCAGCAAAGTTAATCTCCTTGATATCATGTAATTAAGAATACTTTAGTTTGAAATTTGATTTGATAACTGTTCGATAGTTAATCCCCTGATCGTAATGTTTTCTAATTGATTATTCATATTTATTTTACCAACCACAACCTATAGTAATTCGTAAGAAATTTCATGTATGTATACCGATGTTCGATTTAATTGGTTTTTATATTCCGTAAGACCTTAAATAATAACCCTTATATTCTAAATTATCCGCTCTTATAATTATTACTTTGTCATTTAAATCTAAGATGGTCACCTTAAAATTAGTACGTCTCTTATTGCTAATTGGTCAGTTTCTTAAATCTAAATAGATCATTTGTACTTAACTAAATAAATTCCCCATACTTAAACTAGCAAATAATCATAGCCGCAAATAATAATCATGAAGAACTTTGTTAACACAGTTCTTTAATATTGGTTTTAAATTGGTATTACCCTTTATTAAGTTAAATGTTGTAGTTTTAATTATATTCAATTTTATTCAAGTTAAATGTATTCGATTGTCACTATTTTATAAGTGGTTGCAAATAATCATAAGGAACATTGTTAAAATTATCAATAACTGTCCTGAAATATCATAATTTTGTAGTACATCATTTAGATATATGAAAGAAAGAAAGCAACGACATCACAGCATTTGCTATGTCACTTCCGGTTCTATTACAGCTCGCCTTTTCAGTGAGTAGCCATACTGCGATATATTCTGACCGCCACCTTATGATTGTAAGCGTCCACAATCCGTTACCTTTAATCATCTAAATTAAATTATCCCATGATAATTTATATTTCCACTTCAAACACCCGCTTTCATTAAATTACCTTAAACAACTTCTCGTACGCCTTAACCAAACTACCCCTGTACTAGTACGCCTATGGCAAAACATTATATGAATAATCAATCTCCCACATTACCTAATTAAATGATAATATTATAAATCACAATCTCAAACTGTAATTACCTCTTATAACTGAAGATAAATTAATAACAACTTAGATTCAAACATCTTATGAAAAATATTTAACCGCGTGGTCATGATATTATTAATTGTAATAATAACGTAATCCTGTATTAAATTCTTTAACAAATAAATCAAATATTTTAAACTTACGTATATCAATTCTGTTGATAACTAAATCTGATTTGAAATAATTTTAATTTCAATTACTTAATATTCTCAAACATTCCAAGTACCAAATCACCCACATCCGACCATCTTGACGTACACAATTGTAAGACCATTTTTCATCATCCCTAACGGTCAACTCTAGCGAAAAAAACTCACACTACTTCCGTCTTACCACCGTTGTATTTTAAAGTAACCAAAATGAACTAAATTTAAAATTTCGCGCCCAATATATTCAAATTCAAATTTACAATATTACATGGTCTTGTATTATTTGTTGATCCGCATTGATTTTATACAAAATTAAACTCTCTATTTCTTCTAGTTAATCTGGTGTAATGTAAATGCTTATATTACTTTTACAACATTTTGATTGGTATAAAGACATAAAGTAGATACACGAGTAGGCTAGGGTTAACTAAAAACTGAAAACACTGATAGCTGTGATCTCAAATGCAATATTGATTAATATTTATCTAGTAAGTCATCTTGGCTTTGGCCAAGGCGATAGCCTGAATTTAATAGAGTGTTCATAAATTATACGCTAATCCTCTAATCCTTTTAAATCCTACCTTCAAACTGGACGCTGACGAGATGATACCGCTATGAGAGGATTATTGTGCTAACAATGAGGATTAATTGCTATTAGAAATTTGAAATTCAATACTGCTTTAAAATTTTATTGAAAAATAATAAAAATGTTTTTTATTTATGTTCACTACATAAATAATGGTTATTTACCCAGCACGAAATTATATAGCAACTTTTGTATGTTGATCAATAATGAATATAAAATCCTCACTTGTAATTGTTTGCATTTGTACTTTTGCAGATTCCACAATTAGCACTTCTTTTAAACGTTTACTAATAACTTTGTAAATTTTCATAATTGCTATAAATAAATAGTCACCACTAACTGTGCATGTTATGTTATATGTTGTTAACATAATGTAGATTAATATATTAACAGCGGGTTAAATTTATCATTTTTCCTATAAAATTAGATATAGAGCAGCTATTACAAATAATTAAAATAGTATATTAGCTAACAAGGACATCAAGTAAATTATTAATTGCGATTGTGAATAAGTAATACATTATTATATCATGAGATTAGTTGAGTGACTTAAAGATATATTCCACACAATCGATTAATAAGTATCTACTTTATTTTCTATTAATATATTATTTATAATTTTTTATACATTTTCAAAAAATCGATCAAGTACATTGAAACAAATGCTTCGTGTCCTTGTATCCTAAAAAGTTAATCCGCGTTGTAAAATTTTAAGCAGCTGCAATTTACAGTATAGTTTTTTATAATAAACAAACTAAAATACTTATGCCTTTGGTAGAACTTAGACAAGTGATTTCCGAATTTTTTAATTCTTTATTAATTAGTTTGGAGGATATAAAATACCCTCAGTATTGACAACTCAACAATTTCTTTTTAACGTGTAAATAAAAAAGCAAAGAATGTTAAGACCGGGAGGTCTGGAAGTATGGAATACCCTTCAATAATAGCAAAGAGCAAAAAAAACACTTGGATTTCTATGATGTTTTCTAATCTACACTATGAAAACTAATAACAAGTTTTTCTTATAATTAAAATAAACTTATAATAACTTGTTACGTTGTTACGTAATAACATACGTAAATCTAACCTAACCTTATAAAAATAAGAGAAATCTTCTAGTAATCATGTGTAGTCAGAATTAAGAATCTATAAAATGTTTTACACCAGAAAACATTAAACCATAGTCGAGCAAAACCGGGAACTTTGACTAATTATTTATAATAATAAAACTCTTATTAAATTACGAACCTGAAGATTTTGCTTAAATAATAAATTCGCCACTATATTAATAATTTAGTACCAACTATATTATAAAAATTTAATATGCATTTGTCCAGAACAAATTGATTATGAAATTAAGCATTATTTAAAAATTCACTAATCAATCATGGCGTCTAGTAAATTGATAATAATATGGCACGAAGTCAACGCCAATCAAATAATTCGAAAGACCATAATACAATTTTTACAAAATGATAATTGAATTAAAATAATCTATACTTATATAGAACTAGGATAAAAATCTCGATGAATAATTAAGTAAAAATTTTGATTAAATAAAATAACAGTAGTTTACGCAACGAGTGAAAAAAAAACAGATTACTGAACAAGTAGATAAACTTAAGCACAAGCCACTAGGCGGGTACAAAAGTCTATGAGTTAGGGTTACTTTTTCCACAATCGGGAAATCGTTTTTGGCATTCGTTCGTTGGACTTTAAATACACAATTTGTGTTTTATAAAGGTTCTATAAATCTAATTAAATGTTGGTGATATTTAGAGAAATTTCATGAAACAAGATTTGCTTGTTAGAACAATAAATGAATAATAGGATCTCGAAGACCTAAAAAATCATTTCTTTTGGAAAGCAAAGTATTCGTTAATTCAAAATAATTAGAAGTATAGGTACTTATACATACTTCTTTGTAAAGAAATATTTTTGCATTTTTCGTCTTAAATTAAGTCCTTCCTAGTTTTATAAATTTTTTAAATTAGTAATTTATTTAAAAAGTTTTCCGATTCTTTACAGAACTTAAAAGAGAATTTTAAACGCAGCATTCGTTAGTTCACCTGAATCCCCACATGCAATTCTATTTCATATCAATTGAAATTATGATTAAATTTTTAATTATTATTTATTTTTCAATACCTATATTCTAGTTAACTTCGAATTAAATTTTTTCTAATTATTAATTAAAATCATTCACCTCTTCTTTTACTTCCTTAGCTTCTGCTTTAATCTTTATTCAAAATAGACTACCACACTTTCTAATTAATCTTCTTCTTCTTAATTAAACAATTACAATAAATTATTAATACGGCTTACACATCCGAGCATCTTACTTTGACGTTTATATCCCTTCAAAGGTAAATGGAAGGTATTCAATTTTAATCAAGGCTAGACATCTACTTCAATACTACTTAGCGGTATTACAACGTTAAAAAATTTAAATTATAATTGAAACTACAAAATTGGCAATTTGTTTGCAAGAATTTACACCGCTTTGGTTTTAGCTTATGAAAAAACACGACAATATATATTATTGTATCAGTTAAATAAATCTATATTATATTGAATAGATTTAAAAAATAAATTTATTGGTTCGTAAACCAAAGCATTCATTTTTAATTTCGATACATATTTTTATATTTATATTACAATACTGAGATTTTTTTCGGGAGAATCAGGAATATTAGTATTTTACCGCTATTGAATAGTTTTGTATTAATAAAAAAGTTGTCGAAAGATTCAATGTTGATATTCTGATTATTCTTGAATTTTGTGAAAAATTGTTACAAAACTCGGTAAAAGTTTTCTAATTTATAATTTGAATATTTTTTATTCAGATTATATTGGTTTTTCATAAATATACAAAAGCAAATTATATTATTTTGATACAAATATGAATTTTTAATATCTCATCTTAGCTCTTAGAGTGCGAATAGTTTTTGTGTCACTTATAAATTTAATTCCATATTGCCTGAAAATTTTTCAATTAAGTTTCTGTTTTTGAAATAAATCAGTGTACGAATAAAAATTACAAATTTTAATTAATTTTCTGTTGAGATCAAATTGAAAAATCTGCGTTTAAAGATTATACTTCTATAAATTATTAAATTTTCGACTTTTGCACTGTTTATAATTCAATATCTCGTGTTTTTTTCCAGTTATAATTTTTGTCTAATTTCAAAATTTTGATCAATATAACTTTTAAGCGTTTTATAGCGGATAGGGAGCTTTAGTACAAACGTTGTAAATGTTTGAAATAATTGGTGTTGTTTAAAAAAATTTTATTAGATATTTTGCTAAAAAATTCATTTAAAGAAGTAGTGATTAAATTAATTTTTGCTACTAAACGATGGTGGTATTAAGCAATTTTTAAACACCAACAAACGGTGTTCAGTTATTCTTTACTAATTTAATTAAAACTTTTAAGAGGTTTACATTTTACAAGAACATTTTTCTTCTTTTGTGTAACATTTTTCCTTTGCCTTTTCGTATTCGTATCAGGTGGCGATTGAGTCCAAAAGCAATTTATTACCTACTTTCTTTTGATTTCATTTTTACTTGCAATTATAGCAAAATGAAAATTTTACTTGTATATCGAAAAACTTTGTTTCTTAGCAGATTTGGTAATAAAATATTTATTTTATGAAACAGTTTGTCAACAAAATGTATGTTCTAATTTAATACATTTTTGGAATGACCCTGATCTACTTCCTACAAGTTATTGACAAATTTCATCAAATTTAATAGTATCTGGAGAGTAATATCGGTTAAGTCGATTACAAATGATGAGTATCGACGTTATCGTCACATTTGGTGTTTTTATGCGATTTTTTTGTAAAAGCTCCATTTTTGTTAGGAAGTAAATTATCTGTTAAAGTAGTAGCAAATATGATAAGACAGCAACGATTGCCTCATTATAACAAAGTCCTAGTTATCGATTATCAATCTTAAACTTAACTTTCACACCCACATCGGGTTTTTGATTACGCATTCAGAGTGTCATCTACCACTAACGAATATTGTAATCAAGCTTTTATTATTATTCTTATTATTGATAACAAATTTGAAAACGATGTTCACTTAACTGTAATTATGTTTAGAAATTCAATTAACGACAATAACCACACATTCTAATCAATCAAATCCACTAATAGATTTTACCTGCTATACGTACCTACTATAAATTACTTACATAAACAATTTTACAAAACTTTGCTCTAAAGTAAAAAAAAATAATTATACACCTGATTAATTAATTTCGAATTAACTAAACTTTAATTTTTACTAAATTTGTTTGTATTGTTATTATGAGCAAATAGGGTCAAGTGCACATCGATTTGTAAATATCAAACACTTTTATAAGAAATTATGTAATTACTTCCGTAGCAATCACGAACTCTTTACAAAACTTCACAATAAAAAATCCATTTATCACTAATATGTATATTTTTTTAGGTACTTAAATTTGCATTTTTATGTTCCCTTTTATACTAAAAAATAATAGTTCATTTTCCTATGAGTGGTTTTGTTTACAATTACAGTCACTTTCTAGAGTCCATCGCGTTTTAAGCATTTCTAAAATTTTTGATAATTTTTTTTGTGTTTTATAAACACCATAATGATGGTGTTTGACCTAACCAGCCTAACCTAATGTAATAAAATCTAACCCAAATCTATCTTTTATATAGAAGCTGATAAAGCTGATAAAATTGCAGAAACATTTTTAATTCTTTTTTTTTTCCGAAAGCAGAAGGAAAACTTGAAATATGCTCCTACTGAGTGTCTGTCCCGGCTGGGTGCTTAAAAACTAAAACTTCTTTCGCGATGACCTCTACCGTTCGTTTCTGACAAATTTGTCGAGAGCTTTAATCTAAGCCTAAGTTTTCTTGAGTTAGACTTAGAGCTAGTGTGTGATTAAGTGCAAACTAAATTTGCTTCCGAATTCTATAGCTAACTTCGATTTGATTAATTTCTGTAAGTTTTGTTTGGTTTGCTAACTAAAATGTAGTTTCCAAGCTGGTAAACATTTCTTTCAATATGTTGTCGGATTTGAATGGAATATATGTACTTTCTTTTGCTTATAGGTGATATTATAATGTCTTTCACTAAAGGAAGTTGCTGGTTTTGTCTTTTAAAGTAGTAAAGATAGTTTTCAAAGCAGCCGTGTTAAATTCAAGATTATTTACAATTAATTGGTGAGTTCATTTTTTGCCTCTCTCGCTTAAGTCTCTTAATGTTTGATATAAATATGTATATTGGAGTGGCATTTTTTATGAGAAACGAGAACGATTTACCAAACAAAAAGTTTACCTTGGCTTGCGTTATTAGTCCGAGAGCAAGAGCTCTTCCCAGGAGTCGATTCCCGTGGTAGTCCTCAATTACGCTGAGATAAAAATTTCTTCTAAAATTATTTATTACCAATCCAAAAATTATTACTGGCAAAATTTAAATTTCACTTCGCAAATTTAAAATTAAATTATTCCTTTCAAGGTTCGAACTTGCGATTTTAATTTATCCAATTCGACGGCTTATCTATCACGCCACACGTTAGCTCTTATAAATTTCAATTTTAACTTTCCAAATCAAACCAAATTAAACTTCCAAAAATCTAAAAACAGAATCCAAACTCGTAATTAAAATATCAAAACACGCACAACCTGCTCGTGCGGTCATTCTTGGCAAAAGGCCCTGATTTTCTTGTCATTGGTCCCCACCTAGCCAATTTTACAAAGTTATAACTCAACCCGCAATACAAAAATTTCATCAAAATGCACTGGTGTAGGTCCAAATCACTTTGAAACACGGCAATATGTAACTTTTATGTAACTTTAACATCTTGACTCGTGTTTCGTCGCCAAAAAATTAAAGTAGCTTGAGGCGGTATACTGAGATCGTCCTGTATGATTTATAGCTTTTAGGGCTACATTTTCCTATTAATTTTTTTCTTTAGATTCAGTCACCGATCTCAGAATTTTTTTTCATAATTTTTTTCTTTTAATGCGCCGGACTTCGCAGCTTGCTTATTCAACTCTAAATAAACACTTCTCATAAAGTTGTAGGTCTCAAAAGCACCAAGCGAATATTAGCAGCGCAAGTACCAATTTTTAAAATTAAAATACAGCCCAGTTTAAACAAAAATTATGATCAAATATTTAAATATTTTCTTTTCTTTAAAAATACTTTCAAATATCTTACTACTGGGGTTAAACTTCTACAATGGAAAATATAAGAGGACTGGAAGATTTTTTTTTGTATTTAAGCCATAGTAGCTTCTTTCTAATTGTTTTGATATTGTTCTTTCTGGAACAGAACCTCATGATCCGCAATTATGTATTGGAGCCGTAATATTCCGAGAATTGTTCTTATTCAAATTTAGGAAAACATTTTTACACATGTTCTCTTTGTTATCCAAGCCGTTTATTTCGTTTTCTCTTTTAGTTTTGTCTTAATTTTTTGTAGCCACAGTTTGCTGAAATACAACAGTACATCTATTTTTGGGAGCAGCAACGATCTAACGCAGTAAAATTTAATCAAAAGCTTCATTTAAACTTCTACCCTGAAAGGGAAGAGACCATACGATTTTTTTAAATTATTATATGCTGAAAATAGCGTAATATTTAAAATAAAAAATAGCAAATTACATAATAGCAAAATTAAAATTGTTCTAATGAAATTGTGGTATTTAAAGACATGAATTATAAAAATTATAATCATAAAAGTTTATGAACCATTTGCAAATCTTAGAAAGACACAATAATTCTTTATTAGTTTTATTCATAAGTTCGACTCTGCTCATCGAAAAAATTTGTATCTTACATAATATACCTTATGTACTATAAATGAATGTTTTAACGCAAATTTTTTTGTTGCCACAAAATACTTAAAATTCCAAAAAGATTCCTTAAAGTTTTTCAGATCTTAATTTCCTCATACATGCCACTTCACATTCCAATTACCTTTTTCAGGTTTTCTACTTTTTACTTTCTACCTTCCAATTCTCACAAAAAAGAAAACCTTGTGTTAACGAATTTATACGACGAAAATGTATTGCTAAATTCTTCATAAATGATAAATTAATCAATTAATAAAATTTTCAGGTAACTACCACCTGATTTTTATCGGTCTTCAATATTCTAGAATTGAAATGTTATAAGTGTAAAAGTTCAAGTTCGAAACAATACTTACTTAATAACATTTCATGGAATGTTTTTTTAGGGAATATAGAATACTAATATAAAAACCAACCAATCAAAAAGAGTTATTCTCTAGCAAACTATTCCCAAGTCTCTTAATTATGCCTAACCAATAAGATTTAATAAAATCGAAACAATTTTTAAATTCTATTGTTTTCACCTCAATTTTTTATTTTCTACTTTTATTTTGTTTTTCCTATAATATTATACCATTATATCAAATTGTGTAATGTTTATAAACCAAATATTATATAAATGATATTTAAAAAGTTATATGATAGCATGGAGCAACAATTTTTTAATAAAAAGTGAACAATATGTGCTCATATAGAATTATATTTCAGTGGAAGCTTTTACAAAAAATTAAAAATTATGATATTTATTTTTATAAATATATAATATAAATTAGCATATTTAATAATGTTAAATCGATTAGACATTAACCACAAATAATAAAATAATGAAGACAAAAAATAATTTCGATCCAGGATAAGAGTGATAAAAGTTTTAAAAAGTAAATAAAGTGCTGAAATATTATTCGTCATTGCAATGTGTCTAATAATTCGCTGAAAATTGAAAAGAATGTACTAATCAAAAGAAGAAAACATCAAAAAACGAAGAAATTAAAGGGGCCACACACAAAATTCTAGACCAAAACGACGCATATCAACTATTTCCAAATATACTATTTTTCGATCTTTGCTTTTCGCTTGAAATTCATATTTATATATATACAAAAATCTACTTTTAACAAGAAATTTAAGCTTAAGTAATTGTCGCCTTCTGCAAAATTTAAGCCTTCACATTGTGCTATTTCTATATATTTTGATAAACTTCAAATTATTATACTAAAAACTCGACAAGATGAAGCTAAATATTAGAAAACCCATCGATAAGTTTGTTTCTTGGCTAAGTTTGGTAAAAAATTTTATAACCAAATTTAAGAAAGAGGATGGTGAAGAAAACGAACGCATAATACAAACTATAAAATAGTAGAAACGATTAAAAAAAGAGTTATCCGTAAATCAAAAAATGACTTTGAATGTAGTGATATTAAGCCATTCATTGGCTCATCAGAACACCATGGTATACCTGAATCTTGCGCCTCAACAAAAAATTTTACTTAATTTTCATTCACGTTTTGAATGAAAAAAACATGTTTTTCGTAACTGCATGAGCACCGCAGTTTCCGCGGGTATGCAGGCGGCGCTACTAATCAGGGAGAAGCAGCGTCTTCGACGCAAGAAATTTCGAAAAGGTCGTTCCGAGTTGCCCAGCAACGTAGCCACTAGAGAAATTGCACCTTTCCCAAGATATCCCACGGGATACTGGGTACGTATACGTGGATTTAAAGCTTTAACGTGAACAAAAATATTACAATAAATAACTGTCCTTTCCTATACATACAATACATATATATAAATTGTAAAACGATATTCTAATATTTTTGATAATATTGAAATTTTAAGCAAATTTCTTATTATTTAAAACGATGTTTTAGCAAACTTTTCCTTGTTTTGCCTACCAAAAAGGCTAACGCAAAGGTGAGTTTTACTTATGCCAACATAAAATTAAAGAAAGCAATTAAGAGTTCATTTAAATAAGCAAATAAAGTCTATGCATGTTGTGTTTAATCACATTGTTCTATCGTTAAGCTTTATTGAATATGTTTTACTTCTTGCTTACCTAATATTTAAATTAAGTATACACCTGCTTTTTATGTATTATTAAGTATCACCTTTATAAAATATAATTTGATTTTTTCTTTCAAATAATGGATTACCGACTACTAATAAGTTCTACGAAGAAATTTAAAGCTTGGAATCAATTTTAGGTTATTTCTCAAGGTCGTTCATTTCTACACAGGCTAACATAAGTAACGCTTACTTTTATTTTGTATTTTTATTGGGTTTAATGGTTAAATTAACACGACCCGACGTGGCGGTGTTACTAATAGCACATTTTGTTGTCTCGCCGATAGGTTTCGGAAAAAGAAAACAATTATGTATTTTATAGGTTACACAAATATTTTTTTTAATTGACTTGACGATAGCCTGCTCCTAATTTTTTTGTAATTTCTGCTACCAAAGTAGTAAATTACGTGCAGTTGAAAAACGAAAAACCGACTGTTGAACAAACTTTCTTAATTAGATAAACTTTTAATTGGCAAGATTTTTCCGACGCTATGTATTAGGTTCTTCTATTTATTATTATTATGTTGTTTGAAATTTGTCTGTTTACGTTTTCTCTGAGGCTAATTAATAACTTTTTCGATCACAATTACTGATTTCGTAGGTTTACTATTTCGTTCTCGATCGGTTGGTAACTGACAAATTATTAGTAAATAATTAATAAATTTAATTAAACGTCTTCAATTTTTTATCAAGTATATATCTCAGGTTGAAAAGTAATCACTTCCTGACCGATACTAAACTATTTCGCGATTTATTAAAATTTAGTAATGGAGATTGTGAATAAAATAAGCCAAATACTAATAACATTTTATAACTACTAGACGGAAATCGACTGTTTCGTCAAACAATTAATAAATTTTAGCTTTTCCTTTATTTGCTCCGGTTCAGTTAGCCAATTCATTTATTGTGTTTCTGGGTGATATGTAGTTTGGAAAAACATAGTAATTGTTTTTTGGAAACCAATAAATTAATAAAAGCTGTGCCACTTTTTTTGAAAACTGCTTATCGAAAAGTTTTGTATTTATTGAAATCGAGAAATTTACCATTGGTATTTGTAGTAAGGAATTACCAAACTATGTACTAAACAATGTTCAGACCTAAAATGAACAATTTCACAATACCTATAATATAATTATGTGTATTTTGAAATACTACATTGGGCAACAAATTTGATGGTTCAGAACGGCAAACCGCTTAACAATATAATTCAATTACTTGTTTCAAAAAACAAAAAAGCATTAGTATAATAAATTAATGATTCGGCACCTAATAAAATTTTAAATAATTCTATGGAATTTAATTATTTAAAAAGAAAACAGCTATATCAACTTATCGTTAGATACATTGTTTATTAAGACCACCAAATTAATAAAAAAGTTTGTAAAAATCTAATTATAAACACAAATAACATATTATTTTACTGCGTTCTTTTAATATTGCTGATATTGCACTCTACTTACATTAGAAAAACAATAATGTCACTTGGAACTATTATAATAAATGTTAAAACAGGAGGTGAAGAAGTAAAGGTATTAGTTTTGATTTAAAAAAAATTTGTGTTTATTGATAGAATTTTGGACAAGTTCTGCACATATGAAATTAAAAACAATTTTAAATTCTACGAAGATAATGATCCCAAACATAACTTTCACTTAGTACAGGAATATCTATTTTATAAATATATCCTAAAATATTACATCCACCCACAGTCTCCCAATCGAAATGACATAGAAAATCATCTATAGAATGAATTAGACAGGAAAATGCGAACTACCCCTACAAATTTAAAACATGAATTAATTGAAAGACCGAAACAGAACTGGACTTGTATAAGTGTCAACTATTTAAAAAAAAATATTTATAATATGCCCAAACGGTTACAACATGTTTTATTATAACAGAAAGGGTATCCCAGTAAGTAAGCTTTGTTAAGCAGTGTCAAGCTTTGACACAATTGACACAAAATACAAAAGTTGACATTATTATTTTCTTATTAAATAATTGAATTACATAGAATTATATAAAATTTTATTAGTTATCCGAATCATTAATTTATTCACTGTATATAAGAAAACTTTGTACTGTCTCTTAAAAGGTAAATAAACATTTAGGTTTTCCAAAGTATATTAATTGCAAATAAATACTAACTACGGTAGACTAGGTAGAACAATGGATGTTCAATGGTAGAACAACTGAAATGGATGCTCTCAAAATACGATCTCTATGAAAAAAAAGCAGACTATATCGTGGTACTCCAATTCAAAATCACAGGATCAGATTAGATTAGATATTAGTTTTCAATTTAAAAGACACAGGTCTAAACCTGCAGAAATCTATTTATTATTAAAATTTAGCTATAATTAACGAAATCCAATTTAAAATAAAATTATGCTACGATATTTACTGTTTAAATCCCGGCACTCATTTGTAGCGTTTAAAAAAATCAGACTGAAGTAGTGTCAATTGCACGTACTGTCAACATAATTGAGTTAACTTTTGTCCACTTTGAACAAGTAGGTGTTTTTTTGCATGTAGAAGCAAAAATACAAAGTCAGTTGACTTAGTCTTGGGTGTGACTTTGTATACATTAGATAGAAAGGTATTCAGGTTGGAATCCCTATTGAAGTCATTCTTACGGGCTGGTTCCGCAATTTAGATTCTTCGTAAATATAATAGGGCCAACTACTGTAAAGCGTCATTCACATCCAAGTAACGTACGTAGCGGACATACAAGACATAACGCAAGGAAAGTTGAAATGCATGGTTTCAAACATTCGTACAAAACATAGCCGACATGAAGTAACGTAACAAAGAGTTCGGTCAACTTCAACTTCTACGTCAAGTTTTCTATGTTTAACCAATGAGATGCGTTCATTTTACAAGGCAACACCTCCGGTTTAAAATTTTAAGGTGAAGTTTACACTTCCAACATTTAAACTTTAGGTTAAATTACAGCGTGTCGTGTGTTTCTTGTGCGTGTGTTTATTATTGATATTTGGTTAATTATGGCCGACGGAAAATGTATAGATCTGATACATTCGTATCCGTTTTTCTACGATCGTAGAGAAACCGATACCGTAGTCAACCGATCGGGTGAAAATACGCGTGCGCGCTCTTCACATTTCTATGTTTTCTATGTTGATGTGAATGGCAAGTTATTTGCTATGTTTTGTACGTTATGTCTTGTATGTCCGCTACGTACGTTACTTGGATGTGAATGACGCTTAAGTGTTTCTGTTAGACTTACAGATGCGTAGGCGGTGGTGTGAGTAGGATACAACCAGAATTATGATGATCAAAATCAATAGATTAAAGATATGTGATTAAACCAAGTAAGAAATTGTCTGCTGTTCATATCTTACAGTAGCTGCTTCTGTTTCATTGGGGAATCCTGTTCAACTAGTTGGAACCCCCTCTTACCAATGAAAGAGGTGGAATCTAAGACTCGGTACTTCCACTTGGCCAAAGAAAGCCAAAAGGACAATAGTAGAATCAAAACTTCAATATCGTTTTCTCCAAGTTAATTAATATTTAAAGTTCACATATGTATTTATACTTTATTTCTGTATTATCTAACATATTCCATCGCATTTCTTCGAATATCTATAATATCTTCTAGCCTGGGTTATCGTACTTTAACTCCATAATAAATGTTATTCAATTTTTGGATTATTTCAGTTGTTTTTGTAAAACAATGTTTGATTATAAATTTACACATTTTCAAGTTAATTTCAGTTAGAGGCTATTTATATACAGGCTGTTCTCGTGATCTTTGAGGTAGTGGTTTTCTAAGACTAATTTTTAAATAAAATTTTTGTCCAAGTCCAAACTCTTGGAGAGGGTGTATCTTCTTTTAAAGTAATTTTTTGAATTTTTGATTTCAAGTGGCCATAGCTCCGACATTATTAATTTTTTAGGCTTAATAGATTAAAACTTTTTTAAAGATCGTTCGCTTATCTACAAATTAGCTTATAACCACTTATTGTCTAGAATCAACGGATTTCGAGTTATAAATTAAATTAACAAAGAAAATGTTAAAAAATTCAGGTTTTATTTTTTTCACTTTTCTTACGAATCCCGTTTCTCTGAAACGAAAGGTTTTAGAGAAAAACTTATAGTCCAAACCGGATGGGGAATTTAATGGGCTACAATTTTAGTCAAACAACTTTTTTTGGAAAACCAACCGTTTTCATAGATATTTTAAAAATAATGAACAAGGTGTGTAGGTAAAAAAAAGATAAATTCACAAAATTGCTAAAAATCTCGATTTGATTTATAATTTGTTTTAATTTCTAAACATATTGTAGCGTTTGACGTTTGAGTGACATTGTTATAAAGCGCATTAAATAATTATTGTTAATTACTTTATTAATTTATATTGTTTATTTATTAATAATTAGTTTATTTATTTTTTTACCTACACCTTGTTCGTTATTCTCAAAATGTATGTGAATACGATTGGTTTCCCAAAAAATGTATTTAACTGAAGTTGTAGCCCGTTCAATTCCCTATCCGGTTTAGGCTATCAGTTTCTTTCTAAGATGTTTCGTTTCAGAGATACGGGATTCGCAAAAAAAAATAAAACCTAAATTTTGTTAACATTTTTTCCTTTAATTTAATTTATAAATCGAAATCCGTTGATTCTAGACGATAAGGGGTTATAACCTAATTTGTAGATAAGCGAATAATATTTTAAAAAGTTCTAATCTATTAAACAAAAAAAATTAATAATATTGAAGCTATGGCCGTTTGAAATCAGAAATTCAAAAAATTGTTTGAAAAAGAGGTATCCCCCAAAGGTTTAGGCTTGGACAAAAATTTTATTTAAAAATTTGTCTCAGAAAAGTGTATTTTATCGCCACCTCAAAGGTTCTCCACGATCACGGTCTCCACGGTCAGAAATTACATTCGTTAGCTAGCTTTGAGATTTTAAGCTTAATTTTGAGGGATCTGGGAAGCATGGTACTTTTCAATTTCTCAGAAATTGCGTTAAAAAAGTTTTATCGAATTAGATAGTCAGGAACGTATAACAAATATTATTCAGAGTTATTACTATAATAGGAGTAATAATTATATACTAGTGTATCTATATAATTATAATATACTGCCACTAGGTTTGAGGTTAACTAGAAGATTAGGTTAGATTAGAATTACGATCTCCGTTCTGCGATGCAAATCATTAAAAAGTGTTATCAAAAATAAAGTGTGCTCACGTTTTCTAGTAGTTTTTGAATATACTGCAATGATACAACAAAATTTAGTGTTAAATTTTACAATAAAATGCTGAAATACAGTTCATGATGAAATCAATCTGTCAACATGGGAGAAAGTTAAATTCTTCGTATACTAAGCTAATGACCTAAGCATAGACTTATATTCAAACTTTTAGAAAAGTGTAACCCACAACGATTCGATAGGTTTACCTATAAGATTTTCTTTTGGGTTGTTCTTATTTTAAATCTAGATTAATTCTTAATAGGCCTTTTTTTAATTATTGAACTTCGAGAGTAAAAATTTCAATTTTCTATCTCGATATTAAGGTGTGCTGGTAAAAACTTTTAATTTTAAGTTTTTACTAATTTTCAAAAAGCGAAAAAATCTAATTCAATATGGGGGGTACTTTTAGAAATAATTTTTATGACTACCGAAACAATTGATTTTTGCATATTTTATTAAAATTATAATAAAATGTAACGGCCCTAACAAACTCGCAGCTCACTTTTTCTATAAATGCAGTTTAGTATGAGCTATATCGGATAGGATATTCATATTTTGTTTTAAAAAATTGAGAATTTCTTATTAAAAATCTAATAAAAAATTATGAAACCATACCTAACAAAATTATATGCTATTCACTTAAAAAAAAAAATCGTAAAATTGCCTGCTTTTATACCTGAAAAGCTAGAATATCTTCTTAAATATTTTTGTTATAATATAATAATAAGATTTCGTGATCTTAGCTGATTTTGCGTTATAAATAATTTAAATTATTATTATTAAGTTACATTCCAAAGAATGTAACGTTTAAATGCAGTAATTTATTTTAAAGCATTTATTTTTTTCACAAATGAATTAAACAAACAGAAAGTTGACCATTTAAAATCCATTAAATACAGCGAACGCCGCTTATTGGAATCACGGTTAATGTTATCAATCGGATATTATTATCACTTTCTCGAAGAACGGGCCAAACGAATATGATTACAAGTGAAAATATCGTTTATTATAATAAAAAATTCGGTTTATGTTATCGATTATTTTTTTACGATTGTTTTCTCCCACTGAAAATAGAGTTAGTTTGTAGTATAAAAGAATTTTTTAAAGTTTTGTTCACAAACCGGGGAACCACCAGACGTCATATTCATTACCCAGACCTGACTCAGATGTATTATTTAGCAGAAAGTTGCTAGTCTGGTGATCATGTACGATTTAATTCAACTTTATTTTAAAATTTCATAATAAGCGACATAAAAAAAATTTATATTATTTTTAGATCCAAAAAAAATTTTTTTTCAGTTTTTAGATAAGTTGTCAAAAATTAGCAACCGGAATGCAGCAGCATTCAGCATTTCGTGTATTGTTATCAATCGGTTATAGTTATAAAAACCCTCGAGCCTCAATGGGATCACATTAAGCGGCGTCCACTGTATTTGTAAAACAGCTAAGACTCTTTCAGCTTACTTTTTGCAAAATTTTCTGTCCAAATTTGATTAATAGAAATTTTAATTTTAATTGAATGATATTTATTAATCAAATTAAATGTCATAACTACCGCGAACCAATAAACCTATAAATGTGCGGTTTTAAACTATGCTATTGGTCTAGTGGTTAAAAAGCTTGATTTTAAAAGTAAGGGTCGTTCATGGGACCTTCCTTCAACATAGGGTACTGCGCAAAATGATTGTAAGAATTTATTTGCCAGATAAATTTCCACAGCAGCAAAAGCAGTCTTCACTGTACGATGAGGAGGAAGGACGGAAGCTCCAGGCTTCAAGGCTGTGCCCCTGACTGCACACTCAGGGTATTAAAAATAATTTACATAAAATTTCTATTACTTTCTTATAAAAATACTACCATCGTATTTTGACATAACTTTCTTGTTATAATTTTTCATCAAATTTTCTTCTTTGGCAGTATAAATTATTAGTTTGCTGTTCAAAAATGGTAAAAGTTAATAGAAACAAGTGCAGACTTTATTTTTTGGTATATTTTTTATCATCCCGACTTGATATTTTAAATATTAATTTAGCTACATACTCAAGCAAGTTGGAAGACTTGGCTTGAACAGACTTGACCCTACATCAATAAAGTGTCGATCTTGCTTGAGTGTGTGTAGCAATGTTGGAACTTGAAGAAAAGGTTTTTTTACGACTTTTATTAAGTGTTGTTGAATAAGTTAGTACGTGTGAATACGCTGGTGTATAACAGTCTCTTTCATTCGAATAATTTTCAAGCCAAGCCTGCCAACTTCCTCAAGTGCGTGTAGCAGTTGAACTGACTTTAAGATTTGCAACCGTAGTACCTTCATTAAAATATCCGAAACTCAAATGGATTCTAAGATGCGGTTTACGTTGAGCTTTAAGTTAAAATTACTTTTATCAATATTATAATTTAAGATAAATTTTTACTCAGTGAAATAACCTAAATTAAAATTACTTGTGGATGATTTAATGCGTCGCAAAATCACCAACGAAAAGATTTTTTTATTTTTTAAACTCGCGTCTCAATCTCTTTTAGTTCGATAAATATTAAGCGTAAGATACTAAGCTTTAATGTAGGAACAAGAGAGGAAACATAAAATAGCAATAATTACTTTATCTTATCTTCAGGTCCTTATATTTCATGAAATCTTTGGTTACAAAAATAATTAAAAATAACATAATAATATTTACATTGAGAATTTAAATACAAAAAATTATGCAGATTGAAATGTTTAAAATGTTTATTAATGTTTTATACTCCGAGTTGCTATGCAAAACTTATCGTTATCCGGCTTTGAATTGTCTTCACAACTTCAGGACAGTTCCTGTATTTATCTGTCCGAGAATTTTTTAAACTAACTCTCTATATTTCTATAATAAGTATATTTTTTCAGATGGAGGAAAACAAACCGTTAAAATTTATTAAAAATTTGTAAACAAAATTATGATTCGGTCAGGTCAAGCGAGGTAAAAATAAATCTAGGTATCAGGCTATCCTATGTATATAAATATTATGAAGTATTGTACCGGTACACATTCAACCACGTGGATCAATAAAAGGTGTATCGAGGCCGCTAAAGTTAAATTTGTTCAAGAAACATTTACTTACAACATAACATTATCGTGTCATTAATAACTTAAAGCAAAATACCTAAATCCACTTCACGAACAAGTTCTTGCTTGGCAAACTCTGCTACAAGAAAAGCAATTGAAATTGGGACTGACAATGTATTAACACCGTAAGTTCCTAAAATCATTTCATCAATCATGAATAAATATTAATCCTCACTTCTACCAATTTAGATTTAGAGTTTTTTCAAATAGTATTTTCGCATGTTGGTTAACATTATAAATCGGACCAACCACTGTGAAAAATACTTGGAAAAGGAGTGCACATCAGTGGTGACAAAAGAAACGTGATCGATAAGATTGCGTTTTTTAAATTTATATAAAACACGCTAATGTCAAGTTAAATGGTTCAAATCATAATATAGAAAAAAAAGATATTGCACTTGCATATTTCCATGGAAGCCATTGTCAACATTTTAAATTACGTTAAAATGTTTTAACTTTTGATTGTATAACTGCTCAAACATGCCAGGCAGTCATAGCTATCAGCAAAAAATATATCGTGTTTGATCCAGAATAAAGAGTTTTATCAACGTTGGATGCATCGCTTTGCCATAATACATATTACCTTCTGCTCGATTTTCCAAGCAGATATTCGAGTTTTCCAACTGCCACATTTCCTAAAGTCTGTATTACTAAAAATCATAAATAATCCTTAAGAAAAATATAAAATCTATATTGATCTTGTTAAGAAGATGAAGTACACGTGACTGAAATTTCTCAATCGCATTTTACGAAAAAATATTACAGCTGTGTGAAAGGTAGCAAATACCATATTTGAATAATATTATGACCGGAACAGTGCAAAATTAAGATTTTTGGTTTTCTAAAAATTCAAATAAGAACAACGTAGATAGATAAGTATTTCACGCAATATATTAAAATTTCCGACTTGGTATGCATTAGATTGGCCGAACATTTTCCACAGTGATATTATCGATTTTGACGTAGTAAATTAAAAGGAAGTAACCGATAATATAACATCTCGTGTGAAAAATACTCTTAACATTTATTAGACGTTCTCGTTTGTTTTTGAAAATAATAAAGATCCAACAAGTTGATAGGAAATTCTATGCGTTGCTTTATTACAAACGAAATACCCACGAGCTAAAAAGATATTCTTTGCACATAAAGCTTTATATCTAAATTCTAAACGTGATATACATCATTAATGTAGATATGTTTTGTTGGAATATAACAATATAGAATAAGTAACTTTATTTTGGCGTTAACTTTTCTCTGTTTTTCGTCGAACAATAAAACGGTCCAAGCTGACTAAAACAATACACGCGACGCTTTTGGTTTATTTTGTATTTTTTTGCACAAAAATGAAAAGTCGTTGTTAGATTTCTAAAATTGTACAGAGCTTTTAAGATCAATAGCTTTTTGGTTGATAGTGTTCTCAGGGCCGGGCCGCGTGGCAAGAGCGCCATGGAGGAAGGCGCTGCTCGCTCTCCGAAGAAGCGCACCAACATCGCTTAAAGCAAGTCGAAGCACATCATCGATGGATGAAAAAAAATCGAGTAAGATTAGAGAAACGCATATCGCATGAATGCTCGCTAAAATGACATGCATGACGCTAAAGTTATATTTCAATCCAAACCAACCACCATGTAAAAGTTTAGTTGGTTTTTATTTTGCACGAAAATAGCAAGTTTTTTATTACCTAGCTTTCCATCGTTTAGTATAACAGTACAAATTGCTTATAGAATTTTATAATTAACGCAAAGAATTGATAGATTTTTTTATTTTATCTTGCAATTTTCAAGTATTACCAATTTATTCCTGTTGACAATGACAGATTATGTAATAAAAGTGCGGGTGTACAAGACAGCTTAATTTAGACGAAATAGTGAAAATATACGTTCAATTTAATCTTATACAATAAACATTTTAGAAAGAAAAATAAAACAATCTTCAGCAAACATATTAAATTGGTTCTAAAAATCAATTTTTATCGCTCGGTGAACACAGATGGCAATAAAAAGATTTTGAAAGAGAAAGTCAAAAGCTTTTAGCCAAAGCATTATAAAATAATATTAATTTACAAATTTTTTTAAAAGTATCCGTCTATCTCTTTATGCGCAAAGTTCGCGAAATCTGAAATTACCAAAACTGTTATGTGTAAAAAAACTTTGATGAGATTAATTAATTTTGAAATTTGAACAGAAATAAACAGCGTGTTTTGAGCGACAAAGTTTAATTAAATAAGAAAAATAATTATTATAAATTAATACTTCCTTCACAATACGTATCCAAAACTTATCAAGAAACTTTGACAGAGGTAGAGCCTTCCGCATTGGATATAAATGCAGAAAACATGAGTCGCTTCATCTCATTGCATGACAAATAGGTTTTGAAGCTACTTCAAAAATACTTTTAATCCTCAGATGCACACTAATTAGCAATAATCACGCCCGAACTAAATTTAAATAATTAGAAGTTAGCGGTATCAGCCTACGCAGTATTGCATGGTTACACTTCGAGATTTGTAGGTTGTTCAATAAAATGAAGTTATCCAGATTTTTACTGTATTCTACATTTATGTTCTATATGGAAGGCGGTGCATTTTACTATAGCTTCCTGTACAGTTTTATTTAAGTATTGCAAAGAAGGTTTCTATATTGTGCGATCGAAGTCATTTTTCATATTTAATTATCAAATTCAGTCGATTTGATACACCTACCTATTTTTGTCCGACACAATGAAATTATTTTGAACTACAATTAGTATACGTCATTCCCTAATTTTAACAAGGCTTCAGTTTTTTGTGTAAAAGTAACTTTTATTTAATTTTTTTGTTAAGTGAGTTAAGAATTTTTTTTAGCTTTTTACCATAAGTTTTCGCTTTGTAATATTTTGTCGTGTTTGAGCTGGCATCGTATGTATTTGCCCATTTGGATTATGAAAGTTTAAAACTGTATTCACCAGTATGGCTTTTTCTAATTGTGTCATTTTGTTACAATTAAAATAACTGCAACTGACCCCGATTGATTTATGATTACTCTTTATTGGTAGGAAAATAAGTTGCACAGCAGTTTAATTGTATGTATTGACTTGGGAATACTACCTGTGATTGTTTATTTAAATTACTTCTACTGTTCTACATACACATATGTAGGTATGTTTCTATAATCGATATAATTATATTTTCTATGGTTTTATTAATATCACTTGACGTTCATCGACATCAATATCAGTTTTGGAGTTACCTCCAAATAGTTTCATTAACGTCAGCCGTTTACCTTCTACATTGTTAAGACACACATTTTTAGATTAGTTTATCACAATTCACAAATTGCTTTTATTCATTTCTAAAAAAATTATACGACGTTAATTCGACTGCAGTTCGATATTGGATGAGCATTGTGTATTTAAAATTTGTAATCAAGTCCATACCATTCCTAAGATACTGCTGCTCTGAAAGAGTGAAAGATTTTCATTTAAACACTTCTTATCCATTATTGCACGGACGTTTAAGATGCGAGCGAAGTGAAATTTGCTGAGCAATCTGAATAAATGTGTTTTGTTTTGCTTGTATATCATTTTGGAGCACAAACTTGTTGAGATGGTCCTGTTATTATTAAAACACATGAGTAATAAATAATTTTTAAAGAAAAACTCTTAAGTCCAGTTGTTCGGTTGCAGATTAAACCAAAAAATTTAGATTAACCAATAATATTTCTTAAAAAACAGCTTTTCAACGTATTTCATTGGTTAATCTAAGTTTTCTGATTTAACTTACAACTAAACAACTGATCCTTAAGTTTAGTTGTTCAGTTGCAGGTTAAACTAAAAAATTTAGATTAACCAATAATATTTCTTAAAAACAGATTTTCAACGTATTTCATTGGTTAATCAAAATTTTCTGGTTTAACTTACAACTGAATAACTGAGCCTAGAGTCAGTATTTCAGTTTCAGTTTAAACCTAAAATTAATTAAACGAAGTTTAAACTCTCGTTTCAAATCTTTTACAACCATTTTATCTTCTTTATAATCGCAAAAAATATAAAACATGTAATTTTTGGTTCTTCAATTTAAATTACCGCCTTCTCATATGAAAGTTCCAAACCAAACCAAAGCTGTGATCGTCAAACAAAGCTCGCACATTGTGATCCCCCTCGTAGTAACACTTACAAGTCCTTTTAAATCTGCGGATGGCTCTTTGAATGTTAAAGTTGTTACCTTGTTTACTAACCTCAAACCCAAACTTATCTGTACCAGTGGCGTAACCACTGAGTAATACTTGAAGGAATAATTAGTACACACAAATTAAATAAAACACAAGATTCGGTTTAACGATGAATATATATTTAACCGAAAAGAAAAAAAGGTAGTCCAACAACCAATTTACCAGCAAAGTTAATCTCCTTGATATCATTTAATTCAGAATACTTTAGTTTGAAATTTGATTTAATAACTGTTCGATAATTAATCCCTCTGACTGTAATGTTTTCTAATTGTTTATTCATATTTAATGACCAACCACAATCTTTATAATACTTTCTAAAGAAGCGCATATATGTATTTCGCTGTTCAACTCAATTGGGTTTATATTATGTAAGATCTTTAAATAATAAACCCTTATACTATGCTAAATTATCCGCTCTTACCTAGTCAACTTAAAAACTAAGATCGTCACTTAATTAATTTGTCGTCATCTTAATCTAAGTTCGTCCCCCTTAAATTTCTAATTGGTCATTTCCTTAAATCTAAATAAACCGTCGCCCATACTTAAAACTAGCGTCATCATCTTAAACTATTATGTAGCCGCAAATAATCATAAAGAACTTTGTTAAAAACAGTTCTTAAATATTGTAATTGGTATTATCTCATATGTGGTCGCAAATAATCATAAGGAACTTTGTTAATATTTATTGATAACTGTCCTGAAATATCAGAATTGATATTATCTTATTGAGAGATATTTGAAAAAAAGAAAAAATAAGCAACATTTTCGCCGAATCTGCCTGATCATTTTCGGCGCTTCCTTTGTTGCGGTTGTCCTTTACAATGATTAGCTATTTCTGCGATATATTGCCACGGCCATCTTATGATTTTAAGCGTCGATCCCTCCTCTTGTTGTGTAATTCATCTAAATTAAGTTATCTAATGCTATATATATATATATTTTTTTTCCACTTCAAACAACGGCCTTCATATTGTTTATCTTAAACAAATACTCCTACTTCGTATTTAGAACTAATCACTGCTCGTTTGTACTATAAAGATACCCCATAGGTCACATATATGAATAATCAATTTCTTGCATTACATTATCCCTCCCGTTTAAATATAATAAGGTAAAAATCATAATCTCAAACCAATATTTAAATCTTAAAACTGAAGATAAAGTAATTAAAAAAAAATAGATTCAAACTCGTGTTAAAATTATTAAACCACGTGGCTGAAGAATTATTACATAAATTTCTAACGTAATCCTGTATTAAATTCTTTTAGAAAAATAAATAAAATATATAAACTTACGTATTTTAATTTTGTCGATGGCTACTATCTTTATTTAAACAAATCTAAATTTCAATTACTGAATAAGTTTTTCACACTTGTTTCACTAAGACCAACCGTTCGGTTCCAATGTTGAATCTGTAATGTCTACCCTCTTAAAATCTAACGGTAAAAAATTTTTAACGGAAATGACCACCGCGTTTCTTTAAACACCCCTGTTGCCAAATTGTTGTATTTTAAAGAAACCAAAAATAAACTAAATTTAAAATTTCGCGCCCATTATATTTAAATTCAAATTTCCAATATTACAAACATTAGTTTAAACTTTACTTAGCTTAATTTTGAGTTTAAACTGATGTTGAAACACATTCCTTAAATCTTACCTTACTATTCTGTCGTGAGAGGGAAGCGTCCAATTGCCCTCCATTCACTAGCCTCTACTGGTTTACAGTCTTGAAAAATTTATCAAATACTATGTGAAATCTTATTAATTTTAAGAAGTAAATAAAGTAGGTAAGTCAGTAGAATTTAGTACCAATTTCACTCTTCACTCATTAGCGGTGTTCGCATAACTAAGTTGTTACGTTCGTTTTCTACTATTTTCTTTCTTTTTGCTTCTGTTTACTCTTTCTTACTGATATTATTATATATTTTATTTATGCTTTTCAGTTTGTGAAATTAAAAAAAAACGTCAACTCGAAGAGTAACCATTTTTTATTGTAGATCTGCTTTATTTATCAATTTATTCAAAATAACAAACATATTCTGAATATTTAATACATATATTTGAAATTGTTTAGAATTTCTTGATAATCTTAGAATTATTTGAAAATTCTTGTACATTTTTGGGAATTGGGAAAAATTACAAATGTTTGGAATTCTCTATAGAAATTCCTGAAATTTTCTTTAAATCTTTTAATATATATTATAAATTATCCTGTTAAATACATATTTGACTTTTTCATATATTTTTGGATATTATTTAATTTATAATATCTATGTACAATTTTTCTCCTATTTGTTTAATTATTATCTACAAATTTTGAAATTTTTACATTTGCGTGCTGGGAATAACCGATAAAATACTCAAAATTGATCGACATTAAGTCCCAGTTGTATAACAAAAGATCAACCTAAGATCAGAGTTAATCCACGGAATTCCAGGCTTTGATTCCTCTGATTAGACCAACCGTAAAATAGATCCTGGGTTAACTATGCATAATGGGAGGTTGATCTTCTGTTATACAATTGGGTCTAAGTGTTTCGAGTTTGGTTGGCAATGGTAGGATTACATATATCTAAATATAAAATAATACAGGAATACAATGCTAATTATACCAATAAAATTATGATTCAAAATTTAACGAATACTGAACTCAATCAAACCTAAGTAATCATTTAACAAAAAAAATTTTTTTTTAAGAAACAACGAAAGTAATATGAAAAGCGAGTTTGCACAATATACAAAAATATTGTACCTTGCAATATTGCAAGGGTCTTACACTAACAACTCGAAACATCCTATATAAATAATTTTCATGAGTTTAATTATTGTCAAATTGGTGAAGTTATTTAATTTACTATTATAGTATTTATATAATTTTATTAATAAATTATTATAAAAAAAAAAACTTTAAAAGACTCAAAAATTATACCTACTATATTTTCTAAACGTAAAGAAATTTTAATAACTAACATTGTTAAAATGACATGATTTGGCTCATTTAAGATTTTTTAAGAAACACTGTTTTACAAAATTTAGAGCTATTGTGATAAACGATAAAAGTAAGAGTTTTCAACTATATTTTAACAAGTTGAAGAAGTAAAAAATTATAAAGCTTTGTATGAAAACGCAGATTGAAAGATTAATAACACGATTCATTTCATTTTGCTCATACAATAAAAAAATTAATATGTGAAATCTAGCAACTAAACATTGGTAAAGCTAATATTATTTGTTTATTGGTAATATTGGTAATATATAATTTTAAATATTGATATATTAATAATAAACATTGTTTTTGTTATATGGGCCAAACAAACTGAATCGTGTTATTAATCTTTTAATCTGTGTTTTCTTACAAACGTTTATTATGATTTTCCTTTTCAGCTTGTTAATACATTGTTGAATAATGTCACATTTATAATAATAATATATAATTCTCTGTTTTAGAAATATTTTATTGTTGATTGTTATATATTTGTTGCATGTAGTTTTCACTCTTTTTTCTCTTCCACTTAATTAAAATCTAGATAGATTTTTCCAATAGTTTCAATAATTTAAATTGGCCAATTATTTATAATAATTTTTTGTTAAAAAAACTCAATTGTTATTCCGTTTTTTAAAAGACAGTTAAAATTCTACGTTCAGCATAATAACCCAGCGCCGTCAACAAAACGAACGCCAAGATAATACAATTAGCTTCAAGTTTATATTTTCGTTAGATAAAAGCAGGTTTACGGAAACGATTTTATCATATTTTCCTAAATTTTCACAAATTTATGTCAATAACAAAACCTTTTATGAATATTAATGATAATTGCTCTGTTTTTAATTGCAAACACCGAAGAATAAATTTAAATTGCATTATTACATTAAATTATTATTTACAAAATTGAAGTTTTTGTTTTTTGGTTACCTATAATAAATAATAATATATGCAAGCGCAAGTACAAAAGATAATTGAAAGGTAAATATATAATTTCAATAACAAATAAATCATTACTTTTTCGATTTATTTGTATGATAATAGAGAATGTGTAATTATAAAATTGTAGTAATTTTCAAAGTAAAACCAGTCGATCTTTTGTAATAATAAATATAAAAACAGAAACAATAATAATTACACATTAATAATACACTAACAGTAATCTGCCAAATTTCCTATTGATTAATAATTTTGAATTTAAAAAAATTCAGAGCTCACGTTAAACTGTAAATCTCCTAGTATTAGAGGTAATAAAATGTAAATTATATAATTTTGTACATAGTATATATTGCAGTGTTCAGTTCTACAATTGTAGGGTTGATGTTAAGATCTATAACAAATTTTATTACAAAAATTTTAGAACAAATAATATCAAATTGCTTTCAATTTAAAATTATAAATTGTCCACGTTATCATTTATATTTCCGTCTACTGAGACCAACAGATGATAAACCTTTCATTAAAAAATTTTATCCAACTTTTAATTACTAATTGTAAAGTAAACTTTTTACACACAGAAATTCAATATCCACTGCAACAAAATCCCTATGCCAACAAACTTCACGCCAATTAAATTAATAAAATAACAAATTTGTTCATAAAATCAAAGCTCAGAAGATCAGTCTACAAATTCAAACCCTAATTGTAGAATTCTAGATGATTCCAAGATTAATATGATTAATTTTATTTAATCATTCAATTAAATAGTTTTTCTCCTTATAAGTTATGAATTATTTTTAATTACAAAATTAAAAATTTTAATTGTCTTATTAGTTAATTATTTAAAATTTAAGTTTTGGCAATCCCTCTTACGCCTTTTCGGAAGAGTTTGTTTATCATTTTGTATTTAAAGATGTATATTTAGGTATATAATCACCGCCGGACTAGGCGATCTTTAGATTTTTTTTATATCAGTACTTTTTAACCTTTGTTTTAAAGCAGAGTGGTTATAAAATAATTGATCGTAATTTTAAATCTGATTCAACTCATCGTACATATAAAAACAGTTTTAATAAACTTATGCCGAATCTTCCATTCAAAAATTAAATTTTTAATACATTTATGAGAAGTCAATTATTCTAAACATAATAAAAAAGTTTAAATTGATTTTCGTAAATGTGTAATTAATTGTAATAGTTTAGATAATACGAGATTATCAATTATTGTATTCGTAGTTTGTTTTACCAATACTTGGTCTTGATTATGATCGTTTGGGACCAAAACATGTTCCATTTACAGAAATAAAACTGGAAATAAAATTTTTGCTTAATCTCTTTACTTTAGTATCAGAAAAATTGTGTTAATTTTCTATAGCAAATTCAAACAAAAGTTTTAAAAATCACAAAATCTTATACTCAAAAAAGATCATACCAAAATTAAAGTATGTATATAAAATTCTGCATAAAATGATTGTTATAGTTGGTCTAGTTTTTCTTCGTAAAATCCCACTTCTTATCGATTTTTGCACAAAAAAAGTTGTTTTTCAGTTTTTTATATTAAAGCTGGAATTTATAAATATAAAACGACTACAACTTTTCGATACATTTTTGAGTGTCAGTCAATATATGTAAAAAATCAAATCATATTTAAAATAGTTAATTTTTTTATTTATCTGTCGAGTTTCCCTTGTCAAAAAATCTTCTTATTTTCTGCTTACTTCCATATAATTCTGTTTTATTACGTCGCGTCGGCTTTAAAATTTATTAGCATTCCGTATTTTGTTTTTTACTTTACCGTTCATACACTATTTCTTTAAATGTTACAATTATTAGAGCAGCAGTGTAGCGTAAAGCACGCATAGGCAAGGAGTTAAGAAGCGAAAAACCGCGGTTCTATTGCTGATTGCACCGAATTCACTGCTGTAATTCAATTTTAATTTACTACTTGTAGAATTTATCAAATACATATTCAACTTTGTTATTATTAATAAATAATACTTTTAAAAATATTACAATTCAATATTTTAGCAGACATTGTAGTGCAATTTTTATTTTTCTTGTCCATTCGAAGGTGGGTTTATTTTAAAATTATGACTCACTTAACCATTTTTTCCTCCAAGTGAAATTTTTTCTTCTCAAATTTTTACAGAAAGCTCGCCAATCAAATATTTATTGCGTTAATAAGAAAACATAAGAAAACATAGCAATATATACGTATATAGGAATAAGATGAGTTGAAACAGAATCCAAATTTTAGCATTTATTTTATACTACCATGTATAGTAGGAATTAAAATACCTTGTGCATAAAATCTTTTGTATATTTTTATTGTAATTCGTTAAAATGAAAAACATGAAAGTAATTTAAGACGGGCAAAAATTATGCTGGTTTTAATGACTGTTGAATTTCGAGTTTCATACAATAAATTTGCTTACACATAACAGTTAAAGCACAACAAAACAAAATAAAAGAAATATAGCGTCTAACTGCAGTGATGAATGTGTCTTAAATGCTGTTGTGATGTCTAAAATTCGCCTTTTCCATTCCTTCAGTTCTATTGCATGGCATGCAGTTCACTAAACTCTCGATTTGCAATAAATAGAATAGTTAAAAATTTAAACTCTATTTCGCACAGCTAATCGCAATACACTAACTAAAATTAATAATTTTAATCAAGATATTTCGTTTCTATTAGAGAAACCTTAAATTTTGCTTACACATAGAACAATAACAAATTGGTAGCAGGTATACCTATATACTACTCTACTCTAAATTTATTACACCAACGATAACCGAGTCTGGATAAAGTTTAAGGATTTCACCATTAAACCAACTTTGGGTTAATTTAATTTACTAATTATGAAGATATCCAGCTATACGTTTTACCATTAAACATAAAGTTCTTTAGTTATAATTGAGTTCTAGTGTAAAATTTAGAGTATTAAATAAACTTTGAAATTTAAAACTAATGCAAATAAAGCTTACCCAGATTTTACAAAAATTGGGTCAGACAGAATAAATATAAGAACTCAATTGTATTCAGGATAACAGTGGGTCTGAAAAATTATACATCCTTGAAGAAGTTTTAAAATTTCTCTCGATGACAAATATTTACATTTTTATGAAGTTGGAACCTGCATTTCTTTAAATTTTATTATCAAGACACAATAACGATTTGTAGAGATTCTCTAAATTTATATCTGGCCCAGACAGCCTCAAGCTTAGTTTACGTTATTATTACGCGTCTTAACACCATAAAGTTGGTAAACAAGAAAGAAATACAACAACAATATTTAAATTCCCAAATTTAATTGGGATCCTTAAATATTGTGCTTTCAAAAGGTAGCTTTATATTTAAAATATTTTTAAGAACAAAATGATTTATCTGTTTCAGTATGGTAACTTACGTTTCACTTTATATAATTTGTGGTATTAAAAGTACTTAATTGATTGAAAAAAGTTATTACTATTGCTATTAAATGCTACACGCACATAGTATTTTAGTTTTTATGCTAGAGTAAATAAATTTATTGCTTGCTGTACTAAAAGCATGATGAATAACTAGAAAAAAGTTTTTGCAATCAATAACGAACGTTATACAGTAACATGCAAATAATTTAATTTTTAATATTGACCGAATTTGAAACAATAATAATTATGATGAGATATCTCAATCTGCTTCTACTTGTTTGGGAAACTTAGGTTTCTCGATAAATCGATTTTGTATAACTGTAGCTGATAAAACACCTTTAAAAATTTAAATTTTGTTTAATAAACTTCTGTATTTTTAACAGATCCACGACTCGAGCTATGGTGGTGATTCTGAAGAAGACATCTTTGCTGTGTATCATCAGAGTGCCGCAGCGAATGCGTTGCTTTATGTGGGTCTTGGAACGACGGCCATCGGCAGTGTAGTTTTTTTTGTAGGTTCTGGTGACAAGGGTTTCAAAACATTAGAACTTCGATTAATAGGGCCAACGTTAGTTGCATGTGGCCTATTATGTTGCTTGATTCGCATTTTACTGTGCGCGTGTCCATCAACATGTTTACGCCGAAGAAAAAAAACTCGACTCAAAAATGTGTGTCCTCATAGTTCCAGTAGATATCCTTTACATAATCAAGACAAAAATACAAACGATTTTTTAGCAATGGATCCAACGACTTCCTTAATTACTAAACCGAAGAAGAGAGTGTCGATAGCCCAAACAAAACCAAGTACCAGTGCAGCAGAAGAGCTTCCATTACCGCATTGTTCATCGATAGACGAATACAAAGTAAATGTAAACTTTTATGCTGAACAAAAAACGAACATTCCTGTTATTTCTGTGCCGGAATTTCAAGAATTCAATTCCGGAAGTACAAAAATATACAGAGACGAACCTAGTATAGAGTTAGAAAATTTAGAAATGACTTACGAATTAGAAAGTGTAACAAGTAACGAAGACAGTGAAAATATTGTGATCGAAAACGAAACTAAAAAACCCTCGAATAAATTAAATCGAACTCGCGTTCCGGTTCACGGCAATATCGCCGAAGTTAGCGACGATAAAGAAACTTCATTAAGTATTGTTGTTGAGAGAAGTGACAATAGCGAATGTAGTGGAGATAGAAGCGAAAAAAGCGAAAAACAAAACGGCCATAAATCACATGATAGCGATAAACTCTCGCATAGTGGTATTCTGTTAAGTCCTTTACAATTAGAACAATGAATTGTTGTTCGATATTAAGTTGTTAGAAGTTCAAATTTTAACGGTTTACCGAAACACAACGTTTCATTTTCGAGTTTTCCTAATTTTATAAAACCAAAGTTAGTTCCTACAGGTAAACCGATGAAATTTGCAATCGAAATTTGTTAGTATCTAAATGGAATTGAGTTGTAAATATAGACAACCGTCATTGAATATTCAGCAACCATTTGCTTTTGTGTATCAACATTAACTCTCCATACTTTTGTGAAACTCTTCCTCGCAAACCTACTTACTATATTATGTTTCAGTTGATTAATTTTTATAAAGTTTTGGCATTCATTTTTACAGATCACACTACACTGTTTGAAAAGTTTTATAAAAAAAAACTAATAATTGCGTTACGTATTTTATTTTTATTTTTTCAATAAGTTGCTGAATTTTCGTCAATAATAATTATTATTGTTATCATTTGAAATTATAAAATGCGCGATGTGCAAATCTAGTAAAAATAAATAATGATAGGTAGCTGTAATGGTAATGTCTTAAGTCTAGCGTGCCTAGTTTTTTTATTAATTGAAATCATTAAATTTATAATAAAATGCTTCATTATTACTAAACGAACATTTCACATAGCAATACCATTTTATAAATAATAATTTAAAAAATAAACTTTATACAAATTAATACCTACATACATCTTGTATGGTGATTTAAGAGAACAAAATTTTTTTATTTTTAACGCCGAAATTGGAAAACCAAAAAGTAAAATAACACAGCACCTAATTTATTTACAAAAGAATTCCAAGCACTCGAAATTTTGTCACAAACTCTTTCAATTACACCATTAACGGAAATTACACTGTTTTGAATTAAATAATTTAACAACAATTGCGACGCTTTTTCACAAAAACACAAAATTATATACGCCTAAAGTACCAACAAATGTTGCTATAATTTCTATACTGTGTATACAAAAATGGCAAAAATATGTAACCATTTAGATGTATGAAACTAATTAAGCCTTGCATAAAGAATTTGCTTCTATAAAGCTTTACCAGTGAATTTAACAGCTTATTTTTTGCGCAAACTTGAAATATTTTATGCAAGACTTAAGCGCATTAGAGTATAAAAGAAAATATTAGAAAAGCTATATAATTATAATGGGTACATATCGTTAAAAAATAAAATAATTTACAAAATATTTCCATTCTCTAGTTTTAATTGAACAATAAAGTTTTCAGATTAAGTCAATTTTTCCTGAAATCGACATTTTAATAATACATAATAATAATTTTTTTAATTTATTAATAAATAAAGTTGATAATTTGTTTATTGTCTTTTTACCAGATACTAAATTTCAACAATTCGTAACACTTTGGCTATAATAAAGATTTGCTCCCTGAATTGAAATACTATGTACATAATATAAGTTGCGAAGCGAAAGGTAAGTCTATAGAAAAAAAATTATTAAATACGTAATCGGAAATTTTATTTGGAACAACTCAACAAAAGGCAGTTAAAAACCACAACTTTTTATGTGGATTTTAAAAATTTTTACTGGTTGGAATCACTTGTTTGTCTCTTACAAGATTTTTACTGATACTTTCGGAAAAAGTAAAGGGTTCATTGCGATATTGATTAACTCAAGTATGTATGTTGATACACTTCAGAAAAATTTTAACTTTTGGAGAAGATCAAATCAAAGAATCCATTCACCGCTCTTCAAACAGTTTAAAAGGATTACTTTGTTGTACAACATACTTAAGATTACGAATAGAAAATTAGTTAATTTTTATACAAGATGCGAAAAAAGGCTTTTATACGAATCGATAATTACTTTTTATTGTTGCTAAAAATGTTAAAGAGAAAGGATATAAGAAATTCCAAATACGAATTAAATTATTATTTGATAGTTTTGCAATAAATCAAACATATTTTGCAATTTCAATAGTAATTTCCGGTAAAGTATAAAAAAAACATTTTTTATTTTTAATTAGCCGATATACTTTAAACATTTGCTATTATACCTCAAAATTCTGCTTGAAATCACTTCATATATTTCTAATGAATGAAATGAGTCAGAATTTCTATGGTTTACCTACTTTATTATCTCAAGTAAATTTAAAAGTAAACAAGTTAATTAAACGTTAAATATAATTTTATTTATTTATATTTTATAAGCTTTCGATGAGTTGTGTCATCTTCGTCAGAATAATAACAAGCAAAAACATGGAAACCGCAAAATAACGTATTGTCATCTGAACGATCTGTGATCTAAAAATCTTGAAGCCAAGGAGTATATGATCGTGGGTTAAGGAACAACCTAGATTGAGTTTCCGTCAAAGTAGGAAAAACTTAACCCCAATACGTGAACGAAATTAGACAAGTAGATGGCTGTAGATATTGCTCAAGCCATCTATATCGGTTTTCCTATTCATGGAGTTCTTTTCTTTCTTGATGCATATCATTTCGTGCAGAAGTCTATCTTGATAGTTGCTAACTGATTTTAAAATTTTAGCATTTTTGAAGTCTGCATTATGTCCGTCGACGAGTATATGCTTAGCTATAGCAGTAGATTCGGGTTTGTTACAACGGATACTAGAGATATGTCCACTCATTCTCTTCTGAAGCCATTGGTTGGTTTGCCCAATATATACCAATTTACAAGTTGTGCATTCGACTTTATATATTAGGTCTGACTTTTTTTCTGTAGGGACGGGATCTTTTAATTTAGTGTAAAGTTGTCCGATGTTATTAGTGGATCTAAAGGTCATATTAATATTATGTGGTTTTAATATTCGTTGTAGTTTCTCGCTTAGTCCTCTGACGTAAGGCATGACTGTGAAGTTAGATGTTTCTTTCTTTAGAGTGCTACCATTGTAGAGTTTGTTCACACGGTCTTTAACGATTTTCAGCACAAGTTTTTTAGGAAATCCATTTTTAAATAGTGTCTCTTTAGCTATATTTAGTGTTTCTTTCCGGTATTCGCCGTGTGTTAATTTTAGAGATCTATCGACAAGGCCTATGGCGGTGCTAATTAATTGGCTTTTGTGATGGTAGGAGTTAAAGTTAAGGTATCTTCCTGACCAAGTTTTCTTTTGGGTCCACTTATACTTTAGACGGTTTTTTTCGTGAATTAATTGTATGTCCAAGAAGGTTATTTTATTGTCTTCTTCTTGCTCTATTGTGAATTGTAGACGGGGGTGAAATCCATTGAAATGCTCGAGTATGAAATCTTCGTTGTCTTGAGGGATAGCGGTAATTATGTCGTCCACATAACGTTTATAAAATGGTAGTTTATAAGGAAGGGTTGATATGCGGTCTTCTTCTAGAATCTCCATGACAAGATTGGCAATCGTCGCGGATATAGGGCTTCCCATGGCAGTACCGAATATTTGTTTGTATATTGTGCCATTGTATTGAAAATACGTTGTTTCTAAGCAGAACTTGAGAGCATCCAAAAATTTCGTTTTAGGAATACTTGTATAGTTTTTTATTTCGTCCCATTTTTCTTTAACTGCATTAGTGGCCAAATCAATAGGAATGTTGGTGAATAGAGATTTAACGTCCAGTGATACCAATTTATAGTCATTTGGTATATTTACTTGTTTGACTTCTTCTACAAATGTCCATGAGTCCTTTGTGTAGTATTTTGACTTACCTAAAATGTTAGAGATTATTCTAGATAGAAATTTAGATAGATTGTAAGTCGGTGATTTTAAGCTTGCGACAATGGGCCTTAGTGGAATTCCATCTTTATGTATTTTTGGTAGTCCATACATTTTAGGTGGTATAGCGCTATTTATCTTGAGCCAGATGGATGTAGATTTGTCAATGTAGTTGTTTTTTACCCAGTCTGAAATCAATAGATTGTTTTTAATCTGCAAGTTATTTGTTGGATCTTTCGCTAGAATGTTATATGTTGTCTTGTCGTTAACTAGGTCATTCATTTTTTGTTCGTAATCCTTCTTCTCCATTATAACGGTCGTGCTTCCTTTGTCAGCTCTAATTATCAACAATTCTGGGTGTTCATTGACAAACTTCTTGATTTTAAGCGCATCTTGTAGGTTGGTGGATTTTTTGTTTTGCTCTTGTAGTTTGCTAAAAGTTTTAATACAGTTAGTGAATTCCATTCTTAGTAGGTTTTTAGTATCGAAGTCCAGATATTTAATGGCATTTTCGATTCCTACGATGATGTCGTCTGTTGGAAAATTCTTTTGCGTGAAGGGAACTGCATATTTTTGGCCTAGCTGTAGTGTTCTTTTAACTTCTTGTGGTAAAGTTACGTTAGTAAGATTTTTGATCCAATTATTTTCAATTTGGTCAATCTGTTTGATAGGTTTGGTGTTATTCATAAGTATAGAAAATTTTTTAGTATGCCGTTTTTTGATTTTATTAAAAACGTAGTTAAATTTTTCTTCCTGTGAATTAAGAAAATTAATATATAAGGTGTTAGGTAAACGGAATGCTAATTTTTGTTTGAGATATTCTATCTTCTTATTGTTATAATTGATGTTTCTTATGCAATCAGCAATTTTTTCGATTAATATTGCTTGATAGAAATTGTTGATTATTTTATCCGTTTTATTAGACGAACCTAGGTTGGATCTAAAGTTGTTATTAAATTTTATAAATTTCGGAGTAAGATTATGATTTTTGCATCTTATTAGGAATATACGTTGGTTTGTTAATGCAGCCTTCCTTTTAGTACATTTCGATAATTGTTTCATATCGTAGACAGCTGTCATACCATACTGATGGATAATATCATTATATGAAGGCATATTTTATTTTACTACGTAACTTTACCACAAGAAGTTAAAAGAACACTACAGCTAGGCCAAAAATATGCAGTTCCCTTCACGCAAAAGAATTTTCCAACAGACGACATCATCGTAGGAATCGAAAATGCCATTAAATATCTGGACTTCGATACTAAAAACCTACTAAGAATGGAATTCACTAACTGTATTAAAACTTTTAGCAAACTACAAGAGCAAAACAAAAAATCCACCAACCTACAAGATGCGCTTAAAATCAAGAAGTTTGTCAATGAACACCCAGAATTGTTGATAATTAGAGCTGACAAAGGAAGCACGACCGTTATAATGGAGAAGAAGGATTACGAACAAAAAATGAATGACCTAGTTAACGACAAGACAACATATAACATTCTAGCGAAAGATCCAACAAATAACTTGCAGATTAAAAACAATCTATTGATTTCAGACTGGGTAAAAAACAACTACATTGACAAATCTACATCCATCTGGCTCAAGATAAATAGCGCTATACCACCTAAAATGTATGGACTACCAAAAATACATAAAGATGGAATTCCACTAAGGCCCATTGTCGCAAGCTTAAAATCACCGACTTACAATCTATCTAAATTTCTATCTAGAATAATCTCTAACATTTTAGGTAAGTCAAAATACTACACAAAGGACTCATGGACATTTGTAGAAGAAGTCAAACAAGTAAATATACCAAATGACTATAAATTGGTATCACTGGACGTTAAATCTCTATTCACCAACATTCCTATTGATTTGGCCACTAATGCAGTTAAAGAAAAATGGGACGAAATAAAAAACTATACAAGTATTCCTAAAACGAAATTTTTGGATGCTCTCAAGTTCTGCTTAGAAACAACGTATTTTCAATACAATGGCACAATATACAAACAAATATTCGGTACTGCCATGGGAAGCCCTATATCCGCGACGATTGCCAATCTTGTCATGGAGATTCTAGAAGAAGACCGCATATCAACCCTTCCTTATAAACTACCATTTTATAAACGTTATGTGGACGACATAATTACCGCTATCCCTCAAGACAACGAAGATTTCATACTCGAGCATTTCAATGGATTTCACCCCCGTCTACAATTCACAATAGAGCAAGAAGAAGACAATAAAATAACCTTCTTGGACATACAATTAATTCACGAAAAAAACCGTCTAAAGTATAAGTGGACCCAAAAGAAAACTTGGTCAGGAAGATACCTTAACTTTAACTCCTACCATCACAAAAGCCAATTAATTAGCACCGCCATAGGCCTTGTCGATAGATCTCTAAAATTAACACACGGCGAATACCGGAAAGAAACACTAAATATAGCTAAAGAGACACTATTTAAAAATGGATTTCCTAAAAAACTTGTGCTGAAAATCGTTAAAGACCGTGTGAACAAACTCTACAATGGTAGCACTCTAAAGAAAGAAACATCTAACTTCACAGTCATGCCTTACGTCAGAGGACTAAGCGAGAAACTACAACGAATATTAAAACCACATAATATTAATATGACCTTTAGATCCACTAATAACATCGGACAACTTTACACTAAATTAAAAGATCCCGTCCCTACAGAAAAAAAGTCAGACCTAATATATAAAGTCGAATGCACAACTTGTAAATTGGTATATATTGGGCAAACCAACCAATGGCTTCAGAAGAGAATGAGTGGACATATCTCTAGTATCCGTTGTAACAAACCCGAATCTACTGCTATAGCTAAGCATATACTCGTCGACGGACATAATGCAGACTTCAAAAATGCTAAAATTTTAAAATCAGTTAGCAACTATCAAGATAGACTTCTGCACGAAATGATATGCATCAAGAAAGAAAAGAACTCCATGAATAGGAAAACCGATATAGATGGCTTGAGCAATATCTACAGCCATCTACTTGTCTAATTTCGTTCACGTATTGGGGTTAAGTTTTTCCTACTTTGACGGAAACTCAATCTAGGTTGTTCCTTAACCCACGATCATATACTCCTTGGCTTCAAGATTTTTAGATCACAGATCGTTCAGATGACAATACGTTATTTTGCGGTTTCCATGTTTTTGCTTGTTATTATTCTGACGAAGATGACACAACTCATCGAAAGCTTATAAAATATAAATAAATAAAATTATATTTAACGTTTAATTAACTTGTTTACTTTTAAATTTACTTGATATAATTATCACAAGTTAAAAATTAATATATTTAACTACTTTATTATCTAATGGATTTTTAGCCACTACTTGAATACTTTAATATAATTTGGTAATAGTGAAACTTTAACAAGATATCAAGAAGTCGATTTTTGAAAAATTCAAACTCTTAGGAAGTTCTTCACACTTTTTTGCACTAGCAAAACGTCCGCTGTGCAAAATAGTTGAACTATTCTTAATATGTAGTCCTTGATCTTTATGTAAACTAACTGTAATAATATAATGAGTTGAATTATTTATATATAAGTTGCGCTTTCTATAAATTTATTAATTTTAATAAATGAGGGGCCGAAGAATCAAGTAACTCGGACTTCGAAAAGAGTGAAGACGAGACTGGCGGCCGGGGATGCTTTGAGTGGAGGTGCTCCTCGTGGTGCTGGAGGATCGTCGGTTGTTGGGGCTTCTGGTGATGAGGTTTTGAGTGCCTCGGGACAATCTCAGCATATGCGGAGAGGGGACGACTCTTCTCTGCGTGATGGGTCTGTGGATTCTGCTGCGGAATGGAAAAAAGTTGAGAATAAAAATAAGAAAAGAAGAAATCGTGGTGGATCTGGTGTAGTGATTGGCAGTGGCCCACAGTCTGAAGTCCAGGCTGCGTTTTTGTTTGTATCCAGATTGTCGCCTGATGCTGAAGAAAATGTGTTGGTTGCAATGCTTAAGAACCGATTCCCTGAGGTAGAATGCAATACCATCGTGTCCAGGTTTCCTCAGCATTATTCATCCTTTAAGGTAACTGTCAGCCTGCAAAACTTTGAGAGGGCCATGGATACAGTCGTCTGGCCTAGTGGAGCGTTGGTTAAGCGTTATTTCCATGCAAATCCGATGATCCAGCGGGATTTTTCCCTGAACCCGAAAGATGCGAAGCAGAAATAGAGACCGCAGATACCCGTGAGATGTTGCATTTGGATGTCTTACTGCTTAATGTGCAGGGTTTAACGGCTGCTAAGATCGATCAGATTGCTGTTGATTTCCATGATGCGCATTCCGGTATTATCTGCATGACCGAGACGTGGGCTACAATTGACTCGATGAGTTCTTTTGGCTGTTTTTTGGACTACACCGTGGTTTCTTCGTATTGTAGATCCATTAGAATTCATGGTGACGTCGCTATGTGGACCAGGTCGAGTTTGGCGGTTGTTGACCTAGACTTGCGTGAGTTTTGTTGTGAGCTGGACGTTGAACTTTGTGGTGCGGTTTGGTATAGCGGAGATGTGACTGTATGTGTTGTTCTCTGCTACAAATCCCCATCTGGTGATTTTGATAAGTTCTTGTACGCATTGTCGGACGCGTTTGAATCAATCTATGACTGTAGGTATAGATATGTGGTGTTGGGTGATTTCAATGTTCACATTCAAAATGATGATTGCGACATGAATGTTATTCGATTGAGAAGTCTTTTTTTGTCTTATAATATGACTGACCTTATTGATGTGCCTACTCGTAATACGTCCATACTTGATAATGTATTTTGTAGTTTGGATTTTTATTCTGTCTTTAATGTAATGGATTGCATGATTTCGGATCATCGGTACGTTTTAGCGTGTCGTACGGGTGAAACCCATCACCCTGCACTGGTTAGCAAAGAAATTCGTTCTTTTAATGAACAAAATTTTAAACGTTTTGAGGACCTACTCAAAGCTATAAATTGGTCTGATTTATATCTGTACGATGATCTGCAACGTGCTTTTGACTATTTTTATGACACTTTTATGTTTTATTTTAATCATTGCTTTCCTCTGGAAAAGAGAAGACTACGCCCTCCTAAGGGATGGCTTACCGATATTATTAAGAGGTCCAGAACTGATTTGCATAACTGGTTTTGTTTACAGAAAAGGTTTCCTACTTTGAGGCATGCATTTCTCGATGCCAGACGTAAACATAGTGCTCTGGTTGAACGTACCAGGAGACGTTTTTATAGTGAAAAGATTCGCAGCTCTAATAACAAATGTGCAGCTGCCTAGTCTGTTATCGCTCAGGTTGGAAATAATAATATAAAGTCGCGATCAAATAAGAATATGGTTTTGATTTTTGACGAGGTTGTGGTCAGTGATCCTGGGTTAATATCTAGCCGGCTCAACTCTTATTTTCTAGACGTGGTCAGGGATACCGTGTTGGGAATTCCTCGACCGTCTGGCGCGCTTCCGCGGATACCTAGTGTTGCTAGCAGCATGTGCGCTTTCCCGTATGATGAACGCAAACTGCTTTCTGTTCTTAATAAGATCAAGAATAAGCCATCGTCTAGACGGGATGGTTTGCCCTGTGGTGTTTTGAAAAGAGTTCGGCATTTAATCATCGTACCACTTACCTACCTTGTAAACTTGTCTTTTTCTGGTGGCACCTCTCCTAGCCACTTGAAGTTATCTGCAGTGCTTCCCGTTCACAAGAGGGAAAAGCAGACTTGTCCTTCTAGCTATCGCCCGATAAGTCTGACGTCAAGCATGCCAAAAATATTTGAATATGCAATGCTGCACAGATTGCAGTATCACCTGGAGAAACATCTTATCATTTCTGCCGGGCAGCATGGGTTTCGATGCTCACATTCTACCATGACAGCGATTGATGCATTTGTGGGAGCGGTTGTGGGTGCATTTTACCGCGGGGAGCGCCCTGCGGCGGTTTTTTGTGACCTGAGTAGAGCGTTTGACTGCGTGGACCACTCTCTGCTAATGGGTAAGCTGGAGAAATACGGAGTCCGTGGTGTGGTGGCCGACTGGTTCCATTTGTATTTGTCAGATAGGGCGCAGTTTGTTGGTGTTACGTATACGGACTCGAACGGCAATCAACATGTTTATAAGTCCTCGTTTTTGCCTGTGATCATGGGAGTGCCGCAAGGTTCCATCTTGGGCCCGATTCTCTTTATTATTTTTGTCAATGATCTTATAGCCTTTATTGATTTTCTAACGTCAATGTATGCGGATGACACTTCTAGTGTTTTCTCGTCTAAGTCCATGTAGTTGGTTAAGAGCTGTGCTGATCAACTTTTGACACAGTTGAGTTTGTGGTTTGGCCATAACGGGCTACACTTAAATCTTTCGAAAACTAATTATATAGTTTTTCATAATCCACAGAATCGTATAGATCTCGACCTTGACCTCCGATTGAATTCCGGGAAAGTAAAAAGAAGCTCCAATGTTAAATTTTTGGGACTACATATTAATGATAACTTGAACTGGAGGAGTCATTGTGTATCTCTTATTGGCCGCCTTAACTCGCTCTGTTATCAGGTGCGTAGCTTGAGGAAGGTTGTTGACACCGATACGCTTCTGCTCTTTTATTACGGGCAGATATTTTCGAGGATATCGTACGGCATTTGTTTTTGGAGTTCTTCCGCGATGGCAGAGGATGTTTTCATTACACAGAAGAGAATTGTTAGGTGTATTGTGGGTGCTGGTGGTCGTGACTCATGTAGACCACTGTTTGTGAGTCTGAAGGTGCTTTCTTTGCCCAATGTGTACCTGTTAGAGCTTTTGACATACACCTTTTGGATCAGGGATAAGTTTAGGCGTCACGTTGGGGTTCATGACCATGACACTCGTCGTAAGTTGGATTTTTGTCCAATTTTGACTTCTCTTAATATAACGAGATCTCCTGAGGCGATGGGGACCAGGTTATTTAGTTCAGAATTTTATAACTATTTTTCTCAAAAAGTTAATAACTTTTAAAATACAATTCACTTCTTTTTGCTCTCCGAAAAACCTACAATTCAACCCGTAGACTAAAATTACATATCTCAATAACTCAAAAAATATTAAATCAAAATTCAAAATAATGGAAAAACTATAAACCATAAAAATAATTCTTTTATTAATTTTATTCAGCTATCTTGTATTGCATTTTTTTTCTAACAAAACAATAAAATGTTAAATTGCTTTAAATAGGTATGCGCTGTAATTTATTACATAATTAAAAACACATAAATAGCCTTGTTTAAAAAATTTTGCAAAAATTTAAAAAAATTTTTAAGTTCACGTCATATTTTTGTACATAATTTATGGAATAAAATAAATTACATATAGGGAATTAATCAAGGTTTTAAAATACATATTTTACATATTAATCATCTTCAACAAACATCAGTTGACGACACTTATCTTATTATTATTGTTTTAATATTTTATAATATTATTATTTTTCTTCGATTTGTAATTCCACGTCCATGTTTAACCTTCAAGACCTCCACCAACTTCCAGTTAACACTAAAAGTTCTTAGTTCCTCGTACATTTCATATATTCCAATCTCACAATATGCAGTCTTATCCAAAGGACAACGATTTATTTCTCTTGCATAAAGTATTATGCAGTCTTCACAATACCAATGTTGACAAGGAGTGTTAAACACACCTATTCTTCGTTGAGTAAAATGAGTAAACTTTTTCCCACACTTTTTACATTCCTGGCCCAACAACACTTTTTTGTAAGTATCCATTGTTTAGATCTACAGCTAACAAATAAATAACGAAATTGTTTGATGCTAAATTTCACATTGTCATAAATTGCACCAAAATGTATAAATATTGAATACAAAATGTAAGTCGACATCCAATAATCTGCAAAATTATCTACCACCACCTGTAGGCCTAATCGTTATTCGTTAATAAAAATGCACGATTGTGAACATTATTCTTGGAGAAAATGCTTTATATTTTCAATTTGGTAATCTTGAACGAAATCTTCATAAGGGAAAGTGCTTAATAATAATCTCGTTCTTTTTCTTTACTAGCCTGTATTTTTTTTATTTTAAATCCCTTCTGCAATTTTCAAAATGCAACAAATGCAATTTTTTTGTTAAATTACATTCTTAGTTATCGCATACCATAAACGTAAACCAGAAAAAAAAATCACTATTTTATTGATTGAAATTTCATCTTTTACTTTTATTATCTACATTTTAAAACAAAACAATAAAATTACAAATAGCTTTAATTATAAAAATATGCTAAAATCACATAAGGACACACAATAATTGCCCTATTTAAACAAATTTAGGAAAATTATAAAAAATTACTACAACTAGAAATAAAATAGTCTACATAATTAAAAAAATTAAAAATTTATCTATTTTATATTGTCCGACAAGCAATTTGAGAATAAATATGGTCTCATTTTCATACTTTTATTATTAGTGAAACTGAAGGTGCTTTTCTTCGATGTGTAATTCCAATGAGACGTTCAACTGTGACGATCTCCACTAACTTCCATAAAATCACATCGGTTTCTTTGTCTTCGTACATTTCATATATTCCAATTTCAGAATATGAAGCCTTGTCTAAAGGACACCGGTTTGATTCTCGTGCATAAAGGATTATACAGCATTCGCAATACCAATGTTGACAATTTAATTTAAACACACCTATTCTTCGAGCACCAAAAGTATTAAACCATTTTAGACATTTTCTGCATTGCTCGTTGAACATATCCAACCTGTAGGGTACCATCAATTGATGATATGGTTCTTTTACAAATAGTTCAAGCATTATGTTATGATGAAATTAACTAGTATATTAAATTTCACGTTGTCGTAAATTGCACCAATATGTTTAAACGTTAAACATAAAATGTAAGTCAATATTAAATATTTTACAAAATTATCGGTACCACTATAATCTGCAAGTCGAATGGCTATTCAATATAATTAAACATTACAATTCGAAACACAAGTTTCTAAAACAATTTGCGAAAAATACTCGAGAAAAATAGAAAAATAAAATTTAAATTTTTACTCTATTTTGGCTCTTTATTTTGTGCGATTTTACGATAATTTATATGAAGACCATACAAATGAATATACTGACTATCCTTTTTCTTGGCATTTATTTTTTTAATATATTAACAGTTCAGGAAACGAAATGATTTGATCTCAACTAATACTAGAGAGTCAAAATTTCTCACTCTTGGTAAAGCTAGTAAAAAAAGAATATACATAAAAGTCTGTAAATATAAGTTTTACAGAATGTCCAAAAATGTTCCAAGTCTTAGGAAAGTTGACTGTTTTACTAATAACAGATATTTTGATCCAGGGATATGCAAATATTGATCTAAAATAATAAAGTTTTAATTTCTGTCTTCAAATTGCTGTAGCACCAAATCTATTAATTTTTTTTGTACAAATAGGTGATTTTTCATTCAAAATCAACGATGTTTGAGTTATGGTTTAAATTAATTAAAAATTATTAAAAAATTGTCAATTTAATTTTTTTATTTTTTTTAACTAGATATCTTTACGTTAAAGTAAAAAAAATTGTAAATTTAAATAGAAAGTTTTAACCGTAATGAAGTAAATTTTGAGAATGTTTTGAATTTATTTGTTTGTTTCGTAAATTTGTATTTTATTTTCTTCACTATTTTAGGTTTTTTACAATGTGTGGTTTGCCAAAATACTTTATTAGGCTAATCTTACAATTTTTTAAACATTTTTAATTTAATTTAATTCATAAAGCGAAACCCATTGATATTAGGTAATAAAGTATTAGAGTCTAGTTTGTATACAATTTCACGTTGTTTACAAAAGCACAAATACATTTATACGAAGAAGTCAATAATTTTAATGCTTTGAACCCCTCAGCTGAAAGAAAAATAAAAATTTCTTAAATATTTAGTTCTATAAATTTAAACCAAATAAATTCAAATTTCAGGACAAATTTTACCTTTCTATAGTACCTTATAAATTATAATGTACTACAAATAACAGTCAAATCTGATAAGGAAGTTTTGGTATATTTTTTTCTCTACCAACATTTTTTGTATTTTAGCTGTTTTGTTTATTATTTTTTGATTTTCTGTGAAATATATTGGTTTTTCAAAAAATTTTTACTAAACGAAAGTTAAATTTCCTATATCCAAAATAGGGTATCAGATTTTTTTTAAATGTTTAGTTTAAAGAATACAGGGTTAAAAAAAAACAAAAAAAGCTCGAATGTTTCAACATCTTTTTACTTACTTTAATTCATGACTCGAAAGCCGTTAATTTTAGACAATAAAAGGTTTCAATATAGTTTTTAGATTGTTTCACGCTCTTTAAAAATGCACTAAACCATTTTTACTGAAAAATCAATATTTTCAGAGCTTATGGCCATGTGAAGGTGGAAATTTAAAAAATGCTTTAAAGAGGACTACTAACTCTCGATGGTTTGAATTTAGAATAAAATTTTTATTAAATATTTTCTTAGAAAACTCTTCTCAATCACCACCTTGTAAAGTGTATCCGGGGACACCCTGTATGTCACCGAGCACCGAATACATTATGTCACCGAATATAATTTTCTTGCAACATTAAAAATAGCCAGCTTAGTTTATTGGCAATAAATTTTCATTTCCTTAGTTCGGTCATGATTGTAAAGTAGAAGCATAGAAGACTAATAAATCTATCGCAAAAGTATGTAATTATAGAATATCTTGAAGTTAATATCTTACCTTCAGTAATAAAGTTATTTTCTAGACGAATAAACGGTTGACAGAATTTTTGTTGTTACTAAAAAGACAAAAACCGGGTTCATTGCATTGTTTTGTCTACCTGAGAATCTAAAAAGACGGGAGTCTTAAATCAATATAAAGCTGATGTTAAATTTTTAAAGTCATTAATATTGAATTTATAAATGGATTCTAGTATATGGTAGCACACACTTCTTTCATAATTCCTGACGAATCTTTCCGTAGTTTTTAAGAATTAAATTAGACTACAAAATTGTATGTTAAGATTATTTTCTTCAAATACTAAGAGCCAATTAAATTTCATAAAGGTACACTGAAGCTTAGTTATTGTTAAACTCGATTCGGTTACTGTCAGTTAATTTCGACCTCGATTTAAACTCTTTCCTATACACTATTGAAGAGAGGATAATTTTCTGAGCATAATGCAAGAAAAATTTTTGCAGATGACGCATTAGTTTTCGAAAAAAACGGCATTTTAAAGTTTTTAAAAGTAGGGAGTTTTAATACGATACATACCAATTCCACGGGTAAAGCCACGGAAACTCGCAGGGTACGCCTCCCCTTTTATTTTGTTAACAGTACGTGTGCCTTCAGCTACTCTTACTCTTCGGTTTAACTTCTTCAAAGTTCAAAATTCAAAATTTTTCAATTCCCCTTGTAAAACTTTTGTTCGCCACTCAGATCGACGCGGCCAAACCCGCGTCAGCGTATATTTTGATCCAAGATCTCCAACGCCCGTTATCCACGCACCAGACAAAGAAGATTAAAGCGCCTACGGCGCTAAACGCTTCGCATTGCCATTCCGCTACGCTACGCTACGCAGATGCGGTTACCCACGAGACGTCTGAGAGTTACCCCATAGATGCGTACACTATTTGAGGTTCAAATAGCTGGTCGCCCACAAAATCCTCTTTTTGATATTTTTCGACATAATATTTGGCAAACTTCGGTTCAACTTGTTCAAAGTTTAAAATAGTTTCAAATTACCTGAATAGAGGAATAAATAAATCGAAATTACAATAAGTTCAATTTCAGAATTTTAACAAATTTATTAAGAAAAAAGTATTACTACCTCTATTGACAATATATTTAAAAATTTTAAATTTTAAAATATTTAAAAAAAACGGATAATGGAATTTTGTACCGTGTTTACTAACTTTGCGAAAAAGCACTCTCTAAAAATTTTTGATTGGATTTAGCTTATGTCGATCTAGCTGATCACTTTAATAATTTAATATTTTTCTTATTAAGGTGAGAAATTTTTGAAATTGAATGGCGTTCATAAATGTCTGTACGTCGATAGACAATTTAAAAATAAAATAAAACGTTTACAATTAAAACTTTCAGTCACAGGTATATTATTTATAATACAGAAACTCCTCACTGTATGACATTGACCAGTTAGTAGGTATAGCATTTTCAAATTGTACATTTTACAAAATTTAAAAATTTTCGATTTACTCGTCATCTAGTGACGATTTTTTAGTTAAATTAATATGACCTTAGCAAGATCAAAAACATGCGTCTTTCCTGCGTATAATTACACAAAATATTCAGATTTCAGTTTAATTGTAATTATTATTTTAATGACTTGTAACAAAATCAGCAACACATTATGTGTTTTAATTCTATAATCGTCAAATAATTTATGTAATAGTTGCGTCGTGAATTCGTCGTCACTTTATTTTATTTATTATTCAGATAATCATTGTTTTTATTTGCTGTTATTTTACAATATTTTTTTATAACGCTTTAAATAATAACCTGTAAAATTTTTATTACTGCAGATTACTTACTATTTCAATCAAACGAATGTTTGTTCTTATGATCAAATAACATACATAGAAAATCATAAATTGCAGCATTATTCTGCTGGAAAATAAAATTTAAAATATGAAATAAAGTAAAACTCCAATTACACTTTATCTAATAGTAGTTCAATATATTTCTCGTTATTCATTTTAGTGGTTATGGGAGTTTTATCAGTAAAGGAAAATGCATCATATCAAATTTTTTAGAATAAAGCAAAAAATGCAAAAACACTTTTTAGAAACTAAAATTTAGAAACTAAAACTTAAACATTTTAGTTTCTAAAAAGTGTTTGTGCATTTTTTGGTTTATTCTAAAAAATTTGATATGATTAATATCGAGTTACACTACCTAAACCACTTATCCATTGATTAAAGAAAAATGCAGCCCATACCATGACAGTCTCCAAAGTTCCTGCTTAGTGTGACATTTTTTTTTGTTTAAATCATGCCAATATCATTTAAAACCATCAGTGCCATCTAAATTAAATTTTTTTGTCGGAAAATTTACACTGCTTTTGGTCCCAGGTTAGATAATTTCTCGAAAATTCTAATCTAGCTGCTGTATGTTGTTTTATTAAGCCCAGGTTTTTCTTCTTTTGTCGTTCATGAAAAACAACCAGATTTGGTAATTATTTGTTGAACACGTCTTACGGTTACCGGAAGATCCAATTTTTACTGTGTTTCTGCTGCTGTTTCCTGCTGTGTTGAAACGGTTCGAAGCATTGCGATGCACGCTACTTTCTGATTACCTCTTGCCATCCTTTGGATGATTTCTTCGTTATGAATCTCCTAATTTAATGAAGTTATGTACTACATATAGCTGATATCTGACGGTGTGACATTCTTAATTTCTTGTAGGAAGTAATTTTATATTTTCAAATTCGGGAAGTAATTTTTCTCACGGCATTTTAAAATAATTTCACTAAATGAAATTTTAAACTTGGAATAATATCTGGACACACTTTCATGTAATTTTAACAATGTTCACGCAAAGTAAAACGATCTGTATACATTTGTATTAGCCCTTTAGAATTAAATAAACGTTTTAATTTTCGTTACAATAATAAAGAAAACATATTTGAAATACAATTTTAAAAGTTTGTGATAATTTTGGCTGTACGTCTTATAATTTAAGTGGTAGTTAAAAAAATACTTAAATCTTTTTATTTATATTAAAATCGTACTTAGCTATTATTCTGTTGTTTTATTGTTTAAGGATGTATAATAATAATAATAATAATAATATATATGTATATTGGGCCATAAAAAACTATACATTTATAGGACAAGTCACAATACAAATAAACAAATAAACAAACAATGACACTATATTAATTAAAAACAGAAACGCAACAGGAGCAACAAAGAGCCAAGCTCAGACATAATGCTTTATGTCTCTCAAAAATTCGTCGATGCCATAGACACACAGCGCTCCAGCAGAAAGCGTTTCAAATTACATCTAAACAATCTAGACGAACCGCAATTAATTAAGACTGCAGGAAAACCCTTTTCCCTTTTCTATTAAAATCAGTTGTTATTGATTTTTTTCAAAAGTAGGTAAAAAATATCTATTTACTTTTTTATTTAGGTCATTCCATGGCAGTTCAACCACACCATGACACCCACCAACGCATATTTTTTTTAATTACCAACCAATGAAAATGAAATTTTTTTAAGTATACGTCAATATGTCGGGAATAATAAAGAAAATAGACAAGCTACCATTTTCAAAAAATCAAATTTTTTGTTTAGTTTTGTTCTAAGAGATTATGCTCTACCACATGAAACAGCAAAGTTTTACTTCTTTATTATTTTTTTTTTTCACTTAAAAACCAAAAATGTATTAATTTATTCATTGTATTAAAAATAATAAAACTAATTTAAGTAATCAAGTAAAAATAATATTAGATAGGTTTAATTTTGAGTTAAAATCTGTTTACAAAATATGTAAATATGTAAGCATGGTAGGATTATACAATTCTTACCATTGGAACAGATTTAAGACATTGTATTAATTTAAAACTTTTTAATATTGTCAAATTTTGATTGAATACTTGTCATACATTCTTGAGAAAACTGAAAGGTTCTTTCAGTTATTTTTTTTTGTGTTTCAACATAGCAATAATATAAAGAATAGGTACAACACATGCAACTTCCTCCTTGAGCCAAAAAATTATGGTGTTGGTTCCAGGGTTCAAATCTTCTAATTTCACGAAAAAATTTTACTGATTGTTAAATAAATTAAAAACAATAGCTGTTTTCTCGCTTCAATTGTTCCCAAATCACCTAGTTGCTGAAAGTTGTGCAATAATCAGAAAAACACTTGTTTTGACCACATCAGAGAGACTGGTATTGTCAACATTTAAATCTGTTTATTTCTTGATGCACCCATCATTCCATTTGTTATGCACACCAAGAGCATGTAATTTTATTGGTGAACATCCGATTTCATGAAAGGAAGAATTTAGTTCGTCAATTGCAGTTTTGAAGTGAGGAAAAATAATAAAGGAGTAAAAAACCCACTAATTTTGTTATTTCATGTGGTAGCGATTATTTTAAAAAATGTTAAAAAAAACTAAAAATTTCATGATTATGCTTTTCTCTTCAGTAGATTTTCCATTTATTATAGAACTCTGAATTTTGCAAATAAGCACTTGGTGACTTTATTTATTTTTTAATTATTCCTAATATTATATTGATGTATTATACTGAAATAAACTTTTATTCATTGGTTGGTAAAATCTAAACCGTTAGAGATAGAGGGAAACTATTTGGTATGGTTGCTTACATAAATGAATAGAATCACCATGCTAAATTTGATCAAAATCGGATATGGTGCATATCAAAAACATTTTTTTGTATATTAGTTGATTTAATATAAGCATTTATTAACTGATTAGCAACCGGCGACGAAATATTTTGAATGGGTTCTTATTATTGTTTTTAATTGTCTATTACCAGTCTTCGCAGGATTTAACTCACTATCAAACCATGTTTAGATCTAGATAGACTTGAAATAAATGCTGTTGTGATGCACTGAATGTAGATAGTAGAGTGAATAATTTAACTGATTTATTAAGCTTGGTTACCTTTACAAATGAATAATATGGGTATTTATCAATCGATTTTTTTTTACTGAAGCATTGTACATTGCCAGAAGTTGTAAATTTCTTTCTTTGAAGCTTTTGAATAAATATATTTTTGTTTCAGTTTTTTCTTTCCCTGGTTTATAAAGTAAATTTTTTAATCAGGTAACATTCTTGCCATTAAAACAATTCAACATCCTTGCCAACCACTTTTGTATTTACATACTATATACTACGGTCGTGTTACAAAGTAATTTTTGAACACCTCTGAAATTTTTGATAAATTTTTGAGTTTAGGTTTTGTTGTATTAAATTTTGTAAAGTTAGGGTTGGCGGAAAGGGGAGAAGAGTAATGACTTTTTTGTCAAAGATGGCCGCCGGAACGGTTGATTGATATTTGGTTCCGTAAATTTTGGTTATTTTTGTGCGAATATTCCTGAGATTGTAATTTTCTTTTTTTTTTAGAGAAGGTTGAGAGTGACAGCAGACAAGAAATTTATATTTTGATTTGTAAGTTTGAGAATTTTTAGAATATTAAAAATTATTTCGTTTTTGGACGATAGTTTGATTTATTGAGTTTAATTTGAAATTGGATTTGGTTAAAATCATTAATATCTTTAATTTGGATTTAAGTTTGAAAATTAAAAGCGACATAGGTGATAAGAGAACTGAACGTATGGCGTGGCTATATTGCTTTGAATTGATAAATTGAAATCGTAAGTTCCATCATCGAGCAAATATAAAATTTATAAATATAAATTTTAAAGTGAAAGAATAATTCGATCGGAAATTTTTAAAATCGAATTTTGGTATTTTTTTATATCAAATATCGTAGCAATACATACATAAATACGTAAGTATACTTAAAAATCATGTATAATGTTATATGGGTTTGCGCATTTTCTGATCGGTCATAAAAAAGTGCAGTGATTTTCTTAAGTAGAATTTTATGCACTACAATTTTTCTTATACATATTTTCCTTGAAAAAAAAATAATTTTTGAGATATTTTCGAAAAACTATAATTCACCTCCTTCACTCCTTGAAAACCATTGATTTAAATTAAGAGTACGTATTAAAATATGCTTAGAGCATCAAAATAAAAATTTCTAAAAAATCCAACTTAATCGAAATTTATTCGAAGTCAACGTCTACTTTTACTGGAAGAAGAAACATTTCACCGTCGCCGTTACGCCGTCGACCCATTTTGCTGTCGGAAAATTATTATTTAGCTTTTTACCGCCTAAATGATATTCCAGAGTATTTTTTAAGAGATGAGAAGCAAACTTTAAAATTATTTTATACAAAACTAGGAGTATAATAATATAATACTCATACTTGATTAAAATCTAAAAATTAACGGATTAATTAAACAAAACAATTCGAATAATTTCATTGTTGCACCCAATCGAGAATTCACATCTATTGTTTTGAATAATATTTACCACCAGAACTAGAACTAACATTTATTTCTTACATTGAATATTTTTTCAATCAAAACTTGAAAATGTAGTAATCCAATTTAATTTTAATTTCTCAGATAAAAAATTACTATTATAATATCTTAAAATGTTACTATCATAATTATGTATTGAATTCCTTAATTTTAGTATTTTATAAATAAAAATATTTTCGTAAAATTTGCAGATTTATAATAAACCGAAATAAACAATATTAAAAAAAAGTTTTATAACTATTCTGTACTGCGGTAGGCAGGTTGTAAAAATACAAATCGAAAGTATTCCAATAGTTATTTTTATTTTTATTGTTATTAAATTTAATACAGTAATTTTTAAAATTGAAAGATTCAAATACCAGCTTGTTTCTACAATCAAGTTGATATAATTTTGAAATTAACAATTAATTTAAAATTTAAATACATTTTTTATAGTTATTTTATTTATATTATTTTATATTTATTTAAAAAATAAAATTTATTTCTTTGTTAAAAATTGCCAAATTTTTTTTGTATTTGCAATAAAAACTTATTTTTAAGTTAAGTTTAACTTAGGAAAAATGTTTTACTTTATTAACTGAAAACTATGTAGGACAACTGCACATGAATATCTACATTATACTAATATTATAAAAATGCAATAAATCGATAAATTAAGTTACGTAATTTTTCATTTCATATCTCAATACATTTTTTATTTATACTCCATTTGGTAATTGTGGGCAAGGCAATGCCACAAAGGTGTTTATTTAGATCGTCTTTTACCTGAAAATTACAAAGTAATAAATCTTTCTAATTTTTAGCGTTGATCAAAAACCATCAATAAAAGGCTTTAAAAGAGATTTAAATTTTCGATTCACAACATAAGTGAGTTAATTTTAGGTGTAATAATAAAAATGATTTGAATTTTATTGTATAATTAATCTGTTCCTTTCTAAATTCATATAATATATTATATTGTACCAAATATTAAAAAATGTAGTATGCTTTTCACCTATTAAAATATTCTAATAATGTTCATGTTAATATTAAAAAATTAAAATACTAAATTACACTGTTGTGATCTAATAAAGCCTAAGTGTTACTTATGGGCCATGCACCTAGCAAGGTTAGCATCCTACTAGATTGTATTATGCAAGTGCTCAAAAAACCGTGAAAGCTAAATGTAAATTTGGTACATCACATGGTTAAAAAACAGTTAATAGTCCTAGATTTAGAAGAGAAATACTAAATTTCCTACGTTGAAATTAGTCGACGGCGAAGTGGCGACGGCAAAATGTCCTACATCGTTTTTACTGAGCTATTTGTAATAAATACCAAAATTTAGTATTTACAATAATACAATAGACTATTAATTTATTAGGTATCTAAAAATAGTCGGTAATATAAATTATCGGCTACGAAATATAAACAGCGAAATGCATACTCCTATGATAAATAACCGTCCACTTTACATCATGAACTAAAAGAGTAAAGTTAATGGATTAGTTTAATACATATTGTGTAATATTCGATCTATATTAATACCTTCCCTTTGAAAGCTAATCTTTAAAAATAGTTAATATTTAAAGAACTCTTTAAAATAATCATTAACTAAAAAAAAAGTCATCTATTTCCAAAACCGGCTATATCTATAAATCAACACTATGAAACAAACTCGACTAAATTCAATTGAAATTGCAATGCTAAAATTGACTTCACAAACAATATCGAATAAATCCACCTGAAATAGAAAATAACTTAAAAAAGTTTTTAGAATTTTTTAAGTATTTATGTGGTATTTAGTAGTATGTGATGTTAAAATAATAAAACTTAACAAAATGTTAAAATAATAAATTTTAACTGTTAAGTAAATAATTACATACTACAAAGAAACATAATATTTAAAGAAACCAAAATAACAAAAATTCACATTGAACAGGGTTGAACTTAGAAAAATTTGAATAAACAAGAAATTAGAAATTAAAGTATAATTTTTTCAGATTTTAATTTCTTGTTTATTCAAATTTTCACCCTGTTCAATGTGAATTTTTGTTATTTTGGTTTCTTTAAATATTATGTTTCTTTGTAGTATGTAATTATTTACTTAACAGTTAAAATTTATTATTTTAACATTTTGTTAGGTTTTATTATTTTAAATCCACCTGCATTTGATCTTAATAATTTATTGTAAAAAACTTATTTTATTAATAACAACTTATTAATAGTTCTTCATGTTTACAAGTTAAAAAAATATATAATGCAAGCTAATTTGGTTTCTTTTTGTAATTATAAAATTTTAAAGAGAAACAGTATTAAATTTCTAGTGTAGGTACTTCCAAAACGAATTAAATTCAACAATATTTAATTATATAGATATAGGGTGTTCCCGTGACCTTAAAAAACCTTTGAGGTTGTTAAAGTTAAGGTTAAAAATTAGAAGTCCAGAAAACAACCGGTTATGAGCAGACTAAAAGAATATCTATAATATACAGGGTGTCCCCGTAACCGTGGAAAACCTTTGATGCGGTGATAAAGGACACTTTTCTAAAACAAATTTTCAAATAAAATTTTTGTCCAAGTCCAAACCCTTGGAGAGTACCTAACTTTCAAGCAATTTTTTGAATTTCTGATTTCAAACGGCCATAGCTCCAATATTATTGATTTTTTAGGCTTAATGAATTAGAACTTTTTTAAAGATCATGTACTTATCTACAAATTAGGCTATAACCCCTTATCGTCTAGAATCAACGGATTTCGGGTTATAAATTAAACTGAGAAAAAAAATGTTTCATTTTCATTTTCTAAAGTGTCCTTTATCACCACCTTAAAAAGTTCTCCATGGTCACATGGACACCTTGTATATTCTAAAATTAGATTTTTGTGATTACTGCAACTTGGTAACACATATTTTTAGTACTGTCACTTTTTGAAATTTTGCTCTAACTTTTTTATGGTTTTTCGATCCCTCTAAAAAAAGTTAAAAATTGATTTAGTCCGTTTTTAGAAATAGATTACCTAAATATTTCACGAGGTAGTTTAGTTTAGTGATAAAAGTACTACATTTATTTAAAGTATTGTATCTAAGTAGAAGTAGACTTACTAGTCTGAATTAACTCCGTAACATTAACAATTGAAGAAAATATTCACCAATGAAAATTCAATTTTTTGTAACTAGAAATTTAAATGTATGTACCTATTAATTAAATATTGTGAAGTTGTAACATTTAAATGATTTAAAAGTACACAATTAAATTTAAAGAACGTTTAAATACAATTTTTAGTCTTTGAATATCGACACAAAACTCAAAAAAATATATAGGTAAATACTTCAATTAGTTAATTACACCAACATAATTTACACCAGTTCCTATAGTTTTCACAACTCTTTGTTGTACGTAAGTATGAGTATGAGGTAAGTATGAGTAAAAATCATTTTTAGGTTTTTAACAGTGCTGAAACTCGGCTATTTCATGTGATAAAAAACATTTCTGAAGAAAACTATTTTTAATTAGGTATTTAAATAAAACAAATTACAAAAAAATGAAACAATTTTTTACAAATCATGCAGCAGAAAACTAACAAACTTAAGATTAAAGAACAAGCAACAAATTTCAAACTATATTAACAATAATTTATTGTCTTGAACAATAAAGTACTTATATCAAATACACTAGAAAAACCTTAAAAAATTAAGGAATTAGCAACAACTGTGAAACTATATCGATAATAATTTATTGTCTTAAACAAAATTATATTCTATCAAGTACACTATAAGAGCCTTAAAATATTGATAATTCATTAAATTACAAGCCAAGTTGAAATAAACACACCACAGTGCAGAATTAACAGTTGATGTTTATGTACACTACGTCAAGTTAATAGTAAAGTGCCCACTCGTTTTCTTGTAGAAACGAATCTACAACCTCTTTCATCGCAAAATTTGGAATTAACTGATCTTGTGTTAAGTTTACACGTGTTACTGGATCAAAATGCCCAACCCTCTAAAGTAATTAATTTTTTAATAAATTCAATTATAAATCATTAAAAAAATCAAAACCTGTAAGTGTTCTTCGATATCCTTTTTCTCATAAGTTATACCGCTGGGTGTAATAACTGGTTCTTGAAGAATTTCAAAACTAATTTTACCACATAAATAATCCGGAACTTCACGTTTCTAAAATTAAAATCAACTTAGCTTTAAAAATTAGCAAAAAGTAAAAACTTACCTTTCGTCTTTCATCAACTTTGTAAAACAAATTATTTAATTCCGTAATGTATAATTCCTATAAAAATTCATGAATTATTTCATAAAAAGCCTGCTTATATCAAAATATTCTCACACTTTCCTCTTCAATTATCCTAATATTTTCTTGCAAAGATTCACCATTTTTATCGTCTTTCGTTAATTCATTTACTCTAGATTCTTTGTCTTTAATTATTAAATGATTTAAATAAGTCTGTAACTCTATTTCTTGCGCTAAACGTTTTTCTTCCAATACTACAAATCGTCTTTTCCTAGCTGCTCTCAGAGCAGCGGCAATGTCATCTCCAAAATTGAGTTTCTGTTCCCTTGCCAAGTCGAGTGCTGCAACAAAAATTTTACTTCGATTTCTATTTAATTTTGACAAATCCACCTACTTACCTCTTTGTAAGTGTTTAATTGCTTCGTCATAATTTTCTTGTTCCACCAATGCTTCACCGAGGAAGAAGTGACCTTTGATTGAAGCTGTATCCATGTCCAAAGCTCGACGGCAGTCTGTACAAACCTGATCCCATTTCATTAATTTTAAATGACATAGAGCACGATTCGTAAAATATTGAGCAACCGACGGATTTTTTATCTGCAAAACTTCGGTTTAGAAAAAACTTCCAATTTTCTTTTAGTTTTAGTATTGCTGATTAGGATTTTAAATATTCATATATTCATATTAATACACTGAATTTGAAATTTCTGACATGATTTTAAACCAATAAAAAGACTGCCTCCAGAATAAATTAATAGAAACATAACCTCAAAACTTCAAACTTAAATTTTTCTCAAACTTACAATGGCTTTCGAATAGCAATTTATAGCGTCGTCATATTTTCTCAAATTAAACATCCGATTTCCTTGTTCCTTTAACTCTTTATCGGTTAAATTTGCGGTGGAATACATATGTTTACTCATCGTCCTTTTTTTTACAATCTTGTAGCACTTCAAAAAGTTTCTATTCCGACGTATTATGTAAACACTGGCCACAATTATTATTATTTTCTATTTTTTGAAACTAATTTTAACGCATCACCAAGTGGACTCTCATTTTGTGATAGGCACAGTGCGATCTGACCAGCGCAACCCCACCATCGTCGGTGTATTTACGTGCTGTTCAAAATTTTGACTTTTTGAGATTAAAAGTAAAATTGAATACATTCACCGGTTCATCGAATTGGCGGCAATAGTCATGGAATTCAATTTTAAGGACTAAATCATTCGACTCAAAAATGTCAATTGTCAGACTTTAATTTCAAAATGTTTGCTTAATTTTTTAAAAATTGATGTTTTTTTTATTATTTAGACGGTGACGTTTTATAAATTATTTACAGTTTTCTGTAGAAAACCGGCCGCTTTTTTTAAATTTTGGTATAATTTTTATGGTTTTTATAAATTTTAATAAAAATTGTAAATATGAACCCAAGCTCGATATCCTCTTTAATAAGAAATTACAGCAACCAAATCAAGGGTAAAATCTTTAATTTGTCTACAAAGTGAAACAAAAATTGTCATACTTATTTTTTTTTCAGTTCCTGCTAAAACTGAAGATCCTCTAAAAGCTAAAAAAGACTTTCTAATTCATTTTGCTTGCACGCAAGGTTGGTATATAAGAATATCTTCGTTTTATAAATTAAAATTTATGAAACAGCTTTTTATTCGCTTGAAAAGTACAAATTCTCTAGGATTAATTTTGAATGTTTTACTAATATGGAGTTCGAAAGCCACCTATTATTCTATGATCCAGTAGGTATTATAAAATTTAAAATATAGGTACTAATTTATTACTTAATAAAAGAGGGAGCTCCCCTTGCAAGAGGACGCATTAAATATTATACAGGGTGTCCCCGTGACCGTGGAGAACATTTGACGTCTTGATAAAAGACCCTTTTCTAAGACAAATTTTCAAATAAAATTTTTGTCCAAGTCCAAACCCTTGGGAGTACCTACCTCCCTTTGAAGCAATTTTTGAATATCTGATTTCAAACGGTCGTAGCTCCGATATTATTGATTTTCTAGGCTTAATGGATTAGAACTTTTTTAAAGATCCTTCGCTTATCTACAAATTAGGTTATAACCCCTTATCGTCTAGAATCAATGGATTTGGAGTTATAAATTAAATTAAGGGAAGAAATGTTAAAAAATTCAGGTTTTATTTTTTTACTTTTCTTGCGAACCCCGTATCTCTTAAACGAAACGTCTTAGAAAAAGACTCATTTCCCAAACCGAATAGGAAATTTAACGGGCTACAACTTTAGTCAAATAAATTTTTTTAAGAAACCAACTATTTTCACAGAAATTCTGAAAATAATGAACAAGGTGTAGGTAAAAAAATAACTTTATTCAGTTATTATTTATTTTACATTTTAAAACGTAGTTTTAAATTGAAATATAACATTTTTTTCAAATTATTTTTTAGACACAATACAAACTATGCCTACGATAAAATGTTGTTGGATAACAATCGGTCAATAAATTTAAAACACATGAAGAAAGTTGAAAAACTTGAATTGGAATGGTTCGAATCTCAAGCAGAATCAGAGCAAACTCTCATTATTGTGGGTGAGTTTTAACTTACTAGATTTTCTTTAGAGTAAAATTATATAAATTTATTAATTTTATTAGCATTAATTCGACATTCTGGTGGTCAATTTGTTCATGAACTATTTCAATTTGGAGAACGGCTGCAAAACCAACTAGCACCTCAACAACATTTACTTATCGAAGACGAACAATTCAAAACTCTGTTGGAGAACAGACCCCGAATTAACGAATCAGAATTTAATTTACGAAATACGCAATCCATACCTAACTTAATAACGTATCCTATTCAAACTCTATCATCACATCAAGAAAACTTAAAAAAAATTCAACCGCTAACCGCAAGCGCAATCGTTCAAGTAACTTATCAAGAAGAAGAAGATTCTACAAATCCCTTTTCAATGGAAGTAGATAAACGTAAAAAGGTTTGGGATACTTTAATATCAGGCTACAGAATACAAGTTGAAGGTAAACCAAAAAAACCTGGAAAAAAAAAGAAAGGTAAGAATAAGAAAGATAAAAAAGGTAAAGATAAGAAAAAAAAGAAAGAAAAAGCAGAAAAAAAAAGTAAAAAAAGTAAAAAAAGTAAAAAAGGTAAAAAGGGTAAAAAGAAAAAAGAACTTGAAAATATAGATATGGTAAGTATTTTTTCCAAATTAATTTTTTAATAATTACTAAGTATTCGATAATTTAGATACAAATGCTTCCGTATTGGACGGTGTTAAAGATTTTTAGTTATTTAGATGCCAAAACGTTAAAAAAAATTAAAACAGTTAACAAATATTGGGAGTTTGCAGTAAATGAATTAAAAAAATGTTTAAAGGCAAGGAAAGCCATCGATAAATTAATTGCCCAAATGACAGTAAGTTTTCTTTAACATTTTTTTGTTTGTTTTTCTGTTCTTTTTTTGTTGTCGATTATATATTTGGGCAACGAAAATATTTGTGAATTCATCTATTGCTGTCCTAAATTCTTTATTTATTGTCATTACCAGGGCTCGGAAGTTATAGCTCTAAAAAAGTAAACTTTTAGCGCTTTAATATGCACTTAAAAACACAATAATTAGCGCTATAAATAGCACTAAAAAATTGAAAATATGCAAAATAAAATAATTGTCAACCATTTTTTTTATTTTATAAATGAACTAAATAATGCGAATCTGCTAATTACATTGAGATGCGTCTTGCTTTAGTTCGCTTATTCGTATGCGGCTATTTAGTACAAAATTTATTTTTTTCCCATAATATTTTTTTTTAATGTCTTGGTTTTTTAATATTAATTTTTTAATTTGTTTGGTATATAATATTTTCTTACTTCTCATTATTTTTATGTTTTTTTTTGTTATATAATGATCGGAAATAATCGTGAAAGAAGGGGCTTTATATCGTATTACAAAATTTTTTATTTTAAATTTTTATCATATTTTTTTTATAACGTAATTTATTATTTAAAAAATTGTTAGTCAACATTTAAAGATTTGTTATCAATTTTTATTTTTATATTTTTCTTCTTATTCAAATATTAAAGTCCAAACCTATTAAATGTTAATTTATGTATTTTTTATTGTTTTTTTAAATATTATTTTTCTATGTAAGTACGTATTCTTTACTAAACAGTTAAAATTTATTATTTTAACATTTTGTTTCGTTTGTTTATTTTGATAGAATTTTGTTTATTTCATTTATTATATAAAAATATGCCTGTAAATAGCACTTAAAACTCTAAAATAGCAAAATAGCACTAAAAACCCTAAATATGCAAAAATTAGCATTATAAAGTTTTTTATATAACATCAGGAAAGTGTGAAACAAATTTGTATCTTACTTTCAATATTCTAAGATTTACCAGAAAATATATGCATTTGCTAGAACTTTCGATCCCTGGTCATTACTTCTACCATCTTCTACCATATTGCAAAAATCTCTAGAATACTGTTCTTCGGGGAGTCCCCTTTCCAATTGTGATTTATCTCTGCTACCTACGGGGTTTAAAGTTTAGTTTGCGGTCTATACTATCTATACCTGCTAAGTTTATGATAAATACCAACGATGTTGACCAAATTTAAGAACATATTTTGAAATACAGGCAAATGTTGGAGATGTGGAAGAAATCGAAGAGATATACAAAATATATAAGCCTGTAGATGAAGGAAAACTTCCAAAGAAAAGATTACTTAAACTGTCGGAACGTGGAGCTGCTATAGGTAAATTGCATAAAAAAACATGTCTTAAGCAAACGACTACGTGCCTCTTGAGTGATGCATTGAAACAGGTGATATAATCAAATAACATTAGGGAAAAAATATTCATACAGTATTATTTCAGATGCACGAATACTACGTAATACCAGTTAGATATATGGAAATATTTCCAAGAGACATGAACTTGAAGATAGCCGAAAACGTTCCGAAAATACCTTCTTGCATTGTAAACGAATTAGGGTTTTCGAAAATTAACAAATCCGATTTTATTTCGAAGGATTCCTTCTCATTCGATGAAATTTGTAATTTTGATAATCAATATGAAATCCCGAGTGATAAACAGAACTATTTTGAAAATATAAGTTCATACACCTTCGACATGAAGTATTAAGGGCATTGTAAAACTAATAAAAATTCTTTTTATATATTTTGTAGTGAAGCTTGTTCATCAAATTTTTATAATATTTTTGTTAGAAGCAATTTATTATTAAGTTTACTTCCTTTGTATAATTGCTTTTACCCAAGCCAAACTGACATAATATGTAGGTAACTATGATAAATTCATCAAGCAATCGCACCCGAGACTTTCTGACTAACAGAGTTTGTAGCATGTAACCTGTAACTTTATGTAGCTATAGCGACTGGATTCGAGAATCAGACTATACTTTGTAATGCACGAGCAATAGCTATTTACTTAGCCAATGATATAATGCGAGATTTGATCGAGTGTAAATTTGGAAGAAACGAGAGAGCGTTAACGGCCGAGTTCCTAAAAAAATCAAGACTGTCGAATAACTTACTGTACTTTTTTAAAATAAGTAGGTATAGGTACTTATCTTTTCATTATGGTAAAAATTATCTAAGGTATAAAAGTATAGTTTAAACCAGTGGTTCCCAAACTTTTTTGTCTCGTAGACCACTTGCCATGTTTTTAGGTTTTGGGTAGATCCCCTACTTACCTGATATATTGTTTTTTCCAAATTAAAAAAAAACTAAATTAAAATTTATTACGTAAAATAACTAAGCAAAAAATTAATGTTTTTAGTGGGAGGTATGAACCTGATGCTTTATTGACATATTTTCAATATTTGGCATTAATTAAGTTTGGTTTAATCTCAACTCTCCTCGGTTAATGATGTCGTCTGTTTTTTTTGTTAGGAGATTGGTAACCGCGCTGAAACCCCACTAGATATGAGGAGAGGAGGTTGATTTAAATTTAATCCAGGGGCGTATCAGGTGATAGTTTTTGCAAATAGTGCCTAACTACCAGTTAGGTAACTACTACTACTAAATGATATCCACTATCTTCTTTTTCTCAGTCCTTGGCCTTACATAAGAGCGTAGTGACCACTTCTTCTTCGGAAGGGTTTTCTTGGTTCGAACCGAGAATCTCTGCTTAGCAGTCGAAGCACATAAGCATCAGGCCCTAACCATCTTTAATCCACTATTATCTTCGATCCACTGTCGTTGACCCCCATTTAGATCTCATAGGTTCTTGTGACATAGACCTTTTGCAGGTCGTCGTCGATCCCTGGAGGTCGATATAGACCACTTTGGGAACTACTAGTTTAAACTATAACCTCGAGTAGGTATATATCACTTTTTATTCTCAGTTTATTATATATTTTAGTTTGTTTTCAATAATTCAGTATTTCCTTACTAAACATTTTTTCCATATTTTTTATTGTTTCGCCCAAAGTGTAAATAAATAAAATACAAAATATCTAATCCAGAACTAATCGAAAATCAAATCAAATCAACCGAACCAAAATCCCGCCGAATCAAAATCCCGTCAAAAAAAATCCCGTCGAACCAAAATCCAATCGAACAAAAATCCCGCCGCACTATAATCCCGCGGTTACATTTTTGTTTACAAATTTTTTTGAATTGCACGTACTGAATTTTTCAAAATCAAACGTATAGCCGTCCAAGGCAAGTTTTTCTTTTCCCTTCTGACCTCAAAAAAAGTTTGCACTCCATTTCAATACTTTTCGTTATTATTTACTTACTTTTATACTTCTTACCATTTCGTTGTACTTACAACTACTTTATTTTATTTATGTAATAAAATTACAGGAAAAACTAATACCAACCGACAAATTGATCGGGTTTACAAGATTAATACAATAAAATTTAAAATGGGCAGGGCTCCTCTTCATTGGTTTAAAAATACCTCAGGATTTAATTTTTAAGTTCAACCTTGTATAATTGGCCTTTCACCCATACGTCTCACCATTATCTTTGTTTCTGTTATTTTTGGGTCAATCGTTAACATTTCTGTTTCACTTTTTTCTTCTATCAAATTTCTGTCGGTAAGGTACGTACAGTCCGAATGTTATTCGTACAAGAAATCTTTCATACAACAAATATGGCCCGATGGGATTTCAGTCCGGCGGGATTTTGGTTTGGCAGAATTGTGGTCCAGTGGGAGTTTGGCTCGGCGAGATTGTGGTCTGGCGGGATTTTGGCTCTGCGGGATTGTGGTCCGGCGGGTTTGTGGCCACGGGATTTTGTCCTAAGCCACTTAAAGTTATAAAATATTTAAATGTGGTTTTAAATGAAGCTATTACCCCCACGAATTGTGGGCAATAGTAGACAGAATAATTTTGTCCTTGTCAATAAGTTTAAAGAATTCACGCCAATTCCACTTATTGTTATTTTTATTATTGTTACATAGGGTTCTATTAGGTACAAGATCCTTTCAGAACTGCGACCAGTACTAATCTTTTGTTTGTAACCCATCTAATTATATTCCCAGGAATTCAATTTTTCTAGCAAAACATAGAATGGTCCTTTGGGTGTCAATTGTATTTGTCACGAGTGTTTTAGCCTCGGTCGGGCTTAATGCATTACAGTTGCAAAGGATGTGCTCGGACGATTCAGTTTCATTTTTTCACTTTGCAATGTCCAATGAGCAACCCCGTAATGAGTTTAAATTCATTCTTTGATATAAGAAGCTTTTTAGCATCTATAGTCTAGTTCTAGTACACTATAAAAATCTTCGACCGTCTTTTACCTGGTATATTGTGCCTGAGAGTTTTCTTGCTCTCCGCTTCCCACTTCTGGTCTTCCAGATCTCTGTATGCTTCGGATAACCCATAGAATGGCTCGAGCCTAGTTGGGGTTGTTTTTGAGACTGATCTAACTAATTTATCTGCTATTTCATTACCCTCATAACCTGGCACCGAATGAAGAACAATTTTGTTGCCCCTGGCCAGATTCTTGAGAGACCGTCTGCATTCCCATGTGGATTGCGACTCAAAACTATTAGCTTTTAGTGTTTTTATCGCAGCTTGGTTGTCAGACATTATATTGATTTGTTCGTCCTTTAAATCCCTTTACACGGAATACCTATTTCAGATTGCATAATTGTGGGATAGGTTCCTAAGGCTATAGATGCCCTATATTTTGGACCACATACACCTATGCTTGTTCCCTGTTCAGTTTCAAATTCATCTGTATACCAGTTAAAGGATTTTGTATCCATTGGTATTGTTTGACTTCTGACCGTGTTTTGGTCCTGAATAACAACTTTAAACGATGTCTCGAAGTCAAATGTTCTCAGAATAATATCCAAAGGTTTATCAAACAGATCTATCTGTAAAACATCCAGTATAATATTTAGATGACCTGTTCTGCCTTCTGGTTTGAATTTTCTAATTTAGGTAGTTTTTAAGGCGGTTTGCAGGGCCTCCCTTTTCACCCTTACAAGGAAAAGGTCAGGTATGCGAAATTTTGTTTTTGTTTATACTTACACTACGTAAAGATTACACCTAAGACATTACGTGAATGAAATAGTAGCGCGCCATATTCAGCCAATTTTAAGAAAATCGAATTTGAAAATTTCTTCTTTTTGCCTGAAATAACGTGATAAAAGATAAAACTTGCAACAAAGGTTCCGTGGTAACGAGGTAGAGTGGTAGCTTTAATAAGCAAAGGTTCTAGGGTCAATTCTAGCATCAGTACTTTCTTTTTAAATTTTTTTTTTTAATTAATTTTATTTTTAAGTAATATATAAATTAACATATATTTAATAATTTTTCAGATCTCAACATTCGGACGATATCGTTTTGTCTTACTAACAGTATTTTCAAACATTTCTTAAATTGATTATTATTCGAAACGTTCGAAAATTTTTGGAATTTGTTAAAAATTATATTTTTTAATTAAATAAGTATTTATTTATATATTTTTCGTATTTTATTTATATATTTAATAAGAAATGAAGTTACATAATTGAATAAGTATTTACATATTATAATATGCAGTATATTATTATTACATATATTAATTTTTTTCTGATCATTTTACATTGTATAATTTTTTACACCGACGTTTCGCACGATCCCGGGTGGTATTCATCGTAAAAACAGGGAAAACAGTAAGTTTTACGGCATCTAGTAATTAATAATTAATTAAAAATTAATAATTTCGGATAATTATTAAATATCTGTTAATTTACATATTACTTAAAAAGAAAATTAATTAAAAAAAAATATTTGAAAAAAAAGTACTGATGCTAGAATCGAACCTAGAACCCTTGCTTATTAAATCCATCACTCTACCTCGTTACCACGGAACCTTTGTTGTAAGTTTTATCTTTTATTATTTAGTTATTTCGTGCAAAAAGAAGAAATTTTCAAATTCGATTTTCTCAAAATTGGCTGAATATGGCGCGCTACTATTTCATTCACGTAATGTCTTAGGTGTAATCTTTATGTAATGTAAGTATAAACCAAAACAAAATTTCGCATACCTGACCTTTTCCTTGTTAGGTGAAGAAGTGGCAGATCTAGAAGTACCTCCATAGCATCTATCATCCAAATCATCCAAATGAATGATAAACTTCTTGATCCAATGATTATATAGTGGATTGGTGGTATATTCCAGGTCAACATATTTGTTTTATTTGAGTCCACTACCCAATAATAATACCACCAATACACTATCTAAAAAAAATCAACAAAAAATGTTTCTTGCAAATACTTCCTGTATTACCAGTTCTGCAATCCAAATATCTATTATCAATATTATAAAAGAGACAATTTCGGTTTGAAACTTTTTTCTTGAGTAAATAATTTCCAAATTACAGCGTCATAAACAGAACATTCTGTTAAAAAAGCTTGTTTCTACCCAAAGTATTGTAAGATTTGTAGAAGCCATTTAACTTTTTGGTAAAACAATCTGCAGAAAATGCTGAAATATTAGTATGTTTTGATATGTTGATAAAATACAATTTTATCATCGTCGTAGATGAAGACAAGAACTTTTGGTTATTTGATGATTAGGAAAATCGCAGCCAAACATTTTTTTAAAATTCAGGTAAGAGGTAAATTTTCAAAAAACTGTATTGTACTCAAAATATTCAGGATGTATTTAATCGGTATTCAATCCTAAAAACAAATTTTAGTTCCCATCAATGGCTTTATTATCTACTTCTGACTTCCTAAAATGCTGTAATTTTACATCAATTTATGTACACAATAGACAAATATAAAGCAATAATTTATTTGTAATTTTAAAAGTTAATTCTCAAAAATAAACTTAATAAGCAAATTAAATAATAACAAAATATTTTAAACAGCTTTCAACTTAATTACAACAACCATGTATACAAGTAAGATATTTTAAATTTTGAGTAAAAATTGCTATTTCATAACAATATTTATTATTAGAAATACAATTTTGATAACAATAATAATTTCTTTTAATACAGTAAACCCTTGAGCAAAGAAATAATAAAATGAAATTGACTAGTACACAATTTTATTCTCATTTTAATAAATGAAGTAGAATAAATTCAAGTCTTTTTCCTAATAAAATTTTTTAAAACTTGACCAGCGAGCTTATCAAACATTTAATTTCAGGTAAGTGTCTCGTTGTACAACTTTTTAAAATAATTAATAAAATATTTTGAGTCCTTTGCAAAATTTTTAAACTTTGTAAAAGTTTTCTAAAACATCTTTCAATTTTCTACCCTATCAGACATAATAACTTTGGCATCTTATGTTGCCCAACTGATTTTTTCTTAGGAGAATTATTATCTTCATGATAAAGAAAAAATGTCCAGATACACCTCAAGTTTTAAAAAAAGGCATTTACAAAATTAAAATGAACTTACTTGAAAAGCCATCAATATTATTTACAGAAATTAACTATGTAATATCATAATGTAGAGGTAAAACCTAAATTATCATGGACACGGGATCCTCCATGTGTTCTTTAAACGCTGTCAACCAATTAGCTGCTATTGCACCGTCTACCACTCTATGATCGCTGCTCAAAGTTACCGACATAAACTGTGTTTCTTTGAATCTACAATTAAAAAAAATTTTTGGTAATACAAAATTTCAAAAATTGTTGCAAAAATATTACAATGTTAGTGTAACATCAACGAAATTAAATTAAACTTTCAAATTTTATAAGTGTTTCCTTGTGATATAGCTGTATATTTTCAATGGCCATCTAATATCAATTATGAATCAGACTCATAAGACTAGTTTATCTTGTGAAATTTAAGAAATAATAAACAAGTAAAAAAACTGGTCCTACAACAGGTGACACACTCACTAAATTCTAGGCCAGGCAAATTTTTACAATAAATTATAAATTAATAACAATAACGAAAACAACAAGTTATAATATCAACATCAAACATTCCAGTAGTTTGATAGGCGGCTATAGATACCCCTGTAAACATCGACACTAAAACCAACAGAATTTCCTTGTTGGATGCACAAACTGATCCTTTGAATAAAAAAACTCTTTGAGCATATACAGGGTGTCCCGTGACCGTGGAGAACCTTTGAGGTGGTGATAAAGAACACTTTTCTAATAGTCTAAGATCGGAACTAGAAACAACATTCACCCATCTGTTTAATGGATGAAAAGTTTATATCAAATTTAGTATGATATAAAATATATCGCGAGTGGGTTGGCTAAAGAATTTCTGGCCAAACTACTATTAATTAAAAATTGAAAAATGAAGTTTTATTAAACAGTGCACCCTTAAATTTAACGAATAAATTTAATACCAACCGAAAATATAAAGCCTATACAATTTGCAAACGTTGGGTTGTCTATTTTTTTCTTAGCATAACTACTAGGTTGGCAGGTATAAACAGGTAAGTCAATTCTAGTTACTTTCACCCATTTGTTTAATAAATAAATTTTATATTAAAATAAGCGCTGTTTCATTACGAACACGATGATATAGGGTTGTCTGCAAAAAAACCTGGCCCGAAAGAGGGTTGTTGAGCTTTAAAAAGAAAAATTTTGTGTGAATAGAAACTTGCGAGAAAGAGGTCCAAGCCAAGTATCCCGTGCAATTAAAGAGATCGCACAGCATTGCTGCATAAAAATGATAATGTTGATTTCTATTAAATTATCCCCTTGTTTATTATTTTCAGGTTTTCTGCAAAACCGGTTGGTTTCCCACAAAAATGTTTTTGACCAAAGTTGTAGCCTGTTAATTTCTCTATTCGGTTTGGGCCGTCAGTTTTTTTCTAACACCTTTCGTTTAAGAGATATTAAGTTCGCAAAAAAAATTTAAAAAAAATAAAACCTGAATTTTTTTAACATTTTTACCCTTAATTTAATTTATAACTCAAAATCCGTTGATTCTAGAAGATAAGGGGTTATAGCCTAATTTGTAGATAAGTGAATGATCTTTAAAAAAGTTTTATGCCCGGTTTCTCAATCGCGACTTAAGTTCTAGGTAGAGCTTAAGCTGCAGCTTAAGTTCCGACTGTTGCTTAAACCGTTGCACTATTAGAGCTTAGCACCGGTTACGGCTCAAGCTCAACCTTAAATGTAAGATTTCGACGACTTAAGACGTAGATCACAACCTATAATGATAGTTGCTAATAATAAAATTATTTAGTCAAGCATAAGTGTTCCGTGTTTTTAAATATGAATTATGTATTACTTTAAAAAATTTTACTTGCTCTATAGTCAGATCATTTATTACTATTTTTGAGCGTATTTGTTCTTGTCCTCTGAATGCCATCACTTTTGTTTTATTTAGAATTTTACCATATTGTATTCTTTTATGGTTTGGCTCAGTTTAAAAACTGAGTTTGCAAAAAGCATGATTATTACAAAATCTTGGTTGTTCAGATTTGAGCAAGGTATCTGTTCCTTTCATTTGCGTATACTTTTTAAGAGTCACAATGCCAATATTTGAAGACGTCGACATTCTCGATAAAATTGAAAAATTCAATTATAGAAACGACACAATGAGAACAACGTTCAAGAATAAAACCAATCAAATTACTGCGTTCAAAGTCAATAAGACAATTTCGGTACCAAGCATAACATATGGGGGTGAAACTAAGACAATTACCAAGGAAAATGAAAAACAAATTCAGAATGCCAAAATGAGGTTCCTACGGGCAGTAGCAGAATACCAAAACACAGATCGAAAAAATAATACTGATATAAGAACCAACTGCCGAAGAAAATCTTCCATAACAGGCTGAGAGAAAGGCCCCCCAGAAAAAGTTAAAACAACCAATTCGAGTGAATTGGTACACTAGTAACGGACTACCAGTCTAAAACTTGCAGATAATGATGATCATGAATTGTGTATAGACTTGATAGATGCCGATGGAGTGGACATTATTGATAATGTTGAAGAGATTCAAGTAATTATAATTATTATTCCGATGAAGAATTTTTTAAAAGGTTTGGGTTAACTAAACCTATTGCTTCAAATTTAATAGTGGAAATTCAAGAACAGCTTGCAAGTCGAACGAATGGGTATCTTGTTTTTTTCTTCTAATTTTATACCTATTCCATTTTAATCTTAAAATTTTTCAGAAATAATTATGTTTGTTCTAAAGATCAACGTTTAATAACTTTGCGTGACTATGCTACTGGTGGCCATTTAATGACAATATTGGAGATTATATTATTCATTGTGGTAAATCTACTGTCTCACGAATTGCAGCAAAAATAGAACTATTGTTCAACTTTCCAAGAAATATATAATACATTTGCCAATAAATAAGGCAGAACTTACCAAACCTAATCTGTATAATTGTAAAATATCAATAATTTGATAATGTAAAAATCTGTTGTGTTTTGGTATTGTCAGTGTCACTTGCAATTTTATTATATTTTACGACGTTGCCAAATTGACTGTTAGCTAAGCAATTGCCTAGATAAGGCAACGTAATAATATTTTGGTGCAACTCGACTTAGGCCTCAGGTAGAGCTTAGACGCGGTTAGACCTTAGCCAGGCAACAGCTTAAGTTGCGATTGAGAAACCGGGCATTAATCCATTAAGCTTAAAAAATCAATAATGTTGGAGCTATGGCCGTTTGAAATCAGAAATTCAAAAAAGTGCTTTAAAGGGAGGTACCCCCCAATGGTTTGGACTTAGATAAAAATTTTATTTGAAAATTTGTCTTAGAAAGGCGTCCTTTATCACCACCTCAAAGGTTCTCCACTGTCACAGGGACACCCTGTATATTTCCAAATTTAAAAGACAGCCGATCTAAGCGACTAAAGCCTTTGCATCACTACTCTAAGAGTCCAGAGTCTCTAACAGCGAAAGAGATTTATATTTATTATAATTTCGAGTTTTTTTTTATAAAATTTGATACGAAATTTCCAAATAACTTAGAATCAGTTCCTTGCGCCATAGAACTATGATCACCACATCTGCTTTTTTATCATGACATAAAATCCCCACAGTTTCTAAGATGCCAGAAATGTTTACAGTTGCAAGAGAGCATCTAATAATATTGTTAAGGATTACATTTGTAAATAACATGCTTGAACTGCATGCAGGCAGGATCGACTACACCTGAAGTAAACTGAATGCCTTATAGACATTTCAATACTTAAGTTAAATATAATAAATTTTCTTTAACTATATCTATAATATCTGAAAATTATCATCCAATAAGTTAAAATAAATTTTTAAGTAACTTCCAAAAAAATTCAAATTATGAAAACAATTGATCTTACCCTTTTTCGGAATGATCAGGAACAAGTTTGGTTTGAGTGGTGCCAACCGCTAAGATGCAACTCTGGGGTGGATTTATTATAGCTGTAAAATGTGTAACTCCAAACATGCCCAAATTTGATACACTGAAGGTGCCACCTTGAAATTCGGCGGGTTGCAATTTGCCTTCTTTTGCTTTGCCTGCCAATAGTTTAACTTCTTTACTAATAGCAGTAATTCCCTTATTATTAGCTTCAAATATTATTGGCGTGATAAGACCCTTATCGGTAGAAACTGCTACACTAACATCGCAATTCTTGAATCTGAAATTTTATATAATCCATCAGCATGAGACTTACCAAGCAGTAAAATCGATAATGAACTTACTGTCTGATGGTGGAGCCCATCCATGCTGAATTCACTTCCGGAACTTTCTTGCAAGCCATTGCTGCTGCCTTAATAATACAATCATTAACACTAATCTTAACTCCCTTCTTTTCTAATTTTTTATTAAACTTTTGTCGAATGTCTAATATTTTGTCAACATTTACATCAATCGTAACGTAATAATGTGGAATACCTTGTTTAGATTCAAGTAAACGTTTGGCAATGACATTTCTAATATTTGTCACAGGTATATCGATGTATGCAGATGAGGGTGCACCTGCGGTGGGGGTGGTGGTTGCTGCAGCAGGAGCTCCTGATAATTTACCAAGATCTCTTGACGTAATTGACTCATATAATCCAGTACCTTTACCTTGTAATCGTATGTTACGTTGTTCTGCCAATTTTTTAGCCATCGGACTGACGTACACTCGTCCACCCTCCTGGGCAGGTGGTGGTGAAGGTGCACTAGAGGGAGGAGGAGATGGTGCTTGAGGAGCCGCTGCAGGAGGAGGAGATGATGCTTTGGCGGGTGCTGGTCCCGCAGTTGAAGCATCGTCTTCAAAATTTTTAAAAGCTGCAATATCGGATTCATTCTCTACAATAATGCACACTAATTTACCAACTGGGACATTTTTAGAACCAGCAGGTATCAATATTTTCGCTAAATATCCTTCTTCTGGCGTTTCAAAACCCATGGTAGCCTTATCTGTTTCGATTTCGGCTAGCAAATCACCTTCGCTTAATTTATCACCTTCCTTCTTTGCCCAACTTACAATTGTTCCTATTTCCATGGTCGGCGATAAGGCCGGTAAAGTGACTCTGGTGAAAGGGGGCAAACTGCTCGAATAATGCCTTAAGACCTTGCATTGCAAATGTTTATGGGTATGTGATTTAATTACGGCACTGGAAAGAAATGAGGTTAAGCCAAATTTTGAAAAAAAACAAGTTAAAAATAGACTTGCTTTTTATTGTTACATAAATATAAAATAATTAATTGTTATCGACTTACGTGTTATAGTGGCGTAATTTTGATACCTGAAAGCTAAAACTTCTAAGATTCGTTCTAACATTTTTTCTAAGTGTCGTCCCCCTTAATAAATTACTTCGTATAATAATCGTTCGGAACATTTTTTATCTTAATTTGAATTAAAAATAATTCACTACTTTTAAAAAAACGTGAATACTAACTGTAAGGTTTTTTAAAAACTTGAAACAACTGACAGCAACGAACGACCCCTCTAGGTCATTTAAGGACTTTTACCGATTTTTGTTGAGGTTGTGACGCGGTCATACCACAAAACGTCATTCAAGTACACCATGATCACGGGAATGTCACGGAATATACAAGGTGCACCATAAAGACGAGTCACGTTATTCAAAACCCGAACATCACTCAAATTCACTCAGCTTTCAATTCAGTGTTGTCATTGATTGATCACTTGGGGACTTCCCCGTAAAAGTTATGGATAACCCATATCTTTGTGTACCCCATATGCTTTTTTTATATTCGCATTGAATATTTCTCTCTACGAGCGCCAAATCTTAAGCACATGCCATACTAATATCTTTTTTATTAAACATGATTTAATTTATTAAACGTAATAATTTATTTCAATTATTTGACATGGACTTATTTTTAGCCATCACCCGATGTTAAATTAATTGTAATTATTTAAAATGTTCTATAGATATTTTTAAACGATAATTATGACGATTCAAAACAGCATTTTTGAAACATTGTAAATAACATATTCTTAAAAAAAAATAATTTAATTTTTTAAATAAATGGTAAATTTCAAAAATACTGCAGATTTCTGTAAACAAAACATACACAACATAACCTACAATTAATATTTTGACGTTTAATAAAATACAAAATTGTTTGTGTATCCAGTGTTGTTCTTACTAAAATGCCCGTTGATATTAAAGAACTCACAGAAGGTTGGCTGGAGTTAGAAAGTGATCCCGGTTTATTTACTCTTTTATTGGAGGATTTTGGTGTGAAAGGTGTGCAAGTTGAAGAAATTTACGATTTGCACAAACCCCTAGATAGTCCCGTATATGGGTTTATATTTCTATTTCGGTGGATCGAGGAACGACGTTCGAGACGAAAAATTGTTGAGCAAACCGAAATATTTGTGAAAGACGAAGAAGTGGTCAACAATATTTTTTTTGCTCAACAAATGGTTCCGAATAGTTGTGCGACACATGCCTTAATATCTATACTATTAAATTGCCCCAACATACATTTAGGAGAAACGTTGAGCCGTTTAAAGCAACACACTCACGGAATGTCACCTGAAAATAAAGGGTGGGCGATTGGAAATACACCAGAATTAGCTTGTGCTCATAATTCACACGCCATGCCGCAGGCAAAGAGACGTTTAGATAAGAGTAGCAGTGTGTCCACTGGAAGATTTACTGGTGAAGCATTTCACTTTGTGAGTTTTGTTCCAATTAACGGAAAACTATTCGAATTAGACGGTTTGAAACCGTTTCCAATTGATCATGGTCCTTGGAACGATCACGGAGATTGGACTGAAAAATTTTGTAGTGTAATGACTGAGCGATTGAGGAGTTCAGCCGGCGAACAATGCCACGATATTAAATTTAATTTAATGACTGTTGTTCCTGACAGACGCTTAGCTATTACACACAAACTCAAAATGTTAAAAACAAATAAGCAAATTGTTTTGGATGCTTTACAGCAACTGATGAAAATAAAAAATAATGTAGACTCAAAATTGGAAAAAGAGGAAGTTGAATGTAAAAGCAAAACAGAGGGAGAGGTTCCCAATGAAGATGTTAAGTCAAAAATAATGGATATTGTAGCTTCTCTCAGTAGTAGTACAAGTAGCACCACGAGTGTTACAACAAGCACCACCAGTATTAATGAACAAAAAACTTTGGATGATGTAACTAAAACCGAAAGTGCAAAGATTAAGGATAAAGTTATGTTGTGTCCTCTGGATTACTCGACACCTCTTACTATTCAGACTTCACCTGCTCCAAGTACCTCTAGTACAGACACATCGTCTGAAGTTGGTTCAGCTTTCAACTCTCCTACACAGGCATGGAATTGGGCTGCATCTCAAAGTAGTCCAATGTCAAGGGATTTTAAAAGATTTGTTGTGATTCGAATGGCAAATGATGAAAAAGATGCATCAAAGAATTGTAAGTATTTTAATTTTTGATACAAATTCTATACAATCAATCCAAAATAAATTGAAAGCGACATTTTTATTTTTTTAACGAAAAAATAGAAATAGAGGGAATCGAATGTTCGAAATAAAAAAATTAAATTTGTAATTTCAGGTGTCAATGCAAATGGTAAACGACAATCTACTGAATCAGGTGGAAATTCTAAAAAATCATCTCTAAACACAGGCCATGCCAGAGTACGTACAAGTGATGGTGATACAGTGGTTGCAGAGAAAAAAAATCCTGAATTTCTTGAACCACATACCTTTGCACCTCAAGATCTTTTAGCGCTCTTAAGAAATCTTGAAAACGAAATCTGTATTTGTGAAATTAGTCTGAAAGATGAAAATGATAAACAAAATAAATATAAGGTATGAAGTTGTCTTACAGGATAATTGGAAAATATTAACCGTTTCATTTTTAGGTGGATGACTGTAGGCGCACCCACAATTACGATGAATTTGTTTGTACTTTTCTCTCTATGTTAGCAGAACAAGGAAAATTAGCAGATTTAGTTGAGCAACATTTATTAGTTCCGAAGCGACCTGGTACTGTTCCCACGCCTAAGACCACTAAAAGCGTTAAAAAGCAAGATACCAATAGTAAGAAAAAAAGAGGTCGATCCAAAGTGAAAAGACGAAAGTGATCCAGGAAATTTTATTTTTAACTTTATTAGCAGAGCCTTAAAGTATTTGTAAATAACATTAAATGTTATTTATGTAAGTGTACGTGAAACTAGCATTATAAATTCAATTTTGTAATATGGCATTTAGAAGTTACGAAGATGTCTCGAGACCATAAAGTCATTTTTTTATTTATCGATCATAATTACCTGATAGTTTCAAGACACTTTCTTATACAGTAAGTATAACATTTGTTTTATATTTTATTTTATAATATTATTAATGCTATTTATTTTAAATAAAAGTGTTTATTTTTTTTATTTGTATTTTCATGATTAATTTTTTGTAATGTAATGCCAAGTTTTTATTAATTATTTATGTCAATTTTTGATTTTGAAATCAATCAAACCTACCATATCGGACTACTTTTTGGGATCATTTATTATTTACCCATGTATTATTATTATTTTTTTAACTTTTTGGTTCGAATGGGCCAGACTTCCGTAAGGCGAGCAAATTTTTTTTGGTATATTTTAAGCATCTATAAATAATTATACAGGATGTGACCGTGGAGCCCTTTTGAGATGGTGATAAAGAACAACTTTCTAAGACAAATTTTCAAATAAAATTTTTGTCCAAGTCCAAATCCTTGGGGGATACCTCCCTTTAAAACAATTTTTTGAATTTCTGATTTTAAACGGCTATAGATCCGATATTATTAATTTTTTAGGCTTGATAGATTAGAACTCTTATTTACTTATCTACAAATTAGGTTATAACTCCTTATCGTCTGGAATCAACGGATTTCGAGTTATAAATTAAATTAAGGAGAAAATTTTGTTCCCTAATACACGACGAGAATAGTTTACACTTCACTAAAAAATTTATTTGACCAAAGTTGTAGCCCGTTAAATTCCCTATCCGGTTTGGGTTTCTCAGTTTTTTTCTAATAAGTTTCATTTAAGAGGTACGGGGTTCGCAAGAAAAGTAAAAAAAAATAAAACCTAGATTTTTTAACATTTTTTCTTAAATTTAATTTATAACTAGAAATCCGTTGATTCTAGACGATAAGGGGTTATAACCTAATTTATAGATAACAAAATGATCTTTAAAAAAGGTTTAATCCATTAAGGCAGTATTCTAGTCTAAAAGCCCGAATTTAGGACATTTTTTGACGGTCGATAAAAGAAAAGCAATTAATATTTTAACTATACATTTTTTTGTCATTGAGATATATATTTTAGGAATACACAAAAAAAATTTGAATAGAAAATAAATAAATTTCACAAAGTTACACGCTGTTGAAGTAGAGAGAAAAAAAAAAGAAGGTGTTCATCTTGACACGATTCCAATTCTTTTAGTCATCGGGGAAAAAAAGGTAGATTCTTTATCAGTACAATGTCATTATGGTAGGAATCAGGAAAAATGAAAAAAAAACTTCTCACGAAATAGCGGCTACTCAGAAAAAAAAAGTTGATTTTTAAGTTATTTTTTAACTTTCCGAATTTTTAAAAAATATTAAAAATTGAAAATTAAGATTTTTTGTTGGTTCCTACCATAGAGGAATATATAAAGAAAATTCATGCCAAATTTCAAGAAAATCGGTCAATTAGAACTTGAGATCTTATGCCAACCGTTTCGAAAAAAGTAGTTTCGAGAAAAACACGATTAAAAATTTAAGTTAAGTTTCAGGCAGTCTAACTGATAGAAATATAACTTACATTTCTTCAATCAGCGATTCCGGCTCCATACATCGGGCCTTCTACCTCAAATTGAATATTTATATAAGTAAAATTTAAAAAACACAAAAAAAATAAAGAGTATTTTTTAATACTTTTCTTAGATTTGTTCCGTCTAAACCGGTCGAGTTGCCACGACACTAAAATGGCTATAACTTTTAAAATAATTCGAAATTCAAAAAATTCTTTTAAGAGCATATTCTTGAATATCTAAACTATCGAAATATGAAAACAAAAATTTTCGATTTTTTCAACTTTCTAGGCTAGAATTCCGCCTTAAGCTTAAAAAATCAATAATATCGGAGCTATGGCCGTTTGAAATCAGAAATTCAAAAAATTGCTTTAAAGGGAGGTACCTCTCAAGAGTTTTTTTTTTCCCTAAGGGACAAAAATTTTATTTGAAAATTTGTCTTAGAAAATTGTCGTTTATCACCACTTCAAAGGTTCTCCACGGTCACGGGGACACTCTGTATATCGACAAGCAAAATTAAGTACGATAATATATGAAAACTTATTAACATGTAATTTTTATTGGTTTGTTTTATCTTAAGACCGACTTTAAAATTCAATACCAAATCGGCTGTTAATGAAAAATTTTGTGTGGGTTTGGAAAAAAACTTCATGCTATAAATTATTTTATAATTTTTGCTATTTACACCCCGATTTTATTATAAAACTTTATTTTAATCCACAAAAAATTAAGCTAAGATAATTCTAAAATATTGATTTAATCATACCCATAATATTGGACCTCTACCAAAAACATTTTTATTTTTTAAAATTTGTTAAGTATGGATTGGAGTTGAAGGGATCTCCAAATTGCTGTTGACCATGCCAATAATTATTATCATTATAATGTGGACCATACGTAAAACTAACATGTTCATGGCCATGCGATGGTCCATACCCGTAGTCATAACCATGAAAACTTGGAGTTGTATTGTTTTCATTTTTTTCGGTAGTGGTGGTTTCGGTTGTGGTTGTATCATCATCTTCTGTTGTAGCTTCCACGCTAGCCTTATCATCAAAATCTTCTAAGCTCTCTTTACTTACATCATCTTCGCGAGAATTGTAATCACCTCGTAATCTATTTTTGTCATCATAATAATCGTAGTAATCATCAAAATCATAAAGAAATACTTTGGGATTAACAATTTTTACCGGTCTATTGTAATCTCTTGCGGGAGCTCTGTAGAACAATCTCTGTTGGTAAGCAGAATAAGGCAGCAACTTCAATCGTAAATTATTATAATTATTTCTATTATATTTTGAACTTTGCGAACCGGATCTGACCAATTTGGAATTTTGCCGTTTTTTGGAACTAGAAGATTTTGAAGTGCTACGATTTTTTTGTTGTGAAGAACCCCGATTTACCTTTCTATTGCGTTTTTCCACTTGCGATGATCCTTCTTGTATTAAATCGTTTAAATTTTTGTTAAATAGTTTTGCACTGTTTTGTTTGGAACGCGATTCACGATTTGAATTAAACGGTAAATTAAAAGTAATTTCGTTTTTTGACAAACTGGATGATTCGGAAGTGGGATACCATATTAATTCTTTTGATGCATTTATTGAATTTTCTGATATGCTGTCTATCAACGAGAAATTTGAAACTGCCAGAGACGGAGTAGTTACGATGTATATTGAAATACAAATGATTGAAATTAATTTATTTTCTAATAACCAAAACTTCTTCATTTTGTGCTAAAAACAGTATTGAAATGAATATATAAAACATAAAAAAATATTGTAAATAATTTACTTACTGGAGGTGCACTGTTGAGCCTGGTGGCAATTGGTAAACTGACTTACTTAAAAGCAAATATGCAAAAGATTTTATTAAAATGCGGGTTTTGTCGCCCGTATTGAGTAGGTAACGTAAAATGTATTAGTTTCATGATTTTCTATTTATTTATATAATTTTCACTTTCTATTTTTGATAATTTTCCCCATGGTTTTATCGACTTTTTTTTAATTATTATTGTCTATCGTGGCAATTAAACGCTAAAGGAAGTAGATTCATAAATGTTATAAAAAAATAATATATTTGCTACAAATAAATTTAATACAATCAGGTTTATTATTCAAATTTTCTCTAATTCTGTCTCGACTTCTTCATCGTCAAATATTTTTAAATGCTTAACCGAGTACCAAACACCTACATCAAATAATGTTCCAATTGTTATGAATGCAGCTGCCGTGAAATTCATGGTATATTTTAGAGTATCTCCATTATAGAGCCAACAGTTTCCTTTTCCAGAACAAGTTTTACCCCAAAGAAGACAAGTTTTATCTGAACGCAAATAAAATCAATTATTTTTATATTTTAATATTCTATTCACAAACCCAAAATAATTCCATACAAAATTGGAGATGGCACAAATGCACACAAACTCATCATAGTTAAACCAAAAGCAATTGCAACCGGTTTGTCACTTTCACTGACGCACCTAATGGATTTACGAAAATTATCGAGAACTTCTTATATTCTTAGTCCTACCTTACTGTAACCAAAAAATTGGAAGCTTTTCCAGTGGCTGAACTAAACTTGACGATGCACATCATCGCCACAAAAAGGAAAAACTTAGATGAGCAATCGACCGCACAGCTACCAGGGTATGCAATTCCTCCTGTTGTTTTGTATTCATCTCCAATTAATTTTTGCTTAACACACGAACACTGACTATATAGTTTTGTACCATTTTTTATTTCTTCCTGTTTACAACCAGCGTGACATGGAGATATATAAGTTATACCTTCCTCCGAACAAACAGGATTATATTTAACATAGTCGCAACCACAATTTTTATTACATAGCTGATTAGGATTCAATCTGTAATAATTTATAAAATAAGGAATGCATTGCAATATTCAACTCTCAATTTACTCTCCATTTGGTAGTAAACTAACGTTACTTTTATGATCTGTGCACCCCAAACCGCTATATGAAATTATGCCCAAAACTGATATAACACCAACAATCACATTCCATCCGGCCAGATACCTAGCTCGAGGTTTATATTTACTAATTACAAATCCAGATACTAAGATTCCAATAGCAGAGAAAATTAAAATAGAGGTTCCTGTTATTAAACTCGAAGTGGAAGCAGATTTTCTATATTGCGATTCGATGTATTTTGGCAAGAACATCCAATAAGGCATATATCCCAAAAAATAGAAAATTGATGCAAAATTATTCAGCATTAACGTTGGATTCTTCAAAAGACGTCTAAATGTAGATATCATATCTACAATAGAATTTTAATTATTCTTCAAATTAAAAAGTAATGCAATAATTTTAATTTAATCTTTACCTTGTAGGGTAGCAGGTAAGTTTTCTTCTACTTGCATTAAATTATTTTGGTTTCTTTTTGCTGCAGTTTTAGGCAATGTTCTGGGAAATAGAGCCAATAAAGAAGCTAAAACAAAAATAACTATCCCTAAAATTATCCATCCCAACCACCAAGCACCCAACCACCTTGGATCATTATTTCCGATTTTTGGATTTAGAGTTGGAGATATTGGTAATTTTAAACAAAACGATGCCATGGTGTAACCAATTACTGGACCTAAAAGTCTTAAAAAATAGGAAAAACCTGTGAAAGGTAAAATTTAGATATGTTTGACAAAAACTAGAAAATTACTTATTAAAATAGGAGTTTTCGCCTTCGATATGTTGTCGTCCATATAAGAAACTCCTAAAGTGTAATATAAAGGTCCTCCCACTCCAGCAATAACTTGTGCAAGAAATAAAATTACCTGGGGAGCATAATTTCCAGACGTAGATTCACAGAAGTCTTTTGCGTTTTCGTCAATATAACAAAGAGTTTTTAGACGTATGTTGCTAAATGTATCGATTGTACTGTTTTGTTTATAAAATGAAGAATATTCGACTGTCAGAGTTAAAGCATCTTCTCCGGGTCCATAGAGAAGATGTGGTAAAGCAGTCATTAAACAGAATGCCACAACTGTGTATAATCCCATTGCCATCCAACGTGGTTTATGCTTTTTTCCGGCATAATAACTCAATGCAATAGTTATAAATAATTGACTGACATCATTTCCTACAGTTATTATACCTGTAATATAATTATAACATGAGGAAAAGATACTGGACGCTTATCGAGTATTGAACCTGTTGTTCTACTTGGAATTTTAAATCTTTTTTCTAAAGTTGTTATGGTTCCGTTAAAGTAAGCTGAAGTTGCACCAAAAATACATCCAAGCATACCGTACAAAAATACGTAAGCTTTTTTATTGGCAAATCTTTGAAGAAAGACTCCATTAAATATCCAAATACCACAAGTTGTTTCTTCCGTTAACGGAGGCGGATTACTTTCTAATTTTTTCATTTTGCATTTTTTTAGGGACGAGTTGCTTATTTCGCAGTTTTGCAACATAGATGTTATATTATTATTTTAACAACGCAAAACCTTGGCTGAAAATTTTAATTTAATTCACAGATAAAAAATTAAGCAACGAAAATTTAATGGAATAAAGTAAACTTACCCGTATCGTCTACAAAATTATATTTAATGTTATTTTCAATATCTTGACCTAATAACAAACCATTTTTGGAACAAATTTATTGTTCAAAGCTTAGCCAATCGGTTAAAGCGCAACTTTTGAATTTGACTTTAACTAATGCTATTTTCAAACAACATATTACATAATTATCCACTTAATACTATAATCAAATAATAACAGTTTTGCTTAAGCGCTATAAGTACCTATATAATCTATAAATAAAAAATTAATGCTGTTTTTGTTCCTTATACCTTCTTCTTTTCTAATCTAAAATTTTTAGACTTGTATTTATTTGGTCAGTATTTTAAAATATTTTTGTTTTGTTTTTTAATTAAATGGTCAGTATTTTAAATAAATGATCACTAATTTCTCATTCTTTTGTAATCCTATCCTTAAATTGAACACTGATGAAGGGGTTATGATATAAGACGATTGTTAAAATTCGGAATTTAAGAAAGCATTACGCCATAAGAAGATTATTCTGGTAACAATGGTAATTAATTACCCGGGAGCTATTAATCAATCCTTACCACGATATTATGACTAGATTTTAGGGTGGATCCAAGATTTGCCGTGGTTGCGTTTGTCAAAACCGATCCTCCACTCCAAGCCGTTTAGACAAACTCTGTACTCACTAAAAATATCTCTCTAGACTGTTCCTACTCGGCAAAGTATGCAACTTCGCAACTTTATAATTAATTACGCGCTATAATTCCTAAAAGATTATTAACTTAATCCTAAATTAATTACATCATTCTAAAGGATTATTAACTTAACAGCAAGTATTACTACTGCGCGACATATGGAACAATCCCAAAATCTTAAATTGGCATTTTCCTGTAAATCCTAGATCAAAATAGATTATTCTAAAATTAAAGTAGGTCTTTCATTTTCATTTTTTATGTTTTTTTATGTTCCATGTCTTATAGTCTACAATTTATGATAAGAAAGTTTTGGGGTTGCTTATCGGATCTCTCAAGACCACGCAAATTTTTTCCATAAATTACGGTCACCAAGTCGATTAGATCTTCTAATAATCAAATAACATTATTATTAATAATATTTGGGAGGGGTAATATTTGAATTCGAGTCATTTGAATTTGAATCATTGTAATTTTAATTTTTTATATTACCTGTTTCATTATTTCCCATATTATGTGAATAATATATTATACCGGGTGACCGGTCCAGGAACCGAACATAGGGAATTAACATGGAATATTGTTTTTTTTTAAATCATTGCTTCTTATTATAACGGATAAGAATGAAAAAGGTATCAAATTAAAGAGGTTTTTATTCTGCGTCTGAAGATACCAGAAAAAGAAAAAGATCAACAACATAAAAGAGAGTAAAAAACTCAATCGTCTCATCCTAACCGAAAACGGGAAATTTAATAATGAATCCCACCGTAAAATAAATCGTGACTGACAAAGAAATAAAATTTAGAAATCAGATAACTGAAAATGTTAAGAAATCTAGCAAAAAGAACAAGAAAAGGGAAAAAAGCCTAAGAGAGACAGGAAAACTAATAACTAATGGAACAACAACCCACCGTGGAAACCGAAACAACTGTGGAAACTTTAACGACCAAAACCGAGAAAGAAACAGATACAGAAGAAAAAGAGTTTTAAAGGATTCATATAAAAACGATAAAATTACAACAAAAGATCCAAAAGAAAGATTTTCAAGGTGAAATTCCAGTCTCCAGCACCACAAACTTAATCCTTACCTCAGAACCCACACAAAGACAATTTTACGGCAGTCAAAAGTAGGAAAAACAATCCAATGACCTCGCAAAACAACAAATGAAAACTCGTCAGAAAAAAAGAAAAACCTCCTGATTAGCATTAGCCTAAATTGAATTAGTAATGCAAGTCAGGTATAATGGTGTATTAGTCGAATTTACCTGTGATTCGGTACACAAACTAATTAGCTATTCTGTCATTACAAAAAAGAATTGAAGGCCCGTTTACCTCCAGCACTCTGGCACTCAATTTTCTTTCATATGGTGGACAAATCAGTAAATAAAAACTCAACCTTGAAGCGATAAAGATGCCTCTAGGACAGCGGTTCCCAAATGGGGTTCCGCGGAACCCTTGGGGTTCCGCAAAAAAATCCAAGGGTTCCGCCGAAAAGAATTTCAAAATGGCGGAAAAATAAATTTTGCCGCTTAAAATATATTTTTTAACTTTTTTCTATTCCATTCAATGGCAACCATTCATGGAATGCTAACGTCCAGTCGAATTTTCTGCTGTAGATTTCAAAAATTTAATTGAAATTAGGTGCAATTTCCAATTGGTAGGTAAATTTAAAGAGGTTCCGCTTGGCGTATTTTGGAATAAACTGCGCGAGGAATATCCGGAGTTGTCCAAACGTGCAAACCGTATTTTGCTACAATTTGCGAGCACATACAAGTGTGAGACTGGATTCTCTTTATATTCAGGAACAAAAAAAAGTATCGAAATCGACTTAACGCAGTTCCTGACACGAGTTCCTCACCTACGATTTTAACTTTTTCCTATTGAAAATAGGTAAAAGGGCACTTTTCTAAGCATACTAAAACAAAAATTTTGTAGGATAATGCAAAAGTTTTCGAAAAAAATCGAATTAAAAATGTAAATTTTACATGTATACACCTTTTAACACGGCTGCATGATTAGCTGTTGTTGAGTTAGGCAAAAAAATTTTAAAATATCCCTAAAAAATGACAGAACTCGCCAATAATACAACAACATTAAGAGTATATCAAAGCACACGTGCCGTAAACAAAATGAAAAGCAGGGACTCGAACGTGCTAGTTACCGTCACGCATCGGGGTATATTATGTTACATCTCCCTGCTTTTCGTAATTTTAAAATGCCATTATTTCGACAACTATTGCATAATCCTAAAAAATGTTTGTGTTAATATACTCAGAAAATTGTCCTCTTTCCAATGGTCAATAGAAAAAAGTTGAAATCGTGGGTGAGGATTTTTTTCAGTAACCCAGAAATCAAACCAAATATTAAAAGAATTTATTAGAAGAAAACAAAATGTCATACTTCTCACTAATAATAATTGTAATAATTTGTAATTCTGTAATACTTGTATTTACTTGTACTTTGTACATTCTTGTACTTGTATTTACTTGGTCACTGGGGGGGGGGGCAGTGTGGGTATACAATCTTGTATGCAGTAAACAAATCGGCTTGGGGTTCCGCTAAATTTTTTACATCGCCCAAGGGTTCCGCGACCAAAACTAATTGGGAACCGCTGCTCTAGGATGTATCTGACTTACCAAGAGATCCGTCAATTTTCCACGTTATCCCGGAGTAAAGCGTTACTCTTAAGAATCTGGCTGTCCCGTCATCCCACAATTAAGCGTCCTTAGAAAGGCAACTCTCAGCATAAAAAGCGGACTCTGAAATTTGCTGTCATTGCCACTGTCTTATCATATTATCGACATTCCTGCTTTTTGACAAAAGTTCATTGTAGGTAGAATCATCTGTAATTGATATGGTATGATGGAAGTATATTACTGTTCTTCTTCTTGCTTCCAAGTGGGTAGATATAGGCTGCAGAATGTTTCCCCTTCCATATTCTCTTTCACTTGTTCTTCTTCTTTCATCACTGCTACTGGTTGATGATTAGCTTCGATCTCCTTCATTCTCATTGATGATTCATCTTCAACCGATGAATGTGTTGCTGTTCTCGAGTTTGAAATTGGTAAATTTGTTTGGATTTCGAAGCTGTCCAATATTTCGTGCAGTGGTAAAATTATTTCGGTTCCGTTATTTTTAAAGCGTGATTGGAGTTGTCTTGCAATAAGATATTGTATACAACATTTCCAACTTCTTCAATGATGGTGCCTTTTACCCAAAGGAAAGAATTTGCCTTATACTTTTTCGCATATACCAGATCCTTGGTTTTGAAGAATCTTGAGTTAGCACCATGTTTCAAGTTAAACTGTTTCCATTTTCTTGTTTAAAATAATAAAAAAATGAGTTGCTTTACGAAGGCAACTCATTCTCCCTAGTTATTTAATATGCCCACGCTTTCACACTTATATTTGAAGTTTTGATGTGTATTCCTTTAAAACGTCTATCTCTTCTTGTAATAACAGATATCTATGACTAACGTATTTCTTATTAAATCAGCGCTTTATGCTTATTCCTTTTCTGTTCAATTTTTGTATTCAAATTCATTTAATTTTTCGGGGGTGGATAAATATTACCTTTATTCATGCATTATATTATACATATCTATATTGTCGTGTTATAAAGTAATTTTTGACCGCCACTGATACTTTTGGTGAATTTTTGTATTTGGAGTTTGTTGTGTTAATTTTTATAAAGTGAAGCTTGACGGAAAATAGAGAAGAGTAGAGGATTTTTGCCAAACATGGCTGACGGGTGGACGTGTGACTTTGGCTTCGAATATTTTTCGATTTTGTGCGAATAGTTATGAAATTGTGAATTATTTTTTTGAATATTAATGTAATTAAATATAATTTGAAGAAGTTGTGTGGTCGGATTTGACCGTAAAAATTGATTAGAGTTTGTAAGCTAAAAATTTATTTTTTTGGATTGATTAAAGTTATTTCATTTAGGACAATCATTTTATTTTTGTTAGATGGAGATTGTTATTTTTCATTTGATAAAGATTTGGATTTAAAAGAATTAATCAAAATAATTGATATTTTATTTGGATTATAAAATTAAATTTAAAAAAGTATGGACTGGAAGATATCGCTTCGACTTGACAATTTGATAAATCATATATTCAAACCTCGAGTAAATATAAAATTTTGAAGTGTAAAATAAATTCGATTGCGAGTTTTTAAAATCAAATTTTGATATTATTTTTTTTTATAAAATATCATTGCATCTATTGGCACCCAACGTGGGGCTTTTGAAAATAATATAGCAACTCACTTTTGACCCTGAGATATTTGATATTTGATAGAAATTTTATGAAAACACAAAAATGAGTCAGGAGGAAGAAGCGAAGTCTTTTCCAATTGCCCAAATGATAATCACGCAAATGAAGACAATAATAAATGGAAATCTAGAAATAATGCTAAAAAGTTTAGACCAGATAAATAACAACTTGGATGAGAAAATATCGCAAATGACACGCCAATTAATGTGAATTATAATGCAAACAAAAGTAAAATTGATTGAGGATCAAGCGATTCGATTGCAAAAAAAATTTTCCAGAAGCGGATGAAGGCAACTGACGAAGCAGCAAATGCGTAAAGATAAAGAAATAAAGACCAGGTTGGACTTAGTGATACATAGTAAACAAAAAACAGATCAGAGAAAGGTTATGAAAAAGAAAAATAAGAGTGTATACCGAAAAATAAATAAATTTTTTAATAAGAAAGCAAAAAAAAGTTTGGCTTTATTAGGTTGTTTGCTCCACAAAAATGATTGAAGATGACACTTGGAAAGTATATCAAAATAATAAAAGGAAAAATTTAGATATTAGAAGATAAGAAAATTGCACTTACTATTAGAAAATTAAAAATTGGACAGGTAGAAAATAAAATTTTATAATTGGACCACAGGAGGTAATAAAAACTAGACAAACTAAAATTATTAAAATTGAGAAAAATTACAAAATGAAAACTTCAAGATAAAGAAAGACAAAAATTAATAATAGATCGAAGAGAAATTTGAAGATAATGAAGAGTAGGGGGTGGCAGAAGCTGGTGACGAAAATGTAAACCACCAAGAAGAAGATTTACTTCTAGAAGTATAGAAGAAAAAACTCAGAAGCAATTTTATTTGGCATGATTAGAATTTATAAAACATTATTTTGATTTAATTTAATTTGAAAAGTTTGATTATTGTTTTGATTTAAAATTGTAAATTTTTTTTTTTATATTTATTCACGACAACAGGTTGTGAATTTTATAAATGAGCCTTGCGTCTTTGAAATAGCTTTGTTTAATAAGACCAAAAGTTCGTGTGCTTATTAATAATTTTTACATAAAAAACATTGTATATATAAAACATGACAAAAAAATTTATGGTTTGAACATTAATTATAACTAGTGTTCAATAAATAACTTTTATTACTACCCATCATAATCAAAATTGAAAAATTTCTAACAGTTTGATTGATTAAATACAAAGGATGAATGTAATGTAGATAAAAAATTGCAGTTTGTGCATGTTGATTACAAGATTAACCATATCAAAAATTTAAGCTCTCGTGGTTTTTACTATACAAAATCTAATACATTTTTGTATTATCATTAAATAACTTTTAGATTAATTTATTAAAATTATTATTGCCAATTAACTTAAAAAATATTTTTGAAACTTACCTATACGGGTATTTTTAAGCAATAGGAAAAATAAAAAAAGCAATATTTTAATTATTTATATTACATGTTTTCTAAATCTTTTTACTATTAGTATAAAACAATAATCCAAATTTAATAAACATATTCTCATCGTTAACAATATTGCAATTGATTTTCCTAATTAAAAAAATAAATTTAGGTATTTAGGTAACACTTATTGTCATTAAAAAATGCAATACATATAATTGTTATATTAGAGTTGTAAAACTTTCCATATTGCCTATGTACAATATTTATATAATTATTTTAAACAGATACCTACAGATATAAAAACATTAGTTAAAATAAAAATGGCCACATTAAAAAAATTGTAAGGCAGTAACAATGATGCCGTTGTTGTCTTCTTCTTCATTACATAATCAATTTATACATTTTTACATATTTAATTGCTACCTCGACATGGCAAGACCAATTAAAAATTATAACACAATTTTAAAAATGGCACAGTCAATTATAAATAACACAATGTAATAATGATTGTCATTAAAATTTAACAGGAATGAAAATATTAAAATTTACATCTAGAAAAAAGACGCAATAAAAATATACACTTAAAAAACAATTTTAAAAAGTTTCCGGAAACTCTTTCGTAACAATTTCAATAATAATCATTTAAATTACTTCAAAAATGAGTATCCCAGCCAGTAGTATCATCTGGCGGTTGCCCGTCTGCGTCAGGTGGATATTCATCAAAATTCGAGGTATCTGTTACGTGTTTGACTTCGGGAATTATGGGAGGTATTAACGTTCTATTACACAAACCTTCCCAATTAAAACCATCAAACCATCTAAAAATAAAGAGAATATTGATGAACAAATAAAAGTAGTTTCCAATTTGATACTTACTTGTGCTTTTGAATTTCACTAATTCCACCTTTTTGGTATCCTAATCTTTCGGCAGGATTGTCCCTACATAATTTTTTTATAAGTGCTTGAGCATTTCTAGTAATATTTCGAGGAAAATCTATAGCGTCGATTCCTTTCAATATAATATTGTAAGTTTTCATAGGATCGGCACCGGTGAAAGGAGGCGTTCCGGTTAATAACTCAAACATAAGTACGCCGAGTGACCAATAATCCGCACTTATGTCATGACCCTTATTTAATATTACTTCTGGCGCAACATATTCTGGTGTTCCACAAAAGGTCCAAGTTTTTCTACCGCTTTGTAATTTTTTCGCAAAACCGAAATCAACCAATTTAACGTAACCATTAGTGTCCAACAATAAATTTTCGGGTTTTAAGTCTCTATAGATTATATTTCTAGAATGTAGGTAGTCGAAAGCTTCCACAACGCAAGCCGTATAAAAACGAGTCGTTCCGTCATCAAAGTGACCTTTGTCACGCAAAACTGTCCACAATTCACCTCCCAAACAACTTTCCATTAACATATACAAGTATTTTCGATCTTTGAAAGTTCTATACAATTTAACAATAAAATCACAATTGGCTTCGCCCATAATTTCCTTTTCGGACTTAATGTGCTCTTGTTGCCTCGTTTCGACAATTTGGGCCTTTTTCATTTGCTTTAATGCAAAAGCTCGACTAGCATCACCTTGAATTTGCACAAGTTCCACTCTTCCAAAACCACCCACACCCAATGTTGCCAAAATTCGAAGATCGGCAAGGCGTACGGAGTCAAATTCTTTGTTTTCCCTATACAAAATAAAATAATATTTTATTACATTGAAATATTTTCAATTCTTACTTAATTTCAATGCAAAAATAACTTACCCGTTGATCTGTTTATCCAAGTTAGCAAAATAAAGTTTGAACAATTTTAGTTTTAACAAAATACAAATAAAAAAGAATTTACCTTTTCCTTTCTTCTCCTTCCTCTTCGTAATTTCTTTTAATTTCATCTAAGTTGGATATCAATTGAGTAAAGGTTTCTTGATCAATTACCAAGCACGAAACACCTTCTGGATCATCACAGATAATATTTGCCGTACGAAGATCGTCACTGCAATGAAATCCGTTGTAATAAAATAGATTATTTAAAAAAATAGTATACGTACCCTTGTAGAGCTTTTTCGCCAAAAAAGTCTCCCTTCCCCAACATACGAATAAATTTTTCGTCGAGAGAGTTTGGTTGTTTCATAGTAACTTTAACGCGCCCTTTGCTGATTATGAAAAACGTATCGCCTCTTGCGCCTTGTCTAATGATATAATCGCCATATGCATAGAATGTTTCTTCCAAAACATCGGATATTTTAATTAAAGTGTCTTCTGGCAAATTCTTGAAAATCGGTACGCTAAATACATTGAGTGTTAATAATCAAGTTCTAATGTGCGGTTTACAGTTTAAGGATTCTACACTCTGTTCACCCAGGATCAGTGCAAAATTCTTAAACTGTAGATAAATATTATACCGTTTTATATCCATAATAAAATAAATTAAGTTATATTATTTTTCTTAAAGTTTGTCCTATTAACTCGGTAATGAAATTTTAAAGAACGTTCTGTTCCGAATTTCTAGACAACGCAAGTATATGAGCTAGCAGCTAGAAAAATCTGCGACACTTTTGACTACTTTAGAAAATATAATATAGATAACTTATGATACGCTATGGTAATTATATAAAATAATACCAACTAATATATAAAAAAACCAAGTACCTTCTTAAGAAATCGGTATATTCGGCTTGCCGGATTAATCCGGTTCGCATCATGATGGTTTGAAAACATTGTCTTTCTATAGCCCATAATTTGCAATCTGTTGCGGCTTTAATAGTAGCAGTTCGTTTGCAATTGTAAAGAATTGCAAGTTCTCCTAACACTTTGCCCGGTGCTAAGGTACTCAGGTACTTATTTTCTCTAGAAACTTCTACTCGTCCCTCTAAAACAAAAAAAAATAAAATTAATATTACTTTATTAGTTAGTAATAGTAAATAAAATTAAATTAATTGAATTGCATTATTTGCAATAAATGTTGATAATAAACATAATAATTATTGAATAATCATAATTTTTTTGTAAAATTTACTCATTATTTATTTATTATTTAATTTATTTTTATTTAAAACAAACATTACATAAAACGTTAAGCGCTTTTCTTTCTTATTCGCAAAATTATTTATTATAATAACGGAATCAAAATTTTAGCCTTTCTTCACCAGTAGAATTTCTTAAAAAAATTTTTATTCGTTTTAAACTAGAAAAACTTTTTTCGGCAGTTGCAATGCATATTGCAAATATTTTTAATAGTTCTGATATTGGAAAAAAATTCTTCAGTACATTTTGCCAATGTATCTAATGAATTATTTGAAAAATCGTTCACATTTAATCATATTTGTTTCCAGAAATCGAATTCTTCTTCAAGAATTGCTGAGTATACCTCCTCTTTAAAATATACCTATTTTATTTTCGAAACTCAAATTTTTTACTTTCAAAGAATTTTTTCTTTTGAACATTTCGGGGAGGGAGGGAAGGTCACGTGCCCCTAGGCGCCACCGTGGCTACGGTCTTGCACAATATAGTTTATAATTCATAGTTTAAAAATACAAAATACTTAGAAAACTTATATTTAATTAAAATATAAAATATAGGTATTAAACATTTGTATTTAAAATACAAAAGTACAAAATGTATGTTAAGTATAATTTCTTTTAAGTGCACCCCTTTATCAATGGACGAGGAAAAGTACCGATTGCGCAATTAGAAACCAAAATTCAAATAAAAACATTTTTAAAAGATTGAATCATTTGTTCATTCTTTAGTCCTTATTCTTATTAGTGTTGGGTCCAGAGGGTGCTCAAATAGCAAAAAAAATTTATAGGCATAATTTTTTCCAGTATTTACTTAGGAAGTTTAATTAATTTAAAAGTTTAAATTAATTAATGCTGTTCCGCTACTATCCTGATATCTTGCTATATGTTAATTAATTTTGCTACTGTACCAAATTATTTAGTGCTGTTTCCCCCTAAAAATTTTTATTTCGAGTTGATAATAATTTATTATATATTTAAAATTTATTTTATATAATATTATTATTGTAAAATTACTTTTAAAAAATTACAGACGGACACGGAACCAAATCATAAGGCTATACTGCGTGTGGAAGTCTAGTTGCGGCTTTTAAACAAAGTTTATAACATCAAACATGCAGTTAAAATTACAATATTTTAATGTTTAGTTATGTTTACTATTAAAATTTCTAATTTTACAATATGCAGTTAAATTACCATGTAATTACTCGAAAAATTGCTTTTTAAGTAGTTTTGCATCAAATTAAGCGCTATAACAGAGAATGGGCAAAAATACCTGGCACTTGCAGGCATCGTGCAATGTTTTCAAACAATTCTAATTAATTGATTTATGGTTCATGTAGTGAAACTTGATAGTAACATATTATTATACCTATTTCAAAGCTTTTTCTTATTTTATTTTAGAATTACCAAAAAATGCGCTCAACATTTATAAAAACTAAAATACGAAAAATATAATTAAGATAATTTTGCCAAAAGCAACTACTATAATAATTATGAAAAACTGAATGTTATTTTGTAATTTTAAATATTTTTTTCATAATAAACAATAAAGATTAAATCGACATTTATTTTGGCTTTTGAAAAATCATTTTGAACATTTTGTCGAAAAAAAATTTTTTTTTAATAAAAAATGTTTTAAACGTTGAAGTGCAATTCTCTCACTTTGTATAATTTTATTTTATATTATAATAAAAACAAAAAATTACTGACGATTCATTGTTATGTGATGCAGTTATGGCAAACTTGGTGCACATTTTATGTTTATCTACTTCCGGTAAATAAATGCGTACTTATCTCCATCAAATGGCGTGGATATGATCGCGGTTACTTACTGCATTGATTAATATTTGTAAAATTCCCAAGGGAGGTAATATTATCTGACGTTTATATATTGACATATGTAATACCGGCACTAACTACAATAACTACACGACAAGCACATAAACATGAATAAAATAAAATAAAATACTGTATTTCATATTTCTTTTTTGATTTCGCCGGCAATCGTTGTTCTACAAGCTTTGCCGCGGCTTCATCAACATCAAAAGTATCAACCATGTTAATGAAATTACACAATTTTTTTTGACAAATTACTCATTTGTTTTATTTTTCAATCACTAGATTTCTCATAACTTGTATAACTTTATTTGTTTCAATCGAGTTTTCATCAATATTTCTTGGAGTTAGGGCGCGCTAATTAATGCATCTGGTAGCGAGAACATTACCCTCGGCGGGGGGGGGGGGGGGGGGGAGGCGGGGGGGGGGGGGGACATTTTTGAGTTATTTTTTCGATATCTTGTCTCGTTTTCGAGATAAACAGCTTTTTATGTTTTCATTTGTCAAGTGTAAATTATTTTAATTATTATTTATTATTAAATGCTATTTAAACAAGGAAGTAGATAAAATAGTATATCAAACTTGTGAGATAACGATGCATTACCGGACTCATGATTCAAAAGCCCTCGGGCCTACGGCCCTCTGGCTTTTAAATCTTTCGCCGGTAATGCATCTCATATCTCCCGCGTAGATAATATACTATTGCCTATATAATATAAAATATTAATATACGGAATTAAGTTATGTATTATTATATTTACATACACATTTGATTGATAAATATAATAAATTTATTATCTGCATCCGAGAAGTCAATATTATCAATTTTACAGAAAAACAATATTTAAGTTTCAATGTTTTTTTAATTGCACATTAAAATTATATACTTACATCCGTATTCATAAAAATTTCTTAAAGTGTCGCTTATGCTGGCCACTCACACTACGATCTACCGGAGATGTTACCTGTGCAGGTTTACCGGAATGGTGAATGGGGACGTTCGGTGTACCGGAGCGGTCTTCAGTTCATTTCGCGATGGCATCGATTGAAGACCATGACGCATTGGCATTGATAGGCCAGTGCCTTCTTTTTCTAGTAGAAAACAACTGACACGACCTGCGCAGGTGACCGGAGTACATGCACACACGTACAGGTGTACCGTACGGTGTCGATGAAAAATATTATTTTTCGAATTTGCTCCGGTCGCCTGTACAGGTTAAAAAACCTGCACAGGTCCGTTGCCATAAACGCTCCGGTCTACCTGCGCAGGTACACCTGTACAGGTAGACCTCTCCGGTAAACCGTAGTGTGAGTGGCCAGCATTAGGAATGTTTTAGTTATAACACTATTATAGGTTATGGGTTATAGGTGATTGGTTGTTTTAGGTTATAAACCGCTTATATCAGTCTTATAACAGTGTTTTAGCGCTATTGAACGTTTATGAATAATGTTTTTTGACATTTTGCTTATAATAGCTTTATAAATCTGTTGTAACTTTTTATGAATACAGCTGTTATTATTTATTTTAAGTTTTCATGAATTCTAGCGTTTAATACAAAAAATCCCCCCCCTTTATTTTTATATTTTTTATAGTGAACTGTGCTAATTTAATAATAAATTATTTGTGCTGCGGAGGGTACGTTAAACCCTTGGTCCCCCCCCCCCCAGGTAGAAAATTTACCATAATTAACAATAAATTACAAGTAAAATTTTACTGTAAAATCGGTAAAATTCAAAATATCGTCGTTGAATTGTTTATGCAATTACGACAAAGTAAGCGTCATTAATTTGGTTAATGATCGTCAGTACAAGTGTTTCAATAGAGCTTGACGATAATGTAGCCGAACGAAGAAACGTAATGCTGTTTAGCATAGCATATTATGAAACGCATTTCCTCCGGACGTTAAAATTGGAATGCCTTTGGAGTAAAATTGAGATTTTAAGTTTTCTATTTCCAGTTTGGAACTTTTCTTTTTAAATTAATAAGAGAAACCTGGTTATGATTTGCATTTTTCATTCGAATACAAAAAAATTGATAATCATCAACGATTACCTCAATTTTTTATGCGTCTCCTATGACTACATAATTACCCTCCTGTTAAATTTACGCAGTAGAAACTACCGAAAATGCAATAGCATTAGAAATGTAATTAACAATGATTGACAGCAATTTACTAGAATTACGTGTGCACGATTTTCTAACTTGTCAGTCGGGAAGAATGTGAAACCTGTCCTGGTAAGGAAGAAATTACCCAAAAGTAGAAATTTGTCATCTGTTGAACGAGAATTGTTGTAAAGTACGCACCCATGCATAATAAATCAAGAATTGCACGTTAATTTCATAACTGGAAGTTGAACACAACAAACGAAAGTGTTTTATCATAAATTGGAATAATTCAAATTACGTGCTGAAGATGTTGAATGTAAACAAAACTTGGCGCTGTGAAAAATCAAGTGCACGAATTTCAAACATTTCAAGGTGGGATTAATAAACGCTCAACGCTTAATTAGAAAGCTATAAATTACTTACCCATATGAAATTAAATTATTGCGAATATCGTAATAAATTACGGAGGCAAAGTTTAGATTAAGTTTCGGCGTAAACACAATAATTTTCATATAGAATAAAGAATAATTAAAATGCCCATCACTTATTCATCATATGTAATCAATAATCTTTCAATAAATAACGTGATTTGGGTTCAGACCGAATTGTAATAGAAAGTGAATAAGATGGCAAGAGGTCAAATTGTAATTATAGAAATTTTTATTATTTACCATAATTTCTCTGCTATAAAAAATTTAGGTTTTATATTTTCTTGTAGTTTCACTTGGTTTTGTGTTGGGCTTCGTGGATCATATTTTACGATCGTGCCATATGAAAGTGAATCTTAGTTTCTGCTAATCCAATGAAGCATTCTATAAAACTACTTATAAAATTCTCTTCTCTATAATATTTCAAGATAATTAATTTTATCTAGTCAGAAGCCAAGCCATGCAAAAATTACTCATCGTGCATTTGCGAAATTAAACAAATACTTACTGGAAAGTAGTTATTTATAAGTAGTTATAGTTAGTCACGAAAAGTTAATAGAATTTTCGTAAATTATGAATACAAAAAAAAAATTTGTTCCTAACTGTAATTTATGTTATGTGCAACGTTTCGACCAGAACTTTTTAGATTTTGACGCATCGAATGGTACGGAAAAAAATAAATCCTAATAATTTTTAATTGATCCAAAATTCCAACCACATGGGAGTGTGGAAGAAGTCAAACAGGAAATCATTAATTAGAATATTAATACGAGTAGGTAACATATAAAAGTGAAAATAAATTTGTAATGCGCCTAATCGAACCAATTAAAAATAATTAATAAATCTTTTCGTACAATCAACAAAAACAAGTAACTTGAGCATAATAATAATTCATAACTGCAATGTGCGAAAGAGAGAAAACGAAATTATTAATAAAAAACCAGTTAGTTAAATCAACAACTTTAACAAATCGTTTAATAATCGCATCTCAAGCAAAACAAATTAAAACAATGAAAGCTGTGGGAAAATAATAAGTTTTCAATGTTATTGTTAAAACGAGCAAGCATTCCGTAGGCTAAATATCACGAGAAAAAATGGGCTGATATAGTGAATTTCAAAAACTCGATAGGATTTACTTTCTTTGACTAAATAGAAAGCGCATCGATTGGCCTTTGAACTTCAATCTTATAAAAGAATTAAACGAAGGCAATTGAACCTACAAGTTATACAGGATTTCTAAACCTACATCCTCGTTTAAGGTAAAGATTGTTAAATAAATCGAAAGTGATGTTAAACTAATTAAGATTAAATTAACGATCAATTAATAAAATTAAATCGCTGATTTTTAATTAAAAATAAATAAAAGAAAAAATACCACGTTTGTTCTTGACCATTCGGGATACACCATAAAAAGTAAACTGGAATTTCAAAAATTTACTAGCTTCATTGTATGGAAATGCAATTGTTACAAAAATTAAGTAATACAAAGATTCTAATTTAAAAAAAAATAAAATATAAAATGCAGGCATAGAACGACGTTTAATTTTGTTGGAACATGCAATTGAAACAAATTTTAATAATTATGTACAAATATATTTCAAAATTGTAGTGCATTGCAGGTATCAAAATTGCACATAATAATTTCATATCTTGCAATCTAAATGCGATAAATAGTAAAAAAGATTACCGGAAAATACTATGCGTGTAAATTTTCTAAACAATTTTGAAAATCGAAAAACACCCAAGACTGCTATTCGAAATTCCTAGTTGGAAAAAATCAGTCATCTTTGGTGTTTTCCCTGTCTCCTCTACTATTGAAGTTTATTAGTTCCGAGATCATTAGCATGATTCGTTCTATTTGGGTGCTAACCTGGCTAGAAAACCCCCAATTGATATCAAATAATTCGATTGTAGCAGCGTAGTGAAGTTCAGATTCGAACGTGAAAATTCATATTTCTAGCTTTACACATTGCTGATCGGTGGTAGCTCTAACTTTTTCAAGCTCTGAAGCCAAAGATATTGTGATATTCCAAAACATTTTTTAATTTCTTTGAGATCTGTTGATCTATTCGCCAGAATGGCATCTACTTTTTTTGTGATCAAGATAGTTGGAACGAATTTAGAATAAGTCTATGGTGCTGAAGTCAAATAGGACCTCAGTTTTCTAATTTTTGAAAAAATGAAGTAGGAACGTTTGCGAAAGATTAATTCGCGGTTTAACGCAGGTAATTTACTGTAAGAATTGCTTAAAACATAGTGAATATAAAAACATTAAAATAAAAAAAGCAATTTTGGTAGTGAATTACCTGCAGTTTTGCTGTTTATTTTGTAAAAACCTGGGTTAAAACAATTTTTACAGCGCTGTGTGCTCATCACTATAATAGGTTATAGGCCCAAATAGTTGGCGTACTTTTCAATGCGATACATCGCTTTTCTATGGCTCTTCAAACATTAATCGAAATTAAAACTTGGTTTAATTTCGTAATCAGTATACAAATAGAAAAAAAGAGAGCGGGGAAAATGTAGTTCTGGTTATAGGTTTTTTTTTCGATAGAGAAACTTTAATTGTACCACCAGACTTATTTTATAGTGTTTCGACGTAAACTTGCGACGTTTTGACATGGAATCCATATATTAATAGGTAGAGCCGAGGGTCTGCAAATTTTTTCGATAGAAAAACTTTAAATTACATCTGAACGAAACCGGGCACGTCGACTAGTTATTTATTATGGGGAGGTCTCAAACGGGGGCGTGAAGTTTTTGTTTCATTTATTTACTAATTAAAAAATAGATTAAATACTCACCAATTTGTAAGCAATTCTGAAGCAGGGAAATATTCATATACATCCTTAATCCAACTGCACGATAATTTAAAATATTCTTATTAATTAAAATGATAATGAACTATCAGCCTTGTTCGCAACGAAAAATACCAGTTACGACCCTTGCTTCATAAACTATTACATTTATAAAGTAAAAGTATTAATGCCACACGTCAATGCAATGAAGCAAATAAATAAAGCCGTATAATTAATGTCAATAATTTAATTATTTTTTATTATCCGTTCTTATCAATTCTTACCGTAACGAAATTCAATTGAAATCGAAATTATAAAATAAATTTCGTATTGTTCATTTTAATTTGTATGTATTGCAAAATTAGTATACACATACAATTGCTTACATGTAATAAAAGAAATCAAAGTTATGTTTTTGAAAGATATTATTAAATAAAGATTTTGTTGGTCAAAATTAGTTACACTTAAAATTTTATCTTGATTGGTTCCACTTAAAAATTGAAGAGAAAGCCAAATCGAAATTCATAATTCTTGTAATGAAATAAATTGCAACTTCGTTAAACAAATTACGAACTTAGATTAATTAAGATATTTCAAAATGGGACAATTCTAACAGATTTAGAGAAAAAAAAAGAATAATCGCTTTATATTGACTCTTGGTCCTACAACTTCGCCTGTTGTACTAGTAACCAATTGAAGCAGAAAGGTGATACATCAAAAAATTAACCTCCGATATATCGGCTCAAGTTTCTCTTTCTTTTTGTTCAATTGAATTAAGTAATTTGTACTGAATCGTGATTTTGCTTATTGATCTCAATTTACCTATGAAAAGAATATCTTCTTTACTCATTGGATAAAACTTGTTTTGAGATCATCCATAACTGAATATTACGATTACATGAACAGTCATGTTAAGTATCTTGAGAAACATAATAAAACGAAGTTCTAATTGTAGTGCCCAATACAACATAAATTAAAAAAAAATAATTATAATATGATTGTATATTATATTGAGATCGATAATTCGCTTTGTGTAACTGGATAATCAATAATTTGCAAAAAAAATCATCGATAACTGCCGTGGGAAAAAAACCATTCAATGCTAAATTCAATAATTATTTTTATTGTTACAAGCCAGTTTACAAGGCTACTTTAGATTCCTTCAAACCAAGAGATCGTTATGAAAGTCGTTTGCTGCAACGACCAAGTCCAATTTATTGGATAAAATAACAGACCAAATTCCAAAACTTGCAACTACCAACCAGTGCACTGGAATAAATTTAATTGAAATAATATTGCTAAATGATTTTGTTTACTTATAGTTCATTGCTTTCAGAAAGTTTTCAGTTGTGAAACTTATTAGAAAAGCTTCAGGTAAATTTATTTTAATTAATTACTATTTTAATTAACGTTATCTAACACTTTACACTCCATAATACCTATACTTATAGGGTGTTTCTAAAATTTCTCTATTTTTCTTATAAACTTTCGGACTTTAAAATTGAAGCGTTGAGAACAATAATGGCCTAAGCCACAAATTCAATTTCCCGTGAAAATATGTAACACTTCTTGGCGAGGAACTTACCCCGTAAGTTAAGAAACATCCTGTACAATAAGTTCCATAATTATTTAGATGAAAAGCAACTAATCACAAAGTGTATCAAAAAATTGTATATTTAAATGCAATTGCGAAATTATCTGTTAATTACTCTTACACAACATTGTTATAATTTCACTTTCAATTATTTTTTATTATTTGGAACTAATGGACAAATCGCTAGCAACAATATCTATTTAAAATCCGATTTATCAGAAAATTAAGCATGTAATTTTAAAAATTAAGCATTTAGTATAATTTCTTATTTTCAGGTTATATCGTAATGTAAATTTAAGCTCTGTAAAAATGATAAGCATCTACGCCATTGTAGTTATATAACCATGATTATCTTAACAAGTCAAGAACTTGAGCTAGTTGTTCGACCTGTTCAAATTTCTTTTCAAATGAAGGAATAGGTACAGAACTACGGACTACTAAAAAGTAAGAAAAGGTGTTATTTCTGCGGCGCGGACACTTTCACAAAGAAAGAATTGATTGGGTATTGTAATTTTTATAATGATATTTTTATTATCACTTCTCATTATTTATTTAATTTTAATGTTGTCAATTCTAACTATAGGTAGTTTCTCATAGCGATTAGATAGTGAAAAAGAGAGTGTTATCAACAAAAATGATGTTATATTGACGGAATCAACAGTCCAGCAGTAAAATTATGGATAAATCTACTTGAAATAATGTTTGAGCACTTAAAACCATCCATAAGAAAGAACAAATACAATAGGTGCGATTAGTTTGTTCGACCTTAACACGAAATTCTACATTTTTCATAAAATATTTGTTTTAATATTTTAATTATTCATAGTTTACATTGACGTCAAGGTTAAACTAAATAATTATCTGGATCTATTTTAGGAATAAGTGGAACATCTTCAAGCCCATTCCAGTTTTTATTTAGGCAGTCAGTCAATAACCCTATTTGAGGTGCTGAAGCATTTGATTATGCAGACTGGAAGGTAGTCAGCCAATACAAATACACTGTAGTAAACAGGTAACAAATAAGGCTTACCAAAAAAGAACAATATCTAGTAAACTTGTACTAAAACACCCGAGATAAGTGTGGGTGCTTCCTAATAAATGAGTTAACAAAAGATAACCAGTTGTAACTAAAAAAAAAAAGAAAAGAAAAAAGTACACGAAACAACATTGCAAAATATATATTTTGTAAAAATTAAAATTTATCCGCTCCTAAATAATTTAATTTTTTATTTTGGTTGTTATACATGTGGTTGTGTTGACATCGAGTGATGATGAGAAAAATTTTCAAGGGTACACAGTTTCTAGTACGTAAATTTTTTTATATTATATAATCTACTATTATGTATGTTACAACATAAACGCAATAAATAAAAGTAATGTAAAAAAACTCGGGTTTGATGACACTAAATTGAAATTTAAAAATTTTTAAAATACAGACCATCCTGTAAGGCGATAGTTTCCAATATTATAACAAATTAATATTCAATGATTAAAATTCTTATAACCATGTAATCATAATATGAACGAGTAAATCAAAAAGTTGAACCGATCGCTATGATTACTACTTGTGCTTATACGGCAATATATACTGTGGATGATGAATATTAAAAATTCATATTAAAATAATACTGAAAAACGATTAAGTTTTTTATTTATTTACTACATTTTAGATTACCGGTTTCGCCGTGCAAGCATCGTCAGATCCAATAAGTCTGAATGTAATTATAAACTTTTTTCTCATGTATAAATAAATATTGTAATAAAAACCCATCACATTTAATAATGCATAACGAAAGCATTTACTGAAAACACTTAATTTATTTAAAATATATTTTATGCATGATAAATAAATTACATAAATTATATTTTAAACAAATTAAGTATTTTCGGTGAATGTATTCGTTGTGTATTATTAAATGTGATAGTACTTATTTAATAATATTTATATAAATAAGAAAAAAGTTTTATATTCTGATTTGTTATAAACAAAATTTATTTTGAAAAGCTCGTTACATTAAAAGTTAGGGGCATATGATACGTAGCAATTTTTTACATTAAATTGTTAATGTGCAAAAGTTCAAAACCCGTTTTTGTACAGAACAGATTTTTAAACGGTTAGTTTTGTTTAGTGTAAATACATTTTTTTTAAATTTATATTTAATATTTGTTTATATTTTCCATTATTTTATATTACTAGATTGCTCAGGTTGTGGGGCCTCAAGGCCGCATTTTTTCAGATAGATACAATAAGTATGAAATTCAGGTTATATACAATTCTACGGATATTTTTGTGAAACAGAAGAGATTATTTAAGAAATATGATTCAGCAGAAGTCCTGAAATTTAGCTAATATAGCTATGCTGGTTGAGAGATTTCTCTGCATTACAGTCGTGTCGTTTTTTCGTCTCTTGAAATACACAGCATGATTCTAGCCTATGCATGCGATTCGCATTTAAAGTGTTTTCAGTTTCTCAAAATATACTATATCACATGCTGGGCTTCAAACCATGGAAAACGTAATATGTTAGTTGCGTTTCAGAAGAATTTTCTTGAGCAATTATCTCGGTTTAGTCTTTCTACGCTCGAATTCAAACTGGAAACTCGGTTTAACAGAGAATTACTTAGCCGCCCGCTAAATTTAGTTGCCATCTTAAGGAGTACTTAACCCTGTTAAAAGTACACCTTGTACTTTTTTATTGAAATTTTGTAAGTTTGAATTTTAATTTGATAGTTTGAAAAGAGTGCAAGGTGAGGAAGAAAAAGGTTATGAAAGGGTTTTTTTTGGCCAACTATGGCCGACAGTGGGTGTGAAATTTTGCATTCCCGCTGAGTCGTGATTTTTTATACCAAATTTTCGATATTGTGAGTAATATTTTATTATAATTGAATAAAGTAATTTTGAAGCGTATGCCATTATTGCGTATTTTTGAAATTTAAATTTATTTGGAGTTGTTTGATATTTTGCTGCCGAATGGTAGTAGTTTGATTGATTATTTTGGAAGAAGAATAATTGAAATAATAAATTTATATTTGGACTGTTGTAAATGAGAAAGTAAAATTAAAAATTTATAAGACTAGCGAGTGTATTGGAAGATATCACGTTTGGCTGATAATTGAAAATCGTGAGTTCGATACTAGAAGCGAAGTTCAATTTTTGAATATAAAATAATTGTGATTGAAATTTAAAAAATTTTTATGAAGAGGAAATTTTGTGATATTGAAATTAACTAGAATATTTTTTTTGAGAACCCACCCTGAAACTGATCGTCAAATCTCCCGAATTGAGAGGTTGTGCCGCGGTACTTTTTATAAAAGGAGCGAAGAAAGATATTTTCAACATCTACCTCATTAAAATACATAATATTATACTCGTACAATAAAATTAACAATTATTAATTCAAGAGTGTTACTCCAACCCGTTACAAGTAACCCTGAAGTCGAAGCATTCCAAACATTTTTCTAATATTTAGTGGTTCTAAATCGACTCCGGCGGTCATTGATCTAATAGTTAGAGTGTTGGACTACCGATGCCAAGGTACTCGGGTCAAGCCCAGAAAAAGTCAGCGAAAATCATTTTCCAACTTTGTTTCATATTATAACCGTTGTACTTTGAAGAGTACATGAAGCCATTGGTCTCAACATCAAAAACAGGTTAAAAATCGCCCCTTTCTGGCGTTGTACGAGGTCACTCAAAAACTTCGGTTATTGTCATTACTTCAACCCTCCAGTGAACATTGACGTACTATGTTCACTAGTTGAGTTACGGATAGAAAGTTCTTGGGATGCGAACCGGATAGTAAGGCCAAGCGATCAAAAGATAATAGTAGGTTCTTTATACTCAACGTTAGCTTGAAACATAGTATATGGCAAAGGAAGAAACAGCTGAAGGTTCAAAAATGGTAATCAACAGGAGTCAAGGAAGAACAGATGGCTAACCTAGTTGAAGGCTAATGGTTGCACTGTTTTTTCGATATTCAATAAAATTAACGATTTGTAACTAAATAGTTTATCACTTTTGTAACTAATGTTTCTTCAACTTACTAATCTTGTTTGAGAAAAAAAAAGTTAAGTTATAGTATTGAAAAAATTGTGTGGGAAGAAGTTGAAGTACCTGCGACTGCTGGAGTGGCCAAAATCGCTGTACTTATTCAACTGTCTTCACCTTTTATTGGGATTTTGTGTTTGATTGTTTATGATCTTACTATAAATAATTATTAAGTGTAAAAGTTGTTCATTTGATAAACGTTCACGGTCACAAAGACAGGATGGAAAAATTATTTATAAGTAAATTCCCGTGTAATGTGAAGAATCTAAGTTTCCGATAAAGAAAAGAATAAAACACATAAAATGTATGTGAGGTGATCCGGTTCATTATTATTCCAGGTGATAACCATTTCAACACCATAGATTGCCAACCATGGTATATCCAAATTTAATTTTGATTAAAGAATTAAACAATTGTAATTTCCACACGACATTTGATTTAATTAAATTCGCAGAGTAATTTTAAGGAATTTTAACATAGTACATGTAAAAATGAATAACTTGCCGTATTAATTTAATCTCTAGGAAATGAAAGTTGTGTTAATTTAATATAGAATGAATGATTCATTTATTATGTGGTAAACCACTATTCTTACCAATATAAATAAACCAGTTCATATTGAAACTTAAATAAGCCAAAAAAATGTAATTTAAATTATATTTTAATATTTAAAGTTTTTAAGAATTTAAAAAATGCTAAACGAAGTAAAGATTTAGTTGACGATAATGACCCAAATTAAATTAAAAATAATTTGAAATTTAAATAAAGAGCCAAATTTTTAATTTTTAAATAACAAAAAAAATACCGTTTTGAGAATTTCAAGATAAAATAATGTTTTTAAAAATAATGAAGTTTGTTACAACTCCCATGGTTGGAGCCCACGATGAACTGTAGGTCCCCTATGCGTATGACGTCCACCACAGACGGAATAAAAAAGAAAGCACCGTCAAGATCAGAGAATTTCTCTCATTAAATTAATAATTCTAGTGACAAAGACTCAGAATATCATTGTTATTAGCTTTATCGATCATAAACGTTGTGATGGAATTGAAAATGTCAAAGTACTGCAATAATTCATTGCATTGGACACCTACACAATTTACAACACTTTGTATGCATTCATGAAAATAACAATATATAGCACTGTCTCAAAGGATTGGTCTTAATAAGAATTCAGGGTGTGCATCAAATTCATGTAACGTAGGTCTTGTAAATAAATGATAAATTAATAGAATAAGAAACATGTAGGAACGTACGTTATGAACTTAGCTCTGAGGTTATTTCCTCATGGACTCCACTTTTGTGGGAAATATTTAAAAGTACACTTTTGTGTACTTGTGACATTCTTTAATTAAAAAATATTTTAACAATTTATTGGACTCACCTTTAGCAGTTTTGCTATTGTCATGCTCATTATAGGACTCATTTTCGGTCTCATTAACGCAATTAGAAAAACTTCTTCTGTTTAGCAAATTACCGGTTCTTCTTTTACGTATCGCATAGGAATGAACAGGCACTATTAATTTTGGTCGAGGAATCGAAAATTCACTGTTTGGTTGAGTGCACATACTATTTTTACTATCAGATTTAATGGAGTGATTCTTCTTTTTGCTTTTAATCTGATGTGAACCATTGTGCACGATAATGGCTTTTTCTCCGTTAACAATAGATTCCGAACTTTTATTTTCGCTTTTATATAAGTCGTAAATATACTCTTCATAATCGTTATGAGAATTTGAAGATTCGTAAGAATTTTTAATGTTGTGTAATTCGGAACTACTGTCACTTTCTGTGGAGCTGCAGCATATATTTCTTGGTGGAATTCGTTGTCGTACCTTCTTTGGCGCTTCGTAATAACCGCTATCGTTTCTATCTAAAGATACTTCTCCGTAAGTTCGCGAAGAAGTAAGTTGTAAATTTTTAAATTGTTGATCACACGATAAAACACCTGAATTTTTTCGAGAATACATTCTTCCGCCACTTTTGTTGTCTGATTCTTGTTCGGAAAAATCGGTATCGACTCCCGATGACTGTTGCAGTACATTCGCAAATGCTTTAGCGTTACCTTTACTGTTATTGCTGGACTGAAGTACGCTTTTAGAATCGGCAATTACTTGGTCCGAATTCATTACAACATACTTATTTTGGTCGTCGATCCATTCGTTTACTCTTTCTTGAACCTGATCGTCGTCCGTTTCGCTGAAGCTCTCCTTGGCAATTTCAACTTTTGGAATAGCATTTTTTTGAGGAAAAGCGTACAATGCAGATTCAAAATTTAAACTTTCGTTTAAGTTATTCTTAAAATTTATGCGGGTGTCTAGTATGGGTTCCTCATCAGAATAAAAAATATTTGATTTGACATCGACGTTCAAACCAATTTCCGTACTTTTATTGTTAAACCTGACCGACTTCTTAGTTTGCTTTTCGTAATCGATATTTTCGACCGGTATTGGTTTTGGTAATTTGGTTCTAGGTTTCGGTTTAGGTCTAAATTCTTCTTTGTTGTTTTGCACATTCAATTGTTCATTTATTTGGACGGTGGGTTTTTCGATTTTATTTTCTTTGTTGGGTAAGGTCGAGTAAATGTTACCATTGTAAATATTGGAATCCTCGGTCACCTCTTTCCGAACTTTCTTCGAACGTGGTAATGTGGAATAACAATCGGAATAGAAGCTATAGGTGTCGTCATCCTTTTTATTTCTTGAATTAATTTTAGATAAAATTTTTTCGCTATGATACTTTGTGCGTACGCTTCCGGAACTGTTACTTCTGTTACTTGAGATTTCATCTTTCACGTCGGGCATTCCTATTAATTTATTCTGATAACGGCCTAATCTTGACAAAGTGGTACAAGCAAACCCATTTCCATTAAAACAATCTAAAGAGGTACCGGAAGAAAGAGATCTTTGTGTGTCCAACCAGTTAGCTTCGTACTGCAAACCTAATACGTGATTAGGTACGTCCATCTCTAACCATGATGGATCGTCCATAACGGCTTTACCTGGATAATGTTTAATCTTCATTTCAACGTGGCTGATTTCACAAATTTATGCCATAACTTCAGAATTGCTTCCAAACCTACAAATTGTTATTTGTTACACACAATTAAATTTTGTAATCTGTTAAAATTTTGGCACTCTCATAAACGTAATCTACCTGAAAACATTCTAGATTCCCATTTTGAAAACGGTAGTTCAAGTAAATTAAAAATACATTATAGCGGTTAGAAATTTGTATCCGTTTAATGTGGTCGAAATAATAACCAACATAAAAGTAAATCTAATTGCACGCACAATACGATTTTATGAAAAACCACGAACAGCGAGTTTTCGTTTTTCGTTTAAACACTTAATTATTAAAATGCAAACCCATACAATTAATAGGCAAATTTAATGACAGTTAAAAAAACAAAAAACAGTAAATATTCCTTTTAAAAGTAGCGAATAGCAGTACTAATTTCCAAATCGATATAAATTTTATTAAAATTTAGACTTATAACTGTTTCATCGCGACCTTAACATTTTAAATTTATTAATATTCATTCCTAGGTAGGTAGTAAATTAATCCAGTTGAACTCTATTTCTGTCAGTTTCAAAAAATTAAAAATTTCTCAAAAAGTTATTTTTTTACTTAAACCCTTCAGTTTGGCAAAATGGTTTTTAACAAAATTCAAATTAGTCAATAATATTGCTCAACAAACGTAGTTTTCATATTTTTCCAGTGGAACACTCAATTGTGGCTTAGGGGTTGGTTTTAAACAAATGTTGATTATAACCTTTCTTTGGAAGAATTTCATAATAAATAACTTTAATTTGAAACATTTTTTGATATGATTGATTGTTCATGAGATATTTAGAACAAACAGGTTTTTCGCCGCCATTTCCCAAGACAGAAGTTCGCAGGCGGTTGACTATTAGGAAAAACACCTTAGATTTGGTTCGATAGATTTGTCGCTGTTCCGGTCCAGACCTTAAGAAGACGAAAAATAAAACACGATAAGATGTCAACGGAACCAACAAAGCTAATTGATCTGATGAACAATTTTACAAGTGCAGTTATATTAATTATTACAATCTTTAACTTGAAAAGTTATAATTCCGTATATAGATAAATGCAGTTATCCTTGCAATATACATTCTACACCGAGAGTAATAAAACAAGTTTAAATGGCATGAACGTCTGTGGTCAAATTAATGGTCACGCTGTTAAAACTAAAAGTGCACGAACTAAGTATGCCATAGATGTTGTAACCCTTTTGTACTTTCTATATACTACAAAATTCGCCTACGCTTCTTAATTAACAATGCAAAACAATTAGAAAAATCTAAATCAAAATTTTCATTTCTAAATTTCTTACTTAATTGTCGAGAAAATTTGTCACGCTTCCAATTTAAATGTTCCGGATCGAAATTTTGATAACAGTTAAAACGTGAGAGTGTGTGATAGATGAAGGGGAATAAACCTTTCGATTAAGCTTTTAGAAATTCTCAACGAATCGGCTTGCAATATATTTTCAAGCCAAAAACTGAAAGTGCAATTAGGTCGTGGTCATTGTTTACGTATTTCCTTGTAAATATAATAATAATTACGTCACAAAAGAAAACACTGTTCTTTTCAAATTGCCCATCAAGAAAGATGAGTAGGTACAGTATTTCCAAAAATTAATCATACCAATATATGGAAAAGTATTGTTTATTTGAAATCAACATAGAATTGTATAGCAAGTGAAGATAGTAGATTAACATTCCAAGCAATTACATTTTAATATCTTTTAATTTGTCTTGAACATCAACAAAGTAGGTTAACGTACCAAACGAAACCATCGTTGTTAATTTGAAAATATTTTTCATACATAAAACTAACTTTTGAAGATTAATGAGGTGAAAATCCACAAGTTTCTATTCTCAAGTTACGCCCAAAATGTTTATAAAATGCCAGAAGTGTGTATATGCTAATTATTGTTTTTCTGATCGACCTATGCAGGAAATCAACAATACTTTCAAATATATCCCACAACAGCATTTTTCTATTATAGTTGACTATATTTTTAATCAATTTTTATTGGTCGTAATAATCGACTGCATCAGTTGATTAACTACGAAGAAAGCAAAATTAAGATTAATCAAGTATTCTTATTCACAGCGTAACCTACTTACATAATATTATGATATTACATGCGATGCGGGTGTATATTTATATTTTTAATTAATTTATTACAAAACTAGTCCATTACTTCGTATTTGTAATTTCGCTTGATGTATGTGTGAAAAAGATTAAAATCGAACTATTTAATTTACATACGGATATACGAGATTCTTCATTTTTAAGTTATCAAATATATAAATCGTTGCTGTAATTCTACTTAACTTCTAATGAAGGTAATTCACAAAATATTTTTAACTTTCAAAAAAAGTCCAAGACTGCAACATTAACTCCTTTTTTGATAGAAAAATTAATTAATTATTAATTTATTATTGCTTCAAACATTAATTAGGATAATCTTTAATGTTAAGGATATTAAAAGTAAAAGTTAAGTAATTTTTCAATACATTGAATAATGCAACAGAAGAAAAAATGTCAAGTTGAGAAGTTCATTAATAATAAACAGATATAAAAAAATAATTAAAAAATTTCCCTTTGCCCCACCCCGCTTTTGACTTGAAAAAATTGTTAATATATTTATAATAATTAATATTAACTATTAATTTTTACCAAAAATATTTTTTAATTTTTAACTTGCGTTGAAAAAAATTATAAAAATGATTTTATGAAATCCCCATTACTTGCAATTAAATTAGTCGCTTTTACAACGCCGTATAATAATACTATGAAAACTAACAGAAAAATATAACTGGTCTTCGTTTACAACTTGATTGCCATTTAACAAAGCAAATAACATTAATAAACTTATAAACTGGTAAAATTAACAGTTAAAAAGTAAAAACTGACTGCTACTGCTATTACAAAAAATTATATAAAAATGTGTTTCTCCAAACAGTTCACATTTAAATATAGAGAACTTTATAAACACAGTTGAGATTCCCACGATAACGAAATTTTTTCAAGTTTAAATATTATAAAGCAGCAAAATGAAATAAGTAAAAGATAAACTAACTAAACCCTCGTCAGCGTTGGTTAGCAAGTAATCGGGTTAATGCAAATATCGTGTAAATGCATTAAGCACCGTTACCTAACAAAGATAATTGTGAAAACGATTACTATTGTAAATTTAACAAAATTTTACCAATTGACTTTTTTAACAATAGGTAACTTTCCCAATGTGAAACAAAAAATATTAGTCAAAAAAATTGAAAGACCAGAAATGGCGCTTCACCAAATTAACATGTTAATTTAAAAAAACAACCTATCTAATAATTAAATTCTAATAGGTACATGTAATAATGAAAAACAATTTCCGCTCGAAAATTAATAACAAATTATAAATACATCACAGAAGCAAATCATCTTAATAGGAATCGAGAAAATTGGTAGTTTGAAATGAGTTCAGTAGATATGACCTTAATTTCACTTATCGTAAGAACAAAACTAATAACGAGATCGAAACAAAAATTGTCATTTTAAACCTAATAAACAATTACATGACCCCCCCCCCTTTATGTAACAAAACAAAAAAAAACTGTAGTATCTTATAGATTTTGTAATCCAAAAGCCATCTCAATTAGATCCGTTAAAAAGTGAGATGTACGCTAAAAAATTAAGTGAAAACGTGAGAATAATACAAACAGACGAGCAATTATAACATTAAATTCATTAGCACATTAATAATTGAGAATTCAAGTAAAATAGCAGACATTAACAAAGAAATTAAAAAACTAAGAAGAAGCAATAATCGGTTGCAGAAAAATTAAAATGACTTTCTATTAAATTACAGCCACCGTCATATGCCAATTTCCTTTTCCGACTTGCCCGAACATCTATTTTCTGATTTAATGTTTGAAGGGGGATGCTGTTACGACATTTAAGTAAGTAGTGCCACGCCTTTTAGTAATCACGGACCAAAGTTAAAACGGTACTTGGTACTTTTCAGCAGGCTAACAGTAGTTCTCACCACACAATCAGATATTGTAAAGCACAACAAAATACCTGCTATGTTTATTAATTTTTCGAAAGATAAAAATCTACAAATTATTTAGTGCGTCCACATTCGCGTTAGAAATCACTTAAAAATATAAATACCGGAACTAATTTGAACAAAATTATTCAGATTTCATTTTTTTACAAAGTGCCTGGAGAAATTCAACCGTCTAATTAAAATTCAAGATATATTTTGTTTAAAAATCAAAATTGCCTATGCACTTTCAGAATTGAATTTTAATAAATAGTCGATTAAATTATTAATTCGGTATTTTAAATAATGTTTTTTATAATATTGTGAAAGAAAATAATTTAATTTTTGGATTTATTCAGAAACGAAACGGATGCACATTTTTTGTATTTGAATAGATTAACGCTATAACAATAAATTACAAGGAAATTAGATTAAGAAATTTTTTGAATATAAAATTTTAGAAAATTTTCAAATTTCCGTTGACGAATTTTTCAAATAACATAATTTAATATATTAACTATAATTATAGCCATCAGCAGCGCCTTTTACTATCTTTACCATTAATAATAATTAGTAATTTTTATTAGCAGTTACGAAATCGATAGGAAGGAAATGTTTATCAACGAGAAACCATCATAAAAGTACGTAAAAGTTTATATTTTTCAGATCAAGTTTAATGATTTTCTACACTAATTTGCATAATATTATTAGCAATTTGACTTGATGAATTAAAACTTCCGTTTTATTAGCCATCCAAAACTATTTCTGGTTCTTTTCATTTAAATGTATTATTGTCAATATAATGGACCATACAATTAAAAATTGTGTTTGCGCATTCCTCCCGAAGCATAATTTTTTAAATTTATAACAATTCTATAGATATATTATGTTAAGTATCTCATGTGAAAAATTAAAATTACAAAAGATTTTTTTTGCAAAATTTAACTTTCTCGTTTTATTGAATTAAATAAACACGATTTAAAATAGCAAAAATGCATTTTTAGCATTTCCTTGTTACTATTTCGATATATTTTATTATAATATAATTAAATTTTAATTATTTTGTTTGTTTCGCACAAACGGGATGCGAATACAAGCTAAAATTAAATAAACATTAATGTAAATTTTTACGTACACAAATACAATTTGTTTAATGCTATTTATCCGGTTGTCATGGCAACGTGAAAAACCTTTAAAAAAAATCGGCGTGTGTAAGGGATTATTTTAATATGATTTTACGAATAGTACTAATTTTAATACACAAATAAAAAATTAGTTTTCTTTTGTTTTTGTGTTTACAGCATATTATGTATGCTTTAAAATTTACTGTCTATGATGGATTCCGCTACAAAACGAGAGGTTTTTGGTTTTTTGAAAATGTTTTCTAGTTTAAAACATTTTTTTTTGGTTTAAAACTTTTGTTTTAGAAGATTTTTTTTAAAAATCTAGTCAAAAACAGTTTAAAACAAAAAAATCATTTTTATTTATTTACTTCTGTTTGGATGAATGAACCGACCAATGCGAGATTGATTAGTATACAATGTAATTAACACCCCACTAGAAAAATTGTTTATATTATAGATAATAATTTATGTATATGTAATTTTATACTAACCAGGGAATAATGGGCTACCTCGATCCGAATTTTTATAATGGAAGAACCGACTTTTACCCCTAGGCGTAAAAAGTAGTCATTTTATTACTACTGATATAAATACTTAAAAACTAAAATAACATTCAAAAAATTGTAATAGTTTATTTTTATAAACCTACCCCGTCTTTGGTTTTATTATAAAAGAAATTAAAATTTAGAAGAAAATATGATAATAATTTCGATTTACTTTTACAATAATTCAAAAATAACTAGAGATATCTCGTGTCACATACATAGTACAGATCTTGGTTTATTATAATATTATGAATATGTACATAATGCAACTGAATTAAGTTTTAAATTTAAAATTAAAATTTGATCTACCGCAGACTTGAATCAATCACAGAATAAGGTCATAATGGCGTTCTTATATTTAAAGCTCTTAAATGAAAACGACTATAGAATATGATAAAATTCTGAACGACAAAAATAATTTAAATGCAACTGTCAAGTTCTTACAGTAATTTCGAACTGTATTCGCCAACGTGTTTACTCATAAATATTAGGTGGATTTTAGAATAACTTTAAAAGAGCAGTTTCTAATAAATAAGTTAGTGGCGAGCAAAACATATAACTTAGTAAAAAAAACAAAAAAACTGGGTTTTGCAAATAGGGAATGTTTAACTATATTTTACAAAGACTGCAATGAAAAACTGACATTGTCGAATTATGTTGTTAAGCAATGTTCTAAATAATATTCATGCATGGTTTCGTTTAAAAACCGTTACAAAATTTTCTGCAAATGTTAAAAAGCTATTCAAGCAAGCAATAGAATGGTAGGTACAAGAAGTAAACATAATAGCATCTCCGGTGTTTCTTAATCTTCAAAAGGTTAAACAGCAATTTAAAAATTATTGCAAAATTTTGCTAAAAATAACTTTTGGGGGCTAAAAATTATAATCTGAGGAAAGTGACCGTTTTAATTATGGACATATTTATTACAATTGACCTTGAATACTTTTAAATTCTAATCCAATTATATAATTTTATTTGAATTGTAAAATAATTTCTTGCAAATTAAAACTATTACACTTGACAGACTAATTAATTAGCAGCTTGAAATCGAAAAAAAATTAACCTTACAGAAAAGTAAGTACTTTTCTATGCAGTTGCATAATTTTGAATCAATATGAAAGGATTGTTACTATGAAGATAATCTGGCATTGAGTCTCGAAGCTGGAACAAATTTAAATAAATGGCCTTTCTAAAACTTGTACTTTGTCAAAGTCGTGTTTACACAAAAATCGAACAAGTTTTAATTTTGTATGCGAATTTGAGTAGGTTTGAATAATAAAATTTGATGAAATCTCCAATATTGCAATATAGAATGTCGGTAAAATGGCATAAATGAGTCATTAAAGGCCGTTTCGAACCCATTACGTCACAAATCCGCAGATAAAAAAACCATAAATAATTACTTCCAAGGTGATATCAATGGACATCCGGAATAATAGCAACCTCTATTAAAATTTTCTTAAAATATGGCATCATGTAGATAGGTTCAATAACCATATCTCAATTTATCGTTGAAGTACATAATTATAACTGGTTTTGGAAAAATATATTCCGAATTTTTCGGAAGTTGTCAACTCTTGATGGCGCCAAAAGTTTTGTAAATATGTAATTTCAATTTTTACCGTTGCTCTGTAACAAGTTGAAAAAATGCATACAAAAGACTGGAATTCCAAATTATTGGTTCTCAGCGGTAATTCCAAAGTAGATACTATAATTTGCATGGGAAACCTCAATAATGAAATGTCTAATGCAACTCTCCATGCCATTTAGTACATTAGAGCTTTGCTCTTTCTGCCTTGAGAAATATCTCCGGATGTGTTGGGTCCGTCCTCTTGGAGACAGGAGTGTTCTTAGGAAGTCTGCAACTTAATTGCAGATATAAAATCTAAATGAACAAAATGTGGGCAGACAGTAATTTCTTGACATTTCGGGCAATAAATTCAATTAAATAAGTGGAAACTTCCTCGCAGTAAAAATAGTAGTAAGAAAATTTTTTGACGTATGCTCCTTTCAATTAATCACCGCCAGTAGTATTATTTGCAAAAATTTTTACTTTCTATCCATAATTTTATTCAAAAAAGACTTTATTGGAAATCGAAAGTTATTAAAATATTATATTAGGAAATACAAAGAAAGTTCGCTTTCTTATAATTGATATTTTGCAACATAACATGTATTTATCATATTTATACATCAAACAATCCTTTTTACATAAATATTTATGAATATATTATAGATAGTAATAAATGACAACAAACTACTGATGTGGGATGAGCTAAATTTGAAATCATTGCAATGCATTTATGAGTATAATATTAAACACTCAAAAACTCTAAAACGACAAAATAATTATAATTTTATGGCGTAATTGTTTTACAATAATTATGTTTATAAATAGAAATGTAAATTATGATATGAATATTAATTCGAAGTTAAGATTTACGTAATTAGTAGTACAAATTAATGAATTTTTCCGTTAAAATTTCAATCTTTTGAGATAACCAAAATAAATTGTTAATGAGAACTTTGAAAGTATAACAAAAAAAAGATGCTAGCTTCAAATTTTTTAATGCATTCTTCAGCTACTGAACAATTATTCTAAAAAAATTAAGGTCACGACAGAAGCAATCGAATACACAAAATTGGAGCAATGAATTATTGGAATAAAAGACTTTCAATGGCAAACTTAATAAGTCAATAAACCGATTATTTGAAGATTTCATTCAGTGAAGAAGTAAATTTTGTTTCTGACATTGATTATAATATATTTTATATAATCGATGCTTCCAAAATTTTTTCATCGAACAAGAAAAAGCTTCAAAAAGATTGTGAGTAATAGATTCAACTCAACACCCAATAATTTAATTCGTAACTGAAGCAAAGGTCCAATTAAAATGAATATCTGCAAGGTTTATTAAGCACGGAAATTGTTGACTATTAAACCATAAAAAAAGGTAACAGACTTCCTTCCCATATTTGTACACCGTGTCAGTAAAAATAGATATGCATAAGCAATTTGGTACCAGATTTTAGATACAATCAAAGATGTGAACAATGCCCATAATACTATTGAATAATATGGTACTCAATCTTGTTCATGACATTGATGAAAATTCAGTTTGAGTACAAAGGCTTCATTTCTATACAAATTTTTTACATTTAAAAATTAAACTACAGAAGTGTTAAAACTACGCAACCATAATATACATAGCAACACAAAGAAAATAAATTATGTAATCCATGATAAACTACAAGCCAAACCCACAAAACCTCTAAAAATTAAATTAAACCAAGCGCAAATATCCTTAAAGAAATTATTTTTTCAACTTAGAACACATTTAGCTTTTTTACCGCATCAGAATCAATTTGACCGTGATATTTTAATAGAATTTAATGTTTAAAATACAATTTTATGCAACGTTGATGAAAAAATACTAAAAAAATCGTTCAACTTTTACCCCTATTAAAACAATATACTATTTTTTTGAATCGCTGTTGCCTATCGTAATCGATAAGATCATTTTTCTCCACGTCTGAAGATATATACTTTTAAAAATATGGCTTGCCTTGGAAAATCACGATCATTTTGATATGTTAAAGTAATTTGTAACCGATTGTTTTCGCAAGGCAAATATTACAAAAACTAATTTACCATTGTATTTCCTCATGTTTGTCCAGATAACCCATCCAATCTATTTGGAGAGTTTAATATGGCAATAATCAAAAGATAATTATTTTTATTTGTATCGCAAAGCCAAAAATTTTTAATGGAACGTGCAAAAGTACTGAGCAAAATTTTTTTTAAATTATATGGAAGTTAGGATAATCGAATTGAATAATAAGAAGTTATATTTACATTTTAAACTTAATTACGTAACATCCTCGGCATTGTTTATCGGACTAGCAAAATGATAAACAAAGGAGCCGATACAATTTATTCCAACTTACAAGGCAATGAAATCAAAATGAAAATTTTTTTCGCAACACAAATGTCCCAAATTATTGAAGATAAATGTTATACTACACCCAGCATAATTCAAGAAAAAACCATTTGCAAATTTTTGACAAAAATGTATCATCATACAGGAAAAATGTACAATAATGATGAATCAGTCTGTTGGACTCAAATGGTAAATGAACTAATCAAATGTTCAAAGAAAAAGTTTGTCAAGTGTAAGCTTGCATTTCAAATTAGTAGAAAATAGATGTGACAGCTTTCCAATTAACTGACCTAGTCACTATATGCACAAATAATTAGAAAATCGGTTCATTATCTCCTAGATCAAGATAACGAATTTTTTTTATGAGAGTGCCAAAAGGTAGGTAAAGATGAGATACTTACAGTAATAAAAAATATTAAGTAAATCCGAAATATGACTATCTCATTGGAATATTAACGAACACGCGGTGCTAGTTATACAAATGAGAGAAACACTAAACCACTCACTTCACGTACTCGAATGCAACTGAAAAGAGTGGGCATCGAGTCCGTCGAGATCTGCAGGAGTACAATCACCGCATATACAAGGCTAACAGGAAAAGTGACAAAGACTTGGCGGGTGGTAAATGGTCATAATGATCCATACTAAACCGAAAAACAGTTAAATAATTAACCGTTTTACAATAACAGAGCTATTATAGAAAACATCCATTGTTTGGAATCAACGATAAATTACAAGTAGTACTCGCAATTATAGCCAAGTGTTCGGCATTACAAATTAATTAAATATTCAAATTAAATGTGAAAATGCTACTGGTACTTACTTCATTTTACACAAGTTTATTTTTCAAATACCTACTAACTTGAAATATTGATAGCGATAAAAAGCAGGTAAATTATTTAATGAATAATCATAAAATTTTAATATTAATGAACAATAATATGACGGCTTTCGCAAATATTTGATTGGCAAAACTTCAACATTTCAAAAGCTACCTATTGCAAAAGATGTATAAAACTGCTGTATTTTTACGTGGTCGTGAAACTTTATTACCAAATTAAAAGTATAACATAAAAGACGTCCCGTGGAACACCAATTAAAATTTAACTTTACAATAGTTTAATGTGATCGCCAGATGAATCACAGAGCAGAAATTTTGAAGTCAAAACTTCTGAACAAAACGAAAAATTAAAACAAAAAAAGATGAGAAATTGATATAAATTATTAACTTTTGAAATATTTTAAATTAAAACGTTTTAAATTGAACAAGTTAATGAAGCTATGAGCTTTCAGCGAAAAAAATAAATCAGATAGCAGTTATTGCTTTACATAAGTACCTGCGGTATTTCAAATAAACGAAATAATAATATGAAAGCGATAACCTTTGCTGAAAGCTCAATAAAAATATTAAATCTTATTAATGTTTCATTAACTTGTTTAATTTAAAACTTTTTAATTTGAAAGATTTTTGAACTAACATCTTATTTTGACATGTCGCTGTTTAACTTAAAAATCCTTCCGTTCAATACCCGATTATAGAAATATATTAGATATCTTCCGGCGTGATAGTTTTAATTATATTTACATCTCAGTTAAATTGTTTAGAATTTGACTTTAAATAAAAAAAGATGTACAGATCACAAGGCTTCTCGCTGTACTGCGTATAGAAGCCTGAAATGGACAGATTAATAATAAATTTGCTGTTGCTAAAATAAAGAATTTCGCTAGGAAAGATTTGCCAGAAAAATATAGTGTACAAGCGAAAGAAAATCCAGGAAAATCTGAGAAAATACAACAATCCCAAGGACATTGAAGTTATGAGCTTTTGCTTTTTGTTTCATTACTTTTTGATACTTTCGAATCATTATTTCAAGTGAAGAGATATCCAAGAGAAATCCAGAGAAATTTAAGAAAATGTGAAGGAATTTCATAAATGTAAATCTGCTGTAGAAATATTTAGAATCCTTCGAGATTTAGTGGTAAGTTGGAAAGAAACGAAGTGGAACCCAAATTAACAATATGGCTCGCTTCAGTTGTCGAGAAATTCATACCTAAAATTAAGAAAAACTGCTAGACTTCTCACAAGGGAATTATATGACCTCCGCATTTTTGTAATTTTTGCCACTTATTCTACTGAAAGTTTAGCCCTTCAATAACAACTCCTCAAAGCAGTAGAGCCAGATGGCCAGAAATTTTCGAGAAAATCGACTTTGAAATATTGTCGAAGGAGTTTGAAGACAAGATGTGAAACAATTAGCAAATAGTTTCGTAGTACAGGGACGATCGAGTTGGACTAGGAACCAGTGGGTCCACGGTTCAATTCCCACGTTGATTTTCTCGAAAATTTCTGGCCATCTGGCCCTACTGCTTTGAGGAGTTCTTATTGAAGGGCTAAACTTTCAGTAGAATAAGTGGCAAAAATTACAAAAATGAGGTCATATAATTCCCTTGTCAGTGGAAGCCAATATGTGAAATTGAACATAAAAAATAATCATTCGTGATTCGTACAAAAACTACAGTTTTGTTAATCAATAAAAATCTATCGTATATCCACTTTGAAAAATAGGTAGAATTTGACCACTAAAAATTAAACAAGAAAAAAAATTACTCAGAAAATAGAAGTATTAAAAAATGTTTGGATATAATTTACATCTTTACAGGTAATATATATTTACAGTAAATTATTTATTATTATTCAGCTAGATTGCCCAGGTTGTGCAGCCCGAAGGCCGCACTGGAGTCACCCTTCCGTAATATCTCAATATTTTTAAACAAAACATCGCTTTTTATAAATAGTACCTAGTTGAGACACAAATTCTGTTAAGTGTAAAGAACCGTTATGAATTAGTGATAGGTATGAAATTATTCAATTTTCTGCGATTTATGCGTTTTTCCCAAAAACGCTGCAGTTATAACTCGAATACAAATCATCTCTCCAACTTGAATTTTGTTTTAGCATATTTAGTATTTGTTTCTTCCCTCCGATTTCTCGATCCAACAAAATTGTGAAGTTTTGAAAAAAAAATATGATGATTTTTTGCATGGTAAATTGACATTTATTATCAAAACTTTGCCTTATCTTATTATCAACTTACATCAATCTAACTTATCTAGCTTATCAACTTTTGTTGGATTTTAATTATTTTTTTTTCACAATCCTGCGTCATGGTACAGGCAATTCTATGGTCTTCTAGATTAACGCATTTTATTATTTTTTAATTTCAGGCACTCTGAAGGTCGCAATCACTGCAGCAGTGAGAACACTTTTTTTAGACACTCGGAAGAAAGTGCAGAAGTCGCTGATGATTGAATTTTTTCATACCAAAAAATTACTGTATATAGGTACATAATTTATACACAAATATACCCTAGAAATTTCAAAATATTCGATGCAATACTTTTCTTTCAATAAAATCCCGAAAATCACCTTTTTGGGGCAGTCAGACTAGTGGCGCCCTTTAAGGTTACAGAGAGTGAGGTAAACAAGTACATATTTAAAAAGCCCTTTTATGGCGACTTCATTATATAGACCACAGTTAAAACTTTTGTGTACAATTAGCAAAATTGATTGGGGTGTGAAAAAATATAGGATAGTAGTTATTATGATATTTCAAATAGGGAAATTTGAAAATTGTTAAAGCCGTTAAAAATTTCAAAAATGTTCTAAGGTTATATTCTTCTAATAAAACGGTTTACCGATACAAATGGAATAACTGACAGAAAAATAAGTGGGAATCCTCGTACTATCAAAACTCTGTAAGTGATTAAAGCAGTGAGTGAAGGAATTAGACGAAATCAAATAATTGCAATGTAGATGCAAATTAAAAAAAAATGTGTTTCACGTGTTACGGTAGAACTTAAAACTTTGAGCTTTTCGTAGAGCAACGGGATAATGGCTAAACAATAGCATTAAAAAAATTTACCGTTGAAGAAAAATTTAATAAACAGAACAATCATGTTTATACTCACAACTCTAAAAGCAGCAGGGAAAAATTCTCCGAGTTCAAAGAGGCAATCATTATTCAGTATTTGTGATGGTTTGGTGGGGTGTATCCTACAAAGGAATTACCTAACTTTACTTTTGTGAAAAGGGTAATTTAAAGAACCAGTTTACCAAGAGATGTTGTTAAAAGAAGAGCTTAAACCCCTTAGTGACTTCCTCTTTCAAGGAAACAATTGGGTATTTCAATAGGACTCTGAACCGGCACATAAAGCTTCCGAGTCAACTCAAAGGTGACTAGCAGAAAATTTACCTGAAGTTATTGCAGCAGAACAATGGCCTTCTGAAAGTTCGGATCTGAATCCTTTGAATTATAAATGGTGGCCAGTTCTTGAAAATATGACTTGTAGTAAGCCTCACGAAAATATCAAACTTCTGAAACGGGATCATTTTAACTTACCAAACTAAAAACATTAGGAGATAACGGGAGTAAACAATCTGGTACTTAAATCTTTTCCACGAGATTTTGTCGAGATTTACTAATTGGGAAAGACAAGGACCTACTGCTATAGCACTGATTTGATGCCCCAGTATGTTGCTGATTTCAGAGTTATTCATTTTTGCTGTTTTTTATTATTTTTAATAATATATTCAATATTTACTATCTTAATCGAAAGTGTCTCGTTTATCTCAAGTAAAAATTAGTTTTTAAATCATCTACATACTATATTATACAGTATAGCAAATAAATTTTAATAGTGCTCGATTGTCCAAGTTGGGCGGCCTGAGGGCTGCACTGACTCGTCACTCTCCCGTAAGTTATTAATAATAAATATAATAAAAATCCACCTTCTCCTACAGAAGAAAGGAGACCAACGGCTTTTGTATTATCCGAAGCACAGAGACGTTCCAACCAGATGTCATAGTGTTAGCAATTGATCGGATTAACTACTAGACCAACAACCGTCTTTCGAAAGAATATTAGTTATCATTACTCACTGATACAAAACTGTTACTAGTTTCTTTTTGTGCATCCCTTAAAATGTAGAGCTGCATCTTAAAAATAATGAATGGTCTTTTGATTAAAATGTTATTATTTTATTTTTTAAATTAATCGTAGGTGCCTCTACAAATCGGACACACAGCTCTATCACTTTGTTTTTAAAAATTGCGATATTTTTGCTTTTCTGTATTTTCCTGTTTTCTATCACTAAAACTATGTAGTACATACTATATATTATAAGGCAGAGTCAATGATACAGTTCATTAATTTTAATTTATTATACGTTTATTTAATGTTATTAAGTATTAAGGAATGTTAGCACTCACGTAGATGTGTTAAAGGCTAATTATCTGCAATTTAATTTTATTTTCTAAGATGCACAGCGCACATCCGCTCAATGATAAATATGTTAAGTGTAACTGCGATTAATAATTATAATATAGCATAAACGAGAAATTTCTTAACGTACATTCGATTTAAGAAATTGATTAAAACATCTTACTTTACCCGACGATGAAAAAAAACCTTCCAAACGCGTTACAACATTATTAATAATGTTATAATGCTTAATAGTAATTTAGGTAAGCGGTTAAAAAGTGGCCCTTTACTAGTCGAGTCGATAGGTTTCAGGACGAACCGCTGGCGATACCTGAACATCGACTAATCAAGAAAAGACATCAAACTAATATTGTAAAATAAATTATTTAATTATATGTCATCGAAGCGCGTCTACATAATTAAGAATTTTTTTCTGGTCCCTTTAATGTCTCTATCTGACATCTTTCATCTAATAAAAGATCTCTGTAAGGTAATAATTTAGCCTTCATCAATGGAAAGTTTTCTTGTTCAGTTTGATATTTTTACTCAACTTGAGATGTTAATGTAACAACGTACGCTAATTATAAACAAATCCATATCATTTTCACATTGCGTGAGCAATTACAAGTCTACATAGCAGGTTACAATTGAAAAATACAGGACGGACACCGGTTGCTGAGCCAAGATTAATTTTTCAACTTGATGTGTTCAAATGGAAGCAAGGATTTTGCTAAATCAAAATGTCTTGCATTACTTGCATCCAGATAAACACATGTTAAAATATAAATTAGCTTAGCAGCATGTGTCCGCCTCGCCTTACGATCATGTTGATACATTTTTTATTTCATAATGAAAGGAATAACTTTTTTTAAATAGTCTTATAGTAGTTGCTTGTTTTATTTATTGACACAAGATATACTTGAATTTAGATTCATATTATCGATTTTTTTTATAAAATAATCAGTTTGTTTTGCAGAGTGTTAAATTACTGTGATTGGTTGTTTTTTAAAATTTTGCTACATTTTAACAGCTGTTTTTGAAGAAAAAAATATAGAGAATCAAATGCTCTGATATTATAAAATAAGTAAAACTCATTTTTTAATCGCTTAGCTAATTAGTATTACGCTTGGTATTAGGCAAACAAGATAATTTTTCAATACCAATTTAGAAGATCCTTTTCGTTACTACAATCCTTAGGAATTAAAAAGTAATGTAATTTGACATGTAAAGTAGATTAAATTAATTTTAATTAAATACTTGTTACAATTCTTAATTGCCATATTTACATAAATTATTATTAATCATCAAACGACCTTCCTCAATGTTGCAGTATGCATAATTAGCAGATCAACTTTTCATTTCTTAAATGCAATGAATTTTGCATTCATGCATGCAGTGTAGAACACTAGTTATTTTTGTTTTATCATTACCTTTTAAAAATTAAAGAAAGTATTTCAAGTTACTATCAACTTACTAATATACCTAACAAGGATTGTCCCAGCGAGCATAAAGTGTCACTTTTTCGCCTTAGGACGTAAAGTTTTCGTAACTGACGGCAAGATTAGGTACTACAAAAATTAAAATTATTTTGATAAAGTAGTTCCGTTATATACAACTTTTCAGAAAATTTTAAATTGGTAGTATTAATTTTGACACAGTCTTTTGGTTCAGAAATTTCAGAAAGGTTCTGCACCCTCCTCTCGCTCCGGCAGAACTTCCAAACTCGAAAAGTGAGTTTACCGTTCTTTGCATTTTGGCTTGTGCTATATGACTACTTTTATGACTACTACTCCAAAAAGTCAACTTAAAGTCGTGCAATAAAATAAGTGCTTCGTTTCAATTAAACCTAATTAATTTAGATACAATAATTATGCTTTTCGGAATTATGAGAGTAACCAGAAAGACAGTACTTAAAGGCCAAAATCCTCGTAGACGTAACTGAAGTTGAAGTGTTATTTCATCAGATAATGGATGAATAGCCAATCAATTTTGACTATGAATTTACTAACCTACCTCGAAAAGACGCAGGTGAAAAATTTCCACCGAGTTTCATTCGAGATTCATACATAATTTATGACATTATGTCGGACTATTATATATTTACTATTACCATTATTATTAATGTATTCTCCTTCATCTTTATTTTGCACCGTCGCTTCATGATTAATAAATAGCAACACTTGAGAATTTTTCCATGGCCCGCGGCCGGCAGGTTTCCGTAGGCCAATAACTAAATATTTTGAAGAACCACTCACGTATTATTGTTTATTTACAATATCAAGTGTTCGATCTTAAGAAATTTATTTGTTAATTTTATAAATATTTATTTCGGTTGTTTGTGAGTGAAATTTCTCAATGCCAAAATATACCTAGCCTTGCTCTGAGTAGTTCGCAGAGAGTTAAATAGCAACATGTTAAATTTAATCGGTTTTACAAAACGTAAATAAATTATAGTTAATCAAGTCGATGAACTGAAAATATTCAAAATAATTAGGAAGAGCGCATAAAAGCTTTCATTAAATTTATAACTTCGTACCAGTGGCAGAATGGTGTCTGAACCTAATCAAGTATTTTGGGCTTTAGGGTATGGTAATAAAATTAACAAGTAATCGCTACATAAATGCAGACAAACGTGCTAAAATAACTAATCAACTTAATCACGAAGTAATTTTGACTCGACTAATTAGAATCTGCCGAAAAAATATCGTCTTTGTATAAGAATTGCACGCAATATTAGAAGTATTACACCATTTTTGCATTCACCTGAATTACATTTAAGATAAAAAGATATAATAATGGTACAGACAAGGTCGTGTTATAATATTAAAAGTTATAAATATATTTCTAATTTAATACGTAATAATTACTTGCAATATTAATTCATACGTATAAGGTGGGTAGTTCGAGATATTCAAATAAGTAAATAACTTTTGCTATTTAAATACCAAGATTTTTTATCTTAATTTTTTTATTTTATTTACCGTGCTAAAACTAATATTAATAAGTAGAGCTTGCAAATAAAGTAAAGTCGTGCAATATTATTTTAATGAAGTGAAAGTTACTGTAAATTATCTATGATTATGATTACTATCCATGCTGTTACTGTTAGTAGATTATAACAATTTGCTTATAAACTTCCATATCTGTAAATACAAATGTACATTGAATTCCTCACAATAAGCATCATTAGTATTACAGTATAGTTTCAATGATCTGAATGGTACCATACATAACACAGTATACGCACAGTCTGTCAGAATGAACATAACAACTTTTGATAATAAATTTTATTTCATAACTTTCCATTATTCCAAACGTTTACATTTAGAGAAACTTCGAAAACATTTTATTTTGCATATTCCCACAAATGCATAATAAAAGTTTTACTTTTCAAATTTAACTGCAACTGATCACAAAATACAGAAGTTTTTTAATTAAATAAAGGATTAGTCAAATAAAGGATTTCTAATGACAAAAATTGTGTCTCATTCAAATTTGGAAATCTGAAGAAAATAACAATTTTGTGGAAAAAATGTTGTACATTCTTTAATCGACAATTAAAAATCCTAGTGTGAAAATTTTTTTTGCATTAATAAATTTTAGAACATTAAAAATAATGTCTAAAAATTCCATGTCAAAATTCGCAGTTTTCAATACCCAAATAAACGTTTTCAATACCTAAAGTGCCAAGGATTCGGTGGAAAACGTAAACTTACAGCAAAGCTGATAGATGAGCGAAGTGGATACTACGACCTGGTAATCAGAAAAAATAAACATTCTAAGGACGACATGAAGAAAGCTATCTGAGCTATTTTAACGACACAAATCCGAAACATAAAATAACTGTCCCCTTGGAGAAGGTAGCTGGTATATCTGGCAGAAAATGAAGGCGTTCAATGAACTGTCAGAATACATTCACAATAAGCCAGCCATTTCTGATGATGTTTTGAAGAAAATCGCTCCTGTGTACGAAGAAATAAGCTATACACGTGTCCTCCAGGTGATGCATAATCTAAAATTGATTATCGGGCCCAATGCAGCTTCAATGTGCAAAGAACGAGATGAGAACAAGTTTCAACTTCGTACACTTGAAAAATCTCAACAAGGGTGAATTGAGCGACGGAAGGCTCTATCATCTCGGCAGGAAGGTTTCCAGGTGACAAAGATCAATTGTATAAAGCAGAAATTGCAGATTAACCGTAAGTTATGATTTCCCAAAAGCAGGACCGTCCTAAGATATACGACGCCCCTGGGCTACTAAAATTAATGCGCCCATCTTCAAAAGAAAACATACAATTATACAAAATAGAAAAAGTCAATTTATTACTAATACCCCCAAACGAAAACATAAAATTCATACAAAAATAAAAAATATAATTACACAGGGTCTTCCCGAATACACTTTACATAACTTAGGTGGTGATAGCGGATACTTTTCTAAGAAACATTTTTAACTAAATTTTGTTTCTAAATTCAAGCCTTCGAGAATTATGCCTCTTTAAAACATTTTTTTTAATTTCCACTTTCACGTGGCCATCGCCATGAAAATATTAATTTTCTAGTAAAAATAGATTAGTGCTTTTTTCTACAAACTTAGATTTAGATTTAGAAACTAGATTTAACCATTGTTTGTCTAAAACAAATGGCTTTCGAGTTATAAACAAAAGTAGGTAAAAAAAATGTTGAAAAATTTGAACTTTTTTTATTTAGGTTTTTTTCAAAACCCTGTATCTTTTAAACGAAACATTTTAGAAAAATTCTGACGCTCACAATTCGCTCCATTCCAGATACGAAATTTAGCGGATTACAACTTTTGTCTAGTAAAATTTTTTGAAAAACCAATCCATTTCACAGAAAATCAAAAAATAAATAAGGCAGCTACAAAACAAAAAATTAAATTCACAAAATTTTTATTTTTATTGAAAAATTATTTTATTAATTAAGGTTAAGCTATTATTTAAGTAAATCTTCAAAATGACTACCCTCAGTTTCGATACACAGTCGTGATTGTTTTAAAAGATGTATTAATTAATAAACTAATTTTTCAATAAAATTGATCAATTTAATTTTTTTGTTTTGTAGCTGCCTTGTTCACTATTTTTTGATTTTCTGTGAAAGGGATTGGCTTTTCAAAAAATTTTAGTAGACCGAAGTTCATAGTCCGTTAAATTTCCTATCCGGAATGGGGCGTCAGAATTTTTGTAATATAAAATGTTCCGTTCAAAAGATACAAGAGTTTAAAAAAAAAACAAAATAAAAAAATCTCGAATTATTCAACATTATTTAAATTACTTTAATTTCTAACTCGAAAGCCGTTAATTTTAGACAATAAAAGGTTTAAATCTAGTTTGTAGATTATTTCACGCTCTTTAAAAAAGCACGTATCAATTTTTACCCAAAAATCAATATTTTCTGGGCTATGACCACAAGGTGGAAATTAAAAAAATGCTTTAAAAAGGCCTAATTCTCGAAGGCTTGAATTTAGAAACAAAATTTTGTTAAAAATGTTTCTTAGAAAAGTGTCCGCTATCACCACCTAAGTTATGTAAAGTGTATCCAGGACACCCTGTATAAACAGAAACAAACTTTAGAGTAAACAAAAAACAACAGTAATTTATACAGGGTGTCCCCGTGACCGTGGAGAACCTTTGAGGTGGTGATAAAGGACACTTTTCTAAGACAAATTTTCAAATAAAATTTTTGTCCAATTCCAAACCGTTGGGGGGTACCTCTCTTTAAAGCAATATTTTGAATTTCTGATTTCAAACGGTCATAGCTCCGATATTATTAATTTTTAGGCTTAATAGATTAAACCTTTTTTAAAGATCATTCGCTTATCTACTAATTAGTTTATATTCTCTTATCGTCTAGAATAAAGGGTTTTTGAGTTATAAATTAAATTAAGGGAAAAAAATGTTAAAAAAATTCTGATTTTAATTTTTTTACTTTTATTGTGAACCCTGCATCTCTTAAACAAGATGTCTTAGAAAAAAACTAATGAAGAACTAATAAAGAGGATATAAACTAATTTGTAGATAAGTAAACGATCTTTAAAAAAGACCTAATCCGTTAAGTCTAAAAAATCAATAATATCGGGGCTATGGCCGTTTGAAATCAGAAATTCAAAATATTGCTTTAAAGAGAGGTACCCCCCAAGGGTTTGGACTTGGACAAAAATTTTATTTGAAAATTTTTCTTAGAAAAGTGTCCTTTATCACCACTTCAAAGGTTCTCCACGGTCACGGGAACACCCTGTATATTCATTTTCCTAAGTTTTCCTTTAACTAATTGATCTATATATATAAAATACTCATATTATTTAATTTGCTCTGTCCCAAAGAAGATCGTAGATATTTTTTTATCCTTTTTAGAGCTAAAACAGATCAAAAGAAAAATTACCGCCCCCAAAAGACTTGCGCACCGGGGCCATAGCCCATTTAGCCCTGTTGTAGTTAGGGTGGCCCTGTCCAAAAGTAAATGAATAGTAAAATTTTAAAAACAATTTACGCGAAACAACAATTTTTAAACAGAGTACGCGATTTTTCAGCCTGTAGTGGATGAATTGACTTGAAATTTGGAATACAATTCAAAGAATTAGTTTCGTATTGATGAAGGATTTTGTTGAAATTCTTTTTTATTAATTTTTTATTTAAGAAATAGCGTAGAAAATATGCTCCTTTTTGCAAAAATAAATTCCAATTTTATTTTGAACAATTAAAACGAATATAGGCAAAATTCTTTGTTAATTCCCATATATTGTAATTACCGAAAACAATTTTTTCTATTTTCAGATCAACCTAATTGCCAGGAAGAGAAATAATGTTGTACGCCAAGTTACGTAACTTCAACAAATATAAATATTTTTTAATAAAATTATACATATAAGTACTATTAATAAGAATGGTACTAATAGATATCCAAAAAATAAGAAAATCGAATTTGTAGTTTTTCTGGCATGAATTTTCAAAATTCACATTGCATTACACTCGCTCACACCAGGTTAACCCCCTAAGCCATTGCATTGTAGCCGTACGAAAATGAGTTTTTTTCGCATCATTAACAATTTAATTTTTTCAATTCAAAAATATTCAAAAAATTAAATTTTTATTAATAAGAGTAAAAAAAAATTATTTTTAAAATTCAATGTACTATTCATTAGTTTGTTTATGAAAGTAACATTTAGGCGTAAAAATCAAATTTTGGTAGACTATTAACTTTTTGGTTCATGCAATAGTTCCCGAGATAACTGCAAGTTAAATATTGAGAGCATCACTCCGCGCAGGTTCTATTGGCGACAGGATGCGGTCACTCTTTTATAATTTTTTATGGCATAACGGTTGACTCTACGATAACAAGTACAGAGATCAAACTTTTATAGAATAAAATGGCAAACAAACACGCAAAGTTTGAATATTGTCCGATAAGTAATTTAAGAATTATGTTAAAATTAAGTGAAAACAAAAGTTTTTCTTTAGATGTCTTCCGGAAATCCAAATGTATGAAAGATCAGAGAAATTATTTTTTTAAGGCGTTTGAATATGCCTTGAATGTTTTCCTTTTTTTAATACTGTCATAGTTAAATATAAAATTATGCCACCTTCTACTTTTTTAGTAAATAATTTTACGCTCTACAAAATTGTCCACTTACAACTTTGTTCCATCTTGAATAGTTTTACCTATTTTTGTCATTACTATAATTTTATTACACTATTATTAACTTAGAATTAGAAAGAAACAAAGTATTAATGGAATTAAAGTCACAACATTATCATGCACTTGCAACAGTTCAACTGGGTTTCACCCAGTCACCTGGGATCAACTACTCCCTGGTAGACATTAAATCTAATAATTTTTAAATTTTATATTTAGTTAATTTATACAATTCGTTACCGTAAATGTACTTCGTATGCATAATATAAACAAATTTTGCCGGAAGATGTTTTTCAAACAGATATATAAATAATAACAGGTTATGAGCCCATACGTTAAATCAATCATTTGTATCATTTACAATGTTCCACGTCTCTGGCGGGAACATGTATATCTGTAAGTTAAAATTATATCTATCGCACTGAACAGTATGCAAAAATATAATCTGAGAAGTATAATATTCCCTTAATTTCACCATTTGTCTTTATTCTGAGGGATACCCTAGACTTCTGGATTTCAACATCATGATTGGTAACATCCGATGACAATTTTTTATTGAAGAGCGCGAGTACTTACGAGAAATAATTAGGAACTTAGAAAAAATTTCCAAAATAGAAAAATTTGGAAATCAATTTCCCCAAGTGCGATTGAAGGCTAGACAATTACCTCAATCTATAACTACAAGGTCAGAGCAACCGGCAGGCGGTTTCTTTATTAAACAAATTTACAACTTAAAATTTTGCAAAGAGGATCACTTTTTCAGAGTGCAGATTATTTATAGGTCCATATTTTAAGAGGTTGCGATCTGAGTCGGTAATCCAGGTTAAGCATATTTTGCTAAGTGAAAACATTATTTGACACCCAAACGAAACCGGGTACTTCACCTGGTTATTTGTAACATTGGGGACCGTATTAAGCTTTATTACATTAAGGGCCTCAATTTTTGTTACCCAATTTTTTAACCTTAGGTTTTAAATACGATCGAAAATTCTTAAAATAATCAATGCTCTTAAAAAAAAATTATTAAAAATAAACAAATACTAAAATTCTTGAGTCATTTAGTATAAATAACAATTTACCAATTTATATCTAGTATAATATTTTATTATGAAATTCTTGTATGGGCAATTGAACCATATGGATGTTTCTTTATAGCATAATTAACTAGAGAGTATTCCATACCTGCCCCCCCCCGTCTGGTTTCAAAAATGAAAGGTTTGTGTGCATGTTCAGTGATTAGTTTTATTTAACAAGTATCATATTTTTATTTTTTCAGAAAAAAATACATTTATAAGTGACTGCAGTACATTCCAGATAGTATCCCTGCAATTGCTAGGACTTGATTATAGATTAAAATTAAAAGTTTTAAAATTAAAAATATTAATTCAACGTTAAAATATCATTTACCTCTATTATAGAAAACTACGAGCCGCCGCTGTCGATCCATATTTCAATAGTTAACCATTTAAAAATATAGTTTGAAAAAATTAAACACAGGTCAGAATCGCCTTAACTCTGGTCAGTCTTCCTATGTATTTTTTACTCATTAAAATACGTAATGGTAGTTACCCAACACCGAAAGCTAATAAAAGCAATTAAATTTTTGTTGTTTGATTAACAAGCTAATTTATAAATTTTGATTTAACAACGACCGTTTTCGTAATAAAACTTAATATTGCATACAAATTTAATGGAAGAATTAAAGTCAAGCTAACCAATGAAAACCATCAATTCTAATTTAATTCTTCCATTAAACTTTTATGCCTAATTAAGTATTATGAAATCGGAGCCAAAGCGAATGAAATTAAACAGTTTTAATTAAGAATTCCTTAAAAAATATTTACTTAGGAATTTCAATTTTAAATTTTATTAATTGAATACCACGGCCTGATGCTTATGTGCGTCAACTGCCAAGCCGAGATCTTCGGTTCGATCCCGAGCAAACTACCGAGGTATCTACCAAGAAAACCCTTCCAAATAAGAAGTTGTCACAAAGCCATCAGGACAAAAGAACCGAGGAGAAGGAATATTTTATTAGTACTACTCAGCCGGCTACGCAAAGTTATCATATCTATTAGAAAATACGTGGAAGCTTGCAATATAGTAGATTATTCATTTGATTTACAATTAAATCCCAACCAATAATTATGCGTATTATGTGTTTAGAGTCATTCATGAAGCACAAGTAGTCTAAATTTCAGGCGCTCTCTATCACACTAATATGGTTTAACCGCTTAACTAACTAAACAGGCACAACTTTCTTGTAATATACGTTATCTCATATTCCATTATCACTTCAATTTAAATCCTAACCAAGTTGCGCTGTAGGTGTGATTGAATTCGAAATGGTCAAAAATCACCTATGGCGCTGATGGGTTAAATAAAGACACTAAATTAGTTTCTGGTATGTGGTATGAAAATACTTTTTCACCTCGATAAACCTTTTAAAATTACTATTAATAAACATTTAGATATATTATTTATTTGTCAAGCACAATAAATTCTTAAAAGAATATTTAAAAACTTAAACAAAGTTACGCCTGCTTGTTAGGCAACCAAACTTACGTTCACAAAACCAGTTGATTTATATGGGCAAAAGCAACCGGTTGCATATACCACCAGGGAAGCTGCCTCCCATTTCATAAAAAGCATCAAACAATGTTAATTGATTTCAAGGTACTTTTAGATAACATCACCAATCATCATTGTTATTAAAAACCAATATAATAAAAGCTAAAAAATTAAATTAAGAACGCAAACTTCAAAAAGTGCTATATCAATTTTTGCAAGATACGTGGAAGACATTGGGAGCGTAAATCATTATAATTGCAGTTGATAAATTAAAACCAATCTGTTAAATAGGAGGTTTAATATCAACTTAATTTAAATTAAGTACTTATTTTCTTATCTTAAGTACAATCAAAAACCTGTTTAAAAAAGGCGTGCGAAATTTACTTTAAAATTAAATAACCATGTTATTAAATTTTATTAAACTAAAAAAATATATTTATTATTTTACCTTCCAAAACGTAAACGATGCTGCCCACGGTGCCCTCTTTTATAATCAGGCTTCCAGCATTATGAGTTTCTGGATACATGCAGTCTACAATTTCTCGAATTTGGGTTATTTCTAAGTTCTTCATGAAGTCATTGTCTAATATTGCAGCCTTTATTAACTCTCGAGAACTGAAACAAAAAAAATTTGAAATCACAATTTTCTTAATAATAAACTCGCGGGAGACAATATATCATGTATTATCCAAATTTATCAACAAAGGGTAGTTTATTATTTATAGAAAATAGGAGAGTAGCACCTTAAAGTGCTCCACGAATTTAAAAATATTTTAATGAAATTATAGTGAGATTTGGCGTAAATTACAAATATAAAAATTAAATTTTAACGGTCATTCAAAATTACACATAAAAACGGCAAAAAACTGTAACAGTACATTCCATTGGCTGTTTCCATAAGATTAGCTCCGCCAATGACGTGCTTTTATTTTGTAAAACTATTTTTGAGCATAAATTGAACTAAAGAATGCAGATCCAGAAGACACAAAACTTAGAGTACAACAAAAAAAAAATAAAAAAATATCCTGGAGCGCGACCGAACTCGAAAATTACAGAACTAGACGACGCAGATCATTGTTTTTTAAGTTAAATTTGACTGTAATTAACGAAATCTTATTTTAAATAAATTTATAATACCTTGTCAGTAGTAGTTACTCCATAGTCCCCCTGGTATCCGAGAATTAAGTGACATTTCAGTTGTTTGATTGTTATGAATGATAATATAAAATTATATTTTAAATTAAATTAATATAAAAAATATATATAATATAAAATTTTTGATTATATATAAGCAGTGTCTTTTAAACGAAAATTTTGAAGAAAAAAATTGACGCCACTTACCGCAGATAGAAAGAAAATTTAATAAGCTACAATAGTAGTTTTGTAAACTATTTGAAAATCCAATCAAATCTACGTCACAAAAAACTGAAAATAATTATTATCATCGAAAATTCGTAAAATTTCTACTAAATGTAGAAGGTTCTTTCTTTTTTGCATTTCCGGGAGGAAAGTAGTTGCTCGCCTTTTTGTCAGAAAGCAAAGTGCTATTTTTCCTTCCGCAACATACAAGCGGAAGAAAAAAATAGTAACAGAAGAAAGAAAAGTGAAAGACATTATCTCTTTTTTCTTCCGTTGTTGGTTATTTCGTTCATTTCGGAGCCGTTAATTTTAGCCAACGAAGTGTTACAATCTATTAGTTTGTACACATTTTCGAGCACTTTAGTTATTCTAAAAACTGAATAGAATCAAAAAATGATGAAATTTTCATGAATATGTTGAACTTTATTTTTCAGTGTAGCTCTTCTGACGGGCTCAATATTAGCGACTTATCGGTGGGTTTCATAGAGATATTTTAAAATTTAAGCTACGATTAAAATTATTGCTTAACAATTATTATTAATAGCATGGATTTAATTACAAATTTCTTTTATGAAACCCAACATTGATGTTATGCCATGATTATATAATAGAAAACCAACCCCTTAGTGAAATTAAAATACCCACAAAAAATAGAAGTTGTCTTTTAAACACAATTACTGAGTTTTTATACTCCCCAGTTTCATTTTTTTCAGAGTTTATAGGATAGGAACCTTTCACCTTTTGAAAGCAAATATAATATCTATCACATGCATGTCGCAGCAAAACGCATTGGCAGGTCTGGAAGATAAAGATACCTCCCAGGACTTTATTAATTGTATGGAATATCATACATACCATTTTTTTGATGTGTAACATCATTCCGGTCGCTTATGGGGGTAATTTCGTGAAATGAGACGGCCAGAAAGGCGCGCGCTATTTCATTTGACTAATGAGCACGAAAATTATTTTATCGGAATACATAGACATCATTAAAAACATTAAAAAAACTTCGTCCAGTGTGAGGTTCGAACTCGCGATCACCAAATGATGTATTTATTTTGCACATAATGCACTACGCTATAGAGGGTTAATCTAATAAAATTGTTTTAATTTGTATTATCTGTTACAGATTGGGGTTGCTGGTAACGTAATGCCGTTCCATCTACTTTGCGATTTTTAAATGATTTATAATTATTAATTAGTATTTCAAATAACAATGTTGCTTACTACCAAGGTGAGATGTCAGGTGTTACACATCATATCCGAGTACTGTAAGGCTCGCTCGCTCGTTTTTTTGAAATATAAATAAATAGGATTTATATATTTCTACATTTCTAATCTTAGCGTCTCTAACTACAAGTCTCTTCTCAATACATAGTAATACTAAATTATTGGATTTCCAATCGGAGGGTCTGGGAGGTATAGAATTACTCTCCAGGAATGATAAATCATAATATTAAAAAATTAAATCTGCAATGAAGAAAATAGTGAAAATATTATTTAGACCCGCACATTTAAGAAATCCTAATAATTAATATGTATGCGTCCTAAGAGCTGGAATTTAAACAGTTGAGACAAATTGTCGGGTTGCTGCTAATGTTCGTTAAGCGAGAATAGAACGATAACTAGGCCCACAAGTAAAACGTTTTTCTAATAAAGTCAACAGAATCGACAGATTTTTATATGAATAATTGAAAATGTAAAATTAATTATTTCCTAAAATAGTGGAAAAATTTACGTTATGCTCAGTAACACTTTTACTCGGAGTACTACGATGCCACGATACCAAGGAGTCCACCCAGCCAGTGTACTTGTCTATACTGTCTCATAGTTTATTCGCTTTATTTTAATGTGATCTATTAAATTCTACAACAGTTTTGATGTTACGTTATAAACACATGTAGGTCTGATTTGATTTAGAAGAAAGGAAGTTTCTAGCACCTAAACCGTTAAGATTTTTAATTTTTTTTTTTTATTATAAAAATGGTACCTGTACCTTAAGTTTGTCTGAACTAACACCCACTTTTTTCGGACTTAAATGTGCGAAAGATTCTTGTGTAATTTGAAAAAGAACATTATTACGAAGCGAATAAACTGCAAATCTACATACTTTTTTCTTTAAAATTAAGAAATAATCAAATTTGAATTATCGATTTTTCACCTAAGAATCGTGCAAAGTCGTATTGAGTTGGCTGTCCGTGTACTCCACGTAAATACGAGCAAGAGCGGAGGGAGGAAACCAACGCAGTTGACTCTTAACTATGCATCTGTTAACATCATTTAACAGATCACACTTTGCCGAGTTGGACCGGACTAGAGGAATATTTTTAATTAATATAGTTTAAATTTTATTTCATCTGCAGCTTACGCTTCGGTCCTCTCCGCTCTATGCCGTTTTGACAAACGAAACCACGACAAATCTTGGATCTTCGGTCTTAGCCACTATTACATTCTAATCTCAAAGCTAATCTTATGGAAACATCCAATAGAATATACTGTTGTACATTTTGGTCTTTGGTATACGTATTTTTGAATCATCATCAAAATTTCATTTTTATAATTGAAATATACACCGTTTCGTACGACAATTTCATTAAAATATTTTTAAATTCGTGGTGCTTTTAACCCGATGTAACAATTATTTTTGCACATATCCATAAAATTGAAGGTCGTATTATCAAAATTTTATTTAACGTCAAGAAAAGAGATTCAAGTTATGCATTACCAATACTTGTCAAGTTTACATTACAAAAATTTTGCGGGATAATCGTTTGTTTAAATCAAGAAGAGAATTATTTTGGGGCGGCGATACAGTACATTGAAGAAGAACTGGGAGAAATAATTAAACTTAAGAGGTGATATTTATTTCTTGTGAACAATTTTGAGAACCTTATAGGCAATAGCTATCGGCGTATTGAGTGTAATTTAATGTATAGTTTTGACAATTTGTTTAATTATGACAACTTGCCAATGGTAACCTGTAGAGCCAAATCTTATAATTATCTTCTTGATTTAAACAACAAAATTTTCCTAATGTAAATTTGACAAGTATTGGTATGGATTTTATAGATATGTTGATTTCAGAATTTAATAGAATGGTTGGATAATTCTTTATAAGTTGGGGATGGAATATATAACTCCCTACTCGGTTCCAACATAGATTAAAGTAAAAAAATTGCAAATCTCCAAATTTACTGATCAGATATTCCAGCCCAAAAAAAATATAGAACTCAACCAAGAACCTAGTTGATAAAATAAAAAATAATCATTCATTGTCAATTGACTCTAATCTCTAATCAAAGCTAGCCAGATATTCAGTTCTTATGGAAATATTATGATATATTAGAGTCAACGAAAATTTCTTCTTCTTCTTCTATTTCACGGTATAGGCCTCAAGCCTGTTCCGATTCCTAATCAGCCCATCGCTTTCTTGGGCGTCCTACATCTCTTCTTCCACTTGGATCATAGCTCATAGCACATTTTGGTAGTCGTTCGTCTTCCATTCTTTGCACATGCTCCTTCCATTGGCGCTTATACTCTTTAACCTTGTCTTTTATAGAGAATATCTGTAGTTCTTCTCTAATATCTTCATTTCTGTTCCTGTCCAGCAATGTACAACCTTTTACCGCTCGAAGAAATTTCATTTCTGCTGATGTCAGTTTAGTTTCTTGCTTGGTAGTTGTCGTCCATGTTTCGCTTCCGTATAGCAAGAAACGAAAATTTCTAAGATGAGTATACTAACCCTAACAAAGTTTGACATGAAGTGGAGTCCGTGGCTTAAACGCACACGCAGGTTCGTCGCGTTTATCACTCAGAAAATGAAAAGGGGGAAAATATTCTATCATACATACCATACAGAGCAGTGCAAAAATAACTGTTACGCTGAGAGGAATGATATACTATTTAAAAAATATAATATTGTTAACTAAAGCATCCTTCGGTCCTTTTATTTATCTTATTTACCTTTGGTGGAACAACAACTTTTGCATGGCAATTGAATGACAGATATTACTACAATACATTGATAAATCATTCGGGATTAATCAGATTATCGTGATTGGATGATACCATTGTGATTCGTGATCATCACCTTATAAAAGATTCGCGGTTTTATTCAATTAATTCGCCGATTTAGGTGTTAGTGCGCAGCAGTAGGATTGCCGTTTAAGAGCGGCAATCTAAAAAAGGTGGCTCCTTCTCTTAGCCTTAGAAACGCGGTCCTACCGAAAAGGGATCGTAAAACCAATAAAAATATTATTTAAGAAGAATTGTGTAATAAATAGGAATTAAAACTTATGAAGATGAATGGAAAGCAACTTCATATACTAAATGTTTCGGTTTCTAATATCGGAAAGCCCAAGATCAAGATCAAAAACTCCAAACAAATGACAATATAATATTGGCAACTTTAACCAATAGAACAGGAAGGAGACAAATTAGAATGTAAATCGTCTAAACTAAGAAACTAATATTGACAAGTCTTCAGAGAAATTGAGTAGTAGGAAGGCAATAGAAAGCAGTAGAAAGATTAGGAGGAAGCTTATGGAATAATTAAAGCCAAATATAGTTAGAATAGACAGATAACAAAACTGGAATTGCACGTCGAATTTATAACATATGTGGTTTGTTTACTGAAGCGAATCGAGAAAAACAAATAAAACAAAAAGAAGTTGTCCATTTCACAAGAATCAGTAAATGAGTAAACCTACACGAGTGTGCAAAAAAGTATGTACATACAACATGCTGGCAGCAACAATATAGTTTCAAAATTTAACTTACAAAACAACTACATAAATTTCCCAAACGAAATGCTGAACTTTTAGCGATTCGAATGGGTATATGTATAGTATTCTTGTGCAGTTAGTAAAAACCGGCTTCCGTAGCTGTCAATTAACCTGAAACGCCTACCATATAACTACCCAACAGAACATGTCTTATGGCAATTACACGATCGGATCAAACGATTGCAATTTATCAATACAGTAAATTCTTACTAATTAACATCTTTCAGCAAATATTTTCTGCTTAGAAATCCAGTTCAAATAATTTTTAAAATTTGATATAATGCACACCTAACCACCAACATATCATCAGATCCAACAAAATCCGGCAATAACACCCCAACATGTTTGGATAAAACCAATGCGTACATATCATCCAGTTCCCGAATGCTTGAATCAAGATTATCTTGAATTTAAGCAGGTCTTTACAGAATCTTAAATTACCTCGAGCCATGTAGTGCTTTAAATTTTTGAAATTTTACTGTATTCAGTTACGTTTGGAGAAATAAGTTTACATTTAACAAAGTTCCAAAAGTAATTAAAAAAATTAGGTATTTCCTTACACGAATCAGAAATTTTAAGTGCCTTTAATGGAATAAATAAAGAAATATTTAAAATTTTGAAGAAGGAAAAAGACGAAAATATGCAGCAACTGTCCTGGTCAGGATTAGGAACACGTCTACAGCGGATCAAGATCATTGATACGGCGTTAACCCATTTTAGTCCAATGATAATTAATAATTGAGGAATGCAAAAAATGTAATTAATTGTGGTCGTTTAAAATTTTTTACAGCAAATGATGATTTAGCTACATTTATTAACACCATCAAATGGATATAAAAATATTTCCTATTGAAACAATTTAAATTGATTAGAAAAATAAAGTTATTGCACTGGCATGGCATGTTGAAATCGCTTTCATGATTGTACTTAATTCAACTATTTTTAATGTAATTCTAATTGTAGGACATTAAAAATAATTAAATTATTATTTTATTTATAATTACTTTCAAACGTTTGTCCAACAGCAAAAAAGTATTTCAAACACGGATAACCTTAATTAAAGATCAAACTAACCGCCGGACAATAATATCTCTCACCTGCGTCCATAAAATTATTGGATTTTGAATGTACGAGTATGATGCCACTTTTGAGTTAATCTTATTGTCATCTATAATTACATATAACGAACCTGAAAGCGCCATAAAAAACAGATTTTGCTTAAATCAAAAAGTTGCATTAATTATAACAGCATGCCTAAAGGAATTTATCTTAAATTCACGTCCATATTCACAACGAAACGTTTAATTTTCACATGTCACCACAGACAGCTATCTTTACGATTTTCAAAATACATTCTGTTAGCAATTATTTAATTATTGTTAAGTTCCTTCCAGATATTTACGAGTGTATTGGTGCGAAAACAAATTTGTGAAAGGAAAATTACGTATGTATATATTGGTACACATAACCGACCAATTAAGTGGAAGGATTCCATTTTGTAATCCAAAATGGTGCGTTACAAATTTTTAACCCCCCCCCCCATCATTTAAAAACGTCCTACTGCAATAAATTCGTGACGAACATAATAAAATTTTAATGACATAATAAATGTTGTCTGATTGGTTATCTTATCAGAAACATTTTAGTTTGGGTATGCTATCATAATATTTAAAACAATAATAAACGCAGAACATTTATTATATTTTATACTACACCTACGAGTAATTATTTAAATCAATGAACTTGTAGGTACATAGGTAGATTGAATTGAAGAGCAAACGGGTAGATACATTTAAAATTTACAAACTTACTTTTTACTTTTCGAAATTTTGACAATTTTCATTTCGCCACCAACATTCAAAGGTTCGGCACTGATAGCTTGTCGTTTAGTGCGAGGTTCGGGTTCACTAACAGCTTGTAATTGTAAATCTTGTATGTCTGATTCCAGATCTAGTTCATCCATATCCAAATGAATTTGTTTGGTTATAATTTTTTGGGTAATAGGTCTGACCACCTGCCGAAATTTATCTATTTCATTTTGCAAATGTTTGATCAGCGCATCTTTATCGTCCAGCTCCTTTTCCAACAGCATGATCGATTCTTCTCTTTGCTTCAGTTCTTCATTTTTTTCGTGAAGAAGAATTTTTAACGTGTGCAACGTTTCACTATCCGACACCGGCATTTCGGATGCGTGCACCTTATGTCGGTTTAACAACTTCAATATAAAATTGTAGCAACTCATTAATTATCGTTAATAATTAGTTTTTCATGCTCACTTAAATTATGAAAGCTATTAAGTTAATTAGCGGATGTGTTAAATACAACAAAATTATACAAACGAGATTTAAAACAAAAAGGTTTGAGAATATATCCAAATTAACGAACGAATTAATTTTAATCTGTTGCTTATATGAAATTAACACTTTTTTAAAGAACTCAAAAACAGAGATCGATTAAAAGAAACGCGTTAATAGTAAATTATAATCGAAACGCTAATTAATTAACACAACTCAAACACATGTAACATAAATAAGAAAATTATCAATAAGCAATGAAAAGGAACCACTTTATCGTTAGCCTGTTTTTAATATGATAAGAATCCAGTAAAATGTTACTAATTAAAAATAAAATAAACGGTTTTAAAGTGCTTTTCCAGGGCAAGTTTTGCTTAATTAACTTGGACTTTTACATATGGTAGATAAAAAATAAAATTAAAAAACGAGGTTAAGCTAAAAATATCATCTTTTTCCAAAAACCCTATGAAGTACACTACGCTATTTGGAATTCAGTGATTGCTAACGTTTCTAATTATGTTAGCTCAAAGAAATTTCTAAGGGTAGCGTTCTGTTTTACGCTCACGGTCAGTTTATTTAATCCGAGATAGTAAATTACCACAAAATCGGATAATATGTAACCTGAATTTCATGCAAAATTAAAGTTCAACTTGACAATAAAATAAAATCGATTATTAATAGTTCATATTTGTCGAAATCTATAATTAAAGTTTCATGACTGTGTTTTAAACCTGACTGATTTAACCCACATGAGTCACATGAGTTCACATTGGCATATGATTTAATTTACCGATTCAATAATTCACCTATATTTCGATAAGTACACAGTTTTAGATTTATAGCTCAATATGAGTTTATAGTCGGCAATAAATTCTAATCAAAATAAAAGTTTGCTGTATAAATTCTCAAGGATAACGCAATAGCAGTCGGTAATCTTTTGATCAGAAAGCAAGAAATAAAAATTAGTGCAATGGTCATTACATAGTAATAAGAATAATTATTTAAATTTTACAGAAAATTAAGAAATAATTTTGGCAAGAAGACGTAAACAGTTTAAGTTTATGGTTGAATCTTTACGATGATCTCGAAAATAAAAGTTAACAAATTTTATAGGCTTTCAGTTACCGTGCTTTCAAGTTTACCATTATTATGTCAGATTAATTTCAGTTTGTCAATACGTTAAAAAAATCTGTCAACAAATTATCTTATGTCTGGGTATAGGTCGATCAACTTTCACCGCACCTGTTGAGATTTATGAGAATATACAGGTAACCGTCAAAGCATCAAGAATTACACAAATCACATCAATCAACCTTTAATTGAAATTTTATAAAATTGTTCAATGTAAGATTGCACGAGAGAAAGCTGAATTTTATTATTGTTTTTAGATGAAATTGAACCCAGTCCGGAAATTTTTAAAATTTTTATTTGCTTACTCAGACATTTACACCTTTAGAAACATAAATGTCAGTTGATGATATACAGATATGCACATGAATTTAGAGCTGTAAAAACGTTTCTGCTATGACAGATAAATTTATTATACAAAATATTTAAATAAACATCAAATGTGTTTTAACAAAATTTAAAAGCAATCCTAAATCTGTAATAAAACGTAAAATATAGAAAAGCTATCTGAAACATTCAAACTTTTATCTCTTGGTTTTCATCCAATCATCGAATCAATGTGACCTCAAATGCGGCAAAACCTCAAACTATATATCTATTGTAATTTATAGAAATATATTATTATTGGGGGTAATATAGTATATTATATGGAAAATATAAGAAAACACAGGAAACTAGATCGTGTAACATTGACATTAAAATTCTTGTTAGATAATTATTTCGCTGGGAATGTAATTTTAAAACCAAATGTTTCGTTGTAAAAAAAACATCCATACATAGTACAATAAATATTAATTTAGAGGATAACAAGTTCAAGGTTCTTATATTCTAAATATAGGTAATTAATTAAAATATACATACGTACATGCACATACATACATACATTATTTCGTGTAATAACATAAAATTTAAAAATTAACAAGTCAAGAACAGATCCAATGTAAAAAAAATGCTAACTGTATCTCAAAGACGAAACGTTACGTGATCGGTATTTGTCGTTAATAATTCATTAACATTAAAAGTACATAGGTTTTTTTTTAACAATGACAATATAATGAAAAGATTTTAAAAAACAATATTAATTATGAAGCCGAATGGCTGTCACTGTTATAAGGTCGATAATTAAGGTGAAACATTTAAGTTATGTGAAAAACATCCAAACACTTATAATTCCAGAGCAATAAAATACCAATGTTTTACATACCCAATTAACCTGAATTTTTAGTACAAAGCTTAAATACGCCTCTGTGCATTTCGACTTATGCAATAAAAGAATTACTACTTTATTTGTATCCTTGTAGGTAAATAATGTTAGAAATACAATTTATAAAATAATTCCAAGTTTATGTAATAAAATGATAAAAATACGTTGTCAGAATAAAATTTTGAAGTGAGCGAATGGGAAATCAGCTAAAATGCAATTTCTTGGTACATTTAAAAGTTTCGGCATTTTTGAACCGATGTAAATATTGTTTATATTAATACACAATTGATTAATTACTTTTCGTCATGATTAATGATAAATATTCCAGCATTTATCATACCTTTAGAAATACAACATATAATCCAACAGCACCCGAGTGCAAAGCAAGGATTGACCAAAACGAGTATTATTATCTTATTCTGCAATGCTAAGCAATCAAGCAAGCCGACTACACTATTATAATAAATGTATTTTAATTAGCAATCAACGCAGGTGGTCGGATGCAATATAATAATTAATTATTATAATGTGACTTGTGGCATAAGCTAAGTTGGCGCTTTATGCAACACTTGATGGATATAAATGACATTCATTATGTTAAGCTGAAATAAATGAAACGAGAAATTTATTTTTTGATACTATATTACATAGGTTTATCTTTTGTGCTTACTGTCCTCACTGCTGGAATTTCAAATGTCATCCAATGATAGCAGTTTGACTCTGAATATCAAACCGCAACTAATTTTCGCTAAAATTTATCAGTTTTTATAAAATTCATTCGCTGTTGATGTTAATTTTGCAAATAATCTTGATGTATGTATACCTCTTAAGCCTTAAGCTATGAATTTTATCATGTAATTATAAACAAATTCCTAGAAGTAATCAAAATATTTTTAGTAAAAATAAACAGATAAAATAACTAGCTAGTAACGAACTTGGGTACAAAGAGGTAACAATTTTAAACTCCAGAGCGCTAACCGCTTGACCTTCTATGTAGTATCAATTTTTATTTATTTTTATGTCGCACTCGTGGATTTGGTCCCTAGCTAAGTACTATAACAAAATTTTCCGGTTGTTCGGTCATTAATTGTAAAATTGTTATAATTTTAATAATTATCCGCTCACGAACCAAATGTTGCCGCCCTGTAACCTATCTCAAATGAAACCTAACCTGACTTCAGCCAATATAACCTAATGAAATAAACAAGGCTCCATATGCTGTAGAAATGTGAAGGTTGCAATCTAGAAATACAAGATCAAAAAATACGTCCACCTTTATTAAAAACCATTATTCACAATTAGTAGTAATAATTATATAATAAATATAGTAGGTACTAATTGAAAAAAAACAGCGATTTAAAAGCGACAAGGCGCCTGAGAAATTTGTTGTCCATCTGGAAGAAAATTGAATTTCTATTATATCGTTTGTGTACCACAAGCGTTAAAACAAGGTTTTCCTTTTTGCAAAAGAGCAAAACCAGAAAGCTCATTCAATTTTGCGATCATGGAAGTAAAACCAACAAAATCCGCGAGGTAAACCGCACACCAAAATCTTGTACATCAATAATTGATTGTTTCCTATTCCTGAAATTCCCTGACAATTCCCATGGTATTTCTGGATACATTCTCATTCTCTAAAATTTCTCTGCAGTTTACTCCTCCAAAAAACCAAAAAAAGATTATTAAAATTTGCCGTGAATTTTACGAGGAAATAAACGAAATTTCTGGGAAATTTTAAGAATGTTCGAGCCATTTTAAAGAATTTTAAGACATAGTATTTTTGTAAAATAAGGTATTTACATGAAATTGTTATAGAAAATGATTTTTTGTCTCCAAAATGAGGTCGGGGCCAATCCCTCAGTTAAAAGGTTATTTGTTTTTTAAATTAATGAAAAGACATTTGATATGTTGCATTATTAATTAATATATATTATTTAATTATCATAATTATGATATATAATTATAAGATAATAGCTTAACATATTTTAATATAAAATAAACTTGCAGGTACATCAATATTATTAGGAATATTTTTGTAATTAATTGTTAGTTATAAAGATTTTCTATTTGTGTTTGTTGTTTGTCGATTTCCTGTTCCTTTGTAAATTTTTAATAATAGTAAGCTTTTTCTTTATTAATTAACAGATAAAAATAAAAATGTTTTTTTTTCGCTCGTTTTTGTTCAAATTTTATTTTTTTTTGCATTAGCATTAAAAACTAACTTATAAAGTATTGGAAGAAAACAGTATTGTAAATATTATTTCAGAAATATATTGCACCTTTTTTGTAATACTCTACAGTCGTTATAACCGAGCAATTTTGACTATATCAAAAATTTTACATGCACCGCAGATGATTTAATTGGCGTCTTTAAATATAGATTGCGCTTTTAATCATAAAAGTGACCTTGTGAGCCAGATAAGGCACTAAAACATAGAAATTTGGTGCACCTTTATCAATGCAAGGCTGTATTAATTAAATATACAATAAATTGTTATTTATGTGCATTAAAAGTATGATTGCTCACCGATAACAAAAATTTATTATCTTTCAGTTATGAGTTAGCACAATAACAATTAAGAAAATTAAAATAGAAAATATAAAAATATTAATATGCGTTATTATTATAGTCTACCTTTTCATGCTACATAGAAACAAAATAATTTAGTGTTTGCAAGTGGGTCAAATAATTTTTTTAATATTTATACAAAAGTCAAGTATAATCGAAAAAATTTGAAGTGGGTGATAATTATAATGTTAAAATAATTAAAATTAAAATAATAAAAATCTCAATTTTCCTTCTTTAGATTTTGGTTGGCTCCTATTGGTATTTCGAATAATTTCAAAATAAATAAATGTCTGAAAAATTATGCAATTACCTACTATTTATTGGCGTTTTCACAACAAATATGATCCAAAAATGCTTCAGTTAATTAAAAAAACAAGAACTAAAATAGAAGAATTTGAAAGTGGTCATATTAATTTAGCATATAAATGATCGCATATTTGCAACTAACGCAATTTAACGCAAAATCGCACGATTTAGATGTAAATTAATTTGTTATAACATTGGTTTTAATTAATGGAACTCTTGTGAAGTCGAAATAATTATTTATAAATGTTAATTCATTGTGTAAAATCGACACAATAAATTGTAATTTTAATATTCGTACCACTTATATAAATCGATTAACCGGTTCTATTGATATACATTTTTGGCTTAAATAATTAGTTTATCGGTGTCGAAAAAAAATTAATTCAAATGTTGAGAAGCAAACTGTGGGTGCTTGATAATAGAAACATACCAAAAGATATCCAAGCTATTTAAAACTTTCAGATTCCAATACATCAAAGTATATAAATAAACAACATTGTTTTGATGTAAAATTTGTCATCACTTAATTTTTAAACACGGGAATTTCGAAATTCAAAACTTTGTAACCACAAAATTAAAAATTAACAATTGTTTAATTAAAGCTTCCAGTTTATTTCGTAGGTCAAGTACCCTCAACAGTTTACGCCGGGTTACTGCAGATTCCACAATAATCTAAGGTAAATATTTGTTTTAGGTGTTAAAACCACTGACTGTGGTAATAAAGAAGTTACACAGAGCGAAGAAGATGGAGACAACAAAAAATAATTTTTGCAAGACGTCGGTTACTAAGCATTAATGATAATTACTGGTTAAGTAAATCGCAATTAAGTTACGTAAAATTTACAAACAAAAAAATTAAGATATTAACAGAAGGGGTTATTTTAGTTCTATTAAAAATCAAGGACAAGGTCAACTGCAGATCATTAACCGACAAATTGTTATTATCTAATAGTCACACACAGCTTAGAAAAACTCAGGTAATAATAGTAATTGGTTATCAAGCTCCACGGGTTCAAAAAAAGATGCATTTCTTGGCATCTAATTTGTTATCAACTAATTGCAGTTTATACAGCACTAAGTGGCCAGGAACTACTTTTCACACCATGGACACTAATGAGATGACATCATTTTCACGCTGCCGTTTTTAACGATGTCCCAATTATAACAATGACAACAAATAACAAATTCTATATTCCTAAAGAGTTTTTATTTGGGGAGGAGATATGGGCCATACGCCCAAATTCACCAAGGTCAACTTTATCGCATATCAACGCTCTAATAAAATAATTTGGTACTACATCGAGATCGACAGTAGCAATATATCAAAGTTCAAAAAAATTATATTGAAACCCAGCAATTTAACATAATCCAGATTTTTATGTTTAAATTTAATGTAGATTTTGAAGAAACTAAAATAAACATAAAACTTCAAACACGCGTTCTTTGGGAAAAATCATCTTAGCAACAAATCGTTTTAGAATTACGATTGCATTGCAATTTCCCAGCTTAATTAATTCTCAAACCTTTTTGCTACAAGGATAAATTGATAAAATTCAACAATCACAATAGAAATCGCTAAGCGCTGGGTGATAAAAATTTTTCGCAAGCACTAGACAATTAATTTTTTTTTTGCACACACTGTTCACTTACACACTTAAATTATTTTTCTCAATTTATAATTAACTTAATTGTAATACGGAAACACCGAAATATTGAACCGATGAATCGCGGCGTGCTACCAGAACCGCGGTATTCAACAGACTGCTTGGTACCAACAATTTCAACTTAGAAACCGCACACTCAAACCATGTGAACACTAATTAATCAAGAATACAATATAAAAGCAAAATTACATTTAAAAAGTCCATACATTAATTAAAATTATGATCATCTCGCATGTATCAGCGCGGATTAAAAAAATCATCTGACATTGAATATGAATTGTAAATTACGTAACGTTTAAATAAATTAATTTGCGCTTACATATTTTTATAACTTCTTATTAACGAAACCAAAATTAAATTCATACGCATAAACGGCATAAGTTTACAATAATTTATAAATCAAAATCGACGTATCTTGGAAGATTAATTAATTACATCATCGAGACATTAATTTATTTCAACTGTCGAGTAAAACATGCGTTATTTAAAATGCAAAATTTACTTTTCATGTTGTAATTGAAACTATTAAATAAATCAGTAACTTGGTGGAAATTTATATACCATTGAATAATAAAAATTTTACATTATAAAATTTCTTCGAGTCGTGGAATTCAAAATATTTCCGCTTGGTAAACCGGGAAGTTCCAATGATACAAAAATTACGTAAAATAAAAATAAAGTTGAAAAAAACTTGCATTTGATAGATTTTTCATTGCTATGAATGAAAAATAGGTTTTCTGTTTCCAACAAAACATTTCCTTTTATATATTATTGATGGATAAAAATTGCTACCTTATTCGAAACAGTTAACAAGCAAGCAGCCTGGAACTATAAATTCAACATTAGTTACAAGCAATGAATATTAATCATATCGTAAATGGTTATTATTTTATTACATAATGTTATTTATCCTCGTGTGTAAAACAAACAATAATAATAAAAGAGAAAGAGCAAAAATAAACATATAATAATTTTTAATCGATTGAAACAATACAGCGAAAAATTAAAACTGATTGTTACTGCACAAAAATCAAAGAAAAAATAAAATGAAAAATTATGTAGAGTTCAAAGAAAACAAAGTTCAAATTAAAATTTAAAATTAAAAGCCATAATAAATTTAAATTCTCAAAATAAAATTCAATTTCACACTTCAAATTGTTACATTTCATAATTTTAAAATATTTCCGACCAAATAAATTATTAACGAGACATATTTCTTTCTAATTTATGAAGCTGTGCCAAATTTCTTTATGTTACAAAATTGGAACTATGATTTCAAATTTGTATACTTAGAATTTTCTTTTTACAAAAAATATAACGTCACTTGTCATTGTTAAATGTAGAACACCTTTTGGCACAATCAGTGTTCAGTTCAACACCTGAACATTTGAGATATGTTTGGGTGTGGAAATCTAAATTTATTTACCCTTCTTGATCCTCAGTTACTAAATGCTAACCTCTAAATATTTTCACATAAAGAATGGAATATGAATTTTAGGATACCCAAGGCCAATTCTTTTGAATGTTTGCAACGATGGTTACTATTTTAGCACCCAATATTGATCACATCTTTTTCTGTGAACGATGAATGAGAATCTATTTCATCAGATTTCTAATTTGTTATTGAAAAAACTTAAAGAATTAAGTTATATTCGTTTATGCCTTCATTGTTTGTCACTTTAACAAAGTTTTAGCAGCTATAGAGTTTTCTTTGTTGCTACAACAAATTTTATGCTGCCATAACAAAGTTTTTTATGTTCAAAAAAATAATTTGTTGAATTAACTAAAAAACTTGGTTTTGGCAGTATATTTTGTTGGGGTAACAAAAAAACCTTAAAGTTTTGTTGGGGTAACTAATCCTTTTTCACAGTGAATTCATAGCGGGATACCATTATCTGGATTAAGTCACCTTCTTGATATATCATTGCTCTCTAATTTTCTAATCCTTTAAGGTAGGATATGAATTTAATTTTATAAAGTTTTAAAATTTTCTCGGATAAAATGAGTTAACCATTGTCGAAACATGTGCATCACTGCCTGTGCCCAATGTCCTTATCAAGTTTAAGTTGAAATGCACAATTTAACCCGGATAGATCCAATATCATTTTGTTTTTCCAAAGATCTTTTTTGTTTAAATTTCATTTCTGCCGAAATTTTTTTATAAAAAATTGCTTAGAATTTCTGTAAATTTGAAGAAATTCAGGAAAATCTGAGAAAATTCCGAAAATCTAGAAAATTCCACAGAAATCCAAGAATCACATGAACTCTTATTTTGTTTTGTTTCCTACTTGTTTTTACAGAATAGATCCGGAATTCCGGAAATTTCATAAATGAATTATGTTGTACCGAAATATATGTTGTGCTTCCCCCGTGGTTTTCATCATTCCCAGATCAGAAGAACAACAATTTTCCCAATGCTTTGGATAAATCAAGAATTTTTAAACAAGTATACAGAAAAATTTTATGTTTCAATTATTTTTGAATTTTCAATAAAAAAAAATTGTTTAAATAATGGTGTATTAGATTTTATGAACATGGCGTAATTTTTGGTTAAATTCTACTTTTAATTTTCTTCCTACAGACTAATGTGTAGATAAATATTTTCGTTATATTCTAAAAAATTGGATATGATTAATATCGAGTTACACTACCTAAACCACTAATCTATTGATTAAATATTTTCGTGCTTCCTTACCCTCATAACTTACAAGCTACTCTACATAGTACGCAATTCTCAAATAAAATATTTGTTAAATCAATGTCAATTTTATCAATAAAATATTTGGCTTTGAAAATTGGTCAATAAAACCGCCCGAATCGTAAATATATAGTCGAGAAACTAATGATTAATTTTTGAGATGAGTTCACAGCATTAACGAACGAACACAGTGGAAGAAGATCGAAAATTACAGAGGAGCCACAAAAAATAGGTTAGTTCCGAATAAACTATTCTATATTTTCGGAAAACGTTTTTATTATAAACGCTAATTTATACCACCTTTAATTTAGCACCTTGGAATCAAGGTACTTTACTGCCGATGACGGCCCACCTTTTTTTTGCTTAAATATCAATAATTGAGTTCACGAAAGGTGAAACTATAACTTTGATAATTGATTGACAAAAATTAAATAATTTATACTGTTTTTAGAAAAGAGCTTAATTAGCAAAATTATATCGTTCACCCTCCACAATAATTAGTAAAAATATAGTTGAGTTAGGAGTTAAGTTTCGAGTCTTTATTGACCCATTATCAAGGTTACAAATAAATACAAATAATTAAAAATTTTACATAAATTACAAAATTGAAAATAATAAAAATATAAAAGTAGTAAAATATTGAAATACAGAATTAAAAATTACAAATTTTAGTTTAATAAAAATATAAAAGTGAAAAATGAAAACAATTTGAAAATACTTTAGATGAAATACTAACCTTTATATGAGATAAATGGAGGTAAGAAGACCACCATATTTCAAAAAATTAACGTTCTTTTTCCACAACCCGTACGATATCTCATTGACCCCCTGACTCAACTATATTTCTAATAATTGACGGTTACTGTCAGAATTTCCTCATCACGAATTTCAAAATTTCAACTGCACTATAGGAAAGAGGACAATTTTCTGTGTATAATGCAACAAAAATTTTTTTGGATTATTCATTAGTTTTCGAAAAAACGGCATTTTAAAGTTATTAAAAGTAGGTAGTTGTAACCCGATACACCCCGTTACAACGTGTCGAGCCACGGTCAACTGGCACGTTCCGTTCCTATTCTTCATTTTGTTGACGGTACGAGTGCTTTAATACACTCTTAATGTTGCTGTCATTCATGATCGATCCTTTCTCAACCCCTTTCTCAGGGTACCACTGCACGACCTGCGAGACATCCGAGACGGTACAAGACGACACAGACGCGCGCGCTTTTTGACGCTTGAAGTTCAAATCGCTGATCGCCCACAAAACCCCTTTTTTATTAGTTTTCGACACTTTTTGGCAAACTTCGGTTTAACTTCTTCAAAGTTCAAAATTCAAAATTTATCAATTCCCCTTGTAAAACTTTTGTTCACCACTCAGATCGACGCGGCCAAACCCGCGTCAGCGTATATTTTGATCCAAGATCTCCAACGCCCGTTATCCACGCACCAGACGAAGAAGATTAAAGCGCCTACGGCGCTAAACGCTTCGCTTTGCCAATCCGCTACGCTACGCTTCATGATCGACACCCGTACGAGTTCTATGGCTTCAAGTTCCACCCTTGGCGAGTTCTGTCATTTTTCAGGGATTTTTTTTAATTATTTTGCCTTACACAAAAATCGTTAATCATGCTGCCGTGTTAAAAGGTGTATCTAAAATACATGTAAATTTAAATTTTTCAAATTCGATTTTTTCGAGAACTAATTTATAATCCAACAAAATTTTTGTTCTAGTATGCTCAGAAAAGTGTCCTCTTTCCTATAGTGTAGTTGAAATTTTGAAATTCGTGATGAGGTTTTTCTGACAGTTCCCTAATTGACATTTAACTTTGAAAAGATTCTGCAACTTTATTTATTCAATTTAAACCGGGACAGCGCGTACGCAGTCCCGACTACCAAAAATAACGCGCCCGAGTTATCCACATTAGGGATAATCGCAGGGGTCAGCCCAATCGAAGTGCAATGAGAAGGCCTCACCCTGGGGGAACCGCCTTGTTGATCACGGTAAACCCCTACGCCAGGTAAGTATGCTTTTGAGTTGGCTGTGCATATTTTTTGTTTCCTTACAGCGAATATTTCACTGACGACTTATACATGCGCGCCATCTTTTGATTATATCACAATTCATAATTGATTTTTGTATTTTTCGGAATATTCGAATAAACCGCTATTATTTTTCTGAACAAACAACGTAATTTTTATGCTTTCGTCAATTTATCTCAAAAACCAAGCAAGATATAACAAAAACTTTAGATCTTTGTCTTGTAGAGCAAAAACTAATTAAAAGATTTTGCTAATTAAAAGATTTTGCTAATTAAAAAAAGTTAAACGCCGAAACTCAAATTTGATTTTTCAAATGTCAAAACTAGATTGCGTGTGCGTCTAGCAATTTCAAACTGCTTCATAAACGAAGCACAAAGCTATTGATTCACCTTGTACATTTACATTGTTTTGTTTTCTTCCATTGCAGTGTCATACGTGATACCTACTAGGAATTGAAATTAGGTTAAGTTTTCTTCAATGATATTTTTATCGCGCGTGTACCGACAGCGTGTACCAGTTTTCCATTTCCAAGTAAGTACAAATTTTTTTAGTTTCTTAAAAGATATTGCTAAATTACAATTTTGCACAGAATGTCGAGATAAAGGTTCGAAAGCTTCCAACGAACGCTTTCCTGAAGAAGCAACCGAATGGCATGTTATGAAGAAACAATTATTAGAGAGTTAAAATAAAACTGAATAACCTCCCGATGATAGTTCTCATACGGAGGTTAACGTAAGCCGGAAGCCCGACGCAGAAAAGAATGAGAAAAATATTCAGTGGTCAGATTTTCCCGATGCAAAATTTAATAGTAAAATTAGATTATAGATTTTATTCATGCATTCAGCCGTAATTGTAAATAATTATAATAAACTTTTTATATAATTTTATGGTTACTGTCAGATAACGATCATCACGAATTTTACAATTTCAACTGCACTATAAGAAAGGGCACAATTTTCTGAGTATAATGCAACAAAAATTTTTGCGGTCCGTGCATTCGTTTACGAAAAAAAGGCATTTTAAAGTTATTAAAAGCAAGGTAGTGGTAACCCGATACACCCCGTTGCAACGTGTCGAGCCACGGTCAACTGGCACGTTCCGCTCCTATTCTTCATTTTGTTGACGGTACGAGTGCTTTAATACACTCTTAATGTTGTCATTCGTGATCGACACCCGTACGAGTTCTATGGCTTCGAGTTCCACCCTTGGCGAGTTCTGTCATTTTTCAGGGATATTTTTAATTTTTTTTGCCTTACACAAAATCGGCTAATCATGCAGCCGTGTTAAAAGCTGTATCTAAAATGCATGTAAATTTAAATTTTTCAAATTCGATTTTTTCGAGAACTAATGCATGGACCGCAAAAATTTTTGTTCTAATATGCTTAGAAAAGTGTCCTCTTTCCTATAGTGCAGTTGAAATTGTGAAATTCGTGATGATCGTTGTCTGACAGTTCCCAATTTTATTTTGAATATTAACTTTTTCTTTTTTAAACTTATTTAATATAATATGCTTAATTAAATACTTTTTATAATAAATGAATACATTTGACAAACTTCAAAAAATTATTTGATATTTTGTTTTTGGGTTTCCGCCACTATATTAGTTGTATTTTTGTTCCGAAAAATTCTTATTTAATAGCTATCGCTTAACATAATTATAGTCAGTCTCAGTCAGTCTCTAAAACCGAAGGGTCCCCAGTACCCAGGAAATTAGATTCAAAAGATAAACTCTTATCAAAGTAGGTAACCATCCACTTTGCACCATGAACTGAAAGAGTAAATATTTATTAATGAATAACACTTTAACTCCAAATTTCTTGTCATTGCCTTTTTATTTTTCTTCCGCTTCTGGTCTAAATGATATTGAAAAATATAGCAATATGTTTCAAATTTAATTTAATTATAAAAAGATGAAATTATATAAACTTAGGTATTAACTTACACGATTCGACCCGACCAAAAACACATTTGTTTGAAAAAAATTAGATATTCTTACTGTTATGCCATTCCAAGTAAGCTTTAAACACCTCTAAAACAAAGGGCAATGTCCTAATAAAATAAAATAGTAAAATAATATTTTATTCTATGCGCAGGACGGCCATATATGTCTCGATAACATTTTCTATTGTGTTTGATTTGATTAGCAAAAATAAATAAATTTTTTTAAATATATTCAAAATTATACTATGCTCGAGAAGTCGTCGACCTTTTTATTTAAATTAAAACAAATTTACTCATAAGTTGCTAATAATATGTACAGCAGTTAAATAGTCCTAATAAAAACAATTTTTTTTCGATAAAACATTATCCAATATCATACTGTATGTAAATAAAATCTCACACAAATGATTTCCTTTGAAGATATAATACTCTATATTATATCGGGTGGCTCATCTTACATTCAAAAACAAGGAATTAAAATTATATCAATCGAGAATTATTTGTAAATAGAAAATAACTTAAAAAAGTTTAGAATTTTTTAAGTATTTTTGTGGTATTTAGTAGCACGTAATGTTATAATTTTTACCACTTCTATAGCGTAATTTTTTCAGAATTCTATTTTCTTGTTTATTTATATTCTAAGTTCAACCCTGTTAAATGTGAATTTTTGTCATTTTGGTTTCGTTAAATATTATGTTTTCTCCGTAGTATATATTATTTACTTAATAGTTAAAATTTTATTATTTTAACATTTTGTTAAGTTTGATTATTCGAGAATTATTTATTTTGGTTTTTAATTATTTTTATATTTTTTTAAACGCTTTATTTTTTTATTATCAATTATCAATTCTTGAATATCTTCAGACGTGGAAAAACAATGTGTGTATTTCGTTTAATACCCTGGTTATTATTGGTCGATATTAGATAAAAAAACATCGAACTTGCGGAATATCTTCGGTATCCGAAAATGGAGTAGCGTTGGGTATAATTTTTTCTTTATGGCTAGATAAATGTAATAACTTACGTAATAAAACTTCTAATCTATTATTTATGTACAATACACGCAATAAAAAATAAAAATTTACCCGAGACTTGATTTGCATGTTGTACCTTCTATACATTTATGGTAGCTAATAAATATGCTATAAAGAACTGACCCGTTGCTAATAGTTAGTTAAAAACGTAATATAATGTAATGAATTATAACTTTCAGTTAGTCCATTGTTGATAATTTCAATGTCAATATTATTTTAACAGCAAAACTATGGCTCCGATTAACAACAATACGCAAGGTATGTCTGCTGTACGCTCTTGTGCATGCAAAAGTAACAATTAAAAGAAACATTCACCTTTTAATGACGTAGACAACTGAGATTATAGTTCAAATTCAGAACACAAACATTGTTCAGTCTGTCAATATGTACATAATAACAGTAGCTATATGTTTCCTGGTTACTCGTGCTATTCCTGAAAATTTGATTGTGGCCAATAGAGACGCAGATGCAAATAAGAACAAAACTTGAAAAAATTGGTAAACCTTCAGTCGTTAAAAGTATATACCTATTATCTAGTTGCGTGTTTTGAGAAAAGTATGAAAAGGTATTGAGTAGTTTTTTATGCGAGAGTTTTTATTATATTTAATTATATTAATATAATTTGTGATGCAGTAATTAGATTACTATTTAAGGTTCGTTTATTTATCTGGAATTCCTGAGCGAATCACGACCCTCGCACACCGCCGGAGGTTAGCCATTGTGCAGCTTCAATAGCTCCAAGTTCAATATTCATATTAGCGATAAACCATTTAACACGTGGTTATGATAATATAATAAGACCTGAATACTTATTCCGGTTAATATTGTTCACAATATAAGTTCTAATTAATTTCAGTAGCAATAATATTGTATCCTCTACAAAATTTTACTTTAACAAATAAATTAGTTTCAGGAAAAAATTAAAAAAAGTAATATAGGTACGCGGATATTTAATTTATGACATTAATTTATGAGTTATACAATAAATTTACTATTGAAACTACTATAATCATTTCAGAAGTGGGGAATACTTTGTAATGTAACAACAAAATTCTATTAATAGATTTAGTGAATCACTGACCATGACAAACTTTTAAGTTACAAATCTCAATAAAAACTGCAAATACGAATAACAAATAAAAAAATTTTATAGGATGTTATGAATTGAACGTACATATAACATTACTTTTTATTAATCGTACGATTTATTAACAATTTCCGCTTTACATTTTAATGGCGGATTTAAAAACAAAACTTTATTACAAAATAATTATGTCGAAATTAAAATAATAGTCGAATGTTAAGAATAGTCAGTAGTAATATCATAAAAACAAAAATAGGATGTTTTCAAAGGTCCGCTACGTTACGCTGCGCTGGCTAGCTTACAACTCACGTGAAAAGAGCGTAGCACCGGCGTTTTCATTAATTATTAATTATTCCAATACCAAACGAGATATTTGTTTATGGAACATTAATACTCGAGTTAGAACGACAGATCTATGGTTCATTTCGAAACATTTCTCAGTTGCCACTGCCATTGTCGAGTGTTAATTAAATTATTGCATTTCTTCTGTATCAATTAGAGTTGACCAAATTAACATTTGTGGAGTAATGAATTTAAGAAGATCCGCAAAAAGAACAATGGTCCACTTAATCTTAAATTTACTTAACATTAAAATTGATCATTAAACCAATTTATAAAACAAAAGGACTCCAAAAAAATTACACCATTACATAATAACTTCCAAATATGCCGATCTGAAGTATTTCTCAAGTACGGGCAGGTATTCATCGTATTACAAGTAAGTACCTGTTTGAACATAATAAGAAGAACCACTAACTGATACCTAAAAAACAAAGACCATTAAGAAGTAATCGTTGCCATAACACGAAGAGAGCTCATTTATCTTGTGCTACAGAATTTAAAGCACCTTAACATGCAACCGAAAGCGCGCAAATCATATTCAAAGTGCAAAAAATAATTTTATGCATATAATATATTGCGCATGCAATATCATACATTTGATGTTACTTTATTTCCACGGTCAATTTCAAGTGCAAAAAAATAAGTAAAAAGATATAGAGGTAGCTCTAAATTTAATGAGGTAGAACTTATGATCCTTAAATTTACTCAAATTTTTTATGTTATGGAAAATACAGAATTTTTAATATTTTATTGTAATGTATATCATTACTTAATGGTGCCTACACATGGTCATGCCTGGAATATCATGCATTAGACATGATTTCGCAAGTAGCTGAGAATTTCAAGCTAACTATTACAACAATTTTACGTTTAACAGCTAGCTATTAGAAAATTCTTATAACTATCTAATGACTAGCTTGCAGCTCTTAGCTACTTAGGCTACTTAATAGTTTAGGTAGCTAATAAAATAACTTTGCTTTGCAGTTGCCACACACCACTGTCAACCAGCAATGTATTAGTTATTCAAAATTGAAGTTGAACTATACCATAATCCCATTTTGTTCTATGTATGTAATTGAATTAGTTCCTATTAATGATCATTTGAACGCTCAGTAAATATAAATCTCGTGTAAATATTGGCAATTTTTTAAACACAATGCATTATCGTTCTTTAAATATAACATCAATTATGAATTTAGAAGTTAAGTACTTTATAATCACAGCTAGAGTGACCAGAAAGATAAAACGTGAGATAATATTAATTATTATAGTTGGAATCCAATCATAATAAATCAATAACATTAATAAAATAATTTACATTAACCTATTTTTAAACAATATGATTAAAAAAAAATTGCTCGTAAATTTGTGTAACTGATAATGAAATTTGTAATTTACGTCAACCTTTACCTTGAATTTTTAAAATTCAAATTTATTGAATGGTCCGGTTAAGGCTATTTGGTGCGGTTAAGCCATTGTTGCCAATCGATGTATGTTATGTATGTATTTTTTATAAATAAAACTTTAATAATGACGGAAATCAGAAAATATATAACATTTGTAACCACCGACTTTCTTGATATTTAAATTTTTACTGTAAACTAAAATTTCTATCACGAATTGATTGCTAATTATGCAATATATTGATTAATATTAAAAGATAAAATCTAAGAAATTATATAGTACAAGTTATTTAAATAGACATTTAAGAATCTTGATTAAATTAATAAAGTGTTAATTATAGCTATTGCTTATTACATAAAAAAACAAACGTACATGGATGTACAATAAACACAATAGAAAGTTGGTTTAAATATTAAAGAAAAACAATGAGGTTATTTTTAATAAATAAACTATTTATGTGTAATTAAGTAAACCAGATCGAACTTTTATTAAAATTTTATCACCAATATTCGAAGGTTAATGGAAAATCCAAGCAATTCCAAAGAAAGTCTCGCGAAAAAAATAATATAAAATTTTAAAAATACAAAGTCTCTCAAGTTTATCTACAACCTGTAAAAGTGGGAAAATTATTTTTCACGATAGCACTAATCTAATTTTATGAAATGAATAATTTATTCTATCAAGTGATTACTAATTTTGTTATAGCAATTTAGAAATAAACGATAAAAACTATATCTCATTCAAAATGTAGATTATGCTTGCATTCGGCGAATGCAAAACTGCACTGCTCCAAACAGAATACAAAATATATATTGTTCTTAGGGAATATAAAGTACTCATTTGGTATATTTTCTCACGATAAGTAAATCAACAAAAAAAACTACTATAAAACATAAGAACAAAATTATAACAATAAATAATTGTTAAAAAAACAAACAATTAATTAAAATAATTCACCAAAATCAGGTTTTTCGGTATGTAACATAAGTATAATCTGACAATTTAATAGCAAAGCCAACGATTGGTTACAGGATAACATAAACCACTCCTGTTTTTCTTCGTTTCGACCTCAGTAATATTTTTAAAATTACGCAAACCCTGGCCTCCTTTAAATTGCACGCACGATAAATGTAAACTATGATTATTTTTGTACGTCTGATAAACTCCAACAATATATTATAATTATTATCATCATTATTATTATTTGCAAAAGATGATAGGTGTAACATAATAATTATATGCTGAAAATTATGAGTTGCTCGAAGTATCGATGATATTGCCAATTTATCCTTTTGCATTGTTAAGCTCATAAATATAAAATATTGCATGTTAATTTATCACGCGAAATGAATCGTGCACTTTTTAGTTCACAGCGTACCCGAATTTTTAATTTAATAATTATTTCTAAATTCTGAATTTGGCTCTATGAAAGCTTTGTCAAAGCTTTTTGTAAAAAAAAAATGTGTAAAAATTAAATTAAAATCCTAGGACAATTTTCAGTCGTACCTTGATTTTAGAAATAGTTTAGTTTAGTTTACAAGAATTATAGAACCCCCTGCCCCCGAGTGATTAGATTGAGTTCCAGTGGCCAATATCGACGGAATATTTGGAAGATATTATATAATAAATTAAAACTTTTTTTCTAGCCAATTTATTCCAAGTTTACAAAAAAAGAACAAATTGAGAAGTTATGAATAAAAACTTGTTTTAAATAATCATGTTACCGTTGAAGTTAATAAGATTATTTGCATTCATAACTAATAATAATGCAACAACCGAAAATATGGTTTATTATAAATTATCCTTTCAAAGTGACGCCAAGTTTAGTCGGATGTCATCCAGTCAGTGCATCATAAAATAATATTATGTAAATTTTATTCAGCATTCACCTTCGTACATGTAATGCTCGTGCCTAAGATCAGTTTATAATATTCAATTCAAGATAATTTACTTTAATTATGTAATCTGATGCAATTTACTTTTAACAATGCACCAGATTTTTAAGACAGAAAATTGTGGATGAAAGGCAAAAAATACAAGCAAAAAATAGTTCAGTCACTCGAGATGAAAATTTAAATAATCCGAGGACAAATTAATGAAAATTAGAAAAAGGGTCATATAAAATCATAAATTTGTTATAAAAATAAACATTAGAAACATAAATATAGAAAAATGCAAATTTTTTTAAAAATAGTACAATTTACCTTGTAAAAATTATATTTTAGTTATATAACTGGTATAATTACAGTGAATACGTAAATAAAAGCTACATACGAACAAATTTGCATTTTCAAGTAATAAAATAGATATATATATAATTACTAATTACAACTTTATTTTAAAAAACAACTGGAACAAGTACGAAACAACCAAGTATGAAAACTTGTAAAAAAACAATAAAGATTAAGAAAAAATAAGTTAATGCTGTTATATTCATAGCATTTTTATCTAATATTGTTGTTACGTTCAGTCAATATAGTTGAACTGTATATATTATGATACAGGCCCTGTTCTTTAGGGGGCGAAATATTTATTCATAAACATCGAAGAAACTTGATATCCAGCTCACGATGAGCAAATTTTTTAAAATTTTAATAAATCACATGCCATTTTTTGAATATTTTAAGTGCAGATTTTCGTGTATAAAATTATACATGCCTATTTATGGTGTATATACAGTTTATTATTCTTATCATTACCCAGATATCTCAAGACGATAAAGAACACATGGTTCATTAAATTTAGACTAAAATAAAGTTATTACTGTATTATCAACATAACAAACAAAACTTATAAATTTAAATTTTGCAGTTTTTTATTCCGCTCGTACAGCTTTGCGGAAATTTTTTCAAGTATTACTAAAAAAATGAATAAAAATGTAATTCAAGTGCATTTACATAATTTAAAAATGGAGACCGTGCCTAAAGCTTTTTAATTTTTAATAATACTAATATTGTAATAACTGAAAATTGTTGCTGTCAAGTATATTATAAATAACCTCCACCTGTACATATTTAAGATGCCTTAAAATGCATGTAATTAATAGGGAAAAACAACCATAAATGACGCTTATTTTTAACTTTTGATTGTGTAGGGTTGAAATATTCAAGAATTTTTGATGATCAAAAGTGTGAATTAAACGGTAATAAATCAACATTTTTTAAATATTTATTCCAAGAGACCACACAGTATCAGGCCTTAATTTTTAATATTTTACCCATAACCTTAATTTTGGTGTAACAAAACCGGTCTTTTCTAGTTCCTATATAACAATTTTTAGTGTTTCCAATTATTCTTCGAGTAAATTTAAATATTTTGCAGGTCCAGATTACTCTTCTTTACCTAAGTTAGAAGATGATAGGCTACTTTATTTTGTGTTTCCCAAAAAATTATATTATGATACAATTCCGAAGAAAAAATTTGTGGATTACTCCTCATTTACGCCACATTAATCCATACATTATATAGAATATAATAATACAATGAGCTACTAAAGTATGGAACTAATTCATTAAAATAAAAAAAAAGAAATTAGGAAAAAACGTTATTGGACATGTCAATTATATTTTATAAAAATTCAATTCAATCAATGCCTTTTCGAATATTCCCAATAAGAAGAAAAAGTTTTTTAGTAAAAAATAAAATACAAAAATAAAGTAAAATCAAATCAAATCACATGTATAATCAAAACATGTAGGAAGAATCTGAAGAGAATATCATCTTCTTATCTTAGAAAAGAAATAATTAATATTCAATAACATCCATAAGCAAAAAATAAGACCGGACAGACTTGCCCCAACGCAATTAAGTATTGAAATAAATCATAAAATTATTATATAGTAATTTTAAATAAAGGACGCCTACCAATTGGCTGGGTTTCCACCATGTCAAAGTTGAAATTCAAACAATATTGCTTCGAGATTATACAAAATATATTCATGGAGTCAATAAAAAAAATATTATGTTTAAATTGGTTTTTTTTCCCCACAAATGAACTATGCATCACAAGTTATTTTGATTCAAGGCATAAAGATTTTTCACAACACTTGCAAAAATATTTCTATAAACTTAATAGTAAGAAAGTACGTCTATTTAATAGTTAACCGTAAAATCGATAAACCTGGTAAGTCAAGTTACTTCAAAGTAAGTTGATGGGTGATTCTGGTTTCAACATTAAAAATATATCGGTAGTTTGTGAAGACGTGAAAGTTCAGTTGACTTCCATTTTATTATGGCAATAAAATTAGTGAAAAATTCGTTAGAAATAATAGTAATTAACTCAATCTTAGTAACTGGTCTTACTAGGTTTTTCAAATATCCGCTAAAACTGTACACACAAGAGAGAGTAGCCCTTAGCAGTAGGTAAATTTGATGTGCGATTTATCAGATTCTAGAAGTACTTATATACTGAAGGGAATTCCAACCCCCCCCTCCCCCCCAGTTCAGAACTATGTTAAAAGCACAATATTGTAAGAACTCCTATAATCTAAAAAAATTGCAAATCTACATTATTTCCTGCTAAATAATTATGTCTTTTTAAATTATTGAAGTGCTTAATATGTACTGTATTTTTTGTAGAACCACACAATAAATTTTAGGTTCACTGACAGTGAATTCTGACCTCAAGATTAGCGCAGAATTGGACCTAGAAGTTTCATATTAGTACAATAATATTAAAAAAACTATTTCCAGTTTTAAATCACTCGCAATAAAGCCAAAATTTTTAATTTATTTATCTACTCGTATTGAATTATTTTTATTTTTATTTAAAAAATATGGAACTACAACAAAAAGTATAGAAACATGTTAAAATATTGTAATTGATTAAGCAGTTTTCTGCTGAATTCAGATGCAATTTTAACTCAAATTTTGAGTCGTTCTAATCAACTTTAAATATCTTGGATATCTCTAAGACTATTGTATCAATAAATTGAATTACTATTATTTCTTTGTAATTTTTAGTTTGTTTTAAAGTTGTTTTACAAACAAGCAAATCTCACAAAACATAAAAGACTTTGAAATCTAATCTAACTGATCTTCTAACATACATATTCCTACAACATTAAAACAGATTTTTTTTAATTTACGCTTCAGAGAACTTATGTGGTTATTGATAGGAATTTTGACAGATTTAGACGCCCTTTCTTGTTCAATTGTTACCAAATTTACATTGATACCACCTCAGATCTAATATCGTATCACAATATATTCAAATTTTATCGACATTTTTCTCAGTGCAGTTATTAACTATTATTTACACTTAAGTTACAAATTTTTTTTTAATGATCATTTTAACCACTCGAAAATCTTTGCAAAATTTAAGAAAGTGTGAGTGCTATAGGCACACCACTGCCCGTAGGTCCAGACCTTCAGCCTGGGCACCATTCACTTTAATTTATTTTATTTACTTAAAAAAAACAAGTATTTTTTACTGTAATTCGTGTAATTCTACCAATTTCTAATTCATCTAAAAACCTTCCACTCTTCGTTTATTAATTTTATCAAGATGAGGAGACATTGCTTAAGAATTCTATTACTTTTACTTTTATTTCGTCTTTATCAGAACTTGAATTGTATTTTTCAACTATTTTATTACTTTATTAACTCATTCTGCTTTTCAGGTTTTAGGTATTACATCTTTGAATTGACTTCATCTTCTTGTTCGGTTGGTTATGCTGTTTAGCCCTTTCAACTACTATACAGTTAATTGCGTTTTGAAATACCTTGATTCGCCATAATCATTTTAACCATTTGAATTGGAGCTTCTGTGCGCTTACAAACTTTTTAGCTCTGCACACTAGCGATTGCATAGCGTGCAGTGCTTTTTATGAAATTAAAAGTTATAAGATTATAACAGTGCTTATTAAGTTGTATGGCAGTGAGATTTGAGCTTTGACCTAAGAGTACCTCTCGCGCATTCAAACCAATGCATTTAAATCAAATTCCCTCGAGGAGTGACATGTTATAAAAGACTGCACAAAAAAGACATAATAGACCGTATATCGGTAAAAACTCTTCAACAGAGAAGAGAGACCAAGCAGTCTCCGGAAGCGATGAGAATAAAAAATCGGAACAAGCATTGGAACCTATCGATGTGAAGGTGCAAATCACAAGTAAAAAATTTCAAATTTAAATCTCAATGATTTTATGGTGTTAAAGAGTGAAAAGCTATAAAAATAAAAAAACTTCTCTTCGATTTTACGAATACTACAATATTATGCAATACATTTTTCCAATAGATTCGTTCAACATGGAAAGAGATGCAACCAGTCTGTCACCAATGTATTAGACAAATAGTAGGTACCTAATCTTTGAATTATTTAGTCCTACTACTTATATTACCATAAATTTTAATTAGTGTTTATAAATAATTTATATTTTCGTGAATCCAAATTTAAACAAAAAATGTAATTCAATAGAAGCGTAATTGTCTTCATTTCCTGATTTTGTTATTATAACAAATCAACGACAATGAAAGACTTGTGAAAATAATTGCAAACTTTATGTATAGTACAAATTACTAATTTATTATTTTACTAAACAAAATTGTAATTTATAGATAATGTAATTAGATAAAAGTAAATTTTATAACATCCTCATCCGGAACTAATCTTAGCCAACGTAATTGATCTTATTACTCACTATTCAAATTTAGTAAAAATGTTATATTTAACAATTCAACAAAATTACTTTCGTTTTGAGAAATACATTCACAATTTTTACGGAAGCCGTAGCAGACGTTTAATGAAGTGCCTGCTCAGTTCATAAAGTGCTACTGTGCTACTACAACTGTAATAATTTTGCATGTGGAATTTTAAATTGTTTCTATATTTTCAACGGTTCGTATAATACAACTCTTGATTACTTTAATTAATACTTCATTTTTAAATCAATTTTTTTTATCAAATTTCCTTTTTGATTACAATTTTATTTTATAAATGATAAGTTTCGGCGGTATTGGAGGAGCAACTATACCGAAAACTATTATTTTTGAAGATGTTTACAACCGACAAGCGAACTATAATGTTAAACCCCTCATCAATCCTGTCTTTCTGATAAAATCCAAAATCCTGCAGCATAAGATTAGATCAAGTCCAAAACATTTAGCAAGCTATGGACCAGTTGAAAACTACAATATCGTAAAGGGTTCCAATTTCAGAGATTGTACTCTTCAGAAAATTGTATGATAGACTCTCATATCAAGATACCACACCTACAATTTCTCAGAACTCTATAATTACCCCCAACCTGAATAATAATTGAAGTCAGAAACCTTGAAATCTAAATTGCTAATATGAACTGAATTAAATGATCGCCATAATAGTCATCTTTAAAGCTCTTATTTATAATCAATTTATTTGTTTGTTTTGTTTTTCTTTAACCGTTATCAAGATTTTTATACTTAATTATCACTATGACTATTACCTAATACACTTAAATTCTTTATAGTTTGATGATTAATCAATTTGAATAATCAACTTTTACTTTTTGTTTTTTATGAGATTTTGTAGGTGGAAAATCGTGCTGAACTTGATCTTTACTTGGCGGGAAACTAATCCTGGTCACGCCGGACACACTGCTGTGATCTGAAGTCTTTAATCTGCCGGCAGGTTCTGTTGGGGAAAGCAATGGGAAACCACCCCGTTAATATTTTCATATAAGTTTTATCTTTGATTTGATCTGCTGGTGTTAAGCAAAAAAAGAGTTGACGTAAATCAAGCAATTTATGATAAACTGCATGAACAATAATCACATGTAGTACATATGATAAATGCTAGTACGTTATTATGGTTGCCAACAGTGTGATTTTGACTTTAAAGCTATATATTTTGAAACCGATTAGTATTACAAAAACTTTATATATTTTCTGGACCAACTTTTCCTGACCGGAGATTATGAAAAGGTTCCCATGGTACAATTCGAGTGCTGAAGATCTTTAAAGCCAAAGAACGTCCAAAACGTGAAAATATTTAACGGTTTAGCTGGTAGAGGTGAAAAGCTTCTGAATAATCTGAAAAAACAGTTTGGCCCAACTAACCCCGGGGTCTCCTGGTGACTGAGTGAACTTTGTAACAAACTAACATAATAGCAAAAACAAATTCTGAATCATTTTGAACAAAAAAAAATAAAATTTAATTCAAATTGTTCTTATCATTTCCTTTATTGTTAAATCGAATCACTGAATGAGCATTCTATAAATAATTAATTACTAAGTGTTAAATAACAATTTAAAAATCAATCCTCAGTTATTATTAGAATTCAAGGATACCTTAAGAATCGTTTAGTAGTCAAGTTTAATAACTCGATTAGAACGACGAAGGAAATCAATTTGCATTGGTGGTCAATTACATTAAATAAGAATTAAAAAATAATAGACATGTTCTAATATCTCTTAATAATACTTATTAAAATCTAACAATGGCAATGTCATGCTTATAATTTTTTAATTATAATTTTATAAATCGCTAAACTTAACTATTGTTAATTTTTTCTGATTTTTTTATTCGTTTCTAAATAAATAATATTTAATTTAAATTATCGAAATTTAGTTGGTGTTGTAGTGGTAGGGAGTTTAACTACAGATGGGATGGTTCCAAGTCAGTGCAATAATTCATTAAACATAATTTATTTTAAATCTATCCGGTTACATTACAGGTGTAATTTACGATTAAGCACGTATTAAATAGTCAGGTACATTAAGAGAGCTGATAGCTCGAACCTGTTCTAGAATTTTTCTCAATTTATATTTTGTTATATTAAAAAACCAAAATTAACCATTTCAATTAAAACTGACAAAAACAAACATGCAAAAAATATATTTTAAAGCATTTATAAGCTTGGAAAATCTTCCAATCTTAAATTTTAAAAATTCAAGAAATTGCCCCAGTTTCAAAACAGTTTGGAGTGCTGAAAACAAAGCTATTATTTTAATTTGGTTTTAAGCTAACCATTATTTTTAATAAAGTCTACTGATATTCATCCGGACTTTTATTAATGCGGTAGTTAATTAATTAAAGCTTAAAGCAACAAGCAAAAATCATAACTATAGAAGAGTCTTAATTATTCGAAGGCACCATGGTGCCGTTTAGATCAAAGAAGCAAAGACTACTGTAGTTTTATTTAATAACAATTAATGAAGTGGTAAATTAAATTTGACAAGAATTAAAGTAAATTTTGGTGTTATTTAACGAATTAATATTAAATTTGAACCTCAACAGGACAATGACGTTAACAAAACCCCATCATTGCAAATTAATATTTTTTTATTAAAATTGGAGCCGTTTTTCATTCAATAACTTAAAGTATCACTTTTCTGAAAGCAATTGTTTCACTTTAGTGCCTGCGACGGGCGACATTAAAATACTTTTAGGTACGACGGCACTAAAAGTAAAAAAATTGTGTATTGTTTTATCAGGAAAATATATTTAGAATGTTGTGGTAAGTTTGTAGGATTGACAGATGTAGAAAGGAGTCCAACAATTAATTACAGATAAGCTACAAAAAGTACATTAGCTCCGAAAAAATATGAGAAGGGTCCGAGGGGTGTAATTGTTTGGAACCCTTCAGACTACGGTCAGAATAACGTAAATGTTAATAAACGGTCCAATCATCATTCTGAAGATCTAATCCATCCACGATGACATAGCTATAATTTGCATGTCTAAAGTTTTTAGAAGATCCTCCTTTTAGTTAAGAAGGAGATAGCGGATAGTATTACAACCTATGCCGATGAACAAAAATCATTGAATTTATAACTTTTTTATCAACACAATGTACATCTTCTTTCAGCGTGAGATTTTATTCTATAGAAAGATATTAGATGTGTTTAAATAAACGATAAAATTTCAAATGAAATTCATTAAAAATTATTATTTATTTAATTTAGATTAAAGTTAGCAAAATAAATAAATGCATGATTAACAACAATATAATTATGTATTTGATAAATCCATGTAAAGACATTATAGAATAATTCGTCAACATTGTATATCTGCAAACCTGACACTTGGTAAGGTGCTGTACGTTAGGTACATCAGAAGCCAGCCGCAAGAATTAAGTCGTAGTCATTTAAGAATAATTTACATTTCAGTGTAATATCTTCTTTATTACTTAATACTATAACAATTCTAATAATTTTCCATCCTCAGTCGGAAATTAGAAATTAAACAAAATATTATTCAATCAACAGGTTATGCATTCAAATTTATCGAATAAATAAATGACTGAAAGTGCATGTAAATTAGAAATCCTTTCCACGTTTATACATGCAAATTGAAGTTACATGTTAAATAGTTATCTTATAACAACGATCTGTAAAAGGCAGCATACCGGATGCTAACAAAAAATCCAACATTTTATTAGTCCACGTAATATATATTTAAGAAGATTTTCTTGTTGTCTATTCTTTCATAGGGTCAATTAACTGAAAAGAATGTTGAAATAATTTCCATAATAGAACTTTTAATTTGGGAAATACAACTGTTGGTTCTAAAAATCTATAAATTATCTTGGTAGGTAGTATTTAAAATGTATCTAAAAATATAGACGGCAGCAACATCAAAAAGTGGCTAAAGATTAGCGTGGAGCATGTTTGGTATCGTGTAAGAATAAAATATGTACAATGAAAGACATAAACAAAATTTTGACTAATATGTTGTAATGGTTTCCTTATACTGCGATACAGACGGGTTTTTCAGTCATCAACACTGAAATATAAATTATATGGAATAATAAGAGCTGTTCAACGCCCTACAAGAACTGACATATTGAGTGAGGCTATTTATACCACCATGATATCATGTGCATTTGCTAATTTAACTTGATAAATCATCAATTGCCCTCGTCTACCAATGAAGTTATAGGTTTATATTGCACTTAAGCAAGGTTACTTTAAATTTTCGACATTATTAATATACTCATTAAACGGCAAGAGAGCCAACACAGCTCAATAATTATTAAAAAAATTTAATAGGTAATTTAAAACTTGACAGAATGTAATCGATTGCTAACAATAAACATAAATCAGTCAGAAAAGAAGGTGCTGACGGTGAAATTGCAAAATTAAATAAAAATAAATTTAAATTTCTTTAAGCCAATAAAAACATAGTTTCATATTTATTTGGAAAACTAAAATAGTTATTTTGATATAAAACAATATCCACCTGCGTAAACTCCACGCGATCAAAAATTGATTAAAATAATAATATGTATTTTTAGAATTGTTTAAATAATTATTATGATTAAATGAATCATATTTTCCACTCGAATAAATTACTTTAACGATATATAGACGAAAATATTTCTAAAAAAGTAACATTGAACGACCGTGACTTACATTTTGGTTGAATAAACGTAAGTTGGTACCTAATCAAGCAATTAACTGGCCATTATAGCTATTTAGCTGCTAAATAGCACTTTAGGGCTAATAAATATCGGTTATTACTGCGATTAGCTTCCGAACAAAAATAATATTTGATAACATTAGAAATAGTAATTACAGTAACGAATCAGTATTATGTAGAAGTCTAAACGTAGGAGATTCAAACTCTGATATTCTATCTTAATGTTGTTTTTTTTATAAAAAATATTTCACATGTTAATAACCTCAACCATATAGATAATATTTTAAAACAACCAGATCCCATTATTTCTAATAGAAACTTGAATAAAAAATAAACTGTCAACGAACACAGTTTATGATTAATTTTAAAGTCTCAAGATTACAATTAAGTTATCATTGGATAATTTTTATAGCATTTACAAATCACAATTACTTGAATTATACGTTGTCCAATCTTGTAGAAAAAGTAATGAAAAAATTGTGCCATATACGTGCGACCTTACGCACCTTAAGCAATTAAGAACTTATTTAAAGTCAAAATTATATAGCACACTGAAAGTTTTTATTATATGCTTGTGCTTTTTGAGTAAGTAATAAAATAAAGTAATAAAATTTTTTACATTTAATGCGAATTTTATATTAAATAAAAAACTTAAATTTCTTAACAAGCAAGCAAATATGAAGAAAACTTTTGGGTTGCCCGTTCCACGGAATGTCGTAAATTTAGCGATGAAAAATAAATTGGTAATCAATTAGGTGAACGTTTTTCAATCATGTCAATTAGGTTACTGTTTCTAAAAATATCTATACTTGGTAAGTAGGTTGATAATTCCTAATGAGTAAGTATTACAAAATTATCAAGATTCCATTTCAAGTTTCACAATAGAAAATCTATACAGTTTCTTTTGATAAATTTGGATAATGTGCACTCGAGGAAAAACTAAAAACTTACCTTTCTTCTTTATTGTAAGTAGTAAATTGCTGTTGTGATAATTCCAGAATGGAAGCTTCGGTTTGAGGTTCGGCCGAAATTCCAACCCTGTTTCTAGGACGAATAGCACCAATATTATTATTAAGTCCTTTGTGTTTAGGACTAGCAGCATTAATATGAAAAGGAAACACGCTTTGAAATTTATCCAAGTGCGACCGTAAATCGACAATTTCTCCATCGCGGATACGGAGTAAAGCTTCTAACTCGCGAATTTTTTCTTCTTTGTTCTGCAAGAGAACTTGCAATTCTTGAACGGACCCCATTCCGGAGGTGATTTGTCGTTCTATCAGGATACTGGGTTGTGGCGAACCCAGACCTGGTGCAGCTTCCTCGTCGGCAGGGTGAAGCCGTGACGAGAAGCACAATGTATCGAAACAGACGCGCATTCACGCTGTTTAAGCGACGGAGGGGCGAAGCGGCTGAATTGTCTAACAAAGACGTTGGTTTTTCAGTTTCCTGGATCACGGCCAATAAATGTAGGAAATTAAATTATTTTGGCAATATAATAACTCCGGCACTTCTCGCGCGAACCACAAATCACTTACTACTTAATCTATTACGACAATGATATCTATCATAAAGCTATCGTTTGGGTTAAAACGATAAACAGTTTCAATTAATTTTAAAATGCTACTTATCAAAGTTTTTAATAAATCACTTAAATATTATCGACACTTGAATAATAATTGTTCTCGACGCGAATTACGAAAGATAAGACGAAATTGTTGTTGATGACACGAGATTACCTGAAACAGAAAACAAAACATTAGGACTTCTATTACGGTAAGTAAACCAGCAAGACCTGTTTGACAATTACTCCACGTTAATTGTAAGTACTGGTGAAGAAGCTCATGGAGTTAACCATAGACTAACAGCCCAAGAAGTCATTCATGTAACGCAACACATCCGCACGAATAAAAATTACATTTTGCTAAATCCACCTTGAAAAGTTTAAATGAAGTGTACGTATATTTGTGTCCTATTAATAATTGTTTATGAACATAAATGAAAACCTCGTGACAATTCATAAACGTTATTCAAATATAATTTAATAAACGCTTAAGGATATTGTAACATACTTGCAACATTTTTCCAAATTTATTATCGTATATTTTAATTTTATTATTAAAACTGCAAATGCAACCAATTTAAAATTTTTCATCGTTCGGCCACTTTAAATAATTGTCAAAATTTGAACTCGGAGTTGTGGAGTTGTGATCATTTCAAAAAAGTTGGTAATCATTATAAATTGGTTTTATTCTTTCAAAATATAATGAAAAGTAAAAGTTAATTTTAAGTTGTACCTTGTGAAAAATAATGAGGGAGTTGATAAAGAAGCAAATGCATTCATTGTTAAGTGGACCATTTTGGATTAAATTGAAACACCGAAAAGCGAAGGTTAAAGATTATTCCATCCATAATAATGGTGCTGTAGAGAAAGCGTGATTAAATCCAGTAATTAAAATCACTTGGGTATATTTTCTGCAGTTAACCAACAAAGACAAATAAAACATACCTTGGCAATCCTCCACTTGCAGAAACTAATATTGTTGTTTACTGAAAATGCACAACAATTATTTAAATTTATTTGCACAATTGACAATGAGAAAACACCTGCCGATAAAAGTTGATCGATTTCAGAAGTACGAAAATAGTTGTAACCAAGTTGGTGTTAAATTAATTGTGATGTATAACTGAAAATTATTCAACTCAAAAACTTTCGTAAACTGATCAAATGTTATGAGTTTTTGATTTTTATAAAAAACACATCGATATCAACAATGTCACGAATCCGAATCCAACCGACTACTTTGTATTCTCGATGCGCTAATGCGTGAATACATAATTGCCTTCCACTTACATGCAAGTAATTCCGAGCCAATTGCTTTCTGTGCTCAAACTAAATAAATTTTATTATTAATTTATGTTAAGTTTTCGTTTAAGTGCATAATGACAGATACGTAGAAGTTTCTGGCGCCTTTCCGATAGTAAACACTATAATAGAACATGCTAACATTTTGCCAAATGATACACTGCTCAGTTATCAAAATTCAAATTTTTCTTTCAAAGTGCTAGTTCCAAAAATTTATTGGCGTGATAATATGGTAGATAACAACAGTAATTTCAACTATCAAATCATGGAATTTTTGACAGGTACTTGGGAAGTTAGATATAATTTCTAATAAATTTTTATCAGATAGAATACATAATCACATTATTTTGGTTACTTTATTAAAATCATCGTTAAACGAACCAAGTCTTGATTTTATACATTTGGTGCTTTACTATTTTTAGAGCTAGGTATCCATATAAAATAACAGGTTGAACTCTAAAGTCAAAATTGATATAAATCAAAACAAAAAATAAATCATTACATTTTAAAACACTTGAAATGAATAGGTATGATTTATTATCCTTAAATACGTTTGATAAAATGCAATAGTACATACAAGATTATGAAATATGAATACATTTTTGATGAGACATAAAGAGAGAATTTAAGAATCAACTTAATTAAGATACGTATTAAGTAAAAATACGGTAGATTTTTAAAATTTTTGACATAATAATAATCATAACAAGGACCTCAGTAATGATACCACACAAATAAATCTTTCTCGACAGTTCAAATACTTCAGATTAATTAATACTTACAAAATAAATCAACGTTTTAAACCAGCAATTTCAAAACTATTTTTATTATATATTTTTGGTTTTTGGATCGGTTCTAATGTTCGATTAAATCTGAATTTTATTTTATTTTCGTTTACTAGTGTTCAATAAGTCTTCAACTTAGCACTAGCGTTAATTTTCAACAATTTATTCTAGATCGACTACCATGAGTTAATACAAATTAAGTTTTCTCCATTATGACCTCTCGAGTCTAGATAGTGTGGTTTATAAATAATTAGTGCCCTTTTAGCCATCGGTAATTCTATGTTAGAAACTTAATATCACTTAAAATTGTTTTCTACATTATTTCTTAATGCGCACCACACTTCTAATATATTACGATGCCCTCTGTATATTTTTTGAAAAAAATTATTAATTTACAAAATAATTCAATTTTTAATTTTATCGTCGGTTCGGGTGGAGGACATGCAAATAATTATGAGCTATGATACTTTTTTTATTTTAAAATGTAATTTTTGTATCGTTTAATTTCTGTTTCAATTTAATTTCAAAATGTGTTAAAATTTTACCTTGCAAGATGGTTACAAATGTTCGTGCGCATTGAATCTGCACTCGCTTATCAACGAAATTTTGTCATGAATCAATTTCATAAATAACCCAAAATCTTCCAGATCTTCAAAAATTTTTATCTTGTTTTACTTCCACTTAATTAAAACCACCTTCAATTTTAAATAAATCCACTTTAATATCAGAATAATTAAAATAATCAAATTAATTTGCAGCGAACATAATTTTGCGGCCGGCTGCGTCCGCCATATCGGCAAAAGGCCTGGTTTTCAGCTTTGTTACCAACCTCGTAACAAATAAATTACTTGACAAAATTTTTAAATACAAGTATCTTACAAAATTAAAAATTAAAACAAAATAAACTTCAAAAATAGAGACGGTTGTCAGTTAAAGCCGTTAAGTGCGTTGCTGCTAATGCTGAATACCTGGTTCGACTTCGGACTCAGTAAAAACTTTATTCTGACCGTGTCTCCTCGGAAAGCAATGACAAACCACCGGGGTGTAATCTGCCTGGTACACCCTATCTGAAGATGAAGTTTATACACTTCCCGCGGTTCTAAGTTCGCGTTAAGCAGTAGGTCCCCTATTTGTGTGACAATACTTCAAACGCACAACACAAACAAAGGAGAGAGGTCGCCAACGTACGGAAACCGAATACGGTTCTCGAAGAAGAAGAATAGTTTTTGATAAAATATAACAATGATGCAAAAGAGCCATATTACTGTTAAAACCATTTTGGACCTGTTTTGAGCGATTTCAAGTTTTCCGGCATTGTGTTATATTGCATCCCGATGCTGTGTAGGTTCTGTGTTCTTTATTTACAATATTTAGAGAATAAGCTATTTAGTTAAACAATAGCAAACTACCTGTCTTGTCGACTTCCTATGTTGATCGTTTAGTGTGATATTGTATTACAAAAGACTCTAAGCTTGTTGCACCACATTTTTCCATTGCTTTCTATTTTGTGCTTTATTTTTCCATCCATTACCTTCCAGCAATTTCAAATTCTCTTCTACCGCATCCAGCTATCTATTCTTTGGTCGTCCTCTCCTTGTGGTGTCCAATAGCCTCCCTTCTATTGCCTTTCTTTTAATTCTATTTTCATGTAGCCTACTGACATGTCCCAACCATCTAATTCTTTGCGATCGGGCCACATCCGTTATTAGTGGCTCGTGAAACATCTCGTAGATCTCTGCATTTGTTGTTTTTCTCCTTTCTCCTTCTATTTCTTAACCCCCCCCTCCATAAATCATTCTTAGAATCTCTTGTGGGAACTGTCAGACAACGATCATCACGAATTTCATAATTTCAACTGCACTATAGGAAAGAGGACACTTTTCTAAGCATATTAGAACAAAAATTTTTGCGGAACATGCATTAGTTCTCGAAAAAATCGAATTAAAAAATTTAAATTTACATGTATTTTAGATACACCTTTTAACACGGCTGCATGATTAGCCGATTTTGTGTAAGGCAAAAAAAATTATAAATATCCCTGAAAAATGACAGAACTCGCCAAGGGTAGAACTCGAAGCCATAGGACTCGTCCGGGTGTCCACATCGAGCGTAGCGGATTGGCAATGCGAAGCGTTTAGCGCCGTAGGCGCTTTAATCTTCTTCGTCTGGTGCGTGGATAAAGGGCGTTGGAGATCTTGGATCAAAATATACGCTGACGCGGGTTTGGCCGCGTCGATCTGAGTGGTGAGCAAAAGTTTTACAAGGGGAATTGATAAATTTTGAATTTTGAACTTTGAAGAAGTTAAACCGAAGTTTACCAAAGTGTGTCGAAAACTAATAAAAAACAAATGGGTTTTGTGGGCGATCAGCGATTTGAACTTCGAAACGTCAAAAAGCGCGCGCGTCTGTGTCGTCTTGTACCGTCTCGGATGTCTCGCGGGTCGTGCAGTGGTGCCCAGAAAGGGGGTTGAGAAAGGATGTCCCCGAACGGGAAAAGACAGTTGCGCGATTCCACATCGAGTGACTACAACATTAAGAGTATATCAAAGCACTCGTACCGTCAACAAAATGAAGAATAGGAACGGAATGTGGAAGTTGACTGTGGCTCGACACGTTCCAACGGGGTGTATCAGGTTACAACTACCTGCTTTTATATAACTTTAAAATGCCGTTTTTTCGAAAACAAATGCATGGTCCGCAAAAATTTTTGTTGCATTATACTCAGAAAATTGTGCTCTTTCTTATAGTGCAGTTGAAATTGTAAAATTCGTGATGATCGTTGTCTGACAGTAACCGCTCTCGTTCTCATATCTCCAAATTTTCCTTATCTTTTCCTCTCAAATAACCACTGGTCGGATTACAGTATTGTATATCTTTATTTTGATCTTTCTTGATACATTGTTGTTTCTTATTAATGCCATCATTGAACATATACCTCTGTTTCCAGCTGTTATTCTAGTGTTTATTTTTTTACTGTACGCGTTATTTCGTGTTATTGTCGTCTCTAAAAAGCAAAATCTGTCCACTTCTTCAAATTCATATTGTTCTCCGTCTTGTGTTTTAATTCTAAAATAAGTTCCTATTCCAACTTCACTTTTTTCTCCCATCCTCATGTACTTGGTCTTATTTTCGTTAATTTTCAACTCAGTATTTTAGCTTTTGCCTCTAATTGTAGCATGACACTTTTTAACTCAATGCTAGATCTCGGCAGGAATGTTATATCATCCGCATATGCTACCACTATCTATTTGATAGTTTTGTGTTTACTGCGATCTTATTCTCTGCGTCTGTGAGAGTCATTCAATCGTATCAACTTTACAGGGATTCTCAACTCCTTCATTACTTTATATAGCTTCTCTCTTTCCATGGAATCGTATGTTTGCTCGAAGTCTACAAATGCCATATCTATCGATATTAAGTTCATAGCAATTCACCGATCAATTAGGTTTAAACCCATATGTATTTTTGCATTTTTTTTGTTGCAAATAGTTTTATCTAACTTTATTGTCAATCGTCAAATCTTTGATTTCAGCGATTTACCACCCACTTATACCCTTGGATTACCGTGATATTTTAATGCATTGGACCACCCTATGTCCACTGAGCTAGGTGAGAGTAATCTACCAGTAGGAATGTATTACAAAAGGTTCCAAACGATTTTAAGTTCTCAGGTTTAATTCTTTTTTAACATTTCATCCAGAATAAATTATACGAATTGAATCAATTCAATTATTTGATGTGTAAAGTATCAAAGATTAGGGTAAGAATAAACGTTGTTACTTATGAAATTAAATTGTTGAATAATAAATCGTTTTTAGTTCTAAAAAGACTATTTTATATAGTTTTATTCAAAAATTTGTATTAATCGTTCCGTATGTTTATTGAAATAGCTGCAAAATTAAGTAAGCATGTACCTTGTAATGACAATAAAAAATTTTGTACTAAGCACTCATAAAAAGATATAATATTCTAGAATTGCACCAATAAAGTTATAATTTTAGTTTTGTGAGTTTAATAAGTTTAATAAGTTGATAAATAGTATTTTTAACAACTAAAAATTCTTTTTAGGAATTTAAAAGAAGCAACAGTAAAAATATATAAAAGTATATTAGTATAGTCTATTAGTATATAAAACATCTAGAAAGGATGAGCAAAGACTGACTACCTTTAAAAAATTATAAGCATAGAAGCCTAAAGAAAAGAGAAGTATAGGCAGACTGAGGAAACAATGGGAACATAACAGACAATTTCTAATGCCTAACACAGAAAGTGAAAAAAAAAGTACGAATTGCTTGAATATACAGCGTATTCACCAGATTTGGTTTCCTATGACCATTATGTGTTTCCAAACCTAAAAAATTTCTCAAATGAAGAAGCTATTGCAGGCGTAGATGAATATTTTGCAGACTTTCCAAAATCTTACTTTAATGAATATATTGAAGCTTCATTAGATTAGATTAAAAAATAAAACATATTTCACGTTAAAGAAAACTTTTTATCTTGTTTATTAACAAGGTTAGTAAAGAAGACAAGTCATGACTGCCCAAAAGGTAAAACAGTGGGACGGCCCAGAAAGAGTTGGAGAGATAGCCTATAAATTGGGAAATAATAATGAAAATAAAATAATAAATAGTTTCGTGATTTATGTTGCGAAACTCGATATTAATCATGTCAGTATTTTAGAAGCAATTGGATACATATTGCTGTGATTTTTGTAGGCAATACGAATTTGTAGAGTATAATTAAATTTGAATATTATTTTTGCGCGCCACCACTGGTGCAGCCCGGCTCTGCGAGCAGGGAAATTTTGTTTTTGGGGGACAGAGGGGATAGAGATAAAAATGAGAATTGAAAGATTAAAATAATAAAGGTAGATTTGAGAACACAAAAGTTGTTTTGCTGAACTGAAAGTAGCTGATAAGAATAAAAACGAAGAGAGCATAGCAATATCTTAAATCTTCTTCTTTAGGCAGTGTCAGTTTTTCGTCAAGAATATTGAATATAATATTAAATGTTTCACATCTGAGGTATCATACTAGCCTGTATATAACCCTGCTTTATTGTTAATAGTTAGTAGCAATTATCAACAGCACTGACAGCTTTACGTGCCCTCCGAAGCAGGTAAACGGTTATGAGAAAGTTAGTCAAAATCTGTACATTTGGGTAAAATAAGCTAAAGTTAACGATTGCTCTTAATTGATTTGAAAAGTAAGGCAAAGTGAAAATAATTTTAATTGGGATCAATTTTCTTAGTGGATGACCCAATGTATAAAATAGATTAATTTGTTTAAAATAATTCTGTTTACTGTAACTGCTTTTACACAACCGATAGTAAAATATCAAAGAAATATTTATATTCAATTATTGGTTTTATTTATTGTATCAACAGTCAAAGACTTACTGTAAACATAAGCTGACAAGCTATTACAAAACATATTAACAATTATTTACAAAATAATGATTTATTTGTATAAATTTATTCACACTTAATATAGTTTGTAGTAACTTGTGTTTATAGCAGTCTTTGACTGTTGATACAATTTTCGACTTAGCAAATATTGTATCTTTTATAATTTGGCACTCAAGTTAATTTTCATGTAACCACTTGTGATTTTAATGTCACTCCAATGTTGAAGAATTTGCCTTAATGCTTTATTTTTATAACAATACTAGCTGGCACAGTCGGCATCCGGTCGCCTTGGTTTAGCTAAAGTACGTGAGAGCAACAGCAGTTCGGCTTTTATAAACTTAGGAGGTTGATAATCATACATGTAAGCTGTAATTGTTCGGCTTCTGACCTCACTCACAGAAATTCTAACCGTACGTGAAGATTATGTAGGTATTATGTAGTTGTTTAGCCTTTACAAGATGATAGGACATCTTCCAAATATAGAAAATTTTTTAAATACTTTCAATCAATTGATTTCCTTTAAAAAAATCTTATAAACTGGTTCCAAATACTTCCTTGGCACTATATTACTTGCTATAGTACATTATTAAATGCGGTTGCGAAACTAGACAATAATAATTATTTTTCGAAATGACTGATTCATTGCTGAAATCAAAACAACTGCGTAGCCGCAAGAAATAATACCACCATATTTTTTTAAAACAAATGCTTAACTGGATTAGATTAGGTGAAGCAATGATTTCGTTGAAAGTAATATGTGGTGTAAATTGTGGTTAAATGACTGACGCCCTTTCTTTAAAAGTATCGGAAGTTACTTATTATTATACCTAATTTGAAATTGTAATTTCGAAAAAAAATAAAAAAGTCTAATTGATATAATAAATAATTCAAAATCAGAAGACAAGGTTAGATATTATGGTTACAATATAACAAAGACCCAGTGGGTATGAAATTCGCGCCACCTACAGCTATGTGCAAAAGTGTTAACCACTTTACAAAATTTCCTATTTTGGAAACCGTTAAAATTTGTTTTAAAGTTTTCGTAACATAAAAATACAAAATATCGCAAGAGTGGCTCTGGTCTTAGGAACAATGTAAATTTTTTTTCGTCAATTTAAATAGATAGTAAAGTTTACCAAAATTATGTATCTACTAATCATTACAAACAAAAAAGATAACAAAAAAATTGTTCCGATATTTACCATTATCAAATTATAATAAAATTTAAATTTTTCGCTAAAAAAGATTGCTGCTGACCTGGTAAATTGTAAGTTAAAATTTTTACACTTAAAAATGTATTTTTACATAATATGAAATTTTTACACATTTAAAAATGTATTTTTACATAAAAGAAAAACACTTAAAAATTCAACTATTTATTAGTTTAAAAAATGCAAAAATTCACTCTTGGAAAAATTTGTATCTTGAATTTTTGTGTATACGTAAATCAAAAACTGTAACTCTAAATGATTTTTTTAAATCTATTTTGTTTGTGATTAGAACTTCATAAAGGTGTTAATAAAAAATTAAAACAAATCACTTTTTTTTACTAGAAAGGCAGCGCCATGATTGTTTTCAACGAATTGCAAAGCAAGAATTTTTAAAAAGTGACTAACACTGTTGAATATGGCTGTATGTTCGAATTTACAAAGTTAAATTTCCAACATATATGTTTTCTCAATTTTTCCCCAAATAACCATTGACTGTCCCATGTGTCTTTAAAGCAACAATGGATAAATTTAAGGCTATTTTATAGCAAATGAATATTTTTACCGATATTATGTACCATAGAAGCTCTCAAAATATCAAAGATTTCTTGAATGCTAAAACTTAAGCTATCAATTAGCTTAAAAGATATTGTGACCTTATTTATTTGCTAGTAAAGGACATGACAGATAAAGTAAGTTAGTTCTGTTTTTAGAATATCATATCTTAATATATTACATACTATTTTTGGGATGAAAATACTAGTTTAAAATTAAGCAAATATTAAAAATTTTATTTTAATTGATAATGTAAGTGTACACATTACTTCATTCAGCGTAGAGCTGTGTAACAAAAGATACGAAGTCCAACCTAGGTAATTTTTTTAAATCATATTTTGTGTGAAATTTAAAATTGAGCAGCAAAGGATTAATATGGGCACAAAATTATATTAACTGTGTTAATTAAAAAAAATATCGCTCTTCATTTTCTGCGTATAAATTTAATACCGACTGCTGTAAACTGCTTTTCAGTATACCTAATATAATTTTGGGCATTTATAGAACCTTGTAGAATATTTAGATATACTGAAAAGCAGTTTACAGCAGTCGGTATTAAATTTATACGCAGAAAATGAAGAGCGATATTTTTTTTAATTAACACAGTTTTGTATAGTGCAAAAATCGTACGAAATATTTTTGTAAATAATTTTTTATTTCAAAATTTATTACTCACACAATAATTTTAGTACATTTAAGTAACAAATTATGCAAAAATATCCAATTGATATTTTTTTATTTGTTACAGGTAATTAATTAATTAATTAATAATGCAATTTATGTAATCGATTAGCCAGGTAATAGCCAAAATTTGAATAGAATGATGAATTGGTGGACACTAATAAATAGGTACGTGCTTCAAAACTCTTCAAAGAGTAATCCTACGTAATACCATGGTACTATAAGAGAAGGTATGTTCTTGCGCAGAGAGAGATAGCATTTTTGGGTAATCTCTCTCGCTCATTGAAACGCTTGAAATCCAATCGCCGCCATATTGGTTCTTTATTTGTTTTACGTTTGTTGTACTGTGCGTTTGTTTACATGTGAATAATGAGTTTTTGCCAAGTTAATATTTGTAAAAATAATTATCAGAAAACCAAGGGGAACTCAATACATTATTTTCGATTTCCTAAAAATGAAGTATATAAAGAAAAGTGGACGCAAGCTACTGGATTGACTGTTATATCTGCGAAAAATCGTAAGTATTATTTAATATTAACCTTAAAAATTTTAATATTGACACTTGTGTTTCACTTTAATATATTTTTTCGTAGCTCGAATTTGCTCAATTCACTTCAGTGAGAATAGTTATGTAGACGATTGGATGCAAAAAACTTACAACGTGCCATCGCATACCAAACGATTGCTAAAGCATGATGCAATTCCAACATTGCATTTGCAAATAGAATCAAGTTGTAGGTAAGAAATTGTTTGTTGAATAAAACTCACGCTAAAAATATTTATTAAAAAGTACATACAATTGTTTCGAAGGGATAAACCACTTATTTTTTAAGGATATACATATAGGAAAAAGTGAAATAATCAACCGTTTTAAAAATACAAATAAAAGTGGTTTATCTCTTTGAAACAATTGCTGTTTTACTATTATTCACTGCTAGTTTTATCAATTAATATTGTAATCTGTCTGTAGTAATAAAAAAGAAGAACAAATTGAAGAAACGGAAAATTTTCAACTTGTTATTGTGGAAAATAATGAAGCCGAAAAGTAAGTTTGATTTTGATTTAAGAAACTTTCTTTAAATTTAATACTATTTTATCATCATTTATTATAGATCTGATCAATCCACACAAACTTCTGCAGTGACAGCAAAATTTCGAATAACTGCAAAGAAATGTATTCGGGAAAAGAAAGACTGTGAAATGTAAGAAAAATGATTTTTTTTAATAATTCGAAGTTATTATTGTTATTATGTAATAATAACAACTGTTTAATTGTTTGTATCTCACTAACATCTTTTTTTTGCAGGAAAAAGCTGAAACTAAAGATGAGATTGACTGAGGCAAGGTACAGGAAACTAAAGATTCAAATGGTAACGAAGCAAAAGGAATTAGAAGAAATGACGGAAAGATGTCAAAAGGAAGAAGCAGAGAAGATTAAATTTAAAAATGCCTGGGAAAGAAGCGAAGAAAAAGTTGCTGAGATGGAGGAGGGTAGGAAACAGTGCAACAAAGCTACAGTTCCAGTCCAGGAACTATCACGTATATTTACTCCCGGACAGATAAGAATGATTATGGATCCGACATTAAAGAAAGTGCATTGGAGCGAGGAAGATTACGCTACTGCCATGTCTGCACGATCTTATGGTCATGCAGCCTATGAGTACTGGAGGTGCATAAGGAACATCCCAATGCCTGCACCATCGACTTTGCGAAAAAAAGCCGCAACCATCAGCTTTGAACCAGGAGTTTTACTTTCCGTTTTCAATCACATGAGATTGAAAAGCTCAACGATGGGATCTAGGGAGACACTGTGCGTCGCATCTTTTGACGAAGTATACAATTCCCAACAAATTGACATTGACAAGAAACACGAACTAGTGGTAAATTTTTTAATATTAAGTGATTCTAAACGCAGCTTAATTTTTGATTTTGAATTCAATAAATTGATAAAATTGAATTCAATTTTAGGTTGGGCCACACAAATGTACGCAGGTTTTGATGTTACGAGGACTTTTTGGTTGTTGGAAGCAACTTGTATACTACGATTATGACAAGGCGATGACACAAAAATTGTTACTGGACATCATTGGACATGCTTACGACAATGGCTTTACTGTTGTCTGTACAGTTTGCGACATGGGACAGCCAAACCGAAATCTACTTCATTCACTAAACATTGGTATCAACCCAAACCAACAACGGTTTTTCATTCATCCAAAAGATGCCACTTGCAAGGTTTTCATGCGGTGTGATGACCCACATTGTATAAAACTTATCCGGAACCATTGGATTGATACTGGATTTGAATATAACGGGGCTCGAATAACAACAAAGAGCGTCTGGATTTTGGCAAACATTCAAACGCCTTGCGATTTAAAAATTGTTCCTAGTTTGATGGAGAAGATGCTCAATGTCGTCGGAAGTGAAAGGCAGAAAGTTAAATGGGCTGTGAAACTATTTTCAAGAACAATCGCCTATGCCATAAGGTTTCTTGGCTCCAAGGGACTTTTGTCTGACGATCCTTTTTGGAAAGAGACAGCAGACTTCATTGAACTAGTGAACGATTGGTTTGACGTTTGCAATGCCAGTCATAAATATGGTCGTCACCCAGGACTTCACGGATATGGCGTCGACCTTACAAGGCAAAACGACGTGCTGGACCGGATGTCGGCTATGATGTTGACTATGCGCGTTATTTCGAAAAACCGGAATGTGCCAAGACAAGTTCTATTACCTTTTCAAAAGGGTATAGTTTTGAACAACATGGCTCTGAAAGAATTGTTTGTCTATTTACAATCAAAATACAATGCTATGAATGTATCACTGGATATTGAATATATTTTGACTAGGAAACTAAATCAAGATATATTAGAGCAAGTTTTTTCAACCATTCGAGCCATGGGCAGATGCGACGATAATCCCTCAGCTTTGGGTATGAAATACAGAATACGAAATTACATCCTTGGTAGACATGCCGCTACCATACTTGCAGCCAACACAAAGGATTCTTCCGAAGATGAGGACATAATACTGACTCAGGATTTTTCATCATCTTCAGGACTCGACATGTTGGAGCAAGAAGTCGCTGAAAATTCCGCAATGTTCACTCCATTAACTTCACAATCTTTTGTTAAATGGAATGAAAGTGATTGCATTGCAGATGGTGACGAAATTTCGGAATTCTGTATTTTTCCAAACGTGGTGGATAACGAAACGGAAAATTGTGACGATTCTTTGGACAATGTAATGGTAATTTAATTTTTAATGCAAAATTATCAGCTATTTTTATTTCTTACAATACAGCTTTACCGATTAGCAAGTCTTTAAGTAATTACTTTTTAAATTTTTAATGTCAATAATATAATCTATGCACTTTGATATAAATTTTTTAATTTAACTATAGTTTAAGTGAGTAAATTCACCGAATTATTTATAAAAATGTAATAAAATAGTTAAGGTTATTAACATGTGATAATATTTTTTTATAAAATTAATTTTTACATGTAACTTGTAAAAATTAATTTTATAAAAAAATAAAAATGTAATATATAACAACATCTACAAGCCATTTACTTGTCTAAGTTTTACCAGCTGCATGTATTGGAGTTAAGTTTTTTAAAACTGTAATATTGTTATGTATGTTATTTTAATAAACTTAATTAACATTCAACATTTTTTATTTAACATTTTATTCAACATTTATTCGTACTTCACCTACGCATTTATACAGGACATCTTTATTTTAATTTTGCAATTCTTAGGATACCAAGACAATAAATTTGTTAGAATTCAACTCCAACCTAGAAAAGGGCTTGCTTCTGGAATATGAAAAGGTCACAATTCAGGAAACCATTTCAGATGAGGCCCTTAAATTCGTTTGTGGATATGTGGCCAACAGGTTCAGGCAAAAATATTCTTGGCTGGGGTCTGCTTACGTTGCTCATGTCGACAGTAATGGGTCAGATCAAGTAGGCTGTAGTGATTGGATATCTGTAATATCCAGAGGAAAGCTCATGCAGCCTTCAATTGATCTCATCACTGTCGGAAGAGTAATGCACAAGGAATTCGATAAAATGCATGGATCTGATTTTGACCGAAAACCGCAGGTGTTTCAAAGATTAAAGATGCGGACTATTGAGGCAATGGGAAAACATGTACAATTTCCAGAAGAAGTGCTTTTATGCATGACACGGTGCATGACGTGGTTCCGCATAAGACGAAAAAATATCACATTAAAAGAGGAAATATACCAAAGGAAAAAGGACAAAAAATTAGAAAAAGTGTCACAAAAAAAAGTCGTGGTAGTTGGCAAAAGCATCAAATAAGCATTTACAATATATAAATTCTCAAAGAAAGTGTCTTTTATTTTATATTTAGAAATATTTTATTTGTTAATAAACACAAATGATTTTAATTACGTTAAAATATAAAAATAATCTTATTATAAGTAAGTAATAAGTAGTAAGTATAAGTAAAATGTGATAGTAAATGCGAATTTATTACTAGAAATAGTTTATTTGTTATCTACATTTCTCACAACATTTGAATTGGGCGGCGAAATAAAACTAAGATGGCGTCGATTGGATGTGCGTGAACAGAACCAAAACGCGTTTCAAAACGAACATACCTTCTCTTATAGTACCATGCGTAATACATGTATTAAAATTTGTATGAGACAATAATTTAAGGGTCGACTACCTGCAACAGTTAGCGTAACGATTGTCTCGCCCTTTAAAAGATGTCCTAAAGGTACGATGATGTTCTACAAAATTTTAATGAAACAAATATTCATTAATAAACTATATACAACATAATTTTTACTTAAAATAATTTTTTTAATTGAAATTTCTGTCATTATTGATTTGCAGAAATATATCTGAAAAACGTACTACTTATTAAAGGGTTGAATTTAGGGGATAAATATATATTATAATTATCAAATTTGTAATTTTTATGTATATTATAGTTAGTTAATTAAAAAATATAAGTATTAGTTATATGTTAATACAACATCTCTAAAAAAAATACTAATAACTTAAATTTTTATGACCGGGCTTTTCATATTGCCGCCACTGTATATGTACTTCTATTCTTTAGTGTAAAGTTATGACATGGGCAACTAAATAAAAAATATATAAGTAATAGTTACATGTTATGTAATATGGATCTGAACAAAAAATTTTGAAATCCTATTAGAGATAAAAATCTCAACAACATTTTAATTTTAAATGCAAACTAATTAAATTATCATTAAAATTTAAGTCAAGCAATTAGAAACTAAATCAGTTTTATTACAAATAAAAGCAAAGGTCATTTTGATATAAAAGTTCTAAATTATTTATATTTAATTCCAAATATAGAAAAATATAATTATACCTAAATCGAACAAGAAATTCTAATTTTAAATATAATATTAAAATAATGAAGTTAATTAAAAATGCCCATTTAAGAACATATCTTATTAATTTGTGTATCAACAGAGTATTTATTTTATGAAAATTTTGAGAATTTGGTTCTAAAAAGTCTCGAGTGCATTTTTTGGTTATTCTAAAATACCAAAGTGGTTACCATCAAGTTTCATTTCGAATAAATTAATTATTTATTGATTGAAAACGCTCTCGTTTTGACAATTCATATCAAATCTGTACTTATACAAAATTGTAACAGGGCTTTTCAAAAAAAGAGTTTGTTTTTTATTATGGATAATTTTTGACTTAGTGACAGTTTTTCATTTGTTTTTTTCACATACATTATGTCAAGTAGTAGGTCTACCATTTATTATGTCTTAATGTCTTCAATTTCAATCAAAAATCGCATAATAGTAATTAAAATCCACCACGACTATGATAGGATATGGATGAAAATTTTGGATATTTTCGGTCGTTATAATCATCCTTCAGAGACCGCTATTAAAAATTTGGTGGTTAAATTTGAGTCTAATATTGCTGGTGTAAGCAAAAGTATTGAGAAAGATTCAAATTTATCAATTCTACAATGTTCTCAATAATTGAACCTATAATATGACGAATTTTGCGTAAATATTTGGATTTAAAACCTTCTAAGGTCCAGTTAGTACAAGATTAAAGCCAGCCGAGGTTATTCGTCGACAATTTGCTAATTTTATCAATGAACCAGGTGATGGTTTTCCTGAAAAATTATCTTTTCAGATGAAAAGTGTTACTTTACTCTCGTGTTACTGTTTGGTGAGCTTTTTGGTCTGGAAGAGTGATTGACCGTATTTTATTGAAAATGAGACTGGAAAAGCAGTTCCTGCTCGAGACACGTTAACACTTTTTTTTACTTATTATTGTTGATACGGATGTGAGTGATTCGTGGTTTTAACAAGACGACGTCACATTCCACAAAGCCACTGGAACAATTTATTGCGAACGAAATTTCCTGATATGCAATCTATTAAAATTCTGCAATCCATTGCCTGCTTAGATCGTGCGATATAAGCCGTTAGATTATTATAATCCATAATTCATGAAAGCTTTCGGTGATATAATTATGTAGAGCCGCAGTTAAGCAAAACTGTGATAGAAAATTTTGACAAAAGGATTTATGTCTGTATGCGTGGTCTTGGTGGTCCGATATTATTTTTAATTCATAAATGGTAGACTTTGTACTACATAATAATTATATCAATAAAAAAATACGGAACTTGCATCCAAAATGTTTGTTTAATTTAAAATTTAAAAACAAAGTCCTTGTTGAAAAGTCCTTTAGAACGTGGTATCTAAATAGTAATAAGTTTATTATACAATAACATACAATATAGTAGGCAGTTTCATAAAATTTAAAAGTTGAACTATTCTGAGTTAGCACCGTTTATATTATAATTATATCACTAGATAACTTAATCACAGATTCTAGAATAACTGCAAATGAATTATAAATATAATAGCGTGGCGCCAGTATAATGCTATTTATATTATAAGTGCTGTTGGATAGACCGTGGAAAATTAAAAGTAAATATCAAAAATACGAGCGGTCCTAGCGAACTTCCCTGTGGAAACGTTTTTACTCTTACAAGTTCCTTCGCTATATTATTACTTCCTTAAAATGTGGTTTATAAAGTTACGACATCCATGAAATCAGAATTTGGCATGCTGGTTTTAAAGAAATTCGGAAATAAATATATGTTTAACTTGGATATTTTAATATTTTAGAAGTCTAGATTTATATCTAGATTTATAAACCAGAAGTATGGCGGCGATTGCGATCGCAAGATGAGATAAATTCGCCTGCAAGTTTTTTCGGCTAATGAATGACATCTGTTAGTCCTGAAAACCCCGTAAAAAGCGGTGAAACGTCGTCACGATTCAAAACTATGTAACTATTTTTTACTTAATGTATTAGTAGAAGATGTTATCCTTCAGTTTATAAATTTAAAAAAATTGATGGATGTACATCTTTATCAAAATCGACTATAATTTATAAATCAAAAAATGTGAGTGGCTTCAGTCGAATGATCTATAAAGATGCCCCTTTCGTAAACACGCCTAAAGCTTTTGACGCCAAGCAGTGGTTGTATGTATTAATGTATAAATGCCGAGGATTTGACCAAGGGTCATTCTCAGTTAGATCGTTAGTAGATCCTGCAGCAGATGAGGCTTTATTGGACCCTAGCGGATGCGACTTCACGTCTAAGCACGCGATAACCTACAGAAACTACATTCCAAAGTCAAACAAGCCTTCTAAAAGTTAGTTAGCACTACTTTCAATCTGTGTTAATCTTATAGGACAAATAGGGACGAATCCCGATAGTACATCTACTATCGTTCGTAATTACGATACTAAGTTCCGCCAAGACCTACGTTTACACTTGCATTCATCATAATCATAACCTTTTGACATTCCCAGTAACACTTGTATCTTATGCAGAAGGCTACTTACTACTACTGCTTGAAGTTGAAAGCTTTGGATGTGTTTATGAAAAAAGTACCTGGTATGTACTACTGAAGCCATTCGAATTTCTTATCTTGATTGTATTATATTTTAACATCTCATATTTCAGCTACTGGCATAGTTTCAAATTTTACATCCCACAGCGAATATTTTTTGGGCTCTCAATATAGACAAAAATTGCCCCGTTACTAGCGCCGTTGCTAAGACTCTGTAGTGTAGAAAGCAAAAACTTTATTAAAAATTATTAATAAAACACTAAAATCCAAAAATAAAGTATACCATGGGACAGTTAAATGTAAACAAGTTTATTGCATGTGCATAATACAAAATAATCTCGATCTTTCCAACTCGTAGGTATAATGCAACATAGCTAATTTGTAATATAAATGCTACTTTAGAATTTCTGCTTTTAGCTTAATTTGTATACAATTCAGGTCCATGCGAAGTACTAACTTTATTCTGACCGTTATTCTTTGGAAAGCAATAGCAAACTACAGATATAATTTGCTATGAATAGTCATCTCAAAACAAAGTATTGGACCTTAAGTTAGGTCCTGTGGAACACATAGCACAGAACTAGAAGATAAAATAGAAAATGTAAAATGGTATAATAAACTTCTGAACGAAATTTTGCTCATGACTGCAATTCTATTTGCTACAAAAGAAGTTTTACCACACCTATGTGCGTGTGCTTTTTCACACTCTGACTTTATTAGAATGTTGTTTTTTTTTAATTTATCAACCGTAATATCTTATGGTTTTATTATTGTACTTATTAATTATATCAGTAGTTTGTAAAACATTTTCTTATGGAAAAATTAAATCATGTCATCAAGGTTAAAGGTTTTGTGGGAAACACATACTCAACTTTCGTCTCGTGACATATTATCCACCTCGTGATTTATAAGCTTTTTTACGCCCTTGTCATACAATCTATTATTTGATATCTCAGATGTGACTTTATTGTTCTACTTATGCACACGTTCTGGATAGGTTCTCAACTTGATTCTCAACTTTCTCAACTCGCTTGCTGTAATGATGACGTAATATTATTGATATCAAAAGGGCACTACAAAAAAAAATCAAATGAGCCCTAAATGTAGTTCGTCTTGTCCAAGTCCTGCAAATAATTGTATCTGCTTATCGATTGTCATTTGCTTTGCGAATTTACCTTTTGTGTAAATGTCAGTTCTTTAAGTTTGTGTTTTTAATTTTCTTTATCAGTGCTTACATCTTCAACTGCGTACTAGTTTTTAATTAATAGTGCTATGTTTCTTGAAATTAGTGAATTAATGAAACAGCATTGTTAACTCTAATTGTTTTCTATTTTTGTTAATCTGTATGCCACTCTATCTTTTGTTGAACCACGTTTCTAGCAACAACCCTAATCTTTAATTTTCCATAACATCCGTACGAGCATATCGGTTTCATAACATCTCCGATCTCTTCCGACACTCAAGAAGGATTTTTGGTAAGTTTTGTGTTTTACGAATGACAATTCCACAGAAGATAAGACCTTGGGAAAAAGTTGTGTTTTATACGTAAATACACAAACTCAATTTTAGAAAAAAATGTCAGATACGACCCTCTTGCTTAGCAAGGCAGAATTAATAATAATAATAAAGCTCTACGGGCCTTGCAAGCCCATAGCTTGAACAATCTGTCTCCATCTCTTTCGATCCCTCGCCAATGTCCTGTCCAGTCTTTGACTCCCATTGTCTACAGGTTTTCCTCCACAGCATCCAGCCATCTCCTTCTTGGTCTTCCTCTTCTTCTGGTGTCTATCGCTCCTTGGTGTAAGAGTTTTCGGATCATTTTCTCTCTCGGCAGTCATTGCCCCAATCACCTGATCCTTTGATTATATAAGTAGATACATACAATTGTTCTGACATTAGAGTTTTTTTCTTTAGAATGTCCCAGTCCAGTATTCGTTGGCCAATTCTGATTACCATCTTTAGGTTGTAATGAACTTTTTCTATTGTTTATTATTTGCAATACAAATTTTCAATTTTTCATCTCAAATTGTCATTCTTATGAGGAAGTGCATCTATGGCTTCTTCAGTTCTTAAAGTTATAAAAGTAATATTTCCCTCACATATAACTACTCACTTACATTCTATTTTCCAAATATTATTTAATTTTTATGCTAATGGGCATCCAAATGTATTTGTTATTACTTTTTTTATAATCATTGTTCGATTCTACATGTAGATACTTAGTATATTGTATAGTATCTGGGTGTATATATTTTTTTATCTTTCCAAATTTTCTTTTTTCCAACCAGTACAATACATAATCTAATATCCTTAAATTACAATCAAATAATAACATTTATTAATTAATCCAATGCATAACTGGATACTTCTTATCATTCGTTATTTGTTAATATTGCTGACCTTTTATCTTCTAGATTGTAAAGAATTCAACTGAGAAACAATATACGAAATGAAATGATGTTAAAATGAATGATTTTTTGTCAAGTGGATTTATTGTTAATTTCAAATAGTGTATTATGGAATTGAATGGGAAAACACAAACCAGTTGTCATAATATTTCACCTTATAAAAATTATGAAATCTAACACCCACCGATTTATTCTCTCGACCATAAAATGCCTAGCAAAATTAGTGGGTACCTCCATCCTACAGTTGAAAAGCTATTTCAAATATTTTTGCATTTTTACTAAAACCGGATTATAAAAGCAGTTTATCTCGTTATTTTTAGAAAAATTCTTTCATTAATTAAGATATTTATATATTATATTTCATTAAAGTTTAATAGTCTCGGAAACGAAGGTGCATGTTGGAAAATCGGTTAGCCAATAATGACGATGAAAGTACTAGTGGCGAGTTTATTTTTTAAAATAAAAATAATTGAACTGCAAATAAGTTGCAATAAAGCAGCAACTGACTATATTGACTATGTGTTTGCTGGTAGTCGCGACCTTCACCTTAAAAGTACTAAGTACAGTTTGTTTTTAATAATTAACAATTTAAGCGTCTTTTAACGCCAGTGATTAAAATTACGTTCGTGTCAATTCCATTGCTTTATCATCTATTATGATGTGTTAAAATAGTCAATGACAAGCAATGACATCAAATTAAACTTACTTTAAATAATTATTGTAACCGTAGTTATCGGATGCTGCAAGCAAAAAAGGGGTACGGTTTAAATAACGTCTTAAATGGGTGTATTTCCAAAAAAATGTCAACGGCAGTCTGTCTTTCTCACTCTAGCACTAGATTTAAAACTAAATTCTAATAATAAACTAAAAGTCTGTTGGTCGGACGATCTAAAATTAACGACTGTTTAATAGTTCTTTTTGTGCAAAAAAAAAATATAAATAAGTCCGAGCACTACATTATGTTATATTTTTGAAACACTACATTTTTAAAATAACATACCACTACTAGACAAGAAATAAATCGACGATGAACTACAGTATGCCGGCAGTTGTACAGGCAACATCGGATATTCCCGCTTTACGTCTAGTGACCCGCAGCCTTCTAAATACCAAGACATGAGGTTCTCCCCACTGTTTTATTAACTATCAAGCACGTGTACATTCATAGCAACAAGTGGTTATGTGATTTGCATCGTTCTAATATTATCTTTCAACCTTGACTAGAGGGATAATTCGCAAAATCGTGGAAGAAATTGCTAAAATATCCACCTCAACGCCAACACTATTTGCGAAACGACTGTCATGGACAATCCGAAGGTCGGAATTATCATACGAATACCAACGTGGTTTGGTAGTTCATTCTATTAATAGCAACGCTCCCAAATGTACAAAAATTATTATTATTATTATTATTCTTGTACAAATAATGCGCAGATAATGCAGCCCAGTAGGTACGCACAGGATGTAGCTCATCCTGTTGTTTTCTTACTGCCGAGTCGAAATGTAAAATAGATCTAATTTTAGTTACCTATTCCATTTTGTTTTCTATTGTGTTCTATACATACTAAGCTTTACAATAATGTTAATTGATGCTAATCAAGTTACACTTGAATTTATAAATATTTGCAACAGCGCCAGCGCCAGCGCCATACATAATATAAATTTGGTGTTAGTTTTCATAACAGAATAAAACGCTTGTTGACCTATATTTAGTAGGTAATATAAATTCTATTTTGTAAAACTATACTTCAATCTGATATAGTACCTAAGGCTAGGGTTATCAGGTTCAATTCAAATGTAATTCAAACGACTTACTCAGGGCTTCAGCTAGCGTACCTATCGCTCTGCGCAAAGAAACAAATCTGTGGCTTACTATAATATTATCCTAAGTAATTATTTTTATTCTGGGTTTTCAAGGCTTCAATGAATTGTGAATTACCTGCATAGACTTGTTTTTTCACATAGCGCCACAAGAAATAGTCTAGCGGTGTTAGCAGGGCCGTATTTACAGGGGGTTACAACCCCCCCGAAATTATTTATCAATTAATAAAGTACTGGAAGTTCGACTGCAATCGTAAAAAAATCAGAAAAAACAAAAACAATTTTTACAACTATAATAAAAACATTAAACTTGAAGTGTTGAAATAAATATTAAAACTAAAGAGATATTTCTAATAAATTAAATCCCAAATTAAAAAATCGGAAATTTGTATTATAATCCGGCGCTTGGCGACACTGGATTGAATGCCTACTACTACTAAATTGGAAAAACATAAAAACCGAAGATGAAGAATATAAAAATGCCCTAAATATTTACAGTACTGTGTAAAAGTCTGCGACCATTTAATTAATTGTTAGTTATTACTCCTATTAAATAATTTTCGATTTTTTGAAAAATAATTATATTGAAATGAATGAAATAGGTATTTGATCTTAATTCTCACTATTATGGTAAGAATTTTAAATTGCAATAAATTGTTTGAACCAACAATTTTAAAGGGAACATAAATTTTATGACCATCATGGGCAGCATAATAGCTTAAAATAACACTTCCGCAATAAATTAGAATGGGCATTGTAACCCATAAATTGTTTTATATTTTGAACATTTGTACATAAGTGTTCATTTACTTAAGATTTATGAAATTTTCTTTCAATCTAATTTAGTTCTTCGTTTTGACAACATTATTTTACTATTGCCATCGGTAAAATAAGAATTTAGTTTGTGATTTTTATACAAATTTTAAAATTAAAAAATTTTATTTAAAAACCTTTTTTTTACGAGAGTTTAAAATTAAAATTTATTAAAAATATCGTAGTAAACAAAACTTTTAAAATTATATAAACAAAATTTTATCAGCGAAAACGCTCCCCCAGAAGTCAACCTGTAATCAAAATTTGTCTCTCCTTCGACAAATTATTTTCAACCATTAAACAGAGTTCATAAAAAATCGAAATTTTCTCTGAATATCAAACTCAAATAAAAAAAAATCGCGCAAAAAATAATTATTTTAATTAAATAAAACAATTTTTTCACAAAATTTCAATTTTTTTGCGGTAACTTTCGACAAAATACTTTCAAACAAAATTTTCTAATAACAATAACCATAAATAAAATCTTAATTGCAAAAATACTTGCACAAAATTACACTCAAAAAATAAGCGGAGCAAAATATAGGCCTCTGTCGTTTATGCCATTTTGGCAAAAAAAAACCTCCCTCTACTGAGTTTTCTCCAAACATTACATTTCAAAAATTAATATAACAAAATTTAAATTTAGAAAACCTTCTTTTGTATTTTAATAAATTAGCTATTTATTTTGTAATTTTTAACCCCCCCCCCCCAAAATTTAGTCTAAATACGGCCCTGGGTGTTAGGATCGCAATGGACTGCAGAATTACGCGAAATTATTCGCTTAGCAAATTTCGTTCGCAATAAATTAATAGTTTCAGTGGCTGTGTGGCTTGTGACTCCGTCCTGCTGAAACTACAGATCACCCACATTTAAATCATTTCATTTTAGAAAATAACTTTCCCTAGAAAAATTTGTTTAACTTCCCTCGGCTCCGGGCTGTTACTGTCAATAATAGCTATTTAGAACAAAATTCCGCGGCTACAATTCCTGCCGACAAAATCTTGCCGAACCAATATAGTACAACCGGACCGAAATTCCGCCGAGCGAAAATCCAGTCGGACCACAATTCCGCTGGACCACAATCCACACGTACGAACACAAGTTTCCTTAATTTCTATCACAGGCTTGAATTTTTTTACTGTTAAAACTCAAATTTAACAATTCCGGGGGGGGGGGTTATGTATGTATTGTCGTGTTACAAAATAATTTTGACCGATTTTGGGAAGTCTTTTGACCAAACGTGGCGGCAACTAAGTTTTGATTTGTGAGTTTTTTTTTGATTTTATTTGTATAATTAAAGATTTCTTGGAGGAATGGGTTTTTATTACAATTTATAAGATTGAAAATTTGAATTATTTGAAAGTTTCTTAAGTGATTGGAAATAATTGGTCAAATGAGCGGCAAAACTCGATTAGAGGCAGGACGGGATTACGTCTATTTGACGCTCTAAGCTAATACAGTTTTGGCGCCTATTTAATTTACCTATTAATATAAAACATAAAAAATGTGCTTAGAAGTAAGCTGTGCTACAGCGACTAATCAAAGCAAATGTGCAATTGCGATTATGATATTTATCGTTCGATCTTAAGTAATGCAATATATTTTTGCATATTTCTTGAATTTAATAATAATTGTTTTGCCATTTGTAATTTTCGAGCCTAGCGCCTTTTTTGCAAAAGGCGCCATAGGCTTTAGCCTGGTCAACCTAGTGCATAAGCTCTCCGCATAGAAGTCGACATCTATGCGGAGAGTAATCGCAGATAAAATTTTGTTGGTGTCATTTTAGAAAAATTAATTTTTAATAATTTAATTGGATATTTAAAATAAAATTACGTTTAATAAGAGCTCGTATTGCGGATTAAAAGATAACACAGAGTTGTTAATTTGAAATTATAGGTTCGATCCCCGATAAAATATAAAAATTTTTTACAGTTTAAAATAATTTCGATTGCAAGTCTATACTTAAAATACAGAGTTACCGCGTGCAAACAACAGTGTTTTGGTATTCGAAGAATGTATAAAAAATCACTCATAGTATTATATACATTTTAAGGCTCGAAATAGTAATGACTTACCACCCTTTCGTAAACAGACCAAATTTGAGGGGTATATGCTGGATAATGTTAATACAGATCGTGTGCGGCTTCCTAAATAATAATGTTCGAACCAACCTTCCTTAAGTTTTTCCGCTAACTCTTGGTACAGTAATTCTACCGCTTCATCTAAATCTTGAATTATCACAAATGCAAACGATGTAATCACCCGCACCTGGATTGTAAAATCTGGCTCGTTATAACGGCGCAGTAGATAAAGTTGACCCTCCTCTTAACATTTTTCGTTCTTAAAAAACAAACAAACATCCATCTATGTTTGCAGCGAGAAAAGTATTAATCGTTGCAATTCAAAATTGCAAAAGATTCTTGAAGATTTTTGAAATCTATTGCTATGCCCCCAGCTATTAAAATTTGTAAAATTTTATTTCAATTAAAAAAATCATCTCTGGGGTAGCATCCATCTTGTTAGCATCAGACTCTTTGAATTTCAATTTTAAATTTATTAATTTACTTTTGTGTCGTATTAAACTTTGTTCCAAAATTTAAAAATGTGCAATTTGTTTTAAATTTTTTACTTTGCCTGTTGTATCGTACTGCATGTGCGTCCCACAGCTGGTCTTGTTCAAACAAATTCTGCCGTGAAACAATTTCAACAATTAACTAAATCTTCAGTAATTTTTAACTTTTTTCAATTTTTATTTTTATAACACTTCACTTAATTATTCAAACTACTCTTATCCCAATCAAACTTATTTTTAATCATTAAATTCATCAAAATCAAAATTACAATCAAATTTGTATAGGCACACATAGGCACGTCGCTTTGAAGTCTTACCTCGCATGTTCTTCCTTAATTTTATTTTAAAAATCTCGTTTTAAGTTTTAAAATTTTAGATTAAAGCTTACCTTTAACTTTTTCTTACGCCAAAACTAAGGATTCGATTGGAAAATGGACTATTATCGGCTAACAGAAAATCGTCCATTTCACTATTGGCACACTTGAATTTTTCTTTGGTGCAGCTTCTGATGGTAACGCAACCTTGCCACCTTTCAATAATCCATGTTGATTACTAACGCATTCGTTGATAACTTGAGAAGTGGGTGCCATAGTATTTTTAACCCTTTCCTTTATTTGAGAAACTAAATGATAGTTGCTTCCACCGTGGCTGCATTACTATCATGCATATGTCCGTTCAATTCATTCAAAAAAATACCTTCAGTTATGATTCGTACTTTACATTGTGAGACTTTCGTCTGTCGCACGCAATTCAACTTTTTTGAATTGCGCACACTGAATTTTTCAAAATCAAACGTGGTATTAGCCGTCAAAAACAAGTTCTGCTTTTCTCTTCTAACTTAAAAAAAGTTTGCACTCCATTTCAAAACTTCGTTATTACTTACTTACTTTACCACTTTGTTGTACTTACTATTCTCTATTTTTCTTACTATTTCCTCTTCGTTACCACAGTAACGGTATTTAATGGTTCCGTTTTAACCAACGCTTCTTGCAACGTACATAGTGGTTTCATTGTTGTAAGTTTTGTCCATCGTGTTCATCAGTAGCGGATCTAGAATTAAATTAAGGAGGGGAGGCCTTCTTCATTGTACTCGAAAGGGAGAGGTCTGATTTGTTTAAAAAATTAATAAAATCACTAAACCTTTTAATCTAAAATTTTAAAATATCTTAAAAATGTTAAGTATAATAAATTATAGAAATATTTAAAAAATGTATTTTAGTTTCGATAATTGGCGGATTGGCAATCAAGAGACTGCGCTTGCAACCCCATGTTGCTACGCAGCTTTTAAAATTTTATCGGATTCGGTCTGGCTGGATTTTCATTTGGCGGAATTGTGGCTGGGCGGGATTATGGTCTGGCGGGATTTTGGCGACAAGTTTTTGGCTGCGGGATTGTGGCCTCGAGATTTTGTCCCATCTCGATAAAAATGAACTTAACTTGAAAAGCTGATTTTGTCAGTAAAAAACATCACTTTGTACAATGATAAAATTAGCGAATTGTCGACAAACAGCATTAATTCTTGCACTAACTGGACCTTATAAGATTTTAGACCCAAATCTTTACACAAAATTTGCCATGTGGGAATTGATAAATTTGGATCCTTCTCAACACTTTCACTTACACCAGCAATATTGTTAGCTGAACGACCCGGATGAACACGTACGTATTGTTGTTGATATGTCATGTACCGAACCACTAGGCTCAAATTTAACCGCAAAATTTTTGATAGCGGTCTCAGAAGGACGATTATAATTTATAACAACCAAAAATATCCAAAATTTTGCGATATGCAATATTCACACATCCTTCATTTTCGTAGTCTATTTTAAAACTTTTATGAGAATTTCGATCAAAATTGAAAATTAATATTTATAATTCACTACCGCCAAAAAGTTTAAGATCACTGTAGAGAAACTTAAAAATATTAATTATTTTTAAATATTGAAAGTTTTTTAATAGAAGTTATTTTGATAAAAAAAAAACCTCAATTTACTTGAAATTCATTTTTAAGTTCATTTCTATTATACTATGTTTTTATAGTTATTTCTATAGGTGTACTCGAAAAATATGCGAAATTATTCTTTACATGTCAAAAATCGTATAATCTCTTACACAAATTTGAGTTAGAGATTTTTTTAGATAAAAATTTCATATCGCCTGACCTTCGTCTTAATCTCCCCATTCCATTCGCAGAACTTCTATAAAGTGCATCAAAATAAATCGAATGCAATTGCTCAATACAGCAGCCCATCGCTCATTGAAAATATATAATTTTCTTTCTTTGCAATACAAGTTACTTGCACGATTTTGTAGTCAAATTGTCATCAAGAGAAATAACTCACTCTAGATTAAAATTTTTTTTTTAAATTAAGCATCAATAATTACAAAAATGATATTTTCGACTACCCAAACTACCATTTGTGTTTTGGGGTAAATTATAATTTTATGGTATTTTGTTGTTTTTATTTATTATTATTGTTTCATATACAATTTTTGTATTAAATTTATTGTATACCTTTATAATTAATTTTATTTTTTTCACTTTTCAATCAAACAATCTAATTATCCCCAACAAAATCTAATTTTACAATAACGTTGAATTTTACAGAATCAAATGGTAATTGTGTATTATTAAAAAATTTATTGTAAATTACATCACTGGGTATTTTTCCTCTAAAATTTGTGGCAAACTAGTGACTACCAATTTTAAGAATAAATTTAACCAGGAAAATTTTTACATTGTAGAGTATTCATACAGTATTCATACAGCTATGAATAAAGAAACGATCATTAGCTGAAGAATTGCTGATATTAAGGTACTCGGTTAGAATCCGGAGAGAGTCTAAACTTTCTTATGATCTAATAATAATTAAACCTAACAAAATGTTAAAAAAATAAAATTTTTAACTGTTAAGTACAGAATACACACTACAAAAAAAACATAATATTTAAAAAAAACGCTAAAATGACAATAATTCACATTTAACAGAGTTGAACTTAGAATAAACAAGAAAATAAAATTCTGAAAAAATTACGCTAAAAAATAAAAATAAGTTATTTTCTATTTCTTATGATCGTCTCCGTGCTTCGGAGGGCACGTAAAGCCGGCGGTCCCTCTGGATTGATGACTTGCCTTTATCAATAACAAAAACCAGAGTTACTGGCACATCTGAGACGAGCCTAGCAAGCTACTTTTGATGTAAAACAATATGCTTACAGCACTAATAGTACATTCAAAACACCACCACTGAGGTTGCTGTTAGTAAAAGCAGGTCGCATACCTAATGAAAGATGAAGAAGCTATGAATGAAAACGGAATACAAAATCAAAAACGGAGCAGTTTGTAGTATTATAACATTTTATTTTTAGTTTTACCATTTAGTTTCATATTTTATATAAAAGTAAAAACCACTATGATTTTAAAACTAATACTATGTTCCAAACATAATAAATGTAGTAAACTTTTCTAAAAAATAAAAATTTTTGGTTAAGGTCTGATTTTACAAGAGTCGGGGCAATTAGTCCCAAAGCTAAAAAAATTTGATATTCATTTCTATCGTACAATTCTCAGAAAATGTTAATATATTACAAATTACTGGTGCCTCTAGCCCACGGCGCTTTAATTACCAATGGGTCAAGATAAGCTTGTATTCAAAAAAATGATAAAGTTTTGTTTTATATGTAAACTAAATCTATAAACAAATTTTTAGTAATTGAAATTTAAAAAGTTTAAGTACGAATCCTATACATAAAGTTACTAATAGTTACATCGCGAGTGTTAAGAAAATATGTATTTATGAATATAATGTAGCAATGATACTAGTATAAATAGAAAAATAACTTAAAAAATGAAATTTTTAAGTATTTATTGTGGTATATTTTAGTAGTATGCAATGTATAAATAATTAAATTAAACAAATGTTAAAATAATAAATTTTAACTGTTCAGTAAAGAATACATACTTACATAGGAACATAATATTTAAAAAACACTAAAAATGACAATAATACATATTTAACAGGTTAGAACTTAGAATATTTGAATAAACAAGAAAAAGAATTCTGGAAAATTATGTTACTATAGAAATGATAAAGGCCTCTATTTCACAATTATTTTTGATCATCAGTTGTATATAACATAAGAAAAACGTAAAAATAATGAGAAGTAAGAAAAATATACCAAACAAAGATTGACAAAATTAAAAATCAAAAATTCAAAAAATTTATTATACTTTAAAATTTAAATTAAAATTTTCATTTATTTAACCTAAAGATTTCAGTCATGTGATTTCAAACGTGACATGTTTAGTTTTTAGTTATTTGGTAAGCACACACATTCATTTTAAAGTATAATAAATTTCTTGAGTTTTTGATTTTTAATTTTGTCAATCTTTGTTTGGTATATATTTTTTCTCATTATTTTTACGTTTTTCTTATGTTATATACGACTGATGCTCAAAAATAATTGTGAAATAAAAACCTTTATATCGTATTACATACTTTTTATTTTAAAATTTTTTATCATTTCTATAGTAACTTAATTTTTTAGAATTCTTTTTCTTGTTTATTCAAATATTCTAAGTTCTAACCTGTTAAATATGTATTATTTTAATTTTTAGTGTTTTTTAAATATTATGTTTCTATGTAAGTATGTATTCTTTACCGAACAGTTAAAATTTATTAATTTAACATTTGTTTAGTTTAATTATTAATGATACTATAGTGCTGGAAAAACCGATAAGCATAGCTTTAGTTTTTTCCTATCGTCAATTGCTAACACGTGTGCTAGGATTGCATAAGAGCAACAATTAAATACATGACAAAAGGTTTGTAACTTTGTAATTAATTTTTTTAAAACAACTAATGTAATAAAGTGAGATTTTTTAATTAAGAAAAATTAATTAATTTTAAATTTTTTATGATGTGAAAGTGTTATAGTGAAAGTATGAAAAGTTGTTCATTGGTTTTCATCGTGTGATCAAAACTAAGCTGCATGATTGGTAGATGTTATAATGAAGTATAAATATTTAACAACATTAAGATCTGCAGTATTATTAAATATTTAAGAACTGTTTTTCAGAATTTTAAAATGAGTTTTATTTTATTACTTTGGAAAATTAGATTAGAATAAAAAAACCCTAAGGATAATAATTAGCACAATATACAAACTAATACTATATTGTCTTTTAATACCATTTTAAATTATATATTAAAAAAGAAATAAAGCCTTAAACAACACTTTTGCGTTGAATTTAATTTGTTAGGTTAGGGTTAAATTAGATTCTAGGTATATTGTTGTAAAACAACAATTTCATAAACATGTAATCCGATGTTTGGTCGACGCCAACAAAAGTTTTTCCTATATTTTATTTTACCTTCTAATAAATTCTAGTTATTGACATTCCAAGGAATCAGAAACATTAAAGAAAAAGATGAAATCCGTTTAGAAAGTGTCCAAAAAGTAGTTTTGTGTTTTTCATTAACTGTAAGAAAATTTGAACATTACTGAAAATGGAGTTGGCTGAATTTTTTGTTAGAAATCAAAAAATTATAGTTTGCAGATCTAATTTCGTAAAAGATTCTGTTTTCAACTTTTAATAGTGTACCGGTGAGCCAAACATAACAAAACAAAATTTGTATCTACAGGCGTAGTCAATAACTTACATACATGTCAAAAGGTAATTCAAACATAATTTGTGATGATTTAGAATGCAATGTCAAAAACAATGATATAAGATATACAAAAATCTCAAGTTAATCAATTTTCAAAAATATTTATATTAAAATACCTATAAATCAATCAAATGAATACTTTAGAAAACCCAAAAAAGGTACATGTACTTTTTAGAACTAAAATGTTTTTAAGTTTCCCCAAATAACACACACTGAAAATGTAATTATTTCAAACGTTTCAGCATTTTTTGTTTCAAAAACCTTTTAAAAAGCGTGTGCGTGCATTTTTTAAATTTTTTAAAATCTAACAGAACATTTTCAATTCATAAATTACCCTTCTCCTATCGTTAGTTTTAGTTGTTATTCTAATTATTATATTTTTTTGTTTACTTTGTTTTACTATAATAATAATAATAGATTATGTACAATAAAATATTTACTTACATAAGATAAGAATCACACTCAATCTGTACAAAATAAAATAAACCGATTGAATTTTTAAACAGTAACAACCAAAAGATGATAGCAAACTGTTTAGGTTATAAAGGCTAACTAGAGTTATCAATTGAAGTTTATTATAACAATTCAACATGTCAAGTGAGTAGCTTTTTAAGTAAGACAAACTGATCCATTAAAATGCAACTTAGAAATAAAATATTTCAAATAACTTCGTATAATCAAATAATCGGATTCCTAAATCTTTTATTTGTATAACTTTGTTTAAGTAATTCAATATTATGGTGTTCTACAGATTTATGTTTTTTTAAAATGTATCACACTGTAGTATAGTTGTTAATTATAATTGAAAGGAAGTACAATTAAGTTATTTTTAACTTGCGACACTCTTCAAAAGATCTAAATCGGTTTCATAATAATTTGTAATTATATATTGTAAATCGGTGAAAATATATCAGGAACAGGCGCAGAAATTATTGTTTCGGAAAAATTTCATAGAGAAAAGTCGGTGGTGCTGTGATGGATCCAGTTTTTTAGGAATTTGTTGACCTTTCAATATTTTATGAGGAGAGTTTTCAATATATAACGAGTAAAAAAATTATCAATATCTACTGCAACACCAAAGCATACTTTTTCAATTTTTATACTAGATCCACATGATGCATGATTAGGCGAATATTAGCTGTATTCTTTTTACCTATTTTATTTCCATCTCAGTTGCATAACTGAGATAAAGTGAGCTGAGACGAACTGAGATTAACTGAGTCAAAGTGAAAAAAAGATAAGGTAAAAAGAACAACAAAAATTTACTACTTAGTGATTTTTGAATTTAATTATTTTGAAGTTTGGTAGTAGTAACCAAATGTCAACATAAACTTCAAAAAGAAGAATTAAAAATTTAAGGTGCAGTAGCAGTGATATTATTGAAATGATTGTAATAAGTGACAAGTTTAATTCAAATCATCCAATCCGGACTATTTCCCAATTTGTCTCAATTGCAACACTTCAAAACAGCAAGATCAGTTTGGGTATGGAAGGAGATAATTTTGTCACGTAAAACTCAGTTCGGCACGGCACAGTACTTATGTCAAAACGGTAAAAAAAACAACCTTTCAACTGAGTAACTGAGTATCTCACTTAATCACTTAATCTCACTTAAAATAGGTAAAAAGAATACAGCTATTGTCTCTCATTCAATGCGTGTCAGTAACGATCGTTCCGCATCTAGAACAATATAATTTTGTTGCCTATTCAATAGGGTTGCCTCCTATTGCCTCTATACCAACTAATATTATTATGTTGGCAGATTGAGATTTATCAAAATTTCTTCTTCATTCATAATATACCCCCATTATTTCTGTGCATTATGTTACTTATTGTCTATCTTCGTTATCTTCATTTCTCCTCCCCAAAGGCAGGATACGCCACTGTCACATTGTTTTTTTTTATGGCGGCGACCTATAATAGAAGATTACAGTTATGCGAATCGTTAACATAATTACTTCAAACATGCAAATTAGTATAAATAATAATTTTTGTCGCAAATACCTGCCATTAACATTATGATTATCAAGTTCACAAGAACTAGTTAGATCGTTAAGGCAACATAAACGTTTTCATTTAAGAAAAAAAAAACTAACACAAGAAAAACATGTCTACCGTATAGTAGGTAAATTCGTGTGAAACATGAAATAATAGTGTTTACATCGTTTACACCTTGTTAGTGGGAGTAGTTCAGGTTCAAGACTTACTTTTTACTTTTAATGATAGCAATATTTTAACATTGCAAGTGTCTATGAACAGGGCCCGATCTAGCTATTTCGCCGCTCCGGGCAAAAATAATATTTGCCGCTCTTTACACTAACACCATATAAATAAATCATGAGCTTGCTATTCCAACAAAAAGATGTTATTATATGTGATATTTTAGAACTGTATAATATTCACATATTATCTATGTCTACTAGGGCTTCTGAACAAGTATACGAAAGTTCATGGGAGAAGTTCATGGGTTCATTTCCTATGCACTATTGGAAAGATGGTAATGTTCTGAGCATATTAAAAAAAATTATCAATTAGTTTTTGAGAAAACGGCATTATAAAATTTTCAATTTAAAGGAACTCACTGTACGCGGGTGTATGATACACCCCGATGCATCGGGTAAAGCCACGCGAACTCGCACGGTACTCACCCTACTTCCATTTTGTTGACAGTCCGTGTGCTTTGATATACACTTACTGTTTGCAGTCAGTATTGCGGTCGCTCACCACTCAGATCGACGATGCCTAACTCGCGTCAGTGTATATTTTGATTCAAGATTTTTAACGCCCGTTAATACTCGCTCACCAAATGAAGAAGATTAAAGCGCCTACGGCGCTAAACGCTTCGCATTGCCATTCCGCTACGCTACGTAGTTGCGGTCGACCAGTTCTATGGCTTTGAGTTCCACCGTTGGTGAGTTCTGTCATTCTACAGAGATATTTTTAAAGTCGTTATGTGTTTGTTGAAACACAGGCCCGGAGGCCTAAAAAAAACTGTTTTTGTCAGACTGCTAAACATGGTAATTTTTATAAAATCTTTTTCTCAGAGAGGTGCACTTCGTGCAACCTATTTTCGCCGCTCAAGACATTCCGTCAAGACTTATACATAACGCAATGAGATTAATAACGTCTACATTATTGGATTTAATTTTAAAATAGTTTAAATGCCCTTAAGACATTGCCGAATACATTATAAATACTAAATTATCCACTTCTGTTTCGTCGATTTCTAATTGTAATAATAACGTAAGTTCTTTAGATTTATTTAAATATAACGTCAGACACTGGAATATTTTTGTGATTTTTCACCTCCTTCCACCTCGTAGAAGTCAAATTTTGAAGTGAATTTTCTACGATTTATTCGACTAGTAAAGGCAAACAACGTCAAATACAAAGTTGAAAGCTAATTTAATTTCGGACAAATTTAATTTTTTGTATTTCTTTGCGATAATAATTCACCAATTTGTTGCTAAAAAGTGCGTTTTTATAAAAATTTAAATTGTTAATTTTTGTTTTTGTATAAAAATTGTATTCAGATGAAAAATTTTATAAATCATTTTTTGTATTAGTTGAGAAAATAATAACCTTTATTGTTATACCTGTAATTATAAATTTATTAAAAAGTCAAATTTTTTGAATTAGTTATAAACAATGATCTTGAAATAAATAATAAACTACGTAAAAGTGTAAAATTTATATATAGAAATTGGTAATATTTTAGAATGTAAACAAAAATAACTGATTAATTGTACTGCACCGATAATTTGTTTGAAATTCATGGCATTTTTAAAAATAGGAATATCATGGATCAATATTTTAATTTAATTGTTGTTATCATTAGATACGTAACTATTCTGATTCCAGTTAGACGAAAAAACATTTTCAATAGGTTGAACGTTGAATTGATCAAAGGGAATCTTCAAAACATTTTTGAAGCCAGTTGTTTTTTATTTCAACATAATTTATATATTTTTTATATATTAATATAGAGCATAATATCGACATTCCTGGGTACCATACAATTAATTTAATTTTAAAAATGTGCGATATGCTAATTTACTGCAAACTTGATTTAATTGAATCGATAAAATATATTTTAATCGATTAACAGAAGTTAATTGGCATATATTGTACCTACACATATGTACATTACACGTGAAAATGTCAAAAACAAAGCATGAATAATGAAATTTGTAATTATTATTGATAAAACATTAATTTTTAAATCGACCTCGTACCATTTATACTTATAATTTTCTCGCACTTCATGTGATCCAATTAAAATAAATTATCAAAATAGAGTTTAAAATCAAAAATTGTTTATTGCTTCAATTATAGGTATATTATTAAATTTATATAATAATATATAGGTACTATTACAATTGACCTTTCGATAATCAATAAAAATTATTGTTGAAATAATTCATATAATCGTGGTTTATGTATAACGAAATTTGATATTAACATAGTAATTTTTTTGAATCAACAAAATTCCATGATCTACTAGAATCTATAATTGTTTTACCGTTTTTGACATACCATTTTCCTTATGATCCGACAAGTTTTGGTTGCCAATTTCGCTTATCATAAATTTTGTCAATTTTAAAATAATTTTGTATAATTATGTATATGAAGGCATATTGCATAAGTTAATATTCTCTGTTTTTGGTTTGTTTCCAGGCCCGGACTGGCCATAGGGCAGATCGGGCAAATGTCCGATGGGCCGGTGCAGTCAAAGGGCCGTCTAACCAGTGGCTGATTATATCGCAAAAAAAATTATGCTATTTTATATAACATAACAAAGTATCAAAATGGTTAACAAAACTTAAAATTTTAGCACAATAAATTTATAAATAACAAAAACCGTTCAAATACAACTTTTTAATAGTAGAAGCTCGATACAGTAAACATTCGAATTTATGAAAATCTCGGTCCTGTGAACATTATTACAGTCAAAACAAATATTAAAATATTGAATTTTAACTGTTAAGTAAATAATACATACTTACATAGAAAAATAATATTTAAAAAACAATAAAAATGACAATAATTAACATATAACAGATTTGAACATTTAAATATTATATTTATACATTTAAATATTTAATTAATTATTGTCATTTTTATTGTTTGGCAAAGTCAAAAAATAATACTACTAAAGAATGTTTTTCACTATTAGAACTAAAAAACAAAATAACTATGTTTTTTTCATGAATTTTAGACATTACACGTTTTATAAAAAATAAATATGTTAAGAGTACATGTAGCGTTTTTTTAGGAAGTAGGGGGCCGTCAGTCTCTACACCGAGAGAAATAAACTGTTAATTTAACTGAAAACACGTTTCCTCAACAGTTATTCGTGGTTAAATACGGCGAATGCGGTTGCTACATTCTAATAATAATTAAAAAATTTCATTTTTAAAATGTTGAATTAATAAGTATACAAGGTAATTTAACGTTTTCCTTTAAACTGTATCATAGTTGGAATAATTGTAAAACACTGTTGAGCGAAAAAAAAGCTAGGATTAATGTAACATAGTATATTTTATTTTAACATTAAAAAAATGTTATTTAAAAACACTCCAAAGTTTGATTTAAAGTTATACATTTTTAATTGTTGAATTAAAAATGTATAACTTTAAATCAAACTTTGCAATAGCAACTTTTGTTTATAGCAACAATTGAAAAAAATATGCCCAATATTCACTGAAAATGTGTTTTGTGTTAAAACAACGTCAAAAATTAAATTTCAATCGTTATAGTTGGTTAACTGAAATATCGTCTATTTCACTGCAATAATGGGTGAAGAATTAAAACTAAATAGGAAAAATTATTGACACAACATAAAATAGTAATTGATTAAATATTTTATTATATTAAATTACAATTAATACATTATTAAAAAATAATAATTAAAAATAAAATAATTGTAATAAAAAAATTTCAAATTTATACACATATAAATTTATATAAATTATAATTATTTTAAATTAATATATTAATTCTTAACTAGTGATAAATTAAATCAATTAAGTTTAAAAGTGAACAAGTTATTTTATATTTTACGTTTATTTAACTTGTTCACTTTTAAACTTAATTGATATAATTATTTTATAAGGTAAAATGTAAAAAAAAACATAGAAACATACATACTACATTACTTCTGTAAGATATTGTTACGAAAGAACGCCTAATTATATTTGCTGACTAACGTATGACGTCATGTGTGATGAGTCATGCATGATAACATCATTAGTCATTCAAATAATGCTTCGATATCAATCGAGAAACGCAGAGAAGTGACTAGAAATTCCTGGAGGGTTATGGAATTTTCTGGAATAGTGACAATCAATTCCAGTTTGAACGCGCGAGTTTTAACATAAATGAACAGTAAACATAAATACAGTGAAGTTATAATGTTATACCGAGTGTTTAAATAAATATAGACCTAGTGTTAAATATAAATTATAGTGTAAATAAATTGTAGTGTAATTAGTGTTAGTGTTAATTTTAGTTAGTAATCGTTTTATTGTTATTAATCGTATCTGTAAATATTTGTATTAGCCCTTTAGAAATAAATAAACGTTTTAATTTTCGTTACAGTATAACATCAATAGTAAGTAATGTATGCTTCGCCATTACAAATAGTATGTTTAGGATAAATTTTATGATCTTTAACTAATAAAACACATTTCTTGCAAAATTTGAATTTCATAAGCATATAAATGGGCCTGTAAACATACAATTTTTTCATTTATAATCCAAAATACAATTTTTCATCTTTTATAAATATAAGACAAAGACAATGAAAATTTAATCAATTTTACAATAATTAAATGACGTGTGAAAAAAAATTAAAAAAGAAAAAAACTAGCGAAGGTGGGAATAAAACCGTGGACCCACTGGTTCCTAGTTTAACTCTTTCTTACATGTGCTACGAAACTATTTGCTAATTGTTTCACATCTTGTCTTCAAACTCCCTTGACAATATTTCAAAGTCGATTTTTCGAAAATTTCTGGCTATCTGGTCCTACTGCTTTGAGTTGTTATTGGAGGGTCAAACTTTCAGCACAATAAGTGGCAAAACTTACAAAAATGCGGAGGTCATATAATTAAAATATAAAAAATATTTTTGGTTTTATTTAAATTTTTTTAAACTCTTTTATAACGTTATTGACCAGTGTGATATTTCCTGTTATGTATATTATCTTATAAATTTTTTATGAATAAACATATTTATTTTAAATAAAACTCTAAATAGCTATTCTATTTTTGGTTTACATGAAAGTAATATATAGGATGTAGATTATAATGTAGATAAAGGTTTTCACGGACATTTTTACTACCACTATTATCAAGAGCGGTCGTATTGGTTTTTATGTGGTGGTATTATTTGGTAAATAAATTTTTACTAGCTACAGAAAAACTGTGTCATGTAAATAAATAAAAAAATAATAACCACAAAATTATAAGAAATCTTATCAATCAATATTTAGTTCAAGGGGGGGGGGAGGAAGCTAAATCTCATGGCCTATCCTTATAAGCTAAAATAGGAAATGTAGGAATATATTAAAATAAACATACATAGGTATACTGTGTAATTACTTAACAATAATTAATAACATACACACGTCTTATTCTACAATGTAAAATAATTTCAGTTTTGTGTGTTATTAAAGAACTTGAAAATAAATGTCAACTTTCCATGTAAAGCGCTATCTTTCCTAAAGTTGCTTTACCAATATTGCGATTTCTACACTATAGCTGTTCCGAGTTTCTATTCTTTCGCTAAGTTAAATTAAGAGGGCGCGCGCAATCTACAACTTTGTTATATTTCTAGTGCCGAGAATTTCACATACAGAACAGAAGGCATTTTTAAATTTAATTGTTTAACCAATAACTGCAGAAATTTAAGTGATTTAATTCAGGGAGGAATTGTAATACGACTAATACGACTATATTAAAATTAGAATTATGTAGAACAGAGCGTCAAAACTATTTTTACAATATTATGTAGTTTGACTTCTCTACTGTGTTATGAACTTATTTCTTACTAGAAAATTTAAATTGATTAATGTTATTAAGATGTGATAATACTTACGATAAAATTTAAATTCTAAATATTAAATAATAAATTAGACGTAGAAAAAATAGGTGATCTTGGAGATTTTTTTTTAAAGATTTAGAAGAATTTTTTAAGGATATCTTGGTATACATAAAAAACAGTACATTTTTACTTAAATAATATCAGTTTTTTAATAAAATATATTTGCAAACAAAAAAGTTATGACCATTCTCCTGAAGGTTCATTCCAAAAACATGTTTTGCGGTGACCACTGCTGCTCGAATCTGGATCATCAGAAATAAGAAAAAAAATTTATATAATATATTAAATTATTTAGCCCTTAAACGAAGGGTTTCTCAAAATATCAATTTAAGACAAAATGGCACACGCTTAAAGTAAAAAATCAATTTTCGATGTAAATATTGCTTCTTTATTGCTAATAAAAGGAAAACTATACATCGAAAAATAAATTCCTTCGTTCAAGGACTAATTTTTTATATCTAAAATAACTCTGCCAAATTTGAAACAAATCGGTGTAGTAGTTTTCAATATATCGTGGTCCCCGATGTTGAAAATGGCATTGATCGGTTTCTTTAAAAAAAAATTAATTTGCAACTTAAATCGAGTCATCTATTCCAAGCCCATATTGAACATTTTCAGATTAGGTTTGTAGTCAGTGGCGTAGCGTGGGTTTTCGCTGCACAGGGCCGACCGGAAATTCGCCGCACCCCTATTTTAATTATTAGTTTAAAGTTTTACAGCTGTATTCATAAAAAGTTACAACACTGTTAAAACACTGTTATAAGACCGATATAAGCGGTTCATAACCTAAAACAACCAATCACCTATAACCCATCACCTATAACAGTGTTATAAGTAAAACATTCCTGAGAGACACTTTAAGAAATTTTTATGAATACGAGTGCAAATATTTTATTCAACGAACCTAATGTACAGGGTGGTTTAAATTCGAATGTTTTTATGGGAAATTTGATAACTATAAGAGATATGGAAAAATGGATGGCACATCTTCAATCTCTTATTTTGAGAAAAGCTTAATGGTGAAAACCAGAATCCAACATTTTTTTCGACTTTCAGTTTCAACCCGTTATATTAAAAATTGCCAAATAAAAATAAGAGATCGGAAAATTAAACGTTGGTTTTGTCAAAACAAAACACTATAGAGAATTTTAGAACATTGTTAACACCTAAAACAATTTTAAAATTTAAAACAATGATAAATATTGAACAATAACATAAATTAAATTAAGTATTCAAACTGATGTCCATTGTTTGCAATGCATAATTGCACCTCTTCCTAACACTTTGAGTTGCATTAAGTATGTAAACATTCGATACTGATTAGCACATTTTATAAAATTTTGCCTGAGTTCGTTAATGTTGTCGAAAGCAGCAGACTTTCAGATACTTAAAATACAATTTAAAAAAAAGAGGAATTTTAGACAAATTTTTTCTTCACTTTTAGAAAAAAAAATTTATGGAACCAAAAGTCTTATTATTATTATTATTATATGTAGATATATATATATATATATAATAATAATAAAATTGATAAATTTCAAAAACATTGTGCAGTTTTGGGACATCTCCTTTTTAAAATATAATTTATTAAAAATGGTCCAGAAAAACACATTTTTCTCAGAAAATTGTAACAAAACAGTATTATTTCTGTAATTTTCAATATTAATAAATTGTGATTTTAAGGTAAACACCATGAAAAAATATTTTTTATGTGTCTAAAAGTGTTCTCAATTTATTAAATCTAAAAGAAAAATGTTCAATATTACATTCATACATACATGAATATTATATTCAATATTTTAAATTAAAAAAAAAATTTTTTTCAAAAATTTTTAACTTGAAAATTGATATAGCAAAAATAAAACAAGTTATAGAAATTTTTGTGAAAAGGTACCAATACATACAAAAACTTGATATAACGGAAAGCTATCATCCAAGTGAGATGAAAATTTAGAGTAGAATACCCCATATTATGTAGGTATATTATGTATATCCTTGTCTACTTATTTTAATGTGCGACTTTACTTTAGTTTTTAAATTCGTATAACCAATGAGAAATTTAGTTTTTTGGAAAGCATAAGGCTAAATGTATTTTAAGGCTTTTAGTTGGAGCTTGATCTTTATGTTAGAATTGTAAGAAATCATTTAAATCTAACTTAATAATAACTAATTAAATCTAAAGCTTCTCCTTTTTCAGTTTCTAGGTTGCGATGTCACATATGAAGAAAATAAAGATATTGATAAAAAAATCAATAAATATCAAAGAATATGTGGTACAATTAGAAGAACTTTAGGAAGAAAAACAAGAAAAGAAACGCAGCTAAAGTTATATAAAGTAATGGCTGCGTCTACTATATTGTATGGTTCTGAGAACTGGACAGTAAAAAAGAAAGACCTCCAAAACATCCAAACATCAGAAATGAAATTTCTAAGAGCAATCAAAGGGTACACAAGAGAAGATAGAATCAGAAATAATCATATACGAGAAGAACTAAACATATATTCAATTGTGGAAAAAAACCCAAGAATATAAAGAAAACTGGTAAAAGCACTTAACAAGTATGCAAGACAATAGTATCCCAAAGCAAGCATTTGTATACAGCTCTAGAGGAAGAAGAAGCGTTGGTAGACCGAGAAAGCGATGGTAAAGCCGGAACAGGCAAATGCGCCTAAACCTGGAAAGTTTGAAGAAGAAGAAGAAGATCTAAAGCTAAGTAAGCTTTTTGATAACATAGAGTATAGGCAAGGAAGGTTTCGTAGATGAAACTAGATGAAACAAAAAATTTATTTTCGCTTACAGAAGCTTCAATAATGGCAGGTTATAAGCCTACGTTAACTGTATGTTAATCATTTTGCATTTTATAATAATTTACGTACTTCTGTATTATATAAGTCGGAATTTTACGTCATAATTTAAATAGTGGAGTTCTACAATATGCTATTTACAATATTAAACATCTTATTTACAATATCTTATTATTTCAACATTTTACTTTTTTTTGAGTGCAATTATAGATTTAAATTTTAATGATCTTCCTACTGCAAGATATAGTAGCATATTTTTTTGATGTATTTTGTGTGATATAGTAAATTTATTATTATTTTAATATGAATGCAAGCTTTAAAATATTCAGATTACTCAAAACTGTCATTTTTGACTTAGTGCCTTTTTCTTGTAAGCCCACGATATATTCAACAACATAACCCTACAATCCATAAGGGGTTTTGGCTGACCACTTTATTTTAGAAAGATCTTTCAAGGCAGATTACCTCGGTGGTTTGCCATTTTCTACCGAAGGAGAGCGGTTAGAATAAAGTTCTTACTATACTTGGGATCGAACCAAGGATCTCCGCTTAGTAGTCGTAGTAGTTAAGCATCAAACCGTAACCGTCCTTATATAATGTGATAACATTTATCAGAAAGCATAGACAATGCAGAATATTTTATTATATAATAAGTTGAAATAATTTTTTTACAAAGTTTTTGTTTTGTTTTGTTTGAAAACCGCAAATTGGTAAGAAGCTTATCAAAAATCAAATCTTTAATAAAATAAATAACAAATAAAATAAATGCTCAATATATTATATACTGTTTTGATAGATACAGAAAAATTTTGTTTAAAAATATAATTTGCATAATTTTAGTGTAGAATTTGAATTATTTATAATTTACATAATATTATTGTTTTACGTTTGAATGAAAAATAACATGTTTTGCATCTTCTTAGTAATTGTCGGATTTTCACAGTTCCACTCGTTAATCCATTCACGACCTGCACCGATTACTATGATATAAAGTTTGGAAACAGTCATATTTTTGTTAATGGTTACACTTTTATTGAAAATATTAAGAAAAAGTCGTAGGTAAGTAAAGTTTATTGGTTATTACGACTACTTTAGCTAAAAGTAATTTTCCCTGATGCGTATTTCTTAGCAAATCTTGGTATCACCTACTTGCATGTAAGCCAAGGTTTTCTAACTATACTTTTTTATAAGCATAAAAGAAGTTTAATTAGCAATTTTGTTGTGGAATTATTAAATTCCTATTTAGTAACCTCATATTGGTTGTATTCAAGCATCTATAGGAAAAAATTCTAATTTCTAAGCGCAGTGTGCTTCCGACTAATCAGTCTGTTGTTTTGGCCATCTTTTTTTATTTATAATGGCAAGACGAAGTAGGTTACTGTGGAACAACGAAGGACTCTCTACAAAAGAAGACTGTAGTAAGCAAAAAATCTTCAAAAAGCTCGGAATTTCGTGTAAAGGTGTGCATCACACTCTTATCAGAAAACGAGCGTGGTACCGTATCAACTGTTAAACATAGAGGTGGGAATGTAATCGTTTGGGGGAGTTTTGGTGACAATAAACCTGGCAGCCAGATTAAAATTGACGGGAAACTAAACAAAGAAGGCTATCTAAAAATTCTTCAGGAACATGCTATACCGTCTGGGGTCAATGTTATTGGTCCAAATTTCGTTCTTCAGCAGGATAATGACTTCAAGCACTTCTCGAAAATGTGCCAGTGGTTTTTGAAATTGAAAAAAACTGAAAATGTTCTGAAAATCATGGAGTGGCCGTTCCAATTACTTGATCTGTCTCCTAATATTGAATTGTTGTAGGATCAACTAGACAGAAAAGTAAAAAATTGTTCTCTAACAAGTGCTATAAAATTCTGGAAATACTTACAAGAAGAGTGGAAAAGTTTGAATCTAGAACATTTTAGAAAATTAATAAATAGAATGCCAGAAATTTGTTCGCAAGTGATAAAGAACAAAGGTGGTCATTTCGATGAAGCAAGAATTTAATTTAAAATTGGATAATAATTATATTATTATAATAGTTTAAAAATATTTTTTTCGTTATTTTGTTTTTAATTTAAATAAATAAGTTAAATATTTATTTTTTTATGGTTATATTTGAATTTTCTTACTACTTCCAAACTTTTGAACGGTAGTATTATAAAATGCGTAAGTTTCTTGTAATTTGTTTAGTACTACAGCCAGCGGTGATATAATTTTGATGATTTCATGAAATATGACATAAAAATTGGTGTAATACTTCATATCACATAAAATTAGAAATATTCTGTATAATCAAATAATATGTGATATTTAATTTTTAAAATAAGTAATTATGCAATAATGCAAAATAAGAGAAAGAAGAAACTTGGAACAGTAAGAGACATAAATGCAACAATATAATTATTGAAGACCAAGAGCGAGCTAAAAAGGGAAATAACGTAGTAATAATGAAACTAATTACTTAGTGAAAAATTCGTATCTCAAATTTTCTTAAAGAGACCCAATTTAAAAATTAGTAAAATATTATCCATGTTATTATTTCAATTTTTATTTACGACAGAAAATTAAATTACGTACCTACTAAAATTTTGAATTACATTTCAAAAGTAATTTAATAAAAAAAAGTTTATGAAAGTGAATTTATAGCATTACTCAAGAGATAGCGTTACAAAGTTAAAAGTTCTTTTAAAAAGGCGAATGCTAATATAAAATTAATATAGTTAATTCAACATCTAAAGCAAATGTATAATTATTAAAAATGTACCACAAACGACTCGCCAATTACAAGAATTACGTCAGCCCGAGCTTGATAATTCAATACTTAACGCCCTTAACTTTTATATCTACTTATGCATAATTTATATTAAAAGCACATTATTTGTCGAATCCCCTTTTTTTATTGTATCCACAAAATTAACTTTTTAAATTTCAAGATCTTAAATTGAAACTATGTGGTAGTCGAGAAATATGATAAATTGTCAAAGAATTGTAATCAAAATAGATATCGTATATTTTTCAAAATTGTGTTACATAATTACATTGGTCGTAGCTTATATCGTTCAAGTGGCCCGAGGTATGAATAATAAATAAAGTTATCGTTTAGTTCATATTTTTGATAGGGTACGGCAGAGTAAAATGAAATTTGCATTTGTAAGAGATATGGCAAGATCAAAGCAGACTGGCCCACCACCGAACCCTCCTTCACTTTTTACACCCCTAGCAGTTTTATGTCCCTACTATTTTCCTACTGAGGTTTTAGTGATGGTACTTGATCCTTCAAGTATTTTTGACATACAAAAAATTTAATAACTTCATGTGGATATAATAGTGATTTCATTGTCGTCATCGAAGCTGTCTGTCTCATAAAAAATATGATATCGATATTTTAATAAGTCCAAATTTGCACGAAAGGATAATACTTAAAAGTTGCAACTAGTTTTGGTGTAATTAAATTTTCGAAAATTTAGTTGATTTGTAATGTCGAAAATAGTTTTTATAAACTAATTTTATTCAATCTCGTGTAACGACACAAACAAATTCGTTTTCTCCATTTACTTATGTGATCACACAAGTATTCAGAGCACGACGACAAATCACATTGCCGGCTGATTGCGAGAATCAAGTAGAATGTCGATGGTTTGGCAAGCCGAAATAAGCTCTACGAAGTTAGTGTTTGGAAGCTTCAAAGCAGCTTTTAGTCAATTGAATTTTGGTACTACTAGAACATCGTCTTTGCTATAGTATCAACGTGTTGTTATTGTTGAAGGTTCGCAATTGTTTGCTCTTGTATTATGCATTATTAAATAAAACGCAATTTACTTTTAACATTATTACATTGTTAAACTCCAATTAATATAAACAAAAAATATTTAAACATTTCAACATTTTGTTATATTACATGCAAGATAAATATTATTTTGCAGCAGATATAAAATTAAATAAAACTTTCTGTAATTTTTACAGCGCAAACGCTTATTTATTATAAACATTTATCACAATGTTGTCACAAGTAATGAATAAACGAATAAGACATAAAATACATAAAACACTATTTTTATATAAAAGATAATCCATTTCACTTTAGCTTCCTTTTACACTAACAAAATTGCGCTCTATCTGTGTGATAAAGAAGCCAAAAAGCTAAGAAATGTCCTTTCCACTTTAGCCTTGCTATATTTTTCAGGATGTAAAGTAGGCGTTGGATAAATTCGACTTGAAATAGCCATAAATCTAAAATGAATAACTCATTTGCGCTTAGAACCCGATTATACCGAGCGCTGCTTGCCGCAGGTTAAATGCACAAATTTAAAAATTGCTTTCATATTTCATTCTACTACCCCTCTAGTAGCCTGTATGGTGTCTAGTAACAGGTAAATGGGATGATGTAAAGAAATAAGGGTTCGTAGATTACTTATGCATACCCTTACTAAATAAAAAGAACACTCTTATACGTTATTTCCAAATAGGTTCTCTTTTATTCATTCGAATATAAAAAAAATTATTGTACCTGCGGTAAGTACGGATTTAGACGCTTCGATTAATTGGTGCTTGATCAATTTTAAATATAATTCACATTTTTGCTTTATTTGAAATTAGAAGTTTTATAAATTAATAATGTTATAGGTGTTTCCTTTCATGACGATCATACAATGTACAATTAATCAAAATACGCAAAAATTCGACAAGAGGCTAAATTGGGGCAAACATGTCAGTTTTAAAACCGCAAAAGCGAGCATAGCCTTTTGGCAGGGTCGCAGGGCAATGGGAATATTCTGGAGTTTTTCGTCAAAGATTGCCCACGGCTATACACCGCCGTGATAAGGCCTATGCTATGCTATCGTGCACTAGTTTGGTTGCCCAGAACTAAACTGGTAACGGCAACGTCTTCCCTTCATCGGCTGCAGAGAGCTGTCTGCTTGGCATTAACAAAAGTGATGCAAACGGCACTCAATGCAGCATTGAAGGCTTTTCTTTGCCTCCCTCTGCTGGATCTCCATGTGGGGGAACAAGCGGTGTGAGCTGCTCTTAGGATGCAGGTATGGGGCCTTTGAACTTATAGGCAGGGAACCGGTGGGCATATGGGAATTCTGGAGGGTTGCTTGAAAAAGCTGCCTCTTCTGAGTCTCGGTGCCGACAGGATACCTCCTAAATATGTATTTGGCAGGAAATTTAAAATTCTGCTGAATACGACAAGAACCGATGAGTCCGACATAATATGTCTGTACACGGATGGTTCCAAAAATAATACAGGCTCGGGTGCGCGGATTTTCTCTTCTGAACTAAAGCTTGATATTAAGTTATTGCTGGGAGGTATGTCTTATTTTTTCTCCAAATGGAACTCATGGGAAATAGTCCAAGAAATGAATATCCGGGGCAAAAAAATTAAGATACTCACGGACAGCAGAGCTGCTTTTGCGGCACTTAACTTATAAGATCATCTCAGGCCTGGTACTACAATGCATTCGGGCGCTGGATGCAGTATCTACACACAACGTTCTAACTCTCAGCTGGGTGAAAGGGTACGAAGGAAATGAGGGCAACGAAAGAGATGATAAATTGACAAGACTGGGCTCGGGTAACCCACCATGTGGTCCTAAGCCTTTTGTTGCGTTGACCATTAAAACCTTAGATGCAATCATAAAAGAAGAAACTTTAAGACTGCATGCAGAAAGATGAGCAACTGTAATTGGATGCCGACAATCAAGAGTAACAATAAGTAAGCTCTCTACTAAGCATGCAAAATCAGAGCCGTGTGGTGAAATTTTTAAGAGTGAGGCTATCAGGGATATTTATTAACTAAAATAACAAGTTTTTTAATTTAATATTATATTATACTTTTATTATAATATCAAAAAGCAAATTTACAGTTTTACTCTTCTTACTCTTTTTTTTACTCGTGTATTAATTCGGTATAATTTAAATTACATCAATGTTTCAATCGACGTTTGTCTTTATTTAATAGAAAGTCGTATTTTTTAACTTGTACTGACTCTTTTTCAACAAGTAGTTGTCGAAATTTTTTGTTTATGATTAATTTCTGTAGGTATCTCGGTATCATTTTTAAATGTTACGGGAGTTGCAAGTACTTCAGACGTAGAAGGCTTTAAAAAAGGTTAGTAAATAATTGCCACTTTTCTGATTTGTAACTAGTTTTTGTATTCGTTATGTTTATATTGACTTCCTGATAACCTTTTTCTTTATCGGTTCATTATAAGACAAGCTACTATAATGTTTTAAATTAGTTTTAAAAGTAAAATGTATAACGTTTACTTACGCTTCAGAAAAAAAAGTTATAGTTCAAATAGAAATAAACCCTAAAGTAGTTGCCGCTCTAGCTTTTGCAGTATCGCGTTGTGTGGAATCCTTTAATTTATTAATTACTTTACTTAACTTTTTAAATATAAAATAATAGTTATAATTGAGTTGTTTAATTTCTTCCAGAAGTATAACCATTTTTTTGGATGCGAAAACATTATTCCGTTCTAATATTATTTGGTATTCTAACTCTTTTGCCGCTTTGGTGGATATGATGTTTGGGCGTTAAGAACAACGTGGTTCTCGTTTTGGCTAAAAATTATATTTCTGTCCTATACTGAGTTCTAATTCTATTTATTTAACCTTAAAAATTTCATTTAAGCACGTGACGTTGTTCAGTTTAGTTATTTGGTAAATCACATTAAATTTATAGTAATTTTTCTAAATTTTTTATTTTTCAATTTTGTTTGGTATAATGTATTTTCTTGCTTCATTTTATTTTATTTTTACGTTTTTCTTATGTTAAATACGGCTGATCATTAATAATAATTGTGAAATAGAGGCCTTTATATTGATTACAAAGTTTTTATTTTAAATTTTTATTAGTTTTTATAACGTAATTGTTTTATAATTCATTTCTTGTTTATTCAAATAGTCTTGACTTGCTAAACGTGGATTATTGTCGTTTTTATTGTTTTTTAAATATCATTTTTCTATGTAAGTATGTATTCTTTACTAAATAGTTAAAATTCATTATTTGAATAAAATGTTTTAGTTTGTTTATTTTAACATTACATACTACTACCAAATACTATGGATAGGATAATACGTACAGCTTAGGCCCATTACAATAGAATTTTTGTAGCCCGAAATTTTTGCGCCATCTGTCTGATTGAGTTGGAACCTTCGAACTTTTGGTGTAATCAAATACTATGTGTTATTTTTTAAAATTATATTTTTTATTAATATATAAGTAGTTACATGAAATAAAACTGCGTATGTTAATTGTGAGAAATTTTTATAAATTTATTTTTAGTTTTTGTATTATTTTTTTTACTTTTTGCACTTTTAAACAATTTTAATTTATTGTCTTCATTCAATTTATTAAAACATTAAAATATTTATCTAAAAATAAATTTATACAAGAATCGCATACTATATTACAAATATTTTTCTTAATAAGATCACAATTTTTTAATTTTCTTTTTACATTACTCGCATTTTCTTCTAAAAATATAGTAAACATGCTTTTAAAAGTCCGATTTATGCTGTTTTAGAAATTTACAGATCTTTGTTCTTTGGCATCCTGAAAAACAATTTCGAGTCTTTCTGTTGTTTGTAATTTCCACATGAAAATATTGAATATGTAGAACCAATTCCGGACATGTTGATGAAAATTCACTCAAATATTCAATTCACGACACTATTTTGAATTATATATTGATTTATAAATATATAATACAAAAGTTTTACTTTTGTACTACCATAAGCAAACATAACCAAGATCAAATTTACAAACATAAACAAACTTAAAATTAACTGTCAAACTGATTTAGTTCCAACTCAATTCGTTAAAGGCGCTCAAGTGCTGGGCTACAAATTTTCGTCGAAGCTGTACGTATTATCCTATCCATAGTATTTGCTACTACATATACCACACTATAGACTTAAAAAATTTCATTTTTCAGGTTAATTTTCTATTATATTCTTACAGCATAATAATTTTTAAAGTAATAAATTATATTAGTATCAGTAGTTACCAACAAACTTGAAGAATAACAACAAAATTTTAGAAATGAATGGGTAAATATAACAATATTATAACTAAATGTTTTTAAATTGTCTTAAAGTAATGTTATCTGTTTTATTGGCAGCCTCAATTGTCTTAATTAGTTTACACAATTATTCAGCATCTGATTCCAAGCACATTTAATAAAATCGTTGGTTTGCCTGAAAGGGAACAGGGGTACGTGCTTTCTCATTCTAAAACAAAAAACAAGCACTATCTCTAAATAACTATTAAAAATAAATTTAATATTGTATCAGTTAACGCTACTTAGTGCACGAAGTCAGTTTAGGTATCTCCCACTGTTTGCAATACCGATGCGCAGAAGGTTTTAAAAGTTAGCCGATGGGTTTCAACTGAATGAAACCCGGTCAGTTGGTATCACAACCTTATTTGGAGTGCATTTGCTGTATTAATTTAAATTTTTTATTTTGTGTTTTGTGATTGATTTATATTATACTTGTTAATAGCTATTTATTTATTCCAGCAATGAAATGAAACATTTTGTTTAACGAGTGTAAACTAGTTTTTTTCTCTTTTTTAAATTTTGTACCTTACCCTACCTAAAATCAAAAAAAAATTGATTCCTAAATATGTGTAGAATATGCTAGTAATGTAATTTTCCAATTTTCTACACACATTTACACTTTAAAAACATTACATACATTCTACACGTGAAGATATAATGTCTTTGCAGAACTAGCGGTATGCCTTTTCGTTCCTTGGGATTAAAGCAAAAACGAAGCCAGCATATTTAAGAGACTTCTAAGATAAAGGAGAAGGAATTATCTTCGGAATATATATGGTCATCGATTCAACAAAAAGAATTGCAAAATTCCAAGCCGTTTTATTTATTCGTAACAAAATAATCAAATAAAATCATGAAATTTAAAAATTAATTTTCAAAAACATGTCAATTATTCAATTACCAATATTTTTGAATGATTCTAGTTCATTCGATAGCCACAGCTTTACAAATTAAAATGCCGTTTGGTTTTTTGATTTTAGATAAGCCAATAAGTCGGAAATAAGACCGTCGACAAAATTGTCAACAAACAATCTTGGCTTTTGGAGTAATTGTGATGCAAATTTGTATCTGAAAATATTCTGACCTACTGTTGAAATGTCAATAAATATATAGAAAAAAGTTCAAACCTCTATACTTTTATTGTTTGTCATAAAAAAAATCCCAAAAAATAACTTAAAAAATGATCGTCACTCAGGACTGCCTTAAGTTTGCAATACAATCGCAATGCAATTTTGAACAATAAAGTGTTTAACCGTTTGTTTCAATAATGCAATTATAATAATATTACCAAAACAACTAACCGTTTTTTATTGTTAAAGAAACATGGATTGTACGATAAATTATTTATTGTGGGAAGTGACGTTCCAACATTATTATTTGCATTTATTAAAGGTGAATGAATTGTAGATAAAAATTTAAATTTGGAACATTTTGTTTTTGATAATTTGCTGATATTTTTATTTTAATATGTTTAGTTAATTTAAAATTAGCATCTCTTGGTGGCTAATTTTTGTTGCTGAAACGAGAGTTGCAAAAAGTCGGAAAACTTTGAGCGCAATAACTGCATTGTTTCTTGCGTTGTGTGGCACGTGGTACGGTATTGTTGAAACCACATTCCTTCAACATTAATATTATCTAATTAGTGCCAAAAATAATTTGTTATCATGTTCCGATAACGCTCACCATTGACTGTTACAGTAGAACTACCATCGATTTCTAAAAAGTACGGCCCAATTACGCCGCCGCGGCCGGCCTAAAATCCGCTCCAAACAGTGATATTTTGTTTGTTTACGTTTGTTTGTGTCATTAAATTGAAAGTGAGCCGCTGAAAATAATTTGCACTGAAAAATTACAATCAACTTGATAGTTCTCTAACACCCAATTAACGACGCTTTTTATGGTCTGGTAGCTTCAATTCCGAAGTCAAATAGATCTTGTAGGCAAGCAATACATATCTATTGTTAAATCGCTCCTGCGCGCGAATGATGCGATTCAAAAATGATGAAATGAAATGAAGAAAAATGAAATTGAAATTTAAGCTGGTAATGAATATTTTTTTGTAGGGTTCTGTGTAAATTGTTTAAGATTATATTGATTATAATAAGTTACTGATGTTTTAGTCTGAAGCTTAGTTTGAGTTTTAGAGAAAAATTCAATGTAAAAGCGATTATCGCGATAATCGCGAAATTTGACTTAACTCCTTATTCACGCGCAGTAGCGAAATAATGTACTACGTGGAGCTGTAAAAAAGATCGATGCCAAGAGATTAAAAGATTGTTACAAAGTACAAACATTGTCAGAAAGTAATTCGTAATAGCTATTGACGATCAGTGAAAATGAAAATCCAACAAAAATTAAATGCCTGCCCAAGTATAGAGATGGGGTAGTCCTACCGCCTGATATTTCCCATCACTTCTTTAATTTATGGTAGTGCTGAAATTTTGTTAAAACTATCGAAGTTTTTGAGATAGTGAAAAAAATAAATATGAATGACGTAAAGAATTTGAACACAAAAATAGCAGAAAAAAGTTATCCAAATAGAGACACAAAAATTACTACATTAAATTTAGTACTCATAAGTAGCTCTTGGACTATCAAGAAATAAGGTTTTTTCTAGAATAAAAGTATTTAGCTATGAAGATAATAAAGCATTTATTGAAAATAAACTAATACTCCGTTTTGGACGAACATTCGCGTAAAATGAGGTACTCATCAGAAGAGATGTAAAATTGAGTCCCATACAAATTTTTTTTAATTGGACTAAAGATAACGTTAAGCTGTAATTCTGTATTAAATGAATAAAAAATACATAGAAACTAGAAAAATGAAACAAACACGATGCCCAATTTTTACGTCTAAAAATAAAATAATAATAGAGCAAAAACTATTTAAAATAATGCATAAAATGAAAATTTCCCCTAAACAAATAAATCTGGTAAAACTAACAATGTCCAAAATAAAAACTGTAATAAAAACATCGAAAAAAAAAACAAAAATATTTGAATTCAAAACAGGTGTGAGGCAGGATGATCAATTATTATCGGTAAACCTCTTTAATATTATGATAGAGAACGTAGTAAAGTGTTGAAAAAGAGGCAAATAATTGCATAATGCAGATCACAAGAAAAAAAAAAGAGTAGAAAAAATATTCCTTAGAACGGTTAACAGAACAATTAAAATAGATTTGAAAATAAACGAAAAAATACAAAATTTCTGAGTTTCAAATTGTAAAATAAAAATGAAGTTTGTAGCGGTTAAATTTAGTAATAGGAACATAATTTATTTTAATATTAAGAAAGTATAAAATTTTAAATACTTAAGAATAAATATAAATAAAAGTAACAAAAGAAGAAAAGAAATTTTAGGGATGTATTAACCCAAGTATGTATTTATTTATTAATGTCAAAAGTAACAAATATTAAGTGTTCTTTGTTTTTTATATAATGAAATTAATTTTTTTATTAGATATTTCTTATATATGAATTCTACACAAAATTAAAGGAAAAATTCAATCCGAATGTAGAGCATATTACGTAAACAGAAAATTACTACAAGAAAAATACTGAAAATAATACTGGGTTCAGAGAAAATAAGTAATATGAAGTTTAGAATTAAACAAAAACAAATTAATGAAAGAAATTGATAAATGAAAACGAAAGCTAAAAAAATGACTAGGAGATTTAATGAGAAGAGAACACATTCACAAGGACAAATTAAAAAAACAAATTAAATTAAGAAAAAACTGTTGTTCTAGCGAATGCTTTACAAAGTAAACCTAAATGCAAATTATGGTTTCGAATCGATTAGATGAATAACATAGAAATTAAAAAAAGTGGCAAAAGTAAATTAAAGTAAATTCAAGATAAATATCTTGAAGTTACACTTACCCTGAAGCGCACTTATCCCATTTTACCTTATTTAATAAAATTGAGGTTTCCGCTTTTTTTGGAAGAAATCCTAAGAATGTCCATGTATCAATTATCTATGTCATATTTTTATAAACTCAAATTTTAAACTAAATATAAACACATTATTTATTTATTTTTATAAAAGAAATTTAAGAGAACAAAAGAACATAGCATAAATATTTAAAATAAATTGTATGAAGTTAATATTGAAGAGAAAATATATTCGATTTCTATGCAAAATTTTAAAAGAATACTGAAAAAAACTGTTTAGTTTTTAGTATATTCGTATATATTACAATATAATAATAATATAAAAAAAATAATGTATAATAGTAAAAATTACTAAAAGCTGTTTTACAATAAATTATGTAGTACATAATAATATGTATAATATTATAATGTGATTTAAAAAAGTTTGCCATCCCTTGCGGGGATCGAACCCGCGACCTTTGGATTAGAAGTCCAACGCGCTATCCTCTGCGCCAAAGGGACGATGCTAAATATAGTCAATTTAGGTGTATTTATAGGACACCAGGGTAAGGTTTACAGAGTGTTAACAAAATGCTTGACTTAATTTGCCTATGGTTAAAATATAAACACTCCTGTTGACGTACGGTAAGTATATAGGCTTTCCAGGTAGTCAATTTGATTTCAATCTCGTTTGAAAATGTTTATTGTATAAACATAAAATATATCTACATTATTGATGATGAGCTTATTTTTTTGCTTTGTTATTATTATTACATTTGAATTAATAGATGATTTTTGATTTAATAACTGTATAACATGTAAGTCAAATATGCATAGTTGGACAATTATGAGAGTTAAAAACTAGTTAATAATAAAGAAATTAATGTAATAATCAGTATCTACAAAAAATATTGATTCTTACCATTAATTTTTGCAATACTAACTAAATATTTAATTTATCTGCAATATCTTAGTTTTTTTACAAGTTCGTCCCAAGTTTCGATACTTGATTGATTTTGGAGTTCCATGTTATCTTGTTATAATTTATGAAAAAGTAAAAAAAATCAAAGCTTAAAGAAAATAAGTAATTAGCACAGTTGATCAATTTAATAATGTAAATAATAATAAAATAAACAAACTAAACAAAATATTAAAATAATGAATTTTAACTGTTAAGTAAAGAATATATACTTACATAGAAAAATAATATTTAAAAAACAATAAAAACAACAAAAATTAACATTTAACAGGTTTGGACTTAGAATATCTGAATAAACAAGAAAATGAATTCTGAAAAAAATATTTTAATATTTTGTTTAGTTTGTTTATTTTTAACATTACATACTACTACCACACTATCGACTTAAAAATTCATTTTTTCAATTAAATATAATAGTTGAGATATAGGTATCTTAAAGCAATTTTTAATAGTATAGTATAGTATATGGCTATTATTGGTAAATATAGTATTGTTTAAGAAATAATATGTAAAGTAATTAGTGAGTTATGTTGTTTAGGAGAATCCCCAGCTTAATCCTTAACTATTCTTGGTATTTATGTTATTATTATTATTTATTAATAACAGCTTTAGTTAAAAAAAAGCAATTTTGTAACATCAAATTTGAATCTAAATTCTATTGAAATAATTGGCATAGTACCACTAAATGCGTAACTTTTTTTGTGTCCTGGGAGTGAGGAAATCTTCTGAAAAACACCACCCTGATGTTTTGGATGGTAGTGTCAGATTTCTACTGACTAAAACTTCACTCTGTAGAAATACCGGGATTTGCTTAGTAGCATTACTTTTGTTGACTTCACTGCTTGTGCTTATATGGGTATGGCGTGTCCTTGATTTTCCGCTCTTTCGGGGCTTTCATTTTTGTGATCTCTTGCGTTTCAGGCTGCTTTCGCTGGTTAATTACTTTGGCCACGATTATCTTCTTTGCAAGATTCTCTACCGCACTCCAGTTTTCCTGGCTGGCTAGCATAACTCCCATCAAGTTGTCCGGTATTAGTGTACGTGCATCCTAACTGAGCTTCCGCTAGATGACGCTGTATGCTCCAATAGCGAGAAACAAAGATAGTATAGCACGCTGTATCTTCTTTATCGCAGTATGGGCAGTTACTGGACACCGACCTTTTGAAATAATCCAAGTATACTCGGAAGTATCCGTTGCCTGACAAGATCTGGGATAACTCGTAAGCGATTCCCCCGAGGGTTCTGGAATACCATTCGTCTAATCTGGTAACCAGTTTTTGCGTCCATCTTTCACTTCATCCCATTTAGTCTGCCATATGCGCAGTCACACAATGCGTAGCTCTGTACTGTTATCTAGAGTTTTATTGACTTTTGCTTTGCATTCTATGACAAGCAAGTCGGAGGGACCGCGGACAACAGCACCAGAAGGGTATTAGTGAAAGTCGTCCTATAGACTCTCTACTCTAAGCAACTCTAAGAGCAATGTTTTTCTGTACACGCATAAAATTTTCCGCGTAGGTTACCTACGATCGTCCGCCCATATTAAGACTTCGTACAGAAAGATAGACTCCGCCACAAAAGCCAAGTCGCGCCTCTTGAGCTCGGATGGACTCCCGATCTTTAGAAAAATCCTGGAGATTGCAATCGTAGCCTTAAAGCTTCTTGCGGACGAGCCGTGAATGTATTCCCCTAAAGACAAACTGCGGTCGATTAGGATGCCTAGGATAGGATTATGATTGATTTGGTTGGCTAATGTTTTTGTTTTTTGCCTGGATGTTAATCGGCGAGAGCTTTCTTCTTCCGCGGACCAGAACCGCCTTCATCTTTTTGGGTACAATTGTTAGCTCCTTGTTAGTTAGCCACGCACAGATGTTTGCTGCGATTGTGTTGCATTTCTCCATCAGCTGCTTCTCCGTTTTCGCCGTCGTTACCATGGCAAGGTCATTGGCAAAACCGACATCTATTCAAGATGACATGGGCAGCCGCAGAATCCCGTTGTAACCAAGGACCGAACCCTACGGAACATTGTCGTTTGTCTAAATTCTCACGGGTCTTCTAACCTTGCTAGCGGTGATCCATCTGTCGTCAAAGTAGGAGACTATCAGTATCCTAAAGGTATTGGGTAATCTCTCTACATTACAGCTCCTTGTATATGTGTTTTCATCGCACTGTACTAAATGCGTTTTTGATATTCGAGGTCACTACCAGGGCGTATCTCCTAGTATGTTTTGTGCTGATCCTTGGTTGGCAAATAATATTTATTATTTGCTCGGCTTAATTCTCTTTTTTATGGAGGACCAGAGAACCCTCTTTCTACTCGCGTGTGTATTTGCCGCTTTTTAAGATAGCGTTAAAGGTGCTCAACAGCAGTTGCGGCTGTCGCTCGTCGACCCTCGTGATCAGTACCGCCGGAATATTGTTTGGACCAGGCGCTTTGTTTAGTTTGATGGTAGACACTACTGTGGCTAGCTCCGCTTCTTCGGTGAACATCAGAATTGTTGTGATTACGGATATTTTCGGGCTTTTGATGCCGGGATACGACGGGAAGAGAACCTCTAGGATTGGTTTAAGCCTATTTTCTTCAATTTCGGTGGTACACCTTTGTCCAAATTGTTTGGTGACTATTTTGTATTTCTTTCCTAGTTTCACAGCTCTATCTAGGTTCAGGCGACAATTCCCACATTTTTTGCTAGATGCTATGATTTCGGCTGCAGGCATTTTCTTTGCCTCTCTGAGCTGCAGCTTTCCTAAATGCATTACTTAACATGTAACATGCAGTGTAAGTTTTTTGTGGACGAAATAAATTTATATTATGTACTACTACATATTTCAATAATATTAGGGTTGTTATCAAAATTAAAAAAAAAACATTTCAAAAGGTTTATTTTTGATTTACCGTATTATAGTGCTCCAGGGAGTCATAGACATTTCAGCTACGATTTCTCCAAAATGTTCTGTTTTTCTTAATTTAGGATTTTGTCTTGTTCTTAATAATTTCAGCGACGTCGACTTTTAAAAATCGTCATGTGATAGTAAGATGGAAAAATTTATGTATAATTGCCCCTGTAGGTACACAGATCATCAGTTGAAATAATAATAATTGATGATAATTATGATGAAATGACGTATTGGTACAAAATAATTAAATAAATCTTATCTAAATAAAACTAAGCTTTGCATCTACCGGTTTCGGTTCATAATCATCTTCAGTTTTACGGTAACATTTCGCTTTAGTATGCAATAATGTTAATATATTTTAGTTATAATTTATTAGTTGATTTTAAAGGTTTTTATAATTAATTTCTGAATATATGTCACAATATAATGATTTGCTCTTACAACCTATATATTTTTTGACGCTATTCCCTGAAGAGAACGGTTACGGTTTGATGCTTAAGGGTAGGATTTTGCAAGTTGTTTCACTAGGGAAGGTGTAGTTCAAAAACGGCTTAACGGATTAATTTAAAATTTTGAGGGTACATACGGAACTCATGAGGGCACAATAAGACATATTTTATATTTTGATATTTTAAAAAAAAATCTGCTTTTAGTAAAAAAATCTACTTTAAAATTATTTTTTTTTGAATTAAACTAAAACATAGTTTATAGTGATTGCTATGATAAAAGAAAATTGTAAAAAAAATTTTAATTTTTTATTCATTAAAAAGTTGAAAATTTCGGGAAGGTATGGACTTAAAACGGCTGAACCGATTAATTTGAAATTTGAATATGATATTTATGACATAAAGGCCTACAATAAGACATATTTTTGAAATTAAAATTTTTTGAAATAATCTATTATTTTTATTTTTATATTTATAAAAATTGTGTTTTTTTAATATATTCTATATATTAGTGATATATTTAGTATAGGGAACATGTTTACCAAATTTCAATTTTTTCTGATGCATATTACCAATATTTTTCATTTTTGAAATAATCAAGCTAGAAACGAACCACAATTTTCGATAGCAGATTTATAGTCTGACGTTCGGAATTTAGATGGCGTTCAGAAAAATAGCATTACTCATGTTCTTATGTTTAATAATAATGCAATTATATCAAGTTTCGATATCATATAATTTAAAAACAAAGCAGACTTGTAATAGGTATTACTTGTAAACGAGTACAATTTATTCAATAAATAATGATTATGAGGTGCTACACGTAACTTTGTTAATCTATAAAGTAATAAGTCAAATATTTTTTAGTAATTCTAAATAAAAAATATCATTTGATAGAAAAGCAGTTTTTAATGTAGATGAGTACACGTTCTTATTATACATAGTAATTATTTCCTGAATTACAATCTTTTGTATTTAGGTCAACATAATACAATGTTTTTTTTAATAAAACTTTAAAGTTAGAAAAAAGTTAAAAAAAATTATTACAAGTTAATAATTTATAGAAAAAAAAAAATTCAACAAGCATGTCTGCTTGATATAATAAATAGGCGAGACAAGGCGCTATATTTCTATAATGTAGGTACAGTGACCACAAAAAGTATTCGTACATTAGAAGATTTCAAATTAATAGCTGTATCGTTCCGTTTCAAAATAAAAAATGTAAAAAAAAAGTTGTAAAACCTTTAGGTCTATGTTTACATTAAAGCTTTCATTAACACAAAATTCTTTAAAATGTTATCATATTGTATTGCAAAGCAAATTTCAGAAAAACGGGGTTAAAAGTTGCGCAATAAGTATTCGTACAGGTAATGCCCCGACATTGATTATCAAGTTACAATAAACATTTGGTATTTAATTATTATACGTAACGATTGCAGTTTTATTTATAAAGCCGACTTGCATACACATATAACTTTTAGTAAATAATAATTTGAAAATGGGGCGTAAAAGTGTAGAAACTACAACTGAAGAACGGAAAATTATTGTAAACTTACATAATCAGTTAAAATCGCTAAGTGAAATTTCTAAAATTGTTAAGAGACCACGTTCCACGATACAAACAATTATTGATAGGTATTCTCTAACAAAAACTTTAAAAAGTAAACCTCGTACAGGCCGTCCTCAAAAATTAAGTAATTATGATAAACAAGCAATTGTTTTAAAAATAAAGAAAAATCCTAAATTAAATGCAGTGAAAATTGCTAATGAACTTAAAAATACAATTGGGACAAATGTATCTACAAACACTGTGCGTAATGTACTTCTAAAAGCAGGTTATCATGCCAGAACAGCACGTAAAAAGTATTTCATAAATAATATAAATAGAATGAAAAGACTAAATTTTGCAAAAGAACATAAAAATGAAACCCAGGAGTTTTGGAACCGTGTTATATTCACAGACGAGTCCAAGTTTAATATATTTGGCTCGTATGGAAGGCAGTTAGTGTGCAGGAAAAAAAATTGTGAATTAAATAAAGAAAACTTATGTGCAACTGTTAAACACGGAGGCAGTTCTGTGTTAGTTTGGGGGTGTATGAGTGCGGCTGGTCCAGGAAATCTGCATTTTATCGATGGAATAATGGACCATAAAATGTATATTGATATATTACAAAAAAATTTAGCAGTTAGTGCTGAAAAATTGGGCCTAGCAAATAAATATATATTTATGCATGACAACGACCTAAAGCATAAGGCTTGGAATTCAAAGATGTGGATCCTATATCACACCCCGAAACATATAGAAACACCTCCTCAAAGTCCGGACATTAATCCAATAGAGCATTTGTGGGATTATTTGGAAAGAAATATAAGAAAACGGAAAATTTCAAATAAAAGCCAATTAAAAAATGCTCTTAAAGAAGAATGGAGTAATATTTCGCCTTCAATTACTCAAAATTTGGTAAATTCGATGCGTAGGCGATTATTAGCTATTATTAAGGTTAAAGGTAATCCTACTAAATATTAAAAAATTTTTTAATTGTTTTTTTTTTAACTTTTATTGCAAGTGTACGAATACTTTTTGCTTTTAATTTCAAGTTGTTCTGTGTTTTTATTTTATTTTTTAAGTTAATTTTTTGAATTTATGAATTGTATTTAAATATTATTAAAATATATTGTCTGAAGTTGTTAATGCATTTTTTATATTTTAAATTACTTACGGTATAAAAAAGTAATATCGCTTTTTATGTTAAAAATGTAAGTGTACGAATACTTTTTGTGGCCACTGTATTATATTACACTTATATACTGCACTGTTAAGGAGTGAAATCTTTAAAAATGCATACTTAATTCTTTATGAAGTAAATGCAAACTTATCAAACCTCAGCCTTCCACAAAGAAATGTCAAATGAAAGTTATTAGCAATCTTTTATTTTTTTTTAAGAAAAATCTTGTGAAATTTTAGCTGAACGTTAAGATTTATTATAATTAAATAAACAATTGAATTACAATTTTTAATTTGAGTTTTGTAAATTCGTCAATGCACCATATTATTTTTATTTCAATACGTGTTCCGCGAATATTCCGTTCTCACTTAATAATGTGGATTGTTCAAACCTGTCTTTCTCTTCTTTTAAAATCGATCCTCGATCATCTCTCCTTTATATTGGTTGTGAATCTTCCTCTTTCTCTCCTTCACGCTAAATGGAGCAGCTTTCATCTACTTCCAAATATTTTCTATGCCACAGTTCCAAATGTTCTTCAAAGTGTTTCTCCAAAATTATATTGTAGATTTATCCAAATTGAATTTGTTATTTGTGGTTCTAAATGATTTTGATTATTTAAATTTTCACTGTGGATCACTCCACTCTCAGAGGATATTTCCACACGATCTTTTTGGTCCACCTATTTATTATTCATCCCTTCTTTACACGTTGCCAAGACGATTCATCTATATTTTTTTTCTTCAAATTTTGTTTTTGATAATGTGATTTAATTTTGTTATTTGCTCGCGTACACCCGCACTGTCGACGCATGTTGGTCAATACACTTGAAGTTGTTCAATTTTCGATTGTTTACTTAAGCAATAAATTATTTTATTTTTAAATTAATTTGTTAAGTTTCAAACATTAACTCTTTTTTGAACTTTCTTACATTTATTTGTTAATGAAATTTATAACTGCTGTGGGCTTTATTGCCTACCTTTATGAACACTGCAATACATACTACGAATTTTATAACTAAAATTATATTTTTAAGTACCTTACAAAAATATAAATTTAATGATATTGTACGTTTTTATTTTTTATGAAAATAGATATCTTAAAACGGTTCAACAAACCAAAAATCTTGAAGTCTCGCACGGCCTATATTTTTTTGAGTATCATACACTAAACAGTGCGTAGACGATTAACTTGGCAAAAGCCAAGGGGACATACCAGGCAATTACTAATGGAATGGTTTCTCTTTTCCTTCTCCATTGCCCACAGATAGATATCGGACTTTAAACACAACAGTGTAGTTGCCGAGACTAAGAAAAGAACAGCGATTACCCGCGTCTCAGCATGTCGATTTAAGCCTTACACCACACTGCTGGTGTACACGGCCCATACTGTCAAATATTTGACATAACACGACCCAATACATGTTAACAAGGTCCCACACTGTCCATCTAATGCAATCATTTTACGTCTATTTTTTCTTATTCTTCTATGATACTATGATATCATAGTAATCATTATGAACTGTTTTAGGTTAATTAAAAAAAAAAAAAAAATTAAAGTAGATTTTTTGACTAAAAACAGATTTTTTTTAAAAATACCAAAATATAAAATATGTCTTATTGTGTCTTCATGTGTTCCACATGAACACTCCAAATTTTAAATTAATCCGTTAAGCCGTTTTTGAACTAAACCGTCCCTAATGAAACAACTTGCAAAATCCTAACCGTAAATTGTATGGGTTTGTTCCTAGTTAATTATATCAAAAATGAAAAATGATGTAAATACTGATCAGAAAAATTTGAAATTTGGTAAACATGTTCCGTATGGTACATATATCACTAATATATGACTATATCAAAAAAAAACACAATTTTTTGAAATATAAAAATTAAATTAATAGATTATTTAAAAAAATTTTAATTTTAAAATTATGTTTTATTGTAGGCCTTTATGGCATAAATATTATACTCAAATTTCAAATTAATCGGTTCAGCCGTTTTGAGTCTAAACCGTTCCGAAATTTTCAACTTTTTATTGAATATAAAATTTAAATATTTACACTTATTTATAAATTTATTTAAAAACTTTTAATTTAAAATTATGTCTTATTGTAGGCCTTTATGGCATAAATATCATACTCAAATTTCAAATTAATTGGTTCAGCCGTTTTGAGTCTAAACCGTCCCGAAACTTTCAACTTTTTAATGAATATAAAATTTAAATATTTTATACTTATAAATTTTTTTAAAAACTATTAATTTTAAAATAATGTCTTATTGTAGGCCTTTATGGCATAAATATCATACTCAAATTTCAAATTAATCCGTTCAGCCGTTTTGAGTCTAAACCGTCCCGAAATTTTTAACTTTTCAATGAATATAAAATTTAAATATTTTATACTTATAAATTTTTTTAAAAACTATTTATTTTAAAATCATGTCTTATTGTAGGTCTTTATGGCATAAATATCATACTCAAATTTCAAATTAATCGGTTCAGCCGTTTTGAGTCTAAACCGTCCCGAAACTTTCAACTTTTTAATGAATATAAAATTTAAATATTTTATACTATTTTCTTTCATCATAGTAATCATTATAAACTATGATTTAGTTTAATTAAAAAAAAAAACTAAAGTAAATTTTTATGACTGAAAACAGATTTTTTTTAAAAATACCAAAATATAAAATATATCTTATTGTGCCCTCATGTGTTCCACATGTACCCTCCAAATTTTAAATTAATCCGTTAAGCCGTTTTTGAACTAAACCGTCCCTAGTGAAACAACTTGCAAAATCCTAGCAGATTTTTTTTATAATACCAAAATATAAAATATGTCTTATTGTGCCATCATGGTATTCCGCATGTATCTTCCAAATTTTAAAGTACTCTATTAAGCCGTTTTTGAGGTAAAAAAGAGGTAGGTACTTGCAAAGTTCCTACCCTTAATCATTCCAAATTTTTGTATTCGTACTGAGATTGTAAAAAACAAGAAACATGTAGGGATTATTTCAGTAGAACTGAAAAATGATGAAAAATTGTTGCTTAAAATAAAATCCAATAACTCAATAACAGAAGTCTTAAAATTTATAATATCATCCTGGAACCACCGCTTGAAAGACAATAATTGCGCACAAATTGCACCTCATTAGAATACTTTAAATAAGTTGTATTTGTAATTTTTAATATTTTAATATAATTGAAAATTTTGTTTAAATAATTTGTACCGTATAGTAAAATATAAATAGTAGGTATTTATAATAATTATTATAAGCGCTGTTGTATTGCGCAATTTTTTTTAACGCTTAGGAAAGGGGTCCCACGAGGAACTTTGAACACGAGCCCACATTTTGTAGTTACGGCGCTGCTCAAATACGCACCGCTTTATCAAATTGATTCATGTGTAGTTGTTCGGTTTATATAAATTGAAACCTAAGATCCACCATGTTACGGTATTTTTAATTTTTGGTGAATAGTTGATTTATAATATAATTATGTGTAATTATAATTAATTTATAATCATTAATTAAAATAAATTTTGTAATAAAAGTTCAAAATTGTTCATTTCATTTGAAATTAAATGAGCTTCATCATTTTTGTATAGGTACTGAGAAGATTATAATCATCTTAGAAAAGTATTTTAAACAAATATGTTTCAATTACAGACGGATCTCTTTGACCTTTCGTAATGGTGTAAACTAATACGTAGTTGTTACTCATTGTTTACGTTACGACTATAAAGACATCAGGATGTCGTATATATTTCATTGCTTCGCGTTATTAAAAATGTTTTCTCGACTGCGGGTATTCCCCTATTTACTACTTATAGAGCGACACCTATATCTTAATAGAAGAACTTCCATAAACGATCTATTCATTGCATACCCTAATATCCGCCATCTGCCAGGTGCGAATCAACTCTGTGGCCTTGAACCCCCACCTTAAGAGTTCTGATTTTAAGATCTGCTTCGAGCCCGAGTGGAGTAAGATTCTAACCGGTTTTCCTCGGCAAGCAATGGCAAACCATCGAAGTAATCTGTCTTAAAAACTTTTCATAAAATAAAGTGGTCAGCCAAAACCCACTGTGGGTTGTAGTGCTATTGTTAACCTGAAGATATGTATTATTGTCATGAATTTTTATTTAACAATTCACAGAATTATTTTATTTTAATACAAAAAGTCTTCAGAGTGAAAGATTTACTTCTACGGGGATGAGAACCAAATATTTTAGTTAATAATTGAATGATATCTTGATTAATTCTAAAACAAAACAGATTTTAGTTACAAAATTTATTTCAAAATAAAAGTTTTACTTGCCTGGAAATTTGTTAAACTACGTTTGATTAAAAAGAAAGATATTTTTAGACTAAAGATTCCTCAAATGAGAGGATAATAAAAGTTAATGACTAGCAAAGGCTGAAAATGATAAATCAATTAGGGATTAAAAGGTTGAAAAATTTTAAAGTGTTTGAAAATCATAATAAAACAGAAAATGCGGCGAACTACATTAGATTGGTTTAACATTGGTTTAACAGACAAGAAATCGTCTTTAGGAGTGGGCAAACTTGAAAAATTTGCAGCAATACGGCGTAAAGGAGAATTTGTTAAAACATTGCGGTACGATTGAGCAAACGAGAAAGTCGTTTGATAATTTGTAGCTCCGATAAAATTCGGACATTGTGATAACAAAAATTAAAATTTTGAAATAATAAATAAAACAGGCCGCAATCAATAAAAGTGAATATAATTTATATGGAATGGACAGTGAGTCAAAAGATGCTCCAGATTAATTACGAACAGTAGAAGAGATGATCCGCAAGGAAGACAAAATGCTAGTAATCAGTAAACCACAACCAACAATTAACAACATATGGTGAGAAAACTATATTGTACGTACGTCATTAAATCTTTAACAACGAACACCGTGAAGTTAAAACTTTAAAATTTTTATAATGTCATTTAGTGATAATTTTCTAGAGCACGTTGAGATAATTACGAATTAAATATTAGAAAATTAAAACTAACGGCACATTTGTAAACCATTAACTGATCTTATGCAAGAAAAAGTCTAAAAATATAGACTACATTTGAATTCAAAACTATTGAATTGTGGCAAAACTTTATATTGAAAATTTATGATTTTGTTTTTAAGTATTAAATATTGCATAGATATCATTGAATTTTATTGAAATTAATTAAAATTACTTAAGAGTCTCATCCTAATAAAAAGTAATCTGTGTAACCCAGTAAATTTCACAGGAGGGTCAAAATTTATAAATTTGTAAAGTTGGGGGCATAGCAGTATAGAAAATAAACCATCGGGTAAGTTGTAATGTTAAGAATTAAAATAAAAACATTGATGCTACTTCTAAATTAATACGCAAATATCAAGTGTTGATGACAAACAGCAGAGTTTCTCAAGAAACTTACACTTGAAATCAAAACTTTCTCGTAAAGATAAAAATAAAGATATACAGATTATAAATCTGACTTTTTTCAATATGTGGATGTGCATTGTACTGTATCGTAATAATGTACCTTAGTGTGTACTAGCTTTAAGAAAAAAAAAAAACTAAAATTGCAACTGAGTAACTTGAAAAAATTTCATAAATAACCTGAATAATAAACTAATGCAATAATAGGCGTCGCAAAAAAATGAAGTAGTGCCCTTCGGCTGCTACTCTTCAGTCCTCACGCTCCCCTAAGTCTCAAGCAGTACTAAGTACAGTCCAACTCGATTAATTCGAACGTGATTATTTCATCTTGGCAGTAATTTGAACATTTTTTTGATTTCTTGAATTTTCTATATCGCTAGCTGATTTTGTGATTTCTGGAGAATTGCATAGTAGGTAAATTATTTCAGTGAGTGTGTAACAGAACAATTCTTAAGGAGTTTATAGAAATTCTCAAAAATTCTCTAAGAATTTGCCAACTTTTTGAATTATGCCAATGTTAGATTGTCATTTAATTTAAATGTTAGTTAAATCGTTAAAAAAGATTGGTGCAATCGGCTCTAAATAAGCATTATTGATTAATTCTGTACTTTTGCTGACTTTCTGAAGCAGACAAAAATATGAATATTGCTTAAAATACAATTGATATAACTGCAAAACAAACCGATTGCTTATTTAAGTGTTACCATTGATACATAAATAATGAAGTTAATAATTAATTCTACTTTGTTGCGTATATACAAGACGCAAAATGTATGAAGCATGATTGTATAATAAGATTGTCTAAAAGTAACAGATGTATAAAATAAACACCAGGTTACATAATAAAGTGAACAACCAATATTTCTTAAGCTCTGAAATACAAACATCCTTTAGCAGCAATCTAGAGGTAAAACAAAAGACAAATTAAAAAAACACCTGTTTAGGTATATCGAAAGACGACCACGCTTCGTATCGTCTAAAATTTTTTTTTTTAGATGAAAATATAGGCAACTTAAAGTACATCAAAACTTGAGTTTTGTAGTATAGAATTTTTGGCGTTAAATTTTGATTTATGTCGAAGATATTCCATAAAATTGAAAACTGAAGTGATAGTTGAATTTATAAAGTTTTAGAATTTGTTGACTTTGGTAGCATTTTAGCTAAATTTGTCCGGTAACTTACATAGTTCAAGTTTCAAGTAGGACAAAATCTTATTTTAATTGTCTACTGCCTGACTTCATTATATTATTGTAAGAAAACTAAGGGTTTTTGCCAGCATTCTTGATATAAAAATGAAGTACATAAGCACTTAACCAGCTAAAAAAAGAAAATTAATTACAATAATTTTTGCAATGTCGCTGGAATAAACATTATAACTTTTATTAGTTACAATTTTTATACCCGTCAGGAGCAGGGTTTTAATAATCCAATAACATCCAACACCTCTTATTTTTGGCATTCATAAAACTATAGTACAAAATTGTAGTTTCAATAAAAAGCTATTTATTTGTAAATTTTATAATACGGTAGACAAAGTAGAAATATTGAAAATTCTATAAATCAAAATAAATACAGAAGTTATTTTGAAATCTATAGATAAAACACACAAAAACCCTTAAGGCTAAAATAACTCATATATATCTTTTCATTTCAAATGCATTGACAAAATAAAATGGTTTGGATGGCATGGCGTAAAGAATCGTAAATTTATTTTCACGTATCGAACATATTGATATGTATGTGATTCTTATTGATATTTAATGTATTCTTTCTTATATTATTCTACATTTCTTATTATACATCCATTATACTTAATAAATAATTACAGCTATGTTTGCATAGTAAAATTTATTTTTGATGCGAAATACAATTTTTAAAGTTCGTCTGCTATTAAAATATTATTTAAATTTCTAACTATGTACTATGGTAATTTCGCAATTTGGAAAATTGAATTTTATTTATAGTTGGGAATAATATTTAATAAATTAATTTGGACAAAGCCGTTTACCTAATGTAAATGCTCTAATGTAATTAAAAGTCTTGTCAGGTCTAAATAAGTGAAAAATAGCTAAAAGAAGTAATTGTGTTAGATCTTTATTGAAGTTATTTTTATTTGTTATCGGCGCTTCAGTTAAGCAAGTTAAGCGATCGTGATTAAGTTAATCTTCCCAGCGCTGCTCTACACTTCACGATTTTCTTTATAGTTATATATTAAATTTTATTGTTGTAACTACACGTAGAAAAATTTCAAATTGAAATTTTAGATTTTTTATTTTAGAAACTTTCAAATTTAAAAAAGTTGTAAATTATTTAAAAATAATGTTAAAAAATTCATCGACTGATGGCATAAGATAGTCAATAATGCTCAATAAAAGTTGGCGTAACGGGAAAATATAAAAATACAAATATCAAATAAAGCTCGTTTGTCGTTATATTGACAGATGAATTGAAAGCAGACATGGGATGTATCGATAGATTTTATATTTTGTGTTTTTCATTCAAACACACAGAATGTTTTGCTAAATTTACAACGAAACTTCTATTTTATAATACAATTAGATTATACCTCACCTTTATAAAATATGAGAAAATATGAGAAATTTTCCTAGTTAGTTTGTTTTTAATTTCGTAGTCGCGTTGAGTGTCGCGTGTTGAGCAATAAATAACGAGAAACTGACGTCAAATAGTAGTTTATGTGATGAGTGAAAAAAGCAAGTCATTATCAGTCACTCAAATATGATAAAGACATGTTTCTACACGTGTAGAATACAAACTTATTTTTTGAAAAACATTGATTTTTATTTAAACAAAGTTTCTTATATTATGTTTAATTAATAAAATAATCTCAACCAGCTATTCAAATATTTATTTCTCTATTGGTTTACATTGGACACATAATTTCCACAAACATCGGTTTCTTCAATTTTACACAAAGGAAAGCACAGCAAATTTAATTCTAACACCGGTATAGAAATACTTGTGGTGTGGAAACTATCATAAAAAAACTAAAAATATTAACTGTTATTAAATCATCATCAAATACTGCACAGTTCTATTGTCATCAAAATCGTAAGTGTGAGAGCAAATCTTCGAAGGTGAAGTTGGAAACTTCCGATGACCAATTTTTCAATTAATAGTAAAACCCAGAAACAGAAATCTGAGATGATAGTCGGACAGAGAATTATAGGTAAAATATGCAAAAGCTTAAAAAAAGCTATCCGTCCTTCTGTCCACTCCTGGTCTATCAGACTCTTTTTCTGTCAAGAAAGGTTTCAGCATTTAGATCCCACGGTTGTTTAAACCGGATTGGGAAATGCCTCTAACCCTGTTTTAAATAATTTATATTATATTCTATAAAAAAAAAATGAATGGCTGGGACTCTTTAGAAAAGGCCCAGCAATTTCTTCCTTCCCACACAGTTGAAAATCGAAATTCTCAACCTTTTATTTCGTGAGGATACCCAAGATCGAAAAAAACTAGCTTTTTTCTTTGCGGAAGCCAGGGATGAATCCGGCGTAGCCGCAACAAGTTTGCACTCTCTCTCGTAACAAAAAAGAAACGTTCCTACAATGGGAACCCGGACTCGATGTTCGCAATGACAGACGCTCTAAACATTCACCCAGCAATGTTAACTAAAATACTTCCAATAATTGGAATATTTAAAAGAGTGCTTGAGCTCAAAATTAGATCAAAAAAATATTCAAAGCGAGCGTCGGCTATATCAACAAACGCGGTTGGCAATTATCAAAAATAATATCGGTGTTGTGCAGCTTGCAGATGAAAGAAACGAAAAGAAGTAATAAGTAAGTAATAAGTAAGACTGAGTGGTCGCTATCGCTCGATCCTCCGGGTGTTCAAGAAGTCCAATGACGAAAAAAAATCAAAAGAACACAATTTCCTGGAAATTGGCGTAAATCCGCAAGAAGAAGCAGTGGTGACTCCGGTAATTCTCACTACGCAAAAAAAATCACTGATCACTCCCCAAAAGGTAAAAACTAACTTTTTCGTCCACCCAATCTGGCTCTCTTTTCTCTAATCACCCCGCACTTTTTTTCTTTATCTCCCGTCATGCGCCTCAAACGTCTTGGCTCGCAATCTTCTCGTATTATTGAAAATGCAAATAAGTGCAAATAATAAGCAAATAATGCAATAAATAAGAGGTGTAGCCAAAAGAAAAATAACAAAATTCAAAATTTTTTTACAATTCAGCTAAAATAATAGGCTAGAGTCTCGTAGAAAAGCTTATACTATAGCACAACAATTATTGTTTTGCTCTGAGTTGTAATAAGATCAGTGATTATCTACTACATTACTCAACGTTCCTCTATTATGTAGGACATGGATATTAAATTCTTATTATTGAAAACATTACTCAACCCTCTCCAGTATTGTTTCACTCAACCACCACGTCTCCTTTTTATTTCGTCCCGAGTTGCTTAGATACTCACATCCCTGCCACGCTCATTCACGAGTTGATAACCCAACAAACCAGTAATCTCTCCAACGTCGACATATGAACTTTATTTTTGCCATTTTCTCTCAGAAGGCATTGGCAAAGCACTAAGATAATGAGCACCTATCTAAAATAAAATTGTCACCAAATCCTCATTAGGGTAAAAGAGCAGAGAAAAAAGATATAGCATATTAATAATAATATTGTTTTAAATTGAAAGAGAGGGGGGGGATTTTTAGAAGTCATGGGCTTCATGCTCCGTTCCCGTGTAATCGCCAGTGCAGATAAAAAGTATTAAAACAAACAAACTAAACAAAATATTAAAATAATGAATTTTAATTGTTCAGTAAAGAATACATACTTACATAGAAAAATAATATTTAAAAAACTATAAAAACAACTATAATTAACATTTAACAGGTTTGGAAAATAAATTTTGGAAAATTTACGTTATAAAAATGATAAAAATTTAAAATAAAAACTTTGTAATACGATATAAAGGCTCTTATTTGACAATTATTATTGATTATCAGTCGTATTTAACATAAGGAAAACGTAAAAATAAAATAACAAGCAAGAAAATATATACCGAACAAAATTAAAAAAATCTTGTTTTAAATTAAAAAACCAAGAAATTAAAAAAATTGCTTAAAATTGAATGTGACTTACCAAATAGAACCAAATAACTAAACTAAACAATATCACGTGTCTGAATGAAATTTTTAAGGTTTTTCATATAATACAGGTACATATAATAATATAATCCGAAGTATTTTTTTCTAAAAATTCTTGATTTTAGATATCAGAATTTTTTAATAGTGGTGTGGTATTATTTAATTTCTTATTGAACTTGAAAACTTGAACGTAAAAATTTGTTGAGTTTCAGATCAATCTGCTGTAAGAAAATTGGGAGGAATCGAATACCCTCCGGTGCACTTCTTGGGTATTATTTTTATTATTAACAATACTGGAAGTATTCCAGACCCATTATGGATTAAAGACGTAAAAAAATTTGTATATAAATCGGACAACCACCTCAATCGTCTAATAATCATAACGATGTTAATTTTTTATATGAATGAAATAACTATTTATGTTACCAGTTAGGATAATATGCTTTATTTTTTTATGGCATAAGAGCAAGCAAGTTTCAACAAAATGATATAGGTTACGCAAATTGGATTTCTTAATGTATTTGATTGAAAAATGCTTTTTGACTTTAAAACTGATAGATATGTACCTAACTAATAAAAATATGTGATATGAGCAAACCAGCAATTTAGGAAGTGATAAAATTAGAAACATAATTTCAGTAATTATTATTAACGTAAAATTTACATACTTTTCAGGTCTAACATACATACATATATATAAATACCTCAAATGTTCAAATCAATTTTCATCAAGAAACGTTAAAGAAAAGTATCGCTTGCTATGATTTTCAATGAAGTAGAATTTAAAATCAAAGCTCTTTTAAAGCTAACTTAATAATACTCGAGCTTCAGTGACTCCCTAGCGAGTGACAACGATGGGAGCTTCTGAGGGCAACCATTGGCGACAAAATTGTTTAAAACTTTTGTTTCATTTTCTATATTGTCTTATAAAACCACCAATAAATTTTTATTAAGTGTATGACAGTAATTAATAATTAAGGTTAGTTTAATATGAAATGTTGTTGTTTGAGGAAGATGCGTTTATGAGAGATGCCAGTATATAAAAAAAAAGAAAATTTAGTCAAGTTGATGTGATGAAATTGTAAGGTGTTCGTGCCAAAAGGTCGTAAAAGGAAGATCCGGTTCCTTAGACAGCTTGAGTTAGCTAACACAGTTAACCACGAAATTACAAGATAACACAATTACAAGGAGCAGTCCAGACTCCGGTGGTCCCTAATCAGATTCATGATGCAGTATTTTTGTAGACTTTGCTAAGATAATAATATTACATAAGACATTTTCTAATAAATTTTATATGATACGTGCAGTTTCATTATAAATAGAAAATTTATTTGTACTCATTGTGGGCTAAATAGGCTTAATATTATTTATAATATTAAAAATGTAATCAGATTTTTTAACTTTAAAAGCAATTTAAACTTAAGTACCTATGTGTAATTTATTTAAAATGACATTAAATTACAATAATTTTAACAATTTATAAAATAAAGCAATTTAGTTGAAAGTAGAACAAATGAACAAAGACGTAGAACAACAAAATTTTCAAACAAAATTTTTAATTAAGTAGAAGATTAAATTCTGGTAATCCAAAAATCCCTATAACGTATAAATTAAAAATAATTTAATTACGGCACAACGGCGATCCTTTATTTTTCAAATGAGGAAATGATTGTTTAAGAATGTAAATTTAAAAAATTATTTTTAATGAAAATGCAAAATATTTAGGCTGTAAATCTGTAAAATTAAGCATACATTAAAATAATTTCAGGTATTTAAAGCTAAAAATAATTTAAAAATTTTAGTCATTAACACATCAAAATAAATGAATAAAGTTTTGGTAGTAAGTATGTATCTATATTAAAAATTAATATTATAATTGAGTGCCCACGTCTTTTGAATTTTATTAAAAATGTTATTAAAAGTTTAATTCGAGTAATAAAATGTAGGAATAAGAAAATAATAATTTTGTCGTAATAATAAATGAAAAAGCAGTCTATTTAAAATTGTATCTTAATTGTATATAAAATAAAGACTACCCAAAGGAAATTATGTATAAATAAATAGATGAAAAAGAAACAGGAAAATCGTCCAGCTTCAGGATCTGAAAGCGGCAGCAAATAAATATCTTCCTACAAAGCTCGCATCATCCATCTTCCTTACAAGAAAACAAATCCATTAAACCCCTCTCACTTTAATCTGACCATAAAAAAGTGTTTAGTGTTTAGCCATAAACTGTATCGGTATCCCCACTATTAAGAAAACTCCGGGGTCCCGGAAAAGAAACATGACAAAATGCTGATTTTCATCTCGCTTGTGAAAGTTATATGCATGTAGGATATCTTTTACTAGTACATGTATCATTGAATTGTAATCCCGCCTCCAGACTCCGGGATATTATTACGCTTGCGTGTTCCCGTGTTAGATCTGGACCTCCCCTAGCAACCTTAGTATATCTCTTGTTCATCTGTCATCTTGTAAAGCACGCCATCCGCGATTATTCCTCCGATAACGGTCCGGTGCGACGGCGTGAGCTTTCACGTTGTAAAGCTCTGCTAATATCCGATCAAATTTTATTAATGTCGCATGCAATTTTTTATAAATGCTTAACAAATATAATAACAATTTTAAAACTAATTTTACATTACATTATGTAAAATAGTAGTGATCAAAGTACTTATAGAAAATTCTTTTTATATGAAAATATAATATTGACATAAGTAGTACTTATTAAAATAAATAAATTATTAAAAGTATTATAAACTTGTATAGCATAGATAGAGTAAGCAATTGCAACAATCTTTGGTATTTGTGCTCCAAAAACTTTGTAAAACTTTAGTGTTTCCCATTGTTTATTTAGTGAAAATCGAGTGTAATTTTACAAATCATTTAATCTTTACACAAAAAGCTAACCTGTGTCAATTAAAGTGTTCAGAATACACATTAAGTGAAATTGTTTAGGGGGTAATTCACCCCCACTCCGGCATCACGATATTCGGCGATACTCATAAGGTAAATAAAATTAATTATAATTCTTAAAGTAATATAGAAATTTCTGTTAATAATTACAATAAAAACTATTTAAATATTTAAAAATACAATGAAAAAAATTTGGAAAATTTAAATTGGTAACACAGGCGCACTGTAAATAGTTTTAATGTTTGGTTACGGAATTGAAAATATAATCGTGTCCCTCAACGCCAAAACTACTTACAGAAAATTGAAAAACTTTATTTAAAAATTAACTTCACTCACTTTGTAGATTTAATAATGACAGAATATTTATTATACATCACTTTACATAACCAATACAACTTTTCTTGACTACCCAGAAGTGTACGAATAATATATCTTAAGAAAATTGACTGAGTAGTTTAGATTTGTGGCGTGAGAACCTGTGTATAGTATAACAAATAAATATTTGTTTGATTTTTAATTTGTTTAAAAACAAAAAACCTCAATAATTTATTAAAATTATTTTTCTATCCGCTTTTTTAAATTTAAATAATATAATAATAACAAAATTTATTTTATTGAACCCCGTAAACCCCGTTACGCCCTCTTTAATCACACGCTTTTAATTCGGTCTTCTATAGAATTCCGATACATAATATTATGGTTGTTGTACGTAAAAATTTGTAAGGATTGATTTTCTACCCCAAACCGTGAATGCAAGATAAAAGGATTTTTAAATTATAAATCACTTGACTACTCTTGGTATCGTTTAAAACTTTACGCGTCGCGACGCTTTCTTTGAAGGTGTTCTCTAATTATTTATTTTATACCGGTTAAGTTACGGTGTGCTCGTTTGATCAAAGCTTGATTTAAGCTTAGTTTTTCGATCTTTGGTTATTTCTAACTATGTACAGTTTTAGGTAAGTAGGTACTGTAAAAATGTACTTGCGACAAAAGCATTTTAGTCCCCAAGAGGTATTCATAATTGCCAAAAGTTTAAATCAAAGTGTATTCGTGATAGCTACAACAATAACTTCTGTTGTGTTATGTTTTCTAGAATTTTGTTAAAAAATGTTCACAGGTTCCCGACGGCATAATTAATGTATCAAAGCCTCCCTAGTGTAATAAAATGCCCGGGTCTTTAATGTTTGTCACCTACCCATCTAGTAGTTATCTATGATATTGTGTTTCTGTAATGCAAATTTTGTTAATGTATTGCATATAAGGTAAACTGGGGAAATTTGGTACTGATTTTTTAGATAGAATCCTACTAAATGTACTTAATTGAAAAAAACTATTTGATGAAAATTAAAATATGTTTATTACAACATGATTTTAAATCATTAAAAAAAAGTTAAAAGTACCATATTACCTTGGACTATGGATCTTGGGTAAATATGGCAACCCAGAACATTGGATAATGTGACATCAAAGAAAATACATGTGTATTATATTGTGGTGTTACAAAATGGTTTCCCCCCACCCTGTATATTTTGGTAGAAAATTTTATTTTTGTAAGTTGTAAAATTAAATTATTAGACAGTTGGGGGCGAATCGACGAAAATACGAAGCCTTTTGCCGATAGCGACCGCCTGAGCCTGTTGTGCGATTTTTGCTCGAGGCGGATTTTTGTTTTAAAGTTTGAATTTATGCTAATGCATTATTGCGCTTTTTTTGAAATTGTGAGTAATATTTTGATATTAAATAAAGTGAGTTTTATGCGATTGCATTACTGCGTATTTGTGAAATTTGGAATTATATTGAATTATTTTTGATAGTTGCTACCGAATGATAGTATTGATTGGCTTGGTTGATTTGAAGAAGGAAAAAATTGAAATTGTTAAATTAGATTTGAATTGCATTTAAAATTGGAAAAATTAAAAGTTAAATATGTAGGAACAAATGGTTCAAAAGATAAGGTACTGCATGATTTGGATAAGGTAGAAATTAAAGAGTCCCATGCACGGCGAAATTTAACAATTTAACATTTCAAAATTTTTGGAATCGAATCAGTGATATTTTTTATATCAATTATATCATTACAATATATTGATATGATATAATCTCGTAAAGATTTATCTATTACTTATTTTGCTTCGGGTTTGTCCTGCATTGCGGGTAGGTTGATATGATTTTAGAACGAGGGTTGTAGCGTTTTCAAAATAAAATAAAAAATTTCTTGTAAAGAAAAAATAAATGGTTTTCCAAAATTAAATTAGCAATCGAAATCCAAATTAAATGTAATATTTTAATATTTTCTCAAGGGATCGTAGTTTTGATTCTCGCTTATTCAAATCGACGAATTATCAATATCTCGCACATTCGTTCTTTCAAATATAATTTAAAATTTTCCAATTTTACACTGCAAATACAAATTCATAATTTCAAGCCATTCTCCTTCCAATCCAATCAAACCAAATCAACTCACTACCGCTCAGTAGCCACTTGAAAAAATATTATCTAAAAATTCCAAATTTTCCAAAATAACTCAATAATGCAAACGCACAAAAATCACTTTATTCTATCGAAAAAAATCCAAAATACTTTTCACAAACTCAAATCAAAGAAATCTCAATAATTGCACAGAGCCATAATCGCACAACCGGCTCGTGCGGCCATCTTTGGCAAAAAGCCTTGAATTTCCTGTGATCGGCCCCCACCTAACAAATTTTACAATCTTACAACTCAACTACTAAAATAAATTTTTACCAAAATGTATAGGGTGGGTTCGAATCACTTTGAAACACGACAATATATTTATATGTACATTGCAATTTATTGACTACCATTTTTACACATTGATCGGAATTTGTGAATGTTTTGTGCACTACTTCTTGCACTGTATGCATTCGATTCAGACACATTTTGGTTATTGTTTATCAAAATAGTATTCATTGGAAGAGAATGAGGCATTTTACCCTAACTCTTCAAATAAAAAAAAAGGAAATTCAATCATCCATAAATAACATAGTAATGACAGTCTAAATGAATCATACAAGAATTCGCCATTCTTTTATAACATACGGTTAAAATGATTAAAAAAACTTTTAAGTGCTATTAAATACTTGGATACGACCTATATTGTATTTAGTGCAAAAAACTATTTATTTTTCAAAAAATGTATAGACGTAATACTATCAGTACGAAGAGTAACGGGGGGCTGTTCACGGTATACATAGACTACTAGTTCTGTATTTTAATTAACAATGTGCAAAAAACAGAGTGTGGCATATTACCCAAGCTACCATAATCCCGAGTTTACCGTATCATCTGTTTTAGGTATATACATCACCTGTCGATTTTAACGAACAAGGGTTAATATTACTTAATTCGATTTATATTTTAATGTTAAATTTTATCTGTTTTTATTTGATAAATTTGTTCAAATTTTTGAATGCGTATAAATTAGTTCACATCTTTTAATAAATTTAATTTTAAATAAATTCAATTTTGTCAGCACAATAATAAATCGTACCATTTTTCCTTCGGCATTTAATTTATATTATATTACATTGATATCTATGTTAATAAAGAAGTAAAGATTTATTTCATATTTAAATTGATATTTTAATTTTAATCATTATTTATAATTTTTTATAAACAGTTTTTTTGAAGTGTATCCAAGTAGTATAATATACAACTCAGGAGTAAACTGGTCATAATCGCTTTGGTTCAAGAATCTTTCACTCTGCGCTCTGAGCTCTGTTTAATGACAGATGAATTACTTTCTTTACTTAAAATTTTTAAGGCTTTCGAAAAGCCGAAAAGGTTATCCAGTAATTTAGAAATAATTTGTTAGGTTTTGCAGATAAACCTCGCGAGAATTACTGAAAAACATTTTAATTTTAGTTAGTAGTACAAAAAAGTGCAAAAACATATTTTCTCGGGAGCCTATTACCAGTTCTTCTCAGATATGTTAGTAGCTTCTTTATAGAGCCAATTAAATTAAAGTCTCCTTTATTAGTAGCAGATGTGAACATTAATTTAGTTAGGTACTCAATAATGAATCGTTTAAAAGTATGAGTTGCTATTCGGTAAAATGTTAAAGTTATCAATCATCTTAGAAAGATAGTTCAACAGGAACTATTTGATATATTTTGACTATAAATTCATTAGTAAGGAAACCCAAACAATGTAATCGAAATGGTTGCCGTAGTTACGACGCGAATATTTAGCAAATTTTCTAAAAAATGTGTTTTCTACATAAATCTGTGATGAATCTCCTCAGTTGGTGATGGGTAACCAGATAAAAAAAAAGTTATTATTATATTATTAAATAAGACCGACATACAAAATTAAATAGTAACATCAAACAACACAAACTAGATTAATAAATCCCATTCTACGGAATACTTAAGTATTTATAACGAGATCTTAATAAAATGACACGAAAAGCTTTCCATTCAAAATTACACCCAAATATTTCACCAATACCATTATTTAATTTACTTAATTAATTGATTTCTATTATTGTACCTACATTCAAACATATACTATAAATCTTTTTCAAAGCAATCAGGAATGTTAGCGACGTCAGTGAAAATGGTCATAGCAACTAATACCATGAAAAATATCACATCTCTAACCAAAATTTTTGTACATTTCGAATATTACTGCTGAAAATTTTATTGTCATCTCAGTTCTACATTGTTAGAAGAACTCCTGAATTCTAATAGGTTAATATTAATCTTTGAGTTTGGGAGCATCCATTAATTACGTGAGCTCTTTTTCGGTCAGTTTAGACTCCTCCCCCCCCTTAGGTGAGATTTAGTGAGATTTGTCTGGACCCCCCCCCCCCTCCCCTTACGTGAGATTTACGCAAAAAATATTTTAAACTTAATTTACTTTTATTATAATTCAAATACAATCAAAATAATTTTATTTTAATATCTGAAATATTTTATATTTTTTGAAGTTGACGTGAGATTTTCAATAATCCCCCCCTCGGTTTAAATGAGATTTGGTGAGATTTCATTGGACCCCTCCCCCCCTATTCTGAGCTCACGTAATTAATGGATGCCCCCTTTCCCAACTAGGTTAGCACTCCACTAGAATAAATCGTCAGTGTTTACAGAACCAATAAGTGTCAAAAGTAAATTGTCTTGTACTTTAGTTAATTAATGTGGTAATATCACAGTTAGAACAGTAGTTAAATATCTTAAGTTAATTTTCTTCATTATCCTTTACCTAGAGCAAACAGCTCACAGTTGTATTATATTGTTGTATAATTTAACTTTATAATTTAAAATCAAAATCTTAAATTTTTTTAATTTTAGAAATAAAATTAATGCATTAGTCAGAAGAATAAAAATGAACACTCAAATAATGATGCTAGTACTAAGTTGAAGAATTCAGCACTAGTAAACAAAATTTAAAATGTAAGGTAATGTAACTAATCTGAAATTGACTTGAAGGGTGGTGTATTCAGTTAAAAGAATAAACATGATTAGAAAACATATTGAAGAAGGAAACGCCAATAAAGACGGTAGAAATGAATCACACTCTGAATTTTATGATTAGGTAAATTTCTCTATTGGAAATTAGGCAGATCTATCAGACAGATCCTGAATTCTGTATAAAACCCTAGCTTCACGACCCTGAAAGTACACTTCACGCGATAGGTTTCTTACGAGATCTTTAGCATTACGTCATCATTACAGTAGATAACAATTCAGAAGATGTAGTCGAAATCATATAAATACTTGCTACTTAAATTAAAATCAATGTGGTTGCCAGAGTCGATCTTATTTAACTCAAATTAGATTGAATACAAAATCAATTGAATTTTACCACAAAATTTTTACATTTTCAGAGAACTCACATTTCTATCACCTAGTATGTTGTTGTTATTATTGCCAATTCTGGTTAATATTTTTTATACGTTTTTGATGACATAAGTTACTACTTTACTTTTTTAGTTCATGGTGTAAAGTAGACGGTTATCTACAACGATAAAAAATTTTTTTTTAACACAGATTATGGGAACTGTCAGAATTTCCTCATCACGAATTTCAAAATTTTAACTGCGTTATAGGAAAGAGGACACTTTCCTAAGCATATTAGAACAAAAATTTTAAAGGATTATCCATAAGTTTTCGAAAAATTCGAATTTAAAGATGTAAAATTTACATGTATTTTAAATACACCTTTTAACACGGCTGTATGATTAGCCGTTGTTGTGTAAGGCAAAACAATTTAAAAATATTCCTGAAGAATGACAGAACTCGTCAAGGGTGGAACTCGAAGCCATAGACCTCGTCCGGGTGTCGACTGCGACTGAACGATGAACTTCTTGGCAGTATGGAGGTGCCACGGGGAAACCGTATATCTCCTTCAACTTGATGTGGGCGGCGGGCGTTAGAATTTATTGAAGTGTGATTCCTCATTTGAAGCGTTAAGCTTGATCGGACTGGGTTGTGGTTCATGGGGATAATTTTCGTGATTTGCAGGATCCTAGGTATTTTGAAGAACTTTCCTGGGGGCGTGGACTTGTGGCCAGGAGGCGGTAGAGCAATGCGCGTCTGTGATCCGTGGATTGGGGTCCCTAGCATTTGATGAACTTGGTCCCTTGGTGTCGATGGAGCGGGGCGAGCAATTTGGTGTAATTCTGGGCGTCTTTGCATGGTTTCTTGGCAGCCGGGTGTTTGATGAACCCGGTGCTTGGTGGAAACCTAAAACAAACATGTAAAGATTAGGATTACTTACACCCCGGCTGACGGGCGGATAAGGATGTTTTTTGGCCGGCTGTGTCCTAGAATGTGGCCTGGTTGATACTGTCCTAGCTGCGAGATGAGAGGGTTGTCCGAGAAGCTCGCGGTATTGTACAATTTTTCCGCCCGACTTTTAACCGACTGCGACTGACAACAACATGAAGAGTATATCAAAGCACACGTGCCGTCAACAAAATGAAGTGCAGGAACGGAACGTGCGAGATGACCGTGGCTCGACTCGTTGCAACGGGGCCCCGTTGCAACTAGTCGAGGTAGTTGTAACCCGATACACCGGTGTATCGGGTTACAACTACCTGCTTTTAATAACTTTAAAATGCCGTTTTATCGGAAACTAATGCATAATCCTTGGAAATTTTTGTTGCATTATACTCAGAAAATTGTCCTCTTTCTAATAGTGCAGTTGAAATTTTGAAATTCGAGGTGACGAAATTCTGACAGTAACCGCTATATTTACAAAGGGTTGTATTTTAATACAAATGCACTCTTAAACTTTTTTTATGGTCTGGCAATATCAATTCTGCTATTGCCCGTCGAGAGCAATGGCAAACCATCGAGGTAATCTACCTTGAAACCCTTTTGTAAAAAGAAGTAGTCAGCCAAAACCCACTGTGGCTTGTAGTGCTACTGCAACTGCAATATTAAAACGTTAGTCAAGGTTTGTAAGGTCAAGCAACGTTTGAAAATTATTAAAAATTACTATCGAAATGCTGAGTCGGTAGTCGCAACTTTAAGTGCGCTTACTTAAATTTTTGGTAATAATAATCGTCCCCACTATACAGGCTGTGCGTGCTAGAGTGAATAAATTCAAATCAACATATTCACTATTAATGTTCCTGTGCCAGTGAAATAACACACCGATAAAAGTACGATTACACGCCGTTCACAGGAATTGGGAATTTCTCGGTCGACGTTTTGGCGAATTTTGCGTAAAGATCTTAGTCTACATTCTTACAAGATCAAATTAACTCAAAAACTGAAGCCTTTTGATCATTTGAAGTGCCCAACTTCCTCGATTGAATTTTTGAAAAGATTGAAGAAAATCCTGAATTTTATTGAAAAATCATCTTCGGCGATGAATCTCATTTTTGGCTTAATGGCTTTGTCGATTAGCAAAATATGCGTTATTGGGCAGCAACAAACTCACATGTGCTTCAAGAGACATCATGCTCCAGGTGTGATTGAGACGCATTTTTGGTCATCGATGAAAATGATCGTCATGTTACGCTAAATAGAGTTTGTTATCGTGCCAGGTTGGAAGACTATTTTTGCTCAAAATAAGATGGACTTCAGACCAGTGATATGTTGATTCTAACAAGATGATGTTATATGCCACCCAGCTGGTCAAACAATTGATCTATTGAAGGGAAAGTTTGGTAATCGTGTAATCTCGAGAAATGACCCGTTGGATGGCCATCTTGCTCATGCAATTTAACGCCGTGGGATTTCTTTTTATGGGATTTTGTTAAGTCGTTGATTTATGACAAGAAGATAACAACGTTAGAGTCAAGAACAATATCGAACGCAAAATTTCCAACGTTCCGACCGATATGTGTGGGAAGAGTGGTGGAAAATTGGGTCGCGGTGGTCATAAGAATGAGATCCATTCGCACTATCATTATCAGCACTAATGCAGTGTATGGAAAAAATTGTGTGTTTGCAAAATAATATCAGGAGTTGAACATGATGCTTTCAACTTGGTGGGGATTCCGATTGATTATTGACACTCACTATTCACTAGTGGCGGCTAGTATAGCGTGCTGTGTTTGAAAATTTTAATCATATTAGAAAATACTTTTATTATTCAAAGTTGGCAATGATAATAATAATGTAATATTTAAAATTTAATATTCTGTTTGAGAAAGAGGCACTTTATTGCCCTTCTACCGTCACTGCTGTGTAACCACTAATGACATTGTCAGTACGAGATGTTATTAAATTGAGTTTAGATGCAAATGATGAACACTTTTATATCAGTTCTAAAATCTTGAAGATTAAAACTTCAAAAGAGTATTACGTTCATTACTAAAATATTAACCATGCTTCGCTTTTTCCTCAAAAATGTGATTAAACAGGTCAGATGACCTATACATAGATGCTTTTGTTGTAATATAGACCTAAAGGTTCATATTTCTTAAAATAAATAAGTTGCACATAAATATTCTGCTTTTGAGACTAGGAGGGTTGAGTACCCCAGTAATTATGTTTATTCGAAAATTATTTATTATGATAGAGAACGATTCATTTTACACTAGGATCTGAAAGAGTAAAGTAGTAACTGATGCCTTTAGAAGCGTATCAAAGTTATTATTCAGAGTTGTCAATAATAATAATTATGTAATTAAATTTTAATAGTGATTAAATATTCTGTGTAGGAAGGGCGGTAAGGTGTTCCGCCTCTTGAAAGGCAAAGGCAAACCATCAAGGTGTAATATGCCTATTGCAGGTTAAAATTTATTGCTTTACATTCCCGTAGTTTAGAGCTCATGTAAGTACTACGTTTTCAATGTGTGTATGTATGTGAGAAAGAAGAATCAGATATTTTATTTTTTTGAGTTTTTTAACTTAATTTTTAATTGTAGTTTTAATACTAATGCTAATGTATTACATACTAAAGAAACAAAGAAGATTAGTAATCGCGAGTATGTAGAATGGTAGACGGCGTTTTAGGCATGAAAGTCTAAATGCTGGTTTTTTTTATTTTATTATGGAATAGTGGTAAATAACAGTCTTCTGTAGGGTTCCTCATCTATGGTTAAAACCAATGTAAACATGAAAAGTAATTAATTAGGTTATTATATTATTTTGTTCTTATTTTATTTTTATATTTTCTTTATCTTTACTTTTATTTTAAAATTACGTTAGCACTTATTGGTTCTGTGACCATTACTGATACATTCCAGTAGAGTGGCTAGAAAACCCGAATATTGATATTTATTTTTTAGAATGCAGAAGCGCAGTTAGGGAAGCCAAGATTCGAACTTGGAAGTCCACATTCATATCTTTAGCGCGTATGTTTTACACTGTATAGTGTAATACAGTCTAACACAATTAAAAAATTACAATGAAAAGTGAAATAAAATGTGGTTCAAGTTATTGAGTTCACGTAGGAGTGCCAGTAGGTTTTCTAAGCAATTTATATAGTTCTTTGTGAAAAAATTGAATACGAAATAATATATTCTAATATTATCCATGCCATTTGGTTTACTAATACTAGTACGGATAATTATATCATCTAAAATTATTAGGTAGGTGATGTTAATAATTCAATTCATCCTGAAAATGAACTAATAGGGTCCTAATATAAACTTAGTCCCCTTGTTCGTAACATCCTTGATCTGAAATTGAACGCGATCCCGCTCTATTATCGAATTTACGTTGAATGACAAGTGATTTGCATGCTCTATTATTTTATTTTCGAATTTGCAGATGTCAAATTTCTTTTTGCATCAGTTTTATTTGCAAAATTTGAAAGATATTTCAAAGACGGCGGTTATAACTTCGTTAAAAGTTACGGCATCTTTTATATTATCTTAACGTTCCGATGAAACCTCGATAAATTTGAATTAGTTCACCTAACACAATTAAATAACCTAAGCATCAGGTGTTCAAGTAGAAGAACAAAGGGAGCTTATCAACCGATGAGTGTTTCATCTACCCCAAATATGCCATTAATATCAATTGCAGAATGTAATACGCGTTGTCTGAATTAGACATTATTAGCATATTATATCGCCCTATAAGCAAAGCGAGTTGAGTACATACAAATTGCATTGCATACGTATGATTAGGGCCTAATTCGCTAACTGGAGAGGGGCCCACAGTAAGGGATATCCAGTCTAATAGAATTACGGAGCCCCTATGATCAACTTACTACTGTAGACTGATGAGAGCTGAGTTTGCTCCCGGTTATCATCGTGGAACGAGCTGCGGGCCTTTTCCATAATTTCAACTCAATTAATTTTGAATTTGTATGTTAATTACAAATACGCACAAAATTGTAGAAACGAGAATTATAATATCTTGTTATCAATGTACCAAATAACATAATTCAAAAGTTTTTTCCGCCTAACCTTATTAGTGTCTTCATGTCTATTCATTAAAATTTACTTTTATGTTTTCTCCTTCGTTATTGATTTTTGGCGCGCTCTTACCGACACTTAGAGAACCTACAGTTTCACGTGAACTCTAAACCACGGGAAATATAATAACTTTGTACTTTGGTGGTTAACGTTCTTAAGTAATAATTTAATGTTTTAAAATATTTTGTTTGTAATATAATTCATTTGGATGTCAATTCATGAACTTTTTTTAAAATAGGTATATTGGAGTTGCATAGACTAATTTTCACATTGCAGGATGTGTTTATTAAGTATAGTGTCACATCCACAAGCGTAATTGTAATAATTGGACAGCAGAGACTAACCCAAACAAAGTCATTGACCAAAATTAAAAAGTGTTATAAAGCCTAAATGCATATGGTAAATTGCTTATTTGCTTTGTCGTAATTTTATTTAAAAGACGCAACTTTGTGCACGCGCAAATCTAGAAAGTATAATTTTGCGTAATAACTAATTTGTGAGTCTAAAAAAAAAACTTACGATGCTATTGACGAAACAAATAAGTCTCGAGTAAAATAATGTATTGAAGATTATACCAGTAGACTGAAGTGCTTTAATCTGAATTCTGCATCTAGATTTAATTCTCTTCGTATTCCATAAAGATTTATTCTCTCAAGATAAATGTGATTAGGGAGATGGGGACGATATAGCACAGGATGTGCTTTTGTTGGTATTACAATTCGCACTGTTAGTGTGAGGACCTGCGATTGCAGCACAAAAAGAAGAAATCAAAAATTATAAATCCAAAATGTTAATTCGATATACAAATTTACATACTTATAGCAAAATAAGATGCTAAATTTAACAGAAGAGATAAACGATGTGCCATGATTGTATGTTAATATGTAACCGTATTGACATAAAATTCATCATCAGCTGCATAAATTAATAAACAAATTTATTACAATAAAGCAACTAATCAGAACGTTAACAAAATACTAAACAATCAATTGTTAATAAAGTAGTTCGTAAATCAGGTCCTAATGCAATAAAGTTTGCACATCGCCCACTTCAGCTATGACACTAATAAAAATCGTGAAAACAATCAAGATGACATATTTTTTTATTAACAGATTGATAAGGTCAGCGATACTCGAGCAAGAGATCGGCAAATTTCTTTACAATAAATTTTGTCATCAATATAACCGTGTAATTAGTTTTTATAGAAGGAAAACAATACGAAGGAGTTTATACTTATTATAAAACGTATAAAAACTATAATGTATGCATTTTACGATATCACGGTCAAATAAATTGAATCAGTATATTTAATTAAATTTTAAATGAATTTAAAATTTTATTCTAGTTCATGGAAATGTGAAAACATATGAGGGTGCTCCCCCCCCCCTTTGTAGACTTGGACTTTTTTAAAATGAATTTTTGATAAAATACATAGCAAGAGTTCAAGCGAGTAATAAAAATTAATTGTGCCCAGACAGACGGTAGAATTAAAATAATAAAATTAATATTTTAATTAGCATTAAGTAATTGAATAACCAAGTTAATCGAATAAATTTTGTAGTGTATGAGCTGTCGGTAATAATTTAAACTGTCTCATAAAATGTAATCTGTAACGAATCGTGTTAACAATTGCGTCTAAATAAGTCCTATCAATTACTGTGATTTGATTATTCTATTGATAAAAAACAACAGTTAAATTATTACGTCAAAGTGATGGGTCTTAGATAAAGACATATAACTCCACTAACCTCTAATTTATAAATTTAAACGTAACCCTTACCCGTATTATACAATCGGCCATTAAGATGACTTATAGGTTTTTCAAATTAGTCATATTATGAAAATTTAAATTTACTTGATACAATTACATCAGTTGACTAAACATTAATGGATTTATGGTAATTGCGTCCAATTAAGATTATTAAGAACGAATAATTCAATTAAGCTAACATACAAGTAGTTTAACTCAACTTTCCACTCTGCATCCAGGAATCCATTTGGATGTTCGAATATCAATTTCGGAAAAACGCGTTCCATAAAGAGATTTTTGCAAAACAATTTTACAAATGAGATATGCATATGTATATCGATATGATCCATTATGGAAAGTGTGTTAATGTTTTGATAAATGGAAAACATTATACATTATGCTGTCAAAATCAGAAAAGCAGTTTGTATAATTCGTTTTGAAATATACGGAATGAACGAGTTTTGAATTAAATAAAGCCCACGCTGTCGGTCGCATCGGTTAAATTAACAGCAAATTAATTCTGATTAAGTTAACTACATTAAGTAGATACGTGACATCACAAGCGAGACAGTCGTCATACATGCAATTATACATTGTCTAATATACTCCATGTTACTTTACTTAATCTTATTCCATAACACAGCTGCCGTGGCGCCTTCAAAATTCATCATACAACTTAGAGTAAACTTTAACTTACCCTTATCAAATTTTGGTTGTTTCGTAATTTAATAGGTTTTACATTATGGGATTGTTTCACTGACTCTACCAAGTGTAATAAAGTTAACATGTAAAATTAATTACCTACAATCATTAACTTAAGGTAAAAACTTTTAGTTTTCCAGTTTTTTAATTTTTTTAAAAATTGTATTTGTTGTTACAGATAGCAGGAGGGGGTGGACGGGGCATGTTTTGCTACCACTGCCCCCCTACTTTGCATTCAAGTGCCACTCCACAACCAAGATTACCACAATTGGATTACCCTTTTGCACCGACTCATCCATGTAAGTTGAAAATTAATTACAATACGTTACATACAATTAGATTAACTCTATTTTTATTATCCAGACAGTACACATTAATAATAATTTACCTGTAACAATATCACAGATATTTTAGATGAAATTTTACTAAAACCTAGAAAAATATATTGTAATTTAAATATTACCTGGAATAAAAATTGATCGATTTAAAAAAAAAATTATTTTTAACTTTTTGTAAACATCAAATTGTACACGTTTTACCCTTTTTTTTACTGAAGAAGACTAGTGAGTCAGGAACACCTTTCATTCTTAATTATGCAAAATTGCTCGACAAAATTATCTTTAATTTGATTTATTTTTGGAAACAAATATTTATATATTCAAAAACTATACACCAAAAAGAATAACAGAATGTATTAATTGTTATAGTGTACTTTAAAAAAATATATTAATTCTTTTACGTAAAAAAATACTACTTCTTTCTTCTAAAATTTCTATATTTCTTCATAATTTTACCAAGATTTAAGTAGATATTTCAAAAGCTGTAGTTAAGCTAAATTAGCACAGTTGGTATTATTTGAAAAATATTTCATCAGTCTTAATAATTAGATTTATAATTATTAGGATAAGTAATTGCAAAGAAATACTATTTTTTCAAAATTAAGTAATTGCCAAGAAGTACGTTATTCTAATATTTCTTACTCAAACTTCGCTTTAGCACATTTATTTAAATTAACTTCACAATATAACTTTCAGACATTTTATTTGTTTAAGAATTATTATTTATAACAATTTTTTTCAGATTATAAAATAATTTATTATTTTTAATAAAAAAAAATATATATAAAACTCAATTTATCTTCTTAAGAGATACAAAACTGGATGCTAAGTTTTTTTTATCAAAATACAATTTAAGTAACTAAATTGATAATTTTAATTTTTACAGAATCGCAATTTTTACGATAAAGAAAAAATGAAAATACAAAATTACAGATAATTAAATTATCTTTCATAGTACTAAAATATTTACCATGACCTTTACCTTTCGAACATAACTCAAAAATTGCGCATTGAATTTTGACTTTTACGAAAGATGATAAATAACTCTTTACAAAAATAATATCTCAATCAATTTTTGACCAAATCATACAAATTTTATTATTTAGCAAGTCTTAGATGTATTTAAGCTATTATTTAATTTACAATATTTTTGGTTGAGTTTTATTAAAATTATGATAATTTACCTGAGACGACTTACGTTCTTATTACGCTGACAGCATAGGTTTTGGAAGTTTTAGTATGTTGTTCAGTAACGTTTGAGAATTATTTAAACTAATTTTCAGACTTAGTATTTTCTAGGTAAAATGCTAAAAAGTTCTGGACAAATTTAAATTAAAATTAAGACGTGATGGAGTTCACTTCTATTTATGTCGGTCGTGAATAGATTAACGAAGCATAATTAAATAGTATTGAATCGAATAACGATATTCCCAAAGTATAATCGTTATATTCCACATTATAATTGCAAAGCATTCAAAAACAGGATTAACAGAAACATAACTAACTAACTTTGTGCTATTTACATGCATCGGAGGGCATATAAAATCATTGGTTGTCTTGGGTTACCAATTGCCTACAGAAGCATTCTTTAAATCAGTTTAAGCAGTCGTGAGGTCTACATACTGAAATATTTCTCTACGAGAAAGTAACTTATGTTCAAAGTTGAACTATCTTATTCAGAAATAAATAGAATAAAATAGGATAGGATAGAAATGGATAGGATAGATAAAAAGAAGATAAGAAGCAAATTAAGCTAAACAAAAACTTTGTAATTTTTTTTGTAAAATATAAAATTTATAGAGGTTTCCCATCAGAATAAATTAATAGCAAACGCTAGATTTTTCCACATTATAATGAAAATTTAAGCCAAGAGTTAAGTCGACGAAAAACATAAAAATATAATGAATTGTAATAATATCTGTGTTCCGGCAGGAATCTGTGCTTTTATGTAAAATTAAACTATTATTAATTAAATCTAATTTAAAATAAAATTAGGTTCAAGTGCCAACTGATCGAATAACAACACTCACAAAAATATGAGTTTAAAGTAGCCGTGTAAATTGCACGCACTGTTAACAGAATGGGCTTAGCTCCCGTCTGTTTCAAGCAACTATCTAGGTGTTTATTGCATGAAAAATCGAAACTTTAATATTGATTATTGTCTTAATTAATTTACATTTGAAGTTAATTCTCAGTGTAATGATTTCATTGATTTCTACTAAAATTTTTCTTATATTTATAAAAACATGATGGTCTCTCACTTGTCCTTTACACTACTTAATTATATTTATGTTCAACTGGACCAAAATGTTGTTTTACCGTCTTCCTTGATTATCCCATCTATAAATCACTATTACCGGTAGTCAATCTACCACTTTACAGCCTAATTATTAATACAATAGTTGATTTTTTTTATAAAAAATCAATAGGGTTGGCAGACCAATTATTCGGGTAATTCGGGTAATTCGTTAATATAATGTATTAATATTACTTTTACTGTCGGCTGTAAAGTAAAGTGATTGGAAAACTTTATAATTTGAATATTACTAATGTTTTATTTATTTAATTTTCCACAACTATGTTATTCAATTGATTGAATAAACAATTATTTACATTTATATTTAATATTCAATATTGTAAATAATAATAACTATCATTATTTAATAAAAAAAGAACATGTTTAATTAACATATTAGGTATTACTCAATATAGAAATATAGTAAAACAAACTTATTTACGTTTGTAATTTATAAAAATTAGAAATACTTATTACTTTTTAATAAATTTTAGTTTATTTTTATTTTATTTAAAATTATAGAAGAACCAATTTTATAAAATCAATTTTTATTTAAAATAATGTATTGGGTAGAAACATTTTAATTTATTCCTATGTGCAATGCAAAATCAAATGAAGCGTAGTTGCTATTAACACAGTCAAAAGGTGCAGCCCATCACCTCCGTGAAGTTGGCCTCCCATCTGAAACATTTTGATATAAAAAAATATGGAATCGTTAGGTCTCGAAAGGTCACCCGGTTTTATCGTTAGGTCACTTTTAGTTTTATCAAAAAAAATTATTCAAATTTTGAAAAATTTTCTTGGTAAGTTAGCCTCCCCATTAAACGATTTCGACGAAATAAAAGTGGAAACCGGTAGGAAATGCACTGCAAAGGTTTGGTCACGTATATTTATCGTTAGGTCACCTTTCATTTCTTTGCAATTAATTAATTACAATTTTATGTCCTTATTGCGCATGCGCTAAACAAAAATATAGTTGTGATGAAATTTTTCTTACAAAAGTAAGAAAAATATAACATTTTGATATAAAAAAATATGGAATCGTTAGGTTGTCGTTAGGTCTCGAAAGGTCATTTGGTTTTATCGTTAGGTCACTTTTAGTTTTATCAAAAAAAATTATTCAAGTTTTGAAAAATTTTCTTGGTAAGTTAGCCTCCCCATTAAACGATTTCGAGGAAATAAAAGTGGAAACAGGTAGGAAATGCACTGCAAAGGTTTGGTCACGTATGTTTATCGTTAGGTCATCATTAATTTGTTTGTAATAAATTAATTACAACTTTATATTTCTATTGCGCTTGCGCTAAACAAAAATATTAGTGTGTGCAAAATTATATCTTGGGACGCGTTCTTGTCAACTCTTGACTTAGGGTGCGTTCTGTGCATTCTCGCCAACACTTAAGCGCTGAACTCGAAAGCAACTATAAAGCACAGAAAATATATATATATATATATATCAAATAATGCGTTTAAAGTGTGAGGATCTTCTATTCTGTAGCATTTTACGGTGGATTTGAATATTTAAGAAATTTTTTCTTTAAAATCATGCAGCTGTTATATTTTAGTGATTCGCGCATTTTGCTTTGACATAACCTCAATATCTAACTTTGAATTTGAAGTTATACAAATAAAAAACCTAAAAGAAATTTGCATCAAGTTGCAACATCAATTACGTTGTACGAACGTAATTTCAACCAAAACTTTGAAGTAAAGTAGCTGCTCTTTGTCTTCGTAGCCACGACAAGTTAACGTAAGAAATTATAAACCAAAACAGTGTCATATAATTGTACATATTGTTCGATACGAGAAGAAAAAAAGAACAATTTATATGCGAATCTGGCAGAAACTGAAAATTATATATATAGAAATCCAGTGAATAACATACCACAAGAAAGGTTTTTATAGCTGTACTTATTTTATAATTTTTTTTATAAAATTTTATAATAGAAAAATTCTGCTTTTATCGTCCAAAATGCAGGAAATGGAGCAGGGAGGGATATTTTTGAGAAATTGCTTTTTTTAAGGGGGAGGGCTAACAGTTTAACAAGACCATAAAGTCTTTTTTAATTATTGAAAAATATTTTTAAATTAGGAATTAGTTGTAGGAATTCATAAGCTGCTGGGGGTTTATGGTCTTTTTTAATTGAATAAGTCGGGACATCCTGTTCGGGAATTATTAGAAAATAATAAAAATAAAACCAACTCGGTAACTACTCAAGAAATTGTAATTAAAAATATTTTTAAATTAGGAATTAGTTGTAAGAATTCATAAGCTCCTGAGCTTTATGGTCTTTTTAAATTGCATAAGCCGGGACATCCTGTTCGGGAATTATTAGAAAATAATAAAAATAAAACCAACTCGGTAACTACTCAAAAAATTGTAATTAAAAATATTTTTAAATTAGGAATTAGTTGTAGAAATTCATAAGCTCCTGGGCTTTATGGTCTTTTTAAATTGCATAAGCCGGGACCGGGACATCTTCTTAACATAATAATTTTATCTTAAAAAGAATTATGAGAAAACCCATATTTTGTATTAAATTTACAAAAGAAATAGAAGTTAACAATAGAATCAATTGCCTCGATCTCATAATGATTAAATATAATAATATGCACCCTTTTGATATTTTCTCTAAACCTACTGAAACAATTTCTTCAAATTTAGCAATAAATAATTATTTGCTTCAAATAAAAGCAAATTTATTGATAACATTATTAAAAATAGTGTTAATGTTAAAAAAGAACGAGTTACAATGGTAAAATCATTATTTCTTAATAAAGTGCAAACACCTCGTAATTTGATGCCATATTAAGTATACACTGTAGATATGTGAGACAGTGAAGCTGCTGTATGGATTAAGTGTTTTGTTTCAACACCTAGTGCATTAGTGAATTATAATATTGTAATTGTGGATCACCGTCAAGTTCATCAATAATAGACGCTACTTAAATAGAAGATCTTCGCACTATAAACGTTTTGATTACGCTCTATAGCTGCTTTCGAATTCTGCGCTTACGAAACTTTTCTAACCATTTAGAGCGCACGTTATGTACGAAAATGTTGGCGACAACGCACAGAACGCACCCTAAGTCAAGAGTTGACAAGAACGCGTCCCAAGATGTAATTTTGCACACACTAATATTTTTGTTTAGCGCAAGCGCAATAGAAATATAAAGTTGTAATTAATTTATTACAAACAAATTAATGATGACCTAACGATAAACATACGTGACCAAACCTTTGCAGTGCATTTCCTACCTGTTTCCACTTTTATTTCCTCGAAATCGTTTAATGGGGAGGCTAACTTACCAAGAAAATTTTTCAAAACTTGAATAATTTTTTTTGATAAAACTAAAAGTGACCTAACGATAAAACCAAATGACCTTTCGAGACCTAACGACAACCTAACGATTCCATATTTTTTTATATCAAAATGTTATATTTTTCTTACTTTTGTAAGAAAAATTTCATCACAACTATATTTTTGTTTAGCGCATGCGCAATAAGGACATAAAATTGTAATTAATTAATTGCAAAGAAATGAAAGGTGACCTAACGATAAATATACGTGACCAAACCTTTGCAGTGCATTTCCTACCGGTTTCCACTTTTATTTCGTCGAAATCGTTTAATGGGGAGGCTAACTTACCAAGAAAATTTTTCAAAACTTGAATAATTTTTTTTGATAAAACTAAAAGTGACCTAACGATAAAACCGGGTGACCTTTCGAGACCTAACGATGACCTAACGATTCCATATTTTTTTATATCAAAATGTTTCAGATGGGAGGCCAACTTCACGGAGGTCAGCCCATCCTCACTTTACTGTGGATTTAATATTTTAAAGTTTTTGCTTTTGGTACTTAATTGAAAAATTATACTTCTGAAAAAAGATGTATAACTACAACTCCAATAAGTTAGTTGTATTTCAACCTTATCTACCATTAATTTTATTTTATTTTATTTAATTTATTTCATCAACATTAACATTAGAGACAGTTATGTAACGTTCTTTAAATGAAAAACTTAAGATACTGCTTTATTCCGAAAAATTATTTAAAGAATCTTTTCGAAGGAAAAAACTGAGGTTACCACAAATTTTTATATTTACCTCACCTAGTATCTAATTCATTTTCATTAAACCTTTTCATACATTGACTTCAAAACTTACCGGAAAGGTTCGATACTCGTTACTCAAAAACTTGCAAGCTTGTACGATTGCATGAACACACATTAGATTACAGATATAATAATATGGCAGTATAGTTTATTAAACAAATGTAATACCTACTAATCATTAGATAATTTTTAAAATTTCTATTTTAAATTAAAACATGTTTGTATAATTTGAAAAATTATTTATGATGAAGCTAAATCGTAAAACAGAATTTGTAATCACATCTGATCAACATAATCTCTAATTTATATTTTACAGAAAATTTGCGGTAGTGCAATTGATTTTAAAAATAATAAAATACTTTTTATTATAATTTTGCATTTTATTTTGATGACACTGAAATTAAATTAAACATTTATTATGTTTAATAATAATATAAAAATAATAATAATCATCTATAGGTATTAAATGTTAGAACTTACCTTAGACAAAATACTGTCATTACAGAAACATAGTAAATCTTCAGTTAGTAGTAGTAATAGTACTAGCAAAATTATATTTTTTATCATTGCAAATTTGGCATTCAAACAAATTTTAGCAATGTTCTAATCTAAAAATAAACAAGCATTGATGAATATTGTCATTAATGTACAATTTTACATGATAGTTACATTTAGATTTCGATTTACTATTTTAGAGTACATTTATACTGTATAATCTTTTTTCGATAGTTACATTTAAAAGAGTAGTCCTTTTTAAATAATATTAAAAATCCTCATGTAGTATACAGGTCAAGAAAACCGAATTAAAAATGAACTTAATATACAAAAATTAAAATTTTAATGAGAAATCATTAAAACAGAAATCGTAAACGCTTTCTATTAACATATCACAAAAGCTACCCTATTATATCTAACTTGGTATATAATAATAGGGTAAGTAAGTACGAAGATGACATAAAAGACAACCTCACATAATTAAAACTTGTAATTTTACATTTTGGTCAGGTTGTCAAGTCCAAACTATGTAAGTATCATACTTAAGTCATGAATATAAAGTTACAAAAAAACGCAAATTAACAAGTTAAGTTATCGTCAACTTGAATGTTATTAACAGTAACTTATAAATTATAGCATTTGTTCAGTGTTAGTTTCCAGGTTCAATTTACCAATACCGCAATGTACTGTAATACTTTTGTTATAAAAGTTATAAAAAAAGTTTGTTATAAAAAAATTTGTTATAGTTTTTTCACAGTTTTCAAATTTAACTCAGTAATTCCTAAGTTCAAAGATTATTTGATTTGATTGATTTTTTAATATATCTGTTAAATTATATTAATAAATTTATTATAACCTACGGTAGAGGCAATTCGGCGATTCACACTCGGTATGGGCAAGTTGGACTAGTCAACTCGGTGACGGTCTACTTGACGATGGTCAAGTCGACAAACAAACTCGACGACGGACAACTCGGCGACGATTTTGGCGAATTCCATTCTGTCACCGTGCAATAATACTCAAAAATTAAAATCACAATAATTTACATTGTAAAAAATTTATTTTTTTTGATATAATTTTTATTTTATATTATCTGTTTTAAATCAACGGTTTTCAACCCGCATTCCTAGATCTACTGGAGGAAATGCAATACAAAAAGGAAATATTAAGATTTTATCTTTTTTTGCAATTTTATTATGTTATGGGAAATTTTTTAAATTATAGTTTGGCGAAAAGTTATACAAATGATTCCTTTTAATTTGATTGTTGTAAAAACAGGTAACCATTTTTAATTAGTTGTTTGCCCAATAAATGTATGAATAAAGATTCTAAATAATTGTATTTTAAAAAAATTTGAAAATCATAAGTCGAATATAATTCGTCTAGTGTCACTACTCAGGGTTTTTGAACCAGTAGCTCTCTCTTCCTAAATATGGTTCATTTGATTGACGATCGATGTGCATACTGTCATATAGTCAGCTGAAAGTAAAGGTATAAATATTTACTAAACAGCATTGATTACAGATTACAAATAATTATAATTTTATTGGTGATTAGTTTTGCTTATTACAGCAAACTTTGTCAAAAACTATATTATATTATATTTTTTTGTAAAGAGCGTAACCTCCCCCCTCCCGAAAGGTCTTACTGAGTTACTTATTTGTGTATTTTACATTATATTTCAATATTTTTTATAATAGTAAAGAAGAAAATATATTTTTTGTATAGCAATTACTCTTAGAACCGAAGTCTGAATAATTTACATGCCAAAAACATTAAGGTTTTAAATATGTTTAAGAAACCATATAAAACGTAATATCAAAATTGAGCGTAAGTTGAAAAGCAGGACTAAAAAATATAATTAGAGATAGAAATAAAGGTCATCATTTTACAAAAAATTGGCACAAGGATACGATGACGACAATCAAAAAATAATAAATGATACAGTAAAAGTAGAAAACTAAAAATAGATCGCTAAAATTTTAAGGGAAGTCAAAATAAAAATCTTTTACCTACAAATTTAAAATCAAATTTATTTTTTCCCAACAAAATAACAAGTCGTTAAATTCGTTGTTAAACTTGCAGCCTTTACGAATGCATGAAATTGACATAAATTGCTTTTACATATGTATGTACATACAATCAGCAAAATTTCGTTACGAATTTGAGTTGAAGAAACATTTATTTATACATTAATTTAGACCTCATATCTCGACTATAATTTTATATCATTATTATAAATAACCCTATAGTTTATTATTATCAGATCAAATAAAATATTTAAAGATTTTGGCAAAATTGGGTGTAAAGACCCAATTTATCAATCTCGAGTTAAAGAATTGTTTCCACAGAAATTACTCTTTGGTTAGGGTTAACCCGAAATCGATAAATATAAAATAAAGTTTGAAAATAATTAAGTTTTAAGACGTTTTCCTAAAATTAAGTTTTACTAATAATAACTAGCTTAATATTTTCAAAAGCACTTTTATTGGTTTACTGTGATTATTATTAATAATAAATAATAAGTGCGATATCGAAAACTATTTGTGTTTTCAAATAATTATGTACCGACCACACTTTGCCTGATGTTGCAAAAATTCAAGGAAAGGTATTTTAATTTAACAGGACCCTTATAAATTTCCAAATAGGTATAACATTTGCCGATTAGGGTTATTTATATTTTTTAATCGGCAATCGATGAGATGACAATCCTTTTTGGATTTCATAATTTTTATTTTCTAGTTTTATGTCTTTAAATTTTTGATTATTATAGATATTCGATTAAGATTTCGTTAATTTCATATTCTATCAATCATCGGCTGAAATATATTTATCAAATGAATTAGGAGGTAAAATAACGTAGTAAATTTTTAAATCAGTTTATTGGTGGGTCATCATTGAATTTGTTAAAGGAAAAAAACAGCTATTACGCATGATTGTTCTTAAGAAATTATAACATTTTGAATGCAATGGTGCATTTTTGTTGCACCGAGCGCCAATAAATAATAATATCGGCACATAGTTAATAACAGACGTCGTGTATACAAAAGGATAATTTATACATGGCTTATTACATAGTGCAAAGATAATTTGATCCTTTGCCCTTTCTTGCTCTACCTTAGCACGAGTTGGTTTTAAGGTGACAAACTCGGGTTTCTTAATTAAATTATATGGATTTTTTAATAAACATGACAAACTTGTTTTATTGTTTATTGAAGATTATATCGTAATAAAAAGAAAATTTCGTCTCTATATTTAAGCACTCTTAAAACCCTCTTGTTATTATTATAACCCTTATTGCCCCATAATGTACTGAGGGTAGTTAATCCCCCTAATTTGTTTTATACGAAAGTGACAGACTGGTGCGTAATCGAACAGAAGGCTGGATTTTTACACATATATGTTGTAAATACTACCAAAAAGGGGATTATGCGATTTAAAGCACCAACTCTGTTTTATTCCAAATGGAATGTGAAATCATAGAATAATTAGAGTTGACGGGGATTGGCTTCGATTGAAATAGCGTCTAATCGTATCTTAACTGTCAACACTGCACAAACAATGCATTGTGAAATTTGCACTGGTGAATTATCATAACCACGCCAAATTGTGTTTGATTACATTCAATATCACCGACTGATTATAGGACATTAGAAATTATGGTGCCGACAATGACAAATGTGAAAATTATTATTTTATGCAACAACGCAATTGGATAAAAATTTTACAACTTTTCTTTTGAATTTATACCCATATAAGGGTAACGTCTTCAACACTCGACCTGGTGCTAAACTTAATAATGATAATCAAGTTTTAAGTTACATACAGTTATCTCGTTTTCTCAACTTCGTAACTTTGACCTATGACCACTTTTGATCTAATAAACCGAAACGTCTTTTCAAGTTTTGTTTTCATTCTTCGTGATACTTTACTTTTTCATAATATCAATAACTCCACGCAAAATTGCCTGCCTGCGATTTTAAAACAATACCACCAACAATTCATTAAAATTTTCACTTTCGGAAATGTAAAATTATTAAATTCCCTTACTGAGAAGTAGATTTCGTAGCGAATATAAAACTGATTTTAATATTAAATCAATAATAACGTAAATATTTGATGAATTTGAAATAAGCTATGTTTGTACAGTTTTAATTCGCGGGAAACAGAGCAGATTATAAGATTAAATATACAATTTCACTGAATTAAACATGAGATTTTAATTAATATATCCTCAGAGTAGGGCTAATGTAATTAGCATAACCGAAATTAAAGTTTAGAGATGCTGCAAATTTCTGCAAAAAGTTGTTGCTTTGCTTTACTGATGAAATGAGAAATATAATTTAATTTTCTCTTGGTAAAATTTTCAGCAAGCGAATTAATTAGTTTGAATAAAAGTTCTCTTAAAATTTTGATATTACATTTTATTTTTTAAAATCTTCCATATAATTTCTGCTTTTCATTTACAGATACGAGCTACTCTTATCATCCAGCCATTCACGATGACACTTTTGTTAGAAGAAAACAAAGACGGAATAGAACAACATTTACTTTACAACAGGTATAAAGTTGTATAATAAAATATTATTCTTGTCTGTGTGACTAAGTCATTTTTTATTTTTGGTTTTCAGTTGGAGGAGTTGGAAAATGCATTTGCACAAACGCATTATCCGGACGTTTTCACCAGAGAAGACTTAGCTATGAAAATTAATTTAACGGAAGCTCGCGTGCAGGTAAGCTAATTTAAATATTTGATTTATTAAGAAAGAAAACAATAATATAGCGGAGTATAAAAAATGAAAATAAGTCGATAAAATCTACTTTTTCGTTAATACCTTTTTGGAAATGTATTTTATACTATTGGCACCTGTCATCTTCACTTAGATAGCTTTTAACTTTTACGTTTAATAAAATTATTTTATAAGTAACCACATTTTCTCAAGCTTACCCAAAATAATTGAATTGTTAATATAACAATTTTTGTCTACTGACATTCAAGATATTTACTAAAAGAATAGGATTTTGAAAGTTAGGCTTGTGTTTATTGAAGTTGACACGTTTCCAATAACAGAGGATAAAGCTTGATTTGAAGTAAGCCACGTGTAACTGAGTTCGCTTCGCGATTCCAACCGCATTAAGTTTGCTGAAAGGGTCTTTACTTTTTATTGAAACTGATGATTTCTGCCTTGGTTATTATTTGTTAAATTTAGTTTTAAAAGTTACATATCATTAATCAATTCAAATTCAATTTATACAAGATTTTTAGTATAATTTCGACAACAATCTATTTAGCTGGATCTACATTAATAAATGTAATTTTTCTTTTATAAAATTGAATAATATATTGAATGACTGGCAATTTTGAAATCTCTGTTTAGTTCCTTATTATAATTATTATTTTTTTGAATTATAATATTCACATGACTTTTCAAATAAGTTCTGAAGTTAAACATATTTTTCCGAGTTAAATTTAATCAGTCACACAAGTCAGCCGTAAGAATTAAGTTGTAACATAACTCACGTTAATTACCAAATAACTCACCTTAATGGACGAATTAATATCAAAACATATTGTTTAAAAATGCACCATTTTAATATATAATGCAAAAAGTACTTACCTATTTACTGACTTCATTACGTTCGATAAAGTGCATAATATAAAAGTTAAGAAATGCGATCTGCACTAGCATGTACACTAATTTGGTTACAAATACCAGTTCTTATATGAAGTTAGTAAACATTTTGCTGCATAGTAACCAATTTAAGAATTAATGTACATTTTGTGAAAAATGAACATTTATTAACAAACGGACTAAGACAAAAATTTAAGACACCGTCAATGTATTAATTTATTAGATTATATTTTGTCCTTACATTGCCTTCTGTAATTTTAAATTAATATCTATAATCTGCATGTCAAGGATTAAAACTTACGAAATTAATTAAAAATCAAAACAAGAATGGTATTTAATTGCCGAATTAAATATCATAACTTTAGTTCTGGAAAAGGTGTGCAGAAGAGAAGAACTATGATTGTCCTTTTAATGGTATGTAAGGAATATATAATGCAAATATTATTAGTATACAACTTATTTGAAATAAATAACATCTATCAAATAAAATGTAAAATACTGCAATGATGAACAAATCATTCATAGATTGCAGGAAAATGTATGTAGTACTTATTAAATACAATTTTATTTTATTTACGACCACTTATTAGACGAAATATTGACTAAATATATAGTTGCATTTAAAAATTTTACTTTAATATATTAATAATGTAAAAACGTTTCAAATAAATTAAAAACAAATTGGCGAGAAACTGTTACAAACTTAATACCCCTCCCATTTTTGGTTGATGTGTTTTTTTGCATTACCACTCGTCTATAAAATCTGCTAGTTTTTAAAATGGTATTACTTGTATTTAAGCCGATTACCGATTTAAAAATTTGTATATTAATTCATTATTCTCAAATAATAACCAAGTAAACTTGAAGTTTTATAGAAGTTTGAAAATAAATTAAACGCCAAATTGAAATTAACTACAAATTATAGAATGCAATTATGCTACGTCATAATTGCATCGGAAAGTGGGCGCTACCTTGCAGTTTTTAAATATCCAAAGATTCAATTTAAAAATTACCTTAATTTTTAAAGTTTTATGTTAATTTTAAGAGCGCTTGTTGGCGATTTTCTGAAAACGTTCGAGTAAATTATGTTTACAAGAGAATAAGTGTTCTGCAGATTCAAAATTTTATAGATTTAAAACATAATGTACCTAGCGTACTATATTGTTATATAAATATAATGTAAAGAATGACTGTAAAGTTTCTACCAGAGATGCTGGTTACTGAAAGTTCAAAATTTTGCAGCTCAATAAATAGTGACACAATTTGATGGATTTAATGAATTACTTTAAGAAGCTTCATGGAAACTGCAAGTAAGGAAAGTGTGTGATTAAAACGAATTTGATCTGGCGGAAAAGCTTGGTAAAGTAAATTTATATTAAAAGTGTATTACGAGTACGAACATGCTTTTATAAGTTATAAGTGGCCAGATTAACGTTCGTTTTATGTTTAACAAAGTTTAAGTAATATCTGTATTTATACCAAATTTGCAAAATAAATTTTCTAAGCGTTTTATTAAAGTTGACACGACATCAAAATAAATAAAACATTTTGAGTAATAAACAGCAAAATACTTTAGTTCACATTATTAATGGAAAAATTTCAGTAATTATGATTGAGAATTGCTAAAAAGTAAAAAATAAAAATTTTTAATTACATAAATATTTTATAAAATTACAACGATTTTACTGTAACTTCATATTCTTAGTATCATCTTTGGCCCAAAGCTTTATGGACTACAATAGCTGCTCTATGTCTTATAAAAAGTGAGAGGATTAACAGGGTAAAATTAAATTACTGTTAACTTTATTTGTTTTGGTAAAAAATCTATCTCATTCTTCTATTGTTAAGCAAAGGGTACAAATACTGAAAAGATGTAAATATGCGGAGATTGTAACGTTACTATGTCAGAAACCTAGGTATATTAATTAGAAAAATGAAAAACATTACTAAAAAAAAAACTACGAAGTGAAAGTTTAATTAACTAATGATTTCAAAGTTTGTTTAGAAAGAACTTTTAAACAGCAGTATTTGGTGCATTTCACACAATAACAAATTAACGAAAAAAAAATTAAGTTTTTTTCGGAAAATACTAAAAATTGAAATTATAAAAATTTCAGGAAATAAAAATTTAAGTCAAAACAAAGAAAAAATTAGATAGAAGAAAGTATTTTTCAAAAGGATATAGAATTTGTAAAGTAAAAAACTAAATTTAAAAATAACGATAAAAAATGTATCAAAAATTGCAACAATTTACATTGTTAAATTTGTCGTCTAGATTTTTACTAGACATTATTCAGATTATCATAGATCCTTATTACACAACGAGTTGTATAAAAGTCGAATATAAGTTTGAAAATGTTTGATTGTTTTAAAAATGATTTTTCCACACGAAGCTTGCTTGACAGCTCATGCTCGTGCATCTGTCTACTTATTCAGTAATCTAAATTTTTATCCAATTTGTGGTGTAAAATACTTTAAAGCAATATTATATAATGTTTATTATAAAAAGTAATATTAAACTTAATAAAGGAGAAAATATTGTAATTATCAAAACATCGTTTTTCTCAAATAGAAATTAATTTTTTAATTTTTTTTAAATTAGTAGTACCTTACATACTTTCATTCCTAAAAGGAAAAATTTTAAAAGTTTTGACATCTTCAGATTTGAAAGTTTTTCATTAACTAAAAAACACTCAACTAGTTCGACAATGACACATTTTAAAAATTAATTTTTTGAATTGATTTGTTATTTTTATAGTTTTAAATTTAAATAAAACAAATAAAAATCATAACCGATAATTTAATATAATTTATTTAGATGATTGTTCTGGCCCGATCAGTTTCTGGTGAAATTGCAAAACCGATAATCTGGACTAATTAAATAAAAAATATATAATAATAAAAAATAAATAAAATAAACGTACACAATTAATTATAGACAAAAATGTTGCCAACAATTTTTTTAATTATTTTATTATAATATTTTACTTCAAACTACATCGGGTTTCTTTCTGAACCGATTTGGTGACAAAGTACAAGACCGAGTTGATTACAATGTATTATCGAATTTCTACTGTGTAGATCAATATTAGGTCAATTTAAATAAACTAAAATATTAATAAGAAGTGTGCGGAATCTACACGCGTTTTAATAATAAATCAATTTTAATGCAGGTAAATTAATTTTAGCACAAGTAAATTACTTTCAACGCCAGTACATCGCTTTCAATACCCAATGCTCGTCAAGTAACACATTTTTTAAAGTAAATTTATGATAAAAATGCACTTTTTTTGAACAGTGTTAGATAATAACTGTAGTCTACGCAATAAGTGAGAAAAAGAACCTATTACTGAATGTGTAGGCAGATTTAATAACAATCTGTTAGATTACTAGAAGCCTGAAACCGTTCTACTCGAGTAGAACGGTTGACAACGCTTTTTCCAATTTTGTGAGGGAAATGTCTTTATTCTCTTTATTTAAAAAATTACTGCAGCATTTACATAAAAACTTTTTAGATTTAATTTTCTAGTTATTTGGAAGTAACAATTAAATACCGCCATCCGGAATAATTAAATCATGGATCCCTGACCAGAGGTAGAAAAATGATTCGCCAATATTAAAAAACTTTGACCTACAATAAATTGATCTGTATAAAGTTGCAACCCCCACCTTCCAAAAACAAAAAAAATAATATAGAATTTTTAGCTACTTATTTGCTAATTTATTGCTGTAAACCCGAATTTATTGCAAAAAACTTGAAAAATAATTTTTTTTAGAGCCAAAAAGTAGCTATAAATTCTGGAGTGTTTATTTTTTTGTACTTTCAGTGATTCGCGAGTTACGGTGGTGTTACACTTTCAAGTAACTGTATTTCGCAAACAGTAAGAGCAATAAATTCGGACATAAACCAATAAATTAGCAAAAAAGTAGCTAAAAATTCTATATTAATTTTTTTTTGGTTTTGGGAAGGTGGGGGTTGCAGCTTTATACAGGTAATAAATTGGGAAAACAAGAGAAAACATTCGTACGGTTTTCAATATTTATCTACTTAGATTAAATATTTTCTATTTCTCATATGTAGAATTTATATGTATTATGAAGCAGATTTAAGTAGGTACCATACATTTCAGTGTGAGGGGGCTTCTTTTCAAGAAATTCCTTGTTAATATTTTCAATACTACTAAGAATCTCGTTAATTTATCATATTTGTAATATACGAATAGATTAATTTATTATAAAATTTAAATTTTTATACTGGATAACAAATTTTAAATACATAACAATACCAGGTGTGTAAGTATGAAACCGGAATTTTTGTACAGAAAATACACGTTTATTGTAATGATATGATACAAAGTAACTTGTTCAAAGTATTGTCCGTCGCTATCTATACATTTTTCCCATCTTTCTGGCAATTTGTGGATTCCGCGCCAAAAGAACTGTTGCTCTTTTGAGGCAAACCAGTCATCGAGCCATTTTTGTACATCTTCGTACGAAGTAAAGCGCTACTCAGCAAGTGCGTGTCCAATCGATGCAAACAAGTAGTAATCGGATGGGGCAAGGTCCGGTGAGTAAGGCGCGTGCTGAAGAATCTCCCAACGGAACGACTCTATCGTTTCCTGGACCTGTTTTGCTTTGTGTGCTGGTGCATTGTCATGCAGCAAAATCACCTTGTGTTGTCTTTGTTGGTATTCTGGTCGTTTTTCACGCAAAACTCGATCCAAATCGGTCATTTGTTGTCGGTAGCATTGAGTATTGCCAGTTTCCCCAGGTTTCAGCAGCTCGTAGTAGATTACGCCCTTCTGATCCCACCAAACACACAGCATTGTCTTTCGTCCGTAGCGGTTTGGTCTTGCCGTGGATGTTGATGGTTCACCCGGAGTAACCCATGACTTTTTGCGCTTAGGATTCTCGAAATATATCCACTTTTCATCGCCAGTCACAATTTGATGTAAAAATGACTTTCTTTTGAACCTGGCGAGCAGTATTTTGCATGATGTTTTGCGGTTTTCCTGCTGTCTTTCGTTGAGTTCATGTGGAACCCATTTCCCCACCTTTTGTATCTTTCGCATGGCTTTCAACTGAAGGGAGATGGCTTTTCGGGTCACCTTTAACTGATCCGGCAGTTGTTGTTGTGTTTGAGCTTTGTCTTCGTCCAACAAGGCTTGCAGGTCAGTGTCTTCAAACTTTTTCAGTGGTCTTCCACGTTCTTCGTTCCTCACGTCAAAATCGCCACTTTTGAACCGTTTGAACCACTCGAAACACTGTGTTTTACCGAGAGCATGCTCACTGAACGCCTCCACAAGCATTCGATGCGATTCGGCTGCGGTTTTCTTCAGATGAAAACAGAAAAGTAGTGCTGTCCGCAAATCGTAATTTGTTGGCACAAAACTCGACATGTTTATCTCTAATAAACTAATGCTACTGAATGAAACTCGTGTTATTGTGAGTTAGAAATCTTTGTCGGATATCAAAATAATAACAAGACACCGCTGACGTGATGTGTCGGTAACTGCATCGACATCTAGCACCACCTATAGGCAAATTCCGGTTTCATACTTACACACCTGGTAAAAAGAGTCGATGTCACACCAACATAGTGGTCACTACCAAAATTACATTTACCAAAAATTTGAAAATATTTTCAAAATTTTATAAACATAATGTAATGCTTTGAAAAACATTTTGTTGTAAGGGATTTTATGTTTGACTTTTGAAAATTTAGAAATAAAATAAGTTAACAATCTGGTCAGAGAAGAACTTTTTGCCAAAATAGCTGGCGTATCTAACGTGTTATTTTAGAATGTTTGCAATAATTAATAAAAATAAAACATAATTTTGATGAAAAAGTGATTGATTTGAAAGCGAGTTTATAATTTAAAAAGATATTTTAGATGATTACAGAAATTAAATAAAAAGAAAATATTAATTTGAATACGTTTGAAGGAATGAAAATTATTGCGATAGGCGAGCATATTGTGCCAAGATTTATCGAATTATTCTAAGATTTCCACACTACAATTTTATTAGGAATAAAATTTGGTTATTGGTATACTAAAGATATTTTATTATATTAATAATAATCAGGGCTCAGAACTTTATGCGCTAAAAAACAATGAAATATGTGCATACGTATGCGTTAGAAATAGTAAAATATGCGGTATAATATGCAGTAAAAATTAGGATAATATTATGCAAAATTTATAAAAAAATTTTCTTAATCTTAAAATGACAAATAAAGAAAGTTGTAACTGTTAACATATATTGAAAAAACAAAAACATTAAAAATTAAGAATAAACTTTGGAAAATCAAAATAGTACATTATGCAACAAGAGGTTAAAGTGACCAATTTTTGACCAGTGGGTCAAGGTTTGTTTGCACGAGGCTTTAGCCGAAGGCAGCAATTACCCTCAGGTTAAAAGTCAGTTTATTCCCGAAGAGCATATACTATTTTTTGCAATTGCAAAAGGTAAAGTAGAAACTCCACCAATTACGAAATTTAAAGCAAAAGTTTTAATTTTTTAAATCAAATTTTTTCTAGTAGTCATTGTTATGAGTTTAGTAAAACTTGGTTTAATTTATAAACGATGTTTAAAAAGTAGGTGTTTTTAAATTATTTTAATACCCAGTGGCGTAACTATACCATCTGAGGCCCGTGACAAATTTATTAGATGCCCCCCCCCCCCAGTAAAAATCGTCACGTTGTAATTGAATTTTAATAAATTGCTTAAGAAGTTACTCGACAGTATTTATACCTTCCGATTTAAAAATATTTTATTTGAAAATATTTCCTTGACAAAAATGTTTTCCCTGACATATTATCGCTAAAAATTTTGAATTCCTTGACTTTCCATGACTTTTTCAGGTTTTCCATACAAGTGGGAACCCTGTTATATAAAATTTATAATTTTTACTAAATTTTGTTAAAACTGTTAGGTTAAATGTTAGTTTGTGGCTTCTCGCTAAAAATTTTGAATTCCTTGACTTTCCATGACTTTTTCAGGTTTTCCATACAAGTGGGAACCCTGTTATATAAAATTTATAATTTTTACTAAATTTTGTTAAAAATGTTAGGTTAAATGTTAGTTTGTGGCTTCTCGGGCGGAGCCCTCGGCTCTCGCGGGACCCGTGGCATTTTGCCGGCCCTGCCACCCTATAGTTACGCCACTGTTAATAGCAACATATAAATAATTGCTAAACTAGTAAAATTAAACAGTAATTTGTATGGTTGGTATTAAAATAATTTAAAAACACCTACGTTTTTAAACGTTGTTTATAAATTAAACCAAGTTTTACTAAACTCGAAATTAAACTCACACTGTACAAGTAATCCGAAATCAACAAAATATGCAATTATATGTTCTTAAACCTAAAATATACAAGTTTGTCTAAAAAGTCACGAAATATGCAAAATTATGCGACAAAAACTTTTATATTTAACATGTAGGTAATATGAAACGAATTTTTGACTAACCACAATTACAATATGCACTTTCCATACAAATATGCAAAAGTCTAAAGTTTCAAGCCCTGATAATAATAAATAAAAAGAAAACATTTTTGGGCATACGAAGAAATCAAACAATATATAAACACAAAATAGTTACATAAATTTTTCAGAGGTCATAATTAAATCTATCGTTTTTCACATTTGCTCTTCTAGCAATAAACAGCAGATCTATCATGGCGCACAGTTTGATGATAACAAAAAATGATAACTCAAATCTGTTTGCAAAGCTTTAATTTTTAAATACTTCTAATTATTTCCATCGTGGTTTGATGTTTTTCTTTTCAGTGGCGAATCCAGCTTTCTAGGATTAGCTTCAACTTTTAACCTAAGTTTTAACTTGCAATTAATAGCGATTAATCGATTTTTTAATCAAAGTATAGTAGAAAGAATACAGGTCAATTTTTCTATGTAATTACATTAAATAACCTATACATTTGGTTCAGGTAAAAATTCTGGAAATGATTATTACTTATGAATAATTTATTGCAAATTTAAAAACTTGCGAGTCGGTTTTGCAGTACCAGATTTCGCAATGGAAAACAATTATTATAGATTTTCAATACCGGGTTCCTGACCCTGGAACGAAATCCTTAAAAAAAATACTGCATACTTTGCAATCTGAAAAAAACAGTTTCCTTGAAAAATTTTGGGTAACCGTGACTTACAAACCAATAATAAAGAAATCAGACATTCTGCTTGATGATTACTAGAAGGTCAGACGGTCTTGGGCCATCCTGACCTTATAGTGGTCGACACTTACCTCACTTGTACATGCAAACTGTGTTTTTGCCTGATCTTTTAATTGGCGTAATCTGCAGCACCACCAAAAAAACAATGTTGGATATTTGTGAAAAATATAACATGAGTTTAGGCGGGTTTGCATTGCGTCTAATTGTTGTTTTATGAGAGAAGCGTGAAGTGTATAGAAAAATTGAAATAAATCCCAATTAGAGTACACCCTAAGCGTACAATTCTATGATTGACAATAGAAAGCTATTTGCCACCACTGATATTACTTTATTTGTGACTAACAAGCGATTAACAGGCTTTTCAAAATAAGGGTGCTTATTTAATTAGTGAGTGATTATTCGAAAATTAAAAATAGTATTTTGAACTTTTATCTTACTTTGCAAGATTTAAAGTTTTCGATCCGAAATACACACAGAATATATAATGATTTTTTTAATGTAAGCAAAACAAAAAGCAATTAGTTTTATGTAATAATAGGGTTGCAAATTGAGCCCTCCCTCTGTGAATTGCTCGCAAACAAAATGAATACTCCAATATGTTATTGTGTGGTTGTATTGTGCTTCAGGTCCTTTAAACTACACACATGTTTGATCACTATTTTCATATTCATGTTCCATACGTCAGTGTGGTTTGATTGTATTCTGTTAGCAGGATACAAGCTAAATAATCGTGCACTATTAAAATTGATACATTAAAACGCAAAGCTAATATATAAACATGTTGAGAGTAAAGGGTGTTTGCTTTTAACAGTAACATTGTTGAATTAAGAGATTATTATCAGCAAATATTGTGGTTTATGGTTACAAAAACAAATATTGCATTTGAAAATTTAATGTTTGATTTTTAACCAAATGCTGTACAGGATTTTCAGGGAAATTTTAATTTCAAGACTCACCGAGAGCCTTCTTAATTTATATTATCACTTTTATAAATTTGGGGGTACACGGAGCTCTTATTTCTGTGTCGTGATTGGCTACGGAACATTTTTGCATTTACAGCCACCCTTCGTTTAAAAAAATTTAATCCATGCAAAATTAATTGCTTCAATTAAAACAACATAAGATAATCTAGGAGTATCAATAGCACTCGAAAATGAAGAGATGGTGATCCAAAGTAACAAGAACTCTTGAGTAACTGACAGACTAGGGGCGATGTTAGGGATACTTTATAATTTGTAGTATTGTTTGTCTAATTGGGACATGCTTCCTTTGTTTTATTATTTTAGCTAAATATTGTGCCTTTGTCATAATGAAACAAGGCTAGCGTATGCCGACTAATTGTATTTTACTTTAGCAGAACACTTAATAGTTCGAATTACATGAAAGCGAACACATGGTTCGTTAAAAATTATTTTAATTAATTTATTATTTAATTTCCTTAAATATTTATTGTTGCGAGAGAAGAAAGTTAAAAATGTGTCGTTTCAAAAATGAAAGGAGTTATTCAAATTAATGTTGCAATATAAAAGTACTCCCATAGGGATGACGATTGTGACATTTATTATTTATGTTCGTACTTGCATTTAATAGTTAGCAGATGTAATTACTATGCATTATACATCAGCACTTTTGCTAATTAGTAATGTAATGCATAGTGATTTGCAATTGTATTACTGAAATTACGATCAAAGCTGTGAAGCTCAATCCTTTGATGTGCTTATTTTATAAAAGGAATTTGCAATTAGTTTATTAACTAAATTAATACACAAGAGTACAATTTTAATAATAATATGCAAATCTAACAAATTATCACTATACGTTTTGTGTATTACATTTTAGCACTTACATTTCAAAATTTTATTAAATTTTCATTTTTAATAGCCTTTTGAATGAAAATGAAAACCAACACAACACGTCGCGTTTTTAAGTTATAAAAATAAATGTAATTCGTGGTCAAAAAGCAGAAACCCAAGAGATAGAAATAAGGAGTGAAGTGACGCGTGTACAAGCATTGCAAACAGCATCTAGTGGCTAGTAAAAGTTCCCTTGAGTGCAGGTTGGACCCAACTTGTCCAGTGTCATATTACAGTCAGTTATTGAGCAATGTCTTCTATTGTTCGCTATTTTATATTTTTATACTCCAGGGTTTACGTTTTGTTACCATACATTTTACACGATTTTTGGGCCTGCTTATATTTCCGCTAAAAATTTGATTCTCAATCAAAAGCATTACGGCAACGTCGGATGCCGACCAGAATTTGTTAACACTTTCAGGTGGTTAAATTAACGAAACCATTTACCATATTATTAACCTAATTTCGTTAATCAACTTGAAGTTCGGCAATCCAAAATTTTCTAAACTTAAAAAGGTCAAAATGCAAAACTGCTTTATATTCACCGCTCGGAAGGCGGTGTTAGGTTTCAATGCACCCTGCACGCTTATAAGCAATCGTAATAACGTAGCACCCCTAACGAAACGCCCTGCGCAACCCTAAAACTGTGATAGTTTTCCAATATTTCGAATATCCAAAAGAATTTATTAATATTTCGAACTTTATTTAAAAATGTTTAAATTTTACAAATAAATATCAGGAAAACAATTTTTTCTTCAAAAAACAAATTTTTGATGTTGGTCGTAAATATCTGACTATTGAACCGATAAATTTAAGTCAAACTTGCCTGCCAAGTCTATCAATTTTGACTCCCCTTTTACATTTACTATAAGCTACTGATGTAAAATGACGTTCGATTGACATGAGAAATGTATTTGCGGCAAGTTGTAGTAGAGTTGATTCGATTTTAGGTAACCTGATATTTTAATAGTAATTGGGGGTTGTATCTAAATCCAATTTACTGTTTGTTACTGTCATTCTTTATTGAGTTTATTAGATTTGTTTTTAATTTAAATTTTGTTAATTTATTAAAAAAAACATAATCAATACTTTGCAAAACAGATACAGTAGAAAGAAACTTTTGAAACGTCGAGAATACTTGAGAGAGAGCTGAAACAGAGAATTGTTGTTATCATCGTGTGTATTAAATTGTACCGTCAATTAGAGCTTACTAATGAGTCTCTGCGGACACAAATTACACTCATCACAACGTCGGGTTGGTCTTTCAAGTTTCATACCACCTGATGTAATTTCAAACAAATTCACAAAGTTTTATTTTACAATTCCAGGTGTGGTTTCAAAATCGTCGTGCTAAATGGAGAAAAGCAGAAAGACTTAAAGAAGAACAAAGAAAAAGAGAGGAGCAAGGTATCGTCAAGAAAGATGGAGATGGAAAAGAGGAAAAGGTATGACATGCAAATTTTTTAAGAAAGTACTAAGAAGGATAATTGAACTCTTCTTCAATTTTTACAGAACGACGAAGTTACAACAGGAAGTTCGTCGGAAACAGGTGGCCAAGATGATGAAATGATACGAGAATGCTCAAGTCGTGGCAGCGGCAGAGATTCCCCAGAGCAAGTCCGAAGTGCACCAGAAGCAATTCCTTCGGGAACTTCTTCACCTCGTAGTCCCACACCGTCAGCATCTTCCGAACCTACAAAACCAATACCGCCACCCTTTCCACATCACATGTTTGCATTTGCGGAAAGGTTAGTAGCGTAGTAGTTGATAATTAAAATTTAATTGTTGCGGTAGGTTTATACTTCGTAAATAAAACACCTACATCACAACACAAACCAAAATCTTTTAAGACAATTATAACGCCATTTTAATTGCAATTATAAAACAATTTAAATTATTAGTAATCGTTTAAAATTTTTATGTTCACAAAGTATCCGACAAACTAATTAATGAACACACATGACATCATCCGTCGTTAGATTGGAGATTTTAACGATTATTTTTAATTTTGTCGTTCTTGTTGATGGATCAGTTAATTTTATGTGCGTGATGTTGTCAATTAACAAGTGTTTAAGTTAATTATTAGATTATTAGACCTATGTTTCTATTGTTATACCACTAATTTTAGTTATATTTTTTAATTGACTTAAATTTTTATACACACAAATTTATACATAATATAAAGTGTGGGGAGAATTAAATTTAATAAATAAATTAATATTATGGTGGTTAATTAATTTAATTATTTAAGAAATTAATAATAATTTAAACGATTTTACTTTATATCAAAAATTAATTCATTTAATTCTCACTAAATCTAAAATATCTAGTGCGACATTTGCGATGCTATAATTTTTGTTTAAATTATCGGAATCTTGTGATTGTATTAAATTTTGCCTCGTTAAGCTTACATTGTCTAATTACTATCAATTACAATACTAACACAATTACAAATACTGCCTGCTAAAGCTTATTATGCCGTTAACTAATTGATGACGTCACGGAACGTTAATTATTAATTATCCAGTTATTTGAGCATATATTTGTGTCACATAATTTTACAATTTTTGTTCTTATTAGTAGTAGTAAGTAAGCAATTAATTATTTAATTTGGCTTTTTATTCGTGAAAGCATCCAAAAAATTCCGAACGTCTAAAGTTAAAATAACCTGTTATCAGTTTAAGTAAACTTGATTAATTTTTTTTCGAAATTTTTTATTCTAAATATTTTCTGTATTACGCGAGATATTAAAATTATTACAGAATCTATTTTGTTATTGAGACCGGTTAGTTTTTAAATGAAAGCATACGAAAAAAGTTTTAAATTATTCAGAAAAAAATGTATTTATCCTGAGTAATGAAGTAACTAGATCAAATATACAAAATTGCTAATGTATTTATTTATGGTATTCATTTTTTGTCATATTGGTAAATAAAAATAAAATTAAATGTAAAAGCGTATACATAACAGTTTTATAAAAGATTTGCATATTCCAAGAGCTTCTGGCAATTTTAAATCATTTTTATACCGAAAGGCAAACATAGCTCGCATATTGGACAGTTCAATTTAAAATATAATTTTTGACTTCACAAATATTAGCATTTCATATTTACTCCATTAGTGCACATAGTGAAGGTAGTAGACCAAATGCTTTTAAATCATAAATATTTCATATTTTTATTTCCAATTTTATTGGTTTACTTTATCTTCTGGCTGTGTGACGAATTTAAATTGCATAAGGACACCCATCAACTTGGATAAATTTAAAATAAATTTGGCAAAGTACATTTTGGGTTTTGCGGATTATAAATTATTTAAAAAGCTCAAAATTTTACTTTTCTTTAACATTTTATTTTCTTATCCACATCCAAGCTAACCAATTATTTAATACAATAACTTTTAAATTTATTTCCGCTGTGAAATATTTACAGATATAATATAAACTTAAATCAAATTTAAGTAAACTTTTACATAATATAAAGCAAACATGTAATGCCAAACTCGGATAAATTATTAAATCCATTACGCCTATTGTTTTGGAAATAGAAAAAAATTTGCTAATATAAATTCATACCTTGTTCTTATATTTTTCAAATAAAAATTTTCCTTTTATAAAATTACCTACTTCTTCCTCGTTTTTCAAAAGCTGGAGAAGGATGCAACTTTGCGTAAAGAAATCTTTTAAACGATCTATATACCGGCTTAGAAAACCAAGTTAGTATAGCCGACTGAACTTTTTCGTTTTTCATGTAAACCGCTAAAAATATTCAGACTTTCATACTTTTAGCTACGAAGCGATGAATTCTTGATGAGCCAACCCTGTTATACGATCACAGTTGGCCATTTACAATGTTGAAATTCTAAGGTTTTTTCCTTAATGCAATCTAAATTATTCATAAAATATAATTATTTTTACTTAATTAGGGGGTTTTAGGGTGCTTTTGTATGGTAGGTGGGTTTTCTTAATACTTAATAAGCTACCTTAAAACCGTCAACTTGCAAGTTAAAAATTTGTTACTATTTTATCGCTTCCTGATTTTTTTATGATCTCGGAAAGGACTCTAACGGTGAGTGACAAAACCAATTGAGCCATGTTTAGTTTTTGCACAAAAACTGTATTAATAATAAAATTGGCAGTAAACTTCGAGAGTTTCTATATTAAAAGACATTTTCAGTCAATCTGTATGTACAAAAAGGAGTATGTAGGTGTAGGAGTCGCCTAGGAAACTTATCCTGTTAATAAATATTTATAAAAGCATAATTTAATTTATTTAAAAGATTAGTACTATTTGTAATGCATTAATTTTTTTGCACACATTTTGTTATAATTTAAATTAATGTTAAAATGGAATTATGTACCGTTTTGAGGTCGAAGCTATTATTATAAAATTATGGAGTATTCAACTGGTCGACTTTTGAGTTGAGCTAACTTGTATCCGGGAAACTTTATTGGAGAAAATTTGATTTAATTTTTATAACAGCACCAAAGAGAAATGAGTGCCGTAATTTCTTTTGATGCTACAATATAATTTTAGTATTTCGAGTAGGTACCTATAGAGAAACAAATTTCGAGAGAAACGATATAATAAATAGCTTCTACAAAATTCGTTTTATCATTTTAATTTAAACTTTAAAATTATTATATCAGTTTGTTTGATGGATTTAATTAATAAGCGGTAATGGCGAAATAATAATTTGAAAAAATAAAAGTTGAAATGAAAAATTTAAATGTAATAATATAAATTACGAGATATTAAAAAATTTTAAATAATTTTTGATTAAAATGCAAAATAAAATAAATTACAAAACGCTAATTTTCGTCTGGCGGCTATACGTAACTTGGAGAGAGAGGATCTTAAGAACTCTAATTTACTTAGAATAAAATTAGTATAATGAAAATATCACTGTCGTTTCAGCTTCTTTCAGAGATGGAAATGAGATGTTAGCCAGTTTCTTTTTGTTTGAACGAATGGAAAATTCGTTTTATAATATTAGGCGCTTTATGTCTGTTTCATGAATATTTAAAATTTTTTCTTGTCAGATCTTTGATCCCTTTCAGTGTTCTTAGATGTGATACGTTAAGGTACAGAAAGAATATAGAATTTATAACATTCATAGATACGCTTTGTCATTGTACAAATGCAGTTTAAAAAGTAAAGGGATGCTTTCGTGAGCTCTTATTTTTAACATTTTTATTTACTCTTATATCGATTTTAATATTTGCTTTTCCAAAATTGTTATATGATGTTTTCTATAAACGTATTACTTCAAAACTTGATATCTGTGACAGCGGAAGAAAATAAATTTATTTGGATATTTCTTGACTAAACTTTCTTTATTATCAATGTATGTAATTTTAAATTTATTCACTTTCACCTTCCCTTAAGTGACATCTTTGCTACCCACCCATTTTTATTAAAACACCTCGACGAGAGGTCAGAAATCAGTATCTTTTGGTAGCATTAGGCTAGCTCAAGAATTTTCTGCACTCCTACCTCCAAATGTATTGGCGAATTTCATCTTCCTTTTATGTCAATTGTACTTTAGTCAAATATTGCTATACCGTCATAGTCCAATGGTTATGACTTTTCTCCAACATATGTATGCACGGGACCGTATGTTTATTTTATTTACCCCCAGGAAAGTGTCTTTTTTATCAGGACTCTATACAAATCAAACAATTTTAAAATTTATAGAATGTTCCTTACCTTAAATATATTATAGTTTACTACCTACCTCACCGACATATACAACATTAAAATACTTGCAGAAGTTCTTATAGACCAAAATAGGATCTGTAAACCTGTACAAAATCAACGAGATTTTATTTTGACAACTGAAGCCCAATTTAATTTCTCAAGTAGCCTTCAAAAACGTAATTAATTACTCAGTAAGAGAATATACCCTCGTTTGAAAATCTGACTCATAATATGAAACATCTCACGTTTTCAAACTAGTTACACAAATAGCTATTTTAATTAATATATATATATATATATATAACGGATTGTTTACAGTTTAGTACCGCTTCTCCGTCCCCAGTTTCCATTTCTCTCTATCATAGCATGCTTCTTCTTGGAGATTTCTAGCTTTCATCCTCTCGTTCACGTCATCTCTCCAACTCCTTCTAGGTCGTCCTCGACCTATTTTAATAGCTATTTTAATTAATTCTTCTCTGAATTTTTTTTTAATTAAAATTTTTTTATTTTAATTTAAACTCGATTTTAAACGTTTCATACTTTACTTTATTTGAACCATATTAATCATCTTTGCTTTCCTTATTTTATTCTTCGTTTTTCTTATTTTTTTTTCATATTCTGAGAAAGCATTCAATGTTACATTACTTTGCAATATTTTTGTTTCTTTCCTTAGCTTCTAGCAAAAATGAGGAGTTTTTACAGAATATTCTTACAGAATATTTTTTCAGAATAGTTTTTACAGAATATTTTACTATTTGCTTTGTTCTTGAAATTAAATTTTCTGATTTTTTTTAATTTTTCCTATTTCTTTTTGATAGGCGGTTATTTTTCTGAATCACTTATTTTTTTCGAAAAAGGGAAAAAGGGATAATTCGGAATTTATTATAAATTGCTAGAATCTTTTAGAATCATCGAATTTTTCTTTGGTTTGCTTTTTTTGGGTTTATTTAGAAGAAAAAGGCAACTGCCAGACAACGATCATCACGAATTTCGCAATTTCAACTGCACTATAGGAAAGAGGACACTTTTCTAAGCATATTAGAACAAAAATTTCGGAGGTCTATGCATTAGTTCTCGAAAAAATCGAATTTGAAAAATTTTAATTTACATGTATTTTAGATACACCTTTTAACACGGCTGCATGATTAGCCGATTTTGTGTAAAGCAAAACAATTTAAAAATATCCCTGAAAAATGACAGAACTCGCCAAGGGTGGAACTCGAAGCCATAGAACTCGCCCGGGTGTTGACCGCGACTGACAACAATAGTAAGAGTATATCAAAGCACTCGTACCGTCAATAAAATGAAGAGCAGGGACTCGACGTGCTAGTTTACCGCGACGCGACTCGTTGCAACAGGGTGTATCGGGTTACAGCTACCTGCTTTTATACAACTTTAAAATGCTGTTTTTTTCGAAAACGAATGCATGATCCTCCGAAATTTTTGTTGCATTATACTCATAAAATTGTCCTCTTTCTTATAGTGCAGTTGAAATTTTGATATTCGAGATGATCGTTGTCTGACAGTAACCAAATTTTTCTCATGTTCTACAGCACTTAATGACTTGTTAATATATATTTGTCTGTTCGCATGATTCAAAATCAGCTAAATTTAAAATTTTACATAGTCTAAATAGTTTTAATAATAGAAAATAACTTAAAAAAGTTTAGAATTTTTTAAAGTATTTTAGTAGCATGTGATGTTAAAATAATCAAACTTAATAAAATGTGAATTTTTGTCATTTTGGTTTCGTAGTATGTATTACTTACTTAATAGTTAAAAATTTTATTACTTTCACATTTTATTAAGTTTGATTATTTAGTTTTAATAATGTACTACTTGTAATTTTTGAACCACAAAAAATTTGAATTGCAAGATATCGATTTACGTAATTACAATAGGTAATACAACTCTGGTTGAAAGTGATTTACTTTCAATATTAAAAATTACGTACTTCTCATTAATTAGATAGTTTTTTTTAGTGGCAGAAGGGCTATTTGGTATTTAGTTGATTAATTAATACTTACGTAATTTATAAAAAAAAAATTTTAAAGACAAAAATTGTGATAAAAGATTGTTATTTTACAAAGTGATTTTGATTGGAAGTTGATATTTGGAGCTGACTAAAGATAAAGAAAATGACAAGAAGAATTAATATGGTAAAAATAGATATGAAATAGGTCAACATACAAGAAAGCTACACAATGTCAAATTGAGTGATAAGAAAATTTTGTATTTCCCGTAAATTCGCTATTATTTAGCTAGCTAAATTAGCTAGCTGTAAGTGCATTTTGATTAAATTGAAAGTATTAATTTGTAATAAGGATTTTATACACAATTGGTTCGTAAATTGTACTCGATGAAAACGTATTACTTTTCTGTAATAAAATTTCGCATAATGTTAATTGAATCATTCGAAGAACAAGCTCAAAATTAATAATGTTGAACGGTTATATGGTGAATAATCACAGAATGTATTTAAAAAAACATGCAATTATTAAATTTAAAAATTTTAAACCTTTTTACTACTTTCGTACATCGCGGAAGAAAACAGAACTATTATGTAAAATTACCCATTACAATTATAATTAACACTTGATATCTGATCAGATTAAACTTTGTAATAATTATTGTAATTTCTGTTACGAATTCGCTTTAATATCAATAATATTTTGATTTATGGACTACAGACTTGATTAAAATCTTTCACAATTAACAAAACCTATAATGTTTAATTTTCTCTTTGATTCTTTTTCCATGCTTTTTATATTTTCTTTACAACCTAACGTTTTTCTCATTATTTTCTGTTATCCATACTTTTATGAATATTTTCTAAACACTTTTTTTTCTGTTTTCATTTTAAATAGTAATTTAATAAAATCTAATAATTTTTTTAGATTTTATATAACCTTTTTTTAGAGGCTTTTTGCCCCACCTTGAAAAAATACATGTTTGTTTATAAAAAGTACTTTTGCTCCTAATACAATATACAACTAGCATTACAGTCCACACTGAGTTTTGGCTCACCACTTCAATTTATGAAGGGTTTTTCAAGGCATATTACTTCGGTGGTTTGCCATTTCCCGCCGAGAGAGGACGGTTAGGAATTAAAGTTCTTGCTTCACTCGGGCTCGAACCAAGGATCTCCGCTTGCTAGTCATCAAACCGTAACCGTCTTTTCATAATAAAACATTTTAATCTTTTTAAAAACTTGAAAAATAATTATTAAAATAGTACTTTACGATGGCATAAAGTTTATTATGCAAAAGTAAAAAAATACAAATTAATAGTTTCCATGCGGAAAAATAAATATCTTGTAAGTAATAAACTCATAATTAAATTGGGTTGTATTTTAATGCTCTAAAAATATCTTTAAATTGCAAGTCTGAAATTAATTAAATTTCTAAATTGTTTCTTAGAAGAACAATTAAATGTTTTGCACATACTGCGACTTTAATTTGTAAATTGCAAACTAAATTAAATTCATTACTATAATATTTATTTGATTTGTGCAATTTATGTAGGTAGGCGAGAAGTGCTTTTCACAACAAATGGTGAAATATGTAAGTCAATTATTAGTATACCAAAAATAATTTCCATCTTTTTAATATTTGACCCGATCCCTAATTTAGTCAAATTAGATTAATTTTGTAATTTGTACGGTATACGCTTTTGATGTATGTAATATAAACAATTATGTTAAAAAGTATTGCAAATTGACACTTGACCTGTTAGGAGTGCTATTTTGCAAATTATATTTGCAAGTGCTCTGATGTAATCAAAAGCTTTCAATTAAATCAAATATCGCATATACAAAAATAGAATTGCCAAACATTATTCTTCATTGCCTTAATTAATTTAATTTTTATTTAATGATATATTATTTATATCATAAGTTAATTTTCTGATAAGTTATTCACAATTTTATTTGTGCAGTTAAAAATTCGCTCTATTAAATTTGTTGTTGTAGAATTGATAGTTAAATTTTATTAATAAAGTTATCAGCGCATCCATGACATCAATGCAGGGATGACATTGTCAGAAATTAATTAATCCACCGGAAATTGATTGATTTTTTGTTTATTAACGTACAAAACAATTAACAGTTTTATTTTTAGCGGCGGCCCCCAAAGCATTTTTTTTTAAATTACCGTAGTACACATTTGCAAATGCTGTCATTTATATTAATTTAAAAATTAATATTAATTGCATAATTAATTATTATTAAAGATTAGAGTCCTTGAACAATAAGTCAATTTATGTATTTATTATTTGCCTTTATTCGCATTCTGTTGTGTTGATATCATTGAAGTTTTTAAGTAGTGTAATTAACCTATTGGCTTAATTTATGTACTTTGTTATTATTAAAGAACATTTAAACTGAATAAAATTTTACACATGCTGCATGCTATATGCATAAGTTTACTATTTAATCTCACTTTTACCGAATTTACCGCAATTGCAAAAATGAATTTTGCCATTTAAAATTTCTGATTGTTTGGAAATGTAAATCCTCTTGTTTAACCTTAATCGCATACATTTACTTGTGTGTGCGTACCATTAAAAAATAATTACCATGTTCGCGGTTGGCTTATTTTATGAATACCCCCTATAGTGTACACGCTTACATTGTGTTATTTTCTATACACGAAGTAAATGAAAATGCAAATGTGACACGCTTTGTCACTTTAGATAAATTTACTTATGTCAAAAACTGTGATATATTAATTTGCAGATGATATTAATAAGTTCGTACGGAATTAAACAAATTATTATTATTATTATTTTTGAATGAGTTGATGAAAATTTTACATATTAAAATTTTAAATGAGCAGAAGTAGTTATAATTAAATAATAAGCATAAAATCCAGCAATAAGAAAATTTTTGTAAAAATAAACTTATTGATTTTAATATTTTCCTATATTAACAATTTTACCATTTAAAATGAAAAAGCATAATAAAATAACAAAACATTTGGTCAATAATACCAAAATTAAACACCCCAAAACCGCTAGCAACAAAAAATCACTTCACACATAAAAAACACCCCCGATGGTAAATGAGACTCTCTCCAAATACCCACCACTGTGCACTTGAGGGGTGCGAATCATTGTAGCATATGTACCCCCACGTTAAACTGCAAACAAAGCACGCCCGATTACCGTTAAGTCAATGGCAACAGGATGTAAGAACATGCGCTACCGGAACTAGCAACACGCGCATTTTTAGCGGAAACGGAAGAGAGAATGTCCTCTCGAAGCCCGGCGAAGGATAGTTTCCTTTCAAGTTTTTCCATTACTATGCGATGACCTTTACTTAGTGAAAAATAGAGGACTAAATGACCCAATGACAATGATAAATGCTTAATGCGTTTAAGGGCAATTTAGAACATTACAGCTACAATTAAGAATTTCATTATGCTTTTCATTTCGTCAGCAAAATTTTATCTAGTAAATCAGTGTTACATTAAAAAATTTATCGACTTAAATCAAAAACCACATTAACTTGCTGACCCTTAGTTTTAACCACCGAAAAGCCCTTAACTAAATCGGCTTATCTCGAAAAAATAATACACGTCAAAATTTAAAAAACTGTACCGTCTGATTTCATAAGCTTCATTTTTTAGAATCTACTACATACAAAGTAAGCGGAAAATCTAAAATGCATAATACAAAGGGGACGATTTTTAGCATTTTAAAATCTCCCCTTAATTTCCCATTACCGAAGAATACCCTTCGCGATTTAAATAAATAATAGGTATATTTATGATGTGGAGAGCTCTTTAAATAAGTAAACATTGCAAGGCGTATTATAATACTGTAATATACATCTTATGAATGCATTTAACCAAACCAATTTTTGATGAAATGTAAATTGGATTTTTGCGCAAAATATCTTTGGTCGACTGTTTGCAATTTTACAGTAATCTTTAGCTTACAAATTTTATACGTAGGTTACATAAGTTTTTTTATTAAAGATTTCAATCTATTTATATTTTTAGGAAACATTATTTATTGGCTCCATTCAGCTTTTAAAGTACATAATAATTTCTCATTCAATTTTTGATATGCCTTTGGGCCGCTAATCAAAATCGTTTGGGTCGCTTCCAATTTTCAGTTTTCTCGTACCTCGCCAAATTTATGGCAAGCATTGTAAATTATTAGCTGACACAATAGCGATTTACGTTTTGAAATAAAAATAAAATGATATTAAATTTGGTTTTAATTTAAAGAACGTCTTCGTCGCAAATGGCCATACGCTAAGAACGAACTTTTGCTGCCAAAACACGGCAAAAGACTGAGAATATAATATAATCCTGAAAGATAATTTTACATGTTTATGATTCTATTAAGGTCGTGTAAGCAGACTGTAACAAGGAATTAAGGTAATTTGGTCGCAAGCGTAAAATGAAGTTATAAAGGATGCCATCTTCTCCAAGTAAGCTTTTTGTTGAGCTGTAATAATTTGAATTTTCGTTAATTAAATTTATCTCAAACTTTTTGAAATTATATTAGAATTTATAAAATATTAAATTTCAAATTATTTATTTTAAACTATGTAATTAAAAGCTTAACCGTATTAAAACGAAATTAACAAATAAGTTACTTCATATCTCAATTGTATTTTCCATCATAAATGTTTTTGTTAAGAAAAAAGGAGTGATACCTTACAATAGACTCCTTGCCGTAAAAATATTCTCTCAGTTTTGGAAAAAGAATCCATTTGGACTGAAGCGAATCCTTCTTCATGCTTAGATACCATTCTGTTCACATGAAATCTAGATATACCTCTTTTAACCAAAAGCTAAAATGATGCTTTACCGAAGAGGGTTAACTTTAGGGCATTCGTGGCAAGAGAAAGCATTGATTATTTGAGAATTTCATGCTATACGGCAGTTCGGAAAATTGAAACGTCATAAGATAATTGAAGAATAAGAAAATAAGGACAATTGAATCGCTTGTTTGTTAAAATGAGGAGCATTTTCAAATCTATCAGCTTGTGTATGCTAGCCCTGAAGCTTGGATCGATGCTCACAGATTCATAATATCATAATCATAATAATTATATTGTGTAGACGAATTTTTTAAATTTAATGAACAATTTTTTTTTATCAAAAATATTGCAGAATAGGTTTATAAAAAATTGTAATTTCGTTATTTTAAAATTATTTTATTTATGTATTATACAGGACAAGTTTTTCTTGTAAACAATTAATAATAATTATTTACAAATTGTTAGAAAATAATTTTTGTGTTTTCATAAAAGATCCAACACAGTAATGTGTAAATTAATAATTTAGTAGATATAGGTGGTAACTAAAGTTGAAGTTAGTTGACTCAAACCATGCTTTGATCCGTGCTCGTCTGGTAATTAACTGATTAATTAATTGCACATTCAGTCTAATTTGATATCTACTTATTTATGAGCAACAGCATTAATGTAATTACTTCAGGTGTTACAAGCAAAATTTAAGCCTTTTATCTATAAATTTAATAAACGGTGTATTAATACAACATAATCTTTATTTTATGAATAGGTTTTATGAATAAATTTTGACCTTTTTATTTTATCATTTTTTGGAAAAGCAACTTTTTTTATTCATAAACTTTTTGTTTAATTGAATTAGAAAAAAATAGTAAGCATTGACTAGATTGCCTATTACTAATGGTATATACCAGTGTTTCTTAACCTTATGTATTACTAAGTGAACTGAAGTGGTCCACTTTTTTATTTTATTTTTCTTTATTTTATAGATTTTGATACAAGTTTACTATAAAGCAAAATATGAAGTTATAAAAAACGAAGTAAACGAAATTTCTATAAAAAATGCTATATTTATTTATTATGTAAATTAATTGACTACGAAGTTATAACTCAGGTATCACTCATGACGAGGTTATTTGGGTAAGCTAATAAAAATTTTAACTTTGTAGCCTTGGTACTCAAATAAATTTCTATTTATCTATAAATCGGTTTTTTGAACGTCTTGTAACGTTATCCGATGCCTAGATTATTTCTAGACTTTTTAGTAAACATATATATTTTATGAGTAACAGGAAACTAAGCCTGACGCTTCAACTTCCAACTTGGAGGACCTTTGCCTTCCCCATAGCTCACAGAGCGGTATTAGACCTTAGATCGTAGCAGTGCATTCGACGCGACAAGGATTTAAGCCGTGGTTTCCCACTTCCCAATTGATCGGTGTAGACCTTAGTTAGGTGTAGACTTTACGATATAATACTATGCTGAGTTCTACTGAAATAAATATTTTATTGGAATTATAATATTAATATTATAATTTATTACTATATTAATAATAATATTTCATTGGGTCTTGTGCTCGTTAGTTTTCCACGTGGAAAATTTAGTGCAATTTTTTATAGTAATATTCTCAGGGTAGCTATCAGTTATGTCATTTAGCAAAAATTACAAATATCAGCACGCGGTTGTAGCGAAATGATTGATATCAGGTATTATGTGTTTGTCTGTGTCTTATTTATTTAAGACACAGTTCTAAGAGTTTAAACCCAGTGGTTTGCTGGTTTAAATGCTGATGTCATAGATTACTAAGTGAAGGAACTAAGTGGTTTTTCCTTTTTGCCCAATTTCATAAGGTATCCTCCAATATTTTGTTAATTGTACAGAATACTTACTTTAGTTTGCAGATTTTCAATATATACACTATAAACGTCAAGAAGTTGTTTGAATTAGAATTTTTAAAAGAACACAGTTCTACAGAAGAATATTTCAACGTCGAATTAAATGGCATACGCTATACTCAATGTCGTAGCAAAATCTTAGAAAATCCCACAGGCAAACGCCTAAAAAATTCATATGTTAATGTGGGCGTCAATTAACAATATAAAACTAAAGAAAAATAATTTAAGATTAATTTTTACAGGTTTAAAAAAATCGTTCAAAAGACAATGTTAAATGGAATCACAAATCAAAAAGAAAATATATACAGGCATACAAATCAATAAAATAAGATAATCTAAAGACTACCAAACAAAAGATAAAAATTAAAATTAAAAAAAATTCCATCAAGTTAAGTTTATAATAATAGTAATCTAAGAGATGAAGTGAAGGGCCGACAAAAATTACACAAAATACTTAAATATTAATCATCCCGTAGTTCTCTCCTTTCAATAAACGAGAAAATGTTGAATTTTTATGTTTCACCAAGTGACTTTTATGAAATAGTCAGCATACTAACTTTTATTGCTTTTAAAACAAATTATAAATCACAAATTACTGGACAACTAGTATTTTAAATTTTCTTTGTTATCTTCACATAAACGTATTTTCGCTTTAGAAAATATGTGACGTTCAAATAGATAGAATGATAACCATTTGTTTCAACGAAATAATGAAAAAAAATAATGAAATAATACAAAACCTCTGTTATTGTATTTATTAAACAAATTTTAAACTTAATAATAAAATAATAACTTATGCAATAATTTATTCATGGCGGCTTTATAAATTAAAATTAATGCGTTAGTCTGCATTTGCGTAGACGTTTTACATTTCTAGTAGTATTTCTTACATTCTAGTAAACAAATTTTCAAGAGTTGTAACAGCTAGATAATAAAAAAACCATAAAATGATACAAAATTATATTTGTACCATTAAACGTTTTGATCGCTGTAGTTCTGAAATTTATCCATTAACAACAACAACATTGCACAATCAAAGATAAACGGTTAATCGTTATTAGTACACAAAAAAATTTTTGAAGTGGGCAACTTGTAGTATTTTGTCTGACGCCTTCAGGATGGTGGAACGTGAATGACATTTATACTCAATCACTCTGCAATTCCCCGAGTTAGTTTTCACTCTATGAATATGTTAACACTTATTTAATTTAATTTTGCTCATATCTATGTAGGAAAAAAAGCATAGAAAATGATAAAACCGGTCTACAATAGGGCTCAGTTATATAACTGAAGATCAACATGGGATCAGAGTTAACCTATAGAATTCCCAGGTTTTGGTAACTCTGATTGGATCAACCAAATGTTGATCCTGGGTTAACTCTAACCCGAGGTTGATCTTCTGTTATACAACGGGCCTTAAGAATTTAGTAATTTTTGGAATAAAAATTTGACAAATTTAATCATATTCGTACCGAGTTTGGTGTAGACTAATTCAAAAATGTTTCAATATTAAAAGGTTTAATAATAAAAAATTGCAATTAATCACTAACTATGTCTTTTTGTATATCATTCCTTCCGCAGAACATCTCGCATTGGTTTATTTTAATTAACTAACCTAACAACATTAGGCAAATATAACGACTCAGTACGGCCTTCAGGCCGCACAACCCGGCCAATTAAGTGGTTTATAAAGTTATGACGGCTCGGTGGAGCCTTCTGGCCGCACAACCTAGGCAATCAAGTAGTTATAATACATATTATATTAACGTCCGTTTTGTACAAATATTTTTTAATTTTAAAATTAATTTGCATTATAGTAGTTTATAACAATTAAAATATAACTGTTTTAAATTTTATTGCTTAGTTTATATCGATAAGATTTACAGGAATGATCAAAACTGCCCATAAATCACTTTCAACTGCGGTTACAGAAGTATTGAGGAATATAATCAGCCTATTTTGAAACGAAAATTGTTGTTAAAGTATATTTTTTAGAATGGTAGTATAGTTATTACGAGAAGGTATTTATATACAAAGATTTTCCAATCTGGAAACTAATGAAAAGATCAATCTAAGCCGTTAGTTAATGCACCACTACTTACAAAAAACACCAAAGTTTCTATATTATTTTGTTGTTGATTATTCTGCGTCAATTACTCAATTAGATTAAGTTGACGCAAACAAAATGGCAATGCACTGTGTATCACATAATTTAATAAAAACATTACAACGCCGAAAATTGAAAAGTGTATCAACTAACTTTCATCTTTATCATTATATTACATCAGGGTCTTTTAAAGAAGTCTTTAAAATAAAATTTTTGCTAACTCGCGCAATAAGTGAAATTCCCATAGTGCAGGTTATAGAGAAGGTATATTTATTAACAACAGCATAGATACATTTTTTAAATATTACATAATAATGAATATTTTGTTAAAATGATTTACGTTGCGATTGAAATTAATTAATTTAAATTTGCTGAACTAAGTAAACATTTAACCACGAGCATCTTTTCCAAAAATGTAGTTAATTTAACTATCTTGTTTGAGTTGTGTACGAAGTGAGTATGGTAAACATCTTTATGTTCAAATTATGCATTTAAGTAAATTCTACAGACAGCTTAATTTGCTACACTAACATTCTAATTGGATACTCCATACATAATACATAACCATACACCATTTCACGTAAGCGGTATAAGTACATAAACAGCAGAAGTTTCAAAATTTATATTTTGAAAGGAAAAAAATATAACGTTTAATTTTGCATCAAAATTTCTATCTTAATTTAAGGATTAAACGGTACGTAATCCAAACTGTTTTTTATCTTTATTGGAATGGTTCAGGCTAAACCAAACTTTACTTGATTTATTTTAAAAAATATAGACATACCAAATTTTGTTTTCTCAAAAAGTTAGTATTAAAACGAAAAAAAAAGAACAAAAATTAAGCAAACACAAAAGATTCGATGACAATTTAACCCATAATTTGTAGTAGGATTGTAGGTGTAACAATAATAAAAATAAAAATAAATCATTTAATTTTAAAATACCTGCTAAATTATTATATGCCGCTATCTAAATATGAACATATAATTTTTAATGAATGAATTAGCAAAGCAAATTTTCGGACTCTATGTACACATTAATTATATTTGATATAATTTAGTGCTAATGTTAAGTTAATGTATTATGATAAAAAAATCGAATAATTTAAAATTTAATGTAGATAACAAAATTAAATTTTTTTTCTTGTTGCAGTGCTGGATTTAGACCCGTATTGGATGGAAATTCAACTTCAAGAAATACGCCACCAATTTTTTTCCCATCTCATTTAGCCTCTCATATATCGTCGCAATTTTCGCCACCGCTGTTTCCCGCTTTGAAAGGTAATTGTTAGAAACTTTAAGGATTTTTCATTTTTGAAAAATCCCCAATAAGTTAATTGAATAAGAAGTTGAGAAAAATTCGATTATTAAAAAATTACTATAAAAACTTATAACCCTTATTGAATTTAAAGTTCTGAAACATCGTATCATATTTACTGATCACAGGTGCGAAGTGAAAGTAAATTGGTGATAATATTAGGTTTAAGTAGATTGAAGCGATGATAAATTTCTAACTCAACTTTTATAAAATCGTTTACACTAATAAGGACTTTTTAATTTTATCAAACCCAGTTTACCTGCGCTAATTGCTAAAATGCCGGCCATTTTAGTTTCGTTAGTTTTTTGAAAGTCATATTATTTTAATTACGGAAGAAAATCAAGTTTTTCATTATAACGCCCTCTTAAGTGGCATGCGACGTAGGTGTTTTCTAGCGTGCCAAGCCCCCTTGAGTAATCATAATAAAAAGGGAGAACTGGAAAATTTGTATTATTACAAAAAATAAATGAATTGCCCACTAAATGGCCCAAAAATTTACAGCAAAAAGAGGAATTTAATTTAAAGTTAATTAAGAAGTACGTTGCAAGTACAACAATATGACAAGATAACGTGAACAAATAATAAAATGTAAACAAATGGTGTTTATAATTTAAAGCAATTTATAAAATTAAGCACAAAATTTTAACTCAAACTAATGGCATCATTTATAACCTTCAGCATTAAGAGATTCACATTTGTCGATGTTAAAATTCGATGATAAGTTTTGGGATGTTATAAAGAGTTACGTCGGTTGGATGAAATAATTATTAAGCTAATTAAATTGTTGTGGTTGATCAATATTAAAATCTAAATTCTTGTTTTAGGATTTCCTGGATTGTGTTCGTGTTGTCCAATAAAACCTTTAACTAGTATGGCATCCTTATCAATTCCCGATCCTTCAGGATCTCCAGACAACGATCAAAGGTCATCAAGTGTAGCCGAATTACGTCGTAAAGCTCAAGAACACTCGGCTGCATTGTTGCAGAGTTTGCAACACGTGGCAAATTTTCAACAAGCTGCCGGACTAACAGGAGGGTTAAATTTTCCGTTACTACCCCCACTTACATTACAAGCCTTCCAACGTAATAAAGATACTACCGATAATGTTAACAGTTCAACTAAAGAACAAGTGTAATTCAATTTAAATCAATTATATCATTTTTCCATTTAGTTTGCCATTAATTTGTTGTTAAGTTGTAGTGCAATAAATTGACGTATTATTCAAGCAATTAATGTTTTGCGTTTTTGAATTAAATTTTTAAGTTTATTACAATGTGTACCTATCACGTATGTATAAAAGTTTTAACTGTACAGAATAATTGTAATTATTATAACAATTTCGAATTAAAGATATCCAGTTCTGGTTCCAAATGTTGTAAAGCGAACTAATTTGAGTATTTTTATTTATATACTTAAGTTAATTTATTATATTGCTATACATAGTACTTATCATTTAATGCAAATCAGGTTTTAAATTTTTGTTTTGAATTGTAACAAAAATTTTTTAGAATTTCTGTTTTATTATTTTATATTGTATTAAGCAGATTTGAAAACAAATTAATATTGTGATTTCTTTAAAAAACATTTCCTAAAAATTTAACAAAAGTTACCAAATCAATGTTTTGTTTGGGCATCCTGTATTATGTACATAAAATGTTATATTTATTAATGACCATTACATAAGTGACTTAAGTAGTTTATTTATCAATTTTGTACAAAGCTAAACTTTAAGTTAATAAAATTAATCAAAATTAAATTTAATTTTTATCAATCAGCAGCCAGTAAAAATCAATGTATATTAACGAAATATAAAAGCAATAGTTAAGATTATAATTAAACATTTTTGTGTAATATAAATAAACGGTAGATTGTAATTAAATTAATAATGTGATGTGATTTAGTTAAAAAAAAAGTTTTTAAATATGTAAATTACTTGTAAGAATAGGAGTTGGATCGTAAGTTACTGGCAAAAATGTATTATTACAAATTATACAATAAAAATATCTATTAAAATTTTTTGAGTTTAATTTCTATAAATAATATCACCACCAAGTTGCATAGTCCACCGGAAATTTCCACACCAGAAGTGTAGTTCCATTACTAAATAAATTTTGAGGTTATAAATACATTAAATATTTGTCTAATAAACTTAAATATTTAGTTAAGTTGGTTAACTTAGTTAATTCGATATGTTTTCTTATAATCAGTTTGTATACCATCGCAATGTCGAATAATACAAATCTATCAGAGATAAATATTAATATACATAAGTACATACAATTAAAAATAGTAAACATATCTTTGTGGTAATGTTTTACTACTTTTGTAGTATTTATTACTTGTTTTTTTTATCTTGTCGTGCATCTATCGATTCTATACATTCTTTTCTGTCGTATGATATAATATGCATTTATGTAATATTATCCAGCCCAATTATTAGAATGAATTTTGTATGTCATAAGTGATGATGGTGGCAGATATTTCCTATTAGTAAATTAACACATCATTTGCAAACCAACAGTTCAGCAGTGTTGTTAATGCTACAATAATTAACGATGAATAATTGTAACATATAAAGGATGCCACATTATTTTGCCTATAAATTACACCTAACAATGCTATAATTTTACATAATTACAGTTTCCATATATTCGTATGACATTGCTACTAATGCGCCCTGAATTATGAACCCAATTGTGAAATTAGATATGGAATATACCTGGGATCCACTGCAAAACCATCTAATGGAATTGCTCGCTGTTTACTTGAGTAATTTATGGATAGGATTAATATTCTGCCAAGGCACATTAGAAGCTTCACGCAAGTTTGTAAATTGAAATCATTAAATTATTTCAATTAGATATTCTGTTATATTATAATGACTGTATTTTTCCACGATTGATGTAGAATAAGAAGATACTAAACATAATGATTAATTAATTATATAAAAAAAATAGAAGCCAGGTAAGTAATAAACACTTTAATAAGTAATACACTACAATAAGAGAAATACATTTTCATTATATAAATGTAATATTGTCAAACAAGTTAAATATAGTGTAATATAAAACCTAATTTACTTGGAAGTAAACAGTAATACAAAACAAAATAATAATAATAGTCTATACATTCACAGAAAAACGGAGGGGAACAATAATCCCGCCTCTTAGTAATTTGACCAATAAATGTCGTCGATTTAGACGCATCGATCACCATCGCGACGCCTTCCTGTTTTCATCTTCTCCTAAATGAATTTATAAGATTGTTAAGTCTAACGATATGTGGTTTATTATACAAATAATAGCAGTTTCGTGATTATATCAATGTCGAAAAAAGAAGAAAAAAACATATTATTCAGCAATATTATCAATTCATAGTTATTCATAGTTGATGACTCGAATTACGCCAAAGTAATTTAAACATATTCTCAGATATATATTTCGCTTCTATAAATGCACTTGGCCATAATCCCTCAGATAAAAATTCGGCAATATCATCTGTTTCCAATTTCGACATAACCTCACCCTCCACTTCACCATCTACAAATGTTTCTAGATATACATTAGCCATCAAAAATACACCAGGCTCAAGGTAGATCGACCTCAAATGTACCGGAATGCTTAAAATAAGAATAGTTAATCCATCAGGAGCTCGAACACGACAGCGTAGACCTGGCAATATTTCCAAAAATCGAACAATATTAGGATTCAATTTTCGTTCGCGAATACCCAGATCCATTAGAGCACCATAAGTTTCCCCCTGCATTGACTGTCCCATAGTGATTATTTAAACTACAAAAAAAATATTACTATGAAATCTAAAAATCACATACTTAAATAATATTTATAAGTTCAAAAGTTAAGAACTCAAGCAGAAGATATTTTTTGTTACATAGAAATTAAAAAAATACAAAAAATTTACTTTTAGGTCATTACAATTTTTAGCTAACCATGTATATAATATTATATATTATCTAAAACTTGACAAAAATATCATATCATTAATTGTGCAATAAATTTTTAAAAAATTAAAAAACTATTAAAATAATACAATAAATTATTGAGTTATTAAGAATTGGACTTGACAAATGGAAACTAATATTCATTTTTTGGTTTAATAAGTATTAGTAGAAATTACTAATAAATTAACTTACATTACAATTTATTCTGAATACTATCACAAAACTTAACTTTAAACTGCAGAAATTTTCGTCCAACACTTTTTATTTTGTTTTACAAATTTTGAAATAAACGGTTTTGTTACAATTAATATTTGTGAAAATGAAAACGTTCTGTCGTGATAATGTAATAATTAATTTTGATAAAAGTTTTGAATTGCGAATGGAGACCACAACTGTTTTCTTATCAAATACCATATCAAAAAATTTTATTATTGCTTATGGTTTAGGCGGTAGTTTCAAATTCTTAAAATACAAGCATTTAAAATTATGCAATCTGAAACTTGTATTTTAAAGTCATTAATAATTAAAGTTAAGATAGCACCTGATGTTGTAATTTAAAGCATTCTTAATAACAAAATAAATTGCTCTCAACTAACTTCTCTTGAAATTACTATCAACATTTTAGTCAAGCAGAACCGCAGATGCACAATAATGTCTTGGAATATAGAGAAACACACATAATAAATTATACAGTTTGCAAACGATTGCAAAGCATAATTCCAAAAATATATATGGTTAAAGTTATGTAAAAGCACTTTAAGTAGATAGTTTGCTATTTTAGAAGGGAATTTGCTATAAATTATGAAAATTCAAAATTCAACTACACTTGAAAATGCCTAAGTCATATAATATCTAGTGTATAGATTATAATAATAGTAGGAAACTGCCTTGTGAAATAACAGTTCTTAGAACTATAACTCACTTGTCAGATGTACCACAATAAAATGCTGCAGGATTAATATTACACCTCGTATGCACAAATCCCGTCACATCAATAATATTTTTCTATTTTTTATTTAAAACGCGCATGTGCTGATAGCATTAGGTACCAGAAGTGTAAACGCCGAGACTCAAAATTAAAGTAAACTGCAAAAATTCAGTTTAATCGTAAGTATTGTACATTCAAGAGTAACTAAAGCAGAAATATAAAATATAAAGATAAGACTTTCAAGTAAATCTAATTTTTGTAAAATTATATCAATAAAATACCGTGTTTTGAAAGCGTAAAATCCTGATTCACGATTTATTTGTGTAAATAATTGTGTTGGTAACGAAAAAGGTGAGAAATTTCTTCATGCGAGGTTAGCCTTCACGAGCGGGCGTATTATTTGCCTGCGTTCGCAAATTAATTTGAAAGTTTAATAATATGATGATTTTAATAAAAAGTCATTTGATTTGAATCGAGGGCTGTTTTTGTTAATTGGAAGATTTGGAAGTTTTTGGTGATTGTGGAAAAATATCACAGCGAATTTGTTTGACAGAACGGGCAGCTGTGGACGTTTACGTGCAGTACGAGACCACATGCAAGGTAATATTAAAAATTTGCATCACCACATTTAAAGAAAAATTGAAAGAAAATTTGTACGATTTGATATTTTTAATAATGATTTTTGAATTAATAAGAGTCTCAAGTTCAAATAAAAATGTGTGCCCTTCAGCAAAAAAAATTTTTGAAAAGATAAACTTTTTACATTTTGGATCACTGGGGGCATGGAAATATGTAAATAGATAATATTTTAAATGTTAATTCTATTTAAAACGAGGCTTTTGTATACTAGTAGACAATTTGTGCGTATTATATTTTGGTATTATATTTAATGTTGGTAAATTCTGTAACTTAGGCAACTAGTAGTACAATAGATAATTAATAATTTTACATTAATTACTCTAGTATTAGCTTGCTTTATATTGAAAATAAATAAATTAATTTAAAAATTCGAAATAATAAAAGATTTTATAAACATTGATGAAGAAATCAAAGAAGTTGAAATGATTCAAGATGTTCTTGATGTAAATAGAAAGTTCAAAGTATTTAGAAGAATAAACACTCTCATCGCCTACGCACAGGCGCGTCTGACCTCCCTGGTTGCGCTTTGCTCATCTTTTTTTTTTAACTTGTTACCAACATAATATTTTATACACATAAATAAATAAATTTCTATGTACAGTATGTTACAAAAATTTTAATTAAAACAAAATAAACTTAAATTCAATAATCTTAGATTGAACAAGTTAATTAAACAATTTTTAATAATTTTTTTATTATGAAGCTATTATTATTAATTAATTATTAAAAATTGTTTAATGAACTTGTTCAATCTAAGATTATTAAATTTAATTATATATCACAAGTTAAAAAATTAGTTTATTACAAAATAATTAAAATAAGAATTTTACTGTTTCAAAACACGACAATACCTACCAACTATAGAATAATACTATGTTATAACGAGTTATTTCTGTTACTGTGTTAATACATTTGTAATCAATATTGATTTATTATAATAAATTAAATTTTAAAATAAGATTGTAATATTAATTATTATTAATTATTAATTTACCGATAACTAACAATATATCAATCTATTTTATATCGGTTCAATGCCAATTAAACAGATTTTCAACCGATTTGATCGGTTAATTGGTAATTATTGGCATATTAATTTATTAATAAAATTCCCAGCCTAGCTATAATCCAAATCTAATTATTTCAAACATCCAACATCTTTCATCAATCGAATCACCTTGCTACCGCTCGGTAGCAAATCGCAAAAAAATAAATTTAAGAATAAATATATTTAAATAAATTATTGGATAATTTATTAATTATTAAAATTATTGGAAAACTGGATAAATAAATTTATCCAAAATAATTCCAAACTTCAAAAAACTACACAGTAATGCAGATGCATCAAATTTAATTTATTCAAAATAAATCCAAATTATTACTCACAACCGGCTCGGTGGCCATATTTGGCAAAAAGCCTTGTATTTCCTGTCATTCGCCTCCACCTCTCCAATTTACGATCTTACCATTTAAACTCTATAAAACAAAATTTTCTATCAAAATTTACAGGGTGGGTGCGAATCTCTTGAAAAACGACAATATATTGACACGATAACACGACAATAAACATTGTTTAATTAATTTGTAAAATTATTTTAAAGTTTTATTTTTATTATTGTAAATTATTAATCTGTAAATTTGTAAATGTACTGTACATAAAACTTTAATTGTAAGTAAGGTGAGAACGTGAAGGTAGAGTGAGAGCTGCTGCGCTAATTTATAATTTTAATTTTGATGTTTTTAAAATAAAAGTGAAAATGTTTTCAGTTTGAAAATTTGTTTTGATTGATTAATGAAGTAATAGTTTTAAAATTTAAGATTTAGAAAGTTTGGATAATTGTGAAAGAATTTCACAAACAAAATTTGTTTGACGAACCGACGCCGGCAGATTTTAAACCCATGTGCGCTTGCAAGGTCACTTGAAAGGGAACAAGTTTGAACTTAGCAACGAGATTATTCGTGACAATTTTAAGTTTAAAAATTCAATCATACAAAGAGTCTCATTACATAAAATAATAGATTTATCCGAGCAAGGAGTGATTGAGCAAATTTTATAAATTTGTACAGCTCGGGTCATTGCAATATGGACATATGGGTAGAATAAAAGTACTGTAATAGCATCGTCTATAAATTTGTTTACCTTAAATTCAACTTAAATAATTTAGGTAACTTACAAGATACATGTTATATTATCCTTTATGCCCAGAACTGAAATTTGCTTGAGTTCTTCGTTTTTACTTGGCTACTTGATTGTGATGCAGTATTGCATCAGCTAATTTGATCTATTTAGGACGCAACGTCGAGCGCCTGGTTTCAAAAATATTTGTGGATTCTTAATACAAACTTTTATAAACACTCATTATATTTTTTGTTTATCTTAATATATGTATAATTTTATAAATAAAACTAATAAGAAACAATAGTCGATTTATTAAAGTGTATCGAGTATCAACACAGAATAATATAGTCTAAGATCCGAACTAGAAAAGTTATTCGCCAATCTGCCGATGAAATGAAAAGTATTATATATCAAATTTAATATGATATAAAATATATCGCAAATGGGTTGGCCAAAAAATTCCTGGCCAAACTATTATTAATTAAAAATTGAAAATTGAATTTTTATTAAACAGTGCGCCCATGAGTCGCACGAATAAATTTAATAGGAACCGAAAGTATGAAGCCTATATAATATGCAAACGTTGGGTTGTCTATTTTTTTCTTGGCAGAACTACTGGGTTGGCAGGTATAAACAGGTAAGTTAAACAGTAAGGTATAAACAGGTATAAACAGTTACTTCGTCCATTTCAAAAATAAATAAATTTTATATCAAAATAAGCGCTGTTTCATTGCTAACACGATGACATAAGGTTGTCTGCAAAAAATCTGGTGTGAATGAGGGTTGTCGATTTTTAAAAAGTAAAATTTTGATGCGAATGAAAACTTGCGACAAAAAGGTCCTAGCCAAGTATCCCGTGCGATTGAAGAGAACGCACAGCGTTGTAGCTGCATCGGTGTATTATTATCAGGAGCTGCTTAGTTTATAAAACATGTTATATTACATTTCAATAGGAATGTTTACGGTACCATTTACTAGTGTATCGCTATCCTTCTCTATTGAATAAACAAATAGCATGCACATTCTATTTCGTTCAAGGTGATCTGTGAGTAGCACCGCATGCAGCTACAACGCTGTGCGTCCTCTTCAATCGCACGGAATACTTGGTAAGTGTTAACATAAATAAAGTGCAAATAAATAGTGAAGCGATAAACAATATATACCGATTGTTTAAATAAATCCAGACTTATTGTTAAATAATTGTAGTGTAATTTAATATTAGTGTTCTTTTTAGTGTAGTAATTGTTTTTTTGTTATAAACCTTTTTCATATACATTTGTTTTAGCCCTTTAGAAATTAAATAAGCGTTTTAATTTTCGTTACAGTATTTTAAATCTGGGTTGTAATAGTTTTCTCTATTTCCGGTAAATTCGGTTTCCGATAAATAGTGTCATATTACCAATTTTAATTTTAATTTTGCTGAAGACAGCGTTGATTTGACGCAAAAAGAGCTCAGCTGCTGGACTCCAAGTAAAGGAGGAAGCGATGGACACTCAAATTCGTCGCTTGATGATGCCATAGTATGGTAAAAATGTTTACAACTTTACAAATTTATGCATTTTCACCCTCTTGTGAAAATTGCTGAGGTAACACAGATTATTTTATTTAGCTATGAGCTCTTCAAATTGTTTTTTAAATCGTAAATTAAAATGCTCAAATTGTTACCTTTTGTGTGGTATTTTACTTGTAACTTTCACGTGCGTGCTACACATGTGATACTGCAGCTGGTCTAACAAATTTTTCTGCGACGTATTTCAACAAATAACTAAATATTATCCCAAATTCTTCCACTTTTTAATTTTATTCACTTGCATTAATTAATTATGAAATAAACCAATCACTAACCCAAATTTAATCACTTTTAATAATTAATAATCAAAATTAAACTTATCATTTCGGGAATGACAAACATCCGTTTGTCCACTCGACGCAAAGGCGTCAGCCCAAGTCTTCTACTTCCAACTTTCAAGTCCCACTCTCTTCACTTTATATTTTTCGTTCTCCCCACCTTATTTACATAGCAAATAATTTAACAAACATTTTTATACCCAATATGATAAATAAATAAATAATAAAACAAATTCAACTTTAAAATAATTTACAAAATAAATGAATTATGATTTTTATGGTTTCGAAACACGACAATACATACGGTGTATCTATATTGTGTTAACTTTAAACATTTTAGTTCTAAAAAGTGTTGTGCATTTTTTGATTTTTCTAAAAAATTTGATTTTATTAATATCGAGTTACACTACCTTAACCACTTATCCACTGATTAGCTCAAATTTGGTTATATATATGCACTTATTCGTATGCCTTTTGACAAAAGCGTTGTGAGCTTTTAAAGGTTGTCTTGGTAAATTTTCTCCGTGGTTTGCTATTGCCTTCCTAAAAGGCAAAAGCGAGAATAAAGTTTTTACTTTATTTAAAATCAAACAGAGTATCTCGATGCATTTACACACCAACTCAAACAGTTTTTCTTTGTGGCTTTTTTAACTTATATACTGTACTATTAGCTGTGAAGTTAATATGAGCTCTACAAAAGTCTTGCAAGTCTTCTTTCCGCATGAATATTACGTATTGGTTGAAACGTTGATGGTTACTCTGGGTCTACAAATGCTTTTTTGCGCTTGGGGTTGTCGAAATAAATCCATTTTTCATAACAAGTAACAATTCTATGCAAAAAAAACTTTCGTTTAAACCGATCATGCAAAATTTTAGAAGTGGTTTTTCGCCTTTTGATGTATCTTTCTTTCAATTAAACGGTACTCATTTTCCTTCTTTTTGAATCTTTGCCAGAGCATGCAAACGATTAAAAATAGTTTGTTGGGTCACATTCAATGTTTATGTTAATATTTTTTTAATTTGTGTGAAATCATCCTCCAGTAATGCTTGCAATTTTGCATCTTTGAAATTTTATGGCTGACTTGAACGCTCCTCGTCTTTCACATCAAAATCACTATAAGCTTCAGCTATATATCTATGAGCTTCAGCTGCACTTTTTCCACAATTAAAAAAGAAAAGTAGAACTTTGCCAAAAATCTGTTTAATTGACTCAAATTTTCACAGTTTCGACTCTATGGCAAACTACGTTTCTTGCACAATAACAATTACAAACAACTTTTTATGGTGTATGTTTACTCTTCAAAATGACATAGCTGCCTTGCCCAATACCAACAAACGTATTAGTAACGCTATCTGTTAGCAAAACCCGTATTATTAATTTGTGCACCTAATATTTTTTTCTAAAAATATTACAAAAGTTTATTTGGAAACAATAGATTTAATAAACAATCCAGATAGATTTGAGTAGTAGAACAAAGTGGAAAGAGATTATATCTTTTTGACTAAGTACCTAAAATATGTAGTATAAACAAAAATGTGTAAACAATTTAATAAAACTTATTTTGTTTTGGGAAAGCACAGTCCTATCGCCTTTCCCGTGCCAACACCACTGGCGGAAGTGAATATAACTATAAAATTTTTAATTTTTAAATTTTGAAGACTAAATCGATTGAAATAGATAAAAACTAAACAAATGTAGTTAACGTAAACTTTGAAACTCTGCTTGGCATGAACTGATATTAGGCGTAGGTTTTAAACACTATGCAGTTTTTAATAATTTTTTTTTATTTTGGTCGAATTTTAAAGATATCGACAGTAACTAAAATGTCTACTCTCAATTTGTTGAAAACGGCTGAGCATCTACACTTGATATTTTAAACTTTTGTTGGTGCCTATCTCCAGTAGGCTTCTACATAAACATTTTTTTTTTATAAAAGCTCTGTTGCAATCTGCCGGTGACACCATATTATTATTATATTCCCGTTACAATAAATTGCAATAATTAATATCTTTGTAATATAAAGGTATTATTTGAAAATTTAATAGATGTGCAATCGACAGTGCACATTAATCCAACTTAATTTCAAATTTTCTTTTATTGAATTTTAAGTGAAAAATATTAAATAGTATTTGAAATGTAATATTAAAATAACAGTTGCAATATTAATTGAAATGTCTTGATAACAAGCCAAACAATTGTAATATAAGCTGCAATTTTCTGAGTAAACAATAAGCTAATAGTCTAAAGTCAACCCTCAAGGCAGGAATATCTAGTAATCCGGCGACAGACAATTACCAGCATCGTTACCGATAAATTACCGCTCCAACAACTGCTGTAATTATATTCTTGAAAGCGTATAACTCAACAATCTCATTGTCAGATCTTCAATTCTCTTGTGTAAATTGCTTTAATATATTAATTATTCATTTCAACCAAGAATTATTATTGATTTTTCAAAATTATATTTGCCGACATCAATCGATTTCTAATTAAAAGATAAAATGCTTAGTTATTAAATAAGTTTGTTACTTTTCGGAATAGAATCGTTTCTTTTTCTTTCGTTTTTACAATTTTTACTACAAAAATTTTGTAACTTTATTTGAAAGTTGATTAATCCAGAAGGCAATGAAATCAGAAGGAAAATAGACTATCAGCTTCGAATTTTCCCATTTCGAGGTATAATACTGTAAACCCGCAATCTACTCCGGTCATCTTTCATTACATTCGTGATATTGTTGGAGAATAGCATTATCTGGGCTTACTGCTGTAATAGTTCATTTCTAATACGGACAATAAATTTCGTTTACAAAAAATAATAATAGAAAATGATAATTACAAGGAAACAAAAAATTCGAGTTGACGGATTCATTGGATTTTGCAATCGTACAATAATAAACGATTTCTTAATTCTTAACTTTTATTAAATAAACTTTTAATCAAAGCTATCACGAATTTAGACAACCTGAAGAAAATAAATCGTAAAAGCAGGTTTTCTGAAAACAAGTAGGTACATGAATGGTACACGGAAGGAAGTGGCCATTACTCTTCTATACAGCACGAAAAGTTCCGGTTTTTTCCTATCAACCACTACTAAGTAATGTTATAAGATGAAAAGACCAACTATTAATTTTGAAACTTTCTTATTACATCATTGTTTAATTTTTACACTATTGGCTTGAAAAGAATGAAATTAGATAATTATTTAAAATCAGGTTTTACTACTTAAAAAGTCAGAATTTTAAATTCAAACCGTAAAACTTGATTGTGTGGAAATGAAAATTTTTTTTAGTAAAAAAGTAAAACTCCATGACATTTTATAAAATATAAAATTAAATGGTAAGTAACCTTTAATATACTTGAACAGATTTATTTTCCAAGACATTTGGTTTTTACTCCCTCTAAGAATTGCATTTTGCTCATCTATAGAATATATTCGAGTCGTAAACGGAAGTAAGAGAAAAACTACGACTGAATCAACTATCTGTTTAACGACCTAAATAAAAGAGTTTTGGACGGCTAAATGGAATCTGCAGCTTATCCTCTCTCAGACTCCTCCCGCTCCATTACAGAACGGCTTCCGTTTCTCTAAACCATTTTAACATCTTCACAATAACGTGATTTCTCTACTCGATTTGTATTTATATATTTTATTATTTTTAATTTACCGTACGTTAGATAAATAATAATGCAGGTACGGACATATATTTTTCGCATAAAAAAAAGCGAATGAATTTTGAATGAAATTAAAAAAAAGTTTAAAAGTTTAAACTTTCAATAAAAATGCTATTATATAAGAAATTCGAATAAAGTACATTATTTACAAGTTAGAAAGTGTCAAAATACATTAGGAGCTTTTTCTTTTATTTTATGTAGCATATAAAATAGCAATTCACTGAAGCGATTTTCATGGTGTATGTAGATAGAGTGTGAAGAAAAAGTTATTTTCGGCATTGTGAGACGAGGAAGACCTCCCGAGTTAGTTAAATGGTGTGGTAACTAACGTGTTGTATCAGACTATAAAATACAAATGTCAAATATTTCCTTTGGAATTATTTTACACTGCAGAATAATTTAAAATATTTTCCGGCTTTTTAAAACTGCATCCGGTTATAATCCATAAAAATATTTTATTTGCCATTTATGATATCGTAGACATGCCATTTTGATAAAATATAATTTGTAAGAATTAAAAACAAATTGGGAATAATAAGTTAAATATATTTGTGACGCAACATCTTAAGTGATCTCGGAAACGAAAAGTTAAAGGACTTGGCAATTTTCCGCAATCCTCTAGGATCTAGTAGTCCGGATCGCTTTACCCATCGTGTTGATGTGTTAACTCCATCTAAATTGCTTCCCTACTTAATGGATTTTTTGGGTAAAATGTAGAAAGTTGGCAAAGGCGGAAACTTAGTAGAAGGAAATAAAATAACTCTAAGAATAACTTTTTCTCTGCATTATCTATCAAGGAAGTATTTATCCTGTTTATAGCTTTTAGTAGTAGTGATTTATTTAGAAAATTACTTTTCCAACACAAAGAAAAGTCGTTAATAAGTTTCTAAAACCTAACACTAATTTTTACTTCATTTAATAAAAAAAAATGTCTGGACTCGTGATATAAAAAAATATATACAATAAAAAAGTTATTATACACTTGAGAACATTATAAACACAAGTTACCAGTATGTTGATACAATGAATCTATTGTGAATTTGTAACGAGCATTACAATAAAGTAAGGGTGTAGAAATTGAAGGGGTAGTTTGAAACCGCACACTAAAATTATGGTAATTGTAAGAGGGAGTTTTTGGTGAACTATGTTCGTGTATCATTACTTTGATTTCTTCATTACGTGTAAATAAGAAAGAAAATGTTTAATAATTATAATTTTATTTTTTCCAGAACAAAGAAATTACATTTATACAATGTAATACTTACATGTATACTTTTACAATGTAAAAGTTGATGTGTTTAGTAAAAACTGAATATAAAACTTAGAAATCATTGAAAAATATACTTGCGAAATGTTGCACCAAACCGAAGAGCGTATCTACGTTGAAATAACAATTTTATTAATATTCTAACATAACAAGAAAAACAATACGAAGATTTTTTTGTCTAGGAAAAGACCTAAAATATTAATATTTTCCCGTCTCTACCGTAAAGAATAAGTATTGAGAATACATTAAAAAAATAAAATGTGGTGTCGTGGGACACCAGATAGGAACGAAGTACCTTATTACATAAATATTAATTTCGAGTTCTAGTCGAGGTAAAAAATAAATAATTATTCGGATATAAATATTTTATTACGATTTGTTATCGATAAAAATCAAAAACTACTTTACAAAATTGCCAAAATAGCGATTTCAGCATGTGTCAAAGTCAATGTAAATCCGCAATCATCGCGGTCATCCTTGAAGTTTTCGAAATTTTTTTTGCACATTCGGCTTTAGATAATTTTTTGCATCTGAGTGGCATTTTTCAAAATCGATTTATTTTTAATTTTGGGGGTCTTATTTTCGGCGGAAAATTTTTAAAATTAATTTTTAAAATTATTAAATTATATTTTTTTAAATTATTCGTCGGTTTAACAATTTTAACGCGTTCTTAATTCGCAATACGCAAGGAGTAGCTTATATAGGGTATCACTATCAATTATAACAATACCCATTGTGGCGTAGAGCGAAGGGCTCTTTCTACACATTTTAGCCGAGGGATCGAATCCCGGTGAAGGCAACTTTTTTTCTAGAGAAATTTGCAAACCTATGACTCGTGTTTTCCGAATATGTACTAATGCTGAGCAGATGTTCCACTTTTGACCACCAGATGGTATAATTTATTATCAAACGATATAAAAATCTTACGCATTTTCGTTACGGACGTTTTTTTCCGATTAGGGTACCCCCTTCGCATCCTCCCATAAGAAACTTCGTTCCAAAAATTGTGATGTGAAAAGAGTATAAAGTCGAACTGTGTAATCTTCCACCATATCACCTGAATAGTTCATCAAATTGAACTAAAATGTTTATCTTTTCTTAATTTTAATAAAGAATTATTTTTTTAATTTTTTTTTTTTTTAATAAAACCACGCAAAAAATTTAATTCTTTAAAACTTTGATCGTTACTCTTTTTCTACGATTGATATATTTTGTGAATTTGGCAAGACTATCGACAAAAAGAAAAAAATTAACGTAGACCCAGAGTACACTATAGTGTACTTTTTATTAAATAATTTTTTTAAATTATTTTGCAGTTGGCAACAAACTTATATGCTAGATAGCAATCATTTTTCAATGAAAGAACTACGAGGAATTCAATAATTTTTTTTTCTAAAAATGATTGCTATCTAGCATATAAGTTTGTTACAAACTTCAAAATAATTTAATAAAACGTGAGTACACTATAGTGTACCCTGGGTTTTGAAAGGGTTAATGATCATTTATGCGTTCAACTTTAAGATAAGCGAATTAATGAAGTAATTTAATTTTTCTTCTTTTATAGGTGCAAGTCAAAATATATCGATCATAGACGTAAAATGGTAATGATCAAAGTTGTAGAGTATTTAATTTCCTTACTGTTTGGTTATGATCACTTTTAGACAAAAGTTTTTTTTTTAATTATTAAAATTTTTAAAATTATTAAATTACATTTTTTTTAAATTATTCGTCGGTTTAACAATTTTAACGCGTTCTTAATTCGCAATACGCAAAGAGTAGCTTACATAGCCTATTACTATTACTTTTAACGAGACTCATTTTGGCGTTAAGCAAAAAGACTCCGCCTATACATTGGTTAGTCGATGGTTCAAATCCAGATGAAGGCGTCTTTTTTTTAGATAAATTTGCAAACCTATGACTCGTGGTTTCCGAATATTATATTAAACTAGGTGGAAAGCCCGTCCGCAGACGGGAAGATAGACGGTGGATCTCTTTTTTAGCGCGTTTTAATTAAAAAATTCTTAATGCTCACCTAAGATCGACTGGTTTTGAAGTTTTCTCTTTTACTTTGTTTTTATTAATTTGATTTTGAAATAATTCCGGTTTTCTTTATTATATTTTATTTTGACCGGATGAAAAATTATTATCTAATAATTCTGTTATAATAAAAATATATTCAATTTCCGATTATGAATAATTCCGGTTTTGTTTATTTATAGTAAAATTTTCTTTATTATCTATAGTAAAATTTGAACGAATCAAAAATTATTATTAGATAATTCTGTTGTTAACCACGCTCCTCCATGCGCCCCTCCAAAAATTTTGCCAAAATTTTGACACGCTGTAGCAGGAGTGAGCTGGGATTTTATATATTAGGAAGGAAGGATAATTAATACGCAAACACAAGACACGCTTAGATCTAATGTACTAATACTGATTAAATGTTCCACTTTTAACCACCAGATGGTATAATTATCGAACGATAGAAAAATCTTACGCATTTTCGTTACGGGCGTTTTTTGCCGATTAGGGTACCCCTCCGCATCCTCCCATAAGGAACTTCGTTCCAAAAATGAATTTTTAAGTCTATGATGTGGTAGTTAGTAATAATGTAATGTTAAAATAAACAAACTAAAACATATTATTAAAATAATGAATTTTAACTATTTAGTAAAGATACTTTACTAAAATTTTACTAATAATATGTTTATTTAATGTCTGTTTATCAAATCAGCCAGCTGATATCTTTTTAACCTATGCACTAATTAACTCAGTAATTTGCCATTGCCTGCCAAGAGGGAACGGTTAGAATTTAGTTCTTGCTCCACTTGAGCTCGAACCAGAGCTTTCTGTTTTTGTTTAATATCGATGAATTTAATATAAAAGGCTAAATATTTAATATAAGGTCCTCTAATATAAATGGCTTTTCAACAAGAACTTTGTTTTTAAATTTCAAATAAAACTTATATTGTGAATAAAAGTTCTACATTTCTTTATTGATATATTCTGTACAAAGTCCACCATTTATGAATAAAAAATAATATCAGACAAATGTCCACAAAGACCAACATAGACGTCGATCAGCCGCAACCTAAAAAAACTTCTGATTGGTCAACTTTTTTACCAACCTAAAAAATATTACAATTGATCAAGTTCCTCGCACATTAAAGTACAAACTAATCCAGTTTTGCTCACCAATCGAGTTGCTTGCTAATAAAGTTACATTTAGTTCGACTTGATAGCAATTCTACTTATTATAACAGTATCCACCTATTAAAAGTAAATTAAATAATTACATACAAAACTTTATTTTCTTGTCTCTGCTTAGTAAGTTTTCTTTTACCAACCTAAAGAAAGATCTGATTGATCGACTTTGTTTATCAACTATTCTCCTTATAATTAATTTTACAAGACAGAACTCTTTACTATCTCTAAAGATTTTTACCTTGCTTAGCTTTTCTCTCGTCGTAGAGCAGTGAGCTCTTCTTTCAGAAGTAAGTTCCTGCGACAAATCCCTACTGTCAAATTGGAAAGAAAAATGCTCTTTTTTAGGCAAACTAAATTCAATTCGTTTTTGAAAGATGAAATTTAGTAGGTGACAGTTTCCCCCTTTAGCAGCTTTAAATTTTTGATGTATTGTGTGAATTCGTAAATTTAGATGCACATTTACTATCATCAAACGTACTCGAGCTAACATCTAATTTTATTAATCTTAATGGTGTTAATGTGTTAGCAAAAATTTGTACAAAATAAATCAATTTAATGTTCAATAAAAATTTTTATGTCCGACTGCATTATAATGACAAGATTATAATATCACTTAGCGGCTACAAGGTATTATTTTATGGTACTAGTCAATGTCAAAGAAATAAATGTTAAAATTAATATCATAGTTTTATTTAATTTTAATATTTTAATTTAACAGAAAAGGAAAAACTATAAACTAAACCAACTAAAAACAATTACATTAATTAGTACTTTGGTTATAATAATTATAGGTATATCTGCATACTTTTTCTCTCTTTATTTTCAAGTAGGGATAATACTAGAAAAATTGCTTATGTCTATTCTTTTGTTTAAATTAATTGTGGTCCGCAGCATTGAGTATTTAGTCCATAAGCTAGATATCTTGTAAGACGCGAGATTAGTGTTAAAATATGCCAATATAGTATTTTCTGTGGTTTTCAATATTTTTAATTTTAAACACTCCTTTTTAGTATTTGCGACGTAAGTTTCTTCATACAAATGCTTCGACTTGGTTGGAAGAAGCGATTCTTTAGCTTTTGACGCTATTTCTGCGATTTCTTCTATTATTTTTGTTACACACAGAAATGTATGCGACTCGAAACAATTTCACACAATTTTAAAACAAATCAATAAACAACTTACAGTAACCAGGAGCAATAAAATAAGCACTCTTTGAAATTATACAATTTTTAAATGTCAAAGTGAGTTTTCTAATATCATGTTAATTACAAAAGAAAATCTTCTATGGTGCAGTCAAACATAAAACTATGTATGGCATTTGCACATAATTAGGCTTTTTGGATTCAGCCTATTCATTGACCTCGCTCGCAAGCTTGCTCTGCCATAAACCATAGGTTTGGTCAGATAAAAAACTATATTATGTACTGTATTATTTGGTTCTTTAATTTGAATTACCGCCTTTTCAAATCAAAGTTACAAACCAAACCAAAGCTGTGATCGTCCAACAAACCTCGCACGTTGTGATCTCCCCTCGTAATAGCACTTACAAGTCCTTTTAAATTTGCGGATGGCTCTTTGAATGCTAACGTAGTTACCTTGCTTACTAACCTCAAACTTAAACACATATGTCCAGTGACGTAACCACTGCTAGGACACCTGAAGGAATAATTAGTACACACAAATTAAATAAAACACAGGATTCGGTTTAACGATGAATATATATTTAACCGAAAAGAAAAAGGTAGTCCGACAACCAATTTACCAGCAAAGTTAATCTCCTTGATATCATGTAATTCAGAATACTTTAGTTTGAAATTTGATTTAATAACTGTTCGATAGTTAATCCCTCTGATCGTAATGTTTTCTAATCGATTTTTCATATTTAATGACCAACCACAACCTATTCATGTATGCATTTCGATGTTCAACTCAATTGGTTTTATATTTTGTAAGACCTTTAAATAATAAACCTTATTTTCTAAATTATCCGCTCTTATATTTATTACCTCGTCACTTAAGCTAAGATGGTCACCTATTGCTCTTATTGCCAATTGGTCATTTTCTTAAATCTAAATAAGTCGTATGTACTTAACTAAATAAATTCCCCATACTTAAACTAGCATATAATCATAGCCGCAAATAATCATGAAGAACTTTATTAACACATTATTTAATATTGTTTTTCAATTGGTATTACCTTTTATTTGGTCAATTGTTGTTATTTTACATGTATTCAACTGTTATTAATTTAAATGTATTCGATTGTTACTATCTTATATGTGGTCGCAAGTAATCATAAGGAACATTGTTAAAATTATCAATAACTGTCCTGAAATAGCATAATTTGGTAAGATATCATTTAGATATTTGAAAAAAAGAAAATCAAGCAATATGTCGCCGAAAATGGCTGACGATTTCTGGTCCTTTTGCGGTTATTCTTGTCAAAGATCACCCATTACTACGACATATTGCCATCGCCATCTTATGATTTTAAGCGTCCACTCAACCTGTTGCGCAATTCATCTAAATTAAATTATCCTACTATAAATATATTTTCCACTTCAAACACCCGCCTTCATTAAATTACCTTCAACAACTCCTCTTACGTCTTAACCAAACCAACCATACCAATGGTATGCCATTGATAACACATTATATGAATAATCAATCTCTTCCATTACATAATCCCACTCCCGTTTTAAATGATAATAATATTAAATCACAATCTCGAACAGTAATTAAATCTTATAACTGAAGATAAATTAATAAAAACTTAGATTCAACCTCGTATGTAAAAATTACCTAACCACGCGACTGTGAACAATTATTACTTGAAATTTTAACGTAATCCTGTATTAAATTCTTTTAGATAAATAAATCAAATATTTTAACTTACGTATTTTAAATCTGTTGATAACTAAAATATTTTATAAATTCAATTATTTAATAACCTTCTCTTAAACATCTCAAGCACTAAAATCACCCACAACCTCCTGTCTCGACGTACAAAAATCTAAAGGCTTTGTTCCTTCTCTAACGGTAAAATCTAACGGAAACTCCTACTACTTGCGTTTAAAATCCGTTGTTGCCAAATCGTTGTATTTTAAAGTAACCAACATGAACTAAATTTAAAATTTCGCGCCCATTATATTCAAATTCAAATTTACAATATTACAGTACTTATACGATAAATAGCTATAAATTAAAAAGCACTTTGAAATTTTATTATAATGTTTCTTTGAAATACTTGCTGCATGGTACGCTACTGGCTGAATATGATCTGCTCATTCTCGTTCATTGTTGTCGGCGGTTTGCGTATTTGCTATCCATACGTGGCTACGTGCTATGATATAGACTCCCGGCTAACGTTGGAAAATTATTATCTTCCCAATTGTTAAACAAAATTGCTCTTCGTATTCTACACAAAAATCTAAGAGTGTTGTGATTATTCACACAAAATAATTATTTCAGTTTAGGTAAGTAATTTCAATTTATAATTTGTTAAAACTAAGCTTTCAATATGGCGACGCGTCCTTTCATAAAAATCACAATCTGCTTCGGAATTTTTAATAATAAAAATTCAATTTCAGAAATCAATCTAATTCCGCAAATGATGTTTTCTTCAACGTAACGAAAATCTCCGTTTTTCAATCCGAAACTCGTCTTTCACAACAACTTGTGAAAATTTTTACTCACAAAAAAACGCAGAACTGACTTACTTGGACGATCTTCGCCCGTCCAGTCTTCACACTCCTCTGCTTGCAACGCCAATTTTTTAAAACCCTGCTTCAAACTTGAAGACACAAAATTCCAAATCGTAACTTAAATTTTTGTACACATTGTTGAACATTTTTTCAAACCACAGCACGCCATACAAGTTATCGTGTTTAAAGTTGATGTATGATTGTGTTTAACATAAAATTATTCTGCGTGTTTCATCTCTCAAAAATTTGCTACCTCTATCAAAACGAAGCGCCGGTTACTGACTGTTAAAAGTCCGAAAATAGAGTTTGTTACAAAAACCCACCTCAATACAATATAGTATTATCGTATCTATTAAGTTAGTATAAATAGTCCCATCAACATCAATATGAAAAAAATATTTTTTTTATTTTCTATTCAATGTGATAAGATGTGACATCCAAAAGAAATGGTGTAAAACTATAATTAAAAAAAATCATTTTATATTTATCTTTTACTTATGGTTAAACTCATGCTTAAACTTAGGACATGTGAGAAAATCTTAGTTTAAAATGAACGCAGCAACTCGAAAAACTTTGGGAACCACTAAACTATAGTAGTAGTTGCAAATGGCAGACATCTGAAGTAAGAACATACTGGAACGAATAATCTACATACTAAGTTTTTGCTCTTATTATTACATTTGTACCGTGTTACAATTGTCTCCAGTCTCCCTTGCAGGCTTAACAAACCCGGAGGCCGGAGACATTTTAATTGCATGGAAAAACTATTTAAAATCATTAATTGACCCGATTAATTATTAATTAAACAAACTTTTTATAATTGCACTTCAATTAACTCTACTACAAAGTGACAAGTAACCGGTTATACTTAAAGCACCGCCGAGTGGAAACGAGTAAAATTTATTTAAAGATCTCTAAGATAAAATATAAGTAGGACTAAAATTACATATTTAAACATTTAATATTTGTATTTTTGTTAATAACACAACTAACCGTTATTATCGACTGAATATTTTTTCTTAATTTGTAGATGTATAGTGCGTAACTTGTTTGGTGTGCATCTCGATTGGTGTGGAATTTGATTGTTTGCCATATTGTTTTAGGCTGAAACAAGAAATAGATCAATAAGAGATTGTTTGAGTTTGGTAAAAAAAGTTGCCCAAGAAAAGTGGTTACAGAAGGAGAGACAGAGTTTTGCATATAATTCTAATGTTTTTAAATTCACTAATAAGTAAACACCGTGGAACACAATTGATGTGAAACTCAATTTGATTGCCATATTTAATCTACATAATTAATTAACTAAAATGGAGATACGAAATAATAAAATATTTTTAATTACTACCTTGACTAGGTTGGTAGGTTCAAATGACCTACACCCAATTATCTACTAACTAGATTATAACTTTTTATTATCTAAAATTAACGACTTTCGAGTTCTAGATTAAATTAATTAAATATATGTTTTAGGTATTTAAAAACTGATAGGAAATTTAACAGATTGCAACTTTGGTCTAACAATATTTTACAAAAAGCTAATTTATTTCACGGAAAATTCGACATGAAAATTTAAAATTATCTTAAAATATATTAGTTTAGAGGTTGTATTCCAAAGCTATATATTCTAGATACACAGAACAAATACTGTAAATCTCTGGTAAGTGAAAATTGAAAAAAATTAAGCTTTGGACTGACTTGCAACAAAATTTTATGTAACAACGGAAGTAATGCAATATGAATTGATTTGACAAGACAAAAAACCTTTTAAGTATACAAATAAGGGATAAATCTATCAAAAAGAAATTGTGAGTCATGATAAACAATAAATCACATAAAAATGAAAATATACATAGCCAACAACAACTTTGTCCGTAAGTTTGGGCAGTTTTTGTTTATTAATGATGGTCATTTCAATATGAAAAGAATCTGAAAGAAAACCCCGACCCAATATCGGTTTAATTATGCCATAATACAGCGCAATTACTTTCAGTAGATGGAGATAATGGAGCATATTGTTCATCATAAATTTGTTTTGTCAGTTATTAATGTTCATTATATCGTGGAACTAACCACTCTACGAATGGATCAGTTTTGATAATATTCAATTTATTAATAACTTAACAAATTATCATTACATAATTTTTATTCATTAACAAATTTAAGTATCTGATAGGCAATAATCAAATTTAAAGAGCGCACTGGGAATATTATTTTGAAAGTACTCGATTTAAATTCACTTTGATTTTGCTATTATAAAATCACGTCGCATTTAAAAAGCAGAATTTTTATTTAAAATTCCACTATGGTTGTATAGAAAAGTCGTATATAAAATAAACGTTACTGCCTCTATAAAGAGTCATTTAACGCTAAAGACACTAAAATAAGCAGAAAACCAAGTCAACAGACACTCGGGATTTGATGAACTCTATTTATGTCATTATTTGTTCGCATTTATTATATATGATCTCGACGCGCTCTACAAGAAAATTCTTAACATTTTTTAATCACGACAAACTTTTGTAAGTACGTTAATTACGGCCCCAGTATCGGATGATATCTTTTTAAACATAACGAGTTTGCTAGGCCGTCGAGTATAGTTTGCATAATTTATACTCTCATTAGCAAGACAAAAATAAGAATTCCCTGAACACCCCTTTTTTAGTTTGTCTGCAGAAAAATATACTAAAACCTTATCCAAAATTATTTAAATAATTACGACATTTTTATCTTACAATTATTAATTTTTAGAAAAACATAAAAAGATAATCTCTAAATATTATTATTTAGAAAATTTAGAAAAGAATTAATTGTTAAGAGAATTTGTTAAAACGAAAATCTTTCTTTTGTTTCGAGATATAATGTAATCGCAATAAATCTAAAGGAAATCTCTATTTTTGGGGAAGTACACTTTTTTAATACGTTTTCATTTCTTTAAAAGGTTTTCGCAACAACCAGAGTGTAATTATGCCACACAATAAGGGGACATTAATAATTTCTTCTTTGTTTTGTTCTCACGCGCTTCTTTCGAATAGAATTTAAAATTATGATGCGCAATATAAATTTCGAAACTGTCAAAAAGTTAACTCTTTCATTCTTATATTTGCTTGAATTGGAAAGCTTTTAAGACAGTTTACAATTTGTCGGTGCAATAAGTCATTCTAAATTGGAAATTATGAGGCACATTTTTTGAGAAAAACTTTCTTGAGTTTAACTTGTTTAGAAAAGTAAACATGAGATGATATTAAAAGAATTAAATAGGTAGAAAGTATCTTAAAATATTTTACAAAACAAATAAGCGGATGTACTGTGAAAAAAATTAATTAAAATTAAAATTCTTGTGAGAAGGCTGCATTGTTTGTTTAAATCAGGATTTTTCCATTTCTACATTAATTGTAACTAGTAATTTATTGTAGTGCTAGGCATTCCTATAATAATTTATTTTAGTCAGACTCCTGGAAGAGTCATTAAGTGAGTCGTGTAAAATTAAAACCGGACATGTCATATTTTTAAGGAAAATAATGTAAGTTTCTGATAAACTGCTCTGCTATTTAAAAATACATTTAGGTTACGAAAGCCTTTATTTACGATTAAAATGGGAGTAAAAAATGAGCAAGGTAAATAAAAGTTAATCTGACTTGAATCATGTAAAATACTTTGGATAAACAAAAAACTAAGATATGCAAGCACAGATTATTATAGCTTTATAACTATAATAGAGAGTTTTGAAGGGCTGCGTGGGTCTCTCAATGAGATTTCAGACACACATTTGGTAAGAGAAAACATAAAACGGAAGGGATGGATGACCAACTTACTTCAACTGATCAACGAGAGAAGAAAGATGAAAAAACGACGTGATAGCATTTGGGAACATCCAAAGACAAGTGAGAAGAGAAATAAGAACAGCAAAGGAAAACTGGATGAGGCTGCAATGCAAAGAAATAGAAGACCTGGAAGGAAATACGATGTGTTCAATATGCATAAGAAAGTCAAGGAAGCTGCTGGAATATATAGATCCAACACAATAGGAAAACTACAAGATAAAAACGGCAGAATTATAATAGAATGCATGGAAAGCATACATACATAACCGAACTTTTTGAGGACAACAGAGTAGAACATCCAGAAGAGTACTGTTGTCCAGACAGCTTACCAATCACAAAAGATGAGGTCAGAGAGACGGTTACAAAACTCAAAAAGGGCAAATCTCCTGAACCAGATAGAGTTTGCGTTGAGTTTCTTAAATTGTTAGATGATGAAGGCACCTCCTGGATGACAAAGATATTCAACACAAACCATAAACAGGGGGAAACAAAATTTTACACATTGAACAAAAAAGTAAAAAACTGAAATTTTTGGAAACTATGGAAATTAATAAATTAAAATATTCATCTTCATTACTAAATAGTCAATTTGATTTAAATAACTCACTCCTACTAAACATTTTTAATAAATAATACTCTCTCCCCCCCCTTCTAACTTACCCTACATCTACTTACATTATTTCTCTTTTATATTAAATATATCCCTACTTTTTAGTAAATTCACACAAAAATATACCTTTTTTTAATATCCCCCTCTTACCCTCACCCCTTTCTCTTGCAATTTGGACGATAAATACGGAAATTTTCTCGTTTCTCTTTTTAGTTCATCACCTGATGATGCCATAGTATGGTGAAAACGTTTGCGATAATATACATACGGTGTATTTATATTGTGTTAACTTAAACATTTTAGTTCTAAAAAGTGTTTGTGCATTTTTTAATTTATTCTAAAAGTTTGATATGATAAATATTCTCCAGTGAAGAAATACCAGGAATATGGTTGAAGTCAACATTCATACTTCTATCAAAGAAATCAAATGCCAAGCACTGCGGTGATTTCCAGACCATAAGCCTAATGAACCACCTCTTGAAACTGTTTCTGAAAATAATTTATTCACAAGCGAATTTTTAAGATATGCAAAGAACAAATAGGTGGTAAACAGTTTGATTTAGCAAAAAATTCACAAGTGTATCTTAAATGTGAACATTTGTCTATAAGACTAAAATCTGCATCTCTTATTGCAAGATGTCCAGAAATTTTATAAGAAATTTTGCAAGAACCCAAATAAACTGAGACAAGATTAATTTATATTTCGATTTTCTGTAAGTTATATTCCACGTCCTAAGCGTTCTCGAAATGACACAAAACCTAAGAAAAGATCAATTTCCTACTTTGTTCAGAAAAAAAAATGGTAGTGACATTATAACGTTTGTAGAAGTCCATTCTTGCAATAGTGTACTTTTCTTTGTCTTCCAACATCTCTGCGTCCCCGTTGTTAGAATCTGTATGCTTGAAGGGGTATTCTATGTTCTTCCATCCTTTCCAGGTGTTCTTCCCATTTTGAATGATTTTCGACTATTTTATCGTTCAGATTATAGACTTGGAGATCACCTCTTATGTCGTCGTTCCTGATTCGATCTAATCTTGTTATATTTTTGAACCATCTAAAGAATTTCATTTTTGCTAATTGAATTTTAGAATTTTATTTTTTGGTTGTAATATTGTAAAATTGAATTTAAATATAATCGGCGCGAATTTTAAATTCTAGTTCATTTAATTTTACACTAAAAGTTAGTTGGTTAAAATAAACCGTTACTAGTTTTATGACACCGGGGTCCGGGGTAAGGTAGTTTTTTGAAGGATCAGATGGGGAGCCATTATTACTTGAACATCGAAAGAAGAAGGTTGATCTTAGTAAAACCAGTGGTGTCAAACTTATTCAGTAATTTGAATTTAAATTTATTTAAATAGGATCGTAGCCATCAACATAATTAAAGTACATAAGTTCAAAATATTTGATTTATCTTTCTAAAAGAATATGATACAGAATTACGTTAGAAATTTATGTAATAAAATATCAACCACGCGGTCAAGTATAAATATTTATTATAACTAAAAATTTTATTGCAAACAAAAAGTTAGTAAATATAGCCGCTAATTCGAGTTATTAGTCGTTAATACAGTGTTTATTGGTTAGAAAAACTAGTGGAATAGTGGTGAGAGTTTTAATTTCTTCCAGGATCGTGGAAAAACATATTTACCATAGGTTTGCTAAATTGAGGTTAGAATGGAATGATGCAACGAACACCACCTCCCAAGAGGAATGATACACCCCAAGTGGTGGGTATCCATAATGAAATATTACGAACAAATCAAGCAATATTACCGAACGCCTCTACCTATTATGATAACGGTACAAGTTTATTGTCAAATCAACAACAGCCAGGACCGTACTTGCCACAAACGCAACAAACCCCTTTAATGTATTACAACCAAAACTATCAGTCACTACCGGGGCCCTACCAGCATCATGAAATAGCAAGCGCCAACTATTATTTACCCCAACAGGAATTAATGAATCCTAATAATTACGGGTTACCTGCTACAACTCAGAAAGCGCAAATAGCACCACATAGCGAACATGAGTGGAATACCACAAAATACAAAAAAAGACCACGTCAAAGCGAAAGTCCAGAATTTAGAGGAAGAATGAAAAGACAAACCACCCTAAGTGATTATTGGCTTAGTAAACCTATATCGACTTCCAATGCATTCCAGGTTTTGGAGAGTAAGGATGACGGTGAAAATAAGGATGAAGATGATGACGGAGAAAAAGAACAAGAAGTAACCTCAGTAATGGAAGCAAAAAAGCCACCACCTATATTTGTGGATGGCGTTGAATGCATAGAACCTCTAACTGAACTACTAAAGAGGTGCGCACCAAATGGATACACTATCAAATCTTTACACAATAACCAGGTGAGAATACAACCAAATACTTCTAAAAACTATACAGATATTGTAAAAGCCCTCACCGAGAAAAAAACGCATTTCCATACCTACCAATTGAAAGAAGATCGTACCTTTCGGGTAGTAATACGTAATATACACCCTACTACAAACCTAGAGATCCTCAAAGAGGAAATTGAAGCCAAAGGACATACAGTAAGAAACATTTCTGGTATTAGACGAAAAGGTACAAAAGATTTGCTACCTATGTTCAATGTCGAGCTAACAACGAAACCAAACAACAAAGAAATTTACAACATTAAAAATCTGGGAAATGTTATAGTTACAGTAGAGCCTCCTTACCCTAAACGGGAGGTCCCTCAGTGCATCCGATGCCAACGTTTTGGACACACAAAAAAATACTGTCACCAGAGACCACGGTGTGTTAAGTGCACTGGCGATCATGCAACCGAAGATTGCCCACGAAAGGAAAGAGACGGGCAAGTACAGTGTACGAACTGTAACAATAATCACCCCGCCAACTACAGAGGTTGCTCGGTGTATAAGGAGCTCCAAAAACAAAGATACCCTACACTACGGAAGAAACAAATCAACGAACCACTCATGACAGCAAATTTTCCACCTCTTCCAAATAGAAATCAAACCCAACCTAGAATCTCCTATTCCCAAATAACTGAAAACAACATCCAGTCCCACCAACTTTTCAAAAATCCGCAGCAGAGTCAAATGATACCGGTTATCCAACAACAATCACAAAATAATCTCGAGCAAATGATCACAAAAATGATGGAGAAGATGGACAAGATGCTCGATCTCCTAATAGCCATGATTGGAAAGATGTAATGGAAAGTAACCATAAACTAAAAATTTCAATCTGGAACGCCAACGGCTTGGTCCATCATGGCCAAGAAATCAAATATTTTATTACAAACCACAACTTGGATGTCATGCTTATATCAGAAACACATATGACTGAAAAAAGTTATATAAAAATCCCAAAATATTCTATATACTGTACCAATCATCCCGGAGGAAGAGCTCGAGGAGGAACAGCAGTGATTATCAAAAATAACATCAAGCACCATGAGATAACCAACTACAGCGAACATAACCTTCAGGCTACAGCTGTGGAAATAGCAGACTGGAATGGTAAACTGATCCTAGCAGCAGTGTACTGCCCTCCTAATGTAACCATCAAAAGAGAAAACTTCGAAACTTTCTTTGAAACTCTTGGACACAGATTTATGGCTGGAGGAGATTTTAATGCTAAACACGATCACTGGGGCTCTAGATTGATTACACCTAGAGGCAGACAATTATACCAAGCAATGATGAGAAATAATCTGCATCAACTCTCCTCAGGGCATCCAACTTACTGGCCAACTGATGCAAATAAAATACCTGACGTGATAGATTTTTGCATCACTAAAGGCATTGCAAGAAATTACTTAAAAATCGAATCTTGTCTGGATCTCTCGTCAGATCATTCTCCTCTACTAGTCACCTATGAAAGTCGAGTAATTGTAAATTCTCCACCACCAAGTTTGACAAGCAAAAATACCGACTGGGAGGCATTCCGTAAGATATTTTCAGAACAACTAGATATGAATATCCGATTAAAAACAGAAGAAGACGTAGATGAAGCAGTTGAAAAATTGAACCATACTATTCAACAAGCCGCATGGTCTGCTACTCCATCAAAGCAAAAAATCGTTCAGCCAGAATATTGTCCCAATCATATTAAGAAGAAACTTGAAGAAAAGAGAGGACTACGAAAACGCTGGCATACTACTCATGCTCCGAGAGATAAGGCAAAATTAAATCGCTCTAACCAGGAACTGAAAAAGATGTTAACCGATAACAAAAATCAAGGTATTAGAAAATTCTTACAAAATCTCTCACCCACAGAATCGACGGACTACTCCCTGTGGAAAGTTACGAAAAAAATCAAACAACCCCAAAACAAACAACCACCAATTCGAACACGAGAAGGCAACTGGGCAAGAAGGGCTGAAGAAAAAGTCAATACTTTTGCAGAACATCTTCGCAACGTTTTCACACCATTCCCAATGGAAACCCTACCAGAGGAAGAAAAATTCATACATGAATTCCTAGAAGCACCTTATCAAATGGATGTTCCCATTAAACCCATGAAAGTAGCAGAGGTAAAATCGTGCATAATGAACAGTATTAACCCAAAGAAAGCACCGGGGTACGATCTGATAACAGGGAGGGTTCTGAAGGAGCTACCACCAGTGGGAACGAAAATGATAACTATCATATTCAATGCCATACTTAGATTGGGTTACTTCCCCTCACAATGGAAGGTGGCCCAAATAATCATGATACCAAAACCTGGAAAGGATCCAACGGAGGCTGCGTCTTATCGTCCGATCAGTCTCTTGCCTGTTTTGTCCAAGGTGTTTGAAAAAAATTTTGTGGGTAAGCTCAAACCACTCCTTGAAGAAAGCCATTTAACACCTAACCATCAATTTGGATTTCGACAAAATCATTCCACCATCAAACAAGTACACAGAGTTGTTAGGAGGATAAGAGAAGATCTGGAACACAAGCGATACTGTTCGGCGGCTTTTTTGGATATCTCCCAGGCCTTTGATAAGGTGTGGCATGCGGGATTGGTCTACAAGATCAAGAGCAACTTACCTCATCCATATTGTCAACTATTGCGGTCTTACTTAACTAACAGACACTTCCTCGTGAAATGTGGGGACGCATATTCCACTCTGGTTCCCATATCATCTGGTGTACCTCAGGGCAGTGTGCTTGGCCCGTTTTTGTACATACTGTATACTTCTGATCTGCCAACTAGCACAAACACCGAAATAGCCACCTTTGCGGATGACACTGCAATAATGGCCTCACATCAGGACCCAGGCACGGCATCTAGATACCTACAAAAACACCTTGGTGAAGTGGATAGGTGGCTTAAGATGTGGCGGATCAAAGCCAACAGCACAAAATCTACCCATATTACGTTTACCTTGAGGAGGGGGACATGTCCGGTGGTCTCATTAAACAACATTCCTCTCCCGCAAAGTGATGAAGTAAAATATCTCGGTATTCATCTAGACAGACGCCTGACATGGACGAAACACATCTGGAAAAAGCGGTTGCAGCTGGGCCTTATCTACCGCAGGGTGTTGTGGTTAATGAGTAGGAACTCCAATCTCAGCATGGAAAATAAACTCCTAATTTATAAAGCCATCATCAAACCTGTGTGGATATATGGAATCCAGTTATGGGGTTCTGCTAGTGCATCAAATATCTTAAGATTACAGCGCTTCCAATCTAAAACACTGCGGGCGATTTGCAATGCACCCTGGTACGTCCCAAACGAAGTCATCCATCGTGATATGTGCATGGCTACGGTCAAGGAGGAAATTGCATCTAAAAGCGAAAAGTATCAACACAGACTCAGCGCTCATCCTAACATCTTGGCTTCAAATCTTCTTATCGCCCCCAATATTAGAAGACTAAAGAGGCTTGACCCTCTAGACTTGGCCCAGCGAACCTAATTAGTAATTAGTGACCTAAATAACTTTATTTATGACCACAATAAAACAATAAAAATGTAAATGTTTTAGCAATCATTATGAGGCTTACCGATGGGTCAGCTTCATCCATGTTATTTTCTTAGTCAAGTAATAATGCTTATTGTTATTTATTTAACAGATTGTATTAAATTCTAGGATGTTAATAAAAAAAAAAAAAAAACGGTCAAGTAAGTTTCCACGTGGTCATAAGTTTAAAACTATTTTAAAATTACTTCATGTTCAGCTTTAAGATTTAATTATTGGTTTGATATTATGATTTATACATTATTATATTTAAACGGGATGGCTAATGTAATGAGAGGGATTGATTATTCATATGTGACCTAGGAGGTATCTTTATAATACAAACGATCGGTGATTAGTTCTAAGTATAGGCAATACGAAGAAGAGGTATTTGTTTAAGCTAATTAATATGAAGGCGGTTGTTTAAAGTAGAAAAATATATATAGCATTAGATAATTTAATTTAGATGAATTGCACAACAGGGGGGAGTAGAGGCTTAAAATTATAAGATGGCCATGGCAACATGTCGCAGAAATAGCTGATCACTGGAAGTTGTAACCGCAATAGGACCTTTTTATGTGCCAGCAAGTTCGGTGAACATGTTGCTTGTTTTTCTTCTCTTTTTTTTCAAATATATCTCAATGAGATAATACCAATTATGATATTTAAAAACTGTCATTAATTATATATTAACAAAGTTTTTTATGATTATTTGCGGCTACATAATAATTTAAGATAATGACGCTAGTTTTAAGTATGGGCGATTTATTTAGATTAAGTATTGACCAGTTGGATTTTAAGAAATGACCAATTACAAATTAAGGGAACAAACTTAGATTAAGCACTGACGACGTATTAATTACGTGGTGACGATCTTAGTTTTAAGTTGACAAGGTAATAGTTAAAAGCGAACAATTTAGCATATAAGGGTTTATTATTTAAAGATCTTACATAATATAAAATAATATATATATATAGGCGCTTCTTTACAAAGTATTATAAAGATTGTGGTTGGTCATTACATATGAATAAACAATTATAAAACGTTACAGTCAGGGGAATTAATTATCGAACAGTTATTAAATCAAATTTCAAACTAAAGTATTCTTAATTAAATGATATCAAGGAGATTAATATTGCTGGTAAGTAGGTTGTTGGACTACCTACGTGTGGTTTGGCTGATTTAGCAAAGAAATGCTAATTTGAAATCGTAGGTTCGATCATCGAAGAATTTATAAAAATTTGTAATAATTGAAAATAATTTGAAAAATTTAATAATTTCAACTAAATTGGCGCTTAGAGATTAGGTGCTATACCATCCAAACAGCCCCCCTGAAGCACGACCCTGAGAAGAGTTTTCTATCTCTGCATTGAAGAGTAAGTCACGGTAAAATTAGCGATGAAAATGTTTTTATAAAAAATGACTTTAAAATACTTACAAACATACATAATATTATTATTATTATTATTATTATTATTGTAACGGGGTATAGTATTGAATCCACTGTACTGAAGCTTAAGCTTATTGTGCACCCCATCACGGAGTGTTGATACTCGCAAGAAGGCCGAGCTGAGATATTTCGTGAGTTTGCCATTCGAACACGGAACTCCCGCTCGTTACTCAACAAGCGATTATATCAAACCACTACCGTGGATGTTCCATAGCCCATAGATCGATATTGGGCTTATTTAGATCACAGCAGTGTAGCGTGGCGTGGTCATTATCGAGAAACGAACCGCGGTCTACCGCGTCCTAGCATGTTGATTTTAAGCATTATGCCACACTGCTGGTCTTTACATAACATACTCTCACAAACTTTTTGTATACTTGTGTAGAAGCCCCAGTCGACATAAACAATATGTCAATATTATACAATTCCAGCAATATCACATATAATAACATCCCATAGTTAGAATAGGAAACTCATGACTTTATATGCTGTTAGTGTAAAGGGCTACAAATATTATTTTTTCCCATAGCGGCTAAATAGCTAGATTGGGCCCTGCTTCCAATATAACTTGGTGGTCCGCGAATAAAAGTGTATTTATTGTAGTGTTTCAAAATGATTGCGACTCACCCTATGCATTTTGGTGAAATTTTGGCTTTAATAATTAAGTTGTAACATTGTAAGATTTGCTAGGTGGGGATCAATGACACGAAATTCGTGGCTTCTTTAGCCAACTATGGCCGACAACGGGTGCGAGATTTTGTATCCTCGCTGAATTTTAAGATTTGTGATATCATTTTGAGAATTGTGAGTAATATTATAATTTGCTTTGATTTAAATAAACAATTTTGATGCGAATGCATTATTGCGCTTTTTTTTGAATGATTACTTTGATATTTGGATAATTTGGATATTTTTTGATACGTTGCTACCGAACGGTAGTGGATTTGATTAATTTGGTTAATTTAACAAGAGCAGTTAAAATTATAAATTTCGATTTGGTGTGGAATTGGAAAAATTAAAATTACATTTGCAAGAGCGAATATGTGAAAGTGATAACAGGACATGGATAAGCATAAAATTAAAAGTGCAAGCCCAATAAAATTTTACATTACATTAAATTATTAAAATTGGATTTGATTTAATAATTATTTTTGGAATATTTATTTTTTTAACAAGAATTTTCTATATTATTTATTTTTGAAGAAGCTGTGAGATTGAGAGCAACTAAATTGGCACCACTGCGCAGGGACGAAAAAAAAACTTCTTCATTTCTGCTGTTGCATTTATTTTTTCTAACGATCAATTTTAAATAAAAATAAAATGGAAGAAAACAGTTCTAAATTGAAATCTCTAATTTATGCCAGCACACGACGGAGCACGCAAGTAAATGTTGAGGAACAACCACCGAAAGTTACCAAAGCAAATATAATGCAAGCACTTAACCAGCGAACGAGTGAACTTATTGCATTGGTAAAATGTATGGATGAGAAATTGCAAAGAGAAACTTTAGAGGAAAGAATGTTGAAAGTGGAAAAACAAGAAGCTGAAAGATTAGTAATTGTAAAACTGGAAGCAACAAAACAAGAAGCTAAAAGATTGGAAATTGAAAGACAAGAAGTAGCAAGACAAGAAGCTGAAAGATCAGAATTTGCAAAACAAGAAGCCAAAGATTGGAGCTTGAAAAATTAAAATTTGAACGATTAGAATTTGACAGATTAAAATTTGAAAAAAAAGCTGAAAGATTAAAAATGACAAAACGAAAATTTAAAAAATTAGATACCGAAACATTAAAATTTAAAGAAAAAGAAGCTATTAAATTAGAAGTTCAAAAACAAGAACCTAGAAGATTAAAAATTAAAAGATTAGAGATGGAAAGACTGGATAACATAAATCAGGTGGCAATAAACCATAAAGATAAAAAAAAAAAGAAAAAATCGGAAGTTTTGGTTGAGTCGGGAGTGGAAGAAAAGAAACAGGATCCTAGTGAAGTGGACGCTCCAAGCCAGGATCAATCTGTGGAAGATTCGAAAGAAAAAATAAAAGAAAAAGGAAAAGATGGAAAAAGAAATGATGCATGAAAAATTTGGAAATAGATAAGCCTTTTTTTATTTGATTTGAAATTTTTGAATTTAAATTTATTTAGTTATAAATACTGTAATGTTGTGTAAATATTTTTGTAGATTTATTTTTGAAACACGTACGGATTTTTGCGAATTTTGTTTTCAGCTGCGCTCAAAACAGCAATTAGCATCGGGGGTTTGATGTGGTGTTTCAAAATGATTGCGACTCACCCTATGCATTTTGGTGAAATTTTGGCTTTAATAATTAAGTTGTAACATTGTAAGATTTGCTAGGTGGGGATCAATGACACGAAATTCGTGGCTTCTTTGGCCAACTATGGCCGACAGCGGGTGCCAAGTTTTGTATGCCCGTTGAATTTTGAGATTTGTGATATCATTTTGAGAATTGTGAGTAATATTATAATTTGCTTTGAATTAAATAAACAATTTTGATGCGAATGCATTATTGCGCTTTTTTTTGGATGATTACTTTGATATTTGGATAATTTGGATATTTTTTGATGCGTTGCTGCCGAACGGTAGTTGATTTAATTGATTTGGTTAATTAGAAAAAAAATATTTCGAATAATAAATTCGATTTGGTGTAAAATTAGAAAATTTAAAATTATATTTATGCGAACTAATGGTGCAATAGATAACTCGACGTTTTGGATAAGGATAAAATTAAAAGTGCAAGCTCAATAAAATTTTACATTACATTGAATATAATTTAAATTTGGATAATTTAATTTTGAAGAAGAATTATTTTGGAGTATTTATTTGTTTTGTATTAGAAAGATTTCCTTTTAGTTGATTTTTGAAAAACGCAAGAATCCTTCGACCCTTGGAAATTACCAATTGCTCCCGCAATCCAGAGTTACCTGAGCAAATATAAGTGTATGGAAATTTTCTACAAAAATAGCATAGCATTATATAGTAATTTGGCCTTATTTGTGTGCCTTTAAGCGCTTGATTAATCCATATCTGTAGAATCTCATCAGATTGATCAAGATTAAACAGTATTGTAGATGTGCTGCATCCTTGTTTGAGAACCTGGTGAACTGTAATTATTTTTTGTCCTTTTAAAATTTTTATTTGGTTTTTGCTGAGAGATTTTATTGCGTTAATCGGGTGTGACGGGAACCTGTGTTGACGCATCTTCTTCGGCCGTTATTTGTCCAATCCTGAACGTAGGCCCTTTTTTTCCTTCCCTTAAGAGTTTTTAAAGGAGTTTTTAAAGTTTTGGCAGTTGAAACGCCGCGTTTTTTAAACGTGTTGGAGAATTTATAGCACATAGATCAAACTTGGGCTTTAAATCACAACAGTGCAGTCGGCGTAGTCAAGCATCGAACCACGATCTCTCGCCTCGTAGCATGTCAATGTAAGCTTTATACCACACTGCTGTTTTCTTGGCATTTTGGTTATGTTGACCCATAATTTTCCATAATTTAGTGCATATAACTCTATCGAATGCCTCTTCTAGGTCTATAAAAGCTATTATGTATCTTTAAATTATATTCTTGTCTTTTTATTATCTACGCAAGATTGAAGTCTTGTGGTGAGGATTTTAAAATATATTTTGTAGGTGGAATTTAGAAAGCTAATTCCTCTGTAATTATGGTATTGGTTTTAATCGCCTTTTTTATATATTGGATGTACATATGATGCTTATTTCCCACTTCGGAGAAATTTGGGTGTATATCTACAAAACATGTTAATAAAGTGTAAGAGTCGAAGTTTTCTCGTAGCTTTCCTATTTTTAGTGAATTTTAGAGTTTCTTCTAATTCCTACAGTGTAATGTAGGATCTCAGGATCTATTGAAACATTTATGAACAACGTTTGCATTGATGTATTGGTCTGTCTGCCTTCTCAAAGTTCTGCATAATGGGTTAGCAATTTGTTTTTTATGTTATTCATTCAGGCTGTGTTTTTTTTACTTTATTCGTATATGTTTTATTTCTTTATATGCAAACAGTTTCATCAGTGTAAGTCTTCTTCTAATTGATTCACGTGCTGTTCCCAACTATGTCTTTGTATTTGTTGTACGTGTTTCTTGACAGCATTTCTCTTGGTCTTACAGTTTTCGAGGTCGATCCTATTGTCAAAATTTTCTATTACATTTTTTCATAATTGCCAATTATGCTTCGAATTTTGGCTTTCAACGCTTCAATCGATTGTCTGCACATACTTCATTTTTCACATAACTCCACAAGAATTATTCGCAAAATTATTCAAAATTATTCCATCAGGAAATAACGTTCGCAATAAACTAATTATTTATGTGCTAAAACCACGCATCACTCGCATCCATATTGTCAATCATGGGCAAAAAAAATTGTTAATAATTTTCAATAACTCAATCTATTAACAGCGTTTTCGGTGCTCATTTTCAATAAAATACGGTCCAATCACTCCTCCAGATTAAAAAGCGCACCAAAAAGTAACACCAGCGGAAGATAAAGGCTTCTCAACAATCCCTTTTGGATTTTCTAAAGCCCAAATGCGACAATTTTGTTTATTAATATAACCATTTAAATGAAAATGTGCTTCATCTGAAAAGATGATTTTGTCAGAAAAATCATCCCCTTATTTTAAGATAAAATTATTCTTTTATCTTTATCGTCTTTTTCCAGTAAAATAACTTTAGTGCATTGTGAGTTTTTTATGCGAGACAAGTGTAGTTTCATTAATTCAATTTGATCCTCTTTTTGCGCCTCTTTTTGAATAAATCTAAGTATCTCATCAAATTATTTGCTTCATATTGCAAAATATATTATATAATTTTTCTTTATGAGTTTCTTAACAAATTTTTCTTTATTTCATTTTTCAGCCCAACTTATCATTAAGTTTAAAATAAATTAGCATTAGTATGTAAACGATCTATTGATTTTTAAACGCAGAAGTCGACGGATTATTAGTCAAATCGAATGTCATTAACGAAGAGAACCTCTGTTCGAGTGTACTTCTAGAGCAGTGTTTATTAACCTTTTTGAATACGCGACCCCTTTACAAGTAAAACAGTTCTGGCGACCCCCCTATTATTTATTATTATTTTTTTTTAAAGTATCAAAGGTTAAGTCAACATAAAAACTAAAAAAATACATAGACTCCTATTAGAAAATGATTTCGTAATTTGCGTCTTAAAAATAGAACCACGATTCGACAAATTAATAAAAAATAAACAGGCACAGGCTTCTCACTGAAATTGTATTTTTGTTATTTTTATATTAAACTAGCTGACCCGGAAGACGTTGTCCTTCCTTATAATACGCGAAATTGTCTGCATACCAATTCCGAATTTTCCGGGCAACTTCTTCAAGTTTTCCAAGTTTTCTTTATCTAAAAACCTTACTCGGACTATTACGGACATTAAAAAAATTGATCCAAATTGGTTCAGCCGTTCAGCAGTAAAACGAAAACTTACTACAGACGCACAAATTATTATATATATAATAGAAGATTTATAATTTCTCTATATTAAGCGAAACATTATAAACTATAGCGATAAGTTTGAATGATATATTTCAGCTAGTTTATACAATAAAAATTAAAAAATTTTTAATTTCAAAAAAACTGAGATAGTAACGCATCTACAAGTAGATTGGAAGATCCAGATTCTCTTCTCCATAGAAACGACTGCTCATAGTACTTTAAAAAAAAAGGTCTGTGTTTAAATTTAGTGTTCATTCAACCTAACAAAAGCTTGTCCCGAACCTAGAGTTATACTTGAGAAGTTTTTCTCGTAAGTGATTCTAATTTAAAATTAAATCCATGTCTATAATAAGTTCCTAGTTGAAAATGAACCATGTGAACGCTTAGAACCCTTTCCTCGAGACGTCTAAGATATTTTTCATTTTTTTTTCTTTGTACAACAAAAGTTTGCCTTTTGTACATTATTTATATTTGTGATTTTTTTTACCTTGAATCCGTTTTACCAAAAATTCCGTAGTGATTTTTAATAAAACTAAATAATAGGAGTATTTATTACATACATTTCATAAAAATAAATTAAAAAAACATGTTCCGTTAGAGGCTTTTAAAAAAATTTCCATGTCAAGTTATTACCCATTTTTAACAATGGGAAGAATATATATTTCGACTAATTGTGTTTGCATTTTTTGGTTAAAATCAAAATGTGCATAATAATATTATTTTGAAGTACTTCAAAATAATTATTACTTTTTACTGTAATACCATTATTTGTAAAATTCAAAACAACCAAATTGGATGCTGAAAACTTCTCAACTAAGTTTACAATATTACATTCAGTGAAATTAACTCTATTGATTGAATATTGCACATTAGTTGCATCAAATCAATTCAATGCCGAGTAAACATGCATCAAATAGTGGCTGACCACTAGCACTGCAGTCACTATTAATACCACTACTTACTCTTCCATTATAACTACAGATACATTTAATACAAAATAATGTTTCAGGATTTTGCCCATATATCAATGCGACGCATATTATAATAAATAATGTTAATATTTCAGATTTCAAAAATACGAAGATATCTTATTTTGTTTGCAAAATTGACCTTTGAAAAAAATGACCAGCAGTGTGGTGTAAGGCTTAAATCGACATGCTACAGAGTGGGAAACCGCAGTTAGATGCCTGGTCGCACCAACTGCACTGCTGTGATCTGAAGCCTGAGTTTGATCTAAGGACTATGCATCTGACACAGTTAGCACCCTACCAGAATGTATTTAAGTGCTCAAAAAACCGTGAATGCCAAATGTAAATTTGGTATATTACATTGTTAAAAAACAGGACATAGTCCTAGATTAACAAGAAGAAGTTAGATACATCCGATTACTTTTTATTTTGAAATAGCCAAAACCACCCCTAATTCCTATATATTTCCTTTCCCTTTCTCTTTATTGTTCAATCCACGAGTTTATTTTTGCTTCTTTATTTTTTCCTTCTCGTCGTCCTTTAACTTTGGGGTTAAATTAACTTTAACGAATATATTATAAAAATATATTAAAAAATCCAATATACCAGGTGTGTAAGTATGAAACCGGAATTTGCCTATAGGTGGTGCTAGATGTCGATGCAGTTACCGACACATCACGTCAGCAGTGTCTTGTTATTGTTTTGATATCCGACAAAGATTTCCAACTCACAATAACACGAGTTTCATTCAGTAGCATTAGTTTATTAGAGATAAACATGTCGAGTTTTGTGCCAACAAATTACGATTTGCGGACAGCACTACTTTTCTGTTTTCATCTGAAGAAAACCGCAGCCGAATCGCATCGAATGCTTGTCGAGGCGTTCGGTGAGCATGCTCTCGGTAAAACACAGTGTTTCGAGTGGTTCAAACGGTTCAAAAGTGGCGATTTTGACGTGAGGAACGAAGAACGTGGAAGACCACCGAAAAAGTTTGAAGACACTGACCTGCAAGCCTTGTTGGACGAAGACGACGCTCAAACACAACAACAACTGGCGGATCAGTTAAAGGTGACCCGAGAAGCCATATCCCTTCGGTTGAAAGCCATGGGAAAGATACAAAAGGTGGGGAAATGAGTTCCACATGAACTCAACGAAAGACAGCAAAAAAACCGCAAAACATCATGCGAAATGCTGCTTGCCAGGTTCAAAAGAAAGTCATTTTTACATCGAATTGTGACTGGCGATGAAAAGTGGATATATTTCGAGAATTCTAAACGCAAAAAGTCATGGGTTACTCCGGGTGAACCATCGACATCGACGGCAAGACCAAACCGCTACGGACGAAAGACAATGCTGTGTGTTTGGTGGGATCAGAAGGGCGTAATCTACTACGAGCTGCTGAAACCTGGGGAAACTGTCAATACTCAACGATACCGACAACAAATGACCGATTTGGATCGAGTTTTGCGTGAAAAACGACCAGAATACCAACAAAGACAACACAAGGTGATTTTGCTGCATGACAATGCACCAGCACACAAAGCAAAACAGATCCAGGAAACGATAGAGTCGTTCCGTTGGGAGATTCTTCAGCACGCGCCTTACTCACCGGACCTTGCCCCATCCGATTACTACTTGTTTGCATCGATTGGACACGCACTTGCTGAGCAGCGCTTTACTTCTTACGAAGATGTACAAAAATGACTCGATGACTGGTTTGCCTCAAAAGAGCCACAGTTCTTTTGGCGCGGAATCCACAAATTGCCAGAAAGATGGGAAAAATGTATAGATAGCGACGGACAATACTTTGAATAAGTTACTTTGTATCATATCATTACAATAAACGTGTATTTTCTGTACAAAAATTCCGGTTTCATACTTACACACCTGGTATATAAACATATAAATAACAAGTTTTTCTTTATTCAAAATTAAGTTTTGAGATTACCTACATTATTTTAAAAGCTATTTAATTTTTTCATTTTAAACTTAATATTTTAATCTTCTTGCGCACTGCATTACTATAACCTTCTTTATATTGATACCAGATATCATTCCTAGACTTGCTATTTATTTGACCTAAAAATAAGTTTAATTTTAAAATTTGCATCACTAAATTTTTATACCTATAACTGATACTTCCTTATATAAAATCTTATTAGAATATTCAAAATAAAAACAAACAAGCAAATCTTACTTAAAGGTTAGCCCTTTTTTACATAAATTATAATTTTAGAAAATTAAACAAAAAATTACTCACTACAAGTGGTTGGCTTCGTAACAATACGTCCAAAAAAGTCTTTAGTCACCATCTAAAAATAAAAAAAAATCTCGATCTGTGCTTGAAGTTAATAGATCTGTTACTCACTGAATCACTTTTCTTCTTATTACTTTTAACATTTAATTTTTGTAAATGATTTGGTATACTCTGTTCTTTAGGTTTATTGCTCTGTTGTGTTACTTTTTTATCAGATTTTCCATCAAATTTAAAATTTTCACACATTCTCATTTTTTCAATATCAATTTCTCGAGAAATTAATTGCTTGTTTGAGTAAGAGAGCACACGTCTAGGTTTCGAATTAGAAAATAATACCAAGTCATTAATATTTGGATCTATAAAAATAATAAAAGCAATTTGTAGTTATTTTTTATAGTGGAAAGTGTTTGTTAATTCAAAAGCAAAAATTGATTTTTGCAAATCAATAATTAAATTATGTTGTAGCTATAAATAATTAAATTAAATGTTTTCTATAGCAGGTGTTAAAAACAACAGGATATAAGAAAACCCAATTATAATTTAGATTATCATTAACAATGCTTGTTAATGATAATCTGCATTAAATCGAAAACTTAAATCCCTAGTCATTACGGTAAAAATAAAGTATTTTATCTGCTATGAAAAAGAAAGAATTTTTGTAACAAAATTTCTACCAGTATTAAATGTGTAGCTTCCTTCGGAAGTTTTTTCTTGCAAATAATTTAAATTATAGTCAATCATAACCGAGACTATATGAAGTAACAGTTTTTTTTCTTCTGCTGTGTACAAATGCAAATTTACAGGTCTTAACGAGGGTGCAATAATCTGCGACAATATGGGAAGTGTGTCAAGCAAAAGAGAGCTTGAATACGTATAAGCTCGAATAATCGGCTGCATTCCTTTCATTACTTCTGCTAATATAGAGGCAGTTTTAGTTGTTTTTACTTTTACCTAAAAAATAAATAAGTATTTTGCAATTATTAACATTTATAATTATTATAGAAGATTTCAATGCTTAGATAGAAAATATTTAATTACAATAGACAGTGATTATCTAGCGTTAATAATACTAATAATTAATCAGAAATTATCAGTAAACAAGAAAAGAGAAAGCAAAGAAATTTTCACTAGAGAAATTTTAAGTTTGAGACCTGGCGAACAGAATGGAAGATTATAAAGAAAAAAATACAGAGAAAAACCAAAGAAAACTTTGAAACTATGAACATGAGTTTCCTTTTTATAAAATTTAAAAAAAACATTTTCTAATAAAAATAAATTTAAAAGGTTGTAATTAAGAAATTGGCCATTAAAAGTGGATTTCACTATAAATAAAATACGCCCAACGTGGGGCATACACTAATTAAAATAAATACTTACTTCATATCCAACACTAGGATAATTAAGTTTTGGACGTACATAAGTTCCAAATACGTAATGCCATATCACAAAAGCATAGGGTAAGTACGAAGACAATGTGTAATTTTGCAAACTATGAATATGTCTGTTCAGAACATCAGTGTAACAAAACCATTCCAGTGCTTCACAAGTACTCGATAATGTTGTATCTTTGATATTCATGGTGACATAATTCTCAAAAACACCTTGAGTAAGGCGTTCATAATCACCAAACGATTGAACAATTTGTACAATTTGTCTCATTCTGCTATTTAAGTTTAAATCATTGCGACTAAGTTTATTTTCTTCTTTGTCCGATTCATCAACCGCTGTAAATTTTGGTTTCTGAATTTGAAATATATTTTGCCAGACTGTGAATAATCCCTTTTGAATATCCTTCTGACCGATGTTTGTTTTATACACTTGAGTCAAAGTGATTGGCTTATTTAAAGATTTAAAAAAATGTAAAATAGACAAACAAGAGCGAATATCGTTTCCAGACTTTTCGCATAATGCAGATAAAGCACCAAGATCTGTTTTCATGTTTTGGTGCCTCGCAATTTCGCTTAACCTTTCTGCCAATCGCACACTTACAGTTGGTGGAAAATTAACCACAAAAGCAATTTGTCTTAAAGATCTTAATGCAGGAACATAAACATCATTACATATGCAAATAATAGGCCGCTTCAAAAAGCTTTTCTTTTCGGTAGCGCCTTTTTTCTTTTTTGTTGATGCCGTTCCGTTAATATATTTAATTAAAAATTCAATTGAAGATGTTGGAGCTCCATCAATTTCGTCAAAAACTAAACAATTTGGTCGATTTTCCTTATCAATTACTGAACGCATTTGTGTTGCTGTATCCAGGATGTTTTTGAATTTTTCTGTACTGCGATCATCCGAGGCATTTACTTCTACCACGTTATAACCTGCATGCTTGGCAACCATGTGAGCCAGAGTCGTTTTCCCTTTAAATTTACGATGATACTTTTTAATTAAAGTTTATCTAAATGTAACTCACCTAATCCTGGAGGTCCACAAAGCAACACAACTTTTTGTTCTGGACATCCATTTTCGTCTAAATTAAATACAAATTCTTTTTGAAATTTATTTTTGAATTGCTCTGTATGTTTAACTATTTTAATTTTCGGCTTTCGATTAAAAACAATTTTATCCCAGGATTTTAACCAACGCAGTAATGTTCTGTTGGTACTTTCATCACTCAACAATTCTAGATACTTTTTTGGTTTGTAGTGATCCACCCACAAATCGGTAGTTTTTTCTGTTGATTCTTTCAGAACTGATATGTTGGAAATTTCTTCAACTTCAACTTCAATTTCTTTGTTTAATTGCTTATTTATCTGTAGATTTAAGATTATTTTAATATAAAGAATATTATAAATAGCTATCAATGAATTACAAACTGTGAATTTCCTTATAATATAATAAATAAATCAAACTTACAATTCCTTCCGCTTCCTTCCATATTTCCTTAAAAGCTTTGCCCATGACTCCAGAATATCCACCACTTTTAGTGATACGTTTAATTTCTTCCTTTTCATAATCTTCCGAATGGCACCTCACATAAATCCTTTGACCGTCATTTCTAGTAACCACCACAAATGAATATTTAGGCACAATATATGAAATGTTATCTTTATTAAAAGTTGCACTTGAAGACACATTATTGATCAGACTTATGGGATTTGAACGAAGTTTTGATAACCTCCGTAATTCTAATATATGCTCGATTAATTCTAAATCATCGCTATTGTCACATTTTTTCTTTTTTATGACTTTACCATCAATTATTTCTTCACTTAAGATATCATCAATCTCACCAAATAATTCTTCGATTGTTCTCTTTCTAGCTGTTTGTGACGTTGGTTCATTTATAGTGTTATCTTCACATATATCGTCAACTACAATGGCAGAGGAAGCAGCTTTGCTTTGAGTATTAACACTGTCGGTGAGGTCTATAGTTCTGTCTTTGTGTGGAACATCTAAATGTACATCGTTAGAAGATCTGTTGGTTACTCTTACGGGATTGTAATCCAGTAAATCTTCTAAAACGTTTAAAAACCTTAAATGTCAATAAAAACTTGAATTAACAACTCACCTTCTTGTTCGCGTAGCAATTCAAACTCATCGTGATGTGCCAACTCAAATTCTTCGTCAGAATTAGGATATTCGTCCATTTTAACACAATTAAATTAATTTACTTGCAAATATATTTGTTTACCGCCAAGAAAAGTCAAAATTTGGAGGTTAAATAATACTACTACAGATTACAGGTATCTGTTTTTTGTGCAAGCAATGCAGGGGCGAATTCGAGAATTTTTTTTTAAAAATTGAATAAAGAAAATTGAAATAATGTATTTTATAATATGAAATGACTGCTTATAGTCTACTTTCTTTTAATAAAATGTTAATATTGTAAATATATTTTATTTTCATATCTCAAAAATATTTATAAAATATATAATTTTTATATTGCTCGCGCATTTAAATCAAGAGAGATAAATAATGTGTGCCATTATCTATTAAAATAAAGTTTGCTTCAAGTTACCATTTCACAGTGCATTTAAATATTTAAAATTTTTAAAATATATTTTAAAAAATATGGGGGTTGAAGGAATCTTAATATTGATCTTGACGTTATTACTGGCATATGCTATTCACAATTATTATGATTTTTTCTATTCAGTAGAACCGATTCCAAAATTTAACACAACATGGTGGGGTCCTGGTGAACCAGCTAAAGAAAATCTTTCAGTTACGCCATTTCAAATTAACATTTCTCAAGAAGTAAGGATATTATATATTTAAGAAGGTATCTAAAATTTTCATTATTATTTCAGGTTTTATTTGATTTAAAAGACCGATTATATAATCACCGGCCATTTACACCTCCGATGAAGAATGTTACCCACGAGTATGGATTAAACTCACGCTATTTTGCTCTTATAGTAAAATATTGGAAGAGGAATTATAATTGGACGGAACGGGAAAATAAATTAAATCTGTTACCCCAGTATACAACAAAAATTCAAGGGTTAAATATTCATTTCATTCACGTCAAACCAAGCGAAGATTCAGACGACAATACAATAATAACTTTGCTTTTATTGCACGACTGGCCGAACACAAATATGGCATTTTCCGAAGTTATTCCAATTCTAAATTCAACTCGTAACAATTACAATTTTGTCTTTGAAATAATCGCCCCTTCCTTGCCAGGATTTGGATTTTCCGATAAAACACTTAAACCTGGTCTCGGTGTAGTTCAGCTAGGTGTTCTCCTCAATAATTTTATGAAGAGATTGGGTAAACGCAGATATTATATCCACGCTGAGGGTTGGGGCGCAGTAATAGCTGAAAATATGGCATTGTTATATCCTGAAAGAGTTTTGGGCGTCCATTCTAATTGGTGCATGGCATTAAAAAATATTGCATATTTAAAAATACTTGCAGGTAGTCAAATACGATGGCTTGCTGATCAGCACCATTACGATAAAATGTATCCATTAAAAATGCATCAGTTCATCGAAGAATCAAGTAATCTACATTTTCAATCTATTAAACCAGATACTATTGGTAAGTTAGTTCTACATAAAAATCTCACAAAATAAAATAAAATCTGTTTTGAAGGATTTGGTCTCGGTGATTCCCCGATAGGGCTTGGCGCATATATGGTTGATATACTTGCGTCTCAATTAATATATAATTTACATGAAAACGAAACGGACCACGATAAAATATATCTAAAATATTCATATGATAGGTTATTAGATAATATAATGATTTATTGGTTAACAGAATCGATAACCACTTCTATGAGGATATTTGCGGAATATTATCAACAGTTTGATTTGATTTCTAAAATGAATAAGTAAGTAGGGAGCAGATGCCAAAATGTCCACCAAAGATTATTATAGATCCGATTAAAATTCTTGTAGTATTTGATAGATAACATTAAAATGAAGCGAAAAATTACGGATGAACTTCATATGTCGAATAATTTAGAAAATAATCAATTTTAAAGTTTCGATTTTGAGTGCTCTAGGTAAATGTGTACCACGCTTGATTTAGTGGGCAGAGCTACCGACAGTTGGATTGCAGCACCCGTACTGTTAACATCATGTTATAAATTTATTTCAAATAGGAATTTGTTAATTTTAGCTAAATTTAACTTAAAAACAATGATCTGCGTCTTTGTAGATCTATTATTTTCGAATTCTGTCGGGTTCGGTGAAATTTCTTAATGACAACCACCGCAAATCTCGTATCCACCCTAAAATCTAGTTAGGGGTAATTTTTGAGTGTAAATTATGAACAAAATTACTTTAATGAAATAAAAACACACCGTGAGCCGGGCTAAATTTATTAAAACAGCCAATACGGTAATCACTTTTTGATTTTTCTTTTTTTTTGGCTTTATTGCCTGAATTTTTGAATAATCCATAAATTTTAATATTTCTATTCGTTAATTACACCATAATCTACCATAATTTTATTAGAAAATTTTTAAATTCCGGTGGACACTTTGGCATCTATTCCCAAGTAAGTTACAATAAATTTACGAAAATTCCAAGTTGTATTAATTCTTAAATAATAAAATTTCTACTGCTTTAGGCATTACATTGAAACTCCGTTTGTATGCTCGAGGCTTCAAAGCGAAGTAATGTTCCAAACTATTAGTATTTTAGAAAAACGATATCAAAATTTGGTAGAAATTGCAGATATGCCTGCAACTACGCGCTTTCCATCATTAGAGGAACCGCGTTATTTAGCTAATGAAATTTGGTATTATATTGGTGAAATTTTGGTCTACAATTCAAAAATAGAAAAAGAAAATAGTCTTAAAATATATACAAATGAAAGTTAATTTTAATATGTTGTACTATGTTTAACAATACCCTACACCTTTCTGTAATAAACTGTCTTATTTTATAAACTGTGTAAAATTTATGTTCTTTTTAAATCCTGTATGAAAAGTCCAATGAAAAAACAATCATAGTCATCAGTAAATTATTTTTAGAAAAATAGAAATTATTTAAAAATAGTAAGCACAAATAATATAATTGAGCAATATTCCATATTATTATGTATAAGTCAAATGCAAAATGTAATAAAAGAACATCACTGTACTTTTTCATTTTTATCGGGATGTTAGTTGGTAGACTGGAAGAGAGTCACGGCGTGATACTTATGCTCGTTGACTGCTAAGCCGAGATCCTCAGTTTGATCCCGAACGGAGTAAAAACTTTATTCTAACCGTCTTCCATCGGAAAGCAATGGCAAACTACCGAAGTATCTGTCAAGAGAACACTTCTGAAGAAGTAGTCACTATGACCTTATGTGAGGCTAAAGACTGAGAAGAAAAAAAAGAAGTAGGTAAGGCAGCCAATGTGACAACCTCCGCTTTTTAATCTTATTTTTTGAAGATTTTTTGTAGTAGTTTTTCTTATAAAATCTTGCTGCTTGAGCTAGAAGCATTTGTATAGGTCTCGTAGGTATAGAGCACTTTTCTTGATACAGAGAAGCTAGAGGTGCTATCCAGTCGCGAAACTACAAAGATATTTTGCATAAAATTGCTTTAAAAGGCATTGGCTTTTATCTGCTGTTCAGAAAAACAACTCGCCATTCACCTTGAATCTCTTTTTTGTTTTATGATTAACATAGCTCATATCGTGGTTACATTCGAGATATCCCCTAATAGAATCCCCTAATAGAGAAAATAACGGTTACGTTTTCAAATCTTCTTCCTCTATAAACATAAAATGTAGAAACGTAAAGTTTTTGTTTTGTCCTACGTAAGAATCTCAGAATAGTATAGTTCCTTAACATCAGGTGAAGGAATATTAATAAAAAAAGGGTTCAGCATGGAGCAGACTTCAGTCATTCAAATACTGGTGTCCTAACAGTCGCATTTGCTGTAAGTGTATTTTTTCGGGTATCCAAATCCAATATTAAAATCATAAAAAAAAAATTGTTCTGAGGGACCCGTAGGAAAATGGATTGGCCTTAAATCTATTTGGTGATTTTGAGAGAGTAATGGGACTTACACCCCTTTAGTTTTTTATGACATTTCTAACTGCTTCTTTGTTTTCATCTAAGAGCTTGTATCGTCTGGATGAGTGCTTTCTCCTCTTATCGACGAAAAAGAACAAGTAAATGCGAAAGGTTATCTTACCCTCTGTACTCTCCGGGGAATGATACCATACACAAAGACGAATGCTTCCAGCACTCAGACACGGTATAAATAGGAAGAATTGTAGAGAATCTCAGATGGTGGTTTTCGGTAAGGACGTTAATAAATCTTCCCAAATAAACATTTTGAGCATCAAAACTAGCAATATTGTTATAATATTTCAAAATTCTTTTTTCCTGTAGTTCAGAAACAACATCAAAACAACGGCAGGATTTGCATTATTTACAATCATCTTCATATTCGTGAGTTCAAGGTCTAAAAACTTTCATTACTTGAAAACTCCCGCATATTTTTTACGCTTCCTAGAGAGTTGTATTTTGCCATCAGTCTCACTAGAACTGCTTGACAAATAGTCACCACTTTCCATGTTTATCTCAATTACAGCACAACTAACCATTTCAACGATTTTGAAATCGTTTGAAATAATACCGAAGAAACGAAGCTAAAACTACATTTTTTCGACGTAAGCATTTAATTTTTTCACCGTTATTAGTACAAAATCCAAAACTTAATAGTCAAAATCAAAATAAAGTCAAAATTAATAGTGTTATTAAAATTATAAGCGGATCCCGCTAAAGTTTAAACTTGACAATAAAGAGGGAATAGATGTAATGGTTAAGGTTATTAATATGTGATAATATTTTTATATAAAATTAATATTAATAATAATTATGTATAATTTTTACATCAATTTAGAGCGTTTTCAAGTTTTACATTGTACAGCATATAACATTGCATTTTACCAGTGAAAATTACTGTCCAAAAATTTCAGGTTTTTCTTTACTAGAGAAAATAAAAGTATTTTTCTGGTTTGAATATTAAACAGAGCCGAGGTAAGAGTGACTTATCTACTAAAATGCCGAAATAAAAAATGTCAAATTAACATAAAAATCAGTGAAACTTCTACAGTGTGAAAACGGGCTAAATGCTCCCCCGTTAAATTAAAATAGTACATTATGCAACAAAGAGATAAAGTGACCAATTTTTGACCTGAGAGTAAGAGTTTGTTTGCACGAGGCTTTAGCCGAGAACAACAATTATCCTCAGGTTAAAAGTCACTTTATCGCCGAGGTTCATATACTATTTTTTGCAATTGCGAGAAGTAAAGTAGGAATTTTACCAATTACGAAACTTAAAGCACAAGTTTTAATTTCGTCGCGTGATGATTTTTTGGTAGCTAAAGTAAGTACACTTTATTTATTATTCTTTATTTATTTACCAATTTATTTTAAAAATGAAAAATAAAAAATATAACACCTTTTTTATTTTTGCCCGCTAGCCTCCTTTTTTGTTCGCTGAGACTAATTTAGTCCCGCAATTGGAAAAATATTTTTTTGAGCAAAACTAATTCTATTAACAAACGAGCAATGGATTGAAATATGACAACCTTTCTTCCGGTTTATTTTATGTTCAACCCTAAAAATGTTTAGCGCAATTTACGAGTAGGATTAGAAAAACCATTGACCGCTGGCGCAATTTACGGTTTCCGGTAAAAATGATTACTCCCTAACAAAATTTATCTTGAAAACGTTAAAAAAACTGTGCGATAGAAACATTAGTGTTACGGTTTTGACCCACAAACCGCTACACGCAAACCAACATGCTGCAGTGATCCTTTAAAAAAAGTTGTTTTCTCACATGCACTATAAGTGCTCCGGGCTAACCTCTTTTTCGCGGGAGATGAGACAATCTTATCTCAGGTTAGGTTCTTTCGTTGATTTTAATTGCTCTTGCTCAAAACTAAATAAATCCGTCTTCCAAATATAATGAAACAAAAAAATTTCTTCTTGTAAAATAAATAAATCGTAATCAAAAAATTCAATGTAAAATAAATGCTAAGTTTTAATAGGAATCGCAGTTTATGTTTCTACTTTATCCAAATCCTAGTTATCTCTCCTTAGCACATTCGCTCGTACAAATATAATTTAAAATTTTCTAATTTCAAATATTCCACGCCCAATTTATAATTTCTACTATTCTACAATACATTACCGCTCAGCAGCAACTTATCAAAAAAGTCCAAAATAATTCCAAGTTTTAAAAATAATTGCGCACTAATGCAATCGCATAAAAATCACTTTATTTAAATTAATAATAATTACTCATAACTTCAAATTAATTAAACCACAATCTCAAAATGTTACAGAAAGCCAAATTCAACGACCAGCTCAGTCGGCGTATTTGGCTAAAAAGCCCCTCTCTTCCTCTCTTATTTACCCACCTTGCACTCTTTCAAAACCACCAAATTAAAATCACAATTTACAAAATTTTACCAAAAGAGTACAGGGTGGGTCCAAATATTTGGTAACACGACAATGCATACAATCCGGAGATATCTATTGGGACCGATCTATACAAGGTACTGTTTGTGTTCCCATGAGTATTGCCCAACGGATCAGTTTCATACTGAAGTGTCCAGCCGTGAAGGTGTATATCGGAGACAAAAAAATCAAAGGTGCTATGATTAAGGGTTGTCTTTAGGAAGGGGTACTTTCCCCACCATTATGGATTATTGTAGTGGATAGCCTTTACGACGCCTCAATGATGAGGAATTCTAAACTATAGAATACGCAGATGATATCGCCTCACTGGAAAATTTCAAAACATCATTTTCATGTGAATAGAAACAGTTTTCTATTGGAAAACTATTGGAATTTTGATCTATTTACCATTAAAAATAAGCTACAGATCATGATAATGCCCAACTTCTCTAATTATAATGCATAATAAAAACTTCTAAAGCTGGCAGATAAAGTAAAATATTTGGAGATAATTCTTGACAAGAAACTAAATCGAGAAAAACATCTAAAAATCAAGAATGGTTGTAGCAGTGTCGAAGACCAATTGGAGGACGGACATAGAGACTTTCCACTAAGATCACTCTCTGGTTCTATACTGCAATTATTAAACCTATGCTTTGCTACGGCGCATTTGTCTGGTGGTCCAGAACCAAACAAGTAACTGCAGCGTCCTCCTTGCACAGAATTTAGAGATTAATTTATTTGACTGCAACCGGAGTGATGTGAACAGTTCCCGTTAAGGCGTTGGAGACCCTTCTTTACCTTCCAGCACTTGATCTTCATGTACAGGATATGACGATTATAGCTGCTCTCAAACTTTGTAGTTGAGCAATTGTATAGGTCATATGCAGATCTTAAACGATTACTCAGCAAGAGTAATCGTTTACTTTTGCCCAAAGCCAGATTACGTCTATTTGACGCTCTATGCTAATACAGATTTGGCGCCTATTTAATTTACCTATTAATAATTTAGAACATAAAAAATGTGCTTAGAAGTAAGCTGTGCTACAGTGACTGCACAAAGCAAGTGTACAATTGCGATTATAATATTGTTCGACGTTCGACATATTTAGCAAGCGCCGTAGGCTTTAGCCTAGGCAGCCTAGTGCATAATATGGCCCTGCCTCTGTTGCACCTTGAACCTACAATAACAACCCTCGTGTTAGCCATATTGAATTTTACTCTTGTTGAACGCCCTTCGGCAATCTTCGGAAACGCGTAATTGATGGTTCTCGCGTTGTTATTGCTAAAACAGCCCTATACCGACGGAAAATTTTAGAAAATAACTTTCTCTCGAAAGATTTTTTGAACTTCCCTCGGCTCCGCTACGCTCCGCCGTCGTGAAGTTTTGAAAAAATTTTTCGTCGTGAAAGTTCGTATTTTCCAATTTTTCCCTCGGCTCGGGGCTGTTACTGTCAAAAATTACCTTCTAATAGTTGAAAAAAATATCCTCATTTATCTGTAGCTTTAGGGTGAATTAAATATGTAGATTCTTCATATTTAAAAATATCACATAATCTTTGGCTTCCTTCTTGGTACCCCCCCCCCTCCAACGTGCATATATGCATAACACATCATCTATGTATCTATCCTTTTCATAGTTTGACTTCGTTTCAAAATAAATTGATATTCTCTAGTAGTTCTCATTTGTATTTATCCCGTTATAAATTTTACCATCAAAACCAAAGAAACACTATTTTACTGCAGAAGTCGTCAGATATAGAATGCTTTAAACAAACATGAAAATTTAGACTTGAACCTATATTTGATATTTTTTAGTTTTGTTATTTTTAAAATAATAATTGTAGTTAGATTAATAACAATGATACAATTGTAGGAGATTTAGCAGAAGTGTTCTTTCTCTTTCAGTATAACATTATTTATTTATTTTTTTAATTTCTATTACTAATGGAATTTAAATAATGGCAAACCACGTAGGTAATCTGCCCTAAAAACGCTTCATAAAAAGAAGTGGTCGGCTAAAACCCACTGTGAGTTGTAGTGCTACTGTAATACACTGATGAAGGGATAAGCTGAAACTAGTTTGTATAAAAAATATACTATAGCAAAGTTTCAATATTATTTATTTCAATTAAAATCAGCCTCGAGAGAGCTTTTACCTAGAATTTCAAGTTCTAAGCCCTTGAAAATGCTCTCATTTCAATTACATTTTTTGCAGTTAATTTAATCTCGCAATAAATAAATTAACTATATCTATTTTTAAAGACAAGGGTACATTTATTTTCTATTTATTGATTATCTAAACTGGTAAAAAGTTTTGCGTGTTTTTTATTAAACTGAAATGTTTATTTTTCTAAATACTTATTTGTTTGAAGTCTCACAAAATCTTATCTGCTACTCTACGTTTATAAGCTATTTTAACTTTCATTACAAATTTTTAATTACAAAGTTTGATTTTAATATTTTTTTCAGTACCTTGTTTAGTAACACCCACAATCCCTTGTTTGCCACAAAAGTGTTAGTTAGATTAAGTGTATTAATTGTTTAATAAGTGAAAGCACAGCTTGGATTGAACTAAAAGTCCGCATGGTTTGAATGTGTATGAAAAAAATATCAACAATAATTTTTTTTTATATTATCCTTTCAACTGACCACATAATTGAAATTATTGACTTTTTAATGTCAATGTATTGGTACTTTTTGAAGCTCGTGAAATTATCTATAAACTTAATTGTTTATAACTTTTAACTCTTAACTTAAACTTTATTGCCCAAAATTAACGGTTTTCGAGTTACATAGTCAATTAAGTGAAAAAATTTTGTAAAACTTAAGTTTTATGTTTTTTGAAAACCCTTACCGAATATATAAATTAATAGCTTATAATTTCACTAAAGTGCTTTTGAAAATTTTTCAATATTTATTTTACTTAACTACCCTAATCCATAGCTTAATTTTGATTTGTTGCGTTTCGGACATGACGGTAAGTAGGGGGGCTGCAAGACCTTTGGTGCACTTTTGAGAAAAAAAACTTGAAATTGATTGAGATTTTAATTCGCTGTTTTATGTTTAAAATTTATGTTTATGTTTTAATTAAATCCTTGAACGTCTTCCATTATAACAACGAATTAGTGACATTTCGCTACAGATGACATTATATATGATATTATACCTCTGTTTATACTCTTCAGAATATTATATTCCAATTAGTAAAATAGCCACAAATATTTTATGTAAATAAAAATTCAAATTAAAACAAAATAACGCATATAAAAACATGTTTAATTTATTTAGAAGTACATTTTCTATCACAAAACGGTACATTTAGAAATGTACCTTACAGGGTGATCACTGAAAGTAATATAATAAACAATTATTTATACTTTTCAACCAAATAAATCTTACTTATTTACTTGTTCAACTTATAATTGAAATTTAATTAATTTAAATTTTGTAAAATATACAAATGTTAAATAAATTCTAACATCTGTTTTTTCCTAACAAACGGTTTATTAAAGGGTCTTCACATATAAGTTAAGTTGTTAAATCATGTTGTGCATAAAATATTGTCTTTCTAAAAAAAAATAATTACCTATTGTGCTTTCTATGAATGTTTATCTAAATTTGTTTTTAATATTGCTTGCTCTACATCACAAATTTAAAATTTTTAACAGATTATTAAATAAGTACGTATAAAAATTTAAATACGTGGTATTATGCGTAAACAAAGCGTAGATAAATTACATTATTTTATTTTTTTTTTCAAATTTCCGTTACCACTAACCCATTTAATTTTATACATAATACATGTGGCCATAATAAATAGAAGCAATAACATTTTCAACTTAATATTTTTAAAATTTTGGGTTAAATTGAGTTACTTAATATTAATTAACAATAAAAAAATATTTTGTTAAATTTTCTAATTATAATTAGGTTTTGAACATTTAATATAATTTGTCAAAAAGACGTAAGCGTCTAAAACTGAAACGTTAAGAAAAATCTTTCAAGAACAAACAAACATGGGATTTTAAAATAAATGACTTAAAAGTTGCTTAAGCGTCGCCGTTACGTCTTTATGTCAAATTGGGTGGATTTGTTTTTTAAAGAAATATGTACAAATAGTATTTACTTATTTACAAAGGCTGAGTTTGGCTGTGCATAAAAATACAATATTTTACTAAATGCCATAGATAAATTGTTCGTCCTATCTAAGAACAACAAGAACGAAATTAGTTTTAAAAATTTGAATTGCTAATAAATCTTCTGATATTTACATGTGTTCGTCTAATTTGTATAATTTTTAATATATCAGCATTGCAATAGATATGTTGAATATGTTTTATAATTTAAATGCCAAAGTATAAATAATGTACTTATTCAAATTGAAGAAATCCTCTTTTTTAAAATGGTTTGGTTTACATAAATCTGCCAACAAAAAAGGTCCATTTGCATTTCAATAAAAAATAATAAACACGAATTGTACAAGTTTGTAAATCTTCGCAAAAATAAGTTAATACCTAAAATCCACTTCGTTTGCATACAATAAAATGTAAAAATGTAACCTTACTTATCTTGTCCCACAAAATTAATAATACTAAAGACAAATTCGGTCACATTTTTTACACATTCAAGATAATTGAAACTATTTTGCTATCCCACAAATAAATGAATCTGCTCCTTTTTAAAACCTACGTCCATTAATAAAGAGTTCGCCAAATTTGTAAAAAGCGTTGGTCCACATATAAAACTAAATATATCAGATTGTTTGTAAATACTATTTTGCAAATGTTCTTCAATACTATCTGTAATTAAAGATTTCGATATTTGACCCTTCAATCCATTCCAATTAGAACCGGCTTGAGATAAAATAAATTTTACTTTGAATCTAAAATTCCCGATATTAGAATTAGTAATATTTTAATTAAATTAAGCAAACCTGTTGTCTTCATTTTGAAGCGTGTCGAGATGATTTCGAATCAAAACATCCTTTTCAGTCCGATTGAAAAATAATAAAGTTACGCTTTGGCTGAAAGATAAAATTGAGTAGAAAATTAAGCGATTTGAAATTACCTTACCATTTTCTAATTCTTCTTTCTAGTAAAAATAATAGTAGATTTAATAAGGGTGTTATTCCAGTACCACCTGCAATGAGTAAAAACGTTTCTCGATTGTTTAGAATGTCTAAACTGAAGGATCCAAGCGATTTCGAAACTTCCACTATATCACCCTTGCTTTTTCCACAAATATATTTACTTACACAGCCTTGTGAGTAAGATTTTACCAATAGGCAGATGTTATCGGTAACATAAGTTTGGGATTTAAACTTAGCGAATAAACTATTTGGCACAGGCGTGTAGCTTCTTGAAACTTCTTGGCCTGCAATTATATTTTAATTTGAAACTTCAGATGAAAAATTAATATGTACCAAATTCTAAATCTACCACTTTATGTAATTTTATAAGAGAGATAGAGACTTCAATTTAATTTGTAAACTTGGCTATATAATTCCACTTCAAGTTTTATGCATAAAGAAAATAAACAATTATAAGCTTTCAAACTAATCATATAATTATCTAAATAATAGAAATTACAGTGGTATAAATTTCATAGTCGCTATCTCTCTATTGCGAGGTGGAAATGTTTATTCACTTGAAATACGTAATATATAGAAACGTTCTAATTATTTTAGTTGTATTTGGCATTACACTATTCATTTAATTCCATTTACCACATCATAATAAGATGTTATATACCTACAACCCCAAATGTATGTAACAATTTATTGCAACTTTTGTACCATCAAAAATTATATGAGAAACTCTGGCAGTAATCATAAAATGCGGGAACTGTCAGAATTTCCTCATCACGAATTTCAAAATTTTAACTGCGCTATAGGAAAGAGGACACTTTTCTAAGCATATTAGAACAAAAATTTTCAAGGATTATGCAAAAGTTTTCGAAAAAAATCAATTTTAAAAATGTAAAATTTACATGTATTTTACCTTTTGTGCTTTTTTTGTGCTCACCTTTTAACACGGCTGCATGCTTAGCCGATTTTGTGTAAAGTGAAAAAATTTAAAAATATCACTGAAAAATGACAGAACTCGCCAAGGGTGGAACTCGAAGCCATAGAACTCGTCCGGGTGTCGATCGCGTCTGACAATAACATTAAGAGTATATCAAAGCACACGTACCGTCAACAAAATGAAAAGCAGGGAAATCAACGTGAGATCGATCGTCACGCATCGGGGTATATCATATTACATCTCCGTGCTTTTCGTAATTTTAAAATGCCGTTTTTTAGGAAACTAATACATAAACCTTGGAAATTTTTGTTGCATTATACTCAGAAAATTGTCCTCTTTCTAATAGTGCAGTTGAAATTTTGAAATTCGTGATGAGGAAATTCTGACAGTAACCTAAAATGCTTCTATATTTTTATTAACATTTTAATAATATAAAAATTATAATCTAAAGAATCCAATAAGTTACTGCTAAAAGTATTTAAATTATTATAGTACGCTTGTTGAGCACTTAACATAAACATCAATATACTATATATTGGAGATATATATATCAATATATATATATATATATATATTGATATATATATATCAATATATATATTGATATTGGAGAGAGAATACATTTATACTATATTTTTTATCTATAACTTTAAAATTTTGTAAATCTGTTCATGCGCGTCAAAATAATTAAACATTATTACGCATTTTCTCAAAAGCGGCAAATGTGGTTTACAAGACAGATTTAAACTTTATATGGTCAAATTCAAAAATATTTGATGCCAAATAAATCAATTTAAATTATTCAGTTATTTAATTTAAATGTTTTAAATTAATTTTGATAGCTTATTGTTAGTAGCGGAACTGCTGGGCGCTAAACCGCGCAGTAATAAGTGGCAGTAAAGTATAAATAAAAATTTTTTACACGTAATATTACTTTTTTTAATGATTACTCAAATAACTAACAACTATAGAATCAGTGTCGAAATTAGGGATATGCAGGAAGAACTCTGAAATGGAACAGACAAAAAATAATTTGAACAGTAATTTCAGCATTTTACATTAAAATTCGATTTTGAAATTATTTACTTAGGAAGTTTTTTAAGTTATTTTTTAACCAGAAATTTTAAATAAATATTTAATTCCTTAATAAAATAAAGAAGATAAAACTAAAAATATTTTCAAGTATCAGAATGGAAAATAAATTAAATACCACTGACGGCGCTGAAAAAAAAGAAAATCTAAAAAAATCTAAATGTGACCGTGAAGGCTGGAAAAAGAATTTTCATATTTAATTTTTGATGTTTCCTTAACATTTTTCTTATATTAGATGCAGGCATAATGTGAAATAAATATCTATTAAAAACTTTATAATTAAAAATTAAAAACAAAAATACAATTTAATGATCTGTAATCAGGAAATTTCAACTTTTGGATTACGTTACTGCTTTTTGTGTTCTTGTGTTATTAATTTAAAGTATTTTCATAATTTAAATATGGTCAATATAATTGGTTTATGTTGAGTTACCAACCTAATAAAATAAGGTTACGGTGACCAGTTAGTGAGGCTTCCAAGTCGCACAATTTGTGCACTCTAGTTTATAATTAAATATCACAGTGCAGTAACAAAATCTGCCAATAAAACCTTCTAAGATTATTTTTATTGATATAGTTCATCTAGAGTTCTTCATACTGACTCTCATTATTAGCATCAATAACCTCATCAGTTTGTTTAACTTTTAAAAGCTTGTTCTTGCAAAATGCACAAAGTTTTTGACCTGGTTTTACCTTGTACCTTTTTGATAAGATGATTTTACTCTGTTCTCAAGTTACAACAAGTTTCTTTAATCGAAGTTTTAATCTAAGTTTTTTTAAGTTTTAGATGAATCGATGTGTAGGTTTACAATTTTTAATTTTAAAGTGAAAAAAATAATAAAGAAGTAAAAATCCACGAATTTTGCTATTTCATATGGTAGAGCATAATTTTTAGAACAAAAACGAATAAAACAGTTCATGATTATCCTTTTCACTTTAGGAGATATTCCATTTATCGTAGAACTCTGCACTTTTTATCAATCTTTTTTCCTGACCCCAAATAAATACTTCGTAGCTTTGTTCATGTTTTAAATATTTATTCCTGGCATATTGATGCATACTTAAAAAAATTCCGTCTACATTGGTTGATAACGAAGAAAAATATAGTTTATTTCTCATTGGAAAACAAATATATTTTTCTGCATTCGAACGATAAAAATCGCAATAATAAACTTTAAGCGACTCTAAAATCTAAATCATTAGAGATAGAGCAAAACAATTTGGCATGGTTACTTAGTACATCAATGAATAGAACAACCAAACCAAGTTTCATTAAAATCTGAGATGGTGAGTGTCTTGGTGTGGTTGATCTTAAATTGAAGTTTAGCTAACCTAAAGCTCAAGCTAAGTTAAGCTATCAGCTGGATTTTAAGGTAGCTAAACAGTTTCAATTTAATTTCTAGTTTCAACCTAAATTTTGAAATAGGCATTAAGCTAATTCAATTAGAAAGAACATTTTTAATTTCTTAATTTAACGTGAGTATAAGATAGAGAAGATCGATAACTTCAATATTTAAAATTCAATATTTTAAAATTGTCTTCAAATTTATGCGATCTTGGTAGATTTAAAGATTAAAAACTTTAAACAATTAAAGTAAAAATAAAAATTCTTATTCACAATATTTACTAGATCCAAGCAAGCCCGTACCGATACATTATTATTTTCAACCAGAAACTGTTGGTGCAAAGATGTAAGAATTAAAAGATTCTTAATTTTAGAATAATCAGTCTTAAAACGGCCTTTAAATATTATTGTTTTAAAATCTGCCATTTTTCGTATCTATTATATATAGGTATATATGTAAAATACTTTTTATGAAAACTCCGCATTTGTATTACAATTTTGTTAAAGAAAGAAAGTGACATTAGTTTGAGACTTAGCTTAGAGCTGAGCTTCAAGCTTAGCTTAAAGTTTACATTGAAATTTGGATGGGATTTAGCTTGAAGCTTACCATGAGGCTCAGTTTAAAACTTTAAGCTTCTGGCAAGAATCACACACACACCATCATCTAAAGCCCAAAATTTATCAAGAAACGTGTCCGGAATTTTTTTATTACATGGCAACTACAATTGTTATATTAAAATTTATAAAAACGAATATTTAATAATAATAAATAATAACCGTGGTATCTCAAGAATATCGAGAAAAATTCCGTGATATAATTATTTTACTGTTTTTATAGTTCGGGATATTGGATGTTTAGCAGTAGAAGGAATCGTCAATTCTTACTGCTCCTGCCATAACTGGATAACATTTAAAGCCATTCTTACATTCGCACATCATCAATCATGATAGTGCGATGTAATGTAAATAACTATGGCTTTGTGTTTGAATTGTGACATTGAAATTAAAAAGAATGATAAAACTGTTAAATGTGTAATTTGCAGTGATAAGTGATAGATTACATGCGAGATGCGCAAAGCTAACATGAGATGGAAAATAATAAATGAGAATGAAAATATAAATTTTACATGCAGAACTTGCAATAAAATTGATATGCGTAGTCATAAATGAAAGAGTTGAGAGAACTGGTGATACAGTGTATGGAAAAGTTGATTGACCAGAGTAAAATTATAAAAAATAATAGTAAACTTATTGATAAATTGAGTCTAAATAATGCAGCATGAACACACAGTAAGAAGAATGGTTACGAAGAAAACACTTACACGCAAATATTATGAAAAAAGAAGAAACAAAAAATAGATCCAAGTAAGCTGGCAGTAAGAATTGAAAATGTGAAAAATATAAGAAAAGGTGGTGTGATTATTAGATGTTCAGACTCCAACTCAGTGATCATAAGCAAAATGCAAGAAGTTATAAGTGACAATAATTATTATAAAGTAAAAGAAGTTATAAAGAAGAATCCTAAAATTATGATTGTAGTGGTGGAAGAATATAATATATTATTGTCGTATTGCAAAATATTTGGACCCACCCTGTACTCTTTTAAAATTTTGTAAATTGTAATTTGGTAGTTTTGTCAAGAGTCAAGAAGGGGAGATAAAAGCTTTTTGCCAAAAATGGCTGCACGAGCTAGTTGTGCGATTTTGGCCCGTTAATTTTTGTACGAATGATTTTGAAAATTGTGAGTGAAATTTTGTTTAATTTAAATAAAGTGATATTAATGCATGTGCATTATTGCGTAGTTTTAAATTTAGATTAATTTGGAGTTATTTGATAATTTGCTGCCGAACGGTAGTAGCTTGATTAATTATTTTGGAGGAAGACTAATAACTAATAACATATTATAGATCTTGATTTGGATTAACGAAAGTTAATGCTACTTGAAAGTATCTGGATAATTTAAAATTAAAATTTGTAAGATCAACGTATAAGCGTAAATTGGATAAAAGTAAATCAAAAAGTTCAAACCTTGGATGAAGTATAAAAATTTTACATTTAAAATTAAAATTATTTTAGAAAACGATTTAAGATATTTTTTAAAGACAATTGGTTTTGGAATTGATAATAATTTGTTTTGCGAACGCTCCAGCACACCAGGGTTACCCGAACAAAACAAGTGTATGATATAATTTTAGATAAAAATATCATAGCAATATAAATTCAAAAGATGAGATAATCGAGACTATAACTGAACAAAATAGGCTAAACGGCAATAAATTTAAAGTAATAACAAAATATGTCAAGAAAACAAGAAAAAATATTGACAGCATTTTATTAAAAATTAAACCGAAAGCCTATAATGAAATTATGAAATTGGAAAAATTGAAGATGGCATGGATAATGTGCAACATTCATAATTATGTTAATGTTAAAAAGTGCCATAAATGTGCGGGATTCAATAATATTGCAAAAGACTGCACAAATAATAAGGTTTGCTTTAACTGCGCAGAAAAACATAAAAACAATGGATACAAGATAGAAAAATATACCACAAAGAATTTTAGAACTGGTGAAATACTAATATTTATTAGCACGGCTCTCAAATATAACCTAATATTAAATAAAACAAGAAGCAGTTGTATGTGTGTGGATTATACATATCTATCACAGTAAAGATGAGAGAAAAGAGAGAGAGATGAGAGATGTGAGAAAAATTATTTAATAAGCACTATATATCATTCACCACAAGATAGTGATAACCTCTTCGTGAAATACATGGAGGAATGCCTTGAGGCATTGGAATTTAATGGAAACATTATAAATGATTATTTTAATTTAGATTACTCCAAAGATAGTTTTTATATATTGAAATTGAAAAGTGTTATCTCAAGATGTGGTTTATATCAACTAGTTAATGATTTTACCAGAGTTACAAGAATGAGCACAACAATAATTGATTAATCATATCAAATTTTTAGACACCGTATGTATATTATCGCGATTATATACATAATAATAATAATATATAATATACATAATATGTATATAATGCCATAATATACTGTGGTGTTTCAAAGGGATTCGCACCTACTCTGTACATTTTGATGAAAATTTTATTTTAATAATTTTGAGTTGTAAGATTGTAGAATTGGACAGGTGGGGGCGAATCTAGGAGGATATTGGCTTTTTGTGCCAACTATGACCGACAGCGGGTGCAAGATTTGTATGCACGCTGAATTTGATTTTTGATACGCTGAGTTTTTGATATAAGTTTGAATTTGTGAGTAATAAATTTGATTTTGATTTCAATAAATGATTTTTATGCGAATGCATTATTGCACCTTTTTTGGATATTATTTTGATAATTTGATATTTGGATAATTTTTGATACGTAGCTACTGAGAAATAGTAGATTTGATTGATTTGGTTGATTGGAAAAGAAGAAGTTCAAATCATAAATTTGGATTTGCATTTTGATATTGTAAAGTTGAAAATTAAAAATATTTGTGAGTGCGAGCGTGTGGTCAGTGACTGATAACTCGACGCTTTGGATAAGGAAAATCAAACTTTGTTCCTTTCGAATAAAATTGAGATTTTATTTTATTTTGGTCGAATTTAATTGAATTGAAATATTTTTGGATTTTGGAGAGACTGGGGTCTTCGCATCTATTGGCGCCGCAACGTGAGGCTAGATATCATCGCAATACATACGGTGTATTTGTATTGTGTTAACTTAAACATTTTAGTTCTAAAAAGTGTTTGTGCATTTTTTGGTTTATTCTAAAAATTTGATATATGATTAATATCGAGTTACACTACCTAAACCACTTATCTATTGATTATTAATAATCTATTATATAATATCAAATAATAAAGAGCAAAAAATTCTTAAGGTACCTAGAATAAGTGATTACTATGTAAGGGAATGTCGTCAGGGTTGGCCACCCTTTTAACTTTTGTCCATAACTTCCGTGTAAGAAAGATTTTTGTTAATTCAAGCACATGATCTGAAAGATCTAGGAATAAAGCTACTTTCAAGGCAATCGCAAATTGATTGGGTAAAAAATAGAGAACTTATGCGAGAATTAAAAAAAAAAAATGTTGTCAAGGTTGGCCCATTGCTGTCTAGGTTGGCCCACCGTTGAGAATTGTCAAATTTATGCAAAAAAATTAACTGGATGAAATATTAAACCAAATTCATTTTATTTTTATTCGATTGAGTAAAACTTTACAATATAATATTGCAGAGAACTGATTTACATGACACATAATTCCGAATCACCGTTTTGGCAAATAAAATAACTCCTTGCCATTTTGGCACTTTTCAAATGCACTTTTTTTGCATTTAATACATGCAATAGAGTTCGGACGACGAAGCATTCGCTTCCAAGCAGATGTTGCATTTACTATCCTGGTTTTTTTGCAACGGTCCAACCTTGACAACAAGTTCCATCACCACATCGCGTCACACTACATCCAAACAGGTAGCGAAATTGAATGTTTCCCTTGAATAATTTTTAAAGACTATCCACATAACACATTTTAGATGCTTATCTTAACGAATCAATGTTTTTCCTCCAAGTTTTCATGCTCTATTTGCAGCTGCTGGAAAACTTTTTTTATCTTGGTTCAGTGAATGAGTGCACAACACGTTTCAACATTACACTCCAAAATCAGTAATGGCACGAAAAGTTCGTTGTCATTGAGGGATGTTTTCCACACTCGCATATAGGTGGTTTCATTGATCTACACTGAAAAATCGCAGTGGGCCGACCTAGACGACGGGCCAACCCTGACAACATTCCCCTATATATAAGAAATTGACACGGAAAGTGATGCTGTACAAAACGAATTCATATTATATTAAGAGACGAAGTTTAAAAGAAAATTATAATACTGAAAAATTTCAAGAGTTACTTTTAGAAAAAGCATTGGATGGCAGTACATCAGACGCGGATAAAGCAGATACACTCACACAACAATATAGTCGACACAATGGATGAGATATGCCCGGTAAAGATAATATGTATTAAACGCAAACACTACGAAAATAAATGGATTACTTGCTATGTTATTGAAATCATTAGAGAAGGAGATAAATTATACAAAAAAGCAGTGTTTACAAATAACATTGAAGATTGGAAGTTATATAAGACTCATAGAAATATGGTAACCGAAAAAATTCGAGCCAATAAGAAGCAATATTTTGTAGATTTGGTTACCGAAAATAAAAATAATAATATAATATGCTCTGCAAAGAATTAAATAAGCTGCTACCAGGAAAAAACATAAGGGTACAGAAAATAATTAAATTACGGGAAATACGCGAGAGCAACGAAAAAACGATCGCAGATAAATTCAATAGATACTCTTAAACAGCATAGAGAATTTGATTGCAAGAATTCCCCAAAGAAGAGATTATGATGGCGTTTTAAGAAACATTAAAGAATTCACACTATGGGATAATTTTAAACAAATATATATGAAAAAACTACAGAATTTATAAGGAAATTAAAGAAAACCACAGATACCGGCCCACTACTCAATACAATTAACGCATCAATAACAAATGGTATCTTAAAATAATCAAACCTAACCAATGTTAAAATAATAAATTTTAACTGTTAAGTAAAGAATACATACTACACAGAAACATAATATTTAAAAAACACTAAAATGACAATAATTCACATTTAACAGGATTGAACTTAGAATATTTGAATAAACAAAATTACTTTAAAAATAAAAACTCTGTAATACGATATAAAGGCCTTCATTTCACAATCATTTTTGGTTCATCGATCGTATATAACATTAAAAGTGAGAGAAAATATACCAAATAAAATTGAAAACATTTAAAATTAAAAATTTTGAAAAGATCAAGAAATTTACTAAACTTTAAAATAAGTGGTGTGCTTACCCAATAACCAAACTAAACGACGTCACGTGTCTAAATTAAATTTTAGGTTAAGTAAATAAAAATGAATCCTTTTTCCTATACTATAGGATAAGAAGTAGAGACATTATACTATGCCATCTATCACTCCGAAAACTAAATTTGAAAAAAAATTTCAAATTTTACCACGTTTTTGTTTACATGTTTACTATAAATAAAAAATAACTTAAAAAACAAATTTTTAAGTAATTTGTGGTTAAAATTACAGTTAAAATTTATTATTTTAACATTTGTTAGGTTTAATTATTTTAACATCACATAATACTAAATACACCAAATTACTTAAAAATTCATTTTTTAAGTTATTTCTAAATGGTATCTTTCCAGAAAATTGGAAAACTTCGTGAGTTGTACCGATACCTAACAAGGAGGGGATCAGGTATGCGAAATTTTGTTTTTGTTTATACTAACACTACGTAAAGATTACACCTAAGTGCTTGTTCACAATGTACATAAACATAAGACGTGCATAAGCCTAACATAAGCATAAAACATAATTTTGACATAAGCCGCAAAAGTGTTCACAATGAACATAAGAAATATATGAAACTGCGCATGCGTATAACAAAAAAATAAACTAAATAAATGAATAAACTTTCAAACACCTGTCAAACTTTATAACAAAGATTATGTTTATGTCAATTTCGTCAATTTATTTCAACTTATAACCAACCACTACCAACTTTAAACCACAAATTTCACTAAATGTAACATAATTTCAATCTTATGTACGAACATAAGCCGAACATAAGATCAATATAAACATAAGAATTACGTAGGCACACTGTGAACACTTACGTTGATTTACTACTAGTTCAACTTTATGTTTTATGTATGTGTTATGTTTATCTTATGTCTTATGTACATTGTGAACAAGCACTAAGACATTACGAGAATAGTAGTACGCCATATTCAGCCAATTTTGAGAAAATCGAATTGGAATATTATTTCTCCCATGTACACGAATTAACGTAATAGAGATAACAATTACAATAATGAGTTTCGTGACGAAAAGGTAAAGTAGCCGGTCTAATAAGCAAAGGGTAGCTTAAGTTAATAATAGCTTTAGTTAATAAACTTTTCATTTTTTTTTCTTTCTTTTCATTGTATTTAATATATTGTGTTAACTTGTAGCTAGTAGTATCGAATCGTCTTTCGTCCATTGCTGAACTTAAAACTATTTCAAGAAGGTTTTTAGCCATATCGTACGATACTGGCTAGTGCGGATTATTAGTGAGAGCAGCAAGCGGTCACCCATTCAAGTGCGAATTGTTAGCAATCTTGTGATGTAACGAGAATAAATATTTGCGTTACGCTACGTAGCTGCTCAAAATGAAATTTTGTAAATTGCATTTATTCTCGAGTATTATAGTACAATGCATTAGCCCACCTACACTAATTATATTACATAACCGTTAATCTAATAACCAATCTAATATAATTTTATTAAGTTAATTAATTCTCAAATTACCTAGTAGCAGTAATTATAAGATAATATCATCTGTTATGTATTCTACGTACGTTGGTTTTAATTTTTAAATAATAATTGTTGTATGGTATAATCGTAAACTCAAGACTGCAAAAATAGTACAAATAAAATATTTACAACAACAACTAACAGTTCTTCCTTAATTTTCTATCGATAATTTCAATTCGTTCGAGGAAATTCCTGATGAATTTTGTTAGCACTCGATTTTATTTGAAACCGTTTTCTTAAATCGTAGTCCCTTGAAGGATAAATGGAATACAAAAGTATCAGCTTTCCATCCGATCACATAAACCCTTCAAAATAATAAATCAAGGAACGTCGATCTTTTCTGTGAAAACTTTTATTGATAAGCAAACAAAATTTTATACTTCCTGCCGTATAACGAAAAAGCTAAAATATCAACACTTCCTCAAGGATTAACAAAATCCGCCTTCTTTCTAAAACTTCACGCAACAATAAAACAAACCCTACAATTTCATTTTCATTTTGATTTCATTCGCGAATCAAAATTCAGTAAAAAAACTAAAAATCTTACCTTGAACATTGTTAAACAGTTGAACGTGCCTCCCAATGGGCACCACAACCCTGGTTTCATCACATCTTTGGAGTTCCAAAAGTGACGTATTATAATTTACTTCCATTTTGTTGATAACTGTGTATTTATATTTAAATTCGGAGGAATTAGCCAAAGCTTCTTCATTGCTTTGTTTAAGTGTACCGTAATTCTCCCAAATACCACCAACAACTTTCCGAAACTGGATTTCAATTTTACCAGTCTCGTAACTTATTTTCACTTGGCACGGCCATTCAATTGCTTTGTTAAACTGGATGTCATTTGTAAAAATTTGATTATCATATTCTAAATTAATTGAGAGAACATTATCTACATTTGGCTTTTTAATTTCAACTTGAGGATTAGAAAACAGTTTCGTATAAAAAATAATTGTGATATAATCAGTTTTTTGAATCCAATCAAATCGTGGCAATATTATTTCTTTTGGTTTGGTATCGCAAATTACAGTATTGGCTAATTTTGTGTCATCCAATGGTGTTACTTTATTATTAGGCAACAGTTTAGGCGGAATAGTTTTAGGCGAAGAATTATTAAAACAAGATTCTGATGACAGTTTAAGAGATTTTCCAAAAAATAACTCTGCCGTATCAATATTGGGATCTCCTGCAACTAATCGTCCAATGTAACATTTTTGCAGAATAGATTCGTAATTTACCCACGAGTGTACCTATCAAAAAATTAAAATGTTAAGTTTGACGTGGGCATAAAATGGAGTTAAATACTTGATTAAAAAGATCGGTCGAATCTTTCCCAATTCCTTGAATTAATTCGTCTGGTCCTCCGGGATGAAACGCCAGGTATCGGGTGACATTGTATACTCGACCTCTAATCGATATCCACGCATCATCCGCTTTATTATGTTGTGCTAATTGATTTACTGTTACCTACACGAAAAGATTTTATGGATAATAAAAATGTGATAAAAATTTGAGAGCCACTTACTGTCATCTCTCCTGCTCGAGAACCGACGCCGGTGAGATCTTGCCCAGAAGAACCCAACCGAATCCAGTCCATAAGCGAATGTCCTGGTTGTAAGGCATGTTTGTTTCGCGGGTTTCCTAAAAAAGAATAAAAAATGTGAATACAGCTTTAAAGAGTTAAAATCTTGAGAATAATTAATTTTTTGAGAGATTTCAATGCATTTTGAGCAGACAAATACATAACGGTGCGTAGTATTTTAGTATAATATATATTAATTTTTACAATAAATTGATCAACAGTAATATTTCAAGTACATCAAATAACCCATAAAATTTTGCCGTTTTTAGTCAAAATGCGTCAATAGAAAATATGTTGAAGAAATCACACGCAACAAAATCACAAGTGCGCAGCATAAGAGACTTTGAGTGAACATGCAGATTTCCACAATATTCTGTATTGGGTTCGCTGCTTAAAAATCTGAATGTAATCCTTATCATGGAAGCTAATTACACTTTATTTTGAGAAAGTTTACAATGCATAATATACCTTGGTGGTTTGCCATCGCCTTCCGATAGCCTGTTACACAATTACATCTAGCAAAATTGACAGTAAATACTTTCACAAACTGATGTTCAGCAAGTATTCAGCGAAAAAACGCCGAGACTAAAATTAGATAAAAAATCGCTATAATTCTAGTTTTTCATCTCGATCTTTCTTTTAACAGAATCAGAAACAGCAACTAAAATTTTAGAGTAGCGGACCAAACAATACTTTATCGTTGATATTGAATTTATTCACGTAAATTGAATTTAATATATTCCGAGCACAAAAGTAGCTTTACACTTGAAGTATTTTTCTAAGCCCGTTTTAAAAAGTAACAGTATTAACTTGGGGGGGGGGGGTACGGTTCCTAACCGAAAACCGGTTACCTACCGATAAAAAATAAGTTTACATTAAAAATCAGTATATATAGAAAAACAAAATAAAAAGTAGCTGCTGTAAATTCTAAAAATTTATGGAATGCTTTGATTCGCTTCGATAAAGCTAATTCAGTGCGCCAATGTAAATAAACACCTGGCTTTGTTTGCTTATTGTTTGTTTACTTTGTTATCTTACTTTAGGCAATTAAGATTTGTTTCGACTAAACATCAGTAGGAGTACCCAAAGATGTTGAATTTAACAAGTTGAAGTTAATTTAACGCATCTGATGATGCGGTTGCGGTTTGTGTTGAGAAAATAATGTTACATTGAGCCCCGAGGATACAATAGAAAACGGAATCGATGCTTATTTTTTCGGTTTTTTTCTTATTTTACTGCAGCAATTGAATTACTTTTATGATTCAAATATGTTCGTGAATAAATAAAAAAAAGTTATAAATAACGTATCTGTGTAAAAATATCAACGGAAACGTACAGAAAGCAGTCAATTCTTCCAAATACTCGATGCCATAAATAAAATATGTGCATTTAAATATAACAATTTTTTATTGTCAACGACAGATGAAATTTTTAGAACTACAAGTACGGCCACCCAATATCTTTTATTATAAAAATACTATAAAATATGACGAAATTTTACAACACTAAAATTTGCTTTCAATTATGTAAATTCATAACTTTTATTAATATTTGGAAATGTGGACAAACTTTTAAATGTGAAGTATTAGGCTTAAAAGCTGAAATCAAACATCGATAATGTGTTTCTTTGGTAAATTTGTATATTGAGGCAGGATAAAAAATTTATTATAAATTTCTGCTTTCAGGATTTTGATTAAAAATTTCTTATTAACAAACAAAAGCTTTTCATAATTCAATAGCCATTGAATAACGTTAGCTGCTGCAAATAAATTCATCTATCAACCTGCGACTAAATTTTCACGTATTATTAAATTTTGTCGCTATCGTTGACAGGAAGTTACCCCTAATATATTCATATTGACAAAAAAAAGAAGAAAATGATTTAACAGTTTACGCTACGAGCATTATGACGTTATCGAGATAAAAATTTATTTTAACAGAAAACATAAAATTGCAAATTTAAAACTCGGTCCATTAAACTTCAATTTTATTATGAATTTATAACAACGAGCGAGTAATCAGGTTTCATGTGGGGTCAGTCGGAATAATATGCATGCAAAATTTAAGTCAAATTGATAGAAAATTTTATCACGTGACACGAATAATTTTATATAATATATACAAATTTTGTAATGTTTTTATAAATTTTTTATAAAATACTACTAAAATTATGAAAACTACTATAATTAAAACCTACAAAATTAGATTAATATATTGAAGTGTATTTTTCTAAGTTCGACAATTCCAAAAACAAAATTTCCAAAAAATTAATTTTTTATTTTTACCTTTTTATCTAGCGCATTCTCAGTCGGTGAATTAATTCGCACGAGACGTTAATTTTACCGAAATATATGTTTTCTTTTATACAAAATAAGAAGACCTATATTTTTTTTAGTATAGCTAAGATTCAATATATTTGTGAACTCTGTATATCTGTGGATTTGAATATACAAATCTATAATTTTTTCACGATATAGAGTAAAGAATTGTTTTCACGAATCAAGACAAAGCAAGAAAAGGTTTTCACAAATAAATCACCAGTTGTGGGCACAGATCAATCACACGATAAACTTTGAAACAAATATTTTTAGTATTTTTCAATGCGTTAGATGGCTTTTCTACACCACTGGTAGATATTTATAAATTATAAATTGCCACGAAGAGATAACTTTATTCACCAGGGGGATTACAAAGTCGTATAAAACATCGAATAATATGCAACAATATTGAGTAAATGTGTCTTTTCTTTTTTCATAGCTATTTTTACCAGATGGAAATATTAAAAGCTGTAGTATTGTGATGCAGTTTAATGCTTTTTTAATTTTAATATTTATGATGTAGAATGGTAAATTGAGCGAGAAACAGCTACTGGCACTTCGTAACATTAACTTACCCAAAAATAAGTTTAACGGTGCAATTTTTAATTAAAGTGTAAACTAAAGTGTTAGTTAATTGGAAGATCTGGTGGTTTCTAATGAGAATAATTTGAAGTAGGAAAAATGGAAGGAAGGAACTAAATTGATACTTAGTGATTTCAATTCTCGTTTTGATTGATAATTGGATAATTATCGTATAATTGGTTAAAGTTTAATATCGTAGGTTATAATTTAACATTTTTAGGTTTCAATACGTAGTATAGCAAGAAGCCTTATCTGCATTGCAATGTAAGTAGTAAAATGGAATTTTATATATATAATAGAACGCACGTGAGTTGATAAGAGTATCCAGAAGCTGGATTAAATTAATTTAATGTAACCGGATTTTAATGGTTAGCTATTGAAAGTTCAATATCGTAGTTTAAAAGTAAGTTTTGCATTGCAACATAAATTTAAAGGTAACTTTGCATATCATGTTTCTACGAACGCCTGGCGCCGGTTTGTATTGTTGAAACTTTTGGCACTTAAAGAATTTTGCATTGAAACATTGATTATCTGCAGATATTTTGTCAACGCTTGAAAATCGGCTCAATTTTGGCACCCAAGTATAGTATCTTTTCCAATTTCGATCAAAGGATCACTATTTTTTTATTATCGGCGGTTTAAAGAACAATGATAACAATCAATTAATAGTTTTATTACAACAACTAGTGATTCAGTATAAATTCAATTATTTAAATTATAATAATGCTTACAGTAAATTTTAGAATAAAATTATAGGTATTATAGGTAAATTATAGGTACTAGAATATTCTAGGTCGGGAAAACTCGGCTATACATAACTTCATCAACATCAGAAAAACAGGAAAATTAGTTAAAGTAGTATAATAATATAAAAAGCTTTTTTTTTTAAAGTTCTGTATTATAAAATTTGAAATTATAAACAAAATTTAAATCACATAAGAACCACTTTAATCATCGACCATAAGGTTAGGGCGGCAGGTGGGCAGACTTACCTTTTATTAATAATAATGAGCTACACAATATGCAGCAATTATAATTGAGTTATACTATGTTTACTAAACATTATTGAATTCCACAAAGTTTGTGAAAACCGTCTACAAGTTTGAATAAACTCCATCGGCGTAAGCAAAACTATTAAAATAAAATCTCGAGGGTTTCTTTTGTGTACCGTACCATAGAACAGTATCAACAAAGTCCAATGATGTATCATCTGCATACATCACACTTTTATTAAAATGAATTGGATTAAACCGCTAACATAAGTAATGAATACTGCTCTCGCAAATTCTGTATTAAATATTTTATAATATTCAAAAAAAGTATTTCATTTCTTTGCCAAAATTTAGCCAATCTTTTTAAAAAGACTATCTATCCTAATAACTACATATATAAAATTCTGAAGTAGTATAAGATCAAAATAATCATTAAACAAACTGGAAACCTGACCCAAGCGAGTATAGGAATTTATACATTTTTTGAACGAAATTTTATTTTTTGTTTTTGTCTGGAAAGAACATCTAGAAAATAAAACCATTATCGACTTTCCAATTTTTCAACGTTTTGGAAACGCTTTTAGTATAATTTAAAAGTTCCTTTTCAAAATCTACAAATTTACTTATAAATTTGATGACTCTCTAATGGATTATTTTTCGTGGTTTAATGTTACATAGTTTCTTAAATCGATTAAACAAATTTACACACTTCAGAGTTCAGACAAACTCATTTTAGTTTCGGTTTCTTTTTGAAAATTCAATACAAGAAATTACCGCACGCTTGTATAGGTATAATCGATCTATTTACGTCTTGTTTAGCGTAGCATGCAAGAGTTCGTATATACATATGTATCTACCTATACATAATTCATTTATCTTTACCTATACAGTTATACATAAGTTCGTTCCGGTCTATTAACAAAGTTATAGATAATAAACAAAGCAAAAAACAATGAGATATCTTATTTTCGAATTTTAGCATATGAGATGTGTACGGCCACATAGAAACTGTGGAGGCTTCTGCAGTAATTATATTACAGAATAATTACAAAATAAATTCAAAACTTGTTTGCATAAATAATTTAGTTATTATATTAAGTGTGAAGGTAACATAAATAAGTTAGAAAGCTGCAATTGTGTAAATTCTCGGTAAATAATCGAACAAGAGATGACAATCAGTAAGGGTATCAATTAAATGCGAACCCCGCGATGCAATATATATTATCTAGATAGTACATGAGAAGAACTTTGATCAACAAAAAAGGATTTCTTGGCAGGACATTAAATTATATTATCGATTGAATAGTATTTCTAGGAGGCTTCTCTAGGTATGAGCGCTGCATTAAAGATGAAATTTTGAAAATGTACAAAACTCGTAAAATGCTTGACAAATATTGTATCCGATTGATCGATCCTTAAACTAAAAATATAGTCTTTTTTCTAGCCTGAAAAGTTATTGGTGCTGAAGGAAATTAGAGAGCATGTGTCCTTTCAAAGTTTTTGGGTGCGAAAGCTAAATATAGTAACTATCAACAAAACTTGTTCGAGTATATTATCCTGTAGGTATACTTTTAAAAGAATCCCTTAAAATTAATATTATGCACGAAAATAATAGGGTAAACTACGAGATCTTATAAATAATTAAGTAAAATAAATTGCACTCTTCTCGTAAATTTTATAAACTGCGACGCGTTTCGCTTCATTTAAGATCGAAGCGCATCACAATTTATAGAATTTACGAGAAAAGGACAATTTATTTTATTTAGTTCTAAATACTCTTTTATATGTAATGTTCCTACTTAATAAACTTACTTTCTTCTCTATCTATGAGTTTCATTGCCCATTTGGCGCCTAAACCTTATACATTTGGTAGCTTGGAAAGCATCAAAAAACCTATTCTATGCTCTCGACCCTGTGGGATATAAATTAAAGCTAGCCGTAAAGAATCGAACGAAAGAAAAATCTTGTGCGCACAATTAGCCAATCTTACTACAATTGAAATGGAAAACTAGATACGTATTAAACATTGCTACCCAGGTAATGATTTTTCAGTAATTTTTGTAATAAATTATGGAGTAGTTGGATAATTTTAACCTTAAAGTTGTTTTTAGTTTCACAAAATTTTAGCATCTTTAAACCAATTTAGTTTATATTTTTTCCAATATTTATCAAAAACTAAGCAAAACGTTAAAATAGAATTTTAACCGTAAAATGAAGAATTTCTCTTTTCTGTTTAAATTAATATGCGCGCGCACACAATGCTTCACAGATTTTTGTGTTGTCTTTAACAATTTGCATTTCAAAAGATAAAAATCTATAATTAATATGTTATAAATATAGCCAAAAAAAGATTCAAAGAAGTCCACGTAAACAAAATGTACAGTTAATGTCAAGTCAAAAAACTGTCAAAAAGGATTAAATCGTCCTAATTTATAGAATGTAAAACTTATTATTCGATTTTATTTATATTATCGTTTTTGTTAGCTATATAGGTTAGGCGCCAGGTATACCAAAAATATGTTTGGTATTGTTGTGTCCACATAAAGGCATTAAGAGGTGGGTTGCGCACTTGAGCAATTAAAGGATTGACGATGCAACCTGATAAAAATATATAAAGCAAGATTTCTTTTATTTATATACCTCGTATGTTAACCCGTGAAGCGCCACTAATATTGTATTTCGTTATGTTAAGATTTTGTTAGTTTAATTTGTTTAATTGTTATCATTTGTATTTAATTTAAGTTTTTGTATTTTTATTATGTTATTTATTTGAATTTTGGGCTCACACGCAAGTTAAAACCAGCAGGTCACGTTTGATCTAAATTTTCAGCAGAAAGAACCTTGATTAAAATTAAAAAAAACAAGAACCTATGAAAAGATTACAATAAGTAATAAGAAACTAGGTGATGAAGAATATAAACAACGGTGAATAGACAGTCGTATTTGAAGAGCGTTTGAGAACAGTCGTATTCGAGTCATTTTTGAAGAGCATTTGAGAACAGTCGTGTTCTAGTAATTTTTGGAGAGCAATCCAAAACGGTTGTGCGGATTAAAGATAATTCAGAGCGTGTCGATTGTTAGTGAAGATTAATTGATTTGTTTGGGAAGTTTATCCAAGAGGCTTGAGGCCATAGTTTTTTCCGTTTGTGGAAATTAATATCGGCACGCAGCTGAATAAGAGTTCGACTGCATTGTATTGGATACAAAGAATAAGAAGGAGGTGTACGAGCAAGTGAAAATAGTTCCTAGTTTAAGTAGGTGCTAAATAAAGAAGAAGAAGTATTAATTTGTGAAGAAGAGTTGTTTATGTTCGACGGTATTAGCTGGTCGACAAATCGTGTGAGTCCTGCTTTTGTATTATTGTTATTAATTATCAGGTTGGAAATAAACGTTAACATTTATATCGTCAATTGTTTGATTGCCTTAATTGTAACCATTATTCGAAGAACCTGCAGATCCGTGAGATTTCATAAATAAGAGTCACGTATCATTACAGTATATGGGTCACATGCACTCTTCGATATCCCATGTTGGTATATGCTGCGTTTGTATTTTTAAGGATACATACATGCGGCCCCACAGTAAATATCGACTTGTATCTTTGAGGATACAGGTGGCGCTTAACGTGTTAAGTTATAAAATCGAGTTATTTTTCTATCGCAGATGGAAAAGTGCGGCATGTTCAACTAAAAATTATATAACAAGTGACACTTTAACCGTAATGGTAGATAGAGTACTTCAGTTTTATTGAAATTGCTATGGAAATTGCAAAGTATGTTTGAGTTATTGTAAAATAAAAACAGTGAAATAATAATTTAATTTGTAACTGATATCTCTTATATCATATTTTCTTTAACATCTACTATAGAAAAAAATTGAATTTTATACGCGATGATATACATATACGTAGTATGTATAACGTAATCTGCTACCAAAGCTGAAAAATTGTTGATGTCGAAAGAAATAATATGACATGTTCTTACAGCTTCTTGACACTAGAAAATGTCCCGATGGAATAAGATGAAGCCCAAGGAAACACGAGAAAAGCTAACAATAATCAAAAAATGTTCCATTAGAAGATTTATTTTATTCGCCTTAAAACGATAGATACGTCTGTTTGATTTCTTCTATAGTTGATAATTAATTACATACGAAATTAAGTTGGAACACCCACAATCGAGTTTCACTTTGTGTTACATCTCCTGATAAAAGTAATTAAGTTAAACATAACTTTAATTGCTAGATCGGTAAACATTTAAACCGATCTTCTGGAAACGACGTGGAAATCAAAATTTCCACTTATTTTTTAATTTAATGTAAATCGCGATAATATTAATAGAAACTAAAAATACCATAGCAAGATAAATTAAATATCATCGTAAATTTTATCATTTCTATATCTAATTCAAAATTACTGGAGTATATTTATAAATAAATTGAAAAAGAAATAACAATACATTCCTCATTTTAACAAATTACGTTTTGTGAAATCGCAGCCAACTTCGCAAGCTTAACTGTGTAAATTTGAGATCCATAAAAACTTTTGTAGTTGTTACAAAAGTGTAAGAATAATTGCAAAAGTTAAATTTAACAAATTTGTTTGTTGAAAAGAATGTAATTCAAACAAAGAAAATAATCAAGATAGAATAAAATATCTTCAATGTTCTACTTTGAAATGAAAAACTTTCGATCACAAAAGTATTATACATTGTACAGAAGGAATCGAAGAAAAAATTAATCTAAATCGAAATCTAATCCTCTTAATTGAGCAAGCATGCTCTACAAATAAAGATTTCTTAATAGTATTGCTTATCAATTTTACTTTTACTGTCGTTTGAAATCTCAATTTTCTCATTCCATCAAATTTACTTTCGATATCAGCAAAATTGAAATCCCGTATATCGGTTTTAATTAGATAAATTAGTAAATACAAAGAAACGAATCAAGATGTATTCGATACAGGCTTTCCAATCTGTCAAAAACATACTGCGTTTATACGAAAAACTAATTGAAAATAAATGAAAACCTACAAGTTTCCCCTTCTTGTTTTTACCAATTATGAATCACTAAAAAGACGATGTTATTAAGAGTGGTATAACCAGGATTGCGTATTATACTAGCAAAAATATATCCTCACATTTTACTAATCGAAGGATTAGTAATAGAAATGATAATTGCTCGATAATTTCAATTATAGATTCAGATAAAACGCTTGCTTTTGGAGATAATCTAATTATTCAAACTAATACCTTAGTTACCATTAAATATCAAAGCAAAATATCAAACAAAAACAAACTTTCATCTTGACTTTAGGTACAAATTTAAATTACAAATTTTACATTTCCATCAAGTTGGGTATGCTCCGAAAGAAAAATATGATCCACTCTATCAGTAAATATTATACTCGAGAATATCACAAAGCCCCAAATTTAAAAAAATTGAGTTACTAGAAATCGAATCCAGGAACGTAAACCTCAAGTTGAAAACCTGATTTAAAAAATAAATATTAATAGTATGGTCTAGAATCACATGAGTTAAAGCACTTGAAGTTTCTAAAAATTTATTTTTTTGATTGTTTTTAAACCTTGTAATAACGAATACTTTTTAACAAAGATATTTTCAATAATATTTTAACAAGTTGAACAAGTAAAAAATAATGAACCAATTAAAACTTTATAACACGATAATTTTTTTCCCATACAATGAGCAAAATTTTTAAAAATCTTGCATGAAGTATTAGTTAATATCATAGACTAATAAATACGAAACCCGCGATTTCCTACATTCATAGTTAGAACTGATATGTTGATATAAATTATTGTTTACCAAACTTTTAAATGAAACACGGTATTAATCTTTTAATAGCCGTTTCCTTACAATTGTTCATTACATTTCTCCTTTTGAACTCATTAAAATATTATTAGAAACTCTTGTATTTAGTCAGTCCTGTAGTTAAGTATTTTAGCGCGGGCATAAACTAAATAAATTAAGCCTTCTCTATTGAAGTAAATTCTAAATAGCTCTAAGCTTCTTTCTAATTCCTTCTTATTCCGTTATAATTTTCCATTTTTCAAGCAGCCCTTACCAGTAGAGTAAATGTATTTGTTTCTTTGATGTCTATGTCCATTCTATTTAGAATAGCAGACTACCAATATAACGTAAAGCCCACATCGGCCAATTAGGAGCGGAAAAACGCGGTTCCAATTATTCTGGTCGCGTAGGATACATTGCTATAATCTACAGCTCAATATCAATTAATAATATGTAGGTATATTATATTCCTCAGAAAATGGTATTGGCTTACGCACTGCCTCGAAGAAGGTATTGCAAAAAAGTAATAAAATTAAAATGAGTTATTAATTGGAGAAAAAAATAAAACAGATACAAAAAGTAATAAATAAATTTTTAATTATTGAAATAATGTATGATCAGATAAAGGGGCTGTCACATTTTTAGCTATTTTCCGTAATTGTTAGTCCACCTTTTCATCCCTTCCCTCGTCTCTTTCATACTTTGCAATTTTTCTTAGTTTTACGTGTATTTTTTGTTCTTCTTGGGTCAAAACATCATCGCTGAACTTACTTGCAAATACGAGTAATTTACCAGGATGCAAAGCAAATAAAACAAACAAAGCGATAAAACAAGAAGCACACATTCTTTGAGCAACATGGAATGTTAGAAGAACGGTTATTAAAGATGCAATGAAGGTTTTGATGAAATAGCTGAAAAAGTATAAAGTCGATATAATTCTATTACAACAAAAGAGAACTGAGATAGTCGATATAGAAGAATACATATTTTTCGGCAGTGGATGACAAAATATAAGATTTAACACGGGATTTATGGTGCATAACAGAATCAAGCAAACGGTATTATAGTTCAGACCAATAACAGACAGAATGTACTACATAAGAATGAGAGGCAAAAGAAGAAAATGACTTAATGCGATTGAGAAAAAACGATGGTAGTGGAAAACTGAACAGTGCTGGTGAGAGACCGGAAAAAGTGGAGACAAATTGTGCAAACTATGGGCCTCCAAGGTTTGTAGAGCTAATATTTTATTTTATATAAGCTGTATTCTTTTTACCTATTTTAAGTGAGATTGTACTGAGATACTCAGTTACTCAGTTGAAAGGTTGTTTTTTTTACCGTTTTGACATAAGTACTGTGCCGTGCCGAACTGAGTTTTGCGTGACAAAATTATCCCCTTCCATACCCAAACTGATCTTGCTATTTTGAAGTGTTACAACTGAGAAAAATTGGGAAATAGTCCGGATTGGTTGATTTTGAATTAAACTTGTCACTTATTACAATCATTTCAATAATATCTACTGCACCTTAAATTTTTAATTCGTCTTTTTGAAGTTTATGTTGACATTTGGTTAGTACTACCAAACTTCAAAATAATTAAATTCAAAAATCACTAAGTAGTAAATTTTTGTTGTTCTTTTTACCTTATCTTTTTCTCACTTTGACTCAGTTAATCTCAGTTTGTCTCAGCTCACTTCATCTCAGTTGTGCAACTGAGATGGAAATAAAATAGGTAAAAAGAATACAGCTATAATCAGATAAAAATATTTCTATATAAAATATAATCAATTAAAACGTTATCATTTATCAATTTAACCAAATGTTAAATATTTAAAATTTCTTGATGAATTTAATTCCTTATGAATTGAGGATTTTCAATTTTATTTTGATTCGTATTTTTTTATTTTAGTAGTAAAATTTCATTAAAATTACGCTTTATTTCTCTAATTTAAAATTTTTATCGTTAATTTATTAGACCGCCTTTATATGCTTGACTTCGCGGCTAGCTCATCTTGTTTTATTACATTCTTGCTCGTAGAGCACCGCTGTGCCAATATTTGTTGTGCAAATACAAATTATTTAAATTAAAACACCGCCAGTCAGATTCAATAAAAACCTTGAAAATATAAGTATAATAATATTATTATTGCAACTCGGAACAAAATGAAGTTGCACAGAATGCTCTCTAGATACTTATCATCACAATTACTGAGTAATGGCGATATATCCTCAGGTCTCAGATTTCAGAAATCCAAGGATTATGTTCGTGATCCATGTGGATCCATCATTTTAGTTTTGTTCAAAATTTAAATTTAACAAAGTTATTTTAAAAAGTGTAGCCTAGTGTCCAAGTGGACCTCCATCAGATAAGTGCAAGTTAATAAATAGTACGCTTTCAGTTTCAGAGCAAATACATCTATAATACGCGTAGAAGTCCGCACCAGAGTTATACGATGATTGTTTGAAATACCCTTCAATCTGTAAAGCTTTTACTCTTTCAGTTCGTGGTGTCAAGTAAACGATAATGTAAAATAACAATATTTATTTTGAACACTATATTGCTGAGGTACTAGAGGGTTATTGCATATCCCAAATCCCCCGGTTCCAGAAAGTAAAAATTTGCTTGCATATTCCTTGATTGATTTTATTAGGTAAATACCTTCTATGTGAATACCTCCTAATATTCCACTATATTTTATTTTTATTTTTTCCTTCCATCTCTGTATTTATTATGTCTCTATCTTCCACTCTTGTACTCCCATCGCCGCTAGGACGTTTGTCATTTGATCCCACTACCTGATATTCGGTTTTCCTCTCTTTCAGTCTTTCGCTGGTTTCCTGTTATTTTCTTTACTATGTCGTCGCCGTTTTTAATCTTCATGTGTCCCAGCCATCAAATTCTCAGAGTTCATTATATTTCACAATATCCTCAGCATTCATTTCTCTGACAATCTCGTGGCTCATCAAAGGTCTGAGTTCATTGCTCTCATTTTTTTAGTCCTAGAATGGTGCGCAATATTTTTCTTTCAAACGTTTTCAATCTTCGGCTTCTCATGGTAAAAAACAAACCGTCTTTGCCACATATGCAACAACCGGACTGATGAAGATTTTATATATCTTCATTTTGGTTTCTCTGGTTAGTTTTTTATCTATTTTTCACTATTTTTTTAAAAATCTGGATTTTTCCAGAGTGTGCAGAAAATACTGTCTTCCTGCAAGGGCAGATAGAATTTTTATTTACACTGGCGCCCAACGTGGGGCCCGAACCCACGACCCTGAGATTAAGAGTCTCATGCTCTTTCCCGAAGCATACACAATGCTTGGACGATAAGTTCCGTAACCTTCACGCATAGGCTAGGACCGCAATAGTTCACAATGAACAACGATAAGATCACTCTCCCTTACGATGGTGTCTATAAACCAAGTGGCGAGTTAAGTTCCACCCAATACTTTTTCCGAGAAACATCGGACCACACCTGAATGGACGTCTCCATCGAGAAGGCTTTACTGAAGGCGTTGAAATTGCGGGGGTAGCAACAACGGAAGCTGAAACTTCCTTAGCGGCGGTCCAGTTGACCAATCGTTCAGCCGCTTGCGCCGCTTGAATAAACTCGAGCTTACTTTTTAAAGTAGCGGTTCCCATCGCCAAAGAAATTTGAGGTATCATGTTCCTTCTTATTACCCACAATTGCTCGTCCTCTGAAGGAGGAGGGTTAATTCTACCAAACTTACTAAGCATAGATTCTATGTACGTGCGAACCGCTTCCCCAGGAAATTGCATACAGGTACGTACCTAATCTAAATATTCTCTATTAAAATCCAAGGATAAAAATCGGATTTTAAATTCCTCTATTAATTTACCCCAAGTGGTAACTTCGGGACCTAAACTACGGTACCATATCAGCGCCTCCCCGGAAAAGAATTCAAAAGAAAATACTGTCTTCCTGCAAGGGCAGGTAGAATTTTTATTTACACTGGCGCCCAACGTTTTGGGGCCCTATTTTAGTGTTAATCCTGCAGGCTGGTTCCTCCGAGAGAATTGTTGTCATTCGGTGCAATTATCGGTTATCGCGAAGGAAGTTGCCGGTAGTTTTGGTACTTTTTTGCAGGAGCTGGAGCGACTCAACTTCGAGACAATTTATTAGTATTGCAGTTTTTTGCATCTTTTGTTATCAAACTTTAAGTTTGATTGTAGCGACTTGCGATTTTTTTTGACAAGGTGTTTCCTAATTTTTGTTGTAATTGCTATCACAGTACTGAATTTAGTTTTGGTATCACCTTTAGTGATTTTGTTTTGGATTTCAAATTAGTGAATTTTTTTGCTGCACTGGATAGCCCATTTAGTTTATAAAGACGAGATTTAACCTTTTGACCACGTTTAGGACTTTTGTGTACAGTTACCTATTCTTTCTAATTTTTATTATCGCTATTTTTGTTATCATGTCGGATTACGTTGCTGCTTTAACTCGCGAGGAGATTGAAGTCGAACTAATTATACGTGGTTACGAATTTAAAGTCACACATTTAGCCACTTGGAAGAAAGATTTAAACAAGTACGTTCGAGATGAGAAATTTAATTCTAAATTAAGTTTTCACTCTTATTCTCCAAGAAATCCTCAAGCCGATTTGAACATATGCGCTAAGGCACTAAAAGAACTTGCCGAATCAGTTGCTAAATTAGAAACTAATTTAGATTCCTCTATTTTAAAAACAGTTACTAACCGATTAGCACATTATGCTAACCGATTAGATATCATGCAGGGTGCGGGCTTTAAAGACGATCGTGATGCTTTACTATCCGAAGCTCAAACGCTTAGAGAACGTATAGAGAAGCTTATTGAGCAAGGCGAGAGCAGTGATGATGAAACAGAATTAGGTGGCCTAAAAGGACCACATTTAAGTAAGATAGGTTCTCCTTTGAGAAAATCATCAATGTTTCCTCCTGAGTCTTCTACTGATTTAGTTGCTGCTCTCACGGGTTTGCTTCAGCAGCGTAAGCCTGAACATGTAGCGGTCTACAAGTGGGGACTCCAATTTGATGGAAGCGGGGACTTCCAAACAGTTTTTGAGTTTATTGAGAGGGCTAAAGAGCTGTCAATTTCAAGGGGGGCAACCGAAACCGAGATTTTTGAATAGGGCGGTTGGAAGGGTAATGTTGTCACTTCATAGTCTATTTCACATCTAAGATCAGATAATATACTAGAGCGGTTGGTAGGGAAATGTTTGTCACTTACTTATCTAATTACACATCAGATTAGACATCATTATTAGGGCGGTTGGTAGGGTAATGTTGTCACCTCGCTGAACAATTTACACCTTAAATCAGATAACATTTTTAACCTCTTTATCTTTCTTCCTTGGTGGATTATCCTTGTTTTCTGGAATATGATTTTGTGGGAGCCCACTGGATATCTCTCTTGTGAGGTATACAGTGCCCTCTTTATCGGACTGCTGGATAAGCGATGGAGACGTCCATTCAGATTGGGAAACTGGGGTTTATATTTCTTATGATTTTTTTATTTTTTTATTTTCAATTTGTGAACAGAACATCGGGTTTCAAATTGCGCCATCCGAGATTTATCTCGTTATACTAGAATTGCTTGCCACCTTTATTGTAGATTAGATTTGTCGATCCAAGTGATCGAAGTTTTGTATTGTATTCGTTTTTGTTGATTAATTGTTGTTTCTATGTTCTAAGGACGATGATTGCCTTAGTCTGAAACATTTTTTTTGCTGCTGGGTGTATTTTTAATACGCTTTCGAGCCTCTGTGAATGGGTCCTATGTGGTCCATTCTTTTCGCATCCATAGTGCCGATTGCCAATGGATTGTTTTTGAGTAACTAATGTAAAAATTAGTTTTTGGTTATGTGTTTCGTTCTTTTGATACAGATCCTATGTGGTGCTGTATCTACATTGAAGTCGATCCATCACGTTATAGAACGGGGGTGGATCGCAATTTTTTTGTCTGGCTCATAGTAGCGCATTAGCGCTCAGCCATTGAGGTTCGCGCTTAGGCGGATGTAGAATATTACGATACGTATATTCTAGAGAATTCTCACCTTTTGTTTAGTTTTTTTATTTATCGGTTTTTTTATGGTTAGGAAGTCTGATGTTTATCAGGACTTGGTCATTTTAGAGTTTTTAGTTCTTTCTACAGTAGTAGCGGTAGCGGTTCCGACGACAGTACACACTTACACGTCAGAGAAGTATAATAAGCTTTCTATCTGGAAGAGAGACCGTCTTGACCCGAGTCAGACATTTTAGGGGAGGGCAGTGTAACAAATTTTAATAATTTGTTTTCTTTTGCCTTGCGCACGTCACTGCGTTTAAGCTTAGCGCGACGCCTATGATTTTTCAAAAACTGCGAGTTTTGATAACGCTTTCGCTAGGTCGTTTGATAACACGTTTGACACGGTTAAGGTGATATCTCGTCTGTATTAGGTAAAATATTTTAAATTTTACATCGGTTTTTTATCATTTAATGATTTTAAGAAGCACCTTTCTTTTTTGTTATGAATTTGGATACACCAACTATTCCGATAATAATTGGATAAGAACGAATATTGCAAGAATTGAAATATTTTTAATCACACTGCTTATCATTATAATTTGGTTTGTGCCATTTTTTTGGATTAATTACGGACGGAAATTTTTAACGCAGTTGAAGATTCTTCATTTTTCCTTACTTTACATCACGTCTCGAAGTTGTGACTCCCAGAGTTCCTCCTTTTTGGTTCAAGTGCAGAGGTACCGCAGACTTCCAAGCGTTAACGGCTCAACGTCATTTTTTCCGAAGTTCGAGAGCTGGACAACGAATGCGATTACTTGCATCACTTCATAAGCTGTTGGCTTCCGTTAGGTGGAAAATTTTGTATTGATAAACTTTGTAATTACCCGGGTAAGTGTTTTTTTCTTTTCTAACCCAACGAGCCACTTTTGCGAGCAGCTTTGATTTCTCATTCGACACTATAATATTTTTGAGTGTCATCATAGTTTTCGACAATAGTTTGTCAGTGCACACGAACATTCGTTTGAGGACGATTTTTTTTTGTCATAACTTTTTGCCAACTACGCCGATAATTGAAAACGATTGACAACCTTTTATACTTTTTTTGATCTCTTGTATTTGGAGTTAATAAATACGCATTGTTTTAATTTGTGTTTCTTTTCGGAGAAGCCATACTGCAGTATTCAATTGAATTCACACTCTCGCTCACCGCCCTAAATCGGTTAGCTTTAACATCGTGGGCCTCTTCACTATTTTTTTAAAAATCTGGATTTTTCCAGAGTGTGAAGAAAATACTGTCTTCCTTCAAGGGCAGATAGAATTTTTATTTACACTCTTCTTAACCATAACTACATAATAAGTGAAAACTTATAACAATATACGTTTACTAATTTAGTGAATTATTACCTCCTTCACTGTAGACATGAAAAAAAATAATTGAGCTGTGTTAGAGTACATGTAAAATGCAAGCTCCAAAAAAATCAACAAAGTAACAAAAAACATGTGAGTGTTCTACCCTGGTAACGTAGACGTTACCATTATTTCCGCCGAAGCGCGGAATCTTCCATTCTTGTACTCCCATCGCCGCTAGGACGTTTGTCACTTGATCCCACTACCTGATATTCGGTTTTCCTCTCTTTCAGTCTTTCGCTGGTTTCCTGTTATTTTCTTTACTATGTCGTCGCCGTTTTTAATCTTCATGTGTCCCAGCCATCAAATTCTCAGAGTTCATTATATTTCACAATATCCTCAGCATTCATTTCTCTGACAATCTCGTGGCTCATCAAAGGTCTGAGTTCATTGCTCTCATTTTTTTAGTCCTAGAATGGTGCGCAATATTTTTCTTTCAAACGTTTTCAATCTTCGGCTTCTCATAGTAAAAAACAAACCGTCTTTGCCACATATGCAACAACCGGACTGATGAAGATTTTATATATCTTCATTTTGGTTTCTCTGGTTAGTTTTTTTATCTCTAAGCAATGTTTTATTCAGGAAGTGTGCTTTATTCCCAGCCTGCAATCTTTTTCTTATTTCATGTTCTCTTTCACAGTTCCTGTCTATGTGTATTTCTAGATAGTTGAAGTTGTTAACTTCTTCAAAGAAGAAGCCATCTATGTTCATAACATTCTGTTAGCGAGTATTGTACTTGCTGCACTTTGTTTTCTTTTCGTTGACAAGTAATTCTATATTTTCTGCGGTTGTTCTAAGTTTCTTAAAGACTTCTTCCATTCTCCTTCGTATCCTTGCTAGAATGACAATATCGTCTGCATAAGCAATTATCTGCCATTGTTTTATTGTTAGCGATCCTTTAACATGCAGCTCTTTTATAGTTTCCTCCAGAGCTATATTAAAGAGCGCTGCCGATAGTGAATCACCTTGACTCACAGCAGTATTTATTTTAAATCGCGGTTTTGATTTCTTCTAATCTGACGCATACCATGGCGCTTTTCATCGTCATCTTTATTAGTCGATTATATTAAACCGAATTTTCAATATTTTCATCGTCGTGTATAATTTTCCTCTCTTCACTTTATTGAAAGCTTATTGTTTCAAGTCTATGAATAGCATGTTCAATGTTGTATTCATTTGTTTTTCTATGGTTTGTTTTATAGTGTGTATCACATTCACCGTAGATTTGCCGTAGAATCCACATTGGTATGCATTTACTAGTTTTTTCATTTAACTATTCTTTCAGCCATCTGTAAATTAATGTAGAGAGTACTTTGTAAGCTGAGTTGAGGGGCATTATGCCTCGGTAGTGTTTTTAAACGTTAAAAACATTATTTTATTTATTTTGTAAATTATTTTGAAGTTTGTTTTGTTTGTAGTGTTAATTATTTATTTGTAAACATGCTGTAGATAAGATTTTAATTGTAAATAATGTTGTGTTGGTAACCGTGCTGAATGAATTAAAGTGAGAGAAAGAGACTCGAGGCCAAGGTGGCCAATTCAGCCGATTGTGAAATCAAGTCTGGGGCAAATTAATTTAATTTTTTCGATAAGTTTGATGAATAAAGTAATTATTTTTTATATTGAAATTGTTTTATTGAAATGCAAGTTCTAAATAAAACGATAGATAAGAAAATTGTGAAGATTTTGATAATTTTAGTTATTTGTTGAAATTGTTTCACGACAGAATTTGTTTGGCAAGCCGAGGCCAGCTGCAGAACGCAACGTGCAAGTTAAGATTACATGCAAGGTAAAATTAGCAACCAATTTATTCACCATATTAAAAATCAAATTGAAACAAAATTAACAAGAATACGAAAAATTATGTTTTAAAAAAATTAATAATAAAAATTTTAAAGAGTCTTATTGTTCAAATTAAAGATGGATGGAGATGATTTTTAGATTACGATAAAAGTTTACAAAATTTAAATAGCTAGGAACATTGTATTACATAGGTATAAAATAGTGTAATCGTATAATATAATCCACTTTGACCCCACATTTAAAGTCCCCCCCCCCCCATTATGCTACACAACGTAGTACTAATGTAGTTTTATTGTGCTGTTATTGAGATTAAAATTTGAATACAATAACAATAAAAATAAAATCCTTGGTGCTAGTGCAACCACTCCAATGCAACTTGCCGTTTTCTCTCAATACTTATTTCATTGTAAGTTCTTAAACAAATTTAAAAAAGAGCATTTATTTAAGGAAATGAAGAAGATAAGAAAAATTGAAATATCTAAGAAATTTGTAAGATCCAGGTTTCAGGTCTCAATTAAATAAATATTACGAAATGCAGATTTATTGGTTTATAATTACCCATAATTACTATTGAGTAATTGGTGTTTTACTATTTCTTTCCTTTAACATAAATATATTATAATTTTCCTAATGTTTATTTAATTTACAATAATTATTTTGAAATTATTTGGTTCTATGGTTCTATAGTAATTAATTATTTTCACTCCCGCGTTATTAATAAAATTGAAAGTCAAATTGGCATAACACACCAATAATCACGCAAAATTTAAATAATTTAACTTTAATAATTTAACATTTAATTTATAGCTTATTAAATTTTAAAATTTCTATAAATATGCACATTTTTAAGTGACATAATATACTATGTAACTAACTCTCTAGTTTATAAACTATTTTAAAATTGATTTTTATAAAGTATCGATATCTAAATATTATACTTTACTTTCTAAGTCAATTTATAACTTTTTAAAATTGACTACCTACCTAACCTAGCCCTTTTATTATAAATTATAAGAGAGCGTCACCTACAACCCAGTGAATAAAGTGGATAAAAATGCATGTAAATACGATATAAGCTTGTCAAGAAAAGCTATTTTCTCAAAATTTACCGAAGCATAAAAAATCGTATTCGATCAATAGCTGAGAAAATTTTTGATTGTAATTGATGGCGATAGCAATTAAAACCGCAGTTGGGAATCGAAATCACAAAAATGTCGAATGCTGTTTGAAGTCGTTGAGCTTAATGGTTTAACAATAAATTGAAACAAATTGCAACATTTGCAAAATAAAAAGTTTAGTAAAAATCCTATTTTGTATAAAATTAAAACTTTATTGCTTTGAAAAAATAAAGAGAAAATTCAGTTTGCGTGGATGTTAAAATCTGCATGCCCCACGACGTATAATTTAATAAAAGTAACCATAAAAGTTTGCTTCTCTACTAATTAATCCCCGACCTTCATTATTTATCCATGTAGAGTAGCCCGAAACTTGAACTTACATGTACAACTAAAATTTTATGATTTACTGCTTCATTTATTTTAATTATATTAATAAACGTTTAGTAATGAATGGAATTATTAGAGAATTATTAATTTTGATTCAGTATTTACACAATCACAATAACACGAACATTATGTTGTATGAATGGCATTAAGTACCCATTAAGTGATATTTTCACGATTGCTTCATAACTTAAAATTTATTTTCTATTATTTTTACGGCATAATACTTTTTATGAAAAATAAAACTTAATAGGTTCCATTTAAAACACAATTTTTAAAATCAGCCTCTTTTATATTGTATTTTCCAACCTATACATTATATTTTAAAAATAAGTTTATAAAAACCTTTACGAAAATTGAATCTGTTCCCAATGGTATTCAATTAATGTCAAACAGTAAACTAGTTACGGGAACGTATAAAATTTAAAAAAGGAAAAAATTAGAATTGTTTTTTTAGCATAAATCCTATCTGCTACTATCCAATATCGAACAACTAATAATAAACGACACGTTATTTTAATGCTTGTGCTGAGCACAAAAAGAAAAGCTGTTGATTCTATAATCTACTAAAAAAGTATAACAAATAGCAATATAAAGTAATTAATGAAACTAACATAATAAATTGTAATATGAAGCGCACACCAAGTGTTTCGTTAAATGACACTTGAAGTAGAATTTTTTATAGAAATTCTACATGCACGTAACCATTAAAAATACACTAAAACGTAAAACGGCGAGCTTTATAAAAAGCTTAATTCTCACTGTTTATTTAATCACAACAAAAATGCGTATTCTAACATTTTTCTGGTATATCAATAAAAAAGCTTTCGATCTAAAACCAAAATAATGAAGCAATTATTCATTATTTTCTTCCATAATTTATTAAGTAATAAATACGAGATTAAAGTCTCGAAGTTGTTAATTTTCTATAAGTATCTGAAAAAATATACCTAAATAAAATTAATAATTTTATTGCTCAAGCTGATAAAAATAAGGTAGGTTTAAGAGAAGAAGCGATTTTCACTTTAGATTAGAAAAAAAAGTAATAACGAAAATTATATAATTCATACCTGACAAAATTGGATATTAAATATCTAATTTGTGTCAAAAATTTTATAATGATGAGAAATAGTTAACATTGTAAAATATACGTTATCAGGTTGGATACACGACGAATTAAATTCCAAGATTTAAATTTTTTGCACTTTTTGTTTGAAGTAAATCGAAAATTTTTAGTTAAATTTAAATAAATTCATTAAAATAATTTAAAAATTCATTATGAATCATAAAAGTGTACTTTTGTCAAGTTTTAAATACCACGTAAAAACTTGATTACACCCAGTTTACAGAGTATACATAACTAATGTGATTAGTTATACTTATAATGTATAGATAACACAAAGTACATACATAAATACTTCATATTTTAGGGTCAATTTATTATAAGTTTAAATTTCTTTACGGTCGCTTTTGTGCTCCCTAATGCTATTGTTTCCAAATATGTCACATAAAATCATATATCATGCAACTTCTGCGAAAATAAAACTGATGAAACTTGTGCATTAAATTTTGTATCCAATATATTATTTATACTAGTTGGAAATATACGCTACCAAACTTAAAATATTTTTTCTCAAAAATTTACTGTGTATTATTACATTATTTTTTATAATCAATATCTACAGTTTAGCGAACATCTTTTAGTTTAATAAAATAAATAAAAATCGCGAAAAAAATTAATTTTTGATATTATTAGATTCGCAACAATTTTCTGATTCCATTAAGATGAAAATATTTTCAGTAGCTTGAATAGGCGAGCAGGAATCTACACAATGGTTAAAAATAGATCTAGGATTACCAGATAGCATGATACCATTAAATAATAATTTTAATTGTGGGGGTCGGAAGTAAAAAGGTTCCACTATAATTTTTTAAAAACCTGAGTTAAATGTAGTATTGCATAATAAAAAAACTATTAGTATTTAGTAGTAAAACGGTTTAAGTGTTCGCTAATCGTAATGCCTAACCTCTGAATCATAAAATTTTATGATGTTATGATAACTTTACGAGTTCCGTGTAGTTGCAAAAATTTCTATTTCCAATTTTCGAAAACCGCTGTTCATAACACTTTAAAAATAGGTAATCAAAAACTGCTGTCAGTGCAGCAAAAATTTGGCTATAACAAATGTGTTACTTAAAATCGTCCCAACAAAATTGTTTTGCTGTTATAACAAAAAAATTTTGTATTTATATTAAAATTGATTTTTACATGTTAGATGAAATTGAAAATAATTAAAATCCATAACTTACATAAAATTGTGCAAAAACTATTTAAATGAATTAATTATTTTCAATTTCATCTAACATGTAAAAATCAATTTTAATATAAATATTATCACATGTTAATAACTTTTACCATTTTATCAAAAAAATTTTGTACTAGGAAAATGATATTAATTAAAGCAACTAGTTTCGTATTAGACCACCAAAATATTTTTTGCTACGTAAGAAATGTATTTGTTAGAGAAACAAAAACATTTCCACATTCCCATCTTAGAGTTACCCTAAGAAGGTTTATCTAAAAGCTAAAACCAAATTAATCGAAACTCCATTGCTTCTACCCCTTTAATTGTTTTTTTACTTTATTAATACTCAATTTTGATTATATTTCAAGTTCATATATATTTATTTTAAAATTAATTTTAGAAACACTTAAGGGCTTTTCAATATCCGGATAAAGACCTATGTAAATCTATACCTTTCATTGGTTCAATTGAATAGTTACCGTCCCAACCAATTCCGGTGAACACTGTCCAAAGCAGGAACAAGTCAAATTAAGGCATAAATGAAAACAAAAAAAAACAAATTATTTAATTTCCACCCAATTTCACTTACGGTTAAAAAACATTCTTTTTTGTAAATCCTCGTTTCACTTGTCCAAATCAAAAATAATAATTTTGTCTAAAACTTCTCCATTTGGCCTCAATTTTACTCAGAATTAATTATTGGCTGTAAAAAATAAACTCTGAATAAAAGTGTTTTATCTAATAATTGATATACATTATGCTACATAATTATGTAGTCCTTATTATATATTTTTTTTATAATAACAATGCATTTAAAATGTAATATTCTCTTTTGGAAATTGAAAAGCGACATCGCATTCGAAATAATCAATTATTTCATTGATCGATTATTGCATTAATAATGTATTTTTAACGATTTAAAGAAAATCGACTTAATTTTAATTGTTCAATATTTATTTAGATTACTAAAATGTCCATGGTGTGCCGCACTGACCCGTCGCTTTAGATTGGTCACCTTAAAATAGACCAATTTAAGGTGCGTTACAGAAGGAACAGCATAGCAATAGTAAATAATAAATAACTAGATTATCCTTTTTCACTTTTCCGTAAGCTCCCAATTTCTCTTAGGTTGGTAACTTAAAATGAAGCAATAGTTTCGGCTAATCGATTATTGATTGTGAAATTTTAAAATCGCCCAGCTCTATTCTTAGATACGTTTTGAAGGAGGATGATACATATCCCTGCCAGTTCTTCAACAATGAAGGTCACGATTTCAAATGGTAGTAATACCGTACAACTTTACTGTAAAACAAAAACAAATTGCTCAAATAATTTATTGGTTATTTAACAAAAAACACGTTAATTTAAACGACATTATGACGTTAAATTAACGTTTATATTACTATGTCCTTATTGTGTGTGTATTTATAAATTGCGGTTTTAATTTTCACACTCTATAAGGGTATCCTATATAACTACTGGATACTGTTGGGGTATCATAACCTTTGTTCAACTACAAGTGCTTTATATAAAAAACAATTTTTGAACTTAATGAATATATGAATTAGACCGCGCACGACTATGTGAATAAAATAGTAATAAATTAGATTGTGGCAGCTCCCATACCGATAACCTTAAAAATATAATAAAAATAATCTTAAAAAATAAGAATTTCAAGTAAATTGTATGGTATTTCATATGTACTTGTAAAATAATTAGGCTATGTTTGGCAAACATAACCTAAAACATCCTATTGGGAAACCCTTAATAGTAGATTATTCTGTATGCTATAATATCGGTGGTATTCGTACTTAATCACTCAATAAAATAACACGTAAAGTTAATTTATATTGCTCCCAAATAAACTCAACCATTAACTAAAACTGTCAGGAATATATCAAAATACTAACAAGAAATTCCTTTAACATCCATCAAATATATGAGGCGCATTATAACTTAATTCGAAGAATATGACAAGTATGCAATTGGAATTAATTACAAATTTAGACAATGTTGCGCATGTTTCTCATTAGACCAATTTCGTTAAACCATTGTTTGGTAAACACCGCTAAATAGGCTTTTAGGTTTCAACAACTTTTAATCTGAAATATATAAATTTGACTTTTAAATAATCAATATATTACCGCTTTTGGCTTCCTAATTGACTTTCCTAATCCTTTGTAAATAAGAAACAATATTATTTTTCAATATTTCATACAAACAATAAATATTTACAAGAGGGTCGTTTCGTTTATCTACTCTCTATTGTGAAGTAGGTATAATAATTTATAACTGTGAAATTACGGGTTAGGGTAATATTATTTAACCTGGAAATTCTGAAGCAATTCCTTTGTTATTTCCCCTTCAGTAAACTCAAACTAATCGAGGATCAGAAATAGCTGATTAACTGTTGTATTAGTTAATCAGATTTGTACCAAAAAATAAAAATTTCCATTAAAAAATAATTAAGAGGTTTCTTTGTAAGTTAAGACATTAACCTGAAAAAGTCAATTTGCGATAATAGGCAATAATTTATTTTAAAAGCCAAAATTTTTATTAGAAAATTTATGATAAGGAATAAGACATTGGCATTTCTTGAAAATATATTTTATTATTTTTTTTGTAATTTATAGGTATAATTTTAAAAAAGTAATGAGTAGATTTGTATTGTAAATTTTAACAATAATGCAATATACACAATATTATTTTTAATTGATAAAATAATTCAGTTTCCTTAACGCTTTGTTTTAATTTCGATTATATGCCACGTACGATTGGTAATATCCAGGTAATGTATTTTATTTGTAAAATTTAGATCACATATTTCAATTTCTATCCTTTGTACAAGCTTTACACTTTCTGGTGTAATTTAACCTTATAAAGCCCAGTTGTTCAATGACAGATTAATCCAAATCATTTGGGTTAACAAATTAAATAAAGTTGAAAAGCTGTTTTTCATGAAATATCATTATTAGCCTAAATATTCAGTTTAACCTACACCTGCAGGTAGCAATTCTTTATTTTAATTTCGATTATATACAACGTACGATTGGTATTTTATTTGTCAAATTTAGATCACATATTTCAATTTCAAACCTCTGGGCAAAGTATACACTTTCTAGTGTAATTTAACCTTCTAAAGCCCAGTTGTTCAGAAGCAAGTTAATCCAAAACATTTGGGTTAACCAATAAAATACGTTGAAAAGCTGTTTTTCATGAAATATCATTGATTAACCTAAATTTTTGGTTTAACCTGCAAGTGAACAACTAAACTGAAGCAGATAATTTAAAAATATTTAGATGTATTATAAAATTATGGTGATGCTTACAATATTCCTTGCATTTAAGTTTCATCAATTTTTTTTTACCTAAATTGTACATTATATTATAATATTTGTGCTACGTTGACTGTAAAATCTAAATGTTAAAACCAGTACTTTTAAGTAGAATTTTTTTAACGGTTTTTTTTATACTATATGTTCGTACGCCTATGATGGTGTCATATATTTTCCGCATTAAATTTTAGTTTCTTACTTCTTCATTTATAACTATAAATTTTTTCATTTTATAGTAAGTAGTTTTACTGATGTAAACACACACTAAAGTATAACACCCAGGATTTATATGTCCTATAATAATAAAATAATTTTTATAATACTAGCAGGTTAGTCAGTCGAAATGGTGTGGTTGTACGGCCCTCGGCCTCAGTCCGGGCCGGTTGAAACCATATTCTATCGTATTTATATATGATAATATTTTCTAAGCAATTAAAAAGTTAATTGAAATAACTATTTTATAGTAAAAAGTTCGGAATAAAATTAAATGCAATTATTGTTGAAAGAGACAGCTAGTACGATCAGTCTCATGAGACTGATAAGCCAGTCTTATGAGAGTGGTCGTATCTAGCTATTTCTGTCAACTCTAATTGCGTTCAATTCTATTCCGATCTGCTTATAATTAAATAATTTTTATTAACTTTTTGAATGACTCGAATTACGATCATTTATATTATCCAATTGTATCAAAGATCTGGGACGAGTTCATAAAAACTGTCTACACTACAAAATTCATGAAACATATTCTTCCTTCCAAAGGTTTAATCAAAAGTTATAGGAAGTAATTGGTGTGAAAATTTTTAGATAGTATAGTTTCTGTTCAAACTGTTGAAGAGCGAGTTAATGATAATTAGTTTTTTAATTAAATGCCATTCAATACGCTTTTTATGCGCATAAGAAATACTGTACAAGTTTACACAAATCAGGTCACAATTAATCTATTCAAAAGGGTAAACTACTCCATAATAGATATTATCATTTAGACAATAACTAAGCAATATTGATTTCAGCAAATTAAGCACGTCCAGTTACATGAAGATGTTCGGAGATGTGACCTAAGTGCCTCTTATCATTTTTATGAGATTGCTTTGCACTGTAAATATACGGACTAAGCCACGTTAAGTGCGCACATAGCTTTTGCTATTATTAAATCTACAAAGACGATTAAAGTTGCAATGTAGAATCGCCATTGTTCACGCTAATTACGCCGATAACGTAAAGAGTAAAACGATAAATTGAGCAACACGTTTTCGACTTATTAACCGAGACGTTTCTTTATACATCCTGTATGCTATATCTTTGGTAAGATAATGACCTTTTCGTATCTTCCATGTTTTAAATTTTCAGGATTTGAATTAAATATCTATAATTCTTGCCACTTTTTTCGGTACCTAGTGGTAATTTTTAATAAAAATTTGACTATTCGTTCAGACATTTTTTAATGCTGTAAACACACGACAGTCGTTTGTTTCAAAAGTCCGAGTTTCGTTGACCCAATTTATCAATCTCTATGATTACAATTATTATTATTATAGAAATTATCATTTTTTGATAAATTAGCACCATACTCGTATACTTAGATTACACTAAATTATCTGTATTATTTTCATTTTATCGATTAAAGTTTTAAAAACTACACTACCTGATATGTAAACAAAATAGATGTATCTAGCTGTAAGGGTACGACACTGGTGCCGCAGTGCTGATGTTAGTTCGCAGTTTGATGCGATGTCTACTGTGTAAATTAAAGTGTAAAATTTTATTATCCCTTTAAAAACTAAAATTACAAAATACTGTATCATATTTTTGTTAAAATAATTTAAAGTATAAAAATAAATAAATTAATTCTGGCTATTTCAAATTTACGTTCACGTATTTCCGACAGACTGACAAGCCGGATACTAAATTAATTGTTATGCTATAAACAAGAAAAGCTATGCCAGTTAAAAATAATTACAAATTAAAGTTGGTATTAAGTATTTTTTATAAAATTTAACATAGATCCAAGTAAAAATAAACTTAGCCGCAGAAAACAAAGTTTTATCAAACAAAAAGTCTGCAGGCATTCTTGTTGTACGAATTATCATAGCCATTAGCTTATTTGTATAAATTATTGCCGAAATCCATACTTATCCAAATGCACAGAATAAAAAATAAAATTTTCTTAAATCTTAAAATTGGTTCGAAATAGTAGTCCATTTTCATTGAGTGCCAAGGTGCCACAGAATTACACATATTTTACTGATTTTATCGCAATAAATGAATTAAAACTGTGACTGCTATCGAAGTGATACCGACGCAACGCGTACATTATAATGGAACCATTAAAATTTATTTTTACATTTTTTAAGTTACAAAATATTAACATTTCATTTTTGGCATATTATGTCTTTTTATAACTTATTAAATATACGGTGTAGCCGCAGACAGAGATATTTGTCTATAATATTATGTAAGGGTAAAAATTCACTTGTAATTTTATTTAAATCAACAGTTTATTTTGAGCACTTGTCGAAAAGTGTCCGTGCCCCCCAAAAGAAAAGTTTAATCCAAACTGTAATCCGCGGTTGACAAATGAACCGCATTATCAAAATTTATTTTTGTAGATACCACTCTTTGTATTAAGGACAAAATTTATTGCAAAAGTTTGTTTGTTACCATGTTATCGTTGCTAAAGACAATTTACAGCATATTATTTAAAAGTTACAGCAAATTTTTAAGCAGCCCTTTATTTTCTTTGTGGTGTGGAAAAGAGAACACTTAAATTGTGAAGAGTTCATTAATTTGTGCATCAACTACATATTATTTTTATTTTATTGGTTGTTAGGGTTACAATTAAATTCAGATACTTTGATTTTAATAATCGAATTAGTTTTATGAGTCGTTTGATCGAATGATAACATAGTGGTTAACCATTTACGCCCAAATAATATAATATATTAGGAGTATTTTATACTTTAGAATATATCAAATAAAATGAATTTGTTATCCATGCTTGCTTGGTAAATATACGAATATAAATGGAACATATTGTCGTGTTTCGAAAAACATAAAAAAAAGTTAATTTTATTGTTTTGTAAAATAATTTTAAAGTTTAATTTTGTTTTATTATTTATTTATTTATCATATTGTGTATAAAAATGTTAGTTAAATGTTAGCTGTAAATAAGGTGGGGAGAACAAAAAATAAAGATAAAGTGAAAAGAGAGGGGACACTTGGGCTGACGCCTTCGCGTCGAATAAACGAGATTGTTAATAAAACAAAAGTAAGTTGATTTGAAATGAAATTTTTTTTGTTTTGTTTTAATTGTGGTTAAGTGGATGTTTAGAACATAAAAATTGAAAGAATTCGTGATAATATTTGGTTATTTCTTAAAATACGTCGCAGAAAAATTTGTTAGACCAGCTGCAATAGTATATGTGGAACGCGCACGTGAAAGTTACAAGTAAAATACCACATGAAAGGTAACAAATTTAAGCATTTTAATTTACGATTTAAAAAACAATTTAAAGAGCTCATAGCTAAATAAAATAATCTGTGTTACCTCAGCAAATTTCACAAGAGGGTGAAAATGCATAAATTTGTAAAGTTGGAGGCATAGCAATATATACCATAATTATAAACTGGATGAGAAGAAGTTGAAATAGTGCTGATCTCAAAGGCAAGCAGCGACTTAAATATTATTAACCTCGTAAACGTTCATATTGAGATTATGTAGAATTTTCAGTCTTTCGCCAACGTGTACTAAACCACAAACAAAGTAATTAAGACTCTCTTTAGGTGAGTTGTAGGTATTATGAATTAAAATTAAACAAAAAAGGGGATATTAAATAGGAGAAACAATTAAACTATGAACAATTGAATATATTTCAATAGCATTATTTAAGATGTAGCAACTAAATTGTTTCAATTAATTTTCATCTAATACTTCAAAAAATTATTCAAATCTAATCTTCCTCGCAGCATGAATTCATCCAACCATGATCTAGGGTTATTTTGATACCAAAGCTTGTGTTCTAATTTGAAAACAAAATCCTAGAAATAGAATTTAAACCGACAACATAAAAATCAATACGAGAAAACAAACATTTTAGTTATTTCAAATTATGTTTAATAAAATAATTGCACATAAACTTGGTTAAAATAACATGCTGATTGCTTGTAATGTTGTACAATTCATTTACTAAAACCGAAGTTTTCATCTAAAACGTGTTATGCAAAATTTATTCTGGAAGTTCATTTTGAACGGCAAGGTAATTCGAAGTATTGCCGAAGTTCGATACGTGAGCGCATTAATTAAATATTATAAAATTTTTTAAAAAGTTAATTAAAATTTTTAATCGATTAGCGCTCCGATCTGATACTTTCCGTCTGCAGCTTTTTTGGTTCTAAAATTACAGTAAAAAATCGTCAACTTTAATAAATTGAACGTTAATGCAACTGGAATTTATTAATAAACGAAAATAAAAGAATAGTGAAGGAAGTTTTCTAAAAATTGTTGGTGTCAGTTTCATAGGAAACTGACATCAAAATACGTCCTTCATCCTTTTGAAGAAAATCGAGTGATAAAGAAAATCGAATTTGAATTTATGTCGTAGTTTCGTTGTTTTTATAACAATGAATAAATTGTGATGTACTTTAAATTGGTTTTTGTATTGCATACAGCAAATAAGACAATTCAGAAAAATCTTTATTACAGAACCCAAGAAATAAGGATATTGTAAATCTAAACGACATGACGCCTAAACTAAAAATACGCCAAAAAAAGGTATTAAAGAAGTTCTTTTGTTATAGCGAAAGATAGAAGAATAATCCAAAAGCTATTTATCTGCAGACTACTTCACTTTCTAGTGCGGTGTGCGAGAGTCAAAAACGAAAGCAAATGTATTGACTTCAATATCAATAGAACTCAGTTACTTTCATAAAAATATAAAAAATAAATTTTCAAAGTAAGTGTAAGATTCTTTACCATTCAAAACACAAAACACGCACTCTTCGGAAACTAAATATAAATGTAGCTTAAATTAATTAAGAGTTTGCGTTGGGTTTGATAAATTTCTTGGAGGCGGAATATATTATTTAATTATATAACAATTTAAACAAAAAACTAAAACGTCAATGAATTCAAGAAAATTGAAGTAAAACGTACAATGAATTAAAGAAATTCCAATAAAAATAAACGTACGATTTTTTCTTATTGAGAAAACCTCCATTTATGTATTAAAATGTGTTCTATACCGCCGTATCTTTTTCCTAAACTATTTTATTTTATTATTAACTTTATCGTGATGTCATTACTTATTGCCGATTTATGTCATGGTTCAATTTACTGCCATCATTCATCATTACTTACATTAAAAAACTTTTCTAATTTTTCCTAAAAACAAAATGAATTGTTTCTAAAATGAAATTAATTGTATTGTCTAACATTATTTTAAACATTCATTGATTCTCTCCGTCCCCCCATTTTAAAAATTCAAATCTTCAATAAATAAATTAAAATTTTTCATTTTTGTAATATTGTAATTTTTATATAGGTATACATATTTTATGTTTCAGTTACTCTTCTTGAAGAATCAATTGCCATACAGCGCGCAAACAATCAACTTGACTGTAGCTAATACTGGAGATTATATTTAATGAGATGCTTTCCTGTTGTCTGTTCCGCAGCACATAGAATGTCAAAAAATTAATTTACGTAATAACGGAATAGTGCGGCCTTCAAACCGTACAACCATGGCATTCTGTACCAGATCTAACAAAGGCATATTGATTTAATTTCAAACTAACGGCATGCATAGCATTGACGATTGCCATGGTGTACAACCGAAGAAAAATTCACAAAAAATATTTTTCAATAGATTAAAGTGGCTTCTAAAAAAACACTGTAGCTTAAGGTATAGCATCATTTGATAAGCAGTAACGAGGTATACTATAAATCGTAAGCAAAACATAGTAAATGAACTAATATTGCCATATTCTACTTTTCTACAGAATATAATTCTTTAGTTATAGTCCGAATATCATAATAAACATTAAAAGTTTCTTACATATTTCTAGACTTCAACTTGTTGATAGTTACTGTGTAGAATAGCAATCAATATACCATGAAAACAATGTCTTTTTGACGTCAACAATTTCCATAGATTTGATTAACGAAATGTAAAGTTCACATAATGGGTCTACAGATTAACGTAGAATCCGAATAATGACGGCATAATGCAAAATAATCACTTACTATCTTGGTAATAATCAAAAAACGCGACAGTTTTGCAACAAATTAAATATAATTTACTCGTTACGTGGCACGAGAATGTCTTACCAAGTACCCGTTACATGATTAATAAATTTTAAAGGCAAACAATTCTTCTATTCTATTTTTTATTCTGTAAAAGTTTAGCGGCAGTGAAGTTGAGTGAATTACAGGAGAAACGTTTCAAAAATCTGCTGATATATTTATAACTTTTCAAGTCTGACGTCGCGTTGCGAATTGGTTTATTTGTAGAATTCGTAAAAATTCAATTTGTGGCTTGCCTACGTAGTGTCTCTCTATCAGATTTATCAACTTCAATCAATAAAATGTTCTTGAAATTTTAAAATCGTATACTACCTACTCATATAATAATCTAATATTAAAATGTGAAAAAATTCAATAATTTATTTCGCGTAAAATTTAAGCTTTTGGGATTGTTTTCAGTGCAGGGAATATCCGGAAGTGTTTACGAAAACATTTGTACAATGAAAAGTTGTACGAGAGCTATCATACGAATAAACGTGTATTAAAAAATAAAATACGTGAATTTTTAAAATTATCATTAAAAAATTATTTTCACTATTTCACTATTTAATCTTGTCTGACAGTCTGCAATAAGGAACATAGTGTACGTAATTTAGAAAAGTGTCTTTCATGGATTCTTGTGATTTCTGCACAACACCACACTTGCATGCTTGTTATACAGTATACTATTTTATGTCTGTGCCAATTATTAAAATTTAATTTTTATATATTAAGATAATTTTGCTTTTAAATGTTAACTTTTGAATTTAAATTTGTTCTCGGCAGCGTTTCGTAAATTATTGTTTTCGAATCTACCTATTTCAATTTATTTTTATCTGTACCGTTATTTCATTAATTTGCAAATCTTACGAAGTTGAAATTTACTTTCAACATTTTTTACATTAAAAAAGTTTCCTCATTTTTATTTAAAATGCTTTTTGATTTTTAATTTTAAAATTACGCTGGATTTATGAAATTCTTTAATTATGTTTACTTGACGAGTAATTATTCCAAACTATCACGTAATTTTTATAGTTTTCTACTACCTCTCTCGTTTAAACTTAAAATTTTGATTTTAAACTAGATAAATTTCTGTGTAAAACTAAAAAAAAACCAGTACTAGCCCTTGTAGTTTACGAGACAGCCTTTTTAATAGATATTTTAACAACTGAGTGCTAAGCAGAGATTCGTGTACTTTTAGATCTGTTCAGTTTTTACGTTCGTTGTTTCGAAGAATTTTTATTAATCACATTAACAAAAACATCAATTTAGATATATTTTATGAACTTCGCATTTTTAATGTCAAATTTTCATTAACCATATACAAAATTTGAAACAACCCATAAAATATTCGTACACAAAAATTTTTTTTTTAAATGATATGGTAATAAATGTGATTATTTAATAAAATAAATCACAGAAAATGCACGTAATCCTTCTGTTTCTGAAACCGAAGAGTCTGGGAGTTATAACTTATATATAGGTTCCAGTACCTCATAGCCTGACCGTCCACTTTACACTATAAACTGAAAGGGTAATTGGCAGAAATAATAATAATGTATATTTAAAATTTAATTATGATTTAATATTTTGTTTTAACTTGATATTTTCAGGATATTTTCCCGTAAAAACGTAATGATTGAACTAATGCATGTTAAATTCACATCTGTTCATAATTAATTTTACTAAAAGTTCGTATAATATTTTACAGCATAAAATTTGTTTTCAATAAAACTTTTTTATAAGAATTCAATAAAATTAAATTTGCTTTTAATTTGAATATTATGTGCACCAACAGCTAGATTATTAACACTTGAAAATAATCCATTATCTATTTTACAATGTATTTAATATTTCAGTGTCTTTTAAAAATTTAATAAAGTGGATTAATTTCTGATTTCGAATTTAATTATAAATTTTATTGAGTATTCTTAAAATATTTGCTAATATGGAATATATTCAGCTGCCTAAGGTTAGTCTAGTCTGTTTCTTAATCCCACCGAGAAAAGACTAAAACAACACTGCTAGGCTTAATAATTGGCAAGAAAGACCAAAGAAAATGCAATTAATTTGAGTAAACAGCTCTAAATTAACTAAAATAAGTCCTTCGTTGAAACTTCAATATAATAATAATATAAGAAATAAGTACACAAATTTTAATTCAATATTAATATTTGGATACTTGATTAAAAAAAAAGTCTCCTGAAGGAAATGAACTGAAATGTTTAACCATGAAAACGTTGAATGATTAAAGATAAGTAAAAACTTCACCGCTTGCGAGGAACTAAACCTCAAACAATCTTGATTTATCTTCTTAATACAAATTTTAATTTAAGCCAAACTCGCTTAAAATTAAAAAACAAATTCGAGTACATAAATTTTTAATCAAATTCTCCTTCAATAGTTAATCAACTTCACTTGGAAACTTTGAGTGTATATATAAATAAAATAGAAGGACAAAACATAAATAACTTATAAATTACAAGTGTGACTATAACATAAATATACTAATAAAACCAATAAGAAATAACCTGTAATTGCATCTTCATCTTCTTCCACAGAATCTCCTTTTAAGTCTTCAGTTTTTCTCCAGCAACATGAAAGGCAAGGCATGAGGTTTTCCTAATTTCATTTAAAATATTAAGTACTAAAGAATTATAATTTTCTTGAAAAACTTATCAAGTTAAACCGTAAACAATTTTACTGTGTTTAAAAAGTCTCCCTTAAAATAATGTAGGTACGTAAAAACAAACAATTGTTCGGAGCGCTCGTTACACATCCACACCCCTGGGCACTGCAGTGCTATACTGTTTTAGAGACCGACTGGCGCGTCCATATATAGGGTAGAAGTTCATAGCCGATAAGGGATGATTGCAAGGTAGATCCATTAGAGAATAATTTTCAAATGTCGTCGACACGCATGCTAATAATTACTGCACTATTAGTTAACCAATTTTAAGTCTCAATTAATAAATAAAGTTTTACATAGTAAAAAAAAACTAATGAAAGTTAAAATAAAGGCTAAGCGCTTCGTGTTTTATTAAATAAACTTTAAGTAGCTTTGTTTGTTTTTCAATATTTTTAGAACTGCATGTGGTTGATTATTTTTGTAATTCGTGACAGAATATTTCGTAACAATACGAGGTGAACAACGTTATTATATTTTGCTGCTTTTACTCCAGTTACTTTCATACGAAAATATACATTAACTTATAAAGCAACCAAAAACGATACTTATTCATTTTTCATATCGAAACTTATGGAAATGTCTTTGAAAATAAAATAGGGACATAGAATTTTTTGAATCAAATAAAACACATCAGGACTTCAGATAAAAAATTGAATTAATCATTCAGAATGCGAATAGAATAAAAGATAATGTGGATGGTAAATTGAATAAATAAATCAGAGACATGTAAAAACCGCTTTAAACTCCAATCGAGTACACGAATCGACGAAAATCGTACAAATAGGAATTTGCAATTTTCTTTTCAAGAAGGATTCCAAACAATTAATTAGACTTTAAAATTTTTAGCAACAAAAGAAAGAAGCAATATCATTATAAGAAATCCAATTCCTGTTAAAAAGTTGTAACTTTAGTTTGAACAAAAAGCTTTATCATGAAAGTTACATCAGCCATTTTCAGACTAATGCTTTCTCGATCTTAAAAACAACAGCTACGTGTAACTGACAATTACATTTTGTAAGTAATCAACACATTTCTCAATTAAATTCTAAATACTTCTCAGACACCTAAATAATCTCCACATAACTTAACCTTTGCACATAAAATACGTTTGATAATGGAGAGAGATTTCGCCATTGTCTTTTATAACGAGCAGAAATTCAAACATTTCATTCGAAAGAATACAAAAGGGACTTTCATTATTATTTGATGATTTACGCAAATTTTTCGTTAACAAGGGTTTAAAGTGACAAATAAAAATTGTACTGAAAAAAAAACTGTTTGGAATGACGCGCAAAGATGTGGAAGCAATAATAAACTTTATATAATAATGTGGTGTCACATTATACGTGGGAAACCTAAGCTTATTTTTTCAAGACATTTAGACTTTTTCAGATATAACAATTATTTTGAAAGAAATTGTAAATCAAAACTTTGGTTATTCTTGGTCAAATAGAAAAATTACGGGTAAAACAATTAAGAACTGTAGCGCAAATATACATCTAAAAAAAAAGTCGCCTAGGATATACCATTCCGACAAACATTTGCTTAGTGCATTTAATGATCTCCATTTTCGTTGAGGAAAAATAAAATTTCAAATAATGGCTCGGTGGACGATGTTCAGTGTAGACATATTACATCAACTTTTCTATTTTATAGATCAAACAAAATTATTTCCGATATAAAACATAAGAGAATGTACTTTAGGATTGTGCAATATCAGCAAAAACCACTTTCCCAAAAATTACAGATACTAAAATAAAACATGTACGGTTTTTTAAAAACTTTCATCTGCTTTTCTATTTCAAAATAATTATCATTGCAAATCACATAATTCTATTAAATCGCCATTCGACATAACCGTATGATAAATGGATTTAATTTTATTTGGGGGCGACCAAATTAAATAATTAAATGTAAAGGAGGGATTAAAGATATAAATTCCCTCGAATAAAACTTTGGGTAGCTCAAAATTAATAATAAACGATACGTAATAATAAATTTAGAAGATTAACTGTGTTTTATTGTGTATTTCTTGCAGCACCGCCAAATCTACGAATCAAATTAGTTACACTGTTATAAATTTTCAATAAATCAATACGTTTCAATGAAACAATCTATACCAACTTTCCGACATTAATTTTCAATATTATAATTTTTAGAGCATCGGATTTATTTCTTATTCATAAGTCTCTTAAAAACTATACTAAATCACTGCTGCTACCTTCGATAACCATAAACAGAATATAAAATATCAGTTTTTTTGCGCTTTTAAAATTTTGGCGCCGTATGCCGCTCCAATTTCTCCTTAAAAATATATCAACATTAAAGTGAACTAGAAGATAATTTTTAAAATTAAAATTCAAGTATAATATATTTCATAATACATATACTGAAGAACGTCGTTGTTTGTTCAATTTTAACTTCGCCAAAAAGTAAACCTAGAAAACTCCTTAAACGTCTATGTATACATAGCCTTAAGCTATTTTGTTCTTTGTTCACATAAAAAAGTTCGTATTCAATTCTAATAAAAGAAAGAGAGTTTTAAATCTAATTGATAGATTGGAAGCCAATAAAAAAATAAGCGTTGTTAACAAATTGATAGTCCAAAATCGTTATTTGGAATAGTAAATACAATTTTGTTAGATAATAGTATATTGTAATACAAGTCAGTACAACAGATGACATTTTTACAATCTAGAAAATTAAACAAACCATTTTTAATTAATATTAAATTGGAAAAAATACTGATATGGTATGAACATCTAAATCGTATAGAGGAGAGATGGCCGAGAAAGGTGTGGAAATGGACTCCTGCAGGAAGACAGAAGCCGACCCCGAAGGATCTGGGCACAAAGTGTGGGAGAAGCCATGCAAAGTAGACGGTTGGATCTAGAAGACGAACAAGATAGGAGAAAATGTCGTATGGACTGCAGGAAACTCACTGAATAATAAATAATTAAATTGTCAGAATTTCATTGAATTTAAAACATGCCGGAATTTTTTTGGGTGCCACCTACACTTGAGCACTCGGCCGGCAGCCTCACCTTTAGTCATAAAACAACAGATGTAAATATTTTGTTTCGTATACTTTTTACTTCGCGTGCTTTATTATTTCTCTCCATTGCGCACGCTAAGTAATTTAAATATTTTTTATAGGTAAACTACGAAAATTTAAGATTGAGAAAGAAATCACTCAAATTTATGAACAAGTGCGCAATATACCTACAGAATATCTGTACAACGTTATGGAATATGAGCGATTAGTGGATTTCAAAATAAGAATATGCTCAGTTTGATTATAAAAACGCTTTATCAAAATTCAGTCCGTGAAAGTTTTTCTAGCAAGAACTTTAGGTCAGAACAATTAAAAATTTACTATATTTCATACAATCTTGCCTTCATATATTAGAATATTGTGACTGATTATTTCTGACTTGTGTCCGAAAAGTTAGATCGTATATTTCCAGGTTTAAATGCTTCCTCAAGTTTGTTCTGCATTACTGTTTGAATGTTTGGATAAGATGGTATATTTGTAATAGAGCTGATAGTTCACCATAATTGAATATTTTGAAAGCAAACATTACATGATATAGATATAACAGTAAAATGCGCGCAAAAATTGCAGAGTAGTAATTAAAGCAACAATTATGCTAGGAATACTAGAAAATAATTATAATGAGAAATAAATAAAATTTAAAATGTTAAAGTTTCATTTTATATTTATTTAATACCCATTCAAAATGCTATTTTGTCCTAGAACCATTTAAATCGCCTTGAACTAACTTCTAATGCAACCTGTACATTTGAACAAAATCTTATCATGAAATTCAAACAAGGAAATGTTTGCGCTACGCTCCGACTTAATTATAATATATATAAACCTATGAGAATAGAGTAGCACGTCGCATTGCAATAAATTTTTTTTAACATGTACAAAACTGAAAATAAATTATTGTAATTGAAAATAATGCGAACATTTTCTATATAAACGTATAAAGTAAAAATAAATAAGCATTAACTTCAAGTATTCCATCAATGAACGCATTTCTAATACCCAATGTAAAAATACATAATATACCTATATTTATATAATAGTATATTCCCGAATGGATTATAAAATACTGCAAATATCATTTAAATAATCAAATTAATCACTTGGTTCCACTTTTGGCAAAATATAACTACTTCTTTGAATAGAAGTCTTCAAAATTGGGTTTACTTGGTGGATTACTCCTCCATTGTTACTATTTTTCTACAGTATCCCATAGTATCTTAATCTCTCATTTCTTCTCTACTCCATGGGTCACCATTCTTGACTATCCTTTACTATCCCTTCCGCCTTAAATATTGTTTTTTGAGCTATTAATATCTCTTAGGTTCCTTCACAACCCCACAAACTTCACCTCGCTTCATTAACGTTCTAATATTCCAGGTTTCTATTCTTATCGTTTTTCTGTTATTCTTTCGTTTGCTTCTTTTTCTTATCCTCTTGTTCATTTTCACATTCTTTTTAAATACTCTTTCTTTTTTAATACAGTTGCTCTGTTCCGTTTCCTTTGACACTGTTGTAGTCTGTTGTAGGCACTGTTGATTACAATGGTACTTTTTCTTTTATTTTTTCACATTTTCAATTTTTTCTTCAAGTATCTCAATTGTAGTTTCCAATTGTTTTCTTTCTTTTTCCAATTTCTCTTTTCTTTAAAAGCATTATGTAAGTCTAACATTATTTTTTGTCATCTCCTTATCATAACTTGGAGCATTTCTTAAGTTCGTTTGAATCCATATTGTGTGCTAACCATCTCTCTCCAATTTGACTTTTTTGTTCATGAGTTCTAATAGGTTTTTTTTTTATTTACCGAACACAAGTTTTTCTTCTTCTGATTGTATTTCATATATTTAAATGTTTATTTTAACTGATATAAAATAAAACAATTTGTTATTTCCTTTAATAAACTAAAATTCAGTATATAACATCTTCTCTAGACTCTTATAGGTATTATGCTAATAATGTTCATGAGCAAAGCATACATAATTATAATTGTATACGAATACTTTTACTATGAGCCAGTCACACTATTAAACTAATTTAAGGGTTAACTTTCAGTTTTGCGCTTTTACGATCTACAAATGCTTTGGTTTTATGTATTTTATATGTATTTTATTCTACATCGCAAAATTAATAATAATTAAAATCTTATTTGAAATGCAAAAAACAAAAAAAAACAACCTTTTATGTTTTTTCAAATATCTAGTAAATTTTCTACAAAAATTATTTGAACAATATTTACAGTCAAGGCAGTTGTTTCTAACAAAAAAATCTAAGACACGTGTTTTACTCTTGTCAAAGAGATATTAAAATACAGTAGTTGCTGGTATGATGGAGAGAGCGAGAGAGCAAAGAAGCACAACTCCCTAAAAACAGAATATTAAATTATTATTATTGCCCACTCCGAATAATATTTTTCATACGTTGATTGCATAAATTATTACTCTACTTCATTGGTTCAGAGTTTAAAGTAAATGGTTTATCTAATTATATAATGAATGTTTTTTCTGTACACAATTACTGGGCATTGGCAGCGCTGGGTATAAAGTAAGTTACGTTCCTTTTTTAGTTACCTTGAATAATATTACGGATCTTTAAGAGTCGACTCTATTTTTTATTTTAACTTAATTTAACAAATCCCCCGCAATATATTGCTATGTCCCCAGCTATTCAAATTTGTTTTGAATTTTGAACTTTGGAGAAGTTGAACCGAAGTTTGCCAAAAGTGTGTAGAAAAATATCAAAAAGGAGATTTTGTGAGCGATCAGCTATTTGAACCTCAAAAAGTGTACGCGTTTATGTCGTGAGTGAACCGCCTCGGACGTCTCGTGGGTCGTGCAGGGATGACCGGAACGGGAGTTGAAAAAGGATGTCTCTAAAACGGGAAAAAACAGTTGTGCGATTTGAAACACGATTGTCAATCGAGTTTAGGACGTCGCTGCTAAAGTTTTCCGTGTCAAGGAATTCCAATTCCGAAATCTTGTTATTTCATCGGTAGTAGTAATTAAATAGCAGACGCAGTAAAAAAATGAAATGAAATGAAATAAATTTACTTGAATTTAATTTATGTTGGTGGGTAGTGAACTTTATCGGTCTGTTGGCTTAGATCAGGAATGAAATAAGCATCTGCCATGTTCACGGCGTTTAAGTCGAGCAAGAGCACACATACCGTCAACAGAAATGAGAGCGGGGAACTTAACTAGCGAGTTACCGTTGCGCGACTCGTGGCATCGGGGTGTAACCCATTACTACTACCTGCTTTTATTAACTTTAAAATGTCGTTTTTTCAAAAACTAATGCGTAATCAACAAAAATTTCTGTTGCATTATACTCAGAAAATAGTCCTTTTTCTTACTGCGTGGTTGAAATTTTTGAATACGTGGTGAGGGTTAACTGACAGTACACGTAAAAATCTTTTCAGATTACTACATATTAATTTTTTTTAATTTCCTACAATTTGGGTAGGCACTCCGGTGGGCACTTCAGTCAGCAGGGTGGGCACGTGCCCACCTCTGGCGCCGTCGCTGACTTATTCGGCTAACATACTAGGCCGGTGACCGTCTCACAATTTATTAAGAGTGACAGCTTCCTCTTTGATAAAATAATTGTAAAACATACACACAAACCTTCGGTTTTTGAAACTAGGGTCTGGAATACCCCTTGTAATCCATTAATTGTGTTCACAAAAAAACTCTGATCAGAGTATAATTATCAGGGCTCGGAACTTCTAGCAAATGCATATATTTTCTGGTAAGTCCTAGAATATTGAAAGTAAGATACAAATTTGTTTCACACTTCCCTGATGTTATATACAAAATTTTATAATGCTAATTTTTGCATATTTACGGTTTTTAGTGCTATTTTGCTATTTTAGAGTTTTAAGTGCTATTTACAGGCATATTTTTATATAATAAATGAAATAAACAAAATTCTATCAAAATAAACAAACGAAACAAAATGTTAAAATAATAAATTTGAACTGTTTAGTAAAGAATACGTACTTACATAGAAAAATAATATTTAAAAAACAATTAAAAATACATAAATTAACATTTAACAGGTTTGGACTTTAATATTTGAATAAGAAAAAAAATATTAAAATAATAATTGATAACAAATCTTTAAATGTTGACTAACAATTTTTTAAATAATAAATTACCTTATAAAAAAATATGATAAAAATTTAAAATAAAAAATTTTGTAATACGATATAAAGACCCTTATTTCACGATTATTTCCGATCATTATATAACAAAAGAAAATCATAAAAATAATGAGAAGCAAGAAAATATTATATACCAAACAAATTGAAAAATTAATATTAAAAAACCAAGATATTAAAAAAAATGTTATAGGAAAAAAATAAATTTTGTACCAAATAGCCGCATTATTTTTAAAATTATGTCTGACGCATCTCAATGTAATTAGCAGATTCGCAGTATTTAGTTCATTTATAAAATAAAAAATAAAAAAAAATGATTGACAATTATTTTATTTTGCATATTTTCAAATTTTTAGTGCTATTTATAGAGCTAATTTTTGTGTTTTAAGTGCATATTAAAGCGCTAAAAGTTTACTTCTTTAGTGCTATAACTTCCGAGCCCTGATAATTATTATAATCATCCACTCGATACCATGAACTGAAAAAGTAAAATTTATGCCTTCAGGAGCGTATAAAAACTGAATTAAATTTTCAGAATTGAAAATAACATTAATAATTATTATTAGATAGATACTCACATTAAATTTTATATATACTGTTACATTTTTATTGTTATTCTTGTTTTTTAGAGAGCGCAAATCTGCAAACATAGCACCACAGCCGCTGAGTATTGTATAATATTATATATGTGTAAAAATTTCGTAAACAGAAACTTGAAATAAAATATGTTTCTTAAATTGACAGAAAGATTTACGTCAAAACTACGTAAACAAATAATAGGGGCGTGTCAATAGACAGAAGAGCAAACTTATGACCAGAAAGAAAAATAGTTTCCGATTAATTTTTTTTGTATATACGAAATTATTGATAGAATAATTGAATAGATTATTCATTATTATATGCAGGTGTTTTATATTATTTACTTAAGCAATCAGTTTGAGATTAATCAACCGGTTTTTATTTCTACTAATAGTTCAACTAAAAATATTAATTTTAAATGACATATTAACCTAATTACATTTTTATGTTTAGCCCCGACCGTTGTTTGTTTTAGGTACTCTGTAAAAATTTTTCACAAAATAATAAGTATTTGTAATTTATAGCTTATTAAGGTGAACCCGTATTAAGTACGTAATACCGCATTAGTGTCAAATTTTGGGGAGTTTTCGTTACAATCGGGGTATTTTGTATTAACTAAATTTTATCGTTTGATTTCACCCATTAGGTTATCTATTAATTTAAGATAATCAATAGATAAGTAGTTTAAGTAGTGTAACTCGATATTAATCTTATCATCATAATATAATGAAAGTATAAAAAAAATTTGATTCTATCTCATTCCTTTATTATGAATTTTACCGTTTTTAGAAGAATTCTCGTTAAGCGAAAAGAAACTACTTATTTGTAAGCAAACAGGTGTTCTGAACTATTGTGAATAGCTGTTCAAACTTAGATTTGACTATAAAAATATTGTAGGACTGAATGTTATAAAATAAAACTTAATACATTTTGAATTTGACTATTTCAGTTTCTTTCATAAATTGAATTTGCTTGTTAATAATGCATTAACGAATATCTAATTATCTAAGAAAATCTTGAAATAATGATATCCACCAATTAGTAGATCTTTTAGAAAATAAAATTTATAGCTTTTATTTTATTTAAATTTAAAATAATTTTGATTTGAGCGAATTTTTAAATGTATTTAAAAATAGTTTTAAAATTACCATATTAATTTTGTTATTATCTAATTTTGTTTGGATTATTTTTATTGGTTTTTTTGATTAATGATGCCAATTTATTAACCAAATAAAATTTAAATATTTTATAAAATAATATTATAATTTTGAAGATTATGCCAATTTTCGCGTAGTGACCACGTAATATTAAAGAAAAACAGATACGATATATAAAATTTCAAAAGTTGGAAATAGAAAAACAATTTTGACAAGCTATCATAGGTATGTAACTCACCTGCGATCGTTAGAAGATTTATTTAAGATGTGCTAAACCTCTTAAAGCAAGCTGCGCATTTTCTCCCGGTTTTTGTTAGAAACAACATAAATATTGGTTAAAATTCAAAGCATTTGTGACACTTTTATATTACCGCATAATAAAGCACAAAGAGCTAGAAACTCGCTTATTACATTACCTTTAAAATACATTATATATATAAAGCCTGTAAAAAATAAGAATATATTTCATGCATAAAATATGTAGGCTTGTGATATCAACAGTGAATTGCTATAAAGTAAACACAAAGCTTCTATTTTTAGAAATAAACGTTTGGTAAATTAAATTTGTTTAAATTAATGAGTAATGTTAAGAGTGTACCTTTTATTTGCCAATCTATATCCTATATATAAGGGCGCGACCACCTGAAACGACTAACTAATAATAATTATTTGGTTTACTAATTTAATATCTAATGAGCTATCTCTGGTTAGCTACGAGTAAATCAATAAACAAATTTATATTGAAAATCCGCATTACGTGTTTGCTCTATAGGATGATTGTTTTAGCGAGTACTCAAATTGAATTAACAAAGTGCATGTATTTATTAATCAATTTTAAAAATAATATAGGGTTAATAACGCACATATTGCAGTGCCTTTTGGTATTAATTTGAATAATTTAATCATTTAATCTTTCGTGTTGTTACATTATTTATTTGTATTCTGTTTACATCGGCTATTCTCTATACCTTTCGGCAATAAATTACAATGTGTGATTTTATGCTAGAGTAATTTATACAGGGTATTATAAATAATCAGATGTAGTAAACCATCGAGATTCAGATTATATTAATTACATTAGCGATATTAGTTGTAGTATCTATTTTAAAAATTATTGATACGCAAGGCTGCCTTCTCACGAGGCTTCATTAGGAACGTCACGAGTAATAATTATTATTGACAAATTAGCAGCGGGAGCCAATTGTCAGTTCACGTTCTTGCCTTACTAAAAAAGCCTAGTGAGAACGCAGACTAAGAAGTAATATAAGCATCTAAATATTTATTTATTTTGCAAGCTAATTATTAAGTGATATAACCAAATTTTGCACTTTCTTACGTAAAATCCGGTATACCTATATGTATATAATTTTGTTTTCAAAAAAATTGAATTACTAATTCAATTTTCACTCAAACAAGTCTGAATTAAAATTTTATGTTAGAAATTATTTTCAGGAACTCATTAAGCTTCTTTGACTTTAATTAAAGATTATTTCATAATTAATTTGGATAACAAAGATTAGAAATAACACATTTAATCAACAAGACTTCACAAAAGGAAATTAAATAGTACAAAGAAAATATAAAAACGGCGCAACGAGACTTTAGCCGAAAAATATAAATTTCAGAAAATATATGTATAGTACGCGCTACATAGTGCATAAATATTTATGCACTACGCATACTATATGTAATAAATAACGCAGGTTCTGAAAAACCAACCTTAAAAATATGGTTGATTTTAAGCAATTTATAAAAAAAATGTTACATTAACTGAGGTAGTGCACAGAGAACGCGTGCACATGACAAGTTATTAAAAAGTCAAATTCGCATAAATGCTGCTGGCAAGAATCATAAGTATGTCTCTCAGACAATTTTCCGGATTAAATGGAGGAAAATTTAGGTCACTTAATATTCATATTTAATATATTCAGTGCATGTTGTGCTATACGAATCTTTCGATAAATTAAATAATTAATTTTTACAAAAGTCATTTAAATTACAAGTGTGCTAACATCATTATCCTTAAAGCAAGTAATTTAAATTTTAAATTATCTATTAATTTTTTAAATTATTAATTCTTTATAAAGGACTATTCAATTGGAGTTAACAATTTAAATTTTTAATGAAACATATTGGGTTTTGATAATTTACTGATATTTTTATTTTAATATACTATAACGTTAAATTACAGTAAACGTAATATCGGTTAAATGGCCGCCATGACCAGCAATGCAGACTTCCGCTCTTTAGATGGAATTGTCGGCATAAATCCTATAGTAGTTCATAAATAACGCGTCGAATCTCGTCCTTTAACCCTAGAATCGTTTAGAGGCCATTGGCATACACCTTTTGCTTCACATATCCTCAAAGAAAAACATCAAATAGTGTGATATCATACAATCTTGGTGCCCAATTTTGGTCACCAAAACAGAGATGTGTGGCATTTAAAATTTAAATTGAATCACCTATTATAATAAAAAATTCTTATCAAAGTAACCAAGAATTGTAACCAATAGACAAATAAAATTAACATTGTGTCTAATATAGAATTCAGGTTTTAATTCTAAATAATGCAAAACATGTGTGATGATATCATTTACTGGCATCCAAGATGACAAACGACTGATGTCATCCAAAACAATATGTACTAGTATGCACATCATTTATATTCGCAAAAATTGAATTGTTACATTTAACAATCAATGAATATAAAAAATCTTTAGACTTAATGTTTATGTTGTACCTAATAATAAACAAAACATACAAATTAAGAATAAAGCACCTTTGGAAAGGCTCTCCAATGTGGAGCTCCATAATAAACTAGAAAGACAAAATTAAACAATAAAAGAAGCAAAGACGATAAAAGAATAGATAATAAAAAAAATACTAATTGGGACAAAAGAAATTATCAAAATTATACAAGATATCAACAAAATAATATAAGAAACTTCATTCGATAAAATGTAAGTTGTTGATGATGATGAACAAGAAAAGAATGTCGAAAAAGTTAATAAAAAAACTTTATTTATAAATAAAATCAAGATACAAGAGTAAATAATTTGACAGAAAATAAAAAAGAAATCTGCGCGTGGAAAAAGTTAAAATAAGAATTTGATAAAATAATAAGCTAATAATTAGAAAATATGCAATCAATTAGAATTACAAAATTTAAATTGCAAAGATTAAAATAATTGCAAATGTAAGTAATATCATAATATACCTAGATTGTTTAGCGTCAGTAGCGATTTACATTTTAATTTTAAGTAAACTGTGATTCATCCATCAAATAGTAAAGGTCGAAAATTGATAGATTAATTTAAAGCTCTATTTATAATTTTAATATTAATAGTTTATTAGATATCAAAGAAGTACAGAAAGTTATTAAACGAGCGTGTAAATAATGTCACGAGACGATAAATCTTAACACTTAACACAAAAACATGTCATGGGCGGAGCTAACCTTGCGGAAACAGCCAATCAAAAAATTTATTATTCACAAAATTTAATATTTATATTTGTAATTTACGCCCCAAGCTATTATAAGTTCATTAGAAAACTTTAATTCGTCGGGACGTTTTAGGTGAAATTAATCAATTCGTCAAAAAAAAAAGAACGAAAACTAATACAAATAATATGCACAAATATTGTAAATTTATTAAAGCAAACGGATGGTTGTTTCCTTTCAAGATCTCTAACATGGACAAAATAAGTTATATAATATATCTGTTACAAATATTTTGAGTAACATTTAATGCGATAGAGGGTTTTTGTACTCTCTGTAGTGAACAGTGTTATATGTTATATCTACATATTTATGTAATAATTTACATAAATAACATAACATTAGTTATGTATAACTATATATTTACTATAATAGTATAACATTAACTTAGAGATAGCCAATGTTTCCCCTAAGGATGTAAAAAGCAATTTAGTGAATTTAATATAAAGTAAACAAATTGTTGTATGCAATTTTTATGTACGACTGACGTGGACCCATAACTTGTTATTATTTAAGCTTTTTTGTCCCGCTCCATGCAAATATTATATCTCTGCTACTTACAATGTCGATTTATACAGTCAAACTTATAGAAAAACAGAATTTACAAATACATAATAATATGAGTATACCTAAGAGTCTTTGGTGACTTTATTATTATATTTTTAAAGTATTACCAATTCGTTACAACTTGGACGTAAATACTAATAAAATGAATACAGCTATTCGTCTAGAGACTCTACAATATGTGGAGCTTTTTTAGTTTTATATTTTGTCTTCTTAGAAATACTTGAAAATTCTTAAGAATAATTGAGTTTACGTGATATTGTAGGCATATAAGATTATCTCAGAATATCTATACAAATTTTTGAAAGTAGTTAACCCGTTGGTAATACATCAGTGATGCTTATTGTTAAAATTAACGTATATATCAACGTAATATAATATAAACCAGATGTTACATGCAATACATGTAGAACTTGCGGTTACTGTTGCGTATCCCATTCCAAGAATTAAACTTTTTTTTATTGACCATTAGAAAGAAGACAATTTTCTGAGTATATTAACACAAACATTTTTTAGGATTATACAATAGTTGTCGAAATAACGGCATTTTAAAATAACGAAAAGCAGGGAGATGTAATATGATACACCCCGATGCATGACGGTCGGTCTCACGTTAAGGTACGGTCTCGTCGGAGATGGTCTCATTTTGTTGGCGGTACGTGTGCTTTGATATACTCTTAATGTTATTGTCAGTCGCGGTCGACACCCGGACGAGTTCTATGGCTTCGAGTTCCACCCTTAGCGAGTTCACTCATTCTTCAGGGATATTTTTAAATTCTTTTGCCTTACACAACAAATGCTAATCATACAGCCGTGTTAAAAGGTGTATTTAAAATACATGTAAATTTTACATTTTTAAAATCGATTTTTTTCGAAAGCTTTTGCATTATCCTACAAAATTTTTGTTCTAATATGCTTAGAAAAGTGCCCTTTTACCTATTTGCAATAGGAAAAAGTTAAAATCGTGGGATCGAATACGCTACAGATCCCGAACTTGCATTTAGACAAAATAAATACATATTGCCATGCCCCGAGCTGTACAAATTTTAAAAATTCTCTTAATCCATAAATCACTCCTGCTCGGATACATCCATTATTAAAAAAAAAGCTATGAGACTCTTGTATTTAGTTTTTAATTTTCTTAACCTTTCAATTTGGTTTCAATCTTATGGTATTGCAAACGCATGTGTGCGTCTCGCAGCTGTTGTCCGCGCCTCGTTAACAAATTCGTTGTATTATTTTTATTACACAATTATCCAAATGACTTCTAATTTTTAAACAATCATCACTTGCATTAATTAATTAAAACAAAAACAACTTTAATTAAAATTAAATCACTTTTGATTTTTTTAAATAATCACAAATCAAATTTTAAAACTTAGACGGGAATAAACATTCATTCCGCCTTTAGCTAACGCAAAACGCGTCTGCCTTTTTGACGTCTACGACCTTATTTCCTTCACGCCACTTCCACTATTCAAACTTAAAATCCAATGTACAGAGTATTTACAAATTTACAGTCAACAATAATTAAAACAAAACTTGAAAATAATTTTACAAATAAATAAAATTAACGTTTTTAGCGTTTCAAAACACGATAATATGTACCTCAAGTGAAATTCAAATAAAATTCATTTTAAAATAATAAAAATTAAATATTAAGATAAAAATTATTAACTTGTAAAATATTTTAAATTAAAAAGTTTTTAAATTGAACAAGTTAATTAAAAATATAAATAATATTTCATATTTTTATTAAGCTTTAAAATAAGTTATATAAATTGTATAATTAAATTTTGATAACCTTCGCTGAAACCTTAATAAAAATATTAGATTATATTAATGTTTAATTAACTTGATAAATTATAAACTTTTTAATTCGTAATAGTAATAAACTTAACTGTTGTGTTTAGCAGCAATAAAAAATATAATATCCTAGACATCTAGACAAATATTATGTATGTATGTGCCAAATTAAAGGTATGTATACTGCAGTCAGAAATTTTAAGTCCACTTGTTTATTTTACAAAATGTATTGATGGAAAAAAATGTACTAAATATCTACAATTTCTAAAATTATTTATAATTTGAGTGTTATATTATTTCTTATTCAAATATTCAAATTGTTTATGATGTAATCTTGTAATACTGAAAATAAACGATTCTTTATGAGCTTATCAATTATAACTAGAAATGAAATAAATGTGCAATCATAAAATTTAAAAGCTGCCTTGAAATATTCAAACTTGCTATAATTCCATTAATTATTTTATTAGGAAGCTAGGTTACTTAATACTTCTAATTTAACCATAAACGGGTGGGTTTTTTCAATGATTAGTTCACTTTGTTGCAATATTTCGAGTTGTAAGAGACAATTGGTAAATTTTGTGAAGTTATTATTTTAACATAGGAAAATTAAAAAATATGAAACATGAAATGCTTGCTGTTATTGATAAATTACATCAACAAGAAGATTCGGAAAGAAAAATCACTAAAAATTAAAAAAAATATTAAACTGCGGTTCACAATACGATTACAATATTTGCAAATCAAAATCGAAGATTCACGGTACCGGAAATACGAGCAGAAATCAATAAAATCGAGAAAATCCCATTTCACTAACTACAGTGAAAAGCTGCTTAAGCGAAGCTGGTTTGCATGAAACACCGCTCTTACGGCCTCAAAACAAGAAGGAGATACTAAATGAAGCCTTAACCACCCGTAATTGGACAGAAAATCACTGAAATTCTGTTTTATGTATCGACGAATCAAAATTTGAGGTTTTCATTACTAGCTACCAATGGCTGCTTGCCATATTTTTGCAAAAGGATTACTACATAGTTGCTGTCACAAACTTGCCTCAGGCGGACGCTTGCAAATCTTTCACGTGATTACCACTGCGTTGCGTTTTGAAAAAAGAAAGACCATAAAATATTCCTGGGCAAAATGTTATACCATCTAAAGGCTATACCAGCAAGAATAACAACATATTTTAAAAATAATAGCACACCACACACAATTGCCCGATTTGCATCCTATTGAACTGTTGTGAGACGAATTATACCTAAAAGTGCGCCTGAACTTCCCTATTATCAAAGGAACACCTTTGGAAAATCCTTCAAAAATAATGGAAAAAATATTTTCGGATATATAATTATTAAAATGAATTAAAAGAATGCCGAGATTAGTTCAGAAAGTAAACAAGTAAAGAGTAGATTTTTCAATAGATAATCTTTTTTTTAAATTAAATTGTAATTTGATGTAAACTATTAAATAAATGCATATTTATTTATGGTTTTTTATTAGTATATTTTATTTTTTAATCATTTTTAATCATAAAATATTGCATATTTCCAAATTTAATAAAAGTTTGATATTTATTGGTCTTAAATTAAGAATTAAAGAAATAATGAAGTGGTCTTTAAATGTCTGACTGCTGTGTATATTTATTTTGTATAAGTGTAAATGGGTGAGCATTTTTATTCCACTCGGGAGTCTGAAATACATTAGTTATAGCAAATAACTGTACTTACTTCAACGAAAGCGTATTAAAATTATTATAAATTCATGTTTGTTTTAATTAACTTATTAAATTTTATTACCGGAATAAATTTTATTATGAATCGGCAGCAATTAATTCAGCGTACCGATTGATTGTTATTTATAATCACTAAAAAATGCAGAACACAAAATCTAGGTATTGATTTTTTTCTCAACTTGCAATGTTTTTATTATTAAAAGCATTGAAAAATTTCATATGCACATAATTTGAATTTTACAACAAATGCACTTAAAACAAACCTGCGTGCAGTTAGAACAAAGAAAATTTAAATATGGAAAAATAATAAAACTGATTCTCACAAGCAAAATGCGTTTTAACCTTTTTTAATTGAAAACTTTAGTACGTAAATATTTGCTTCTAACGCTAAAACAATATTCGTGATATCGAGTAAAAATTGTTAGCATAATAAAAATTTTTTCATTAAAAATTAACAGCAAATACACTTGAAAACGTCCAAGTATGTGCACGTATAATCTATGAAATAAGCTTCAGCGATGAAAGATAAAATAAGTGCATCGTTTGCAACTGCAATATTTGTAACGTAACATCAACGTTACATTAACGTTCATAATAATAGAACTAAAAATTTTATTTAACCTCATAAAATTACTATACCTAGCAATTTTCCTGACCATACATAAATTAAAGTGAGAAAACTTAAAGCACGTTTTAATAAAAATAATGAAACTACCATAAATTTTTCTCGTTAAGCACATGAAAAATTAAAAAATAAATCAGAAAATGCTTCAAAGTACTTTCGCAAGTTTGAACTGCTTAGACGTTTCAACAAACAAAATCATACTATCAATATTCTTTTCACGATATTCAGGCAAGTTCCCGAGGGAAACAAACATAGCATGTTACTCCATCCCTTAAGTAAAACACGTACATTTTCACAAATCCCTAACTAGTACACTTGAATGCGGCGCGGCTTCTTTGACGCAGTATCAAGTACAATTGAATAAAGAGGATGTCCTAGTTCTTCGTCTAAAGCAAAATAAAAAAATTTGCAATGTAATTTCATATAATAAGTCAGGTGTATAAGTTTTGAAGTAGACTAAATGGTTTACAATGAATTATTCAACTAAACTTGATCAAAAAAGAACAATTATTCACAAAATTCTGAAGTTTAAATTGAATTAGCACAAGCAGTAGAAATAAACTCCTAAATTTAATTTCAAAGCAGGTAATAAAAATAAATTTTCTATTTGAGCTTCCAACAATATTTTCACAGAAAAACTAAAGAATCTCGAAAATGTATTATTCTAGTGGGTAATAATAGTGTGGGTATTATACTCACTGCAACTGGAAAATCGTAACTTCCAATTTTTTAATTTCGTAAACTTTTTAAGTTTATCCACATCAGTGACTAGGTATGATCATTCCGGTGAACATATTACCTAACTAATATAATAACCCTTACAAACTAGAAACAAAAGCAGATGTTAATAATAGTCAGTTTTAGGATACTAGTAATTAAGCCACTTAATTTAATTGAAAAAAAGTCGAAAAAGTTCATTTATCAAATAAAAACAATTTTGTATGATCTATGGCTTTCGACGTTCTGCTGTAAGAACATTACAAATTGCAATTTAAAAAACGCTTCTAGCTTTCAGAATTTAGAACCACGCCGATCGGTCGGAAGATACGTATCTGTAACATTTTAGGATGGTAAAACAATTTGGCATCTAAAACTGATTATATTTTCGATTTAACTTACAAAAGATGATGGATTAAATATAAATAGTTTTAATAAATTAGCATGCTAATAAAAATTTTTGCAGTGAGAAATGTTTTCATGCTTGTAATTGGTTAAATCCTCATAAACAATGCCAATGAGATATCAAGTATCACACACTAGATTTTAATTGTAAATTATAAATGCAAATATACATAATTATTACATGAAAAAAATTATACTTACAACTGTAAGTATAATTTTTGCTAAATAAATAAACTTTAAAATTTAACGGTTTTCCTATAGAAGAAAATCAAAATTAACTATTGTCCATGAACAACTTCCATAAAAAATAAAATTGTGATAGTTTGATATTTTCGAGTAATTTCGATTGAACAGGGAGTGAAGTACCCCTAATCGCTGTCCGTCTTTGCTCAAGTTTTAGCTTAGTAGTGATTTAGTGTTAATGTTCCAATCATAAATAACTCATCATTAAATTTCTTTTTTAAACCCCCATTTCTATCAAAAATAAAGAAATAGTTCGTTTATAAAAAGTTTGATTAAAATCTCAAAAATTTCGAAATTTAATTTACGTTAAATTTAAATTAGAAATTTATCGTTCCGCATTGTAAAGAAGTCAGATACGTAGAAATTTACCACGCAACATTTAATTAATATTTCGCATTTTTTAATAATTATAACAAAAAAATTGATATCGATTAGGATAGAATTATTAAAAAAAAACATAAAGAAATAAATCAAACCGTTCGTGCATAGTTTCTCTTGTTTCTACTCATTTTTAAAGATATTATAGAAAAAATAGTATATGCATACTTTATAATAATTTTTAGGAAACATTTACGTACCTCACGCATGCTAAGAGGCAAGAAAATTACTCATAAACTTCTTTGTTTTGCAATATATAAATCATATTAAGTAATAAACAAAAGTTCGAAAAATTTGGCTTACTTTTTTCTTAATTTTAAAATGTTTTTACAATTAATTTGTAAATTGTAAGATTAAATGTTAATTTAACAAGAAATAGGGAAGATCAATATATTTTACCCCCTACCCGCTACCGTTTAATTCTTACTGATGGATTTCAATGGCCTAACGTATTCCAGGTTAACTAATTTGTTGTTAAAAAAAATTAATTATTGTTAATAACTTATACAAACTTTTATACTAACCTGCTAAGAATGGCAAATTGAAAGTACTTATGAAGAATTAATAATGCAATCTTATAGCTACTTTTTCAGCATTTGCTTGAAAGTGGATGGTTATCTAACAGAATAACGACCGGCTTCACAAACGTGTGTTAAAATTTAATCCACGATTAAAATTAAATAATCAATTAAAAAGCATTGCTGTCGCGTTTGTAAAACCAAAAATAAGAATTTTTCTTTTAAACACCGTTACAGAGGTACTAGAGAATATTCCATGCCTCCAGGCCCTGGGTTTCTAAATTTAAAAGTTTTGTAATTGATTGTTTTTAGATAAGAACCTTTCACTCCTTCAAATTATTTATTTTATCTAGTATATGTCGAGACAGTAAAGTTATTATAAAAATTATTACAAATATTTACTCGTATACTAGTGAGTACTTCATATCCTCCAGACCCCACGGTGCGTACTGCTCCAACATATAGTTGTATTTCTCAACTATAAGAAATACAGTTCCTCAAAATAAATTTTCGCTCAGCCATGAGTGAAAGTTTCCTTTCATTATTAAAACCAGGGGTCTGGGATTACCCTCCAGTACCTAGTATCCGCGTTCAAAAGAAAAACTCTTATATAACTCTTATAAAAACTCTTAGATAACAATTAAATTAAAATTAAATTTTTCTATAAGAAAAGTCTACGGACCACCGCTGATTTTAAGCCAGCCCCACCCTAAAAAAGCTTTAAACATTTTCATGGTTTATGAATAATTATCTCCACAACTACAAGCCACCCTTGATCTTTAAAAACTCAACCACAAAGTTGCTCAACAACCCCTTAAAGTAAATGGCCCGAGCTGGAAACTATTATAGTGCTATTTATGTATATAAATAATAATACAAGTAATATGAATTATTGCACAGCACTTATCAGATGTTCAAAGATAACTTAATGTGGAAGATAAACGCTTATAAATGTCTGCGATGATGTTATTTCAACAATTCATATACGTTCTGTTTGTTTTCTCAAGTTTCTGCAATTTATTAATATGTAAATTATTTTATCAGCAAATAAAATAAAATTAAATAAAAAACATAAAACTTCAGTTAGAAAAATCGGTAATGAAAACAGAATAAGTTTATCCAGTGGCGTAGCTAGGAATTTGGTTCGGGGGGAGGGGGGCTGCGAGCGTAGCAAGCCGTTTTTGAATAGCGCCGCAGACAAAAATTTTTCTAATTTTCAAGGTCATGCGCTTAATTTAAAAAATTACAATAAAAATAATTTCTCCGAAAAAAGCGTTTCGTCAGACATAAATAAACACTAAAAATTAGATTATAGAAATTATTGTTATTATAATATAATTATAATTGTAAAATCATTGCGTCTTCTTTTTATTCTAAAATTATTTATAACCTCTTCCACATTAACCTCTTTCACATTTCTGTGAACTGCTAGTAAGGCTAAACCGCTTAACGTCCGTACTATTTCTTAAATTTGGCTTTATTCGTTTTAAGCTGGAAAATGTTCTTTCTACAGAGGCTGTATTAACCGCTAATGTTCCTAAAATCATATATTGAGATGAATTAAAAATCAAACCAGATAAATTCCTGAATCCAAATTATAAGTTACAAATTTATTTCGAATTACAAAACAAAATTTTCTTTTACACATTTTACCTCAAAATTAAAAATATTTCGATTTAAATAAACTGGATGAGTGTATTAACCACCGTAGCTTTGAACCGTACAAGTCTGTACACTCAAGAAGGTTCCATTTGTTAATTTTGTAATTTGTAGTTTATAGTTTTATTTTAGTTTATTGTACATTACTTTTAAAATGTTTAAAGAGTGCGCGAGGTTAAAAAAAAATAAATAATCAAGAGGGAGCGTGAAAAAAAGGAGGGTAGTGAAGGAATAATAATAAACCAGGTTCCAGCTGGATTTTGAGAGAAATTGATCTCTCGAAATTTAATTAAATAAAAAAAAAAGAAGAAAAGGACGATTAATTTCGAGAAGAAGCTCTCGAAAGTATCAAAATTAGAATTCTTGAAGTGGGGTAGAAGTAAAGTTTGGAAAGAGGATTGCTAGAGAAGAAATAACTGTGGCGGAGCAAAGAACGGCGGCGATAATACAAAAAGGAGGGCAAATAGTGCAAAAAAAAAGGTATTCCGTTAACGGTATATTTAAAGTTTAATTTCATTAGTTTAAGTTTCTGTTTCTGTTTATGTTCATGTTGTTTTATGTTTATAGAAAATAAAGGTACGGTGATTAACCACATTCAGTTTTATTTTCAAAATTACAAACGTTTAGATTGGTGATCAAAACTCCAAGTACCACCAGGGGATTTATCTGGTTGAAGTGTAAAAAAAACACGACAATATATATTCAGAAACATCAATATTGAACTGATTAAGAGCTTCCATTCTATATTTTGGAAGCTCTCCTTCATGGTTTTTTTATTTCTGATGCGAAATCAGCCATTTGCTTTCAAATATAGTAATCATTAGTGTCTTGAAAATCATTTATATAGAAATCTATACATGGTTTAAAGTCATTGTAAAATTACGAATTAATAATTTCGGGGGGAGGCCTTCTTGGCTACGCCCCTGAGTTTATCCTACATCCATGAGATATTTTGAAATTTTCTATCAACCTATGGCGCATAGAGACAAACCTCAATGAATTAACGAGATTCCAATTAATGTTGAATAGTTGTTAATTAATTTTATCTGATGTTTAAAAAAGATTACCTTTTAAAATAGTATTTCAGTATTATCTTGACAAAATTTACCATCCTTGAATGCATACAATCCTGTGATAACTTTGATTAACCATCACAAGATTTTATACTGGCTATACCGCTGATACTTCAAACGCGACCCTTATACCTAACACAACGCAGTGGTAATCACGTGAAAGATTTGCAAGCGTCCGCCTGAGGCAAGTTTATGACATAGCAACTATGTAGTAATCCTTTTGCAAAAATATGGCAAGCAGCCATTGGTAGCTAGTAATGAAAATATAAAAATAAGATTTTCAGTTGTAATTGTTCTTGAAACACCAGATATACTATATTGTAAGGCTAATATCACTTCTGAAAGATACTTTCAACAAATTATTAAACAAGAGGTGTACGAACGATAAAGAAGAGGAAAAATTGAATAAAAAAAATTTGTGACACGAACATGTCCACTAACCATTGCAGAAATAACAACAATATTGAATAATATGAAAAACAATAACAGCCCTGGTGAAATTCGTTTTTTTAAACCAAATGTAAGTAAGATAAATTTATTATTTGAGATATTAGGTTCAAATCTACGAAATAATATTTTTCATTTATTGTTAATCTTAAGGTGATTTACTTTCTAGAGGAAGGTGTAATTTCTGAAACTTATAACCGAGAAAGTATTTATCTGATTTTAAGAAAGTTGAAGAAAATGTTTTCAGATCTTAATAAAGAAAGTTTCGGAAGAATACGTAGTTAAAGACGTAATCTCAGTGATTTACTTAAATGTTTACTTTATTGAAAATAGTTGTTCGTTTATATTGACTAAAAATAATTTCACTTAAAATTTTTGAATTGCAGATTAAAAAGAAAATCAAATTTATAACTTACAAGTCAAATCCGCACTTAAACTGCTGAAAAGATTTACAGTAAAAGAAAAAGCTTTCATGTCAAATGCTAGCGTGCCCAATGGAAAAATTTTGAAATTCGAGTAGGTAGGAACTATACAATTCTCTTGATTTATTTTCACTATTTAAATGAATAAAAGAACGAAATATATAGAATATGAAAGCTTCCAAATGAAACAAAATCCGGCCAAAACAGGAAGAGTATGTAAAAAGCACAATCGATAAAAGCCTTCACCTGGAGCACTGAAAAGATTTATATAGATTGGTCCTTCAGGGACTTAACAATTTTAAACCCTTTTATGGATGTGTTACAACCCTATCATGAATAATAAATTGCAAAACTTGAAACTCAGAAGAACACTCATAAAAATATTTTCCAATTCCGTTCATCAAATTAGGAAATAAATTTTCGTTTTAATATTACTGAAACTATGGATAACTCAGGAACTAAATTAATTAAACAGCGGGATTAATGTGTATATAAGTGGTATTAAACATTGGAAAAGCGTTTCAGTAAATTAGAAAATCCAAAATTTGTAACACGTAATTAAGCACCCATATTTATATTTATACCACGTTTACCTTAAAAGTTTTTCATATATATTCATCGAACAATTTTATCAGTATTTCAGTAGATTTTCCACAAAGCCTTATCTATTATTTTCCGAGCCTCATCGATTTAAAAAATAAGTTGAAAGTAAAATGAGCTTTTCAGAATCACTTGGTTTTCAAAGTATTTTATCATCCTTTCTTGGAACTAAGAAAAGCTTGTATAACTTCAAAAATATTTATGATATTTTCTTGTTACCAATTCATTTAATGCAATTAATGAAAACATGAATTTTCCTTTATTTTGTACCCTGAAGCGTAAAAAGCTTTTCTCATTCTTTTACATTTGAATTAACCTTTTTAATGATGCTTATATTCCTTCTTTCATATTATATAATATACCTCTTAAAAAGTATGGCCAAGTTGGAATTTGAATGAAATTTTTTCCTTTACACAAAAAATATTTTATTTAACTTTTTAAATTCTTTCTTTTAATTTTAATTAAAATGTGGGACAATATGGTATATTGTTTTATTAGAGCCAGTGTTTTAATTTTCGTGGTCGGTTTATTGCGCCACTAAAGTACGTTAAGCGCTAAAATATTTTATATTTGTTAAAGTATAAATAAAAATATCAAAGGAAACTTCCTATATTAAAATTTTCTTTTCAAGAAAGCTTCAAATACCATAACAGCGAAATTATTTTAGGCGTGTGTTAGCTCGAAAAGTTTTACTAAATTAAACTACTACAACCTGAAGCTGGAGTGGCATCCAAATCACACATCAAACTTAATTTTATTGCTCTAGGGTTAGAAACATGTTATTAAAGGGATGGGAGTATTGTAATATAGAAAATTAAAGATTCCACCATTTGTTCAACACCCACACAATTTAGAAATTAGCACATCTACTTCTCATTATCATTACTGCTCTTAAACACTAACAAAAGACCAATAAAACACCTAACATAAAAAATTATCTTTGTATATTGGATACAAATTGTAAATACTTTCGAAAGGAAAACGCGGAGTATTGAATAATATGGAAGAGTGAAAATACATTTAATTTTTTTAATAGAAAGAATAAACCTGATTCAATCAAATAATGATTACATTTTTTAATATATTTAATACTGCAACTAATTTATACTTTATTATAAGGTTCATAACTCTTTGGTTATTCTATTGTTATACAGGGTGACCCAGACCACCCGTATCAGTACTTTTTTTCAAAAACGGTAAGTCGTAGAGAGTTGGGCTAAAAAAATATATTAAAAAAGCCCTAATGACGAATCTAATATTGATATTATTATTTCCGGGAAAAGTCGGCATCCAGAGTAGTTTGCTTCAGAAAGTCCAGAAATCCAGAATTTTAAATGGCACCATATATCGAAAGTGGTATCGTTGCAAAGCTCTTTAAAAAATAAGCAAGTTTTGTAGGAAAAATTTTTTTATTACTCCCACCCCTTTTAAGTTATATCCGACTTAAGTTATTAAATTTCAATTTCTTATAACAAACTTAACTTTAAAAGTCAGCACTTGAAATCCAGCTACCGCGTTAGAGCAATGTCACAAGTGTTCAAAATGTCTTCCATTTACTTCTAAACACTGTTGAGCTCTTCTGGTTATACTATCAGTGGCTCTAAGTACTTCTTCAGTGTTTAAATGATCGACAGGCATTGCAAATTCTGAGCTTCATATCATCTCTCGTTGTCGGTTTTTCTGTATAAACAATATCTTTGATCCGACCCCAAAGAAAAAAATCCAGGGGAGTATAATCTGGCGACCTTGGAGGCCACGCCACTGTGCTTCCCCTGCCAATCCATCTATTGGGAAATAGTTGGTTTATTGCATTCCTAGCAAGCAATGAAAAATGAGCTGGGCAGTCGTCTTGCTGAAACCACATTATTGCTCGCATTTCCAGGGAAACATTTCCCAATAAATCGATCAAATCATTATTTAAAAACTCGGCATATCGTATCCCATTAAGATTTTTTTCAAAAAAATAAGGACCTATAATTTTTCCTTCAAGCACACGCCGAATGCCAATTTTTAAAATAAAGTCAAAATCATCAAAATAATAACTTAATAACTTAAGTTGAATATAACTTAAAAGGGGTGGGAGCAATAAAAAAAATTTTCCTACAAAACTTGCTTATTTTTTAAAGAGCTTTGCAACGATACCACTTTCGATATATGGTGGAAATTGAAATTCTGGATTTCTGGACTTTCTGAAGCAAACTACTCTAGATGCAGACTTTTCCCGGAAATAATAATATCACCATTAGATTCGTCATTAGGGCTTTTGTAATAAACTTTTTTAGTCCAACTCTCTACGACTTACCGTTTTTGAAAAAAAGTACTGATACGGGTGGTCTGGGTCAGAGAATTTGGGTCTGGGGAGAATTTCCTGAACTGAATTTCCATTTACGAGATTTTCCGGATTTCCTAACTAAAATTCAGTTTATTGGTGATTTCTTATACCCAATTCTTCATCTTAAAATATCGAAGCATTAGAGCTGCTTTTGTCTGATTGGTTACTTTGTTAATTAATTTATCTAATAGATTCGTATCTTAGAGATACCTCAAGGTGAAGAAAGAAAAGTAGCAAGAAATATAAATAATCTTCATCAAAAAATTACAATTTCATTGTAGACTGTAATTCAAAAAATTTTACAGAAGTTAGAAGAAAAGTAACAAAATTTCTATAGTGGATAGTGTAAGATATTTAAAATGTTCAAAAATTAATATCCAATAAGTATTAGATAAATTATTGTGTTTAGTTTTGATATTTTATAAAAAAAGTTCAATCTTATTGTTCATTTTTATTAAAAAACCTTTAATATTAATTTGTCAAACTTATTCCTAGAAAATGGATCAATTGTTGCAAACGTCGGGCAATTAAAATTGTCCTTGCGTAAGGACATTGTACCCACTTCTTTTTCAGAAGCGTTCTCTTGGCAGATACCTCGGTCGTTTGGCATTGCCTGTAGAGGGAAGACGGTCAGAATAAAATTTTTACTCAGCTCAGGATCGAACCGAAAATCTCGAATCTCATTAAGCATCAAGTCGTGACTGTATAATAATTGTTTAAATAGACCTAAATCTCAATTAACTTTATTTAGATTATACTACTTTTATAGTAATGAAAAAAATGAAAATTCAAAGAAATAAGCCAAAAATATTATTAAGTAGATCATTTCAATCAGTTAAGTCGTTGCAGCCGGAAGCTAGCCGATTATACTTAATAGCAATAAATAATAATAAAACATTTTATTCTATAATACTACAATGCAATCGTCCATGAAAATAAAAAATATATAGATCTTATCAATAAAAAATCTACGCCAAGCAGAAAATATTCCTAAAAATTTGTGTACAGAAGATACGAAATTCCAAATAATATCAAATGATTTCTCATGCATTCCAGTAATTTGTAAGCAATTCCAGCAAATTTCAGTAATTTTCAATTAATTCCCCGAGAATTATAATTAAGTATAGGCAACTTTTTTTGTAATATTTACCCCACGATCCATATTCTAGCAGCACTTGACCATCTAAATAATTAATTTTTGTTCTGAAGTTCAAAGATTCAGAAGCTTAATAACAATAATCAATAATTTATTGCGATAATAATAATTTATTGCAAGACAGTCTAAATTTTTTGAGACGTTTATGTCATAAAACCAAATCACTAATCCTAATATATAAAATCTCAGCTCACTCCTGCTACAGCGCAGCGTGTCAATATTTTGGCAAAATTTTTGAAGGGGCGCATGGAGGGACGTGGTTAACAACAGAATTATCCAATAATAATTTTTGATCCGTTTAAATTTTACTATAAATAAAGAAAACCGGAATTATTCATAATCGGAAATAAAATATATATTTATTATAACAGAATTATCAAATAATAATTTTTGATCCGTTCAAAATAATAGTATATTACTGGCCGAGTCTCAAAAATTATACGTTACTGGGCGCGCAGCTATATTAAAAAGCGAGCGTAAGCGAACCCTTCATGGTGCAATGCATTAAGTTATTGAAACAGCGTTATGAATTTTTTAATTAAAACCACTAAAAAAGAGATCCACCGTCTATCTACCTGTCTGCGGACGGACTTTCCATCTAGTTCTTAATAAGAAAGTTTGCAAATCTTTTACATGCATACCACCTTTGATTATCCCAACCAGCAACTAACTGACGATGACATATTCGTTAGAATAATGTCAAAACTGTCATCTTAGCCATCTACATTTGCATCATATGATTCATATGCGGAGAACGGCTACTGCTAATGCTTGATAACAAAAATTTTTGAATATATTTATTAAATCCCAGAAAATCTCTCTATGAAAATTTGGTGTACAAAAATTTATTTTGTGATTTCTGTCACCTTGGGAATATAATAAGACATTAGTTCAACTCGCAAAGTAGAAGTAGTGTATATAATTAAGAGCTGGCAAAAATTGCGGAGTACTTCAGGGTTCTGAGTCCCATCCTATGAAACATAATATAGGACGAGGTAGTGACGTTATAACTACTTAAGAGTTCAACCATCTTTGCTAGTTATTACCAAATGGATCCGGTCAAGCTCATCCCTTTGACTAATAAAATCATCTATATAATAATTACCGAGTGGGCAAAGAATAAAGGTCAATTAAATGTTCTCTTCGTGCAGCCTTCACTATTTTTTTAATATCATTTTATGGTACTACTACAATAATTATATAACAATTATTACTTTACAATGTAAAAAAAATATAGTCGGATTTTTTTTAACTCGCGTATGACGTATCGAAAAAATTGTATGAATCAAAATTTACAAAACGTATGTCTTAGGGTTCTTTATATTAAACGAGCTGTCAGATGTCATAATCTTTGACGAGATTATACGTCAAAAATCAAACGAGATGCAACGGATTGCATATTATTTTTTCGCATTTTGACTTATAATGTGCTGTTTTATTAAATTCAAAATCATTTAATAAAGTGGCACTTTAGCACATAGATATGTCACTTTACTACATAGTAATGTCACTGTCAATAAAAAACTATTGGATAGAAGATTGTTTATTTAAATATTGGAATCATTGTTATACATTTATGTATATTAAAAGTACAAAATTATTATTCAAACTAGAAAACTTAACAATCTCACTTTTATAATTAATATTATGTAACTTACACAAAATTCGTATCAAAAAATAAAAATTAACTGTTGTTATGTAAATAAATAAAGCCGTGTCTGGTTACTAGATTACGAAAATTTTACACAAATATCTATTTAGAAACTTTTTGAATTAGCAATAACTCAAGAACGGCGCTAGATATCGAAAAACTGAGTAAAAAATTGACCCCCCTCGCCTCGTACTCACCCCCCGTGAATTATCGGTAGGAAGGCATACAAAAAAATTTAGACTGATCGCGCGCAAAAAAAATTTACTCATAAACGTCTAAATTCATATTTTAGATTAAATTTTCACAAAATACGAAAAAATTGTATAAACAAACCTCGTAAGAAAAGTAGTTTTACTAAACTCATATAGCTTTTAAGTTACTCGCTCGCTGTGCTCGCTCATACTTAAAAGCTATATTCGTTTAGTAAAACTTTACTTTTCTAAACTTGTTGTTTAATATACTATTTTCGCATTTTGACTAATAATGTGCTGTTTTATTAAATTCAAAATCATTTAATAAAGTGGCACTTTAGCACATAGATATGTCACTTTACTACATAGTAATGTCACTGTCAATAAAAAAACTATTGGATAGAAGATTGTTTATTTAAATATTGGAATCGTTGTTATACATTTATGTATATTAAAAGTACAAAATTATTATTCAAACTAGAAAACTTAACAATCTCACTTTTATGATTAATATTATGTAACTTACACAAAATTCGTATCAAAAAATAAAAATTAACTGTTGTTATGTAAATAAATAAAGCCGTGTCTGGTTACTAGATTACGAAAATTTTACACAAATATCTATTTAGAAACTTTTTGAATTAGCAATAACTCAAGAACGGCGCTAGATATCAAAAAACTGAGTAAAAAATTGGCCCCCCTCGCCTCGTACTCACCCCCCGTGAATTATCGGTAGAAATGCATACGAAAAAATTTAGACCGATCGCGCGCAAAAAAAATTTACTCATAAACGTCTAAATTCATATTTTAAATTAGATTTTCACAAAATACGAAAAAATTGTATAAACAAACCTCGTAAGAAAAGTAGTTTTACTAAACTCATATAGCTTTTAAGTTACTCGCTCGCTGTGCTCGCTCATACTTAAAAGCTATATTCGTTTAGTAAAACTTTACTTTTCTAAACTTGTTATTTAATATACTATTACGGATCACTTTTGATTGATCCAAAATTTGAACTTTGAAATTTGAACTCCTATTTGCCAATCAAAATTCATAAAAAAACATCCGCAATCCACTGATTTACGTTAAAGACCTAAAGAGCTTTACGTTAAGTTTGCGACCTATAATATCATCAACAGTAACCTACTGGATGGTGTATTTCATTTTTTGAGCATAGTTGTTTTACATCCCAAGTATCTAGTTAGGCTAGCCTTAGATATACCTTAGCTGTGATCCTGTTTTATTTTTAATGGTGGCAATTCATCAACTCAGAGGAAACCAACGGCTACATTGAGAATCCTAAAATTCCTAAATCCAACACAGCTTTAGCATTAAGAATTAATCACGCTAACTATTAGATCAATAACCAGCCCGTGTAGTTCCCAATGATTTTTATAATATACTGTACTGGTTCACTACTTTTTGACTTTTTGGTTTTATGACTTTTTTGCTCATATGAGTCGTATGATTCTTTGGAAGAAATGGTTACATGGACAGACAATCAAACAATTGACGATATAAAATTATATTTATTTTGAAAACTGATGAGCAGGGCTCGGAAGTTCTAGCAAATGCATATATTTTCTGGTAAGTCCTAGAATATTGAAAGTAAGATACAAATTTGTTTCACACTTCCCTGATGTTATATACAAAACTTTATAATGCTAATTTTTGCATATTTACGGTTTTTAGTGCTATTTTGCTATTTTAGAGTTTTAAGTGCTATTTACAGGCATATTTTTATATAATAAATAAAATAAACAAAATTTTATCGAAATAAACAAACGAAACAAGATGTTAAAATAATAAATTTTAACTGTTTAGTAAAGAATAGGTACTTTTATAGCAAAATAATATTTAAAGAACAATAAAAAATACATAAATTAACATTTAACAGGTTTGGACTTTAATATTTGAATAAGAAAAAAAATATAAAAATAAAAATTGATAACAAATCTTTAAATGTTGACTAAAAATTTTTTAAATAATAAATTACGTTATAAAAAAATATGATAAAAATTTAAAATAAATAATTTTGTAATACGATATAAAGGCTCTTATTTCACGATTATTTCCGATCATTATATAACAAAAGAAAAACATAAAAATAATGAGAAGCAAGGAAATATTATATACCAAACAAATTGAAAATTTAACATTAAAAAAACAAGATATTAAAAAAAAATGTTATGGGAAAAAAATAAATTTTCTACCAAATAGCCGCATACGAATAAACGAACGAAAGCAAACATGTATTTTAATATTACTTTAATATTAAGTTCAGGTTTGAAATAATAGGAATTTGATTATATTTAAAATTATGTCAGACTCATCTCAATGTAATTAGCAGATTCGCAGTATTTAGTTCATTTTTAAAATAAAAAATAAAAAAAGTGGTTGACAATTATTTTATTTTGCATATTTTCAATTCTTTAGTGCTATTTATAGCGCTAACTTTTGTGTTTTTAAGTGCATATTAAAGCGCTAAAAGTTTACTTTTTTAGTGCTATAACTTCCGAGCCCTGCTGATGAGTAATAAACAACAATAATAAAAACGGGACTCACGCAACTCGCAGGCCAACACGTGTTCGAACAAATTAGCCTCTTAGCCTATTGGGCAAACTTCCCAAACAATTCAATTTCTTCACAAACTTTCTCGACGCGCGCTTAATTAATTTAATTCGACACGACTGCTTTCGACTACGCTTAAATAAAAACTCATCTTCGTGTCTGTTTGTTTATTATTCCATTCCCAACGTTTTTTGCTGCTAATCCTTTTTATTGGTTCTCCCATGATTCTCTTTTTTCAAATTTAATCTAGATTTGAGATTTATTTTAATTCAAGAAAATCAATGTTACTGCATATCGAGTTGTGTTGACTTGCTTGTTGGTGAGTTATAAAGATTTCAAACAATTACAAATAAAAATACAAATAAATTTCAAACAATTAAAAATAAAATACAAATAAAACAACAACTTAAACTAAACAAAATATCTTAACATAACGAACATAATCAATCGCGCATCAATAGATGTAACTTAAGAGTGCGAACGTAAAGTCCAGCCTTTATTGTTCCTCAGGCTGCAAAGTCAATGTTTTATTTCTAAAATACGTAACGCATCTCTTATCACTTGATGTGGACACAACAATACATAATATATTTTCAACCGCCTAAAAGTTCAATAAAATAAGGGTCGCTTTTTCAATGCCCTCTTAAAACTAACCAACGATTAAACCATAAATCTACACTTTTCGTTGGTTGAATTAGTTAGTTAACAGACGGAGAACCTAACCACAGGAAAAAGTAGCCTACAATATTTCTTCAAAAAATTAATTATGCAGGCTTTATTTATGCTACAAGAAATAAAAAATATTTGTCCATTATTATCTTCTGACGCACCTCATGTATTATATTACAAAAAACTTATGCATAGAAAAATATAAGAATTTCAGGATTTGAAAGAGTGAATTTAGAGATAATGTAATGCGCGTCGAAATTTTAATTGTACTGAAATAAAATCGCTTATTTCCACACAAACATTATAAACATTATTTACAAAAGTTGTTACCACATTCTATTTTGTTAAAAGTTTAATAAACAAATTTCACGACAGTGATAAAACCAGTCAGATTGCGAAAATTTACTTGATGCGTAAATTTCAGTTTATAAAAAGCAAAATAGATTAAGGTAAGCGAGATAATTCTCATTATTTTAATTTTATAAAAAGATAATTTGTATATAATGTGTTTACATTAGTAACTTTTTTTTCGAGTACAAAATTAAATTAATTTAACTAAACCCCTAAGGCATCAGTGGGTAAGGTAAAATATAGATGTTTGATGCACGCAACCGTTTAATTGTTCAGATAATTTAATTAAAAGAAGCGCAAACTGTTCCAGAACAAAAAACCAACAATGTTATAGCATCAGGAATATTCATTTTTCGGTTTGAATTATGAATGCTCAAGATTATGTAGTTAATCCTTCAGGTACAATTAGGAACTTTACTTTTAAACATAATAACAAAATCTGCATTAATTAAATTAATAACACAATTCAAAACGTAATTGCTCCCAATTTACCTTTTATGGAAGTACTAAAAATATCAGGTTTTGTTATTACAAAACTTCTGGTTATTAAATTAGCATTGTGTATTTAAAAATGCAGGTCGCGTTTTCAAAATCACGAGAAACTCAATATTTTAATAAAAAGTTAGCAAAAGTGTTAAAGTAAAAATACTCGAATCGACTCGGCTGTAATCCAAGTTGAAAATTATAGTGTAAGTTTTCTTTTTTATCACCCTTTAGGCTTTAATATACTTGGGTGTTTCAGTTCTTGTAGTCCCGAAAACTCAAACTTTCTCCTTTATTTAAGTCTGGCCTTTATAATTGCTCGAGTTTCCTAATATTTTAATTTATGTTGTAAATATTTATTTAATGTGTTTGCTACTGAAACGGCGAAGAAATGTTGCATTAAATGAAATTTTCGTGTATTAAATAAACAAAAAAAAAATTAAATTAAAAATATATTTATAAAAGCGCCTTAGGGATAGCCATAGCCTAATTACATTGCAAATTATAAAACAGCATTTATTTAACAAAGAATCATGAACAGTAATAATTTAAAAAATTATTTAGAATAATATTAAAATCCATCAAAAATGTTTATCAGCCAAATGGTAATAAAAAGAATCCGTCACGCCCTTCAGACCACGCTACGCCACTGTAACTATTGCTAAATGTGTAGAATTTATGCATTTGTGGATTGTGTCAAATGACAAGCATTTAGGGCTTAGCCCAATGATGTATTGGGTTCATAAGTGCTGAGCAACCCTCAAAATAATCGTATAAAAAGAATGTATCTTCATAATAATATATAAATGCATGTCTTCTCTCCTGCCGTAATGTATTGATTTCTGACGACATTAAATAAAATAACAATAAAATATAGTAATAGCAGTACAATAGCAGTACAGAGTACTGCATAATATAGCAGTACTTTAAAACCCATTGAAACTGGCAAAAAGCCATTAAAAAATAAAATTACTTCGTTTAGATACAAAAAAATTCAGTTTGATTATTTTCTTTATTAACTTTTTCTCGAATAAAATTAGTATGTAAATTATGCAACATAATTTTGTCTGTTTGCAACATCTTGTTGCGCGTAATCGAATAGAACGAATACATAAGATAAAGCCGTATATTTTATTTTTTAGTTTCAAATCTTTGTTTCCATATATCACAATTTTTATGCTAATTTTCCGCTTCTATATAATTTTGTATACAATTGTATATAAATATATATAATTACAGTAATTTAGTCAAAATTGCAACTTATATATATTCTTGAATACATTTTGTCATTTCAAGATAATTTTAGAATAATTTATAGCGAAAATTTAGGTTGTATTTCCATATTTATACTTTTTGATTGTCTAATTGAAGAGCTAATAGTGAACTTATTTCTTATTCAATTTTAATTATTCACAGTTTAGAATTTATGGATTTATTTTTAATTTAAAGTTAAATGTAATAGTACCTATATTATATTACAAAAGAATAAAGGATAGGTTATTGATAGCGAGAGTAGATGGTCGTGAGAAATTGAAATAACTAGTTTATCTCACGAATAGTTATAATATACTATTTTGAATGCTGTGTAAATACAAAAATATACTATTAATGATAAATTAAATTCTTAAAAATATAATATAAACAAAATGTGTGTAGGCACCAGTGTCAATATCAAAGTTAAAATTACGTAATTATCAAGCTAATGAACCTTTTTTTAACGGAAATTACATTTTATATTGACATAAATTTTATGGTAATTTTTTTCATTAGTTCATTTTGATTTCTTAAAATAATTAACGATGTTAATGAGTCTTGCGACTATCAGCTGGTACATTTTCACTATGCATATATTTGACAAATACTTGTCACTTGTGATTATTTGTCAAGTCACGCGAAAGGGTGAAAGCAGCCATTGACCGTTTTTGTTGCCGGTTTTCAATAAATTTGACTCTACGCTCTACGTTCCTATAATTTCTTTTTATTAAAAGCAAGGGGTAATATCTAAACAAATTTGTGTAGGTATACTTGTTTTCAATTTCCTTGAAAATAATTCCGATTCCTTGGATAACTCCATGAAATTCCCTTGAAATCTCTGAAATTTCATTTTCAGAGAAAAAGTTTCAAAAATTTACAAACTCCTACAGAGGAAAGAGGTCAAATTTAAAAAGCAATCTTGACGTAAAGAACGAAGAAATTGTCACCAATATTTTACAAACCATTACAAGGGGAAAGAAGGCAAAACTATATCGCGAACTTTAATCATCTCCTATGTATATGACTTTGGGTAAAACAATTCTATTACGCCGCCGATAGTATTTATTTGTGCAGTTACGATCGAAAGCAATTATGGCAATAGTAATACCAATCTTATCTTTTACCACACCGTTTTTCAGGTGTAGGACGTTTAAGTGCATCACGAATTTCAAAATTTCAACTACACTATAGGAATAATGCAACAAAAATTTTCGAGAATTGTCCATAAGCTTTCGAAAAAACAGCATTTAAAAGTTACTAAAAGCAGGGAGTTGTAATATGATATACCCCGGTGCATCGGGTAGAGCCACGCAAACTCGCACGGTACGCGCCCTACTTGCATTTTGTTGACAGTCAGTGTGCTTTGATATACACTTACTCTTTGCAGTCAGTTGAGGTCTCACCACAAACCCGCGTCAGCGTATATTTTTGATCCAAGATCTCCAACGCCCGTTATTCATCCACCAGATGAAGAATATTAAAGCGCCTACAGCGTTAAATGCTTCGCATTGCCATTCCACTACGCTACGCAGTTGCAGTCGATGAGTTCTATGGCTTCGAGTTCCATCGTTGGCGAGTTCTGTCATTATACCGGGATATTTTTAAATTCGTTATGTGTTTGTCGAAATAGAGGCACGGGAGGCGCCAAAAGCATCCGGAGGGTCTGTTTCGACAAACTCAATCACGGCCTATCATAAATCCATGTTAAAACATATATACTATATCTAAAATATATGTAAAGTTTTGATTTTTAAATTTGATTTTTTCGAAAACTTATAGATGATCCTCAAAAAATGTTGTTGCATTATACTCAGAAAAGTGTCCTCTTTCCGATAGTGTAGTTGAAATGTTGAAATTCGTGGTGCACTTAAACCTCCTAAACCCTGCTTTTTAACCTCTAACGTTCAACCTAGCCTGTAAACTAATGATAAATGAGCGTCTTATGACAGTAACAACTTTAGCTAATTATCATGGCAACCAGGACTGTATTGAAATAAAAACGACCCTTACAAAGCAATAATTTAAAATTAGGTTAAAGATCTCAACAGTCTGCGTCTCTAGTATTTTAGCAAAATTTTGCTAAAAAAGCCCAGTCAAAAATTACATAAATTTAATCATAAGGTTTGCTAAATCACAAAATTTTGTGAAAATCAAAATTTTGGTGATTGGTCAAAAATTGATCAAGCTATGATTTTTTAAAAGCAAGTTATTTTTCGCTTTTTTGTAAAAATCATATTTTTGATAAATGCTCGAAACGTCAGGAAGAATCCTACAAAAAAGCAACATAAAAGATATTTTAATTCTCTATAATAATTGTGATTTTTTAACATTCCTCTCTATCATAAAAATTAGCTATGTTATGGCTATTTGTTAAAAAAAAGTGCGTTTCTATTTTATTTTATTTATTTATGTACAATAATTTACATATTTATTGCGCTTCACTCTAAGTAAATTTTTGTAGTTTGTTTATTTACTTTGCTGGGATATATTTCCAATATAACATTTTATTTTGCGATTACACACTCTTTTAGGAGTTTGCTGGAAAGGTATCATGCAAACTTTTTTTTGTTTGACTGCACAATCATTTTCCTACTTAAATCAAAAAATTCACCTGATTTGATATTTTTGCCGGGTTCTACCTAGAATTCGGCTCAAATGACTGGACTATTGAGCTATTACTTTTTTATGTAAAACTTTGTTTAATGTTATCCAAAAAAATTTTATCATGACTACAATAAATGATCAGATTGATTCAATTAATTGGCAATTAATATTATCTAATCGCGTCAGTATTTTATTGGGAAAAATCTTACTCTCGCCAAAATAAGTAATTTAACTTAATATTCACTCTAATTTTTAACCTATAGTACGGTTTTTTTTAAGAAAAATATTGGAATTTGTAAAGCGACGACTTCTAAATGCTAAACAATGAAATTGCTTTGAAGTTTAACGGTATTACAATAACAAAATTTTCGCGATTTAAGTGCTATGTGTGTTGCCTAAACTGAACCGGGCAGAGTCATAGATAAGAAAAATGTGGACAGAATTAAATGTAATATCGAATAGACGTAGTTACGTGGTTATAACCACGGTTATAACATTTCGCTTTTTAGTGGTGAATATTTAATATTACTACAAGATTAAGTGCTATTTAAATTATCTGAAGTTTCCCGGTGTAAATTAGACTTGCCGACGCGCCACCTATATTATTCATATCTTAAATCGGCTATAGAAGTATACACCACAATGTATAAAAGCATTGTGAGTTAAAAAATGTATTCAAACATCATCTCGGAAAATGATCTGCAATGAACAATGCACTGCCAAGGAAATCTTCAATTCAAACTATATTATAAATTGAAAAACTTTGTTGCTAGTGGTTTTTAGACAGAAGCAAATAAAACTCGCTTTATTACTTCGTCGACGTTTCGCCGACGATCTTTTTGTTTTTTATCTATTTTATTTAAAAACAAATGCATGAATTTAAAGATTTCTCATAATAAATTATAAATTATACTGTAGTAAAATTCTATATCCCGTTCCATTCGCAAATCAATTTTTTAAGTCATAGCAATAGATTTATTTTAATAAAATATTAATCCTTTTATAAATTTATTTAGTACTTACCAGTAGCAGAACCTCCGGCAATAGTAGCTACTCCGGCGGCAAGTTTCCCAACCTGTTTCAAAACTGGTGGAACAAGATTTTTCGTACTGACATTTCTAGCCGGCGACGGTTGTTTAGACACTTTATTTTTCGTGCTCAATCCTTCCTTATTCATCATTCAGAAGTAAACATGCGCACGCTACTGTAAAATCAATTTCATAACCTCTTTCTAAACAACATAATTAAATGAAACGTAATTAGTAATTCGTTCATTAAATTATTAGCACTTTAAATCACACGAATTCGGCCACATTCGCAATTATTTCACAATAATATTACAAACGCACAGGAGCAGTTTTTAAAGAACAGGTAAATGTGGTGAATTTACGCAGCCATATTGATATACACAACTAAAGGTCGATTGTCATATATTTAAAAAACGCACAATTATGTTAAATTTTGTTGCTGGCGCATCTTTTGTGTATAAATTGAAATTTAAAAAATTTAAAAAAGTGTTGCATATTACATAATTTTATACCAATAAAATAAAACTACCATTATTATGTAGCCAATCAAAAGCGTGCATTATACTAACCAAACCGAAAATATATCAAAATCGCTATTTAAATATTTAATCGCTTGGTTAAATTTTCGCGTCAAACGTCAAAAATGACGTAAAATTTAAATTCATGAACTAATAAATCAAAAATTATATTTAGTTTTCGGTTAAATTGAAAGTTATGATTCGGTAGGTAAAAATGATTATTTAAAGAGTGCGCACTCTGCATTTCATTTTATTTCCACCACTCAAAAGTGAGTTCGACTACTTGGTAGGTACTTGTTTATGTTTCAAATTGGTTTATTAGTATAAAACAAATCTACAGGTGAAGATGGGTGCATGTAAAAATTTATTTGTTATCGTAATCAATTATATTCACGCAATTTTGGAAATTGTCGCGCGTTTTATTTTTCAACTCTGCCATGGACGAAAAGGCCAACAAATGCCACCAATTAAGGATCTTATTCTTTTGGATTCGGCGACTACCATTGCTCACAAAATAAGAACAAAGAAAGTAAGTGATACTATAAGGCCAAAATTAAAAAAATTGATGTGCAAGTAAAAGTATTAAAAAAGAAACGATTTGTTAATAAAACGAATAAATCCGAATGTAAAAATTGACTTGCTAAAAAATATACACAAATTACTAATTTCTAATTGACCTTGAAGATTGTGTAATTTTGAAATGTAAGTAGTGTAGGAGTATTATTGGATCATTAAACGCTTTTGTAAATTAATGTTTTTGATACAACTCAAAATGAGTTTAGAGTAATAATTGAAATTTATTCGTAATGCTTTCCTGTTTAAAAGTGCATTGACACTAACTTGGTCTTTAAAAACTAATTGTGTATATTAAAAATTTGAGTTAATTAAAGTGCATTCATACATAATAAACTGCTAGCAGAGCAAATTTTTCAATAAATTACTAAAATATCGCTCATTATTACTAGTATTAAATTTCACTTTTCCTTTTCATAAAAAACTTATCAATATGACTAAATTTTTAAATATAGTACTACATAGAGTACTGTAAAAACTATAATTAACTTAAAATCCAATATTAGATGTATATACCTATTATCGCTATTATATAATACATTACTGTAGTTTTATTTACTTTTGTAATTTTTCTTTATTTTATAAGTGGTTTTACATCATATCATTTTGATTGATTATAATCATATATGTATAAATGTAAAAATAGAAACAATTTCGTCTGTATTATCACAACAATTTTATTTATTAATCTGATTTAGACTTTTGTTAACGCCAATTCATTTTTTCTTCTTATACTTATTATTAGGTCGTTTGAAATCAATTAAGTAGTAATTAAAATATTAATTAGAACCTTCCATAATTTTTCATTACGATATATTACTAAAATTAATAATTTTTATCTATAGTTTATATTGAAGTGCTTTAACAGTTTCCGTCATTTGTCGTCCTTCAAAGGACGTGTTTTATTTATTTATGAGCAAACATAATATTACTATCATTAACCCAATTGAACTGGATTAAACGGAATTTTGCTCTTTTATAAATAATCACAATATACACAACATAATAATATATGAGTTGCTGAACAACCATTATCTCCTTCCTTCTCTTCTATGGTTGTTCTTTTTTAACTTGTACTTACAGATCTGCAGATATAAGAGATAAAATTGATAAAAAATTCTGTTGATCGGTCAGGATCGAATCCACGACTACGGCATAGCAATGCAATGCTCTCACTGCCAATTTACGACTAATCTTTATAATTAATACAATTTTTTTACCAGACAGATCCAAAATATAACTAAAAAGGTTTGTTGATACTTCACTTTACTTATAATACTCCAGTCTCGAGTGATACTAAAGCTTTCGTGAAGTCAGATCTTGTTTCACAGGTCTGCTGAACAATTATCTCGTTTCTTTTTTTTTTTTCTATAGTTGTTCTACTTCTACTTCTACCAACAGATTTATAGATATAGGGGACCTACAGTTTATCACATTTTAGATCGATAACAAATCCTGTTGATAGGTCGGGATCGAATCAACGACTTCGGTATAACGATGCAATGCTCTGACTGCCAATTTGCAACTGTGTTCTTTATAATTAATATAATTTTTTACCAGACAGATTCAAACTCTCTCCAAAATATAACTAAAAAGGTTTTCTGCTAATTCACTTTGTTTATACAGCCTCCGGCCATTGAATTTCATTTTTCATTTCATTTCTTTCAGAGGCGAAGGAAATTATATTTTTGCCGCCCATAAGCACTGAGGTTTTTGCCACCCTTATTTAAAAGAAAAAAGAAGTTACTAGAATATAAAGTATCAAGTAAACAACCTTCGCAAAAATATTTATTGTGCATTATTTTATATACAGTTACTCAAAAAAGTTTCGGACGCTCTTATATTGGCAATGTAAATTGTACTCTTTGAAAACTCTTTTTGGCATATAAAAATCGCTTTTACAAAAATACTTTTCAGACATTTTTTGTAGATAATTTCTTTCTCTTCATTTTTGTTTTCTTACACATTTTTATTCGTCGCTTCGTTTTTGAGCGAGAATGACTTAAAGCAGTCTCCTTAAAAATCTCATGGGAATCCCCTGAGAAAACTATAAGAATTCCATAGTGCATTTTTAATTTTATTAAAAAGTTTTTCCGAATCTGCTTTAAGCCACTTTCTCTTGTTAAAATTGTTTCTCCCCTACAAACTGGATTGGATTAGAAATTTTATGATTTCCTATCTTAACATGTGATAGCATTTTAAGGGTGCTTTAGTAAATAGTGATGAGATTTTTACAGAGTGTTTATTACCGTAAACACTTTCATTTACGACTATACTTTAAAAGTTTCAAAATTGTTATGCCAACTGCATTACGTAATATTATGTATTAAAAACATGTATTTAAACCAATTTTGTTTTGTTATAAATTTATTGTGCTAAGATTTTAAGTTTTATTTGCCATTTTAGTAATTTTTTTATAAGTGTCTATACTTCCGTGAGCGGCACTACATATTGTACAATTTCTTTTCAATTTTAAGAATAATTAAAAAAAAATTCCGCTAGAAAATTTTGCCGCCTTTTAAATTTTGCCGCTCTAGGCAAGTGTCTTATGGCCTTGTGCCTGTTCCCGTGTGTGTCCATGTGTCTTATGGGAAATCCACTACTGATTTTTCTAAATTTTAAACTGTAGTAGGTAAGAATGCATAGTAATGTACCTTACGAATTGAACCCTTGTGCATTGTACTCTACCATTGATCTTTGAAGACAAAGACAAAAATATTACAAAATCGCATAAAATACTTCTTTATTTGTGTTTGAATTAGCTTTGCTGTAAGTTTTCAAGTAAACCAACGTAAAATGAAGTGAAATTATTTTAAATTGTTTAAAATCAACCAATACAAATCATATTTTCGATAACGTTTGAATATTATACCGTGTGAACAAGAAGTTTATTGTGGTGAGATTAATTTAATCAAAAATTAAAATGGACAAACGGAAGGATATCACTAAACAGAAAAAATGCAAATTGTTGGTCTTTTCAAAGGTGGCAATCTATCACAGCGTCAAATCGCAAGAAATGAAGAGGTTTTGCATCAAACAGTAATGCGAATAACCAAGTCAGTAAAAGAAAATGTAGCACCAACCTCAAACAAACGGGTATCCTGTCACCGGTACGGAAATATTCCTATTGTTTTGCAAAACCGCCATTTAACCGTTAGAGCACTCGCGAATACTTTAAAAGACCATAGAGTAGAAGTAAGGAGAGGACAATAAGAAGACGGCTTTATGAATTGAATATAAAATAGTATATCGTCAAACATTCACAAGCAATTATAATTTGGTTCTGCATTACGGTTGATGAACCAGAACCAGTCTACTTTGTCAGCGGAACAATGGATACACGGCATTACCAGGAGGTAATAAATACAGTTCTATTTATTCAAGACAGAGCACCATGCCACAGAGCCAAATTATCTCCTTCCTTCTCTTTTATGATTGTTCTAATTCTACTTGTATTTACAGATTTACAGATATAGGGGACCTACAGCTTAACGCATTTTAAATCGATAACAAATCCTGTTGATCGGTCGGGATCGAATCTATGACTAAGGCATAGCAATGCAATGGTCACTCCCAATTTACGACTGTGCTCTTTATAGATTTAAAATCTGTCCAAAATATAACTAAAAACGGTTGCTTGTATTTCACTTTCCGAGTGATACTGAAGCTCGCGTGGAGTCTCAGACCTTTAAAATAAAAATGAGTTCAGTTTTTATATTTTTTAAACGGATAAATTCATTTTACCTATTTTATTTTAATAAATATTCCATGCAAAGGTAAAAATATCTAATTTTATAACTACTATAACTATAAGTGCGGTCCGATCCATAATTGTTAATTTTTAATGTTGTGTGCTTATGCCAATCGGTGTGTAATTATTGTTTCGCTATTGCAATTCTAAAAATAGCTATACAATGGTAAAATGAAAATGTACCATAAAAACCACACAACTGATAATAATTACGTAACTAAACATGTCAAATGCAATAATAATAATTGTGACTGACTTGTGAGGTATGCAGTTTTATTTTTTTAATTTGGAGGAAAAATACGAGTACTTATTTTAATATTAAAACTTACAGATGCCAGATGTGGCTTGTTGTTATTGTTGGATTTAGGACCTCTGGTAACATTGCCAGTAGACATAATAGCAATGTGAAATCTACATAATATAAAATTATGGAGAGAATGATATGGGCGAAATCAGTAATGAATGAGCAATGAGTGCAATGTTTAAGCAAATTCACTATTCAGTGCACAAAAATGTTTTGGGCACGTCGAAAAAATGCATATGACTTGAGGGCCAAACAAAAATAGTATTGAAGCAGAGTTTTATAAAAATAGGTTGCACTGGAGCGCTACCGAAAAGTACGAGCATTTTTCTTCCTTAAATTCTCCCTAAACCACAGTTTCGCGTTAAGCTCATAACTAGAGCCCGGATTTATAAGCGCTTATAATTTCAAAATAAGCGCTTTAAAAAGTTTCAAAAAACAAAGAAAGAAGTCATATAAAATAAAAAAAGCACTAAAAATTAAACATCAAAATATAATTTTTATTAAATATTAATTAGAAATTCGCTTAATAATTATAAAAAAAAAATTGTCATATATTTTTCCAAATTTTTCATAATGAAAAATTGTAGTCTGTTGTTTAACACCTGCATATAAATCGCAAAACTTTGTTTAACATCAACCGACGTAATAGAAACCTATTGGTTACTGTCAGTTAATTCACCTCACGATTTGAACTTTTTCTTATGCACTATTGGAAAGAGGACACTTTTCTAAGCATATTGCAACAAAAATTTTGCAAGATTAAGTATTAGTTTTCGAAAAATTGGCATTTTAAAATTTGCAATTCAGGAGACTCATACAACTCGACATAGATTTAATGTTCCACACTCACTTGCACCTCCAAAGTTTTCTTTCTGAGATTATTTATAATTTTTACCGATTCCACTAAAGGCAAATACTTTTTTTCCAAATTTTCGATGGATGATGGAGCGTATGAAAAGTTAGCTTTAATAGTATAATTTAATTGTTTTCGAATTGATGTATTCTTAAAAATTTCTTGTTATTCATTTATTGCTGCCGACGATAATTATATGACAATAATATTAGAAAATGTTCAAAATTTGTCCCATAATATATGATAGCATTTTGAGCCACGTTCTCTACTTAAATAAATTATTAACCAAAGAAAATTAACATGATAACCCATGTGCCAGACATGTACAGTAAATTAAATTTTCATAAAATACTTTGAGTTCTGTTCCAACTTTAATCATGTACTTTGTCGGTCATTAAAAAAAGCTCTAATAAGCACTAACATGCGTTTTAAGCAAATTTTTGAGAAAAAAAGCCAAACAAGCACTATCAACATTAGGTCAAATCACTGCAATTTTTAAGAAACGTCAAGATCCAAAAGGAATATCTTCTGCTTATAATTTAGAGCAATAAGCAAAATGCTTAGAATCCGGGCTCTACTCATAACAGTTGCAATGTCTTGTTTACTTAGAGCCGGTTTTGCAGACATAAACAAATTGAACTTAAAGTAAAACTTGTTTAATTACCATGAGAGTACCTGCTAAATTCATCAAATTAATCTAAGTTTACCTTAAACTTGTTTTGTTTTGTCTGGCGAAATCTGCCCTTATTCCAAAATTGATGAGTTTCTATTTAAGCCATTTTTTTTATCAAATCTAAAAACCGGGCTAGTAGCGATGCCTTACTAAATCATTCGATAGCTTTAATAATAGCATTAGCAGGTTTTAATTACCATAAGCTATTTGTCATTACGCTTATCAATATGTTTAAATGTTTTGTTTTTTCTTAGTTTTTTAAAATTAAGTCAAGTCTAATAAAACTTGAGTATCATCGACATAACTTTGCTTTTATAAAAATTTCTTACATTTCCATAATGTATTGGTTGTCTATAAATTTCATATTTAAAATTTTGTATTTATTCGTCAAAAATAAAAATGTTTATCATACCATTCCAACTATAGATAATTTGTTATCTTTCAGACCTTTATCAAACTTTTGCTACTCGTGAAAAAAAATCAATCAAAAAGCAATCACGTTTTGCCATCAGTTATTGTATAAAATACTACTATTAACATTATCTTTATTTATAAAGATTCCAATTATGCGTTTATGATGTTTTTCCGTTTGGTTGCTATTTTTGTTGCAATAAAAGTCTAAAATTATTACCATGGTTTACATGCAATGTGTTGCTTTTGTACAATTTGCACATTACATTAACTTCTCATATACAGTTTGGTAAATTAAGTAACGCATAAATTCGTCGTTTTATTATAAACATATTTAAAAACAAACTCATATCTTGGATGTAAATTTTTAAATTTAAAACGAATAAATCTGTTTTTCAATTTCCGTAATCTGATTAATTAGCATCGAGATATTATATTGAAATATAGGTGTTAAAACTTGATATAAAAATTAATTTTGTATAATAGAGAAACGATGAGTGGAAATCTATGGTCAAAGTGTAATTCTACTTATACAAAGGTATTAAAAAATATTATTCAGTGTTTACAATAATAATAAGATATTATTCAAAACTTGGTGGCAGTGGGGGAAACAAAGCTTGGTATTATATATATTAGTAATTGTGTTTAACAGAAGGGGTGAAGGCTAAATATATGGATGTGAGTGCAAAATTCTGTATTAAAAATTTTATTCAGAATTAAAAATTTAATAATAGTTTAATATTCAACTGTAAAACAGCGGCGCCCCCACATGCCACAATTGGAGCCAAACAACATTATTTTTTACATGTTTTTAGACTTTTGTCTAGTTTAATTTTATTTTTACTTATTTTGAGCATGAGATTCATAGGTAATAGTCAACCCAAGACTATGTTAACTTACTCATTTACATCTTCCGATACGAGCTTCATGTAGGGAACTTAGAACTTTCTTCTGGTTCTAAATAAAAAAATTTAAACAAAAATTGTATTTTAAAAGTTATCTCTACGCAAAAGTACGTAATATGTATGTACTTATATAATAGTATACCTAAATTTATTCAATAGTCTATAATTGGACAAGTTAACTAAACAATAATATTTTATAATTTTTTTATCGAGATTTTTAATAAATATTCTGATAAAAGCGTTAAACTACGCAGAAAGCTCAATAAAAAAATTATAAAATATTATTGTTTAGTTAACTTGTTCAATTATAGACTGTGAATTTAATTATTTCACAAGTTAATAATTTATATATTAATATACATTATACCTAGGTATATCTAATAACTGAACTATTTTACCAATTATGTTTTTATTGCTCATGCTGAGTAACATAATATGAAAGTTATTTTTTCTTTTCATATATTATATATGTATATATATTTTGTTTTATTGTTTGCTAGCTCGGAAATATATTTTTATTTTATTATTTCATGTTCACGGAATATAATAATTAAGACATTAACACTGATAGCAAAACATAACAGCCATACATGAGTGCACGTGAACTTGGAGACATTGACTCTAAAAAAAGTATACAAGATAATCAAGTATAAGAGGTTATCAAATTTTTTCACTACCTATTCACATTATAATTATTCCCATTACGTAGATATTTTGCAAAAGTCGACGTTAATGTACGTCATAATGATTATCCTTTGCAAATGGTACTCCAGGGTACGCCATGGTATTATGGCGAAGTGAATGAAAAATATTAATTTTTTAAGTTTTTTTGTCTTGTCAGGTTTTTTTTTTACAAAATATACATATTCACAGAAATAAGACATCAGTTTTGTTTCACGTTTTTTATGAACTTTGCATTTTGACTTCTTTACTGCTTATTTGAGAAAGTCATCAGAAGAAATTTTAGAGCATTAAATTTCATTTAATATGATTATATTATTCAATATTTTATCTTAAACTATAATACAAAAAATTAGAACAATTTAAAAATTTCTATATAAATGTGTGACACAGAATCATGTATTGCACTTCTTCGTTATGTATGGTAATGGGTACAAAATATTGGAACGGGTTATTAGCCTAAGAACTCTGAATATAGCTTAAATAATTCTCAACTATTATTGAATAACATACTAAAATTTACAATCGACGTCATTGTTCTTTGATAGTAATAAGAACATAAGACACATTACCAATTTTGGTAAAACTCAGCCAAAATTGTTGTACATTGCAAATTAACTGAAATATATTCAAGACCTGTAGTTGAATAACAAACTTTGTTCAATTTGGTCAAAAACTGATCGAGATATAATGTTTTTAAGATTAAGTTATTTTTCGTCTCAGTAAAAATCAAATTTTAATGTACTTTTTTTTATAAATAGAAAATAACTTAAAAATGTTGGAGTTTTTTTAAGTATTATTGTGGTATTTAGCAGCATGTGATGTTAAAATAATCAAACTTAACAAAAAAAAAATTTTCAATTTTGTTTGGTATATTTACTCTCACTTGTTATTTTTATTGTTATACATGACTGAGGATATATAATAATCGTGAAATAGAGGCCTTTATTTATTATGTTACAGGTTTTTTGTTTTTTATTTTTAAGTAATATTTACCAATTTTATAGCGTAATTTTTTCAGAATTCTATTTTCTTGTTTATTCAAATATTCTAAGTTCAACCCTGTTAAATGTACATTTTGTTAAGTTTGAATATTTTTACTTTTTTTATTTCTCATGATTTGCATGAAAGGTAATGGTTTTACAAGAAAATATCACATATAGCAGCGTAAAAGATAATTTAATTCTCTAGAATTTTGTTTTCTTTATTGCTCTATTGTAAAAATTGGTCATGTTATGCCTATCTGTTGTTAAAGAAGTGCGGTCGAAAAAATCTAAATATTTAATTTGTAGTTACTTTGTTACATTTTCATAAAAATTTTATTAAATAATTTTTGAACCATTTGGAAAGTTAAATAAAGTAACATAATTATACTTGTTTAATTTATAATTATTTAAATTTATAATCATTTATTTGTTATTAAATTGTGAAAAATATATCGAAATTTTAATAATAATGCAAAGAAACTTTTTTATTCACGTTACAAATAAAGTTAATATATTTTCTTAAGGTACATTAACACAGACACTACCTTTTTTATGATATCTAGTTTTGAAGATATCAATATTTAATTCCAACAGGGGACGATATTTTTTTATTTTTTTTTTTTAATTACATTCAACATTTAAAAGCTTATAATTTCGTACAGAAAGCTAGTATAAAGTTGAATACAAATTAAATAAAAAATAATTTTAACAGCTTTAAAAAACATTTATATATTTATAATTATAAAAATCTGTTATTTTTAAAATATTTGCTAAATATCAAAGCTTTTACTAATACATCGATTTTAAGAAATCTGCAAAACTCAACTGCTGAAATGTTGATCATTTGGCCATCATTATAACTTTAAAAAAATTATATATAAACTTTTCTGGACGTATAATAGAAAACAAATTTTGCATTACTTACAGAATTTTGATATTTTTGTCATAATTTAACCAAGATTCAAATAGCTATTTGTCATAAAAAACGCTGTCATAAAGATAAATGAGCGCAGTTGGTTTTATTTGAAAGATATTCTATTAGATTTAATTACCTAATATAACTTTTAGAATGATTATTTAAACATCATTGTTAATGATTAATTCTAAATATTTATAAAACTATAAGTTACTAATTATTTTTCGTAAAAAACATATCTCTCAAAAAAGAAGCAAAAATGATTGCTGTTATAATTTTTGTTTAAATATAATACAATTTTAATATAATTTATTATAATAATATCAGTCATAATTATATCATAAAATTTTGAAATTGCTTTAAGTTTTGATTAATTTACGATATAATATTAACTAGAGCAAACACAGTCCTGAAGTTAAAAGTTGAGATCGTTTTTCCTCACGACTCCTATTTATTGCCAAAACTGAAGTATCAATATTTCTCTAGCTTTGTACCGATATAAAAAATGTAAAAATCAAGAACATAATTTGTTTTAATATTTTGAATTTTGATTATAAGAATTTCAAAAACACTTTTAAAATAATGTTTTCCGTTTTTTTTTTATTATTTGGCTGTTAAACTTAAGTAAGAGATATAAAAACTTCTGAATGAAACATATTCTGTTTGTGTACCCGCGTTATTGTAAAATTTGTTCATAATTATTTATAAATATACTAAATATTGTAGTTCAATTTCTACTAAATATTTAATCACTTGATTAAATTTATTATCTTTACCTATTATTTATACTATATTATAATTATCAACATTTTTAATTATAAATAATAAAGTTAATTAAGTGATTATTTATTTAGGAAAAATTGAACCGCAATACATTATTTAGTTTATTTATATTATATATAAATTTATATATTTATATTATTATGTTATTATTCGGAATCAAAATTTTTTGTTTTGAACTAAAACTTTTTTCATCGGTATAGCTATCATTTAAAAGAAATATAACAAATTTGGAAAAAAGACAAAAACAAATAATTACAAATAAAAACAAGAAATAAAAATAAATAATAAAAATAAGTAAACAGTAATGACTTTCATAATTTTTTAAAAATCGACTACAAAAGTTAAATCTTATATTTCCTGTTTAAATTAAACTACCCAATTTATTCAAGTTGGATGGCAAGACCATCCGACAAGGATTGACATGAAGTTATCGGCTAATAACTCTACACACTACATAAATTACTATCTGATCTACAGAAGGTACCCGACACTTCTTGGTATAACCAAATCAGATCTTGAGCTGGACTCATACGAATCACATCGTTTAAATAAATACGGTAGGTTAAGTACTACTGGTACAGATAATTTGAAAAATATATTAAATTACCATTCATCAGATCTACTGATCAGATCTAGCCTGTAATTTATAAACATTTTAAATTAAATAAACAAAAAAATTTTTGTCAATTTTTAATCAAATTGGTATCTTCAACGTATCGTCAACCAAATATTTTTGAAGAACAAGTCGACGAGATGCTACCAGAACTCAAAGAATTTAAAGTAAACCATAAACCATATCAATATTTTAGAAAAAACCAAAAAAATGCAGACACACTTTTTAGAGTTTTCTCAAATAAAATACACTGTAAGTATATTGCAAACGTTCTCACCATACTTTGGTATTATGAGACGATGAATTAGAAATTTTTATTTATTGAGATACATTTATTTGTGAAAACTTAAAAACTTTTAAGTTCTAAAAGGAATGTGTACATTTTTTGGGTTCTCTAAAATACCAATATGGTTAATATCAAGTTTCACTACCTATCGATCGACATTATAAAATATTTAATTAGAAAATTTATATCAACAATCTTCAAATTCCAAATAGTTTTTTCTGTAATACGTTTTTTCATACGTTAATTATTAATAAATAAACCATCTAGAACTCATACAACTATTTCCACGAATGCTGTACTATGCTAATTAACGACAATTATTTTAACCAGAAAATGAACAAAACTGATCTGTCTGATCTTTGTAAATATTTCTGAAAATGACAAGATACTTGACATTTTTCACTTTCTATATGATATCTTCTAATTAATAAATTAATTTTTTAACTTGTGAAATATAATTAAATAATCTTGAAATAAACAAGTTAATAAAACGTTTAATAATAATGCTTTTATTGAGCTTTCAACGTTTGGTACACGTCTTCGTCAGAATAATTTAATATAATTATTCTGACGAAGACGTGTACCAAACGTTGAAAGCTCAATAAAAGCATTATTATTAAACGTTTTATTAACTTGTTTATTTCAAGATTATTTAATTATCTTCTAATTATTGTAAACATCCCAAACCCACGGGTAACATATACCAGAAGTATTTATTCTTATTGCTCGACACGTATAAAACATGTACACAAAGTTTTAGTTTTTGAGACCGGGGGTTTGGGGGGTGTGGAATACTCTCTAAGACCTCAGTAATTGTGTTATAGAGACTTTTATCGTGGTAAATAACTATCCACTGTGATCAATTTAAACATTTTTTTAATAAAACGCAACATAAAATTAAGTGTACTCCATCGTCCTTCGATTAATGCACGGCATTAATTAATAAGTAAGAGGCCGCAGAGAGAAGCGAAGCCAAATAATAAAAATGAACTTAAAAATAAATTTCAAGTAGATTGTGTGAAATTTAATATGTATTGTAAAATATAATAAAAAAGAATTTTAACCGAAAAGTAAAGAATACATATATACAACATTCTGTTTAATTTCTGTTAAATTTGTAGACGAAGAATGTTAAATAAATTGCATAATTATTTTAATAAGTTATAATCAATTCAATCAAATATAACATTGAGTTTATTATTATAATATTTTTTTTTTGAGAACCACAAATCTGTAAACCATTGCACCAGGCTCCATTCCTGAATAATAAAAAAAATATTTATATATTCAATAATAAAAGTAATAAATACTTATTGACGCACATTAAAAATTAATTTGCGCTCATTAATAATAATTAGGTTTTTAAGAAATTTACATTAGCAACTTTGATATTTGTAAAAGTTTTCTTTTAATATTTAATTGAATTTAAATAATTTAATATGCAAAAACGACAAACTACGTTCTTTTATCTGCGATTATATTATTGAAACCAATAATCACAGTATAGGTATAGGGATATAGTATTATCAAAAAATAACAAATCAAGAACCTAGTAAGTAATTATATTTAAAAACAATTATTATATTTTTAAAAGTGACCATGACGATTAGTTTGTTATATTATTAATATTTTTGAATATGTTTCTAATTTTTTCTAAACACAAGTTTATGTAATATAAAAGTTTATATAATTTTTTGTTTTTGTGTTTATTAATGAGTTTGGCTTTTGTTTGATCAATTTTTTGTAAATTGTAATGTGATTAACGTAATAATAATCAGATAAAGCTAATAATAGTTTTATTTAAATATGCTTGTTGACATCATCGATTTGATAAATATATACTATTATTGTGATATCAACCTATGTATATATTAAGTATTACGTAATTTAATCACAGGAGATGTGTTGGTAGGTAAATAACATTTTGCTAAAAAATTTATTTTGTTTTTATAAATAAACAAAAATTATATTATGCGGTTTTCGGCCGCTCTGATTCGTGATCATACCGAAATTACTAATGCAATTAAACTGATTGATTGGTCCGTCGTTTATTAGTTATGATTTTTTTGATGTAACTCACAAGGGAAACGTCAGGTATGCGAAATTTTGTTTTGGTTTATACTTACATTACGTAAAGATTACACCTAAGGCATTACGTGAACGAAATAGTAGCGCGCCATATTCAGCCAATTTTGAGAAAATCGAATTTGAAAATTTCTTCTTTTTGCACGAAATAACTAAATAATAAAAGATAAAACTTGCAACAAAGGTTCCGTGGTAACGAGGTAGAGTGGTGGCTTTAATAAGCAAGGGTTCTAGGTTCGATTCCAGCATCCGTACTTTTTTTTTCAAATATTTTTTTTTAATTAATTTTTTTTTTAAGTAATATGTAAATTAACAGATATTTAATAATTATTCAAAATTATTAATTTTTAATTAATTATTAATAACTAGATCCCGTAAAACTTACCGTTTTCCCTGTTTTTACGATGAATACCACCCGGGATCGTGCGAAACGTCGGTGTAAAAAATTATACAATGTAAAATGATCAGAAAATAATTAATATGTATAATAATAATATACTGCATATAATATGTAAATACTTATTCAATTATGTAACTTTTCATTTCTTATTAAATATATAAATAAAATACGAAAAATATATAAATAAATACATATTTAATTAAAAAATATAATTTTTAACAAATTCCAAAAATTTTTGAACGTTTCGAATAATAATCAATTTAAGAAATGTTTGAAAATACTGTTAGTAAGACAAAACGATATCGTCCGAATGTTGAGATCTGAAAAATTAATAATTTCGAATAATTATTAAATATATGTTAATTTACATATTACTTAAAAAGAAAATGAATTAAAAAAAAATATTTGAAAAAAAAAAGTACCGATGCTAGAATTGAACCTAGAACCCTCGCTTATTAAAGCCATCACTCTACCACGTTACCACGGAACCTTTGTTGCAAGTTTTATCTTTTATCACGTTATTTCAGGCAAAAAGATGAAATTTTTAAATTCAATTTTCTCAAAATTGGCTGAATATGGCGCGCTACTATTTCATTCACGTAATGTCTTAGGTGTAATCTTTACGTAGTATAAGTAGAAACCAAAACAAAATTTCGCATACCTGACGTTTCCTCAGTAAAGTTAATCTGTTTTAAATTGGTGACCATTAACAATAAGGTAAAATTTTCTGCACAGCTTCTTCTATTGGCCTAATAGTTAACGCGGCTAACTGCTCACACTAAAGTACCCGGTTCAATTCCAGGGATAGAAAATTTCATATGACTTTATAATATTATTTTTTCGCAAAGTTTACAAAAAAATAAAGTTACATTTAAAATAAAGTTGCTTTTAAAATGAATAAACTAAAACATATTATTAAAATAATGAATTTTAACTACTTAGTAAAGAATACATACTTACATAGAAAAATAATATTTAAAAAACAATAAAAACGACAATAATTCAGATTGAACAGGTCAGGACTTAAAATATTTGAATAAACAAGAATATGAATTTAAAAAAATTTACGTTATAAAAATTAATAAAAATTTAAAATAAAAACTTTGTAATACGATATTTCCCTCTTATTTCACAATTATTATTGATCTTCAGTCGTATTTAACATAAGAAAAACGTAAAAATAAAATAAAAAGAAGCAAGAAAACATACTAAACAAAAATGAAAAATTAAAACTGAAAAACAGAAAATTTAGAAAAATTAATTTAAATTTAATGCGACTAAACTGAACAATGTCACGGGTTTAAATGAAATTTTTAAGGTTAAATAAAATAATAGATATTGATCCTTAACGGTACAACCGTATATTTTAAAGTGGAGACACACAGTGCCATGTTGTCATTTCTCAAAACTAAACTTGAAAAAAGTTTTAAAATTTTACTACATTTTTGTACCCAATAGCACGTTACTATATAATAGAAAATTAACCTAAAAAATGAATTTTTAAGTCTATAGTGTGGTAGTTATAGTAGTATGTAATGTATGTAATGAATTTTGAGATTTGAAGCTTTTATGTTAAGGAAAGTTTATTTATTTGCTAAGATTTATTTTTTAAGGTGAACAAAATTATTATGATATAATTAATTTCATAACGAAACCTAATATGTTTTTGATGATACATACCTAAATATTTACAATACAATGTTGAAATTGCACATAAAACTTTTCAGAAAGTTGGTTCCATCAAATACAGAAATTTAAAGTCTAATGTGGATTATATCAAACTTTAATCTAACTTCTCAACTAATAATAAAGTGTATAAACTGGAAACTTGATCAGACTTGAAAACTACTGTAAAATCATGCATATACCTTTACATGCTACATAATTTGCGAATTTTAATCAGGGTACTATAATTTACGTACATACTATACAGTTATTTATTAGTAATATTATTTGATCTGTAGCATTTTTTCCAAATTTGTCAGTTAATAAAAGTATAATAGATCAAAAGAGATTAGAATTTCTAGGGAAAAATTCGCTATAGATATTGCGGTGATATTTCAATAGCAAGACAATAATTTTTCGATCACCTTTTCAATTTTTAACATGTTTTGATACCATGTTCATATTTTATCTACTTATGTTAATAAAGCTTTTTTTATAGCAACATACTATATCCTGCTTTACGTAAATAATTTACATAAAAAACTAGATTTTCAAATTACGTTTTCTAAAATGCTATTTTGTAACAATATCATTCTCTAAGAAAACCTGTGTGAATTCAAAACCAAGGTGCAAATAATTTGGGGTAATTTGACTATTTAATTTGAAAATCGACTCAACCTGAAAATTAGCATGCAAAATCAACAAAAAAATGTATACAAATGATACAAATACACAAACAATTCAACTAATATTGAAGTAATTAAATAGTTCAAGTAATTAACGATATTAGTTGTAAATAGTAATCCTATCGTCCTAATGTAGTTAGGGTTTGACTTTATCATTTTTTGAGATCAATATAGTTTATCGATTTCATTATTTCTAATTTATTTTGTTTAGTTTTATTCGGTTTATAGTTTATACCTATCATCAGTAATTGTTGCGATTAGTAGTAATCATGGAACGCTACACGAAGAGGCAAGGTCACTCCACATTAAAACATCTTTTCTACTTATCATTAATTATATTATATACTAACATCACCGTTGAAGACTTCTTTAATAATTGTTTATAATTAGTAATTAATTATGATAATCATCTATCGATAATCATAAAAGTTCTAAATTGTACTAGAACCTACAAAATCAATTGACGTCTATCTAATAATTATACTTTTATTTCAGATTACTAGCGTCGAAGTATTAAATTCCTACATTAATAGAATTGGTGAGATTAATTCGTTATTGAATTGTGTGGTAGCTGATAGATTTGAAGATGCACTAAAAGAAGCACAAGCTGCCGATGAATTAGTGAAGAGTGGCACAATTTCCGAAAATGATTTGGCTAAAAGCAAGCCATTTCTTGGCGTTCCATTTACTACTAAAGATTGTATAGCCGTTAAAGGTAATAAATAATTAAAGTAGACTCAGAATTAATAAAAAATTTAATTTTTTTAGGTATGATACATACTGGTGGTCTTTATATCCGTCGTAACTTTAAAGCTGTTGAAGATGCAGAAGTCGTTGCCAATTTACGAAATGCCGGTGCCATTCCAATAGCGTTAACTAACGTTCCAGAGTTATGCATGTGGTAAATAAATTGCAAATTGTCAACATTAAGTTCCTCATTTTAATAATTTTTCTAAGGTGGGAAAGCGCAAATTTAATACACGGCCGTAGTTCAAATCCATACGATACTAATCGAATAGTTGGTGGATCTTCCGGTGGAGAAGCTTGCAATCAAGCTGCTGCAGGGGCAGCATTTGGAATAGGTTCTGATATTGGCGGTTCCATTCGAATACCGGCATTTTTTAATGGTGTTTTTGGTCATAAGCCATCGAAAGCTATTATTTCTAACGCCGGACAATATCCAGTACCAGTAACAGAAGTACAAAGAAATATGCTCGGTCTAGGTCCAATATGTCGACGTGCCGAAGATTTGTTACCTATTTTTAAAGTGATACTCAAAAAAGAAGTGAGGGATCAACTAAAATTGGAGGAAAAAGTTGATTTGCAAAAGGTCAAATTTTATTATCAACAAAATAATATGGGTATTCCTTTTGTTTCGCCAGTGCAACGTGAAATCAAAGACTTATTCAAAAAAATAGCCTTACACTTAAGTACTGCATTAAAAATTAAAGCACAAGAAGTAAAACTCGAAAAGTTTCGTAAAAGTTCCATAATATGGTTAGCTGATATGAATTACGGAAATGGTCCGACGTTTGAAGAACAGCTTTCTAATTTGGAAGGAAAAATTAATACACCTTTAGAAATATTAAAATGGTGCGTTGGAATGTCAAATCACACATTTGTAGCTTTATTAACTGCTGTAGTTGAGAGATTTTCTATAAAGCCAAATACACCAAAATATGATTATATCATCGATCAGAAAAAATTATTAATAGAAGAAATGGTTAAGTTACTAGGAGACGATGGTGTGTTTATATATCCAACCCATCCAACTGCGGCTGTTTATCATAATGAGTCGATATTTAAAGCAATGAATTTTACCTACACTGGAATTATTAATTCGTTAGGTTTTCCATCTACGCATTGCCCGATGGGGTTAAATTCCGAAGGTCTTCCAATTGGATTACAAGTTATTTCCAATGTGAATAACGATAGGTTATGTATGGCCGTTGCAATGGAGCTTGAGAAAGCTTTTGGGGGATGGGTTCCACCTCAAGTTATATCTTAAAGTACAACGATGACTCGCACTTAATGACTAAAGACAAAAAATTCCTAATAAATATTTTCAATATCAGATTTTTATAATTCTATTTTAAATAATAAATTAATTTTCTAATTAAATGTAATCTTGTACGAGTGAGTAATTGATTCTAGTCGTGAATATTAAAAATGGGCATTTAAAAATTTGTAATAAAAGTAATAATCAATCGATTCGTGGTTCAGGTAGTGAACTTTGATAATAATCATCTCTGAATAGCCAAAATGCAAATGGTATATTTCAAATACTCACAAAATTTTCGGTTTTTGTAAGTAAAAATTTCCAAAGACAGTATTTTGTAATATGTAAAATTTTAAGAATTTAGTACTGAAATGGGTTTAAATATTTCTACTGTTAAGTTATTCTAAACTAGATAGATTTTCATTTACTGATATGATGGTCATAATTTTAAAATAAATTAAAGTTCAAAGTATTATAATTATTTAATATTTTTATAACATTTTTGTGATCAATTCTTATATTTAAGAAATAGGCGTTTAGATAATTTAAAGAATAAAAGAGTTTGTCAAGAAAACTCATATTTCCGTAGTAATATTTTTATTAAAGAGGACCATTGAAACCACAGCTAGGTGTGATCACTGGAAATTTCTGGCTTGGCTCTCAAATAAACACCGACACTTGGTGAATTTAAGCTCGAAGGTAACATGATGAGCATATTTGTATGGCTTCAATACGCCTAAACTTTTGTTTGTCTTGCACATCAAATTCAGAATTTAGAGGGACCATTAATTTGAGATTGTTTAATACCTTTTTGATAATTTGTATCCACAAGTTGAAGAAATAATACTCACATCTGAAATTAAATTGTGCTTTATCTGTATCTGTACGTTTATTGGCATAATTTAATTTATTGTTAACTTAACGTTTTAAATATCTATGAAAAACAAACGACGAAAATTTATATTGAAATAAATGTGCTTTATGAATATGTGTAACCAAAATGTGCCTGAATACGAGAGTAATTTTGTTATCTCAAATGTATATTACTAGTAGGTACTATCTCTATTTCTGTAATATTTGTGACTTTCAATACGCTTTCTGTGAATAAAATAATATGAAATACAAAAATAAATGATTATTATAGTATAATTATTGTTGTTTTGTTTTCGCGAAGTTATGAATGGCAAGTAGAGTGCATTGTTAAAGGGTCTTAACGGTCATTAGCCTAGTTTGTTAGTTGAATAACTGCTGACATTAAGGTACTTGGTTCGAATTCGGGGAGAGTCTAAAATTTCTTATGATTGTTTCCGTGCTTCGGAGGGCACGTAAAACCGGCGGTCCTTCTGGGTTGATCACTTGCCTTCATCAACAACAAAAACCAGAGTTACTGGCACATCTGAGATAATCCTAGCAAGCTACCTTGGATGTAAAACAATAAATATGCTCATATCACTAATAGTAACTTCGGAACATCACCGAGGTTGCTGTTAAGTAAAAACAGGTCGCAGACGTAATTAAAGAAGAAGAAGAAGAATCAAAATAAAAATAATCTGTACTACAATTTTTTTTCTTCTAGCCAAGTAATTGTAAACATGATACCCATATACCTAAACGTGAAGTCGAATGTTTAAAATTATTAAACCATACTAAAGACACATGATCGTTTATAACAATAATTATTGGTTCTAAGCGTTGACTGAAGAATATTGATTGAATCATTATTCAATCAACGCTATAAGGTAATGATGTGTATACCAGCCCACAGTATTTTTACAGTTACTTTTTTAACTTTAATCTTTAAACCTTAATACAAAAAAATATGATATAATACTTTTTATATCGTATTTTTACCCCTGACCGTTTTTTTTAAAACACAGGGTATATGAAGTTACTATGTACAATCTGTGTTTATTTATTTATATATATATATATATATATTGTCGTGTTTCGAAACCATAACAACTTTAATTTCATTTATTTTGTAAATAATTTTAAAGTTTAAATTTGTTTAGTAATTATTTATTTATTTATTTATTATTGTACTTAAAAATGTTTGTTAAATTTGCTGTATAAAAAGGTAGGGAGAACGAAAAGTAAACTAGAAGAGAGTGGGATTTGAAAGCTAAGAGCACAAGACTTGGGCTCAGGCCGTCACGTCGAATAGATGAGCGGCCAAACATCATTCCTGCAATAATCATTTAAAATTGTTAATTGTTTAAAATCAATAAAATAAGTTAAGTTGATTTGATGTTTTATTTTAATTGTGGTGAAGTGGGTGTTTAAAACAAGTGAATAAAATTAAAAATTAAAAGAATTAGTGAAATTTTGGTCGATGCGTAAAAATTACATTGCAACAAATTTGTGTAACCAGGCGTACTGAAGCCAGCTGGAATACCATATGCGAAGAGCGCGCACGTGAAGCAAAAGTCGAATACCACACATGCAAGGTAAAAGAATGAGCATTTTTTAATTTGCAATTTTATAAACTTCAACTACAAGATCTCATAGCTACGAATAATGTATACCCAGCTAGAACAATTAATCTTTGCAATCGGTGCCAGCCAAGCTGGCTAAATTACTAAAACTAAATTTTTTAAAAGTTTGACCGGCACCGACTGCAAAGATTACAATAATTGACCGCCTATACCAGCTAGTTGAAGTAACTAAATAACGTAATTATTTTTTACTTTTTAGTGCATTTTTTTCACAGTAGTTTTTTTTAAAGTCGGTTTTATTTTCTTTTTTTAATTTATTATTTCATGCTTTTTAGTGCATGTTGCGTTCCGTAACTATTTATCGAAAGCGAATATGGGTAGACCTACTAAACGCAAAAAGAATTTTGAAAATCCGATCTTAGTTGATATAAATGTATTTACTATTTACCTTATTACTTAACGGGTAAAAGTACTTAAGTACTTAAGAAAAGATTGTGACCCACCGGGCAAGAACAGGTAATATAAAACAGATACAGGTACTCAGTATTGAATGCGTTATTAAGCCGATTTTGAGGAGAAGTTTGAGAGTTTTTCCGGTTTATCTTTGAAGTTCAAGGTCCAATACCTTGAACCTTGAACCAATAAATCGATTCATAAATGACGTAGTTCTGAGGTAACAAACATAAAAAAGAAATACAGCCAAATTGATAACCTTCTCGTTTTTTGAAGTCGGTTAAATACCATAATTTATTTATTTTGTAAATTATTTTAAAATTTGAATTTGTTTTATTATTTATTTATTTATCATATTGTGTAAAATAGTTAAATTTTGCTATGAAAATAAGGTGGGAAGAACGAAAAATAAAGTGAAGAGAATGGGGTTTAAAGGTTGTATAGGAGATTTGAGCTGACGCCTTCACGTCGAGTAGACTAGCGGACGAACATCATTCCCGCAATAAAAATTTAAAATTGTTAATTGTTTGAAAATTAATAAAATAACATAAGTTGAGTTGATGTTTTTGTTTAAATTAATTGTGGTTAAATGCAAATTGTTAAATAAACAGGGAAAAGTTGAAGAGTTTGTGATAATTTTTGGTCAATGCGTAAAATTAAATCGCAACAAATTTGTTTAACCAGGCGTGGCCAGATGAGAAAGACTGTGTGCGATTACAAGACCACATTGCAAGGTAAAAGTTACACATTTGAAATTAAATATTTACGCCACTAAAATTTTTAATTTAAATTAATCAATTGAAGAAGAGCTCATAGCTACAAATAATGGATGTACACCGAGCGAAGAAGATTAATTTTGAAAATAAGAAAATTTTATAGATTTGTATAGCTCGGGTCATCTCAATATATTGTTTGAGTTGAGCGGAAAAAATACGGAGATCGTATTAAATAAATCAATAACAGTTATTGAAGTTACTTCTTAATCTGTTTCGTCTTCTTCTTTAACTGATTTAAGACTTTTGTTCTGCTTTCTATCAATGTACCAAATTTTGCCAAGTTGTTGAGGTCACCACTCAGATCATACACACACAAATGTAAAAGAGGATCTCTGCAACTGTGCTTCCTATATAAATTATATTGTAGTGATATAATTAATTTTAATTTTCACTAACTTTTGAAAAGGCTACGACTAGCTTACAAATATCGGAATCAAAAGATCGTTCAGAAGGGTGAGTTTTGATGATATCGACAATTTAAATAAAAAGCAAAATTATTGTATTCAATCAAAATGTTTCATTAGGTATACTTTGGCACATGAATACATTCGGATATACTTGCCGACAAATTTTGAATTTTTAGGGTTTGAGTGTAAAAGTGTTCTCTTGTCCAAAGGCGAATTTAACGCAAAAATGATTGCACAAAAGTATGTGTCTGACGATAACAGTATAGTCAGAGAGTGATCTTGGGAGAGAGTCCCCAAGACCGTCTCACTGCCCTACGATACAGCCAAAAAGCTGTTCCCGCTTTTCTAAGTTTAGTTTGTAGATGTTTTCCCCAATTTAGCTTTTTGTAAAGTTAAACAGTTAAGCATCCTGGTAGATGGATTATAGTTTGGGGAACTTTTTCGGCCGCTATGAAGTAGGTGAATTAGTTCGCATTGATGGTATACTCAAAAAGAAGACCACAAAAATATTATTAAGCAAAAATGTTTATATCATCTGGACTACGGCTAATTGGTGCATCTCAGCTTTGCCGTGATCATTTGAAAGAATAAGAACAATATATTGTGATGTAATATAATTATTTTTTTATTAATATCTAATTTTTAAAAATTCATGTAACCTAAAACATCACACTGTCTTCAAAATTTGTATCTTTCACTCACTTTCAAATTTAAAACAAACCACTATCAAAAAAACAAAATCATTTATTATTCTTAAATTCAAAATTTTTCACAAAAATTTAGCGGAACAAAATTTAAACCTCCGCTGCGGTAGCCATCTTTGATCAAAGGCATCTTATCTTCCTTTTCTACTGCCAACTTTAGTTTTCAAAGTTTTACCTCCCAAAATTCAAATTCAAATATTTTATAAATTTAAATCAAAATTCATAGCAAATTAACAGGGTAGGTAAAACTTTGATTCGGAACATGACAATATTTAAAAAATAATGACTCACACACCACAATTGCCTGCTTTAAACCCTATTAAACTGTTGTGAGACGAATTAGTCTGAAAAGTACACATAAAATGTCCTACATTAAAGAAATATACCTTTCGAAAATCTTTCATTAAAAATGGAAAAATATATCCTCGGACACATTAAATTTAATTTAAAAAATGACGAGTTTAGTTGAGAAAGTTAAACGAGTAAAGAGTGATTTTTTCCATGAGAAATCTGTTTAACAAAGTAGCAATCTGTTTTTTTTTAATTTAAACTGTAATTTAATGTAAAATAATGAAATGAATATACATTATCTCAAAATTCAATGAAAGTTTATATTTATTAGTTTGAAATTAAGAATCGAGGAATAATATTAAGTGGTTGAAATTTCTGACTGCAGTGTATCTCACAAACTAATTCTAAAAATTAAGTAAAACATAAAATTAAGCACAAACTAAACAGAAACATTAAAATAATAAATTTTAACCATAAAATAAACAATATGAGTACATACGTAGAAAAATATTATTTAAAATAAGTACAATGAAAAAGACATTAATTTATTACATTTAACAGATTAGAACTCAATATATTTGAATAAACAGAAAAAATAAAATACGTTATCAAAGTTGATAAAATTTTAAATTGAAAATTAATGTAATAAATTAATAGAAAAATAACCTAAAAAATGAATTTTTTAAGTATTTATTGTAGTATTTTACTAGTATGTAGTGTATAAATAATCAAACTAAACAAATGTTAAAATAATGAATTTTAACTGTTCAGTAAAGAACACATACTTACATAGAAACATAATATTAAAAAAACACTAAAATAGTATATTACATTACTAGTGGAGAAACCGAGAGTTTCGCTCACGCATTTGCCAGTTTTGCACACGAGCCGTTAGGCGAGAGTGCAAACGCAAATAAGTGAGCGAAACGGTTTCTCCACGAGTGATGTATAGCGTTTTGTTCAATCCTGCACTTATAAATCCAAAAATGTTATGAAAATACAATTTGATATAATTCGTGTCATCAATAATTAAATTTGAGATTTTTTATTGGCAATAACTCGAAAACGGCGCTAGATAAGGAAAAACTGAGCAAAAAATTTACCCCCCTTTGCTCATACTCAGCCCCCCCCGACAATTTGTCGGAAGCCTTATGCAAAATTCTAGATCAATAGTGCGCATTATAGGCGCAAAATAATCCAGAAAAAAGTGGCCTTTGATTTTAAAACAATTCAAAATTATAAAGAACGTAGGCAGGTTAGCAAGTTAGCAACGTAACAACACATTGTTATTATTTTTACACGTGGTTGGGTATCTCAAATTATTATTTGCCTTATTCCTAATATTGCTACAAAAAATGGAGCAAAGGGAAAATTTTTCTGTGCCTAACGCTGTCAAGGAAGCTGCTGATGCCGCCACATTCCAGTTGTTGCCAGAAAAGTCAAAAGGAAGATACATTAAAGAAATGGAAAAATTTTGTGAATGGATGAAAGCAAAAAAGATAGAAATTATAACCAAAACTGTTATTGTAGCCTATTTTAACGGTTTACTTGAAAAGTATGCACCTCCTTCGTTGTGGTCCACTTATTCAATGTTAAAATTAACTTTGTGGATTTTTGAAAAAGTCAACATTAGCAGGTAAGTTGACTGCTATTTTTAAAATTATGAAATGTAACCGACTGATTCTTGTAGGTTTAAAACTTTGTTTGCCGTTTTAAAAAGTAAATCAAAAGGTTACCAGGCTAAAAAGGCGAAAACGTTTGAACATGAAGACATAGAAAAATTCTTAAATGAAGTTCCCGACAAAACATTTTTGCTGATGAAGATGGCAGTGGTAACGGGTGTTTTCAACTTCTGGCATTTTTAATGAAAGTAATCCAGTATTTAATAATTGTGTGGTTAATTTATATGCAAATATTTAAATAATGTAGTAAATAAGTGTTTAAAGTTTTTAAAATTGAAATTATTAAAACTTGTTAAAAATATTGTATTTTTACTCTGATCAGTGGCTGAAAGTTTACTTTCACTCACTACTTTCGCCCACCCGTAACCATAAAAACAATCTGAGTGAGTAAAACAAATGGTTTCTTGCTAGATAACTAAGGAAGAAACAAGATGTTTCTATAGCAGGATTGAACAAAATGACAATAATTCACATTTAACAGGTTAGAACTTAGAATATTTGAGTAAACAAGCAATAGAAATCTGAAAAATTACGTTACTATAGAAATAATAAAAATTTAAAATAAAAATTTTGTAATACGATATAAAGGCCCTTATTTTACAATTATTATTGATCATCAGTCGTATTTAACATAAGAAAAACGTAAAAATAATGAGAAGCAAAAGAAAACATACCAAACAAAATTGAAAAAATTAAAACTAAAAAATCAAGAAATTTATTTTACTTTTAAATAAATGTGTGTGCTTACCAAATAACCAAAACTAAACATGTCACGTGTCTGACTGAAATCTTCAGGTTAAATAAATGAAAATTAATCTTTAACCCAATACTATTGGATGCAATAGTGCGTCTCCACTTCACATCCATTAGTATTGGGACATTTTTTAGTGTTAATATTAATATTAATATTAATATTATGTTTCTATGCAAGTAGGTATGTATTCTTTACTAAACAGTTAAAGGTCATTATTTTAAGATTTGTTTAGTTTGATTATTTAATAAATTAATGTATTTTTATAGATATTTAATAATGCATACTAATTACCACAAAAATCTATTTGAAATTCATTTTTAAATAAATTTTTATTTTATAGTAACACAACCCTTGAATGCAAAAACATGGTAAAATTAAAAAAAAATTTAAATTTGCATTTTAGAAATCAAATAAATCGCAGTGCGGGCGAATTCAAATACCGACAGTGCCGTTTTCTTCTTCTTCTTCGTCGTATGCTTCTTGGCAGAAGTGTCGTGACCCCCTGAGACTAACTAGATTGAATAATCTTCCTATGATTTTTCGCCATCGGCTTTTGTTCCAGACCTTTCTAGCAGCTTGCTCCAGTGTACCACCTGTGATTGTCTTGATTTGGTATGTCCATCGCTTTGGCGAACGACCTTGCGATCTTGTGCCCGAAACCATTCCCTGCACAACCAATCTCTCCATGTTGTCGGGATCTCTGCGTTGTATATGTCCATAGAACCTTGCTATTTTTTTCTGAATGTCGTTGGACAGTCTTTGCGGCTCTTGAATTTCTTTTACAATGGAGAGATTCGTTTTTTTCTCCATCCAAGACACTCTCAGCAATCTTCGCCAGTACCACATTTCAAAAGCGTCTACTTTTTTTTCAGAGGCATAGAGGAGGATGAGGAACACGAGTGTCTTCATCACTGCTTTTTTGGTATTACGAGTGATATGTCTATTAGCCCATATTTTTTGTAAGCTTTTTGTTGTTGTTCTAGCAATTTCAATGCGACGTTTGACGTCTTTCCACTTTGTTTTCTTCATTTTTAAAAAGTATTTTGCAGTATTCTTTCCACTGCTTCAAAATGTCGGTTGTATCTGGAAGTATATTATCTGCTTCATCCTTTATGGTGTAAGTTAAGGGTTTATATTTGCGTGTGATTTTCTTTACCGTTTCAAAAAGTTCTATGGTGTTACTATGTTCTGCGTGATCTTGAAACTCCACGCACATTGGTTTCATAATTGTTCTTATCTTTCCAACACGATCGTTGGATATCATGTGTGAGAGAGTTAGTCAGTTGTACTTTTCTTCCTAGGTTGAGTACTGAGTTGTTTATAGTTCTTCTTTCTTCTATAAGTTTCCAGGTTTCATCGGATATCCACGGTTGGTGTCGTTTTCCCGTGTTTTTCGCTGAGATTTTTTTTATAATGTTTGTTATAGTGGTTTTTGTTATGTTCCACATTTGTTCTGAAGACCAATATGCTGTGTGGTTTTCTATTATTGGTTGCATGGAGTAGCTTATCTTGTCTTGAAAGGTTGCATCTGATCTAGGTATTTGTAGTCTTCTTTGCGGGGTATTCTTTTTTATGGCTTGTAATTTGGTGGCGATATTTGCCATAAGAAGCTTATGGTCACTCCCACATACTGCGCCTGGTAGAGTTTTCGTATTTCGTACTGACGTGCGCCATCGTGTTTGGATTAAGCGTCATTCACATCCAAGTAACGTACGTAGCGGACATACAAGACATAACGCGAGGAAAGTTGAAATGCATGCTTTCAAACGCCACCAGTGACATTCGTACAAAACATAGCCGACATGAAGTAACGTAACAAAGAGTTTGGTCAACTTCAACTTCTACGTTATGTTTTCTATGTTTGACCAATGAGATGCGTTCATTTTACGAGGCAACACCCTCGTTTTAAAATTTTAAATTTTAAGGTGAAGTTTACACTTCCGACATTTAAACGTTTAGATTAAATTACAGCGTGTCGTGTGTTTCTTGTGCGTGTGTTTTATATTAATATTTGGTTAATTATGGATGACGGAAAATTTATAGATCTGATACATTCGTATCTGTTTCTCTACGATCTTAGAGAAACAACTGATCGGGTGAAAATACGCGTGTGCATTTTTCACGTTTCTATGTTTTCTATGTTGATGTGAATGTCAAGTCATTTGCTATGTTTTGTACGTTATGTTTTGTATGTCCACTACGTACGTTACTTGGATGTAAATGACGCTTTGGAATGTAATCTATCTGGTTACGATATTTATCATTTAATGACTGCCATGTATACAAACGTCTTGGATGTTGTTTGAAAATTGTGTTGGTTATTGTTAGATTATTGCTAACATAAAAATCTATTAGCCTTTCTCCTCTTTTATTGGTTTCACTTATACCATATTGCCCTATTGCATTTTTCATATGATCGTTCGCCGTTATTTTTCCAATCGAAATCCCCCATTATAATCAGCATTTCTCTGTTTGGAATTTTGTCAATAATTTTTGTCAATGCATTATAAAAAGCATTGATGATTGCTTCATCTGCGTCACTTGTGGGGGCATAAATCTGTACTATGTTTAGAATTATTGGTTTTGTATTTAGCTTAATCGATATTATCCTTTCATTTATTGGATTATATTCCAGTACGTATTTTGATAGATGTTTAGACATTATTACTGCTACTCCATTAATGCTTTTTTCTTCGTGTCCCGACGAATATATTACATTTCCGCTTTCTACGCTGACATGTTCGTAGCCCTTCCAGTGGGTTTCACAAATTCCAGCAATTTGAATGTTGTTCCTGTTAAGTTCTTCTTCCATAATCTGAAGCTTGCCCGCTTTCGGAAGACCTCTCATATTCCAGGTACCTATTCTTAGAGTTTGATTTTTGACTATTCTTAAAGTGTTCCTCCCCAGAGATCCGATTGGGGGACTTTTTTTGCCTCCGGAAAATTTATCCTTGATAATAGTCATCATTGGGTTTTCATGGGTATAATAATTCAAGGTGGTTTCCCGTTGCCTTCCTTGATTTGATTCAGCCGCCCAATCTGGGTACAGACACTGTTTGTAGCCGTCCATTGTGGGTACCGACGCTACTGGATTCAGCATATCTGGTTATCCTTACCTAGTTTAGTCTCAAGGCCAATTCAGCTACCGGGGTGTGACACGTGGAGCCATAGGTAAGAGTTAGGTACCCTGCGAGGACCAGTCATCAAAAACTGTCTCCTGTCATTGACACTTAATATAGCCGTTCTCGATGAAAGGTACTACCTCTGCAGTGTAACTCCATACACCCGTTAGTGCCGTTTTAGAATCTTAATATTAGAATATTATATGGTTTTTGTTGGTAAGTCGTATTCAATCCATATTAATTTTCTGCATGTTCTTGACTATTTTAATTTTTAACTTTGTTTTGAATATATTTTCTTGTTTCTTATTGTATTTTTAGTTTTTTCCTAGAGATATGCGACTGAAGAATTAATATCTTTTTTATTGTTTTCTAAATAATATTTTTCTACGTATGCATTCTTTACTTTATGGTTAAAAGTTATTATTTTTAACGTTTCACAAAAATCTACTTGAAATTGTGACTTTTTAGTTTGCTCTTAAATATAAAACATAATATCGGACAAATGCCCGGTTGAGCTGCTTTGCCTAGACAACATCTTTTTGTGGAAAATTTTCGGTTAAAGTCATCTTATTGATAAAGTAAAAAAGACAAAAAAGTTTGTTTTTCAGCATTTCTAATAAAATCATATACCCAAGTATCTATTTGATATGTTTTGTTAAAAATTAATTTTTACATGTTACATGAAATTGAAATAAAATTTAATTCATAACTTACATAATATTGTTGAAAAACTATTTAAATGAGTGATATAGCTTGCTAAATAATATGTTATAACTTTATGTTTTGATTTTTGGAATCTCATCAGGCAAACCTGGAAAAGTTATGAATTAAATTTTATTTCAATTTCATGTAACATGTAAAAATTAATTAAAAAAAAAATATTATCACATGTTAATAACCTTAACCATTTTATCTATTTGATATGATGTAATGATAAAAATTTTTACACTTTGGATTTAGCCTTATCTTCACTTAAAATTTATTGATATAAAATACATTTAAATTCTAGATCAGTTAATCACAAATTGCAAATAGCAATATCTGTATTATACTAGATATTAGCTACTGTAATATAATCCTGAAAGATGGGTACATGCAAAACTACATTAATTCTTGTAATTAATTTCTATTACGCAATTGTGGGAATACTCGCGAGGTTAATTTTCCAATGTTGGTATGGACGGAAAGGTCAACAAATACCACCAATCAAGGATACAATCCTTTTGGATTCCGCTACTACCATTGCTCACAAAATAAGAACAAAACAAGTGAGTATGCTAATTTTCTAATTTTCAACTTGCTAAAAATCAATTATTCAATGAATCAGTTATCAATCAAAATTTGAAAGCCATTTTAGTCTTTAACTTTTAATTCAACGGCTTAATTATATTTTTGAATCAGCGCTTTACGCTTTTTTTTAAATTTAATATTCCAAGTAGTTTATGCTACTATTTTGTAAAACTATTTGATTTTCTAGTGGATTGGTGGTATTATTGGGTAGTGGACTCAAATAAAACAAATATAAATAAAACCTGTCAACGTTTCGGATAATCTATTTGTCCATCCTCAGGACTGAAACGGAAAAGATTACAAAAATTACAAGCACGGCGGAGGTCACTAAAAGGAAGAGTAACCTACCAGATACAACAGGTGACAAAGGTTTTTTAAAAGTTGGGACGATCATATGGTGGAAAGTAATTGTCATTAACTACGTCAAGTGTAAGGTTGTACAAATTCTTAAGTTTTTTTATTTGAGTCCAGTACCCAATAATACCACCAATCCACTATATAATCATTGGACCAAGAAGTTTATCATTTATATTTAATTTTCATGCATTTTTGTATAACAGTATTTTTTTAGTTGTTATTTATTATAATATCTGATGGTATTTGAGTATATTGAAATTATAAGAGTTTTGTTTTTATTGGTAGTTATTGTTTTTAAACTTTATGCTTTATGTTATCAGTATATAATTTACTAAAGATAATATTTATTCTATGTCAAGGTAGGTAGATAATTATATTATTATTTATCGATGCTCAAACAGTTTTCGCAGACTAATTCTCATAAAAAAATGTAACTTAAAATTTTTTTATGTTTAGCTCCAGCTGCAGCTTTGTCACAAAAATATTGCTTGCGAACTAAATTTAAAAATATCAATATAATAGCGCAAACATTTTGAATTGTTTTGATTTAGAAAAATTTATTTACTCATATTTAAATAATTATATAATATACCTAATTTATTTATTTATCGCGATAACTAGAAAACTATTAATATTGCGGAAAAAAATTTAGAACGTTTTCTTAGCAGTTAAAAGATTTTTAAGTTTTGTTTTAATTATTTTTCATTAAATATATAAAATAAATAAAAAGAGATTTATGGTCGCATTTTGTTTATTTAAATTATTGTGTGCTGCTACATTCACTAAAAATTATTTTTGATATTACTAAACACAAAAATATCAATTAATAAATTGACACTGATAAATACAATTTAATAATCTCGTTATAAAAAAAAAACATTTACCTAACAATTAAATAATTTTATCAATATATTTTTACGATAAATTATTTTAAGCTGTTAATTCTACAAATTATTAGTTCAAAGTGTAATTTGTCTAGCAACTATAAAAATAGTTAATGATGAGCAAGCTAAAATTTAATTTTTATTTAAAATTACTTTAAGTTGAAAATAAGATATAATCCAGCTTAATAAGCAATTATTGTATTGATTTAGGAGTGCTACATAAAATTTGAAACAATGTTTTATTTTTTTAATTATTAATATTTCAAATTAATAATAGTTGATTTTAAATTATCCAATAAGCAAACCTCATGGAAGTTTAAAAATTCACGGTTTTCACTTTCTGCATGAAGTAATTGCAGATAAATTACTTATGACCTATAACGCTACCAATACAGTTTATAAATTAAATTAAATTAAATTAAAAACTATGAACAAGTAAAAAAATAAACTCTTTTTACAAATTAAAAACTAAAAATTTTAAGATCTTTTTGGATTAATATCTTTTATTTTTTCTTATATTTTTTAGATTACTAGCGTTGATGTGTTACATTCTTACATTAACAGAATTAAAGAAATTAATCCACTATTAAATTGCGTAGTAGCAGATAGATTTGAAGATGCACTTAAAGAAGCACAAGAAGTTGATAATTTAATCAAAAGTAATACAATGCCTGAAATACTTCTAGCTAAGAATAAACCATTTCTTGGTGTTCCATTTACTACTAAGGACTCTATAGCTATTAAGGGTAAGATAAAACACATTAGCATAATTATAAAGTCATTAATTTATTATTCTTAGATATGATTCAAACTGCTGGCCTGTACAAGCGTCGCAACTTTAAAGCAACGGAAGATGCTGACCCAATTGCAAATTTACGAAATGCTGGTGCAATTCCCATAGCATTAACCAACGTTCCTGAATTGTGCATGTGGTATATTACATTTCAAATTGTTGATTTTTTTTATATATTTATTTGTTTATTTTATACTATAAGGTGGGAAAGCTCAAATTCAATCCACGGGCGCACTTCAAATCCTTACGACACTAACCGCACACCGGGTGGATCTTCGGGTGGAGAAGGTAGTATTCAAGCTGCAGCTGGATCAGCATTTGGGATTGGTTCTGATATTGGTGGTTCGATTCGCATTCCATCATTTTTTAATGGTATATTTGGCCATAAGCCTTCAAAACATATTGTTTCTAACGGCGGGCAATATCCAGTAACTTTATCAGAAGTACACAATAGTATGTTGGGCGTAGGTCCAATGTGTAGACATGCAGAAGATTTACTGCCACTTTTGAAAGTAATAATTAAAAAAGAAGTTCAAAACAAATTAAAATTAGATGAAAACGTTGATTTAAAGAATATAAAATTTTATTACCAACAATCAAATATGGGAGAACTTCTTGTTACTCCAGTGCAACCTGAAATAACGGAATTATTTAGGAAACTTGTGTCCCATTTAGATACAGCTTTAAAAATTAAAGCAGAAGAGGTATATATCGAAAAGTTTAACAAAAGTGGTAGTATATGGTCAGCTGATATGAGTACCAATGATGATGGACCAACATTTGGACAACAACTTTGTGATTTAGAAGGCACTATTAATATTCCAATAGAAGGGTTGAAATGGTGCTTCGGTATGTCAAAGCATAATTTAATGGCGTTAATTTTTGCAACAATGGAAAAATTTTCAACAAAACCTAGCACGTTAGATCACAATCGCATCGTTCAAAATAAAAAATTGTTCATAGATGAAATGGTGAAATTATTAGGGAACGATGGGGTTTTTATTTACCCTACTCATCCTACTACAGCACTTTACCACAATGAGTCCTTATTTAGGGCATTCAATTTTACTTATACAGGTATTATTAATTCGTTAGGTTTTCCATCTACGCATTGTCCAATGGGATTAAGTTCTGATGGTCTTCCAATTGGATTACAGGTTATTTCAAATCTGAATAATGATAGATTATGTATAGCCGTTGCGAAGGAAATTGAAAAAGCTTTTGGTGGATGGGTTGCTTTCAAAGAATAGGAAAAAAAATTTTTGTGATTGGAGAATTTCAAATATTAAATAAACCAAACAATAGATTATTTTTTGTAATTGTTCCGAAATGAATACTACTACTTTATTTTTAATAGCCCCAAAGTATAAAATTTAAAAATTTTTAAATTAGAAAATATAAAATTTAAATTAAAATCTAAAAAAGAAATTATTTATTTTAGCATCTAAATGGCAATAAAACTAACCTTCATGTCTAAAAGTTATACTTGCAACTATCCTAAATGCCAAAACTAGAATTAATAAATGTTAATCTTTTATTTTGGGGATTATTATATCATTGTTATGAATTATATAACAACACTTTCGATAACTTTAGATCCTATATAAATAGCATAAAAATAACAGCACTTCTTTGCCCCTGTAAATCCCCTAAATATAACCGAAAGTTTGTAGTATTTATAACCATTGGTTACTACTATACTATTCGCTTTTAGGATATTTACTATACCTCTTTAAAATATCCGTCATTTTTTTGTTGGTAGTTAATATATTCAAAATTCAATGTCTACAGCACATTATTTTGTATGAATTATTTATGAAATGATAATGTTTGAAAACATGCCAAATTTAACTTTATTAGTAAAATGTTAAAAAATTGTTATTTTTTGGCGGCACTTTAACCCTTCATTAGGGGTACGGTCTACGATCGTACACCACGCTTCTTTTAATCGATGTATTATTTGTTTTGCGCTAATCTACAATAAATTAAAGATAAGCCGCCTAACCAAGAGCCCAAGAGTTATTTTTTTCAAATATAAAAACGGCACAAGAAAGTTAAAAAATCTGAAAATCTTATGAATATCAGTATATCGAAGTGTATTTTTCATGCCCCAATAATTTTATAAAAAAAAAATTTTAAAAAAGGTTTATTTACTATATTATTTTTTGTCTAGCTCAGTCGGTGAAATAGAATACGTATGAGACTCTTTAAATATAAATAAATATTAAGTTTTAGATTTTTCAAATAAAATTTTTATTAAACCAATAATAATTCAAAAGTCTCAAATTTAAAAGAATGCAAAATAAAATTATCATTTATGAAACAAATTTTATCATGATTCTAGAAAAACCCAGATTTCTTATCTATTATTGTCGCTTTATGGTGACTATACAAATGATAATTATAAATTTAAATAGCTAATTCTCTCAGACTTTTGAATTATTATTTGCAATTTAATCATTAAATTAAAAAAAATATATAAACTCAAAAGTTAGTTTATGATTTTTAAATTATTTTTAATAATTTAATATTTTTAATAATTTAAAAAACAGTTTTAATTCACTGTTTTATTAAATAAAGTCTTAATTGCGTGTTGATGAAATTACGGATATCTTACAACAGATAACCAGATGTTGAATTGCAGCCTATAATTAGTCCGTTACTATTATACAGAATTACTATACAAGTTATGCTATTACTACAGACTTATAAGACCTACAAGGAGTAGGGCCCAATCTAAAGGGGGGGGGGCAAGCCAGGCAAATGCTCATAGCGGCAAAATTGAGGACGCCGGTCAGTTACACGAAGTCCTTATAAAAATTACCATGCTTAGTAGCCCGACAAAAATGTATTTTATAAGGTTTTTTTTAAATGCTATTTTATCGGCCGTAAATCCTTAGACGAGCCAACATATTTTAAAGTGCTGTATTGTCTTATAATTTCCTTAATGTTGTCTGCTAATAAAATTATACGGCAGCACTTAAGCAATCCAAGCCAAAAGGAACCAACTCTTTTATAGATAGGTACAGCTGAAAACTCCTTAGAGTTAAGGTTTTCTCAAATTACTGAGCATAAAAAACGTTTTGCTGTTTTGTTTAGTATATGCCTTAAGAGAACTCCCAAAAGATGAATGGTTAGAACAATTGTAAGAAACTCGAGACTATTTTAACCCACGAGAACTCATGTGATATAAATGCATTAAAACTATCACAGAAGTTATCAGTAGTTTTTCTTTTCAAGACGTTTAGAAAGTGTAAATTATACACTTGTTATAACTTATAAGTTCTATTTATAAATTATAAGTTATACAGTAAAAAAACTTAGTTATTAAGAGATTTTCGTTAAGTATTAAATATAGAAAAAACAATGACTATTTTTTCTTATCCTGAATGACAAAATAAAAAAATGTTTTAATAAAAATACTGCACAGCCACAATATTTATTAAAAATAAAATTTTTGTTTTAAATAAAAACATTGAATTTTTCATTATTATTTAAATTAAATTAATCAGCAACCCAAAAAGTCATTACTTTTAGACATCCAAAGGTCAAAATGTAATTTGCTTAAAAAGTACACTCTTTATGAAGCATTTAATCATTTACACCCAAAAAATAATAGTTTTGGACATTACTTAATGGTAGAAATTAATCAATTGTTTTAAAGAGTGTTACCTCCTGTTTTGATTTTTTAAATTAAAAAAATAAAAATAAGAGATGTACATTGGTCACGGAAACTTCCTGCGTAATATTAAATTTAAGAACTATATAGAAAAATATAATTGTTATTCAAGACATAAAATATATAAATAAATTCCTAATAAATATAATACAACAGAGATTCTGCTAATAATTACAATACTAATTTATTACATTCATTTCGCAATCTTGAAATCAATTGTAACATATCAGGTCTCTTCCTTTCAATAACCAAGTTATCTACAGGTGGATATCCAGAAACTTTTCTAGTTTTACTAGCATGAGTGGCAATGTTTTCTACATTGCATAAAACATGAATTCCGCAATCATATCCATTACCTTGTTGCAAACATCTAGCTTCAACTATATTCTCATAATTTGCTAAACCAAAATATTTAAACAACTTATGTCCCAACTCATTGGCTTGAGTTTTATTTATACCAGAAGATGAATCGAAATGAAACGCGCATTTTTCAGAATTTGAATACACCAACAGACTCCAGTGTGAACCACCCGACATATCGGTTCTCTCATTATCGTTTAAAACAAAAAACAAAATGCTCCGCTTTATTTTAAGCAGTGGAGTTAAGAATACCCCAAGTTCGCTAATGGGACTCAATTTAATACACTGTGTGACATCGGGAGGCACAAAAAGAAGGTACGTATGCTCAACAAACTGAATTTTTTCCAAATATTCGAAATAAAAAGATATAATTGTATCGTTCAGCCAGTACGGACCTCGTAACAAATCTACGTCAGATTGTCGTATTAATGCTTCGTAAAAGCTTAAAACAATGGAATCGTTTGCGCTCGACATTTTCCATCTAAAAATTTGAGGTTATAAATTTAAATGAGATAAATATGAACTGGAAATTTTACAAACTGTTTTATCTTTATGAAATATAATTTGAAAAAAGTTTATTAGTGATCATTTCTGTATTTCGTATAACTACGACTAATATGTTTGATCTATAATTTTAATGACACTTCATAAATATAACCTACAAAAACTTAATAACCAAATTTGAAAACTTCAAACATTTAAATAACTGATAGGATAGTAAACAAAAATTAACCGCGAAATTTGAAAGAATTCTGTGAACTATAATAATAATTCCTGATTATACAAAATAATTTCATTTATCTGATAAGAACTTGTTCACATTTTTTAATGGTAAGAAAACAAAATATAGATATACCCGATAATAGATAGATATATCAGATAAAAACTGCCAAAGACGTAAATTTATTTTAAAATTTATAGTCCAGTCATTAGGTAGGTAGGGTATGTAGTGAAAAGGTAATCTACGTGGAGATAATTGTGAAATGAAATTATTTTACCATAAAAACACCTTAAGTTTTTAACAACAGATTCAAACCGGAACAGAAAAAAATTTGCAATGGAAGGTTTCAAAAATCACAGCATCTTAAATTGACTGATTTCTGTATATCCTACATCCAAAATATATTTATGAAAATTAAAGTAGACCAAATTCTGGGTAAAGATATCAAAGAATTATTGCTCTAGTCTACCCAGTTTCCGGGCTATAGCCCCTTATAAAATACGGTTTTTTATTGATTTTAGCCAAAAAAACACTCTTGTTTCAGTTTTCGATACAGAGCTTTTTTTCTACTCAACAGAAGCAAAAGTACTTTTCAGACAAGTGAAACTAGACTCAATTATCTGTAAATCTACGTACGTATAAAATAACTTTGTAGCTATAATAGGGCTCTAGCTGTAAGCACTCAAACCTGATCTCTTTTGACTTTTTCTTTTCATTTATTAATTTTTTGCAAATAGCTCAATTTCAGAATTTTTGACTGAAATCAATAAAAATTTGGGTTCTATAAAGAGCTATAGCTCGAAAACTACATAGACCAGAACAATAATTTTTTTATACTTTTTATCTACATATTTCAATTTTGATAAACCTATTTTGGGTATAGGATATACAGAAATCAGTAAATTTAATATGATTTTTTAATTTTTACAACCTTTGCTTCGTCTTCGCCAATGTCAATACTTTTCCAATATCTCCATTCGGACATTTATAATGTTACGAAAGAACGTCTAATTATATTTGATGACTAATGTATGACGTCATGTATGATGAGTCATGCATGATAACAGCATTAGTCATTCAAATAATGATATTTGATATCTAATTCAATGGAATTAGACGATCTAGAAAACGCACAGAAGGAATAGAAATTCCTGGAGAGTTATGGAATTTTCTGGAAGGCTGCATTTAAGTATAAATGCAGCGCGATTTCTAGTAACAATCAATTCCAGTTTGAACGCGCGTGTATTAAGATAAATCAAGTAAATATAAATAAAGTGAAGTGATAAACGATATACCGAGTGTTTAAATAAATATAGACTTAGTGTTAAATATAAATTATAGTGTAAATAAATTGTAGTGTAATTAGTGTTAGTGTTAAACTTAGTTTAGTAATTGTTATTAACCGTATCTGTAAATATTTGTATTAGAACTTTTAGAAATAAATAAACGTTTTAATTTTCGTTACAATATATTGCTGTGCACTTTTTGTGGAAAATCTACAATCTTTTTTTTTATTGCCTCGGGTTAACCCTGGTGTGCGGAAGCAGTTGGGAATTTTCAAGGATCAAAAGGTTCTTGCGTTTTCAAATAAAAATAAAAATTTTTCTTGTCCAAAAAAATAACAAATAGTCCAAAAATTAATTAATCGCATTCAAATTCAAATTTAATAATTTATTGGACTCGTACTTTTGATTTTACGCTTATCCATATCGACCGCTTATCAATAGCACCATTCGTTCCTACGAATGCAATAATTTTTACACTTTTCAATTTAAAACAATCCAAGTCCAATTTATAACTTGCAATTATTCCTTTTCCAAATCAGCAAAACCAATCAATCCACTACCGCTCGGTAGCAACTTATAAAAAATAATCCAAATCAATTCCAAATTATCCAAAATATCAAAATTCCAAATAATACGCAGTCATGCGAACGCACAAAATTACTTTATTCAATCTAATAAATCCAAAATTTACTCACAACTTCAAAAAAATATCACAAATCTCAAAATTCAGCGGGCATACAAAATTTAGCACCCGCTGTCGGCCATAGTTGGCCAAAAGAGCCCTTATCTGTTCATTTACTCCCCACTCTGTACTTTTCCAATTTAAACGTTTAAAAATGAAATTAACAAATTTTTACAATTTAGCACAGTGCTGGTCGAAATATTTTGGTTCACGACAATATATTTAGCTACCATTCCTATTCATTTCCCAAATAACTAAATTCTTCTTGAATTTATATTATTTACCCTTTAAAATAAAATCAAATAGTTTTTTTATCCAAAATCACTTTTAATTTCATCAATAATACAAAATTCTAGTGAAATTAAACTTTTTCTTCTTCTTCTTTAGCCGTTATTCGTCCTCTCCTGAACATAGGCCTTTCTTTTTCTCCCTTGCAATTAAGCGTTTTTTTAAGGAGGTTTTGGCAGTTAAAACGCCGCGCTTGCCGAGCGTGTTGGCGAGTTTATAGCCCATAGATGGAACTTGGACTTTAGATCACAACAGTGCAGTCGGCGCGATCAAGCAGCGAACCGCGGTCTCCCGCTCCGTAGCATGTCGACTTAAGCCTTATACCACACCGTTGCTGTGGTATAAACTAACTCAATTAAACTAAATTAAACAACTTCATTATTGTCGTTTTTATTGTTTTTTTAAATATTATTTTTCTATGTAAGTATGTATCTTTACTTAACAGTTAAAAGTCATTATTTTAATATTTTGTTTAGTTTGTTTATTTCAAATTAAAAAAACTCGCAAATCGAACCTGTGCTCCACTTGCCATGTTGGTGTAAAAGACCTCGTAGTTCCTCGTTAGTTGTCGTCACCTCCACCAATTTGGGGGAACCACATAACTTCAAAATTTTAACTAAATGTCTAAAATAAAAAAAAATCAATTTATTTCTTGATTTATGATTCATTATTTGAGAAAATTTACGACAATTTATGTTCACGTAGACATTGCAATGTTTTAGAGATAGATAGATCTAGTATTGATCTCAATAACAAAATATTTTTGGATTTGTCTTCATTTTGTTCTTGTAGTCTCATAATGAGGTTAAGATGCATAAGTATGCATTATATAACGAAAGCCAGATTCGGAATTTGGTTCATTCACTGGCGGCTTTCACTTCCAAAGACAGGTGTGAAAAAATACAAATTTAATTTTAGTATGACCAGATAAAAATGTCTAGCAAATAATATTAGAAAGCGGGCAAGGATGCTTAAAGTTTACAGTCAAAGTCCAAATTTGAACTTCAACTCAAAAAATCTTCAGACTTCAAACTTTTCATAGCAATTCTAAGCATTCACACAAGTCACAAAGTCAATTTGGTCAGCACCAGGACAATTGAACACCACCGTCACCGTTTCAGCGCCAGAAATTTTAAGCACTGCCATTTGGGTTCAACAACTTTTTTTTTATGTTGCTCAGAAAGGAATACCGACGTTCCTGCTCTACTGAACCCGTTTTTTTCGTCTTCAGGCGGTCACATGGATGTTTTATGAAAAGCGTGGGCCTAGAGATTCTTGCCCATTCAAACCTATTCCTTTCCACTATAGATGACCTTTAGAGATGTTTTTTATTATTTGGCTTAGACACACTCTAAACCAGTGGTTCCCAAACTTTTTATTTCGTAGACCCCTTGACATGTTTTTCGGTTTTGGGCAGACCCCCTACTTACGTGGTATTGAAAATTAAAATATACCGAATTAAAATTTATTTGTTATCTGTTAGCAAAAAATAAATGTTTTTAGTGGGAGGGATGAACCTGATACTTTGTTAACAAATTTTCAATATATGACAGCAATTTAGTTAAGTTTAATCTCAAACCTAAAGAGATAGGATAGAAGATTGGCAACCACGCTGAAACCCGTTTTCATTAGGCATGAGAAAAGAAGGTTAATTTAAATTTAACCCAGGGGCGTATCAGGTACCTATAATGGTTTCTGCAATAGTGCCTAACTTCCAATTAGGTAACTACTACTGCTAAGACTCAGTTGTAAGTTAAACCAGAAAATTTGGATTAACCAATGAAATACGTTGAAAAGCTGTTTTTTAAGTAATTATTATTGGTTAATCTAAATTTTTTGGTTTAACCTGTAACTAAACAACTGGACCTAAATGAGATCCACTATTTTGTTGACCCCATTTACATCTTATGGACTCCCAATATTTTTTTTCGCTGACATAGACCCCTAGCAGGTCGTCGTCGACCCCTGGGGGTCGATATAGACCACTTTGGAAATTATTGCTCTAAACAGCCATAAGCTAATTACAGATAGTGTGCCTAACGTAACATCGGGATGACGCGCGTGCTTCAAGAAGCAATGGGACCTACAGTTTAACGTGGAATCCAAACCACAACGAAGTTTTTTGTGCGCGACCTAATCAACCGGCAGCGAACTATCGAGGTCACACAGGTCTACACGCAAACACTACTTTGTTTATGCGTCGGAAAAGTACGTGCAGATCAACTAAATTTTCAGTCCGGACTGAGAATCGAACTCGTGGTTCCCAAGCAAGATTCGTCCTTGGGGCTTACTAAGCTAGCTTCCTCCGCTATTTTTACTAACTGCGTAGACTCGGAAAGTTTTGCCCATTTAGATTCGAGCCTTTTAGTTATCGGTCGAATAACTGTATAAAAGTCAGAACTCTTAAAAGTACTGGCGCCTAAACGTTTGCGTCCAAATGTCGTGTACCGACTTTCCTATTCATAAAATAGATTTATCATCTATAATATTTTAAATCAACTATGTAAAGTATAAAGTATACAGTCTAGTCTAGTATACAGTCTAAAGTATAGTCTTTGTTTTTTAAAACAAAATCATCATTACCGGCAGCTACTCGAACACATTGAACTTAATGGCGTCCTCCCCAGAATTCAATCTGGCTTTCGCTCTGATTTCAGCACTGCTACTGTGCTGATCAAGGTATCGAATAATATTATTAACAAAATTAATAACTCAGAAATGACGGTTAAGTATTTGATGTTATCAATCACGAGTTACTCATGACTAAGTTATCATATTATGGTTGTTGTGATACTGCACTCCAGTTAGTTGGTAACTATCTGAAAGGAAGAACTCAAAGTGTAAAACTAGTCTTGATTAAGTCCCATGAACTCGATATCAAACGTGGTGTACAGCAAGATAGTCTACTAGGTCCACTTCTCTTTGCAATCTTTATATCCGATCTTCCTAATGCACCCGCTAATTATTGTAAGATACATAATAATGTATGCTGATGACACACAGTTATATATTATCTTGGGGAGTCCGACGTACATTAACGAAACTGTCTGTAATATCAATACTAGCCTTGATTCCGTGTTTTTTAGGTCTTCTGCAAATGGCCTATTGCTTAATTCTAGCAAAACGACCGCATTTGTGTAAGTAGCTCACACTGTCGAGCAGCAGCTAATGGTGCCAAAATTCTTCTTTACAAAATTTTCAATCAAAATTAAATTTACTTTTAAAATTTTTATATTGCTTCCAGTATCGCACGTACGATTTCCAATTATCGGTCAAATGTGATATCTTCTAATGCACACGTTGCCCTTACAAATTTTAATTTAATTGTAATGCAATCTTATTAATAGCTTCCAAAATAATATAAAACCAATAATCCACTTCAATAAAAAAATAATTTCAACTCACTAAAAATAATACAATTACTGCGCTTACTTCCGACCAAAATAGTTTTCAAATAGAATTCAATCATAATATTCAAAATTTCACGGTTGCAAAATACTCGCATAAAAATCTCTCACAAAAATCTTACTCAAAAATCAGAGCCAAAACTCGCACAACCGGCTCGTGTGGTTATTTTTGGCAAAAGCCCCTCACTTCCTATTTTCCTTCCCCACCTTGCACTCTTTCAAAATTATCTTACAAAATTTTACTAAAAGAGTACTACATCATTTGGAACACGACAATATAATATGTACTTATCACATCAAAACGACGGACTAACGTCTCCCGAGTTCAGCTCGTAAAATTCCTCAAGATAAGTTCCATCAACAAGACGAAGGAGTTGTGAAAATTTTATTAAATTGGTACTCTAATCAAACAATCAGTTTCTGTTCTGTATATGTATATTATGTACTTATATAAAAAAATTGAAAAAGCATTTTACATGTACGAGGGTTGTTTGATAAATACCCGTTTTCACAGACAAACAGCGTCACAGATACAAACTCAATACACCATCATTTCAGGTTATCTTTAAAATGATTGTTTTTAAAATTTCAGATAAAATCTCGTACGTCAAGTGTTGTTTTTTGATAATTTATTATTAAATTAATTTATTATTAAATTCTATTTTGTAATTTTAAATTTAATTTTGAAATCAAAATCAGAATCTTTTGAGAAAGATAATAGGAAGAAATATTAGAACCAAGCTAAAATTAAAGAAAAATAAGGATTCTTTTTCTAACATCTTTAATTTTTCAAGTTGGTTTCAAGAAGATATCGATAATTTTTTATACCTAGGATTTCTGTCTAGTTTTCATTGTAACTTTTTTTATTTTCATTTAATGTAGGTCTATTGAGAACTTCGGGCGTGTTTCAATTATTGTAAGATACGCAAGAGAAAGTATTAAAGTAGATTATAGCAAAATGAATGGGTTGAATTTTCAAAAAAAATTAAATAAAATGGTTGTTGAATTTCGATCGCTCGAAGAAATTAAAAAAATTAAAAATTATATTTTGTATCGTTTTAATCCAATTTTCTGCTTTTTAATAATAAATTGTTATAAAAAAAGTGGAGCTAATGGAGAAAGTCACGGAACGTTAATGAAATTGTGGGCGTTTTCTCACCTTCATCGGTAACGCGTTTTTAAACACCTACAGTGGAAGAAACGGCAATTTATAATACAAAAAAATCAAAGGAAGATAAAATCATACCAAATTGTACATATTAATAAATGACACGACTAAGTAACGGTATTTACTTTACAGCTGTGTGTTATCTTATTACTATAATATTTGCAAGTAATTACTAGTCAATTTTCTCAAACGCAAAAATATTATTATTTTTAAACTTGGAAAGTGTTGAAGTTAATTATTGATTTAGTTGTTATATATTTTTTTATTATTTTTAACGTTGCCCCAAATTGGGTACCCACCAAACAAATTCATTTTTAATAATTCTCCATCTAAGTTGTCAATGGGATAAAGTTCGATTTTCGAAATATAAAATGATGTTTGATTGATTGCTTGCGGCTCTCGTAGTAATAGCATAAACGGCCGACTTCTTCAGCGAACCGATATAGCCTCGCGCCCATCTTTGTATAGCCTACATATGCACACTTTTTCTTGTACTTAAGAACAACTGACAGTAGAAACCTCATTTAACAGTCAATACGGAGGGCTCACTATTGAAGACTATTCAGTTGAATTTGAGACGGAACGTCGGCATTAACTAACACTTTCCTTTAGAAAATACGTTCCCAAAACAAGTATTTTTTTTCAAATTTCCCCCCCGAAATAAAATGTTAAACAAAATTAAAATTGAGTGCTGTATTGTGAAAAAATTAATTAGTGCAGTTTGTGGAAGAAGTTTGGAAGACTGATTTCAAAAAAGTAGATTATGAAATGGTGATAGTGAAAATGATAACAATTTTACTTATTTTTGTAAGTATTGTTTTTCAATTTTCATTTAATTTACTTATAACGTGAAATTTTCAAAACAACAATATTGGCCTACATTTAATAATATTATTACGAGTTTTGAATATTTTTCAAGAAATTGATTTCTAATTTAAATTGATTAAAGAAACGGTACCCACCACAAATTTATATTTGTCGTATTTTTAAATTTTTATTATGTTTGCATTATAATAATTATTAATAAAATTAAAATATTTTTTTATGGCTGTATAAAACCGTGTTAATGTAAATTAAAAAGGAAATCCTCCAGATGGACAATCTCGTAGGCATAATATTAGATTTTTTTTGGTGCTTATTAAAATCGTGATTCATTTTAACACCTGGATATACATGATACTTTGTATATTATCTGATGAATGAATTGGATATTAATGAAAGAAGTCTCAAGACCTACCGACCCAGACTGCAGACTCTTTAGCTAAATCCAACGGTACTCAAGTAAAGTTCCCACATACTAATAAGTTCGTGAACGTTGCTTAATCTTTCTTAACATTTAAGTTACAAATCAATTTTAGTGTAATTATGGGAAGATTGCATGTACAAGTATTCGATAATATCGCTTATTAAAATCATCCATTCGAATTTTATGATGTACAATGCTCAACCTCATTTTACAAAGTTGCAACTATGACATTTAATTAAATCTCGCGTGCATTTTAAAAGTAAATGCAAAAAATAAACAAGCTCGTAAAACGGTACCCTTTTTAAACTCTTAGTAATTTTTGTTCTTAACGTTATACATCTGATTTTATATTTTTTATTTAACTTTCCTCTCCATTTATTTATTTATAAAAATTAAATAATTAATATTAAATCTATATTTACCCAAAATAATTAAATTTTTAAAATAAGTTAATATAATTATTGTATCTACCCATCTGTATATTAGAAGAAACATGCTAGACTTAAAGGCGCCGGGCGTAAAAATTTAGTTGCATTACTATTTAAAGTAAGAAAATCTAAAGCAGAACTGTAATTTAAATTTCAAAGGCAATTAAACCGACATGCATTATAATAATATGCCAAGTTTAATGCCATGTCACAATAATATTATACTATAGGAATAATATTTACCGCAGAATATTATATTGTCAATTTAAAAAATTTCCGGTCTAAATATTTTCTGAACCTAAATGATATTAATACAGTCATATTGGCAAAAGTCTATTAACCGATTTAGGGATAATAATATGCACTTTATTTCAAGCTCCGAGTTTTAAATAATTAATGGAGTGCTCAAAAAGAATAATTTCAAGACCATAGACGATTTTCTCGATATCAATCGATATCCAATATTACTGTTATTTTTATAAAAATGTTGTAGTCGTTTACAAGAATTATTTAATTTAATTAACTAGAAGTATTTGAATCTTTAGTATTTTTTAATAAATCTGTATTTACTTAAGGGGTTAACCTAGTGTAACCAAGCGTAATTAATTCAAGAAAAAATAAAAATTCGATTTACTTAATTTATTGATATTTATTAGTACGATATTTATTAGCAAGTATACATGTATAATTTTATTAAAAAATATTTATATTTGTAGGAGTAACGCGACTTAACGTACAAGGTTGTTCTTCTTGTGTGGTCGGATGGTGTACGTGATTCTGGCAATTCGGTTGATCTAAACAAAATCGTATTTATTAATTACAATATATAGGTATAGGGTATGGCGTGGCGAATGATTTTGTTTATATTTATTTTAATCGTAGAAAAAATATTTGAATTTATTTTTGTAAAAAGATGCACATTTTTTTACTTTATTTTTTAAATAAAAAAATTAATAAAAAAGAATTTCAACAAAATCTTTCGTCACGCCAAAGCTACTATTTCTTTGATTATATATTCAAAATTTCAAGTCAATTCATCAAAATTACAGACTGTAAAATCGTATACACGGTTTTAAAATTATTGTAGTTCTGAGTAAATCATTTTTAAAATTTTACTATTAATTTTTTTTTTTTTAATTATGACTTACCGTTAATCTGCAATTCCTGCTTTATACAATCGACCTTCGTCACTCTAGAAACCTTCATGACAAGATCATTGAGCTTTCCGTCGCTTAATTTGCCCTTGTCGAGATTCTTTAAGTTTACCAACCTCGCTTCTTGAAAATCGCTTCTCATTTCGTTTTTTGCACATTAAAGCTGCATTGGGCCCAATAATCAATTTCAGATTATGTATCGCCTGGAGGACCATGTGACCATTTATTAAAAAATTCACACTAGAGTTACCTCTTAAAGGAATATATCTCTACTACTAGAATAATACTTCATAACATTGACTATTATTACCACTTACTGCACAATATACCAATAATGTCTAATACTGGCGATACTGCAACTTACTGCTAATATCCTTTGCTATACTGCCAAGTCAGTGTACACTATAGTGCCGCAGAGATTCGCCCCCCACCCCAGTTTTTGTTTTGATATTAAACTAATGCTATTGATTTATGCCCAACTAATCAACTATAATTTCATATTATTCATGGGGTGTTACACTTTTACATAATATAATAAATATTATATACTATAATATGCAATTAACAAAAGATTATTTTACGAGATTTTGATCTTTTGGCTTTATGCTTTACTCGATAATATTGCATGTTTTTTTAAGTTTAGGAAAAGGTTTTCAACCAAATGAAAACTAGATATTGTTTATCCAGAAATTTGTTTTGTTTTGGGCATTCAATGCACCAAGTTCCGACAAAATTAATCAAGACATAGAGTTATTATAAATCATTAATTTATTAAAATTTATATTTGTATATAAATATTTAATATATTTTTAAAATATTTTAATAATTTATTAAATATAATATGTATATAATTAATATTAATTTAATTATAGTAATATTTCATATTTAAACCGGATTTATTTCAAATGCACTATTGTTCTTCTAACATTGTAGAAATTTTTAGATTTTTTCCTTCGATTAACAAATGACATGGATGGCTCATCTACCTTAATTTTTATTTATTTTTAGAATAAAAAATAACTAGTGTTTGGTAAGCCAAGTAAATGGTTCTAGCGTTTTACATTCAAAAGTTTTCATTATATTATGGACTAATACAAAATAGTTATTATTAATTATATAAGGGAATTAAAGAGCCTCTAATCCACGAGAAAAAATGGGCACTCGAGGCGCAGCCGAGAGTCACATTCTTTGAGAGGATTATAAGCTTGATAATTCCCGAATGTAATTCAACGTTTTATCCACAACCATGGCCAAAACCACAAGTAAAAATTTTGGTTTTGAGAAACGTCAGATTTGACAAATTGATTTTGACCAATACCTACTGATTTTGAGCTGAAAACTAATCCACTAGTGTATTTTGAATTCTAATCCACTAGTGTATTAAAAGGCCTCTAATCCACGGAAAATGGACGTATTAAACCTTCCTAATATAGTGGTCGTGGATAAAATATTTAAAATTTTAAAATTTTATTTTAAATTAAATTATTTTAAATTTATATCTTACGGAAAAAAATAAGCATGTACAAAATTTTATTAACAGTAATGTTTTTATTTTTATTAGTTGCGTTTTTTTAAATGATACAGGACTTAGTTCTAAATTAAGAAGAAAAAGCATTATTTCTAAATTGACAAAATATTTCTTTTTTGAAAAAAAAATTCGCCAATTTTTTTATACTACCTACATTTATATTAAAAAAATTTTCTTCGGGGCTCTGCAATGTCTTCTTCTTAATTCATATTATAGTAAAGTTTGCCCGAAATCATCATCATCACATTTTTTTTCCATCTATTATGTAGGGTTGATTGATCTCTATTTTTCTACTTTTAATCGTTCATTATCTTCTTCGCAACTTTCTGTGCGTCTTCGCCTCTTCCATTGATCATTCTCCATTATTGTTTACTTATACGTTTTACAATTTTATTTGGAACATTTGAAAGCAGATTTTGTAAAATGAATTAAGAACGAAAATAGATATATTTTTTTATTTATTTTATTTTTTAATAACTTTAAATCGATAAGGTTTCAATATTTTAATTGTGACTGCCTCATAGTTAACTTTGAAAAGCAGCCCAGAAGTAAAGCTGATATTTAGTTAACGGTATTAAAGTGGTACAGCACTTTTCAAGAATTTGCCATCAAAACACAAAAATGGAAGAAGGATTTAGAAAAATTTCTTCCAATAACTTCTATGCAGTTGCTTGCATTAGAAAATCTATTAAATTGAGTACGAAGAATAACAGTGGCATACCTAGATTTTAAATTGGGAGAAAATCGAAAATAGTAAAAGTATTTAGATAATAAGTAGTGTGGTGTACATCCAGACTACCTTCCAATTTAAACTATCCAGGACTGTTCTCCTTTTGTAATTTTTTCTTCATTCTTTTCTGCTTCTGTGCTTATCCTTTTTCGGCTCTTTAAAACTACCCCGGATTTCCTATATTTTGCACTACAATTAATTGAAAATTTTTACGCATTTACATACATGAAACTCGAAAAAAACTTTAAAAATATTTAAAAATTACTTGTCAAAAAATAAGTCACATTAAATCCATATAAAACAATAAATTATTTTTTTACAAACGTCAAAGAAAACTTGACTTTATGTTATTCAATTTTTAAACTTAAATAATCAAGAAAATAATTATTTTGTTTTAATGTCAGTAATCGGCAGCGCTAAAGCACTGCTTTATTGCTCTCACCTACACAATCGCTCTAGAGAAAATCGAAAAAGTATTTCAGCTAAGTGGTAATGATTATTGGCTCTGTCGGCGTTAAAATTAAGAAATAAAATATTTATAAATAAATTATTATTAATGCCATGTAGATATTTTCATAATTTCTTGGCTCTCACAATTTTTATTTCTGATTGTTAGTGCTGTTAATATTTCTATTTATTCTGGTTTTCTGGTGTTGAGTTTAGGATGTTCTTTCTCTCTGAATAAAAGATTCAAATGATAACTTGTAATTTTTTAGCATTTTACTCAATCTTAATATTGACATACATTTTAATAATTTGTTGTGATAAACGTCATAGTTTTTCAACGTAAGCACTTTCATACTCAACGTTTTGGTTTTAAATTTTAATTTTTTCATCGTTCTTTTATGATCTACAAACAATATATAAATAAAGACTGCTAGGTTAAGGACACTTTCAAAAGAGCTTTACGGAGGAAGCTAGCTTAGTAAGCCCCTATGACGACTCTTGCTTGGGAACCGCGAGTTCTATCCTCAGTCCGGGTTGAAAATTTAGTTGGTCTGTCCCCCGTCGTGGTTTGGATTCCACGTTAAGTCGTAGGTTCCTTTGAAGAACCCCACTTCCGCAAAACTTCTTGCCAACTTCCCTTCCTCCCTTTACGTTACACACACTCTATGTAATCAGCTTCTGGCTGTTTAGAGTTTGTCTAAGCTTATTAAAAAAAATCAAGAAAATAGCAATAAGATGCCATTTTAACTTTAACTTTAAGGCAAATGAAGTAGCACAAAACTAGACTCGTGTCGCATGATATTATTGAAATCCATAGCATCCTTAACTATGATTATTATGCAATGTGGGAACAAATTCAACATTCCACAGAGGAGCATCGGAATTGATTATCGATGTGACTTTTACGTCAGCGGAACTGTAAGCTGAAACAGGTAGCGATTATAAATATTGTTTGTAATACTGTGAAGTTGAAAAAAAATGAAAAAACAAAAACTGAAAGAGTAGAAGCTAAAAAAATCATCGATGAAAATGAGGCGACGTGTGAAAGCAAATATCATGGGCATACAGGTAAAAGTGACCAAGTCAAAAAATAGAATTTTGAGATAAATCAAATTAAATGTTTCGCATTTTGCGAAAAATCAGCTTTATAATATTTTTAATTCATTTTTTCAAATAATGAAACAATGTCAATACGTTATTAGAACATAGACGTTTTTTTCAGATCCGTGTCTTACATTTTTACGGACTTAATCATTTTAACTCATTTCCACAATTTTTTGACTTAGTCGTTTTTACCTGTATGCCCACGATATATCGACCGGAGAGTAGATAAGTTCTTGTAAAAAAACTTAAAAACATTTGTAATGAATACATGCTACAAAAAATAATATCACACAATAAATTCAAAAACTAGAAAGAGTGCTGGCAAGAAGTCTTAAAAATCTCTGTATCGACAGAGATTTATGAGGTTTGGGATACCATCTAGTGTCCAAGAAGTTGCGCGGAAATCAAATTTCAGGCTTGATTCCTGAGAGACTAAAAATAGTAAAAGCTGCACTATTTTCAACTATTTTCAAAAAAGACTGGAAAGACGGTGATAATAATGAGTTTCATGAATTTTTAGAAATGAAGTTGGAGTTGACGATTAAAGAAATGCCAAGTGGAAAGATTCCAAGCTCGGACTGTATCTCATCAGAAATAATAAAATTAGAAAACAAATAGCAACCCAGCTACAATACTAAAAATAATTAATTTTTATGTATTACGTAGAGTTCCCGAAAGTTTGGAACAGAGCGATATTGATTGTCCTACGTAAAGAAGAAAAGTTTTTGGATCTATCTAGTTCGTACAGATCGATATGCACAACTCCCTAACGTACAAGCAAAAAGAAGGGTAAAATTAAAAAAAAACACCATTAAAATAGTTTCAAACAATTTTAAAAATATCTGTATACCAAAGAAGAATATCGAAACTCACCATAGGAAATGAAAGAGATCCTACAACTTATCTTCAAATTAAGATTCGTTTTTTTTAGAGTAAATTGTTTTGAGAAAAAACCAAGTTATTATATTAACAGCTTGATATTATATAATTATAATTTTCTAAAGAGATAATAAATAATATGGTGAATGTCAACCATCACTAGTGAATGTTCATTTATTTGATGAATCAAGTAATTGATCGCACGATTATTAAGATTCACAGTCACGAAGTAATAAATACAGAGAAACGTGCATTTTAAGATTTCAACTGCTATGAAAGTGTAATTCTACATTAAAAAATATTTTTCAATTATTTTGACTTCTGTTTGGAAAGATGGTGGGCGCTTTGTTTTTTTTTGTTGTAATTTAAATTAAAATAGTTTGCGAGAACTTAATTATTCAATTTAGGGTTAAAAAGTATAAATTGAACGTCTTTCTTTTCGGTTAAAGTTTAAGTTGAGGAAAAAGATAATTGAAATTTTGTAATTCGGAAAACACAATCGCTTTGTTGCCTCACTCTGCCAGGGTTTAAATATCAGTTATAAGCTGGAATTTGAAAATTTCTTTATTTATTTTTTTGATTAATTCTCTTCCAAACAATGTAAGATACCTTAAAAAGATCAATTGGCAACAAAAAAAGACGAGAAGAATTATGGACTATGTCTAACAGAGACATATCAAGAGTCCAATCAACAGAAATTAGATTTTTCCGCTCCGTAAAAGGCTGCACAAGTGTTGACAGAACCCACAATGAAAACATACGAGAAGAGCTGAAAACGATTCCTCTGCAATAAAGAATAAATCAATGTAGACAAAGGTGGAAGAATACCTACACAGAATGAATTGCTCAGGAATTCTTAGAAAATGCTCTACTACATATCCAGAGAGAAAAAAGAAGTGGAAAGACCCTTTTCAAGATGGCGATTTGAGTCGAAACAGGCCAGCAGGCCTAATCCACGAAGTAAAAGAAAAAATTATAGGACTCGAAAAAGCTTTCCATTTGGGTTGGGTTTGAATTTAAATAAGGGAATTGTAATTGCTGAAATCTAAAACATGAAGATAGCTTTAACACCTTTTCGCTATTTCTAAAAATAAAAATAAAATTTTTTTTAATATATGGAGAGTCGAAAGCTGTTTTCAAGTCCTAACTATGGAATGAGTCGAGACTAGAATAATTGATATAATAGAAAATTAACTTCAAAAATAAATTTTTTAAGTGAATAGTGTGGTAGTTAGTAGTATGTAATGTCAAAATAAACAAACTAAACATAATATTAAAATAATGAATTTTAACTGTTAAGTAAAAAATATATACTAACATAGAGAAATAATATTTACAATAAAAACGAAAATAATTTACATTTAACAGGTTTAGACAATATGAATGAACAATACAAATAAAAATGATAAAATTTTTAAATACTGCGACTAAGAATTTTTTAGAAAAATTACGTTATAAAAATAACAATTATTAAAAAAAAAACTATATATAAAGACCCCTATTTCACAATTATTTTTGCTCATCAGTCGTATATAACATAAGAAAAACATAAAAATAATTGAAAAAATTAAAAATTAAAAAAACGAAAAAATTAAAAAAATTACTTTTAATTATTTTTTTATCTAAGTGTGTATTATTTACTTAACAGTTAAAATTCATTATTTTAATATTATGTTTAGTTTGTTTATTTTAAAATAATTGAGTTAGGAAAAGTCTAATGAAGCTGAGAAATTATCCTGCCAAAATTAAACTGTCTATTGGAACTTCTAGGTCCGGTTAAAGTTAAAAGTTATAAAAGAAATTGTGTTATTTGTGATTTCAGCGAATTTTTGCTTATTAAATATGCAGCAGTTACGTTTGATTTTAAAATTATAGGAAAGTGAAATTTAAAAATTCAATGAAACATATAAATTCTACACTGAGTATTTCTTTGAAAACTTTTGAAGAGGTGATATTATTTTTAATTGGGAAACTTTTTCAGTTCCAATCTTAGTTTTGTACATGGTAGCTAATAGTTTTCAGGACGATTATCCAAGAGATAGCCATAAAGTTGGTTTCTGTTATCAGTAGAGTAACGAAGCAAAGCAAACAAGAGCATTACATGTCGTAAGAAGAAGAAAAAGAAGAAAGTTTTGAAATCATAACCGATTTTGGTACTTAATTAGAAGTTGGGTGACTAAATCAGCAAAAGCAGGATTAAAGCTTTTATTGCCTGTTTTTAAAATTTGATAATAATTACGTAATTAGAGAACCAGTCGTTCAACTGAAAAACTGTTTGTCTAATTTTTGCGGTACCTTGGAAGACACGTGAAACCACTTCCTATAAATTAAATTTCATATTGTGGCAATACCGTACTAGATAAAAAATAATTTAGTGTCCTTAATGTAGGCAAACAGTAAAATAGTTCAGCGATGCATCAAGTTTACAATTTTTTTTAATATTTAGTGGAACTTGACTTAATGTAGATAAAGGATAACTTGATAATTTACTATAAAATTTCCTATTATAAAAATTAATAAAAATATATGCACATTTGAAATAATGTATCTAGAAATTATGAAAATATTAGAAGATTTAAAAAAAATTAAAACGGAAATAAAAGAAAAGTGAAAGAAATGTTGCAATAATCGAAGATTTTTCAGATGAATTTCACACACGATAAATTTATAAAAATTTTTATAAAAATGAAATAGTTCTACCTAATATCTATGTAACTTTCTATGAAATGTTTAACATTCTTTAATTTCTATTGCGTAATTTTTTTTCAATAATTAATAAAATATATCACGTACCAATTCAAGGACTACGATTTCTAATGGTTGTCTTTTTTTAAACAAATAATAATTATTATAAGCTAACTTAATATAATTTAATTTTTTAATTTAGTTTAAAAAGTAGGTAATATGTTAATCTTAATGACTTAATTTAAAAATTATTAGTGTGGTAACAATTTATACAAAATACTTGTAATTAGTAAAATTAATAAGTATCCACAATATCACCGTCAGTTCCATAACGGTTTATGTAAAATATAATTGACGTAGGTACCTACTTGAAATTAACTGTAACAAAACATTTTAAATTCAAAAAAATTTATTTTCGGAAAAATTTTGAAATAAATTCAAAATTTAAAAATATTCGAAAGTTAAATTACAGGTTTAAATTTAGTATTATACAATGTTAAATTTAGTTATTTTGCATAATAGAAAAAGTTGATAGATTTTTGGAAACATTTAAAAAATTCAAATTCAATGATTATAAAAAAATTCAATAAAATGAAATATTTTTGTTAATAATTATTATAGTAGAAACGAAAGTTCTTGTTGGCCTTCATTTAAATTATTTTTTTTAAAGCAAAGAAATTTTAATGGTACATTGACTTCTTGCGCAATAAAAATACTTCTGGTATTTGATTTTTTAGATTTGTATACCATTTCGCATCTTTTGAAGTACCTCAGCAGTTTTTTTTCAAAAAACGTAATTATTATAGTTTCTTTGCAAATAGTTAACAAATATCCTTGGCCTTGTATGTAAATAACGAAACGTGAAGTAGGTCAGTGGGTAGTGCATGTGCACCTCACTATTGCTTTCACGATGTCTTGCTAATTTGGATTTACTTCTTCCATCATGTTTTCGTTTCGTGTATAATACCCGTTATAGATTTTGCTTTATAGCGTGTTATATTAAAATAGTTCGTTATTAGTTTCAGTATAACGGAGTTCAAGAACACCTAAAATCAGAGATTCTAAACCTGTGGTCTAAGAACACATACAAAAAAAAATTATTTTTTTTTATAAAATGTATTTTCATTATTTTATATACTCATATTTACCAGTGTAATTAGAGATAATCGTAGCCTAGAGGTAAAGTAATACAGACGTTTGACCCAGGGCAAAGTAAACTTCCAAAGAAATCGATCATAACAACTTTTCTCGAAATTAAGTGTATTACTCTCCTTGTGGTTCAAAGCCCACGTCAAAAAGTAGGTCCCCTGTGACGTATATCGCAAATATAAGAGAGAAAGTAACGACATTTGTTAACCGAACAATATATGGCTGAAAAAAACATTTTATTATAATATTCAAAAATTTCCAGATCAACTCACATTATTTACTGGTACACTAACAGTATTATACACTAAGGTTGAGAATCCCTGCTCTAAACCAATATAAATAAAATTTAATTTGGCTAGCTAATTGTCTAAATCGTAACTGCTGGAATAAAACCATATCTAAATTGCAAAACGCAAGGAACACTTTTTAGAAATAAAATGTGCATTAGCATATTGACATCATCAGGCGATTATAGTTTTGAATGAAATTGTGTACGTTACACATTTTTTGGTGATTCAAAAATTAACAAGTTCTAATTGATTGCATTGTTTCAGATTTATTTTTCAAATGCGTTTTCTTATGGTTACGATTCTGGGTCTGATCAAGCTGCATGTGGAAAACCTCGTGCAGGAAGAGAATTTAATCCACCATGCGACTTAAATCGTGAAAGTTACTGCATTACAGCAGGAACTGGTTACCCATGGCATGCTGTTCGACGTTTTGTACGAGATAACCAAGGATTAATGAAACGAATGTATGGAGATCAACGTCACATAGCAGTTTTGCAAGCAGAATTGGACAACAGTTTTGAAGATAACGAACTACACGATAAATATGTAAACCCAAATACATTTGTTCGGAAGGAATGGTACCGAACTGACGAGAAAGACGAAACTTCGCCAAGATTACTCAATGACGATCCAAAATTCGGCGAGATATTAAACGCCAAATTTATATATTCCGAACAATCAACTTACAAGACAAAACTGTATATGCCACATTTTCGACCCGTTACGACGCCCAGATCGGCAGATTTAGAGTTTCGTAATCAAACCACTACTAACATAAGCAGTAATACTAATACAAATATTTTAACGTACGAAAATACCACAGATAGTGTGGAAAATAGTAAAGAAGGAAACGCTACCGAAACCGTCACAACAGAAGAGTTAACCACGGAATATTTAACTTCAACCGATCAAGTTACCGAAGAAATGACTACACAGCCTATTGAAAAGAAGAAACCAATTACTGGTGAAGTTTTATTTCAAGACATGGAGGAACCGTCCAAAAAAACTACGGATGAAATAAATTTTAAACTTAAAGGAGTGTAAGTATTAACACTTTTGCATTTTAATTTAAAAATATTTTCATGAGATTATTTATTTCAGTAACGCTTGTCCGGTAAAAGAAGAAGTTGTTGCCCCGTTTTGGGCCAATAATACGCGCGGTGAAGTTTTGGCACTTTTAAATTTATATCCATTTGAACAGTACGTTCATTGGGAAAAATGTACCTATGAGCATCGCCAAATGTATTGTCGGGAAGGATGTCGATGCGAACAGCAGTACCGGTTACATCGTTTGCTGGCGTACGATCCAAATAATGAATGCAGAGGAATATTTTCAGACTGGTTCCGTTTTCCTTCGTGTTGCGTATGCAAATGTTATAATATTCCAGCAGACTTTCGGGTCACATCGAGAAGTCCAAGAAATAGATTCGGCGAAAATGATATAAACGATATGCCTAGTTGGATATTTGCAAAAAGTCAAACCTTGTTTGACGATGGATGAACTTAAAGCGATTGTGCTATTGTGTAAAATAATAAAGGCTCGTGTTAGAATTTATTGTTGTTAAGTATTTAGAGTATATATTTTTTGTATTTTATATTAGTGGATAGATACATAATTTTTAAATTGCATAATACAATAATTTCGTTTCTAAAATTTAGCATCAAAATTACAGCTAGTTCCATACTAACAATTTAATTTATTATACATCACGCTGTAAAATTTTTGTTATATTTTGTAAACTATTAAAAAAGTAAATTTATTTGTTTAAAATATATTAAAAAGTTTTATCTTGTGAAATTGATATTATATTATTTAATATTAACAATTTAATTAAAAAATCTTCTATTGCTTATTGCTATTTTCAGATATTTCAGTTGAAAGCATTATCAACATTACCTATTGCTGAAAGCTCATTAAATACATTTTATTGTATTGTTTAATTAATTTGTTAATTTACTTTCATCGTTAATCATTAATAAATGATTATAAACCGGGTGGCCGACCACACACCTGAACAAGAAATTAATATAGGAATATTTTTTTCATTCCTGTAAATAAATGCATAGGTCATCTACAGATAAGGATGGGATGAATTCGACTTCGTAAAGTTGAAAAAGAAAAAAAGGTCTTGGTGGCCAAGAAAAGCTAACACATGAACTAATCAACGAGCTAACGGTATATTACGGTTTCGCTATTCGAAGGTTCTCTCATCGCAAAGACAAAATGAAAAAAGTCATTTAGAGAACATTCAAGTATAAGAACTCAAACGACAAAAAACCGCAGCATGAAAATTGTCCTCCAGGAGAAGACACATGGTGACTTTCGCAAATATCAACAGCGATTACCACTTTAGATGAATATAAGTATACACAAGAATACTCTACCTCAAAGTTTTCAAGATGCCGTTTGATTTATTTACGAGAATCTCACTTCAGATGAATTGTTACAACGGTGTGAAGGAAGCCGGACGCAAAACAGTAACGTAAGCGTCAACTCCGTCATCTGGCCAATGGCTCCAAAAACATGTCCAAGCCGGACAAATATCGTCAAAATGGCTAGTTACATTGCTACCAGCACTTTCAACGATGCTATCCACGAATAAGCTAATTTTTTTTTCAAGTGGAACCTGACGGCGATACACCTGCAGCAACACACGCGCGTGTCGTGCGGTAGGCCTCCGCGGAAATTTTTGCAAAAAGGACACTTTTCTGAGCATATTAAAACAAAAATTTTAGCGGATTATGCAATAGATTTCGAAAAACGCCTTCGGCGCCCTGCGGACCTGTTTTATTTTTTTGTCTAACGCATAACAATTTAAAAATATCCCTGTAGAATGGCAGAACTCGCCAAGGGTGGAACTCGAAGCCATAGAACTCGTCCGGGTGTCGACCGCAACTGACAACATTAACCCATTAGCAACCATGAGTAGCTTTAGATGCATCAACTTTTGATATTGCGCCAAAAATAAACTACTATACTTTTTTCCAAGTTTATAGTTGATTTGGAAAGAATAGACATTCCTTTATATAATAAACACAAAATATTTACTTTATTATGCTTAGATGGGGTTCTAGCAACCCTTTCTCTACTTCATTTTGCAAAAAATGTGCCGGTCTATCGACAAACTTCAATAAATCAAGAAGTAATTCTAAATCTGTTCTAATCAATATATAAGTGGTTTAAGTAGTGTAACTCAATATTAATCATATCAAATTTTTAGCATAAACCAAAAAATGCACAAAACACTTTTTCGAAAACTAAAATGTTTAAGTTATCACAATATATAAATACAATATTATCGCAAACGTTTTCACCATACTATGGCATCATCAGGCGATGAACGTTTGCGATAATATTGTATTTATATATTGTGATAAGTGATAACTTAAACATTTTAGTTTTCGAAAAAGTGTTTTGTGCGTTTTTTGGTTTATACTAAAAATTTGATATGATTAAATCTGTTCTGCTACAATTTTCAATTTTTTCTTTCATGGAACGCTTTTATATTACGTCTAGTTCCTGCACTCAAAAATGTATTTAAAAATACAAACATTTACCTATATAAAATGGGCACTATAGTTTAGCCGCAACTAAAGATGCTCATGGGCACTTGGAACAGATGCATGCCGATTATAAGGACCTCGGTGACCTGGGATTTTTTAAATTATTTTTCCTATCATTGTTTATAGTCTAAGAATGGAAAAAAAGTAAAAAAAAAACAAATCTGTCGATTGGGCTTTAATGGGTTAAGATGAGTATATTAAAGCACACGTACCGTTAGCAGAAATAAGAGCGGGTGCTCAACGTGCGAGTTACCGTAGCGCGACTCAAGGCATCGGCGTGTATTGGATTACAACGACCTGCTTTTAATAACTTTTAAATGCCGTTTTTTCGAAAACTAATCCATAATCCTGCAAAATTTTTATTGCATTATACTCAGAAAATTTTTCTCCTTATAGTGCAGTTGAAATTTTGAAATTCGGTGTTAGGGTTGTCTGACAGTACCCATATATCGTTTTATACTTTTGAGTTTATAAATATTTTAAAAATACCTTTACCCATTTTCCGAGCGGCCATGGTAAACAGACGCCTTTTGAACAGATTATAATAAAAAATATATCTATCGAAAGATTTTTTTGTTTTATCAAAAACAATTGTTTTTGAAAAGACAATGCAATATTTCTTTACGTTTTTCCAAAAACGTTATATAAAATTTCATTTTTGTAATTTTAGCAATAACTAAAAAAACTAAATACTAATGTTATATCGTATTTTTAGATGCTGAAAAAAATATTTTTGGTTATAATCCGTTATAATAGTAAGCAAGGATTTAAAGAAAACTAATTTTCTATGTTGATTCCCTATATTAGGGTGTGCGGCTGACCACCCAGTAGGTACAGTTACCCACAAAAGTACTCGGGCGCTCGTATGTTAGCAATGTAAATTATTGTTCCCTTTTAACACTGTTTTTATCATATAAAAATCGTTTTTACAGCAATACTTATTAAACCTTTTCTGTCGCAAACATCATTGTCTTCATTTTTCTTCATATTTATTTTTTTATTCGTCGTCTCGTTTTCGACCGAGAGTGACTTAAATAAGTCTTGGTAAAAATTCCATGGGAATCCCCTGAGAAAACCATAAGAATTCCATTGTGCATTTTTAATTTTGTTAAAAAGTTTTACCGAATCTGCTTTAAGTCACTCTCGGTCGAACACGAGGTGACAAAATAAAAAAATGTATATATGAACAAAAATGAAGACAATGAATTTTGCAACAAAAAATGTCTAATAAATGCTTATGCTGTAAAAACGATTTTTATATGATAAAAATAGTGTTAAAAAGAAACAATTTACATTGCTAACATAGGGGCGTCCGAGTACTTTTGTGAGTAACTGTATTTTATGTAGCAGGTATAGGTAGTGTAGTAGTACAGTGGACGCCGTTTATTGGAATCACGGTTAATGTAATCATTCGGGTTTTATAATAATCACTTTTTTTGTGTTTTGATTGTTTTCTTCCACTGAAAATGAAATTAGTTTGCAGTTACAAACATTTTTTTAAATTTAGCACACAAACCGGGGAACCACCCAGGCCTGACTCATGTCAGGCATGTCAGGTGTATTATAACAGTTTAGCTGATTCAGTTCTATTTTAAAATTTCATAAGCGACAAAAAAAATTTATAACATTTTTAGATAAGTTGGCAAAAATTAGCCAAGGGAATGCAGTACTACAGTTGGGCATTTCGCAATCACTTTTGTGTAAAATTAAGAAAAAATCTTTTCGTGTATTGTTCGTGTTGTTCTTTTCGTGTATCAATCGGTTATTGTTATCAAAACTGCCGAGACCCGATGTGAACACATTAAACGGCGTCTACTATATTGTATTATTGTTGTTATTAATTTTTTAATTAATTTTTAATAAAAATTTAAAATTTTTTAATTTTAGTTATTTTGCTGTTGGTAAGTATCCTTTCGTAATTATATAAATACCAGAAATTTAGAGACAAAAATTATTGAAGTTTCTTAAAAAGAAAGATCGCGGAAAGGCGGAAGTTTTCGAAAGTTTGGGGTAGTCTGAAATACCGAGATAGTTTAAAGATGTTAGCAGTAGTTCGCAGAAGAAAATATTTTGGTGTATCCAATTTTTGTCCGTGGTTTACTTCTCGACTTGCACAGTAGACCATAATGAAAATTTATCATGTAAAAAACTTAATTAGAAAAATATTATAGCGCATTTTACAATTTTAACAGGACAATGATCCAAAACGCACTGCTATCATCTGTTTGTACATGGAAAACAAAACATTCTAAAAAGGCCTGTTTGTGGCGCTGACCTAAATCTAATAGAAATTTATGGAATGCTCACGAACAACAATAAAAATCAAAAATATTTATAAAACATACATACCTAATAAAAATTAATCTAACATGATAACTTCCAGGAGTGGACCACCCATAGGGGTTAGAGGGGGGCTCCCTCCCCCATATCTTCGGCAATTAGAAAATTCACCGATCAATTGTTACAAATCAAAATCTTATTTGTATACCAACTTGTGAGAGGTTCTTCAAAAGATGAGATGAAGAGCAAAAATATTGACAAATTGAAGACTGCTCCCCTTCGAAAAGTTTTGCTGGCAAATTTATGTTTCTAGTTTTTATTATACACAGGGTTCTCATTCATCTGGAAATATCGGGAGTTTAAAATTGTACAAATTTTGTCAGGGAATTTTTAAACTAAAGCTTACTTTTCTTATAGGTGTTACCCGCCTTTCCTTCAATACCGTCTATTTTGTTCATTTTCTCTTTTCAGCATCTTTTTCCTCTTTCAAGTACCATCTTGTATCAAAGAGGCTAATGGAAATCTGTAAGTCTATTTCTATTATATTACATTGAAATCTATTTTACAAGCAAATTTACTCAAATGTAGCCTAAGTGTTCTTTCAATATAGAAAGGCTACAATTACATGCAGTTCTTAGCAATTACTTATTTGAAACCAGGTGAAAAAAAACAGCTAATACATGGTTGGCAGCAAATTATTGTTGATTAATAAAACAAATCATTTAAAATAATTAATTTATTTTATAAGAAAAAGGCCAAAGCCATCAGAATAATCACAGTATAATACAACATAATGTACAAATCACCTGCTAAAGAAATACAAAATAAAATATCTAAATATTTAACTCATAAAGTGTAATATTTATTCAGACCATCCCTTATACATTTTTAATAAATTGCGAATTGAATAATTATTTAAAACCGGTTATTTAAAATTGCAAATCACTGAATTATATACATTCTTATAAAATGTTAATGTAGGTAATTAAAAACATACACATAATTTTTTTCTTTATAGAAATATAATAAATAATAATTAAGAAACAAATAAGATCACCTTGTATTTTGAAGAGAAAAATAGCAAATTAATAACAAAACTTAAAAATAATATCAATTTCATTTGGTTTTCATACTAGCACATTATTTATTAACTTTTATTCAAGGTTGAATTAATTTCAAATTGTAAAGTTGTCTAAAAGATTTCGTAACAAAAAGTTGGTGTTCATTTTCCCTTTTTTGATGAAAATCAAAAAATTCAGACTCCACTCGGCAGTCTTTTGTAAATTACCTATCTTTTATAATTGGAAGACTTGGAAGATTCATTAAATTAATACAAATCCCTAAATAAAAATTTACTGAACTGGTACCCATTGACATTTTTTGTGTTCAGCTTCAATGGCTGCTTTGACTTGTGTACACATGTAGGCAATGTTAACTCCCGCCGGAATTATATCTATATAATTAAATAATATGTACTTTAATATAAAGTGTCGACAATTACTTACTCGTAATTTGATGTCTGTATTCAGCTTCTAGTTTCAATCCATGCTCATACATTTCTTTAGCTGCTTTACCAGATAGCTTATCCAACGGATAACGAGTATCTTTCACCTCTTTAATTTGTTTTGTGCTCTTGAATTTTATTAGTAAAACTATAGGGCCAATTTGGTGCATGAGAAGTTTTTCGACTGAAGAAATTGAAATGTCTAACATGCAATGCAAATTCTAAAATGATTACAATTTATTTAACCAATGTAGAAATGAAGTCGAGATTAAATCAACTTACAGAATTACAAACAGATCTAATAGCTGAGACAGTGGTGCATTCAAAGTAATTTCCTTTTCGTCTGTAATCTATAATGAGATTATCAGCCAATTCTTGATCTAAAGCAGCTTGAGAACAGTGGCGCACTTCGTGTGAAACTTTTTGGAATTTACCAGGAAAATCAGTTACTAATTTATCCACTACACATTCACTTAACGGTCCTAAAACCAACACGGGTCGAAATTCAGGATCTGAAACAATATTAATTACAATTACATACATAAAAAAATTGTCAAAGTTAAACCTACAATCTAATTTCTCTACACGTTGGTATGAAGCAAGTGATAAGTCTTCATGTAACGTTCCATTATCAGAATACCATCCCGACGAAACGTTGCAAAATGTGGCAAGTTCTTTCGAATCTCTAGAACTGCTTCTTTGATGCTTCTTTCTTCTAAAAAAACTTCTACGTGCGGTGGTCGAACTTCTACTTTCCAAATCTCCAGTACTGCGTTTCAGTAATAACTCTTCTTCAACCCTTCAAGCAAAATAATAATCTCAAAAAATTACTTTAATAATAGTTTCTGTGCTTTTCTTGATATTTTTTTATTTTCAAAACATGTAAAAAGAAACTTTCCAAATAAACATTTAGTACAAAAAAACAAGCATATGAGCACTCCAATAAATTGCCTCATTTAGCTTCTCGTAAACTCAGAGGTAGCATAACGAATCAATTTTTATGTGGTCAAAATACGTTCAAACAAATATCACATAAAATGTAAAGCAGAACAATTACTGAAATATACTCACTTATATTTGCTTGGAATTATACCGCACTGCTGCCTATGTGTTTCACAATCAACTCTCCAAGCTCTCCACGAACCAGGAGCCCCATTATACATTGTATTATCAATATATAAAATGTCGTCCTTCTTAAAACTTAACTGATTTGCTTCAGTTAATTCTGTAACACTGCGACCAAACAAACATCTAACATAAAAAGAATCTCCAGGTTTTTCCTTAATTTCGTTGTAACCTGCAACACAAAATAGTTATAATGTTGAGAACAAATGTTTAAAACTCAGAAGCTTACGATCAATTCTGTAATGGGCTAGCACGGCTACTTTATTTGCTGGTTTGGCTAATTCATATGCTGCTTCTTCGGCAGTTGCTTGCCTTAAATCGCTGCCATTAAATTCTAAAATTTGATCGCCTGTTCTAAGGCCAGCTTGATAAGCCAAAGAATCCGTGTGAACAGAATGTATAAATATTCCCACTGCATTTCCACCCACTAACGAAATACCTAAATTTGATGTTTTCATAGTTTCTAAATACAAATAACGAGGTTCGTTTTCGTTCCTAAAAAGTATTTAATTAACTTGGAAGATTCAAAATTAGCAATTCAACTTACTGTTTACTACTTTGCCGTTGTAAAGTCGATGGTGTTTGAGAATTACGATTTAAAGTGTTTTGGTTGCCGAGACTAGTTAACGGAAGGGTGTGAGAGTTCGGGTGTGACTTTCTTACACCTTTGGGTGTATTACAAGGCGTTGGTTCTCCATCCCCTTCGTCATTTGAACTTGATCCACTACAAGAACCCGAATCTTGTAATTCGTTGTATTCTAAATTAAAAATTCCTCATTTATACAAAATAACATTATTTTTAATGTACTTACTATCCGGACTGTATTGTACAAGCATCGTGATCGAATTTCCACACTGCCGTAATACACTAGCTGCTAAATTATATGTGGCATTCCTCATATTGATACCACAAACTTCTAACAATTGATCTCCAATTTGCAAACCCACCCGACTAGCCAAACTGTTAACATTAACCGTCGACACAAAAATTCCTCCACTTTCAGGGCAATTAATTTGAATTCCTAAAGGTTCATTTGATTTATCAATATGAACGCGCCTCAATTCACCAGGTAGAGGCTTTTGAGGCCAACAGTAATCCGGAACACTGTTACGTTTATCACGATTACCTGGACTTAAAACTTCGACTTGAAAAATAGGCATTGGACTTCCACGTTCTGACGTACGTTCAATACTACCCGTACTTATCTTCCCAGTAGAGTTTTTTGATGCAACACTAGGATTTGAGGGAATTCTAAACCTGGGATTTTCCTTTTTTCTTGGAAATGTTCCTCCTTCGTATCCGGGGGTGTAATTAATTGGAATCATGTCAGAATCGCGATAAGGCACATGTGAATGAGGTGGAATGTTGCTCATGCCAAGCTTTTTTGAATAATTCACATCTACCGAAGGACTGTGGGAGTGAAAAGAAGAGTAAGGTGGTTCAAAGCAAAAACTTTCTCTTGAATTACTACTAGTGTAATTGACAGGTGATGATGTTAAATGTGGATGAGGGTGAGGATGAAATGGAAATGGTATTCGAGGATGTGGACCAAACAGTTGTGAATGAATTCGAGTGTGAGAATTTGGTGCACTGCAGATCGGTAAATCGTGGCTCAAATTGCTGTCACGTTCTGAATCAGAATTGTATTTTATCCCACCCGTTTTGTTTTTTCTATAAAAATTTAAATAATCTTCGCTAATAAGCATTGGTTTACTAACAGGGAAATCCAAGCTATTGTCAGAATTAATACTTAGGCGATTATTTGCTTCTCGTGATGATTCAAACTGCGACATCTTATTCAACCTTAATTTTTCAAATGAATCATTAACCGTACTAAAATTTTTAGGAAACTGTGAACTGTTATCCATACTTTTAAACATGGTGTGCCTGTTTAAATTTTGAACAACTGATAGTGGAATTGGAGTCGAATTTCTGTTAGGATTATTGGAACAACAATAATTTTGCACCGTATTGTTATGATCCGTTAACAGTAAACTTAAAGGTGGCCTCTCCTTTTTTCGTTCTACAATTGTGCCTGTAGCGTTTTGCAAAACGTTCGTTGCTCTTACTTTAGGCCAAGTGCCACCATTTTTCTCTTGAACAGACATTTCATTTTCGTGCCTACTGTTACATTTTGATTTATTCTTATTGTCACCGTGATAACTATCGATAACTAAGTCAAGTTCGGCAATTGCTTGTTCATGTTCAAATGTATTACTAAGATCTAATGTATTTGGAGAACTGTTACGATACTTTTTCTTTTCTTCCATTCTACTTCGATCCTTTAAATGGCGTCGCCCTCGAACCATATCCAATTTTTCTCTTAGCCAAGCTCCACTATTTTTTTCTTGACTTCCACTTTTATTTAAACGATAATCGGGTGATAAATATCTACGATCAATATTACTATGCATAAAGTCATGATGGTCAGTTTGAGAACTTCGATTTTCTTTCTTATATCTTTGTGTAGGCAAGAAAACATTTGTAGAACAATCAGGATCTAAATAACTCGTTTTTAAAGTTGTTATTGTGATAATATCACTTCTATCGTCATTAAGAACAGACATTGCTTCGTGAATACTATCCAGACTGTCCATCGACTTATTATTAATCTGTAGAAAAAAAATTAGAGAATAAAGAATCACGTTGTTAAACCAAAGTGACTTACACTTAAAACTCTATCACCAACAACCAAACTATTATCCTTAGCAGCCAAACTTCCTTCACTAATTTTTCCAATATAAACTCCCGACTCTAAAGTTAAACCGTGACATCCAGAAGCCAATCGAGCTGTGTATATCCACCTAGCAACTCTCGAATTATTCTGAAAATTTAAAGGAGTTCGAACAACGTTTTGTAAACTTCTTGAATTTTGTGACCACGCCGGAGATCTCCGTCTTTTTATCACCATATGGGCAACAGGGAGGCTCGATCTTAATGTTTCCATAACCATTCTTTTCGAAACTGATGTACAGTCCAAATTATTCACTCGTGATATACAATCATGCACTCTTAACTTGCCCTCGGCTACCGAACCCTTCATAATAGATGCCACATAAATTCCACTATCATTTTGATACTGGGGATCTTCACGACCTCCAATTAATTCAATTCCAAGATCTATATCACTGGATAAACCTGACAGATCCATTTCTAAAATTTCTGTTTCCCACTCCTAAAATACAATTTCAGTTAAGCATAAAATTTATCATATTGACAAATGATATAAAGTTGAGAAACTTTTGTCTAAAAACTAAATATTTTGTGATAAAATGAGTATTTTTTTCCCTCAAAATTTTCGCGTTATTTCCATGCAAAAGTTCCTAATGATTGGACTAATGCTAAGTAAATACAATAATAAACCTCAAATTAGGTACTTCAAAAGCTCTTAACAATATATCATTGCCCTTTCCCGATATTTTTTCATTTAATACAAATAACTTGCCTGCATATCACTGTCGATTGCACTGTCATGTGAATTGTTATGTTCTAAACCACGAAACTGATTGAATTGAGCTTCTTTTTCCATATGAACCTCTAAAGCTTCCTTTAACATTTTAACCTCTTTAACTAATTCGTTGCGTTGCTTCTTGATAGCATCAGACTCCCGAAGAGCCTCTGCAAGTTCCGAAACCGCACGATCACGTTCTTTTCTCATATTATCACATAACGTCCTGATACTCTCACGTTCTAAAACAATTTTATCTCTTTCTGAAAAAGCCCAGTCCCTTCTGCCTTTGGAGACTTCTGCTTCTTGAATAGCTTCCGATAATTCAGTTTGTGCCTTATCCAAACTTTTTCTTAGAGATTCCAATTCTTGGTTAGCTTGATCTAAATTATCTAACCTTTGTCGTTGACTTAAACTACGCGAATCAGCTTGCACCTCTTTCCTTGTTGAATTTTCTCCTAAAAATGTAATACTATCCAGTCTGCTTTTGATTAAATCGCGGTTATCTTCTTTTGATGCATTATATTCTCCAAATTTTTCTCTTAAATCGTTGCACTCTTTAAGTGCTTTATCCCGATCATGTAAAGCACTTGCTATTTCTCGCCTTAAAGTTTCCATTTGATAATTTAATTGTTTCTTTTCTTCTAATAGTTCTTTATTATCAGCTTCGAGTAATTTAGATTTTTTGAAGGATTGCGATAAATCGTCACTCAATTTTTCCATTTCCTTATGCACGGTATCCCTGGTAAATTAATAACATGAGTAGGTACTAACATAAAGTGATAATTAGATAAAATTAGTTAAAATAAACTAACAATGTATTTATAATTTAATTAACACTTTCATGAATGGAAGGTTATTTGAAAAAGAAAAAAGCAGACAAGTAGGTAATTTGAATTACCTTTCGCTCATTATAAGATTGTATTCAGCCATTGCAGCATTTCGCTCATCTGTTAACCTTTTAACTTCTTTGTTTGCTTTCATCCGAAACGACATTGCCTGATTAACTTCTTTAACTGCTTCTTCATATTGTTGTTGAATTTTTTGATATGCTTCGCGATATTTAGAACAATCTCTTGCCGCTTTATCATACTTTCCATGCACTATACTAATTTGTTGACGCAAATTAACTATTTCTCTCATCTGAAACATAAGTACACAAAAATTAATTAGCACTTGGATGTTACAATATTTCGGAACAAAACAATTACAAATAAAAGAGTTTAAATTAGATTGTGAGGTTTATTCCTTTCATTACGTTTTCAAATTTACGATAAAGTTCTTGCAAGAGGATGGAGTATATTTTTTTCCTGAACCAAAGGAGATACCAACACCAATAAATTTAAACTTTATTGTGGCAATAATTGCTAATCCAAGAATGAATTCTAGATCAATTATCAAACCTCGACTAATAATAAGGACATTAGACGCTCAGCTAATCTGCACAAATTATTTGTTCAAGCAAGTAAATTGTTACGCCTTTTTAACTCCAATTAGACATTCCCATAATCTGTGCAAACTACTTGTAACTGAAATCGTTACATTTAAATAGAAAATATGCAGTTTATATAAGCCAAAAAGCTAGTGAGAATTTCACAAAATCTGTTCGTGCTTGACAAATATGTTCTGAAGTTGGTATAGTAGTTAAGTAAGCATATACAGGTTGTATGAATTGCTTTCTTATTAGTCATATCAGTTTAAATACGTAAACCAAGTATCCATCGATTATTTCTTATTATAGTGAGATCAATAAGGGTTAAATTTTTTATAAAATTTGGTACAATAAGTATGTATTCTTTACTTCTTCTTCTTCTTTAATTAGGTCTGCGACCTGTTTTTACTTAACAGCAACCTCGGTGATGTTCCGAAGTTACTATTAGTGCTATGAGCATATTTATTGTTTTACATCCAAGGTAGCTTGCTAGGCTTATCTCAGATGTGCCAGTAACTATGGTTTTTGTTGTCGATGAAGGCAAGTCATCAACCCAGAGAGACCGCCGGCTTTACGTGCCCTCCGAAGCACGGAGACGATCATAAGAAATTTTAGACTCTCCCCGGATTCGAATCGAGTACCTTAATGTCAGCAGTTATTCAGCTAACAAAAAAAATATTTTCTTAAAAAAGAGAAAATGTTCTCTTTAAAATAGATCTATTGACAACCCTAGCAACAATAAAAGTAATATTTTACACTGCCGATTTCATTATTTTGTAATTTTGAATTCAATAAGATTTAAAAACCAATTTATTCATTTCGATAGAAACGAATCCCGTAATCCATGTTGCGGTACACAATTATTTGTTTTCTTGGATATCTTACGCAGTTTCTATGATATCAGGCATTTGGGCTAGACATTATCAAAATTATTAGAAACATTGTAAGCACTATTGATAAATTCAAAAAATAATTCATCTTAAATCAGTGATATTTTAAATATTTAAGTATCAAAATGATGGGGTAACTTGGCGTCAAAAGAACTTGGTACTGGCCTGTGGCTAACTCGACGTCGACTATCAAATAAAAATTGAATTTTATTGCAAAGTAAAAATTTATTTGTTTTGTATAATTTAATATATCTCTTTAATTGATTCGAATTGCCATATTTGACGCAAATTTAAATCAAAATTATTGTTTCATCAAAAAAGATTTTTAGCTCGCACTTTTGTATTATTTTTAGAGATGTTGGCAAAACTCATCACTTGGCTATACAAATTTACAATGTTAAAAATTATATTTTAGAATAAATGATCTGGCTCTTCTGCCCATTCATAGGGAAATAACACGAAAAATATAATTTCATAGTCATCGCAATCAGTGTGCATTTGGGATGAAAACTTATTAAAAAAAAATATATATATTTTGCAAAATTTTATAAGCTACATTGTGGTAAACTTTTCGTTATTTGTAGATTTGTCAATAATCACTATTCAATAAAATACAACCACTAAATAGAGGGTTAGAGAAGAAGTAGGAGAAAGGTCAGCTTGACCCTCCAGTCAATCTAGTAATCCAACTGATTAGTAACTAAACCTATAACAACCCACAAAAATGTAATCTAATTCTACTTTGATGTCTGGTTTCACTAAAATGAGCTTGGTAATATAAAATTCTTTTTAAACCCCACCCCTTATGGGGTATTGCAGACCGTTCTGGTGCAAAACCCGAGGGGCAAATCTCAAGGCAAAAATACGTAGAACACATCACATTTCCTTTTCCTAAAGATCTTTCCAGAAATCTCCGGTTTTTCAACAGATTTTAGGACATTTCCCCATATATCTTATATATTTCGTCACATCTTATCCATATTTCCTTCCTAACATCTACTACACCAATATCTGACTCGGAACGTACAAACATTTCTTGCCTTTCTAGTGTATATGGAGTGAAATGGATTTGCGTTGAATCTCCTATCCTATTTCGTATAACTGCGCTATCAGAATAATGTTAACAAACGCTTTAATTTAAAGCCATCTTTCTGATCAATTGATCATCTACACATCCAAAGTTTACTTTAGTTAAAATTATTCTGACAGGGCAGTAAGGTTTTGCATATTCTTAATTTTTTTTTTTATAATCAATCATAATATTGTGATTAACAGTTTTTTTACGAAGTGGACTATTTTATCAATTTTTTACGTAAATATTGTTTGTGAGGAAATGTGAATAATAATATATTTTTTTCTAAAAATCTATTACCTATAATGCACAGCCGCGGCTACAGCAAATGCAGCAATTATAAATGTTTAAAATAATCCACTATGATTTCCATATAAAAATCGCGGCTGCCGCGCCGCAGTCGTATCATAGCAAATAGACCTTAAATCTCGGTAGGTTAGAATAACACAAGCATATCATTTGCATATTTAAATTAATCGACAGAAGGGCATTAAAAAAGTGGTATGGCAGGCCCCAGATTGTCACCATCATAGGAACGGCACTGGTTTATTTATCTTAAATATCTTGCAAAAATTAAGCTGACCTTTAAACCAAAATTAAAATTTTATTATGGAAATTTTAATTGCCTGCACAAATTTGAATGCCTTTCAATATTGTGTGAAATTAATAATCAGCAGTTCCCAACCTTTTCTAATCAGAAAATAAGATAATAACTTTTAATTCTTTTTGAAAGCAATAATTAAAAAAGGTGTTTTCCACTGTACAAAAGAATGTTTGAACTTGTGTAATTAAATTCTTCCTGAATACTGTGAAAGCAAAATATCAACCTCGTCATTATTTCAGATTGCATTTCAATTTCCCAACAAAAATAATGTGACCACAGGTGATTACATATTTTCCTACTTTTAAATTTCTTGCTTTACTTATATTTTTATTGGTAGTAGTGCACCTGCACACAGATAATTTATTTTAATTTATTAATAAAATCATACATGATATAACTAATTTTTATAAAAACGAACCAATACTGATGAATTATAAATTCTAATTTTCTACGCAGTACCCTAAGAAATGAAATTTGAAACAATTCTAAATACAAATACAAAATCAGCTAGCCAATCACGCTAATTAACATAAATTGCATAAAATTAATATTCACTTGACATAATTAACCCACATTACTTTTACCCACGATACGGTTAAACTAGAAAGGGTTCAGCTTTTAAATTGATTTCTAAGTAAATCTAAATTGCAAGTTACACTCACCAAATTATTCCTTTCCTGATTGAGATCGTCACATTGCTTATTCAATCTATTCGTTTCATCTTGAGCAAGTTCTAACTTTGTGATTGCTTGTGAATGTGAAGCTAAAATTTCGTCGTATCTTTTCCTCAAAGCATCACAATCGTCACCCCTTCTAGCCAGCATATACAACGATTCGGAATTTCCATTTTCAGACACTAAAACCTAAGCACAGCTTTTACAATAAACACAAAAGCACTGATTCACAAATTTACTTCTTGTTGCCGGTGCATTTCGGATAATTCAGTCCGTAATGACTGAATATCCTGCTCCAATCTTTGATTTTCGCCCAGCACATCACCATATTTTGTACGTAGAGTAGCCGAATCTTGCGAAGACACTTCCAATTGGTTCATTGCTGCTCTATGCTGGCTTCTATAATAATCCAATTCCTATATTAATAAAAAAAAAAGTTAGTCCTTGAAAATTCCAGACAACTTAATACTAATAAAAAATTAGTCATTGCAATAAAAATAGAGGGTAAATCAAGGTAATAAAGTACTTTCACCAAGAGAAATATCAATTTAACAATTATTGAATTACCGATTTATAAAAGAAAACATTTTTGTGATAAAAAAGTGAAATTAGTTTTATATTCAAGCAAAACGCGAAATTTTCATTAGGTATACAAGGATGGTAATTCAATTAATTAAAATTAATTAGAGAAAAGGTCAATTTTAAAGTTTAAACAAACACCTGAGTCAAGGTCTCCTTATCTTTGAACAAAAGTAGGTAAATATTGGCACCGATAAAGTTTTGACTTCAGGATTAGATGTACAATGTCCAGATAAAGCTACCTGTACCCTTTGGTACAAAATTTTCGTATAACCTTAACCTTGTAAGATAAAATAATTTGGTAAGCTGTTGTGACATTTGGTTTACAAATTTAATTCTACATAACTTGGTTCAAACTCCACGTTGTGAAAAAAGTAAATAAAGATTTTGTATTGGTTTCAAGATTTTAATGATATGGGTTTTTTGACCTTTAACCAATCTTACAGGTTAGTTAATAGTTCTAATAATTAAAAAAAAAATGGTACCTTCATGGCATGGTCACACCGTCTTCTTAAAGTGTTCAACTCATTGTTAGCCTTGTCGTACTGCTGCTTTAAAGTTTCATAATCTCTCGGTGAGCCCGAATTAAGCGAATAATTTCGACTAAGAGTTCCTACAAAGTTTGTTAAATAGGTTAAAAATAATAAAAATATGAAAGACGAAAACTTACCATTACTTCCACTACCATCAGTGCTTGAAGCCATAGTTAAAAGCCATAAAAGCTAAGAATTATTATTATTCAATGATTTAGAAAGTTCTCATTTTTTTCGTCGAGTTAAGCAGTACCGCTTCCTCAATTAAAATGTTCCACTTTGCAGAATACGAAATTGGTTAATTTTTATTAAATTTCATGAAGATAAACACTAAAATTACACAATTTCCACAATAAAGGCAGGTGAATAATAAAGTTGCCAACAACTTATTTAAAGAAAAACGAGCAAGTGGTACTTACGATAGTTTTAAAGATACTAAACTTAACAAAGATAAAAAATTAACTGGAAATTAACATTTTTGGCCAATATTTACAACAATAAAAGGTATATAAAACGCAACAACACTTTTTTAAGACATAACAATTTTAGTGATGTGGATCGCCGTTGAAAAAAGCGATGCCAACGCTCATGTAGCTCTCCCACTCGCACTCTCATTTATTTCCCTCCTTGCACACCAAACTCTTCTAAAACTTAAAAGTCAAATTACAGTTAGCAATAAATCAGAAAAGAAGCGTCGATAAAAAATAAAATTAAATAATATTTTTAACACTTCGGCAAGAATCCAAAAATTGCTTTCGTGGATAAGTCACTGTTGAATTCTTCTGGATTATCGTGTGACAAACTTTTTATTAAAATAATACATATTTAACTTTTCGGATGATGACAATCATGAATTATTAAATTAAAATAAAAAGTTAATTTTTACTTTTCTTGGATGCGGAGAAAGTAGATTTAAGAGTAACAAATTTTAAGAGAAATCCACAAATCCACCATAATTATTTTATTATGCATACAATAAAATTCTTATTTCTAATTGCACTGAAACTTAAAAATTTTACTTTGTTTTTCGAATTATTTGCGATTGTAACAAAAATAGTTTCAAAATCTGGAAAACTAATAATTTATTATCTAGGTGAATATCCGAGAAGTATTTATCTATCAAAGCAGTAGCGTCTCGTACATTCAAAACTTGATAGGGCAGCAAAATTTAATCTTCCATGAAATCTTCCTGTTGATTTGATGCAAATGCAGTGGCGAATAAAATAAGAAAAATTTTAAAAAATAAAAAAACATTAAATAAATTTTTATTAAATAGAAAATAACTTAAAAAAATAATTAATTTTTTAAGTATTTTGTGGTATTTAGTAGTATGTGATGTTAAAATAATCAAACCTAACAAATGTTAAAATAATAAATTTTAACTGTTAGGCAATGAATACATACTACACAGAAACATAATATTTAAAAAACACTAAAATGGCAATAATTCACATTTAACAGGGTTGAACTTAGAATATTTGAATAAACAAAAAATTGAATTCTGAAAAAATTACGCTATAGAAATGATAAAAATTACTTTAAAAATGAAAACTCTGTAGTACGATATAAAGGCCTTCATTTCACAATTATTTTTGCTCATCAGTCGTATATAACATTAAAAATGACAAGAAGTGAGAGAAAATATACCAAATAAAATTGAAAAAATTTAAAATTAAAAGTTTTTTAAAAAATCAAGAAATTTACTAAACTTTAAAATAAATGGTGTGCTTACCAAATAACCAAACTAAACAACGTCACGTGTCTAAATAAAATTTTAGGTTAAGTAAATAAAAATTAATCCTTTTTCCTATACTATAGGATAAGAAGTAGAGACCTATCACTTCGAAAACTAAATTTGAAAAGAAATTTCAGGGTTCATTTTTATTTACTTAAAAATGTTTAACTTTCCCCGTCTTCGGCATACATAGGCGGATGATGGAAAACATGTTGAACTCATAATCATAGAGTGTGTTTTGATGATATAACCTCACATAGTTATTGTGTTTCCATAAAAATCAAACAATAGCTTCTCCGATTGTCAACTGTCTAGTGTATTGCTGAGTTTTGCAAGTGTGAGCGTACCGCAAAGAAATTATTTCACGCCGAGACCTTTGCAACATTGAATAGAAAAGTTTTGGGAGACTGCCTGAAACTAGAGTAGGATGACTCTCGTAATGAACATCAGAGAAAAAATTTGTGGGGAGCTATTGTGTGAGAAGGTGCTAAGGATTGAATAAGGTGTGGGCAGAAGAATCATCTCGGTTGCATTTTGGAAATAAAGGGTGCTTTTTTGAATGACAGGTGCTTGGTGTATTGTTGTGGTGACGTGTCATCGGTGGTTAGTAAATATGAGAAGATGGAGACCGAAATCGGAAAGTTAAGTGCTAAACTAAATAAAAAAAACTGATGGAGATTTCCCTAGCTGACAATGTACATATCTCGCAAGCTTAATTTAGAAAATTAAGAAAAATTTAGAATGAAATTTTATTTTAGAAATTTAGAAAAAAAATGAATGTGCTGTCGTTCAGTTGTCACGACAGTTAATAAATTTTTCTGAATGATGAAATCGGGATTCATATCATTAAATGAATGAATAGCTAGTGCAACATTGCATAATTAAGAGTTAGATAACTAATGCAGTTAATTATTCTTAATTATGCAAAAGTGAATAAATAGAAATCTAAAGCAAGTTCCGTAATCTAACATCAGAGATGGAGAGGTGGTAAGAAGCCAATGGTGATGGAAGCGGGTGATAATTTAAGTCTAAAAGATGTACCTAAATTAGTTTATTTGCACGTGTCCAGACTTGACAGACTATTTTGTAGACATCTGTAAGGAAACCATATGACACCCGCAGCCAGCGAATAATTGAGATTCAGGCATTGGAAGTGTTATTCGTCACTTAGGATTGCAGTCCTTAAGAGGCAGCTAGGGGATGTAAAGAGTCCGGGGTTTTAGCCAAATAGTGTATATGTTATCTTTTCATTTCGGAGGGCCTTCAAAAGTCAAAGCCTATGAAGCAGTTTATGTTGCGTCTAACAAGAGCGGGAAAGAGACTAATGTTAATGTTGGTATAGTTGTTCTGAATATGCGGGGTTGACCATTGCAAAGGTGGCAAATGCGCTCTTAAGTTTTTGTTTTACTGAGAGGTGGTGCAACGCTTTGTCAATGAGCTGTTCTGTTTTCGATAGATTTGGTGTCCGAATTCTCGACAACTCAGCATATAGATGTACATGATGATGTAGGGCATTTTGGTTGATTTTTCTTTCTATCTTTCTTTGCAAATTATTGCAAGTTTATTGTGGTTGAACGAACTTTATAATAATTACAATAATTTGCTTAAGTTTAGGTTGTAGTAGATTTGCGAGTAGAAGTCATTTCACTTAAGGCTTTCTGTAGAGAGCTTGACTTTGAAGTGTGTGATGTTTTTTAGAAGGGTGAACGATTCCAAGGTTAACATTGTATTAGGTTATCGTTCGCTTGCTGGAAATTGTGTGCTTGTTGGATGAGCTGCTTTTGGGGATATGCGGAACAAGCGGCCTTGCTGTGTTGACGGATGATGCCAATGTACATTTTGAAAAATAAACTGAAAAGGCAAATGTAAGTAAGCTTAAAAACATATGTCTTTTATATAACATGCTTGATAAACTTCAGTGATATTGCACTGCTTTGCTGAAAATGTTGGGAAAAGTATTTTATCCAATAAAATGTTTAAAATTTATGCTACCTTTGAGTGGTACACTGATTTATTTTAACTATGCTGAGGTTTATTCTCGACTCTCTTACGACATAAGTTATTGGTGATGATCGGTGGGTTGTGCAAATGGGGAGTAGGTGCCAAAATGTACCCCGAAGATATATGTAAAATGAAGGTATTAGTAAAGTTGTTGCAGAATTTGATTAGATAACATTAAACTAAAGCGAATAAACCATGAGCAAACTCCAAATATCGAATAATTGAAAAATAATCGATTTTAAACTTAGATTTTTTGCATTAAAAGCCTGTATAGGCAGCTTATTATGTTGACGGTAAGTGTGCTCCACGTAAATACTTGCTGTAGTGTGTAGTGTGTTTTACTGGGTGGAGCCGTCCTCGGTTGACTGTTAGCTATGTAGCTGCAAACATCATTTAATAAATTTATTTTACAATGAATTTTGTTAATTATTTATAACTAAATTTAACTTAAAAGCAAAGTTCAGCGTTTTTGTAGATCAGTAATTTTCAAGTTCAGTTGCGCTTCAGAGATTTTTTTTATGTATTCCGAGATCTGGGTTCCTGTAGAACAATAATTTTTGATTTCTGGGTATTGCTGGGATTTTTTTAATATTTAGAGCAACTCAAAGATTCACTAGCTAACTATAGGCTCTGCCATTTTTTAGTACAATTTATTCCCAAAAATACTTTAATAAAATAAAAACACACCATGAGCGTGGCTAATCTTATAAAAACACTCAATGCAATAGCTGCATTTTATAATTGCGGTTTTTGGACTTTTTTGCCAAAATTTATATGTGCAATTTATAATATGTTTAAGGTTATTAACATGTGATAATATTTTTTTATAAAATTAATTTTTACATGTTACATGAAATTGAAATATTAGAATTTAATTCATAACATATATAAAATATTCTTCAAAAACTATTTAAATGAATGATATAGCTTGCTACACACTGTTACAACTTTATGTTTCGAATTTCGGATTCTCATCAGGTAAACCTGGAAAAATGATTAAAATGATTGAGAAGTTATGCGATTAAATTCAAACGTGATTAAAAGTCAAATTATTTTGCCTTTTGTAAAAACAAAATTATACCTACTTGAAGCCAGAATAAATAAATAAATTTATTTTGAAAAATTCGAAACCGGACAACTAATTTGAAACATAAAGTAATAACAGTATGTAGCAAGCTATATCATTCATTTAAATAGTTTTTGAACAATATTATGTAAGTTATGAATTAAATTCTATTTCAATTTCATGTAGCATGTAAACATTAATTTTATAAAAAAATAGGTGTAATTTAGACTATAATCTACCATAGTTTCTTTAAATTTTGTTTTAAATAGTATGCTCACTTATTGTACTACCCCCAGCACCGTCAACTATGAAAAACAGGATTAAAAGCATTCCCTAATTCGGTCTAAGCAACCGTGGAGTTTAAATGCTGAAATCTTTCTTAACAGAGAAAGAGGCTGCTAGTCCAGCAGTGGACTGAAGGGCTGATAAAGAAGAAGAATTATAAACCTGTCTGTGTTTTCTATCAAAATTACTTCGTGCGTGAATTTTGAAATACCTTTTAGTGGCAAATTCAAAGATAAACTGAAGAAACGTTTATTTTGCTAATATTTGTAAAGAAATTGGTATAGTGTAACAATGTGCAAAATGGAAAGCAGGCGGTAGACTTCCTAAACCTGGTAACAAAATGATATAAAATAATGCAGCTAATAAATGACCTATTTGAAACTTGTGAAGCTTTTGAAAGATTTCATGCTATGTATAATCACTGCTAATGAAGATTTACTTGGAGCTTTATTAAAAGGTTTTTAAGCAATAATCTTTTTCTTTAACTTAATTTTAAAACTTTCGTTCTGTTTTTTTACCATTGATGTACCAAATTTTTACACTTAGCACTTATGAATAGTTCTGTGAGCATTTGCACATCATTGCATAGCATAGTCCATAGATTAAATTTGGACATTAGATCACAACAGTGCGGTTGGCGCGACCAAGCATTGAACCGCTCTGTTTCGATAAATTCGGTATGTACTCAATATAAAGAAAATATTGTGTTTTCTATATCAAGATAAACATATAAGAAATGAATTCTTTTAATTCTCAAATATTTTTCATACAAAACTTACATAATACAGTAAAATTTAACTTTGAGGGAAATTTTAAATGCAAAAATCGGCCAACTACCTATTATGCTGTATAAAATTACTTATAATTAAATTTGATTTATTTTCTTTACTTTGCTTTTTTTTTCTTATCTTTTAGCTTTTATTTATATTATTTTGTTTATTTATAATCTTCATCTTATCTTACAATTTAAAACTTTTTCGCCAATAGAAAAGTACTACTTGTATCCATTTTAATCAATTTATCTCTTAACCAACAATTATTGCTATATTATAACTTTCGACGAAGTCAAAATATTTAATTTGCACATCAACCAGCAAGGCCACCAGCAAAACTTTGGCGCGCTAAATACGAAATTCAAGACAATTAATTACTTTACTACTACTTAAAGCATAAATAGATTAAACTAATAATGAAGAATCTGGTAATGGAAGAAACATAGGAAATAAAGATATCTTATTTAACGAAGAACATAGTAATAATAATAATATAAAAGATAGCGCAGAAATCAAGATAGAAAGAAAAATAATGTCAGTACACTTTAAAGATTATATAAAAAAATATAGAGACAAAGACAACACAACAACATAAATAATCACCAAGTTATCAAGAAGTAGTTGCGTGTAGTCAGAAAGTGCAATGGAAAGATGCAATCTAAATATTGTAATACAATTACTTAAAAAAAGTAATACCTGAGTTTTAGAAAACTTTTCTGTAGAAAAGAAGAACAATACCATTCAAGTTTTGCAGTTTTCCAAACTCCTCTGAAGTATTCGTTGTGATAAGCAAACAAATTTTCGCAGCTCCAAAGATTTAAATCCAAAGATAAATCTGAAGATAGAGAAGCTTCTTGGAATGCGATGAAATACAGAAGCAAACTCTTTCACTTGTTTCCTAATGTTTACAAGGTTTTAAAAAGTGCTATCTGGAAAAGGAATACCTACAAAATAGGAAGGACTATGCAATTAGAATATTAATGTTTATTTCAAACTCAATAACTTTCTTGCACACTACTTTATTTATGTATGAATTACATTATAAAAATCGTGCAGGCTAAAATTAGATTGAGACCAAGAATTGCTCGATGAACTTCTAGAAAAACGAAAGGTTCGAATTAAAATTTTACTTTGAGTTAAAAGCGTTTCAGTTCCTTGACTTTATTTATTAAAGACGTTCTCAAATAAACCAAAATCAATTCAACCCTAAACCTGTGCTGATGCTATCACAGTGCATTTGGTATCACTGGAAATTTTTAGCCGCTGATTGAGAACCCAATTCGCAAAAAGTGTTAGTGAAAATCACTCAGAAGGGATGCATTTAAGGGAGAAAATAAAATTAACAATTGAATTTTTTCTCTCTTTTTTTAGAATAAATCGTCCAAACGAAGTCGATCAAATTGTCAACATTCCAAGTACTTCATCATTTAGGATAGCATTATTCGGGGTCCTTGGATTATAAATTCAAACGGTTTAATCTGCACCTGAAAACTATTTTCTAAAACCATGAAAGCACGAAATAGTTATTTGATAAGTCATGGGAGCAAGATTTGAGATTGCTTTTAGCTTAAAAATAGTTGTAATGGATTGTGATAACCCAACGCGATAAAATAATGGAATGCATAAAATAAAAAATGCAGATATTAGAAAATAATACAGAAACAATGTTATGTTGATGAATTGCTAAAATGCATAAAAATCTTATCGCAATCAATTTAAACGAATAAACTTGTACGATTTTATCTTAGATGACATAAAACATGCAACAACATTCCGTTGATATTTTATTTAAAATGTATAGCTACTTCGTCGAACAAACATGTTTACAAAAATGGTTCCAACAATGAAGTGGATAAGTTTTTTAATAATATTGGTGACGCCAGTTAAAACCTTACTTTTAAATCCAAATGGGCCAATTCACCAAGAATATGCTACGAGTTGTATTTTAGAAATACTCGCAAAGGAATTTGTCGTGAAAGACAATGCAAATGATTCCATTGCAGAAAATCGGTTATTAACAATTTTAGTTGGGCATAATATGTCGATAACAGGATTGGGCATACAAAGTAAAGTGATTGAAGGAATCAACCAAATGCAGAATTGGCCAATAGAAATCCTAAGTAAAAAACCTTTAGAGTTTGAATCGAGCAGGACTTGCATAGAAAAGTGTAATACTCAAGATGAAAACAAGAAGATCTATTGGACTTCTTTTCAACCGTCTTTTAAAACACAGTTTTGCTTTATGATTGTAGAACATGAAGAAGACTTCATATATAATTTTAATGTTTTTCACAACACGAGAGGCTACAACGCTTTTGCTTTATTTTTAATTTATATTCCAAATGTAACTGAGAATTATGAATTTATTGCAGATAGTACGTTAAAATATTTGTGGAAGTACAAAATTTTTAATGCGGCTGTAATTATTCCAAAAAACAGCTTGACCTTCTTTAACGTGTATAGTTTAGATATATACTCTCCTTCCCAGATTTGTGGTAAATCTGCTAAATTATTACTAAGAGATACATGTAAAAAAGGAAAAATACATAACAATGTATTACTTTATGAAAACAAACTGAAAAAATTTTTTCACAATTGTTCTATAAATGTAATTGCGAATAGATATCCTCCTTTTGTAATTAACCAGACTGATGGATTCGAAATAAAGGTTTTGACAGAAGTTGGAAAGGCATTACACATAAATTTTAACATTTCTTTAGAGGATGCACTTGATTGGGGAACAAGAAGTGAAGCTGATAATTGGACAGGATTGTTACAAGATGTTTTAGATAATTCGGCAGTTGCAATTGGCAATATAGTTCCAGACCCAGATTTAGCAAAGGATTTTTCCTTGTCAGTGGAATATTATGAAGAACATATGAAATGGATCGTTCCTATTGCATTGGAAATTCCATTATGGAAAAATATTTTTATTATTTTTCAATTTGAAGTTTGGATTGTTTGCTTGGTTTACTTTATGTTCACGGCAGCAATGTTTCAATTTTTTTCTAATAGGAACGAAGTTGGATATTTTAGATCTTTTGATACAAATTTAATAGCATCTCTGTCACTTCTAATTTCGGTTTCGTGTTGTGTGCAACCTAAAACTTTCATGGTTCGTACTTTTTTCATTCTTTTGGCAGCTTTTAGTATGATATTGATAATTTTATATCAAACTGTGTTCATGACTTTTTTGACTAACCGCGTAAAAGAACGTCAAATTTCTACCTTTGAAGATATATTAAATTCTGGTCTGGTGATTGGTGGAATTACGAGTTCTAAAGATATTTTTAAAAGCAATCTTACTTTATATAAAAGATTCGAAACATACGAAGATAAGAATGATACGGCACTGCAATGGTTGTTGACTGTTGGTAATGATCGAGATACCTGTACAGTAATGAGCCGCTTCTATGTGAAATATTTAATTGCAAAATATAATGAGTCGGTTGTTGATGCACATGGTAAACCAAAAGTGTATATTTTGAAGAAAAAAGTTTTTTCCTATCCCATAAGAATGGTAATGCCGAAAGGATTTCCATTAAAAACCAGATTTAATACAATAATTGAATATCTGACTACTGGTGGATTTATTCATCACTGGGCCTTGACTTATGAACATCACTCAAATTTTAAAAGAAATAAAAATGAATCAACACCCGACGAACACGATGAAGAATATGGAGCGCTAACTTTAATGCATTTCCATGGTGCATTCAATTTATTATTTTTTGGATATTTATTTGCAACTGCAGCTTTCTTGATGGAGCTAATATTTTTCAAATGGAAAGTGCCCAGAAAATTTCAAAATTTAAAAGTGAAAGTTAAAAATAAATTAAAAAAATATTAAATTTTCCGGCTACAAGTGTTTTTAATTATTCTTCCGGATTTATTATGTTTAACAAAATTATAAATAGTTTTAAGAATAATGTTATGTCACAACCTATACAAGAGCCCAAGTTTTCTAAATATAGAAGCACTAGGTATAATTTGTACATAGTTAAGATTAGTTAGTGTGTGGTAGAATAAGTGAACGCTTCGATAAATAAATGTAGAAATCATAAAGAAAATGAAAAATAAAACGAAAAAAAGTGCATCCAATAAATTTTTTAAACTTTTGCAAAAAATTGGAATAGTGCGTTATAGGTAAAAAAATGTTTCGACTATTAAATGTGTTACAAAATTGTTTTATAGTGGAAAAAAGAATATTTATGGATTGCATCCATTAATTATTTCAACTATTATTATAGGAATAACTTTATTATTGGCCAATGTTTTAAGAAAATTAATAAAACTTGTGCTAAATGAAGGCATTGTTAGAGAAATTATTTTAGAATTCATTGCTACAGCTGAATTATGTGCATGCTGTTTTGAACTAATTATAGGTATGTATCTATCTACGCATGAATACATTTTTCGTCTATTTTAATGGGCTAAAATAATTATAAAATGTTAAAATTAATCCATATTTTGCACATTTTTACAATTTTTGCCCTATATTAATGTTTAAAAGTAAGGATTATTTAACAAATTATTGTTAAGTAATTAAGAATTTTAAATACATTTTTCAAAAAACTTATACACGTTTCCGCACCATATTTTAATTTCCTTGACCCCCCTCCCAGTGCCAATATTAAATATAACCACAATATCACAACTCTCTTGATCAATTATAAAAGTATTTGCCTTTTCTATATTATTTTGCTTTCCGGAATGACACTGCGGAATGTTTCTACACTTCAATTTGATATTGTTTTCAGTTTTGCAATTGAGTGCAAAATTGAGAGCAGCGCCCTCGACGATAAATTTCAGCAATTTTTTAGGGCAAATACTGTCAAATTAAACATCTATGATTTTCAAGTCTTGAATACTAGGAATATCACAAACAAAATGATTTATTACAGTACTAAATTCTGAATTATTACACTTTTTGATTATGTTTTTCTTGTTAATTAATAGCACGAAAAATAAATTAAAAAAAATATCAAACATTTTCAGTTGCTGATAATTATGGAGTGTCAGCCTACGCAATTTACTTGTTCCTCTTGACAGTCTGGTGGTCAAAAGTTTGGGAAAATGCAACGGCGTGTCCATACAATCCTCTGGAAGAAGTTCTTGAAGGTTCCAAAGCGATTTACCGAGCTTTGATGGTTATAGTTTCACAAATATTGGGAGGAATTGTGATTTTCCGATACATAGAAATTATATGGAGTGTAGAATTTGCAGAAACCCACATAGGACGTGTAGATGAAGATTGTGTTGCAGATTTAGCGGTATTTATAAATATTCAATTTTAATGAATTATTCAGTTTTAGTTAACCCAGAGTAATTCGAACTGTTCCTCAGGTACCTATGGCATTAGGAGCAGCAATAGAAGGAGGTGCAACGTTTCTATGTAGGATAATATCAAAAACTTTAGGTGACATTAATTTCCGAGGTTCCACTATTTTGGACGCATTTCTTGCTACATCTTTAGTAGTAGCAGGTAACAAACACATGGATGTTTTAAATTTTACACTACAGCAAATTTTGTTGCAGCTTTTAATTTTTCTGGTGGTTATTTCAATCCAGCCTTAGCAACTTCTTTAAAATTTGGATGCGAAGGTAATACTTTTGTGGAGCATATGGTTGTCTACTGGGTAGGTGCAACTGCAGGATCTATAGCCTCAGTCTATTTCTACAAATTGTCTTTTATTCAAAACATTCTCAACAAATTTAAAGTAAAAGAAGAGTAAAACCCAAAATAAATTTATTTGTAAATAATGTTCCCATTTTAAGAATTCGTTGTAACTTTCAAATTTTATTTTTATTATTTTGTTTACATTAAACTTATCAAGTACAAAGTTATAAATTGTCTTTAACTTCTTCGGCTTACATAAGCCGTATGTATAGCTGTTTCTAAAAAAATATTGGTCTTAGCGCATTTATATCTATTTATGACGATGAATCAGTTTTAATACAATTTTATATGCCTGATAATATATGAAAATATATAAAATAAGTAATGCGTTTGACATAAACATGTTTAATATAAATATAATAGGTCTAAACGCAAAAATACCTACTAGTATATTACTATTTAAACTTATGAAAATGATTTAAATATTGGAATTCATTTTCCCAATGATAATATACCAATATGATGAAAATTAACCGCTCAAAAAAAATTATTATTAATAAACTTTCTCACTTCTTCTAGAAAGTTACCTCGGCCTAGCCCCTAAATGCGGGAGATGAGACAATCAGTCTCAGGGTGGGTTCACGCAAAAAAATTACTAACAAATACCAATAACAAAATTCCTCTTCAAAAAATTTGTAATCGAAATTAATTTTAATTATCAACCAAACGTGATATCTTCTAATGCACACGTCGCTCTTACAAATTTTAATTTACCCAAATATTATAATTTAATAAATTAATGTCAACTTCCAAAATCAAAAAAATCAAACCGGCATAAAAAAAAATCTTTTAATCACAATTCAAAAAAAAATAATTTACAATAAATCTCGATTGCGATCAAATCCGACCAAAAATACTATCAAGCAATTCAAATCTCAATATTCAACTATTTCGCACAGAAAAATTATTAAATCTGCTCTCAAAAATCAGAGCCAAACCTCGCACAACCGGCACGTGCTGCCAATTTTGGCAAAAAGCAAAGCCCTTATCTTTCTCTCTTCCTTCCCCACCTTGCACTTTTTCAAAATTACCAAATTAAAATACAAACTTACAAAATTTTACCAAAAGAGTACGGGGTGGGTCCAAATATTTTGGAACACGACAATACAGATATCTACGTTGATACTAAACCATCTCCTACTTATGCGTCAGACTCACATGAATCGCAAACTCTTAAATTCCTTATACAATTAACCTCTTTGTCGATATCGTAATTTTTGTAAAAGTCTGTGTTTTTACTTGTATGAAACACAGACTCCATAATTGAAAACTGCTTTAGTAACAAGAGCTAAAGAAATAGCGCTAATTAAATTCTTCTTAATTTGAGCATTAAGCAGTCCACGAAGTACATTTTTATCAGACATTTTAAATTTAACTCAGAAAAGCTTACTACAGTAGAGCGTCGATTATCCGAACGACCGATTATTCGAACTGGTAAAATTGTCAACGCGCATGTTGGATTAACGAGATTCCTATTGCTAATACCAACATTTTATGTTGGTACATATTTGGTATTAGCAGCATAAAATAGTGTAAAAGAGAAGAATTTGAAATTTTCAAAGTGAAAATGGAAATGAAACGAACGATATGTCCAAACTACGAAATATGTTAACAGAACTCGATTGCCATGAATGTGATGAAGAAGACGTTCAAGAATGGATTAGTATCGATAATGCAGATTCAGGGCACCAAATCTTGCAAGATAGCGATATTGTAGACCTAATGACTGATACAGCTGACGCCGTCAGTACCTCATCAACTAGTAATTCAGATGAAAATATACCTGCTGCTTCTGAAGCGTTTACAGGTTTAGATGCTGCTTTGCTATGGTTTAAAGTTCAAGATTAAAGCGACTAGTATCAGATATCTGTCCTGAAAAAGATGCGTGACTTAGCCGCTTGTGAACGGGTAGGCTTGCTTCGACAAACCAAAATTGAGGACTTTTTTAAGCATTGACAACGCTTAACATACCATAAGGGGTATGCTAAGGCAGATTGTAATATCCATTTTAATAATAAAATAATATAATAAACATTTTATTAGTTTTAAGAATCGAACGACCGGTTAACCGAACTGATAGAAATGCGGTCGCGCGTGAACAGGTTAACGAGATTCCAATTGCCAAACAAATCGATTATCCGAACACCCATGTCTCCCAATTATTTCGGATAATCGACGTTCTACTGTATTTGCAAAATTGATATAACATAATAATATAACAGCAAAGAAATAATTATAATAACCTTGCAAATCTTTAGCGTATAGATTTCAGTGTATTAAACTAGGTTTTTAAATCATTCGCAATGATTGTGCATAAAATCTATAACCTATTTATCCTACAGCAAGCAGCCCCCCCCCCATAATTTTTATTAAAAGAAAAACACTTACAGTTAGCCAGTATATGTTTTATGTCATACTTAGTGCTGGTCTTTTTTATAATAAAAAATATAGTTTGCAGAAAATTATAAATTTCTTCTCACACTTTAAATCTAAAATTAATTTAAATGAAAATGAAGCTTCTCGGGAACTACAGTAATGCAAAGCTCTAAGAGGGCCCAAGTAGAATAAAATGATCTACTTTTACTTTAGCTTTCACATGGTTTTAACAGGTAGGTATATTTTTATTTTTATAATGACTTCAGGAAGCTCCACATCGGGAAACTTTAGCCCCGTTTCACAGTAAAACGCGCTACGAAGCGTGTAACTTTATATTCGGATTTAAGAGAAAGCCCACGAAAATTTTGTAATTACTTTCGGATGTCTATAGCAACACGCGCAGCGTAGCGCGTGTTACTGTGAAACGACACTTAGATTACTGAAATTCTAGCAGTGACGCAGCCAAGGGGGGGCTAGGGGGCTATTACACTTTTCCCCCGACACTTTTCCTATTTTTTTAATGACCATAGTGACTTTTTTTACCGGTGCAATGAAAAATTTTTTAAAACTAAAAATTATTGTAATAGTTCGACTGTTTGACTATTATAATAAAAAGATTGGCAACAAAAATCAATGATAAATCTTTCGCCCTGAGTTATTTCGGAATGCCGTTCTTTAATTCTCACTTCAATTTAAGGTAGGTAACAGTGGTAACACAATAATTATACTCGAAAATAAGATGACCACAGTTTACTTCGCTCGCATCTTTTAGCCCTCCCCATAACAAAATCCTGGCTGCGCCATTGAATTCTAGTATATACATTTTAGTATTATTCTAATAATTAGAGACCAGATTATATGCAACTAAAAATGACCCAAATATTTATCATAAATGCTCTAAATATGCAACATCAAATAAGTAATTCTAATTTATTAATTTTATTTAAAAAAATCAATATGTTTTTAAATAAAAAATACAGCTCTTAAAAAAATATTATAATTTTACTGCTATTAACAATAGCAATGAATTTAAATGTTAAATAATTGTCTAGGAATTGATAGGTTAGTAATAGAAGCAATAAAATTATTATTAAATCAAAAATATGAATAAAAAAACTTAATCAATAATTTTACCTCCCATGAGAAAAGAAGAAAAATTGTCAAACTTAGAGTAATGGTTGTAAAAAAAAAAGGTCAAGAGAACTTCAATATTTATAATGTACATAATTGATGCAATAAAATTGAGTTTAAATTTCTTCCTAACTGTTATAGTAGGAAGTAGATAAGAAAATTTAATATGACGAGAAGAAAAAGTTACTGGTTGCTCGTAAGAATAAAACAGCAGATTAAACAATGCAATTTATTTATTACTAAAGTAAATTAAATGTAGAAATAGCATTCACAAATTATTATTATTAAGAATACTAGAAAACCATAATATATAAATACTGAAATGTTCAGAAATACTTGGAATGTATATAATTAAGTAATAATGCGAGAAATAAAAACTTACACGTACATATTATTTATCTACATTCAATTCTGCCAACATAGTTAATTGACCATAAATATATAAAAGCAACATACATCTCGAAACAAACTTTAAACTTTTCATCTGTCTTACAATTACAAAAACATAATTTTTATAACAGTTTGTTGTAAGCATAATATAATTAATATCAAAGACAGACAACAAAATTGTTTTTTAAGTCTAAATCAACTTACAGATAAAATAAAATAAAATTCTATCTTCTCAATAAAATATAAAACAAATTAAACAATTAATTTAGACTTAAAAATAATAACATCACACTTTTTCAATGTTAATGCTCATATTTTGTAATATATTTTTTTTTCTCTTTTTTGCCTAATAAATTCAAATTTAAAACTTTTCTAGCTGCCGTTTTTGTTTATATGTATATTATATAAGTACAGTTGCAGAAAAAGCTATTTGTATGTTTATATTACATGTAGATATAATTGAATAACATATTTTTGTAAAATATCTATCAGATTGCGTTAAACCTTCGCCTTTTTAAAATTTATAAATAACCAATTCCTAGATATTCATTCCTCCCTATCTTTATACATATAAAAGTATGTCACAAAAATTTCAAACAGCAAATTTTTATCTACGTTACATCACCACTTTTAGAATATTTCGTTCAAGAAAATCCAATAAAATAATTTTTTTGCCGATAAAATGTTGGCCCAATTAAATTACAAAAAATAAAAGATACCTCAGAGCTCAGCTCTACTCTCGAATTATACAAAAATCGCAAGAAAAGTTTAATTGGAATGTGTAAGCTTCAGCTCAGTCTATTTGAATCTTTCCGCAATAGATTCAAAATATGAAACAACAATATTTGCGTACGACATAACATCAAAATTTTTAGATCAATTAATTTAGGGGAAGGCAAAAAATATTTTGTAAAATCGACTTACTTGGCCTTATATCAATTTGAATTAAGCTGGCGTCGTAATTTTCTAAATCAGGTGGGGGTGGTGGAGGAAATACAGGCGGTGGAAAACGGTGTATTGGAGGAGGAGGTAAATTTTTAGGATGTAAAGCGCATAACTCGTGATGTCACACGCAGTCTTCTAAAGACATTAATAAGGGATTCACGTACTCAAAACCTTCAAATTCTGACTGATCTATTTTTTCTATCACACGCCTGAAATAAAAAAAACAATTAAAATCAAGAATTAAGTAAACATTACAATAACTTACGGATCGTCTGGAGTGAGAAGTACGGGTTCGTCTGTAAATTCGGGTGGGAAATTAGCAAGATCTCGATCTGAATCTAAACGGGGCTTATAAGGAGGTGGCACTTGTTTTTGTTCTAACATATCCCAGTCAACACTTTTGAAAAATGGATGACCAGTGATTTCCACAAAAGAGTCTGTATTGTGACAACCCAAACGATCGGCTGGATTCTTGTTAAGAAAACCTTTAAGTACGTTGGCAGCTTTAACACTAAGTGATCTTGGTATACGAATTGGCTTTTCAAGAATGACTTGAAACAAATAATCCTCCGTGTTTTGATCAGGATTTTCAGAAGCACCAGCTATATCAAATGGAGAGCGGCCCGCCAACATTTCATAAAGCAAAACGCCTAACAAAACATACAGGTAAATAAAATAGTAAAAACAATAGCCAAGTCGACTTACCGAGCGCCCACCAATCAACCGAGAATCCGTAGTCTTCTCCTCTAAGTATTTCAGGCGCAATATAGTTTGGCGTTCCACAAAACGTAGATGTTGTGTCGCCAGGTCGTATACCTTCCTTGCACATACCATAATCGGTTAGTTTAATGTGTCCCTCGTGATCCAAAAGCACATTATCAAGTTTTAAATCTCTATAAATAATTCCCTTGCAATGCAAAAAATTCAATGCGAGTGAAATTTCGGCGGCATAAAATCGAGCATGCTCTTCTGGTAAACGTCTTTGTCTTTGCATGTGGAACATTAAATCACCACCACGCACAAATTCGATTACGAAGAAAAGTCGCGACGGAGTTTGAAAACAAGAATGAAGTCCAACTAAAAATGGATGATTGGACGCAGTTTCGAAAACGTGTTTTTCAGTTTGAACCCAATCGATATCTTCGTCATCAGTTACTAAATCTTTTTTTATTACCTTCATCGCATATATACGCCCAGTTTTCTTTAACTCCACCATCAGAACTTTAGCGTAAGAACCTCTACCAATCACGCGAATTAAATCAAAGTCGTTCAACGAGTATTGACTTTGTGAACCAGGTTCGAGATCGTCTGCTGATTGTCTTGATGGAACTTCCACTGGTACCGAATCACCTGAAATGTCCAAAAAAAATTCGTAAGTTACGTAATATTTTTTTTATCAAAAAGTTGAAAGTAATATCCTGTATAATGCTTTTAAAAAACATCAATTAGATACGTCCATTGAATGTCCGTTTATGTAAATTACCCAAACTACAACCTAAAAGTGACGTGCAAAATGTTTAATTCCTTTTAAATCCAATTAAATTTATAAACTTTCCAGGTTCGGTACATCATTTAGCTTTTAGCCAATAAGGTTTTCTATTAATTTTAGTTCAAAACTAAATTTTGCGTTTAAACGAAAATCAATCAAATAGAAACACAAATTGAATTAATCAAAAAATTTTAAAGTAAAGTTTAATTACCAGTAACATCGAGGGGTGGGTCTGGAAAGTCCCGAAGTTCGGAAATTAATTCGTTATTGGTAGCTGCAATAGCTTGTGCTTCTCCATTATGATCTTCCTTGATAATTGGGTCGATATGTTCGTTCGTGCAGGGGATTTGAACCATTTTATGGCATTTCTTATGTACCAGAAGCTTGCACTGTATGCACTTGAAGCCTTGGCGGCCCAAACCCCAAATACGGTCATGGCAGAATGCACAGAAAGCCCTCTGTTTATAATAATTAAATTAGCAATTTTTTTTTATCGAAAAATAAAAACAAACTTACCCTGTTAAAACGTTTAGCTTGAAAAATATGTCCATTTACCCGATAAAGCTTCCTCCAGCGTCTTGCACCACGTCTGTAGATACTCCCTTAAGGAAAACAATAAATAAATTGGCGAAAACTCGATATAAGCAACTATTAGGTTATAAGAAAAAAACTTTAAACAAAAAACAATTACCATCTGTTGTTTTTCGTTTGTATCGTGATATATACAGAAATTTGTAACACTTGACAAACGTTTTCAAATTCATTTTTGAAATTACATCTCTAATATCACCAAAATTTTTGCAAATTAAATTAACGCATTATTTTTACCTACCAAACGCTCGCATTAAATGTAACTTGAAGGTCGAAAACAAACTTTCTAAGGAGATAAAATGATATACTAAAAATATAAAATTTGTTTTAAGTTTATAGGAACAATATCAATGGTTATTATAATAACATGAAAAAGAAAATATGGTACTTTATAAATAATTTATTATGTATGTTGATTTTTGTTTTGATTTTTTCTTATAACGTAATATTGGGTATTTTAAATATTTGTTGTGATAAGATTTTGTGTACTAAAAATACTTACTATCCTCGCCCTGACATGGCATTCCAGGTTGAGACGGCACATTTGGGAAAACTAGAGACAATAGAGATTCAAATAAATACCTAATATCTTCCATTTTTTTTTCTACTTAAATATTTTTTTCTACATTACTACAGAAAATTTCTTAAGGTAGGTACATACTTTTACACAAAAAATAAAACAAATAACCTAATTGATAATTGTATACCTGTACATTGCGGCGATTAAAAACTGATAAAATTCAGTTTCGAGATTAGATAAGCCGTGAAGTTGGTAAAACAGATTGCTGAAAATTTTATTGGCATTCCCAAAAAATAATTACAACAGAAAAAAATTGAGTGTCAGCATTGGTTTACCACAAGAAAAGCTTGATGGCAAATGGTTGGAAAAATTGCACCACATTCATAACCATTGACTATTTAATCTGTTCGACTCGGAAAATCTGCTCAGCTTCTAAAGAACGAACACATTATTCGGTTTAGAGAACTTGGATTATATCGGTCTCATCTTCTAAACGGAATCCATTGTTAATAACCTTATTCACTTACGCGCCCTTCAAATTGAGCCAATATCAAAACATAAAGCACGATTTTATTTATATTTCTAAATTTTTCGACCACGAACAAGAGTTTTAATAATATTATATTATGTAAGTGGAGATTAAAAAAACAATTTTGCGTTAAATGGGATCATACGTTGTTATTGTTAGTGAAGTTTTAATCCGACTTACTAGATTATTGCATACCTAACACTTGTTGAATATTTCTATAAGAAAACACTAAAATTGCCATTAAAAACACTTCGTAGTGCGGTGCGCAATAATACGTATTGATAATTTTAAAGCTTTGTAAGAAAAGAAAGCCAATAGAAAATAATTGCTATTTAAGTGCAGGTCCATAGTTCAACTCCAGATCTCTGACATTATTCAGTCATCAATTAAGAATATTGGGAGCATTTCATACAAGATGCTTGAAAAGTGTGGTATGCAAAAAGCACTCGCGTATGAAATAAAAACAACATAAAAGAATAAAAAAAAATTATAGAGTAAGTACTAAGCGCAATGCAAATAACCGGCAGCAAACATGCCTTTAAAAAATGTTAATGCAAAAGTAATTTCCTTCACAGCGAACAAAAAATTTCACCACAAAGGGATACTTAGAGGATAATTAAATTTAGCCTGAAAAAAACTACACAGAATTACATTTTGCATGTCGACAAAATAGAAAAAGGGATACCACGATACCAGTACAAAAAGTCGAAATAATACTAGTTTTCAATAACAGTAAAAAATATGTTATAGAATATGGCAGTTAATTTATCGTTTAATCCAAGCAATTTTTCAAACAAAAAGTGTGAACTACCTAATATACAGACAAAAAGTTAACCGAAAGTTCTCTCACGTACGAGAAAGTTAAATAGCAATAAATTACATTTACTTCATACAACGCCAAAAGTTAAATGAATAGAGCCATTCGTTTATTACATGCCCACTTTTTAAAATTTAATTAAAATTTCTAGTTGACCACTAATTAAAAAAATTTTATAACAAAACTCAAATGTGAACACTAATATAAATAAAAATAGAGTGGTCATTAATATTTTCAATTAGTGCAGATATGCTCGACCAAGCGTAAGCAAGGGGGTAAAAGTATTAACCGCAAGGTGTCGACCCCCAACGCGATCGCGTGTGCTATAAATTCAATTGCTTATTTTTAATATCAAAAATATTTTTGCGATATCAGATTTGCAATTTCTGATTTATGTTTTATTCGTGCAGAATTTTCTAAAATGAAAAATATAATAGGTGGTCAGAAAATATTATTTATAGTGCATTTACATCTTTGCACATAGGACGAAAAAATATTTTTTGATTAATATTATTTATTACTAACAAATTAATTTTTTAACTTGTGATATATAATTAAATTCAATAATCTTAGATTGAACAAGTTAATTAAACAATTTTTAATAATGTTTTTATTATTAAGTTTTCAACGTAGGTGAACGTTTTCATCAGAATATTTTTCATATAAAATATTACGTTGAAAGTTTAATAATAAAAACATTATTAAAAATTGTTTAATTAATTTGTTCAATCTTAGATTATTGAATTTAATTTTATTATTAATTACAACATAATAGTCGAGACAGACTTAAATTTTTATAAAATCACCGATGTGTTTTTTGGTTTCTTTTCACTAACTAAATGACTGACAAGGTAATTAGATAAATAACATAAAAAAGACACATCATCGAGTGTGCGATTTTGATCACAGTTTTCGGTACAGGAAAAACTTATTTTTAAATTACACAAATATGTCTGATTTTCTTTTCTATTATTTTACGAACTCCCTTTTATTAGGAATAAATAATATATTAACTTGATTCTGATAGTTGCAACCATCATTGTTAAACACTGGTGTACCTAAAGCTTTCTTAAAAATCTTAAAATTCCCCCCCCCCTCATATAAATATTACATGATATTACTGAATATAAATATATAAAAAAAAATATTTTATACAAAAAAATTAAAAATTAAAATTAATACAAATTTTAAAAAATTATATATTTTTTTTCTTGTCTTCTTCGAATTATATCGTCAAAATTTATAACAACCGTTAGTTCTTTTCCTATTGAAAGTATCGCTAGATTTCGCAATCTTGAATCACTCATTGTAGAACGAAGATAATTTTTAATTAACTTTAATTTGGAAAAGCTTCATTCACAACAGTTGTGAATGAAGCTAGTACTAGCAACACTGATGGCTATTGTTAAAAAAATTCTTTGTTTCTATGTTGGGAACAGAGTTTTCCAACCTATACTTTTGAATAAATATTAATAGTTCAAGAAGCCCTTTCTCGTTTTCCCAAAATGACTTTGACCATAAGTACCAACATTACTAATAATAAAATAGCATGCTATCTTTCATCTGATTGGATTAAACTAAGTCAATGTATATTATACAGAGTAACTAGGTTACTGGTTCTTTTAATAATTATTATCATTGATTCTGTTGATTACAACATTTTTATATTATTTAATAAAAATAAAAATATTTTTTTATAAAAAGAAGCAAAATGCCGCCCCTAACAATGTGCCGCCCGGGGCGGTCTGCCCCCCTCTAGGTACGCTAGTGTTGTTAAAACATTAACAAGGTTTCGGGGACAGAAACTCCACAGTTGATAGTTTCCTTTTAAAATTTCTTTTTAAAGAAAAAAACTCTAAACATAATTATACTAGAGAAAATTGTACAAAACTAAAGTTTCTTGTACTAAAATAAAAATTAAAATATATAAATTATCAACCCGTGCAATATTTCCTAGTTATTAATAAGTAATATTAATTCTAGTCTAAAAGATCCTTGAAAATAGTTTTTATTTTAAGTTGCGTAACTCTAAAGTGAACCTATTAATAATCTTGAAATTAAGCTACGAAATCGTTGAAATAAAACTACAAATTTCAAAATTTTGTTTCAACAACTACAGTGTAGGTAAGGATAAAAATTGGTATTTTAGTCCTTTGGTGTATAATATACTGCTGTATATTTTAGTATAAAAGCAATTTTAATTTATTTGGATTTTGAAATTCGAAGGACCGAAAGTTCTAGTTTAGAGATAAGTGATGGAACGGGTTAGTTCGTAATTTTGTATGTTTGAAAATTTTAGTTTAATTTGAAAATAGTTTTATTGTGTTACCGGGGAAGTAAAATTAAATTTAAGAAGCCTTTGGACTGAATTATAATTGCAGAAGATAATTTTAAAAATTCATATTTGCAAGGTCGAAAATTGAAAAGTTATTAATATATTTGGATAATTCTGTGATTTCGAGATGCACTCTTGGTATAATTATTAGGGTTGTATTGTGCCAATACTTTAGCTTTAGCTTAGTAAGTTTGCCGAACAACTGCCGACATTAAGGTACCCGGTTCAAATCTTAACTATTTTATGACCGTCTTCGTGTTTGGAAAGGCACTTAAAGCTGGAGGTTCAACTACAGTAAAACAATTGATAATATGTTCCAAGTATTTAGATATGGTGATTAGATAAGAATCATAAGTAATACCACAAGGGCATCGAAAATATTAGAAATTTCTTTTGTAGACTGGAGAAACGTATTTTCCAGAAAAAACGTCGAGCATATGAAAGTAAGAGTTTGAATATTTTAGATTGCTCGAGTGGCAATATTAATATTTGTTTACTGATATGCAAAGATAACAAACAAAATATTTTAAACAAAAATTGTTCCTTTCTTCATAAAACCACTAAAAAACAAACACATTATTTTACTAAGAACGGATTTTTTTACTTGCAGTTCAAGTTCTATAAAACTAAACGTAAAAATCAACTTTTAGTTACTTACAGGGATTCCCCGGTGTCTCTCATCGATTTCAATATCTGGTAGAGATCAAAAAATAAGAGAACCTAATTATTTTTAACTGCTAGTAACGGTTTTATTGGGTATAATCGCCCTCCAAAAATTACAAATAGAATTTTCATACAAAAGTAGTTTATATAAAAGAAATATATGTTATTACTTATTAGTTATAAAATGAAGTGTTTTGGCATTGGTTTCATTCAAATCAAAAAAACCCTTACACGAAAATTCAATGTTTCAGCGCGATTTTAGACGGTGATGACACCATAAAACCGTTTATTAGCAGCTATTTATCTCTTATTTTTCGATGTTCTACAACATATCCAAAATTTATCCAAATTAGATAGGGACACCGAGCATCCCCTCCTTGTTAGTAACATTTCATTTAATCGACATATTAATTATTAAAAAATCATTATCTGTAATGTGCAACTTAAATAAAAGATGATATCTTACAGTTAACTAAATTTAGAACTTTAACTGGAAGTGAAACGATTGGCCCTAAATATTCATTAGCTTGAAATTATTCATGACCATTCAATTCGCCTGTTAGCTGTCAAAAAATAGACAACTTGGCTATTTCACAGCCAACTAAAAAATCCTACTGGAAGGTATTCAAGTGAATATTTTAAACAAATTAAGTTTTTTTTTAGAAAACATTAAATTTTATTTTAAATGAATCACTTAGCGCCGATTTTTAATTTCATTTAACAAAAAATAATAGAATCAAATGGCTATTCTGACTATTCTATAATGACTATTCGTTGAATAGTCCCACGAATACTACTCGTAGTCCAAGTAGACATAATTAAGTATGTTATATACTTAATAAATACATTTTTTGCGTACACTACCAAAATAATAATTGTTGCTTTATATGGTAATAATGAATGTTTCGTATTCTTCTTTAGTTTATAATCATTGCAAGAAATTAATGGTATTTATAATGTTCTAAAACCCGTTTCATACCATCAATAAATAACTTAAGAATATTTTTCAATTATAATCAAATATAAATATATTTATATATATAATTATATATAATATATATATATAATATATTATATATAATATATATATATAAATCTATAATTTTATAGTTTGCATTAAACGAAATATCGCAGAATACAACCAAACACCAACACATAGTAATCTATCATTCGATCAATGACACCCCCAAGACAAATATATTTGTGTATATCTCGTGAGGAAGGGAGTACTGTAGTTACGATAATCCATCTGCTAGCCGTAAGCAGATAATCTCCCGGCTGAGCTTAACAGAAACCGTATAATATAAGCAATTATTTATTTTATCTATAAATGACAATTCTAGATTACAAGCAATAATATCCCAGAATAATCTCCAGTAGTGCGTATCTTAAACTTAATTTTATTTTCACTAAATTTGTAGAGAACCCTTTTACGGTAAGAAAATGTTGGTTATAGTCATGATAAAATATTAGATAAACGTTAAATAAAAATGATACCTAGTATATTCACAAAAGTGCTTTTCAATTTATAAGAATTCTCATTGGAATATAAATACAGAAAAGATGATATCTTTAAAGTAAGTATAAGACAACCTCTGCGTTTGCTGGAAAATGGATCGGTTAAGATGAAAAGTTGCAAACATAAACTTTTAATTTTTTCTTTATTCTAATCAAACTTTTATCCACAGAAAAATTTTCATAATTAAAAGATGAAGATGATGAGAAAGGCGCTAACAGATTATTACTAAAAACAATATACATAGATGAATTTTTTCTAAAATATCAAAAATGTTTATTGTCGTGTATATAGTGAAAATTTGACCAACTTTGAAGCAAATAACCGCATCGGAAAAGCAACTAGAAAACTAAACAATTTACCCAAATCGGAGCTGACTTTTTCGTCATATTGGAGTCCAATCTTAATTGAAGTCCACGTATCTTTTCCTCTATTTCAACATTTTTATTCGCATAACTGCACGACAAAAATGAACTTCAAGATTGACTGACATTAGCATTTGGCTTCCAAAGTATTAACCGTGAACTTATTATTGTTTACAAGTTAATTGAGTGATCACATTTTTTGTTCTATGCATTACAATTATTTTTCAGTAACGAAAATAATAAATTAAAAAATGGAAATGTTATATTTTTACTTAGGTTTAGTAGCATGAAATAATCTTAATAACGTAAATGAGAAAATGCTATTTGGACCGAGTAAAACTTTAATATTTTCGTTAAAGTAACTTTTGAAACATTTCTACATTAATCTGAGGACGTCATTTTCAAAGTGCTAGAAATAATTCATTATAATATTCCGCGTATATTAAAACAACTTCAATTACATGTCCTAAGTTATTCGGGATACCAAATTATTCCTCATAAGGTGAAAAATTAGCAATTATGAAGATAATCCCTAGAAAAAGTAGCTGTGTGCTAGAAGCTTTACTATTAAAATTATACGTAAATTAAAAAAAATATTATAAGCAAGTACAGAATTATTGTTTGTCAATATATATTTTTATGAAAATCGACAAGACAGTCCATCATAGAGCAGCATTTACATTACTCATGGGTTTTAAACGTGGATCGATTGATCGCAGTTACGACTTAATCAATTTTTCAACGGATCAGTGAAAGAAAACGAGACTGAATTTTTCATGAAAAAATATGTTGATGGCCATGCCGAACCACATCATTTACAATTGACAATATAGAGATGATCAATTTTATGAAAATAGAGAATATGCACTAGAAAAATGGTTTTCAATATAAAAATAATTTTATCCTTCTGATGAGAATTTACATTTTTAAAGAGTTTTTAATGTAAGCTTTCATCAGTAAATACATTTTCTAAGTTTACGTTACTCCCTTGAATGTTCAACTCAAACACCATTAATCAGTAAAGATACGAAGTACCTACTAATTAATCATTTCGCTATTAATACAACAAATTAGTGAAATTCCACATGACGCACTGCATTAAAATGATGACTCAACACTGAAAAACCAATAAAACCGTGCAATATAATATGATATAAAAGTTTGCAAGCATTGAAAAACAGACCTTTATAAAAAAAATTCCTGTCTATATCCCCCTTCCCTTCCCCAAAACAATCCGATAAATCAAATATCTGTGTAAGTACCTAGTGTAATATTAATAACAAAGTTTATAAATTTTCCGACTTAAAATTTGAATTATTAAATATACTTGGGAGAGTTCGAATAAGTTGAAAAACAAAGTTCCATAATTGTCAATTGTGTCATAAATTATTAATCGATATTAAGAGAAGTTCTTGATAGAGAAATGTATTAAAACGAAGTTTTTCATTTAAATTTAAGATCATTATTAGAAAATTCCGATTTATCAAATCAGCAGAATGCTACAGCCGCAAAATATAACTCGCATTACATTATGATATCGTACATGTCCGATCAACAAGAAGAAAAATTAAATTAGTCTTGTCAACGGACAAAAAATAATTTTAATTTAAATATTCAAACCTCGAGGAAATGTGGAAACAACGGTGACGATGTCAATGTACATGGATGGGTGAAATCCATAAAAAACAGCAGCTTCACACATATTATTCCACATTTGCCTGTCGCAAGCTGATTTTATTTTTGTCCAATTCTTTTTAAACATTTGAATTATTTATTATACTGTTACTTGTCCGTTAGGAATCCAATATGTGTCGTCATTCTTTCCAAAGTTATATTATTTCTTGTCATACCAAAAAAACCTCAAGTATGAAAATAGCTGTCAGAACACAAAACTTAAAATGTGTAATGAAGCAAATATTAGATAAATAAATGTTATCATTTTTTTTTTGTTAATAACAGATAAGATTATAATAATTTTATCGGGAAATTAATGAGTTCGTTAAAGAATTAAATGTGACTATAGAAATATCAAAGGTGATTTGAGCGAAATTACCCAAGTTCAATATAGTAACATGCAATGTTCTCTGGCACAAAATAAGATTCGTCTGATAGCAAAATGTGAGTAATAAACGAATCGATTTTGGGGGTATTCGATCTAGGTGGAATCGGAAAAGGATCGTAAAATACATCATTATGTTCGAACAAACCAATTGGAAACATGCTTACTTTGGAAAACTGTTCGCAAGTATTAAGTATTCTTATATAATTAAATATAGTATGTAGATAATAGCAAATGTTAAATATAAACTCTCAGGTTTAAATCCTGCCATAATATTGAAACTAACCAAATCATTCCTTTTCCGCATAGCATTCGCGTTAGGAATACTAATATCATCCAAAACGTAGAAATATTTTAACGTTTCCTACTTTTTCAATCTTAAAATGAATTATTATTGCAATCACGAAAACATATTTTAAAAACTAATACAAAACACAAAAAACAAGCATAATTTAATTGTTTGAAGTTTAACTAATAAACTCTAAACACGAAAAGACCACAGAAATATATTAAGTTTTCTTTTACTGCGGATTTGTGTCGCATGAAATTTGCTTTCGTTAATAACATTGGACGCCAGCTAGTCGTGGAAAACTTAAAGTAAACTCAAACTAAATGGGAACAAAAACAAAGCTTCACTTGGCAAATGAATCAAAACTTTGAGCAAATGAATTACCGGTACTTGCACAATAAATTAAATCAAGCACAACGAAACAAATTGCGAGTATTTAAAGGATTTTGTAAACTAGCTTTAAAAATTACAAAACCAGCAAAAGAAAAAAAAGGATGTCCGAGATAAAAGCTTGACAAATTTCCAAGGAATTAATGAAACGTTTTCTCTTTTAGTTTTGTTTCCCAGACAAAGTTGATAAAAATCGGCAGTGGCATTACTTTAAAGTGATTCGTAAATAATTCAGATTTGAAAGATTTTCCTTCTCAAATAAATTTTTAAATTTAAAATTAATAAGTTTGGTACCTAAATGTAATAAATAAACAAGAGTAATACATTCCAGAAGACTGATCTTAGATTACGACTTAAAAAGGCTAAAATTAACTATTGAAGAGTAATTCGGGATACTGATGAATAAAAAACCTGTAAAAATGTAAATTATTCACTCTGACTAATTTCTGACGAATGAGGCAACATCATCATCAATAAGAAATGTAAATAACTGCTTTTTCTATAATGCTGCCGATGACGTCTATTAATATCGAAATGTGCCTAAAAGGGACATCGTACTTCTAAGGATTAGAAGGAACATTAAGATTTGATTAGTTCATGACTTGGTCAAACATACATACTACCAAAAATTTCTTTCCAATGAGATATTTGCAGAAATATATTTTGTTTGGGCCTAATTAGTTCAACGCAATTCTTAATATCCTTTGTCATGTGGCATTGTGAATTATTTTAACGCAACTCATTCACGGTTATTAATTACTTAAATTCTCATTTAAAAATGTAATTTAAAATGTAAAAAGCTTTCGTTGAAGATATCAAAGTCACATATTTTGACTTTTTATATGCTAGTTGCAAATTTGAAGGTCTCCATAATTGAAAATAATTATAGTATTATGCTATCATGAATTTCTTTGCATGAAAATTAATATTCGTGAGATCGTAGAACATTTTTTGCATTTGTTATGGTTTTCGTCAAGATTCCATTGTACAGTATTTTACCTTTAAATTTAAAAAAATATTGAAACAATTTTAGCCTAGCATCTTGTTTATTGTCTCTGAGTCTATATAAATCGTACGAGTCAATTTCTTGGATTGTGTTCCTGTGTGTGGATCCGAATTTTTGTCTTCGATTACGAACAAAGACGTACAGCTTTTAAAAAAATGAAAATAGTTGAAGCGAGATGTTGTTGTCCACTGAGATCTTGTTAATCGAATAATAAATGCATTTTAAAGAATAATGTTTTTAGATCAGATTGCAAGTTTGCGCAATCCCTAAAAACAACAACGAATATTAGTAGTAGCAATTATGTTTTTTGTATTATAAAAATTCTATAAAGAAAACTAAATCAAAACGCGGTAAATATTTAGAAAGCAATGATGGTAGTCCGAAGTGGCAACGCATTGCTATATTTTTCCGTCAAATTTCCACCCTCAAGTTTTTGGAAATGGCTGCACCTTATGCTGCTAATATATTACAGTTTATCTAACTCTTAATCTGCAAAAACTGGGACGGCCTGGAAGGTATGGTATATCCCCAGTACTCCACCAGTTGTCAATTGTATTCAATATACCTTAGAGCAGGAATTCAAACATCAAAATTGCAATTTTTAAATAGAAACTCAATATAAACGTTAATTCAACATCTAATAGTCGTTCCTATTAGTATAAAACTTGTTTTATTTTTGGCTAGTGAGATCGGTCCTAAATGTCATTCAAACTAAAGTTTTTTGTAATGCAATTAAGTTTGATATAAGTACGTTTTTATACGTATACGTAATTTTTTTATACAATATAAAAGGTAATTGAACCTAGTAAATAGGAAAATCATGCGTTATCACATTCGATGGGTCATAGTATTTGCTATATTCAAAATACTATTACATAATTACATATATAGATAATGAAAAGAACATAAAACGATGCTTTTGCTTAGGTAATATATTTTATAATTTGAATTTAATTATCAGATAAATGAGTTTCGACAAATGGAATCGGACTATGCCATCTGACAAAATACCTCCATCATATTTATTATAAATTACAATTAACAAATTTGCCTAAAATTGGAATTGGAAAATCTATCGTTGCGCTGTGGTAGATATGATTCTAAAATAATTTAGTGTTCTGTTTACAATTTATAAAAAAAAGCGTGACACTCAAGCAAACCTCAAATTAGCACTTAAAATATGTGGTTCCTTGAAATATAAAAGAAATTCGCACGAAGAAAACGATGTTTTCACAAACAGTAAGAAATAGTAAAATGAGGCCTTTAGAATATATTTTTGCTAGATAGTTTGTGACATTTATGTGTATAATCTACTAGACCGGATGAAAATGCGTAGAACCGTTGTCGTAAGATCGAACAAGAAATTAATGATCATTCTGTAGTTGGAAGATCTTCCTTTTTAGAAAAAATTTAAAATTCAACAAAGAGTGGGCAGTAAGCCAGATAAACTAAAAAGCTCAGTTGATCTTGAATATTTTTCAATTTAAGAATATTTTTCCCATTTTATGCATGAATTTATGACATTTATAATGAAATAAAAAATTCCGACGGTCAATTTTTCATTGTGTTGTTTTTTAGATAAGATCAGAGAGATTCTCATAAGAAAGAATTCTCTCGAGTCATTCCGTATAATATAAATAAAAGCAATAAAGTCGATAAAACAACCTTGCCAAAAAGGCGACAAAAAGCTAAAAAATATCGACGGGTTTTTAACAATAAATAAGAATATTTTGGTTGCATTTTATCTTCGGTTTCTGCGCCATTAAATTAAAAGAAGTTCATAATAGCAATTTTCAGACCCTAATTTACAATGTTTCGAGCAAATAAAAGACTCAACTAAATCTACTTTATTGCTGTAATTATGATTTACAAAATCTTAATTAAAAAAGTAAACCAAGTTCACTTGCTCGTGTAAAATAAATTATTAAGTTTTTACTGCAAAATTGTTTCGTTTATAATTGAGAACTAAATTTTGAAATGGCGTTTTTAATCCGATGGATTACAATCTGCATGAACGTATGTAGTTTTCCGTTAAATAAAGTATATTGTGGTGAATAAATATTGGGATTAAACATGTTGGGGATCGATAATAAACTTGGATGTGCTTTATAATTTTCTAGTTAAAATTTACAAATGAGAATGCATGTTATATTATTAGGCCACGAGTATAATTAAATCGTGATAAGTGAACCGATAGGATAATAATTACAGGTTGAATGTTATGTAATGTATCACACAACAGGCAGAAAAAATTTATATGTGCTTTTTTGAGGAAAACTCAAAGACTTCCTGCTTTTACTCGCAAAGTTAATTCAAAAATTTGTAATCATTGCATTCTTTGCCCAGGAAAATCCCTAGGTATGGAAGTGACCTATAAGTAAAACTTCTTCGAGTTGTCTTTCAATGCACCCGGAAAATCCAATATATCTACCGCATATAAACCGACCTCAAAACTCGTAGAATTCCGGGACAAGTTAGCCGTAAAGATAACAGCGTTGTTTTAATGCAGACTGAAAATTCTTCGTCATGGAAACTTGCCAAATGTCGAGTGCAGATTGCTGAATATTTCATCAAACATTTTTTGAATTTGCAAGGTAACACCATTACCTTAACTTTTATTTGTGCCTTCCATTCAAGTTTTCAAACGAAATTTAACTCGAGTCGTAAAAATATAACGGTCTTGCATCGATCGCAATTATAGAATAGGTAATATCTAATGGAAATTTAAAAAACTGGGTGTTGAAGAAACGCAGTTCGAATCTACTTAATTAGTATCGTTAAAATTAAAAGGCGGCAATAGCAATAAACCAAATTTAAAGTTTGATAAAAAAAACCTTCCATCCAATTTTTCAATTTTCTTAATTAAGTTGGCACTTTCTCGACAAGTGTTTAATTAAAATAAAATTAATTAAAAAATAACAAAAACAGTGAAAATTGATCGCACTTTAAATCAGTCACCCGAAGAAATTCAAAAGCTGCTAATGTACTTAAAAAGGAAACATTTCTTTGTATGCGAACCAAATGATTTACGAACTAAGTTTTCGCACTGTTCACGATTTTATCTAAGAAAATTATGCTTTCTGGTAACGTATGTGTAAATATGTATGACTAATATTATCTTAGCATATTTTAAAGCAGACTTGGCGTTCAAAATTCATACCCAAAAATTTTGTAAGTACTAAATCACCTTTTATCAAAAAGGTAGATAAGCACACGCTTTTAGAATGTAATAAATGACCTATATATTTGGCACAATCGTAGGTATATAAAGAAAAGTGATAACAAAACCCGAAAAGCATTTTCTCAAACACAAAATTGTTCAATTAAAAAAAAAGAAATCGACAACAATAAATCAAACAGAGATAATAAATTTAATAACACAATGAAAATAAAAATGCAATTAAATTTTTCCTAAATTTATAAATAATTACTAGGAAAAACTATCATAAATAACGCATCGTGTAAGTTTAATAATGTAAAGTTAAAGGTTACAAAAAATTGAACCTCGCGTGGAATATTTACAACATCCATAAAATATACTTTTATATAGTAATCAAGGCAAATGTGAACGTCTGGGTATTTTCCGGGCATTTTAAAACCTTGCTTCTAATAGTAGCCTTAAAGTTAGAAAAATACGGGGAGAAACAATCCTTTTAAAGGATCTAGTAAAACTCGACTAGTTTTATACTTCAATTTATATTCTTTTCAACTATCATAGTATCAAATAAATCTTAGTCAGATGAGCAGGTCAAATTTTCGAGCTATTAGAGAAAAACTAAGGTAAGTAGTGTAAGTAAGTTCATATCAAAAATTCAATTTCGAAAATTAATGTTTTACCGTGTATGTTAAAAAATGTGAAGCCGATTTACTATTTAGATGACAAAGTAATCGGATTAGAAATTGGTGAATTTAACATGTGGAAAGCTTAATAGCGAAAGCAGTGTCAGCTCTGAATTCACATGAAGTAAAATAGTTCTCCCATGTGGAATGCACAAAAAGTACAGCCGACTATAGATTAACATTTTACAAAATGGCACAAAAAATTCTTAAGACTTTTACCGCATGGTTTGTTTGTAAATCATTATTGAATAATATGGCTCGACGTGACTTCTGCAGAACTGGAATAGCCGAGTTGGCAATGCCAGCATTTGCAACTTAGCGCGATATTGAAAAATAAAAAACCAAACTTAAAATCTTCAGCAAAGCATAAATCCAATTTATAATAAATTGCAGTTGATAATTAATGACGACGGATGGTAAGAATAAATCATTTTTAGCCAATTTTGACGGTTAGCATGTTAACAGTGTTGCAGTACTACTGCATCGCAGATGCTATTAAATTGATATATTGTATTGCAACTATTTATATTTTATCTACATATATTCAAACCAAACATAATATTAAAATAATAAATTTTAACTGTTAAGTAAAGAATACATACTTACATAGAAAAATAATATTTAAAAAAGAATAAAAACGACAATAATTCACATTTAACAAGTTTGGACTTAGAATATTTGAATAAACAAGAAAATGAATTTTGAAAAAATTACGTTATAAAAATGATAAAAATTTAAAATAAAAACTTTGTAATACGGTATTAAAATATTATTCAAATATTTCAAGTCCAAACCTGTTAAATGTGAATTATTGTCGTTTTAATTTTTTTTTAAATATAATTTTCTATGTATAAGTATGTATTCTTTACTTAACAGTTAAAATTCATTATTTTAATATTATGTTTAGTTTGTTTATTTTAACATTGCATACTTCCACACTATAGACTTAAAAATTCATTTTTAGGTTAATTTTCTACTCAGATATTTGGTTATAACATTATTTTTATCAATATTCTATTCATTTATAGCTAATTTTGACGGTTAGCAGCTTAACAGTGTTACGGTACTGCATCGTAGATGCTATTAAGTTAATATAATATTTTATTGCAACTATTTATATTTCATCTTCAGATATTTGGTTATAACATTATTTTTATCGATACAGTGTTGCGGTACTGCATCACCGTAGATGCTATTAAATTAATATATTTTAATTAAACCATTTATATTTCATCTTCAAACATTAGGTTTTAATATTATTTTTATCGATATTGCAACCGCAATTATCTTAATTGGAATAAAATATAAACTCGAATTGTAACCGAATAACTAAGTTACTTAAAAACCAAAAAGCTTTACTAATGACAAATACAGCAAATAAAGCTTTCGGCACATAACGGCTCATTGAACAAGAAAAATGCAGCATTAGCTAGCACGAGTGTGTGCATTCATTCTCAAATCTTAAAAGAGCATTTACGTCTTAAAAAGCTCTATCCGATTTAGAGAAAGAGATTTCAAGTCTTATTGTCCATTTTATGAAAGATAATTTGGAAAAGCGAAGAGATTTCGCCGTAGAGAGCGCGTTCACAATATCTTCAGCATCACAATACTGAGTGATAGTTTAATCATGAAATAATGTGCATGCACATGACTAAGCCGAAACAAAACTAATATTGATATCAAACGCAATTTCAACATTAAAAGAAAAGCAACTTGAGATTTCCGTTTGTTATTGGTTATGCCGCCTTAGATGATATAATTTAGGTCAGAAATAAATAAACCTGCTTGCAAAATCTTAGTAATCTAGTCGTTCTAGATTGCTATCATCACTTGCATTAAGGTAGTAAACTAACTTCATTAGTGTTTCAAACAATATTAAACCCTAGAAGATATATGTAAGGTACCTTGGTATGAACGTCGCAAATTAACATTAACAACTTTGTTGTCAGGATCCAGACAGGCAGGTATACAGAAACTTAATGAAGAGAAATTAGGTAATATTAAAATTAATGGTCAATTTAAATCTTGTAAAAAGTTAGCAGTTGAGGGTGGTACATTTGAAAGGGAACGTTTGTAAGACTAAGCCAAGGCAAAGCTTAGCCCTTGCTATGTGATCCCTTAAATGTTAAATACTAAGAGATATCTATTGAATTATACGGAATTTTCATGTTGAATCAATACTTCATTGTCTTCTAAGAATTACAGATCAAATTGCATGTTCTCAAACTGGGATTACTGTAGATTAAACATGAGACGTGAGTCAACAATTTGGAATAATACTTACAAGTCAATTTCGACCACTTAAAAATTGCACGGCAGTGAGGAAAAGCTTAAATTATAAAATTTACGAAACAAATCGTGGAAAATACCCAAGTGTAGCAATGCTACATGTATAACCAAGTTAAGTACTTAGTCAATATTAAACAAACAAAACAAAGACGGCGTCGACTTGGAGCATAGTAAATTAGGTCATTGTCGGATGATACATAATTAGGCAGATAAACACTTAAAAAAATGGATTAGCATTTAGTAATGCTTACCATAAGGCGTACCTGTAGCGTATCCAGGTTCGGAACTTGAATCGTCGTCGGAAAATGATAACTGTGATTGATGATATTCAACATAGGCCGCATGATGATGATGATGAAAATGATGAGGAACGGCGTATTCTACGCCACTAGAAGCTGCATGCCTACTTCCCAAACGAGTCAGCGTATTTCCGGCCGATAAAGTACCACTTTGTGGTCGACTTCCGTGAGCTGCACATAAAATAGTAGCCAAAGCTCCCTGAGGACCGACATTACCAAGATCTAAAGACGGTCTTCTCGAAAAACTAGCAGCTACATCAAATTCAGAAATTTGGGCGTTGTTGTTGGAATTTACATTCGTATTGTGTGTACTAACTGCCGGCCTCTCTTCTACGGTCGTAGGAACTGTTTGAAGCGTATGACTACCCGTGGAACCGTTTTGATTCCTTCTAGGACTACGTCCACGGTCTGTGGCAGAAACTGCCGTTGCACTCCAATAACCCCATGCCATTTTATTATTAATAAATTTTCTAATTACTTAAGGTGCAACTCGAATACTTAAAAGTGATATTACAACGTTAATTTACATTTACAAATCATACTACTACAAGTTTGGTTATAAAACTTACGACACATTACGAGCTGGTGTAATTATTTAAATAATATTTATTTAGAAAAACACGGAAAATTAATACAAATTTTCATTTAACCCGAAAATTTAATAGTACCTACTTGTTAGGTGTTGTAATTTTTAAAAACATACAACATAATACATCGTTGTTTCATTTTAAAATTTTATAAAGCACTAAATTGTAATTTATTAAGCCAAAATTAACAAAACCAATTAGCTAATCGCCAAATCGCATCGGAATAATAAAATGATTAATAATTAATTTAAACTTTTTAACAATTAATTCGCAATAAAAATCATTTAGTTCGTTCATATGTAAATAAATTAAAATATAAATCACTCGAACAACACAAACACCCACAAAAAAGTCGCGGAAAGCAGCAATATTTCGATTACTCTTATGCAATACTAAAACTGAAAAGGGTGTTAAGGTCAATTTAGGATTTCAGGCTAGTTTTAAGCGGGCAGGTGGTGAAACTGAACGATAGCGAACGATACTAAAAGCAATGTTGCCGGAAAACGTTTGAAAATTAGAGGGTCGTCCGGAAAACTCCGGGAAATGTCGGTAAATGAAGGAAACAAAAGCTACGTAGGCAACATCGAGTGAAAAACTCTGGGATGGCGATGGTGGCGCCATAAATCGATAGTATTCTCAACTTCGAAGAACGTTTCAATCCCTATATTGCAATAACACTTTCCTCATAAAAGTAAAGATGTTCATGCATAATAATTTAGTTTTAAATTTATATAAGTTTTAAAAATTAAAACAGAATGAATATTAACTTCGCGATTTCAAGTAGCTATATTTCTTTCTAACAATTTCATTAAAAAATTAAAACTTGGCGAATAAGTTATTTATAACCTCCAAAGCCATAAAAACAATATCTATTTTTATATTAAACCATCCACTGTATCAGTTAGGCAAACTTGCCTAAAGGTAAATTCATAAAATCTACTTTTAATGTATTTCAATCAGAAATATTCCATTTCTTAAATAAACAAGAGATCACTCTAAATCCTGTTTTTCCTGCTTTTACAACGTTCTAAGGAATATTTCCCCGCAGGGAAAGAGTTAATATTATAATAAATTATTATTACAGCTCATTAATATAACTTATAAACAGTTATATTATAACACCCATAAAGCATAGATAATGAAGATAACATTTTGTTGAAGTTGTAGTGATTTTTCTAAATTAACGACACTCCTTTAAACTTTGCCCAATTTCAAAAGAATATTTTTTAAGCGCGCGCCATACAAATTAAAATTAAATCGAAAGAGGCTTTAAAAAGTTTTCGGATTAAACATTTTTACATTTCTTTCCAATTACAATAAATTATAAAATAATATTAATCGACTTAGGGAAATAGTTAAATTTCAAATGTTTCAGCGAGATTTTGCTTTAGATATTATTAGGTATTTGTTTTATTGAAATAATTTACAATTTCGACCGAACATATTTGCAACTTTACGCTAAAGATAAGTTTCCGTTTACTAAAAATATTTTCATCTCGATACGGCACAGGTAATTTCCGGTTTCAGTAAATGTTAAAAATAAATTTAAAAACAATTAGCATTTATAACGTAGGTAGATTTGCTATCTAAATTAATGCTTTCGCTGGCTTTCCAGCATGTAATGATATAAAAACTAAACGTAAAATGTGAACTTAGGTTTGAAGGTTAGGTTGTTTATGCGAGGTTTGTCTACGTCTTAGTCGGCGTCGTGCATAAACCAACCTACCAAGGGCCACGCTTGTACCTTGCGAAAATAACAATTGTATATTGTCCAGTCGAATAACTACAACCTCATTTTGAGGGAAGCTTAAAGGGAAGAGCTTAATTAAGTGTTATGCAAAAAATTGTAAAAATTCATTTAATTTCTCCCCTGGGTTAGTGCTGACAGTATGTCGCAAGTGTATCTATATCTGTTCAAATACATTTTGAATAAGAAAGAAATTCTACTGGTGAAGAAAGGCTAAACGGTCTAGCGCTCATGAATATTCATAGGAATATAAATTTTGATTTCGTTATTATAATAAATAATTTTGCGAATAAGAAAGAAACGAGCTTAACTTTTTATGTAATGTTTCTTTTAAATAAAAATAAATTAAATAATAAATATTATATTGAGTTAAGTTTACAAACATTTTTTAAATAAATTTAGAAAAATAAGATATTGAAAAAATTTGTTTGTAATAAAAATTCCCGGAAAAGGAACCCCCGAAAATTTTACTTTTCATAAGTGCCCCCTCCAAAATGAAATCCTGGTTACGGGCCTGCATAGTATAACACATCATTGACCGTAGTGTCAAGTTTTATTCTATACATCTTAAATTTTTGGATTTTTTTATTTTATAATTTTTTTTATGTACAATCCGTCCGGTACTATTCACTTCGTCATTCACAATACAATACTGAAAATGACTCTTTACGGTATCCTAATATAAACGTCAATTTTATTGTAATTACTTAAAACTAATGAGTAATATCAATGTTAACATTAATTTAACAGTATTGAAATTATTAATAGTAACGATATCTGCCGGAGTATCGTTTTCACTAAAATCGTTGCTTTCAATTTTCGCAAATTAATAAATTTTGTTATGGAGATTATTGATGTACCATAATTTTTTGGCAGTCAATTAACCAATGCGACTTGTTTCGTTTGATTTGATTATGCGAATTATCTATTTTTTAGAAATGAATGCATTATTCTATTAAAGCAAATTAGTGAATTATTTTAGGAAGTTATAATGACTTTGCAGCGCACAAGAACCTGCTCTGAAGATACTATGATGTAGTACTATATGTACATACAGGTATTATATAATGAACCAAAGATACGATATTGCGCAGATTATAAATTCTTCATGTATCGTATAAGCACATTAATTATCCAAATGGAATCCGTGTCTATTATAACATTGGTTCTAGACAATATGATATTGCATACACCGTCACTCTCACGTCACATATTGCTTAATAATCAATTACAAAAATTGATTTCCTATCATCAAAGCAATTTTACTTCATCGTAATCGTGATATATCGATAATTAGATCCTACCTATTATTATAATATAATCTATATAATCGAGTATCTACAGATAGCGCTTTTTTCTAGTTCCAGCTTTCCTATGCCTCAGACATAGGGAATCAGTTTAACTCCAGGTTCCGAACCGCAGAAAATATACATACATTACATTACATATAAGTTATTAAAGCGTATTTAATACCTCAACGATGTTGTCAGCACTTTATTTGAGAAACACTGGGTAGGTGGTGCTGTTTTTTGATGATAGGTACCATTTATTAATATTTTCTGTTGGTTCTAGTAATATTTGGTAATTCTTTTAATTATGTATACACCTAAAACTCCGTTAGCTACAACACTGCATGTTAACAAACTTTGTAGTTTATCTGCGGTAATGTGTTGTAAAGACGATACTTTACAACAACGGCCAATAAATTTAGCCCCTTGATTATCTAATGATATTAACACCATGAGCAAATGTTATAATGAGGGTGCGTTCCATAAAAGACAAATTTTTTATCGCCCTTTTAAAACCGTTTAAGGATTTAGTAAAAACCTATTACAAAAGTGTAGGTTCCTACATAATTTAAATATTTTCCATTCATATTTAAAAAGGAAACTCCAATAAAAATATTCTAATGCCACCTGCCCTCTTGAGTACTTCGCAAAATAAAAATTTCAATAAATTCAATTTAAAATTACGTGTATCAACAAATTTTGAATAACAAAAACTATTCGGTTGTAAATTGAATTTTCCGATAACCAATCTCAATTTTACGATACGTGCATAAAATTTTCGAAAACATTTGTTTAATCTTATAATAAAACGAAAATTTATTATTAGATAATACAAAAAGATATTCAGATTATAATCGATATTTCTATCCAAGTTTTACATTACGTATAAGAAAATCTAATGTCGCTAGCCCAATATTATACGGAATATAGGATTGCATATCCTATAGGATTTTTATAGATTTAATTTGATATAAACAATTTCAAAGTGATATTTTACAATAAAATTTCATATAAACATAAAATTTATGACAAAATCGGTATGTAATAAATAATTTAAAGCAGATTTACATTCGGTGAAAAGTTTTATATTGTACAGGGTGTTTCTCAAAATTAATTGATTTTACATATCGTTTTGAATTTTTAGGTATTCAAGAAAAGTAGTAGATATAAGCTGTTAGAAAATAAAAAAAAAATTTAGAAAATAAGAAAACTTGTTAGTTTATTTTTCGTATATTTCTTTTTACAAAACAGCAGTCAGTTTAACGATACTAATATTCTCGTTTATCCTGTAACTGTAATTCGGTCTTTAATAAGTTTAAGCTATATTTTCCATTCCAGTTCGATATAAAATTGTTGATATGCGTTATTTGAATTAAAAATGTCTTTGATGCGTACATTTTTATAGACCAAACGTCGCATCGGAAAGTTGTTCTTTAAAAAGTTACACTTTAATTCGAATGATACAATATCCTATTGATCTCATAAACAATAAATACAAGGTATTTCCAGAAAAAAGTTTTACAATGTATTATTTTGATTAATTATATTATAATGATTTATTAATGATATATTATTTCTCAAAGAGATGTGAAAGGTTTTTTTTGGAACACCTATACATTGTAAATTTGTAATTTACAAAATATTATAGAATATAATATAAACAACATCAAGGAAAATTTGCACCACAATCTGTCAGTTACAAGGGTTGTGGTTGTGATTCATAAAAATGTACTGAAATAGCAAGTATCTCGAGAATTAATTAAACTTTTAGGAGATTTGCGGTTTATAAGAAGCATAAAGTGCGCATAAAGGAGGGATTTAGTAGTTTCCAATAATGTCAAAAGTTTTACAAAGTGTATATTTATTTATAATTTGAAAGACTTCCCAATTTGGATTAATTCAAGATTATTAGTTTCTGCAAGGTAAAGAAGGCACTCTAAAGATTAAAATTGGCAAGTCCCAAAAAAACCTGCATTAATCTTAATTGTTTAGAATAAGCAACTGCAAATAAAGCATTCTTAAACGTATCTTTTGTTTAACATAAATTTGGTGGTGTTAACAACATCGAATGTTTAGTCCTACCATCTGTAATCCTAAAATCTATTCCAATGCAAATGACGTTAAGATTTCCCAATAATAAATAATACAACAAATATATCGAAGCTAATCTAGAACATTTTAGAAATTTGTCTTTCCAGTAACAAGCACCATAATACCACAAATGATGAGCATTTTATCATCGATTTCATGCAACTGACATATTTTAGTAGTAAAAAGTCGAATAACAAAATGTTGATATTATTTGAATGAATCTTCAAATCGGAAATCCATTTCGTACAGTAACAAAAAAACACAAATAAATCAGGATTATTTTTCACTGACATATTTTTCGGTGTAATTAATTAAACACATTGTCTGGTGTACAGAGTGTTCCCAAATTATATTTTATAATATATTACCGCTTTATTCTTGCTAAAAATTAATTAGTGTTTAGTTGTATGGCCATAATTTCGCTTTCTAAACCAATTCCAAGAGTAAATTTTAATCATTTGTACTATGCCAATTATAGAAATAACACCAAACTTTCCTGACCAAGTTTGTTCAACAGGAACTAATTATAATTGGTTTGTATAATTGCAGATGTATTACTGTAGTGTAGTTAAATATCTTTTCAGTAAATTTGTAACATGTAAATTTATAATAATGTTTTTGAATTATAGATTAACTGCCGGAATTTCCTTCTACATATTAGTTAAGTACTAACTTAAATTTTGTTATTCAGATAATATTATGTATACTATTCTCTATTCAATAGAGTGAAAACTTAGATGTATTACAAATTTACATAATAACAAAAAGTATTATAAAATTAAGAATAACAAAAGCAGAAAAAAAATTTCGTCTGAAATGATTTTAATTGAAATATTTAATTTAGCAGTTTTGTTTGCGTGCTTACAAAAACGTGCATTATAAAAAATACTAGTATTTAAAATTTAGCCTATTTAGCTTTCATTAATTTTTTGAAAATCAGTTTTACGTTCATTAGAAACACATTTACTACCATTTACTCGCTTGGGTGTAATCAAAATATTTATAATTACGACTGCAATCGTGATTGAAATCTCTCTTGGGGTCTCTGTCTATTGTATTGTGAAATGAGATCGTTCTTGGTCGCTCAAATCGCAGTCTTATTAAATAGAACTTCATTATTAATATGAAAAATTTTTAAATTTTCAATTATATGAAATAAAGCAATCTTTTTAACCTTTATCATTTTAATTTAATTTAAAAAACAGCCTAGATATATCTTTTTTCTTCTGCCATTCTATGCTATTGTTTAACTCGGAATACATTGAAAATTAAATTTAAATAAAAAACGAATTCAGCTATTGCACGGAATTGTAATTTTAGTTACGGGACGAAAAGCAAATAAATTATTGCATGTACGTTTACAAAATAAATTTAATAACGTGTTTTGTTGAAATTAAATTCATCATCGTACAGTCGAATTCAATATAATTCAAATGTTGAAAAATTGAACAGTGCTACAAAAAGACCTGTCCGAGTATTAAAATAAATTTTCAGTATTTATTTTGTAAATGTTATTTGTTGAAAAAGGAAAAAACTATATTTTGTCCACTTACGCAGAAATTCTCGTTGTCCGAACAGACGGAACGTTTATATTAAAATTAATTTGAATTAGAAATTCTGTAAGGGAATTTTGTATAAATAACGAAAATTGGCAGTAATAATCACGTGTCAAATTTGTTTAATTAATAATTGCCAAGTTGTTGATAGCAACAACTTTATTAGTTCACAATGTGCTACAAGACTTAATTAATGATTAACGTAAGTGAGTGAAATGCTCTCGAGACTTGATATAATTTAATAATGAAAATTTATGTTAAGCATAGCCAGATGAAAAATTTCACTTAATATAACAGACATACACAATAACAAACATCTGAAAAACTTGATCGATAACCTTGATTAAGAAAACTTGAGTATTCCATTAGCGAACTGGTATTAATTTCTATTATCTACCTTCATAAAGTATAGAAACTAAAGAATTTATGAAATAAGAAGTCAATCATAATCAACATCCAGGTTAGTTGCTATATTGCTATAAAAAACTAAAACATGAAGAACGTCGTTTAATATAATAAAATAAGTGTGACGTGGATATTTTATGTCACCCAGAGTAGCATTAAATCATCATTTCGCCCAAGAAAAACTTCAAATATGTGGTCTGCATTACTTTTGGGAAATGTCAAGAAAATTAAAAAAAAAACTTTCTATATTAAACGAGTAAAATTTATATTTAAATAAAATAATAGTAATTATTATAAAATTTTGAAAAACTGAAGAAATTAAATTAACTATACCCCATTACACTATTTAGAAAAACAAATCTCATCAAAATTAATTCAGTAAAATTAATTTTCACATAATATTGTATTTCAGTAATGGATCTTTGAGGCAATAGTATGATTAAAATATGTTTTTATTTGCACGTCCCTATGTGTAGTCTTACTCATTTTAATGAGCAGTAAATATTCTTAAATTATGAAGCCCTTATTTCTCCAAAAGTCTGTATAATTTAAAATTCTTATCAAATTTAACAGTTAATTTTAAGCAGTTTTAATAACGTTTTTTAATGGACAAATTGATAATAAAAACTAATATATTCATATATTTTTTAATTAACGTTAATTAATGAGATGGTCGATAGTTGCCATTACTTTCACCGACGACGTATAGCTCTCAGCTTCTAAAATTTTGGCTACCCCTGTTCTGTATTATGGAATTTATTCATATTGATTTATACATAAAATAGATACAAAGGCATTTGCAACAGGTAATATTTTCTCAGGGTATGTCAACTCGGTTAAAAGATTCAAACATGTTTGTCGTATTTTCTAATTTTTTATTTATAATTCACCTTCCCTTTTTTTTTAATTTATTCACAATTTCGATAGTTTCAAATTAAATTATTGTAATTTTTAGATAAATTAATTTTGAAAATATATATTATGTAGGTGCATTCTAAAATCTAATTATCCAAAATGATTTTTTTAAGCATTTGGAATTATTCGCAACAGCTATAGTCTGTTACTGCGATTTTTTTGAATGAATTTTAATCATAGACAGAAATAAGGAAGGACTACCCTCAAATTTAACACTAGGCCCCAAAAGCAACTATTTTATTATATTTATATATTTCTTACAGTGACTAGTTTAAAATGAAATACAAGTCATTATTTCTTACTTTTTTAGTACATTTTATTGAAACGAGTAATGGAAAACCTCTTAATTTAAAGAATATGCCATGCTAAAGCATTTATTTCTTTATTTAATTTGCAATACTCTGGGTCGATCTAAAGGCTATTACGCCATTGTCCCTATAAAGTGACTCTAATATTTCTGTGCGTTAGTCAAAAGGCCGCGTCGAAATGTTCTACGCTATTATAATCCTGTTATTACCATTATATGAAATTCAAAGTTAATCTGTTATTGAAACCCTCAAAATTACATATCTATAATATACTCATATAGTGTAATCGTAATAAACCATTTACTTCTCGATATATGTTTTATCGGAATTATTAGTTTTAAATTTTCTCTTTTGGTGTTCTTTCCGTAACATTTTGCAGGCTTTTCTAAATATTTCAATATCAATTGAAATATTTTTTAATCTATTTTTCAATATTTATCCATTCTATTCGTCGTAGCTCCCCTTATCTTGTCATTCCAAGTCTTTCTCGGTCTTCCTATTGTTTTCGCTTTTGATTTTCTTTGTATGCTTCTTTCATTATATTTTCAAACTCTTCCTAAGCTATTTGTTTTTTTCTTTTATCCTAGTCATTTTTCTTCTGCTTTATTGTTCCACTTTTTAATTCAAGATAAATATTGACTATTTTTTCATCTTCTACTATTTTGTCCTTTCCTTTATTTCTTCTGGCAACCATGTCGTTCTTTTTTTAAATTTGTTTCTAATTGTTGTTAACCCACAGATTTTTCTTGTTCATTCCAGTAAATTAATCTTATATTTTATCCAACTTTCTTCTATATGTTGTCTGTTACTTTGAGTTCTTTAACCTTTTGTTCTATTGCTACTTGATACTTTAATCATAATTCCTTAAAATTGGTAGAACTAAATTTCTATTATTCTAAATGCCACTGTCAACCCCTAACAACAAAGTAATTCTTCGTAAGGAAGAAATAACTTTTATTATGTCATATTTTAATAATTTTCATTCTATTTTTATTTTTCGTTATTAATTTAAAATTTTATGTTAGTGCTATTTTTTTTCAGCGTAGTAGCCAATGATGGCTACTTCGTATTATTTATCCACCTATCCAGAGACCACTTATCAAAGTGGTATCATGTACAATATACAACAAAAAATCTGTGTTTTTCTTAAAACTAAATCTTTTACCTCGTTGACGGTAAATCAAAAAAACTATAAATCCAATTAAAATAACCAAGGTACTAGTATTTTATTCAGAAAATCCGTTTGCGATTCCACGGGAAATTTTCCTAATTGAATATGTCCTTTAATATTTATTCACAACAAAAGAACTAATTAAAGACATAAATATTTTTGATTTTTATATTTCAGACACATATGTTTCGAGTCAGGCACAGTCAAATTTTTGTACACCGATCACTGGTGTGCAAATGGAAATGTGAAGAAATTTGAAAAAAATATAGGAAATTCCGAGATATACTATAGATGAGCTTTTTTTATTGCTCTACTTTTTCCTGCTCAACTTTTAACCATATCAAATAGGGCAGAAGGGAAATCCTAGAAAATCTTATTAAGAAATTCACGGGAAATCTTATAAATATAAATCAGGTGTATAAAAATGTGTATTGTGATTCTCCCCTCGCCTAAGGGTAATTTATAATTAAAAAAAGTATAATTGTTTCAGTGGATTAACAATTATATAATTTAAGAATTATAATTGTTAAATGGTGATAGATAAATTATGCATGAATATTTATTCAAACATCAGTCAATTTAAATTTTTGTCACCCTAGTAGAACATCGCAGGAGTTGACAATTTATTGTCCTGTTTTCTTATATAATAGTATATTAATAAATATACAGTTGTAAAACTTGAAAAAAATTCAAATAACCTCAAAATTGGTTTGAACTTAAAAAAATTTAATTCATAATTTTTAATAAAACATATTTTTACATTATCTAATTTCTACATATTTAAAATTAATTATAAATCACAAATCTTAGTAATCTGAAAAAATCGATTCCACGGGTTAACATTATAATAGCAGTCCCAATTGAACTTACACAAATTTTCACTTAAAAACTAAACTGAAACATTAAAACAATTATTTATGATTATTTATTATTAATATTAATAATTTAGTTGCGTAACCCTAGTTTTTAATCACTGCCGCACAACGTCGCATCCACGTCGAGTCCACTAAACGATTACATAACAGGAATAGCGAACTATGCATTTCGGACAACATGCCAAAGTTCGGTATTATTTTTTGGTTTCGCGTTAGATACAACTCGTTTTATGATGTTCAATAGGATTGAGGTCAGGAAACTATGCAGGGCACTCAAAAACCGCAATGTTATTGACGCGAAACCATTCTTTGGCAACCCTGTTAGTATGTTTAAGGTCTTTGTCCTGTTGGAAGACCCATTTTTGCAACATTTTTTACGACAGCATCACGTTTTACAAAATATTTACATATAAATGTTGATCCATGATCGCATCAATCTTGTATTATGCGTCCTGAACCATGGTAGGAGAAACATCGCCATATCATAAGTTTTGATCTTTCGTGTTTTACAGTTTTGACTGTGTATTTTGGCTGACACTCTTATTACATGGTCGCCTAACATATTGCCGGGAACCAGTGCCACCATATAAAACGATTTTTGACTCATCTGTCCATAATGTTGCGCTATTTGTAAACAGGCCAATGAATACGTTTTTTTAGGAATTCTAAGAGTTTTAATATGTGTTTCTTTGTATGAAGTGGCTTTTTTCTGAGACTTCGTGCAGCTAATGTTGCTTCTAGGGGCCTTCTTCTTACAGCTATGTTGCTTAACGACAGATTTAATTCATTTTTTTATCGGCCATAGAAATTGCTGCTTCTTGGCAAGTCTTACAATTTTTCGATCAACTTTAGGCGTTGTTTTCCTTCTACCACCTCTCTTTTCAATTTTTTTACAAAGTTAATAGCATTTGATACCATTTTTGCCAAACACAAAAGAATACTTTTAGTATCCTTATAAGATTTCCATTCTCTCCTGAACTTAATTGTCAGATTTCGTTCTTCTACAGTGCAATGTTTATTACGACTCACTGTTTCGTTAAAATACAAATATTTTAATTATTTAGAAAAGAATACATCATAAGTAGATACTGAACTTACTTTTTTAATCAGTTTTATAAAAAAATATAAGATCTTCAACAAATTACTTTAACGTCAATTTAACACTGCTATTTTAATGTTACTGCAGAATTGTATGAAAAAAGATATTTTTTAGGATCAATCGGCAAATACGAATTGCAGACATTCTTCATATTCTAATATCACTACATTGTAAAATGTGCCCACCTTTGCCTGGTAACTTTGTACAAGCAAACTAAAAGGGATATCTATATTATAATTCTGTAGCAACCGTGAATAACTAGGTAAGTCCATATTTTGTGAAAACTAGATATCTTCACTTCCATATTCAAAAAAGCAATATTTTGTGTGTGAATAAGTAAATAAGTCAATTTGTAATTATTTGAACCAGCTAACCAAATGTGAAAAAAAGAGACAAAAATCAGAAAATACCCAGAAAAAAAAATACAGAAGTTACGAAGAGAAAAAGTGAAACATATCCAATCAATAAGAATAAGATGAATAGGACACTGAAAGTTGAAGAGATAATAACGATTAGTATAATAAAATAAAAAGACCCCGAGGAAGACCCAGAACCAAAATAAAAGAATGCCAGAACTAAATAGAATGCAGAATAGTAAGTTGTAGAGAGCGGTAATAGAAGAAACGAAAACACATGATAAAATCAAATTTAAAAAAAAAACAAAAAAAAAACTTTGGGGCTAATCTACTGAGATGAATTAAAAATCAAACCAGATAAATTCCTGAATTCAAATTATAAGTTACAAATTTATTTCGAATTACAAAACAAAATTTTCTTTTACACATTTTACCTCAAAATTAAAAATATTTCGATTTAAATAAACTGGATGAGTGTATTAACCACCGTAGCTTTGAACCGTACAAGTCTGTAACTCAAGAAGGTTCCATTTGTTAATTTTGTAATTTGTAGTTTATAGTTTTATTTTAGTTTATTGTACATTACTTTTAAAACGTTTAAAGAGTGCGCGAGGTTAAAAAAAAAATAATATAAAAAAATAATCAAGGAAAAAAAAAAAGAGAGAAGTAAAAAAAAATATAATAAACCGGGTGCCGGCTGAATTTTGAAGAGAAATTAATCTCTCGAAATTTAATAAAATAAAAAAAGAAAAGGACGATTAAGTTCGAGAAGAGGCTCTCGAAAGCATAAAAATAGAATTGTTGAAGTGGTGAAGAGGTAAAGTTTGGAAAGAAGATTGCTAGAGAGGAGATAACTGTGGTATTCCGTTAACGGTATATTTAAAGTTTGATTTCATTAGTTTAAGTTTCTGTATCTGTTTATGTTCATTGTTTTATGTTTATAGAAAATAAAGGTACGATGATTAATCACATCCAGTTTTATTTCCAAAATTAAAAACGTTTAGATTGGTGACCAAAACTCCAAGCACCACCAGGAAATTTATCTGGTTGAAGTGAAAAAAAAAACACGACACTACTTCAGAGAATGAATACAAGATCACCAAACGATGCAGCAATATTCCGTAAGAATGGAAAGCCAAAGAAGAGTATAATGAATAACATTGTAGTAAATCTTCACTATTACAAATATTATGAAAATACAAAAATTTAACTTTAGTTTTTGGTTTAAAAATTATTAATGCTTAGGGCATTAAGTAGAGTTAGATTAGAGTAGCATTATTATATCTAATAGGTTACTTTGTTAGTTGATATATGGAAAATGATCTGAATATTCTTGATTTCAGTCTGAGAGAATTATACCGATGTTCAAATATAGTAAACTTCAATATTATGGTATACAGTAATACCCCGTTTTACGCAAATTCGGAGATACGCGGTTTTTCTTTTTGATCACTTTGAATTATTGAACAATCTTGGAATAAGATTTCACAAAAAAACTTTGAAAAGGAGTTACAAATTTTAGAAAAAAAAATCCAATAAAGAGTTTCTACTATAAAACGGGAAATAAAAAAGTTACTGACATGCTACGAGGAAATTTTACGTGAGAAGAAGAATTTTATTAAACATGCTTCTTCGAAATTATTGTTTTCTTTAGACTCTGGTCCCGATTACACAAACTTTATACGTATGTATATGCCAAGTTGAACCCCGACTTACACGACTATCGCTGGTCTCACATATCGCGAAAGTCCGGGGTATTACTGTACTTTGTACTATATTATGTAAGGGTGAAAAACCATTTCCATTTTCCAAATTTGACATCTAAAAAAAACCTTTTATGTATAAAAAAAAATTGGTTATGATAAAAAAAACCATTTACTAAAAAATTAGCATTACTTAAAAATGAACAATTTTAGTTGAATATTTTGCTGGATCAATATAAAAAATTTGTAAGATTACAGAATATCTGCAGACACAATCACTGATTAACTTCAATACCTAGCTGGTTTTACAACACGCAGATATAAGCCAAACAAAAAATAATGAAATAATTCCGAGCCCATTCACATAGAATATACAGTTACCAACACAGAAACCCCTAATTTAGGAGATTAGATCCATGTAATGTCTTACACAGAAATTAATGTACTATGTCCCATAAAAGAACTGTGTGTCACAGTAAAAGGAACAAATGTCAGAAGTTAAAGAAAAATATTTTATTAATTTGTAGTTTGTTGATAGAAACAAACATATTCTTGACCCAACTGGCATGAAACATGATTATAGCATCAGTAGATATACCTTCAGCACAGATCAACTTACGTAAGAGTTCATATTACATGTGCATTAAATTATTTGAAGATCGAAAATAGTTTTGACATTTACAAAGAGAGAGTTCTCAGGTTTGTCTTGCTTGCAAAGCAATACACCGTGAAGGAATTTTCATGGTATAACTACTTTTTGTTTGTGACTGAAGTTAAACAAGAAGAAAAGAATTTCAAAAATATACTTTTTTCACTAACTTATAGAATAGACGACATTGCCAGAACAAAACCCTTGTGATTATTTATTAATTAAATAAATTTCTAATGTTTTAAAATAATAACTTTAATTATTATAATTGAATCGCTTATTTCAGAAACTCACATTTTGGCAGTTTTCAGAAGGTGAATTAAAACGTTTGATAAGTTTATCTAAACATTTTCAAAAAAACTCGAGCTTGAGGTCAAAGGTTTGCCACTAAAGTAAGAGTTTATCATAAACAAAAGCATATAAATTAAATTATGTGTTACCCCCCAAAAATACATAATGGTTTAACAAACTCAAAATTATTAAAATGTGACTTAGGTTGTTTCTGAAATAAGCGATTCAATTATAATACTGTTTTATTACTAACTTAATAAACACATTTTTAATATATTCATTCAAAATGCCTTCCTTTACCCTTTAAACCACCTGGCCAATCGTCTATGGCGGCAGGCACAACTTTTAAAGATATCGGATATCGATGCTGTTGCTTTCATCAAATCCCGTTTCAAAAGCTTGATATTTTTGTAAGGTTTACTACAAGTCATATTTTCAAGAACTGATCACAATCTTATTCCAAAGAATTCAGATGAGGACTTCCAGAAGGCCATTGTTCTGCTGCGATAAACTCAGATACATTTTCTACTAGCTCCCTTCGAGTTGTATTGCTGCTTTGTATGCTGGTGCAAAGTCCTGTTAAAATACCCAATGGTTTCCTTGAAAGAAGGATTCATTAAGAGGTTTAACTACTTCTTTTAACATCTCTTGGTAAAATGGTGCCGATCCTTAACGTCTTTTTCACTAAACTGAAGTTGTGTAACTACTTCGTAGGATACACCCCTCTAAACCATAACAAATGCTGGATAACAGCCTCTTTGAACTCTTTGAATTTTTTCTACTGCTTCTTTAGAGCTGTGGGCATAAACATGATCGTTCTGCTTATTAAATTTTTCTTCAACAATAAAAATTGTTTCATTGGTAAACAAAATATTTTTAAACTATTATTAAGTAGGTTTTTCGATCTTCCAATCTTTAATTTTTTTAAAGTTTTTCTCCAGTTGCTCTATGAAAAGACACATTTTTTTAAAATTTTCATCTCTATTGCAATAATTTTTTGTTTTCACAGAGTAGTTTTTTTTTCACCAATTCTTTCACGCACTGTTTCAATCATTTACAGAGTTCTACAAGTATTTGTAAAGCCACTTTTAATTTTTTGTCTGTTATTCCATTTGTATCGGTGACCGCTTTATAGCGACTTGATAACATTTTTGAAATTTTTAAAGGCTTTAACAATTTTAAAATTTCACTATTTGAAGACTATGTCATATTTGTTTTATTTTGTTAAGATCGCCAAACAAAGCAAATTTTGTTTCCCTATTGGCCTTAATCGGAAGGCTTAAATACTACAATGCAATCAAGCATTAAAGAAGTTATATGAATATTAATTCAGAGCCAATTATAAGAGTTACTCTCTTGAGTACAGTCTGTACTTATAGTTTAGCCAAGTATTTCAACAGTATTGCAAATATACTCTAGAATTAAACAGAATCTCAACGTCGAGTGAAAGTCAACAGTAGACAAGATAAAAAATATTGAAGCAGTATTTAAAAGTGTTCCACTTCTCATTAAAACTCTAACAACCAAGTACCATAATGGCACAATTCAATTTTACATAATCTGCATAAAATTGCAATAATAAACTGTTTAAAAAATTAAACCATAATAACACAACATCGAAATCAAAATCTTTTCGAGAAGCTTGGCTACTTTGTCATGAACTCGCAATTATTAAATGTAATCTGTTAAGTACAACATGACAATGCTGCATACCTACTTTTGTACCAACTAATTTTAATGCAGCACCACTGCTGATGAGTAATAACAGTAAATTGAAGGTCTCTCAATAGTTTTTAAGCATCAACACTTTAATTATGGCTTGATTTGATGTAACTCTTCCTACACATAATACTATAATAATTATTTTCATATTTGATGCATTACCACCTTGATGTTGCAAGTTACTCGTTAGGAATGCCATTTGAAACAATAAAAATGAGAAAATTCCAAAAGTAAGAATAGACTTACCATGAATGGTTAATTCAGAATCACGATTGACTTCATATAACCTGATAGCTTCGTCCAATTCAAATTGTGTTGAAATTATACAAGGATCTCCTTCTTCGTCAACCCACTTCATGGTGAACACTTGATCATGAGTAAATCTACAAATCTCACGCATTTCATTACACAGTCTATCCAATGATATTTGTTGATCGATGTATGTAATCAAAACTTCACCATTATATGCAATTTTTGCACGAATCTCGTGAACGTTATTATCGTTTGCTAGTTGAATAGGCATTTCGATTTAAGACAATCGAACAGGGAATCGTCACTCAGCAAATCTAGAAAAATATTTGTCACCTGTAAAGGTAATAAATTACAAAAAGATTAGTCATACCTGTACAAACTTTATTTACTTTTTTTTTAAATAAAAAGCAAACAAAGAAAGTATCTTTTGTTTTGTATAACAAATTTTGAGCGTTGCTAGAGTAATTCGGTAGGTGGATTTACAACAATAATACTATTATTGGCACTTTGTGTTTACAGTTTTGAGATAAAAAGTAAATAATAAAAAAATTAACATAAAACTTTTAACCTAAACTTGAAAAAGTGTTGTCGTATCGAAATAGAAACAGTATGCTGCTTTATCGACAAATTTAAAGCCAAGTTTGTTTGTTTTGACGTAGATGGAAACAGAAGATATCTTCTTGAACAATTTATTGAATTCTGAATATCTCCTGCAAGTTTTACGTACATGCCTACCGAATTAATAATGAAATAGAGAAGAGGAACCGCCTGCCCTAAAATCTATAACAACTAATATAATTTATTAATATATTTCAAGTAGGTAGAGATGTTTTCTTTTGTTAAAATTTGCAGTGCTATGCGCACAGCTTTATATTGCAATATTCACTGGTCATCCAATAGTAGATACAAATTAGATAACTCCTAAGACCAGTTTACGTCTTTCAAAAAATATGTCTTAGGTCTTTGCTTAGGTTAAAAATTAAATGTCCAGAAAACAACCGGTTATGAGCCCAGCCTAAAGATTATTCATAATATACAGGGTGTCCCCGTAACCGTAGAGAACTTTTGAATTGGTGATAAAGGACACTTTTCTAAGAAAAATTTTCAAATAAAGTTTTTGTCCAAGTCCAAACCCTTGGAAAGTAGGTACCCTCCTTTAATGAAATTTTTTGAATTTCTGATTTCAAACGGCCATAGCTCCGACATTATTAATTTTTAGGCTTAATGGATTAGAACTATTTTAAAGATCATTCGCTTATCTACAAATTAGGTTATAACCTCTTATCGTCTAGAATCACCGTATTTCGAGTTATAAATTAAATTAAGGGAAAAATGTTAAAAAATTCAGGTTTTATTTTTTTTACTTTTCTTGTAAACCCCGTATCTCTTAAACAAAACGTCTTAACAAAAAAATAAGGGCCCAAACAGGGAATTTAACGGGCTACAACTTTGGTCAAATAAATTTGTTTTGAAAACCAACCGTTTTCACAGAAATTCTGAAAATAATGAACAAGGTGTAGGTAAAAAAAATAAATTCACAAAATTGCTAAAAATTTCAATTTGATATTGTTATAAAGCGCATTAGTTTATGGTTAATTTATATTGTTTATTTATTATTGTTAATATTAACTAGTTTGTTATTTATTTTTTTTACCTACACCATGTTCATTATTTTTTTGAGACAGACAAATAAAGCATTATTTAAATATAACTATTAGATGGATAACAAACTAGAATTTTATAAATTTTTTTGTTTGGTACGAATTTTCTGATAGATTGGTAGAATCACACAAAAATTTTTCCTTCCACCCTCTAAACCTAATTCTGTATCTGCGCCTGTGCATATTGAATAAAATACGAACAATACAATTTGGAATTTCTAGATACTACCCGTAACTACCTAGTTTAGATTCTTTTGAAATTCATTTATTTTAATTTTTCTTTGTGCACTTAAAACGTATTTTGTAAAAATAGATAACAGTAATATTGATTACAAAATTGCAAATAAATATTTTTAGCAACGTCAGATTTCTATGCAATTGTAAGTGTACAAGAGAAAGAAAATATTTTATGAATATAAAAATTGCATATCTATGTTTAAATAAATCCTGACACTCGTGAAATTGGTTTTAGTATATTACAGATTTTATTTTAAACATCTAAAACAACATACAGGTTTGAAATTACCATTTTGTAATTTAAATAAGGAAATGAATTTTGTGAATATGCTTAAAAAATAAAAGAATTCGAATGCCCACAATTGAATATGGTATTAAAAGTCGAGAAATTGGTTATGTTATTTTACAGAATTTCTTCATAAAAATATAAAACATCGCAGTGCATAACTAGAACCATTTCCATTTAAAACTCTTTATTTGTTTATAATATTTACAGGTTTGTTACAAAAGTAACGGTATTCGGTAAAGTGGAATTACATATCATGTAAAGAGTAATGTAAAAATAGATTATTTGCGTAAGAACGTTCAATGCTTGTTGAGGATAGACCCTTTTTCTAGTTTGAAAACGCCATTTTATAATTTAAGTAAAGAAATATTTTTTAAATATTATTAAAAAAATTTAAATTTTTCAAATTCCCACAAATAAAGAGCATTTAAAATTTCTAAAATTACAACCTATAAGTATAGTAAATATAAATAATAATTTTTTTATAAATTCTTTTTTATTCTTTTATCATTTATCTGCAAAAAAAGCAAATAATAGTATTCGAAAAACAAAAAGAAAACTATTTGAAAAATATATTTATATTAAATAAGATTAAATATAACCATATTCTTTATCATTGCTGATATTTCTTACTACTATCAGTTTAAATTATTAATAAATAAATATATTAAAGAGATAATACAAATTCTATTTAAATTTAAAAATTAAAAATGTTTTAAATTAGCCCAGCAGTGAGTACGCTACTGAATAATAAAAAGTTATCATTGTGCAAAGTTTGGCGTACAGAACAGCATTTTCACACAGTATAAACAAGGCAACTTATATACTGTGATTTTTACTTATTGATGTTAGTTTAGTTACGGTTTCATGTAGATAATTACATAATTACGAAAGTGTTGAAGCATAGTTGGCAAAGTAGGTTATACAATAATAAAAGGTAGTTAAATAATATTTTTTGCGGATTTAAAAAGATCAGTGATTTCGAAACCGCGTCAAACCGCAACAAAAGTTATCTTTTTATCAATACCAGGTTCAATTTTTGTTTTTTTAAATTCTATACTGACGATGACAATAGAAGTAGTGCTTATCAAAGTTATTTGCTTTGATCATTTAAAATTAGCTATTTTATTCAGAATAAAGTAATTGCTTCTAGGTCATTGTCAAACCTAAGTAACTTTCCAGAAAGTTTTATTGTTTTTTATTTATTTTTTAAATTTGCGCGGCAAATGTTAGTTTGATTTATTTTTGCTTAATTAGCAGAACAATAAATTAGTAATTTAATTTTGTTTTTATGTGGCTGATTTAGTTAATTAATAATTTACCATTTTTTCTATTTTCGGTTGTAAATAAATTTTTTTATTGTGATAGTGATATAAGATATTGTTCCAAATATTATTGTATTTGCAATATTGTAATGTTTGCTTTTTACTTCAGATTAGAAGATGGATATCGATAAACAGCTATGGAGAGATCATGGATTATATACAAGTTCGGAATCTGAGAGTGGTAAAAGTGACTTCGATGAAGACTATTTTAAATTAAGGCCACCTTATAATGCAGATGACCATCGTAACAGTACCATTATATCAATTGAATGTAACCAATTTTCGGCTGATGGAGAAAATAAATTAAAGGTTCCAGTTTCGACACCATGTAAATCGGATGTTTTGTTAGATCAAAATAATTTAGAAAATATATCTACTGTTGAAATATTAAATGGTAATTCTAATTTGGAAGTAAATAATACCAATCAATCTAATGTAGAATCAGAAACTAAAAAGAAAAAAAAAGGAAAAAAACCGAAAAAGAAAAAGAAAGTGAAGAGTATTGAGGATGAACACCGATGTGTAAATTCTGCTTCTAGTAAAAACGTTTTTGGTATCGTAAGTTACTATAATTGTTCGGAGGGATATGATCTTGTAAAATATGAAGAAAATCAATCTCAAGTTTCTCTCAGGGAAGTTTGTACGGAACATAGTTCATATTCAGAAGAAAATATTGATAGTAATTTTAGCAATGAAAATAAAATGTTGATTGCAATGAGGAACTTTACCAGCAAACTAGATCCAAATAGTTTCTCCGATTATAGTCAATATCATGATCTAATGGCATATGAAACTGCGACTTATTATTTGAATCTGGAACAGGAATATCTTACTAATATGTCATGTTTAAATCCTCTATTGGAAAATAAAGATATTAAATTAACTGAAATATTAGATAGTGAACAAATTGATTTAACTCATGCAATAGAACATAGAAACGGTTTTTGGCATTTGGAAACGGCATTACTTGAAATGATAATTTTTGAATTAAGACCATTCCAAACCATTTTTCAAGAACTCTGGAATGAATTTTTTTAAATCAAATTTATACAAAAAAATATTTTGTGATTTTATGTTTGTAGTCTATCACATTTATAAATTTATTGCAGTGGATTTGTTTCAACACTACCGATTTATAAATCTGAGTTAGTTTGCTCACTAATATTCAACATACTATTATATAAAACTATAACTTGTCAGTTTGAATATGAGCTCATCAGCATTTTCTATAATTAAAATTGGTGAAATATATCAAAGTTAGTAAGGGGGGTAAAACAAGGAAATTTTTGTGCTTGATTATTATATTTTACCGTTCCATTGGATTGCATTAGCCTCAGGCTCTGTTATATTTTAATAAGTTAAACTAACAATTTAATAATACGTAGAACGGATCTCGGGATATTGGAAATTGTAAATCAAACTACAGAGATTTGAAATGTCAACGTTTCGGAAGATTTAATCTTCCATCTTCAGGACTAGAAGAAAGACAAACAAAATGAGCCCTAAAGCGGTGCGAAACAACTGATTACACTCACCATACAAATCATGATGTTATACCATTTGACTAAGTACATAAAAACACGGAGAGTAACAAATTTTAAGGAGAATAACAGATTTTGTTACTCTCCGTGTTTTTATGTACTTAGTCAAATGGTATAACATCATGATTTGTATGGTGAGTGTAATCAGTTGTTTCGCACCGCTTTAGGGCTCATTTTGTTTGTCTTTCTTCTAGTCCTGAAGATGGAAGATTAAATCTTCCGAAACGTTGACATTTCAAATCTCTGTAGTTTGATTTACAATTTCCAATATCCCGAGATCCGTTCTACGTATTACTTATATTTTTTGGATGAGATATTTTTCCTTACATAACAATTTAATATTTCAAAGTTAATACAAAGAAAGAGTTCACTTAATTCATACAATAAATTTATGGATGTATTGTTGTAAAAATTATATTGTTTTTTGTAAATTTTGGACTTCTTAAGTAATATTTTATAATTTGGTATTGCTTTACTTTTATTGATGAAATTGAACTGTGACTTCTCGCAACACTATAGTAGCAGAATATATTGTGCGTATAGTTAGTATTTATAATTTTATTTATTTAAAAGGATTTGATTGTATTTGATTATTAACAACGGTTTTTTGTAATTTTAAGAAATTTTTATATTAGTAATTAAAATAATAATTTGAAGGCATTTTTCAGTTATTAAATTTATAAATTTTGAAGTTGTTGAAAAATTTTTGAGGGAACTTTGTTTTATCATTCCCTTTTTGGGTTTTTAAATTTTACGTTTTAAGTTTTTAATCTAAAAGTGTCATAGTATTATCGGAGACTGCCATCAAAAGGCATTTATGTACGTTTTAAGAATGTTCTCTCAAAATTTCAGAAAGAAATTCGTAAAATTGACGGAGTTGTAGCATCGTCTTTTGGTTGGATTGCAGGTGCAAGCATAAGAAATCGTAATTTCGGACGCGAATAACTCGGAACGACAAATTTTAACTTGGTTAACAGCAAATTAAGAAGCATTTTTATAGTTCGACGGGAGATTTTTATATTTTGTGGTTCCATTTAGCTTTTATCTACGATAAAAAGAGCTTAAAAATAGTCAATTTAAAAATTTTATTTTTGAGGTTATCATTTTCTTTTTTTTAGTGCTAACTTTCGGGTCTTGCACGCTCGATATTGGGCTATAAATGATCCAAAACTTTTTTTTCTATTGTATCATAATATAATCAATAAAATGTGCTGAAGATTTAAAACACTGTTACAGTGTTTTCTCCCCTTAACCACTATTAAAGGAGCTGACAGGAAGTCTTTTTTATGAGACTGCTAATCAACTGAAGTTAATTAGATTCGTCCCAAGAAATAAAAAATTGAATTGAAAAGAATTTAAGTTAAACACTTCACGGTATTTGATTATGTAAATTTTGTGTTTTGCTTGGTATGGAATGTTCTCAACTTAACCCTTTCGCTCATGGCGAACAGCGCGATGGCGCTGTGCGTTCTCCACTTCAAATACCGGTTGTACCGGGATAAGAATCATTTTTATTTATTTAATCTTAAAAATTTCATTTAGACACATGACATGTTTAGTTTAGTTATTTGGTTTTATTTAGTAAGTAAATTCAATAAATTTAAAGTAATTTTTTTAATTTTAATTTTTTCAATTTTGTTTGGTATATTTTTTCTCGTTTCTTATTATTTTTGTTTTTTTTATGTTATATACGACTGATAATCGAAAATAATCGTGAAATAGGGGCCTTTATATCGCATTGCAAAGTTTTTATTTTAGATTTTTATCATATTTTTATAACATAATTTTTTCAAAATTTTATTTAAAGATGTTTTGTCATTTTTATTTTTCTTGTTTATTCAAATATTCTAAGTCTAAACCTGTTAAATGTAAATTGTTGTTTTTATTGTTTCTTAAACATTATTTTTCTATGTAAGTATGTATTCTTTACTTAACAGTTAAAATTCATTATTTTAATATTTTGTTTAGTTTGTTTATTTCATGAATTTTCGTGTTTATGAGTGCAAAATTAATATTTGGTAAACTACGCAACCCTTACTGTTTATCGAAAAAATTTATTTAAATCTCATTAAGATGGCATCCCAAATTTTTGATACGAATTTAAGAACGTCCTAAATTTTTGCAAATTAAATTATATAGAAATCCGTGTGTTAAATTTAGTACGCCAGTAGCGAAAGGGTTAAAGGAGGAAGTTCATTTTTTCTGAGCTATAAACTTTTAATAAGTAAATTTTAGAAAAATAATAACTTGAAAAATATATGAATATTTACTAATGATATTGGTTGAATAGGTCGGTTTTGGAGAGGCCACAACCCCATAATTCCTCCTCTTATAACCGCCCGTTTTTGATAGACAATTTTGATGGCTAATAATTATAAACAAAATCATTTTTATCACTGGTTCTATAAATAACTATTCTATGTTAAAAATAATAGGTAATAGGATTTATGTTATTAACATAATTATTATTATCATAATATTTATAAGATTAAATAGTTTTTATGTTAAATAAAAATTAAAAATAGTCATAATTTAATCTTATCATAAAAATAGTAGGAAACTCCACCAATTTAAAACATTTTATGGATTCTTGTTCATTACTGAATAATAGTTTCAAATAAATTATTGTAAATAGGAAGAAAAATCAAATTTACAGCAACTCGCATACATAAATTCATAAATTTCTTTTCTTTTACGTAGGAAGTGGTGAAATGGCTAATACAAAGAGTTTGTGGAATAAAAAGAAAATAATATTGAATTTAATATAATAAATGTAATTTAACCGCCCTGCCTAACTGTTGATTTTATGTTTATTAAAATCATACATAATACAAAAATACATTACATTATTTTTACATTATATTATTTTGTAATTAAAAAATAAAAAGATAAAATATTATTTTATTTTTATACATAATACATTCTTATTAAGTTTTTATCTACCATACGTGAAAAGCAAAACCACATGACGAGCTAAATACGATGGTACAGTAAGGCGGCCGATAGGCCGCCCGATCTGTCTAGTTTTTTTAATCATGTAGTTTGTGGATTAGGTAAATATCTACCAAGTAACCAAAAGTAAACTGGAAATGTTCAAAATAGAAATAATAAAATTTGAATCAATTAACAATAAATTGCTGTTTTAAAATTTTATAACAAAACAACTTGTTAAACTTTTGTAGAAGTTGTATTCACAGCTGGTGCCGATAGTACTATCAATTATAGTTTGAAAACTTGCAAATAGGATAGGTAAAGCCTATCTATTATTTATTGTTAAGTTTAAGCGAAGTATTCAACTTTATTTGTAAAATATTTTAGTATAAAATTTAAGCATACCATTTTTTTCCGAATTGGGAAATAAAATTTTAAACAAACTATTTTTATAGTTTTATTATATATTACGCTATATACAGAATACATTTTAAAAATAGTAGACTAACGTAGAAGAAAAATTCAAAAAATGTACCGTCTTAGCGTAAGTAGCTGCTCACCACTTTGGAAGCCGTAAATATAGAATGATAATATATCTTTGATTTTAGATTAGAGAGATAGTGCAAGCGAATGAGAGATTTATTGTTTCAAGTGATCTTCTTCTTCTTAGCCTGTATCCATCCACTCCTAAATGTTAGACCTCTCTCATTTTTATTTAAGAGGTTAGTAGGCTTTAAAACGCCACGCTTGCCAATGCGTGTTGGCGAGTATAGTCCCAAGATGTAAGTTAGACTTTTTAGATCACAGCAGTGCAGTTGGCGCGACCAAGCATCGAAATGCGGTCTCCCGCTCCGTAGCATGTCGATTTAAACCTTACACCACACTGCTCGTTCAAGTGATAGTGAAACTGATTTAGATGAAGAGTGTTATTGATGCCCCCCTATTTTGAAAAATTATTCGAACAGGAATATTAAAATTGTAAGACTTAATGATTTTACTGCAGATGAAAATATGTGTCGGTTAATAATCATACCATAAAATCAAAGGAGAATTCTTTTGCTGCGGCAGATGCTTCAGATGTAAATATGTGAACTTAACTCAAATGAATATGTAAGTCTATTTAATTGCTTTTAACGCAGATGCTCAGATTGGAAAGGAGAGTTATGTGTGTTTGGTTGCAGGAAAGCATACTGTACACGAAAAATCAAACGATAATAGTAACAGACTGTGCAACCTGGCTGAGGCGACGAATATGGTAATAAGTAGCACTAAATTTGAGCATCCGAAACTACACAAAATAATATGGGTATGGCCGGGAGGAAGTAACAGTGTAGGAAACCAAATAGATCATGTATTGATATTGCAAAGAACGGAGAAAGTGATTCTGGATGTGAGATCTTATAGAGGCGCAAACGCGGACACAGGTCATTACTTGGTGATTGCAAAAATTAAGCAAAATGTACCGAAATGCAAAATGCGCAATACAATTTCTAAAAGAATAGCACTGGAAGAGCTCAAGAAGACCAAAACAAGGAGACAATACGAAGACAGGGTAGAGAGAGAGTTGACAAGGAAAGAAAAATGCGATGATTTGGAGCAAGAATGGAAGAACATTGCGGAAGTAATCGTGAGCGTGGCAAGAGAACAGCTGGGGTATAGAAAAAAAGGAAGGCATAAAGAATGGTTTGACGATGAATGCGAATCAGCCAGTACAGATAAAAGAGAAGCAAGAGAACAATGGCTGAGAACGGAAGAACAGGAAGACAAAAACAACTATGACAGTAAATCGAAGGAAGCAAATAAGCCATACAGAAGGAAAAAGAATGAGTGAATGGAGAGCCAAATGGAAGAAATAGAGAGAAGCAACAACACAAACAGATCTAGAGCGTTCTATCAAGGGTTGAGAAATCAAAAAAGTACAGGTAGCATCAGAGTAAGAGGTATGAAAAATGAACAAGGTGTAATAGAATTCGACGCAAAAAAGATTGAACAGATATGGACGAGACATTTCCAAAGGCTGTTGAACAGTGAGGACCAAGAGATCAGTGATGGCGAGGATGATATACCAGATGATGTGGAAAACTTAGTAAGCACTCTAACCAACACAGAGATCATAGAAACAATGGAAAGAATGAAGAATGGCAAGGCCCCGGGAGTGGATGAAATAGAGATGGAACTCATAAAATACGGAGGAGGAGTGGTAAAAGAGAGATTGTGCGAGATGATCAGAAAAGTGTGGGAAGAAGAGAGAATGCCCGAAGAATGGATAGTTGGTGGTGAGATAGTTATAATAAAAAAGAAAGGAAATGCCGAAGAATGCGCGAACTACAGAGGTATCATGCTGCTGAGCTCAGCGTATAAGGTGTTGACGGCATTATTACATAGCAGATTGAGTGAACACACAAAAGGTTTTACGTGCGAAAGTCAATACGGATTTGTAAAAGGAAGATCCACAGTTGATGCCATACATGTTTTAAAGCAGACAATGGAAAAATGCCACGAACACAACATTGATTTACATCTGCTGTTTGTGGATTTTAAGCAGGCGTTCGATAGGTTAAAGAGAAGGGAGCTGTTCAGAATACTAAAAGAAACGATACCAAAGAAATTGCAGCGTTTAATCGAGATGACACTGAATAGCTCCAGAGTAAGCATTAGAACACCAACGGGTAGAACAGCACCTTTCCAAATAAATGGCGGTGTCAGGCAGGGGGATGCGTTGTCGGCGACGCTATTTAATCTTGTGATAAGTAAGATAATCAGATATCTAGGCGAAGGAACGATAACAAATAAGGAAATAGAGATAGTAGCATATGCTGACGATGTGGTGTTGGTATCGAGATCACGAAAGAAGCTGATTGAAACTTTTAGATATATGACAAGTGAAGCTGATAAGATGGGGTTAGATGTGAATGTCAGAAAAATAAAATATATGAAATGTGATAGAAACGAACAGCATATGAGAAGTAGTTTGGAGGTGGACAGATATGAGTTTGAAGAGGTGGAGACATTCTGTTACCTGGGTGTAACGATAGATAGAACAGGAAAGAGAAATGAAGATTTGGAGAGAAGAATCAAGGCAGGCAACAGAGCATTTTATGCAAACAAAAAGGTAATAACGAATAAACAACTAACGAGGGGCACAAAACTGAAAATATATAGGACATTAATCAGGCCGGTGGTGACGTATGCCGCGGAAACATTGTGCATGTTGGAAACGGAGGAGGAACGGCTAAGAATCTTCGAGCGTAAAGTGTTGAGAGCGACATTGGGGTCCGTGAGAGTGGCAAATGAGGAACTAAGACGTCGAATGAATTGTGAAATAAGGGAAACTATAAATGGGGAAGATATAGTCAAGATAATTAAGGCCCAGAGAATTAGCTGGATGGAGCATATAATGAGGAAGAGCAATACATCGGCGATAAGAAAAATAACATTATGGAAGCCAAATGAACCTAGAGCGAGGGGTAGGCCGAGAGTAAGATGGTGGGACCAAGTGATGCGGAATCTTGGAACCATGAAAGTGAATCGATGGAGGGAGAAGATCGACGACAGGGGGGGATGGAGGAAGATTGTAGAAGCAGCCAAGAGACACGCAGGACTGTGAAAAGAAAGAATGAAGAAAAATTGTTTGAGACAATATGTTTTTGTAAGATGGGGATTAATCCACCCCAGTAAACGGATTTGTGAATCTCAGCAAGAGATAGCAATATTCAGTTATGAATGTAATGCTGTAAATAATAACTAACTAATGAATCATATAAAAATTTTTAGCATAAACTTAAACCACTTATCTATTGATTAACCAATGAATGCTTCATTTAAGATACAAACGATCAGCAACAAAATTTGACCAATGGAATTAATAAAATATATGATAAAAAAATTAACAGAAAGTGTAAGCAAGGAGGAAGTTCATGATTCCGAATCAGATAACTTTCCCAAATTATTTAGGACAACAATCTTTCTAGAGCACAAAAAGAAATTTCTTTTTGTGAGTTTTATAATATTAATAATAATGTGTGTACGTGTATTATTTTGTATTTATACATAATCGAAGTTTCTGGTTACATACAAAACTTAATTCAATAAAATGAAGATTTTTAAGTAAACTGGAAGAATTAATGACGATAATATGATTTATCATTGTAATTTTGAATTTTAAGACGGATTAATGTATAACGTTAAGGTAATAAAATTATTGTTATTTTAATACAAGCAAACAAATTCATTTAGTAATCACCCATCTTTATATTATGTAAAATTATTAATTATTTTAATAAATAATGTTCTTTTCGTAAAACGGGGGAGTTATTGGTTGGAACTTGATTGGTTGCTATCTGTCATTTACGTTGGCTAGCCCTATTTACGCTACAGCTTAATTTACAACAAAATTTGGTAATGAATTATCCAATGTGAAATTAAGAATACAATAATAAACATATTTAAGATGATAATAAAATAAGATCTAAACGCCAGTTTTATAAAGTCCTTGATGTATGTCGATCCCCAGAAGACTGTTTGGTAAGTTTTGTATTTTATGAGTTACAGGAAACTATCCTGATGTCTCAGTTTCCAATTTGAAGAGTGGCAGCAATAAGGTATTTCCAAGAGGGCACCTATCTAAGAAAGTATTGTGTATAGTATAAATTACACTCTCGTAATCTAATGAGAACGAGGTGTCAGAATTGTAATATATCGCTGTCAGAGTTTTTTGTTTGGATCATCTCTCCGATAATAATTCGTGATGCGAAGCGAAAATGGTTGAACCCGTAGGTTAGAGGTACCATGTATAAGGTGGAAAATTTGTAAGCTCTTCGATAGCTATCTGAGTGAGTAGATTTTATTACCTCTTAATTTGTCGGGTTTTTTATTGGAATAAGCATAATAATAATTAATTTTTATAATAATATAATTTATAATTTATATAATATAAATAGAATAATAATAATTTTTTTGTGATCACATTGAAGAATGACCCTCAACACTTTTCGACGACGTGCGCAAACGTTTATTTGAGTTTTTTTATTCATAGTGTATGTTCTTTGAGAGCAACCCCACTGTTACTTACTGTTACCTACGTTATTGTTACCTGTATAACCACGTTACCTTTTATACATTGTTTTTTTTTTGATTTAAGTAAACAAATATTTTTTTTATACGTGTATTTCTTTCTGAAAAAGCTAAACTTACCTAGAAGTTTTTTGAACCTTACTTTTGCTTACGCGAAAATTCAGCTAGTTTTAACAGCAATTAGGGCCCTCTTCACAAAAGAAAAGCTGATGATCATTTTTCCAGCGTGTACAGAAAATTTGTTTTTCTTCGCAAGAGCGGAAACAATTTTTATATCAAAACTTAAACTTAAATTAACTTAAAACTAAAATTAATGGTACAGAACAGATCGAAAGATCTCAAATAAGTTAAAGAAGAAGAAATTTCCATTTATTGTTTAAAATATTCAAATCAACCCAAATAGAAAGATTAAGGCGGTTAACTACTGTCAACAGTTGTTTTCAAGCTGTTTAGAAAGTAAATTTGAAAAAAAAACTGTCAAAGCTATTCAGTTGAAATTTAAAATTCTTATTGTTTCAAGTTTAACGTAATAGTACTTAAAATTTTTGCAAGGTATTTTATTGAAAATTATACAAGTAACAGACTAACAGATCGACGTGGAACTCTTGAATTGAAATGACTGTAGAATGAGGTGCAATGTTTCTCTTTTAGTTATCAAAATAAATATTTTTTTTAAATTTTGCTTTCTGTGTGAATGTGGCTATTGTTTAAACTTCAAAAAGATAATTTTGAACAAAAATTGCCAAAATGACGATGATTAAAAATAAAGAATTCGATTTTTACTAAAAAGTATTTACCCTATAATACACCTTTACGACCCAGAAAGAGTAATTTTAAACATATTTTGGATATTTGAGGTTCTGACGATAGCCCAAAATGTACTTTAAATGCCTAAAATAAATTAAGTCATTTCGCTGAGTAGTTTGTTTGGAAAATGTGCATCTGACTTGAAAAATTTAATTTTGAGAAAAATGTATTTAAACTTTCTCGTGTAATTTTTTTGGAGAATATTTAAAAATAAATATGCCTAAAATAAAGTACCTAACATTATTTGTATAATGAAGCAAATGGGCGAGTTGAAGATCATTATGTACTAATTACAGTAGTAAATTAGTTGACAGCTCGGGATGCTGGAAAAAATGCTGCAATTTATAAAAATATATTTTAAAATTACTTTTTAAAAATCAATTCCATTTTAAAGACGAACTGAATTGTCGGTATATCTTTCAAAAATTTTTTTTAACTCCCAAAGACAAACACAGACAGCTATAAGTTGCACTAGTTAATTTAATTTTGTATATTTTGATTTTTATAAATTTTCTATAAAGTACAAAATACAAAGTAATTGAATTTAAAATGTTTCAATAATAAACAGCTCAATAGTAAAGCGCATTGCAGTCAATTCGTTATAACTTGGATAATTTAATAAATTTCACTTTAATATTTTTGTACATATTTTCAAGACCCTAAACTATAAGCATATCTAAAAAGAGAAATAAAAAATTTTATTGGTTGACGCCTGGTTTTATTGGTTGAAGTAGTTGACCGCCTTAAGATGAGAAACGATAAAAATAAAATTTTAATTAATTTAAAATGATAACTGTACTACTTATTAAATACGAATCAGTTACATAAGATATTAATTTTTTGAATAACTCATAATATTTAGTAGCAGTAATTGATCCAAAAAATGAGCTTGCTAAAATTAGCCAAGAGAATTAGATTAGAAATTTAAATAAACAATATGATACTTACTTTCTATTTTGTCCTTTTTTACTTAAAAATGTTGTGTAATCTTTTTTAATTTAATTGTCGTAAAAAACTGAAGATTACTCCAAAAAAAAATCAGAAAAAATGCGATTAATCACTTGAAAATGAATTTCTGTTCAAAAACGTATCATATGGCAAATTTGTAGAATAATTGCCTGAAAAACAAAAGAGTCACAGTTTTATCTTCAGGTATATTTTCAATATCCAGTTAAAAAAATATAGAGCAATAATATCTCGTTCAAGTTATATACCTTATTACTATAATATATAAAAAAAATAAAAATAAAATTACAGAAAACAGGAAAAAGAAAGATATACATAATTCCTTTTTATTTTTACATATCCGTCAATAAACATATAAGAATTTAACATATTACAATAATTTACATAAATATGTACATCGGTCACTTGTTTTTTTTTTTTTTTTGAAAATTTTGTTTAGATTTATGAAATAACTAAAATCTTAATCTAACAAAACAATGGTAAACGTGTAAAGTATTGTACAAAAAGCACATCACTTGCCTGTCGTTTACAATAATTTTAGTTCGCACTACAAAATTGGACATAAACCTCAACAAAATTTCAGATTTAATGTATAATGTGTTAAAGCAATTTATTGTCATATCTTCGAGCTTATAGCATATTAATAATGGTCAAAAGTAATATATGGGCAAATTAAAAGCCTAAATATTTCGCAATCATTTTTTCTTATTTACAATGTAATTTATTATTTAATATATCGTAATTTTTCTCAAATCTAATTCTAATTTCAAATATTTGAAGAAAAACTAAAACGTAATTGTAATTTACGTATAATAAACTAGCTCGAATGACAATTTGCTCCCTTAATAATTATAATATTATAATAGACATGGTAGCGATAAGGAAGACATTTTTTGGCTTAATATAGCCTGCGAATATTTTCTATTAACAGTTTATTTTTTATTTTAAGCTAAACAGCTACTAATTAGAGAAATACCCAAATAATTACTTCTTAGCAAGTTTTCTCCATTCTTTTACAAAAATATAACTACCTAACGTACTCGTTAAAATAGAGCTACTTATTAACTCTTCCATGCATATAATTAGATTTTTTATTTAATTTATTTAATTTAGGTAAAAAGTTTTCTAAGGTTATAAAAATAAATCACAATTATTTTAAAAATTAGTTTGTTGTTTAAATTGGTATCGATCGATCTTATATTTTTTATAGTTGCGAAATTAAGGATCAAAAGATTTTTAATGCTGAGTGCTTATAGGGTAAATGAGGATTAAGTGTGCTAAGTGCATTTAAGTATAAAGCAGAAATAAAATGATGAAAGCCCTTCGGAAATAATAAGTGCACTTTCAATTATATTATAAAGCAGTCATTTTCATTTGCGAAATTCGTTAAAACATGAAATATCTTGAATTTTAAGTGATTTTAACTAGAAATAAATTGTTAAATCTACAAAAATAAAAAAATGGATGGAGACTACTAGTTTTGCAAAATATAAAATTAGTACTACCGTCATATTTTTACCCAGAAAAGGAAGTTGAATCCAAAAAATTTAAGAACTCAATTTTTTTTTTAATTAGAAGATATTTAGTATTGTCATTGTCCAAAAAATCGCCAGTTTTCCAAATACATTTAAAATGAGACTATTAGGTGTACATACCATCGGAAGTGTCGGCTATTATAATCATTCAACATATACATAAATCACCCATATCATTGTTAGGCCTGCTGAATTATTACAATTTACTCCTTTCAGTAACCGCAGATAGCGGAATACTATAGTAGCCCTACGGCAATTTCAATTACTCCAAAAAAGCAAGAGTGGTTCTAAATATTTAAAGCATATAATTTTGAATTATTTATTAACTTTCCGAACTCCAAAGTTTGAATGATATATGGTTAATAAAATAATTTCTTTTCTACAACGAAATTTTTTCAAATTCAATTTTCAATTCAATTCGATACTATTGACTAATTCATTGCGTAGTGAACTTTCAATGTTATCAATACTGATTAGCTAGGGCAATAAATTATTGTTACACAACTAAAGCTAAACAAAATAAAAAAATATCTAAAGAATTCAACAAGTTGAAGTTAAAAATTTAGAAAGGACGAAAGACGAATACCACCACGATTTCTTCTACCCTTGTGGTTACTCAATTTTACTTACTTATTGTAAGTATTTAAAATCAAGTGATTATAAGTTTTAAGCAATAGAATATTCATACTTTAATTTTTATTGTTAAATTAAATTGTAATTTTTATAATTTTAATTATTCATAATTTTTTAAGTTTTTGTTTTAATTATCGTATTTTAATTCCCCTTTTCTACCAGTTTAAATTAGGCCAAATAAAATTAAAATATTAATATTAGTTAATTTTTCTGACGAATTATTGTTTTATTTAAATTTAAAATTTTTAGTTCATTACATTGCATTTATCGATTCATTCCTGCAAAACATTTAATTCCTCAATGACTAATAATAATAATTATCGCTAATATTACGTTATACAATTTTCATAATTTTATCAATTAAGTTTTAATTGTTTTAATAATTATTAGTTTTAATAATTATTTAATCAATAAATAATAGTATCAATATTGCGAACCCATTATATTATTATTATTGCTCGCATTTAGATATGCCTTTTTTAGACCAATTCCAATCTAGAGCATGTCAATCAATACTAGGTATACAAAATCAAAATACAAAAGAATTGATATCATTTATAAAATCAAACCACAAACACAATTAAAACATAATGGCGTCTGACAGATCATCAAAAAATTTATTCAAGTCAGCAGGTGAAGATGAATTATCTCATTTGGATCTTATCAATTCCGAAAATGTCCCAACTTTAATGATTAGTTTTAAAACTTGACCATGCTCTCCGATCATAAATTTTTATTCTTAACCCTATTTTTATAAGTCATTCCAATTGAGAAACAGTAAAAGAAACATACGGATATTTTGAGGTAAGTCCTTAGTTCACATCTCTTAATCTGATGATATTGTTGAGCAAATATTCAACTCCTGCAGAACTTAGGGTGTAATTCAAAGCTTTGCCGCTAATGTGAATATTTATGATCTCGCCTTTCCTTTCTCTTTCTTTCGGCTTTTGCGACTATTGGCTTGGTTCTTTTTGGTCTTTTATTTTTAATACCTGACAATTTTTATTGGACGGAAAAATCCAATATCCAATGCCGATGGATTCATTCCAACAAACATTTTTTATATTTATGTTTCTATTCATTATGTTACGAATGGTTCCGTGCACTGCTGATTGTTCATATCTTCTGCGCGGTAATTTTAATCTCTGACAAGCTCGGTATCATTTACCTTAATCAATTCTTTTTCTTTTGTTTTATTTATTAGTTCTATCTGTAAAAAATACATTTTTTTTAAAGTTTTTGAATTATTGTTATTTATAAAAAAAGAGTTTAAAATTACGTGAGTTAATTTATAGATGATCCCATATATATTATGCATTACAAAAGATTTTGATATAATGTATAAATGATTAGTATTTTACATTATTATGCAAGTGATTTTGATGGATGATTATTTATGTAGAGAGTTGCAGCGGATATTTTATCGATTTCTGTGTTTTTTAAAATTTAAAGTATTATAGCGAAAACGAGAAGATTTGTTTTACGATAGAAGTTAATTTCAAATTTAGGTTGTATTTTTGAACAAAATATTAATTAAACATGTAAGCATATTAAAGTTTTATAATAAGATTACAATTGTTTTCATGTTAAATTAAAAATAAAGTCATAACTTACTTATAAGAACAAAAACTATTTAATTGAACAATGATAATTTGTTACACCGTGTTAACATTGTGTTTCAAATTTTGGATTCTTATTAGACAAACCTGGAAATATTATGCAAAAAATTGAAAAGTCATGTAATTTAATTAAATTGAATTAAATTTATTTAATTTTGATCTCTTGCATAATATTTCCAGGTTTGTCTGACGAGAATCCGAAATACGATGTTAACAGGGTGTAACAAACTATAATCATTTAATTAAATAATTTTTGTTCTTATAAGTAAGTTATGACTATTTTTAATTTTTAATTTAATGTAAAAACAATTAAATTTTATCATAAATATTATCATATTTTAATAACATAAAACATATTTATTAAAGTGTACTTATAAACAATGATTGTAAGCATTGTTCTACTTAGAAAAAAAACGGTTGCTTAAATAACTTGAGAATAATATCCAATGATCCTTAATACTATCCTGCTAAGAAGAAACATCATAACAACAGTAATTTTTTGAATGTTTTAAGTTGGATGCATTTTTTTAGCAAATTTTTTCTTTCCTTTCTACTACAGTAATTCAGAAATTCGTACCTTGACTCTAAATATGTTAAATCAATAATCAGAAAAACACTTAATTTCTTAATTATTAGTGTTCGACGTTTCGAGAGAATACTAAATTTAAGGTTATAAAAAACATAGTTCAGTAAGCAACTGTGTATGTTGGTAAACATGTAAGAAACTACCTACTATATATGTCTGCATTAAGATACAAACAAAGATCTACGATCCGGTGTTGACACATATGATAAACAAAGGACTTGTCGGCATGACGGCCATGATTGGCGTACAAGCGTATCCTACATACGATACTAGATTACGTATATCAACCGTTTCTGAGAATTCTTCCTTAAATTGATCCTTTCTTTTGGTCGGTTGGTATTTTCAAAAAATTATGAAATTGTTACCAACTTTGGCATTGTTAACTTTTTTGTTCCTTTTTCCTTGGTTCAGTAAGTTTTTTCTTTCACCTTTCTTTCATTTTTTTATTATCTTTAGTTATTCTTCGTGGTTTTAGTGTTTCTTCATGTAGTTGTTGACTAGACTATATATGTTTGCTTAACCTCAAATTTGGTATTCCTTCAAAAGATTGGCATTTCTTTGTAGTTAATTTTTTTGGTTTATTATGTATTTGTTTATTATATATTATTTATAGTCTTAATGATAGGTAAATAAAAAACCTGAAACGTTAAACAATAATTAAATGTTTTTAGTGAGCATAGCCTCAACCATATTACTATTATTCTATTATGAAAGGTAAACTAAAATCAAATTTAATTTCATTGTATTATTTTTATGTATCTATGATGTTTATATGTTTTTCTATGAAAACAACATGTTTTTTTAAATATAAAATAAAATATTTGATTCACTTGTAAGTGAATCCCCCAAGAAAAAGTTCCTTTGGTTTTTTACGCCACAACTATAATTTTAACGGTTTATAAGAAAAAGAATAGCAAAACTATTTATTATTAAACATTTATTAAGAGTATTCAAAAAATGGATAATACATGCGAATACTTTTAAAAATATATTTGGAACACGAGTAGTTAGCGAGTGCCATAATGTATTCGATAAACTAGTTACATTACGCGAGCTGAATATTAAATATTTTTTACGAAAAATAAGTTTTTGTTTTATTTTTAAAAGTAAAATTTGATAACAACTTAATAATAATTACAATTTTTAAAAATTTAATATAATTCATACTCCTAATGTTCGCCATTCAATACTTTTGGTAAATAAAGCATTACTCAATACTGTGAGTAATAATTTTCATTTCTTTTATTTAACTTGACTATATTTCAAATTATATTGATATGAATTGCTACCATTACTTAAAAAAACCTAAATTATTAAGGTCATATTTAAATAAAAGCAGAAAAAATTTAGTATGATTACTAAAACTGATTACTGTTATATAAAGAAATAACGCAAGAATGTTTTAGGGTGGGTCATTACTAGAACAGCGACCATTACCGATACTTTCACCGTAAAAGAATGTTTTACTATTCATAGTCTTATAAACCGTTGTAGGTTTTCTCTACATGTAGCTCATGGCAAATATAGCAACAGTGTAATATTTCGTAAAATAATTTATGAAAATATAATGAAAAGAGCTGTTTTGAAAATGTAATATGATGTCAATAACAAAGATACGCATTATATAAAATATTGTTAGTATTAGTTGCTTAGTCATCAACATAGGTAGAAGGGTTGTCAATTAAGCAAATTAATTTTCGAGCTTATTCTTATGTGAATATTATTAAATACCATAGTTTAAGAAAAATTTTTTTTTAATATTGTATGTTATGTATAATATTGGTATTTGAGAAAATACCTGAACACACCTAGATTTTTAAATTTAAAAAGGACTCTTTGAGTACAGTAATAATTTTTTACATTTTCGTTCTTTGAGGGAAACTAATTTCCTAATATGTATGTGGAAACGGTTTTCATTTAATCAAATTCAAATTTTAATAATTTAAATAAATTTCCTAAAACGTATAATTTATTAGGTTTTTACAACAACTGTTTTTCTCACTAATGCTTCATCAGAATGCGATTATTAATTTAATTATTATATTTTACTTTCTTTTAATTCCGCGTTCGCGTTTAATTAAAAAATTAGAAATAGTTTATCAAAACGAAAAAAAATAATTTATCTAACTAGGTAGTACTACTATAATACTACAATATTGTATCTAGTGCATACATTTAGTACTATAATATCGTTAACTAACTCGAAAAAAAAAACTACTAGTTGGCGGAGCTGCTACGTTCAGGCAGTGCTTATACTCAAAAGATTATAGCAGTTCTCCCGACTAGCAGTATTATTTTATAAATTCATTACCGGTATTACAGTAGATGTATCTAGGTTTCCTCATAATTTAAAGCGCTATCACTAATAATATTGGTGTTTGTATTTCACTTCGGAGCTTTAAAACCCATAATTTTACTTTTTCTGTCATCCTTTTTAAAGATTATGATAAAAATTCTCTCGTTTTGTTAATTTATTCATGCGCGTCACCGATTAGACTATAAATTAAAACTAGAAAGTATTTAAAATATCAATTATTACAAAATCTGATGTTTTATTGAAAATGTACAACGTTGCAGACCGACAGACACACGCGTTAAATTTATAACACAGTTGTTTTTGACCCGGAGCTGGGGCTACAAAAAAAGATCGATACCAATCTAAACAAAATGAGACTTATAAAATTGATTGTTTATGTGATTGTTTTACATAGTGTATTAATTAATAGGTTTGATTTTAAGCAAACAATTATTATACCATTTAATTAAAAATGTAATAACGTGTAAGGAACTGCTGTACAATATTAAAAATTGAAACTAAAATAAAATTCGATTCCATCACATTATTCGTTCGATAGATTTAATCAAAGTAACTTATAGGTTGTGTACGTTTTCAAATAAGTTACAATAAGATCTTGTGCAATTTGTAAAACATAATTGACGTATTTAAAATATTAATTGGAAATGTTGGTGAAGCTTTAAAAGTTAAAATTTTAACTTGATTCGATATATTGCATGACAAAAACACAAAGCATGCATTAAAATTTCCAAGTAACATCATCATTTTAAATTTTATTTTATTTACAAAACAGCAATAAATTTTTAAAATATTTATAAACAGCTATTCGACGTAACCATTTAAATTTTTTAAACATTCTTTTAGTATTATCAATAAATAAAATTGTAAGGGGCTTTACATTTCGATCGTACAGTTAAAAAATATTAAGAAGCTTTTGGTAAAACATATATAATTTTACCCTGCACTTTGTTGATTACAAAATTATACGTTAACATTTATTTAATGTAAATAAAACACTTAAAATTGTGAAAAGAAAATTGTGTATCATAAATACAACACAATAAAGCCCCGCAGGAGCCGAGAGCTTAATCCACGTGCTTTGAATTTAAATTTGTTCCTGTATTTTTACACACTTAACAAAACAAATTACCTAATTGCTATTTATTGTCATTACATTAACTCGGTGAAATTTAAAAAGATAAAAGATAATAATTAATCGTGAAAATAGAAAAAGTAGGTTGCTCTTTAAATAGGACTATAAATACTCGGGTGAGCTGTTTCATTTTCTTTATAATGTATGAGATTTTTTGTAATACTTTACTGTACCGATCTTGAAATGTACATTTCTTATGAGCTTAATTTTATTGCCACTATTAGAAAATTGCAAAAAATTCCATTAGTTTCATTTTCGTACGCGTGGTTTTAAAATTTTTTTAAACTGATCTTGAAATTTAGCCGAACGAAGAAAAAAAATAATAGCGTTTTTTAAACGATCTACTTAATTTGTAATGGGTTTTATATCGGACAAACAAACGATCAGTTTAATAGAAAGCACAAGAATAAAAAATTTACCGATTTGCCAAATTGAATCAATTCTTAAATTGACTTTCTTATTTTATTTTTAAATTTATGAAGATAATTTACATTTTAATTTTATCTCTAACCTGGGCCTAAAATTAATTAAACTATTATCACAACATTTTTTCAATAATTATTTTTTGTTCCCCTATTTAAGAACTTACCAGTCTTCTTATCGTTCATTTTTCACATTACAGCTTCCGACTTGAATATAAGAAAAAATTTATTTTCGTATGATTTAAAAATTTTTAAATTTAAAGTAACAGGGTCAATGCAATGACAATGCTTAATTTGAATAATATTAAACATGAAAGGATATTATTTCAATTTTAAGTACTTTATTAACATTGCTTTTCGATTTTAGTAATATCATTTTTCCAGTTCATCACAATAGTGATGGAAGCTTGTAAAAATCTAAATTTTATTTAATTAGCATAATCAGGACCGACTCAAAGGTGCGGCGAGTGAAACGTTTGCCTCGATCGCGGGACGTAAAAAATATATAAAACACACATTTTTCGATTAACTTACAAAAATTGACTAGGTGCAATCTTGAATCTCACTTCGAGCGCCTCAAAGCTTTGATTCGGTCCGTAGGAAAATATACACAGTTAACTTAATTCTTAATCAAATTTAACAGCACCATTAAGCTAATATTATAATAGCAAACGAAAACCATTGGTCTTAAAACTTGAAGCAATATTAAAAGAATTCGATAGAGTAAAAACCTGAAGTACGAATATAACTCACCAAGTGCAATAATTGTGATAGCTAATCATTATATTGCACATGGAAATTCACACAAGTAATAATGCAAGAGGATAAGAACGAACGTATTTTCGTTATTTTAACGAGAAAAGAATACTTTCTTGAGAAATAAAGAAACGTTTGAGTCATATTTGTATAACGAGGTTTGTAAACAATTTTCTATTATTTGAAAACCTAATATAAATTAGTCTATTTTATTACGCTTTAATACATTTACTTACATATAAATGTCTAAATCCATAATATTGTAGATAATATTACAAAGAGCGACGTTGTGGAATATGTAAGACGATGGCTGAAGTTGGATTCTAAAATAACTTCAGCTGGAGTAGTTTCTTTCATAATAATGTCAACTGTAATAGAAAATTATTTTTTTTAAATTTAAATACGTCGTATTGCATAACCGAGAACATATTTCTCAACAAAAAGAAAACACAAAATGTAGCTCCATGGCATAAGCTCATCAAGTTAAATTTTGTGACAGTTTATGGATAGCGCCGAGTTTCTTAGATTACGAGGGTAAGACAAATATATAATAAATGCACCTGCTTCTTTGATATTTTTTGGATGTGCCGTTTCTAATGTGGTGCAAATGATATGATAACCTAACATGGATGTTCTAACTAAATTGACGTGTTAGAGAAGTAGTTCCGACAAAATTTAGAATGTTTTATTCATGACGAAACGAAAACTTTTCGAGAATATGAATTACTTACTTATAACTGAATGTTGCTTTATGTCGGCGAAGTTTTCGTTACTGCTAATGTATCCAGGTATGGTCGACATACAAGTGAGGCGTAAAACTCCATCTTCTCCTACATGGAGATCTGAAACTTCTATGGACAATTGAGTAGTTGATGAAGATTTTCTTTCAAAATGACCGTGTCCGTGTAGTCTTCCATTAGAAAATGATTTTGTGAGACCATCATCAACCTAGAATTATTTTAACATCTTTATAGCAACAATAAAAAATTATTTGATAAAAAGAACAATATTATTTTCAAACGACACCAGATTTTTTAATTTAATTCGGAGAATAGCAACAAATTTAGTGTTATTTGTACATAAACGAGGGGTTCCTGAATCAGTTCATATACTTATTTTCTGATATTAACATTTCCGTGTTTTAAAGAGAAAATATGATCGAAAAGTTGCTCTAATTTTCTGAAAAGTATTTTTGCACTTATTAGAAACGCATTTACTACAATCATAAGGTGTTCCTTTGGTGGTGCTAGCCACGGTGCAATAATTAACACAAACTCAAAAATTATCCGTCAACTAGGTCTTAGGTTCAGTTGCACGAGATAAAATTAAAAATGTTTTAAATTTAAATTTAAAAATTAATAATATTATGTATTACATAACATAATAATATAAAACTCGTATAACCCTGTATTTTTAAATTGTAAATCTTTTCTAAAATAACAAAAAAGTATCTACTATCTGGCTACTATAAATATCTACCGGCTGCCTCGGTTAATTTAAATTTTGTATTCGAAATAGTCGAAATTGTCTGTGATTTGTTTGAGCCTGCTTTTTCAGCTATTATTCTTTTGAACTTTTTTTGTTCTTAAGATTTTAAAAAAAGACATGTGTACTTACTGGGAATATAAATTAACAATTTTTATTATTATTATTAACGGATTTAATATATCGTTGGTTATTAATTTTGGTTTCAGTGTAAGCAGTTCACTTTTTGTTTAATTTTCTGAGTGCTCATTTGTACGAATTTGCCATATTTATTAATTTTTACCAAGATTTATTATTTTCGTATTTCATTCTGTAATTAAACATCTTCGTATTCTTGAAATATGCATCTTACCATCACTCTTCTTCCATTTCTCATTTCCAATGATTTTAATATTGTTAACTGTACAAAACTCATGGTATGAAAACAAATCTAGTCTTAATATTATTAAATGTAAACAGAGAAAATATAACCAACAAAATTTTTTCCTGGGGTTATAAATCAATCCATTTGATCCACGATATCATCTCAATATTTTTACTTATTTACTCACTTTTCTATAGTGTTTCTTGTATATTTGATCTCTTAGTTATTTACAAAATTGTACTAATTCTGAATTCTGAATTTAAATTTTAAATTTCATTATATTATATTTTCTTACTTCGTTTACTTTCAGTTCTATTGGTGTTGCTAAATTTTTATATTTTTAAATCTCAATATTATATTATCAAGAACATTCCATCTGCTCAGATTAGTATTTGACAGTTTTTAGTTGTTATCCTGTATTCAAAATTTACATATTTTAGTATGACCTAGAGAGCTCAGACAAAATATAATGTCAAAACACATTTCCATCTTCACACCACTATTAATATCAAAATTACTTGTCTCATTTTCTCTAATTTCTATCTAGGTACTTAAGTTCTTCGTTGGTACCGTCGGTATACCGCCAAATACATTATTTTAAATCCCGCGCAAAGAAGTGGTGGGCTCTACGCAACTGAACTACCACGACTACAAGAGAGGAAAGGAGGAAGATGACGAAGCACTTAATGACGCTTTTCTAGAAATCGAAAGCCAAGCTGTATATGCGTGTTTAAAAAGCTAGTCAAACTTTTGTTGTTCATACATTCATTTTAGTGTTGTTCTGTTTATCGTGAATACGCCTACTTGAATCGAGGTGAATTATGTTTGTAATTATGTGAGCAAGGGAAGGTACTAATTCTTGTCCTACTCGAATTAAATTATTATGATTACATTAAACGATAAGTTTTTACAGTTGAATATGAATAGTGCATATAAATATAGGCGCATGAAAGTTTATTGAGAGTGAAGCAAAAACTGTATGTATCGCTTGATTCGATGATATCATTTTAATAACTTTCATATTTTGCTACGAGAAAGCTTTTAGATAAAAACAAAGCAACAGGTTTGATTTTTCATTTTGGTTTGGGGATTTTCCTACTTATTATATTTCTACAGGATATATGCAATTGACGATACCAATCGATTTGATTCTGAATTATAATTATATCTTATAACGAATTTGATGTATAAATTATGCATACTGATTATTATTATAAACTTTACACATGTACATATGTGATTTAGCCGTCCACGTCGCAAATGATAAACAGAATGACATAAAACAAATAACAAATTTAATACTATGTTAAAACTTACAAATGTAACAAATACAACTAGCAAATTATGAAATAATCTGAACCACCTGACTGGATATATAATTGTGTTTAATTTTGCTATTTTTTCTGACTCACTATAGCTACTTTCAAGTTTACTGCTTTGTATGAAACTTACTACGACTTGGTTTGTAGTATTCTGGTAGGTTATAGTTTGTGCACAAAATGGGTTTTTCGTATTAGACGGATCAGCTTTTTCGAGACGATGACCATCGTAGTTGCTCCTAGGAAGTTTGGGTTAAATTTTGGTGTAGGGAAATAGAGGAAATTTGACTATACATTTTAATACTATAGTTATTTTCACAAGTTGAGCTTGTTACAAGCCCACAGCGTTATACTGTAGTTAGAGAACTATAAACAGCAGATACAACATTATGGTATTCTCGTATGTTCTTTCAATTATTTGTTTTAAGATTTCTAGTACATCTACTATACCGGTAATCTAGGATTTCCAGGAAATAACAGTAATCTATAAAGAAGTGCTACAAGGCAGTAATTTTTAAAAATTTTTCCAAGAATTTTAATTATGTGTACGCAACATTTTTGAGATATTTATCCTGTAATCTGGAATTTTTTTTTCTACACATAAAGTGACAATAATTTATAATAATTATATGTATACTATATTTTCGAGTATGTTCACTCTTCAACATTCTATCGTGCATTTATATTATTTTTACCCACATTTTTTAAATCTTGAATAAAATTTAGAAACAAATTTACTTAACAATAATTGGCCGGTTACATTATTTTGCTCTTATGCAAAAATATATGTATGTGTAAATTTTACACATTCTCAACCGGTGGAGTGTTAATTGTATATTAACATATTCATCATAATGACAATCTCCCTCTGTATATACTCTATTGTATTTCAATTTCTTTTATTACTCTACACAACAAATTTTGAAAATGTTTTTTCTCTATTTTTCTATTCAAGTTCATAATATTTCTATTTTTCTCCGTTAAATCTTCTGTTTTAATTTTAAAATTAATATATATTTCAAGTTATTTCTTTTCTTGTCATTTTCTATCTCATTTTTTTTCTATCTAAGCGACCGTGTGTAATTAATTAAAAATTACGTAAAAATTAAGTTAAAAAAAATTAAAGATATCGTAGAATGTGTTTATACAAACGGTTAGTTTACACAGATAGTTCACACGACCATAAATTCACTTTTTTAATTTAATTTTTGATTCTTTTTTTCTTCTTGAATTTATACACATATTCTTTGTCAAACCACACTTTATTTTCAAATCCTTACAAATGTACACTTATCGACTTTGCTTGTCTGTAAGTTCGGCTGTGCAAATCTTAAGCAAGAATATACATTTTCACATCGTCGAGTATAAGGTAATTTTCACTAAGAAGGTCGAGGCAGGAAAATTCTTTATAAAAGTAACAGGTTTAAGGTTCACGTCAGCCATTCGTTAAAAATTGTAAACACTAATAACGCACAAAATTTTTTTCTTACGTTATTTAAGCTAAAAGTTCAATGTCGTATTACTAAGTTTATATTCTACTCATATATTTTTATAACGTAATTTTTTATTTTAAACATTCTTAGTCATTAGTTAAAATACAAAATTTCCAGTCCAAACCTGTTAAATGTAAATCAAGAACTTTTTTTATTGTTTTTTCTTTTTTTTTCTTTCTTTTCTTTACCTTACGGTTAAAATTCATTATTTTAATATTTTTGTTTAGTTTGTTTAGTTTTAAAAGTTTAAACTGCCATTATAAAATTTACCTTTACGAATACAAAACGTAAGTGTATATTCTAGAGTCTGAGGGGTATTGATTCTTTATTATTTATTTACACGCGTAATCTGATGAATTATACAAATGCCAATGCTGAGGGGAGGCGTATTTCTCATATAAGTATGCGTATTTTACGGTACCTATGTACTTTATTTTGTACGTCTTCTCTTGAAATATATTAAACAAATTTTATTTTAATTCCAACTTTATTTTATTTATGAAACCAGAAAACATTAAATAAAATTAACTCTTTGTAAAATAACGTTCAGACGATTGATTCGCCGGACAATTTAATATTCATAATTATAATAAAAAACTATAAATTTATTAAAAAATTAAAACGGTTTTTATTAATGGTATTTGATTGATGTGCAACTCAATTAACTGCTTATAATTTTAAGTTAGCCGAAAATCTTAACCAATAAGAGAGTCATTCCAGTAGAAAACAAAGTGAGACAGGGTACCGATTCACTAATTCATGACTTGATATATTGAACATTCTGTATCACAACAATAATTGTGATTATTGTTCAGTGGATCAGTACTTTGCTTTGTTTTCTATTGGAATTACTCTCTTATTAGTTAAGATTTTCGCCTAACTTAAAATTATGTGAAAATAATTGATTTTGCACATCAATCAATTACCATTAATAAAAACGGCTTTACATATTTTAATAAATTAAATTAGATAATAATTTATAATTTTTGTTTATAATTTCGAATATTGAATCGTCCGGGGATCAATCGTCCGGAAATCAAACGTCCGGGACCAATCGTCCTAGAATTGATTATGAGTAAACATTACTTTATAACAACTTTTTAATATTTCTTCACTTTTGCAATTTTGCGATAAAAGAAATAAATTTGAGAAAATTATAAATTTCTATTTTTTTGTGTAAAATGATTTTAAATTTTCAAGGAGTTTTAATTTGATATGACAAAAAGTATACCCATTTAAGTTAATTAAGTGGGGTAATTGAAGGTGAGGGGGGAGGACTGGCGTAAGGCAGAGTACTTACGCTGTTTAGTCTCCCCCTTTCTACCTGGAAAAGTTTTTTTACGTTATTTTGATATTTCATATAGTTCACGAGAAATTTAATAAGGTGGATCGTTTTCAAATGTACACGTTTAAGGCAATACATAATATAATACAACTCTCTAAATAGTTCTTTAAACTGCAGGAGTTTTCGGGTTTTAAATTAAATTTAATTTATTTAAACAAAATTAAAAAATTTATAAGAAAAACAGTACCTTTTGAAAAATGTAAGTGGAGTATCCATTCGTACTATTTATTATCGGTGGTTTTTCAGTTGTGGTGAATTATATAAAACTCTCTTGGGTAACCTAAATTTTATTCTACGTCTCAAAAAAGAAATAACAGAATCCATTAAATTATTTTACTCTTAATTTGTAACTATAAATTTAAAAATTACTTTTTGCGATATAATTTTCCGTATATATGTATACGCAATTTTTTGTCTACCTAATAAATAATTCATTTAAATGTTATTTTGTTCTCGAGATAATTTTTTCAGGAGTCATGATTCATGAACAAAAATTTAAAGTATCAATTTAAATTTCAGTTTAATTTTAAAAAAGAAGCATTACATAGAGGGTAAGAAATAAGCTAGAAAAACTTACAAAAATCTTAAAATGTAAAGCAGGAAGTCTCTCAAAGCGGAAGATAACTCCGGAAACGTTCCAATAAAATACAAACTCCTGCCAAACTCAAAAGCTGAAGGCAGATTCGGGGCAAATTTATAAATATTTTAAGAGTTGTGGTATCAAACGATGCTAAAGAACAGACTCATGCCATTTTTGCTTATTAATAGATATACAAAAGCTTTCGACGCCCAAAAGATGAGAAACGGCTTTATACATAAAAGTGATTACCATATTTTTTACATAAGAAAAAACATGAAAGGCCAACGTGATTTTTGTATTTATTGGTGTTTTAACATATAAAATAAACATTCAAGCCATTTTTTATTTTATATCCTAGGTGTTAATATGTGGCGTTAATAATTTTAGTGCACCGGCGATAGAACGATCGTTAATTTTCAGTTCAATAAATTGAAAAATGATTTCATGCGAGAATTTCAATCGGAATAGTAAATTTCAATTGAAATTGATTTAGCATCAGTTTTAAGTCATATTGAACTTCATTTGCACTTGAATGTACATAAAAATATTAAATATGTAAATTTTTTGTAAAAAAGGTAAAAAGCACTTACTCGTTCTTTATTTAGTAGCCACATAATGTGCGGCGGTGGACGTGCAGGACTCGTGGTACAATTTGCTTCCAAAATTTCTCCAATTTCATACGTTTCCTTATTAAAAGTAATTACAGGATCGCTCTCCTGCGGTTCTAAAAATTTTTTAAAAACTTTTAGACATGAAAGGTAAGAAAACTGAATATCTTCGTCGTCTATAATATAAATCATTCCAATTATAAAACTAATTAAACCAATTATTCAAGTTGGCTTTTCAAAAATTTCCATGCCGTAAAAGCAAATTATTCTTGATTTTCATTTTTTGAATTTTAATATCGCTCTAGAGAAAATTATACAACTCCGGCAAGTTTGATATCTGATGAAAAAGGCAAAAGGAAAAAGTTAAGATTAGTTTATGAAGCTGTGTGACTGGAAAGAACGATTTTTCAATCGCAACTGCTTATGACATAATTTAAAATTTTAAGCGTTCGTGCTTAAAAAATGCTTTAAAAAGTGCAGCCCTAATTAAGCTAATTAAAAATAAATAATAAACAGGTATAATATTGAATTAAGGGCAACATATTATTAAAAGTTAACAAACAATCCAGACATTTGAAACTTTGTGCATAAAAGGTGACAAAAGAAAACTTTGTGGTTTCCCAGACTAAAGGAAAACTAAAGGTAGTCAGAGAAACAAACAGATTGCTTGATTATGTGATATAAATACGTACCTATGACTGTGAGTTCATGGCTTTCGGTTTCTTTACTAAATATCGGAGTTTCCATAGAAACAATGCATGAGTACGAACCAGAGGCAGGAAAATCTAATTTTGACAATTGAATCTGTTTTTCACTACTGTGTTCTTTCTGAAAATTAAAATTTTCACATTAAAAAAATGACTGCTTATAAAAATGTAATAATATAACAAAGTTTGCAACGCCTTTTCCATTTATGAATTTAAAAGTTTTGCCAGTTTTACAGCAAAATTAAGTTTCAAAACATTCGAAAGCTTTAAATTATTTTATAAGTTTAGTACTCTTTTGTTTTCAAGAATAATCGGTTTTAAGTTCATAATTAAATGGGGTACTAAAACAAAGCTTATATTGTGGTCGCTTCTGTTTTAGCCAAAACACAAAGTTGGTTAACTTTGAATTAAATTTCTACGACATAGGACACGAGTAATCAAATAAGGGCTTGTATTTGCAATTCAAATATTACCTGCTACTGCAAAAAGCTTTGTGCAAAATGCATCTGAAAATCAAACACCACTAATTTTATTTTGTTTTAATTTTATAACGCAACTTACTTTTTCGTTTTTTTTATTTTATTTTATTTTCAGTTTTTTTTACAATTAAATTATTTCACCTAACATTTTCAAAACAAAGTGATAATCTTACCTAAAGAAGGCAATGAGGTGAAAGAAAAAAGTATAAGTAGTATTTGAAATTTTTAATGAGACCAAATAAAACTTTATATACTTATACGGGTCCCTTCTATTTACTTATACGAATAGATTTATTTTGTTCCTACCTAAAATTTTGTTCACGAAATAAAAATTTATTTTGAAAAGAAAACTTTAAGCTGTTAGAACATCAACAAAAAACATTATTTTAATTATATTAAATATTATTTAAAGCTCTATGTTAGGTAACTTTAATAAACTAATTAATCTCCGGATAAATAAATACACAAGTTTTAATGCCGTGAAATGATTTAGGAAATTTGAATAACAACATTTTCATCCAAGATTTAGTTCACAACAAAATTAAGAAATAACTTTTCAACAAGTTGCCAATAACTTTCTCCATTTAGTGTGTAAGTAACAAGTGGTATTTATTTAAATACACGATAGAATTCAAATACAATTCTAAATTAAAAAATCGATATTAACCCTGAATGAAATTTCTTGGTTGCATTTAGAAAAAAATGTTTGTTACTCTTTTTCTAGATTTCGCTTTTCCATTTTAACTTAACTTGTTAAATCTCCACGTTATTGCCTCTTTTGCTTAATTTGTCTTACATGCTTTGTTCAATTCAATAAACTCGACAATTTTGACTTTCCGGTCAGGACTTCCCAAAAGAAGAGAATAAATGGTTTTGTAAAGTTTCTTTACTCTATTTACCCTGCTCTATCACTTAATTTTAGATAATAATAATCTAATTCAGTCTATGGTAGGAAACTGATGGCGCCGAGCTTTATCCAACTTACATACACGTTTATTTTACATGCAGAAAATTTACAATATTTCTCAAAACAATTTTATAGTAAAATAAGAAAATTTTCAACATATTTGATTAGTTGTTAACAGAAATAAAAATATTTCAAGTCAAAATCATCAAAAATTATATTCACTTGAGTGTCGATCGATATTTAAACTTAACTTAATGGGATTTGTTAAATTTGTAAAACCTTTACATTAGTACTATACTATAAAATAATATATTTAGTGTAACCTTGTCTAATAATTACATCTTATCAGTTACAAAAAATAATAAAAATCAATTTTTGAATTAGTAATTTGCAAAGCCTTGTACTTATGTACATTATTATGTACTATGTAGTTGTAATCTTCAAATTTAAGACTTACGCCATCTTTGTAAGTATCTTAACTTATTGTTGACAACTGATTACAAAATTTACTTAGTAGTTTATAAAAACCCTCTCTAATTTTATTTTTCATTTCCTTTCATTTTTTATATTATATTATAAATATTCTATAATTTTAATTAAACTAATATACAGAATATTTATACATTATAATTTTAATCATTAAATGGGTTTACCTGGCAGTTTTTCAAAGACATATTGTTAAGGTACAATATGGCTGATAGGGCTTCCGAATAAATCCGAATAATATCGATGAATTATACTATTTAACTAGCTGACTAAAGATACTGTGGTTCAATGTATTAAAATATTGCGGAAATCCAAAAGTAGAGGTGAAAGAAAAATTGTTAAAATGAAAAAACAAACGATCGACAACAAATGCAAATAACCACAGTTAGAATAATATGCCTAAAGGGGTTTTACTCGTATGTATCATGCGTAGAAAATTAAAATATTAGCATGACAACTTAGAAAACTGAAAATAAATTTTCTTGGACGTGGAACCATAACTAAATAGAAATGCTTTATATTTCAGGGTGTTAAAATGACCTGTCTAAATCTTCTGATTAAGATATTTTGGAAAACTTCTCCAGACAGTGGTTTCCGATTGCAAATAAACCTTATATTTTAAATCTGTATAAACTGTCGAAATCTTGTTGATCAAATGGTAGCAAAAAGAATATTTTTAAACTCATTTCAGCTGTTGTGTTTATTTCTTTAAAATAAAAAAGAGTTTCTCTCAAGACTCTTTCGTAATCGTGTCTCTCTCTCATTTCGTAAGTTTCTAGGAAAATGTTTGAAATATTCAATGCCAAAATATAAACCTACAACACCTGTACCACTTTTCCAAATTTTTTTTACGTTTGTTCGAATTTTTTCATTATTGGAAATTTCCATTTTTTATTGTTTCGACCTTGGCTTGCATGTTAAACTGAATAACCTTAATGTTATTGTTAAAACATTTGAGCGAATAAAATATTCAAGAAGAACTTTTAGTTTCAATTTGGTTGAGAAAAGCTCGTCTAATGTTTTTAGTTTAATATTTAATTTAGGATTCTAATCACGGAAGTATTTCTTCGGAAAGTAATTTTAAGAAGCGTTCGTACATTACACTTCGGTGGTTTGCCATTTCTTTCTGTAGGTATTGCTTATCTTGCCCGAGATAATAAATATCATAAAAATAATTAATATAATTATTAGCTTATCGATATATTATATTCTCATTAACAATATATTAAGTAAATAGTCGAGAACGTTTTTTTCATTACATTTTTCTGAAAGTTACGTTTATTCCTAACGTTTCATTTAAATGTATCTTATCATTATTTTATAAGCATAGCATAAACCATTAACTTTATGGATTGCGGTGATGAAGGTTTGGAAAGGACCGACTACAGGAGATACACATGTATAATTAATTACATTAGTGTTAAAAGTATTAGTAAAGAACTTTTTTAATTTACATATATTTTTACCACAAAGTTCAACCAGATGATTAATAAATTTGTATGCATTCGTAAAATGTATGGAAAACGTCGTTTGCATTGTATTTGAATAAATAATAGGACAGCGATTTATTTAAAGAAGAAAAAGATTTGAAAATTGCGATTCGATAAATTGTAATTCGATAAAATGCAATCCAATAAATTGCTTTTTCGACTAATTGCTTTTTCATAAATAGTAAGTAAAATGAGATAATTTGCAAACTTGCATCAAAGTGAACATTTTATCACATATAATTTATTATGAATCACAAATTTTAATATTAGGGTTTGAAATTCTATCACTCTATTTACCTATTCACCTATTTACCTATTTACGGGAAGGCGCCCCAAACATATTATGCTTGATGAATTTCTTAACGAATTACGTTACGAATATTGTTTCGGAGCAAACTATGTTTTAACTCTTTAGCTCTAACTCCAAAACAGAACCTTTCTAAAATGTAAACTGACTAAAGACGAATAGAAAATAGTAACCAGAATAAACATTGCTCGAAAATAAAATTTTCTGTACTACGTGTTTATTCAGGTTACATATTTTTCAAACACGATACTACAAAGTATTATGTTTGGTTTGCTAAATTGTACAAAAAGAAATACTTTCGTTAGTCTTGGAAGTAAAAAACGTATTTTTTTGTTTCAAAAATTTCCATAAGTATAAATAAGCTTTGGGTAAACATACTGTTTGGCTATGTGTTAGCCGTTGAAAAAATACTGCAAACGGCAACTCTAATGATAATAATTTAATTCTCTGTGACTCTTATTGCTTTTATTCTTTTATTGTAAAAATTGTCCATGCCATGGCTATTTATTATTAAAAAACTTAGGTTTAGGTTAGGTTTAGGTTAGGTTTAGGTTAGGTTTAGGTTAGGTTTAGGTTAGGTTTAGGTTAGGTTTAGGTTAGGTTTAGGTTAAGTTTAGGTTAGGTTTAGGTTAGGTTTAGGTTAAGTTTAGGTTAGGTTTAGGTGAGGTTTAGGTTAGGTTTAGGTTAGGTTTAGGTTAGGTTTAGGTTAGGTTTAGGTTAGGTTTAGGTTAGGTTTAGGTTAGATTTAGGTTAGGTTTAGGTTAGGTTTAGGTTAGGTTTAGGTTAGGTTTAGGTTAAATTTGAATAAATTAGAGTTAAAAAAATTGTTATTTTAGTGAAGTAGAAGAGGATCAGCTTACAATACGTTACAATACTCTATATTATGTTGTTAAACAAATATTTCTGACAATATAAAAATTAATATTATCCTAAAAAATATTCAAATTGAAAGTATGTGAGTGACATAATATTCTTATACTATCTATTTTTAGTTATATTCATAATTCAAGACGTAATAAGTTAGGCGTTACTTAAATGAAATTTACAGAATAAAACTAATACTAAAATTAAAAATGTTATACTGCCACCACAGAAAATATTTTTTTGTTACAGTTGAGCCTTAGGCACAATGAGATAAAACTTGTAAGTAAGATAATTAGTACTTTATGACATTTTATTGTGATTTGTTTTAGGTATAACAAAGAAATTGTAAGTGGTCCTTATTTACCAATCCTGCAATATCCTTTGAGCATTGTTAATATTTTTGTTTTTAAAAAATAAAAAATGTTTATGACTTATATAAATATGGAAAGTGTTTTTTTACTTTAAATTGAAGTAAACTGCATATAAATTTCTTTTTATTTGAAAGATTTGTTTTAATCACATTTATTGTTAAAAATAATTTCCGGCGTAAATCGCCTCGACTAGCTTTAATAAATCGCGTTTGATTACTCCAATTTTAAATCACTTTTTCAAGCAATTGAAGCATTATTTCCAAAATAACATAAGTTGTGTTGATTTTTTAAATGTCAATTGTTGCTAATTTATCTGCATAAACCCGCGAGTTCACACATTATCCCCATAGTAAATAATTCATTTGCGTTAAATTTAATAGACCATTTCATGAAACAACCCAAGTAACATTTTCAACCTGGTAAATCTCTTATAAACCCCTAGCAGCGAAATCTCACAGGAACCTGTAATATTGTAAATTTGAATTTGAATATATTGAGCGCGAAATTTTAAGTTTAGTTCATTTTGGTTACTTTAAAATACAACGATTTGGCAACAGGGGGAGTTTTAAAACGCAAGTAGTGGGGTTTCCGTTAGATTTGACCGTTAGAGATCAAACAAAGGCCTTACATTTTTGGACGTCATTGAAGTCGGTTATAATTTTTTTTTTGTGTCTGAGTTTATTCAATAATTGAATTTAAAATTATTTCAAATTATTTAGTTACCAACAGATTTAAAATACGTAAGTTTAAATATTTGATTTATTTTTCTAAAATAATTTAATACAGGATTACGTTAAAATTCAGGTAATAATAATCTCACAACCACGCGGTTAGGTAATTTTACATGCGAGTTTGAATCTAAGTTTTATTAATTTATCTTCAGTTATAAGATTTAATTACTGTTCAAGATTGTGATTTAATACTATTATCATTTAAAACGGGAGTGGAATTATGTAATAAAAGAGATTGATTATTCATATAATGTGTTAGCAATGGCGTACCATTGGTATGGTTGGTTTGGTTAAGGCGTGGGAGAAGTTGTTGAAGATAATTTAAATAAAGGGGGGTGTTTGAAGTGGAAAATATATTTATCGTGGGATAATTTAATTTAGATGAATTGCGCAACAGGTTGAGTGGACGCTTAAAATCATAAGATGGCGATAGCAATATGTCGTAGTAATGGGTGATCATTGACAAGGATAACCGCAAAAGAACCAGAAATCGTCAGCCATTTTCGGCGAACATGTTGCTTGATTTTTCTCTTTTCAAATGCCTAAATGATGTACTACAAAATTATGATATTTCAGGACAGTTATTGATAATTTTAACAACGTTTCTTATGATTATTTGCGACCACTTATAATTTAAATTAATAACAGTTGAATACATGTAAAATAACAATAATTGACCTAATAAAAGGTAATACCAATTGAAAAACAATATAAAAGAACTGTGTTAACAAAGTTCTTCATGATTATTTGCGGCTATAATTATTTGATAGTTTAAGTATGGGGAATTTGTTTAGTTAAGTACAAACGACTTATTTAGATTTAAGAAAATGACCAATTGGCAATAAGAGGGACGTACTAGTTTTAAGCTGAAGACATATAAAAAGGTTGACCATCTTAGCTTAAGTGACGAGGTAATAATTATAAGAGCGGATAATTTAGAATATAAGGTTTATTATTTAAAGGTCTTACAAAATATAAAACCAATTGAGTTGAACATCGAAATGCATACATGAACTTCTTACAATTTACTATAGGTTGTAGTTGGTCATTAAATATGAATAATCGATTAGAAAATATGATTAACTACGTTAGCATTCAAAGAGCCATCCGCAAATTTAAAAGGTTACTACGAGGAAAGATCACAACGTGCGAGGTTTGTTTGACGATCACAGCTTTGGTTTGGTTTGTAACTTTGATTTGAGAAGGCGGTAATTCAAATTGAAGAACCAAATATTACAAGCCTGTCCCTGTTTAGAACTCTTTTTTGGATTAAACCAAGGGTCTGTGCCAGGGCATAATGGCGCACATTTTGCACCCCTACCAGATACCCTAGACAGGAGTTTACTAAGCACCTTTACTAGGTACACTGGCAGGGTCCCTGCCACGGGGTCTACCAGAGTTCCTGCCGCAGGGATCTACCAGGGAGATTTGCAGATTGTAAAAAAAATAATTATATTGTTAACATTATAATTATTATATTATAAACTATGCCTCTAGAACAACGATTGTATAATAATACTATCTGAAAGTTAACAATTACATTTTATTTAATTATCTAAAGAAAGTTTACACATTTTTTTTTTAACTTACGGGGATTTGAACCTATGATGGCATTTATTGAATGTTCTGTAACTTCACACCTTAACGATTTCGCTACGGAGGCTATATAATATATTTTACTTTATAATTTACGTTATACTAGTACCTACATAAGTAGGTAATAATAATAATTTAATTTTGATTTGATAAAAGGTAGAAAAACAAATGGAAAACTATAGTTTAAGAAATAAAATATATTATTGGTAAAATATTTAACTAATTATAGTTGGTCGAAATAAAGCTTTAAAATAAAAAAACCGCAACTATAATATTTTTATATTAATGAATAATTTCTATTGATCTACTAATAGTATCAACAAACGTTTTCTATTGTTTGTTAAATTTGGCACAGGCCTTACTAAATAACCTGTAAATGAGTACCTGACAAATTTCTACCATGGGCATTTCACAGGGTTCCACAAAGAGTATGTAAACAGGTACCTGGAAAATCCCTGTATTAACATGCCTAGCATACTTAAGTAATAGGCATTTGCCAGCGGTCTAATAGGAGCACAGGAAATTTCCACAGGAAAAATGTTACTTGGGAATGTCAAAAAATTTGACTTTCAGTAATTTCACCAATTTAATTGTTTATTTGTAAATTAGAACAAAAGTAGAATTAAAAAAATTATAAACAAAAGTAAATTTCTACGATTTTCAAAACATCTTGACCAATTATACAATGGCGGTTCGTGACTCTTTTCTATGGGAGGGCACAAAATAAAAAAAATATATTTATCATATTTTTATAATTTTAATAAAAATTCTTAAATAGATAATTATATATATTATTTTACATAGTATTCTTTGCAGTTGCTGTTGCGAGCCAAAGCGCAAAAAGTTTTAGGACAACTTTTACTAGTTACTAGACTAGACTAGACAAGTTTTAGTTTTACAACTCTGGTTGTACTATGGTACCCGTGTATGGTACTAATGAAATTATGATATATGGTAAATGTGATATGCACAATATCATATTTGTAATCATTGTGATCATGCAAAGCTTTAATAACTTCTGAGAAATATTTTTGTTAGAAATTTTACAGTCAAACGTCAGCAAATTTATGAAGTAATATTATTTTTTTAAACAATTTTTATTAAACAATAGTTATTAATATTAAAATTCAGTATAATACAATTTACATTCATAAATTTTGCAAACAAGATAAAAATAATGTAACAGAAATAATTCAGTATTTTATGACTATTAAAAGTATAACTTTCATTGAAATAAACAATAACCTCGAAGATATATTATTTAACAAAGTCGTAAAATTTTCAACTTCTTTAATCATTTTCAGAATTTTAGTGTATTTTAGTTTACGTTTTCATTATCTGAACTTTATTTGCAAATTTTGATTTAGTTTTACTCTTACTGTGATATACAGAATTTATATTCAAAACTAAATTCATTTTGAAATCACGCGCAAACTACAGCTTAAAAAATTACAATATAGCAAATGCAGAATGCACTCAAGAATGCAAATAAGCTTACAATGCTAATTGAATGGCTTTTAGAACAAGCAAACCCATAGGTTAACTTTTAAAGTATACTGCGTACCGGTATTGAAAGAGTGAGAGAAAGATACTTTGACTGACTTTGTGTACTAGCGTTAGCTGATATTTGGGTTGTGATTTAAAGTAACCTCGCAGTAAAAATTGTTTGTAATGTAATGTTATTTAAAAAAAAAATTTAGATTTAATTTAGCATTTTGAATGTAATTATGATAGAATAAACTGCAAAATAATGTAATATAAAATATTAAATTTATTTTTTAAATAATTATATTAAGATATGTAGTGCTCATTTTTGGATTTAGGATGGAAGAGCACGTACTTTTGTGACTTTTAAGGAAAGCCGCAACTGCAGTTTTAATGTTTTATAAATATCAGTCTAATCTAGAAAAAGAACCTATAAAATGAATTTTTTAAATGGATTAGTGTGGTAGTTAGTAGTATTATATAATATTAATATTAACAAACTAAACAAAATTGTGAATAATAAGTTTTAACTGTTAAGTAAAGAACACATACTTATATAAAAAAAGTAATGTATTTAAAAAACAATAAAAAAAACATTAATTTACATAGACAAAATTTTTATATAAAAAACAGAAAACTTTGGAATAAACAAACTATACAAAATGCTCTATTAGAATAATGAATTTTAACTGTTAAGTAACGAATACATATTCACATAGAAAAATAATATTTAAAAAACAATAAAAAATGCAACAATTTACATTTAACAGGTGTGGACTTAGAATATTTGAATAAACAGAAAAAAAATAAAAATGAAAAACATCTTTAAAAACTGACTAAGAATTATTGGAAAAAATTAAGTTATAAAAATATAATAAAAATTTATAATAAAAACTTTGTAATACGATATAAAGGCCCTTATTTCACGATTATTTCCGAAAAATAATGAGAAGCAAGAAAATATATACATACCAAACAAATTAAAAAATTAAAATTAAAAAAACAAATATTTAAAACGCATTTACTTTAGATTGAATGTGACTTACTAAATTAAAACAAATAACTAAACTAAACAATGTCACATGTTAAAATCAGTTAAAAGTCAGTTTAATCTGCTCAATTTTACAGGGGCGAATAAAATAGTATATGATTACTATAGTGTCAACGTCAAGTAATGATTATAGTATTGTAAATTATTGTTGTATTATAATCCACTATTACTTCATTTTGTTAACTTTATCAGAAACACACGATTTAATTTTAATTAAGAATCAAGAATTAAATTGATAAACTTAAAAAAATAATCAGTTTTATTGAATGGTCAACTAGGTATAAAATACTATATTTTTTGTATAACTATTATTTATAACTATGTGTTTTACAGATTTACAGTTGAATAAATTCTTAGGAACAATATATAAATCTTGCAAACACTAATACCATCTTTGTTTCGGAACATGCAATAGATCCGGTTCCGCCTTTCGATAAATTTATCACTTAACGATTACCACTTACTAATACTGATCTTTGAGGTAATTCATTTAATTGGGTATATTATAATAATATGGTAGTATTGCTTCTAATTAAAGCACTTAAAAAAGCTTCTTTTTAGACACCGTGTAAATAAATTTAACAAAATTTCCTACAGAGAAAAAAATATTTTCAGTTTAAACGAAATATTAATTCAATCATAAAGAAATTAAACAAATTTTTGCTTAAATTGAACAATTCGTTTAATTTAAATTAGATAATTTCAAGTTTTAATCTTATCAAATTATAGAAATAATTTGACGAATCTTTGAATTTGCTTCAATGATTTTATGAATAAAGTGTATGTTTGAATGAATGGAAGACGAAGATTGAAAATGTTATTTTTTTGTACATAATATAAACTAAAGCGTAAATAATGTTTGTAAAAGTTATTTATTTTAAATTAGATATTCCATTAAGACGGCTGTATATGTACAATTCACTAGAATAAATTTTACCGATTGTCACTATTTTCGTCTGCGCAATCAGTGGAAACTAATTGAATAATACAATAAATATGCATCTTTATCAAATAGCGTTCATGGTGCGAGAGGGCATTACCGTATAAAGATTTTAATGCGCTTTCTTATTATGCAAATATATAAGGTTTATTTCTTAATATATAGAGATATTTAAAAAAAAAATAATTTTAATAGTTTGTATATTCATAAAAAGTCATTTGCAGGTTATTAGAATGTTAAATTAAAAAAGTAAAAATGAAAATTTATCTTTAAAAATTTGTTAATGACTTTCCATGAAACTAGATTTTTTTTGAAATCATTTACTTTAAACCGCATTAAATTCTATGCATTAGTAAAGAAACTAAATGAATATTCGTTAAAAGTTAGGTTAGGTTAGGTTGATTGTTTCAATTAAATCATAGCAAACTTTAAATAAACTATATTACGTAACTACAGATTATAATAATTATTATAATTAATTTAATTCCGATTAAATGAAAATACGATGTTACTTCTTTCTGTTAATTTCTTATTATTAATGCTATTGGATTACAGTAAACTTTGTATAATTTACACTTTAAATAGAGTCCACATTGATGGTAATTTATTGTAAATTTAATTTGTATAATAAAGTTCTTGGTTATTAAATTTTGTATGCTTATCTTTAATAATTACTGAATATTTATTTATGTCTAGTTTGGTTTAGTAGATTTTATATTATTTTTGCTGCTTGCGTTAAATTAATTTCGAAACTCATTGAACTGCAATAAAAAATTTTTTTTGAATATTTTTAGGTTAAATAAAATTAAGTGTTTGAAAATGATGAACATTTTTGTTATTAAATCTTCAGAAAATAAAATTTTGTCAATTATGTTTGTTTAGGCTCCTCAATTATTCTTCCCATAAATAAGTATTCTGACAATACTGAAATTTAGTTACCCGATCTTTCTTGTATTTCAGCTTCTGTTTTCTAAATTATTTTACTAATGACTTTGCTTCAATCAATTCTACTAATTCATTTTCTCAACAGTAACAATACAAAACATTTTTAATTTAGTTCTAATCACTACATCGATTTCAAATCAATTACTTACAAATCATCAATAATTTTGCTCAAATATCAGCAAATTTCCTTTTTGCAATTTCCATTTTCCGATTCTGAACTTGTTGTCAAGTGTTCATTCATAATCTTCTCTATTAATTTGCAGAGGCAACTTGTTAAGGATATACTAGGCACATATAGTAGCTCTATAACTATCAACGTCACAGTGTGGCAAGGCTTTCAAATAGGAAGAGTAATCGAATTACGCCATTGATGCAGAAATATATACATGCTTTTCGTATAGTATTAGACTAAACAGCTTGATTATTGTTTCACTAGCAGGTGGAGAAATATGTTTTATTAATAGTGAATATATTTGGTACTAGATTTTTAATTTTAAGTTTAAATTCACATAATTTCGTATAATATGTTTCAATATTGCTGGCGTGTATTTAAAAGTGCTTTCGATTGGCAAGTTATTAATATAATAATTCAAGTTATACTTTTCTGTGATGTACTATTTATCATAAGAAAATACTTAAAACTAAAATAAATTCTTTTTTATCTTCTATTAAACACCGCTCGTAGTTTTTAATAACTAAATTACCTTTTCTCCGTGTCAGTAACATCCACGTACAATTTAAAAAAGGTTAATTACTAGATGATAAAATAAATTAACTAAATACATTTCAGTGAAAATTTTGAGTTAAAATAACATTCATTAGAAAAAAGTGGCAAGAAATTAAATCTAAATTATTCTCGTGTGTACCTTCCAACTGGCAAAGGTATATTTTACTTCTGTGCTCATGTAGAGCACCAGAGAAAGTATGTACTAGGTAATTTTTTATTAAAATAAATATAAATGTGGAGAAGATTAATAGGAGTGTTAAATTGTTTAGTTAAACAAGAAGATTATTTAATAGGCGTAAAGTGTATAATAAGTTACAGGTCTTGCTATTTGCACAGTTAACTTTGCGTTGGTAAATAAAAGGTTTTTGTTTAAACCTTTATGATACACATATTACACTGTGAGTAATATATAATTATCCTTCCATTAACTAGATTTCTCTAAGCAATTTAATTACTATTCTGCTCTGGCCTTTTAATAAAATTTCCGGCTTTACAATTAATATACTCGTGTATGCAATAACACGTTTGCTATTAATTATATTCATTATGTATGTAAATGTTATAGGAAAATCATATTCGACTTGCTTAGTTTAATCCTAAATTATCTTCGAGCGATCGAAAAGGTATTGTTTATCAAAATTCTTGTAAACCATTAATAATGCTTTTATCTTATATTTTTTTATAAAATTAATGTAATCGTTACAATCTGGTAATATTGATCCGAAAAGCAAAATATTTGAGAGCACAGTAGTGTACAATTGAAGAACCTAGTAAGTCTTCTTTTGTCTTTATTTCAGGAACAATCCCAGGTTTTACAACTGTGTACTACACACATAAAATAATTTTCTTGCAATACACCAAATTTAATCTTATGTTGATGAAAATAAATAAATTTATGTTGTGAACTGATTTTAAAAACTACAGTTTAATAGTTTCAATAATTCAATTTCAAATGCTTTTGTAATTACATGTTTTTGTAAATATTCTTGCATGTCATAGAACCTCCAGCATCTTCACTATATGTAGTACACATTTATAATCTTTATACCCTAAATGATATTTTATATACCATCCTCGCAGATCTCTGCTGCCACATATACATGATAAATGTATTTATTCCTAAAGATTAAAAAATTGTAACGGACCAAATTGGTCCCCCCCCCCCAAAAAAAGTAGAATATATTGTCGTGTATCGAAAACCATAACAACATTAATTTATTTATTTTGTAAAATTATTTTAAAGTTTGAATTTGTTTTATTATTTATTTATTTGTAATACTGTATAAAAAAAAATGTTAGTTAAATGTTAGCTGTAAATAATGTGGGAGAAAGATAAAGAAAAGAGAGTGGGGCTTGAAGGTTGTAGAAGACTTGGGCTCACACCTTCACGTCGAGTAGACGAGCAGACGAACATCATTCCCGCAATGAAAATTAAAATTGTTAATGTGTTTTTTTTTAAATTAATAAATAAGTTAAGTTGATTTGATGTTTTGTTTTAATTGTAATAAAGTGCAAATTGTTAAATAAATTGGAAAAGATAAAAAATTTAGTGATCTTTTAGTCGATGCATTAAAATTATATGGCAACAAATTTGTTTGACCAGACGGCAGCTGGAATACCATATGCGAAGCGAGCGCGCACGTGAAGCCAAAGTTCAATACCACATGAAAGGTAACAAAAGAAAAAGCAATTTTAATTTACAATTAAAAAAAAAACTACAAGAGCTCATAGCTATTAAATAATCTGTGTTACTTCAGCGAATTTCGCAAGAGGGTGGAAATGCATGAATTTGTATAGCTGGGGGCATAGCAATATCTTAAAGCTGCTTGGAAGAACAGGATTGCCGCCACCTTTGGTCGGAGCGAGGTCGTGGATCGCTAAAATTCAGGGAAATCCTGAGTTTAAGCTGAATCGAAAGACGTAAATTAAATCCGGGAGTAGTCAAAATAAAGAGTGCCATTTGGACTAAGGTCACATCAAATCTTACCTTAAGTTGAGTTCGGCCCGAGAAGAAATCCTCAACTAAATAGGATGTTAATAAAAAGCTGGATCGAAAACAAATAACTAGGAGTGAAATTATAATTTTAACCGAGTGCAAATTTAAAATAACCTTGTGAACAAAAGAAAGTATTGATACAGTAAAATAGTTGCGACTTGATAATAATTTTGATTCACTTTGTGAATTTTTGTACTTAAACCTAAATGGTGGATGAATGATCTTAAAATTAAAACACATACAAATCAGAAATATCAGAATAATTTAAATTATTGCTCAATAGGCAAATTGTTCACACTTCGATTAAAAAATATTAAAAACACCACACTTAAATTCGTTGTCTGCAAGTTAAACAACCCAAATAGTTTCAGAAATATGTAATTGTTTAAACGTTAATTTATGAATTTATAATATCTTTGCAAGCTACAAAAGAGGTTTCTATATTCTTAATCGTAGGACCAAAAACATGAATAATGAGCTAAATACCCGTAACAAACAATCCTACGAGTCAAGAATAATAGAACGTGTAATGGTTAATAAGCCTTAAAATTAAATAATAATATACATGAAAATTTAATGCGGTTAATCCAAAATTATTATTCGTTAAAGTTGGTAATTCTTTACCCCAATATCAACTACAATGAATGATACCTGGACTGCACTAGAGTAAAGTTCAATGGCCGTAGAAAGTTAAATGTAATTTAATTATTGAAAATTTGATTCACAAGAACGAAAAAATGGAATTCAAAAGTTTAAGTAATTTACGAAATGTATTCAACACAATAATCGAGAACTGGTTACTTATTAAAAATGCAAGTAATCACATACGAGTTGAATTCTTCAAACAAAGATTACCATGACTTCACTATGTAATATCGGAAAACAAAGAGAAATTTTCATCAGAGAACATCGTTCATGTGGTTGAAGATTTGGCATAAATATTGATTTATCTTGAAAGCCACTGACGGTAGCAGCAATATGGGACGACGATTTTGGCTGATTTGAAGCGATGTTTACATTTTCCTTCAGATTTCGATAAACGAGATGCACACACATGTGCCAGAAAGTTGATTTACGTATTTTAGATAAGCGCAGATTTGCAAAACAATGCAGCACGGCTAATGATCAATCACCGATCATACCTAGCCCGAAAAATTAAACTAAACTCAGTTCACTCAATAAATTCTCCAAAATTTACAACAAAATAAGAAAAAAAGCTACAGCCGTCATCCTACGAGCAGGGATATCTCCATACTGAATTATCGAGAGCGCAACGCGCAAGAATTACTTGAAAACGGAATTATGAAAAACTATAGAAACTATTGGAAATGGAGCTACGTTTTTCGTAAAATAGAGAGCGCCTGAATGTACTTTCTTAATTTAAAAATTACAAAGCGGAATTTATTGATGAAAAATAATAAAAAAAAACAACTCACATTACAAGGTTCGCAATTAATAAAAACAATCACAGAACATGTACACAGATCTTTGGTCTCTAAAACCGACGAAATATCTGGGGGTATTGCATAATATCCTTCAATATTTAAGCTCAAGTAATTGTAAACAAAACATAAAGCATACACAAAAACCGTCGGTCTTTCAAACCAAGACCTCTTGAGAGTATGGATAATTTCAATTTTAATCTTCATACCTTGAATGGTATTTCAATTATCTTTCCATACCTATATGTGTTATAGATGATAGATACATTTGCTCCAAAGAAGTGGAAGTTCCTAATTAATGAAATCAATCACAAAACTGGCAGATAGATCATAGGCTCCGTATAAGTAACTACTCATGTAGATTTTCAGGTACAGGTCCTAGCCAAATTATTGATAGATTTTGTCAATTATTCGCAGAGTTTGTTAAGTGTCGACAAATTCCTAAACTGGTTGATTGGAGAGGGAAATTTGCTAAAGTCGCGTTGGATGTATTGGTGTGATCTCAAAATTCTTTTCCTTGAAAAAATGAGAAACCATCTCAAATCATACTTATAGGAAGTAATTTTACTTTCATCCAATTTGTCACTGTGTAGTGTTTAGCATACAAGAAAAATATAAAAAGATTAAACAATAAAAAACACGTAACTGTTATGGCTGTATAAAATTTTAACTAAATAAACTTCTTCTTCTTCTTTAATTAGGTTTGCGACCTGTTTTTATTTAACAGCAACCTCGGTGATGTTCCGGAGTTACTATTAGTGCTATGAGCATACTTATTGTTTTACATCTAAGGTAGCTTGCTAGGCTTATCTCAGATGTGCCAGTAACTCTGGTTTTTGTTGTTGATGAAGGCAAGTCATCAACCCAGAGGGGCCGCCGGCTTTACGTGCCCTCCGAAGCACGGAGACGATCATAAGAAATTTTAGACTCTCTCCGGATTCGAACCGAGTACCTTAATGTCAGCAGTTATTCAGTTAACAAACTAGGCTAATGACTGTCTCACGTCTCTAAATAAACTTAAAAGTAAATATTAATTTTTTTATATTATATTCTAATATTTAAAGCTATAACTACAAAGCAGTCAAAAATTGGAAATATAAAGTTAAATGTAATTAATTAAATAATTTTAGAATGAACAAGTTAATTAAACGATGTTTAACCTCCGTTGAAAGCAAGTTAAAAACTTAATTTATTAAAATGTAATTATTAACCAGAATTAGTAATATTGTAAGAATTAATATCCTGTTTTGTGAAGGTAGCGTCTCATCGCTTTTCCGGTTAAAGTAGTTACAATATAATTTTTAATTGGTGTTTTAATCGTAGTAGTATTTTATGCTGTATAGTAATGTAATATCTAATTTAAAGAATATAATTTTTATACAGAATTATTTTTGTTTGAGTAATTTTAGCTTTGTACTTTTGAGATTTAATATGTTTAAGTATATTATTACCGTACAATTGTAAAACCTAGTAAGTCGAGTTACTAAAAATCGAATCGAAGGATAACCCTGGTTATATACTCAATATACATTGGTAGTTTAAGTAAAGTTGAGAAAGTTTATAACATAACTTAGGCTCTAACATACAAAAATCAGGCTCTGATTTTATTACCAGAACATATTTTTGTAAAATTTTTGTGGTGAAATTTTTAAAGATTACTGGAAAGTAAGCATATTTTAAAATTTTGAATGCGCTATTGCCAGAAGATTTCCGATTTACTAAGCCAAACCAAATTTTTTGATTCGGTGCAAAAAACTAAAATAAATTTCTTTTACCTGTCGAATGTTCGAAAAGAGAAAAGTTTTCTCTATTAGAAAATCAGATTATCTGTTTTTTGTGTCTCAACTTCGTATCTACCTGTTATCGCCTAAGTATAGAAACTTTTATTCAGATTGGTAAGATAAGTTCTCTATATCATTTACGAGGTACATTTTTCTTTTTTATTTTTATTTAAATTTTTTTTATCATATTTTTATAATGTAAGTTTTTCAAAATTCTTAGTCAGTATTTAAAGATTTTTTGTCATTTTTCATTTTTATTTTTCTTGTTTATTCAAATATTTTAAGTTCAAACCTGTTAAATGTAAATTTAACAGAAATTAAATTGAAATGTAAATTTAAAGACGATTTAGGAGCATGACGGGAGATAAGAAGAAAAAGTGCGGGGTGATTAGAGAAAAGAGAGCCAGATTGGGTCAGCTGGTCCGTTGGTTTTTGACCTTTGATTTTGGGTAGTTATTGGTGATTTCTTGTAGTGAGAATTACTGGAATTACGGATTTACGTAAATTTCAAGAAAATTGTGTCTTTTTTTGATTTTTTTTTCATCATTGGATTTCTTGAACACCTGAAAGATCGAGCGATAGCGACCACTTTACAGCAGCAATAAGATAAGTTTTTTTACCTTATTACTTCTTTTCGTTTCTTTTATCTGCAAGGTCGTAAAACGCCGATAATATTGTCAGCTGCGTTCGTCGATGTAGCCGACGCTTGTTTCAAATATTTTTGGATTTTTTGGATTGAATTTTGAGCTCAAGCACCGTTTTAAAGATTCCAATTATTGGATGTCTTCATTAAGAGTTGGTGCTTGTTTGTTTAGAGCGTAGATCATTTCGAACATCGAGTCCGGGTTCGCTCCCCATAGTAAGTACATTTTTTTTTGTTACGAGAGAGAGTGCAAACTTATTGCAGTTATGCCGAATTCATCCCTGGCTTCCGCAAAGGAAAGAGCTAGTTTTTATCCACCTTGGGTATCCTCACCAAATAAAAGGTTGGAATTTTCGATTTTCAACCGTGTGGGAAAGAAGAAATTGCTGGGCCTTCTCTAAAGAGTCCCAGCCATCAATTTTTTTTGTAGCCTCAATCGTTTCCTTATCCAGTTTTTCTGTGAGTGATGGTACATTATCATGAAGCAAAATCACTTTGTGTTGTCTTTTTTATGTTTTTTTCATTTTTCCATTTTCTGGATTTTTCTCACGGCTTTCAAATGTGTGGAGATGGCTTCTTGTGTTACATTTAATTAATTCGCGAGTTATTGAGTTTGAGCATCATCCTCATCCAACAATATTTGCAAATCGCCGTCTTCAAACTGTTTCGGTGGCTTCCCACGTTCTTAGTTTTTCACGTCAAAATTGTCAGTTTTGAATATTTTAAACCACTCACAGTACTGTGAGTGGTAGAGGGTATTATTTTAAGGAATTAATAAAAATTAATATAATGAAATCAATATAATATTCAATTAATTTAAAAGGTATCCATCTAGTAAGTGGAAAAGTTATGTGTTTAATATCTATTTTCATATCTTTAAAAACATCACAACAAACATTTATTTTTCAGTCGTCTAGACTAGATTGGAACTTCCCTATAAACTGTATTAAAAGAGTGATAATCATAGTGGGTCTGTGATCCAAAGATAAGTTCAAGGAAGATTCAATACAGAGATAATCACGGACAATAGCTTCTACCGTGGTGTGGTCAATATTTTTGTTGATTTATAAATATTTTATGAATGTTATGAGCAATATTGCGTAGCTGTCTACCTTCTGAGTTTATTAATTTAGAGCTGTAAGTTACCTGTCTGTAGTCTAGTTCAGAAAAATAAATCCTCTCTAACTAACACATTTACATCCTTTATTTATTTTATCTTTCATGTAGCAAGCAAGATTCCTTTGGAGATGTGTAGATTCAAATTTGAAAAATAGGTTAAAAGCCAATCACCAAGTCTTGATTATTTTAAACTTTTTAATGTTCAAGTTTCACTATTTCTAATGCGGTCATCTTCCTTAGATTTTCATTAGAAACGGCAAATTATTTTAAAATAAAAACAATGTAGGGGAAGATAAGACGGTTTAGATATGGGGCATCAGTTTTTTATGATAGCCTTAATACACACATTACCTATGCTGTAAATTCGATCTATTTGGATGCTTTTTGTTTGAACATGCTCTATCTTACCCTAAATGTATTGATTCAGTTTAATTTGCAATATCCATTTTGGATATCCACCACTTGTTCGTTTTACTCGGTAATCGAGCCTTGAACTATATTTTCTTCATATTTAATTTTACCCAAAATTGTTGGTGCTAATTGTTACATAATTGTGATTATTATTCCTTAACCGTTTAGCTAAATTGCAACTGTTTGTTTTCCTCGAGTTGCAATTGTTGTGCGAAACAAGTTTAATGTTTGGAATTTGTCGTTTTCTGTGCTATATACAACACATTAATAGTAAAGTAAAACTACTATAATAAATGTGGTGTTTCTAGTTTAAAACTGAAAACTTAAAGTCTAATTTCTATTTTGCAATATTGTGAGCTGTTTGGTTAGAACATCGAACAACTTTTGATTGTGTTTTTACTTGGATAAAATTTCACACATTAAATGAAATAAAACGTGTTAATACAGAAAAACATACGAAATTTAGTAAAAAGCAGTTAAAATAAAATATATCTTGTTTGTGGATATGAAAGGTGATAAATTCAAACGCTAGCTTATCTACCAAAAGTATTTGCTTTCCCTTATCGTTTGGTTGTTTCCACTTTCCATATTCTTGATTGCGTCATGCCGACAGAGAAAACGCGTCGTGTCAATATATCACAGCTTTTTCAAGATCATATCAGAATCCGTATGAATACGTTAAAAATAAAATCACTAAGCGATAAACTTCTAAATTTGTTTTCTCGACGCAAAAAAGTAGAGACGGTTTCAATAAACTTGATACTAATTTGATTTAGCTGAATTAAAGTTTAGCAACTGTTACAAAGTACTTTAAAATTAATTCGAGTACTTAAAAGGATAACTAATTATAAGTTCTAGCAATATAAATGTTAGTTTTATGCGGAAACACTCTGAGAGATAAAATTTAGTATTCGACAATATTATGCAATGTGGAAGTAGGTACCGGATTTCGTACGAGCATATTTGTATGAATTTAACGAGAAATTGCGAATTTAAAGAAAACTCTCATATATCAAAATTATATTTTTGCTGTTATAAGTATTTAGAATAATCCATTATATCTGAAGTACTTATTGCAAAAACGAACAAATGGAAGTAATAGCATTGTTCAATTTTACCTCTCGTAAATCAATTTAATTTATACTTTTATTTTTCCATTCTTTCTACCACTTGGAACGGCTCTTCCGTGTGTGCTATAAATAAAAAAATAGAATTTCTAATAAAACCTTGCACAAAATAATTAAATTCCTTTAGTGATTTTTTACTAATTCTCTCGGTTCTTGTGATGTATTTGTACGTACGACATCTGAAACACATCAGATGTTACATTTGAATAGCACTTTTTTTTTTATTTTCAAACATATCACTTGTACGGAATATTTTCACTCTTTACATATCTAAAACTAATCCGGAGGGATTGCTGGCTGCAAGAAGCTTCTTTGGCTAGAAGAAATTGTTTAGTCGGAAATGTAATTTAAAATTTATTTCTGACGTCAATAAAATTTTGTAATGCAGGTGTGGCCGATAAGAATGTGCATTGTAATAAAATGAAAAATTATTGCACAAACATTTAAATTTGCATGTTTAACAATAATAATCCTCATTTATAAAATCTAAAACTGTCATTTAAGCCTTTAAGCTATAATTTAGCGATACAATATAGGATAAAACTAATATCATGATCAAAGCAAATGAATTTTCCATGTTTTGCAACGTTAAATTGCAGTTTAAACTTATCATTTGTAATATTGAGGTGAAAAGTTGAAAAATTAACATTTACATTGTAAATCTTCATCTGTCCTTATAACCAGACTTTATTACGTCTGGGCGTTGGTTTGTAAGAAATTAATTACTTTCAACCCCGTTCGAGACTATTATAATTAATTTAGGTGCGCCTCTATTTGCGTACTTTAAATTAATCAATGAAAACTGGATAAAAAAAGTATGACATATCAAGTTGAACGTTAAACAAGGTTAATTAAGCAATCTGGCTATTATATAATGTTCATATTGGAAATTGCAACCAACTGTGTATCAAAGTAAGCTTTAGAAACAGTCACATACTCCTTTATCCTTTATCCAATTACTTCAGCTGAGCTCCTGCAGGTGATGTTTACGAATTTGAATTCAGAGAAATTACAAACGAAAGAGAATGCAGGCAAAACAAATTTATGCGCGTTTAGGAAATAAATTACTAAAAATTTAATTTGTCGCTAGTTATAATAATATTCTGTTATGGTCTTTATTTCCATTATTATAACGTCGGAAAATGTGAAAATTTGTAAATTTAAACACCTGTACTACTCGAATTATATCAATTCCACGGATCAGACGATTTAATTTTTAATCAACCTAAAAACCCCAATCTCCATCAAAATAGCTTGTCGAACTTCCTCTTCCAACGTTCGTTAGATTGAGATGAATTAATCATTAGATGCATACTCATTTATTGATAACTTCATTTTAGTAAAAGTGGTTTTTGACAATATATTTTCTAATAAAGTTTGTTTTATGACGTATTCCGCCATTATCTGATGAATATAAATATTTTTATAACATTTTCGCTATTAAGATATTTATGCTAGAGATTTTTAAGCCCTTCATCTTTTATACTATTTCTTCAAAAAGTAATAACTTTCTACATAAAGGAATATTCTTATAATGTATATAAATCTACAATAGGGTTATGTTTCTGAATTGTATCCAGACATGAATGGCTGTTTTTTGTTGAACATTTTTATAATCTTACTATTTTTATTACCAAATAAGTACAAAAAATTATTTTTTCAAATTAAACTGTATTTAATATCAAATTATAAATACGCAAACAATATTTTTTGTTTATAAAATCAGCAAGGTAAAAATTTCTAGATTAAATAAAGTAAGTTTTTTTAAGCAATATCAGAAAAAGTAGACATAAAATTAAAATTAATTTTGCAGCGCTTGAGGGTATTTTTATATCCTGCACTGTTATAAAATTGCGTTTTCTGATCCTAAACATAATTTTATGAGAAACAAAATATTATATTAAATTTATAAAAACTTTAATATGTGAAGTGTTAATATGATTTACCATGTTGTGGAATTTTAAAAGTTTATTTGCTAAAAAACATTTTAATTTTTTAATTTAGTGATTTAAGAAATGATTAAATGGTTTTAAAAATAAAATTTTAACGAAAGCTATGCATGAATAGTTAAAAACTATTGAAGGAACTACAAATTTTAATTATAAAAAAATAGCTGCATAACATAATTTCAAGATACACTGAAAATTTATTCTTTTAGTTATTTTTTAGACTATATTTAAAATTGGAAAAAATTATGATTTATAAATTTACAGTTCAATGTTCAAAAACATTTAAAAGTTGTAACTTTTTGTAAAAAAAACGTTATAAAGAAAATGTGGGTAACAAAATTGATAACAAACTTTTATCAAATTTATTTAATATTTATGTATGTATAACAAAATTTAACAAACTACACAGTACTACTCACAACTACTCACAGTTAGAAATAAAAAGTAATTTAAAAAACATTGATAAAACCATACAGGATCTAAAGAAACAAAAGATTTAAAAAATTATATTAAAAACGTAAAACGGGGAAATCAAGAATAAACGAATTAACAAAAGAACTATACAATACAAACTTTATGAAAAATAACGAATTACGACAAAAAAGAAAATGGAAATTAATCTGAAAGCTAAATATAATTGTTCACAATATCGAGAAATACAAGAGAAATTAAAAATACAAAAAAAACAAGTACATTTGAATGTAAAAAGTTGAAGTTTGTTAATGATGATAAATTTATAATTCGAACATTATAAAATTCAAATTACATTTGGATGAAAAATATAAAGAAAATTATGACATTAATAACAAACTAGTGCCAATCAAAACATTTTTAAAAAAGAAAATTAGAAATAAGTTTCTTTAAAATTTGAATAGAATAATTCAAAGACAAAATTGGACATGCAGATACGCGACAAGAATCAAAACAAAACTTTGGTTAAATGGATAAAGAACAAGGGGATCAGTTAACCACTATCTAAGCTGTCGATTTTCATTATAAGATTTGCGTTGAAAAGTGCTAAAAGTAACATGGAACATGGACAGCCTAATAATTAATTTTGGATACATTCGAAAATAATTTTGATTTGTATTTTATGTTATTAAAAGAGATTCTATTAATATTTTAATTTGAATTTCAATTTTGTAAATACAGATTTATAGTAATCAATAGATAAGTGGTTTAGGTAGTGTAACTCGATATTAATCATATCAAATTTTTTAGAATAAACCAAAAAATGCACAAACATTTTTTAGAACTAAAATGTTTAAGTTAACACAATATAAATACACCGTATGTATATTATCGCAAACGTTTTCACCATACTATGACATCATCAGGTTTTGATGAACACACTCGATCCCACAGACTTGCAGATGGAAAATCGACTTTCGCAAAATTTATTTACCTTCATTACTAAATAGTCAATCTGATTTAAATAACTCACCCCTACTAAACATTTTTAATAAATAATACCTCCTCCCCCTCTTCTAGCTTATCTCACATCCACTTACATTATTTCTCTTTTATATTAAATATATCCCTACCCTCTAGTAAATTCACACAAAATTATACAATTTTTAAAATTACCCTCTTACCCTCTTACCCTCTCTCTTGCAATTTTGTCGATAAATACGGAATTTTCTCGTTTCTCTTTCTAGTTCATCGCCTGATGATGCCATAGTATGGTGAAAACGTTTGCGATAATATACATACGGTGTATTTGTATTGTGTTAACTTAAACATTTTAGTTCTAAAAAGTGTTTGTGCATTTTTTGGTTTATTCTAAAAAGTTTGATATGACAGATTTATAGGCTGAATTTTTAACCTTTGGTTTATCTAGAGGGTAATGTCGTGAAATTTTTGATATAAGTAGAAGTGGAGGTGTCGAATAAAATTAAAAAAGTTTATTTCTTAAGAAATACTTTACTTTAATTTAAAGTTAGACTAGCCAAATATTAAGAGTTGTAATTTACTGGAAAACCATTGGTGAAAATACTTTAAACCTGAAAAAATACAATTCAATACATGTCTAACTTTCTTAGGTTTTGTAAGTCAACTTAACAGTGGCGGCTGAGATAAAAAGGATCTTTTAAAAAATCTTCTCAAAACAGAATAGTAAGGCAATATAGGCAATCAAATCAATATTTAGAAAATTCAAAAATGCATGTACACTTTTTAGAACAAAAATGTTTTTAAGTTCTTACAAATAAAATATACACTGTTGGTGGGTTTCACAAAAGTTTTTCAAAATTTAAGCTACGATTAGTACAACTGTAATCATTAAGACAATTAAAACACATTTTTAATTAATAAGAATTAAACGGGAAGGTAGGGATTGTGCATAACGTGCATATTATACAGTTTTATGTTTTGTGTAAAAGAATAATTTTGCAAATAAATAAAATAATGTTTAAAATAAAAGCTTGATCTGAACTCCGCTAAAATTAAGTTTAACGAATTTTAGAAGTTTTTACATCAAACCAAATTTAATAATTAAAAAAAAATTTAATGCAAAATTCTACAAATTGGAATTCGTTGATTGTAATATGTTGCCGTATGTTGACGAAGGTGTCTGAGATTTGTTGTAGAGTTAGTTTAATGTGAGACATTTGGGTCTATACTACAAGGTGGTGCAAAAGTATTTATTCAAAGTCTTGAAGCGGTAACTTTGTTTGTAAATCCGACATAATTGTTTTAGTAATAAATTTTGCTAGTTTGTATCCTGATCTATTTCTCCTTTGGAAACTTGATCTATTAAATAAAGTAACTGTGTCGATGTATATCAAGAGGCTGATGAGATTGATGAGACTAATTCATACCCAAGTACTATACATATATTATAAAGTAATACTTAAGGGTCGCATTTATATTTCAAAGTCGAATATTCGACACTTAGGGGATGGGAGCACTTAACAAAAGTGTTGGTTGTGATAAACACTTTTGTTTTCTACAAAAATTACAAACTTGCTAGTTTATCTTCGTAAATTACATCTGACGAGTAAAAGTAATAGTGACTATTAAACGTAAGCGTATAAATTATAGCCTTATATTAGAGTTTACGTTTGCCTAGATTACAACCTTGCGGCTATGTAAAAACTGATATTTTCCATAATAATTGAATTTATTGTTTATAATTTATAAAGCTTCTAAACGTATTACGTATACTAGTTAATAATAAATTAATGCCAATAAGTTCAAACTTTAAATATGAAACAACATCAAATAGTACAATATTTTACTAAAAAGAATAAATTATCTGACTTAATTTTTGTTCTGGTTAATAATTGAGTAACGGTTGCATTTAAAATAACCTAACGTTTAAATTTTTAATTAGTTTTAAATAGAAAAGGCAGATGATTACAACTATGTATTTTTTTGCATAAAAGGTAAAAGAAAATAAAAGATTACTTACGTTTAATTCTGCTCCGACCATAGGAAAATATCGAAATGGCGGCGTTCGACCTTTTATGTATTGAAAAATTTTTATTCCTCCTTTCTTCCATTCGACTTTATGCAGCTGCTCTAGGGGCACACTGTGGTCACATTTTAAAATTGCATCTCCACCTCTCGTGGCGAATTTCGGCATTACGAGTTCTAATTGATCAATTGAAGCTAACGAACCTGAAAAACAGACGTTATTAGTTTAAAAAGTTTCACAATAGTGATAAAATCGATATAATGGAAATGAAGTGTGGTTAAAGGATTTTTAAGATATATTATTGGAAAAAAGAGAAAGATTTAAAAAAACACTAGGGGATTTACAGAGCTATATACTCTGAATTTATGTAGCGTTGTGGATCTCGAGGTTATTCTATATACGTCATTATTAAGGGTTCAGTAATTTTAGCGAAATGTTTGAAATTTAATTTTTGTTAATGTAACTAAAGCAATTATTTGCACCATCATTGTATCTATTGACACATTTTTCAATTTTAGTTCAGCTTGAGTGTAACAAATATGAAGGTTCGCTTTGACAAATTGCTTTATATTAATCATTAAGGCAATCATTCATCTTCTACTGACCGAAACACTGAACAAAGTATGTTACTACTCTATTTTTAAGTTAAAACATCACGTTTTTATAAAAAAAAGCTTGCATTACCTTGCAAAAATGTAACAAAAGCACTCGAAGGGTAAATTATTAAATTTTGAGAATGCTTCTAAAATTTGTAATTTTATATTTGCTTTCTACAAAATAAATTTAAAAACATAACTAAATGATGATTTATAACCACTAGATGATGACAAATTATAAAATTACATATTACGTAAAAAAAGGAAAAATAAGCTTATTCAATGCAAGATTTATATTCTACATTATGCGTTAGCTATGGCCTGGTTTCTTTAAAGAAATTTGATTAGGAGTTCGGAATATTTGATCAAGATGATGAATATCTTATACCTTAAAAATTCGACATACGTCGATATTGATAAGAATCTTTCAGGTTTAACAGGATTCTAAAAAAGCTTTTTCTATATTGATTATTTAAATATTAATGTAATATATGAATTAAAATAAATATATAGCTTAATCTAGATGCCCATTGCTTCGTGAATCAGGTTATGGTTTAAAATTAACAATAACCATATTTATATACAGGGTGGCTAACCAAAAAGTAGTTCTAAAATGCGCGTATTTTTATAAAACAAGTAAACATTTTTCAGATTTTCCCAACTATTCCCAAATCAAAGTTTTTTTTGTTCTAGGTACATCCATCGCTTTTCGTTAGGGAAAAATCTTCAAAATCGTTTTTGTGTCTATGATTACATGTCTGACCAATCGAGAGAGATTCAACAAAAACTAACCAGAACGTTAAAATAATCGTAAAGTACAGATACTGTAAAAAATTATTATTTAAAAAACAAATGAAAATACATTAAACTAAATTTGACAGGTTAGGACTAAGAATATTTGAATGATACTACACAAACTACTTAAAATTTACTTGAAAGCTTTATTTTTATTTTCATAAATGCTCAGCCTCAGATTTCAAAATAGCTGTATCCGCCATTTTTAAAAGTGCAAATGTAAAATTATTCTTTTTAGAACAATATGAGAGACTGACAGGTTTTAGACTGACACTTTGAAAATAGTTGTACTAGTAGTTGGAGTTTAATCCTATTTATTTTGCAATTAGTAGAATTCTTTAGAGAAAAACTGCAACTGGGATTAGCTGTAAAATTTTTTGTAAAATTGCGGGCCTCTCACAATATTATCACAAATCAAAATAACAAAATTTAATTTATTGATGGTTGTTTCACATTATCTACGTAATTGTGGTAATCAACAAAAAGCTTATTATATTTTTATATTTAAAAATTAAAGAAAAATCAATTTATTTTTTGACAAAAAAACAAATCTTTTTCAAATGATTCTATTTTCATTTAAGTCTGTTACAATGGGAAAATTATATAAAATATTAGTCACAGAGTGTCTACTAACAACTAAAGAGCTGAACCAGTACTCAACCAGCAATCAATCAAATACACCTCACCACTTTGATCTTAAACCGGAAATTAATAAATTTAAACATTCAGCCACTCCTTTAAATAAAGTATTTGACCCGAACGTCTTACCTTTGAGAAATATTTATAACCAACAAAACCTACCCCCTATGCTTTTTTCTAACAAAATTTACCCAATTTAAATATCAATACTCTCGTCCTAGTATATCAAACAAACTCTCTTGGCTTGCGGATTATTGGTTTGCGTTTACGAAAACTTCCCATGTTTTTTGTAAACTTTAGTTCTAAAAAGTGTTAGTAAATATATTTTGTTATTTTAAAAGAATAAGTTATTAAAAATCGATTGCTTCGTTGCTTTTAATTTTAAAATTTTTACTAAGGGTTCGCTCGTACGTCCAGGGTAAGTTATTACAGTTTACCAAAAGTCTTAGCTAAAAATCACTTTTATAAAATCCAATATTTGTAAACCACTGCTGTGGTCACTACCATGCTCATTACATAAATTAATGAACATTTTAACACCAAAACTTTGTAGTGAAGATTGAAAAATGATCGTTTACGTCATTAAGTAAAAATGTGTCTATGTGAAAATAACAATCAAATTAAATCGATTATCTTTTTTGTAGGTACACAATTAATTATTTCTTATACTTGTAATTAAATGATTAATTAAATTCTTAGTAATTAATATTAATTATCTATTATCTTCATTAAGTTAAAAATGTTAACTTAAGAGGTGAGAGCTCATTAAATGATAAAAGCAACTTAAATTTTAACTCGCGATTTTAAACGTAAATTTGTATTTATATCTAATAAATTAGAATATTATTTTTTGATTAATTAACTTATTGCTAGTCGTTGAAATGTAAATAACTAACATAAAGCATTACAAACAATTCCCTTTTCAATTTCATGAAATTAAACTGTTTTAGTAATTAATATTCCTAAAATTCTGAAACACTTAACATGTCCAAACTTTAATGTTAAGCTTTAATATGTCACAGTTAATAATAATTATTACAAAACAATTCGTAATTTCATTATTCATAATGCATTGTTTAAAATTAAATCGAGAAATATAAAAAATTAAATCCAAAGACAGGATTAAGTTGTTTCTTTAATTTAAAGAGTGTACTTAGTAAAAATTGTAATATGAAATCGCAAACAAAGGCGACGCGAATCAAGAACAAGATAACTTGGGTTTGTTATACTGTTTTACTTTTAAAGTAAAGTTTAATTTTATAAGCCACGAGATTTTGTCATTTTTTTTATCTCGTGTAACCTGAAAATTGAAACTCCAGGAACGGTAACAAAAAGGAAATTTTTCTTGTATTCTAACAAAACATTTTATTATTGGAAGGGTTTTCTTTCGGTTTGCACAGAATTCAAAAAGGTGTGTTTTAATTTCTTTGCGATTGTTAGTGAAATGGATGTAGACTACTGATGTATTAGTAATTAGATTGCTTCCCTTTTCTTGTGAAATAACTTTCTTTAATCCTCAAAGTAAAGGCAAATGCAATTGAAGATACAATAGCTCGGAATAACCACTATTTACTTTTCATTCCATACAAATTCAGACCTAAATTATTCACACGAATCTCTGTGCTTTTAATTAACATTAAGTTTTAGTTGGAGATTCATGCAAAATGATTTTAATTAAATAATACCCCAGATAAAAATCTTCAAGTATTTTCAACTTTTTACATCCTATTACATGCATATTAATAAACACTCTTTCCGGAACCTAAAACATCCAGAACTTTATCAAAGCTATGTTATATATTTTTCAACTTATTAAATTTCAAAGTAAGCTGTTCAACTACTCAATAATTTTACAAGTACCTATTATTTATTTTAAAACTTACTTCCCCAGATACATACAACTTTTTCTTCTTTCTTAAAAGTTGTTTTCGAATTGTTTAGTAGATATCAAAAGTTTATTTTATACTAAACAATGAATTATTTATTATCGAATTCAGTAATTGCACTACAAAACTAATCGATTTGAGAGTTTTATAATTTATGAGTATGCCTCTTAATCTAAAAAAAATTATAAAAAAAACTTCTGTCAGTTACGAACTTTTGTAATAATGCGAATACCACAAGTCTGTAACCTTTACCTTCATTAATAATTGACAACTTATTTAAAGAGGTTTTTTTTATATTCAACAATTTCCTATATTGCAATTGTGGTGACCCAGTCAACAGCCTTTCATGTGACTATACAAAAATAATAATTTTTGGTTACCACTCGTTAATTTGTAAATACTTTTAAGTTGGTAATCATTGTCGGGAAACAGTTTAGTTGGTAATCACCATTGGCGGAACTGTGAAAATCGTTCTCGCCCGCAAAAATAATTTTGAAAAAACACTAATTAGAAATACTACTATACATTTTTTACTTTCTTTGAATAAAATGTACAAATTATTTCATTAAGTCGAGGACGGCAGATTCTATTAAATTTTGTATACAACTCTAAAATACTCTGTAGCATCTGTGGTATCTAGAAACCTTTAGTTCAATTTTTAATATGCTTAACAAACAGTTTAGACATGTTTGTAATTTTAAATATAAAGTTTAAAATTGATTTTTACAAAACATAAAAAGAAGTTATTTACGAGTTTATGGTCTATCAATTTCTATCGACGAAACCAGCGTCGTATCCACAGCTGTCCACCTCGTTAAATAAATTCGTCGCAAAGCAACTTCACAAATCACCAAAAACCAAAATTTTTAGAATAAACAAAAAAAACCGAAAGATTTTAGTTCTAAAATGTGTTTCTGCATTTTTGGTTTTTCTAAAATTTTTGATATGATTAATATCGAGTTACACTATCTAAACCACTTATCTATTTATTATTCAAAATATTTATATTCGAACACTTTCAATTAATTAAAACAATTCTCAACTTAAATCAAAAGTCACTTTTTATATCAAAATAATTAAAATATCAAAATTATATCTCAATGGACTAAACATATACGTCCATCGAGTTTTACGCCTACCGGGCGTGAAACTCTGTTTTCATCGGTTTGCACTCCACTCGTTACCAATATCATAACAAAATAAAATAATTTACAAAAATAACAAGTTAGTTTTTCATGATAATTTCAAAACATGACAATATGTACATACTTACATAATATATATTTATTGAATTTTATTTAATGTCGCTATTCAAAGATAGACGAATTAGGGAATAACAAAATAAAGAAGACGATAATTTAATCAATATTGTGGTATTTCAAAGTGATTTACACTCACCCTGTGGATTTTAGTAAAACTTTTGTATTGCGTGTTAAGTTGTAAGTTTGTAAAATTGGCTAGGTGGGAATCAATCACAGAAAATTGAAGGTCTTTTGCCAAGAGTGGCCGCACGAGCAGGGTTGTCCGCTTTTTACCTCTTGAGATACTTTTTGTACTTTTGTAAAAATTTGGAAATTAAAATTACAATTTGTAACGACCAGGTGTAGCGTGACAGATAAGCGTCGATTTGATAGTAGAATATCGCAAGTTCAAAACTTAGGAGAGATAAAATAATTTAATTTAAAATTTGCGAAGTGAAATTTGGTTTTGCAAATAATAATTTTTGCACGATTTTCCTTTCAGCGGTAGTTGAAGACTATCACGGGAAATTACTTCTGAGGGTACTCAATGCTCTCCGATTATAAACCTAGCCGAGATAAACTTTTGAAATAGTAAAAGGTACTTTCTATTTAATAAGAAGAATACCACTACAATATGTTAGATATAACCATGGTTGTGCGGCATAAAGACCGCACTGTTCTCTTACTATAGGTATTTAGAAATTAATTAGTGCTCTGTTGTCACTGTCTTATCATTTTGTTTATATGTCATTTATTGTCTCGTTATTGTAATATATTAATTAATACGGTATCGCTACTGTTTTAAATTAATTAATTCTGTTCTGCCATTGTCCTGTTATCTTATGAGATGTCAATTGGATATTCATTAATATTGTCCTTGTCATTTTCTTTGCGTACTTCTTCATTCTCATTTAAAAGTTTGTACTGATACAAACTTGGAAATACTTAGTTTTATAAAAAATACTTGAATGTCCGTACCAGTAGACTCGTAGCAAAGTTTAATAGCTGCAGAAAGTCTTAGTCTAGCATAACAATGTCAAAAGGATGAAGCAAATCGAAGCAAACATACTAAGCAAAATATCGAACATCCACTTGTTTTATTTTCAAAAATATACAATTTATATTAGACAATGATTATTATAATTGATGACTTTATGTACATTAATTGAACATTGGAATTATAAAAATTTGCTGTCATAATAATTATGTTGTTCTATTAATATTAAATTGAACTATGATTCATCTAGTTATTTTAAGTTAAATTGCATTTATTTTGGTTACAGTTTTGAATTGTTGAAAAATGTTCACTTTGGTAATTTAAAATATAATATTTGTATTTTCTGCTAAATTGTTAGGCTGGAAGTTTGGAGATGGGTTAATTTTTTGTTGCTGCAATAGCTGTTTAGGGAATATAGATGTCATGGTAGTTATAAGTCTGAGGAAGACGATTGTCAACGGTAATTTTTTTAAGACTAAAAATAAAATAAAATTTTTGTTGCAAATTTGCTAAGCAAGAATGGAAGGTCAATTTGAGTGCTACATAGAATATGGGGGTGGACGCGATTGTAATATATTTTTTAACCATATCATTTAAACCAAGGTTTTTAATGAATAATTTTACATTTACTTGAATATGTATAAAATAATCAAACTTAACAAAATGTTAAAATAATAAAATTTTAAACTATTAAGTAAAATAATACATACTACAAAGAAAACATAATATTTAACGAAACCAAAATGACAAAAATTTACATTTAACAAGGTTGAACTAAGGATATTTAAATAAACAAAAAAATAGAATTCTGAAAAAATTATGCTATAGAAGTGATAAAAATTACTTAAAAATAAAAAACAAAAGACAGAAAACCTGTAACATAATATAAAGGCCTTTATTTCACGATTATTTTTAAAATTTTATTATTTTAACATTTTGTTAAGTTTGATTATTTTAACATCACATGCTACTAAATACCACAATAATACTTAAAAAATTCTAAACTTTTTTAAGTTATTTTCTATGAATATGATTGTATACTATGTAAAAATAGATTATCAGTCTTGTTTAAAGAAATGATGAATTAAATACTTAGATGAAATATAAATTATAAAATATTAATAATAACATAAATACTCTAATCCGAATCTCTCAATAAGTGGAGAAGTCGATTGGTTGTCATATTTTTTAAGTTGACAAGTAAAGTCGACCAATCAGAGCTTTTCTAAGGTCAGTAAAAAAATTGTCCAATCAGAGCATGGTTACGAACCGAGGTTGGTATGTACTTCTAATGTACATATATTATTTTTAATATTTCGTAAGTGTTTTATAAAAGATACAGAAAGATCAATATCGTACACAATAATATGTAGACCAATCGAATACCGTGTTATTTTTACAATAACTTCATAATTAATATCTCATAAATTACGTTGTGCTTTTATTGATTTATTAATATTTTATACGCACATCAGCTTGCAGTGGTTTGGTTTAAATGCTATTTGAGTTACAGACAAGAAATAAATAATCATTGATTTAACTGCTAGTGGACTGATCATATAATCGTGGTAATGTGTATAGAGATTTGCAAATGTCCTGCTATTTTCAGGATATCTTACTCGCAAGTTTGTCAACCTTAGTCAAAATTTAGTAACTTCCGAGAAACCTAGTTATCTTAAATATTACATACATACATATTACTATGAGGTGTTTGAGGATTTCGAAATCATTTTAGAAAAATGATAAGTGTATAATTTCTCGTAGCAGTAAACAACTAAGTCGAATTTCTTAACTCCACTTACTACTTTATACTATACGTACTATCTAGGTACCTTACGTCAATACATCATAGAGGCTACAATAATATTTTATTATACTACGTATACGGTTAATTTCACATAATTATCTATTTGAGTTCAAACGGTTTTGGTTTCCCGTTAAATCATACTTTGATATCAAAATTAAAAAAGTCGAAAAACATAAAATAGTCAAAACAGAATTGCAGGAATCAATTTGAGAAATTTTCTCATGATCAGTTGTATATTTATCTGTTTGAGAGCTATTTTATTTTTTTCTATAGTAAAACCAGGCACATTATATACAGGAAACATTATGAATATCGCGACCTACATACCAATTTGTCTTTTATTTTCATCATAATCAATATATGCAATCATAATCCAGGGTATAATCTTTATCACGTACACACTAGGAACAGGACTGAAACGCCTGACTGGCTAATAAAATAAATAATACATGTGAATCGACAGTTTACTTGCAATATTAGATCTGATTGTTTTTTTTCAAATTATCCTAAATTGCTTTTTAATATTATATAAAAATCAATATTTGGTATACATAATACCGAGTAATCCAGAATTATGATTAATGATATTAAATATATTTTTAATGATAAAATGTCAACCTTTCGTTGTTGGTTAATAAATAATTTTAGGTTTTAAATAATAATAACTTACATATTTTGGCGCGTGGTTTATTTTCAATCTTATCTTATTTTCAATTTTCTTCAATCAATCTTATTTTAAAATTATCAATCTGACATTAAAAATATAAATATATAAAAAAATTTATCGGGAATTGGACTACGTAAAATAAAACCCTTTAGCTTCTTGTCGACGCGACGTTTTGAGAATTTCTTTAACTCTTCTTTTTAACTTCTCTTAACAAAATCTTAACAAAAATTGGCAAAAATTACCTAAACTTTTAAGACTCTTTTGCAAAAATTTTCAAAATAAATTGATGTAAAAATCAAAATTACCAAGCAATTCAGAAAAAATCATAAAATCTGTAGTCAAAATACATAATTTTTAGAAATATAAAAATGAGAAAATAGCCGCATAGCCAAAATTATCACCGCAATTCAAAATTATTTGTGCGAACCAAGTTCAAGTAGTATCTTCTAGTTCAAGATTTTTATATTATTAAAATCAAAGCAATGTTTCAGCATCCCGAGCGAGGAGCGGCGAAAAGAAGGCGGTTAGCTTGCAAAAGGTTGGGTAGTTTTAATTTTGCGAGATGTTGTACTAGGACTTCAGGTCCTAATTAAAATTCTAAGTTTTCAATGCCAGCAAAAGTTATAATTTTTCTGTAATCTTTTTACTCTGTAGTTAATTAAGATAATAAAATTTTCTTGTGGATTTTCGGTGGTAACCATGACATGGTTTCTATATTTTTATTATGCTTGTTTGTGAGTTCTTTAGTAATTTGTTTTTTTAGATCAATTTATAATGCCTTTAGCAATTTTTCTAAAGGAAATCTGAAATTTGAGGTAATTTTTGCTATTGTGTTTTATTTTATCTAGTCCAATTTCTGGATAAATTTTTTATGATTGAACGATAAGAATGAAACAATGAATTTCTGCTAAAAATAAAATAAGAATTGAAAAACAAAGATATTCAAGCAAACTTTACAATCTTTATTAAGCCCGGAGGTGGCTTATAAAAACTGTGATATTATGTATAATATAAAAACATGGCAAACTTAAAAAATTACGTTTTTTTGGTGCAGATAATCCTAAATATTTTACTATTGGGACTGACCACACAATTTTGTTATTTTTTGGTGAATTTTGGTTTTTTCGATGGAGATCAATACAAATTTCTTCGATACATTTTTAGCTTAGAAAGTCAAATATGTTAAATTCAATGAGAAAAATGTTAATTATTGCACGCGAAAATAGAAAATCGACAAAATAAATTTCAATTGCATCAGTTTCTGGCTTTTAATTCGATACGAAAATACGATTTTTCTTTCCTTTATTTACATTTGTTGACAATACTCTTGCAACGCAATTCTCTAAATTACAATGTTGGCCGAAGCAGCCAAGCTTTCCAAGGAACAATGCATCAAGGTACTACAGCTTTTTTTAGTTAGCACTCTTTAATGTTGATTAATATTGACTCATCAAATAGCTTAGCGATTTATAGCAACTAGCTAGCATATAGCTCATGCTGAGAGGATTGATAATTTATTTATTTTTATTATTTTGGTTTTCCGTTATTTGTTATTTATTCTTGCTCTATTTTAAAAGAAAATATAAAAAACAATAATGTCATTATATATCACGATATACTAAATTTCCGATAGCTATCGGCACAGTAATGAAGTACAGGGTAGCCAATAATGTTGGTGGTCATAAAATTTTATTAACTTTCACTGTTTTTCAAAATATTATCTTATATTATACAAAGTATATTAAATTAAAAGGTTTTAAATTGATCACTAAAAATTCATAAAAATATTTAATGTTTAATTAATTTGTTCTATTTAAAACCTTTTAGTTTAAAATATTTCACAAGTTAATAATAAATTTATATATTAAATACCTATACAAAATATAGTTCGTACATGCGGACTCCGAAACTGGCGTAGTTCCGCCGTTTGATTAGTCATAAAAATAATGCATAGTGATAAATGAGAGCTTTCCTGACAACAATAATTATAATTATCTCTCGCATATGTTCGCAAACGTTTCACCGACAGAAAAACAAGAAATTTTCATTCCAGCTGACACTTTCCTATCAAAGTGCCACGCTTGACTACGGGTAGATGAATACCTTTAAACACCACACAGACTACACATAGGTAGGAGATGTTATATTTTATTTCATAATAAACTTCGAAACAAGGTAACAAGTGCTTTGTTATACTCAAATTGCGAATTATTATTATTAGAACGCGAAAACATTTACATGAAATACTTTGATGTAAACCAAGCGCCTTTCGAGTGGATATACTATGTGCTTTGATCACCACATTAACTAAACTTCTGTCTAAAAGAATTATGAAAATATAAGTTGTTTTCTTCGTAAGTTCAGAAACTTAGTAAGTAATGATAATTGAGTTGTCTGTGTTATTTATTTAAGCTTTAAAAAGTATAATTTTGAACATATTAAAATTAATTGTTTTATTTTGTGGCATTAGATAATTATTGAACGCCATAATTTATACGCAGTTTTCATCGATTGTATTATTAAAATCTGTTTCTATTTCAACGTCCAATTTGAAATATGATAGATCCCACCAATTTACGAAACAAGATCCGCAGGCGCTTCTCGAGTAAATTCTACTGTGTTCGTTTTCGAATTGACGACCTTTCCTGCTTCTTAAACCTTTTAACTCCTAACAACTAAACTATTACTATCACTCCTAAGAACCTAATCTAATTATTTATACAAATTTATTTTTTTTTAAACAACTTAATTTTTTTTACTAGTTAATAATGAAATTTAAATTTTTGATCTGATTCACTCTTGTGAATCATTGTTATCATAAGCATACAAATCAGCTAGATGAAATCTACCTCTAATTTAAATATTTTTTTGTTTTTTTACACGTGAATTAATTTTATTTAAATAATTTGTAAAAGTAATTTGAGTTATTTCCTATTAATTAAATTGCTGCGTACTTTTTGTTTACCGACTGCATGTTTTCGATAAAGAGCTTAGGGTTGTATTGACCGTCCTTTTAAAATTTTTAAAATTGTTTAATCTTGTGACCGATCCGATTCTTGCATATGTGTTTCTGTCTCTATAGGTAATATAGATAATTATCTATCATATCTGTTTTAAGTTTAATAAAATGTATTGCTATTTTTATTTAGTTGTTCTTTAATTTCTGTGAATTCCTTACCTTTAATTTTTTTATCTTCTCTAAATCATAATCTTTCCTCATGATCTAACTATGTGACATCCATGTTCAAGTTAACTTGATTTGTGATATTCCTAACTACAACATTCCCTATTTGTTCATTAAATTTCTGGGTGAAGCCTTCATCTTGAAGTAATACTTCTCCTATCTTATTTACTCGTGTTTGTAAATTTAATTCTTTCATTGCTTGATCTAAATTTTCTAAACTATTCTGAAAAGCTACTTGAGATTTATTTATCTGTACTGTACATAATTTTATTTCTTTTATCTTTCTATGCGTTATTTCATTAATTTTTATGTTATCCATTTTCATCTCATCAAATTTTTTATTTAAATCTATTTTTTGTTCTCTAGATTTTTCATCAATGTTGTATGCTAATTCTGCTTTCATTTCATCTACTTTTTTGTTTGAATCTACTTTTTGTTCCCCAAATTTTTTTTCTAAATCTATTTTTAATTTATCTATTAATTTTTTTGAATTTGTTTTCATTTTCACTAAAAATGCTTCTATTATGAATGTGAGCTGATCCCGTTACTCAGTACTTCGACGAGTACTTTGTGGGTTATGTTCTGGATTGAACAAGGGATTCCCGTCTTACCCTACATTCTCTCTGTAATTTATTTTAATGCAAATTTTTAATTAATCTTAATTTTTAATTAAGTTCAAACTCTATGTCACTGGTATGCCAATATCTCACTAGTATTTTTTGAACCTCACGTTGCGGTGCTAATTTAGCTGTGAAAAATTGTAAAACCTCAGGTTTGGTCGCCAATTTAACTGTAATATTATTAAACCCCACGATTGGTCGCTAATTTATCTGTTCTTTCCCCAACTTGGACTTTAATGTTTAATAAAATGTAATTCAAAGAAAAGCATGAGACTCGTAGATTTGTATAATTTAAAATAAATATTCGCCACAAATTTATAAAGTATGGAACTACAATTATTACAATAATTTCATCATCAAACGGTGCTATTATTTGCAGATAGCAAAACAACATTTAATAAATTTAAAATAAAACTAATTTTTCTATTTACAAGAAAGAAAGAAAAAATCAAATTTACAAAAATAATAATACACCTTAGGTTATAAATTAAATAAATCTTAATCGCCACTGATGGTTTTCACTAAATTGTTTGTCATTTATAAAAATTAACTTTACTGAGTTTGTTGTTAACAAAATTTTAAATTGAAGGCCTTTCGACCATGTTGCGGCTCTCTATATGTGCAACGCACCACACGTTCCTCCAATGGATTCCAAATTGTATCTTTAAAATTGTAATTGTACATTTTATACCTTGTATTGTATGTTGCTTTCTTTTCACTGCTCAAATGCTCAGCTTCCTCTTTAATCGATTTCTTTAATAGTTGGTCCAAACAATTATCAAAACCACAAAGCTTCGATGACGTGTAACGCTTCACTAATTCAACGATGGTCGTCGTCACAATTCAAATTCATACAAAATTGCGTCGATAGCGCAAAACGCTCAACCAGTCTCCACGATAGTCGTAGTCAAGAGAGCATTTTTCTTTCAAAGTTTTATAATAATAATAACTTTATTAACGGCAAATGCCAATAACATGAAAACATACACGAATTAGGTCTTAAAAATGTACCATTAACAACTGCTTAAATTTTGCGATAATGTCTGCGAACAAGTACAAATCATCGCGTTCTCGGTTGACTGAGTTTGCCAAACGGCACATTCTGGCTATTGCAGAATATTGTTCAAAAATATTGTTGCCTGCGAATTTTTTCTATAAAAATTGTTTTTCCCGCAAGTTGGTTACGGGAGCTCTGATTCCAAACAGAGACAACGAACTCGGACAGTTCACAAGGTTGTTTAGTATTTTAAATAGTAACATTAAATCAGAAATAGATCTCCTAGCAGACAATGATTTTATACCAAAGTAGGCTAACAAGTTACCATAACTTTCGGAACTATAATCAATAAGTTTTTTAAAACATAACATTCTGACAAATCTCCGCTGAATCTCCTCAATTCTATTGATATGAGTAACGTATCAATATCAGTTGCCTCACTTCGGAAAATTTATGTGGGGATTTGGTCACAAAGCCTAACATCCTGTTGACTCTAGAGATTATCGAGTCTAGATAAAAGATGTAGGACAAGGACGAATCTAGAATTATTCCCAAATCCTTGAAAACTGACACATTGTCTAGCAGTTGGTCACTGATTTTGTAAGAGAAGAATGTATTATTTCTCTTTTTAGTGAATTTCATGACCTTGCATTTGTTGATGTTTATTTTCAGACCATTTCTGCTGCACCAGCCGTGGAGCCTATTAATGTCACCCTGAAGCAGCACAGAATCGTCATTAGATGAAATTATCTTGAACACTTTCATATCGTCGGCAAACAGCAGACATTCTGAGTGCCTAATAATCAAATGAACGTCATTTATGTACAGCGTAAATAGTACGGGAGCCAAATTGGAACGCTGCCCAACTCCAGAAGTGACATCAAAATCAAAGAATGCGTGCCCATTGACCACCACCAATTTTATCCAAGATAGCAATAGATAGCAATATGTTGTTAACTTTTCAATCCACACTAAATATTGTTTATCGTAGCGCGAACTTACGACAAATACTATGTACTTTTGTATTGTGATTAAACAAATGCAAAAACCTCTCTACAAAATTTTACATAAATAAAACTAAAATTTTTGAGATCTGTCACGAAACCTATCTCAAAACTTGAATTTTTTCTTGTTGAATATTGGTAAAAAGACACTTTTATAAGCATACTAGAACAAAAATTAAGTTGGATAATGCAAAAGTTTTAAAAAAAAATCGAATTTAAAAATGTAAAATTTACATGTATTGGCCGTGCATGATAGGCCGTTGTTGAGTTAGGAAAAAAAATAAAACAGGTTCGGAGGGCACCAAAAGCGTCCGGAGGGTCTGTTTTATTTTTTCACCTAACACATAACAATTTAAAAATATTACTGTAGAATGGCAGAACTCGCCAAGGGTGGAACTCGAAGCCATAGAACTAGTCCGGGTGTCGACCGCAACTCGAAATCGAAATCATAAATTGTCACAGTAGAGTGCCGATATCTATATATCTATGCTCCTTCATCTGTTTGTTGTTCTTGACGTTGGAGTATTTACGAGCCGAGCTCGGGAGACGTTGAACCGTCTTCTTGAAGTGCAGGGTTGAGGAAGGGAGTCTTCCGCTGTGAAGTTTGAGGTTGTCGCGTGGCTTAAGGTGATGGTGCCGCAAGGTGATTTAGCATGCCTTTTACAATGCTTGCAATTACCTTGCCGTCTATGCTGTGCCGTAAAAGTTGAGCCGTGAGTGCGGCGATCGTGCTGGATCTCGTTGAGGATTCAACTTGGTCCCGATGTTGGATCCTACTGGCTGGCTCGTATCGCTGCTGAGAGTGATTTTTCCTCGGTAACTTTGGGAACCTAAGGCATCCCTGGTAGCTTGCTGGATGAGCGCCTGCGCAGTTTGCGCAAGTGGCTGGAGTGTCTCGTGGTTTCACACAAGTTGTGGTTAAATGTGGTTGGGCACATTTAACGCACTTTGGTGTTGCCTTGCAGTTTCTCTGCACGTGTCCGAATCCCTGGCATCGGTGGCATTGAGTCGTGCCGGCTTTGTTGTTTGTATTTTCCACTTAGATGTTGATATCCAGAATGGTAGTCCAATCAAAAATCCTCTTGTTGGTCGGCGTGACTTCCATAGTTACTAGAAAGAGGGGTAAAAGTTTTCTGTCCCGCCCTCTGTGCATCCTGGTGAGCGTGAAATCCTTGAGGCTCTTCCTTACCATGTTCTCTTTGATGTGGCTGATGTCTACATCTTGATGCAAGCCCCTGAGTACGACTCGGAGGCGTCTTTTCTGTCTGGTGGCGTAAGTGAAGTAGCCACCCTTGCTTTGGTCCAGGTGTTGGCCGAGGTACTTCGTCATTTTTTGATAGTCGTCGGACGATAACGGTGTTATGGAGAGTCCCTCAGCTACGTTGGTGACCTTTCTGTAGCTGATACCATTGTTTTTGAAGGCCAATCTCAGTTTCGTTCAGATTGAGACCTCCTTAAGAATGATTGGAGGCACCCTTTCTTCTCGAATGTTGGCCGATCTGGGGGTTTCTGGCTGCTTGTTGTCGCTGTAGGCCGGTCCTGCGTCATGTTGGGGTTTGGGTGGACTTTCGTTGGCTGTCCGCGCCGCTCCCTGTGTTGCGTTTCCCACCTCTGTGTTGAGGTTTGTCTCGCTTCTTTCCCCTTGTTTCGTTCCGATTTGTTCCTCGGAAAGAGAACTGTCGGACTCGTCAGGTTTGAACCTGTTCGTCTCATGTAGGTCCTCAGTGGACGAGATTATGGACCTCCTTCATTCATTACGAACGACCTGGAAGTCCCCTTTATCTTGGTCCATCTCGATGCTTCCGCTGGAGCTGTCGCTTGCATTGTTTCCTATTCCCGAGGATGACGGGATAGATCCTCCTGAAAAGCTCGCGATTTCTTCGTCAAGGTCTCTGGCTTCGGACATTAGCTCCTCCATGTTCTTTGTTAGCTGGGCGCTTTGGCTCATCAGCGTCGCAAGGTAATCGGGGGCCTCGGTTGAGATGCGCTGACTGCTTGTGTCTGAACTACGTTGGCTTGGGCAGGTTGCTTGCCGTTCTTCGGTAACCATTGCTGGTACCTGGAGTGCAGAGAGTGCGGTTCTCAAATCCACCAATCCTGACTTGGTGTTTGGCTGCACCTCTGCCGACTGTTTGGATCTTCTGGTGTTTCGTCTTGTCATCTTGTATTTCTCCTTGTAGGCACGTGTTGCTCGCTCTGAGGCTGGCTCGTGAATGAACCGCGACTGACAACAACATTAAGAGTAAATCAAAGCACACGTACCGTCAACAGAAATAAGAGCGGGAGCTCAACGTGCGACTTACCGTCACACATTTTTTTTAAGCTTTTAGTAATTTTAAAATGTCGTTATTTCACCAACTAATACATAATCCTAAAGATTTTTTGTATTAACATACTCAGTCCTCTTTCCAATAGTCAAATGGAAAAAGTTCAATTCTTGGGATAGGTTACGTGACAGTAATCAAATTTTTCTGAAGGAGCACTCCTTGACGTCGTTTCCAACATTATGCAGAACAATCCTCTGCTGATTGATTATAAATCTGTGACATTAGATAATTATTAAACGCTATAATTTATACGCATCTACATAATGTACTTCTCTTTTAAATTTTTTCTTGAATGTATTATTAAAATCTGTTTCTACTTCAACGTCCAATTTAAAATACCACAATATATAGCAAAACAAAAACATTTAAAGTTAATTGAAGCAATGGACACTAATAATGGAATTCAATTGAAATTTCATAGGATAAACTACTAAAGTCGAATTATTTTGGGTTCCTTCGAGTTTTCTTTGCCGGAAAAGCATAAATTAGACTCTTTAAACTAGCTCTACGTGTGGAGTTCTAATAAACAAGAAGAATATAGTATTACGTGACTTGGAAAAATATATAAACCAATTATTTTACAGACGGAATTCAATTACTCGATTTTAATTACTTGTAATTTTACTTCAGACATTACTTCTATTTACTATTTGTTGCTTAATGAAGCAGAATTTTATAAATTTTAAATTTAAGCTAGAAGCATCAATTTAAACTGACAAAATTTATCTGGAGCTTTCATTATATATATGTAAGGTCTTATTATTAAGTCCTTTACACACGCACGTATAAGTTCACGCTCATTCAAAAAGTTGCTCGCACAAACCATAGCTAAAACGAGACGTGTGAATTCATTTATATTGTTCATGATATTGAACGATTCCATTGAACGCAACTTTAATACGACATGAAAGAGCTTCATACAAGGCTAGCATTTCAATTGCTTTTTGTGTTATTAGAGAATTAATTTAATTATGCAACAAATTTTTTAAAAAAAATTGCTAGTAGGTGAAAATGTAATTGCAAAAATAAAAACTAATTTGATATTAAATATTGTATTACCTTTTAGTAGCTTTGAACGTAAATGAAGTTAATCTTGTTCATCCACGCTAAAAGCGCATATGCAAATTAGTAAGCGTTACAGATTCCTGAATTTTTTAGTTGATTATCTGCTTTACGATAGATTAACATGCGAGAAATGATAATAATTAACACAAATTTGATTGTTTTTAGTAAATTTTTAATAAAAGGAAAGTTTGGACAACTACACAAAAAAACTGCGTTACTCATTCTGTTTGTAACCTCTCAGCAAAACAAATTAAATTTATTTATTTAAACAAATTATAAATTGGAGATAAACTGTAAACTTATATTACTAAGCAGACGACAAGCACTAAACTGTTTAGGGTAAAATTTTCATCTAAACGTATAGCGTTTCAGCTTGGTGTAATTACACTCGTCAAAAGTTTAAATTATAACCTCCATGGTATATAATTTGCACAAACTTGAACATTTAAAACTTCTTTAATTTAAAAATACTAAACCAACTAAGCATCGCAATAATGATAAATATAGAACCTGCTTTATGACAAACGCGACTTTCTGCGACTGTTAATCAACAAATCTTAAAAAATTTAATGTAAACCTTTCATGTTCCATGTTAGCAGTATAGTATATGGAATTTTTAAACGACTGTAATTTTTCCTCGTTTAATCTTTAATAGGTACCGAGGTCAGTCATAAATTTAAATTAAGATAATTTAAATAAATAATATTTCAGTTATTTTGTATTCTACGTAATAGAATAATTTAGATGCATAGTTTTAATACAATTATTGCAGTTGAACAAATACTATAGGTTGAATACAGCAGCATTATTTGCATTCCAAAATTAGAGCAAATGAGTCTTATTTACATTTACATTTATTATTTCCACATGCTTAAATTTAAATACATAAATTTATAAATGTTTGAATTACGTTAGCAGTAGAGCCTAAAATGTAAAATATTTACAAAGGAAGCTAAAGAGTTCAGTCACTTCTAAAATAGAAAAATTAACATTGAAGGTGTAAGCAATACGGTCAGCCTGTATTACTAAAGTCAGTATTATTAAGCTGTAACAATACAATCCTGTTATGAATTAGCTACTGAAACCTTGCTAAATGGGGTCCAATATTTAAACTTAATTCCTCGAAGGGTATTTTGTCACTCGTTACCACGGTAGCAGAATAGCTAAATAATTGCAAGTACAACAGTACAATTTATTGTACACACGAAAAAGTAGAATTGATTGAGCCTTTTAGCTATTTAGCGATCGCAAAAGTTAACGGTAGTTTAACTCCCGGATTAACAGATTAGCAAGAGTTTAAACTTTGTTTAGTTAATGTCGGGTTTAACCTGGAACTAAAACACAATCTTAAAAGTTCTTTTTTTGAATACAAATGCTGATGTTTTGTATCTGGAAAATTTCCATGCATGTTTCGTGGTAGGTTTAATTAAATAGAAACTTTTCACTATTTCAGAATAAAATACATTTATAGGTTATCGCAGAAGGCACCTGGGGATCTGGGGGTATAGAATACCCCCTTAATTTTATGAAGTTGTCTAAGGATTACAATTGAAAATTTGAAAATAATATAATGTGAAATTATAATCTCCAATCTCTATTATAGTAAACTGCTGCTGTTGCAGTATTACAAAAATAATATTTGCAATTCAAATTGATGTTAGTTTCTAACTGCAATAATTATAAACTACAGTTTATAAAAGTAAACAGAAGAGCCTGAAGGAGAATAGTAGTCCACCATTATTTCTAATTTAAACTAATGATATAATAAATGGTTCTTGTGGTTACTCCAATTGATATCACTACAATTTATTACATGCATCACTGACTTTCCTACTGGACAGATTTACTTAACTTGACTTTACTGTTGTTCAAAAAAAAATTAATCAAGCAAGTAAGCAGAATAAAAATGCCAATTAAGTTTTTCTAAAAAAAAGACTTCTTGCTCATTGAAAATTTTACCGACAATAATATTGAGAAACTAAACAACAAATTTATTTTGCAAGTTTTTCAACTTTGGTTTGGAAATATTTATATAAAAAGCTTAACCGAATTTCATTGAAAATTTATCCGAAAATGATTTGATACCGAAACCAAACTACACTGAGAAAAATTAAGTAAAAGGTTTTAATAACGTGTAGTTGTTATTTCAATTTATTATTAATTAATATTAGTAATTATAAATTTTGATAGTTGTAGACTTATTTTTTAAACCTAATTTTTTATTAAATATTACTACTATATATTTATTTTGCATATTTAATATATACAAAAGAAACGGTATTAATTAAAATAAGAGTAGTTATAATTATTTAAAACTACTTGGCATAATTAGAAGTGTATTATTATTTACAACTACAGTGGTAAATATCTAATATGACTTTTAGTTATAAATGTTATTTTTACTTTTAATCTTTTGATTACTAAGTACCTTTGCTGATAAGTACGCTTCTATGCGTACTATTCAGAAAAAGTGCTACTCATTTGCTTGCATTGTGAAACGAATCATTTGGCGTCCTATATTTTTATTTGGTGTGTGATATTTAGTGAAAGTGAAAATACTTTAAAGTGATGGAATAATTATTAATAGACCGTAATTTACAAGAAGTAGTTGAAGTTTTCAAAGGTAAGATTGATTTGATTTCATCTGATTTTAAGCTTCCTGAAGTGGTGAAGCTACCGTATGAATGTTACCGCGACATCGAAATGCTTCATAAAGATATTTAGAAAAAAAATAATCGGAATTAAAAAAATTCAAAGGGGAAAATTTATTGTAATTCTAAGTTGTGAGTTCTGCAAACATGTGAGTTTTAATAGAAGGAAAACCACTTTATTTTGTTTTGTACTTATTGCTGCGTTATCCATTTGCTATACCAGAATATTAATTTGTCGAATTTCTTATAAAATTACTATCAATTCAATTAAATAATTTTACTATTACAAACTCATGTTATATAACTTCATAAAATTACTAGTATTTTGTATCCACTAAAAATATTAATAAAAATAGGTAATTTACAGAAGCTCTTGTCAACGCCTTACGCATATTTTGTTAGTAATTCACATTTTATGTTTTTCAGAAAATGAAATTGATTACGAAGCGTTTACGTCGCTGCAGGAATGTGATTTTGTACAATTAGTACCTAAAATTGGTTTGCGCAGAAAACTAATTCAGCGGTGGAAAGATGTTTTTTTAACTGTATAGTACCTATGATATATTTTTTTTCTGAAAACTTGATTAACGTTTTTAACTTTTAGCACACCTTGTAAGATGTACCTAATTAAATTTTTCTAATGGTTCTAATGAAAGAAAGGAGATTTTGACCCATTATTCTTTGAATGGAGAATTAAAAACAAGATTGTTGATAAAATTAATCATCAACAAGGAACTGGAGGACGACCCTGGCAAAAGGTAATTAATATGAAACAATATTGTACAGAAAAATTGAAAATTTTTGATTTTCCTCAGAATTACACGAGACAAATTTCTACAAATATCTCGTACCATTTGTACAATTTTTAAGGAAGAACAAGAGTCGTCCTATACATTCCACCAAAACGTGACAATAATGGTAAACCTATTTCTGCCCATTGAAAACTTTAGGATAAATATATAAACACAGGGACAAATATAGGAATTTGGCAATTATAAAATCAAAACAGAAGAACACAAGCACCGTAACTGCAGGTAAATTATCAGGAGTTATACTTAGCATTTATTCTAATATTACTTATCGTCTATGTTTATTTGTAAATCTATTTATTTATTGCTTACATATTTTTTTTGTTTGCGCTACAGAACTTTGAATAAATTTTTTATAATTATTATTATTCCATATTTAATGCATTAGTCGGGAGACTAAAATAGAAGAAACCCGGGAGTCTCGGGTTTTTTGTTTATAATCAATTTATTTTTGATCTGTTTATAGAACATGACTATGAAGAAGATGACGAGGTTGCCGAAAAACGTAATAGTAAACGTAATAGTAACGTAATTTTTCAGAATTCTATTTCTTGTTTATTCAAATATTCTTAGTTCTAACCTGTTAAATGTGAATTATTGTAATTTTTTAGTGCTTTTTAAAAAATATTATGTTACTCATAGTACTTTATATTGTCCTACGGTATGTATTTATGTAGAAGTCGAAAACCAAAAATTAGTTTGTGTTGCACATCATAACTAAATTTTGTACATAATATTATGTAATAATTATAATTATTGTACTATTTATAATTTTAAGGATTATTTTTTTATTTGTGTTTTATATTTAAACAAAATTTGTATTTAATAAATAATTGTTATGGAAAAAAAGTATTATTATTTTTTATGTTGATTTACCTTATCAAAAGTTACAAAAGCTTGGTTATTGTATAAATCTACTAAGATTATATTATTATTATTACTCACAATAGCTGATTCTATTAAATACTGTATAGCAGTTGCAAAATATACAACTACAATTTGTATTTAAAAATTATCTTTTGATATTTAATATACTCCTTCGTAGATGTATTACTTACCCTAGATACATCATAGTTAATAAAACAGGTTGTAGTTGTATTTTATACAACTATGCATCTTTATCTTATAAAAAATGAAATTACGGCTTCGTAGTTGTATTTTATAATAACTGGAGCTACTGGCGCCTATTTTACAACTACATGTTTTAATTTATATAGTTTTTCTGTTATTGTATACAAATTATTTTTCTCAGTGTAGCTAAACTATGCTTTGCACTGGCTTGCAATAATTGCAACTAAATCAATATTTAATATTGTAATTGATGCCATCTCATATTAATATGAACAATGTCAATTGATAAACAGTTTGTTTATAAGCCGAGCTCAGGCTGTGCAAATTATTGGAAAGCGTTCTATTGCTGAAAATCTCTTTTATTCGAGGAAGCAAAGCCATATTGCTTTGATGTCTACAAAGAAGTGTTGACTTGACCCGAACTTATAAAATGAACAAATCTTAAATAATTTCTATTTTATGGCAATTAAAATAAAATTGTAGATAATATTATTTAAAAAAAACCGGTATATTTAATATTCTAAGGAGATAAACAAGATTTTAAAGTGTTACAACAGATAAAACACAAAATATGCCAAGTAAGTAAAACAAATTTGTTAATATTAATATTAGGAAAGTGATTTGTAGAAAAAGTTATGCTTTATTAAGTTCAGAAGATTCAGGTTTTAACGGCGAAATTTTAATATTAAATTTTACATTGCACGTCGTTGATTTAAAGGCAAAATAAATATAATACCAGTTGAAATACACGTGTGGTGATAAGTGCTGGTTATATTTTATTTTATAAGAATAAAAAATAGAATTTTATCTATCTTCAACTAAATTTAAGACTTTGAATAAATCATATTAACAACCCCAATTTATAAAAGTAAATCATTACAATATTTTTATATTACTCAATGCACTAATTTATTTATCAAATTTTTAAAATTTATTTCAAGTTTATTCTAAAAATTTGATATGATTAATATCGAGTTACACTACCTAAACCAATTATCTATTGATTATACTAATTTATTTGTTTAAAAATATATGTACATTATTATGTATTATTCAAATTATTCAAAAATGCTTTGAATTGATTTTTATGTTAAATTTTTGATTTAATTTCTCTCATTGTATCTATATGGAAAATCTCGCATTAATTTATTTTAAAATTAATTTATTCAGTTTTATTTTTATGAGAAAAGAATTGTTTTCACTAAAGCAAAATACATTTTCTTTACCTAAACTCAAATTTTTGAATCGAAAAGTTATTATTACCCAATCCTAACTTTACAAGGTAAATCCCACAATAAAACTGACAAACTATATCAAAGAAAGTTTATTTATATGATAAAGAATAAAAAAAACATTTAATTTGATTTGATATTTTATACAACAGAAAAGACAACAGCAGTGTAGGTACTTAGCACGTCGTAACTTTTATGTTACAAATATTTTGACTCACGAATTTCTACATTTCAAATAATGTTTAAACAAAATTGAAAAATGTTGTGTTGTTTAAATTTTACTAGATTTCACTAAAAATTGACGGCTTACTTTACGCGACTATACCAGATGCTCTAAATGTTTTTTTAAGTGATCGTAACTGTATAATTAAATTTTTAAAATTAAATTGATTGTAATTTAATTTGATAGGCAATTTAAATGTTGCAATAAAAAATAAAATGACGCGTCACATTCTTATGTTGTATTTTGTATTACACAAATGTATGTAAAGCATCTTAAACTTTTGAAATTCCACGAGTGTTTCAGATAACGCAAGCTGTGCAAAGCATAGTAAACTTATGTACGTTTGTTCCATATTTTGAATATGTTGGAAATATAAAATGTAATTTAATTTACATTCAAAATTGCTATTTAAAACAAATGCTTTTCTAACCTTAAATTAATTGTTAGAGCTTTGTTGTTTTTGACGCATAACTGCAAATGGTTAGTAGTTATGAATATTTTAATATATATACCATACTTACTCCACAATTTAAAATATTTCAAAAATTATAAGTTATATGTTGAAAAATTTGATTTAATTAATTTTTTACGAGTAGCGTGTGGGAAAATAACTAAAAACAACAGCGATTTGTATATTTTTACAATTTCACTTTATTTGTTTTGCTACACAATAATTTGTCACTTTTAGACTTTTCAGAACATGGTTACTGATTTATAACCTGTTTTCATTCTTTTACTTCTTTCAGATAATTTTCTTATTTTTCAATTTTAACTTTATTTATTAACTTTACATTTAAGTTTATGTTGTCATTTTGGGTTTCTACCTTATCTAACTCTAGATTATTTTAAGCTAAGTTGTATAAAATGAATGCACCATTATAATATGTAAATCTGACTATAATATTATATCATAAAAAATTTGTTGAAACGTAAAATGCTCACTACGTTATTAACAGGGTGTAAAAATAACGGGTAATTTTACTTTACTTTAATAGATTTAGGTACCTACCTCTTAGAAAATTGCCTTTTGTAAACTAAATTTAACTTGATGCTTGCTTAAACCGATGTGCAAAAGACTTGTAGGTCGGATTAAGTTTTGAATCTCGCTTGAAAAACTTTTTATAAAAAAGCACTGATATAAAACATAAGACTCTATAATTTTTTAGGTAAAAGTTTAACTTTATATTGTTTTTTTTTTATATAAAAGATCCTGCACTTGGAAAAACCTGATGCTACTGTAATGCTCGTATACATCGAGAAAATCTCTTATATATAAAGTTACTTTTGAAAGTTTTGTCTTAACTTTTCTTTAATAGTTCACACATTATAAAATAATAAAACAAGAATTTGATAATAAGAAATTAAAAGTTTATTCGGTTAAATTTGATGTAAATTTTAATATTTCAGTTTTAGAAGCTTCACTAAAAGTATTCTTTGAAATCAAAACATCAAACTTAAAAGTTCTGATGGGATATAACTTCCGGCGTTGTAATAAGTTTTCTAATCAACTGATGTGCTACGCGGTATTTCCTATTTAGTTTGGTTTTTTCAAAGGTTAAATGTTTGAAAAACGCTAGGGTTGTGATTAATATTACAATAAAAATTAATATTATAATAATTAATAATATAATAAAACTAATAGTATTTATTAATAAACAGCTGAATTATTACATATTAAAATTGAGACTTCCCTATTTATTGAATTTTAAAAACTCAATTTTCAATTTAAAACAAAAATTCAAAAAACATTTCTATCAAAAACCGAAAATGTAAATTTATGATAGGTAGCCATTTAATTTGATAAGTTGTGTTTTGGTAAGCAATAAATTATGGTAGTATTCAGTTTGATATTATTAACTAATTCGAATAAAATCTAATAAAAACAAAATTCTAAACGTTATTTTTGATACAATAATAAAATTTATTAATTAATATAAAATTTAATCAACTAAACAGATATGTTAAAATAATAAATTTTAATCGTAAAATAAAGAATACAACATAATAAATGAAAATAAAATTTATAGTCATTTCTTAGTTTATATTTATTTTTTAAATTTTATCAATTTTCATAATGTCATTTTAGTTTTTTCGTTTATTCAAATACTCTTAGTTCTAACTTGTTAAATGTAGTAAAAGGATGTTTTTTTTATTGTTTCTTAAATAATAATTTTCAACGTATGCATTCTTTATTCGACGGTTAAAATTTATTATCTTAAAGTTTCTGTTTAGTTTATGTTTAGTTTTATATTTAATAATTGCCACAAAAATCTACTTTAAATTAATTTTTAAGTTTATTTTTCTTACTATAAAATTAATACTATATATTATTTGATATTAAGTATTGACATTCTATTTTAGCTTAACCCCGGGCTATGCAAATTGCTATGAAAATATATAATTAAGATGTTTTACTGTAAAAATGTTAAAATGTGATAATATTTTTATGATAAGATTAATTTTTTATATGTTACATGAAATTGAAATTATAATTTTATTCTTAACTTACATAAGCTGTATTCTTTTTACCTATTTTAAGTGAGATTGTACTGAGATACTCAGTTATTCAGTTAAAAGGTTGTTTTTTTTACCGTTTTGACATAAGTACTGTGCCGTGCCGAACTGATTTTTACGTGACAAAATTATCCCCTTTCATACCCAAACTGATCTTGCTATTTTGAAGTGTTACAACTGAGACAAATTGGGAAATGGCCCGGATTCTTCTTCTTCTTCTTTTTCTTTTTTGTCAGCCTTTCTCGGTCTACTCCTGGACATAAGCCTCTTCTAATCTCCTCCAAACCTCTCTTTCCTTAGCTCTCCGTAACTACTCTCGACCCGCCACTTTCTTGATATCCTCGAGCCATCTGTTCTGGGGTCTACCTCGGCTCCTTTTCGTCATTCTTGGCTTCCAATCAATTATTTTTATTGTCCACCTGTTGTAATCTTGCCTCGCCACGTGCCCGACCCATCTCCATTTCAGACGTGCCACACGCTCCATCACGTCCACAACTCCAGTTCTTTTCTTGATCTCACCGTTTCTTATCTTGTCTCGCAAACTTACGTTCAACATTGATCTCTCCATTGCCTTTTGCACCACCCTTAGCCTTCCTGCACTCTTGCTGGTAATAGTCATGGTTTCTAACCCATAAGTCATCACCGGCAGTATGCACGAATCGAACACTTTTCGTCTCAAGTTTATTGGAATTTCTGTGTTTACAAGCACGTGCCGCAGTTTTCCATAGGCTACCCATGCCAGATTTTTTCTTCTTTCTATCTCAGCCTCTTAGTTTCCTTTTCCCAATCTGATTTTGTGGCTTAGATATATGTGCTCTTCGACTTTTTCTATTACGGTGCCGTCTATTTCTATTATTTCTTGTGCCTCTTCTCCGTCTGATAGAATTTTTGTTTTGGCTAGGTTTATCTTTAGCCCTATGTGTTGAGATGCTTGATTAAGCTCCTGCAGCATATTTTTCAGATCTTCAGCCGTACTGCTAATTACAACTATGTCATCCGCGAAACGTAAATGACTCAGATATTTTCCATCTATTAATATACCCTTTTTTTCCCAAGTTAGTTTCTTAAAGACGTCTTTAAGAGCCAAGGTGAAAAACTTTGGCGACATCGAATCTCCCTGCCGGACCCCTCTGTGAATGGTAATCTTATCTGTTTTTGCATACTCGTCTAGCCTAATCTGCAAGCTAGCACCACTATAAATATTCTTGATGACTTTTGTATACCTTGAGTCTATCCTAGCGTTATCTAGTGCCTGAAGAAAAGCCCACGTTTCTATTGAGTCGAAAGCTTTGCTGTAGTCGACGAATGCCAAGTATATAGAGACATTGTATTCCGTGCATTTTTCTATTAATAAGCGTAATGTCTGTAGATGGTCGGTGGTGCTAAAACTTCTTTGAAACCCTGCCTGTTCTACTGGTTGATAGAAATCCAGTTTCTGTGTTACACGATTTGTAATTATTCTGGCAAGGAGTTTGTACAAGTGTGACAACAAACTTATCGGCCTATAATTTTCGATGTTAGTTTTATCTCTCTTAGTCTATCTCATCTATTCACTTATTTAGAAGCATTGCTAGTGTTTTTGGCCCGAATTGGTTGATTTGAATTAAACTTGTCACTTATTACAATCATTTTAATATCTACTGCACCTTAAATTTTTACTTCGTCTTTTTGAAGTTTAAACAATTTAATTTATAAATAAAAGTGACATGTCGGTAAGTAACGAAAAAAACTGTAATTTATTTGGTAATAATACGTATACCTTCTTGTAAAAACGTATCATGTGGGCTTATGATGAAACGCTAGCTTTAATTGCTAGCGTCGAATTTTATAAAGACCATTTAAACCACGTCACCAAACGTCGTCAAGTTTGGAGCAATATAAGCAACGATTTACTTAGCCAGGAGATGGTTTATTCTGCCGAAAATTGCAAGAAAAACTGGCTAAATTTGGTAAGAACTTACAAAATGTGCAAGGACGTAAAAGGTAAAACGGGTAGGGGGCCTACTCGCTTTGTGTTTTTCAAACAAATGGAGGATATACTAGGCATGGAACCAAATTTTTCTTCGCCACATTCAATAAATGTTGGTGAAGTTTCCACACCTGTTTTAAGAATCGTCTCATCTTATACAGTAATCGATGATGAAGTGTCCGTAAGGTCACCATCTCCTCCGCCATCATCTCCACCGGCATCTTCTTCAAGTGAACCAATACAATGTGTAGAAGACGACTATTTTGTAGTAGAGGTTCCAAAGAAAAAACAAAAAAAAGTTAGCAACATTAAGTTAAGGCAAGAATTTAACGAATTAAAATTGAAGTTAAAAGAAAGCAATAATTTGAAGAGCATAAAGTTAGAACTTTTGGAAAGGAAACTCAAGTTAGACGAGAGAAAAGTTCTGGCCCTGGAAATGTTGGCAGGGATTACTATTCCTAATTAATATGTTAGTTTGTTTAATATAATATAATATAATAATTATGTACATTTAAATAAATTCAATTCTTAAAAAACAAATTTCAAATATCGTTACATGTTAAATTTCTAAATACTTCCTCTCTTCGTGTCATTCCCTCTGCATGATGGTGTTTTTCTTCAGCTTCGTCCTCGTTGTCGTCTTCAACATACGGGACAATACCTTCGATATTTTCACCAGAGTCGATGCATATGTTATGTAGTGTGCATGTAGCAACTACACATTTTACTACAAAATTAATGTCTCTGTGTTCAAAGTAACGTAGCCTCCTAAATCTTCCTTTCAGTAGTGCATAAGCATTTTCAACCACTATTCTAGTAGAAGAATGTTTGAAATTAAACATCTTTTGCTCGTGTGTTAAATTCCCATTATCTTTAAAAGGTGTTACCAACCAGTTCAAGGTAGTGGGATATGCAGAATCTCCTAACAAAAATCGATTATGGAACTGCAGGGTACCATCTGTGGCTTTACGGTATAAAGCAGATCGTTTGAACACACGAGCATCATGCAAACTACCTGGTTTGCCACAAAATAGTAGATCAATAAATCTTTTATTATTATCCACAATACCTTGTTTGATAATACTGTGTGTACCTTTTCTGTTGCAATATGCATGATGATTAACACCCTTTTTCTTAATAAGGATATGCGAGCCATCGATGCAACCGACTACATGCTTAATTCCCTGCTTTTGCGCAAATCCCTTGTCAATTTCGGTAGCCTCTTCATCACTAGGCCATTTGATGATGGTTGAACTGATACTAACTAAATAATCTACTACTTTTCTAATAATTTTCCAAGTTGAACTTTCAGTGACATCAAAACGATCACTCACTTGTCGGTAAGTTTCTTGGTTGGAAAGGTACCAAAGCGTGATCAAAAATGATTTTCTTGCAGACACCTTCTTACGACCGAATGAATGTGTAGGTAGAACATTAGCATTTTCCAGATTATCTAAAAATAATCATTAAATTTGTAATATTGTCATGAAGGGTAGCTGTTTTTTTTTATTTTTAGGTGCGATAAAATATCAAACCACCCTCCATGCAATCGTAGAAAAATTTTATCGAACATGAGACTCCTCTTCGTATTTATAAATTTGTAAATTAAAACTTGCTCAAATTTACCTTTGTGTGTAGTGATTGTAACGCACGTGTATTTAACAGCTGTCCTAACAAATTTGCTGCGTTGCACCTTTTGCATCGAATAAATTTTCATTCTTCCAATCTTATTCACTTGTTTCACTTTGTTAATTTAATTAAACAAAAACTCAAATTAATTTAACTTAACTTATTTATTTTCAAACAATTTTTAATTATATCGGGTATGGCGTTTCATCCGTTTTGACCTTTCGACGCCACGGCCGTAGCCTAATTGTCCTTGCATTGACTCACCAGCCGTACTCACACTTACTTTTCCCACCTTTCCTTCTATACAGCAAATTTTACAAACTTTATACAATGTGTTTACAAATAAATAAACAAAATCCAAACTTTAAAATAATTTTACAAAATAATAAAATTAATGTTTTTATTTGCATTTCGAAACACGGCAATATATTAGGTACTAAGCTAGACAAGTAATTACTTATGCACATATTTGATGTTGTTCTATTAAGTCGAAAGTGTTTTCTGAATTCTTCGTCATTATATGCTTCAATAACATCTTCAAATTTTGTAACACGAATGCGTTTTATTCGGTTTGGAATATCTAGTATATTGCATTCATCGTTAGAGTCGCTGCTAAACCAATCGAAATCAGAGGAGTCTTCATCAAACGCAAGCGTCTGAAAATTATTTCATGTGAAATAAATATTTGACCTTTTACTTTACTAGTAAAAAAAATTCACAAAAATGTAATTAAACTTGTCACTTACTGCAATCGTTTTAATATCTACTGCATCTACTCTTTCACACATATTGGTTTTAATTATTGTATATTAATACTTAATTTTAATTATAGGTTTCAGTAAATTTGTAATTAGTCTTTTTGAAGTTTATGTTGACAGATACAAAAAATAGTTTGGTTGATACTTCAAAATAATTAAACAAAAAAATTTACTTACTAGTAAATTTTTGTTGTTCTTTTTACCTTATCTTGTTCTCACTTTGACTCAGTTACTCTCAAATCGTCTTAGCTCACTTTATCTCAGTTGTGCAACTGAGATGGAAATAAAATAGGTAAAAAGAATACAGCTTGTTCTACATAAAATAATAAAAAATCAATTCAAAAGTTAGAAAATTACCGAATTGGTAACAATTTATATCATATATACACTTAAATTTTGAGAGTAACATTATTTATTTAGAAATCTGAAAATGCCGCTATTGAGCATAAGGACTTTTTTGAGATGATAAAAAATACTGGTCTCTTTATTTTATATAAACAAAATATTTAAGCGAAGACGAATTCTGGAATTAAGCTACAGCCGCATTCTGCATAAATGAAATGATTTCGGTCTGTTATAATTTTTTATCGGTAGTTTACAATTATTATTGCTTGTTCGACTGGTGTTAATTTGCAAATAAATACAATTGCTTGAATTTAATCTAATATTTGTTTTATGAGCTAATAATTTATGTACGAATGCCATAGCGGTGGAGCTTGTGTTCACTGCATAGAGATAAACTTGAAGAGTTAAGGTAGATATACAAACTTTTAATTGCTTCGAAAATCGAATACTGTTTACGTAAATATTTTATATTCTTGTAAGTTTACTTATAATACAAATAAAAAGTTTAAAATTAATATTTAAGTTTTTGAATTTAGCACAGTATGCAGTAGGTGTAATAAAATCGTAAGCCACTATTACATACAGTTTTGTTTCGAATGCCATATTCGTTTATTAGGAAGACTGCATTATATTTCACTCAGATGTTAATCGATCAATTAAAAAGCAAGAAACTATTCGACAGTTTTAACAAATATTTAGATTTTGATGGATTTTGGATTCATTCTGTATTTAATCTCCAACGCATAGACCAAGCAAATATCTTAAACATTAAACTCGAGAAATACGCGAGTACGACTATTTAAAAGTTCTGGTATAATAATTTTCCAAGAAATCATTAAAATTCCTGTTAATATCTTGTACCAATTTTTCTATTGTACCAGATGAGTTCCATCATTCCTTTGTGGTCGTCTTCGCTATTATATTTTTAAGAATATCTTGATTTATTCATGAAGATTCCTCAAATTTATCTCCTTGCTGAATTTTAGGATTTTTTTTATTATGTAGGCTATACTTTTTGCAATTTTCCAATTTTATTACTAATTTTTGTTTCAGATTTACTATTAGATCCTTTTCTATTATATCTCTCCGTATTCCTATTCTAAGAATTCCAGATTCATGAAATCTATTTCCATGGTTCCATGAGATCCAATTCCAGAAAATGACATTTTCTCCAAACTACACCACAAGCAAATTTTTCTCTTCATCTTGATTTTTTAAAGCATGTTACAGGTATCAAAAGCTTTCCTTCTTGTTAAGGAAATGAAATTCGAATATTCATATGCAAATACAATGGATATTGTTTTGTAATTATACTTCTAAAATAATCTAAGTATAATCTGCATAAATTTGTACCTATACATAGTATAAGTTTTACTATAATATAAATATATTATAGTATAATATAAATAATATAAGTATTGTCGTATTGCGAAAACCAAAACAATATTAAATTCATTTATTTTGAAAATTATCTTAAAGTTTAAATTTGTTTAGTATTTATTTGTATCAAATTGTATAAAATAGTTGAATATTTGCTGTATAAATAAAGGTAGGGAGAACGAAAAATAAACTAGAAAAGAGTGGGACTTGAATAGAGAGACTTGGGCTCATGCCTTCGCGTCGAACGGACAAACATCATTCCCGCAATAATGATTTAAAGTTGTTAGTTGTTGAAAATCAATGAAATAAATTAGGTTAAGTTGATGTTTTTTTTTTATTTTCATTGTGGTAAAGTGAAAACTATAAGAAATTAGAAAAATTGAAAGAATTGGTGATAATATTCGAAGCATTAAAATTGCGTCGCAACAAATTTGTTTGACCAGACGCCAGCTGGAATAACATGTGCGCTTGCAAGGCCACAGATTAAATAGAAAAGTTGAACATTTTAATTTTAATTTACGATTTTAAAAACTGAAGAGTCTCATGTTGAATAATGGATACCTAGCTAAGGATTAATTTTTGGGATTAAGCAAATATAATAGATTTGTATAGCTCGGGACATCTCAGTATATTATAGTATCCATAATAAATTAGAAAGTTATTAATTGAACAAGTTAATTAAACATTAATAACATTTAATAGTTATTATTGAGTTTTCAGCGAAAACTTGTTCATTTAAAAACATTTTAATTTATTATATTTCACAAGATAATAAATTTTATATTATAGTGTCTATAGTACTTATACTATCCATAGTAATTGTGTTATCTTTGTGTTGTTCTGTAGTTTCCTTGAACTTAATGAAGTTATCACTACATACATATACAAGAAACACTTCTTATTGGTTTGAACTATTATATTGCTTTTTGTAGACAAAGTAAAATGTGTAAACGCGTAACTGAAAGCACTTTGATACCATTTCAAATAATTGTAACAATTCAATTTAGCTTCTCAAATTGTATTGACATTGTTAGAACCAGGTTGGTTTTCCTTGACTGTACTAAAATTTGAGATTATATTATGATTTAAAATTACTTAAATTGATTAATTATAGTTAAATAAAATTAAAGTATAAGAGAAAGAGAGGGGTATACATAGATATTTAAATTTTATTGGTTCTTGCATATTGCTAGATTACAATGCAATAATTAAACTAATTCCTTTATGTAGGTTATGAGCAAATATTCGAACATAAATTGCATACAAATTGAAAATATCATTAATTGCAAATTGACATTAATTACTTTAATATAATATGCATTCTACATCATATAAAAACTAGAACTATAAATATATGTATAGAATTGCAGCAATATTAGCTTTTGATTAAATGGTTTCAACCAATTATAAAAATTGCAACTAACTATTTTATATAATAGGTTGAACATTGCACTTTCAAGTAAACAAAAAACTGCGATTGCTTTAAGGATTGATTACTTCTACGAAGGTAATTCTTCTTGGTTGAAATGCTTATAGACATTTGCTTCGTTTTAATTCGAATTTTAAATTTCACTTCTATTTGCTTCAGAAACGAAATACAGAAAAACTAAATTTAATACCTAATAAAATGCTTTTAAACTTTTTAACAATCAAAAATACATAAGTATTCTGAACTTGACATTTACGATATTGATAAAGTTTTTTGACCTACAGCATTCTAAAGTGAGAATATATTTTGAATTCTTTATTTTTTTGGGTGCCATGAACTAAAAAGTGCATGTATTATACACACTACATAGGTAAGTAAGGGATCTACTCCTTAACGTGGGTTTCAAATAACGGAAATATACTAAACTTTATTTTGCAAAGATTTTCCCAAAAACCAATCTCAAGTGTTTCCTAAGTTTTCTTCTAAGAGATAACTGTAAAAAATCAGATAGTTATTTCGCCATATGCCAAACCTGGTACTCGGCATTAACATAAGTTGAATATTTTTTATATTTTCAAGAATAATCCGTTTTATTTAATTTCCATAAACCGGCAATTAAAAAATTTAACCAATCAAATGTGTTATTGTATTACAACCTCAGGTTACATTGGATATTATGATGTCCATTTATATGCATTTTATGAAATTATTACAATTACGTGAGTTTGACTTCTTGTTTCGTTATCGTGATTAATTGATCATCTCATTGTGGTTTTTGATTCTAAAAATTATATAAATAACTTAAATAGTTCGTATCCTAACGTATATTTTTAGTAATAATTTGGCAGTGCTAGGAAAATTTTCGGTCACCATAATTATGGTGACCAGACCATTAATAATGATTATTAACCATCTATTGTTTTGTTAAGAGATTTTCACGATTTCTGAATAAATACAATTCAAGGTCGTGGAAGTACTCCACAGTAACCACAGTTTTCGGTGACAGACATCCGAATAAAGCACAGCATTAAGGAATTTGTTTTATTAAACACCAAAAACAAAGAGAAAGATAAAGACGACTTATTTTTAACTATGATAAATATATTCCAAATTTGTAGCAAAAATCACTGATAACTCAATTTGCCCAAAGATCAAACACCGAACTAGCCATTCGTCATGAAATTCTCAATTAACTTTAACCCGGTCACTCCATGTCCCATAGCAAAGCTCTTCCTTGCCGTCAAGGAATCAAAGTAATCTTATCTGGTCTCTTATCATTATCACATGAAATCCGTATAACCTCTATGCGACTAGAAATGTTTACAGTTGCAAGAAAATGTCTAATAATTTTTTTAAGCGTTACATGTCTGGATAACCAGTCTGCACTGTGCGAGCACAAAAGGCAATAATGACAAAGTAAAAATTAAAAAAAATTTTGTACTTATCAGTCATCATTCATCAGAATGATAATTCATAATTCATCAGAAATTATAGTCGATTAAATCATTTCCAAAGCTAATTTCATCACTTTTAATCTTCTGCCCATCATGATCCTAATTATGTAGTCAACTTCATCTGATATCTACGGGCGTGCACAAATAAATTGTTTGAATAAGTAAAGTAACAATTCGATTGTTACATTTCAAGACTGAGATTTTAAAAACATAATGTAAACGTTAATTTGACATTAAAATTTTGCTCAAATAAAAGTATATTTTGTTAAAAAACTAAGAACACTCGTTTTACATGCGAGTGCTTCAACGGCATACGGTCAGTGGTTAGTACTAGAGAGAGTAAGAAAAATTTAGGAAATATGCGAAGCTTTTCCTAAATTTCAAACAAGTGTAATTCTAAGGAATTTAATTTCAGAGATTTCAAAAGAATTCCGGTGAATTCCAAGATAATTGGAATTGTGTCAATAAATTTTTGACATATTTACATCTTGACCGATTTGTCTCGGAATCGAGGCTTTCTTCTGTAATTTATTTTTCAGGTCTATCTAATTTTTATAGTACAAAAAGCAATCACGGTACTATCTTATATTGGGAACGCTGTATACTACATTTAGGGCGATAGTGGAGGTTAAATTCTATACTATATCTAGACACTGTACGTATTGCAGCAGCATACAGTGTTGTATGAAATGTATTTGTTCTAAAAGATCGAAAGTTATCAGTTTAATAAAATTAATTACAGAACATACACAAAATCTTGGGTGTCTGAAACCAGAAAGTTCGACAAGTGTAGAATACTCATCATCTCGGTAGCTCAGTAATTGTGAAATATTCTATTATAGAAGAAAACTATCTATTCGTAAAGAAGTGTGGCTTTCAGGTTTCACAATTTGAGCAATCGAATAGTACATCAATGAAGTTCCACGTCATTCAAATATTAATAGATCATTACGGTTGAGAAGGTGCTTAGTCCCACAGTTATAATACAATCAATTAAATCCAAAATTGTCACATTTTTTTTTTTGAATTTATATGTTTATAAAGTTAAACAAACTTAAAATTATATCTGAAAGAGTTCCCCAAGACAACTTCAGCATGGGTTCCGTCACCAACTGCAATAATTTATAATACAAAAATTAATTTAAAAGTTTAAACGAAAGTACAACGCAAACTAATGAAAATTATCATATCAAAATTTTTAGCATAGATCGCCTGCACAGCAGTAAATATTGGGTAAAAGAGACATTATTTTGACGTCATTAAATTACATTGAAATCATATGCTCTGTAACATTTTGTCGTCAGTATTTAATCATTTAGACGTCGATACATGTGGAAAGCGAGGTCACGTTAATCACTATAAAATGACGTTATGGGTGTAGGATGTTAAAGTTCACCACAGAATTTTAAATATACACTAAAAATTCTACATTATAATCAAGTGATTAAACTGAGGATCTACATAAATTTTTCCTTAAAATTTCTAAATAAATCAAATTTGACATATCGATTTTTCACGTAAGGGTCGTTAGAATTCGCATTATGTTGACTGTCCGTATATTTCATGTAAATACGTACCGCGCATCGTTTAGTGGGAGGGGCTATTCGTAGTTGGATTGCAGCATAACATAATTTAATAAATTTATTTTAAATAGAAATTTGTTGATTTATCTGAATTTAACTTAAAAACGAAGATCTGCGTCGAGTGTTGTCGGGTTTAAAGATTTTTTAATTTTTGGTTGGATTCTAAGTTTGGTATCTTCTAGATCTGTCATTTTCGAGTGCAAATTATGTCCACAATACTTTAATAAAATACAAGAAAACAATGGCCCGAGGCTAATCTTATGGAAACAGGCAATGAAATGTACGGTTGCATAGTTTCAATAATTTTCAAAAATTTATTTTTATTTGTGTAATTTACGACAAATCATATCATAATTTTATTAAATTATTTTTAAACTAATGGTGCACTTTAACATCCTACTTGCTATAAATTACACAGGCCTACAAAAACAAAAATTTTATTTGGTGCCTAGGATTTTGCAACTGATTTTGGCTATACTTGGGTCGCTGAATCTAAAATATCAAAAGAATTTTTTTCTATCAGCTCTAGTTTTTTAAATAAATGTTTTTTTTAAACGTGCAGTTTTACACAAAATGCAGCAATTGCTCTATTTTGTGCAGTTCTAAATCACATTATAATACAAGGATTAGTTGCTGTATAATAATTATCTGCCTTATTGTTAGTTTGCCGGCCAGTTACATGAAAAATAGTGGTTTTATCGATAACCTTTTTTTTCTATCTTTGCATATTTTATATATTATAGTACATAATATAATATAGAATGAACAAACTAAACGAAATGTTAAAATAATCAGAAACTAAAAGTATACACATTTACATAGAAAAATGATACTATTTAAAAAACAATAAAAAAGATTTTAATTTTTCATTTAACAGGTTTGGAAAAATAAAAATGAAAATTGATAAAAAATCTTTTATAAATAAAAATAAATAATAAATTAAAGAAAATATTAATTTTTTATTTAAGTATGTACTCTTTACTTAACAGTTAAGGATTTATCTTAACATTTTGTTGATTTTGTTTATTTTAACCTACTAATTACCACACTATTACTTTAAAAATTCATTTTTTTAAATGTTATATCATTGAAATTTGAGCTAACAGGTAAAAACTAATGCCATATTTGAATTCAGGTCATTAAATTCATATAAAATCATCTCCAACTACCCCGGCACCAAAACAGCTGTTGGCCAGTGTTATATATACAATTTTTCTTTTCCTTTATAGTCCTGTCATTACGTAGTGGAAAAAGGATCTGTGTGAAGCAAAAAAAATCGGACTTATTTTTATGCAAAAGTACCTACGTAATGACTGAACTATAATACAATTTAAATATATTTTTTGTATTATTTTAAAGTTACATTTATAATTTATTTCATTAATAAATTTTTATAAAAAAGTTAGGTATTTCTACACATATTATTTATAAACTTTTATAAAATTAGAAGGCCTTAATGCTAAGTGTGGTATTAATTATTAAAGCAGCATATCGTATTTATCTGAAAAGCTTTTAGTTAGTGAACACATTGAATTTATTTTATATTTTATACCGCTATTTCTAAAAACCCTGGTTATTTAACGTGAGTCTTTAAACAATAATTTCTAAAACATCTATTTTATGATTGGGTTACATTAATTTATTAGTTCATATACCGTTGCCCTAAAAATGTCAAGACTAATGCCAGTTAAATTTAGCAAATACCTTAAGGTGTCTATAACCATTATCGATTTTGCCACAGAGGAAACATAAACAATAATTGCTGGTAGTTACAATAATAGAAACAAATGAATTTAATTAGAAAACCAAGTAGGTAGTTCACAAAATGTTCAAAACATAAAACTAAATTGCACTAATAGAAGATAACGTAAAAATATAAACCTAATACACTTTATTTGCTCGTAACGTTAATTTTTTGTCGCCTTCAATAGAGAGGTTTATTTATTTGTATAAAAGAAAAATTACATTACCAATTTTATGGGTTAAGTGACAAAACACAATTTTTTTTTATTTAATTCAATTTCTGGTCGATAAAATTATTTATCGAGCTTTGTTTTTCCACAATTTTTAAATAATCACTACAACACTATATTAATTAATACTTGATTCACAATGTCGTTATATTCTTATTAATTTTTAAATTTTTATTTAACGTTCAAGTTTATTTTAATTTAATTATTATCTATGATAAGATTTGAATTTTACATGTTAAATTAGAAATAATCTTCAATTCTATAACTTACTTATGATAAGGACAAAAACTATTTAATTGAATGATTATAGTTTGTTATCCCCTATTTAAACATTGTGTTTCGAACTTCGGATTTCCATCTGAAAATCTGAAAATTTATTTATATTATTTATTTATTATTGTTAATTAGTTTGAAATTTATTTTTTTTACCTACACCTTGCTCATTATTTTCAGAATTTCTGTGAAAAGGGTTAGTTTCTACGAAAAGTTTATTTGACCAAAGTTGTTGCCCGTTAAATTCCCTGTTTGGGTTAGTTTTTTTCGAAGACGTTTTGTTTAAGAGATACGGGGTTTGCAAGAAAAGTAAAAAAATAAAACCTACATTTTTTCTACATTTTTTCTTTTAATTTAATTTATAACTCAAAATCCGTAGATTCTATACAATAAGGGGTTATAACCTAATTTGTAGATGCCTAAAAAATTAATAATATCGGAGCTATGGCCGTTTGAAATCAGAAATTAAAAAAATTCCTTTAAAGAGAGTTACCTCTTCAAAAGGTTAGGACTTTAACAAAAATTTTATTTAAAAATTTGTTTAAAAAAGTGTCCTTTATCACAACCTTAAAGGTTCTCCACAGTCACAAGGATACCCTGTATATACAATTATTCTAAAAATGATTTTTTTCAAAAATTTTAATTTCAAAAATTAAAAATTTTGTTATTAAAAATTAAAGAACAAGTTTGATTTCTTTTCACCTTTTGAAATCTCTGATATGAATCAATGTACTTTCAAAAAAGCTAATTGAAAATTAATGATACACTATCCTTTTACGATTGTATGCTAATGTCAAGCGACCATTGATTTTACATTATGTAGGTAGGTGTAACACTAAAGAGAGGCTCTCAACAAAATAATATAACTTGTGTGTATAAAAGAATTTTGTCATCACGTCTCTAAGTTCATATTATCATTTAATTTCAAAGTGTTCATGTAAACATTAAAGTTCAGAAAATTTAAATTCGAGTCATTGAACAATTTAACATAGATAAAGCACATTGTGGTTTTAAAATAAATTACATTTTATGAGAATACCTGCTTGAGCTAAACATATTATACGTAGTACCATACTCATTACTTTTATATTTCACCGTTTTACATTTTAACATAAATATAGTAATATCTACCAAGTTTTATTTGTTTTACAACCTTATACTTTAATAGCAAGATAAATACATCAAAATCTAATAATCGCTTTTTAAATATCGTTTTGCAGCAAATAGTGTAATTATTGTACTTGCTACAATTTTAGATTTATAATCAGTAAATGTAATTTTAAAATTACTTTATTATTCTTTAACCATTATATTATAAAATAAAATATTATTCAAAACAGTTCATAATAAAAAGTAGTATACTATCTCCCTTGCTAGAATAATCTTTTTTATCCTCTTTATCCTCCTTTGTAACGCAATATACTATTAATATCACAATTTAAAAATAAAAAATAATCAATCACGTAAACTTAGTTCTGTGGTGTCTAACAACCTGTCAACTCGTTATTTTCCAGTGTCAATTACTTCATCCGCATTCAAGACATCAAATTAATATAAAATTTAAAGATTCTCGAAAAATTTTATTAACTATAATATTATAATAATTATTTATGTATTCTAATATATTTAGAAATAGTACACCAAAAATAGTATATTATACATCATGGGACAAAGGTGCCGCTTTTCATCCCGCGTGTGAAGGTTTTTGCACGAGGCTTTAGCCGAGTGCAAAAATCGCACTCGGGATGAAAAGCCACCTTAGTCCCAAGGTATATATACTATTTTTCACAATTTGTCTGCAAATGATAAATTGCATAAGTCAATCTACTAATTTTGAATTTGCAATAACTCGAAAACGGCGCTAGATATCAAAAAACTGACCAAAAAATTATCCCCCCCTTAGTTATACTAACCCCCTGCAACGATTTTTTGTAAAAATTTATATGCAAAATTTCAGACCAATCGCACGCAGTATTGCGCGCAAAATTATTTAGTAAAATATGAGGTTGCTTTTTGGAATTGTTGTTTATTTTGAAGCGATACCTATGAATCGTTTCTTATGTTCTGTTGTTTCAATTTACCCTTTGACATATTATTAAACCGTGCGCTGTGTTTAACATAATTATTCTTTATTGGTGCCTATATTTCATAAATAAGTTTGATATATAAAATACTTAATCAAATTAATGTAAGTGATCGTTTATAATTTGTTCCTACGTGAAAATGAGACAAAGTGAGGAAAATTCGGATGTTGAAGCGGCAGCGACGATGGCAAAAGTTGAATTGCTGCCTGCGAAATCAAAAACAATTTATAAAAACAGTATGATAAATTCATAACCTGGTGTACGCAAAATAATGTTAAGCATTACACCGAAGATGTTATGCTGGCTTACTTCTTTGAAAAGGCGAAAGAGCTAAAAGCTTCTACTCTTTGGTCGCAGTATTCCATGCTGAAGTGTATGTTGAATTTTGAAAAAGATATAGATATAGGAAAATTTTATAAGTTAACCGCATTCCTTAAGAGGAAGAATGTGGGTTACAAGGCCAAAAAATCAAACATTTTAACTACAAAGCAAGTGGAACAATTTTTGAGCAAAGCGCTAGACGAAACATTTTTGATGGCTAAAGTAAGTAATTCTTGTATAAACATTTTATTATAATACTAATACAACTTTATATTTTAGGCTGCACTTATCTTGGGCGTAGCAGGGGCATGCAGAGATGAATTGGTTCACTTGCATGTTGGCGATCTCAAAGAAATAGATTCTTTGACAATGTTGTGTACCATCCGCAATAAAAAAAATGGTAGCGATAGAAAATTTGTGATCAACAATTCTGAAGGCCAGTCGGTGGATTTTTTAAAATTACTTAAAAAATATATGAATTTACGGAAGGAGGATACGAATCATTCGCGTTTTTTTGTGCAATTCAGAAGTAACAAATGTACTTCGCAACCTGTAGGAAAGAACGCGTTTGGGCAGCTGCCACAAAAAATAGCTGCATATTTAAAGCTTCCTGAACCATCATCGTATACAGGCCACTGTTTTCGACGTACATCTGCGTCTTTGCTCGCTGATACGGGAGTACATATAGATGTGTTGAAGCGCCATGGTGGATGGAAGTCTTCGACTGTAGCTGAGGGGTACGTGGAAAATTCGATCAAAAATAAAGAAGAGATTGCGACTAAAATTTTTGGAGGTGAAATTTGTAGAACTGATCGGTCTGTCTGTGATGCAAATCAGATAGATAAAACTTTAAATTTAACCTCTTCTTCCACCAGATCGATGGATCGTCTATTTAATATTGTAAGTTGTGCTAATGTAAACGTTAATGTTAATTTTGTTTCCAATAAAAACGATTGAATGGTAACGATTCTTTTATATTTACTTTACTCCCGCCTTTCATTTGCGGGAGAAAAAGTGATACTTTACTCCCGCAAAAAAAGGACTAAAGTGACCACTTTACTCCTGAAATTGTGAAAAAGAATTTATTTGTTTCAAATAAATTGTATACTTACATTTAGCGAATTGTAGTTGATTATTGCATAAAATAAAACTTCAAATTGTCTGATTTATTTAAACCAACTAAATAAATATTTATGACAAGTATAGACATAGATTAGAACAAAATAAATATTGAAAACAAAATATTGAAAACAATACAGTGCAAAATGAAATGTAAGAAGAACTACCATATAAAGTGCATTGGTATGTCTCTAAAAACATTAAGTGATCTAAATATCGATGGAACAATTGAACAGTGGAGTTGTTAAGTATGTAGTAATGAAAACATAACCTCAAATATTCTTTTAGATAAAAATCCGGATACGATAAATAATTATATCGGAGAGATGTTACCACGAACACCATCACTAGTAGCTCCAATAAACTCGGATCAATCAGAAAACCCACAAGAAGGCGATTATGAATTGTCACAACAACAACCATGGAAGGAAGCGCAGAATAGAAAGAAGAGATCAAGAAATAGACCTGGAAATTCTAATATTCGATCAGCCAAACAAACTAAAATTAACGACTACTGGCTTGGAAGATCAATTGTAATAACCAGAAACCGCTACGAAGGATTACCGATAGAACAAACAGAAAATGATACTGTAGTAGAAGAGGAAAAATCCAAAGTCCCACCTATGTATATTTGTTTCAGGTGTACAAGTTATTAAACCACTTCAAGAACTGCTACAGAAAAAAAGCTAAAATACTCCAGGGTGATCAAGTTAAAATACAGCCCAATACATCAGAAAAGTATACAATGATTATTAAAGCCCTCAAAGAAAGAAAAAAAAAACAGAATTTCACACTTATCAACTCAAACAAGAGAGAAGTTTTAAAGTTGTGTTAAAAGGTATACATTATTCCACTGAAGTTGACGACATAAAAGCAGCAATTGAAAAACTCAGATATGCTGTGGCTAGCATTTTTAATATTAAACAAAATCGCACTAAAACACAACTTTTAATGTTTTACGTGGATTTAAAACCCAATGAGAACAATAAGTCGATCTACATGGTACAATCCTTACTTAGTACTGCAGTAAAATTTGAACCACCCATAACAAAAAGAGATATCCCACAGAGTGTAAGGTGCCAAAGATATGGGCACAAAGCATACTGCTATAGAAGTCCGCGCTGTGTCAAGTGCGCTGGAGACGACCTTACCAATGCATGCCAAAGAAAAGAAAGGTCAAAGAATGTTAAATGTGTATTATGCGGTGGTGATCACCCTACAAACTACAGAGATTGTATCATTTTTAAGGAGCTACAACAAAACACTTTTCTTCCCTTGAGAAAAAAAAACAAGTGATAAATAAGGCTTCCTCCCAACAGCCACCTCAAACTATAAACCCGTACGCTAACGTACTCAGAGGGGAACCTCTACAAAATCAACATTCAAACAAGCCAAGTGAAACTATTACTACACAGCAGCAGCCATTACGGGAAGACCAACCAGCCCAACAATATCCTCTCCAGCAACCAACCAATGACATACTCGAACTAAAACAAATGATTAAAGATCTCATGCAACAAATGAGTACTCTCGTAAACATATAATCAACTCTTGTCACTAGAATTCCAAATGGCTCAACAAATTAAATTAGCTCTCTGGAACGCCAATGACCTAGCCCAACACATATCGGAAATAAAATTTTTTATTAATAACTTAGATATAGACATCATGATGATATCGGAAACTCACTTCACCCAAAAGAACTACATAAAAGTCCCAAAATACTCTATTTATGACACACAACAACCTGATGGCAGAGCACATGGAGGTACTGCTATAATAATAAAAAATACCATTAAACATCACCTTCATAGTCATTATAAGCAGGAACATAGTCAAGCAACCAGTATAAGTATTGAAGACTGGGCAGGATCACTTATTATTGCATCTGTGTACTGCCCTCTAAAACACGCAATCAAAATGAAACAGTTTGAGCATTTCTATGACTCACTGGGACATCGGTTTATTGCGGGGGGCGATTATAATGCCAAACATACTCACTGGGGATCAAGACTAATAACTCCAAAAGGTAGAGAATTATATAAAACTATAGAATCCAAAAACATGCATTACCTGTCCACCGAAGAACCAACTTACTGACCAACTGATCGAAGTTACATACCCGATGTTATTGATTTCTGTATTGTCAGAGGAATTTCTACAAACTGCGCTAAGGCTGAATCATGTCTCGAGCTCTCATCAGATCATTCTCCGGTAATTATAACACTTAGCACAAAAATATTACTAAAAGACAAAGCACCTTCGCTCACTTCAAAGTGTACTAATTGGGCAAGTTTCCGGAACAAGGTTGAAAACAACTTATCACTGGATGTTCCTCTGAGAACAAATTTTGACATAGAAATGTCTACAGAATATTTAACTAATACCCTGCAACAAGCAGTTTGGAACTCACCTCCCGACTCAAAAGATAATCTGATTGAGAATAATTGTTCAAGAGCATTAAAACAACAAATAACTGAAAAGAGAAAATTGAGAAAAATGTGGCAAATAACAAGATGTCCACATGACAAAACTAAACTTAATAAAGCGGTAAAGCACTCAGACAGGCTTTAAATGAGGAAAAAAAATAAATAATATCTAGAAAACTTTACCGCTACCGAGGCTACAGAATACTCCTTGTAGAAAGCGACTAAAAAACTTATAAGACCACAAGTTGCTATTTTCCCTCTACGAACTGAAGACGGAGGGTGAGCAAAAAATGATACTCAAAAGGCAGAAGTATTTGCGGATCACCTTGTTAAAGTCTTTAGGCCTTTCGAATCCACAGAACGAATTGAAGTAGAAAATGAAATTAATATGACATTGGAGGCTCCCGTACAACTGGATTTGCCTATTAAAAAATTCAAAAGTTCTAACATACGTACTTCCATTAAAAATCTCAATCCTAAAAAAGCTCCGGGGTTTGACCTCATTACAGGAAGAATCCTGAAAGAACTTCCAGATGTTGGATAAGGTTTATCACACAGCTATTTAAGGATATTTTAATAACACAGCACTTCCCAAGCCAGTGGAAGGTAGCTGAAATTATAATAATAGCAAAACCGGGTAAACCTAACGAAGACCCAAAATCGTATCGACCAATCAGCTTACTACCATTATTGTTCAAGCTATTTGAAAAGCTTCTACTAAGGAGAATTAAACCAATCTTGGAAGAGAAACATATAATCCCTAACTACCAATTTGGATTCAGGCAAGAGCACGCAACAAAAGAGCAAGTCCATCGCATAACGTCGAAGATCAGTAGAGCACTGGAAGAAAAAAAATACTGTACAGCGGTCTTTCTTGATATAAGCCAGGCTTTTGATAAAGTCTGGCATCTAGGATCTATATAAGATTAGAAAATCCCTTCCCGACAACATCTACCAAATACTTAAGTCTTATTTGGAAAATAGGCATTTCCGAGTGAAATTCCGAGAAGCCTACACAAATCTTCGACCAATACAGTCGGGCGTGCCTCAAGGAAGTATATTGAGACTTGTGCTATAATTACTATATACGGCCGACCTGCCTACTAATAACTATAGTATGATTGCAACATTTGCTGATGACACTGTGGTATTGGCCACACATAAAGACCCAAAAATTGCATCTAATATTGTCCAAGACATCATAAATGAGATCCAAAAATGGATGAAGAAATGGCGAATTAAGGCCAATGAGACAAAGTCGGTTTAGGTGACTTTTACATTGCGCAGAGAAAGTTGTCCTCCTATCAAATTGAGCAATCAAAACATACCCTAGACTGAAGAAGCAAAGTACCTGGGCATACATCTTGACCGACGATTAACATGGCAGAAACACATATTCACCAAAAGAAAACAACTGGGTTTCAAGCTCCGAAAACTTTATTGGATGATTGGTAAAAAGACCCAATTATCAATGAAAAACAAATTGCTAATTTATAAAACGATAATAAAACTAGTGTGGACGTATGGGGTGCAACTATAGGGATCAGCCTCAAATTCCAATATAGAAATTCTGGAAAGATTTCAATCAAAAATGCTGAGGTTAGTGGTGAGTGCCCCGTGGTATGTGCCAAATGAAGTAATTCGTCGGGACCTAAAAGTACTGTGTAAAAAATGAAATTAAAAACTATAGTGTCAGATATAGAGAGTAAGTGTGCATCTAAATCAACTGGTAGAAAATCTATTTAAAGATCAGCCTGACCGTAGACTTAAGAGATTTAATATTGTAGACTTGATAACAAGGTTCTAGCTGTAATATGTACTTATCGACGTACCAATTATTTTGTAATGGGAGATATAGCAATGGCCATACTTCCACATGACCTAAATTTAGACATAAAAAATACTAAATACTCCCGAGTAGATTGTATTGAAATAATAAAAAATATTAATATAAAAAAAATATTATTAAACGCATTTCCATAATTTAATTGAAAACAATATTATTTATAGTACATAATTTATTTACATGAAATAAATATATTATTATTTTCTTTACATTCAAAAGCAATTTGTATCAAATAATACGAAAACAAATATAATGTATAGTAGTTTACTGAAATAAGTTCACGTATTAAAACAAGTATAATTTTGATAAAAAATCTAGTAAGACCGTAAATATTCAAGATTTTCAACATTATTTTTGGCGTCTTCTAACTCCTTCATATTGTTTTCGTATATACATGCCGAAAAGGTGGAAGCGTTTCAAATTTCCCTACCAACGAAACGTTCTTTTTTAAAACTTATTTAATATCATATATCACAAGTTAATAATTTATATATTAATCCTACTATCGTACTATGATAGTAATTTGATGGTATTGCGCATGTAACATCATATAATTTTATTAAAAATATTTTATAGAAGTAATCTAGAATCCTTTCAATAGATAGAAAATTAACCTAAAAAATGAATTTTTAAGTCTATAGTGTGGTAGTTAGTAGTATGTAATGTTAAAATAAACAAACTAAACATAGGTAATATTAAAATAATGAATTTTAAAAATTTTAAAATAAAAAATTTGTATTACAAAGTTTTTTTTTAATTTTTATCATTTTTATAACGTAATATTTCCAAAATTCATTTTCTTGTTTATTCAAATATTGTAAATCCAAACCTATTAAATGAGAATTACTGTCGTTTTTATTGTGTTTTAAATATTATTTTTCTTTACTTAACAGTTAAAATTCATTATTTTAATATTATGTTTCGTTTGTTTATCCTTTGAATTGAGTTTGTAATGTTTCTTTCAATCTTACGGTAAATTTGTTTTAGTTGCATATTTTAGAGGAAAATAAAGCTTGAAAAAATTAATCGCCATTTATTTTCCACAAACCTCAGTGCACAAATTTTTATTTTTCTCGGTGTAGGTCAACTAACTAATAAATTTTTTTATTCAAAGCAAGAATTGCATATTATTATAATTAATATTACCTTATCAACCTCATGCAACCTGCGTTCTATCAGATATTTTATAGCATAGCTTGAAGGTATGGATGTTAAAAGTTAAAACTAAAGTAATATCTTGTATTCTAATTTCCGGTTTTGCTATTCCAGACCAGTGAAGCATTTAGATCAAAATAATGTACTTTTTCAGGTATAAGCTTAAACAATATCTACGTACCACTGAACAATGCAAATTTCTGTTGTATAATAAATACTCAAACTATATAGTATTAAATATTTATTTTTTGAATTTTTGACATCTGATCTTGTTAAGGCAGTGAAGTTAGATTTTTAAATTTTTAGTTAAGGATTTAGTTCCAATGGTTATCCATTTAAGCGTGCCAACTTGAATGGTATGGTAAAAACGTTTTGCGATATTATACATACATCCTGTGTATTTATATTGAGTTAACTTAAAAATATTTTAGTTTTAAAAGTGTTTGTGCATTTTTAGATTTTTCTAAAAGAAAATTTTATATGATTAATAAAATAGTTTACGATTAGTATATTATGTTTTTATTATAGGAAGGAACCAAAACATTGTTCAATAAAATGAAAGGAATTAATTTTCAAACATCGATAAAAATTTAAATAACTTTTATAATAATACATACTATTTTATCAATTTTTTTTAAATATATAATTCAATAATGAATGAAGTAGATTGCCTTCATTGAATGTATTATTCGATTTTTATTATATTTTGAAATAGTATATAGGTTAAGTTTTAGCATGGAAAACTATAAAATAACGATTAAATAAAAAGAAAAATGAAATAAAATCTACAATACAACTGCAACTTAATAAAACTTTAAATTATTAATGCGTTTTTCTGCATTACAGTAGATGACATACCTAAAAGCACTTAAAGTTGTCGGAGAAAAGTAGTTGCAATTTTTTTTATATAAAATATAACGAGATGTTGGAATAAGTACTAGATAGCACAATGTTCTAAAAATGAGCAACATAGCAACGTTATGCTATTATATGTAGTTGTCTGCATCACTACCAAGAAGTGGCATATAAGTACTATCGACGTACAATTTTCCTAAAATGTACTCAGGGTAGTATTCTGTTTATTTGTACTCATTTCGAATTGTAAATACAAACTATCAATAGGGAGTTGAGATCAACATTATTTGATAGGAATACTAACTAGCATTTATATTTTGCTATCTAAGTATGTATCACGTATTGCAGTAGTATAATATAGTATACATAATATACTAAATATTTTAAAGGTTCCTGCTTCCATTACAACTCATAAGAACAAAATAATAAGGTATTAATCGAAAAAGATCTTATTTTTATATCTGAAGATGCATTACAATGTTATTATTGCATTTTAAACGATTAGAGTAGCTTTAAACGCAAAAATAATTTTTTTTTATTTATAAAATGTTCATTAGATAAAAAAACTTATTGGCCATTTAAGGATCTTTATTTTCTTTATTAAAATATTAACAATATTTCAATAACGGTTTTATACAGATAATTTACTACTTAGTAAATAATGATTGATGCATTGTTTAAAAGAAAGCAACAGTAAGACTTTTGTGATGAGTCTGTATGGCTGATTGACGAGTCGAGACTCGGACAATTACAACGAGATACTGAAGTACCTTTGCTCCAAATAAAACCTACTATTTTTAATCAAACATAAAAATCAAAACAAAAATTTTAATTAACTACATTTTTAATGTTGGCGAAGATAGTTAAAGTTTTAGTTCCAGTCCACTTTTGTCGAAAGTTGCACAATTGACCAAAACAAAAAATATAAGTAACAAACTAGTAAATGAAAAACTATGTCTACAAATCTTCATGTAATTTGACAAGAAGTTTTTGTAAAACAAATAAAGTCGAAACTTTAAATACAACACAAACATACAACTATTTCCTCTTATTTATTCAGAATTAAACAGATTGAGGGTAATTTTAAATTTGCTAATAATAAATTGACAATATTAATTAATAGGAAATACAATGCTAAAATAAATAATTAATATTTTAAAACTTGCAATTAGGAAAACAAATTAAACAACTAAGTATATCAATTTACCAATTTCCTATTATGTAGCTTAATAGACAGCATACTTTATCAAATTACATAGAACTTAAATCAATTAAATTTTTTAATCTCGTTATTAAGTAAGAAGAACGAAGAATTTTTGCACATTAGTAAAAATGGGAATTAAAAGATCAAGAATTTAAAAAAGCACGACTACAACGCAATTCAAACAAATAATAAGCATATTTTTAAATCAAAGAATTTGAAATTCACTGAATTTTAATGTTCAAGTGAACATTTTATTTTATGTTTTTATAAACAAAATAAAACTTTATTTTGCATTGACGGTTATTATTAATGTCAAAAATTAAGTTGATATAATATACATATTATATATAATTCTTAGTTTTTGGTATGTAAAGTTTTATAAAGTAAATTGAATAGTTGTGATTGCGTTGGTTGCTATGTTAATATGTAGCATAAACATAATTTATTACTATTATTACTAATAATTTATAATGTTTGAAATTAAATAGAAATTAAAATATTAAATACTAATTAAGACAGGTAAATAAATAGTGCGTTAGTGTAAACAAATTTATAATAAAAATTAGAACCAAGAAGATAAATATTTTGTACTATAATCTTCAGGTGTGCTTTAATCTTAAGTGTGCCTTTATTAATATTAACACAAAAATGCAACTAATTACTGTAGTATATAATTTAATATTTAAAATTTATTAAGTGTAAAAGTTTGAAAAGATAAATAAGTATATTTAGAAAAATAAAAAGTCCAACAAAATTATAAAGTTAAATCATAGCAATATATTGCAACTTGAATGTATTGTCGTGTTTTTAGAAACGCTAAAAAACATTAATTTATTTATTTATTAACTTTATTTTGAAGTTTTGATTTTATTTATTAAAATTATTTATTTATAAACATACTGTAAATAGGAATTTTAATTGTAAAGAAGATGGGGGCGTAAAGGTAGAGTATAGGGCTTGAAGGTTGTCCAGAACACTTAGGTTGTAGAGGTTCGAGAGACGCGGTGGCGTCAATAAGACTAGCGGATGATCATTATTCCCGTAATGATAAGTTTAATTTTTGATTGTGTTAAAATTAAAAAGTGATTAAATTTAATTTCATGGTTGTTTTATTTTATGTTAATTAGTGCTAGTGAAAAAGATTAAAAATTTTTGAAAATTTGTAATAATTTTGGATTTTGTTAAAAATAAATGCACAAACAAATTTGTTGGATCGACGCCGGCAGATGTGAACGCGCACGTGTAACACCGATGCCAGAAGGTAATGACATTTTATGCAAGCAAGCATTTAAATTTTAATATTTGAAAAAAATTTATATTACAATTTAAATTCAAATAAAAATTAATCAACTACAAGAGTCTCATGTTAAATAATGAATGAACCCTGGCAAAGAATGAATTTTGGAATAAGAAAATTACTAAATTTATAAGGTTGGGGGCATGGCCAGTATATATCTGTCTGTAATTAACTAATACATCAAGAGCGTTACAAAGCAATAAATTGTAGATTATAAATGGTACATTGCTAAGTAATTTGTAACTCTTTTGTAAGTGCAGCGCACTAGAAAAGAGAAGGTGCTAGTAAAAATTTCATACTACCGTTCAGCGAGGAACTAGGTTGTGTCTTAGGAAGATTTCTCCTTTACTACGCACTAAAAAAATGTTTAGATTACATGTTTTAGGTAGGTTTAAAATTACGAATATTAGTAGAGGTACCTACTATAGGTAGCAACCTGTAGTAGAGGTTTTCGGGTTTCACTGTTTCCCAGGCTCCTGCCGCCGGGATAATAACAAAGCAGCAAAGTTTAGTACGAAAGATCTCGAGAATCAAATTTAGATAAAGCAAACAATAATGTAGTATAATCAAACTGCAAGAGCAGCTGTATAAATTTAAGTCAACCGTTAGAGAAGCTCCAGTTGGGGAGCGGAAGAGGTGGGAGACAGAGCTTTCGGATGTTAAGTCGGAGAAACTTATTACTACTACTGTACTACTGCGGTCGGAAGTTATGTGTTTATGAATGAAATGTGGTACCACAGGTTAGGAAAGCAATGACTATTACACTGATATAACGGGAGAAAACTAACACTTAAAGGGAAGTTGAAATGAAAGAGGTTGATGGGATTCTCTTTACAACGAAGTGAAGATCGCCCAATGTCTACACAAAGAAGATTGATTTATTTAACTTGGAAATATTAAACACGAATAACAGGAAAGACAAAAAAACCTAAAAAAAGTCATAAACAAAGCAAGAAAATACCAAGACGTGATTACGTATAAGCTCCCAGTAATAACGAATAAACCCTTAGCGATACTGATAAAAACATTGTCAGCGTTGTAGTTTTGATAGAACTTCAAAATCTGAGGATTTTTGAAAAATTCTCGGCAAAAAGTAGGATTAAAAGGGATTAGAGGCGTCGACGTTCTCATTGAGACTCAAGATGGAAAGAGAATCAATCGTTGCTACAACAGCTTCAGGGAAACCATAAAGCAACAGAGCTTTAGATAGCGGATATTGACGCGCTGATGGATAAAGAAGAAGTTCAACGATGCATCTAAAACTGTACCGCGGTCGACAACCATATAATTTCTTTTTTCTTTATGAAAATGGCAAATAATGAAAAGTTGAAGCAGTGTTCCTTATTTGAAATATGTATTTAACATGAAGAGAATACACCTAAAAAGCACAAAAACAAAGATGCAAATTGTAATTCTGAAATATATTCGAAATCAAGCTATAGGTACCTGCAAAGAAGACAAATTTTGCGACGCCTAACTCCGCTTCCATGGAGTTAAGAAATGGTTTTAGTAAGCAAAATCTTCACACTATCGCTTTAGATAGAGCCGAAAAAGATTAGATTATATTTAGAATATTTTAAGATAAATTAGATTAGGTTAAGTTATATTTAGAGTGAGAAGTGAAAACAGTACAAGTCCAAAAAGTTACTTTTCAGAAGAGATTAAAAACTGTATTATAACTTTTTTCATAGACATTTTAAAATTTTCAAAAAATTAATAATTATGGATCTTTCAAGGGTTAACTACTATATTAATAAAAAATAAAAAAATGTTATAAGTGCTCTATTAAATTAATATAATTAAATAACTTGTACTTTTCGTAACCAACAGTGTTATAAGTAATACCCATAAAATAGCACATAACTAAGTAAATAAATAAATTTATTAGGAATTATTAGGAACTACTTATCACTAATAAAAAATGTAATATTATGCAAATAAATTTAAAAGAAATTAATTTTCTTTAAATTCTTTAATATTGGGATACGTATCGACAACCAAAAATTATCTTTAAAATTCCTGTAAAATATGAGAAAGTCGGTTCTAATAAAAAAAGAAGGCTAAGTAAGTCTTCTTTCTCTTTTGATATTGATAGATAATCTATTGTCGTGTTTTTAAACCAAAAAATTCTATTTTAGTATTTTGAAGTTTATTTTGTTTTAAATTTTAAACATACTGTACATAGAAATTTATTTATTTATTTGTAAATAAAATCATGTTGGTAACGAACGAAGAGAAATAGCTTGATTCATGCCAAGGTGCAAACGCGGCCGAACGTAAACATTTTTAAATTGATGTAAAAATAATTAATAAGAGTCTTAGGCTCACAAATATTTGCATGCCCTCCACTCAAACCCACGAAAAAATTATAAAATTAGAATATTTAAAAATTTAAAATTTTTATTATATAATAAAATTTTATTATATAACAACTTTAGGATTCAATTAGGATTTGAATTATCCAGATTGTGTTTAAAAAACATAATCCCGGTGTTGTTGGAGTAACAAAACCATTTTGCTAAATACCAATAAAAAAGATTTTCTGTTAAATCATTTTTCTGCAAGACTGAAAGTTTTGCAGCACTGAAGAAAACTCGAAGAAACTTGCATAGGTAATTTCCTTCACAACAAATTATGTTTTGTTCTTCCCCACTGTATGAACTATTGAATTTCTTTATTTATTTTATAATTATATACATTTATTATTTATATTGTACTTCCTTATTTAATATACCGATTTATAAACTATTCAACTCAAATTTTATCATTCAATGCCTCACATTGGAATTTTTAGTATCATTATTAATTTAACCAACTAATTTAACGTGAGTAACTTTTAACTTGATGCTTAAGTTGAACTTTAACTTTAACTTGATGCTCAAGTTAAAAGTTGACCAAATCTATGCTAAAGCTAAGCGTCAATGTCAGCACATCCATAAATTTAAATACATAATTTACATACATACTACTTCAAGTTGAGAGTCACCGACAACGTCAGCAACATAAACTATAAATTCCACTTTATGTAGTGGAACAACAGCTTTGTGCAAATGATTGTTATGTATTTAATCTTGAGAATTTAGATAAACGGAATGAAGGAAGCATAATTTTGTTGCCTTTGATGTACACAAAGTGGGTTCTAAAAGGTTCAAGTCAATTAGCTTAAAGAAAAGAAATGCAAGGTGCATAAGATATAAGCGATCCTAAAATAAAAGCATTTTATATTTAATAAATATGAAATACCGAAATTAAATTTCCATTATAGGTAAACACTAAAAATTTAATTGGAATGCTTGAAATTTTTTTGATTTAATTCTTGAATTAAAAATAAACATAAACATGAACTTAAAACTATAAACATAAACATTTAATTAGCAATTATTTTTTACAATATGCTTTCATGAATCTGCTATTAGTCTATTCAATTCTTATTATTATTTAAACTTTACTTAACGAAATAGAAGAATAAGAATAGATAAATAAACGGAGTTTTCTTTGAAATGTTAACTCGAGAAGACTGAAGAAAATTAATTTTTGTCAATGCTTTTAAAGATGCAAAAGTGAAAATAATAAAATAGAAAAATAACCAAAAAAATGAATTTTTAAGTCGATAGTGTGGTAGTTAGCAGTATGTAATATTAATATAAACAAACTAAACAATATATTAAAATAATTAACGCGCATTTTTTGTTAGTTCTATTTCGTTCTTACAACAACGCGACATTGCAGGTCGGAAAGTGATCACTTGGGTAGTAAAACAAAACTTCTGTTTAATAATAAACAAACAGTAATAATAATTTGGTTTTAATATTATCGATTTAAATAACTAAAATTTTGGCAGTCTTGACCTATTTAGATTAACAGCAAAATAACTAAGCAACTGCTCGATACCCTAGGGAATTCTGTTCATTCAAAATTTATTTTGCTTTTGGAAATTTTTTCGAAATATGTAAAAGTAATTTTGGTACCTGCATAATAATTATTTATAGATATATACAAACAACGACGTAATTTATGGATTTTTGGATGCTAAAGTTTTTAAAAGTTTCAAGTGGTTTAATCAAATTTTAAAATTTATTCTTTTTCTCTGTCACTTAGGATTTGAATCTGCAATCATCTTCTCTCATAGTACAATTTGTATTTTACTATTATTTACTTTACCGAACAATGAACTAAATTATTGTAGGATTTACATTGGAGCACAGCGTTGTAAACTTCCACCTCGACGGTTATTGAATTAACAAACTGTGGTCATTTACACCAGGGAATTGTCGTTGGAGATAACACGAATCTACTTATTTATTTTGTTTCCACAATTTTTAAAATACATTTCTTCTAAACACACAACTTTCAAGGCGTTTATTAGCTGTAATAATTTGATTGTTATTTTATAAGAATGTATAAAACTTTTTTGGTTATCCGTATAGGAAAAGTTCTAATATTAATTTAATTGTAGTTATTCACACTTTTTTTGTCTATTATTATCTACAATTTTTTACTTGACCAAAGTTTTGTAGGTGATACTAAATAGATTTGGTAAAGTTTGTAATATCTTTAATTTTGTTTGTTTGTGTAATTTTTATATTACTATAATATTGATTGTTAAATTAGATATTCACCTATTAAGACCTTTAAGGACCAACAAAAACACTTTATTAGATCAAAATACTAAAAATAAACTTAATATATTTCTACGACCGATTTTATAAAGAAATTTAAGGTATCATTAAAATTTAAGTAGAGAATTAAGGTAAACTTGACCAATGGGAAACCTTTAATTTTAACTTAATTTTTCGTTTAAATTTAAATGGTCCCTTAAGTTTCTTTGTGAAATCGATTCTTAATGTTTATTTAAATAATGAATAAATTAAAGATAAAATTTTAGGGTTAGATGTATTTACTCCAACTTCCCACTTTAGTAACTTTTCGAGTAATTTCACAAAAAATACGAACTTTTACGTGCTTGTAGTTTTAACAATCCAACTTATAGTCACCATGTAATGAGTTTTCGTAAATATAACTGATTATTCTGTTTGTTTGTAATGATATCACAGTGAATATTAAAGTAATAGTTAATAAAAAGTTAACCTAAAAAAGAATTTTTAAGTCTATAGTGTGGTAGTTAGTAGTATGTAATGTTAAAATAAACAAACTAAAATATATTAGAAAAATTTGAAATTATTTTTCAAATTTAGTTTTGAGAAGTGACCAGATGGCACTGTGTGTTTCCACTTTAAAATATACGGTTGTACCGTTATAAAGATCAATATCTATTTATTTAACCTTAAAATAATGTCATTTAAACAAGGGACGTTGTTCAGTTAGGTATTTTGTAAGTCACATTAAATTTAAAGTAATTTTTCTAAATTTTTCGTTTTTCAATTTTGTTTGGTATATGTTTTCTTTCTTCATTTTATTTTATTTTTACGTTTTTCATATGTTAACTACGACTTATGATCAATAATAATTGTGAAATAGGGGTCTTTATATCGTATTACAAAGTTTTTATTTTAAATTTTTATTAGTTTTTATAACGTAAATTTTCCTGACCTGTTAAATGTAAATTATTGTCGTTTTTATTGTTTTTTAAATATTACTTTTCTATGTAAATTTATGTATTCTTTACTAAAAAGTTAAAATTCATTATTTTAATAATATATTTTAGTTTGTTTATTTTAAAGTATTAGTTTACTAATCGGTGTTATTTACTATAATATTTTATAATAGTTACATAATTTTGGTAATTAATTGTAATAGTAATATGGAATATCCTCTATTACATTAGACATTATATTTAAAAGAATTACTTCTTTAATTCTACTAACGGACTGTTACATTAATTAAAATGAGAGGTAAATGTTCACTTTACACCACGAACTGGAATGGTATAAAACTTAATAATTGTTTTGTTAAAAATTGTTGGCAATAACAATAAGAATTGATTATGTAGTTTAAAAATGTATAATTTTATTATAAAAATCAGCTTTTTATAAAACTTATTTTGATACTTTAATTTTTAAATTTAAAAGCAAATGTTTGCAACTTAATCAGTCTCAGGAAACATTCCCGACTTTATGGTCTAAAGTTTTTAAGATAAACAATTTCTAAGTAGACATTATTCGAAAAAATATATAGTTCTGGGCAGTGTCGTAGCCAGGTTTTATTTTCGGGTAGGAATGGTGTTTTCTATTTTTCCCAGCCGCCAGCAGTAATACCAATATTGAATACCTTTCTACCAAATTTTAAATTTAAAAATTGGTTTATTAATTTATCAACTTCCAACAATTCATTCCATCAAGTTTTTCACCGATATGTTATTAGCTTTTCAAATAAAATGTTGTTTTTTTAGTTATATAGGAAAAGTAGCTTCTAATATTCCAATAAATTCTATCTGACATTTATTCGCTTAATCAATGGTCCTTGTATACTTTTAATGATGTTTCAAAACTTTTAAAACTATCTAACCTTTAAATATTCTCGATAGCTATACAAATTCCGCAATTTTAAATTTTCTGCTATAATCAATAAAATATTCTTTCCAAAATAATAATTCATACATTTTTTGACTACTATTTTATATACAATACAATGTTTATACAATGTTCACTTACAATGAATTAACAACAATTTTGTTATTTATAATACAAAATGTTCATATCAATGATTTAAAGTAGACTGACTTCTATTTTCGTTTTTTTCATATTTATAAGAAATCTACCGGAAATGACAAACATTTTATCGGAGAATTGGTTCAACTTTTTCTCTACCCCTACCTCTCCTGTTCGTGGACCGATTATAATTCTATTTTCATTGTATTCATAAACTTTTGAGCTTCACCGAAATTTTTGTTCAATTATACAAAGTATAATTAATTTTTTTTTGAAATTTAAGATTAACATCAGATAATGATAATAACCACTATATAATCATCACCAAGAAAATTAACAATCCAAAAGGTATATAATATTTTGTGCGTTTGTATGTTTCCATTTTACTGCTGAACGGCTGCATCGATTTGGATAATTTTGTTTTAAATGTTTGTAATAGTTCGAGTAAGGTTTATAGATAAAAGAAGCTTGGAAAACTTGAAAAAGTTGCCCGGAAAATTCGTATGAAGGCGATTTCGGTGACCGACAGATGACGCTATTTTGACAGATGGCATGTTATAAGGCAGGACTACAAGGCAGGACAACGTCTGCCAAGTCAACTAGTATAATAATAAAAAACTAAATATTGCAATCAATGTCGTTAATTCTTATTTAAACTAAAATGTAATCAACTAAATATTTTACTTTTACAAAAAGTCTCAAAATTAATTAAAATTTTGTAAGCCCTTTCAGACTTAATAAAACAATATACTATTATTTATATGTATGTTAAAAAATAGTGGTAACAATACTAAAAATAATAACAAATTTTAAATTACCATTTACTTTTTGTAACCAAAAAGCTCAAAATTATATGTCTCTTTAAAGTGCATTTCTTTATATTTTACATTTAGTCTCAGATGTTACTCCGCAGTTATAGGATTTTCACGAGTAGGGTACATTTAAAATTAACCCGCATCTACAAATTAGTGCAGCATGACTGTTTTATTTCACGAATACCTAGTCGTTCAAACATTCTGATATTTTATCCATATATTAAGAGAATCTTACTGTTAATTTGTTCTTAACAATTTATTGATTTGTTAAAACTTTTGTACCTATTGATGTATCTACACGTTTTCGTTGAAATTATTTCAAAATTTGTTTTCTTGTAACTTTTTTCCGAATTATTGAAGCAGACAAAGTAATATAGAATATAGAAATAATATCTACGTTTTCTGAGTTTAAAACAAATATTATACAAATGGAAGGTGACAATGCATTCAAATTCTCCAAACGTAATCGGCTTTATTTTATAATTCATACAGTATACAAAGTAAGCTTTAAAATTATGGGTTGGTAACTTAAACAGGTTATGTTTATTGTTTTTAATTTGAGGTTACCTACCTCTGTTTACCTCTTGGTTAATTAAATTTGAGGTTATTTTTTATTCTAATGTATTTATATATTATAATAAGATGTTTGAACATCTTCCGACTTGGCCCGATACCCACAGTTTCTACAAGAGAATATTTCTAGACTTCACAAAAAGTTTGCCTTTTTTTAGATAACTTGACTGATTTTGAAGGACAATGAGAAAGAAATCGCAGCAGCTCATTTTAGAATTATTTTAATAATATGATTTTTAATTAATTAAATTGTGAAGTAATAATACTTATTTAAAAAATTTATTATTACAGTCACACATTCGACTGATGTTTACAGGAAAGCGCTTCAGGAACTTGACAATTGAAACCATGTATACAAACTACCGTGTCGGAGCTAATTTATCTAATAAGTAACGGTAAAGAGAATAAGGAGTCGAACAATTACTGGGTATTAAGGTAACTGTGAACATAAATTAAGTTCGCTGTCAGTTATTTTACATTTTGTTGCTTCAAGTTCTTATCTTTCTAAAATTGAGTGTAAATTGTTGAAAACACGTCAAGTTTACTGGTCTACAAGGTTTCTGCTTGGAAAATATTATGCCCAAGTTATGTCGGCTCATAAAGGAAAAATGCTGTAACCTGAAAGTTGCCTAAGGTAATTTCGTGTTTTGAACATTTTCCTGTTAATTAAAAAGAGTTCGTAACTATAGGCAGTGGCTTTGTGTGATCGTTGGTTGGGTTACACGAGCTCAAATCGCAAAATTCATTTAAATTTTTAGCTTGGTCATAATTATAATGGTGTTCTTTTAACTAATTAACTAAATTAAGTATTATTTTAATTATTGTAATAGCGATAATTTAAGTTGAAAACTAATTTTGTTAATGTTACTTCTCTCATAAGGTTAATAATATTTATTTAAAAAAAAACATTTAGATATTAAAATATAGTATATTTTAGATATTGTTATTTTGTTAACTTTAATATATTTAAATACTTTTATCATAAAATAGGTGTTTATGCATATTGCATCTAAAACAAACGACGGCAATAGATGTAACATGGTTTGTTTGCTAGATAAACTTACGTTGTACTTTATTTTTTAACATTAGAAAACTTCTTCCCGTAAAATATCTTTTGTGAAGAGAATAAAATTTGAATGCAACATCTTAACTTCAAATTTAAGGCGATTTAATTGTAAAAAAATAGTCAAAAAGATTATAGTTTGTATAATTACTGAAGTGCTGTACTCCGTACCTCCCGGTGCGTACTACCGAGACTTAAAGTAGAGTAGATGTATTTATTTCGAAAAAGTGAAAAGATTTTATTCGGTGACCCTAATCACAGAATATGAATTTAAACCCTTTGTCTCAGAATCCGCAAAGTTTAGAAGGCATGGAAAATTTCTTAGTACTCAAACTTAAAGTTGCTGTGTTAAAAAAAAATCCTTTAAAGCAAACAATCGTGAGTATAGTTAAAATTCGTGTGATTTGTTTTTGCTTTAATATTTTGTTTCGGAAGGGCAGCACTCCCTTTGCTTGCTGATTAAATAATTATTTAGCGAAAACTTCCTGCCTACTCAATTGGTCCGCTCAAAAACTTGATTTCAGCGAACCAGCATTAGGAAAGTTTTGCGCTTCACTTTGAAACTTTCCTAATACTTAATAAACTAATTTAGAATTTTAAACTTTTAGATTTTTTAAGGATTTAGCAACTTACAGATTTATTCGACATATGTTGTTCCAGAAAATCATTTTATATACCCAAAAGTAAAGTCGTGGGAGGCAGGACAACATTTAAGAGCAGCTTTGTTCAAGGTTTGTTTTATATTATTCCAAAAATTTTTTCAAGAACCAAAAAAATAACGCAAGAAATCTTTTCTTCAGTTGGTTTCCTAATCAGTATTGCTTAATAAGATAAAAATTGTGATAAAAAATTATGGATAACATTCAAAAGTTGATCAGTTTTAAATTTTAAATTCAAATCGAAATTTATAATTTTAACTGCTCTTTCCAAATTAACCAAATCAATCAAATCTACTACTGTTCGGTAGCAACGTATCAAAAAATATCCAAATTATCAAAATATCAAAAATAACTACGCAATAATGCGAACGCATCAAATCCACTTTATTTAAATCCAATCAAAATAAAACATTACTTACATTTCTCAAAATTATCAAAACTTAGCGGGCATACGAAATCTCGCACCTTCTGTCGGCCATAGTTGGCCAAAGAAGCCTTTATCTCTCTATTTTCTCCCCACTCTGTACTTTTCCAATTTAAACGTTTTAAAAATGAAATTAACAAATTTTTTACAATTTAGCACAGGGTGGGTCGAAATATTTTGTTTCACGACAATGTATAATATACTGTATATATAATTATTATTTAGATTTAGTACTAACCAATATTTATCGTAATTTATTTGTATATTTTTTATTGTGTTTACTGATAAGGCAAGTAAATTGTCAGCGTGCAGGTTTGTTCCTGTACACCGTTTTGGAATTTGACCAAACGTTATGTGTTACATTTTTATGTGTAGTTGTTAATCATTATATTTATTATTCTATATTTAGTTTTAAGTGTTGTCGATTTTCTGAACTGTTTAAAATAGATCAAATCATATTTTGCTGCTTTGCGTCAATTAGTTGGTATAAGTTTATTATTTCTTTACAAAGTAATTGTGATCCATTTGGAAACCTATGTTATTTGACCGAATTCAGTATGTTTAGTGCTTGTTCACAATGTACGTAAGACATAAGATAAACATAACACATACATAAGACGTAAAGTTGAACTAGTAGTAAATCAACGTAAGTGTTCACAGTGTTCCTACGAAATTCTTATGTTTTGTTGATCTTATGTTTGGCTTACGTTCGTACATAAGATTGAAATTTTGTTACATTTCGTGAAATTTATGGTTTGAAGTTGGTAGTGTTTGGTCATAATTTGAAATAAATTGACGAAATTGACATAAACATAACCTTAATGGTTAATCACAATTAATCTGATGATAATTCGTTTTGGTTTAAGAGAAAATCAAAATAAAATGCCAATTACATTTTTTTTCTTAATAAGACTAATTGAAATAACATATGTATTTATCTCGAGTTTTCGAACAGACATACCTTTTTCATTGATGCAGTGATGCACCTCTTTAAATCTTTTTGAATTACTTTAGACATTTTTATTTTTTATTAAAAGAAACATTGATTGGAAAATTGAAGGAAAATTAAAACTCGCTTAGAAAAAATCAATTTTTAACACTCACAAAACTGTTCATATAACATTGAATCTTATCATTAAGAAATTTTAAGTAATTATTTTTTTGTAAATAAGTGTAAAATAATCAGCATGCGTAAGATATGTTATGTATAACATTGTGCGATGTGTGTATATATTGCGATGCTCCCCTGTATTTTTTTGTATAATATTTTTTATTACGAAATAATTTCAACTTTTATTAATTTTCTTGTAGTTTCAGGTAGAGCATGCAAATAATTTTATTGAGCTATGAGACTCTTCTAATTCAATTAATAATTTTGTCGTTGTAAAATATTTCGTATTTATAATTGAATTTTAGCTTTAATTTTTATTTTCAATGCGGTCAATAAATTTGTTCGTATTTAAATTTTACCATATGGTTTATCGTCTTGCGCATGACAGAGTCGTCTGGCATATCCAAGTTTGTCGTTTTAATTTTCACAAAAAGAACAATCCAAAATCTTCCACATCCTCAAAATTCCATTTTCTCTAAACACTTTATTTAAATAAAACAACTTTTTATACTAATCAAAATCACTTTTAATAAAAATTATCAAATTATCATAACTTATCAAATTAATTTGCAGCAGACACAATTCTGGACCTGCTGCGTCGGTCACCTCGACTTAAGCAATCCTACCTCTTTCGTTACCAACCTAATTTTATTTACAAATAAATAAATACATTTACCTAAATCTATAATATGTTTACAAATAAATAATTAAAATAAAACAAACTTAAAAATAATTTAAAAAATAAATAAAACAATAATTTTTTGGTTTCAAAAAACGACAGTATATATTCTGACAATAAATTGGAATGATATTTCAATTAATAATGTACATGTACTTTTTATGAGCAGTTATGCTCATATAATCAAATAAAGCCTAGAATTGGATGATTTATTTGAACCAATGAAATAAAAACTTTCATGTCAAATATAAATAATATATACATTAGTACATGGGAGCTAATTAATTTGTGTATTTAACGCACTTCAATAAATTAATTGATAAAAAATAATACATAATTTACTTGTATCAAATAAATTTATTATTTTCCACGCATGCAAATACATATAATTCGTACCTAATACAAAAACAAAAATTGGTTTATTAAAATCAGTTCCAGCATCAAGCAAAATAGTTATGGTTTTGACAGTAAAAATTTTATATTTTAAACTTAACTTTTTATCTCTTGTTACTTTTTCATGTTGCCTCCGAATTTACGTACCATCTTTTTTGGAAATTGTAAATTTCAACTTTGAAATTTAAAATTTTTAGTTTACTGTAAGCTTAATTGAGACAATAAATATTTTTATTAATAGTATAAATCGTTATATTGTTAAATAAAAAAAAATTATTTAACATTTTTTCAGTATTTATATTGCTACCTCGTAGTCTGTACTTAGAAACTGACCATAATGCGATATTTACAGAAGAATAAGAAAAATCGTATTATAGATACAAGTTTTGTTGTTTTTTTAGAATTCATTAATTTCTACACCTTGTTTTTAATATAATTTTATAAAATATTTCATAGAAATAAGCTAAAATCCGATCAAATAATTTTGTTTAATTTCTTTTAATTTAACAGATTAGTTATTCATAATCGACAAAGCTAACTCGAGTTTAATCTAAAATCAAAGAGATGTGTTAAATTTTCACTTCGAAACTTTCAAGTGAGAAAAAAATGCATTAAAAAATAAATTTATTTCTCTCGATTAAATATGTACTTGCATTTGGCGAATTATACTCGTAAACATAAATATAAATGTTGAATTAAATAAAGCTACGGATAGATATTTGTGTTTCTAATAAATTTGGTTCCCTTTATTTTAATTTATTTATTTCACTTTACATAACTTTATTAGGCTTTATTTGATTCGACATCTATCTATCTATATTTCACTAAATACAAGAATACTATAATTAATTACGACAAACAAATTTTTTTTTATTCGCCTTAAATAATTAGCAAAAAATATTTTGCCTATTACGCTTTATCGAAATTATGAAATTTTTGAAATAAATACAACGTAAGCGTAGCGAACACGAATATAATTTTGATCCATTTAATTAATTATAATATCATACAGTGATGTTATGTTGTCTACTTAATTATTAAGGACTTTATTGATTTTACTCGTATGCATGTATAATAAAGCGACCCTAAGAGTAGGTAAAACGTTCGCCTATTAAAGTATTTGATAAATGAGTAAAATGCGAATTTGAAACGATTATTAATTTACAAGACTTCCGTTTTAAGCTATTAACTTAATATTACGAATAATTAATTGCTTATTCAATCTTTTAGTAAAAATAATACTTTGTGTTTAGAAAAGCAGCAGCGCTTTCTCGTAACACACTTATTATTTGACTTATATGAATTTAATAAGGCGTAAGTTATTAACAAAAATTTACATAATAATTAATTTTTAATGCTGTTTAACTATCAAACAATCGTAATCATCTGAAAATTATCTAACGTCAGATTTAACATTCAACATCACGAAACATACTCTTAGATCGTTTTAGAACAAAATATTTTGCAATCTTTTTTTATAATTCCAAACTCAAATATAATAATTTCAAAATAGTGTCATATATTATCTAAAACATCAGCAGACAGATACAAGTATGCATGTGTTAAAAAAAAGTACCTACATAAATAGAATTATACAAAAAAAACTATTTACTCAATTAATTTTCCAATTATCAACACAATTTATTATTTGATCACAATCTTTACACATTTCGTTGCGTTGAGTTTTAATTGTTTTTTTATTTAACTGCTTGTATTAAATTGGATAGAATCATGATAGAACGAACAAACTGTAACTTTAACTCGAGTGTTGTTTTATATATTTACTTTTATTTTTGGTGCTTTTTTCGAGACAAAGCAATGTTGTGTAAAATTGTAACGTATTTCCCAAAAGGTTTAGTTAGCTTCATGTGTGCTGATTTTAAATTCACGATAATAAAAGCGTTTTGTGACTTATTGCATTATTTTGAAACAAGGATTATTAAATTATCAATTTTTTCGAAATGAGGATTTAGAGGAGGCAATAACAGATTTTATGCGTTACAATTAACTTTATCATTTGTATTAAAATCGAATCACCAGGTGTTTGATAAAATACAAAATGTCTTTTAATTGCATCATCAATCTCTTCTTTTAATGAAAACATCAGGCAACAAAGACAGTTTTACTCCAAAAAGTTATACTTTCTTTTAAACAAAACACTTCCGTCTTAGAAATAAATCACGAATTAAAAATGAGCTTTTAAATTATCTTTTGTTTGACTTTCTATATCGCAGATGAAAGGAATAAGCTTACTTTCATAACTTTTGGGTAAGTTAAAATAACGTGTAATTTGATGAACAGTTTCAGCTGTGGTTTTAGATTTAGAAATTATTTAATGGCCTACGCTTTAACATTTTAAATGTTACGTCACAAATAGCAGTACGCTTCCCTTAGAAAATTCTGGAACTTTATGAGTTATAAAAGTACGTTTTCAAGGTGAAGGTGACTGTATGAATACTTTTACAGCTAGGAATCCAATCTGTAGTTTAGCTTTATCAGCCTAGGTTTTCTCTATTATCCTTTTTTGATTATCTTCCTTGTAGCAACAATTTTTTTCAGTGCTTACCAACTTTAAACTGTCCAATAAAATGAAGGAGCTATAAATATTAAATGTTTTTTTTTGAATATATCAAAGAAGAAAACAAATGTTACCATAAATTTTATATGGATTGAAAGGATTTGAAAGGCCCTTATTAAATACAATAGAATGACCCTGTAATAAATCTTACAAAAGACGAAGTTCTTGAAAGAATTAAAATAATCGTATTTGAATCGCGTTTTTCTGTAAATTAATAAAACAAAATTTGAATAGACTTTCTGTGTAACTATACCTATATAATTTATAAAATGTGATTTTTCACGTAATAATTTTAATTTAATATTATTTATAACCGGCGCGGCGGCGTTAACAATTTTACTTTTAAAATGTAAAAAGTAGTTGTCTAAAATAAAATATTGTAGAACCGTTCAATGTAACATAGTATTGAAAATAATTTTTAATTTTCATTTATTTTAATAAAAGTAATCTATTTGGTAAAGTGGGATAGAGGTAACAAAAAATAAAACAGTTATAGATTTTGAGTGCTATTGTAAACCCAAGTAAATACATTTTTAATTCGGAAAATTTAATCCTTGTTAGGACTTTTCATTTTATCGTAGTAAAAGTGATTTCTATTATTTACATTTATGTGTATCTCTGTGTTTACAATTTTTTAACAAAGAACCATGATATTAATTAAAATAAGGCCTCACCTTTAGGTTAGGTACCATTTTGTGATTGTAGAAGTTGAAATAGTTAAGAGAAAAAAGCACTGTAAAATTTTCAAAAATTCTATTTTTGTTTTATATATTATTTCAATAAATACATATTTCAAGAATATTCACTCAAAAATTCGTAAATTTGGTGGAGTTTTAGTGTGGTTTTGCAGCTAGATTACAGGTGCCAACATCTCGGAACGACGAATCTTACCTGGTTCACAAAAAATTATGAACACTTTACATCCAAATAATATAATAAATTAAAGAAGAATTTTGTTCACAAAATACGTCGTTATACCACGACGAGAGATTTTTATAATTTGTTGTTCTTTTTAACTGTACGCCCGTTATAAAATCTAGAAATGATGCGAATTTTTTTTTGTATCATATATAAATATCTAATCAATAAAATGTGCTAAAGATTTAAGAAATATTCGTTTCCCATAAAACTTTAAAAACTTTAGTACTTTTCCTATAAATAGTTTTATAAATAATCATTATTTTGCGAGTTGTTAGTGAGTGTTTCTCACCCTTAAAATAAAATACAATATTAAAATATCAGCTATAGACACTCTTGGAGTTAGAAAATAACTTAAAAAAGTTTAAGAATTTTTTAAGTATTTTTGTGGTATTGGGAATTATATGACCTCCGCTTTTTTGTAATTTTTGCCACTTATTGTGATGAAAGTTCGGACCTTCAGTAACAACTCCTCAAAGCGGTAGGGCCAGATGGCCAGAAATTTTCGAGAAAATCGACTTTGAAATATTGTCGAGGGAGTTTGAAGACAAGATGTGATACAATTAGCAAATAGTTTCGTAGCACAGGTAAGAAGGAGTTAGACTAGGAACCAGTGGGTCCATGGGTTCTATTCCCACTTTCGCTAGTTTTTTTTTTAATTTTTTTCTCCAGTGCGTATTCACACGTCATTTAATTATTGTAAAATTTATTAAATTTTTGCTTATAGACTAACAATGTGTCAATATTTAATTTATTAAATACATTCAATTTATACTTTTTCTTAACAAATGTAATAAAATCGAATGTTTTAATTATTATTATTCAGCAGGACTAGTATCATATTATGTCATCGCACATATCATCTGGTGGAAATATTTTATCATGTCTGATATCTTTCAAGGATTATCTTTGACGGTGTCTTCATCCCTCGTCGAGGAGCCAGACAAATTAACGGATACAATGTCAGACATAATAACTTTTCAGTAACTACAAGCATAAATTTAATCAATTTTACAATAATTAAATGACGTGTGAATACGAACTGGAGAAAAAAAGAAAAGAAAAGAAAACTAGCAAAGGTTCCGTGAACCCACTAGTTCCTAGTCCAACTCGTTCTTCTCTATGCTACGAAACTATTTGCTAATTGTTTCACATCTTGTCTTCAAACTCTTTCGACAATATTTCAAAGTCTATTTTCTCGAAAATTTCTGGCCATCTGGCCCTACCGCTTTGAGGAGTTGTTATTGAAGGTCCGAACTTTCAGCACAATAAGTGGTGATAAGTGGCACAATAATACAAATGTTAAAATAATAAAATTTTTAACTGTTAAGTAAAGACAGAAAACAGAATACTACACAGAAAACATAATATTTAAAAAACACTAAAATGACAATAATTCACATATAACAGGGTTGAACTTATAAAATATTTGAATAAACAAGAAGTATCGTAATTTTTCAGAATTCTATTTCTTGTTTATTCAAATATTTTATAAGTTCAACCCTGTTATATGTAAATTATTGTCATTTTAGTGTTCTGTAAATATTATGTTTTTTGTGAAGTATGTATTCTTACTTGACAGTTAAAAATTTTATTATTTTAACATTTGCTAGGATTGATTACTCTTCGAGGTGTTTTTAAAAGTGTTAAAATTGACATTTTTATAAAAAAATATAAAAGCAATATAATTATGTATATAATATTATGTAATTAACATATTTTTTTGTATCTTATTTTTTTATAAGTTAGAAATTTAATAGTTTTTCTGAACATCCCCATTCCTGTCTCTATACCTCCAGTTCCTCTAAAAACTCTTTTAGTGCCTTTTTACACCCTTTCTGATTAGTCTTTCTCTTCCAACTTTTTCTATCTCTCTTTATTTCCAGCCACTGTATTCCATCCAAAACCGGCCACTCGGTTTCTTGATCGGTATCTATAGTTTCTGGAAACTCGGGTTTTTAGGACTCGGCGAGTCTAAGTTCCAAATTTTCAAAACTAGTCGAGTCCGATCAGGGGCGGATCCAAAAACTTTTTATGGGAGGGGGGTGCAAAGTGTGACTTACGAGTAGAATATGTAAGTTGTAGCCGATGGATACTGTTAGAAAGATAAGGAAAAGCTTTTTCTCGACGTTTTAGATTGCTTCTTTTTGGATCCGCGCCTGATCCGATAGAATCGACTTTATCATTAAGTGAAAATGTTAAATATTTTCGAGTTGAAAAATTTATGTATTAATCAATTTATTTATTTTCAAAAATTAAACTTTCAAAATAGATATAACAACTATTCGATCATTATTTAATTCGATTTAGTATCTTTTTTTATTTTAATCTAGAAATATGTATTTGAGAAATACTAACAAATTAAGAGATTTGTCAATAAGTCTTCATCTGATTGTAGTGTAGAAGCTGCCACTTATTAAAATTGTTTTTTCATTAGAAGTTGAAGTTGGCTTTATGAAGAAAAGTTTGTTGTACAGGTCATCAATACCAATCGTTTTCCAGTATTTCTAAAACGCAAAATTTCTTGCTTAATTTTGCTATAAATTTGGGATTTTTTTGGATGTTTAGCTGTGGTTTTTAAAAGTAAATCAAGTTCTTCTTTCATTGTTAAATTTTCCTAATTTTCAACTATTATTAATTCTTGATTTTCCCAAATTTCCGTTGATTTATTATTATATTCTTTTTTGTAAAGCCTTTTGAATAATTGTGTGGCTATGTCCTAAAGCCTGTTTAGAAGATACAAATTTTGGATCTTGAAGCGCATTGAACAAATTTGTTAAATTAATATTTACTCGCTTATCAATTTTCTTCTCCATATTTGCTAATAATTCTAACGCTATTTTACTTTTACATTTGGAAAATTTTCTCTTCATATAATTCAAATGCAACGTCAGCTGAATATAGAGTCGTATCGTTTCGGCTTTAACATCAATTTGCTAATTTGGCAAGGTTCAATCAAATTCTGAAGATCTTTGAGCTCGTTAAAGCATGTGCGAACAGTTGAGATCTACTAATGCTTTTTCGATGAATTTCTGTAGTTTCACAAACATGATTATCGTATAAGCAAGAGAACTCCTACAAGTTTGACAATCTAAAACTAATTCAAGGTTGTGGCCTAGTTGAGCTCTGATTTTTTCCTGTAATATTCCATTTTTAACGAAAGACAATCTAGAAAACTTAACTACTTTTCAAATATTCTTAATTATTTCATGGATACTAACAACTTCTCCAATATCCTCCCCTATTGCTGCTGCTATTTCAAAATCCGCTTCATCAACGAAAACATTGTCATTCTTATCTTCAGTATCAATATCTATTAATTCTCTTTCTTTTTCGATGTTTTATTTTTTTTATATAAAGTATTGCACACTCCAAGATGTACTCCATGATTGAGGACACTCTTTTCCAAATTTCATCATTATCAAAGAAGCGCTATCTCCTGTTTTGCCAATAACGTGTTGCTCATAATTTACTTCAAATAATTTTGATGCTGTACATGATCCAAATATACAAACTAGTTCAAGATTGTACGGTTCTTCATTTAAGGCATCATGGAAAATTACATTAACAAATTTTTTTTGTGGGCTGGTCCATTCATCAAGTGTCAAGCTAAATCTTAGGCTATTTTTAATTTTCTCCGACAGTTCGCCAATTATTTTATTTTTCATTACGTTAAAATGGTCATGTATTAATTTCATTATCGGTTTCATTTTTAGACAACTTAAAATCCATTTTTAGCAATAGATTTTTGTATGAATTCCGATCTGGTAATGACTTTCATCTACTGCTGCCAATTTTGAAACAATTTCTTCTAAACTTGTACGTTTTACAAAATCTAGCATTGCTTTTGATTTTTTAATTGAACATTCGACTTCAGAATCAGCTTCCAGTTCCAGCTTATGTTTGTTTGGATGAATATTATGAATTTTTAGGTGCTTCAATAACGATGTTGAGCTCGAATCAACAACAGCTATATTAGTTTTACATAATATATGACATTCAGCTTTCTTGTCCTTCGATTGATTAAAATATTCCCAGACTTTTGATGATTTTCTTTGTGGAATTGTTTCTGATCTAATGTTAGCGATATCCTAATTTGTTATTGTAAAAATCTATAATTATCTTCCTTATATGTAGTATTCACACCAACTCCTATGAGTTGGTAATAATTTAATTTTTTTTTAATAAAATTAATTTTTACATGTTAGATGAAATTGAAAAATAATTTAATTCATAACTTACAAAAAATTGTTCAAAAACTATTTAAATGAATGATATAGTTTGCGACACCCTGTTATAACTGATGTTTCGATTTTCGGAATCTCATCAGGCAAACCTGGAAAAATTATTGAAATGATTGAAAAGTTATGTTTTTAAATTAAAAATTCAAACTTGATTTAAAGTCAAATTTATTTGACTTTTGTAAAAACAAAAATTATACCTACTTGAAGCCAAAATGAATAAATAAACTTATTTAAAAAAATTCTAAACCAGAAAACTAAACTAACCCCAAAAAAAACTAAATTGAAACGTTAGTTGTAATTTAAAATTACAAAAGTTGTAGATTGCCCCAATTTCAAATAATTGGTAATAATTTAAAACTAAAAAATTTTAAAAATTTTGAAAGGACTCTGACTCGTCGAGTATTCGTGTCGAGTCTCGAGTTCGAGTAGTTACTCAACTACTCGGTGAGTCCGAGTCAGTCGAATCGAGTCTAGAAACCTTATCGGTATCTTATTTTAAAGTTATTACAAAGATGTAGTAAATTATTATAACTCTTTTTAAATAATAACTATTAATTTACATGGAAAATTTAAGTGTATTTGGTTCTTCAATTTGAATTACCGCCTCTTCAAATCAAAGTTCCAAACCAAACCAAAGCTGTGATCGTCAAACTAACCCTGCACATTGTGATCCCTCTCGTAGTAACACTTACAAGTCCTTTTAAATCTGCAGATGGCTCTTTGAATGTTAACGTCGCTACCTTGTTTACTAACCTCAAACCTAAACTTATTTGTGCCAGTGGCGTAACCACTGAGTAATATCTGAAGAAATAATTAGTACATACAAATTAAATTAAACACAGGATTCGGTTTAACGATAAATATATATTTAACCGAAAAGAAAAAGGTAGCCCAACAACCAATTTACCAGCAAAGTTAATCTCCTTGATATCATTTAATTCAGAATACTTTAGTTTGAAATTTGATTTAATAACTGTTCGATAGTTAATTCCTCTTATCGTAATGTTTTCTAATTGTTTATTCATATTTAATGACTAACCAAAATCTTTATAATACTTTGTAAAAAAGTGCATATATGTATTTCGATGTTCAACTCAATTGTTTTTATATTATGTAAAATCTTTAAATAATAAACCCCTATATTATGCTAAATTATCCGCTCTTGTACCTATTACCTCGTCAACTTAAAAACTAAGATCGTCACTTAATTAAATATGTCGTCAACTTAAAACTAAGATCGTCACTTAATTAATATAAATCCCCATACATAAAGCTAGCGTCATCATCTTAAACTATTATGTAGCCGCAAATAATCATAAAGAACTTTGTTAAAACAGTTCTTAAATATCGTAATTGGTATTATCTCATGTGTGGTCGCAAATAATCATAAAGGAACTTTGTTAATATTTATTAATAACTGTTCTGAAATATCAGAATTTGTATTATCTCATCGAGATATTTGAAAAAAAAAAAGAAAAATAAGCAACATGTTCACAGAATCTGTCTGATCATTTGTATGTCTTGTTGCGGTTACCAATACCCGTGATCAGCCATTTTGGCAATATATTGCCAATTCATTTAAATTAAATTATCTAATGCTATATATATATGTATATTTTCCTACTCCAAACAACCACCTTCATATTGTTTATTTTAAACAAATACTCCTACTTCTTATTTAGAACTAATCACCGCTCGTTTGTACTATAAAAATACCCCATAGGTCACATATATGCATAATCAATTTCTTGCTTTACATTATCTATCACGATTAAATATAATAAGGTAAAAATCATAATCTCAAACTAATATTTAAATCTTAAAACTGAAGTTGAAGTAATTAAAAAAATAGATTCAAACTCGTGTTAAAATTATTCAACCACGTGGCTGAAGAATTATTACATAAATTTCTAACGTAATCCTGTATTAATATCTTTTAGAAAATAAATCAAATATTTATACTTCCGTATTTTAATTTTGTCGGTGGCTACGATTTTATTTAAACAAATTTAAATTTAAATTACTGAATAAAATTTACACTCTTGTTCACTAAGATTAACCGCTCGGTTCCAATGTCAAATCTCTAATGGCTACCCTCTTAAAATCCTAACGGCAAAAATTTTTAACGGAAAATGACCACAGCGTTTCTTTAAACACCCCTGTTGCCAAATCGCTGTATTTTAAAGTAACCAGAAATGAACTAAATTTAAAATTTCGCGTCCATTATATTTAAATTCAAATTTATAATATTACAAGTGTGTTACAAATTATCTTAATTCTGCTTAAATTTTGAAAATCCTTTGTTGTTACGAATTAAAAACTAAGGTATCCATGTGGTTTCCAATACGTAATTTGCTATAGATAGTACGTGATCGTCTTCATCAATTATATCAATAATTTCTACAAAGTTGTCTGCGTAAAGTATGTCGCGATAATTTTAATTTACAAATGGTTTTAATTTGCCTAATTGCATTTTTAAAAATTGTAATTTAATTTAATTAAAAACGAGTAACTTCTCCAAAGTTAATCGTGTGAAAAATGCCATCACAATTTTCAAGTTGTTTTAATCAAAAATAAAACTTTACGATACCATTTTTTGTTTAACTTTTTTTTGTTGTAGAAAGCTTCCAAGCACAAGTTAAGTATTAAAATTACATTCTCAGCTTTTAAAATTTAACTTAACTTAACTATATAAGCACAGTAGAAATTGGTAGAAACTGTACCTACTTAATTATAAAATTTATAGTTTATGCATTAAGTACTTTCTTTTATAACAACAAGATTATAATTTATTTAAATCGATATAGGGTTTTTAAATTTTGTTAAATCAGGTCTTCGTATAAAGCATTTTAACGTTGTAATACTGGTTAAAAAAGGTGGTTTTAAATTAGCTTTCGTGTAATCATTACAAATTAATATTTAATTATAGCGCCATTTTTGTTTTAATTATAAGGGAAACGGTTCGAAGTGTTCTCCAGAATTTATAATACAGCTAATTTTTGATTTAGTTGAAGGTACGATAAAAAATAACTTAACGACTTTTTTATTTGTTTTAATGTTAAATTTAATATAAAGCGGTTTATAATGTAAAAACGAAAACATTTTGTAAAATTAAATTTTTTAATTAAGAAGCAAATGACAGCACGTGTAGCTAATTGAAAATTGTATGAAGTATTTTAATTTATCAATCAAGTACCTACTAATGTGATGTGCAAAAATTAGTAACCACAACAACTAGTGGTTACCATACCTACGATTTGGTCAAGCAAAATTACCGTTGCAGTGATAATGTATTTAGGTTGCCATTTTAAATAATACAGATGTATTTGTCATTCATTACTTTAAGAACACCATTGGAACGCAAACATAATTAAAACGTAACTTAGCTAATACATTAATGTTTCTCATTGATCAAACAAATTAAATTTATTTATTTGAATTTCATATCAAGTTTAAGATTAAATAAAAAGTCGGAAATTTTAACAACTCTTAGCTTTAATTACTAACTTTTAAATTTATTCATTAAATTACTGCTTATTCATTAAAATGCAGTGGAGCTATTGGTGTTGCTAAATAAAAAGCAAAACAATTTGCAATCGACAAGTAGTTATAGCGTTTTGCCGTGGGTTGAAAGGTTACACAATCTGTTTCTGTTTTATTACTGTCGGATTTATTTTATTTCATTTACATCAAAATAATACTTTATCAAATGCTTTCACAAATTTGAATTTTATTTTGTTCTGTTAACAAGTTTTCTTTAAATTTATTATACATTAATCCCTCGACGAAAGTTAGCCCATTTAAGTTTTTTAACAATTCTAGATGTCGAAATTTTAAATTCGTCGTTTTTTATTTTTGCATATTGAACTATGTCACGTTACATAACATGATCAGGACAGCAATTGAATTAAAATTTTATTATGTCAAAATTACAATATTGTAATATTTTAGTTTTTCCATTTTCCAAGTTGTAAAAATAAGATCTGCGTGGAAATAACAGAAATGCCGTATTGTCTCTTAAACTTTTTAGTTAAGCATCAGGAAAAAGTTCTAAAGTTCTATAACATTAATAAGCGTTGTTAATATTAACCAAGATATTTGTATATTTTATGCATCTCTTTACTTAAAAAATTTTTTTTAAATTTTTTATGTTAAACTCAAAATGCGAATGTTGTTCGGAGAAACTCGATAACTTAATATAATTACAGTGATTTCTCTTAGAAAGCGAGATTGTTTCAGAATTTTATGAAATATCACATTTTATTGTTAAATGAAACTGTTAAGTATTTTATACTTATGGTGCTATAAATTTTGAACATATTCGGCTAAGGTCCCAATTGCGTTATTCAGTTTTCAATTTACCTTCAATTCTTTATTACAATTCAAAATTTAATTTTAAGATTATGTTATCAAATCTGAATTGCTTTAATTTAATTTAATTTAACTTTTGACAATTGATTTAGACTTTGACCAATGATCAGTTTTCCAACTAGTAATAAATTAATTTTTTTTTGTTAATTAATAATATTTAAAATTTTGCCAACAATAAATTTCTAATACGTATAAATGATTAGTAGGTTATTTTTAATTTATTTGTAATATTCTAAGTAAACAATTTTTTTATAAATTTAAACAAAACACATCAATATATTATTACCTATATATTGTGATGTTTCAAAGGGATTCGCACCCACCCTATGAATTTTAAAGAAAATTTTGTTTTAGTAAATTTAAGTTGTAAGATTGAAAAATTAGAGAGGTGGGGACAAATCAAAAGAGATACAAGGCTTCTTGCCACGAGTTGCCGCGAGAGTAAGCGGTGCGACTTTTGGCTCGTTAATTTTTGACTCTGTAAGAATTATATTTGAGATATTTTTTTATTTGAAGTTGTGAGTAAATTTTTGATTGAATAAAGTGATTTTTATGCGTTTGCATTATGTTATTTTGAATATTTGATTTGAGTTGGAATTATTTTGGATATTTTTTATAAGTGGCTACTGGACTATAATTGATTTGGTTGATTAATTTTGAAGAAGAATATTTCGAATAATAAATTCGAGTTATATTTAAAATTAGAAAATTTAAATTGGATTTGAAGGAAAGAACGTGTGAGGTAGATAAATCGACGTTTTGGATAAGAGAAATCAAACTTCGTTCCCTATGAAGTGAAATTTTAGTTTTATTTTAACATTGAATTTAAATTGGATTGAATTTGATCATTTATTTTGGATAATTTATTTTTTTGGATTAGAAACTTATTAATTATTTTTGAAGAAGATTTATTTAGAAGAAGTTATTATTTTATTTATGGAGAAGCATTTTTTTATAGAACAATTTTTTTTAATGCAAAATTGAATGTTTGGAAATTGGTTATAATTTGGATTTTGTTAATTGGTAATTATATTTGGAAGTTATTATCAGAGCATCTTTTTGTCACACGGCGCAGAGACATTAAAGTGAATTTTTACATTGCATTCTATTATTTGTCGCCGTAACGTAAAAAGAATTTTATTTTTATTTTTGAGAACGATAGAACTCAACCTGAGATACGACCGTCTCATCTCCCGCATTTAAGAGCAAGCTTGGAGCACTTATAGTGCATATGAGAAACTATCTTTTTTTGAAAGGATCACTGCAATATATTATTAACCTATTACATATAGGGTAACTGTATTGGTAATAGACATAATAATAACTATTTTCAAATATAAAATGTATGTATCAAAAATGATCACTGTGACACTATTATTGCTTTTCAAATACAAATTTTTCCATGTACCCTTTTAATGGATTATGTGAATAGATCTTGAATTTTAAATTTCAAAATCGTTTAAAAAAAATCAAAACAAAAATAATGTACCTATGTTTACTAAACAATTGGTAGTATTAAAATTTATTAAATTAATTTACATTAGATTATATTATTATGGGAAAATGATTAATAATTTAAAAGAATAAGTTAAAAATAAACTAGTGGATATTTCTTTATATTAGAAAATTATTGTTATTAAAACTTTAAATATATTTGATTTGATTATTAGAAAGGTTACACGATCACATCACAGGTTAACGATAGCATCGTTAATAAAAAGTAATATTATAATAAGGTAAAGGATTAATTTATAAGAATTGGTTTTTACGACGTAATCATAAAATTAAATTTTGCACTGCAACAAATAGGAAAAATAGAATACGTATCGTGATACAGTTCCTACGATAACTGAAACATTAAAAATTTATTGCACAACGTATGACTTAATAATTTAATTTTATTATAATATAATATTTATAATATTTATAAAATTTGGAAACAGTCTTTATTTACAGGAGAAAAAAGAAGTGCGATCTTCAGACCTAGCAACGGGCACTCAAGTATATTATATAAAATAAATAATGTATTGTTGTGAAACAAAACGATTTTGACCCACCCTCTACTTAATTAAAAATTTTGTAAATTTGATTTTGTAAGTTTGTAATTTGGAGAGTGCAGAATGGGGAGTAAAAGAGAGGGACGGAGAGCCTTTTGCCAAGAGTGGCCGCACGGGTCGGTTGTGCTAGTATTGATTCCTGGTTTTGATTAAGATTTATTTTGTGAGATTTTGTTGATGCAAGTTTTATTTCACAACAGTAAAATTTGTAAAGATTGCGAAAGTATTCTTGGTCGAACGTGGTCTCTGAGATTGAACTTTATTGTGAGTTATATTTGGATTGATTATTATTTTTTGATTACAATTTTTATTAAAGAAGTTATTTTTTTTTTTTGATGAACGAGTATTTGAGAATAGTTTTGATTTGCATTTTCGAAAGTTGGTTTGATTTAGATAATGTTTATTTTAATTTTGCAAGTAATTTTTGGATTGGTAATAAATAAAATTAAAAAAAGATTTCCTTCATGAGGGCTTATCACGTGAACTCACCCCAGATAGAGTTTGCTCTACGACTATGAACGCTGGCTGAAGACATTTTACAAATTTCATGAAATTTTTCTATTTTACAAAATTTTATCTCAGTATATTATGTAGATATATAAGTTCTATATAAAAATTTATCAAATCTTGATAGATTATTTTATTACATTTAAATTTGTATAAATCTATTCTTATTGCATAACAAAACAAAAAGAAGTCATCATCGAAAAACCGTTTTGTTGACCAGTTGTCATGCTATCATTAAGCGGTATTTGGATGAGGCGGAAAATTTAAGATCTGTTTGGTAAACTCTAACATATCTCTAAAAAGTTTAAGAAAAGGTTCCACAATTTTTAATGATTTTATGCCCTGCTGCTTGAGACCCTATTGTCCAGATCATACTAACAATTTGATTCGTATACGTAAATATACATAACTTTCGTATACTAATAAAGTATTCGCAGCATCTGATTGGTCGAAGCGTAAATGATTTCTATACGAATGAAGTAGACCGAGTTTTAAATGCCGCTTGAATACAAGCGCTTCTTATGGATAATCATTTTTATATAAAATTTAGTTTTAAACCAGAATGGTAGCTAAATGTTAGTTTACTATTACAAATAGACATTGTAATGAGAATATACTCACATTGCGATATAAATGTCACTTGTTGGTGATACTTATTCGATACTGTTGCACATCTGGTTACCTTAATAAAATGGTAAATAAATTTACAATCAAAATAAGTAAATAAAACAAGTAAACGATTTGTTGTGTAGTTGGTTTTGAAATATTCTCTATTGTGGTATTGTGGTTTAATGTATGTTTGCTAATAGTGAAGTTGGCAGTATGCAAGCGATAAGAGTGGATTGTATCCAAGTTTAATGTGATATTATTATGTTTGCATAAGAAACACGCCAAAATTAGTGACGACGAAACGATTTAGTGCGTAAAATGGTTAATGGAAAACTAATGTATTCAACAATTTATTAATTAAAATTATTTAACGATCTGTTTAGTTCTAAAGTATCTTAAATGTCAATTTTTTTTTATTCCTTTTGAACTAATTGATTCTGTATTATAACTGCCTACGATTTCACGTGATTCATTTAATCCAATATTTTTTCAAATTTAATTTTAATATTTATTATTTAATAATTTAAAATTTTTAATTATTAAAAAATTTTTTTTATTATTATTTAATAATTCATTTTGATCTCATTTGTGCTTTACAACTATCGCTATCCTGTACATTTTTACGGTTGGTGTTTAGGATTCTTCAGAACCGAATAGATACTACATAGTTTGAAATCAGAACAGTGGAGACAAATAAGTTGAACATAAATCTAACAGTTCAGTATGTCACCCGAACGTCTAGAAGGGATTAGTTTTAAGTGTACAGGGTGGTTTAAATTCAAATGTTCTTATGGGGAATTCGGTTACTATAAGAGTAATGAAAAAATAGATGGCGCATCTTGGATCTCTTTTTTTGAGAAAAAGAGAGAAAATAAGGAATCTGATATTTTTTTCGTTTTCGAGTTATGGCCAAAAGTTCGCTTTTTTGACTTATTTTTATTTAACATTTTTTAATAAAACGGGATGAAATAATAGATCCCACATGTTATATATAATTGAAAAGAGGATAAAAACTCTATTTAAATATGTCATAGCCAACTATGGTTTTTATTTAAAAAAATACAACTTTATATTATAACTCGAAAACAAATAAAAATATTTAAAATCTCTTTAGTTCAATTTATTCTGCTCGAAAAAGTGTCTGAAAAAGGTGTAAATATTTTTTCTATAACTTTACAAACAACCGAGATATTCGGTATTTAACGAAAAGTCGAAAAGGCGAACTTTTAGCCATAACTCAAAAAAGAACAAAAATAAGGGATTCCGGTTCACAATTAAGCTTTTCTAAAAAAAAAAGAAATTAAAGATGCGCCATCCATTTTTCCATATCTCTTATTGATATAAAAGCTTTCAGTTGTTGGAACGATTCTACTCCAAGGTTTTTGCTCGTTTGTTCTTTCTCTTTCTAATAACAAATTTATGCTTTGTTAAAGCTTTAAAGCTTTAAGCTAAACAGTAGTGTAGAAAATTAAAACTAGTTATAATACATTTTTCTACTCTACTCTCACCTCCTCCTACTTTGCATTTTAACTTGGAAATAACAATAGTAAAACACCAATCAATAGAAATACTCATAATTAGCTCAATCAAATTTTTTATAAAAAAATATATACTGCGAAGTTAATTTTGCAGAATTCTTTAATTAAAAGTTTTTATTTTATTTTCTTCACTTTTTCCATCTAAACTTTTATTTTTAGCTTCTGTTACAATTTATTTCTCAAATAAACAAATTCTTCTTAAATTTATTTTTTGTACTTTTTAAATTTAAATCAAACAATTTCTTATCTAAAATCATTTTTAATAATTTCAACAATAATATAAAATTTTAATTAAATTAAAATTAAATTAAAAAAGGACTCCCTCTAAAATCTAAAATTCACTTCTCCCTGTACATATAAATTATACGACATATATATTATGAACTGTGAGCTTTTCATATGAAAACTATATTTTTAGATTGTCCTCAAAATGATAGAGTCTTCAAGAGCCTTGCTCTGTATGATGATTCTCAAAACTTATCATATTTATTTCCTTGCATGATATAACCTAAATATTGTAGTTTGTGTGTTTTGATGTTTAATAATATTTCTTCTTCTTTTCCCATTATGTGCAGTACTTCCACATTTGATATTCGGTCTATCTACGATATCTTTAAGGTTCTCCTGTATGTTTTTTACTTTGACTATTTATGCCTCCAGTTCACAGAGTCATAAAATATAGTCCATAAAGAAGGACTGAAAAGGCATAGTATTCAACATTCTTATTTTTAATTCCAACTTATCCTTTTATTTTACTATTTTACTTTAGTTATTCTTGAATACATAATACTTTTTATTCGTATGAAGATATTGTAATATATTGTAGTGGGATTTTGTAAATTTACCTATCCTTCACAATCTTTTATTTACCCAGCTAGCTTTTTCAGTGGAGAACAAGAAAAAGACGCTCAGTAGTCGGTTCCCGTGTATTTCTTTGTTTGCTCTTCTTTTAAAATGATAACTAAAATAATTTCGTCTTCAAATCCAAACAAATAATTTCTCCAATAATAATTCTTCAAATCGTATTCAATTTCAATTAATGTAAATGTATTGCAAATTTTAAATAAAATTTTAATTTTATTTAAAGGGAACAAACTATCGATATTTGTCCTTATCCAATTCGACGAGTTATCAACATCTCTCACATTCCATCGTACAAATATAAGTTAAATTTTCCAATTTTACACCAAATCGAAATTTACAATTTCAACTGCTTCTTCCAAATTAACCAAATTAATCAAATGTACTACCGTTCGGTAGCCGCTCATAAAATTATCCAAATTATCAAAATCTCAAAAATTAATCATCCAAAAAGGCGCAATAATGCATTCGCATAAAATCACTTTATTTATATCAATCAAATTAAAATATTACTTACAATTTCAAAAAATAATATCAAAACTCAGCGGGCATACAAAAATCTTGCACCCGCTGTCGGCCATAGCTGGCACAAAAAGCCACGAATTTCGTGTCCTTGATTCCCACCTAGCAAATCTTACAATCCTACAACTCAATTACTAAAGCCAAAATTTCACCAAAATGCATAGGGTGAGTCGCAATCATTTTGAAACACCACAATATTTTGGTCTCTCTCTAATGCATTGAAATATTACATCTATCTTTGTCGGTGAAATTACGCTCTCAACTTTGCCATATGTCACTATAGTGACATACATAAATATATAAATATAAAATACATAAATATGTTTAAAAAATTTTTTAAATAGTTTATTGAAATAGGTTTTGGAAACCATGAAGGTTATGTACACGATTCACAAAAGAGACTGCCGCTCAACTACATCATCAAATAGCTAATTTTGAATAGGTAATAGGAAATTTTTAGTATTTATTATTTAGTTATTTAGTATTTTTATATTAATTATTTGTTGATTCAGCCAAATGTTATAGGAGAGGGATGGGATTATAATTAAACATTTTACGATAATACAGAAAGTGTATTCTTAAATTTTTAGCAATTTAGTCCATACTATCGGTTTCTATAGTTTTCGACGGGTTATTAGGAGTAATTATTCCCGTTCCCTTCTTGTATCTTAAACTCTTGTTATATTTTTATATCTTATATACTGTCGTGTTTCAAAACACAAAAAAACCATTAATTGATTTATTTTGTAAATAATTTTTGAAGTTCAATTTTATTACTTATTTATTTAAAATATTGAACATTGTATAAAATAGTGTGTAAGATTTTGCTGTGTAAATGAAAGTAGGGGAAGTTAAAGTGGGAGTACGATCAGCGGGTCGATGCAAGGACAACAAGGCGAAGGCCGTGGTGCCTGGCGGATGAAACGCCATACCCGAAATAATTAAAATTGGTTTTTAAAAAAATAAATAAGTTAATTTGAGTTGATGTTTGTTTTTTTATTTTAATTAAAGTGAAGTGCCACAAATTAAAAAGTGAAGAATTTGTGAAAATAGTCAATGTACAAAAAGTGCATAGCAACAAATTTGTTTGAAGCTAGCTGCATAACACCACATGCAAGGAGCGCACGTGAAGCCAATACCAGATTGCTAGGGTGAACAAAAGTGAGCTATTTTAATTTTTAATTTGAGAAGAGCTCATCGCTACAACAAAAAAAATGGATGCCCATTACATTTGGATTAATTAATTTGCAAAAACAAATTTTATATAAGATTTGACAAGCTCGATTACATGACATTTAATGGCGCTGACAACGTGGAGCTCGATTTAATGAAGTCGCAATTTAGACCCTGAGATAATAAAAATAATTGATTTGTGAAGAAAATTATTAACTAAAACAAAAAAATGGATGACCGAATAATGCAAATGCTACAACAAATAAGTAAAAAAATCGATGAGAAACTAGACGAAAAAAGCCCAGACATAAAAGCGGACATAAAGTCAGAAATAAAATCATTTAGGGCGGAAGTCACCACACAAAACGAGGAAAACAGGCAAAACTTTGAAAAATTAAACAGGAACCTGTGTATTAGTAACCAAAAGGGAGAACCGGAACTTAATGTGGTTAATAAAATAAATTCAGAGTCAATTATGGAGGGTGGAAAAAGTAAAAATGATAAAAAAGTTTTGAAAGAGAAGAATAAATTTAAAAATATGAAATTTAATAAAGTAGTAATGGTTAAAAATGAAAACTTTAAAGTTATTAGAATGTTTGCTCCACAAAAATTATTGAAGATGAGAAAAGTTTTAAAACGCTGCATTGAGTACGGAAATGAGATCAAGAAGACAAAAGGAAAAATTTGGACATTAAAGGAAAATAAATTAACGATTACAACTAGAAAATTAAAAACTGAACAAAAAGAAAATTTTGTAATTATACCATTAGAGAAGAAAATGAAGAAAAATATGGAAATTGGACGAAATTCAGTGACAATTGATGAACCAACCATAAAGACAAATTCAACAAGAACAAAGAGGACAAACAAAAATGGATCGGAGAGAAGTTTGAAGATTTGGAAAAGTAGGAGGTGGTTAAAATTAGAGCCGGAAATGTGGATACCAAAAAAGAAAATTTATTTATGGAAGTACCGACGAAGAAAAGAGGGAACGAGAGAAATTTGGAAAATTTGGTGTAAAATTGTAATGATTTGTTTATTTATAAAAATTTTTATTGAATTTATTTATTATGTAAAAATTTGATTTGATAATTATGAGTTTATTTTTGATTTATGATGATGATTTGAATACTTAAACGATTTATTTTGAAAATTTATTTAACTTGATTTTAATTTTGAAAAACATTTGATTATTTTATTTAATTGAAAATTTTGATTTGGTGTATTTATTTGTAAAACATTATTTGATTTAATTGAAAAAGTTTATTTTTGATTTGGTTTTGAAAACATTTATTTAACAACGGAAGAGATTTTTGATTGACCATTGTATTATACGAAAATTTGATTTTATTTGTGTAATTATTATTTATTTTAGAAAGTATTGGAAAATTTTATTTGTCGAAGCACGACAACTTGATAATTTTTTATCGTAAACACCTTGATTTACTCATAAAAATTAAGGGGGTTAAATGTCGTGTTTCGAAACACAAAAAAACCATTAATTGATTTATTTTATAAATAATTTTTGAAGTTCAATTTTATTACTTATTCATTTAAAATATTGAACATTGTATAAAATAGTTTGTAAGATTTTGCTGTGTAAATAAAGGTAGGGGAAGTAAAAGTGGGAGTCGGATCAGCGGGTCGATGCTAAGACAATGAGGCAAAGGCCGTGGTGTCTGGCGGATGAAACACAATTCCCTCAATTCTATTTAAAATTAATAATAGTTTAAAACAAATAAATAAATTAAATTAAGTTGAGTTTTTGTTTTATTTTAATTAAAATGAAGTGCCGAAGAATTGGAGATTGGCGGAAATTTGTGACAATTTGGTCAATGCAAAGGTGCATTACAACGCAACAAAATTTGTGTGACCAGGCGTACTTAAGCCAGATGCTAAAAGACACGTGCGCTCCAACACGACACTAACAAGCAAAAGTGAGCTATTTAAATTTTAATTTAAAAATTTAAAACAATTTGAAGAGTCTCTTGCTATACAATACAAAAATGGATGCCCAGTGATTTGCATTAATTAAATGGATAAACAAATTTTTATGAGATTTGCATAGATCATTACATTACATTTATTGGCGCAGACAACGTGAGGCACGAAAAAGCAACCTACTTTTAGACCATAAGATAATAAAAATAATTAATTTGCAAAGAAAATTTTTATAAGTTTTGCATAGTCAGGGACATCTCAATACATATTTTACTAATTTATGTATATTGTTAGTACGGATACATATAGCACATATTGAAATCATTTGTTAAAAAGGACCTCTGAAAGCGCAGATCTAAAAAATGATAAAATTTAAAACAAATAGGTCTTTGAGTTTTTAAAGAGAATTATAACAAAATTCATAGAGAAGGAGTAAACAAAAGGAGTTTTTTCCAATAATTTGTTACTATTTTATTTTTTTTTGCATTTATCGATTTTTTACTTTTTAAAATAAAGTAGTGATAATTACCCCCAATACTTTCTTGTAGTCGTAGTCTCTTATGCTAAGACCATTCACTTGTTAACAAAATCTCTCAAAACGATAAATATAAGATCCACGGATCTAGAAAAGCAGGAATCTCTGTTTTTAACTAAAATTTAAAGCAATAAAAATGCATTAAAACAAATCAATGAACCAATAGAATCGCGACACAAGCGATAAATTGTTAAATTTTCGTAGCTGTAAATTAGTGTTATAATGTTTATATTAATCAGGCAATCAAAAAAGAAAAAATCCAAACCTAATAAAAAAATAACCTCGTCAAATAGATAATCAAATTAAAAATTGAAAAAACGTACTAAATTACGTACCCTGATCCCCTAATAGAGTTTTCACTACATAGGTCACTACCGTTAAAAAAATTACCTAAACAAACCTGCGGTGCAATTCACATGCTAAAATTCGAGATTCTAGTAATTAACTATAATTCGTTGTAGTTGAAGTAAAAAAGTTAGTGTTTTAAGGACTTTTTTGACGATTAGTAATATTGCATCAACTATAAAGTATGAATGATAATTGATGTGTTTATACTAGAATAAACTTTTTAAATCAGCTTTGCTTAATGTGTTTAAATGTTTTCTTTCTCTTCGAGTTCGAAAATTTAATTTTTTACTCAATTTTTTTAGTGGACGATTACACCCTCTAAAACCAATTATTATCAGCTAAAAAAGCAAGGGTCTCTTATGTTTTAATGGTGAAAACTAAAAATATTTTTCTGCAACCTTGTATCTCCCAACTAATTTGTTGGCTTGGTAAATGTTTTGTATATTTATTTTTTACGAAGTAAACATCTGATTATCTAAATAAAACTTCTGTAAACAAACAAAAAAGACAACTTTTTCAGATTAATATCTTGCAAAACAAAGAGGTTTTTAAAGGTGGGTTGAAACTTCTAACTTGATAATAATAAGATGAGATGGTCAGCTTTTATTTACACTGTGCGTAATCTTGATTTAATTTTTCCGAATTAATTAAAAAGTTGAAATAGCGCTAGCACAAAAGCTACACCATAACTTTATTTACAGTGAACAAACATTCAATTTAATGAAAATTTTTTAGAAATTAGTAATTAGATATATCAGTGGAAAAGAAATCTAGAATCTTTATTGTTTAATTTGAAAACTGAGAAATTCTATAAATATATAAATTTAATTTGTTTTACTTAAGCAAAAGTTGTATCATCCCGGTTGTTTTAATTAATTTTATCTTCCAAACTCTAAAGGCATGTTTAAAATAAGTACTACAATGGAGAATAATTATTTAATGAATTAAATAAAAAAGCGTTTGCTCGGTTTTAAAAGTAAGAATGCGAGATCAAAGAAATGGCGCTTCGACAATGTTTACAAAAAATAATTAAAAATTAAGAACCTTGTTAAAAGTTTTTCAAATTATTTTTAACCTGAGTTGTGAAAATCATATAAAATCTATTTATTTATATTTTATCGCACGAAAAGTTTGTTTCCACGTTCTCGTATAATATACAAAATTGGCATTGTATAGGTTTACGATTCGTGGAGTGGAAATAATACAAAGTTTTAATTGTATAATCAAAATATAATGTTATTGTGTTTTAATAAAGTTGAAATTGCAAAATTTATTTAAAAAAGGGTTTTGCCGCCGTTGGTATATGGCATACTTAGTGAATATGCACGTAAGCATAAATTTAGGTTAAATTTGAAAGAAAATTTGTTGATGTAACTATCGAACTTGATTATTTCTCGACAAAGTTCTGCAATAAAACTCTTCGAAGCGCAAAGATACTGGCTGAGGCCTTCTTAAAGGGATCAGCTCCGTATTGGGCAAGTCAAGCATGCAAAAGAAAATATAAGGGTTTTCTCAGTCTTTTCTCTTTTCTTTGCTCAGTTTGATTTTCTTTGCGCTCAAAAGTGCAGCCAAACGTAATCTTATTATTGAAGACGCGAGCTTAGATCGTCATAAGCCTAAGACCACCACAAAAAATAAAGACTTAGTTTAAAGATCAAAAGCACTAAATCTATGCTTAATTTCTTTATTCGTAAAACACAAAAATAATTTTTACGATTTAATTGCTTCTTTTACATGTCAAAAATTATTAACGGTCGCATAATTTAGCGCTACACCTTACAAATTATAAAAGAATAAAATTTCTCGCATGGTAAATATTAATAAATTTCAATCTGTTTCGTTCAAATAATAGAATTAATTTGGAAAATGAAAAATCAATAATAAGACGAATATTGTGTCGCAATTAGTCTTAACTTATTTTAGTTTCTGTTGCTTTGTCAACGTCTCACAAAATCAAATTAAATTATTCACGCAATAAATTGTCCTGACAATTAATTATTTAAATAGAAGCTTATGTAAACTTTTAGTAATAGATTGTTGAGTTTACAATTCAACTAGTTTTTATATGAACCCAATTCAAAAGATACGAAATAATTAAATTCAATTATCTAAATTGCAGCGCAAGAGTAAGTCAAATAATAAACTAAACGATTTTAATATGCCAGAGTAAATAATAATGTAAAATATACGACTTTAGTTTAACAGTGGCTTGTAAGTATGCGACGTAAATTCATATTCTGTTATTTACCTAAATTGATATGGAAGAGACGCCACCTGTAAACCAAGAGTGAAATCCGTATTTACAAGAAATTTGCACATCTATACCGTATTTCAAGTAGATACGGAAGATGTTTTTCTAAAGCACAAATTACAGAATCAACAAAGCTTTTTCATTACTAATTCGTTTCAGTTATGTCAAAATTAAATCTATAGCAAAAACAGCAACAAGTTAGTTTAAACTCTAATTAATTATTAATGAAGTTCTTATATTCATCATATCTGAATGGTCCAAAGCATTTGAGATGAAGCCTATTTCAAAATTTGAGCAATGTGCTTTTCTATGCTGCAATTCTAGCATATTATGTTCTTAGTTACCCAATGTATATTTTGAGGCTCCTAACCAAGCATGAATTATTTATAGAAACCAGTAATTTGTGGGACTAAATTTATTAAGTTCTAATGAGACTTTAAATCAAAATTAAAGAATTTTAGAGAAAAGAATAACTTATAGAGTTGTTTATCGGATTACAATAACTTGAAATGTTTTCAACTTGCGAACATTAAAAGTTGAAAGCAGTTTTAAGTTAGTTTCACCCGAGCTTGAACACTTCGAATTGTGAAATATGTGAAAATTGCAAAACTTCTTACGATGAAAATTACCTCGTTTTGCCGGTCACTTAAAAGTACTCTATCTACTGCCGCTCTGAAAATAATGGTTTATCAATTTATTATGAGTTGTGCAATCACAAAAGTTTGATAATGATACATTTCATACTAGCAAGTTCCTTTGAGAATTCGATTGTTGGGTTGATTGTTTCTGGGCAATCTAAAAGTTTGCTTTTGATTTAAACTCAAAAAAAAAATACAAAAAACTTCACCGGAAACTGTACATTAAACCATTATTAAAATATATAACATTTAGAGCAAATTAGAGTTTTAAATTTTTTTTGCAAATAATAATGTATTTAGAATACAAACTACAGTTTACAGGTAGCTCCTGAAAATCTTTAAAGAAAACAAATATTTTTGAGTTTTTTTAAACCTTATTCAATTTAAATTATTAAAATTAATTTTGACACAGAAAGGTTGGAACGTAAAAAGAAAAGTTTTTTGAATGTGATTGAAACTGATCGATCATTTTCACATAAAGAGTTGAAAACTAAATATTTTTATGAAAACAAGTACAAAGTGCAAAGCTACATTGTTAGGGTAAAGCCTTGATCAAGCAAAGTTGTATTGTAAGGAGTTTGCAAGCAACAATAAAATTAAAATATTAAGGCGTCGAGATTAGATATTTTAACGTTTTGATGGTGAATGCAAACTCATGCAATTCAATATAACTGTCTGAATAAAAATCAAATTTTTAGCAATTTAATGCTAAAATTTTTTTTAGCATTTTTTTAATATTTAAATAAGCTACTTTCCTAACAGCTCTACTTTTTCTTTCACTTATTTGTCTACTGAAAAATTGCAGTTTGTAATTATAGCAATCATTTTTTGAGGTTACAAAAACTCAGGTATAATCTTAAAGTAATGTAAGATAAATGTGAAATTTTAATAAATTTTTATTTATTGCCAATCAACTACAATCACAACAAAAACCACGACGCGACGTGAGGAAGCCATAGAACGTCATAACATCAGACTACTTCCGATTGGTTTATTTTAAATTACTATTTAATTTAAAAAAATTGGAATGTTACAGAAGAGTGACGACCGCACAACCTGGACAAACTAGGAAACTAATCATTGTTTATAAAAAATTATTTTGAAAATAAACTATACTGTAGACCACATCACATTATTTTATTTCAATAGTTTAAGGGTTTGGCCTAAATATTAAAAAAATGTGAATCAAAGTGCCCAAACCACACTGACCTGTGACGTGATACTGAATATAATTACTTATATTAAATAATATAATGTCATGAATTTTTGTTTGACAATTCACAGAATTATTTTATTTTAATACAAAAAGTCTTCAGGGGGAAAGATTTACTGCTACGGGGATGAGAACCCAAAATTTTAGTTAAAAATTAAATAATATGTTGATTAATTCTAAAATAAACAGATTTTAGTTACAAAGTTTATTTCAAAATAAATGTTTTATTTGCCTGGAAATTCGTTGAACTAACTAGGTGTGATTAAAAAGAAAGATATTTTTAAACTATAGAATCCCCAAATGAGAGGACAATAAAAGTTAATGACTAGCAAGAGCTGAAAATGGTAAATCAATTAGAGATTAAAAAGTTAAAAAAATTTAAAGTGTTTGAAAATAGAAAGTGCGTCAAACTACATTAAATTGGTTTACCATTTGAACTTCGCGCTGCAAAATCGTCTCTAAAAGAGGACAAACTTGAAAAATTTCTAGCAATACGGCGTAAAGGAGAATTTGTTAAAACATTGCGGTACGATTGAGCAAACGAGAAAGTCGTTGGATAATTTGTAGCTCCGATAAAATTCGGACATTATTTGATAACAAAAATTAAAATTTTGAAATAATAAATAAAAGTGAATATAATTTACATAGAATGGACAGTGAGTCAAAAGAAGCTTCAGATCAATCACGAACAGTAGCAGAGATGATCAGCAAGGAAGACTAAATGCAGGTAACCAATAAACCACAACCAACATTTAACAGCATATGGTGAGAAAACTATAGTGTACGTACGTCATTAAAACTTTAACAATGAATACCGTAAAGTTAAAATTTTAAAATTTTTATAATGTCATTCAGTGATAACTTTCTAGATCACGTTGAAATAATTACTAATTAAATATTAGAAAAGTCTAAAAATATCGACTACATTTGAATTAAAAAATATTGAATTGTGGTAAAACTTTATATTGAAAATTTATAATAGTGTTTTTAAGTATTAAATATTAAATAGATATCATCGAATTTCATTGAAATTAATTAAAATTACTTAAGAGTCTCATCCTATAAAAAAATAATCTGTGTAACCCAGCAAATTTCACAGGAGGGTGAAAATTTATAAATTTATAAAGTTGGGGGCATATAAATCAAAAGTTAAATAAATACTTTACGAAAAATTTTATATTATTTTATATGCGGGCCCAACACCTGATTCTTCTAACATATTAAACTTCTTAATTCTTAAAGAATTAAAAAAAAGTTTAGAATAAGACCCAGAATTTTTTTGAACTTATAAGTCACCTTTATTAAAATTTCTGGGTTTTGCTGTAACATTATGGTGTTAAATAGATTAAAATAATATGGAAATAATACTATTCTATAAGTACTTTTGAACATTGCATGGTTTTTACAGAAACTGTATACCTATACAAAATACCCCATCACAATATTTTAAAGCAAGTGATTTCAATTTTTTGAAAATTATTTTTAGTAAATGTTTACAATAAGATTAACACATAATTAAAATATATTCTAAAGAAATCCTAGATGACTTGCAAATCCAGAGTTGCTTTTAATTATATAGTACTTATAAATTTCCAGATACTGTCAATGCCTTGTGAGAAAAATACAGTCAAAAAGCTTTGATGTACTTGGTTGAGGTATGATCTCACAATTACAAGTTATAAGTCAAATGTTCTAACCGCTTACCTTCAACTGTGTTTCATATTATGTTTAAAATTTAAAGCACATTCAAGTTCAGAATATTATTTTGACGGAATCTTTGAATTCTTAATGAATATTAACTAAAGTTAATTTGAAGTCATTGGCATATTCGATAGAAAAATAGTAATTTATTTCTGGTTTTCCTTAATTTTTAATTAGTCCTAATATATAGTTCATTTTTGTTGTTTTCTCAATAGCTTTCTAACGTGAAAAGATGCTGTTATTAAAATGTAAGATTATCTAAAATTTATAGCAAATTAGAGTTTTTAAAATATTGAATTTACTTGATTTTTAATGGATAAAAACATTTTACGCACAGCACAGCACGCAATTGCAAATTTGTATTGTAAATTATTTTTTCAAAAAGATTTCTAATGCTTACAATTTTTTTCTGTTTGGTATGTGCATTTATAAAGTTTTGCAATTTTCAATAGAGTAACATTTTTGTTAAAAAGGTTTTTACAGAAAATAAAATCCTTGTTATAATGTACCTACATTAAAATCTTTTAAAAAGGCGTAACATTAATGTAATTTCTAACAGACCCAAATTGAAAGTTTGAACGACTAAAATTTAAAAAGTTTTCATCGCGATCGGATAGCGTAGTTCTCGTGCGCCTTTTTTTGATAAAATACTGCAATAATTTTTTTATCTTAAACTCAAACAAGCAAATAATGTAGCAATTTTACAAATCTGCAAACTTTACGTAAAAAGTAAGTTTTGTTACTGATGGAAATAGAAATCAGTTTTTTGAGGAATTGCAAGAACTTTTTAACGGCTTAACCTACTTTCAATATCACAAGAAATTGATTATTTAAGATAATTAAATTGTGAACAGGAAAAGGGCAGATTTTAGTGAGTTCTTTAGAATATATTTGACTTATGTTATTATAAAAATAGAAAAGATTAAAATGTCCTCAAAACTCTCGAAGAGAATTAGTAGTATGAGTGCTGATTGTATGTATGTGAAAATTGTCTAACTACTTTTTGAATTCAGTGCTTTGATTTTCTATTTTTTTAAATAGTTTACAATATTATGCATTTGTTATGTCATGCAGTTTGTTTCCTTTGCTTAATACTCGAACACCGGGTTGATTAAGCGTTGTCTCAGTTTGTACTACCATTGGTACTAAATGAAACATTAGCAGTATTAAATTTTAATCTGTGAATATTTGAAGTATTTTAAGTTATCATAAATTCTTTAATTTATTGTCGCAAAATTTGTTATTCTTAAAATAATAAACTTTAAACTTGAAAAACTCTAATCACAATATGTTTCTCGTATCACTTATAATCTCTATCCCTAACAATAATATAGAGGATTTTGTAAATCTTTGGTAAGTATACTATTTGATAGATACTCTTTTTCTTTTTTTAAACTAGAGCTTAACTTATTTTAGATCTAGAGATATTCATAATGGATTTAAAGTATTTCCATATTACCGTGGAGCAAATTAGCAATAATTCAACATTACATCAATTTATTGTTTTCATATTTTATCTCACCCATTTTAAAATCATTTTTACTAACGACTAATTAAAGTTACCTTTATTAAATTTTTCAATATTGCTTTTTTAAGGAAGATAACTTTTCAGTTCATTAATATCATCAATCATTTTCTTATAGATGGGTGTATTTCTTTTAGGGTAAGCCAGGTTTACGGATAAAATCAGATTTTAATGACTTCGTATAAAACAATCAATAAAATAACTTTTTTGATCTGAATATAATTGATCTCAAAATATGGATTAAGAACATATTGATTGTAATACTTTAATATTTTACAGATTTCCTGAAAATATATAAGTAGTTTTGATTTTAATATTTTAAATCTTGATTTACTTAATTTTAATAAACTGTCTCTTAGCTTTGCAGGTATGAGCTGCTTTCTGATTACATTTTCGTCTTTTGCAGCAGAATCGAGGTGCTTCTAATTAGCCATTTGTTTACTTTAAAATCTTAAATCTCAAGCACCATGCTTTATACCTGATTAAAAGGCGTTTGTTTCAAGACTTATTGATTTCAATTTACACCGAAAGCAGTTAAGACGTTAGTGACATGACGTAAAGATTTAATTAAAATTTACTTTTTATCTAAACAGAAAAAAAAAACCAGACCAGAATAGCTAATAGAAAACTAAATCGAATGGGAAAGTTTATATTTTGTTGCCAATATAAATTGACGATTTACTACACAAAAATCACCAATTCTGGAAGTAGCAGAACCTTCGTTACGGAAAATACTTTAGATTATACCCGGTGTTACTGTCTTCTTAGCCTTCTTTCTACTAATACTTTTTGTTTTACTTTTCATCGCCTTTTGTCAATGCCGATCTCTAGAGCAATTTTTAAAAGCTTTTCTTAAATTCCCTTGGATGTTGTTATATGGAAGTTATCTTGTAATCGATTTTCACTTTAATACCATTTTATTTCTTATAACAATACAATAATGAGTCATTTTATGGATCATAAAAAATGTACGTAGCAACCCTACACTGCAAACGCTCTAAAAACAATAAACGAAAAATGAATATGGATACAATTTAATTTCCTATGAGAAGGTCCGTGACGACACATATTTTCTTTAAAAGTTTGTCGCAGGAAACTTTTGCCGTATTACCTAAATTTCGAAGACGAATTCTGTATTAAATAGCTTGCATTTTGTACTGTTGCTATTTTTCTTTTAGTTTTTTAAGAAAAGGTTTTCCTATTGTATTTTAAAGAAAACTGCAGTATAAATTAAAATTCTTCGTAATACATAAAAATTTTAATTTTCTTCTTATTTCAACAGAATTTAAAATTTTATTTATCTCTTCCTTTTTTGGTGGAAATTTTTCATTGAATATAATTTTTAAGATTTTTTAGAGAAATGTGAGACCCAACAATAAAAGTAATTTATACACTCAAAAGTAGAAATTTATGTTTCTATTAAAAGCACTATAGAAGTTCATATTTTAAGTTAAATCGAGCAATACTAATAGCATACCTACAATAAAACTTTTGTTTTAACCCATACACTTTTCTTTATTTTGTACCGATTAAGAGGTCATAGAAAAACTTTCCTTTCAATAATACAAACACAATGTAAGTTTATTGGTGATTATTATAGATCTAACGTAAGTGCGAAAAAATTATAATAATATACTTATAGAATTATTGTTAAAATTCAAGAATAATTTAATTGAAATAAATAATTATTCTTGTCTATTTTAATAATAAGTAAACAATCAAGAAATAAGCAACTTGGGAATGTATAAATTATTTACGATTTGGGTTTATTGCCAAAGTTAAACCGAGACCAATATCGATTTCAAATTAAAGTTAATTTGCACTATGTCCAATGCAACAAAGTTGTTTAAATTGGATTAAGTAGAATTAAACAGTCCGTTATAAGATTTGTGTATATTTGTTGAAAACAATTATATCAATCGAATTATTCCAGCTATTATTGGGTCACCATAAATAACTTAATTTGGAAGAGCTTTACACCTCTATTGGTTGAATTTTGCCATTGATAATTTGGTACACAAACTTGGAAACCTAATTGCTAGGAAAAGTTTCTAAAGGTAACTTGAAAGTTTCCTGCAGTCGAACGACTATAATCCTCATTATTTGGTTTAGCGATATAGGATCTTTATCAACAAGTTAATTTTATACGTTTAATAAAATTTATCAAGCATTTAATTGGCTTTTTTATGCAAAACTTTGCAAGCATCACATAAATTACTTTAAAACTTTTGCTTGCTACAATGAATTAATTAAATTGCATTTGTACGAACAAACATTAAATAGAACAAAATGGAAAGTTATTTTTCTTTCTTGAAAAAATTGTCCGACTGATATTTAATAAATCGCTTCTGTTTGAGAAAGTCAAAAATCAAATTGATATTTAATTTGGACGTAAAAACACATGGCGTAATTCAGAAAGATTTAAGCATTGATTGATTTTTTTTTATTTGCTTATAGAAACTGACCATTTGTAAATTTACTATAAATAAAAAAAACATTAAAGGTAAAAAAATTGTAGCCAGCAATCATCATCTATTAAGTATGGACGTCATTTACTAGACCACAATGATGTGCTTTTAATCTTACATCTATCCAGCCTCTCTTGTAACGCGAAGTCCCTTGTATAAACTCTGTTACATCCAGATAATATATTAGAACTTCATTACTTTGATTACTTAGGTTAAAACGCTCTTGTATTATAAAATTAAATTTTCTAAAAGTTTCTTTAAATTAAACCGTTCTATTTGTTTTATTTCCTAAGCAATGGTTTTGTGAACAAATATTGTTTACTAGAGAACAATCAAACTATTTTAAATCGCAGATGAAGTGTTAAACTTTGTATTATTAATCAATTTATCGTTCAGTTTGTTTAAAGTACGGGTTTATTTAGTTTGTATGTACCTACCTATTCAAATACCCTTTTATTTGCTTTAACATTTTATAATATACTATGGAATACTAAATAAAGGAAATTTATTTGATTCTATCTGTATACTAAAACGTAAAATAAACTAAACAAATTAGTCTGTAATTATGATTCCTGGTTTTCATCAAAAAATAAAATTTGATGGCAACGAGCAAATCAATAATATGGTTAATATGTAATCCTTGAGTAAACTATGTTAATTTGAACTATTGAAATGCCATAATATGACATTTGACTTGAGACTTGCTTTTAATTTATTTGTTTATTTGATTTTCAATCGCTTCTTTTCTGTAAGCAATATTGCACGTCTATGGATATTTTAACTTATAGATACTTGTCAATCGTGGAATAACCAATTCAAGAATTTTATAAAAGAAAGTTAATAACACAATGTTACCTTCCTTGACGACTATACTTAAAATTGCATTAGAACATCATTAATTCATGGAGTTCCACTTGTTCTAAACTTATCGTAACCATCAAACTTTTTTGAAATGTAGTCTACCGTTATATAGTAAGTTAAGAAATTGAATGTTTTCAAATGCTACATGACTCTTTATTAATTTTAGGTGTCAACTACGAACTTAGTCTGAACTTTACTGAATTCTATGGTTCTCCTCCAGTGTTAATGTTTACTGTATCCATTACGAACGATTGACTAATCGCAGTATATTCAAAATAATCTTATACCTCTGGCTGATCGATAATATTGCAATATCTAATATAAATTATATTTTCGTGTTTTTGCATTTAATAAATATAATATGAGGAAAGAATAAAATTGTAATCAATAGCATTATTGCAAAATAAAAACAAGAACAACAACAATCGGTGAAACATTTTTTAACTTAATTTCAATTCTTCCTATAAATTGTATAAGTTACAGTTGTAATCATAACCGACTGGCTTCCACTACTAAAGATTTTGTTTTGTTTTGATTTTGTCACTGCTTTTATTTTAGCTCTCAACGTGGGGCTCAAAGACGGTATGACAGGAAAGAAAATACACAGTAAAACTTTAACATGATAAATTTAAAGAATATAATACATTATAACATCTAGCTAAAAAATTAAATTAGAGAATTCGAGAAAAGTTAAGCCTCAAAATAAATTAAATTATTTTTGATTAATGATAAAAATGGAAATGAACAGACGATTTCAAAGAAAAATACTTAAAAAATAAATGGTAAGTGCATATAACAAATTTAAATTAAATGAACCTAAAAATTACGGATTTTGTTTTAACGATAATTGGAAACTTGTTTTAGCAATGTGTGTGGAATATACACACTTTGAAAATGTATATTTCAAATAATGATAGAAATTTTCAGGTATTCGCCGGATGAGTTCGAAAAGTGTCAAAAAAATTATGAATCAAGGTTACTTTATTGTAGATTTTGGTTTTTAATTTTTAATCACAAAATTGTGATACAATTTGATTTTGACTATATAACTAATAGATAACTATCACAATAATAATTATTGATTGATACCAAGATATCAATATCCACAAGATTAAGGAACAAGTTTAATGGGAAAATTGAATTTATAGTAAAAACTTTTGAAATGTTTTTTAATTTATTTAAAAATAATTTGATGTAATGTTAATATGAAGTGAGTCTATCTTTGAAAGTAGCGGAAATGTATGTCAATCAATTGACAATTGAAATACAAAAAATTTCATATGAATGAAAAGACGAAAATGTTTTGTAACTAGATTATATGTATAATTTGGGTTGATTTTATAAATATTTAAATAATGTTAACGATTGGTAAATAGATTGATGATATTATAATTTGTTATGTGTATAAATAATATGATATCCTTATAATTTGTAAACAATACTGTAATAATATTATATAAACGCAAATATCACATTAATTTGGACAAATATAATAATTAAAAAAATATTTTCGGGAATTTTTAAAAATTAAAATTAAAGGGGGCGATGAAAGTAAACAACTGTGAAAAAAGAATTTAAAAAAATCAACTATATAGTAATTATTAATTAAAAATAATAATATTATTAATATAATAATTAAGTAGGTATAAATTTCTATGGCATGATAAAATATTTCATGTATAAGCTACAGCTGTACTTTTCATGAAAAATTTATTTATTATAAAATTAACTTCAACTAACGCAAAAAGAGTTTTTCTCTCTGTTTAGTTTTAAGACCCCTTATTTAATATCACTCGTCCTTAAATTAAATTTTGTCTTAATTAAATTTCTGTGTCATGTAGGTTTCTTTTATTACTGTGATCAGTCTTCAAGCTTAATGTTTATTTCAAAAACAGTAAATACTGTTTAATTAAGTTCAAGATGATTGTGAAATGTGAACCCAATAGAAAGAAATTAGAGATAAAGTGACAGATATTAAGGGTGTATAATTTATGCAAGACTTTAATATTGATATTGTACTGCCTACTTTTTATTGGGGTTGTCTTACTTAAAACACGCATAACTAAAGTCTACATCAAATAGCCCCCTCTTGATAGAAAGAAATCGGAGCTCGGTAGGCACAACCGCGGCAAAGGATTTGCGATTAGTCCGGTTTGTATTTGGCGAGAAAATAAACCGTCCTAGACACATTATTAGTCTTTGACCTTATCATGCTTTACGTAGCTCTTCAAATAATTTGACGTATAGTTTTAGTATAAGGGTCAAGTATCTTACGATCACAAATACCAACCCGAATATAATCAAATTGGATTTTTCAAATCATAAACTAAAAAACAACGCCTATGCCTTATTCAATTAAGGTTTTTTATTATTTTTGTTGTTAATTTGTTAGACAAAGAAAAATGAAAAAAAACAGAAAAAGAAAAAAAAAAGATGAAAATTGCACAAAGAAAACCGATAAGAATCGTCTGTTGAATTGACTGCTTTGATGAAATTCGTATAAACAGAATTTATAACATCACTGCGCGATGTAGTTCTTTTACAGAAACGAGTGTTTTCTAATTTACCGAAAACATTAAAGTTTCAAATTTTTTGCCTCATTTTAATGAACAAGGTTCAATTAAGTTAAGCTTAAATTGGGAATAGTTTATTTAGTTAGAGAAATCTACAGCATGTCGATGTTAGCCGGGGGAGAGCCGCCGACCGAAGAAATATCGTGTTTCGAACCTGAAATTGTTGCTTTATAATTGAACCAGTGATGACCCCAATCACTGATGTAGACAAAATAAAGTTAAATAAAAAGTTGAAAAGTAAAAATTACAGAATCTCGTCACGTCACATGTAACTTGCTACTCATACAAATGTAAAAATGCGAGTTAATAAGTTTTCCAGAAGTCAGCTGCTTTCGAGTTTTGAATTTGCAAAGAAAGTGGAACTACTCTGGAAAGTGGTTTTTATTATAGTACCTATAACAAATATTTCCTGTTTGAGTTTCTTGTATTGAGTAGTAAATAGTAGAAATAGTTTTCTTTTGAGAATATCTGATTGCAAATGTAGTTAAAATCAATTTATTTCAAAAAGTTGAACAGCAATTTAAGTAAATTCTACAACTTTGAACTTAATTCAAAAATGCTTTCATCCTTAAGTTTACAATTCTGATATACACAAAAGTGCTCTTGTGAATGTGTCAAACCGGAAACATTTCATTACGTAGTTTCACGATTTGTACATTCAAGCACGTTGTATGGTACCTATGCCTCTGTTTGTAGCTCCAAGTGCTACTTAGAATCTCAACAAGCCGAGATGAGTTTTAATAAAGAACCAGTAGTAGGTTTGCGAAGACGTTATGAAAGCACACGTAACTATAGGATTAATTTATAGCATTTAATTTTGAAATTTTTGAACATGTAAAATACAAGCACTTAAATATATTAACACTCAAGTCGTAGAAAATTCGTCTCCGAATAAAGATTTAATTAGTACTAAATAGTAATAACATTAAATGAAAAAATATCATATTAAGTAGCAGTAATTACGAACCATTTTGTAAATCTTCTAATTGTAACAAGAAATACTTAATTCGTTTCGGTGAGACAAATGTGAAATTCAAAGCGGGAGCGGAAGAATATTAAGGGTTGAAGAGAAGGAAGCACAATCTCATTAGAGAACAACTGGGCGTTCTCTTACAACCTCTCTCGTCAACTAATTGAAACTTTTTTGTATTCACAGTAATCGATATTAAAAAATGTAACAAGACGTTTCTAATTTTATTATCGAATTTGTATAAGATTCAGAATTAATGATGCGGTATGAATTGGGTTGGTAGAATCGATAAACGCTATCTAAATATAAGTTCAACTAATGAACCCGAAGGCCAATTTTCAAAATATGTTTGCTCTCTGCTATTGTTATTACTTACTAACAATTTTACATCGCAATTGTTTCAGTTTACAAATTTACTAAAACATTAGTATTAAATTACAAGCAAATATTTTGTTATTCTAAGTCTGGGTATGTATACTCGAATTCAAATATTTCAATCTTAAATTTTTTTTAAACGAAATATTAAATCAGGCTGAATAACTGTTTTTTTCTAAATAAAATTGCTATCAAACTTTATAGCATTAAACTTTTGATTTAACGTCCGCTGTCCTTAATATTTCAACAAAAAAGTTCTTTAACATATCCTAACCTACAATTTAATGCATGAGTGACCCGATTTTATTGGTTATGGATGTTATAGTATGTATATTATTCATAGTATATCCTATATTTTTTTATGAAGTAATTTTTCGATAAAGTAAGCCTTTCTGATATTATAATTATATAACAACAATGAAAAATATGGCTTAAATCAAATTAATATTTTTAGAATAAATTGTTAGAAAAATTTACTTGATTAGAAAATAAATTATTCCAAGGCATTTGTAAAGCGCACTAAGCTGTTTTCATATTCATATTGCTTAATTTTTGCAAAGTATAGTAGTACGATAAGCAGTTTTTCGAGAAACCTTATCAAAATAATTGCGTATCTACAAGGAATTTTCTCAGCTATTTGTAATAAAGCTTGAATAATAGTAGGTCCTTTTAGTAATATCTCAAGTTACTTTATAACTTAAGGACCAAAAGATTCTTTTCACATATTTATCAAAACGATTTCACACTCTACGAGACATATTTTATCATACATAACTTTGAAGTTAACGTAAGAAAATTTTTAGAGAAAAAATTAGAATGCGGGTTTTGAGGTAAGATATCAAAAGTTAAAAAGCATAAACATATTTATATAAATTATTTTAATTGATGTAGATTTTTTGTAGACATAAACAACAAAAACAAGTACTAAATAAAATATTCATCATATAATAAATAACAATTAAAACGTTGCTCAATGTTCAGTTTCGTGTAACTAAAATTGGAATCGCTATTTGTAATCCCTACGTACGAATAGAGAGAATAATTAATTTGTAAAATAAAAAAAGTAGTATTTGTATTGCTCTGTGTCGTAGTATTCTCCAATCTAAATATAGCTCAACAAATAACCAAAGAAGACTGGTATCAACACTGATATATCTACTTAATAGTAAACTGAAAATCGACATCACTAAAAAATTTAGTCCTATTAAATTCTACAGAAGTAAGAGTTTTCAGTTATTGCACCTTACCCTCGATTAATTAAAAACAATGCTTGTGCCAGAAATAATAATATGAAAATACTTTTATTTTAATTAGTGATCATACTTCGTTCATTTGGCTAAATAATTTAAAAGATCTGACCACGCTTAAGTAAATGGTGCATTACGCTAACAATTATTTGATTACATGATCATTAAAATGTAATACCTAGTTTTCCATCCAGATCAGTAATTAAAAAATTAATTTAAATTTTTTTTTCCTGGTGACCAAATTTTCGAAGTTGCTTGTTTTTCCTTCAAGTTCTCGAAAAATCTGAGAGGCGATATAGAAGTTCATCCGAACTGAACTCAATTAATTTCTACAAGCAATTTTAGAAGTTTAAAGAAAACATTAGGTATTCTTTATTGAATGCTTATTCCCGAGGATTCCAGCTTCTTATTGACTGCTTCTAGACCATTGAACGAACTAGTAAATTTTGTTCTTTGTAAAAATAATATATAAATAATAAATATACTTGTATCAAATTGAAACTGCATAGACTGTCTAAGCAGCTGTTACTTGTGCATCGTTTGTGTATTATATTGGATGTATGTAGATACCTACATATTGAAGTATAGATCTTCAATAATGGTAGCCAATATATTAATCCTATCGCACTGTTACAAATTTAAAGCTTATAACGGCAACTTTTAGAATATTTATTTTTGAAATGTAATTGTGTAGTATATCTTGAAGGTTAAATTAATGAATATAACGCTACTTGATGTTTTTTCTACATAATATTTGCTAAATATAATAATGTAAATAACTAAAAATAAAATATACTTAGATGGGATTTCTGGTGGTAGTTAGTTTTGTTCTCAAATATTTTCATTATAACAGTGGCTGCTGTTACCGCTGGTCGAGAATCAAGTAGAAACTAGACATTCCGGGTTGGAATTCGAGACTTCACAAGATTTCTTAGCTTATAAGCCTTCCGGTGGACAGTAACAAATTGTGGTTGCAATAATTTACGGTATAATTTATATCTACTACATTCATAAACTTATAGGAAATCTTGAGGTTTGAAACAACAATCTCGTTGGCAAAGTCAACTTTATAAGCATAGTTATCATTCCGTGTCTGTAGAAATAACGCAAGGTAGTATTATTTTAACAAAATAAAATAAATTTTGTTTTCCATCAACATATAATATTTAACACGTTTCGATCTCACACGGCCATGGACGGAATGTTTTTGATAAACGGTAGGTTGTTCTAGATAAAAAAGGAAAGCTAACCTACATCTGGTGTGTTATCAACGAAGCATTTGATACCTCAAAGATGTTGTCAGCATTTTATGAAGGTAATACGGTTTAAGAAATTGGATGTACCTATTTCGTTGGAATTAAAATTCATGACTACTATATTATAGCAGTTCAACATTTTACTAAACGTGCGTTTTGGGGAGGGTATGGAGATCGTTGTAAATAAATAGAGGTAACTAACGATATCTGACATAATAATAATTATAAAATAATAAAATTAAATTATTGAAAATACCAAGTATACCAAATGAAAAATTTGTACTGTAATTTTTTTAAATCTTCGTAATTGACAAGTTATGAGTTTTACTTAAGTTTGCTTGACTCACAATGTAATTTAGACGTTGAATATATAGTTCGTGATGAAAATTTGGTTTGCTGTAAGCACACAAGATTAAGTTACAATGTAATGATCCACGCCGCATGAATTAGGTTCTAAATTGCTTGCAATCTTATCTTTAAAACATACCCAAACTTTAACAGTCCAACTTCTATCATCAGATTAGATCGGTCGAGGATTATTAGCACCAAGAGGTATCGTTACACGCAAAGTATTTTTAACACTTTCCACAATTTGAAACTTCATTTAATGTCTTTCATTATGATTATAATTACGGAAACAAAAAAGAAACTATAAATTTAAATGATTTAGGATACAAAAGCGGCATTTAAAATTTGCATAAAAAGTTTAAATCTATTTCTGTTCTCAAAATTTAGTTATGGTAGGTAAATAATGGAATTATAATAACAGAGTAGGATAACAAAAATTCAGAAATTACTGAAATAACCCGGTTGACTTTATCAAAACGTCAAGTTTTTGGTTTGACACATAGCACGCAAATTTCAGATGAAAAAATATGTTGAAATAAAAAATTTATAAATTATATTTTATGTGGTGTTAATATTTTTTTATAAATTACTACATTTTCTTTTCAACTGAAATGTAATCATTTATTATACCTATGCAAATTGTGTTCAATTCACATGCAAGCATGCAACTATTAAATTAATATAACTAAAATACCTGAAAGTAAGCCAGGAAACAGTTTGTTTTCTATTCTTATTTTTCATTGCTAATAAACATTATTTTACTTCACAATATGCATATTTATGTATGAATGTTTTTTTCTCGCAATTTAAATCATAACACGCCGGAGTTAAAAATAAAAAGTAATAAGCAAATATTAACGTTAATTTTACATCAAAATATAGCTCGCCAATAAGATATTTTAAAAATAACTAAATTTGCAACAAATAACGTTAAAAACCCGTTAATTCGACCAACATAATTATGCATACTAGATATGGTCATGAATTTTTTGATCACGTCAAAATAATTTGTGTTTATGATGTTTAGTCAGTAACTGAAACTAAAGATGTAATGCATTATACAATTTATTAAACAATTTGTTGTACAATTTTAAGCAGAACGCATTTAGAGCGTCTGCGCTTTGCTCACCGTTGTTCTACAGAATTATATGTATCTGATCTATCTGAAAGTTATTTTCCCACTGAAGTAATGTAAAATTTTTTTAAATAATATAAAATTTAATATATATATTGTCGTGTTTCAAAGCGATTCTCACCCACCCTGTGCATTTTAAAGAAAGTTTTTTGTTTAAACGGTTTGAAGTTGTAGGATTGTAAATTTGAGAGGTGAGGTCAAATGACAGAAAATTAGAGACTTTTTGCCAAGGGTGGCTGCACGAGCCGGTTGGTTGTGCGATTATGGCTCTGTGCAATTATTAAGATTTTTTGATTAGAGTTTGTGAGTGATATTTTTGGATTTTTTTTGTTTTAAATAAAGTGCTTTTAAGCATTTGTATTACGGTGTATTTTTTGATATTTTGGATAATTTAGATATTTTTGAAAATTCGCTACCGAGCGGTGGCAAAGCGATTGATTTGATGGATTTTGAAAAAGAGTGGTTTGAATTATAATTTCGATTTGCAATGTTTAAAATTGGAAAGTTAGAATTAAATTTATAGGAGTGAACGTGTGAAATTGATAAGCCGACGAATTGATAGTGGGAAATCAAAACTTAGATTCCTTTCTAAAATATTTAAACTTTTACGTTGAATTTAATTTGGATTTAGATTAACGTAATTTTTGAAAATTTATTTATTTTTTTTGGATTAAAAAACTTTTTTATTTTGAAAACGCTAGAACCCTTGCCCTAAAATTATCCTAAGTACCCGCAATCCAAGGCTAACCGGAGGCAAAACAACTAATTAAAAAATCTCTATAAAAGTTTTTCATATCAATATTATATTACTATTTAATCAAAAGGCAGAGCCCTGGGCTATTAACTGTTGGAAAATAGTTTTTTTTTTATAATTTTTAAATCACCAACTGTGTTTATTATTTATTTCGTTCTATTGTTAGCGGATTAAATTATTTATTTATGAAAACCACCTTCACAATATTTGTCGTTTAATTTTATCGTAAATATAATTTTGTACAAAAAATTTAAATACATTACAATTTTTATTAAACAAGCATTTTTTCTTCACAATTATAATAACAAGCAATTTTATAATTTATTGTCTCGTTGCTTGTTGATTTTAGCATTACTAGTACACAGAAAAGTTCTCACGCACTCATCGGAAACTTAAGATTGATTTATGAAGATTTGAATGTTTTTGTAAACACTCTTGACTCTCAACAACTATTACGTTTTCTTATAGACGCAATCCCTAGAATAAGAATTTTTAGTTTAATGAATTTAATTTTACTTTTTTCACATAATATATTATAATATGCAATTTCTTGAGAATTCCCTGAAGAATTATTTTTACTGCCCTGGCGTTCATTTAATGACACTTAACTGTCGATCGTCTTGAGTATGCATATAGCTGTTGTTTAATTATTTATTTTGGATTAATTTTAGATGTTGTTTTAACAAAGTTTAAATCTAAACTGATTTATTTTTATTCATACTTATAAATAACCGTCAACTATTTACACAAATATTTTTTTTCCACTACTAGTCTTATAGGCTACCATTATAACGTAAGCTAATCGCTTGTGAAATGACTCATTTTCGACTAGTGGTTAATAATTTTTTCATTATTCACTAGTGGTTAATAATGAACATATTGATATTTTTCTATAGTTTGGCAATTATTTATAAGGAAAATTTTGTTAAAAAACGATTTTGTATAACCGGGAGATTCTATTTAATTGCATTTAAACTATTCAAAACGCTTTTTTAATAGATTAATTTCATTTTAAATATTTTTAAAAACTCGAAATAATTATGACAGCAAGCGAAAGCGCCGCCTCTTATTAATTTAAGAAACCACTATTTATACAAATTATTATAGAATCATTACAAATTCATTAAACGCGAAAATTCACAAGTTTATTGAAAAATTTCAGTATTTTAAGACGAAGAAGTGCTTAAAACAATGCTTTTGTATAATTTTGGTGATGTATTCAAACAAAGAATCTCTTAAAATAATATTTATTTATAAATTCTATTTTTTAGGTTACAAAAATAACAACGAACTAATTTTGTTTGAAATTAACGGAAATTATAAATTTTTGAATTCATGAATAATTGAAAATTTATTTATAAAAATTGTAGTTAATTACACAATTATTACAATTCATAGTTATACCTGACGAAGCCAAATTTAACAATGTAGAGGTGGTCGAAGAACTTGTGGTGGGTATATTAATTTCAGTGTTGGTGAAAGTATTTGTTTCTTCAATTGTAGGACCATACGATGCAGATGTTGAAGGTATTTCAACATCGTTGGGAACATGGGATGTAGTTGCTGACGGTTTTTGCACCATAAGTGCGATACTTTTTTTAACTGCCAACGAATCTTCTATGTAACCTTCGGCGACAGTAGATGATTTCCAGCCTCCGTGCTGTTTGAGCTGGAGTGTATTACCACCGTTGGATGCCAATATAGTGGCTGACGTTCTGCGAAAGCTGTGACCCGTGTACAATTGAACATTTTCCAATTTTAAATACATTGCAATTCTTTTTGGCATTTGCCCTATTGTATTATGCCCAATATGTTGTCTTGTTGCTTTGCCATTTCTTATAGAAATAAACAATTTTTTCATATCTATGGCAGAACAGATTTTTAAATATTTTAAAATTGTTTGCACCCAGAGTGCCTCCATCACTACAAATTTTCTAGATGATCCATTTTTACTGTTTTGAATAGTTATAACTATCATATCATCTTTTATGACTACATCCGACAATAAAAAATTACAGAGTTCATCACTTCTGCATGCTCCTGCGACACCAATTACAAGGACTGCCTACAATGATAATTTATTGTTAGTTTTTTAAACATTAAATAAAATTTTTTTAACAACATTTTTTAAACAATTAATAAGAAAAACCTACCTTAGTTGCAATATAACATTCATCAGGTGCCTCTGTGAGAAATTTTGTTATTTCTTCGTGGGTAAAAACTAATGATTTCTTGGCTTGATAATGTTTATTTTGACATTTTAAAAATGCTATTAATTTAAAAAATTTTGCTATATCTATATTTTCTTTTAACGAAAGAGTTGATTTTAACATTGAATAGTGTGACCATAAAGTGGAAGCCTTTTTATCTTTTCCGTAGTCTTGGAAATATGCCAGAAGTACATTTTTAGAAATGCCAGTGACGTTTTTATCCTTGCACCAACTTTTGAATGAAATATACACTTTCATATAAAGATCTTTTGATTTCTCAGGTAGTAGATTTTCTGCTACTTGTTTAGCCATATTTCGAATTTCGGGCGGCGTACAATTTAAATTTTCACTATCCATTTTTTAAAGCAGAAAAAACTCAGCGATAATTTTCAAAAACTAAATTTGACAACAACTACTGTCAAATTAACAAAACAAAACAAAATTTAAGTATAAAATACGAATTTCATTTTTATGAGTAATTTTTTTTGCGCGCGATCGATTTGAATTTTTGCTTATGTATTCCTAGTGATAATTCAGTAGGGGGGGCTTGGTGGGGGGGGGGAAATTTTTTGCTCAGTTTTTTGATATCTAGCACCGTTCTTAAGTTATTACGAATTCAAGAAATAAGTCAAATAAACAAAACTGTCATTTGAAATAAATATTTTAAATTTGAAAATTTTTTTATTCACAAGCATTTAAAATGATGCCAATAAACCTAGTAGTGGAAAAAATCGTATATAAACCACGGTTGTGAAGACCATTATAGCCTACGCGCCTTATATTCCTCGGTGCTTCGCACCTCGGAATATAATCTTGGCGCTATGGCTATAATGACAGTCTTCACAACCTTGGCCTATAATATACTATTATTCAAATCTATTTTTATTTGTTCTGTAAAAAAATTTGTAACTTAAATACTAAGTAATAGAGAAATCGCGGATACAAGCTATATTTTTTTTGGTTTCTGAAATCTCCAAAAAATTTAGATCTCGATTGCCGATATACTCATTGAAATTCTCTCTTATAAGTCTTTCTTATAAGTAAATACAAATAGCGAGTTATAACTTATTTAGTTAAAAATGCGAGTATGTAAAGAATTATATTGGAAATCCGGAATAATTCCCAGACACCTTAAGTAGACCGTACAACGTCTTTGGGTTGGTAATAACTGTATGAACTAATCAGAGGTGCGAAAGAAAATCAATAGAGATGACGTAATAAGTTTAAAAAAATTTTATTTCTTTATTATGTTGACAATAAATCACCCAACCATGGGTGCAAAGAAGAGAATATAGATGCATGATCCTATAGAGTAAAAGTGTCAAATTTGGTTTATAATAAATTCCTTTAAACATAAAATAAGTAGCGCAATAAATCAATCTAATAATCGTTAACCCACTCGTGCTCTAATTTTTCTAACTTCAGGCTATCAACTTTTCTCATCAAATATTTTGAAACTATTTTTGATATTCGATAATATATATGATATTTAAACTAAAATATTAATACACACTGTGAAATTTAGTTCGAACTGTTTTATTCAGTGTATTTCGATCTCTCTTAGAACATTGTATTAATTTTAGATGTCTTTATTATGCAGACTATGAATATTTTTTTGGGTTTGTAATAATAATGTGCTAGCCAATCAAAAGTGAAATATTTAACTGTATCTATCAAAAAATGTGTTAAGCTAAAACAGACAATATTGTTCAAATCCTAAAATTAAAGTTTAGAAATGCAGGAAATGTAGTTCAAATCTTCATCAGAATTTTGTTTTTTATAAGTTTTCTATTCTTGCGCAACTTGTTGACGAAATTTTTCTCTAATTTCGTGCAATCATGTTCTGTAAATATTCCAAGTTGAATTTCAAAATTCATGTAGTCATGAACTTTGGTATATATAATACTATATATTTTCAACAAGGTAAATGACACTGCTATTACAAGTAATTACTATTGTTAAGTAATAATATTGTTTATTATAAATAATCTTTTCGAGCAAGACCTGAAATCAAGATCGCCGTCCAGGAAGTCTACGCTCTCGCCGTATGATACCCTAAATTTGAATATCTCTTGAATATTAATCGGACTGGGGATAATTCACTGGTAAAATAAGGTCTGAGATCTGCTCTGTGCAAGATTAACCAGTACTTATCAAAAGTAGCAAATGCTACGGGCTCCACGACTTTGGGGTCCCGCGTCCAAACAGAATAAAGATCAAAATTTAAATATTCTGCACGCTCGTACGGATATTCAAAAGTTGGGATCTGTCAGAAAATAGGACCCACGATTTTCAAAATTTTATCTACACACTAAGAGGACACTTTTCTAAGCATACTAGAACAAAACTTTTGTAGGATAATGCAAAAGTTTTCGAAAAAAACCGATTTTAAATATGTAAAATTTACATGTATTTTAAATACACCTTTTAACACAGCCGCATGATTCACCCGTGGTTGTGTAAGGCAAAAAAATAAAACTAGCCCGGAGGGCGCATAACAATTGTTACGTATAACAATTTAAAAATATGATGAATGACAAAATTTGCAAAGGGTCACCAGTCCGGGTGTCAACCGCAACTGACAACAACATTAAGAGTATATTAAAGCACACGTACCGTCAACAAAATGAAGAGCAGGGAAATCGACGTGCGACTTACCATCACACATCGGGGTGTATCGTATTACTTCTCCGTGCTTTTCGTAATTTTAAAATGCCGTTATTTCGACAACTATTGCATAATCTTAAAAAAATTTTGTGTTAATATACTCAGAAAATTTTCCTTTTTCTTATAGTGTAGATAAAATTTTTGAAATCGTGGGTCCGATTTTTTGACAGTAACCCAAAAGTTTGCTCGGCGAACATTATTAATAATTCCCATATAAGATAGAAAGTCATTGTCAATGAAGACTTTGGTACCTCTGAAACGCCAAATTTATTTACCGAGAAACCCTACATACAAAAAAACTTTTTAATTTTTTGGAAACCCTGTATACACAGGTCTTAACCCCCCCCTTTTATCCATTCCTTTACTTGCAAACAAATTCGATCCGATACTACTCGGATTAAAAAATTGAAAATTCGGGAACTGTCAGACAACCCTCATCACGAATTTCAAAATTTCAACTGCACTATAGGAAAGAGGACACTTTTCTAAGCATATTAGAACAAAAAATTTTGCGGTCCGTGCATTAGTTCTCGAAAAAATCGAATTTGAAAAATTTAAATTTACATGTATTTTAATACACCTTTTAACCCGGCTGCATGATTAGCCGATTTTGTGTAAGGCAAAAAAATTAAAAATATCCCTGAAAAATGACAGAACTCGCCAAGGGTGGAACTCGAAGCCATAGAACTCGTACGGGTGTCGATCATGAATGACAACAACATTAAGAGTGTATTAAAGCACTCGTACCGTCAACAAAATGAAGAATAGGAACGAAACGTGCCAGTTGACCGTGACTCGACACGTTGCAACGGGGTGTATCGGGTTACCACTACCTTGCTTTTAATAACTTTAAAATGTCTTTTTTTCGAAAACGAATGAATGGACCGCAGAAATTTTTGTTGCCATATACACAGAAAATTGTCCTCTTTCCTATAGTGTAGTTGAAATTTTGAAATTCGTGATGACTAAATTTGGGTACTTTTGCTAGGGTACAACAAGTGTACAACAAACATCATTTTGTCGAATGATAATTATTTTGTTATTTATTTAATCTTATATAAATAAAGATATACAGTAGCGCTACAACACTTTACACTTGCTACAACACTTGCCTGATCACTTTATTTTATGTAAAGTTTCCAAAGCAGATTACTTCGAAGGTTTGCCATTGCTCACCAAAAAAGAACGGCTAGAGTTTTTGCTCTACTCGGATTTGAACCAACAATCTCCGCTTATTCGTCAAAGCCATTAAGGATCAAATCGTAATTCAAAGTGAAGATGAATGGACAGCAAGTTCTCTCAATTTAGATGTATATATTGTGGTGATTCAAACGGGAGAGAGAGGAGCGATCTCTGGGTGAATTAAGAAAGTCGTTAAAAATTTGCTATTACCCTGTAGACATGAGAAATCTAAAAATGAGGAATGATTTTAAGTCGGTTTAAACAACCAAAGGTTGCAAAATGATCAAAAATGGAAAGCATTGTTACTTGAACACGAACTTTACACAAGATGATTTTGTATTCTGTTTGAATTTTGCGGTGCCGGACATGTGAAACGGGCATTTTAGTGATTAACAAACTCGGAAAGTTAACAATTTAGGAAAGAGTGCGTCCGACCTTGGATATACCGGGTCGAAGCTTGATTTTTTGTGCGTAGTTTTTCAAGGTTAGCGTCATTATTTAATTTGGAAGATCGAGTTGTTGAAATTGTTGATCGTTCAATTTAAAACAGTAGAAGGAAAATTGAAAACGTTGATCGTCGAACTGGAATTTGATTTTAGATGGTAAATTTTAGTCACGATCTGAAATTTAATAAAAGTTTAGAAGAGGACAGCCATTTTGTGACCTTGGTTAAAAATCACGTTGAGAAATAAAAGTTTTTGGAGAATTCATGGAAATTATACTTACTGTTTAACACGATTAAGTTAGGAAGAACTTCACAAATTCGGAAGCTAAGTAGTAAGATGAGAAACCGGTTTCACACAGATTCACAGAGCGCATAAACTTAATCAGTGATGTCTTGTTTAAAAGAGATAATACAACTTTTAAATATTTCATTTTTTTATTTAAACAGAAATTAATTTAGTTTACAATTTGTAAGAGCATAAAGACAAAACATAATGCACACAACATTAAAGATAACGAGAAGGAGCTAATCACAAATTACTTCTTCAATAATAGCACGTCTCATAGTCTTTAATTTACACTATCTACACAACATTTTCTATGCGAACCTGTACACTCGCAAAATTATGCATAGATATTTTGCAACTAATTTTCTACGACAATTGTTTTTAATATTAATAAATAAATTTGTTTTTCTGCATTTTTTAAATTCCATTGCTAAAAAGGACGTCACTTGTTTCAACGTTAGAACCCAACCTGAGATACGACCGTCTCATCTCCCGCATTTAAGAGCAAGCTTGGAGCACTTTGTGTATGTGAGAAACTACTTTTTTTTTGAAAGGATCACTGCAATATATCGTCTTCTAGCCGAATAAAAGCTAAAAGTACAGAAAGTCTTCCGGATTTAATCAGATAGTCTTTAAGCTAAAGAGGTCAAAAGTTATCACAGGCTTCCGATGTAGAAACATCTTCTGCAAGTCAAAAACAAAGCTATTGTAAAATGTAAGTATTTCAACGATATTGGTACTTCAATCGAGATTATTGGATTGCGAGAGGAAGTTGCGAAGTGCAACATATCAATAGTAATTTCTTCAAAATCACTATCCTCTGCTCTTCTCACCAATCACAAATCTTAAAAAAAAACATACGATAAAGAACATAAACTTCAATTCTGTCAGAAGTTGTTTTTCACATATACACGTAAACCAACAAATAAAATTCCTGGGAGTGATTGATTGTGTTACTCAGAAACTAACAAACTAACTTTTCGGTTTGGTTTAGAAAGTTGTGAATTTACGTAGTGTTATCTCTAAATTTGCTCACATTAATTCGAGAAAAGTTCGTAATTTTTGTTTTACATTTGCATCCAAACTAAAATTAAAAAAAAAGTAGTTTTATTTATATTCAAAATCAAACCATTTGCTACGGGCCTATCGTTGACTTAATCTGGCACTGGGTCTGCCCAGAAGCCTGAGTAACAGTGAGTGACTTTATATAAAGTCACTGTTGACTTCAATAATTAAAATAACGTCAATATTTTCATACTAATTCGAGCAACACTTCCTAAAGTTATTTATTACTAACGAATATTTTAATCACTCAATAGTATTGCGCTTAGAAATACCACTCATGCTGTGCATTCGCGTTATTCAAAAGCGTAGTGATAACCACCTCAAAAATAATAATTTTTAAAATGACAAAATATTATATGATTATGATTATGTTATATTTGAAACACAAATTTATTGTTACTGGCATGAATATTGATTTCTAAAATAGCCTTTTGTAACAATAGGGGAAGAAACAATAGGCTTCATTCTTTTAAAGAGGGTAAAAATTACAGCACTTTTATCAAATATGAACATAATATATTATAAGTCGATAGGTTTATAAATATTTTAAGGAAGATCTATTGCAAATTACTATTGAAACTACAATGATATTAATAACATTTACTTGTACACGTTCATGAGAAACTACATCAATTTTTGATATGCTATGGTTTAAAATCGTGTTGGTAAGCTTGCGTGCATCGGTTAATAATACAGCCTATCTTAACCAAGATTATTAGATACGACAAGTAAAATCATTTCAACAAGATTAACAAAGCAGATTTCTTTAATATTTTACGTTTTTACCCGCAATTTTTAATTATAGTTAACCTTCTATTAGAACAAGATTAATTACAACACTATAGTATTATAAATATAGGGTACTTTTAATTGCATTTGACTTTAATTAAAACGTTTAAAAATTTATAAATGTTAATTTTCAAACTTGACTATTTTTGCATTCAATTAAAGTATACAACCTGCCGTCATTGACATTTCAATATTTCAATAAGCATTTAATTTCAAATCGCTTCGAATCAAATAAAAATCAATTTAATTTTATATATTTTTTTGTATTACAAAATTAAATTTTTCATTAAATTTCGCAACGACTACAATTTGACGAAATTTCAATTTGAGATATTTTATTTATTAAATCAAATTTCAGTGAGAAACTTCCTTTTGTGTTAAAATAAACCATAAAGCAAATACAATATACCTTGACCGGAATAACATTTTTCTGTATGTAAAAAATCGATCCGTTTTCTCTCATTTCCTAACCGGGTGTAACTCGAGGGAACTAAAGCGAGAATACAAGAGTGTTGACACTCATACGCCACTGAAAACCGACGCTATCAATATAACCAAGGATGACGTCCCATATAATATTTATCAGGTGAAACCCACATCATACAATTTGACATTGAAACTTGCATCAATGTTTGTTCTATCTAAGTTATTGCACATTGAGATTTGATCCACTTAGGTTTTGTTGTATTAAACCTTCTTCAAACAATTTTCTTTAACATTTACGAAATTAAATGTCAGTTAATAAATTGCTTTTCTTATCTAATACAAATAATAATTAAAAATAGAGAATGCTTCATAACTAGGATAATGTGGAGCAGAGGTGGAAATAGATGAGGTAATAAACCTTCACAAATTTTTTATTTCGTTATACACACTTCTGTTCAATATTGCTTTGATGGAAAACCTTTTAAATTTTTTAAGGTTATTTTTAAAGAAACTTTGTCTGAGTGCAACAGAAGAGTTCGAATACAATAACAATTCGATATTAGCATCTATCGTACAGATAGATGAGGGCAAGATATACAAAATTCATGATTTTGTATGCTTTTGTGGGCAATGCAAGGTAGGCACGGGGGAGTATCCGCACAGAACCTTTAGATTTTTGCTTATTTCAATAAAAATTTGTTTGCGATTTGAATACTATAACTTTCGGAGATACTATTTTATGGAAAACCATCTGCTTGCAAATCTATATAACAAAAAATATGATCATACGTTCTTTTCTAAGGCTGCCGTCAAATATTTTAGAATATTTTTATATTTGTGAGTAGAGCAAATATAAATTGAAGATGACACATAACCAATAAAATTTGTTATTAAGAATTAGGGATTTTCTATTGCTAATCAAAAATTTGTTATCTTTTTTAAATTCAGTATACCTGAAATATCCACTCGTAAACTATAACTGCAGATACTATTTTAGCCAAGCAAAGAACTTTATGTAATGTTTAGTAAAGTCATGTATTTCAAACACGGGGTGAATTTCAATGAGTAATACCGAAATAAATTGCAACTAGTGCAAAAATATATGAAAATGCTTACAAATTATTTGCACTTATGCTAAATTGTAATCAAACCCTGTATTATACAATATTTTTATTCGTTGTATGAAATTATAGTACCAAACGGAATAAAAAATAATGAAAAAAGGTTGTTTTTTATTTTTGTCATTTGTATTTCATCAACTAACATCAAAAAAGTCTTGAAGCTTCTGACATTAATATTTAGCATTAAATGATTAAAAATTTAATCTTATCATATGTCAGCTTATTGAAGAAACGGTTTAGCTGCTTCTGAAATTCCATCACTTTAAAATCTCTCCATAGCTACGCGACTGAAAGATTTTTAAAAAATAAAGTAGGAATAATAAATTAAAAGAATATTTGCTATGAAGTATTTCTATATTGCATATTATGTATCTACTATTCGATTAATATTAAATCAATGCTTTACCTTTCTTTATATTACATAATTTGTTTTTAAAATTATGTTTTTCAAATTAATGTTTAATACGCGCAATTGTCAATAATAAAGTATGTAAAATTTTAAGTATTCAAGTATAATCGATTTATACATTTAGACAAACCCAACCTATCAGTATAAAAATATTGCGGAGAAAGATAATGTCAATCAAATGAATATGCTGTAACAGTGACCACGGATTTTGTATTCTAATTTCCTAACATTTACATTACGTATTTGATAGACAGGCAAGTGAAAAATATTATACATTTATTCATAGATATTTCTGCCACCAAAATTAAATTCTGTTAGAACTTAGAAGAATATATTGAAAATAACGAAGACTGCTTGTAGAATATATATTTCATAAATAAATTTTTTATTATTATACTTGAGCAAATTGTTTTATTTCAATTTTAAATTAATATAATTTATTTTTTAAAATAAAAAATTTTGATACCGAGAAAGGAACTACGTGGAAAGTTGGAAATAGCGGCGTTCGTCATAGAATTTGTAGCAGCACGTTCAATTGTTGATTTAACTACAGCTTTCTGTTAGGGAGATTTCTATAAAATAGCCATGAGTGATTCCGCAACCACACAATTCCAACTTTTATTAATTAACAATGTTTTTCTACACTTTAAAATGTACACACCACCGTCACTATCAAATTTTTCATTAAAATTGGTTGAATGCTGTTGTAAAAGCGTAAAATGTCTAACATTTTATTGTCTAAAACTAACAATACAAAAATATTTATTTTTGTTTATTTTTATAAAAAAAATATTTTTTATTTCTGTTTTTGAAACAAAACATTGATATTTAATGAACCTATGCACACTAAACTACAACTTTAGTATGGTAAATTTTTTTGCAGACAAACATAAAAGTAGTAAAAAAAATAAATTTGTAAAATTATCAAAACTTATTTTTGTGAGATAAATGTAATATTTTTATTTAATTTTTAATGTATTTTAGTCATTTTGAAAATTTTATATAAATTTATATGAATGATTAACGTGGAGACAGACATAGCGACGTTTGGCTTAGAATTCGCGTCAAAATATTTAATTTAAATTTTATTTCCTTCGAGCTTTGTCTTCTAACATTGCCTTCCTTGAATTTTCCATATGAATTTTTATTCGTGATTCCCATGATAAAATACCAACCTTCTCTTTTTTCGTCAGCTGTTATCCGTGTAAATGTATAAGCTAAAATTATAATTTCTTATATCTAGAACTGACTTTATTTCAATGAAGCTGATGCAAGCAAATGATTAAAATCAATCAACAGAATTTTCTTATTGTTTCAAACTAAATTTATTGTGAATTTTTTATTAGAAGTAAGAAATTGGAACTTGAGCGGTTTTATTACTGTACATAAATTACTATTATCCAAGGTGAAGAAGGACAACTGGCTTACATAAAACCGCATCTCGATGTATAGGTTTTGGCAGTTGTGGAAGTGGTTTAAATCGTTTTTGAATACTTCCAAAAGCTAATTTGTGTTCTGAGTTTCCAAGAGTAACATCAGTAAGTTACTGTAAAACTGCTATAAACTACGTACATTAGAGTTCTGACTAAACAAAACAAATCAAGTCACATTTACTAATTAATAGTCTAATAAGAGACTTTAACTCTAAACCATATTATCATTGTTTTAGAGAAATCAAAAAATGCATACTTTCAGAATTAAGATGTTTTTAAGTTATCACAAATAAACTACATAGTAAGTATATTATCGCAAACGTTTTTACCACACTATGGGATCATCAGGCGATAACTTAAAGAGAAAAAGAAAGGTAAGGAGAAAGGAAATATAATGGAATTTGTTGGGGTGATTTGCTAAGGTAAAGATATAAAGAATTAATGAACAAACAACACATATAATACCAGCAGTGTAGTATAAGACTTAAATTGACATGCTACGGAGCAGGAGACCGCGTATCGAGGCTTGGTCGCGCCACTGCACTGCTGTTATCCAAAGTCCGACTTTGATCTAAGAGCCATGCATCTGGCAAGGTTAGCACTCTACCAGAATATTAATGCAAGTGCTCACAGACCATGAGTGCCAAGTGTGAAAACTTGGTGCGTTGATATTAAAAAAACAGAACAAAAGTTCTAAAATGAAAAAATGAGAAAAGTTATATCAAATTTTTAGAAAATTTTTAGACACCAACCACTAACAGGGGAAGGAGGGAGAAGACATGAAATTTTACATATCGAATAAAAGAGTAAAAAATTGGAATTTTTAGAAGCAATGGAAATTAATAAATTAAAATATTCATCCCGTTTATAATCTGATTTAAATAACTTTTATTATTGTTTTCATGAATTGTACCCACCTGTGGTTGGAGCCTCTCTTCCAAAACTAGAAGTAACTATATATTTGATTATTAAAATTAATTTATTAGTAACTATATTTGTTAGGGATGTTTTGGGACAAAAGCCTCTTAGCCTCTATAAGCATGGATATAAATGTAAATAATATAAATCACCACTTTATTCCTAAAGTGAGGTTCTAGTTACGCTACTGGATACAACTAAAGGTGTGTTTTTATTTTTGTAGAAATTAAAAATGTTTTTAATTAATATCGATATCGATAGTTGTAGATCATTAGAGTTTAATGAGATAATAAAAAATAAAGTCGTTTTCTATTAAAAATTAAGTTTGCAAATTATTTATTATGTACATACTCGACTATTATTCTGTACTCAATGTACCTAAATTCTATAGAAATAATTAATAATTACCCAGTGCATCTGAATACAGCATAATAAATAATAAATTATTTCACTATGAATTAATCTTACATAATTGAAACAATTATAGTTTAGCTTGTTTCTGGAGCAAAAAGGAGGCAATCCCTGTTTAGCTCACTTGTAAATTAATGAAGTAAAGTTGAACCAAGCTGCACTAAATTTCTTCGGTCATTCCGTCTAATAAGTTTTTGTTTACCGTATTGTTTGTTACACTTTGAAAGGATTTTACGATAATACAAAAAGTTGTTTAGAGATTCATACGACATACAGGGTGTTCAAAAATTCAAAAATTTTATTTATGATTTTGATTATTTTCATAATGTTTAAATTTACTTCTTTAAATACCGTGCTAGTTTTAAATCATATAAATTTTAAAACTTTAACTTTAACTTTATTTTAGAATTTTTTTGCTCAATTTGTAAACGAATTTCATAAATACCTATATTTATTCGGTATTTTAAAATTATGTTAATATAATATACATATGTACATATTATGTAGATAATGGTAGATTATTAAATTTATAGTAATACATATAACATTTATTTCATAAATAAATAGTGATATAATTACCTACAATTTGCATTTATTTATAATTATTAATTTATTGTTCAATTTATACAGAGTCTAATTAACCATAATATCATGTAGCCAATTATTAAAATTGATACAGAATATTTATGTACTTAACAAAAAATGATAACTTTGATACCTATTAATTGTGTCAGCTAATAATTATTATATTGCAATAAATAATATCGTTCATATTTAAAAAAGTTGTATTTAAAACGTAAAACGACATTATAAAACTGGTTCAGTTAAAACAAACTGTATAAACAATTATTTGTTTTGATTAAATTACCTAAACCAAGATAAAATGCATAAAATTTTCACTCCAAAAATTTTATTGCCTTAAAGGAAATTTGTCAAACTTTGAAATAATTATATTGGCACGCTAAAATTAATTACATATTTATTTTTATTAATATTTTAGTTGTATTTGTCTGTTTGTTATTGTAGATTTGTGTACATATTATATTATGTATTTGATTAATATAAACGAACGCTACAGCGTCTCGTAGACCCAGAACTGGGCGGTATTTAAGAAGCATTTAACCAGAGCCACCCTAACCACAGGGCTAAATGGGCTATAGCCCCGGAGCGCAAGCCTTTTGGAGCGGCAATTTTTATTTTGATCTTTTTTAGCCCTAAAAAGAATAAAAAATTATTTACAATCTTCTTGGGGCAGAGAAAATTAAATGATATGAGTATTTTATAATGACTTAATAACTTAAATACGAGTGATATTATATTAATCTATTTGTTAAAGAAAAAGCTAGGAAAATAAATATATCGATTACTTTTGTTTTTTGTTTACTCTATAGTTTGTTTCTGTTTATACAAGGTAATAGAGAACACTTTTCTAAGAAACATTTTTAACAAAATTTTTTTTCTATATTCAATCCTTCGAGAGTTAGACCCCTTTAAAGCATTTTTTTTAATTCACACTTTTAAGTGGCCATAGCTCAGAAAATATTAATTTTTAAGTAAAAATGGATTAGTGATTTTTTAAAGAGCGTGAAATAATCTACAAACTAGATTTAAACCTTTTATTGTCTAAAATTAACGGCTTTCGAGTTATAAATTAAAGTACAAAAATGTTGAAAAATTCGAGATTTTTTATTTTGTTTTTTTTTTAAACTGTATTTTTTAAATGAAACATTTTATATTATAAAAATTCTGACGCCCCATTCCGGATAGGAAATTTAACGGACTACGACTTCTGTCTAGTACATTTTTTTGAAAAACCAAATTCTTTTACAGAAAATAGTAAACAAGGCAGCTACAAAACAAAAAATAATTTAATTTAAAAAAAAAAATTTTTTTTTTTAAGTTTTTCAAAAATTTGTACTAGACGAAAGTTGTAGTTGTAGTAATTTTTCAACATTTTTTTACCTACTTTTATTCATAACTCAAAAGCCGTTGATTGTAGACGAAAAATGGTTAAATCTAGTTTGTAGATTACTTCACGCTCTTTAAAAAAGCACTAATTAATTTTTACTAAAAAATTAATATTTACTAGACGATGGCCACGTGAATGTGGAAATTAAAAAAAATGCTTTAAAGAACCCTTTATGTTTTCGTTTAGGGTAATAGTAATAAATTGACTTTTTCTATTTTGTATTTGTGTATTTTCTTTCGAAAAAAGGCGCATTAATTTTAGTAGCCTAAGGGCGTCGTATATCTTCAGGGGAACGGCCCTGCATTTAACACTTTAAAGATGTGACCAGCATCTTGTAAAAAAGACACCGTCAAAATAGTCAGGTGTATTTGGTCGGTGATCGAATCCAAGACTGCGACTTAGCAATCTAGCATTCTAACTACTAGCCTACAACCGCTTTCATTGATTATTTCTTTCATATAGTAGACAATCATTTTTTGAAAGATTCATATGTCAACCAATGACAGCGATTGGACACCGAATAAACTGAATCTGACTACTTCAAAATATATAATTAGATAAATATAACTTAACTTCCCTTTATTCGTCTAATTTATTCTTAATTGCAATCAAATGTTAAACGAAACATATTAATTTAATCAGTTATAAAAACATATTTTTTTTTGCTGTGTGTGTTATTTACTTTACAACAATAGCACATAATAACCAGCTCATAAAAATATGCTACTACGTACTCGTACATACTACTTAAGAGCATTTAGTCGTTATAACACCGATTAACTTACTTATACATTTAGTACTCGTACCTCAGAAAACTATGTTTGGTAAACTGCTACCTACAAGCAGTAGATAGGTACATACCTGAAAATAAAATTTAATATTAGTAAAAATGGTAAAAAGACATGCATGTAATAAATTCTTTCATATTGAATAAATTTGTGATTTAACTAATGTAGTTTTTTATATCACACAATATAAATTTTAATAAAAATAAAAATTTATTGTAACGCACATATTTGAGCTATATGGTTATTCTACCTCTTACTCCAAGTTTTCATGCTTTAAATGCTCAATGTCAGGGTTATGTGTTTGTTAAGGGGACCACTATTAATGTGACTGTCCAAAAAAAGATAATTTTTTAGTGATAGGTCGCTGAAAATTAAATATTTCATACCAAAAAGTTACTGTATATACATAATTTATACTCAAATGTAATCTAGAAATTTCAAAACATTCGATGCATTTTTTTTTTTCAATAAATTTCCGAAAATCGTTTTTTTTTTTTGGGCAGTCACTAGTGGTGCTCCTTAAGATGGTAAATTTTGTATTTGCACTCAATTTGTGAAAACGATCATTAGAGTCTTTTCACTCCCTCAACAAAAAATAACAATCGACCAATTAAATATCGACCAATTAAAAGACTCCATTGTCAAAGTAGCCAATTAAAACATTAAGTATCAATATAAAAGTTTTTATACACTGACATCCTACAGTTGACTACAACTTCTATTATAAGCTTAAAAAATAAACAGTCGGCATAAAATATATTGGTCTTAGCGGTTAGAATTTTCGAATTCAAATTTTTTACCAATATAAATCCTGATTTGTTTCTACCTGACTACTTTATTTTATTTTTAGTAACAAAATACCGCTTACCGTATAATTTTGTTTCTAAATTTATCTTTATTAACTTAAATAAATCGATCGATTGGTCTGCACTTCGACATAAAACGTCGATATCCGACGTCCCGTTCAAGAAATATTTAACATCACGGCGACCGTAGCGGCTCCATCGTAAATTTTGCGATTTGATCTTGTTTGAAAATTGATTGAATTTGAAAACCGCACGTCTCTGCAACGTCGTCGCGTTTAAAAGTTAAAATTTGTTATAAAAACTAATATTACTATAGGATACTTGAGAAAAAGTGTTATTCTTAAATCTTGAATAACTCCGTAACGGATTGTTGGATCGGAGCGCGGTTGAAAATTTGGATTCAAGAAAGATTTAGAATTATAAAAAAAATTGTTTGTATGTTTGCTATACACTTCTAGACTCTTGCATAAATCTATAACAGATCTGACAGATAGGTGTAATCTTCTGCAGACCCCAGATTCTTGCAAAGTAAGAACTGAGGAGTTATTTCGCAGTGAAAAAATTGCGAAATAACAGTTTTTACCGTACAAAAACAACATAGAGTTGCAGCCTTTATATGGCTCAGTCCGAATAAATTGAGATTTGAATCATCTCTAAAAATTATCCGATTGTTATCACACAATGTACAAAATTTTATAATCTATATAACAGAAAATCAAATTAAGAGAATTATCAACTTAAAAACTATTGCATGAAAACCTTTCATAAAATCTAATTATAAATTTTAGCTTATCATTATATACTCATGTTATATAGAGTAGATAATAAATTAATTACATTCTGAATAGTATTTTAATATTTTATATCATATTAAAGTGAAATTTTTCTAGAGTTAAGTCTCTACGTTGATCCAAAAGACTTTAGTCAAAAATATAAAGTATTATAAAATTTATTTTATTATTATAGGTAAAAGTAAATAAAATAATTAAAAAGTTACTGTTAACCATAATTAATTTGCTACATTAAAATTTAAAATTACTAACCACAGAATTACAAATAATAATTGATCTTTTACTTTGAGTTTCCGCAAAACAATCATTTTGGCTTACGAGGTTACTACCAAACATCAGAGTTTAATTAAATTTAAGTATTGACAAAAAACATAAAATTATTGTATCAAAGTTAATAACTATGGGTTTTCCTATTGTAAACGAAGTATTTTTGCTAAAAATAAGCGAATATAAATTCAAAAATAAAAGTAGCCAGCAAAAAGCGAACCCGAGTGCAAAAAGCTCTATAATATTACACTCTAGAACGCTAATAGCTAAACTATCCGATTGTATGACCACTTCATTTATTGAAGCTTATGAGAATCAGCTAATTAAATAATTTAATTAAATTAAATTTTATCTTTGTTATTATGTATGGAAAGTTTTCTGAAATCAACGGGTGGTCAACCGTGGAGTCCGTTTGTTAGTTGATATAATATTATAGTATAATATGTAAGAGTTGTAATCTAATATTCTAATCTAAATTAAAAAAGTTAAATTCCAGTAAACATATAAATTGCCGTTGGTTTTATTAAAATACGAAATGCAAAATTCAAAAAGTTGAATAATAAAACATGTCTATAGACCCTTTCCCACAATGTTACATTCTAATTTTATGAAATAATAAAATGTTTTATTATTATTTATTACTATAATACGGAAAATATTTATTCAAAGAACACCATTAATTATATTTATAGGTTGTCTATGAGATGAATGCAAAAATGATGATTTTATTTATGTACAACAAAGTCAAGTTCTGAATTTAAAAGGGTAGGTTAATAGCATTTTGAAGCACCAGAGCTTTTGAAAGTTTGTTTATCATAAAAATAGGCATTCAACCATTACTGAAGTTCTATCTAATAATCACATTTAGTTAAGTGATCAATCAATTTATATATTTTAAATTTATCTATCTGGACATGAACGCATTTCATTTATTTCAATTTCGGAATTAATTATTGGACTTTATTTTTTAGACCAAGTCGTTTAAATTAATCTACGTTTTTTGGCGGAACAATAAATCAAAGTAAGGTGTGAATAATTCATAACTGCAAACTAAAAATATTTTTAAGTGAAAAACTACATTTATTCGTTACGGTCAGAAAATGCGGACCATTTCATAACGAAAAAAATTTCAGGGAAAATGACACAAGACGTAGCAGGTTTTATAAATGTCTTGGTGAATTGAATCGGGGTTCAGTGAAAAAGTTGATGTATAGAATTAAGATCGACCAAAGAAAACGATAACAGGCTTAGTTTAGGTTACAGTTTAGAAGCACATTTTATCAACATGTTTTTGCGTGTTACACTTGAATTAATGTTGATATATCCTGTATAATTGAAATATACATAAACATTTATAGAATTTAATTTGTATACATTGTGCGACATTTTAACGTGAATCTACGATATGTTGTATTATGTTTATTGAGAAAATATTTTTCAATCTCAATTTTTTTCAAAAAAAATCTTCTTAACATGAAATCCTTTCACCAGGTAGATTCGATAGCTACATATATCCAGTTGAATTGAGTTCAGAAATGCAAGTAAAGTAAAGTAATTAAACCAATTACCTACTGAATTATCAAATGCCAATTTATTTGACAGTCAACATAGTACTTATTACGTATTTTATTTGTTCTCTATTCCATTCTTTTCTAAGTGCTAATTTGAATAAATAAACAAACTAAACAAAATGTTAAAATAATGAAATTTAACTGTTAAGTAAAGAATACATACTTACATAGAAAATTACATAGAGAATTTTTTCAAAATTCATTTCTTGTTTATTCAAATATTCCTAGTCCAAACCTGTTAAATGTTAATTTGTTGTTTTTATTGTTTTTTTAAATATTATTTTTCTATGTAAGTATGTGTTCATTACTTAACAGTTAAAATTCATTATTTTAACATTTTGTTTAGTTTGTTTATTTAAAATTACATACTACTAACTACCACACTATAGACTTAAACAATTCATTTTTTAGTTTAATTTTCTATTATAACTAATATGAATATATTATAATATTCATTTAGCTTTTTATAATTTAGCAAATGCTAAATTTTTAGTATTTACATCAATTTCATTATTATTCAAGTTTAACCTATATTGTAGGTATTATCTTATACGTTTTACAATAACACTAACGACTTTCAGTAACATCCGACATAAATAATCTCAAATATCAAGTAAATACCATCCAACAAAAGAAGCATTACAAACTGTATGTTCTAAATTCAAATACAAATACAATCAGACTGACTGCTTAAAATAGAAAATCTGATGTATCTACATTCTAATGTATTTCAATTATTGCGGATTCTAAAAATATTATTTTAAAATTACATACCAACATTTTTTAGCGTAAAGCCTCATTATCATTGGAAAGCGTTAACATTTTCAATTTCAAGAAAATCGATAATTAAAATATTGTAGTTGAGAAATAGGTCAATATAATAGATAACTATGTGAGTACATACCATATATATCATAATATCAAACAACATTTCAATATACCAATATCTATTATTACATTTATTTTATAAGTAATTTTTTATAATATGAATTATAAAATTAATCAAGTCAAAAACATCTAGTTTAAAAGTCATTTACGATTATGTAGATTACACCATTTCAAGATCTACGGAAGTGCAGCCAGAAGCCTCATTTTATAAAATCCATTAGATATAGCTTCCATTGTAAGAATATTGATGATATGCTAATTTTTGTTGTTTGGAAAACATTATTTTCAATTTAAAACGAAATGAAGTTTAATTTAAAAATTTTAAACGCTGACATAAATATAAATACAAGAGTGCTTTCTGAAGAAGTGGTTGCAAATTTGATTTATATTAGGTTTTATATAACAATTCAAAATATAAAAAATATTGTTAAGGGAGTGGATCATTATTATCTTTTACAAGTTTAATTATTATCTACTAATTTCGCTACTTACCTATAAATTATAATGATCGAAAGCAATATTTTAGATATTTTCATTGTATAAGTATTTTTAAATTTTTGTTTTTTCAAATAATTTAAATAGTTATGCAATAGACAGAAATACTCATTTTGCACACCTGTAAACTTTATGGTAAATATTTCTATTCTTGAAATAATCACATTCTATTTTCAAGAATAACACTAACTTCTAAAAAAAAATCTGATAATATTACCCTCACTAATCCTTCTTAAGTTATTTAACCTGGTTTGTTAACCTAAATAATATTTTAATTATTATTCATACAGGTTTGTATCTTATTTTTGTGTGGATTGTTTATATATAATATATTAACATGAATTTTAATATTTGGTAATATATAGGTATAAGTTTAAATATTCTCTTTATTAGTTGATAATCACAGTTTTCACTCACATATTATGCAATATAATTTTATTCGCCTGTTTTCTATCTCAATGTGTATTATATATATGTAGTTCGCTATAATTTCTATTTTATTTCTAAATTTCTGTTTTATTTTAATCTGCCGTACATTAAATTATATGTATATCTTTTACTCTAACATTGAAATTTTAATTAAACAATTGGGAACAGTCACTTAACCCTCATCACGATTTTCAAAATTTCAACTGCACTATAGGAAAGAAAACACTTTTATAGGTAAAATACAAAAAAAAATGGGAAGATAAGGTACTAGTTTTCGAAAAAATCGATTTTAAAAATGTAAAATTTACATGTATTTTAGATACACCTTTTAACACGGCTGCATGATTAGACATTTTTGTGTAAGGCAAAAAAATTTAAAAATATCCCTGAAAAATTACAGAATTCGCCAAGGGTGTAACTCAAAGCCATAGAACTCGTCCGGGTGTCGACCGCGACTAACAACAACATTAAGAGTATATCAAAGCACTCGTACCGTCAACAAAATGAAGAGCAGGAACAGAACGTGCGAGTTGACCGTGGCTCGATTAGTCGCAACGGGGTGTATCGGGTTACAAGTACCTGCTTTTAATAACTTCAAAATGCCGTTTTTTTCGAAAACTAATGCCACATTCTCCCATTTTCTTTTTTGTATTCTACCTTTAAAAGTGTTCTCTTTCCTATAGTGCAGTTGAAATTTTGAAAATCGTGATGAGGGTTAAGTGACTGTATCCAAACAATTTATTAATAAAGTTATAATTTATTTTTTTATTTTACAATTTTTACTAAAAATTTTCTGAAGTGACTCATAAGACGGGCTATCAGTTTTTCCCGTCTATAAAGCAACATTGTTATCAACAAAAAATGTTCATATCTTTTAGAATTAATTTGTTAAACAAACATATTTGTAGAGCAAATAGCTGTATTATTATAAATTACAAGATCGCAGACAAATCCAATTTTAAATTTTAAAAGGTTATTCAAATAATTAGATTATAAGTGTAGGACTTGATTATTCTTTTAACTTTTAAAATGAAATTTAAAATTGGTTTATATTACAAAATTACATAATTTCATTAAAGAACTCTTCAAGTTTGAAATTGTATATTGGAATTCCAGGTTAATTTACAAAATCACTTGTTTGCAGTAGCTATTGATTCAAATAACGCATAGGAAATATTCAACAAGTTTGACGTGGAAATTATAATACTGGCTACATAAATAATGGTATTTACAATGTATTTTGATTTCATATAAAAAATTGAATTTGAAACTTTACTAAATAATCGCATTTTAAAAATGTTAACAGTACGCAACGGAGAAATAACTTAATATTCTTTTTGCATCTGAAGAATCCCTCAATGTGACATAAATTCTTTAAGCTTGTACTTCAAATTTATGTACAGGAAGTTGGGAAAATTTATATTTATTTTTTTGGCTTGTTTTTTTACGATAACCTTCAACTCGTATGTACGAATGTTGTACCTGTAATCTCCGAGGTGTCTTTTAGCGACGTCAATATTTTTATAATATTTTATTTATAAATTTTATAACCACCATCAATATTTCGTTAGGTATTGCTGGTTTCTATACATTGAAATACAAATTCGAATCAATGAATTAGAAAATAAAAATATTTGAATAAAAGAAATTGTAATTTCCAAGTTCTTAAAAATGAGTAATTTATTATTTTAAAAATGTTTATCTTTGAAAATAAATACAATTTTTAAGCCGTCTTGCTCGACGTTTACAAGAAAACGCGGATGATAACTTTTTCGTACTGACAAGGGTTTTTATCCTTTTGTTAAGTTATACCCTAAAGTTATGTTTGAAGTATGAAAATTTTTCATTCAAGGTATAAGCGATAACGGTATTTGAGAAAATGCATTAGATATTGACGTTAATGGTGTCCTTTTTAAGAAAACAAGTTTGAACCTTGACAAAGTAACTTTAAAATAAAATTTTGTTAGACTCGTTTAGCTAAAAGCCCAACCTGATTGAATAAAAGTAAAACTTCAGTAGTACGTCTAACTTATAAGCTATTAGACAGCTAAAAACGTTAAAGAAAAACAAACTTAAGGTGATGTAGAGGTGTCACTATAAATTCTTACAGTTAGAAATTTTTGTGAAGGCGACATCGTAAAGGCTAGTAATGTATAGCTGACTTTACACTTTTATAGTATAGGATCACAATTGGATTGCCAGGATCAGAACTTGCGTTTCGTGAATTTTATTACAGCAACATTTCTTTTGTTTTTCATATTGCATTACATCAAAATATATTTTATCGATACATATTATTATAATTTTGATATAAAATTTTATAATTTAAATGTAAATTCTTACCATAAATATCCAATTCTAAAGAATCGAATCATGCTTTAAATTTTTTTGAATTTGAAATACAAACTAGAACTGATAAAAGTTATTTTGCTTAAATTTTTATGTAACTATAAATCTTGATCAGGCGTTTGCAGAACCACAAATCCTATAAGCTACTGACCTAGTTGAACTGAAAAATCTATACACAGAACTTTGGTAAATAAACACAGCAAGAGTACTTAGTTTGCGTAAAGTATCCAACATGATAGAAAAGCTAAATCAGGTATTAGCTTCGTCATAGCTTTTATAACATAAACTTTATACATTTCAAATATTAGTTAGACATTGATTAATAATTTATAATGCTCTGTATACTCAATTTTTAGAATTGGCAATGGAAAGCATTATCAGGTAGTGGTAGAGTTAGTAATGCGGACTATATCGAAAATTTTTGACAGCACCTGTTTGATTTTATATTAAACATAAATGTCGCATTTTAGTAGTCCTTTGTTTTTTTATGTTAAAACTTCATTATTGTGTTTTATTGTAGAATGTTTCCTTCGACGAAACTAAATATAGTTTTGAATTCAGTCAAGGAAGAGTGTAACATGCAAAACGCATGTTTAATTTTATTATTTTTAATTTTTTATTGAAAACCGTACAGAAAACACCACTTTCTGAAGTTTAGAAGAGAAAATAAGTCATTCTTAAACAAGCTATGTAAAGTAATATTAATTACATGGTCAGATCAATGATCAAATAGTAAAATTTGTCATCTACCTAATTATTGGTGTTTAGTTGTTGAAACTAGATGAACACCCTATGTTTACTGGATAAACAATTTATGGTATGTCATTGTAGAAATAATATACTTTGGAGTAACTTTGTTCCTATTATTTTACATCGCTCTTTTTTCCCGAAGATAAGAACTTGAAAATATGAGAAAATCTCAAGCTTTTTTCGTATTTCTTCTTAAATATTCTTTTTTGCTATTATTATTAAATTTTCATTCCATAATCTGTATAGGTTTATCATTATTCTTTGCAATCTACAGTAAAAATCTTCATTAAATTAATAAAATTTCAACCAATGACAAAAGTTTACTGTATTTATGAAAATTATTATACGAAAGTTTCACAAATTTTTAGGGTGGTTGATTTCAATAAAGAATATCAAAAAAATAAAATTTTTAGAAAAATAAATTTAGACATAATATTTTGTTTTCTACACTTTAGATTATGTTAATATTATATCTGGGATGCACTGAAATTAAGCTATGTGCAAAAATGTAATAATTGGAAAAAATTACAGCTAGAACCCTATTATTGCTATAAAGTTATTTATACAAAATGTTGTGTTTCAAAACTATAATTATTTTGTAAATTATTTTGAAGTTTGGTTTATTAATTTGTAAACTTGTAAATACATTGTACATAGGATTTTAAGTAAAAAATCAAGGTTGGCAACATGAAAAAAGTGGAAGTAGATTGTAGAACACTTAGGTCGTAGAAGGAAAAGAGAAACGGTGTGCGTTTGCAAGCAGAAGGATTGTTATTCCCGCTACGCCAATTTAGAATTTTGATTTTTATAATTTAATGATTAAAAGTGAAATTAATTTTAAGTTATTAAGAGTTGTTTTAATCAATTTGGTGAAGTGTTTATAAAATTAAAATTGAAGAAAATAAAAGCTATTGAAAAAGATTTAGTTATTTATTGAAATTGTTTCATTACAACAAATTTCTTAACGAGCCCCGGACAACAGCTGCAAAACGCATATGCGACTGCAAGACTACATGAGGTAGAATTTAATGTTACAATTTATGCAAATCTATTACATTTTTAAAAATTAAAAATAAAACCGACGCAAAAATTTACATTTTTTAAATTGAAATCAATTATAAGAGTCTCATGGCTATTAATTAATAATGGATGTATCCGAGCAGGAGTGATTTTTGGATTGAGCGAATTTAATAAATTTGTGTAGCTAGGGTCATCTCAATATATTTATAAACAATTAAGTCTAGTTTCACTTATCTGTAGACTACTTTTGCGTCAGATGTACAGAAAAGAAAATTACATTGAAAACTGAAAACAAGGCTTTTGAGCAAAAATCAATAAAAATCGGATTTCTATAAAGCTCGAAAACTAGATATAGACTAAAACAACAGTTTTTTTTTAATATTTTTATGTAGAATTTTATTTAGTTTAATTTTAATATGACTTATTTCAGATATAGGATATACAGAAAAGGGCCAATTCAAGATTTTTTGTTTTTTTGGGGGTCTTTAGTTTCTTAGTTTATTACAATCAAATATGAATATCTCAAAACTTTATTTGTAATCGGATCTTTTTTCTTAGTAGAAAAGTACAATCCGCTTCATTTCTAATATAAGAAATTATAATATGAACATCAAAACATCGGTACGTAATTTCATGCATTTAGAGAAATGCAATCAATTTTGAACACTTTTGTATAATTAAGGATGAACGGTAGACACTGTGTTTCTGACTCATTGGTCTTTCTCAGTCCGTATACGTGAATAGTTATTCAACTTTTTATTTTCAACTTCAACTTCAACTTTTTTAAAAATTGCTATTTTAAACTTGAGTTTAGTTAAGTTCACGTTAAACTTTTATTATAAAACCACCGCTTGGGTATTAAAGGGAATATAAGGTACATATTGTTGTACATACTAATATAGTGTTTGAAACATAGACGTTGTTAAGCCTGCTTCAGGACTACTACGGTAGGATCACTACAACTTTCAGCTGAGACTACGTTAATATTTAAATTTAATTAAACTTTACACAATAGGCAAATAGAATATTATAATTAATATTGGTTAGATTGCTTTAATGGATACTGCTTTCTTATTTCACTGTCCAAGTGAAGAACATGTGTGTGAGATCTTTTAAGTGTCAATTCGAAAATTTTAATGCAAGCAAAGTTACAAGTGCTAGACTTTAATTTTTTCATGTGCAATTTTTTTTGGATATTTTATAATTTTGCATTAGACAGAATTGTGCAATCTATATTATTTTACAATTTTGTTTGGATAGATGTGCTTTGGAATGGACTCATCTTACATATATTATATTAAATCGATCTACTAAAACATTATTTTATTGTTTAAAAATTTTTTTATTCTATTGCAAATTTTTGTTGTTTTACAATTTTGTTAAACCGAATTAAAAAGTTATAGTTAACCATATGACTACTTAGCAAAAGAACATAATACTTTCCAAATTAATGAGATCCTTTCTGAACCTTTGATGAGTCAAATTGGGGTATTAATCTCTACTTTGGTAGGATCAGTCTTTGTAGATTACCAGATTAATTGAGGGTAACCGAAACTTTAATTACAATCCAAAGTTTTCAATACAAAGTTACTCCTGGTTATGTTCGCCATTTTAATGATTATTGGTATAAACTGTTTATATAATTCAATAAGATTGACCTTGCAGGTGAAAAAATATACGAATCGATGAATTAAAAAAACTCTCGACTGTAAGTGGATAACTCTTTCCAGTGAACACCATATTGGTTTGATTAAACACGTACCCACGATATATAAAAACAACAACCACTTAGTTAAAGTGAATTAGTAATTTGAAAGACAAGATGAATTTGATGTACTCTACTAGGACCAATGATTTATGTATTTGACGCAGTGGAGAGGTTAATTTAGAGTCATCCGGTTTTTCGTTGTAAGCCATAGTGACAGGCGAGATGAAAACAGATAGTCGGAAAGCGTGCGTGGTCAATCACTTTGTGTTTATAGATTGTGTTTTCTCATTGAGTTATCTGTATTTTTACAATAAAATTAATGTTTATAGCTTTTTACGATAATACAGTTGACTGTTGAATTTCCACACCGACATACCAGACGTCCGCTGGCTATTAAACTAATTTAATTTTATTAAATTACCAAAATGTTGCATGATACTCAGTCCACAAGTACTGTGCTACCCTTTATTTTAAATTTATTGATAAACTTTAATAAAGGGCTATTTTGGATACACAGGACTTGACCAAATATGTTAACAAATTTAGGAGATTATCCATCCAGATTATCTCAAACTTTTAGAAGATTAGAATATGAAGATGTAAAACAAAAGGTACTTTAGGGGTAGTTCATGTTCACATTATAAGATGAACATCGATTTTATAATACATGCCATACAAAATTTAATATCGATAACAATTTCCATCATTGACTAAATATGCAAATATAAACTGGAAGAGGATAGTATATAAACTGGCATTCTGATAGGACCTAATATTTTGGTAAAATAAAAAATAAGTGTAAGTATATCTTCATTCCACCATAATTTATAGCAAAATTTAATTTACTAATTAGTACTAACTATCAACATAGAAAACAGATTTTATAGTGGAGCCTAAAGTAAGCACAATTATTTAGTTGTAATACAAACGCGACTATTTTAGCAAGTCCCTGGGTAAGGCCATTTAAGATTAAATCTGAAACCTGATTTAACTAAAATTTACGTAGGTATAGAAATTATAAAGATAAAACTTTGAAATTAACTTAATCTATTAATTTATAATGTTAATTATTATTAAAGTTAACGTCTTTGAAAATGATTGATAAAATTAAGTAAATTAAAATGCTAATTTTTAATTAGTTTTAAAGAATTGTTTACTTTTAATTTGATATTTATTATTAATTAAAAGTCAATCATAATATTTCTAGAGGTTTATAAAAATTACTATCAGCATCAAAAAATATCCAAATAAATAATGGACTGAAAAAAGTTTAAATTGATTTTTCCACAACACTAGCAAAAGTTATAAATCTTATGATAAAACTTTATTAAAGCAATAATCAAGAAATACAGACTATCTAAAATGAATTTATGAAAAATGTTATAAGTTTGTCCAGTAATTTTCTAAATAACGTTTTTATATACCACATTCGTAATGCATAAGATACATCATCACAAAACAGCCATTCAACGGTTTATAAAAAATAACCGCTATCAAGGCACTTCAAATAAACTTCAAATATACCTTAAGGAATAAATATCTACGTCACCAAAAAAGTTTTCGGTTGAAATTTGTTATATGACGCTTTTTATCATAACTTCTATTAAGAACTATTTTACTTTTGTTCGAATCGTTTTTAGAAGTGTTGTAAGAATTATTGACCATTTTTCTTTGTAAGAAATATAATTAGTACTAACGCACAAGTTTTATGAGCATGCTACAAAAATTTTCAATTTGCTTAGAACAAAAGTGTGCTATAATTTTCCAGTTAAACAACGCATGACCACACTTCGCAGCAATTATGCAGGTAGGAAAATATTTAATACGCTTCAAATTACAAAAAATATTGTAATCTTTGATGATTGCACACAAAAGAATACAAAGGATTGGAAAAAATACAGACGCAATTATTTAGTTTCTAGGTTTTCCATCTGTTTTGTTGTGGTAAATTCCATGAATAGATGTCTAAATCGATTTTAACCCTATGAATTTAAGAATTTTACATATTATATTATATGTTAACACGTTAAGCCCCAAAATATCTGTAATACTTCCTTCAGGCTCTTTAATCAAGGATTTGCTTTGACAGCTGTTGATATTATTGATTCTCATAATAAATAAAGTTATCGCCGTTAATACCTACCTACTTCGCTAATTTCAGCAACGGTAGCTTCAATTTAAATTATGTAAATTCTCCAATTCTGTTATGATTTCTAACGTTGTATATTCATTTAAATATTAATCCAAATAAAACTAAAAAAGATATCCGAAAAAAACAAGATCAAATTATGGAATTATTAAAATATTTTTGGTGTTTTCTGTTAGTATTTTTGTTTTCTCTGTTAGTATATTCATCCAGAATAATTGAGCGATAGAGTGCAACTACTTTCCAAAACAAAATATAATATGGTTATCTACGATAATAAGAGTTTTTCCCCTCCCCTTCCAGTTTGAATTATCGACTGTTTGTGATTAATTTTAATAAATAGGAACCTATCATTTCTTCAGTAAGTAAAAATTCAATTTAATAAAATCAATTATAGTCTACTTTTTGGGCCAGTGAGAGTATGGAATATCTCTCAATACGCTAATAATTTTATTCAAAGCAGTTATTACTAATGCTAATAAAAATTTTAAATCTAAGTAGAATTATACTGTAACCTCACGTTATATCATCGCCTCTCTATTATAATAAAGTACGTGCCGTCACTGTCCAGACTGTGCTTACCACAATTATTATTCATTCATTAATGTTTCAGTATAATAGCCAGTTCATAGTTTAATTAATCGGTGGTAGTTATTATTCATAGTAGGTTTACATCGTTGATTCTTCATGATTAGATTAGTTTTGTTAGTATTAACTTGTTGTTTGATAGTTAGTCAGAAGTTTCAATGCATTACTATAATATATACATAGTATATGCTACAAAATATTCCTTTATCCCGAGGTTGTCCAATTTAACATAAAATATATAAAAATTTATATAAGTTTGATGGTAAATCCATAATAAAATATTTTTTATTTATTTAATTTGTAAATGTTAAGCAAATTTTATGCATTGAAATGATCACGACGGTTAGATAAACAATTTTTATTATAATAATATTATAATAATTTGATGACTTTTGTTTATCTTGTTAATTTTAAACCTAAGAAGAACGAGTAACTGCAGCTTTGACAACACAATTGTACTTGTTGTCTATAAAAACACAGCTCTCGGGGCTGTATCATAAAATACCTGTCACTTGGGCATATAATCTGTTATCTTTATTAAGATGTTTATACATTGTAACAAAATCTAAGCTACACTCTGCAAAAATGGATCTATATAATCTACGCAGTGAAAAGTTATAAGCTAGTGTAAAATTTTAAAACGGATATTTATAGCCCTCAGACTTCCAGTTTCAACGTCATGATTAGTGTTATCTAACGAGAACTTGTGAAGAAGAATTAAGAATATAACCTACAACTCGTTCAGTAACTTATCGACCTTACGCAATCAACGATGTTAATATATTAAAGTATTGAAGTACTATTAATTAGCACTCATACAACTAGATGTGTTATAATTTATATAATATGTATTATTTCTAGTATTATTTGAAGTTTTGTTTAAAATTACTTCAATAATTTCTCTTCTCTTTAAATTTGAATGGTATCGATGATTCTAAGTTTAACAAAAAGTTGATCTTTTTATACCAATTCAAACTTATTAACAAATATTACTATTCTTACGTTGAGAAATAATTCATTAGTCGAGATTTTTATTTGTATCTTATGAGCGTGTAAAGGATACTGCCTACTTCTGAGTACTAAATTGGAAATATTTATTCTATACCAACATTGACATTATTTGGCACCGATAAAAAACTTGTGGTATGTGGCCAAAAATGAAATTTTGTGCAGAAATGAAGGAACGCGATGCTTTTCTATGGAAATACAGCAAAGTTTAAATTATTGCATAAACTTTCAGTGATAGGTCATTACTCCCTTCAGACAAATATTGCACTCTTCAGGCTTAGCCTGTTCATTTTCAAATTTTAATTTAATATTAAAATATTTATTACATTTGGCAAAATGAAGCAGACCTTAACGTTTTTAATACTTTTTAACGATCTAGTTATATTTTAAATTATTTTCATCTTTTTGTTTTAATTAATTGTTGCTTCTATATGGGTTTTCATATTTGTTTGGTTTTTATTATAGTTGTATTTTAATATTTCATAAATGAATGAATGTATTACCTCCATTTGTTACTTCAACATTTGCTTAGCTTACTTCTTGCAGTTTTGCATCTAACAGGCTTAATTTCTATTAGTTGTTTGTTTTACCAAACAACAAAAGAGACCCTTTTTTATCAAATTTGTTTTTATTGTGAATTCGGACAGGCATAGATACCATCCTTTGGAAAAGGGTCGTGAGAAAGACTTCTTGTTGCGTAATTCAACTCGAGATCTATTTTGAGGTCCTTTTGATGTCTGCTGAAACAATAATGTGGTACATTCTATCGTAACAGTATAATAATATTGGGCTTATTGAAAAATCATAAATTTAATTTCCCAAGGAATTTGTATTTATTTAATATACTTTTTTAATTGCCTTTTCAAAGTTATTAAAATAAATTATACTTTTCAGCTGCTAAATTGCTAGGAATTATTAATAAAATCTAAAAATCATGTTTTATGCTCATTAAACTTGCTATATATTTTAAGTCTAGTTTTCTAAACATTGTTTACACAAAGAAACGTGTCTTAAACGACTCATGAATTTAAATGGGTGAAAATCATGCAACGACAAAATATGAATAATTTATTGCAAAACGATCTTGTATGTAAAAATATGTTACTTTACCACATCTTCCACTAAGTATTTCGCGCTTATTGCAGCTCACCAGGTGAAAGATTTATTTATTTTTATATGTTGTTAAAATAATAATATGTTTAGAACTTAAAAAGCAAAATAATTAAAATTGAAACTTATAACCCTTTCAATTATTAAAAGAACTAAAATATTAAAATAAAATTTGAAATTGGTAGTCCATCAAAATAAATAAATAATATATCTGTCAGTATAGTCAGTTATCAATTTCAAATTTTATTTTAACGTTTTAACTTTTTAATAACTTAAAGTGCTGTTATTTTTAGTTTTAATTATTTTCGTTGGGAAATTTTAATATTGTGCCTGACGATGGCCACTTCAGGTGATATAATATAAAAAATGCTATACCAATATCGAAAACTTACTGAATCGATTAATATTTAACATTCCATTACAGAATATAATTTATTAAACAGTTTCAAAATTTTCAACAGGTATTCGATTGGAAAATAGGTAACAATAACATGTTCAAGTAGGTCGACCTATTCAAAAGTTTATTATCTTGGTTGCATTGCTTACGTAAATCAATTCCACTTGTGTGATTATAAAATGGTATTTTAGTATTGATTTAATGAATAAATAATACACACGACATATGTCAGCAATACATAATTTATCACAGAAACCCGTAAATATGTTTAATTGTTAAAGTGCACGGCTTTGGTATATTGCAAATGACATTTTAAAAATTTAAGCACTACCAGCACATTTTCAAAAATAACATGAATATGTAATATTTTTCTAATGCAAAATATGTGCACAAAATTTTGTAATTATCTTATTCCCTTTTAATAATTATGTTGATTCCGGTAGCCACCTTTAAAAACTTAAATTTTAATTTAACTAACCATTAGCAATTTGAATTTTTATTTTAAAGGTAAAGCTAAAATAATATCAGAATATTTTTCACTAATAAGTTGGAACTACTTAAATCTATAGGATTTAAAGGAATGAATAGAATTTACCCATAAAAATATTGATTTGGCATTTCATTACAAAAATTTTTATTGAATTCTGGTTTATTTATTTGCTTTTTGCTTTAGTTACTTCCTACATAAGAATTACATTAACATTATTATTGTCTTTATTTCTAAATAAAAACCGAACTTTATGATTTATTAGTTTTATAAAAATATTATTTTCACATTTTGATAAAAAGTATTCTTCAAAGATATCGCTGATTATACAGTAGATTACCACAGGAAATATTAATAGAATAAATTACATTATACATTACTATATTGTTTTGATAAAATTACTATATTATTAATGTTGTTCTAATTTTTTCGAGTACGGAATTGTAAATATTTTGATCAGCCTCTTGAGTGTCGACACGAATAATACAATATTTCAAAAAAGTGACTACTAAAAGTAGCCAAAATCAATTTCGATTTGGCCTACAAGAATTACTTTATTACGTGTTTTGGATTAATTAGTAATTTTTGTATTTTATGATACTTTTTATACTTTTATTATACTTTAATTAATATATAAAATGGTTAAGGTTATTAACATGTGATAATATATTTTTAGTTTCAGTTTCACCTACACTTTTCTGATAGAAAAACTAGTAAGTTGTAATTTTAATCAAGCTTTCCAGATTTACAGATTAATTTTTTTAGTTTCTGATATCGATATCAAAATATTGTTAATTTTAATCTACGTAATTTTATGATTGTTGTTAGAATTTTATTTCACGTAGGTTAAACGTTATACTCACATATGATTGTTATAATTGAAAAAATTAAAATTAAATAAATCATTCAGTATCTGCTTAAAGCACAATTTGACTAAAAATATTTAAGTAATAATTTCAAGAAAAGTTTTTGGATGTAAAAAGCCCTCAAAATGTTTAATTAGAAGTCATCATTGTTAAGTTTGCTAATGAGTAAAGTTATAATTTTCAGTTTTCTCATAAATAAATTAAAAACAATCACAAGATAAATTTAATTTACTTCCTTTTACTTCCTTCATAAACAAACATTTGATCAAAAACGAGGTAGTTTTATCAAGTATATCTACCATCAATATAAAAGTTTTAGTTTTCGAAGACTTTATAAATTCTGTTTTAGAAAAACTTGTCACAAAATTTTGTTTTGAGTTCCTGTAGTTCACAATAAATTAAATTTTAATGCGGTTTTATAAAGTTTAAATTTATTTAATATCGGGTATTTGATAAGCAGAGTAGAAATACTAACGAAAATACAAACTTAATAATTTGAAATTGTGGCGAGAACAATTTAATTTTTTCTATAAGAAAGGTAGTAACAAATATAAAGTTATGAGTACAGTTTAACCTCATTATAGAAAATATAATCCCATTTTGCAGTAAATGTTTCCAAACGGTTCTCACGAATTAAATTATTATCTATCTATTACTTATTAAATTTGTACTTTTGTGTTTCGATTTTAACTCATAACTGGGTATAAAAAAATTTGAATACGATTTAGGTGCATATATACAGTAGTTTCATCGCAGACGTAACTGGTGTCGGCGCTCCTGAGCACATTAATAGTTGTCGCAAAGCTTGTCAGGCGAATAAACCAACTTTCTGGTATATACAAGAAAGTTAAACTATTATTTCAAAACAACGATAAACCTCGTAAAGAAATGTGCAGCCGGTGATACATCAAGAGTATATTATATAACAAGTTGCATAGGTTAATTATGTTCTTTATCATGCGCATAAACTTTCAGAATAGGAGCTCGATCTATATCCCAGTTATCAAAATATTAATATAAATAATAATCGTCCTGTGCATAATATGTTTCCTGGGTTTACAGATTATCTCATTGCAAGATTTCAGATTAGCTCTAACAGGTTCTGAAGTTTAACTTACAGGTCAACTTCTAGATTACTCAGAAAAAGCAACCAAGCGAAGTTTTTGCTATGCGAATTCTAAGGCAAAGTGCTTATCGTCGCATCCAAACTAGAAAAAAATAACCAATTTTTTATCATCCACAACACATTGAAGAAAAACCAGATGTTTGCTTAATTTTAGTGCAATTGTATTCTGTAAAACCATGTTTTTCCTCATCAATTATTAAAAAGTCGACTAAAATCAATTAATTAAACTGGGTCGCGTTTCATAATAGTACCAATACTATTAGTTGAAAAGTACAAGATAATTATAATTACTAACGATCAAGAAGATAATAACTTTTGGTTATGCTATTAAAAAAAGTTATTTTATTAATGAGTTCCAAAATCCAAGCAGCTAGCTGATTGCATTAGAGCAAGATCACGTCAAATGAACCCCCCATTTTCCACTTGATCATTGAATTTTAATATTAGTATTTTTTCATAAAGTAGTCACTATCAACAATTAATCCCCAAAACAGTTTTTAAAAATTTTCATTTTAACAAAAATTTTTTTGTTAATGAAAATTGTTATGACTTTTAGTTAAAAAATCGATAATTAAAAAACTATTAGAGATATTTCGATGAAACTTTCAGAATACTTGTAATTTAATGAAATATGTAAGAGTTCAAATTATTTATATATTTTCATATTGTTAATTAACTATTAAGTTAACAAATAAAAATTTAAATGACTTCTCCCTCAAAAACCAAAATTTTTTTTCTCGATATTTTGCATTGAACATTTAAGTACGAAATTTTTAAAAAGATTTGACTGCGTGATTAGATTAAGCAAAAAAAAATTATTTATGACGGGCGGTGAGCGCTGTCGGCGCGTCATTAATTTACCTTTAGATCTACTCAGTAATTACAAATAAAAAACAATATTTTATCTTTTAAATTAAAATATATTTTTATTTTAACACTTTACTTATAATAATAAATTATATAAAAAAAATTTTTATTTGAAAAAATACTTTTAAAAATTAAAAAAATATTAATAAATAAATTTTATTAACTTATTTAAAAATACTATTTTTATATATATAGTAGGTAATATTTATATTTAATACTTAATATTTTTAGGTAGGCAATGGTCTTGCATTGCCAACCCAAAATTTAATTTGTTAGTACTACCAAATTTAGCTATAATATGTTAAATTGTCAGAACAGGATCTTATGCATTTCTTTTTTTTAATTTTAGAAAATATACCCAAATATACACGGTCAGTAGATTTCAGTCAAAATATGCAATATCCTAAAGAAATAACCAAAATATGCAAATGCATATAATCTGGTCTCTAATTATGAGGAATCAGTGCGACCTTCAGGCTGCACAATTTGGTCCATTAATAAGTACCCCATCAATTAATTTCGAGCAAATTCGCATATTTTATAGTATATTAAGGTAGGTTAAAAGTTAAGTTAGAGTGAGTTGTATAAAGCTTAGATTAAAATTAAATCTAACCCAACTCAGTACTTATAAAATCACAAAGTTAAAGACTGAGTTAGATTAATTTTAATCTGAGCTTTACATAGCTGACCCTAATTTAACTTTTATACTAGGGTATAACTTTTATACACCACTTAATTGGTGGGCAATTCAATGCACCAAGTAGTGCGGCCTGAAGGCCGCACTGATTCGGAACAATCTTCCAATTTTTACAGGTTTTTAACTTAAAATTAATCAATCGAAGGTATTAAATTTTATGGATATTTTCAAATTTCGGGTCAACATCCAGTTTCAATTTTCTGATTGACTGTTTCCATAATATTAGCCCCTCCTATGGTGTGTTTTTTTTGATTTTAAATTGCACTCGATAATGGTAGATCTAGAAAAACGCAGACATTTGAAACGATATATTACTCGAGTGCAAGCTTTTTTCCAAAGATGTTACAATTATTATAAATAAAATGTTTAAATAAGAATATATAAAGTATTGTTTTTTATAAAGTAAAAGTATTGTTAAAGATAAAGTATTGTTTATTATTTGTAATTACTGAGTAGATCTTAAAGTAAGTCAATAACGCGCGGCAGCGCGCTGCACCGACAGCGCTCACCGCCCGTCATAAATAAATTTTTTTTGCTTAATCTAATCACAAGCAGTCAAATTTTTTCGCGGATTTCGTTACTTAAATGTTCAATGCAAAATATCGAGAAAAAAAATTTTGTTTTTTGAGGGAAAAGTCATTTAAATTTTTATTTGTTAACTTAAAAGTTAATTAACAATATGAAAATATATAAATAATTTGAACTCTTACATATTTCATTAAAATACAAGTATTGAACTATAAATTCTAAAAGTTTCATTGAAATATCTCTTATAGTTTTTTAATTATCAATTTTTTAACTAAAAATCATAAAAAAATTTTATTAACAAAAAAATTGTTGTTAAAATGAAAATTTTTAAAAACTGTTTTAGGGATTAATTGTGACTAATATCAAAATTCGATGATCAAGTGGAAAATGGGGGGTCCACTTGACGTGATCTTGCTTATTAATTATTTGAAGACTGTTTCAACTTACTTGTAACTTGTAATATTACTGAATTTTCATTATGAACGCGCTCCTGATGTACATAGGTAATACATAATTATATAAATAATATTAAACATTAAAAATTTAGTTTGTATAAAAAAAACCGAAATAATAAATGTTTGTTTTCCCAAAATAAAACTTAATAATGCTGATAAACTTAAATCTACTGAACACTTTTTTTACAAGTTTATAGTTCTAAAAATAATTTTTGGTAACTTTTAAATTAATCAAGTTATAGAATATTATAAACTTTTGCAAGAAATCAATAATCAAGCTTTAATATTTTATAACTAAGATTTTTTATAACCTAAAACTGTTGTCGCAGTCTACCTATAGATTTAAAATATTGGTTCAAGATAACATATCGATTAATTTTTTTTTTTTAATTAATCTAACTAACCTAAGCAAACAACAATATTTGTATATTTGGATTACAGTCTACCGTATTATTTATTCTAGACAAGCATAAAAAATTTCCGGTGTTGGCAGATATAAAATGAATTCGAAACCGTAGTAGAACATCAAATTATCCAAATTACTGAAAAGATAAAAAAATCAACAACTGTGTTTTCGAAATATGACTAGATAAAACTGAAAAGTTTTTGGTAAATGTCCAAAGTGGTAAAATTACTTTGTGGAAGTTATTTGTCAAGATAGGATAGAAAACTGGCGCCAAAGCAAATATTAAAATGTTTCTATGCGAAGTTCCAATACACTGCAAGATTATTTCCATTATAAAAATACAAATTTATTATATCTTGTGCCAATTTTATTTTTTTACAAGCGTTGTAATAAAACTAAAAAAAGTAATGGATTTTTGACGTTTACAAATTACTAAATGTTGAAAACAAATTCTGAATGGGTCAGATGAAAAGTGTAGGAATATAAATTGAGGAAGCATTTTTACGGTTGATAAATATCAAGCTTTCAATTTCAGATTAAAGTAAATGAAAATTTTAGAATATTGAACTTGTTACAATGGCTTGTTTTATTACATTAATATAAACTTTTACGATGATTACACAAGCAGAAATTTTATTATAAATTTTTATATCGCTGCCTACCTATACACGGCTTATTTATTATTCCTTAATGCTAAAGTTTAAGCTTGCTACACAAATATACATTTCTGAATTTTGCAAAGATGAACAAAATATTTGCTTTTCTTGCCATTTTAAACTTTTCTCTAAGTTTTACTGATATGGAGCACATAAAAACTTTTTTGCGATTAATGTTAAGTTGACGTGAGTTTGATTTTATACTTTTATTCTGAAATAACCCTACGCAATAAAAAATACAATTTAACAATATTGCAAATTTCTTAACTTACAACAAAGTTTAAAACTTTGTAATATTTTAGTTTCGCGTTCGTATTACGAACTAATACACAAAACATACAGTTCCAAATAAATCATGTACGTTTTTTGTCAAAGTCTTGTTACATTACTGATTTTGTTACTTTACTGCCGCCCACCATCTTTAGCTACAAGACAATTGCGTTTACAAAAAGTGACACTTTTGGCAATTGTTTGTTTACTATTTTATTTAAAATTGTTTGTTCAAATTCTGCTTACACATTCAATTATTGTTAAATAAATACTTACATTACTTTTACATAACGGTTTTATTAAATAAGCAATATTCATACTGTATTTTTTTTCGTGTTACGGATCTATTTATTGTAGAAGGACTTTGTTTTCGAGAGAATAGACTATAATATAATGTATAAAAAGTCAGGTTAAATTAAATTTTTATTTAGTATACATAATATGAATTACTTTTTATTATAGTTAACTATACTTTATCTTTTTAAAATACCAGCAGTATGGCATAAAACCTACACCGATGAATTGGGAAGCGTGAGACCGCGGGTTGAAATTCTGTTTGATACACTGCTGTGATCTAAAGCCTAATATCGATCTGTGGGCTATAGAGAAAGCAATGGAAAACCACTCCATTAATAATTCCCGAGTATGTCATGTTGGCCTCTGCCAAGTTGATCGTCTACGCACTGCGTAGTATATGACACTCAAAGAAAATATTTTTAAAAATTAACAAGTTAATAAGCAATAAAGCAAGAATTATTTATTAAATTATTATATCATGAACTTATTGTATCGCCAAATCAATGTGCCAATGAATTTTATATGCAAGTCATGTATTATATTATAGATCTGCTTGGAATAGAATAATAATTAAAAACCAGTGGCGACCTGTACAAAAAAATGGCGATTAAACGCCGCCTTCTCAAAACAAATAATTAATCATTATTGAATTTTAAATAAATTAGAAATGCATACTTATTATTATTGCCAACTCCAAATAATGTTACTACTTTACTCTTTCAGTTCATGGCGTAATATGAACGAACATGATAAAAGTTTTTCTTTTGAACACAATTATTACGATGTGTGGTTGTCCTGTGATTAGTAAGTATGAGTATGATTAGTAACAAATCAATTATTATGTGTCGGAAGTACTCTGCAGAAATCGGGGGCGGGGCAGTATTACACTAATTGTATGGAATAACCCTCAGGGCGTTATAATTGCAATTGCGGTTTTTAAATACATATACTTATACTTAATAAAAGCACAAACTAAAAGTTAATTTAACGTTAAAATGTCGTTGAAATTAACGTGTTTTTAAAAAATATAAAGAATTACAGTCATGGCGGTTATACAATCGTGTGCTGGTATTGGCATTTTGTTACAAATCTGCTTGGTAACAACAGAGATAATCATTAATAAATTTTGCTTAATTATTGTATAAATTACCAATCCAGTAGGTTTAATTAAATTGTGTTCATTTAATCAAAATATACTATTTAGTTGAAAGCAACTAAATAAGAACTAAACGAGACTTCCTAATTCTATTTTCCACACTTACTCATAATTTAACTGTGAAATGCTTTACCTTGTTACTATATGTCTACTGTTAAATATAAATTTAATTAATTTACTAATTAATTTGTGCAGATGAGGTATACGAATAATTTGTTTAAACCATAATACCTATACGCAAATTTTTTTTGGGTGTTTTCCTCTTGGTTAGCACTTTTCACATAAAAATAACGGATTAGCGCACAAAAAATGTATTTTATTACATTTCTGTTTAATCGAAAGGCTTTGCAACTTTTAAAAAAATTTAATTAATTTTAATTAAATCGAATGTCTGTTAATTATAAAATTTAACAAACAGAAACCCTAACTTTGATATTTAAAATTCAAAAATATAACTGATAATTGACTTGATTAAATTTTTAACGAATATTCTTATTCATGACGTGTAAAACAAAACTTTTAATTAAATTCTCACAAAACTTTAAAGAAAAGTATAACAAGCAAAATATAAGATAACAAAACCAATAATTGGGCTAAGAAGTCGACATTATTATTTTATTGGAAAAATGTTACAAAAATATTTTTTTGGATTTACAATTTAATTTTGTAGAAATTGATAATTGCTTTGGAGAAGTGTTGAATAAATTTTATTTTCGTGTTAAAATTTTGCTAACGAAATTTAAATTATCTCCAAAATAACTTGCGCGATTAATTATAAACAGGATGAAAATTTAATAACAAATTGCAGATCGTACCTTTACGAAAATTTTTTGTTTTGCAAGTTTGATTTAACTTACTTAAAAGGAAATGATATTCCCTAGAGAAAATCTGAACTTATAATTAATGGATAGGAAAGTTGGGAATTTACAAGTATATTATCGAATATTGAAATTGAATTGCTTGTTTATACATTAATGGCGAGGAACGATATAATTTGCCGAGAACATACGTGAACGCACATACGATTATTTAAAATCATTAATATTATGTAGTCGAATATTTGCTACAATATGGTTATTTGAGTAAATTTATGGAAACCATTAAGCGTTGTTACTGCAATATGTTTTTATTAAAACTGTTTACGTGTTCATTACAACATATAATTTTTAATAAAATCTAAATAAAAATCATGCTCTGCTGTATTTTTACAGTAAACAACAAATGTTAGAAATAATAACAACGAACGATATTTTTTGTGTGCTAGCACATTTCGAAATATGTAAACAAATCGGTTAAAACCTCACACGGTAAATATTGACTTATTTGGTGCTTAATGCAATATCCACTTATTCGGAATTCTTTTCATTGAATGCGTAACCGTATCTTATAAGCTACTTAGCTTAAAGGTTAGCTTAGCTACGGTACTTACTCTTAAAATGGGACAAATTTTCAGATGCAATTTGTCTAAACAGAACTGGAGCACTGCCAATATCTAAGTACCTCAGTAAAAATAAAAAAAATAACTTGCAGGTATAAAAAAACTTATGAAAAGCTTTTAGCTACTTTTAAAGACAACTTTCATAAAATTGTTAACACTATAGAATGTAACGTTTAGTATATAATTCAGTAGTTTCTATAATTACTGTACTATCTTACCAAACCACTCTTAACGACTTGAAAGAAAATCAAACGACTCGAGCTAAACCAATTAAAAACTTTACACATTGATTAAGTTTAAAGTAGATGTTTAAATCCACCTAACAACACCTACAATTTAAGTTAAGTTAAAGTTTGCGTGTAATTTTAGCAAAACATACTTTAAAAGTCAAACAGATAACATAAAATTGGGTTTAATTAAAAATATTTCGATATCAGTTTTATGAGTAAGGAAACCAAGTAAAACGTTCCAAAATATCTACCCCTACGGCATCGTATAAGTTAATGGCTTCTAACAAAAAAAATTGACGTTAAAATCCCAAAGATGTAATGTGCTCGTATGCCAATGCACAAGCTCTTTGTTCGTTTTGTGAAAACCCTATTCCAATTCACTAGACAATGAATTTTACGGCATGGACACGATATAGTTGTATTTTATGTGGGTTTTAAAAAATTTAAATAATTTTTTATATGTTTTTAAACTCATTTTTGAAAGGCTGTTTTATAGCTTTCAAATTCAAAAATATTTGAAAACACTTATTCAAAAAAATTTTAAAGAATTCCTTTTGTAACGTAAAAAGTAAGCAGCTGAAAGTAATTGATAGTTGTCACTAACATATAAATCAATAAGTTAACGTCAATCAGTATTACGCCATTAAGATGAATGGCATTTTTGAGTAACAAAAATTGAAACATTCAATAAGGTGGTTAAAGTGTAGCGCTTTCTAAATTTAAGACCCATACAAGAATGAATTTATCACCAAATATGACTGTTTCTATACTTAATTTTTTCAACCTATACAGGGTGAGCTAAAAGTCTGAATACGCTTTAAGATTTAAATTTTAAAGAATCTGTTAGTCTCAAGATCTGATTGGAAAGCCTTAGCAACTTTGTAATATTAAATTTAATATTATTTCTGATATTTCCGTTATCTACATGCTATTGCCTTATAGAGACGAATGAGGTTTTTATACTTTTAAATTTATCAATAGTTATCAAGCTATATCCCAGACTTTTAGCATACCCTGAGGAGTTAGTAAAAGTGAAGACAATATCAATATATTATACTACATACATATACATCCAGGTTAAATTAGAATTTGAATGTGAATTTTATAAAATACGCGATAATATATTTTTATCGCGGTTAATATTATTTTAAATAGAGGTACAAGTAATTGCCATGGATTATTCTAGGCTATATTAGTTAACAAATCAATGGAATTGTGTGCATGTACATAATCAAATTTTATGTATCTAAAGTTTTAATTGACTGAATTACAACTAAAATTAGAAGCATTACTTCGAAAGGATATTATTTCCTGCTGCGATTAATTTCAAAAACTTAGATAGGATTGAAAGCTTTAGTAAAAAGTAGCGCTATAATATAAGATGAAATTTGTTGAATATATAAAATATCAGATAGAAACTCCGAAACCTGTAGATTCTACAATCGATAAGTCGGCAAAAGGAAATAATATAAAAAGAGGAAATATTTTAATTAATTTTAAGGAATTTAAATTTAACTTTACGTAGGCGAGATAACATTGTTAAAAATTTTTATAATAAATTAAAAAGCGTATAATTCATTTTGCATAGTTTAAAAAGTATAAAGAAATATGTTCGCTTTGATATTTGATTTTTTTTAAATATTCTAGTTGTAATCAAGTTAACAACTTTCTGCAAATGCAAAGTGATAATAATTATTACTACACAGAGACGACTTTTATATGGCTGTGGTCGTACAGTCTTCGTACTTACGTCCTTTATTGTAAAGGACCTTCTTCAATTTATGTTCTTTCTGCTCAACCTAATAGCTGATTTCATTTCTAATAGTTTCATATAATTTTTACAAACGCACTGCTAAATGTAATAAAAAATTTATTGCTGGAGATGTTGGCTTTTATTTCAAATTAGAAAAAGGCTGGACTAGGGCTGTAAAACATAAGCAAATTTAAACTTTCGAAAATCGTTTCTATACTTTATTTGTTTAAATTTTGGATCAGGGATTTTATCTGAGGATTTGTGAGTTTAGTCTTCGCTACTTTTATTTTGTCTAGCAATATTTTACGAGATTTGCATATTATTTATATATGTACGCGTATAAATAAATTGTCATCGATGGCGAATGTGCAGTCAGGACACAAGTACATACAAGTGCTTTTAATAACTTTCAACACTTCAAATAAGATAAATTACTAACTTTCGACTCGGCAGAATTCAGCAGTTAAATTTAAGATTTGTCATTGCAAAATTTTGCCATTTGCCATTTTTTTCTGCACCCCAATCTGTAATTTTTACTTAATATAGCACTAGTAAATGCATTTAATTCGTTACGATTTAATTCTTACAGAAGACCTCTACTATGCATGAGAAATGCCTGAAATCATCTTCAAAATAAAATATTTTTGGTTAATTTACAGACTATAATTTTATTATGAGTTTACCCGAAAATAACTAGTTAACCATTAAAAGAAAATTTCTTTTACCTTTAAGACAACATAATTATTTTTAAAAACTCAGATTTTAAAATTTCATAAGTTTAATAAAGTGAAATTTTCTACTAGATATTTATAAAATTATGTGGTCTGAAAGCCGCACTAACCCGTTATAACTTTCTAATTTTTTAGATTGGCAAATTAAAATAAACCAATTAGAGATGTGTTACAAAAGGAATGATGATATAAAGGACAAACAGAGATTTTTATACCTAATAATTAGAGTACAGATTTATAGCAAATTTGCTATACATAAATATTGATAGCAGAAGTGTAATTGTTATAAATGTCCACGAATTTGCTAAAACTAAGACATTTGACGCTATGTTTTTTGTACTTTTTTAAGATTTTTAAGCTTTTTTAGTGCTTATTTTAGCACATTTTCAATAAATTAAAAAAAATTGCAATAGAAATGTACATAAAAACTCACATTTTTTATTTATATTTTGATTTTTTTAAATTTAATATTTAGTAGACTTTGTTTATGTCTTGTTGGCTTTGTTTATATAGACGAATAATAAATTAAAGACTTCAACTAATTTAAAAACTTGATGATATTTGATATACTTAATAGAAGGTATAACGGAAACATTGGTGTTCTTGAAAATGCTTATTATCACTTTTTCTTTTATATAAAAGAAATGTTGAAAATTTTAACACATTTATAGTTTAATAGTTGATTTAACGCCGAGTATCCGACGACAGTTAACGAAGGGATAAGAGATCATCCAAAATTAAAATATGAAAACAACCCTTAGATTTGCAAGCATGCTTGTAGATGATAAGTTGTCATCTTTATATTTTGAAAATTTTCTAGATAAACAGTAAAAAAATTAAATTTCTTCTTCTAATTACTAATTTTCCTATAGAGTTATTGTTATTTACGATTTTATTCAAGATTATCATATTTTTAATAATATTGCTTATTTAGCAGTATTGTATTGTATTGTACTTAGGGGTCGATTGGCTACTAGAGCTTTACAGAACTGCGACCATTATTGATCCTTTATTTAGCAGTAAGTGTACTATGTTTTTTTGAATATTTACGTACATACTATATTCGAATTTACACAATAATAAATAATAATAATAATGATTGAAAGATATGGAAACTCTCAAAATTAAACATTTTGTTTTATTTATGAGACGGTCATTAGCCTAGTTTGTTAGCTGAATAACTGCTGAGATTAACGTACTCGGTTCAAATCCGGGGAGAGTCTAAAATTTCTTATGATCGTCTCCGTTCTTCGGAGGGCACGTAAAGCCGGCGGTTCTTCTGAGTTGATGACTTGCCTTCATCAACAACAAAAACCAGAGTTACTGGCACATCTGAGATAAGCCTAGCAAGCTACCTTCGATGTAAAACAATAAATATGCTCATAGCACTAATAGTAACTTCGGAACATCACCGAGGTTGCTGTTAAGTAAAAACAGGTCGCAGACCTAATTAAAGAAGAAGAAGAAGTTTTATTTATGAAAAATTAAACATTTTTCTTTTTGTTCACAAGTTCTTGATATTTTTATTTTATTGTGTTACTTTGTATTACTACTTTTTGTTACTTTTTTATTGTATTACTTTACAAATAAATTTTGTTTTAAAAATTTTTTTAATGCTTATAATATGTATTATTATATTTAAGTTTAATGCATATTTTTATGCATATAATGGCAATTTTTTGTGCTATTTTAAGCGCTATTTTCTCGATTTTTTATGCTTGAAAGTCCGTACTCTACTAATAATAATATACTAATACCACATAATAATACTAGAAATAAATCCAACTGTTTCCAGGCAATACAGGAAATTTTGCTGGAGAGTTTCTTTCATCATCATGTGCTTAATTTTTTATCAGTATTGTTTTTAATCCTATGAGTAAATTTCATAAAGACATTTCCTTGACACAATATTTTTTATAATAATACTTTACCATAACACTGCGTGCAATTCGTGGGCAATTAACTTGGTCAAGCCAAGAAAATCAGAGTGACTTACTAGGGAATATTTATTACTTCAATTATTAATAGAGTAATTTCCTGTTACGTTTCCCATGTGTTCCCCATTCCATGCATGAATGAATGGCGGTGTTCCGCTTTCTAGTCTGCCAGCGTAGGTTTTACATTATACAGCTGGTCTGTTGCTAACTTTGCCACTGTAAGGGCATTTTGCAAAACTGGTGGATATTAATTTTATCAAAAGCTCTTTTGGTAACTTCTTTCTTTGAACACGATGAACTTTTTTACAAATAGCTTCTCGTGAGACCATGATGGTCAATTAATCAGGCAAAACGATCCCTATTTTCTACTATAGACTAGATATCTGCTAAACTTTTATTTGATCACGATATTTCAATTCGATTATTTTTATTTCTATATTGAATTTTAATTTAGAGAATAAGCCTGATTAGTTATTCAGAAAGATAAGTTCTAGATGAACCTAACAAAGGAGGGTTATTTGCAAAATTATGTAAATATATGTTACGTTTTGTAAGCCGGCAGGCACGCCTACACGTTTTATTTACTAATTACGTTATCCTTAAAATTTATGTTTTTGTTAATATTTACCGAATATTTAAATTTAATTAGCGATTTAAGCATAATTCTATTTATATTGAATTACTGAAATTTTTAAAAAATAACATGAATTTGTAATTTAATGGTTAGCAACTCATTGAGTTCTTAAAAATTAAACACGAAGATAGTATAATAAAAAAAAATCTAGGCGTAATCTAGGCGTTTTGTAGCCAGAGCTTTCAAATAAAAATTAGTACGGTTGTGAATTACATAAAAACTTGGTTTGAAAAAGAATATAACATCCCCAGTTGTATAACAGAAGATCAACCTCCGATCAGAGTTAACTCAGAGTAACCAAAACCAATAAAGCAAATCTCCATGAACATATTTTCGTGTTACAAAACGATTTGGACCCACCCTGTACTCTTTTAAGAAAATTTTATAAATTGTAATTTATTTTGGTAAATTTGAAAAGAGTGAACATAAAGGCTTTTTGCCAAAAATGACCGCCCGAGCGTAGTGAAAATTTTGACTCGTTAATTTTATGGGAATAATTTTTGAGATTGCGATTTTGTATTGAAGTATTGAATTGAATTTTTTTGAGAGTTGTTGGTTGAAGGTGACCGTAAAATAATTGAAATTTTGTGAGTGGAATATTGTTTCTATTTGATTGGAGTGATTATATTTTTTGAGCATTATTAATAAAGCAGATAATTCTTTGATAAACAATTTTTCGGGTACAGTCACTTAACCCTCATCACGATTTTCAAAATTTCAATTGCACTATAGGAAAGAGAACACTTTTATAGGTAGAATACATTAAAAAAAAATGGGAGGATGTGGCATTAATTTTCGAAAAAACGGCATTTTAAAGTTATTAAAAGTAGGTAGTTGTAACCCGATATACCCCGTTGCAACGTGTCGAGCCACGGTCAACTTGCACGTTCTGTTCCTATACTTCATTTTGTTGACGGTACGAGTGCTTTAATATACTCTTAATGTTGTCAGTTCCGGTCGACACTCGGACGAGTTCTATGGCTTCGAGTTCTACCCTTGGCGAGTTCTGTCATTTTTCAGAGATATTTTTAAATTTTTTTGCCTTACACAAATATGTCTAATCATGCAGCCGTGTTAAAAGGTGTATCTAAAATACATGTAAATTTTACATCTTTAAAATCAATTTTTTCGAAAATTAATGCCACATCCTCCCATTTTTTTTTTCTATTCTACCTATAAAAGTGTTCTCTTTCCTATAGTGCAGTTGAAATTTTGAAAATCGTGATGAGGGTTAAGTGACTGTTCCCAATTTTTCTTTAGAGGCATAATTGAATTTTTGAAAGTTGGTTTTAATTTAGTTTGGATGGTAAATTGATGTAGAAATTAAAATTATATTTAAAAGAAGACGTATGGCCGCGAAGTTATCACACTTGCTTTGATAAGTGCAATCCTGGAAGAAGTAAAAAAATTTACTTTAGATATTAAAATTTATTTTCGATTTTAAGATATTTTTTTAAAGACAATTTTTTATTTGAGATTTGATAATATTTTTTTTGAACCTATACCCTGAGGCTGACTGTCGAGTCTCCCGCTTTCAGGGACTAACCGGAAGTACTTAAAGTGCAGGTGAAAATTCACTTTTTTTGAAAGTATCAGTGCAATATGTTAATGATGTTGCATATCCAATATCTAATGATTTTATTATAAAATGAAAATGTAACAAATGCAAATAATTTAAATTTTAGATTGATTTTTCAACACTGTATAAAATCATGTGCATGTCTAAAATAAATGTTGACAATACTAAAGTTTCATGTGTGAATTCTTGGAAAATTTGTGTATGTGTGATGATAAAGATGTCGTTTGTAACCACTGTAAAAATAAATAAAAAAACAAATATAAAATTTATGCTAAAGATATAAAAACACTATCTTAAAAAATAAAAGTAGCGAAACTTTCTTTAAAAATTTCCATCTTTAGTTTTGGTAGTATATGTATTTATGTGGCAATAAATTTTGAATTTCATGTTATGCCGGACTTTTTAGCAGAATAAAAATTTCAAGAACATAATATAGTAGTCGAGTTTTAATAAAACATGACCACATAAAATAATAAAACATAAATTGAAAATTCGTTTATATACGAACACAAAATTAAAATTTAAAAATGTAAGAAGGACTTATGCTGCATATTTATATCAATATTAAGCATAATTAAAACTTATATATCTGTTTATTATTCTACTTTTATGTTGTAATTATGAATATTTTAGTATTTTTTAAGAAAAAACCAAGGCGATATTTTCCGTCAACTTAAAATTATAACATTGAATGCATTATAATATGTAAACATTGCAAGAACGAGTTGACACGCTTCCAATGTACTGTGCCTTAATCGAATTTATTTTAAAAAATTTAAAGGGTTATTTGCCCATGTCTACCTACTTCCTACTATATTCACTATAGGTTCTAATAACTTATTTATATTTCCACATTTCGAGTGCACAATCAGGTTCTCAAAAATTGCAGGATTTAACACATTTAAACCGTGAATACAAAATTTGCGAAATTGAATAAATGATGATGAACCAATATCTTTGCTATCACTCTGTCTTCAATTATACTGGCTAAAGTAATTAAATATAGCCAAGAATAATCATTACCGACTCGCTTAATTATATTATACACAATGCACAACATTTTTAAACTAAATATTGTAGTGAAAATTGATATTAAAAATAATACTAATAAAGCAGTAAAATTTTATCAGAATTTTCGTGAATGCTTTTCAAAGGATTTCCATTCTGTGACTTAATTAATCTTAAATATTTTACTTGTTAATTATATAGAAACAAAAGCAAAGACTTGTATTACAGTAAACGTGTAAAATTTAATTTATAAATACAAAAATACCTCTACAAGTCTCTAGAGACCTTATTAAAGGTCCAATTAAAAAATATTTCATTTATTCATGTCGTGTTTTAAAAATTATTAAAATTTTTCGCGTAATTGCACAATAAATATTTTTTAATTTTATTAATTAAAAAAGTAAACACTAAGGGACAATTACGCTAACCTTATTTAAAGATTTGATAGATATTATACGGATTCGGGGATGCCCAAGTGACGAGTAGTCCAAGACTTGAACTTCCAGGGTATGTAAATTTTTTATAATATGGTCATATAATCTGATGTAATCTGGCTCTTAAGGGCAATGATGGGTTTAATTTTATAATTTCTGCCAAATGGCCTTAATATGCACTCTTGTAGCTTAGTTTTTAATTGGTTTAGTACATACTACTATGCATAGTAGCCCATACACCTGTCATTGTCAAACTCTACACCTACACCTAGGAAGTCTTGCTAAATGCAGGAAATTCTGTTACAACGAATGGCCTCAAGAAATGATGGACTAAATTTCTTTTAAGATTTTCACAATTTTTTTTTAGAATTTTATTTTTTTTACTTTTTTTATTTATTAAGACAGGATTAATTATAATTAAAAACACGTGGCACTCGCGGGTTGTTTGTAAATTCGGTTTACGGACGATAATTTTACGTGATAACATCATAAGAAAGCATTAATGAAAAATTGCATACTTTCATGAATTGAATTATGTTTTCTTATGACGTAAAATCACGTAAAATTATCGTCCGTAAACCGATTGTTAATTTAAAAATTGAATTAAATTATGTTTATGTAACAGATAATACGAATTAAAGCTATGTTATTACATTAACTCTCAATAGGCTAGAGCGTTATGTGCATGAAACATAATTGCATAATTTGGTGATCGCGAGATCAAACCTCATGCCGGCATTTTATAATTCAAATGATGTCTATGTATGATGCAAAGCTGATCGTGCCTCTCTCTCGCTTGTTCCGCACTCTCGCTTGCGGAACGTGACAATTTTTCGTGTGTGCAGCCGGTATATCAATTTATAAGACGTTATTACGTCAAAAATAACTTAAAAAATTAAATTTTTAAGTATTTATTGTGGTATATTTTAGTAGTGTGCAATGTATAAATAAATATTTAGTTTTTGAGATGATAGATGACGCTGTTCATTTATTTAACCTAAAGATTTCAGTCAAACACGTGACATGTTTAGTTTTTAGTTATTTGGTAAACACACCACCACACATTTTTGATTTTTAATTTTGTCAATCTTTGTTTGGTATATTTTTTTCTTGCTTTTCATTATTATTTTTAAGTTTTTCTTATGTTACCTATATACGATTGTTGAACAAAAATAATTGTGAAATAGAAGCCTTTATAATTTCTACAGTAACGTAATTTTTCAGAATTCTTTTTATTGTTTATTTAAATATTCTAAGTTCTAACCTGTTAAATATGTATTATTGTCATTTTTAGTATTTTTTAAATATTATGTTTCTATGTAAGTATGTATACTTTACTGAACAGTTAAAATTTATTATTTTAACATTTGTTTAGTTTTATTTATAGGATTAATTTTGTATATCTCTAAATTTATGTCATCTGTTGATTGTGTTTAAATATGATTGCCCATTTACTTCGTATGTTTGGTTTGCTTTTTTGTATTTATTGTTTGACAACTTCTCAACTTTTTTATATCTTAATCGCATTGTCGTAATTTTGTAATTTATAGAATTTATAGAATATACTAATATCCTTAACCTTCTCAAATTGAATAATAATAATACGGATGTATTTCTCAGACCGAACTAATCATAATATTAGAATAATTATATTATATATAAATTAACATTAATTGAATTAAATTAATAACTTAATTTTCTTAAAAATTGCATCAATTTAATTTATGATTTTCAAGAAACCGTAAGTTATGAAAATAATACAAAAACAAAATTTAAAATTAATATTTAAGTTTGAAAATAATTTGAAAATTTGTTTCATATTTTTATAAAATTGATCAATATTTGTATTTAATAAAGTAGAAAATAATTCCCAATGAAAAACATAATAAAATAACAAAAATTAAAAGGTTTGTAGCAATATATGCGAGAAAAGTTGATTTTGCGTTTATTTTCTTATCTTTTATTTAATCGATTTAATTTTTTACGAACTAAACCTACTGATTTATAATTAATTGTTAAGTGTTCATTTTTTTCAATGATCAATATACGAGTACATGTTAATAACAGAGCAGAGATTCAAAATAAATGCTAATGTAATCTATTTTAAAGTTTAAATAAGCAATTCGGAATTAATTGTTTTCATTATTAATGAATTTCAGAGTTTTAGTAGTTTTATTGTCGGTTTTAGGAATGGATTGCTTAATTATATTTCCCAGCGCGTTTTATTAGCACATAATTAATTAAAAAAATTATTGTAATTTACCCATAAAGAAAATAGCCTAAAAAGAGAATTATAATGTTATATTTAAAGCTTTATAGTTTAGCTAAAAAAGCTACAAATTTAAATTCGAAGGATATTTTAGTCGGGGAGCTGTATATACACATATAATACATTATAAATCATGTAATATACAAAATACTTTGTAATACATGAAATGCAAGATTGTACACAACGTTAGACGGTATTGGTTTTACCATATAGTGTCACATGCAGACAGTTAGTGTCGTGAGATCTCTCGAGTGCATTGTCATCGCTGGAATTATTTACCGCACACAACTACTATACATAAAATGTTTCTCAAAAACAAGTGTTATTAGAGATACCTTTTAAAAGTTACATACATTTACGTCTTCTATGCTCTATTTTGTTGAAGAAATGAATATTTATAATTTTTTCTTTATCCAATATATAATATTACTTTATTCTCTAAAATAGGAGTTTAGGATTTTTCCGACAAGCGAAAGTGGTAACCACTTGTGTTACGCACAAGACGCTCTCAGAATATTTATAAAACTTTCTGTGAAAAAATTTAATCAATAAGTTGTAATGCTATTTTATAAATGAAAAGCCAAATATATTCAATTTCGTACAAATATTCACCCCTTTCGTTTTTAAGAGGTGGAGGTATAATAAATCAAAACTTGCGACATGCAAAAATATTTTAAGTAACAAACAAGCGTCATGAAAGCTTTTCCAAAAATATGTGAGTAATTAGCACATAACAAATTATTACTATGTTGTAAATAAAGACTACACATAAGGAGCACATAAATTTAACTTATTTTTAGTTAAGAAGAAGCAGGAAAGTTTAAGAAGAACTTAAACTTAAAATTCAACGTCGACGTATTTGCATGGTTGAAACTTGGAAGGTACTTTATCACGCATGAGTTTATAGTAAGTTTTCATGCTAACACGTGAAAATTACAAATGTGCCAACAAGAAAAATTTCTTTGACGATATACTTCATACACTACGTTACATCCAAAGCCAATTATATTTAATTATTAGGTAATTTAAAACTTATGCGTGCGAGAAAATTTAGCATGTAATTTTTCCTTGTAAATCTCGAAATATTTTAATAACCTTTGACACACGCAAGCTTTATAATTTAAGTAAAGCGTTTGTAATTATAAAATTAATTAATTATTCGATTAAAAAATCTCGAAATTCTAATGATTTTCATGATTTAAAAAAAATATGATTTTTTATAAAAGGAAAGTTGGATTTCCCATTTAACATTTTAAAAGTCCATTAAGAAAGACGAGCTGACCACCTATTCGCAGCAGAATCTTTGCTAACTTGAACGGGAAGCCCTACGGATCTTCTCTTCTGGCCAACTTTTCTGTCTAAAAATTTAATACTTCTGAGCCAGAAAGAAAACTATTGTTATCTATTGGTTTAAATAATGTTACGTGTCTAGAACGCATTATAGCAAGAAAGTTATACTTTGTCTAATTTTAGAGAAAGAAAACGAATTAAGAAATTTTAATTAAACAGTTTTTTATAATATAAAGATAATAGTAAAACATATTCAGGAATATAAAATTAATTAAGGTTAATAGTACAGCACAAAACAACTAAATTATACCAAAATTAGCTTATATTTACTTTAATTAACTTTCATGGTTGATTTAAAATTAAATAAAACTTTATAATTAAATACATAAAAATCTTATGTTTTTAGAATTATAGGTAAACAAAAGAATCTGATAATTAAAAGTGTTAATGTAAAGTATGAATTCCTTTTACATTTTCTCTACTGTAAATATAAACGGTTTTGCATTGTGGATTTTAGTATTGTAAGATTAACGATTTTCATCCAAATAATTAAAATTTATTATTTATTTAATACTTTGATTATTTGGTAAATATATTATATTTTAGTTAATATTTAGCTTCATACAGTGTTTGATATACAACTACCACAACAGTGGCGGAGTAGCGATCAAATTTAGATCAAAAAATTTAAAACTTTTTAAAAATTTAAAAAAATTTAAATTGCTACTTTATAAATTTTTATCTGACCGTAATCTTAAATATAAGAAGAAAACGGAATCTAAAAATATTAATAATATGTAGCGGTCTGGAAAACTACGATTTTTCTATTTATGATGGATTAGTTTATGAATTTAAACTAAGCGCTATTTTGCAATTTTTTTCTTAATATGCTGGTTACCTCAAAATCTGGTAGTAGTGAGGTATAAGAAGAATATTTAGTAAACTATGAAGTAAAATATTTTATAACGCAAATGAATGTCGAAAGTGCACTTTTCAAATTGGTAGTAGATAACCTCACATATATAATTATACCAATAGCCTGATTATTATAATTTATTTAAATATAATTTGGCTAAACGTATTATTAAGTTCAATAATTTCATAATATAAATTATAGTAATTTTGATATGTGGTGACGTCATCAATATAAATTTCTTTTGTTGATGTTTTCTCGCATTGCAACAATGGTTTTTTCTCCATCATTAGTTTGCTGCATGGGCAACAACATGATTGATTTAAACAGATGGCCATAAGTTATTACTATCGGAATCTGAGGGACTTGCGTACAATGCTGAAGAGCTTCTATTTACAGTCGGCTGATAGCAAGTTCGATGTTATTTGCATCATCGAATCGAGCTTAAATGAAAACTTGTTGGAAATGCAGACTTGGAATTTGACATATCGACCTCACTCAATTTTGAAATACCAGTAGAAAATTCTACAAAATATTGCATTTGCACAATAGGGTGTTTTTGATTTCTTTTATAGTAGGTAGCTATGTATAGCATTTATTATTATATTGCATAATATTATTGTATTAAATTTGTACCATATAAATTTTATTATTTGGTGTAATCGTATTACTCGTAAAGTGTTATAAAATTTGAAATTTCTAAGCTTCACGGCTTAAGATAACGACAGTGCCGTTTATTAAAAAATATTATTTACATTATATTCAATTCTTTCACACCCACCAGCGTCCAGTCCTTCTATACTTATGTCTAGATATCATTTTAAAGTTAAAAAATAATTTGATTTTTATTAAAGAAAAATTAATATAATATTATACAAATTTCATTAGTTTTATAAATATTTTGGAAAAAGTCTCTTAATTTTTATTTGCACGAAGCTTTCTAGCGACTATACATAAAGAACAATTCAATAAATTTTGAATTACAGTCGAGTCGCGAAATAGTGAATACCGTATATAGTGAACTAGCAGAAATAGCGAACACAAAAATTTTAACATTGAGTGTATATGGAACACCTATATAACGAACAGCGGTGACCCGATACAGCGAACTGCGTACAAAATCGTGCAGTTTGAATGACACATTTATAGGGACTTCCCCCAAGAGTACGAATTTATATTAGGTATCGTAATTTTTATACAGTGGCCAGTGGCTCATAATGAAATCCGGACGCTCCTATACTAGCAATGTAAATTGTACTTTTTGAAAATTCTTTTTGTATGTAAAAATCGCTTTTACAAAAATATTTATCAGACATTTTTTGTAGATAATTTCATTCTTTACATTTTTGTTTATATACATTTTTTTACTTCGTTGCATCGTTTTCGACTAAGAGTGACTTAAAGCAGTCTCGGTAAAAATCCAATGGGAATCCCCTGAAAATACCATAAGAATTCCATTGTGCATTGTTAATGTTATTAAAAAGTTTTACCGAGTTTGCTTTAAGTCATTTTCCGTCGAAAACGATGGCACAAAGTAAAAACATGTATATGTACAAAATTGAAGAGAATTAAAATTAAAATTATCAACTAAAAATATCTGAAAAATATTTTTGTAAAAGTGATTTTTACATATTAAAAGAGTTTTCAAAAAGTACAATTTACATTGCTAGCATAGAAGCGTCCGGATTTCATTATGAGCCACTGTATGTTAAAAAATTTTATGTTTTATATTTTTATATAATATATTAGATGCACATTTTGATAATATTCCATTAAGTATTTTGAGAACGTGCTTATTACTTAAGAATGAAGCCTGGAATGCAAGAAAAGTGTTGAAACAAGGTGGAACAAGGATATCGAATATTATACAGGGAACGAAATTTAGATTGATTCTGATCCAGAAAAGGAAGACAAGGATGAGATGGTTTCTTATACTTTCAATAAATCAAAGCTTTCAAAATGTGATTTTATTGTAAATTTTGTAAATACCGAAATAGTGAACAACCCCGAAAAAGTGAAAGGTCTTTGCCATATTTAATTCACTATTTCGCGACTCGACTGTATTGTATTACACTAATATGCAGTTATTAATTTTTTTGTAATTTTTCACTCTGTTAAATTAAAAATCTTTATGGAAAAAATAGCTAACATATTGCTGTTTCTTTCTATTTTTAATATAACGATTTATTAGCCATGTAGTAAAGATATTTTAAAGAAAATAGTTTTATATTAAAGTTGCAAGCTAGTTATATTGATTAAAATCGAATTATTGTATCTATAATATAATTTACCTACTATAATATAATGGTATGTATAGGAACTCATTTGATGTCACAGTGCTACTTAGTATTGCTTCACAATTTTACTGAATCACAGCGGTTCTCAACTAGTTATGACAAACAATTGGAGCTGCTGTAATAATTTTGAAAGAATTCTATAAACAATTATTCTATACATAACAATTCTTAACCTAGAAACGCAGTAGTATAATAGACTGACTATTACTGTGACGTACACTAAATATAAACTAATTATGTTTCATATTTGACTCTAAACATTATATATATTGTAATGATATGATTGATATAAAAAATATCACTGATTCGATTCCAAAAATTTTGAAATGTAGTAAAATTGTTAAATTTCACCGCGCATGAGACTCTTTAATTTAACTTATCAAATAATGCAGTAAAAAGTAATTTTACTTTTCGAATTTGTTCCAATTAAACCAATACTAACTTCAAATTAAAAATTCAAAATTATGATTCCAAATACTCTTCTTTCAAATCAATCAAGCAAATCTCCTCACTACTGCTCGGTAGCAAATTATCATAAACAATAAAAATTATCAAAAATAATTCCAAATTTCACAAATACGCAGTAATGCAATCGCATAAAATTCACTTTATTTAATATCAAATTATTACTCACAATTTCAAAAAAGACGCAATAATACATTCGCATAAATTCAAACTTTAAATCAAAAAAAAACTCAAATAATTGCATCGAGCCAAAATCGCACAACAGACTCAGGCGGTCGCTATCGGCAAAAAGCCTCGCATTTCCGTTGATTCGCCCCCACCTGTCTAATAATTTAATCAAAATTACAACTTACAAAAATGAAATTTTCTACCAAAATGTACAGGGTGGGTGCGAACCATTTTGTAACACCACAATATATTGTCGTATTACGAAGTGATTCTTGCCGGCCTTGTAGTTATTTTAAATTTTGTTTGAAATTTTATTATTATTTTGCATTACTTTGTATGAGTTAGATTTAATATATTTTTTAAGGTTAGCAGAAAAGGAACAAAAGTAAGGACTTTTTTGCCAGAGCGTTTGAGGAAATTTTGGCTTCATAGGTTTTGATTATTTTGTCAGAAATAAATTTGGAAATTATAATTTTTATTTTTTGAGTGTTATAATTTGGAAGACTGTTCGAGATTTTTGGCTAGATTTTGATTGTGAGTTTTTTTTTGAATATCTTTTATAATTAAAGATATTTTTAAATTGAATGATTTTTTTAATTGAAATTATTGATTAGAATTGACGAGATTTGTTTGAATGTTAGAGAAAAATTTATTGAAAAAGCGAGTGTATGTGATAATAAGAAAACAACTAGAAACAGGTATCATGTGGATTAGAATTTCCATTTTATGCAATTATTTTAAAAATTAATTTTAAGATTACATTTGAAAATTTATAAGAAATATTTTTATACAAAATTTATTTTAACGATCAACTTTCGGCATTTTTGATCGACTATAACATTGCAATATTTTTGTTTTCTTTTGTATGTTCAAAATTTGTTTTATTTATTATTAATACATAAAATATATTTGATTAAATAATCTTGGAATAAACAAGTTAATTAAACGTTTTATAATAATGTTTTTATTAAGCTTTCGACGTTGGTAAACGTCTTCATCAGAATATTTTATTATAAAACGTTGAATTAACTTGTTTATTTCAAGATTATTTAATTATATTTCACAAGTTAAAAAATTAATTTATAAAATATATTTGATAAAATGGTAAAAGTTATTAACATGTGATAATATTTATATGAAAATTGATTTTTACATGTTAGATATAACATGTAAAATTCAATTTTCATATAAATAAAATATATTTGGTAAGCCCATGGTTAAATTTTATTTTTAATAAAATTGTAAAATCAGAAATCCTAGATAAATTCAATATATCCTGGAATATGCTCGCCCATCGCAATAATTTTTACAATCAATTCTAAAACTAATTTTTTTCTTTAATTAATTTTCTTCTTATTCAATTTCTCTCATCTTCAATTTAAATTCTGTAACTTCCAATGTTAGCTTTCTTTATAAAATAATCAAATTATCTTCTAACATACTAAATTTACTTCCAAAATTCAATTCAATAACTTTTACATCAAAGTTATGTTTTATTTTTATCAATTATAAACATTTTAATTAAATTTTATGAACCTACAAAATTACACGTCCGATACGTTGACATTTTTGGTAAAAATCCCATCTTTAACCTAATTGCCAACCTTTGTAAGATAAAATCCCTTACATCAAGATCAAAATGCAATTGAAAAAAATTAGTTGAATCGTTTATGAAATTAATGAATATAACACTTGCTCAAGTTTCTCTATACAATTTTGACTAGAGACTAACAACTGACATAGCAGCTTTTAAGGCAAATGCACTTTGTCACTAAAGAGATTCGTTGCATTTTGCATAGCAACTGTGCTCGTTATTTTCTGATCAAAATTGTCATGACAATTAAAGTACTAATTATACTAACTTGCATTAAAATTTTGCAGCATCTCTTGAAAGACACTCATTTTAGACGTTTATATGAATGTTTACTAAGTTGTAATTATGTTTATGTATTTTTTATTTCTATCCCTTAATTAACGCCTAGTTTTCAATATCCCGTTATCAATAGCCAAGAAGAAATAAATGTTCGAGAAAACCGGAAATTTAAAAACTGGGGTTCAAGAACATAACATGCTTCCAATGCATGCAAGGTTTAATTTTAATAACTTAATAAACTAAAATATTTTGATATCTTTCTATCATCATATATTTTTTAAGGAAATCACTAATAGCCCGTTTTAATCTAATACACAGAAAGACTAATCAAATTATTAGTCAAATTCTGAATTACTGTTGGAACTGGGGTTCGAGCCGCATTCCTCCGGTCGTGTCTATCTCAAAAAGTATTAATAATATCTTTGAGGTATATAAAAAAAATTAGGATTATCTTTTAATACATTTATGATGACGTCACAGCTCAAGAACAAAGCACAATCAAAAATGTCAATGACAAACATAGCGGCATTTAAAAAATAAAGTTGACGTGATTTTCATTGAAAATTCCTCTAAAAATGTTATCAAATTTGTTTCAAACTTTACGATCTCACTGTAATATATTGACTTTAGAGTATAATCATCTTTTCCTCTCAATAATTTGTGATAGTTTTTAAATTTAATAACTTTTCCAATAGTCAAACTAATTTAAATTTATTTTCAGTAAAGCAGATAAAGTTTGTTAAAATAAATGGAATTAACAATATTTTCATATTGCCGGTAAAACATATGAAGCTAGAATCTCTAGGGAGCAGATTCCAAAATGACACCCGAAGATATCATAGATACGATTAAAATCCTTACGACATTTGATAAATAACATTAAAATGAAGCGAATAAGCTATGGGTGAACTCTATAATTATATCGAATAATTTAGAAAATAATAAGGCTAAAAAAAATCTAAGGCAATTCAGTTTCTCAGAAAAAAACTCACTTAAACAGTATTTATTTACTCTAAAACTAGAGATCAAAACAACAAATGCAAAAGCAAGGCAGTCATAATTACAAGCACCAGTTATCGCTGTGATATTATCCAACGACAATACAATATACGTTTAATCAAACAAAATTTCAGATGTGTTATCAAAAGATGCTGCAAGCCACTTCTCAACTTGACCAAAAAAATAAAGTTAACTGCTTTTATCAAATATAGAACCCACAGATTATAGGTAATAAAAATATTACTTGCCCCGATAGCTATCGATGAACTTACAAAATAATACTTATACAATGCTACCTTAGCCTATGGGTCCTCGCTTCATATTACAAACAATAAGAGATCAATTGTGGGATACAAGATTTATTTGCAGCATTACTTACTTCGTGGTCTTCTAAATCATTCTTTTTCTCCTGAAATAAATCTGTTACATATTTTTCTCCTTTTTAATTGCAATACTTCCTCCACTTCATCTTCCGTTGATTATTGTAGCTCATCACCACGTCTCAAAACCAGATCTTCCGACTCTGCGTATCATTCCTTTATCGAGCTTTTATTTGCAAATATGATTTTTCTCTTTATTAACTTTTACAGCAAATCGTTGTGAAAAATAATATATTATTGTGGCTTTTACGGTGTTAACCACACAATATGCTTATACGATCAATTAATTGAAACCAACACTCAGCAATAAAATTAAATTATACATCTCCACTTGGCTTAGATAGACCGAAGCTCAAACGACAGGAATATTTACAACATTAGATTCACACATCACAACGGTAGCTTGATGGAATCACCAGTTGAGTTATTAAATGGAAATTCTGAGGTAGAAACGTAGACTTGTCAGAATTTCTTAGCTCTTAGTTTCAATACGCGATAGCGATGTTTGGTGTTCATCACTTTTTGTGTTTTTATTTGGACTAATCTAAATACCAGTTTCAAGAATGCCCTAAAACAAAGACGAACATACAAGAAGCTTGAATATAAAACTTTTATGATGGTCAACTAAATAATTTGCGTCCATATCCATAAATTAATTTTATCATAAAATTTATGGTGATCATTTTCTGAAATTCAATATTCTCTCTTTTTTGTTCATATTAAAACTATAGCTTCCTCAAAATCATTGAATAAGTTTTAAATCAAAAGAAGCGTAAGATTAAAAATAACAAGAAATGGTACTGTATTTATTTAAAAATTACTACGTAGATTACCGCTTTAAATAATATTTTATTTTCAACAATCGGTTGTGACACTGCTTTTGAACTGCTGACTTTATCAAAACTATTGTTTCCTATCAATTTGAAAGTTTCATTTTTTATAAATAATAATAGCAAATTAGTTTATGTGTTAATAAAATGTTAAGTGCCACATTAAATATTGTTTAAATAACTTTAGTACAAGTATCTTCACACTTTTTACGATTAATTATTAAAAACCCTTATATCGTATATTGATTTCAGTTTATCCTTTTATATTAACTCCAATTTAATTTTATTGTAAATCAATATTATCAAGGTATCAGACTATAAAATTGCTAGATGCATTTGACTACATATCACATTATCTATAAATAATATAAGAACTAATAACACTGTTATAAATTTTAAAGTTGTTTCACAAGCAGTCGTTTCATACAGTAATTTATTATGAATGCGAAAATTTAAAGTTAATTCAAAAATTAGGTTACTATAATTTTCAACTTTCAGGATGAAGAAGAAGTTTAAACATGTCAGTTACCGTTAAGTTTAGTATTTTTATTAATGTATTTACGAAGAATAATTACTTTTTGATTTTTAATATATTCTTATTGAAATAATTTTTTTTTATTTTCTCCTTTTCGTGCATTACTATTACTTGAGAAATTATTACGATCAACATTAAGTGGCTTTCAAACTTGAATGAGAACTAAGATAAACTTAAAAGTGGCAATAAAATATCTTTTTACTTGTAAAGCATTTTGCCTCCGTCAAAGAAAATCGGTTTTTATACAGAATTTGACTCGATTACGTATACAGTATTTTTAACATCAAAATTATCCCTAAAGTTTTTCTCTTAATGCATATTTAAGTAGCTCAAATGTAGGTATAAAAAAATCACAAGGCACAAAATCAGAATATATGATAAGAAATCATCATTTTTTACACTTCTCGCGGCTCCATGATAACTTTCTATATTACACTTGCAATTTTGACAAGGCAAAAGAGAGAAAAACTAATTTTTTAATTAGAAAACTAATTTCTATAGCGTGGTCATCGCTCATAAGGATTTTTAATAAATTTAATTAAGAATTTTTTCGGGCTTTTTTTTAAATTTATACTTTACAAATTATAATTGATTTGAATAAACTGTCAAAAGTTTTTAGGGGTAGGTTTTTAAATCTTCCATAGCAGCTAACTCGGCGTGAAGCAAACTTTTTAAACTAGGTGTGGTTTTCCTCGACTTTCTTTTACAATGCAACAGTTTACAACTACGTTTTTCATATTTTTTGAATAATTTATTTTTATTATTTCTATCAGTTGCAAACTTCCACATTTATTTACACGAAGAATTCGAATTAATAATTTTAATCTTGAATTTGGATATGTATGTATTATAAATTAAACAGGATAAATAATTCTTTAGTTTTCTCCGCTTTCCTTATAATTTAGATTTTATATAAAAAGTATAACACTGAATGTTGCGTGTGTACGTATCATAAAATAGTAAAATATAGACAAGCACCTAGAAAGTAATAAAAAAATAAGAATACACCTGAAATTATCACAAAGTTTTCCGTTGCGACGGCAATGCTATACATAGGTTTATGAATTTCCAAAGGCCATAATATAATAACCGTTCTTCTAGAGATATTTAAAAATTAAGCTTCGTTTTAGCCTTTCTATTTTCGGTAAAAATAAACTTTTATTTTATTGTATCAAGCGATACAATATAAATTTTCTATCATATTTTAAGATAACCGTCTATTTGGTGTTTTGAAAAGCACCAGAAAAAGTGAGATATGTCAAGTTTAATCATAACATCGTTTTGAAAACATGTAGGCTACAATTTTCAAGGGTTTGTCATAAAATAGATAGCATCTGGCGTCAAGATGATAGCCACTACTATCTATAGATAGGAAAATCCGCCAAGTGAGCTGTGTGTAACCTTTCCACGTCAGAGTGAAACACAGCGTCAGATCAATACAGAACAGACCTGGAGAGTCCGACCAACAGGTAGCGTGACAGCCCTTCTACCTCCCAGTCTCCCCATCTACCAAAACTTACCCCTAGCCGCTTCAACCTACCCTATTCTATCACACCTTACAAAACCAACACATCAACCTACATTCCTTCTTTATCATTTACCTATTTCTTGGTGGCGAACATGTTTTAGTTTTCCTAGCAAAAACTCTCAAGTAACTGTTGATATTTTTACTTATATTAGTTTTCTATTCTTTTTCTCTTCCACAATAATAATCAAAGGTTGTAATAACAAAATTTAATATTTTCAAGTCGTTTAATATTCTGAACGTAGCCGTTGATGGCATAAAAATAAAACTACGATGATATTCTGACGGAATATTTTTATATTAAAAAGTAACGATAAATCTGGGTGATATTTCTAAAAGGGTTCAATTAAACTTTTTGCTAGACGCCTCAAAAGTTCATGTAAAATAAATAGAGAATAATGTCTTACTTAAATATTTCTACAGTTCAATGCAATAGTCGTTTTCTGTTTTATTGATTTTTCCGTTCAAATTAGTTTACCATTTGATTTGAAGAACAAATTTACGTGAGCCACTGACTTATTCGTTAATTATGTCTTTAATATACTAACTGCAAAATTATTCCAGTTGGAAAATGTATGAACCTTACTATTTATAGGCGCAAATGAGAACCGTGGTATTAAATTTTCATACCTTCAACAATGCATGTACACTAAAAGTTATAATGCAACCCTTTCTATTTTTATCAACAAAGGTAACTTGGCCTCATTTTAACAAATAAAAATGGTACAATGGTTTCTCGAGTACAAGATATTGTTCAGTGGTAACTTTTTTAAATGCTAATGGAACTCTTGCTGTATTTAGATTGTAATTTTATTTTTACAGTTTGTACTTTAAAATGAACAAATTAAAGTGGTTAGTTTATTTTAATTCACTAACTACAACTATTTTATGGCTAATTTTTTAATATAAAAGATCTCTACGTATTATCTCTAACTGGAGATTGAATTTTGGGATTTTGAATTACTTAGATTTTATCTCTTCAACTTAGAATAGCATCCAGCTTGTTTAATCATACCTAAATAATAGTTAGTTTCAGAATATTAAATAGTCGACTGAGATACAATTACAATTAAGTGTAAGAAGACTCGTTAAGAATTACAAATTAGTAATTAGTGCATTGAATCCCCTTATCAATTACTCTTCGAGAATGTCGCGGTTGACAACGTGGATTGTTAATGCAATTCTTATAATTAGAACTTTTTATGTTCTGGAATTTTATGTATCGGAACTAACAGTATACAAGATTACAAATATACACAGCTTATTAATCACAAGGTAGATTATACGTCACGAGACGATTAGTCGAGTGACATATTATTCGCATTAGCGATTAATAAACAGTTTGTGTCCGAATAATTTATATAATATTATTTTATCTTTTACTTGAAAATTTATTAAGTTGAATTTGTAAATAGGAAGCTCTTTAAGTTCTTTAAAAACGTTTCTCGTGGTTAAGTATAATTCTAAATAAGTATAAATAATATTATGTAATATGTAACAAGTGTACCAACTTTGCAGCTTTACTGAAGCTTGAATTATATTTTAAAACTAAAAATCTAAATAAAAGTGTAAACTTTGGTTTTACAAAAATTTATTCTTGTTCGTTCGTGACTGCGTTATAATTATTATAATTGATAATAATCTTATTTTACAAAAAATATGAAAGTGTTGCTATAAGTAAGATAAAGACAGACATATCAATTACTTCATGTTGAGTGACATGTACTACTAATGGCACATTTCACTTGAGTCATATATTATTTTAATCGTTGCGAACGTAAGTTATTTGTGTTAACATTTATTAATTTGACAACAATAACGTGACTTGTCCAAGAGTTGTGATTTTATATTTTGTTCAACTTTCATTTAAAAAATTTAAAAAAAAGACTTTCATCAGATATTTATTAATTACATTATATTTAAATTAATATACTAAATTTGTCATCCTAGTAATAAGATTATGGTAATAATATGGTAATAATATTCGTCTTATGATATGAGATGATGAATACATATCTATATTTTTAATTCTTTATGATTGAATATAAATCTTTGTCAACACAAAAGAGAGATTAATTATTAAGAAACAGGATGTCTAATGCAGCCCGCGTCCGAGTCTGTTAAGAATCTGACTAGCAATGATGATGTAATAGATACAAATCTGGATTTCGGGAATTTTTAAATTTTTTATTTATTACTTCGTTAATTTAACAATATAAATTACTTTATAATCTCGTCGTTGCGGGTTATAGAAAACCTCTCAATAACTTTACCTATAAAGTAGAAAGTTTATAAAGTAGAACAATTAATACTAAGTAATCAAATCGCATTCGGGCGAATTTATAAAATCGATTAATGAAATTTTGAATTAGCCTTGGAAAATGGTTATTACCCTACCACGTACAACCAATATATAAAATAAACTTAATAGAAGTGAATATTAAATGTAAATTTGATTAGAAAGGACAGTAATTGTGTGACCAGATGGTGCATAAAATTTGGCATCATTTGAAAATATGTGAAGTTGAAGTGAAAATAATATATATGTCTTAAAAATCGATAGCTACAAAGATGTGGGTGCAATTATTTTTTATCCAAAGTTAAATTTATAACAACGCATTGCGGCACAGCTATAAATTATTTTTGAAGATGACAAAACTGTTATAAGATGCATAAATCACGTTTGGAAAATGTACTGCTGGAAGTTAAGAAAATTACATTCAAATATAATTTTGATTTGAAGTCTAATGCAATTAACCTTCCAACTGACCACATCCTTTTGAAAACGCAGATGTTTGTGATGCCTGTCATAAACAGAACCCACACCATAATATTAACTGCTCGAGCATTCCATTCGATAATCTTTTTTGAATTATTTTTTCAGAATATTTTCTTTTCTTTTCGAGTTCTTTACGCAAATACGTTTTGCGTCAATTAAGCAGATTGTCTCGAACATTCAATTGCTGTTTGATTGGTTAAGACTTTTAGGTTTATATTAATTAATTTGATACACAATTTCTGGTTTAAATTATCGTTGATTATTGAAGTGGATATTATGAGCTTTAGATTTCAGTCCCGCGAGTAATTTAAATTAGAGGAAATGGTAATTAATTTTAATCGTAAATTGTAGGAAGCTTACAGAACAACTAAATTTATCTCTTGGTGTGAAGATGGAATTTTGCCATTTAGTGAAAATATTGAAATTTGAAAATTTAATATATCGACTACCATTTACATCTCAAGCGTTAGTTTCACCTTCACATCGGAACTATCTTCAGATGCTCATCTTTAAAACAAACTTAGTTGCATCCGTTTCAATTTAATTAAAAAGCCTAAGTAAAATTCTATTTGGATAATTTTCATCTAATCAATAACTTCACTTTCACGCTCAAGTCGTTAAAACAAAAGTAATTTTGAATTTTATTTAAAAGCCAATTTCGTATAACAAACTATGTATTTGTTTAACCATAAAAGAAAAAATTATATTGTAACAAGAAATTTGTCAAAGCCTTTGATCATTAGTGTCGCTCTAGACTTTTCCCGTTAGTTGTTTTTATTTTTAAAACCCCACATAGAACCTGGATTGGCGAAGAATAAACATGCTTGCAGGTTAAACTTGACAGAACGTTTTCTGTAAACAGTGTTTGTTCCATTTTTGTATCCCTGTATTTATCTTCTTTGTTTTTCACGCACATCAAATGCGGCTTTCAAACAATAACGTTATCCTAAATTTGTAGGTATTAATTACTAAAATTTAATTAAAAATTTTTCAAAACAATAAATTATTGTGAAAGTGTAAGTAATAAATTTAATGCTTAAAATGCATTGAAAGGACAATACAGAGAAAAGAGAATTTCAAATTGCGATTATAATCAATCGCCTCAATTTCAATAATCGGTTTACATAAAAAGCATCTTCTCGATGAAAATGATACTTTAAAGAAGCTCTGTTAAAACAGTAATCGCATCTTGTCTTTCAGTATAAATAATAATCTCTTCTATTGTAGTGCACTTTTCAAACACAATAAATCCTATCAAATATTTTTGAAAAAGCATTTAATGATTTTTGCATTTTTTAATAAAATTTTTGTTGATTATAATATGTATTAAAGTACGGGCTTTTAAAGCGACTTAATTATTTTTTTTCGTAATTTTAATTCAATCATAAACAATATTTTAAATCAAAATAACAATTCAACTTCTTCAAGTCTGTAACTACAAAATTGACGTCAGTGAAACAGATAAATGTCAAAAGACTCACTTTAAAATTTTCTTATCGTAAACGAGAATCACACAATTTTGGACCTTAAGATTTAATTCACAAGTTATAAATGTACTAAAACCTCAAAATTCAAGAATAATTTAAATATTATCATGATTAATTTTTTAAATTATAAATTTTACTTGTAATAAATTGTCACTTTATGTAAATTTAGGAAGTTATTAAATTTATATTATTATAATATCTCAACTTATCTGGTTTATTTGGTTTAATTTGGTCTATTGGCAATCCACATCTTAATCAAGAAGTAGAGATAACTTTTCAAATTTTTTAAAATATATTTTAAATTACGGTAATTTTTTATTTATTTTTATTTACTTACAGGACAAGTAGATTATTTCATTGACAATACAAATATTTCTCATAATTTAAAATAAGGACCGATTTTTCTTTCCTCGATTCGTTAGTTTAGCCTGAATTCTGGAGTGCAATGGTATGTCGCCGCCGGTTTTGTTTTTTTCGTAGGCTACGAAGTAATTAGTAACTCGAATACAAATTTAAATACCTTAGATTCCACTTTGAATTTTTTTACTAGAATAACGATTGTATATCCGAATTAAAGGTATTATCATGTAATTTCAGATAGTACCGTTTGGTATAAAGATCAAGATTTGTTTTACATATTTACATAATTTAATTAATGATAATTATTAGAATTCTATAGCGTGAAATGTTCCAACTTATTTAGAAAATGAAGTTTAATTGTTGATTAAAAAATTTCGGTTGAGTTAACATCTTAATTTTGTAATAGAATTTGGAACCATTCACGAAACAAACGTGGATTGAACTAAAGATTAACAAATCACTGAAAGACAGTCGAAGTGCAGTCTTACATAATTTTAAATAATTGGCGTTTTGTAAACCACTTGTACGTTTAGATTAGGCATAAACCATTTAAAATAAACAAACTAAACAAATATTAAAATAATGAATTTTAATATATTACATACTTACATAGAAAAATAATACTAACTACCACAGTATCTACTTAAAATATTTATTTTTAGGTTATTTTTCTATGAACTATTTAATATTAAAGTTAATTAAAGTGTTACAAAGACCTTGCTTACTTGTAGCAGGAAGATTTAGTAAATTTTAAATTGGTAAACCGAAAAGAGCAACTTTACTAAAGATCAGTTTTCAAATTTGTATATTTAGGACGTCAGTTTTCAAAAGAGATATCCGGTGATAAGCTGTGAGAACGCATGTTGAATCATCACATTTTTCTAAATTTTGCTTTTGAATTATTTTAAAAGCATTGTAATTAAAAAATTAAATAAATTATTCACCATCTCGAATTGTTAGGAAGAACAGACGAGTAAATATTTTCGACCGCAAGAATTCATTTTACACATATAAATAATTTATTGGTTATCAAATATGTTTTGGAATTTGTCTTTATTCATAAAATGAAGAAATTAATAGTTAAATAGAATATTTAATAGAATAATCTACTTACCGATATTCAATAAATGAATGCTTGGTTATTTCAAGGATTAATGTGTCGTATTAACGTATTATAGGTATATTTATTCACACGTAAGATACACTACAAAGTTAAGTTAAAAAACATTAAAAACCTTTTTTGTCTACTATGTACCATCTCGCAAAAAATCGTATAAACATAAAATTTTTTATTGTAATTTTGTTATTTATAACTGCATTGAATTAAGTAATTCAGTTGTCTGAAATAAACGAGTATTTAAATTTAACTATCTTTTGTAAAACCATTACAGAGTGACTGATAAAAAACACTACGTTTTTCTTAATTGTTGACTAAATTTTTTTTATAAATGAAAATTTATCTCAGTAAACTCTTTTTTATTGTATTTATTAATTCCATCATTTTATTTACTATTTTTTTATTAATAAGAATTATATTATTTTGTTTAAATTGTAATTTAATTTAATTTTTATAACAACTTATAAATACTAACACTTCTATTTTTTTATACAAAAATTTATCTTTATTTTGAAATTGCAAATAAATTTCTCCGATTGAACTAAATGAAAACTGAATATAATAAGCAATTAATTTTAGTTTAAAAATTTCCTTTTTCAAAATTATTAAGGGTAGAAAAATGTACTACGCATAATTGTGGTGGCATTAAAATAAAAATAAATGATTTTCTTTTTAAACATAAAATTGAAATATACAGGGGTGGGCAAAATACACACAAATAAGTATCTTAAATACAAAATACAAGATACATTGAAAACTTGTATTTAAATACAAAATACAAAATACATTTGAAATATGTGTTTAAAATACAAAATACAAAATACAGTATTTCAAATACAAAATATTTGAGTATTTAAAATACAAAATACAAAATACAGTATTAAATTTTAACCAATGAGAATTAAGAAAATTATTCTTAGTTCTTATTGGTTAAAAACTGATAACGGCCGATATATTCCGTTTGGAATTTGAATCTTTATGCCTGTTAATACAGAAAAAAAAAACAACATTAATAAATAATATTTAATTAATTTAAATTTTTATTTTTTAATTATATATAAACATGTTTTAATTTTTAAATAATGCGTTGCCTTTTAGAAAAACAAGCGTTTCAAATGTTTGATCGCATAACGTTCCTCTAGTTGGAGAGTGAATGATACCAGCAAAAGAAAATAATCGTTCTACAGCAGCAGAAGAACACAAACTAGTATTGCAGCAGCTAGACAAACTATTCGAACTTCTTTCGTTTTTGTTTCTTTTTCCTTAACTTAAACTAACCTTGCAATAAATAAAATAACTGTAATTCTGTAAATGATATGAAAAATATATTTATATATATATAATATAAGGCTCAACCTATTAGCAGGTTGGTATTGTGCTTGTGTTGGTATTGTGCAAGTGGGAGAAAAAAATGTATTTCATGACTTTTAGGGCACACCCTGTATACTGTATACAAAATAACAGATATTTCTATTTAAAATACAAAATATTAAATTTTTTGAAAATTTGTATTTGAAATACAAAATTTGATATAAGATACAAAATACAAAATACAAGATACAGAAAATATTTGTATCGTAAATACAAAATACAAGATACATTAAAAATTTGTATCTTAAATACAAATACAAGATACAAAATGTATTTTAAATACGTATTTCAAATACATGTATTTCAAATACTGCCCAGCCCTGGAAATATAGAATATAAAAAGGTAGTTAATCGAATTATTATCTTTCTATTTTATGGCATTTTTGTAATGAATTTATTTCTTATATAGCACATTGGGCCCTTTTTACACTATAAAAAGTATTTTTGATTCTAACAAAAACGTACTCAGTATTTTAACATAAAACTGTACATTGTTGTTGTTACTAATATTTTTGTTTCAAGCACCAATTTTTTTTTGTTATAGCAACAAAATATTGAATTAACGCGTTAAGCTTTTATTATAACCAAATCTTTGCTACACCGACAAATAATTTTTTTAACTGTAATTTTTAATAATTGTATTCGTTTTTAAATAAACCTGTAGATTTCTATTTGTATTTATTGGCCTTACATCGTAAATATTAAATCTTTTAAGTACTACTGAAAGTCGGATAACTACGATATAGTCAGGGCGACCGCTAGGCCGTCGCCTGAGTTTTCAGTAAACTTTATTAACCATTTGCACCATAGAAAAACGCGAAAATAAAACTTTATATATTATTTGAATACTGAATCCGTCGGATAAACTTAAATAAAAACGAAACACATGTCATGGATTATATTCACTCAATTTTATGTGCTAAAATATAGTTAAAACATAAAGTTTTTATTAATTATTACTTTTATAAAAATTTGATTTAAAACTATTTCATTCAAGTTGTAATCCTGAAGAGAAGTGGATTCGTGACGAAAATTTTATGATCAGCTCTTGGAAATAATTAATAAAAAGTAATATAATAAAAGTCCATTAATTGATCCATTAACCATTCAGTGTCGCAAACAACTTTCATAAAAATGTTCATGTAATTACAAGATTTCAAAGACAATTTTCAACGTTCGTCCTGACTAGTATTAATTTTTTCATGGCATTTACTGACATCAAAAAATTTTTGAGTTTTATTTGAGTTTTATTTAATTTTTGAGTTGATTTTGAGTTTTAACTCTACGTAAAATAGCTTGGTTACTGCAAAAATTGTTTACTTTTAGCTGATCATTTTCCCTATAAAATAATCGTTTACTTTCGAATTTGATTTATATTGGAAAGCACATTTATATTGGTAATTTTGCCAGCGATGACATCGTTAAATCAAAACCTGAACGTTATTCGTCTTTATATAAAATAATAAAAATATAATAATGATAGATGTAATCAATTTTCGATTTGTCAGTTTGCAACTGCTGTTGTGTTGAAATAATTTAATTCCACAAGAAACAAAACTAATATCAATAGCTTCCTTCTTGTATAATACTGTTTGTTTGCAATACCGCACTAGTATCTCGTGAAAAGTACTCCCTTGTTGAGTTTACGTTTTCTAAAATAAATGGACGCAACTGATTGGTTAAGGTTTTGTTATCTTTCAAAATTTACAATAACATTTTTGTTTTTATTTTCATTATTACATCTATTTTTAAGTTTTTCCGAGTATGGAAGATTGAAGCGAGGAATTTGTAATTTACGGAATGGAAGTCGAGCAAATGCGAGTATAATGTAATTCTTGAACATTGTGAATTCTACTGCATGCATATAATAAGTTCTCTTCTAAGGACAACTAACGTACATACAAGAACATATAAACAAGAACCATTATGTAAATTAACTTAAGGCGCATAATTACTTACCGGTTTAAATTTATATAATTATTGTGAAAATCTGCTTTATAATTTATCACCCAAAATTGAATTGCAGAAACTACTAAATCAAATAAGGAAGACACTTACTAAAGTTAGAAATAATAGGTAAGCATTTAAATTATACGGTTGTAATTTCAATTCTTGTCAATTTAAATAAAGTTGGGATGCGAAGAATTATTTTTTAATTAAACTTAAACCGATCCATATTATAATAATAATTTATTGGGTGGGTGTATTTTTAGTTTAATCGATTATTATTACGCTAAGGAATAATTTAAATCACCAACTTAAGATAAAGTAGTAATAAATTGATCGAGAAGTTTGTGACACATTTATTTGCAAATTTTAGTAGGGTAACTAATGACTCAAAGGGTTCTAATGGATTTCGGGTTTACAAAACTTACAAATTTTGGTTATGAAATTAGAGTTACAGAAGAACATAGTCAAAAGACGAACCAGGCCAACAAAAGCATTAATTTAATTTTAAACTTATATATTTCTGTACAGCAACCCCGCTAGAGTATCTTGATCAAAAGAAAATAAAAAGTTTAAATATATTTGAAATGAAAACGGTAAAAATTGCGTTCCAATAAAATTTTCTCTGATGTGAACATTTGAGGTCAAAGATAATGTAATTTTTAACAGTTACGTGATGTGTAGTGCGAATCTGATGAAGCAACAACATTACAAAGTTGATTACTTTGGTGGGAAGTTTATCAAAGTTGTATAGGTGCCACTCTTTTATGTTTTCTACTCGAACAATAGTAAAAGGTTGTATTAATCAATGTTTCCTTATACTTCTTTTTAAAACTCAAAAATTATCTCTACGCTTTCCTTTGATGTTGCCTCTACATTTTCATAATTGTTAATCATAAATGAAAATTTTAAATAACTTATTATAGCGTTGACGTGGTTATGGTTATTGCTGGTGGCAGAATTATAAATATAAAATTTTATATTTAGAACAAAATTTAAAATGATAAGCGCTTTTATATCAAAACTTGTCGGTTCCAACAATTAAGTAAATTTAATTTGAACAAAAAAAAACTAAACAGATAATTTAGAACTCTTATTGATTGAATTATAGGTTTTATAATTCTTCCCCCTACTTCTCTACAGCGTTTCCAAATCGCACTTTGATAGATATAGAATAATTTATCATTATTTTCAAATTACTTATTTGAAAATTTTGGCGCTAAGGTGGTGAAAAAAAGTATGGAAAACACATTTTAATTTTTTTGAACAATGTTAAACTGAATGTGGTGAAACAATATAGCATGAACTTACGTACGATGAACTTTGAACACGATTTTTGACTGTACTTGCATTGATTAGAATTGGTAGCTCATTTAAGAATTATTAACAATAGTTTATAAAACAATGTAATGGCGTATTTCAAAAAATATTTTTATGTAATATCCAAAAAAGTGTCACTTCACTTTTTCGTAGATTTTTTTGACATATTTGAAAGAGTTGGGTCCCTTTTAATATTTGAATGTTGTGTTGTATTTCATATACCATTTGAAAGTGAGAGTAAAATTTAAAATTCAATAAATATTGATTAACTTCCTTCTCAATATTCAAATCAACGTAGCTTTATTTAAATCATCAAATTTATCTAAGATCCATAATTTTGAAATTAATACATTGTAGAAATTACAGGCTTACAGGTTTGAGAAAAATTTAAAAACAAGAAAATTTTGAAGTATTTTGAGAGATTTTAAAAGCTCATTTTAGAGACTTTTGCAGTAGTCTCACATTATAATTTGGATATGTATAGTGGTAGGAGTATTTACCTTTAGGTAGTTCACACGACCTAAAATTCACCTTTTTAACTTTTTTGATTTAAAGATAAAAAGTTTACCGTTAGAAAAATTTTCAAACAAAAATTTAAATTGAAAATCAGAACACTAGAAGTGGAGAATGTTCTAAGAAACAAAAATGACGAAAAAACATGCAAGATTAAAATAAACAAACTAAACAAAATATTAAAATAATGAATTTTAACTATTAAGTAAAGAATATATAAATTTACATAGGAAGATAATATTTAAAAAACAATAAAAACGACAATAATTGTCGTTTGGACTTTGAATATTTGCATAAACAAGAAAAATAAAAATAAAAAATGACAAAAAATCTGTTAAATCAAGCCTGTTAAATGTAAATTATTGTCGTTTTTATTGTTTTCATTTCCGGGACGAGGGCCTGCGTGTGCGGTTGAGCCACGGACTCCAGCAGCGAAAATATTTCAAAAAAGACCAAATATCTGGTTCTTCGTAGAGCGCGAATTTTGTTTTAAGTTGTAGTGTCTGACAGGTTTATTTTTGAGATTTGTCGTTTTGTGGTTCAATTAGTGTTGGAGCAGAATCAGGGGTTGCTTTGTGATGGAACCGTTCCATCCTCGGGGTATCCAACCTTTCTGTTGATTGGTGACATCAACGTGAAGGTCGTATAATTAAAATTTTGTTTTGCCCCGGGATTTTTAATTTTCGTGATTTAAAATGTAGTCCTATCTGACTTTACGACTATTGGACTGCTGAAATTTTTTTAATTTGATATTATTTGCTTAGGTTGCTTAAAAACGTCAGTGGCGCCATTTAAAATAAATGTTTAAGTAACCTCGTAATTTGTTTTCTTTTTTATTAAAAAGTTTTAGATCAGCAGAGAACCTGCGACTCGCTCTTCTCTAAACATTTGAGCTTCCGACAGGCAATTTTTAACCGAAAAATTCTGCCTAAGAAAAGAAAGTTATATTCTGTTAAGTAAATAATACATACTTTGTGTGTATTTATGTAATGTAAGTATGTATTCTTTAATTAACAGTTAAAACTAATTATTTTAATATTTCGTTTAGTTTGTTTATTTTAACATTACGTACTACTACCTACCACACGTAGTGTAGTACACACTAACTTAAAAAATTCATTTTTTAGATTCTTTCTCTATTAAAGATTACTAATTTCAAAAAGTAATAAAAAATCGAAATTAGAGAAACAAAATGGTGTTTTGAATCAAAACATTTTTTATTTTTTTAGAAACATTACAATATTTTTGGCTTTTTGAATTTTTATATTATTCTCCATATTCCATATTCTCAGACCCCATAGTTTGAAATATCGAAAGTTTGAGTTCATATTCTGTGATAGATTTTATTAAATTGAATTTTTTTAGTTTTTTTGGTCTTGAATGTGTGTTCCAATCGTATTCCTATTCCAGAATCGACTATATAACAATTGTTTGGTACCGTGGTTTGGAATCCACGTTAAGCTGAAGTTTATAGTTTTTAAAGCTCCACAATTATTATAAAGCGAGAGCAGGACAAATAGCACAAAATCTTCAAATTAGATAGCTATAGTACAGATCTACTATTTTAATCTAAATTATTTTCGGCTATATGGATAGAAATCGTAAATGTAATGACAAGCTAGAATACTGCGATTAATTGGTCCTACAGCTATAATTACAAGCTAAATGAGGTTTTAATGTAGAGACAAATTAAAGAAAAAGAAAAATTAAAGAAAATCAATAATTATGTAATATGTTACATTTTTAATAAAATATTCATATATACCAATAATTTTGTGATAATAATCAATATTATGTGTATCTAATATTAAATTTCACTGAAGTTTCTGTTTCAATATACCTAGCTATTTAATTACCAAAATAATTACTTAATAATATTATCAATAAATTGAAAATAATACATGCACTCGTTTGTTTCTAAAATAGATACCGCACGTTGCTTTTATCGTATTTTTACTAATTATAAAATTAATTCAAGTAATTTTCGGCTCGAGAATGAAATTAATCGGTTTCATAACAATGAAGTAGCTTAATGAGAAATTTTTCTTTATTCTTATTTAATCTGTTTAATTCAGCATAGTATAACTAAGAAAGTTATCAAGATTACTTAAATTTTCTTTGATTAATGCTTCCAATTCTAAAATTTAATTTGATTTATTGAAAAATTCTGAATCGTAATATAGAAGATTTTATAATCCGCTAAAGCAGCCTAGAACTCCCCATACGAATAACTTTTTTATTACCTTTTTTATACAGTAAAAGATCAAACTTTTAAAATAAAGAAATTGTATGAACAGTATTTGTTCTTCGTTTATTCTCCTTCCTTCATTCCTTGTTTGTTCTGAAGTGGAGATAGAATTCTGATACATTTATAATTTCCAGCGGTGTGACCAAGATTGGTGCAGGCACAATAAATTCAATTTATTACAGCATCGTTGAAACTCACAGATGTTTTTATTACAAAACTTAAAGATATCTTAAAAATTAAATTCTTGTTTAAAGAAAAAGCCACCACGTCAATATATTAACAAATAGGAGAGTGAGCTTTCCCAACTAACCCCTCGTAGTTGCGCTACTGTTTAGTACAATACAGATGATGTTGAAATTGTAATATAATATCTTTAAATGCAATAAATTATTCATTTATTATAAGTTACCGTAGATTTAATTTGAATTTTGTGGTTTTTAACCACAAAATAACTACATAATTTAATTTTGAAACACCATTTATCTTTGTTTTGCGATAAACCTGTTGATGGTAAAAGTTTACATTTAACTTAAACTGTAGGCTAACATAGTTATTTAATATATAGAATTATTTATAAAAATTGTTGGCTTGAGCTAAAATTGTTTAAGTTGCTTAATTATATATTTGGTATAATTATTATCTTGCATTTTGGATTTTCTTTTATGTTAGTAAACTTTAAACTAAAAACAAATAAGCAACCTCCATAAGAGTATGTTTATGGGGTTGCAGAACTACTTGTTTGATATTCGTTCTTGTGCAACTTTTTATATACGTATTGCAGTATTTCTTTTATGAAACTACCTAGTTTGCTGAAAATTTTGTATAATAATTAGTGGTATTGTTAGTTTTTAATTTAAATTAATGTGGCTTGCGCGTATAAAAATGAAAAGAACGGCAAATAATTTCAATTAATAATTAAAATAATATTGATTACGACGAAATTGAGTTACAATTAATTATAACAATTTTGGAGTATTGTCTAAGGTAAATTTAAAAAAGCTTTGATAAATACATGATTTAGCGTGTGGAGATAGTATCGTTTATACCAATTTATTCAGCTAAATTTTCATACAAAAAATTTTAAATTAACTACAAAAATAAATTTACATTGGTAAATTGAGAAAATTTATTACAATCCTTAAATAAAACTAAAGAAATTCCAAATCCATATAAATTTAAGAACAGGATACATTGCAATACGTAATAAAGTTCACACTAAGCTAATTTTGTTATACCAAGAAAGCTTTTCGTTATAAATTTTACAAAAAAACAATTTACAAAAAGTTTCCCATTTTCAAGAGCTGGTTAAATAATTATTAGCTCTCTGTTTCTAAGAGTTTTTTTTATAAAAGCTGCGTAATATCAGTCTAAAAATTTTGCGATCTTATCATGTTAATTAAATGTGCACTTCTCTGTACAGAATTTATAAGGTGGGAAAATTAAAACTTTGAGATGTAATTCAATTTATTGTTAAATGTAGATTTATAAGTAATCGCTATATTTTGTTACTGATTTTCGTTTAAAAGTTTAAAATAATATTTAAATAATTTAAATAATATTTTAGACTTTATAATATAAACTGTAAAAAATTTAACAAATTATTCACATTACAAAATGTTAAAAATTGTTTACAGTTTAGAATATGTTAACAAAATTTATTACTGGCGTATAGAAGTTGTACATAATAATATCCTGATATAGAACTATGTAATAATTAAAAATACAAACAATAAAGAACGTGCTGCATCTCATATTTTCATCGCTTTTTATTTAAAAATTATGTCAAGTTATACAATGAAAAGCAGTGGTTTTATTTAAAATATCTAAAAAAGATAATTGAATTTTTTATTATCTACTAAAAACTACTTTTTAATTTTTATGTTTGGTACTCACAGCATCAGTGGTGCCATTTTCTGGTACTGGGTAGGTTTACCCCTAATAAATCTCAATAGTTATGAATTTTACCTTCCACATCGACATTTTGACCCATACATACGTCTGGATTATATTTTATTAGGTGGATATCTATATTGACAAATAAAAGCGTAACTCATTCGACTTATTCACGATACGTTACCCCTAGCTACGTAATACACTATTACATTTTATTATAGTATACATTCACACGCACTTGAGATAAATTTCACTTAAAATTTTCAATTTCCCTCTTAACGCTTTACATTTTAGGATATAAAAAAATCCTTTACAAATTATATTTCAATTACGAATCAAACAGTCATGAAAATAAGCCAATTTTATGGTTCGTTTAGAAATCTTTTTCCCGTACTATAATTTTCATTATCTAAGCAGTTGGCAATTTCCCTAAGTCTAAATTGTTTTTGGAGAAATACAATAAATGCGGGTTTTTATATCCGAATAAATTTGCAAAACAATTTACAATTAATCAAATGATAAGAAATTTTGCAGTATTCGAGTTATTTTAATAATGTTAGATATCCGCATTATTCGGTCTCGCCGTGGTATTCATCAGTGCATAAACTTCAAATTAATGTTATTTCTCAGGATATAAAGAACAACAACCTGCCAATATTATTCTTTGACATGTAAAGCCTATGACTATGAGGAAATTTAGAGACTCGATAAAATCACGAATTAACCCAGTGAGAGGTAAATAAAGTGAAAATAGCATAACTGACAGATGTAACATCTCTTATCTTACGCAATTGTATGTATTACGAAGCATAAGTTTTCATGTTCTTTGCAGAGAATTTCTAAAAGTTGAATTTTCGAAATATACGTGAAAGCTGATATGCAACAATAGAAAAAGTTTCAAGTCGTATAGATTGGTTAGACTAAAGTATATATTTTTTTATGTACATACTATAATTTTAGATTTTTTTTCTTAGAAACATATCATTTAGATAATAGTACTTTATAAAACTTGTTTAGAAACAACCAACGTTTCACACAAGTGGCACAATTAACCTATGTAAATCTAACGACGACGCAAACCAAGCCGTACAGTTTTCTAAACTTTTTTATCTACTTTTATTATTTGTCTATGAAAAACTAAGAAGTAAGATCCTGAAACGTCAATTTCATCAAATTGACACTTACTTCATAAGTTATAAATATTTACCATTAAAGTATTCCATTGTTTCTGATTTAATTGCGTTAGTTTTCTACAAGCATCAGATTGGAATGCACATTTTAATTGTATTTAATTTTTCATTATTTTGGTTAATTAAGTAAAGCTTATTAATCCAAATATTTGCTTTGATTTAAAACAAAAAATAGTACTTTTGTGTTATAGTGTTTTAAATTATTTTTTATAATTATTGATAAAATTTGTGATTAACTTAAATTATCGAGAGATTCTTTGTGATTAAAGAAATATTTTTTTGTATAAAGAAAACACCGCCAATAAATGCTTTAAATGTTTGTTCCGTTTTAATTCTTACGGCAGGCTTCCAGTGAACGTATTATTTTCCTAGTCTTGTTATAACAACTGTATGTAGATTTTAAAATAAATAATGACTATAAACTCACATTATGAGTTTTAATTAGAAAAATTATATTGTAAACGTTCTGAAAATTACTACATATTATACATTCAGCGTTGAGTATAAAATAATAATAATAATAATAATAACAATAAAGTAAATAAGGTTTACAACAACATTTTGAAATGAATCATATATTAATGAATGTATTATTTAAAATAATATAGTGCTATGGAGAGGAACTATTTACCTACATATATTGTTTACAGGAGAAGCTCTTATTAGGCAATTAATTTGTAATTTGGTATATTACATCGTTCAATGTTATTCTAACATTGCCTTCATATAGTTTGTACAGTATTATAATGTTATACCGAACTAGGGCAAATAAAATATGATTATTATCTTTTCTTCGAGATTTATTCAAGATTCATATAATATAAAGATAAGTTGATAAATTTTATTACCTTAAAAAATGAAAAGATTAGAAAACATAAATTTCAAATTATCTCAACTTTGCTACTTATTAAAAATTTTGTAAAATAATAAATTAAAGATAATAGCACAGTTATAAAATTAAGCTATTTTTCTTTGTAGCTTGGTGTCGTTTTCGTGATTTACTATGGTGTATAAATTTACTAAAGGAGTTGAAATTTTCACTATAAGTGTCGTGGCACATCGTTTTTCTTTTTTTTTCAGTAGCTCTATGAATAATACCATCACACCAAATAAAATACGACTCCGACGCGTTAACGATAAATTTACGAAAATATTTGATAAAACCAAATAATGCCAAATAAATTACCAAACATTTAACAGATAAAATGATAAAATACTTTTTTTAGGGTTGTGTTTTGTTCAAAGCAACGTTTAAACACAAATAAATTATTTAGGATTACACTTAAAGTAAAATCGAAAATTTTTAACATTTGTTTCTTGTTTCAACGCCCGAAAAGCTGAAGGTAATCTATTTTCATTTACTCTAATGCTTCTGGCTATTAAAATAAGATACGTAATCATTTTAAGCGGCACGTTAAATAAATTATAAAAAACCTTTTCGTGCCCTTACGCTAGTTACCAGGTCAACCGAAACCTAATATCTCAAAAACTCTTTCTTAAAAAAAATAGAAAATTTGTTTCTTTTATTTGCATTTATATTACACTTCAGTTTTTTATTTGGTATGTACACATAGTAGAAGCATTTATGTATTTTCTATTATAAAAATCCTTTCAAGTATTGGTAGTCTGTTTCCTAGGGTTATACCTTAGAGAAAACAAACTTAAAAAATATAATATTACCAATAAAAAAATATTGTTTCATAAAAATGTAACAATCCGGAAAATTACCAACAAATTTAATTGTAAATTTACTATTTTCTTCCATTATCAAGACCACAATTTTTATTTTGAGTGTTTACACAAACCTGGTTAATCCATAACTAGGTTTTCCCATTTGTCAACATTAACTTCTAACATTTTTTTGTTATCACGTAATGCCATCAAATGTCATATTTTCATTCCTAATTGCAAATAGAAATCGGAAATATTGGTTCAAGTCTAGTTACACATCCACATCAACTTATATCCAATTACATTTGTAAAACAATTTTGTTGAAAAATTCCTTATTTCGAATTTTAACCTAATCCATTTTGACCGATTTTGTATATCAGAAAATTAGTATTTGTAAATATATTATTATAGATTAGATCATTTTTAACTAATAAATGCAAACATTATGTTTGTATACTTTCTAGATTTAACCATAAAGTTTTAACCACTTGTAGCAGTATTTTGGGTGAAAAAAAATTTTAATGATGCTCAAAATGTGATTTTTTTGTAAAACATTATTTTAATTCGGATGTCAAGCTGGTTATATTATGTCACTCTTTTGGAGAGCAGGATGTTTGAGTGTTTATTTACTGTAGTGTTATTGAACTTTCTTGAGGGTAAGAAGAACTATGTTAATCTCTACGTAGAGTCTTCGAAATTCAAACCTTCAATATGATTTCAATTTTCCTTGTAAATTTTTAGTATAATGTGATTTTTATGTTTATAAATTTAAAATATATCACTACTTATTTTAACGGGAAAATATACTAAAATTATCTATCTAGTTTCATCTAAATGTAGTTTCAAGATTCATTTTTAATCGCTAAATAGTTATGGATATTTGTTTTAACTTTTAAATTTTCAATTTTAAGAAATTAATATTCAATTCTGACAATAAAATTATTTAAACATGAGAACTAGCACTAAAATAAAATAATTTACCGCTTTAAGTCTTTCACAAATATGAAACTTTAAGTAAGACAATTGAATGACATAAAGCAATTGATTTTTGATAAAAGAAACAATGTTTTTTAAAATTTTTGCCTAGATAATTTGTTGTACTATTAGATTGGAGACGCTCACAAGTAACCAAAATACTGCCAGTCCGAGCCTGAGGTAACAAAACCGTTCTGAAATTTAAATTTATAAATAAGAAGTGTTTTTAATTTTTCATATAAACTTATAAAAATAGACTATCCCCTCTTGCTTTAAACCATATTTTTAGAGATCACCGAATCAGAAAGATTTCCTAAACAGTACTAATTTTGAAATTCCTGCATATTACCACCAAATTTACTGTTAATAACAGTTTTTGCCATGGTTTGTGCGTTGAACTTTCATTAATAATGACCCAGGATCAAAAACTCACCGGCTGGCTAGGTTTAATCGTTAGAATAAATCAATCGCATAATGTAGGTAGGTAAGTGGAAAACCATTAGAAACCACTTATATGGAATAGTTTTTGCCGATGAATAGAATACATCAAAAGGGGTGCAAGAAACAAAATTAACCAATGAAATTTAAAATAATTTGTCTAATTTATAAAGGGGCATTGACAGCTTTAAAGTAAGATAAAGAATGCATAACGATGATCGCTGGCATCAGACCCTTTTCAATCTGTCATTAAACTTTGTAGACGAAAATAGCAAAGTCAACACTAATGAGCTTTTACTTAATTAATGCGGTTTTACGTATTAATGTTTCGAAAGAACATTTACTGCATAAACTAACGTCAACATGTAGTTCAAGTTTTCTGATGTAATATAACACATACCTACTTTTTCTGTAACAAAGCCAGCTGCTTTTTCATAAAAATATTATGAAAAGGTATAAATTTTATCAACACTTTGTAAGGTTAAATTGAAATGTATATTATTGATAACGTATTAAAGTGACGATAGCTTAGTTTAGTTTGGAATACTTCTAAATTGCGTCATTGATTGATTCAGTCAAGTATCTACGCCTAGTTAGTTTAATGTGAATTTACATGACAGAACAAAAACTCTTTTGAAAATAATAAATTGAAATAGAATATATCTTTGAATAAAAATCACTCTATTCTTATTATTCATATTGATTTACTATCGTTACAAAGTATCTTCAACTTTTGATTGTCAAGGCAGGTTTGCCAATTAATTTTAAACAAATATTTAATAAAAGCATTCATCTGTAAATATTAATTATTTTAATATATAAAATGTAAATTAAAAGTAAATATTCTGAATAGATAAATATTTTTCTATTTAACTGAGAATGTTTAACTAGGTACTTTTTTGAAACTCTGCTCTATAGAACTGAGAATTAAATCTTAATGCTAGCTCACGCTGTTTAAGTTTGTAGCAATTTCTAATTAAAGTATTTAGTTAAAATATATGTTAAAAAGCATACAAACTTCGGACACGTTAAATTATTTTTGAAATGTACTCATTTAAAAAATATCAAAAAAATGTGAAATATATTTCAGTGAATTAATACTAATCTAGTATACTGCCTCTGGCATAATATCTAGCCAATTTCGACAATGATACTATTGAAAATATTTCCAAATGAAAATTGATGGCAGTTAGCCAGCAATCAATATAAAATAAAACGTAACATTAAAAAATTAACATTGATAATGTAAGTTATTAAATAATTATACTCGTATGTTCATAATTTAAAAGCAAAAAATTTAGCTTCAGCAGCTTTTTCTTATTTTTTGAAAATACTTTTCTAAAGTAAATTTTGATGCACCTGCATACAATATCATGATTATGATTTAGGTTATTAACATATGATAATATTTTCCATCAATTAAATAATCTTTCCAGGCTTGTCTGATGAGAATCGTAAATTCGAAATATAATGTTAACAGTATGTAACAAACTATATCATTCATTTAAATAGTTTTTGAACAAATATGTAAGTTATGAATTAAATTTTATTTCAATTTTATGTAACACGTAAAAATTAATTTTAAAATGCATACAATATCGTAACAAAAAAAAGTAAGAACCTTATCTTACAGATTTCAACAGTAACAAAAAATATTCTAATAGTTTTCAATTGTGCACACCTTGAAATAGAAATGAAATATTATTTGTTTACGTCGGAAAAATAGAAAACACCACAAGCAAGGTTGATATTGAAAATCGCAAACATTTTTTTGATTTTTTATTTTATTTGTAAATTTGATATTTTAATATTTTATACCAAACTTCCCCGTCAGGAATCCAATGGTTTACTGCCAGCTCGACCAAGTTCGACAATTTAATAATGTTAATTAATTGCATCTCTAATTGCAACAAAACCCGGAAAAAATTATTAAGATTTTTAAGCTAAAGATTTTTTATATTTTTTTTTCTCGGAAGCAGAACTTGTGCCCAGCTAAGGTTGTTATTGACAGAGCTTCCCATTAACCGTAGCTACCACGAGCAACTACTATTGCTAATGAGCAAGATCACGTCAAGTGGACCCCCCATTTACCACTTGATCATGAAAATTAAGTTCATGTATTTTTTTTATGAGTACTTACTATGAAAAATTGATCCCCCAAACGATTGTTAAAAATTTTGATTTTAACAATAATTTTTTGTACAATAAAAATTTTAGGTACTTTTTATTAAAAAATAGATTGTAAATTAACCGTTACAGATAAATGAATGAAAATTTCAGGATTTATTGTTAAATGTTTATATTTTAATACAATATTAACAACAACAAATTTTTTGTTTATTATCATATTGTTAATTAATTTTTAAGTTAACAAATGAAAATTTCATTAATTTCTCGGTGGACAAATGAAGTTTTTTTTTATCGGTTGCATGCATTATTTATTTAATTTTAAGATTCCGGAAGAAAATTTCACTGCTCGCGGTTAGTTTAAACAATATGAATTTATTTATCACAGCGCGCCGGGCGCCCGGCGCTGTCAAAACACCGCGCGGCCGAGCGTCAGACAGCGTTACGGCTTCGCCGTCACCTGGCACTTCTATTTTTCTCATCTTTAAAAAAATACGCATGAGTATAAAAATCTACAAGATGCTACTCTCCAAAACTGAATATAAAAGCATCTTGAACGTTGGAGAATCTGTTATATCGTTTTAATTTTTTAAGACACCTGATAGCTTACTTTTTAAAATTATACTATTTTAATTACTAAACTTTAACTTATTCTTTACATAAAGTTAGTAAAATATAATGTAATATTACATCAGTATGATTCAATTTTCATAAGAATGCTTCAAAATATCAATAAATTTGATAACTTACTGGAGTCCATAATTGAAAAAAAATTTTATTTTGGATTTAAGTATTTCCATGATCTTAAAATTTCCTTATTGGTCAACTTGAACAGAATGCTCCAAGTTCTTTAAAAGCTCTCAAGTTCACTTTATTGAGTCTTCGGTTAAAATTTTAAAGTTTGGTGAAAATTGGTAATTGTGTTTTTTGGAGATTTTCTTTTGAGGTTGTGCTAGTAATTTCGTAGTGGATATTTTTTATGTTTCAGTTTTTGGTGTTTTTTTGAAGCTTTTTTGCAATTTTGCTTCGAAATCGAGAGACCACCTTTAAACCCAAGTAATCAAAATTACCTTACGTGTTCTTCAGACACGAAACTCATATTGAAGACATTTGGTAAGTTTAAATTTTGGTCTCTCTGGTAACCAAGTCACCCGAATGAATTTCAACCGACACAATTAATCAACAAAGTTTACTTGGTATATTATTTTATGAACACCTCATCAAAGGATATCTGCGGTTTCCTATATCTAGGATCTTCAAAATTGTAATAAATTATTTTTATATGAACATATAAATATATAGTAATTTTGGTTTGTACTATTTTGTTATTTTCACTTTTCCGAATTAAATAACTAAAATAATAATTATTATTATTATTATTCAATTATTTATGAACTAATAAATAAATAATTAAATAATTGAAGTAAAAATTATTAACATCGATTTTATTTTGTTATTTATGTTTGAATTCATGTCAAGTTCATTGTTAAAGTCATTGAAATTTTTAATATTTGTTTGTACGTTATATTTTTACTTAAATTATCTAAACGGGGCCGGTTCTTATTTGCAATATTTTGTCGTTTTTTGTTTAGTTTTATATTTAAAAAGTCTTATAAATTTTATTTCTCAAATTATAAATAGCGTTTAATTAATCATAATAAATTGATTTTAAATAATTACATTTTGTAACATCTTTTTATGATTAAAATCATCAATTTGACTGTTTTTTTTGTTTTTTTTTTGTGTTTATTGTTTTTTATATAATTTAGTCTAGTCTAGCCGAACGTCTTTCCAGATCTGGCCGAGTAATTTTTGTTGTTATAATTTAACGATATTTTTAGAATAGCATCCTTCGTGCAGATTTGTTTACTACTGGGAACTTCTTTGTTGGGGTTCGAATCTAGACATTTACCATTGATAACGCCTATTTTATTTAAGAACAACTTGAAGTTTTGACAATTTAAGATCCAACGCACATTAAAATTAATTTAGTTAAACCCCCCTTCCGCTTTCGCAGGGCCGGTATCCTTTTGTATACGGGAGTGTGCGTTGTGAAAATTTAACCTGTAACAAATAATTTCTGAGGCAAAACATAGATTTGAGCGACGATTATCATTACAACTTGGATTATAACAAAATAATCTCATTCAATTTCTCAGCAGGTGATTTTGATGTATTAAAGTTGTTATTTTCTCGATTTATTAAGTCCACAGAGCTTACTGTCTATGAGATTTCTCCAAGCATACTTCAAACTCACTCTGACTGCCTGCTTTATCATTTCCGGAAGTTTGGTATAAGACACGAATTTGTTGATTATAAAATCTAAAAATTTTGAATGCTTACTCGTTTTGCTTTAGATTTTACGTATATTCGACCGGAAATTTGTTTGTTTGTTTTGTATTTCTTCAAAACATTTCATAGATAAATAAATTTTAAGTAATTTTAAGTAAAAAAAAGTTTTAAAAGAAATTGAGTGTTTTTGATGAATGTTTGTGTTGTTTTATCATTAAATATATTTTTACAAAAAAAAAACATTTTATATTCAAACTTCAGAATCTGACGATGTAAGAAATCGAAACCGGTTATCCAAAATAAAGTGAGAGATGATATTTTATTTCTAATTGTTTTTACATAATTTAAAACACTACATTTATATAAAAATTCAATTCGTGACAAAGTAAAGACAATTAACAGAGTAAAAATATACCTTATATAACTGGGGTGAATTGAAAATAAATAATCTTTCAAGTTGTTCCACGGTTGGCATGCTTTTTGAATACCTATTTCATAGCTTTAAGCTATGCCTGTGTAACGATATTATAGCTATACTGACAGAGGTAAAATTCCCGGTACGTATATAATTTATTCCCTTTAGGTCTTATTAAGTATATACCTTGTGTCTTAATGATGTGGTGTAGAAAGTAATTAAAATTTGTTGACAGAATAAGCGAGAGAGCTTGTCAATGCTATACTTATATCCGTCGATCACTCAACACTCAAGATTTAGAAAAAACCGTACCTGAAACAATTTTATGGGAAATTTAATTCTGTACAAATCAGGGACTTTTCGCTTTTGACGTACGAGTAAGTAATTCTTAGCTATCCTGAAAAACTTTTCAGGTCGAAAAAAGACTGAAGCGTCCGGGATAAGCATGTCGGCTTTTGATATGTCACAGTAGTAATAGTGGTGCCTGACACTTACGTGACCAGTAAGTAAATTATACAATAAACATATTATTTTAAATGGTAATTTAAAGTTGAACTTCTACGCTTACGATCACTACTTTCGTTAAGTCTTCGCATATAGCCAATGTTCCAAATCTATGCAAGTATTACTTTATTAAATTACAAGATAATTTTTATTAGATATTGCTTGTCAAACTATTTTAAAAAATAAAAATGTTTAAAACATATTTTGTAAATTTGTGTTATAATACATAGTAATATGTTTACATAAACATTTCAAGTCAATAAAGTTTAATAGTACTGCAGAGTAAGTATATCAATTAGATTCGAGATGATATTGGATTATTATTTGTAGTATACATAATTATTATTATACATGTAATTGAAAATAAATAAACATATAAATTATAACACAAATATTATTTATCGATTGAATATTATAAAAGGTCTTCTACGAAAAAGTACATAATATATGAATTATTTGCTTTTATAACAACTCAAAGAGCAAATCAAGGGTTGGATTTTTTCAATTATGTTCTTTCGACGAAGTTTTTTATTTGATCTAATTAGTCCAACGTTTTCTTTCAATTCTAAAAGTCTTTTCACTAGATCTTACAATATCTGTAATACTATCAGTTTTCGCGATTAGTATTCTATCATTACACCGCCATTACATTTCGCCAAAATGTAATTTAAATTATCAAATTTAAAAATCTTAAATATTTTTATAAAATAAGTATCAATAAAAAATATTAATAAAAACTTAATTTATATTATTATTATTTTTCCATGTTTTACAACAATTTTAAATAGAATAGATAAAAATACATAAACTTTTTAAAATTAAGTATTGTAGAATCCGAGATCTCAATTTAATTTTTTAAAATCAATACCTTTCTGTGTGTTAAATAGCTTTTAAAATTTATGATATACATCCGGCCTATTCAAAAAGTTTCTCATGCAATTTATTTTTTTGTTAATTTTATATTATAAAGTTTCTAAATTGAAATTTAAACCTTATAAGTTTTATTTATTCGTCAGAATATTTGTTTCTTTGATTGGCAATCTTTTGATTGGCTAACATAATTGTCACATTTTTTGTTGGTAATATTTATGAAAAAAGAGCTTAGTCGAATATTTGTTGTTAAAAAATGTGTTATTTAGTCATCTAATAATTTGTATATAAAATCAGATGTGAGTTTGTCATAATTGTGAGAAATACGCCAAATCAGTAGAATACGTCAAACAATAAAAAGAATTTTCTTATTATAGTTTAATTGATCATCAATTCTATATTTTTTTTTGTAAATAAGTAAGAGCAACTAATCTTTGATTATATTTTTAAATAATATAATATCGCGTTTTTAAATGTATTTAAATTTAATTTGATTTCAACTAAATTGAAAGATCTATTATTTTTTTGTAGTAAATTTAATACTCACGGTTACTTTAAATGTGAGCAACTATGTTTTATTTATAACAACAAACAAATATTCATGTGTTTAATTTAATTATTTGGTTTAGAAGACTTACAGGTTATTTATTTATTAATTTAATTTTTATTATGAATTACGTTTATATTTATATAATTATTTTTTTAATTTATACCTATTAATATAATATTCTCGAATTTTAATGTTTGAATTTATTTTATTATTAAAATCTAATACCCTAATAATTAGGTTAGTAAAGGTAAAAAATGTATACAGACCCTCGGATAAAAATCTCATGCTGTCGGCTGATTAATACTCTGTTTTGTTTCAGTTTTCAATTTAATTAATTTATAGTAATGTATTAACCCTTTAACTTTTTTATTTTAATAAAATTTTAATTACGACCATAAATGCATTTTTGTCGAAATCCTGGGAATACCTTGAATTTTAGATCAACAGTCAGAGAGTTAAAATATACAAATTATTAGCCCGTGCAATTTTAACTGCAATAAACCTGATAATATAAATAATACGTAATACTAAACATAAAAATCAACAAAAACATTGGAAAATAGCAAGATAACATAGCGAAAAGCTTATGATAAAAAAATTCGTATAAGGCCAAGGCTACACTTGCGATGCAAATACCGCCACATAAACACCACGTCCTTTCTCGATGATGTGTTACGTGTATTTAAATAGAGCTGACCAAGCATGCTACACGCAACAATGTATGATATACATTGTATATAATACGATATTATTATCAACATACATTATTAGTCTTGTCTATTGTCTAACTACTGCTTATTAAACTTTGATTTAATATTAAAGTTTAATTCAGTTTTTTCATTTTTCTCTATTTCCTCTATCTTGCTTTCTCACTAAAAATACATAGAAATAGCTATGGTCTACTGATGTGTTTAGATATAATTAATCAACAATATCTGGATCAACTTTAGATCAACAGTCAGAGAGTTAAAATATACAAATTATTAGCCCGTGCAATTTTAACTGCAATAAATCTGATAATATATTTATATTATATAATTCTAATTCTAATATATAATTCTTGTGTATTCTTGACCTTCCAGGCAAAGTTTTAACAAAGAGTAGCATAAAATATTAACAAATCTATATTTCTTGACGTTATCTTCTATATTATTCGTACACTGTTTGTTACTTCATTCAGCTCCACCTTTCAATATCTTCTTTGTTGATCCAGATATTGTTGATTCATTTATGCATTTTCAGGTACCATCTTTTTTTCATATTTTTATTTTTCAAAGATTTTTTTAAACATCTGTCAACCATGTCATCAGAAGGAGTCTAAATTTTTCATACTCATGCTACTTTATAAATTTTTTCTCATTTTTTCTGATGCACTTATTTAAACAGATATAAATGTTATGAAGATATAAAGGCTATGCGGTCCAAAGGCCACAATAAAGTTATTGTATATAAAAAGCAAATAAATAACAAAAGCGTCAAATTAAAGTAAAATTGTGTACATCTGCCATGCAAGTAGATGAAGATGTAAGCATAGCGCATTAAAGTAAAAATTTAAGATTACGAATACATTTTTGAAGTGTTTTAAAGTTTAACAAATGAAAATTTATGACTATCCTAAATTAAAAAGAAAGATTCTAGTATCATAGTCGTATATCACACACAGAGCCATTTTGAAATTTTTAATTAAACTTCAAATTGTCTGATATGAGCAGATACATTGTATTGACAGAAAATTACATGTAATTTCTTTGAGTAGTCTGTCTACATGGTAACGCTACAAAAGTTGCTTTATACCATCTTATGATTTTTCTTGCACTTTGTAAATACTAATAATGTAACAGTAAAATTATCACTTTCTGGCTCTATCATTTGTTAAATAGTGAGATAGATTGAAACGAGTAATATTTTTGTTAATTTTTATTCATTTTGTTAAATCTCTTATAAAATTTTATTTTATTATTCATGATAGCAAATTGTTTTATGGAAACAGTAATACCATTGATTTCAAACAAAACCGAAGAAAGAATAATAATTGACAAATCAAAAAATAAAAAAACTGTAGTGTTATTCGTTTAATAGAGATGCCTGCCTACAGAATATCTTTTATGTATACCTAATATAATAATTGTCATTATTTCTATCGATATTTTATTCGGTGAATTGTTCATTCTTTTTAGCTTGTCGTTATAGTGTTAATTGCATTATTATACATTTGTTTTATTCATTATTTCAAAAGAATTTTTTCAATTTTCTTTGTTGTATTTGTTTTAACTAGAGCTCACAAAAACATTTTCACATTTTAGCATCCGCTATTGTAGATTACGGTTTGATGCTTAAGTGCTTTGACTACCAAGCGGAAATCCTTGGTTCAAGCCCGAATGGAGCAAAAACTTTATAGTGACCGTCTTCCCTCGGCGCGAAATGACAAACCACCGAGGTAATCTGTCTTAAGAAACCTTTTATAAAATAAAGTGGTTAGCCAAAACTTACTGTGGGTTTTAGTGCTACTGTATGTACTATTGTTTGGGACCCAACTCTAACACTGTATACTAAATAGACAAAGCTAGCTATCGCAAGTATTAACATCTACGAATACAATAAATTATTATTTTCCAAAACCACTGCAAGAAAAATTAGGGTAAATTTAGGTCTGCTACTTTAGGTTGTAACGTCTTTTAGCCAACCTTAGGGAAGAATTTTTTATAATATTCGAAAAGGTTTTATACAATAAAACAATATGTTTTCATTATGTCATAATTATTTTCTCAAGGTAAGGGTCGTCTTTATGACTGTAGATTCCCGATTAATGGACCATAAAGTCCGAAACTAATAATAATTTATTTAAAAGAATAATTATTTTATTATATCTAAAATAACTCTATCGAACACTTCGACGAAAGCATCACTGTGATTAAAAATTAAGTTATACCGTGCACTTTTCAACAAGTTAGATCTACGTTTGACATTCTTTTATTAAACTGTTGTATTACTACTTACATTTCTAAACCAGAAAACTAGATTTACTCTACGACATCTAGGAACTAAACTGTGATTTATTGCACGCTACGATATAAGCATTTTTATTTGTTCAAGTTTATCGTAAATTCAGTTCGTGTTCATGTCAGTTATTGCATTATTGTTTCATTGAGATTAATTTAAATCAGTAATGGAATTTTTACTTTTAATTTATTTACATAAACTTTTTAACGTGATATTTTATGTCGTTTAAATCAAATAGTATTATCTACATAAAACAAATAAAATAACGTATTTTTGCACGTGTTTTAATAGTAATCATTTTAATAAGTTGATTATATTCATCTGACGACCGTAAATAAAAGCGAAACACGTGTATTGTTTTTATGCAAGCATCAGATTCAAATCTATCTAATTCAAGTGAATAATTTAAACATAATATTTATAACTACCATAAACACTAAAACTTTTTTACCTAAAGAAAAACAGTTAGCAGGTGTTTTAAGTATTAGGTTAGCACGAAACCATATTTTGTTATTTTCGTGGGTTTTCCTTTCCACAAGCGCCATCGCGTTTAATAACCGCTCTCCACAAACGTTTATGTAAATAGTGTCAAGTGAAACACTCTGGGAACGGACATGAAATATCTTTCATCCATAATACAATGTAATCTCCATAAGCTAACAGCAAGTAAGTCTTCTGACCTCCCCGAAAGGGTATTCTTCTGGGACACAACCCGGGAACTCAGTCACATCTCTGTATAGGAAATACTGTTTTGTCTTTCGAAAGAAAGTTATGAAAATAAAACGTTTTTTAATTTATTATCGCTACGGTTTACTAATTATTACATCACTCTTATTTATGGTAACCTGAAGAATTACTTGACACAGATAAAAAATGCTTTATAATTTTCTTTTAAAAACTTTTCTAAAAGAAAGTGATTTATTTCGGGAATTATTAAAACACTGAAAAAGATTTACTTTTACGCAATAAAGATTAATTTCACGGGTTGCTTAATTATTTGGCCCTTATAAAATAAACATTACAAATGGTTTCAAAATAAACTTAGAAACTGCTTAATAAACGTACGTAATTAAAAGGGATGAGTCCAAAATTAACAATTTCATAAACATATACATACACTTTTAAACAAATTTGACGTGACAATTTTAAGCTTGTGCAATGTAACGACTAATTTCTGTATTTAAAAGATTATTATAAATTTAATTAACTGCTTCGAGTGTCACAAATGTGTTTTTAAACGGAGAAAATAAATTAAATAATAACAACACGAAATCAATAAAAGACCAAAATTCCACTTTTATGTAATATCATTCCATTAAGACTTTAATTTCGGTGTATAGCATAAAAATAATGCTCTCTAATTTAGTTAAGTTATCGTATCATTAAGCTGGAACAAACTTAAATGGACAACCAAATTTGTTTGTTTTGTTTTATTATAATAGAGAAGTCCTATCTACCTGTATCAAAAAAAGTTTTTCCTAGGGGAAATATCAGAGGAGAAAAGTTTAGTTTACATAATGTTATTTTCAGCAAACATCAATTTTCTATCAAAGAAAAAATACAAAAACTAAAATCATTTTATTATTCGACATAGAAATTTTTGATGAGGTTATTAAAGTACGCTTTGTATATAATTGAAAGTATAAAAATTTCTTTTACGCTTTAATTATATTTTTTAAATAAGTTTTATCACGTTAGAGCGCTTCCAAATTTTTAAGAAAACTGATGCTCGAAAGTTTATTTTGAAAAAGTTAAACATAAATTTAATTTGATTGAATTTTATCTCATGTTGTCAGCATAATGAAAATGTTTTTTAAAACGTTTTTTGATAACTTGTACGTAGGTATTTCAGACAGCTTACATTTTGTACGAAAATTTTCTGTAACCTTTTGGAGAGGAAATTTTTTGAATGTTACTTAAACATGCAAGTAAATCGATTTTTAATTACGAATGGTTATCCTAATTGCATTTGTAATGTTTTATTTTGTGAAGGTGCAGTCTTAACTGTATTAAATTTTTAATGAAATGGTAGAGCCAGATGATCCAAAAATACCAACCTTTGCTTTTTGTTTCAATTAGGCATCCAATTATCTGAAATTAACGATTTAGTCATTTACCTCAATTATCTTCTGGTAGAATGCATTAAGGCTATATGCCGAAAGCCCAAACTGCAATTGAAAGGAGCATATCGATTGGATCTAAGTTTTTTACTACGTTTATATAATATCTTTGACCATTTGAAAATAAATTTCGAGAAGAATAATTAATTCTAAAAACCATCTTTTTTGTTTCTTCGGTAAATTAAGCCATTAATTATGAATTCAAAATCAATAATTCGATACTTTCCTCTGCTCCAAGTTTTTGTTTCTACACACCAAAAAAATTATTTGGCTAATTTCATTTTAATGGGCTTTATCTCTTTTTATGCACATCTGGTACATTGAATAAAAATAATAAGATAAAATGGGATCGTTTCAATTTTTTACACAAATTGAAAATTGATTATAAACCACCCTCAGTGCTTTGTTAAGTACCTACTACATTTTGTTGTAATGTGAATGCAGTTAAAACTGAAGTCTAAAAGCTTTTACATTGGAAAGCAATTTTATTGCAATCAGACCTTACGATGATGTACTTCCAAAAATTGTATTAAATGACTGCGAATGAAATTCAAATTTAATATTTTAAAGCTTTTAGAAACAAATAATCGCAATCATAAAAATAATTAAAATAAAAACGTTAAAAGAAAATTTACTTGGAGAAAATGGAACTACTAATCATTTGACTAAGGCAATTACTTCTAAACTGAAAACCATTAGGGTTGACAACCATAAAAACATCCTGGTTTTCCGTTAGAACATAAAATTAAAGAAATCTATTTTTACTGCTTCTTAAATAGTATTGTTTTTGTTGACATATAATTATTTAATACTCTATTTTTATACTACAACGAATTAATCAAGCTATTTAAACGTGATTTCGTTATTTATGTTTGTCAAATTTTTTATCTTTTCTGCTTGGATGTGATTTGCATGATTCCTTAGTTCCTCTTGACATCTCCTAATACAGGCAGAATCCTCACAAGTCGAGTTGGAAACTTTTGTACATAATCGGAGAAATATCGACGCCAATTGGCTTCGGGCAGTTAGAGGTAAAAGAGTTTTGTCGCCGTTCGGATAATTTTGTTCCTTAAAAAAAATTTGTTTGAAAGCCTACTAAAAATTTAAATGACACTTAGTTGAATCACTTATAAACCGATTTTTTATTTAAAAATTAGCTTATAAGGTAGGACTAAAAACATTTCGATTCGCTAAAAATTCAATTTAATATTTGAAACTTACATTTCCAATAAATTTGTATCTTTTTGATAAATAAATATTTACATAGCGACTTTTAAAAAATGAAATATATATGGTAATTTTAAACGAATTAGTCCACTTACATTAACTTGATTATTTGCTTCGGGATAATATCCATTAAACATCAATTTTTTACCCAGAGCAAATGAATTTACATTAATCATCATCACTAATAATAACGCACTAAAAAATATGAGGATTTTCGAAAACATTTTTTTTACTTTGAGCACTTACACCACTTCTATGTAATTGTGACTTGGGTAAATTATCCTTTCAAATGTACACTTTACTGTAATGCGATGTTTATAGTGATAAACTACAAAGAGGATGAGTATTAATTATTATTAGGCAGAGGCGTACGTCTATTGATTTTAGTAGATTTAAACAAAAATTAGTGTACTTAAAGCAAAATTTATTGATCAATAAATAACAAAATAAATGATTTAAGTCCATAAGATAATATACTGCTTATCATTTTGGCACGCTTAAAAGATTAAATTATTTTTCTTGAGATTTAATTTCTTACATTTCCTCCGTTTTTTACCCACTTCCACAAAAATTCGTTTTAAATTATTATTATTTTGTGTTCCAAAACACCTGAAATACCTAATACGAGTTGTGGATGTTTAGAAACCTTTGCCATACATTATTCTTCTTCCCTTTTATCGTAAAGCGAAATTTAATAGATTTTTATCGTGGAGCTCTTTTAAAATATCTAAATACAAAATTACGTAATTGTTAATATTTGTAATTTAATAACTTGATTACACAAACATGAATGCAAGATAAAAGTTAATTATAATCATTGTTTTAATATTAATAATAATAAATAGTTACAATTTTTCTTCATGATTATATTCAAGTTCAACAAATAATTATTGCTTTGATAACCTACATTTTTATTTAGAGTAATTCTTTTTATAGAGCAACAAAAGAGTCACAACAAACAATAATATATTTCCAGCATGTGAAGTACATTTTTATGTCAGAAATTTTAAAATGCAAGTTGAACTATAAATGAACCGCCACAAAACTAATGATAATATTGATTGTGGTTAATTTTAAATAATGATAGTGTTTTTTCACCATTCGCAGATAAAGCTATTTTTAAAATTTGTTTAGAAAATTTAAATTATGAATAATGTAATATTTAGTTCTATCATTAAGAACTTTTCAGTTGAAAATACTCGATAGTCCTCTCAATTTTTTAATTTATCATCACAAAACAGTTGCAGGTTTTTTACACCAAGCTAGGACTTAATGGTAGCTCTAAAAATTTGTAATCGTAATCGTAATCAAAAATAATTGTTTTATTCCCCATTATCACTTGTATGTATTAGTTAACTGTTTGAACGGCCCGACAGCCTTGATTATAGCTTTCAAATAACTCACCAAAGCCAGATCAGGTAGTTGAATAACGGAAACCGTGAGAAAACTATGGATGAAAAATTAGAAAAAATGTAAAAATACCGGATAATCGAAATCCAAACCCATAAACACACAGTCAATCGAGGACTAAGACATCTTTCCAAGAGAAGCAAATCTTAAGGATATAAAGAACCAAAAAGCGAAAAAAGAAAAGAAGCTTCCAAATATAAAAAAAAGTGAGAATATTCTCTGTAGAGATGGTTCCAATGTAAATCGATAAGAGATTTTGGATAATAAAAATCTCACTCTATCTTCTACCAATGGGGCTGGTGGTGTCTGTTGAAGATTTTCCTCTATATTCAAAGAAAATTAGATTTAACCAGAAAATATTGCCTGATGATAAATCTTTGTATTACGGAGTTAACAGATCCAAAACGATGCTGCTATCTTGTGAGAGGTTTTTAACTCGACACTATCTCTCAACAGAGACTGGTGATGTTTTGCTTGAGATTCCCTCCAAGCGTTAGATAGATAAAAGACAAATAATAATGGCTTTTCATTACTTCATGTAAGTAAGTAGTAAAAAAAACAAGCGCTCACAGATTTAATTTCAAAATGTTGGATTACCAACAGTAAAATTCACTGAGATTTTAAAAGCTCTTATAAGGTTTCAAATTATTTAGTCTGTTTACACATTAAAAAAAAGTTTTTTTAATGAATATTTTAACGAATTTTAAGAAATAGAGCGGCATCTATGTCCTTAAAATTTTATTATGGTGTGTTTGGTGATAAAGGAGTAAACACAAATCAACAAATCTACAAATTTTTAAAAATTTTAAGAAAATATTAACAAAAATTTTAAGAAAATTTTAAGGTGTAAACAGGCTATACTGGTTTAAATTTCTAAATAATCAAATTAGCTGTGGAAAATCACCAAGAATAAAAATACTTAGCGCTCTCCATAATACACTATTTTTTTTCAATTCCATGTTAATTCCCATATAGAGCAATCTTTTGACTCTAATAATAATGCCTACCTGTAAATTTCAAATTTTTAAATTTAATCTAGTTTTAAAAATCAATAATAAAATTAAATAAGAGAATGAAAAGGTTGGCTTCCGACCGAGAAGGATGGAGATCTGCATCAAACCAGTTACCCGACTAAGGACTTCGAAAAAAATTAAGTTAAACCAATGATTTTTATTGATTTGTTTGAATTTAGTTCTTCCATTTAATTTTAATCTAATCTTAAAATTGTGATCGAAGTTTTTGCACTTTTAAGAACATTTATAATTTTAAATTTACCTCTGGATCGATTGCACCTATATCATTTAAAGAAATATTTAATTTAAATGTATGTAACGTTGCACATGATAATTTTCAGCGTTCGGCACGTTTGCTTTTACACCGTTACCGTTATAAAAAACCGTTATATAAAACCGTTACTAATAATTAAGTATTGATTTGTAAGAATAAATGTTTAATCAACCGTGGTCAATTTAGTGGTCTAATTAGAAATCTGTTACACAACGTTCCGACTTGGGCTACTTCGTAAATTATAATTTTTTACAGCATAAATGTAACTTTTTTAAATTACACAGGAGCATAGATTGACTTGTTTACCACTGCGAGAATTTTTTTAAATTCTAATTTGGTTTCTAATTTGGAGCATGATCTTAAAAATCTTTAAAAAAATAACTTAAAAAATGATATTTTTAAGTATTTATTGTGGTATATTTTAGTAGTATGCAATGTATAAATAATTAAACTAAACAAATGTTAAAATAATAAATTTTAACCTATTAACCTGTTAAATGTGTATTATTCTCATTTTTAGTGTTTTTTTAAATATTATGTTTCTATGTAAGTATGTATTCTTTACTAAACAGTTAAAATTTATTATTTTAACATTTGTTTAGTTTAATTATTTAAAAATTTTTGTTTTAGCTACAAAAGCGTAATAAACTTTATATATCAGCTGTTATAAAATTTGTGGATATGCTTTTGACATAATGTAGAAGTGCTTTTATTTGTTGTGCTATTGACATTTTTTAAGGGTTTACTTTTTCTAAATTTAAATCGCAACTGGTTATTTTCTTTCAATGTGCTTATTACACATTACATTCTGTAATTACAAAATACTACTGTTTGTGTAATTCTTTTTTAAAGTTGTAAATTTCTAAGTAGAGCTGAATTATTATTTCTCAATATTTTGCAAAAGAAAAATTTATTTATTTTAAAACTCGTGCCTACTTGTTTTAATGAGACCGACCCGACAAAGTTTATTTTTGTAATGGGTATGTTATGTTTTCTCTGCGGTCTAGGCTTGGCGTTCTAAATGACCATCTATTTGAATAAGAACGTATTAATGCTATTGGATTTATTGTACGTATTGACCCGTTTTATTTTATAAAGCGGTATAATAAACTATAAAAATTGTAATATGAATTTTATTATTTTTCTTTGTTTAAATTTAGAGTCCTGTATTTTTGAATTGTTGCGATAGATTTCATAATATTGTAATAAAATAGACAAAACTTAATTATTATCTATTATTCAATATTTTCTAGTTTCACTATTTTTATTTATTCAACCTTCAAAATTTTATTTAAGAACGTAACTTCGTTTATATTAGTTATTTGTTTTTGTCTAATGTAAATTTTTTTAATTTTCTTGATTAATTTTTAATTTTTCAATTTGTTTTGAATATATTTTCTTGCTTCTTATTATTTTTTCGTTTTTCTTGGTTATATCCGACTGAAGATATAAAATAATGTTGAAATAGAGCTTTATATCACATTACTAAAATTTTATCAATTTTCATAGTAATTTATATTTTTTCCGTTTATTCTTTCGTTTAGTCCAAATCTTTTAAATGTAATAAATTAATAGGTCTTTTTTATTGTTTTTTAAAATAATATTTTACTACGTACTGTATTGTATTCTTTAGTTTACGGTTAAAATTTACTATTTTAATGTTTTTGTTTAGTTTGCTTAATTTTATTATTCAATAATTTAAAATTCAAAAGTTGAATTTAACTGCATATAATATGCTAACATAATACCTTTAAACAAATAATCAGTTAAAAAATGGTAAATTATAATTAAAAAGATAAAAAAAATTTTATCCAAATTAATATTAAGCCCAAACTCAAAAGCAAACCAATACAATGTTATATAATGTACATACATAATATTATAATAATCTATCCGATACGTATAATTTTTAATATGGTATGATTTAAAAAATCTGAACAGCAGATGAATTATTAAAAAATATGGAAGGATTACAAATACGTGATTCAATAACATTAAATTGACTAAAATTACTTTATTATATTATGTTACCGCACTCATTATATATAAATTACTCTTTTAGTTCACACTATTTCGTGTGAACCCAGATTTTCTAAGCAAATTATATATGAATTTAAGTGTGCCGTGCGGTATATTGTAAATAATTACGCAATTGTTTACAGGAACCACATAAATTCAATTTTCCCTATTTATACAAGAACTTAATTAAAGTTAAGAAAATTTGCAGCCATTATTGTTATTACAAATACAAAATTGAATGAAAGGTTTATCGTGTTATACCTAATCACATAAACTTGATACACTTGAGCCAAATTAAAACTGTTAAACTAATTATTTATTCAATTATCTCGTCCTGTTGGGTAAGCGGGTTAGAAATTCTGAAAATTCGACTTTCCAGTAGGTATATTTTTTACATTACATTTGATACTTGTCACACGTCAAGTACAAAGTTTATAAAAGAAAACTCGACAACTTGAAAAAATATTGGAAACAATTCGTGCAGATCGAAAGCAGGTGGTATAAAGTTATCGAATGTTATTTAGAGTAAATTATTTTATTGCTTCTATTGAATTGTTTGCAAATTAAGCATTAGGAAATAGTGTAATGTAATTCTGTATATCTTCAAGTTTTGAAATCTAATTTAAGTTTAACGAAGTTGAACACAAATCAATTTGAAGTCATGCATTTACGTGTATCGTTTTATTGCCATTTTTTAAACTCGCAAATTTGTAGAGAGCAGTAATGTCTACATTACCTGAGAGTACATACAATTTGGTATGCTTCCAGCTTTTTTATCGAAAAAATTCTGTAAGAAGTTGTTTAGTAAAGTATAATATAAAAAAAGTGAAATCTCTTTCATATCCCCTTCACGAGTCTAAATTATTATTAATAATACCGTCAGTTTTGGTATAGAGTAGACGGTAGAACCTTCAAACTCTCATTCAATTTAACTGACGTATAGTTGAACTGAGAACACAAGAATATCAAACGAAGCATTCGAACTTGAGAACTATAATTTTGCTAGCTCACCTCGTCACCTATTACACAAAATTTTCTCAATATATTATACGTAGGTACATAAATACACCTTTTACATAATTTTACATAACAATAATTTTACTATGCTAATATTTAGCATTAAATAACCCATAAATGAATACCATGATTTTATAAAAGATTTTTTTAGTATAATCGACAATCGATGGAAACTTGATCATAAATATTCGCGGTATCCTCATAACTTTCGCTAATGAAAATTGAGTTATGGATACTTTTACAATAGGTGTATAATTTGAAAGAAAATTTGTAATATTACTTAAGGTAATTTAGCATATAATATTAATTTAGATAACAATTAATACCCCTCATCTGAAAATGCCATCGAAGAATATTCTAAAACATTTTAAACATTGAATTAAGACTTGCCTGTCTATTAGACAAATTAAAGTAGGAGACTAAACAGTTAAATTGATAATGCTTTTATTTAGTTTTTAATTTAAAAACGCTTATTTTATATTCTTCACTCTGAAATTCTTTCTGTTTTAATTTTTGTAAAAATTATCAAGTTATGTATTATATTAACAGTTTTAACGATTTTTTGAATCGCGACTGCGTTTGATTAAATTAGGCATTGACTTACCCAAATTTGCAGACTACCTTGATGAGTTACAGTTTTTTAAATAAAATTGTTTGAAAATAAAACCTTGGTGTTCTATAGAAAATTTGTAGTTTAATTTTAAGATAGAGAAGAAAGCTAATTATATAGCTACAATAATACTCTTTTTATTAAAACACTAAGTTTCTTCAACGAAAATTTAGATATACGTTAGATTCGAACGTCAAAATATTGTCACAATAGTTGATGTATCTACTGTTATTTGGTTTAAAACTGAAGATAATAGATCCTAAATAGATTGCATAGTAACCATCTATTTACAGTGTCTTCTATAGAATTCCCCAACATTTCAGTACTAAAACTTAATGTAATCAAAAGCATCTTGACAGATAGTCAAAAATTAGTGCATCATAATTAATTTTTCAAGCATCCGCCATGCAGCGTTAAAAGCATGGAGTTAGCCACTTAACATGTATGTAAGACGTATACTATAATATGTATAGTCGATCTAACATATGAATAATATAGGTGGCGCGTCGTTTTCAAAGTCTAATTTACATCGAGAAACTTCAGATAATTTAAATAGTACTTAATCTTGTAATAATATTAAACATTCACTACAAAAAAGCGAAATGTTATAACCAAATAACTACGTCTATTCGATATTACATTTATCTTTGTTCAAATCTATCTTATTTATGACTTTACCCGGTTCAGTTTAGGCAACACGCATAGCGCTTCAATCGCAAAAATTTTGTTATTGTAATAGCGTGTACCTTCAAAGCAATTTCATTGGTTTACGTTTTAAGGTTGTTGCTTTAGTACAAATTCCAATATTTTTCTTAAAAGAAACAGACTATAGTATGTAAGTCGCAAGGATGAGTACGTCGTGATCGATTAACAAACAATTTTTTAGAAAACAACAAATAGGTATCATGACTTCTTTTGTTACGATAAACATCATTAACACAAAGAAATGAAAATTGTAGATTGCACACTTAAGTATCATCAAATTAACTTAAAATAAATTAATAATTTCTTAAAACTAATTAATAAAAAAATGACATTTAAAATACAAAATGTCCTTGTTTTTTTATTAATTTACGTCAAGTAACATTTTTCATTTACATTGAGTGAATTGGCCGAAAACGATACTTTATTCCCAAGAACTGTTCTCGATTTAACGGTGTTGAACTTTTAGCGTGAAATATTAAGTCTTCAATATTTTTTCAGTAGAATTTGTAAACAATTTACACTTTTACGTATTTTTAAGCAGAAATCAAATCGCTGGATTTTAGATCTGTAAGATCCTATAACAGCAGTTGAAACTCCGTGAAAAAAAGGACATATAAAAACTACAATAGATATTTTCGATACAAGTTAGGAAAACTAACATTTTTCCATTCAAGGCGGAGGTTGACAATCGAGGCCGAAGGCCGAGATTGTAAACCGAAGCCGAGAATGGAAAAGGTAGTTTTCCACGAGTATCAAACAATATTTTTTCTAATTATGTTTCAAAAAGAATCAATAACATTTCTCATTTCTCAAGAAAAAAGATAATAGGCGTTTATACTATAAAATTTTTGTATTTTGCGGTTGGTAGCCCATTATAGACAGTAGGTAGGTCATAGATAGTAGCCATTACAACGTGAACAGGTAAGTGACCACGTTTTCTTTTATGGTTATACAATTTGTGTTTTTAGAATACTAGCAAATATGTCAGATATGCCGGAGTGTTCGAATGTGCAAAACAAACTACATGTAACCGTTAATGTATATTATAAATAAAGTAGATTAGAACTTTTTCTTTCTTTCCTCACTTTCTTTCTTCTTTTCTTTCTTTCCGCACTAGGGCAGAAAAGTAGTACTTTTCTGCACACTTTGAGTGTCAAAAAGTGACACTTTTTGAAACATAATTAGAAAAATAATATACTGCTATTGTTAATGAATTCCTACTATTTGACTTTCCTCTGGCTGTAGTCCAGCAAACAGCTCGTGTCGTGTGATTAGCATTACACTTAGACAGATTTTTAATTTCTCACATGATTTTTGATTTTAAAATGACTTTCACAGTGTTTAAAGTTAGTTTTTTTACAATCACGCAAAATGAAACCAAGCTCATCAACTTGTTATTTTGGATTTTTTAGTCGTTTGAACTGTGTCCAGTTGCCGACTAGCAGTTGTCGACGCTGATACCCCACTAATCAAGAGGGTTTTAAAAAAATGCATTTTTTTTAAGTTTTATTCGTATAGAATTCAAAATATCGGCGTTCGTTTTAGAATTTATAACAGAATGTTTAGATATATGTAATTCCATTCAATTCTTTTTGAGATATTTATTTTTAGAAATATACAAATTATTACTTTGTTTTATATAACATAAGTTAAGATATAATTGGCGCACTCGTGCTATTTTTTCTAAAGCCACTTTTAAAACGATCGAAAACGGTGAAAATTTATCTCAATTGTCTACAAAAAATATTTCTATCACATTTACCATGGTTTTGTTTTGAAGATAGTTTTACTAGCTTTCAATTGTTTTAAATTGTTTCCTAGCAGAAAAATGTACAGCCAAGAGACAAATGTCAACTTTTAATTCTCAACTAACGCCTTAAAAAGTTTACTTTTAATATCTAACACGGAAAAAGTTTATTTCTGGATAATATAATACAAGTAGTACTTTATAAGAAATTTAACTATGTAGCACATTATTAGATACAATTTTATAGACTAAAAAGTTTAAACTGCAAATATTGAAAGTTTAACTAAAGTTCTAATACAAATTTCAAACTGATTTTATTGACACAAACGTGCGGGTCACAAGTACAAAGTTTAGTGTAGAGTTTGCGTTAACATGTGTTCAGCATTTCATATAACTCAAGAGAAGCTTGAGCTGAAGCTAAAGTCTTCGACTAAGTCACTACGTATAGAACCGCGGACAACATTCGACTTACGTACTTTCAATTCAATTTGCTAACTTCCTTAAATGTGTGTAGCAGGCTTTAGAAGAAAACCTGACAGAAAAAATTTTAAATCGAGAAAATGCAAAGAAAATTTAAATGCAATATTTTTAGAATTTTAATATGTACCTAGCAGACCTTTGAACTTTAAAAATAGCAAACAAATTTTAATTAGCCAACAGCACGTAAAATTTTAAACGGAATTACAGTGTTAGAACAAAATCGAAAAAAATTTTTGTCAAAGGACATTTCTAGAATATTTGAAATTCTACACAATGCTGGTTGTACACAACAATTTAATTTGTTCGCGCAATTGAAAACAACCGAGCAATGTCTTTCACAAATAAAACAGAGTTTATTTGATTTTTGAGATTTCATTTTCAAATACTTCTCGTAACTTGAAATTTAAATATGATTTTTTAGACCTATCCAATTGATGAAAGCTTAGTTTTATAGGAAAATAATTAAAACTCGTTTTCAATTCCATGCAGACTGGAATAAAAAATTTTAATGTGGTGATACGATATTAACAGTTTTTCGTGGTCGAACAAAAAATTTTTTTCGGTTTTGTGAAAGATATGCAAATAAATTAGTTTTTGAACAGATAGGATTTGCAGTCAATCCAAATCCTAGAAATTGAAATTGGACTTCTATACACCGAAAACCTTTTAGTGAGTTGATCCAATCTTGAACTTAAGTTAAATCCGTTGAATGTGTTAAACACTTGATTAAATTTACTGACCAAATTTATCTTAACTTTTCATATTTAAAAATTATTTCGTGTAAATTAGAGAATTATGAAAAATGTGAAGGTTTAAAAAATAAAAATATGGGCATAAATTATACTGAAACTTTTCAATTTGAACTTGAATGTTGCTGGCATTTCCTTAAGCTAAAAAATAAAAAGACGCCGCACAAGAAATGTAAGTGCGGCTGTACTGAATTTCATTTTTAAAATTTAAGTGCTTTAGTCATAAAACAAGAATTAGTGCTAAATTGAGATATGAAATTGCTCCTATGATATTTTTATCAAAATCTCTGGTTTTATAGAAGCTTTATTGCCAATTTAAATTTTTTTCAGGTTTGAATCAAGAGCACTTGTTTGAACTTAAATGTATATTATTACTTATCTATGAGTTGATAACTAGGTACGTAATTTTGCCTGATCACTTAAAATTAGGATGGTAATTACTTAGTAACATCAGTTGGTTTAACTATTTGTATATTATTTCTCAACAGTTTGCTTGCATGTTTGCCAATTAGCATAATGTGTTATTCGTTAACGGGGGCACCAATACGGATTTAATTATTTAAATTTGCTACAAATAAAATTTTTTTAAATTATTGAAGCTTTGATGATGTATATTATATAATTTAAATTAAATTATATTCAGAGAAAAAAGATATTATTGTTACTCTAAAGATTATCTCAAGTCAAAAGGGATCATAATCGATTTTCAGCACTAATTGACCTGTTATTTCTTCGGAGATTACATTACATTAACTTTTCTATTGATTTGTGCCCTGCTTGGGGAGTTTGAGATGTATAAATGTATTTATAATAAAATTAAACGTGTTCCTATTTCGGATCACGTTTGATTCGTTATTAAAGCATATTTGAAATAAATTGTCTCGTTGAATTCAAACTAATTTGACTAACAATTTTAATACCCCTAATTGTAAGCTCTGACAATTAAAAAGTCTAGTGTAAGTCTGAAATCAAATCTAATTTAATTAAATATCTACTCATCATAATGAAGATATCTAATTAATTTTTCTTTGAAAACAAAGTTTTACATATCGATTTAAAAACAACCGCTACTCAATCATCATTTCTTAATGGTATCTGTCTAAAAAAAGATAATAATAAACGATCCTAATTCATCATGCAATAAAACCGACAAATAAGTTACGCTGTATTGGTGCAACAGATTAAAACTAGACATGGAAAATAAGTTACAAAAGTCTAAAAATAGTGATTGATGCTTTTTAAAAAGGCAAAGCTATATTTCTAGGGAAAATAATTTGTAGTCTTATTTAAGAATGGTTAAACAAATTTTTATTGATTTTTCACACAATATTTCTTGCATTAACAACTTCGTCAAGTTTGTAGCTTTAAAGCTCATATTAATTAGCTGAAAATTAGTTAGGTGCTTCTAGTTTATTATTAGTTACAGACTGCGGACACAAAAACAACCGCAGTGCATAATTATTCTATACAGATTATTATAAATACAATGAAATATTTGTTATTAAATAATAATTAAAATATTATGGTATTATAAAGTGGTAAAATTTAAAATAAAGGAATTTAATAAGTTAAAAAAGATACAAAGAGAGAAATAAAATTTAAATGAATAATAAAGATGAAAACGATTTTAGTAAAGATTCAATTTAAAAACAGTAGTAATTAAATAAAAATTATATTGAATGCAACGTGAAATTATATATCGGAAAAATCTCAATAAATTTCTTTTGTGGGTTGAAATAATAAGTTTTGTGATATTTTTCGGTGCATAAAATATATTGTGTGCCTACGTCCGTGAAAAGTTTCAGCTGGTACCTCCAATTATGACTGTGAGTTAGGTTGAATCCATGAGTGAGCGAGTCCAATCAACTTCAACTTAAGAAATAGCGACTGAAAAAATTTCAATTTAAGAATTTCATAAATTGAACTAAGAGAGAGCCATACAAAAATAATAAGTACGTAACGTACAGAATATAAACTGCCTCTATACAAACAACAAACTGTGGAATGCAGCAACATGTTGATTCTAACATTTATTATCCGACATTTGTCTAAACCAATTAAACGAGTTCAAAAACTTCAGGAACGTAAGTGAGTGACAAAATAAGAAAAAAGGCAACATTAATCTTAATGTGCTAAACAACCCTCCTTCTCTACGTTTTTCACTTAACCTCGTTAAAGATAGCCTCCAGTCAATGTAAAAATAAAATATGTAAATTTTCTTTTGACATTTTTGTAAATGAAAATTGAGGGAATGCGGTTACAGCACCTATTTAATTTTTATTACTGTAATTTTTTGTTCTTTTGAATTTATTACAAAATATTTATACATTTTGATAAATTATTATTCTTTTAAATAATTTCTAGTTCAAGAATTAAAAACTGTCTAGTTTTTATATAAAAACTTCGAATTTCCATTGAAAGCAATAAAATCTCAAATATCACACAGTAAAACTAAGTTAGAAAAGTCAGTTGATTGGCTGAAATCCAAGTTTCTCTGTCATGGAATAACAAACTTATCGTATTGATATTCAAATAAGGAAAGCTGTGCATAGAATGAAAATCACTGATTGATTTACACCTTCGGCGTTAAAAATACTTTTAAACGGCTTTACTAATTTGAGTGCTAATGAATGGTAATCGTGGTGAGGTAAAGCAAACCATAGAGACGAGTATTTTGACTTGCTCACTTAGTACTTTTGCATTAAAAATTAAATTATTTTAACTCCAATTCCTTGATAGTTTCCAGCAAACGGAAAATTATAAGTGGTAACAATTTTTTCGACTTGCAGTTAGGATCAAAACTCTTATATATAGCACTTTATTAAATTAACTCGAATAAAACATTGTGCATAAATATGCCATATGCCTGGTCTATTTTGTAATGTATTACTGAAGTTTCAAGAGGCTTTTGTACTTTCGTGTTTGTTTGAGCGGCATACTATCAAACTGGAGAGTGCTTCATTTTGTCTCCACTCTAGGGGTTTTATATATAAGGATCCTTTAACGGTTTGCATTTATTGATAATAAGGATAATAAACTGTCGTTATAGGTTTATGATAATATAGGTTTATGATAATTTATTTAAATAATTTTGAATTCAGACTGATAGAAGACAATTTAATTATCTTGTTTAGCTATTATCTATTATATATAGGTAAATCTGTTCTGTATTAAAGTGTTTTAAACTACATGGTTAAATAAAAATATCGTAAATTTTTTTTACAAAATTGTAATAAACGTAAATTTGAAATTGTAACTCAGTCGGTGTAATAAATTGCGTGATACTTTTCTTTATAATAGTAATTAAGATCATATTTTATGTAAATAATGAATTTATTAAATTAATAATTTGTTTAAAAATTAACTTAAAGTAAATATAATTACAGAACTGTTACAAGGCCAATTAATGTGAAGGTTTTTCCAGACACATTAAAGCATCGTTAAGAATACCATAATTAAATCTACAAAATGAACAAATTGTGTTGTTATCGTAAGCTTACGTACATACAATTTTTATATCATTCAATAAAATTAGTTAGAATAACCAAATTATTAATCTAATTTCCTTACTTGTAAATCCTCTCTAGGTCACTTATGCGTTAATACAAGTGTTAGTAAAATTATAGGGAATGTTTTGCAGTCGACGACATGTTAAATTGCAATGTTAAATTATTGACTATTAACAGGTACGTCAGATTTTTGTGTACCTTCTGGTTTGATTATCACCAATTAACTCCATTTGTTAATAACTACATTTTTCAAAGATTCTAAAGATCGTTTAGCTCAACTTGGTCTTCTTCAAATTCAGAACAATATAAACTAAATTACATTGATTTTATAGTTTATAAAATAAATAATAAAAACTTTTCACTGCGTTTCTCTAACAATTGAAGTAAAGTTTAACTTGGTAATTGAAGTAGAGGTTACATAATATGTAGTAGTACATAGACAGAAAATTTATATTGTTTCTTAGTTGTATTTACAACTACTGTGCATTATTTCGTATATATTAATAATTTAATTAATTTTAATCTCACACTTGATAGTGCTTCGATTGCAGATTTCCAGTGTAATACTTATACATTTTAAAAATCTAAACTACTAAAATGAAGACGAACTAGAATGACCTATCTAACACAAGAAGTAAAGATAGCTATTAAACAGGATTCAAGCTTTTAAAAATGACGTAAACTGGATAACAAAATTATCAACCAAATATACGATACCATTAGGCTTCATTAGAATGATGAATCCGTTTCAAAAATTTATAGAGAAATTAATTTATAAATCATGCAAAGAACAGATGACATCAACGAAATTTACAATTAATGATGCGTACAAATTAAGCTATATTTTTTGTCATGGTACTGATTTAAAGATACAGAGATATAAAGTGCAATAGTTATTACTTTGATTAATATAAAACTTTAACCGAGTGCAACATGGCAAAATGATAGGCAAATTGAAAGTATTGGTTTTTGCACGCAAAGAACTTACGAGTGCAACAGAAGTTAAGATACTTGGGATAGAAGGAAAATATGCAATTGAAAAAAATATACTCAAATAAACATTTTACAAAATGAAATAAGGAATTAGGTACTCTTTACATTTATGCACGAGCCGAAACTGGACTGTTATTTTGTTGCCAATGCTGGATAGTCAGTCGGATAAAATTAAGAAAAAAATTTAGAAATCAATTCACTATAGTTTGAATGTTTCTTTGTTTGTCATAAAAATTTTGCAAAAGTCAATAACTTTTCATTATCGTGGTTCTACAATTTTTATTCAAGGGAAAAAGACAAGGAAAAAAAATTAATTTAAACTTGAAAATAGGTCATTTTGATTAGTTATTTATGATAATGTCACATCAGGGGTCGAAGCTTTTGCTTTATTACTTTCAATGTAGAGAGCACTAAAAGCATTAACTGAAAATTAATAATCTAGGTAAGAACCAGAAGTAAACTTTGCAAACAAACATAAAAATAAATGTGATTGGTATTCTGCACTTAGTAAACTAACTAAATCTTGAAACAAATGTGATAGATATAACGCTTTTGAACAAATTTGTATCACGATTTTGTTAAAAATTCACAAATAAACGGTGAGTTAGTGTACACTAGTGCAGCATACCAAATACACTTAATGATACGCTGTTACTATTTCTTTATGCTGTTTCAACTGTAAACGTTGACGAAGTTAACAGCATAAAGGTTTCTGGCATTTGAAATGTAGATGTATCAACAAACATTGAAAGTTGCACGAATGAATGATGAGTAACACAGTAATACTTGAAAATATGGCAATATAATCTAAAATAGTTAACATTATAAGGTATTTTTTTGAAATGAAGCAAGGGATAAGACGTCTACTGGTACTTTATATGATTTTCTTTACGGGAAAAAAAAAACCAGGAATTTTTGCTTTTGTAGCTGCTTTCTATAAAGAAAAACAAAATAGTACTCGTAAATAAGTACAAGTAAAAGAATTATCATCAGATCATATTTAAAAGATAAAATAATATACCTATGAGATTTTAAATAACCTAGGAAAAGATAATAAAATTTGTACAGATTCAAAATAAACAAAAATTCAAAATATTCAGAAAAAATAATATATTATGTAGATATTAAATAGATTTACCTCCAACACTGATTAATTCTTTAAACTTACTTATTTTTATTCGACGCTTATACGTATGTGTACTATAGAGAAAATTAATACAAGTCTGTTAAGATTATACAGTATATTAACAGGCCCATCCTAATCCATAGGTTAATAGAGCTGTAGCCCTAGAGCACCGGAATCTGGAAGACGGCTGACAACGCCCATGAAATATGCAGTTGCAATTCATAATTTCTGACTGGAAATTTTGTAGTAAAAATTTGGTGAAATATTAAAATTTACCATTTATCATTGCAAAATGTATTGCAAAATTTAAACTCATTACTAATCAATATACTCAAAAACCCAAATAATTGAATTTGAACAGCAAAGAAAGAGATTAACTTTAATTTACAAATACAAGATTTATTATTACAAAAAATTAAAGTAATAGGAAATTTAGGTTTAAGGTTTAATGATAGATATATTATTAAAATTTGACGAACATGTACCATACATTACCAGAAAGGCTTTCAGTTCTCTAATTCAACTAAATTGTATGAGAGAACTACTTCTTCGCGATGTTAAATTGTTGATTACTGAATCATTGCTGTGTTGAATCACCTGAATTACGCAGATTATATGTACGAACCTTGCAACTCAGGTAAATATTAAATACAGTGGAAATGAACTAAATAATAAATTTCAAATAAATATTGTGGTAGTTAGTATACATTGTAAAATATAAAATTTAGCACAAACTGAACAGGAACATTTCATCAATTTTTATAAATCAACTTTAATTTTTCCGTTTATTCAAATATTCTAAGTCCTAACCTGTTAAATGTAATAAATCAATCTGTCTTTTTTATTGTTTTTTAAATAATATTTTTCTACGTATGTATTCTTCACTTTGCGGTTAAAATTTATTATTTTAAAGTTTTTGTTTAATTTTTTAAATTTTATTAACAGGGACGTTAAAATAATACAATGTTAACGGTAAAATAAAGACTACATACGTAAAAAATTATTATTAAATTATTATTAAAAATTAATTTCTTTCAATATTTTTTAATATAATAATTTTCAATAATTTTCTTTATATGTATTCTTTACTTTACGGTTAAAATTCTATTATTTTAACGTTTCCATTTAGTTTATGTTCAATTTTAGATAAGTACAAGCTCCAAACAATTCAAAATGCGAAGATTATTTTTGTCATGTTGTCCAAGTACTAATAACACAATAATTAGCAATAATTAGAAAAGTGGTACTTCTAATACTGAATGAAAAAAAACCCTGATACTCAAAATCAAGGCAATCAATTAACCGCTACACCGCTAATTGTACAGCATAGCACCGCAAAGTATAAGAACTAATTTTCTTACTATCTGCGTATCTATTGAACAATGTCTCAATGGATTACAGCATGATCTCCATGAAATACTTAAAAAAGAAAATTAAAGACGACATATTAGACGGAACACTATCTGATAACGTCGGCTTAATAAGATTTCAAAATAAATCAACCCGAGGCTAGATTAGAATCATGACTTTGTCAATATATTTAACCTCTTTGTATTTAATACTATAATTTTATACCTATATATTTATGCAATAAACTTATTATTAACTTAAATACTTTAGCGGTTGGAGTATTTGTTAAATTTATACCAAATACATCAATAATTTAACATTCTAATAATTTATTGTGCTAAACTTCAAAAGTTTTGAAATAGAAAATTTAATTAAGAAAACTTTTGAAACTATAAGCTTAAAATTTAAAGTTTGGCTGAAAATATTTAGGAAAATCAAGCAAAACTTATTTAAGTAAATAAAGTTGTGATAGATTTATAAATTATCTCTTGTCTAATAATAAAAAATAAATTGCTTTTGAAACATAATCAGTATTTAAAAATCCATATTAACCAAATAATATAAAAATAATTTTAAAACTCCAATAAATTAGATTAAATATTTATATACTTAATGAAAGGTAGAAAAACGTTTATTGCCTTTGTACTTGAAACAAAAGAAAAAAAATTTAAGTAGATATGTAATGTATTCGTACATGGTGAATTCTGCTTTTGTCATCAAAATAATTACGTTTCCAGTTTAAGCTTTTGTACTAATCCAACCAAATGTTGATGTAGACTGATGGGGGTACTTTATGTAGATATATTGACTCTTTAATAAAACCCGCTGCGTTAGATATCCTTTAACAACTTTTTTTCATTCAATGAGACTGACTGGAATAAAGGATATAAGTACATCAAATAATGAAAGTTGAATTGTATTGTAAAATTGGTATATTTGTAATACCTTTTGTTGCCCACGCGTAAAATTTTAAATAAACTCATCGTTCTTTGATCACAATTCTACTTCGGAAATTATGAACACATTTAAGCTTGCAAATTATTAATGGCATATGAAACAAATTGCAAATTACCTTATGTAAATTGGAATTCACTTCTATAATGAAAAACGTGTTTGCTAAATTTTGACTTAATTTAACTTTTAAACTTTATGTATAACTGGAGAAACTTATATTTTCAAAATCTTTCTCGTAGTAACATTTTTATATTGGTATATAAATTAACAAAAATTGCTAGTTAAAGACTTACCTGAAATGCACAGTATTAATAAATTCAGTAATTCCAAAATTTTAAGCCAATTCATCTTCTTTATAAAACTTCACTTATTCTGAAAAAATATTTTATTAACTCAAACTTTTATTTATATTAATTAAAATATTTAACAATGTATATTAAATATATTATTAAAATTCTGTAGCTCGCAGCGTACCAATTCACGCATTGCGTTAGTGTGCTACGAGGTTAATAAAGCGCGGTTTAAATTAAAAATGCAATATTGCAAGCACTTACATAAAATATTTGATTTTATCGGTCAATTATTTTTAGTTTATTTAATTGAGTTTAATAATATGCAGACTTATCAAAATTTAAGAAACTGTTTGAATAATGTAGTACAAAGGCTTACGTAATCGTCCAACATCAAAACGAATTTTTACTACAAGCACTAAGGATTTTCAAATAAAGATAAAACTTGATAAAAAAGAACGTCATCTAAAAGCAACGAACGAACTAAACTCAAAACCAATCGACCCTAATTTGTATTACAAACTAGAAATTTACTTTAAGCCTAACATTTTTTTTTCAAAGAAAACTTTTGGTGAACTACAGTCTCTATACGTGATCTTTCCTTTAATAACACACGCTATTTTGATTCCATTTGTAAACTACGGTTTTCCAAAGTTTATAAATTGATAATTTAATTTATAAACGTAAACGATTCAAAAAATTAACACAACACAGCAGAGAAAATATATTACAAGGTAATGCAAGTTTGATGACATTGCTGTGCATTTAGATACTCTACGAACAAAGAATTATATTTTTTAAAAAAGATTGAGAATATTTCACAAATAATTTTTATTATAACTGGGTTCTTTATAACCAATAAAGGCTCTCGTTATTGTACATCAAGTTATTTGCTTAATTAACTTGCAGATTTAACCTCGTCTTTCTTATACTAAAATTAGAATAAAATTTGAACTTTCTCCAAAAATTTGCAATTCAAAATTTAAAAAAATAATAAATAGGTAACGTCCAAAGTTGCAAAGTATAAGTAACTTCAAAATAGCAGCTAAAAATGTTACAAATTGTAAAACAACATTAAACTTTATTTTTATGCACCAAAGGGTTTCAACGAAGGATGCCTTAATAATTATTCATCAACCAAAAGTAATCTCATTTAATTTTAATATATTTAATTATAAGGAGGACTATAAGATAAAAATACAATACAGTTTTAAAGGAAACACGCCACGGTTTTATAAAACTTTCTTTCTTGCATTTCTAGGTAATTATTAACGCCCACAAACTTTCTTTTAATTAATACCGAAGGATAATTATTACAAAAATATTAAAAAAATTTTTAATTTAGAGCGGATACAATATAAACCGAAATTTGTGTTTTGCGGTAAAAAAATAATAAAAATAATGCAAAAAATAAGAAATGCTTTTGATAGCAGAATAAAGAAAAAAGAAAATATGATTGCCTTGTCAACCTTTTTGTGATAGCCGGAAGTCTCATCATATTATCAATATTTATTATGCATCCCTACAAATTCTGTAAACGAGATTGTTATTATAGGGTAGGGCCAAATCGATCCAACAAATTTTTTGTACACGAATTTGGTTTGTAGTACAAAAGAACATTAAAACCACATTTCTGTTGAAATAACAAAATTATAATGTACAAATAATTTATTACAATTTGAAATATTTATCCCTTGAAATATATTCTTGATGTGCACGTAGGAACTACATACGCCAAAATATTAAATATTACGACCGAGTTTAAATAAATTAACGTACCTGTGTGGCTTTTAATATTATTAATTGAAAATTTTATACTGGCAAGGATACTAAGTACCTTTTGGCTTTACCAGTTATTCGTGCAGATGAAATTAATTCTCTTTAAGCAAACTTTTAGAGGATTCATATTAATTTCAAATATTATAAGCTATTATGTTAGCATTCCATCAGATATCTAAAGTTAATTTTTAATTAATATAAAATAAAACGTTTTTTTTAAAACTATACCGATTCAGAAGTATCGAAAAGACATAACTACAAATAAAGAAAACAGGAAGGAATGTAATGCATTTAATATAAATTTACTTTAGCGAAACTAAATAAATTCATTATCCTTTATAAAAATATTTTCTCTGGCCTAAAAATTGTTTTCTATTAAATTGAAAATAATATTATTACACTGAAAAATATATAAGAAAACATCCAGGCAGGTACTTAATCTAAAGAGACGTTCAAAAATTTAATGTTTTTGTTCTATAAATACTTTCTTAATTTTCCGCCAAGTGGAAAAATGAATAATGTCTCCATTAAGTACTTACATATTACATTTTATCAAATAACATTTTATAATAAAACAACAGTGTTATTGATTGTTGACCTTATTCTATGATTGCAGTAGTAATATAATTTAAAATACATGGAAGCTAAACAATATCTTAGAAATGTGAAAATTGTAATTCGCATTACACAATTGAGTAATTCAAAAATCATTACCAAATCCAAGCTGTTAAGTGTGTTCTAAACAAATGTTCTGATTACTTAAAATGGCAACGTTAGAGTAGCAAACTACTGCAATAGACAACAAAAACGCTAATTTACCAACAGAGAAGAACATTAAGCAAAGCTTTTCTAAATTAAACCCAAGAACTATATTGAAAAGACAGTAAGTTTTTGTGTTCGTCCTTAGTGGAAAATTAAAAGTATAGGTATTGATTTTTATAAAGGAATTTATTTGTCTTTATGAGTTTTATTCTTTTCGGCCATTTAAAAAATTTACAATTTAGCGTAAAATTGAGTGAAATTATCAATAAAAAAATTTATGGCTCAAAAGAAAATTTGTTTGTTTTACTATATTGTCCGTCCGATATTAAATGAAATTTTCATTTAAAAACTTTTATTATCACTATACCTACCAATTTTCAACTAAAACTTTTTAACTTGGAAGTGAAGCCTAAGAAAGTTATGTGAACAACTTTTTTGTTACCGTCTTAAATAATATATGGCATTGGTAATAGTGAAAATAAATAGGCTTACCCGCTAAAATAACGGAAATTCATTATTTTTTTGTAGGGATTAAATTAACCATTAATTTAAACGATACCTTAGGAATTGTTTAATTAAACCTTTTTGGCGATAGGATCTTCATCGCGTATGAGTTAATTTAAATGTAATCCCCTTTATATATTTCGTCATGTAGATAAGTTTATGGAACTACTAAATTAAACTTTTTAATACTACTTATATTATATTATCACGTTTATCTAGCAGTTGGTTCTACCATTTTTATGTTTGTTCTAATTTGGCACAATCAAAAAATCTTATGTGTTGTCGTATATTCTTTATTGCTATTGTGGAACTAATTTAAGGACCCTTTATTATATTAGAAAAGGCTAACTTTTACGTAAGTCCCTTAAACCTTTTACAATGTGCATTATTGTGAAGAGAATACTAAAGTACACTATTGTAATATTAATTATCGCCTTCATGAATTTAGCAAAATCAAATTAATTACTTTAGTTAGAACAAACAAATAATAATTACGTACTGCATTGGAGGAAATTATTATTGTCATCTTTATAAATAATGCAGGTATTAAAATAGAATGAAAACTCATTTAGACTTGGTAATTGGAATCACGACTTGCAAAAAATTTTGCTCAGAACACTTGTATAATAGAGGATTCAGCATAAAACTAGTTTATTGTAAGTATACCAAGGATTCTACTTCGAAAATAAATTAAAAAATGAATTTGTTATAAGAGAATGGAAAAATCCTAAAAAGGATTCCTTCAGGATTAACTATTTTTATTACTTATTATTTTTTTTATAAACGAAAAATTCGGATAAACTACGAACTAGAAAAATTAACACGTTTATTAATACTACAAAAGTATAACCCGGCCAAATCAAAAAATTGCAATTGTAGCGACTCTAATCAAATAGTAGATTACAAATTTTATCCGTTACAATGAGATTCAAAAATTTTGAAAAGCATTTCATCAGATTTTAACTTCTCAGTTGTCTATATCATTTAATCACGCTGTCAGCGGCAGCTGGTACTGGAAGAGCGTTGGTACGCTTTAACACCAAATTTTCAGTTGTCGAATCTCTATTATCCCAAACTTCAAGCTATCGCTGCACACCATTATTCTATTCTGTTCTAATTATTCGAGATATAGCCGTTATTAAAAATATGCACGAAGCAATAACTAAATACTATGTCCATGAATAGTAAAACTCAAGAATGAAATCTCATTGCTCTGTGAAAATATTTTAAAATTTCTACTAAATCTGCAAATACCTTGTAGCCATTTGCATTTACAGTATCGAGTAATCAGTCAAGCATGCACGCTCAGCCTCTTGTGCATCGCCCTTTTCAGATGCACACAGTGATATTTCTACAATACAAAATTCAATATTGCAGATGCTTGCATTTTTCAAGTTACTTCAAGAATGAATTTTGTTAACTTATTTCTTCCTTCTTTTAGTTCATTTTAATTTACCGTAAACCGCAGATATTTTCGGTTGCTTAAAAATTAGGTTTCCTGTACAAAACTTTTCTTTTAGTTTTAGTTCTTGTTTGCGTTTCTGTATTAACATAATTTCCACATACTTAATACATTAATTTGTCTAAGTTGCACTTTTGTTTTGCACCTCTCTCTATGCTTGATTTTAAAATCAAAATAAAAACTTGTTTTAATTTTCCAGCTAGCTTTGATTTGTGAGTCGAATGACATGATTTTGTTTTTGGCATCCGTTACATAATTTTAAGGTAAAACCGTCGTTTAAGCTTAAATACTCTGTAATTTAACAACACACAATTTGTTTTCACAATTGATTGATGATTTATCTACTGTCGAGTCTTTCAAGTATATTTCTATATAACGCTACAAATGTCAATTTCCAGCGTTGCATATTTGTTTTAGTAGGTGTAAACCAGCGTTTGATTTTAAGTTTATAAAAATGCAGGCGAATAAGTTTGTGTATTTCTGTATTTATTACTTAGGTGTAATATATTTTACTTCTATCTTGTAAATTTACTTTGAACAAATAAATTTTACAACAATTAGCTTTGGATTATATATTATGTATTAATTATTTGATTTCATCTTAATATTTTTTTTATATAAAAATGGTTATCTTTCAAACCTTGTTAAATATGTTCTATTATTCCAAAGACGCAGTTTAATTACGAAGGTCACGATCTTAAACATCAGCTATCGTAGAGTTTAAGGTTATATTTGTGTAACATACAAAGCATTTATTTTGTGCAAAGAATAGGCTAAAGTTATTTAGCTTACGTCGTTAATTTAGAAAACGTTATTTTCACTGTGGATATTTTTTTAACCGACCAAATTAATGATATGGGTATTGATCGTAACAGTGCCGTACTGAGGATTTCTCATCTTTTCAATAGTTTATAATATTTTGTCTGTGGAATGAATTATTTACTGTAAACGTAATTGGATAGCTGAGCAAATTTTTACGTTCAACTGAATTATGCCTAAACATTCTGCGATGAGAAATGCATTAATGTTTCAGTTAGACTAACTCGTTTGGATTAGGCAATAGCTGATTATTTCATTTGTAAATAGATATAATTATTGTGCATTCTATGTTTAGATTTTCACTCAGAATTGCAAGCTAATGTAGTTAATAAATTAATGCTGCTAATGCTGCAACTGTGACTAAAACTTGGCCAGTCAATATTTTACGGAAGCTTTTTTACAATTATATTTTCTATCGGATTGATTGGTTTGGAAAATTGGAAAGTTTCCAATTGTAGTTTTTGCTTGACTAAATCTACTCTTCGGGGAGAAAGTTGTTTTAAGTTTATTTCTTTATATTAAATTTACTCACTGGTTATTTTATAAATAATCATACATTAAAGTTGCTCTTGAATTTTTATTAACTTTATTATTTTAAAACTCTACGTAACTTTTTGAAACATTCTATGCTCTCTAGAACTGTGAGTTAAATCTATGAAGTTATCTATCGTGTGAGTGCCACCTATGGTTTAATAGATTCTAATTGTAGTAAAACTTGAGCAGTTTTACGTCTTTAGGATAATCTAACCGTTATTAATTTTTTTGTCATTAATTTCAATAATTATAATAAATTATATATATAAATTTAAATAATCGCTTGCATTCCAGTAGCTTATAATTATGATCTTTTTATGCAAATTAAATTTACAAACGTATCAACTAAGGTTTGGGGAGAATAAAATAATATGTTTTTAATTTATTTTTCTGGGTTTACATAAAGAAACGTTAGAAGCTACTGGAATGCTAGTGATTATTTAAATTTCTGTAGAATTCTGAAAATAAATGACAACACAAAAAAATATTCAGTTACCACAAGATTTTCTTTAGATCTTTTCTTTAGATCAGTATAATAACTTAATTAAATCAAATTTCTCGGTAAATATATAAATTAGGTTTTTTCAAAATATCTTTAAGAATTATAGTGTGGTTTCGCCAACACTTTTTAAATTAATTTTATTTAAAAAAAATATCAACCAAAATTGATGAAATATTTTATAAATGAAATGATTTCAGAGATTCTAAAAATTATTTACAACTAGTTTTATTCTTATCACGATACCGCTATAAGTTCACTACAATTTTAATATGTAGATAATAATTTATATTGCGGCAATATTTTTTTGTTTTCAATAATAAATTTGGATGTTCTATTTTTATTTATTAGTAGTTTAAGTTTTTGGCAATATTTTAGTTTGTTTCAATTTTAATATCTTCAAGAATAATTTCTAATTCATCCCACTAAAGTTCCATTCGGTTTTAATAAATTTAATTTATTTTTTGAGTTTATAAAAGTTTTTGTACAAAAGATGATGCTTCGGATCATTGTCTTATTAAAATCCACTCTTCCAATAAAATTTGAGTTTTTAAATTATTTTCTTAACTTTTCATAAATTATGCATTGATCAATTGTGAAAATATTTTAAAAATTAAAATTTACCAATAAAACCAGTTAGAAATTACTTGTTAAATCATTGAATTAACAGAATTACTTGTATACTTGATGCCTTTAATAAAATTTAATATTTATTGAATTGTTTTTATAAGTATCTAAATGGAATATGCAAAAATATCACAAAAATCTTAAAACAAACTGCTGCGAAAATGACAAGACATTGTGAGGCTGTCATAAAATATTATGGAGGGCATTATGTATGAATCAAAAATTTACTTTCTAAAACTTTTTCATGTATGTATTTTGCAACTTTAAATATTATGATGTTGCGCAAACAAACAAAAATCTTAAACTTTTGAAAAGTTCTAAAGCTAATATCATTTTTTAAATGGTATGATCATTTCCAGATAAAACGTGATAATTTTTAATTTTTGGTTTCTGATTGCTAAATTCTTTTTAGAAAAATTTTTAACCCACTTTCAGCTTTTATCCAAATATAAAATAATAAATATTTAATTTTAATAACTCGAAAACACTTCAACCTACACATTCAAAGGCAATTTCAAAAGTCTATTGCAGCTATTCCGACTAAACGTAAAAAGTACAAGTTCATAAAAAGTTGATTTAAGTTTTTCTAAAATATACTGCCATAAAAAAAAGTACAGTAAAACAAATCAAACAAAATATCGCCTATCGAATTGATACTTTTTCATTTCATAGATAATGCCCCAGTTGTGTTTTATGGTCAACTTGCCGAAGAAAACGGAAACAGCTCACCCTAACTTAGGCAATCGAACGAGAAAAACGTAAGAAACACGCACATTTCGGTGTCTTAATGTCATTTTACATCTAAAAACTAACGATTCGTAATAAAACATCAGCAAAAAGAAGTCTAAAGGTTTGGCGACTAAAAAAGAATATTATAGTGCTAAATATTTAGTGCGCAATTAAAATAAACGCAGATATTAATATAAGTGTTGCCATAAGAATTAGTCTCATTGCTTTAATTATTAAGCTTGTTTAGTTTATGATTTAATTAAAGTAGTTTAGAATTTTAATTTTTAAAGCACTTTTACATGTTTTGTTTTTATAACGCTAATTTTCAGCCTTGAAAATATTTTTTAGGCGGCAGATCTTTTAAACAATTTAATTTGGACTTCTCCGGATTATTCTTAGATATTATAACACAACATAAACTGGAAGATAACTTTTGTAAGGGTAATTTTAAAAAATAATATTATTTTTTTAATGTCTAGTTCACTGTTAAGAAATCTCACAAAAATATTACAGGCGTAATATATTTTAATATTTTTTTCAATTTTTTAATGTAAAAAATTAAAAGCGTATTGCGTATCTTATTGAAAATAATCGATAAGATATTATAAAACAATTAGTGGATGATTCCTGTTATTTTTACTTGGTTTATTATTGGTTAACAAATTTCTATCAAATATTTACTTCAGTTTTATCGATTTAATAATTTATTAACAATTGTTTATTGTTACCTAAATATATTTTTTTAAATTTAAGTAATTATTTTAAAACAAACTTTGTCTTTTTTAACTGAACTATTAAAATTAATTATTTCACTAATTTTTAAGTTGACACGTTTTGGAAAAAAATTTAATACCACAACGTACCGTTTATTGAAAGTCGTGACGCTCTCAATCTCGCCTACTACATAAGCCAACGCAAACTGAGCTTTTCAAAAGTTTCAGCCGAGCTTTAGCAATCATCTCTTTCTCGCTCATTTGGAAAGTATTGCCAACTCTCTTAAGGAACTGCTGTTCATGCGCTCGATTTTCCCGCCAAAGTTGGGAGCTTTCCATTGACAAATCCACCCACATCCGTGTTGTTCCAACTACTTTTAATCCTGCCTTCAATTCCGAGGTACTTTCTTTTATTCGTTGAAAAAACAAAAATGTCAGTTCAATTTGTTGAAACACTATGTTTAATTAAATGCCCTGTGAGAAATCTCTTAGGTGTTACCAAAAACGACTAAGGTTTGGATATTTGAGATAATACACCGCGCATTGAGGTTTTAAGCACCGGAAAGACTAGCTCTTCGTGCTTTATATTGCCCATGCATTCGATAAAGTATCCATGCTAACTAATTTGCCACCCCTAGATATGTATTATGCGATTTAAACCTTTTTAAACATTAAACTTGATGAACGTAATTATCGTGCCGTATTAAAGATTAACCTCAACGCCTACATTTTTTGAAATAGCTTTGCATTTACTAAAATTCCAATTAACTTTTTAGTGCATTATTAAATTAAATTTTTATATGTTGTACTATTTACTTCGACTTGCGAACGCTAACAAATTAAAGTATTTGCATAAAGCAGGAGATTACGTAATTTAAAAAATAAAGTGAATGCATAAGTTAGACTTTTAATGCTGTAACTTATGTTATTTGTCTTATTTTTAATGAAATTTTTAAATTAGTGCATTTTATAAAAAATTAAACTATTCATATTTTACTACTAAATTATGTAAATTGTATAATATTGCAATCCGCAAGGTGCAGATTTGCACCTTAATTTGGTCACACAGTCAGTAATTATATACTTTTACAAGCCAATGAATACCTTTAATAATTTAAAGCCAGACTAGGAAGGAATTTAAAGAATGTTCTAGTACTCACTAGCTCTAATATTGCATTTGTAAATGTCAGAATTTGACTTAATTGCATTCATTTCACGTATGTAGTAACTAATATCATTAAAACTATTCGTAACTTTTAAGCATATTTTTTATAAACCACATTGCTTTATATACTGCATATTAATATATTTATATAATTTTTTAAAATGAAAAGATTTGACTTTAGTTTTTATTTGGATATATTTTAACACTATCATAGATTTGATTTTGTTGGTATATAGGATGCCGAAAGATTATCTGTTAGATCAGAGAGAGAGAGAGAGAGACGTGTCAGTAATTTTATTGGATGCACAATTTTATTACTTACAAAGAGAATGAGATTGTAAACACATTTGACCTTTTTATTATTACTTGTTTACTTTGTACGTGGCATATGAAAGTCTAAATCAGAACTATTTTTTATCTTTAATTGTTCTTTGTTTGAATCTCGAAGATATTCCTTGACGTACAAAACTGAGGTTCTGACAGAACCTCCCGATAGAACAATAAAGTTATAAACTTCATTGCTTCTGTCTAAATTTGTTCTATTAAACTAATTTTAAATTTGTTCCGTTGTTATGAAAACAAAGAAGTCCGTCATAACTATTTAAGATGTTCTCTAAACTCTACCCTGCTCTAAAAATCATACCTCCCAAACAACCTCTTTTTCTTAATCACTTGCTTTGATTTAGATATCCTAGCAAATTATATAGAAACTTCTTCTTCGTCTTTTTCTTTAATTAGGTCTGCGACCTGTTTTTACTTAACAGCAACCTTAGTGATGTTCCGGAGTTACTATTAGTTCTATAAGCATATTTATTGTTTTACATCCAAGGTAGCTTGCTAGGCTTATCTCAGATGTGTCAGTAACTCTGGTTTTTGTTGTTGATGAAGGCAAGTCATCAACCCAGAGGGACCGCCGGCTTTACGTGGCCTCCGAAGCACGGAGACGATCATAAGAAATTTTAGACTCTCCCCGGATTCGAACCGGGTACCTTAATGTTAGCAGCTATTCAGCTAACAAACTAGGCTAATGACCGTCTCTAATAATAAAATAGAAACTATTTTAGCCAATATATTATGTACTTTACATCAGTGTCGAAAATTATCAACACTGATAATTTGACATAATATGATTACTATTGTATTTTTTGCGATTATTAGTGTGAATTTTGACATATGGAGTATTTCAAAAAAATGAATATCATCTAAGAATAATAGATAGTCTTTTTCATAGATTTTTGTTAAGTTAAATTATAAATGTTATTTAACAGCCTTATTAAGTTCTAGTCAGTTAATATTTTTACTTCAAAACCTAACACATGGATTCTTAGAGTTAGCACCAGCTGGCACCCAAATATGAAAGCTAGCACCATTATAATTTTTTTCACAAATCAATTTTGAAACCGGAGGCGAAGAGAAGCCAAAGTAACGCTAGCTCCCCCCCCCTCCCGGTTAATGTTTTTGCTCAAGAACCTAGCACTGGAATCCTTAAAGCTAGCACCCCAATATTATTTGGAGACTGACCTTCCAACACAATAAGTGACAAAAATTGCAAAAATGCGACTGGCGTATAATCTCCTTGTTAGAATATTTGAATAAGCAAAAAAAGTAAATATAAAAATTGATAAAAAATATTTAAATACTGACTAAGAATTTTTGAAATAAAATAAAATAAAAAATAAAAAAATATGATGAAAATTTAAAATATAAAATAAAATGTTAATTTTTTATTTTAAATTTGTATCATTATTTTTATAACGTAATTTTTATTTCTAAATAAACTTTGTAAATGTTCAAACTTTAAATGTTAATTAATGTCTTTTTTATTGTTTTTTAACTATTATTTTTCTATGTAAGTATATGTATTCATTACTTAACAGTTAAAATTTATTGCTTTAACGATTTTGTATAGTTTGTTTATTTTAACATTACAAACTACTAAAATTACCACACTATATCGACTTAAAAAATTCATAGTTTAAGTTCTCTTTCTTTTTTTTTTTTAATAAAATTAATTTTTACATGTTAGATGAAATTGAAAAATAATTTAATTCATAACTTACATAAAACTGTTCAAATTGCCTGATGAGATTCTGAAAATCGAAACATCAGTTATTACAGGGTGTCACTAACTATATCATTCATTTAAATAGTTTTTGAACAATTTTATGTAAGTTATGAATTAAATTATTTTTCAATTTCATCTAACATGTAAAAATTAATTTTATTAAAAAATATTAAATTATCACATGTTAATAACATTAACCATTTTAAGTTCTATTTCTATTATAAACCTATAAACGATCATCATGGCGTCTTGGTAGTTTTGCTGAATGATTGAACTCATTCTCAAATGCCTTAAATTCAAGTTAATTTTTAGCTTTGATAGTTTTTGTAGATATTTTTGATATTTGCGGATTTATTTTCTGTCTACATCAAACCCAGAAAGCGAATATTCGAAGTCTCGTTAATTCATTTATAATGAGTGTTCATTACAGGTTTGGCATTTACCCAATATCATATGGATCGCTTTTTAAGAGTTTAAAGTTTTTACATCTTTCTTAAATTCTGAAATTCTCCGCGAATTTCGACTTGCCAACTACAGAGAAGTACGGAAAGCCTCATCTAGGAGAAAGAACAGACCAATATTTTGTTGATTTTCTAGTGTAGACATGATTTTATCATTTTTCAATAAAGTTCCCGATTTTTACAAACCTCTTTTTTCTTATTTGAATTATTTTTAATTTTTAAATTTACAACCATAATGGAATCAATAAATTGTTAACTTAAAAATAAAGATACAAAAATCAATTTTAAAAACAATCATTATATAAAATATGTTTTAACTTAATTTCTACATTCCCACAATACAAAAAATATTACAAACATATCATGCTGAATACAATTTTTTTAGTTTTAAAATTAAATTCAAACCGGACAGCAGTTCATCCACACAGTAGACTGGAAAAATTCAACTTTCACATTAATGCACAAACACAAATTAACCGGGCGGAAAATCAGCCAGCAACTTCAAAATAACTGGGAGGGGAATACATTTCCCAATATACACATCGGAAGACGAAATTTTATTTGCTTCAAGCGAATGGAATAACATTATTTAGGTAACCGGAATTGTACTACTCGCTTGATACCTTTTATAGTAACTTTGACTTGCTACTTTCTAATTCAATTCTTTACAGAAACTATTTTTAACATTGTTTAACGCAGATTTTGCATGGTATAGATAGCTTACAAACATAGAATGTATAATTAAATGAGTTATAATATAATGATGTTATTCTAAAAGATGTTAACATGATAAACAAAAGTGATCATAAAACCTTGAAAACATTTGTAAACTTGTTTTTGTGATAGATCATCTATCCCGACATACCTAGTATGAGCAAAGCATACAATTAACCAACTTTTATATTATAGATTATATCTTTTGTTCTAACCATAATTTAACTTCGACTGCGACTATAACAATGTCAAAAGTTAATGATGCTTTATAGCAATAATACAATACCATAAAGTAAATAATTTTTATAACATGACAGTTAAATCATTTATCATATATCTAAGTCATAATAGGTACTTACAAATTCTGTAATAATGTTATCAAAACTACCATTAATTATTATTTATCAATTACGATTGTTGATTTAAAAAAAGCATAAAGTACAGATACTTATTTATTTCAAATTGTTGGATTTAATGCCAATATGGCGTGTAAATTTAATGTACACGTAAGTATCTACTTTTTGCTTTTATTGTTATACTTGGCATAATACTCCTCCACACAAAGCCCACACACAGTATAATACATTACTAGATTGAATGTTGGTTTAATTACAAATGCTACTCGAAATATAAATATACGATTTTAATTTTATAAAAGTTGACTTTTTACACGAAAACGTGACCTTTGAGAGTTTAATCGCTATATTATATGTTTCCGATTGGTTTGAGTTTAAAGATTAAATTAATTCACAAATACCTCAAAAATAACGCTCAACATTTAAATATATAAATACATTAAAATATTTGTTGATAAAAAAAAATTTTATGTATTTTATGAATTTTAGATTCTTATTGTATCTGACGATGCTAAAAAAGCGAAACCGGTAATCTAAAATAAAATAAAACATAAAAGCATAAAATAATGATTTTTATTATTTCAATTTTTTAATTGTAAATGTTTGGGCTAAGAGTTCTAATCAGGTCACATGGTAAAGGATATCTTAAGGACGTGCTTATATTGGAGTACGGTAAAAGGTGGGCGTTAAACTGTGAGCGTCGATCGGTCAAGATAAAAAATCAACTTCAAGGATTGTTGTAAAACTTGAGTACGAGGATAAATCATGAGGGTGGCTGTCGTCAACCACTGGTTGATACACATTAATATGTAATAAAAACCAAAACTAAAATTGCAAAATATTTAATTTGTTGTTTGACAATACAGAATTAGTAACCTTATCAGAAGATTCAATTACCTAATGCACATTCTGACTAATTTTAAGGAATAAGAGTTAACACAATATGGATTTGTTTGAACTTCACTTTGCAGTATTAACAATTGAATTTAAGTAAATACTTTAGAAAAAGCACTTCAAATGTAAAATCTCGCTTCTTATATACTTTCTCAAATTCTGAAGAATGCAATAATGAACTCCTCGTTAAACCTTTCTCGTTTTACTTAAAATTGCAATTTCAAACTTTGTAAAACTTAATGCACATTTTGAAACTAAACAAAAATAATTCCAAAGTGCTGTTCTGAGTTGAACAGCGTTTAACTAAACATGGAAGGTGAACCAATAGTGTAGAGGCCACACTTTGCTTTATCTTATTAAATTCAATTTTTTAGTTTTATAGTCATAACTTGTCTACAATAATCCAATGCTGACCTGTTAAAATATAGAACCAATTTTTAAAATAAACACAAAGTATTTTTAACCAATATAATAAACTCTCTCTTTTTCTCTCCCACACCGGAGTACCAGCAACTGCTAACTAGTAGCACAATTCAGAACAAGTTGTGAAAAAACTAACAGATTTTTACTTTCTTTTAAATTTTAATTTCTTTTTTTTTAATTTCTAGTTGCTCATTGGTCTCAGTATGAGAGCTCACTAACAAAATAGAAGCATAGAAAATGGAAACTACTAAAAAGTATAAAAACTATAGTATACTACTGCGCTAACTATACTACATTATACTAGACTATACTATACTATACTTTAATATATAAATTATTGCCTAAGGGGCCGTTCATTAATTACGTAAAGGTTCAGGGGGAGGAGAGTTATTGAAAATCTTACGGACCTTTACGTGGGGGAGGGGGGGTTCGACGTATTCTTTACGTAAGTTTAGCTTAAATATCTTTTTAAATTTAAAAATCAAATATAAATTTTCTGCTTTTTACGTTGGTGATTTCTTAATATATATATATATTGGTTAATTCGTCGTTTTCAGACCCGCTACGTTTAACAGGCAACCACAGACCCACTAGAATTAATGAGGTGAGGGAAGTATATTTTAGCAAATATAAAATAAACCACATATAACTTCATGAGCAACCGTTGAGGGGTAAGGAATTCTTAAAAAAATTATTTTGCTATACTGGACTGTCTCTTACAAGCCCGGTACATTACACCATTAATTCAGACCCGGCGTGTATAATTTTACATAGGCAAACGACGTTATGTATCCCAGCGACGTTGCCACTTCTAGGGGACTGACTAAGTTGGTTAAATATCATAATTTCTTATATGAAATTTATTTATAGAACTTATTTTGCAACGGTAAGCATTGGGGTAATATTTCTCTTAAACATTCCAGATATGAACTAGGTATTGCAAATTTAGATCTAAACGAATTCATTAAACTAAATCGAATTTGAAATATATTCTATTATTTTCACTAAAATAAGTCATTGTAATCAATAAATATTGCAAGTCGGTTTTTATTTTAATTATTAGAAAAATGATAATTGATATTTGAACAATCACTAAAAATTTTTTAAAACTACAACTACAGTTACTCATAAAAGTACTCGGGCTCACCTATGTTAGCAATGTAAATTGTACTTTTTGAAAACTCTTTTTGGCATATAAAAATCAGTTTTACAAAAATACTTTTTAGACATTTTTTGTAGATAATTTCATACCTTTGGGGAATGGGAATCCCCTGAGAAAAATAAAAATTCCATTATGCAATTTTAATTTTATTAAAAAGTTTCACCGAATCTGCTTTAAGTCACTGTCGGTCGAAAACGAGGAGACAAAATAAAAAATATATATGAACAAAAATTAAGACAATGAAATTTTCTATCGTTTCGATTTATTTTTCAATTCGTCACCTCGTTTTCGACCGAGAGTGACTTAAAGCAGTCCCAGTAAAAATCCCATGGGAATCCCCTGAGAAAAATAAGAATTCCATTATGCAATTTTAATTTTATTAAAAAGTTTTACCGAATCTGCTTTAAGTCACTGTCGGTCTGAAACGAGGAGACAAAATAAAAAATGTATATGAACAAAAATTAAGACAATGAAATTTGCGACAAAAATAAGTCTATTAAGTATTACTGTAAAAACGATTTTTAAATGATAAAAGTGTTAAAACAGAACAATTTACATTCCTAACATAGGAGTTCCCGAGTACTTTTGTAACTGTGTTTTCACAAATCTGTGAAACTAGGGCTGGTTCGAGTTTTTTGTCGTTTGGGTCAAAGTATTTCATTACTTCTTGGTTGCATATTTTTTAATTTCTTTACATTTTTTTAATATCGTCCAAAATAAATGCTTTTTGAGTTTTACACTACCATTTAGCCGCTCGGTTCAATTGAACCATTATTCGAATCATAGATATTTGAAAAGTAGCTTTATTTAGAACAAGTATAAAATCTAATAATATAATATCAATCCATTCAATTTATAAGAAATGTTTATTAATTTAATTTAAAATAGAACAAATTAAATAAACGTGAATTAATAATTATTTATTATTTAAGCTTTCGGTGAGATATATCGCCTTCATCAGAATATAATAATAAGTTATAGTAGGGGAGCCCAAGAGAGGATTTTGGGATTTACTAAAGCGCGGCAGATTAACATACAGGGAGGAACCTAGTACCCCATTAAATACCTCCACCAAGTATTAGCCACGTATATGTGGCCGCTCGTCAAGGATAAAAGATCAGATTAGTAAAAAAAAATTGATCATCTGAAATTCTCGAGCGCGTCAGATTAAGGTAAGGTAAGTTAGTTATATGCTAAAAAGTGTATATTCCACTAATCTGACAATTTTCGATTGACGATAAGAAGTAGGTGGGTTACAAACTTGTAAAAAAAAAACGTCATCTCGACTTTCTCGAGCGTGGCTAAATTTTTTTTTATTTTGAAGGTAATAATTCAACGTTCACAAATAATATATAATCTGACGATTTCCGTAAGCCGAAGTAGGGAAAAATAATCGATAAAGTTTAATGCATGCAGCTACGTGATGCCGGTATTCCCCTTCTCGCGTTTCTATTCCTCTCTCACTCTTTCTCTATCTATGATATGAATAATAGAATATAAAAATTCTTTCCATTGTCAGGTTAGGCGAATTTAAGGTATATAAATGAACCATATATATCTTAATCTGACGCGCTCGAGTATTTCAAAATGGCGATTTTTTTTTGCACATTTTTTCAACCCTTACGCGCGACCACCCCCATCATGGAAACAATCAGATTAACATACGTATGTTTTCAAAAAAACGTAGGACATGGATGCTATTAATATCTGACGCGCTCGAGTATGTCCATGCAACTGTTTTTTTTTACATTTTTGAAAATTTATAGCCGCTCCCCCCACCGATGAAAGTGTAGATATTATATGACATTTTTTTCTTCTCATCATCTAAGCTTCGCAATCCAATAGGTCTCTTCGACGCTCGAGTAAATCCCGATTTAGCATCCTGGGCTCCCCTACTATTAAAAAATGTTTAGCAAAAAGGCTACAAGTCCAGACTAAATTGATAGTTGATTTATAAAAAATCATAAATATCATTTTAACTAACAATGTACTTCTATAATAACAATTAAATATTATCTTCGAATTACTCACAATAAGATTTTTCGGAAGAAGTAATTTATTTAAAATGGATTCGTTTTAAAATGAAGTGATTGGGCCCTTGAAAGAATATTAAATCGGTGTTGTATTAACAAAACTTATTACCGTAAGTAATTACTAGCTGAATTCATAAGAGACTATTAATTATGATATCCGTAGAAAGTATTATTTTCAGTTTGTTGAAATTTATTCTGCTCCGAGCAACTCGCTATCGGGAATTTTGCTGACTTTTATAAATAGCATTCCGGATTCCATAAAGTCGATTATATATACATCATATTAGTTGTAAGAAGAAATATCGACTTAGTTTCTATAACCAATAATATTTTTTTGGTAATCTGAGATATATGGAATAATACATTAATCAGTGAACAAGCTTATTTTTGCTTGTTGCTTATTAATTGTTTTTTACATTAAGTATGGAAAATTATTATACCTGATAAATTTAAATCATTGTTTTGCGTGTACGCTTTTTCATTGTTTCTGGGTGTTGTCTGTGAAATTAAGCCAATTTCTGCTCGAACATTCTCTCTTCAATTCACCATTCTCTGACGATTGAATTTTGTAGCTTATTAACATAGTACATCATTTCCTTGACGTAACCCTTCAAGTAGAAATTCGGCTATGTCTATGGTTAAATCTAGCTGACACGATATATTCAACACCGTTTTTCGATATCAATCAATTTGAATAAATATTGATTCAAAATTTTTTAATATTATTTTTAACTCCAAGCTTTAAGTATCTAAATAACAATAAAAAAGCAAAACGGAGAGTTATGATTTTTTAAAATAATTAGGTAGTAGGGGCCTAATCCTGCATATAACTCATTTTTATTAAAAAAATTTTAATTAATTAGTTTTTAATTTAATTTAATTAGTAGACTTTTTAGGAGATTGGGACTTAAGGTACCGTATTTAGATAATACGGTGACCCGTCAAAATAATCTCAGCCTGAGAAGAATCTCTGACTATGGCAGAGAAACGCGGTAAACAAACGCGATAAAATTATGCTTGGATGTTTTTACGAAAAAGAATAATTTTTATTAATGTTATTTTTGTATTTCTGATAAGTTTTGGTGTTACGATTAAAATGTTGATTATTATATTTCACTAGTAGGTAATTACCTATACTGGACGATACAAAATTGTTAGTTTGAATAAGTGTTATTTGGAATTTGTGATAAAATGTATCTTTAATTACGTTGTTTTTCTTCGAGTTCCCGCTAGAAACTTTCGCTGACTTTTATAATCCCGGGGCTGACAAAGTGGCTTTTGTATGCAACGTGATTATTTGCAGTATACGTTTTGTGCACTGTAAGTAAAGTATTAGTTTGATTTTGAATTTACATTTAAGTCATTCTTAAGTGTAGTGCACGCGTATGTGTTGTAGTCGCAAAGTTTAAAATCAATAGGTACTAATAATAATTATGAATCGCGGTAAAAAAATTTTACGATTGCTTTTAACAAGGTTAGAAGTTGATAAAAGTGCTACTTCTGAAAAACAGGTAAGTTGACTAGTTTTAAAAATGACAAATTAAATGAGCATAATCATTTTTGATTTACAGATTTTAAATAATTTAAAAGAAGATAGCTGTACTGAAATAACAATCTCTCCCAAAGATACTAAATCTGCTACTTCTAAAAAGCAAGTAAGTTTCCTAGTTTAAAAAATTACAAATTAAATAAGCGTAATTATCATTTTTGATCTACAGATTTTATATAATTTAAAAGAAGATTGCTGTACTGAAAAAGTACAGAATTATTTGGAAACAATCCCTCTCAGAGATTCTGATACAAGTAGCGATTTAAAAGAAAATCAAAATGACAAAAAAATTGTAATACATCAAAACCAAATCTTAAAACAAAAATTTAATCTAAGAAATAATCATTCAAAAATTTATAATGACAATGCAAGTAGCAGTGATGGGGATTTTTCTACAAACAACTCTTCAGACAAAGAATACTTTCCTTTTTCCCCAAAAAGAAGTCCCGTTTCCAGTTCATGTGATTCTGAAAATGATGATGAAATTCCAATTCAAAGTACTATTAAGGTGAGTTAGCGAAACATTTTTAAATATCGTGTCGGTTTGAGATTTATTTTTTCTATAAACAATATGAAATAAATTTGTGTCAAATTTTGTTGTTATGAATTAATTTTTGGTGATATCTGTTCTTTTTTTAAGGTTCACGAAAAACAACTATGTGGAAATTTTTCTACCAACAATTCTTCAGACAAAGATAGCGTTTGTTATTCGCCAAAAAAATGTCCCGTTGCTAGCTTATGCGTTTCTGGAAATGATAATGAAATTCTAATTGAAAGTCCTATTATTAAAGTGAGTTAATAGATTAATTTTTTTAACTTGTGATATATAATGAAATTCAATAATCTTGGATTGAACAAGTTAATTAAACTATTTATAATAAAGTTTTTATTATTTTATTAAGCTTTCGACATCGGTTAACGTCCTCATCAGAAAATTAATAATGCAATGTTTATAAAATGTTTATTCGGTTTCCATATAAACATTTTATAAACATTATATTATTAATTTTCTGATGAAGACGTTAACCGACGTCGAAAGCTTAATAAAATAATAAAAACATTATTATAAATCGTATAATTAACTTGTTCAATCCAAGATTATTGAATTTAATTAAAGTGAGTTAGTGAAAAAATTTTAAATATCGTGTCAGTTTCAGATTAATTTTATATTTTCTATAAATAATATGAAATAAGTTTGTGTCAAATTTTGTTTTTATAAATGAACTTGTTGTTGATATCTGTCACTTTTTCTAGGTTCTTGCAAAGCAACCTAAATTAAAATCAAAAAATTCAGATCACCAAAACAATTTATGTCTATTCTGCTTCGAAGAAGTAAGCCACTTCTCAAGACATTTGTTGCGAAAGCATAGTGATGAAGAAGCGGTAAAAGTAATTTTGGAAATGCCTGCTAAAAGCAATGAGCGTAGGTCAGCAGTTATTGCTTTAAGAAAAAAAGGCAATTTTATATGGAAACAAGAAATGATGAAAACGAAACCTGTAAGAAAACCAACAAGCCACAGTGGACTCGTTTCTGTAAATAATGTGTTAAAAAAAGAAGATGTTGAAAAAAATGAAGAGTATTTTCCTTGCGTTAACTGTTTGGGATTTTATAAAAAAAATTACTTGTGGCGTCATAGGAAAAAGTGCAAATCAATAATTGCTGATACAAAAGGCACAAAAGTGCAGCATCTTACTGAATCCCAAACTTTTTTGGTATCCACTGGCCTTCTTGGCGATTATTTAAATAAAGGACGATTAAGATCACAAGTTTTTAATATTATGAGACCAGATAATATCAGTCTTACTGCGAAATCTGACCCATTAATATGTCTTTATGGAGAATCATATTTAGGAAAACATAAAAGAAAGCAAATGAATGTAGTCGTGTCCAATAAAATGAGAGAAATTGCAAGATTAAAGCTGGCTTTACAAAAATCAACAACTATTGTACATCTAATAGAGGCTTTAAAACCAGAAATGTACGATCATATCATTACTGCATCAAAAATTATAAGTGGCTACAATCCTGAATTAAATACTTTTAAAGCTTCTTCTCTTGCTCTTCACATGGGAACAAATTTAAAATTCTTATGCGATGTGGCACGAAAGGCTGTAATTACTAAAAATCCCTTATTTTCACATTTAAATAAAGAGAATACTCAAAAAGATATTTTAGCGTTACGGGAAATGATTGAAAGTCACTGGTGTAATGACGTTTCGAGTTTAGCTAATAAGTCTTTAAACGAAAAGAAGTGGGAGAAACCAAAATTATTGCCATTAACCGAAGACGTCAAAGCATTTAACAATTATGTTGCAACCTTATCCAATAAAGCTTTTGAAGAATTAAAGCAACAACAAAACATTAAAATCAATTATAAACTTCTTGCAGAGTGTACATTAGCAATTGTCTTGATTTTTAATCGTAAACGAATAGGCGAAGTACAGTTTTTGGATATTGACACATACGAAAAAGTAATTTCAACAGTTAACCAAGAAGAATCGTTGAGTTCACTTTCTGAAGTAGAAAAAACAATAAGCAGTGCTTTTAAACGCGTTATTGTATTTGGCAAAGGAAGCAAACCGGTGCCCATTTTATTTACTAAGAAAATGCAAAAATCCATATCTCTTCTTCTGTCTATCAGAAGAAGTACAGATATAGTGCCGTCGACCAATAGATATCTTTTTGCTAATCCCGGATCGAAAGATAGGTGGATAAGTGGACAAGGTGTGTTAAGAAAATTTGCTTTACAATGCGGTGCCAAATGTCCAGAACTCTTAACTAGTACGCGATTCCGAAAGCAAATTGCTACAATTTTGCAACTAATGAATTTCGAGCAAAATGAAATGGAACAAATTGCTCGATTTATGGGTCATACGGAAAAGACTCATTTAGAATTTTACAGGTAACGATTAAGGTTTATAAATATTGTCACATATTTTAAAAACATAGATATTAATTTTAGTGTAATTGTAAAAAAAAAATTAATTTTAGGCTCTCGGAAGACGTATATCAAACGGCAAAAGTAGCAAAAGTTTTACTTTTGATGAATGCTGGTAAAGGTGCAGAATTTAAAGGAAAAAATTTAAACGATCTTGAAGTAGCTGAAGAAGAAGTGGAACTTGAGGAGACAAATGAATGCAATGGGTCTGAAGACTACATTATAAATCAACCTAGTTGTTCTAGAAATACTATTAAAAAAATGGATACTGCACTACATTCAGAAGACTCTGAGACAGAAGACTCATCTTCATCTAGCAATAGGCAAATTCCAAAAAAGAAAAAGGAAAGCAACAAGGAGAAATTTATAAAAGCACCAAAATGCAAAAATAATCGCATTCGATGGACTAACCAAGAAAAACAAGTAGTACTTAGTTTTTTCAAAAAACATGTCAAAAATAAAATTGCTCCTAAAAAACAGGAATGCATTTCTTTTATAAATGACCATACTAATTTGTTTAGTGAAGGTGATTGGATAAGAATTAAGACATTTGTCTATAATACTTATCGTGAGAAGTAATTTTAATACTTTTTTTTTTAATTATTTGGCTTATAATATTTTATTTCATATTATACCTAACATACATTATATTATTTTGTAAATTTGTTTTTTTATTTAATAAAGAATTTTAATCTGTTTTATGTAGGTATTACTTATTATCGGACCGTTTTTCGACGCCTCATAATTATTGTTCAATTTTTTTAACCACGTAAATAAGTCAAGAGAACTTGATATTCATTTTTTTTTATATTTAATTAAAACAATTAAATCGATTGATATTATATTTATTTGTAATTAATTAATATGGGCCAGCCCAATTAATACAAAAATGAACTATTTCCCATACAAAAAAATAAACAAGCAAAATAAACAAATATTGACAACAAAGAAACTAAATAACAGCTTATTGGGTGATTGACGTTTTACCAATCTTTATTTTAGACTTCTTCATGATTAAAATTTGTATTGAATAGTCTATTACACATAAATAAACTGGATTACATTATTATCGACAACTTTCTTTTAATATTATTTACATGTGTCTACTATGCTCAAAAAGTTATAAAAAATATTCAAAGTAAAACATTTTAATAAGAGCGTAAACAACCCATCGAAAAAATGTAATATATAATTTGCTTTATTATAAATAACTAGTTGGTGCGCAATAGAAATCCATTCATAAACAGTATATCATTTTACAAGATAAGCAAATGCAATGTTGCCAAGTTTAGGGTCTGACGGATACGATCAAGTGTAGCGGGTTTGAAAACATCGTGTACACAAAATTGAATTATATACATCAAATGCCTTGCAGCCCCCTAGCGTGAAAACCGTGAACTAACTCTGTATAAACAATGATGTTCTATGGACGTTTTCGAGCCAAAACTCAAATTTTGGCACAGGTACACCCCATCTCTCCGTGATGTTCCAAAGCTATATCTGCAGAGAAACGAGTTCGAGCCCGAGAGCGGGTCTGAAAACGTCGGTTTTGGCTCGAAAAGTCGGTAGTGTATGGCAAAATGGGTCTGTATAAGCTGTAAAATAAATATATATATATATATATATATATATATATATATGGGTAAAAAATATTCAAAATTGTACCAATAAACAATAATTAGTTGTTATAGTACTAATATTTATAGAATTGTTTTAATCTGTGCAAAAACCACTGGAAATTGCTTTTCTGTTCTTATCGCTGTTTATTTTTAGAATTGCATATAAATTAATATAATAATAATTACGTAAGAGGAAGGAGAGGAAGCTGCCACAATCTTACGTACCCTTACGTTAGAGAGGAAGAGGGTTAAAAATTACAAAAATCGTCCTTACGTAATTAATGAATGCTCCCTAACTTGTAAAATATTTTAAATTATAAAGTTTTAAATTGTACAAGTTTATTAAACATTGATAATATATAATATTTTTTCTTGAGCTTAATCAGCGAAGTTTATCGCTTTTATCCGAATTTATTTATAAAATATTAAATGTTATTAATGTTTAATTAACTTGTTTAATTCAAAACTTTTTAATTTATGCTATACTGCGGTATGCTGTGCTATGTATGCTATACTATACTAGTCGTATATTATATGACCACTATAGAAAAAATTAATATTTTCTTGTATTTATTCTTATAAATTTTTTTTTTGAGAAAGTTAGAAAGTGCACCTCGTGTAAGTTTAATTTAAACAAATAAAAGCAAATAAACAACTACAAAAATGCAATAAAAGAATTTTCAAACGTTTTCTTAAAAAAACAAAACAATTTCTTTTTAAATTTGAGAAGGGTTTTTTCAAACCAACAGGTTGGCGTGTGTTTTCACGGAATTCAATTGATCTTTTCTTTTATTAAAATATTTCGCTCGTTTTACATTTGAATCGGCATTTTTTGAATACATTACAAGCTTTGAATATTCTACTCATAAATACTGCATTTCTAAATAGGAATTTAAACAAATCAATAAGCCATAAAATACTTGAGTGAAAATGAAAGTCAATATCTAATAATAAAATTGATATAACTGGCTCCGCATCTGGCTAAATTCGCTTCAAGTCATTTTTTTCAATTGTGTACTTTTCCATAGCTACAAAAACCATTGTTACGGAGTATAATTCCACTGCTTCAAGGGCATCTCTAGGGAATGAGAGATGTTAAATGAGCTACTGACTTTTTAAACAAAGCAGAATGTGAAATGGGGTACATATTATTTAAAGTTAAAAAAAAAGTATTAATTTGTCAAATAAAAAGAACCAATCGGTAAACTAAGACTACGGTGAGATAATTTTTCTAGACTTTTGGTAATTTTTTTATTACGAAAAATTCTTATATAAATTCTTTTTGTCGTGACTAAAATTTAAAGGATTAACATTTCAAATTACGAAGCTTATCCTTGGTGTCCAACTACATGATTAATGATGTAAAAGTAATATAAAGAATAGTTTTTGTTATGAAACTTAAAATCTGCTAAAAACTTCTTTTGCGTAATTTTATTAAACTGAACTGACAAAAAGTAGTATAGTCACAAATCCCTCTTATAAAAACTTATTGCATTGATATCTATAATTTTATTAAATATTCATCGAAAATTCTTTTGAGCTAAACTAATGCTGCAACGTTGCTGATAACAAAACTTAACACTTTTTAATGAGATATCAAATTTAAGCTCATATAGAAGTACAGTGAAGTAACGTAATAATTTTATTCAGGTGAAAATAAAATATTGTAATTCAGGACACACAGGCAGTGGCAGTGCTGGCAAAAGGCCACGGGCCCCGCGAGAGCCAGAAGCCCCTGCCCGAGAGACCACAAATTCAGAACTTACTTAACATATTTAACAAAATTTAGTAAAAATTATAAATTTTAAATAACAGGGTTCCCACTTGTATGAAAAATCTGTGAAAGTCAGGGAATTTTAAATTTTTAGAGCCAATGTCAAGGAAAAACATTTTTGTCAAGGAAATATTTTCAAATAAAATATTTTTAAATTTGAAGATATAATACTGTTGAGTAACTTCTTAAGTGAATTATTAAAATTCAATTATAACGTGCGATTTATTACTGGGGAGGGGGCATTCAATAAATTTGCCACGGGATTGTATAGTTGGAGGGTATAGTTACGCCACTGCATACAGGCATGCATAAATCAAGACATATTATTAAGGTTCAATATATCTACAGTGAATTAACTATTTGCTTGTGAAATTTACTACCATTAAACTAAAAACTTGAAATATTATTTCTTCACTTCGATCAATTCAAATGCAAATGAATTCGTAATTCACGAATAGCAGCAGATTTTACTTTAGTATTAATATGTTGATTATGTACCGTGGTGTTAATTGAGTAATAAAGACACCGAAATGTTGATTGAGTTGCAAAAACACCAAATTATAACTAGGGTATCAATTGGGTAGTAAAAACACTAGAAAAATAAACAGAGTTAAAATATAATATTAAAAGAACTCAAAAATGAATTTTTTAAGTGGATTTTTTTGTTTTTCGAATATTCTAAGTCCAAACCTGTTAAATGTTTTTAAATAGTATTTTGCGACATACGTAAATACTATGTATTTTTTACTTTATGGTTAAAATTCATTATTTTAATGTTTTTGTTTAGTTTGTATATTTTTAGAGTTAAAGTAACCAATATTTTACTTTATTAGTGATAATAATAACAATAATAATACTAGCTTTACATTCTTGCGAATATAGCTGTTCCCTTAGGAACTTACAAAATCCATTTCAGAGGTGGATTAGTCCTCATCATTGTCCTATGCTTATTTACATTATCTACTAATCATTTACTTCTTTACATTATTAACTACAGTTCTCCATGCCTTTCTATCCGTCGCTATCTGTTGCCGACCCATCACTCCCAGCCTTTCCGGGTCGTTCACCACTCTGTTCTACCATTGCATCTTTAGTCTTTCCCTAGTTCTTGTTTTGATAGGTCTCCATCACTAATTTCGTAGCTTCTTCGCTATTGCTCCTCCAGACGTGTCCTAACCATTTTATTCGCCTTAATAAACTTCACGATGTATTCACCACCAATTTCTTTGAAAAGCTCGAAATTCATTTCTTGTATAATTTTGCCATTTATCTGTTTAGGACCTAATATCGTTCTTAATACCTTCTTTTCGAAAATATGGCCTCAGATGCATAAGTTAGAACTGGCAGAGTCGTATTTAGACTAGATTATCGGTAGGGTTAAAAAATTACAAAATAAATAGATAATAATCTATTTATTATTTATTTATTTTGTATATTTTAATTGTATTTATTTGTATTTTAATAAATTATAATTGTGAGTAATGATATAATTGTGAAAAGTGAGTAGCGGGAGGTTTTTTTGCCAAGATGACGGAAACGACAGAGGCCTAGATTTTGCTCCGCTGATTTTTTTAGTATAATTTTGTGCAAGTATTTTTGCAATTGAGATTTTATTTTTGAGTATTGCTATTTAAAAACTTTGTTTGAAAGTATTTTGGTCGAAAGTTACCGCAAAAAAAAATTGAAATTTTGTGAAAAGATTGTTTTTATTTAATTAAAATGATTATTTTTTTAAGCGATTTTTTTTTATTTGAATTCGATATTCAGAGAAATTTTCGATTTTTGTGAACTTTATTCAAAGGTTGAAAATAATTTGTAGAGGGAGCGACAAATTTTGATTACAGGTTGACTTCTGGAAGGCGTTATCGCGAATAAAATTTTGTTTGCACCATTTTAAAAGTTTAGTTTACTACGATATTTTTAATAAGTTTAAACTTATTCATATTTTAAATTTAAACTCTTTTGTAAAAAACCGTTTTCAAATAAAACTTTTTAATTTTAAAATTTAAATAAAAATCACAAACTAAATTCTTATTTTACCGATGGCGATAGTAAAATAATGTTGTCAAAACGAAGAACTAAATTAGATTGAAAGAAAATTTCACAAATCTTAAGCAAATGTACACTTACTTATGTACAAATGCACAAAATATAATACAATTTATGGGTTTACAATGCCCACTCTAATTTATTGCGGAAGTGTTATTTTAAGCTATGCTGCCCATGATGGTCATAAAATTTATGTTCTCTTTACAATTTTTGGTTCAAACAATTTATTGCAATTTAAAAGTTTTACCATAATAGTAAGAATTAAGATAAAATACCTATTTCATTTATTTCAATATAATTATTTTTCAAAAAATCGAAAATTAATTAATAGGAGTAATAATTCACAATTAATTAAGTGGTCGCAAACTTTTACACAGTACTGTAAATATTTAGGGCATTTTTATATTCTTCATCTTCGGTTTTTATATTTTTGCAATTTCGTAGTAGGTGTATTTAATACAGTGTCTCCAATCGCCGGATTATAATACGAATTTCCGATTTTTTAATTAGGGATTTAATTTATTAGAAATATCTTTTTAGTTTTAATTTTTATTTAAAAACTTCAAGTTTAATGTTTTTGTTATAGTTGTAAAAATTGTTTTTGTTTTTTCTGATTTTTTTACGATTGCAGTCGAACTTCCAGTACTTTATTAATTGATAAATAATTTCGGGGGGGGGGGGGTTGTAACCCCTAACCCCCCCTCCTTAAATACGGCCCTGAGAACTGGTCTTATTAATGATTTGTAAATCCTAATTTTCGATTTTTTAGTTATTTGTCGGTCTTTTAGGATGTTTATATTTGCTTAATACGTTATATTACCCACTTGTATCTTTTGTCCAATTTCTACATTTGTTTTGTTTTTACTGTTTGCTTGTACACCCAGAGTGTTAAAACTTTCTACTTGCTCGAATCTGTAATAAGTAGCACAAAATTTCTGCACAAAACACAGAAAATTGCACAAGATGACGTGGACGTGGCTTGGTGAAGATAGCATGGACGGAAACCAAATTCACCGTGTGCTGGTGTCTAAATGAAGAGTAACATCGATACAAGATGTAAGATCGTGTAGGGGGGCCAATGCTAATACGGATCACTTCTTTTTGGTAGCAGAAATCAAGCAGAAAACACTGATCAAGGAAAGATGACATGAAACAAGAAGGGGAATGGCAATAGAAAAGTTTAAAGCGGTAGATAAAAGAAAACAAAGAAGATGACATCGATGCATTATAGAACAATATCGAAAAAAACATTAAAGCAAGTGCAAAACAAATACTGAGACATAAAAATAAGAGAAAATGGAAAATATGGTTTGACGATGAATGCGAGAGGAGTTAATAGGAATAAGATGGAAGTAAGGCTGAAATGGTTAGCAAGAAACAAACAAGAAGATCTAAATAATTACAAAGAAAAAAGAAAAGAAGCAAGTCAATTATACAAGAAAAAGAAAAACTAATGGATCGAACAAAGAATAAAAGAAATGAAAGAAAATAGTACTAATAATGTAAGAAAATTCTATCGACAAATAAAGAACAACAGAAAGACACGTAATATAAAAGTAAGAGCACTAACATTCGATCTAACGTTGTCATTTTGCTGCGAATTTCATAATTTCTGGAAGTGATTTAACCACGGGCTAGGACGTTTTGGCGCAGCCGTTTTGCCGTTTTTAATTTTATATATAAAAAAAAAATAAAAATTGTCTGAATTTAATTTTTTGTTTTGAATCTGCCTTGTTTATTATTTTCTGATTGTGAAATATATTGGTTTTTAAAAAATTTTTACTAGACAAAAGTTGTAGTTCGTTAAATCTCTTATCTAGAATAGAGCGTTAATTTAATAACCCTTGACTAAAAACCGTTGATTTTAGAGCATAAAAAATTTAAATCTAGTTTGTAGATTATTTCATGTTTTTTAAAAAGGCACTAAACTATTTTTACTGAAAAATTGTATGGAATAAGTCAGTGTAGTATCAACATAGCGGTTCTTAATGTGTACTTAACCAAAATTCAAGTTAATTTTTTAAAAATTAAATGTTTGTAATTATTTGCGGCAAAAAGTCTTTACGCCAAATCATCTCTGCTCCAAAACGGTCTCGCGCCAAAACGGCTGCGCCAAAACGTCCCATCTTGTAAATAATGATGAGGTGCCGGAGCCGACAATCGAAAAAGTTACCGACATGATAATATTAAACGTTACTAATATCAAATTACTATTAATTATTAATTTAAATAGTATATTTAAGAGTCGATTTAGTATTTCTAATTTAGATAAACATTATAATTTGTGAAAAAATACAAATGTATTAAAAGTTTGCAGTACTTGTTTGGTTCACTGTAAAAAAGTAATTATGATTATGGTTTAGGTTTACAACTTCAGCCACATCAAATCGCAAACACAATTAAACCACTGGATATGTATAAGTCTCATAAAGGTCAAACACTATACAATTTTACCGCGTGACGCTTATATGTCCCATCGAATGTTCGGATGGTGGCGACTCGATTAACGACATCCTTGCCAGGATGGAGTTGGATGACTCGGCCAATGCGCCATCTAAGCGGTGGTGAGTTGTTCTCTTTGATTAAAACCAATGCATCAGGTTTTAACAACTCTTTGCGGGATTGTTTCCGTTTGGTACGTATTTGCATTTCAGATACGTATTCCTTTGACCACCTAGTCCAAAAATTTTGAAGTATTTGCTGACATTGCTGAAACCTCGCAAATCGATTTTCTTTGACTTCGATCAAGTTTTGGTCAGGTACAGCCGCGAGAGTTTCTCCAATCAAAAAGTGTGCAGGAGTCAAAGTATATAAATCGGATGGATCGTTTGATAAGGGACATGAGAGCCTAGAATTTAAACATGCTTCTATTTGTGTTAGTATTGCTTTTAATTCCTCGAATGTTAAAATCGCATTATCCAGAACTCGTTTCAAATGATGTTTGATAGATTTTATTTCCGCTTTCCATAATCCCCCAAAGTGAAGTGATCTTGGAGGTATCATATGCCAATTGATATTTTCTTGATGCAACGCATCTTGAAACTCGTTTGTTTCATCATTCAAAAATCTTTTTAATTCCCGTTTAACCAAAATTGGTCTCGTTATCGGAATACAAATTTGAGTATTTACCGCGTCTAGCTACGAATCTTTAAACTGCACTTTACTGCATCTTTAGACTCAACTGCGTAGCGTAGCGGAATGGCAATGCGAAGCGTTTAGCGACGTAGGCGCTTTAATCTTCTTCATCTGGTGAGTGGATAACGGGCGTTGGAGATCTTGAATCAAAATATACGCTGACGCTGGTTAGACCGCGTCGATCTGAGTGGTGAGTAATTTAACAGGGGAAATTGAAGAATTTTGAACTTTGAAGAAGTTGAACCGAAGTTTGCCAAATGTGTGTCGAAAAATATCAGAAAGGGGATTTTGTAGGCGACCACCTATTTGAACCTCAAAAAGCGTACGCGCAGTGGTGGATTTCCCATAAGGCACAGTAGGCACGTGCCTAGAACGGCAGAATTTAGAGGGCGGCAAAATTTTGAAGCAGAATTTTTTTTTTTAATTATACTTAAAATCAAAAAGAAATTGTACAATATGTAATACGTAGACTGCCGCTCACAGAAGTATTGACACTTATAAAATATTACTGAAATGGCAAATGAAACTTAAAATTTTATCAGAATAAATTTATGAATAACAAAAATAGTTTAAATACTTGTTTTTAATACATACAAATGTAATGCAGTTGGCATAACAATTTTGAAAATTTTAAAGTATAGTCGTAAATGAAAGTGTTTAACGGTAATAAACAGTCAGTAGAAATTGCATCTCTATTTACGAAAGCACCTTTTAAAATGCTACCACATGTTATTAAGACAGGAAATCTTAATAATTCTAACCCAATCCAGTTTGTAGGAGTGGAACAATCTTAAAAAAAGAATGGCAAAATTTTGTCTTGATTTCGATCGAGAGTGACTTAAAGCAGATTCAGTAAAACTTTTTAATAAAATTAAAAATGCTCTATGGGATTCTTATGGTTTTCTCAGGGAATTCTCATGGGAATTTTACCGAGACTGATTTAAGTCACTCTCGGTCGAAAATGAAAAGACGAATAAAAATGTGTAGGGAAACAAAAATGGAGAGAAAGAAATTATCTACAAAAAATGTCTGAAAAGTATTTTTGTAAAAGGAATTTTTACATGTCAAAAAGAGTTTTCAAGAAGTACAATTTACATTGCTAACATAGGAGTGTCCAAATACTTTTGTGAGTATATAAAATAACTATTACATATATAAAAATATTATTTCTTCACTTCGATCAATTCAAATGCAAATGAATTCGTAATTCACGAATAGCAGCAGATTTTACTTTAGTATTAATATGTTGATTATGTACCGTGGTGTTAATTGAGTAATAAAGACACCGAAATGTTGATTGAGTTGCAAAAACACCAAATTATAACTAGGGTATCAATTGGGTAGTAAAAACACTAGAAAAATAAACAGAGTTAAAATATAATATTAAAAGAACTCAAAAATGAATTTTTTAAGTGGATTTTTTTGTTTTTCGAATATTCTAAGTCCAAACCTGTTAAATGTTTTTAAATAGTATTTTGCGACATACGTAAATACTATGTATTTTTTACTTTATGGTTAAAATTCATTATTTTAATGTTTTTGTTTAGTTTGTATATTTTTAGAGTTAAAGTAACCAATATTTTACTTTATTAGTGATAATAATAACAATAATAATACTAGCTTTACATTCTTGCGAATATAGCTGTTCCCTTAGGAACTTACAAAATCCATTTCAGAGGTGGATTAGTCCTCATCATTGTCCTATGCTTATTTACATTATCTACTAATCATTTACTTCTTTACATTATTAACTACAGTTCTCCATGCCTTTCTATCCGTCGCTATCTGTTGCCGACCCATCACTCCCAGCCTTTCCGGGTCGTTCACCACTCTGTTCTACCATTGCATCTTTAGTCTTTCCCTAGTTCTTGTTTTGATAGGTCTCCATCACTAATTTCGTAGCTTCTTCGCTATTGCTCCTCCAGACGTGTCCTAACCATTTTATTCGCCTTAATAAACTTCACGATGTATTCACCACCAATTTCTTTGAAAAGCTCGAAATTCATTTCTTGTATAATTTTGCCATTTATCTGTTTAGGACCTAATATCGTTCTTAATACCTTCTTTTCGAAAATATGGCCTCAGATGCATAAGTTAGAACTGGCAGAGTCGTATTTAGACTAGATTATCGGTAGGGTTAAAAAATTACAAAATAAATAGATAATAATCTATTTATTATTTATTTATTTTGTATATTTTAATTGTATTTATTTGTATTTTAATAAATTATAATTGTGAGTAATGATATAATTGTGAAAAGTGAGTAGCGGGAGGTTTTTTTGCCAAGATGACGGAAACGACAGAGGCCTAGATTTTGCTCCGCTGATTTTTTTAGTATAATTTTGTGCAAGTATTTTTGCAATTGAGATTTTATTTTTGAGTATTGCTATTTAAAAACTTTGTTTGAAAGTATTTTGGTCGAAAGTTACCGCAAAAAAAAATTGAAATTTTGTGAAAAGATTGTTTTTATTTAATTAAAATGATTATTTTTTTAAGCGATTTTTTTTTATTTGAATTCGATATTCAGAGAAATTTTCGATTTTTGTGAACTTTATTCAAAGGTTGAAAATAATTTGTAGAGGGAGCGACAAATTTTGATTACAGGTTGACTTCTGGAAGGCGTTATCGCGAATAAAATTTTGTTTGCACCATTTTAAAAGTTTAGTTTACTACGATATTTTTAATAAGTTTAAACTTATTCATATTTTAAATTTAAACTCTTTTGTAAAAAACCGTTTTCAAATAAAACTTTTTAATTTTAAAATTTAAATAAAAATCACAAACTAAATTCTTATTTTACCGATGGCGATAGTAAAATAATGTTGTCAAAACGAAGAACTAAATTAGATTGAAAGAAAATTTCACAAATCTTAAGCAAATGTACACTTACTTATGTACAAATGCACAAAATATAATACAATTTATGGGTTTACAATGCCCACTCTAATTTATTGCGGAAGTGTTATTTTAAGCTATGCTGCCCATGATGGTCATAAAATTTATGTTCTCTTTACAATTTTTGGTTCAAACAATTTATTGCAATTTAAAAGTTTTACCATAATAGTAAGAATTAAGATAAAATACCTATTTCATTTATTTCAATATAATTATTTTTCAAAAAATCGAAAATTAATTAATAGGAGTAATAATTCACAATTAATTAAGTGGTCGCAAACTTTTACACAGTACTGTAAATATTTAGGGCATTTTTATATTCTTCATCTTCGGTTTTTATATTTTTGCAATTTCGTAGTAGGTGTATTTAATACAGTGTCTCCAATCGCCGGATTATAATACGAATTTCCGATTTTTTAATTAGGGATTTAATTTATTAGAAATATCTTTTTAGTTTTAATTTTTATTTAAAAACTTCAAGTTTAATGTTTTTGTTATAGTTGTAAAAATTGTTTTTGTTTTTTCTGATTTTTTTACGATTGCAGTCGAACTTCCAGTACTTTATTAATTGATAAATAATTTCGGGGGGGGGGGGGGGTTGTAACCCCTAACCCCCCCTCCTTAAATACGGCCCTGAGAACTGGTCTTATTAATGATTTGTAAATCCTAATTTTCGATTTTTTAGTTATTTGTCGGTCTTTTAGGATGTTTATATTTGCTTAATACGTTATATTACCCACTTGTATCTTTTGTCCAATTTCTACATTTGTTTTGTTTTTACTGTTTACTTGTACACCCAGAGTGTTAAAACTTTCTACTTGCTCGAATCTGTAATAAGTAGCACAAAATTTCTGCACAAAACACAGAAAATTGCACAAGATGACGTGGACGTGGCTTGGTGAAGATAGCATGGACGGAAACCAAATTCACCGTGTGCTGGTGTCTAAATGAAGAGTAACATCGATACAAGATGTAAGATCGTGTAGGGGGGCCAATGCTAATACGGATCACTTCTTTTTGGTAGCAGAAATCAAGCAGAAGACACTGATCAAGGAAAGATGACATGAAACAAGAAGGGGAATGGCAATAGAAAAGTTTAAAGCGGTAGATAAAAGAAAACAAAGAAGATGACATCGATGCATTATAGAACAATATCGAAAAAAACATTAAAGCAAGTGCAAAACAAATACTGAGACATAAAAATAAGAGAAAATGGAAAATATGGTTTGACGATGAATGCGAGAGGAGTTAATAGGAATAAGATGGAAGTAAGGCTGAAATGGTTAGCAAGAAACAAACAAGAAGATCTAAATAATTACAAAGAAAAAAGAAAAGAAGCAAGTCAATTATACAAGAAAAAGAAAAACTAATGGATCGAACAAAGAATAAAAGAAATGAAAGAAAATAGTACTAATAATGTAAGAAAATTCTATCGACAAATAAAGAACAACAGAAAGACACGTAATATAAAAGTAAGAGCACTAACATTCGATCTAACGTTGTCATTTTGCTGCGAATTTCATAATTTCTGGAAGTGATTTAACCACGGGCTAGGACGTTTTGGCGCAGCCGTTTTGCCGTTTTTAATTTTATATATAAAAAAAAAATAAAAATTGTCTGAATTTAATTTTTTGTTTTGAATCTGCCTTGTTTATTATTTTCTGATTGTGAAATATATTGGTTTTTAAAAAATTTTTACTAGACAAAAGTTGTAGTTCGTTAAATCTCTTATCTAGAATAGAGCGTTAATTTAATAACCCTTGACTAAAAACCGTTGATTTTAGAGCATAAAAAATTTAAATCTAGTTTGTAGATTATTTCATGTTTTTTAAAAAGGCACTAAACTATTTTTACTGAAAAATTGTATGGAATAAGTCAGTGTAGTATCAACATAGCGGTTCTTAATGTGTACTTAACCAAAATTCAAGTTAATTTTTTAAAAATTAAATGTTTGTAATTATTTGCGGCAAAAAGTCTTTACGCCAAATCATCTCTGCTCCAAAACGGTCTCGCGCCAAAACGGCTGCGCCAAAACGTCCCATCTTGTAAATAATGATGAGGTGCCGGAGCCGACAATCGAAAAAGTTACCGACATGATAATATTAAACGTTACTAATATCAAATTACTATTAATTATTAATTTAAATAGTATATTTAAGAGTCGATTTAGTATTTCTAATTTAGATAAACATTATAATTTGTGAAAAAATACAAATGTATTAAAAGTTTGCAGTACTTGTTTGGTTCACTGTAAAAAAGTAATTATGATTATGGTTTAGGTTTACAACTTCAGCCACATCAAATCGCAAACACAATTAAACCACTGGATATGTATAAGTCTCATAAAGGTCAAACACTATACAATTTTACCGCGTGACGCTTATATGTCCCATCGAATGTTCGGATGGTGGCGACTCGATTAACGACATCCTTGCCAGGATGGAGTTGGATGACTCGGCCAATGCGCCATCTAAGCGGTGGTGAGTTGTTCTCTTTGATTAAAACCAATGCATCAGGTTTTAACAACTCTTTGCGGGATTGTTTCCGTTTGGTACGTATTTGCATTTCAGATACGTATTCCTTTGACCACCTAGTCCAAAAATTTTGAAGTATTTGCTGACATTGCTGAAACCTCGCAAATCGATTTTCTTTGACTTCGATCAAGTTTTGGTCAGGTACAGCCGCGAGAGTTTCTCCAATCAAAAAGTGTGCAGGAGTCAAAGTATATAAATCGGATGGATCGTTTGATAAGGGACATGAGAGCCTAGAATTTAAACATGCTTCTATTTGTGTTAGTATTGCTTTTAATTCCTCGAATGTTAAAATCGCATTATCCAGAACTCGTTTCAAATGATGTTTGATAGATTTTATTTCCGCTTTCCATAATCCCCCAAAGTGAAGTGATCTTGGAGGTATCATATGCCAATTGATATTTTCTTGATGCAACGCATCTTGAAACTCGTTTGTTTCATCATTCAAAAATCTTTTTAATTCCCGTTTAACCAAAATTGGTCTCGTTATCGGAATACAAATTTGAGTATTTACCGCGTCTAGCTACGAATCTTTAAACTGCACTTTACTGCATCTTTAGACTCAACTGCGTAGCGTAGCGGAATGGCAATGCGAAGCGTTTAGCGACGTAGGCGCTTTAATCTTCTTCATCTGGTGAGTGGATAACGGGCGTTGGAGATCTTGAATCAAAATATACGCTGACGCTGGTTAGACCGCGTCGATCTGAGTGGTGAGTAATTTAACAGGGGAAATTGAAGAATTTTGAACTTTGAAGAAGTTGAACCGAAGTTTGCCAAATGTGTGTCGAAAAATATCAGAAAGGGGATTTTGTAGGCGACCACCTATTTGAACCTCAAAAAGCGTACGCGCAGTGGTGGATTTCCCATAAGGCACAGTAGGCACGTGCCTAGAACGGCAGAATTTAGAGGGCGGCAAAATTTTGAAGCAGAATTTTTTTTTTTAATTATACTTAAAATCAAAAAGAAATTGTACAATATGTAATACGTAGACTGCCGCTCACAGAAGTATTGACACTTATAAAATATTACTGAAATGGCAAATGAAACTTAAAATTTTATCAGAATAAATTTATGAATAACAAAAATAGTTTAAATACTTGTTTTTAATACATACAAATGTAATGCAGTTGGCATAACAATTTTGAAAATTTTAAAGTATAGTCGTAAATGAAAGTGTTTAACGGTAATAAACAGTCAGTAGAAATTGCATCTCTATTTACGAAAGCACCTTTTAAAATGCTACCACATGTTATTAAGACAGGAAATCTTAATAATTCTAACCCAATCCAGTTTGTAGGAGTGGAACAATCTTAAAAAAAGAATGGCAAAATTTTGTCTTGATTTCGATCGAGAGTGACTTAAAGCAGATTCAGTAAAACTTTTTAATAAAATTAAAAATGCTCTATGGGATTCTTATGGTTTTCTCAGGGAATTCTCATGGGAATTTTACCGAGACTGATTTAAGTCACTCTCGGTCGAAAATGAAAAGACGAATAAAAATGTGTAGGGAAACAAAAATGGAGAGAAAGAAATTATCTACAAAAAATGTCTGAAAAGTATTTTTGTAAAAGGAATTTTTACATGTCAAAAAGAGTTTTCAAGAAGTACAATTTACATTGCTAACATAGGAGTGTCCAAATACTTTTGTGAGTATATAAAATAACTATTACATATATAAAAATATTATTTCTTCACTTCGATCAATTCAAATGCAAATGAATTCGTAATTCACGAATAGCAGCAGATTTTACTTTAGTATTAATATGTTGATTATGTACCGTGGTGTTAATTGAGTAATAAAGACACCGAAATGTTGATTGAGTTGCAAAAACACCAAATTATAACTAGGGTATCAATTGGGTAGTAAAAACACTAGAAAAATAAACAGAGTTAAAATATAATATTAAAAGAACTCAAAAATGAATTTTTTAAGTGGATTTTTTTGTTTTTCGAATATTCTAAGTCCAAACCTGTTAAATGTTTTTAAATAGTATTTTGCGACATACGTAAATACTATGTATTTTTTACTTTATGGTTAAAATTCATTATTTTAATGTTTTTGTTTAGTTTGTATATTTTTAGAGTTAAAGTAACCAATATTTTACTTTATTAGTGATAATAATAACAATAATAATACTAGCTTTACATTCTTGCGAATATAGCTGTTCCCTTAGGAACTTACAAAATCCATTTCAGAGGTGGATTAGTCCTCATCATTGTCCTATGCTTATTTACATTATCTACTAATCATTTACTTCTTTACATTATTAACTACAGTTCTCCATGCCTTTCTATCCGTCGCTATCTGTTGCCGACCCATCACTCCCAGCCTTTCCGGGTCGTTCACCACTCTGTTCTACCATTGCATCTTTAGTCTTTCCCTAGTTCTTGTTTTGATAGGTCTCCATCACTAATTTCGTAGCTTCTTCGCTATTGCTCCTCCAGACGTGTCCTAACCATTTTATTCGCCTTAATAAACTTCACGATGTATTCACCACCAATTTCTTTGAAAAGCTCGAAATTCATTTCTTGTATAATTTTGCCATTTATCTGTTTAGGACCTAATATCGTTCTTAATACCTTCTTTTCGAAAATATGGCCTCAGATGCATAAGTTAGAACTGGCAGAGTCGTATTTAGACTAGATTATCGGTAGGGTTAAAAAATTACAAAATAAATAGATAATAATCTATTTATTATTTATTTATTTTGTATATTTTAATTGTATTTATTTGTATTTTAATAAATTATAATTGTGAGTAATGATATAATTGTGAAAAGTGAGTAGCGGGAGGTTTTTTTGCCAAGATGACGGAAACGACAGAGGCCTAGATTTTGCTCCGCTGATTTTTTTAGTATAATTTTGTGCAAGTATTTTTGCAATTGAGATTTTATTTTTGAGTATTGCTATTTAAAAACTTTGTTTGAAAGTATTTTGGTCGAAAGTTACCGCAAAAAAAAATTGAAATTTTGTGAAAAGATTGTTTTTATTTAATTAAAATGATTATTTTTTTAAGCGATTTTTTTTTATTTGAATTCGATATTCAGAGAAATTTTCGATTTTTGTGAACTTTATTCAAAGGTTGAAAATAATTTGTAGAGGGAGCGACAAATTTTGATTACAGGTTGACTTCTGGAAGGCGTTATCGCGAATAAAATTTTGTTTGCACCATTTTAAAAGTTTAGTTTACTACGATATTTTTAATAAGTTTAAACTTATTCATATTTTAAATTTAAACTCTTTTGTAAAAAACCGTTTTCAAATAAAACTTTTTAATTTTAAAATTTAAATAAAAATCACAAACTAAATTCTTATTTTACCGATGGCGATAGTAAAATAATGTTGTCAAAACGAAGAACTAAATTAGATTGAAAGAAAATTTCACAAATCTTAAGCAAATGTACACTTACTTATGTACAAATGCACAAAATATAATACAATTTATGGGTTTACAATGCCCACTCTAATTTATTGCGGAAGTGTTATTTTAAGCTATGCTGCCCATGATGGTCATAAAATTTATGTTCTCTTTACAATTTTTGGTTCAAACAATTTATTGCAATTTAAAAGTTTTACCATAATAGTAAGAATTAAGATAAAATACCTATTTCATTTATTTCAATATAATTATTTTTCAAAAAATCGAAAATTAATTAATAGGAGTAATAATTCACAATTAATTAAGTGGTCGCAAACTTTTACACAGTACTGTAAATATTTAGGGCATTTTTATATTCTTCATCTTCGGTTTTTATATTTTTGCAATTTCGTAGTAGGTGTATTTAATACAGTGTCTCCAATCGCCGGATTATAATACGAATTTCCGATTTTTTAATTAGGGATTTAATTTATTAGAAATATCTTTTTAGTTTTAATTTTTATTTAAAAACTTCAAGTTTAATGTTTTTGTTATAGTTGTAAAAATTGTTTTTGTTTTTTCTGATTTTTTTACGATTGCAGTCGAACTTCCAGTACTTTATTAATTGATAAATAATTTCGGGGGGGGGGGGTTGTAACCCCTAACCCCCCCTCCTTAAATACGGCCCTGAGAACTGGTCTTATTAATGATTTGTAAATCCTAATTTTCGATTTTTTAGTTATTTGTCGGTCTTTTAGGATGTTTATATTTGCTTAATACGTTATATTACCCACTTGTATCTTTTGTCCAATTTCTACATTTGTTTTGTTTTTACTGTTTACTTGTACACCCAGAGTGTTAAAACTTTCTACTTGCTCGAATCTGTAATAAGTAGCACAAAATTTCTGCACAAAACACAGAAAATTGCACAAGATGACGTGGACGTGGCTTGGTGAAGATAGCATGGACGGAAACCAAATTCACCGTGTGCTGGTGTCTAAATGAAGAGTAACATCGATACAAGATGTAAGATCGTGTAGGGGGGCCAATGCTAATACGGATCACTTCTTTTTGGTAGCAGAAATCAAGCAGAAGACACTGATCAAGGAAAGATGACATGAAACAAGAAGGGGAATGGCAATAGAAAAGTTTAAAGCGGTAGATAAAAGAAAACAAAGAAGATGACATCGATGCATTATAGAACAATATCGAAAAAAACATTAAAGCAAGTGCAAAACAAATACTGAGACATAAAAATAAGAGAAAATGGAAAATATGGTTTGACGATGAATGCGAGAGGAGTTAATAGGAATAAGATGGAAGTAAGGCTGAAATGGTTAGCAAGAAACAAACAAGAAGATCTAAATAATTACAAAGAAAAAAGAAAAGAAGCAAGTCAATTATACAAGAAAAAGAAAAACTAATGGATCGAACAAAGAATAAAAGAAATGAAAGAAAATAGTACTAATAATGTAAGAAAATTCTATCGACAAATAAAGAACAACAGAAAGACACGTAATATAAAAGTAAGAGCACTAACATTCGATCTAACGTTGTCATTTTGCTGCGAATTTCATAATTTCTGGAAGTGATTTAACCACGGGCTAGGACGTTTTGGCGCAGCCGTTTTGCCGTTTTTAATTTTATATATAAAAAAAAAATAAAAATTGTCTGAATTTAATTTTTTGTTTTGAATCTGCCTTGTTTATTATTTTCTGATTGTGAAATATATTGGTTTTTAAAAAATTTTTACTAGACAAAAGTTGTAGTTCGTTAAATCTCTTATCTAGAATAGAGCGTTAATTTAATAACCCTTGACTAAAAACCGTTGATTTTAGAGCATAAAAAATTTAAATCTAGTTTGTAGATTATTTCATGTTTTTTAAAAAGGCACTAAACTATTTTTACTGAAAAATTGTATGGAATAAGTCAGTGTAGTATCAACATAGCGGTTCTTAATGTGTACTTAACCAAAATTCAAGTTAATTTTTTAAAAATTAAATGTTTGTAATTATTTGCGGCAAAAAGTCTTTACGCCAAATCATCTCTGCTCCAAAACGGTCTCGCGCCAAAACGGCTGCGCCAAAACGTCCCATCTTGTAAATAATGATGAGGTGCCGGAGCCGACAATCGAAAAAGTTACCGACATGATAATATTAAACGTTACTAATATCAAATTACTATTAATTATTAATTTAAATAGTATATTTAAGAGTCGATTTAGTATTTCTAATTTAGATAAACATTATAATTTGTGAAAAAATACAAATGTATTAAAAGTTTGCAGTACTTGTTTGGTTCACTGTAAAAAAGTAATTATGATTATGGTTTAGGTTTACAACTTCAGCCACATCAAATCGCAAACACAATTAAACCACTGGATATGTATAAGTCTCATAAAGGTCAAACACTATACAATTTTACCGCGTGACGCTTATATGTCCCATCGAATGTTCGGATGGTGGCGACTCGATTAACGACATCCTTGCCAGGATGGAGTTGGATGACTCGGCCAATGCGCCATCTAAGCGGTGGTGAGTTGTTCTCTTTGATTAAAACCAATGCATCAGGTTTTAACAACTCTTTGCGGGATTGTTTCCGTTTGGTACGTATTTGCATTTCAGATACGTATTCCTTTGACCACCTAGTCCAAAAATTTTGAAGTATTTGCTGACATTGCTGAAACCTCGCAAATCGATTTTCTTTGACTTCGATCAAGTTTTGGTCAGGTACAGCCGCGAGAGTTTCTCCAATCAAAAAGTGTGCAGGAGTCAAAGTATATAAATCGGATGGATCGTTTGATAAGGGACATGAGAGCCTAGAATTTAAACATGCTTCTATTTGTGTTAGTATTGCTTTTAATTCCTCGAATGTTAAAATCGCATTATCCAGAACTCGTTTCAAATGATGTTTGATAGATTTTATTTCCGCTTTCCATAATCCCCCAAAGTGAAGTGATCTTGGAGGTATCATATGCCAATTGATATTTTCTTGATGCAACGCATCTTGAAACTCGTTTGTTTCATCATTCAAAAATCTTTTTAATTCCCGTTTAACCAAAATTGGTCTCGTTATCGGAATACAAATTTGAGTATTTACCGCGTCTAGCTACGAATCTTTAAACTGCACTTTACTGCATCTTTAGACTCAACTGCGTAGCGTAGCGGAATGGCAATGCGAAGCGTTTAGCGACGTAGGCGCTTTAATCTTCTTCATCTGGTGAGTGGATAACGGGCGTTGGAGATCTTGAATCAAAATATACGCTGACGCTGGTTAGACCGCGTCGATCTGAGTGGTGAGTAATTTAACAGGGGAAATTGAAGAATTTTGAACTTTGAAGAAGTTGAACCGAAGTTTGCCAAATGTGTGTCGAAAAATATCAGAAAGGGGATTTTGTAGGCGACCACCTATTTGAACCTCAAAAAGCGTACGCGCAGTGGTGGATTTCCCATAAGGCACAGTAGGCACGTGCCTAGAACGGCAGAATTTAGAGGGCGGCAAAATTTTGAAGCAGAATTTTTTTTTTTAATTATACTTAAAATCAAAAAGAAATTGTACAATATGTAATACGTAGACTGCCGCTCACAGAAGTATTGACACTTATAAAATATTACTGAAATGGCAAATGAAACTTAAAATTTTATCAGAATAAATTTATGAATAACAAAAATAGTTTAAATACTTGTTTTTAATACATACAAATGTAATGCAGTTGGCATAACAATTTTGAAAATTTTAAAGTATAGTCGTAAATGAAAGTGTTTAACGGTAATAAACAGTCAGTAGAAATTGCATCTCTATTTACGAAAGCACCTTTTAAAATGCTACCACATGTTATTAAGACAGGAAATCTTAATAATTCTAACCCAATCCAGTTTGTAGGAGTGGAACAATCTTAAAAAAAGAATGGCAAAATTTTGTCTTGATTTCGATCGAGAGTGACTTAAAGCAGATTCAGTAAAACTTTTTAATAAAATTAAAAATGCTCTATGGGATTCTTATGGTTTTCTCAGGGAATTCTCATGGGAATTTTACCGAGACTGATTTAAGTCACTCTCGGTCGAAAATGAAAAGACGAATAAAAATGTGTAGGGAAACAAAAATGGAGAGAAAGAAATTATCTACAAAAAATGTCTGAAAAGTATTTTTGTAAAAGGAATTTTTACATGTCAAAAAGAGTTTTCAAGAAGTACAATTTACATTGCTAACATAGGAGTGTCCAAATACTTTTGTGAGTATATAAAATAACTATTACATATATAAAAATATGCACATTAAATATTTTTTTCGTATTTTGACTAATAATGTGCTGTTTTATTAAATTCAAAATCATTTAATAAAGTGGCACTTTAGCACATAGATATGTCACTTTACTGCATAGTAATGTCACTGTCAATAAAAAACTATTGGATAGAAGCTTGTTTATTTAAATATTGGAATCATTGTTATACATTTATGTATATGAAAAGTACAAAATTATTATTCAAACTGGAAAACTTAACAATCTCACTTTTATAATTAATATTATGTAACTTACACAAAATTCACATCAAAAAATAAAAATTAACTGTTGTTATGTAAAAAAATAAAGGCGCCGTGTCTGGTTACTAGATTACGAAAATTTTACACAAATATCTATTTAGAAACTTTTTGAATTAGCAATAACTCAAGAACGGCGCTAGATATCGAAAAACTGAGTAAAAAATTCGCCCCCCTCGCTTCGTACTCACCCCCCGTGAATTATCGGTAAGAAGGCATACGAAAAAATTTAGACCGATCGCGCGCAAAAAAAATTTACTCATAAACGTCTAAATTCATATTTTAGATTAGATTTTCACAAAATACGAAAAAATTGTATAAACAAACCTCGTAAGAAAAGTAGTTTTACTAAACTCATATAGCTTTTAAGTTACTCGCTCGCTGTGCTCGCTCATACTTAAAAGCTATATTCGTTTAATAAAACTTTACTTTTCTAAACTTGTTGTTTAATATACTATTACGAAGGTTGTTTACTTGATACTTTATATCCAGCAACTTTTTTTTTCTTTAAATAGGGGCGGCAAAAACCTCAGTGCTTATGGGCGGCAAAAGTATAAATCAGCCTCTGGGTGGTTAACAGCCTCGGACGTCTCGCGGGTCGTGGTGATGACCAGAGACTGCAACTGACAGCAAACAGTAAGAGTATATCAGAGCACACAGACTGTTAACGGAAACGGTTTGCTCGGAGCGGGGAAGCATACTAGTCGATACTCCTAACGCGATTTGATGAAGTGTTGTACAAGTCCCTGCTTTTTGAAATTTTAAAATGTCGTTTTTTCAAAAATTAATAAATAATCTTTCGAAATTTTTATTTTATTATACTCAGAAAATTGCTTTCTTTCCAATAAAGCATAGGAAAAAGTTCAAACCGTGAGGTGGATTAACTAACATAAGCTATGTAACAATTTGAAGATGACTGCATCATTCGTACTACTTTAAACCAATAATTATTAATATTATCTCCAATAATTAATAATTTATTATACATACAGAGTGACTCCGTGACCGTGGAGAACCTTTAAGGTGGTGATAAAAGACACTTTCTAAGACAAATTTTTGTCCAAGTCCAAACCCTTGGGGGGTACCTCCTTTTAAAGCAATTTTTTGAATTTCTTATTTCAAACTGTAATAGCTCCGATAATTATTGATTTTTTAGTCTTGTTGGATTAGAACGTTTTTAAAGATCATTTGCTTACCTACAAATTAGGTTATAACCCCTTATCGTCTAGAATCTACGGATTTCGAATTATAAATTAAATTAATTAAAAAAATCAGGTTTTATTTTTTTTTTACTTTTCTTGCGAACCCCCGTATCTCTTAAATGAAACGTTTTAGAAAACAACTGACGGCCCAAACCGGATAGGGAATTTAACGGGATACAACTTTGGTCAAATACATTTTTTGGGAAACCAACCGTTTTCACAGAATTTCTGAAAATAATGAACAAGGTGTAGGTAAAAAAAATAAATAACAAACTAATTAACAATATTATCAATAATAAATAAACAATATAAATTAACAAAGTAATTAGCGATAAACTAATACGCTTTATAATAATGTCGCTCAAACAAATTATAACTCAAATTGAGATTTTTAGCAATTTTGTGAATTTATTTATTTTTTACCTACACCTTGTTTATTATTTTCAGAATTTCTGTAAATCCCTTGGTTTCCCAAAAAAATTATTTGACGAAAGTTGTAGCCCGTTAAATTTTCTATCCGGTTTGGGCCGTCAGTTTTTTTTTCTTAAACGATTTGTTTAAGAGTACCTACAAAGTTTGCAAGAAAAGTAAAAAAAAGACCTGAATTTTTTTAACATTTTTTCTCTTTATTTAATTTATAACTCGAAATCCGTTGATTCTATACGATAAGAAGTTATAACCTAATTTGTAGATAAGCAAATGATCTTTAAAAAAGTTTTAATCTGTTAATCCTAAAAATTTAATAACATCGGAGCTATAGTCGTTTGAAATTAGAAATTCAAAAAATTGCTTTAAAGCGAGGTACCCCCCAAGGGTTTGAACTTGAACAAAAATTTTATTTGAAAATTTGTCTTAGAAAAGTGTTCTTTATCACCACCTTAAAGGTTCTCCACGGTCACGAGAACACCCTGTATGTGTTTACATAATATTTTTGCCAGACCATGTAAATAAGCGAGTGTGTTAAAATTAATGTTGGTAACACAAATCACTAACAAGACATAACCATGCTGATGTTTCTGTTAGTTGAAAATAACCTCAAATAAGTTTGTAGAATATTGGTTTATGAGCATAAATAACAGTTTAAAATTTTTGAATATACATTTACAATGGGTTCAATTAATCATGGAAAAAGTGTAAAAAAATCAAAGAGTAGAAAAGAATTACGCAAAGCTAATAGAATTGCCAAGAAAACACGCAAAAATGATTTCCATTCGGCAAGGAAATTAAAAGACGCAGTAAAGAAAGAAATAGTACAGAAAAATGAAGTAAAAAAATTAGATTATACACCAAAACAGAAAAAAGTTCCATCTCTATCATCGAAAGAAATCCTGAATAAAGAAGTGATGCAGCGAAACGCAAAAATCAAAAAGTTACAAAGGCAGATGGAAAAGAAGAGAAGGACTGAAGCTCTACAGGATAATAAGGATGATGACACAATAAGGAGTCTGGAGAAAAAATTAAAACTTAATAAGCGAAAGTTGAAAAGTATTCCTAAATCGTTTGTTGAAGATGGTCTTAATTGTAAGTTGCATATTTTATTTATATCTTTTTCTTCTGCACGTGTTAGGTTTTATGACCTGTTACGTCACCCTTGATCAGTTTATCTCTTTCTGGGTTTGCCAATACTACGCCTTCTAACTGGCCGATAGGAGAATATTTGCCTTGGTAGTCAGGTGTCCCTCATTCTTTCAAGATGTTGCTTTCACGCTTCGCATTATTCATAGATTTTAATGTTTAAGTTGAAGAAATTCAATTCATTTCGAATGTTGGTGTTTTGTTTTCTGTCTCGACGTGTGAAGCCTAGAACGGATCTTAAAAATTTAATTTCTGCATGTTGAATTCGACTTTCGAATTTTTTTTGTTAATATCCATGTTTCGCTACCATATGTATTTGCGGGCAACGGCATTACCTTGTAGAACTTCAGCAGCGTATTGTATTGTATTTCTGCATTTTTTCTTTTTTGTTATTACAAAAAGTGTTTTATAATTTTCCAGCCATTCCTCCTTCGTTATAATTTCCAACACTGCAGTGTCTTGTTCCTTCTTTATTGCTTCTTCTAGTTCCGTACTCCATACTTTTATTATTTTTGTTGTTGATTTTTTCCGACGTCCAAGGGCTTCGTTAACTGCTTTCATCAGAATGTTTTTAATTTTTAACCATTCTTCGTCTATATCTTGATTTTTTGGAGTAATATTGCTGAGTTGCTCAAGTCTTCTTTGATAGAGGTCTTTTACTGAATCTTCGTTGAGTAGATGAATCTTATGTAGGTTTTCTACCTCGTCCGGTTTTTGATTTTTTTTAACCATTTAGTTTTCAAGTTTATTGATGCTTACAGTAAATAGTGATCCGACCTTATGTCCGCCCCCCAATATACTCGGACATCCTTGAATAGTTCTGACGTTTTATAGTTAATCAAAAAGTAATCTATTCTCGGTCCTCTAGCCGCCCAAGTGTACTTATGTATCCTCTTGTGCCTGAAGAAGGTGTTCATTATATTGGTGTTACTAAAACATGCGAAATCCCTTAATTTTTTCCCGTTTTTATTCAGTATGTTTTCATTATATGTTCCAATTATTTTATCGATTTTTGATCTTTCAATTCGAGCATTTAAGTCTCCTTCTATGATGTCATTTTTTGGGGAAGCATCCAATACCGGCTAGAGATCATTATAGAATGTTTCGGTTTGTTCTTTTTTTCCTTCTTCTGGTGCATATACACTTATGAAAGTTGTATTTCCTCTCTATTTTGCATCTTTCTATGACAATTTTTTCGTTTATCCAATATTGTACGAAGTGAGTTTATTCTTCTATTTCTTATCGAATAATATTGCTACTCCAGCACAAGCTTTTTCTTCTTGAGGTACTCAACTGTATATCATAGTGAAGTTTTTTAGGTCACAGCTCCCTTTTCATTTCGCTGATGAAGGTCACATTATTTGTTTTTTTATACAGTTCTCTTTCCAATTCTGTAATTGTTTATTCCGCGTACATTCCAACTACCTATTTTCACACTTTCCGCAATTCCCAGTCTTTTATTCCGTAATCGTGTGCGTTTGGTCGTCATCTTTTGATCTGTCTTAATATCCGAGGCTGATTGTGGGTGATTGAAAATCATATTTTTTTCTTGTACAGGTGACTGGCCCGTAGCAAGTATGCCAGTGATGGGGCTGCTATCTTTGAGCTTCTGGCCGAGCTTTCAATCTATTATTATCTAGACTGATGGACATTTGATTAAGCATAGCATTTACTCTATGCTTGATAGTCGGTTATTCCGCCGATACTCGGTCGTCAGAACCTCGTTCAAAACTTAATTATATAATTATAATTATTTATTATTTTATATTATTTATCTAATTTTTATTATTATTTAGATATCTTAGAAGTATGCGATTCAGAAAATATGGAAAGTGCTGTTTCGGCAGAGCAGCAGTTTGCTGAAATCAATGACGAATTCGAAGAGGATTTGGCTTTGATGACTGAAAAACCAACAAAACATGGTAATACTAATGACATTAGTAATGATGATAGTGACGACAGTGAAGATATGGATAATGAGGATGATGATGTTAACAGCGATGGAAGTGAAGAAGACGATAATAAATTTGGTGAAGATGATGATTTTGATGATGAAGAATTGTATGGCGGCGAGGAAGAATTTAGTGATAGTGATGTTAGTAACGGTGAGGACCAAATTGATTTAAAACTATCATCACGAAAAAGAAAAATTGATGACGTAGATTTGAAAACGAAAAAAGTTAGTTTTGATATCCAAAATAAGAAACAAAAATTAGATGAATCGAGTATGAGTGATGACTATGATGAGGAAGATGAAAATGAGATGTCATCAGAAATCAGAAATAAAAAGGATGATGTTTGGGAGGACATTTATGGACGTTTAAGAGGCCAACATGGCGAATTATTAGAAGCAAGTGATTTTCCATCTTTTGGTTGCAATGTTTAATCATTTATTTTATAGGAAGAAAACGAAAAATATGTTCCACCTGCCCGAAGAGCAAAAATGGAAGGAGGTGAAAAAATGAATGCAAAGCTACTAATACTAGAGAAACAACTCAAAGGTGTGTTACAAGATTTTTTCGACTAAATAATTTAAATAATTTTTTAGTTCCTATGAATAAATTGGGAGAGCGAAATATGCACAAAATTGCAATTCAAATTGAAGGACTCTTTATGAGTAATAGTAGAAATGATATGAACGAAACATTAACTAGCTTGATTTTTAAGGCAGTTATTGTAGAAGTTCTGGCGTCTGAAAAGTCTGTGATAGAGCATGCATTACTTATCACCATTTTACATGCAAATATTGGAACTGAAATAGGTAACTAAGTTTTATTAATATTTTATTTGATCCAGTTGATTTATATTTGTAATATACTTATCCCAAATTCTAAATAGTACAATTAAATATAATTATTTATTGTAAGGTTTGGAAAACTATACAGCTACATGTATTATTATTTTTTGAGATTCTTCATATTCCTTAGAATTCGTATAAAGCATCCTATAGTTTTATGGGATATAAAATTGTTATTTCACTCAAATTCAAAATGGGGATATTGGCTTATTTAGCAGTCAGCATACTTGATCACTAGGTTATAACTAGAACCCGGATTCCAAGCTATTTGCTTATTACTATAAATTATAAGTAGAAAATATTTCTTTTGGATCTTGACGTTTCTTAAAAATTGCAGTGATTTGACCTAATGCTGATAGTGCTTTTTTAACACTTCGAAATTAGTTCGTTTGCTGATTTGATCACATTGGGCGATGTTTCTTCCCACAGAAGTGCATTAGTATCGTCGACATAAGTTGTTGTAATGTGTTTTCTATTTATTTTGATCTTTGTTAAATTGTTCATATATATTAGAAACAGAAGGGGACCCAGGTTGCTTCCCTGGGGCACTCCAATATTCACTTTTTTGCTAGTAAACCTTATCTCTTTGCCTTCCTTTACAATTGATATAATCTGACTTCTCTTTGTTAAATAAGATTTTATCCAATTTAAGGCATTTCCTCTAATTTCATATTGGTGCAGTCTGAGAAACAATATTTCATGATTCAGGCAGTCATAAGCCTTTGACAAGTCTAAAAACATTCCAAGACGTAGCTCTCCATTTTCAAATGCATTTATTATTTCACTCACAAAACCAAAAATGACTGTCTGAGTTGAACTACCGTTAAAGTACCCATGTTGGCTAGCTGTTATGATATTATTATCTATTAAAAATTTCATAACCTGCCTGTTCAAAAATTTTTGAAAGTGCTGGCAGAATGCTAATTGGTCTATAGTTTTCATACACATCTCGGTTACCTGTCTTATAAATTGGTTTTATTAGTGCTGTCTTCAAATTATCCTGGAAAATTTCATATCTTATTGAGTTGTTTATCATGTAGCATATGGGTTCTACTATTTCATTTATGGAATACCTTATAATATTCGCAGAGATTCCGTTTACTCCACTACTATATTTGTTTTTAAGCCTTTTGGTGATTTCAAGGATATCATCATTTGTCAATTTTTTTAACCACATTGATTTGTTCATCTCTGATTTACTATTCAGATCATGTCTCTGTATTTTGTATTTCTCCATAGCTATCTTTATTAATTAATTTTGTATTTGCAAAGCGCATGCTCATTTCTTCCGCTATCTTGAAAGCATTTCCCTCCATTCGGATGTCCCTTGTTTTATTAGGACATTTCCCAATCGAGTTCACGAGCTCCAAAGAGCTTTATTTTATTGTCCGAGTTCAAAATTTGATCTTCAAAGTATTTATTTTTATTGCGAGCTAGAAGATTGTTGTATTCCTTCTTAACCTGCTGATATTTTATTATATAAGATCTGTTATTTTAACTCATTATACCCCGTCTATTATCTTTTTTTGTTGTGATTTTCTGGTAGGGAAAGCATTTCTCAAACGCGTCTAAATATATTACACTAAAATCATTGAATTGTTGGTTAATATTCTGTTTATCTGTTCTTAATATAGTTTTCCATTTCTCCTTTCTCAGTAGCTCCACACATTTTTTGTTTGGTAAGAATTCTATTCTTTACATAGATTTCCTGTGAGTTTCTTTCGATGCGTATGAAAAGTTTTTGTGCTTAGTAGTCGGACATGTGTGTTTTTATTACTTCTGCTTCCATGTATCCTCCAAAATTTGTGAAGATGTTATCAACACATGTTGCAGTTGTGGATGTCACTCGTGTATATTCCCTTATAGTTGGATGGACATTAAAAGAGCTAAAGAAAGAGATCATCCTAATAATCACATAGCTATTTCCATCCAGCATAATTACATTAAAATCACCCGCTATTACAATAAATTATTGAGTCATTATTTAAAACTTCATGCATTACTTCGATAAAAATATCAATGTACATTTAACTTTTATTCTCAATTTTTCAAACAATGAAACTAATTACTTTTTCATAAATTTTAAGTTAAGTTAAGGAGTAGTTTTTACTTTGTGAAACTTGCAGCAGTTTTTTTTAATTGGGAGTTTATTGGTGAAATAAGGAGTGGTGGTATTTGGTTGTTTTGGATCTGAAGACAATAAATTGTTGAAAATTTTGTGAGTTAAGTTACTAACGTGATGGAATCAGAATGCTCTCTAGGTCTTGTAATGAAAGTAATCATCGGAATTATATGCTGCCAATCTGTATGCAGAATCAATAGAAATCACCGGTTACTAAAAAGTGCCTATTAAATGTTTTATTAGTATAAGCTCCGCAAAATGGTTACTTTTGATGCTCCAATGGTAGTATATAAATCAAAGATGACATATCTACCGACACTTGATCTGGTATTTATAAACAGCAAAGTTTTTTTTCTCGTCCTAATTCTTCTTACAATTTTCTGGTTATTATAAACCTGGTTATATTATTCCACATTTTCATGTAGGTACATAACAATAATAGCAGTATTGATAGTAAATCTGAGTAACAAGAAAAAACTTATAATCATTAATTATAAACACTTATAAATTAAATTTTGTCTCGAAGTTCTTAAATTTTCATATATTTTATAATTTCAACTTCATTAATTAAAAATTATCAAAGCAAATTGAGAGCAAAAAATTAACGACAAAGTTCAGATTGGACATCATAGGGATCCCACTTTCATGTATTTTGAACAAAATTTTTTGTGGTGCCTGTACCCCATTAGAAAATAATATATTGTTAAAATTGTTCTTCTAATCTCTCTTTGAAACTAAATTTGCCATAATTTATGTGAACTGTTCTATATATAACAATAAATAAATTAAAAAACTTTTTTAATTTTAGGAGCTCAATTTTTACAAAATTGTGCTAGAAAATTTGAAGAATTGTTTGAAGAATCAACATCGTCTGAAAATAAAAAACTTGACAATGTTGTAAGAATTTTTGCTCACTTATATAATTTTAAGGTGAGCATAATTATACGGATTGTTGTGTTATTTTTAATTAATTTTATTGATTGTATTTACAGCTTTTCCACGTAAAATTGATGTACGAAATTTTAAATAAGCTGTCGAGTCGATTTACCGAAGCTAGTATTGAATGCATCCTAGTAATTCTTCAAAGCATTGGTTTCGTCATGCGGAAGGATGATCCATTAGCAATGAAAGACTTTATTTTAAACCTTCAGCAGAAAGCTAATGCTGCACCAAGTGATGTAAAGAATGAGTAAGTTGCTGGTCATTGTTAAAGTGGTTTTACTTAATATAAAGATTTTTTTAGTGAACGGGTCAAATACATGTTAGATATTTTATTAGCGGTGAAAAACAACAATACTTCTAAGTTAAAGAATTATGACACCTCTCATTCTGATCATTTAAAAAAATTGATGAAAGGATTTATTAGAAAAGGCTGTTATGTGACCACACTCAATATTTCTCTAGAGGATTTGTTAAATGGTAAATATAATAAATAGTTCTGTCTCAATAAATTACTAATATGTTCCAATTAGCTGACGAGAATGGTAAATGGTGGGTGGTTGGATCCGCATGGTCAGGAAAAAGTAATCCTGCTGAACAAGAACAGAAATCTACAAAGAGCGTGAAAGGTTTTTCACAAAAAATTTTGGAATTAGCCAAAAGTCAAAAAATGAACACCGACTTGAGGCGTAACATTTTTTGTGTCATTATGTCTGCAGAGGTAAGTAACATTTTGTGATTTAAGTTGCAAAATCTGAAACATTACGTTTTAGGATTATTTAGATGCTTTTGGGAACTTACTACAATTGGGCTTAACCAATCATCAGGAAAGAGAAATAGTTCACATAATAATTCATTGTTGTTTGCACGAGAAGATTTTCAATCCATTTTATGCACATTTAGCTCAAAAATTTTGTGAATATGACAGAAGATTCATGGTGAGATTTAAAATTTTGTCGTAGTTTAAAATACTATAAATTTTAATTGAAAAAATGAACAAGCTAAGCATTTATTTTTTAGATGATGATGAAATATTCGATCTGGGACAAACTCAAAGTTTTAACCAAGTGTTCAACCATTCAGTTATCAAATTTAGCCAAACTTTTGACTCACATGTTTCTAAGGAAATGTTTACCCATTACCACTCTAAAGGTAAGCTTTTTGTTGTTTCTTTATTACTTTTTATATTATAATATTCATTTAAGGTTGTGAATTTTGTTGAGCTAGACAAAATAACTTTGAAATTTATTCGTCAAATTCTAATTGGAATATTAGTGTGTGATGATGAAGAAACATGCAGAGGAGTTTTTATTAATATTGCACAAGCAGAAGAGTTGAGGATGTTTAAGGAAAGCTTAAAAATATTTATTCAATTATTCCTTTCGAAAAATTTGAATGTCAAAGTTATAGAAGAAGACCAAAAGAAATTGCTAATGGAACGATCGAAAATGATAGAAAAAGTTTTGGGTTTTAGCAATAAATAAGCAATGTTTTAGTGAGATCTGGTATTTTTAACTCTGCGCCATCGTACTTTAATTTCACTGCATATACAGTCACACTGGGACGAAAACGTCCACGTACAGTTTTCAACATATTCAATTGCTTTTAAAAATTTAAAGTAATTCATGAATACTCTTGAATCCTTCTAAAATGTGATCCATAATTATTTAAGTACAAAATTTATTATATTTTATACTATAAATTGATATCTAACCATAAACGTTAGAAAAAAGTGTTTTAGCCTAAATTTCAACAATTAAAAAATGTATCGTGGTAAAATCAAATTATCATGTACTGTCTTCATCCTAACGTTCAAAAAAAAACCAGGCTTTAGTTGTTTTTGCCAAAAAAAGGATAATTATTGGATCGCTTGAAAATGTTTAATTTCAAAGAGAGGAATATAGAGGATTTTTATGAAAAATAAATTGATAATTATTTTGAATGCACAAATAATATTATTTGTATTCAAACCAAAAATTCACTACATGCTGAGATACGATTTTTATCCCATATTTGTCTGGCTTGCTAGGTATGTAGACTTCTGAACTAAATCGTCCTCGGAAATTAAGAAGTTGCTTGTCGATTGTGCAGCAAGTGAATAGAGAATAATGTTGCGTGCAATTTGAATTAAATATATCCCAAATTTCTTTTACAGGTGCTAATCCGTGCACCTGTCGTCGTTTGACTGGTTGCCGTATTGTTGAAACAAAGACGTGCTAATAAATAATGGAAACGGTGTCTTTGCATCAAAGCTCTATATAAATTACTATACTATACAAAGTATTTGTGTGGTTCTGTTTTTCCAATCCGCTGAAGTAGACCAATCCCAGCAACGCTTTTAATTCTACCAAATTTTTTTCGTGACTATAGGTATCGTGGGTATTCTGAATTCGTGCAGTAGTATGCCGAACGACAATAAATCAGTTGAAAAAAGTAAATCCCATGCTTCAAGTGGTGTTTTGAGATTTTTTGCATCACCATTTGCTTTAGGCAGATAAACTTTCAGCGAACGTTGTCCTCTTGTTTCCGGATGATCCGCATACCACTTCTAATTATTTTTTTCTTTTATGACTGACCGTGGACGCTCTGGTTTTTGCTGTACCTACTCATTGCCTGAATCATAATCAATAAATTCTTCATTTTCACGCCTACGGTCAAGGCTATTATCTTCGTCTTCATTTTGAATATCTTCCATCTCATCAAATGCTTCTTCGTTATCCGGTTCATTTTCTGATAACTCGTCGTAATTGATTTCTCAACGACGTTCTCAAAAAAGGAAACAATCACGGTACAATTTTATTTTGTTATCTAATTTTAATGAATTTTAGTTAAACTTGATAAGAACAACTGATTAGATATTTTATTACCTATATAAAGACAGATTTTACATGTTATTGCAGTTTGTTTATAACTATTGCTATAATGAGGTGCTTTGTTGTTATTGCTATATTATTTGTGAGTCTGTTTGCTCTAAGTGCAGCTGAGCCTGCACCAGTAAACTCACATTGCTATTGCCCAAGAATATATCGACCTGTTTGTGCTTCTAATGGTCAAACATATGGGAACGACTGTGAATTTGAATGTGTTTTGAAGACATCTCGTACCTCTGAAAACCTTAGAATAGTTAAAGAAGGGCGATGTAATGATAACTTTTACTAAACACGAAATTGTTGAATTTTAATAAAAACTTTATATGAATAATTTTGTACTTTTATTTTTTCTGGGTTTTTAGATAAGCTAATTTTCAAGTGTTCCATTGAATTTTTTGTATCAGCAATAAATGACGCAACAAACAAAATTAGTTTTATATTGATAAAAATTGCTGATTGGGATTTTTATTAAGTAGGTGGTATCCAGCTATATATTTTATAATATATTAATTATCCTTTTTGTCCTTTATATTTGGAAACGATTGAACTTGGAAATTGTTTTTCTTGGTTATCGGAAATATTTCAATCATAAATAGCTTAAATTTCAAGTAATTTTAAATACTTTACCTTAGTATCAGAAAAAGTTCGTAAGTTTTCTACAACAGATTCAACACAGAACGGGCACAAATTTGTCAGCAAAGTTCCCAAAATGTTAAATTAATCATTTCCTGTACATCCTATATCCAAAGTAGAGTTTATCAAAATTAAAGTAGATAAAATTTTACGTACAGGTATGAAAAAATTATTGTTTCAGATATAACCCTTAATTGCATCTCAATTTTTAACCAAAAAAACGTATTTTTTAGGTTTTAATGTAGTTTTTTTCTTATTATCTGATACAAAAGTGGTCTACAGATAAGTGAAACTAGATTAGATTTTCTGTAAATTTATGTATAGTAGAACTTGGTAGCTCTAATAGGGCCGGTTGCAGCTATCAACTTTCTTTTGAAGCTTTCAGCTATGACATTGAAAATGATTGAATTTCAGTGCATCTCGGACGCAATATTAATATAAATAATGTGTAGAAAACAAAATTTAATGTATAGAAAAAAAGAAATGAAGTAGGTATGTTTAACAATTTTAAAGATATCGTTTTCGAAAATACCCTAATTTTTTAGCTGTATCATCTCCAAAAGAGATCAAAATCTTATACTGCCTATTATTATCATTTTATTAAAATAAATAACTATATATTATAATTATATCAAGATATGTACAAGACACCAAAAAAAATATTAAAAATATAGATTAGGAAAAATAAAATTTCCTTATCTCGATTTTGGATACCGAATTCCACTATTGATAGGCGGAATGTATCTAATTCGGTGTGTATAAGCAGACGTGGGAAGGAGAGATTTCAAGAACGCATAGGTGATTAAAGCTGTTAATCCCCAAATTCTTCTAGGACCGCCCATAAATACCGGAACAGAATAAGTGTTTCTAAATTGCGTATATCCATTATTTTGAGAATTGCATAAATCTTCCAAACTCACGGAAAAAACTTCAACAACTTCATCGGGGTTTATTATTAAAGACTCTAAATCGACTTCATTTTTGATTTGGCCTATTACCGGCAGAACGCACATTTCACCGCGAGTCACTATTAATTTTCCGCTACCCCATATCCGAATATCTTTTTGTTCTATTCCCAATTCTTCCTCAGTTTCTCTTAAGGCCGTTTCTTCTAAATGCTTGTCCTTGATGTCTTGCATTCCTCCTGGAAAACTCACTTGGCCACGGTGGTTTTTCAAATGTGGAGCACGAAGTGTGTACAATAGCGACACCTTTTTGTTGACGACACATATTGGTATCAGTACTGCCGCTTTTTTAAACGGTTCGTGTGCTTGCAGCCTTATCGGTTCCATATTGGAAAATCTCTCGGCAGTTTTCTTTAAATTATCCTCGTCAAAAATACGTTCGATTGAATAAAAACTAGAATATCGCTTGAATACATGGTTTATCACTAATATTCGTGACACTGAACACATATTACCGCTTTTAACTGAATAATTTACGTCAATTTCGATAGATGTCAAAACTAAATTGAACTAATAAAAGTATTTTGTATATAATTAGATAACCTTTGACTCGGAAATTAAGTTAATACTACATGCATACATTGTGTATTAGAAGTATGTATCACAGTATTAATTTGTTGATTGCAAAATTTGTCCATTTCCTTTCTAAATATTGTTCCACGATATCTCACAAAAATAATTAAAATTTAAGGTTAGATTGCGTTCAGAATGCTGTAGTCCTAAAGGAGACACTACATGAACTACTCAGTTGCAATAAAGCTAAGCATACCCGGTTAATTGCTAAAGCAGCAAATACAGTGGACGCCGCTTAATGTGATCATGATCACATTGGGACTCGGGGGTTTTGATAACAAAAACCGATTGATAACAATACACGAAATGATTCTTTTTTAATTTTACACAAAAGTAGTTGCCAAATGCTGAATACTGCTGCATTCCGGTTGCTAATTTTTGGCAACTTATCTAAAAATAGAAAAGAAAAAAAATTTTTATATCTAAAAATGATTTAAAATTTTTTTATGTCGTTTATTATGAAATTTTAAAATAAAACTGAATTAAATCGTACATAATCAGCAGACTAGCAACTTTCTGCTATATAATACATCTGAGTCAGGTCTGGGTAATGAATAGTCTGGGTGGTTCCCCGGTTTGTAAAGAAAATTAAAAAAAAAATCTTTTATACTGCAAACCAACTCCATTTTCAGTGGGAGAAAACAATCTTAACCTTCATCCGGGCGCGTGGGCGGTAATTTACCGTTTTATTTATAATAACGCGCAAGCTTTTGCGTGCAGGTGTTAAGGAGGGTGGAAGTGCTTTATATTCCTAATTGACTTAATATGACACTAGATAGAAGTGTCGTTGTTACCTACTTTTCATTTTTAATTGTCTCAGCCAACGCCAAACTTGTACAGTCGAATATCGGCGGAAGATTACCAGTTACGCTCCCATTAGTGATATTTATTTTCTTCAGCCATTGCAAGGATATGTAATTACCGATTTTATATTTTTCGTAGGTATTCACAATTCAAATTACTTTTTTTACAACTTAGTAAACTATATTCCAAATACGTCACTATCGTGACGTCACATATCAGATTTCACATTTTTACTAATGCATATTGTATGTATTGGTCTCATGTTAGGGCATGAAAAATCCGGAAGATACAAATACATCGACTTCTTGAGATGGATTCGGATGAAGAAGAGTAAATTGACGATCAAGACGATATTAATTTTGAATCTGAAGTCATTGAACAAGATAAACACAGTGACACGGAGAAAGATAAAACAAGGCTTAAATGTTACTTCCAAATCATTTTTTTGGAAATCATAATCAACATAATCAAGTACTACACTAATATTTACATTGCTCAAAAAAAGGCTGAAAATGATAAGTCGTCTGATACTCCTATTCGAGATAGGGATTACAAATTAATACCTATCCCTACTGGGTTAGCTTATTTTATTATTCAAATTTTAATAAAAATGAAATTTTAATAAAAATGTTTTATCGTTTAAAAAGTATTACAATGTTTTTCATCGTATTTATCCCGATTTTAAAGATTTTGGATGAATGACGAAAGAAAAACCTAAGACGGTAGATTACCGTTGCGCGCCCGCTAATGTTACGGAAAGGGGCGCGCCCGGATGAAGGTTAAGAAAAATAATCGATAACGTAAACCGAATTTTTGAGTATAATAAACGATGTTTTTCACGTGTAATCATATTCGTTCGGCCCGTTCTTCGCGGAAGTGATAATAATACCCGATTGATAACATTAACCGTAATTCCAATAAGCGGCGTCCACTGTAATTCAAAAATAATAAAATTATTGATATTTAATGTGTAACAAAATTTTGAATTTTGTTATATTTCTTTTGGCTACACCTCGTATTTGTATTTCTGATGATGCGAGAATATTTTCGAGGCAAAACGGATTTAGGCGCATGACGGGAGATAAGGAGAAGGTGCGAGGGGATTAGAAAAGAGAGCGAGATTTGGTGTACGAAAAAGTTGATTTTGGCTTTTGATTTTGGGTAGTGATCGGTGATTTTTTGTGTAGTGAGAATTACTGGAGTCACCACCGCTCTTTCTTGCGGATTTACGCCAATTTCAAAGAAATTGTGTTTTTTGGATTTTTTTCGCCATTGGATTTCTTGAACACCTGAAAGATCGAGCGATAGCGACCACTCAACCGCAACAATAAGATAAGTTTTTACCTTATTACTTTCTTTTCGTTTCTTTCATCTGCAAAGTTGTACAACGCCGATAATATTTTTTGATAATCGTCAGCTGCGCTCGTCGATGTAGCCGACGCTCGCTTCAAATATTTTTTTGATCTAATTTTGAGCTCAAGCACCGTTTTAAAGATTCAAATTATTGGAGTCTTCATTAAGAGTCGTTGGGTGATTGTTTAGAGCGTCGGTCGTTGAGAACGTTCGCTCCACATTGTAGGTACGTTTTTTTTTTCCGTTACGAGAGAGAGTGCAAACTTGTTGCAGTTACGCAAGATTCACCTCTGGCTTCCGCAAAGAAAAAGGCTAGTTTTTTCCACCTTGGGTACCCTCACCAAATAAAAGGTTGGAAATTTCGATTTTCAACCGTGTGGGAAGGAAGAAATTGCTGGGCCATACTCTAAAGAGTCCCAGCCATTCATTTTTTTTCATAAATGCAGTAAAAAGTGAAGATATTAGTATTATATCATATTAATGTAACATTAGAAAGTCAGGCGGCCTAACGGTCGCCATGACCTCCTAATGAGTGAATACAGTGAAACCTTAGAGTGAAACTGTGATTGATGCAACACGAATAATACGCAATTTAATTGATATGAATCTTGACTGGTGCAAATATTGTGATCATAATTAATCGTACATTATTTATCCTTAATCTATCGCGATTTACATTACCATTGGGGGCGCCACCAAACGTAAACAATATGGTTGCCCGTGAGCGTATAGTTGTTTTGAATGTGATTCTGAAGTATTTTATGCTAAATCCTGTGTGAAATTCGTTTGTTTTTAAAAATAATTGACAAAAATGTTAGTGTGTTCTTAAATTTATCGTACTAATTTAGTTACTGAAGTTAATTTATAATTTTTAATTTGGTTTCGGAATTTATTATACAGGGTGTTAGGTAAACATGCGGCAAAAATTCTAGGGGTTATTCCTCGGCCTATTCTAAGAATACTTTGTCCTATAAATGATTTCTAAAAAACCCATTTGTTTCGAAGATACAGGGTGAACAAAATTTACGACAGTAACAACATTTTATTATCAAAAAGTACATGGAAAGTTGCTCAGTCTACAATTAATGTACTTTTATAAAGTGGGTGGAATTAATTTTATTTTTTTTATTAATACCAATTTAATATAGATAATAGTAGATATATTATTTTTTATACCTATTGAAATTATCAAATATAATATTTCTATCTTTTCTAATATGCATAGTAAACGACATTACTGTCCAGAACAGTTGCAATAAAAATAGTCGCAAAATCCCGAGCGGGGAAACCCATGACCGTAAAAGTCCATCAAAAATATGCATAAAAAAATAAAAATAGTCAATGTTGTAATAAATTGCTATTCTACGTTGAAATTATATTTTAAAACTATTTACTTAAAAAATTTTCCATGTTATATTATTTTATTGTCTTGAAAATTTTAAAGAAATATTTTTATGGCACTATAATTGCTTTAGCAGCATCAACCTATAGAAAACTAAGTTTTTTGCTTACTTCGTCGGTTCGCAAAAATATATCGAGTTCTGGATGTTCTATATTACAATTTTAGCTATGGTATTTGGCCGTTGTAAATATACAAGGGAGTGTGAATACCTTAAATATATTAAAAATAAGTTATATTAAAAAAAAGAAGCACACTATATTAAGAATTAACTTAATAAAGTTATAAAATAAATTTAAAAAAATAAAGTAAAACAGAATAATTTAATTAATAATTTATTATTATGTTACTTATTTAATTTTTTTTACATACGCCTACAGAAAAATTATGTATAAATAAATATGTATCCGAACGTACCATTCTTTGTGGTTTTGAATAGATGTATATATGACTGGTATAAAATGTTATGAATAAAATAATTGATACCAATTGGGACCAACAAAATAGATTATTCTTATATCGTAGGTATTTGTTTAATAATTATAAAATTTACCAATAATAAATAATAAGAATCTTAACCAACAAATCATGCATAATATAACCCAGAGAAAAAACTAATTACCAAATAGATACCATTTAATTACTTTGTAATATAATAATTGTATATATTTTTTTTGCCAAAAAATACTATTTTATGAGAGGACCCAGAAATTGTTTGCAGGATGGCTTAAATTTTGAAGTTTCGCTATTGAACATCAAAAGCAAGATGGCTAAAAAACACAAAACATCGGACAACAAAAAACTATGGTGTGCTAAGAAGTTCCCGGTTAAATTAGATAGTTTTTCAAACACTAAATTGTTTCGAAATTCTTTATTGTTCGAAAACCTTTTGCCACTTTTCGGGCAATACCATTATTCGATCACTGTAAAACTTCCGTGGTTTATCGGTAAAAAACTTAGCCAAGTGGTTTTCACATGCTTCTTTTGAAGCCAACTTTACACCTTTAAGAGAATTCTGAAGAGAACGAAACAAATGATAATCTGATAGTCCAAGGTCCGGGCTATACGGTGGATGCATCAAAACTTCCCAGCCAAGTTCTTCCAGTTTTTCTCGGGCCACCAAAGATACGTGAGGTCTGGCGTTGTCATGATGGTATACAACACCCTTCCTATTGATCAATTCTGTCCGCTTTTTTTGAATCTCTTGCTGTAATCTAGTTAATTGTTGACAGTAGCGTGCAGAATCAATCGGTTGCCTAGCTGGTAACAGCTTATAATAGAGAATATCTTTCCAATATCACTAAACAGACAGCAACACCTTTCGATTGGTAAGTCCGGGCTTTGCCACCGTCTAAGAGGCTTCACCTCGCTTTGATCACGATCTTTTGCGCACAACGTTTTTGTATGTAATCTAATTTTCATTTCCAGTAACCCACTCGCTTCAAAAATGGTTTGATTTCATTACGTTTCAGCAACAATTTGCAGATGGAAACTCGGTCGAACAAATGCTTAAAAATCGTGCGGTTTTTTGGCAGTATTTTACCACCCCAGAATTTTAAAATAAAAATATCAATAATTTACAAGCAATGGTAAAATGTTTTACAAGCACAGCGTTTTCTTGATAACCCAATATTAGTTTTCAAAAAGTCAAAGAAGCAAAAGAATTTGCCATGATGAGACTGTCTAATTTGTCTAATGAGACTACTAATTTCGCGTTAAGTACTAATTTCGAGGTCGTGAACAACCGCATAGGTTTTAAGTGCGGCAAACTTCTACGTTTAATTCTAATTACTAATTACTACGTTAATTTGGAGATTGTGGATGATGCTTTAGTAATTAGTACTTAACGCAGAATTTTGCAAGGTCCAAGCTTTTTCACGTAAATTAGTCGTCAAGTCGCTACTACGCATGCTTCAAAATCATTCAAGTGTCATCTGTAATTTCTAACCTAAAACCTGCTAACTTTTGTGACCTGAATTGCATTTAATATTAAATGTACAACGCTATGGTATTAACCTGTACCCGATTTAAATAGAGAGATAGGTTATCTAGCAATAACAACAATTTACCAGACTGAAATATTAAGTTCCAAACATTGACACTAGATGGATTCACACTAATTTGCACATTAATTTAAGCATTGTGAATGCTGCCGAAACATTAATTTATGTTCAAATTTCAAGTATTAATTTATGTACTAATTCTACGGTTAATTTGGAGGTTGTCGATGAGGATTTAAGGCACGTCAATGATAAGTTAGAAGTTCACGAGTCATTTATTGGATTTTATCGTGCTACAAAAACTGACGGAGAAACACTGGCAAATGAACTTGAGAACGTTTTGATTTTACTGGACTTAAACATTAAAAATCTGCGTGCTCAGTGCTATTGATGGGGCCTCGAACATGAGAAGCCCATATAAAGGAGTGGTATATTATATTGAACTTGTGCATTGTAAGCTGTTATACAAGCGTGACTTCAATAAGATATACCTTTTTTTGTACTTTAAAGTCTTTACAACTTTATTGAAAAATCAACCAAACGACATGTTGTTTTAGAAATCACTTAAAAAATTGCAAAAAGCTTTAGTGGTTGAACAACAATATTGAAATCTTTAAGTGATACCAGATGGGTTTGCCGTGTTGAAGCAGTGCGTTCTTTGTTATATAATTTTGAAACTACTTTAGGGACTCTACAAGAAAATGAACAGACGGACCCTGACAGTGGTGGACAAGCCAATGCTTTTTTAAAATCTATAGAGAACTGAGAACTTCAACTTTTCATTTTACTTGACCTACTGTCAAATACCCTTCAGGCAAGCAGTGCGACTTACGAAGTTGTAAAATCTGTAAAAAAACGGCGCACTTGAAACTTGAAGAGTTACAACCCAGGTAGCACGCAATATTGTGGCAATATTGGTCCTTCATACTATAAATATTGGCGCAATATTGCGATTAATATAGCACAATATACTAATGAAAACAATTTGCAATGTTGCACAATATTGCAGTAAATATCGCACAATATTGATAGCAATATTGAAGCAATATAGTTTTCAATATTGCCCAACATTGGTAAGCAATATTGCACCAATATTCTTATACAATATTGCCGCATAAATCTTAATTAATATTGCACCAATATTGCCTGGCCATTGCCAATATTGCGCCATTTCTCAATATTGGTACAATATTGCGCAATATTTTGTGCTATCTGGGAATCTATTAGAACAGATGAGTTTTTTACTCAGTTGTTTAATCACTATACAGAAATTGCTGACAAGTGCGAGTTTAAACACCAAAGAGAAAGAGCATGACAGAAGAATAAAAAAATTGGAAATCTTGGAAGAATAGGGGGTGACGGAAAGTAATGCTGGCAAAATAAACGCCTCGTATGAAGATCATTTTGTGGAAAATAAGAAAAAAACACATAAGGGTTGTCTGTAAAGTCGGTTTACGGACGATAATTTTACGTGATAACGTCATAAGAAAATATTGATGAAAAATTGCATACTTTTATGAAATGAATTGAATTATGTTTATGTAACAGATAATACGAATTAAAACTATGTTATTACATTAACCCTCAATAGGCTAGTGCGTTATGTGCATGAAACATAATTGCATCATTTGGTGATCGCGAGATCGAACCTCATGCCGGACAAGTTTTTTTAATGGCATTTTATAATTCAAATGATGTCTATGTATGATGCAAAGCCGATCGTGCCTCTCTCTCGCGCTTGTTCCGCGCTCTCGCTTGCGGAACGTGACAATGAGTCATGTTTTTTCGTGCGTGCAGCCGGTATATCAATTTATAAAACGTTATCACGTCAAAAAAAATTAATTAACCAGCAAGAGATTTGGATGGAAAGAAAATAGAAAATTTGGATAAGATGAGAGTTTGTGAAAACTTGAATTGAATAAATTTATTTTTTTATATTTTTTGAATAGTTTTGTAAATTTTCTAAATAAGCCTTGCGTCATTGATGAAATTCACGGAGGGTAAAAAATATCGTACTACAAAGTGATTTTGACCACCCCTGATGTATTTATTTTAGAATTTATTTAGTATTTAAAATTTTGATATGATTTTAAATTTCAATTAGTGGAAAAATTGAAAAATGTAAGGTTGGCAGGAAGAAGAGCTAGAGTAGGGCTTTTTGCCAAAGATGACCGTCAGAGAGGTTGATTAAATTTCGGCTCCGTAGATTTTTAAATTCCGTAAAAAACAAACTCCTTAATTCGTATTAATTTTTTTACACGTCAAGCAATGCTGTCTTTACACAACTTGGAATTCTTTTTTATCCGTTGGGATAGCAATATTGTCGGAGAACAGCCTTATTATTTGATTTTCAAAGATCTGCAAATATGAATTGTATTAAATTTGCAATTATAAAAATGGATGGAAGAAAAGATTTAAGTATTCAGTAATATATTGTCGTGATATTTTCGTAGAAAATTTTCAAACTCTTTGTTACCTCGGGTTACTCTTTGCGGGAGCAGTTGGTAATTTTCAAGGGTCGAGGATTCTTGCGTTTTCACAATCAACAAAAAAATATTTTCTCCAATGCAAAAAAATCAAACACTCCAAAATAATTCTTTTTCTTAAATAAATTAATAACCCGTAAATTATATCCAATGTGCAACTTTACTGGGCTCACACTTTCGACCTTGTGCCTATCCAAAACGTCGGCTTATCTATCATGTGGCCACACGCTCGTACAAATGCAAATTTTATTCTTCGAATTTTAAACTAATTTTCAATTTAAAATAATTCTTTCCTTCAAAAGCAATCAAATCAATCAAATCCATCCAAACTACTAACTCAATTACCGCTCGGTAGCAACTTATCAAAAATTATTCAAATATTAAAAATTATCCAAAAATTACGCAATTAATGCATTCGCATCAAATTCATTTATTCAAATCAAAAATTCAGTACTCACAAATTTTATTCACAATTTAAACTTATATCAAAAATTTGAAACAACATGCTCGAGCGGGCGCTGTCGGCGAAAAGCCAATATCCTCGTCGGTTCGCCCCCACCTGTCTAACTTCCACAGTCTTACAACTTAAAACTATTCAAAAACAAAATTTTCATTAAAATGTACAGGGTAGGTGCGAATCATTTTGAAACACCACAATATAAAAAAAATTACGGTTTTAGGAATCCCCGAATGAAGTATTTTGTCTTAATTTTGTTTTTCATGAACATAAAGGTTAATGTATGCAAGACTATCAAGTATGTCCACTGTACAGCCAATGCCAAGAATTGTCAAAATCAAGAAAAGAACCAAGATCAAACAGAACACCGTTTATGCATGTATGTACATAGGTACTTGTTTCTCACAATTTCTTCACCTTTCATTTTCCTCAAATTAAAGAATCAGCGCAACCAAAATACCCATTAAATTTTTTTCTTTTTTATAAACTAGCTGACCCGACAGATGATGTTCTATCTTGGAACTGGAATAAATAATTTTAAAAAAATATACCAAAATCAAAGTATTTATTGTAATGCTTTTTGATACACAACATTGTTAGTTTAGTTTTCTAGTGCGTAAATAAATAATGATGATGGTTTTCCGACACGGGAACAGGCCACATACAATAATTGGCCATGTGATTTTCAAGATTGATGCCACAAACACTTAACAACTGCCCCTGCGATTTACTGAAAAAAGTAATTGCAAATTTTTGGAATAAAAATTCTTGCCGGCGATCTGACATCCGTCTATACGACTTTAAATTCCCGAAAAGTTGGTTCAAAATCAGTCCGCAGACGGCAAATCAAAAAAATTTTCTTAAGTTTTAAAAATTAAACTTTTTTTAATTTTAATTTAATTTTTCGATAACAATAAATTGTAAAAAAAAGAGGAAAAGTTGCTGTAAACATTTTCGAAAAATATTCCTTTACGGTAAAACCTGGCATTTTGGGTAACGGGCTAAATGGCCAAGGATTTGAATTGAAAATTTTCGTCTCCCGAGATTTTGTCGATTTGCTCCTTTATTAAGCTGTTTTCGATAAAAAGCGTCATACACAAAAATACGCACAATATAAAACGCTATGCGATGGCTTTGAAACATTTTCAAAATTTTTGCATAGTTTACGCACTAGCGCCGCAACAAAGTCAAAATTTTCAATATTTTTCTATCGGCCGTAGCGGCCTTATTTACTATCCGATTCTTAATTTCAAAATGGCATTGAAAGTGTATTGCGATGTGATAAATTTTTTTTCCTATCTTCAACCGTAAAGCCGCAAAAAAAGTTTCAAGGGATTCTTTTTGAAAAAAAAATTGGTAAAATATAGCAAATTGCATTACGGAATCGCATGCTTTCCCAACTTTAAAGTATTTTCAAGCAAATTTTTTTTATAAATTTACGCCTCTTTCGATTAAAAATTTTACTTTAAAGAATAGATTTTTCAACAAACGCACGCTTAATGTGTCGTTTTACGCCGTCCGACTGTAATGACGAAGGTAAATTGAAAAATTTTCAGTCACAACTGTACCAAGGATCTGCCATCTTTCTCTGCGATCATAAATTTCAGTAAAGTTGGTTCAAATCGTCTCGGCCGAGTTTTCTTTAATAACTTGTTTCGTTAGTTTTCCTCTTTTCTCTGCGTCGTCCGATGTTTCACTATTTTCAAGGAAGTCAAGTGTTGTTCAGAATATTTCGCGTAAGTTGCCAGTTTCGGATTTCTAAACGAGGAGCACTGAAAAAATGAGTTTATGAATGTTATTACGTTTATGCAATCGCTTCTGTTAGTCTTTCGCATCACAAAAAACAATGAAAAAAGAGTGTTGACAAAAATTCGGGCTGGCTGCAGACAATATTTTCGTTAAAACTATGAAGACAACATCCAGGACAACGACAGGTTTGACAATGATGTTAATTCGAATGGGAATGAATGATGAACTAGATTTCTCTCAGGCAGAAGATGATATGGAACAAAGTTTCGTTAGGTTGGACTTGTCTGCTGTCCTTAGTTTCGGATACCAGTAAACAGATCATATTTTTTTATCTCATAATTCGATGAATTTTTTTTATTCCAGGTTTTAAAATAAATTCTAGTTTTTTTCATATTTGTACTCTTCTTTCTCTTCATTTTTAGTGAACTTTTAAGCAAGTTATGATTTTTTGGTTTTCACCATGTGAAAAATCATCTCAAACTCAATCCGCATTGGCAAAAAACTGGAAAATGAGTTTTTGACACTTAAGCCCCCTTTTTGTAGACCAAGTCACATTATATAGATAGATAATAGTAGTAGGTTTTCATTTTCATGGACAGCTTCTTGTAAAAAGGGAGTAAAGATAATTTATTTTACAAAGAAGTGGGATCTAATCATATTCACATATCAAACATTAATCCTGAAGTTTACTTCTTTTTCTTCTAACAATTTCAAACTTTGGAAATTTAATAAAACAGAACTTTTAAAGACTAAATATTGTTGGTCGAGAATCAAATAAAAATTGCCAGATTGCTAAATAAATAATGAACCCAGTTTTTTATAATATTTATTTAATTTATATAAGAAATACATAACATGAGTCTGTACAAATTGACTTACGTTAGCGTAATGCCAAATTAACTTAAAAATACATATAGAAGAACATTATTATATTCTATTTAGGTAATCAAAACAAAATACTAATCGTAAGTGTTTTCAATTAAGTCACTTTAAATAACACAGAAAAATAAATCAAAATGCATTAGAAATGATTGCGATTAAAGCTCATCTATTGTGAATTGTTAAAAAAATAATTTAAAAAATAAAAACGAAATGCAATTTTCACAAAAAAAACCTACCAACAAATCACAATGATCGGAAATTCAAATTTACATAATACTAGCAGGTTTCATAAAAAAAACGACCGATATTAGTAAACTAAGAAAGTACAACAAGTAGCTCATTTATAGCTTAATGTTTAATGTATAAAAAATTAGGATGGAATATCCAGGCACTGCTTTTTGCACAACAAAATAGTAAGTAATAGATCAAGTTACTGACTAACATCGACTGGAATAGAAGTTGTGAAAGTAGGCGTTTCTAATTCTTCATGTTTCTTCATTTTTAATGCCTGCTGTAACTTGTAATGATTGATGATGTCCTGATCAGCAGGACAACTTTGGGTAAATGCATCCAATTGGTACATGTTAAACATATAACGCCATAAAGATGTCAATTCTTTGGGTATATCAAAGTCGACAAAATATTTGGCTGCAACACGAATGTGCTGTAGACGTGGCATTAACTCACAGTCAAAACAGCAAATTGTATCTCCCGTTAAAAAGCGAGTGGCGCGCTTTCGCAAATGTTCGTCGATTCTCCGCAAATGCGCTAATAGTTGGGCACTTTTATGTTCATCTTTTTTAACTAATACTAGTTTCAATTTACTGTACAAATTTTCAATCAGTGTTGCTACTTCTTTGTCCTAAAAGAAAGAAAATGTTAAACTTTCAAGTTCAACCGAACGTAAACCAAACTTACTTGAATAAAAAGATTGTGACCACCAGGAATATTTTTCATTATATGCCTTTCGATTTTTTCGTTTTCTAATATAGCCATTCCTCTATCGATCAAGATAGGCGGAGGTGTTGCTTCAAAATTGGTACGAAAGTCCGGAGGTGGTTTTTGCATATCAACTGTTGTAACTTTAAGACTTATTGTTTTAAGTTCGGCCAAGAGGTACAGATCCATAAAATATTCTTGGCAAAATAAGCACGCTCCTTTACGTCTTCCATCAATTGTTGACGCCTAGAAGAAAATAAATTATTTAGAAAATTAGATTTAAAACATCAAAAAATGTTTCTTCTTTTTTATAGTAATTTATTCTTTATAGTAATAAAATATAAAGTTTTCTACCCCTATAATTCATTCCATACGTCACTATTAATAAACCTACCAAATGGAAAATTAAAAACAAATTTTTGTGATTATTACCATATTGCGTGAAATAAAAACATAAAATATTTCTTTTAAAAACAGAAAGCGATTCATATGAGTAGATACCTAATAAAATTAATGACAGATTAGTTACCCGCTTATTAAAATTGATGAATGAAACCGAACTTAAATTAATCATAAGTATTGAAATAATATATTGTTCAAGAATTTCATTGACAAAATGAATACAGAATTATAATGGTAACCAAAAAAGGAAACTAAAGGTGATACTGACACAATTTGCTTTAGCTATTAATTATTTACAACATTGTAAATGCTGGTTAGATTATGATCGAATCAAAATAATAAATTTCATTATGTATTTCAATGCAATCGACATTTTTGCATTGCACTTACAAGTTAACTTGAGTAAAATTTCTGAAAGTATAATTAAAAAATCAAGTCTAAAAACTATAACCGCAATCTTAGCTTTACGCGGCTGCTTATTTTATGAAATTAATAGTATATTACATGACAAGAAAGTAGAGTAGGTTATTAATCGCAAGTGAGCCAACGTTAGTACACGAAAGGGTCTTTCAGCCTCACCATCTTCTATCTCTACCTTGTAGTTCCAAGTTGAGTTCTAACTCTAATCCCGACATATCGTAGTTATCACGTATTGAAATTTCATTCATAATCATATCTGAGGAAGCATATTTCAGATATGAAATACACACAAATTTAATAAATAGGTACACTAAAATGAATACACCTTTGGTGATTTCAAAATACAGAAAATAATTATTACTACGAAAATTTATATTTCTCTAAATTTTATGTATCAATAAATTGAATGTTGGTGTAATTTTTAGTTGGTAGTCCTCAATTACCGCTGAGAGGAAAATTTCTTCTAAAATTATTTATCACCAATCTAAAAATTATTATTTGTAAAATTAAAATTCCACTTCGCAAATTAAAAATTAAATTATTATTTTTCTACTGTTTCAAAGGTTCGAACTTGCGATTTCCTACATCAGTTCGACGCTTATCAATCACGGCACACAGTGCTCACAAATTTTGTCCAAATGCTCACAAAAATCCAAAAACAAAATTCAAACTCGTAATCAAAAATATATCGCTCATCAAAAAATAATCTTTAATCAAAAATAAAATTCAAAATCCTAACGCACAAAATTACTCAATCTCAGAGGCCAGATCCGACTAAAATATTTCCAACAATTCACAAAATTAATATCATTCAAAACTATTATTCGTAAAATGATATTTGCATAAAATTTTCACAGAATATCAAAAATAATATCTAAGAGCCGAAACACGTACAACTGGCTCGTGCGGTCATTCTTGGCAAAAAGTCCTCAATTTCCTGTTATTGGTCCCCACCTGGTTAATTTTACAAAGTTACAACTTAACCCGAATACAAAAATTTTACCAAAATACACAGGGTGGGTCCAAACCACTTTGAAACACGACAATATATAAATCAACCAGAGAAAATAGAAAAAATTACAACTATTCTTACCAAAACTATTTCTGCTAACCATTACCAAAAAACTACCTCTGTCTACCCCTGACGTGCACGTTTTGTATTAACTAAAATTATTAAAAATAACATTACTTTTTTAACAGTTTTTACGTTAATCTTGGCCAGGTTCGCTTAGATTTTTTTATATTTTTAAAATAAAGTTAGCTTAATTTATTATTTTTTGAATATTTAAAAAAAAATAATATGAGACTTACAGCGGTAGTCCACGGGTCAGTACTTAAGAGTTAATATTACTTTTGGATATGGTTAAAAAATGTACATATCTGCGGACAACGGTGGACAAGGAGTGGGACCACTCTGTCGAGATAAAATGCCGCATAGAAAAGACCAAGGCCGTATTTCTAAGGATGTTCAAACAGTTTAAATGCAACGATCTGTATTAACAACAAAGAGTAGATTACTGCGATGCTATGTGTTCCCAGTCCTGTTATATGGAGTGGAGGCTTGGACTCTAACAGAGGCCTCTTGCAAGAAGTTGGAGACTTTTGAAATGCGGCTATACCGACGAATGTTGAGAATATCATGGACGGACAGAATTACAAACTTAACTGTCCTGAAAAAAATGGGAAAATAAAGAGAGTTGCTTATTACGATAAAAACGCGTAAATTAGAATATCTGGGACACATCATGAGGACTACTGCAAACTGATCCTGCAGGGAAAGATGAATAGTAAAAGGGGACTGGGTAGAAGACACATATCATGGTTGAAAAACTTAAGAACTTTGTTCAATACTACCACGGTGCGACTCTTTAGAGCTGCAGCAAATAAGGTTCGAATTGCCATAATGATCGCCAACATCCGAAACGGATAGGCACCACAAGAAGAAGAATTACATTTGGAATATAAGAATATTTCAGCGAATATTATAATTATTAGCATTCTAGGTAAAAATCAATATGCGGGTCCATTATTTAAAAGTTTGAATAAAAGAAATTAAACAAGAACCTGAAAGGTCTTACGGAGTTCCCAAGTTTGGGGTTCTGAACCGTATTGAACTGCCCTAGCATAGCTACGCCACTGTCTGATGTATCCTATGGTATAGCTGATGTTAACGATACTAATATGAACATTCCTCTCACGCGATTTAATCTTAAAAAACAGAGAGTAGCGGATCAACCTAATATCTAATAGAATGTTATAAATTTTATGAAAATTGATCAAATATAACCAAAGGTAACCGAAATAAAAAAATTAGGTAAAACCTCTGAAAACAAATTTTAAAGTTTTCCAACTATATTAATAGCATAAACGAATCTTCCAGATTAAATTTTTTTTATTTTAAAGCACCATGTGTTTGTTATTAAGTTGATATTCTAAAAATAAAAATTCCAGTATATTTAATCTAACCATGTTTAATAATTTATGATATAATCGACATCAAATGGAAATATTTTGCATAAGTTAACTTCACTTTTAATAATAACAATACTAATATGTGAAATTGAAATTTTACATAGGTAAATATATTATTAGCTCATCAAGAGTAAAAGTAAAAATGTTGAAGTACGGTAAGATATTGATTGAACGTGGGAAAGTTGATGATGAATACATAAGAATTAAAAGGTATTTTGTATAGAAAAATGCTGTTAACAATAAGAAATAAATTTTCGACTTAATTTATTCAAAACCGCAAACCCTTTCCGGATGGTGATGATGGGAAAAATGTTAATCACCTATTTAATAAACAAAAGTGTGGAATATATTTAACAATATGCGAGGATCACCGCGGCGCCCGCGACATGAAGTTGAGATTCAATGCTGTAGATCAGAGATTCTCAACTGGGGGGGTCAAAAAATGTTTCGTAACGGTTAAGTTTTTCGTATTCATTTCAAAAACGTCTCAACGAATCGACTTCAAATTTTAAAATTATATTTATAATATAGCAGTTAAGAGCACTGCATATTTTTTATTCGTTTATTTGTTTTAATTACATGTTTTTTACAGGGTCTGCGATTACCAAAAGGTTAAGAACCGCTGTTCTAGACAATAAACTATCATAAAATTAAATGTTAAAATACCAAGCCAGAATATTTTAAATTGGTTATATTGTAATTTCAGTTCCACTATTTACCTATACACCATTATATTACATAATGTGAGTAGTTAACAGTTCTAAAACAATTAGGTAGGTACATGAATTTTTTAGCATTGAAGAGTATAGTGAACGGTACCTACGATATGTACATGTTTATATTTAGCCTCAAGATTTATCAAAGCTAATGTTTTCGACGTCATTTTAACCGCAAATAACAAATTAATGCTCGAATGCTAAAAATATTGTATGAACTCATACAATTTTTATTAAATTGTAATAATTGAAAGGACTATAATATGTTAGTTTAAATGCTTGTCCATGAATTCTGATATACAGATATCCCTATTTGGCGTAATACAAAACTTAATATATCAAGTATAATAATTGTTTCCTTTTTTGCTATAAAAGTAAATTAAAAATTAATTCTCACTTTTTTTTGCAAAAGTTAAAGTCTTATTCTTATTTAGCAATAAAATGAGGTAGGCATGTAATATTGATATAATGACGTTGCAGTCATCGACCAATATGTGAATATTTGCATAAATTAACTGACCGAAAGTGGAATCAAGGAATAATTTGCTGATTCATAACAATTATTAATTTTGAATATATATTTTTAATATTTACTTTCAACTGGTCAATTCCTAATAAAGTAATAAGTAATAAACCCATGAGTGTAACTGAATATCAACAGGTTCTTCGTTTTACTTGTATGGATTTTTCTAACCTGGAGTTATAATTTTCTCCGCTAGGCGGATAGCATGTATCATTGGGAGTTCCAAAGCTCAAGTTTTTCTTCAAATCAATCACATAATTTATACATACGAGTATTATCATCAACTTTTTGATAAAATTAAATCAATGAATTAATTGATCGATTATACCACTGCTTTTTCAATAGGATTTAGGATTATGCGTTATGATAATTTAGTTACCAAGACAAAAATTATATATTTTTTAATTTATTGTCAAATAAAGGTAATGGTTATTGCAATGAATGTGAACATTGTTATCTTATCACGAAACGATAAAAATTATCTTCCAACCTGTAGTTTTAAAAAGATGAACTCCTGAATGATGAAGTAATGAGATGCAAATAGCTGTAGGCATGTAAATTTATTAACGCCGTTCGTATTTTGCACTTTAACAAAGTTACATCATCAAAATATAGTACGGTAGAATTTTTGTCATGCGATGTTAAGTGGACGCGAAAACTGCATTAACAAATAATTATATTATGCATATTTACTAAGCTTTCTCAATGATGCGTGAGTAATTCAAGGTAATCTACCATCAGGTTGCTTTATCACACCAAACAAATACATACATAACAGACATCTTGATACATTAGTTTTTATGATACACTATGACATTGAAGTAGATATATTGGATGCGCTTTTATGTGAAGAATTATTAGTACAGCATAATAAATAATAACATTATAATTTTGGGTGAATTGGCAGCCCATGACATTAAACAATCAAATGGCACAAAAAGGAGTGTGTTTTTGGCATTTTAATTTATCGTTAACCATCCAACGGTCGAATTACTAGGCTATGCTACAAAACAGCTTTTTATTGAACTATCATCTTCAATGATACATGTCTTCAATAAGCTTTAGCGTTAATAAATAAAAATACTTCAAAAAAACTAATCCTGACTTCCTGCTCAGAAGAACCTTTTGCTAAAAACCCTTGCCCGAGGGTGATTTCACCTGAGAAATTTAGTTTAAAAGCGAAAGAAATCTGAGAAAATCCAAGGAAAAACTATTAAATTATCTTGAAATCAATGAAAATTTTGTTTTACTGCTTTACTTTTTCCTTTCCATCTTTATTCTTCTACACAGAAGTACATCCAAATGAAGGAAAATTTGAGGTAATCTCACCTTTACCAGTTTTCCATCAGCCATATGCTGCGTCGTTGCACTCCATTTTTCTAACCTAAATCTTACTTATCACGTCATGTTTATTATATATTTCTTTACATGTATTGGTTTTTTTCTGCAAGTGCCACCTCCCAACATTGATATCAGTACCTACTCGAATTTCCACTATTCTTGGTTTTTGTCATCCGTACGACTTTCAGCGACTGTCGTTGCACCTCGCCAATTTATTGTAGCACTACAACCCAAAGTGGGTTTTGGCTAACCACTTTATTTTATGAAGGGTCTTCAAGGCAGATTACCTTAGTTTGCCATTGCTTGCCGAGGGAGGACGGTTAGAATAACGTCTTGTTCCACTAGGGCTTGAGCCAGGGATCTTCGCGTAGTAGTTAAACCACTTTAAGCATCAGACCGTAATCGTCCTCTACCTCTCCAATTACCACTCCAAATATTTGAATTTTCGATGATAGCTGTGCCCATTTCTAATTTGCACCGGATACAATTTTTCTACAATTGTTCTGAATTCAAGTTCGGTCCTATTGAATCAATAACACAGTACTTTTTTAAGATAATATGTAAATCAGAAATGAGAAGCTTTCCTGTCTGGCACCGTTTAATAATATTGCAGCGGTTAGACCTTTATTTGAAAGTATTTTCATAAAGGATAAAGGCTTGTCCACATATGAGGCAGAGGCAAGACGTGGCCGAACGAATGCTCAGATGTGTACGTTGAGCAAACAGCCCGAGACCGTATGAACGCTATCCGGTTGGAGTCGGTAGATCAAAGAGAATTCAGTTAGATGTAGACGATTATAGTAACGTTTGCCTCGACACGTTAGTAATTTATTTCTGACTGCACAATCTTGAAACAAGGGTTTGTTTATCATAATTAGGGTGTGGGATAATGAGAAAACATTAGCAATTTCCAAGAGAAGCAAATGGAAAAAATAACATAAAAATTATTTATCGCGGTGCGAATGAAAAGCTGCACACACAGTGGATTGCTGCTTCATTTGCCGCCTCGGTTGCTTCGTTCGGCAACACAAAAGTATACGAACTAGGCATTCGTTCGGCGTCGCTTTGCCTCGTTCGCGTTTTGCCTCATATGTGGACAAGCCTTAACGATAAGTTATAGTTATAATAAGACCCAACCTAACTCGATCAAATGATTTTGTTGATGACGCACAATGATTTCAATAGATTTCTCAACAGTTTGTTGAAGTATGAATATAGCATTTACCACACCATTTTTTCTGAAGACTTACTGTTTTTCTGCAATTGGTATGTATTCTTACAGATTACTATGGATGATAGAAGTTAATAGTTTTAATTTTACACATTACTAATTAGGTGATATTTACTAAATCATTGCTTGTTTCGCAACATAAGTTAGAATGCTAACTGCCATTAGACGCAGCATATAAATTTTTAAAATATACTTTCTATTGCTGCTAATTATATTGTTTTGTCTACATACTTATTAATGTGTGTATAAGAATGTTTAAAGCGGATATTCTATGATATAATGTACGCATATTTTTATATGTACCTACATTTCCTGTTTATATTCTCTTGAAAGCACAGAGTAGCACAGGAAAATCTTTTGATCCATGTTATTGGCTTGCCACCTGCATTATCCTAAGCAAAGGACGAATCACAAAACAAATTTTTGTACAGTGGATTTTCCTTTAAAACATTTTCGAGAAATATCCCCGTATTGCATCAAGATTTCCTTTCGAAAAAATACTAAAACAATGTTATCTATAGTATTCCTAAGATTGTCTAGGATTTTTTAAGATTGCCTAGAATTTCTTACATTTTATCGAATTTACTCAAATTTCCCTTCACTGTATACCAGATTTTCCCAGCGATTCTCCTCTTGGCCCTAAGGTATAGCATCTATCTTTTGATAGGTCACACGTTGAAAAACACACTTCTTTGATTTATCAAATATGTTCGTTTTGATAAACCGTCATGGATTTACAAAATTTTAAATTTTTGGGAAATTAAATTTTCAAGTTCATTTTAATTGAAAAAGTTTTTATTTGGGTGATTCTAAAACTGCGCTTGTCTACCTACCTAAAAGATACTATATTAATTACTGAAAATTGAAATTTTCCTGCTAAAATGAACTTGGAAGCTTGATCTTCCAATTTAAAATTTACATACGAAGGTGACGATTATTATAAAAATACAACTTTCATAAGATTTTATCAGTAAATAATCTGGTTAATTGTGTGAATTTCTTGAGTTTTAAAGCAAGCGAGTGATATGCCGGGGAATCCCCAAAATAGAAACCAAAGGACTACTTGGAGTTTTCATTTGTTCAAATCACGGTTCAAATATTCGAGTTGGGTAATATTCAACGTATATTTCATTATTATTTGATGTATTTTAAAAGGTTATATAATATTAATTTTAATAATATTTCATAAAAAAACTAGCTTTTGTACTTGATTTCGTCGGTTTCCAATCATTTGTTAAACAAATGATTAAACATTAAATTCGATTAAACAATTATACAATATTTTTTAAAAGTTTTTACGACTTTGTAGGTTCTGATTGTAATTAATACACTTATCGTAGTTGCAGTTCATTATCTTATCCAAAGTTAATCCTTTAGCAATTGAATCCCGAATATACAGAAAAATAAAATTGAAAAATTACTGCAAATTTCAAAAAATCCACTCGCGCGTTTGGGTTTCTGCGAGTCGACATTCGCGAGTAGTCTTTCATAATAAAAATATTTTTTAATTTGTGATTTTCATTTTTATATTTACTTTTAAGAAATCACTTAAGTTCTGAAATAAAAGTTCTCTCCGATTGACATTAAAAGTTCAATTTTGATAACAGTTGGCGAGCACCTACAGTCGTATTTTTACTGATTTTAATTAATGTCAAATTGCCACTTTACAGCCTATATAAAGAAAGATCGGCATACTTCGTTTTATGAACAGATTTGAGAAATGCATTTTAGACCATCACAGTGGGAAATTACTTAAAGACCAGGAAGAAATTTACCTTTTTGATGTCTTGTTTTTCATGAAATAAAAATAATGTTCTAACGCGATTGCTATAATAGTAGATTATATGACAAAGGGTTAAACAGTTTATTAATCGCGAGGTAGATAATATGTCACGAGACAACGTCGATTAAATTTGTTTATAAAATCGCAAGTGGAACAGTAAAAATTGATTACATTCTTTTCTTTATATACCTACTTTTATAACTTTTACTGTAAACATACTTGAACTAGGATACTTGGATATTATAATCTCAACATCATTTATATTATAACAATCTGGAAAAGGGGGGGGGGTAACCTATCGCCTATTATAAATGATTTTTAATTTAATTAATGTTATATCATTTGACGAAATGTAATACTTGAACATTAATAATAAAATCACCTATTAACTACTCATTTTCCAGTGTTTACAATCAAGTTTACTCGAAACGCGTACTTAGAAAGTATTTCGATATTTTCTTATCTACAAAATAATGTTTTTACGTTACATGATTTATGACTTATTTTGATGTTCTATGAAAACTTACTAATATTTTCAAGATGTAAGCTAAACAAAATGTATGGGTATTATAAAAATATTGTTTCAAAATGATCCAAATTGACTCATTTCATTTTAAATAATATCTATTTTTCTATTAGGATTGCAATACCAGCTTCGAATCAGAGCCAGATTTTGATGATAAATGATCAATAGTTAAATTTCAACTTGCAGTTAATTTAAAACAGAAATAAAAAATTAATAGTACAAATACACCAACATAATGAAATCTTTAGTAAACCGGTTTATTTTTAACAAAAATATAATTAGAGAAACAATTATTAGTTTAAAATTTCTGCGGACAAACGTACGTACAGACGCATGTACACGTGTATACCCTATATTTTGAGATTAATAAATATGTATGTACATGTATTTCTACGGAAATACTGCATTATTATTTTTAAATTGCACGTAATAGTAGGATATTTAATTTGAATAAAAAATTCTTAGCCTTAATACGCAATATATTGTCATATCATATCAAAATAATAGATTACGGTCTATGTACACACAATCGAGCTTAATTATTATATTATAAGACATCCTTACGTTAATGTATTAATTGATAAATTTACGTTTGTTAATAGTCGCTTGGTAGCTGTCCGTTACAATTAAGGATGATGAATTTTTAGTTGATGGATCCATACATCAAAATAATTAGATGAGACAGTTAACGTTTTAAATCTACAGTTACCTTATTTTCTGATATCTGATAAATTATTTACAAAAAAGTAAATAAAACGCAACTTTTATTTATTCAAATATTAATTGTATTGGTGTGGCAGTAGCAGGGGTCATTTTTTTCGTAACAATTGTAAGTGTCAGACGTGATGGTAAAGTGGGACACAAATGTAATTATAAAAATCATACTCAAATGATATGATTGGGGAAGCTTTCATAGAAAGTGTAGAGAATTTAATTTTCTTATGGTAAAATTACATATTAGGTAAAAATACTGAAGATTCAAGTTAAATAAAAGTTGAACGGAGTGGTATTAAAACAATGGCATAAGCAAGTCAATCGTGATAGAATGTTTTAAAGGCAAGTTTAAACTTTAAGTGTGTATTTCAAAATTGAGCAATATGACAACAGAGAAGACTATCCATGTGGGAGGAATTGGGGCCAGTGTCCTATAAACTAATAAAATTGAAAGTTGTCCTTATAAAGTCATCTGGATCGCTTAAAATTAGAACAACGTGGCTTCACCAACCAAATAAACTGTGAAATCCTTCACCCTCAGAAAAATGATGTGTACAAGGTCGAGATTGGTCGTTTCTGTCGTATAACTTTTTTCTCTCAAAATTTAAGATCATAAACAAATGACTCCATTTAAGATAGAGCGTATGTACTCGTAATGGTAAACACTGGAAAGTGCTACGTTTAGAAATTAAATGTTCCTTAATTAGAATCTACAACTCTCACTTTGAAAATCCACTAAATTATATTGTTCATAAATGGTCAAACCTGAAGAGCCAGTGTAGTTAATTTTCTTGACTATGTAAATGCTATTAATTATAGTGCGTACAAAATTATTTTATTATTAATTTTCAGTAGTCACGTCTGCTTAACCTTAGGTTAGAACCATAACCAAATGAATAATATGTAAATGTGCTAAATTTAAAATGCATTGTATTTTAAAATAGTTAAACCGGCAGTCCATAATAGAATGTTGAGTTATATTTAATACCATTAAAAATAACAATAAGTCACTCCCATTTCATAAGCGTTTAATGTCATATTGGCAGCACCAATATTAAAAAAATGAGGCTAGGTTCAAGCAAGTTCATAAATTCCAACAAGGTAAATCGCACGAATCATGATTTTGCTTATTAGAAAGCAACTGTTTGAATATTTATTAATTTTGCTGTTTACAATTTTATAAATCATAAATTTTCAGATATGACTGTTCAATATCTACAATATGTATGGGACAAACGGGACAGCACGCAACTTACTTCATTATTAATTTAAGTACCGTTTTAGATAACTTGCCTTGCCTTTAAAATTGCTCACATTTTCACGCCTTTGTTAATTAAAATATAAATAAAAAATATATATTATATATATTGGAAATTTTTTTAAATAATGCTGAATAGATAAGAATTGCTTATTGTATCATTGACTTTTATTGAACTGTTATTTTGGTAATACAAAAATAGGTTCAGACAAACGTGCTCTACATTGCTAAAACGCAGACTTAAAAGTACAATCAAATTTAATTCATTCCTGTTGGATATTCCATTCACGTACAGAGGTTGACAAACATCAAAAACCTTATACTCTTTGTCTGCACTCGAGTGTTATCTCATTATACCAAATTAGACAACATCATCAGAAGCACATCACTGATTCATATGTAAAAAAAACTTTTAAGATTCAATGGTTTACTTGGATTACCTGCCCTGATGCAATAATAAAATCATCTTTACACAATGCAATTACGACATGGTTCAGTTATTTTCGTTTCTACTAATAATTACTACCTATACTACCTAAATATATAAAATTTAATTAGTTAGCTACGTATGCGAATTAAAAATCAACGTAGAAATAAAAAGTGAAAAAATGTATGGAAATTTAAATTAGAAATTGTTATCATTCATTAATATGCGATTTTATGAATGTTTAACATAAAAATGCGATATTGTCACCAATTTCCTAGTTTGCGTAACGAAAGTTACAACACTGATAAAATACCGAATGTCCACTTCCGACTTCCCATTAGATTTATTTTTCTAAATTACATCACCTATATTATTACCATAGTAAAAATTTGCATGTTGACTCCTCCAATTAGCAAAATTTCGCAGGATATTTGCGTATAATTCTAACATTGGATGAATAATAAAACAAAATAATGACCCATTGCAATAAATAGAAAGTAAGCCATACAAAAGACTCAAAAATTACTGAAAACAAAGACCAATGAGCAATAAAGGTTTCCAGATATCACAATTAGAACTTACGACCAGCCGTAGTAATTCAATGCTCAGAAAGTACCATGAGCGATGGTAATATATGACATATAAATTTTTATGTACGTAGTTTGAAAGAAAACCAATGCAGATAATATCCACGGTACAATAAAAACATACAAATGCAAGCATATCAACGCTTCATAATACAAATATTAAAGAAATATAACATATTCTATAATGAATATGTTTTGTAAGTGGTCCATGTCAATGCCTCAATATTTCCGGCTCCCGATACTATCGTTTTCTTTCAGTGTCTAAAAAATGGTTTAGATTTATCAACGTATTTCTGTACGTGCTTGTTTGCAACCTGTGCATAAATTGCCGTATCATCTGTGTATAGAGCAAGGCTCGTTTCAGCAAATGTCGCTGTCGTTGGTAAAAAAATTAAAATATAATTTCGGACCGAGTATGAAATCTTGGGAAACTGATGCATTTACGTTCTTGATAGTCAACGTTATTCTGTTAACTTTCACAGTCATGGCAGGTGAACGTACGCAGGTACGTATGAGTGTATTAATTTAATGAGGTGGGCTGAAAATTTATAGCTTGTTAATTTATATGTCAATCCGTCGATCTAAACTTTGTCAAACGCCTTTTCTATATTAAATAAAGTAATGACTATCATAAAGTTTTAATGACACCGCCTGAAAATAAGTATCTCAAAAAGTAAACAAAAGCTAAAATTGACAAGACTACCGTAATACTATAAATGAGTATACGGTGGAAACAAGACTAGAAAAAATAAAAACTGGTGTACATTAGAAACATTGAAAATGAAAACTATCCGAAAAATCTCCAGTAAAACAAAAAGAGTGAGACAAGCATATTAATAGAATGGCAGATGATAGGGTAATCAAAATAATTCCGCGATCGGCAGAAAAAGTGTTGAGAAGATAACCTCAAAGTATGATCGAGAGACAACAAAATTAGTGAGGTAATGAAGAGACAGGTATTCTGTACCCCCCGGTGCGTACTGTCGTGACATGTACATATTTAGATGTATTTGTTTAGGGAAAGCGGAAGATTCCTATTCAATAAATAAATTCCAAAAAATGTACACAAACCCTTGATCTCTCCCAAAAATTGTGTTTATGGCATAAGTTTTTGAATTTGCTTCAAAAAACTAAATTGTATTATTTAAAAATTAGAATATGTAATTTTAAAAAATATTGATGTTGTAATATTATATCACTGACTAGTTAGGTTATACAACACAGCCCTGAAATATCGAATATCTAAAGAATATAATATTATGTATCAGTCCCTTGATTTGGAGAATCCCCTAAAGATGGTAGGTCCCGTATGCACAGGCTGTAGTTGAAAAATTCAGCATTCACTCTCAACATATTTGCCTATACCCTTGGTCTTGATTTTATTTGGTTTATGCAACAGGGTAGAATGATGCATTTGAAATACTCTCACATGAAACAATATCGTGGACAAGTCGACAAATCAAAAAACCAAGAATACAGCTCCGCGGCAAGCCCAAATTTATCTTTAATTATCGCAATTTTATACCACATTAGAGACCAGTGTATATCCATTACATATTACATAATATGACTAATTGGCTATGACGACTACAATATTCAATCAACTCACACAGATGTCCATGGAATTTTAGTTATGACTTGACGTCAAAATTAAAAAAAAAAAGATTAGGAAAACCATATTCTAAAATTTAATGCCAATACCTTAATTATTAATTAATACTAGTTACGAGTACTTCTTTTTACAAAATTTATGGCTAACTTCTGGATATAGCTGTGGCAAATTAAAATCCGTTCCACGTCATCACTGATTTTAAAACCACAATAAGGGTATTCACACTCTCTGGTATATCCCGTGGTAAATTTACCACGTTTACCAGGGTGTTATTTGACTGTGTAGTAATCTCCCATAAGAGCAAATACCATACCTCGTGGTATTCGTAAGTAGCCCTCGACCGTGTATTTCTAGTATGGTGTTAAACCAGTGCGCCGCTTTTCTGCGTTGTTGTATTTTTACATCTAATATGGCGAAGTGCACACAGCTGATTTAAAGTAACTACTACTTACAAAAATAATAACAGCTGATTATGTTGAAAGTAGGGTTAAAGTGAAAATACCAAGACTCAATACCACGAGGTGTGTTCACAGATATGGTATTAATGTGTGGTAAATTTACCACGTGTTAAATATACGAGAGAGTGTGAATACCCTAAATAACTTATATACGTGTATAATGTTTCAGCGAAATTATAGAATTATAAAATAGAAATACTAACAGAAACATTCAGACATGACGTCAAAAATATTAAATTTGTAATAAATAAATTAAAAAACTAGTGCTATTATTTGAAAGATAAGTTGCGAAATGGCTTTCGAATAAATTGAAGATAAATGTTTTCCTTCACAAAATTTGTTTGAAATCGTTCGTTCTTTCGGGTAATTCAGATAAGTTGTAAAAGAAGTTTAAAATTTTGTTATCATTTGTCAAGTACCTATTCACAATTCTGAGTAATAATACCAAGTATTTCTCAAATGTATTATGACACTCGTTGGCGCCTCGTGCCTAAAAATTTATTCGTGTCTCGGAATTCACATAATTCGGTGTTCGCTTATCGAGAAAATAATAATTATCATTTCTTTAAGTCTATACTTATATGCAATATTATACTATATAATTATTTTATTTAATGAAAGGTGAAATTTGAAGATTTTGGTGATATTGGAAATTGTTTCACTACGTATTTGTTTGATAAGGCGGATAGTTGAGGACGGGCATGAGAGTGCCCATATAAGGTAACATTTAATGCAAACCGATTTACATAACCATATTTGGCAAATAAAATTAAAAACCAAAAAGAAACGTAAAAAATGTATTTTAAAAATTAATAAAAAAAGTGCCATGCTCTAAATAACATTTGTATGTCACCTCGAACCCACGACTAAAATAAAATTTTATGATAAATAATATGTTTTTTTAAATTAATACCGGGAGGACATCGCAATATATGTAATATATCATATTTTTTTATTACAAAGTATAGCCGATGCTATATTTATGTAATTTTTAATGATATTATATGTATATACTGGACCCTGAGTTTTATGTTTAGCCGTCCCGATCATTGATACAGTTATATGAGTCCTTTGACTGCATTTTCGATCCATGGTTTCAACTTGTCGCAATTTTAGTGGCAAATATTGACTTTCGGTGCTTCTCGAATTATTGTCTTATTGCAGTTACCAAGATCTTCCAGATAGCTCTATAAGGAATCAGAAGGCGATCTGAGCAGCCATTGAAAATTACTAAATGATCTAAACTTCAGATAGAAAATCAAAATTTTTACCATTTCTGCACGTTCTTTAGGAATACACTTATTCGCAAAAAAGTTTCAATGTGCCCTAACCGTAAAGAATAGTGCACAATTACTGTCGAAGACCGAACTACCTTCACAATTCTTAAATAAGAATAACCATGCGATTTATCCACAAGAAAATTCAATTTGTCAAACTAATTCTATAAAAATATGCGTCATCTAGCTTGTATTTTGTTATAGTTAAGTGTATTCTTCTCTGTGGGTTGGAAACAAAATCACCTACGCTTGTGCATAATTATTATTTTATTATTGAATATAATATTTTTGGCAGTAGAAAAATTACTGGAAAAATCTCGCAAAATGTTATTGGAATTCCAAGCTGCAGCATGAACCTAATTGATGAATTATGTGACCTTGTTGTCTACTCGTCTAGTAAAAGCACTTTACCCTTCTGGATTCATAATATATTATTATTATTTAGAACAAGCTCAAAAAACTAAGTCGTCAAAGAATAATTACACAGTTTTTAGATCAGCGCATTGTAATGGTCTAACTTCCAGCACAAATCAATTTTTGTGACCTCGATCGTACGAACACGAGTACTGGGACAAAAAAATTATTTCTCTGGATTTCCCTTTTCTTGTATAACGAATTTCTGCTTCGGAAAAACTGAATAAAGCATTTTCCCTGATTTCATACAATTTCCCCTCACTTGTACCCTGAATTTGGTGATCTGTACCACAATTACGCCAATGTACAAGGAGGGCCTGCTCAGTCGTGCCTGTTTTAAGCATGATCACCTTTTAAAAAAGTTGCATTGTCAATGGTATATTATGTCGTATCCTGTTGATTCGAATTATATTTATCTTAGCGCATATGGGAGTACCACAAAGTTCCACTTTAGGGCAAACTCTGTTTGAGTTTAATGACTAATCGGGTTCATCTTCCATAATAAGGGTTGAAAAATTAGACTCGACCACATAATAATTTTCTTTTGATATATAATAATTCGCCGTAAATGTGATCTTCTAGTACAATCATAGACTAAAAATTCATGAAATCTAATCTTGGGTGTTGCTTAATATTTCAAGTATTTATTCAAGTTATTAATTGTGCTAGTATAAAAGTTAATTACACTTAGTCTTATAAGCAAATTAAATTTGATAAGGCGTTCCCATGCTTTTAAGGCGAGATAATTTAAATTTTCACGGAATTTATGTTTCGCAAATGCGTGTATATAGCGATTTAAGGTGGATTAGAGAAAAAGTCGAGTGCTTGAACACGTCCAAGGAAACCGTATACCGTTGAGCTAAAAACTAAATATTTAGCCTACTCCAGATTTAGCAAGAAAACGTTTTTTCAAATTATTGCGCTCAATGTTTTTTTAATTTGCCTTAAATAATATAATGCATATCACGATTCAAAAACATGTTTCAACATAATCTTACAACATTGTTGCATCTTGATGAATTTTGCAACTTAGGTTGAAATTTTGGGTACATGTATTTTTCTCTAATCCTTTTGACTTCCATATTACGTTTATTGCACTATCACCAGGCTGTCGAGATTTTTGGCACCTTATATATTTATTTTCATAACGATCGTCGTTCGTGGACAACACAAGTCAGATTCAACTTTATTTAAATATATTCGTCTTCAATTTTATGTTTCAGTCAATAGCAATTTTCTTTCACCTTCTTTGGATCCTTAATTTGGCAACCACACAAACTCTTGGTCAGCGTTCAATATTTCAATTAATTAAGATATTCGTAATCCATTACAGTTATGTGGCTTACACGATTGTTTCTTTCGTTGCTAATTAGAGTTTCTCGGTTTGTAGGTAACAAAACGTATATTAGTACGCTTCAGGCCACACGGGGATCTACGCAAGAGCTAAAATTCGCATAAACGGAAGGTCGTCATAGCTCGGAGTTCAAGTTTCTTTAAATATCTAATCAATGGTGAAAGTGACATTCGCCGTGTCTGTAAATAATTGATGATGTATTCTATCGAATAAATAATCCGTGATAGAAATTGTTAAAAACCACGACAGTTTATTAAACAATAAAATAATTAAATGAAATTAATAAGAAATAAAAGTGAATGCGATTTCAATGGGTCGTTTAGGAAGACTTCCTTAAATTACACAAGACAATGGGTTTAAATTACAAATGAATAGAAAAAAACATAATATACTATTTGAAAATTAGAGCTGGAAATGTCAACAAAATAGAGCACTCAGCAAATATAGTAATACCTAATAATTCATTTTTCATTTCAAACAGAATTACACAACTTTTTTGGTGCAATAAAAATTATGATACCCAATAAAAAATAAGTAATAACGGCTTTTTTCCTTTTTAAAATTCAACGTCCACCAACGCGTGACAATTGAAGGTCGCACAGTTTTCATTTAATTTTTTTAAAATTAAAATGTTCCTGGTAGTTTTTCCGACAATGTAGTCATGGTAAAATCTGTAAATTTTTATCTTTTCGATTTAAGAACTGCAACTTTCTTTTTTCAATTATCAGACGAAGTCGGCACGCCCCGGAACAAGAATATAATAAAAAGGGATTATAAAGCAAATTACCTTGATAATAAGTTCAATTTCTGGAACGTCGTCTCCGTTTTGGTGGCCATTTTCTGTTACTTCGTCAGACATTTTATAAAATTCACAATTTCCACACTGCAAAAATGTTCGTTGCTAACTACACGTTCTGATTACAAACTGCTAACAAACGCGCAGTTGGCTATGTTCATTAGGTTTTAGCGTGGCGATAAACCTTTCTACTGTGAAGTTTGTTTGGCTCAATCGCACGAAGACAGGGGAATGTTTAATAAATTTATAAGCACCAAATAATGTAGGCAACCCAAATGTCACTAATAGAAAGATTCAGATAGTTATACGTAATGCTAGTAGATGTCGTCTGCAAACTTTTATGATCCCGTTTGAAAATAATTTATTTTTATTACTATATTAAATCACGTAGTCGAAAATAGATAAACCAATATTAGGTAAATCAACAAATGGGCTATTTTAACGATCTATTGCAGATTTGTATGACAATAAAAACCAACTTTCATCCATACACTTATCTATATAAGGTAACCTATCTACATAAAAATGAAGTGGAAATTTTTGGAGGACTTTGTACGAAATAAAGCGAAACCTTGGGATTACCTATAGCCTATAGGTAAATTGTGATATTGAATATATTGGTTGATGTTAATGGATTAGTGGAATAAATTAGACGACTAGGTCGAAAAGAGGAATAATTCCATAATCGATAAAACACGAATTACTGGATAAAAATAATTTTTTAAATGAAATAAATAAAAGTTACAGGAAAATAAGCTCGGGCAATATACAAGGAATCCAAAAAAATATTAACCAAGACATAGTGAAAAATACAATTTTGTGGTTAATCAAATTTCATGCAAAAAGTTTAGTTTAGAGAGGCATCTAAATTCGCAGATTTTAAAACTCATTTTTATTTTGGCTCTTAAAGATTTTAGTTATAAAATTCAATATTGACACTTTTGGAATTTGCGAAAATTAAAAAAAAAAACATAGCGAAGTTGGAAAGTTTAGAAAATTTGAGAAAAACTTTTCACAACTGTACACATTATAGTGATATTCTCCTAAAAAATATAGGAAGATACCTTTACTATCTTTTTTTTAAATTCGCCTCAGCCAGTTTTTCAATCGTCGGACAGCATTGAGAGCTCTACTCAAGAGTCGGTTCCTATGGCAGTCCTCAACTACCGCTGATAGGAAAATTTACTTCTCAAAAACTTATTTTCACCAATCCAAAAATTATTTACAAAACTAAAATCATACTTCGCAAATTTAAAAATAAAAATTATACTTTTGCAAGGTTTGAACTTGCGATTGCCTTTATCCAAATCGACGCTTTATCGTTCACAATTTTATTTTTAAATTTTCAACTATAAACCAATTTATTCTTCTAACAATTCAAAAATTAATCCAAGCTCGTAATAAAAAAATACCGCTCATCAAAAATAATCTTTAATCAAAAAAACAAAATCCAAAATTCCAACTCACAAATTATTCAATCTCAGAGGCCACATCCGACCAAAATATTTCCAATTATTCACAAAGTCAATATCATTCAAAAACTATCATTCGCAAAATAATATTTGCATAAAATTCGCACCAAATATCAAAATATCTCAAAAGCCAAAAACACGCACAACTGGCTCGTGCGGTTTCTCTTGGTAAAAGCCTCGCATTTCCTGCGATCGGCCTTCACCTAACAAATTTTTCAATCTTACAACTCAACTACTAAAATAAATTTTCACCAAAATGTATAGGGTGAGTCCGAATCACTTTGAAACACGACATCTTACCCCCGATGCTAATTGTTGTTTGGAGCTGCGCTCAAAACAAAATTAGCAGAAACTCATGAGTGTTTCAACTAAATTTAAATCTAAACAAATTTCAACACAACACTACAATATTTGAAAGCAAAAATAAATTCAAGTTCAAAATTAATCAAATTAAATAATTAAAAAAAAGTTTATCTAGTATTCCAAAATCTTCATCCATCATTTCTTTTTGTTTCATTTATTTTTCTTTTCGAACCCTCCACAGATTGAACCTTGTTGGGGGCATCTACTTCACTGGGATCTTGTTTCTTTTCTTTCACCCCCGACTCATCCAAAATCTCCGATTTTTCCTTCTTTCTTTCTTATCTTCATGTTTTATTGTCACCTGATTCATGTTATCCAGTTTTTCCATTTCTAATCTTTTAATTTTCTAGCTTCTTGTTTTTGAGCTTCTAATTTAATAGCTTCTTTTTCTTTAAATTTTAATTTTTCGGTATCTAATTTTTTAAATTCTTGTTTTACCTTTTTTTAATCTTTCAGCTTCTTCTTTTTCAAATTTTAATCTGTCAAATTCTAATCGTTCAAATTTTAATTTTTCAGCTTCTCGTTTTTCAAATTTTGTTTTTTCCGCTTCTAGTTTTTCAGCTATTAATTTTTTTATTTCTAATCTTTTAGCTTCTAATATTTTAGCTTTTCGCATTGCTACTGCTGATTCCCACCTTGCATCACTCAATTTTTCATCTTCTAATCTTATAGCTTTTCGTTTCTCTGCCGCTAGTTTCATTGATTTTTCTTCTATTGCTTTTTGTTTTGCTGCTTTCAATTTTTTAATTTTTAATCTTTCCATTGATCGCTTTTCAAATTCTATTTTTGCAGCTTCTCGTTTTTCAATTCTCTTTATTCTGTCTTCTTTAGTTTCACCCCTCATCTTCATTTGTCTGTCAAATTCTTTTTTGTATTTTTTTATTTGTTCTATTGATCTTTTCTCGTTTTCTCTCATGCACCTGTCCCACTTCTTTTCTTTCTCTATGAATTCTTTTTTCCACCTATCGAATTTGCTCCCTCTTAATTGTCTTCTGTTTTCTTCCATGGCTTATCTGGCTTCATAAAGTTGGGCGTAATTCAAATCGAACCAAAATGTGTAAAATAAAAAAGATGCAAATACAAAAACAAACCAATTTAAGAAAAAATTCAATTTAAGTCCAAATTAAATCCAATTACAATTCCAATAAAATCGAACTCCACGTTACGGCGACAATAAAAAATATCAAAAATTCTTTTTATCTCAAAAAAAAAAAAAATAAATAAAATAGTTCTTGTCCAAAAAAATAATACTTTCAAAAATATTTTTGATCGTATATAATTTAAATTCCATTCAATCCAAATTCCAAAAATGTAAAATTTTAATTTTCATAAAGGGATCGAAGTTTTGATTTTCCACTATCAATTCGTCGGCTTATCAATTTTGCACGTTCAGTCTTCAAATACAATTTATAATTTTCCAATTTTACAATGCAAATACAATTTATTAATTTTAAATGCATTTTTTTTTCAAAAAAAATGCATTTTTTTTTTTAAATGCATTGGTTTTAATCAAACCAATTAAATCTAATATTGTTCAGTAGCCACTCATAAAAAATTTCCAAAATCCAAATATTTAAAATAATTTTAAATTCAAAAAAATACGCAATAATGCGTTCGCATAAACTCACTTGATTCAATATCAAAATATTATTCACAAACTCAAACTTATTCAAAAAAATTTCAATAATTGCCTCGAGTCAAAATCGTACAAGAGGCTCGGACGGCCACTATCGGCAAAAAGCTTCGTATTTCTTGTGATCGGCCCTCACCTAACAAATTTTTCAATCTTACAACTCAACTAATACTAAAATAAATTTTCTCAAAATTAAACTTTTCTTGACAAACAAGTTTAACATATTATGCAAAACGGAGTGAAGCAAAATAAGTTTCAGTCCAAATAAAATATGTAATTCTTCTTCCAACCAACTAAACACCCAAAAAATAATTCAAAATTTTAATTTAATCCTAGAATTTCTTTAAATAACGTTAACTTAATAATATTTAACTTTAATTTGGAATTCACAACTTAAATTTTTTCTAACTCTCTAAATCAAGTCCCAATTTTTATTGATTTGCATTTTTGGTGTAAAATATTTTAAAATAAAATTATAGAATATAAATTAAGATTTTTATTTAAATTATGAGTCAAAGTTATCAGTAAAATTTAATTGAACTATCAACATACGATTGATATTTTTTTATCATCATTATTGTCTCATAGATTCCTTAGATAAGAAAACTACTATAATCTGTCAATCAACTAATAATAAGGCAATCAAATAATATTTGTATGCTATTGAGAAGTTTATAATAAAAAAATAATAACAGTCTACAAAAGAATAAAGTCAGTCCCACAAAAGAACAAAAAAATTCAAAATTCATTCAATTGAGAGTAATTGAGAGTACAGTGTTTTGGTTTATAAACTTTATAGATCATAATTATATAATTTTCATAAACATAAATTTTCGATTTTATTCATAAAATAGCTCATTTTGTGAATAGTGAAGAGCTCATTCTGTTGACGGTGCGTATGCTTGACGTAAATATGAGGGTAGTTCCCGAAGTACCCGGCTTTACAAAGAAAATACAACAAATTTGGAAGAAAAGTTTTTATTTCTCAACATAATCTTCTTTTAGTTCTATACACTTTATCCTATTTTGTAGTGAGAACCGCCGAGCTGTTCAAAAGATCTCAACTACATCAAAATCATCAACTGCAGACTTCACCACTTCATTATTGGCAAATCTTTTATCACCGAGCCATTTTTTTAAGTTTGGAAAGAGAATATAATTCAAAAGAGCTAAATTTGGCAAATAGGGTGTGTGAGAAAGCAATTCGAACTGTAACTCATGGATTTTCATCATAGCGATAAATGATGTGTGAACTGGTCATGATGAAATAACATTTTTTTTACCAAATGCGGCTTGTTTTTCTTGATTTCATAACTCAAACGCTGTAATAAGTTTACATAATACTCGCCGTTGATTGTTTTTCTCTTTTGAAGATAATAATCAATGAATTTTATTCCACGCGCATCTCAAAAAACTGACGCCATGACTTTTGCACCCGATTCTTCTCTTTCAGTCTATTGTTTTAACTGCTCCTGCGTATCAGGTTAGAGGTGACCGTTTCATCCATGGTTATGACTCGACACAAAAACTCGGGTTTATTGCTCTTAAACATCGCCAAACACTCGATTGAAACATCCTCATGACGCTGTTTTTCTTCCATTATGAGGAAACGCGGCACCTATCTTGCGCACAGCTTTCTTATTTACAAATTTTCAGTCAATATGCGATGTACAACACTTTTTGAAATGCCAACAATGTCTGTTAGCTTGCGCACTGCGATGTTCGTCTTGGAAGCTCGTATGGCCTTATTTAAACTCTGCTACCCAATGTTTTACTGTTGTAAAGAAAGGAGCAGACCCTCCCAGAGTAGAATCTAGCTCGGCTTTGATATTTGTTGAACTTAAACCTTTAAAATGAAAGTATTGTATCATTTTATACCGGGTGACGGACCAAAAAACGGAACATAGGGAAATAACATGGGATATTGATTTTTCTATATTTCTACTTCCCATTATAACGGATATAAATGAAAAATGTATTAAATTAAAGAGATTTTTATTCCGCGTCTAAAGATGCCCAAATACTTGGTATTTTATTCTTTTATTGTTGTTAAAAACTCAATAGTAACAAACACAACTCACTTTGATGAAGAAAAAGTTTTGGTTCATAGTGTAGCTGCTGTTTTTGCTTTTCTTAGTTTTCCTATCGTAGTTATTTGCTGTTATTATAACAAGTTGACTAATATTAAAAGTTAAAAGTAGGTAGTTTATTTAGTTCACAAAACTCAAGATCAAAAAGACATCAATCGTATTTTAAAAAGATTAAAAAAAACTATAACAATATGGTAACTAAGACCAAGCCTGCTAATATTTTTTTTTAAGTTGTATTTTTTAATTTTACTGTGGAGTTTTTAACAATAATTAAAGAATAAAATATGTAGAATAAAAATGAAGTGTAGAATAAAAATCTCGTTAATTTGATACGTTTTTCCTACCATAGTAGTTTTGCAATGCAACAATGCATTTTATATTTTATTTTATTAGGTGCTCGAGTTATTTTGCAAGTAACTGTACATAAGTTGTTATTATGAGCTAAAAAATATATAATCAAGCTTATAATTTTTGATTGCAAGCTGATTACCACTTCAATATAAAATTGTAACGTCAGTGAATACGTCGAATCGACGAGATCCGAGGTTCTTCTATTGGGAATCCATTATACCTTTTAAAGTTTTCTAAATAAGATACAAGTTGGTGTCTTTTCTATATTTTAGAGAGCTACTAGGAATATATGGTTATTTTTTATTAAGGGGTCATGCCTAGTTAGATGTAAAAAAAATACGTGATCTTGGAAAATTTTTTTAAAAGAATTAGAAGAATTTTTTAAGAATATCTTGGTATACATAAAAAACAGTACCTTTTGAATTAAATAATACAATTTTTTTAATAAAAAATATTTGCAAACAAAAGAGTTATTACCATTCTCTTGAAGGTCCATTCCAAAAACATGTTTTGCGGTGACCACTGCTGCTCAAATCTGCATCATCGGAAATGAGATTTTCAAAAAAATTTCTACAGTATATTAAATTATTTAGTCATTGAACAAAAGGTTTTTCAAAATATCAATTTAGGACAAAATGGCACACGCTCAAAGTAAAATGTGTAATTTTCGATGAAGATATTGCTCCTTTATCGCTAATAAAAACAAAACTATACATCGAAAAATAAATTTTTTTGTTCAATGACTAGGTTTTTATATCTAAAATAACTGTAAAATTTGAAACAAATCGATGCAGTAGTTTTCAATATATCGTGGGCACCGATATTGAAAATGTCATTTCGAGATAAACGCGTTTATAAATTTAAGATTGGTTTTCTCTAAAGTAAAATATTAATTTACAACTTAAATTGAGTCATCTATTCCAGGTCCATATTGAACATTTTCAGATTAGGTTGTAGCCTCCAAAATATCGAGTTGACACTGTCTGCGAACCATTTTTTCTTAGCGAGTAGCTTGATGAGTTCGGCAGGCTGCCTCCTGAATGCGTACTGCATCCTCCGATTGCACATATCAGAAATGATCGACGTTGGAGTGCATTTATTACATACAACTATAATTTGAAAACCAAGTCCGTTCTTGCAATTGCAGCAAATAGTTAAAAAATTTTAAATTCTGTATTCCAAATCTGTATCTACCGGGATGACATATTTTGAGTTTTTAATTTTTTTGCAGACGTGCTCAGACTACGATCGTTGTCGCTCTTTGTACTGTTAGGGTTAACATATTGTTTCCTTTTTTTTTTGATTGAAATTTCCTAAAAGATTTAGTTCGTCGTAACTCCCTAGAACCCGATCTATTGAAACGAATGTTTAACCGCACCGCAAATTTACACAATAATTGTTTTTAAATAAAAATTACACTAACTAAAAACTAAATAGAATTGTTCAAATGTTCTATCGCACAAAACGTTTTAAAAGAAAATTTAAAAACACACACAAACAACAAATTAAGCTCATGAAATTCACAAATTATAATTTTAAAAAGTACAAATCACCAAAATTTAAATCCTAATATCAGCACCAAAGTGGAAACATGAAACAATACTGAACCAAAATTACACACAATTCATTGAAATAATATAAACCTATAAGGTAATAAAATTTCTAAAATAGTTGGGTCTCTGAAATCATTTCCAGATGCTGTTAATCCTATAGTGGTAGTATTCACTTCGAGCGATGAGTATTTTGAACTATCACAATTTCGTCAATTTTATTATTTGTTACTTAAAATTTTGAGAGAAGATTTTTAAAAGGTTGTACTTATAGAAAATGAATAAAAAAAATCGATTTTTTTTTAATTTGCAAGTAGGCAAGACCCTTTAATTTAAATTTTCAGTCGAGCCTGATCTTCTTCTTCTTCTTCTTTGTTAGCGTTTTTAAATCCATTTTTGAATATACGCCTCTTCAAGTTCTCTCCAATTGTTTCTGTTTTCTGCTTGTTTGATCCAATTTAGTCCTGCCACAAGCTTTATATCGTTTACCCATCTCATTGGAGGTCTTCCTCTAGTGCCCGTTTTCACCAACAAATTCCTAACGTTAAGAGTTTCTTAACTTGAGATAAGAAACTCTTATGTCAAATTTGGTTTTCACCAAGCGCTAAGAATTCCTTAGTGGTATTAAGAAATCCCTAACCTTAGGGATCCGATTTACCGACCCCTAAACTGTTAGGTATTCCTTAGCGGTTGTATTATACTATTTATAGGTTATAAATTAGTGTTTGTGCTTGTTGATTTTGAATAGTTGTGCATTATTCTACACTCTTCTCTAGCCATGGATGCTATTCGACTTTTTGATAGATTAGAAAGATATGATGATTCATCAGATGATGAAGTTGTACACTTCATCACTTCACTTCAGAAAATAGAGCTGAAGAAAATTATAACCGTGCACACATTCATACCAGAAGTACAGTTGAAAGACAATATGGTGTGTGGAAACGAAGATTTCCTGTATTAGCTATAGGTATACGTTTGAAATTGCAAACAGCTATATCGGTTGTGATAGCTTGTGCTGTATTGCACAATATTTGCATTGAGGTGAAGGAAGCACTTCCACCAAATGAAGTTGAGGGAATAAATCACTTGATCGAGAATGGTCAAGTGACTGCAGAAATTCAAAATAATGCAAGATATGGTGGAACGCGAGACATTATTGTAAATAATTATTTTAATCAACCATAACTTCTGTGTGTTTTTATAGTTTATTAATTACATATTTGTCAAGTTTATTTTTATTTTATATTAAGAAATAATAAATGTAATATTAACAATTTATGGTTTATTTATTTAACATGGTCGTTACTTGTTATATTTTTGAAGAGTGCAGTTGCCACCACTTAAGGATTCACATTGTTATCTTATGTATGTACACCACATATTAACGGTTTATATAATCCTTTACAGTACCTGCTTCATAATTAACAAAATTAACTACATAATAATCATACACAACCGTAATGCCGCCATTAAATATAACCTACAAATTCAAATATGACATTTATGACCCTCATTAGTTCATTTGTCCTCCTTAAAGAATACCTAGCAAGGGAACTGCTGGTTAAGAAACTCTTATGTTGGTGAAATGCAAATTTCACTTTATGGAATACCTAGCGTTAAGAATTCTTTACTAAGGAATTCTTAAATAAATGTTGGTGAAAACGAGCATAGGTCTCGTAAACGCGTATGGTCTCCACACCAACAATGCCTTGCCCCATCTTTCCACATCTTGTCTTGCTGCATGTCCCGCATATGACCACTTCAGTTTTGCTGCTCTTTCAATTATGTCGGTAACCATCGTTTTTTGCTTTATCCAGATATTAGTTTTTCTATCTTTCAGAGATATTCCCAACATTGTGCGCTCCATTGCTCGCTGTGACACTTTAAGAGTATTGACATTTTTCTGTGTCATGGTCCAGTTTTCTGCTCCATAGCTCATTACGGGCAGTATACACATATCCCAAACTCGCTTTTTTAAATGCAATTGTATATTTCTATTTCGAAGTATAAAGCTGAGTTTTCCGAAGGCTGCCCATGATTGCGAAGTTCTTCTTTTATTTCTTTAGTTTGATTTTCCCTTCCCAATATGATCTTCTGTCCGAGATAAACGTACTCCGTGACTTTTTCTATTAGTCGATCTTCTATTTGTACATTGCTGATGTCGTCACTAGTCATTACTTTGCTTTTACTTATATTCATTCATCATGTCCTGTAATTCCTGTTGGTTATTTGCTATCAGCACTACATCGTCAGCGTATCGTAGATGACTTAGGTACTTCCCATTTACTTTAATACCTTTTTCCGACCAGTCTATGTTCTTGAAGACGTCTTCTAAGGTGAGGGTAAAGAGTTTGGGCGATAAGCTATTTCTTTGTCTCACTTCTCTCTTCAGAGAGGAACAAATCAGATTAGTTTGATCGTGAAGTTGGTATGTTGCTGTTGCTTTGTCTGCTATTTGTTGCAACAAATCTGCGATTGAATATACAGAACTGAATAAATTGATTAGACGAAAAATAAAAAACTTTAGAAACAGAGAAAGAGAATGTATGCTAAACGAAGTAATAGAGAAAAACAAGAACATGAAGTGTCTACGACCACAATTAGGCCGAAAGAATATATACTCCTTAATAAACGAATATGGAGAAATAACAACAAATAAGTCGGGCCTGATAGGGTTTATTAAGTAAATAAACTTAATAGGTTTATTAACTTCTGTAGGGTGAATAAAAAATAGATAAAACATTTTTTTTATCACATTTACTATTGCTGTAATAATCTGATAATGTACCTACATTTAATTTATTAATTAGTACTAATTCGGCCGAAAGGTAAACATACTGCATTTTCAAGTACTCTTTCGGTTACTTCTTTCTCTTCTTCACATTTAAAGTTTTTGGGCTTTCTTATAATTTCATGTGCCAAAAAATCGGATTCCACTGATTCTGGTGTAATATGATATTCTACTGTAAAATTTAAATTACATATTATTTTTAGCATTTAATAATTGGAGATTGCTTTATATTGTTATAATTTTCAATAACTAAGCAGATATAAACTGACAAGAGAATTCTAAACCTAAGCTTTTTTGAAAATTGAAAGGGGGGAAGATTTCAACATCGAAATAGACATAATTAAATATACCCCAACCTTCAAATTTCTGACTCGGGTAATGGCGATGTAGATATAAAAAATAAAATAGAGCAGGGACGAAGAGGTATTAAGCAACTAAACCCAATACTATTATAGAACGATAAAGTAAAAAAAGCAACAAAAAAGGCTATATGCAAAGCAATCGTAGAAAGTATATCGATTTATGGTTCAGAGGTTTGGGTGATAAATGGGATAATTAGAGGTAGACTGAGAGCCCTAGAGATGGACTTCTGAAAGCGCAGCTGCGCCGTCTCCAGATTGGAACACGTTCGAAATGATGATTCGGCAGGGAATGGAGATAACTGGCTCATTAATGAACACAATAGAGGCCGAGAGGCTAAGGTGCAGTGAGTGGACATATCTTGATGGCCAAAAAGAATATGTAAATGGACTTAAGTTTCAGAAGAAAACGAGACAGACCAGCAATAACCTGGGCTCAGGCAGTGAAAAAAGCGATGGAAGCTAGAGGCCTAGAAGAGAGGGACTGAACTGATAGAGAGGAATGAAGAGCAAGATGCGAGATACGGAGAAGTCCGTAAAACACTAGCCAATATAAGTTACATGCATAATACTAACTGAATAAATCTAGCTTGAATTCACTTGTCAGCTGTATTAATAGTATCTAATTCAATTTGATAACGCAGATTACTATTAAATTAAATTAACAATTATTGACTAACCTTCTTCTTCTTCTTCGTTCATTTCAACATGTTCTTCGCATAGATATTTGTATAATAAATATTCTGGTAAATGTGAAAACGGTTTATAGGATCTTAAATCCGATTTCTCAAAGTAAAATCCTAATTTGTACCTTCGTCTAAGTAATTCTGATTTTACATCACGAGGATCAAATATTTCTTCTTCGACCTGTGCCTTGGCTGCCAAAAACTTTTGTAATTGTAGATTGGATTTGACGTCAACAGAAGGATAAAATGTGAATTCACCACAATTTGCAATTTGAATTTTCTTTTTAGGTGCCTCATAGTGCGTTGGTACAGCTTCTATAATTTTTAATACTTCATCACCTTGAATTAATTGCCTAAAAATATATTTGATTGTAATTATGCGATGCAAATAACAAGATTACAAATGCCAATAATACCCAAAAGCTACATATCTATAATCCATCCAAGGAGTAGAGCCAAGAGAAATACAAAACTGAGTCGAATTATCTTGATGTTTTCCATTATTGCATATTGATAAAACGCCTCTTCTATCATGGGGAACTATATAGTTTTCACATGGAATACGTACATGTTTTAAACTCCATCCCCCACATTGTATCCAACTGGGTAGTGCTATCCTACAAAAAATAAAAGCTGTATTGTTATAGAAAATAAAATAACCCTTTACCTTTGTATGGGCGTTCCTACAAATCCACCAACTTTTTTGTAACAGCGTTTGGCAAAAACCTCCGATATACCGGGGACCAAATCTACGTATAACTAATGTTATTATAAGAGTGTAAAATTTTAATTATTTTATATTAATTCTTACTTTAAAAAGTAAAGAACCAACAACCTTATCATCAATCGAAATGGTAAAATAAAGGAATGTACGCTGAAACAATAATTATTGATTGTAATTATTAATAAAATGTTTTTATCAAAAATTTTACATACCCCAAGTTCGCTTTCGGCTCTCAAATAATTTATTAATTCTGCATTTCCGAGTTGTTCAAAGTTTTTTGATACATAAATTTTATATTTTAGTGTTATATATTTAATCAGGTCTACATCGTCTCCTAGGAAATCTCCATCTATGAAAACGGCGACGTCTTTTCTTAAAGTATATATTTTTTCAGTACCCACCTTCCGCCTCGCCTGCAATATAATTACATGTTTTAATTCAGAATTTTGAAAAACTCTACGACGAAACCTTGGTAATAAATCCACTCCATTCCACATTGAGCATTGGCTTTATATCAGGAGGTGCGTAGTCGTTAGGGCAACTTTTACATAAACTTTCAATATAACATCGACATTTTTGAAAACTTTTATTGCATACAATACCAAAAAGCCGAAAATGAATTTTTGGTTTCTCTGGTTCTGGTTCAAAAGTTGGAATTTTTAAATATTTTACCAGCTTTTTATAATACATTTTTGAAATTTTAACAGATAGAATAACTTTGACATTCACGGATGACTACAAACTTTCAAATTCGCAAATGCAAAAAAATAAAATATGCAATCTTTATGACTTTTTTAATTCGTTTAAACGTTAATATTTTTTATGACGGAGTATTCAGCACAGTGTTTAAAAGGACGTAAATTGTGATTTATTTTGCGGTATATTCATATCATTTTGTCACGTGACGATTTGAAAAATTACCAATCTACTTTTGATTTTAATGTTCTGTTACGTGAAGAATGTTTGTTTTTATTTTCTTTGTGTTTCGTAACGCTGTTGAATTTTGTTCATATTGAGCATAAGAAAAGCAGATGACACGAAATGCGCATAAAATTAATTTGAATAGACATTTTATGATTCATAAATACGCGTTGAATGTATTGTATGTGGTCGCAGCTATATGTTTTATTGTTATTATTATTAACGTAAGTGATTTCGTTCCCTTCAACTTTGATTTTGTATTGTTGCAAAACTTTCAAAATATGTATTTGTCGCATAATAACATTAAAAGGGCATTTGCAATGGTCATGTGAATGGCTTGACATGCATTAAAGTTTTAGTAGGCACTGTTTATTATTATTATTATTGTTTCTTCATTTTACGACTTGCGATATTATGACAAAGTTCGCAAGATAAACTTCAAAATTAACCAATCAAAAGCAGTATCCATAAAACGTTATCCATTATCATGATGAAATGCCAATTAATTCTTTTAAATGTAATACCTTTGTTATATAAGTCATTAACTTGTGAAATATAATAAATTAAAAAGTTTTTAATAAGTCAAATAATAAGCACAGCTATAGGCATTGTGAATAGATTCTTAAAATTAACCCACACCGACTACAGAAAAGAAAGCTTAAAAATTGCTCAAGAAACTTTGTTTAAGAATGGATTTCTCAGACATTTGGTGAAAAAAACTTAATTTTGTTAAAATTTAATTATGTTAAAGGATTAAGCGAAAAACTTAAAAAAATATGAAGAGCTCACAAAATTAATATGACTTTTAAGTCGACTAATAACATTGGACAACTTTATACAAAATTAAATGATCCCATACCTCCAAAGAAGAAGTCAGACCTAGTGTATAAAATTCAACACAATAACTGTAATCTGATATGTATTGGACAAACCAACCAATGGCTGTATAAGAGAGTAAATGGGCATGTTTCAATTATCCGCTGTAATAAATTGGAATCTACTGCTATTGCTAAATATATCTTAATCGATGGACATGATGTAAATTTTAGAAATGTTAAAATAATTAAATTAGTTACCAATTACAGAGATATATTTTTTCACGAAATGGTATGTATTGCTATGAAAAATTTTCATAGATATTTTTCATTAACTTGTATGCCTCGGGTTAACCCTAGATTGCGGACACCTCGGATGTTTTCAGGAAAAAGGATTCTTGCGTCTTCAAAAAAACAATTAAATAAAAAATTCTTTCTTGTAAAAATAAATAAATCGTAACCCAAAAAAATATTTTCAAAAATAAATGTAATTTAAATTTAAATATAAATGTTCAATAATTTCTAAAGAGATTGCAGTTTCGATTTTATGCCTTATCCAAATCGCCTGCTTATTAATAGCACAATTCGTTCCTACGAATACAATAATTTTTACACTTTTCAATTTTAAACAATCCAAGTCCAATTTATAACTTGCAATTATTCCTTTTCCAAAATAGTGAAACCAATGAATCCAATCAAATAATACACTACCGCTCAGTAGCAACTTATCAAAGAAGTCTAAAATAATTCCAAATATCAAAAATATACTTCCAAAAAAGCGCAATAATGCATTCGCATAAAATCACTTTATTTAGATCAAAAATAATTACTCACAACTTCAAATATAAGACAAATCTCAAGTATAAATCACAGAGCCAAAAACTAGCGACCTGCTCGGTCGGCCATCTTGGCAAAAAACCTCGTATCTCCGTCGATTCACCCCCACCTGTCTAATTTTACCATCTCTAATTTCAACTTACAAAAATCAAATTTTCTACAAAAATGCACAGGGTGGGTGCAAATCCTTTTGAAACACCACAGTATATTAATAGGGATTTTTTTATTTTGTCTCCATTTTTCATACCTTCATACTTTTCAGTCCACATATTTTGAAATAATCTCATATGTAATTTATTTTTTTAATACAGTGGACGCAGCTTATTGGAATCACGGTTTATGTTATTCTACACTACACATGACATGACACATGACATGACACATGAAAAACATCGTTTAATATGATCAAAAATTTGATTTATGTTATAAATTATTTCTCTAAAATGGTTTTCATCCACTGAAAATGGAATTTGTTTGCAGCTACAAGCATTTTTTTTTAAATTTCGTACACAAACCGGGAAACCACCCAGACATATTCATTACCCAGACCTGACTCATGTCAGGTGTATTATAGCAGAAAGTTGTTATTATGCTGATAATGATTTAATTCAGCTCTATTTTAAAATTTCATAATAAGCGATATAAAAAAATGTTATATCATTTTTAGATAAGTTGCCAAAAATTAGCCAGCATTTCGCAGACCTACAATTGAGCATTTCGCAACCATTTTTATGTAAAATTTATAAAAAAATATTTTCGTCTATTCGGTTATTGTTATCAAAACCGTCGAGTCCCAATGTGACCACATTAAGCGGTGCTCACTGTATATTGTAAGAATACTTTATTTGCTGATCTCGGGTCACTTGGTGACTAATATCTGCGAATAGGACATTCCTTAATACCGAGGGGAAAAGTAAAATAACTGGAGATTGATAAATTAGGTTCAAGTAATGTAATTTATTGCATTCTAGTCATCATCCATCGTTGGATATAAGTCTCTCTCTAAATTTTTTTAGTCTTCCCGATTGCCCGCTCTTTCTTCATTCGATTATCCATTGTTTTGGCGATGTGGCCTACCCAGTTCCACCTTAGCCTAGTAATATTGTGTTCAAAAGAAAAATCTTTTTAAGGTTGATAATTATCCCTATTACATAATAAACTGAAAGAGTAAAGTGGATAGTTTATGTTGTCAAGAGCGTATAGAAAATAGTATTTTCTTCATACCTCGGTTGAAAGTACGTACTTTCCTCTCTAATGGCAGGGAAGAAAGTTTAACATTTACTCCCTGAGAGGAAAGTACGTACTTTCGACTGGCTATGAAGAAAAATCGTATACACTACACAGGCCAAAAGTTGAAATCTCGGTTCTGCGCGTCATGATGCCCGAGGCGAAGCCGGCTTCGCCTCGGGCATCATGACGCGCAGGGCTGAAAATTTAACTTTCGGCCCTAGTAGTGTAATATACTATTATAATTCGCAATAATAATAATAATTGTAGAAACCTATTTTTCCAATTTTTCCAGTAGACATCAACCCAATAGAAACAAGTATATTTTTTTAAGATACGTTCGGAAATAAACATTTCCCGTCTTTAGTTTCAGAGGCTACAAAGTAAAACAAAACAACTAGATTCAACTTTAAATTTTACAAATCAGGTACCATATACACACGTAGGAGTGGAAAAGATCTGCTCATAAATTTTAAATTATAAATATACTACAATAATTGAACAAATGAATAGAATTCAAATACGAAAAATGTGTAGAATGATTAGCAGACATTATCAACTATCCCAGTTTGCAATCGGCACTATTGTTGGACAATCGGCAGGACAACAGGTTCATCAAAATTTATCTGAAAATTTAAATTATTCGATGGGTCTAACTTTTGTTCAAGATCGAAATTTCTTCCAGGTTATTAAGTACAGCACCTCTTTTGGTGGTCTTTAGTACATGGAAGTCTGTTTCCATCAAGCAATAATGTTCGGTGTCAGGAATATAGTTAGCAAAAATTTACTGGTTTTCGTTCTTAAACCAGCATGTCACCAGTTCCTTGAGTCTACATTGCAATTGTTCCGATATAAAAACTGTTGAATCAACCACAGGAAAGCTGGTAAATTCGGTTTACTATATCTCCACCGTTAAACACATTGAAGGATCTATCATTCCTGCAAATATTTTAATACTCAAGTGCTTAAAATTGTTTTAAACCTCGTAGACAATAGGTATATCTCTCAGGTATGAGATAACGCAGAACAGTTAATCCAACTCACCCCCCGTGTAACATAAATCTTCTTTAAAAATGTTACGTACTTTTTCTCTGAAGAAGCCTATCAATAAATGCATCAGTATATAGTGGTTTTGGCGAGCAATACTTTGTATGGTTTTGATTTCATTTTCAAACTCAATTTCGCTGAAAGACAAACTAATGGCAATGTATGCTCGATGAGATGTAACAAATGTTTACAAATAATCATATCAAATTTTTAGCATAAACCAAAAAATGCACAAAACACTTTTTCGAAATTAAAATGTTTAAGTTATCACAATATATAAATACACCGTATGTATATTATCGCAAACGTTTTCACCATACTATGGCATCATCAGGCGATGAACTAGCGTATTCGGTGTATTTATATATTGTGATAACTGAAACATTTTAGTTTCGAAAAAGTGTTTTGGGCATTTTTTGGTTTATGCTAAAAATTTGATATGATTAATATCGAGTTACACTACTTAAACTACTTATCTATTGATTATGTTTACAAATAATCTGGTCTGTGTAAGTGGGATTTCTACAGACCTTGAAATAATGTTTTTCTTCATTTGTATTAATGTTCACTTCTAGGAAATTTATAGATGCGGTTCCCAAGTAGTTGGGTTTCGCAAAAAAATTCAAGAATTCCGCCAAAAAGAATATCAAAATGGCGTAAAAATAAATTTTGCTGTTTACAAAATATTTTTTATCTTTTATTTTATTTTTTAAGTTTCCTGTATGCTTATATAATCCGTTTAATAAAATGGATTATGAAAAATGCCAACGACCAGTCAAATTTTCTGCTAAAGATTTAAAAAATCAGGTGCGATTTGCAATTGGAAAGTAAATTTAAAGAGGTTCTGCTTTGCGTATTTTGGAATGAACTGCGTGAGGAATATCCGAAGTTGTCAAAACGTGTAAACCGTATTTTGCTACCGTTTGCGAGCACATACACGTGGGAGACTCGATTTTCATTATATTCAGGAACAAAAACAATATTTTTTATTAATAGAATTTGTCAGGAGAAAACAAAATGTCATTCTTCTCACTATTAAATTTTGTAATAATTTTATAACAAATAATTTTTAAACTTGTATCTTTCACCGGTAACGGGGAGGGGGGGGAGAGTGCATACACAAGCTACCTTTAAATGCAGAACTTGAAGACCTTTTTTTAGCTAATAGTAAACAAATCAGTTTGAAAATCCGCCAAATTTTTTACATCGCCCATAGGTTCCGCGGACCAAAACTAATTGGGAACCGCTGAACTGTAGAGCATTTATGAAAGACACGAAACTGTGCAGGTTTATTCACAATTTTGCTCTACAACTCAATTATTATGTCATACACATTATCTATAGTATATAATTATTATCGTTCTTATTAGACAGGAACGAAAACAAATAATCGCCCATCGTACATCAAAATGAGAAAAAATTCTGTTAAACGCAAATATTCAGAAGATCGAAATAATGACTTCCGTCCCGTCAGATAAATTTAATTGGGGAATTGGAGTAAACCATTCGGCACCAAGTCAAGTACTTCAGCCATAAAAAAATTAGCAAATAAGTTCTTTAAGCTCAAAGAAAAAATCAGAGCACACTCAGGAATATCAAAGTTCTAAATTTTTATACAAGAGTCAACAAAATTATTTCTGGTGCCCGATGGCCTAAAATCTATTATACTATTAAGAAAAATTTTACTTAACCAATTAGAAGAAACTAGTGGCGCTTTCTTGTTTTTCCAATTGAATTGGAAAAGAAAGCTGTCAAAACTGTCTTGATTGTTTTTTTCTTTTAAATGAAAGCAGCTGTTTTTAATCTTAGCAAAAATATCAGCAGATTACAAAAAAATGCAGTCACTTTGCTAAACGAATGTGGTCCTTTAAAAATTATAGTACTTCGTCATGTAATTCCATCAACTTTGTTAATGCTTTTCCTCAAGAAAACTTATATAAAGACGTTCGGACGCGTTGTCACGCAGAATATAAACTAGTCTGCATTTCAGAGTACTTTAAGAATTCAATTTAATTAATAACTCCGGTATGGCATCGTTCAGAAGAATTTTAAGAATGAAAAGCATTATTTAATTTATGTAGAGAATGCAATGACTACTTCTGCACTTTTTTAATTTTTCTGTAATTTAAATAAAAATTTCAGTACTAGGATAGTCATCACTTCATCAGTTTTGCGTCATCTTTGTTAAAACTCTTTGTTAATCCTCGCAGAGCTTCGAGAGCTAAGCGAAACGCAATTTGGAAACCACTGTTGTAACCTAAGCTCTTGTATTTCTATCGACATCTATGTTTGAATTTATAAAACGATTTTATTTATTACATTTAATTGCATGCAGCTTTGAGTTTTGCTTTAGTTGAAATCGGATTGTTCAAAAATTTAAACTTGCAAGAAACCATTTAAAAACACAGCTTTTAAAATTATTCTAACCTGACTTTTTAGTTAGTATAAGCATCAATGTTTCGATTTATCAAACAATATTGTTGTTTTAGTTGAACTAGACTAGAACTAGAACTCTAGAAGACTGCATGTGTCAAGCCAAAATTAGTACTCGCAAGAAACCATTTTAACACATGAATATAATAACTCAAGCGGAATACAGTAGTTATTATGTGTTTTGTTGGCGGATTTAAATAATGTATGTAGTATCAAAAGTAACACTTTGGTCGGGGTCAAAATTAGTTACTATAATAATATAAACTAAAATAATATCTAAATGTAAAGCTTTTAATGCGTTAACGATGAGCACAAATAGCTTTTGTCATTTCTGACCACAAACTCTCATACATAAATATGCTCAAATTGTAATCAAAAACTACCTTTTTTAGTACAACACAGATATAAAATCTTGCTAATCAAAGGCAAATCTCGGTAAATATTTTACAATAAAATATATAAAACCTATTAATAAATAAAACCTAGTATATTTATCAAATTTTAAGTAATTTATTGCGTACTAGCTTCCTTTTTTTGTGTTTGATGAGTTCAGATGGGTAGTTATAAAACCAAGGAGCGGATAGGCTAGAAAATTAGAAAAATTGAAAACTTTTCGTTAAACGAATTCTAATAATCTGTATTGGATACAATAATATTATGTTTGCTAGCTCAGCTAATTATAATCCTAGAGAGCTTTACAGGGAAAGTCCAAATTTACCAATTTGGTTCCACGATTGAAAAACCCCAATGCATATCAGTAGGAATTTAGTATTATTAATCTTCTTCTAATATCTATTAATCTATTGATAATTTTTTGAAATTCCGTTTTAATAAAAAATTTATCAAAGTCGGTTTTGAAATAATTACTGACGTCAAAACCATTCCTGTTCCGTTCTGAAATTTTTTTGCGATGAAAGGATAGAAAATCTATTATGCTGATACCATTAAATTCTAAAATTGCATTTACAGCAATTTCGTAACTTTTTAATTTTTGGATATTGTGTAAAAGTTGTGTAAATTATATCTACCCTTTTTTAATTGACGCTTCTATATTTTCTTCTGTTTTATTTCTTATATTTATTATAATTATTACTTATTACAAGTTGAAATACAAAAATATTTCAAAAGTATCAAAAAAATAAAAATAGTTCTTCATTTTCGTTAACCCAATTTTAGACTTTAGTTCTGTAAGCACTTGCATACTATTCTAGTAGGGTGCTAACCTTGCCAGATGCATAGCACATAGATCAAACTTGGTCTTTTAGACTAAGTGTAGTCGTCGCGACCAAGCATTGAACAGGGAGCCGGACAAATGTACGCAGCCGAAAGGACGCGAGCGTTAGGACGCAGACCCAATAGGACGCGGGCTATAAAAACGCAGGCCCAAAAAGACGCGGCCAAATAAGACGTAGGCCTAAAAAACGCAATTACCAACTTAACACATAATTTTCGGAGGTTTTATATACCGGGCTGTTCAGAAACGGTATTAGTTCTTTTATCAGATCCGTACTTGGGTGACGTCTCTTACTATTGGTCTGTTCATAGTCAGAACCGTATTCCCCAATTATTAGTGCTGTGTATAAATCTCGCCATCTAGCGAAACGTAAAAAAGAAGTATTCTGATAGGATTAAAAAACATTCAAAACTTTAATTAATTAATTTATTAACAATAACTCAATAAATTATACAAAATATTGTGGTGAATTTGATTGCGCGGATAAAAATTCTTTATTTACAATTTTAAAATTATGTACACCAAAATTTCGATCGGTGGTTACCAAAATCATTCAAATCATGATGCGCCACCATCCAGGTGTATGCAAGCCAATTATTATACCATCATCCATGAAGGTAGCAGGTGAAACAAGTATGACCTGCTAAAGTACTAACCTAAGACATATGACCTAAACCAACTAGCGACCAATAGAAAGAGACGTCGCCCAAGTACGGATCTGATGAAAGAACTAATACTGTTTCTGAACGACCCGGTATATTAAACCTTCGGAAATTATGTGTTAAGTTGGTAATAAGGAAAATTACTGTATATTAGAATAATGTGGAAAGGAATAGAAAATAAGATAAAAACAGAACAACAGCTATCGAATAGAAACGAATACAAGTAGTATTTTTGAGATAATATTTTAATTAAAATTATAAACAATCTAACATATTTTATGCGGTAGGTATCATGGGTAGGTATACTATATACAAGCAAAATCCACATAGTGGTGTATTTAGATACATCGCAAGATGGCATGAAAATTTTTTTAATTAATTTTAAAATATAAAAAACTATTTTTTGCATTTTTTTGGGCCTGCGTCTATTTGGCCGCGTCTTTTTGAGTTTGCGTTTATTTGGCCGCGTCCTTTTGGGTCTGCGTCCTTTTTGGTCTGCGGTCTTCTGGCCCGCGTCCTTTCGGATCTGCGTCCTTTCGGGTCTGCGTCCTTTTGGGTCTGCGTCCTTTTGGGTCTGCGTCCTAACGCTCACGTCCTCTCGGTCGCGTCCTTTCGGCCGCGTCCATTTGTCCTAGACCCGCATTGAACTGCGGTCGCCCGCTCGGTAACTTGTCGATTTAAGCCTTATAGCACACCGTCGCACAGTGGTCTATTTTTTACTTTTACGGAGACATTTAACCCAAAATTTGATGGTTCAAAATTTAAAAATTTTTGTAGAAAATTAAGATCAGATAGTTACCCTGCTTTATCGCGTAAAAATAGACGCAATACTTAAAAGCCATCTAGTGGTAATGATAAGCAAACGTGGGTGAAAATAAAATATGCCTTCTGTTATATTTTATTGTTGCCATTTATTGAATTTGTTCTCATTGTTTTTAGAGGTTTTTACTGGTTTTTATTATTTATTTATATTTAATGATGACCGATAATCCAAAATTTAAGTAATTAAGATATTTTTATATTTAAAATATATTTTTTCGGAATTAAATAAAAAATTACATTTTTGATTTTATTATTCAAATTTCAATAGGTCCTTTTTCTTCCAAACTTAAAATTGTTTTATATTACTACTTACTCATCTAACTATCCAGTAATAATACTCCAAATGTGCGGAGGGGCGCGACTGTTAATGAATATAGCAAAAATGCGTTAATTTTGGCAAGATTTTGCTTCATAATTTCAACAAGTTAGCGTCAAAGAATATTCAATTTACAAAATAAACGAACTAAACAAAATATTAAAATAATGGATTTTAACTGTTAAGTAAAGAATACCTACTTAGATAGAAAAATAATATTTAAAAAACAATGAAAACAATAATAATTTACATTTAACAGGTTTGGATTTAGAATATTTGAATAAACAAGAAAAATAAAAATGACAAAAATCTTTAAATTAATACTAAGAATTTTGAAAAAATTACGTTATAAAAATTTTTAAAATTCCACACACCAATTCTACCACGCCATCCATCTAAAAAATTCACTTTTTAGGTTATTTTCTATTCAATTTACTTTTCGCATAAAATATTTATTTTATACAAAATTATATAGAACCCCAAAATTTTCATAAAAAAAAACTTATTTGTCATCAGGTGTTGGGTTTAAAGTGACGAGAATGCATTTATTTGAATTGGAAGGCTAGTGAGAAAAATCGAAAAAACTTTTTCAAACGAAATGTGAATTGGCTTGTAAAAGAAATACATAAATACTTGTAATTATTTCTAGATATTAAAGTACAATATGTTTAATTTGTTTACGCTAATATCTCTCTTTTAAAATTTAACAAACAATATAGAAGAATTTTGAAGAAATAGTTAATTTTGTATTTGGTCATTTTTTTTTTCAATTTTTTTATTTATTTATTATTTTCTCTATTTTTGCGCTCTCAAAAACTTCTCTTGTAATTATTAATATTTTTACAGTGCTTTAATATATATTTAGAGCATGTGGAAATTTTTAGAATGTTGTCCCTTTAAAACTTGAAAATGAACCACTGTGCGTCGGTTTAATAGTTAAATGAATAAAATAAAGAACATTAAACAAACAAATACAATAATAAAAAAACATACACTATTTTATTAACAAATATTTACATATTTTTGTATAAAGAAATATTACAATAATTTTACAGGATGACAACACCTGTTACTAATTATTACTTATTTACAATCACATCAACGTTTGATATGTATTTTGACATCGATATAAAAATTTATTAGATATACAAAATAGCATTTCAGTAAAAATAATTCGTTGAAAAATACTTTTTGGTTTAATTAGCTTACAGTTTATGCTAAATAATACATTGGAAGCAAAAATAGTTACAGTTAACATTAATTAAGTTAAAATCAGTCCTTTTCACTTGACTTGATGTAATTACATTGAATAAAAAATCTAAATTATTTATAATATTTACAATAATATTGGAATGATATTTTGGTTCTAGTAAGGTCTCCACACACTCGAAGGATCTGTTTGAACTTGTACCCTGTCCTCTTCGATTTGAGTGTGTGGCTGTGTGGTCATTTGGCTGTTGGTTTGTATATCGTGACTTTCGGGTGTCACTCCGATATCCATGGTTCCTCTAGATGGCATCAATGTTAATGGATCGGCATTGATGTAATCGAGTTTGTCACTATTTCCATGCAAATGAACGTGTATTTGATTTTGATTTACTGTTGAATACAAATGTGGATAGAGAACCATGGTAGGAGTGGTGGGATACGATTGCTGATTATTATTAGGTGTGTTGTAGTAATTGTAGTTGTTAGAGTAACTTGGATTCGTTCCCCAATTGTTGGGATAATACGTGTTGTTATCTGGATATCGCGAACCAGCGCAGACCATAGGATCCAATTCCGTATTTGCAGAAATTATAGATTTCGTGTTGCTAAACACAGGTGGCGAATTAAGCGAAGTATTAATAAATTCATGTGAAGGTACTTCTGGTAATACTGCAAATAAAAATAAATGTTAATTACAAGTGTGCGTTGAATTAATACTATAATTATTTATTTATTCACCACATGCAGATATCATTTACACTTACTTAACCTATAAAATATTTGGTTAGCATACTTTTGGTTACAATTTTTTCTAAAGTGCTATAGATAGAACAAAATATTTGCGGTTTTTGTGTTTACACGATATAATTTATAACAAAAAATTATATTAAATAAGTGTCATAACTAAATCTCGGTTAGAATGTTGATCGAATAATAAAATTAGTTAAATACCTGTGGGTAAATGAAGACTGGGGGCATGCGTTGGTTCCTGATGCGGATCGTAGTAACCACTTGGCTGTGGTGGACTGTATGGCGTATAAGGAGTTGTGTATTCTGGCCATGGTGGTTGACAATGTGTTGGGGGACCGTTTAATCCATTAGAATCTAGAAGAAAAAAAAATGAGAATTTTAGTATTTTTGGTATGTATGTCCCATTTACATATATGCGATGACTAAACCGTGTTATGGAATTGCCCCCCGAATTTTATCATGTAACACATACTTGCACTGAGCAGTACAAATGAGTTATTGTATGTAAATTATTTTTAAAGTTAGAACAAACCAGATTATAAGATTTGGAAAATCCTCTTTTAATAACTACGTAGAAGAAGCTCTACTGGCCAATTCGGTAAAATAATGTAGAAATACGCGGATAGAATTTATCGTACACATAAAAGCTAACTCTTTAAAATATAAGTTTTATTGCATAAAAACCTTGATCTATTGCTACAGGTAGAAACATCGAAAACCTATTCTAAGAAGCTGGATACGTATGATTTCCTTCTTAAATTTTTCTTTGAATTTTTTTGTATCTCACCAGATGATCAACAATGCTTTTACCTAAACGACATGGAATTATTTTAATGGATGCTTTAAGTTTCCGCTCCTGTCGTTTCTTTTTAAAGAATCTTTTATTTTGGAAGTCACTTAGTCCAAATTAAAATTTTTGGATCGATGCAAAACTTAAAAATTACTATTTAATTTTGAACTTGTTCCTGCTTACCTACCAAAAATTTTCAAAATAATATATTATGTATAATGTACAATTGAAGACGGTTTCCGCATGGCCTTCCGTGGTTCGGAGCCCACGTTAAATAGTAGGAAGTAAACAATTGAGGACATTGAAGAAAATTAAGTTTTTCCAAAGAAACAAAGGTTTTGTTGTTTCTAACCTACTAATACATAATTGAAAATTGAAAAACAAATGATTAGCAGGCAGTTAATAGAATTTTTGAAAAACTTCCAAGCGTAAAATCAATTACATAGAAATATTGCTATTATAAATTGTGCGTGGTTATGTAAAGAAGTAAATTTGCTGTGTAAAGAGTAAAAACGACATAAAATAACTATAATAAATGCGGATACAAAAAATATATCTAAGCATATTATTACATTTTCTATCATAGAAATTGATTCAATTTGAAAAAATTCAAGCCGGTCAGATCAGTCGAGCAGTTCTGAGCTACAATTTGACCATTTTTCATCTTCTTCCTTCCGTGAGTACCACATATGCAAATTTTTCTATCAAGTAATTTGATCCGGCGCTTGAGTCACAAAAATACGTCTAATAAATAATAAATTTGTCTCTAAAATAATAATATGAATCACAATAAAATGTAGGCGGTGTTCAGAGAATACAAAATGTATATGTAATTAAAAATTTACTCATTAATTTACAAATAATTCGTTCACATCTGTAAAACACATTTTATCAAAAACTATGAGCACACTTTTCTGGAATTTATCAAGGAAGGAAGTTAAGAAAATTATTGTTTAGTCATAACGGTTATCGTCGCTTTTAAATTGTGAATAATTTAAAACTATTAAATTATTTAAATAACCTCTTATTGTAATTATTGCAGTAAAAAATGGCAGCATTATTATAAAGGTGCGTCTTTCTAAGAAAATTGGGAGGCTATAAAATTATATATTTGGTTTTCCGGGTACTCAAGAGCATCAAAAATGTAACTTGGGCAATCGGCTGACAAACTCTGGTGGTCCCCTAGCAGGACCTTCATCTACCTACATCGAAGATAAATGATGATTGAAGTGACTAATAATATAACGCCTTATGGCATTCATGATTTTTTAGATAAATAACAGATCAAACAATTTTAGTGCCGAAAAGTAAAATTCTAAACATTCAGGTAATACTTTTGATACCGAGGAACTTGTTCTTAAATTTTATTGAAATAACGAGTCTTATTTTAATTATTTTGTTTAAGAAGGGTTAAATTTCATGAGAACTTTATTAAGGGAGTGATTTGAAAGCCGATACTATTAAAAGAAACCTTTATAATTCCACTTTGCATCTTAATATTTAAAACACTTGGGAGGAAGTCGTTTGAACAATATTTATTGATGGCAATCAAAAATTTTGAACGCAACGACAATCCTGATTTAGGTATTGGCGCAAAATATTAAATACGTAAGTGTAAATTCCAATGCAATTTTAAATCAGGTTGATTAATCACAAAGGAAAAAATTAATTATGAATGTCATGGTCACTAGCAAAACTGGAAAAGAAGAATTAAGTGGTGTGAGTTGGCAATAGAATTTAAGGGATTCACGGAAATTCCTAAATTTTAGGTTTACATAAGTGTAATACTTTGTATATTATTTTAATTTTTTTATTTGTTATTCACAAGTTGAGCAAGTTCCCCGGATAAATTTAAAAATAATATTAAACTTTGTTTTTAAGAATGTAGTTTCACAGAACAATATACACAGGTATATTACATAAACCAGATTATTTATATGAGAATATGAATATTAATATGTTCCTAATTAAATTCAAAAACTGGGGAATTTTATATTTCAAATTATAAAATCAATAGAATTTCCATTCATAAGGATCTATATAAATATTTGTTTGCAATTAATTTATATTTATATTGAACTAAATGATTAATGCTTGATCTTTTATGCTTTTAAGAAAACTTAATTATTAAATAATATCAAAGAAAAAGTATAAAGAAATGTTTTTTTTTTTGTAAATTTATAAAGAATATTGTAAAACAGCAAAATTATATTAAAATTGCCCTAAATTATGTTCTTCTTCATAATGCCATTCCACGTAGGAGGTTCTAGTACTACTACGGAAATATAATTAATGGGGTGATTTCCAGTAGCCTCGCCCATAGCCCATAGATCGATCTTGGAATTGAGATCATAGTAGTGTAGCCGGCGCTACCAGGAATATTAGAACTGCGGTTTCCCGCTTCATTATAGTGATTACATAACCTAATTAAGAATAGTACTAATTAATAAAGAATAATATTATTAATGAAAATAATTATTTACAATTAAATTTTTTTTTACAAAAACTGTTACATACATCACGCGTTATTGTCCTTTTATATATTGCCATGACCTAGCCTTCAATTCAACTATTAAGGTTAACATAAAATTAAAAGTTTTTGTTTTTAAAGTAGTATTACCAATGTAAAAATTATTTAGAAGGGAGTATTAAAAAATGCAATACTTGCCCAACTCCCTGATTGCCACACGTAATTCTATTTTAACTTTAACTTCAATTTATATTTAATTTTTTATTATAATTTAATAGTCATTATATTCAGAGTTTAGTTCAAAATAAAAAGTAATTTTTTTCAGTATACATATAAAATATAATTTCAATTAAAATTGTTAGTAGTAGTATTTTATACCATTGCATTGTATCGAATCAATGTGCAGATTTACATCACAGTAATTATAGTTTTTCTTTAAATTAATTATATCTTGCAATTTTATAAAATTCAATCATAGTTTATTAATTATTTAGCCTATAAAAAGTTATTAATTTATATTTAATAATAAACTCATTATTATTGCAGTAATTTTTTAATTTTATTATGTTAGTGATGATTTGCTATTTATGTTATTATTAGTATTCTAAAAATAAAAATAAAGGAAAACTTTTTTATCATGTTTTTCCTAAAATGTGTATTTAAATAACCGTATGGAATGTTTACACTAAATAGTAAAAATTCAAAATTATAACTCAAGGTTTAAGAACAATCTGAAGAAATAAATAAGCACGGTAACATTTTTAACACGGACATAAGTCGGATTCAACCAAATCTGATTTATTTATAAAATGAATGTGCTGTTTTTTAATTTTTATTGCTTATCCAAATACATTAACTAATTTTAATTTTTTAATTTTTGCCCCCTCTTGATAGAAACTTGAAAACTTAGCGTACATTGCAAAATATGAGTTGCCTAAAAACAGTTTATTTTCAACAAAAACCAAAATTTTTACTTTATGTCATTGTATAAATAAACTTAAAAAATTCAATTTTGTGTAAAAGGAATAAATTGTGTTACTTTACTGCCGCTTACCTAAAGTACTTTAGTGCCACCCATTGTAAAAGTAAAAATAATGATAATTTAATTTAAATTTTTGATAAAAGATCGCATTTCTAACCAGAGCTAAAGTGTACGTCTCTTTCTTTTAGAGACAAGTAAAAATTAAAAAGGAGAACTCTCTTTGATTAGGGAATATACCTGCAACCTTATGTTATTACTGTTCAAATTTTGGAAAAAATCATACTTCTTATTAGCTTTGCATTAGTAACTTTTTTACAATATTGCATGTCATAAATTTTGTCGATACGCATGGGAATTTCGTTAGTCCATTCGGAAAATTTAGACTACATTGCGCGTCATTTGTAAGGATAAAATCGATAAAAATATTTGGTTTTTGTCAATTTTAAGTTCATTTTTTCTTATTTGGTTAGGCTATTTTCGGTTACGAATTACCTAATCAAATTCTAAATTTTCACATTTTTTTAATACAAATTCTTTATTTTAAAATTATAAAATTACGAAAAGGACAAAAGAGGCGTCAGGTAAAATGTGTTGTAAGAGTTACCTGTAAGTGAGCTGATCTGTGATAATAGCTACCTATGCCGGATATAGAATTGGTACCCGCACGTTGAAAATAATGTAACCGTGCATGTTATTGGTTGTAACTTTCTTTCTTAACCACAAATCACACAATTGGTGTGATAGCTGGTTGAGTTACAGAGCAGAAATTCTAGATTCAAATCTCAGACTTGATAGATTTCATTAGGTCAGCATTGCGGTATGCATCAACACTCGTAGTTTGCTATAATAGAAAGGCGACGTTAATTCAACGACATTATAATAATTATTAACTCAAATTACTCAATAATGAAGTGCGTATAATTAGTAAACTATTGGGTGTTATTCCGTACCTTCTTAGACCCCCTGGTGTATACTATAACTGTATTTTTTTTGATGAAAAAGTGAAAAGCTAGTATTTAATAAAATTAATCACAGAGCATGCACACAAATATTTTATCTTTTAGACAAGGGGTGCAGCAGTAGATGTATTCAAAAGAAAAATTCTTAGAGACAGTATTTCAGTCTCAGATAAAATACGAAAATTAACTAAACAAATTTTCAATTTTTTCCTGAGGTTTTCCAGTCATTGCCTGCATTACCTAAATATTTTGTTTTAGGGACCCCTTCGCCCTCACCGTACCAGCCGCCACTGCGCATCGAGGTTCTGTGAATTTATTTTCACTGGTATATTTCCACAACATTTAATAAAATGTCATGTACCATCTTTGGTACGATGAATACTATAAACGTTTTATTTTGATTACTCCAATTTAAACCGTTTGTAAGAAAAAATTTATAAATAAATCAAAATTGGTTTGTAAGTTCTGTAAATGCGATAGAAAATTATTATAATTATAATTGTTAATTATTACGACAAGGCAAAAACTTTAATGACAACTGAAGAATCTGAACATGTTTTCTAAATGGAAAGATTATAATATTATATTATAGATAATTAATAGTATGCAAATGCTGGATATAATGCGTAATAAACTAAAATTTGATGAACGAAATAACAAATTGGAAAAATGAAAAAACTTTACTTTTATAAAAAAAAAAACCATCGAGCTACAAATTTAACTTTTCGAGGTTATTGTTGGGCATAATAATAATTATTTCGTTCAAATCTCTCAATTTCTACTCCATTAAAGTTATTTTCTTCATTAATATTTACATGGGTAAATTAATAAATTTAATTCCATAAGTAAAATTTGGTCAAAATGGTTTAATTGAAATAATTTTTAAATAACGAGTGTTGTAAATTAACAAATTATAAATTATTCACAAAATGTAAGTTGTGAAATTAAATAATTAATTTAACTGTAAAAATTAAAACTTATAAATATTATCACACATTAAAAATTTAAAAATATCTAAATCTTGTTTGTCTTAAATTTTTTCCAACTCTTTTAATTTTTCCTGCCAAAATACTACGAGCTCGTCACCGCTGTGAAAAATTATAAGTCATAATGCGTACAGTACGCATTATATGTACAGTACGCAAATATTGCTCAATTTGAAATTTATAAAATTCGTGATTATTATTTTTTATCGCAGAAACAAGCTGGAATAATCGCATTTTTCCGTATATTAATGCGGTTTTCCTTAACTTCTATAATAAATTCATTTACAGCTCGTCGAAATTGAAAAGAAGTTAAATGTTAAATAAAATATCTTAAGTTAGTTTAATGGATTTTTAACTTCACGAGTTAGTTGAATATATGGTTAACCACAAAATAAAGATGTTTATTATAAACTAAAGAAGTGTCATTGAAATGCTTGGTATTTCAAAAAAAAATTATTTTAATAATCTTGAAAAGTGAACGAACATACATGCATTGTACCAATTTATTCCTTTTTTGTAATATTTCATTTTGTACCATTAAATGTAAGATGCACCATTATAGGTAATACTTACACAAAGTTGTCGAATAAAAACTACTACACACATGATTATACCAACTACTATTAACGTGTGGTAGATTTTTTAAAATGCAAAAAATTTGATACCTGCCCGACGAAAAATAGTAACCTACATATTCTAAAAATATTCGACCTTGCCGATCTCAAGATTTTTTTGTTTGGTAAATTTGATGTGACTAATTTATAAGTTGTTTAATTTCAACTTATAATTAAAGTTGCCCATTTGATTATATGAACCAACCTTGAAAGATGTTTTATGGTTACCTACTTCAATCTTCCTCCATTTAACTATCGACAATTTTTCGCATTTTCTACCTTATAAGTTATAACAGGTAGATAAAGGAACCGCTTAAGTGTTCAATGCTAATTTTTGTCTTTTGTTTACGTTAAGGATTAATCATGCAGTGATTGATGATGGGTTGCCAAAAGTGATTGTCTCTATTTGCCATTTATAGTAAAAAAGTAAAAATGACAATTTATGTGTATAAAAAACTGACGCCGTTTATTAAACAACTGTCTGTTGGTATGTATTATTTTCTGAGAACGAGTAACAACATTTGTCTAATTTGTAATGAGTATTTTTAGAAAGAAGATCAAAATAATTTAAATTGTTAATTTTTTCCTAGAAAAAAAATACAATTTTAAAATTTTACAGAATAATAATAATTTGTAGGTGCTACCCAAGGAAAAAATAGTGGCAAAATTGGAATAATATAGGAAATGCTGAAACGGGGTAGATGATCATTTAGGCAACACAACCTCAATGTTGCGGTTAGTTTGCCTGAAGGAAGGTCAATCTCCATCAGATTCATGAATGAAGCTGCGGTCTGCGATCTAAATCTATTATGCCAAGTTAATGAAACACGCGTTTTACACCCATAGAATTCTAGAAATAATAATAATATACATATTACAATTAATTTTCTAGTCTTCGGGGTTTTCAAAAAGTACGAAAAAAGAAACACGATAAAAAGGTAAACACAAATTAAAGTTAGGTATGGTGCAAGCCAATTTCTGTCGGTGTTTCGGGAAAATTAAAGGGTGCTTAGGGGTCATTTTACATCTATTAACAAAATTAGCTTCCGGTTTACAACAAGGTATGACTTGAAAATAAAAACAGCGGTGTAGCTTTTTTTCAAGTCAGATTTAAGCAGAATAATTTAAAATTATTAAAAATGTTCTAATATCGAGTTTACTATTAATTATCTCTCTTTGACAGTTTAATAAGTTCTTAAAGAGGGTGTCAAAATGTCTGAATTGTAAACTAATTAGAAGGTGTCAACAACACACCCTTAATACAAACTTGCAAAGTTTTACTTTTGTCTCGAGTCTCACTAAATTATTCTCGCATTTCAATAATTGAAAATATTTTTCGAAAATTTTGAAAATCACTTTTTTGAGTCTCTATAATAATTCATAAACATTTTTTTAAAATTAGTTGCGCAATTTACGATCGTATAAAAAATTTCAATTACCTAAATTTATAACAAAATAACAATTTGAAAAGAACTAAAATAATCGATTACAAAATTAAACTTTCTAATTGAATTGTAAAGTTTTTTTATGTTGTTTGTGCGACCACTTTTAAAATAAAATTGCAAAATATGTTTTAGTTGTAAATTTATATTATTAACTTTGAATGACTGTAGATATTACTATAAAGCAAGTAAAGTGCACGACTATATTGAAAAACAATTTTAGGTTAGCTTCCCACAGTATACAACATTTTATAAAAATAACGAAGAATAAAGTTGAGATTCTGATTGTTGAAGAACTACAACATAGTAATTATGGATGTAAAAAAGAAGAAAAATACATCTTATACGTCACGCTTGAACACTCAGTATTCTACTGCATACCAGTATTTTTGGTATTACCCTTTTTGTTCAACATTTGCAAGAATTTGACTGAAAAAATTGTTTTGTTTTTAAATTAAATTTTAAGTAAAAACGTATCGGTTAAGTAATTTACCTATAAGAATCAATAATATGAAATCCAATAACTTAACGAACGTGGACTCGTTATTGAATTTTTGATACAAAACGAAAGTTGTCGGATTACTAGATTTACACAAAAATTTAGTGATAGATAATAAAATCAAGCTTTATAAAAATTGTGGTTATAACTAACAACTGATTGGGAACTACTGAAGCGGCAAATATATCTTACATTACGCTGTAACGGATAGTAGACACCGTATTATATTTCGGTTGCTTACAGCAGCTTTACACCTGAGCAACTCGTTAATCAGGAACAAAAGTTATGATTTATTTTTAAAAATTTTACACAAATTAAAATAATTACGTTAACTTGACGTTTTTTTACTCGATTTCATTATTTTATTGCGTACACATGCTTTCTCCAAACTTTGTTAAAAAAAGCTCAATAGTTCTAAAAACATAATACGCAACCAAAATTAATTAATTTGTGAATGTGAGAGTGTAAAAGTGTCCATTGGTAAAAGAAACGTTCAATTACCAAAGCTTTTTACTAAATACAGTATAATTTTAACGAGTCGACTATGAGCAACAATAACAAAATGCAACATTTATTACAAAAAAATGTTTTCCAATTTTTTAAAATATTATACCCAATTGGGTCTAATATTTAACGTCTACCCAAATCTCAGCAACTAATTTTTGAGGTTATGTTCACAATAACACTACAAATTCAGTAATCATTAGTCCATTAGATTTTGTTCAAATCAAATTAAGATTTTTTGACAATTTATTATTAATAGAGACATTTAGTTTTTTTTTGAAGATTATACATTGTGTGAGGTCTGGTCTCGAGATAAAAAAAACCAAACATAATAAAATTTTTAGTAAGTATAATCAAGAACGTAACAGAAAAGAAATAATTGTAGCACAACAGAAAAGGTATAAAAACAAAAACTCATTAAAATCACATCATTCAGGTAGCTATATTGAAATATTATTCAGCTTAGCACATTATAGTAAATTACAGGCTTAAACAATAATATTGTAATATTGTTCCAGCATAGGCTCACCGTCGGATTCTAATAAGATATAAATTGAATTGTAACAACCTGTTGAATATAAACCTCTATAACATAACATAAGAAAATGTTGAATTCTGTACTTCATTCAAGGATTTTCTACGTATCTTCGACAATACAAACTATTTTATTAGTTTTGGTTATTTTTTGAAAATGAAGATAAAAGTTATTTCAATTTTCTTACCTTGTGGATCTAATTTAAAGGATCCTTGCGAGGTATCACTGTTTTGTGAAGAAGGTGTAGCTTTTCGTCTTAGCGTTTCTAATTCTCTCAAATGTGACGTAAAGGGGGCATCCAAAAAGGGTCTTTGACCTAAACCTAAAGCCCTATATGACTGAGTACCATCTGAAATAAAATAAAATTTTGTCTTAATAGCCACGTTAAGTTTAATCAGAAGCAAAGTATTCGTAGCTTTTCATTCTCTCTGTAATTTTTTGATACAATAAATAATAAAATTGAAATAAATATTAACTGTAAACTTTATATTACAGTTTTTACGGTCTACAGAACGCCCATTGGAATTTAAAACAATAAATTGAAATAAACTCGTTTTGGTAGTATAAATCACGCACAATCTCTAGCACTTTATAATTAGTAATGCTGATAAAATTAGTCAAAATATATTGGTTTGTTTAAATTTCAAATTTGTTTTAGAAATAGAGCTGAGTGAAAATTTGCAATTGTTGCATAATGCAAATGACGGAAAGAGACATTGATGATTACGTGCAGAATGGACTAGTTTGGTCAGAACTGCATGTCGTGGTGTGAGTTAATTAGGACAAATCATTAACAGATGTTGGGTCATCAACAAACGCAAAATTCTACAAATAATTTAGTATTAATGGTGACGGAAACAGAATGGGGAGGAAATCATTGCACTATTGGTTGAATGGCTTCCGTTTATTGTCGACATAGAATTCAGTAATTTTACATGCGTTTAGTGCATTATAGTTAACTATAATAGTTTGCTAATGAAAAATCAACTAATTTCAATATATCTAAAGCTACATATAATTATTTAATAAAAAAATTATTAGCAAAATAACCAAATTAAAAGAGAAATTTTGGAAGAAATATCAAGACGTTTCTATGGGAGAATTGGATGTTACTCCGCCGAGGTTTAATCCGGGTACATGGGAACAACAATAACTCAGAAATACTGCACAGAACTTAGCCAAATATACGATTAGATTTTTCTTGCTTGGTTTTTCAGTTTCGAATAATACGTGGAAATTCGCTCTATTTTTTTGCATTACTCTTTGCATTACTCTTTTAAGCCTGAAAAACAGTTAGTGGATCAAACTTAAAACGGTGTTAAGCTGTTAAGCTTTAGCCGCAAACGATAAAAGATCAAATTTACTTTGAAAAAAAATTAACCACAAATTTAGAAAAACGGAATTTGTTGTGTTCCGGGAAACAAACCGTCCGATAAGAAAAGCTTGATTTTAAGCAAAAAAGCTATTTCGTTCAAGGTTATGAAAAATTGAATTAGTCTCAATTATTCAGACAACTACTGGTTTATATCTTGAGCAGAAACAGAAAAACAACAAGCAGATAACTTTATAAATTATATATTTCCAATGAATATTTGCTCTTTTAACTGATTTTCTTCACGTCTTATTTCAGTTATCCGTTTCTCATCATATCAATGACCTGTATAATTTACTGGCAAGAGTTGATGAAGAATGCAAAGCTTTTCGTACAATTTCAATGTAATATTGATGTTTTATAGTACCATTTCTTTAGTCTATCGCATATTTTGACAAGAACACCATTTGTGAGAATATGAACTGTTAATACAATATTTCGAAACTTGTAAGCCTTTTCTATCTGCATGGCAACATAATGAAGTCTTTTTTTTTAGCCTGTCAACACCAAAAACCCCAACTGACATTAGTAAATAAATTATATTGGTAATTCCGTACAATTAATTGGAAGACAAATTTTTGTTGTTTAGTTTTCAAAAATATTAAATTAGTTTTACATCAAGCTAATAAATCAACGTCTTTAAATATTGAAAAAAACTGTAGTGTAATGGCAAACCACCGAAATATATATTAAAGTTCCCGTGAATTGGATCTCACAGCAAGCAGTGGGTCCCTGTGTACATGGTTCAGTTTTCAAAATATTAAAATGCGAACTAACGGAGTTTTATCGAAATTATTTTAATGAGAATCTATTAAAATTATCAAATTACTGTTTTCGATTTGTTAATGGAAAACTACTACAAAAACGTAGTTAATTACAAATACCTGATAAATGAAACATCTCTCGTATAAAGCAGCCTGTGATGTATTACAACGATTTTGGAAATAATGTTTATTAGTCGATGTGACAAAAACATTAACAATAATAGCCGATTGCAAATAAATAATTACAATCAGTTACAATTTCTAAATAATTAGGTATGTACATACTACCTATTGATTTAACAAGTCGCTAAATATAGGATATATTTATGTACAATAAAATAATAATTATTATTTTGTAGTTTTCACTGAATATTTTTATTAATAGTCCCATGCAGTATCGAATAGATATGTATAGGATGTGTAACCATGATGGGTACCCATATAGTATTAGTAGTAAATGTACTATATGCACTTCAATAAATATACACAAACACGCACAGATATATAGAGATTCAATCGTTAACGAATGCGTCAGATTACCAATTTACAAATCTGCTATTGCTCCAATTACTGCCTCATTATTCTCCAAGTAATTACTATTTACTCATTGCCCCAACTACTCTGTGCAGTGCTGTCCTAGCATTATTAACCTAAAGCATCAACGCACTTACAACACAATTAAATTACGCACAAATTTATTTCATCAAAATACCAAAAAATAAAAGTAAACTACTTCGAGTTCACATTTTTATTCTTTAAAGAAATACGAGTGGGTGAGGGAAGGGAAATCTAAACTGTTATAGCTGACCCCATATGCGTGTACACAAATATTTTTCTAATGTTACAGTTATTATCACAACAGGAAATTACCTTATCAGCTTCAACAGCAAATTTCCCACAGCATCTTAAGCGTAGTTAAATAACTTAATTAATAATTCAAATTTAATCAATTACTTTGCATTTAGTGAGTTTACCGTTTTAAAGAAATGCAAGAGCATTATTATTTTACTAGATATAATAAAATTAATGATAGTAATGAAAAGTCAATACTTTAAATTTTATAAAATATTTTTACCGATGGTAACCACAAATTGCAATCTGAATCGCGGTTGTTGGTGTGGAAATATGACACAAACTATGTTTATTGTGATGCGAATAAAGCTCAAACAGCAAGAGTTGATGGTAGATAATAGTTCTGATTTTTCTGAAAAAATTTTGGTATTGTTTCAACTGTAAATTTCTTTTATATCTACATAAATTTATATTATATAGAAATATTTAACGTACTCAAAGAAAAATAATTTTATTAATTCTATGCCATTCTTAATTTTATGACTCCGGAAAAAGGTGATAATATGTTGGGATTTTTATAAAATTTAATTAATTTATTAATTAAAAATAAAAAATATTTTATCCGATTTCAAGTAAAGGTTTGTTATAATGTTGCAATTCTGCAATTCATTCTTCGAACGTAAAATTACATTGTAAATGCACAAATGCACAAACAAACTAAGCTAATTTTAAAGAATTCAAAATCAGGTACTACCTGATCGAGTTGATTTTCTCTCGCAAAATTATTTTATACAATGTTGTATACTATACTTGGGAAACAAAATTGCTGAACTCTAAGAGTTGACGCACTAGCCTGGTTGCTTGTGCTTAAATCTGCCCATCCGTTCAATAATCTATTCTTTTACCACTCATGGGCGTAAAATACTATTGATTGTTATTACCTCGTAAGTATCGTCAATGTCCAGAAGTAAAAATTTTAAATACCTATTAGAAATTCATCAAATTTAATTTCCTACCAAGGAACATCGACCAAATTTGTTATATTTTCTTTGAGATGTTTTTTGGTCTATAATAATAAGAAAGTGTATATTATTTATATTGGACAGGTTGTTATTTATCAGCACATTAATTTGCACATAAAATTATTTTATCGGTTTAAAACTAGGATTTCTGAATTTTTTCTGAAATTAAATTAGCAGCTAGTGGAATTCATCACAGTACTGCCAGAATTTACTGTAAATACATATCATTTCGTACATTTATCAGTTCAAATTGGTAAATCCTAAGTAAATACAATCGCGTTAATCCTAGGATTTACCAAATTTCCGATTTTTACAGTAACATATTTATTATATTATATAGTATGTAAAAACAGCAGTATTTGAAGATTCTTCGAAATTTTTATATTTATTTCTAAATATTCTATGTTTATGTTATAATCGACAGTAAGTCATTTGACGAAGTAAATAAAAAACATACGTATACTTTGACATAATGTGTAATATTTAAAGATCAATTTTATAAAATTATATTATTTTAATTTTATTTCTAGTTGTGGTATAATCATAATTTCTTTTTATATAATCTATTCCTGAATAAATATTTTATATTCCAATATTAATATTTATCATTGTATTTATTTCATTGCTGAAAAGCATACTTTGCTATTAAACAATATTATCTGGAGCTTATAATTATATGAAGCGTATGAAAAATTTAATTATATCTATAATAAACTTTGTAACAATACAAACTTCACTTTGTGTAGTTTTTAATGAATTACTCCTTCGATTTCTATTTAATAATACTTAAACATACACACAAATCTTAGGTTTATGAAACGGGGGGAGGGGGCTTAGGGGTCTCTGTACAAAAATAGTAAATAATATTTTATAGAAAAACTTTTATTATAATAGATATCGTCTACTTGACAGCATGAACTGAAACAGTAAAGTGCTATATTATGCCAATGGTGTCAGTAGCAATAAATTAGAAACAATATTTATTTTGAGTTGGCAATACTAATATTTATAGTTAATAAAACATAATAATATTTTAGTATTCTATTTTGAGAAAACGGCGCCTCATTGCCCTCACAGTACTACTATGTAGTCACCAGTTTAGATCTATTCAGTTTTCCTTAAAAACCACGGGTAAATCGCGCTTAGAAATAGGTGTACAAAAATTAGAAATATTTGAAAATAATATAAAAATATTTGGAAGTATATGTATACAATTTATTTTAAGACCTCTTACTTTAAACTAAGGTGAACAGAAAATTGATATTATACCTTATGATTATGTGTTAAATCATCCATAATATAAGTAGACTTTCTCTAAAGAACTACTATACTATATTAAAATACTCATATTACCAAAGATATAAGGTCTGGGTTCCATATTAAAAACTCGGGTCTTCTCATAATTAATAACAATATTTTTGATATTATAGTAAAAAATATTAATTATTATCAATAGCACAAATAGCTTTTATATTTTATAATATTTAATGATATAACTATGAGTGTAAAGAGATCATTTTGGATCCCCAAGTTATGGTACTTGGTTCCGCTGAATTTGTGGAAACCTGACAAACCCTATAAAGTTGAGGCTAAATTTTTATTAAAAGACATTGTTATTGAATCTCCAAATACTATCACTAATCTAAAGATGCAACTTTCTTTATAAATATTAATATAAAGAAAAAAATTTTAAAATATTTATTAAAAATTCGAGAAAAGTTTTATATGATATTGAGCAGAGATTAAAATTAATTTATTTTAAATTGTAATAAAATAAGTTGTAAAAAAAGGATATTGAAATACAGATCTAGAAAATTCACTATAGTACAATTCCTCAACGAAGATGTGGAAATCCTGGCTACCGAACCGAATTTCCATAAACGAACTTTTCTGGAGGCCGCTTTTATATCCACTTTTTGACCTAATGTTAACAAACAAAGTGATTTTTATCAAATAAAAGATTATTACTGCAACGTTCTCAAGTGCTTCAATGATAAAACGAAACAACCGGGTTGACACCTACATTAGAAGACTTGGCAATTACACCTATTAGTTTGTATTTTTTATTCCAATTTTACGACCACATTCAGTTTGTTAAATCTGTTTTTAGTTTTGTTAATCTTTTTTATAGCTCTAAAGCATACTAGTCGATGGCGACTACACACAACACGACTTTTGGCGGTTTTACACTAAAATTTTGAAATTGATTTTTATTATTGGTCGTAATTTTATCAAACGCACCACGTCAAATTGTAGTATTTTTAACATATTGTGATTTATTGTTAGAAAATTATTTTAACTGTAATGTCCTTAATTTCAAAGTGTATTTATTTATTTTAGACTGTATATATTAATTTATTTTGACATAGTTAACGCCTGTTATCGTGTCTTGAGCCATTTCCATTGTTTTAAAACAGAATTTACATCGCGTTACTAAGGTAAGAATAATTGTTAGTTGTTTGCTGTTTACCGACGTTCTATGTTTTGTCTCTTCTTACAGTCCTGAAGATGAAGGAATAATATACCTTCGAAACATCGACAAAGTAACCTAGTTGTTTTATTTGGTGTCCGCATACCTGAGATCCTTTTCCATTATAGTACAATCGGATTATTTGTATTTTAGAAAATACTATTTGTTAACTTTAAGCATATTAAATTTAAATAAAATTAAAATCATAATAATTATGCTTATCCTGGTTGCACTTTTTAACTTTTTCTTTCTAAAAGTGTAATATTTAATCAAGTTTTCTGTGGTTAATTTAAAAAAATTTATTATAGGTTTAAGTTTGCTTTTTAAAATTTATGTAACAACTACTGCTCAATTTTTTGAGTGATACTGACTTATAACTTCTAATTACGAAGTAAGTTATTAGTATTTGTTTCTAAATATATTATACATAGACAAAGTCATTTTTAGCAGCACCATAATAGAATAATTCCTTGGAATATCTTTAAAGTGGACCAAATAATTGAATTGTATTAAAAATAAAAATGTTATCCCAGATGTTGAGTATAAAACTGACTGTGAGCATAAAAGTATGCTTGTTTTGGTGTTTACACAAGGTATTTCCTAAATTAATGATTTACCGAAAAGTAGAAAAAAATATATAAATTCTACTACTGGAAAAATAGTGTAATGACTTTCTCCAATTTTACATGCTTTCATCCAAAAGTAGCAACAAACTGTTCCTTGGCATTTTGGAATGATATTAGTGAGGTAATAAACAAAATCTGGTTACTGTCAGATAACTATCACCCCGATTTTCAAAATTTCAACTTCACTATAGAAAAGAGGACAATTTTCTGAGCATTTAAAAAAAAATCCTTGGACCGTCCATTAGTTTTCGAGAAAACGGCATTTTAAAATTACAAAAAGTAAGAGGATGTAACATGATACACCCGATGTGTGACGGTCGGTTTCACGTTGATTTCCCTACTCTTCATTTTGTTGACGGTACGTGTGCTTTGATATACTCTTAATGTTGTTGTCAGTCGCGGTCGATACTTGGACGAGGTCTATGGCTTCGAGTTCCACCCTTGGCGAGTTCTGTCATTCTTCGGGAATTTTTTTAAATTGTTTTGAGTAAGGTGAAAAAATAAAAATAAAAATTTTTGCCTTACACAAAAATGGCTAATCATGCAGCCGTGTTAAAAGGTGTATCTAAAATACATGTAAATTTTACATCTTTAAATTCGAATTTTTCGAAAACTTATGGATGATCCAAAGATTTTTTTGCTCTAAACTGCTTAGAAAATTGTCCCCTTTCCTATAGTGTAGTTGAAATTTTGAAATTCGTGATGATAGTTTTCTGACAGTCCCCCAAAATCTTTACGTTGCAGTGAAATTATTTAAATAATATTATATTTAATTTTACCATGCAATTATATTATATTTTTGGATTGGAAAACGACTAAAAAGTTGATAACTGTTATTTTAAGCACTCGGCGGAAAGATCGTAAAAGTTTTTAATGTTTATTATTGCATATGTGCTCATTGTGAGAGCCATTGAATATTTATAATTAATCAATCGTAAAAGAGATATGAATAGTTTTCAAAGAATGTGAAGGAGTGAGTACAATAGTAGTTACATGAAAAATCCAACTGTAAATAAGGCGAAACTAAAGTGACACGCCATATTTGCTTTGCGTGTTGTAAATTACCTCAATTTAAACTGTATATTTTACTTAGGGGTGTTGGAAAGATAATAATCCTTATTTTCAGTGAATTTTAGTATCAAATTCATCCAACTATTCTCCCATTGTCCCTAAAGCACGAAAGTCCAAACATTAAAGTATCCAAATTGCATTGTATATTGAAATTCTATAACATCTTTGAGTATTTTATTATAAGCATATGTTTAATAATTGTTATGTGTCATTTTGAATAGTCTTCGGTTCCTGTACATTACGAACATGTGTTTTTAATTTAAGGAAATTTAATTTAAAAAAAGTAATTCGATAAATTATTAAATTCCAATTTAAAAAATTTAAATTGAATTCAATGAAAGAGTAAAAAGTTTACGGTAGCAACGAGTTTAGGTTAGTAAATTAGCCACTAAACCACTGGGTAATGATACCTTTTCTGCAGTTAGCGCTCGGCAAATACTTTAATGTTTAATAGAACTCCGCTTCTGATTTCTTATAATCATAGACAACTGAAATCACGAATCATGAAATCCAATTATCGATCAGGCCAGAAATTTTCTATAGCGGGTACGTATTATACACAAATTAGTATTAATAACCTATCGGTATATTGGAACAACTAAATTGTACTATTTGCATCTTCCTTTGTATTCATATAACAATATTATTTTAGCTTAATTATTATTACTACTTACACAAATTCTTGAGATTACCAAGATAATTTGGCTCATTCTTAGTTCTTAATATAATTAACTTCACATCCAACATTATTAAATCAGAGCTTACACGCAAATTTAGCTCAAGAATATTTGCTTTGATAACTTACAAGGTAGAGTATTTAAAACAAATAACTTACTCGTTTTTGATCTCGGCTCCCTGGGACCATCGACCGTCACTTTAATTGCTTTGTTGTACGTTGCGATTTGTGGAGGACTTGTAGATATCGTAATTGTTATAGAAAATGATTTGCCTGAAAGCAATAAAAATTATTAAAATAATAAAATGAAAATTTCTGAAAATCGGCTAGTTTGTCTCAACAATTAAAATGCTTTTTGTTATCAGTCGTCAACTTTGCTAAGACATAATTTTACGTACTTTTTTAAACAAAAATGTAATGTTAAATTTAGCAAGATGTTCCATATTGCAATATTAATTAGCGCATCTAATTTTGATCTAGTTTACCTATATTGTTCATTATATTCCCTTTTGCCAAAAATTAAACAAGAATCGTTATTGCAAAATACCTTACACAATTTCATCAGTTTTGGTCAATCACGTGTAACATAACTTTTTCTATTAGTTAAACTATTGGTAATTTTGATTATTATAATCAGTATTGCAAAACTTAAGAAATAATATAGTTAAAATTGCTGTGAATTTTCTTTTATAAGGAATTGGGCATTATATTATAATACATAATAATGTATTATACTAAACAATATTATAAAGGCGAATATTTTCTTTGACGATTTGTTTTAGCATTGTGATTACTGATTACAATTTCAAACCAAAACACTTGAACTGGTTTTCAATACTATTCACGGCCCACTGAAGATTTACCATTCAAATAAAACAATTTTTACAGTAATCTTATCTGTTATATAAGAAATTATTATGGCATGCTTAGATACTATATACCTAATAATTTAAATAATACTAAAGATCCAAATATAACAAAAAAAGAAAAACCCCTCCAAAAAAATAACGAACGAAAAAGGTATATTAATAACAGAACATAGCAGTATACAGAGTAAATATAATAATAATAATAATAATGAAGGGAATCAGTGGTAGCACTCGATTGCAAGTTTGAAGTACATCACAAATTTTATATTTATTTCAATTTTGTCATTATCTTAACTAAATTTACTTCTATTACTAATTGCCACTAAATAATTCTCTAAAATCACTTATGTAAACTCAACTACAAAGCATTGCAACTCTCCTTCGTGATTTGGTTATTTTAGTATTACCTATTGAAATTACTTTTTTCAATCCTAAAGTGCATTAGATACTTTTGTGTTACCTACTACAGATTTTAAATGAACGTACATATATCATAGAAATAGAATAATAATAATAAATTAAAGTAATATTTCTCTATTGTTTTATTATTTTTTATTTCTATTAAAATTTTATGATTATTACCATCCAAAATTGCTTTAGATGCAGTTTGTTTTATTTTAGCACATTCTAATAAAAATAATACATTAAACATTGTTGGATTCTTACTAATGAAACGTAATAAAGACGTACAGCTTAACGTGAAATCCAAACCACGGTAGGATTCGTTTGGTAGTAAACAAAAATTAAACCTGTGACTGTAAAGTCTGATGGGCAATTCCCTATCCACTGCGCTAACTACCTGTACAAGATAGCACCTCTAAAGGATTGTTTGTATAATTTGCATAATATAGTATTATTCAACAGCAGAAATAAAAATTTTGATATAGATAATTTACTGTTATGTTTTTAAGATGTAGGTACATGAAAATTACTATAGTCCAACATTTATATTTTGTAGTTGCATTTAATGCGTTTTTTATACCAGTAAAATTTCGTAAGCTATAATAAAAATTTATTATGTAGGTACTACATATTTAATAAAAAAACTAAAACTTAAAAAAAAATTGTTCTAATATTTTTTAAACACAGACTCAATTTGAATTAAACCGGCTTGTAAATATGTAGATCAAAAGAAATTCAATTTTGATAGAGCAACAAAATTTTTGTTAAATTATAAAATTTTATCGGTCTAAAAAATCAGATATTTTTCAAAAATGAATAAACTAGAAGCAGTATTCTTGTTCATATGCACCCCGACAACGACGAATTTCAAAGAAAGACGGTCAGAATAAAGATTTTACTCCTCGCGGAATCGAACCCGACTTGACAGTCTTTACTTCAATATTTAAGTAGAAGTTCTCAAACTATGCAATTCGAAACTAAACTGCTGTTTAATTTGTCATCTTGATTTAAGAAACGATCTGTCTAATGTTATTAAAGTGGCTATAGAAATAATACATAAAATGAAATGAAAATCGGTAAAATAAGTTTAATTTTTGTTAAAGCTTATTGAATTACTTTCATAATTATTATGATTTTTATAATATAAAAAATAAAAGACGAAAGTTAGCTCTTGCAGTTTTTCAAATTTGAAATTTTATTTTCCAGTGATTGTAATTACAACAAATGCAATGCAGAAATATATCAATTTTAGTTGCTCTATTTTTTCTATGTAAAAAAACTTAAATAAAGTTTGTTTCTAAATTGATTAGAGTAGCAAATAATTAAACAGTAAGAATTTAGCGCAGGAATTCAATACCATATTGTAATGGTATTTTCGTAGAAAATATTCACACACATTCACATTCGTTCGATCAAATACAATTTTAAAATTTTGTAATTTTAAATGTTCCACGTCCAATTTTTATCTTCTGCTTTTCTCTTTCCAAATCAATTAAAACCAATCAATTTTCTACCGCTCGGTAGCCACTCAATATAAAAATTATCCAAAAATCCAAATATCAAAATTTCAAAATCACGCAATAATGCATTCGCATAAAATCACTTTATTTAATCAATCAAATTAAATTATTACTTACAAATTCAAAATAACAAAATCTCGTATCAAAAATCAAACTCGACGGGCATACAAAATCTCGCACCCGCTGTCGGCCATAGTTGGCACAAAAAGCCCACATCTCTATCTTTTCTCCCCACTCTGTACTTTTCCAATTTAAACGTTTAAAAATGAAATTAACAAATTTTTACAATTTAGCACAGGGTGGGTCGAAATGTTTTGTTTCACGACAATATGTATACCGGGTATATGATTTACGTAAAATGTAAATTTAATATACAGTTTTATTTATAATATATCGCAAATAACTTTATGCCAAAAAAATTATGACATTTTCAATGTTTATAAAAAGTAAATATATTCCAAAGTTGCAGTTTTAGATTTAAAACTTAAAATTATTTTTATAAATAAATATTACTTAAATATATTCTATAAATTAAATTATTATTAAAATTTAATAATTGGCAATTACTATAAAAGCTTCTAGTATTTTATTTATTTTTACCTTTTTCAAATGTTCTAATTTATAATTTTAATTTAATATTAAGTTGCAGAAATAATAATTTATTTATTTTTGATTAAATTATGATACTTGATTTAAATATTATGTTAATACAATAAAGATTTATAAATCTACTTACTTTTATCAACCTGTGGATTCTATCATTAATATTTTTTATTTTAATATTTGAAATCAATGTTTTACCATTTTATTTCTTTGACTAAGAGATGAGATGTTATTCATGTTTTTAATTTATTAAGTTCAATAATTAGAGATAAACGTTTTTATGTTTGTTCGTTGATTGACGAGTTAATTTGGTTTTTTACACACTTTATAATACCATTAGAATATTTGGGGAAAATCAAAAACCTAAAATTTGAATCTCGAAGAGAATTTATAAATGAAAATCTAGAAATGTCGTCAAAAAGTTAACCTGTTTTTGAACGTCTCATTAAAATTTGCACGTTGGATTTTGATGTGAACAGTACCGAATTAAGGTTTTATGAGACCTGGGGCTATATAAATTATACAGCTTTATTATTTAAATAAAATACCTAATTTATTCAGAGTGCTAATGATTCAAACGGCACGAAGCGCATACACTTGAATTACAGTGAAATAATATTTTCTTCTTCCGCCTCTGACCACTGTAGTGTGCTTGAGTTTTTCCACTTAGGAAAAGTTTTCATTATTTAAATCAGATTAGAAAATGTGACAGTTATCTCGTTTTAAAATTGATGTTAAAACCGTTCAAAGCCAAAATTAATTTTTCTGTGATAGATCGAGAAGAAATTTAAAAAAGGAAAATCTGCCTAAAAGACACCCCAAGACAGCATATTTTTATTTTAAATATTTTGTCAAATAAGTCAAAAGTAGGTACCTAATTTTTCGTAATTCAATCTAATTATTTCTTGCTTTCCAGAATTAAAAGAAATGTTAAATTTAGTAATTAGACAACATTTATTCGCTCTAATACAAGGGTATTCGAAGTGCATCCTTTCAGAGAAACAGCTTTTTTATATGTATTTTGAATTTTCAAAACCAACATTTTGTTTGGAAATTCATAACCGAATCAGAAAATTACAAGAAACAAAAATTATTAATTCTTAAATTTTTTGTTACTTGATGTAGTTAATTTTAGTATTTAGTAAAAGATTTTTTTTAAATGTTTCAAAACAAATTAATATTGATTAAAACAAATTAGTTAAAAATAGGTTAAGAACAAAATAGAAAAGGTAAATAATTTTGATCATCTTCTACCGTTAAATATCTCAATGTGCGACGGCTTTACATGCCCCCAAAAGCATGAAAATGGTCGTAAAAAAATTAGTTTCTTCCCGGATTTAAACCTTTGCATTAGAAGTTGATCATAATAACTACTAGGCTGATAATCATCTTTATAGAAAACAGCAACGTCGCCAAAGGGTAGGCTCAAGCACACCTAAAATTAATTTGGGTTTGTTACATTTACTTATTGTTTTGCTTTATCGTGTAGAATTGCTATTATGATGTCTGTAAGAAATGTTGTAATATAATGAATGTAGTGATACTTAAAATTTTACGGAGTTGTGTAATATATTATGAGAGATAAATATTATATGGCCCATCCGAACCTGACAATTTGGCGATGCAGCTGATAGAGAAGACATTATTCAAAACCTCAAGATGTTCTCAGCTGTTTATTGTTAAAAATCTAAAAATGAAATAAGAATTGTTTAAATACAGCTTGCTTTGGCAAAAAAATTATATATTGCAAAGGTGGCAATGTTATGTGTAAAGAATACAATCTAAAGATAGTATATCTTGATAATGCTGAATTTTGTCAATTAACGTTAAATTAAGACCAGCAGTGTGGTATAAGGCTTAAATCGAAATGCTACGGAGCGGAAGACCACGATTCAATGCTTGATCGCGCCGACAGCACTGTTATGATCTGCGCTCCGCAAGCGTGGCGTTAAACTGCCAAAACCTCTTTTAAAAACTCTTAATGCCCGGTTTCATAAAACTTTTAACAAGCCGTTAAAGTTAGCAGACGATTTCTATTGGCTTGTTAGTACTAAGAGATCACTTCCATTGGTTAGTTAAATTTAACGACTTGTTAAAAGTTTTATAAAACCGAACATAAGAGAAAGAAAAAGAGAAGCCAACGTTCAGGAGTGGGACGGGTAACGGCGAAAGAAGAACGTTAATGCACGATACAGTAAGGTCAAGAACTTTTCTTTAGAAGTATTAATCCAAGAATATTTGTTTTAAAGCAAAAGTTCATAAAAGTATACTAGTAGTTTCCGTGATCAAATTCCTAGCTCTAGAGGGTATATGTCAAGATTATTGCCCAAATTAATATACTACATGCACTTATTCATTTTTAATCCTTGAGTTTTCAAGCTCGCAGTCATTTAAAAATAACTATACTATAAAAATATTTCTTTAAATAATATGTTTTGTTTATACTTTGGGGCTATTAAATGTAAACCTAATAATTTTTTTAATTTAATTAATTTAATTTAATTTAATTTTTTAAATTTTAAATTAGTTTAATAATTAAATGTAAATGTAAATTTAATAAAAGCAAAACAAAATTTGGTTAATTTTGAGGTTTAATCATTTTTCTAGTTTTGATATTAACTAATTCGGAAAAATTAATGTCAAAATGTTAGCAGTTTGACATTAATTTTTCCGAATTAGTTAATATAGTAAACTATTAATTATTAAAAGTTTACTAAAAATAGTGAGAATGATTGGTTGAATAATTTCAGAGAAATGTCCACCAAGACCACGCATACAGACGTCGATCTTTTCGTCAAATTTTCTATTACATTTTGTATAATTGCGGCTCTAAATCACCAAGTCGCGTCGTTTGGTGGTTTTCAAGACTTAGATGGATTGTGAATTATCTGCATAAACTTGATCTTTCGCGTAGCCTCACAAGAAATAGTGTAACGGTGTTAGGATCACATGGTCAGGTGGCCATGGACTGCAGAATTACGCGAAATTATTCGAACACGAATTTTCGTTTGCAATAAATTAATTGTTTCAGTGACTGTGTGGCATGTGGCGGATCCTACTGAAAGCACATAACACTCGCATCTATATCATCAATAATAGGTCAAAAAAAGTGTCTCCATGAAGCCATTCATTGACACTAACAGCGTTTCCAGCATCATTTTCAATAAAATACGGTTCAATTACTTCCCAGACTAAAAATCGTTACAAACAGTAGTAACAACTGAATATAAAGGCTTCTCTTGGCATTGCCAAATGCGGCAATTTTGCTTATTAACCATTCAAGTGAATATGCTTCACCCGAAGAGACGATTTTCTCAAAAAAACACTACGTTGTTCTAAAATAAAATTAGCGAATTGTCAACGAACAGCATGATCGGCTGGATTTAATTTTAGCACTAACTGAACCGTATAAGATTTTAGACCCAAATCTTTACGCAAAATTCGGCATGTAATGTGGTGGTCGTGGATAGGTTTAATTGCTGAGAACGTTGTGGAATTTATAAACTTGGATCTTTCTCAGCATTTTCACTTACAGTAACAATACATATTGTTAACTAAACTCAAATTTAACCACAAAATTTTTAATAGCGTTCTCTGAAGGATGATTATAACGATCGAAAATATCCAAAATTTTGCAATATGTAGTTTTCATAGATCCACCACTTTTGTAGAGAATTTTAAATACTTTTATGCGAGTTTTGAATGAAATTGAAGACATTTTAATAAATGCTAAACCAACTACCTGACATGAAAAAACCAAGCGACGAAACTGTCACTAGATCAAAAAATTTCCCTATTAAAAAACAATGTCTTTGTTGAAAAACCCTGTAGTTGAGAGCAGCAATAATAACATTAATAATCATTTAAATATGACGTAACTTGAAAATTCACATATTTTTAGCTTTTTTTTGCAGAAAGAAAAACAATCAATATTTACTAAGATTTAAAATCTATTGAGAAATAGTTTTTCATTTAAATTTAATAATATACTTATTACTAGAGCCAGGATTCTAAACATTTTGCTTATTGCTTTAAATTATAAGCAGAAGATATTCCTTTTGGATCTTGAGGTTTCTTAAAAATTGCAGTGATTTAACCTAATGTTGATAGTGCTTTTTTGCTTTTTTCTCAAGATTTTGCTTAAAACGCATGTTAGTGCTTATTAGAGCTTTTTTTAATGTTTTTTTTAATGGCCGACGAAGTACATGATTGAAGTTGGAACAGAACTCAAAGTATTTTATGAAAATTTAATTTACTGTACATGTCTGGTACATGGGTTATCTCGTGTTGCCGAAACAATTTGTCCTAAATTTTCTTTGGTTAATAATTTATTTAATTTTAAATGCAAAAAGAAGAAGAAAGATGTTGAACAAAGTTTTTTGATTTATATGCAGATGTTAAACAACAGACGACAATTTTTCATTATGAAAAATTTGAAAAAAAATATGATAATTAATTTTTTTATATTTATGAAGGGAATTTCTAATTACTGTTTAATAAAAATTAAATTTTGATGTTTAATTTTTAGTGCTTTTTTATATTTTATAGAACTTGCTTTGTATTTTGAAACTATAAGCGCTTATAAATCCGGGCTCTATTTATTACTAACTAACTTATAAAATTAAATAGAAATAATGAAAATAACATACTCCTATAATTTATGTTTAGGGTTTTCCATCAGGGATATGGAAATAACTTTTTGAAATTAAGAAAAAAATTTAATTATTTTCATTATAATAGATTTAATCATTATTTAATTGTACTGCAAAGAAAAATTCTCTGCTAACGTAATATTATCTAAAGAGTCAAAATGTCATGAATACATTAGAAAAACCATCATACAGAGCGCTTTTAAACATGTGACCTTTGTAAGATATTTCAAAACTATTTTGTTTCGAGTGGTATATCTACAATATTTACAATATTTTTATATGAAATTTTCTGTACGAAAAAACCAATTTAAGAAATCAGTCCATAAAAATTTTCGCAAATGATTGTTTTAGAATACAATGTACAGGAGTAAATTTACAATTAAACCAATAGAAAACGTATGTTAATACTAGCAAGCTAATAAAAAGCATCGGTTAATATTTTTAATTGAGGTGGTATAAAGCAAAGATTTAAAGGTAACTGGTAGATTCAAAAATTCAAAGGTTTGAAGTATATAGGCATTTACAAAACAAAGATTTTTAAGCAGCATTTTGAATCTATCAAATAGCTGAAAGTTATAATCTAATAGTCATCCAGCAATATAAAGGACGCTGATTTCGTTTCTTCACTTGCTCTAATATTATTAAGTAAAATTTATATTAACGACTACCTAATTATTCTTCTTCCTTAACTTAATTTAGAAATTCGTTCTGTTATTACATTAATGTACCAAGTTTTACACTTGCTATTCATGATTTTGTAAACACTTGCAAAATATTCTAGTAAGGTGTTAACCTTGCTAGAAGCTTATCCCATAGATCAAACTTGGGATTTAGACCACAATAGTAGAGTCGGCTGAACCGCGATCTCTCACTACATAGCATCTCGATTTAAGCCTTATACCACACTGCTGGTTTTACCTAATTATTAATTAAAATAATACCTGGAATTAATGTAAAATGTTTCATAAATACTGCGAATCTGTTAATTAGTCAAAAATCAATGAATATTTTCAATTTTTCGAATAATTTTAATGCAATTTCTCGGTTTAGTACTCCTAAGAATTATTGACAATTCTACAAAATTTATTGAAAAAGTATTTATTAAAGAACTCATCATGATGTAGACAATCAGAAAAATGTGCTTCTTCACCGTTTATGAGTAATTGTTCCTAGAAAATTATTTCTATAGTAGATCAACAGGTCTTTTAAAAAATTTTCTTCTTATTCGTTCGTGTATTAAAAACAATAATCTTCTTGGCATCATTTCATAACTTAATGACCATTAAGTGACTACCATCACTGTTGTACTTAAAGAGATTCTTTAACAGATTCATCATTTGTGCAAGGCATTTAATGATTTAAAGTGAATTTTTAGAGCTAGTACGCCAGATTTCAAATAAAAATTTAAAAAAAAATTTCTTGACACTTAACTACAGGCTCGGCTGTTGACTCGCAACCAAGGGAGAGTAGTAATGTGTAGTGGTCATTGAATTAATTATTCTCTAACATTGATTTAAATAATTTAAAAGTTCTAATTATGTATACTACAAATAAATCAAATAATGAAACCACTTCCAGCAAAAAACTGAATTGATGATTTTATTTTTTGTCCTAAAATTTGTTCGTCAACTGACACCTCTAAAAATATTTTGTTCTATGACGCTTATTAATATTATTTGCCATTATACAAAAAGGTGCAAAATTTGGTATATTTACTACCCGTGTCTCTCAGTCTGCAATATTGCAAAGGGATTTGGTGTGATACATCCTAGCAGATCAATTGTTGTTCTTCATTAAAAAAATTGTTTTATTTTTTACATAATACGTTTAATTATTCACAATTTATTTAATTTCCCTATTATCGGTTTACGAAAGGTCGCCAAATTTTAAGTGGTAAATATTGAAACAGTAAAAAATTCTGAAGTACAAAAATAAATTAATCTGTTGAATTGGTTGAATAATTAAAAGAATCATTCAATCCATGGTATTTTATATTAATTTTAACATTTCAAGCTTTAAAAGAGTTAATCCGAAGAACTGAATGCATCTATAATTACTAAATTACATGTTAGTAGAATTTAATGATATTAATCAAGTATTTAATTATAATAATAAGTCTGTTGAAGCAGATGATAAATATAATAATAAAGTTTATCTTTTATTTGCATAAATGATGTTTTGATCGATCTGAGTGATCGATGAGAACACAAAAAAATTTATATTGGAATAATTTTTGGTATCTTTATTATATTCCAATGTCCAATGACTAAAAAAAAGCAGGTACAGGTAGCTGAAGTAAGTTAAGTTATTTTAACACTATTAATTTAATATTATATTTATATAATAAGTTAGTAGCTCATCCACAATGTGTGATTCGTGTCTTTGGCTGTGGTTCACTCAAACCACGATACTATTAATTATTTTAATTATTATTGAAATTTCTCTGTTTCGAAAATTTTAGCAAGTTTTACCCATCTTTCAAAATGGCGGACATTTTTATAGGCTTCGCGAAACCTTTTTAACTAATAAAACAAAGCCGAAATAGGCTGGACTATAATGCTGTAGGAGTTATAAATATCACAACTTTATCACTAACCAAAAGAATTTATCTTTTATAGTTGACAAAATAATTAAACAAAGAAATACAATTTCCTAGCTCTTAATTACCAAATTGCGCTTTAAAATACCATTATCAATTTAAAAATTTATTTATTTTCTGATTACGTAGTTTACTGATACATATATATTTTTTAAAAATAAAAAGTTAAAAATGGGGTGATTATCGAATTTTCAATGATTTTCTTATATTTTTTTGAATTTTGAAAAATTTTTGTTCTAATACCAATTCTTTCTTTTTATGTAATATGGTATTAAAGGCACTATGTTACAGTTCCTTCAGTTTTTAATTGAACAACTTGCATTTTTTAACAAATACTTTTAGAAATTATTTACTTAAACATTATTAGTTATCTAATCAATGTTTCAAAGGAAGTGCTTTATTATAATTGTTTAAAAAGCAAAAACAAAGTAAATGTTGTGACGGAAACTTTTTTAGTTTTCATGAAATGAATTGTATTTCCTATTATAGTATGTACATATAAACCATTTAGTCCACTAATTTAAAAAATTTAAAAGTTAAAACAATTTTTAATTGTCTTTATTATTTTATAATTTATTAAGAAAAATTTTAGCAGACCCATACCTCAACTATTATTCAAAAGATTTTAGAATCACTTTCGTTTACAACGAACATTATATTATGGCTTTTAGTAGGTTTCTCAAATTATTCAAAAATTACACAAGAGTGCTGTTTAAACCATAACCAAGTATATTTTTCATGGGTAGGTACAATAATAATTATTAAGTTACTTTGTAGCCGACTTGTTCAAGTTTCGTGCAGAACTTTGCGACTAGAAAATAATAATTTAATATTTAATAAGCTGCACGCGTTAAAATAGTACTTATACATAGCAATTTCAACAATTTAAAGACATGTGGTCAATACCCAAAAGTGTGGTTTTAAAAACAAAAAGCTGTGTGTAAGGTACAAACAGAAAGATGTGTAGGTATAATTTGCGCTCCGGGCCTGCCACAAATTTTACTAATTATATTTGTAGCGGGTTGACATGTGGCCATATAATTTTTAGTTTAGAAGGAAAAAAATTAGTTAAGCAATCGGGATTGAATTTTTGTAAAATTTAAGGTACTTCCGTTTCTTGATAAAAAAAATGAGAAATAATTTTAATTTTGTTAGCACGCGATAAAGATATCCTTCTGGTCGTTTCGGTGTTATCATTTCTAATTTTGAGCTTCAAAAAGATTCTTAAGACAATATTAAAACCTCATTATTCTCCACACGTATACTTTTCTTATCAAAAGTCAGAAAAGCCACATCCAGGTTTCCAGCATAAATCCTCATTGCACCGCAACAACCGGCAAAATATATTGATAAATTTCCTGAAGATTACAAATACACAAAAATAACTTAAAATAAGTAAAATGTTAGTGCAAAACTTGCTTATGGAAAGACTTCATAACTGTCTATGATTATGAGCAATGAAGCCTATTAACACAAACTCGTTCGTCCTTTGAATATATGAAAATGATTAACAACTCCTTAATGTCATGCGAATTACAAGAAAGATGCCGCGAGTCCGAGCTTTTACCACACACGTTTTCACGATTTAAACGAAAGCTTCTAACAATGTAAGGATATTCATCATGCACGTCGACGAGCCGTATTTATATTTAATTAATTGTGTAGTCCAAAACCAAAATTCTCGTAGTTTGCTTAGAATTTGGCAAAATTACGTTTTATCAAATTGCGTCGGCGATAACACAGCAAAACGTTATTAAAATTTTTAATTAAAGCAAGGTCCCGTTAATTTTTTGCACACTTTTTTCCGCAAGTTTGTTTTCTTGATTTAACGCAACTCTCGAGTTATTTTGTAATTAGCTTTTTTTAAATTTCGATAATTAATATCGTAGAAGGTGTTAAGGTGTTAAAACGTGATAGGTGGATGGAACTTTCTCTTTCACGAAATGAACCAAGTTCCCTCCTGGTAAATGTGTATCAAAAGATTTCCCAAGTGTTAAAACATGCAAGGTTATATACTTAATTATTTGTATAAACTGAAGAAAGAACAAAGAATAATTATTTACCTCTTCCACTTCTTCCGACAAATCTCAAGTCGTTGAATTTAGCGACCTGATTTTTCATAACAGCCGTGCAGTTTCTTAACTCGGCGCAATAATTCTCATCGTTACCAGCGCGAACCGTGACGACGGTACCGTCCCCCACGTCACCAAGAGCTACAACTTTAAATGCTACTGGTAAAGTCTTATTAGACCTCCAATGCGACGGTAGTTGCGAACATAACAGGTATGGGCTTCCAGTACGAACAAGTTCACCAGGATGTTCCGCTTGGATTTCATGAATTAAATGTTCGGTCCACCATGGATCTTGATTGTTTGTGTAACCCCCCGAGGGTTCCATCATCGAAATTTTCGGCCACGCTTCTTCCGACACCGAATAGCAATTCGTTAAGCCAATAGGTAAATGCATAGAGAACAAGTTTCGTGGCCGTGGCGGCGTGATTATTTCTTCGTCTTAGTTTAAAGCACTTTTTTCTATTGTTAAAGGTTTCACCTGAGTAGTCAGACAAATTCGGCGTGTTCTCTATTACCATGAGAATCTTATGTTTTTGAAAGATTCTGTGTCGATACCATTATGATACAACAAAAACACGGAATGTCAGTCTTTTCCGGATTAAAACTAAACGATTAATTTAGTATTTATTTATTAACTAAACGACTTTCACGTTTATGTTTGTGATGATTCATGTAAGTTAACGGGAATCGCCGGGTTTTTACGTCAGACACTTGTCATACAAAACGAAAATTGTCTTTTAATATATTCAATAAAATTTAATTCACAAATCAAGTTTAATTTTGGACACCGATCGAATCCGTCGAAATAGTAATTGGTATTTCTCGATCGTTGCGTTGCATTGTTCGTCACTGTGTTGCATTAATTCTATGCGAAGGTGACGCGAAAATTTTAAAATACGCGCAATTTAAAAAATAGTTAAAGACGTCGCATGCGCACTTTTGAATATTTACGTTCGCGGTTCGTAAATTGCCTTTTAAGATCTGTTTACACCGACAGTCAAAACACAACTGGTTTAACAGAAACGTTGTAATCAGTAAAAGCATTGTGTGGTGAAAATGTGGTTTGCCTTCCCATCGAGTGGGTAAAAGATGGAACGATTTTGTGAATTTGGAGATAGAAAGAGAAGATATCATTTATCGCAAGCGCGTCAGAGTAGGCCGGTTTCTGGGTTTAGTTGATTCATAAAGCGCGATACATAAGGTGTACCATTGTTTTTACAGAATTCCCCTCGTTTGTATGGATTTTGAGCGTAATGTAAAGCTTCTTTCTATGCGGAATTTGCTTGAGTTATTTTACCGGAAAAGGCGTTCCGGGGCGGTAACATTGTCCCGCAAATTGATACAAAATTGTGTTTATAATAATTTACTTTTAGAACTCTTCTAGATTTTCACAATTTCCGCAAGAACATTTTTATGATTACTATCTACTGACGATTGTCCTTAAAGACCCTACTGTCGAATTAACATGCAGGATTTCGGAAAATTGGATTTTAAAATTCGATTCTTTTCGACAGTTTGTTTCTTTGATCGTTTTTCTTTTAATGATGCACAGTTTGAAGTAATAACGATTAAATGCAGCATGCCAGACATGTCAGCTCATGAAACCGAAGTTGAAAGTTAGAACCAAACCGCGACCGCAGGGCTAAGTGTTGAGAACTGTCACTACGCCAATAAAATAATAAAATAATTATATTTCAGAATACGATATATCAAAATTGCATAAATTTAACATTGCTTAAGCTAACTTCCCTGAAGACTTTAATCAATAATCTGTACTTTATACTTTTCAATATACTTCGTTTTGACAATGGCTTCCTGGTAGATAACTCGGTGGTTTGCCAATACTTTACCAGGGATGATGCCGCGACGGTTAATTGCAAGTTCTTATTTTGTCCTGGATTGAATCAAGAATCTTGGTATAACTATGGCTGTCTCTGCACAAGCGTAATATATTTCACGTGGTTTGAAATCCACGGAAAACTGTAAGCACACTATGTATGTGAAATACTTCGAAGGTAATAACATACATCATGAGAAAAAGAAGTTACGAAACAACTCTTTGCTATTGGTAATAGGGTACTAACGTATTTTTGCAATTCAAGCGAAGCAGCTGAGCTCGTTAGACCGGACATAAAATGTGAATTATTTACCTTGACAATGCAAATATAATTATATCACTGATCTATGTAAGTGGATTTACGATTTTATACAGTTTACATAGCTACTGGTTTTCCCTGCCTGTTGCTGGAAACAAGCAATGGACACACTAAAAACACTTCCAGCCTAACGTGAGTTCTGAACCACATGAATAAAGTTATAACTTTAATTTTTGGCATATCTAAACTAGAAACTAAAACGATAAATGTTCTACCATTTGCTTAAGATTTATTTTTTTACTTCTTTAACTGTGTCCATCATTGCGCCTCTTGTCATCTCTTTTTATCCTCAATCATTTGCTGTAGATTTCTCGCAAAAGTGAAAATCAATTTCAACTTATTGATACAAAGGTCAACATTTCTACAACGACAAACAAAATTTAAGGATATAGGTACGTGAAAAAATCATTAGATTTATGAATTTCATCATTAAAATGAATTTTTAGAGTATATAATTGTAGTCCACTCGTCCATAACATGGTCTTTCTATTGGTTTTATATTATAGAATATAATTTACAATATTATCTATATTTTCAGTGACGGTTGGTATGTAGAGAATGATGGGACACTCGCCATCCTAAAATATATGTAATATTACGATTTAATTATAAGCTTTTAAAGTACCTATTAATTTTTTTACTTTTATTTATTTACCTACAATACCTACTTTTCTTACACACAATTTATTACAGGAATATTGAAAGTATTTCACATTCATATACCATACCATAATTATCATATTTTCTCGATTTCAGGAACTGCAGGTTTGTGTGTAAGTTCTGTGATAGCATATTTTAAATCGCACTTTTCAATCTACCATAGAAAAGCTTTGTATGTGTAGCTGCAGTATGCACAATCATTAATGTATTAATAGGGTAGGGGTGTGTAAGAGTGCGCAGCGTACAAGAGTGTGCAATGGTAATTAACCGATTAGAGGACAGACATCCGCGTCCGTCTTTAATTTTCTATTGATTTAAGACAAGTTTTATATATGGCTGCCAAAACATTTAAGTTTTTATTGACTTTTGAAAGATTTATTCAACAAAATCTGTTTTTCCTTACTTTGATGTATTTTCTGAAGATTTTCAACCGTTGATTGCGAAAAAATTTGTTAAGATAAGGCTTATTTGGGATTTCTCAAGTAATTTAGGTAGTCTTCGAAATACTTGCCGACTTACGCATTTGTCCGACGTTTCACATAAATAATAGAAAAATAATTAGTCCGATGCGTGCAAGAGTGCTCAGTACCAATGCGGACAAGAATACGCGCGCACTCTTGCACAGTGTTTTATCTGAAGAATACATAAAGCCTTTAGTAGAAGACTGGATCCAATGCATTTTATTTCAAAATTGGTGGCATGAAAATTGCACATCTTATTTAGGCCTTGGACACTTTAAGGACTAGTTCTACAATGGAAGTATAGGGATAGTATAAGCTATACTGCGAATATTTAATAATAATATAATGTATTTACTAAATTAGAATGTTTTCGACTCGGAGCAAGACAACGAAATTGTTGAAGATGTTTTGATACGTCGACATCTTCAATTATGTTGAATACAATAATTTAGAGATCAGAATAATCAACTACAAATTCAAATTTGAATATTTTTTTTAATTATATTATACAGAACCAGCATAGCAAACTAATTTTGTGTTTTTCGAAAACAATTTTTAAAAGTAACATTTCAATTTAAGGTTAAATTAATGTCGAATGATAGAAATAAAGAGATGCGCAGGAGCTACTTTTCAGGAATAGTAATACTAAACGTATATGAGCATTGCAGAACGCGATGACTTTTATAGTTGGAAAAAATCATAGAATAAGTTATACGGAGTATACTTATTCGGGACTTTATACTTTCATTGTAGAACTGGCCCCAAATGTGATCGTTGTAAGTGACGATTACTGCGCATTCTTGCACGCCTGCATGCGCATTCTTGTCAACTACATAGTACAAGAGTGCGCAAGCGAATGCCTTGCAATTTTTTTTATTTATTTCTCTACCGTCTATTGTTCATTAATGTTTTAATAGTTTTTCTCTAGCCAGATACCTAAAAACTTAATATATGATAATAACTTTAACTTGATGTGTTTTACTTTATTTCTATAACATCAAATCGAGAAAGTGCGCACTCCTACACACCCCTACCATAGGGTATTTAATATTCGCCTGATTATCCATCCCGTACATGTCGCTTTTAGAGGTCGTGCCAAGTAGAAATAGAACTGTCAATCATCGTAGGCTAATCATGGTAGGTAAACACGAAAAAACGAATTGTTTTAGTTTTATGACTATTATGATTGCCGGTTCTTTTTCTATTTGGCACGAACATCTGGTAGTAGTGGCTCGTACATTGTTACAATAGGGGTCAAGAATAAAATATGTGGGGTCAAAGTGTAATAATTCTACTTACTATGTATAATAAATTTTTTATATTGGAGTTGTTAATAATAAATTATTTTCTCTACTTCTTCAATTTATGTTGTTCATGTGAACGGTTACATCTATCCCGACAAGGTATGCTTCTTTTGAATAGAATTAATGAATTACTGGGGGGGGGGGCAACCTATGTCGCAGCAAAAATTAGGTAGAAATTCGACTTAGCCGTACCTGTTCTACGAAAGTGAGAAGCTTCTAATTAATACAATCCATCACAAACATTTGGTTTTTGATTATCGGTGACCCAGTAATTAATTTCAAAAGAGAAATTTTAATCATTTTAAATGAGCGTCAACTGTACAGCATGAACCAAAAAAAAGAAAATATATATTCTGTTTTAGAAGAGTGGTCCCCATCTCTCTATACCTTCTAGACGCCACTGCCTTCCAGTATTCAATAATTATATGCAATACCCTTGGAATTCATTCAAATTCAGCCTCACACATTAAATGTAGAGCATTTTGTAAATTAAAGCACAAAACCAGCCCTGTAATAGGAAATAAGATTTAAATTAAAGCTATTAGAAAAATAATAATTTGCATAAACCAACGGCGTAAAAACAAAGTGTTTGCATTGAGGTTTTTTAAGAGAATCTATAATACCAAATCTGAACAAAGAGTCTTGTAAGAGCATTACTAGACTTTTCGTTTGGGTAGACCCAACTATAGCAAAAATGAAATGCCACTAGTCTGCTGTATATCTCTTACACGAAGAATCACGTATCACTCGTCATATGGTTTTTAACAGTTTTTAGATATATTATTCATTAGTTTTTAATATTATTAATCCAGGGTGAGACAGTACCCATCCCTTAGCGACGCCGCTGAGTCTTCCGGCATAACCAACTCTCGTATGCTTTATACATATCTAAAAACCAGCTAGTAAAGAGCAATTGGCTCTACAAGATTGATTGGCTTGCGGTTTCGATACTCTGTGAAGTAATCACATTTACGCACTAGTGAATAAAAAAGGTAATTTCGAACCTAAAATTATGTAATATACCTACTACAATCTAATTAAGTAAAAATTTTTGACAGAGATTTTTACTTGAATTCTTAATTTAACGTAATAGATTTGAGTGTCTATTCCGTCACTATTTAGTCCAAATTTAAATTTTATTATTGTAATTTTAACTGAAAATCGCAAGATATTATGTTCACGACTCTTTAGAAATAGTATTCTTGTCTCTCATAGAAATTGTTCATTTCAGAAATATTTACATTTTGCAGTTTATTGTTCGAAAATTTTTTGATTTTTAACATTTTTTATTTTAATTGTTTGCAATGAAAAAATTCTTAGAAAGAAATAATTCATTTATTTTAGTTTCATGCAGATTAAATGCTGGTTAAATATTAGTTATGTAAAATTTTTTTGTAACTCTTGACTGAAATGTAAACTTTTCAGTGATTAGTTTTAGTTTTAAACTGAGACCTCATTTTCTCTCTAAATATTTTGTAAAATAGGTACTGCTTTTAATTATGTTTAAGATTAATATATTAACGTCTTTTTACAAATTTGTTTATTTTTTGAGAATTATTAATTTAAATTATCGTCACTGTCCTGTCATGTGTCAGATTTTAATCTGACATAATACATTTTAGGTTATAATATATTCCTGATTGATTAAACAATAATAATCGAACAGAGATTTTTATTTAAATCTGTAATTTCCTATTGAAATTCTCGATTTAATTTACGGGCTTTTAAATATAAGTATTTCCAAAAATAAAAATTTGTTTAGTCCCGGAAATGAAACTACCACAAAGTACTACTCTATTATTTCTTCCTTTCGAAAAAATGTTATGACAAATTTAAAAATTTTTGTTTGAAATGGTATTAATTAAACGACTTCGTTATTTATTTATTTATAAGTATTTATTTCATTGTAATGTATTTGCAATAATAAATTAAACAAGAAATGTTTTCGTTTGATTGTTTCAATTTCTATTCTTACTAATAATTACAATAAGAAGAGGAAATCTTATAAGAACTAATTTACCATATAATTTTTTTAATTTTGGGTACCAGACATCACCTTGCACATAAATATAATTTTTATTATATAATATTATAATAAACTTAAGTTCAATGTAGTCCAAAAAACCAACCGTGGTTGTTTAAGGGTTAGGCGAATTATAATTTAAAAAAAATTACTTACGATTAGGTATTATAATTTTGTTGCGGAAAATATTTATATGATAATAATTAATTAATACTAATTTCGCGAATAAACCGTGATAATTGAATTTATTTTTTTTTGCACGTGATAAATTAAGCGATAGATCTATGACGATTACTATAATATACAATCGACAACTAAAATTGGAAACACAATTACAATCAATCTATACACTCCTGTGTGAATTTATTGCATCAAGGCGATTATGCTAATAACTTAGAATAAAGGAAAATACTTGGAAAATTATTCATCCCTGCAAATGTTATGTGGTGATAAAATTATTTTTTTAAATCACGAATTAAAAACTTAGTGTTGCTTAATTTAAATAAATTTCCGGAAGGAAGTGGGTCTAGTAAGTAGATTATGATTTACAGGATTCCGTTTACTTTAATTTGAGTGGAAATTTAATTAGACCTATCAAAAGTTTTAAATTTATCTTTTGTTGGTGTACTAAGTAAACAACTAAATGAAAAAAATATATTTTTATTATTAATTAGAAGTATTTATTAATTTTAATAATCCAACTGTATAACGTCGGGTTATCGCAAATGGCTTTAGATTGAGAAATACTTAATTTTCTTATAAGTTTCCAGATTGTAGTTTAACTTTATCATTTCATTCATAAATCTTGGTCTATGATGGCTTCGAAAGTGTTATTAAGTCTTGCCCTCGTTTTTGCGTACGTGTCTTTGCTAAGTGCTCAGTTTTACACCCCGCCTTCTACTTCCACCGTGAGGGTATGATTTATCCAAGTTTTGCTAATTGTTTGTGATTGTTTTCATTTAATTTTTTTAGGTTAGCATTGCAAAGATAGATGACATGTCACCAGGCATGCAATTAGATGCGTCAGATTTCCTTAAAGCTGCTTATGGAAGGCACACATCGCTTGGTGATATCAGCAGTGATTTGAGAACGCAATTTATGAACAAGTACACCAATTACATTTGGCACGTCGTCGTATACAAAGCCTACGCTGTTCAATCCCTGAAGAGCATCGAATTAGTCGTTGGCAATGATCATTACTACTTGTTCGCCACCAAGAAGTAATTTTTTAAATTGCGAAATTGTAATACAAAAATTAAAAATTGAGTGTTAAATATTAATTATCATTAGCTTTTTAACTAAAATTAAACCAATATTGTTTTGTTATACAATTGCAAAATTGATAATGGTTTTATCAGTTTGACTTTGACATTTATCTTTTACCAATTATATAATTTTGAATTATTTATAGTTTCAATTTACCGAAATTATATTAGTACCTATTTAATTATATAATATTTGGAATAAATTTCATACAAAATTATTAATTGTATTAACCTTTTTAAAAATGTGACGGCGCTAGTTAATTCAGCAAAATTAAAAGGTCCACAAATAATAATCACCGATTGATTTTGAGACAACGCTTCATCAAAAATTGGAAGTCTTAAAATTAAACTAGTTAAATCCATTGGAATATTATCTACATTGCAAGACATAAACTTCACATTTTACACCTTCAAATAATTCTTCGTATGAAAAATAAATCCTTTGTAAAATTTGGAAGAAAAAAATAAAATTTTTGTTATTGAACACTGCGTAAATATTTGGTGTGGTACATTACCATTGCAGATAACAAAAAATTATTTAAATGACCAGAATATTTTTATATCAAGCAGTTATTGATGAAAAATTAGTAATTGAACCACGCATTATTTAATATAATTTTCTTGCATATTTAATTTATATAAATTTTTCAACGAAAATTTGTCACATATATTTTTGATTAAGCTAGTTATTATTGTAGATAGGTTATGACGTATAATATGTCTCGTATTATATCCTTTCATAGTTGAGATTTGTGTATCGCACGTGGAAATTGACTCATTATAATTAGACGACCAAAATTTAAAACAGTTCAGTGACGCTTGATATTAAAAAGAATCTGTTTTCCATAAGTATCAAAATCCATTTGATGGTAAAGTGAAAAGAGATTGATCTCTAGTACATTTGCAAACAATCGAGATTACCAACTTGTTTCCAGAATTATTATAATATCCTATATTCATCTCTGGACATTTTACGATCCTATTCTACACTATGTCAAGTAACAACGGAAAATCCCGCTAAATTATTAATAACAACTTGTTGGAATACAAATTTTGACAAGATTTGTTTTTAGAATAAATAAAAAATGTAGTTAAAGGTGCATGCAAAATATCACGTCGCTTTAATAAAAATTTTGTTAAATGTGAGTTGAATACTAATTAGAGTGGTTCTCCAAATGTAAATAATCATTGACATTACATGATTGCAAATATTGTAAATAAATCTGTGAAATAAAATGAAACAACTGAGTATGCCTATATTAGCATTTCCAAAAGATATGACTCAGTTCAGTTCAACGTAAGATACTACATATAATTCACATTTTGAAATTATTTGTGAACAAACTTACACAAAATCAATCAACTTGGTTTTTGATCCTATTGGTATTGGTAGTATAAATTATTATATTATACTAAGAATATTGCTAATGATTAATAGAATGTTTTAAATAACTTAATATATTTAACTGAGCTAATGTAACATGAATGCAGGGATGGCGCCAGTTTTTACACAACTAAAGGGCTTTTTAACAAAGACCGTTTTTAAATAAAAAATAAAACACGTTTTAGATGAAAGTTATGTATCTTTTTATTGATATATTACGGATATATTCATTTATTTATGAATGAAAAATAATATCAAATAAATGTTCATCAAGACCACGCATACAAACGTTGTCCTTTTATTAAAATATTTCTATTGCATTTATGCATAATTGCGGCTCTATATCGGCAATTACGCGTCGGATGTTGGTTTTCAAGATTGCAATATATTGTGGAATATCTAAATAGACTTGATTTTTTACATACAACCGAACAAATAGTCTCAAATAAACAAATAACAAATAACTCAATCAGAAAAATTCATTTACAATAAATTAATTGTTTTAGTGGCTTTGCAGCATTGCCGATGAACAACATAGTTAGTTGTCTTTAATGCTAGCATTAACTGAACTTTAAAAGGTTTTAGATCTGAATCTTTACACAAAATTTGTCATGTGCTGGTCGTGGATAGGTGCAATTGCTGAGAACGTCGTAGAATTGATAAATTTGGATCTTTCTCAACGTTTTCACTTACAGCAGCATTATTGTTAGGAACGACCCGGCGAACATGTTTACTTCTTGGTATGGCATGTACCGAACCACTAGACACAAATTTCACAAGAATATTTTTAATAGTGATCTCAGAAGGATGATTATAGAGACTGAAAATATACAAAATTTTGCTATATGCAGTTTTTACAGATCTACAATTTTTGATTGAAATTATAATAAACGACAAACCTACTACTTGACAAATGGGAAAAAAAGACAAATTATCCCTATTAAAAACCCCGTATAAACGTCATTCAGAATTTGCCACCGATAGCTGTAACTTATTATTTTTTTTGAAAGTAGTGATTCAATAGAATTGTGTTAATATCTTTTTTTTTAATTTATTTTGGTTAATCTTGGTCTTCCCCTTCTTCTCTTATCAGCTGGCTTTCGCTTAGTCATTACTCTATTCAACATGCTGTCTTTTCTTAGCAACACATGTGCCACAAAATTATATAATTTTTGTGCCAGTCCTCGATTCGTTCTAATTCTGCACTCTACTTCATCTACTTTAAATCTTAAAATTACTCTCGATATTATCGAAACCAGCTTAAAAAATAACGATTTCAAATAAATTATGTGATATTATGTAGAATGTAAAATGTCTCAAAATTCATGTAAGATTTAAATTTTTGGCCATTTCTGCTGTAAAGTGACAGTAACAGTGATAGCTGACAGTTTAGGATTATTAAAAATGGAGCGCTACACGAAAGAACAGTGCGATTTCATTACTAAAATATATTTTAAAAGTAATGAAGGTTTGGCAACTACAATTTTCAATTTTCGTACAATATAAAAAAAGTTAATTAAAAGAATTAATAAGTATAGCAGTGGGTTATTTAAACAAAATCATCTTCAGCGATGAGGTTAATTTTTGTTTCTTATGTTATTTTGATAGACAACAAAAATTGTCGCATTTGGAGTTCAGAAAATTCACAAGTGATTGTTGAGAAACAAATGCATCCACTCTCTATAACGTCTTACTGTTTGGTGCGGATTTTAGACTGAAGGTATTTTCGGAACATTCTACTTTGAAAATGGGGCTGGTCAGGCAATAACAGTTAACAGTGATCGATATGGTGACATAATCATCCCGTTTTTTGTGCGTAAATTGAAAGATATTACCATTTCCCCATCTATAAAATTAGTAAACTTTTATTTTAATCCAAAATCATTCTCGCTGGGTTAGCATCCATTATATTTCTTAACATGAGACTTTTCAATAATTTTAAATTTCTTCATTTTGTCCTTTTAAACTTTGTTTCAATTTTTAATTTCAAAAGTGCATTATTCTGGTGCTATGTTAAAATTTTATCTTTTATGTAATCGCAACTTGCACGGGCGCCCTACAGCTGGCTTTGGCTCGCCAAACAAATTCTGCCGTGAAACAATTTCAACAAATAACTAAAATTATCAAAAAGCTTCACAATTTTCTTATCTATCATTTTCTTAAGCACTTGCACTTCAATAAAACAACTTTAATACAAAAAAAATCACTTTACTTATCGAACTTATCGAAAAATTAAATTAATTTGCATCAGACTTAATTTCACAACCAGCTGCATTGACCACCTTTTCCTCTCTCACTTCAATACATTCAGCACGGTTACCAACACAACATTATTTACAATTTAAAATTTTATGTACAGTACATTTACAAATAAATAATTAACATTTACAAACAAAACAAACTTTAAAATAAATTACAAAATAAATAAAATAATAATTCTTACGTATTAAAACACGACAATATACTACATAGATATAGATGACATGTGGTTTTAACATAACGGTGCCAAATATCACATTAAAATCCCTAAAATATTCTCAGCATTCTTTGTTTCAAGTACCTAGGACATCGTTATACGTTGTCATACCTAAGAAGTTTATCACATAGTGATAGTTACAATCACATTTTGCTTGACCGACAATCTAATTAAAAATCTGAATTTTGTCTTATTGTTTATGTTTCTGTTCTTTAGTATTTTAGTATTTTTAAGCGGTTCATATTTTTTCCTTGACTTTTATCAAAAAATACGTTAATTTTTATTATGTTTTATGTAATATTTTTTATCACGATTGCTATTATTAATGTATTTTATCTTTTCTTAATTTATCATCAGTTCAATACCTATATCTTTAAAAATTGGGTCCATTCTTCCTCTCGTCTTTGATATTATTGTGCCTTTATATTTTATGGTTGTTGTCCGACATCACTTTTGATAGTTTGACAGTTTGATATTTGCATTTATTGAGAGGATTATTACTTCATAGTAAGTAAGTAAGTATTCGACCTAGTAAGTAGCCGAACAATTGGTGCCATTATAAGGTTATGAGTTATAATTGATAAACTTTGTTATGAGTATCTTCTAGCATAAGAGAGCACGTAAAGCCGTCTTTTAATCCTCAATCGATTGTAAAGTTATAATTTTACATAAAAATCAGTAAATACCTCATTCTGTTAACGGTGCGTGTTTTTTCTAAAATTTTAAAGTGCTTAGAGATCCATGTTTTTTTAGATGTCATTTTGGAGTGTAATTTGTGCTAAAAAAATCATGCTATAGGCGGAGCTTATCTTATGTAAACAGCTAATCGAAAAATCGTATTTGATTATTTGGCAATTTTTATTTAAAATTTTGAATGATTCATAGAATTTAATGTTAATGTTTGTAATTAGCTGTTATAGGCATAAGCTGTTATAATATTGTGTTACAAAATTTTTAAATTTGTGAGTCTGCTTATCGTACTCCCACAAGAAGTTTTAGTTTTGTAACCTATATGAACAATGTATTCATAAGTAAATACAAATTTGAAACTGATAACTTTACTATTTTATTTACTATATCTACTATATCTACTATATTTACTATATTTACTATATCTATTTACTGTTTAATTTAATAATTTTTTCTTTTGAGTGTTATACACTGAGAAAAAACGAAAAGGTATAAAGGTTTAAGTATTTGGGAATACAGATAAATAATACAAACAACCGAGCAGAAAAAATAAAAGAGAAAATACAAACTGAATGAAAGGCAGTATATTCAAACAAGAAGATGCTAAAAGCAAGAGTGTGTCTGTAGGAACAAAAGTGAGAATATACAAGACCATTATTAGACCGGTGTTGACATGTGTATCAAAAGTGATGAACTTGACAAAGAAAGAAGAAGAAAAGCTGAGAATCTCTAAAAGAAGGGTGATAAAGATGATGATGCGTCCAACAAAAATGAATATTACATAAGAACAAACAGCGAGATGAAGGAAATAATTGGTAAAGAAGATATAGTGAGATGTGTAAAAGCACAAAGAATCGCCTGGCTCGGTCATCTTATGAGAGAAAAGCCTGAAAGTGTGCTGAGATTCATCACGGATTGGAAACCAAGCGAAACAAGAAATAGAGGAAGAATCAGAGCGAGATGGATTGATGAAGTTGTGGAAGATCTAGAAGTCATGGGAGTGAGAGAATGGAGTAAGAAGTGCAGAGGCAGGAACTTGTGTAGAAAAGTAGTGAAAGAAGCCAAAACATGCACAAAAATATGAATGATGAAAATATTAGAAAATCAGAAGTAATGCACCGGACTAAACAAAACTTATAAAAATTTTCTTATCCATAAAATTACTCCAAATTTACTAGGCATCCATTTTTTTTGTATAGCAAGAGACTCTTATTTTACATAGCAAAACTTAACAACCAATTTTAATACAATGTACAAGGTTATAAATAATAATGAAATAAAACACAAACTTTAAAATAATTTTTACAAAATAATAAAAATTGTGGTTTTATGCATTTCGAAACACGACAATATGTATAAGTATTGGGCTTTAGATCACAACAGTATAGTAGGCGCGACCAAGAAGCAAATCGCGGTCTTCCATATCTCAACATGTCGATTTAAACTTTACACCACACTGCTGGTAATTTTTATTATGTTAATAATTTTAAAATTTTAATTTAAATTGTTAGTTTATATTTAAAGTTTATTGGTTATATCAATGTTTTGTTTCAGTTAATTTTTGAATTTTTTTAAAAATCTTTTTTGACTTTGATATCCTACAATTGGTCAGACTTACCATATGTAAACATTGAATCTATTCTTAAATTTTGCTAATTCCAAAATTTGAAACCAAATTATCCGTTCTGTAACGTCTACAAAATACATATATTATTTGAAGTAGTAGATAAATTTAAAAAAATATACAAAAAAGAAATATACATATTAAAATTGCAATGCGATAGTTAAAATTAGTTTATTTTAGTTTGGAGAGAAAATAATTTGTCAAACAATCAAGTACGCTTATCGTACAGGTCTTCTGGTCAATCTGGTCAGGGTAACAGATAATATTGTTTGGGACGATAATATATTAATAATTATTATACATCATATTTACAGTAACTACTATTAGTGTGCTAAATTCCGTTACTGAAAATGTTATTTTTACTATTAAAGTATAGTTTGCTAATCATAGGATGTAGCAGTTTGCAGGTAATTTTTTTAATAATAATATACTGTTGTATTATACAATAACAGCATTATCCATACACTGAGAGAAATGAAAAGCTTTTGCAAATAAATGCTGATAAATGTCTTGTAATTTATTTGAATTAACTTTGCTCTATTCGGCACAAACTTAGTTTATATAATATGGAACACATACAATATCGGGTAATTTTGATGAAACCGAAAATAAATTTGATTGTTTTAATTTAATCCTGCAAAGTTTTATTTGTCTCAGGAAAATATAGAATTTAATGAAATCAACCGTAGGATTAAAGAAAATATTACAAAATATTTTATAAAATCAGATTTAATAGTAGAACTATATTGATATATTGTTAAAAAATGTATTTGTTCCAAATAAATCATTAAATTCGCTTCAACGATATGTTTTTCTTGTTTTTCTGCAGTATCATGCGTGTTGTATTACATGGGCATATTATTATGATGCAAATGGTTATATAACCACTTTTTGTTTTCGTATTTGAAACAAATTATTTTTACAAATGTATTGACAAATAAATTATGAAGACTATAGTAAATCGACGACAGACGTAGCAGAAAAAGTGTAAATGAACATTTTACTATTATTTAAAAATATAGTTTATATTGACAAAAATATTTGTGTTTTGTCTAAATTGAGCTTAGAGTAAATTAAATTACCAATAATTTTATATTAGTTGTAGAAAATGAGTACAATTTCCTTCGATAAAAATTAAGTGTTTTCCAGGTATGTAAAAAATATTTGTGTTGGATATGAAAATGAATTGTCAGTTTAAGCATCAATATCAATTATTATAATTTTGATAAAATGTTTCGCGATGACCATAAAAATTCAGGATTAACAACGCGGAATAGTAAAGAGCCATCAAAAGTAAAATTTAAAGTCTTGAATTTTTATGGTCATTGCTAGATTATTTATCAAAATTGGTATAGTACATAATTATTTTGATGTTTGAATTGATATTAGTAAATAACTTCTTGTTTTCGTATTTGAAACAAATTATTTTTACAAATGTATTGACAAATAAATTATGAAGATTATTTATATTTAACCAGAATATTCATTTAACTGATTCAAATAAATTAGCCAAATCTAGACTTTATTTGATTCAACATATGTTACCTGCATTTAGCCAAATATAAGTAGAAGTACATAGTATTTATTTGAAACAAATAAATTTTGCATTGGTTCTAATAAATCCTTTTTTTAATGTAATCACAATATTTTATTCGAAACAATTTTTTGTCTTTTGTTCAATTTTATTAATTTGTCACCAAAAATTCCAGATGTTTTTAAAAATTTTTGTATTGTAAAATTGAAACATAGAAAACACTACTTCTCAAGGTGCAACTAATAATATTAGCAATATTTATTCTAGTAATATTTTTATAATAATTATTATTAGAGATATTCAAAAAAATACTAAAAAGTGTTAATGAAAACTTTTTGATCGCAGGTTTTATCAAGTGATATTAATACAACCACGCAGAAAGTAGCACCACATTGTATATGGTATGGAGAGTGTAACACAAACATATTTTTAAAGCAAAATTGTCCCTACGATGGTCTTCCAAAACCAATAGACGGTGTAGGTCAAGCGATATTGTCAAAATGGTGCCCGGAACTTATGGTTGATAACGGCGATGGTGTTAAAACATGCTGCGATACTGCTCAAGCAAAAACATTTGATTCAAATATACAGTTAATAGTCGCATTTTTAGAAAATCGTCCATGTTGTTTGCGCAACTTTTTGAAATATGCTTGTGCGTTAGCTTGTTCTCCGGAACAGTCACGTTTTATAAATATTATCAAGACAGATACAAATTCAAATGGTTTGTTAGTAATTTAGAAAAGTAATGCAATATTAATACTTTTTTGACTTTTTATTATTGGTAGGTACTAAATACATAAGCGAAATCGATTATTATATTAGTAACGATTACATTTCTGGTGTGTTTAATTCGTGCCAAGAATTACCTGTACCTACTACCGGACAGGTGGTCTTCGATTTTCTGTGTGGTAGCTGGGGATCTGCCGAATGTACCCCCCGTAGGTGGTTTTCTTTTTTGGGAGACAACACAGAGAACGTTTTCTCGCCATTTCAAATAAGTTTCATCAATTCTTCAAAACCTATACATGATTTTGTACCGATGAATGCATCAATCGAAACATGTTATCCCAGTATAAACGTAAGTATATCTTTAGATTATATTTTAAAGCTTTTACCAAAAAAATAGTAAAGACAGATCCTTAGCTTTCTTAGTGTCAGTGGCAAATTTCTTTTACTAATTATATTTTTTAATTTTTAGATTGTGTAGTATACAAGGTGTTCTTGGCTTAAATGGTTAAACTTAATGTATAAATTTAGATAATCAATAGATAAGTGGTTTAAGTAGTGTAACTCGATATTAATCATATCAAAATTTTTAGCATAAACCAAAAAATGCACAAAACACTTTTTCGAAACTAAAATGTTTAAGTTATTGTTATTGTTATTGTGATAACTTAAACATTTTAGTTTCGAAAAAGTGTTTTGTGAATTTTTTGGTTTATGCTAAAAATTTTGATATGATATAAATTTAGAGCTTCCTAAATAGAAAATTAGAAATATAAAACTTGTTTCTAACATAGAGCTAGGATTTTATTATTGAATTATTTTATTGAAAGACATCGAAGTGATTGAAAGCACATCTTTCGAAGACATTTTTGCTAGTTTTGGGAACTTAAACTCGAAAACATTTTGTATATGTAAATAAATTGACTAGACAAATAATTTATAATTTTTAATTGGTTATAAAAAAAAACTAAATTAAATAATATTGGTAATTTTATTTTAATAAGATAAAGAAAGCAAAACTAAGCAAAAAGATTATGTAACTGATATAATATCATTATCAAACGTCAAAGTAACCTTGATAAACAAAAATAACAATTTAATATATTTAACGATTTCAAATATATAACTATTAAGAGCAATGTCCAGAACTATTTAAGTAATTTGTGTTTTCTGTAATTTTTTTTTTCAAAATGCTACAAATTTTTTAAATCGCTAGTTTCTCACAATATTGTTACAACTATTGTGCAAACATCAAGAAGTAAAATTGATTTACTTATTTGAATATAGCGTAAAATAAAAATTAAAGTTTGGACATTCCCGAATCTTATTTTTAATCTTGTAGAACATACTATTATTTGTAACTCACCGAGTTACTTCTTAATTACTACCTTTTCAAATTAAAAAGTTTAATTCGGTTACCAAAGTAAAGGCCAAGGATACGAAGGTTATATTATATTTTGATAACCTTTATACTTGTATTTAACTTACAAGAGATTTGTACATTTCAAAATGGGTGTTAATAAAGTGCTGTTGTTTTTAGCTTTAGCAATATGTGGAGCAAAGGGTGCAACGGTTGAATATACAATAATATTTCTAAATATTTTAAAATACAATTTCTTCCTCTAGGATTTCAATAAAACTACAACTACTGAACATTTAATTAGATACGAACTCAACAGATATGAACAACTACAAGAAAGCATTGAAAATGAGAAATTGAACGTAACTGTCCTATTTACGCAGACTCGTTTTGATGAAGATAGTGACTTCATACAATTTGATTCTGTTGGTTTTCAACCCCTTATAGCAAAAGTATGGTAATAAATGAAGCAGAGGTAATTTCAATAACGTTTTAATTAATTTCAGGAAAGTATCAGTAAATTGGACAAATTTGAGCCTTTAGATGAAAATAGTATTGATCTAATTTTTCAATTTGCTCACCGATTTAATTTTTCGGCAGTTGTAAGTCAAGAAAAATTTTCTAATGATGGTTCTATAATAAGTAAATGTATTTATGATGATGATTTAACGGTAATTTTATATTACTTTGCAAATACAAAAAAGTAACAATTTCTGTATCGTTTGTTTCAGATTTTATATGAAAATGGAACTTCCAATATGATTTTTAAAGATAGAGAAACTGCATCAGATGACGAAGAAGATATAGGAAGTTTCCTCCAGTTACTGAAAGATTATGAAATTCCAGTCAGTGTTCATAAAGTGTTATACAGCGAAGATGGTGAAGCTCTGAAAATTGATAACATGGAACAAACGCCCCGAAAGGTAAGAAGAAATAATATATCGGTTAAAATAATATACGACATATTGTTTTAAAGGTTAGAATTATGGAATCAAAAGATTTGAACGTAGACAAACAAATGAGAGTATCCGAAGCTCTAAAGCGAACAATCGTGATGAAAGAAGATCCAACCGATAGAATGAATCTTCTTTGCAAATATCTCGGAATTCAATATCCAAATACTGAATGGGAAGCTGTTATTGGAGGAGGACAACATTTTATTCAAAACTTTGGATACGTGAAATTGCTTTTGGAAGGAGACATCTATACAGTTTTCAAGACTACCAGTAACGACGATGAAACTGAAGATGATGATTAATGAATGTAAAAAGCTTCTTTGTGTTTTCAAATACTCAATTTTGAAAATTAATGAATAAATAATTGATGCCAACATGTTAAAATTTGTATATTTGTCAAAATAGAAATTTCATTACATAACACGAAGTAACTTAAAGTAATAATTACTGTTTGCATTTTGCCAGAAGTATAATAAAACGGTTTCGTGAAATATTAATTTGGTCACCACGGTATCAACACTTTGTGTTATCTGTTTATTATCATGGTGAAACTACACATTTGATAATGAATTAGTTTCTCGTGAGAACTATTTCAAACCATTTTTCTCATTAAAGATTTCTAAAAATAAGCATTAGCTTCCTCTTTGGAAACTTTCGGCATCAAATTACTGTTAATTTTTCTTCTAATCTACAAATTTCAGAGTAAATTATGTCCATTTTAGATTTGATTGCTGCAAAAAGTTTTTTTAATAATTATTATACAAAATTAATAATTGATTATAAATTTTCAATTTATTAATACATTTACATAAATGGTTATAGCAGTTAAATAACTCAATCATGAAATTTCTACATGGTTACCACGAAATGAAAGACAATATTACACCAGCATGTAGTCGAATAAAAAGCCTACTAATTAGAAACTTTTAATAAGCGCAACTAAAATTTAATAATCTTTTACACTTTTCAATTATTGGGCCCATCTATAAGTAAGCTGTAAAAATCTGAAACTTTAATGAGTGCATCTTTTTGTATGTCAATAACCTCCTGAAGTAAGGTTTTCCAATTTTCTGCAAAGTCTATCTTATTGTAACCAGGATTTTGAATTTTATTATACAAATCGCATGCCATTTTATGAAAACAAACACAACTTTCAATTACATGCTTGTGACTTTCCAATACCTGCCATTCAGACAATGCCATCATTGACTTATCATCATTTTGAACTTTCACTTCAGTATCTTCATCACTAGTTGCCGATTCTTCTTCATCGTATACATCAGCCTTTATTGTTCTGGGAGAAGAAGGAATAGATTCAGCTTTATACTCTTCTTCCGTTACTAAGAGTTCTTTAACTCTATCAGCATAACGTAATGTATTTAAAGTGTGCTCCCACGAGGCCAATCCAGGCGATATTAATGCAATCATGCAAGTTCTTGAATTTTCGCCAATAAATGAATCTCGCAATACTTGAGTCAATTTGCTTCCTCTAAACGGATAGTGAGCGTTCTTTCTTCCTAAAGCTCGAATACATTCTTTTAGAGCCAACAGAGACTTATTAATGTCAGCACCCTCTATACGAGTTTGTCTGTTAGATTTAGACGTATCTGCTCCACGTTCATTTCCAGCTAAATCAATCAAAGAAAATTTTCCTCTAAGTTTCTTTAAACCTCCAATTTGTCTAATTAATATTTGAAACACCGCATGAGAACGCGACGAGTTGGCGTTAGCTGAGGTTTGTCCAGACGTCCTCTCAAGACTACCTTTTTGAATTAATTCCAAAACGTTTTCTACATTACCTACACTTCTTTCGGTTAAACCAACAACTTGCACAATTTGTTTTCCATCTTCCAAAACACGTAATCGTTTCTTTTTGGCCAACAAATCAAATACCAGTTTGCCATAAATTTCAAAGAAACTAGCCGACACTACGTAGTTCATTTTTCGGTAGCAAGGTTCATTTAGATAGTTAAATACATCTCTCGCGACTAAACCATAAATGCCATTGGTAAAGTTTTGATTTTTGCCTCGAAATTCACCGCCCATGGTGTGAGTTTTACCCGATCCGGTCTGTCCGTATGCAAAGCAAGTGGCCATGCCACCGTCAAAAATTGTTTTTATCAAGGGTTGTGCAGTAAATTTGTAAACAGTTTCGTTAGTTGACGTTTCATCAAATACATAGTCAAAACGAAACTGTTGATTTTCCAAGTATTTTGTTAGGTCGACCTTGTTTTTTGGTTCGTGAAGTATTAATCTTTCACGAGTTGGGATTGTAACCACGTCTACTTGACGAATCTGTATTTCTTTTTCATTTAATGGACGTTTTCTAACACAGACCGTTATTTGATTTTCAATGACCGGATCTGTTTGACGTAAAGGACGAAATTCTAACTTTTCTCGATATTCCCTTATCATGGTCGAAAACTCCCAATACGGATTTCCCTTTTCTTCCTTCATGATGGCTTGCTTAATAGCTTTCTCAGTCGCTTGGCGTTGCCTGCGCTCGTCACGATTTTTTGCAATCATAGCTACTTCCCTGACTGCTTTCGATTTGGGTTTATTAGATTTATCAAAACAATTGATGGTGGCGCGACGAAAAGAGAATTGTCTTTTTAAAAAGTTATTTGGAGAACGAGATGATGAAGACCGTGGAGTGTTTATAGCTAAAACAGTATTTTAGTTAAGCGTAATAGTTTAATTTAATTTAATTTACCCGAAGTTGTTTTGGATTTATTTTCAGTCCACCTGGATAAACCGTCTTTTGACGGCGAATGTTTTAAAGATTCCTCGTCACTAATATTTTCGTCTAATGAATTTGTGCTCATGTTGCCATTCCCACGAGCATTAACTACCATAGTGAACATTTTTACATTGGTGACAAATTAAGATTGTCAGTTTCCGTTAAATTTTGAACCAAACTGACAGTCATAGTTATGACGATTTTGCATTTCTGTAATAATAAAAATCGCCTCAAAAAATTGTCAAAACAAGTAACAATAAATTAAACAAATTGATTTTCATAAATTACTACTTACAATAAATTAAAATTTCTATGTTATGAACATTTAACATGGAAATTTTTGTTATTGTTTTCCTAACTTTGTAAAATTTTCAAATTAATTCTAGAAACATAGCTTTTATATGAATTAAAATCTTTATATAAAAAAAAGTTTTCTGTAAAAAAATTTGAAACTGTTTGAGGTTAAAGACCTGGTTGCTATCGAATTGTATTAGTAAACAACGGGATTACCTTTACAATTTAAAAAAAACTAATACAAAAAATTTTAATATTACCCTATGAAGAAAGACTAATTTAGAACGATTTTTAGTCTACTTTGTTGTGAATACCGGCAAAATTAATCACTAAAAGACGCAAAAAGGTATTTAGCGAAAATCCTATTTACAGAGTACAAGAAACTTAAAACGTAGGGGTATTATTGACCAAACTTTGACGTTTGCCCATTGTCAGTTTCCTCTTTAATAAGCAACCTTAGAAAAGCATTGTCTACTTGACAGATTTTGTAAGACGATTTTGCTGTTTTATAAAGATTAAAACCTTCACCGTGTACTTTAAAATTCCTTTTTTACTTTATAATATAATTTTCTGAACTCCATCAACTATTACGTATCAACCCTAGTAAATAATTAAGGTAAGTGTGTTATTTTAAATCAAGAATAAAATAAATTTATGCAAAGCAAAAAATATTATAGTGTCATTTTTTAATTATGCTTATTTAATATGTAATTAAGTAAGAGTAAGAAGTACTTTCGGAATGAAACCAATATAGCCACAGAAGAAAAATACCAATTATATTTCGGAAAATATTCTCTACGTGCTAATTATGTATTTACTAACAATAATTTTCTATAAAAATAATAGTTTTACTGGCATGGGTCATGCGTAATATGGGTCATTCCACGTCCGGTTATGAAAAAAAAATATTTTCTTTATTTTATTAAATAGAAAATAACGCAAACACTTTGGAAAGAGCAATAAAAATATTATTTAAGATAAATGCTTAGATTTAGTTTTAAATGGGCTTTCGGTCTCAATCCACCACCGTGGTGGAGTTATTAGCAAAATATTTGCAAAGAGGACTGATTGTGGACAACTTTTGCATGTTTTCTCTTATTTTAAATTTTTTGTAAATTTGATGTCAATCGTTAGAGCTTTCTTTAAGTTCCAATTAGTTATATTTATCATCCAAATCACTGACCTATTAACTAAATTTCTTAGAAACATTTTTTGACCCTGTTGCTCAGACAATTCGAATTTTTAAGTAAAATAATATAAATATTATAAAAGTATAATTTTTTAACTTGTATTATTTTAGTTTAAATCGGGAACATACATTATCAATTACAATATCAATAACAATTAAGGGAATAAGATAACAATTGTTAAATTGAGTAACTGAATTTTAATAAGTGAGAGGTCAAAATATTGACAATTTAGCAATTAGCAGATCAAGACAATACAAGTAACGTTGGTAGGCGATAAATTGAAATAATTTTTGAACTATGATATTCGGATGATATTCGGTTAAGTTCTTTTGAAATTACGAGATTCAAAACACTGGGAGTTTTACGGTGAATAATTTAATTTAATTTACGCAAGAGAGATTTAAAGTGAAATTGTAACTTTAAACACAAAAACCAATTTGAATTCCCACGTAAAAATTTGTAAGTTGGTGAACATAAATAGCCTGATATAGCGAAGTGCAAAACCAACATTACAAATTTTTGAGTAAGGGTGAGTGCCCTTACAAAAAGTTTTAAATTGTTGATGCCGAAAAATAGTTGATATTGGTTTGATGTGAGAAGTAAAATTTTGTTTAATTTGCGTAATATATTATGTAGCATAAATTGAAGCTATTACATTTAAAAGTTACTCTAATGTTTTATTTAATAATTGTAGATTATGAATAAAATAAAATTGTAATATTCTAATATTGAAAACCAAAACGGTGTCTTTAATTTTACTGTATGAACTTTTAATAAAATTTAATTTTTAACAAAATTTAGACTTTCGCAGACCGTAAGGATGAAACCCCAAAATTAATAGAAAACACTGCTGTATGTATTTCTAATTATTGCTTAGTATTTTATTGATAAGCATTTCCAATAAATTATCAGATAAGTAAATGTACTACAATAATTTACTTTTGTTCCAAATAAAATTTGTTATATGTTTTCAAATGTAGAAAATGGTATAATATTAATAAAGATTACTTACTGTTTATAAAGAGCAAAAGTAGAACTTTTTTGTCGTTAAAATAAGCAAACTAAACAAAATGTTAAAATAATAAATTTTAACTGTTAAGTAAAGAATACATACTTACATAGAAAAATAATATTTAAAAAATTATAAAAAATTCATTTTTAATTAGCATTTAACAGGTTTGGGCTTAGAATATTTGAATAAGCAAGAAAAATAAAAATGAAAATTGATAAAAAAAATCTTTAAATACTGACCACACTATCCACTTAAAAAATTCATTTTGTAGGTTCTCTTTCTATTTTTGTGGTTAGTCAGTAAGATTGACTGACGAGTGAAACTAGTTTGACAATTTCAGCCATAAAAGGAAGATAGCCATAGCCATAGAAGAAAGAACGAAAATTAGGAAGAACATGCACTTTAAGGTCCATTTGTATAGATTCGAGTCAAAGTTAATCTAGATTATCACAGTTTTTAGCCGCTTTTATTGGATGAACAGTCAGTTAAACCTAAATTAACTCTGACCCGAGGTTTGTACAATTGATCCTTAAGGTATCTCACTATAAACTCCTATTTGTAAAAGAATTTTTGTGAAGAAATCTTGAAAAAATTATTTATTTTACAGGATAGAGGTTTCGCACATATGTTTCAACTAACACCACAATTTTTTTAGCTCAGGTCGGAAAACATTCATTTGATCAGGTTGACTGGATTGCTGCTCTAGAATATACGAATTAATTTGCTTTTAATCTAATGAGCGTAGTTACGATTCGCAAAATCGACTGTAATTTAATAATTCAAATAAATAAATTGCGTTAATCAAACGATCTATCAAAGATAAGGACTTCTTTATAATATAACATATCCAAATATTTGACATCGATCATTGGCAGAGGCAGCCGGCTGCTACATTATGAACATATTGTGTTACAAAACACACATGGCTTGACAAAAATGTGGATTTTATAATTAAAATAATAAATAACACATACTATTTTTTTTAAATGTAAAAATCTTTTGTGTAAATGTAATAATTTTCACAAAACTGTACAGAGCGCTAAACTATTTGAATTTTAACTGTATTTAAAGTGAAAATTACATTTAAAAATATTAATAATACATTAATTCACACACTTAAATAAAAAAAGTTGAAACAGATAAAAAAATTAATATAAAAAAAATATTAAAAATTCAGATTAAATTACTAAACTAACAACTATGAAAATCTAAATATACCAAATCGAAATCGACAGACAATATTACAATTTTAACAAAAAGATAGAGGGTACCAATAAAGTAATTTATGTTTTATGTAAACATTTATGTAAACATATATTTATGTTTGACAATTAAATAGCAAAGTTTAATTGTAAAACTAATTATTAAATTTAATTTAAAGTATTACTTCTACCGTTGGTATCTAGCGGCACTAAAGTAGTACTTTAGCCATCTTATCCGTTGTCAAAACTGTGATAAAAATTTTTTTTTGCAAAATTGCAAAAAATTAATAATTTAATTTAATTAGATATAAATTCCGATTTTTAATGTTGCTTGGCAGTAACAGTACTTTTTATTTTGCACTACCTGTATGTAATCTATAATAAAATATTTCGTACTTTTGCAATTATTACAATAACTCAAATAAGTGCTTGGTATCCAAATTGTCACTAATCTGGGATTGCGTCAAAAAAAAATTAAATATAATTTTTGAGCATAAGTAGATAAATAAAAATAAATGCTAAAAATTAATCTCAACGTGGCTTAGCATTCGACATATTACGTTGAGTTTTATTCTGAACTATTTGGTTTGTTTTTATCAACAGAATACAGAATTTTTGTTGTGAATTTTTTACTCAATTTTTTTATATTAGTTAATTATAGACGATTATAATAATTTATTATTTATATAAAAGAAATTTTTGATTTTACCACCTTAAAGCGCCATCTTTATTGTTCATCGATCTTTGAAGAATTAACCGAAGTAGTTTTTATATTTCTGTGTAGAACTCTAGCTACATTATCTACATAGAATTATTCTTAGTGGGAATGTTCGTTTCTTGACTTAACGAAAACCTGTATTGGCTTTTGTACAACAGATGGGGCTGTAAGTTATTTCAATACCATGCTGAAACCCATAAAGTAGAAGTATTTCACAAAATACATAATATATTATTTAACAATAATAAATTATTATTAAATTTTATTTTACGGATTTAACTGCAATAATTTATATTTACAGATTTAGTATTATGTAGATGATTAATATTATACTAAAGCTCAAAATTATTAAAAATATTTATATAATAAAATGTTATTATAAAATAATAATAACTACGATGACGTTTTTCGCTGTTTCTGTTTTTCATCATTTAGGTGTAATCGGTTAAATCACTATTAAAAAAACAAAATACTGAGTGGTTAAATTGTCAAATTTTCTTTATATTAAAATATCCATAAAATAATCTAAGTCACCAGTGGCAAATATAATTTATCGAAAATAGTAAAAATAGTTGTTATAATGTAGTAAAAATTCATAACATTCATTCATTGTTTCAGACAAATCTAATAAAATAATAATTAAATTTAAGTAATATTAACTTGTTTTATTTTATAACTAATAAAAGCTCACACCTCGACACTGAAAAGTAAAAGAGGTGTGATGATGACAAAAGTTCTCTCACTTCATTGAATTGCAGAAAATATTGAAAATTTAGTTGATATATTTCCGTCAGTCTCGTTCACTCAATATAATCTTCTTATGTAGTTCAATAATTTTAAAACTTTAAACTAATTAAATGATACTTCTAGTTGATCACAATGCTGCACATATGTATATAGTTTGGTGTAACTAGAAGCAAGGGATGGATTTTTATCTAATAATATTGATTTATTTGTGCCGTGGTTTAAATTCCACGTTGAGGTTGTTATAGTCTGAAAATAAAAATTGTGGACTTGTTACACAGCTAAGCATTAATTATGACTATTGTTTAGCAGGTTAACCCTAATTACAGTATCATGAAAGTGTTTAACAACTAAAACTTGGAATTTCCCGAAAACTTTAAAACACAATCAACTTGATATCGTACCCTCTAACGTCATTTCACACTGTTTTTATAATCATCGCACTTTAAAATCAAACGGCAATATTTTCCTTGATGTTATTTTATTAATTGGGTATTTATTCGACCGCAGTATGAATGATACACAAGTCGAATGTTGATTATAAATAATAATGTAAACATTTTTTTATTTATCTGCCTAATTAAAAATAAAGCATTTTATTAAGCCAGCAAAACATTTATATAATCAGATGGCCGATCTTCTCAAACTCAAAATTTACAAATTATTATAAGGTAAATCGTTAATTTAGCTAGTAATTGATTACGACAATAAGAACTCAAGATCATTTTAAAAAATAAGAATTTAAACAATATATTTATTTTAAGATACTGTGATAACTATTTAGGAAATTAAACTAGAAATTCTAGATTTATTATGGAAAATATTTACCAATAACTACATACTGCATAAAACCTTCTGGATTTTAAACTTTTGAAAATATATTTACCTACCTAAAATCATGTTATTAAAGGTCTTTGTAAATCGTTCATTAATTTTATCAACATTATAATGATTGTTCCTAAAAATTTTCGAAGTGTATGATTTTTTATTTGAATTTGTATAAACAAATAATTTTGTATCGGAGAAAATTGATACACTTGCAGGTTTTGAAAATTGGGTTTATACCTATAAAATAAATATTTATAAATTTACTAAAAGTTAACCATTTAACTAATTAATTTAATTTATATTAACCTTTTAACTGGGTTACGCAATTATATTTTAATTATAATCAAATAAAGAAAAATATTTGAAACGTTAGCTAAATCGGATGAATGTAAATAAGCAGGAAACACCTAGTGGCAACAGAAAAAAATTAACCTAGTTATATATATTAACCGTTAACATTGACAATATTTATTTACGTGTTCTTATTATTGTTATAAAGGGGGTTAACCCGTTAGGGTTCTTAATGCTAATCTAAGGGGGTTGGATCAAAGGTATGTTCGGTTTACCTTGGTGGTGAAAGGCGAAAAGCAATAAATTAGACCCCAACTTTGCTAGAAATGGAGCAACAGCTTGAACTGGTCAATTTCCTTACCGAATTGTAAGATCGATTTTATTAATCTTCTTTTAATTTTAATCAAGAGTTTAGAAAATTTTAAAAAGCTTTATTATGTTCTCGATTGCTTGCTGAATTTAATGTTGCTTTTATATTGTTAATTCAGGCTTCAACACAAAGATGTTTTTTGTTGCACAGTATGTGAATAGCTTTTATGAACAAAATGATCTTAGATCGGTATAGATAAGTCCTTTTATGGGCTAAACATTATCGCCATTATGTAGTTTTAAGAGACTCAAAGTTATTAAAAAATGTCTCCGCTTTTATTGAAAGCAAACGTTGGCGATTCAATCACTTTTATCTTAAATCGGTAAACATAAAAAAATATGTTTTTTATAAAATCTTTATAATGCTATAGTAAAATTGAAACGCCTATCTAGATTTCTACTTAAGCATCAATAAAATAAAAATCTATTGAGAATTTGAACATATTACAGGAACTCACTTAAAATTTTTCTATTTATAATAAAAACTCTCGTATTCCTTTTTGTGTAGTTTAATCTGATTTCATGCACAATTGCTAACAATCTCTTATTTCCAGATTTAGCATTTTATCCTGTTATTCGATAACTTAAATAGGATTTAGTAGAGAAATATATTATTTGTTATTAGGCTTATTTACACAAATATAATTTTTTCAGCATCGTTAAAACTACAATATAAATTTTCGTTCAGCGGTGTAAATATTTTTATTCGACTTCAAAGGTTGAATTTGATTAATTCTGTTTCTGATATAACTAAGTAATTTTACTTCGTTATAAGCTTAAGGTTAGAATTACATAGGAAAAGGAAAAGTTCAGATTCTTTGATAGTCTTTCAAAAGAGATATTAAGCCTCTAAGTAGAAGATAATACTAGTATCTTATTTCCTAAAAACTGGAGCTTTAAGGTAATGATACCTTGAGAAATCCCTATTTTACTATATTAAAGTTCTAACAAAAAAGTTACCCTATACAGTACCGTATTTATCCATAATTCAACCATGGGAAACACTATGGAATAAATAAGTAGATAGGTAGACATTACTAAAACATAAACGCAAAATTTATTTATTCGTAACTTTTCATTTTAGAAAACTAATTATTAGTAGCATCATTACGTAGTTGCACCTAGAAATAACTTGAAGAAAACTAAATTTTTGCTAAAATCTTTTATTTTAATGTCACAAAAGTTTTCTATATCAGGTTTTCTATAATAGTTTTAAAATCACAATTTCTTAAGTTGGCCGTATTATGTTTTATCGTTAACACAAAATAGGCCAGTAGTATGTAGATAAAGTTATGCATAAAAGTTTTGAAAGAAATATTCTAGTTTCTGAGATATTCCCGTTTTTTATTGATTTTTGCCTAAAAAATCGTAGTTTTTGATATAGTTTTTTTCCTGACAAATATAGTCTGTTTTTTTTAAGAAAAATATTGGAATTTGTACTAAAGCAACGACCTTCAAAAATGTAAACCAATGAAATTGTTTTGAAGTTAGACGGTATTACAATAACGAAATTTTTGCGATTGAAGTGCTATGCGTGCTGCCTCAACTGAACCGGATAAAGTCATAAATAAGATAGATGTGAACAGAGTTAAACGTAATATCGAATAGACGTAGTTATTTGGTTATAACATTTCGCTTTTTTGTAGTGAATATTTAACATTACTATAAGATTAAGTACTATCTAAATTATTTGAAGTTTTCCGGTGTAAATTAGACTTTGTAAACAACGCGCCACCTATATTTTTCATATCTTAGATCGACTATAGGTAAAACTAGATTTAATGAACTACACATCTATGTACTATAGAACAACTTAGTAGCTATAATATGGTTTTAGCTATTTAGTTTTAGTTATGACCCTTGTTTTGCTATTTATAAAATTTTTGCAAATAACTTAATTTCGGTGCATCGCAACGCATCGCAAGCAAAATGTTAATCTTAACGATTAAAACTGGAATATCTCAAAGAAAGATTTACGAGATAAGTGAAATTCACCATTAAACACAAGAAATGTGAATCAATACAATCAATATAAATTAAAGATGCGTTAGACGTGTCTTGTATATAAATTGGAGAAATCCGACACGTTTCGTGTTTTATTTAACAATAATTAGGTATTCAAAATACAATAAAAAAATTTTAATATTATTTTATTAATTTATTTAATTCCACGTCTTTCAATTTCCATGAGTAGGTAGAGTAGGTAATAAAATAGATCTGCTTTTTCTTTTGGAACTTATTTTTCTTTCAAAACTGTTTTTTTAAATGACATTTCAAGCAAAAATTTTTAATAATTAATAGAATGGAAGAAAATCACCACCAAAATTAAGGAAAAAGAATGATGCACTCGCATGTATGCAAAAACTCGGAAGTTAAACGTTTTTTTGTTCTAACAGATTCACACACACTTTTGCATTACATTACTGGTCATAAAAAATCTAGTTTATTGGCGGCAGAGAATATAGTTTGTTGATAAATTGAAGAAGTATCCCAGGCATAACAATTCATATTCTCGGTAACAAATCAAAAATTTGAATAGTTTGATTCGTACCTACTTGGGAGATATTTTAAAGTAAAGAATCGGACTTATATTTGACTGTTTATGGCGAATTTCAAGAATTGACGGTCGAGTAAAAGAAGTAAGATAGTTTACAGAAGTCACAAGGTGGACATTTGCTCTGAATAAAACATGCTATTTTTGCTTAAATCCTTAAAAAAATAATTTTTTCACAAAATTAATGTTTATGAAGAGAATAAAATTTCTTATTTCAATAAAATTTTGAGGTTTAATAATAGAAATTGCATTATTTTGTCAGAGTAAGAGTGATCTTTAATCTTAATAAAACATTAACACCCTATCATACTTTTTGAATATTAAAAGAAAATATTTTATATTTAATTCCCAATACCGCACCGCTGGTTTAAGTCGTAGAAATATTACACAATTTTTCTAAAACCTATAAAAAATATTATAAATTAAAAATTAGCTCAAATGTGTCTGAGGCTTGCTAAATATTAAGCTTCGTCCAATTTTATCACAAATTGATCGAAATACGTTTTCTTTAAGAGACAGTTCCCTTTTACCCTTTTGTAAAAGATAAATTTAAAAGTGAATTTGTTGCGATTTGCTCGAAAGGTAAGAGCCCCATAAAATAATGGTAAATATAATTAACAATTAACTTATAAAAACTTAAAAGACAATTAAATTCTCTGTAAACTTGGTTATTTTTATTCCTTTGTGCAGTTCTAGGTTAAATATTGCTTATGTTAAGGCTATTTGTTATTAAAAAAGAGCGTTATTATTATAATATTGGTGATTTACTAAATTGTGTTCTAACGAAAATATTCAGCAACTAAAACAAGCGAATGAAAAAAATTGATTAAAAAATTTGCTAACATTGAAGTGCAGATGAAGCAATTTTTACCTGCATCTTGACCGCAGGTGATATCTGGCTATAAAAGCAGGAAATAAAAACTGTTTGTGAAAAATTTAGAAAAAAAGAGCATTGAGAGAAAAATAAATCAAAGGTTAAAGAGTTCCCCAATAGCTAACATAGTACTTATTGCTACTGGTTAAGTAAACCAATCAAAAACAGTATAAAACACAAAATTGATCAGACAGTACATAAAGGTATTAAATTAGATAATTTGGAGGAATGTGACATCTTGAAAGAAAATTATCCAAAATATGCTCATTTCAAATGGGTCTTCATGAATATATGTACGTAGTTGTAAAATATCAAAGTTGCAACATAATTCAATTGTAGAAAAAACCTGAATATTGAGTGTGAAATCATTGATTAAATCAAAAGAAGAAAGCGCAAGTATGGTATAGCAATCTAAATCTTATAGATGTGTTTGGAAATAGATTTGTGCCGGAAGACAAACAAAATTAGTAATGGTCAAGTTCAGGAGCTAGCTCACTTGGTCTGGAATCTCCGATATGCATATTTGTCAATTTGTACTTGGATAATCTAGATTCTTATTTGAGCGATTTGTCCAAATTAATTTTTGGATTATAGTAAAAAATATGAACAATAAAACTAATGATTTTTTACACGCAACATATTTTCTAATGTTATTAAAACTAAATGGAACTTTTTAAAATTTTTTGATTTTGAATGCAACGATTCCACTTTTACTAAAAACAGTTGATGGCAATCTCACATTACGTGTATCACATACCTCGTATTTGATTTTTTGACAAGGAATTGACAGATCTCTTCAGGTATAAACAAGATCAAAACCATCACAAAAGCTAAAAACGCATGAATAAAATTTTCAATTCCTGAATATCTGTCAAATTTTGATATTTCCTAGTTATTATGTAAAGTAAATCCTTAGTTATCATAACTGTCGGCATTTTTGATCTTACAGCTGCAGAAGATCGTCCTAGCACACTTTAGTTGTATTTTTATTTGTAAAGCATTTTTTATTCCTCGTGCTAATAACGGTTTCGAAAAAGTGACAGCTAAATTTTAATTAGGTTACTTAAAAGTTAGACAACTTTTTCATCCTAGGTAATTTATTTATTTTCCATTCAATTTTAAATAAGAGATTTGAAAAGTATCAAAAATGTATTAGGACCGAACAGTATAAATAGGTTATTGTGTAGCTTTCAATTTGTGTCTGAATTGCGTTCACGAATACAACAAACCGGAAGCCAAAAGGTGGCTAAAAGGATGAATGAAATTATTACACAAATGTCAAAAGCTTCTTATTAAAGACAAACTTACACCAGGAGAAAATGTTAATGTACGAATACCAACAGAAAGAATATCTCGAAATAAGTGGCATTAAAAAATGCATTTTCTGGTTGGTATATTAAATTCGTTACAGCAATTTTTTTGCAGTAATCCATAACATAATTTTTAATACTTCAAAATTCTAAAGCAGTTTTGATGTGGTTTGAACACTGCTTTATAAAGCTTTAAAAACTTGAAATATAACTGTCAGATTAAAATCTTGTAAAACCAGTGTATCAAAGTAGCACTGAATGATAAAATAGAATAAAGCGGAAGGGTGTGATGGGCTTTTATATGGTTGGCAGTTCTGTGGGCTGTGGATATCTTGTGTGATATATTCTAAAGACGAACTTTTTGAAAACCCTTTGTTGAGACCTTGTTGCACCTTTTTACGTCTTTTTGATCACATTCGTTATTCTTTTAGAAGCTTAGTTTATTTTGATGGGTTAATAAATATATAATTGAAGCAACAAAGAAAACTGATACAATGAAGTTCCAGTGGTAAAAAATACTGGATCACAGGACATTCTTTGGGGTTGAAAATATTATGTTAATTTTGAAATAAAACGTAATGATCAAGTAATATAAAATAAATATGGTTTGAAAGTTTTGAAATGGCCGTGCATAATAGGCACTCATGTTCTTTGGAGTTTTAAGCTTCCTGTGCCACCCACTGGTTTTGTGACATGACAAATGGTATACTTAACGTCTTCATACTAAATTTTCAATCCTAAGTATAGAATTCAGTTGTTAAAAGGCCTTATTATAGTTTACATAAAGTTCAAAATATATAATATGGCCATGAAATTACACAAAAATATACAAGCGATTTTTGACGCTACATTAAGGTTAACACTTTATTTTGCTTTTCTAAAAGACGACCGTAATAGACAATTGTAAATATGTACTACTACTTTCTCTTTTTCAAAAAAATTATAAGTTACCTAGATAATTATTTTTCATAATATAACTGTCACCTATTTCACATTTTATATTAATTTTTAATGGGGTGTACGAAATAAAAGGTGATAAATTAGAGTTATTAAAGCTGCCCTAACGCAGCAAACTGAAATATCTTTGCTAATGAAAGTACAAAAATGAATATCTTTAAATTTTTAGAATGGATTAGGTGAGGGACTTTTTTCATTTTCTGCGTTATCGTTTTGTATATACTACATAATTTAAAAATCTTGATATTGGAAAGTGGTTCACAAGGCAATAACTGAACTTCTGCAGAAATAGCACAAAATACCGTTTATTATGTTATAGAATTTTGAAAGTTAGCCAAAAATGTAAGAAGTCATGTAATAAAAGATTGAAAGGGTTGGTCCCGTTATAGTAATATTTAGAAAGTAACAGTTAAAAGTGTAACCCTTTTCTGACAAAAGTGAAAGTCGTAAATTCAAGCAAAACGTAACATTTTACAATCTTGTCATCTCCCGTTAGCTATATTATGTACCAATGCTTTGATTGTACGAAATAACTCTTTAGTTAATTTTCCAAAAATTTACGGTAAACTCGACTTTCCTCTTTGTTCATTTATCGTGACAATAAATAATTGATCTTTAGTGCAACAAGGCGATGATTTAAATTTACAGACACATTCGTCAATGTGCCAACTACTAAAATCGGTTAGTAATGACCACAGGTAAGACAGTGAAAACATCAAATGTCTGCAGATGGCGACTGATACGGAATTACTCTATCCATGTCTGTCAAAAGCCATATTGTTATCTCACTTTGGTGATTCTTAACCGAATACGCTACCGCTCCATTTTTCAACTATCATTCAACTAACATTTGCAATAAATTATGCAATGCAAACGTCCGCTTTAGAGTAAATTTCTTCCGAATTAAAAAAGTATCTTTGAGAGCTGTCTCACGTCATAATGCTACTAGACGATTGTAAATTCTTGTGGCTCTAACACAACGCCTCAAAACCAAACTAGCTCGTTAATTTTGGTCGTTTTGAAAAGACTTTAAACCAACTGCTGGTCATTACAACCAAAAGTATACCGCTCTTTTCTCTGAAACTCCAATTGTTTATTTTATGGACGAACAAGCTGCACGTAGAGCACGTGTTCCGGCTGAAAAGTTGCACAAAAAAATGAATTATAGAAATTTATAGTCCCGAAAACGATCAATTTGCAAGATTCCGTTCAAGTGTTATATTACATGAACTTGATTACTTTAGTTAAGTGCTTGTGATTTTCTGAAGGGTGGAAGTGCTATAGTAACTCGCCAAGGGTCGTGTGATAGCCTAAGGTGTCTATTAGATACCTAACTACTCTAATATAACTTCTAATAGGTCTATATGGGCGTTGCAAACAGAATGTGCTCTATTATTGCAATCAACGACTTCTATTAAAGTTTTGATTAGTTTTAGAGAATTTCCCAAATAATTCGTGACATTTTTTGTGCAATAACTATAAAATTATTTACGGTCAATATAATCATTAAATGTAGTTTACAAGAGGTAGAAGGTCATTAAGAATGATGTTGTAAATTAAGTGGACAATAAGCAGGAGAGTTGATATATTTACGAACCATCATTTGGTCTTTTCTGTATAGAAACGAACAATTAGTCTTTGGTTAGTGTTCGGTTTTGTCATTCAAACTTCAAGAAAATGTTCTTCTTCTTAAAATAAATGGCCATGATGATGATCTATTTCGTTTCACATTTTGAGGTTTACCCAGAAATGAGTTGTTACGGTTCAATATTTTGCATGCAGTTTTGTCGTATAAGCTTTTAATTTAAAATTACAAGTTTAGTTGATATACATTTCGTTTGAGAGATAAATTCTTGGTCACATAATCCCTACAAAAGAGGCTATAGTTTGCAATAACTACCCCTAGATAAGAACAAACGTACCGAGTAGCCCTCCCATATCAAAGCGCTATTATATCCATTTTCCTTGCAATTGTATTACAAACTTATGCGCTTTCCTTGTCTCACTTGTTTACTTTCTTATACAAACTTGTACGATTGAACCAAATTTAAATGCATCGTAAAGCTTATCTGTGTCCATTTCACTACAAGTGACCCCAGATTAAGGTTGTATGGATTATATGACCTCCTCTATTTTATTTTATTTTGATTCTTATTTTATTTGGTGGAAGAATTGCTATATTGCTTGCGTTTAAATCGGTTTCGTTTCAGTAGTTTAATGTAAGAATAAAAAATTTTTTGTTAACACAGTAAAACAATTATTTGAAAAACAAAATCCCAACTTCTGCATGAACTCTTTCAATTTTTCCTCTTAGGAAGTTAGGATATTAAAAGTTACGTTGTGAATTATTACCAAGGATTTTGTTTTAAGAAATTGGATTGCTTATTTATGTTACTACCGTTTTGGTGGTCTTCTTGGTAGCTAAAACCGAAACTCAGAAATACCCACAATTATTGTCCGTAGGAATAACCATTTTTTCCTTCTTTGACGTTAATTTATACTTTCTAATATGAATATTTCTTTTAAATTAATTTTTGATTAATTTTTAATACCCCATTCGTTATAAAATTTTTTCTAACCTTCTTGTAGCATAGAAAAAACCAGCGTAATTATTATTATTTTTGAAATTAGGTAAAACAAAAATTTTATTCTATCAAACCTTGCAGCGGCCATCAGTGTTGTAGTTACTATAGTGATCAATCGTCGACGCTATGGTAGCCAGCTTGAGCCTTGGAAGAGTCTCACTGTTTTCTTATGAGTTATGACTATCTCCGTACTTTGAAATGCACGTGAATCCGGCGTTCTCCTAGTTTGTTACATATCAAAAAGGGTAAAATCCACCTTGGTCACTTGTGTAATTCCTGGCTTTCTAGAGGCTTTGAAACCTAACAGGAAAATCGGACCTCTGATAAACATCTACATTGTGTAGATTTAATTTAGAAACTGATGGCTTTCCGTGTGTGGTAGGTCTTTTGATGGCTCAACTGCTAAAATGTAAAAATTATATTAAAATTTAAATAAGAAAAGTAAATTAAATTGGTTTACTAATACGATTACAAATTATTTGTTCACAATTTACACAGAAAAAGTAGATAAATGCTGACTAAACTTAGTGATTTTAAAGTTAATTACGAAATATAGTTCCAAATTTTATGGCCGAAGAGTTATTACTAAATTTAGCATTGTTTACTGTTTATGTCGGGTACTAATTCGAATCTTAGATACCACCAAACAATTTACTAAGATAATAAAAAATAATTTTGAGATATGATGTTATGATTTGTATTCTACATTAAATTGTAGGTTTTGCCGGATCTTCATTGTTTCCATGACAACAAACACATAAATTTGCGCCAATCCAATAGAAAAAACTAATTTAATGAAAGATGCAAGCTCTTGCAAGCAAAGTAATAAAATGCTTGTACTAAATCTAAAAGTGCAATCTTGAACAACTATTTTTGAGGTAATTTACGCAGTATTTGCTTAATAAATCTTGCTTTGTTTTTTGAAATTCTGAAGTTCTTGACTCGTAATCCTATAATTTTGTTTGAGGTTTAGGTCTGTTGAATGGTTTGGCGATTATTTAACGGCTGTTCATCAAAGCTGCTAAAAATTTTACATAGATTAAAATTTACTGAATAAAATATTTTTCTTCTGATAATTTCACAGACATTAAAAAATAAGATAATAAATGTTAACATATAATAAAACTTTAATTAGGTTTGTTGAATCTACAGAGCTCAATTTAACATGTCTTTTGCGTGATACCTTAGGAGTGGATCTTTACATCCTTGTAAATTTCTGCATGGATTTCTTGCCTGAGCTGGAGTTCCACTCACATCGAGACTCCCTAGTCTATGTTAAGGCTAAAGCATTTATCCTAAACGTCCGCTCCTGAAAAGAAGCAGCGGCTATAACGCATTCCCCACCCCCCTCCCACCCCGTCAAAACCATTAATTTAGTATAATGCCTAATTACAGATTACAAGCTTACAATGCCAGTTAGATTAAGATCTAGTTTACAAAACATCTTACCAATATCCTCACGATTCAATTAAAAATTTCTCAGTTTGTACGTTATTACGGTACTTGTTACATCTAAAAATTCATAAAATCAATCAGATCAATTTAGTTGTAAAAATCAAACATTTTGTAAAAGCAATGGATTGCAATGGGAGTGAATTTTTGTATCTAAAAGAAAAATTCCTCAAAATAAGTGATGAAAAGATAAAAGAAAGTATTTCCGTAGAACCTCTAATCAGGGAGTTAATAAAAGACTCGGTATTTGTAGAAAAATTGAGCGATTTAGAAAAACCAGCATAAAAAATTTTTAAGAATGTTATTGCAAATTTTTTGGGTAACCATAAGAGTGTGAGAGCTACAGAGAGTTAGTTAGCGAGCTATTGTTGGCTTATCAAGCATTAGGTTGCAACGTGTCGCTCAAGAATAATTTTTTAGACTCAGATTCAGATTTTTTTTCTCATAATTTTGGAGGCTGTAAGCGATGAGCACCGAGAAAGGTTCCATCAGAACATTTCTAAGATGGAAAAACGTTACCAGAGCAAATGAAACCCAAATATGTTGGCAGCTTACTGCTAGATAATCAAAGGGACCAACCAGAAGCTAAATTTGCTAAAAAATCTTAAATCGTAACTTCACAATAAAACTTATTTACATTTTTGATTTAAGAGGTTATTGTTTTTTTGAAATATTTTAAATTTATTAAGAGAATAAAATTCTTGGCTAACAGATTTTTTTTATTATTTGTTTTTACTGCCAACCACCTATTAAAGTAGAAAATATCATAAAAGTCCATGTGGTACGTCAAAATTACAATATTAATTCAATAATAAATTAACACCCATTTCGATCAAGTAGGGGTTTCTCGTATGAAAAATTGAAACTTCAATATTGATTATTTTTTAAATTAATTGATATTTTAAGTTCATCTATAGTTTAATCGCTTTATTTTAGTGTCATCTTGCAAATTCTGTCGCATTTTTCAAATATCTATACTATCTTCGGATTCAAATTATCTAGCCCAACTAGTTTACCGGAAGCTTCCAACTCTGTGGTTTCGATATGACTGCATCTCATCAAATAACACAATTCATCAAGTTTTAAACTGGACTGCCCGAAAGTTTGTCAGATCCAGATTAAAAAAAGCGATAACTCTTGGATACACATGATTCAGGGCCTTTTGACATAATGCAACAAGTTTGATTAATCTAGCAAAAAACTTTTTGTTTTTTCCATTTTGCGCATGTAATCAATCGAGTCAGATATCTATCTGACTCGATCGATCCTGATCCTGATCGAGTAAGATTATTTTCCTACATCAATACGAATTTGTGCAGGAATTGATGAAGTAATTCTTTATTTTATGGCAAAAAGCGTGAACAATATCAAAATATTGATATTTGATAGACTATCATAATATAATATTCTGCACTAAAAGTAATTTTTGATTGGTTGACTATGTATAGCCCAAATAATAATTTCAATTTTGTGAAAGTTTCGTTAAATTTAAATTCTTACAAAAAGTATCAAAAAAATTAAAAGTTAAAAAAAACACCTAGATTAAACTATATTACAATCCTGAGAGGGAGAAGAGATGGAATACCCTTCAACTCTACATAATTTATTAATATGGGTAATATTAGCAATATAGTAATTTAGATTTAAATTTGAACAAATTATCGAAAAATTTTTAAGAACCATGACGTACAAATAATGTAATTTAGCGTTTTATAATAAAACAGTAAACAGTAAAATAAGAGTAAAACTTATCTGCTTTCTTTTAGTTTTAATTTTACTGACAGAAATTATCCTGTAATTAAATTATTACCAGTTTGGACTTGTAATAAAACTCTTCCTGCGCTAGTATTACTATTATACTATTCATTTTATATAGCAAATAATAAAAATATTTTTTTTATAAACAATGGTGATTGTTTAATTATCTCTAAACGTTTGTATTTACTAATAATCGATATATAACAAACAATATCAATAACAAAATTGTAGACAATTTTATTATCTACGAACATAAAATTCTATTTTCTAACCAATAGCTTTCGAAGCATTAAAATTGAAGCAGAAAATGTGATGATGATAATGTTGATAACTGTAGAGATTTTTGATACATATTTTAGTTTTTTCTATAATTGTTAAGTAAAATTGACAAACTGGAGAAAACAAGTACGTAGATTTCAAAGTTAGCGTTTGAAGTGGGCAACTTTAAACAACTTTCACGCCTAAACTAAATTATCGTACATTATTACTATGTAAAATATGTTCTTGTATTTCCAGAGAATTTTATGCTCTCCAATAAAATTTGCTTAATTTTTTGTCATCTCGCTTGGTTTTCGCATCGAAAGTGTAAAATGGGAACGTATACTATTGTTTTATTAAATTTGAGTATTAGTGCATTCCCGATTCACTGAGAGATGAAATCCTAGAAGCATTCTTCATCTTTAAATTTTGCAAAAATAAAGTTAGTTTAAAATATCATAAAATCCTCTTTAAATGTATGCGACAAAATAAAATGTTAGTTGGATGTCAAATTTTAAAAAATTTTTAAATGCGGTAGGCTTTCTCTCATAAAATTTTATGAAGTATAAAATTTTATAACATCAGGTAGCAAAAGTCAAGCCGCAAAAGTATTGACATAATAAAAATTTTACAGAAGTTACCCACTTTCTTTGTATTTAGTTGTGATTTCCCATAATAAAATGTCGGCAACCGAAAAGCACAGCATCATAAAATATAAAAATTAAGCGATCGGCATATTGCTATCCCAAAACTTTCTAATATCTAACCCCTCAGAAAGTTAAATTTAAATAAACAATTATAAAAACCTTTGATAATTTATACTTGTTAAAAATTATTGCATTAACACTTGGTACATAATTATTACCAAACAGTCTTGAGTTCGAATCTGATATTCTGCGGATTGGTAATTGGTTAGTATAAATTTAAATAACATTAAACAGGAAAATTTTATGTGTATGAGTAAACAGTAAAAGAAGATCTAGTAATATCAAGTAAGATTGAAAAAAAATTATAGCAATGTAATGTCATATTGAGGTTTAAATTTTTAATAAGATTTTGTGCATTTATAAATATAGAGTTTCCTTATACAAATGGAAAACCCAAATTCAATAAAATCTTCACCACTTCGATAAATTGGTTATCTGTATTTGGAATTCTTATAATAGAGCACTCTGGACTCTGAAAATAAATAAAATTTTGTATTTCTCGAACATTTCGTGTTTTGAATATGTGAATCGGTTATTACAATATTTGCATATAAAAGTCCGATGTTTGCAGAGATTAAAATTTCAAGCGAATTGAAAACAAAGCCATTAAAATTTATTGAATCAATTAGCTACTTAACATTCTTTAACTTTGTTATGTCTTCAGCGCTCGTCCGTAAACTTTAGTAACTTTAACCCTCAAGATGGTTATAAATCTAGGGATATAAGTGGATAAAGCGGCTGTTTAACAAATTAGCTACTTATCACTTCAAAGAGTTTGCCGACAACTACAACAACCGTTATGAAACAAATTAAGGGTTGTTCTGTTTTCACGACGTTCTTAGATTCTTTCCTCATCGTTTAATCCAATTAAAATTGACTAGACCGCGGAATTTTAAGTGGTCGCCTTTGCACTTGAAATTATTTACAAAAGTAATTTTTGTCTGGATCATAAATTAAGCAAGTAAAAGTAAAAATTTAATTAGAAATTAAATTGAAAGCAATTTCACTAAAACTTGACGATATTTAACAAAGACGTAACTTTGCTATCATAATATTATAGAATAGCGTTTTATTTTAGTTATTGCTTCTAAAATGTCTACGTCGTAAACGTTCAAATGTCGTTAGAGTGAACTTTAGGCATTTTCTAGTCGCGTCCAATGTCTCTATTATATCCTGATGAGGACATTCCGGGCAGGTATGGTCTGTCCTGAGGCGCTGCCTCTCATTAAGTCACGGAAACTGCACACTGGCAATTTCCCTTCGCGCTTCATCGCAAATTACAGCCGTGACCGGCGTCCGGACTCAAAGTCCCTTTAGATTCATCCCTGGAGTTCTAAAATTGTTACTATAATAGTTGAAAAGCAACCTATAAAATAAGACTCTTCAATTTATGGAGCTTGTTAAGTTAATTCATAAAAAAATTGTCACAATTAAATAAGCAAGCAGGTTTACCAAATATTAAAGAAGCCGTAAAAATGAAAGTGCTTCACAAAATTTAAAATCTCCTTTGAAAAAAAAAACAGTTAGATACATATTTTATTATCGTCAATTTTTGGAACAATGAACTAGTAGAATTTTTACATTTTTAGAACCTTTTTATATTACCCCATAATAAAATGTATTCACTTCCGTGTTCTTATTTTTTAAAGGATTTGATTTTTTGTACACGTTTACTTTTTAACATAAAAAATTAGGCAAAAACCCGGGCGTTTGAATAAATCATAAAATAGGAGATGTAAAAAGATTGAAATAAAATCATAAAACTCGAACGTTACAAATGCAATATCTTTTTAAGGTCTCCTGTCAATTTAGTACACTTCAGATCACACGTATACACATATTGTTAATCAAATCTCTTCAGTAGGGTCATGTTCAAGGGACAAGAGCTACATTAAGGGTACATACTGATTTAGAAGGGATGTTCGCCCTCTCGCATACAGTAGCACATCAAGATTATATGTGAAAAGGTGGATTAAATTAACAATTATTGCGAAGATATTTAAAAAAATATGGTTTTATTTGTTTATTATTTTTTGTTTTTGAAACTTGAGATTTGCTAATAAATTAGCCATCAACGCCAAAATTATGTTTTAAATTTACAATATTTATTATAATATGTTTACTTATATGTTTTTTAAATACTATAGTAGTACATAAAATTCGAGGAATGTAAATTTCTCTTATGGTCATATAATCTATTGTAATCTGATACTTAAGGATCACGAGTTTAATTTTCAAAATATTTGATTTAAAACTATATTTAATTAAATTCATAACATAACTACATAATAAACACAATAATAAATTACAGTAAATGTTGAGTATAAGGACAGCTAAAAGATATCAGATCGTCGTAACATCTGTAGATTTTCCTTTTGGAAAAATACGCAAATTCAATTTTTCAGCAACATTTGGTTTCGAGTTGTGACATTATTGTGATTATTACTTCAATGAAGGAATAACTTTCCTGAAAATTTGTGTACACAAGATTCGGAATTCCAAATAATTTCTGAGGAATTCGAAAGGATTTCTAAATTAACTCCAATGACCTCTAGACAGAAAATTTTAATTTCTCTATCCGAAAGTTTAACGATTTAATTTTACTCATTTACTTTTTTTTCATATCTTGCAACATTGTATTTTTGCTTCTGCATCTTTTTCTTTAAAGGAATTCCAATGATTTTCAAAGATTTCTAAGTGATTTTCAATGATTTCCACGGGACTTCCTTTTTAGGATATCACTTCCTCTGCCGTGATAATGTTTATTAGTTTATTAATCAAGAAAGAAAAATAAAACACGCAGTCGTATTTATAAATTAACGTTGGTAATAAGTTGAAGACTTAAATACTAGTAAGCAAAAATAAATCAATAAAGTTAAAAAATTCTACCTAAAAAGTAGATTTAGTCAAAATGCCACTGTAAGAATGAATTGCACACTGTGTTTTAATTGTTCGATTTTTTTATAAATACAAATTAGTTAGAAAGAAAACAATTACGTTTTTGGAAATTTAAATTAAACGTTAAACACTATTTCTCTAAAGATTAGGAAAAATTAACTATATTATGTAATTTTTACGTTTTTTAAAATATCTAGTTAACTGTATTAAGATTGATCTGACGACATTTTGGCGTTAAATTAACATTATTTATATTATGTTCAAATTAGGTTTGTATACCTAATCCATATTCAAGTTTGTAGAATTACTGAGGTAATTGCTTCACGCTGCATACTACCGCAGCCCATAAATTTATTTTGTTCTAGAAGAGTAAAATTCGATTTAAGTACAACTGATCACAGAATATCTATGCAAATGTGCAGTCTCTGAGACCAGAGGTCTATACTAGTAATTATGTTCGAAGAAAAAACTCTAAGATCTACTATTAGCTGTATACCCGATTAGTTACATATTCTTTTGCGATAGCTTAAAGAATTTCTTTATTGATTAACAGCGCAAAAAACATACCACAATAGTTTAAACTTAGTTTATATTAATCTTGGGTTTAAAGCAAGCAATGAGATTTAATTAAGTTTCGGTTGTGATATGACAGCACCCTATCCTCCTCGTACTAACCGCCACTGATTTTTAATATCTTGACTTATTTAGAACAATTTCAAAGTATTGGGTACATTAGTTAGATACAAATTAAAAAAATAATAGTTTTATGTCTCGAAGGATCTAATATTATCCACCTTTTGTACTTTATGTCCGACATGGGTGACTAAAGTTTCTGCTATATTTTTAGCGATATTTGACGTTGGCATTAAATAATAATGTCAATTAAATATAATAATATGCTTGTTTGGGTACAAAATAACTTTTTGTAACTCGTTTGCAGTTGCTACATTAGCCTCAAAAAGTGCTTATTTCACAACTTTTAAAGCAATATACTATTCGAGTAACTTAAAAACGAATCGAACGATTTTAATTTCTTTGCATCTCTTTAACTTAATAGGACAATGAAACAGAAGAATAAGATTTAACAATCCCCAATTGGAAAGATAATCACATTATAATGTGATATTATCGTGATATCACAATTATGTAGGTGCCAATTAAGTGCTAAATAAAAAATTTAGTGTACTTCTTCGGTAAATCAAAAACCTGTGTAAAATTACTAACTTTATATCAAACTAGCATTTCTTAATATAAATAAATTAGAAACTTTTTAGCGTCTACCATAATTAAGTAATTATTGGGTGCTTCATGAATATGATACAAGATACAACTGATCAATCGTTCGGTCGGAAGAGGATTTTGCAAGTTACATCTCAAGGTTGTCTTTAAGAATTTCGTTAATACACGTAAGCAGTTTCCTCTTAAAAAAATTGAAAATTAGTAAATACATACTCACTTTACATGAAAATTAGAAATTAAAACTATACTACACTAAAAACAATTTTTTATGTCTCCACTTCTTATCCAATAGTATTGGAAAAAAGATTAATTTTTGCTTATTTAACCTAAAATTTGATTTAGATACGTGACGTCGTTTAGTTTGGTTATTTGATAAGCACACCATTTATTTTAAAGTTTAGTAAATTTCTTGATTGCTACAATTTTTAATTTTAAATTTTTTCAATTTTGTTTGGTAAATTTTCTCTCACTTTTTGTTATTTTTACTGTTATATACGACTGATGATCGCAAATAATTGTGAAATGAAGACCTTTACATCGTATTACAGAGTTTTTATTTTTAAAGTAATTTTTATCATTTCTATAGCGTAATTTTTTCAGAATTCAATTTCTTGTTTATTCAAATATTCTAAGTTCAATCCTGTTAAATGTGAATTATTGTCATTTTAGTGTTTTTTTAAATATTATGTTTCTGTGTAGTATGTATTCTTTACTTAACAGTTAAAATTTATTATTTTAACATTTGTTAGGTTTGATTATTTTAAATAAAATTGTATAAACGTTGACAAATATTATTGCAAAATTGTATGTCAATGATTAACATGAACCTCTTACTTTTTACTAGATTGTCCAGGTTGTGCCGTCCGAAGCCGCATACATTTTTTAGGTTGGTAACTTAAAATAAATTAATCTGAGGTGAACGGAAAGATTACTATTTACATGGATATAAATTTTTAATATTATATGAATATTAATTTTTGAGACAATAAATTAGAAAATTTGCTTCTGCGAGGGGGGCAAAATGCTTAAATTTTGCAACGCACTTTTCAAAAGTACCTAAATCATACAATTTACACGGGTGGCTCATTGAAGTTTCATTCTGCATATTATTAAAAGATAAAAATTTCAAATAATATTTCGATTCTTATGTGGTAAAATGAAATTTTTTAAAAATTATTTAAACCACTGACTACATGATAAAATATTAGCAGCTCCTCATAATATTTTGAATTTTTACGAAATCGGAAGAGTACTTAATGTTTTGGGTTTTAGCACCTAATTTTGATATATAATAATTATTTTTTTATGCTCAAATAAAGCTTTTTATGGTTACTGATTTCTTCATGTAATGTAAATTCAACGATTGTTTATACAATTTTATGCAAGCTGATGAAATGTAACATATTAAAACTTTCTTAAAATATTTGAATTTTATTGTGCTTTCATGTGTAATTATATTTAATATTTCTGATTTTTAGGAAATATTATTATAAGAAATTTAATAAATTATGAGCAAATTTAAAATAATGTAGGTATAAATTTTGTATATTTTATTAAAGAACAAAAACACTGTTTTAACTTATTGCGCTTACCTTTTCTGAAACATTTCCTTGTGATGATATTATAGTAAACCGCTTGTTACGGTGCGGTATCCTGTTTGGAAAAGGCGTCGTGTATTTGGCAAGTTGTATTGTAAACAGTAATTTGTAATAAAAAAATGTTTTAATTTGCGACGAAAAAGTTTATTTATTGGAAAAATATGTGAAGACACAAATAATTAAAACAAAAAAAATTTATTATTAGGCTAAAGAATATGTACTACCTACCTTCATATATAAATAAATGATTGTTTTAATCCGGTCGAATGAAAACTATCTAAAAATAAATAATAGAAAAAAATCTATTATTTGAGTACATACAGACGAATTCATAAAATAGTTTGAATGCATAAATGCATTAAAGAGAGAGATATATGCAATCGAAAATAGGGTAACCAACTCTGCCCCTTAGTATTGTGAATCCATCTGACTCACCCCGTGGGATGCTGGATTTAGGGCGCGTGGACTATGCCCCAGGCACGGCCGCAACGTTCCCACTGAACAACCACGTCGGCCAAGAACTTCTATACAAGGGGGTTAAATAATACCAACCCTTGTATTGATAACGGGTCTGATTGAAACCAACAGCAGGATGAATGCATTATGCAACTTAATGGAAGCTTGTAAAAATCATATTTTATTCGACGAATAAAAATTATTATAATTAGTTTGTTAAAAACGCTCAACCGTTTAGTAAATTACCTTCGAAACTAAGTAAGTCTAAACGATAATTTACAACTTGACAGGTTAACCTACTTTCTAGGACAGTTTACGACAATTTTGGTTTGTTGACCAAAATCCGTTTTATGATGGTCAAAAAGCGTACCAACGAAATAGAAATTTTCTTAACGTAAAGCAATAAATCTAGTTTCGATTTCTGTTGAGCATCGGAAGGCCGCAAAGTTTCCAAACCTAGTGCCCTTATAAAAGTCTTGTTTACCCATCGTCACGATTTAAAAATACAATTTTCGAGACTAATCTTGTTTTATTTTACGATTTAATTGCTTTTATGTAGCTACCGGTTCTTGGAATAGCAGAAGCTTTTGAATATAGGGCATGGCCACTTTTATGACTGTTTGTCCTAAATATTTTCAATTTTATTGTGCTACGGGTTCAGCAAGTTACTACCCATAAGCCAAATAATTTTTAACTAGAGTAAAGCAATAAATAGTTTTTAGAAGATAAACATTATCTTGCAGAAAAAGTGAATTTGCAAAATGTTTCTATAATTTTGGTGAAAGTTTTGTTAAAACCTTCGCAATATTCTCGAAAATTGATGAAAGTGTCTCCACTTCAACGATTTGTAAATGGAAATAAAAGTTGATGCATTCGGTAAATACACTGTGCAAATATATTTATTTCGGTTATAAAATATGCAAACAGAATCGAGAAATAACATTTTTTAAATATTTGGTGACACACTTTCATTGATCGTTTGGTAAAAATCTCACGCTTTTTATGAATGAAGTTAAACCAACAGACAAACCACATGACCGAAAGATTTTGATACAAAAACCTTAATAAATCAAAGCACCTTACAGTGTTGAAGTTATTATGCAGTTAACATTTTACTCTTAAGACCTAAAATCTTCAGAATACTACACACAAAGCGAATTGAATGCAAACATTAAGAATTGAGAAAATAAATAAAGACGTTGAAAAGTTTGGATAACTACAAAAAGCGCTTCTTTTCATGTCTCTCATAACATAAGGAAATTTTACCTTTATATTTTTATACGCATTTCTGTTGCAGAAATATGAAAGGCGTGTGTGAAACGGACCACAAAATGTAATGAGATTTATTATAGTTGATCCCCAAATATTTATCTTAGGTTGACATTTTGAACAATGATTGAACTTCAATTGCCTTTAACGCTCCTCTGATTTAGCGAAAATAAAGTTGTCCATTTTTAAATACAATTGGATAATTTTAACTGATCCCTACCAGCTCTCGAGTCGAAATTTTGCTTCCATATCCTTAGAATCAAATAATTTTGTCGTGTGTAGGTATATTAAGATGTGCTTCTCATCAGGAATTCTCGTTTTCCCACATCACAAATACGTCAAGGACATAATTAACAATAACATGGCGTGTAAAGGGGATAACAACGTTTGTTACGGTTTATGATTTTTATTGTGGTGTCCCTGCCATCAAGTTTCTAAACCCGGAATTGTTAGATTAAGACGTTAACTTGACATTTGACCTGAGTTTATAATTTTATATGCATGCATTTATGTCAACAGAAAATTAATAAAATTTTAAAGTGACAAGAATGCGATATTTGCCAAAAAGGTCCACACTTTTAAAATTTACATCACTTGACTAAGTTTTCCAGAAGCTTGATTTTTAGATGCGTAACAATTGTATTCACAGCTTACTAATCAAATCACACTGATTTATGTTTGGAATAAAAAATCTAAAGGACACCTGGACATACCTCAACTTAAAAAATCAACCGTGCCCTGGTCAAAAATAGAATGTAGAAGCGGAAGACCACAAAGCGTGTGCTTCTGTAACATAGATCAAATCGTCTATGGATACGGGATGATCCCAAAGTAAATTCGTCGTGAATGGTCGAAAACGAAATAAGCAACAGGCACAAAGCCTTTTACAAATTTGTGTTTGAGACAGGTATATTATTGAAAAATTTATTTTCTTCTGATGTTTGCTTATACGATTTATGTCTACATTTCGATAAGTATTTAGAGCAGTGGCAGATATTCAACAGAGAATATCGACTAGAAAGTTTAGAAGGGCAAAGAGACAAGAACCCCAAAACTTAACATGCAAGGGTGTTGTTGCATTATCAAGGACGTCGGAGGATATTAGAGGGTGCGATATGATTGAGGGGGTGCAATCCCTTCCTTTGAAGACTTGATCGTGGCCGCTGGGGTCAACCATTGCTCAGAACGACAAACCGAACATTAATTTTTTTCAGGATCAGATACAATTTCTTTTTAGTGGCGGAAAACTGAGTTTGAAAATTTAAAATGATTTCATATTTTTGCATATCTGGAAAATAGTAGAAAAAGTAAACGAAACTATTTGATTGGATAACATGTACCAGTAGCCGCATGTGTCGAGCGTCACATTTCATCGAATTTCATGGCCTAGTGAGCCCTTTGTGCCCCTATCGAGTTTCCAAACAGAGAGGGTGCAAGCCCTCGAGACTAAAAAGCAACCTCGTATAATATCGTTTCTGTCGCTTTGAGCATCCATCAGTCATTATAATCTTTGAAATTTATTTTAATACATTTTAATAATGAAAATCAATAATGCAGCGTTGTAATAGTTTTATTATGGAAATGGAGTGCGCTTAAAAGTATATTATGTTAAAGGAGGTGTGGAAAAAAGTCATTGCATTGTGGATGATGAACAAATTAAACTATGGCGTAACAAGAGTGAAAATCAGAGTAGCGAGTATAAAAAACCGACAAAACACGACTAAAACAAAATAAAAATCGATTTATTATACGGGATAAAAGCCGCCACTATTTGCCCTGCCTGATTGGGGCAGGTAGCTAACTTGATTAGCGATTATGCCGATTGTGACGCTCACTCAAAAGCCTAATTAGCAGAACCCCTGCGGGAAAAGCGAGAACTACTAACTTTGGATTGCATTTTGACCAACGCTACGTGTGGCAACGGATCAGAAGAAATCTCTAGGTGCGAAGCTGATGCACATTTGTGACGTGTAGTTTATCTGGTGTGAAAATTAGCAACATATAATCACATGTTGTGCTTCACCGACTGCATATTGCGATCAGTCGACAATATTAGGTCTTTTAATATAGAGCAAAAGGGCCAAATTTGCAATTTCTAGCTTTATTAACTTGCTAGAAACCGCGAATCCTGGTAAAATTCATGTGCATTGTTAGCGTTTTGTCGCTTTCTATTTATTGAAAGTTGAAACGGTAAAATGAAAAAGTTTGCTGTCCAATTAAAATAGATTTTTAATTTGTGAAGTATAAATAAAAACCAATTATAGTTACAAATTTGTAGTGCGCAATTATTTGAACTTTTTAGTTTTATCAGAATTTTTTTGAAAATCTACTTGTAAATGTGTTATCTTCCTACATATTATATAACTGAAGTAATTTACTGCGGGTCACCAATTAAACAAATCGAAAATACAAGTAAACGTTTTATAAATCCACTTCAAAAAGTTTTTGAATCAATTCAACAGCTAAACAGTAATTTCAATTTATAATCAAATTTTTCTTATTTTGTAAAAATAATTCAGATTATTGAAGGCGTTTTTAATTTTATGGAACGATTCTGCAGTTTTGGTTTGTTTTTCAACGCTTTGCAGATTCAGTGTATATCTTCTTACAGATATATTTCTACGCTTATTTATATATTGAATAAAATAGAGAAATTTAATGATGGCAAAAAGGCTAAACTTAAAGAATCCAAAGTTGTTTTTGTGGTTTAGGTATTGTTATTTTGACCTTTTCTCAATTTGCTCAATTTTTCTAACCATTTTCATTTACTAACTTAAATAATGCGTACTATACGCTGCACTTTACTATAATTTATTGGAATTGATCAAATGTTAACTTTGTGTGCAATGATGTGTATTCAAAACTGAACCAAACAACTGAAAATGCCAAAAAATTTAGTGCCGATCGACTAAAATTTTTTTCTTTACCATTTTCTTTAAATTCTTATTTTAAGCAATGTTGAAACTAAAAAACATTAATTTACGCATCAATAGATCGTAGAGCCGGCGGTGTTTATGGAATGGTATGGAAATGGTATAGAAATGATATGGAAAACCCCTCAACAGGATATAATCGTTGTAGAAAAATTATATATACCTAAGCCCAAATTTCTAGATCGTTCATTGTAGCTGTAAATAATTTGAAATGTTCAATCAAATATTTTGCATGTTATATTTCAGTTAAAATATCATTAAATCCAATATTCTACTGTTACATCGATTATATCGATTGACTGATATTCCATACTCCCAAGTCCTCCGATCTCTCTTTAACTTTTATTTTTCTTTTGGTTTGAAAAACGAAATTTTTACTAATTTGGAAGTAATTTTAAGATTGTATTATAGTAGTATTATATTAGTGCATATTTTCCCGTACTAGCAACATATTTTCCCGTACTGACTCAATGTCATCCTTAAAATTTATTTCCTCATATTTGTGTGTAATAATTTGGGCAGGTAAAAATACATAGTGAAATTAATTGTGACAGTAATATGAAAGTAAATTTGACTTAACACTTTTTGAAGTCACGAAAACTTAGTTACTATTCAACGTAACTGCATTTACGGCTTAAATTTTGAAAATTTTTTCATAGTAAAAGATAAATGCAAAATTTTTAGTTTGTTAACCCGATAAAAGAGCGCAATTTAATTTAAGATCAATTTAAAAAATAGAATGGAATCAATAGATAAGTTTATGTAGTGTAACTCGATATTAATCATATCAAATTTTTAGAATAAACCAAAAAATGCACAAACACATTTTAGAACTAAAATGTTTAAGTTAACACAATATAAATACACCGTATGTATTGTGGTGTTTCAAAGTGATTGGGACTCACCCTATGCATTTTCGTGAAATTTTGACATTAATAATTAAGTTGTAACTTTGTAGGATTTGCTAGGTGGGGACCAATCACACGAAATTCGAGGCTTTTTCGCCAAAGATAAGCCGGCCGCATAAGCGGTTGTTCAAATTTTTGGCTCTCTGATTTTGATTGATATTTTTGCGTGATTAATTTTGATGCGTGTATTGAAAAATTGTGATATTTATTTTCAATATAACGATTTGAATTGTGTTGGAATTATTTTTGGTCAAACGTGACCGCAGTGAATATTATTTTGTGAGTAGATGATTATTTTTGTATTTATTAAAGAAGAATTATAATTTCTTGATAAGCTAATTTTTCTTGGAAGCGTATTTGAAATTTTGGAAGTTAAATTATATTTGGATTAATTTGTAAAAACGACCAAGTGTGGCGTGATAGATAAGCGTCGATTTGATAGTAGAATGTCGCAAGTTCAAACCTTAAGAGAGGTAGAAAATTAATTTAATTTAAGGGTGAAATTTGGTTTTGGAAACAACAATTTTTATCAATAAAATTCGATTTAATTCAACTGAGAAGCATTTTTCTTCCATCGTTAATGAGGGCTTACATGTGAACTCACCCCTGACAATACTTGCTCGACGACTGAGAAAGCTAGCCGTGGTAATTTTATTGGTTTGTGGTGAAATTTCTATTTTGCAAAATTTCATCTCGGTATATTATCGCAAACGTTTTCACCATACTATAGCATTATCAGGCGATGAACTAGAACTAGTTCATCCTAGTTCATCCTAAAAAATCCTAGTACCTTAGCTTTGATTTTATCTTCTACTGGACATATAATATTATAATATTTTATTTAAAGTAAAATAATTTTTCACACTTAATAAAATTCTTTTGATATCTGGACTGAAAAATATAAATATTTATGACCAAAAATAGAATATTTTTGAGGTTTTTGAATATTTTGAATATTTGATCTTTTGGAAATTTACTTGGTATATTTTTTAAAAGAAAGTGATCTTAAAATATAATATTTTCATATACATATTTTCAACGCGAATTAATTGCAAAAATCAAATTTTGTTTTACCGATTTTCATTTAATTTATAGGTCTTGATTTACTTTAAGATGTGAGAATTTAGTTGTTAAATTGATGATTTTGACCAATTTGTTCGTACATTTAGCTTTCTTTACTGACGACAAGCGGTTTTAAAGTATTCCAATGTGCCCGGTCTACTTTTGTTTAATTTTTAGTGTTTATCAAGTGCAAAAGGCAATAGGGCGGTTCACATTATTCAATTTGAAATACATAATTATTATTGTTATTGTTCATTCTGTATCAAATACTGGGGATATTCCATTACCCCCAAATTCACGGTTTCGGAAACAGAAAGTTTACGTACATGCTATGTGTTTGATTTTAATAAATGAGAAACTATAGCTCTTCAGATCAAATACTTCTATTTGACCAGAAGTTTGGCAGTATGGAATAAATAAAATTAGAATGTGTTTACGTGCTTGCAAAGACTGATTACTTCTAAGATAGCGCAGGTATAATAGTCAATGGCGTTATAATTAATTTTTACAATTTTGTAAAAACACATCTATTCATTTTGATTATGATTATGTGATCGTAACATGTTATATTTTGATGGAAATTTCAAATTATTCATTTACGCGTACTTTGTGTGCTCTAGAAACAAAATCAATATTTTTGTTCAAACAAAATTGAGGGTTTAATTTATTTTTGAGTCTCGGCGTTTATGCTTTTGCTAATTTTACAGATTAATTTCGATTTTCAGGTGATGAACAGTTGAATATTATGCTAGAAATGAATTATGCGTTAGCATTCAAAATGTAAGCACAAACTCAAACAGCTTTATAAAGCTGGAATTCCACGCCCGGTATATTTGACAAAGGCACCAATATAGCATCAAGTTCACGAGAGCTCGAGTATGATTCAATCCAGTTTTTCTCTAATTACTTAAAGACAATAAAAGATGTAAAGAATGTTATACAAGACAAAGATGTACATCTAAAAATAAATTATGAACATTTAAAGCAAAATTTTTTTGATATCTTTCATCATTTTTGAGTTATTAGGGACAATCTGGGTTAGTTCATACTTGGGCTCTTATGAACCGGACTATAATAAATTGTGAATTGTACAAAGACATATAGTAAAGAATTGAGCAACTGTTCTCATGCATTGTATATTTTTTGGAAAATGTTTTGTTTAATTTTCAGCATAATTAATTTTCATCGGAAAGAATTAGAGATTTGAAAGAAATACGCGTAAGTCACAGGCATAGAAATTATTATATCAAAACTTCTTCTTAATTTAAGACTACGTTCCGTTATTAATAGGGTGCTAACCTTGCTAGATGCATAGCTTATAGATGGAACTTAGGCTTTAGATTACAATAATGTAGTCGGCGCGACAAAGCATTGAACCGCGGTCTCCCTCACCGTACATAAGTCGATTTAAGCTTTAATTTACTCTGCTTGCCATTATAATCACTGTAATAAATTGAATTTACCTGTGGTTCTGGAATAAAGATACAAGTTAATAGCATGTACTATTACAATTAAAGATACTTGTAAACTATTTCATTTATAGAATAGAATTTAAAAACTTTAAAGCATTTAAAATACTACCGATCTTTATTGTTAATCATAGTATAGTACATTATAACCAGCGGGTCCAAATTCTAAAAATATAAATCGATATATTCCTGTAAAATACCGGCCCTGGTCCTTTGTCTTCCGGCTCATTCTGAGTCTGGTCCCAATCGACCAATATTATAAAATTTTAATCGCAGCGCTAATAAGTTTGGCAAGCGTTGATCTAGATTTAAATAATGTATTGTTAATATAAGTGTAAAAATCAGATGTTTTTCATTACCTTAAAGAAACTAAACATTTTATATCTGTTTATTGTAATTAGTTGATAGTCATAGAACGCTACACGCTCATCATCACGCACTGACTGTTTAATAAGGACAAAAATGCACTTAGAATGTGCAATTGGAATTGTAAAATTCTGTAAAAGCAAGCAGTAAAGTGACCAAAAAATAAATTTGGAACGCCTACGATAAAAATTAAATAAAGTCTAATTCTATTCTAATGTAAGCAATAAATTAAGATTATTATTTCAAAATTTAAGAATTACTGTAAAAATAACTAAAGATCTCTCGAAATATTTTTGGAACCAGAAATATATTTTTGGAGTTTTTAAGTGCGTTCTAGACAAAAATAAAGTAACCTAAGGAAGAGAGTATCCATAAAAACTTCCCTGAATTATTAAATAATGAACCAATTAGTTGAAACTATATCCAACAATTTTTTTCCATTAAACCTACTTTTAACTCTTCCTGCGATAATTGTAAAAAAAGGTTACCAAAAAATCGTAGTTTCGTCTGTTATTATTCTATAAATTCGCATGGGATTTTTTTTCAATTTTTCGGATTAAATTTCTCTGTAATAGTCGGATTACTTGCGTTGTTAATTAAAATTAAAAATGTGTATAACCTGTATATTGATTTATTTTATAGAAGAGATAAACTTCTCCCCTTTTTAACACTGCTGATTACAAATTAATCTGACTATACTTTTACTAATCCCGCATCCTTCCGATCATTAACATTCTCGAAACTTTAATTCTGATTAATTTATTTGTATTTTTTTAAGTGATTACAAATTATTGCCCATTAGTTGCTGGTAATTAAGTATTACTTATAAATTAATTCGACATAAAATAATACAAATCGGGTTTTCAATTTTAGAAACTTATTGTAAATCAAACCCTAACGACATTCGCCCTTTATAATATAAAACTCGAAATACAATGGTGAGTAACAGATGTGCCAAGTGATTTCTCTCTTGTGAGTTAACACAGAATGGTTGTGCTTAAGCCCTACGAGCCCTCTGTTATGATTAATGTACGGCTGCCAGTGAGTCTGTTTATATCAGCCCTTTCAGTCTGACACGGCTCGTTGCACAAGTATCGAAACTTTGCCCCGGGAGTTCGCACGTTAAGGACCTTATAAGGACTTATCGTTAAACTCTTTGGGTAATGATTTTGAATAAATATTTATACAATAATAACCCGACAATGTTAACACCATTTTATCGAATACTCTCTTCCCGCGTCGTACAATGCGGCGTTGACAATTATTCAAACGCATTTTATCAATAATAATAATTTTTTATTATTTACTAAGATTTTTTTGTAATTGATAATTTTTACAAGTGTACAAAAATATCTAAAGCCTATTATAATTTTGCTATCACAATTTCAATACTCTAATTATAGTTATATGTATTTTTTTATGTTGATATCGCATTTAGGTAAGGACCGACGATAGAACGTTAACTTATTTACATATTTACATTATAGTACAATTTACAATTAATAAATATTGCGATTTACATAATAAATTAAATTTTAAGACACGTCAATTGTCACCGCTAGTGTTATCAAAATACTTTCAGATTCAAATGTCTGTTATAAAAATCTATAAATAAAATAAAATATTGCAACAAAATAACATAACAATTAGTCTTTTCCTTTCTAACAATTTTTTTATAAATAATATTAATATGGCCGCCATACAGCTTTGGTGGTATTTGATGAATGGATTCTAGTGGCACTGGGTGATTTAGGACTAAGCGTTATGTGCTTTTTGGAACTAGGAATTTTCAGTTGATTTTTCAACACCGGTTCTTTATCCTGTACAGTTGAATCAGGATGTTGTATTTCTTGCAATAAGACACTAGCAGGTTTAATGGGTTGGAAGGCAGATTTTACTACGTCGATATCTTCGTCTTCCGAATTATCTGAATTGGATTGATCCACCGTCGAATGTATTTTTTGACTTTCCTCGCTATTAATCGAGTCATTAAGATGTGGACTTTTTAAATTAACCGAAGATGGCGAGAGTTTCATGCTTAACTGATCGAGAGGCGATGGAGGCATAGTTCTCATATGAAAAGAGTCGAACGGCGGAATTTTTGATATCTCGTTAGATAATTGTGGTATAGGAGGTAAATAATTGGGCGAATGAAAACCTCCGGGTGGTGTCGCTCCGTGTGGAATGTAGAAGTCTCCTTGAGTTTGAATATTTGCTGGCGTGGGTAATTGGGGAGTTGAACCTAAAGCAAATAAAACGTAGAAGTTAGATTTTATGATGCTTGTTTAAAGAAGCAATAAAACTTACCTTTAACTAAACTGGGGTGAATATTTGGCTGTGTAAAATTTGTGGGTCGGTTTCTAAAATAATCCGGCCATGGGTAACTCATATATGCTGCATCCAGCCAGCCTGCATTAAGAAGGAATGGGTTGAAGGCACCAGGTAATCCTGGTATACCATATCCAAATTGAAAATCTGAAAGGTAACGGTTGAATTAGCAAAATTCGAAAAGCAATATTATGCAATAATAGATCTTGTTTACGTAACATACAAACTGTGGAATTACTTTGTATTCAAACTTTTATAACGCCAAGTAATAGCTCTTTTATACGTTGCTGTTTGCCATGTGCCCAATAAAATTTTGCAAATGCATCTATATAACGTCGCGATCAGTTTGGAAATTAAAATTCAGATGTAAATGTTACGACAAATAAAAATTTTAGTTGTTGACTATTTTAGACGCTATTAAATTGCCGACAAACCAAAAGGCATTAAAATTTAAATGTGTTTATACGACACACATGGACTTTTTATTGTATTTTCTGGTTTTTGTATAAACACGATCAGCATAGTTTGTGTGTGGTAATTTTTATTTTGGGGTTTAAAATTATTAATTGCTCAAAGTTGATAAACAAAATAAATACTAACTGGCTTTCGTTCTTGGTTCACGTGGTCCATCAACGGTAACTTTGATAGCTTTATTGTACATGGCAATTTGAAAAGGTGTTGTGCTAATCCAAATAGATAACGAAAAAGATTTTCCACGACCACTGCGACCGACAAATCTTAAATCGTTAAATTTGGCGACCTGATTTTTCATTACGGCAGTGCAATTTCTTAGTTCTCCACAAAAATTTTCGTCGTTTCCGGCTTTTAACGTAACTAAGGTTCCGTCTTGAATATCATCCAACGCGACAACTTTGAAAGCTATAGGTAAACTTTTATTTGATCGCCAATGATTCGGAAGTGCGCTGCAAAGAACGGTTGGACTTCCGGTTTGCACAAGTTCTCCGTGATAGTCTTGCAGTGATTCGTGTAAATTGGCGTACATGTCGATGCTGGAGGGTGGCAGATGCATTAGGAAAACTAAACACAAAACTATTCACAAGTAAAAATTCACACTGCACGTATCACTGTCGTCAACGTTTTAAAGAAATATGCGTTACTGTCGTCAAGACGCGCAACGTCGGAGCGAATAAAGACGATATAATCCGAATTGAAAATCCTTAAGGGTTGCACTTCTCAATGAACCGAAATATTTTCTGAAGGTAAAATGTACTACACGTGTGAAGTTTCGTGGTGAACTGACGGTAAAACTTTTTCGTTCTGGTCAATATTGTAGTTTTCACCCCCGCTCTAAATACCCTGTTATCCTGACAAGGAGGGTACTTTTTATGAAACATAAATAGGTGCGTTGAAACGAAACGAAGAGAGGATGTGATTTGTCGTCCTTCAATAAACGTGTGACAAAGATGGAATGGATTTCTCACCTCACTAAACTTTTATAAGCACCCGAGTGCGACAGCTAACAAGAATTTTGTTTGTCCGACAAGGACGGATGCGAGCTTTGATAAATAAAGAAAAGAGAAAAATACAGCTATGTGGCTATGAAAATCTGAACAGCTTTAATAGAAATGAAGCTACTATACTATTTACCAGTTGGAAAAGGACACACAACTTTCATGTATTTAACTGCAACTAGTAGGCTAATGAGCTCGACAAAAATAGAGTATGAAAGTTATGTAAGATAAAATAAGAGAGATGTATAGGCAAAAATATACCAAAAGCTTGAAGATAAAAAGGGACGCAAAATACTGAAGGATGAAAGATACGTTTGGCTTAAGGATAAAACGAGATACACGGCTAAAGTAGCCAATCCCGAGCGTGGTTTTTGAGGCCCAGCCGTGGTTAGTCCCTCCTCTAACATGCCACACACCACATCATCCCTTACTCCCACTATTTTATACTTTCAGCAGTTTTCATCACACCAACTTTAGATGGGAGCGAACTTTCTTAGCATAAGTTGTTTTAGAGCTTTTTTCAAGTTCAAGAAAATTCTACGTTATTTCCATCTAGGCACAGTTTGACTAGAAAAATTTTCTTACCTGACGTAACTAGTGTGTGACATTAAATATTCTTTGTAGTCTTTTCTTAAATCGTGAGTTGACATAGTGGAAACTCTATGCGGCGATCATGTGGAAACTTGTCAATAATTCCATTTTTGATATCTAAAAGGGAATGAAAATACATTTCAATTATCTTAATGCATTTCAGTCGTACTATAATTATTATGCAAACATACAAAACTAAGCTCAGTCTGTCTGGTAGCTCAAGATAGAATAGCGGCGTGTTGGGGATAACGCGTGACATAAAACAAAGCTCGACTTCCGGTGAGCCTTGCATTGTTAAAAACTTGCAGAGCGGAAAAACTTGACATTGTTGCAAAAACAGAGAAAAGCTGTTTCCCGAATTGCATTCCCTTCTCTTACGAGAAAAACTAACACTAGAAGTTTGTTTAGCTTTCTGTATACTATATGTATATTCATGCGCTTTACCGTAATATACTGGGTGGCCCGCTTTATATACCCGATAATTGATAAAAATATTGATAGATTTAAATAACCATATTTAGAATGGGAAGCAGAAATCTTTAAAACATCGATGTGTAGATAAAAGGAATGCGTTCGATATAGCACACTAATAAATAATTTTCAGTCATCATCAATTAATAGTAACAAAGTTGCAAAACGTGTCAAAATTGTCCCCCGAGATTTGACTTATAGATGATAAGCGGAAAATAGCTTTAATAAAGAACAAATGTGAACCGGTGGGGGACTAAAATCTAAATAAGACACGCGTCCCTAAATTACCGTCGTTATGGCAATACAACACAAATGTACATTAATAACACAAGGGGGTGCAAAACTGATGCACTTCAAAAATAATTTTTTTTATTAAAATTATAAGTACGCACTTAATTTATTAATTCTTAAGATTGTATTATTTTGTTCACTAATTTTTTTAACATTTGTTTTAAAAAATAAACGTAATTGTAGAGAATTATTATCAAGATATTACCAACATAAAAAAAGGGTGTAATTTCAGCAACACGTGTGTCATTTCTGAAAGCCTGACCAATTTATTTCTCTCCCCTTTGTACTTACATAAATCGTGCCTCGTATCAAAATTGATATTTTGTTACTCAGAGTATATTGAATTTTTTTATTATTTTATCAGAACAAAAATACTTATGTATTTTAAAATATAAATTAGGTCTACATGCGAATATTTACAACACTGGTAATCAAACTTCAACCGTATCGGTAAGATAGAACAACAAGAAAGACGTCAAAGTACATCCGTATTAGGTACATCTGAAGATGATCGAAAGCTTCTCCAAATAGAGTAGAAACATGAATTAATTATCAAACAATGTTCCGATCTCTCTTGAGAATTAAACTTAGCAAACTTGTATCTATTCAATTCAAATTAAATATTCTCTACGTGATTTAGGTAACACTTGCAAACTTTGTCATGAACTTTAGTTTTAAAACAGTTTAATTTTCTTATATTATTTTAATTAACATTATAAGTAAACATAATTTACGTTGAAAAACTTAAAAATGGAAATAAAAACCAGAAAGCTATGAGATTAATTTTAATTATTTTCTAAAATATGCCATATTATAACTTTAGCTTAAAAGTGTGTTAAAATTATTAAATTACAGCTATATTAATAAAAAATAAATTGGTAATAATTTTTTCAACCACGCAGTATTAGCGTACACAGCCGGGTTCGAATTCTAACAAAAAAAATTTTTCTTCATCATTCAACGCTGACACAAAAAGTCATTTTCGTAGTTAGGTTAAAAAGTTAATGGTAAATACTATTTATAAAATATTGCCCATTTTTCTGTTGTAATTTAAGAGTATAGATTACTAAAAAGTGGGAAATAGTATAAAGCAAATATAAAAACTAAATTATGGTTCATGTAGTGAAATATGATATTCAACATATCAATATTTTTTGAAAATAAAAATTAGTGCTGCAAAAAAGTCCTGTACATTATATATCGATTTCTTTACATAATTTGAAAAATGTATAATTCTTTTATTAAATTTATAGTGAGTAATTCAGAAAAATGTATAATGCGTGAATCTGCATAATCCAAGTCAGGTGTGCATTATCCCTTGACATCTGGTGGTTATTGGTTATATTGAAATTTTTATGGTTTGGCTAATTATAGAGGTTAATGGGAAATAAAAACCAAAATGTAATAAGCCCGGTGTTTATATTATAATTAGCTTTTTCGGTTCTTTTCCTGCTTTATTGTAATAAAAATAAAATATTTCTGATGAATTACGATTTCGCCCATCCAAAAGTCAAATGTTAGATTCGAACTCTTCACGACTACTTCCGTATAATATGTATTTTTATGGTTCTAAATTGTTTAAGTTAGATAAAGAAAATAATCGTTCACTTTCAATTGGATTCAACAATTCAAATAATCCAGACTTTACTTTATCTGGCACTGAGGGAGCAGACAGAACAATCCAATTGATTTCTTCGATTATCGTTAAATGAAATCAAGAGACCTTGAACGATTATGTTAAAAATTTGTATTCTATTACAATTTCCTCAACGATATCAAAACAGTTAAGTAGTATGATGAATTTTGTCGATAAATTTTAACGTAACTTAATTACTGTTGTTAAACCACTGACTGTGGTAAACATAAATATAACCAATAACACGCGAATTGAATTTTTTTATTTGAATTAAACCAATGTATTAAAATAATGAATTAAATGTAATATTAACTTCGAGAGATCGGTAGTTACATAAAATAATATTTTTTCTGATTTAATTTTGAAAAATTTTACTTTTTAATCGCCATTTGAGTGAGGTAAAATTCTTACTTCGATTCTCAGTTTGAGAAAGTTTGTTTTCCCGTTATACCGCCAACGAGGAGAATCCCTCAAATATAACTCTAAGATCGAGACAAGCTTCGGCAGGTTGTAAAAGCACTTAAAAACACCTATTTTTTAATGTACTATGAGCAACCGTTTCTGAGAAAATAGCGTTTAGAAGTTTTTAATTGCAATATTTCAGATAATTTATATCTAATATGTCTAAATGTCCTTTGCGTGATGCGATGGTAACCCATCTGCAGGAGGATTGTAAAGTTTGATTAATTTCTTTTTCAGATAGTTTTATATCTTCACGAATACAATACAGGACATGTCATATTTTGCTACTTTTATAACATGGTATACTGCAACATATAAAAAAGATAAAAAAAAACTTTTGCTGCGGGGAAGTAAATCTGGACTTTCTAATCTTACAGATTAAATTTACTACATTTGATAGGTTAGGACTAAGAATATTTGAATAACAAAATCCTAACTTGTCAAATGTAGTAAATAAATGTCTTTTTGTTGTGTTTCTTCAACAATAACTTTCTTCATAATATATATTCTTTACTTTACGGTTTAAATGCTATTATTTTAATGTTTCTGTTTAGTTTATGTTAAATTTTATATTTTACTATACATACTAAAATTACCACATTTTTATTGCATAAACTAGTAGAAAAATTACATTCAAACCTTAAACATACTATTTTTTCAAAAATCGTTGCTGATATATAGCACCTTAAAAAACAGTTGGTTCTTTAATTTTAATGCTCTTTCAACCTACCAAATGCCAAAGATTACAATTGAGGGATTCTCTTTGTAAGATTCAGATGCACTCAGTGACGGCTCGTGGGAAAAACTTTTAGGTAGGCCAGCAATAATTTATAAATAGATAAAATCTGCGAAAGATGTGAATATTTTCTTGAATTATAATATGCTCTATTAACTCATCTTATTTAAATAATAGAATAACTTACAGTTACTCGAAAAAGTATTCGGACGCTCTTATGTTAGCAAGGTAAATTGTACTTTTTAAAAATTTTTTTTAGCATATAAAAATTGCATTTACAAAAATACTTTTCAGACATTTTTGTAGATAATTTCATTCCCTTCATTTTTGAACTAAGAACTAAAGTGAAGACAATGAAATTTGCGACAAAAAATGTTTTAATACGTATTGATGTAAAACCGATTTTTATATAATAAAAACAGTGTCCAAAAAGAGCAATTTATATTGCTAACACAGAACCGTTCGAATATTTTTTCGAGTATCTGTACATTATGTTATAGTATTTATAAACAATGATTGATTCTCTTATTTTGGCTCTTCGCAAATCTGTTTATGACATTGTCGTGAAATGTGGCCGTTCTTAATAATTCATCAAGAATGTCTTTTTGTATTAATAACAGTGCAAGTGCAAAATAAAAATACACTACAAAGTGCAAAGTACCGCTTAATTTCTTTTGTTTTTAATTTAATTAAGTTATTTAATTTAAGATAAATATTTTTTTTGTCATCTAAAAAGCTTTAAAATGCCGCTCGCATGTGTCCGATAAGAAAAACTTCATAACTTTTCAACAAAAGATCGAATCTTGATGAGCCTTTTTTTATTGAAGAGCAGTTTGACGAAAAGATTCCTATATTGTCGTCACGCGCTAACCCTTCTGCTGAACTTCAAAAAATCTAAAACCTATTAAAATTAATATTATAGGATATTATATTCGGAACGCTGAGATAATCATAACAAATACGATAAAATTCATAGGAACAATGTTGTAAGAAATTAATTATTTTACAAAAAAAGTTCGTGAGAGCACAATTATAATTATTTTTAATACTTTAGAAGCGGAGGAGGCATTTCAAGTCTCAGATTATGTTTTTTATTATGTTAGAAACGCTGAAATAACCATAACAAATGCAATAAAATTCATAACAATATTGTTGTAGGAAATTAAATTTTCTACAAAAAAGTTCGCAAATACTTATATTTATCTTTATTAATTTAGATCCAGGGCCTCAGGAAACAATGAAAGTCACATATTATGATTCTTTAGTAGTTTATCTTAAGTCAGATATTTTTGTTCACCTTCGATTCAAAATTCTAACAAATAATAGAAAATAGTGTGTTCATTTAAAAATGAATAAAATAAAATAAAATTTTAAATTTAAAACAACCCAACCTAAAGATATAAGAACAATAAAATTAATAAACACACTTTAATAAAAACAGTCTTTAAAAAGAAAAACATATAATACCATTAACTAGTTTTCGATATTCTAAATCTTAATTCCGCCTTTACTTTATACAATACGACTAGGTACTACTAGTCGGGGAGCTGCAATAAAATTGAGTACTAAGTATGAGTACTGCCATAAAGTAGTAGTATTTGTATTATATAAAATAAAATGAAATTATTTTTTTCTTTTTCCTTAAAAACCATTACCTACCTTTAGTACCACAGATACCACAAGAGTCAAATGTGTGCTCTGTGTTATTTGACTTTCGTAGTATTTATGTTTGGCAACGCCGCGTAAAAGCAAACGAGATAGAAACGTTAAAGTCAAAGTCAAATTTTAAAAATTATTCAAATTTTTCAAAATTATTAAACTTACAGGCAGGTTTAAATTTCGCGCGGATAATAAGTCATAACCTATAAAATATTTGACGGCGTGCTACATGTACTTAGCATCGTAGATTTTTCGTAATTATTTGCTAATTACTCTTATCACAGTCTCTGAACCTCGATTTGTGAGTAACCAAAATGTTCGTCAATTTTTTTCTGTTTGTTGATACCATTTTCATTGAAATCTGAACGGTACTTTTTGTGAAATAAAATAAAATTTGTGATTTCTCATAAGGATCAATGCTAAAGGCAAAATCTTTTTTATATTCATATCTTTTTCCAGGTTCTCTGCAGCTCTTTAAAAATTTAACTGGTTTATTATCTTATTATAAATGTACTAATATGTCAAATTTCATTAAATTTTGAACGGTAATTCTATAACCGATGGTACGTACTACCTTAAGTTTATTTATAAACTATTTTTTTAATTTTAAATTTTATTTTTTAATTTACGCTGGAATTTGCATGATTTTCATTTTTTTTTTATGCAATGGTTTTTATTGTATTGTATATAATATTATATTATACATTTTCATATTAAGGATATATTTTATTATTTTTTAAATTACATCCATTAAAAAGCGTAGATGTTTTTCTTGACTTTAGTTGATCAAATGGGGTACTTGCGCAGCTTGTCATCAACTACGCTTGTCCCCTTACATAATAATTATTAATAATTATGTTAATTAGCTATTAATTTATTAATATATGCAAAAGTAATAATTAAAAAATTTGATACAAGTTTCTGTATTCGTCTTTCTTTTGTTATTATTTCTGAAAGCCGCAGCTTTTTTTATGTATAGCATTGTAAATTTCTAGCCAAGCAAACGCTCTTACAATAGTAAACATTGCACGATCGTATAATTAGGGTCTATTTTAAGTGTCAAACTCGGTCATTTTGTATGACTCTAAATGTTTACGTATTAGTTTCAGATCATGCTGTGTATCTCTCAAATATCTTCAAAAAACAATAAAACTAAATTAAAATAAATTCCAAAAGGTAACATATAGGATAATCCACCGAATTAATAAAATTAATTCTATTTGGTTTGTTTATTACAGTCCTGCTTGCATTTTAACTACAATGTCATTTAACTTAAATTAGTTTGTATTTTAAATATTTAAAATAATTGTTTATTTTAAAAATGAAGTAAAGATCAATATATTATTAATACATCATCCATTAAAAGAAGCACAGTGTCATAAGTACACAGTACAAAAGTACCGGGGCTGTAGCTTTTCACGAAAATTTCCCTTAAATTTCATTTTTTTCAAAATTAAATTCTAATTAGAATTCAGTGGCGACCCCGTGCCGAGTAAAAACTTTATTCTGACCGTCTTTTTAAATAGATTATTATTGTTAATACTAATTCTAAATAATAATTATTTAATATAGATAAAATTATTACACGCAATTTTAGAAAGCTTTTTTAAAAATGAAAGCCTAAAATATACAATAGCATTAATAAAAAGAAGTAAAATATTAGTAATACGTGGACTAAAAAACTAATAGAATGGAATTTACGCAGAGCAAAAGATAATTCAGAAAATATATTGTTGTGTATTATTTTTAATTTTATTTGTGCACTTTAGCAATTTTTGTGACTTATGTAGCTAGCTTAGCGTCACTTGACGGAGAATATAAGAGTTCTTGTATCAATATGTCCTAAAAACCAGCGAAGTTTGATTTTTACGTATCTTGATTTTTGATTAAAATTTTGTAGTAATAATTACAAAGAAAGTGTAATTAAAAAAAAATAATTAATTTAAAATTTAAAAGTTTACTTTTAAGAAATAATTCGAAAATTCTGTAAAATAAAACAAAACGAAAGCAGTAGATAGATGTTGATTTGTAGATAGGAGAAGGTGTATTGAAGTTGAAAAACAAATTTAAAATAATTTTTGAAATTAATTGGATAGGGTTAGAATTTTTAAAATATTAAAATTACACTGAAAAATTAAAAGAACAACGAAATCAAAAGGTGAGACCGGTGCACATGCATGCTCTTATCGCATTTAACAAGTCGATTTTTACGATTTATTTTAATGACATTGAAATTTTATACGGACACAATTTTGCAAAGTCAATTATTTTGAAATTGGAAAAATACACTTCAATGTAAAGAAAGCCCTTGGGGTAATTAATAATTTTATTACATTTTGTGTTATTTTGCACCATTTATCTACTCTGCACCTAATGTTGTAATATCCAGTTAAGCCGCTGGGTGTTGTTATCAAATTTTTGTATAATGTTTACCTTCGTATGATTATCTGTTTAGAAATTTTTCCAATTTTTAAACAGAGGAAAAACTTTATAACTATTGTTGTCATTCATGAGGTAACAGAATTATTCGATTTAATCTTTTTGTGCAAGTTTATATTCAGTAACTCGATTGTTCTTACCAATGCTATTATAGTTAATCTATCAATTGTACAGCTAAGAATGTAAACTATACAGACCAAAAGTTTTCTAAAACACTCATGTTGATCTGTTTGCATTGTTAGGTTTGGTAAACATGTAAAGTTTACAAACCATAGTTAATTTGTGTACAAAGTAAAATTTTTCAAGGTGGTCTTTTTATTCAATAAGCAAATAAAAATAATAATGAATGTAAGAGCTTTCAACAGATTGCCATTCTAAAAGTTTACAAGAGCTCGATAATCTGAAAATAAAAGCCGATGAGCATGGATCAGTTGAAATTTTAAGATTATTTATACAAAGTAGGTACTACGACAAAGCTTTTTCAATAAAATACAAGCATTATTCGTTTTTTGCTTTTAATTTTGATAGTTAAAGTTGAAAATAAATTGACTGCTGTGACAAGTACAAACACACAGTACTAATTAAAGTTTCAAGTACCTATTTTTAATGATTTCTATTTCCAGATTTCCAAAGTGATTTTGACATTTTTGAAAATTGATCCTACCACGAGTTGGTCAGTTAATGATGATTGAGCGCACGTAAATAAAACGAAAGCAAAATAACACAAATGCACACTAAAAGTTGTTAAAATATACAATACTTGAACTTTTGCATTCATTATTAAGTAGACATGCAATTCCACTAAAAACATCGATAACCATCAGCAACCAAAAGCAAAAAATGTTGCAAAAACGAACGTGTTCATTTATAAAATAAAAAAGATATATGTGTAAAATGCTGTACAAACATGACAATTTCAAATTACGCTTTGCTTAACACACAATTGACTGTACATTTTAATTCCGATAATATGTTCTGTTGAAAGAGATAAACCGCATTCGAAAAAACTGCTTACTTGCTAAATATTGCGATCGAAAGAGAAAGCGGAAATATGAATCGGAAATGAGTTCTTTATGGGTGCCCTTATATATCGAGTGTTTTTCTTTTAGCTAACTCGCGAATTTATTTCGTAACTTCTTGTATATCGATAATATTAGTGCTGTATGGTTGATTTGGGTTACGGAATAAACAACTTTTAAAATTGTCCTTTTTGCGTTCCTATTTTAATCTCATGATCACTGTACTAGCTTTTCGCCAGGTCAGGGTTGGTAATTAAAATTTATTCAGTTTGTTTCACTCAATGGCAGTAAAAGTAGACAACGCTTTTCTTACAGCTTATAAAGTATTGATCAAGCTTCAATATTACAACGACCACAAGGAATTCAGTAAGATAGTTCAGCAAGGAAGAAATAAACACGTAATTTAATAATTACAAGCACTACATTTTACACGCCAAAACCTTAAAAATAAATTTAAATAAAGAAAATTTTCAATTTTTGCAAAAGATCTAGATTTCCCTATCCTCAAATTAGAATTTAATTCATTGTATACTAGTGGATAGAACAAGTTTTAACGAATTTACCATTATTGCATGTTGTATTGCCTCCCACCTGCACACGAACTTATGTCAATGATTTACCCCATGTCAATTAATCCTTTCACGAAAAATATATAATTAGTAGCCAAACTTAACTTTACTAATTTAACGTCTAGCGTGCCAGTTATAAAATGCAATTGCTTTAGTAATTATACATCATATTGTCTAGTTCTAACTATTTTTTTAAAAACATTTTGTAAACATTCAATAAAACAGTGGGAAAGTATTTACGTAAATACTTAAGAAAATTGAATATTTACTGGAGTAGCTAGTTTACTCGAGGCTCGGTTGTATTATCTTCGATCTCCATAAAACTGTCTTGATCTTATTCTATTCCGGTAAAGTCTCGGTAAAATCGGGTAAAACACTGCATAGTCTGCGAAATCCGATCATATATATTGTGAGCCAATCTCGATCCCGGCTTTTGGCTTACCAGAAATCGCTACCGAAAATAGATTTTTAGATAGATATCCCAACTAAATGTCTCCCATAAGTACTACAGTTGAAGAATTTAAATATACAATTATTAAGTTGTTATATAAGAAAAACCATTTGTTGTAATTTATAGTTTCCCTAATGACAAATTTAAAAAAATTAAATGATTTAAACGATTTGAAACAAGAAGCATTAAATAATAATCATTGTTTTTTCTATCCATCATTCTTGTAGACCATTATATAAGCGGAAGTTTCCTTTATATGTGGGTGTTCGTGCTAACCTGCACTTCCTGTTAAGCCCATGTGTAGGATAATTACCAACATGTCACTCACAACCATGATTTTTTAAAACAAAAATTTTGCGCGCCCTACATAGCTTTTGTGATTACTTACCGATTATGTTAAATCAGCGATCTTTATCCAAGTTTATTACAAATTCAACCGGCCGGCGCCCGCGTCATCAATCAATTCATTTCATAAAACTAATGTTTTATTTGCATTTTTCAAATTGTTTATTGGAACATATCCGAAAGACAATAATTAGTTTGAGGGTTAGCTTGGCCACTGCGGAGGCGCTTAACCCGCAATGCAACCAATTTTATGGCGTATTCCCTTTAATTTAGGGTTGATACCTGTCCAAGAGAGCAGATGGCAAAGGGTTGTAAACTCAGTCGGCGTTTACTTTTTATACGTTTTTAATTGTGATTAATTAGTGTGCTTGTTTTAACTTGATGTTTTTATAATTCTATTGTCCATCTGCTTAAAGTGGTTACATTTCCGCTAAAAGTTTAATATTTATGTTTGTTATTATTTACGGCTACCCAAATTTGTTAAAACATACTACATGTGCCCCACCAAGGAGTGAATCTGAACAAATTCAATACATCCAAATGCGTGGAAATGCAAATGATCTACTTCCACTAAACGTCCAATTATTTTTAATATTTTGATTGGATTGTTTAAGTCAGAAAAAAATTTCTTTCGTCATTCACTGTGAAACATCTTACTAGTTGCTACCTACACTTAATAGATTTTCAGATCATAATTGGTACACAATTAATTGAAATTTCTGTATTTAAGGTCGTTCTTTTTAATGTATTTAGTTAATCGAGTTCGGATAATGCTAATCAATATGAAAAATATTATTGATATTATACAGAAGATTCATTTTGTCAGAATATGTATTTTGAAGTATTAGTTTAAATTTTGAACAATATTCATACTAATATTTATTATTTTTTTTCCTATAGATTATGGATTAATAGCCATATTTGTATTGTTAGTAAATTAGATGTTATTCATTATGAAACAAAAACCCATAAAGGGGTACTTTTAAATATTCCGGCAGTTCAAAAAATAATTCCCAATGAATTCGGGAAACTTCTTGATTTTTATTGTACTTAAACAAAATATGATAGTTCAAAATAATTGTGCCGAAAGAAGGAATGTTCTGTTCTGTTAGCAATGAAGATGTTAATAGTTCATTTATTTATTATTGCTTATTAATTTGTTATTTATTTGTATTAAATTAGTTAAAATTTTCTATCCAAATTCTTAGTAATTGAAATAAATTCTAATTATTTCTATCGTTTTAATAAAACTTTGAATCTCTTGCAGTGTAGTTGGATGAAACTTTATAAAATATTATAATAGGATTCACACATAATTTATTTTGAAAAATATAAAATACTCTTTTAAGTACATATTATCAAATCATTCACAAGAAGTAAGCAATTTGGGTAGATTGCGGGTAGAGCGGAAGGAGGTAATCATACGGTTACCGGTATCAGTCTTTATGTTTTTTTAATCTCCTTATGTTATTTATAAAAATAACTGTATAGTGCAAAAATATGAAATATTCCTCATAAAATTTCACTTCTTATCACATGAATAAATTTTCAAATTTCAATCTGACAGGAGTGATATTATAGGAAAGCTTTCCATTGTGACTAAAAAACTTTTACTTAAATTTCTTATTCAGATAATATTAAATTAGAGTTGATTAAAATCAAATTAATAAATATTGTTATGTATCGTTGGAAATTATACATTTCAAGTTAAATACCAGTGTTAAAATAATCTCAACAACTTCCGAAATTTCTAAATACAAACGACAGTAATAATCCTTTCGATTGGTTAAAAAACATTGTTTTGTTTTAGTTCTTGGCTTATAACTTTTGTCCACCACAACAGCCGATGTCTAAACTTTGGATTTATATTCAGTAATAACAGCCCGCTCCGAGGGAAAATTGAAAATGCAACTTTTACGCCAAAAAATTTTTTACAGTCTTCCCGATGGCGAAGCCAGATGAAAGACTACCAAAAATTTTTTTAGGGAAAGTTATTTCCTGAAATTCTAAAACAGCACGATACAGCTTTCGTGCTGCACTCAACAAGCCAATACAAGCATTTTAATATATCACTCGCTTAGTTTTTGCTTTTAGTTTCTTACATTCTCTTTTAGATTCAAAAACACCAATTTACAATAATTTTTCTCCAAATATAATTTAGTATTTCAAAAGAATTTTAAAGTACGAAACCCCCTTCAATCTGTAAAATTAAACTTTAATAATTTTTTAATGACATTCATCTGTATCTGAACTTTTTCGTCAATAGCATAGCATCGGACCTCGTCTGTAATAGTTTAATCACTTAGGACCACTTGTACAGTGTGAGTTTAATTTCGAGTTTAGTAAAACTTGGTTTAATTTATAAACGTTTATAAACGTAGATGTTTTTAAACGTCATTTATAAATTAAACCAAGTTTTACTAAACTAGAACTAGAACTCACACTGTACAAGTGGCCCTTAGAAAACATAACTTTTCAGATGCAATTTATATTTTCACAATAATTGTTATTATCTGTTTGAAAAGTTGAAAAAACTTTAAATCTGTTAACTATTGAATTTTTATAGAAGTTATCGATACTACAGGTAAATTTTAAATTCTTCAATTCACTTCAATAAATCACGTTTAAATTTTGTTCAGTTTATCTAAGTTAAAGTGTCTATTTTCACAAATACAATTATTTTTAAAGCAAACAGATAGCGAGGGGCACTAAAGTATGTATTTTAATACTGTACCCGTCGATCCTGCAGTAAAATATTTTTATACTTATGCAATGAAGTCAAGTTGATATTAATGAAATTTTAAATCAATAATTTTTAATCATAATTAAATATGTTGGTACTTGCACATCTTTTATTTCCTTTAGATTGCCAATTTCATAATTAATTAAGCATCATGAAATACAAACAATTCTTTTATGTAATTTTTTGAGATTCGTAAACAAATCAAACTAATCAGTTTGGAAATATTTGTGAGTATTATCAATATTTATTATAAATAAACTTTAAGTAACGTTAAGAATAAATATATAAAAGTTTACAAGTACAAAACTTATTTGTTTAAAATATATTTACACTGTAAGAAAATGAACATAAACATAAAAATAAAATTATTTTTTTATAAGATTAATTTTTACATGTTATATGAAATTGAAATAAAATTTAATACATAACTTACATATTTTTTCAAAAACTATTAAATTGAATGATATAGTTTGTTACATACTGTTGACATTATGTTTCGAATTTTGTCTCACCTGATAAACCTAGAAAAATTATTAAATTGATGGAAAAGTTATGCGATTAAATTCAATACTTGATTAAAAGTCAAATTATTTTGACTTTTGTAAAAACAAAATTATACCTAAATGAATGAAGAAAATTATTTTGAATTAAAAATTCTAATCCGGTCAATAAACAAACCAAAAAAAATACTTATATTGAAATGTTATTTGTAATTAAAAATTACAATATTTGTAGATTTTCTCAATTTCAAAATTTCATGAGTTTTAAACTTGGTGAAATATACAGGACCGATCTACGTATTAATTTGTTATATTATTATTAATACAGCGGACATGATAATAAATAATATGGTTAAGGTTATTAACATGTGATAAGTGATAATATTTTTTATAAGATTAATTTTTACATGTTATATAAAACTAAAATAAAATTTAATACATAACTTACATATTTGTTCAAAAACTATTAAATTGAATGATATAGTTTATTACATATTGCTAAATTATGTTTCGAATTTTTGATTTTCATCAGACAATCCTGGAAAAATTATTAAATTGTTGGAAAAGTTATGCGATTAAATTCAATACTTAATTAAAAGTAAAATTATTTTGACTTTAGTAAAAACAAAATTATACCTGCTTGAAGTCAAAATGAATGAATAAAATTATTTTGAAAAATTCTAAACAGGTCAATAAACAAACCAAAAAAAAACTTATATTGAAACGTAATTTCTAATTAAAAATTACAATATTTGTAGATTGCCCCAATTTCAAGATTTCATGGGTTTTGAACTTGGTGAAATATACAATAAATTTATTGATTTTTTTTAGTTTTTCGAAAACGAACATAATTTTTTCCGATACGCTTCTTGTTTGGTATGCTGCACTAGTGTACACTTGCCCACCATTTTTGCAAATGAAGAAAAATAATTTCTAATATAGCAAGTATTCACCTATAGCAACAAATGTGTTGCCGAAAAACGGTGTTTCAGAGTTATTATCTTTCAATAACAAATAAATTCTGCTGATTGATTTGATATTTGTTGAAGCAAATAATTTTGTGTTAGTCAAGTAAAATATTTTCTGCTGAATATGCGTTTGTTTCAAGAACAAGATAATTTTTAGACTGAAAAGTTTGAAGAATAATAAATAACGGTAAATGAAATGAAATTTCAAAAATCCTAATTGTCGACCGTAAAAACTAAGAATAAGAAATAAATAGTTGAGATAGAGGTCGTTATAATCTACAAAGTAGATGAATTTCAAAATACAAATTTGTAGCAGGACATCGGTAGTCAGGACCGTATTAGGAATCAATAACGAATGAAACAAATAGAAAGAAAAAAATTATTAAATTCAAACGCCTTAACGAACGACATGTTTCGGACTTATTCGTGGTATTACCCAACGAAATTGACCTCATCGGGCTCATATTGACAAAGAACATATAAAATTAAACTTACCATTCCATTCAATCGTTCATGTAAACCTTCCACGTGCTCTACACTAACCGAATGCCATACTAAGAAAATGTATTTTGAAAGTTAGTAAGCGTTCATTCGTTATTGATTCCTAATACGGTCCTGACTACCGATGTCCTGCTACAAATTTGTATTTTGAAATTCATCTACTTTGTAGATTATAACGACCTCTATCTCAACTATTTATTTCTTATTCTTAGTTTTTACGGTCGACAATTAGGATTTTTGAAATTTCATTTCATTTACCGTTATTTTTTAGTTTGGTGAGATAACAGACTTGTAAGTTTAGATATCCCTAGTGGACGCTTACTAACTTTCAAAATACATTTTCTTAGTATGGCATTCGGTTAGTGTAGAGCACGTGGAAGGTTTACATGAACGATTGAATGGAATGGTAAGTTTAATTTTATATGTTCTTTGTCAATATGAGCCCGATGAGGTCAATTTCGTTGGGTAATACCACGAATAAGTCCGAAACATGTCGTTCGTTAAGGCGTTTGAATTTAATAATTTTTTTCTTTCTATTTGTTTCATTCGTTATTGATTCCTAATACGGTCCTGACTACCGATGTCCTGCTACAAATTTGTATTTTGAAATTCATCTACTTTGTAGATTATAACGACCTCTATCTCAACTATTTATTTCTTATTCTTTGAAGAATAATGTTTCACTTTTTGTAGCGAGTTTATAGCATTGATTTTGTCTTACAATTTCCAGATAAACTAGAAAAGTAATTTTAGCTCCGAATAAAGCATATAATTTTTCCCGACAATGTAAATAAATTATAGTTAAATTGAATTAAAGCAGATGTAAAATATTTTATTATACTTTAAAGATAATAGCGTTCACAAAAACTGGTACTTTACCTTTAACAATCGATTGGCATAAAGTTGACTTTTAATATTGGTTTCAGAAAAAAAGTTTAAAAAAAAAGGATAAGAGGAAGATAAGTTAAGAGAAACTAAATTATTACCGGTGTAGACATAATGATATTCTATGTATATCGTAAAATCCCATTTAACCCCGTGGTTCAAAATTTTGGCATCTTTGGTGCAAACCGTGCTATGAAAGTGTAATTTGTCTTAAGTGCAGGGTCCTGAATCAATTTCTACTGCACGATCTGTGCATATTACAACATTCCCCAGTCTTCCACTTATGAACAAATATTTCTACTAACTACTAAGTACTTGTACTAACTCCTACTACTTTAATGTTGCTGACAGTGACGTAGCTAAGCTATGGCAGTTCGATGCAGCGCACAGGAAACGTTTTGAAAACCGCTCAGAATCCTTTAGACTCTTGTTTATTTGTAACTTGAGTAATTTTATTTTACAATTCTAGATGTAATGTGGTGGTGAATTGGTGTAGGTGTCGGTTACCATGGCACCAGTTTAATTCTTAATTGATCTCTGGTTTAAATTCTATATTAACTCTTGAATAAGCAAAAGTATTCTTTAATATTGCAATTAATTGTGTTTTAATTACTTAGACCTAATTTAACGATCACCGATAATTTCTAGCCAAATGATAATAATTTATATAGAAATAATTGTTTCTATAAAAACAATCTTTGGATTAGAGACCTTCATAATTTTACAAAGTGGCTAATAATAATAATTTTTAAGAATAGTTATAGCAATTGCTTTAGAAACAGTTTATTATTTTTCAACACTAAGTCGTTGGTGTCAGTCCGTTCCTTATAGAGAGATTGCTTTTTTAGAGCAAGATTATAAATTGTATCGTGTAAATAGTGCCAATTACTATTCTTTAAAGTAAATCTTAACGGTAAAATAAAAGTTTTGCTTCCACGAGTAACCCGGTAGCAACCGCAATTAGAAAAAGTATAAAATCGGTAGCTTAAAAACGAAAATGGTTATGAAAAGTACACACAAATCATAAAACCGAGTAAAATACAGTCATAAAGTATAAGCTTTCACCAAACATCAATAAAAATTTTTAAATTTGCCGCAACTTTATTTGTATCACGTCCCAAATTTCATATTTTTAGAGTCATCGGCTAAGTTGTGGTCAAATAATTTAATTTTATTGGTGTTCTAAAGCTTGATTAGTGCAATACCGCCCTCCGAACATCTGTATTTTTATATTATGACCTGTTTCAAACAATGCACCACTTACAGAGGGTTATACCGGTGTATCGATTTAAACACAAAATTCGTCCCTATTTAAAGAAATATAAGAGCCGTAAAACGAACAATTTCAACAATACTTTTACCTACAGCCAAAACTAAAAGGCTTGTGGCTGTTTCTTTTATGACCTATGCCGCTACCACGGCCAAATGCCTGACATTAGACCGTCTAAAACTATAACAAAAATCGAAGAATGATTCACATTCTAAACCTTCAAGTCTGGAGATCAAATCAAATTCGGATTCAATCATATAAAATAAGCAAACAATTCCATTTCAAGTTCTAGTGACAGAAAACTTTTTTACGCAAGGATTGCCTGACTGCCTGCTTGGATGAAGAAATATAACATATATTTTATGTTAAAACTAAAATATGGCAAACAACTATACCAGTATTATATTTTAAGCGTGTACATTAAAGTTTGATGACGCATCTGTATATATCTAAGAAACTTTGACATTATGCTAAGATCAAGTAGCTGAGATAAAGATGCGATTGTTTTCGTTTCAGAGGTCGCCAAAAGTTTTTCTAGTATGGCTTCATCAAATTTTTGGTCGGAGCTTTTGAAAAGAAAGTTGAAAAAATTTTAATTTAAACAAAGGATTTTAATAATATCAGCAGAATAGAGAAAACATTAAATGTTTTATTAGAAATTCAGAAGATTAAAAAAATGTTGAGCTGAATGTTATGACTAATGATATCGGCAATTATTGGGAATCGAATTTGTGTTTTTAAGAAAATAATGTATAAAGCTTGATCTTTTAGGGAACGTACGTTTAGTTACTGCTGGGTAGCATTCTGTAGGAACACAAGGGATGTTCGCTGATAAATGTTAAGATAAGGCAGTAGTTTAGTCTAACAATGCGGCTGGAGGTATCACAGTCGTGTCGCTCTTCATTGATCAGGAGATTGCTATTCTCATGCGGGAATAGATTCATTTTGGTACACCAAAATCTCATTCGACAGTAGATAGTTTTGTAAATCCAAGTCAATTTCGATTTTATATAATATCCTTTTTTATGTACCTTTTATGTTATTACGTGCGGTGTCGTTTAACGTCTTCACAATGCTAGATTCGTTGCCAGAAAGCATAATATGAAAATATGTAGAATTAATTTAATTTTCTTAATTAAAAACAATTTCACCTAACTAACGTGCAATTGTATATTTAGGTCCTGCTACAATATCTCATTACGTTGCTAACATGGCCAAACAAATAACCCCGAATCCAAATGTTTGCGCTTCTTGCAGCGATCCTGACGTTTGACAGCATTAAGGGTAGAATAACCTCGTTCATTATCAAATAGGGTCAATATTGACAATTTGGTATGTCGTGTTGAACAAAATTACAAACTGAGAATTTTTGATACGTCTTATTAAATTTTAAAATTTTATCACTTCTCTTCCTATTAGTAGTTAAATTTTTCAAAATCATGACTAGCAAGCAATAATTAGTTTTATATGTAGAAATGTGACTCACGTTTTGCAATAAACTCTCTGTGTGTGTGTAAATAACAAAAGGGTGCATAAAGCCACCCATCCCCGTTTGGGAGTAATGGATGTCTACCCCCTGCGGTGGATAACTGGCCAGGCTGCTCTCATTAACGTGTTAAAGTACGGCTTTGCGTACGTTTGCTATGCGTTGGCGAGAAATAATTGTCACGGATTTTTGTTTGAAAATTTTTGGGGAGTAACTGGTATTGATTTAAAAATTAAAATAATATTTCACTTTAATCTTGGAATAAAACGTTGAATTGCTTTGCAATAATTTTATGAACTTGCAAGAACCATTATTTTAACTGAATAGATATTACACAGAGTGACGCTATCGACATCGGCTTCTGAAAGCGGTCTCTTTCATCTTATTGTGATATATCTTGTCATTTCTGCTACAATGGCTTCTTTCTTTATAAGAATAAGATGTAATTCGTGTTTGTATAATTCTAATGAGGCTACAAAAAGATACATCTATTAAGAAAATTTGAAAGGGTTGTATTATGCTTTGTAAGAGCAACAGCGACAATTCCAAAGGGTACAAGGTGTACACAGGTAGCAACTTCTTTATAATACCTTCCGTTTCTGTCAACACGACAATTCAATTTTGAACAAGGATGCTTATTTTTTATTATTTGAACAAACACCTCAATTAATTTGAAACAAATTTGTTGCCTTGTAAAAATTAAAAACGTCCTTAATGTATTTAAAAATTGTTTTTATTAATCAAAACAGCAGATAGATCAGAGATTTGGTGAAGCTAAAGCCCTATATATCAGTGTTACCAATTGCAATACGTATTCCCTCTGAGGTGTCAGGGATACCACTGTAGCCACTTCTCATTAAAACACTGTCCAAGCTACAATTAGTCTCCCAGGCTACAAATTACGTTATTCGTCTTTGCCACCATACAGCTTTAACGCTTTGTCTTTAAATTTTACACAACTAAAATTTTTATAGTGAAATATTGATTCAATTTAAAGGAAGTTTAGAAGTTTCGCTGCAAAATAATCTGTCGTCACTCGATTTAAATTATCCGAGAGCTTTTAATTCTTTCAGTATAAAAAGCTTGGTCCGCCATCTGCACATCGGCAGCAAAAACGCTCACATATGAGCACATATGAATGTATGGCTGATTGTAGATTTTCTGTTTAAAAATGGTCAGAATCCTAAATTTTTGTTTATGATTAAAAAAAATTTGTACATGTACTACAATTAATCGCAAGTTAACAATTTTTTAACTTACAAAAATTTCGTTATTTACCCAATGTGTGTTATTTTAATTCCTTGAAAACCAGAACTTTAGGTAAAGTCGTAATTGAAGATAAGCAGGTGTCACATCAATCTGTTGGTCAAGCTTTAGCTCTAACAAGTCACTTAGTACTGATTGAATAATAAAATAAACGTGACGCATACGTGTTAATTTTCAACACGTGCCTATATTTAGTTAAACGTTTGACCACCTTTGAGAGTATACTATAAAGGGATATTAATGGAAGGTCCTGAACTGCACGATGTTTTTAAAATTAACACGAATTTGTCACTTTTGTTTTTGCATACGTCTTAAATGAGGTAAATTATTGACTCCCGGACACGTGTTTCTTTTCCAAATATATTAATAGGATATATCCTGCTGTAGCATTATTTATTTTTTCAAGTGGTTTGAATTCTTTTAGGTTTAATTTGGTTTAGGTATTTGGAATGAATTACCGCATTTAAATGTATTTTGCTTTATAAACACAAATGAAATTTTTTTTTGGTTAATATCACACAAAAATATTTTAATAATAATGCCAGTTAGTAACGCGTAAAAGGACAATAATAATTATTGCTTATTGCTTAATAATACCAAACTTAAAATTTCATATTTTGGGATAACAATTATTTTACTTTAGTACCGACCGTTACTGCAGTAAGAATAATCTTAATAAAACCGAATCATTGCTTTTTATTCTCGATAAAAAATAAACATGGCAAATGGCCGATATGCATGATTTCTTATAACTTCCAGGGCCGTCGTAAGATAGACGACGTCCCTGGGTAACTAAAATTAATGCACCCTTCTTCAAAAGAAAACGCACAAATACAAAATAGAAAAAGTCAATTTATTACTATTACCCTAAACGATAACATAAAAATTAAATTCACAACATTTTTATGTTACATTTTTATATTTTTAAAATAATATTTTAATAAAACTAATTATTTTAATTTTTGGTTTGTAGCTTCCTTGTTTACTATTTTCTGATTTTCTGTGAAATGGATTAGTTTTTCAAAAATTTTTACTAGATAAAAGTATGTAAAATGTTTTTTAAAATTGTAAAATGTTTTGTTTTTGAAAAAAAAATTAAATTAAAAAAAAGCTAAAATTTTTCAAAATTTTTTTACTTACTTTAATTTCTAACTCGAAAGCTGTTAATTTTAGATAATAAAAAATTTAAATCTAGTTTGTAGATTATTTCAGACTCTTTCAAAAATCACTAATTTATTTTTACCAAAAAATCAATATTTACTGAGTTAAAATTTATGGCGAGAAAAAATAGCAAGTGATGTTGTAACATTACAGTTTTTAATTTTCTTATTAATTAGAAAAAATGTATTTGTTTGAACAAAAGGATGTATTTATTTAGCTCTCTAATATAATAATAATAATGATAGAAAATTAACCTAAAAAATTACATTTTTAAGTCTATAGTGTGGTATATAGTAGTATGTAATGTTAAAATAAACAAACTAAAACATATTATTAGACAGCTGTATATTATGTACAATTCACTAAAAGAAATTTTACCGATTGTCACTATTTCCGTCAGCTCAATCAGTGGTAACTAATTGAATAATACAATAAATATGTATCTTTATCAAATAGCGTTCATGGTGTGAGAGGGCACTGCCATATAAAGATTTTAATTCGCTTTCTTACTATGCAAAGATATAAGGCTTATTTCTTAATATATAGAGATATTTAAAAAAAAATTTAAATTTTTATAGTTTGTATATACATGGAAAGTCATTTGCAGGTTATTTGAATGTTAAATTAAAAAAATAAATATAAAAATATTTTTTTAAAAAGTTGTTAATGACTTTCCATGAAACTAGATTTTTTTTCGAATCATTTACTTTAAACCGCATTAAATTCCATGCATTAGTAAAAAAGCTACATGAATATTCGTTAAAAGTTAGGTGTTTTAACCAATTTTAACTATTTAATAAAGAATACATACTTACATAGAAAAATAATATTTAAAAAACAATAAAAACGACAATAATTCACATTTAACAAGTCAGGACTTATTTAAATAAGCACATTCTTTGCATGATACAGAGCTTGCATAATTTACAAGAGCAACTTTTGACATACTTTCCAGACTTGCACTCTGAAGCTGACAATGGGCGTAGACGGATTTTAAACCCTTTTTTGGACAATTCAATAGATCTGGCTGATGTGATCACAAAAATGAAAGAATGTCTTCTAGATTTAGCTGCTGATGGCATGCTTAAAGTGGAATTTTATTCGCAAAGTGTCGACGTATTTTGGATGAAAAGAAAACGCGAATATCCAGAGCTGGCACGGGAAGCTCTTAAATTATTAGTGCCATTCGCCACTTCATACTTGTGTGAACTGACATTTTCTTCAATGGTGAACATTAAAACTAAAAAGAGAAATAGACTGCAATTGGAAAATGATTGATTATTAATGTTTCAAAAATAACACCACAATTTGATAAACTATTAAAAAATAAACAAGCACATTCTCCTCACAAAAACTGTGTTTTTGTTGTGTAAGAACCTGGAATTTTTCTTACAGCCAGCGACCCCCCGAGTAAGACTTCGCGACCCCGTTAGGGTCGCGACCCACAGATTGAAAAACACTGCTCTATTCGAACTAAATGCGCCGCTACGCTATATCTATCAAGTTAGCTCCTCTTTAATTGATTTTTTATTTTTTTTTAAATTGAAGGTTTTTGTAGTTCGTTGTTGAACTGCAATTAATTAATAAGCTTGTCTACATGCTAACAAATTTTATAAAAACAAATTGTATATAAAATTAGTCTTCATCAATAGATTTATTAAATTTTGTCATGTTACGTTCGGTGTTAAAAAGATAAAAAGAAAAACAATTGATAGAAGCTAATTTGATATCAAAAAAGTGTTATTACCACGCGGACCGAAGTGGTTACGCATTACTTTATTAATTAACTAGAGCTAAATAATGAACAATCAAATCTTTTTTGAACTGTTAAACTTCTATTCAATAATATTCTCAAAAATGGCCAAAAATTAATTATATGACAAAAGTGGCTTTGATTTAAAATAAATTAAAATAAATCTATTTGCTACCAAAACTTTTAATTGGACACTAGTACCCATCAATCGATTACCCAACGATTTACGCAAGGAAAGTTTAACAAATTTATCGATACAGACCAGTTTAATAAAAAAATTATTATTAGAAGTCAAGAAATCACATCTTAAAAATATTTGTTCTACAAAGCCCGACACTTTCCAGTGTCGACAGTTTTCGAGAAAATAAACGAGGTTATATTGTTAAATAATTGGAAAACTATAAGAGCAGGGTTTCATAAGGTTAGCATTCTTGTAATAACATAACTGGTCGTATTTCTTGAAAGGTCGAAGAAAAGTCTTGCTGAAATTTGCCTTAAGCCCAAATTTAAAATTTTTTAATTATTATACCATGATGACAGTTAAATAATTTGCATATTATTAGAATTAAGAAATTCTTTAATTATTAAATAAAAGAACTTCTACTTTATTTGCAATTGGTCGTAAAACTTCATTAAGAAATTAAACATCGACTACTTATATCAGGTTGGGAGGTATTCCAAACCCATCAGACCCTTCCAGTCTGTAACAGTTATTTAACATCGTGCTTCTTTTAACCCATCTATTTTGAATTATTAAAATATTCTGATGAAGACGTTCACCAACGTTGAAAGCTTAATAAAAACATTATTAAAAAACGTTTAATTAACTTGTTTATTCAAAGATTAATTAAATATATTTCACAAGTTAAAAAATTAATTTATTAAATAAATTTAATAAAAATAAATAAAAAAAAATTTACAAAAAAATGAAAAAAAAAAATACAAAATAAAATGAGTACAGCTATGAAAAATGCTAGGTATGGAATTTAAGATGATAAATTTGATAGCAACCCTCGTGTCGGCCATATTGGATTTTTTCGTTATTCGACGCTCTTCGGCATTCTTCGGAAACGCGTAATTGGAGGTTCTCGCGTTGTAATCGACAATAACAGCCGAGAGAAAATTTAAAAATACAACTTCACGACAAAAAATTTTTTTCAACTTTCCGACGGTGAAGCCGAGGGAAGTTAAAAAAAATTTTCTAGGAAAAGTTATTTTCTAAAGTTATCAAGAAAGCAGCACCAATCCGACAAAAAATTTTAGAAAATAACTTTCCCTAAAAAGATTTTTAGTCTATCTTTAATCAATTTTTAGTCAAAGATTGTAAAAAAAATTTTTGTCGTGAAAGTTGCATTTTCAATTTTCCCTCGGTGCGGGCTGTTACTCTCAATAACAGTTAAAAAAATAAAAATGAATTCTAATCACAGATTACAAATTTAAATTAAGAACTGTCAGAACCATGTTATTTTTTCTTATACCTTCTTGATATTGTAATCTTATTTTTATAATTTTAAGCCCCACGATTGGTCGTCAATTTTTATGTAATGTAATAATTATATAATAATTTAAATTTTCTAAATCACTTTATTATTTCAAAATATATATTAAATTTTTAATTTTCATTTCAACAAAGCATAAAAATGGTAACGTTAAAATTTTATACAATACCGTTTGCAGCTGTTTTTTTATCACTTATCAAATTTGTCGTTCCTTCGACAAACTCTTCAAATCTTCAAAATTTTACTTTGCATTTCACTTTTCATTAATAAAAAAATTTTTTAATTTCCAATTTCACTTTTAATACTCAAATCTATCACAAATTTTTAAAGCAGGAATTAACGAAATTTAGATCCGTTTCATCGGCCATTTTTGACTGAAGGGTCTTTTTTTTCCACGTTACCAACATCATAACCAAAACAACAATATAAAATTTTCAAATATTCAAATTGATACTAATTTTTAGACCAAAACAAAACAAATTTTAAAACAAGTTACAAACAGTTCCTTATAACGATTTCAAAAAACGACAATATATTATTGATATGCTCTAACAGCTGTATTCATAAAAAGTTACAACAGGTTTATAAAGCTATTATAAGCAAAGTGTCAAAAAACATTATTCATAAACGTTCAATAGCGCTAAAACACTGTTATAAGACCGATATAAGCGGTTCGTAACCTAAAACAACCAATCACCTATAACCTATAACAGTGTTATAACTAAAACATTCCTGAGCGACACTTTAAGAAATTTTTATGAATACGGGTGTAATAAATAATTTTATCACGGGAAACCCAGAAAACTGATCTATCCAAATCTATCCAAAAGAGAACATGTGTATTTTCTTGTTACCAACTAATTCGGCGAGCGCATGCAATTTTTAGTATTGAAAAAGTAAATAACAAAAAGTTGATGTGGTAGCTTTAATGACAAGATGAAAAAAATATGGTGATAAATAACTAAAAAAAATAATTAAATTTACATTAATTTAGTAAATATTTTCAAAGTCAGCTTTGCATTTTTAAATGTAACCTTATAGATTTTTTAACAGTTTAGATTCTGTATGAAAAAAGCAAAAACTTTTGTTAATACTAAAAATAAAAAAATGTGATTTAAAGAAGCTGTCGATATTTTAATATTGAAATACTGACCATTTATATCTATACAGCCCAGCAGACATTTTATTGCCTACGATTTTTTAACTGTTTCTAGATAAATTTTGGGTACATAATCCAAAATAGTCGTGACTCGTGAGATTTGGTTTATCAAATGTATAGTTTTTGAGATACACTGTATTGATCTTTTTAAGAATGAAATCATTATTTTTTAACTTACGTATGATCATTATTTTTTTATCTATTTAAAATAGATGCAATATTAAATGATCAGAATTTAAGTAAAAGTAAAAATTAAGTAAAAGGTTTTCACATCAGTCTCGAGGTAAAGTTGTTTTTCGCCATAATATTAGGGTGAACGTAATTAACATTTTGCCTAAAACAGAAAATGTAGGAGTTAATAAAGGGTAATAAAAGATTTACTTACCAAACTTGTATTGTTGTGATCAACATCGTCAATTATTTCAGACAATAGTTGAATGTTCATAAGATGTAAATAATGTTAAATGATTATCTTACAACAAAAAGCGTTTTGTAATTATAAAAATAACCATGGTAATTGTTTGTTAATGATTTGCAAACTAAAATACACAATATTAAAGATTGAAGTGATAAACTAATTAAACAAAACTTACATACATTAGTGTAATTTAATTTGAATTTACAGTCAAAATACAAATATCTATCCCAAGTTACAATTTTTAAATTGAGGGTGATATTAAATTTTTGTGAAACTGTGAAACAGACTATTTTTAATTCTTGAGAACGAAAGATACGATTTCAATAAGGTCCCAAAAAATTAAATATAAAATATTGAAAGTCGATGAAAGTTTATAAAAAAATATCAGAGTTATTACTTACTGAGTATGTGGCGATGTAAATGTTTGATTAAAATTGCTTGAATATTTGGATACATTATATTTTAATGAAACATTAAAAAGAAAGCAATGAGTATAATATTTGATCATCACATATAGATTTTAAAAATTTGGAAAATATTAGTAACGATTGTTAAATTGGATACCTACTATAGCAATTTTTATCACCGCATTTTACTCACCTGGATTTGAAGGATGTTAATGGGAAGGCAGGATTTTGATACATTTGCAGCAAACAACACATTGGTGAGATTAACTTGATAATAATATAACATGGTAAGTTCTGTAAAAAATGCTGCCAATGATTTAAATTAGTTACTAAACCAGTGGTTATAAATATTTTGAACTATGTGCGATAAAAATGTTTTTCAGTTTAAAAATGTGGGACTATTTTATTCCATTTAATTAAATCATTATTACTCATAAAAGAAATTTTTAAATCCGTTTAAAGAAAATATGACTTTTCTTATTATGCAACAACACATTTGCTGAACAATTAATTAATTTTATGTCAATACAAAAAGCTTTAAGTTAAAATACTCATCATGTGGCTATCCCATCTTCCTTGATATTAGTCTTTGTCTTTTATTAGAAACAAAATCTATTAGCATGGATCGCAAAAACTATAGAGCTGCTAAAAAAAGAGTCAAGTATTTTTTGAAATAACACATTAAAAATATCCAAAATCAGTTTTTACTTTTCCAGTATTAAGATAAAAATTTGCTTTCGTTAGGGTGTGTTATAAATTACAATTTTGTATTACTTGAAAAATAAATAATTAATTTTTGATTTAAGTGTTAGCGGTTACCAAACGGAACATCAATACCTAGCGCAGAAATTTTAGCTATAAAACAATTATTAAAATACATACAAGACAATCACAAGAAGTCATATTTAATCATCACCGACTCAATCGTTTTACTAGAATCCTTCAGGAACGAAAATTGTAATAACCCTATCGCAAATAAAATTAAACTCATTCATTATCAATTAAAAAGAAAAAATGTAAAAGTGCCGTTTCTGTGGGTACTATCACATATGGGAATACCGAGAAATGAGACAATAGACAAACTCGAAAAAGAAGCTACAACTAACAAAGACGAAAAAATAAAATCAAAGATCTTAAACTCCGATGTACTTAATTTCATAAAAGAATACACCTACAAACTATGGCAAGAACAATGGACTGGCTCTAACCAAAAATTAAAAAAAGTAAAAAAATTCATAAATCCTTGGAAACTACTAATAAAAAAATAGGGGATCTGTCGGAAAATCTCACCCACAATTTTAACTTTTTTCTATAGACTATTGGAAAGAGAACACTTTTCTAAGCATACCAGAACAAACATTTTGTAGGATTAGACATTATAGTTTTCGAAAAAATCGTATTTAAAAATCAAAAATTTTCGCTTTTACATGGAAACACGAGATGCCGCTCTCCGGGCCTGTATTTTGACAAACACATAACAAATTTAAAAATATTCCTGTAGAATGACACAACTCGCCAACGGTGGAACTCGAAGCCATACAACTCGTCCGGTTTCCGACCGCAACTGCGTAACGGAATGGCAATGCGAATGGCAATCTTCTTTATCTGGTGAGTAAAGAACGGGGGTTGGAGATCTTGAATCAAAATATACGCTGACGCGGGTTTGTCCGCGTCGGTCTGAGTGGTGAAGACCGCAACTGACAGCGAACATTAAGAGTAATATCAAAGCACACGTACAGTCAACAGAAATAAACGCGGGGAGCTCAATGTGCGAGTTACCGTCGAGCGACTCGTGGCATCGGGATGTATCGTATTACATCTCCCTGCATTTTGAAATTTTAAAATGTCGCTATTTTGACAACTAATGCATAATCCTAAAAATTTTTTGTTCTAATATGTTCAGAAAATTGTCCTCTTTCTAATAGTGTATAGGAAAAAGTTAAAATCGTGGGCGAGGAAAAACGTTTCTGACCAGAATAAGATTAGAATGAACAAAGACAACCCACTCATTCCTATTTGATGGAAAACCACCACCAATATGCATTACCTGCGATCAAATACTAACAGTACATAGTAATTATTAATTGATTGTTCATTATTCACAATTCAAAGAAACAAAACCAAATTACCAAAAAAATTGGAAGAAGCACTCAACCCTGAAAGAAACACCATCCATCACACAATCAAATTCTTACAAAAAAAATAGAAATATAATGTAAATATATAATAATGTACACATACAGCAGGTGCTAATAACCCTGGTAGTTGATACACCTTTATTAAATCTAAATAAAAAATACAACATTTTTGATAAGGTAGCAACAAGCATGTTTTAAAATTAAAAAATTTTAACTAAATAAATAAAATATGGTTTAAACTTACAATGCGCTATCACAGAGAGTAGATGGGTAGCTAATATAATTTTTTTTTTTGCAATTCTACAAGCCAAAATAATTATATAGTGTTCCGTCGTTTTGTTAAATGCTCCTCAGTTTTTGAGTTATAAATTTTTCAATACGGAAATATTTTAATATATAATTTATTTTTTAAATTTAACTAATTCAAATAATTTTTAAAACCAGCAAGTTAAGTCAAAAAAAGTTGAACGATGTAGGAATCAAACCCAGACTTACTACCAATTGTCACGCTTATCGTCTACCACTTGACCATAACTACGAGTTGTAAGAATTACTAGTTATTACTTCGATTTTTCAAAAACCAAAAAACTCAAAAACCAAAGAAAATTTGACAAACCGCGAAACGAGGTATAATTTTTTTGGCTCCTACATTAACCAAAAAATTGAAATCTTGATTGATTGCCTCTGGTTAGTTGATCTGCATATTATATCGGAATATTTAAGTATATGCGTACATATATAATGTAGTTAAGTTCAAGACTACTTTAATTTGGCCGATGTTTTGGATTATTTTAGTATTCCATTATCAACGGTGTACAAAAATAGCCATAACAAATAATTTAAGAATATTGTAATTGCAAAGAAAACTTTAATGCACTACTAGGTACCTTTCCAATTTTAAACTAAATTATTCTAAAATCTAAGATAGGTAGATTTAAGATATAATCTTAAAATCAATCAATTTATAGTGTTAGGCATACACAAAGTAAATTGCTTTCAAACTACATTTAAAGCCCTATTTTATATGGTAGTGCTCGCTAATCGTGTGAAAAACCAAATTATGGCGAAAAATTTGAAAACTTTGAATTTTTCACATGAATTTAATATTTGTTTTTCACAATTCCATCTAGGATACAAGCAAATCCGATAAAACTATCTGCAAAATACGCAAGATACTGGTGAGATATTTCGAATTATCTTTGCCAAAAATATCAAAACTGAAATATTTATTGCGCGTCATGTAGTTTAGAAAAGTGTGAATATGAAATTGTTTACAATTGAATAGTAGCATAAATTTATTATAAGGTTAAGTTTGAAAAAAATTACATTATTTAGATATTTAGGATGCATAAATATTTTCTATATTTAAAAAAATTGTAGTACATAATAATAGTTTAACATAAAAAGATTTTCTCTCGCGGTATTGAATTAGATGAAATTTATAATTGGAACATTTATTTTCAATTTAAATTGCGCGTATGTAGAGCTTGTAATGATGTATGTGCAATTATTTTAGAAGAACGACATTCCAAGGGGTAGCCGTTTATTAATTCCAAAGACCCCTGATTTTGCTGACCCTTTCTCAACCCTTTAGCGTATATTTCGTAAACACCCTCATCCACTATGTTCTTTACACAAAGATTTTCTTTGTGTGCCGTGGACATACACAAGATAACATTTAAATTTTATTAAACCTTTCGAATTATGTCAAAATTTCGGAGGGGCTACTGAAATATTTTAATGATGTAGTAAGCAAATTTAATTATTGCAAAACTGACTATTTTGATAGAAAACACAACATCGGATTTTCTTTTCTTAACTCGGTTTTACCGGAGTTTGAATTAATTGTTTTGAATAAGTATTTTTATCACTCAAACTTTAGTTATGCCTCGCAATGAAAAGTAAAACCACCATGTAAAGGATGTTTTAATTGTTTTTGAATTACAAAGATATTCCGCTCTTTAATAGTATTGCATTCTTTATACGAGCTACTTTTTCATTAACAGTGTATGCTTTAACCCTTGCTTTATGTATTCTCCCTTGGACATTGGTCGGCACATGTATACCCTTTATATTCCAAGCACTAAAGCAGTTTAGCGGCTCAACAATATTCGTTAATTTATCGTAAGAGCATACTTTATTAGGTTAATTTTTCGAAAAAGTTTGACGAACAAATTTGTAAAGTTTCTAAAACGTCAATCGATAGAAAAATGAGACAAAACTATAAATTTTAAATTACAATTTAAATTTGTAAATTTATGTGTTCCGCTCGTTAGAAATTTAAATCGGAAGATTTTCTCGTTTTACCCTAGTAATTAAACTAACAACCACTAGGGTGGACACTGCACAAAAATGCAGCTTTAAAGTCTTATTTACACTTGATTTAAGGATGGATTTAGCTTGCTGTACACTGTCATGAAGAATGGATATTATGGTACATTTTGTAAATCGCAGATGTTGTCCGGCTTGTTTTAGTATTTCCCTCACATTGTTTTATTTTGTAACAAAAGTTGTGATTTATGAAATGAAGCAAACTTTCACTTCATTTAAATAATTAATACCCAAAATTTGTCACAATACAATTTTTGCAAAATTAAAGTTGCGCTTTCGGCCAAACTTGCTCAATCGGTCTTAAATCGGGTAATTGCTATTTTTACCACTGGCGTGAAAAATTGAAAGATTTAAAAAAATTATCGAATAAAATGTCGAATTTAAAATAATTTAAAAACGTTTTGAATGATATTTGATAAAGGTGTGTAAAGAAGTGACCGCGATTCAGACGAGTTAAAAGGATGAGGCTAACACCATGGGTAGACCATAGACCGCCGATGGGAAGCAGCCAAACATATGACAGTGAATTCTAACAACGTACTACTTAACACCTATCTCATTTTATCGTATGTGACGCCTGCGTAAATTAGTCGTTCCATCTTTGTTTTACTAATGGAGAATCACTAACAAGCTTTTTATACGTTCTTGCTTCTACCCGTGTTAATTTATATACTTCTCTCCTTTATTACCAACGCGGTCCGACCCACTTTGACCACAAACTCAGTTTTCCTCTTTCAACGCCTGGATACCTATAGCATCTCTTCGTCGAACGTGTACCCCTTTATGTTGGCTTCTGTTTTAATCTACAACGCGGGCGTCGCACTCTCTCTCTTCTAAACCAAATTGGAGTGTCCTTGTTTAACTCTCCCTGATAACCAAAGGGTTATCAGGGCGCAAGAGTGTAGTACTGTATTTGGGATGAAGCTACGACATTCCCTAGTAGTACTATCTACCTTATTCCTAGGAAGTGATCGGAAAATTCGGGAGACCACGTACGGCCGACGATGTGTGAACGATAGTTAATCATGGAACGACGTCGAAAGAACTTAAAAGCTAGTTGCTGGTGGTAGAAAGGGATAAAAGCTGCGGTGCCGGCGATTTCTCTCGTTGAGTACGTCATATATACACGGGCTATGTTTACTGCGTGGAAATGCTATGTCCCTACAAACGTTTAGTAGCCAAAACTCCGCTCGCCAATCCTGATTTAAGAACACACTTGAGCAACTTCCAAAAATCCCTCTCGACATAATTTACTCACGATCGGTTAAGTTAAATTGCGAAGTTTATTTTGTTTAAGTGGGTGCGTGTCTTTTCTAGATTTAACAGTGTGTGTGGGCCGCAGTGTGTACGAACATCTCACATCGACACATACGTAAATTTCGTTTATATTTACAAAACTAATCACTCAATACTATTATCGACATTGCCTTACGTGTCGCTGAAATGAAACGTACAGTTCGACTGTTTTTTCGTACTACGTGCGCATTTTAATGTAATAATGCGTTGCGGTGTGATCCCATTTTTTCACCCCTCCTCATAAAAGTTTTCATTCAAAAAAAGTGTTTACATTACGTCATCCGTTGCTGGGCAACAGAAATACGACATGCAACTTTCCGGGTTGTGATTTAGAAAAAAAATTAAAATGTGCAACGCGACGTTTGATTTTTTGAGAAAAGAAGCGCTCAGCTGGAAGTTTATCAATTAATTTGTAGTCTAGATGCAATTGATACTTGATGTTCGGTGACTGGGGATCAACAGGAATGCATTTAACTGCAACATCCCAGACTGCGACGGGTACGGCGTCTTCACCAGAAGGCACCAACATTATTAATGACACTTACACTAAGATGACGTCCGATATCTTGGCCGAACGCACTTTAAGCGATTTTTTGGCAGAACATCCCGGAGAGTTAATACGAACCGGGAGTCCCCTATTTGTTTGCACTGTTCTTCCACCACATTGGAGATCCAACAAAACGCTTCCTGTTGCTTTCAAAGTAGTCGCTCTGGGTGATATCGGCGACGGAACCGTGGTTACCATTAGAGCAGGAAACGACGAAAATTATTGTGCAGAATTGAGAAATTCCACTGCCGTAATGAAAAATCAAGTGGCCAAATTTAACGATTTACGATTTGTTGGACGAAGCGGGAGAGGTAATAATTAATTTTTAACCTAAATATTAATTTTTTTTTGAAAATCTTAAATTTTCTTACCAAATCTTGACAACGTTTTACCGGAGATTTTAACGCGTGGTCCAAGAAAGTTTTAAGAGCGTCGTAAGTTTTAAAACTTTTGTATATAAGAGGGTGCCTGCGCATGGCAAAAATTTGTCACGGTCTCGGAAAACTTTTCTGCCGCGGAAAACCAACTTGTCGCGGAAAATACTCAAGTGTCAACAGATTATGCAAGTTAATCCGCTGTAAAATAAGCTGTTTGTCTACCGGTAACCCTTTTCATTTCTCTGCGTTTTGTCTCATCATTTTATAAATTAAACCTTCGTCATGACGGGTTGTCCGCTTTTTTAATTACTCTTATTTTGTAAGGGTCATTAAAAGAATTAAGTGGGCTTTTTAATTAGGTTGTTATATTTCGTTCATTTTGCCGTTTAATTTTATCGAGTTAATCTAAATTTTCTTCTTATCGGTAAATAAATGAACAATGTCGACGAACAGAGTGTAGTAAAACTTCAATGTTTGCATTTAATATTATGTTAATTTAATAGGTAAAACTAAATGTGTTAGTTTATCATATTTTTGTTTGATTTGAAAATTAGCGAAATCGAATTTTAAAGGGGGTTGCTTTGGTACATTAAATGTTTTGAGCTCGTTTATAATCCAGTTTCTCGATCAATGTTTTAGCTTTATACATAGTTACTGTGCCTATGTTGTATAATATGTAGAAGGACAATATGATGATACAGGCACGTTTTTGGAAAGGGTTGATATTAACCTAACACGCGTTGAGGGCTGTAACATATTTATCATAGCATCTGTTCCATCTAACTACAGTTGAGATTGATTAAATTATAAGGTGCTACAATTATTACATGATGTAAAGTAAATTTTATCGAATTAATTTAAAATTTACAATTTTGACTCGGAATATCTTATTATGAGTTAACATTTAAATGATTAAACGCAAAATTGAGACAATTGTTAGTCAGATCAAACCTTAGAACGTCTAGAAATAAATGAGTTCATTTGTAAATAATGCAGGAATAATCTGAAAATCCAACTATACCTTGAGAAGTAATTAACAAGAGAAGGTATTATTCAGATCTTAGATGGCTTTGAATGATCGTCTGCTAATCTTCCAAGTCTCAAGAGAACTTGACATTTCTCGTCTTTTCCCTAAATGTCTTAAAATTGGGCATATTAGTACTTTAATACAAAGTAGAAACTCCTACTTTAGTTTTTATCGATAAAATGTTTTCTTCAAAAATTCACACTTAAATTCTTATTGGAAAATTGTTGCCCGAGTATTCCAAATATTAGCACAAATATTTATTGGTTAATTAATTATGTTCTTGCTAATTATTAATAAGAATGTTAGTAATGCGTCGATCGAAAACGATTTTGGCGAATGTTTTCAAAAGTATGTTTAGAAAATTGAATTTTAGTTTACATTTTTTAGAAACTGCTTTTCAAACGGCGCGTATTTTCGTGTCACTTTTAAAAATGGGTTTGTTATAAAAATACGTACAAATCGATGAATTAAAATGAGCTTGAACACGGTGGCGTATTTGAGGTATCACACAAACCCTAATGGCAGGGTTAAACACATCAAGTAGTGTGCATTTTTCACAAAACCTCACCTACATTCAAGTACAAACCACAATAACACAGAGCGGTTATTTAAAAAACCGATATTAAAGCTTAAATGTTCAACTACCATTCCCGACTATTACGGGGTGATTTTTACGACTAATAATAAATTTAACACGATTTCAAATCGTATGTATTGAACATACCAATATTCAACAAAATTACATATTCCCATTAGTTAAACCATTTTTTAAACGCTCCAAAGATCCACGAAACTTTTTCTATTTACTCAACACATTTTTTACAATATTCTTTGCATAGTAAGCTACTCAAATCTTGTGTCAAATATTTCGTTAAAATCAAAATTAAGAATATTATTATTAAAAATTTTTTATGAGATGTTAAATTATACTACACAAATTGCGTGTATATATCGAAGTTGTTAGAACAAGGAAAAGCATTGAAGGCGGCAGTTAAGAGAGTGTTGGTTGCTGTCACGCTAGCGTCGCGGTGCCGGCGGCGGCTGGCACCGGGTCGCGGTCAGGCAACCCTGCCGACGGTTAGCCACGTTTAACCCGCGACCTCCGGCATTCCGCATATAAGTGTTAACTACCCGCTTGCTAACTCGTGGTTGACGCTCATGGTTGACCCAATACCACATGCCAAAGATGCGGATTGAGTTAATATATTTAATACTCCAAATAGTTTTGGTCAGTTTCCTTCCTTCTATGCCAAGTTTAACATAACAAGATGCCACACATTTTTTTAAGAAATTGAAAATATTCTAGATTTTAATATAATCGTATTTTATCGATCTTTCAATCAGTTAACCACAACATTTTTATTTTATATTGTAGGTCATAAACATAATTTAATAAAAATATATCTGTTGCAGGTAAAAGTTTTACTTTAACAATTATGGTTTCTTCAACTCCGCCACAAGTTGCTACTTACAATAAAGCTATAAAGGTAACCGTCGATGGACCCAGAGAACCCAGATCTAAAACAAGTAAGTTAAAACAGTATTTACATTTTTTTTTAAATCTTAGTGAAAAACTGTTCACTTTCTGATTTTACATAATATCATTTGGCCCCCGGATCGGTCCGTTAAATGTTAATGAATATAATAATCCGAAAAGCTTAAATTAAAATGAAACACGTGTTATGGTTCTATGTAATCAATTTTTATGTTCCTTTTAGTTTAAAAAAGTAAGTTCAATTTTAGAAATTAACTTAAAAATTAAATAATTATTTAAGTATATTCTTTTTAAACCTAAAATTTACACAAATCTTGGTTATCACTACAAAGAGTACTGTTTGTCTAAATAACTATTAATATGGTAAAAGAAAATTGAAGAAAATATAGTTTACTAAAACCAAATTCTCCAAGTACTGTAAACTAATAACTAATAAAATCATCCCGAGCCGTAAAAATAAAACTTATTTATTAAAATCAAGCAAATTCAAACCGGAACAAACGTTCCTAATTTCTATTAAATTATATCAACTAAATTGTATTTAAAGCAAATTTCTGATTAATGGAATAAATTATAATAATAATTATCAATCATAATATTAGAATTGCTATCAAATAGAGAAATAAATGTGGGATTTTACTATTTAAAAATCGGATTTTGTTTGGATTTTAGTATTTAGATATATTTATATAACTAAATGTGGAATTGGATATTTCCTTGTCAATAAAACTATAATAGACCTCGTATTTACCGGTTTCAGTTTACTGTATCATAACTAGCAGTGTACGTAGAATTTTAAAAATCCAAATGACAATCGCTGTTAATATTCGCAAACTTATAATATAAATTTTGATATAAAATCTTGATTCAAAATTACTATTCTATTTGTTTTGTTTAATGTAGATGTTGATTTGTAGCTACAATTTCTGTTTTATAATCTCACCAGATTTTATAATTTACTAAGTCTGTATCTTAACGATGATGTAGTAAACAGAAACCGGTAGACACAAAACATCTTAAGCTGGTTTGTATCGCCAGTTTAGGTAAAACTTATACCTCAAATTCAACCCAAATAATTTCGGTTATATGCTAGAAATACTTTGCATGTGATCTATCTGTCCACATTTTCGGGTTAGATGTGGTTAGCTCTTTTCTTGTCATGACTTTAATTTTGCGATCCATCGCAATGAGTATAAACTGTAATAAATATAAATGTATAAGTATAAATTACTAAAGATATCTAATCCGATGCAGCTCTTTTATCGCGCCATTCTTTCAGTGGCGTAACTACCGGGGTTCCGCGAGATGAGGACGGACTCTACATGCTCTGTTAGTATTGATTTAAAAAATATATATAAATACTGTCTTTTACCGTTATATTGCTTACCTGATTCGGTTTTTAATGTGGAACTCAGACTTCACGTCTTCTAGTTACGTCACTGCACTTTTTATATTTAATATGTCGAACACCACAACCTCCTAGTACATAATATTTGAACAATGTGAAACTTGATTGGTGTGCAACTCAATTATCACTGACATTCTGCTTTTTATGTATATACGTTAAGCTCGTAGAAATAACTAAAATCTCGTTAAACCATTCATGATTCCCAAATCAAAATTTTTTAAATAACTATAAGACATCGAAGATCTAAGACGAATCTTTCAGATGCTTTGGAAGACGGTGATGCCTTGACACACATAAAATAACGATTTTATAGTTTTAAGATAACAAAGTGAAAAATGTACGCTTTTAATTTCAGTACATTGTTAAATTTATATGTATACTACCCTCCAAACGTACCGAATTATACAGTATTTACGTAATAATAGTAATTATATAAATGATTTTAAAACCATTGGAACAGCTAAGGGAGGAAATTATATTATAGATCAACTAAGAATTATTTTTTTTTGTAAATTCTGTTAGGTGGTATTAGGGGCAAGCTTCGAATAATCTATTAATACTAATATAAATCTAATAAAATATTTATGGAATTTGGCTGTCTGTCTGTATGTTCGGTTATACAAATATACAACTTAAGAGTCTACGATGCCCCTTTATAGGTGCAGCAAAACATGACCTACGTCATACCTATTTTCTCCGTTATGAAGTTACTTTTCACTGATTTGAAAAAAAAAATCATAACAAGGGATGATTGTCAAAGGATTATTGCTATTAGTTATTAAAATTAGTTTGTTATTTACTTAAATATCACTCTTCATTTTCTGCCGATAAATTTAATACCGACGGCTGTAAACTGCTTTTCAGTATATCTAAATATTCTACAAGGTTCTATAAATGCCAAAAATTATATTAGGTATACTGAAAAGCAGTTTACAGCCGTCGGTATTAAATTTATACGCAGAAAATGAAGAGTGATATTTTTTGCAAATTAACACAGTTTTGTATAGTGCAAAAATCGTACGAAATATTTTTGTAAATAATTTTTTATTTCAAAATTTATTACTCACACAATAATTTTAGTACATTTAAGTAACAAATTATGCAAAAATATCCAATTGATATTTTTTTATTTGTTACAGGTAATTAATTATTTAATTAATAATGCAATTTATGTAATCGATTAGCCAGGTAATAGCCAAAATTTGAATAGAATTAAGAATTGGTGGACACTAATAAAACGGTACGTGCTTCAAAACTCTTCAAAGAGTAAACTTAACGTAATACATGTATTGAAATTTGTATGGGACAATAATTTAAGGGTCGACTACCTGCAACAGTTAGCGTAACGATTGTCTCGCCCTTTAAAAGATATCCTAAAAGTAGGATGATGTTCTACAAAATTTTAATGAAACAAATATTCTTTAATAAACTATATACAACATAATTTTTACTTAAAGTAATTTTTTTAATTGAAATTTCTGTCATTATTGATTTGCAGAAATATATCTGAAAAACGTACTTCTTATTAAAGGGTTGAATTTAGGGGATAAATATATATTATAATTATCGAATTTGTAATTTTTATGTATATTATAGTTAGTTAATTAAAAAATATAAGTATTAGTTATATGTTAATACAACATCTCTAAAAAAAATACTAATAACTTAAATTTTTATGACCGGGCTTTTCATATTGCCGCCACTGTATATTTGGTAACAAAATTTAACTAGATTTTGATTTAACTAGAATAAAACTCTTATAAGGTTTGTTTATCTTATATTATAATCATAGTTAGAACATTAAAAATACATTACTATAATTTTAGTTTTCAAGTTAAAATGTATAATGTAATAGATTGTCAAGCAATTAAGCACAGGATTAAAACGTTAAAAAGTCTAGGCTATGGAAAAATTCTGCAAATGTGAAATATAGTTTGGGTGGGATAATTTAAAAATTCTTATAATAGCACTAAAACTTTTGTCTGAAAACTAGATATTTAATTATAAAATTTGTATTTTTTAAATTACAAAAATATATAATACAAGATATTGTGCGCTATTTAATTGCCTTCACCAAAAGCAATAAAATTTAAGTCTTGGTTTGCTAGTTTTAATATTAACAAATAGAAATGTATCATGACAGTTTTCTAACAATTCAAATTTCTGTCGTTTAAAAACAATAATGTTTGATCAAGAATTTGTAAAGAGAACTTTGGTTTTAAAATGCAATTTGAAGTTTAGCATACCATTAGCACATAAGGAGAAAAAAGAAAATAAATTGATAAAATATAAAATTTTACTTTAAATTTGTCTACTAGTCATTCGTTATTTTGGTTGATCTTTTATCTTGCACGTTTTGCATGTTCCATTAAATGGGCCCGAGTATACATACGTATAGCTAAAAAACATACGTATATTTTATTAATATACTATGATAAATTAGATAATCAGAATTTAGTGCACAGAGCAGGTAACTTTATGATACAGACAAAGAACTATTGATATTTGTAAATATTTAATTTCTTTTATTTGCAACTTTCTAAAAAAACCTAATCAAGTGATATTGTAGTAGCCAGCAATGTCCACATGAACACTTTTAAACTGTTAGGAATGAAAATAAAAATAAATTAAGGAAAAACTGATAAGAGAGAAGAAATACTAGCAAGAGCCTTAGCAAAGAGAAGAAAGACAAAATACTAAGGAAAAATAAACCGTAGAAGATGTAAAACAATCTGGACTAATTTGAATAATAAATTAGATAAAAAAGTTAAGAAAAGTAATCTATAGTAAAAACAAGGTTATTAACAAAAATGTGACGAACAAAAGTACAAAAGCAATAGAAAAATACAATTAGCCAAAAGTAAAGTAAAAAGTAAAAAATCGTAGAGGAAGAGAGATAATCGAGAAAGATGTAGAAATAACTGTCCTGCAGAATGACAAAGAAAAGAACGACCCCAAAGAACGAAGGTACAAGACGTGGAAAAAGCTATGCAAAGTAGACGGTTGGACCTAGAAAGCGTCCAAGATAGGAGGAAATGGCATATAGAGTACAGGAACCGGCGGATGCTGTTAACTAACTCGCTAGTATAATATTCGGGCTACTGTCAGATAACTATCACCCCGATTTTCAAAATTTCAACTGCACTATAGGAAAGAAGACAATTTTCTGAGCATTTAAGAAAAAAATTCTTGAACCGTCCATTAGTTTTCGAGAAAACGGCATTTTAAAATTACGAAAAGCAGGCGAATGTAACATGATACACCTAATGTGTGACGGTCGGTCTCACGTTGATTTTCCTACTCTTCATTTTGTTGACGGTACGTGTGCTAATACATGTAAATTTTACATCTTTAAATTCAAATTTTTCGAAAAATTATGGATGATCCAAGGATTTTTTTGTTCTAAACTGCTTAGAAAATTGTTCTCTTTCCTATAGTGTAGTTGAAATTTTGAAATTCGTCATGATAGTTATCTGACAGTCCCCAATATTCGAATTAATTAAATATGTATTAAAGGCATATCTAAAATTTAATTGCGATAAATCTATATAATTTATTGAAATACATTATTATTTTCCTCGCCTGTAAAAACGTGAAATCTACGAAAAAAGAAAAAAATAAAAAGTTCTCAGCCTAAGAATGATAGAAACTTTATTTTAACGTGAAATATGTTTTATTTTTTTATTACATTTATATAAATAATCTAGAAACCGATCAATTAATTTTGAAATATTTTTTTCACCGTTACTGCAGATTTCCTTCGATTCTATGTTTTCTTGAAGCGTAAAGCTTCACAGGTCTAAATGAATCAATCAAATATACTGGGTTTTATCCAAATATGTCGATATGTGTTTCAAATAAACTAAGTGTGTGTCGAATGTAGCCGAGTTACTTCAAATTTTAACATTTAAATGGTCCAAGATTTTATTAATTTATTGAAAATTTTATTTATTTATTTATTTTAGCTCTGTAGCTTATAAACAAATCGTTCGACAAACTAATTTACACTATTTTTGAATGGAATATTTAACAAGTTATAACTTTAAACTAGTCAAGTTTTTTGAAAACCAACGCTTTCGTTTGAAAATTCAAAATAGTATTTACTATTCGAAAATAAAGTAAAATTGTACGAAAAGGAAATAAATTATAAAAGGCATTTTTACTAAAATTAAGCTTTTAATTTTAATTTGAGTTTCATTTAAAAGAAATAGAGTTTAAAAAGAAAATGAAAAAAATGAAAATATATATTTTTTTATCAGTTTTTAACTTTAATAATTCATAATTCGAAAGTCGTCGATTTTAGATAACAGAAAGGCGAAATCTAGTTTTTATATAATTTCACATTTTAAAAAGATTATTTAACAATTTATACTACAACATTTAGATGTTTTTTTTGTGCTATAGCAAAAAATCAAAAATTTATTATTTTAAGTCAATGATATTTTGCATACCCCTAAACCAAAATATATCAAAATGGTACTGATTCATGAGAAATTGTGTAAACTATTTTTTATCTTCATAGGTTTATTCATGATCACAATTTACTGAAAAAAACCCACTAAATGGTGTTCAGCTAAAAAATAAGCGATTTTTTTTTAGTTAGAGATTGTTCGAAAATCATTTTGAACAATATGGTTACTAATATTAAAAAATGTTACTTTTGCAGAAACTTTCGTAAATTTCATAAAAATTTGTAAAACTCAGTTTTTAGTAAAGCGGCTAGAATACTTTGATCATTTTTAGACGTTTTATAAGACTTATCTTTAGGGACATTTACGTATATTCTTATTCTTTCTATGGTGAAAATTTCTAGTCTTTCATAATTAGTTGATATTAAATCACTTTGTTTTCTGAACTATAAGTCTGAAAAATTTAATCTAATTAAACAAGAATGTGCAGTGAATCCTTCGATGTCAAAAATAAAGAAAATCATTTATGTTTCAATAACAACTTCATAAACGCAATGCAAGTGCACAGGAAAGTCGACTGTTCTACTTTTATACTCCTAAATCTTCATTACTTCTGCCATTTATAAAATCGATATTTATTCAATCTACACAATGTGTATGTATCCAATGAGTGAAACCATTAAAATAAAATCGATTAAAAAAATATCGAGTTTCTCGAATCCATAATTTATATCAGCTTATAAGCTTCAGTTACTTGTTTTCAGAACTTTTGTACATAATCATGTATTTTATTTTATATATTAAATGTAGTATAATTAACCTGCAGTTTAACTATCACGATTATGTATGAGCATACAGTTCAAATATAAAATTATATTTTAGAACGACTAAAACTACATCACATTTTATAGAATTGTTTTAATTTAAAATTAATAATAACAAAATACTCATTCGGTTTAGATTCAAAATGTGCCTTAATTAAATTTTATAATTAATCTATACACATAAAATCCTTAATAAAATAATAATTCTAGAAAAGAATTGCATTTCCTGCAAGTATATATTAATTAATGTCTGTAGCAGTTGGTATCAGCAGGAGATGACAAACCTAGCAGGACAGGGGAGTCTACGACAGCTGGACACTTTCCTGCTGATATGTATTAGATTAGGGTGAGAGCGGAGACACTTGTGGGTCCAGAGCTTTTTAGTGGAGCTTTCGAATAAAGCTTTTGTATTTTGTTAAAAAATTTACTTTATTTAATTTTCTGCTTAATAATTACAGAAATCACTTTTAAAGCATAAACTTAAAATCCATTTCAATAAAAAATTTTAATTGAAACAATATTAACCTGTGTTTATTTTAAGTAATTCGTACCAAGTTTCTGTCATCTACAGATTGCAAACGCCCTAAAACATTCTATTTACTGTTAATTTGTCCATTTCACACGCAGACTTTAAATTAATTAACCCATTGCTTAATGTACTAAATTGTTTGGTATTTCTTAAAAAAAAATCTTGATTTAAATTTTGCCAAATACTGCATTCATAATAATTAACTTCTAAAAAATAAACAATAGGTATGTAATTGATATTCTTGTATATACATCCGACAAAGCAAACTCATAATGTTTATTTGTTTTAGCCACGATAATAGCCTGCATTTACGAGCGGTTTTGTTTGAAAATTACCAAATTTTAAGATTAACATTACAATTATTTGTCGGCTCATCTTTTGATATTAACATTTTGAAGGAAGTCGTTTTACAATGATTTTTAAATTATTTTAGTTTATTAGATTTGTTCAAAATTACCAGTTTTGTTTATATTAAGTTACTTTTAAGTAATGTAAAAAGCTTTAGTATCTACAAGTATACTACAAATATTTAAATTATTTTAAGTTCATGTTATATTACTAAGCTATCTATGATTATATTATAATAAATGTTTATTTTTGGCTAATATTTACACCTACTATAATATTGAAACTGAAAGGAAAATTCATTTAATTGCTGAATTGGGGAAAATAACAAAAATGCAGTATACTTAAAACATTTTTGTAAAGTTAAAGACAAAAATTGAGGAACATTACATTTTGTTTATCATATAATAACGACTTTTCGACGATAAATGAAATAAAACGTTGTACGCTATTCCTAAAAGAAAGCTACTGAAATATTGTGTCTAACGTGAAAAAATTTCTTCCTGAAACCGTTTCTGATGTTAAATTGCGTACTATATCCAACAATCCGCAAAAAATTTTCTCAAAAGTTATCTAGGTAAAACTTGTATAATTGAAATTTCTAGACTTTTATCCCTCAACCCTTCAGTGAAATAGGAATAGGACAGCAGATAATAAAAATATTTTTATTTTACAATTTCTTAATTTATTCTGAAATTCTTACGAAAACTTTGTGGCATTGTTTAATGCCCACAAGTTTATTCTCTGCTACTTTATCGTTGCGTTGAAAATATTTTCTTGAAAATATTAAAACAACCTTACACAGTTAGACTCACTGATGACAACTTGTGCTGCGCTGAACAATGCCAATAGTAATTATTCAAAAAAATAAATTTATAAACATTTTTTGGTTGTTTAATGCTCTACAACTTTTATTGAAGTATGTTTAATAGTGCTTTATATAAGTACAAATATTAATTCTACGAACAAAAGGTATGTAACAAAATTCTAAAAATATTTAAACCCTACGAAACTGATTTTAATGTAATTTGGCTATTTTAATATTTATCTAATCAGAACAATCTACTTTATTTTATTTCAATTTTTATATCTCTTTATAATTTCTCACCGAACAATTCTTATATCTTTTGATTTTATTTAATCAGTTGGTGATCTGGAGGAGTGATGGTTCCTTTCCTCTTGAACTTACACTGACCTCAATTTTAAAATATTACAATATTTGAAGATTTTAAAATAAAAAATTAAATATTTTTAAACTACGTATTTTATAAAATTAATATGTTTCTAAAATTTGTATTCAAAAATTTGTTTTAATTAAATTTAATTTTGTTTTATTATTATTATTACTTACTTCGTTTTTTTAAAAACAAATAATATACCTACTGCAGGGATAATAAAAAATATTACCGCCTTTTACTTTTCCACGGCGTAACTCATCAATGCGGAGATAAATAACTTTCCTCGGGGTGGTTGGTTCAAAGTTCATATAAAAATCGTATTCCAAAACCTTGCAATTGAAATTAATTTAAACTTAAAATAATTTATACTTTACTCGAGGATTTAACTTACGATTTCAATTTATCAATGCAAAGAGATATCAACCCACACGTTCGGCTCTTTTAAACTTAATTTTATGTCCCAATATTTAATTTCAATCAGTCATTAATTAATTTCTAAATCCAAATCTGTTATGAAATCTAAAAATACAATGTACATTAAAAAAAAAAACAAACGATGGTAAAAAAATAAATCGCAATTTTAATTAAATAAAAAAATCCTCACGGTCAAATCCGACCAAAATATTCTCAAAATAATTAAAATCAATATTTAAATATTAAATCACATTTTCAAATTTATTTTACAAAAATTATATCTAAACACTATCGAGGCCAAATTCAGACGTGCGCTCAGTCCGACATTTTGGCAAAACAGACCCCACTCTTCTCTCCTTTCTGCCAACCTTATATTTACAAAAATATTACCCTCCAAACTTTAAAAACTCAAAAATTTACAAAATACTACAGGGGCTGCCAAAATCATTTCGTAACACGACAATAGTACATTTAATAAGACTTAGATGTTATATTCCCACTTCTTTTTAACTTAAATTTTTTAACCTTCGGCTTTACACACAGTGTACTGGAATATTTATATTCGGGTTTTATAAATTTTTATTTATTTTGTCGCTCTTTGCTTTTTTGCTCCTACATATGAATCCCAATATCCTCTAATTTCCTGGATCCTTCTTTACAAGAAAATGTTTTTATTATATATTTACAACTTTAGTCATTTTTCTAAACATTATGGTCATTGCCATCATTGCTTTTTGTTTCCTCTTTGTTTATTTCTTTTCTTTTGCTACTATGTTATATCTTGTTCCTTGTTCGTCTCTTCCTTAATATTTTCAAATTATTTTTAGTTTTAATCTATGAAATGTAATAAATTATAGTTTTTTTATTGTGGTTTTTAAATAATAATTTTCTATGAATGCATTATTTACCTTACGGTTAAAATTATATCAATTTAACGTAATTTTTTGTTGGTATAACCAAAGTAATACGACAGCCTTGCTTTTTCTCATTATGTTTTTATATTGCAGTATTAATAAAAACATAGTGAATTTTCACTGCCCTTTAAGTACCTCAGCTTGATCCTAAATGCGGGAGATAAGGCAGTCAGTCTCAAGGAAATGGGTTCAACGTTCGAAATAAAAATATCAATACTAAAATTTGCGTTCAAAAACTTCTAATTGAATTTATTTTAAACTCTAAATTTTTATATTTGCTTGAGGTTTGAACTTACGATTTTAATTTATCAATTCAAAGCAATATCGGTAACGCCATACGTTTGGCGTTCTTTCAAATATTCTTTTCTTCCAATTAAACAAATATCAAAAATCTAAAATTAAAACTCCATCAAAAGAAAAAAATAGCTGAACCAAAAGTAGATTTTTTTTATTAATAAAAATAAATATCCAAAAACTCACATTAAAAATTTCAAACTTTTTTTGATCACGCTTGACCAAAATACTTTCAAAGAAATTAAACCAATATTGAAATCACAATATTTTTAAAGAATTCTCAATCTCAAAAACCTATATTATTCAAAAATTTAAGGAGTCAAAAATTTGTTCAACCGCTTCGGCGGCCATCTCTGGTGAAAAAGCCCTCATTCTCCTAAAACTTCTACTAACCTCAGCTCTACAAAACTTTAACCCCCTAAAATTCAAATTAAAATTTAAAGCGGCACTAAACAACAGGAGACGATTATTAATAGCGGTCTAAATGATGCACACGTTGTAAGTAATCGATATGTTATGGAAAAAGTACGTAACTGTATTTACTTGGTAAAAGTAAGTCAACGAATATAGGTTATTGTAAAAAAACAATCTCTAAAATTTAGAGGTTCCAACTAACTAACCTATCAATATAATATATATAAATAAATATCAATAATATTTTTAAATAAATAAGTTAACAAATTCGAAATACTTTAATAGCAATCCGTGCTGCAATCAAGATTCATTTAATAATTATGCGGTTTTAGTTTTTAATTAATTTAATAAAATTAATTTAAAACTAAAATATTTATTTTTTCAAATTTAAATTTATTTAAAATAATATCTAAGTAGGTATTATGGATTATGGTATTATGATTAGGGTATTATGAAGACGGTCACGGCCTGATGCTTATGTGCGTCGACTTCTAAGCCGAGATGCTAGGTTCGATACCGATCTAAGTAAAAACTTTATTCTGACCGTCTTCCTTCGGCAAGCAATGACAAACTACCGAGGTATCTGTCAAGAGAACCTTTCTGAAGTTAAAGTGATCACTATGTTCTTATGTAGGGCTAAAACTCTGAGATTATGAACTATAATTTGGATTATAGTATACAAATTTGTTGTAAAGTCTGAACATATACACTTTTCCCGGCATTTCTTGGTATATAAATATGCAGTTATTTTGAATTCCATTGAGAAAGTTTGGGAATTCTATTGAAATATACACAAAAAATTGTATGCAACTTTACGATGAAGCTCAGCATAATAATTATACATTTATAGGAAAATAGTAACAGTGGTGACAAGAGTTCCCAATCCAGCTTAAGATGAGGCGAAATGCTTCTTAATCGGCCCGCTTTGAGGCAAATTTGGTTCAAAAATATAAGAAAATAATGCTTTAATTTAACTATTTTTTTTTAATTAAAATCTTTCCCGTTTCTTATTTGAATAAAATACACTAATGATTTAAATTCTTACATTTTAGCTGAATTTTAAACTATAGCATAAAAATAGTGTAAAAGACAAACTAATTAATTTTTGTTACAACATTTTTTGGTTAGTCAGAAAATCGGTGCGACGATTTCAAAAATTTTATCGAGACTATAAAAAAGAGGACAATTTTCTGAGTATATTAACACAAAAACTTTTTAGGATTATGAAATAGTTGTCGAAAGAACGGCATTTTAAAATTACGAAAAGCAGGAAAATGTAATATGATACACCCCGATGTGTGACGGTAAGTCGCACATTGATTTCCCTGTTTTTTTTGTTTCATTTTCATGACTGATTTCATTTTGTTGACGGTACGTGAGCTTTGCTATACTCTTAATGTTATTATTGTCAGTCGTGGTCGACACTCCGACGAGTTCTATGACTTCGAGGTCCACCTTTGGCGAGTTCTGTCATTCTTCAGGAATAATTTTAAATTGTTTTGCCTTACACTACAACGGCTAATCATGCAGCCGTGTTAAAAGGTGTATCCAAAATACATGTAAATTTTACATTTTTAAAATCGATTTTTTTCGAAAACTTTTGCATTATCCTACAAAATTTTTGTTCTAGTATGCTTAGAAAAGTCTTCTCTTTCTTAGTGTGTAGATAAAATTTAGTGTGTAGATAAAACAGATCCCCATTTTTTTTATGATTCTAGTCAAAATCATTTTGACAACATTCTTGAACATAAAAATCCAAAGTTTTAGACTATGTAAAATGTTGCTACATTCGAAAGTTGACTGTCAATGATTGTCTTCTTAAGTACTACTTTCTTTCATAATTACCTAATTTTACATGTACCTTTAACACAACTTTAACAAATCTTGTGATTTGTCTCGCAATTTTGTGGCCCGAAAGTCTCTATAACTTGTAACTATCGATTAGTCTGCATTCGTATTCTGTTAACCTTATGCTTAGAACCATGCTCTCATAATACGCAATATCATTAATTAAATAGTATTAATTTGTATTTATTTGTATTTTCATAAAGTATAATATTTTTAAAATTGAGCAAATTGAAGATGCATTATTAAGGTATTGTCGCGTTAATTGTGATCAAATTTTAGTTTTATGCATTTTTACAGGTTATTATAACAAAAACTTTTTTAATTAATATACTTTAGTACTTAAACCAAAAGTTTAAATTAATATGGATTTTCAGTTATAATTACGTTCAATAATAAATCATTAAAAGCAACAAAGTATTATTAATTTAATAATATTTAAACAAGTTACATTGATCAAAGCAATTAAAAACTCAATTAGTCTTTTTGTAAATAAGCGTATATTGCGATATCCCCCCCTCCCGTATATTTTTTTGTAAAAATTTTTTAAATACAAAATAATTTCAAATTTCATTAATTTTCGTGGGCTTGTGCGGAGGGCATGCAAATAATTGTGAGCATAAGACTCTTATTAATTCAAATTTTAAATATTAAAAAATAATTTTCTTCGTATTATATTTTTCGTTTTAGTTTAGTTTTCAATGTCAATGTTAATAAAATGGTAATGTTACCTTATGTGGTATTGTAATAATTGTCTTGAGCGTGAACCTAATGTCGTATCCACAGCCGTCTGCTTTATCTTTTGAAACTTGCCGTGAAATAATTTTACAAAAACAACTAAATCTTCCAATTTCTTTAGTATTTTCGATCCTCAACACTTCCATTTTAAATAAAACAACTTTTATCTTAATTTAAAATCCCTTTAATAACCAAAAATAACAAAAATAAGGAGTATTTGGTTTCAAAACACGACAATTTAGTAGTTTATGACATTTTCACAGCAAAATAACTCTATTCTTTAATATAAAATTAAATAATGCAAAATGCAACAATCTTGCTAGTTAAAACAAGCTATCCAAGAGAGTTATACATTTTGCTAATGGCTATTTCGCTTCCGGACAATTTGCTCCAGGCCACTTTGCTACTAGGATATTTCGCTACCACTTTTGATTTGCTGTTAAAAAAAATCAAAATTTCTGGCCATCAAAAATTTGAGATGGCTGTATAATTTGATCTCAGACAATTCAAAAATCACTTGTGAATTGTGACTATAATTATTGTTCATAGTTTAGAAATATTTAAGTTTTAAATTTTTCGTTTGTTTATTTCTTTCCTATTGTTTTTAAAGTTTTTTTAGTAACAAACTATGTAGGTATGTTAGCGAAATATCTTAGATCTTAGTAGTAAAATGTTCGGAAGTAAATTGTCCGAGAGCAAAATGACCTGGAGCAAAATGTCCAATAGCGAAAGAACCTAGAAGCTAAATTTGGTACACATAATCCGTTCTTCAAAGTATAAGTTTTAAAAATGATATTTTCAAACTCGCAGTTAATTAATTAATTAAATAACATGACTTTGTGAAATTATAGATTTCACGAAAAATTAAAAAAAGATATGTTCAAATTTGATTCAAACTAATAGCTCTTATGTAATAAAAATGAACTTAAAATGAATATCAAGTAAACTTTTGTAATAATTAGTATGCATTGTTAAATATAAAATTAAACTTAAACTAAACAGAATTTTTCAGAATAACTGAAACAAAATAAATTTTAACGTATGTATTCTTTAATATGTGGTTGAAATTTATTATTTTAATGTTTCTGTTTAGTTTATATTTAATTTTATAATAGCTTTTAACGAACATTGCCACAATATTTCTTAAAAAAGTCGACATTAATAACGTGACTTTTCCAAATATGTACATATTAATATTATAGAAATATATTATTTAATATTGAAGTTTTACTAGCGGCGACGGATGGCATTAATAAATTATGCATCATATCAAATTTTTTAGCATTTTTTGGTTTATGCTAAAAAATTTAATATGATTAATATCGAGTTACACTACTTAAACCACTTATCTATTGATTATAATAAATTATGCTTTTAGGAAAAGTAAAATATTAAATTTGATGACATAAAAACAAGAATTTTTGAAAATTTGAAAACAATATATTTACTATCAGTAAAATCGAATAAAAAATAATGTTTGGATAGATACCTATAAATTTAGTTACATAATATTATATCGACATTATCAATTTATATTTCATATATTATTTATAATACATTTTTTGATAAAATTAATTTTTTACATGTTACATGAAATTGATATTAAAATTTAATTCATAACTTACATATAAGTACAAAACTATTTAACTGAACGATATTAGTTTATTACATACTGTTCGAATTTTCGATTCTCGTCAGACAAACTTGGAAAAACTACGTAGTCAAAATTTGACTTTTAAACAAGTATTGAATTTAATCTCATAACTTTTCAATTTATTACATAATTTTTTTATGTTTGTCTAAAGTATAGTATTTAGGTATAATAAAAAAAATAAATAAATACAAAAATTGACAAAAAAAATCTTTAAATACTGATTTAAAATTTATTATTTTATCATTTTTTCAGTTTGTTTATTTTAACATTACATACTATTAATTACCATAACAATCCGTTTAAAAATTTAATTTTTAAGTTCTGTTTCTATTAAATTTTATTATCTTTATTTGGTAAATTAAGAAATTTTCGTTTAATTTAAGTTACTATTATGTAGTATGTTATTTTTGCCTAACTTAAAATATTTTCAATATAGAAAATACTTAAAGTAAAGTAAATTCAAAAAAACTCAAACCAGAAAAATCAATAGAATTAATAAGACTATTTTATTATATCAGTATGATTGATTTAGATCGCTTGCATTACAACTACAATTTTACTCAATTTTTTTGTACAGTGATCTCTATTATTAAGTTAGTTTTGGTTTTTTGGTTACAGATCGAATGCTATTGTTGAAAAAATCACGGGTCGCGTTTGTGTTAACCACTCTATTCTTGGAAATTTAGTCACCATAAGATCAAATTAACCTTTTGTACAAATTTTTTTACCAAAGCCAATTCGAAGATTTTGTGTGCCGTAAATATCAAGAACATTAACTTTTGAGATAACATAAATAAGACTTCCGGCAGCCAAGTTATCGAAAAATTAGTAAAGAAATTTGATGAAAGTGGTTCTATGATGAGTAAAGCTAGGAGAAACTGAAGGGAAAACGTAAATTTTGAGTACTTGAGTATTTGTTAAAAAAATTCCAGAAAGTCGACATATAAACGATTTATTTGCTGGAGAGTTATTCCATAACAAATCAATAAAAAAAATGTTTTTGACACCCACTATCTCAGATTTTTATAAAATTTGACATATTAGTTGTTCTATTCATTGATTTACATAAGTAACCATGCTAAATTTGGATGGAATAAATAAAACTTCTCGATTTTCTGTAATCTGTTGACAAGACGGATCATTCTTGAAATGGCGCTATTAAGACTATAATTAGTCTTATACTGACATGATACAAAGAAGTTCTTATGTCTAGTATCATGCAAGGGAATGGCTGGAAATAATTTTTCAAGCGTTGGCAGGCAATTTCACCATTGACCAGGCGATAGGTAAAACATAGGTCAGCGACCGAGCGTCTGTATTCCGATGACTTTGTGTTACAAGGATTTAAACAGTTGGATCTGGAGAAGTTATCTGCTGTATAATCAAGTTAAAAATTGAAATACTTGAGAAATTTCTGTTCCATCGATTCCAATCTTCCAGTAGAAGTATGGTAAAATCTATCATCTTCTTCTTAAATGCCGCTCAATTACTAGACGTTAGGTATATGTCTATAAATTTGTTGAAAGTAGTATATACTAAAGATTGGAATGATTCCTTGAATTTGGAGCTGTGGTGCAGAGGAATAGACAGATGTTCATTCGTGCACAGATTAAGGCCATGGCTACCCGATCTTCTGATTAGAAAGTCGTTATGGTAACTCGGGTGTCCAGACTTAAGTATATTGAACAGCAGTACTGCAAAGAATAGTTTAAAGCAAGTTTTTAATTTTATTATTCTTTGTGCTGAGTAATAGAGCGTAACATGGCCCCTATAGCCAATGGCATAGGCAAAGCGAAGGCAAGCACTTTGCAGTACTTGTAGTTTATTTTTCAATTGATCCGTCAGACATCCGTAATACACAGTAATGCAGTAATCAACGTGGCATAGAATCAAACTTTCGACTAATCTTCATTTAGCCTGGGGTGGCAAGATGTTCTTGTATCTGTAGAGTGTCTTAAGTTTAAAATAACACGTACTGGTTATCTTATTGACATGAGTAGTGAAAGACAGATGGCTATCCCATTTATTTCAAGATACTTTACTTTGGTGCAGCATTCGCCTAAACAACCGTTAACACGAACATCGATAGGTTTGGTTTTTTCTGCTATCGAGCAATGATACACATAGACAGAGTTTTGATGGGATTGAGAAGTGGCCCGTTGCAGAGAGAGCAGCGTTGTGCCAATGCCAGACCATTATTCATGTCATTGATAATATTATTTATGTCAAGAGGTGAGCCTGATAGGTAAATCTGGATGTCATCTGCGTACATGTGAGAAGTGCAAAAAAACAGGTAGGATTTTTGAAAGATCCGCAGTAAAAATTATAAATAGGAGAGGTCTAAGGAGCCTAACTTGGGGAACTCCGCACTTGATTTTAATTTAAATAGATAGTTTACTGTTCAGCTTGGCTTTCTGTGAACGATTTGTAAGATAATCCGATAATAAAAAATAACTTAAAAAAGTTTTAGAATTTTTTAAGTATTTTTGTGGTATTTAGTAGTATGTGATGTTAAAATTCTATTTCTTGTTTATTCAAGTATTCTAAGTTCAACCCTGTTAAATGTGAATTATTGTCATTTTAGTGTTCTTTAAATATTATGTTTTCTGTGTAGTATGTATTCTTTACTTAACAGTTAAAATTTTATTATTATTAATATTATTTTAATTTTTCTAATTCGATAATAGTTTTAATTCCGAGTTTCTGCAGCCGTAATATTTCAGTTTGGCCGTAAGCAGGTCATGATTGATGACATCAAAGGCTTTGCTGTAGTCCAAAAAGGTAGTAATTGTTATTTTTTAAGCATCCATATTAGCAAGAACATTTCCGGACACTTCGGATAAAGCAGTTATGGTTCTAAATATGATAAATATTTAATATGAGCAAGAAGTTGTTTTCGAATAAAGTATTAAGTAAGAATAGAATAAAGTAAGAATACTTATAGGCCGCAGCTCACCAAAACTGCTGGCAGTGTTGGATTTTGGAATAGACAGAATAATTAATTTTTTCCATAAGTCAGGTACTGTCAAATTTACCAAGCATGAGTTGATTAGGTCCGTGATACTTGACAAGCAATGTGGTAGAGTAAGCTTCAACATTTTGACACACCTGTAGCATTTGACTTAAGCCTGCAAATGGCATTAGTTACTTCTTCTCAGTTCACAGGGCATAAAACTAAAGGTCCTAGTCCTTAGAAAGTGGTTTCCGCTCGAAAAGTTATCTAATGTGTTTGATCGATTTCTGTGTTTGGAACAGCATTTATAGAAAACTCATTTAAATCATTTACATCTTCATCTTCTGAAATAACTTCTTTCTTGGGTTTAGAGTGGATATTGGACGATCAAATAATTTCCATATTTCGAACTTCCAAGTTTCAAAGTTCTTTAAAATAGTTGAAGTCCACGTTTAATTTTGTCTTGGAATACTTTTTGTATGCTTTCTCACGGAGTTTAATCATGCAGTCGATTGTTTCAGTTAGCCATCCAGGTTTCTGAGTACAAATTTTAATTGTATGGAGTGGAATTTAATTGTGTAGAGCGGATCATGACGATAAACAGTCTTGTTTGGTTTTTACTTCAATTTGATTTGATTTGAATTTCTGATGGTTCTAGGACATTTAGCTACTTGGACATTTTGCTCCCAGACATTTAGCTATTAAGGAATTTTGCTACCAATTCCGGTTTGTAACTAAAACTAACTTTTAAACTATAGCTAATTTAAACGTAAACCTATCATACAATTTTAGTTACATTTTAGGAATGGCAAAAAAATGTCCGGTAGCGAAATGTCTTAATTAGTTGAGTGTAAAAATAAAATATTGCAAATAAGTATTAAGTGTTTTCTTATTTATCTTATACGAAAAACTTCGCTGGTTTAAACCTTATTTTTTGTTTTCTTATTATTACATAGCTTCTATTAATTAATAGGTTTCTATTACTTTCCATTTGGTTTTATCTATGACTACAGAAATACATTATTATGATTGATTTGTTATTTCAGAAACTACTTTGAAGCAGAGTTTGATTAAATTTTGTTTGGCAGCGCTCTATTGTAGTCTGGTTTAGAAATATATTGGAAATAGATTTACCAGCTATTATAAGAATAATTATATATAATTTTTATATGAATTAGAATAGCAATTATAAAAATAAATCAATGTTTCTCCGCATGTGGACGTGATATTTAGTTATTTAATTGATAAAATCTATACATAATATAAAAAAAAGATCTTTCACTTAACCAATTAATAAACTCAATTTTGAAAGAGTACATACACTGGTTTATGAAAGATATATGGTTTTAAAATTAAAGATATTAATTTGATTTATAGTAAGTCTGAATGGCCAAACGCTTAGAGGTTACCTTCTCTTCTTAAGATTTGCCAGTTCTATTCTTGTGGCTCACAGACTTTCTTTTACCAAATGTCTAGACATGTAAATAGAATAAAATTTATTCAATTTCTTACTTGTTTTTAAACGTAAGCTGTTAGTTAAGTTTGAAGACTTGAAGTTGGGAAGTTTTCCAATCCTTTTCCTATTCACTGTATTGTTGGTTTTTCTTTCTACATCGAGTGATTCAAAGATTAGGCATACATGATATAGTGTAATTCTCTATCAAAAGAAGAGAAACGAAGAAGTACGGTTTTTAAAATTTAACTTAAGCTTGCTTTAGTGTTTTAATAAATTAATGATTATTATTTTTCAAACAGCGTTTACGAGTATAGCCAAATTTTACTAAAATTATTAATGTTAAAACTAGGTAAGTAAACCTAAATAGTTATTTTATAAAGATTATTTTACAACGCTAATCCGACGGTTTAATTAAGTATTTTTAAATAATAAAAAGAAATTTTAATAACATTACTAGCAAATTTTAGATATGTGCTTAATGAAAACATAAAACTATTGGTATTTTTAAATTAGCGTTTTTCTATAAATATTTCTAATTTTAATGTTGCTTAAGTTTGCTATGCAAATTTTTAGTAGTAATAAAAGAAAAATTTGCTAGCAATAATGGTTTTTAGTATTTTTAAACCACAATACAAATTTGTTCAACACTTAAATTTGTTGAATTGCAAGAAGAGTATAGAACTGAATTAATGAATTGAATTGCTTGATTAATTAATTAGAACTAGCTCATCTGCTCTTGTTCTGACCCTTTTCACGCTATCCTACTAGGATGCTTTAATTTACATCAATTTCAAGTAAGACTAATCATTGTTTCAAAGTTTACATAAAATTTAGGGAAAAAAAGCAAACTGCAATGTAATTAGAATTTTAAACGAATGTGAAATTATTTAAGACTAAAGGAACTAATAGTGCAAGAAGTTTGAACAATTCTCAACAAACTGGCACAAACTTCAAGAACTTGGTATCTAACATCCAAGTCTTGTGGTTTCTTAATGCTCCACACGACGGCTGTTGATAGCAGGGAATGATTTAGGAGGATGCAAGAACGTAGGACTGTTTTATGGATTTTTTGTGAAAAGTAATACACTGGTAATTTATGGAAATCGAAAAAGGAATTTATCAGAAAATATTTTCGGTTGTTTAGATTTAAGTTAGAAAATAGACGAAACTGAATAAGGACAGTACTAAAGCCTAATGTAGTGTTGTCTCTTCTAGGGCAGCAGCAACAATTTCACTTTGCGTTTGGACAACGTCCATTTCCATTCGCAACAACGGATCCTTTATCTGGATTTCGAATGCCCCCAATTGGAAATTGTAACAGTAAGTTGGAATTATCTTTGGTTTAATTTGAAATGTACAATGTTATTTTTCTTATTGTGAGTTAAGAAATTAAATCCTTTACTGGTCCCTCAGGTGCAATAAATTCTATTTACATTCAAAACACTTTGCATTCACAACATTTTCGAGCTAACAAATTAATTTTTTTATATTACAATTTAAATTTTATCCCGAAAGATTCATAAATCTACATGTTTTGTTCTTCATAATTTTTTTGGCGTGATTGATGCAAGCGAACAAAATTATTTGGGTATGTGACTGCAAAATAAATTACTGGTTTACAAGTTATTTTATTACTGAGTGTACTTTGTACATGTCGCTAATATACTTGATGAGCATATCGACCGCTTTGGTCGCAGCATTCATCTGACATGTCTGACCAATACTATCGTTTTTATAAAACCTATCAGAGTCCTGTTGTGTCCACATGTTATTAAATCTATTTTAAGCCGCATAAAGGATTAATTGCTTTTTACGTGACTTTTACCTTTTTTTGCATGCTTTGTTGTGATTGCAATTACGATGACTTTATTGTTTATTAAATGTCTTACATTTCAAATTTTCATTTTTTTTAACAGATATTCCCCAATTTGGCCTCAGTACATCAAATTCGCATTGGGGGTATAGTGCAGGTGCGTATTCGCCTTATTTAACCACAAGTTCATTAGGATCATGTGCTGCACCTCCACCATCACAATTTAACACACCAGCGCTTGGATTTTCTGGAACAGTACCTGATCAAACATCAAACCAGGACGCTTTTGGCACTACGTCTGCTGTTAGTTCAAGTAAGTTTAGCCACCAAACAAATCAAAATTTGTAATTTAAATTAATTAGTTTTTAATTTTTTCAATTGAATCGTCCGTGTAGCCGTATGGTACTGTATGGTCATAAATAACATCACGTGGAAATTTAGTTGATAAGGGTTGATTTCATTATTATATTTTTATCTCCGATTGATGCTTTCATTCAAGTATATCTGCCTATACTAAGCATTAACTTTTAACATAGATTATATTTCAAAGCATATCATTTTGCAAAAGATATATGACATTTCATAGTGATTCCAAAAATAAGGGTTGACAATTTTAATAATAAAAATTGCTTCTACTAAGTAATTGATTTAACCTAAATCAGAGTTTACTATTTTTACATTCATCGGTTAATTTATGAAACCTAAAATGTAATATAGCGGATTTATCAATTAATAAATCTACGAGACGATTTTATGTAAGAAAACATTTTGAAGTTTAATTGCCTATTTTTTATTAAACAGCGGTATCAGCGGTCGTATGGTTTAAACCGTAGCTTTACAAAGCGGTCACATTAAAATTAAATTTTTAAACGTTTGTGTATTTTGCAAGCATAAATTGTATTTCACGTCGATGTTTATCAGTTTTTCGTTTAGTAATTAAATTAAAGTGTAGCAAACTTTTTCTATTACCAAAAAAGAAAATTCGTTTACAAATAAAACGTGTTTAAATGCATGCTAGTTTGAAGTACATAAGTTAACGTTAAAAATTTAACTACAAAGCATAAACCACAGCTTCAATATATTAAAAGCTCTGAAGTAGCTGCTATGGCCGTCGGTGCAGCAAACGAATTGCTGTTTTATGCAATAATTCAAACTGTTTAAATAGTTTTAGTGAGGAAAATTAAAGAAATTTAAACTGTATTTATTTTTCAGTTCTTCCTGATGCTTCGGCTACCGATTTGGACCAGCATCTCGGTTTGGTATCATCTCAAACACATATCAACCACCATCAAAGTGGTACCCATACGTCATCACTTCTAGTACCAAGATATACGTCAAATCATGCGGACTTTACTTTATCGGGTCCACGTTCTCTTTCGGACAATTCAAGTGCTGCAGAGAGTCCCGTGCAAGACGACATGATAAACTCTCAGGGAACACACGTTAATAATTCGAATTTTTCTTTACATCAGAACATGACTCCAACGACGTATTCTAGTGCTAATTGTAACAATTCTCTTTATCCCGTATTACCAGCAAGTTTGTTATATTCGCAATTATACTCGGCAGCTAACCAAAGTCATAATTTTCATTCATTACACACGCACTCAGCCCAAAGCCATCATAATGATTTACAGTCCGTAATGGATCAGTTATCTACATCTAATCATAGACAAATGAACGGCAGTAGTGAATTATTATTATCAAATAGTGCAACGTGTGCAAATGCAGCGACCCGTCAAGACGCCGAAGCTCATTCGAGAGTTTTAACGAATAACGGAGGTCAAAGAGGTCCCGCTCAAACTGGAGATATAGCAGTATGGAGACCGTACTGAGAGGAACTAGAAAATATGGGAATTTCTTTCTTTAATTGTTGATTAATTTGTGATTTTGTGATTAATTTGTGCAATATTTTAACGCAATCTAATTTACTAATAATATTGTTATGTTTTATGTTATTATTATAACACAAAATATTTTATAAAATCATATCAAAAACACTAACCGACGCCACATTAATTTGCAATAATAAACTAACACTGTATTTAATTTTTTAATATCAGGATGTATTAAAAAAGGTATGAAAATCAATCGTTTTTGTTAATTAAATTTCTACCTCCAGACACAAATTTACTAACTACCCCAGTGCTAATACAACTGAGTGCAATTTTTAATGTATACTAAGTTGTGGTGATAATGTAATATTGAACTAACGAATTGTTAAATAATAATAAACGATACCAAAAATGTGAATAAATGTACCTAGACACGAAAATAAGTTTGTTTATAATTATTTTTAAAATATAAGTTTATCGAAATAATAATTAATTGTACAAAAGTTATGTTATTTTAAATGGTTAGAAACTGTTCAGAATAAAAAATGTTATTTTTTGATTCGTACAACCATTATTAAATGTATTAAAACTTTTTGTAACTATTAATTAATTACATACTGATTATGTTACAAAGTGTAAATATATTTTAAAATTATAAAAATATATTAATTATAATTGTTTTATTTATAAATAAATTAACAATAAATTAAACTAACTTTATAAAATTAAAAATAAAATACATTCAAAAACACAGTTGTATAATTCTTTTAAAAACTTAAAAGTAATATTATTTTGTATTAATATATTATTTTAAAATTCGACTATTAAATATTAAGAATTATATTCTTACTAAAATTTGTTCCTTATTTTAAAATTTCAATCGTCCACCAGCAGTAGCTTAGTGGATTAAGTTAAAATACTCGTATTGAATAATTGACTTTATAAATGATTTTTTTTTTAATTTATTAATTCAATTTATCAATTTATTGTTACAATCAAATATCAAAACATAATAATGGAAATAATATGGGCAGTGCGACCCTAAGTCGACGTTACAGTATATATTAAATAAATAATGACAGGTAAGTATATTATTTTATAAATATTACAAAGTTATGTTCTGGAATGTAAACAAAATATTTTTCCCTTGCTTATTCTTAATAAATTAGACGAATATTTGCGATTTTAACGGCGATTCCAGCTAATAAATTAGATATTTGCATTGAAATTCTAAATAGTTACGACAATTTGTTAACTTTTTCGTATAAACTAGAATCGACAGAAAGCCCTCTTCTACAGAACGCCTGCTTAATTTTAATTCGTCGCACCCTATGAGACAAAAAGTCAACGTTATTAATACACTAAAACGCAGAATAGAAAATTGCGTACCATTGGAGAAGGTGGGAAGCAAATTGCATGATCTTAAGAAACAACTTTTAAAGAATGGTTATCCAGGACGATTAGTAGACAGCGCCTTGTTTAAGAGAAATCCATTAACATCTACGATTAAAGAGTCGAAGGGCGATCATGAAGAGAGACCAAAATATAGCAAAATTACGTACCATCCTGTTTTGGCAGAAAAACTTAAATACATCTTTAGAGAATGTACTGTTAAGGACAACATACAACTTGCGTTCCACAATCCCTTGACTCTTAATCGAATCTTCTTTTCAAGAACTAAAGATAGAACTCCGGTTTTGGATATGGCCAATGTGGTATACAGAATAACGTGCACAGAATGCAGAAAAGAATATGCTGGACAAACTTCTCAACGACTATCTAAGAGAATATACCAACATCGTTACGATATCCTGCATGGTAAATCTAGAACAGGACTATCAGCGCACACGATAGAAAACCACCATAACTTTAAAGATGAAGAAGTTGAAATATTGGCATCCGAAAGACATTGGGATAGGCGTTTGTTTATGGAGACGTCTTTTATTTCCACCAGTGATAATAATATCAATATTCAAACCGATTACAAAAGAATCAACAATGGCTATTCTAACCTTTTGAAGAACCACAAACAGAAAATTGGTGTTTTGCAGCGACAGCGATAGTGGCCCGTAGCAGGTGAACGTATTTGTTTTTTGTTTGCTGAGTTTGTTTTCTTTTTTGCTATGTGTAGATTTTTATATATTGTTTTTAAACCAGTACTATGGGGGTGTTTTCAGGGTTTGACGTATAATGTTATTTTTTATATTGTTAATTTTGATTTTAACTTTTCCTTTTGACGTGGTGTGTTAGCGGGAAATTTTTAAATTGTGTTTAGATCGTATTTTATTGGACGTGAATGTAACTGTCTTTATCGGTTATCTTGCTGAAGAGATAGTACTTATATACATTGCGTGCGTTTTATTTTATTATGAGAAAGATTTTTGACTACAATTGCGTTTTCTAGTTTTATTTTTACACGTTTTATTTGGCAATTTTGTTAGATTTTTATTCTTTTTGACGACGATCGTTGAAGTAACTGTTTTTGTGTATCCATGTCAATTCCCGACAACACACTGCATTTTCAAGCGTTTACCATCACCAACTGTTAGGTATGTTTGCGTCCCCCTGGACACTCTTATTTTTAAAACATTGTAGCACCTCTGTTTTTATATTTTAGCCCTGAGGATGGATTAATATATAGTCCGAAACGTTGGCCAGTAGTTAATTTGTTTGATTTGCTTCCCCTTTACACCCAATATTCGTCTAATTTATTAAGTTCAAATGCAGTTTGAAATTGAAGACATTACAATTAAAATAATTTTCTAACTATAAATCACCTTTTTATTTTTTTATTTATTTTGGACTGTGTATATCATTTTATTTTATTTTGACAAAGTTTACTGTTATCGTGTCTTGAGCCATTTCCATTGTTTTTAAAACAGAGTTTACATGACCTTCATCCTAAAGATGAAGGCATAATAAAACCTTCGAAACGTCGACGAAGTAACCTAGTTGTTTCATTTGGTGTCCGCATACCTGAGATCCTTTTTCTATTTATTTTTTTATTAATATTACAAAAAAAAATTATTTTTGGTAAGAAATTTTTGCGGTTACTCGGACGTCAGGGCCAAGGAGACAAGTTGGTTAATTTTTTCAGTGTAGCGCGTATTATGTTATCACCATAACAGCACAACTTTGCAACTAAGCATGGATGACCTTTGTCATAAATAAAAGATTGTCACTGAAAACATTGAAAAATCCATGTTTCGCTTAGATACTATATACAAGGAATCAGTGGCGCAGCCAGGATTTTATTATGGGGGGGGCTAAAAGATGCGAGCTGTGCCGAAGGCGAGCGCCGCAGGCAAAAATTTTTTGAAAAAAGGGGCGTGGTCATATTATTTTCGAGTATAATTACTGTGTTACCACTATTACCTACCTTAAATTAAAGTGAGAATTAAAGTACGGCATTTCCGAAATAACTCAGGGCGAAAGATTTATCATTGATTTTTGTTGCCAATCTTTTTATTGTAATATACCTATCCTTATTGGAACGAAGTTCCTTATGGGAGGATGCGAAGGGGGTACCCCATAGAGGTAATATATACCTCTATGGGGTACCCTAATCGGAACCCACGAGTCATAGGTTTGCAAATTTCTCTAGAAAAAAAGTTGCCTTCACCGGGATTCGATCCCTCCGGCTAAAATGTGTAGGCGGAGCTCTTTGCTCTACGCCACAATGGGTATCGTTAAAATTAATAGTGATACGCTATATAAGCTACTCTTTGCGTATTGCGAATTAAGAACGCGTTAAAATTATTAAACCGACAAATAATTTAAAAAAATATAATTTAATAATTTTAAAAATTTTCAGCCAAAAATTAAACCTCCAAAATTTAAAAAAATATCGATTTTGAAAAATGCCACTCAGATGCAAAAAATTATCTAAAGCCGAATGTGCAAAAAAATTTCGAAAACTTCAAAGATGATCGCGATGATTGCGGATTTACATCGACTTTGACACATCATGCCGAAATCGCTATTTTGGAAATTTTGTAAAGTAGTTTTTGATTTTTATCGATAAAAAAATCATAATAAAATTTTTATATCCGAATAATTATTTATTTTTTACCTCGACTAGAACTTGAAATTAATATTTATGTAATAAAATACTTCGTTCCTATCTGGTGTCCCACGACACCACATTTTATATTTTTTTCAATAAATAGCAGCCTTAAAGTTAAGAATTGAAACTGATTACTAATTATCCATAGTAAAGTTATTTTGTATTTAAAATTTCCGTACACACTAAAAATCCGTTGACCACGCCCCTACCTGCGGCCTCCTTCTCTTTGCGCCGGTCCACCCTTGTTAGCTTTTAAGTATAACAGGGGCAACATCTCAAAGTAGTGCCCATAGGCGACAATTTGATAAATCCGCCCTTGGGGGCCCGATGATGCCAGACTTAAATTAACTGGCTTGGCTTTTCGGGTTTTTTTTTTTCATTGCACCGGTAAAACAGCGGCTATGGTCATTAAAAAAAGAAAGAGTGTCTGGGGGGGGCTATAGCCCCCTAGCCCCCCCCTTGGCTGCGCCACTGCAAGGAATTGGCAATTTATGGCATTTGTAGACTGCTTTACTATTTTACGTGATTGTTGCAGGTCATATAGTTCCCATGTTCTTAAATTATCACGCCAACAGTAGCTAATATAATGCCCAACCGCATTGACGTTTTTTACCAAAGTTGGTGGTATAAAACTAATTCCTCCTCGAAGGTAATATATATTACCATCAACAAGAATTTCTCGTGGAATTTCCTGTAGAGATATATTAAATTCCAAACTGGAACGATTATTATCTATGTTCACTGGTCTACATATTTCCAGGAACAAATGTTGACTAAAAACTATGTTTAGTGCGGTCATTGCAGTTGACACTGCTTGCACGTATTATTATTGTTTTCTAATCGCTGATTCAATCTATCCTGAAGATCTGCAATTTTCAGTGTTTGAAAATTTATAGTTATGGTGGGAAAACTCAATTTCACGTTACTTTTACATTTGGAGGTTTGGCACAGTTCCAATGTTCCGTCATGGTAGGATATTCACCGAATAGTTGTTTTAATAAATAATAACAGGTGGTTGCAGCATTTAGTTCCGTGTGATTATTTGGTAATATTTTCTTGTTACTTTCTCTAAAAAATTTGATATGATAAATTTTTCCAGTGTATTCCTTGTCAAAATTATAATGGCAAGCAGGAATAACTTTTTTAATCTCAGCAACAGTATTAATCCGATAAAATAGAATTAAACTTGATGATTATCGTACGGAACTTGCTCGAAGGACTCGAAAATTTGAAATGCCTGTAACTTTTTAGAAATTGAAATTAAAACTATGAAAATGGAAGCTCGTTCAAGCTCTAACAAAGCTCTAACGTTTGACACCAGTTTCACCCAAAAATTCAAAATAATAGCCAAAGTAGAGAAACATGTCTACAGTCCCCCCCAACTGTTTCACAAATAACTCGGCAACGGTTGAAGCTCAAACGAATAAAATGGAAGCTCATTTAGGCTCTAACGAAGTTCTAACGTTTGACACCACATTCACCTCAAAATTTAACTTGGGGGGGCAACGTGTCTACAGCCCCCCCCAAACATTTTTGCAAATATCTTCGCGACGCTTGAAGCTCAAGCGAAAAAAATAAAAGCTCATTTAGGCTCTAACAAAGCTCTAACGATTGACACCAGTCTCATCCAAAAATTCGATTTGGGGAGGACCAGCGACATGCACCTCATTTTTGAACCAGTAGGCTTTGTATATTCTGGCTAGTAATATATTGTGGTGTTCCTTTATTACAGGAAAAAAGAGACATTGAGTATTTTTTAAATTTTATTTGTTAAGAAAAACTTTTATTTCAGTTTTATTTTTTAAATTTTATTGAAATTGTAAATATTTAGAGTTCCTACCAGTTAATTAATTAAGTGCCGACTAGCGATGAATAAAAAGCTTTTTGACAAAAATGGCCGACAAACAAAAAGTCGAAATTTGTTAGTCCGTAAAATTTAATTAAAAAAGTTTGTAATATTGATTTAATTAAAATTGTCTGATTTGAATTTGCTACTGGAAAATATAATTAACAATAATTAAATTGATTTGAATAAGAAAGAATTTGATTTGGAAGTTAACAGGTGTTGATTGATGATTTGGAGATTAGAAAGATTACATAAAATAAAATTATAATTAATTACTGGATTGAAAAATTGAGTAATTTACAGTGGAGTTTTATGGAATGCTTTAATTGAAAAATTGGAGAAACGACAAATTTATTTCCGATAAGCGGATACATGTATACCGGCATCGAGTTTATTTAACGTTGCCATTTCGATACGAATTATCTCAATTTGAAATTAAACTTTTAAAGAATATTTTGAAGAATAGGGAAGGTTTATTTGGAAAATTTTCGAAATTCAAAAATACAGTTCAATGTATTAATTTTATATTGTCACACTCAAAATATAATTATGCAAAATATTAAAAATAAAGTTCAAGCAAAAGTTCATACAAAAAGCATAACACTGGCATCCTAAGTATGTGGAACATTTCCGCTACCAGTAAGAATTGTTTGAGTAAGGAATATAAAAAAAGGTGAAAAACTCAAAAACGATGAAGATCGATTGTAATCGTTTGGTAGTTCGATATGGATTAAAGTTAGGGTGAAGGAAGGATTGGCAATAACAATTAAAAAATAAAGAAAGGAGTCTTGCAAGTGATGTGCCAAATAGAAAAACTTAACCAGTTTCTTCTCAGCGAGAAGATGAGCCAATCATTCCTACCCCTTACCATAATTTGTATACAGTAAGAAATAGTCTTAAGTTTGTAAATAGTTAAAGTGTCGTTAAGAATGTATCAAAGTAATTTGATCAGTTAATAGAAATAATATTTAAACAAATACTAGTTTTACTAGCTAATCTACCACTCTATTTTAATTATCTATCTGAGCTACACACCCCAGCATGCAACGGAACTCAAGCATGTGACATGGTGGAGTTTCCAAATAATTACATGCTACAATATTTTGGCTGATTATTATTGTTTTTTCTAATCCGTAAATCTGGGTGGTACAACTACTTTGTATGCTATTACTAATAGTTTGCCATTATATTACAACTATTAACATTATTAACAATTTAAAAATATCCCTGAAGAATGACAGAACTTGCCAAAGGTAGAACTCGAAGCCATAGAACTCGTCCGGGTGTCGACCGCGACTGACAATAACATTAAGAGTAACATCAAAGCACACGTATCGTCAACAAAATGAAGAGCAGAGCCCTCGACGTAAGACCGACCGTCACGCATCGGGGTGTATCATTACATCTCCCTGCTTTTCGTAATTTTAAAATGTCATTATTTCAACAACTATTGCATAATCTAAAAATGTTTTTGTGTTAATATACTGTCGTGAAACAAAATATTTTGACCCACCCTGTGCTAAATTGTAAAAATTTGTTAATTTTATTTTTGAATGTTTAAATTGGAAAAGTACAGAGTGAGGAGAAAGATAAGGGCTTTTTTGGCCAATTATGGCCGACAGCAGGTGCGAAATTTTGTATGCCTGCTGAATTTGATTTTTGATATGAGATTTTGTTATTTTGAAATTGTGAGTAATATCTTTGATTTAATTTGAATAAAGTGATTTGGTGCGAATGCATTATTGCGCTATTTGGGAAGTATTATTGCTGAGATTTAAATTAAATTGGATATTTTTGAGTTTGATAATTAAAGAAGAATTATTATTTTCTGTGAGCTGTATTTTTTTATGAATTATTCTGGATTTTGGAAACTATTAATTTAATTATTTGGAGAGATAAAATTACATTAAAAATTATATTTGAGCGAACGAATGGTGCTATTGATAAGCAGGCGATTTGGATAACGGTAAAACCAAAACTTCGATCTCTTGAGAAAATTTTTAATTTGAATTGCAATTACCTTGGATTTTGGATTAGTTATAATTTTTTGGAATACTTATTATTTTTTTGACTAGAAAAATTTATATTTTAAATTTAATAACGCTAGAACCCTTCAACCCCTAAAAAATTACCAACTGCTTCCGCACACCAGGGTTAACCCGAGGCTATAACGAGATTGTAGATTTTCTACGAAAAGTTCACAGCAACTTTTGGCACCGCAGCGCAAGGACGATTCAATAATTTTCTACGAAAATATCATTACAATACACAGAAAATTGTCCGCTTTCCAATAGTCAACAGGAAAAAGTTCAACTCTTGTGATAAGATACGTAACAGTAACCGAATTTTCACCTCGATAATCCTCTCTACCTCTTGGCAAATATGGATAAAATCATTTTTGAGTATGTTAGAGAAAAAGTTATCTAATCAATAGAAATCAAATTAATATTTTGATTCAAATTCTGTTTAACATACGTGTTAATCTATTGTCAGATGTGTTCCAATAGACCATGATGTTAAACCAACAGTGTGGTACATGGCTTGAATCGACATGCAACGGAGCGAAAGACCACGGTTCGATGCTTGATCGCACCGACTGTACTGCTGTAATTTAAAGCTCAAGTTTAATCTGTGAGCTATAAACTCTCTAACACCATCAGCAAGCGTGGCGTTTTAACTGTCAGAACCTTCTTTAAAAAATCCTTAATGAAAGGGAAAGAAAGAAGAGGCTTATATTCAGGAGTGGACGAATAACGGCTGAAAAAGAAGAGATGAACTATATACTATATTGTTTTTAGTACGTTTTAAGATGCTTCCAGATTTCCGTAGACAAAAATTTAACAATTTGTTCTTTGTGCACAAATTTCCATCTAAACTGTAACGTTTGCGCAGATCAGCGCAACAGTTTGTATGTATTAATTCTGAAAAGCGTTAATTCTGATATTTGTAATTTTTTTGGATTTTTTTTTAAATAAATTTTTGCTTTTAAAATAAATCTTTTTTTAAATTGATTTTTTAGTTGATAAAAACTTCCCCTGATGTTATGCAATTGTTAAATTTCAAGTTTCACGTTTATTGTAAGCAATTGTTTTACTTTAGTGCCGGTAATGAGCGTACTTTCAGTAAAATAATTTAGTATTATTGCTAAAGTACCTTTTAATTTAGTTTATAAAAAAAACTAAAAAGTGGTTTTCGGTCGTGTGTTCTATCTCAGCAGGCAATGACAAACCACCGAAGTAATGAGTAAAAACCATTTATAAAATGAAGTGGTTAGTCAAAATACGTTCTGACTACTAACTAGCACTACTGTGTAATCTATCAATGAATTTGAATTATTTTAAACTTTAACATTACGTTACTTTTCTTTTTGTTACTTTAGTACTTTCCGGTTCGTCTCAGCTGCGGCTACCTATTCTATGCTACGGATCTATTTCTCGACCCCTATGCTTCCTATGGTGGCTTGAAACCTTCGATAATATAACCTTATACCTACATATACATGAATTAGTTGAAGTAATCGGTTTCGCGGTCAAAAGAAAATTGTATAGGTACTATATAAACTTATAGTATTGTATATTATACAGAATTGGCAATTAAAATATTCTCCAGATTTTCACCTTCGTTTTGTGCCTTAAATTAGAAGTCAGATCTATACTAACAGCTTATTTTTATTATTAGTATTTTATATACTATCCATAAAAAGGTTTTTTCTTCGTGCTATTACACTACTTGTCTATCAATTCTTTAAACTGGTCAAGAAAAATCATTTGGTCCTGATAAAACAATATACTATCTAATCAATAAATAATTAATGCGTATTTCTAGAGAAATTATAATATAGTTTATATGAACAACTTTCAAGTTATGTCCTCATCAGCAAGTTAAAACCATATTAATTTATCAATATTTATATTTACCATAACTTAAAACTGAACAAGCATTTCAAGTGATAGTTAATTAAACTTATAATTATTTAAAACATGAAAAATTATATTTATAAACAACATTATAGTATAGCATAAATCTTACATCGATTGATTGGAAAGTGGAAAACTACGAATGAAATTCTTGTAGCGTCGGATGTACTGCTGCGATCTGAAGTCTATTTATTTATCTGAACAAAATGGTCTTTTAAGTTGAGGGTTAAGGCATCAGGCTAGTTCCCTCTGTCACTCATAAACCATAATAGTTACTAAAAAGCCTAGAAATAATCTAGTCATCGGACAATGTCGTAAGACGTTCTAAAATCGATTTATACATAGAAATTTGATAAAGTATTTGTTTTTAAAAATCCCGAATATGACGAACAGACCTATTCCACAACAAAAAATATCTAACCTGCAGTCATCAATTTACCTAAAATCTAAAGAGAATGTTTAAATTTTTTAAAGAATTTCAAATATTCATGCATTTGTAGGTGCATAATTTAAAATTTCGTGTTAGTTTAAGCAATTAAATCTTGGATATTTTTCTAACCTTTCTATTTCCATAAACTTAATAAATTGATCCACCATTTATTATTGAAGCCGAAAAGTATTTACATCTTTATCTCATGTATAATTTTCTAATCTTTTTTTACAAATTATTAATGTGTTATTTATTGGGATGCCAACATAATATAAGTTAATTAGATCAAATAAATTCAAATGGATATTTTCATGGGTATTGTATGAGATGAAAGAAGCGGATGTGGAAATTTGGTAAAAGAAACTTCCAGGTTTGAAAAGCGTCGGTGGTTTCAGGCTGTTTGTGAGATACAATCTGAACAAATGAGTTTCTAAAAGTTGAAAATAAATCAAGAACATATAAAGCATACGTGAGACCCATATTAACATATGCTATAGAGACAAGAGCAGACACCGCCAAGACAAAGAAAATGCTGAGAACAAATGAGATGAAAGTTATAAGGACCTTAACAAGGAAATCACTTGTTGTCAGAATTAGGAACAACCGCATATGATAAAAATATAACATACTCGATAAGATTGACTTCTAAAAATTGTTAAGGATAAAACTCTTTATGGAATCAGGTCACCGTGAAGACCCTCTCCCCAAGAGGTGAAAGGACAGTTGATGCTCTGCATCTCAGAAAAAACAGAATTAAGCAGGTTTCAGAACTAAAACAAGCAGAAAGAGAAGAAAAAATTAAAATATCATTCTGATGTATGTTATATTATATGTACGTATGTAGTAATTTTATTCAATGCTTCAATAACGTCAATTCAATTTCTAATATGTTTAGTGTTAAAATCTATTCTGCCTAGTAACACCAAATTTAACCATACACAGATGTCATAAACACATAAAACTGATGACATTACTGGTGATCGGTAGTTTGTAGTAAAACAACCCTTGATAAAACCACTTATAAAGCTTAAGCCAAAAACCTTCGATCAATGAAATTGAGAAATCTGGGCAAAACCTTACCAGATTTCTCAGAATACCTCCCACCATAGTACCCTGGTAATAAATTGTATTTAAAAATACTCTTATTATGGTAGATTTAAAACTAATTAAACAAGTCAAGTAGTAACTTTGTAACTAACCCATGATTTTATTAAAATTTTTGCATAAGTTTATTGTTGATAAAAATCTAATAACTTTTCTTTTAAAAATATTGGAAATTATATCTACTTTAATTCATTTGTAAATGTTTTAAGCTACCGATTCAAATAACTAAAAAAATAGGTATTTTAACCTTTTCGTTTTTTAGTCAACTTTTTATTTTACTCGGGCTACATTTGCTACAAAATTCAGTAAAAAGTAGCAATCTACGAAAAGAAGATTTTGTCGCTTCAGAGCCACTTATTAAACTGTTTTATCATTTTTAATAATAGGTCAGGTTAAGTTATAAAGCAAATTAGACAGTTGGTCAAATTTTCCAATAGTTTTTACAAAAAAAATGTAGGATCTTTTTTGTCTATGTAAAATATTGTATTTATTTAAAATTATAACAAGGTTATTAGCTAATTGATATTTTTGACGTGATAACGTTTTATAAATTTATATACCAACTGCACGCACGAAAAATTGTCACGTTCCGCAAGCGAGAGCGCGGAACAAGCGAGAGAGAGGCACGATCGGCTTTGCATCATACATAGCCATAATTTGAATTATAAAATGTCATTAAAAAAAACTTGTCCGACATGAGGTTTGATCTCGCGATCACCAAAGGATGTAATTATGTTTCATGCACATAACGCACTAACCTATTGAGAGTTAATGTAATAACATAGTTTTAATTCGTATTATCTGTTACATAAAAACATAATTCAATTCAATTCATAAAAGTATGCAATTTTTCATCAATGTTTTCTTATGACGTTATCACGTAAAATTATCGTTCGTAAACGCATAAACCGACTTTACAGACAACCCGCAAGTGCCACATGCTTTTTTAATAGGTAGGTATGTGGTGTGTTTTTTGTTTTAGATATTAACGTCATAACGTCATACGGCATACGTCAGTAAGAAATAATGTATGACCGATAATACTTCATATTTTATGCATTAGTGTGATATAGGAAATATAAAACAGACCAGAAATATTGAATCTTGGCTTATCTTAGATGACTAGAACTTTATTTGCAGAATAATTGTAGTAAGAATTTTATTTGTTAATTTGTTTTGATGGTGTTTGGAATATATGAGCAAAATAAAGCGTGATAAATGTTTTTATTGGTTCAACAAACTAAACCATGTAATATTTTTATTAAAATTTCTGCTAGATAACCAGAATTCCAAGCATTTTGACAGAATATTACTGTAAACTGAAAAGGGTTACATACTTTCTAGAAGCTTTTGAAGAGATAAAATTTGCAGTTACCTAATATTAAATCCTTTAATATGCGAGTTTGTAATAAAATAAAAATACTTAGGAACGCGCATGAACCTTTTACTCTAAATAATGTTTCAAAACTTTTACTGCAATTGGCCGCTTGTGGTTACCGGTACAGAGGGACATAAAATGCAAAGTAAAAGAGAGGAAGCAAGCAAAAGGAAATGGAAAACTACTAACTCTCGACGAGGTTTTCGAGGAATTCGCATAATATATTTTCCAAACTGAATATCTAATAATTGAGATTATTTTCAAACTCGTTTTAGTTACTTTAGTAACTTTTAAATTTTCCGGGAAATTAATTTTTGTCGCCTAGAATTGTCGCATAGTATAAACCGATGGTATAACGGTTGGCATAGGATGCACCTGCCACCACTAATTAGTAGCATATAATGACGATCTGTGTCGATTAAGCGTTATTTACAGCCACAAATAAAATAAGCTGCAAATCGGACTAATATGCAATATACATGGTCATAAAAATGTTCTACAAAATTTCATAGCAGAATTTTATGTAACACAAAGTTAGTTTTAAATTATTACAACTGGCATATAAGATTTTCACATTTTGTAGTGCTAATTTCACCGTAGGATAATAAGAAAGGGTTAACAAATTAAAGCAAGTCCTAGTTATGTGTTAATCAAGGTTATACTCCTGTTATTGTGCCTAAGGGAATGCACTTGCTGTCATAGTTATTTTCCTAAATATATGTTCTTGTTTTACTTTAATACAACTTGGACATTATTATTAAAGGAGTTAACTACCAAGCGTAAGTAGGTAATGACCATAGGGAGTCATTAAATATTTTAAAGTTAGTGCTAAATGGAGGTATGCATGTCCACACCGTAGTTTCCTTGCACATAGAGTTTCACAATTAAACTTTGGATACACTATTATTTTTTTATTTTTTTAACTTATATTATATTTAAACAAATTTACAATAATATCGGTTCATTGAATCGGTTAACAAGTAATAATACTTTATTCGTTCGGAATCAACGATATACAGTAGGTCCCCCATAATCAACCTCAACGGCGAGATAAGGTGTGTGGTAGAAAAAGAAGCCACAATGTCCATAATACACATCCATAAATATTCAAAATTTTAGAAAGATAGAAAATGCTAACTGAAGTGCTTTTCAGAGTAGAATTTTTATTAAAAAAGTATCTTTTTTGTATGGAACTGCCAAAGAAATGTCTTGCGAAGACTGCTTAAATCCATCGATTCCATCGACCTGAAGTGGTTTTCAGAGTAGAAATGTTATTAAAAAATATCTGTTTTTTTAACAGTTATTAAAATTAAATGACGTGATAAAAAGGCATTTTAATACACTATTTTTTATGTGTGTATTTTTGCTCTCAAACAGTAATTAGGCTTCTAAATTAAACAAACGCAATAACGAAGATTCATAGAACACTTCAATCGTGAAATACATTAACGTACTGGTAAATAAGTAATATACGATTCTCTCGCTTTAAACATAATCAATACCTCAGGAAAAGTAGAGATAGAACATCAATTTTCCATGAACAATATTAAATGAAAGCTGTGTAAATCAAAGTAACCGCAAAATTCCTTCCATCATCAGCGCCTTTAATTTTTTTAAGCAGCGCATTCTAACGCAATCTCCTTGAACTCTTACACTTCCCACCCTTTTCTTACAGCGTCGCGACGTCTTTAAGAAAAGTTGTTTACTAAAAGTTGCGGAGTTTTCAGCAAACTAGCTGAAATCGAACTCGTTCGGAGGTTTTCGTTTGCATCGATTTTTAACTTTTCTGTTACTTTATCTACATTTTTATCGCTTTTATTGCATGCTTTAAACAAGAGTAAAACTTAATTTAAAACCATTAAAATTCCTTTGAAGTATTTTCTATATTATGCTCTATCCGATGCAGTTATACTTTTCAGCGACCTGATATTAAATTCGAATCTTGACGAAACGAAGGCGTTAGAGTTCTTTGAAAGTCTTTACTTCGTGAGAAAATATTTAAGTAACTGCAGTTTCACTCTCCTTCAACAGAGAGCGTGGTGTCCTTCAAAAAATTTTTAAAAATATTTAATTAAATTTATTAGCAATTTTTTTTTTAAATTTTATAAATAAAACAAAATTTAAAACATTTTTGAATTGAGTTAATAAAATTAATTATGTGCAGCGGACAAGCAAGCATTTCAGACGTCAGTCGAATTTTGCGTTTCCTTTATAAATAATTTGAATACAAAAGACTATAATCGACATGTGCCGCTTTTGCGTTGAAATGTAACACCGGTAAATCGACGTCGCGACGCACCTCGTCTTGCGGTTGGTTTGCGGTTAAAAGGGCGGATCTGTGGTTATAATTCGTTCTTCTGATTCGTAGATATTTCCTTGTGGTTTACGCATGTGGTCGATTATTTCATTTTTATTGGAAGTCTTTGCTGTCTTGCGGTTGGATTTAAGGAAAAAGTAAGGGCCACTTAAATTAACCCTTAAATGTGAAGCATAAGCAACTGCCAATGAGTAGCATGCAAGTAATGAAATTAATCAGTAGTAGACGCACACTTTTTATCCTGAATAAATTTTGCGTATGTTTGTTGACAAAATAATCAAATCGAGTAGTGAAAAGGTTTTGATGGTGCAATTTTTGAAATTTAACACTCCAATTGAAAAATAATAACTCTTCACCCTATATTTTGAAAACGTGTTAAATCTGTAGGCCGAGATGAGCGTATCTAGAATCAATTTATGTTGGCAGTATAGCATATTTGTGTTTCCCTCGAGATATACAGATATCAGGCGGGCATGCAACCTCGGCTGTTGAATATTACATCGCATAAGATATGTCTATCTACTCTAGAGAATCCCTCCCATCGTCAAGCCACCCAATTTCAGATATTGTATCATAAATTTGAAAAAACTTTTCTTCTTACAGCATTTACTTCACACCGATTTTGTGAAAGAAAATAATACCCAAGTACAGTTCGCGTGAAATGTAAACGGAAATTATCCTTTGGATTCTGCTTTTATATTTACGATTAACGATAGCCGACACGGCTATTCTGCTAAATCTAAATTTAGAAAGAAACATTACTTTTCCGATTGGAAATATGAAAACGCGTATAGTTTAAAATATTGAGTATGTTTCCCCAAAAATATTTCCGCTGTAAATATTTTTCGTTTTCCCTGCTCTTATGTACATAAATAATTCCTTCTGAAACACATGCTTCTCTATACGCCTTCAAAGTATTTGCTTTCGCGCCATTAAGTAATAGCCTTTCAAAAGTAATAAATTCTTTTGCTTTAGAGTGATACTGTTTCTATATTTAATTTTCAAACATTTGCACCCTCGATAGATTTTTAAGAATAAATTCATTTTACTTTCGATTTTTCTGAAGAAAGTTTTATAGTCAACTTCTGAAATTGAAAAACTATTAATCATTTTTGCTTTACAATTGATCCAACCTTTTAGGTTATTTAAATTTACACCAATAAAGTAGACGACATAATCAAAACAGAAATAATAATTGATTTAAAAAATGTTACATTATTAGTACGATAAAATTACACAAACCTGGCGAAAATATTAAGCCGAAACTGTTCATTTTTATCAATATTAAAAAATTAATATTTGTTGCATGGATTAATAAATTGTATATTTTAATTATTTTCATTTATGTATAAAATTTAATTTTCATTAAAAGTCACCATTCATGTTTTTTATAATAACTGTCTGTCCGAGTTAAAACAAAATAAAGAAGGTAGAAAAAACAATACAAAAAATATATTGTATGTTGTGCAGCCTAAAAACCGCACTTATCTGTCACTCTCCTATAATATTTCAGTTTTTTTAGGTTAGCAACTTAAAATAAACAAATCAGATTGCTATTCGGTGCGCTAGAGAAAGAAAGACTGACAGACGTGATTTTTTATATACGGTATACAAACGATTTGGACTCACCCTGTACTCTATAAGAAAAATTTTATGAATTGTAATTTTGATTTGGTGGTTTTAGAAGAAGTACAAGGTGGGGAGTCAAGGAAGGAGGATAAGAGCTTTTTGCCGAAATGTCCGCACGAACCGGTCGTGCGAGGTTTCGAGCTCGCTGAGTTTTGATTTGCGGCTATGTTTAAATTTTGTTTGGATGCTTAAAAGTCAATAATTGCGAATTAATATTTGAAAATTGATTATATTTAAATTGATTTGGAACCGATTGATTAAGTCAATAAAATTATTTCGTAAGTTTGAACATTAGTTTTTTTGATTTTGTTGAAGTGGATATCTTTAATGATAAACTGATGGTTATTAAATTTTTGAATTCTAAAAATAACTATTAAAATTTGGAATATGTATTTAAATTAAATGTTTAGAAATTAAAATTTAAAGATGCTTCGTATAGTCAACGAAGCGTTGCCTTGATAACTTGAAAATGATAGTTCGATTATTGAACTAATTTAATTTAGGAAGCAATATTTTTTAGTATCGGAATTAATTATTTTTTTTGGGAACCCACCCCGAGACTGACTGTCGAATTTTTCGCATTGAGCAACCCGAGCAACTTTTATAAAGTGTGTGGAATAATCTAAGTTTTTTTTATTAAACCACTTTAATACATTATATTGGATTTTCTGAGTTTTTTATTTTTAATGTTATATTTGCTTGTGGTTGGTCTGTTGCCACCGATGTACACCTTTTGAGAGTTTTTAATTTCAAAACACGTTGTTTGTCTTTTGCTGAGAATACCGCGAGGAGATGATCATGCTAAACTATTTTGCTCGGTTCTTGCAGGATCATCACAGTCACAATCACGATACAAGATACAAAAATAATATTGTCGTGCCCCAGCATAGACTTACAAAAACAAGCCAAAAGTTTCTTAGGATTAAGCTTTACAATTATTTTCCCATACCAATCAAAAATCTTGTCACCAAAACATGTAAATGAATTTACAAAAGGGTTTTGACTGAGAACTGTTTGTATAGTGTAAATGATTTTTGAACCTAAATTTTAACTAATGTACCATGTATAATTTAGAGTTTTTTTTTGCTTAATAGATAATAGATAAATCTAATCTAATCTAATCTTGTTTCATTAACGATAATTTTATGTTCATAATAAATATCTATAACATTTATAATTGGTTTTATCTACAATTTGTGCTGTGACACAAAATTTGATATCAATTCTGCCTTATTGATTTTATTTTTTTATTTGAAAGTAGAAGTCAAATTAAGCTTTCACAATTTTTTTCAAATTTTTTTAAGTACATCTAAGGTAAGAAAATAATTATTGACGACCGGCAACGTGACGTCACTTGTCGGGTTTTTTAAAAAATTGCCGGGCTTTAGAAGCCAATAAAAGTAGCTCTGTTGCCGGGTTGAAAGTTGGTAAGGTAGATACCAATCTCAGCACAATATTTTTGATAAATTAATAAAATTGTAATAATTTTTATTTATAATAAATACATTTTTGCATATTTTCTACTTCAAATTAGTTAATATAAATTGAATTTGAAACAACTGTCAAACGTTTATATAACAGAAAATAAACATTTACCAACCATCAAAATAACTTGGCTACAGCGCATATTCATGCTTAATTTTTATTAGTCAATCATGGCGCTCAGTTTAAATACTTTTTAAAATTTCAAAAATTTTTTTAAAATCTTAGGGTGAGTTTTGAGACCAACCAATTATACAAATAGTATATATCATTTTGATCAAAATTTTAGGTTCATAATTATGTTATTTTAAAAATCTGTGACTAGTGAAACTCGTCCCATAGTAAGAAGAGAAAAAAAATTAAATGCCAGACTATCACCTTTATGCACTAAAACCATTTTTAATTATACATAAATGTTCTATTTAGTTCCCATGCAAAATTTTTATGTTTTGCTTGTGGTTCGAAAGTACGATTTTAAATTATCAAGTCAAAGCAATATCTTTCAGGCCATACGTCGCTCTTTTAAATGTTATTTTAATTTCCAAATCTTACAATTAAATTATAAATATTATCTCCAATTAAAATTGTATCTAAAAAAATCGTTCATCAAAAATAATATCTTATTAGATAGATAATAAAAATAAAATCCATAAACTCACAATAAAAATAATTTTCATTACGGTCACGTTTGACCAAAAATACTTCCAAACAATATTCTGTTCCACAATATTTAAATAAATTTAATTATTAATACTATTTCTTACAAAACATTCCCAAAATTTACGGAACCAAAACCGCTCTGGCAGACATCTTTGGCAAAAAGCTCCTACTCTTCTCTGTTTTCCGCCAACCTTTCATTGTGCAAAATTAATATAACAAACTTAAAATTTAAAAAATTTACCAGAAGTATCAGGGATGGTCAAAAATTACTTTGTAACACGACAATATATAAAGATTATAACACACCAGCAGTGTGGTATAAGACTTCACTCGGCATGCTACGGAGCGTAAGATCATGGTTCAAAGTTTGATCGCGCCGACTGGACTGTTGTGATCTAAAGCCCAAGTTTGATCTGTGGGTTATAAACTTGTTCGGAAAGTGTGGCGTTTTAACTGCTAAAACTTCCATTAAAAAAATTTAAATGAAAGAAAAAAGTGATCAGAGTGGTCAGATAACTGCCTAAGAAGAATTTGTTATAAAGTAGTTATCTTAACTGGTAGTGAACTACAAAACCCCCATCGAGAAGGCAAGAGACACATTGGGAACATTTGACAATTTTTTTTTATTTATTTATTTTATCACAATTAAATTTCTTGATATTATATTTTCTATTTAACTTGTGAAACCTTAAACTACTGAATCTGAAAACCTGTTTTGTACCTAGCTTGGGCAACTGTGGATTAAATCTAGCTATGTAATTGGTGTTATGGCATCTACTGTTAAACAGTGGCTTAAGTATGGGCAAAACTTGAGCAGTTTACGCTATACTTTTCTTGTGATAAATTTCAACTTTAAAAATGTTTTCGTTTATTGTACTTTCAGTTAGTACTACCCGTACATGTAACATAAGCGATTTGGTATCCATAGATTTTAATCAAAATGGCTTTGGTTTTAGATTTACTTTACAGAAGAACTGAAGATCAATCAGGTTGGTCAGTAAAAATCAGTCAAAATAATAATACATTTGGATGACATAAATTATTATTAATCTATTTTCCCTATATTTGACTTTTTTTATCCACCTTATGGAGACGGTTACAACCTAACGGTTAACAATGTTGAGTACTAAACCAAAATTTGCAATTCAAGTCTGGACAGAGTAACAACGGCCCAAGAAATTTTTAGAATTAAGTGTATTACGTGAAACACTTAAAATTTACCACGGAAAAGTGATGAAATTTTCCAGTTTTCACAGAATTGCTTTATATTTCCAAGAAAATTACAATTTTTTGAATCCTTATATTAAATCTCTAGTTACTTTTGGTTTATTTGATTTCTGTGAAATATTAATTTCTCTAACGAAATGCTTTTTTGAATGAATTATTTGCTTTACCAATTTCCAATCACATTTTTTTTGGTAGAACCACAAAATTAAGTATCCTACCAATCGACAAATTTTAAAAGATTGCTCAATAACGTAATTATTTATCTAACTGACGATGGTGCTTTAAGCCGAATTACAAGTACTGCAGCTTTCTGCAAATTGTATAAAGTTTTTCAAAATAGTTTAAGGGACCAAAAACGTGGTGCAAGTGGATAAATTAATTTAAATTAAAATTAATTCACAAATTAATCTCACATAAATATTGTAGGTCATTAAATTTGTATGTAGTTTAATAGCTAATATTGAAAATTAAATAAGTAATGTTGTAAATATTATAATAAGAGCGTTCGCAAAATATGATAAAATTGACTTTCTTTAGCGCAATAAATCACGGAGTGATCTATAGTCTTTTGAGTAAGATATACGATCTTAAAGGTTCAATAAAGAAAGAGCAATTAGGGAAGAGTGATCGTTTATTCGCGATGAAGCGAGAGGGTTTGTTGAGACTGAGAAGGAACAAGGTACTGTTAATTAGCCACGGACACACACAAGGAATCTTAATCAGTATTAACTGCTTTGAGAGCAGGATTAGTATTGTGTACCAGCAGGAGTTGTTTGTAATAGCTAAGCTACATTGTCCAGAAATTTCCTTATAATAATTTAGGTAGTAGGTAATACTACCAAGAACTGTAAAACAAAATTGTGATTAAAATTTTGATTTAATTAGCAATAAAAAAAAATCTACTTAAGATTCATTCAATGATATACTTTATAATGTGGTGCTTATTCAAAGCAGCATTATTGCTCAGCTGTGGCATTTCCTATTAAAAGTGACAATATGCCCGGATTTCATTCTTAACAGCCTTGTCGTGAAAAATCTTATTTCATTAACTGACTTTGAGGGTTGCCATGGAATACACATCGATCGCAACTTTCTTATTATTTTCTTTTCATTCTAATGGCAAACTAAAGTGTGTGAATGTCTGTAATATAAGCTAGAACGAATTTTTAAGTAGGGAACACCGCCACGCTGCCAATAACAAGCGAAACGTTAGTAAGTTCGTAATTAAATGTATACGTCAAAGAAAAATCCCTTAAAATTTACAAAAACAAAAGTAATAAATATTTAAAGTGCGATTGTAACAAAAGAATGCAAATATAGAGAAAGTTGAAGAAGGAATGGATGAATGAATAAATATATAACTTGCTAACTTCTGCAATTCTTTAATTTTAAGCATAAAATATTTTTTTTCCTTACTTAAAAGTAAATTTTTTGCACAAAGTAATAAATAAAACGTTCATGTTTATTTGAGAAGGTTTCGGTTGGTTGTTGGCTGGCATCGTCTCACCGGAGTCTGATTACATATTCAGTTGGCTTTCTAGCTAATGTAAAAATGCTTTTGCTCTTCTCCACTAATATTTAATGAAGCAGGAAAGACTTGCTTGATTTTTTAGAAGAGCATCTCAAAAAGAACATTCATTATTGAATATTCATTTCAAATACTTTCAGTTTGTACTTCACAAATTATATAAGAAGCTTAATGTAGGTATGTTGAGCATTTTTATTTACTAATTATAATTCCTTTTAAGAAATTTTGTATGTAAAATTTATTTTCATATATAAATATGGACGTACTAGATTATATTGCTGAAAATTGTAAATTTATCCAACTTTATATTATTCAATAATATGATGTACATTATTTAGTTATAAATGAAAGTTAACTATGGTTGGCAACTTGAAATTGTAAAATCTAATATAATAGATAATGTTCGATATCTTGGTCAAACACGTAATTCCAAGTCACAAGATATACATGAAAATTTTTGTTTATATTTCGACCAGGAGTTGGCTATTTGCGTGAAACTCTCGCATGCTTTTATTATGTGTGAATTTATGATCGCCGGCTTCTCTTGTGCTAACGTTTGTTGTATTCTAGCAATTTATTGTTTCTAAATATTATTGGAAAATTAACTTCAAAAGTATTGATTCAGGTAGCAGAACCGATTTGCGCCTATAAATATATTTGTAATAATGAATGAACCAAAAATAATTTCTCGATATCTGGCACTAAAGCCACAATAAAGAAATTTGATATTATTTTTCAAGTATAATAGAAATTAATACCATATTATTTTTTAATATACGTATTACAATATTAAAACTAATAAACTAATAAAAATAACTATGCAGGTTAAATGAACAATAATAGTAACATAAGTATTAATATAATAATAAAGAATTAAGTAAAGATATATTTAAAGTTTTATTTAATCAAAGCTTTAATTCATGCAGAATCTTTAGTAAATGTTTGTAAAAAATTTCCGGCTGCCGTCGCCGGTAGTCTTCCAAGCTTCCGGCGCGGTGTCCTAGCACTACAGCCCTTTTAGCTCATTTTGAACAGGCCAAGTATTGAAAAGACAAAAGGATTTTATTAATAATTTTATTAGTAACTGAAAAATTCAATAAACATTTAGCAAAACTGAAAACTGATTTACATGTATAGAAAACTAAAACTTTGCAATAAAAAGTATAACAGGTACAAAGACATCTTCAAAACCAAAAAATATGTAATTATTTGACCATTTATATCATTGATGTTAATTTGCTACGCAATACAAAAATAATGAGTTTGTGTATTTATAAGAAATGTTGTTTTTATTATTAAATCATTCACGGATAAACCATTTTAGAGCATTTTGGAGTAAACCCGCACGACCTAATTACAAGCCAGCAGTATTTACTTACTCGAGTGTACATTAAAGAACCTACAGGATAATGTGAAATTTGAACTACAAATAAATAATTTAGGAGTAGCCAAGAAATTAATGAAAAGTTTTGTAGGTAAAAATTCCCTGACCACTACTAGATGAAATTACTACCTTTATGTTGTGTAGACAAAATCTTATTTTACAAGTTTTTAGATATTTTAAGAATAAATATTTCATAAATTATCATCTATCTCTCCGTCGCCGTTAGTGACAAAATAACGTTTGAAGTTTTCTATTCATTGATGATAAAATTACAGTTTTACAAGCAAGAAAAACTATATCAATAAGTATATGGCGGTAAAATCTTAAGTTAACTTTCAGTTAAAAGGTTAAGTTTGTGAAGTGCAACAATAATTGAAGTGCATTGTTACAGTGTTCTCATTCTAATAAAAAAAATATAAAAAAAACACATGGTTATTCGGATTTATAGGTTATTTTAATATCTAAGCTATTTAAAACAATGTAACATCAAAAAATCTATAGTTTTAGAAAATAAATTATACACGCCTACACTCAAGTGAAAAGTAAATTTGAATCTTGTATTAAATTTATTTTAAATTATAATTTCATGTAAAAGACGAGATGTTTACATATTTCTCAATTTTATTTTTAAGTAGCGCTCTACAAGGTAAAAACACCAATTAAGAGGAAGATACGTATGTGGGTAGATTTAATAGTAACTATCTGCGCGCAAGCACGCATCTTTACGATTAGATGGAATATGTTTGCCATATTATGTATATTTTGAAAATACGAGTACATATTTGCAAAATATATTGCAGTGAAGACATTAGAAAGACAATAAGATATTATATATCTCATATTATATAATTTTCTTATTTTTTTATATTACTCGTATATATCATTGGGAGACACTGAAGGTAGTTTTATGTTTTATTTTGGTGAAAAATGACAAAAACTCGTTATAATTATATTTATTGTACAAGTAACAAATTTTGATTGCTGCTGATATTATTAAAAATATCAGTTATTATTTTTGAGACACGTTTGTAGGGCTAATGTAACGTTTAAATATCGCGTATTTATTGTTATTATATAAAACTTAGTTATTTATGCAACTAGTAATTATTATTATTTCGAAATTATGTTTATTTATCGCAATATCAACCATCAAATTTTAAAAATTTGTTGATTCTAGCGACATATTTTGAATGTTATTTTAATGACATTTATTAAGTGAGAGAAATGCTTTCTATTAGGTTTTGATCTAGTAGTTAGCCCGATCAACTGCTAACGCCAAGGCACTACGTTCAAATCAAGTAAGTGACTAACAAGGGAAACGTCAGGTATGCGAAATTTTGTTTTGGTTTATACTTACATTACGTAAAGATTACACCTAAGGCATTACGTGAACGAAATAGTAGCGCGCCATATTCAGCCAATTTTGAGAAAATCAAATTTGAAAATTTCTTCTTTTTGCACGAAATAACTAAATAATAAAAGATAAAACTTGCAACAAAGGTTCCGTGGTAACGAGGTAGAGTGGTGGCTTTAATAAGCAAGGGTTCTGGTTCGATTCCAGCATCCGTACTTTTTTTTTCAAATATTTTTTTTTAATTAATTTTCTTTTTAAGTAATATGTAAATTAACAGATATTTAATAATTATTCGAAATTATTAATTTTTAATTAATTATTAATTACTAGATCCCGTAAAACTTACTGTTTTCCCTGTTTTTACGATGAATACCACCCGGGATCGTGCGAAACGTCGGTGTAAAAAATTATACAATGTAAAATGATCAGAAAATAATTAATATGTATAATAATAATATACTTCATATAATATGTAAATACTTATTCAATTATGTAACTTTTCATTTCTTATTAAATATATAAATAAAATACGAAAAATATATAAATAAATACTTATTTAATTAAAAAATATAATTTTTAACAAATTCCAAAAATTTTTGAACGTTTCGAATAATAATCAATTTAAGAAATGTTTGAAAATACTGTTAGTAAGACAAAACGATATCGTCCGAATGTTGAGATCTGAAAAATTAATAATTTCGAATAATTATTAAATATATGTTAATTTACATATTACTTAAAAAGAAAATTAATTAAAAAAAAAATATTTGAAAAAAAAAGTACCGATGCTAGAATTGAACCTAGAACCCTCGCTTATTAAAGCCATCACTCTACCACGTTACCACGGAACCTTTGTTGCAAGTTTTATCTTTTATCACGTTATTTCAGGCAAAAAGATGAAATTTTTAAATTCAATTTTCTCAAAATTGGCTGAATATGGCGCGCTACTATTTCATTCACGTAATGTCTTAGGTGTAATCTTTACGTAGTATAAGTATAAACCAAAACAAAATTTCGCATACCTGACGTTTCCCTTGTAAGTTTTGTTTACCCTTTTCAAGCTTTGGAAGGCATATACGGTCATGTTTACTAAGAAAAAATTTAGTTTAAATAAAATTGATTCGTGTAAAGAAAAAGTTTGTTGTATTTAACAGATATTAGAATACTTTTAATAAAATCTATGCAATAAACTTTTAAATAATAAATTCTTAAAAAATATGTATTCATTCAGAAATAATAATTGTCTAAAATGTCTAATATTAATTAAACATTGATATAATGGTGGTAATATTGGTTGGCAGTCTTATTATACTGGGTGACCCAGACCACCCGTATCAGTACTTTTTTTCAAAAACGGTAAGTCGTAGAGAGTTGGGCTAAAAAAATTTATTACAAAAGCCCTAATGACGAATCTAATGGTGATATTATTATTTCCGGAAAAAGTCGGAAAAGAGTAGTTTGCTCCAGACAGTCCAGACAAAACTTGCTTATTTTTTAAAGAGCTTTCCAACGATGCCACTTTCGACATATGGTGCCATTTAAAATTCTGGATTTCTGGACTTTCTAGAGCAAACTCCTCTGAATGCCGACTTTTCCCGGAAATAATAATATCTCCATTAAATTCGTCATTAGAGCTTTTGTAATAAATTTTTTTAGCCCAACTCTCTACGACTTACCATTTTTGAAAAAAGTACTAATACGGGTGGTCTGGGTCACCCTGTATATTATGCCAAATTTTCAAATAGACAAGTTTGTCATACATCTAAAAATAATTATTTTAATTCTTTAATTATATTATTTCTACTTTAGATTTCCTCACTACAATTTTTATCCGCAAAAGAATGTGAAGTTAATAATTTATTATATTTTTTATAATAATAGTTTAAAATCGACTTTAAAATTAAAGCTTACTTTAAATTAAAATGTAATAAAGCTATTGACAGGCAGGAAAATTATAATAATGTATGAAGCTAGTAAAAGATATAGTTACATCTGACTATCTAATGATTGTAAAAGCGCTCCTTAAAAGTCAATAAAATTTGTCCGTATTGGCAAAATTTACCAGTGCATTTTGATCTATTTTTAACGACGCCAAGTAGCCACTGTCAACCGCTACTATAGAATTGATAGTTTACCATGTAACCCTAACCACGGCGGAAATAATTTGAGGCAAACTTAAGACCATAGGAATTTAATTTATATTCTAACCATACAGCCTGTAATTCAATTTCTTATGTAGTAAGTACACCGAAAAATAACACTACATACTTGTAGTGTTAGAAATTTCCATCAAGGTAACTCATTATAACAGATAAATAATAATAAAATACATTTTTTAAATTTATTGGTTAATATACCGGTAGCTGAAGATGACTTAAGTTGAAATCGGTATTTAAATTAAATAAATTCTCAGAAAAATGTTTTATTATTTATTTATTACTTATTATATTTATATGGGGTCTCTGTTACACTTGATTTGCCTTTGCCGGCGCATTCTACTAATAAAAAGGAGAAAATAGTTCGTAATAACACTTTAAGTGATCTTAAGTCTGAAAATGATTAAAACTTTGCTATTATATTTAAAAATAAAAAATTTTTCACGATATTTTTGTTTCATCTTCTGGCGATTTATGCAAGTTAATAATAATTAATATATTTTTAAAATTTATTTTCTTTTGAATATCACGTCGTAAACTTTTACAAACTTTTAACAAGGAAGTAGGCAGTTAGTTATCAAGTTAATTGAATAAAGTTGCCTTTTCTAAATTTTTTCATTTTTTTATAGAAGCGCATTTATCTGTTTTGCGGTATTCATTTGCAACCTGAAGAGAAAACTTTATCCTTATCTGCAAAGTTATGAATCATCGTTATAAAAACAGAAGCAATAATCCTTCTTACAAACATTTCGCAAAGTATTTAGCAACCTTAACCCCCTTCATTAATTAGTATAACTTTCCCCAAGAGGGTGCTGATTCCACCCTTCCTTAAGAGGCTAAATATTAAGACGACCCGCACGGACTGCGTGCAACCTTACCTGATTCAACAAAACACGCAGCTCTGTCTTCTTTTGCCACATTTTAATTACTTCTCCGTCCTCCTTTTGAACATACTTTGAATTTTCTCAAATTAAATGAAAAGCCGTAGAAAAATAGTACTATCTTCCTCTGGTGCTATGCGATAATGAAAGATGCATATATTAGGAGTTACTAGCACAAACAGCGCCGTCTTAGCAACTTTTCGCTAATTAGAACACAGCGAGGGCGACTCGAATTACAAAGCACGAGTTACGTGTCGAGCAATATACACCTAGCTTTTAGCGTCTATCAAAAAGGGATAGAAAACGTTGGAGGTCATAGAACTTGGTGTAATATGATGTCAGGTCTAAGGCCTGTCACTTTCAAAGGGTTGCAATTGAATTTTACTCCCAAAAGAGCAACTTGAACTAGGTCTGTAAATATACTGCCTACCCTTATCATATATTCATTATCATGCTTTAATTCATAGAAGGGTAAGACGCAAAATAGTGCGAAGATATAATGCTATTATGGATGTGTCGAATCTAGCACTTGCATTTAAGATTGTGTTAGCACTTTGAAAAGTTAATAATTAAACTTCCGAGAGTGCTTTATGTACAAAATAAATTTTCAATATTGCCAAATTGTATAAAAATTTTAAACGCCGACGCAACGGATTCTTGAAATTTTAAATTTTTATTAGACCTCAAGAGAATAATTAAAATTTATAATTTAATATCACTAATTAAATGCATATTTGCATTTCTTTTTAAATGCTCTTTAACCTTGCGAACTTTTTCGTCAGAATAATGCACCTCCTCTTTGTTGAATTTAATTCAATTTGCTTGGATGGAAAAAGATAACTATATGTGTGTGACACAATTAAAACAAGTAGGAATGTTAGGAATTCTTAACGCGCTCATTGAGCTGCCTTAATTAAAAACTACCCCATGTTTTGTGTAGTTGGTCAATGTAGTTTTGCGTCTAATTTTGTTAAATTTGTGTGTAATGTTTAACAGAACTGTTGCTCATTCTGGCGGCTGGCGGTTAGACACTGTGGTAGCTTAGCAATAACGTATGCAAACTACGGCCGGGCTATAAAAGTGTAAGAAAGAAATACGGTTTTCCAAATGAAATTTTGTAGATACTGCCAGCGACTTGCGACAATAAAAATAAACCCAAATCAAAAGTAATTTTCACAATAACCGATATCTTGTTTTAGGCTAGGACGGAACCTTTCCTTGATTGCCTTAAATTTGTACGCCGCCGTTTAAAAGAAATGAGATTTTATAAATCTTCGGTAATATTTTTAGGTTTATGTAATCATTTTGTTACAAGCAAAGGGAAATTGGCTATAAAAGAGAATTAAAATAGAAGAGGATTTTTAAAGTATAGACCAATTGTACCATAAAACACATGTATATGTAAATCCCTCAATCTTTTTGCATATATTGTACATTTGGGCGCCTTAAAAATCTGCGCCCTTACAACCTCGGCAACAAGACCTAATTCTGACGCCCTCTATCAACGACGCTTACGCTATAATGGGGCAGTTATTTAGTTACCCCTGTAAGGTAAAGGGAAAATAAAGTAAGCTGGAAGAATGGGGATTGTAATTTAGAGGGATGTTGGAATTAAGGGTAGTTTATAGGTAAACCAGGCGAGTCTTTAGCGGATGTCGGGGTTGCTACTGGTTTCCTGCTGCTTTATAAACACTCGGAGTTTTTAAAGGCACGCGTTTTAAAGTCAGATCATTAAAAATATTTTTTATATGCCACTTTTGACTTTGGGCGAATATTAAAAGAAATTAAGTCGATGTTGCTCTCTTAGTTTAAATAATTAACCGGAGAGCAGCTAATTAATTTTTTTTAAATCATCATCGGTTCGCTAAATGTATAAACTATAAATTTGATTTAAAGCACAGAGTAAAATCATATAAGCGTAAACAACAAGGCAGAATTAGGGAAAATGGGGTATAGAACTTAGGGTAAGGACCGATGAGGGGTAAAGGGTAACACAAGCGACAATAAATCAAGACTTGGATTTAATTAAATCTTGCACTGAAGTTACGCGGGTCGCCGCTTGCCGCGCTGCGGTACACGTAAAGGACGGAAGATCAGGACCAGCTATCTGATTGCGTTTTTAAAGGTACATAAGTCTCGGATTCTTTTCAACTTTTTTGTGCTTTTTACATGCTTTAATTTATCTCGAAGATGTCTTTGCAAGCAAAGCAATATAAAAGGCAAACATCTTAGAAATTGGCAATCAGTTAAAAAGTTGGCGAGATCAAACGCGTCTGGTCAATCGAGTGCTAAACTCTTTTGCCTTTAAAATTTTCATCAAACGTGTATACGTATATTCAAAGAAGTCGTCGCAAATAGAAAAATCAGATTCTGGAAGTTCTTTCATTTTGCAACAACTTAAATTGCAAATTAGAATGCTCAAGTAAATAATTAACATTTTCCATCACAACCCCGTTAAGTACGCTTTAATCCCTCAACACACATCAGAGATGGTCATAGATCGTCTTAATCTTGGAACGTTTCCATGAATAATAAGCAACGTAATTTATATATTAAAACTTTTGAGCAAACTCCTCGGCGAGTTCCTTATTAAATGCGCCCTTAATTACTTCGTGTCGGTAATCAAAAATAGTCCATATATTTCTGCACTTGCGGCTAAAGTGAATATAGTGGTGCGAAATTTCAACTATAAGGATATATGAGAATTCTAACATCATGTATCATCCTATCTTAGGGGTACAGGGTACAGGGAATGATATATAACTCAGGGAACAATTTAACAATTGGACTTGGAAGATATATGTGGCGATTGGTACAATGTCTAGGGGTATTAATTAAGACAAGTGCTGAAATATTAGTTAAGTTTGGCAAAATCTATCGAAGACAAATTAATCTCTCCTGACGTGAGGATTTTAAAAATACCAATTTTTATTTCTTCTACGTTTAGAAAGTAATCCTGTCCAGAATTTTAATTTTGATGTTTCGCTTTAGCTTTAATGTTATAAAATAAAGATGTGAAATGTTTTACGTTTTATGAAAGTCTGTGGGTCGATATCGTGGGCTTGGGGTTCATATCTGGGGTTTGAGGTGGATATGAAGGGGTTTAGGGTGGTGTTGTGATCCCAAGCGGGAATCTCGCGCCTTAACGTAGTGTCGGCAACATCTGGTTCGCGACAGATGTTTTCAGCAGCATGCAGGAATACAATAATATATAAATATGACATTTTTTTCCGAAAAGAAAATTTCGGAACTTGAAAGAAAATACATAAAATTTAATTTCGGTAAAAAATTAAATTTTACGTAAAGTTCATCGGCGATATTTGTTAGATGGAATGCTAATTATGATGAAGTACACCAAATTCCAGCACTTTCGCGTGTACCACGATTTAGTTTTACCTCTGCAAACCCAAATATCGAAGACCAGTTCATATTTGTCGCATTCCTTGTTCATGAACTACTACCAACTATGCATTTATTAAAACGGTTTTCTATTGTACTTCCACCAGCATTGTTATTATTATTATTTTTATTTCACAAAAAGTTTTCTAATTTTAATTAACACCAAAGCATTCTCTGTGGAGCTTTAACTGCCATCTTAATTACTACTGAAATGAACACCTTATTCTCACTCTTTCGTCTTTACTTTTATTAACAAAGGGGAAATTTTTATGGATTCCTCTCAGTTTAACATATAAACTTAATTACGCTGGTAATGATAATTAAATTAGGATGCATTAAATAATTCGGACGGAAATTTTTATGCTCGCAAAAAGTAGTTTACTTATAGTTTTAAAATTCCATTAATGGAATTAATTAAAATAAGGAAATAAGCGGCAAACGCAACCCAAGCCGGGTAAGACAAATTTTCTCCTCTGCAATCATTTGACGCTGATCTGAACTAAAGCAAAGGAAGAGCAACTTGTCAGTAATTATTAATTAACAGCACGAGCTTTCAGCCAGCTTTCTGAGCTTTTACCGGCTTGGGCGAAGCTTTACGTCTCGTATAGCAGAATATGTAATATGAAGAACGCAGGAAACTGGCTTTTAAGGCTTTCTGTATAAGATTCAAGGCAGCATCGCTTAGGTTTTATGAACAAGGCGAATAAGGTCCACATTTGAAACACTTATATACCATAGTATAAAGATTTCTAACAATTTCTCATTAGGGCGCAATAAGCTACTGATTGTCATTTATTTTCTACGCAATTGTAAAGCTCTTGTCTGTTAGAAAGGAACGTGTTCAAACACGTCATATAAATGAGTGTAATTATGTTCGCATTCTCTCTGATGTTTACGACAAAATTAATTGTTTGATATATTTATACGCTTAAAGATATGAAATATGTACTTACTCTTGTTTGTTTTCCACTTAATTATTTTAGAAATTTTAATCTTTCCGAATTTTCAATCCTGCCGACGCCTCCAAAATTTTCTAAATTATTAATCCACGTCCTAGTTCGGAATATTTTATACCAAACTTGCTAGAGTTGACCTTTTTGCTATTTGATCGAGGTCAAGATGGGGTAAATACCTTAAGTCACCCTAAAGACCAATTTAGCTACTTCCGAAACTATCTGAAAACTTTTGGGTACACAAAACTCACGAACGATCATTTTTATGACAACGCATAAAAAGCGTTTTCCTTTTTTGCAAATATTTCGAGTAGCTGCCTTCCATACTTTATATTAATAGTTTTAAGTAAAATTGTTTCAAGATTGCTGACGAACTCGTATAGTACGTGATTATTTTATGATTTGGCCAATCTAAATTGTCCACAACTGGTCACGTGGATGTCGAACACGAAACATTTTTTTTTAAATATTACATAACATTAGACACGTTCTCGTGAGGTGATCATTACAAAAGGACAGGAAAATCAAACAGCTCTTAAATTTGTTTAATATTCATTAAAAATTGTAACTTTCATTTGTAAATCCTTTAATCCGCAGGCAAAAAACCTTAAATTTAACTCAAAATATCCCTAGTAGTTTAGAAAAGTTTTGCTTAAAATTCAAGCTGTTGAGTGCTTTTTACCGGACAAGAGAAGTGAATTTGCAATACAAAATAGAGATCCTCTTTTTACATCCCTTAAGTTGCATATCTAGGCTGTCCACCCTTGCCGGATTTGCAAACTGAAACTGACAGCACCTAAGGTAAGACGTTCACTTACACTACATACAATTTCCCACTGCGTTTAATACAAAATAAAGTCGTAATTTTCTTATCATTTCAAAAACTAATTGTTCCCTATAAATCATAATAAATTACATAGAAAAATAAATATAAGTTTTCGAAAGCTATAAATTATAGAGTCGCCAAGATGACTTGAGCAATTTTCTAGAAACACAGAAATGACCAAGAGACAACCCATAACTGCTGATAATCTCCAGTCGAATCTATAACTTTTACGATTCTATCGCACGGTCACTTTGCTATCAAGTATATTTCCTAACTCGGCCGGTCCAATATTGCAGAAAAATTCTCTTTTTGGAAAATTGGATCCTAACAAAATAAAGCAGATTAATATTTCTTATTTTAATGGAACAGACAAATCAAACGTTTTGATATACGATCGGATTGTTTATTAAGATTATTCTAATCGAATTTAATTTAATCCGAAAATTTAAAATCGACCTATCGATGTTCAGTATCTGAAGTCCGCAGCGTCGCCTGGGCAACGGTTTCTGGCCAACGGCGACTCTCCAGAAACCGTATAATCCCGAATGCCAACTTCTAATATAAAATGCAAGTCTCAACTTCAAATGCACATTTTTAAAGAAACTCGAATCTCACTTTCTAAAACAAATCTAAATGAAATCCGAAAGAGGTGTTGGTTGATTTTTATTTCATCAAATTACATTTTGTTCGATCAAAAATCGCATTATTGCTCGGCATCGTCTAATCTAAAATCTTATTGATAATGTTACAATAGCATCACACAACAATGACGACAACAGACTGAGAATATCTCACGGGATGTGATCAATCAGTTCAGGTTTCATCAATCAGATTGATAACAAACAGGAAGTGACGCCACCAACACCTAAAGTGTTGCTAACAAAGCTTAAACTGATGGATGATCTTCCGATTATTGTGATTGACCCCCCTTCTTAAAGTATCTTTAGATTAAATTTAAAATTGCATTCTTAAAGATAAACAATGAAATTTTAATAATGACGATCGAACTTCGATCGACTAGAAAGAATTCTTGATTACCCTAGGCTCTGGGCTAATTAAAACAGCAAAATTCTCCCTCCGCAAGATTGATTTAAATTTGAACTAAAAAGAGGAATTCAAATATCCTTTGCTAAGCTTCAATTCGTATTCGATTACAAAAAGTTAAAAAATCCTCTTTGATCAGCGTTTTAATTTATTTAATACATTTTGTTCTTTTTCGGTTTGCTCTTAAGCATAGCATTGTTTATTGTGACAACCATAAAATATAGTTGTATTTCAGGAGATTGTTGAAGCCGAAGAATAAGGTTTAAAACCAACCAAGCGCATTTTACGGGAGATAAAGCAGAAACAGTGTCGAAAGAAGGTAGCTCTGTTTGTAGAACTCGCAAATAAATAATAAGAGTGCGACAATAATTTTTTTAATTTGCATATCATAGGTTAACTCCTCAAGAATGCTTAGAATTTAGAAGTAAGGGTTGAAATGATACATCTCGTGATCGACCCGCAGTCAGGACGGAGAATCTAAAACAAGTCATGCGGAAATTTCGAATAGGAATGCAAACGAAATTTGTCAAATGCCCCCTTGGTCTTCTTTCAAACAACTCACCGCTTTACGCATTTTTATTTAAAACCAAAAGAATAAATAATACAAGTAAAATTAAAGTTGAGAAATGTAGCTAAGAAATTCAATTAATTATATTTTTTCTGCTTCCACGATATTAATATAAGTCACACAAAAATTATTAGGGAAGTAGGGAAGTTAGTGGCTGCCCATCTACAATTTTGTATCCTGTTAAATAGAAAGGTTAGCCGAATAATCTAATCAATGGAACAAAAAGTTTGGTGCTTTAAATCAAGTGATAGACGGATTGTAATTTACTAATGGAGATTATGTCCTTGTTTGTTCAGTTTGATCTGTATCCTTTTAAGTATTAATTTCAGAATTTTGCTAATAAATAATATTGTCCTCAATTTCTTTTTAGAAGTGTTACTTGAGTTTACAGATTTAATGCAAGTAACACAATTTTATTAATAATTTATGGAATCTAAACAATCTTTGATTTGTTTAGATATAAATTATGAGAAAGCGGGGCTAGTCGCTGCAGAAATTACTTGATAAAATTCAACTGATGATCTGTGCAGTACATCTTTCCTATTTAAATCTTATATAAAATACTGTTATTTCTTAGATTTAAATAGAAAAATTCATAATATAAAAGAAAACTAAATTTGTTGCATTTAGAGATAGGAAGATAATATTGTCATTTCAGTAATTTACACTGTAAAAGTGGGTGTAACTTTACATGTAAAAATTACCCAGTTTATAATAGTAAATATACGCTAAAACTAGCGTAATGTCAGGTTTTATTAAAAAAATGAAATATTACCTCGAAAATATGAGTAGTAAGTACCTATATCGTAATAGACAAAAATAAGCAGAAAATAGACTATTATGTCTCTATACCCCTATAATTTGAATAAAATACCCAATTTTGTATTCTGTAAAATTCAGCAATGTTGTAAAATTACTTGTTAAAAGTATATTTTGCTGACAAACATTAACAGGTAATTTTAAATCAATTTCAATAAAATTTTAGTACTACATTTACATCATGTAAGGAAAAGTAATCGCCGATTTTACATCGGAAAAAATTTTATTTGGTAATTTACACAGAGGAGAACTAAAATTAAATTTTTCTGTAAAATTCTCAATTGTTATATTTATAAATATTTACTTTCAACAAGTTAAGAATAAAAACTTATGAATTGCTTAGAATTTAGAATTATTGTCATTATCAAATTATAATAATTATTAGTAAAAATAGTTTGATTTTTTTTCTGCAATTTTATAACCCTTGTACAAACCACGGTTGCATTGGTAATGATTTTTGTTGTTAATTAAATAAATTAAATGTAGTACTTACTTAAAATGTTTTAGGTACAGGGTTGATAAGTTGTAAGTACCAAGTAGCAGTTATTAGTAATTAGTTTCTTATTAAAAATAAGCATTACATAATTCAAAATTAGTTTTGGTTTCTTTGCAGGCTCTGATCTGTTTATATTTACTTCAGCATTTACTTTCATTTTTTTAAAAATATCCAAACTTGATAACTTCACAGTAACTTATTATAGGAATTTTAGAGAGTAATATTATTTCTATAGTACTCAATACGATTTCAATCTGATGTGTATCTTTTTTCTTGTATCATCTTAGTTTTCTGTTTTTAGCTACTAATTAAACTAAGCCTACACTAAACTAAATTATCAAGAATTTTGTGTTAATTTATTGGAATTGCAACAATAATTCATCTACATATAAAAACGAAGTGTTTTCCAAGTGTGTAGAAACAATTCATTTTAAATACGACAATAAACTAACAACAGTTATCAATAATCAAACTAAACAAATGTTAAAATTTGTTTAGATTGATTATTTATACATTGCATACTACTAAAATACTATAATAAATACTTAAAAAATTCATTTTTTAGGTTATTTTTCTATTAACAGTTATCAAGATCAGTTCGAGCATCAAAAACAACTACAAAATTTTTTTAAATAATGGAATAGTAAACAGTTAGGCAGTAGCCTTTTCAGTATTATTTGTAAAAATAAAAAATTTAAGTGTGAAGTTATATCGTGGATACTAGAAATATAAAAATGCGTTTGAAACAACAAAGATAATTTGTCATATCAAATTTTTAGAATAAACCAAAAAATGCACAAACACTTTTTGAAACTAAAATGTTGTTGACACAATATAAATTCACTATATGTATATTATCTCAAACGTTTTCACCATACTATGGCATCATCAGGCGATGAACTAGAAAGAGAAACTAGAAATTTTCCGTATTTATCGACAAAATTGCAAAAGATAATTTGGTTATTTTTCAGTTACATTTTTAAAAGTTAGTGCTATTTGAGAATTCAAAAATAGAAGGTTGATTTTATTACCGTTTTTTGTCAATTATTTTGTTATTCAAAATCACAAATATGATTCAAATGTTAATCGCATTGTTAGTTTGTGTTTTTATTTATCTTGAGTGGGAATCTGAAGGAACTCACGAATCCCGCTTACCAACGCGATGGAGCATAACCACAAAGTCGGCAAGGTTTTTTTAAACAAGAAATTGCTATCCCAAGATCGCAAGATCCCAGAATATTTCAACTTGCAATTTTTATGTTGATGTTTACCACAGGTTATAAAAGCTTTACAGCCTTTCAAACAGGCTTGATACAAACAATATGTCAGAATGTCACGGAGAAGTCCACCGTAAATTAATTAATCCGATAAAAATGTATTATACAGGTCTGGATTTTGCACCCAATCAAAATACTAAAGAGTCTAGAAAAATTATTGTTAACATTTAAAACTGAAAATTACAAAAAATATTGATAATTTTTGTAATATTGAAATAGCACAGACAAACCAAAATTATATTTGCAAGTACCATAATATCATATGTAGTTCTATACTGCTATGATCTAAAATTGAAGATCAATCAGTGGGTTTTAAAAAAGACAATTAGAAACTTACCTTGTTAATCACATTTCTTTAGTAAGTCGTCTTAATTTCGGCAAAATTGATTAGCTATATTGCATAGTAATTATCACGTTAAAAAGAAAAAAATCTGAAAATAATTAATTACTTATCATATAAACTATATTATCTGGATTATCTACCCATTCTGAGAATAAATTATTAAAGTGTATTATAAATTAGTTTTAAAGAATTGGTTAATTTATATCTTTTTAATAATCTTTCTAATAATAATCTTTATTAATAATATTAACAATTATGTTTTTCTAATTATGTTTCAAAAAGTGTCACTTTTTGACACTCAAAAGTGTGCGAAAAAGTACTACTTTTCCGCACACTTGTGAAAGTGTGCGGGAAAGAAAGAAAAAGTTCTAATCTACTTTATTTATAGTATACATTAACGATTACATGTAGTTTATTTTGCACATCCGAACACTCCGACATATCAGACATATTTGCTAGTATTCTAAAAACACAAATTGTATAACCATAAAAAAAAACGTGGTCACTTACCTGTTCACGTTGTAATGGCTACTATCTATGACCTACCTACTGTCTATAATGAGCTACCAACCGCAAAATACAAAAATTTTATAGTATAAGCGCCTATTATCTTTTTTCTTGAGAAACGAGAAATGTTATTGATTCTTTTTGAAACATATAATTAGAAAAAATTTGTTCGATACTCGTGGGAAACTACCTTTTCGATTCTCGGCTTCGGTTTACAAACCGCCTTGAATAGAAAAATGTTAGTTTTCCTAACTTGTATCGAAAATCTCTATTGTCGTCTTATGTCAGTAGAATATTTTTTGATGTTAGTCACTATTATAACAGCAATGGGCATTCAACGACTCGGCTCTACCACGACTAAAAATATAAAATATTTTATCTAAAATGTTTAAATCTATAAAAATTTACTAGTGAATTTGGGGATTCAGTTTAACCCTGGAACATAGGTTTACAGCTGCATTGTTATGCTACTTATTAGAGGTATTAAGTTGAATTTATTGATTACTTATTGGAGGCATCAGCTGAGGATGCTTTAGCATATCAAGTAGAATTTCCATTTTTTACAATAAAATAGTTTATTCCCCTATTCTTGAACAGTAGTTGAAATTCGATGGTAAGCAAGAGTACTAATCGCTCAGGAATCGACTCTAATCAAGATAAATAAACAGTTGGAGATATTCCACTTCCTTTTATTCGAGTGTAATCGAATGTAAAATTTTTCACAATAGAATAATAGTAACATGATTGTGATTGGATAAAATTAATTGAACATATTTTTTTTGATAACCAAAAATGCGCAGTAAACTTCTCTCAGAAGTTTCCGCAACAGAGTCTACAACCACAGTCACAGCCAAATTTGTTACTGTCGCGAGACACTCATGTTAAATTAATCTAGTAAATATTTTATCACAAATACTTTGCTATAAGAACAAAAACATAGAATAGAAAAAGATTATAAAAATAAATTTTTAAGTGGATTTTTGTGGTAATTAGTACCATGTAATGTTACAAATAAACAAACTAAGCAAAAACATTAATATAATAAATTTCATTAATGAATTTTACGGTTCAAATTTATTATTTTAACGTTTTTGTTTAGTTATTATTTTTTTTACAAAAATATAGTATGAATAACATGATCATACATCCTACTTTTAACGAGACAATACCGCTTTCAAAGTATTGTTGCGCTGTCCCCCAGAATAGGTACAACTGTTCCGCTTTGGCGAAAAATATCGAAAAATGTCCCGCTTTGACAAAACAAAAGCGTTCCTATTTTACTTTTTATCATGTGCAGATATGCATCATGTGCATCATGTGCAGTCTCTTGATTCTCTGTTAAGCATAAGATTTTTTTATTCTACGTACTTCTTTATCATCGCCGATGTTGAATATGGGTGACTATTTCATATTTACCGCAACATATCAACAGGTCTTCTATTTTCTTTTTCTTTTTTAAGTTATGAAGAATAACAAATCACTTTTCTTTCTTTTGTTTTTAAAACAATAATTAATGAGATCAATTGATTCTCAAAAGTGCGAAAGAATATTTGTTTTGAAATGTGTCATTTTAGATAAATGTAGCGTTTACCAGGGGTTTGCGGGACGTCGGGGAGAATACCTTCCAACGTCATAAAATATCAAATATAAAACAATAATTAAGAGAGAATTTCTTCAAATTAAAATTCTAACAACATTATAACACCCAAATATGATGTTAATAAATTAGTTCTTAAGTATTGCTTTGTATATTGATTCTTCGTGACGTTGAAGGGTATTCTATACCCTACACAACTCCCGGTAAGTTTCACTTTTGAGAGTAAAGTGGGTATTTTAGTCTTGTATTGCCAAAGCAAATTACTGAAAATTTAAGAATTTAAATTTTTTTGTTAAATTACTGCTGCCTCATTACTGCTGGTCACTTTAAAACATAAGGTACTAACGGCTACTTAGCAACAACTTCATAAAAGCCTATCATCACTCCTTTCGTCTTTTAGTTAACTTTTATCTTATAGCTATGTACCTTAGCTAACTATCAAAATAGAATGACATTTACTTTCTTGAAAATTAGGTGTTTTGAATTCGACAGAAGTTGACTCGGTAGAGTAAAATATTAATTTTGAAAATTTAATCAAATATCAATAAAATTTTTATTATACATTAATAACTGCAAAGTGTGCCAACTAGCTATGTTTGTAAGATGTTCTCTACCATAATTGCTTATTGGAAAAATATCTAACATCAAAATTTATTCGATTAAATGCAAACTTTCCGAGTAGCCATAAGAAAATTTAAAAATATTGTTTTCTTTAATGTTTGTTATTTTTTAAAATAAAGTAATAAGTCTGAAATTTCTCGATTACAACTATTCCAACATTTTCTGTATAAAATTAAATTAAAATAATATATTTTTATTTACAAATAATTCAATTAGCCCAATTTTTTCCAAATTACTTCATGCTGCTATATTTCGTGTTATTTAACAAGAGAAAAATTTAAAATCTAATAAAATCTCATTACCAATTCAACTTCATAGTGAATTCTTCAGTGGGGTGTAATTGTGAATTGAGGGTGAGTGTTTATTGTGACATCACCAAGGTGATGTGACACCCTGAAAGGTTGCTATAGAGGTGTTCCTTGAGTTGGAAATTTTTGTTACCGATAGACCGTCGCCACCAAAACTCAAATTTATTAAAATTAAATTACATCGACAAATAATAATAAAGCAAATTCGTTTTGATTCGATTCTTTTGCTAATTAACTATTAATCATCAATTTTTCTTTTAATAATAATTTATACTCATTAGATTAATAAATTTTGCGCGGAATCCTTTAAACATGATTTTTCCTTAAGAGTAACTAATAACTGAAAATTGCAAGCATAAAGCAAACATAATATTCTGATAAGATTCGCTTTATTACAAAATCAAGTAAACAAGAATGAATTAAGGGTATGCTTGCAAATATCTAGAGGGCTTTGTAAAACAACAAAGAGGGTAACATTTTAGACCTCATCTATTCATATTGAAAATAAAACCAAACTTATTTTGAAACATCTAAACTTACTGTAATTTCGACAGCAACCTATCAATATTATTTCATAATACCAATTTTTTTCTTTCACAAACTATAAATACGTTTAAGTTAATCGAAACAAAGCCGCTTTATGGTTATTTCTTGTATTTTCCGTTGATTCTTTCCTTTTCTCTTTGCACACATTAAATGCCTGGAACATCGCAGTTGATGTATTAGAATTGTCGTATGTCCCATTTAGTTTTATATTTTTGATGCCAGAAGAATGTGCTTTCTTTGTTTACCAAATGACTTTTTCACTGAAACTCATTCCAATCAACCAAAAACTCAACTTTAAAGCGCCCTTTTAATATATTTTTGCACCGAAAGCTTACGAGCGAAATAATATTCATCGACGACTCGAAAATTTAATGATCCGAATTGAAACAATTTTTCTTTGTTTTCAACCCTTAGTTATAATAAAAACTAAAAATTTGAATTCTAATACATTTTTAAATTCGTTAATGGCTCGTGCGGCTGCGATACGAAACCAGCTTGGTGATGTCATTTCCTCAAAATCTCATGATACTGAATTTATTTTAAATCCCATAGGCAATACCGGACGACTTTTTAACAATTTAGGAAAATTTAATTAAACACATAATTAGAAGAGATTAATTAGAATATCGAAAAGTTTTGAATTTTATAGGGGCATAAATTTAAAACCAATATCTTTTCAACAGCCAATGTGGAAAGTCATAATAGCACATTGTGCGATCATTTCTTTATTAAATCAATAAGACGATATCGAAGGGAGTCACAACTGGCGGGTTGTTATTAAATTACGAAGCCAACCCAGCTACTACAAACTGCACTGCATTTACACATGCTACCTTTCTTCTAACGAGTTTTATGTTACCATATCGAAATTCTGAAACTGATAAGTTTAAGGCTTTAAACTTTTTAATGCCAGCTAATTCTTGTTAGATTTCGAGCGACTCTTAACATAAAATTAAAGCCTAATGCAAAGAGAAAGCGTTTTAAGACTTCAAAAGTAAAGATTAATTGCATGAATATTCAAATAATTTTCCACTTTTAATTCGAAGGAAAAAGAAAAATTTATTACTAATTGATGAACCAATGGGGAGCCCTTTTTTTATAAAAGTATTTTTACTTGTCGTTCATATTTACTGCACCTTTATTAACTGCAGAGCTGAATTAGTAGAAAAATTTTCTTCATTAATTTGCTGACAAATTTTCAATAAAATTGATATGGTTACTCTTTCCGATGCTGGCTTATTAACTAATTACCTAAAAATGTCAATAAAAAATAAAAATAATAATTGTAATGAATGACTAAGAACTGAACAACCGAAGAAATTAATATTGTTTTGACAATTTTGCTATTTAAACTGTAAACTACTTTGAATTGATTAATTACAGTTTCTTGCAATTACAATAAAAAATTTTGAAAAAGTACTACCGAATAACAGAGAGACTAACTGATAAATTAAATATTTATTAGCCATAGGTACTGTCTGGGTTTCGAAAAGGATTTAGTGTCAGCAATTAGTCTTAGAAATAGAATTCAGCATACAGATAATTTTTAAGAGTAATACTAATAATAGATGAGATGATGGAAATTAGTACTTTTTCCGATTAGACTAATACAGGGTGGCCTCGTGACCGTGGAGAACCTTTAAAGTGGTGATAAAGGACGCTTTTCTAAGACAAATTTTCAAATAAAATTTTTGTCCAAGTCCAAACCCTTGAGGGGTACCTCTCTTTAAAGCAATATTTTGAATTTCTGATTTCAAACGGCCATAGCTCCGATATTATTGATTTTTTAGACTTAACGGATTAAACCTTTTTTAAAGATTATTTACTTATCTACAAGTTAGTTTATATACCTTTATTGTCTAGAATAAACGGTTTTCGAGTTATAAATTAAATTAAGGGAAAAAGTGTTTAAAAAAATCTGATTTTATTTTATTTACTTTTCTTGCAAACTCCGTATCTCTTAAACGAAACATCTTAGAAAAAAACTAACGGCTCAAACCTGATAGGGAATTTAACGGACTACAACTTTGGTAAAATAAATTTTTTTGAGAAACCAACCGTTTTCACAGAAATTCTGAAAATTTTGAACAAGATGTAGGTAAAAAAGAAATAAATTCACAAAATTTTTAAAAATCTCATGTGTTTTACAATTTGTTTTAATGTCAAAACGTATTGTAGCGTTTAACGTTTGAGCGATATTGTTATAAAGAGCATTAGTTTATCGTTAATTACTTTGTTAATTTATATTGCTTATTTATTACTGTTAATTAGTTCTTTATTTATGTTTTTTTACCTACACTTTGTTCATTATTTTCAGAATTTCTGTGAAAACGGTTGACTTCCTAAGAAAAATTATTTGACTAATGTTGTAGCCTGCGAAATTACCTATCCGGTTTGAGCCATTAGTTTTTTTCTAAGACGTCTCGTTTAAGAGATACAGGGTTCACAAGAAAAGTAAAAAAAATAAAATCAGAGTTTTTTTAACATTTTTTTCCTTAATTTAATTTATAACTCAAAAACCGTTTATTCTAGACGATAAGGGAATATAAACTAATTTGTAGATAAGCAAATGATCTTTAAAAAGGGTCTAATCTATTAAGTCTAAAAAATTAATAATATCGGAGCTACGGCCGTTTGAAATCAGAAATTCAAAATATTGCTTTAAAGAGAGGTACCCCCCAAGAATTTGGAATTGGACAAAAATTTTATTTGAAAATTTGTTTTAGAAAAGAGCTCTTTATCACCACCTCAAAGGTTCTCCACGGTCACGGGGACACCCTGTATATAAGCATGGTCGTAGGCAGACAGTTTGAAAGTCTGATAACATTTTTGACATTATTAAATATGTTTTAATAACTTCTCTGTAATTGAAGAGTACACAATTACCGTGGTTTGGAATCCACGTTAAACTGGAGCTTTTCTATAAATTACAACGTAAAAATGAGTATGAAAAGCAATCTATAAAAATTGTTTTGTGGATACATTAAACTTAACAAATCTTAGAGGAGAGGTAGAAACTATAAGCAACAATAAAAGAACAATTCAGTTTTCGTGTTGTTAAAATAGAACCCTACGTTAAAAATGCGTCATATCAAAATGTGAAACTAATATCCAAAATCAGACTAATGCCTGGGGAGCGACTCTGCATATAAGAAGTTATACAGTTGCTGAGAAGACTGACGAAAACCAACATAATATGAGAAAATGATGCTGTGTTTATACACCAGTGTGTTCTGCACAACCACATTCTACAGTTACTCGTTTGCTGTTGTCAATTGTATATAAAATATTTTGCAAAAAGGATGGCTAACCATTTTCTTTTTTCTTGTAACTAAGATGAATATGATTGTAAAATCAAACTGGAATTCAAACATTTTGATGACATAAACCAAATAAACTGTTGTAGAAAAATGAATAGCACACCAAAATTATTTTTAAAGTGTCATTGCCAAGTGGTTTTTTCAAAAACATTTTGAAATTTTACTTATTACAAGACGTTTAAAATTAAACGTCATATTTTCATTATTAAATAAAAAGTAAAATTGAAAGACTGTTCAGCGAGCAAACCTTGAATATTAGTAAGGTAATTCCTTCTTTTTTCAATTCCGTTTTATACACATACTGTGAAAGAAGTATCTATGTTCCATAGATCATTTTTATTTTTTTAATTAGTCAAATAAAATTTCGACATAACATCTATGTATATTAAATTTTAGATTACAGTCAACTCTCTCTATTTCGGAGTACTTCTATATTAAAATTTTCTGTGTCAAAATAATCAGTTTATTTTATCAGACATTCATTAAAATACATACAATATTTTAAAATAATCAAACCTAACAAATGTTCAAATAATAAATTTTAACTGTTAAGTAAAGAATACATACTACACAGAAACATAATATTCAATTTTGAAAATTTCTTTTCAAATTTAGTTTTCGAAGTGATAGATGGCATAGTATGTCTCGACTTCTTATCCTATAGTATACAAAAAAGTATTTATTTTTATTTACTTAACCTAAAATTTTCATTTAGACACGTGGCGTCGTTTAGTTTGGTTATTTGGTAAGCACGCAATTTATTTTAAAGTTTGGTAATTTCTTGATTTTTAAAATTTTTAAAAATTAAAAATTTTTTTAATTTTGTTTGGTAGATTTTCTCTCACTTGTTATATACGACTAACGAGCAAAACTGATTGTGAAATGAAGGTCTTTATATCGTATAACAGAGTAAGTAATTTTTATCATTTCTATAGCGTAATTTTTCAGAATTCAATTTCTTGTTTGTTCAAATATTCTAAGTTCAACCCTGTTAAATGTGAATTATTGTCATTTTAGTGTTTTTTCAATATTATGTTTCTGTGCAGTATGTATTCTTTACTTAACAGTTAAAATTTATTATTTTGACATTTGTTAAGTTTGATTATTTTAACATCACATACTACTAAATATCACAAATTACTTAAAAATTAATTTTTTAAGTTATTTTCTATTTATACAATTTTTTACTTTAAAACTGGGTCAAATTTATATCTATCTCAACATTTCGATAATATAAAAATAGAAGTAATGTAGATACTTTTTCTATGTTTCATCAATATAGAGAAAAAACCTTTGAAGATATCTATAACAAATTGCAGAAAATTTTTCAATTTTTAAAATAATTATTTTCATCTTATATGAATGAGATCATTACGAGATTGATTTCTATGTATAATTATTATACCTGTAGTTATAAAGGTCGCTTTTCAAATCTTTTGCATACATATCACTGAAAATCACAAATTGTAGAGGTTTCCGCTTGAAGCAGTAGTAATGGAAACTAAAGTATATGGTAATTCCATCTGGTCAACAGTAGCCCAGAAACAATAAAACAGTCTATGAAACCGTCAGCGAGCAGTGAGACAGTCAACCAGACTGCTATATGCATTTACTATATACCTTACATTCTGTGCGGAAGACGCAATATCTGTCATAGTTTCTATGGCATTAATTATTATCTATCTTGCATAAGGTCACGACCTAAGCCACTTTTTCTTTTATAATTTATCTAAAAGTAGTTAAACGTGGTCTTATTTAAAATCACACTTTTTTATTTTATCTTATCTTTCGAATCGTGCCAATTATATTCCTTATAGACAAGGTAATACCAATTAAAGCAATACTGAAAAAAATAAAAGCATTAAGATAAACTCTGAAACTACAGTTTTATTTGAAAACGTTGAATGCTGCACCATGCTTTTTGTCAATTTGATGCTGAAATATTTTAGCCGAAAGCTATGTAAATAATATATTTAAATAATTTTTATTAAAAAATTTATCTCACTTGCTTTACCACGACTAGATCTTCGATACGAAGACAGAGAACTCTTCTCAGCGTAGTAGGTAATTAGCTCGAGGATTGAACTTACCATTTTCATTTATCAATTCAAAGCAATATCAGCCACGCCATATGTTAGGCTCTTTTTTAATGTAATTATATTTTTTAATTATCTAATTATATTATTTTTAAATAATAAAAAAATTATCGCAGTGACCAAAATTTTTTCAAAGTAATGGCAATGGCGATATCGTGTTGCAGCTGTCGACCTCACTATCAATTTCGTCGCTGCTTCGACAAATTATTTCCAATGATTAATAATTTTTTACTAAATCCCAATACAGTAATTTCCATTAAAAAAATCGTTCATTCAAAAAAAATCACTTTTAATAATCAAAAAAAAAAAAATCAAAAACTCACAAAATCAAAATCTTTTGCGTCGACCACCTTTGACTAAAAATACTCTCAAAGTTCGAATTATAACATACAAAAAATTTACAATTTCAAAACCATTTGGCACAAAATATTGAAAATTTCCGGTGCCAAAAATTTATCAACAGCTTCGGCGGCCATCTTTGGCAAAAAAAAGTCCAACTCCAACTCAACTTTCTGCCAACCTTACATTTCCAAAATTAATATAAAAAATTATTAAATTTAAAAAATTACCAAACGTATGAGGTGCGGGTAAATCGTTTCGTAACACGACAATATACTTTTTAAAAAATACTTTTTAATTTTCAGTTTTTTTTCTTTTTAATTAACCCGTTTTTAAAAGAATTTTCTTACATTTTAGTTTTTGGTATATTACAAATTTTGGTCTCAAATAAATTACAAAAAAATGAAATGCACTCTTTTGCATTTTGTTAACTGTGAAAACCAGTACAGAAAATATAAATCAAACTAGTTTAAACCATTTAGTTTTGTCTTGTGGCTTGTAATATAACTATTTTGGCCAAAATCCCACAAAAGTGTTAATAGCGTTACCTGGTTCTGGTCACAAAAAAATTAATTTTTTCAATGTATGACTCGCAACCGGATTTTGAATACTCCTAATACTACCCACAATAGAGGTAGACATAGCGGCTGTACAGAGTCCTTATCTGCTCCGTCATCTGATAAGTGGTATAACTGGTATTAGATTTTGGAGGTTAGAGTTTTAGGGTCGTATTCACTAACTAATCCTTTAAAATAAGATCTTTTATGATCTTATACCTGGCAGTTGTCGTTACCTAATGGCGAGACTTATGTTTTTAATCGTAATAGTACACGTGGACTATGTGTTCTGATTGGTTAATTTAAAAATATAATCTATAAAATATTTGACGTTTAACGTATTAAAATTATATGTTAAATATTTGGATGTATATAATAATAAATAAATTATATTATGTATTTAAATTCAAATAATGTTGTGTGTAAGGTGGTAACAACCTACTTAATTATGAATCATGAACTACATATATATAATATATATTTATGTAGCTCAATCACAAGTTATCATTCATAATCAGTCAATCTTAACTACAACAACTAAAACAACTGTAAACGAAAATGATTGTAAACGTGGTCGTGGTTCAAGAACTACGGCACAACCAGTGGCGTAACTATAGGGTGGCAGGGCTAGCAAAATGCCACGGGCTCTGCGAAAGCCGGGGCCCATGCCCTAGAGGTAACAAACTCAGAAGTAACCTAACATTTTTAACAAAATTTAGTAACAATTATAAATTTTATATAACAGAGTTCCCACTTGTATGGAAAACCTGGGAAAGTCATGGAAAATCGGGAAATTTAAAATTTTTAGCGCCAATGTCAGGGAAAAACATTTTTGTCAAGGAAATATTTTTAAATTTGAAGGTATAATACTGTTGAGTAACTTCTTAAGTGATTTATTAAAATTCAATTATAACGTACCAATTTTTACTGAGAGGCCCCATACAATGAATTTACCACGGATCTTAGATGGTGTAGTTACGCAACTGGACACAACAATACGAACTGTATGTGAATTTGCTAGAGAGCGATATATATTTTCGCGAAAATGCATTCAAACCAGGTGAAGGTGGCGACGTCCTCAAATTAAAATGGGAAAACTTGGTTCGCTATTTAAATAATTCGGGTGGACCTTTTGCGTAATTCCTCAAGAATGTCATTCAATTGAATATTCATTTTGAAAATAAATTTACTTTTCAAGCTTCAAGTTCACATTTACTAATACGAATAACACTTTAATTTCATTAAAGGCGCCTACTGACCATCCTTTACGTAAAGGATCAACTTGGTGCATTTTGACGCTAATAACGGATCCTTTTGAGTTACAGAATGAGCAAATCCTATACCTAAAGGTATCCCTCCCCACTCAGCCTCGATCTTGAAAGACGGCCTCTTACTAAAGAATCTTTAATTATTACAGAATACGTTTAGCCTTTACGTAAAGATATCCTTTCCGTAAAGATCCTTTCAGAGGAAAGTGGTCAATTTTTAGGCTATGCGATGGAGATGTAAGTTCTGTGGGTTGGTACGACCAGATGTGAGCGATGATTTGCGAACTCAAAAAAAAGTTAAATCACAGATAGAGAAAAGTTGCACTAAAGAAAAGAAAGTGATACTTTTAAAACTAGGTGATTAATTCAACTATTACCTGATGGCTGGTTCCAAGATGTTTTTAAGTATTGGGTGCTTGGAAAAGATCTTTGAGCTTTGTTGTAAATTTTTTTGACCTACTAGTTGGAAATAAACACGTATTTACATGTCTACCCAAGTAACATTTTCCCTGTGAAAATTTCCTGTGGCCCTATTAGACCCTTGGCAAATCTCTATTAATTAAGTATGCTAGACCTGTTAATACAGGGATTTTCCAGGTACCTGTTTACTTACTCTTTGTGGAACCCTGTGAAATGCCCGTGGTAGGGATTAGCCAGAGATCTGTTTACAGATTCTTTGTAGATGCCTGTGAAATGCCCGAGGTAGGGATTAGCCAGGTACTAGTTTACAGATTCTTTGTAGGGCCCTGTGAAATGCCCATGGTAGAAATTTGTCAGGTACTCATTTACAGGTTATTTAGTAAGGCCTGTGCCAAATTTAACAAACAAAAGAAAACGTTTATTGATACTATTAGTGGATCAATGAAATCATTCATTAATATAAAAATATTATAGTTGTGGTTTTTTATTTTAAAGCTTTATTTCGGCCAACTATAATTAGTTAAATATTTTACCAATAATATATTTTATTTCTTAAACTATGGTTTTCCATTTGTTTTTCTACCTTTTATCAAATCAAAATTAAATTATTATTATTACCTACTTATGTAGGTACTAGTGTAAAGTAAATTATAAAGTAAAATATATTATATAGCCTCCGTAGCGAAATCGTTAAGGTGTGAAGTTACAGAACATTCAATAAATGCCATCATAGGTTTGAATCCCCGTAAGTTAAAAAAAAATGTGTAAACTTTCTTTAGATAATTAAATAAAATGTAATTGTTAACTTTCAGATAGTATTATGATACAATCGTTGTTCTAGAAGCATAGTTTATAATATAATAATTATAATGTTAACAATATAATTATTTTTTTTACATTCTGCAAATCTCCCTGGTCAGGGTCAAATATCCCTGGATCCCTGCGGCAGGAACCCTGGTAGACCCCGTGGCAGGGACCCTGCCAGTGTACCTAGTAAAGGTGCTTAGTAGACTCCTGTCTGGGGTATCTGGTAGGGGTGCAAAATGTGCGCCATTATGCCCTGGCACAGAACCCTGGTTTAATCCAAAAAAGGGTTCTAGACAGGGACAGGTTTCTGTGAGATTTCGCTGCTAGGGGTTTATAAGAGATTTACCAGGTTGAAAATGTTACTTGGGTATAGCACGATTCGTGCTGGTTGTAACGTTTTGGCCACAGGTGAGCTTGAGGTGAAGTAACATTTTTTATGACATCCTTTGTTCAAATATCCAGACATTTGCTTTACCCGCAAAAGCTGTACTTGCATATATTTTTAGACTAAATCTCCACCTTCTCATAATAAAATAGTGTTTCAAATGTAGTATAAAAGCATTATAATTATAATGTGTATCAACATTCATAGAAAATATATATATCTATGCCAAATTTCTGAGCTAACGTGCTCCTAGAAAGTTGTGACTTTGTGACTTGAATTAAAATAATTCCAATTAAGTCGATTATTTTTATATTGTCCAAAAACTTTGATAAGCAATAGAGTTAAGCCTAATCAGATTACCACGGTATCTTCTAATGAGAGGTATTACTACACAAAATAATTATTAGTTCAACTGCTATTAATAATACATACAATATAACATAATTTATAAATATTCCGCTTACTTGGTTCAAGTACTTTAATTATGTCATTGCATAATTATAGGTTTTGATTTTAAAGTACCTTCAAAATCACATGTAAAATAGAATTTTAATTTAGCTATACTTTATAACAGCAATGCTTGACTTAGAAAGTTCAATGGAATATGAATAAATTACAATAATATTTTGTTTGAAAGCAAAGGACATCCCTTGGTGTACAATGGTGATTACGCATTATGTTTAGTTATACAATAATATAACATTTGAGTAATTAATTTATAGTTATTCTGAAATTGCTATTAATTCGGTAAATAAAAAACAAATTCTAATTTAATAGTGAACCTTAACAAGCCGGAAATCAAATTTTCAAATAACAAATATCCCACTTTCAAATTTGCTTGTTGGTGAATCGATTACACCTTAGACTGCGCCAATAAAGAATAAACGTAGACAGTTTTGCGTATAAAAGTTTAATCCAAAGTTGCAGTCTAATCCGAGATACATTTAAGATAAGGGTTGTGGGGTTGATTGGCTATAAGATCGAGTGCTGGTCGTTTGGTAGACCCTCGCGGAAATATATTACAAGGGTCAGACTTGGACACACACTTGGTGACTTAAGGTGAACTTATTACAGTGGTTACAAGGATAATGTTATAATATTACTGCACTAAATTTAATTCTTAAGACGTTATTTATTTTCTTAACAATCCATTCCGTTTTTGTGATTGTAACGAACGAATAATGCATTCAATCCAAATTATATTTTTGAAACGAACATAAAATTTAAGAAAGCGCTTTTGATCGTAACTCTCTAAAACCTTAATCATTACTACTCAAATAGAACATTATACAGTGAATAGAGCAACTTGCTCGACATCTATAGAGAACATCCATGTGAGAATGTAATTTGCTTAGTTCGCCAGCATTCATTTGTTCAAATTACGCAGTGGCGACCATTTGAAAAATGTTGCCCTTTTAGATTTTGCAGTCTTACCAAGGTATTTCCTTATTAGGGTAAGTTAAATGCTCATCTGGTCTACTGTTTTACTGTAACGTCATGTAAGCTAGATCGGAGAGACCCCAAACTCAGAATTAATGATGGCTTTTATTGAAACTTCAATTTCTTGATTAGCCCCAGTCCCCCATATCCCGTCCTTTGCCGTGAATTATTTTAACAATTTGTTTTAAGCGAATACTAAATTTTACGCATCAAGAAAAGTTTTTCATCATACTACACTTTTAAAATTAAACATAAAATTGCTTATTAAAAGCATCTTCAGACAACTGCCATTTCATCTTCTGCATTTCTTTAATTACACGACCCTAGCGTTGTTTGTAAGCCAGAAATTTGAGAAAAGGTTTTCCAATTACAAAAAAAACAAAGAGGGCAGAAAAATTTTAAATTTCTTTAGCTTAATCGGGATCTTAAGCGTTAAGAGAAAATAACAATTATTTTAAGTGTCTCAAATCATTGGGGATGCATTCAAATTCTTTTGTCTATAAAAGAAAGGGTTGAAATTGAATGAACTGAAAATTGGGCATAAAAAAGGATTTATTGTGTACAAGGGAGTGCTTTCGGTTCAACAAAAATTTACTATTTACTTGATTACACTCAGCCGATTCTTCAAGATGTAAAATTTGGTTTGCGGTATTAAAGTCATTAAAAGTTAAGCAATTTGACTTCTTAATACTGACCCCGATTATTCCTATAGATAAATATGTGTTTATGTGTTTCATACGGATTAGATTATTGCTAGAAAATTAAATTGGGACCGCGCGCTCCTCAACTAATTAAAATGATAATTATATCGAGAGCCCTATGCAATTATACCACATAAATTTAAAAAAAGTTATAACAATAACAATAAAAACCAAGTACCTCTTCACAGGTTATTAACTAATTTTAAACGATTGTTTTTTGTATTTCTATTTGACCTGATTCTTCCGACGTCATCATAAAGTTTCTAAGGGTGATTACTTTCCCATTCATGTAGCCTGCCACCCTTCGCTTCAAACTGTAGTTTTCGGTATTTTTTTGTTAAGTTAGCAAATTCTTGTAATAAAATTTAATTACTATTGATGTTCTTGTTAACGTTTTTAATTTTCACAAGTATTTTTAATAACGGGCAATAAATATTTATTGCGTGCTTAAAACCATTTAAGATAAAATTAAAAGATCGCTTTTAAATAATTTAGTTTATTTAACAGAAATAATTCTAGAACTATTATTACATTGTATGTTAATGTTATAAACAGTCATTTCTCTATCTACAGTATTACACATTTCATTAAATCAAATGTGAGTTTTTAAATATGGCCTGGACAAATATCAGCTACAAATGGACCAGATTCAAATTTGCCCGAACAACTTCCATTTAGATATTGCACAATGTGGTATGTACTAAAAATCGGTTGATCGGGATATTTAATTCTGATTTTCATGAGTGCTTAAAACAAATCAAAACAATACAAAATATTTTAAAATAAAATACATCGTTTATCTCTTTTATACACCTATACGTATATTTACATACACTGTGTTGGGACGGGCATTAAGATATTTTTATATCCACGAATTTTTGTAAAAGTTTAGATTTGTAAAATTAATTCAGCATGCTTAATTTTGCACGTCTTAACACTGATTTTTAATTTTCCACTTATTTTTTAATAAGGTCTCCATACATCCGAATGTCTAGAAGTACGCGAATTTGTACTACTTGTGTATTTATCGGAAGCACCGCCGTCGGTTTTTTGCCTAACTAAAGTTACCGCCGCTTTTCTGACTCGAGCTACAGTTAAATTTATTCCTTCGTCCTTTAATCTACGATCGTCATCTTCGTTGTTATTATTTTGTTTTTCATTATCCGAATTGATAACGTCAGATTGGATTCTTAAATTTTCCGATTTAAATTCGCGTGGGGAGCTTGCATTGTTAACGGATAATAAAGATGAATTTCTTAAATGTATCCAAGGCCAGTCCGGTGGATACAATTGTGAGTACAGCCACTGTCCGGGTGGTGGCAAAAGGGGTGCGTTTAAAAATAAACTGGCTGCAAGTGCATTATTAAGTAAGTTATTATTTTGAAATGTCGAATTTGATGAAATGCCCGGAAATGTAGGCAGTTGTGGTGATGGTGTTGGCGAAGCTGTAACTGATATGTCGTCTTCTTGTGGTGACGGTGAAGGTTTAGCTGTTGTTAGGAGACCAACTTGTGTGGGTGAACCGTCTCGTGAAGTGGTAGTTAATCCGTTGTGACAATTTATGCTAATTGGTCCGAGAGATGCGGGATTCGTATCTAAAAGTAATTAGAAATGGTTCAATTAATTATTAGTTTGTAATTGTTGAAACTCAATATTACCTATCCTAGGTGATGTATTTAAGGGTCTATTTTCTAAGGCTGCAAACATATGTGTCGGAAAATGAGAATGATGATGTGGTAAAAATGGAGTTGGTGCATAATGATGACGTCCTGTTAGTGTCACCCAGTCGGGTGGAGAACCTGGTAATCCGGCTAAATGGTGGGCTATGCCTGAAAATAAAAGCATGGTATCAGATTTAAGTTTAAATTATTAATAAAAAAAATATGTATTTAGCATACTTTAAAAATAAAATAAGGCATTTGTTTCAAGAAAATATAGTTTGTGTATAATAGCCTGCAGAAAAGATAATAGGAAAATGGTAAATTTGATAGCTATATTATGCTCTTATATGAGAAAATGCCAAGTTCTAGCAGGCATAATAACATCCTGCCTAAGGACTCAATAATAAGCTTCATAATCCTATATTTCCTGCAAACAATAACTTGGAAACTAGAATCCTGCGAGCGCAACACATCTCGGTATAGATCTTGGTAGTAAAGGTTAACAGCCAGGTCCTTGCGGCGCACCAATCGGGTTTGAGGGTGCCCCACCCAACCAATAGCACGTCTTGAAGTTAACCCTTTCGCTTGTAAGTCACCCTGGATAATATTTTCTTTCAAGATTTTACAGAGCCACTGCAGTATCATGTACTTTGCTTTAGGTTGCAATATTGGGTCGCTTTGCGTTTAAACTCGGGCATGTTTTATGTTCCTTCCGAATGGGTTATGTTTTGTTTGCTCTAATATTGATTTCAAATCAATTCGCTTACCAATTTGACATGCCTCTACCTTAATAAAAGTTCATTTTAATTAAATATTTTAGTTTGTTTAGCTTAAAAAATTTGATATACATTTTATTATTACTTAGAAGGTTTTCAAATTTTAGACCGAATAAATTTTTTAATTAGCGTAAATTAAAAATGCTCAATTAGTTGAATTTATTCTAAAATAAATAAAGAATTCTCTTACAGTATATTTTAATAAAAAAATTAATCAAGAGTAATTAACGATCAAAGGCTAAAAAATATCAAGCATAAGTGAGTACTAATTCAAATTAAAACAATCTAATCTCTGTAGAAAGTAAATAGGGCAATTTAAAAAATTCAGGGCGTAAGAGCGAAAAGAAAATTTAGAAGATTCTCTCACAATTAAAGTAGCCCTTAAAGATAAGCCTGGGGCATAAAAACATCCTTTTACAACTGAAAAACTTCGTTTAGAATCCCTCGAAGGAAAAACTTCGTTAAAGCGGGCATCCGGACTGAGCCGTGTTAACAATGCTGGGGATTTTTAGCTACGTTCTCAGATAGATTTCGTAAGTTGATTGCCGGAGTAATGAGGGGCGGAATGACATTTATCTTGCAAGGGTTAAGCTGAGGTGTTGGGCTGGTGATTATTCAACCCCTTTAAAACAGAGCAAGACTAATGCTAGAGCGGCATTAAAGGGTTACCATCTCTAACAAAAGTAAGATTCAAATTTGTCGGAAGGTTTCGGTTTTACTCATTAATGGAAAATAATTAAGTGGACGTTTTTTTTAGCATAACTTTTGTGAAATTTACTTACGAATTAATTTGTTGTTATTTTGTTACAATGTGAACCCGACCTAAACTACAAAAGAAATTTTCCGAAAATATCCGAAGGAAGCAGGTAAGGTACTATAAGTAATTGTTGGAATGTGTTAAGATAAAATTCTCTTTTACAGAGGGAATGCATTAGTAGAATAACAGAAATAAGGTCGTGATGATGGCCTTAGTACGTGAAATCTTACGATGAGAATATATTTAGAGCATTAGTTTTAAATTAATTTACATTCGAGAGTAGGACACTTATCAAATTTAAATGCATAAATATTTACCTGTAAGCAAAATAAAAATTTGACTTGCCAAAAACGTATTTAATTATAAAACTGCTAATTTAAGTGCATAGTCGAGTAAATTAAAATTGCATTCTTGTCAAAGGTGTTTTAAATTGTAATTACTTCAGCGTAAATGCAATTCATCAAAAAAAAAAAATACAATATATTTGTGAGGTGCACGTATCGTAGACTTTTGCCAATATATTTTGAATTCCTAATATTTCCAGATATTTTTCTTCGAGAAATATTTTTTTTATAACAGCAATTACAAAAATTCTCCAAATATAGCCAAAGTAATGTTTAATATTATTATTGAGGACATTGCGTTTTATTTCGAGTGCTATATTTGAGGACATTTGGATGCTTGCTTTACACCCCAAAGATATCACAAGTAGCAGAAGGCGAGACTATAACTCAATTATTCGCGTTCCCACCTAGCAGTTTCTGTCATCTCCTTGTATCGTTTTCTTGCTCTTGCTGTATCATGTTTCACAAAACGTTTTCTGTTTTTCTCGTTAGAAATTGCTTTTTCAATTCTGTTCCAATTAAAAAAATATTAAGTTTGTACGTTGCAAAATTTTATAGAATGAATGCGTTTTTAAGGCTGTATAAAATTTTCGCTGCTGTATAAAAGTTTCTTACATTATGCACCATTAAAGAAATTAAATTCAGAAGTTTAATACTGATTTCAAAATTTTGAAATGAATATTTAATCATAAATTAGCAGCATACAGTAGAGTCATAATAATAACGTAGAAGATAGTTTCTTTGACGATAGAAAGTAAAAAAGTTTTAAAAACTTTTAATTAAAAAAAAAAGATAAAAAAGTTAGTAAATTAACAAACTAATAGAAATATGGCTTACAAATATGCGTTAAATGCAATGCCATTTATAGCGGGCAAACTGGTTGCATTTTAATAATAAATTATAAAGCTTAAAGACTGATGTACCAAATTCCGATTAATTGGTCGCCCCCAGAGTTGTGAATGCAACTTAAAAAACTGAGAGCAACTAGTCCACGTAGAACTCCCACATCAATAACTTAGTCAAGCTCCATCTCTTTTACTCCTTTTAGGTCTGATAAATCCTCTCTCTAGATCTATCTGTATCCCTACAATTTTTTGATAAGAAAGTAGAAAACTTTGGCAAAACAAACGTAAACCAGCGCAATGCAATATTTTAATTAAACGGTCAGATTTCCACAAGAAATATTTTATAATACCCCCTCCCCTTTCAACAGAACTCCCAATTTATAAAACCAAAAGTTTGTATGCAAGGTATATAATTAATTAATCTTATTAAAATAACTTTCATCTCTTAAAAAGAAACTTTTATATGCGGCCCAGTTCCACTTGGGTTCTGGGATTACCCCCAGTATTCTATTTTTCTTTTTTTTTAATCCTGTATTCATCCACTCCTGAATGTAGGCCTTTCTTATTTTTATTTGAGATGTTAATAGGCTTTAAAACACGACGCTTGTCAATTCGTGTTGACGAGTATAGCCTTAAGATGTAACTTCCGCTTTTAGATCACAGCAGTGCAGTCGACGCGACAAAGCATTGAACCGCGGTGTCCCGCTCCGTGGCATATCGATTTAAGCCTTACACCACACTGCTGTTTTTTTGTATTCTGTTTGTTTTCTATTTGTAGGTACCTACATATAGTATTATTTTTACGGATAGAAACACAAATAATATCAGGTTATGGGCCCAGAATAGCTTGGCTAAATCGGTTTTCTACTTTCCTAAACAAACATGGTTACCCCTAAGAGAAGCACAAACACCACCTATCGTATTGAACAGTAAGCAAACAATTTGTGAAAGGTAGCTAAATTTGCTAAATATTCATAATTAATCCAAGTGGTGAAACCGACCCGAATAAAATAAATAGAATAAAACAAAATATTTTTATTTAAAAATTATTTATTAGAACATTGAAAACTTGCTAGCCGAATTTACAATAAATTCTTGAGCTAAGTTTAGTAAATGGTATACCTAATTCTAATTTGTTGTCAAACTTCTAAAATTGGCTATAAAAATTCTTTGAACTTCAGTTCAACTGAATTTAGCTCAAACTGATGCAATTATAAAACTGGTCATTGCATACACTAAACGTAGGCTAGGAGGTAGTATAGAATACCATCCAGCACATCCTTTGTTCTTGGGGTATTGAATTACTATTGGTAATTATTAGGTATTGAATTGGGCGAATTACTACTAAGTATTTATGTTTAGGGGTAAATTATAATTTTATTGTATTTATTCGTATGGTAAATAATTGAGTCTGTATTCGTTGTTTTATTTTTATTCGATTTAATGTAATTATGTAACTTCCTTTTTTTACCTTTCAATGAAAACGCGATTTGAATGCGTTTTAGAGTTATCTTCAGCCGGACACTGTAGCAATTAACAAATACTTTTTTTATTAAAATATATATTATGTAGTATTGTTATGAATAAAAAAAATTTCTCCCATTCAAAATTTTTTATATAATATAACAAAATATGTATAACGATTTCGACGTTCTATCCGACAAGTCGAATACTATTACCATTATAGGGTAGGGGTGTGTAGGAGTGCGCACTTTCACGATTTGATGTTATAGAAATAAAGTAAAACACATCAAGTTAAAGTTATTATCATATATTAACTTCTTAGGCATCTGGCTACAGAAAAACTATCAAAAACTTAACGAACAATAGACGGTAGAGAAATAAATAACAAAAATTACAAGGAATTCGTTTGCGCACTCTTGTACGATGTAGTGGACAAGAATGCGCATGCAGGCGTGCAAGAATGCGCAATGAGCGTTACTTACAATGATCACATTTAGGGCCATTTCTACAATGGAAGTATAAAGAGCCGAATAAGTATACTCCGTATAACTTATTCCATGACTTATTCTAAGTATAAAAGTCATCGCGTTTTGAAAGGCTTGTATACGTTTAGTATTACTATTCCTGAAAAGTCGTTCCTGCGCACCTTTTTTAGGTCGTTTGACATATTTATTTCCATCATTTGACATCAATTTAACCTTAAATTGAAATGTTACTTTAAAAAAGTGTTTTCGAAAAACACAAAATTAATTTGCTATGCCGGTTCTGTATAACTTAAATTAAAAAAATTCAAAATTGAATTTGTAGTTGATTATTCTGATCTCCAAATTATTGTATTCAACATAATTGAGAATGTCGACGTAACAAAACATCTTCAACAATTTCGTCGTCTTATTGTTAATATGTTAATATCTAACAGGAAAATAAATTATTGTTTTCATTAGATTTGACCAATAGAAAACAAGAATAAACTTCTTTCAGGTATATCTGCCCAATTTTGGATGGATAATTTATCCTTTAATTTATACCTAGAATATTGTTATACGATCATTGTAGAACGCAAACTGTGTAAAATATTCGCAGTATACTATCCATATACTATCCATACTATGCAAGAGTGCGCGCGTATTCTTGTCCGCATTGATACTGAGCACTCTTGCACGCATCGGACTAATTATTTTTCTGTGATTCTGTTTATGAGAAAAGTCAGACAAATGTGTCAATCGGCAAGTATTTCGAAGACTAACTAAATAACTTGAGAAACCACAAATAAGCCTTATCTTAACAAATTTTTTCGCAATCGACGGTTGAAAATCTTCAGAAAATACATCAAAGTAAGAAAAAACAGATTTTGTTGAATAAATCTTTCAAAATTCAATAAAAACCTAAATGTACAGTACCTAATGTAACAGTAGACAATTAAAGACGGACGCAGATGTCTATCTCCTGATCTGTTAATGCCATTGCGCACTCTTGTACGCTGCGCACTCTTACACACCCCTACCCTACTATCGAAAAACCTAGTAAAGTAAAACCAAAAAATTGAATTGAGGATTGATTCTGATTGCATACCTATGATATATTGGTAGTTGAAGTAAAGGTTTACCAGAGTTTATCCGACCGCGTCTTCCTCACATGGTACTGGAAATTAACGGGTTCGATCCACATACCCAGTTGAAAAAAATCAAAAAAAAATTATTGTATAAATCACTAGTAAAACATCTTAAAAATATGTTTTTAAGTTTTCAACTAAAATTTCAAGTTAATATACTCTTTCTTATACCAGCACATAAAAGAATTCCCGGAATCAGGCAAGTTACCATCTGAAGACCGTTTGCTCTGTCTGGCTCGTCAAAATCGCCGCTTACATGTCTGCTCGTATTTTTAATGAAGGCCATTTATAATGTTATTTTAAATAAATTGAATTTCCTGGATATTAGGATTAAGCAGCAACGCAAGATTTTCTCTGAAAATTAAGATACTTATACAGGGGGTTAACACGACAGAAACGACGTATCAAAAGTGGCTCAAAGGAGAGCCGAAAGGCTCGCAGGCAGATTCAACTGAGTCAACAAAGCGTCTACAAGAAAGTCAAGGAATTACTGTATGGACCAAAATTAGTGTAATAACCTACTGCAACTATAAAAAAATTTTTTTTTGTACTTAAAACTTTAACTTTAATTTATTCAAAACTACCGTTTGAAAGTTGATAGGCACGATTATTCAAAAACTAAAAAAGCAATCAAAGTGCACTTTACGAATTCTAGTAAACAATTAAATTCTGTCGTCAATAAACTTAAAAGATCTACAATTTTATTAAATTAAATAGTTTTGATAAACAATGGAATCAAAAATTATCCTATAAATCTCAACTTTTGTTTAGAGGTAGTTTCCGTTGTTTTCTCTAATTTAGGTTTTTTACTAGTTTTCTAGGTTTGTCGACGACAAAAACGTATAAAAAATATGTATTTCAGGTGAAAATTGTAGGTACAATCGTACTCACTAATTTCCAAGTCAGAATCTGCGATTTTTAACAGTTTGCTGTTGTTTCGTAAATGTGTGAGTTATAGCATTCAAAAATATATTTTTGTAACGTCGAACATGGTTAAATACATAATATAAATTTTAAAAAAATCCGTTTTATTATCTAGCTACAAAAAAAATTAGCTAATCTTTAAGTTCTACATGGATCGACCGCAATAAATGATTCAAAACTCTTTTGTAAAAGATGCGTATACACCCCAACAATTAGAAGTCTGTGATAAACTGTAGGTCCCCTATGCTTGCAGGTAACTTGAACGCACTTACTATGAACATAGGTAAGAAGGAAGAAGAAAACGACGTAATTTCTAGTTATCCTAATAATATTACATAAGCCTATCTACAATATGTGTTTTTAATAATATTATCCTATGCTCCAAAAAGCAACCCAAATCAGTCCAATTATTTCATATCTCTTGATTACGTTTTGCAACAAATTACCACCTAGTTTGTGTTCATCAATAATCTTAAAATTTGTGACCCTTTCCATTTTCAAAATTACGTCATCTCTCACACGTAGATATAAATAGCTAAAACCGAAAAGATATTTTTCCAACCATCCTGTCTTTAATCCCACTTATAAGTTTTTTTTAAAACTAATTTTAGTAGAATTGTTAGACACTGATACAGATTTATCAAAATAAGATTAATTAATTATAAGAAACAGCAATTTCCAGAAAAGCTTTGACCGTAGGTACCTATGTATATTAACCAAATTGAATGTGGTTTAATTAATGAAAGAACAAATAAATCTTTAACTAATTTAACACATTTTAAGGAGAAGGAAGGCAGGTAGCTATTCAATGGTAAAAGGAAGCCGCGTTCGTGACGTCAAGCTTGTAATCAGTAACACCGCGCGTGTTTTAGACACCTGACTAATGACACCTTCCGACTGCAAATTGCCACCCTCTGGACTCCTTTAACATCGTGTTAAAGCGTATAGTTGCACCTTAAAAGCATCGTGCAATACAAAATAAGCAAAACTGTTTGGTTAAGTTTATGTTTTTTTTTCTGTCTGTCGGCATTATAATTCGAATCAGCGATATTGTTATAATTTAAATTTATTAATACCAAGCTTCATCATGTTGAAATGTTTTTGTGTAGTGTTAGTAAAGAGGCATTTATGAAAGGTTAATATGGCAATATTCCTCAAATGCAAAACATACGCCACCTACTGAACCGATATTACACTACCCATTTATTCATTAGAAAGCTCGATTCTGTTATTGCAGAAAGGGTTGAATAACATGATAAATGTTAAGTGTTCTAATCAATGACAAACGTTCAGCGTTCAACTAAATTGTAAACATAAGTACTACTCTTATGTTGATTAATCGCAATTACAGAAACCCTGACATTGTGGTATTAACACAAAAGCAATATTAGTTTAAAAATTATCAACATTGAAAGTTACCAAATTAAAATAAAAAAAAAATAAATTTTCCTTTCATTAACCCTTCAATATCATGATTATTTGCTAATGCACTAAATAAATGATTGGATATTATGTAGATACCTGTTGAATTTAATAACAATTTAATGGTGATGCAAATTAGAGACACCATAAAACTCTTTTAGGATGAAACAATACAGCAGACATCCCCAATTCGTGGTATCAATTCGCTATGCTGAGGTATTATCCAAAATAAGAGGATTTGATGATGATTTTCAGCGATTGAAATATTTTGTCTAGTGCTTTGGTTGCCATAGGAACTTATAGATTCAGCTACAATAATTATCTATACGTCACGGATATATCAATTTCGACTGAATAATATGCACTTTTTGCATAATATTGAATTTATGCTCAAATACCGTAAATTACTCTTCAATTTGTAGTTAAAGATTCTGAAGCAGCTATAATTCATGCTAATTAATTTTATGTCAAATGAAATTTGTAATTAATTGGGCTCAAGTTGTTGGTTAGTATAATTTTATGATGGCACCTAAGAATAGTTTAGAGAAACGACTTAAGTACCAAATAATCTCTAATAATGTTTTATTTACTTCCATTAAAATGTCTTCTGAACATGGAAAGCAAAGTTTAGAAATTGTAGAAAAAAATAAATTCCAATTTAAATTATTTTAATTTAGCGTAACTCACCTCCTAATTTAAAAGGAAGGCCACTTGTTAATGGATCAGGACCAAAGGGTCTTGGTCCGAAAGGAAAATGATGCATTTGTTGTCTCGTTTTTGATCTTGGTTCTCTTGGTCCATCCACTGTTACCTTAATGGCTTTACTGTATGTCGCAACTTGCGGTGGACTAGTCGATACGATGATAGACAAAGTAAAACTTTTTCCTGAAAAAAATAAACCATTTTGTGAGTGTCATAACAATTAAAACTTTAATAATTTGTTAGCTTAAAAATTCGAAATAAGGGGTTGCGGGTGTAGATGGTCAAGAAAATCGACAATTTATGTAAAGTATGAAACGAATCGGCGCCAGCTTGGTCGTTTGCATTTTAATGTATGTAAAAATGTGTTTTTGTTTTAGTTTATAGCTGTGGATATGCTCTTGATGTTTTAAATTGAATATTATGCCAGATAAAAAGCAATTTATCTTTAAGGCACTACAACACTAAACCAGAAAAACTTTCAAGATGGTTCTGTTATAGAAAGCGCGAAAAGGAAACCTAATAATATTTTCATTTGTAATCTTTACGGTTTATATCATCAGGGAGAAATAGAAATTCGCAGAGCCGCAAAAATTAGAATTCCCAACTTTTCGTTAATATTTCACGAAAGAAACTTTTTTATTGGTTTAACATTCTTTCTCCTATTTTAATTATTTATCTCATTTCATATAAAATTTTTATTTTGCACCTTTTCTTTCTTTTTTTACATAAATGGTATAAAATTTATAAATCATAAAAAATGCAAATAGTGGACTAGCTATATTAGAAATTAACTAAATACCTAGACTCTTTGACTGTTCTTTTTACGTAACGCAGGAAAAATTCATTAATCTGTTATTAAAAAGTCAATAAATTTTCCCTAGTGAGTAAAAGGAAAATTTTAACCTTAATTAAATACCGCGATTCTAACGTAAACAATCGTATTTAAGTTATTTGAGTATCGGCTCCAGTTTCTCTAATCTATGAATTATGTGGGCGTTTAGTAAATCCCTGATTTATCGACAGAACCCTCGTATTTTCAAACGTAATCTGCTTATAAAATATATTAAAACTATTGAATCTATCGAAAACTCAACGACTGATTGCATTTAATCTGCATTATGGGTGTGTTTGTTTTATTTAGTCCTTAATTGATATGTATTTGATATTTGAAATATTTATTGAATTTAAAAATATACGAGTGTAGTATAGCGATTATAGGTACTTTCTTTCAATTGCATTATATCTGTAAAACTATAAATTATACCAATATGTTATATTTTAGACATAAAATTTTCACTTTACAAAATACCTTTTCTAAAATAAAAGTAATTTTTCATCGAGTTCATTTTACTGATAAACCGTGAGTTGGAATGTTTGCTCTCTTGTCTGTTAACCGTATATCGGCAAATTTCCTATTATTTGATGAAAAGAGTTTTTTGGAAAATTATAATATTATCATAAGTATTTATTTAATACTTTAAAAAGTTAAGTTATTACAGATATTATTTTTAAGTTACATATTTAAAAAAAAAGAATTAACACAAGATTATTATTATTTGAGAATAAAAACTGAATTAAAATAAATATTCTCATTCTGAAGCTATTATCAAGATTTAAAAATAAATTTATTTAAAAATAAATTTTAAATCTCTTAAAAGTATCTCTAAAAATTAATCAATTCGTCAAAAAGTATAAAATACATGGCTGAAAACATCAGACAATTGTTTGACGATTGTCAAACAAACAAAAGGGAGTTTATATTACATTTTTTATTTGGTGGTTATATATTTTCTTGATAAAATGGATAAAATGAAAACGATAAGATTCTAAATTAAAATAAATTGTCAAAATTTAATTTTAAAATACGAGTAACCCTTCTGTAATTTAACAAGCATTGTAACCCTTACAAAGGTAAATGTAAAGATCCAAAATTATGCACAAACCCTGTACTAATCGTCATTAACAGATACTAAAGCTTCTATTAATAATTTTTTACTATCCAGTAGACGTAATCCAAAAGGTATCATTAAAATGAAAATTGTACTTAATTTAAGGAATTAGAACATTTTTAATACGTTTTACTTTTAACAATAACGAAGTAACTCTTAGGTTTTCCTATAAGACAAAAACAAAACATTGAATAAATAATTTGTTTGTAGTGAATTCAATCTAGAACAACTACTTTGCATCACAGACAATGCAACAATAACAAACTTTTAACCAAAACCTTTAATATCACTAACCAAACAAAGAATAATAGACGTACAATTCCAAGACGAAGTTACGGCAACAAAATCAACATAAAATTTCAATTAATAATTATGCAGCAGACAACACGCTGAATGCTATTGCAAATCAATAAAAATATTGTCATTGTCGCTCGTTACAAAACACAACATAATCATTTGTAATTTCGACTTGTTTCAACTTTTTTATTAAATGTTGGTATGGAAACCAAAGACGGTTCTAGCTAAATTTTCCAAACAGGGAAGCATTCATACGTTTAGCAACCTTTGACTTTATTCTTAAGTTTTCAATTTCTTTAAAGGCATCCCAATGATTTGCTAAATTTCTACAAAGTCAGTGATTTCGAAAACAACCCTACTATTTACAGATTTAGTCAACTACCTATTGTATTAGGGGGGGGGGGGCTCCGTCTCTGTTCCTGTCATGGAGCCATCGCTGATAAACACTCATATTCAGATGAAAGCGATAATCTTCGCTTAAAGTTCAATAAAAATATTAAATGTTATTAATTAATTAACTTGTTCAATTTAAAACTTTTTAGTTGTAAATGTATTCATTTGTTTATGCAATAAATGCTTTTCTAAATAAAAAATATAAAAACATTTTTAAAGGAGGTACGAGAGCTTATTTTCAGATTCACGCGGGTGCTGATCATTAAAAAGATTAAGAACCACTGCTCTAAATTATATAACCCGTATAATATAATTGTATATTTCTAAACTATTTTAAAACTTAATCTATGCTATAAATAAAATTAAGTGTACATGGTATATTAAGATTTAAAATATTATATGTTTTACTTTAAAAGACAGACGGCACAAAATGTATTTTTAATCTCAAACTTTTTAAAATATTTTAGTACTGTTTATAAATTATAATGCTACTTCAAATATACATTAACATAAAATAACCTCGTTATTACTTCTGTGTTCTGAAAACAAGAGAAGTAAATAAAATATATATGTTTTCCTAATTATAACATACAAGATTTTTTAATTTGTAAACATAAAGTACAAGACAGAGAAATACTACAATTTTCAGAAATTATTCCCCGTATAATTTTAAATTATGTAGGTACTATAGTATAGTCGATCTAACATTTGAATAATATAGTTGGCGCGTCGTTTGCAAAGTCTAATTTACATCGGGAAACTTCAGATAATTTAAATAGTACTTAATCTTGTAATAATATTAAACATTCACCACAAAAAAGCAAAATGTTATAACCAAATAACTACGTCTATTCGATATTACATTTAACTTTGTTCAAATCTATCTTATTTATGACTTTACTCGGTTCAGTTTAGGCAACACGCATAGCACTTCAATCGCAAAAATTTTGTTATTGTAATAGCGTCTACCTTCAAAGCAATTTCATTGGTTTACGTTTCAAGGTTGTTGCTTTAGTACAAATTCCAATATTTTTCTTAAAAAAAACAGCCTTATAGATATTATATTATACATAAATTGTATAAATAAGTAATTAACTATTACTAAAAATTTAGATTTTGAGAATAAATTGTTTTCTCTATACAGCATGATTTAGCTGAAATACACTTATACAGAGAGACGATTGAATTGCTTATTCTTTTTATTATATCTACTATTGACGCAGTTTTATTTTGGTCACTCAAGCAGGAATAGTGTAAATTTATGTATTTACTTTGTTGCTAATATTTAAAATTATTTGTAACTTCTAATCATATTTTCTATAAACAACATTGCTTTATATATTTTCTAGCAAATATTTGGTATTAATTAATTTATATTTAATTTAATATATAGTTTTACCGTACATATTTTAACAATAATAAGCATAAAGCTACTAATTTTTATCGTTAATTTAAATCTTAGTTTTAAACAATGACACTTGTATCAATTGAAAATATAAAACTTAACTAAAAATAGTTTTAGATTAGACAATCTAAACCAAAAAGATAGATAATATTATTACAACGATTATTTTTATAGGAATAAGCCATTGTTCATAGATAACTGAAGATTAAAGAACTGAGCCTTAATAACATAAATAAGAAATTGAAACTCAAGTACTCACATAAAGCAGAAACTTTCATTTATGTGCGGCCCACAAGAAGATCAATGCGGCCCTAGATACCATTTGGATAGGCAATTATAGTAAATTACTCAACAAACATTTATTATTTAGTTAAATGTTAAAATATGAATTTGCAAAAATATGGTTACTGTTGCCATTAACCACTCACAGCCTCCAAACTGCTCTGCCGTTGCATATTTTTAACTATAAAAAAGTTTATAGGTGCTACAGCTTTACAATAATAATTTAAATTAGTGTTATGAAGTCGTTGCGATGTAATAAAACTGAAAAGACATTTTTCTATCGCAGAAAAAGAAAAAACTCTTTATAAATAGTTTTCCTGTCAATATAATAATTGAACAAAATTATCTATCATTATATTAAAAGTAGTGAACAAATTTTTTATCGCTTCACAAATTCTGTTGATATGGAAATAAGAACTTTATCAAGCAATGCTAAGAGCAAGAACTAAATGAAGGAAATTCTAGGAATAAATTTCTGGTTCCATAGAATATTTTGTAAAAAAACCTAATAACACTCAGCAAGAGAAGCACACAATTCAAGAACCAACAACAACCTAATTAACCATAAAAATATAGAAAAATACCAAAAAGTTATACAATATCAAAAAATTGAAAACCAGTGGAAGCGAAAACAACGAAACAACCTGCGAGATATAGAGGATGCATATCGTATCTGGCCAACAACGTATCAGCCTAATCGCAGGTTTGAAGTAGCTCTGGTCAGATTGCGAATAAGCCACACAAAGCATACATGAACACATTCTCAAAAAACTCTTCAGCCACGATGCCCCTGGTGCAACGAAGATCTATCAGTAAATCATATCCTAACAGAATGTAACATACACAAAGAAGCAAGAAAAAATTATTACTTCGGCAAAACAAGAAGAGAAATCCTAACCGATCACCAAGAAAATGTCGAAAATCTCTACGGCTTCCTGTTCCAAACCGACATAATCACACAAATTTAAATTTTCAAATACTGTTTTCTATAAGTAAATAATTTCTATAGCGTTTATTATGTACCAACTAACTTAATGTATTAAAAATTTCCATCCATCAGTGCTATGATCCTGCAATTAAAGCACTTAAATAAATTAAAAAAAAAAGAAAAAACACTAAATAATGCTTAGAGCCAGTTGTATAACGGAAGATCATTTTCGAATCAGAGATAACTTCCTAGGTTAACTCGGGGTTATGCATGAGTTTTATACATCTGGCCTTTAAACTAATAACTATTTAATGGTAATATGTTGTTAATGCAATAATGTTTTTGAAATATATTTGCATAATATTATGTATATTCTGGTCTATTCTATATTTTGCTTAAGTTTGACAATCACGTATTAAATGGTTTCGCGCCAGTATAAATTTTGAATTAAATATTTGCAAACTATTCAGTTTAGTAGAGTTTAACTAAACTATAGGTAAATTTTAAACTGTAGAGTAATTTTCATACACAAGAATGGCTCCTTAATCCTCATCATATGTAAGTACAACCCGAGTGGTACCCATTGTTATACTATACTCTATACTACTCGTAATCAGTGGAGAATTAATTTAAATATTAGGATGCTCATTGGTACTGCAGCACCTTGGTTTAGTCCAGTTTACTTGGTTTACACCAGTCATTCTTGGCCGCTATTTTGCTTCTACTTTAAGATTGAAAATTATTAAGCAGGCCCGTATAAACTTGGGCTTCGTTGGAAACGGATATTTAACTACGTCCAAAATAAAATATAACAACACAAGTTTTCGAACGTTATTTTTGATTGTTTTACTGCAATAATAATTATTATGGTTTCAAGTTTAAAATTTTTAAATTTATTATTTACTTAGCTTTGTTAAAATTATAGCAAATAAAGTTTGCCTTTAAAAAGCAAACGCTTTTAAAAAGCAAACGCGTAAAACATTGTAAAAATCGTTAGGTGAAAATCTTAACCTATCTTTGAAAATGGATGTTTCTTCTTCTAGCTTTCCATTCCTTGTGGAATATCGCTACATCTTTCGACATTTTTAAATCCATTATGTTCAGGTGCATTAGTCCTCATTTTACTGTTTTGATTCTTTGCGTTTCACTATAATTTTCTATTTATTTTTGTTCTTTCTCAAATTTTACTCTACAACCTTTTTCCACAAGTTCCTATTCTGTACCCTTATTCGCAAGTCTTATACTCCCATCACATTTAGATTGTTTATAAATCATCTTTTCATCTTAGTAACTTTCGTCTCCCTTACAGTCTGTTTATATATCGATTTCATCAATCCCGCGATGGCTCTTTCTTTTTTAAAACCGCTCCTGTTGATATTTGTAAATTTACTCAAATTTTAAATGGTGTATGGTTTTTAAATTTAATTTGGTTAGTAAATTTGTAAATTAGAGGTTGACAGTTTATAAATAAAGATAAGGGCTTTTTAGGCCAACAATTGGTGTAAAATTTTGTATTCCCGCTGAGTTGTGATCTTTTTATGCAAAATTTCGGTATTGTGAGTAATATTTTTTATTTGATCGAATAAACTAATTTTGAAGCGTATGCTTTACTGCGTATTTTTTATAATCGAAATTATTTGGTGTTTTTTGATATTTTGCTGCCGAACTAAAATAGTTTGATTAATATTTTTTGAGGTAGAATAAAAGTTTCTAAATGGATATAATTTATTTGGATTTGAAAAATTTAATTTTACTGAACCGGCTACTGAGGTAAAAAAAAATTCCTTTCCGACTGAGTTAGGCTGGATAGAGGTTGCAGAGGTTGATCCTAATAAATTATAATAAAAAATCATTGCAATATATTATCTTCTCCTAGTTTTTGTTTATCTATTTCTATAATTCTTCTTTTTTGATATTGCTCTTCGTTCACTTTGACTCAAATACCTTTCTTCCGTTTTTTGTTAAACAGAGCATCTTCATACCATACGTGACTACAGATCTTATTAGAGTTTTGTATATTGAAATTTTTGTATCTTTTTTCAAGTTATTGTTCTTTAAGAGGTTCTGATTGCTATAGAAAGCCCTATTTCCTGCTGTCACTCTATCTTTCACAGTTTCATATTTTTCATTGATTACATTTCAAGTATTTAAGCTTTTTGACTTTTTCAAATATATTGTATAAAATTTGTATCATCTTCAACTCTCCATCTTTATCGCTGTTGCATTTCATAAACTTGGTTTTGTTTTCGTTTAAATTTAATCCTGCTTTGCTTGATTCTCGTTCTATTTTTTCTAAGATTTTAACTAAATAGAAATTTATGTGATCTCAATATTATTATCACGTCGCATCGTCGGCATTTGCATGCTATTATTTGTACTTCATAATTGATTAACATTTCATAACACTTGGTTTGTCTCTTTATCCCTTTCTTCCTTTATTCATCTGAGCCATTCGAATCAGCTTTTTTGGGATGTTCAGGTTTCTCATTTCTTTTATAAGTTTATGTCTATTAAAACCGTTAAATGCCTGTTTAAAATATATGAAGAGTATTTCTATTCTTGTATCATATTCGTAGATTTTCTCCATTATCTGTGTTACTAGAAACAAAGCATCAGTTCATCGGTCGTTGATCTTCCAAACCTGAAGCTCCTACTGATAGTCTCCTATCGACCCTTCGATAGACTCTTGCAAATTAAAATGTATTAATTTGGTCAATATTTTGTAGGTGTAGTTGAGTAACAAAATTCATCTGTAGTTTTGACAGTTTCTATTGTCTTCTTTTTTATATATGTATATCGGTGTAAATCCCACTTTACTCTATTGTACTGCCATTTTCTCTTTTATCTACACTTCCATCAGAAAATTATACTATATCCTTCTTAGTACTGCTTCTGCTTCCATTTTTATTGGTTTGCTATTTATACTGCCGGTTCCTGGGGTATTCTAAGAAATTATTCGGATGTTTATTTGCTGCTTGTTTCTCTTTTCATCTGCCGTTGTTTCTGTTTATTTTCTATTATTGTGTCTATCTCTGATTTTATCTTTTCCGTACTTAGAAAGATCTGAATAGTTTACATTTGCAAATACCGTAGTTGACTGCTTTGGAAGCTCAAAAAAAAATTTTTATAATTATATAAAATACAATAAAATTTATTTTTATAATAATTGCTTATTTAATATTGCGGTTTGCAATTTTTCATTAATTAATGTTTGCGTTGATCTTGGTGTTAATTTCACTTCATCCATTTTAAAAATATTTACAATAATTACAAAGTTTAAGTTTATAATATTTGAGGTTATATTTTCTATTTGTTTCACTAAACTACTACTACGACAAGTTTCACGTGACTATCTATCAACCAATAGCTCTTGTAAGCAAGAACCGAAGATACACGAAGTCGAATCAATTAACTAACTGTTTTGAAAAAATGTCGGTTAAATTATTCTTAAAATTTCTAGCCATGATTTGGCTGAATGAAATTTAATAAGAGCTGGTGGAACCGTTCTAAGAACGGTAAACTAAAAGCTTTTAATAATTTTATATTTTTAATATTATAAAATCTAATTATAATATTAATATTATAATCTGATGATATATCTTAGACTTAATTTTGCTTGTAGAAATGATTAAAAATTTTGATTTTTCTAAATATGTAAATTATGGAAGCTCATTTGGCAATGTGCCAAAGTTGTAATAGATTTGCACGTGAATTTTCTGAATTTGACTTGAGTTAACTATTTGTGTTTTAATTTAATTTTAAATTAATTTTTATAGATAGTTTTAACATAACTAAAAAAAAATTAAAGTATATCGTGAAGAAAAAGTTTATTATTATAAAGATAAGGTTAACTATATTTAAACGCTTTTAATTTCTTTTTAATTAAAAATTTTTAATATTCTTTTAATTAAAATTATTTTAATTGCTAATAGCCAAATATTATAAAATCATTTTGTAGTATTAATTATAGTACAAATTATTACAATCTTGATTAAAGCAGCTCTGGATTATGGTAGGTGGTAAAAAAATTTCTAAATTTTTCTGTTATTAAATAAGTAATACTACCCTAAATAAATTAATTTATTCCGGAGTATATTAATTTTTTGTAATATAATTAAAGCTTTTGTCTGATTTATTCAAACACTTGTTATGTTTTCTACTATTATTTTGTGATACCAAGAACAGGCCTCACTACGGAGCTATTAAAACCAATATTGATTTCTTTTAATTGATATTTCTAGATTTTTCACCGATCGCCTATGTTTAAAATTTACACAGTTATATGTACTTTCACATAAAAATTTATATTTGTAAGCAAAATGTTCTTCGAATAAAGAAATTATTAGGACAGTCTTATACTAACAATATAAATTTTGTATGATGCGAAGAGTTTTTTATCATACAAAAATCGCTTTTATAGCAATTAGATATTTTTTATTAAAATTTCATTTCTTTCATTTTTGGTTTTTATGGTACTGGTTTCTAAGGTACAGTAACTTAAGAAATATTTTAATAAAATTAACTACATATATCTATTCTTATGGTAATTGTATTAAAATTTTTAGTTCCTTAAAAACAAAGTCACTGTATCTTAAAAACGCTGTAAAGAAGTAGAAAAATGCATAAAGACAAAAATGAAGGAAATAAAATTTGTGAAAGAAATTGTCTGATAAGTATAGCGATTTTTTTTAACAAAGAAAGTCTTCGTACGGTACAATTTATATTACTAATATACTTAGTTTAGTAGCGTAGAAATTATTTTTTTATTCATTGTACATTTACTCTAAAAATTAACTTGATTTTAATTTGCGACTCCCCAAATGACTCCCCAAACTGTCAACAGAAGATGAAAAACTGTAAACAAATGTTGACAGAAACAAACTTATAAAACTTAAAATTATTAATAAAATCTTATTTCGCATAATTTATAACAAAATACTTGCTTCACTGAGAAAAAAATAAACTTTTCTACATTACACCAAGTTACTTTAGTTTACATTTATAAAGTGTAAAGCTTATCCTGGTGTAGCAACTAACCTGGACTGTGGTGAAAGTGATGAACGCAGATTTCTTCTACTAGTAATTATTGTACCTTTTCGAATAATAAAACACTTTTTGACTTTCAAATTTATATAGTGTGATAGAAAAGATTTTATAGAATACAAACGCTTATAAGGTTGATACAAAAAAAATGGTGAATACAATATACCAACAAAGTACGTATAGGTGCATAAAATTTAAACACAGATGCAACAGATGCTAATGATATGACCAACAATATAATAAGAATTTAAAAATTATCTTACACCCAGGTAACTATTCGTGAGCTTACATCAATTGCCTTATACAAAAATATCCCAACTGAAATCTTTTTTTTTTATAGATATTATTTATGAAAGGAATGATCCACTAAAATTCACATTGACGGATATCTATCGGACTTCATGCACCCACAATTTTATCTAGGTAAAATAAATTTTAGTAAAATTTTATCTAGGTGTATTACTAACAATCTGTAAATTGTAAAGAGTCATGGCGAATAATATTGTTTAAAGAGCCTTTAGACCAAATTAATTGTGGATACCTCATTCAATAGTGGCAAAAATTACGTTTCAATGCTAATTTTAATCTTCTACCCCCTATTATTGGAGTATTAATTAGCAATAAAATACCTTTTTGTCTTATTTTTAAATCAAATTTTTTAATTTTTTACATCAACAAGAACAATTTTTATATTAAAACTCAAAGATTACGCCAAAATGAAGCAAACATCTGATTTTTTCAAAAGGTCACAGTTGTTTATAAGCAGTCGTTTCAGTTGTCGAAACGACGAAAAGTCGAATTTGGAGTTTTTCATATTTCACAAAAAATGTTTTTTGCTTCAGTGATATTGCCAATCATTTTCGTGTAGTATATATTGATATTTTAAGTTCTAACTCCTACATTGAATACTGATTAATATAAATCTCTATATAGATATTAGTTAAGTATGCAATACTCAATACACTTGCACATCCTAAACATTGTTTTGCAGCTAACTTCGTGCGTTACAAATAGAGCCAATGTTAATTTAAATGAATAACTAATTATAAATCTGCTAAGTTAATTGTAACTTGACCACCGAAAGCAATACATCAAAGCAAGAACTGGAAAAATCTGTCTATTTGTAATAACTAAGAACCAAGATATTACGTAGGTATGTAGATACTAAGAGTCGTCAAAATTTTACCCAAAAAGCCATGAAGTATTATTGAAGTATTAGTAATAATTAAGTATTAAGTATTAGTATAATCATTAAAGTAGTTTATTAAAGCAAAAGCTAGGCATTCAAGCCGTGAAGAGAAAGCGACACACGGTGTTACAAAATATAGAAATTTTATTTAAAAATTTAACTAATTTTTTTTTATTTATTTAAATTTTTAATTTAAATAACAAACAATTTAGAGAAAAATTATTTTTATAAATTTGACATTTCCTTTTTTTTCTTGTAGATAGAGAAATTAGTTTTATTTTAAATTTAGTAAATGTTGTTTTGCTGTCTGATAATAACAGCACCTTTTGATGACGAAATTACTGTTGTAATGTTTGTTTTGTAGTATATAAATTTGTGGCGAATATATATTTTTAATTATGTAAGTATAAGAGTCCCATTCGTCTCATTCGTATCATTCAAGTCCAAATTGGGGGATGACTGATTTAAATTGTCGCCCGAGCTAGAGGCTTATTTTTCATGACAATATGTACATACATATTAACAAATTAAAAAATTTTTATTTGACAAATTAATAAAGCAAAGATTATACCGTTTTTTTTAAACAAAAAAAAACTAATGTATTAATGAAAAGTAAATGTTAGATTTTTAAATTTACATTAAAACTTTCTGTTTAAGGGGCATATAAAATAAAAATATAGTTTTACATAAAATTTAAAACCAATAGTTTAGTTATTACGTAGTACTATTTGATTAAAAATAAAAAAAATTTAATTTAGACAAATTAAATCTACTTGAATTACGCATACGTTTGTTTGTGCGTTTTTCAGCATTTTAAAGCCTTTTTAAACATTTAGTTTTAAAATTATATTTCTAGTTTTGAACATTTAATAAAAATTACCCATTATTAGCTTCTGAAAATAGATTGCTCTAGAACATTTCGCTCCCGGACATTTCGCTTTCGGACAATTTGCTTCCGGATATTTCGCTACCACTTCTGGTTTGGTACAGAAAATAAAAAAATCGAAAAATAAATTGTAAAATACTAATTGGAGAAAAAAAATTATGAAAAAATTATGTAAATAAGTTAAATATTTTAGAATCTAACGTATAATTTTGGTAATAATCTAGAAGTGGTAGTAAAACGTCCAGTAGCAAAATGTCCGGGAGCGAAATGTCCCGTGTCTCAGTAATGGACATTATGTGCAGTTTCGTAACTCGTAATTTAATAATATTTGTTTTACTGTAATTATCGAGGTGCTCATTTGGGAATTGAATCATTTCAAACGTGCTAGTTAACCTGTTAACCACATAATTCAGTGCCGCATAAAACAGCTTTTACCGTGTTATTTAAAAGCTACATTTAAATTTCCATACTTTTTTTTTGAATATTTGAGAAAAACTAAAAATGTCTATCAATTTGTTTGTTTCTGGGATATCGTGTGCATCATATAAATGAAAAGAAACTTTTGACAAAAAAGAATGCTTATAATGTTCTCGGCATTTATAAACACTTTTTAATAAAATTTAAGCAAAAAGTCCTAATTTTCAAATTTCGACGTTATCTCTTTCTTTCAAATGTGATGTAACCTCTTAACTTAAATTAAACTTGGAAAGAGCTCCAACGGTAATAATTAAACTAACCTGTTTGTACGGATATTATATTTAAATGCCGCATAGTTAAGAAAATGTGCTTAATCGGTTAATCTCAAAATTTGAAACGATTCAGCAATGCAACTAAAATGTATATTAATTTATACTATTTATATTAAATAAAATATAAACTGAATTATTCAATTTTAACAGTTAGGTTCCTCTAAGCAAGAATTCCTACAAAAACTTGAACTGCAAACTAAATTATTTCACCGTCATTTGAATAAATCATAAAAATACAAATTTTATGTTTTTTATACAAGAAGAAAAAATAAAATTTTCAAAACTTTACTGAGCATGTCATCGCAATGGTTTGATTGTTCTGATTGTTGTAAACTTTTCTATACAACATAATATTATATTTCCCGATGAAGTTCCACATTAAATGGTATAAAATTTATAACCAGTTTTCGATTAATTTCTCTTCATTCAATATTAAATTTTGCGATGTTTCATATTTTACTTGTAAATGTATTTACTATAGTAAGTCAGAGTTTGTGTTATCAAAATAATGCAAGGATGTAAAAATCAGCGTGAATTTAAAAAATAGTTTTCAAAATAAAATAAAATAATTGAATGCATACCTCGACCACTTCTTCCCACAAATCTTAAGTCATTAAATTTAGCAACTTGGTTTTTCATAACTGCAGTACAGTTTCTTAATTCAGCACAAAAATTTTCATCGTTGCCTGCTTTCACAGTTACAATAGTACCGTCACCTACTTCCCCAAGGGCTACCACCTTGAAGGCTATCGGAAGAGTTTTATTTGATCTCCAATGAAGCGGAAGCACAGTGCACACTACATGAGGACTTCCAGTTCTAACTAACTCTCCTGGGTGTTCCGCCATTAACCCGTCTAAAGTTCTTTCAGCCAAAATTTCCGCCGTTAAATTTTCATAGTTGCGATCAAAGTGACCAGTAGTAGAAGTGACTTCACTAGCAAGATGCATCCTATTTAAAACTTTTTCCTTTAACAGAAATAAATAAAAAATGTGAGATCAAATCAAGTGGTTGAATTTATTTCTTTCAAGTAAGGCGGATGCATCTTGTCAACGCGAATTCAAACGCAATGAACCGCAGAACGTCTTTGATGTCTTTGATTTGTGAAGGGGTGAAACGCGTTCCGACAACTTGACAAATGCTCCAGTGACGCGTGATTTTTGTAGAACTTTTGAAATTTGTACACTTCTTTAAAATCACGCACGTCATATGCACAAATTTAATCAAAATAATTGTTGCTTGGTCAATGAATTTGCGCGCATTTAAATGAAAAATCACCACCACTCTGATTTTATCCGGGTAGTGTAGCGGTCGCAGACCACAGTTGGAAAAGTGCGCGTGAGAGTTTTCTGCAGTTTTTATTTCCCCACTAAATTAGAACTACACAATTAATTTTCCTGGTAAAATTATTTTTAAATCACACTCTTCCATATACAAATTTTTAACGATCCTCTTAAATAGTTGAATCAACAAGTAACAAACTCATATTTTATATTCGTTAAAAGTTTTGTTCACTGCTAATTATCAAGTATTAAACTTTGTATGTAGGGGTTGAACATTGATGATGTTAGGGTGACGTCAGATATTTATCAGTCAATTCACGTTTAGTCCAGATAACTAAACATGACGCAAAGGGAAGCAGAAATCAGCTGTTTTCTGAATCATCTATGCATCCCCTCGAAATATAGTTATATGCTGATTATTCGGTATTCACTTTTCACTGTCGACTGTATGTCATTGAAGTAAAGTATTACAAGTTCTTGTACTTAATAAGTGGTGATGAACTTTTTAAAATAAATTTTAATAATTGTATGTTGCTCTTGTTTGTTAACAAATCACCTAAAAGTTAAGTTTAATGTATTTGGACGAAAATCTGTTACGAAAAACGCTAGAGGTAATAAAAAACGGCAACTTCTTTTCACGTCGCGCGATATTCTGGCATTAAGAAGTGTAAAAGAAGCGTCGTGGTGACGTCGTGGGTCGTCTGTGGACAACGGGGAATGTGGGGGGTTTGGGGTGTAGGCGGGGCATGTTGAGGTAGACCGCCACCGCCGTCTTGGCCGCCAACCAGGAAAGACGCCCGGATTTTTAGCCCCAAACCGGCGTCGTTTCTTCGAGGTTTACCAAAAGCTCCACGCAAGCGCGTAAGTTTTCAAGACGTCTTTACCTTTTTTGTTCAGCTTATCTTCTTTCAAAGAGTGGAAAGTGCAATGCACTTATCTTTGTCTACGTAAGAAAGCTTGAAAAACTCGCATAAAAATGTCTAGCGTCTCTGTTTAACTTTCTTGCTTTATTAGAATACATTAAAGCTGGAATATTCGTTATACTTTTTTCATAATACTTATGTGTTTACCTCCCGTCACACAAAAGAATGAACTTTAATGAAATTCATATGTAGTTCAACGATGAAGTAGACAGCACTTATTACGGTATCGATTTTTTTAATAGCAAATTTACTATATAACATTGCTAATAGGTAATTGAATTTTATCTTAATTTTAATTGTATATTCAGAGACAAATAATACTGTACAGTTTAGTAGCAATTACATATTAGTGGCATACAAGGATTGTCAACCTCAAAATAAACTGACAAATTTAAGGCATTGTTGAATAACTGACTGTATCCAATTAACAATCAATAACGTAGTGATATTTTCTCAAATTAAAAAATAGGTTATTCGAAGCTCGCAAATTATTTTGTAAATAATAAAAATTGTGCTGCATAAAACTAATAACAAATTTTCAAAATTAAATCCCATGAAATATTTACATTCTTTTATTTAAACAATAAGTAAATGGCATGCTCATTTACCAGTCATATAGAAAATAATCTACTTAATATTTTCCTTTCTTAATTTAACATGAATCCATTTATTAGAAAAATCAAAGCGACAGATCAGATGTGTCAAATCTTTCCAATCTTCATAAGTCGTTTGTGTTATTCAATAATTTGTGTTTTAGCAGGCAGGTACCTGTCTATTAAAGTATAGTAAAAACTTTTAAGTTCTATAAATTTGATTATTTTATTATAGTATGGTATTTCGGAAAAATATTGCCATGCACATAAGAATCTTACAGTTTAACGTAAGCTTCAAATCTCGATTACGCAAAGCAAACATATTATAATAACAGACACTAGGGAGAGTTGATACTATGGATGAATTGATACATGCTCAAAACTGATGCCAAACATTTCAATATATATGAACAACCTAAATATAATCGTACTGAGTGGTTAGGTTTTGAAATTAACACAGTTTACATTTCTATTAAATATTATGTCTCTCTCTGCATCTCCAAATATGTATTGTTGGTTAAGTTTACATATAAATTAAATGTAATTGAATTGTTTGTTCTGATTCCTTTCCAAAAAAATTAAACAAAATTTTTTTTAAATCGTCATCGTTATGTTAATTGTATTATAGTAGTAAACTGAAAGTTTTAGATTTTCAGTCGGTATATAAAATATATTTTATGACTTCAATTTAAGTAAAATTTACTAATTCCAAAGTTCAATAATCACAATAAACGAAATTAATGATACTCAATAATATTTTAAATTAAATAAATAATTAAATTTACAATACCTACAAAAGAATTCTTTTATTACAATAGACTTAATATATACCTGACCAAAGTATTTATTAATCGGTTTTGAATTTGAATTTTAACGGAAAACTGTGTGCAAAATCAGTCTTTTTGTTTGAAGTTTACTAAATTAAATAGTTTAAATAATTTTGATTTCAAAGCTGAATTAAAAGATAATTTGGAAAAACTAGATAAAGAGAAAGACAAAAAAAATTACATGCTATAAAATTTAATTACTATTAAAGTTATCAAGAGTTGGAATTATACATCTCATTATTTTGAGTGTAATTAGAAACATCTTCAAATATGTCTTGAAGCTAGAGTAAATTAACAATTTGAATTGAATACAATCAGAAAAATGGTAAATTCTGTGTAAAACATAATGTTTACAGAAAAGATTTTTTGTTTCCATGTTCTATGTGAAAGACCATAGTTGATTTCCATATGCTCAAATAGGCTTAAGTATATGAATTTGTAGATCAATATCTAAGTTAGGAGTTTTTAAACTTTACTAGTAGGTACTTATGTAAATGTCGCTGTGCAATTCGCATGCAAACCGCGCTTCGTAAAACGCTAAGACTTTGTGATTCATGTTTTTGGCTGCTATCTGCATGTATGTGGTCATATGCGGTAGTATCACATTACACTTTAGATATGTATTAGGAAAGGAGTATCTATCTCTAAACACATACATACATGTTGATTTTCTGTAAATACAACGTGTAGTTCGCTGATAACATGTTGAACATTGAAAATATAACGTTATATTTAAGAATATTTTTAAATATTACGTAACGTAAATTAAACGTTAGTTTACAACTAAAATACAACCGCACATTTATTTATAAAGTTATTTCAACGTAAAATAAAAACATTAAAAGTTCGATAAAACACAATGTGAATACAACGTTACAATAATATAATCTAAGTGTAACTTCATATTATATATTGTCGTGTTTTGAAACTGAAAAATCATTATTTTAGTTATTTTGTAAATTACTTTGAAGTTTGTTTTATTTTAATTATTTATTTGTAACATACTGTACATAAAATTAATTAGTTTATTGGTGTAAAAAATATTAAGTTGGTAAGAAGGTAAAAAAGAAAGGCGAATAAAGCGGTACTCTGACGAGGTCATACGGCGCTGTGCCGGTAAGGCGGTAGGAGTGTTCTTTTCCCGCTATGTAATAATATTGATTTTTGATGATTTTAATGATTAAAGTGAGTTTGATTTAGAAAGGAAGTTGTATTATTTAAGTAAAGTGTGTCGAAAAAGTGAAATTTTGAAGATTTAGAAGATTTCGGGTTGTTATTTTGTGAAATTATTTCACGACAAATTTTATTAAACAACGCGCGGTCAGCTGTGGACTCACGTGCAAGTAACTATGCCATATAAGTTAACAAAAATTTAATGCAAAACAATGTTGCACATTTTTAAATAAAATTGAAACAAAGTTTTATGCAAATAAAATTTATATTTTAACCCTTAAAATATTTTAATAATATTACAAAAATAAAAAGAGTCTTAAGCTAATAAAGATGTGTGCACTCTAGTGAGGATTTTTATCTTATTGTGAAGGTAAATTTTTATATTTGGATTGTTGGAGGCATTGCAATATATTTATAAAACGTCATTTTAACGTAATATAAGAATGTTGTGAGTTTAATAAAAAATATGACATGAATTACATATTATAAATAAAATATAATATAATTTATTTATAACCACATAATTATATTTATGGAACATTATTTCATAAAAAAAATTAATATTGATCAATGATCCATAATTAGCATAAGAATAACGAGTGAATTTACGTTGAAAACTACGTAATGTCTGCAATTTAACGTCTATAAACCGGTTAGTAATGTTAATGTTTCAACGTGTTTTTTACGTGTATGTGTTTACTGGGACGATGAAAATCCAGTTTATATCTTGTATAATTTTTTATATAAGGTCGTTTAGATATGCCGAAGTTTAAATTAATTAAAATGCATGGCCCTCTCTAAAGTACTTAAAGCTTATTAAACCAATATCGTTACTAAAGTTTTTATCAAGTAGAACTAAAATTGTCAATTATCATAAAAATGCAATACTACGTCTTTTCTTGCTTTTTAAAAATAATATTACCAACTAATATGATTAACGGTTCTATTTTTACTCGGCAAGAGCTATAATATACTAATATAGCGTATAGACTATTTTAATTACTTTTCAGAAATAACCCCCCCTCATAGAAATGAAAAATATGACCGTCCCTGCATGGATCATATATTCTCACTGTATGGCCGATATTTATAGGTAGGCCTAAATAGGTATCATCTATTACATTAAAAAATAAGCAAAATACATAATATATTGCAGTGATTTTTTATAAACTAATCACCGCTCTTTATTTACCTCGGCGTCGCTCTGTATAGCAAAAGCAGAAAAAATCTTACTCAGGGTAGTTGGTTCTAAATAAACAAAAATAATCGCACTAAAACATAAAGTGTTGAAAGGTGTAACCAGATTGTAAGGACGCGCTTAATTTACTGAAATTATAATTACCACAAAACAATATTTGCGTTCATCCTTACAAATGATTATGTGTAATGTGTACCTCCAAATTTATAATCAAATTTAATTTAACTTAAGTTTTATTATCCGTCCAATAATATGGTTATATTCCTCTAACACTGATTCACAAAAAAAATATAGTTTCTTTCATTACCTTGTAGTAGTTTGCTGTAATAACGCAGCGGCATTCACTTGCGTCGTTGATTGTCTTCAAATCGAGAACATTATCAAAACTTTGTACAAACTTCAACAATTTAATTATTAATACTTAAAACAATAATTCTTCTTTCAATGCTATACGGCTTAATCGGGTAAGGGAGCTTCTGCTTTCTTTTTAATAATTTCTGTTATCAAAAATTCCAATATTTTTCAATTGAAAATTGTATTCAAAATTCAAATTTCAATTCGTCCTTATCAATAAATTTGTTCCAGATGTGAAGTAACGAAACTTAACTAATTACACACGAAATATCACACTTCTACCTTACGGTAAAATTCAACCACCGTTTCTGGCTCACGTGAAAAACGTCGGTTCAGCTTGACGGCTAAAACGCCACCACCTGTTTCTCCTTCATCTACACTTCCGACATATACACCAACTTTCAAATTTAAAAATTCAAAAATTCAAACAACACTAAAAACTTTTTCAAAATTTTTTGTTTCAGTATATAAATGTAACAAAATTCACTTCTTCTCTAAGAAATAACGACATCAATTTATCCTAGAGCAATAGTCTACAAAAAACAAAAAAATAGTTTTCTTGCTTTACAACAGTCTAGGCTTTAGATTTAGATTTAGTTCGCAACAGATTTAGATCTAACGCCTACATAAAAACATAAAAAAATTCAATGATTTGAGTTAAGCCTTATTCCCTAATGTTATTCCTGTAAGTACACAATACAAATGCTACCACAATATAAATGCTAAGTGTCATACGCATAAACATTGTGGTGTAATTTTTCTTTGGGGATACTTGTGTGGTTCTTGATTTCGTCCCATTTTTCATCAACTGCTTTGATTGCCAAATCAATAGGAATATTTGTAAAGAGAGATTTAACGTCAAGTGAAATCAGTACATATTTATCAGGTACGGTTTGTTTTTTTATATCTTCTATAAACGTCCATGAGTCCTTGGTGTAGTATTTACTCTTACCCAAAATATTTGTAATTATTTTTGATAAATATTTTGACAGTTTATATGTAGGTGACTTCGTGCTTGCGACAATAGGCCGAAGCGGTGTTCCTTCTTTGTGTATTTTTGGTAGTCTGTATATTCTCGGTGGTAATGCACTATTCATTTTGAGTCTTATAGAGGTAGATTTGTTAATATAATCGTTTCTAACCCAGTCGGATATAAGTTTGTTATTCTTTATCTGCAGGTTGTTCGTTGGATCTTTCTTCAAAACCTTGTAGGTGGTATTGTCGTTGACCAAAATATCCATTTTCTTCTCATAGTCGCTCTTCTCCATGATAACAGTGGTATTCCCTTTGTCGGCTCTTATTATTAGTAATTCGGGATGTTCTTTAACGAATTTCTTGATCTTTATAATATCTTGTATGTTCGTTGATTGTTTATTTTTTTCTTGTAGCTTGCAAAAAGTTTTTATAGAGTTAGTGAAATCCATTCGTAGTAAATTTTTCGTGTCGTAGTCTAGGTTTTTGATTGCGTTTTCTATCCCAACGATGATATCGTCCGTAGGAAAATTTTTTGATGTAAACGGGACAGCAAATTTTTGGCCGAGTTGTAAAGTTCTTGCAACCTCGTGTGGTATGGATACGCTGGTAAGATTTTTGATCCAATTACTTTGTATTTCATCATTTTGTTGGTTCGGTTTGGTTTTTTTGATAATTGTGGCAATTTTCTTCATGTGTCTTTCTTTGATTTTTTTCATTAATCGGTTATATTTTTTTTCCTGCGAGTTTAATTGTTTATTTATTTATTTATTTATTTATTTATTTATTTAACTTGTTTATTCCAAGATTATTTAATTATATTTCACAAGTTAAAAAAATTAATATATTATATATTATTTATATTGTTTGTTCAATAGGAATTATGAATCAACCTGTTAAGTAGTCGCTTAAGGCTTCCATACAGGATACTTACAAATGAAAATACTTGATGCATCTTTCGGTCTAGACCTATAACCTAATTTTTGCAGTGGCAAAAAGTTCATAAAAAACAGCATTTTAGCTCTTCTGAATACTTGCTAATTTTTTCAAGAACTCTATAAACCATCTATATATATATAGATATATATTGTTGTGTCCGCACTAAGTGATGAAAATGGATTGCGAACTTAGCAATAAAATGACGGTATTTGCAACTAGAGGAACCACAAAGCAAAACTCTATTTTAACATTTTATTACTAGTGTGTGTTTTATTTTTATATATTCTTAATTTTGATTTCAGTGTTTGTTTAATATTTTATGTTTGTCTAGTTAGTAAGTTTTTTTGTTTCGAATTTGATTTTTATTTTATGTTTGTATTATGACTCACGTAAATGCCGACAACAGCAATATTTTAAATAATAAAAATCTAGATATAAAAAAAAAAGAAGACAGTTTAAAAAATGGATATCCAAGGCGATAGAAGAATTAATCAGAAAATAAAGTTAGTCAGAAAAAGATTTGAAAGCAGTTGGTCGACGAAAGTTTGAAGGCAGTTAGTCAGAAGAAGATTTGTAAAGCGGTCGGTGAAGAATAAATTCAAGAAGGAAGATAACAGTGTTTTTGTTTATAGAAAAGCTGGGGTCGGCTATTTGAGTGAGTTTTTGCTATTGTTAAAATTTTGTTCCTATTTTTTTTATATTTTAACTTTGCAAATAAAAATTATAAAACCGTTATTTTATTGTTTACTTGTAACAATTTTCCACATTCGAGAACCTACGTTATCCCATTGACGAGATAAGAGGCGCGCATAAGGTCGCAGCAATATATATATATAGGTACTTATAAACGGTATGTTGTGAAGCCCGATATATCTATGGGTCGCTGTTAATCCCGGCAGTAATAAACTTGCTAGAACAGTATATAGTTGTTCCTTCTCTCTTTTTATCTTGCCTTAGTCAGCGCATAATAAGAGGGGTAATTATTTCTTAAATATAAGAGTTTTAGACATTAATGTATCTCTGTGAATCCCAGGATATACAAACATAACTCTAAGGAGCCCAGTTGTATATTTGAATATTTTATATGTACTTTCTGGAGCCCTGCAGTGTTGCCGATATATCGGGTTTCACAAAGCAACCTAAGGTATTTATAGACAATATAATAATTACAGTGCTTATTCCTGTAAATGTAATTGTGAAGTGTGGTTTGTTTAGTGTGAAGTTTAAAATGTCAAATCGAGGACAAAAAATATTATTGGCTCAACAGAAAAGTAAGTAATTTAATTTTTGATTTACTTATTTACTTCATGTTTAAAACCGCTGTTCGGTGTCATATTCAACAATGGTGTGTTTTATGAAATTTATTCCAGTAAGTACTTATGTTAAAAATATTTTAATAATAGGTACTTTCGTGTTTTCTAATTTTCGTACGAAATCTTTTCATATAAACATGAAAAATAAATTTATTTGCTCATTTAATATCGTACATTATTATATAAAATGTGGTTCTTGGATTCCCGTAACTGTAACATTACAATTACGTAATTGTATTTGATTTCAAATAGGTACTCTTGCATAAAACACGAATTGCTAAATAGACGGAATAATTCTTTAACAAAAGTACATAAATTTCTTACACTAAATATTAATTAAAAGTTTTAAAAATAATAATTTATTAAGTGCGTGAAGTTAGCCCCACTTTTTTCAAAAACTAGAAAATTTTTAATTGTATTGTGTTGTATTCACTTGTATTAGATTGTATTGTAAAAAATTTTTCATTTCGCGAAGCATCATTGAAAAGCACGAAGAATCATTTTTTGCGCCTGGCCACCCTTTTTCAAAAAATTTGAAGTTTTTGAAATTTTTTTTTGTATTAAGTTGTATTCAATTTGTATGGTTTGCATTATTAAAACTTAAAGTTCTAAGTTTAATATTAGCCGCATTAATTGCGAAATAAAAATTAGCGTTGGTCCCCTGTTTTTAAAATTTTGAAAAGTTTTTTTTCGTATTGTGTTGTATTTCATTAGTATTGTTTGTATTACTAAAAATTAAAGTCCTAAATTTAATATCAACCGCGTAAATCGTAAAGCGAAATTTTGCTTCAAGTGCAAAACAAAAATATTTTCATTTCTTACAGGTTGAATATTTTGTTACTAGTGAAACAGCGGTAGTTGTTATCAAAATCAATGCAGCTTCAAATATTGCCAATATGTGTGAATATTACCCCAATTACAGCGTGATAGGGAATTTTATATGCAATAAATGCCAAATAGCAAAAATTTTTATATAGAAATACTTAAGGATCAGAGTTTTTGAAAATTGATAGAAGCGCTAAGTAGCAGTGGACTTCCCACAAGGAAATTCTGTAATACAGTATTTGATGTCACCGTAACGTATGGTTCGCAACTTTTTATTTAATGTGAACTGATGGGCAAATAAATTTAAGCTACAAAAGCTGCTTAGATATTAATTCAATTGGGCACTACACAGCATGCATAAACCGTGGTATCAATTGGATTGAATTTGATGACTTGTTAAAAAAACTAGCATGTCCATCTCATCAGCCTACAAAAAAACTCCCCATCTACTTTGTACAAATTTAAAAATTTAAATATTGTTTGCTTATTAATTAAAATAATAAAAAAACCTTTAGTTACTAATAGTTTCTCTGGTAATCTCTAAACTCTGGTAATCAAATTACGTTATAGTTTCACTATAATAGTCAACAATTTAATTTTTATTATAATCGTTTGATACGTGGTTTAAGTAGTGTAACTCGATATTAACCATATTACTATTTCAGAAAACCCAAAAAATGCACACACACTTTTCAGAACTAAAATGTTTTTAAGTTATCACAAATAAAATACACTGTAAGTATACAATATCACAAACGTTTTCACCATACTATGGCGTCATCAGGCGATGTATTAGAAAGAAAATTTAGAGAGAATCCGTTTAAATAATGTTCGGGGTGGTGGGAATGGGCAATTTTTGAAAAGGGAAGGGTTTTTTAAAAAAAGAAGGGGTGTAAGTAAATGTGCTAATAGGTTAGATAAAAAGGGGGGGGGGGGGTACTTATAAAAATTACTTTTTAAATATGTTTAATAGAGGCGAGTTGTTTAAATCTGATTGACTATTTAATAATAATGAAGAATATCTTAATTTATTAATTTCCACAGCTTCTAAAAATTCTAGTTTATTACTTTTTGACTCTACATGCAAAATTTCGTACCCCCCTTGTTTGTGATTAGTGTCTAATAGGTGTTTCGCGAAAGTAGATTTTCCGTCTACAAGTGAGCTCATAGATCCCCAATTTTTCTAATAAAATTAAAAAAAAAATTTTTCTAAAAAAATCGGGGGTCTATGAGCTCACTTCCGAATGCTCTCAAAAATACATCGGTCATACAGATAGATCTTTCCAAACACGATTTAACGAACACACGCAATCACTCGACACTAGTCACAAACAGGAGGGGTACGAAATTTTGCATGTAGAGTCAAAAATTAAAAAAACTAGAATTTTTGGAAGTTATGGAAATTAATAAATTAAAATATTCACTTGTAATACCATTAGTAGTCGTAGATATGTCGAATATTTTGTGGTGATATCACGAATATTCGTTGCGCTTGCAAAATGAATAGCATGAGTGCGCCCAGCACGAATGCTGGGCGCATGTATAAGACATAATTAAATAATCTTGAAATAAACAAGTTAATAAAACGTTTAATAATAATTTACGAAATTAAAAGATCCGGTTCCTACAGAGAAAAAATCTGATCTAATCTATAAAGTTGAATGCAAGAATTGTAACCTAGTATATATTGGACAAACGAACCAATGGCTGCACAAAAGAATGAGTGGTCATATCTCAAGTGTTCGCTGTAATAAACCGGACTCTACTGCCATTGCGAAACATATACTAGTCGATGGACATGATGCAGATTTTAAAAACGAAAAAATTATTAAGTCTGTTACTAATTATAAAGAAAGAATTCTTCACGAAATGATTAGCATCAAAAGAGAAAAGAATTCAATGAACAGAAAAACTGATATAGATGGTCTGAGCAATATATACAGCCATCTCCTCGTCTAATTACCATCACGTATTGGTGTTAAGTTTTTCCTACCTTGAAGTAAACTGACTGCAGGTTGTTTCTTATCACACAATCACATATTTTAGATCATAGATTGTTCAAATGACAATACGTTATCAATCGGTTTCCATATAAACTTGTAAACATTATATTAAATTATTCTGACGAAGACGAGTACCAAACGTTGAAAGCTCAATAGAAACATTATTATTAAACGTTTTATTAACTTGTTTATTTCAAGATTATTTAATTATATTTCACAAGTTAAAAAATTAATTTATTAAATATATAAGACATATACCAGACGGCAAAAGTTTCAAAATTATTATTAGCTATAAACAAAGGAAAAGGAGCATTGTACAAAGGAAAAACTTTAGATGAAATAGAATTTTCAGATGAAGTAGATACTGATACCGATACTGAATGCAATTCGAATTTAGTAGGAGTTCAAAATAAAGAAATGTTTGATAAAACTGGCACTGATAATAAAAAAAATAAAAAAAGAAAACACAATACACAAGAAAACAAAGAAACACGAGTTAACAGTCCAATTGCTAGTACTAGCAACTACCAGTCAGATTTAGATTCTTCCTCTGATGATTCCATCAAAAGTAAAGGTGAGTTAACTATCTTATATTACTATTTAATTAGTTGTTTATGTTAAATTTTATTTAATTTGATATTTATTAATCGTTCTAGATAAAACTGGCACTGATAATAAAAGAGTTCGAAAAAGAAAACGCAAGATACAAGAAAGCAAAGAAACACGAGTTAACAGTCCAATTGCTAGTACTAGCAACTACCAGTCAGATTTAGATTCTTCCTCTGATGACTCCATCAAAAGTAAAGGTGAGTTGACTCCTTATATTATTTAATTAGTTTTTTTTTGTTAAATTTTATTTAATTTAATATTAATTTATTAATCGTTCTAGAGCTTGAGCATACGAAACAAAGTAAAAAAAGAAAAATTCAAAGAGTAAGGTGGACCGAAGAACAAAAACAAATTATGACTAGTTTCTTTAAAGAGCACATTAAATATAAAAGACCCCCCAAGAAACATGAAGTTGAGAGATTGATTAACACACAGAAGAAAATTTTTAAAGACAAAAATTGGGTGAAAATAAAAGCATATGTTTACAACTGTTATAAATAATGTTAAAATAAATATTTTAATAATAAAATATTTGATATCTCAAATATAATACTTATTTATAACAGTTGTAAGAAAATGTTAATTAAGATATTAGATATAAGATATTAGATAAGTATTAATTAAGATATTATGTTCTAAAATTTTTCTTTTTTAATTATTTGAACTGAAATAAAAGTTATTTGATAGTATCTTGCATTTCTTATTTCTACCAAGTGCATGTTGCTGTCGTATTGTTTGGAGAAATGAGATAAAATAATATTTAAAATTATTTAAGTGAGGTAAGTTTCAACTATACTTTCAATTTTGGTGAACATCCGCTGAAGAAATTGTTTCAGAAATTAAATTTTTGGATAGGGTGGGACAAATAGTATAAAATATTAAATCTTTAAATGCAGAGTGCACTAAAAATAAAGTAATGTAAAAATTTAGCTAGTTATTATAAGTTTAATTTGAAGTAAAGGGGTACAGAATAAATAGCTAGAAAAATAAATATTCAAAGAAGGTGGGGTTCTAGAACGTTTTATTTTCAGTTCACTCTCTAAAACCCAGCCAACTTAAAAGGAGATTTCTTAAACTATTTTTTAAATAATTATTTAAATAATTAAAAATCGTAGGAGCTATAAGAAATTAAATAAAAATTACTATTCGAAAGTTCGAAAATAAACTTTTCTTGAAAAAGGGAAGATTAAATTCCCGAAAGCTCGAATAGTGATTTTTATTTAATTTCTTATAGCTCCTACAATTTTTAATTATTTAAATATTCCAAGAGCTTATTATTACATTATTATTATGAGAAGACCAAGAGTGACGCAACAGACAAATGAATGGCTAATTGCAGAAAGGGGACATGTCACATTTCTAAAAATGTTCATTTTACTGCAAAAAAAATGTGATATGTCCTGAACAAGTCCCGTTTATGTAGTAACTGAATTCTTTATCAGCTCACAGTATCAAGGGGAATAATATAAGATGTTAAATTTTTGCAGTACATTGTGTAGATCAACAATTAGATCAACAAAATATTAAAATTTTAATTTCATAAAAAATGTGACATGTCCCCTTTCTGCAATTAGCGATTCAAATGTTTAATGCATGATGAAGATGATGATATCATTAATAATTAAGAACTTCCTAAATTTTTAGATTATTCGAACAAATTATTTTCAGTGCATTCCTTAAAACCTACCTTCTTTAAAAATTTAATTTTTGTAAACCAGTTTTTTTTTTAAGCACATTCCTAAATTTATAAGTATTTTAGTGTAATTTATTTCACCCTTCAAAAACCACCCGTTTTGAATATTTTGTTATGTGAGTTTTACACATACGCGACTAATGGAAGATATTTTGTCGAAATTAAAAATTTCTGTTAATTGAAAAAGTAAATCAGCTGAATTGAAGGTCTAGACTCAAAAGTGAAATTAAATCTTGATATTAATTGAATAACATAAAGTTGACCTGTATCGCGGTTTGAAGAAAAAATATATTGTCGGTATTTGTAAAGCCTATATAAAATATATTAATTTTATATGTTAGTAGTATGCTGTGAAGCCCTACAGTGTTACCTAATAAAGGGCTCATTAACGCCATATTGCAATCATAGTAAATACAGTATATACAATGGATAAAAAGCGCCCCCTACATTGTAGATTTCCGAACTAAATTGTATATATCGACGATAGGAACAGTACCTTATGGAGCCCACCGGAAAACCTGCGTAACAAGTTTCTACTGACTTATCTAAGCCATTAGTTATTGTATACACCTGGATACGTTGGTGAGCCCGAACCCGGGCTTCACAACGTAATTTTTGGCTTCACAATGACCGTATATATATTCAACGGGCTCAAGAATGACCGTATATATGTCTATAAATATATATATGTTTTTCTCTAAACCCTAATCGTTTAAAACAAGATAATTGTGAAGATGAATCTTCGAATATCGGCGAATAATTACTGAAACAAATTTTTTTTCTGCAGCGCTAATCCAATAGGGTTTCGACTAACCATTTCATTTTATGAAAGATTTTTTGTGACAGATTACCTTCGTAGTTTGCCATCGTCTGCCAAGAGAGGACAGTTAAAATGATGTTCTTGCTCTACTTTTAATTTCTTTCTCAACAATTAAATTCTTTTGATATAGCATCTTGTAATAGTTACTGTATTTTAAACGTTTTTATTAACAAATATATTTAATAACGCAATAGAACCAAGAGGTATGAAGGATAAAGAATGAAATATGAAACACAATAAAGAAGAAATAAAAGATATATGGATGAAATATTTTCAAATACTCCTTAACGATGACACAGAAGAAATCAGATATTATAACAATGAATGGAGAGAAGAGGAAAATGTAGAAGAAGAAATGGTTTAGGAACCAAGCTATGAAGAGCTCAAAAAAACAGTAAATAAAATGAAAAATAACAAAACTCCCGGAACCGACAATATAGATAGTGAACTCATAAAGATGGGGGATGAATTGCTATGCGAAAGATTATATGAGTTGATAGTAAATGCATGGAGGAAGGAAGAAATGCCCGCAGAGTGGAGTGTGGCAAGTGTGATACCAATCCACAAGAAGAGATGTACGACGGAGTGTAAAAATTACAGAGGCATATCCCTACTAAACGTGACATATAAAATACTATCAAAATTGATACATTCACGTCTGCAAGAACACACCGAGAAATTAATAGGTGATTACCAGCAAGGTTTTAGACCCGGAAGATCGACGATAGACGCTCTGTTTATAGTGACACAGATCTTAGAAAAATCATACGAATATGATATGCGTCTGGAAATGCTTTTCATAGATTTCAAACAGGCGTTCGATAAAATAAATAGAAATCAACTACTGAAAGAAATGGAAAATATGAGAATACCAAAAAAGTTAATACGATTGACATACATGACACTAAAACAAACTACAGCAGAGATAATAATAAGAGAAGGTAAAACAAAGGAATTTATAATTAAATCAGGAGTGCGACAAGGTGATTCACTGTCGGCAACTCTATTCAATATTGTACTAGAAGGAATATTGAGAAGAACGAACTGCGGAGAAAAGATCATGAATAAGGAAATACAACTAATAGCTTACGCCGATGACGTCGTAATCGTCGCTAGATCACATAACGCTTTAAAGGAAACTTTTAAGAAGCTAGAAAACGAAGCTAAGAAAGTTGGACTTGTCATAAATGAAGATAAAACGAAATACATGAAATGTCATAGAAACAAAAACAAACCGATAGCAGATAAACAACTGGAAGGTTACAAATTTGAAGAAGTTAGGACATTTAAATACCTGGGTCTACAAATGAACAACACAAACGATAGAGAAGATGTTATTAAAGAGAGAATAATGACTGGGAATAGAGCTTATTATGCCATTCAAGGGCTCCTGAAGAGTCGGTTAATTAGTAGAAATACCAAAATGAAAATGTACAGAACATTAATAAGGCCGGTTGTGGAGTACGGAACAGAAATAATGTGCCTGACAAAAACACAGGAGAAAAAATTAAAAGTCTTCGAACGAAGAATAATGAGAAGAATGCTCGGCTTAGTTAAAATCGGAGAAGATCAATACAGAAGAAGGACTAATAGAGAAATACAAAACGAATTAGCCGGAGAAGATATAGTGATACACATTAAGGCGATGAGGATAGGCTGGTTCGGACACGGGCAGAGAGCTCACAAAGGCAGAGTGATTTTATGCTTTATGGACTGGTACCCGAATATAGTGATAGACCAAGAAGAAGACCGAGAACAAGATGGAAGACCGAAGTACTAAATGATTTGAGGAACATGGAGATATATGATTGGAAAGAAAGATCTCAGAATAGATACCTATGGAGGAAGGTGATGGAGGAAGCAAAAACACACGAGAAACTATAAGAAAGAAAAGAGAAGAAATTATGGAGACTAATCCACCCCAGAAAACGGATTTGTAAGCATCAAACGATGCGGCTATATTCCGCAAGGAATAGGAAGCCCGATGATGATGATTTAATAAGGCATTTCAAAAAGTTAGCTGATTTGGCTTTTTTCTTCAACACTTAATTCTGAAAAAGTAAGTTCGAAAACCCTTTCTAGTTCAGAAAATGTTCCTTTTTTTTTTTCGCTTTAGTTTATATTTTAATTTTGGGCTTATGTTAGATTGCAGTCGCTTTATTTATTTTTTTGTAATTTGTTACAATGAATGCTTCGTATTTTTAGTGGGAGTTAACATTTCATGTATTCCTGAAAAGCAGAATTTTTTTATCTTTCTTCAAATTTTTAAATTTGGCTTTATCATGAAAAAGTTTTGTTGTGTATTTCAAATATTTCGGTTTACTATCATCTGAGGGTTGACAGTAACTGTTATTGGCACGTCATCAGAGCGTAATTTCAAATAATTTCAAATTTGTAAACAACGTTAAAAAGTAACAGTTTTTAAATTCAATTTAAGAAAGTCGTCAAAAAGGTGACTATGTAACTAATTTATCAAGGTTGATTAAAGGCAGATTAAATACCGTAAACTTTTTAAAAATAACTTTTTTAAATTTTACATAATATATCAAAATATACCCTTTAAAAATATTTTGTTAAAATTTCAGAATTAAATTTATAAAGTGACCGAGGTAATATAGGTAATATTCACAATTACAACCACAAGAAATAGTATTAATAGCTCTTATTGTTGATGTTTAGAAACTTGGGTTCATGCACGACCACGTTCTGATACGTTTTCTAGTGACAGACTTTTAACTATCTTTATTTTATTATTTTAAATTTAATTGGTAAGTAATAATAAATAATTATTAAATATTTAATAGTTATTTAAGCTACTAGGGATGCAGAGAACATATGAATGTTCAAAGAAAATTAATATAAACCAAAGCGAACATCATTAATGTAGTTAGAAAAATATATAAACAATAATAATCAGTAATTTTTTCATAAATTGTTACAACAGTTTGTTAATATCTTTAGGAGTTTGATAAAAAAGCAAGTATAATAACATGAAAAAAAAGTTATAATATTTATTGTCGTTAAATTTAATACGACGATACATGAGGTTAAAATTTTATTAATCACGAGTTAAGAAATTTGTTGTTCTGCAATAAAACAATGACCTTACCTAATATTCAGATGTTGTATGCTTAGGCATGTCACTACCTCGGAAGAATAACGACACAACTCAAAATTTGGCAAAAATGAGTTAAGTAAGGAAGAATAACGACACAACTCAAAATTTGGCAAAAATGAGTTAAGTATAGAAATCGATAGAATTTGATCATATCTTACCGTGAATAATTTCACAATGCAAAATTTTAATGACCTGCCACTATTATAGCGGTAGTATGTATGTAATGCAAAGTTACTACTACAGGGCCGTAGCTAGAATAGAATTTAAGGTAGGGCAGAGGTGATTACAGGTAGGGCGGAAGTAAACATTTTACTTGATCGTAATTCTGGTCAATCGATTTTCGTCGTACTTGACTTGTAAGCGAGGTACTTATTTAATTTTGAAGAGGAGGTGATATATAGATAAGAGCCAAAAATTCATTTATTTAGGTTTATATTATTTCTTCCATACATACATAAAATAATACATCTTACATTTGAAATAGCTGAAATTTTTTTTAAAAGCTGATAATTTTATTAAGCGGGGCGACGCTCGCCTATACAAAAAGCTCAAAAAAGCTTAGTTCATGGTATTTTTAAGGCAGGGCATTGCCCCACAATGCCCCCCTTAGCTACGGCCCTGTACTACTATCTTTAAGTTTAAAAGCGCTCTCCTAAAAAAAGTGCTTTTTTTTTAGTTGTGTCGTTATTCTTAACGGGGTTTTTACTGAATATTAAATCACGTTACGAAAAGGTGTTGACCACATATGTCCAACTGTGTGCATCATTTTTGATATTGATGAAAGTATGAAATCAATCGGATGTTTAAATTGTTAAGTGCTTGTTTCATCTTAAAGATCTATAAAGAGCTTTTGGTGACGTCAAATATGGTCAACTATTCATTGCTATTCTATTTAGATGGCTAGAGTAATTGAGCTGAAATTCCTCATTCAGAGTTTTCGCCGTGTGTTTTGAGTGGGTTTCTTTTCTGTTTTCAACGGAAAGTAACGAAAATTTTAAACGTTAGACGTCAGTCTAAAACTGAAGTTATATATTTGTTTTGATTTTATTTTAAATATTCACTGTCTGTGCTCTATTATATACTACAATTTAAACGTCAACCTTTTCTTTTCTTGATGAATGAAAATTTATGCTAGTATTAGGCGCAACATTTTTTAACCAATAAAAATCTAGAAAAGTTTAGAATTTTAAAATTTTCTTGTTTTTCAGTAATTAAAAAATGCATCTTTTGCTAACATTTTCGTATTACAAAGCAGGAATTTTCTTCTTGTGTTTTATTAACTGTACTGAAGCCCGGTAAAATTAAAATTTCTTTCAACCGCTTTATCTGAATAACCAGCACCTGATCCAAAAAAAAACTTTGTTCATTTTAATTCTGAAAAGCGTGTGAAGGCATATTTTTGATTTTTTTTTAAATATATAAAAAAATTTGGAATGGTCAAATAATATAATATTATATAATTTCCAGTATTGTATTTAAAATTTTTCAGTTAGAAGGAATTGCCTCGTTAATGTTTTTTGCCAATCATTGCCAAATGATTGATCGGCAATACAATTATTAAAGTTCGCGAATTGTTTTACATCTAAAAATTAAAATTAAAATAATAAATTAATTCATTACATGGAAAAAATTGTAAAATACTTTAAACTAATATTGGTAGGTGTCTACATAGTTATTTTAATATTTCGTTCGTTGTTTTCCATAAAACACGTCACTTTTCAATTTATTTACCCTTAAATTTCCTTTTTTGTCTCGGCGAAAATACGGTGTAAGATTGGCCAAGCAAATTGCTCCCCGAAGTCGCGTCAAACTTAAATGTCATATGTGGCGAATGAACTGGATCGCTTACATAAAAACATAAACGCTTTTCCCTTTTCAACGTGATTTTAATCAAAAATGATAGAACGAGAGAAAAGAACTTGCGTAGAAACAACTTTTTTCTATAAATTTGATTATGTTTTTCTAGGATATGTGTTATGTTTTAGACGCGGTATTTTGCTTTTATGGATTTTGAGAGCTCAATTGCCGAAGCGGCAGTGCTTTACAATATAATAGTTTTACGAGAGAAAATTTTATTACTTACGTTAATGTTATAAGGAAAAATTTCAGTTCTCGTCGCTAATCTCAAGAAACTTTTCCGTCACTTAACAAATACAAAATTGTAACTTGATTGATATTTAAAGATTTTGTGTATTTACAAATTCGTTCTTAAATCTCACAATTTCACCCAAGTTTTCATAAAAGCACAAGCATTTTCAATAGATAACAAGTGCTGTCGACTGACATTTAAGTGTTCACAATAAGTTTCAGCTTGCGAACAAATCGTTCATTTAGATGTATTATTAAAATTTTTCTTTAGTGTTACCATTATAAAATAATCACTATCTAAGTGTGAGAAAGATGGAAAGTGTGGATGTAACATCAACTTTAAAACGTAATAACATGCATATTCTAACTCTGCGTACTTTACTTCTAAAGGTTACTCTGCGAAACAAAAGGGTTAAAATAAAACAAAAGAGCTTTTAAGCAGGGATTAGGATGAAGTGTCGCAAGCGGGATTAAAGAAGAACAAGATGCATTTCTTCAAATACTTGGAAAAAGAAAAGTCGAATTTTCGCTATACTAAATTAATATAGGATACTTTAATTTGTACAAGTGACCTCTCCAGCACTCGACGAAACTGTTACAGTTTCGCGATGATTAACTTTCAGCTTGATAACCTTTAGAGCTAAATGAAATTATTAATTGAACTATATTAAAGATTTTTTGGAAATGTTTACGCTATTAGCGAACCAAAAAATAAATGTTAGAGCTGACATGTTTAACATCACTACAAAATAAACCTGTAATCAAAGAGAATAAAATATTAACTACGCAAACACATCACTCAGCGTCCGCATAAGAACGAGGCTTCCAAACAACTCCCTTGTCACACAATAGTTTGGTGCATATACGATAACGTTAAAGTAGAGCAAAGCAAATTTTCTTTGATTTTTCCACTTTAGAAAGTACAAGTTTTCTAGCAGTAACGAAATGGACGCATACAATCTGGCGCGCAATCAGCCCTACAAATGTTGACTGATGTACTTGTCAATCTTGTGATGGATTGTGACGTGCTTGCTATTGTGATTGTTGTTTTCTCTTGTAGATTTGCATGTGGCACGCTCTTTGGGGCGATAATGCGTAAAAATTTTATGAATTGTTTTAAATACAAAAGGCGATATTATTAAAGTGTTTAAAGTCTCTATTTATAATAGCGCCTCACCCACGCCCTCACCGACAACGTACGCACATTATATAATATAAATTAATTCATGCACAAACAAAAACAGGTCTAATTGCAAAAAAATTTAACAAGCCAAGTCGGTGAGAAAGAAAATAAAATCGTTAAGTTTTAACTGGAGTGTTGAAGTCAACATCTTGATTCGGCATAGCGTGAAACATCATTAAATCTACAGCTAATGACAAGATGTTACCGAAGGCGGCTAAGAAGAACGATGGTGGAAAAAATCTGTGTAGAGAGAGTTTCTAAATTGAAAAGTATGTCGAATTTTAAGAGCACCGTTGCTTTTTTAAGCTTTGGCTTAACGAGTACAATTTTTACAATCTTTAAAGCACTTTTTGGCTTTGCGAGCAAATCTGCTTGCCCCTTCAGCTTACTTATAAAATTAAAGATTACTTTATTCAGACCAGTTATTTACTTATTTAATCTTTTCAGCTCAGTCTATTCTAATTTTTATCTCGACTGCTTTCATATTACTGAAATTTTAAATATTTATCGACTTTACTATTGAAAAGCGATCTCATAATTTTAATTAGTACATCATTGATGGAATAAAAAAGTGTGAAGTAGGGGGAAACAGAACCGCAATGCTTGCTAAAATAAAAGATTTTATATTCGACACATGTCCCATGCAAAGTGAAGATCCCGAGGGATGCTCCGGGTCTGTAACCGGGAATATAGAGCTTTGTATGTGGTGCATTCTAAATTGGAGCATATGTAAGGTACACACGAGAGATGTCAACATCTTAGATATGATACTTAACCTGCCGAAATAAAATTTTACGACATCAATATGTAGAATTCCGCTTCTTTGCAAAAATATAGTACATATACCGGCACATTCGGTCGCACTAAATCATGCAGACTTTTCGAGAAAAATTACAGACAATTCGTAATTATTATTGCTGTGAAAGTTTACAGCATGCTTTAACAATAAAAGGACTACTATAAATAGGGTACCTATTTTAAATAGAGAAGCAGTAAACTTTAAACCCTTTAAATCCGGCCAGTAAAATTTTAATGCAAACCCGTATTCATGAGGATTTAATCACATCTTAAGCAATGATTAATTCAGAAGCATATAGGGCAATTTAAAAGGTTGCTGCGATTTCCATGGCTCATATTGCACTGAGAATGCTTTATGCACACGTAAAACTTTCTCATTGTGTTTAAATATAAATGAGAAATTTTTCTTCAGTTTTTCCGCTTCCTAATACAAATAGACGTTGATGAGGGTATGTGGCGAATTTTTAGTACCTTTCTACAGAAAGTTTGAATTTTATTTTAATTTATAATTATTTTCTAATTTAAATTTACAAAGGTATCTAAGTCAATATATTTTGATATTATAAATTAAACTACTATTATAATAAACCTATGTATTTATTAAAATATGTTAAAAGATATGAACTAAATTAATAAATTTATTTATAATTTTGTAATTGGATCCAGGCTTTCAGGTTTCAAAGAAAAGATTGACATATATTATTGTATATATTATAATTGCATAAAGAGAAATAAAAATAATTTGTACAATTTCATATTATTTAATTTTGAAAATTTTCATTTGTAAAATTTTATAATTGCTGCGATTATGTTAACTTAGCGCAAACTAGATGCTATCAGAAGACTGGCGTTCAAGATGGGATAGGAGAGATAGGTCAAATTTTTTAAATGTCTTGAAAATTGATTATAAAAATTTCTATAATTCATAAATTAAATCGTATTTGAGAAACAATAATTAAAATAGATTTATAATAATTAAAGAATGTAATTTTGAAAAATTAAACAAATCAAATGATATTAACAGGTATAAATAAAAACGAAATAAAGAACAAGATAGAGAGTGAAAGTATAAATAATAAATTGGAATTTTAATTGGCTAATAAGTGATAAAATAATTTAAATGTTTAATTCAAAGAACAACAAAATTTTATTGATCTTATCTATAAATTTAACCAACGCAAATTCTTGATTTTATATTATGTGAAAATTCAAAAATTTTCATTGACGAATTTTCATAAAAATTTATTTGTACTACATCTAATATTTTACCATATTATAAAAATCATATCGGTATATTTGTGATATTGAACAATTTCGGCATTACATATTTTAATTAAAAATTAAAATTAAATCTTAACCGCCATGTACGCCAATAACCTAGAAATTTAAATGCTTTGTAGAAAATTATTGTGAAAAGGATCTATTTTTAAACAATAAGGTTAATTAATTAACAATGAGTTATAATTATTAAAATTTTTTGGTAACGTACTAGCAAGGAGTTTTTTGAGGAGGAATTTTTGCCACTTATTGTGCTGAAAGTTCGGCCCTCCAATAACAACTCCCCAGAACTGTAGGGTCAGATGACCAGACATTTTAAAAAAAATAGACTTTGAAATATTGTCGAGGAAGTTTGAAGACAAGATGTGAAATAATTAGCAATAAGTTTCATAGCGAAACTTAAACGAGCTAGGCTAGGAACCAGTGGATCCACGGTTCTACTATTCCCACATTTGCTAGTTTTTTTTGTCTTTAATTTTTTCTCCAGTGCGGATTCACACGTAATTTAATTATTATAAAATTGATTAAATTTATACTTATAGACTAACAATATTTATTATAAATTAAATTTTGGTACAAAAATTGTACCAGCACATCTTTCCCAAAGTCTTTTGCTTTGTAATTGTCAGGGTTATGTGTATTCAAGGCTGCATTACAAAGTAAAGGCTACGTAGTATGTATGCACAGTGTAAGGAATATAATTATGCTTCACAAGAGTGGTTTAATTTGTCATATGAGCCAGGGTTAGATCGTTTATTGTCGCTGTATACACTTATCTTCATTAATTAATATGTTTCGGTAACTTTAACATCGGACATCATCACAGATAAACATAATAATGGGTATACAAACACAAATTTAAAAAAATCTGACTGGTATCTCTATTATGTTCATCAAATTGTGAGTTTTAAGTAATATGTGCTATAATGTAGATAAAAATGAGTTTAAATAATTAACATACTTTATAGTAACAAAAGTAAGTTTTAGAATGCACTTAATGGTGTGGCACCGAGTTCTTTATTTTCTACGTCTATGTGCCTACCTTTGAAGTTATGCTCAGTTTGACACTTGTAAGGGTAGTTTGAAAATTATACTTGATTCGTTCGATTCCAATAATTTAAACAATTTATTCAATAACTTTACAGAAAAGTTTTTTTGAGTAAAGAAACTTTCTCCTATAATACCGTGGCATACTTAGATTGCCAAACTTTTAGTTTTAGTAATACATCGATCATCTAATAGTATCAAACCGGAGTTTCAATATAATAAGCAAATATAATAACTATCACTTATTTTATATTGACAGTGAAATTCCATAGAAACTTGTCTTCATATAGACTGGTAAAATAATTATGACTAAACAATATAAATTTACATCTTTGTAAAATGGCGTTTGGAAGTTATTGAGAAAACTTGTAAACCACCTACGAATACCAGCACAACGGTATCTCTAACCGTTTAGAAGAAAAACCATCCAGTTTGTATAAACGATACCCCACTTAAGCAGCATTCTGATAGGGGATTGTATAAACTTAAGAGTTGGTGTAAGATAGTAACATTTCGTTGCAAGAAAAACAACTTACGTTAAATAATATAGTCATCATCTTCAAAGAGATCTATGGTGCAAGTACAATAAACTAATGTTTTTAAAAAATTGTCGAAAGTGAATTAATTATTACGAAACCAAAACAGAATAATTAGGTTATGTTACAAATTCAATTAAAGTGACAATCACAAGCACGGTTTTTCGACTCCGCTGATTAGCGCTTGTAAGAATTCTAGCACGATGTATTGCAAAAGTTAAAAGTTTGTTAACTGTTGCACAGGCCCTTCAACCGAGTCTTACACCATGTAAGAAATTAAGTCTATCTGAACACTCCTACCTGAGCTAATGCCTTTTAACTCTTATTAATTCTTCGATCCAAATATCATCTCCTATGTGAATGCTGCTTTAAAAGAGGTCTATTTATTAAGTTTATTTATTATTTATTGAGTATCACTGTATCCACACATTAGAAGGTCAGCACAACCAATATAATGAATAAATGTTTACTGGATTACATTGAGTACAAAACTACTTATCTCCCTGTAATGAGTTTTACATCAATCGAATTCTACTTTATTTCTTTGCTAGGAAGAGGACCTATTTTGCGAATAGCTCAGTTACCTCCTAGTTAATGATAATTAACTATTTTTTGTAACTTAAAATTTATAACTTTTGAATATGCTTGAATTGTGCAACAGGTGAGCCACATAAAAATATATCATCCCAGATAATTAATTTTCAATTAAAAAATTTATTGTCAATATAATATGTTTGTTATTAGGTATTATTATTATTATTATCGTCATTAATTTCAATTGTCTATGGACGAGTTGCAATTGTAGTTTGTTATGGAGCTTAGTAAGTATATACTATATCGTAAAGCTTCAATTAGATACTACTGTAGAAAATACACCGATAAAAGGAAACCTTTAACACGACCTAAACTAAGCTGTCCTGCTTGAATTTAAAACTATATTATTTATTATATTCTTTCTAACTAAAATATTTAACATTAGAAATTTAAAATAATAGTTTACCGAATTGTACTCAAAATATGACTTAAAAAGTCAAAAATTAAATTGAACCAATTCTAACGCCATAATAGATTAAGATTAGTACATGTTTCAACCTGATTCGCGATTTTATTCTATAATTCTATAATTATTTTTAAGAAGACACTTTATGATTTAGGTTCCTTAAAAGGTCTCTTGGTAAAATTAAAGTAAAATAAGTGTTATGTTATGATTGCCAGTAATTTCTGTTTAACAATAAATTAACGTTTTAGTTAGCAATTCTTTAATTATCTCCAGAAGTCGAGAGAAACGAAGCAAACTTTTAATTTGCTAACTTATAAGATAAAATTCTACAAGCGGATCTTTCATAAAGTTGAGTCTTCTTCATCGTATCTGTGACATGCACCGTCTAAACTAACTTAGTTAATTGCTAGTAATTGGCGGTGACACTTGAAGGTGTCTGCGTACTAGTACAGCTGACTTTGGCAGCAAATTAAGTTTTGAAAAGTTAGTTTAGGGTGTTAAAACCCGTTCTCTTGTATGAAAAGTTAAGTTATAGAAGTTGAACGCTGCTTCAAGTAATTATTACCCTATTATAAGAAATCTTACTCAATTTTCGATATGCTTTGCTATTTTATTTAAAACTAAATTTACCACATTTATCTAAAGTTTTTATTCGACGTAGTAAAAATGATCTCAATTTGCTCTACAGTAGTTTGAAATCCCCACGCAATAAGCTGAATTCGCCCTTAATTCAATCAGGAAGTTCGAATCGAGGTGACCGTGCAGACAATGGACAATCGCCGTGTCGCATCTGGAAAACCATGTCCAACTTACTCCCTTGAGCTTTTTGGTCATTTGCTCACTTTAAGTTTTACTACCCTGAAATACTTAAGTGGAATTTAAAGCAAATTTCTTATAATTCTTTTATAAAATTTACAAAAATTTTGTTTATTTGCCAATATAATTTAAATTATAGTTTTGCAAAATTAATTAGCACTTAAATTACAAACTACAATTAAAATATTATTTAAAAATTGTACTTAATAAGTTAGGGTCCCTAAAGAATCATTTCGAGTTTCAGTGAAAATTTCAAATTATTTAATCTTGTACATTTTCTATTGAAGTCTCTTTTGGTATTAACAATTTATAAAATAAGAATAAAATCAAAAATATATGTCGCAGAAAATGTACAGGGTGTTCGTACAACCGTAGAATATATCTGCCGACGTCAAGGTTATCCATCAACTTTATAAGTGCTTCAAAATGTCGATAGAAAATTATTTTAATATACATCTCTATTGCAAAATATTGATAGAAATAAACTTAAAACCAAAAATATCAGAAAAAATAATTTTAGAAAAAATTAGAATTTAATTTTTTTATTTCTTCTGTATAAATTCCGGTCAAATTTTCAAATATAAAATCCACAAGAACACAAATAGTAAAGAACAAACAAAAAGAATCTCGTTGAATCAAAATTTAATAAAAAAAATGAGAAGAAAGAATAAAGAAAACGAATTTAAGTAGCATTTAATATAATTATATAAAGCATGAAAACGAGTTTACAACTGATAACGAAAAATAAATCAAATTAAATTCAGATACTAAATTCGATTAAGATATAAACGTCATTTTGTAAAATGAGGGAGAAAATTTGAAGAAAACATATTTTAGGATCAACACGAAAGAAAAAAAGAAAAAACCCAATGATAATTAGCAAAATAATAATAATCAAGAGTAACAATATTTAATTTTACTTGGTTCATAACTTCATATATTTAGAATGTAAAAGATTAAAAAAATTATTCCGCAAGTTAATAAATTTTGAAAATTTTCGAATACACGTCTAAGGGTTTGAGAGTTCTCTACTGTAGATAACAAATTTTAAATATATCTTCAATGCCATCCTTGACAAACGAAAATTTTGTGGAAGTGTGACACTTTTAAGTTTAGTGTCCTTACAATGTTGCGTTATTCAAAATATTAAAAAGGATTTACTTTAAGGTTTAAACTTGAAGATTTTATAAAATTTTCTTTATTAAAAATTGTTTATTAACAAGTTTTTAAATTTTAAATATTTTTATTTGTAAATTAATTTGAATTGAGCACACCTCACTACACGATTCACTAATACGAATAAAACATTTTAAACTATTTGCATTAATACTTTAACTTTGAGTTAACACTTCCACCGTACAATTAAAAAACCTAGCAAGTCGAGTTACTAAAATTTAAATTGATGGATGTTTGTGGTTGCATATTCAAAATATATCACCTAAATTTTATAATGTATAATAATAAATTCAAAGGAATATTCGTCAAAAATAATAATAATAAGCAATATCTTCTTAATTTTTAATAATTCGACTTATTATAGGTTTTTTAATTATGTGCCAATGTCTCTCATACTAAAATGAATTTCAAACAGTAAAAACTTTTAAGGTAAAAAAAATAAGGCAACAAAAATTGGGTAGAGAAATAATAAAGAAGTTTAACGCATAAGTGATGGTTATAAGAGAGGACACTACAACTTATATATTTTATTATTAACATTTGCAGAAGAATAAAAACTAAATGTTATATAAAAAAAATAATATAAATAATTTTTTGAAAATTCAATTTAAAAAAAAATATCCGCGAAAGCAGTGTATATGTGCAATACTAGTTTAAGCTTGCGAAAACTGTGTACTTTCCACTCTCTGGAATGTTAGGATATTTGTTAAAATTTGTGAAAAATATAATATTACCGCATAGACAATATTGATGTTCTAGTAAAAATTTATTTCACAATATTGGAAATAAATATGAAGTGTTGAAACATATTTTATAATTGCAGTTTAATAAAAGGTGAAAAAAAAATAAAAATCTAGATGGTATATAAATATAACATCATGGAGATGTTTTCAGTCATATTTTTGCAATTTTTGCACATAACTTTTTAGGCGTGAGTACCTTGCTTGTAAATTTTTAAAATGTTAAAATCTAAAAGTATTTGATACCCTTATAAAAATTTTATTACTTTTAACATTAAATTTACAATTAAAAAATAGCAGTACGCTATTGTACAGATTACTCGTATAATTTTGAGTTTAGCAGATTTGTACGATAATTTTAAATGACATAAGTCTTATTTCTTCTCTTAAAAGTCCCAATGTTTCCAACAGTCCGTTGGGAACAGGCACACCAATATTAAATTATTGTTACTACTCGCAACCAAAGTATTTCCGGACAAATGACAAATTCCCATAGGATCTTCTTTTTGATCGTCATTTTATGATCAACATTGGATATTACATGGGATACAGCCATAAAATGAATAGTAGATTAAAGAAATCATCATTCCTAATTTTTTTTTATTTATAGAAAGAAGTACAAAGGAAGGATAAAGATTGCTTTCAAAATGAGACTCTGATCGACCTCTGTAGGTGAAATATCTAAGTAGTTAAATCGATGTTAACAAAGGTTACTGTAGTCAAAAATATTTTACAGATATCCTGCAAACTGCCAAAATGTGACTTAGGTTGTTTCTGAAATAAGCGATTCCTTCCAAAGGAAAAATCGATTTCTAGTAAACTTGCAAATCACTCGCTAGAAGGTGCTTCTTTAATTTATTATTGGTTGGTATAAAAGCATTTACAGGTTTTCGCGCAAAAAATAAATTTTGTAACAATAAAATGTACTTAAAATATTTAGGTTTAATTATTTCTTTATTATTAATCAGTTTAAATACATTAATATTTTAATTAAACAATTAGTACGATTTTGTCAATTTTTCAATCATTACGTGATAAAAAAATAAAACTTTTATTGTAAAACATTATATAAGTAGTAATAATATTATATTAATAATATAATTAATGTTATGATAATATTTTTTATAATAAGATTCAAATTTTACATGTTAAGTTAACGTTACAAATTTAATTCCATAACTTACCTATGATAACAAACTATAATAGTGAATCTGAAATCAGATTCAATTCAATCATTCAATTAAATAGTTGTTTTTGTCTTTATCATAAGTAAGTTACGGAATTAAATTTAACATTAGAATTAATTTAATATGTAAAATTTAAATTTTATTATAAATATTAGAATATTTATAATAATATATTAGAATATATAATATATAATATATTAGAATATTTATAATTATATTATAATTATAATTTATAATTCATTTTAAAATTTTTAATTGAACAAGTTAATTAAACATTCATATCAAATTTTTAGCATAAACCAAAAAATGCACAAAACACTTTTTCGAAAACTAAAATGTTTAAGTTATCACAATATATAAATACACTGCGTATGTATATTATCGCAAACGTTTTCACCATACTATGGCATCATCAGGCAATGAACTAGAAGGAGAAAGGAGAAAAATCTGTATTTATCGACAAAATGCAAAAGAAAAGTGGAGGGGGTAAGAGGAGGAGGTAATTTTTAAAAAAGTAATTATGTGTGAATTTACTAGAGCGTGGTGTAAATTTAATACAAAAGAGAAAAAAGAAAAAAAGGGGGTAAAAAATGTAAGTAGATGTGAGGTAAGCTAGAAGGGGGGGGGAGGAAGTATTATTTATTAAAAATGTTTAGTAGGGGTGAGTTATTTAAATCAGATTGACTATTAAGCAATGAAGATGAATATTTTAATTTATTAATTTCCATAGCTTCCAAAAATTCCAGTTTTTTACTTTTTTGTGCAACGTGTAAAATTTCGTATCCCCCTTGTTTATGGTTAGTGTCTATTAGGTGTTTCGCGAAAGTCGATTTTCCATCTGCAAGTCTGTGGGATCGAGTGTGTTCATCAAAACGTGTTTTAAAAGATCTACCGGTATGACCAATGTATTTTTGAGAGCACTCACAAGTGAGCTCATAAACCCCTGATTTAGTTAACATGTCTGATTTTGATTTTGCGTTATTAATAAATTTGTTGAGTTTATTATCTGTTTTAAAAGCAATGTTATAATTGTTATTTTTTAAATATTTTACAATTTTGTTTGATTTGTTACCGAGAAAAGTAATGACATTGAAGTTCGCGTTAGTTTTTTTAAAAATATTGGGATATATTGAGTTCCATAGAATTTTTTTTTTGTTTTTTTTTTGTTTAATTTGGCGTAATAAGTTTGAAGTGTTCAACTTTTCTATTTTTTTTTGGCATTTGTTTTCGAGTTTCGCTGTTTTTGTTTACGACGTTTTGACTTGAATATTTTATTCCATCTATTAACTTCACATTTGGTGTGTATCTTCAGCATATATTGCTTGATAGATACTTATTTTTAAATTATGAAAAATAAATTTTTTTTGTCAAACAGCCGTTAGAATACCGAATAATAATAATTTAGTAATTTTCAAGGTACGAATTATATTAAAGCAACATAATGCTGTAGGTACACAAGTTGAAATTAATCGGCTAAATAGAACTTGAGATATTATGTGAACCACTTCCTAAAAATGTATGTAAAAATTTATATATTGTGATAACTTAAACATTTTAGTTTTCGAAAAAGTGTTTTGTGCATTTTTTGGTTTATGCTAAAAATTTGATTAATTATGATTATATGATTAATATCGAGTTACACTACTTAAACCACTTATCTATTGATTAATTAAACATTAATAACATTTAATATTTATCATTAAACTTTCAGGGAAGTTAAATGTTATTAATGTTTAATTTATTTGTTCAATTAAAAACTTATTGGTTTATTATATTTTACAAGTTAATAATTTATATTTTAATTTTTAGCGTTATAATATGCTAACATTAAACCCAACAGAACAAATTGATAATCCAAATGTAATTATTTTTGCGTATGTTCTTAAAAACAAATCTATTGACTTCAATTTTTAGCTTTTTGTTTTTATGTATTATTTACTTTTGGATTCAAGAAATAAACTGTTGAAAATTTAAATCTATAGATTATTAAATGCCATGTTAACGCGGTTTTTAAAATTCAGCATATTGACCAAAAATTGTGCTTCTAAAAATTCTACATCTTTTACAGTTGTAATTCAGAAAGCATCAATTGTGGCGCAGATTCTTCACAGCTTTAGCAAACATTCTTATTTAAAAATAACATTGATAAATAATCGCAAAGCAAATTATTTGCTATGAGGTGTGAAGACTATAAATAAATAATAAATGTCTACTTTGAATTGAAATTGAACTTTTCTGAATTACATATGAAACATATGTAACCATAGACCCGTAGCCAGAAGAGGGGACACGTGCCCCTCACCCGAAATGTTCAAAAGAAAAAATTCTTTAAAAGTAAAAAATTTGAATTTTGAAAATAAACTAGGTATATTTTAAAGAGGAGGTATGCCTAGTAATTCTTGAAAAAGAATTCAATTTCTGGAAACAAAAATAGTTAAATGTGAACGATTTGTCAAATAATTTATTAGATACATACATACAATTTATTAGATTACATAATGTTTTGAAGAATTTTTTTCCAATGTCAGAACTCTATTAAAAATATCTACAATATTAACTTTCGGCTAAACTTATATTTAAGAAATTCTATTGACGAAGAAAGGCTAAACGGTCTACCACACAACTAGCACTGCAACCCACAGTGAGTTTTGGCTAACCACTTCAATTTATGAAGGGTTTTACAAAGCATATTACCTCGGTGGTTTGCCATTACCCGCCGAGGGAGGACGGCTAGAAATTAAAGTTCTTGCTCCACTCGGGCTCGAACCAAGGATCTCCGCTTGGTAGTTGAAGCACTTAAGCATCAAACCGTAACCGTCCTCAATATATTCTTAAGCGGTCTACCGCTTAAGAATATTCATAGGAATATAAATTTTGATTCCGTTATTATAATAAATAATAAATAAAAAAAGGCGCTTAACTTTTTATGCAATGTTTATTTTAAATAAAAATAAATTAAATAATAAATAATGAGTTAATTTTACAAAACAATTTTTAATAAATTTAGAAAAATAAAATACTGAAAAAATTTATTTGTAATAATAAAAATTCCTGGAATGGAAATCTTCGAAAATTTTACTTTCTACAAGTGCCTCCTCCAAAATGAAATTCTGGTTACGGGCCTGGGTGTAACCGATAGCCCTATTATATAGTTTGAATTGAGATTTATGTAGTATTTCAAACAACCAAGGAAACCCATAGTTTTCATGAAGCCGGAGAATCAATAGAATAAGCATCAAAGCACCATTTTCATCTTTCAACTGAACATAGCATCGAATGTGTTGACTTTTTAGTGTAAATTTAATGTATTCATAACTTTTTATAAAACGTAAAATTATCTACATAGGTACTACATTTTAAGACTTTATTGCCTAAAATGAGTTGTTATGAATTAAATTGGGTTAAAAATGTAAAAAATTCTAGGTTTTATTTATTTTTTTTGAAAACTTTATAATTTATGAACGAAACGTTTTACAAAGAAATTTGCGCTTCTTTTTGAATGGAAAAGTTAGCGCGTTACTAATTTAGTTTAGTTAAGTATTTTTTTAAATACACTGCATTAATTACTCTTGAAAATCTAAAATAGTGAAGAAAATAAAATAAAAATGTACAAAATAAACAAATAACAAAGAGCAATTTTGAATTTTAAAGTGTTTAAAATTTTTAATCTTTTATTAGTTAAATTTAAAATAACAATAATGAGTAATATGGTTGAGCTAAGGATTATTATAATCTATTAGCTAGATTGATTTCTAACTAAGCAATATTGTAAAACGACATCGGCTGTCATAACCGTGTTTAGAATTATTAAAGAAAAAACATATTATAGCAAGAAAATGTATTAAATTTAAAAATGCATTAACTAATGACATGTTTTGATCTTATTCACGGTTTTATTCTCTCGTCTCATCAGATTCATACTGAGAAATGAAAATATAAAATTAAACTTATACCATTTTTTCAAACGATCACGAAATTGCCAATGTAAACCTACCTGACAAAAAATGCGTATTTGCGGTGATATAATGTTAGATTATCTGACTACTGTTAATACACCCTATTATTGTATTAATATCAACTAATAAGGTATTTAAAAATTTATTAAAAATTAAAAAACTTGTCAAGGACAGGAATAAAAATTAGCTTGATTTTACTTAAGTGTGTGTAAATCAGACTTTATAAAAACTTTGGATTAATTCGAAAAGGAAGTTGTCTGCCTCTCGAATTCACTAAAAAAATTATATCCTTAAATGTTTATAAAATTTGCATTTTCACATAAACGGAACGAACTCAGTTATGGTAATATAATAACTCTCATGTTTTTTATTTAGAACGTGATGAGCGATAATGAAAAATATTTCTGGCATTCTTCAGACTTTATTATTATTTTCTCCTTAAAGTATACATTACGTCTTGAGAAAATATTTGAAGAAATTCATTTTGCCAGACGATCCAAATTAGATCACAAATAAACATTTGTATTTTTCATTTGATTACAAAGTTAAAATTATAATGTAAGAATCTCATAAATTTAATAATGGAATACAAATTGAAATGTGTATCGTGTACTGAAACTACATTTTCTTACATTTAAATGATAAAATATTCGGATTATAAAAAGAATTTAAAGAACTTTATAACTACATCAAGCAAATAACAACAATTTTCATTAATACACGAATAAGTATTGTAGTGTCCGCACTAAGTGATTAAAATGGGTTGCGAACTTAGCAATAAGATAACTGTATTTGCAACTAGAAGAACAAAACAAAGCAAAACTCTATTTTAACATTTTTATTACCAGTGTGTGTTTTATGTTTGTGTATTCTTTATTTTGATTTCAGTATGTTTAATATTTTATGTTTGTCTAGTTAGTAAGTTATTTGTTTTTAGATTTTAATTTTATTATTTTTATGTTTGTATCATGACTCACCAAATGCCGACAACAGCCAAAATTTAAATAATGAAAAATCTAGATTTGAAAATAAAAGGACATTAAAGTACAACCAATGAAAAGCAGATACATTGCAAAGAATATCCAAGGGGATAGAAGAATCAATAAAAAAAAGAGAGTCAGAATAATTTGAGCAGATTTGTTTGTCTAAGAGGCATACAAAAAAATTGAATAGAGGTTTATTCGTGTGAAGAATATTGTTTAAAGTGGAAGAAGAGTTGGTAATAAAAATAATTGTTTTTTGGATTGAAGATATGCAGAGAGCAGTAGAAGAAAGAGAAAATAATCGAGCAGACAAAGCTGTTCAAAAGAGTTGAAGATAAGAAGGTCGCATGTTATTTGTGCGCAATATTATTTCAAAAGAAGATAACGTTGGCTTTTCAACAGAAAAGCTGGGGTCGGATATTTGCGTGAGTTTTGCTTTTGTTAATATTTGTTTCCTATTTTATAAAATTTTTAAGTTGCAAATAAAAATAAAAATATCCAACAGTTATTTTATTGTCTTATTTGTAACAATTTTCGCATTCGAGAACCTACGTATCTCAGGACGAGATAGAAATTTTGTATGCACAGGCGCGCATAAGGTCGCAGCAGTATATATAAATTGGTCAAGGTAAATTATGAAAAACGGAAATTTACAATTTCAAAATATAATCAGATAGATACTAGTTCTCTCACAGTACATAATTTATGAACCCAAAGCGTAATAAGGCTACCGCAAAAGCAGCGTCTTATGTATTCGAAAACATAGATCGAAATATATGGTTACATGTAAAAAACCTTGTGATCCATGTTTTCGGCTACTATCTGCATATATTTATGTCTTATGCTGTAGGCGCTTCTTCTGCTATAGCCTCACATTACTCTTTTGATAAGTATTTAGAGAAAAGTATTTATCTTTGATATATCAAGAGTAATCTAACTGTTAACGTGAGACTTTTGTAAAAAATGCAAGAATTTGCGATGTAGCATGAAGCGACATGCAGCATCAAGAATAAAATTTAATTTGATTATTTCAGTTAAAAGCTAGTTAATTTATTTCTGAATTTATATTAAAATATTAATTTTATTTATTATTTTTAAATTAAACACTTCTTTAATTATGTTTATCTTTAGTTTCTTACTAAAAAAATATACTTTTTTAATTAAATTATTCTTCTTTAAAATTACTTTTCTTGTTTTCTGGTATGAATATGTTTACTTATACAACAGTATGCAGAAAAGCTTAGTTATTGTTTATTTAGTACTCTACTTATTGGTCATATCAAATTTTTAGCATAAAAATGCATTTTTTGGTTTATGCTAAAAATTTGATATGATTAATATCGAGTTACACTACTTAAACCACTTATCTATTGACTACTTATTGGTACTTGAGACAAAAACATAAAAAGTCAATCTTTTATCACTTTTTTGATTAACGCTGTTATCTTTTTCTGTGGCTGAGTTTACAACTGAAAACATTATATTGGTTAATAAAAAAATTAAATCAATTAAAACAAAAAACATTCGAAATAAAATGCATATTTTGTCTCACTTAGTACCACCTTTTTTTATTGTTTTTTTCTGAAAAACAATACAAAAAGTTTACTTTAATGTGCAAAATTGTGAAATGTTTCAACAGTATTTTAGTGTCAAGGCGCTAAAATAAAGATAATTTTAATTTGATATAATAATTAGCACTGTTTTACATTTTCAGAAAATATGAAAAACGACAAAAACAAAACACATAAAAAACCACAAGAAAGTTTATGGCAAACCTGCTACAAAAAGTTAAATATGAGCTTCTAATAAAGCAAACAATACTATTTTTATGATGACTTTATTTTCAACAATTTTTTTACTAATATTAACTTTTAAGAAATATTTAAATTTAAGTACGTTTAATTCCAACGGCCGTTAAAGTGTTACTTTGGTGCCGACCGTCACGGGCAGTAAATTTAAATACAAATTTAATAACTATTTTTTTACGATTTAGAAAAAAATACATGCTTTATGCAAATGTATGCAAATGCTTATTATACATACAATGCAAATGTATTTTTTATGACTCGTCCCTACTATCCTCGGCTCTGCTCGTTGGTCAACCAAACAGTAAATTTTGCTTTTATTATACTCTTTCACAATTTTCTTGCAATTTTTGTTTAAATGCAAAATTGATAGTAATTTTGAAATGCTGCCATATTGAATTATCAACTACCTGCTTAAATTTTTTTAAATTATAAGTATTTTTTTTTCATAAAAAATTGATCGTGATCATAATTCCTTGATTAATTTCTTGAATTAATAATTGTAGAAAACTAACTTTTTTAAACTAAAATATAGAAGTTTTTGATTCAACTACCATGAGATTAGCACCACACCCTGTCGATGAGAACTTTTAAGTGTGTACTCAGAAATTCAACCTCGATCGATGGTAAAAGTTTCATATTTTTATAGTTGGAATTAGACCGCAATCTCGCTACTACTGTAGTTTAAATATTGTCGTGGTTTTGAGCCAGAAAAATTGTAATTTGTTTTTATTTAAAATATTATGTTGAAGTTTATTTTTATTTAATTATTTATTTATACCATATTGTACATAGAAATTTTTGTTAAATTATTTGTTTTGTAAACAAAGTTGGCAACGTGGAGGTAGAGAGGGAAAAGAAGACTGCATGCCAGGTTAACGTGCTAGAGCGGGCGTGCTTCGCTACGCTCGCACAAATTTGATTAATTTTGATTGATTTTAATAATAAAAACTTGTTTTTTATTGAGTGAAGTGTTAAGAGATAAGAAGATTTGGAAGTTTTTGGTTGTTCGTAAAGTTGCTTCAGAACGAATTTATAATTAAGCGAGTCCAGGTTTGATACACACGTGCAAGTTACGGTATCACATTGCAAGATAAAATTAAAGCAATAAAATTCACCACATTTGAATTGAATTTAAAAATTTAAAAACAAAATTTTAACGATAGTATTACATTTTAAAAAATATTAATAGGTAGAGTCTGGTGCTCTAATAAAGATATATGCACTCCAGCGAAAATTTTTCTTGAGAAGATGAATTTTTTACATTTCGGATGGCTGGGAGCATGGCAATATATTGTTGTGAATTTTTGTGACAAGGGTTCATTTTCAGGTTAATAATTAGTAATCGCTTCACCTTGAAAGAAGCAATCTTTGAAGTGAAATAAGCAGAATCTAAGCACAATTTTTGTGAAAAGTAAATTTGGTCTGTGACGGAGATTTTTCGTAAATTTTCAAAGATAAACTTCTTTTGCAGCGTAGATTCGTTCCTGAAATTAAACTACGATTATTTGGAAAGTCTAGATTTTTCACATTTTTGTGATAGGACGCCACCGCCATCTTGAATATTGAATAGCTAAGTTTTAAATGTCATATTACTTATCTAAACTGCAAAAATTTTATAAGTGTGAATAATCACAATACACGTAGAATTTTGTGAAGATTGCAGCGAGCGTTATTGGAAATTATTAGGAAGCTAAATTAATATTTCAACAGTAGCGAGCGAGACACATGTTTTCTATGTATTGCACTATATATAAGCTGCACAATCCAACTGCCGATCACAGTAGACGACAACGAGAACAAGATCTTACTGAGTCAGTAACAATTATAAAATTTAAAGTGAATTTATTTGATTTTTCTGAACATTTAATTGATTTATTTTGTACAATTTGTCTACACAATTACACTAAATATATTATTGTTATTTAGTTAAATATATTTAATATATTTAAACGATAAATGTGCATCTGAGTTTACGAATTCACATAAACACTAAAATTTAAATCTGCTAAAGGTGAAATTGTCGCCAAATAAAACAACATTTTTCAAAAATAAATTTAATTTAATTTGCCTTAAAAACAGCATTTTTCTTTTAACCGACAATAGTTATTTGTCACAGGAATCGACTTCTGGAGAAGAGCTCAATGCTCTCTGATTACAAACGCTAGCCGAGGTAAACTTTTTGTTTAGTAAAGGGTTTATTCTTATTAATAAGGAGAATTCCGCTACAATATTTAGATTATACTACAATCACTGTACAATCCCGTGAAGGGATTTTAAAAACGATTGTACTCTTATATAATATTATTATAAAAATTATTTGAAGTATAAAAAAAATGAAATTGTTTTAAATATATAATAAATTAATATTTGATAGATAATTTTGATCGGAAATCTTTCTTTTCTTCCGCTATGCCGAGTTGCCCTATACTACGCGTTACTACGACGTTGTTACACTATATTGCATTGTATTGCAAAAACACACTGTTAAAGTTTAGAATAATTCTAAACTTTAACGTATTAATAAAGTAAAAAGTAACTTTTTACTAATTAAAACTGAATTTAATATTTCTATCTCTAACTAACATGTTTCCATAAAAAAATCTTAGTTTTCTTGGTCTAAGGTTTCGGAGGTGGTTTATTCAACTCCTGTTCTTCATTTACTTAACCAAATTTTCCTTGTCGCTTTTTATTATAAATTCAAATTTATTTCGGTTTTTATCTTGATTATTTTTTATTAAGTGTGTTTCCATACCATGTTTTTTATAAATATCCACTCTTTGGAAAATAGTCCATTCTCCATCCTCTTTTCACACTTTATCTTCCACAATAAATGCAATTTAAATCTTGTCTTCACGTTTCAAAATTTTGACTTATTTTCTTGTCCTTCCAACCTTAAATTTTATTTTAAAAATTTTTTATATTTCCATTACATCTTTTTAATTTTTGAGATTTTGTCCTTCACATTTTTATAAAGTTGTTATAACTTGTTTTTATAGATTCAAATTTTCCATTTAATTTTTTTATAAGTGATCTATAATTATGTAAGTTTGCAATTTTTTATCATTGCCAATTTCTTTAATTTGTTTTCATCAATTAATTTTATTTTCTTATGTTACAATGCTTTATATTGCAATTTATTGTGTTACATTGCAGTATATTGTATTGCTGAGTGTTGCATTGCTACGCAATTTATATCTCCGATCGTAAAATTAAAGTCAAAACTACTTGTTTGCGATTGCTTTAAGAATAGTTTGAGTAAGTTATACAACATACTCTTAAATTGCATGTAGAAATATGAAATTAGTATAGGCGTTGCTGGCTTATTGCTACTTGAGGTGTCTATCTTAATCTATTTACTAATTTATAATCAAATTTGCAAAGTAATTTTCGTTGTTAAAAATAAAATTCTCCTGGCGAACGTTAGTTCCGTTGTTCTTATAAAACCAAAGACTCTTGTGCATTGTTCACGAGACTTTTCGTTTCGCCCACGCTCGCGAAAACAAATAACAAAAAGAAATGTAAAAAATTCGTACATCAAATTGTAAATGACGTATTTTCTGACAAAAATTTGCTACAAGATAGAAATGGCCATTGACTTCTAAATAAATTTATAAGATAATAATATAATACTCGTTTAAATTCAATGCATTATTCAATTTAGCAGGAGTTTTAGAATTAATCAAGTCGTTTTTTCTTTAAATCAGGTAAAGTACATTTCAAGTTTCAAGGTTTACTGCAAACACTGAATCTCATATGAAAGAATTTGAATTTTTGTAAGAAAATAGATATTGAGTTAATTAAAAACATCGTTGATTCAGAAAATCTATGACAGGATCTATTACTAGTCGTAAATTAATTCTTAATCTGGTTCTCTATTTAGTATTGTAATTAATATAATATTTAAAATACCATTAAATAATCTTAAAATGAACAAGTTAATTAAACGATTTTTAATAATTTCTTTTTATTATTAAGCTTTCAACGTTGGTGAACGTCTTCATCAGAATATTTTAACACAATGTTTATAAGTTTATATGGAAACCGAATAAGATATTATTAAATTAATTAAATTAGTATTAAAATATTCTGATGAAGACGTTCACCAACGTTGAAAGCTTAATAATAAAAAAATATATTAAAAATCGTTTAATTAACTTATTCATTTTAAGATTATTTAATTATATTTCACAAGTTAAAAAATTAATTTATTAAATATTTAAAATATCAACATTTTTATGAACATTTTGTACAATGTACTACCAACTGCAGTCAGTCACGGTTATAATTGCAATTTCTAGGAGGCATTTTTGAAATTTGTAGCATTATTAAAAATAACCAAACTATTGAAAAATATACTGGTATTTTATAATGACATTTGTTTAAAGAGCTACAAAAAAATGTTGATTTGTGGACGCTATTACTCCCCCACCCCGTTATGACCTCCTTGACTGTAATATTCTACATGTGAAGCTAAATCGTGAAAAGTAAATAATCTAAATTATTAAACATTCTATGAAAGTAATTAAATTTTCCTAGTTAAATATCATGTAGCCAATAAAATGTGTTGAATAACCCTTAAATATCTTGAAGTTGAACTTTTATCCACTCAGAATATTACTTCAAACTACTCATACTTTATTATAAACCACACTACTATCAGTACTATCCTATGAAGATTCTGTTATTTATTATCTAAACAAGTAAACCAAGTTGATTGTTTAAATTTCCAATTTAAGTAAACAACATGAAAATTTAATTTTAGTTTTGAAGTGCAGCAAATTGGAGTTTGTAAATGAGAAATTCAATTATCGATGTTGAGTTAGTAAATAAATTACAATTAATTTTACATGGGCAATTTTTGAAATTGCTTACTCTATAAACAGATAGCTCAATTATTTCATTTATCAATTTTTTTTGAAAATGTTACAATAAAATTGATAGCATTTTTATATCGTAGACAAACTTACAAAACCTACACGTTATTCGATAAAGGAGAAAGGGTCGTGAGGTAACATTCAGTGCTTTTGCGTATTAGGAAGAATCCTGGCTATATACATTCTGCCGCATCAGGACACTTTTCAGTAGCTTTAAGCTCGTCGCAAGCACAAAATGCGTTCGAAAATTGTTTGGATTGGAATTATTTCATTTTTGTCATTTGCAAGCACACTTCCGGCTTCAATTGTAGAAGATGTTAAAGCTAGCGAACTTAAAACCAACAAAGGTATACTTTTAGACTATACATTAATTTAGTTGATAATACATTAAAAATAATTTGCTTGATTGCAAATTCATATCCTAATAACTAAAATTGAAAAATATGTGGTTACTTTATTTTATTACTTAATACGCAATATATAAATTCAAGGATTAAAATAAAATTTTGATGTTTTCATAATTTTGCCGTTAACTGTTGCATCAAGCAGTAATTTTTTCATTGGATGTCATAAATGTTGAGAAACGAAATGTATGTAATTTAATTTTGTCTAACCGAATGAACATTGTTAATATACATAGGAATCATTTTGGCACAACAAATTACCAGCTTTCAGAAATAATTTCAGTTGAGCTTTATAAATTTAGTTAAAAATTTACAAGCTCAGTAAACGTAATAAAATTTAATATATTTAATAAGTTTTTCGAAAGAATTTCAGTGTTTTCATGAGTACTAATTTATTAATATATTTTTAACTTTATTCTGGAAAACTTTTCTAAATCGATAAAATTGTTAACAATTAAGAACATACAATTTGAACAAAGGCATATAAATTTTAATTAAATTTAACGTACACAAAATAAAATGAACATTTTTTACAGTTAAACGAGCTCACAGCGAAACCGTTGATAATTCAAGAATCCCTATGGCTTATTTCAACAATCCCACAGCTATTAAGAGAGGTAAGGAGCAAAGTAATGGTTTGTCACTAAATTGATTTGGTTGTTGTAATATTTTGTCATTGCTAGTTTTGCAATTTATTCCCCAATATGTTAAAAATCAAAATTATGTAAAAAATAATCACATTACGCAATTTCTTTATTTAAGGAATGAATCCTACTGTAGGAAGTTGGGAGAGCAAAGAAAGCTTATTGAATTTATCCCCATCACTATATTCGTCAGATGATAATCAGTTTGATGATGATAAATCATTGCTAGATTATGAAAAGGGTTATCGCTATGGAACAAATAAGGAAAAGCTAGATAAGGACCTGGAAAATGCCGTTTTAAAATCAGAGTTATATGGAGATCCTGCTTATTACAATCAATACAGATACCTCGATGAACGCTCCGAAGACAAGAAAAGAAAACGAAGAGCAATTAAAAATTTAAGGTAGGTGTAACTTACGAGTCAATTAACTTGTTTTAGTTTTTTTTTAAATTAATTAAAACGATATCGATAATGAAGGAGCTTAAAATGCAATTTTGCTGATGATTCTGCAAGATGCTATCTAACAAATTGGCATTTATTGTTTGAATAATTACTAAAGATAAGAAATAAATTTTCTAACAAAATATTAATTAACAAACTAAATCTTATTTTGCCGAAGTGTATAGTCTTTGCAACAGAAATAAATTTAAATTTTCGGAAGAACTTACTTTAGGGAAGGCGTACGTTAACATTAAACTTGGAAAATAACGGCCAAGTTTTAATAACGAAACAAATTGAATTTTATCGACAAATTGCTTATGTTATTAAAAGTTTATTTTTCGAATACTTCTATATCAGAATATCGACGAATAAGCACGTTTTACCCAATTTATAAAATACTTTTACAAACATTTCAAACATCGTCATGCTAAAACAAGTTGAACAAGCTAAAGATAATCTAACTCGAAATTAATCTTTCTTGGTAGGATTTTAACTACTTGATAAAAGAAGAAGTTCAAGTTTTTAAGTCAATATCGCGCTTGTAAGGATTAAAATAAACCAAGCCCAAGTAATGTCTTAGTTATGTTTTTGCCCAGTCTACCGAATACCAGAAAATGGAAGCTTTAAAAAACACTTTTTTTTAACTTATTAATTGCGTCTTGTTCAGCTTACTTCAAGATCGTTTATTTCACATAAGTGCTTCTGACAAGATAAGTAAAAAATGTAAACTTTCAAGCAAAAAATTAACTTTTACTTGTTCTAATTCAAGAATATAACAAAAAGAGGCAACAATTTTATTTAGAAAACTCTCCGAATGATAAATTTACCAAGTAGCAAATACATCATCTATGTTTCTTTTGTCATTTTTAAGTGCATACCAACAAGTGGTCTATTAACTTATCTGAACTTCCATTATATTTCTGAAAATTAGATGCAAAGCTTTTTGGAACGACATTTCTTCTTAATTTTTGGGGGAAACATAATCAATTTATTTGTAGTTTGGGAAATAAAACTATAATTGCTATCAAGTTTTAATGTACTTTAAACATTCAACCTGTTGTTTTAACCATAAGTGCCTGCTTAAGACAAATTAATAATTTGGTTATCTCTTGTATCGAACATTTTGATAAAATTTATATTTACATAATGATTACACCTGCCAGCATGCTGTCATATTAGAAAAAGTTTGCTAAACAACAGGGGAGATTTAATAGAGAGAAATTTACATAATAATTATAATTAATTAATTGTAAATTACACAAATTTTAGGCGTCGACTGTAGCAATTCGAAAATCGTACAATAGATTAAGGCGCCACAATATTTTATATTGCCCCGTGGCTCAATGAAATAATAAGTTGAAATCTCATTGGCATTAATAAATAATAAAAGTATAAAAGTAATAATAAAATAATAATTAAACTTATATAAGGGTATTTAACTGGTACATTGAGTACACACTAGCTTCTCATTTGACCAAAAGTAATTAGTTAAACGTAGTCAAATGTAAACTTAGACGCATTTATATTATCTGTTAAAATGTTATTAACTACATAAGAAATTATTTACAAACTAATTCTGGGGGATCTCAGAACTTAAAATGATCCATTAAGATAAATCTACTGCAATATGAAAACTAAATTTACATAATATTTACCAACTAGACGTCCATATTGTGTAAATAGATTCCTCTGAAACTCAATTATAATTAATCAATTCATTGTAAAACACCATCTGTGCCCTTTATTGTGTGATTTTAAAAAATCACTTAAATTCAAACATTCAATTTCAATTATCTCGTAATTGTATTTTTATACAAATAATCAGAAGCTCTTGTCAGATTATGTGAACCAAATATTGACTTTACTTTGCAAACAATTTCTTGCACATTTGCTACCTTTAGTTTTTAATTTAAAATCAGAGTTTCTAGAAAAAAGTGCACAAGTTCTTTGGGTTCTACGCTCCTCCAAAGTTTCTACATCAAATTCGTAGATATAATTTAGAAGTTAACAACTTTTACGTTAATTTAAAAAAATCTCAATTAAAATAACCTTTACATCAAACTTAACTTTTTATTTGTACGAAGTGAACAATTGGCTTTGTTTTTCTTTTTCCATATGAACGTTCTACCTTGGAAAATTCCACAACCAGAGAATATATTATTTAAAATTAAATGTACATTTTAATTGGCTAATTAAAATTGGCAGTAAGATATAGGATACTTTCTGAGACTATACAATTTTAACATTTCTTTATAATTCAGCAATCATTAATAATAAATATGGATTAAGAGAAATTTGGGACTTAATTTTCCACTGTCATTTGTTTTCAAGTTATCGATTTTATCAAATGTCAACCCATTAATTTATTTTTATTTTAGTACTATATTCGTTAATTATGATCCAAATTATCAACTTTTTTACTTTTAATACACAATGCAATTTTAATACACTCCAAAAAAATATTTTCGAGCCCAAAACAATCGAAATTGAGTAGAAAACCTAAAATCTTTCTGTTTTATATTATTTAAAAATTAAAAATAAATCATTTTTTATTAAAATAAAAAAAAATATATATAAAATTAGTTCTAGAATGTGTCTCGGGTTTGAGTTTTCTATGTACAATACTGATATAGTTAAAATTGAATTTCACTACCTAAACCACCTATCCATCGATTAAAATAATTACATACCATGTCTACATCAAATATCAAATATTTTAGAAAACATTCAAAATAATGAAGTAATACAGTAAAATATTAGTATATGAATAATGCAGAATAATATAAAAGACAACCCCTAACTAAACGCTTCGACAAGGATTTTGAGGTAAGATAAACCTGGTATTCGATTCACTTCAAAACCTAATAAAAATTTCAGAACCAAATTTAGTACATTACTACTTTAATAATTTCATTATTCTTTTAATTTTTTTTTAATCTTTTTTACAAATAGTTAATGTTAAAATTTCAGTTTCAGGCTATTTTTAATTATTTTTTGCTCGAAGATTTTCTTTTAATTGTCTGTATTCATAATTTTTTTTGCTGTCATTTAGAGACAATTAAATGATACACTAAATAAAAGCTAAACAGAATTTTTTTAGAAATGTCATCAAGTATTATAAAAAGACTATAGTTCTGCTTTGTATATAAATAGGGATAATAGGGATATTAAAAATATATCACGTTGAGACATAATAATCCATACAACTCTAACAATAATAGTACAAACTTAACTTCTTTGTACATAATTATTACTAACTTTTAGTAAAGATAAACATTTTTATTTATAAATTTTATATTATAATATTATTATTATTACTATAGATTAGAATTACGTACAAAACTCATTCATTCGCTCATTTATTTATTCACTCGGTAACATTTATTAAACAACAAAAAAAAACAACACTCTGATTGGTCGACTTTTTTTACCAATTTAATAAAAAATATGGTTATCAAATAGAGTTCTACATTCATAGAGCTTTTTGAATTTTACACCAATCGGGTTGGTTACTTACAATTATGTACAAAACTTACTTCTTTACTCCCTTGGTAACCTTTTGCCAACCAGAAAAACCAAACAAACCAACGCAAACGAAATATATTTATTGTCGTGTTACAAATTTTACCGCCTCTGCATTGTTAATTGTAAATTTGTTTGGATAATTTTAAAATTTGTATTAGTAGTGGGAAAACTTGAGAAAGGTAGAACTTGGCGAAAGGTAGAGTTAGACTGAAGCTTTTTTGCCAAACATGGCCGCCGCAGCGGTTGTTCAAGTTTTTGGTTCCGAAAATTTTGAGTATAATTTGTTCAAAGTAGATTTGAAATTGTTAATTTTATTTTTAAATAATATCTAAGAGAATGTATTTTTTGTCGAAAGTGGCTGCATCCAAGAATTTTGATTTTGTGAGTTGTTGATTTTCGCTTTATTCTTATTATTAAAGAAAATTTATTTGTGGATGAACGATTTTTTTTTATTGGATATAATTATTTTTATGAGATATTAAGTTTATTGGGAGTTGAAAATAATTTATCGAAGCAACGACAAAATTTTAGGTAAAATGTCAACATCGGCAGCAAGATATCGCTATTCTCAGTTTAAAAATTTTGATCGCTGCAATAATTTATGCAAACAATTTTGGATTTTATAAATATATTGTAGTGTTTCAAAAGGATTCGTACCTACCCTGTATATTTGATGAAAATTTTATTTAAATAATTTTAAGTTGTAAGATTGTAGAATTGGACAGGTGGGAGCGAATCGACGAAGATATAGGCTTTTTGCCGACGAGCCGCGCGAGAGAACGAGCGGGCCGATTTTTGGCTTGTTAATTTTTGACTCAAGTGAGTTATATTTTGAGAATTGTTATTTTTTGAGATTGTGATAATTATTTTTGAATGAATAAAGTGAATTTTTGTGCGTTCACATGATTGCGTATTTTTTTGGAATCATTTTGATATTTGGATTTTGGATCTTTTTTTTATAAGTGGTTATTGAGCGGTAGCAAATTGATTTGGTCGATAAATTAGAAGAAAAGCATTTGAAATTAAAAATTGAATTTGAATTGTTTAAAATTGGAAAATTTTAAATTTGTATTTGATCGAACGAATGTCTAGATTGATAAGCCGACAATTTGGATAAGGCAAATCAAACTTCGTGCCTAGCGAATAAAATTAAGATTTTATTTTTATTTTGTACGTTGAATTAAATTGGAATTAATAATTATATTATTTCAAATTTGGAGAGGCTGGATTCATCGCAATATATATATAGGATTTTATATAGCTTGACTGACATTGCTTTGAAGTGCAAAATTGAAATCGTAATTTGAGTTCTCGAGCAAGTATAAAAATTTAAAAGTTTAAAATAATTTCGATTGAAAGATTAAATTCTGGTATTAACATATCAAATTTTTAGCATAAACCAAAAAATGCACAAAACACTTTTTCGAAAACTAAAATGTTTAAGTTATCACAATATATAAATACACCGTATGTATATTATCGCAAACGTTTTCACCATACTATGGTATCATCAGGCGATGAACTGATGATGTGTTTTGTGCATTTTTTGGTTTATGCTAAAAATTTGATATGATTAATATCGAGTTACACTACTTAAACCACTTATCTATTGATTATCTGGTATTAACATTTTTTTTAACAAACATTGAACCTACTACCGTGAGAGAATTTTCTGCAACCGTAATCAAGAGTTACTCGTGGTGGAACATGAGAAATAAAATAAAATGGCAACACTAAATTATATATGGTGCCGGTCTGCAGCTTTCTGCCCATCAACAAATTTTGTCGTTGCTCTAACAAAATATTATTAACTATTTTAAATTTTTTACCAAATCCAATTAATTTTGAATTATTATTCCAATTTCTTATCAAATTTCTTCTTTTCATTTTGTTATTTTAATAAACATCCGGAACTTCCGTTTTACTTTATTTTTTCAAACAATCCAAGTTTTCCAAACTCATACCATTCAATTTCAATTTTTGGCACACCTTTAAGTCAATTACAACAACTTCTTATACGAAAACTACATTTAATTATCAAAAATTTTAACTTTTAATTAAACTCAGTGGACTCACAAAATTTATGCGTTCACTGGGTCGAACATTTTTGGTAAAAAGCCCATCCTCTCACCTTATTACTAACCTTATTATTTTAAAACAAATATGTTTAAGTTAAACATAAATTTTCTTATAAAATAATTTTTAAACCAAAAAAAGTCAAGATTGTAGTGATCTTTAATAAAAATACTACCGCTCTTTACTTATCCACGGCGTAGCTCATTAAGGCGGAGACAAATAACTCTTCTCAGGGTGGTCTGTTCAAAGTTCATAAAAAAATATTAACACTAATTCGTCTTCAAAAACTTGCAATCGAAATTATTTTAAATTTTAAGAATTTTATATTCGCCTCGACGATCGAACTTATTACGATTTCAATTTATCAATCTAAATGTGATATCGCCATACGTTGGCTCTCTTTAAATTAAAAATTTATTACTTTTATTACTTTTGACCAAAAATTACTTTTAAACAATATTCAAATTACAATATTCAAAAATTTGCAATCTCAAACAACTACTATTCAAAAATTTACGGAGTCAAAAATCTGCTCAACTGCTCTGACGGCCATCTTTGGCAAAAAAACCCACTCTTCTCAAACTTCTGCCAAGCTTACATATTACAAAATTATCAAAATTTAAAAATAAAATTGAAAAATTTACGAACTACTGTAGCGGCGGTCAAAGTTATTTCGTAACACGACAATATATATGGCGACTGATCGAGTTGCATACTAATTAAATTTCACTGTATCTACACATTGGGAAGTCAGCGCGACCTACAGTTATAAAAATAAATGTTCAGATTACATTGCGTACAAAGCTATGTCTTGTACATTTTGTATTTTGTATACAATGTTAAAGTAAATAAAGGTCATGATTATATTGATTTCCTACAATTAATTTAGAATTAAATAATTTAGAATACAATATAGAGACTGTTATTGTCCTCGTAGTTATCACGATTAACAATTAACACACAAGTAGCCGATTTGATTATTGAGAAAGCTTAGCATTCTTACGGCCATTTGCGTACTCGAAGAGAAGTAAAGTCGTTAATCCACACTATTCGCTATGAGAATGCCTTGTAGTAGAGTGAACTAAATCTAGAAATATTTTCATTGTATATATTGTAGTGGTATTCTCTTTTTGTAAAAGAAGATTCTTTGGTACTTTAAAAAGTTTACCTCGGCTAGCTTTTAATGTCAGAAAGTATTGTGATCCGTCAGGAGTGAGTTCTCGTAATAATTCTCAACTACCGCTGAGAGAAAAATCATGTAAAAATTGTTGTTTTCAAAACCAAATTTCACTTTTAAATTAAATTAATTTTCTACCTCTCCTAAGGTTTGAACTTGCGACATTCTATTATCAAATCGACGCTTATCTATCACGCTACACTTGGTCGTTACAAATTGTAATTTTAATTTTCAATTTAATTTTAAAGCAAACTATTCTTTCAACAATCCAAAAATTATTCCAAACTGGTAATAAAAAGAATATCTCTCACCAAAAATAATCTTTAATCAATAATAAAATTTTAAATTATAAATCACAAAAATTAATTAATCTCTAGCTGCGGTCATATCCGACCAAAATACTTCCAACAATTCACAGAGTCAACGCAATTTAAAAACTTTCATTTGCAAAATAATATTTGCATCCCACTTTCACAAAAATACAAAAAGTATCCCAAGAGCCAAAAAGCGCACAACCTGCTCGTGCGGCTACTCTTGGCAAAAGGCTTTGAATTTCCTGTCTTTGGTCCCCACCTAGCAAATTTTACAAAGTTGCAACTTTAGTCGCAATACAAAAATTTTACTAAAATCACTTTGAAACACCACAATATACGATTTTTGCGATATAAACGGGATATTTTGGATACATATTTGCATGCATATTTCGACAATTTTAAGTTGCATATAATCCGTTCTCTAACTAACCATAGAAATATAACCGTTCGAGTTTGACGTTTTGTGACAGCAGTCTTGTCGTTTTCACATTTAATTCTCAAAGCTGTCACCATGGGCGCTACAATCCGTATTCGTATCCCTTTTTTTTCCGATTTACGTAGCGAATACAGTTGTTACAAATGTTTCTTTGAATAAAAAAACAGTTTGTTTAAATAATTTTTTTTTCATAATACAAATTTTCTGCAATTAAAATAAGCTATTTTGGATTTAAATTAAGAAATTTTAAATTGAACAAGTTAATTAAACATTAATAACATTTAATATTTTTATTGAGCTTACATCAAACTTTATTCATTAGAATACCTTCGCTGCAAGCTCTCTGCAAATATTAAATGCTACTAATTTTTAATTAACTTGTTCAATTTAAAACTTCTTAATTTAAATTTAAACTTAGTTTAAACTTTTTAATTTAAAATATTTCACAAAATAATTTATGTATTAAATTATTTTTGGTCAAACAAAACTTTATTTTGTTTTTTACCAAGGTAAGTTTAGTTACTTTAGTTAATTTCTTTTTTTGATTAAAACCAATTTTTGGTTTTGGAATCGTTATTGCTGCCAACAAATTGCAACGGAACTGAATTAGAAAATCGTGAAAATAACTTTGAACAATTTGAACCTCAAAAGCTGTTGTCAATTCGCAAATTTTAAAAAGAGTCTTGATTAGTGAAAATGATCAAATTAGTAATCGTAGCAAAAAGATTAAATTGAAGCATACTTTACCTGGTCCGGAACACCAACCACTTTTGACAAAAGAGTGTAAAAATTTGGATTTATAGAATTATATTACAGAATTATATAATGTTACCGAAAGTAGTTTTAAAATAAGTAAAATATCCAAGTGTTTAGTGTTTATCGCAGCAAATTCTTAAATACGCATAATTATAATACTCAATTAAGAAGAGACTGCAGAAGAACTAGTATGTACGGCAGATGGCGTCACATAAATTTAAAAAATTACTAATAAGATATAGTATTATAAGTTAAAATAAAATCATAATAAAAGAAGTAAATAAAATTAATTGTGAAGCCTCAAAAACTTTCCGCTTCAATATCGTACGTTTTTTGATATTTCCCAACTAAGGAAACCATGTTTTATCCAAATGTGAAAAAACAAATGTCAAGCATAAAAGAAATGACACATGAAAGAGTAGGGTTGCTGTGCTCGAAGATTTTCTGTAAAATCCTTCCTGAAATGTTTTATCAAATTTATTATATAATGTTATGTTGAACTTATTAAAAAATTGAAATGTTAAAGTATAATTTGAAGTTAATAACTATTGACAGAAGATTGATAGAAAATTGATTTTAATTTAAAAAAATATTAAAAATATTAGAATAAAATTTAAATTTGGTTAACAGATGATTGATAAAATAATATTATATCAATCTTATATCAATAATAGGTACCTATAGTTATCAACTTCCATTTTTATTTAGCAATTTAATATTTTAACAATTTGAAAGGTAATGCACTAATACACCAGGAAAGTCAGCTAAATTTTAACAATTTTTTATATTTACATAGCAATGTAGCAAATGGAATACAAAATTTGTTTAAACGTCTTTATTGTAGTATAAAACAAACAAAGAAAATCCCTTCTCAAAGATGGTGTTCCTAGACTTGAACAATTTTTCTTGCAATTTATGGCATAAAACAAAATACTAAAAATATTTTATTATAATATAAAATTAAATGTCACAGGCGGCATTTGACCGACCTGACCTCTTAGTGTTTGAATGATGTGGAAACTACTTCTTATGCGGGATTGTTGATTAGTGTAATTCATGTTTTCAATACAATTTATTCAGAATAAAAATGTTTTTTTTATTTAAATTAATGATTTTTACACTATACTTTTAGACATTGTGAAAAAAACGACATACAGGGTTGGAAATAGAGGCATTCGATCTAGAATTTGCATCATATAGCCTTTTTGCTTGATATTTATGCTTAGAAGATTTCTGATTATAAACTTTCCGTGAGAAAGCTTTATAAATTATAAACATATTGGGCGAAGTGGCATCATAGTTTCATAACTAGTGTAACGTTATTCTCCTATTGGTTACAGAAACCCTTTTTGTCTCTACTGATGACAATAGTGGATAGGCTAGCTCTTGGGTTTTTACCCACTGTCGAAGAAGCTGGGTAGCTTTACAGCTTCGTGAGTCCTTTAAAAGAATGGTGGCTACGTAAAATAAAAGGAGAATTTGTTTGGGCGCCAGCTGAGAAATGAAACGACTTTACAAATTCTTGTCGCTTCATTAGCTCAACAAAAAATAATAAATGATAAATAAAATAGGACTCGCACAAAACTAGATTTCCAAAATGTCAAATAATTATTATTCAAATTAAATATTTATCAACAAGAAAAGAATTGACGTGATACCGCTACAGGACGGTTCACTAAAGAAAAATTCCTCCTTTGTCCTGATCTGCATACGAAGCGAGCGGATGACTTAAATTACCTTAGTATTTCCTAAGGATAAACATATAAAGGTAATCAAGTCAAATCCAAGCAACTGAGGTCACTTGCAAAAATGGTTGTAAAAGAAATAAAATTTTCTGTTATCAGAAAATACCAAAATTATTCGTTCAACGTAATTTATGAACTTAGTTTATATCACATAAAATTTGTTTGCCAGATGTGAATTTACAATCGACATTTGTAAAATTTTATATTAACCAAAAACAAATATTTCTCATTTGAGAATTCCAAAAAGTAAATCAATGGTAGAATCAATTAAAATGTGACTCACCTAATTCACTAAATTTCACTTTAAAACTAAAATTATGTTTTCCAAATCACCAATTACTGCTTTTGCGGTTTTGATCTATCACGTTCTTAAACGACAATCTTGGATCGTCGTCGATGACCTTCTTCACCAACCACACAAAACCGCAGCATTTTCAAAATTGAAAAGCTAGCAACGCCATCTTTTAAATTAAAATAAAACAATATTTACAGAAATCCAAATAATCACTAAACTAAAATTAAACAAATTCAAAGAAACAAAAAAATGTAACAATTAATTGTTACACTAGGTCTATTATTTTGATGAGGCTGAAAGAAACTTATAGCGAGCACAAAATAATAGCGCAACGAGATATTTATATTCGTAATAATTATTTAACAAAATTAGTAATTTAAATAATACTACTAATTTCTATTGAAATTTTCTTTTTTTTCATTAAAATATTTATTGCAGTTAATTAATTTTGAGGAATTATTGTGATTTTATGAAGCTAATTTTTTATAATTTAAAAATTTTCTTTTTAATAGATATGTATAACATATTACATAGCATAAAAAAAAGGCTTTTGCCTTAAAGTTTGTAGCAGATCTAGTTAAAATTTTAAAACTTTATGTTCGAGAGATTAAGTAATAGTTAATGTGGAATGAGCTAGCCCCGAAGTGAAGCGTTGCAAAGCTGCTCAAATAAAATAATTAGGAAATTCTAAAAAAATAAAAATAAAGTGTAATTTAAAATTTAAGGTTGAACGTGAAAGGATAAGAGGACAAAAGTGAATCAGAAGCTCTAAAGTAAAGCAGTTGTTGAAAGAAAAGAGAAGAAAAGAAAGCATAAATTAAAAATTATAATAAAAGAATCGGAAAATCTTGAAATATAAAGTCAAATTTTTAAATATTAACAGTAAAAAAACTTGAATTTTCTATTTACCATATAGAAACTAACGCTTCAAAATAAAAAAAAACTGGATCCTTTAGAGAATTTTAAATCTTCCATGTAAATTTAAACTCCTTACATGAGCACATAAATGTAATGCGATTAGCGCGACTCAGATGCACGGCGAACGTTCAAATTTTTACATTTATTTATTAATTTAGTAAATTTAAAATGCAAATTCTCACTGCTTAATTTTTCTCCTATTATAACTTTGCTTAATCTAAACCTTATCTTTTCTCAAAATAACTACCGTTTTTCTATTAAATTTTACTTTTTTTATCCAAAAATATACCTAACCCTTCAACCAATCCATAAACTTCTTATCAAAAAAACTCACTTTTTATTCTCAAAATTATAAACTTTTTATAAAATTCAGCAGACTCTCAAAATTACACATCCGCTGCGTCGGCCATTTTAGGTAAAAATTAGATAAAAAATTGTTTACAACAAAAAAATTTTACTTACATTTAATATAACCGTTTAAAGTTGAAATGCGTCACAATTTATTAAAATTATTTACATTAAATGAAAAGAGCGCAATATATTTCTGTGACATCCTATATTATGAATGCGTATCTTACAAAAATTTTTAAAATATTCAGTTTATTTAAATATTTAATCTAATTTTTAAACCAATTATTAATTATTCTAATTAACACATTTTAATTTCAATTATTCTTAAATCTATCACTATTTCTTCCATTATTTAATATTTAGAACCATTCTTAACCTCATATAAAATTTTTTGGCAAAACCAAAAAATGCACAAATACTTTTTAGAACTAAAATGTTTTAAGTTAACACAATATAAATACTCCGTATGTACATATATTATCGCAAACGTTTTCACCATACTATGGCATCATCAGGCGATGAACTATGTATAATAATATACATACGGTGTATTTATATTGTAGAAAATTAACCTAAAAAATAAATTTTTCCAAAATTCATTTCTTGTGTATTCAAATATTCTTAGTCCAAATCTGTTAAATGTTAATTTGTTGTTCTTATTGATTTTTTAAATATTATTTTTATATGTAAGTAGGTATTCTTTACTTAACAGTTGAAATTCATTATTTTAACTTTTTGTTAAGTTTGTTTATTTTATTTATATTGTGTTAACTTAAAACATTTTAGTTCTTAAAAGTGTTTGAACATTTTTGGTTTTTCTAAAACATCTGATATGTTTAATATCGAGTTACACTACCTAAACCACTTATCTATTGATTATTCTTAACCTATTTAAAATATTTTTTTACGGCCGACAGGGATTATCTCCTCAATATCAATATTTTTAAAACTTTCAATACTGAGCATTTAAATAAAATTTTAAAAACAAAAACCGTCTTCATACAAAAATACCAAGTAATATTTTATATTATATTATTATATTATATTATTTCATAATTTTCGCTATTTTCAATTTGTTATACGAACTAGTAGCAGATGTTTAAATAAAAATATTAAATAAAAGTTATTGAAATAAATTTTTTATTTTATATGTATGTAATACCATAATACTAACTTTTATAATAAAACTTGCACAATTTTCAAACTGTCACAAAGGAAACTGAAATATGAAACAATCATAATATTTAAATAGTATATCACATCATCGTGTGCATATTATAATACTATACATTTTTTGTATAGTACCATCAAAATAATGGACGAGTTTCACTAGTCACAGATTTTTAAAATAACATATGAACCTAAAATTTTGATCAAAATGATATATAATTATTTGTATAATTGGTTGGTCTCAAAACTCACCCTAAGATTTAAAAAAAATTTTTGAAATTTTGAAATAAACAAGAAATTAAATTCTGAAAAAATTATACTATAGAAAATGATAAAAATTACTAAAAATTAAAAAATCCTGTAACATAATATAAAAGCTTTTATTTCACGTTTATTTGCGATCATCAGTTATGTATAACAGTAAAAATAAAAAGAACTAAGAGCAAATATAACAAACAAAATTGAAAAAAAATTTTAAAATTAATAAATTAAATAATGTGCTTACCAAATAACCTAACTAAAACCACGTGATGTGTCTAAATAAAACTTTAGGTAGTTAAATAAAAATGAATCCTAATCTCCTTACAAAGGAGGGGTTGAAGCAGAGACTACAATGCCATCTATAACTTCGAAAATTAAATTTGAAAGAAAATTTCAAATTTTACCACGTTTTTGTACCTAAAGCACGTTACTATAAAATAGAAAATAACTTAAAAAAGTTTTTAGAATTTTTTAAGTATTTATGTGGTATTTAGTAGTATGTGATGTTAAAATATTTGCATGAATATTTGCATGCATATTTCAACATCACATACTACTAAATACAACAAATGTAAATACTTAAAAAATTCTAAAAACTTTTTTAAGTTATTTTCTATTTTATAAAAAAATTATTCCTGTATAAATTTTAAGGCTTTATTCAAAATTCATATTATTAAATCATAGTTTTACAATTATTAAAAATTACAACAAAATGTTTTAAACTAATTTTCAATAGGCAAAAACATTCTTTATGAAAAATCAGTATTAATTTATTGTAGATGTTGCACAAACACCATTACATCGCCAAGGCTAAAGCAGATCGATAATCTTTTCTAGATTCCAAAATTATTCTTTAGGTATTATACCAAACATAAAATCTATGATATTAAGATCTATCATTTTTATCTTGTTTAGTTTTTGTTTTGTAAGGTATAAAGTTGAAAATGTATTTAGATTACTGGTATGCACAATAGCTAACACATTTAATACCTAGTAAATTTCTAGTTGTATTATAGCTTTTTATTAAATGCAAATGACAAATAAGAAAAACCATTAAATGATATCGTTTTACGTTAGCATTCTTTAGAATATTACAATTATAGTACTTTTTAACTTTTTCAACAAATTTTCGGCTGGAATCAGACGTTTCAAAAGTTGATTTTTTTAAAATTGGCTGATGTGGATAAAAATACTTAGAACATAAAGAATACTTTATTTGAATTGCTCCTTGGAGAATAGTTTTCAAGATTGAAATCAAATTTGATATATTCTAAGGAATACAGTTTTATTATTGAGACAGACGACAAATTGAGCAAACTAAATTATTATAAAAATAAAAATATAGTTAGTAACATAAGTTATTTGGTCATCTAAATTTATTATTTTCATCAGTGTTTTTTTGCTGTTTAAAAATACTATGAATATTTAAAGGTTTTTTTGATGCGTCTAACGTTTTCTAGCTTAGGTGTATCGAGGTCACTTTTTGAGTAAATTCTTCCAATGTTTTTCATAATTTTTTCAAAAACTAGATTTAGAATAACCTATTCATCGATTTCTATACCCACATAAAATTTTTTTTTGAAAACCCATCAAATTTTTTTAAAACGTGAGATTTTTATATGCAAAATTCAGATTTTTTTCTTCGTTTTTATTGGGCTTTCTAAGTCGCAAGTTCCCAAGTGGTTAGTGGACAGTAAACTCTTCAAAATTGGAATAAATTAGATAAAATATTCAAGAAATATGTTTTCAGAAAATGTTCAGACAGGTCAACCTTATTTTATTAAATACACTTTTTTTTGTTATCGACATTTTTAATGTGATTTTTTAGTTGCGACTTGTTCAAAGTAAAACAGTTTTGAATTTTAGCTGATCAAAACTCAAAAATTAGACATCAAACTTATTACCAAACAATATTTTCATCAGTCTCGTAAAAAAAGCAATACAACTACCAGACACACTAACTTGCTACGGTCTACCTCGTTTTGCGGAAGTTGTTAATACTTACTCAGGGTCGTGGGTTCAATAAAAATATTGCTTATTTGCCTTCTTGGCAAATGGAAACTAATATGCCATTATAAAAATATTTGTTCCGATTCAAATTTATAATGGTAAAGTGAAATTTTCATGATACTGGTCCCCAGCTGTCCGGCTTATCAAACTGCGTTGTCGTTCATTTAACAAATGTTTTTCCAAATTTTAAATAAATTTAAATAAATTATATCCAATTAAGTAAAAAATCAAACGATCGTCCAAAATAAACCCTTTTTAATTAGTCAAAAAAAAATTACCAACTTACAATTATGTAAAAAAATTTTTCACTGTGAAATCTGATCAAAACTTCTTCAAATCAAATTCAACTACAATGATATTAAAAAAAATTCACAATTTCAAAAGTATTCGCATAAAATTACACTCAAATTTTATCGGCGCCAAATTCAGAATTTCGCTCCGTCCGACAGTTTAGCTAAAAAGACCCACTCTAACTCTTCTTCCTGCTCACCTCAACTTTACCACCTTAAAATTTAAACTTTACAATTCAAAAAATTATTATCAAAAATTTCAAACAAATAAAAACTAAACCATCAGGGACGGTCAAATCACTTCGTAACACGACCACAGATAAAATATTTTTTTTAGTCGCGATAGAGCCGGGTTCTTGAACGCCCGAACCTTTGTTCGATCAAACACATCAAACATAGATAGTTACGGTATTGGCCATGTCGCGATTAAGTGGGTAGTTAAGTTTTAAAAGATCAAACTGGATCTGTTGTTAGGGCAAAAATTCAGAAAACGTGAAAAACTCTAACGATTTGAGTCTTGGGTTCTATTCTTGAGTTTATTCGACTTGATTTGCATTAATGAATTATTATGTTTGAACCTATCCCAGAGCGTGAATACTTCATTTGTATGCAAAAGTGATGTATTTTCCTATGCAAATCAAGTCGTGTGAGCTCGAGAATAAGGCTTCTAATAATAAATCGAAAACAAATAGCAGTTTTCTTCTATTTATGACAGATTTGCGAATTATTTTCAACAGTGATCTTAATGATCCGAAACCACTGTTAATATTAGCAGCATATTAATAATTATTTTACATCAAATACAATTTACTAGGCTTATCCTAGATATGCATGTAAATCTATTTTCTATTATAGATAAAGGCAAAAAGACAGAAATTAAGATAGCTAAATTCGTGGTTTTTACGTATATTTAGATACTATTACGAATTTGAAAAAATGTATTATTATAAAATTACGGACATGCTAAATCTACAATTTTATAAACAAATTATGCTATGTTACAAATTACATAATATCCGATTATGTTATTGGCTTTTCTTGATCTGTCTTCAGTACCATAGTCAAACTAGGAAATTTCTACTTGAAACATTGCATTGCATTGTTATGTAGGATTCCCAGAAACTCCGTCCATCAATGATACTTTATGTTATGAGTAAATTACCTACAACAAGAAAAAATGGGTTTTAGTGCTATACAACGGCTATACACAGTACTACAACAGAAAAATATGGCATTATCTTGTACGTCGCAAATTGAAATTCTCAAACTTGCGCAAGACTCTTTTTTATTTATTATGTAAAACTTAAGGAGTTTCTTCAAAATTAAATCATCTCTTGTTTTATGTGATTTTCTTGCTAATCTCATTAGCTAATGCTAAATCTTTGCCATTTGTCTTAAAATCTTAAAATGGTCTAGTTTGTTAATTTTTTATATATGTACATATTGCATACAATTTTTACTTGAAACCGGTCTTTTTATCTTCAATTTTAGTTTTAGTTAACTTATCTGTTAGATAATTAAATACGTAACCAACCACAGTTAGGTCAATAATTATTATCTAGCAAGTATCAGAAAAGTTTTAAAGCAATTACTCGAAAACTATACGGCTCATTTACACAACAATTTACAACAACAACAACACAACTAACACACTTGCAAATGTACATTTAACTATTTATTAAAAATTTATAATACCTAGAGGTAAATATTAAGCATGTATAACAAAATTATCATACCTATTTATATTGTAGTCTAGTAGTTCTACATTTCTTAATTTGTTTAGTTATTTACCCTAAATTGGTATATTTTATGCCACGTAACAGAAAATATCTAATTTCAATTCGTAACAAATCGTTCGATCTCTCTAAACGCGGACGTTCTTGAACATTGTAAAAATTGATTTTATTTTCAGATATAAATATTTTGATCGAATGCCTCGAGATAAGGTCAAACACTATTTTTTTAATTTTATGAGTATTTTTGTATAAAAACAACTCATAGAATCCATGTTGGTTCAATTGATTTATCATTATCTCTAACTACGAGGATCAGAGCACAATATTTTCTTATGGTCGATTTATACTCAACATTTAACATTTATCATTTAACATTTAACACTTAACATTTATCATTTACATTTAACATTTAAGGGTCCCGATACATACTGAGCCCATTTAATATTTAACATTTAGCACGTGCTGACAGTTTTTCGATATTTGACATCAGTAAATCTTGGTGAAATTTTTATTTGTGTGAATATCGGTTTGTTTTATGTAATGAGAAAAGTACAAGATATTGCTGTGGTAACGAATTACTACTATTAATACTAAAAAATACGCGCAAAATACACGGTAAATTTTCGCGCGCAGTTAGACTTGCGCAGTGTGACCAAATTTCTTAAATGTTAAATGATAGATGAAAGTTGGTTATCTCTTAAATGATAAGTGATAAATGTTAAATGTTAAATGAGGAGTATAAATGCTTATACACAATTCCTATTGTTTATCTTCTTAAATGATAAATGTTAAATGTTAAGTGTTAAATGATAAATGTTAAATGTTGAGTATAAATCGACCATTAGTTGAATTTTGTTTCAATTCTCTACACATTTTTTCGTATCTGAGAAATTAAGCTTTCAAGAAACGGCTTTCCTTATTTCAAGATAAAACGTAGAACAATAATTACGCTAACAATTTGTTACAAAGATATCGGGTGTATTTTTATTATAATAATTCTAATTTGCATAGTAAACAAAGGGTAAGCCGCCCTCTATTGTTTTTAAGAAAACTAATTAAGTTGATATAATTTGAATAAAATAATTAAAATTTTCTATAATAAGAACTCAGAACTGAAAATAATTAATTTTCAAATAATTATAAATTTTCAAATCATTAAACTAATGGTAATTTAATGATTTTGGAATATATTTTTACGTCAAACTTTTATTTGGCTGGAGCTAAGCAAACCTGTAATTAAACTTTTAGAACTTTCGTAAATGACTTCCGTGGATCACCGCTAAAGGATAAAATCCACGATTAAAACCGTGTATCCTAATCAACGTCAGTGCCTTCAGAACAAACAAACCTAATTTAAAGCCCCGTTACTTCTACAAAGAAACCAGGGGATAATTTTACATCCATCAATTGATTGAAAAAAACAATTTAGATGGTACTTCATTACCAATTTTTATTTGCTGTGGGCGGCTTGAATTATTGGTTTTGTTTTATTAGATTACGTAAATATTATTTCAATAATTTGGTTAAAACTTTCACGTAAACCAACTTTAAATCTACGATTGTACCACCAACAGCAATAAATTGATGTTTCTTCTTATTTCAGTGCAATTTTTCAAAGTAACTTTCCGGTGTTCCTTAAAATTATACCTACCTACTTTTAGTAGGATTGCTTTTTTATATATTACTAGCAAAATTGTATAGCGCTTCTTGATTACCCAAAAAGCATAAAAAATGACGAATAAATTTAAAAACTTTTTATTTTGCAGACGTCTGCGTAATTTAATTTACATATTAATTTCTACTTTCAGTTAAAATTATGTAAATGGCGTAGATTATTAAACGCTGTCTACGTTTCTATTTTCCATAAAAGGATTTAATTTTAAAAAGCATTTCATCCTACAGGTGAATAAAAAAAAATGACGCCGAAGACGTCTGTTAAAATCAATGTAACAGGTGCGTCGTCGCGTGACTTCTGCGTTTCCATGCCGACGAGTGTCGCTACATTTTATCATAATATCGATTAGATTGTCGATATCTATCAATAATAATTTATTTGCCTTTTAATAGAACGATATATCTTCCATAATAGTTAGGTTATTAGATTCGCTTTAACTCTTTAAAAACCTCTTTGTCGTTAAAATTTCAACAAAAAATAAAATTGCTTAAGCTCCTGTCATTAGCAGTTTTTCAATTAACTCCTTCGTCAATGTACGCGTCGGGAAATTATTTTATAATTCCCAACCTTTTTTAAATAAATTTGATTACACTTTATGTATATTATTATTATTATTATTATTTTGTAGCTGCCTTTCTTTATTTATTCGTGGAAAACAAACTTTTTCTTTTGCTTAATTTAAATTTAGAAGCAATATGTTTTGTCGTAATTTCTCTCGCCTTGGTATGAAATTTTTCTTATTTTCTTAAGTGTCCCGGAAACTTAATTATCTTAGTTTTTGTTACTCGTCGTTTAATACGGCACTTTGGTGTAATTTAGTAATTGTGAATTTTTTTGTAGCAAATATAACAATCGTTACAAGCGAGATATTGAATTAACCCCAGAGGAGGTTTTGACTCTTTTAAATTTGTGGGAAAATAAATGGCACAACTCGCAAGATGATTACAAACCTACTTGGTATAGGTATGAGCCAAATTTAGATTTAGACGACAATGCCGATAATGAGGTAGAACAAGACGATGAAGATTGGTTAGATATTCCAGTCGTGTATCCACATGCATCCAATCGAATTAATAAATTACCTAACGAATTTGCTCAAGAAAATCCTAACTACATTTACGAAGACAAAAGGGGACAGTGGGGCAGATTTTCAGACAACAAGAAAAAACGATTTATGGTATCGCGAAAACGAAACGACCCAACTAGAGAATTAAGATATTTAAATGGACCAGCTTCGAGAAATGATTTTTACACGTTATCTCAACTTTTGGCAACTTCCAATGAACCGAATGTTCCTGTATATCATCGTATGGTTTTGTAAAGATTATAAGTTAAATTGACATATCTATTCAAATGTATCGAATGTCTATTTAATTTATAGAAAATAATATTGACGTTAAATGTGTTTTAAAAATTATATATCTACAAAATATAATTAAATGTATTTTATTAAAATATTATATAAGTATTATACATCAATCAGTCAGTATAATATAAGTACAAGGTTTTAAATGTTAAATTAATATTAATATGTACAATGTCATAAAAATAAACGTTATTGCATTCCATCTTATCAAAACTTGTTTCAAAGTAATAATTAAATACACTAAATCCTTAAATAAGAAAAAATTTAATAAAACCTATTATGTAGTCGCGTGTTCGTCGCCTTCTTCAATATCCAATTCATGAATAGAGACAAACTCGACATCTCCACACTGATCAAAAGTTTGCAATAAATCGGCCAAATCAAAATTTGAATGACGAAGAGCAACATCTTTAGCGGTCTTATTAAAAATATCCCGAAGATCTGGACAACAGCCTAATTTAAGTAGCATATAGCCCAATGGCATGTATCCCGATATTGCTACAAAATGCATAGCGTTTCTGTTGCTGATTGGTTCAATTACATTATAATCTATTCCATACGTTAGCAAAAGTTTTATAATTAATATCTGCATGTCGCTATGACACTGTAGTACACAATCTAAAAAAAATACATAAAATAATAAATGGCTAGAAATAATGTTGAGGTTAAATAATTGAATATCATTATGTTTAATATATGCTTAATTACATTATTACAATTCATTTTTAATTAATTCGTTGAAAAAATCAAGCGACATCTACGTTAGTAATTTATTACAGTTATTCTTTTCCATCTCAGGTATTGCTGAACTGTAGGTAATCTTTGTTGAATATATAGGTAATTATTTCAGATATGCTTTCAATTAGTACTTTGTGGCAGAAACATATATATTTAGAAATTTCACATAATAGTTATTTTACCCTCACGCAAGAATGCGGTGTAGTTATTGACATGTTCATTTAACTTTAGAACTTCATTTGGCTCTAACGTTAACAATGTAATTTTCCAGTTTATGTATTTCGTAAAATTTCTAAAATTTTAAATTATTTTCAGAAGTTCTTCAGAGGCTTAAAATAAATATTGTTCCTTTCAATTTAAATTTATTGGAAAATGTGATCTGAACGCTATTTTACTATTGATTAATTTGCTAAAAGCTCCAGTAGAATATTCTTATGCTTTAATTAAATTTCTAATTAGGTTAATGTAATGAAATCTTACGACATTCACTTTATAGTATTTTCAGCACTTACTTACACTTAACATGGCTCTTGCATTACTATTGTACGACATTTACTTTATTTGTAACTATAAAGACTTCTTTAAGCTCGACCAAGGAAACTATAAAATATCAGCTCACATAAGGGTAATGCGGCTTTCCTTTCAAGTTTTTACTTAGAACAACAAGCTTTGATTTTCAAAATTTTATTTAATAATGTATTTTCTTTAGTTCTATTCAACATTCTTTGTAGAATTAAAATGGTTTTATATTTGAAGAAATCCCTAAATAATTTTGTATACTGCGGAAGACGATGTTGATAGCCTGTTGGTCAAATATGATCATTTTTCCTTCATTGTTACTCTTTAGATAGTAAAATTGCTGATAGTACATTCCAATATGATACTTTATGTCAACACCTTTGAAGTTGTGGCTTCCAGATCCACTCAGACTCAGAGAGAATAAAGTTCTGTTTCGCCAATGCGAGCAAAATTTTGGGTGTAAATTAAATTTTATTTAATTTATCCTGAATACGAGTTTCATTATTACACGTCGATTGAGGACATTTACAAGAGAATCTAAAAAGTGCACCAGGATCTTTCGACTACTAATAACGACAAATATTAAAATGAATTATTTTATTTACCCAAAAATAATGGCATCCTCTTTGTTTGTATATTTGGATCCGCTCCATATAATAAAAGTAACTTTATCATGGGAATATATTCAATATCAACTGCAAGATGTAAAGGCGTATTTCCCATATAATCGATAACATTAATTTGTGCATTAAATTTGATCAATAATTTTGCCAATCTAATGTGTTTAGTTATAGCTACCAAATGAAGACATGTTTTATCGAAATTGTCAACCTGGTTAGGATTTGCTTCTTTTCCTAACAAAATCTTGACTGCTTCATATCTTTCAAAGATGCAAGCGATATGCAAAGGCGTAAATCCATATAAAGATATGGGATCAATTTTTATATGCGGACTATTAACTAACTTCAACAATAATAGAATATTTCCTTTTTCAGCCGCTATGTGCAACGCAGTAACGCCGTTTTCAGGATAACTATAATTCACGATCTCACCTCGGTGGTCAATATGGTTAGTAACTTCAGCAATATCTTCATTTTCAACTGCTGTTAAGAATCTTTTATTTTCATTATCTAGGACTAACAATATTGTTTAATTTATAATAATTTATTCTGCTCTCGCTTAATACTTACGTAGTGTTTTTCGACTTCCCCACTGTTTAAATATACCGCCCAAACCAGTTTTTCCAAAAATACTCATTATGATTTTTTAAATGTATTATTGAAATTAACTTATACTATTAATTAATTTTACTGTTAACTATTTGAATTACTTTTATTTACTTTCACGTTAAGATTCTGTAATATTAGACGTCATAAAAATTATTTGGTTTACTAGATCAAATATGAAAATTTAGTGTAAAAAATATAACCTTTCCAATTAAACTTAAAAGCATATTATCCAATTCCCACCCCATCCCATTAGGATCATCCCAACCTCTGTTCTGACTCCAACACCAATATTGCCCTTTAAGCAGACAACACAGCTATTATCTCCGAATCTTAAAAAAAAAATTAATTATTTACCTTCAAAGACACATCGAATTTTCAGGACTTACTTCCAAAAATTGAAACTAAAAATTAACCAGACCAATACCACGCTTAGGACGTTTACACACAAAACAGACAAACTTACCATAGTCCTAAAAATACACAATATGGACAATGCCATCGTCCAAATAAACGTGGTCAAATATGTTGTTGGAGTGACATTTGACGTAAAACTGACATTCAAAACACACGCTTAATAGACTGCTAAAATAAAAAATAATAAACCTCACGTATTTAATCCTTGATTTAAAATACTGGTTTTTGTAGAAATCCAACTTTCATGTTTAGTAAATTCCAGGATTTTCTAAAATTCATTCTTTTAAACAGTTTGTCATGCGTTTTTTATGTGCAACATTACGAGTATTGAAAAGTTGTGTAACAAAATTTTGAATTTTGTTAGATTTTTTTTTACTATACCTCGTATTTGTATTTTTAATTATATGAGAAGATTGCAAGCCAAGACGTTTTAGGCGCATGACGGGAGATAGGGAGGAAAAGGTGCGAGGAGATTAGAAAGGAGGCCCGATTTTTGATCGGCGAGAAAGTTGGTTTTTACTTTTGATTTTGGGGTAGTGATTGGTGATTTTTGTATAGTGAGAATTACTGGAGTTACCACCGCTCTTTCTTGCGAATTTACGCCAATTTCAAGGAAATTGTGTTTTTCTGGATTTTTTTCGCAATTGGGTTTTTTAAACACCTGTAAGATCAAGCGATAGCGACGACTCGGCAGCAGCAATAAGATAAGTTTTTAAGATAAGGTCTGCTGACGCTTTTTTGGTTTTTCTTGACCCTTAATGTATTATTTGACCTACCATTTTGTTCATAGGTTTTCCTGACAACAAACAATAAAAATAGTGTAGAGAACAAGAGTTCCGCAGTCACTACAAGAAAATTTACAGATAGTTTATTTATAAGTAAAGAATTCTATGCCAACTTGTATACGTCTAGAGCAGTGGTTTCCAAAGTGATCTATATCGACCCCCAGCGGTCGACGGCAATCTGCAAAGGTTCTATGTCAGCAAAAAAAAATTGGGGGTTTATGAGATGTAAATGGAGGTCAACGATAGTAGATCTTATTTAGTAGTAGTAGTAGTTACCTAACTGGTAGTTAGGCACTATTTCACAAACTATTATAGCACCTAATACGCCTCTGGGTTAAATTTAAATTAACCTCCTTTCCTCATACCTAACGAAAAGGAGTTTTAGCGCGTTTACCAATCTCCTAACAACAAAAAGAAACAGACTGAACGTCATTAACCGACAAGATTTCAGATTAAAGCTAACTAAATTGATGCCCAATATTGAAAATTTGTTAAAACAAAGCATCAGGTGTATCCTTCCCACTAAAAACATTAATTTTTTGCTTATATTTATTTTATGTAACGGATAATAAATTTTAATTTGTTTTATTTAAATTTGAAAAAATCAATACCAGTAAAAGTAGGAGGTCTACCCAAAACCGAAAAATATGGTAAATAATAATCTACGAGACAAAAAAGTTTGAGAACCACTGGTCTAGAGCCAGTAATCGATAGATATCCATCTGAAATTGCAAGGTTCATCAGAAAACTCGTCAGAATGAGAGAAAAATCACTCATAAAAGCCATCAAGCTACTAATAAATCAGTATTTAAAACTGGGAAAGGTACCAGCAAAATGGAAAACCACGAAAGTAATCCTCATACACAAAATGAGAGATATTCTTTTATATCAAAATGACTATTAGAAATTAGTGATCATTAAATTTGTAAACAATCATGTGTCATGTATCTCTACAAACAGCTTGTAACCAATTTTCTCAGATTGTGTTATTAAATTCATAAATATTAAGCCAAGTTAAAATTTTCAAATAAATCGGGTGCTCAAGAAAAGTAGTGCAGTAGACAGTTAGATGTTACTTGGAAATCAGTTCATACAAAAATCAACCTAAAAGTGGACGAAAACGTATAACATCTTATAGGTAAGACTGTTTCTTACGGAGATTATCTATACAAAAATAGCAGGATCACTACAAAAGACTTGGCTCATAACTAAATCCATCAGAACATAGTTAATATGTTTGCAAGAACAGTAAGCAAACGCCTAAAAGAAACTTTGATTGGACAAAAAATATAAAAATTATATCTGCGACGATTGAGCCAAAGTAATTTAGTCAGATGAATCAAATATTAAGGTAAGCTTTATTTATTGTTAAATAAATGTAGTATTTATTGAAAAATTATAATTTAAAAAACACATTTTCTACGTAAGAATTTTTTATTTTGCGGTTAAAATTTTATTGTTTTATCATTTTATAGTTCTGTTCAGTTTTTGTTATATTTTATATTTTACAATACATACTAAATACCACACAATCTACTTGAAATTTATTTTTAAGTTCCTTTATATTATATTTGAACGCAGTCGTTTTAGTCAAAAACGTGATAAAATTTAAAAATTTATTTTTTAGTAGGCTGCAGTGAACTCTTAAGTTAGAATGTTCCACAAAATAAATTATATAAGTTCAGAAACAATATTTCGGGTAGATAAAATCAATAATAATAAACTTGACATTTACAATTCTTGTTACGAAATAAAATCTCAAAGTTCTTTATTATTACTTATTCTTCTTCTTTTTATTTACTAAAGAACTAATATATATTTAAAAAATTTCAATAAAAAAAATAATAAAATATACTGTAAGTATAATTATCGCCATAATGCGTGTACATATTTTGGGTTTTCTACAATGTTAATACGGTTAATATCGAGTTTCAATACCCTAAACCACCTATCCATGAATTATTAGTACTTAAGTTTTATTGAAATTAGTTCCCAATATTTGTAATTACATATTATACAAACATGGTTATTTCTTATGAGTAATTCGAAAATCACTGTATTTATCTAACTCGGCAAACTATAAATTAATCAACAATAATTATTTTGAACCTTGGCAAGAGAGTGGGTAAAAGCTATCAACTTTAAGTAAGGTTAGTTATTTACAAACAGTTGCACGGTGTCTTTTACAAAGTTACTTGATCTATACAAACAACTCGAATAAATAGTAACAAAGAATTTATAAATAAGTTGTTTAAAATGTCAATTCGAAAAGTATCTAAAGAACTTCAAGAAAAGGCAGAAAAAGAGTTAAATGAAGTTCCCGGTCGAATTCCTGATGACTTAATCCATATTAAGGAATGGATAAAGAAACAACCACATCTTAGCTGCAGAACAGGTAAAATTTTCCAATTTAACTTTAAAATATGCACTTATTTAAATATTTTTAATATTTAACATAAAGCTATCGACCTAATTAACTTTAATTAAATTTAAAAATAAAACTTTGTAATATAAAGTATTATATAGCACTATAAATACCTACAGCACAATAACTTTTGTAAAATAATAATAACATCAATTAGTGTTTTCGTAAATTATTCAATTATTTTTGTTTTTTTTTAATTATGAATCTTTCACAAAGTATTACACAACTTCGTGTTAAAGAAATAACATAATTATTTGGCAATTTCAGCCTTGGATAGTTAATTATTGAGATGAAGTGAAAGTGATATTTTTAAAAGAATTAAATTACCAAATTTTATTTGTGTTTATGAATTTAATTTAACTGTACAAAATTTAGGTCATTAAATTGTAGCCAATTTAAAAAATTAGGAATTAAATAGGTTCTTTACACGCAATTCTTTAAAATCCTATAAAATTCAATTAAAACAGTTAACAAATTACTAGCGTAATTTTCGAATCTTTGAGTTGAAAGCAAAGGAAAATTGCCTCAAAAAATCAAATGCACGTGTGAAAAACCAAGAAAATAGTCTATCAATATGAAAATACAAGAATATTTATTAAAATAATTTCATGAAATACAATATTATTAAATTGAAATAGTACTAATATTGTAATAGTTTAATTAATTTAATATAAAAATTATTGAATTTGTGTGTTTTGAGTTTCATTTAATTTGTCAATTATTCTTAAAGGTTACAAATTCAATATATGAATGGTTTCTTCATTATTAGAAAATCATAAAATATGAAAAAAATTTATTTATATTCAAAATATAATAAAATATACGTAGTCAAAAAATTAAAAACAAAATGTCACTAAAATAATTAATAAAAACTCGTGACAAATCATTGATTTTAAAATAAAAAATCAATATTAAAAATGTATATTTTAAATTCATTTTTGCAAAATAAATTTTAATAATGATGAGTAATTATTCTTAAAATTGTTTGAAATCAATAGGTATAGGCTCTTGCTAAAAATTCTATGGCAAATTTTGATTAGAAAATAACACACAGTATAGCTTGTAAGGCAAATGTACTAGAGCAGTAGTGCCTTTTTGAATTTTCGAAGCAACTGTATTATTGTTATTTTGAATCAAAATAACTCACTTAAATCAAAGTGTGTAGATCTTCTTACACATTACAATTTTAAACTACCTTGAAATTTTATACATATATTTTGTTATTATTGTTTGATTACATAATATTATGTGCATCAAAATTGCACAGTAATTATATTCTGTTCTTATTATTACTGCAATATTGACAGTTTAGTAGTAAAAAGCTTTCTTGTTACTTAGTTTATATTTCTAAATATTACTGACAATATTTCGTAAGCAACCTGTTAAACATAACGAGAATAAATAGAAAAATAATTTAAAAACTGAAAATTTTAAGTATTTATTGTGGTATATTTTAGTAGTATGTTTAGTATCAAACTAAACAAATGTTAAAATAATGAATTTTAACTGTTCAGTAAAGAATACATACTTACATAGAAACTAAATATTTAACAAAAAACACCAAAAAATAACAATAATTCACATTTAACAGGTTAGAACTTAGAATATTTGAATAAACAAAAAATAAAATTCTAAAAAATTACGTTACTATAAAAATGATAAAAATATTAAAATTAAAAGTTTGTAATACGATATAAAGGCTCTCATTTCACAATTATTATTGATCATCAGTCGTATTTAACATAAGAAAAATTTAAAAATAATGAAAAGCAATAGAGAAAAATTGTGAAATAAGGGCCTTTATATTGTATTACAAACTTTTTATTTTAAAATTTTTATCATTTTTATAGTAACGTAATTTTTCAGAATTCTATTTCTTGTTTATTCAAATATTCTAAGTTCTAACTTGTTAAATGTGAATCATTGTAATTTTTTGGTGTTTTTTAAATATTATGTTTCTATGTAAGTATGTATTCTTTACTGAACAGTTAAAATTCATTATTTTAACATTTGTTTAGTTTGATTATTTATAACGAGAATATTTTTCTGTATTAATTTGTTTATTAGAGTTGAATTTTGTGTGTGATATTCTCGAGTTTTTTTCTGAAGTTATTTGTTTAACTATGATTACCAAAATAATGGTTCAAATCTGTCTCCGCTCTTCAGTACAATCTTATAAGTATCTATAATACACTTTTCGTTTTTCTTTAACCAATAAATACTCTATTTTGTTTACGCTTTTACCTCGAAACTCATTCAGGTACCTTTGTGTATATTTTTGCACTGTTAATGATTGATTTTTACTCGCTATGAAAAGGAACATTTCCATAGCCAAAGTCTATCAGAAATCTACCATTCTCGTTGATTTCTGTTAGTACACTAAAACTTCCTATTATTGGTTGAAATATTATTTCTTACCTATGTACTTTGGCATTCCATTCACTCATCACTGAATTCAGGTCATATTTAGGGATTTCGCCACATATTTTTTTAAACATGTTGTAATATTGTTTTTTAACCTTTTTATCTTGTTTCTCATTTGGGACATGTGCATTTACTGGTTATTTTCTTATATTTTCCCATCAATCATAATAGACAAATTCGATCGGATACTGCCTTAAAATTAATTACCATTTCTTTTTTTTTTCTCAAACAAAGACTATTCAAAGACAATTATTATAAAATAATAATAGTTAATAATAATAATAGTAAAGATCCGGAAGTTCAATATTTTTTATTATATTTGAAAATAAGATGTTAAGGTTATTAACATGTAATAATATTTTTTTATAAAATTAATTTTTATTTTATTTTTAATAGTTATTAACTATAACATTCAATTAAATAGTTTTTGAACTAATATGTAAGTTCTGAATTAAATTTTATTTCAATTTCATGTAACATGTAAAAATTAATTTTATAAAAAAAATTATTTGAAAATAATATCAAGACAAAACTATTTATTATTTTTTTATATATCAACCACATTTTAATAATTCGACTTACTAGGTTCTTCATATTGCTGATAAGTATTGCTATTTCTTTTATTTCCTTTTAGTTCAATTAAATTTTATATAATATTATTATCATTATAATTATTAGTATTATTTTATTCTCTATTTCAATATAATATACAATATTATAACAAAAATTAAAACGTTTATTTTATTCTAAAGGGCTAATACAAATATTTACAGATACGGTTTATAACAATAAAACAACTACTACTACACTAGGATTAACACTAAACTAATTTACACTATAATTTATTTAACACTAAGTCCGGATTTATTTAAACACTTGGTATATCGTTTATCACTTTACTATTTATTTATGTTAACACTTGTACGTTCGAACTGGAATTAACTCGTCACAGGAAAGCATCTGTATTTATACGTAAATGTTAGCTTCCACAGACTTCTATGCGTTTCTATACACTTCTAGAGTGTAAATTCAGCGATATTTGAATAACTAATGCTGTTATCATGTATGACTCATCACACATGACTCATCATATATGACTCATCATGCTTGACTCATCATACTTGACGTCATAGATTAATCATCAAATATAATTAGACGTTCTTTCGTAACAATATAGTACTTATATTATTATTCGCAGCAACAAACTGCTGGCTTTATGTCTTTTTTGTACTCATATGTATGTAAATCCTAATATTCCACTATATAAATATTAGATCAAGCAACAAAATTTACTCAGTAAAATATTGCTTATATTAAGTATTTACGTAAGTACTATACATTATAATTTTAGGTAAAGCAAAAACATGAGTTTTACATCAAAACATCAAAACATATAATACTTAAATAACAATGTGAAATTTTAAATATTGTTTTGACTACAGATTTGGCAGTTACAAATTCTATACATGTCTAGTCAAATTTACATAATTAAATATTATTTTATTGTATTGATTGAAATAAAAATACTGCGCACAGATTTTAAAAAATATATTCCGGCTTCAAATACTAATCTCACATCAGATGAAACATGTTAATGGACCATAGCCTTGGACGACCAAAAGTTTCAAGTTTATGTACCTATCAATAAATTTTCTTAACGTTTGTTTTAGTTTTTTGTTCAATAACTTTTTGTTCTTTTTATCCTTGTTGAATTTAATTTTCCATGACGGTGTATCAAATATGTGAGCAATAAATATTTATAATACTCGCATGTCTTTATTTTATTCATTAATATAATTAAAAATGTTAATTTAATGTACATATTTGTATAATTTTAGAGGATCAATGGCTTATTGCTTTTTTAAGAGGTTGTAAATTTAGTCTTGAGAAAACAAAAGAAAAGCTAGATTTGTTTTACACCTTAAGAAGTTTAATTCCAGAATTTTTTGACAATCGCAACCCTTTTGATCCGGACATTCAGAATGTTTTAAAAGCAGGGTGAGAAAATAAACCACATAAATAATAATTATATTTAATCATGAATAAGTTTAAAATTATTTACGATCAATTGATTGTCATTAAATATCACATATTTCAGCATAATATTACCACTTCCTGAACCAATAGGAGCAGCTGGACCAAAAATTCTTTACTATCATTGGAATACTTCAAATCCAAAAGATACCGTTACGGTTTTAACTGTCACAAAAGTAGTTTTAATGCTTTTAGAAATTTTATTGATTGAAGATGATAATGCGGCGATTGGTGGATTCTTATCGTGGATCGATTTGGAATCTTTTCCGTTAAGCTTGGCACTGCAATTAACTCCACCGCTTTTGAGAAAAGTTGTGATGTGCGTTCAGCACGCATATCCCATTAGAATTGCGGGAGCTCATCACACAAATGCTGTTCAAATATTTGAGAGTGCCTTAGGCTTACTAAAATCATTTATGTCTGATAAAATGAAAAATAGGGTATGTGTGTATATATAACATGCATTGCTTGATAAATCTGAAGTCTGTTAAAAAAATTGTCTGTCAAAAATATTCCTAAACTAAAAATTTGAAAAAAGTTTATATTGTTTATGCAATATGCATTGGCAAAATGATAAAATAATAATTTCAAAGATGCGACTTTGAAAAGATTAATGAAGTAATAATGATGTTATTCTTTCTTAGTAACTTTAATTGATACTGAGTAAGATAATTTAATTAATTAATAAAACCATAAATACATTTTGTAACTTTTTAACTTACCTTCAGTATAATATTAATTATTTTGATATACTACATCCGCTTGTTTTTAGATTTTTATTTATAGCGTAAATAATACAGAAAAGGAATTTTTACACATTATTCCAGATAAATATAAACCAAAGCATTACGGTGGAGAAAATGGATGCGTGAAGGAATTAACTGGTAATTCATAAAATTGATAAAATATTATATATTTCGGTATTATTATAATCAAACTTTTCAGAATACTGGAAGAAAAAGGTAGAAAGCTACAGAGACTATTTTATCGAAGATTATCAATTTCGCTCTAGTGAAAAATTACGTCCAAAGAAACCAAAAACATCCGAAGAAATTTTTGGCATTGACGGAGCATTTCGTAAACTTACCATAGACTAAAATAATATTACTAAATTCAAAAATTTTTATTTTATTGTTTTATTTGTTTTTATATTATATACAGATTATAGATTACTATGTACCTAAGTACTTATTGTTCCAGATTAAATAATTATTTACTACTTACATTTTTATATCTTCTACTACTGTGTATCTTTCGATGGGTGATTTACTTTACCGTTGGTGTCGCCACTATCACTAATCAATAACAATCAATTTTTATACTATCAACACTTGACATAATGCTATTTAAGTAATTAATGCTAGTTGATTGGTTCAAAATTAACCAATCTTGTTTTTTTTATAAGTGAAGGAGTGAGCATACTAAGCTTTATCATTATTATAGAAGTCATTCTTTCTCTCTGTGTGTCCGGATCGAATCAACGCACAATCGTATCAAAAAATAAAATCTATTATGATGAAATATAATAAGAACAAGAAACTTCAAGACGAAAAGAGTCATATGGTTCTGCGAAGTGTAGAGAAAACCATAGGAGGTAGTTACAAGCTTTCCAAATAAAATCTTTATATAAAAATTAGTAAAACTATTTTATAATATGTTGTTTTGTAATGATATTTTTTTGAATGCGTGGCAAACGGTAAATAATCACCAATCTCTACGGCTTTACAAGTCGGAGAGCTAAGACTTCTCAGGGGCGGATTCTTTTGACGATATTGTCTTCGATTTCAAAATAAAATAAAAATTCTTCCAACGCAAGTAAATAATAAATACTTCAAAAACAAATTTTTGTATCCTAAATAAATTCAAATTTAATTCAATGTGAAACTTTATTGGGCTCGTACTTTTGATTTTATTTTTATCCAATTCGGCTTCTTATCACCATCGACACTCGCTCGCACAAATATAATTTCAAATTTTCCAATTATACACCAATTTCAAATTTTATAATTTCAATCTTTCCTTTCAAAGCAACCAAATTAATCAAAACTACTACCGTTCGGTAGCAACGTATCAAAAATTATTCCAATTCCAAATATCAAAAATTATACTTCAAAAAAAAAGCGCAATAATGCATTCGCATCAAAATTATTTATTTAAATCAAAATCAAAATTATTACTCACAAATTCAAACTTATGAAAAATCTGAAAAATAGCTCACTGGAGTCAAAAATTAACGAGCCAAAAGTCGCACCGCTGTCTCTCGCGGCGACTCGTGGCAAAAGCCAATATCTCCGTCGATTCGCCCCCACCTGTCTAATTCTACAATCTTACAACTTAAAATTATTAAAATAAAATTTTCATCAAAATGTACAGGGTAGGTGGTAGGTGCGAATCTTTTTGAAACACCACAGTATGTACCTTTTTATATATTTTAAAAATAGGTCTACAAATTTTAAACTATGCACAAACGAAAGGTTTTTTTATTCAATTGACCATACAGACCAATAAGTTTGCTGTTTGCTACCAGTGCTCTCAAAAATATTTGAAAAGCTTTTTTTTCGTCTACAGCCAGTAATAGATAAAAAAATCTTATACCAAGTCATCAGTTTGGATTTAGAAACCAACATGGCACGATCGAACAGGTACATAGAGTAGAAAAAAAAATTATCAACAACCTAGATCACAAAAGATACTGCTTTGCTGCGTTCTTAGACATCAGCCAGCCCTTTGATAAAGTATGACATGATAGCCTATGCTACAAACTAAAGAAGACTCTTCCTCATCCCTTCTACCAGTTACTAAAATCTTACTTAAAAGATAGTTACATTTAGGTTAAATATTATTACGAATACACTGGCTTATATTCAGTTGATTCTGGATTACCACAGGATAGTGTACTGAGTCCGGTACTCTCCATACTAAATATATTGCGATGCCTCCCTGCATAATTATTGTAGAAAACTTTTTAATACAAATGATTCAATTTTAAAATACTTTTCTTATGGGTTCAGACTGGAGGGTATGCATATATTTTTTGTTGAGCGACGAGACTATTCTTGTAATTATTTTTCGTTATTAAATCTTAAGTTTTTCTCACTTCACATTAATAAATAAAAACAACCTTCAATTTAAATCAAATTACTTTTTATTAAAATCATCAAATGATCAAACTAATTAAATTAGTTTTGCAGCGAACATAATTTTGAGACTGGCCGCGTCGGCACTTCGGCTTGAAGCAATCTCTCCCACCTTGTTCGTAACCAACATAATTATTTACACAAATAAATAAATTAATTTATGTACAGTATGTTACAAATAAATAATTAAATAAAATTAAACTTCAAAATAATTTGCAAAACAAAAGAATCAGGATTTTGATCACAAACCTAACTACAGTAGCTACATTTGCTGACGATACGGCCAGTACCAGCATCCCATATCGATCCTGTAGTAGCTTCAAAAAAACTACAAACTAATCTCAATAAAATTCAAGTTTGGCTACAAAAATAGAGAATGAAGACTATTGAAGTGAAATCTACTAATGTCACTTTTATAATCCGAAGAGATTCATGCCTATCAATAAAATTAATCTAAACTGATTTTTGCCACATGCTGAAGATGTAAAATAACTTGTTATGAATTGTGACAGAAGCTCAGCAACCGTAAAGAGCTTAGTTAAAATTTAGACAAATGATTGGCTAATTAGAAAAACGTCACAGTTATCTCTGGAAAGCACGATTCTTACACTATAAGACTATACTAAAGCCCAAATGAACATACGGCATTCAACCTTAAGGGTCTGCCAGTCTATCCAATATTGAAATTTTGCAGAGATTTCTAAATAAGGCACTTAGAACAATTACAAATGCACCCATGGTATGTGTCCAACCATGTCATACAATTTCTATTCGAGAAGAAATCTACATAAACTACAGGAACTGATTGGAAAACCATTACTAGGCAACACACTGAATTAGAACGACCAAATTGATTCAAGATAACTGATTTAGATAGGTACTCAATTTGCCCAATGAATTAAATTCCGCTAATACTATAATATGTAATTGTATGTTATTAATTGAAGATTTTTAATGGACAATTTTCTACGTGACTTTAACTTGTTTGCTTACTGTTGAAGCAAATTTGAAAGTTGAAGTTACAATAAGTAAAATTTAGTAGGAGGATAATGTCATAGTTTGTGTGCAGCATTTTATATTTTCATATTTATATTTTTAAAAAACACTGGTAATATTTTAATAATTAAATACATGCATTGACACTATGAGAAACAATAAATTAAGAAATTCCGAATTTTTCGTTCAATTTTATTTTACAATTTAAAGCAGCAACGTTTCTAGTTATTCATAATCGGAGGAAGCTAGTTCAGTAAACCCCTAAGACGACTCTTGCTTGGGAATCGCGAGTTCTATCCTCAGTCCGGGCTGAAAATTTTGTTAGTCTGTTCTCCGTCGTGGTTTGGATTCTACGTCAAGTCGTAGTTCCCTTTCGCAAAACTCTTTGTCTCACTTCCGCAAAACTTCTTGCCAACCTTTCTTTACGTTACACATGCTCTTGTAATTAGCTTCTGGCTGTTTAGAGGGTGTCTAAGCCTAATTAAAAAAAAAAATTTTTATAATCTTTTCAATTTGGCGTCTAACTTTTATTATTGTTCATCTAACAGAAATTTTTTATACGTGATTAGTCCCGAGTTTTTCCAAAAACAACAAAGTAAGCTCGGAGAGTCATCGTACCATCCAGAGCGTTTGATAGTAAAATTGAAAATTTTAAAAATCTTTCTTCAAAGCAACGGAAATTTTAGAGGTAACACACAGCAGTACAACTTTGTGCAGTGCATGTAATAGATATAACAAAAGATGTATAAAAATAACAATCAGCATTCGTTTCGTAATTTTTTTTATTTGATATAATAAACAACATATCTGTTTTTTACATTAAAATGTATTTAAAAAAAAATTAAAATTATTTACTTAATTTTATAATTAATTATTATCTCACCATTAAACGGGAGAACAGTTAATAGTAGATTATTTAACAAGAGCGTTATGAGGCTCATTATGATAGTAATTATGTGACGAGGTTATAGTACGTCACAATATCTACACGAGAGATTTATTAATGAGCATAAATGCACAGGTAAAAATACTCATTTATCTATGCTTCTAAAAAAATTAAAGAAACTGAGGGTTAATTACAAAAATAATTCAAAGCGGCATTAAAGTTTTAAGTGGAGAAAAGTTAAAAATGACCAATAAAACTTTTAAAAGTCAATGCCAGATTAAGTTTTATTGTGAAATTAGACATAAAAAATTTTATTGAACAATATTACAGGAAAACATTAAAATATCGGTTGAAAAAAAGTGTTCGTAGATAAGCGTTGTTGCGGTAATGCAATACCTAACACTTATAGATAAACCGAATAGCAAGTGACGAATTTACAGTCGAAATAATATACAAATAAAAGTGCATTTCTGAAAGAAATTACTAGTAACAAGACGATTGTAATAAAATTCCAACGGCGACAATCCATCTATGTGACTTTCTGTAACTATATAAAACCGTAGTACGTGTAAATTAATCAACTATAGTAATGTGATCCATATGTACTACCCAAAATAATGCGTTCTAAATAATGGTATAATTATTAATATTAAAAATAAAAATAATTTTGATTTCTAAATGGATTATTTTGACTGCAATTATACCTTACACGTGCAAAAAATTTGCTCTTTTAAAAAATGCACGAAAAATTTAAATAGGTACCTACCAGCTATTTATTACAAAAGATCACAGATATATTTAATGAATAAATTAGTGTGGGCATATTAGATCGTAAGAGAACAAAGTGAAAATGGCAACAACTAGGTTAATTAGACCTCACTTAGACGAGACATTGACGAAATGTTTATCGTGCCAAGATACAATAGAAGCGGATACAATAAATTATAAAAGAATAATAATAAATTTTAATTGTTGTAGATAATAAGTCTAACCGTATTTGAAATTCTAAGTTATTTTTTAAATCCTGCTGCAAACATTGTTTCTTGCAGACTTGAGGCTTATTTCAGAAAGAAAATTAGTAAAGTAGCATTAACATTGGTCAATAACAACCTTTAAAATTTCACTCGGTAAAATTTTGCCATCGCATCACCAGAAAAGAAGTTGAATTGGTATAATGTAGACTACATTTTAGATAGATCCCCAGTACCGGTCGTGGATGACTATGCGGAGCAGACACCACACGACCGTCAGCAAGCGACTGCTCTAACACCTGCTGGTTATATAAATTACTAATTTGTAAAATATTTTAAATTAAAAATTTTCAAATTTATAAATCGCGAAAGCTCAATAAAAAATATTATTAAATATTTGTTCAAGCTTGATATTAATTTCATAAAACAAAAATTTGTAAATTAACTACGTATTGGACGCGAAAAATTGCACGCGTTTGATTAATATTTTGATTTATTTTAAATTTTATAATACAAAGATCTATATTAAAAATACATTTGAATTCGTTTATTAGATTTTACAAATTTGTTAGTTTCGTTAGATTCTTTGTAACCTTATATTATTTGATACAAATTTAATTAAGGGACTTCAGAGACATCCTGTATAATTAAAATGTCTATTATCTTCACTTTAGTAACTTTAGTTTCTTCCCCAAGTCACATTAAAGTTTTTAATAACCTAAATGACATTTGACATATACAATAAATTTTTCTACAACAAAAATAATGCAAATTTTGATAAAAGTATGGCTCAAATTATGACAAAAATGTGCTAAATTGAAAAGCAATGGCTTCCTTAGAATATGACGCTCCTACGAATCAACAATTTGTTAAGGAAATTAACTACGATGAAATTCAAAAGTTGCAGGTTTGTAAATATTTCTGTGAAGGAGCTTTTCGTATTAATTTGTACTTGCATTAGGTTGTAGGTGAGGGAAGCTTTGGTGTAGTGTACAAGGGTAAATGGAAAGGAAAAGATGTTGCAGTTAAAAACATAACGACAGAGTCAGAACGTAAGGCTTTTGGTGTTGAAGTAAGGCAATTGTCTCGGGTTAATCATGAAAACATTGTTACTTTGTATGGAGCTTGCACCAAAGGACCTAATATATGTCTGGTTATGGAATATGCAGAAGGTGGCTCTCTTTATAACGTACTTCATTGTGCACCTCGAGTTCATTATCACATTGCCCATGCTATGTCTTGGTGTTTTCAATGTGCTAAGGTAAATTCTGTTTTAACACATAATAACTTAAAAATATACAATTGGGAACATTTTAGGGAGTTGCTTACTTACATGCTATGAAACCGAAACCTTTAATACACAGAGATTTAAAGCCACCCAACTTGTTACTGATAATGGATGGACGAAAGTTGAAAATCTGTGATTTTGGTACAGCGGCAGACAAAAGTACATACATGACCAATAGTAAAGGATCAGCAGCTTGGATGGCACCTGAAGTATGAACTGAAATAATACTAATATCTCAAAACTAATAACAATTATTCAAATTTTAGGTGTTCACATCGAATAATTACACTGAAAAATGCGATGTTTACAGTTGGGGTATAATTTTATGGGAAGTGCTTTCAAGACAACAACCTTTTAAACATATCGGTGGCTCAGCTTTTGGAATTATGTGGCAAGTTAATAAAGGGACTAGACCACCCTTGTTAAGAAATCTTCCTCCTCCTATTGAAAATCTTATGGTGCGTTGCTGGGATCAAGATCCATCAATACGACCCAGCATGGAAGAGGTAAGTAACCTGCAATTTTTAAACTTTGAACTTGCTGATTGCATATTTTGTTGTACAGGTGGTACAAATTATGACCAAAATTAGTATTGTCTTTCCTGGTGGTGACCAACCTGTAAGTTATTCAGATGAGGATGATAATTTGTACATAGACGATGATTATGAGGATGAAGAAGAAGAGGAAGAAGGCCAATATTTTGATAAAGCTCAACACAATTACAGCAATACTAGAAACACCATTACATTACCTCAACCAACAGAAGCCATGATAACACCTTTATCTATAGAAGTTGATCCGGTAAATTTTGTCACCCGAGATTTTATTAATTTTTATATTTCATTCACTTTTTAACCCAAATAACTTGGTCAATCAAAAGTGAAAACATCCTAAGTGTAATCTTTATTTATTTTATTGAAATACTCCTTTAAAGTGGCAAATGTGCCCTTCATAGTAATATAAATATTTGGGATAACTATCAAGGGAATACCTCCCCCAATATTTTAAACAGTTTGCAAAATTATTGAAAATTCACCAAAATCATGAAACACTTAAAGAAACTTAGATTGATTTATTGATAAAAAGTTTGCAAATTAATTTGCAAATTGGCAAACTGAGGATTGCTCTCTCTCTCTCTCTCTCAAAAAATTTTGGTTTGGTTCGTCTTTGACTACTTGGTCATTTTGAGTAAATATATTGAAATAGTTCCAGCATTTCATTTTTTAATTATTATATTTTTTTAATTAAATATTTTCTTAAAATTTTAATTTTGAATTTGAATAAAATTTTCAAATGGGCACGTTAAAATTTATTCGATACCGGTATCGCAGTCCGGCTTATCACCAACCATTTGTTGTTCTTTGAACAAAATTTTAACTTATTAATATAAAATTTGTAATTTACTTATTTTTTAATTATTGTTTTCTTCTTTCTTCTTGCTCTTTTATCTTCTTATCATATTATCATTATCATCGATAGCTTCCGTTTAAATTTTATTCTCAAAACCACTCAAAAATCTTTCAAAATCAATTTAATCCAATATAATCACTTCAATAAAACATTTCATCTTCAAAAACTTTTACTTGTATTCCAAAATTTATAAACTTATCAAAAATTATTTGGACTAATTTATTAATGCGTCCATCACGTCGACCATTTTTGGCAAAAGGCCTCGATAAACTTCACTTCTACCAACTTTAATTTTCAAAGTTTTACCTCCCAAAATTCAAATTCAAATATTTCATAAACTTAACATCAAAATTAATGGCAAATTAACAGGGTAGGTGAAACTTTGGTTCGGAACATGACAATATTGAATAGCACAAAACAGTTTAATTAAAGAACTTTGGCAGAACTAACGCGAAAATAACATTGTTTGAGTTACCCTATAAATTTAGATTTGTATTTACTTTGGTTTTTGTTACTCTTCTTTTTATGACATAGAAAGTTCATAACATTTTTCCAGGCTGAGTCGAACTCGAAATTAAAATATTAAAAGTTAATTTTTCAAGATAAACATTAAAATGATTGTAAATTTATGGGACCAGAGAATGTACTTTTATGTGGAAATAACTCAAAAATGCTATTTTAAATAGGGTGGCATAGGAAATTATCTCTTATTAGGGGTGGACTGGAAGATTTCCACATTGATTTCTCAAACAAGATGACAGAAAATGTCTTGATAATTTTCTATGCATTTTGTGCGCAAACTAGTGTGAGCAAAAGAAATGTTGTTCCAGGCCAACAAATCGCGGTTTTCAGTTTTTGAAGTTAACTTTTTTTGTATTTATGGATTTACAGTCAATCACAAAATAAAGTTTCCACTTGTAAATCAAATTAAATATTTTTTTATTTTCAAGAAAAGAATTGTTTTCGTAATGAAAAATGGTTGTAATAAGAATTCGTAAACATTATTGCAACATATACAAAAGAAAACAATCAGCAAAGTGGATTACCGCTCGAAGTACAGCGAAAATGGTAAAATAACTATTAAGTTATACAAATAAGTTTCCAGTAATAATATAACATGTGTAAGATGACTTCAGTACTTGCTATTTAGAATTTTTTAACGGCTTTCTGTACGTTAGTTATTTGTCTATTGTCTTAGTGGAAACAGTTATTAAAATTTTTAATATTGATGCTAATTTTGTACAAAAATGGAAATCAGAAGAAAGCACACCAATATTGCCATGAGAAAACTCATTCTTAGGAAGATTTGTCAAGGCGAATTATTATGAAAAGTAGCCCAAATGGTTGACAGAAGCCATACGATCATTCTAAAAATTGTAAACAAATTTAAATATAGCGGAATATTGGCTGATAAGAGTGGTCGTGGACGCAAGAAAGTTCTAAGTGCTAGGGATGAACAGTTTGTTGTCCGTGAATTGAAAAGAAATTCTAAAAAAAGTGTGCTTAAATTAACCGCTGATGTGTCGGAAACGATCAATAAACGTATTAGTGTAGAAACGGTCCAAAGAGATACGTAAAAATGTGGGCGACTAGCTTGGAAAAAGCCATTCATTTTTAAGGTGAATGGAATAAAACGTTTAGAATTTGCTATAAAGTACATCAACAAAAGTGTAGATTTTTGGGACACGATAATTTTTAGTGACAAGAGTAAACAATCTTTTTGGCTTAGATGAACGTCAAATAGTGTGGTGGAAACCCAATACAGAGTTACGACCAGACAATGTATGTGGTACTGTGAAACATGGTGGTGGTTCTGTAATGGTTTGGGGGTGTATGGCTGCGAGTGGCGTTGGCAATTTGGAATTTATATCTTTACTTATCAGGTTTGCATAAAAATTTGGGACCTTCAGCCTGCAAATTGCAAATGCCACCCGTGCACCTATTTCAACATGACAACGATCCCAAACATACCTTACGATTGGCATAGGAATACCTCTTATATTACGTCCCAAAACAATTAAAAACACCCCCTCAGTCCCCAGACTTAAACCCTATTGAACATTTGTGGCAAGAACTTGGCCAAAGAATGCGTCATTTTCATTCATAAAATAAACTAGAACTAAAGACAAAACTATTAGAAGAATGGGGTAAAAAATCGCCTGAAGTGACACAAAAATTAGTGCATTTGATGCCCCTGCGGTTGGAAGCAGTTATTAAATCTAAAGGTTACCCCACAAAATATTAAAGTAAGTAAATTTCGCTTAATTGTAATAGAAATGCAAACTGAAAACTTATTTTTGTGCGTTAAATTTCATAGTTATTTTACCATTTTTGCTATACTTTGAGTGGTAATTCACTTTGTTGACTGTTTTCTTTTATATACGTTGCAATAATGTCTACGGATTCTAATTACAACAATTTTTCATTATAAAAACAATTCTTTTCTTGAAAATAGAAGAATATTTAATTTGATTTTCAGGTGGAAACTTTATTTTATGATTGACTGTAGATATCTATTAGAGGATAGAGGTAATTACATTTTTGCAAATATCTCAATTTGAATAAAAATTTGTTAAAATCAAAATTATACATTTTTTCTAAGTTAGTCAAAATCAAAATTGTGCAATTTCTTGTCAATGTTGTATAGTGTTATACGACAAGTAAACGTATTAATATTAAAAATAGTGTCAAAATAAAATAAGTAAAAGTAAAAATACTAAAAATGTTAATATGTTGAAACGGTAATATTTTTCGAGATATGGCTTTCCAAAGAACCTTAATAATGTTCATTCAATTTTTTATGAAAATAATAAATGGTTTTTTATATCATCAGAATACTATAACTAAAAGTGATATCCTAAAGTTACAGTAGTCATTTAATTTAGGCTAATTTATTTATACTATATTTCACAAAAATAACTTTTTTGTGTAATGTGTAACTATAAATTTACTAGGGCTAGAACAATTTTGTTATTTGAGGCTCAGCTGTATAACAGAAGATCAACCTTGGATCAGAATTAACCCCGGATCAACTTACGGTTGATTCAATCAAAGTAACCAAACCTGGAATTTCCGTGGGTTAACTGTGATCAGAGGTTGATCTTATGTTATACAACTGGGCCTTAGTGTTGACACAGAATTTTATATACTTTAAATTTGCCATAAATTTTAGTCTTTTAATTATGTCTTAAATAATTAATTTTAATTAGCCTTAAATAAAGGAATTAAAATTTAATTTTTAAAAATTAAAAAATAATTACATAAGTTGAGAATAAGGTCAATGTAAAAAGATTTGATCAGTTGTAGATATTAAATTAAAAATGTTATTATTATTTCATTTAAGGCTGTTAATAATTATGCTATTTTAAGATCATAATTTAAATTTTGCTCTATTGTTTTACTTAAAATTTTTATTGTATTTTATTAGGAAAATAAGGTTCCGACAAAATTCAGAAAATATCATTATATAAGGTGTAGTAAAAAGAAATCCATTATTTATGCAATAGATAGCTTCAGTTATCTGTATCTCGCGTTGTATGAGTCCGATCGGGTTCTACTAGATTGCATTAAAAAGATGACATTTCGTACTAAAACAACTTTTTTGACAGTTTTGTGATTAGTTGACTTAGTTTTATTTGAGCGCGGGTCAGAGATGGACACTAGCAAAGAGAAAATACGCCATGTTTTACAGTTTTTCTTCTATAAAGGCGAAAACTCAAGCCAGGCGGCTGAAAATGTGAATAGTGTTCTGGTAATTTCGACGTCAAAGATGCATCCCCTACTGGAAGGCCAATTATCGAAAATGTCGATAAAATCCTGGTAATTGTCAAGTCCAATCGTCATGTAAACACTGTTTCGATTGCTCAAGAGCTAAAGATTGGACAAAAAACCGTTTGGAATAATTTGAATAAGGTTGGATATAAAAAGAAGCTCGATGTATGGGTGCCACACGAGTTTTTGGTGGGATTGGCAGGGAATCATCTACTACGAGCTCCTTCCCTACGGCAAAACTGTTAACCCGGAATTGTATTGTCAACAATTGGACCGTCTGAAGGAAGCAATCGCCCAGAAGCGGCCAGGTTTGGCTAATAGAAGAGGAATTGTGTTTCATCAGGACAACGCCAGGCCACACACATTGATAGTTACTCGCCAGAATCTCCGAGACCTTGGTTGGGAGGTTCTTATGCATCCACCTTATTCATCCACCTTAATCCAAGCGATTACCATCTGTTCCTGTCCATGGTGAACAATTTTGCTGGAAAAAAATTCGCTGCAAGAGATGTTCTTGAAAATCGACTTTGTCAAGTTTTTGCCAATAGGGACGAGAGCTTCTATGAGAGAGACATATTGAAATTACCTCCAAAATGACAACAATTTATCGAACAAAACGGCGCATATTTGATCTAAATCGGATTTTTCTAACCTATGGTAATTAATGCCTTCTATTTCATGCAAAAATAATAGATTTCTTTTTACTACACCTTACACTTCTTTTCTATTTTCCACCCAAAGATCTTCCAGCTAGCATCAAACTTTACCAAGTGGTATATATTGTAACTTGTTGAAAAACATCTATTTTCCTGCTCTATTTTTTCTTATTCAAACTTATTTAAATCAAACTTATTTTTGTGTTCCGACGGTAATCAAGAATCGTGAGGTTCCTCGAGATGCCATGCTAAATAAATAAAAACACAAACTAACAATGTAATAATTTATATTCCTACGATATTAAAAGGGCCGTTGTGTTATCTTTAAATTGCAGAAACATTTATCATGAAATCAAAATAAAATGAAAATCTCCAGTTCAAGACTGAATTCCAATATTACAAAATTGTTGTTACTCATCATTGAAGATGAAAAAATGAAACAATGCTACATCTCTGAAGAAATCTTGGTCTAAATGCTTACATTAAAATTTAATTGCATATACACAATTCTAAACGGCGTATCGTTGAGTTCAATATTTCATATTATATCCCATTATAATATTCCATTTCATGGATTATTCAATAATAAACTAAATTTTGCACATTTTATTACTTGATTTTGTGATACATTCCAGTATGAGTTCAAATATCGTGTTCTTTCATCAGCTTCATAATATTGTATAAATTTTACATTCTATTCCTATTTAAATGCACATTACAATAAATCTCAAATGATTTCCTAAACGGAATTTGATGTGCACGCAAGTAGAAATAATTTAATTGAGTTTAAATCGCCATGATAATATGCAAATTCACAACAAGCAAAATTCGATAACTGTTATGACCAATCAAACATCAGTTTTACTTCCAATTTTTCCGCAAGAAATAATCTATGTAACAGCAATAAAAACTATTTGGAGCATTTCTCAAGATAAAAAAAATCTCGATAATCACCTCAAATAACAGCAAATGGTTCACAAAATACCATCATAAAGAATGCTAATAAATCAAAGTTAATAATTTGACGTCACAAAAATTATCACGCCAACAAAAACTAAAGCATAGAATGAAGCCAGAGGTGAAGAACTAAAATAAAATCAAATGTTGTATTTTCATAGGAATATGATAATTATAAAACCATAAAACTTTGCAACTGAGTAATTACAAATTAATATTTAAAACTAACCAGGTTCAAGTTCTACAGTCTCTAGAAGTAAACGAAACTTTACCTTTAACTCATTGGCCCTGCCAAAAGTGCATCAAGATTTATTCTGCCTGCTCTTTCTTAAAATAGTCTACTGTAAAAATATTTAATCTTTGTCTTATAATTTTTTTTTTAATTCTTCCACTATTTGAGCAACGTTATGAAATTATTAATTTTTAAATTCTCTCATAATGATAAAGCAATTTGAAAAAACTCGTCCTCAACTCGTTAACAAAACTAACCCCTCTTTCTTTCCTTTAAACTTAACTGCTCAACACTTATTTTTCGTCAGAACATGAGAACTTTCAAAGATAAAGTATTTTCCTTAAAATACACAGAATTTTACTTCTGGAACACTGAAACCGAATTCCCGAATAAGTGAGCTAAAGAGAATTCAAGAAACAAAGTCGACTTATCAATTGCTTGTGATAGAATTCGTCAAGAACTGTTCTTTTTATTTTGAATCTATTGAAAGGGAGCTTTTTACGCATACCTATCAACTGATGCTAACTGATATATTGTTTTCTAAGATATCCGTTCATGTATGGCATTGTATATCAAAGTAAAAAGCAATTTTAAAATACACCAATTAAAAAATTTTTGAAAAAATATCCCATTTCAATAGCTTGTAAATGTAAATTTTGCATTATAATTATTATTTACTTTGTTATTGAATAGATTTATGATCAAACCTTTAATAAACCATAATCGCTTAAATTAAACCATAAAATTAACAATTTTCCCTGAATCGAATTCTTGCATTTTATGACTTCACCACAATAATTTTATAATAATGATGTCATAGCGCTACCAAAACACTTATAAAATAGAATAACAATAAAGGTTTAGCAATGATGAAAATGGGCAAATTAATATATTTTGCATACGATTGATTTTAATTTAAAATTTTCTTGGAATTATACATAATATTTACATTATGATTTTATGTTTTACAGCATGCATGGGAAAAAGAATATGAAGATATGGAACTGCAAACAATGCCTGGATTTGATAAGATGGTGGCAAGAAATGGTAAGTGTATTTATTTACTTCTTGTAAATCAATTTATCGTGGTAGTGATTTAATTATTTTTAGAGGTCGCGTCTAGTACATTTCTTAACATACAATAAGCTCATTGTTTTGTAATAGAATTAAAGGCTAATTGCCAGGAGTGTTGTTTGACTCGGAAAAACATTGTTTTTCTCGTTCAAGACAATTATTTATAGGTATCACGGTGCTTAGCTTACTCAGAACGTTGCCTTCTCCTGTGATTCAAATAACAAGACCGGATATTCAAAATTTTAAATAGGGCAAAATTTTAGATCGCATTTTTAAATTATGTTGTTTACCACTTTGTAAGATTAAAATAAAAAGTATAAGTATCAGTTTTATTTTCTTCTTTGGTATAATATAATATTTATTCGTTCACCATCACCTAGCTAGAATTTATCAAAAATAAACACCTATACTTATAAATTTACACGTTATTTAATCATTGTTATATCTACGTAGGTACTCGATTTTATTTACTACCTTGGTTTATACTTTTTCAGCTGTTGAATATGTTACAAATGCACATCGTATTAAAACGTTGGTGAAATAATCAAACGGTTTGTTACTAGCAGGTGCATAAGATTAGATATAAGGCGTCTGTTTGTGACCTCTTAGTCACAAATTTAATTTTGTCTGAAGAATAATGTAGAATGTCATCAAAGAAGTCGTCATTCTGTCTAGTAAATAATTGCCTATTTATTTTCTTTTCAAATCATTCATTATATTTGTCGCGTTAAATTTAATGTTTCCAAGAATGAGGAAAACATGATTTTTTTATACAAAAATTTGTTTTTGCTATTTGCACTTCATCCACCATTTCAATGAAAAATTATTTTCGGGTTTTTTATACATAGGTATGCAATTGTGACTGTGATTACTGTTTACATATTATTCAATTATTTAATAGAGAGGAAAATTTCGTGTTTTCTCTATGCTACACATTTTCTACTTATTGGTTTTTTATTTCTATGCTGACTCATGTCATTCCTCATAAAGCAGTGAATCTTAAACTAGGATCATACAACCCCAGGGTCTAGCTATTTTCGGGGTTCACAAAAAACTGTAAGCATGAATTCAAATTACCGACAACAAGGACCTCGTCTACATAACAATATATCTATTTATATATTAAGACAACTTTTCTTACATTTTTTTAAAAGCTTTTAGGTGCCTTGGAAATTTTTGCATTATTTTTTTTTAAATAAATATTTCAATCACATGCATGGCCTATGACCGTACCATAATCAGTAGCTTTTATTGTTAATTTACAATTTAAATTATTACGTTACATTGGAAATGCTATACATCATAATGAATACGAAAAAATTCAACCTAACTACCTTGAAACATGTTTCCATGGCTAAACTATATGGTGTCACGGATTTATTTGTAGGAAATTTTATTCCACATAAACTTATCTTGAGGCACTCATGAGATTTAGCAGTTTTTCGAATTGTAGAGACCAATGATTTATAGTTAATGAAATGGTGTTTCCAAATAAGTTTGTAATTAAAACAAGACCTTGGGCTCAGACTATTAAAGTTTAAGAACCGCTGCTTTAAAGGAGTCTTTGCGAACATTAAACTATTGAGAGCGTTATAGATCTGTAGAGTAAGAGAAATTTTTATAAATCAGAAAACTGGGTGGTAACAAATTGATACAATTATTAACCTAGGTATATGAATTGCTGATATGTTATTACAATATGTTGCCAACTTTCTTAGAAAGTTATATTTCATCAGTATGTACTATTAAATATTAACCTTCAAACATAAACTCCCACGACAATGATTAAAAATACAATTTTGACTAAAAATGAAAAACGGAAGTATGTTTATTTAAAATTTGAACGAAACCAATTAATTTAAATTAGTTTGAATAAATATAAGTTGGTTATTGAGGTAATAGGTTTACTAAATATTAGAGTTTTCAATGATTGGCATTTACAGATGCACTTTTTTCTAGTACAGGAAAAATCAACACCTTTCAAACAATTTTGTCATTTGATATTTTGTTTAACTTTTTGTGTTTACTGGCAGTTATTAAATTATAATGGTTTTTAGAACCAACGTAAATTACGAGTACATATTTTTGTTTTTATTTTTTCAGTTCGTTTTTGCATTTTAATTTGTCACGCCATATTGATTAAACTTGATTATGAGTTACGTAAATACTTAAAAAAAACCGTCAAATGGCAAAAGACATCCTACGGATCGTATTTCCGCAAGTTTTGCAAAAATTTTTGTTTTAAAAAAAAATATAAAATCAAACATTATTTATTTTTTGAGCTTTCAGCGAGATGTAACGCCTTTATCAGAATAATAATGAAGGCGATACATCTCGCTGAAAGCTCAAAAAATAAATAATTCATAATTTAACGTTTATTTAACTTGTTCTATTTTAAACCTATTTGATTATTTATCACAAGTTAACAATTATTAATATATTTAAAAAAATAAAAGTTGATTTTACAAGAAACTAGCGTTTTAAGCTGAGAAATTGAATATAGAAAATTTAATCGCCTAATGGCTTCCATGTACATTGCGAAAGAATAAATACAATAAAAATATATTTTGTATTTAAAATACTTTTACTCAATTACATTTTGTTGTCATTTAATTACACTTTTTAAATTAAAAAACAAAATTATTTTAAAATTTTATATGGATAGTTCAATATATCTACATAATTATAATAAGAATCTTTCAGTAATTATGAAAATATCTGTATTGTTAGCCCGCAAATAATTAATTAAATATTGAAATTGATTTAAAAAAATCAAATGATCAAAAACGGTATGTGACGTCAAATAAAGCCAATACACGTTTGGTTACTATTCTTGACTGTTCTCGTTGGGCATAATTTTTATAAAATTATTAATATTTTAATTTAAAATAAATGTTTTCACTATTTTAAAATTTAAAAAAACGAACCTTACAGTACTCTTATATGATGAGTAACATCTGACATCTCACCTTGGTAGTAAGAAACATTATTTGAAATAATTAATAATTATAAATCATTTAAAAATTGCAAAGTAGGTGGAACGGCAATACGTTACCAGTAACCGTAACCCCAATCTCTAACAGATAATACGAATTAAAACAATTTTATTAGATTACCCTTCTATAGCGTAGTGCATTATGTGCTTGAAACATAATTACATCATTTGGTGACGGAAGTTCGAACCTCACGCCGGACATAGTTTTTTAATGGCGTTTTATAATACAAAAATGATCTCTATGTATTCCGATAAAATAATTTTTGCGTTTATTAGTCAAATCAAATAGCGCGCACTTTTCTGGCTTCCTGTTACACACTTCCGTCCCATTTCACGAAATTACCTCCATAAGCAAGCGGAAAGATGTTACACATAAAAAAACACAATTCTTAAAACATACCAGAGAATAATTATTGGAGTGGTTTCCCGTTACTTTCTTCATAGCCCACAGATCGATATTGGGCTTTAGATCACAGCAGTGTATTCGACAAGATTCGATCCGCAGTCTTCCGCTTCCCAATCCGCCGGTGCAGGCTTTATGCCGTACTGCTGGTATTTAGGTAACATAATGCTAGGGCTACATCTGCGTTAACGTCTAGCGAGAGAAAATGCGTCATTTAACGGAAGAAAAAATTACGCGCTAGATTATATATTTTTGAATGGCTACATCTATGTTAATGTTTAAAGTGATGTTTAACGTAGTTCATGTACAGTAAACTCTCGATTTCGAGCATCACTACCACGAAAGAAGCATATAAAATGTGTCGCTCAGGACTTATTATATAAACATAGTATCTTGTTACTCGCGTTTAAATTTCAGTCGACCCTGAATCTGCAAATTGCACATATTCTTGTCCGTTATTTAATTACTAACGTAGCACAAATAAAATTAACCTTCAAAATTTGCAAACGAGTTTTTCAAATAATTTAATAGAACAGCTATTATATAAAATACACTAATTTTAGACAACTATTATTTGTTTTCATATTTCCGTAAAATTTTTATTTTTATTTTAAATTAAAACATTTCTTTGATGTTTGGTATAAACAACTTAAGTCAAAAATTTCTGTTTTTAGGTTATTTCAGTATATCGTACGATTCTATTTTTTCCCTTTTTCCCTTTAACTCAAGTCATATCGCAAAAATAAAAGTGTGAGAGTGAAAATATAATAAAAGTTATTCGAAATTTATCTTTTTTAATCGGTAAAAACAACTTAATTTGCTTCAACTGTAAACTTAATTTAATTAGCATACTATGCAGAAATGAGGCGCAACTGAATCAAGTGCAGTCGAGATAACAGCGCAATATTTAACACATTATCCCTTTGATGTGCCAAAGGAGACCGCTACCCGAGCTATCGCCTAATGTCTTATGCCATTACTAATATTGTCAACAGATTAGCACTTTAATTTGTAGCCATATCTGCATTTTAGCGCATTAATATACGTTAAGCTTAAAGTTAAACGCAGGTGTAGCTCTTGTCTTAAGCGTTGAAATTTAAGCCAACGCTGATTCTGCAAGTTGCACATATCTTTGCATTTTATTTAAGTTTTTAATATACAAATTTATCTTGTAATTTGGTTTAACGTACGAATAAATTTTTTGCAAAATTTGCAAAACGCGGTCTTCAAATTATTTAATTTAGTATAAAAAAAATGCAATTTACACAAATATTTATTTTTAATTTCTCGTGAAATTTGTGTGTATTTTTATGTTGTTTAATATAAAACAAAATTTATAGGTATACTGCCATAAGTTTTTGCGTTTATTTTACAATTTAAGACATTGCTGCATAAAAATGTTGATGATGATTGCTGTAAAATTGATAAAACAGGTATATCTTTATAACGAGAGCTTACTGTATAGTACTATAAGTATGCCGATAGCGGGAGATATAGAATAAATGTAGCCACAACAACGCGATATCTAACGTATTAATCCCTTTGATGTGCCAAAAGAGACCGCTACCCGAGTTATCGCTAAAGTCTAATGTCATTAATAATATTGTTAACAGATTATCACGTTAATTCGTAGCCACATCTGCATTTTAGTGCATTAATGCAAGCTAAGCATAACGTTAGACGCAGGTGTAGCCCTAGCATAACAGTTAATTAATTCTATACTAATAATTATATAAACATAATTAGTTCTAAAAAATACACAAATTACATTTAAAAGACATTGTTAACTGTCACTAATTTTCTTAATTTTCTAATTTTGAATAATTAAACAGCCAATTTTAATCAAACGTTTCCGCGCTACAAATATAATAAATTTAAATATTTTTGTATGAAATTAACTAATGAAGTTGAAAATCATGGAAATTGTCCATTCAAAAGGTTCCTGTTTTCAAAACGGAACAATTCGTATTTTGATCAAGTATTTTAAATACAAATATATTTTGACAAAATTTTTACATGTATTTTGTTTAGTATTTTAAATATTAGATTCTGGAGTATTTTTTATTTGTCTTTCAAATACAAAAAAATGTATTTTGTTCAAATTTAAATAACACTCAAGTTATTATTACATAAACTAATTTTAAAACGCATCAACTTGTTGTTTCCAGAAGGTTTCTTTTACAATAAATAGGAAATGCTAATAATAATTTACTGATGTCATTTATAAATCAGATGCAAATTTATATTACAATTTAATTCAATTCAATTGTTATATAGATCTTCATGTTTTATTTAATGTTATAAGCAGAACCGGCTTTACGTGGGGGTTTTATAATTACTAAGCAGCTTGCATATTGGAAAAGCTTGCTGATCCTCAATTAAATTCATGCTAGATTACAGTTATGAGAATTTGACGTTAATTAGAATAATTAGAAAATAAAGTTCAAAAATGAGTTATGATAACTGAGTATTTGGTTTAATTACATTACAGTTTGGGGTAATTACACAATATCACACCCTTTTCGAGACAATTAATTAAAAATGTTATATTTATTTTTGGTATTTTTGCCATAATTTTCCAACCGATTGCAAAGTGATAATCGCCGTTTCTATCCCGAAATTTAACAAAATCGCTATATTATGCATTAATCGGCTTGCTAAGAATCTCAACAAAAAGAAACAAAACTGAAAGACTGACATATACATAATAATAGCATAATCATAAATTTATTTTAAATTGGAATTTATTAATTACGTCGAATTGAACGCCAGGGAAGTTTTTACAAAGTGCCTGAACCTAGATATTAGTGTTTTTTTTTACTTCAGACGGCCTTCAGGTTTGTTGTTACCATAAGATTGTAAGCCTAATGATTTATTCGCCTCAACTTTTTCTATCCCTAAATTTGTCGTTTAATAATAAAAGTAACGTACAAATTGGAAATTTATACTAAAAAACACTTGTGTAATGTAAAGACGCAATATGGATTTTATGGAAACAACCAATCGAACAATCGCATTACGTTTTTGGCCGTTTTTTACTCGAAGTACCATAATTTGATCAGAAAAATTTTTAATTCGTGGGCCAGGTTATTGTACTATTTTCTTAACTCACAATGTAAAAGTTTTTCATACGGGATCGCGAATCATGCGTCGCATTCGTAAAATTAAGATTTGTTATTGTTGAATATTATCAAACATTAGTTATATCACACACATGAACTTGTTGATCGCATTTTTGAACATTCTATAAAATCACCGCAAAAAGTACGCTCACAAAAAAATCTAAGCTAAATAAACTTAAATGGGCGTCATTTAGGATCAATCACAAAATGATATATCAAAATTTATAGCATACATAAATCTTTCCTGCATTGGCTCGTCAATCACTTCCCTTTTAGGCTCTACAAAAAATTTTGAAACAGTACTAAAGCATATAATTATGTATACCTGCCTTCTAATAAATTATTTACATGTTACATTAATTCTATTAGAATTAATAAACGCTTTTCCAACAATACATTATAAAAAATTGTTTTAGAACCTACAAAGCGTGTATTCAGAAATTGTAGATCCAAGTTCTAATTATCAGGTTAAAGTTTGTTTTTAGTTTATGCAATCGTATCAAAAAAATGTTGAATCTATTCAATTGCACAATGCACTAATTGGTTAAATTTTAGTTGAAAATCCTCCATTATACAATAATTGAAAAAAAATATTTAAATAAATAAATGTGATTCTCGAGCTCGCTGGTGTTCCTTTCTGCTAGAGCAAGGATTCAAAGCTTCAGCTTTATTAATTTCTATATAAGTGGCTCACAAAATTATTCATCCACCACTGAAAACTTACTAATTATTGAAGTATTTTCGAAATGAAACCCCCAATTATTTTTATTTCATTTTTATTATATTAAGTAACACTTGACAATTGATAACAGAAAAGAAATATTTAAGAAAAACTTCATTGGAAGACGCAATTTTAAGAAACATAACGTAATGACGTAAATTCATAACAAACAATTATTCATCCACAAGTAGATTGCACCGTAGTTATCATGTTTCTATAATGTAATACTATCTAATTGTCTTTTATAATGCTGTAGAAATGTGCTTACAAGCATAATAAAGCAGAATTACTGGAATGAAATAGTTGCACTTCATATTTCGGTAAGATGGGTCGCAAAGAAAGCGAAACTAGTATTGAAGAACGAAAATTAATTCTTAAATTAGTATGCGAAGGAAAATCTATGCGTGAAAGAAATTGTTAAGAGGAACCATTGTACAGTCCAGTACATAATAAATAAATTTAAAAATGAAGGAAATCTTGCAAATAAAGCCGGTCGAGGGAGGAAGTGTATACTGACACCAAAGACTAAAAATTATATTATTAAGCAAATTAAGTGTAATCCTAAGAGAAGTGTTCCAAAATTGACTGCGGAGGTTTCAAATATTATTGATCAAAAAGTTTCTGTCGAAAGTGTCCGTCGGGTCCTTCGGAAAGAAGGGTATAATGGTCGTATTGCACGCAAGAAACCATTTGTATCAAAAGTGAACAGAATGAAAAGACTTGAATTTGCAAAGAAATATATAAATGAAAGCGTCGAATTCTGGAAAACGGTCATTTTTAGCGATGAAAGTAAATTTAACTTATTCGGTTCTGACGGTAAGCAAGTGGTGTGGAAGAAACCTAATACGCAGTTAAATAAGGAAAATTTATGCCCAACTGTAAAACATGGTGATGGGAATGTGATGGTTTGGGGGTGCATGGCTGCAAATGGAGTCGGAAAACTTCAATTTATCGACACTGCTATGGACAACTTTCAATATCTGAACATTTTAAATGAAAATTTAAAGCCTAGTGTCAATAAATTGGGCTTACAAGACGTCTATTGCTTCCAACATGGTAACGACCCCAAACATACCGCTTATATTGTGAAGGAATGGTTACTGTATCATGTAAGAAAACAGCTTCACACTCCTCCACAATCACCAGACCTCAATCCTATTGAGAATTTGTGGCAGGAATTTTTTTTTTTTTTTTTTATTTAACTCAATAATAATTTACAATCTATCCTGTTGGATAATAAGTAATTAGTTTGACATTATATTTTAACATGTAGAGATTGTCCAATGACGCGTCCCTTTATCCATACAATCACATTAAGTGTCTTATTTTGGTTGGTGTTAGTAATGAATAACTTATCAAAAATAATGATCAAAGTTTATTGCACTGGCTGTAAAAATAATTAAATAATTAAAGTCTATTTAACCAATCACCAATATTTCGTCGTTTTAACCTGCTGTTGTTGTTGGTTCGTGTATTTAGTTTTTTCACTAGTTTGTTGGGATGAGCACTAAGTCTTGCATGGTATTGTTTACTAAAATTTTCAATTTCTTCCTTTACGGTGGGTATCTCAAGATCACGAAGAATTACCTTGTTTGGAATAAACCAAGGAGCATCGGAGATCATGCGGAGTGTTTTTGATTGAAACCTTTCTAGGATTTCTACGTTGGAGTTAGATGCTGAACCCCATAGTTGGATTCCGTATGTCCATACTGGTTTTATTATTGCCTTGTAGATTAGAAGTTTGTTTTCGATCGTCAACTTTGAGTTTCTACCAATTATCCAATAATGTTTACTTAATTTTAGGCCTAGTTGTTTTCTTTTAGTAAAAATGTGTTTGCGCCAGGTTAGTCGTCGATCGAGATGAATGCCTAAGTACTTCGTATCTTCGGTTTGCGGTAACTGTTGGTTGTTTAAGCGTACTGGTGGGCATGTTTCTTTTCGTAGCGTGAATGTTACATGAACCGATTTGCTTTCGTTGGCTTTTATTCTCCATTTTCTTAGCCATATTTCAATTTTGTTCAAGCTATCTTGTAGTATTTCTGAAGCTACATTTAGCTGAAGCGGTCATTTTTAGCGATGAAAGTAAATTTAACTTATTCGGTTCTGACGGTAAGCAAGTGGTGTGGAAGAAACCTAATACGCAGTTAAATAAGGAAAATTTATGCCCAACTGTAAAACATGGTGATGGGAATGTGATGGTTTGGGGGTGCATGGCTGCAAATGGAGTCGGAAAACTTCAATTTATCGACACTGCTATGGACAACTTTCAATATCTGAACATTTTAAATGAAAATTTAAAGCCTAGTGTCAATAAATTGGGCTTACAAGACGTCTATTGCTTCCAACATGGTAACGACCCCAAACATACCGCTTATATTGTGAAGGAATGGTTACTGTATCATGTAAGAAAACAGCTTCACACTCCTCCACAATCACCAGACCTCAATCCTATTGAGAATTTGTGGCAGGAATTGGAGAGGAAAATACGACAGAGGCCCATTTCCTCTAAGGAAACCCTTAAAAGGATTATTTTAGAAGAATGGCAAAAAATTTCCGAATCTACAACTAGGAAATTAATTGAATCCATGCCACGACGCTTACAAGCTGTTATAGTTGCAAAGGGATACCCTACAAAATACTAACTTATTAAATAAAAGCAAAAATTGTAAGCTTCCTGGTACTGGATGAATAATTGTTTGCCATGGTTTTACTTTGTTATGTTTTATTTATTAGAATAGTGTTTTTGAATTAAGTTGTTTTTCATTATTTTCTTGTTTATATTTATAGCAACGCATGCTTTAATGTATTAAAAATTAATTAAATATAATTTGGTATTACCTTATTTGTAGAAGTTATTGCAATAATTTGTAAGTGCTGTGTAGTGGATGAATAATTTTGTGAGCCACTAAATCCGTCACTGAATGGATAAGAATGAAGATTGTACTAGATTGTAACAACAATCTACAATACTAGATTTTTTCTGCGTCTGGAAATACGCAGATGTTGAAACAGGATGAATTATATTTGTATCATATATTATAGATTTCTATAATATATAATTTGGAAATAAATTGGCGCGTAATTGATTTTGGTTCCGGAACTAACTCGTTTTGTGTGGTATCTGAGTTTATTTTAATCTTAAGATTTGTTTTTATTCTGAATTACATTTATTAGTTTTTTTATGGCTTCAATAAATATCCGAACCAAAATTTATATCCATAGGCTTGCACATTATAATATACTTAAAATTCCATTCGACGGAAACTTTGGACGTAGTATACGTATGGTATTATTCAAATGCCGAAACTTTTTAGAAACATTTAACATCGGAATTTATCAGCAGATAGCACTACCCAAACCTTGGGTTTAATTTTCATTTCTAGTCTGAATAGTTCTAATTAGAACACTTGCATAATTAAGGATGAACGGTAGACACCGTGTTTTTGACTCATTAGTCTTCCTCAGTACCGTGTGCATAGTTATCCAACTCTTAATTATACAATGTTGCTCTAGCGGCTGCTGTTTTCATGAAAGCTGATCCCCAATATACGCTTTAAAACTAATTAACATTGCTATTATTATTATTATTATATTAACCTAAAAACCTTTACGAGTATACTTACGTGTACACTAGAACCGAACAGACAGACGTAGCGAGCACTACGTATATTTTACTATACTATTATGATAAAATTGTGATTACTTCAAAACTGTTATTATACAACTTTTTTGCCTGTCTTATCGGTTTCCTGATGACTTGTGCGTTCATAAAAAATAATTACTAGAGTACAAGAAAGAAAACTAATCTTCGCAACATACCGTTTTGGATTTTATGGGAGTTAAAAAGGTCGCGTTCGTCGAGGAAACGATAAGACGGATAAAAAAGATTATTTATTTTTTTCGTAACATAATAATTTGAACTAAACGTAATATTATATTGTATAACGGGCTTTGTACGTTTCGTAATATTGAACGCATACTGCTGATTTAGGCTGTTTTCACACGGGGCAATATATTGCTAGCAATAAAAAGTCGCGATATCGCGTTGCGTTTTAAACACACTTTCACACAGAGCGATAATCAGCTACCATAAATTGAGCTAAGTAAAATTAAACTAAACATAATTATGCAAGGTTGCCGTAGTTTGTCGTGAACTACCATGGATAGTAGACGTCGAGTGCTATTATTGGCCTTAATTTGTAAGTGAAGAAGAAGAATTAAAGAAAGAGAGGAGCGTAGAAAAAATCGACGTTTCTGGATTCATCCTTTAATACGAGTCAGATACATAAATGGTGCATCTTGCAACACCGTTTAACTAATACTAATAAAATTGCGACAATATATAGCGACTCTTGTGAAAACAGCCATATACTTGCATTGGCGGACAGAAAACGCAGCGATAAAAAATTGTGCAATTTCAGTAGAACATATCGCGTGTATTTGCAATATAGCGCTGCAGACGCAATACCATATAACGCATCGCGTTCATGTGAAAGCTTTCAATTTAAATACGTGTATTTTTGATGCACAGCAATATCGCGGCTTTTTATTGCTAGCTTTATATTGCCCCGTGTGAAAACGCTCTTACTGTTCAAATGTAATTTTTGTAATTTTTCTTTCTGCGTAATCAAATTTTGTCAAGAATTCAAAGATTCGTGATAGCAGGACATTTGATAGTTCGCACTGCTTATAGCTTAAATTTTAACTACCAATAGATATCTAGTTAATAAATACATATAATAAATTTCACAAAATGAATTTATTTGTTTCTCATTTGTAAACGTCAGTTTCCAAAAACACAATATTAATCAAGAAAGTTTATTTTATCAAGTCACTAACTTGTAAAACTGACAGTTAACTTGCAAAATTTTTACAAGTTAGTAGTATTATTTACATTAGGAAATTTTGTTTTATCGTCATATATGTTGAAAATCATGGTACAATTGTTATTTCCAGTAACACAGATTTTTGATGATGAAAGAGTTGATACTGATGATGATGAACCATCTGTTGACTCAGAAACTGCTGAACTTGAGGACTGCAGAACATTTGTACTCTCCTTACTACCAAATAATTTGCTAGACATTTCGATTTTTTTGTTCATAAACATAATGTATGTCGAATCATCGACATAACTCATCGCAATTTTGGTGCTCTTTCACCCTCCTGCACGCTTTAGTGCTAAAATATCTCCACCCGAATCCGCAACCATAGTGGCTCCAGTTCTGCGAAAAGAGTGGCCGGTGTATAACCGGTGTATATCTTTTAAACCTAAATATTTCGCTATTTGCTTTGGGACACCACCAATAGTGTGCTGGCCAGCATTAAGGGAAATGCACTTTCCATGTCGGTATGTCAAAAAAAATCTTAGGCTTTCTGTTCCAGGAGGCCGAAGATTTACATATTTTCTGTATAACATGCAGGGCTTGAAGCTGCAGCCATCATCGGTTATGGTGAATCTTCTTGTTGTTAAATTTTTTGTTTGCCGCAATGTCACAATAACGTATTTTCCCATATCTTCTACATCATTCATGTTTAAGGAGAGAATTTCGTCACATCGATAACATCGAAAAATCCCAAATATTGTTACAATTTTCGCCAGCAACCACTGGTCATCAGGAGCATGTAAAAGAAATTGTTCAACCTCTTCTTTACTTAATACCTTGGCCTTTTTTTGCGCATAACGCTAATTTTTTTCGTTTCAGAAACGCTATTACCTTTTGAAATCTGCAAATGACAACTAAACGTCATATTCTTCAATAAATTTTTTAAGGAAAACAAACCTGCGAACAGGGGCATTTTCTTTCATTTCCAAGCAGCTTTTCAGCATAGACCATTTTGCCCATAAAGTATTAGGGCTGAATCTAGCTGATAGTTGATTCAAGTATACCAACAAAACATCTTCAGTTACCCCAATCACACTATTTTTGTTTTGCCACTTTTTGAAGTCGTCGTATTCTCGCTCGTACCTTGAAGCTGATTTTGCAGGTAATAAACTTGAAGCTACACTGCTGGCTGCCTCAATAATTTCTTTTGGTACATTTATTTTCGCTTTCGCCAAAACAAATGTAAAGAAAAATAAACAGACATGTTCATGGCAACGCTTCCATAGCTTACGACATTTGCGACAAATTATTGAGATTTTTTTGGAATTTATCTAACCTTTTTACAAATGAGAAACAAATAAAATATAAAACAATACACGCAAGGTAACGGGTTTTACTGGCTCAAGGAGGTAACTGACTCGCCTGCGGCTTGTCAGTTATATCCTCCATTCGCCAGTAAAAACCCTCTTACCTTGCTAGTAATGTTATATACTATTGTCAACAACTCGAGAAAAGTAGATACATGTAAAATTTTATTTTAGTTTGTTTCATTTATTTTGAATTTTAAGTTTAATTTATTTAGTTTTATTGTTCTCCAATGCTGTAACGCAAAGTCATAATCCGCCATTCTAATTGGTTAAAGGGCGTTTGTGTTTCGTATGAGCCAATCAGAATCATAGAACATCGCATCTCATTGCGTAGCATTACGACGTATACATAAACCTAGCTTTACAAACAATATGTCACTGAAAAAAAAAAGTTTGTTTAATTATCGTGTAGCTTAAAGAAAATTTGATAGCTTATGATTTATATTTTTTCTTATTGTACCTACACAAATTCTTGAATGTTACCTTTCTTCTATTTTAGTATTTTTTCTAGTAACTCGAATTGTTTATTTTGAGCTCAGGTTTTTGTACTTTCAAAATTCAAATAAAATTATTGTTTATTTTCATCGAGTTTCACTTTGCAAATTTACCATTATTCAACTTATTCAAGTTATTTTTAATATTTATATTATTTCGATTTTTCTTTCATGAATTTTTAAACGCGTACGAAGGTAATTAACTGTTAGTGTAACTAATTTTGAAAGGCCAGTCATTGATTTATTTCAAGTGAATTTTTAAGATTTCGATAATTATAAGCTAATTCCATTTATTTTTTGAACTTGTTAAGGGTAAAGCAAGTTTTTTGAACTCAATAATTGACTTATAGTTGCTTATAGTAAGCAATTCGACATCGTTAGATCTGTTTTAACGTGCTAGCCTTTTTCTTCGGTCAAATTATATATAGAGGCATTCTGTAATGCCGAATCATAAGCAGGGTTTCTGTTTTTAGCTGAGTGACTCACGTGAACAAATTTAGTTCAGTTTGTTTGGATGGGGGTATTCTTTTATGTTTTTACTGCTCGATCAGGAACGTGTGAGATTTTTTTTACTAATAGAAAAAATTAAAATCAAATTTTTTGCACATCCAACTTTCCTAATTTTTCCGTCAGGATTTTGAAATTTTTTGAAATGATTGCGGTTGCGATATTAAGAAAAAACAAGTTGAAAAAACAATTAATCCGACTCTGATTTTCTGCGATTAAAACGTAATATTTGATATGGCCAAGTCAGTTTTGTTGTTGAAACCTATATGAAGGTGGTGTGATGGATTTGGGTAAAAGTTTTTCGGTGAAAAGAAATTTTCTTGTAATTAAGCGCGAATCGTTTACGCATGTGTGAAGAATTTCGAGTTGCTGTATTTACCTACAGCGGTTTTTCAGTTATCGCATCTGTCTCCTTCGCGTTCACAATTTTATTAGGAACAGTTAAATTTATTTCGCGCCCTTACTCGATTATTTGTGTTTTCGAGGTCGTTTCAAATTTATTTATTTTTTATTTTGGTAAAATTATAAATTAAGTCGAGGACGTTCAAACTGTGAATTGTAAATGTTTGTTTAATGAAGTAGGTAGTTGTGATTATCCAATGGTTTCATTAAAAATGAGATTGTCAATGTGCAAATTGTACAGATAAATTTAAACATTTATTATCTCAAAATGTGTGACTGTCCTACTACTGGTGTAATTACAACACACGAAACTCACAAGAGTTGGATTATTTTCAAAGATAACAAAACCCATATAGGTAAGAAAGAAGGATACTTTTAATCATTTGCAGTATCCAGTTCAGTCAGGAAGTTGGGAAAGGATTTCGTTTTACTCCTTTTCAGCGCAAGTGGGACGATGTTTTTTTATTTTGAAAAGTTAATTTTTGAAAATATATGACTAATGCGGATCTAAATATTGTTTATTTATCGAATTATGTCGTTGATAATTCAGAACAGATTTGGCAAATTTATTGTTAGATAAACACGGAAGAATGTTTGAAAATGACATTTTGGCAATTTGCCCTGTTTATGTCCGAACAAAGTGGACTATTTGAATTTGCCGCACATAAATGACCATTACTATATACTCATATATAAAACATAATCTCCAATTATAAAACAAATGTATTTAATGTTGGAAATAATTTATGAAGACGATTTTTTTCGCAAAAAATTATAAAAATTATTTTAAGACCCATTTTACAATTAGTCAAGAAAATTAATTGCACTATTAAATCGAGCAGGAAGAGTTTTGTTCACTGTTCTGAGAAAGTGTTAAATGAAATATCTGGCAGAAATAAACGCTCACATATTGCAAATAAATATTTAGATTGTCATCACAGTTGTAACACAATAGAGTGCCAAATGAGTAATTTTTTGGCCTTTTTATTTGTAGTAGTTTGTACCTTCTATTTATTGTATCTCAATGTATATTTAACGCATATTTTTTCATATATACTTTTATTTGTTTCAAAATCACCTGTAGAGAAAGAATTTCACTCTTTTCGTTTTTAGGATCCACCAATACAATACAAACTGGAATACAGTCGTCACCATTATCGGAAGGGCCATGTCAAACTGATCCAAATTTAGATAATATGTATCTTCTCTTAGATCCACATCTTCGACCGGCATCTCCAGATCCAACTGAGCCACAGTCATTAGAATTATTCGAAGAACATAAACAATTAGCTCAAGAATATTTAAAGGTAATTTGGGACCCCAAAAATTCTTTATTAGCTAAAAACAATTTTTGCAGGTTCAAACAGAAATTGCTTATTTATCACAACGAAAAAAGAAATTACAGGAGGAAAGAAGTGTTGAACAACTAAACAAACAATCAATAGAACAATTACAAAGTGAAAAAGAATCACTGCTCTTACTTAAAAAAACTTTAGAAAAGCAAAGTGAATTGCTTAATTCAAATTGTCCATGTCGGCAAGGAGAAAATTGGGTATTTGTACCAAGGCATGATCAGGATAGTTAGTATATGGTTTTTAAAAATTTTAACTTATTAAAGTGTTATTCTTTAGTGTGTAAGTGTTTTATACATAATTTATGCTATTATTTGTACATAGAATAAAGTTTTGAATGTTGAGCTATTAAATTACAAGATATGTTAATTTATCGTATTCAAAATCCTGGCTTTACTACAAAATAATTCACTTCTAATCGAGACACAGCTTTCAAAACATCCTATACATAGCTTAATTACCTTTTAAAACAGGAATCTGTAAACAAGTTGACGTTTATTTATTATTGATACATTAACCTCATTCTAAGAGTAAATTTTATATTTTATTTACGTAATGGCTGATTTAAAAAAGGATCTGGATGAGTATTTACTATTACAAAGTGACCAAAAGAAATCTTTTAAATTTCAATTACCCACGATACAAAAACCTAATATATCAAATTGGTTAAAAAAGGAAACCCCAGAAGATGAGTCCTGGTTTCAAGAAAAGAAAAAGGAATGCTGCCCTAGCTTAGTAATACTTTTTTTAGATGCATACGTTTATTACGATATTAATTAATGTCTTGAACTTTTAGACGAGGTTTCAAAGAATTACTGGTTTTTGCATATGCGTTTTTATGGGGATTTTATGTTTTTCCTTATCGGCATTGTATATTCCAGTTTTAATTCTCAAAGCTCGCAAGTTTGCTTTGCTATTTACTCTTGGAAGCTTATTTTTTATTTTAAGGTAAAGTAGGAAATGTAATTTAGTGTGTAATTAATCGATAAATTTCAGCTTTTCGTTCTTATGGGGTCCGATGGCACATCTTAAATCGATGTTTTCAAAAGAACGACTCATTTTAACAATCACCTATGGTTTGACTTTATTTGCCACCTTGTATTTTGCTTTGCATTTACAAAGTACCCCTTTAACGGTTTTGGGTGCCGTTGCTCAAATAATAACACTTTTGTGGACTGTATTTGCAAGTATTCCAGGTGGTACTACCGGACTTAGTATATTTTCAAAAATTTTTACAAAAAGCGTTAGTACTACATTGCCTGTGTAATTTTAAATAATTTTATTTTATTATAATTTATTACTTTTTGTTGTTTATTAATTAATTTTGTTATTTACATAGTTTATAATAAAAAATAAATAATACTGCCCTTTCAGTATTTTTGTACTGCGTATGGCTTGAACAAGTATGTTTTTACATTGATATTAGCAGAGGAAAACTACTGCATTCCCAGTTACCGATTTGAAATTTGTTACACGTTAAACAACTCAAATACTAAATACACTCTTGGGTAGGCTGCTTCTACTCTTATCCTCTTTTTACATCTATTTAGGGTTTATTTCAATCCTGATTATTAACAAATTTATCAATATAGATTTTGTATTTTTTCATAAGCATAAGCACCAAAGTGTCAATTTTTATTATAAATAGTTATTTTATTTTATAAATAAGAAAAAAGATTATCACATGTTAATAACCTTAACCATTTTATAAATAGTTAAGTAATTTTTTTTAAATCATGAAGATATCTAAAAACTGGTTTCTAAATTTTAATTGTCTAAAATTAACGACTTTTGAATTATGTTGAAAAATACAAATTAATTTTTTTGTATTTGTATTTTTTAAACATTAGGATTTAATGTATTTTAGTGGATTTGCAAAATTTGATTTTTTCAAGATTCAAATTGAAAGTGGAACCTTAATAAAAAAGAATTTTGATCATTTTTTAAAAATTATTTCTATATATTTTTTTTATTTTATTTTGTTCGCTATTATAGGTTTTCATGCGAAAAAATGTAGTAGAAGAAAATTGAAGCCCATTAAATTTGCTATTCGGGAAGGGGTACAAATTTGTTTCATAAGGTACCGAGTTATCAACAAAAATTAATAAAGCTTAGAAATTATCAACATTTTTAACTTAATTTAGTTCATAAATTATATTCATAACTTAAAAAGTGTTAAAATAATGAATTTTAATTGTGAAGTAAAGAATGCATACTTACATAGAAAAATAATATTTGAAAAACAATAAAAAAGACATTAATATACATTTAACAGGTTTGGACTTAGAATATTTAAACAAACAAGAAAAATTAAAAAGTCATAAAAATCTTGAAATAAAATCTTCAGTTGTATATAACTAAGAAAAACGCAAAAATACTATAGATTGAATGTAAGTTACCAGATAAAAACAAAAACTGTTTATTTTATGCAATTAAATATTAAAATCTAGTTTGTAGATATTTTTCTTTTTAAAGAATGTGAAAAAAAACATATTTTTTTTACCTTAATGCTTATAGCTTTTCTTCTATGAACTTACGGCACAGGGCTTTTAGGACAAGATCTCACCAAATGAGATTTTCCATGTATGGTAAAAATTCATTATGATCGATCAACATGTAAGAAGCCAAGGTGACTTACTAGATAATTATTAATGGGGTGGTTTCCAGTTTTTCCATAGCCATGGAGAACATTTCGTAGTGTTTCCATAAATCGGTATTGGGGTTTAGATTACAGCAGTGTATCATACACGACCAGGATTTGAACCGTGGTCTCCCGCTTCCCAATTCGCCGGTATAGACTTTACGCCACACTGCTGGTCAATACTTTAATTTAATAATAATAACAATAAATTGTTATAAGTAATTGTGAAGAAGTGTTCATGATTATTCTGTTTCATCAATAATACGAAGGAGTTCATTAAAAATTTTAGAAAAGTTTTATCAAGAACAAATTACTTTTGTAATGCTCGCTTTTATTATATTTACTTGTGTTTTAATGTTTTACTAGCAATAATAATCGCATTGTATAATAATTATATTTTACATTTATTGTTAACATTTTATTAATTTAACAATTGTTAATTATTATAGTACAGATAAAAAAAAGTTGGAATTTAGGAATTTTAGGGTCACAGAAACTGAAAATTATTATTTTCAAAAAATGTATTGTCGTGTTACAAGGTGAATTTAACCACCCCTATAGAATTTAGTTTTTGTAATTCTAAATTTGAATTTTGAGGGGAAAGTTTTGAATAGTTAAGGTCGGCGGAAGTTTGAGAAGAGTGGGGGCTTTTTTGCCAAAGATGGTCGCCGGAGCGGTCGATTATGTTTTGTCTCTGTGGATTGAGATTTTTGCTCGAGTGGTTTTGAAATTGATTATTTTTTATTAATTTATTTAAGAATTTACGGGCAATTAGCCCTTTATTACACATTTTACAGTGGTTATTACATAAAAAAATATAGCAAGTTCTGCAGAGACATTAACAATACATAATTATTTATGAACATCGAAATCATACAAAAGATAAAATCATAAATCATAACGGGACATTTGATGTCTTACACATTGACGCGGATTAAACATACAAAAGCAGGCTATACTACGTGAAAGTATTTCTCGAATCCATTACGTCACCCAAGCGTCGCCTATACTGGGAGAGACTCACACCGAAGAAATCTACAGATTCCCCCAGTTCATTACCCAACCTCATCATCCTAGACAAGGGACTGTAATATGCATAATTAGTGGAATGACACCTGAGAAAAACAGATTCCGAGTTCTGGTGCCCATAAATGGTACTCGAAACGCCACAAGTTTAAGCAAGTCCGCACATATGACAATTGAGTTGATAAGCTTGAAAAGGAAAACCAAATCCGAACTCATACGGCGCAAGGGAACCAGGCCCATGCCATTCATGACCTCATTCACAGGACAATCCCGATATGAGTACCCCAGTCTGTGAGCTAATAATCTAATAAATTTAGTCTGCACCCTCTCTATCCTAGTGACGTAAACTGCGTAGTGAGGAGACCATACGACTGAGCAATACTCCAAAATGGGTCGGACCAATGCACAGAACAGCATTTTGAAGGTGTCAATTCTTGTAAAATCCCTTGTGACTCTTAAGACAAAATATTGCAGCCTCATAGATCTTTGAACGATGGCACTGATGTGATCTCTAAATGAGAGCTCCGAGTCAAGATACACCCCCAGATCCTTAACAATATTGTCTCTAGGGATTATTACGCCCAAAAAAGAATAATCATAGAATAGAGAGTTTCTGGATCTGCTGAACGTAACAGTCCTACACTTGCTAACATTCATAGTCATAAGATTAACCTGACACCACCTCTCCAGCAAGAGCAAATCATCCTCGATAGCAACACAATCATAAACTGATCTAACCTACAAGAAAATCTTTTAAGTCGTCGGCAAAAATCAGATACTTAACAACTCTAAAGGCTGCTCCAATGTCATTCACAAACAGTGTAAACAAGAAAGGAGCCATTTTTGAGTCCTGAGGCACACCCGACAGCGCCAAAACCTCAGAGGACAGCGAGGAACCCACCCTGACGCAAAGTCTTCTATTGCTCAGGTAGCTCCTGAACCAGTTTCAGTTTCATTAAAAGTCGCTGATGGTCCACTCTATCAAAAGCCTTTGCAAAGTCAGTAAAGACCACATCAACCTGACTACCCTGAGAAAACGAGTCAATTATATAGCTTTGGAGTACTAATAGGTTCGTGGCAGTAGATCTTCCGCTACGAAATCCGTGCTGCTCATCTACCAAAATACTTGCAAAGAGCGGAGAAATTCTGTCCAGAACAGCACCCTCGAATACCTTAGATATACATGATTGAATTGCAATAGGTCTGTAATTCTTTATATCGCCCCTAACACCGCTCTTAAATACAGGCACAATGTAATTCAATTTAAGATTATTGGGAAACACGCCAGCTCTTAATGACTTAGAAAACAAAATCGTTAATGGTTCACTCAAATGGAAAGCACAACCCTTTAAAAATGCCGGTGAAATCATGTTAGGACCGGGCCCCTTACTGACGTTTAATGACTGCAATTTATCGTAAATCTCATCTTGGGTCACATTACATCCAGAGACACAGCCAACACCACCCGCACAAGGCAACTCATCGCTAGTAAGAATCCTGGAGTCGCTTACATATATCGCGGAAAAATGCTGTGCAAACAGCTCCGCGATCTCCTCACATGAAGTACCCTCCACCCCATCGAGAAACATTTTGGAGTATTTGTTGGTTTAAATTTGATTTGAAGAAGTTATTGGTCTGATTTGACCGCAGCTAGGATTTTTGATTTTTTCTGTAAGTTGAAGATTTGATTAAAAGAAGATTTATTTTGTTGATAAACTATTTTTTTGATAGGATTATAATTTTGGCCCTTTGTTGGTTTAATAAGAAAATTTAATAGCGTATGGCGTTGTTGATATTACGTCGAGTGGATAAATCGAAATCGGCAGTTCGATCCTTGAACAAAACATAACATTTTTGTAATTTAAAATATATTCGATTGCAAGCAAATTTTAAAATTAAATTCCGATATTAACAATAAAATTTTAACGAACACAGAACCTGCCCCTGAGAACAATTTTTGCGTTATGCAAGACAAAATAACACTATCTCGAAATTTTCCATCGGAAATTGCGGAAGTAAATTTTTTTGTACTTCAAACTCAACCGGAAGTAAACATAATTTTTTTTTCAAATGGCAACATGTCTCTTTTTAAGCATTTTCGTAATCTGCAGTTTTTCTCTATACGTTACATATAAAATTATGATAGGGTTACATAAGAAAATTTTGGAGAAATAAGATTTAAGCCAATAATAAATTTATTATTTAATTTATTTAGTGTGCTATGAAAAACAAAATGACGATTTGCAATCACAATAAATTAACACTTGCACACAAAAAATAAATTTAAAAATTAAAATTTAAAAATAAATTACGTATCAAAAATAAACAAAATTAATTTAAAATCAATAAATAATTAAAAATGTGTCCCAATTCATAGGGAGAAAAACAGCAATAACTTCATTAAAATATCTCATTCAAATCACGATTTCTTAATAAAGAGATTTTTATATAAGATTATGTGTTTTCAATCAGTTTTACCACTTTTCTAGTGCATTCAAAATAATAAAATGAGTTATGGTCATATTTTTCAAATTTCTTAATGAGGGAAATGGATTTTAAATTACGGGACTGAAATTATTTTGTATTCTCTCTCCCACTGTTTGTACAAAACTCTTTGCTATTGGGGATAAATAGTAGTAATTTAGTCCCAAGGATATATCAAATATCTACTTTTTTATTATATGAGTAAATTTAATGTTTAGTCTTTTTATTAATGTTATTATAAATATTTTCGGTACTGTTTATCTTTGTTTTAAATATTAGACCTTCAAATATTGTTTAACTATCTTTTACAATTTGCATCACACGACCTTAATGAAATAAAAACTCGGCGAGTACTTACCCCACTTTCTCAAACTTTTAAATCAAATTCGAAGCCCTTCAAATCTGCATCATAAACAATTATTTTTAAACTTTGCCTTGCGCTTCACCATAAAATTTTATGATAAAGTTAGCCTGTGGCGTTTTTGTTATATTCATTGAAAGTTACTTTTTTAAAAGATTTTTATAGTGGCAATAATTAATTTTTAGAAACATTACTGCAGTGGTGCTGACGTTAATCAAAAAGCAAAATAATTATGGATTTTTGACATGAAATAATTAGGTTCTTCCCGATCTTATATTTTTAACTTAGTTTTTGTATCTTTTTTTCTTCTTTATCTTATTTTAAATCTTATTGGCATTTATGGCGAGTACTAATGATTCGTTCTAGTAGAGTGCTAACCTGGCTAAAAAATCCAAATATTGATATTTCAGGCAGTCGTTGAAGTAACATTTTGCTGATTCTATCAGGTCGAAAATATATTTTATTCATAATTTTGTAACTTATATTACATTATACTACAATCTTTATAATACAAAATAAAAATATTAACATCGTGTCTTGGTAAATAAACGATTATCCAAAGAATGGGATCGTTACTAAATTATTCGTAGCTTAATCAACAAGTGTATAAACACTATAAGTCAGTCAAGGTTAACAATAAACCATAAAAAACATAAACACAATACAAAACACACACACTCAAAGTTACTGAAATATGGCAGCTTTCTGTCTGAATTCCTGTTTCCTTAGCGCCCTTTCTTCTTCCATTTGCTTTCGTTCTTCTTGTTCCAAACGTATTTCGTTCTCAAATTTGCTTTTTAAGGAAAGTTCCGTAATCTTCAAAAATAAAAACATTTATTTAAAATTTTACCGCAATGTTATACAAATTCTTACCTTAGCTTCAAAGAACTCTTTGGCACCATTAACTCCTACTTGGTCAACATTAATTTCTGTCAGCTTTGCTAATTGCCCAAGTCCTGAGTGAATATCTAATTCTCCCGCTCGAGCTTTACGATAAACAAGAAGAAATTCGCGGAACGATAGACGTCCATCTCCATCTTCATCGACTTCTTCAATCATTCCTTTTAAAGCAATATGGGTTTGTGGTGCACCTAGTTCTTCCATCATTCTCTTCAATTCTGTTAGACATAGGTAACCATCCTTGTTTGTGTTATACCTGGAAGAAAATAGTAGCCATGTATTATCGCAGTCTACGAGTTAATAAATTTTATCGTAATTTTTATAATGCCGCAATGTACCACTGAATTTTAGAGTCTACTTTTATGAGATCCATAAATTACAACTATAATATGTGTATTTGTTGGTACCTACGTGTAGTTATACCTTTATGATGCAATTGTAATATCTAACTTGCATAATTTTTATTCTAGATTTATGTTTATGTGTTACGCACTAAGAATATAAAAAGCATTTAGAGAACTAAATTATAAAATTTGCATATTATTTTAACTAATTTATTGTTTTGTTTACCACTCCTTGAGTGGTTACTACGACTATAAATGTATGACAATTTTTATTTGATATGGTAATACTACTTGAAAAAAAAACAAGTTCATGAATGTTTTCCCAAAAGTTTTTCTTTTCCCATTCTTCGTGTTTTTAAAACTATAGCTTAAAATGTAGCTACATCCTAAACTTAAATTTATTTTGGTGTTGGTGTAAATATGTCAGCCTAATGAAACAATATAAAAATAGCAAAATGTTAATGAGTATTAACAATAAATGTCAAAGACTAGGTCAATTTTTTTTAAGGTTCAAGACGAAGATATTTTGGCGAGTTACATAATAAGAAAAATTACGAATATGGAACATTTTCACTAATTATTTTTAATTTCTTATTCCGTAGTAGTAGAATAATAGTAAAAGACATAGAAAGTAACATTCCACTTAATACTTCATTATTTACTTGTATCATTGTAAAATAATTGCATGTACATAAATAATGAAACTGTGACTTCTCAAGGACGACAGTTTATGTATGCTATTTAGATAAATTAACTGCTCGATAAAGTCACTTTTTAATCAAAAACGGAATTTATTTACATTTGCTTTTAAGTATATCGAAACCTGATAAATATATGTAAAGTGAGCAATACCTCATTACCTCTTCATTTTAAAATCAAACAAGTTTGAAAAGCAGACACAAAGGGTGTTCCAAATATTACAGTTTAAATTAATACACTTGCAATTTCAATAAATAATAAGTAAATAACAATAATAGAAGTAACAAATTATAATTTAAACATCCAACTATCGAGTTAGATGGAAAAAATTTGTCTATAATTGCTTTTATATAGATGTCGACCTAGTACCTAAACGGAATTTCCTCATTGGATGCATAAGTTGTTTCTTTGGATTCAGAAAAATTTTGCCCGTCCATTCCACGAGACATTCATTAGAAGGCAACCGATCTAAATAACCAAAGCCTTTGCATTGCTACTCTAAGGCACAGGGTCTCTACAGCGAAAACTATGAAATCACAATGATCTTTTATTGATTTCTATTTATTACGTTTTGGTCATTTCAAAATACCATTTGGTTTTTTATCATCAACACGTAAAATCCCCACGGGCTCTAGGATGCTAAAAATGTTTGCAGTTGTAAATGAGACTTATATATTATTGTCGTTTAGATAATCTGCCATAAGCCCGTGATAACCGAACACATCTGCAGTTGTTTATGAAGAAATAGTACCCGTGTATTGTTTATTTTTGTGATGGTCAGATGGATATAATCAAATTGTCACACCTAATTTACAAAATATAACGGAAGGGACGGCCCCCATCACATAACGTTTAGCTTTAGGCTACAGAGAAGTTTACACAGCCACTTGAAGATCATTAGCGTAATCAAATAATAATTTAGTATCTTCAATTGACCGAAAATTGTTCAAAAATATTTAAGTTTTATTCGGCAGAAATAGTGAAACGTAATAGAATTGAATTGAAAACACAAATAAATGATCCGAAGATGTTGATATGACTATTACATTCCGATCGTTATTATCACGTATTAGTTACCACTCATACTTTCGTTCTTAGCAGCGGAAAATGTGATTGTGTTTCTTGTTCACGGTCTATATTCTTTCGTCCTTTTTCCTCTGAAGTATTGGATGTACAAATATCAAATTCCGTGTTTCACAAATGCAATAAAAAGTTAGTGTATTATTTTATGTAAAATATATATCTGACAATTTGAAGGTGTAAATAATTTCCCAGCGGATAGATCATGAGAGAAGATTATTTGAAAGAAATTATTATTTTAAACAAATTTCCGTTTCCCTTTGCTTATATAGAGAGAAAAAAAGAGAAATTACATATTATATAGTATACCCAAATGTAAGCGAAAGGTTGTTTATCTAAGGAATATTTTAATCTTCTGAAAAGAAATTGGTATAACTTTGGAATTTGAAAAATATATTACATTTTTAAATTTTTTTTTTAATTTTAGAAGATTTTTGAGAAGATTTAGAAGATGAAGAATTTCATTAACATTTTCTAGGAATTAAATTGTTTTAAACGATCTTTTAAAAATAAGTATTCATCAATATTAAAATTAACTATTGAAAATAATTAAGTATTAACTACTGGAACTGCGATCGATGTTATATATTGTTATATCTTTGCTCCAAAGAAAAAATGAAAAGAAAATAAAATATTTGGTACTATTTAAAAAGCATGTAAAAGATAGCAATGTATGATTCAAAGAAGGAAAACATTATTTATCGGGGAAGAGGAAAATTTCTAACGGGAAACCCCCCAAATTCAACACCGGAACAGACGATTGATAGATTAGTGAACAAGTTAAAATATATAAATTATTGACCCGTGCAGTAATATTAATTCTAAGTTTTTAAAAAATATAAGGTTAAATCGAAAGATACCAAAATATATCAAAAAAAATATTAATATTATTGCACGGATTAAAAATTTATAATATTTGAATTACTTCATTTAAACACTAGTTTTTAATTTTTCACGATTAAAATTTTTGAAATCAGTACACTTTTTAGTAGATTTTCTTTTAAAAACATCAGACATGCAATTTTTGCAATTTAAATGGAAAAATGATACTTTTAAAATATGTTTAAAAACGGAAGGAATCAAATGTCCACGATAAAATAGAATTCTAAATTTGTGAAATTGTCTTTAGTTTCTAGTACAATTTTTTAAAAAAAATCGAGAACGCCATGTTTGAAAATGTAATTTTGTAAAATAAAGAAAAATTGGTCAAATAAAACTTGAAAGTTTTTTCAATTTATTTTTTTTAGAAAAAGACAATTTTTTCAAGAATTCATAATTGAAAGTGAACAAAGATAAAAACAAAACAAAAATTATAAAAGCTATAGTGTAAATAAGTTGTCCACTTTACGTGAAATGCCCCAATATGTACATTATTATAATAATTATATCTCCCATTATATTACCGTCAGGACTACAAGGAGTACTACTTTTAATTTACTATATAACAACCCCGGATGGAAAGGTAAAAGATAATCAATACTGAAAAATTACGCCTATAAGTTTTTAGTTAAATAAATTAATATTCTTACACCTCATTGGACGGACAGCGGTGCATTATTTTGGGTTGCCGCTTTTAAAAATTAAACGGGGTTATTGATTTGTTTCTGACGTTTCCTATATTTAGCATTTTCAAAGGGTTACTAAAATAAGGAAATGAGTCAGTAACGACACGGAACACAAAACAGTCTACCGGCAATAAAATAATGCAAATCAATTTTCCTGAATATTTTGCAGAAAGCGATTAACTAATGGTTCCCAAATAAGAATTGAAATCAACGTATACCAACAACTAAAAATTTATGTCTTCATTTAATTCAATTTGAGTGACACAGTTTTCTTATTGATATTAATTTAATTTGTATCAATTTCTATGTAACATTTGCAGTACATTTACCAAATTGCAAGTATTTTTAGATAGTGGAGTCATTCAAAATTTAATGTTTGTGATTAAATATTTATTGAACAATTTATTACTAATACATTTTACTACAGTGTTAATCTATTTATAGTTTTATAAAGAACGCTTGTAAAACAGCATTTCTGAATCCACAAGGTACTGATTGGAAAAAATATATAATTAATAACAAGTAAAACAGTAAACTAAGCAAAAAAAAAAGGAAATGCTATAAAAAGGTGCAGATTTAAAAAAAGAGGGGAAACTTCAAGGCACTACAATTTTTAATTAATTATTATCTTTGTTATATTATTCCAAAAGATAAAATTGTTTCAGTATTTATTAAACTAAAAGCTTCAACATTTTAATTTGTTTATTCTATTTGTTATCAAACTATTTGTTTGATAATCATTTTGAAAAAACAGGAAATCTAAGAAATTTCTATAAGAAAGTTTTGCATTTTATTTACAACAGAAAGTCATTTGCGAAGTAATTATAAACATTTTAACCTTCAAGTTTACATATTTATGCTGTTCATACGGTTAACTTGGTGAATTGTAATTGAATATTAAAGTCGTTGCTGTATATTTTTAATACAATATTTATCGCTTACATTAATTTATTATCAATGATACGATATATCGACATTAAATTAGCCTGGATTTATCCATAAAATTCAATTACTTTTGTAATTCAGACTAATTGACAAATATAGATTTATTTTTGGACATTTTAAATACACATTATATACACGAAGTTTACAACTTCACGTGTGATCTTAAATTTCTATTAAAAGACCAGATTGTAGATCACACGAAGAAGTTATTTATATAAGAATCGATAATAACGTATCCAAAATTACTTCCCAAAAAAAGGGAACAAAATTAACAACTATTAATTATACGCATTTAAAAGAAGTGTTGATATATAACATAAATAAATAAAAAACGTAGTAATCATCCATGAACTCATTATAAACACACATTTTTAATGTTTTCAAATGGTATCAGCGTTTGATAAAAATTTATTTTTTGTCTATAATTTAGCTCTTGGTAAAATTTGAGTTATGAAACTTTTGAAGTACCAATTGGTACTCCCAAATAACTCTTTCATAAATCCGGATAAAATAAAATCAGTTTAGAAAAAAAATATTTTTATTATATTTTTAATAAAATATATACCCACCCCCCTCCGAAAAACCCTCTCCGTTGTGATTCTATTTCAATTTATTATTATGCGGTTGGTTGGTTTATTCATCGCGTTTAAATTGTTTAATTTATGTGTTATTCATTTGCGTTATTTCGTGAATACAGATAATAAAAACTAACAGATCAGTACATAATACTTACACATTCACAACTTACAAAATAATAAACTAATATGAGTCATACACGAATGACTTTATAAATGACATTTTTATTTATCTGTTTACATTTTCAACAAAAGCACCATTATTTTTAAAGAAACTTCAACCAAACCGAAGTTTACTATCAAAAATTTACTTCCTTTTAAAATATGTATTACTAAGGAAGTTAGATAATCACCTAAATGGGAAATTCTTCAAGTTAATCGTAATTTATTTGATCTAAAATCAAATCAAGTCAGATGTTTACATTTCCTATAATTCATCCATAAAATGAAGAACTAAAACAAAGGATTCTAATTTACTTTTTTAATTTTAATTAAAATTCATGGTTAACCTTCTTAATTGTTACCTAATTTGCAAAAACAATCAGTTACAGTTACATTTTTTATTTGAATTGGCCAAGTCATTTAAGGTAAGCAGTGTACTGACACAAATTCAGACTTCCTATGCAATCGATTTGCAATACCCACTGTGTTTTTGTTTATCCAACTTTTTTTTGCAAAATTGCTTCATTCATAAAAATTATGGATATTTAGCAATAATATCAAGTTACTCAAGCAAAAAGCGAAACTTAAATAATTATTGTTTTGTACTCATATTTGCGGACATACAATGATAATATTGGATAATGATCATGATGGTAAAATAATAGTAAAAGTAGAAAAATGAATGAAATAAATTTGCATAAATAGTAAAATGCTGGAAAGTACCTATTGAGAACGACCGCATAATAAATAATATTCTAACCAACCAAGTATTTACATCTACAAATAAATATAACCAACTCCACTGTAACGCAAGAGGTAAAAACTGAGTGGTCTACTAAAAAAAATTATTTTTACCACAAAAACTGGTAGGTGATAAATTTCTAAATTTAAAAACACCACCAACTTTGTCAAAATATAGTATGAATTTAAAGCAAATTTATTTAATTTTAAATTATGTTCATGCCATCACATATTTTTCAGCAAATTTATTTAAGCACATAACTTGTTCATATTATATTCTTCTGTGAACTTAATATTCCAGTAAACAATAAATATTAATATTATAATTTTAACTTGGCTGACCGTTGATAAAGTTTTGGAGTTAGAAATGTTTTATTATCAAACACTAACAATAGTATTTTCAACTAAAAAATATTTTTTTCCTGTATAAAAATATTCAACACTTAATAGAGTAAGCACTTTTCAAAAAGTATTGACTTGCTTTGGAAAAATAATTTCACATAAATTATTTAAAAAATAAAATAAACAATAAACCAAATTTAATTTGTAATTTACAGGCATATAATATACAAGTTGTTGTATATAATATATGCTACATCAAGCGAAACAAGTCGGCGATGAAAAACATTTTTCAATATTTTAAGTCGTAAATGGATAATAAAGTCTACTGACAAAAAATAACTCAATATGTTCCGTTTTACTTGATAATTCCTTGCAAACTCTTCAGCAGTTTAGTTTTGGCAGTTTTAAAACACTACTGGTATTCTACTATTTAGCATAAGTACGTAAATAAAAAGTAAAGGATGTGCTGGAGGATACTCCACTCCATGTGCATTGTATGTCTATAAAGGTTAGTTTTATAATAACGGCTTTCATAGCTTTTAGTATGAAAATTATTATTTGCAATTTTATTTTACAAATTATAATTGCAACTTCTATAGGTAATTTTTTTTGCCTCCCCGGTAGACAGGTATGTCTACTCTATGCTACGAAAATATATTGCTGTGATACTCTACAAATAAGTTACGATGGTCTCCTAAAATTGCCCGGCGCCAGTTATCATTTATTGATAACAATAATAAAAAAACTAATAGCAGACCTACCTATCGTACTTATCATGTACACGCCACTGAACATACCATTACTAAGATAAGGAAAGTAAGTTAGCAACCACCAATACTTGTTATCTCGCCAAATGTACCTGCAAATTTCGTGACCGTATTCAGAACTTTTCTGAAAATAAATTGTAAACGTTGTGCTGTGGAGTGAATTGAAATTCTATAAATTTCTGTCATCTGGTTTAATTGCATAACACACGTAAGTACAATTTTTTCTAAAATTAAACAAAAACCTAAACCTAACCCCACATATTTTTAAAACTTAAGCTAAAAAACAACGTTTTTACCTAAAGAAAAAACACAACATTTTTACAATCAAAATTGTTTTATCTACCTTGTATATTCTTCTTAAATTCTCTCAACACGACCTAATCACTTAAACTTCAGGACGGCACTATCCCATAACCAACAGGTAAATTTGCCCGTAATCCTTTTGAAATTATAGTTGACTATATCTTCTCCATGAGCATCTTCTTCTTTGAAGAATAATTAAATTAATTTTTAATTATCAAAAAAAATTATTTCCTCAAATTTTCTATCACCGAAAAATACTGTATTAAATTTTTCTATCACAGAAAAATACTTTATTTAATTTTGTCATTGCTCGACAATTATCATCCCACTACATGAATAATTAAATTGATTTTTAATTATCAAAAAAAAATTTTCTCAAATTTTTTTTTTCTAACACCGAAAATTACTTTATTAAATTTGCCAATTTATCGGGCATAAGCTCCCGCAGCAATCAGTCCAAAAATTGGAAACGAACTCTCTTATTTTTACAAACGCACCTCCTTTTATACGAAATCCGGGCCAAATTATTCGTTTTATGGCTGATTGACCAATGTCTATCGATAATGCCATTTACCAATAACAATCCACTAAATCACATATAAATTTAGGGTGGTGGGTGATCTTCGCGTCGGCCAATGATAATTCGCGGTTCCATAGGATGCCAAAATTTTGCATTTCTGTACTAACTAAAGTACTTAATTTCACTTGGTGTTTCCACCAACACAATTTTCTTGAGATTAAAAGTTATCTAAAGTCATTAACTTTTAATCCCGCATCTTTTGGTATAAATTTTCCTATCCTAAATGTTTTCGGTCGGACTCCAGCTTCAACTAAAAAGTTCAAATTGTCCAGATCCGTCTACATTCTCGGATGGAATCTCTTCTTATGTTCTTAATTTTCATCATCGGATCTTCAAATTGTCCTAAATTAAAGAGAATTTCCTGCTCTTTCCGATGATGTTTTCCATTTCTCGTTTGACTCTTTTTTCGTAAGTCCAAACGACTTTTTGTTGAATTCCGATGCAACCGTTTTTCTCACACGCATTTGCACCACAAAAATCCTAATTTTTCACAAACCCGTGAACACTCGCGAACCTAATCGTCTTTCGTCGCACCTTTATAATATTTTGGTCAATATAATCGTCCCAAAATGTAACCACTTAAACCTATTCTTAACCTAACAATAATACACAAATTATTATACAATTTTCACTCCAGCATGTTTAAGATTTTCAATTTTCAGCACAACGATTTTTTTTTTGGTGGAAACAATCCAACTTTGCAATATTGGAATGTCCAGATTGACTTTAACCATAACAAAACTTGCAATGCCAGACCAAACGTAGCTGAAGGTTCTCCGATAACAAATATCTGGTACGTTGCCTAAATTTACTTTATAAATTAATAAGCATTTTATTTTCAGTTGAATCTCCCCTAATGAAAACTTGGAAAGAAATTTGCTAAAAATAATTCTAAGATGATTTCCCTATTTAACCCAATGGTTTCGACCAAAGTCGTTGTACATGAATTTTACCCGAACTATGGATAATTCAAGATTTTAGTGTCATGGGCAAGAATAAACATAGCAATATGTTCCTGTTACTAACAGTATAGATTATTTGTATAGCCGAGTTTAGCGACAAACAGAATTAACAAATATTTTTATTATATAAATCATTTGTTCTAATTTTCACGTAAATATTAAGCCGCCTGGATCCACCAATATAAAGCGGAAAAAGATTAAAATAAAATTTTATTGAGTTAAGCCATGATTAGATGATACGGATGTCAATGTAACATAATTCAATAAATTATAAACTAGATAGGAAGGCGTAGATATAGTGCTGATTCAAATGCAAGCGACACGAATACCATGAACAACCTAGCGGACGCACGTACGAACAGACGAAAATAATCGCGTGTTTAATTTAGTAAACTCCAAAAATATAGAAATTTATATTCATTCCAAATAAGTGTTGTAATAAAATGCTACATTATTTAAAATAACAATAACATTAATTTTAATTTATCGCAATTCGTCAATTTATTAGCAGAGTAGTCTTACACAGTAAAGAATTTATGTCATTTTGTATTTTTCAGTAAAATTAAACAAATTATGAAAAACAATTGTTTTTTGTCCAGATTTTTATGACCGGCCCATGAATACAAAGTTCTTTCCATTTACCACTAACAACTCTCTCCCTTGGGGACTGTAGTCAGTCTCAAGTATTTTGACACTGTATTATTAACAGATAATAGGTAAAAAATAAAATCAGCCAAATATCTTATCGGGTGACAAGGAAATCGACGATTTGCCGTGAAATTTCATACTGGAGAATAAAATCATGAAATCAAAATCGGGACATCTAAATTACAGCACAAAAAATTATACTACAATACTTTTATAAAAAAATTATAAAAAATTAAAAAAAAAAACTATTTGAAAATTTTATAAAGCCGATCACATATTTGTCCGAGTTTATTTTTTTGACCGATATCTACCAATTATATGATTTACCCTGATTTCGGTTAATTTTGAAAAACGTTCACTTCGATCAAAGCTTTATAGTATAATATTATAACTTCTTTTTAAAATTTTGAATTAAATTTGTTTAAATTTTAGCTAACCGACTTGATAGGTATTTTCATTTTTTAAGTTAATCGCTTCAATCGGGAACGATTGTACAATACTCAAGAACGCCCTTACCGTGTAGAACCTATATCTTTATTTGAATGTGTGACCTATTGCTGCCTTTCCGGAAATAAGACCGTAGATACAATATTTCGAAAATGTTTCCGAGATCTTAAGAATTTAACAAAATGCAATAAATTATTATTTAATATCAGATTTTCACTGTGTTGGTGAACATTCTTCAGTAATTTAAAAATATTAAAAAACTAAAGATGTTCCTAAATTTCTGATTCTCAGGGGTTCATGAGCCTCTTAATAACAATCGTTGGTTTAGAGTATAATTGAATTTAACAGAAAGAAAGACTGAAGATGATAATCAGTATATTTAATTAAATTGGTTTTAATTTCTGATAAAACTATGATGAAATAATTCTGCGATTAACCCCACATTATTTCCCAACCCGGTGTAAGCAGCCATGGAGTGTAAATACCGAAATCGTTCCATAAGATGTGTAATTCAAAATCGACGTTATAAAGTATCGATGAAAGTATATGGCAGAGAAGGAGGCCATGTTCGGCAGTGGAACGCTGAAGGTGATTAATAATAACAAAATTTAAACTAGAATTTTCCGCTCAGGAAGTAGAACCGGGTCAAATTAAAATATTTTCCAATTAATTTTGATACTGAGAATAAAAGAAAACATTAAAAATGCATTGAATAGGAACGGCCCATGTGGAGTTGTTTGCATAGTGTACGTTGTCAGTCCGCCCCTGTACTTCTGTATTGTTGACGTTTTTATGACTATCAATTTTTCCATAACAATAATCAATAGTAATGACACATAAAAAAGTTTTCTGAATTTTGTATGTACACACGGTAATGATTATGTACTACAAGATATTATTAAACATTTAGGTGAAAGGCAAAAATGATTCATGTAATTTGTAAAAAGGATGCGTCTTTCCATTTTGTTGATAAACGAACTTATCTCACTTCCTACGAAAAATTTGTAAGTCCATGGCGATATTTGACGCATACAAAAATATCCCATAATATTTTTGAACATTTTCCCTGCATGTGGTCGGCTGGAATGTCATATGACCGCAATTTCGACCTACTGATAGTTTCAATAAATATAATTTACGCACATATTAAACCCTGATCACATTGCAAAATTAAATTACGTTAACCTTCTGCTACCTTATATTGATTAGGTCAACGTTTATAAATATTTAAACATCATTCAAAATTAATATAGATCCAAATATTATTATTGCGATATCTACAATGGTATATTTATGAAAGGTAAACTTTCACCCCTAGATAATTTCCTAATTTATATTTATATTTAAAAAAAAAAAAATCAAAAACTTTCTCCAATACGTATACAGAAACTATCATTATTATCGAATTATCATTAAAGGAATTCGTATTGATTTTGTTATTAAATCTCATATTTTCATAATTATGCAAATAAGATATTAAAATTTACATTTTGTTTATCTTTCGTGAATTATCTCGACAGACGAAATTTAATTCAAACAAGGTAAAGAGCAAGGTCGTTTAAACTTGGTTTTGAATTCTAAATAATGCAAGAAAATGTTCGATCAGCTATAAAGGATTTTAAACTACTTTTAGAGACAGGTAAATCGCATTACCTGCGATTCCCTGGTACCTGCAAATATTTTTAAAATACACTACGCAGTAAAACTTCATTTTAATAAATAAAAGAAACAATAACACATTGTCAATTATCAGTTTAAAGTTAATTATAGAAAACCCTATAATGTTGATAATGAAAAAAACAGATAAACTCTTACCTCCTGAAAGTGGCTTCATATTGCTTAATTTCTTTTCTTGTAAATTCATGAAATTCTGTGTAGACATTTACGACTTTATATTTCAATTTCACTTCGTGTCCATTGTCCAGTGCTTCGTTGATTTCTTGTCGTCTGATCAAAATTGAATTCAACTCCGAATCCATTATACTTTTATTTTTCAAATTTTAGTCAAAATAAAAAAGCACGTGACTTGAACGAATATTTGCTTAACGAGTTTAACAAAAATGTTACTCTGAACTCGGTTGAAACGCGACTGACGATAATATGCTTCTCTACGCCGAGGTATTCTTAACCACTATCACTAGACTTTACCAGAACTGCGTCAACGTTTCGACTTACCGCAAGGATGAATGCGTTTTGTATTGAGAATTATGAGGCACTAGTGATATCTACAATATTATTGTTTGCATTACGTATATTAGGAGGTGCGTAGTAGGGGAAATCAAAAAGGAAGTAATTACTCATTACCGGAAACTCATACTCGTGGGGTGGCTTATTGGGCTATTTATAACGTACCATGCAAAACAGCAAAAATAATAAAATGTAAATTATGAAAATGCGTAATAACTACCTGGCACACAAAAATATTAAATAATGAATTTAATTAATGTTGGTTTGTTATATCGATAACTTTCACTATGGTCCATCATACACGCTATTGAATTACGCATCTTCTGATAATTGGTAACTTTTACACGTCGTCGCTTTCTTTACTTACTGCCATTAATTAAATTCACTTTCTTTGATAATAGCAATGTAACTACTATCGGAATAATACACAACATGTGAAAGAATACACATATACATATTTTAAATTGAAACGCTTTTAATTTCATAACAATCATTTTTTAATAATAACCCATCAATTACTTTAATATCGAAAGTAGAACTCCATCAAGTCGATTTTAAAAAATCTGGCAATTGAATAAAGCAATTTAGAAGAAATAAATTTAAAATTAGTCCAATATTAAGAAAATCATATGTGGAAAGTTGTACCATAATGGTAAGCACATAATCATCATATCCAAATATCTACTCATGAAATCGTTCGAAAAAATAAAAAATAATTACGAATTATAATGTAGTAACTCACACAGCATCTCAGAATATGTAATGTATATGTACCAACGTTAACTACATCTCGGTTGATCTAATAGATATTAATGTATCTGATTATAAAGCACTCTACATGAGTAGAGCGCCAAACAAAGACACGATAGAAAAAACAAAATTCTTCCTAAAATATTAAGCAAACAATAGCAAATATAAATTGGAACTCGATTTATAATTAAACAAACCCTTCCACTAAATTTCATTTATTTAACAAAATACCTAACTGAGGCTATCCAAAGTGCGACATGGAAAGCAACACCTGAACAAAATGAAGAATACATCAAAGAATTGTGCTCAACGTCGGTCCGAGAAGCGAAAGCTTAGAAAGCAATGGCAAGTGACAAGAACACTAGAAAATAAGACAAAATACAGCAAAGCTGCATGAAAACTTAAAACACTCCTCCTAAGACTCAAAGATCAATCTTCAGCTAAATCAATCAACTACCAAAGTAGATAATTACTCACTCTATAAATCCACAGGACTATTCAAGCACCACCAGTCAGAGATGAGCAGAGTAAATGGGTTAGAAGTAAGATATAGAGATATTACGAAAAAGATATACTTGTATATAGCTATTTGTATCCACTATTCCGAATGGACACATGCCAATAAGAAGCTTTAAAGTGGAAGAGGTTAAACGAGTGATTCTACATGAAATCAATCCTAAAAAAACACCTGGCTTTGACTTGATAACTTTTAAAGTGTTGCTAGAAATAACACCTAAATGGTTAAGAATACAATTTCATATACAATTTAGTACTGAAACTACTACACTTCCCAAACCAATAGAAAGTTGCACAAATTATTGTCATACAAGAACCAGAAAAAATCCAGAAGTTCGTATCGCCCAATAAGTTCATTGCAAATTCTAGGAAAGATTTTCAAAAAACTCTTCCTTAAACGGTTAAAAGCAGTTATAGAAAAAATATCTCTCGTCCCAAATCTTCAACTTGGTTTTAAAAGTCAACACAGCACAGTCGAACAGGCTCATAGAGTAAAAAAAGTAGTTAATGAGTTGGAGTACAAGAGATATTGCTCTGCAGCTTTCTTAGGTATTAGTCAAGCCTTTGACAATGTATGGCATGATTGATTATTCTATAAATTGAAGAAGAACCTACAGCATTGTTATTATTAAATAATGAAATCTTTCTTACGCAAGAGATACTTTTTAGTCAAGTATAGAAGGTAGCAACCTACGCTGATGATACCGCTATACTCATTTTGCATAATAATCCGGAGGCTGCTTCCAGAAATTTTCAGAATAATCTAAATAAAATTTTAAATGAGCTTAAGCTATGGAAGATAAAAGCCAATGAAGCCAACAATGGCTGTGCATGCACCACTCACATTGGGAAGATGTGATTGTCCACTCGTAATCCTGAATAATTGCGTTCTGCCTCAGACTGAGGATACAAAGTATCTGGGTATGCATATAGAAAACAACTTGAAATTAAATTTACGCAGATGCATTGGATGTTAGGCAGAAATTCACAATAATTCACACACTTTTGGGAACTGAGAATCTGTCTAACGTTGAAATCTTACAAAGATTCTATAATCAGATGCTTCAAACGATTGTTTCAGCCCCACGGTACGTGACCAATGATGCAATCCACTATAACTTGCAAATTCCCACAATACCAGAAGAAATTAAGAACTTGATCGTCAAATATGAACATCGAATAAACTCCTATCCGACCGAATTAGCAAATACCTTGCCGAACAAATCTATAATGAAATTCGTAGATTAAAATTCTTTAAACCCACTAATTTTTTTCATTTTTATGAATAAAATTTTTCATTTTATCATGTTTATTTATCTAACCTCAAAAATTTTATTTAAACACGTGACATTATTTATGTTAGTTATTTATTTTAACTGGTAAGTCACATTCAATCTATTGTAATTTTTTTAAATTTCTTGATTATATTTCATTTTTTAATTTGTTTGGTATATTATTTTTTCGTTTTTCTTAGTTATATACGACTGAACATCGGAAATAATCGTGAAATAAGGGTCTTTATATCATATTACTAAGTTTTTATTTTATTTTATATTTTCATCATATTTTATAACGTAATTTTTTATTTTAAACATTCTAGTCAGTATTAAGAATTTTTGTATCAATTTTCATATAGTAATTTTTATTTTTCTGTCCATTCAAATATTCCAAATCTAAACCTGTTAAATGTAAATTAATGTTTTTTTTATTGTTTTTTAAATATTATTTTTCTATGTATGTCTGTATTCTTTACTGAACAGTTAAAATTCATTATTTTAACATTAGATACTACTAATTACCACAATAATCCACTTTAAAAATGAATTTTTTAAGTTCTCTTTCAATTAAGATAAACTTAAATGGGAGCATTCGCTAGATTTCTCTCAACATGTCATATTATATTAAGTCGAACAATTTATTTATTGTTTAATTATTATTAAATAGATTGTAAATAAATAACAGGAAATAAAAAAAAATTTAACAAAATCATAAACGAATAAGCGCAATCAATATTTCCAGTTCAAATATATAAAGGAAACTATTAAAAAGCCAAAATCATAAAGGAGTTTTATTTATGTGAAGAAATAATTACCTCACAAGCATTTTATTTCCATTATAAAAATAGAAACATCAAAAACAAGCGGATCTACAAAAAGTTAAGAAAATTATACAATTAAAAACTGAAAGAATACAATAAGCAAAGAAATGTACAACAGATTATGCGATCAGATAACAAACCAAAAACAACACAGTCAATAATAAATAAGAAGATTGAAAAAAAAAATGATGGCTTTAGCAATACACTCACTACCCCAAAAGGTTTTTGAAATCACACCGCCAATGCAATTAACGGGAACAAAGCAAGACTGTCATATTAAACCAATTTCTTGAAAAGAAAATGAAGCTTGAAAATGGTAAAATTATATAAGATCACAAACTTGACACGCATGGTAGCAGAAAAACAGGAAAATAAATAAGATCGAGCGCAAAGGAAGAAAGCAAAAGATACAACATTACTTTAGCAGCACTCCAAGAAGTAAAATGAAAGAAGAGTGGAGAAATTAAAATAAAATAGTACACATTATAAAATTCTGGAAAACAGAAAGGGCAGTAACGGTGTGACTTTTGTGATACAGAAATATATGAAAGAGAATATAACTAATTATTTATTGTGATCTATATTACCTATTTTTTATTTGCGTAGTTTATTGTACTCGTACCTTTTAGACAATCTTCATATCTTGCATTTTCTGCTAGAACTTTCCTATTGATTATTATTTTATAATTTATTGTCAGTTAATTGAATGATATAACTTTGATTTAGTCTTGTTTCAGAAATTATGTACTGATATACTTTGAGTTTTATTTAAATTTATAAAAATATGTTTTGATAACCTTTTGTTGAAAACTCTTTCGGAGTCTTTAGAAACATAACTTTCAGCCAGGACGAAGAAAAATTAGTATATAGTGTGACATAGCGCGCCTAAAATATAGACTACTTGTGCTTCTTTTCATACTTATGCCTAGTACTACGTATTATAAGTTATATTATTAATATTAATAATATCTAAAAATATTTAATAGTTTTTTAACAATTTTAATAAAATTACTTTTTTTGAATTCAAGAATTATTCGGTGTCAGCTAAAGTGGTTAAATGCGTTGCTGCTAATACTGAATACCTAGTTTGACTCCGGGCTTAGTAAAACTTTATTCTGACCGTCTCCTTCTCGGAAGGCAAGGGCCAATACCTAGGTGTAATCTGCCTGGTGCATCCTCTCTGGAGATGAAGTGTATACGTTTCCGCGGTTTGGAGCCCGTGTTAATCATTAGGCCTCCTATGTGTGTGATAATACTTTAAACTCACAACACAAACATAAGAGAAAGGTCCAACGTCCGGGGAACCGGATATGGCACATGAAGAAGAAAAAGATTTATTCAAATTCTTCATATTTCTTTGCAATATAAAATCCTAGAATAAGTAAGTTGTAAGAAGAAATAGGCCTTTAGATCGGCCAAAGTGATATGTGTCTTATGGAAAAGGCGACTGGAAACCACTCTAAGGTCAAATGTGACTCTTGATCAATCAAATTCATCCAAAAGTCGTTTTGACTTTAGCCAAATTTTTTATTAAGAACCAATAAAGTTCTTAATGTCATTAAACAATAAATTGTAATTAATAATTTTAATTATAAATTAATTAATTATTAATTTTTCAAAATTCTTTTTTTTGTTTATTCAAATATTTTAATTCTAACCTGTTGAATATGTAATATTGTCATTTTTAGTGTTTTTTAAATATTATGTTTCTATGTAAGTATGTATTCTTTACTGACCAGTTAAAATTTATTATTTTTTTAACATTTGTTTAGTTTAATTATTTGTAATTAATATAACTGCAAATAATAATCCAAGGTGCTTGTTTTTAATTTTAACATGACATATAATAGGAAATGACAGAATTAAGTTATTTAATGACCAGTAGTGGTTATGCTAAATTTAAACTTAAAGGGAAACTTTTTTGGAAATAAATTTAATGTCAGGTCACGATGAGAAAATTAACGTATTTTTAATCAATTTTTTTATTGTGGGAATCACGTCATCTTTTGCGAAAACACTAACAGCTCCTTTGGACAGAATAAAATTAATTCTACAAAATCAAAATTCGGCAATTCACATCTTAACTGGCAAGAGAAAAAAGTATGCAAGCTTTATCGACTGCGTTGTTAGAATTCCAAAAGAGCAGGTTTTAAAGATTTCATTTTATATAAAATGTTTTTTTAACTTATGTAGTTATTAGGGCTATATAAGTTTTTGGAGAGGAAATGGAACGAATGTGTTAAGATATATTCCAAATCAAGCATTGAATTTTTCTTTTAATGATCTCTTCAAAGATTATTTAAAAAAAAGAAATGGAAATGTTACTCCAATAATATCTTTTGCTGCGGGAGCCCTAGCCGGAGCATGTGCAACAACTACCATGTACCCATTAAAATTTTGTCAAACTCGACTTAGTATGGATATGGGCTCAAGTAATGTTTTAATAAAATTCAAAGATGAAATAACATTTTTGCCCAGCTAGAGAAAGAACAGTAGAGAGGGAGTTTTCTGGACTTGGCGATTGCATTAGAAAGATTTACAAACGGGAAGGTGCTTTTGGAATGTACAAAGGATTTACTTTAGCTCTAGCTGCCTCGTCCATTTACAGGTCTTTGTATTTCGGACTGTTTGATTCCTTCAAAAACATTTATAAGAACAAAGTTGATTACTATTCAGAAAAACCACCCATGATAATCCAATTTTTTATTGCTCAAGTAGGTATACCTTATTAACTATTGATACTTTTCTCCATTAAAAAATTACTTTTATTATTTCAGTCGGTTACAATTATTTCTGGTTTATGCATATATCCTTTAGACACAGTTAATCGGAGACTGATGCTAGAATCCGGTCGAAATAGAAAAATGAAAATTTTTGGTGGACCATGGACTGCCTTTCGAATTGTTTATGTTAACGAAGGCTTTAGAGCATTTTACAGGGTAAAATTTTTATAAGTAAGTTGAATCGTTTAACATTTCTTTTCTAGGGAGCTATGACGAATTGCATAAGAGGATTATGTGGAGCTTTGATTTTGGTATTCTATGACGAATTTCAGCATTACACGCAGTGGAAAAAGTGGGTAGCACAGCCTAAACATAAAAATTAAAATAATTAAACTATACCATAATATATAAAAATGTAATTGTAAATCTGCATTAAAAAAATTTATATCAATATTCTATTTGCTTTTAAAGTCTACTTACTATAGCATTGTTCGGCAATTAAGATGAATAGCTGCAAATTTAAAAACAATGAACATAATAGGTTATTGCTTATGTCAAAATTGTAGTGTCACAAATGTCGAAAAAGCTACATAATATAAAATATTAGATGAAAGAACTTCGTGAATTTGGATTAAATTTTGTGGTAGCAGGAATTACAGCAAGCATTTCTAAAACAATATGTGCACCTATAGAAAGAGTAAAATTGACGTTACAAAACCAAGATTCCGCTATTCAAATAATGAACGGGGAGTTAAAACGTTATAATGGAATTTTGGATTGCTTTATTCGTATTCCAAAAGAGCAGGTAATGATAAAATTTTACTTGTAATTTGGTTACATTTTCTTAGGGCTTTTTAAGTTTTTGGAGAGGAAACGGAATAAACATAATTCGCTATTTTCCAACCCAGTCTCTAAATTTTTCCTTTAATCATCTATTTAAAGAACGGCTTAAAAAGCTTGACCAGGGCAATGTTTTTTATGCGGTAATGTTGAAATTTTTGGCTGGAGGAATGGCTGGTGCAGCATCTACGACATTGGTATATCCTTTAGATTCTTGTCAAACAAAGATTGCAGTTGATGTAGGATCAGGTTAACACATCGACATTTGATTGCTTTATATTATAATGTTAATTTTAGACAAGTCATCCTCCAATAAGAAAACCGCAAGAGAATTTAATGGTTTAACTCATTGTGTTTTGAAAGTTCAGAGTATTGATGGTATCAAAGGACTTTATAGTGGATATGGAATATCTGTAACAGGTGTCACTCTATATCGAGCTCTTTATTTTGGTCTTTTTGACATTGTAAAAAAAGTGTGGGCGTCTCAACCTCTACCTGGTAGTCACGATACACCTAAACCTCCTTTTCTTGTAGGATTAATTTTAGCTCAGGTGTACAAATTTTTACAAAATCCACAGCATATGAATACAATATAAACAAATATTTAATCAATAGATAATTACGTGTTTTTCTGGCGCCTTTACTTATCCTTTGGACACCGTTGGAAGAAGACTGATGATGGAATCTGGAAGACCAAAGGAACAAAGGTTGTTCAGTAATACTTTACACGCATTTAAAGTGATTTATACAAACGAAGGCATTTTCTCTTTTTACAAAGTAGGAACACGTTGTTAATTATTAAATTAATTATATAGAATAATACATATTTTTCCAGGGATTGAGTGTGAACTGCTTAAGAGCATTAAGTGGTGCACTGGTTTTAGTTGCATATGATGAAATCATGCATTGCAGCGAGTGGAAGAAATTAATATCAAAATAAATACAAATTACTTTCTAAAGTTAAACATAGAATTAAAATAAAAGTTTCCAAAATTCTGTTAAAAAACAAATGAATTAAATAATTCTAATTCTACCGCATACCGATAATTCAAACGTCAAATGATTGTTCGTCAAAATTAATAAAATGTAAAATTTAAATATTAAAAATTAATCTAAATTAACAGTTAACATATGACTTATGATGATGCAAAAAGATTTTTGTTGAATTTTGGCGTAGTAAGTGTAACATCATCAATTGCAAAAACTATTACAGCTCCACTCGACAGAATTAAATTAATTCTACAAAATCAGGATTCGGCTTTGCAAGTAATAAAGGGTGAACGACAAAGATATAATGGAATCATCGATTGCTTGCTCCGAGTACCCAAAGAACAAGTAAGTATCTTAACCATTGGTAAATTCCCAAAATGGAGAAAAGCTTTTGTAGGGCATCTTGAGCTTTTGGCGAAGTAATGGAACTAATTTGCTTCGATATTTTCCCATGCAATCACTAAACTTTGCATTTAACGACTTTTTCAAAAAAAGTTTGTACGAAAAATTTGGTAATCAAACTGACTCTCAAAATGTTTTTATAAAGTTTTTGGCGGGAGGATTGGCTGGCACGTGTGCTACAAGCATATTATATCCTTTAGAGTTTTGTCAAACAAGAATTGCTGTCGATATAGGAACAGGTGAAAAAACACAATAAGATCAAAACCGGTAATTAAACTTAACAATCTTTTTTCCAAATAGATTTTAAAAAAGCAAAAAAACGGGGAGATAGGCATATTCAAAGAGAATTTTATGGTCTTGCAGATTGTGTGAAAAAAATTCACGCATCTGTGGGGATAAAAGGTCTTTATGGAGGTTATCCAGTTGCGGTACTAGGAATATCTTTATATAGGGCAATATATTTTGGTCTTTTCGACACTGTGAAAAATTTGTGGGCACATGAAAAAATTTCGGAGTACCAGGAGGCGCCTAAACCTCCATTACTTGTAGGACTTTTCCTTGCACAAGTATGACTGTAAATTTTCCTATTATAAATATTTAAAACCTGTCGTCGCAAATTCAAATTATTACTTTGATACTTTTTAGAGTGTTACTTGCTTCGCGGGTATCTGTACTTATCCTATTGATACTGTCGCTCGTAGAATAATGTTGGAATCAGGAAGACCTAAGGAATTAAAATTGTTTAGTAGTTATTTAGGTACTTTCATGGCTATGTATAGAAAAGAAGGGATACGTACATTCTATAAGGTGCAATTTAGATTACAGGAAAGAATTGTTTTACATAATATTAATCTTTCAGGGTGCATTAACAAATTGCATAAGAGGATTGAGTGGAGCTCTTGTGTTGGTATTTTACGATGAAATTATGCATTACACTAAATGGAAAGAATGGCTTTCGCCTTGTGACAATTGTTAAATATCATTTTGAGTAGATTTACATAACTCACAAAAACTTTCAACATTTGTACTTTGAATTCGTTGATATTATAAATTTCAATAATAATTTAATAATTTTATTAATATTATATGCATAACACACATACGTATAATATATATTATAGTATGTAGGTACTCAAGTATAAATTTATCTAGGTACTGAAATCCAGTTAGAACTCACAAACCACAGATAATTGGTCGAAACACCCTCTTCAAAATAAATGAAGCTTTCCGTGGTTTGAAGCCATCTTTAAATATTTAACAAGACATTGTTCTTTTCTTGCTTTGGAAAACTTATGTAGTAAAATTATTTTGAGGTTGTTTATTGATGTTCGTAGATATTTTTTTTAAAAGAAATTAGAGAAATTCTTCTTGAAGTAAGTGGAGTGTTAGATTCCTTTCTACCAGGTGTGTAAGTATGAAACCGGAATTTTGTACAGAAAATACACGTTTATTGTAATGATATGGTACAAAGTAACTTATTCAAAGTATTGTCGGTCGCTATCTATACATTTTTCCCATCTTTCTGGCAATTTGTGGATTTCGCGCCAAAAGAACTGTTGCTCTTTTGAGGCAAACCAGTCATCGAGCCATTTTTGTACATCTTCGTAAGAAGTAAAGCGCTGCTCAGCAAGTGTCCAATCAATGCAAACAAGTAGTAATCGGATGCGGCAAGGTCCGGTGAGTAAGGCGCCTGCTGAAGAATCTCCCAACGGAACGACTCTATCGTTTCCTGGACCTGTTTTGCTTTGTGTGCTGGTGCATTGTCATGCAGCAAAATCATTTTGTGTTGTCTTTGTTGGTATTCTGGTCGTTTTTCACGCAAAACTCGATTCAAATCGGTCATTTGTTATCGGTAGCGTTGAGTATTGACAGTTTCCCCAGGTTTTAGCAGCTCGTAGTAAATTACGCCCTTCTGATCCTACCAAACACACAGCATTGTCTTTCGTCCGTAGCGGTTTGGTCTTGCCGTCGATGTTGATGGTTCACCCGGAGTAACCCATGACTTTTTGCGCTTAGGATTCTCGAAATATATCCACTTTTCATCGCCAGTCACAATTCGATGTAAAAATGACTTTCTTTTGAACCTGGCGAGCAGCATTTCGCATGATGTTTTGCGGTTTTCATGCTGTCTTTCGTTGAGTTCATGTGGAACCCATTTCCCCACCTTTTGTATCTTTCCCATGGCTTTTAACCGAAGGGAGATGGCTTCTCGGGTTACCTTTAACTGATCCGCCAGTTGTTGTTGTGTTTGAGCGTCGTCTTCGTCCAACAAGGCTTGCAGGTCAGTGTCTTCAAACTTTTTCGGTGGTCTTCCACGTTCTTCGTTTCTCACGTCAAAATCGCCACTTTTGAACCGTTTGAACCACTCGAAACACTGTGTTTTACCGAGAGCATGCTCACCGAACGCCTCCACAAGCATTCGATGCGATTCGGCTGCGGTTTTCTTCAGATAAAAACAGAAAAGTAGTGCTGTCCGCAAATCGTAATTTGTTGGCACAAAACTCGACATGCTTATCTCTAATAAACTAATGCTACCGAATGAAACTCGTGTTATTGTGAGTTGGAAATCTTTGTCAGATATCAAAACAATAACAAGACACCGCTGACATGATGTGTCGGTAACTGCATCGACATCTAGCACCACCTATAGGCAAATTCCGGTTTCATACTTACACACCTGGTAAATTTTCAATTTAAAAAGAAATATTCTTAATGTGTCTGTTACTATTACTTAGAAATCTTAATCTACGTTGGTTCAAAGTTATTGTTATCCATCTTTATAAATTAATTTCCATTAAATTTAAATTTATGTAGTTCGAGTAATTTTAACATTGGTTTGCTAAAAATTACCATAAGAATTTGTCTGGAATAAAATGAGTTATTGTTTATAATATAAAAAATGTTTTAATTTCAAGTATGTTGTTCTGTTTTGCTTTGGGTATAAATTTTGCATATCTGTCTTATTTTGCACGCTTTTACAGGTTACTGAAAGTTACGGTTGATATTTGACTAATTTTTTTACTTGAATTGGAACGGGATAGCATTATTTAGTTTATATATTTTTTTAATATGATTTGTTGGTCATTAACTCTGTAAAACAGGAACACCAAATGGATTACATCTAAGTTGTGCAAAAACCACCTGGAAGTAGGTGTTCTTAGTAACATCGTAGTTCATATGCATGCTTACTGATGCAAATACTTGGTGATTTAAAAAAGAATTGCCGGTTAGCAATCATTAACCACCAAATTATGTTTTACGACTGTAAAACTTTGTTTCATTTTTTAGATTAAATTTAACTTTTGTAAAGAATGATTAAATGAAAATTTACGGTTAGTGTTTATTTATTAACTTGTAAGTAGTAATTTTTAAAATGGAAGCAGTTATGAATTCAGAATAATAATACACAGAGTATCCCTTGCCCGAGTTACAATTTTCAAAAAACAAGTTTTATTTAAAATTTTTGTCTTAAGGTAGTATAGGTTATTTAAAATATAGAATTACCTTTAAATTTTACGTGTTGGGAAAAAACTCTAGTCATAGTAATTTGACGTAACTGAACTACTACATAGTTAAAAATGATACACATTAAAATTAATATAGTGCATTTAAAAATAATGCCTCCCCGGCGGGGAATCGAACCCCGGTCTCCCGCGTGACAGGCGGGGATACTGACCACTATACTACCGAGGACTTACAACAAAATTTGCCAAATTTTAGCTCAGCGGTTTTATGTGAATTACCTAAGTCACTCCCAGTCGTATTCGTACACTTGATAAATTTTACTTAAAACCAAGATAGAAATTTTGAGATTATATTTAAACAAGAAATAATTATACCAGATTAACTATTAAACACTGTAATTTCAACATACAAAAAATTTTAATGATTTGCTTTAATAACTAAGCAAAAAAACCGATAATGTAAAAACATGCACATAATCACATTACTTAAGGTAGTACCATCGGTTATAGAATTACTATAGAATTAGTACATAAATTAATACTTAAAATTTGAACATAAATTAATGTTTTGACAGCATTCACAATGCTTAAATTAATGTGAATCTATCTAGTGTCAATGTTTGGAACTTAAGTATTTTGGTCCGCAAATCTTACCCGTAAGAACCCAATACTACAGCTAATTGCCTCAATAAAAGTCTTCGATCCAATAATATTAAATGTAATTCAGGTCACAAAAGTTAACAGGTTTTAGGTTAAAAATCACAGATGACACTTGAATGATTTTGAAGCATGCGAAGTAGCGACTTAACTACTAATTTACGTGAAAAAACTTGGACCTTGCAAGGTTCTTCATTACGTACTAATTACTAATTTTGCGTTAAGTACTAATTTCGAGGTTGCGAACAACCGCATAGGTTTTAAATGCGGCAAACTTTTACGTTTAATTCTAATTACTAATTACTACGTTAATTTGGAGATTGTGGATAAGATTTAGTTTTGATTTGGTTTTTAATTTTTTGCATTTAAAAACCGAAAGAAAGAAAGTACAAATAACAAAACTTTAATATTTTTAGCATTTTTTAATTAACTTAATCCATTCTTTGAAAACCGCTTATTTTTTTTAGACAATAAAAGGTTAGAATGTAGTTTATTGTGACCAATTTTACGTTCATTAAAAAAACATTTAAATGTATAAGTTTTTCCGGGATCACGGCAAGTAAATATTCTTTCCGTAATCTCAAAATTTCAAACAAGGTTCTCGGAAATGACGTAATTTAATTTTTTTTTAATTAAAAAATTTTGGTTACTGTCAGTCAAACCACCTCACGATTTGAACTTCTTCCTATCAACTATATAAGAAAGAATACACAATTTTGAATTGAATTTCGAAAACTAATACCTAAACCTACAAAATTTTTGTTGTAGTATGCTTAGAAAAGTGTTCTCTTTCCAATAGTGCATAAGAAAAATTTCAAATCGTAGGGTGGTTTGACTGACAGTTCCCAAAAATTTTTATCAACTTTTTTCTTTCTAATTAATAACCCATTTAAAAAATAACGGCATTTAAATTAAATATGTTGGAGTTGGTAATCCCAATCTTTTTATATTACATTCATACTTATACTGTGCTATTTATATTTTAATACAGTAGGTTACAAAATAGGTAACTAATTTATTCAAAGTTTGAAATAATATTACTTTAAAAGTTAATAAATATAAAACATCATACTTCACATTGCAGACGCTGATGATTATAGCAATACTACTTCTGCTCGACCCAAAGTGCAGAAAATGTTGCATATAATATTAATAAAAGAAATGTATCGGGGAAGCGCACAGAAAACATTAACTAATTATAAAACGCATTATATTATGTAAGTTTAATAAATCTATGCTGTTCTATAAATCTATTTTGTTTATTTCTTTATTAGGAGAATATTTGTGTAGTAAACATTTGAAATATTAAGAAAATTGAACAATATTACATACAAATTTTTAATACGAACGTCCTCCTTCTCAAAATCACAAGAATGTCAATATTTTTAATCGGGTATGAATTTGGAATACCTTGAAGACGGTTACGGTCTGCTACTTAAGTGCTTTCACTACTAAGCGAAGATCTCTGGTTCGAGCCTGAGTAGAGCAAGAACCTTATTCTAACCGTCTTCCAACGGCAGGCAATGGCAAACTATCAAGGTAATCTGCCTTAGCCAAAAACAACCTTGGGTTGTAGAGCTACTGTAATGTAATTCTAGAATTTAAAACTTGTAGGAGATGAGAAGCACTACCCTGCACTCAACAGTCACCAAATCCTTTAAACTTTTACTTTTCAATAAATTATAATTATGTAAACATTTATTTATTTTTTTGATAACCTTTAAGTAACTTGGGCGAACCTGACCAAAATTTGCAACCATATTTTTTTATATTGCACCAAATTCTTAATGTCAAAAAATAAAATATTTCCATTACTGATAATAGTGAAAATCCAATAAAAAGTCCCAATAGTCCTCCGCAATTTGCAAAAAAGTCTATTACACTGTAAAGTTCATTACGTTCGTAAGTTATAAATTGTTGTTCTTTAAAGAAAAACGTAACTCGTGTCATCACAATCCTGAAAAAAATGTTTTATATTCAATTTGCTCTTTCATTTTATAGGTTTACCCTAGAGTTTCATTAGGGTTATTTTCGTACGACTGGAGAACTTTAGCCAAATTGAAATCTGCCTGAGACGATTCTGCATTATATGATAGAGAAGTACATGAAGGTAAACAATTGCACCTCGATTGATATTCTTTCATATCTTCTTCTTTTTCGTTATTATTATCCAAGCTGTCAATACTAAATTCCACTTCGCGAGCAACCATTTCCGCTAGAATAACAGTGTAAAAAATTAAATTAGTAATTTCCAAACAAATTACCATTAGCATTTTTCATGCAGGTTGTGCTGCCACTGCCACAAATTTTAGTTGATATATTATCTGAAAGAAATTTAATGTAATACGAAAATTATTAAAAAAATCTTATAGAAAAATTATACTATTTTCTTACGTGGCATATAGTAAGCTACACAACCGCATTGTTCCAATGTGTGATTTGTAAGACATTCCATTTCGCAATTACGTTGCGTATACGTTTTGAAGTATTTTAGATGCCTCTCAGTAGGAAAAAAGCAATACCTGCTTTCTGGCCGGTAGTTTTTTAAAGTTGACGCGGTGGACATTATTTCTGGTTTTATCATAACCAGTGTGTCTTGATCAATAGAAGCACGGAAATATTGTTGACTTACTTGGGGCATTTCAGTTGGATTATGAAGTAAAATCTGACAAAATATAAGTTGACTTACAGAAACTTTCTTAAATAATTGAGCATTACCTTATAACCTTGCAATCCTCCTTTACAAATGTAATCAAAATCTTGCTGATGAAGGTTCATTAAAACCGAAAAGCTTGCGCGATAACCGGCAGAAAATGATCTCAATGGGTAAGCTTCAGTATTATCATTGTTATCATATCCTTCCTCCAACGTCCAACTAGGACTTGTACCAAATTCAACACGATTGAACTCACCATTCGGTTCTCTAAAATTGACTTGCTAATTTACAATGTTAATCAGAGTTTTCAAAGTTTACACTTCTTTGGTAAATATGTCATCTCTATCCAGAATGTTAAACGTAAAACATACTCCTTCCTCGGTAAGCACAGTTGTTAACAGGGTATCGCATGTTTGATTCAAATTGTTCCATTTGCATTGCCAAAAAACATCTTCAAGTTTAGGAGCAATCTTGAAGAAATTATATTATATCATTTTTTATGATTAAAATTAAGTACTGCTTACCTCAGCCAAAAACTCGATGCTGTCGGAATCAACAGTTTTATTGCCATCTAGATTCAAATTATTGCATATCAAACTAGCCCGTTCAAACTTAGTTAATCTGGAATTTTATCAAAAAAAAATAAAACATTATTATGTATCCATAACTTACTCTTCCTCGGTCATATCGTCGGGCGTTTCGTGAAATTTGTGATACGCTTCAGTGTAATTATAAACTTGTTGCTTTGATTTGGTTTCTGGACAAACAGTTATGGCCGGAAATGGAATTTCCCAAACAGGCGTTGCACTTGTAGCAAAAGTTACGATAACTGGAGAATTTACCCATTTTGCATAAGTTTTAACAATCAAAACAATGCAAAGAGAAAGGGATATGGAAATAATCGTCAACCAGGAAAATCTAAAAGTCGATATTTCTAACTAATTATTTTTAGATTAACACGAATGTACCTTTCCACATAGCTACGCTTATCTTCACCTAAATACTTCAAACAATGTAAACTTGAATTTGCACTGTACTCGAACAAATATTCTTTTAAATTTTTGGCAAAAGATGGATAAAAGCTTTTAATTTTCAGTGAACTTGTTCCGTTTTCGAAAAATTTTTTTTTCATTGCTGTTCGCTTAAAACTAATTTTAAATAATCAAAATAAATTAAAAATTAATCTTACCTGATGGAAAGTACCTTTGTAATATACTAATAGCAGCAACAATAATATTAACAGCGAAAGATAAATCGGTAATGGTTGATGGAGTAAGCTTTTTGAATGTTTTACTCATCTAGGTACACCAAGTTTTGTTATTCGATTGATAACTACGCACCTTTTTATATTGTTTGCTGATTTTTAAGTTGTAATCTACCTAATTACATTTCTCCAAATTTTGCATACCCCGATGACTTGTTAACTAATTATTATTATATTATAAATCAACCAGACCTATTGCACACCCTCTCCCCAGGAGCTTAAAGAAGGCATTTTGTTAAAATAGCATTAAAAAATTAACAAATAACATAATAACGAAATTATTAAATTGTTAATTAACTGTATTGTATTTTTGTTAATTATAAACAAAATATGAATATTAAATAATAACCATTAATTAAATAAGTAATAACAAATAATAACAATTTTTCAAACATAACTTATGTCTATTTCCTAATAAGGGATACATACATATACATCTAGAAATATAATGGTTTTTATGAGAAAGTTAGCTCTAGTACAATACAAAATTAAGCGACATCCGATTATAATTTGAATTTATTCTGAACTGAAATTTATTAATATGTTCATTTATGTAATAGTCAGTTTTATTTGAGTTTTTTCGTTTTCCAAGCTAGTTTCGGTTTTCAATTTTTCAAAATTTTCAGTACCTAGTGTTTATTAAAACAATAATAATAATAAGAAATAATTATTACTAAAGGCGTCTAAAAAAAACTTGTGTATTTATTTACTTTTTACTTATTTGTAGTATATAGAGTGGATATTTTAGTATTGCAAGAGACAAAATATAAGGAGATTGATATAACGGATATAGAGGGCTACACAGCTTTTTAGACTGACGGAAGAGAAAGGAGGATGGGAACTGGTTTTATGGTGATTGAAAAGAACAAAGATAGGGATAGGGAAGATTCCTTATTGAGTTTGCAATAGAAAAAGACATGAAAATAAAAAGTACACATTACGAACACAGAGTCATAAACAAAGCAGCATGGACAAGCCCAGATGGTGCCAATGCTAACTGGATAAACCATGTTTTGATCAAAGGTAGAAGCAAAAATATTAAAAATGACGTGAAATCATATAGAGAAGCAGATATATACCACTTTATGACAGATGTAAAGATGTCGAAGACAATGCCAAAGAGAAAAAATACAAAATACTACAAAAAAAAAATGGAAAAAAGCAGAACAAAATAGAACTTCAAAGCAATGCATAAATAAGAAATTACCGCGAAGCAATGGATAAGCTATTAGAAGTAAACGCACAATCCAGCATGGAAGATACTGTATCTACAACAATATAAACCAGTATAAATAAAGTAACAAATGCACAATATAGAAAAAGAAATATGAAAGTGTAACTAAAATTAAAACGTTTATTTAATTTCTACAGGGCTACACAAATTATACAGATAAGGTTAATAACAATTAAACAAGTACTGCTTAACATTACTTATTAACATTAATACTAAATTACATTACAATTCATTTAACAGTAAGTCTGGATTTATTTAAACACTTGGTATATTATTTATTACTTCACTATTTATTTACACTTTATTTATGTTAACACTTAAACGTTTAAACTGGAATTAATTTGTCACCGTAGCTTACTCTGCATTTATACCTAAATGCAGCTTTCAAGAAACTTCTATAGAATTTCTATACATTTCTATAGATTTATAGAGTGCAAGCTAAGCAATATTTGAATGACTAACAATGTTATCATGTATGACTCATCACATATGACTCATCATATTTGACTTATCATATAATATGACTTCATAAATTAGTCATCAAATATAACTAAACATTGGTTCGTAACCAAAGAAAAAGAATGGTACTACAAACAGTGAGAAAATGAAATAAATAAAAGAGAGTCAAGGAATAGACTACTAGCAAACCGAATGGAAGAAACAAAACGGAAATATGAACGGAAATAATCAAACTAAACAAATGTTAAAATAATGAATTTTAACTGTTCAGTAAAGAATACATACCTACTTACATAGAAACATAATATTTAAAAAACACTAAAAAATGACAATAATTGACATTTAACAGGTTAGAACTAGAATATTTGAATAAACAAGAAATAGAATTCTGAAAAATTACGTTACTATAGAAATGATAAAATAAAAACTTGGTAATACGATATAAAGGCTTTTATTTCACAATTATTATTGATCATCAGTCGTATTTTACATAAGAAAAACGTAAAAATAATGAGAAAACAAGAGAAAATATACCAAACAAAATGGAAAAAATTAAAAATTAAAAAAATAATCAAGAAATGTGTTTTACTTTTAAATGAATGTGCGTACTTACCAAATAACCAAAAACTAAACATGTCACGTGTCTGACTGAAATTTTTAGGTTAAATAAATGAAAATAAATCTCTAACCTATACTATAGGATGTGAAGTGAAGACGTACTGCGCCATCTAGTCACTTCGAAAACTAAATTTGATTATTTAGTTCTAACTTGTTAAACGTGAATTATTGTCATTTTTTAGTGTTTTTTTAATATTATGTTTCTATGTAAGTATGTATTTTTTACTGAACAGTTAAAATTAAAATTCTTTGCTGAACAATTAAAAGAACACAAAATATAATGCAGTCAGTTTTTATTTTTTTAAATCAAAAATTTGTTTTAAATTTTTCCCTTCTAGGTAACGTCGACCAATTTAAAAATTAAATTAAATTAAAAAAATCTGAATTTGTAACGCCAACTTTTTCAAATTATTTGTTAATTATACATAATACAGTAGATTACAAAATAGGTACTACTTACTTAATCAATTTAATGAAGGTATGAAATAATATTAAGAGTTAATAATATTATAGTATATTATTTTAAACATCATACTAAGTAAAAGTGAAGCAATATTATGGTAATATTTTATACAAAGAAAGGTACAGAATTTGACATTGCAGATGGTGATGGCAATGATAATACTACTTTTGCTGATATTTCAGTATGTTGTAATGATATAAACGCAATTTGTTTCTAGCGCTTTTTGTACAATTTGAAACTATCGCTAAATGTAATAATTTTGAATCCCGCGCCAAGAAAAAAGAATAGATAAACACCACTGAAGCACAAAGCTTCCCGAGAACTGTGAGAAGAAGGGTCATCACAAGCAGCGCCATTTTGGGATCTCTCTTAGAAGGCTGACAGCGAAGTAAGACAGACGTGTCCAAAACTTAGTAAAAATATCTGTTATCAAAATTTGTAACTGTGTTCTGTTTGTCGCAAAGTAACCTACTTGAATTAAGGTAAAGTTATGTTAATTTACAATTATGTTATGTACAAAAAAGGTACGAATTCTCATTTTACTCAAATTCAATAAATTAATATGATGATAGTAATAATAATAAGCTTTAACAATTGATTATAGAATGGAAGTAGGACACCTGTCTGGATGGCCGATATGTGTTTATAACACATCATCTCATCACATTTAAGGATTTTAAAGGTCGCAAACTACGTCAAACCCATATTTGATGATGTCAGTGTTAAAACTTGACCGATCTAACTTAATACGCGGAGGATGTTACATAAAAGCCACACGAGAGCTCGATTCTTTGTTAGGGTTAGAAACTTGCTATCTACTGTGTATTATAACTAAATTTTTTGTTATATCTAATGCAAATATTATACTCCTTGTTATAATATGTATCTAAATATATTAATTCTTAACTTGTGATAATTATATCAATTAAATTTAAAAGTAAACAAGTTAATTAAACGTAAAATAAAATTTTTATTTTATAAGCTTTCGGTGAGTTGTGTCACCTTCGTCAGAATAATAAGGATTATTATTAATTATTATTCTGACGAAGGTGACACAACTCACCGAAAGCTTATAAAATAAAAATTTTATTTTACGTTTAATTAACTTGTTTACTTTTAAATTTAATTGATATAATATGTATCTTGAAAATTTATAAAAATTTACCCGTGTATGTAATTTATCGGTCTACGTGACCAATTACGAACAGAATCCATAGAGGCAACAAATAACAATGTAATAACCTATAATGGCAATATACTATAAATATTATAAAAAACCACAGTGGCAACAAATAACAATATTATAAAATATACAAGGTAACGTAACAAATGTACTATATAATGTCGAAAAAGACAAGTGTAAAAAACATAACCAACAAATTATAAAACCAGTTGAACAGTATTAATGTGTGATTATTGTGTCTAAGTTCGATTACCAGTTACCTCCAGCTTAACTGCTTTGTACGAGACTCACTGACGGATTTGATTTGTAGTAGTGATCATGGGGCTGAAGCTGAGATACGAAATTACACGATCTTCGGGTGCCTCATCGTAATTCTTCGGTTATACTCGCCGAAGAGCATCAAGGTTGGTAAGATTCTTAGTGATTTATAGTGACTTTCAGTGATATCTTTTTTTATTTTTCACGATATTATTTTAAGTTATATCAGTTATATTTTCATATTATGTTCGTGTTTTCATACGAAAAGAACGTGTACGTGAAGTGAAGTTACTTTAGAATATTGTACAGATTGTTAATCTTTTTGATAGATTATTTACTTTATATTGTACAGATTGTTAACGTGTTTGATAGAATATTTACATTGTTACTCACGTATTGGAGTTAAGTTTTTCCTGTTTATTGTGTTTTTTACAAATTTCTGTATTAACTTGTGTTTAATATACTATTTCATATACATTTTTAATGTGACTGAATTTTTATTGATAACCAACTTCCTGTTGTCAGATTTAACACATAATTATTTTAAATTCTCAAGAAATTTTTTATAGGTATATTTTATATATGCAATTATACCTATTTATTATAGAAAATCTATAAATAAATCTTTTAAGAATTTGAAATTTTAAATCTTGTATTAAAATTATGAAAAATGAAAATTAACATGCAAGGTTCCCTTCTATATATTGTCGTATTCAAAAATTTTTTGTAAAATATTTTGTATGTGTTTAATTTTGAAAATTTAATTTGAAATTGTATAGAATAATTCTTTAAAAAAAAAATAAAGATTGGTAAGAGTAATATGGCCGACAGAAGAGTGTAAAATTTGTGAGCCGTGGAGATTCTTGAATTTTTTTTTTGTGAATAAAATTAAAGTTGCTATTAAAAAATTATTATTGAATTTTGATGTTGATTGAATGTTTTTGGATAAAGAGAAAATTTACATAGTTGAGTTAAAAATTTATTTAAGGAACAAATAGTAAATGTGATAAGAACATACCTGCGATACGGGTATCTATAAATTTAACTTTTCCATTTTATAATTTTATTGAAATTAAAAATTGAAGTAATAATATTTTTGATTGGATGATTTTGATATTTAATTAATAAGAAAATTCACCTGTGGTTGCAATTCACCTGTGGTTGCATTACACCAACCTAATAATATTTATGAAATTTTCACCATCCTGTTAAATTAGTTGGGGTGCACAGATTATTTGAGAGGATGAGAATTTTTTGATTTATTTATCTTAACTTTAATAAAATTCAAATTTTTGTAAAATTTACTTCTAATCGTGATTCTTTTGGTTACAATTGTATCGCTTTATGGCATGCATCATCCAGCTGCGTTGGGTTGCTTTGCAAATGTTGTACTTCAACAAACGTTGCTTAATTTTTAATTTGAATTTATAATTTGTAATTTCAGTTTCTAATTTTTTATTTTTTTCTTCCAAATCAGTTAATTTAATTATTTTTGTTTTTGTATCGCTTACCATTCCATTCCCAATTTTCTTTTAAACTCAGCTTCCAAGATACTTCAATTCATCACAAATCTTTAAAATTGTTCCTAATTTTGTATTCTTCTTCATAAACACTTTCAATACAAATTAAAACAACTTTTGAACTAATTAGGATTACTTTTATTATAATTCAAATTCAATTTTCACATTTTTTAAATTAATTTTTAGAGGACGTGCTAAACGCACCCACTCTTGAACGAACACCAGCATGTTCTTCTCTGCTCTTCTCTGCTTTTTTCACGGTTACCAACATCGTTTACAAAGCAAATAATTTAACAAAATTTCTATACACAATATAATACAAATAAATAATTAAACAAAATTAAACTTCAAAATAATTTACAAAACAAATAAAATATGTTTTTATGGTTTCAAAACACGACAATATGTTCTGTGGTAGCACTGTGGTAATCACTACCACCTTGATGGTAGTGATTTTCTTGTGTACATGTTCGGATTGATGGCCATCGGGGTTGCGCTTAGATAATTTGAGCTAGGTAATTATAATGTAGAGAAATGGGAAATAATAGGAAAATAATGGGAAATTTGATTTTACGTTTTACTACTACAATATGTATATTGATGATAATGCTAGTACTCGTAGTACTAATAAACCTGCAGTTTTTCCAACGTGTGACACAGTAGAAAATAGATGCTATTATTTTGAATGTCACTCGAGCTGGAAGTGTAAAGAATGTTCCATAATATGGCGTTCATAAAAGAAATTAATGCTTTTTAAGTAACGGGAAAGTGCACGAAAAACAGGAAAAGTCAAGAAGAAGAAATAACATAATAATTAAAGGACTGCAGGTAGAGAATGTAACACAATTGAATGAGAAAGTACGGACCTTCCTAAAGAAAGAGTTAGATGTAGACATAGAGATACAGGAAGTTTACGAAATTGGAAAAACAGCGGAAAAAAAGCAATAGTAGCTAAACTACGGAATTGGGAGGAAAAACAACAGATAATGAGAAACAAGAGTAAGTTGAGGGGAAAGAGAGTATACATAGACAATGATATGACGATGAATGAGTTAAGAATACAAAATAAAATAAGAGAAATGGCGAGAAGAGAAATCGAAAAGGGGAATACTATACGAATTGAATATCAAAAGCTGACTATTAACAACAAGGTGTATGAATGGGCAGAATTGCAGAAGACCATCAATTTAAAAAACTAGCAAGCATACATCATAACTGTCAAGATATGCCGACCCCTGCAATTCCCATGGAACTCGAAACTGGTAATGGAAGATGTAACCGAATGAAACATAATCATAAACGAAAAAAAAAAAATAAACAAGAACAAAGAATAGCTACCTGGAATATTAGAACGATGCTGATGCCTGGAAGAATTGATGAGGTGATAGATGATATTAAGAGACATAAAATAGATATAGCAGCGATACAGGAGATGAGATGGAAGGAGAGCGGTGAAATAAAGAAGAATAAATATACAATGCTATACTCAGGTGAGAGTAAGCAGGGAAGAAATGGAGTAGCATTCATTAGTGGAAAGAAGCCATACAAATAACATAATAGAGTTTGAGCCAATAAGCGGAAGACTGGAACACATTAGAATAAGAGGTAAATACACAAACTTGTCAGTGGTGAACGCATATGCCCCAACAGAAAACGCAGCCGAAGAGGAAAAGACGAAAATGTATGAGGAGATAGAGAAATTATACGAAAAAATTCCAAGAGGAGACGATCTGGTGATTCTGGGAGATTTTAACGGCCAGATTGGTAAAGAGGATTATGTGGGAGATGTGGCTGGGAAACATGCTATACATCAGAGAACCAACGAAATTGAAGAGAGATTGTGTAATCTGGCAATGATGTATAATTTAAGAATAGTAACTACAGACTTTATGCACAAGAATTTACACAAGGAGACCTGGATGAAACCAGGAACTACACGAAGAAATCAGATAGACCACATATTAGTAGCGAAGAGAAAAACATTCAAGGTGAGAGATGCAAGATCGTATAGAAGATACAGCGTGAACACCGATCACAATATGGTAATTATGAAAGTGGAAATGGATAAGATTGAGGTGGATGCGAAAAGAAAGAAAATAGTGAACAACAGATGGGCAATAGAAAAACTGGAATGCGAGAAGACTAAGAGAAAATATACTCAAATGCTATAAGAAGAGATGTCAAAATAGTAGCAAAACCAGAATATAGAGGAAGAATGGTCTAATATAAAGAGTAGTAAACTGAAAACATCGGAGAAGACAATTGGATATAGGAAGACAAAAAATAAAAAAAAAGTGGTTCAACGAGGAATGTCAAGACATGATAAAAACGAAGAGAAAAGCCAGGTTAAGATGGATAACCTCTCAAACCTCAACAGATAACGAAATATATAAGGAAAAAAGAAGACAAGCTGTAAATCTTTGCAAACATAAGAAACAACAATGGATGGAGAGGCTGATGACAGATATAGAAAAAGCACATAAAAATCCAAGAGAATTATACAAAAAAATAAAAGAACAAAGGTACAATAGGAGATCCGAGATAAGAGGAATGAAAGACAAGTCCGGAAACACAAAATATGAGGAGGAAGAAATTAAAGACATATGGAAAAATTATTTAGAAGAATTGCTTGGTTGGGAAATAGTTGCGATGACCAACGATAATAAAATGTCGATGCTGGAGGAGGAAGAAACAATAGTAGAACCAACATATGAAGAATTCTGTGAAGTGTTAGCAACAATGAAAACTAGAAAAACACCGGGGATGGATAACATAAATACTGAATTAGTAAAAATTGGAAAAGAGACATTGTTGGAGAGACTGTACCAACTGATGTTAAAAATATAGAGAGAGGAAAAGATGCCAGCAGAATGGAATGTAGCAGAAATCATCCTAATCCACAAGAAAGGAGACTTAAAGGAGTGTTCTAATTATAGAGGAATACTGAACAATAATTACTGAACAATAGTTATAAGGCGCTAACCAAAATGATCAACAATAGATTACAAGAACACTATCAACAAGGTTTTCGACCAGATAGATCAACAGTGGATGCGATGTTTGTAGTGTCACAGGTAATGGAAAAGTGCCATGAGCACGACATTCGGCTAGAAATGTTATTCGTGGATTTCAGGCAGGCCTTTGATAGAGTTAAAAGGGGGGACACCTGATGGAGGAAATGGAAAAATTAAAAGTACCTGCAAAAATTATAAGATTGATCCAGATGACAATTAAGAACACAACAGCGATAGTTAAAACAACAAAAGAATTGACCAAAGAATTTACCACAAGCACAGGAGTAAGACAAGGCAATGCGTTGTCGGCCGACCTGTTCAATATTGTGTTGGAAGGTGTAATGAGAAGAACAAAATGTACCGGGACAATAATAAATAAAGAGGTGCAAATAGTAGAATTCGCTGATGACCTCGTAATAATAGCAAGAACGCACAGAGCACTAGTTGAGACGTTTGCAAAAGAAAAACAGAAAAAACAATCAAGATCCAAAAATATAACTTTGAGGAAGTGAGAACTTTTAAGTACCTGGGAGTGCAAATAAACGATAATAACGAAAAAGAAGAGATAGTGAGAGATCGTATAATGGCAGGAAACAGGGCATACTACGGAAACAAGAAGCTGTTAGAGAGTAAAAACATACGGAAAGAGACAAAAATAAAAATATATAAGACTCTAATAAGACCCGTAGTTACATAGGGGATGAAGATATTGTGCCTGACGAAAAATGAGGAGAACAAGTTGCATGTTTTCGAGAGAAAAATAATAAGAAAGATTATGGGAATCAGAAGAATAAATGATGTACAGTATAGATTAAGAACAAATAAAGAAATAGAACACGAATTGGAAAACAGAAACATTGTCCGACACATTAAGGCGATGAGACTGAGATGGTTAGATCATGTGATGAGAGTGGAAAATGATAAAGCAATTGGAATTGTGATGAGATGGAAACCAGATGTTGGGCGTCCGAGGGGAAGGCCAAGGATGAGGTGGTTAGATGAGGTTGAAAAGGATCTGGAAGCGATGCAGCTGAAGGACTGGAGAACGAAGACTATGGATAGACGGTTGTGGAAGAGAGTCGTGGAAGAGGCAAAATCACACGAAGAACTGTAAGGAGAAAAAGGATGTAACACACAGCATGATTATGTGTGATTTACACAGCATGTAAATCACACAGCAGCAAATAGGGATTAATCCACTCTGGAAAATGGATTGGAAAGCGTCCAACGACGCGGCGATATTTCTTATGAGATGGAATGCCGATTATTATTATTATTATTAAGTAACGGGAAAGTGCACAAAAAACCTTACACAATTATACAATGCACTATGAATTTATACTACGAAAATATATATTTCCTTTGTTTAATTCTTTATTATATTTTTACAGTTAAAACTTACAATTAAACAAACATTTAATAAAGTTTAAAGAAATTTTAACCTCGACCTACCGGAATTCCGAAAATGTAAATATTTTTAATCAGGTATTCCGGAATTTGAAACTTATGGGAAATCAGAAGCACTACCGTGAACTCAATAGTCATCACATCATCTTCCCTAACTTTAAATAATATACTCACTTTGTAATGTAGGTACATACTCAAGTATATTTTTATTTATTTTTTTGATAATCGTCAAGTAACTTGGGTGAACCTGACCAAAATTTCCAACCATATTTTTTTATATTGCACCAGATTCTTAATGTCAAAAAATAAAATATTTCTATTACTGATAATAGTGAAAATCCAATAAAAAGTCCCAATAATCCTCCGCAATTTGCAAAAAAGTCTATTGCACCGTAAAGTTCATTACGTTCGTAAGTTATAAATTGTTGCTCTTTAAAGAAAAATGTAACTCGTGTCATCACAATCCTGAAAAAAAAAGTAATTTTATATTTAATTTACTCTTTTATCTTATTGGTTTACCCTGGAAATTCATCAAGGCTAGAATCATATGCTTGAAAAACTTTAGGCCAATTGAAATCTGCCTGAGACGATTCTGCATTATATGTTAGGGAAGTACATGACGGTAAACAATTGCACATCGATTGATATTCTTTCATATCTTCTTTTTCGTTTTCGTTATCCAAGCTGTCAATACTAAATTCTACTTCGCGAGCAACCATGTCCACTAGAATTACAGTTTAAATAATTAAATTAGTAATTGCCAAACGAATTACCATTAGCATTTTTCATGCAGGTTGTGCTGCCACTGCCACAAATTTTAGTTGTTACATTACCTGGAAGCAATTAAATGTAATATGAAAATGATTAAACAATCGTATATATAAAAATTATAGATACTATTTTCTTACGTGGCATATGGTAAGCTACACAACCACATTGCCCCAATGTGTAATTTGTAAGACATTCCATTTCACAGTTACGTTGCGTATACGTTTTGAAGTACTTCAGATGCCTCTCAGTTGGAAAAAAGCAATACCTGCTTTCTGGCCGATATTTTTTTAAGGTTTCCGCGGTTGTAATCATTTCTGGTTTTATTATAACTACCGTATCTTGATTAATAGAGGCACGAAAATATTGTTGGCTTACTTGGGGCATTTCGGTTGGATTATGAAGCAAAATCTGATAAAACGTAAGTTGACTTACAGAAAATTTCTTAACTAATTGAGCGTTACCTTATATCCTTGTAACGCTCCTTTACACATATAATCAAAATCTTGCTTATAAAGAGTCATTAAAAGTGAGAAGCTTGCGCGATGACCGGCAGAAAAAGATCTTAATGGGTAAGCTTCGGTATCAATATTATTATCATATCCCTCCTCTAACGTCCAACTGGGATTTGTACCAAATTCAACATGATTAAACTCTCCATTAGATGCTCTACAACTGACATGTTAATTTACAATGATAGTCAATATTTTCAAAAATTACACTTCTTTGGTAAAAATGTCATCTCTATCCAGAATATTAAACGTAAAACATACTCCTTCTTCGGTAAGCACAGTTGTTAATAAAGTAGCGCACGTTTGATTAAGATTTGTCCATTTGCATTGCCAAAGAACATCTCCAAATTTAGGGGCAATCTTAAAGAAATTATGTTATAATATTTTTTTTATTATTAAAATTGAGCAATGCTCACCTCAGCCAAAAACTCAATGCTGTCGGAATCAACAGTTTTATTGCCATCTTGATTCAAATTATTGCATATCAAACTAGCCTGTTCGAACATAGTTAATCTGGAATTTAATCAAAAAAGTATTAAAATATTATTTTGTATTCATAACTTACTCTTCTTCGGTCATATTTTCACGCGTTTCGTGGAATTTATGATATGCTTCAGTGTAATTATAAACTCGTTGCTTTGATTTGGTTTCTGGACAAACAGTTATGGCCGGAAATGGAATTTCCCAAACAGGCGTTGAACTTGTAGCAAAACTTACAATAACTGGAGAATTTACCCATTTTGCATAAGTTTTAACAATCAAAAAAATGCAAAGAGAAAGAGATATGGAAATAATTGTCAACCAGGAAAATCTAAAAGTCGATATTTCTAACTAGTTATTTTTAGATTAACACGAATGTACCTTTCCACATAGCTACGCTTCTTTTCACCCAAATATCTCACACAATGTAAACTTGAATTTGCACAATACTCGAACAAATATTCTTTTAAATTTTTGACGAAAGATGGATAAAAACATTTGGTTTTCGGTTCACTTGTTCCGTTTTCGACATTTTTTCCTTTCATCTCTGCACGCTTGAAACTAATTTTAAATAATCAAAATAAATTTAAAATTAGTCTTACCTGATGGGATGTATCTTTGAAATATACCAATAGCAACAACAATAATATTAACAATGAAAGATAAATCGGTAATGGTTGATGAATTAACTTTTTTGAATTTTTTACTCATCTAAGTACAACAAGTTTTGTTAGTCGATTGAAAACTACACACCTTTTTTACATTATTTGCTGGTTTTCGTGTTGTAATCTAGCTAATTACTTTTATCGAAATTTGACATACCCCGATGACTTGTTAACTAATAAACTTGGTACATCATAACAAATCAACCAGACATATTGCACACCCTCTCCCCTAGGAACTTAAAGAAGGAATTTTGTTAAAATAACATTGAATTATTACATTAAATTGTTAATTAACAGTATTGTTTCATTTTCATTAATTAGAAACACGACACGAATATTAAATAATAACCATTAATTAAATAATAACATATAATAATAACAATTTTTCACACCTAACTTATGTATTTCCCGAAACGGTGTTTATTAATCATTTTTTAATTTCATATATTGGCTGACACAAATTTATTTTTTAAAACGAATTTTAGCTTTTTACTAAGAAATTAAAATTTGAAGTCACTTTCTAATATTATGTGAACGTAAACTAATTTTAAGAAAATATTTTTATTAAATTTTGTTTAATTTTGATAAATAAATTTGTTTATGTTATTAATAGTATTACATAGGCAGTCTTCTAACAAAATAATTCTATATTTTAGATATATGTAATTATTGGGGGTTGGAAATATAATGGTTGTTGTGAGAAAAATAACTTCAGTACAAAATTAAGCAATATCCGATCTTAATTTGATTTATTTTAAACGAAATTTTATTAATATGTCTTTTTATGTAACACTCAATTATTTTAAATCTAATTTTAGTTTATTTGTTTCAGTTTTGCAAAATTTTTAATAGTGATTATTAAAACAATTATTAATAAGTAACAAATTATTGCTAAAGGTTTCTCAGAAAACTTTGATGTTTTTGAGCATTGTTATTCTATTAATTTTTAAATTTTATTTTAATTGACTTCGAAGTTTTCTTAAATTATAATTAGTCAAATATATTATGTGTTGAATTATTTTGATATAAATTTATACCACAGTAAATATTATAAATACTTAATAGGTACAAAGCTATCCCTGAAGAATATCATTAGTATGCCAGAACTAGAAACAGAATAAACTCCGATATCAGAGAACTAAAACGAAACTACTGGGAAGAGTTCACGAAAAGTATGAAACATGACCTATATGGCGCTCAAAAAAAGATTTGCTTAATGCTACGGAAGCTCAGGAAACCCGTCAACGAGTATACACAAATTACCAAAATAACTGAGGAATAATGAGTACAATATATGCAACAACTATTCAATACTAGCAAAGCGGAAGAAGCTTTTGAATGCACTAGAGTACTCCTTAATGACGTTATACGAAAATTAAAGAACAGAAAAGCTGCAGGAGATGACAAATACCAAATGAATTGCTAAAATACGGAGGAGAAACTCTGAGTGAAAAAATATTAAAATTGTTTCAGAACATCCTCAAGCAAGCAGAAATACCAGAGAACTGGCGCTCAGGTATTACAATACCAATCCTAAAAAAAAGGGAACAAAAACGATCCCACAAACTATAAAACTATTTCACCCTTAAACACCATCACCAAACTATTTACAAGTATTGTTAGGAAAGAAATTGTGAAAAGAATGGACATAAGCGAAGAACAACAGGGTTTCAGACAAAGTAGATCAACAACTGACACAATATTCATCATGCGTCAAATAACTGAAAAGATAATAGAATAATGCGTCCCCGCTTGCATGTACTTTAAAAATCTGTAAGACTAAATAACGTCCTAAGGATACTTAAAAAGAAAAACATTCCTAAAAATATAATAAATGCAATAAAAGCTCTAAATACTGAAAACATAACAACAGTACGAGTGAATGGAGGGAAAACAAAATACATATCAATCAGCGCAGGAATAAGACAGGGTGATAGCTTGAGCCCAATACTATTCAATTTGATTATGGACAAAATAATTAATGACACAACGCAAACTGGCAGTGGCGTATTCAAGGGGGGGGGGGAGCTTGGGGGGCCCGGCCCCCCCCCGAAATTTTCTTTGTATTGTAATTTTCTAACTTTCTATTAAGCGTTTGACTTTGAAAATTTGAAAAATTTTCGTCTGCGACGCTATTACAAGACTCGCTTTCATAGTGGGCCCCCCCCGAATTAAATTCCTGGCTACGTCACTGCAAACTGGTGTCGGCTACAGACTTAACGGATGACTACAGACTACGCGGATGAAGCGACCACTCTGACAAGTGAACACATATACAACTGAACCCGCGGTCAACTGAACACATGCAATAAAATAAAATAGAACATAAAAATTGATCTAAAACCTAATTTCTACTGTTCTTACTTATTTCGATAAAATTGAAATATTATTAAAAATACATAATAAAGTAATACTTAAAATAAACTCATTAATAAACTATATTCTTTATTATAACTAAAAAGTATACATTTAAAATAGTATTTTTAATATACTAACGAATTACTGCAAGTATCATCTTTCTTATTTATAGTTTTTTTTTTAAACTGAAGATATTTTAATATACTGATATTTGCTGATTTATCATCACAACTACCCATTTCTCCATAAGAGCAATGTATTTTATGTCGATTTTCAAAAAAATTTTTCTTTAAGATAATAAACGGTTACCTATGCTGAAATTTTTACAGTAAATTCATTAAGTAAAAATCTATATGTAAAAAAATTTTGAGGTTTTAAATTGAAAATTGTTGTCACGCTCATACATCCTTAAACTGATTTTATCCACTTGAACGCGTCCTTATAATATAGGCATATTTTTCAATCTTAGATTGGCACCACCGCACTGGTAAAAACAGGTTTTTCAAAAATTCAAATTTTAGGCCAGAGCCGTATTAGGCAGTGAAAAAGTTTTTGTAACAAAATATTACCTTTGTGTTCAGTTGCTTTGGGTTCAGTTGTGTATGTGTTCACTTGTCAGAGTGGTCACTCGTCCGTGTGTTCGCTTGTCACTGTGGTCACTTATCCGTGTGTTTGATTGTCAGTGTGGTCGCTTGTCCGCGTGGTCATTCGTCATGTGTTCGGTTGTCGTGCGTTCACTTGTCGTGGGTTCGCTTGTCATGTGGTCACCTGTCCGGTCACGGACAAGTTTTTCTCTAGGACCAAAAATCCGGTACCTGGGGACCACCATAGTGGACTTATCTATAAAATCCCGTGCATGGATTGCGAAGCAGTGTATGTTGGTGAGACAGGCAGGAAACTATGTGTCCTCATAAAAGAGCATACTAGAGATCTTAAGAATTCCCGGTGCCTTGACAAGATTGTTAGTGAAGGGGGGGAGAGGACAAAGATACCAAAAGACCGACGGATCTATGCAGACATATGGTTGATGAGTGCCATACCATCGACTATAATCGCGTGGACATCCTTGACCGGGAGAGGATAGACAAGAAAAGAAAGACAAAGAAAGCTATTCACATCTACACGCAGTAGTGGATTTTCCATAAGGCACGGTTAGGCACGTGCCTAGAGCGGCAGAATTTAGGGGGCGGCAAAATTTTGGAATTAAATTTTTTTTTAGATTATACTAAAAATTGAAAATAAATTGTACAATATGTAGTACGTACACTGCCGCTTACGGAAGTATGGAGACTTATAAAAAATTACTAAAATGGCAAATAAAACTTAAAATTTTAAGACAATAAATTTATAAATAACGAAAATGGTTTAAATACATGTTTTTAATACTACATATTATGTAATGTTTAGTTGGCATAACAATTTTGAAAATTTTAAAGTATAATCGTAAATGAAAATGTTTACGGTAATAAACACTCAGTAAAAATTTCATCTCTATTTACTAAAACACTCGTTAAAATGCTACCGCATGTTATTAAGACAGGAAATCTTAAAAATTCTAATCCAATCTAGTTTGTAGAGGTGGAACAATCTTAACAAGAGAATGGCAAAAGTTTGTCGCCTTGTTTTCGACCGAGAGTGACTTAAAGCAGATTCAGTAAAACTTTTTAATAAAATTAAAAGTGCACTATGGGATTCTTATGGTTTTCTCCGGGGATTCTCATGGGATTTTTACCAAGACCGCTTTAAGTCACTCTCGGTGGAAAACGAAGCGACGAATAAAAATGTGTAGACAAACAAAAATGGAAAGAAAGAAATTATCTATAAAAAATGTCTAAAAAGTATTTTTGTAAAAGCGATTTTTATATGCCAAAAAGAGTTTTCAAAAAATACAATTTACATTGCTAATATAGGAGGGACCAAATACTTTTGTGAGTATATAAAATAATTATATAAAAATATGCACAATAAATATTTTTGCGAAGATTGTTTACCTGATACTTGATATCCAGCAACGTTTTTTTCTTTTAAATAGGGGCGGCAAAAACCTCAGTGCCTATGGGTGGCAAAAGTATAAATCCGCCTCTGTCTACACGCAAAGATCGTCAATAAATGATAAGACAGATGTCGAATTTTTTGATGAAGGCTATAAGAGCTTTTTGCACATGATGAACGTGTCTTTTTAAATTGTTAGACTTTAGATGGAATACAAATTTTTTGTTTCGTTATTTTTAATTTTTGTTTCGTTATTTTTTGGTAAAAAATACTTTTGGTGAACTTGGTGAACACTTCTGAATAAATTTAAAAATATTAAAAATTGCAAAGTGTAGGAGGAGGCGTTACCTTTTCGACTAAAAATCATTATTTTTTGTTAATGAAAAATTAACAAACTCCGCATTTTCTAACACTTTGCAAGCGTTAAAATTCATTTCAAAATTCAAAAATAGATAGTCCAACTTGACTAATTTTTAATACTGACAAAAATATTGGCATAAAAAAAGAACAATATTAAAGGTCAATTCGTTTTGTTAATTTTTCTTTGTTTGATTTTGTTAAATAGAATCATGGAATAAACTCACGTTGAGTTTATGATAAAAACGTTGATTTAAAATAAAAACTTTGTAATACGAAATAAAAGCCCTTATTTCAGTAAAGAATTTATATTTACATAGAAAAATAATATTTAAAAAACACTAAAAAACTACAATAATTCACATTTAACAGGTTAGAACTTTTAAAATTTAGAAAAGAAAAGTTTTACGTTTTTCTTACGTTAAATACGACTGATGATCAATAATAATAAATTGTGAAATTAGGGCCTTTATATCATATTACAAAGTTTTTATTTTAAATTTTTATCATTTCTATAGTAACGTAATTTTTCAGAATTTTTTTTTCTTGTTTACTCAAATTTTCTAAGTTCTAACCTGTTAAATGTGAATTATTGTCATTTTTTAGTGTTTTTTAAATACTATGTTTCTATGCAAGTAGGTATTATTTACTGAACAGTTAAAATTCATTATTTTAACATTTGTTTAGTTGGATTATTTATACATTACATACTACTAAAATACCACAATGAACTACTTAAAAAATTCATTTTTTAGGTTATTTTTTTATTTAATGTGATGATGAACTAGTTCAATGTCTGATGATGCCATAGTATGGTGAAAACGTTTGCAATAATATACTTACTGAATTTTGTTAATTTTTTATTTTTATACAAAATTTATGATAATTTTTTAGGATATATTACTTGCTTTATTGGTTATATAATATAAAAATTAATAAATTTTAGTAAGGTAAGTTGGTAAAGTTTTACCATGCAAATCGGTAATTCCATCAACAAAAAGTTCCCTTTAAAAGAAAAGAAGAAAAACAATACTTTTATTTACATAAACAAATAAATATTATTAACTTTAAAAAAAAAACACGAAGAAATAAACATAATTGATATTATGCTTAGATATTTATTTAATTATTTATCGTTACATTATTTAATTTTATAATCATAATAGTATATAATTATTATAATTTTTATAATGATTAAAATTAATTTTGATTTTGATAGCGCTCGGTAAGCGTACTAAAATACAAATTGTATTGTAGTATAAAATTTATAATAAATAAACACATTAAAATATAGTCAAATTATTGTATTCAATCATTTTCATCAGTTCCTGACCAGAAACGATATCCATAATTTTTAATATTACATATTAATCGCAAAGACAAAAAATAAAGTATTTCGATTATGGAAAGAAAAGAAAATCCCATAAAAAGTCCTAAAAGACCGCCGCAACTAGCCAAAAAATCTGTGGGACCGTACAACTCGTTTCTTTCAGATGTTATAAATTGCATTTCTTTAAAGAACAAAATTACCCCGCTTAATTTAGCTCTAAAAATAAGACATTATAATTTTTTTAAAGATTGATTTAAAATAAATGTTTACCCTTTTAAGTCAGGGACTTCCTTTTTCGATGCCTGGAAAACTTTCGGCCAATTGAAATCTGCTTGAGAATTTTCCGAATTATATGTCAATGAAGTGCAGGCTGGAAGACAATCACAAGTTTCTTGAAAATTTTTAGTACTGCTTCCGTCTTCAGTAATCGATGTGTACAAATTAATTGACACTAAAATGTTACATTTAAAAAATGAGAAATAATTTTGAATGGTGGTAATTATACTCAGCGCTTGAAATACACAGATATTCATTCTTGTTCCACACAAAAGTGTTTGTTTGGTATCTAAAAATATAAATTTGATGAAGTGAACTTGTTTTTATAATTTTGTTTATTACGGGGCATATGATAAGAAACGCAGCCACAGCTTTGAAGTGTAAAATTAGCCAAACATTCAACTTCACAATTTTGCTGAGTGTACACCTTGTAGAAACTCAGTTGTCTTTCGGATGGAAAATAGCATTGTCTTTTATGAGGTAAATAGCTTCTCAAACCTTCGGATGTTGTCATCATATCAGGTTTTATTGAAACTACTACTTCCTGATTTAAAGGAGCTCTAAAGTACTGTTGGCTCATTCTAGGAACTTCAGCCGGATGATGAAGAAGTAACTGCAATATTGTTAGTAAAGTTATGATCATTGTTATAGAAATTATAATTTTACCTTAAATCCCTGAACAGGACCTCTACAAATGTAGTCCAAATCTTTTTCGTATGCTCGTAACAAAAGCGATAAACCCGCACCCTGTCCTGCAGATAAAGCTTTTCTGGGATAAGAATATTTATCGGCAGATTTTGGGTAACCGCCTTCTAAAGTCCAATTTGTTGCGACATTATTATGATCTAAATATTTGCCATATGAAAATCTAAAATTACAATAACAGCAATACATCTGAGATAATTACATATAATAATTACACAGATTTTTTAAATAATTCTTCTCGGTTTAGGGTATTGAATGTATAGCAGATTCCATCTTCCGTAAGCATGGGAGTAAATAAGTCGCTACAATTTACTTTTTCGTTCATCCACTTGCACTGATAAAAAAATTGATCGAATGGTGGTGCAGCCTAAAATGATATTTTTTAAAATGAAAATTAAAATCTAATTGCTGTTGCTGTTGCTTACTTTATCTAGAAAATCAATGGTGTCGTAATTAACCGTATTAGAACCATTATGATATAGGTGGTTATCACATGCTAGACTTACCATGCCCATCATAGTTCTCCTATAAAATAAAATAGAAAAAAAATTGCTTTACTTCGAAAAATTTCTTACTGTTCTTCAGTAATATTTTGCTCAGTTTCAATGCGTCGAAAGACTTTGGTAAAATTAAAAATATCTACTCTGGTTTTTGTTTCGGAACAAATTGTTACAGCTGGAAACGGAATTTTCCATATCGGTGTTGGACTTCGAGCAAAACTGACAATAACTGGAGTGTTTTGCCACTTTTCGTAAGTTTTTATAATCATGGAAATCGAGAAATATAAAGAAGCCGTAAATACCCCTAGCCACCATAATCTAAAAAATTAAAATAAAATAATAAAAATAAAAATAATAAAATTTTTAAAATAATTTCAGCTTACTTTTCTATAATGCTTCGTTTCCGTTCTCCTATGTACTTAATTCCATGAATGCTGGAATTGTCACTGTATTGGTATAAATAATTATACAAATTTTGGAAAAAACTGGGATGAAATTTTTTGTGTGGTTTAGAAATTTTCTCATTAAACGAATTATCGTTTTTTTCGTAGTTTAAATCGCCTAACATTTTTGATATCGACAAACGTTTCACCTGTAGAACTTTATGATGCAATGAATCGCGAAAACTAGTATTCTGTTTTACGAAAAGGAGTTGATCGTTATGTTGATAAAAATTATTAATTAATTATAAATTGTAACATATTACATACTTATAAAAATTGTAGTACAACGCACGCGTTTCTCATGGGAAAAACAAACGAGAAACGAAAACAAAATTTTTTGTCAATTGAAGCATTGACTATTAAAAATGGTAATTATTTCATAAACGTAATATTTAATTAACAAAAAAGTAACGCAAGAGCTGGAAAACACTTTTCTAATTGTATGACAATATAACACGAATTTAAATAAATTGATTACCAAATTCGAATTGAACTGAAATATAATTAACACGTCATGAAAACAAGAAAAAGTAAAAACAGTATCAGCAAAGGAAACAACAAATTATAACTTAATTTATTAATGATCAATAAATTGTCTATAATTTTGGATTGCTTTTGCTCAGTTCTTTTTTACACATCGACATAGAAGAGAAATTTTCTCGTTGAATGCACAATCTGATTATTTGCATTAAAAACCTTTTGCGCATCTATTATGCTGGTACTCATCGATAAGTTCTTTTTCAATAAACAACTTTTTTTATTTCAGTGTTTGAATAACATTTCTAACTTTTAAAATAACAAATTTTAATTTTACATTACTGATTAAACTGTTTTTTCAATTTTTAATGATTAATAATGATTGATAATTGATTACTAATAGGATGATCATTTTCTCTGAGGCAAGTACTTAAAAATGCGTCTATTCAAAGCGACCGCTCAGCCCAGAAGATTCTTTTTCTATTCAAATTACTTAATTGTTTTTAAATTATTCAATTATATTTGTATCCATTTTTACACTTTGTCGAGGTTTGAACTTGTCACTACAAATATTAGCTCTATCCCTTTCTCCCCTTTAAGTTTTTAACACCTTTTCGTCGAAAATTTCTGTGCGTATGTGAAAGAGTTTAGTCAATTTTCGCTATTGAAGGATATTTAAACGATTTTATTATCGATATTAATTACGACATTATTTAATTACCATTTAAAATTATTGTTTAATAGAAACATCACCCTGTGAGACAAGTGCCAAACGTAGGGAGCTGGCCTCACTTCTGAGGACTGTTATCATCTTTATTTTGATAATAAGCTCTTGTCACAGCGACTGAAGTTTTTTTATTGAAGACAATCTTTCTCATTCATATGAGCAATTATTTGATAATTAAACCGAATAGACACCTGTTACAATTAGCGACCGAAATCTATTCAAATATTATTTTTGGTAATAAAAATTATTGACTGTGCTTCGTATTTTCATTTTACGCTATCGGAATGCATTTTTGCCCGAGTTTTATTACTTTGTTTACCTGCAAAGTCGCTATCTTTTAGACTTGTAACTTGTTAATTTTGCAGCGGCCACACTTGCCTTGCGTGAAGATACTTTCTGAGCTTGAGCTGCGCCTTAGATTAGAATCTTACATTGATTCTATCAACGAGCTTTGATACGTGAACACCTACGAGTGACATCTCGTACTGTGATAAGTTTAAATTATCAGTTTTTGTAATCATTACGGTTGTACTCGCCTTACGCGTGTGATGATGTATTTATCTGGAAAGTTATAGTAAAAGTTTCGATTCGGATGGCTCAGCCAATTTCGTTATTTTATTCAATTAAAATTTGGCGCAAATCGCACCATCTTTGTTATGGAGACCATTGACTTACTTGGCATTTGGTATCTTAACGACAATAATATTATTTGGATAGTCGTAGTAATTACGATAAAACTTTATGGATTTGGATTTAAGTATGGAAATATTGTTTTTTAATAATTATCTACCTCAGGTGTCCAAATATCAAATTTCCTGCAAAAGATTCAATTGGGGATCGACTTGCGGCAACAACCAAGGCCTGTAATTTATACATTTTATTTTCTGTAACGCAACCTTCGACCTACATATTATCTACAAAACAAATGTTTCTTGTGCATTCAAAGTTCTCCACAATTATCAAAGTAAGTGGGGTTGATGACTTTTATTGGCATCGAGAAAGGCATGTGCCCGTTTATTCAAGTAGTTTTATGGGTTGTTTATTATCTAAATATGGATATATTTTAATTGTATTATGCTAGGAAATTACTCCTTTCCTATATTTTTTTGTGTTATCTTATTTTATCTCAAATTAACGTACAAACGTTACTATAGTCGGATTTTTTTTAACTCGCGTATGACATATCGAAAAAATTGTATGAATTAAAATTTACAAAACGTATGTCTTGGGGTTCTTAATATCAAACGAGATGTCAGATGTCATAATCTTTGACGAGATTATACGTCAAAAATCAAACGAGATGACAGTTAAAACCATTAAAATCGACGTACGTTTAATTCATTTTCATTACAAAGTTACGGCGACGTATTCTTTTTTTCTGTCTCTTTTCTAATAGTTACTTTTTCCTAAATATGACAAAGATAACCAAATGTTATACGTTAAATCTCACTACATTTGGAGATCAGTCATACGCGAGTTAAAAAGAATTCGACTATATTAAGTTTTTATTCAAATTTTCGTATCGTGAGATTCCAAGGTATTAATTTATCTTAATAAAAATTCGAAATATGGTAATATTTCGCTGTGAAATATGGTAATTGGTATTTGCTACATATTCTCTTAATTTCTTTGATAATATTAACGTTTGTATTTTGTGCTTATCTGATAAATAAATATTTTATATGTGAAACCACACCCGAGTTTAAAAAAAAGAAAACAGCTAGTTGACCGTTTTTACTTAAGAACAAAAATAAGCTCTTGTTGTAAATTTGACTTTCCTCTCTGTAACACACCCGATGACTAAAACCAACGCAACATAAAGCGTGTTTAAAATATTTAAAGCTTAAATACTAAATTCTACACCTAAAAAAATTAACATTTTTTTAAATTAGCAGGTGGAATCTAATCAGAAATTTCTTTTATATTTAAATAATAGAGATATAAATTTAGTTCTCTCTAGATAGAGAGTTAAATTTATTTAACATACCCAAAAACGTAAGCGATAATGATAATTTTTTGAGATTGAAATTTAGGCTAAACAAATTTGAGCATTGAAGTCACATCTAGCAAGTAAAATTTATTTACACTTTCAAAAAAAATTCTCATATACACCACTAACAGCAAATAAACCTTGCCAAAGAATTATCATAAAATTCTGATTACAATTATTTATTTACAAGAACCTTTTTCTTCTAGGTCTTTTACATGTACGTATCTCTACCAAGTACCACAAAATTTTGTTGTAATGATGCTGCACAATATTTACATGATAAATCTATGTATATAAAAATTCAACATGTAAACAAAAAGTTGATTATATCAAATTTTTAGCATAAACCAAAAAATGCACAAAACACTTTTTCGAAAATTTTTATGATTAACTTTTTAAAAATTTGATAAGATTAATATCGAGTTACACTACTTAAACCACTTATCTATTGATTATAAAAAGTTGATTATTACGTTAGCACAATAACAATACAAAATTCTCAATACTACTACTAATAAGACTATGGGTAAAAAAATTTAATATATTTTATTGCTTTTTATGAGAAAATTATTATTAATAATTTACTTATAGGTATAGATTAAATTTACAATATGTTGTAATTACAGAAATAATAACGAAATCCCCATTTCTAATTAGTTTTAACCAGCGTTGTACTGAAATTTTTGTATGGAATCTAGAGAATTTAACGATTTTATAGAATCGTAAATTCTCTAGTGCTAAATCAAAAAAATTCCGGAAACACCAAAATATTTTCTTGCCCAGGGTAACTCTTGTGTCCGGGAGCAATCGGGTTTCTGCAACAGTAGGGTACATTCTTATTTTATTTGCTCGTTTTCTCGGTAGAAGAAAAATCAAGTTATCGATTTTACAAACCTGCAATCGTATTATTTTTAACTTTAAAAATTGTATTTGTTTTCAGTATCGAATCTGGGATTTTAGATTATCAATCAAACCTGATATCTTCTAATGCACACATCGCTCTCTTTAATTTCAATTTTAATATTCTATTACTTTCAATCAAATTAATATCGTAGAAGTTTTTAAGTATTTTTTTGATATATAGTAGTATGTGATGTTAAAATAATAAAACCTGTTAAATTCAACTCTGTTAAATGTGAATTATTGTTATTTTGGTTTCTTTAAATATTATGTTTCTTTGTAGTATGTAATTATTTACTTAACAGTAAAAATTTATTATTTTAACATTTTGTTAGGTTTTATTACTTTAAATTAATATCGAATCCAAAATATATCAACTTATTGCTAATAGAATTCGTAGAACATACTTATGCAATAAACTTTGTATAATAACTTCAACGAAATTTGGACAGAATATCTGGGATGTCGATCATCAAGTACCAAAATATTCACTCGATATTTATACAAGATCTATGATTCAATTTCAGGTAAACATATCAAAAAAATTACTATTTACATCAATCAAATATAGTTAAGCTTAATTAATTCGAACGTGTACATTTTGTGTTTAATTTAAACGTTTTTCGTGGTTTCGGTAAAAAATATCATCTATTATTATAATTCGACTATTTTTGTTTAATTTGAAAGAAAATATACTACTCATATAAAAACCTGAGTGGTTTCTAGAGAAATATACTTATTGTAATTTAAAAAGCGTCAATTGTAATTTAGATTAGACGATTGTTTAAATTTTCACACATGAAAGCATTTTATTCAGTTTTTTTTAAAAGCGATTAGCGCAGTTTTTGTGATTTTAAATTATTGATTTATTATTGATTATTATATAAGTTATTTAATAAGCGAATAGCTATTATGTGTATTTCAAAATGTTGATGATGAATAATATGTGATAGGTATGTAAAGGAAATAATGGTTTTAGTTACGTACATACAAGTCTTGAAAAAGGATGAAATACATGAATTTAAATCAAGATTTAAATACCCATACAATGAGTTGAATGATATGATCGTGCAAAAATCTAAAATTATATTTTTCTATATTTGTGATTAATATTTGTGTCACTTTTTGTTTTAAATGTTAATACTTTTTTCATTTTTTTTAAATACAAATTGGATGAGCTTAAAGCAATAGCTGCTATTTTTTTATAACAACAATTTCATAATTGTAGCGACTTCTGTAGATTTAAAGATTTTAGATTTTGATAGTAGTAGATTTCGAAAGAAATTATCGCTAAGAGCAGTGATTCTCATATAACTCATTTTACATACCTTAATTCAAAATTAATGTTTCAATATTACTTTTTAATATTTGTCAGAAATAATCAGTTGGTGTATATTGCTATGCCCCGAGCTATTCAAATTTATAAAATTTACTCAATTCTAAAATTACTTTTTGCTCGGTGTACATCCATTATTTGATAACAAGAGACTCTCGTAGTTAATGCTAAATTGTAAAATTTTTGTTGTCAAATTTGTTACCTTGCAATGTGGTATGGTCATTAGCTTCGCATGTGGTATTGCAGCTGGCCCCGCCGGTCTTGTAAATTTGTTTGTGAATCTCTACAAATGATCCAAATATCCTCTAAGTTTTTTAAATTCACAGTTTTCTTAACACTTGCACTTTAATAAAACAACTTTCTTTAAATAAATTAAACGCACTTTTATTTTTTATAACAAACATTAAAAATTAATATCATCAATTGCGGGAATAACAAACATTCGTTCGTCTATTCGACGCGAAAGCCTCCGCCCAAGTGTCTTGTACAACCTTCAAGTCCCACTTTCTTCACTTTATCTTTTTCGTTCTCTCCACCTTATTTACGTAGCAAATAATTTTTATACACAATATGATACAAATAAACAATAAAACAAATTCAAAATTTAAAATTATTTTACAAAACAATAAAATTAATGTTGTTATAGTTTTCGAAACACGACAATATATAGACTATTTGATTGATAATACAGTTATTAATGAAACTTATTGCATAGACTGTTTTGGACAATCAAGAAAGTAAAATGTAAACTAAGACTAAACTAAGATTAAAAACACAGACTACTTAATTTAAAAAAAGGCGAGATAAAAATAATTTTAAGTAGGAAAGTTCTAGTCAATCAAAAGGTTATTCAATGATGTAAGATTTTCCAAAATTTTCTGTTGTTTATTGTTTTGTATTGTGTTAAACCAGAAAAAAAACATAAAAGTTACTTTTCTTTAAATGGGGAGGAATATTTTAATTATCTCATTTAATAGCCATGGTAAAATGCATTGTCTTTATATTTATCGTTTTTCTTTCAATTGAAGAAATGCTCGCCGCATCAAAAGTGAATAGACGAATTTTAATAGTTTATCATTTATACTATATGTATTTTTATATACTATATTGTTGTGAATAATTGTTTATAATTTTAGGATATTCACTAATTTCCATCCTTCAAATTTTAATTTAAAAGCTTTAATTTTTAAATTTGTTTATTATTTTGATTTTATTCCATCCATATGAATTGAGAATGCAGCTGGTTATCACTACCCTTGTGCCCTACGAGACCACGAATGTATTTTACTTTCTCATTTGAAATGAAAAGATTTTGTTTCAAAAAGGTTGGCAGTAAGGGCCAAGATGGCGAGTAGAGAAGATGTTTAATTTTGATTTAGTTTGATTGAAACCATGTTTTTGATAAGTTGTTTTTTTTTAAGTATAAAATAAATAAATAAATTTGGAATGAGTGGTTTAATTGAGTAGTGAGATTAAATTTCAAGAATTTTTGGTAATAAGAAAGCTGCAAGATAGAAAAAAGAGTCTCATGTCATTGTAAGTAAGGGGTAGTTACAATTTGTTTGGTAATAAGAAAGCTGCAAGATAGAAAAAAGAGTCTCATGTCATTGTAAGTAAGGGGTAGTTACAATTTGTTTGGGAAGAAAAAAGTAACAAATTAATAGAAGACTCCCTATACATTACAACATGTATTATAATTTCCAAATATGACACAAAATCAATTTTAAGTTACTCTTTTGCGAATTTTATGTCGGTGATGATTGGGATTTGAGAATTTCTTTTATAAAAAATCTTATAAGTAGTAATATTCTGATAAATCTAAATAATATTATTATTGATGATGGTTTTTGGTAAAAAAATAATTAACGTACATAACATATTCTTCCATGCAATATAGTTATAAATTAAATTTAAAATTAAAATAAATTAAAAAGTTATTAACAAAAATTCGTGCTTTTTACGATAATACTAATGTTTTATTAACAAAATATTTTTTTTTTGTGTTGTCTTTATTTTTGCTCTACCATCCATCGTATTTTCGTCTAATTCGCACTTTTAATACTTCCTTTCCGGTGTTTCTATAATTTCTGCTTTGGCACTTTATCTTTTCTTGATACAGAGTGTTTCCATGATATACCAATAACAACTGTCAAGTAAAATTTATTTTGATTATCTATGTTGCATCTAGGCATGCGCACTTGGTATACTGAATGAATGTATTTTATATAATGATGTTTCATAATTGTACATAATTCATTCACTTTTTAAATACAAAATAATGTAACATGGCACATTCATCTTCTTGTCTCTTCAATTACTGCGGATTTCCTAAATTTTATTTTACAGTCAATTATTATCTTTTCAATTTTTAACGTATTGTCATGTTTTTTTGTACATATTAATTAATTAGTTTGAGTATTTAGTTGTACAGTATTTCAGGGTTGATTTGAAAGTCAGTCAAGACATAAAAAAAATTTTAATTTAATAATGATAAAATAAAGTAAATAATCTACAAGCGCAGAAAATTTTATCCCGATTGAAGGGAAGTCTTGAGTTAAAAGTGAGATTTCATAAAACAAAAATCATTTACCTAGTGGTTATTAATTTAAAATTAATTGAAGAAGTAAAAGGTAACAATGTTTGAAAAAAGTATCCTCAAATGACAAGATAAAAAAAATTAGTGATGCATAAAATCAGACATAAGAATTTGGATAGGGCTTAAAATGTGTGAAAGTGAGAAGGAAATCAAAGCAAGTTTAACAAATTTCTACGCAGCCGATTTTGAAAATTTACGCATTTTAGGGTTCTTAAATTGGTATTTTGAAAAATTGGTGTGAGGTTAGAGCAGACAAACATCGAAAAATAAGGAGAACATAACTTTACCCCAACAAAGGTGGTAACAAAAATTTTGTGTTCCGATAATAAAATAAGTTTAACAAATTAAAGACAGTGATTCTAATGACAAGGGTTATTAATTGTGATGGATAGAGTATTAGTTAATTTTAAATAAAATTTGGAACTGTATTGGTCAAAATTATTAAACAAAAACTTTTAATTTGAAATATCAATGATGGATAATAAAAATCAAATGTTGGATATAAAATTTTTGGAAAACTTAAATACCACACTGATGATTATCGAATTTTTTGGAAGTCGTGATAAAACAACTAGCTCAATAAGGAAGCAACATCATAAAAACAGCAAAAGGTGGGAAACTTTAATTGTGAGTATAATAAAAAAAAATTTCCATTGACTTGCTTTGTGACTAAAATCTGTGAAATTTTATAATTACGTCAACTTCAATGCGGATGTTGAAATGAGTTTAATAATATAAAATTGTGATTGTGTGACAAATTTGAAACACCTTGAAAATTTATATGCTAATAGAATAAATAAAAATGGTGATGATTTTATTAAAATGAAATTTATAAGTTTATCAAACATAAAAGATAAGAGTCCCAAGCTACAAAAATCGCGTATCACCTTAGAAACTTTAAAATTAAGATGGAGGGTAGGATTTAAAAGTTTATACAAGGGGTACATAGCAATATATAACAATACTCAACAGTTTATAGAAAATGTTTATTACCAGGATAACACCGAGTGGAAAGCGAAAAACGGCGGTTTAAATCTTTGTCGCGTTAGATACACTTCTGTGATCTAAAGTCTAACATCAATTTGTGGCTATGAGAAAAGTAACGGATTATTATCTTATTAATGATAAAATGGCCAAAAATAACATTACCAATTTTTTAAGAATTCCAATTCATTATTATTTAATCGCAAGTATTGTGATCGTGCAGGGCTTTAATTTTTGACGTTAATGTACTATATGGCTTTTAGAGACTTTCTTTCATTTCGCTCATTTCTATACGGAACAAAGCGACACACATTTTAGAAACCTTTCAAATATCTAAATTTTGTATATGGAATAGTGTAAATTGTCGCCTTCTATCTGCAAATCATTAATCCACAGTATGCCGAAAAGGATTGCAGCTGTGATTCAAGCAAATAGAGGACTCACAAAATATTACTCCTAAATAATAATTTATAATAAATATTTTAATAAATTAATGTTTTATTTTATATTTTTTTGTCTCCACTATTATGGCCAAGTGTTACCATTATGGCACTAGTTGTAACACCAGCTCACCATTCTCTTATAAAAATAAAGCTATTAGAACACCTTATTTAAATATGACGTAGCATATTTTTATCTTTAATGGTTGTAGATATTCTAGTATCTAGTTATCTACATCGGATTCTTTTGTACACATCTTTCGTACTATCAGCTAAAAAAATGTCAATACACAAAGGTTGAATAAAATTCATAAATAAAAAAGAAATATTTATTTAGTATCAAAGAAATAGAATAGAGATTTGGTAATTTAAATGTGACACAAAAGTCATGTGCCTATCATAACCACCTGTTATAGCTTGTTGGCAGCTACTTTACAGCCTCGTCATAGCAAGCTAATATAATAGTAGCCACTTTGAAAATATAACATTTGTATAACAAAACTGAAACCTATACTACGAAACCTTTACTATGAATCTATGCATTTTATATGTATAGAAAGATTACCTATATTAGTATATATTATTATTAAATTAAATCAAATATAAATTATTCGTTTTCACAATTTTCGAACAGTACTTCTTTTCCAGCCCAACGACTACGTCCAAAGCGATAAATATTAGATATTATTCTTAAAGTTAAATAGTAAATAATTTCTATTACAGAAATAAAAGAGAACCCAATAAAGAGGCCTAATAGGCCACCACAGCTGGAAAGAAAATCCATACTTCCGAATAATTCATTCCTTTCGGATGTTACGAATTGCATACTGCTGTAAAATATGTGTACTCGGGAAAAGTGAATGCTAAAATAATTTTATTTAACGTATTAGTATTTTTAAATAATATCAATTACCTTTTTGATATATTTTGATGTTGATTTAAAAGCTTATCCGATTCTTGCCAATTCCATTCAGACTGTGTAACTTCAGTTTCAAAAGTTAAAGAACTGCATGATGGCAAACAGTTGCAATCTTCCAAATTTATTTTATTTTTGCGATATTTTGGATTTATATTTATTTGTCTTGCAAGAAATGAAGCTAAAATTGCAATCAAATAAATGATAAGAATTTTGCCTGTAATTACAGGTACCTTCTGCTTCATTAATGCAACCTTTCTTTGCAGGTCCACAAACCGGTACAGATTTTTCTCCTAATTCAAAGACCACATTTTAGTATGCTACTGTTACATATTTGAAATAAATTAAGATACTTACGTAGCAAGCCGAACGTCGAACAATTGCAGTAATAGGTAGTAAAATTGGATAAACACTCATGCATGCAATTATTTTGGTCATAAATATTAAAGAACTTCAAAAATTTTTCATTATCGTAATAACATTTTCTCTGTTCTAGTGTATAACTTTTCAGTTGTTCGGCAGTTGTAATGATGTTTGGCTTTACGACAACAGTTGCATCTTTATTCATATCAATTCGAAAGTAATTTTGCCTGACGAACGGGAACTCAATAGGACTGTGAAGAATGAACTAAAATAAAAAAAAACCTTAACTTTTCTGCTTGTTCTAAGTATATTAAAACTTACTTTAAATCCTTGCACTGCTTCTCCACAAAGATAATCCATATCGGAAGAATTTAACTGTAAGGTTATGTCCAGTCCACCATGAGCTCCGCCCAAAGGTGTTCTTTTTGGAAAAGTAATTAACTTTGCATTTTTGTCGTATCCTTTTTCTAGCGTCCAGTTTGAAAAGGGCCGATGCGAAATTTTAAAGTTGTCATAAAATTGTTTGCTGAAATAGTTTATCTTTATAGATAAATTCAATATTTGCATATACTTACGAAACTTTGTTGGTAAATAACTCATTGCGATCAAATAAATTAAATGAGAAACAAATTCCTTCGTTGGTCAAAATTGGTATAAAAAGAGAATTTAATATTGGTGTACAATTCATTCTTAACCAATAACAATCTACGACAATGTTCGTGATATTTGGTTGTATCTGGTAAAAAATGTTATTTGATAAAATCAATCAACATTATGATCTCCATGGATTTCCAAATTAGTCAAAAAATTAATATTAAATGCAAATGATTGTACTCACCTTCATAAGAAAATCTTCGATGTCATCGCCGTTATAATAATCTGTTGTATTGTTTTCTTCTTGCAAATGCCAATTATCCATACATACCAAAGACATGTAATTAAATTCTTTTTTCCTGAAAAATGCAAATTTACTTATCTAATGTATTTTTAATTTTGGATTTACTCAGTGGAACTTAATTTTTGATGATTTCTACTTTTGAGAAACAAATCTGTAAAATTTAATGTTCCTTTTGAAGCTTTGATTTGTGGACATATGGTGATTGCTGGAAATGGAATCTCCCATACTGGTGTTTCTGTTGTTGCAAAAGATACAACCACAGGTTCCAGTGCCCATTTACAATAAGCTTCCGATATTAAAGTTATACAAAAATACAATGATATAATCATAAACAAAATCCACCATATTCTAAAATATTTTGTGTAAGAAATAGAAAATTAAAAATTAAAATTTATACCTTTCAAAAATATTGCGCTTTTTTTCACCTAGAAACTTAAATCCATGAATACTTGTATTTTCACAATATTCCGTAAAATATGTCCGTATATTGTCTAAGTAATTTGGAGCACGTTTTATTTTTGGTTCATTTTGAAACTGCATTACGAAAGCGCGCAAGTTCTTCTTTGCTGAATAGAAACTACATGGGGTTAACTACGAAGTTGAAATTACTTGCACAGCCAAGATAAAAATAGTAAAACCACTAGATACTGATTAAATAAAATAAACTTACTATACAATGTATTTATAATATGCTAACAACATTATTAGATAATTTGTTATTTTTATATTGCGATGTTATGGAGGATAATAAAATTTTTGAATATCTGGGTCAAATTAATAACATAATTTAACTAAAGTATTTTAAAAACTTTTTGTACAAATTATTTATAAAATGCTATCAAACGTATATTTTTGACTTAATCTACTGCTTTTTTCAACTGACGCTGCTGTCAAACCCAACAAAATTAAATTACCCTTCTTAATACGGTTAGTAGTAATTTTATTGAATTTCCATAGTCATCATCATCATCATTTATCTAATTAGTTTAAGTGTATGATAATTAAAATTATATTAACACACCCAAATAATCTAGCTTATGTGTTCATCAACAAGATGTTTTTTAATTTTCCTAACAATATTAAATTGATAAAATATTACGAGAAAATAAGAGAGACTAACTTTAAATGTGTATTACTTCTACATTAAAATACATTAGAAATAAAATTTTACAAAAATACATATTTTCTTTAGCAAATTAATTATTATTGAAACATTATTCACTAAAGATTAATTTGATTTTCATTATGGTTATCTTTGCCAGCCCAATAGCTTTTTCCAAAATTTTTAACGTTGTATGCAAATCTGATCGTCAAAAAATAAACAATCTCCATTACCGAAATAAATGAAAACCCAATGAACAATCCTAATAATCCTCCACAACTTGCAAGAAAATCCATCTGGCCAAATAGCTCATGTCTCTCTGATGTTATAAACTGTTGCTTATTATAAAAAATATGTAAGTTTGTATATTTGAACCTAAGCATTATTTTCAATTAGTAAATTCTAAAATTCTACTCTAAACTTCCTACCCGTTTAAAAGAAAATCACTTTTTTGATTAAGACGAACTTGCTCTTGCCAATTCCAATCGCACTGAGAAATTTCTGTTTCAAATTCTAAAGAGTTGCACGAAGGATAGCAATTATGGCATACTTTTTCCTTTTCATTCTTTGAAACCTGTCTTGATAGAAATTGAACTGGAAATTTTACAAACTTTATACCAGATTTCAAAATTGTTATTGTAATACCTACTTCCCATTTTAGTCACACATTTTGCTTTGCCCGGACCACATATTGGAGTCGAATTATCTCCTAGAATGATTTTGCTATTAAAAGAAATTACAGATTTTTTTCGTCTTACTGAGCATTGTAAATGTAACACATCCACATTGTTCGTATGTAAAGTTTGATAAACATTCGTGGAAACAATTTTGTTGATCGTAAATTTTAAAAAATTTGAGTTTAATTTCTTCTTGAAAGTAACATTTCCTTTGATCCGGTTTGTAGTGACGTAGTTGCGGAGACGTTGAAATAACATTTGGAGTTACAGATACGGTTACATCTTTGTTTACTCCTACTTGAAAATATATTTTATTTACAAACGGCCTTTGAACTGGATTATTAATTATTACCTAAAAACATATTTTTTTAATTTTAAATTACACAATGAAAGTGTTACTTACTTTATAACCTTCTAATGCATCGTTGCAGAGATAATCCATGTCTGCAGAATTAAATGAAAGTGTTATATCAAGACCTCCATAACCACCAGCTACTGCAGATCTTCTTGGATACGTATCTAATTTTGATTCCTCCGGATAACCATTCTCTATCGACCATTCCGATGATTTTTGATGTGGAATAGCAAATTGGTCGTAAATGTCAATACTAAAAATTTATTTTTCTATTTTACTGTTAAGAATTGTTTAATACTTTGCTTACACGACCTCAGATGTATACATCTCTCTAGGGTCAATTAAGTTGAAACTATAGCAAACTCCTTCAGCTGTTATAATAGGAGTTAATATTTTATCCATGTGTGTAATGTAATCTTTATTAGTCCAGTGAAGCTGTTTAATTACGGAATTCAGAGATGGGCGAACCTAAAATTTTTTTAGAGTTCCAAGGAATTATACAAACGTTATGATTTTAATTACCTGCATGAGAAATCTTGAAAGTTCGTTTTCATCAAAAGTTTCTCGTGGATTAGAATCATGAAACAACGTTTTTCCATAACTACAAACGCTGGACATAAGATGTAGCTGATTTAGTCTAAAATTAATCATAAATAGTCTGCTGTAGTAACACTTTATTTTTTTAGCCTACTCTTTCTCGTTAAGAATTTCATTTTCCAGTTTCCTCTGTATTAAATTGGTATAATTTATTAAGCTTTTATTCGCTTTTATTTGTGGGCAAATGATTACTGCTGGAAATGGAATTTGCCAAACCGGTGTTTCAGTTGTTGCAAAAGATACAACTACAGGTGATAAGTTCCATTTATTATATGCTTCCGATATAGATCTTGTGCAAAAATACAGAGATACCACTATTATGATTAACCACCATATTCTAAAAACTTTGTTTGTATTACCTAAGACTTAAAATTATGAAATTTACCTTTCGACAATACTTCTTCGTCTTTCACCCAAGAATTTCAAACCATGAATGCTGGTGTTGGTGCAATATTCGTTGAAATAATTTCGAAGATTTTGTAAGAATGTGGGTGCCGAATTTTCTGGATCAGATCTACCTTCCAAAGTTATCGCTTTTACGGTCATTTTGATAGCTAAAGCTAGTGATTTATTAAAAAAACTGTAATAAAGATAGCAAATTAATTTATATAACTAATAAAACTTTTACTGCTCACCATAAAATTCATCCAAAGTGACTGCTGTTTGCAGCTTATAATCGATACGTTATTTTGCTATAACATAGCTATAAAGGGGTTGTACTTAATTGAAAGTTGACCGTATACGTAAGATGCTTGTGCAAACCTGGTGAAATTAAGATTAGAAGAGCCGACTCTGTCCACTATAAGGTTCTATTACTTTTCAATAATCAAGGCCATTAATCCATTAGCAATTCCTCTCTTGGTGGATATTATTTTCGTGTAAATAACTTTTTTATAAATTAATTGCTTGACAAACAGTCAAATTTTTCGATCAATTAATTAGGTGTCGTAATGGAAAATAAACTGCTTTATTATTATTATAATTAACTTGACATTAAAGTATGGGATTTATCAATATTTAATATTACATAAAAAGCAGGTAATTTAAAAATACTATAATTACGTATGAATCTTTTTGATTCGATAAGCATTTTTAAATGATAGTTAAATTAAAAAGTTTTAAATTGAACAAGTTAATTAAACATTAATAGCATTTAATATTTTTATTGAACTTCTAGCGAAGGTTATTAATTTCATCATATTTAAAAATATTGTATAAATAAATTCTGATGAAAGGACAACTTTCGCTGAAAGCTCAATGAAAGATATTAAATGTTATTATTGTTTAATTAATTTATTCCATTTAAAGCACTTTAATTTAAAATATTTCATAAGTTAATAATTTATAATATATTTAAATGATAGTTATTTTTATAATGCAAAAATTAATTAGAGTTATTATAAAAACTTAACTTTTATAAAAGCATAATATTATATTTCTTGCAATGGCGGGGGTAAAGTATTCACTTTAAACCCCGATTTGCGGGTCTAAAGTGGCAATTTTTTGACCAGGACAACAAAAAGGTGACAAAGCAGGCAACAAAGTAACTTTGTTGGTCTTAGGCACATCAAAATGAGTAATCTTGTTGCGCATTGTTACTACGCAGTCTATCAAAAAAAGAAATTTAATTAAAATTTCGTAATTGTCTAACTCGAGAACCAATTACGCGTTTTCGAAGATTGCCAAAGAGCGTCTAAGAACAGAAAAATCTAATATAGCCGCTACGAGGGAACCTTTACCCTCAGGTCAAAAAAGAATCACTTTAACTCCTCGGTGCATAATGTACTATTATTTGTTATATAATTATTTGAAATGGAAGAAAACACTCCAAAAACTTTTTTATTCTTTTTTATTCAAATGTAGCGAGATATTTTATAAGATATTTCAAAAATTCATTTAAGTTCGTCAGTTCCTCATTTCTATTTTGAATTTTAATTCTAAAATATTCTAAATCGTCCGTACTTCATTTGTACCTGTTACCACTTTTTTGTTTTCGATTATGCTGGTTTTGGTTTTAAGATATTTAAAAAAATTTTTGCAAGGAGGGAAGACGAATTGCTAGAATTTTGAATTCCGGATCCAAACCAGTTTAAATCGCTTGTGCATATTATATTTCTCTCATTTTTATCTTTTTTGACATTAGGCGCTTGATTTTCGACGGGAATAATAACGAATCGTATTTTCCATTTGTTTTGTTTTTTTGTAAAAAAACAAAAAAATTAGGGTTAATTACATTCTTTCAAATTAAACTTTTCTTTTATAAATGGTTTGGTCACGTGGTTAGGAGCGCCGACGATTCTGTGATAAAACAAATCACGGAATAGAGTTCAATGGATGGCCGGTATAATCTGAGATGGTATAATCAGATGATCGAGGACTTGGGAAGAATGGGGGTAAGAGATTGGAGAGAAAAAGTGAAAAATATGCGGGAGTGGAAAAGAATTACCATGGAGGTGAAAACGGACAAAAAAGCAGATGGGGATTAATCTAACCCCAAATAATGATTTGTTAGCATCAAAAGAGACATCCAAATTTATATAGAAATGAAAGGCATATTGTATTGTATTGTATTGTATTGTATTTTATTGTATTGTATTGTATAAATAAATAAATTATAAAACAAATATTTTTTAATTAAAGAAATGTGTGTGTGGGTGGGAGAAGATAAAGATGTTCTAATTGGATTTTTTTGATATTCTTTGAAATACATGGGTAAAGTCTTTGTATTTGGAAAATCCAAATCATTTAAATAATAGTTTACTAGACTTTGGTAAGGCATTTGAGGTAGTCAACTACAAGCTATTAAACGCTAAGCTATCGTACTATTGTTGTAGCGCATCAGTCTTGATCCTCCTCATCAATTATCTGCAGAAGAAAACTTAACGCGCGAAATGAAACAACCAATACTTCGACAAACTTACATGTGACAAAGAAGTGCCGTAAGGAAGTTTGCGTGCACCGTTGCTGTACTCTACTTATACGGCAGATCTTCCATCGGTTCTAACTCAGGAATATGGTTTCCGTATATGCAGACGACAACCAAATATACTGTCATAAATTTTTTTTTGATAAGTTTTTAATTACATATTTCTAAATACAAATAGTTTTCAGTTGTGCAAAATTGCTCCTGCAAAGATGAGAGTCCAAAATTTTAGTTATGATGAATGATGTGTTGATTTGCTAATTAGTTGTTCTAAAACAAAAATACAGATTTTAGTTATAAAATTATTTCAAAATAAAATTACTTACCTGAAAATTTATTGAGTTCATTAAATTTTATTTAAAAGAAAGATATTTTTAGACAACAGAATCCTCAAATGAGAGGACAATAACAGTTAATGAGGATCAAAGGCTGAAAATGATAAATCAATTAATGCTTGAAAAGTTAAAAAAATTTAAAGTGTTTGAAGAAAATAAAATAAAACAAAAAGTGCACCAAACAACATTTTAGTTTACCATTTAGATTTCTCGCTACAAAATCGTTTCTAAGAGGACAATTTTGAAAATTATAGTGAAAATACAGCGTAAAGGAGAACTCGTAAGGCATTGCGGTATGAGCAAGCAAACGAGAAAGTCGTTAAAAATTTGTAGTTTTAACAAATTGGACATGTGTATAATCTAAAAATTAAAAATTTATAAAAATAAAACATGCCGCAATCAAAAGTGAAATCAACGTGAATACAACTTACCTAAAATGGACAGTGAATCACTTAAATGAAGGAGATGCTCCAGATCAAATACGTACAGTAGTAGAAAGTATCAGCGTGGAAAACCAGATGGAAGTAACCAAGAAACCAAAACCAACGTTTAATAACACATGGTGAGAAAAACATTGTAAGCGCATTTAATTAAAACTTAACAACGAACTTCGTATTACAAGTTAAAATTTTGAAGTTTAATTTATGTCATTCAGTGATAATTTTCTAAACCACGTTGAGTAATTACGAATTAAATATTAGAAAATTAAAACTAACAGCAAATTTGTAAATCATTAATGTATCTTATGCAAGAGAAGTCTAAAAAATGAACTATATTTGAATTTATTAAGTATTGGATTGGAATAAGAATTTATTTTGAAATTTAATAATTGTGTTGTAAAAATTTAAATTTACATCAGCACATTATTGGTTTTTAATTAAAGTTAAGGTAACTAAATTAATTGAGTCTCATTCTCTAATAAAATGCATGTTCCTCAACTGAAGTAAATTAGAAGGAAGAAATTTGGTAATTTTGTTAGGTTGGGAGCATGGCAATACGTATCCGACTATCCTAGTCACATCAACGAAATTATTCGAAATTATATATATCATACGAAATTAAGCTGGAATTGGTTTACAAGTAGTCGAAGTTGAACGGGTTGGTCCTGAACCCCACAAAAACTCAATGCATTTGCGTTGGTAGTCCTAGCAGAGTCAAAGTAGCGATAAACAATAAAAGAGTCGAAGTAAAACTTAATGATGACATTGCAACTTTCTGTTCAAAAGTTAAGAATTTGGGCATGATTTGGAACAATCATCTTTCATTCTCCGACCATATATGAAAATATCAAGCATATTATGCTTTTTCAAACTAAAGTCCTTTTATATCGTAGATTTAAGAAGCTTCTTCCGTCCGATGTTAAGTAGAACCTTGCAGTAATGCTAGTACTGCGTAACATAGATTACTGTATCACCGTCTACCATGGTTTCCTCACTAAACAATTGAAGAATAGGTTACAGATTATTCAAAATGCAAGTTTTCGATTTGCCCACGACATCGACTACAGAGTGCACGTTACACCTCTCTACAAGTTACTTGGAATTTTGAAGATGGAAACCCGTTTTGAATTACAGTTTGCCATGCAGCTATTCTCAATTTACCAAACCACACTCCCAAATTTCAAGAATCGTTCCAATACATGACGTAACCATATTCAACAAACAACGCGACCTATTTTTGAAGTCACCCACGAAAGCCACTTTCAAAACTAAATTAGTGGAACACCTTCTAAAGGGCAACTGATCATGCCTTGATACCCTCTCTTTTTAGAACGTCAAAAGTTTCTTTTGTGTTATGGGAATTCTATTGGATATTAAAAATAATCTTATATTATAAAATGCTTGTTACTTGTGTATGTTAAGGCTTATCCACATATGAGGCAGAGGCAAGACGAGGCTGAACGAATGCTCAGATTTATGTACGTTATGCCTAGACAAGACACACTGCCTCGGGGTGTTCGGCAAACAGCCCGAAGCCGTATGAACGCTATTCGATCGGAGTCGGTACATCGGTACAGTCGGCTAGGTGTAGACGATTATAGTAACGTTTGCCTCAACACGCGAGTAATTTATTTCTGACTGCACCACATGCTTGAAACAAGAGTTTGTTTATTATAATTATGGTGTGGGATAATGAAAAAGCATTGGCCTTAATTAAACATTTTCAACAGAAGCAAATATTATGGAAAAAATACCATAAAAATTACTTATCGCGGTGCGAATGAACAGCTGCACACACAGTGGATCGCTGCCTCGTTTGCCGCCTCGGTTGCTTCGTTCGGCAACACAAAAGTATACAAACGAGGCATTCGTTCGGTCTCGATTTGGCTCGTTCGCGTTTTGCCTCATATGTAGACAAGCCTTTAGGGTTTCACGATCTTCGGAAAGATTTGATCCAGCTGATTCTAACGCAAAGTCTGAAAGTAGGTCATTATTTATGTAAGTCCTTTATATACATATCAGGAGCGGAACTACCGGGGTGCGGTGGGTGCCACGCACGGGAGTCTCTGCTAAAAGGGCCCCCGGTTCTGCTGTGACTACTCAATCTTTAAAAAAAAAATTTAGTATTATTGCAAATATAATAATGTTGTAGCAAGAAAAAACGATTTTGTTCAATAATGTCTGTAAAATATTGATAATTTCAGTATTTTTTATTCTATTAATATAATTTTTTTTTTGTTCAAACTATGTGTAATATACGCTTTTTATTTTTGTTTTGGCCTCTCAAGTGCTTGTTACGCCATTGACACATACATATCTATCTTCTGTGACCACTTAAATTCTTGTCAACTTAAAATTCGCAACATGTAAACCAAAGTAATACAATTTATTATAATTGGATAATACAAATTTTACACAAAGAAATTATAAACATTATTACTTTTAAAATCAAAACAAGGAAAATTTGGTTTAGTTCAATTGTGCATTTGTTTATTAAAGTGTATAACACACCCTGCAATGGATTGGGGTAGTGAATGGTTCTGCTCCAGGATTCATAGACTCTGGAGAAAATCTGAGCTATTCAGAAATGTATATTTAAATAAATTGTATGTGCAATATATTTTAAAAATGCGATTCTGATATTCGTCGACATAACATAATACTAAAAATTGATTATTCATCAGTATCAGATGATGATGATGATGACACATTATTTGCTCCCGACCAATGACGTCTTCCGAGTTTGCGAAAATTAAGTGCAAGTCGTAGAGTGGCAAAATAAATAACTTCAACTAAAGATAATATCGAAAAACCTGTAAATAATCCTAACAAACCTCCACAATTGGCTATAAAAGAGGCATTTCCATATAACTCGCCTCTTTGTGATGTAATAAATTGCATATCCTTAAAGTATATTTTTAACTTTGTTAAATGATATCTGTGAAAAAACATGAATTTTTAAACTTTAAAATGGGATAGAATTTTTGGTTATCATACTTGTGAGTATCATTGTCTGGCAGCATAATATCTACTCCTTTAAACCAATCCCATCCGGATTGCGAAACTTCAGCGTCATAAGTTAAAGATTCGCAAGATGGCAAACAATTGCAATCTTTATATATATCATCGTCAGATACGTTTCTAAAATTTTTCTCGTTGGGATGATTAATTTTAAATGATATTTCTTTGGTAAGAAACTTTGCTAAAATGAAAAAATTAAAGAAAAGTAAGAACAGATCAAGATTATACCACAAGATCTAGATACACACGCATCAGCGGCTGGTCCACAAATTTTTGTGGTGTTAAATCCTTAAAAAATATTTTGAAATATAGCTCTTTAGCAAAAATAATGTAAAAACATACGTGGCATAAAAAATGCAACACAACGGCAGTAATTTTTCGTAAACTTGGTGAGACACTCGAACAAACAATTTTCCTGGTTGTAAATTTTAAAAAATGTTAACTTTTTTTCATCAGGCATGAAACAATTCCGTTCTTTAAATGAATATCCTTTTATATCATTAGAAGTTTTCATAACATTTGGTTTAATAGAAATAACAATGTCTTCGTTTAGCCCAACTCGGTATAAGTCCAGCCTAGGAATCGGCATTTGACCGGGTTGATGAAGTATTATCTAAAATTTTTATTTAATGAACTGAAATGGAGAACCTAATCATAGTATACGTTATAGCCTTGCAATGCATCTCCACAAATATAATCCAAATCTTCATTAATGGTTAACAACACCAAATTCAGTCCTCCAGATCTACCAGGCACAATTGTTCTGTATGGAAAAGATGTCAAACTTGAATTTTTATTATATCCGTGTTCAACTGACCATTCTGATGTTGGCTGACGCGAAATAGAAAAATCTTCATAGTAATCTTTACTAAAAGAATTTTCAACTTTTTATTAGGTATTTTGGTATGATATTGATTTCAACTGACACAACGTGATCCGTAAGAATTTCATCTCTGTCTAACATATTAAACGTGTGACAAACTCCGTCAGAAGTAACCACAGGTTTAAACAATTCATTTGTGCTACCTGGACATGGTTGACCTGCCCACATGCAATTTCTTACAGTATGAGTAAAATTGGGCTGAACCTGTATGATTATATTTTAAAATATTACAACTAATTCTAATAAGAAAAAATAATCTACCTTCATAAAAAAATGTATTGCATTGGTATCTATGGTCCAATTAGTGTTATCTTCGTTGAAGAAATGTAAGTTACTGGTACATAAAAGAGACATGTATTCAAAATATTTTGCATTTAATTCAGATTCATCATTGACATCAGTATTATTTTTTAATATCGCCATTTCGGTAAAATTAAATTTTGATTTAACTGCTTTAGTTAGAGGGCAAATTGTAACTGCAGGGAAGGGAATATCCCAAATGGGCATTTCGTTTGTTGAAAATGTTACTATTACAGGAGATTGTACCCATTTTTGATAAGTTTGAATTATCAGCATAGTGCAATGGTAAAGAGAAATTGTTATGCAAATTGCCCACCATAACCTAAAAACTTGTCTTAATTTAAAAAGTCTATATCGTATTGGTACTCACTTTTCTATTGTACTGCGACGTTCACCTAAATATTTGAACCCATGAATGCTTGTATTTGTACAGTATTCCAAAAAATAACATCTCAAATGTCTTAGCCATCTTGAACGTTTTTTAATTTGAAGTTCTACTTTTGGTTCTTCAATTGCCATTTTTAAAATTGTCACAAATCCCTGACTTGACTACCGACGAATAAATAAATTGAGACACTCCTTCCAATAATAAAAATTGCGTGTTCTATCCGAAGGTAACTTAGTCTTAATTTAGGTATAGATAAGCATTAATTAAGCAGTAAATTAGAAGTTGGGCAGTAATTTCCCTTCATAAATTCATTATTTTTTGTTTACTTACAATTTTTTCACTTTGTGGCTATATAAAACTTTATTAGTTAATGAAATTGTATTTGAATATGATTTTCTGATATCACTTGGACAAACTGAAGAACAACACTATTACACAAATTATTATACCCAGAATTACTTGATAGTTTCTATTACAAAAACCATTAATTAATTTACCTACAACACTTACATTAATTGAAATTTAATTAAATTATAGTTTATTAGTTTGTTCGCTTTTTCCAATTTTTAAAATACGAAGAATGTATTGATTTACTCATTTGAATAAAATATTTGTTATTAATTTTATTTGTTTAAAATAAAAATTATGATTCTGATATTCTCATTGGAATATCTCGATTGGAAATACATGCGTTTTCAGACAATTTGGAAGTATTTATTCATATATTAGATAAGAAAAATTTAATTAAGTAAATATTAAATTAAATACACTAATTTAATGTTGCTTATCTAATATCTCTTTTGGGAGTTTGGGAAATTCGAAAACGATGTTTTTATACGATTTCCATAGCATATCGAATCATTGACCTTAGTTAATTTTTGTATAGACTCGGCCTTGCTTTTGTTTACCATTTTTAATTGATATTTTATAAATGTTGCCTTTCGTAGCAACTAAATAAAAGATTATTGCATTTTTCTTTATATTAATGGTAATAGAATTAATTGTGACGCGTAGATAATTTTCACCATTTATAGAATTATCTTACATCTTTTACAAATATTTTGCAAAATAATGCAAAATACTTTCATTAATTCATTAATGACACACCCTTATTAGCATGCAGTATAATCTCTTTCTACTTTATATTTTGTGGATAATATGAAATGATTTAATTTTTTTTAATTAAATGAAGTGCTTTAATTACTAAGATCATAGCTCCGACTATCAACATCTGTTCTTTGTTAGGCTTGTGACGAGCTCTTATTTTTTCCAAACACAAAACCCATTGCAAAAAGCAAACTTTTAAAAATTTTATTGGTAAAAATTTGTGGATGCAATACTAATAAACAGGTAATTATAATGTACAGACATACTGTAGCGGTATTTTCCTACTTTGTAGGATAGAACCCTTCGATATCTTTAAAATTTACTTCGGCTAGCTTTTTAATCGTCGGAAAGCATTGTGCTCTTCCCCAGAAGTCGGTCCCCATGACAAAACTCTATTGTCGGTGGAAAAAAAACTGCTCTTTTTAAGGCAAACTGAATTTAATTTATTTTCAAAAGATGAAGTTTGGTAGGTGACAGTTTCACCTTTAGCAGATTTAAAAATTGGTTGTATCGTGTGAACTAGTAAATTTAGATGCACATTTATTATCAAACGTATTCGTGCTAGCATTTAATTTTATTAATCTTATTGGTGTAATTGTGTAGGCAAATTATTGTACAAAATAAATCAATTAATGTTCAGAAGAAATGAAATAAAAATGCACTTAAAAATTTTATTATTGTTTAAAATGTACCTGGTGATACGCCCCTGACTTTGCAAAATCTCGTTAAGGTCCACTTGTAGACGGTACTCGCAGTTAGCATGTGCAGTTTAAATTCTCATTCTCACCCTCTGCGTAAAACATGTATTGTCTTGGCTATACTGTACGAAATTTAATTTGGCGTCCTAGTAATTTAAAAAATCGCTCGCTTTTTTCCTCACAAATTTCTACGTGAATTGTGATTATTCACACCCAACATCTATCGCAATTTAGGTAAGTAAAATCACTTTGTAATATATTGCTTTCCAATATTTCAAGATGGCGTTCGCTTTCTAATTTTTAATACAAAATGTGTTGTAAACAACACATTCTAGATTCTTTGAATAATTAAATCTTAATTTCAGGAACCAATTTAACGTCGCAAATGATGTTTCTCTTCGAAACCTGACAAAAAATCGTTGTCTCAAATCAAACTCGCTTTTCACAATCATTTGTGAAAATTCCACTCGCAAAAGCTAATTGTCGCTGATCTAGACAATACGCAAATCGACCGGCTTGGACGATCTTCGCGTCTCGTATTCTTGTTCTTCCGTTCGTAACGCCAATTTTTCAAATTTCCTGCTTCAAACTTGACAACACTAAATCTTATACGTAATTCAAATTTTTATACACTTCCGAACACTTTTAATCACTTCTTTTTAGGTCACAGCATTGCATACAAATTAATCGTGTTGTAAGTTTCTGTGTAATAGTGTTTAACATAAAGTGTTTCTGCTTATTCACTTAAATGTTTCACTCTTCAAAAACGGTTGCTTCCTTCAAGCCGAAGCGATTACTGACTATCAAACCCGAAAATAAAGTCTGTTACAAAAATCCACGACCATACATATGGACTGGAAAAGAAGTCATGTTTGATGTTCGACTTTTTCTCTCAATTTAAAGTTTGTGTCACTATAATTAATAGCAAATATAGCAAATTTTGCTATATTAGAGTCAAATGCCTGGCTAAAAGTTAAGAAGATAATTTTTAGTACGGAATAAGAAATATTATTTTGTTACAACAAATATTTAATAATTAATTAAAATAATAATGAAATTGTAATTTGACATGCAGAAATATTATATTAGATAAGTACCTATATAATAATTATTATAATATAATTTTTAAACACAGCTAGATATTCCAAGATGTGGTTGATACCTGATGAATGTTTCATCGCGATTACCCAAAAAGTCCCATACAACTCCTTTGCCTAATATATCCAATGTAACTAAAAATAACAATAAATTAAAATCTGCTTCTGTTAAAAACAAATAAAATAACTTACCTAATTTTGAACCATCATTATTCCACAGTAGGTACAATAAAGAAGCTTTGTGCCAATGTATTATATCAACCATTGATAGTAAATTGGAATATACAAATATTAAGCCTCGATATGCACTTATATTATATTCTGATACGGCATAGCTTACCTAGAAGTTACAGTTAAATTTATTTTAAGAAGTAGAAAAATCAATTATATTATATTACCACTAATTCACCAGAAGTAGGGTTAAACGTTAAATCAGTAACAGTGAAAATGTCGCTGTCAGATTTTGGAATAGATTCAAGTTTTCGAAAACTGTCTACCTGTTTTGCATTCCATAAAGTTAATAAGTTGTCATCTGTATATCCTCCAATAACAAAATGGTGTTCGGTCCATGGGTGCCAAGCTATTGCCTAAAATTTAATGGGTAAATGAGTTTCTTCTTTTATATAATTTTGTCACCTTAACGGGTTTATTGCATGTGAATGTATAAAGTAGATCACAGTTTGGCATTGTCCATATTTTCACTCTCTTATCTGTACCACTTGTTGCTAAATATTGATCATTACTCGAAAACGTTATTTTTATAATTGAACCATTATGAATTGTGTTGAAACTAATTAATCGGCATTCTTTATTATAAATACATAAGCACCCATTATTGCAACCACTGAACAACTTATCTGATTTGGTCCATTCCAATGATTCTATTCTGCACGTTTTAATTCTACATTTACATCGATAGGAAAATATGCACTAAGGTATAGTAATGTACAATGAAGGACAGTAAAACTTTTAAAAACAAACCTCATTATCTACTGGATTCCATACTTCTATTTCTTTCTCTTTTGCAGCAATTGCAATGTAACTTGCCGCACGATTCCAGCGAATACATGCACCAATTTTATTATTCTTTAAATTTATCTCATACTTACGATTAAATGACTTTCTTGTTCTAAAATTATCAAAATGGATTATTCTAACAGCTTCATTTAAAATTACTGCAAGGTGATTATTACTACCCCAATGTATAATATTCCTAATATTTTTATCTAAAAACAAGAATAGATGTTATCAAATTTTTAAATTATATTTAATAAAATCAAACTAAGTTAAGCTATGTACCTATCAAATCATTAAAACCAGCCCTTATGTACAATTCCGTGGTTGAAATAAGCGGCATTTTTCTCTGCTTAACTGACCAATGTGGAATGGATCTCAGCCGTAATTTTGATACCTTATCTTTCCAGAAGTGTCTAAGACCATTAATATCTTGATCAGACGTATTATCTTTTAACGGATTTAACCTAATGAAAAGAGGCAAGTAAATAAAATGTTTTAAATATTTATAAATCTAGTATTACATTTCAAATTTTCTATTCTCTTGAAAAGCAACATTAATATATTCCGTATTGTTTACCCAAGAAATATTATAATAAGATTCTACTTCTTCTTCTTTTTTTGTTTTTGGTTCTATTGACTTTTCAGGATTATTCCAATCATTTTTAATATTTTCTATACAGTAAAACTCCTAAAACGGTTATAAAATTATGTAAAATTGTGTAAAAAAATTAAGACTACTAAGATCTCTAAAATATCTAACATAGGTTATTTAAGATTTATTTATATAATTTTAATAATTATTATGGTTACTTACGAGATAATTCATTTTGTTTAACAAATGTGTTACTATTTAACCAATTAAGCAATAAAACGAACTCAGAAATATTATATTTTAATCACGTGCAAATAATTTACAAAATTTTAGTACTGAATAGAAATTTTAGACGATAAAAGCACTAAATTAAAAATGTTATCAAATGCAGTTGTTGATATGAATTTTGTAAAATTTAATTCGTAAAATTTATATACTGTAGTAGTGTTTAATGAAATTTAATTTTTTGAAGTAAAATGTAAATTTTAATATCCTCCAACTTGATAATTTTCATTACAGTACAGTCTCGGTAATCCGAACACACGCTAATCCGACCATCCAGTACTCCGAACAACAAAAAAACATGGTAGTTTGCAAAAATAGTTTATAATCCGAACACAACTAATAAAATTTTCGGATTATAGAAAAATGTTTGGATTGCGGATAAAATGAAAAGATGAAAAATAGTGTTTATAAGATGAAGTTAGAAGAGTGGATAAATGGAGGAAATCAGGAAAAATATAATTTAACTGATTCAGAAATTATTTAGCAAATTTATTGAAGATCCGAGCGTAAAAGATGATGAAGAAAGTGACGAAAATGACAAATCACGTAAAGAATACAAATAAGCTGTCGATAGTTTTAACATTTATTTAAAATAGGCATGTGAAAATGATGTCCCATTTCATAAAATTTTATTGTTCCGGCAATTAACAGAAGAAGAAATTTTCGTTTTTATTTTTTTCCAGTAATCTGAACTTTTCTGTAATCCGAATGAGGTCAGATTTCTATTAGTTCGGATTATCGAGACTGTACTGTACTGAAAAATTAATTTAAAACTAAAAAAAAAAATTTTGTTTAACCGAGAAAACGAAAGGTATAAAATTGAAAGTGTTAGTTTCTTTCTTGATGCCGACACACTATAATTTCCAAAAAATAACTCTCAGCTTATAACTTTAATGGTACCTCCATTAATATTTTTTTAAAGTTTTGCAATAGTTAGGAACATTTTGAAACATGTCATCATACAGACTATAGTCAAAATTTAGAACACCTAAACACACCAAAATTTTAAAACGCTGCGAAATTCTAGATACCTACGTACTTTGCATTAATATGATACATTATAGAGGCTGCAATAATAACAGGTTGATATTCAATACATACCATTGATTTCATATGATTCTTCATAAGAGTTCAACCGCTTTCAGTTTTATAGTTAAACCATGCTTTGACATTTATTGTACGAAAAGAATTTTTTTTTCTAGACAAATTTATATTTCGAGAATTAAATAGTACTAGTAATAAACATAATTTATATTGCATTATGACCGATCAATTTGTCTGCCAGTTTTATCATAATAAATATTTATAATTTTAATGCAGAGCATCCCCTTCATCCTGCTGAAAGTGGGTTTTAAATCATAAAGCCATAATATAAGGTATATATTATAAACTTAATAAGATAAATAATAATAAAAGTAATTTATTTTAAATCACAAATAATGTGCTTACATAAATTATCAAACTTATTTTAAGTTACATTTTAAAACATACTGATACCTTAAAAGAATTTTATAAAAATTCCAAAATGAAAACTCTGGCCACATATTATTTTCAAAAACAATAAGCGCTTTTGATACTTGCCATAGGAGAAAATTGCTGAGCCGTGTTTCTCCTGAAGTTCGGATCAATAAATCAACATCATCTTCAATATACAAATTTTTGGATATTAATTTTTCGTTAATATCCTTGCTCTGAATATCTTTAGAGTTTACAATTTTACCAACAGCCTTTGTTATTTCATCCTGGGACGTGTAAAATATAGCTACGTTTAAAACAAACATGGCATCATCATTTGTTCTCTCTTCAGCTTCCATTAATGGGTTTTTTATAGCCTCCGGAATTAACGAAGTGTCACCTTTAATTTTCACACTTATTTTACGTTCTAAAAATTTATGAATTTCATTTTTGATACTGGCACTTATTATTTCGAGCATTTTCATTAAATTATCTACTTCGTCTTGACTTCTTTCTAAATTATGAAGGCTCAGAGCAAAAAAGGTTACTTCTCGAATTTCCAAAGTATAACACCATGTTAAAGTTTCAAAAAGTTTATTCAAACCCAACTGATAAGACTCTTTCATGGTAATATTTGCCTTTTTACTGTATCTACGATTACCATCCAATATGAAAGCAACGTGTTTGGGAAGCGAACCACACTTGATGACATTTAAACATAATTTTTGGAATTTTGTAATTTCGTCTTGAAAGCACAAATTCATGGTGGAGTACTAAACAAAATTTAGTTTTGTAGTTGCTTATATACCAATTTGAATAGGTACCTTAAATATATGTTGCGATCAAACTTGTTCTTTAGTTATTGTTTTTATTTGATAGGTCGGTAGCCTTGGTGATATTAACCTGCAAAACCGAATCGTGTATACTAATTGAAAAAAATGTAAGCATTTATGGGGTGGAGCATGGTAAAAAATTTTAATTAAAAATAATAATAACCATGAGAAATATTTGATTTTGACTGCCTGTAGAAGGAAATTCAAATTTAAAAATTAAGTAAAATAAGTAGAATTACAGAATTGTTAACCCTGCAAATACATATCAATATGCAGATTGCACTAGTACTAAAAGTTCATTAAAAAAACTTTTATCGTTTATTTTTGTCCGGCCTTGCCTAAATCAAAGTTGTTTATTTACATATTATTACGTAATTTCACGTACCTAGTTTGATTATTATATTTTTTACTTTTTACCATATTAAGTATTATTATACCAAATGTAATCATTATTATTTCTAATGCAATGAATAAAAATTAGTGACATCGCTTGAAAGATTTTTTTTTCCATTTTAGAATATACCGAATGCTTTCGTTTAATTTTTAAAAACCCCATTAATTAAAAATTAAAAAAAACACTACTATTTCGTTTAATTGCAAACTAGTTTTGACTTGTCTTTTTTAGTGTAATATAAAAATTTAAAAAAGATTTTTAATAATTTCTAAAAAATTTAACTTCTTATACAAAATTTTTTGACACTCAGTTTCTAGTCGATTAAAATTTAAAGATGTACTTGTAGATCTGATTGAAACCAGCAAACGCCCTAGTTTGATAAAATAAAGGTAAAATATAAAATATGGAAAAAAATATATACAGGGTGTCCCCGTGACCGTGGAGAAGCTTTGAGGTGGTGATAAAGGACACTTTTCTAAGACAAATTTTCAAATAACATTTTTGTCCAAGTTCAAACCCTTGGGAGGTACATCCTTTTAAAGCAATTTTTTGAATTTCTGATTTCAAACGGCCATAGCTCCGATATTATTAATTTTTTAGACTTAATGGACTAAAACTTTTTTAAAAATCATTTGCTTATCTACAAATTAGGTTATAACCCCTTATCGTCTAGAATCAACGGATTTCGAGTTATAAATTAAATTAATGAAAAAAATGAATAAAGATTTCACGAGACTGCCCAAATACTTTAATAAACTTTATGACACTTTACAAAACATGCACATTCATTTTTTTTATTTGGAGTTCTAGGACATTTCGCTACCAGAATATTTTGCTACCACTTTAGGTTTGTTTCTATTGTCAAAATTAAGAATAAAACCAATTAAGAATGGTATAATTTTTAAATAACTTAAATATTTCAAAACTTAACGTATAATTTTAGTACAATTTAGAAGTGGTAGCGAAATGTCCGATAGTAAAAATGTCCTAGTAACAAAATATCCGTAAAATGTCCGGGAGCAAAATGTTTGGTCACATTCACTTAAGTTTTAATTATAATAATTGCATGATATTATTTTTCTTCCAAATATTTTAATCTCAACCTACCTATGTTTACATACACATATTATATGTTTTTGTAGAGCTCCGCTAATGTAGACAAAAATTTTAAACTTTAAAGTGTGATCAACGATACCTGAAATAATGATACTACAAATTGAAATATTCAGTAAAAGAATATTATAAAATTATGATCAGAACTTTACTTAATTGTTTTAATCTTTAATCTAATAGTTGTAGTTTTAAAATAAACGAAAAAACAGATTTAAAATAGTTGATTGCATGTGAGATTAGTATTATCTAACACTACATAATACTATCTAAATCTACATAAATTATGTGGTAGATTTTTCCCTATCATATTTTTAGATTTTAAGTTAGGTCATCTGTAAATTAATATATTATTTTTAATTTCTCAGAATTAATATTTACCATTATACAGCCTAGCACGTAAGCAAACAGGTTTTACTCATAACAAAATAATATTTTTTAAAAATGAAATGATAAGCTCTTCTGGGTTAAAAGTTTTAAGTCTACATATTATGTAGATTTACCTTGAAAATGAAAATTAATAATAGCTACATTTTGGAATGCCTTATATTAGAAATAATTAATTTTAATATTTAAAATAAAGAAGTTGAAAATAATACAAAATGTATCTATCATTTTTATACATTTATTTCATTAAAATTTTAATTTTACATATAAAAGAAATAGTTTTTATTGATAGTCAAAACAAGCTCTAAAAAAAGATAACTACTACTGTAGAATACAAAACAAAAATATACGACAGTATAGGAATATTTTAGAATTTATTTTAATTTAAAAGCAGTTTGAATACACATATTTTAAAATATTTAATTTAATTAAATTTATTTTTCATTCTATTAAATTTAAATTTTAATAAAATTAATTACCTATTCCTATTATTAAAATTCTAAAATAGCTAAAAGTCTTACCAGAATGAAATCTCCATCCCTGTATTGTTTTCAAATACAATGGGAAGCTTTGATCCTTGCTCTGCCTTGCTATACCCGAAGCTCTCATCAATTAATCAACATCACGTTTAACATACAAATTTCTTATTTCAGCTTCACCTCAAATATTTTTAATATTGACAATTTTACCAATAGCTTTTACATCTCGCAAAGTGTAAAATATTACAATGTTTTAATTATATTCTGAATGATTTTTATATTTTAATATAATTATTGCAATACCACGTTTAAATTTCTTTTAATTTATTTATTGTTAAATATAGCTACAGTATAATTCTGTACCTTGGAATGAAAATGGCGGAAGTCCAATTTTGTAAATTTTGAGTCAAGATTTGTTTTTTAAGTAAAAGATAGCTCTGATTTCAAAAAAATTGGTTTTAAGTAGCAAAATAGGTGGGTTAATAGCCTAAGACAATTATTAATAGTATTTAAGAATCATCAAAAATTTTGCTCTAGCAGAAATTCAATCAATTGCCGTCTATTTTCATTTTCACAATTTGTGACATCCGCCTTTTTCATTCTAAGGTACAGAATTATAGTTAGCTATATGTAATTTGAGTACAACTGTACGGTTGTACACCATACAATTAAATTAAATATTTAATTTAATTAACGCAAGGGTTCTTAAAAATAGAATAGAATCAACAGAATCCTTAAAATTATCGCTTTAAATTAAATACAAGGAGTAAACAGCAGAAGAATTTTGGTGTACAAGGTTTAAGAATTGCAAAAAGTGCAGAAATTGCAAGAAAATTATAAAGGAATTGCAGAAATTGAAAACAAATATAAGAATTAATGTTGTACAATATTTTGGTCTGCGGTTTATGCTTGCATAAACTCACCATATCTAACTAGAGATTTATAATAAATTGTAGAATAAAATATTTTGTTAAATAAATTTTCCATACATTTTTAAATTTAAAAATATTTTACAACCGATAAAAATAACTCAAGAAAGGAATGAAAATAATACGAAGAGACAAGAGAAACCTTAAAATGAAGAGGTAATTAAAGAAACTGCACACAATCAAACACAACAAACAATATAATAACACGGATTTATTATGGACAGCATGATGCAAAATTAACAAAGCTTAGAAATAAAAAAAAAAATTAAAATAGAGAATCAATGGAAACAAAGATTTGGATTATTCGAGAAAAATAGTTAGAAAGAAAATAAATGATTTAAAATTTAATACCTTAAACAAAACTTGAATTTGAAAAATAACAAAAATTTACGTTTTTCCTCTTTTTATACACGATTTCTCGAAGACCAATATACCGCTTGACTTGAAATTATTCTTTATTCTAAAGTATTCTAAAGTAGGTATTTTTACTTCCAGAATGAACCTATGTAAATCCTGTTAAAAATTCATAGCGTAATATATTTCCTAATAAAGTTTAATTTTAAATTCGTTGAATATCACGGTTTTCATGTTTTTGTATAAGATTACGCTTGAAATAATTATTAACTAAAACTTTTTTCGAGAAATTATATAATAATACTTGTAGTTACAAGTTCATTTTCTGATGTAATAATATTAAAAAAAAAAACAAGTAGAAAATATAACTTTTAACTATAAATTAAATATAAAGTAGTAATTAGTAAACTATAAAGATTTTAAGTTTATTGTCCAACTAATTTAATGTAATTCATAACATTTTTAATTTTTTTGATTTGGATCATAACTCGAAATCTTATCATTATTTATATATATATTATTTATACATCAGTGCAGGCCTATTTTATCAAAACTGCTCTAATGAATTTACATTTTTAGTTCTCTTATGTAGATCAAACTTCAATAAGTTTAAATTAAAAAAAAATTGATATCGTTTCTTAAAAAAATTCTTTTTGAAAAAAAGTTTTCAAAAATGTTCACAAAAAACATGGCATTTTTAGCTATAAAAGCATCTCCTTAGCCTTGGCACGAATTAAAATTTGAACAGAAATTGATTACAATAATTATTATAGAACTAAATAAATTCTTACTTTGATTAAAAACGAACAACATTTTTCTGTTGAATCCTAAAATGTAAAACAAGAAAGCAAGATTGGTTAAAAATTACAAACTGTCAACTATGTGCGTTCATGCACATCACATAACGAAAACATATTGTGACGACATACCCCGTTTAAAATGTTTATTTTACGCGGCAAAGTTTACTATTTACTATTAATAAATAATAATTATAATTAATATTGTATACTAATCTAAATATATAATAAAAATTATTATATAAATAAATTCTGATGAAAGCGATAAACTTCGATGAAAGCTTATATTAATTAACTAGTTCAATTAAAAACTTTTTAATTTATTATATTAAAGTTGGTACTCAATTGAAGACTAAAACATTAATAATCGAAAATTTAAAATACAAAATTTATTAATATAACTTAAATTCTAATTTTTGGTAAATTTGATAGCTTATCATAATTGTTATAAGTTAATTTAAAGAAAAAATTTACTTAATTTTTTTCTTGAGCTACGGGGATAGCAACTACTGGGATACGAACACAAACTTTTATATCTCAATACCAAAACATTAATAAAAACTAATTTCCTTACTTTAATAATTCCATGTGCATGATTTTTCCAATCCACATTTACATTTTTATATAGTAAAAGAAATCAAACAATATATTTGTACGCCGACGTTTCGGAAGATTTATTCCTTTATTACCAAGACTATAATGAAAACATGTAGTCACATGGGTATACAGATAGTACAACTCACTAGAGAACAAATAAGATGGAAAGTGTTCGATGTAAGCCTAAATGTAGACAACTGCCAGTGCCCAAAGCAAACACATTCAACGAGGTCAACAAATTTTGAATACAAAACTGATAATATAACAGAACATGAAAAGACTTTACATTGTAAATATAAAACTATGTAAAAAATATAAATAACTATGTACAGCAATAAAATCTTAACAATTAGCATTAAAATGTAACGAATATTCGATTAACAACTATAGATAAATAATTAAACCTAAACCAAAACGTGTTTTCCTCTTCATAATCTCACGTGCGCAGATAAAATGCAGGCGGGTAGGCAACCCATTGTGTCGTTAATTGGGAATCGACAGACTGGTAGGACGCTATGAAACTAAAATGGATGCCATGCGAAATTACACAAAGGAGGAATTAAGTATCATCCACAACCACCAAATTAACCGTAGAATTAGTAATTAGAATTAAACGTAGAAGTTTGCCGCATTTAAATCCTATGCAGTTGTTCACAACCTCGAAATTAGTACTTAACGCGAAATTAGTACTTAGTACTTAATGCAGAACCTTGCAAGGTCCAAGCTTTTTCACGTAAATTAGTCGTCAAGTCACTACTACGCATGCTTCAAAATCATTCAAGTGTCATCCGTGATTTCTAACCTAAAACCTGTTAACCTGTGACCTGAATTACATTTAATATTAAAAGTACAACGCTATGGTATTAACCTGTACGCGATTTAAATAGAAACATTAAGTTATCTAGCAATAACAACAATTTACCAACCGAAGTACTTAAGTTCCAAACATTGACACTAGATGGAGTCACACTAATTTGCGTATTAATTTAAGCATTGTGAATGCTACCAAAACATTGAAACAAAAGTTCAAATTTCAAGTACTAATTTATGTACTAATTCTACGGTTAATTTGGAGGTTGTGAATGAGGCTTAAATCTTCCGAAACGTCGGCGTACAAATATATTGTTTGATTTGCCTCCCAATACAACCTGAAATTCCTTTATTATATTATTATATTGGATGAGAGTTACCGTTTATTTTTATATAGGTGCGAGTGTTTATATTAAATTCGTCTCTTTCAACTAGCCTTCCAAGTCTGTCTATCAGTACAATCTTTATTTTCTAAATTTCTACACTTCATCGCTTTCTCAACTACCTTTATCTAAATTTTTGCTGCCTTTCTTGTTGGCTACTGTAGTTTCGTGGGTATTCTGCGAAAATGCATTAAGTCAATTTTTATAATTTTGACATAATTGAATTTGAAAGTTTGTTTTCTCTAAACATCTTTATGTATTTTTGACTTATGAAAGAAATTATCTTGACTAGTTCTATAAATATGACTTTAGTGCGTTTTTGCAGCCTATACAATGTTCACCAAGCAAGAACAGAGCATGATTAACTAAACAAAAAACAACAAAATAATTTTGACTTAATGCATTTTCGCAGAATACCCACGGTTTGTAGTCCAGTCTAGTCGAAAAACGGCGTTAACAAAAAAACAAATATTAAAATTTTACAAGACCATTTACTAAATTTTATTGACACAATATAAAGTAAAATAGTTGCAATACAAAAATTTTAAAAATTAAATATAAAATATTTTTATAAATAATGTAAATAACGATACCTACTGCCTTGCATACATGTTAACTTCCACCATAGAAGAATAATTAAATTTTAAAGCAGTTTACACATATTTATACTTTAGACAAATTAATTAATTATTTATCATCTTGGTTTAGAATTCCAGGAAAGTTGATATCTTAAAAGAATTTTATAAAAATTCCAAAATGAAAGCTCCGGCCATGTATTTTCTTCAAAGGCGATAAAGCCTCTAGATACTTGCCATAGGAGAAAATTGCTGAGTCGCGTTTCTCCCGAAGTTCTGATCATTAAATCGACATCGCGTTCAATGTACAAATTTTTGCTTATCAATTCTTCGTTAATGTCTTTACTTTGAATATTTTCAATCTTTACAATTTTGCCAATAGCTTTTGTTATTTCATCCAGTGAAGTATAAAATATCGCTATGTTTACAACAATCCCTGTACAATCTTTTGTTATCGTTTCAACTTCCATCAGAATTTTGCTTGATTTATCCGGAATTAACGAAAGGTCACCTTTAATTTTTATCATTATATTGTGTTTCAAAAAATATTTACTGTTATCTTGAAGAATTTCAGCTAACACATGTAACATTTTCATTAAATTATCCACTTCACTTTTAACTCTGTCTAAATTATGAAGACTTAAAAAAAAATATGTTAATTCCCGAATTCCTAAAGAATGTTGAAGTCCCAAACACCACGTTACAGTTGTAAAAAATTTGTTTATACCCAAAATATACGACTCCTTCAAAGTAATTTTCACTTTTTCACTGTATCTTCGATTGCCATCCAATATAAAAGCAATATGCTTAGGCACAGGACCACATTTAATAACATTCAGACATAACTTTTGAAGGTTTGTAACGTCTTGTAAGCAAACGGCCATGATTGATCATGAATGAACATCTCGTGTGATATATGTCTTCTTCTTCTTATTTAAATATGTATATACCTAATGTACTTAATTTTAATAGATACGTAATGCTTGTCAAGTCGAAGTCTAAGTCAAAACTTGTTTTTTAAATTGCAATATTCTGCTTACATTTCTAAATTCATCAAGTTTTTAAATGATTTTCATTTCATTGTTATACATTGTATCTTAATTACTTTTTCACTATTTTACTTTTCAATATACTGCTATGCTTTTAACTAACTTTGTAATTGAAAAAATAAACATACTTATGATATCTGAATTCTGAATTTTATAGATAACAAAGCACGACAATATTTCTTGTGCATTCGGCCATGAAAATCGGGCTCATTGTAATGCTTCCGATATCGCACCCTTCACAATTCATCCCAATAAGAGATAAGCTCAAGAACCTATTCGATCCTAACAAGGACATCTGGCTAAAAGTTCTACAGTTCTTTCTTTGTCATCCAAGTTTGAAAGTAATAGGAACAAACTTCTCTACGTTGTAAATTTTGTTCATATTATTTAATTTGTAGTGTCCACTGAAAAGCGCTGTAATTTTCTGTAAATTCACTTTGGACAACATAATATATTTTGTCAGATTTAATATACAGAAGAGAAAATGTCGTCTAGGACCTTATATAATCCACAATTCCGACACCTTACGCATAACATGAAGTTTACTCCAGCCAAATTGATTTAATTATTTTATTTTAGATATTGACCGCGCCGCAGTTCATCCGTACCTAAACAAAATGTAATAAATTTATTATAAATTGAATCCTTAATATACTGTGAAGTATGCGCTGAAAGATAATACAAATTATTGCTACGATAATTTTCACATTTTCACCAAATGCGATAGATTTAAATTACTTTGTATTTGTTAAATTTATTTGTATTAATTAGTTGAATTAGTGTTTGTATTATAATGGGATCAATTAAATCTACAGCGTCTGTTACAATTGAATATTATAACCCCGCTTTATCTGAAAGGTAATCTTATTATTAATTTTATATTTTACTTAAATATTAATTACATAAATTTCAGTATTGCCGTATTACAAGAAAATGACAATAGTCAAATAGAAAATATATTAGATCAAAACGAACCCGAAAATTTACACTCCGACCTGAAAAACCTAAACGAAAAGCAAAATGAAAAGTAAGGTTAAATGTTTTGAAATAAATTTATTTACATTTCCTTGCAATTTATAGTCGTTTTAATAAATTATTTTCAATGCCAAGAAAACTAAAGAAATATTCCAAATTTATAAAAATAAGTATACTGGTTTTATTTTGGATTTTATGTAGTTTTGTTTTAATGGTGAAAAACGTAAAAATTGAACGAGGCCAGCAAGTAAGCCTTTCTCGTGACGTCAATAAAGGTAATTAATCCTCAATGTGTAATTAGTTGAAAATGTGTAATTTATCATAAATTTGAAGGTGTTATAATAGTTAAGTTACCAAAACAGAGTAACTTATTCGTGCAGTTGGAAGGAGCTCTCTTACCGTCCTATTACAGCAATCTATCACACAACTTTATGTACGTCTGGATAGAAGTTTTGGGAACAGAGCAACCAATACATAAAAATACACTAATTACTAAATCCGACATAGTATTTTTAAAAGTTAGTATCTAACAGTTCGATTGAAACGGAATTTTACTACATCAAAAGTACATCAAATTATGACTCTTGTTCAATAGATAGCTTTGTTCAAACTAAAACAAATAATGAAAAAATAGACAAATACCTATCTAAGGAAATTTTAAAAAATCGCTCATCGTGAATAATTTTTTTTATATTTCAGAACATATCAGAAACATGGAGAGTACCTTTAGTGTCTGACGATTTAATGGAAATTGTGCCAGAAGTAAAGCAAAGTTACCTGTTCAAATTAAGCAACTTTGAATCAAATGATAGCTTATTTTATTTTACTCGAATTAACATGCAAACAAATATCGAAACAAGTTTACCATTACAATTAATTTATGATTTAGACCCAATAAATATTAGCAACGGTGTGATTTACGCTGCTATTGTACTAATCGGTCTATACGTATTAATTGTATTTGAAATAATTCACCACACTTTAGCTGCCATAATAGCTTGTACGCTGTCAATTGCAATTTTGGCAGGATTGAATGCTAAACCTACCATGCAAGAAATAGTTTCGTGGGTTGATATCGATACTTTGCTGCTACTATTTTCAATGATGATCATTGTCACAATCTTCAGCGAAACAGGAATATTTGATTATACCGCAGTTTTAGCTTATGAAGTAACTAGAAAATATTTCTCATTAAAAGCATAAATATGTTATTTTCATTTTAGCTAGCTAATGGAAAAGAATGGCCCGTAATAAACGCTTTGTGTTTTATTACCGCTGTTACATCTTGCTTTCTTGATAATGTAACCACAGCTTTGCTATTGACCCCAACAACTATTAGGTGCGAGAATTGCGTATCAATTTATTCGTAGCTTAATGACTTCTAATTTTAGATTGTGTGAAGTAATGAAAATGAATCCCGTACCTGTACTAATTTGCATGATAATTTATTCCAATATTGGAGGAGCCATCACTCCAATAGGTGACCCACCTAATGTTATTATTGCAAATAACCCCGCTATTGTAAAATCGGTAAACAAATTTTAATTATTTTATTCTAGTATCTAGGTCAACTCAAATTTTTATTTTTTTTATGTACAAAGAGTTATGTATCAATTAATATTCAACAAGAACAACTTGGGTCCAGCTTAGCTCCTTTTTTTTAAACTTAGCTACTTTTCGGTGCCTCTGTATTCTCTAAGTAATATCTCGTATTTTTTTAAAACTCCGTACCTATGCAAAAAATAATTCAGAAGCTACTATTTACTATAATTAAAAATACCTTTAAGCTACAAGTAGCTCTTAACTCTAAATTAGCGTGCTAGCTCAAACTGAGACTCAAAATTTGTCATTTTCAGGGTGTGACATTTTTCACATTTACCATACATATGTTTATTGGTGTCTTTCTGGCTTCAATTGTTACATATTTGTACCTAAAATTATATTATAGAAATACAGGTGACTTACACTTTCACGAAAATGAATGCGAGCTAGGTAAATCATTTTATACAGTTTTCAACAGTATTCTGAGATGCAAATTTTTTAGAACTCCGTCGTACTATAGCCGTATGGAAAAGAGCAAGTGCTTGTGTTGGACATTATAGTCGAGATGAAGATTCGGTACAAAAGTGTATTATAGAAAGAACCAACGCTTTATTGGGTGAATTAAAAAACCCACAAAATATTTCTCCAGAATTAGATAACAGTAATTATTGTAACAATCTACAAGAGCTAAAAGCCAAGGTAACAATTTTCTAAATTGCATTAATTGCCCAATCTAGATTGGTATCCGTTTTATTACAGTATCCAATCAAAAATATTCCTCTTCTTATTAAATCTGGATGTGTATTACTTATAATTATAATTTTGTTCTGTCTTCATTCACTTCCAATTTTGAGTAAGTCATAACCTTTACTTATTTTACAATAACTAATAATAAAAATTCGTATTTAGGTCATTTGGGTTTAGGCTGGACAGCAATGTTGGGAGCTTTATTATTACTGTTGCTAATTGATATGGACAATACAGATATAGAGACTGTTTTTTCCCGAGTTGAATGGTCAACACTGTTATTTTTTGCGTCGCTATTTATTTTGATGGAGGTAACTTTATGTATAGCTGCAAATTTATAATCTTTAAAAATTGGATTATTTAGGCTTTGGCAAAAATGGGATTAATAGAATGGATAGGGAAACAAACGCAGATAATTATAATGTCTGTCGGGCAAGAGTCAAGACTAGCAGTAGCAATTCTTCTCATACTTTGGGTTTCTGCTATAGCATCTGCCTTTCTTGATAATATTCCACTTACAACCATGATGGTTAAAGTTGTTACAGTTTTAGCAAGTAATAGTGAACTCAAATTACCTTTGCAGCCTTTGGTATGGGCCTTATCGTTCGGAGCTTGCTTTGGAGGTATCAAGATAGTTGAGAAAAAATTAAAAAATTTTATTTTATTTTTTTTAGGAAATGGAACATTAATTGGATCGTCATCTAATATAATTTGTGCTGGAGTAGCCGAACAACATGGATATAAACTTACATTTTTGCAATACATGAAGTACGTAAGATCTGACAAATTATTATGATCTATAAATTTTTAATTTTAGAATTGGATTTCCAATTATGGTAATAAGTATTGTAACCGTTACAATTTATCTAATGTTGGCACACGTAGTGTTCCAATGGCACTAATTAACAATATATTGTTAGCCTATTAAAACTTTAAGTGTGAGTATAAAATTTATATTACCAACATTTCTGTACTATAAATGTGATAAATAAAACGCATATTTTGTATTTTTATAAAATGTTCTCCAACACTAATCCTTCTTTTATTATCAATTGCGATGTCCACCGCGGTTAAGGAAGAGAGTTCTTGGTGAGAGGGATTTCCATTATCCTACAACTGTTCATAGGATACTGGGGATCGAGTAACAAATTACCATCGTTGACTTAATTTTAATCTTGTGTAAGTAATTTAAGTTGCCATGTTCCTAATTTTAAGTTTTAACGATTTCAAATTTGTCCGGGTTTATATTATGGGTATGAAAAATGATCTAGATAGGAAAACTTTTGGAAATTTTTTTATAAATTGAGAAAAAAAAGAGCGGGCTGATGGAATCTTCAAGGGGGATGAGAGAAACATAATAATAGAGAGGTCGTAAACATCCGTATGAGCGGAACGGTCGATAAATTTTTCGGCAAAAATAAATCGTACCTGGTAAAAATAAGGTGACACAAAACTCCGGAAATCGGAGAAGTCGCCAAGCTAGTTGTGCTGCGGTACAAGAAGAGAAGCCAGTGTGTTCTCCAAGTCACCGAGAGAGATTTGTGTAATTTTTATCATTTTTGATTGAACCGCGCTCGTGTCCCAAAATAGTGCAGCCACGCGCTACAAGTTAAAAAGAAGAAAATAAGGTCGTACAAAAAAATTTATAAATTTTATTAAACCCAGACTACCATTTTCATATTTTTATCTTTCGTTGTGTTTTTTTTTTGTTTAATTGTTGTGTGTTACTGTTACTAGAATTAAGTACACGCACGTCCACGAACATTACACCAACACGTTAATTTTGTTAATTTATATAAGTTAATTTCGTTTTGTTCATTTATATTTTTTTGTTAATAAAAAAAATTGTGTTCCTCATAAACACTCCCTTTGAGAAAAACAACGAGGTAGAATAAGTAATAGAGGAGGACAGAGCACAATATTCATATCCCATAATTATTTCGGTTTCAAGATCTCAAGATGTTCTGATCAGTATTAAGAAATAAAAAATTACACCGCAAGAATACTAAAAATGAAAGACGTGGATCCTACACGGAAACCCTCTCGCAGACTGCCGAAATACTGCTACACACACACTTTCCCAACAGTGAAATAATCTCAAACTTCGACTGGTCTGAAGTAAAAACTCAGCCACCGACTGCAACAGATTGGGAAGTTGCAAGGAAGGTCGTTGATGAGACAAAAATAGCATGGGCCATTAAAACATTTGGTCCCTTTAAATCGCCTGGGCCTGATGGAGTGTTCCCGGCACTCCTTTAATGGGGTCTGGAGCATCTAATCTGTCACCTGGTGCAGTTGTTTAGGGCGTGCATTGCGCACGGATACATACCAAGTGAATGGTGCAAAGTAAAAGTTATCTTTATACCTAGCCAGGCAGAAGCGACTACTCCCTGGCTAAATCTTTTAGGCCAATAAGTTTGACTTCGTTTCTTCTCAAAACGTTAGAAAAACTGTGCGACAGACACATTCGCGACGTGGTTCTTGCTCAAAGACCGCTTCACGCAAATCAACATGCATACACTCCGAGAAGATTGACTGAAACGGCGCTTCACAAAGTGATGGAGCACGTCGAAAGATCGCTGGACTATAAAGAGTCCACCCTAGGACCGTTTATCGATATCGAAGGGGTCTTTGATAAGGCTACCTTCAATAGCATAAATTCAACACTACGCCGATTCGGGGTTTCCACGACTATTGCAAAATGGATCAGTTTCATACTGAAGTGGAGAGCTGTAGAAGTGAGTGTTGGAGGTACAAATGTTAAAGGCATTGTCGTTAAGGGCTGTCCTCAAGGGGGAGTACTCTCTCCACTGCTATGGAACATGGTAGTTGACAGCCTTATCCAATGCCTAAATGAGAAGGGATTTTATACAATAGGTTACGCAGATGATATCACCATACTGCTTACCGGGAAATTTGAGAACACAGTATTCAAGCAAATGCAAAATGCTCTCAAAATACTAGAGAATTGGTGCAACAAGCACTCTCTCTCGGTCAATCCGACTAAGACAGAGCTTGTTCTATTCACCAACGAAAGGAAACTACGGGGCATGAGAATGCCTAGTTTAATGGGGACTTCCCTGAAATTGGCGGATGAGGTCAAGTATCTGGGCATAACATTTGACAAAAAGCTAAATTGGGAGAAACATTTAGAAATCAAGCTCAGAAAAGTGGGAATGGCCTTCTGGCAGTGCCGAAGAGCGGTGGGACAGTCCTGAGGTTTTTCCCCTAGGATCACCCTCTGACTCTACACTGCTATCGTCAGACTCATGTTCTGTTACGGAGCGCTTGTTTGGTGGCCCAGAACCAAGCAGGTGACAACAGCAGCCTCTTTACACCGGCCCCAGAGAGTGATCTGTCTGGCTGTAACAGGGGTGATGCGCACGGCTCTCACTGCGGCACTGGAGACTCTTCTCTGCCTTCCTCCACTTGATCTTCATGTGCAGAAGATGGCAGTCAGGGCTGCTCTGAGACTGCGCAGCTGGCGGCTGTGGAAAGATAGGCGGATAACTGTGGGGTACATGAGGATTCTAGAGGACTACTCCATAGGAGTGCCTCTTTTGCGCATGGAGCCCGACAGAATTCACCCTAAATATATATTCAGCAGGAAATATAATGTTCTGCTGGAACCAACAGAAACCTACGATTACGACATATGTCTGTTCTTGAACGGTTCCAAAAACAATGCTGGCTCAGGTGCAGGAATATCATCCGTCGAACTTGAGATAAACATGAGCATACCGCTAGGCAAATATGCCCCAGTCTTCCAGGCTGAACTTATGAGCATACTGCACTGCGCAAGAATAGTTAAAGACAAAAGTATCCGCAACAAAAACATACAGATATCTACAGACAGTAGAGCTGCTCTTGTGGCGCTTAGGGGTCACAAGATCACTTCTGGCCTGCTGCTTGAATGCATGCAGACACTGAACGAGATATCAACTCCAAACAATGACCTTACCCTGCGCTGGGTTCAGGGTCACCAAGAAAACGAGGGTAACGAAAGAGCAGATTCGCTGGCAAAAAACGGTTCGAGCAGCCTTCCCTGGGGCCCTGAACCGATCATCGCCCCATCTGTAAAAACCTTTGATACTCTCCTAAAACAATACATCCTAAATCTGCACACCAGCAGATGGGAAAAAGATACTGAATACAGACAAGCGAGGGCGGCCATAAGAGCACCCTCAAGTAAGCATTCCAAATACTATCTGAAGTTATCCAGAGTCAATCTACAGGCAATTGTAGGGATATTAACTGGTCACTGCAGATTAAACAAACATCTAAACACAATGGGCGTCGTAGACAGCCCTGTATGTCGAGGATGCAACGAAGTAGATAAAACAGCTGAGCATGTGCTATGTCACTGCCTAGCCTTATCATCAAAACGAGATTCCATGTTGGGGGATTTCTGGCCTAACATGGCCAGAATCAGTGAAACCTCGCCTGCTAGGATTCTCGAGTTCATCCTGTGGTTGGGATGGCTTGAGGAATGATGAAGCGGGATTGCTGTAACAGAGGTAGTACAATGAGCCCGATTAAGCGGCCTGAGTGCGTGCGAGGTTAAACTTTTCCCTCCTCTAATAATCCAGAATCCAGAATCCAGAGAGGTGCCATGTTCAAACAAATAAAAAAACTAGATTGTTAAATAGAGAAATAAAATTTTCCTACCATTAGTTACCTTTATATATTTTTTGTTAAACTGTTTATTATTTTTACAGTCTTTGAGCGTTTAATTTGTTTAGGTACAAAAAATAAAAAGAAATATCCAGCGAACTGCAATGATTACAAATACAACCTGTAATTACTTTATTTTTAAACACAAATATAGTTAAACTAAAATAGAAACAGAATTAATTTCAACAAAATATTTTATTACATTTTTTCTTTAACATCATCGGTTTCTTTCATTAGTTCTTCAGAACCTGACCAAAATTTACGTCCAAATTTAATTATATTACTAAATAGCCGAAGAGTTAAATAATAAATAATTTCCATTAAAGAAATAAACGAAAAGCCGCAACATAAACCCAACAATCCGCCACAGTTAGCTAGAAAATCTCCTCGTCCAAATAATTCGTGTCTTTCTGACGTCATAAATTGTAAATCTCTGTAATACACTGAAAGTCTTGAAAAGTGATGCCTGAAAATATAATTATGTAATACACAAATGTAATACTGTTTATGAAATTGACTTACGTTCCTCTTAAGTCTTCTACATTATAATCACCTAAAACAATATTTTTACTCCAATCGAAGTCAGTTTGAGATGTTTCTGAATCAAATCCAAGTGAGGTACAAGCAGGTAAGCAATTACACCCATTTCTCTTTTTCTGCTTATCTAATTTGGAACCAACCTCATATTGAAGAAATTCGACTGAAAAATAAATAAAATGAAAAGTAGAACATTTTTTGTGCAAAAATTCGAAAATGAAATTTAACCTTTTGCATCATCAATGCATTTTCTACTTCCAGCACCGCATGCAGTAGTGTTTACTACAAAAAGATAAAATATTTAAATTATAGATTTTGTAATGCAAGTAGTACCAGGCATGTAATAAGATGTGCAATCACATTTTCTTAGAGTAAAATTTGTCAAGCACTCGAACAAGCAGTTCTGTTGAGAGTAAATTTTGTACATGCTAAGAAGTTTTTCTCCAGGCAAATAGCATTTTCTCTCCTCTGCTGCGTAAGATTTAATTTCTTCTGCAGTTTTTATCATCCCTGGTTTGATACCTGCAACAACGGCTTGATCTAAAGGAACGCGAAAATATTTATCCATATCTGGTGTCTCAGCTGGATGATGAAGTGCGACCTGTAAGTAATTTAAATTAAGAGACCTGAATAGTAAATTTAGTATTTGACCTTAAATCCTTGCAAGTCAGCACAAAAATAATCCAATTCGGAATTTGCAACAATAAAATCAACTTGAAATCCTCCGTGAACTCCAGAAACCATTGTTCTTCGTGGAAATGCATTTAATCCGGCATCGCTGTGATAGCCCATTTCTAATGACCACATAGTGCTCTTGGTGCTATTCACCGACATATTTTCAAACACTGGGCTAAAATTGATATATGTATATATAATTTACATTAACCGACAGTTGTAAAGATGTCAATTACACCGTAGTGACATACTCAGGTTTAGTGTAAACATCTGAATATGAGAGCATATTAAATGTGCGACACCATCCTTCACTTGTTGCAACATAGTATAATGATTGATCACAGTCAATCTTCTTTCCTAGCCACTTACAATTTCCAATTTTCATTTTAGCAAAACTCTACAATATGTAAAATTCAAGTATTATGTACAATATAGATATAGACAAATAAAGATAAAAATAATAAAATTATCATAGCTCAAAGAGTTATGCACACATATTGATACCGAGGCACCTAATATTATTTACTTTCCGTGTGGTTCGAAAGACGGTCATTAGCTCACTAAGTTAGGGAAACAATTGCTGACTGTAAGGTATCCGGTTCGAATCCGGGAAGAGTCTACAACTGTCATATTACAGTCTCCGTGCCTCGGAGGGTAGGTTAAGTCGACGGTCCCCCTGGATTGATGATTATCACCATCAACTATTAAAAACAGGGTTACAGGCATTCCTCGATCCGATTTCAGCAGCCGTGGGGTCGAAATGCTAAAATCGCTTTTCTCAGAGGTACTACCTGCAGTAGATATACTGTCACTGTTTAGCCATCGATCACTTTGCCGTTAGAAATTGAATATTTTTAATTTTTAAATTGTAATATAATTTCTAATATTAAAAAATTTTAAGTTTTGCTCAAAAAAAGTCTTATAGATGCTTAAAGTGGCGACGGCGAAATGACGGTGACCAGATGTTCTAGACTTAAGTTTCTTATACATCAATAAAGAATCAGGACTAATAACAATGTAAGCATAGGTACTAGTAAGTAAAGTTAATTTACGTTTAAAAACTTTTCTTGATCTTCTACAGAGAAAAATTTGCATTTCTCATCATCTATATATCGCAATTCATCATTACAAACTAATGAAAATAGTTTGAAGTATTCGTCCCTAAAATAAAATAAATTTTGATAATTTTTCGTAAATTTTACCAAGTAAATCTTACTCTGCTTCTGTAGTTTTTTTATGATTCATGTATTTCAGGTATACATCAGAATAATTGAAAATTTTAGGGTTTGCATTTGTTTCTGGACAAATTGTAATCGCGGGAAATGGAATATCCCATATTGGTGTCTCGGTCATTGCAAATGTTACCACTATTGGTGACGTAACCCATTTATCATAGGTATTGTAAATTAAAGTTCCGGATGTATAAACCGCTGCGGATATTACAATCAACCAATATATTCTGCAATTATTAGATAAACATTACTGCATATTATCTTAAATTTGAGAAAAAAAAGTCATACTTTTCAAAAATGTTTCGTTGTCGCTCTCCAAAAAACTTCAAACCATGTATACTGGTGTTATCACAAAAATTACAAAAATATAGTAATGTATTTTGTAAACATGTAGGTTGTTCGTCTTTTTTTGCAACTTCTTCGGTTTTTTGTTTCATTTTTTGTGATTTTCTAAAATAATTAATATCGTCCATGCTTTTTCAACTTCTTTTAAATGATCTTTAACTTTCTTTCTTTCTTCTAATAGTTTTTTATTGAAAATAATTTTTTCGCACTCATTAGCTTATTACATACAATAGCACTAAAAATATTAGCAAATTATTGTAATTATATGAATTATAATAACTAAGATAAACGAGTTAAGAGATGCAAAGTTTATGTAATATCCTATTTTTATCGTTTGTATATCACACAGGATATTAAATAATTATTGACACTAATAGTATAAGTATACGATTTATTTATTTTTTCTAAGAAAAAAACCGATAAGACGTACGATTTTGTAAAACAAAATTTTCTTTGTAAGTTATCAGTTTTAGGTGTGTTTATGTTCTATGTAAACATTATAACATATAATTTTCTTTCATGTGAGGTCAATAACATAACATTATTGCACATTGCACGACAGAATACAATTATTTTTATAAAAATTTCAAGAAATAGTTGTATAAATTAATTAACTAATTACATAATCAACTGTCACAAATTATGTTGTTATTCATTAAAACATTAGACAGATAGGTAAACTTGTTGATATAATATGTAATTATTATATACTATTAATTAATTTAATAATAATAGCAATGCATTAAATTTAAAAAAATATAATTCACGATAATAAATTACCCAAATTGGAATTTACTTCGTGCTTTGTGAACAAACTGTTCAGAATAAGAATGCAATGTGTAAGGGAAAAACAGTTTCAGAAATTTTGAAATGTTTTAATATTTAGTACAAAGGAAAAATGCAAAACAAATTCAGTTTTAGCTCAGTGTAAACATTCAGATATTATTCTTATTAGTGATAGCACAAAAAAATTGAGTTTTGAAAGATATTTAAAAATTAATATTAGAAAAAAAAATAAAAAAAAGGTTTTCTGAATAATAAATTTCGTCTAATATACTCAAAATTGTTCGAAATAAGATATTTTTAAAAGTTAGTTATTTTTCACACTATTGTAAAAGTCAAATTTTAAGACACATTATTGCGATTTACTCAAAAAATTATAAAAATAAATATGAAAAATAATTTTTATAGTAAAAATTTACGATGTACCTACGTCTATTGTTTGTTAAAAAGTGCGCTTTTATGAAAGTCGGATAACATCAGATATTTTAAATTGAATTGTGATAAAAATGTTCAGCAACCATAGCTTGCACCTGTTGAGAATATAAATTAAATATCTGTAATATTATTTAAATATTCTACTGCAAACGTAGATTTTACCAACCAAATTTTGTAACAATAACAACTTTGAAGTAGCATAACTTGAAATTGCTCAAATCTTCCATTAAGTGGTCGTTTTTGGTTGAAAACCTACTTTACGCTCGAGGTACATTCAATGCTTTTTGCCCGAGTAAAAGTAGGGTATGAAAACTCTAAAATTTCTAAATTTTTACGCCCTAGAGCGAACAAGTGACACTTTCCGATCGCCAATGCGATCCAAAAAGTGACACTTTGCACCAGAAGCACATTTAACTTTTTTTATTTGAGCAAAAGGAGGGTGCCGAAACTCTGAAGATTCCGAATTAAAAAAGTGTGGTATAGTAAATACGTAACAATCAAAAATAATATTACAATTTCAAAAATTTTGATAAACCAATAGAAAAGAATATACAAAGAGATACTGGTGTCAGCTTTCTCGGTCACTGACACATCTCAATAAAATTAAATTGTAAGGTATCCATAAAATTAAATCACGACAATGACTGACAAAAACTAATATAAACAAAGGCATTGCATCTCCTTGGAAAGTTTAGATAAGTCAGGTTTGTATGTTATTTTTAATTTTAGGCACGATTCCAGGTTTTCATCCATCAGACGACTTCTCAATTTACTCTTGATACGGTTTATGCTTGAAAATTGTTTGTATTAAAAATCAACATATCTTCTTTTTAAAAAGCATTTGTTTTTTAAACCCAACAATTGCATTACAAGCTGCTAATGTCAAAAGGCTAACGTCGCTTTGCTGCTTTTGAGTTCTTGAAACCTGTCGAGAAAAGCATCCATCATATTTAAAAGTGATGTTTTGAAATAGCAAATGTCAATATCAGAATTATTTTCTTGGCGGTGTTTCAACAGGCTTGTGAATCAAAGTTTTTCTTTCAAAATCTTAATCAAAAGGAGATCATTTGTTTTCGAATGAAATAACTTCTTCTAATATCGAAAAAATTATGTTTTTTTTTCTCTGTAGTTTACAATTAAGCTTATTTAGCTGAAACGTAACGTCTGCCATAATATAAAAATTTTAGATTCACTGATTGTTTGTTAGTTTTGGATAGTGAACACCCTTCTCAAGGAGAAATGCTTTAATTTCTGTTAATAAAAAAAAAAACGTTTCAAACTCTTGACAAGAAGATCTACGTACTCACTCCCCGTTTTAACTAAAAGTTCTTTAAATTGGCGATAATTAAGAGCTTTATCTATAATGGAGTTAATACTCTTAGGCCCAGTTGTATAATCGAAGATCAACCTCGGATCAGAGTTAGCTCACGGAATTTCCAGACTTTGGTTGCTTTGATTGGGTCATCCGTAAGTTGATCTTGGCTTAACTCTCATCCGAGGTTGATCTACTGCTATACAACTGGGCCTTAACATCAATTCTATAACTTTGCAAATTTCTTCTGGAAAGTAAGTTTCTACTTTTATTGAGTGAGATAATTATTATATGATGTTTTTCAATACATTTAATTACAGCATTTGCTATAATCCTCTCCACGTATTTAACCCATGAGTGTCAATAATCCTAAAAGTTCTTATTTAAGACCTGTAGATGAGATAAATCGTACAAAAGGTGAAATTTTAGTTGTATCAATTGTCATAAAACTCATCAGCTGCTATTGATAAAGCTTCAACCAATTTAAGATCTTCGACTTGCTGGTTTGTTATATTCGAAGACATTTTGATTGCTCTATTTTAACTGTTTTAGCAGGCAATGGCAATTCTTTAATTTTTTAAACCACTACTGATTGACTGGCTTGCTCAACTCGTGCATGAATCGTACGTGTCTTGTCAGCACGTTGTATTTTGTGAAAGAGCCACACTCAAGAGACCAAAGAGTTGCATATGGCTTGAAAGCCGCGATTTGCCGAATACTGGTATAGCAGAATATGAACGTTCAGCCTTCGTTTTCGATATTAATTGTAAAAATAATTGTAACAATTCTAGCTTTAATATTCAGTTTAAATAAAATGTCTAATAGTTCTGGCACCCAAATAGCGCCGCTCATAAGTCTGAAGCCTAAAACTCCGGTGTCCATAATTATATTGTACCATACTTTTTTGGTATTTTTACGGTCAGAAAAAAAATTTGTGCAAAATATTATTTAACTATACAGTGTACATGAATTTTGAATTTTGACTTGGTGATAGATGGACACCACTGAAGTACAAAGCTTTCAAAGAACTACGAGAGAGAAAAGGAGAAACAAAAACAACGCCATTTTTTGAGAGTTCTCTCAGAAATCAACCGTAAAGCGAGATAGGTGTTCAAAACTTAGGAAAATGTCTTTGTTATAAAAATTTGCAACAGTGTTCTGTTTGTCTCAAAGTAACCTACTTGAATTAAGGTAAACTACATAAATTTACAATTATATTCTGTACAACACAGGTGCAAATTCTCGTTCTACTCGAATTCAATTATGATGATTTATATCGATAAGTTTTCACAATTAATTACAAACTAGCATAGAGCTCCTTCTTTGTCAGCCTACTAAAAAGTTCATAAAAGGCCATAAGGGAGTGCAGCAAAAACTATGGGCATTGTGAGATTTGATGATATCAATGTTAAATCTTGATTAAACTATTTTGAACCGCACAGGCCATATATGTACGTAAAAAGCCAAACGAGAGCTTGATCTTTTGTTTAGGGTTGGTAATCTTCTATCTACTATGTTTTTACAGAATAAAAATAGGTTTTGATGCCGACTATCTTATATCCTGTATCATAATTATACTCCTCGCTATAATATGTATCTTGAACATTTATATAAAATTTATCCGTGTATGTAATTTAACGGTTCACGTGACTAATTACAAACAGAACCCATAGAGGCAACAAATAACAATATTATAAAACCTACAAGGTAACACATAACAAATTTACTAGTATTTACTAAATATTTTATTTATTTTGTAAATTATTTTGAAGTTTGTTTTGTTTTTATTGTAAATATTTATTTGTAAGTAGACTATACATAAATTTTAATTGTAAATAAGGTTGGCAATAGAAATAAGTAAAAAAGATGTGTTCCGCGAGGTTAGTCTTGGAGGACGATCTGTGCGTTGGCTAACGGTGGGATTGTTATTCCCCGCTATGATAAGAAATTTTGATAATTTTTAATATTAATAAAAATAAAAGTGATTTAAATTGAATTGAAGGTTGTTTTTATTTTAATTGGTGAAGTGAAGTGCTGATTGATGAAAAGGTGTAAAGATTTTGATGTTTTTTGAGTTATTTGTTGAAATTATACCACGACAGAATTTGTTTGACGGGCTGCGCGAGCAGCTGTGGATCGCGCGTGCAAGCCTGATATTATACGATAACATAAAATTTTATGAAAACTAGCGTCTGAAAATTAAAAATTAAAACAAAATTGAAACGATATAAAAATTTACATTTAAAATTTAAACTTATAGTACTAAAAAAGAGTCACTTGCTAAAATTAATAATGGATGCTAACCCAATGAGAATATTTCTAGATTAGAAAATGTTACAAGTTTTAATAGCTGGGGGCATAGCAGTATATAGTTCTGTTAACAGCAAATTAATAAGTGGCTAGTATTTTATTTTAAATTTATTCGGATTCTACAACACCTGTACAGCACTTTGACTCATTTTGTATCACAGAGGAATGCTAAAAGTTTTCCAAACGGTACCAATTAGATAAATACTTTTAAGCTTTTGAGTTATTTTAAAGGGTACGACTACCATTTTTTTCTGGCGGGTAAGATTGAAGTTAAGTTAAGAAGTTAATTTTGTGAGAAATTTAGATGGTAAAGACATGGGTCTGAAACCGAAGGATTTGAGCTTTTAAAAAATATAAATTTTGTTTTTGCGAAACTTGTCAGCCGCCGCTGCAACTGACAACATCATGCTAGATTTCTCTAATTAATTCAAGTTTAGCTTAAACTCGTTTTAGCTTTGCTAGTTAGTTAGTTTTAGGCATAGAGTAAAAACTGTGCTAAGAATACATCTGCAATCTGGCTATTAATAAAAAATGTTTACTCGAATTAAAAATTTAATACTTAATTGGGTAAGTTAAAATTTATCGTTAGATTGGTTTAACTTGAATATTCTCCTATTCAATTTTCATGTCATATAAGTTTTACAGGTCAGTATCGTCCACATCTTCTATAACTAGCCCATTTTATTAAAACTTGGTTGAAAATCAAGCTTGCTTTTAAAAATAGCCTTCTCCACGATGTTGTCAGTTATAAAACCTACATCTCCAACTGATTAGTATTCAGGGCTGCTATACAGATGCTACATTTGATCTATTATAGCATTCTGCCGTAAAAGGAATAGTCTAAACCGCACCTTACAATTACACAAAACTGCTAGTAAAATCGCAAAATTTTAATTAAAAGATAAAATCAAATCTAGAACTTTAAATTTAGATTTACTCAAACATTTGAAAATATTTTCTTAAAATTGTAAGATAAAAATTAACATTACTGTTAATAGTAAACAGTGTAAACTACAAAAGTTGTAAATTAAAAAAGTGTAAACTAATAAAATAAATAAATAAAATATCAGTAGTATAAAAACGGTTCTTTAATACCACAAATCGAGAGCAGCTGATTAAAATAATTAACAAAAAAATATACATAAAAATACATGCTTTTCTGTCTATTATTTAATTATTAACGCAATTCTGATTCGTCAATTTTAACTTATTAACTTAAAAATAATCGGGAGTTACGGGAGCGTGCCGGATCAGTGCGGCCTTTAGGACGCAGAACTAGAGCAATCGAATGCACACTATTAATAATAATATTAAATAAAATATAACAGAATATGACAATAAACAGAACAGGCGTTCTACCTATTCCTTCGCCACATTTCAATTCGCGGTGATTGCCAAAATTGAAAATTTAAGTCCAAAGTTCGATTTTAAAAGGAGAATTTGTAATTCTAGTTATACAATTTTAGAATAAAAACTTGATTAGTAGTATTCTAAGTAATTGTGAAAATTCAACATATTAATTTGATTTTTAAATCTCTATACCAGTTTATATACAAATAGTTTATAGTTAATAATAGTTATAGTTGTGTTAAAATTTAAAATTCAATTTTATCAAATTTGAAATTAGAAAATATTAACAAAACTTAATTATTTAAGTTTATTATTATTAATTAGTTTATTATTAAGTTTATTATTATTATTAATCGTATGTAATTTATAAAGTGCATTGAAATTTTTTTTGAAATTTACATCATTAATACGCTGCTTTCAGTGAACACTCTTTTAGATCCGTACAATAAGATATGGTTATGGACCTCATGGCCTCCCTATTACCGCTCCTACACGTGCTGAATTAAAATCTTAAATTAATATTTAAGTGAATCGCTTATTTCAGAAACAACCTAAGTCACATTTTGGCAGTTTTCGGGAGGTGAATTAAAACGTTTGATAAGTTTATCTAAACATTTTCTAAAAAACTCGAGTTTGAGGTCAAAGGTTTACCACTAAAGTAAGAGTTTATCATAAACAAAAGCATTATAAATTAATTATGTGTTACCCCCAAAAAATACATGATGGTTTAACAAATTCAAAATTATCAAAATGTGAGTTAGGTTGTTTCTGAAATAAGCGATTCAAGTGTATTACTTATTTAGACTCAAATAAGTTACTTTGATATAATTAAATGCATTATAAAAAAACAATAAAAGAATTAGCCGAAATGTGAATAAAAAGTATTCAATAAATATGAAAACACAAAAAGACAACTTACTTTTTCAGTATACAAAATCATCTCTTTGTAACGGCACAATAAATTTTCCAATTTAATAGTTAGATTCGTTTTATTTACACCAATATCTGTTCCGGGCCTCTTCTGATGTTTGACTATTAGCTCGAAATTTTAGATAATATGTATGGTAATTTAATTTAAAAATATGACGTTTTTTTCGATCCTAATTATCCTGTTAGAAGAATAACGTATAATTTGTCACGATATTATGTAGTATATGAACAAATTTCATTATGGTTATAAGTTAATTAACAGTAATTGAAAAGTTTCTTAAATTTTTTTACAACATTCTTTTCCCCTAAATATTTTTCTATTATAAATATGTTATATACCTAAATACGTTTTAAATATTTTACAAATTCTGTTGCAAATGCAAAATTAAAATATAAAAGCGTGGAAAATTTTTTAAATATTTCTTGTATTTACCTGATTAAATAATAAATACTTACGTGTTGAAGGAAATAAAAGTTTGATATTTTTTTCTTATAGAAATAATTTATTGATACTTGAAAACTGAACGAGAACAAAGAACATTCTATTGTATTATCAACATGTAGGCAAAAAGAATTTCTATTATAAACTTAAATAAGTTCCATTGAACATCATTATTAAATATTATAGCAGGGGCGGTTCTATCATAGGAACTGCAGAGCTGCAGAACCGCCAAAAATAAGAATGAAGTGTACCAAATTAATTATTACTTATTAGTATAACCACCACATTTCAAATTATTTCAATAATTGAAGAATAATCAATTTTGGTTTAAAAGCGCGCTTCTTATGTTGCCTTGAGTGAGTACCTTTATCAGTCAGTCAAATAAGTACTGTAATAATTAATACAAGTCCGTTACGCTTTCGAAATCACTGTTTAACTTCGATGTGCTGGATATGATTCTGAACATGAAATGACGCGAGCTATCGGGTGGAATCGTATCCATATCCAGTATACATCGTGGTGTTAGGACAATCCTAACACCACGGTATACATTACAAATTGTGCTGCATCTTTATGCAGAATTACATGCCGTATTTTTGTCATATATGATTTAAAATTTGACTTATGAAAACAACTAGTAAGTTAATTTTTGTTCATTGATTGTTCAACAACATTGTTAAACAATAAAATGCAATAGTTTAATACTTGTAATATAGTGTAATTTAAAAATTTAGTACAAATTTTAATTTTACCAAGTTTCTTATAAATATTATTATCAAAATAGAAGTAAAATTATTTTTTGGCAGATCCTATAATAGAAACTCGAAATCAAATTACGTTTAATTATTAATATCAGTAAAATTAAAATTATGTAGGTTTTTTCTACAATAATAATGGTTATTATTAAACTCGCAGATTACAAGATATAGGAACAACCCACCATGGTACAACGTACAACCGTTCTGCTCATATTTCAGCTCTGGTTTTACAAACATATACGATTTTATTTTAAACACATCTTGCGTTATGAACTTTTATTGAAATTATGAATATCGAAGATAGTATCTTATACCTACTAGTACATAAAATAAATGCTTATGAATATTAAATGAAGAAAAAATAAAATGAAATATTACTAATATTTTTAACACAACTCCTCTCATAAGCCGTACTTAATAAAATTTTTTCGAGAATTAGTTAGAATTGCAATTTATTGTAAAAATGTAAAATCATATAAAGTACTATATTCTAGATAAGTGTTGTACGTTTAATATTTAAAAATGTGCAATATGTAAGTTTATTTTTTGAGATTGCCATTTTCTGATATCTTGCCATTTTTATAATGCAGAACATCCAAGAATATTTTTCACGAGCCGCCACTGTATTATAGCTATAAAAAATCTTAGAATTTAGAATACATAATCCCGAAATTTCAAAATAAAATCTTTTAGCATATTACGCTTTTTCGTATTGTAGATTGACACTTCCTAGTCAGAATTTTTAGATTTTTTTAGTCCATAAATAAATAAAAACGTCGAAATCAGCTATTTATATATTTAAATTGCAATGAATCATTAAAACTAAAACGAAAATGTAACAGGGCAGATAAGAGAGATAAGTTTAGATAAAACTGCATCGTATTTAAAAATACGCGAAATGAATTTTAAGCCTTAACAATCTTTGAAAAACAAGTTTTTTTTATTGTCTTTGATTTTCTCGATAAATATAGAATGAGTACCCAATCATATGCAAATGGAAGTAATCGCGAACCAGTGCTGTTCAGATTTAAAGGTATAATGCAGTGAAGTTGAAGTGCCTGAATTTTACAAATATTTGCCAGCCAGGTTCGAAAATATTAGAAAATTCGCATTTGAAATTATTTCCATATTTATAATATTCTGTCAGATCCAGAATTACTGATATTCATCTTGAATCAGTTTGAAAGTATAATAATACGCCGATAATTTAATAGCAATCAACATCATCATTTTTATGCAGCAATGTCTTAAATTGTAAAATAAACTCAGAAACTTATGACAGTATTATACCTATAAATTTCGTTTTAAATATATTATTAAATAACATAAAAATACACACAAATTTTACCAACATATGAAAATAAATAGTTGTATAAAATTAGTGGCTGCTTAGTTTATAAAACATGTTATATTATATTTTAGTAGAATGTTTACGGTACCAGTTACTAGTGTATCGTTATTCTTCTCTATTAAATGAACAAATAGTATGTACACTCTCTTTTGTCTAATATGTTCTGTGGGTAGCACAGCACGCAACTACAACGCTGTGCGTTCTTTTCAATCGCACGGGATACTTGGCTCGGACCTCTTTGTCGCAAGTTTTCATTCGCATCAAAATTTTTGCTTTTTAAAACTCGACAACCGTCATTCAGGCCAGATTTTTTACAGACAACCTTATATCATCGTGTTCGCAATGAAACAGCGCTTATTTTGATATAAAATTTATTTATTTAAGAAATGGTTGAAGTAACTGATTTCGACTTACATGTTTATACCTGCCAACCCAGTAGTTCTGCCAAAAAAAAATAGACAACCCAACGTTTACATATTCTATAGGCTTCATACTTTCGGTTCGTATTAAATTTATTCGTTTAATTCATGGGTGCACTGTTTAATAAAAAGTCAATTTTCAATTTTTAATTAATAATAGTTTGGCTAGGAATATTTTAGCCAACCTACTCGCGATATATTTTATATCATACTAAATTTGATATAAAATACTTTTCATATAATCGGCAGATGGGTGAAAGTCATTTCTAGTTTAGATCTTCTACTAGATATCATTGTTGTTGAATCAGATGCTTTGTACTCAAAAGAATAATTTCGTACACTTGGCCAGCGCTATTTTGCCATCGGTTGTTTTACCGTCGCCGTTTATTTATCGACCCGCACTGCACTGTCAGATATTTAGTATTTAATTTTTTAATGTTAATATGAGCATCTGTAAAATTTTTATTACATAATAAAATTTAAATTATTTGTATTGTTACACTCAAAATAAATTTGCTTATGTTGTACAATCGAGAATTAAAATATTTTTTAAAACCAATTATTTATTATTTCAGTCGTTAGATATTTTTGCAATCAAAAATTTTTATTTCACTAATTAAATTTTAATATTAATTCCACTGATTAATAATAGCAAATTAATACTTAATAAACCAACAAAATTAATAATAATAAATACTTATAACAAAATGATCAAAATCAAACCAAATCAATAAAATAAAATTTAAAAATTAACAGGATTTTCTAATAACTCCTTAAATTTTAATTTTAATTTGCGTTTTAATAAAATAATCCAAAATGGTAACATTAAATTTCATACGATACCCGTATCGCAGGTGTGCCCTTATCAACAAAATTTGTATTTCCTTCGATAATTTTTAATATGAAAATAAAAAAATTTTACCATTTACTTAATTATTATTTTTCTTCCTTCCTCTTGCTCTATTATCATCTTTATCTTTGTACAATTATCATTGATGCATAGCTTCCGTTTTAATTATATTTTTAAAATCTTTCAACCGTTTTTCAAAGCAATTAATCCAATTATAAAGCCCAATCTAATACTGTTTATTCAAAAAATCGCTTATATTTCAAAAAATTATAAACTTATCAAATTTAATTTATTGAACTTAAAATTAAAGGTTCACTGCTACGTCGGTCATATTTGGCAAAAAGACTTTATCCTTTGCCAACCTTCAAAATATTTTTATTGAAATCATACAAATTTAAAATACAAATAATAAAAAAATTACAAACAAATTTAACAAAATAACTACATCGGCGGTAAATAATTTCGAAACACGACAGTATGTATGTACATATATATGTTCCCTATAGACTGCTAGACCGTTCGAACCGAATTTGGCACAGTGATTCTGTAGGATCTTGTAGATGTTTTCGTGTAGAAATAGTTCTAAAATATTCCAAAGGAAAGAAAATTGGAAATATATGTGACGCGCGTGAATAGATTAATAAGATTCTTTCAAAGAAAAGAGAAGAAAGAAATTGAACAAAATCAAAATTCCACAAATTAGACGATTTAGTTGGCCGACAGATGGCGCTATATATGTATTGAGATGTAAATTTTGTAAATCTATTTATTTTTATTTCAATTACTTCCAATCAAAAATATTCTAATTCAAAATAATTTGTAAAACTTGAATTTAATAATTTATAAAAAATGGGAATGCAAAATGCTATGATAGCCATATCGCATCGCCCGCTTATCAAACAAATTTTGTAGTTCCTTCAATAAATTTTTAATATAACAATGTAAAATTTTTATTTACCAAACTTTTAATTGTATTTTCAATTGTAATTGTAATTGCCATCCAATTCCACCTTTTTCAATCTTTTCTGTCTTTAATTTCTTCCGTTTAAATTTTATTTTCAAAATTTCTCAAAAATCTTCCAAAATTGATTTAATCCGACTACAAATCTTAATAAAACACTCTTCATCCATAAAAAAATCGCTTTTATATTTCAAAAACTACAGAACTTATCAAATATTTCTCGGACTCACAAATCATACGTCCATCACGTCGGCCATTTTTGGCAAAAGGCCTAAAAATCACTTATATTTTAAAAACTACAAATCTTTTCAATAATTATTCAGACTAATAAATTAACACGGCCATCACGTCGACCATTTTTTTGGTAAAAGGCCTTGAATTTCCGGTGATTCGTCCCCACCTTGCTAATTTTACAATCTTACAACTTAAAATCAATTTAAACACAACTTAAATAAGAAAATGAATTTTTACCAAAATGTATAGGGTGGGTCCGAATCACTTTTGAAACATGACAGTATATACCTTACCTTCACTTACGTCGATCATTATCGAATCAAGTCTATAACCTACCCAATCAACAAAAGCTATCAAAACAATGATGTAAATTGTCATACTAAGAAACAGAAAGCGAACAGTCACTGTGGTTGCGATTCCTTTGAATGAGGCCAAAGGCCGAACAACTACATACATCCGACACAGTCTAGATAGCTAAAGGTGGTCGAAGGATGCCTGTGTCAGCTAGTGTTGTATAATAATCAAAAATATGAAATCTACCACTTATAATTCATTAAATAATCGCATTCAAATTACATCCCAAAATAGGATATGATTTTGAATCTTTTAATCATGGAAAATGCATTCACGCTTCTGAGTATCGTAATTTTAAAATAATTAATAATTATTATAGATTATTTTCAATAATCTAAGATTATTGATTTTAACTAATTATAAAAGGTAATTAATTAATTTTTTATATTTTTTTAAAAATATATAGTTAGCCTTATCTTAATAACCGTAAGAAAGTGAAGAGAGTGAGGGCATTTTTTTACCAAGATGACAAAAACGGTGAAGGCCTATATTTTTGCTCTACCGATCTTGAGTATTTTTTGTGCGAATAATTTCGAAATTGTGATATTATATTTGAGTATTGTCGATTTAAATTATTTGAGAGTATTTGGTCGGATTTTACCAAAGCAGAGATTTTTTTTTTTTTTTTGTAAGTTGGAAATTGTATTTTGTTGTTAAAGTAGATATCATTTTAGATGAATAGTTAACTTTTTTGGTTTCAATGTTATAAAATCGAATAATTCTAATGGTTAAATTAATTTAGATGAAGCGAACATATCTTATGATATTATTGCTTCAAATTGATAAATTTAACCAAATATAAAAATTTTTACAGTTTAAAATAATTTCGATTAGAAGTTTTTAAAATCGAATTTAGATTTTAATATTTTTTAATGCGCTGAAACCAGCAGAATAAAACAAATACTATGAACAACCGAAATGAATACCTTAAGGGCTGTAGTGGGTAAAACCAGATTAGATAGAGTGCGTAACACAGAAGTGAGACAAACATGTGGCATAAATGACGTTGTCAAGTTCGTGAGGCACCAAAGAAAGAAATAGAACAAACATATAAACAGAGCTAACAACGATCGACTGATCAAACTGGCAAGATACCTGAAGCCATCCTGGAAGATCACCTAAAAGATGGATAAAGAGCTGGGTATCAATATCTGAAGAAATGTGAAATGGTGAAAGACGTGAAGAAGAACCAGCTGACGCTTATAATAAAATAAGAAGAAGAAGAAAATTATTTTGTTGTAATTTCAATTTATTAAATTTAAATTGCGCATTCAACACTAGCAATTCAGTTCAATTTAAATATTTGAATTAATATCCTTTACAAAAAAAAATTAAGGAGCCCGAAAATAAAATTTTGCACAGGGCACATGAAAAAGCTAGTTACGGCACTGAATTTAGAAAAGATCGAATGTTGCTACATTCTACTACTACTAGAGGGAACCACCTATTATCAACAACTTGATTGTGAACTTGATAATCAGGTGTTTACTTTTCGAGTAAATGGAATTTCTTAGCAGGTACCTGCTTGAAGGTTTTGTGGTTTTACCATTTTGATTATTTTTTGTGTGACTCACATAATACAAAAGCTTGTGTGATTGTTAATTATTTAAAACAGGTAACATAAAGTTTATTATTGTAAATTTGAAATTCTTATTAAAATTTCTATTCCAGAATCAGACATAAAATACAAACGCTCAAAATGCCGGGTACAATACTCGAAAATTTAAGTGGAAGAAAGCTTAGCGTTTTAGTAACAATTTTGCTGATCTGCCAAGTTGCATGTTTCCTAATTGGTGGTTTAGTGGCACCAGCTCCTGCCGGAGCACAGACAATCTTGGCTACAGTGTGTCGAGATGATACACCCAGTGTCAAGGATCCCACTAAATGGTTTTCTAAATCGTGTACTAAAGTGAATTTAGAAAAAGAGCTTATTGGTTTGAAAGCAGAAAATTTGGTCTTTGTTGTTCAAATGCCATTATACGACAATGACTTTTCACGGTGGCAACAAAATCTGGTTGGAATATTACAATTCGACATGACTTACAAAAAGGAACAAAACATGGAGGATATTATCGAGCTAACTTTGGATTCAAAACTTGGTTATCGAAACAAAGGGGATCCAGTAAATAAATGGTATCACTATGCCGATGCTCAAGAAAAGAGGATAATGGATTGTAGTATGGATGCAGATAATAAAAAAGAAGATTATCCTTATAATTGTACAACTGTTCAATTATTTGAGCTCGGTTCTTTACATCACGATTATTATTTGCTTAACTTAAGATTGCCGGTAGACGATAAGGGTAAGAATGCTAACTTGGGTCACATTAAAGAGGTTTACTTACATGTAATTCACATGAACGGTGGGTTTACTCAAGTTTGGTTATCTCTGAAGGCTGTTTTCTTTCCGGTAATTGTTGCTGTAATGATTTGGTTTTGGAGACGTGTTCACATGTTATCACGTACTCCAGCTTTGTTGGAATACATGCTAGTAACTTTAGGGGGTGCTTTAGTATTTTTAAATATGCCTCTTGAATTTTTAACCTTACATTTTGATATGCCTTACATGTTGTTATTGAGTGACATACGGCAGGGAATTTTTTATGCTGCTTTACTTTCTTTTTGGTTGATTTTTGCTGGTGAACATATGCTCATTCAAGAAAGTCCTGAAAAGAACAGCTTAAAAATTTACTGGCCTCACTTGAGTGGAATTGTGGTGGGTTGTTTCTCCTTGTTAATTTTTGATTTGTGTGAAAGAGGAGTTCAATTATACAATCCCTTCTTTTCTATTTGGGTTACTCCAATTGGAACAAATTTGGCTTTATCGTTCATTATTCTGGCAGGTATTTCGGCAAGCATTTATTTCATATTTTTATGTTATATGATTTGGAAAGTTTTCAAGAACATCAGTATTAAACGATCTGTTTTACCTAGCATGTCTACTGCTCGTCGTTTACACTACGAGGGTATAATATATCGTTTCAATTTTCTCATGCTCGCCACAGTAGCTTGTGCTGCTATAACAATAATTTCTTTTATTTTGAGTCAAGTTGCTGAAGGTCAGAATAAATGGGATGAAAATATGGAATTAGAATTGTCTTCTGCACTCTTTACTGGTGTTTACGGTATGTGGAATGTCTACATTTGTGCTATGCTGATTTTATATGCTCCCAGCCATAAGCAATGGCCTTCTGAGTCTCTTTGTGGTGAAAATGGCGAAGAAGTTGAATTTAGTAGACTTCCCACTGATCCTTGTCCTAACGAAATTTCATCTCTCACTTCTTTTGCGAGCAAAGTGACAATTGACTAATTTTACGTGTAACATATTCAAATATTTATTTACTTAGTGTAGTAAGGCGCATTTTATTGGCTAACTTTAGAAGAAGTTTTATGGTAGCTATTTTATTTATCTATATAATCGTAATTTGTATATGGTCTGACTGAAACTCAATTATAAGCGTAAGGGTTTGCTCTAGTGATTATAGAGCCAACTGCAGCATTTAAAAATTTGATCTGTGTTTTAAGATGATCATGAAATTATCGTTACTTCAGTATTAAAATGTGATGTTTTTTATTCTACTTCCTATTTTATACTATTTTATAATCTCAACATTTTTAAATTATATGTGAAAAATAAATATAAAACACAACTATTTTTTATTTACCTATCACTAGTTTATTGTACTAATTAATATATTACTTCAATTTAATTTAACATTGAAAATGTTACGGTTATGCAGTGGAAACAGATTATTATCTACTTATCTAGTTTGTATGTAAATTTTAAAATAACATAAGTATGAAGCATTTTTACATACTATCACAAAATAAATATTGACGCACATCTTCATAACAGAAAATGATAGACTAAATGTTTGCACAAAATAATAATCATCAGAAATTTTATGTAAAACAGTTTTGTTACTACTCTTTTTGTAATTACTGCAATTTCAATGACCATTCCTGTAACCACGAAATTTGTTTTAATATTCTATTCTATAATTAAAATATTGCTTGCTGATTCTGAGATAAAATTCGGTTATTGAGGTGAATCAGTTTCCATATTACAATTCAACCAATCCTTCAATGTAATGTTTGGCCTTTCCCTAAAAAGTTTCCCGAGTGATAGTTTTCACTGCCGATATGTTTCTGGATCTCATTACATAGCCTAATCATCTATTTCATTGTGATTTCCCTACTTTGACTATGTCTCCTCCGATTTTTTATTTACAATTTAATAATTAATCAATCTTCTACATCTGGGGTCTCCAAACATAATACTAATCATACATATGAATTTGCACATTTTAACTGTAACTAATGATATGAAATGTATCTTAAAATCTTACAATAAGTGACATAATACATAGATAATTCACATAATAAAATACTTCTTTGTCTTAATTTAGGACTTCATCCTGTTATTACCAATAATGCATCAAGTTTTTACACTTGGTTCTATGAGCACTTTGAATAACATTCTAGTAGGGTGCTAACCTGGCTGGATGCACGGCTTATAGATCGGACTTGGCCCCAGATCACAGCAATGTAGTCAGCCAAACCAAGGTGTTCAACTTCGTAGGACGTCTCTTCAAACCCTACATTACCACTTCTGGTAATCCTAGCTAGTTCATCATACCAACATATTGTAGTTTTGAATTATGTGCAAAGTTTTGTATTGGGATTAGCCGGCGAGTGACATAAGTATTTATCGTGCGAGGGTGGACTCCGATTATTTTGCAATTTCGGTTGGTACTTACGGACCCTTTAATATCGTTAATTATAGTTAAAATGTTCAATTTCATATTGTGATTTTTAATTGATCGTTATAAAAACATCTACAGCCTTATGCATAGTCGTACTTTTAAAATGGTTTTAAAATGAATTAGTAGCTACTAGTTAATAGCATTCTAGAAGCTAGTAAAATTTTGTTATGCACAGTTCTTTTAAAAAGAAAGTTAGTATCCTTTTAGTTGATAGAATACTAAAGCATGGTTTTTGAAATATTTATTTGGCAACACCGCAAATTGACAGCCGACAACTTAAAAATAATTATTTTTACCTAAAATAAGGTAGGTAGGTAGGTACCTAAAAACAGCTTAATATTATTTACCCTTGGCAAGTACATTGTTATAATAAACCAATAGATATTTTCGATACAAGTTAGGAAAACTAACATTTTTCCATTCAAGGCGGAGGTTGACGATCGAGGCCGAAGGCCGAGATCGTAAACCGAAGCCGAGAATGGAAAAGGTAGTTTTCCACGAGTATCGAACAATATTTTTTCTAATTATGTTTCAAAAAGAATCAATAACATTTCTCATTTCTCAAGAAAAAAGATAATAGGCGTTTATACTATAAAATTTTTGTATTTTGCGGTTGGTAGCCCATTATAGACAGTAGGTAGGTCATAGATAGTAGCCATTACAACGTGAACAGATAAGTGACCACGTTTTTTTTTTATGGTTATACAATTTGTGTTTTTAGAATACTAGAAAATATGTCTGATATGTCGGAGTGTTCGGATGTGCAAAACAAACTACATGTAACCGTTAATGTATATTATAAATAAAGTAGATTAGAACTTTTTCTTTCTTTCCCGCACACTTTCACAAGTTTTTAGAATACTAGAAAATATGTCTGATATGTCGGAGTGTTCGGATGTGCAAAACAAACTACATGTAACCGTTAATGTATATTATAAATAAAGTAGATTAGAACTTTTTCTTTCTTTCCCGCACACTTTTGAGTGTCAAAAAGTGACACTTTTTGAAACATAATTAGAAAAAGGATTTATATGATTCACATATACTTTTGGCCTCCTATTTAAATTTAGAATACTATCTTGAATTATTTGAATTTCTTCGATTTCTTCATCAACATTTATACAATCTTTCATTATTTTTTATTTAATTAATTTAATTAGTTTTATAATTAAGCATTTTCCCACTTAAAAATATTACATTAAATACTTATTTTATGTATAATAAGAATAAATTCAATAATTTGTAATTGAACAAGTTAACTAATAAATACTAAACAATATTTGATAATGTTGTAGCAAACCAACGATTTTAGTAGTCCTACTAAGGTTAGTACCCTTTTAACTCGTCTATGCATACAAGTTGCATGCTCCACTACTACCTGACCGCGTTAGTAGCTACTTAGATGACTATGCATAAGGCTGCTAATTTTTATTTTATATGATTAAATAAACTATGGCGAGCTGGACCGGTGTTGTCCCGTGGATCGTAGGTTTGGAGCCCCTGGTCTTTAGTATAGATGTCTGCTTATATTAAGTCACATAGCCATAGGGAGAATCACTGCGATTCTTAATCGTATATTTCGATATTCCTAACTTATCTTATAGTTAGCAATTTTTCTAAACTTTTAGTAAATATGTTTCTCTTTGATTCGTTTATAGTTTTAACTCTTGTGCTACCAACCAAATAAATTTACACTATTCGCGAATAAAATTAAGAATGCGACGTCTGATGGCAGAATTGAGAACATTTCGATGCGAGTACTAAACGTGGTTCATTGTACTTAAATAAAGATTTTAGAGCAATTTGTTTGCTCAATTTGATCGTACTGAAATTGCAAAATGCTGCGCATTGCAACAAAATTTGATGAGGCAAATGGTTTTCCCTTCAAGGGATTATTTATACAGCTAAAATAGGTAATACTAATATCAACCAGGGAGAAAGAGTTGTCAAAGAACTTGCAGTTGGTTTTAGAGGTTCTGGCCGAAACATAAGTACGGATAGATTTGTTACGTTACCTTTAGCTAAAGGTCTTCTTTCATGGAATCTCACTCTCGTTGGCACTTAAAAAAAAATAAAACATAATATATCCCTCAAAAATGAAAGTATCAAAGACAAGATTAGTAACATTTTTTGGCTTCCATGAAAAAGTAACAATCTGTTCTAAAATATACCGAAAACCAACAAAGCTGTATTTCTACTTACACGATGCACGTTCTAACGATTAATGCTGAAACGTCTGGTGCCGTTCATCAAAAACCAAAAATGTTTTTATTTTAGAATAAAAAGAATGCCTGGGTCGAAACAATGAATCAGGGGGGTTACTGCAAACGAAGAAAGACTAGAAAATGCTGCTGTGATGCGAAAGCCCGTATGCAATAAGCATACGTCAAAAATTACTACCTGTGAAGAATGCAATCACTAAAATTAATTTTTTTTTCATAATGAATTTATTTTGTAGTTTTTAGGTATCAAGTAGTATATAAAAAGTGAAAATTTTATATTATGTTTTTTGTAATGATGAAATTCATAAATGTAATAATTATTAGGAGCATTTGATATAATTTAATATGAATTTGATAAATAATAGTATATTAAACAACAAGTTTCGAAAAGTAAAGTTTTACTAAACGAATATAGCTTATGAGTATGAGCGAGCACAGCAAGCAAATACCTTAAAAGCTATATAAGTTTAGTAAAACTACTTTTCTTGCGAGGTTTGTTTATAAAATTTTTTCGTATTTTGTGAAAATCTAATCTAAAATATGAATTTAGACGTTTATGAATTATGAGTAAATTTTTTTGTGCGTGCGATCGGTCTAAATTTACGTATTTAATTTTTTATTTTTTACGTATGCCTTCCTACCGATAATTCACGTTATCGGATTGTATTATATTCGGGGGTGAGTACGACGGGAGGGGGGCAAATTTTTTACTCAGTTTTTCAATATCTAGCGCCGTTCTTGAGTTATTGCTAATTCAAAAAATTTCTAAGTAGATATTTGTGTAGAATTTCCGTAATCTAGTAACCAGACACGGCTTTATTTATTTATATAACAACAGTTAAATAATTTTATTTTTTTATTCGAATTTTGTGTAAGTTACATAATATTAATTATAAAAGTGTGATTGTTAAGGTTTCTAGTCTGAATAATAATTTTGTACTTTTAATATACATAAATGTATAACAATGAATCAAATATTTAAATAAACAATCTTCTATCCAATAGTTTTTTATTGACAGTGACATTACTATATATGTAGTAAAGTGACATTTCTATGTGGTAAAGTCCCCTTTAATAAATGATTTTGAATTTAGTAAAATAGCACATTACCAGTCAAAATGCGAAAAACAATTAAAAATGAATATTATTTATTATAACTTATTTATTTATAGTTATTTACCCGGTACCCGGTTGGCGTATACGTGTCCATTTTTTCAATTTATAAATTTTCTATATATAAATAAATTAAATAATAAATAAATAAATATTAAATTTAAAAGAAATAAAAAAAAATTCAGTTCTTATTTCAATAGAAAATCGGTCAAATCGTAGGGATCCAAGAAGGTTCCCCACGTTTCCCAAATTTTGGGTTCCCCAAATTTTGGATTCCCTAAATTTTTTTCATGGAAAAAGTTATTGAACAAAATGTACGTCGATAGGCACCTGGGTACCCGGTTGGTAACACAAGGGTTAAGCTGTACCTTGATGATCTCACCTTAGATAAAATCATCTTGATCTGATACGCGATCGTGTTTTACCTTAGATCATTATTATACAGTTACTCACAAAAGTATGTTAGAAATGTAAATTAATTCATTTGAACATTGTTTTTGTCATATAAAAATCGTTTTTACAGAAATACTTATTAGACATTTTTTGCTGCAAATTTCATTGTCTTCATTTTTGTTCATATACATTTTTTTATTTTGTCGTATCGTTTTCGACCGAGAGTGACTTAAAGCAGAGTTGGTAAAATTTTTTAATAAAATTAAAAATGCAATTATGAGATTTTTATGGTTTTCTCAAGGGATTCCCACGGGATATTTACCGAGACCGCTTTAAGTCACTTTCGGTCGAAAACGAGGCGACGAATAAAAAAATGTATGGAAACAAAACTAAAGGGAATAAAATAATCTAGAAAAAAATTCTGAAAAATAATTTTGTAAAATTTATAGGCCAAAAAAAAGTTTTCAGAAAGTACATAGGAGCGTTCAAATACTTTTGTGAATAACTGTATATTAGTAATAATCTAGTGTATTACACTTATACTGTGGTGCTTGTAATTAGAGATAACTGAAAGCTCTCAAGAATACGCTATGTGAAGATCTCTTATATTTTTTGCCTTGAAGTATTCAAGTACCTAACTATTATTGGTAATTGGCATTAGTTTTTATTGGAAGTGTTTTGCACATTTTGGGCCGTCATACACCATTTTCGATAACATAGATAAATTATGTATTATTATTATTATTATTATTAACAACTACAGATTAGAGCAGAGGCACAAGAGTACCTATATTGCTCAAAAGCACCAAAATACAACAAAAGACAAGTTCAATCAACTTACAGCAAACACTAATACAAAATAATACAAACATTAAAACATTCTACAATATAACACAAAGAGTAAAAAGAAAAAATAAATACGCCCATCAAGCCATCAAAAACCCATCAAGTCTGGCCTTAAAAGAATTTACAGACGGCGCGCTAACAACATCTGGCGGTAGTGAGTTCCAAATATTAAAAACTCGGTTGCTTATGAAGTATTCCCTGGCTCTCGAACGATAAATCTCATGAGTCAGCATGAGGCCATTTCCACGCAAACGCTCATCATCCCTGAACCGCAGCAGGTGTCTAAGGTCAACCGAAAACAAGTTATGAGCCAAGCGATAAGTAATGATTAAGTCACCACGAACAAGTCGATCGCATTCACTTGAAAGATCAAAAATATTAAGACGGTTCAGGTAAGACGGTCGCTGCCTGCCATAAGGGAGTCTAGTAGCAGCGCGCTGCACAGACTCAATGAGAATAAAATCTCTGGCCCAAGTAGGACACCAAACACCAAAGCCATATTCCAAGACTGGACGTATATATGTCTTATATAGAATGCAACTAGTGGGCACATTTATGTTGCTAAAAATTCTTTTAAAAAGACCTAATACATATTTAGCTTTATTGCACCTGACCGCAATATTGTCAGACCACATCAAATCAGAATTCATAACAACACCGAGATCGGTAATCTTATTAACACTTTTGACGACAACATTATTTATCACATAGCTAAGGCGAGGATTGTTTTTACCGATGCGCAACACCGCGCACTTGTCTACATTGAGAGGAATCAACCAATCACGGCACCAACTAATCACAGTGTTTAGGTCACTCTGGAGCTCACTATGCAGAGTCAGCGGGTTCGCGTATATCTTTGTGTCATCGGCATACTGGGAAAAACCGCAAGACAAAGAACACCCCAGATCGCATGTGTACACCAAAAACAGCAATGGTCCAATCACTGAACCTTGGGGGACTCCACTTATCACCGGTCTAAATTCTGAAAAGTCAGTACCCACTTTAACTCTAAATTTTCGGCCAGAAAGATAGCTGGCTATCCACCACAGCAACCGTCCACGTATACCGGCACATTTCAACTTTTCGACCAGACGCGTAATCGGAACCCGATCAAAAGCCTTCGAAAAATCCAGATATATCACGTCGGTTGGCAATTTCTCGTCCAAGGACTTGGTCCAACTATTTAAACACGTTAGCAGATTTGTGGTAGTAGACCGACCGGGAAGAAATCCGTGTTGCTGATCAGGTATAACTTTATGCAGAAGCAAGAACGGCACCATGTAGTCAACAATAATTCTCTCCATAACTTTAACCTCTACGGGAGTCAAACTGATCTGTCTGTAATTTTCAGGGCTAAGCTTGTCACCCTTCTTATGGATAGCTATTACCGTTGCCGACTTCCAACAATCAGGAAGAACAGACATGTCCATACACCTCTGCATAATCATCGACAGAGGAAGACTAAGGGTAAAAGCACACTGCTTCAAAACTATCGAAGGGAGACCACCTGCTATCGAGGAGGAAGATCTTGGTAACACTGCGAGTTTCTCATAAACAGATTCACGAGAGATCACAATGTTACCAAGTGAAAAAGCGTTAGGGCGAAATCCAGGCTCAGGAAGGGCGCCTCCGGGCTCAGCTACGTAATTGGTTTCAAAATATTGTGAGAAAATCATGGCCGTTCTCAGATCATTATCAGAAAGCAATCCATCACAATCTCTGACGCGAGGGGCATGCACATTGGAAGACATAGAATTTCTAACATACTTAAACAATTTATTTTTATTACCCCTAGCAATCAACCCATTTTCATATTTAGTCTTAGCTTGCATAATTACCTTGGCCAAGTTGTTTGAAAACTGCCTATGAACGGCGTATTCCCGTTCACCCCCCGTACGCCTAAATCTTCTCCACAACGTCTCTTTATATTTTAATTGGCTCAACAAGTGCCCACTAATCCAAGGCTTCTGTGGATTATATCTAACAGAGATCATTTCGCTACAGGCACTGATAGTACTTTTAACAATATTAGTAAATAAAAGCCACTGTTCGTTAATTTCCATACCATCAAAAATTGGTTCCCAATCAATCATCTGGAGGTTGAAGTCGACCTCTTCAAAATTTATTCTGCAAAATTGTTCAACCCTAAACCCAACACGCGTCCCCACAATCTGCAAATAGCACCGTAAGACTTCGTGATCAGATTTCCCTATAGGGGGCAAGTGCTCGGGCTCGGTAAGCAGACGCCGATCAGCAACAAATATGAGATCCAAAAGCGACGGGTTCGCACCAGCCCTATATCTTGTAAAGCCATCAACAATCTGTCTCAATCCACTAGAAAAAACAAAGTCTAAAAATAACGCACACGAATCAAAGCTTCCCGAACGAACCGCCGGATACACAGGATCTGGCCAGCTAACACCAGGAAAATTAAAGTCGCCGAGGACTATAACGTTCTTACGGTTGCGTATAACGGAAGAAATTTCCCGAAACAAAGCAGCATCATTATGCACCGAAGAGGATGGGGGTCTGTAAACGCAACAAAACGTTATCAGTTGAGTCTTAGTCTTTATATTAAGACATAACGCTTCGCACCCAGGAATATTCATTGTACAACAGTTTACTTTCGCTGAAATAAAATAGCTGTCATTCAAATAAACACAGACACCCCCACCCCTGCCGCTCACTCTGTCTGCACGAAACAATGAAAAGCCGCTAATACTAATAACCGAATCCGGCATAGTCTCGGAAAGCCAGGTCTCACACAAAAAGACAAGAGCCGGATCAACACGTTGCACCACGGGCACAAATTCGGAGAACTTTGATGATAAAGAAGCAATATTAGTATAAAGTATGGGCAGGTTTAAAACGTTATCTAGTTTTTTTGTCGCAAGATACTTGTAACCTGAGGAATACCTCCAATGTAACGAATGGTTAAGTTCTTCTCACCGGCATCAATGCGACTTTTGAGGCTACTCTGCACGGACCTTAAAAATTCTAACTGGCGAGGGGTTTTATCATCTCTAATCACGATTCTTGGGAAGTTGCTATTTATTAAATTCTTCTTCAGTCTAAGTATTTTCCTAGCAACAAACTGATCGGCGAGTACAACCTTAATAGGTCTAGGACGACCCTCATCTGCAACTCGACCAATTCTCGTAACCTTAACAACGGCACGATACCATCTGTTCTATTGTAAAAAATTATCACGAAGACCCACAATATTGCTAATCGTGCTAACCATTGGTAACCTGCATGCTCCGTTTAACCTCGTCTTTGGAAGATCAGCATGAATAATTACTGTTTTCATAACAGCAACAGGTACGACATCATCTTATCTCTACAAATTTGTTGTAAGCTAACAGCTTTTATTTAATTATCGTTCGGATTTGAGACATAATTTTAGAAAAACATTATTGTCATTTTTCTCTTTTTATAAAGGTGAATTTTCACTAATTTCAAAAATCTGCTTTTTCGGGTATCGATGCGCTGACTTCATTTTACTATGTAGTCTCTGTCAGAGGTCATCATCATATCAAAATTTTTAGCATAAACCAAAAAATGCACGAAACACTTTTTCGAAACTAAAATGTTTAATCAGTTGTTACTTTATCGTCCATGATTAATACGTTCAGTAAGGGTTATCGGGATTTGGACTACTGGTAAATAAAACCGGCAATAATTTTATGGTTTTGACGAATTTTAGATTTTATATTTACATTGTATGTTTTTTTGAAAGTTTAAAGTTTTTTGTGATTTTGATAATATTGAGATTCATGCGAGGAAATTGGTGATGACGTTTTCATTTGTTAATATGCCTGGTTCACTTCATATCATTACTAACCTCATTTACTGAAATCCTGAAGAAGAGTAAAATAAAACTCGAAACGTCGACTGATTGATAAAGAGGTGGTTTTATTTACCAGTAGTCCAAATCCCGATAACCCTTACTAAAATGTTTAAGTTATCACAATATATAAATACACTGTATGGATATTATCGCAAACGTTTTCACCATAATCATCATCAGGCGATGAACTACAAGGAGAAACGAGAAAATTCCGTATTTATCGACAAATTGCAAGAGAAAAAGTGGAGGGGGTAAGAGGAGGGGATAATTTTAAAAATAGAGTAACTATGTGTAATTTACTACAGGGTAGAAGTAAATTTAATACGAAAGAGATAAAATGTAAGTAGATGTGAGATAAGTTAGAAGGGGGGGGGGGAATTTATTTATTAAAAATGTTCAGTAGAGGTGAGTTGTTTTTGGTTTATGCTAAAAATTTTGATATGATTAATATCGAGTTACACTACTTAAACCACTTATCTATTGATTATTAGTTACATGTTGTAAATTGGTTAATTGTTTTCTCTGTTTTATTTTGATATGTTTACCTTTTCAACCTACTTGTAAAATATCTACATATTATTTATTTTCGATTTCATGCCACACCGCTGAGCTAAAATTTTGTAAATTTTGTTGTAAGTCCTCGGTAGTATAGTGGTCAGTATCCCCGCCTGTCACGCGGGAGACCGGGGTTCGATTCCCCGCCGGGGAGGCATTTATTTTTAAATGCACCATATTAATTTTAATACGTATTATTTTTAACTATGTAGTAGTTTAGTCACGTCAAATTACTATGACTTGGAGTTTTTTCCAAACACGTAAAATTTCTTAAGCTATAATTTATGCCTTCCATTTAAGCCTTTTTAGTGGAACTGGACACTTCTATGTATATTACTACGACTTTGAATCTCTTGGTAGCTTTATGTAATTACAAATTATTAAAATTTATTTTAAGCATTCGTTAGTACTAAGGATACTATTGATATTGCTGTAATTATTGTACATTTTTTTAGAATCAAACTCCTGAAATTGAAATTAATCTTCTCGTTTACTTTATTTTATATTTGTAAAATTTTATATCGACTATAACGAAGGGACAGATTAGTAGGGTAAAGGGAGTATAGTTGGACCAGCTCTAGTCTAGAGACAGACCACTCATAATATCTCGCAAACTGTAGCAGTAATTAGTGTTTTATTTGGATGCAGTTATGCAGTTGCATTAGTTGCAAGTGATTTATGCAAGTAATACGGAATTAAAGTGTAGATTTTTAAAATATTATAAAAAATTGTTTTGACTGACGTTTTGAATGTTAATCCATGCACATAGGCGAAATATTCAAATTCAATTTTCTCAAAATTGGCTGAATATGGCGCGCTACTATTTCATTCTCGTAATGTCTTAGGTGTAATCTTTACGTATAAGTATAAACAAAAACAAAATTTCGCATATCTGGTCCCCTCCTTGTAAGTTAAAATTTATCTTAAAACCCGGTCATTAGGTATTGGAATAGTTCTATGACTGAACATAAGAGCTAGTCTTAGTCTCTCTTGTCAAGTAGAATTGCTTAAATGGTTTTTCACTTTTTTGAGAGAAAAGAAACTTCTTTTCTGAGTGGCTGTTGTCACTGGCAGGGTACACAGTATTTGTAGAAGCTTATATATTGTCGTGTTACGAAAGGATTGGACCGCTCTAGTTGCAATTTTTGAATTGATTTGAAACCTTTAGTAATTTTTTTAGATTTAAATTTTGTTATATTAATTTTTAAAATATAAGGTTTTGCAGAAAAGTGAGTTAGAGGGGAGCTTTTTTGCCAAGATGGAGAAAACGGCGGAAGCCTAGAATTTGCTTCGCTGATTTTTTGAGTATAATTTTGTGCAAGTATTTTTGCAATTAAGATTTTATTTATGAATATTGCAATACAAAAGTGCATTGTACATGCGATCATATTGTTATTGTGCCTACATAAATGATTTTAATCGAATTTGGTTTTGGAATAGATCGAACACATGTTCATATGAATATTTTGATTTGCTCCATGTAAGAACTTGGCTCTATGTTTTAAGAATACCCAGTATAGTGTATTATGTTTTTTTTTCTAAATGTGAGTAAAAATTTATTAGGTTTTGTTTTGGGCATTATTTTTCTAGCTTGCCTGCTTACATTTATATCGATTATATCAAATTTTATAAATAAATTATTAATTACGATATTTGTTATAAATTTTGATTGATATTCCTTAAGTGTTTTTCTTTCTATTCATGCTTCTAATACATTAAAACCATAAATCTGTATCAGTATTGTTATAAATAACAATATTGAATTTATTTTAAATGTGTTACACTAAACAGTTTAGTTCTTTTATGCAATAATTGTTAAATAATATTTTTCTATTTTGTTATACCATGTTTTTTGGTTTATTTAAGAAACACAGGTAAGTAAATATTTAAAATATTTTATAATAGAAAATTGAAATAAAAACTCGTTTTATACTCATGGACATTTGAATGGGATTTGAAAAACCCTAATCACACGTTTAAACTGACTAAATTTAATAAAAAATATAAAAATTTTTATTTGAAATTTTACTAATGCTTTTCAGAACACTTTTCTTCTATAAAACACGAAAAAATTAAATTAAATAATATATTTTTCGATATGATTATAACTTTAATTTTTTCAGTCTAAGTCGAAAATCTAATGTCAACACTAGAAATAAACATATAATTTTGGTTTGTAAAGTAAGACAAAATGTAGGTAATTAGCGAATAACTATATAAAATGTTTCATGACCTAGAAATTCAAAAAGAAATGTGCTTATATTTACTTGGACATACTTAGCAGACTGATGTATGTAATTTATATTTAAAATCAGATTTATTTGATCGGTTATTAATTCAAATATTTACCTAATTTGGTTAAAATTGCTGTTTATCAAACGATGTTGCTCATCAATTTTATGATCAACATGCAATGTTTGCTTAGTTTTCAGTATAAAAGTACGTGTTGGTAAAAGAATATAGATGTAAAGTGTTCAGTGAAAAGTGATTAATATAATTTAATACACACATAATATATGAAAAAGCTAGGTACTTGAAACTTTAACGCGATTTTCTGCATGAAAAGTTCTATTATAGGTAGGTACACACTTACTCAGTGCCGTATTTAGACTAGATTTCGGGGAGGGTTTTAAAAAAATTAAAAATAAATAACTAATTTATTGAAATACAAAGGTAATTTTTTTAAATTTAAATTTTGTTAAATTAATTTTTGAAATGTAATGTTTGCAGAAAAGTGACTAGAGAGAGGTTTTTTTGCCAAGATGGCGAAAACGACGGAGGCCTAGATTTTGCTACGCTAATTTTTTGAGTATAATTTTGTGCAAATATTTTTGCAATTAAGATTTTATTTTTGAATATTATTATTGGAAAATTTTGTTTGAAAGTATTTTGGCCGAAAGTGACCGCAGAAAAGTTGAAATTTTGTGAGAAGATTGTTTTTATTTCATTAAAATGTTAATTCATATTTTAATTTTAAACTCTCTTGTAAAAACCCGTTTTTAAATAAAATTTTTTAATTTTAAAATTTTAATAAAAATTACAAAGTAAATTCTTATTTTACCGATGGCGATGGTAAAATAATGTTGTCAAAACGAAGAACTAAATTTCACAATCTTAAGCAATTGTACATTTATACATAAAGTTCACACCAAAAAATAAAACAATTTATGGGTTTACAATGCTCACTCTAATTTATTGCGGAAGTGTTATTTTAAGCTATGCTGCCTAAGATGGTCATAAAATTTATGTTCCCTTTAAAATTTGGTTCAAACAATTTATAGTAATTTAAAATTATTACCATAATAGTAAGAATTAAGATAAAATACCTATTTAATTTATTTCAATATAATTATTTTTCAAAAAATCGAAAATTGATTAATAGTAATAACTAACAATTAAATAAGTGGCCACAGACTTTTCCACAGTGCTGTAAATATATAGGACTTCTTTTAATACGAATATTAATACTAATACGAATTTCCGATTTTTTAATTTCGGATTTAATTTATTAGAAATATTTCTTTAGTTTTAATTTTTATTTAAACACTTCAAGTTTAATGTTTTTGTTATAGTTGTAAAGATTGTTTTTGTTTTTTCTGATTTTTTTGCGATTGTAGTCAAACTTCCAGAACTTTATTAATTGATAAATAATGGGGGGGGGGGAGGTTGTAACCCCTAACTCCCCCCTTAAATACGGCCCTGCATTTACTGAAGCGTTTTCTAAACTTATAGAAATGGATTCGAAATCTGTAAATGAAGTTGAACTCAAATTTATCTGTTTCAGAGTTATGCAATGCAGTGGTTGAAATCCAAGCACTACGAAAGCAACTCAACCAAAAGTCTTTCTAATCAAAGTTTACATCATTCCATCAAATACACATTAATTTTAGGACAATTTTTTGGATTAATGCCTGTTAATGGTATAACAAATTCATCGGAAAAAGCTGTAAAGTTTGAATGGAAGTCATGGAGAGTATATTATACTGCTATAATAATTTTGTCGACTTTATTTCCGATTTATATAACATTCTACAGAATTATATTTCGAGAAATTTCTGTTTTCAGTATTAGTAAGTACAATCCCGTAATTAAATGGATAAGTTCACTAAAATGCCTTTTAAACGATTACATTAATAATTATTAATATACAGTCACTCAAAAAAGTCTCCGTACAATACTGAATTAGAAATTTAAATTACAATTACTCCGTTTTTTACTATTGTTCTTGTTATCAAACACGATAACTTGTAAATATATACAATTATACATAGTTTTAAGAAAAAATTTGAAGAAAATCCGATTATAAACAGGAAAAATTTAAACAAATTAAAAAAAATCGGTATAATTTATCTAAAAAAAGTCTCCGTACGATGATGTATATAAAAAATGTTTCTATTTATAGAAGCTTGATAAAGCACTTCTTGCAAAAAATTGCAACGTTTTATATTTCATTACAATGTTACATTAAATTATGCATTTAGTTCTTTTTTAATTTTTGCTTCAGTTAGTGTGTTTTAAAAAATAATTAAATATGAGTAAAGAAAGTTCCATTGAATTGCGACAAAATGTTTTTAATTTGTATTGCAAAGGTAAATCGATGCGCGAAATCGGTGAAACTATCGGGAAACCAAAGTCGAGTATTCAATACATAATTAAAAAATATGCAGATACGGGTTCTTTGTATAATAAGCCTCGTTCTGGACGCCCTAAGATTCTAACTGATGTCACAAACCGAGCTATTTTACGCGAAGTGAAAAGAAATCCCCGAAAAAGTGCGACAAAAATTGCCGATGAAGTAAGAAATAAACTTAATATTGCTGTTTCTGATCAGACAATTAGAAATGTTCTAAAAAAAAACAATTATAAGTGCTGTGTTGCTAGACGCAAACCTCTAATTTCTAAAGTGAACAAAAATAAAAGACTAAAGTTTGCAATAGAACATAGAAATAAAGACATGGAGTTCTGGAATCGAGTGATTTTTACAGACGAAAGTAAGTTTAATGTTTTTGGTTCGGATGGCAGAGAAAAGGTTTGGAGAAAACCAAATGAAGCACTCAATATGAAAAATGTTATTCCTACAGTGAAACATGGTGGTGGAAATGTTTTAGTTTGGGAGTGTATGGCAGCGTTGGGTGTGGGTAAATTGCATTTTATTGAAACAATAATGGATAAATGGGTATATTTACACATTTTACAAAAAAATTTAAAAGATAGTGTGACCATATTAAGACTTCCTGCTAATTTTATTTTTCAACAAGACCAAGACCCAAAGCATACGTCCATGATTGTCAAAGAATGGCTACTTTATCACGTGCCCAAACAATTGCATTCGCCTCCACAAAGTCCCGACTTAAATCCCATTGAACACCTGTGGGATGAATTAAGTCGTAGAATTCGAAAACACGACATTTCAAACAAAAATACTCTTAAGAGGGTATTACAAGAAGAATGGGAAAAAATTGGGTCCGACGTAACAAAAAATTTAGTGGAGTCAATGCCTAAACGTATGGAAGCAGTAATAAAAGCTTAAGGCTATTGTACAAAATATTAAATATTAATATTAAACATTTATAGGCCCATTTTTAATCATCGTACGGAGACTTTTTTTAGGTAAATTATAGTGATTTTTTTTAGTTCCTTTAAATTTTTTCTGTTAACAAGCGATTTTCTTAAAAAAATTTTTTTTAATCTATCTGTAATTGTATATATATTTATAAATCATTTTATTTCACAAAAAAGAAATAATAGAAAACGGCGTAATTTTAATTTAAATTGCTAATATAGTATCGTACGGAGACTTTTTTTATTACAGTGGATGCCGCTTAATGTGATCAGATTGGGACTCGGGGATTTTGATAATAATACACGAAAAAATTATTTTTTAATTTTACACAAAAGTAGTTGCGAAATGGTTAATTGTAGTACTGCATTCCGCTGGCTAATTTTTTCAACTTTTAAAAATGTTATACAAATTTTTTATGTCGCTTATTATGAAATTTTAAAATAGAACTGAATTAAATCGTACATTATCAGCATACTAGTAACTTTCTGCTATATATAATACACCTGAATCAGGTCTGGGTAATGAATATGTCTGGGTGGTTCCCCGGTTTGTGAACAAAATTAAAAAAAAAAACCTTGTATACTGCAAACTAACTGCATTTTCAATGGGAGAAAACAATCTTAAGAAAAACAATCGATAACATAAACCGAATTTTTGATTATAATAAACGATGTGGGAACTGTCAGAATTTCGTCATCACGAATTTCAAAATTTTAACTGCGCTATAGGAAAGAGGACACTTTTCTATGCATATGAGAACAAAAATTTTCAAGGATTATGCAAAAGTTTTCGAAAAAAATCGATTTTAAAAATGTAAAATTTACATGTATTTTAGATATACCTTTTAACACGGCTGCATGATTAGCCGATTTTGTGTAAGGCAAAAATATTTAAAAATATCCCTGAAAAATGACAGAACTCGCCAAGGGTGGAACTTGAAGCCATAGAACTCGTTCGGGTGTCGACCGCGACTAGCGTAGCGTAGCGGATTGGCAATGCGAAGCGTTTAGCGCCGTAGGTGCTTTAATCTTCTTCGTCTGGTGCGTGGATAGCGGGCGTTGGAGATTTTGGATCAAAATATACGCTGACGCGGGTTTGGCCGCGTCGATCAGAGTGGTGAACAAAAGTTTTACAAGGGGAATTAAAAAATTTTGAATTTTGAACTTTGAAGAAGTTAAACCGAAGTTTGCCAAAGTGTGTCGCAAAACTAACAAAAAAAGGGTTTTGAGGGCGATCAGCGATTTGAACATCTCGACCGCGACTGAAATCAAACATTAAGAGTATATCAAAGCACTCGTACCGTCAACAAAATGAAGAGCAGGGAAATCAACGTGAGACCGATCGTCACGCGGGTATATCATATTACATCTCCGTGCCTTTCGTGATTTTAAAATGCCGTTTTTTCGGAAACTAATGCATAAACCTTGGAAATTTTTGTTGCATTATACACAGAAAATTGTCCTCTTTCCTATAGTGCAGTTGAAATTTTGAAATTCGTGATGAGCAAATTCTGACAGTAACCAATGATGTTTGTCACGTGTAGTCATATTCGTTCGGCCAGTTCTTTACAAAAGTGATAATAATACCCGATTGATAACATTAACCGTGATTCCAATAAGCGGCGTCCACTGTAATTAATCTATAAACAAGTTCTGCAACCACATTAGTTTGCAAAAGAACCTCAAATTGAAATATAAAACATTAAAAAATTGATGGAATGATTTTTTATTATTTTTTTTTATGAAAGTAAATTTAATATCATTTATGATTTTAATATGATTTCCGACATGTGACCATCACGAATGAAGAAGGAGCTACCGTGTAAGATGAACACATGCATTTTTGTTTCCAAAAATCTAAGAGTTATCGAATACTTATGGTTCCAACAAGATGATGCTACGTACTACACAGCCAACTAAACCATCGATTTATTGAAATGACAATTTGATGGCAACATTATGGTCTTATTGGCTTCTAAAATCGTGTGATTTGACGTCTCCAGATTATTTTTTGTTTTAGGGATATGCCGAATTCATGGTTTATGCTAATAAAACAACAATTTATAAATCACATTAAAGTGTAATGTAAATTCACAGTTTTGTAATGTTCTATTTCAATTTGAAGTTCTCGTGCAGCTAAAAAAGTACCCTTTCAATTAGTTGGGAGAATTTTCTTAATTCAGTTGAATACCTTAAATAAAGTTTATTAATTTATTATACTATGCAAACAAACAGATTATTTACAATTAAAATCATACGCTTTCTTTTTGTATAAAATAGTAATTTTTTAATATTTAAAAATTATTGCCAAATTTTCTCTGCTTGCTAACATTCTTTCAGACTGGCCACAAAAATATCTACATATTTTCTAATAAAACGACCTATTATTTTTTACCAGCAGTGTGGTGTAAGGCTTAAATCGACATGCGGTGATGTGACCGCGGTTCGATATTTAGTCGCGTCGACTACACTGCACTGTTGTGATCTAAAGCCCAATATCGATCTGTAAGCTATAGAGAAGGTAACGGAAAACTCTACGCACTGCATAGTGTATGACACTCAAAGAAGAATAATTTTTTAAAGTAAATATAGTCGTTTTCACTAGCACAGAATAATTCAATAATTTTCTATTGCATGAACCAAAATGAAATTAATTGTTTTATTAAACTTTTCATCAGAGATTAAAAAGTTTATTTTGCATATTAATTTTATTTATAAGTATTCATTATTATGTTGAATTTTACGACAAATTGCAACTTATATGTATATGATCTGCCCATAAATAGCAAAAAGTTATAGACAAACGTATTTATATTTAATTCTGTGTTTTCAGCCGCCTTAGTATTTTATGGAAATTCTTTTGCGGTTCATGTTCTATTTCTCGTTCTTGCACAAAATTGGGAAAATTTGATGAAATCATATTACTCGATGGAGATGGCTATGCGCACTTATTCTCGATCTCCAAGATTAAACCTACGATTGAAACTAATGACTTCTGTCTTCATGGGTTTAGCTTTCAGTAAATTTACTAATAAAAATAAATTCAGTAATCAATTAATTAATTAAATTTATACTTTGCAGCAGAGCACGTTTTAGTAGTAACACGCCATTTTCAGCAATCAGCTGCTTGTGCAACGGAAAATGAAGATATGTTCCAATACTTTTTTGTAAAAATTTCGTTTCCCCAAATTTTTAAGTCAGTTACCTACAATATATGGCTTGGATTTTATTTGCAGGTATGACTGAAATGATTAATAAAATAACTATTTTATACTTAGTATTATTTTAGTTTATTGTTATCATTGCTACCTTTTCGTGGACGTATATTGATTTGTTTATTATGTTAATGAGTTCTTCTATAGCCGTTCGATTTAGACAAGTTACAGGAAAGCTTGCGTCTTATGTGGAAACAAGAGTAAGTGATTATCAAATAAATTATTTTAATATATTGTATTTTTCAGGTTTCTGATGAACAAATGTGGAGATATTTACGAGAAGACTATAATAGGCTTTGCAGACTATGTGGTAGTTTGAACCAATCAATCGCTAACATAGTTTTGGTTTCATTCAGCAGTAACCTATTTTTTATTCTTATACAATTCTTCAACAGCTTAAGGTTAATGTTTATGCATTAAACTGCCTAAAAAGTTAATAACAACTTTTGTAGACATATGGAAAATTTATTAGAAAAATTGTACTTCTTTTTTTCTTTTGGGTTATTAATTGGACGCACTGTCTGTGTTTCGTTATACGGTGCTTGGATAAACGATGAAAGTCAAAAGCCATTGCAATACCTCAACGCTGCATCATCTTCAATTTATAATACAGAGGTAAAGCGAATTCAAACTTTTAGAATATCAGAAAACTAACACAATCATTTCAAGATTAGAAGATTTATTTTGCATGTTTGCTTTGATTCGGCGTGCCTAAGTGGAAAACGATATTTTAATGTTACCAGACAGTTAATATTAAGTGTGAGGTTTGCTAAAAGCACTTTTAGGTAAGTTTTAGTTTATGTCTTTAATTTTAGATAGCTGGAACGATTGTGGCCTACGAATTAGTTTTGATACAATTTTATGGAACATTTATACAAGTTTCCAATACAGTTAATGTGACTGAATGCTAACAGGCACTTATTCGAAATTTCTACTGAGAAAATTATGAGATGAATTATTATAATAAATAATATAAATATTAAAACAATATATGCAAATACAAATTATGAATTGCATATTGATCTTTAAATATAATAGACGTTATTTCTTTCATCTGTTTCCATAATGCTATCTATTTTACTTACCACTTCAAAATGTTTAATCCCATATGATTTAATATGGCAACGCAAATTGAAATGCAGATCTTCATTTAATTTCTGAAATTTTAAAATGTATGCTTTCTGGTTAACTTTTCTTCTTTTTAATGAATGTTATAATGTTTTATTGTGAAAAACAATAAGATGTTTTTTTAGGATATTATTAGCACTGCATTTTTTCTTATGAGGGCAGAGTATTTACTTGTGGAATTTATTACTTTAATATTAGCAGTATTAGTAATATTTACTTCTTTAGCTTAGTCGCGGTTATTGCTTCTTGAATTCGTTCAACTTTCACGTGTATTCGATCCACTTGTAATATATCTTGCTTTTACTGTTGTTTTATGTTTTTCTTGCAGAAGACTTTCCAAGCTTCAAGTACCGCCTATATACAGTGTTCAATATCATGTCAATTTTTGTCCAGCTTAGGTTTCTCTTATGTATAACTTGGTTTTTACCTCCCTATTGACTCGTTTACATTCTTCTTTAGATTCGGTACCATTTGATATAGTAGCTTCTTTGATTTAATATGTTCTTCAATATCTTCGTCTCGCCGATAGGGTTTATTTATTCTAGGATTTTGTGTTTTTAACGATTTCTGTGCAGATTATAATACACAGGAATAATCCGTATTCTTCCTGCTGTACGTTCCATTATTGTTAATTTTTCTTACAATCTTCTGCCAAACAAATATTTGTTATTATCGTGTGCGAAGCTCACGATATTGTACTTATTGTACTTCCTTCATAATTGCTCTAAAATATAAATCATTTAACACCACACAGTGGTAGTACTTATAGTAACATTCGCTTTAAATATAACAATAGTGCCATGAGCAACTATTTCTAAGAAAATAGCATTTAGAAGTTTAAATGCAGTACTTCAACTAGTTTAAACAATAAATATCTAAAGGTCTTTTAGATGAGAAAATCCAGGTTTGTTTTCTCGCAGTAATGGTTTTTTTTATTTCAGTATGCCATGTTATTTTCTACGGGAAATCAAAACTACGAACTTTCTAATCACTTGCAAACGCGTTACTATCTTGCCAGGTAGAAGACCTTTGGATTATTGTTGCATAAAACAGCTGAAGTATTGAAATTAAAAGCACTTAGTGCTAGTTTGTCAGAATCGGTTGTTTATAGTACTTTAGAAAGTAAATGGGCGTTTGCTTAATTTTAGTGCTTTTTTAGCCTACCAAAGCTTGTCTCGATCTGAGAATTACACTTAAAGGGTTCTTCTTGTAAGACTAGAGTTTTGACAGTACTCTAATGAGATGTGTCATCTTCAGTTAATTTTTAGTAAAGTACGATACCAAGTTCTGTCCGCTTCGGGAAGCACATACCATCTGTATCTTGTACAGAAGGTTACTACTGCCTTAGACCCACTGTTTGGTGTCACAAGTTTTAGATTATAAAAGAAGTATTTATCTAAACTGATAGATCATTCGACTGAAGTCACATAGATTTTTTGATTTATCAACTTGAATTGGCTAAGCGAATTCAACGAATACCACACAATTGCTTAGAATAAAAATAAAAGTCGCTTCAAAATTTATTTGATACTTATTACTCTATAATTTATAAAAACATAAAAAATAAGCTTTAGGGGCCATTTGTACAGTGGTGGTTTAACTTCTAGTCTAGTTTGGTTTATAAACCACGTTTAAAATCGCAGGCGTTGTACAGATCTCGTTTAAGAAAAGTTTAAGTAATCTGTAAGTTTAGCAATAAATTATATGGTTGGTATTGAAATTATGAAACGTCAAATCGAAATTTGTACTGTTACAAAACTGTTGTACAAAATAAGTTGTACATTTATTTTATATTAATTAATTATTATTATGATTATTTATCTTATATGAAGTAAAACTCTCGATCGTCTCTCAATAAGCAAGCAATATTATGGAGAATTGTTGTAGTGACCACCACAATTGCTTCAACTTTGCTTTTACTTAATTTTATTCTTAAAGCAAGAATAGGGAACCTGCGTTTCCACACACCAAAGCAGCGTTCTATAGGATTTCGAATCCTGGATTTGTGCTTCGTTAAATATTTGTTCTACCTGGAATCATTGATTTGCTAATAGTGTAATAATTAAATATGATTTTACACTATAACCTACAACAACCACTAATAAGATATCTCCCATCAGGCTATTTTAAAATTAAGCCCTAATTTTTGAGTTGTTGAAAATAGTAGAGTAGAACTTGATTCGTATTATCTTTATCTTTATGTCGTAGGACAATGTATGCCACGAAAGTCTCCGTTGGCTTGTAGTGTAATACCTGTGGCAAGAAAGCAGAGAGTTACAAGAATCATTTCCGAAGACGTTACAGCATGATTCCTAACAAAATAATTATAATTAGTAATTGCTGCAAATATGTAGAAATTAAAAAATGATCCACCAATTTGTAACAGATACTATATCTTTTTCAATGAGGTTAATAACAAGCGTAACAGCAAGAGAACTTAAAAATAAAGTTTTTAAGTGGATTATTGTGGTAATTAGTAGTATGTAATGTTAAAATAAACAAACTAAACAAAAATGTATGTATTCTTTACTTAACAGTTAAAATTCATTATTTTAACATTTAGTTTAGTTTGTTTTTATTTAAATGTAACAGTGTCTTTGGAAAGATGAAACTTTTCTTTAAACTCAAGTTTAGACCATTTCTCAAAGTGGGGAGTTCTTGGTCTAAACACTTGCAATTTTCTGAGACGCAAAACAAGATCAGCATATTCTAAAAAATATTTATCGTCAGTTAGCTCTCCCAAAAATGACTAAACCTAGTTTAGTTTTAAACTTAGTGTAAACTGCTGTTAAACCACCACTGCACAAATGGCGCTAATACTTACAAACTTTACGTACCAACTCTAGATTAAAAAAAACTAAAAGAGATTCTACCTTAAACACAGAGGTGCCGTTTTTTGTCAACACAATCAGTGAGGTATTAAAAATATCTTTTCTTTGAATAGTCAGATTAGCATATTGTATCACAAATCTCTAAATTTAAATCAGAACAGTGAATATAAGGTATGATAATGCGATTAATAGAAAGTGTATATCTTGTATAATTTTGCCCACAAGATTTAAATAATAAAATGGTTAAGGTTATTAACATGTGATTATATTATTTTAATAAAATTAATTTTTACATGTTACATGAAATTGAAAAATAATTTAATTCATAACTTACATAAAATTGTTTGTAAATTGTTTGTAAATTTTATGTAAGTTATGAATTATGTAAGTAAAAATTAATTTTATTAAAAAAAAAGATTTAAATAATAAAATAGATATATGTACATGCTGATACTAAGTATTTTGTGTTCAAATTTAACATATCCCAAGACAATAATTAATTGCAATCCCTTCACTGAATAATCTTGCTTAAATGCATGTTTAAATATGACATTCTTCATTTTCTTCCTATTGTTAATTTTCTTTTGCTCTCATTAATTCAGTATTTCCACACCAAAATATTTTTCCATATTTTTTAATGTTGCATCCAAGGCGTAAAGTAAGAAAATACAGAATTTCTAAAGCAGAAGTAACCGAAAATCCTATAAATAAGCCTAGAAGACCTCCCGTGTCTGAGAAAAAAGCTAAGTATCCATGAAGTTCATTTCTCTCCGACACCATAAATTGATTTTCTTTGAAGTATATTGATATCGATGACAAGTGATCTCTACATTTATAAAAGAAAATTTTAAAAGTAGTTTTTCATGAAACATTTACAATGTAATTTACTTACTTTTCATAATCAACATTGAATTGAGATTTAAATATCTTATACTTGTCAATATGTGCAAAGAGTTCACGCCAATTCCAACTGGTTTGTGATATTTCTGCGTTATAATCTACAGAACCACATAATGGTAAGCAGTCACAGTTATCTAACTCCAAATCGCGTTTCAATTTTATACTGACGTTAACTAAAATAGTTTATTTGAAAATCATAAGACAAAAATGTTTAAAGAATATTTTAAGCACCTTTAGATTCTTCAACACAAAGTGATTTTGCTAAACCACATGTTGGAATATTTTCATTTTCTGAAAATTCAAGTAATAAAAGTATATTTTACAAGTAATATAAGGAACCTACTTGGAAAATAAAATGGCAAACAATGGCAATGTTCCAGTGTGTAATTAGTTAGACACTCCATCATACAATTATTTTGAGTGTAATTGTTAAAATACATTAATGACTTTTGATCTGTAAAATAGCATTTTCTAACTTGAGGAGAATAATTTTTCAGTTGCTCTGAAACTGTTATCATATTTGGTATAATACCCACTTGAACAACCGAGTCAAGTGGTAGCCGAATGTGTTTATCTAAATTAGGAAGATCGGATGGATTGTGAAACATAACCTGTTAAATATATGTAATATAGTATTTTTGTATAATAATACTGTCAACTCGGTAGAGCTTACTTTAAATCCTTGTAAACCATTTCCACATACATAGTCTAAATAACTATTATTTATATAAAAATTAAACTTGACTCCACTTTTCAAACCAGAAGTAAATGTTCTTCTCGGAAAAACGTCATTACCTGATTCTTTTGCATATCCATCTTCTATAGACCAATGCCGGACTTCTGTATGGTGGTTTATGCGATTATAAAAGCTAAAATAAAATCAAAATTAATTTTTATTACAAATCATTTCCTATTTTTATTTACCCAGGTGTTTTAAGTATTGAAATGATATTAATCATATTAAAACTGATACAAGCCCCATCTTCGGTCAAAATTAAACTTTGATATGTGTCTTCTACATCTTTACCTTGCCATGTTGCGTTTACAACGACACCACTGTGAGAAGACCCAAGTAACTGGAATGAAAATCACTAAACGACTTTTCTAAAGAAAATACATGATAGTATACGAGCAGGTATGTACCAAAAACATATTATTTATTATTTTATCCGTAACCGTTTCAGTTCTATTTACTATTTCAGACAACACTGGAATTTCATCTTTGTTACATATTAAAGATGCAGTTTCAAAATATTCGTCTCTAAAAATCATTAGGATAACTAAAAATTTTATTACTAGTAAAGTTAACAATTTACTCCAGATCGGTTACATTTTCCTTATATAGTTTACGTAAAAATACATCAGTAAAATTGAAAAACTCAGGATTAAATTTAACTTCTGGACAAATTGTAATTGCTGGAAAAGGTATTTCCCAGATTGGAGTTTCCGTTGTAGCAAACGTAACAATAACGGGTGAATTTTGCCATTGATGGTAAGATTTAACAATTAACGTAATACAAATACCCCAAACAATAACAACAATAACAATCCATACAATTCTGTAACATAAAAAGTTTATAAAGCTTAATTTTTTTATCTATGCTATTACCTTTCTATGATAAATCGACCACGTTCACCTATATATTGAATACCATGAATACTTGTTGCACCACAGTAGTTGGAAAAGTATTCAATTAAATTTTCTTTAAACGTCGGATCAGAGGACTTTTTAACATTTTGTGTGGCCGAATTATACATGTTTAATGGAATTTCTTCTAAATTATTAGAGTTATTCACTAAAAATTAATTAGAAAAGATTCAGATTATTAACGTCTATAAATTGTGCCTTTAAAAGTAAATTTTGTTACTTATAGTTATAAGTTTGTCATAATATAATAAAATTTTTATGGCCTTTGTTAGTATATTTTTTGATGATTAATGAAATAACACGAAATCGTAATATAGCTAGTGCTAATAGGTTGAATAATGTTGAATCCTATAAAATATTTGTGCTATTTGCAAAAAAAATTTATTTATCAAATATATTTTTATTTGGTTCTAGAATGATCTGTGTACCCAAAACACTCTAATCGCTTCTTCGAAGGAATATCGATTTATTAATATCGATTTATATAATATTAGTTATTTACCGAAGCTTTATAGAGTGGGCTAAACAATAAGTATGAGTAATAAATTGCCTACCCTTTTTAATTTTTTAAATGTCATATTATAGCGTTCTATTTATTCAAATACATAAATATGTTATAAATGGCAAAACTAATAACGTGAAAACAGCTTTTGTTTCAAATTTTTGAATTATTATTAAAAAACCGTCGATATGGGTTTTCTTAAAATAATGTATTTTAATCATTTGTTAAAAAGAATCCACTAAAAATATCTTTATCTATAAGCAACTTTGTGCGCAACTTCTATCTATTTTTAAGTTTTACCAAGAATTCTAATCAATAGTTCCATGATTAGTTAAGAAAAAATTAAGAAAAAAGTCTACTCAAAAACTATTTCTACTGCCATTGCGTAAAAATAGAAAGAAAGATTAAAAAATGATTAAAACATTTTTCTTTATTTTTAAATTAATTTGTTAATCATCAAATTTTTAGAAATTTTTAAAATAAACCAAAAAATGCACAAAACACTTTTTAGAACTAAAATGTTTAAGTTAACACAATATAAATACACCGTATGTAGTATATTATCGTTTATTCTAAAAATTTGATATGATTAATATCGAGTTACACTACCTAAATCACTTATTTATTTCTTAATTTGTTAAAATTAAAAAATGTAAAGAAGTATCTAAATCAATTCTGGCCGAAAAATGTTATTTTTCTATTTTCCAATAGATACAGAAATTTATGCAACCCAAACTATTTTTAAACTTATTTGTCAATCACCCAGCTGTTTCTGCATATAATTCACGGTCTAAAAATTCGGTTGAAATTAAAATGACTTACTTTATTATGGTTAAAACATGTGATATTTAATTACCACGCTGCTTAATATATTATGCTTTATGTACTATACTTTGTCAAGTTCGCCACTTTTAATTTCTCCCTATACAATATACGCACACTGGAAGACTGAAGCTATATGAAATTTTTTACAGAACTTAATATACGTAGGTCAATGCAACTGCTTTCAACTAAAAATGTCTCTAATTAAATATTTCCTAGTGAATACTTTCGTTATGAAAAATATAGAACTTTGAGCTATCATTTACTCGTCTGCTCAAAAACTATTTTTACTGCCATATTTACCTTAGGTAAAATTTACCCGGCCTAATTAATTTAAAATTTTTTACTAGAATTAACCATTTTCTGTTTCAGTTAATTAACTTTCCAGAATGTGCAAAATTAATAATACTGTACAATTTTCTGTGCATTCTTCTAAACTTTAAAATGACCAAAATTATTAAAATTGTTTTTATTTAACTTTTTTGTCATTAATCCAAATTTTTGAATCTGTTTGACAGTTTTAGGAAATTTTATAATGCAACTTTATTTTTGAGCAAGACTTACAAAAAAATATTTTATTTAGTAGATCACTTTCTACATTAATTTGAGTTACATAATGAGCCATTTTCATGCACTAGTGCGGAAAGTGATTTATTTTTACATATTTATGTGAAAACATTTATACATATACTTAACACATTTATTTTCAATTCGCTGGTTTTGGAGAAAAAAAGATGAAAATTTCAGACATATCAACTTAATCGACAACTTTTTATAAAAGCCTTAAAGAGCTCTTTTTCTTAAACCTAACTTAAAGTTCAACACAATTTCCAACAATTACCTTAGTCTGTTCAAGCCAAATCTATCGACTTGCTTGAATATGTCTAAAGCTGTACATCATTTATTTTATTTATTTAAGTGTCGTTATTGAATTGGTGAGGATTTTTATTGATAATTTTTATTTGCGCGAACAAATTTATTTTACAAAAACATAAGTTAGGATTATCTTTATTTTGTAGTTATATTTCTTATATTTTTAAATTCGGTTCTTTTAAAATTTTAAACTATGTTATAATGTTATAATAAACATTGTAGTAGTATAAAATTTAAAATCTATAGTGCATAATCTAGTCAAGTGAAAATAGAAGTAATTATTAGTAGAAAAAAAAAAGTTGTTACAAGCTTCATGATCTAATTACTTACAGTAAATAATAGATTATGATCGTTGCTGAAAATTACCGTTCGTGCTAGTAGCCAAATTTATTATTTGTAGCTATAATTACTATTTTGCTACATCAAAATTTATGATAATAAATTGTATAATTATTACCTATGTACAATATAATATAAGAATAATATTAAAGTTCATAATTGCAGATTTCAGTATAACAGGCTGTTGGGCAGTTAAATGGCTGATCCAGGTTGAAAATACATATAAAGATTACTAAATAAGTAAACAGATTTCAGCATGAACTGTTAAGTGAGTAGTCTATTTTCACAAGAAGTGTACAACACGTTTTGTTTTATTTTACAATTTTTTATGTTTATGGTTTCTTCAAACGTAAGTTCACCATTATAGTGTATAGCAAAATTTACTCAAGATTTTCCACATCTTTCTACCGTTAACAAGTCGATCGAGTTTACGCGTTAGCCAACTTTGTTACTTAAAATGCAGCGAGTGTAGTTTTTGAAAAACTTGTTAGATTCGTGGCATTCGGGTTCTATTAACACTCAGATCTCATCCCAGCTAGATCGAAAAATACGATGTTAAAGTGAATGTTGATCAATACAAATAAAACTAGCACGTAATTGAGGATTACATACTAGAAAATAAAATACAAATTAAATTTAAAAAATTTACATTTACTAAAAGTGTAAATTTAGTTGTGTCAAAAAAGAAACAGTTAAATATCCTTGAAGGAGATAATCCATCAAAAAGAAAGTTATGCCCCAGTAAGGATTAATTGCACACCGACTTATATTATCTCGGAATTATTATGACTCAAAATAATAGAATCTAATATAGAACATCCTACATAAAAAATTATTATGCATCTATACGAGACTTTAGGCGTTAACTAACCTTGTGACTTAAAACATAGTTCTTGAGAGCATAGTTTAAAAAACGTTGTGGATTCGTTAAGGTTATTTGAAACAAGAAAATACAAAATTTAATTCCCAAAGCAAATAGTCGGTAATTAAAATTAGTTAAAATTACAAACATGGAAGAGGAGGTGTGAAAGCTAATAACGGAACAACAATCAAAACATGCGACACCTTGCAAATATCAATAACCACCAAAAACCAAATTAAATAAAATCGCCAGTAGAATAAATTGAAAATTTTGATAAAACAACAACAAAGCATTTTATGTTTCGTTTAATTAATTTTCATTACTGATGATTTGCCTTGAGAATGAGATTCATAAAATCTCGAAACTAGTCGGCAATAATTATCTAATAAAGAAAGTACACTATAATAGTGCATTTTATTAACTAAATTTGTGAAATTGTAAATTTACTTTTACATAATTATTTATTTTTTAAATTACTTTTATTTATAACGATCTAATTTTAACAAAATTATTTTGAAATAAAATACCTGGTTTTATCACTCATCTTTCTTAACGTTTTATTATCATATTCTTATTTTAGAAATTATACGTTAATAATAGTTCCTAATTAAGCTCATCTTCACCAACAACATCCAATTATTTTAAAATTAATTTAAAAAAATAAATATTACTAATTTCTAGAAAAATATTAATACAATAATTTAAACGCAGGCAATGTTCTTATGTCTCGCAATGATAAAAATTTATACAAATTAATTTTAATTAAATTATAAACATTCATCAATACAAAATTTACTCTAAAGACTTTAACTCGGTCCTTAACTCTTAGTGATAAAATCTTACCAACAAAGATAAATATAATATTTCACTACAATAGAGAGAGAGGGAAGTAAGTATCTATATTTATCGGACGCTGAGCAGCATACGTTTTAGAAATTTCTACAAAACTTGGTGATCTAAGGTTCTGAAATACACTAAACGTTCGACAACTAAACAGATCCTGAATATCATTAACTCTAACTGAACAAGTTCTGTTTTACAGCATGCTCCACCTATCCCAAATATTAAAGCTACCTCTTTCAGAAAATCTTGCTTAAATACTTCTAAATTACAATAATTTCATTTACTTTATTCATTAAATATATGTATTTCATCTGGAGCTTGGTATATAAACTTTATTTTATATGCCGCTGTTTACTTGCTACCATAGTTACGTTTCAAAACTCAAATGAAAAATTACAGCAACACTAAATTTCTGTCAAAAATTTAATTTATTTTAGAAATAGTTTAAATTAAAAAACTTCATCCGTGCATAAAGCAAAAATATATAATAAATATCAAGTTAAATCTGTCACATAAAATAAAATTATTTTCACAATTTAATTTAAAAATTTGGTTTTTATGGCCTATGTTTTAAAAAGAAAAAAATATTTACTTATTTTTATTAGATTAATTTTACAAAAGTTAGCTTTACTTGAAAGACTTATTTTTATATTTCTACTGTAGTTATTCTTGAATATACAATACTTTCTGTTAATATCGAGAAATTGTAACATATTTTGGTCTCTTTCCACTGCATTGAAATATTATATCTATCTTTGTCGGTAAAATCTTGTCTTGAACAAAATCGTCTATCTTCTGTGCAGTTAACCTGTAACTAATATGAATTTTAAAAATCCATAATCTTTCAACTAAATATTGTGATATTATTTTCAAATTTTTATAAGTACATTATTAATTTAAAATTTAAATGAACAAAATCTATCATCATACTATTTATTTCAAATTTATCATCTTAATTTTTCAATATTTACAATTATTTTTAAAATTTATGAAATTAAAATTCAACAAATAAACCATTTGAAAAATTATCTCAAATTAATAAATCAAAATCATATTTCCTAGTCGCATCATATTTTGCAAATTTATTGATAATCAACTAAACTATAAAATGTATATTGTCATGAAGGATAACTGTTTTTAATTTTGGTGCGATAAAATATCAAACCACCCCCATGCCCCCAATCGTAGATAAAATTTTATAGAACATGAGACTCCTCTTTGTATTTATAAATTGTAAATTAAAACTTGCTCAAATTTATCTTTTGTGTGTGGTATTGTGGCGCACGTGTATTTTAGCAGCTGGCCTCACAAATTTGTTGCTATGGAATTTTGCATCGACTAAAATTTCCCACTTTCTTCAGTTTTATTTGCACTTCACTTTAATTAAATTAATTAAAATAAACAAAAACTCAAATTAACTTATTTGTTTTTAAAACCCAATTTTAATTATTTCGGGAATGGCGTTTCATCCGCCTAACCTTTCGACGCCAAGGCCGTCGCCTCTCTCTACTACAACCTACGAGCTCCACTCCTTTCAGTTTTTTTTCTCCCTACTCTTGTTTACAGCTAATTTTACAAACTTTATACAATGTGTTAAATAAATAATAATGAAACAAACTCAAACTTTAAAATATTTTACAAAATAATAAAATTGTGGTTTTATGCATTTCGAAACACGACAATATATTGTGTTTTTGATCACTTCAACACTCATCCGACTTCTCTACTTTCATATTTTAAATTTCTACAAGAAAATCACCGCATTGCAAATTAGTTAATTAATAAAAAAAATTCTTATTTCTTTGTCCGAACCATCCAAATTTATATTTGGAATAAGTCATCATCGAAATTCTGTCCCTTGAACTTGCCCACATTGTTTGATATTACAATTGGCAAAATTAAAATCTTTATAAATCAAAGCTGACTTACTTTATTGTCGTCTGTCATCGCAAGAAAAGTAATAACTGCTCCTCCAAATTACACTTGAATCTTGGTTATTGAATGTCCATAAAGCTGATTTTTGTTAACGTTTAAAGAAAAAGTAATTTTAAACTGTATACTAGCTATTATTCAATGTTGGAATCACTATGACATTTTATTTCCTCTCGTATATTAAAAATTACATCTACTTTAAAATTACATATTTAAATTATCAATTTCATAATAATTAATCTTTCAAACATTGTATTAATAATGTAAATTCATCTTCACTAACTGAATCTAATTGAAAAATAAACAAACTAAACAAAATATTAAAATAATGAATTTTAATTGTTAAGTAAAGAATACATACTTACATAGAAATCTAATATTTAAAAAACAATAAAAACAATAAAATTAACATTTAACGTACTATTAACGTGTATTGAAAAATTGATTTTAAAAAATTAATATCATTAATTTCTCTTATAATACGAGTTAAAACATAGTCGATTCTTTTAACACTTATCACTTATTGATTCAATATATTTTTTGTAAATTCAAAATATGCAAACTCTCTCTCAAAAAAAATATCAAATCTCTGTGCATTTGACAACTAACAATTTTTCTCATCATCTATTTCATATCACATTAAAATACACACCAAAACATTTTTAAGGGTTTATCTTACAACAAATTTTAATTAAAAATAAAAATTTTATTAATTAATATGTAATTATGTATATTTCTCTCTATCTCTATAATCTGTTTATATATCCTTGAATACAGCAATTAATTAAATACTCATCGTTGGATATCAATCTTCATCTATGTCACATACTATTCCCTAGTGCCGAGGTTAGGTAGGGAATATCTACAGCTTAACATCCATTTCAAACGATAACGTTTAGAGAATGGTATTTAGGTATTTAGACCCTGAAATTTCCCGCGCCGGCTTAGGAAATGGTGTGATTGCTTGCAACATTATTTTTTTAAATTTCGCTGCATGATTTTACCATGAATCAAAACCGTTAAGACGGCTGTATATGTACAATTCACTAGATAAAATTTTACCGATTAGCACTATTTCCGTCTGCGCAATTAGTGGAAACTAATTGAATAATACAATAAATATGCATCTTTAACAAGTAGCGTTCATGGTGCGAGAGGGCACTACCGTATAAAGATTTTAATGCGCTTTCTCATTAAACAAATATATAATAAATTAATTTTTTAACTTGTGAAATATAATAAAATAATCTTTAAATAAACAAGTTAATAAAACGTTTAATAATAATGTTTTTATTGAGCTTTCAACGTTTGGTACACGTCTTCGGTTCGTCAGAATAATTTAATATAATGTAATGTTTACAAGTTTATATGGAAACCGATTGATAACGTATTGTCATTTGAACAATCTATGAATTAAAGAAATTCGTTAAAGAACATCCCGAATTACTAATAATAAGAGCCGACAAAGGGAATACCACTGTTATCATGGAGAAAAGCGACTATGAGAAGAAAATGGATATTTTGGTCAACGACAATACCACCTACAAGGTCTTAAAGAAAGATCCGACGAACAACCTACAGATAAAAAATAACCAACTTATATCCGACTGGGTTAGGAACGATTATATTGATAAATCTACCTCCATAAGACTCAAAATGAATAGTGCATTACCACCGAGAATATACGGACTACCTAAAATACACAAAGAAGGAACACCTCTCCGGCCTATTGTCGCAAGCATGAAGTCACCTACGTATAAATTGTCAAAGTATTTATCAAAAATAATTACAAACATTTTGGGTAAGAGTAAATACTACACCAAGGACTCATGGACGTTTATAGAAGATATAAAAAAACCAAACCGTACCTGATAAATATGTACTAATCTCACTTGACGTTAAATCTCTCTTCACGAATATTCCTATTGATTTGGCAATCAAAGCAGTTGATGAAAAATGGGACGAAATCAAGAACCACACAAGTATACCCAAAGAAAAATTTCTAAATGCGCTAAAACTATGCCTGGAAACTACATACTTCCAATATAATGACAAACTATATCAACAGATTTTCGGTACAGCAATGGGAAGTCCAATATCAGCTACGATCTCTAATCTGGTAATGGAAATTTTAGAAGAAAACCGTATATCAACACTTCCATTTCAACTACCATTCTTTAAACGCTATGTAGATGATATTATAACAGCAATTCCAGAAGGTAACGAAGATTTAATTATCAGACATTTTAATGAATTTCATCCACGACTCCAGTTCACTATCGAAAAAGAAGAACAAAATAAAATAACTTTCCTGGACATACAGTTAATACGTGAAAATAACTGCCTTAAATACAAGTGGACCCAAAAACAGACATGGTCAGGAAGATATCTTAATTTTAACTCTTACCATAACAAAGCCAGATAATAAGCACGGCCATAGGCCTCGTGGATAGATCTCTTAAATTAACCCATGGAGACTACAGAAAGCAAACTCTTAAAATAGCTAAAGAGACTCTGTTTAAAAATGGTTTTCCCGAACCCTTGGTTAAGAAAATTATTAAAGATCGTGTGAACAAACTCTATAACGGTAACATTACCAAGAAAGAAACATCCAATTTTGCTGTTATGCCTTATGTCAAAGGACTAAGTGAAAAACTGAAGAGAATTTTAAGCAACCACGAAATCAAACTGACATTTAAATCAACCAATAACATCAAACAGCTGTATACGAAATTAAAAGATCCGGTTCCTACAGAGAAAAAATCTGATCTAATCTATAAAGTTGAATGCAAGAATTGTAACCTAGTATATATTGGACAAACGAATCAATGGCTGCACAAAAGAATGAGTGGTCATATCTCAAGTGTTCGCTGTAATAAACCGGACTCTACTGCCATTGCGAAACATATACTAGTCGATGGACATGATGCAGATTTTAAAAACGCAAAAATTATTAAGTCTGTTAATAATTATAAAGAAAAAATTCTTCACGAAATGATTAGCATCGAAAGAGAAAAGAATTCAATGAACAGAAAAACTGATATAGATGGTCTGAGCAATATATACAGCCATCTCCTCGTCTAATTACCATCACGTATTGGTGTTAAGTTTTTCCTACCTTGAAGGAAACTCACTGCAGGTTGTTTCTTATCACACAATCACATATTTTAGATCATAGATTGTTCAAATGACAATACGTTATCAATCGGTTTCCATATAAACTTGTAAACATTACATTATATTAAATTATTCTGACGAAGACGTGTACCAAACGTTGAAAGCTCAATAAAAACATTATTATTAAACGTTTTATTAACTTGTTTATTTCAAGATTATTTAATTAAACAAATATATAAGGTTTATTTCTTAATATATAGAGATATTAAAAAAAATTAATTTTAATAGTTTATATATTCATGGAAAGTCATTTGCGGGTTATTAGAATGTTAAATTAAAAAAATAAAAATGAAAATTTTTCTTTAAAAATTTGTTAATGACTTTCCATGAAACTAGACTTTTTTTCGAATCATTTACTTTAATCCGCATTAAATTCTAAGCATTAGTAAAAAAGCTAAATGAATATTCGTTAAAAGTTAGGTGTATAACCCTCTTAACTTTGCCTTGGTAGGTTAGCGTTTTATGCCATGCTAACTGAACACTACACCCAGGCTCGGACTGGGATCTGAAACCGACCCGGGCATTTTAGAGACTGTCGGGCCCCTACTTTCCACAAAAACGCTATATGTACTCTAACATATTTATTTCTTATAAAACGTGTAATGTTTCGAAATTCATGAAAAAGATATAGTTTTTTTGTTTGGCTTTTGTTTTTTAGATTTTTAGTTCTAATAGTGAAAGACATTTTTTATTAGTATTATTTTTTTACTTTGCCATTTTACAATACATCAAACAAAATGAAAAACAAATGCACCCACAAAAATACTGAACTGAATTGCATGCAAAATGAAAAGAATTACATATACTAACATGAAAAAGATATTACAATGTCATCACCACCTTGTATTTTGTCAACAATTGGACGACTTTATTACCATTATGTAGATATGCATTTCTTTCTTTTAAACACGGATGTCTTTATTTTATATTTAATCACGCACAAGTGATATTACATTATCGAGTGTAATAATGTTCACGTTACCGAGTAGCTATAGAAAACATTGGGTGTTCACAGGACCGAGATGTTCATAAATTCGAATGTTCACGTTATCTGAAGTCACTTTGTTTTGAAACTCGCGCACCTTTTTAAATTTTTATTATTCAAATGTTTACCAAATTTTTGTGTTTTTAGTGTTCGTGTTACAGTTATTAAATAAATTATATAATAAGTATTTTGCTGTTGTCTCAAAATTTTATTATTATTGTTTAATTGTAATTTTCTTTTTTTTAGTTTAACCGACCATACGGATTTCCAAAGTTTTATTAAAAGTTATGGGTATCATTTTTACTTTCCGACCCACAGCAGTTGGCTTATAGATGAGCCAAAGCAAACAAATTTTGTAAAAGTTGTTACACGACAATATGTATATACTTGTGAGAAATTAACAAACATATCCTTAATTTAAATTTTAATTTTAATTTAAGTATAAAAAAAATTGTTTTGGCTCAGAATATTTTTTTTTCCTACAGTAAAAAGTAAAATCATTTCACTTCAGAAAAATTAATTTAAAAACATATTATTTTTATATTATATTAATTATAATATGTAAATTATTAACTTCTAAAATATTAAATTAAAACGTATTTAAACTGAACAAGTTAATTAAATACCCTCACGTATTTATTGGTGTTAAGTTTTCCTACCTTGACGGAAACTCACTGTAGGTTGTTGCTTAACTCATAATCACATACTCTTTGACATAAAAAGCATGTTTTAATATTTTTAGATCATAAATCGTTCAGATGACAATACGTTCTATTTATTTCGGTTTCCATATAAACACCATTATAAACATTGTATAAATAAATTCTGATGGTAGCTATAACTTTCACAGAAAGCTCAATAATAATATAAAATATTAATGTTTAATTAACTTGTTCAGTTTAAAAACTCTTTACTTTATTCTTATATTATTATGTTAAAAAATGAAGTAATCGATATCACGGAAAGAGACACGATTAATGTAATTTTAGACGAACAAATTGTAATTAGAGCTATTAAATGCGTATTTGCCCTTTATTAATCGGTTTAAATTGGTTTCATTGAAAGATAACCATTGGTGATTTTGCTATTAGCACAATTTTAATATTTCAACAAATTAAAATTGTTCAACCAATTAAAAATAATTACAACCTGTATTATATAACTTAGATTGACATCAAACAAATTAGCATTTAGCGAATAACATATTCTTTTAATATTATATTTAACTCTTATGTTTACTCTAATTTAGCTCTGAAGTTTATAACATTTTTGAGTTGTTTAAATTATTATATAAAAGAAACTTAAATTGATATTATTATTTACACACCTGAGCGTTTTCCTAATTGTTGTTCTGCCATTTCAGTTAAAGGTTTAAAATTTTTGAAAATTTACCTTGATGTCACTTGGAAATATAAAATTTCATATTAGTTGCACATTGCCGAACTATTTATAAATATTAACTAATCAGGTATAACCTAATCAGACAAAATTAAAATTATTTTTTTGATTAAACTAATGTACCGAAAATCAAAAATAGCTTTAAGTAAATGTGTTCGCTGGCAAGGCAAGCAAAGTATCTACTGTCGTTTAAATAATGTTCGAATGTAGTAATAGTTCAAGGTAGTTTAACTACGACACGCAAAATTATTTAATCCGGATATGGCAAACAATGTTTTTGTCAAGTTTCTACTGTAGCTAAATTTTGATATTAGATATTTAAATAAAATTGTTTAAAAAAATGTCAACAATCCGTTAAAATTAACCGATGATTTCTATTCAGCTTGTTAGTATAATCAGTAAACATACTTATGTTATTCTATTGGTTAGTTAAATTTAACACCTTATTAAAAGTTTTATGAAATTGTGTGTTTGATATTAGAAATAAAAATTTTTCAATATCTTCCTCTATAATCTATTCAATTTTATAACAAAAAATTAATTACAATAATTTGATATGGTTATTCATCAACTCCAGCCCAAAATTTTAGGCCAAACCTTTTAATATTACAGTAAAGTCTTAAAGTTAAATAATATAAAATTTCAATTAACGATGTAAACGAAAATCCACAAAATAATCCTAGAAGACCACCACAATTGGCCAAAAAATCTAATTGGCCATACAGTTCGTGTCTTTCGGACGTCATAAACTGCAAGTCTTGATAATAAATTGATAAAGTTGACAAACGACTTCTAAATAGAAATAAATGTAGAAAACTACTAAAAGTGTTATTATAAACTTACGTTTTCGCTAAATTGTCCTTTATGTACGATTTACTTCTTATCGATTTTTTCCATTCCCAATCTATTTGAGACGTTTGATATTCGAATTCCATTAAGGTGCACCCTGGTAGGCAACTACAAACAGTACTGGGTAAGTCGGTCTTATTTATTACTTCTTGATACAAGAAGTTAACTACAACAATTATTAAAAAAATGTTTACTTAAAAACTCTTATTTGCTTAAAAACAAACCTTTCGCATTCTTTATACAGTTTCTACTTCCTGCTCCACATATTGTGTTAATGTCATCTTAAAAAAAAGATTCTTATAACATTTTTTATCCAGTTCAAAACTTTCAAAATACTTGCCTGCCATATAAAATGGTGTGCAATTGCAAACCTTAATTGTATAATTCTTCAAGCACTCAGATAAACAATTATTCTGGGTATATACCAAATAATTTTGTAGAAGCTTTTCTCCTTTTAAGTAACACTTTCTGTTTTTTGGCAAATAAGAAGTCAGTTCGTCGGATGTTGATATAATTTTTGGGCTGATATTAACAACGACAGCTTGATCGAGAGGAACACGAAAATATTTATCCATCTCTGGTTCTTCGGCTGGATGATGCAAAGTGACCTATCACATGAAAGTTTAGGTCATTAATTTGTATTTATATACGTGTTTAATAAGTTAGATAACCTTAAATCCTTGCAAATTAGTGCACGTGTAATCCAGTTCTTCGTTATTAACATGTAACACTATTTCGAAGCCTCCATCTACACCAGAAAGCAAAGTTCGTCTTGGATAAGTATTTAGACCAGCATTATCTGGATACCCACTCTCTAAAGACCACTTTTGGGATTTTTGAATATTTGCATTGCGGTTTTGGAAATCATTACTGAAATACACAATTTATTTGTTTTAAAATTTTACTGATTTATATTTACCCTGGCTTGATGTATATTTCATCATGGTGAAGATTGTTAAATGTACGGCACCATCCTTGACTTGTTAAAGTATATGACAATATTTTGCTGCAGTTATAGTGTTCTCCTAACCATTTACAACGTTTTGGTTGCAATTCAGCAAATGCCTTAAATTGCAAGTAAATAATTTACTAATTATTAATTCGGATGTTAATTTTACATTTAAAAATGATTTATAGTCACTTTTATCCATAAACTTAGTTTTGTTGATATCTAGGAATTCTAATTTGGAGTTACAAATATTGGAGAAAAGTTGAAAATATTTCGTTCTGAAAGTAATCTTTAAATTTTTCAGCACTAGAAATTTAAACATGAAATAGGTACTCATCCTCAGTTATGTTTTGATGTTCAAGGTATTTGAGATAAACATCTGAATAATTAAATACTGATGGGTTTGCACTTGATTCCATACAGACAGTTACAGCTGGAAACGGAATTTTCCAAATCGCTGTTTCGGTCATTGCAAATGTAACTACGACAGGTGATGTTATCCATTTATAGTAAGTTTTATAAATCAAAAAAGTGGAACAAAGAATTGTCATGCATATTACTATCAACCACCATATCCTTAAAATAGAGATCTAAGTATAGCTAAATGCAGAATTCTCCATCTATTTACTTTTCTATGGGTATTCGTTTTCGTTCTCCAATAAATTTAAAGCCGTGTATACTGGTATTGTCGCAAAAGTTATAAAAATACCATAAAACATTATTAAAACAAGTTGAACTGAAGTTATATCCCATTCTGGATGCTTTCTGATGTTGCAAATTTTCTTTATGTAGTGAAGGAGATACATTTTCTAAACTTAATAACGGAATTTCCTTACATGTTGTATTTTCGTCATCAATTGAAGAATCTTTAAAACAGATATTTTTTTAAACTTATTTTCTATTATTATGAAGTACATTTATTTACGATTTTATTTAAGTTATATCTATTTGGAACTGCTATGAAACCTATTTGCTTATATAATAAAATAAATCATGGCAGCAATGTGGTACATTAGTTTTACTTATCTAAACAATTTTACTTTTTACAATTATTTTTAGTTTAGTGGTCTTAAATTTTGTTAGAAAAAGTGAGTAAGTATATTGTTTTATGTCTTGATTAGCGTGTTTTGGCCTATCGAAATTTATCAGTAATTGGCAATCGAACAAAAGATTTTATTTACTAAACAAAATTTAGATAGATCCCAAGAAGTTGATAAAAATGTTAGCTTATAAAATATATTAAAAGAAATATTATAGAAATTCTTAGATTTGATTATAAACGACATAAACAAGTCAAAAGATTAATAAATAGAAAAATGATAAATAAAAAATGAAATTTTTAAGTATTTATAGTGGTATATTTTAGTAATATGCAATGTATAAATAATTAAACCAAACAAATGTTAAAATAATAAATTTTAACTGTTCAGTAAAGAATACATACTTACATAATACTTATACTTACATACACTACCGACAGAAAGTTTAAGGCAGGTAGATAAAATGTTTGGAAACTATATATTTATTTGGAATAATGTATAATAATATTTTAAGTCATTTCTTAAGTCATTGCTAATAACAAATCATGCGTTGTTTATATTTTTGATTCACAAAAATTAATTTTCTGATTATTGACAAATTACAACTGATTTTTTTAAATAAAACTTAAATTATCTTAAATAACTTTATTAATTATGTATTTTCAAAGAATGTTTGGAAAAAAAGTTTGAGAATTGTAATTTAAATGTCAGTATATATAAGATGATACAAAAAATATTAAAAGACAATATAAAACTAAAATAAAATTAATAACCCGAGTAAAGACTCAAGCTCTAACGTCAAGTAGGTAAATCTTTTAAAATAATTTTTTTATTCCAGAATTCCCTAAAGAAGAAATTTCATCTCAAATATTTAACGCTGTACAGAATTGCTAAAAAATCATACAATCATAGTACTAATTAATTACGTATACATGATGTATAGGTAATTTAATTATTAGCATACCACTATAATACAGGGTGACCCAGACCACCCGTATCAGTACTTTTTTTCAAAAACGGTAAGTCGTAGAGAGTTGGTCTAAAAAAATTTATTACAAAAGCCCTAATGACGAATCTAATGATGATATTACTATTTCCGGGAAAAGTCGGCATCCAGAGTAGTTTGCTCCAGAAAGTCCAGAAATCTAGAATTTTAAATAGCACCATATGTCAAAAGTAGTATCGTTGGAAAGCTCTTTAAAAAATAAGCAAGTTTTGTAGGAAAAATTTTTTTATTACTCCTACCCGGTTTAAGTTATATCCGACTTAAGTTATTAAATTTGAATTTCTTATAACGAACTTAACTTTAAAAGTCAGCATTTGAAATCTAGCTACCGCGTTAGAGCAATGTCACAAGTGTTCAAAATGTCTTCCATTTACTTCTAAACATTGTTGAGCTCTTTTGGTTATACTATTAGTGGCTCTAAGTACTTCTTCAGTGTTTAATGATTGACAGACATTGCAAATTCTGAGCTTATAAAAAATTGAAATTTAATAACTTAAGTCGGAGATAACTTAAACGGAGTGGGAGTAATAAAAAAATTTTTCCTACAAAACTTGCTTATTTTTTAAAGAGCTTTCCAACGATACTACTTTCGACATATAATACCATTTAAAATTCTGGATTTCTGGACTTTCTGGAGCAAACTACTTTGGATGCCGACTTTTCCCGGAAATAATAATATCACCATTAGATTCGTTATTAGGGCTTTTGTAATAAATTTTTTTAGCCCAACTCTCTACGACTTACCGCTTTTGAAAAAAAGTACTGATACGGGTGGCCTGGGTCACCCAGTATATAAAAAATCACCCACGCACATGACTGGTGATATTTTCTCTCAAAATTCAAATATTTTGCTCCTTTTGACAGATTTATGATTAAGCATTGGTTTGGTATTATTAAAAACTGTAGAAAGCAAACAATTAAATCAAATTCATTACCCATGACTATTTTCTTATATTCAAGTATTATATAATGTTACAATTATTTGTCTTTCAAACTAATAATATTGTTATTTAAATAAAAACTTAAATTTATTTTTGATTTATTTTTCTATTTATTTTTTAATTACCATGTTTATTACAATCAAAATAAAAAAGAAAGTAAGGTATGCCTACGTGAAGTTGAATATTAAGCAAATAAAGAAATCTAGATGCAATAATACTATAACTATCAAGGTATTAGGTCTAAATTAATCTTTAATAAATAATATTTCTGACACTCACATTTAAAACAAACACCTAACTTTGCAGGATTGCTTTAAAAATAATAATCATTAAATGAAATACTAGAAATTAAAATATTTTTGGCACTCTATTATAAATAGTTTGATGTTGGCGATTTGGAGGTAATTAATAATGCGGCTCTACACATTAGGAATTTCTTTGTAACGTGTTTTTAATTTAGACCTAATTCTTTAACAATAATTTTATTAAACAAATTCAACTAGAATTTAATAAGTTTGAATTTTTGAATTTAAATTTTAACACTCTAATATTTGGAACTAAAAGTGATGGGCTTATAGAGCTGGTTACAACATATAAATAATTCTTAATATTTATTTACAATTCTACACAATCTTCGTACAATTTTATGCAAATATTTTTTTATAGTAAATTAATGAATATATCCTATTTTATTGTTAATTAATTAAGAATTACAACTTACCAACAGCACTTGACATGGTTCTATCCATACTTATTTTAATCTTATTTTACCTTTCAATTAACAAGAAAACACAATTTCTACACCAGATCTCTGAACACATGCGCTTTATACAGAAAAAAAGTAAATATTAACATTAAGTGCGTAGCAAATTTACACAAAAATTTTCTAGAACAAACATTTTAAATTTATTAAAAAATTACAGAACTATTTATTTAACATAAACAAACTATTAATAATTTTATTGAATCGTAATTCAGTTATTATCACTTCTTTTTATCGTTAGTTAATTCTCCAGATCCAGACCAAATTTTACAACCAAATTTAGAAATATTACTATATAATCTAAGTGTTAAATAATAAATAATTTCCATTAAAGAAATAAATGAAAATCCACAACACAATCCTAATAGTCCTCCACAATTACCTAAAAAGTCTACTGGTCCATATAATTCATTTCTTTCCGATGTCATGAATTGTAAATCTTTAAAATATACTACAAGTCTTGACTTGTGCCTTCTAAAAAAATCCATTAAATATTGCTGGTATTAATACAATTAATTTAAATTTACGTCATATCATCGAAATCAGAATCATTTGTATCGGACTTTAGTAATTCCACTCTTCTCCAATTCCAGTCGGTTTGGGAAGTTTCGACATCATATTCAAGAGATGTGCAACTAGGTAAACAATTGCAAGGCTCTTCCATTTCTTTCTCTTCTTTATCTAATTTCAAACTTACTTCTTCTTGAAGAAAATCAACTAAAAATTTAAATTAAAAACAAGATGTAATTAATTTGTTATTGATTCACCTTTAGCTTTATTTACACATTCTTTACTTCCTGCACCGCATATAATTTCGTCCACTAGAAAAAAAAATTAACCTTTGAAAAATTTAAATATAATATATAATTATGTAAATTAATAAAATACCTGCTAAATAAAATAATGAACACCCGCATTTTGCAAAGGTAAAATTTGCTAGACAATCAAATAAGCAGTTCTGTTGAGTATAAATATTATACAGAGAAAGCGTCTTTTCTCCTGGCATATAACACTGCCTATCTATGGCATTATAAGATTTAATTTTTTCTGATGTAGTTATCATTCTTGGTTTTATAGCTGCTAAAACAACCTGATTTAAAGGAACTTGAAAATATTTATTCATGTCTGGATCTTCAGCTGGGTGATGGAGGGCCACCTATTAAAGATAAATTTTTTATCGTGCACAATTTTTGGCATGCTAGATAGAAATTTTCCTAATATAACTCCTTTAATTTAATAGTATAATGGCATTTTCTATTAATAGTAAAACTTTTTCCGGGCCAGATAAATAGAGTGATTAAATATTTTTTTTTATGGCATTGGCATTTGTGCCGTTTATGGTCTATTCATTGTCTAGACTTTTTCCTACAAGTAGGTACGGAATAAACGCATTAGGACGTTATTTAAAAATAGTTTTATCACTTCAAAAAACTTTAAATAATTAATAAATTAGGATGTATTGTCTTATTTTTGTTTATCGCTATCTTTGTGGTGATTTTTATCAAAATTTTAAACTTTTTAATTTTTTTTGTTGAATATGCCAATATTATGTTTAATCTCACACATTTGTACAAAAAAAATAACACTTTTTTATACTAGTTGTACAAATAACTAATAATGTCACCTTAAAGCCTTGCAAATCAGAACATAGGTAATCTAAATCTTTCTCGTATATAGGAAAGTCAATTTGGAATCCTCCATTGACTCCTGTAATCATAGTCCTGCGTGGGTATGCATTCAATCCAGCATTAGGAGGATAACCTTCTTCTAACGACCATGATTTAACTTTAGTGGTATTTGACGAGCTATTTTTGTATATACCCGTCTCACTACCAAAAAGAATAAAAAATAAATAATAAAAGTGTATTATACTCGTACATCATGTAAACTTACTCTAATGTATTAAAGAGCTCTTCATAAGGTAGTAAATTAAATGTCTTGCAAAATCCTTCTTGCGTTCCAAGCTCTACTAATGTATCATTATAACAGTCAATTTCATTGTCTAGCCATTTACAATTTTCTACTTCTATATATGCAAAATTCTATAAAAAATTAGAAAAAGCGTGGTATATAATTATATATGTATTCGTCTTATTTTAAGTAAGTATTAAAATGAACTAGTTTTATGACTCTAACTGCTATTTTGCTACTTGAATTATTGCTATTTATTAACAAACAATGTAAGAGTAGATGTTATATTATTAAAACGTTTAGATTTAAATTTTCTTTGCGTAAAATAGAGCATTTTTAGCTTTAGTTTGAGATATCACAAAAGGCACATTATAATTTTGTAGGGGCCATTTAAAAAAGAAAAACACTGTAAAATTTGTAATGTTTTTTACATATTATTTCAAAAGGTATACGATTTAAAAATGTTCTCTCCAAATTTCAGAAAAAAATTCGTAAAATTGGCAGAGTTATAGCGTTCTATTGCGGCTGAATTGTATTTATTTGATTGATCAATCAATTGAGCTGGTTGAAGCAGCTTAAAAATATTTTATTTAAAATTTATTTTTCAGCAGTCTGCCATTTTGCTATTTTTCTTAATATCAATTTTTTTTCCATTAAACCATAGTTATAGGTACATGTATACTTTGTAAATATTTTTGATATTTTTATTTCAGACGAACTAGCTGGCCGAATTGCTGTCAATCAGGCAGTCATATTTTTTATTAGTGATAATTTTTGGGTCTTGCACACCCGGTATATGTGCTACAAATGATCCAAAAAAATTTTCAGTTGTATCATCATTATGGTATTGATAAATCAATAAAATGTGCTGAATATTTAGAAAAAGATCCGTTGTGTACTTTTCCCCATGAAAAATTTTATTAAATTAAATTTTATTTAATTTATTTACATTATTAATTTTTTCGAGCTGTTACAGTGTTTTCCTCCCTTAAGTTTCATATGTTGGATTAGATAAAGAGGTGAATCGTAGTTCTTTTTCGTAGTCCGTAATCGTAGTCCTAAAAAAGTTTATTTTACATATTTTGAATATTTTTAAGTTTAAGATGAATCGTTTTCAAATTCTTCTTCTATTCAAACGTGATCAAGAAGACAAACTGGTAAGTCACTATCATTTTACGATCTAATAACACAATGAACCTAAATACATCCCACTATTATTTATCCCACTCCTCGGGTGAGTGAGCTACACCAAAACAACGTTCTGAACAATTTCAAAATGAAAATGATATTACTGAAGAATTTGCTAAATAAAAATTTACTTACCTCGATGAACTTTTGCCGATCATCGTCGGTAATAAATTGTGTTTCGGTAGTATTAATAAAATCTAAATTTTCATTACATACTAAAGAATATAAATTGAAGTAATAGTCTCTAAAAAATTAATCTTAATAAAATTTCTTTTATAGTTTTGTTAAGTTTTAATCCATCTTACTCATCTTCTGTTGTGTTCAAATTATTGGAATACTTTAAATAGACATCCGTGTAATTAAAGACTAAGGGATCTGCGTTAAGTTCTGGACAAATTGTAACAGCAGGAAATGGTATTTCCCAAATTGGTGTTTCAGTCATTGCAAATGTAACCACAATTGGCGAAGATGCCCATTGCTTGTAAGTTCTATAGATTAAATATGTGGATGAACCCATAGCTCCGATTAATACAAAAGACCAGAAAATTCTGTAATCAAAGATTTAATTCTAAAATTTAAATTTGTTAATTAATTTATATTACTTTTCGAAAAAGTTTCGATTTCGTTCACCTATAAACTTAAAACCATGTATGCTGGTATTCTCACAAAAATTGCTGAAGTATAAAATCGCATTATGAAAATAAGTTCGTCTATTCTTCTTTTTTTTATCGGTTGTAGGTTTCCAATTGTATGGTTTCATAAAATCAGTATCCTCCATCATGTGAAACCTTTTTTTAGGTACTAAATATTAGCAAGTTCTAAAATACAATAATAAAATTGGTAACATAAATATTGTTTTTTTAATTACTCGTTTCGAAAAAATTCGCCTTAAATCAATTACGACTCAAAACCATCAAAACTATACAAAATTAAGTACAAAAAAACATACATAAATACTTTCTCATATTAAATTTCGGCGTCAAGCACGCGAAACAATATTCGAAGTAAAGACACGCCAAGGCTTTTTAAGTTATTTGAAGGACTTAGAATGATCAAAGAGCACCGATAACCAATAAAGTGAGTTTGAAACAATCCATCGACAACGCGACATCCGAAATGAGCCCAAGATAAGAGGTTGTAGTGCTGTGATGAGGTTTAAAACCAAACTTTTTACAATCTTTACTAGAGGGCAATAAAAAAACTAATTAAGTGAAGATGATCAAAATCTGAAAATAAAGAAAGCTTAGAAATAAATCTCCCACACATTAAGATATTCAAATAGTTTAAACATGACAATTGTATTGCATTATGAGATTCCAAATTTTAACCAGTGGCGATGTTGGAATTGCCGATTTTCAAAGACAACTCAGATACGCACTGCAAGCACATCAGTAAATTAGCAGATGGGTTAAAAAGGCAGTAGTAATAGTGTTGACACTTCAATATTTACTACACATATCACAAAGATACCATTCAAAAAACTGCACTTTGGAATTACATTCAGTTTCATTCGCAAGGTTTTATAACAAAAGTACAATTTGCACGTATATTTTTTACAAAAAAAAAGCAAAATTGTATGATTTTGTCTCGAAATATCATAATAGTTTTTGTAATCCTCTTGTAACTGAAGATTTAAACATCTACAGTTGCTCTACTATGTACCAGACAAGGTGCGACTGTAAATATAATTTAGTGATCAAATGAACTTGCCTTGAACGAAGTTTGATTATAATTATTATATAAAGCATCTCGTCGAAATAGAGCACACCCAGCCCTACCCCATAATTATTCCGTAGAAATTTCAACAATAAATACAGTAAAGCCTCGATAATTCGAATCAATTGCAACCAGAGTCTATCCGGATTATCGAAAGTCCGCATTATCGAAAAGAATCAAAAAAGAACCGTTTGTTTCTTTAAACAGACAACTTTAATAATGGAAACTGGCTAAAACCATTAATTAATATGAACTTATAAGTATTTTAATAGTATAGTTTTACAAACAATAAGCTAGGTTAGATTAGGTCGCGGGTATACCTCAAGAAAGAGTAAATTAGAGAAGTTATAAAAAGATCACTTTTTTGTAGTTTTAATAATTACTATTGAATTGCATTTATCGAAATTAATATTTATCAAATAGAATAAAAATAAAATTTATTTTAAATAAGTGACACACCCAAAAGTGTTGCCACTGCTGTAAGTATAAACGTAAAAGTTATATTATCATATTAAGACGAAATTACAAAATTGTTCATAGTAATAAGAAATTTAAATGTCGTGCTTACGATTAGCTGTTAATACATAGTATACAAACAAATTATAAATAGAGGTACATGATGGCCCATACCACTGGCGAATAACTACGCAAAATTTAAGTATGAAAGCGTACATGCATGGATATTTTAAATTCATTAGGGAGTTTTTAATGTATTAAAAATAATCATGCTAGATAACCGTTCATTATTCGCCTTGAATTACTGAAAGTTAACAATAGTAATAATTTATCCGCTCTTGACTAAAATTTTGTAATGAATCATCTCGTTTAAACAGGTATCAATGACAAACGAATTTCTTATTTAATTACCAATTTTTATACAATTAATCCAGTCATGTTACTTCCGTAATTTAACAGTATTTCTTTTTATAACTGTTTGTTCGATAATACTATGTTATTTTTAGCAAAACCATCGTCAATCTAACAAAAAGTATGTATACCTCAAGATATAGTAAGTGTCAATTTGAAGGAAATATCTAATTAAATCTAATTTTTATACCTATAACTTTTTAAACCTTTATAACCTAGGTATAACATTTATACCTAGCTGCTATCTGATCTGGAGGTCAGATTAGAGTAGAAGTAAAAAATACAAGACCATCTGCTACATTTTACTATTTTGATTTGTAATTTATAATTCTTACATCCTGTTAAATAAAAACATGCGTTTGTTAAAAATAATGTATCAATTTCAAAACAAGTTTCATCAACTACCATTACTTTCTCAGTTTTATTTTCAATTGTTTTATACTCTTAGGTACTGGTGGAAAATAATTTTTCTGAACCAGTTAACTTTTAAATTTTGTGTCTTAATATTATCGCTTTAATTTTTACATGTTATTGTTTAATGAATTTTGTTATTGCTATTCAACTTAAGAATATTTAACAAATTAAATGTAGTTAAAATATGCCAATTCAATCATTTCAAAATTAAATAAATTAAAGTTAAATTTAAAGGATTGTAACATAATTTACTATTAAATTATTGTACCTACTTGATGAATTAGTCTTTGTATATTCAATATTGTTAGACAATTGATATATTTAAAAAAACGTTTTGTTTGCTTACAAATATTATATCATCTTTCTTACTAACTACAAACTAGTACAGTAAACCAGTGTGGGCCTTTTAATTTTAAATCATCGACATAATTTATTCCACAGACAGACTAGGTTGAAAGGTTATCGTTATTTTTTATCATGCAATTTTATTTATTCGGATTTCTTATATTAGGTATTTTGGAATTATCATAAGATACCAATTTCTGCTAGTTAGTATACTTAAGGCGTTGTTTGCTTCACTGTGTAGCTGCAATGCAAGATGAACTTTGGAATACTTTAGATTTCATCGCAGCTTATCGTCGAAGTTCATCTGTTGTGAACTTTTACCAGTAAAAGATTTTGATTTTCTTGAACAACTATTATAACATTTGAAAATTTTTAGTTATTGGATAATGAGAAATTTGGGGATCACTTGATATGTTTTGGTACGACCACAAATTTTAAATTTGGAAATTGTTTTCCTGTGTAAATTGAAGTAGTATGTATTTTATGTATTTTATCTTTACTTTCCAGAAAAAAGAAAAACCAACGATGACTTTTAGTGCGTTTGAATAATCACGACAAATGTTTTAGTGACGGTTGTCGCCCCTTTTTACCTTGGTAAAATTCGTGGAGCATAAAATGACAAATATGATTATCTTCAACAATTAACATTCATTTTGTATAACAAGCTTGAATTAAATTGCTATTACAGCTTTGAAAGACAAACCTATTAGAAAAACTCATATTGGGAAGCGGACAACTTACACATATACACCTATACGCTCTTAAATTTTCGTGTTCCTTGATTACATAAGAATTTGATAATGTTGGTAATTACAGCGCAATCGACTAAGTGCAGATAATAATCTAACTTATGTAGTCTTTAGTACAAACGTACAACCCTGGCCAAGGTTGAAAATTAGTAAATTGTAATAAAAGCATTCTAATTATATTTAATAGTAATTTTATGTTTAATTTCTTGTCTTCAAATTACTATAATCGCTTAAAATTATCCTACGTTGAATTAGTATTCCTACTATTAAAGCAACTGTAAAAATAAGTTACGGTCAACCTTTTCACTGTCTAATGGAAAAATTAAAAAAGAAAATATATTAAAACTTATATTAAGTATACTACAAGGAACACCAGTTAAAAAAATATAAAATTTCATTCCATTCAGGTATGAACATTATTTAGCACTTTTGATTTCCAAAAGTAAACTATTTATACAAAAAATCATCGTCATCGTTCTCTTCAATTAGTTCCTCAGCCCCAGACCATAATTTACATCCAAATTTATGCACATTACTTATCAATCTGAGTGTTAAGTAATAAATTATTTCCATTAAGGAAGTAAACGAAAAACCACAACACAAGCCTAGCAATCCTCCGCAATTAGCTAGAAAGTCTATTGTGCCATATAATTCATGTCTTTCAGAAGTCATAAATTGTAAATCTTTGTAGTATACCAAAAGTCGTGATTTGTGCATTCTAAGACAGAAAACTAAAAAAATGTATGCCACAAAAAAATTGATCTTACTTTTTAAAATTTTCTGTGTCAATATCAGATTTTTTCGGATATAGTTCGTATATTTTTTTCCAATTCCAATCAGTTTGAGAAGTTTCTGCATCAAATTCAATTGATGTACATCCAGGTAAACAATTACATTCATCGCTTATTTCACCTTTTTTATTTTGCATTTTAGCGTTTACTTCCCTCTGAAGGAACTCAACTAAAATAAAGATTAACAATTATCCTTATTTTATACGAAGCAATTAAATTAAATTTCTAACTTTTTGCTTTATTGGTACATCTTTTACTTCCGGCACCACATGTAGGATTGTTTGCTAAAATTTTATAACAAATAAAAACATAATTGCTACCTGCATAAGTATACAAAATTACTTGGATTATAAAATGGGCTGCAGCCACATTTAGATAAGGTAAAATTTACCATACATTCGGTTAAGCAATTTTGCTGAGAGTAATACTTATAGGTAGACAATACTTTCTCTCCAGGCACATAGCACTGTCTGTCTTCTGCGCTGTAAGATTTAATTTCGTCTGTTGTGGTTATCATGCTAGGCCTAATACCCGCAACAACAACCTGATCTAATGGAACTCGAAAATATTTATCCATATCAGGTTCTTCGGCTGGATGATGCAATGCTACCTACGATATAAAATCATTTTTAATTTGCAAGTAGGCCAATTTAAAATTTTACCTTATATCCTTGTAAATCGGTACATAAATAATCTAAGTCGTCTTCGTTCACTTCGAAATCAATTTGTAATCCACCATTAACTCCTGAAATCATTGTTCGCCGAGGAAATGCATCCAGCCCAGTATTGCTTGGATAACCGCCTTCCAACGACCAAGATTTTAATTTAGTGTTTTTTATTGTGCTGTTTCGGTATATTTCGCTAAAATAAAGACAAGTAGTGTTAGATAATACTAATATATTTCTATTCATACATACTCGGCCTCTCGGTATACATCATCATATGTTAACATATTGAAGGTGCGACACCATCCTTCATTTGTTGCAACATCTTGTAGCGAATCTTCACAATCAATCTTATCTCCTAACCACTTACAATTTACAAGTCCTGAAGAAGCAAAACTCTAAAATGCACATATATGTGTGATGAAACAAATGCAAGAATATTTATAATCAAATAATTACTGATATGAATACGAAGTACTGGAAGTCGGAAATATATTTTGTATCGTTTTCATTAATAAATTCCAATTTTTCATTGCAAACTAATGAGAATAATTGAAAGAATTCGTCCCTAAAAATATAAAAAATATTACATGCCATTAACTGTTAATCAAGCTGCTTCACTCTTCATCTGTTGTATTAATCTTATTCCAATATTTAAGATACACGTCCGTATAATTAAAAGTTGATGAATTTGCATTGGTTTCTGGACAAATTGTAACAGCAGGAAATGGAATTTTCCATATTGGAGTTTCAGTCATTGCAAATGTGACTACTATAGGTGAGGCAACCCATTTAGAATAGGCGTTATAAATCAAAAACCCAGATCCAATAATTGCTGAGTTTATAATCAGAAACCAATATAATCTAAAATTATAATATAGCATCGAAATTGAAACGAGAGAGAAAAAAAATCGTTACTTCTCGAAAACGTTACGTTTTAATTCGCCGATAAACTTGAATCCATGTATACTGGTATTATCACAAAAGTTGCAGAAGTATGAAGTAGCGTTTTTACAACAAGATGGAGGTTTTTTTCTTCTTCCTCTATTGGCTTCTTGAGATTTTACCTTCACCTTATGGGATTCTGTAAAAGGAGTTTCTTCCATCCTTTACAGTTGTAATACTATGTAAGTTCACTTTTATACTTCCATTAAAAGTGAAGTATTTTGAAGTTCTTGATTATCTGAAGAGCAAGATGTTATGTATAAAAAGTAATCATCACGTTGTCAATAAACAAAGTAGATTATTTAATTAGCGATGGTGAATGATGAGAATAACAGTAACAGCTTGTAATTTGTAATAATTTCAATGACTACAAATGTGAGGGTCGAAGTGTAATTCTATATTTTGTTTGGGACAGACGTCTTAGATGGTAAATAGAGCGAATTTCCCTATTTTTATTTAATTCGATAAGACTCTGAATCTTTTCTTGCTGGGCTATTGTTCGAAGGACCACTGCTTTTACACAATAAAACACTTGAAGTTCTATTATAGATTTAATTGTAATTATTAACTAAGTATAGAAATGTCAAATGTTGCTTAACCAACTCTTTGCAGGCGACTACCCTCGCTCGAGGCGACAGCTTAAGTCCGTGAGCGGCCTCCCACTCTTCATAATAATATTAAAATTTTAGGACGTAAAAAACGTTAAAACAAACACAATTTTAGGCTATAAAAATCATTGAAACAAGCTCAATAATTAAGAATTTAGGCATTTTAGGCAATAAATTTTTTATTATAAAAACTCACACTTATTATTTAAAAAACTACCAGAAATTTTCAAACATTAAATTTTGAATTAGGGTAGCAAACTACATATTGTTCTAAATTTTTTAAAGTTAAACATGTTCGTTTTTCTGTTAGTACGGATTTTTAAGCCGGAAATAAACGTTCTACGTCACATGAAGTTATAGGACAAAATTTAAACAAAGAACTCTAATTTCTGGATTAAGGTTGTCCGAATCGATAGCTTCACCATTCAGAATTTCGGCTAAATCGTGAATTTGCTTGGCTCCGGGATTTTTTGAAATTACTTGAGTGAATTAGAAGAGCTATTTTCACATCCGCGATTATTTTATATGACTCAGTAAGCGGCATACCAAGAGCTTCCACTTTTTTAATACTTTAGCTTAAAATCTTAAAGTGAGCATTGATTAGCCTATATCGTGTTTTACATTTTTTAAACAAAAATATTATTGGGTCAGCTCAACAGACTTGGCACAATTTTTATCGAACCCCATTACAACCTTAAATAATACTTTCAGCAATACAGATAATAAATTTATTATCATTTAGGCGTTTTAGGCATTAAAAATCTATTTTAGGTCACTAACATCGAGAATAGGCATTTAGGCAAATTAAACTAAGGCTCCAAATATTTAAAATCTCTTGAACGGCATTTCGATACAAATAATTTTGAATTGCCCAAATAAATGACAAAAAGGCAAATTGCCTAGAATCAGTGCTCTACTTATCATAAACATTAATAGCGACACAGAAACAAACAAAAAGGATTTCTATAATACTATAATTATTATTGTAACATGCATTTTGCATGTTACAATTATGTCCTCCGCTCGATATGTCTAATATCTAACTAAACACATTTTTCACTTGTTGATAAGATAAAAATTCCAATATATATTCACAGAGTCGAATAGTTGAACACGGTAGAATATCAAGAGCCCGTAAATTTGCAATTAAGAAATTCTTTCTGTGGATTCTTGAGGGTATTGAGATATTTTTTTAAGACCGATTAGTTCCCGTTATTTTGGAATCATCGTTTGGATGAATATTGGAATTATTGGGGTAGAGATAACATTCAGCTGTAGACGCCATTTTTGGAGAGTAATTTTAAAATTTTAATTTTGGAAAATATTCATTATTCTGGAGCTCGTTCCCGTCACTGCGAATCCCTACCGATGACAATCAATTATATGGAACAACATCGATTTAGTATCCGTATTATATATCGATCAGTGTGACTCAATCAGTAGCAAATATCATCTCGATTGCTTCCGTGAAGTCGGAGATAATATTAGTAGAGGTTGGCTCCAGTACCAATATTGTGTATCAGTTACTTCAGATACACGCAGTGGATGATAATGTGCTTTAATAGTTATCTTGCAGCTATTTATTTTGTAGATTACCAACAGTTACCAATTTGAATACCAAGGAATCGAGGCAGATCTGTATTGAGAGAACCTTTCATCACATCTATGGTAAACTTGGTAAGTGGCTTGCGAGATTCTATTTTAGCATATTTGTTGTCCTTTATTTGCTGCGTTGCTTTAATTTTGGGCATATTGCACTGTTACACGAGTTGGTATTGCGAGTTGCTACGTCACTGGTCTCCATTTAAACTTTTTTGTTATTTCTTTCTTTGGTGCAACATATTATCGGTTCACCTTGCTTATCGCTACTGGTAATTTTGTCACACCGCCCGCAACAACACTACCATTATACAGAAGTGATACACGAGTGTGGATTGGAATTTTCCAATCATAATTGCATTGTTACATCTACGAATACCAGTGTCAGTTATCCATCTTGTAACTATCTTTCAATTTCATTTAATAATACAAAAAATAAATCACTTTTCCTGTTCTATTTGTGTTCTTCTAGGTGAATCGTCAACCATTTTAAACACAAGCAGAAGCCAAACAAATCTCACTCCCTGAGGTAACATCTCATAGCCACCGAATTTTCAGGACTAGCCGTTACGTAAAGTTCACCCACGAACGCTAATAGGGCCGTGCTAGCGCAATTGGTGCGACATTATTTGTTATAAATGATTATATAAATCGGTTAAAATACCAATTATTACAACAAACGCTATGCACAACGTGATTTTCTGTTTTCTTAATTTTCTTATTTTTAACTTTACTGTTTTTTTTTGGAATTCGCTTGTTTTTCTTTTCTTGTTGCTGTTTAATTCAAATTTGATTTTTTTTTTACTTTTTGAATCTTTCTAATCTATTATAATTTAGAATCTATTCTTTCTGAAAATAATATAAAAAGTACTTTAGTGCCTAATGTACTACTTTTGTGAGTCATGTGCACTTGTTGGTATTGCCTCCATATACACTTGATTTTGGCTGTCAGTCCTATAAATTCGCTATAAAAAGTCAAATACTACCTAAAAAATAATACACTATTTTCATATTCTCTTTATCAATACGGAAAGATAAATAACATCAAAACTAAGATCACTTGTTAAGAGTAAATTAGATTTTATATAATTTGGAGAGAATCATTAGTAGCAGAAATATGAATTAATAGTATTTCAATATACCTACTAGATGACTCCGATAGAATATTTAGTTGTTTCAAATCTTAAATATTAATTTGTTCTAATTTATTTGATTATATTTTATACGTTTATGCTAGGCAGGTTCCATAACACATCATTGCACAAAAGAGTAGAATTTTAAGGATCTGTCAGAAAATTGGACACACGATTTTCAAAATTTAATCTACACACTAAGAAAGATGACACTTTTCTAAGCATACTAGAACAAAAATTTTGTAGGATAATCCAAAACTTTTCGAAAAAATCGATTTTAAAAATGTAAAATTTACATGTATTTTAGATACACCTTTTAACACGGCTGTATGATTAGCCGTTGTTTTGTAAGACAAAAAATAAAACAGACCATAACAATTACGCATAACAATTTAAAAATATCCCTGAAGAATGACAGAACTCGCCAAGGGTGGAACTCGAAGTCATATAAAACTCGTCCGGGTGTCGACCGAGACTGACAACAAGATTAAGAGTATATCAAAGCACACGTACCGTCAACAAAATAAAGAGCAGGAAAATCAACGTGAGACCTACCGTCACACTCGGAATGTATCATATTACATCTCCCTGCTTTTCGTAATTTTAAAATGCCGTTATTTCGACAACTATTGCATAATCCTAAAAAATTTTTGTGAATATACTCAGAAAATTGTCCTCTTTCCTATAGTGTAGATGAAATTTTTGAAATCGTGGGTCCGATTTTCTGACAGTAACCGAATTTTAATACCCATTACTTTTCTCCTGTGCGGTAGAGTCAATTTGAGGGCAGAATTTTGATTTTGTCTATGGGCAAGTATAACCTGTACTCCTGAAAACAAATTCCTCGTCACCCCAAAAATAACCGAATTTAGTATTCTCTGAATGTCATCTGCAGAACAATCCTTGTGACTTAGATTTCAGACTCCGTCTAATCAGATTTACTTCGTTATTATAATATGATGTGCGTATACTTTAAAAGCTGTTTTATTCATTTTGGATTAACCGACATCACGCTAGGGAAAGTTGGAGATTAAAATTTCTTCTTCGACTTGCCACAATCAAATTAATGTTTTTAGCAAGAGAAAACGAGATCGTCCCTCTAGCTAGCTCAGAGCAAGCGCCGCCAACGATAACAACAAGAGTAACCCCAACTTGATATGATAAAAAAAAGGTGATTACTTAAGCGCCACACAGTTTAGATCACCTGGACGAAGTTTATGAAAGCAACCACCTTGAAACTACGAAAGTGAGGTGTAGAATAAGTCAGTAAACCAAAATGAAAAATAAAACAACCAAAAAGGAAAACAAAATAACCCAAAAATAAAATATCAAGTAATCTCGTTACCTTCAGTTTTTAAAATAATACCTCAGATGTTCGAGGATCCAAAACACAGCGATAATAATTGGTACGCTGTCAATGGTGAACAGATAGAATATCAGAACAACAAATCTTTCCAAAACCAGAAGCTTAAACATCTGGAAAACCGTTTAAAAAAAAACCGGTACTTCCAAGTATCCAAATCGTAGACGACTTTAGTTGCTAATCTGCTTCGTTTGGAAAAACACAGTTCATAAACCAGGAATGCACCAAAAGCTAAGAAAAGAAGTTTCTCCGCATTTTCACCAAGTAAATTACTTTGACCGTCTATGTTTCATAACAGATTGTAATTTTCATAGCTGGTTGTGCACATTTTACTTAATTTAAGCATATGGGTTGTTATCACTGGTAAAGCCAGGTTTCCAAGCGTCAAATTTAAATCTTGTCCAGGGGCATAGCAAGTGCAGCGTTCGACACGACTCGAACGCTAGTATCGGCTTAGCCAAAAGTTTCGGTAAATTTTTGCCGAAACCGAAAATGCCGCTAAAACAGCACTTTTTGCAGAAACTGGCCGAAACCGAAACAGAACCTTCGGTCGGTCTCTGGTAATTTTATTATGTAAAATTTTCACCAAATAAAGAAATTTACTTTGATTAATGAATAAATAGTTTAATCTAGGTTGCCTTGTATTTTTACTAATTTTTACTAATCTGGAGCCAAATATTAAAAAAATTGTTAGCACAATGCAATGCCATGCTTCGAAGTAAAAATTATAATGTAAATAAATGTTTTTTAAACTTTTATTAAATTGTTTTTATTTACAGTGGCCCGCATTTAAGTCAAATCTGCCCGAGTGGCTCCTAGACCTAATAAGTCTGTGCATCCCTGCCATAAACTAAGTCGTCTACGGTAAGTTCCAAGAAAAATCTAACGAAATCTACTAATATTTTACAAACATTCTTCAATTGTAAAAATTCACCACCAAAAACTCATGTGCAACGTTCAGCTATGTGCAGCCGATAAGCATTTCCCTTACAATTTTAATCGAAAGATAATCTTCGGCTGACTTGAAAATGCATTTGGGACCGTAACAGAGTCTTCATCGAGTAATGCTTCCAATTCTTTGTTTTTAAACTTTTTCGGTGCGACAAACATCAAAATCATTATTTTTTCCCGATGCAAAAAAATTCAAACATCATTTGTCGGGAAACAGTGAGAACTTATTCAAATCAAATTTATTTACAAGATTATTGAATTTTTTATAATTATTTATTTTCTACAGTTCTTATTTAATTTTTAATAAAACTGTTATTCATTATGTTTTCTCTTACCATCCAGTTAGAACTATCATCTTCACTTAATCTAAATAATTTATTTTATTATAATTTATTAAACAATCATTTTCCAATTATTTTTATACTTAGTTTTTTTCAAAAATTATAAACCTTCAATAATTACTATTAAAAGCTAAAAACTTTCGACGCTTACATCACTTCTATGACAATTATGTATACAATGAAGTGTTCAAGAGTTATTTTCGATTTCTTACATTGAAACTTCCAATCTTACATCATTGTGCAAAAAATTTAAAAAATACATATAAATAAACAAAATGGCATTTTGTCTAAAAATATAATTTTCTCACACTTCAGAAAGCATGCCAGGCTTAAATTTATGAAAAATCGCAATGTTTTCTGAATAATATGTTACTAAAAGCTCGGAAATGAAACGTGTTTTTAACTTAAAACGTATTTAGAGCGAGGGGGATTTTCAAATTTTTGAAAATTTGCATCCGAGGAAGCTTCATAACTTACAAAATAAATTTACTCTCCATACTTACCCACACTTAATCAAAAAACAACTTTCCTATAGTATCATATCCCACTGTTTCATAATTTCCTCCAGTTTCACCATTTAATGGCATTTTTTATCCTTATGTGTTACTTATTTACTTCTTCTGTGCAGTTATCTTAAACTTTCATCTATGTAATCCTATTATTTATACAGGAATAGGAACTCATAAAGTCTAATTAGGTGGACACTCAGCCGATATTATTTTGCATCTAATTTAAAACTGATTACAGTCATAAATCGGAAAGAGACTTTTTACTCACTGTGTACAATGTCCAAATTTATTTGTGTTGGTATTAGCGAATGCAAACTTTCTTACTTTCCAACCACGTTTTTCTTTTTCCCTACTTTTCTTGAAATTGTTTTTTTTTTTTAATAATCTGTATTTTTTTAAATTTTATCATACAAAACTTATTTTGATTACCTAAATGATAAAATTTTTAAATCTTTTACTATAAAGCCATTTATTTTGTAATATGTTTATATCATATATCATATTTTTGTTGTGTTTCATTTCATCTTTTCCCATTTTTATTTATTTTTCAAACTCTACGATGACATTTTTCTTTCTAGTTTTGTCCAATATGCAGTATTTCTGTTTTGGACATCCAATCATTGATTTTATTTTTTGTGTTCATTTGCTCAATCAATTCTTTAATTGTTTTATCGATATTTTCCATTTTTCTTCTGAAGTTCTCATATGTGATTCGCTTTATTTGTCAAAATTTTGTCTTAAAGCTTTATTGTTATTATTTATTTTGCATCCATTTAATGTTCTACATTTTTCAAATTTCTATTTGAGTGTTATTTATTTTGATCTGCTTTCTATTATGACCATATTTGTTATTTCAAGATCTTCCATTCTTAATAAATGTGTTTGCGTACTCAGAAAAGTTTATTATAGATAAAAACCCGGGCTTCCGGTCACTTCTACTGTGCGTTTATTTTCGTCGTCACTCATTTTCTCAATTTAGGGTGATAATAGCAAGTCCTAAAATTTTAATTAAAAAAAAAAAAAGTTGGTTACTGTCAGTTAATTCCCATCACGAATTTCAAAATTTCAACTGCACTATATGAAAGAGGACAATTTTCTGAGTATTTTATAAAAAAAAATCCCTGGACCGTCCATTAGATTTCGGGAAAACGGCATTTTAAAATTACGAAAAGCAAAAAGATGTAATATGATATATCCTGGTGCGTGACGGTCGGTTTCACGTTCAGGTCCCTGCTCTTCAGTTTGTTGACGGTACGTGTGCTTTGATTTACTCTTAACGTTGTTGTCAATCGCGGTCGACACCCGAACGATTTCTATGACTTCGAGTTCCACCCTTGGCGAGCTCTGCTATTCTACAGGGATATTTTTAAGTTGTTATGTGTAAGGTGAAAAAATAAAACAGGCCCGGAAGGCGCCAAAGGCGTCCGGAGGGTCTGTTTTAAATTGTTTAGAAAATTGTCCTCTTTCCTATAGTGTAGTTGAAATTTTGAAATTCGTGATGGGATAAGTCTAACAGTTAATTTAATAACTGACTTAATAACTGTAATAATACAGGTGGGTTAATCAATTAAAATTGAAACGTAATGTAAAATTCACTACAATATTGTATACATATTTTATTTTTTTAATAAAATATTATCACATGTTAATAACCTTAACCATTTTATACATATTTTATTGTTTACTTATTAATTTTTGGGTTTCTGATATATTTAGTGTATGTCACAGTTTAGAAGATGTTTAATATATTATTATTAATGTTATTAACATTTGATAATATATATTATAAGATTCAAATTTTTTTCATGTTAAATTAAAATGAAAAATTCAATTCATAACTTACTTACAAGAACTAAAAACTATTTAATTAAATGATTATAGTTTGTTACACCGTGTTTAAACATTATGTTTCGAATTTCAGATTCTCGTCTCGTCGATTAGTAAGTCATGAATTGAATTTTTAATTTTAATTTAACATGAAAAATATTTGAATCTTATAAAAATAAAATAAAATAAAAGCAGTTCCATAGTCAGGTCCCACTCTTGCAGTTAAATTGATCTTTTCTTATTCTTTAAAACATTGAAGAACAAAATCAAAACATAACTTTTTTGAAACAAAAGATGTAACTCCCATTTTGAACTGAAGTTTTACGCAAAACTATGTTTTTGTAACATTATGTTTAAACTTGAGATTTTCACATTTCTCTAAACATTAAAAATAAACATCCTCTTTATAAAATGTTCATTATATTACAAATTACAATGTTGCCCATTCTATTAATTGAAACAGATTAATAGCTGACATTTCAAAATGCCAAGTTAACAACCTGTGGCTTACGTACTATGCACCAATATCCTAGATAACAGTTACTTATTGTTTATTTATAACAGCTGACATTTCAAAAATAATATCAAGTTAACAACCTAGGCTATGCGCACCCCCGAACTTACTTACGATTAAAGTAAAGAATTGGCAAGATCTTCAAGGTTTTATGCGAAATCCATAATATTACCATAATAATAGCACGTATTAGTCATTTTGTAAATAGCATATTAAAGTTTTAATTATTATTTTATATAAGATAGGATTCACTTAAGTAATCCAGATAATGTTTCTGTAGCAATATTACAAATTCGATTATTTAAGAAAATATTTTACCTGTTGATTTTGAATAATCCGTATTTTTGTATTTAAACCAATCACTGCCTACTGCACTTGACTTATCAGTAGTAAAAAATTATCGCGATAAGTTTTGCTTACTAGGGGCAAAGTCATAATATAAAACTGTTGTAAATAGCACAAACTATAACCTTATGTAGAAAAATATTTGTATAACAAAAACTGATAAAATAAAATAAAGCAAAGATTACGTAACCACGTGAGGAAGAGAAATGGTTTGATTTTAAATTTCATATAAGGTTACAGTAACCTCCCACCGTATGAAATGCGTAGGTACAAGGACGTGGAGCCAAAACATGCAAATAAACAAAACGAACATTTAACAACAAATTTTATTTGCCGCAACACGTTTACATAGTTGTGGATACTGCATTTTAGTTCTAAAAAGTGTGTTGTGCATATCATGATTTTTCTAGAATATCAATATGCTTAATAATGAATTTATGTATTACAAATTACATTATTTAAATATTTCTGTACTGTTGATTATTGTAAGATTAAAGTGACCGCCTGCCATGCGGATAGATTTTGATATTTCAATATCACAAGATACATTTTTCATGGATACACTAAAACATTTCTTATATAGTTTAAACACCTTTTATATAAGAATACAACCGCCAAAAAACTGGGTTATATAACTTAGATAATTGTTTATCTAATCTAATATTGACGTTTTTGTGAGGCAATCAAAGTAAACAAAAAATACAATGGAGTTGTAAGATTTATTACTATACTAAAGATAAGAGAAAGTGTCCTGTAATCACCTACTGTTTTAATACCAATTATAACTTCGACAAATAACCTGATTTTGTACATTCATTTGTAAATGTAAATAATATAAAATATAATAAAGGGTAAAATAAATTTTAATACAATAAAGAGTTGTCGCTGAGTAAATTTACAATGACAATAATTGTAATTCGTTTTGAATTGATGTAAAGAACAGTATGAAAGGAACTTTTGTGCGGTAAAAACATAAGCAAAAGCAAATATAAATGGATTTTCTAATGTATGTTTTATATAACATACTCTATATAATATAAAAGAATAATTTTAAACTCTTTTATTTAACAAAAAGACAATATCAATAAATTAGAACTTCCTCAGCCAAAAATTTATAATATTCCGATTGTAATTTTTTTCTAACTAAATTTTACAAAAATTAAAATTTAATTTTCAGTCCAAAAATAAAAATAAAATTGACAGCCTAAAGAGCCAACAAATAAAATTTTGTGTCTACAGCAGTAATTATTGTCCACATGAGAATATTGATTGCAGATTTGCATTGAGCGGGAGACAATATTTGTAATTACCACCCGGGGATAGGGGAAATTTTAAGAGAACATCCCTGAAAGAACTATTTAAATATGATATTTCACGAAGCCGCAAGCCGAGGAAAATTCGATGAAAATCTCTTTGTTAGTTTCTTCCTATTTGCATGAGAAACAACTCGAATCTTCTAAAAATACGACCGTACAAGAGAATTCAACCAAGAGAAGATTCGGAGCACAGAATCACACCGGATCTATTGACACTGATTTACCTAAATGAGTATTGTACTCGCCGAATCACGCCTCATGTAGATCTATTATTAGATAAAATGTGGAATTAGTCATAACCCAAGCTCTAATAATCATATTTATTTTATATAGTTCATCGAACCCATACTTGGCATCCAAATTTGTAAATGTCACTCCATAATCGCAAAGTTAAATAATATATAATTTCCATCAATGAAATAAACGAAAACCCAAAGCTTAGTTCTAACAATCCTCCACAATTAGCTATCGAGAGTTTCATATAGTTCGTGTCTTTCCGACCGTATGAACTGCAAATCCTTGTAATTTACTAGAAGTCTTGATTTCTGGTTCCTACAACAAGACTTATAAAACAAATTTTATTTTCGACTAAATTTATGTATAATACGCATCAGAATAATTATGCACCATTTTGTGTTTTTTCTTCCAGTCCCAATCATTTTGAGAAATTTCGAAGTCAAACTCTGAAGTACAAGGAGGGAAACAACTACCTTCACCATCTATGTTACTCCAAAATTTTTTTTAATTAAATCGGATTGAATTGAAGAAATTAAATTAAAATAACTAATAATAATAATAATAATAAATAATAATAAATAAATTAAACTAGAATAACTAAAATATCAAAGTTTAACCTTAAACTAAAATAATTCGTTTATTAATTGGGGAAAAAAGCCTCAAACATTTGAAATTATCGAATAATTACCAGACACATGAAATGGTACACAGTTGCATCTATTTAATATTATTTTAGTAATACAGTCAGACAAGCAATTTTGCTGAGAATAAATTCGGAACATTGTGAAATATTTTTCTTCTGAGACATAACACTGTCTATCTTCTGATGTGGTTATCATCCTTGGATTTATTGCAGCGATGATGACCTGATCTGACCCGAAAAAATCTGTCCAAGTTAGGAATTTTGACTGGATGCTGCAAAGCTATTTATTATAATAATAATTAATTTATTTTTTCAAATATACCTAGATATTTTATCTTATAATATATAACCTTGTGTATCACAAATAATCTATGAAATCTTTATCTAGTCCAAAATCAATTTGAAATCGTGGATAGGTGGATAGGTATTTAACCTAGCTTTCGGGGGATAACCTTCTAACGATCATAAATTGATTTTTATATTTAACTTTCGAATTTCAAATGTTGGACTTAAGTGATAATAATTATATAGCGTAGAGGGTAGTCTTGTATTGAAAGGAGAAAAGATATTAGATGTAATATTATTGTTTTTTATTTTCTCTTAAGATGCCGAACGCTTTTTGATATAAGAATTGTGATTCAAACTCAAAATTCTTTTAGACAAAGAAGATATGTTTGCCATTGCCAAAGTTTTAATTTCTCCCGGGCAATAACGATGTTATTATAGTCACATAAAAAAATCAATTTACCAAATAGATCTGCTCAGTTTGCGACAAAAAAAGAAACTTTGTTTTTGTTACATTAATAAAGTCTAAATTTTCATTACAATATTACAGATTAAAGAGTAAACTAGCAAACACTATTATTGAATGATTACAAATATAATATAGTAATTTATTACATAAAATTATGAAATAATATAAATGAACTTGAAAATGAATTTCAAGTAGATTTTTGTGTTAATTAGTACCTACTGTGTATTGTTAAATATTTATAAAATTAAACATAAACTGAACGGAAACAGAAATTTATCAGAATTTTTATTTTAACGTTTCTGTTTAGTTTATGTTCAATTTTAAAATTACTAAAGCAAAACCGGCGAGTTACAAATTTATTTTTTTGTATGAAGTTTTACAATAATTAAACATAGTTCATTTGATTTATTTTAATGTTCTGTTGATTTACTGTAAAACTAGAAAAAAGTTGTTAAAAATCATTTTTCATTACAAAAATCAAAAAAGTTATAATGAAATCAATAATATTCTGAATCGGAGTAGATAAGTATCGTTCAATATTATAATAAAAAATTTGAAGAACAAGATATATGAAATAAACAGAAAACAAATTATAATAAAAAGTTGAATATTAGGGTAGAGCAATGAATTGTTCATAAAATTCAAGATGATTCGAAAATTTGTGCACCCAAATTGCCAATGGATGTTGAAATATATGCAAATAAAGTAAGTGATTCAACCATTAGAAGACTATTAAGAAAACAAAATTATCATGGTCGATTTACTCAAAAAAAAACCTATATAAGTTTACAGAATATAGAGGAAAAAAGCGTAAGTTTTAAATATAAATCTATTTCTTTTTAATTTTTTTTTTATTTGAAGTTTTAAGTGCTTCAACAACTTGGTTATTAGCACTTATATACATTGTGGAATATACATTTTTATTTTATATTTGATTTATGACTTTTATTTTTTGCAAAATAATTTATTGTGTTGTATATATTATGGTCTTTTTCTAGGTTGAGAGCTTCTCCTAGGTGTTTGTAGATTCCACTTTCTTCTCGTTCTTGAGCAATCTTTTAGAATGTGTTTTACAGTTTGGTCTGTTTTACATATTAAACATTGGGGTGGTGTTTCCTTTTTCATTTTATGAAGGTGTGTGATTGTTGTGTGTCCAAGTTTAAGTCTGGTGAGTCATTTTTGTTGTTCCTTTATTGCATAAAAATGGATAATGTCAGTAATTATGCTCAAACAAATCTAATAAGCAAAATTTGGTAATCATAATTATATGCTGTTTAGTGCAATCCTGGTCAAGGTTGAAAATTAGCGGAACAAGATGCAAACATGCTACTTTTATATTTTATAAAAGTAGCATATAAAATATAATGATTTTATCTCCAATGATATTTTATAAAATTTCTGTAATCACGTAAGAGTATAGTATACGTATGGGTTTGACCAGTGGCGTAGCCAGGGGATGGCCTGCCCCCCCCCTAAATTATTAATTCGTAATTTTACCATGACTTCAAACCATGTATAGATTTCTATATAAATGATTTTCAAAACACTAATGATACTATATTTGAAGTCAAATGGCTGATTTCGCATCAGAAATAAAAAAACCATAAAAGAGAGCTTCCAAAATATACAATGAAAGCTCTTAATCAGTTCAATATTGATGTTTCCGAATATATTGTAATGCCCCGGTCTATGCTTTACTTATATAAAATTTTTAATGTAAATTAATTTTATCCAATAACTGCTGGGCATTCATTTTTTTGTAGCAAGAGACTCTTCAATCTTTAAAATTTTAAAATTTATAAATTTAATGCTCACTTTTGTTAGTTTTAGTTTTATTGCATGTGGTATGTAGTGTTATGTAGCTGGCTTAATCACGCCTGCTAGCACAAATTTTGTAGCGTTGTAATGCACCTTTGCATCGCCCAAATTGTCACAAATTCTTCACCCTTCCAAACTTTGCACTGCACTTTAAATAAAATAAAACAAAACAAAAACTCAAATTAATTTTAATTTAATTTATTTATAAAATCAATTATCAATTATCGGGTAATGGCGTTACATCCGTCAGGCACACCGGCCTCCGCCTGATTGTTCTTGCATCGACCCGCTGATCGTACTCCCACTTACTTCTCCCTACCTTTATTTACATTTTAATTTTACAAACTATGTTAATACAATGTACAATGTTTTAAATGAGTGATAACAAAATTGAATTTTAAAAATTATTTACAAAATAAATCAATCAACGGCTTTTATGTATTTCGAAACACGACAATATATATTATTTTAGGAACGTTAACGGTTACTACAGCCTCTGTAGAAAGAACATTTTTCATCTTAAAACGAATAAAGCCAAATTTGAGAAATAGTACGGGTGAGAATAGGTTAAGCGATTTAGCTTTACTATAGCAGTTCACAGGAATGTGCCTATATTAATATAGAAAAGGTTATAAATACTTTTGGAATAAAAAAAAACGTAATGATTTTACAATTATAATTATATTATAATAATAATAATTTCTATGACTTAATTTTTAGTGTTTATATATTAGTTGGAAACTATTATTATTGTCGTTAACGTAAAAAATGTCTGACGAAACCTTTTTTTCAGAGAAATTTTTTTATTGTAATTTTTTAACTTTCTATTGAGCGCATGACCTTGAAAATTTGAAAAATTTTCGTCTGCGACGCTATTAAAAACGGCTCGTTGCGCTCGCTGGCATCCCCCCCCCCCAAATCAAATTCCTAGCTACACCACTGGGTTTTACGTTTAGCAAACATTTCAAATTCGAGTTAAAAAATATTAAAATATCTTTACACTGGAAGATCTATGAACCTGTACGAACATTATTAATATCTTGTAATTTTTAAAATTAATGTTAGTATTTATACAAAGCATCAGTGTTTTAGATCCAGGCTATGATTTACTTTCAAATAAATGTTTTAGCATAAGAAAATCCATAATACAAACCTAGCAATTCTCCGCAATTGGTGATTATGATGAACGAGGTGATTGTTAATAATTCCTGTCTTTCAGAAGTAAAAATTTTAATTAAAAATTTTTTGCGACAAAAACTAAAATAATAAAATAAAATAAAATATATGCACTCTACGTACGCGTGAAATGGCCAAAGTACAGTTACTACTACTACGTAGTACATGGATTACATACGCATGTACGAAAAAATTTCTAATTTTAAACTAAAATAATTTTATATCAGATTATCATCTTTTTTTTTCTCGATTGATTTCTTGAAATTTTAGTTTTACTTGATGGAATTTCGTAAAAAGAGTTTCATCCATCTTTTAGGCCGCATATTTTCATTAAAAATGAAGTAGATTATATAAGAAAACTTTTTTTAGACCAAGATAATATTTTATGTTAAATAAGTATAAAAAGTAGATTAATTTTTAATAAATAATAATGAGTGATAAGCATAACAGTGGCAACTTGTTATAGTTGCGAGTTGATGCGTATGTATGTCAACTGTTAAGTCAAGATCCTTGATTCAATCCCAGGCAGAGTAACAACTTTATTCTGACCGTCTTCCTTCGGCAGGTAATGGCAAACCACCGAGAAAGCTGCCAGAGAACCCTTCTAAAGAAAGATCACCACACTCTTTCGAGAGTAAGGGATAGAGGAGGAAGAGTATTATGTAAACTTAGTTCCAAACGTCATAAATATTAATGACAATATATAGGAATAACGTTATTAAAATTTTAACTACTATAATAAATTAACATTCTAAATCGACATTAGCAACATGCTAATTACTAATTACTAATATAAATTACTAATTACTAATTACATTACAATTAGCAAAATTACTAATATAATAATAATTAAAGTTTGCTTAAATTATGATAAATTTAAGTTAAATTTTTATATGGTGATGATCTGATGACAATATTAATACATAGATGTCATCAACTTTAAATCTATGACGAGGAATTATTAGGTTTACAAAAACTATACTTAAAATTTTCTTAGTATAACACATTCGCACTTTTAAACTAGTGAGATATCGGATGCGAGAGGACACAGATTGTACATTAAATTAATACACCCAAATTTTTACTGGATTGATTTTTTGCTGATTTTTGGTCGTTTGGAGAAAAAACGTATGTTTTATTCGAACTGAAAGATAACTTTCTTTGGCGGACAAACGTTTGCATTGTAATTGCATGCATAAATTTGTAATTTTGCTTGTCAAAACTTAATTTTTCGGCGATAAGAAACCACTTTATCTACAATTTCTTTTATTACTTAATTTTCAGTCTTAAAGATAATTTTTAAATTTTAACATTTTATTATTTTTAATTTCGCATAATCGATTAAAAGCGATGAGAACTCAAATATGACGCAACTCATTTTTTCTTTAATACCTCGAAAACGGTATTGAATATATTAAACATCTAAAAAAACAGTGAGTCTTTTCACGCTGTTATATGTACACTCTTCCTCATATCCTCGCTGTTTTCGCATTATTAGATAAAGTATGTGCTTTATCATGTTTGAACTCTCGTCGTTAAGATTCTAATTCATCAAACCCAAGCTTTGCAACCAAATTTGTAAATATTACTCCATAGTCGAATAGTTAAATAATAAATGATTTCCATCAATGAAGTACATGAGAACCCGCAACATAGTCCTAGTAATCCTCCACAATTAGCTAAAAAGTCAATAGATCCATATAGTTCGTGTCTTTCCGCTGTCATAAATTGCAAATCCTTGTAAAATACCAAAAGTCTTGATTTGTGGTTCCTACGACAAAATTTACAAAACAAATGTTATTTTAACTTTACAAAATTATACTTTGTATAGTAAGCATCAGAATCGTTCCGTAACATCTTATGTTCTTTCTTCCAGTCCCAATCAGTTTGGGAAATTTCGGAATCAAATTCAACGGAAGTACAAGCAGGCAAACAATTGCAATGCCCTTCTAAGTGACCTCGACCATTTTTTAATTTAAAGCTTAGCTCTTGTTGAAGAAACTCAACTAGAATACCATGGTTTAGACTTAATCTAGAATAACTCAGTTATTTTACCTTTTGCTTTATTGACACATCTTTTACTTCCAGCTCCGCATATCTTTTCACCTGCACCTAAATATTTATTACTTGATAAGACAAATAAATATTTTAAAATACTGATTAGTTACCAATCACGTAAAATGGTATACAACCACATTTACTAAATGTAAATTTAACAATACAGTCAGACAAACAATTTTGTTGAGAATAAAGTTTAAATATGGTGAGATTTTTCTCTCCAGGAACATAACATTGTCTTTCTTCTGGTTTGTAAGCTTTAATTTCATCTGATGTGGTTATCATTCTTGGCTTAATCGATGCGATAACGACTTGATCAAGAGGAACCCGAAAAAATCGATCCATGTTAGGAATTTCGGCTGGATGGTGAAGTGCTATCTATAATAATAATTATTATTCGATCGTATCAAACATACACAGACATTTTACTTTATATCCTTGTATATCAGAGCATAAGTAATCTATAGATTCTTCACCTATTCCAAAATCAATTTGAAACCCTCCTTTGACTCCAGAAATAAATGTCATACGTGGATAGGCATCTAATCCAGCATTGGGTGGATAACCTTCTTCTAATGACCATAACCTGCTTTTTATATTTGATTTACGCATTCCAAATGCTTCTCTAAAATTAAATTAATTATTTTAGACACCAGATAAAGTGATCTGGTAACACGTACACGCCAGAAACATAAACTTCTGTTTCTTCAAGCATATTGAATGTACTGCAGATTCCTTCGCTTGTTCTAAGAAGTGATAATGATTCCATACAGTCAATTTTATTCCCCATCCACTTACAATAATTCATTCCTGGGTCAGAAAAACTCTAAAATAAGTAATTAAATTTATTATTATTAATATTATTTTATTGTTAGGGAGTTATTGATCAACTTACCAAATAAAGATCCATAAGATCCCACCTGGTGAGATATTTCGTATCTGTTTCATTAATAAACTCCAAATTTTCATTACACATTAAAGAATAAATTTTGAACATTTTATCTCTAGAATTTCATAATTAAGTGGATAGTTTAATATTTTGAATTTAATTCAGCCTTACTCTTCTTCCGTAGTTGTTAAATTGTTCCGATATTTTAAATACGTATCGGTGAGATTAAATATTGATTGTTCTACGGCAGTTTCAGGACAAATAGTAACAGCAGGAAATGGGATCTTCCATATCGGAGTTTCTGTCTTTGCAAATGTGACAATTATAGGTGAAGTAACCCACTTTCTATATGTATTATAAATTAAGGTTGACGATCCAACAATGGCTACTATTATAATGACAAACCAATACAATCTGCAAAATAAATATTTTCAATTTGAATTTTGAAATTTTACTAGTTTGTTACTTCTCAAAAATGTTTCGTTTTCGTTCACCGAAAAATTTGTATCCATGTATACTTGTATTATCGCAGAAATTGCAAAAATACAATAGCAAATTTTGACAAGATAATTGTCGTGTGCTGTTGTTATCACGTTTTTTACTCTTATATATGTTTTCACGGTAACTTTCTTCCATATCATCCAAATCTTTCAATTCCATATCCAATAAGTTTTTAAATTACGTTTTCTTCGATTAATTTATTGTGAATTATTTTTTCAACGTAGTGTCCACTATCATTGATTTACATCAATTTATGGAGGACATTGGTTAATTCTGAAAGAAGAATTATTACAAACAGAATTCTACCCATGAAGTTCAACATACCTACATCATTTTTTTATAAAAAATTAAATTATACATATTATGTTTTGCAAATACCTACATACACAGGATATCCTAATTAATTAATTAATATTCAAATTAAATTTTATATATAGCAGGTTAACTAGTAAATTATAATAAGTTCATAAGTTAGTAACTAGTAAGGCACTAAGTTGTTTTTCGGAAAATTTTTATATTCAATAATTTATTATTTTTATTATTAGTTTTTGAAACTGTAATTTAATACTTTTCACGAGACTAATAATTTCTGATGATTAATTGCTGAGTTGTCTTCTACTTATGCCGGTTTTCAATTATAATATCCAAAAGTAACTAATAATCAATTTATTATAAAAACAAATTACTATAAATCTATAATTAAATTAATAAATTTAACAATAGATAATATCAAATAATAGGACCAATTTTATTATTGATCGTATCTACCATAATATGAATGCCAAATTGGCTGATATGTAATGGGTATACCGTAAGTCACTCGCCGCCGTATTACATTATTATTACAGAATTTGACACTAGTCAAATAATTATGTTCATTGTTTGCTTTAGTTTATTTTTATTTATAAAAATGGGGTCACTGGTATTTTCTTGATTAGACATAAAATTTATTTTAGTTTTTTAATAAAAATTTTTTTTTTTATTTTTTATATTATTTTTATTTATATTTATGTAAATTTATATTGTATTTATGGTTTATAATAAATATATTATTATAGTTTTTAAATAAAATGTACTACGTAGTACCATACCTATTAAATTATATGATGAATGTATTGCATCCGAGATTAAAATTCCTTATTTATATATTAAAAAACACAAATTAACACGCTAATGAGGATATTGAAGACACGAGGAGCTTAAAATAATAATTAACACTACAATCTTAACACTAATGTCTCGTTTACACTAATGATTTTAATTCATAAAATCGCATTCATTTGTATCCTCTCCCACCATTATAATTCAAGGATGCACGAAAGGTTGCGGTCATGTACATTGACTATATATTCGTACTATATTGCTAAATAATTATGGAAAAAATGGCGGGTGTGCTTTACTTACTATATAAAAGTTATAATATTTTTATTAGATACCTTATTGTAATTTAACCCTTACTTTACAGACCCAACGTACGCAGATTTCATTATTATTTTGAAGTTTGTGACAAATTGATTGCTAGATAGCAATCATTTTTCAATGAAAGAACCAGTGGCGCATTATCGGACAGCCGCATGAAGCGCGCGTTTGGGGTCTACGATTTTGAGGGGGCCTCAAAATTTATTGAAAAATTAAATCCCATGGAAATGTATAAACTTACATTAAACGGTTTGCAATCTACTTTTCTCAATGTAGAAACCATTTTAACAATATTATTTACTATACCCATACGCAATGCAACAGCCAAACGTTCTTTTTTTGCGTTAAAAAGAGTGAAAAACTATTTACGTAATTCTTTGAGTAATTTACATTTAACAGATTTATCTCTCATATTTATTGAAAATGACAGTATAATTGTTTTAAATTATAAATTAAAAATTAAATTATGATGATTTAATTGATAAATTTTCGAAACTGAAAGCCCGAAAAGTAATACTTTAATAAATTACGTGATATAACTAAGGATATAATAATAACTATAAATGGTCAGTATTTTAATGAAATTGTCAGTATTTTAAATAAATGGTCTGTATTTTAAATAAATGGTTAGTATTTTAAACGGGCGTGCATAAGAGCATCGTTGTGACGAGCGGATTATAATATAAGAAAATCATTAAAATTAGAAGTTTAAGAAGGAATCCTTATCGCAATTAGATGACTACATTTTAGAGTACATCCGAGATTTGCCCTGTACTCACTAAAAATATTTCCCTAGACCGGTCTTACTAAGCAAAGTGTGCTACTAGGAATGCGGTGGAACTTCCTCGATGTGCACTCGACGCTGTGATATTTACAATTTTATAACTAATTACACGCTATAATTCCTAAACAATCATTAACTTCTAAATTAAGTTTATATTGTTATTTATACTGAGTAAAATAATAAATAATGCTGACCAAATTAACAATTTATACTGACCAAAATATTAGTTGCTACAACTAAGTACAAATGTTATGTAACTTTGATGCCAAAATGTATGTGATTTTATTTTTTATGATTTTGGTATTAAGGTTTTTTTGTTGTGCGATAATTTTAAGTTATAGAAATATTTTAATGCATTAATTCTATAATTACGGCATTATTATTTAAACATTTATTTGATTTAAAGAAAAATTATTATTTATTTTATTTTTTGGTATTGTGGTGTTTCAAAATGATTGCGACCTACTCTGTACATTTTAATGAAAATTTTGTTTTTGAATAGTTTTAAGTTGTAAGACTGTGGAAATTAGACAGGTGGGGGCAAACCGACGAGGATATTGGCTTTTTCGCCGACAGCGCCCGCTCGAGCATGTTGTTTCAGCTCGAGGCGATTATTGAGATTTTTGATAAGTTTAATTTGTGAATAAAATTTGTGAGTACTGAATTTTTGATTTGAATAAATGAATTTGATGCGAATGCATTAATTGCATGATTTTTGGAGAAATTTTGATATTTGGAATTGGATATTTTTTGATGAGTTGCTACCGAGCGGTAGTTGAATTAGTGCTTTGGATAGATTTGAGGGTTTTGATTGCTTTGGAAGTAAAGATTGAGATTATAAAATTTGAAATTATTTAAAATTAAAATTGGTTTGAAATTCCATGAATAAATTTGCATTTGTACGAGCGTGTTGCCACATGCTAGATAAGCCGACGTTTTGGATAGGCACAAGGTCAAAAGTACGAGCCCATTTAAAGATTTCACATTAAATTAAATTTGAAGTTGAATTTACGATTTTTAATTTGGTTTTTGAAGAATTTATTAATTTGGATAAATTATTGTTGAAGAAGATTTGTTTCGTCACAATATCGTCACAGGAATTCACTACTGAGGTCGAATTGCTCCACCGCAAAAAAGAGCTAGTCGAGATATTTTCAAGTTTGGTAAAGGATTTGATTGTTGCAAAAAAACAAATCAAATACCACCACAGTATATTATGTGTGATTATAAAAAAAAATTTTAAAACAAAAAAAAATTAAGAGAGCCTCAATGGGACTTGCGCTTGTACGTTACCGCAATAGCTTAAGCCGCCACTGGAAAGAACCATGAGGAATCCCATAAAATTTTAAAAAATGTTCTATGAAAAACATCAACTATGATAATAAATTATTTTAAATAAAAATTGTAAAAAAATATGTTATTGTTATAGAATAGTGTAACTTTAGTTAAGAATAACTTAACGAAATACTATAATTTTTTTTTGTTAGGTGTTATCATACTGAACTTGATTTACAAAAAATAATTTACTTGCTTAAATCTCTTATTATGCGTTTTATAATGGTTTATATATAGTTAGTACAAGAACTCCGGGCTTTTTTGGATGATTTTGAATACAAAATTTATTAGATGAATAACAAATTGATATTACTAACACTCCTTTAATAAAAGTAATAATTGGTAAGTCAAGTCATAAAATTCAGTTCTCTTTGGAACACAGTGTACACTATAGTGTACTTCCTGTATTTTCGGGTAAGTTTACCCGATTTAATACAATTTTATACAAAATTTAATAATTTAATACAAAATTTTAAAAAAATAATTTTTTTATTCAGCCGAAAAACATTGGGTCTGAAAGGGTTAAAAGAATAAATCGAAACTTGGCTTATTCATATTATTTTTGAATAGGTATTTAGGTATAGGTATGCGAGACCGAAAGTGTTGAAAACGAAGATAAGGTGTGAGTAACAGGAAGAACGACGAGTGAAAAAGAAGAATGCGGCCGACTGTCGAGTACATAGGTCGAGGTGAATTTTTGCAAAGTGTGTCAAGATCAGCGTCATTGAGAGTTTTTGAAGGTCAGCGTACGATCCCGAGCGAGGATTCGGAGTGTTTTTTCTTGTTGACGATTGAAGTAACCGAAGGCAGGAAGAATAGAAAACGTTTTTTGCCGCAGAAGTATTTGGTTATTTGAACGAAAACTCGTTACAATCTGAAAATTGGATTACGCGAACTAGATTAATCAGTGGCAGCTCGTGCGATAAAAGAAAAACAAAATTTAATAATCAAGTTTAATTTAACAGAATTTAATATTTTTTTAAATTTGTATTATAATATAAGAATTACACATTTCTTTCGCCAAATTGAGGATAACGAGAAAGAGTTTGCTATATTTTGCCTTATCATTAACAGTCAATCTCGTAATCGTTAATTCATACATTTTACACAAAGTTTTCCATGCGAAGTTGTTATATCGCAAATTTTTAATAGGTGTTTTGCAACTGACTTTAGTAAATTTTTTTGTTGACAATAAAATTAATTTTACTACATATTCGAAATTTCTTTGCAAAAGTAGTGGTTATTTGTGTCAAAATATCTGAATCCACCCTGAGATACGATTATCTCATCTCCTGCAAAGAAGGGATAGCTGGAGCACTTTAAAATGCTTGGGATAATAGCACTTAACTAAAAAAAATATTGCAGTAGTTATGTATAGAGAGAAAACTGCAGATTACAAAAATGCCAAAAAAAAAGACATGTTGCCATGTGAAAAAATAAATTCATGTTTACTTTCGGTTGAGTTTGAAGTACAAAAAAATTTACCTCCGCTGTTTCCGATGGTAAATTTCGAGCTGAATAAATTACTATTTAAACTTTTTTTTGTACCTAGTAAGATATAAGAATTACCTCTTATCGTGAACACACTTTATACATACGTTGTATTTATATTGTGTTAACTTAAAACATTTTAGTTCTAAAAAGTGTTTTAGAACACTTTTTAGAGTGCATTTTTTGGTTTAGAGGGGATTAGTTCGAACAAGGAGCACATTCGGATCTATTTAAATTGGCGCTTTATAATATATTTAAAAATCTAAAAAAATTCTCAATAGGTGGCATAAGCGATCCCTGTTTACACATAAAGTTTGGTGACCGGTATTACGTTGTTTTGGTCGCAATAAAAGATTTACTGTTTTTGAGTGTTTTGTTATAGTTTACAGACAGTTACGCAATATATACGCAAATCGAGATTTGCCTGATAACACTGGGTAAACATCTAATTTTTTATTGATACGTATCTATTGTGACTACACTTGCATGAAAGTTTTGTTAGGAAAAAAGTTATCAGCATTCCTGTAAATTTTCTTGTGCTAGGGCAGATTCGGACAGTAACAGTAAATAACTCCGTATATAAATTTTGATAGGTATTCTGTCAAATAATATCAACTATGTATTGTTTATAATAGTTTTCATGTATGCATGCAATAAATTAATCATGCCTTTTAAAATCAGTTGTTTTCTCTCCTTGGGAGAAACTTAATCTGTGTGTTAAAATGATAGTCCGCATGTGCCCCTTGTAAGTCCGTAAGTGCCCCACCCTGGGGCAGTTTCGGACAAATGCAATACTTTTTATTTTGTTAAATAAGTAATAGCAATACTTATCAAAAGTATCTCAAATTCTCAAAACAGCTACAATACATAGTAAAACCCACTGGAAAAATATTTAAGCTTCAGTTTTGTAAGATGCATTGAAGTTATAATATTTTATAAAAAAGTGTCTGAACTAACCCCCCTCTCGCCTACACGGTTGACTTTTGGTAACCTCCAATCAAAGGTTCGTTACGGAAGGAATGGCAGACAGAAGGACAAGGTTATTAATACTACTATTCTATTTTAAATAAATTATTTTTAGTTTCGAGAACTTTTATTTATTACTGCAAAAGAGCTAACCTCCACTACTTTCTACTTATTGTACAGCCTCTATATCGCTATTACAACTTGTTGATATTATTAAAACTTATAAATGTTATATTAAGCTACTTCTTTGCAATTAAGGAGTTAGATTACTCTATAATTTTCAAAAAATTGATTTATTTTAAATGGTCCTTTTGGACCTCGAAAATGATGTTCCAAAAGATATGGAAGGCCAATTTTTTGATGCAGGCATCGCTGAATAAAAGTATTGCAAAATTATTTATGATTTTGTACTACTTAAAATTTCAAACACGCTTATCTCAAAACTGAATTTTTCAAATTCGTCGGAAACATAACTCAGACAATTTTCAACCGACTCACTTGAAATTTTGAATATTCCTTTAAAAATACATTATCTATGAAAGTACTTAGGATCTTCTCTATATTGCATAGTTTATTTGTCATTAATAATTTTCGGACGATTTTTTTGGACAAATTTATCACTTTTTACTTTAGAAGTGGGCCATTTGGCCAAAAATTAATATATCTAAAAAATTCTACGTATTTCTATAGCTGGTATTATATTTAATCAAAAATTATTTATTGGCTCTTATAATTCAAAAATTACAGGAGCTATTTGTCCAGTCGTAGATTCTGTTAAAACGCAAACGTCATCGCAAAAGCTCTGCACAGTCGCTATATTAAAATTAATCCCTTCAAAAAATTATTATAATAAAATAATATATAGTCACTAATATAATTATAATTATGATAAACAACCTTTTTTGTAATCTTAATTTATTTTATAGTTTTTATGAAAAGAAATTCTCAAATTAACCTATGTTTTCAGTCTCTAGAATAGCCTAACCCCTTAAACAAGATTTACTTTTACTACTTTAGTTTCGGAAGACTCTTATCTTCAGGCAAAAACAGTCAAGATATTTCAAATGAAAAACTTTTTAATAGAATTCATTTGATTTTGTTCTTAATATTGAGATGTATGTAGAGATGTATGTAGAAGAAGCTCTCGAAAGTATAAAAAATAGAATTGTTGACGTGGTGTAGAAGTAAAGTTTAGAAAGAGGATTGCTAGAAAAAAAATAACTGTGGCGGAGCAAAGAACGGCGACGATAGTACAAAAGGAGAGAAAATAGTGCAAAAAAAGGTATTCCGTTAACGGTATATTTAAAGTTTCATTTCATTAGTTTAAGTTTCTGTTTATGTTCATGTTGTTTTATGTTTATAGAAAATAAAGATACGGTGATTAACCACATTCAGTTTTACTTTCAAAATTACAAACGTTTAGATTGGTGACCAAAATTCCAAGTACCACCAGGGGATTTATCTGGTTGAAGTGTAAGTTTAGTTTTGTCGTGTTTTTTTTTTCACTTCAACCAGATAAATTCCCTGGTGGTACTTGGAGTTTTGGTCACCAATCTAACCGTTTTTAATTTTGAAAATAAAACTGAATGGTTAATCACGGTACCTTTATTTTCTATAAACATAAAACATGAACATAAACAGAAACAGAAACTTAAACTAATAAAATTAAACTTGAAATATACCGTTAACGGAATACCTTTTTTTATACCTTTTTTTTTATTTTCTTTCCTTTCTCTTTTATTGCCGTCGCCTTTTTGCTCCGCCACAGTTATTTCTTCTTCTCTAATCTTTCCAAACTTTACCTCTGCAACAATTTTATTTTTCACAATTTTATAGCTTCGAGAGCCCAATCCTTCTCGAAATTAATCGTCCTTTTCTTTCTCTTTGTTTTTTTTATTTAATTAAATTTCGAGAGATCAATTTCTCTTCAAAATCCAGCTGGAACCTGGTTTATTATTATACCCTCACTACTCTCTTTTTTTCACGCTCCCTCTTTTTTTTACCCCTTTTTTAAATACATCTCAATATATTACTAATTCTATTTATTATCTTAATATTTCTATTCAAACTTAATAGTTCGTCGTTTATTTAAAATTATAATTTAAACTGATAAATAATTTAATTATTAAAACTCATTAAATATTATTAAATTTACGCCATGAAAACCGAGCCGCTTGTAACGGCTATCACATAGCATTCAACTTTAAACTCTATTGTAATATTATGTAAAAATGTATGGTAAATACGAACCATCATTTGCCTAGACGTCAGATTATATCAAAACATAGCGTGTATCTCATCACATGGATATGTATGCTATGTTTAAATACGTCATCATGTCACACTAAACCCGCTGGTAATTTCTCAAAAGTGGCAATTTGACTGAAAAATTGTCGACTGAACTACAATAATTTCTTACATAATACATACGGTGTATTTATATTGTGTTAACTTAAAACATTTTAGTTCTAAAAAGTGTTTGTGCATATTTTGGTTTTTCTAAAAAATTTGATATGTACAATAGTAATTTCAATTTTTCAATAGACAAAAATTAGAAAAAATTTGAAGTGGCCCTTAATAAGGTTAAAAGTTAAAGGTTAACTTAAATATTGTAACCCGAATATTTTTATTTAAATTAAATCTTAACAAGTCTACAGGTATATATAAAGTATTGAGAATATATACAATAACATTAATATAAGTATTCGTCTAGTCATCTTCATTTTCAATCTCTCCAGACCAAAATTTCCATCCAAATCTTTTTACATTGCTATAGATTCGGAGTGTTAAATAGTAAATAATTTCCATTAACGAAATGAAAGAAAACCCACAACATAATCCTAATAATCCTCCACAGTTAGCTAAAAGATCTATTATTCCATATAATTCATGTCGTTCGGATGTCATAAACTGCAAATCTTTATAATATACTAAAAGTCTTGATTTATGTCTCCTAAAAATAGAAAACTTTAAAACCCAAGTATTTAACTTTTCTAGTTACTGAATTTCAGGTTTTTGCTGTTAAACGGTTTTTTTCTGTGTTCGTCGCGTGTTGCAAATTTGTAGCGGACACAAAAACTGCAGCTTAATATGCAAATTTTAAACCGTGAAAATAAACGATTTTTATATAATATTACAGCTGTAATTAAATAATCTTGGAATAAACAAGTTAATTAAACTAAAATAAAAAATATTAAAATATTCTGATGAAGACGTTTACCAACGTCGAAAGCTTAATAAAAACATTATTAAAAAAGCGTTTAATTAACTTGTTTATTCCAAGATTATTTAATTATATTTCCCAAGTTAAAAATTAATTTATTAAATATTACAGCTGTATTCATAAAAAGTTATAACAGGCTTGTAAAGCTATTATAAGCAAAATGTCAAAAAACATTATTCATAAACGTTCAATAGCGCTAAAACACTGTTATAAGACTGTTATAAGACTGATATAATCGGTTTATAACCTAAAACAACCAATCAGCTGTAACCCATAACCTATAACAGTAGTATATTAACTAAAACATTCCTGAGCGACACTTTAAGAAATTTTTATGAATACGGGTGATAATATTATACATAATATAATAAATAGCAAACCTAAGCTACAAAAATTGCTTAAATGTTAAAAATAAGTAATCAACATTACAACCTACTTTTCATAATATAAAGTATCGTTTTCGGTATCATTATATTTTAGTTCACTTATTTTTCTCCAATCCCAATCGGTTTGAGAAGTTTCAGAATCAAATTCAATTGAAGTACAAGCCGGTAAACAACTACATTGATCTTCTAATTTATTATTACTGTCATTGACTTTAAAATGTATCTCTCTTTCAATAAACTCAACTACAATAATATTAATAAAAATGAGTATCTACTTACAAGTAGAATTAGAGTGACTGCACCGGTAATGGGTCTGCACTAATAAGGGTCATCCTAAATTATTTAACTTTACAAGCACATTTCTTTTCCGTTGCATAATATAATGTGCAATTGGTAATAAATAAAGTTATAATGATATTATGTCCATTACTAGTGCAATAAATAGACATTAGGCCATAAGTACGTATACCTCCAAATATCAAATTATCTTATGGTATCCATTACCTGTACACTCACCCTACTATATAGTATATAATTTCTAACTTTTTGCTTTGTCCATACATCTTCTACTTCCTGCTCCGCAAACTGTATTGTTATCTAAAATAATTTTTAGAATTTATTGTGAAAAACGCTGAAAAATACAAATTGCTTACCAGACACGTAAAAAGCGGTGCAGTTACATTCAACCAAAGTAAAATTTGCCAAACATTCAGCCAAGCAATTCTGTTGTGAATATATTTTAAATGATTTCAGTTTTTTTTCTCCAGATACATAGCATTGTCTAGCTTCCGGAGAGTATGATTTAATTTCATCTGAAGTAGTTATCATTTTTGGACTAATTCCTGCAACAACTACTTGGTTTAGGGGTACCCGAAAGTATTTATCCATATTAGGAACTTCAGCTGGATGATGCAGTGCAACCTATGTACAAGGTATTAATTATCGATTTGTGTGTTTAAAATGCATAATTAGTTACTTTATATCCTTGCAAATCGGTACATAAATAATCTAAGTCGTCTTCATAAACATTGAAATCTATTTGGAAACCACCATTAACACCCGATATCATGGTTCTGCGTGGATAGGTGTTTAATCTAGCATTAGATGGGTAGCCGTCCTCCAACGACCACGCTTCAACCTGTGATCCATTTTTTGTGCGATTGTGGTATATTTCGCTAAATTAAAAAAATTATATTTTGCGTATATAATTTTGTACGTTGCTACAAACTCTAGATCTTCGTAAATATCATTATATGATAGCATATTGAACGTTCTACACCATCCATCACTTGTTGAATGATATAATAATGAATCATCGCAGTCAATTTCGTTTCCTAACCACTTACAATTGGTGAGGCCCATCGTACCAAATGCCTACAAATGAACAATATTAAAGTCTAATATGATTTAAATATCATTGAATACTTTACAATAATAAAATCGATTACTTCATCTTCAGAAAGGAACCTTGTTTCTGTTTCATTAATAAATTCCAGTTCTTCGTTGCAAAGAAGAGAAAATATCTTGAAATAATTATTTCTAAAACAGTTAATATTATAGTTTGTCAAATCTCAATGCAATAATAATATCATACTCGTCGTCTGTAGTACTTTCATTATTTTTATATTTCAAATACACGTCAGAGTAATTAAAAAAGTAAGGATCCGCATTTATTTCCGAACATATTGTAATAGCAGGAAACGGAATTTGCCAGATTGGAGTTTCTGTTGTTGCAAAACTAACGATTATAGGAGAAGTTTCCCATTTCTTAAATGTATTGTAAATTAAGCGTCCAGATGCACCAATTGCTCCTATTATTACAACAAGCCAAAATACCCTAAAATTAAATAAATACACAACAAAATTATTACAAAAATGTATATTGTAGGTACTACATGAATACTCGTATAAGAACTTGAACTTACCTCTCGAAAATATTTCGTTGTCGTTCGCCAAAAAATTTAAAACCATGTATACTTGTATTATCACAAAAATTGCAGAAGTATAAGATCGTATTTTTACAACTTGGACATTTTTTCTTTTTATTTTCTGACTTATCTTCTTTTAATTTTAAGTTACATTTATGTGGTTGGGTAAAATGCGTGTCTTCCATATTTTCTAGTTTTTAGAATATGACTTCCTTATGGGCATTTAAAACATTTCAGGTAAGTGAAGGAATTTCCCGATTATGTGCAACTGATTATGTGAACTGATCAGGAGAAAACAAAACTGTATTACACTATCAACACTATCGGTAAGATCAAATTGTTTAATTCTAAATGTGTCGCACAAAAATGTAAAATTTAATGTTATTAAATTACACTTTATAATATATTCCATGCACATCATACTTAATATTTATTATGTAGACATATCTGGTGTAGGGTGTAACTTTTTTAATTAAAATTTAATCAAGTTTATAATAATATTGACGTTGTGAGCATGGCACAACCAAATAAACCGACAAAGAACTTTTTAACAATTAAAAGCAAAATTGTTAGTGGCAAATAAAACCATGTTTATTGAAAAGTATAATTTCCAATGCCTGGTTGGTGTCCTGTCAATTTACAGTGTATCTTAAATAATCCATAACAAAAATGCATAATTCGTTACTGTATAATTTACTATAATGATTATACAAAGTAGCCATACCGAAACAATGCTACTGCAATTCCTATTGAAATAGAAATTCAACTATAGTCTGTTTTTTTTTAAGAAACATATTGGAATTTGTACTAAAGAGACAACCTTGAAATGTAAACCAATGAAATTGCTTTGAAGTTAGACGCTATTACAATAACAAAATTTTTACGATTGAAGTGCTATGCGTGTTGCCTAAACTGAACCGGGTCAAGTCATAAATAAGATACTAGATTTGAACAGAGTTAAATGTAATATCGAATAGACGTAAATATTTGGTTATAACATTTCGCTTTTTTGTGGTGAATGTTTAATATTATTACAAGATCAAGTACTATTTAAATTATCTGAAGTTTCCCGATGTAAATTTGACTTTGCAAACCACGCGCCACCTATATTATTCATATCTCAGATCGACTATAGTGAGTTATTTATGCACGACAAGTTTTTTTTTAAAGCTCCAGAAAGTTGTAAAAAAATTTTACGTATTCCGAATTAATATTTTACAAAATTTCGGGAATTTTCAGCTCTCACGTGCAATTAAGCCTGAATAAAAATTCCACCTTTGCGAAAGAGATAAACAAAAATTTATAACATACCTTATTACAAGTTGATTTATCGATAGTTAAATATAAACTAAATTAAGCAAACTAGGAGAATAGTTTCTCATCTCATTAAAAATATTTACAGCTTATAACAATTATTAATTAACTATAATGATTCAAAACCGCTGAAAACGAATGAAAACGGATTGACATCGGTTCGTTTATATATTGTGCCAGACAATTTTAAACTTCATTAAAAGGTTACAAATAGCTCTTACTATTTTTTTATAAATAATATTTTTTTAAATTGTAATTACTCTTACAAAATAAATGTTCTACTTAATTTCGATAAAATCCAATGACAGATTTATGTTATTCATTTTTAAAATTTTAAAAGCTGTTTATAATTGTAAATACAAATGCGACGAGTGGTTTGCATAATGTTTTTTTTTTACAATAAATTAATTAGTAGTTGTAAAACAAGCATCTGATAAAACACAACCTACAATTCTGTTTTATCTTAGAGTGTCAGTTCTTTCAGTTCTTAAGGGGTTAGGTGCACTCAGGAGGCGTGAAAAGATGAGTATTTTAAATAATTTTTCTTGAGAGTAGTTTATTTTATTTTATAAAACAAATATTAATAAATCATTGTATTATGGTTTAACTTTATTTAGTAAAAATTAAAACAAGAAAATATTTATTGTAGATCAAGTTATCGCCATGTTTGTTGGACCCCGTCCCACAAATTGTGTTTTGCGGTGATCACCATAATATTTTACTGGTTTATCTAAAATCAACCAAACAAAAGAAATCGTTAGTTTAATAGTTAATTTATGGCCTAACTATCATTTACTAGTTTCAATTCAATAGTTTTTAATTTAACTATGTACTTAACAATTCTAAAAAAAAAATTCTAATTTCTTAATATTAGCAAAAATTATAAAATAAATCTTTAATATAGAAAATAACTTAAAAAAGTTTTTAGAATTTTTTAAGTATTTATGTGGTATTTAGTAGTATGTGATGTTAAAATAATAAAACCTAACAAAATGTTAAAATAATAAATTTTAACTGTTAAGTAAATAATTACATACTACAAAGAAACATAATATTTAAAGAAACCAAATAACAAAAATTCACATTGAACAGGGTTGAACTTAGAAAAATTTGAATAAACAAGAAATTAAAATCTGAAAAAATTATACTATAGAAAATAATAAAAATTACTAAAAAAATTAAAAAATCCTGTAACATAATATAAAAGCTTTTATTTCACGTTTATTTGCGATAATCAGTTATGTATAACAGTAAAAATAAAAAGAACTAAGAGCAAATATACCAAACAAAATTGAAAAAAATTTTTAAAATTAATAAATTAAATAATGTGCTTACCAAATAACCTAACTAAAACCACGTGATGTGTCTAATTGAAACTTTAGGTAGTTAAATAAAAATGAATCCTAATCTCCTTACAAAGGAAGGGTTGAAGCAGAGACATACAATAATAATATAATCTTTAATAAATTAATTTTTAACTTGTGATAAAAATCTTGTTCAATAAAAGATTATTAAATTTAATTATAGAGCAATGCCCAACATTAGTAAAGACAATGTAAGAAACTACACTATTAGTATAAAACCAAGAAAACATTTTTTCTTAATTTTAATGTTGATTTTGGTTCTGTAATATTGCGCAATTATTTAGTAATCCAGCAATTTTAGTTGAAACAACAAACAAGCCATATTTTCCATTTCCATTTATGTGAAAAGAAACGAAGTTAAAAACGATTTTCGAATTATAAACGCGTAGTTTGTATAATAGTATTTGTGTGCAAAGATGTAATTTGCTAGAAAATCGTATTATGGAAGACAAAATTCAAATACAGAAAAATATTTTTTAAATACGTATAATATTTATTTGCTTAGATTTTGAGATCACTAAAATATTTATTATAATAAAATCAGAAATAATGAGTTGATGTACACTAAAACTAAAATTCATTAACTGAAATCAAATAAATTTTTACTAAAATCAAAAAAAATAATAAAATCTTAGTTCAAAATTAACAATATCCTACGTCTTTTTTTAACAGTTTTAAGCAAAGCCACCGTATTGTAAAATGGTAATAAAATTTTGTGATTTATGGAAAAACTTAAAATAGCTAACAAAACAAATACTAAACTGTTATTGCTTTCATAAACAGAAGTAATTACAGAGGTTCACAATTTTTACAATAATAATTGTATTAATTGCATGTGTTACTTTACCTTTATATATTTAAATTTTATATTATTTAACACATTAAACAAACTTTGAGATTAAAATTTTACTAATGCCCTACTTTTTTATAATGTATTACAACAGTGGCGGTTTACAGGCAAGTAGGCCCGGCCTACCCAAAATTTAATTAACCATAATATTTTAATATTATGGACAATTAATATTTGTTATTTTTTATTATTTGCACTTAAAATTGCAATAACAGCTTTTAGCAATTAGCGTGTTTTATATTTTTATTTGTATCTGCTTTAAAGTATTATAGTGTAGGCACTGGCCTAGCTTGGTACATATAGCGCAACGTAACAGTAAGACCATGACGCCAGATACAGCAATACTATAGCTTCAATAGCCAGCGCTTAGGCCCGTGCCTACCAGATACTTGCAGTTATATAATACCTCGCCATAAACAGTTTTTCTTATCGGACACATGCGAGCGGGATTTTAAAGCTATTTAGATGACAAAAACGAATATTTATCTCAAATTAAATAAATTAATTAAATAACAAAAAAAGAAATTTAAGCGGTATTTTGCACTTTGTAGTGTATTTTAAGCGGTAGGTATTGCTATTGCGAGATCGCCTATCTTCACTTGCACTGTTATCAATACAAAAAGACATTCTTGATGAATTATTAAAAATGGACACATTTCACGACAATGTCATAGACAGATTTGCGAAGAGCAAAAATAAGAGAATCAATCATTGTTTATAAATACTATAACATAATGTACAGTTACTCGAAAAAGTATTCCGACGTTCCTGTGTTAGCAATGTAAATTGCTCCTTTTAGATACTGTTTTTATTATGTAAAAATTGTTTTTACAGCAATACTTATTAGACATTTTTTGTCGCAAATTTCATTGTCTTCAATTTTGCTCCTATACGTTTTTTTATTTTCTTGCCTCGTTTTCGACTGAGAGTGACTTAAAGCAGACTCGGTAAAACTTTTTAATAAAATTAAAAATGCACAATAGTTTTTTCGAGGGATTTCCAGGGATTTTTACTGAGACTGCTTTAAGTCACTCTCGATCGAAAACGAGGTGACGAATAAAAAAATGTTTGAAAACAAAAATGAAGGAAATGAAATTATCTACAAAAAATGTCTGAAAGGTATTTTTGTAAAAGCGATGTTTACATATTATATGCTAAAAATAGTTTTCAAAAAGTACAATTTACATTGTTAACATAGGAGTGTCCAAATACTTTCTCAAGTAGCTGTAAGTAATTCTATTATTTAAATAAAATGATTTAATAGAGCATATTATTATAACTCAAGAAAATATTCACATCTTCCGCAGATTTTATCTAATTATAAAATATTGCTGGCCTACCTAAAATTTTTCCTTACGAGCCGTCACTGTATTACAACTAAAAATATATGGCATAGGCCGCTACTGATGCTATTATATAAATTTACACATCTTACCTGTTTTGTTTGGTAATTTCTAAACAATGTAAACAGAAACCATTTTTTTTTGTATTTATACGAGCTTTTAGTTTATTAGCAATTAACTTATCTGTATTACAATGCTTAAACTATTATACACTAGTGTAGCTTCATTAACTAATTAAAATGAAATATTATGTTGAACAATAATTAATATAATTAAAAATGCATCTAAAAATAAAATTAACAAGCGTAGTTCTGATTAAATTATGTATTAAAGTCAAAGTTTAAAAAAACTTTCGGAAATTTTCTTCTATTATAAATAGGTCACACCAGAATCGACTCAAGTGTGATCAGTGATAAATGATAAATAGATAAAATAAATGGTAATAGTGAATAAAGAATTCTCATCCAGTAATAATTGATGAAAAAGAATGCTCTCGGGTTGTCAGGATAATAAAATCAAACAAATAATTCGTTAAGCCAACGTTTCGAAGAATTTATTTCCCCATCATCAGGACTGAAATAGAGAGAAACAAATGGTAACAATGGCCAATCTTTACAAATGATCAAATCGCACTCACCAAAACAAAAAGAGAGGTAATATGTTTGGTTACATGTATGATGGTTACAGAGGACACGAGGACAGTAAGTCAACAGGGGTCTACGTTACATTCAATTGAGTACAAAAAAATTTTAAAAACACAAAGTAGGTATAACCATGAGTTATATAATGTAAAATTTGAGTAAATAAACTATGTCATAAACTATAAAAACTTAACAATAAACAGTAAAAATTGAACAACTGTAATATTTGGTTCTTCAATTTGAATTGCCATCTTTTCAAATCAAAGTTTCAAACCAAACTTAAACTGTGATCGTCAAACAAACGGCACACGTTGTGATCCTCCTAGTAGCAGCACTTACAGGTCCTTTTAAAACTGCGGATGGTTCCTTGAATGCTAATGTTTTTACCTCTGCCTACCTTGTTCATAACCTAACATTTAAACTTATATGTGCCAGTGGCTTATCCACTGAAGGATACCTGAAGGAATAATTAGTATACACAAATTAAATAAAACACAGGATTCGGTTTAACGATAAATATTTATTTGACTGAAAAGAAAAATGTAATCTAGCATCAAAATTATCATCAAAGTAAATTTCCTTGATATCAATTAATTTAGAATACGTTTATATTTCAATATGATTTAGTAATAGTTTGATAAGTGATTCCTCTTATTATATCTAACATTTGTTATTGTTTATTCATATGTAATGACCAACCACAATCTTTATAATACTTTGTAATCAATAAGAGCACCTCTGTGCATTTCCATGACTAATTAAAACCTTTTAAATATACATTTTAATTGTATTATTATATTGTCGTATTTCAAATTGGACGTAGTAGAGAAGCGAATTTTAACAAAATAATACGGAAAAATTTTAAAAAAGGAAGAATGTAGATGCTTATATAACTTTATAACTTTCAATAATTATCTGATGCCACAGATTTGTAATTAAACAGGAGAAGATTGTTCTCTGTATTTTTGAAACGACGTCAAAAAGTGCTCCTTCATAAGGAAATTTTAGTTTTTATTTGGGTGTAAATTTTAGAAAAAAATTGTTATAAATTTAAAATGGTATTTGTCCATTACAACAAAGATGCGCATTGTTTATCGTGAGTTCGTGCAGCTATAAACAATTAAGTGAAGATTAAAAAGTTAAGAACATAAAATTTTGGATAGAAAATGCCTCTCTTGACGACGACCATCGTGGAGACTGGTTGAACGTTTTGCGTTATCGACGCATTTTTGTATATGAATTTGGATGTGTGACGACGACCATCGTGAAATTGGTGAAGCGTTACGCGCCATCGACGCCTTTTTTTGAATTTATTTTTCTGGACGGATCGCTAGAGAAGTAGAGACCACGGAGAACTAGATAAGACAACTATAGAGAAGCAGAAACTGATCATTCGAGTCGTAAAAATAGCGACATACAATATAAGGTAAAAGAATTACTTTAAAAAATTTAACATTGAATTTGAAAACCATTGGAGGAAACGTGTGCGTTGCACTCTGGAGAGCCGCGCACATAGTCGAAGGGCCTTCAATTTAAAATTTTGTTCACTACGAAGGCAGTAAAGTTAATTTTGATAAATGATAAACAATTTAGTGAAAACCATTAGTGGCGCATTAAAATTTATTTAATTTATAACCTAGGGTGTATTATCATTTTTATAAATTTGATTTTTCCTTTCTTTCTTGTAAATAGCAACATTAGCTTTATTTTAAATTTATTAAATGTTATTTTGCTATCTGCAAATAAGTGCACCGTTTGATGACGAAATTATTGTAATATGTAATTGTCGTTTCATATTACATAAATTTGCAGCAAATATTTATTTTAAATTATATGAATTTAGAGTCTCTTGCTTTTCTTTTTTATTTGAATTACTAATTTTTTTATTAACATTGAAGTCCAAGTTGGAATAGATCAATATATATTTAATAAAATGTCATACCTTAAATAAATTGTTAAAATTTGTTATTGATATCTCGGTGTGAGATACTTGAAATCATGAAACCAGTTTGATGAAATGTGAAAGCACCAAACTATGGTTTAACCCTTTCTTGATTACGTTATCATACATTACGACGACCTGTACATATATTAATCAAATTCATCATCAAACCAAAAACCATTACATATTTATAAGTTCAAATTTTACAATATTACAAGACTACAATAAAACGTAAATTATAACTAAAAATCAAATGGTAAAACAAGTAAGTAAGATTGGCTTTGGCATGAGACAATGCCAATAGCAATGCCAATAGTAATGACATTATCATAAATAATTATAATGATATAAAATAAAATGATAAACAATGATAAATATTAGATGTGCTAAAAAGTTCACGGCCCAATGAGACAATAAATAACGTTAAAGTAGATTATCTCTAACACTACTTATATGATCGCATAATCATATTATTTCATTGGAAAAATTACATTTTTAGCTAAACAAACAAATGTAAAATCATTCGATTTGGCCAATGCAGTTGTGAAAAATTAATTTTTAAAGATGGAAGTCAATAAAGAAAAATTTCGTTACATTTTACAGTTTTTTTTCGATGAAAGAGAAAACGTCGCACAGGCTTGCCAAAAAAATGTGTGCTGTTTATGATCCAGATGCTTTATCGAAAACAGAAGCAAAACAATAGTTTGCGCGTTTTCGTTCTGGAAATTTTGATGTCAAAAATGCACCACGCTCTGGTCGGCCAATAATTGAAAAAGTTGAGGAAATTCTAGAAATTGTGAAACAAAACCGTCATGTAAGCACTGTATAGATCGCCAAGAGTCTAAACATCAATCGCCAAACAGTTGCAAACCATTTGAAAAAATCTGAATTCAATAAGAAGCTCGATATTTGGGTGCCGCATGATTTGACGCATAAGAAGTTGCTCGACGAAGTTTCCATCTGCAAATCATTGCTGAAACGTAATAAAATCGAACCATTTTCGAAGCGAACTGTTACTGGAGATAAAAAATAGATTACCTACGACAACGTTGTACCCAAAAGATCGTGGTTAAACTGGGGTGAAGCTCCTCAAACGGTGGAAAAAAACTCGAACTCACAAATCGAAAGACGACGCTGTCTTTTTGGTGGGATTTGAAAGCTATTCTCTATTACAAGCTGTTGCCAGCTGGTCAAACGATTGATTCTGCAAGCTACTGTCAACAATTAACTAAATTACAGCAAGAGATTTAAAAAAGCGACCAGAATTAATCAATAGGAAGGGTGTTGTGTTCCATCATGACAACCCCAGACCTCACATATCTTTGGTAACCCGAGAAAAACTGGAAGAACTTGACTGGGAAGTTATAGTATAGCCCGAACCTTGCACCATCAGATTATCAATTGTTTTGGTCTTTTTAGAATTCTCTTAATGGTATAAAGTTTGCTTCAAAAGAAGCTTGTGAAAACCGCTTGGTTAAGTTTTTTACCAATAAACCACAGAAGTTTTACAGTGATTGAATAATGGTTTTACCCGAAAAGTGGCAAAAGGTTTTCGAACAAAATGAAGCATATTTGTTTTAAATAAAGAATTTCGAAACATAAAAATTTTGTGTTTGAAGAACTATCTAATTTAGCCGGGAACTTTTTAGCACACCTTATAGGTCACCCTTTGGTCAGTTCGACTAGTTACAAAAAAAAGTTTTGGAATTTCTTTAAATATTTTGACGACAAACCAAGGAAGCACTACTAAAATAAAATAAACTTATAGAAAGAAGCTCTGCGCGAGGTCGATCGTGGGGAAGTACCTGTTGCGGTTTTGTACCTGACTTAATGCATTTGATACACCAATAGTGTGGTATAAGCAAGTATAAGGCAAGTATAAGACATGCTACGGAGCGGGAGATCGCGGTTCAATGCGTGATCGCGCCGATTGCACTGTTGTGCAATCTATGGGCTTGATCTATGGGCTAAAAACTCGCCATCACGATCGGCAAGCATGAAGTTTTAATTACTAAAATCTTTTTTAAAAAATCATCTAATAGAAGGAAAAGGGAGAGGTCTGCGTTCAGAAGAGGACGGATAACGGCTATAGAAAAAGAAGCTTTTAATATAGTCTACATTGCGACACTATAGTCTACGTACATAGTCGTATTCTCATCTGGCTGAAGTCCTATCTGAGTAATAGTTAGTAGTTTGTATCTTTTGAAAGTTTATCTCTATAAAGGTTTGAGTCATCGTCAAGATGTCCGGGGTTTAATTTATATGCTGATGATACATTTGCTTTAGTGTCAAATAAGTACATAGTATATGACCGAGACAGTTTCTTATATGAACCATGTTCTTAAGCGGTTGCATACAGAGCCCGATTAAGCCAGCGCCAGACCCGTAGCAAATATTAATAAGGGGCTCTTAGGTTTTGTATGATAATAAAAAATTAAATACATATAATATACAGTATATAATTTCAACAAATTATGTACGTTTTTCGAGTCCTCAAATCCTTTCGTAAACCATGACGAACAGATTAAATCAGTAATATTTTAAACAAAAATTTAGTACATAACTTAAATGTAACATGTAAAAATTAATATTTTTATGAATATTATCACATGTTAATAACTTTAATCATATTATTTTCTTTATCGTACGTTATTTTTTCTTTGAACTCAAGAAATCACTGTACATATTATATGTATTGTGTTTCAAAGTGATTTAGACCCATTCTATGCATTTGAGTAAAATTTTGGTATTATTTATTAAGTTGTAAGTTTGTAAAATTTGCTAGGTGGGGACCAATCACAGACAATTCAAGGCTTTTTTGCCAAATATGTCCAACGCGACGTGATCAATGTGGAATTTTTATGTCCAAAAAATTTAATGAAATAAGTTTATAATTTTGGAAATATAAGTGAATTTTTTAAGTTAACAGTGTTTTATTAAGATTTATAGATGGATTAATTGATTTTGAAGAAAGTTTTTTTTTTATTTCAATTAATATTTATAATCTGTTTAAAAAAAAAACAATAAGCAAATGTGGTGATTTGATAATATACAAGTCATGCGAAAAACCTTTCAATAAATGTTTTCCAAAAATATAATATACAATTTAATGAATATTGAGTAACATTATTATGTATTACTTAGTTGTCAGTCAGTTGAATCAAGTAGATAAATCAGTAGGTCTGAATCTTTTTCAGATTAAATTAACCTTGTCTTGAAATCTCTGCATTATCTCAATGTTGGAGGTACTTGCAGTTCCCCATAGTTGAATACCATAGGTCCATATTGACGTTATTATGGATTTGTATAGTAATATTTTGTTCTCAAGCGATAATCGAGATTTTTGGCCAAGCAACCAATACATTTTACTAAGCTTTATTCCAAGCTGTTTGCGTTTTGTAAAAATGTGTTTTCTCCATGTCAGTCTTCTGTCCATATAGATACCAAGATATTTTGCATCATCAGCCTTGGTCAAAATACAGTTATTTATCTTCACTGGCGGACAAGTCTCTTTACGCATTGTAAACGTTACATGGATAGATTTTGTTTCGTTGGCCCTGATTCTCCATTTGCGGAGCCAATTTTGAATTTGATTTAAATTATCCTGGAGATTTTTGGAAGCAAGGATAGGATCGAAATGTGATGCAAATACAACAATGTCGTCAGCAAATGTAGCCGTTGTTGCTAATCTCAAAGTTGGTAGATCCGCCGTGTACAATAAATACAGAACTGGCCTTAAAAGACTGCCCTGGGGTACTCCTGAGCTTATTGGGTGAAGTGGGTGAAGCTTAAATAAGATTTTAGTATTTGATAGAATTGATAGGGAGGACTTTTCTTTAGCTTGCAATATAGCGCTTTATGCCACACCTTATCAAAGGCTTGACTGATGTCGAGGAAAGCAGCAGAGCAGTATTTCTTGTTTTCCAGTTCATTACTGATGTTTTTGGTAATTCTATGTACTTGCTCGATCGTACCATGTTGACCTCTAAAACCAAACTGATGATCAGGTACCAGCTTTTTTTCCTCCAATATAGGCTTAAGTCGTTTAAGTAAAAGTTTCTCAAACATCTTTAAGAGTATTGGTAACAGACTAATTGGCCGGTAGGATGATACTTCTTCCATATTTTTTCCTGGTTTTGGAATGACGATAATTTGAGCTACCTTCTATTGGTTAGGGAAATGTTCTAATCGTATGATTGTATTGAAGATAAACGTTAAGAATTTTATGCACTTATGTGTCAGTTGTTGTAACACTTTTCCAGTAATCAGGTCAAACCCAGGCGCTTTTCTTGGATTGATTTCGTTGAAGATGACACGTTGAACTTCCCTTACTTTAAAATTTTTTATAGGGAGATCAATCTGGAATGGTGCTCCCAAGTATTGATCGACCTCGGAAGTTTCTTCTGTAAGAGTAGAAGGAAATGGCTTGAATACCCCTGAAAAATGTTTCCCAAAAAGGTCAGCTTTTTTTTTGTCACTTCTTGCCCATTTTCCATTATCATCTCTAATTGGTGGAACATGTTGTAGAGGACGCTTAATGTTTTTTGTGGCTTTCCAGAGAGAGTAGTCATTTGCCTCTGTAGGTGACAAATTAGCAATATATTGTGGTGTTTCAAAATGATTGCGACCTACCCTGTGCATTTTAATGAAAATTTATTTAAATGGTTTTAAGTTGTAAGACTGGAGAATTGGACAGGTGGGAGCGAATCGAGGAGGAAAGTGGCTTTTGCCGATAGCGCGTCGCCCGAGTAAGCTTAAACTCGAGGCGAACATTGAAAAATTTGATTTTTGGTTAATTAATTAACTCAAGTGAGTTTTTTTTGAGAATTGTTAATTTTGAGATTTTGATAATTATTTTTGAATGAATAAAGTGAATTTTGTGCGTACACATGATTGCGTATTTTTTGGAATCATTTTGATATTTGGATTTTGGATTTTTATAAGTGGTTATTGAGCGGTAGCAAATTGATATGGTCAATAAATTAGAAGAAAAGCATTTGAAATTAAAAATTGAATTTGAATTGTTTAGAATTGGAAAATTAAATTTGCTAGAGCGAATGTGTGAAATTGATAAGCCGGCGATTTGATTAAGGTAAAATTTGCAACATTCGTTCCCATCGAATAGAAGTAAAATTTTATTTTACATTTACTTAGAAATATTTTGATATAATGAAGAGTCTCTTGTTATAAAAAAATGGATGCCCAGTTATAGAATTAATTTATGGTTGAAGAAAAGTTTTCATAAGATTTGTATAGCTGGGGGCATTGCAATATTCATTAAACGATTGATTTTTGAGGCTAAGAAGTAATGCCTTAAGTTCCGCAGCTTTTCTATTACATTTACGCTTGTCTTCTGGTGTTCTTGTAATTCGCCACAGTTTACGAGCTTCCCGCTTTACTGCAATTTTTTGTTTGATTATTATTGGAGTTGATTCTTTAATAATTGTAACATCTGAGTCAGGAGTTGCCAGCCACGCCGCATTCTGAATAGATTTTGTTAGGTGTTCAACTGCGTTTTCCAAGTCATCTTCTGATTTTAATGCCACATCTAAATGTATTTGATCGTCCAGTGTTGTTTTGAAGAATTTCCAATTGGTATTCTTACTAAATAATGAAGGTTTCTTCTTCTTATAGAGAATTTGAGAATGCAATGTCAGTAAGATTGGTGTATGGTCCGATGATAAGTCCAGTGACGACTCGATTCTAAATTTTTTGTATCTATGCCTTTCGTGACCCAAAAATCAATCACGTCTGGAAGTTTTGTTGAGTCGCTGGGCCAGTAAGTTGGTTGCCCTGTCGATAAGCTTGTCATGTTGTTATTTTTAATTGTTGCAAATAGTTCTTTTCTTTTTGTGGTGGTAAGTCTCGAGCCCCACTGCTGATGTTTGGCATTAAAGTCACCCCCAGCGATAAATTTGTTTCCCAGTGTTTTGAAGAATTGTTGATAGCGTTCTAACTTATTATTATGTTTGAGTGGACAGTAAATTGCTGAAATCACTAGTTTTCCTAGTTGGTCTTCAATAATTATATTAGTTGCTTGCAAGTAATCATGCTGATATTTTTCTATTTCGTAGTGTTTGATGTTCTTTTTAATGATTATGCTGTTCCACCATGAGCAGCTCTATCGGGGTGATTAGTGTTGTAAATATCAAAATTAGGAATTTTTAAGTGACTTTTAAATGTAAAATGGGTTTTGAAACTAACATTACATCTACCTTATGCATTTCTAGAAATAAAATAAAATAAATAGATTTTGAAAATAAAAATAAAACAGAAGGTGTAGGTGAACAAGGTGTAGGCAAAAATAAATACATAACGAAATAAATAACAATAATAAATAAACAATATAAATTAACACAGTAATTAACGATAAACTGTTTGTTAATACGCAAGCGCGCGTGTTAAATTTCTTATCAAATTTTACATCGTTGCAAACAGAAAATTATTTTAATCTACATAAAATTGTATCAAAAATATGAGCAAATTTACATAAAAATTTACATGCAAATTTTATATAAAATTTAACTTTGTGTCAAACAGGCTTAAGACGTTACGTTAATAGATACGGAGTTCACAAGAAAAGTAACAAAAATAAAATCAGAATATTTTTAACATTTTTTCCCTTAATTTAATTTATAACTCAAAAACCGTTTATTTTAGACGATAAGGAAATAATAACCTATTTTGTAGATAAGCAAATGATCTTTAAAAAAGGTCTAATCCATTAAGTCTCAAAAATCAATAATATCGGAGCTATGACGGTTTGAAATCAGAAATTCAAAATATTGCTTTAAAGGAAGGTACCCCCCAAGGGTTTAGATTTGGCTAAAAATTTTATTTTCAAATTTGTCTTAGAAAAGTGTTCTTTATCACCACCTCAAAGGTTCTCTACGGTCACGGGGATACCCTGTATATATACTATATTATTTAATAAACCGATTATAAACAACGAGTATGAAAAATAAATATTCTAGAAAAGGTATCACATGAAAACTATTTATTGAAAGAATACTTTTATAATATGTTGTATATATTTTTATTACTGATTATATTGCCCTACTCGTATTTTTCAATTAGGTCTTCAGATCCAGACCAAAATTTCAATCCAAATCTTTTCACGTTGCTAAACAGTCGAAATGTAAAATAATAAATAATTTCCATTAAGGAACTGCATGAAAACCCACAGCATAAACCTAACAATCCTCCACAGTTAGCTAAGAAGTCGATTACACCATACAGTTCGTGGCGTTCAGAAGTCATAAACTGTAATTCTTTATAGTATACTAATAATCTTGACTTGTGGAATCTATAAAAAGGAATTAAAGAAATCAGCAGATTTGCTTATCATTTAAACTTACTTTTCATCTTCTAGATTGCTGTAAGAAGAAATATTCTTTATTTTATTAATTTTTCTCCAATTCCATTCAATTTGTGAAGTTTCAGAGTCAAATTCAATTGAAGTGCAAGCTGGCAAACAGCTACATTGATCGGTAACTTTACTTTTAGAATGCCTGACTTTCGAACTCACTTCTTGTTCAATAAATTTGACTAAAATAATTTTTATTCAAAACATGGAATTACATATTTTATTACATTTCTTACCTTTTGCTGCGTGAACACATCTTTTACTTCCCGAACTGCATATTTTCTTGTCATCTGAATTATCGTTAAATAAGTTTTTATGTTTATTAGAAATTAAATTAATTACCAGGAACGTGAAAAGGTGTACAACCGCATTCTTGCAATGTAAAATTTGATAAGCACTCAAACAAGCAATTTTGTTGTGAATATATTCTAAATAAACTGAGCGTTTTCTCTCCAGGTATATAACATTGTCTATCTTCTGGTGGATATGACTTAATTTCTTCAGAGGTAGTTATCATTCTTGGTCTAATTGCTGCAACTACCACTTGATCTAGAGGTACCCAAAAATATTTATCCATGTCGGGAATTTCAGCTGGATGATGGAACGTAACCTATAACCCATTACTTAAATAACAATACTTAATATTATAAATTCACACTTTGTATCCTTGAAAATCTGTGCATAAGTAGTCTAACTCATCTTCGCTAACTTCAAAATCGATTTGAAATCCACCGTTTACTCCAGAAATCATGGTTCTGTGGGGAAATGAGTTTAGGCCAGCATTAGGTGGATAGCCTTCTTCCAACGACCACAATTTCAATTTTGTACCATTTTTAGTGTAATTTTCGTATATTTGACTAAAATAAAATAAATAGAATCTGTGCATCAAGATATAATATTAGATTATACTCTCGGACTACGAAAATATCTTCATATGCAAGAATGTTGAATGTTGAACAAAATCCGTCGCTTGTAGCAGTATATGACAACGACTCATAGCAATCAATTTCATTTTCTAACCACTTACAGTTTTCGATACTCATTTCTCCAAAACTCTAAAATTATATTTAAAGCAATTAATTAAAATAATCCTGCCGTTTACATTAGATAAATATTCGTAATCATCCTCAGAAATGTACTTTGTTTCGGTTTCATTTATAAATTCAAGTTCGTCATTGCAAAGAAAAGAATATATTTTAAAATATCTGTCTCTAAAACAAAATTAATTATAGTTTCAGATATTAATTTAGGTTTACTGAAGTATTGTATTATACTCTTTGTCTGTAGTGCTTTCATTATTTTTATATTTTAAGTATACGTCCGTATAATTAAAATATGCGGGATTGGCTTTGATTTCTGAACAAATTGTAACAGCCGGAAATGGAATTTCCCATATTGGAGTTTCCTTCATTGCAAATGTAACGACTATAGGTGAAGTTTTCCATTTGTTGTAGGTATTGTAAATTAAACTTCCAGATGCAATAATGGACCCTAGTAGTACTACAAACCAGTATGTTCTACAACAATAGATATTTATTTAACCAGTAATGAAATGTAACATTTAAATGTTAATTTAGCAGATTTTAAATTTTACATTAATAATTTGATTTTCTTATAATACATAATTGTTAACTATAGTTGAAATTTTTGTTGCATAATTAGTTATGCAATGGAATTTTATTACGTAATTAATTGCATAAGAATGTAATACCTGGTTATTATAATTAGACAAAATATTTGGTGTATATTTGTGTATTAGATCAAACTACATAAAAGCATATATTTTTACCTTTCAATAAAGCTTCGGTGTCGCTCACCTAAAAATTTAAAACCGTGTATACTTGTGTTATCACAGAAATTGTAGAAATAAGAAGTAGCATTTTGACTACATGACGGTATTTTACTATTTTGTTCTTGAAATATTTCTTCGTTTGCTTTTATTGCCACTTTGTGCGGTTGCGTAAATGGAGTTTCTTTCATATTTTTATTTTTGTAAAAACAATTAATTTGATAATCTAATAATTAAACAATTATTATTCTTTTTGCAAAAAATATTTTATTATTAGAAATGTAATAAATATATAAAACTAATAATAATAATAACTAAAGAGGAAAAATTAAGAAATGAGTATTAAAAGTTAAAAACGAAAGCGAGAAAGATTGAACTAATATAAAGCTGATATTACATGGTCAAACTAATTCATGAATTAATTCATCAATTTTTTGTCTGATTTATTCAAAGTCACCTTGATAAGCACAGGCGTATTACATAATACAATTTCTTCACGGTATATTCATGAATTGACAGTATGTTTAACATTCGCCATAACAGTACCAAAGTAATTAGCCGAGCCGAGTTCAAGGTTTGTGGATTTTGACAGTTGCTAGAAAATTGACAAAATTAGAAATTGTTCTGTTCCATCAATAAATTCATGAATTTAAATGACAATTTCTTAACGCGAAGTTAGACGTTCAACTTCTGTATTACATACGCAAAGTTGCACGACGAAGAAATTGTTGAATTAATTTATAAATTTGTTTGACCGTGTAATATAGGCTTAAAAAAATTTTTAAAATCGACGTACCCTTGGTTTTATGTACACGACGATTATTTTGTGCTCAACCTATCTATACAAAAATTAATCAAGAATTAAAAATATAAAACAATATAGAAATTTACGCAACTTACCTGTTACCTTAGATAAATTTTATCAATATAAACAGAATTTAACTAAGGTCTCACATAATTTCTTTGTTAGTGATTAACTTATGAAATTCTTAAATTGTGATATATCCGGATAGCGTCAACTAATCTCATTAAAATGAAATATTATATTATTTTGAAAAATTAATTTAATCAAGCATTTAAATAAAAATAAATTAACAAGTACAGTTCAAATTAAAAATGTACTTGAACAGGAGTAAATGATGTTTTGATTAAAATGAACTACCAGGACCGGATTGGAAATTTTTGGGTTGAGTTTGCGGTTTTGTACTGATCGACTTAAAGCGAAAACTTCGGAAAATTAAAATTAGAAAGATAATCGAAAACAAAGAATTAATTTTACGTTATGTGACATTAAATTAAAGGATTTTTAATAAGCTCTAAGACTCGGACGTTTTCCAAGAAAAAATCCTATATAGAATGCTAAACGCAGGCACGAGCTGTAAGCCTAACTTACACAATAAATGAATAAGAGCAATATTTGCTCTTCTAACAGATAAAAATAAAAAATTAAATCAAAAAATATTTCGGAAAATCAGACTTTCAACGCCATTTATTAACCTAGCGATTACTTATCATGAAATCGAAAAACTTATTCAGTCAAGTTACTAAAATTTGAATGAAAGATTTGTTACTAGTATAATTTTTCATGAGTGTATACTTGACTCAATTTTTGCAATAAATGTGCCTAGATGAACTTTCATTTGGATGGTACAACTAAAATCAAATATGAACTTGATTTTTAGTAACTCGACTAACTAGGTTCTTTGATTGTAAGATATATTACTAATCGATTAATTTTTCTAATTGAATACTTTTGAATGTATGATTACCGGTGACAGTTTGCGTATTTATGTAGTTAGTATCACTGACACTGCGTGTTGTCAATATTATTAGAGAAAACTTTAAATAAAATTCTACATTCAACCAATCAAAGATTTATTATAATTGAAAAAGTGCTATGTCAAATTTGATAAGATGATATTCGGACATATCCTTATAAGATTTAAAAAGATTATTTTTAAGGAACATTATTAAAATGAGTTATCGTTTGTAATTTTATGAGACATTCATCCGATAATGTTATCAAAATACACCAAAAATAGATATTATTAAATCTCACGATCAGCATGCACGAGGTTATTTTAAAACTTTTCAAAGAATCGTTAAATTTTAGTGATTATAAACAATATTTTATATTTCTGCATTTCATTTCATTCAGTAACTGTATTTTTTTAAGTGCTATGAGCAATCTTTCCTGAGAATAAAGTGTTTAAAAGTTTTTAGTTGCAATAATTAAGTTACTTTATGCAACAATAATTCAAAGGTCTTTAAAACCATTAAAATCAATTATATTAATAATTAATTATAGATTACATTTCATTGTAAAAATAAATGTAAATAAAATTTCAGTAATATCTTTATTAGCTTTCATCGCCACCATTGGAAATTCTGGAATCTCCTGAACCTATAACTTTTTTTCCAGATTTTTTAAGGTTACATATTAAACGTAAAGTTAAAAAATATAAAATTTCTATTGCCGATGTTACAGAAAATCCTACAAATAATCCCAATAAACCTCCAGTGTATGAAAAAAAATCAACGTATCCATAGAGTTGATTTCTTTCTGATGTCATAAAATATAGTTCTTTATAATATACGGATAAGTAAGAAACGTGGTCCCTAAAACAATAATAAGTTAGTATGTATACCTATTTAATTTTTAATATTTTATAATTTTGTATAATGTATAAAAGAACGAATTTATTTAATTTTGTATGGAAAATGTCTTTTCGGACATTAACAATTATTGTATTCACTATTTAAACTGGCTCATTGTCAAAGCAATTTCAGAAATCGTAATGTAATGGTTATTACCATCAATTCGGTTCACCGAAAACTTCAATATAAACTCTAATGGTTCAGTGGGACCTAATGTAGCATTAAAAGCGTAATACAGAGCCGTGACAGCACACGTTACTTACTTTACTCTTTCAGTTTATGGTGTAAAGTCAAAGGTCACAACGATTTGAACTTCTTCCTATGAAGTATTGGAAAAAGGACACTTTTCTAAGCATACTTGCCATACATGCATACTTGCATACATGTCGTGTTTTTGAAAACTAATGCCTAATCCTAAAACATTTTTGTTGTAGTATGCTTAGAAAAGTGTCCTCTTTCCAATAGTGCATAGGAAAAAGTTCAAATCGTGGTAAGGTTTGACCGACAGTTCCCAAAAATTTTTGACAGAACTACTAGGTTACTGGGTAATATTTATTCACCTTTTCTTCTACAAATTAAGGCTTAAAAGTAAGTAAGTAAAACTTAAAAGTAAAACAGAATATCACTTTTTCAAACTTTCATCTAGCTTATTGTATAGCTACAATTTGTGGTATACACCTCTTATAATTAGGTAAAACTCTAAACTTCCCCTACATTTTATTTTAACTAATAAGCAAAAGAAAAAAGAATCGCTTAAATTTTATCTATAAGCGGTGCAAACCACCATATATACTGTCGTGAAACAAAATCTTTCGACCCACCCTGTGCTAAATTGTAAAAATTTGTTAATTTCATTTTTAAACGTTTGAATTGGTAAAAGTACAGAGTGGGGAGAAAAAGTAGAGATAGAGGCTTTTTGGCTAACTATGGCCGACAGCGGGTGTGATAATTTGTATGCCCGCTGAAATTTGATTTTTGATACGAGATTTACTAGTCATTTTGAAATTGTGAGTAGTATTTTTGATTTGATTTAAATAAAGTGATTTGATGCGAATGCATTATTGCGCCTTTTTTGAAAGTATATTTTTTTGATATTTGGAATTGATTTGGATTATTTTTTATAAGTTGCTACCGAGCGGTAGTGGATTGATTGGTTTCGCTGATTTGGAAAAGGAATAACTGCAAGTTATAAATTGGACTTGGATTGTTTTAAATTGAAAAGTGTAAAAATTATTGCATTCGTAGGAACGAATGGTGCTATTGATAGCGGGAGATTTGGATAAGCGTATAATCGAAAGTACGAGCCCAATAATATTTTACATTAAATTATTAAATTTGAATTTGAAGGCAATTAATTAATTTTTAGAACACTACTTGTAATTTTTTGGACAAGAAAAATTTTTATTTTTATATTTTCAAACGCAAGAACCCTTCGACCTTTGAAAATTCCCAACTGCTCCCGCACACAAGGGTTGCCCGAGTAAAAACAAGTGTGTGATAAATAATTTTCTACAAAATTATCATAGCAATACATATTATATACCTATCATGTTAAATAAAAAATTTTTAATCTGTAAATCTGTAAAATAAACTCAAATCTTATACCTAGTAGTATATAAAAATGAATGTTTGTATATTATGCACTGCCGTACCGTTTATGCGGTTGCGATAAAACTTAGCCAACTTATTGCTTGCACTTGAGGTAAGGTTATAGACATAGTACAGTATTTATTAGCATTCATTTTTGCGTAGAAAGAAAAAAAGCGACAACGCGATGCGCATTAATGGATTAACGAGATTAGTATAAACAAAAATTGTGTTGGCAACAGGTGGCGCGACAGTAAAAAAAAAGGGTTACCGTAACAGCACATAGCTAAGAATATTATCAACAAACTGCTACATCATTTTTTAAAAAGCGTGTTAAATTTTGCCCTCGTTGAAAAATTATAAATCTACTGACGCATTAAACTCACAACTTCACTCTTTTGGATCAGGGTTAATAATAAAAGACAATCTTGTTCAAAAAAAGCCGAAGTTTTGTTGTAAACTAGCTTTTAGTAAATAGCTCATGTTCTCAAATAAATTTCTAAGAAATTATCGTATTTACTTTTCATAATTTACTATTGGCAGTGGTCCTGTTATACTTTGTAATAATAGAAAGAATTTTCTCCAATTCCAACTGGTTTGTGATATATCAATTTCATATTCCAACGAACCGCAGGATGGTAAGCAATTACATTTTGTTAAAGTTTTATTTTTCAGTTCATTTTTACCGAAACCCACTAAAAAGAAAATAGAAACAGAATTAATTAAATAAATGTAATCAATAAATTATTAAAATAAACAAACTAAACATAATAATAATATTCATTATTTATCTACCACACTATATACGTAAAAAATGCATTTTTTAGATTAATTTCTATTAATAAATTATTAAATAAATGCATGAAAGAAAAATATAGTACGTTTTTTTTAAGAAAAATATTGAAATTTGTACTAAAACGACGATCTCTAAATGTTAACCAATAAATTTTCTTTCAAATTAGACGGTTTTTACAATAACAAATTTTTCGTGATTTAACGAATAACGAATAGACGTAGTTACTTGGTTATAACATTTTACTTTTTTGTGGTAAATATTTAATATTACTACAAGATCAAGTGCTATTTAAATTATCTGAAGTTTCCCGGTGTAAATTAGACTTTGCAAACGACGCGGCACCTATAGTATTCGTATCATGGATTAACTATAGTTCAATTTCTATATTATCAATTAACTATATTTTGCATAGAAAATTTTGAATTTTGATCTCTAATGACGTACTTGAGTTCTCTCTTTCGTGGTTAACTAAGCTTTATTTAAGTGAAATTCCAAAATCATTATTAATCATTTTATAGCATTTATCATTCGTAGCATTTATCAACATTGTAAATTTCGACGGAGACAACATACATTGTAATATACTTCTGGAACTAATGGTACTGGTACTGACTAAATGGTACTGACCTTTACATTGCTCTATACATCTATGACTTCTCATGTCACAAACTGGAATATTTGAAACCTCTACAATAATAGTGATAATATGCTATATTTTGAAGCCAATATAATTAACTTACTTGGCATATAAAATGGCAAGCATTTGCATTTGCTTAGTGTATAATTAGTAAAGCATTCAAACATACAGTTTTTTTGCGTGTAGTTGTAGAAATACCGTAAATATCTCTGTTCTGGAAAGTAACAGTTTCTAGTATGGGGACTATAACTTCTTAAAGAATCCGACACTGTAATCATTTTAGGCCTTATGCCTACTTGAACATACTCGTCTAATGGTATACGGATGTATTTACTAAAATCGGGGAGTTCAAACGGATGATGAATCATAACCTGTTAAAATCAGTTACTTATCAATGTGAAACCGCTGATTTCAATCAACGGTAAAACGAAATTTTAATAAATTATGTCAGAAATCAATTAAATAATTAATAAATTTAATATTTATCATAAAATTTGCCTAAGAGATTTGATAAAGGATAATGTGATGGAAAATGAGAACACACCTTGAATCCTTGGACACCATCACCACACATATAGTCTAGAAAACTATCATTAACTAACATATAAAATATTACACCACCTTTTAAGCCAGATAAGAATGTTCGTTTTGGAATTACACCGTCATCTGCATCTGTTGAATATCCGTGCACCAAAGACCAATGGTGTATATTTCTAGGTGTACTGCTATTGTCAAAATAAGGTCTAAAATTAAAAAATTTAAAAAGTGACAATCTAAATACTCTTTCAAATTTACGGTGAATCTCTAAATATATCATTAGGATTTATTATATTAAAACTAATACAAACTTCTTCTTCTGTTAAAATTTTTGTGTATTCCGATAGTCTTACACGTTCGCCAACCCAAAAAGTTTCAATTGAGTTCAATGGTGAAGTATGATCAAATAGCTAAAATATAAGCTTATGTGAACGAATTTAGTTCCTATGTTACAAATTCTTACCATCATTATATCGTCTGCAATATTGGTACTAACAGTTCCATTTATTGTTTCATTATAATAAAAGTCAATTGTTTTAAGAATTTGTGGACATACTAAGCCTAATTTTAAAAGTAGATTATTTCTAAAAAAATACCTATAGGTAATACCTGAGTTTTACAATTTATAAATAACGCATCTCAATGAGTTACTTGGTAGTTACCCACATCATTATTTTGCCAATCTTATAAAAGTATAATACATACTCTTCCATTGTAATATTTTTTTTCAATAACAGCTTTTTAATGATAATGTCAGTATAATTGAAAACGTTTGGATTGGTTTTGACTTCTGGACAAATTGTAACAGCTGGAAATGGTATTTCCCAAATTGGTGTTTCGGTTGCGGCAAACGATACGATAACGGGAGACGTTTCCCATTTGTTATAAGATTTTATAATTAAAAATATACAAGCAGATGATAATAAACATAAAATTGAAAACCATAAAATTCTATAAATAAAAAATTTAAAATAATTTAATATTAAAAACTTAATCTTGCCTTTCTATAAAAAATCTTCCACGTTCGCCTAAGTATTGAATCCCATGAATGCTGCTAACAGAACTGTACTCGGAAAAGTAGTTACGAAGATTTTCAGTCAAATTTGGTTTTTTACTTTTGTTCATTTTAGGTTTTTCAGATTTTATTTGACAATCGTTGATTGTATCCATCGGATTATTAATACTAAACTAAATTTAATTTTATTTACATTTATTAATTTAATTTACATACATACCTAATGTAAAATTACACTCCGATATCTTAATATAGGCATGAAAGAATTAATGAATTTGGCAAAACCACACAATATTATAAACAAATTACAATTGTAATTCCAAAAAAGCCTGATATCTTTTGCATACATTTAATGTTGATTGCTGTTTCATTTTAACTATACAATTTGAATATTACTATTAACATTGAACTAATCAAATTTAAACTAATTGGAATTTTTGTAATTATTTTTTTAAATTGCTGTAGTGACCTAATTACATCAACAATTTTTATAGATTACTGTTTTGAAATAAAATTAAAAATTATTATTAAGAGCAATTTTACATTTTTCGCACGAAACGGAAAGCTTGAATATGATATTTCGTAACATGGCAACCAGGAACAACCAACGTTCCAACCAGATTCTCTCCCCCCTTCCTCAGTGGTGAAAGGTTGTTATTGTTAATTACAGTCATTTAAATAAGTTATCATATCTCGATAGATTATCTCAAGGATCTATCCTGAGTAATATAAAATTTACTAAAAGTGCACTGCGAAACATGGGTGTTATCAGAGGTGAAAATTACCTACTTAATAAGAGTAAACATAAACTCCTATTTGTATGATTTCATTTAATGGTACCCGAATATTTTTATTTAAATCTGATAGCTTAAATAGCTGATAAATCATAACCTGCAAATTTAAAAAACAATATTAGTTTAATTATACAATCTGAATTATTAAATAAAGTCACAGGCACATTTCCTAAGCAGGGGAATCCCAATACTGTAACTGGGTAACATAAATTCTAGACGTTATAACGATCCTTGCTTTTGTCAAAGCTCCATTTGAATTTTTCATGATTTTAGTTGACATTTCCAAAATCATCTTCATTAACATCTAGCAGCGAGTTTGTCAACGAAGCTCTAACTTTTCCTATTCCTAATCCTATCTATTTGCTGTTATTTTGAATTCAAATAAATGGTGTCATTTTGAAATGATTAGTTGATCTTGTAAGAAATTGTTTTATTAAAATTTGCTATATTTATGGTTGTTGCATAGGCGGACAGATTAAAAACAATTTTGTTATCAGCTTATGTTACTTCGATAAATCTATTCTTCTTTTCATTTATTTTATTATGAAAGAATAAATTCTCTTCAGCTCTGCTTAGTGTTTCGTTCCATCGATTGATGCCATGGGTTAATTTTAGATTTGTCAACAAGAGGACTACTAATAAGCGGAAGTCAACCAAAAACTTGCTCTTTAAGTATTTGTTTCCTTTCTTTCGAAGAGCTGATTTAACTTTAGAGCTAGCTGTTGCGTACCTACCAACTACAAACAACACAAGTGATCTGTGTATTATCGAAAGGCGGTGTAACTGTAACTTTTTTGAAATACAACAAATTTTTAAAATATAACAAATATAAATTCTGAAACTTATGTAAGAAATTGACGCCACCATTTCATCCAAAAAAACTATTTGCTTTTATGAGCGAATTGATGAACTTGTAAGATTTTAGGTGTTGATCTCAAAAAAGAACTAAAATTAATAATAATATATAATATTTTGTTCTGATACACACAGTGGAAAATTTTTGTTTGAATTCCTTACTATAAAATTGAAACTTATCATATAAAAACCAATACAAACTTCTCGTGTCAATGCGTGGGTGTAATTTAAATTTGAAGGTTGTCCTACGATCAATCCCTGCAATAATACTGTTACAAAAGAATGTTTAATTATATTTGATGACTAATGTATGACGTCATGTATAATGAGTCAAACATGATAAGTCATATATGATGTGTCATGTTTGATGAGTCATACATGATAACAGCATTAGTCATTCAAATATCGCTGAATTTACACTCTAGAATGTATAGGAATAACATGGAAGTTTCTGGAAGGTAGCATTTAAGTATAAATACAGATGCTTTCTTTCCAGTTCCAGTTTGAACGTACAAGTGTAAAATAAATAACGTGTAAATAAATAGTAAAGTGATAAACAATATACAGAGTGTTTAAGTAAATCCGGACTTACAAGAAGGGGGCCAGGTATCCACCAAGAAAGGAGAATAAAAAGGTTTATCAAAAAGAAACAATACAATTCTTACCACTATCTCAAAATGTTGTCTAATCTTAAGTGTAAATACATCAGGAAGCGAAAACATTACCCTACCAACCGCCCTAAAATGTTATCTCATGAGCAGAAACAAAAAAAATACACATATAACAAGGCTGTTGCCCTGGAAATACAAAAAAAGCATCTTACTAAATAAGATATAAAAACAAATAGGTACCGACCAGAACAAAAATTCCTAGCACTTCCGCATAAGCAACTCTTGGATTAGCAAAAAAATTGCTTTTCAGCACGAAAAACAAATACTGCTAATAGTACAGCATAACAACTTCCCCAAAGTAACTATACCCATAATTATAATTTGACATACTAAAGCAAATAAAATGTCGCAACCAGCAGTAACAAATTCAAAATAATCAATTCCGCAAAAAAACTTTGCTATCCAGTACTTGGCAAAATTTCACCACAATGTGAAACCAAACAGGTACCAAAATGTAGTATTAATAACAAAACACAACAAAATAGGAAGCACCTTCTTAATAAAATAACCAAAAATGTTTGACACATAAAAATATTGTCTCGAAGTTCAACACTTCCGTTCCCTGAAATAGAGCACACAACATACCATGCAGCAAAACTTTCCTCGCGACACACCGATAACTGCACGTATGTAACTGCTACTCCTCCGGATTCAAACAAGAACAATCGGGCCCCTACACGCTGGATAATAAAAACTAACCAGCTTCTCTTTGGTGTAGAGAATCCTAAGTGACGTTACAACTAGCTGATCTGATGCGGAAGCAAGAGCGGGGTTCGACAAATAAGCCTCCCCGGGCAAGTCTAGCTCTTCAGAAAGAAACACACATAATGTAAACAGATATTTATTTAATTTAATATCACAAATCATAAAAAACAGGTGTGTATCGTGGCTGCACAGGTAACAATCATCGGTGGAGATGTCCTTACTCAAGCATACGCAAAAATTATCAAATACTGAAACACTTAGCTGTGTACGTTGTCGCAAATATGTTGGAGGTCACGTAAACTGTAACACACAAAACTGACTTCAACTGCTCTCTCAAAATTTCAGATCCACAGGTTGAAAGTAATAAAAACTTACTCATCAGATAGCTATCGATGAGCTTACAATAATTTGATCGACAATGGTAATACTTCCAACTCACGAGTCTGGCAGAAAAAAACATTCAGCACAACCAACACTCTTTGCTTCGCACGACGAACCAATGGAGATAGTAATCCAAAAAAACTCGGGCGGTTTTGATACGGCAACTACACGCACTCCTCCATGAGAAACTTCGGTGTCGAGATCCTCGAGACAATTTCCAAAACACGGCCAATTCAAATTTAGGCGAAAAAGGTAGTTAAAGAGTTTAAAAGAAAGGTGCTTCCAAAAAAATTGCAAATCCCGAAGTTCGTAACGATTAAATAAAAGATCATAACTAACAAATTGAAATTCACCTGCCTTGCTGGTCGTAAAAATCAAAAACCAAAATGTGGCGTGATTTTGTGATCGCATGTCTTGGGAGGACAGGATCGTAATTAAACAACAAAATTAAAAAAAATTTTACACAAATTGTACCATTGATTGATTGTGTTTATTTCTTTATAACCAATATGTTAACCACATCAGTAATCTGTCATCAGCACAGTACTCAACGGCGTAACCGCTGGTTGAGTTACAAAGCGGAAATTCTGGGTTCAAATTTCTGACTTGACAAAATTTCTTGACTCGACCTTCCGGAAGTACATCAACACGTTGTGGATTTAAATCATTCTTCAAATCAAATAATTCTTAAGAATTATTTAACATTACGAATTCGTTGTATATTTACATAAATCTGGCAAACTAATCAACATCAAGATCAAAAGTAAAAAACATTGAGTTTAACAATATACTTTTGCAAACAACTAAATTTATTATAATTTTAAATAACGGTTTGTAGATCAAAACTCATTTACTTGACTATCTCTATATTCAAAATAAGGTTGTGTTTTTGAGCTTAAATATTTCAATATCTAACTTTACATCTAATACCTATAATATAATTATTATATTGATTGAGATTATGTACACACATGGGTAATATTAAGTAATACTGTAAATCTTATATTATACAATCTTTTAGATAGTGAAAAGCAAATATTCTGTTATTCGTGATTGATCTTTTAAAACTTAAAAATCTAGATCCGTCAATTACCATAATAAACTCTAACCCCGACTATAAAAATCAAGATTCTATTTTTTAAACTTAAGTCTGTTCATTTTTAATCTGCTGAAAGAAGAGATCAAGTAAAAAATTTGAGTATTATGTACACTAATTAAGCAACTAAAATAAACTTAGTTATCAAAATCGATGTTTTTTCTCTTTTCTTAATAACTTGGAATCTCCTGACCAAAATCTCTTTCCGTACATTTTAATATTGCATATTAGACGCAAAGTCAAAAAATAAAAAATTTCTATAGCTGATGTTACAGAAAATCCTATAAAAAGTCCTAAAATACCTCCGGTGTTGGAAAAAAAATCTACGTAGCCATAAAGTTCGTGTCGTTCTGAAGTCATGAATTGCAATTCTTTATAGTAGACTGTTAAAGATGAAACGTGATCTCTGAAAATAATATCAAATTATTTTCAGAAATATTCTTAATTTTATATTTTTGAACTTCGCTAGAAGTTGATATTTAACTTACTTTTCAAAATCGATCAAATCAAATTTCTCATTTACTACAGTCTCAAGAAGTAAAAAAAAATTTTGCCAATGCCAATTACTTTGAGATATTTCTATATCATATTCCAAGGAGGCACACGATGGCAGGCAATCACAACTGGCCCAATTTATTGAATTCACCTCTGGATTGCCAATATCCACTAAAAGCATTGTAATAGGCATAAAGATAATCATACATCAAAATTAAATATATTTATGTTACCTTTGCATTGCTCTACGCAATCAAGGCTTCCTAAACCGCAAATGGGAGTACTGGAATCTTCTGAAATTTCAGATTATAACTAATTTGATAGTTTTTTGTTAATAACACCTACGTACTTGGCATATAAAAAGGCAAACACTTGCATTCACTCAAAGTATAATTGGCTAAACACTCGCTCATGCAATTATTTTGAGTATAATTTGTAAAATATTTTAGTCGTTTTTGGTCCGAAAAATAACAGTTTCTAATGTCAGGGTTATAACCTTTAAGAGTTTCTGAAACTGTCATCATTTTGGGTTTAACTCCTATTTGGACGTATTCATCCAACGGTAACCGAATGTATTTATTCAAATCTGGTAGCTCAAAAGGATGATGTATCATAACCTAGAAAAAAGATTGATTTAAATTTTAGTACTACGTAATTATTGTTTTCTCGTTTAATTAAGACCGCCAAAATATTAATTTGGTTAATAATTGCGTTCTAATAATATTTGATGTAGATTCCATTGATGATGATACCCAGCAATGGTTGATGTATTGTCGTGTTTTGAAGTCCTCATGAAGAACTGGTTTGTCATTTTTCTAAATTATTTTAAAAATTTATTTTTTGATTTTAAATTGTATTGTATATAGGAATTTTGTAAATTACTTCATTTTGTTACGATGTTGGTAATAAAAGTGAAAACGAGGCTTTTGTCCAAAATGACCGACGCAGGGGATGAAAAATTTGTGTGTCCGTTGTTAAATTTAAAAATGTTTTAATTTTAATATTCAAAGTGTGTTCAATTATGTCTCAAAGTAGTTTTTATTTGTTGAAAAGTGAAATTCGAAAATAAACGACAAATTTTGAGTAATTTAAGGATACCGCATAAGGTAGTATTTTAATAGATACAAAATTTGATGACCATGTTAAAAATTTGGAAACAAAGAAGTTTTAAACGATAAAAATTAAGATTTAAAATTAAAAGAAGAAGAGTTCCATGCCCAAAAATCTGCATGTTATTTCGAGCCCACCAAATCAAATTGGGATTTGATAAATTTTATATTTTTTTAAATTAATTACTGACAAACATCGTAGTATAGAACTAAATCAAGGGCGGGAATGCACCAATGCATCAATGCTTTTATTAGTAGGTATATTTTCAGACAAACTGTGAGTTTGTGAGTTTGCGGTTAGCGAGGAGTATTTTAAATTTTTTCTATCGTGACCTGAGGTCGAGCATTCCCCATCTATCACTCAGTGACATGTCTTTTGGTAACAAGCCTTCTCCCGAGGGCCAATGCAAAAATACATATTATTTAAATCAATAAATTTAATGTTTTTTTTAATTAAACGCACTCAGAAAATTATTATTACTTACATTAGGGTAGTTTTTTTAATATTTGGCAAAAACAATTTTATTTTAGTTTAGGTCTAAACAAAAAAGTATCTAAAAAAAATTAAAGTTGCCTAAATTTGTTTTAAACATCTATTCGTATTCCCGAAAACATTACACTATTAAAATTTTATTATAATATACCAGCTACGATTGATTTGAATGCTATTGCGGTTAGTAGTTTTAAAATTTCTTGAAGATTTTATATAAAATTTTATCTTATTTATTTATTATTTTATTATATTATTTCAAATTGAAATATTTTTAAGTTTAAAATTTTTATTCGTTTCCAGTATCGAACGTATGATTTCCAATCACGAACCAAACGTGCTATCTTCTAACGCACACGTTGCTTTTTCTAAAATTTAATTTTAATTTCAATTCAAATTATCCTCAAATATCCAATTAATAATTTTTAATTCATCAAAATTCAATCAAACAATTTCCAATGATAAAAATTAATTTTAATAAAAAATATCCAAAAATAACTCGCAAATCAAAAACTTCCAGCTGCGTTCAAATTCGAGCAAACTTATTTTACCAATTCAAATTAACATTATTCAAAATAATCAATTGCAAAACTATTTGCGCAAAAATTTCAAAACTACACTCAAAAATTAGAGCCAAAAATCAATCAAACCGCTTGGGCGTTCATTTTTTGTAAAACGCTATTATCTTTCTCTTTGTACTCCTCATCTTGTATTTTTTCAAATTCCCAACCTTCAAAATCGAAAATTTACAAAATTAACAATTAAGCACAGGGCGGGTCAAAATATTTTGTTTCACGACAATATTGTTGTGTATTTTCCTAAAATTTGATATTTTTGAGTGTGAAAAGATTTATTTGCCGGTTTTCAATTTAAATTTTGGATTTTGTTGAAAGAAGATTGGTAATAGAGGAGAGAAGAAGCTTTTGTCAAAAATGGCCGACGCAGCGGATGATTAATTTTGTGAGTCCGTTGATTTTTTATAAAATTTGTAATTAGAATGGGAACTGTCAGAGTAATCCCATCACGAATTTCAAAATTTAAACTACACTATAGGAAAGAGAACAATTTTCTAAGCAGTTTAAAACAAAAAAATTCCTGGAGCATCCATAAGTATTCGAGTAATTCGAATTTAAAGATGTAAAATTTACATGTATTTTAAATACACGTTTTAACACGGCTGTATGATTAGCCGTTGTTGTCTAAGGTGAAAAAATAAAACAGGCCTAGAGGGCGCCGAAGAAAAACAATTTAAAAATATCTCTGAAGAATGACAGAACTCGCTAAGGGTGGAACTCGAAGCCATAGAACTCGTCCGGGTGTCGACCGCGACTGACAACAACATTAAGAGTATATCAAAGCACACGTACCGTCAACAAAATGAAGAGCTGGGAAATCAACGTGAGACCGATCGTCACGCATCGGAGATATCATATTACATCTCCCTGCTTTTTGTAATTTTAAAATGCCGTTTTTTCGAAATGTAATAGACGGTCCAGGGATTTTTCTTTTTTAAAATGCTTAGAAAATTGTCTTCTTTCCTACAGAGCAACTAAAATTTTAAAAATCGTAATGGGAATTAACTGACAGTACCCAGTAAAATATTAAAAGTGATTTTTTTTGATAAAAAGTTGTTTTGTTTGAGATTAAAAGTAAGTGAGAAGATGAGATGTAGAGTGAATTTGATGATTTTGATGGTTGCTTTAGAACAGCAGAAGTAATTATTATTGTTTTGGAAAATTAGAAAAATTAGATTAGAAGAAAATTAATAATTCACTTTAAAAATAATTTGAAACATTTTTAGATTACATCACAATATATTAGAGACGGTTCTTTTAAATTGGTCCAATGTTATGGATTCAGTTTTATATAACCCCATGCAAAAGAATTTCTCGTATAAAAATATAAAATATGAACCAACTTGAACATTAAGGAAGTGGACCTGCTATTACTACGAATAATACAGAACGTAGGATGTTTTTTATTAAGTTATTAATGTAAGTATAGAAGTAGGTTGAACATAACAAGATATCTAAATAATTATCTCATTAATATAATATTATATAATTATAATAAAGAACTTGTTTAGATGTGTTTTAATTATTGTTTTAAAGTTAGATAAAATTTTATATTATTTTATATTATATCGACGAGGTTTTAGCAACTACTTTATACAATCTAACCAGCCCGACGATTACATTTATTTCTTTTTTTGTTAAATATCTTACAGAACAAAGAGTTCCATAAGTATTTAGCTCTGGCCCCCGAAAAGCTAGATCCGCCACTGTATTTGCTGTATTATGATTTGCATCATAATGCAATCATACTAACTAATAAAGCTTTAAAAATATTTACCTTATATCCTTGTACTCCATCGCCACACATGTAACTCAAATAACTGTCATTAGTGAATAGAATAAATTGAGCACCTCCTTTTAATCCAGATACAAATGTCCTTTTCGGATTAGCATCATGACCAGCATCATCCGAGTAGCCAGTTTCCAACGTCCATTGATTTACTTGTGACATTTTCTTTTCCGACATAAGAAAAGACCTAAAATTTGTAACATTATTATCTTTTTGAATATTGATTTGCAAAATATACGTCGGATCTCTCAATATATGAGCGGCACTTATCATGTTAAAGCTAATGCAAACTCCCTCTTGTGTCAAAGTTCTTGTATATTCCATATTATCGGTTATTTCTCTTCCCAGCCAATGAGTTTCAATTGTGTCATTTGTAAAACTAGACTCAAACAACTAGTAAAATAATTCTAAGATGGCTGTTCATAAAATTTTTGAAATTATACTTACCGCCATTAAGTCGTCCATTACGTCGTCATTAACCGTCAAGTTTTCATTTGTATTTTCAATCAACTTATATTTAATTATTCCTTGGCAAATTAATGCCAAATTGCTGAATGCCCGTTCCCTACAAAAAGTTAATAAAAAAATTGGTATTACAAATTGTTACACTTTACTCCTCTGCGTTAATGTCTTCGCCAAATAGTTTTCTCAAATATACATCAGTATAATTAAAAACGTCTGGATTGGTTTTCACTTCTGGGCATATCGTAACGGCTGGAAAAGGTACTTCCCAAATTGGTGTTTCGGTTGTGGCAAATGTTACAATAACGGGAGATGTTTGCCATTTGTTATACGATTTAATGATCAGAAATATGCAGAAATATGATAAAATAAGTATAATAATAGACCACAATATTCTATAAAAATTAAATTAAAAATTTGATAAACATTCATGAAATCCTCTTGCCTTTCTATAAAAAATCTACCACGTTCGCCAATATATTGTATTCCGTGGATACTGGTAGCGGTACAATACTGAGAAAAATAGTAGCGCAAGTTTTCGGAACAAAGTGTATTTTTATTGTCTTTTGAATTTGACTTATCATAATTTAATGGAATTTCTTCTACTACGTCAGAATTTGTTCTTGAGTACTGATTACTATCCCAATCTGAAATAAATACATATTAGATTGGATGTTTAAATGAAACAATTGTGCGAAATTTATGTGTTTATTTTTAATAAATTTATTATTTTATTTGTGCATTATTTATGTGTTACATGTAAATATTTAGTTGTTTCGCTCTTTCCTTTATATTTCAATTAAAATTTATAGGAAATTGCCGAAACATGACAGGTATCTATTGGAAAATAATAATATAGTGCTTACCTAATTAATTTCCTGTATGGACTTCTGCCATTGTATAATAATTTCAACTAACTAGGTTGACATAGCATTTACATACTATTACAAATTATTCCGATCAACTGCTCTACGGACGACAACATGGGTTTACAATGCAGCTTTTTTATAGTCGTTTTTCTTTGCCAGCACGCTTGGCTGATATTTGGCACCGTGTTACTGCAATTAAAAATTGACCAATACAAAAAGCCATTACATAAACAATGCACATTGAATTAGTACAAAAATCTTTCATAGGAAGTAATCATATACTATGTATCTATGCAATTACCAAATTTAGTAGTGGGGGTTAATACGGAGAAGGCGATAGGGCGCCATCTAATTATATATAAATCCAAATATAGTGATGTCCGGTTATAACTAACCTCAAATGACAGACGGATTCCTACATAATGAAAATGAAGTACATTATATTCGGTAAATATGTACCTTTTGTCATATACATAGATGGATCGGACCCTAACAACGTACAAATCGGCGATGTACCACTTTATGACCGGTCAACTTGGCGATGTACGTATCTCTCGGAAAACGGTGAACTCGGCGATAAACAACTCTGCGACGCCAACGGTAATTCTATTAATTCAACTAAAGCAGGGCTCTTCGAAAGCCGTACACCACTTGACCTGTTAATCAAACTTTTTCGTGACATTTCTTGTAATTACAAGATAGATCAAAGCAACTACATAGTGATATCCTTTATAGCATGTTTTTTTGCAATTGCTTATAATTATTGTATAAGTTAAACACTGGTTAAAGACCGCTGATTCAAATTAACAAAAGACATTTTGGAAATTTATATGAAAATATTAAATATAGTATAAGCTAAACAGAAACTTGAAAATAATTAGAAATTTTTTACTTATTACAATTTTGTGGAGGCAACATTTTCTAGTAAACTACCAACCTTCCAGATACATAGCTCATAAAAATAATTTGGGCTTTTAGATCATAGCAGGTTTGCCTACGCGACCAGGCAATCAATATAATATAATATTATGTAATATAATATTATTATAATTCAATATAATATATTGAATATTGTATTTAATATATTATTTTTTATTATTTTTTCATTCAAAGGGGTAATGCGGTCAGCATTTTTAGAACATTTAGAAATCTCGCCGAATTCGGCAAAATTTTTATTTTTAATTTTATTTTATATTATTATATTGTGCAAAAATTATTAATTAACAGTGGCATTTATAAAGTTCTTTCAAATCATATAATATATGTACATATACAATGTACTAATACCAGGCACTATTATATAAAAGATTTGCGAGATTTTTACCCGTTATTTTGGTAAATTATTGTAAAATAATAACTTTCTTACCATTATTATTAATTTATAAAAAAATAAATTTATATATTCTTCGTGCTCGAATATTACAAAATTTACGTACATCTAAGGTTAAATATTACATCTAAAGAAAACAGCTGCGTCAACTTAAGTATAGTTACAATTTACTCCTTTTATATTCCAGATTAAATAATTGCCCCAAAGTAGGTTCCCTACTTATTACCTATAATTAATTGGAACTAATTCCTAAATAACTTAAATTACAGTTGTTTATCATACGTTAGTTATATACGGTGTGTTCATAATGTTTAGAAAGATTTAGGTAATCAGCTTGGATTGATGGAAAGCTCAAGTGCATTATATAGCTTAATATTTAAATTGATATTTATACAACCAGTTATGAAATTTGTAAAACATAACTTTTGCATTGCATTTATATAAGACGTTTATACATCTACAAACATAAATTTATAAATTATACGTGCACCAACTAACTTCCACTGATATTTACTACCATATTATTTACATACCTAATAATCAAGTGGAAGTGTGTAATTGTACATTTATAATTTTAAGTTATTTTGGATTTCAAACAGTGGTTCTGTTATTGTATCATTGTCAAAATTCATGTTCAGCTTTTCTTACAAAATTGGAAATTTAAATTTTTAAAAAGGGTGTTTTCGAAGAACCTTATATCTTGTCAAACCATGCCCCAACGTTAATATAACTTGAGATTGAATTATTTTCTAAATAATCCTAAATTTCAATTGGTACGATGTAGTTGTGAAGATTGTTCACTTCATTGAATCAGCGGGTAAGTTCTAAGTTAGCCAGTAGTACGAATAAAGATCCCAACAGCAAAAAGACGGAAAATATAAACTTTGTTACAGCTTCGACAGATAAAGCAAACGACGAAGACTGAAGCATTGTAGGAAAATCATAATAATTTCAAAAGTTATCCAAAAAATTATCAAAATGACAAGTCAGGTCAAAGAAATTAAAAATTAATATTAAATTTTATTAATATTATTAAAAATTAAAAAAATATTATTAAAATTAAAAAAATTAATTTTTTAAGTTCTTTTTCTATTATATGAATTAATTAATATTTTTACTATAATAATTTCAAAAGTTATCCAAAAAATTATCAAAATGACAAGTCAGGTCAAAGAAATTAAAAATTAATATTAAATTTTATTAATATTATTAAAAATTAAAAAAATATTATTAAAATTAAAAAAATTAATTTTTTAAGTTCTTTTTCTATTATATGAATTAATTAATATTTTTACTATAATATAATGGTGATTATCAAAACTGAACTTATCACTGAAAATTGATCATTTACTTTTTATAATCAAAACTATCAAAATTTTACTTTTTAGAGCAATTTTTTATTGATGTGGTTTTCTTGAAGTACTGTTTCTTCTGTCGTTTTACTGACCTGTATATCCGTGATTATATGTAAATTTTAAGCTGTAGTAGTTTTTTTATTTTGAAAACAAATTTTAAAAATTCAAAACTCTGAACTACAGATTTAGATTATTTAGGTGATCATTAGTTAATTCTTCACCTTTTTAACTACTCGTAATTTTGTATTTAAATGCATTCATTCATCTTTCTCTTATAAAATTTCAATTTTACAAATTTTTAATTAACAATACAGTTTAGCCTCGATAATCCGCACTTCGAAAAAAATTATCTGATAATCGTACATATTTTCGTATTGGTTACTACATATAATAATGTATTATACTCATTAAAATATTTATAGTAAGTATATTAATTAATAGTTTATTTATCTCTTTCTAGTTTAACAACTAAAGTGAATTATTAACGGTTTTAGTAAGTTTTCATTACGTTTAAGACGTCAAACGGCTTTTTCTGTGGTTGTTCTTGATAATCCGGATGGGCTCTGGTCGCAATTGATCCGGATTATCAAGATTTTTCTGCAATTTGAATGAACAACAAATTAATAATAACAATTTCTGTCTTGTTATCACTAACAAATAGTGAAATGGGAGACCGTTGTTCTCCCAGCTTGGCATTGGCCAAGTTGAGCGCTTACGCACTTCATATTATTATAACTATTACAAACATAAATAACTATTTCTTACAGCAATCTCTATTTAGTATCCGTTTTTAAATATCAACATTAAAAGCTTGTTTATGGTAAAAAATGGCTAACAAGAACTTCAATCAAATAATCTACCCCTGCTTGTTTGTGGTAAATCTGTCAGCCAAAATGTACAACTACTCTTCACATATTTATTTGCTTATTGAAACTGCGTTTTGTACTAGCTGGTTCTTTTATCCATTGAAATACATTTTTAAAGAATTCAGTTTTAAATTGCATTGATAGATATTTAACCTCTTGGTTTGCAAGTATTATTGCGTGTCCAGTGGCGGCTTGTCTTAAAGGGCACAGGGGCACGTGCCCTCCCATCCCAAAACCAAAAACAAGGCTTAGCTTAAAATTATTTATTTATTTTTTAATTAATTTTTGTTTATTTTCTAATTAATTTTTAATTAATTATTTAAAAAATAAATGTTATATTACATTATTTTGTAGTTTATTTCAACAAACTATTATAATAGAGTCACGCAAATCGTCACCCAAACGCAAGCTAACGGTACTGCTCGACAGTCAAGTTGTATGTACTAAAATACATTTTTAAAGTTGACCGACAGGTTGAAAACGGGTCACACTCTAAGAAACCCTTATCGGTAATCAGTTGGGTTCATAACATCAGAAGTGTATGACGTGTTACTTAGTTAGTTTACAAGTTGTGTTTTTATGTTTTTACTTTTAAAATGTATGAAGTATTTAATATACATTTTGTGCAATATACATATTACTAATAAACTATTTTGTTTTTATTGTTTGTTGTTAATAAAAAGAGAAAAATTTCTGTGGGTTACTAACGGTGAAGTTATTTACATCATATATAAATGCAGAAATAACTTATAATGTGTTAGGGATTATCGATATTCGATTATATTATCGATTATCGTATTTATTTGGGTTTAATCGATTTTGCTGCTGAATTGGATTCTGTTCTTGGCGTACATAATATAAGAGAAGCAAAATTATTTAAAGGAACTTCAAAAACGATACGAAACAAACTATTTACTAGACTGTAAAAATTGAAACCGCGCCAACGTGCGTTATCGAGTAAAACTCTAATCAAATATGAAAGTTAAAAATATTGCACCCATCGTGCATAAAAGTTTTAAAAAACTGAGAATCCAACATAATTAAGGCAAGAGCGGTATAACGCACGTTGGCGCGGTTTCAATTTTTGTGCGGTGACATCGCGTGTGGCGGTCCGCATAAATTGTGAACCAGTAGCTATTATAGTGCACATAATTAAGTGATAACACCAAGTAAGCGGTACTGATGACGACTAATGAGTCAGAAACACATCGTGTGATGGCTAGACGGTCGAAAAAGCAGGCAATGTGTCTACCGCTCTTACCTTAATTATGTTGGATTTTCAGTTTTTTAAAACTTTTATGCACGATGGGTGCAATATTTTTAACCTTCATTTTAATATTTTCTTCTTCATATGTTAAAGAAAATCGCCCCACCCCCCTTAGGTACGCTAGTGACTCTTTAACCTATTGTTGCTAATATCATATCACCAATTATTTAAATTTCTTTCAAACAATATTTTATATTTTATAGAATTATTATTATATTGGGGATCTTGATGGTAATAATATTACTGTTAACAAAAATAATTTCTTACTCTTTTCGTTGCAGCGCACACAGAATAATAGATAGGAAGTCTACAAGCACACTTATTAGTTTATTACATTTAAAAGTTTAATTTGAAATTTTTAATGTTGTTTGAAATCATGGGTTAATTAAAACCATTCATAATCTTATTTATTGTATATATTTTAAGCATATTTTGTAAGTGACTAATTTTTAATTTTTTTCTGAACTTTTAGATGTTATTTTATCAGGCGAAGTTAAAAAAACAACATAGCTAAAAGCCAAAAATGAGTGAAATTCACCCCGTTTACCATATACGTATATTTTGTTAATGTTGAGAGTGTTAAACTCGAATATAACATTTTCTTTATTATTTTATGTTCCTAGACCATAAATTGTAACAATTGTATATTATTTTTTGTTGTTGACCTTTATTCTCAAGAGGAGTTTACGCAAACCAACAGAAAACTCCGTATTTGCTGGCGAAAATAATATGAGATGGAAGACGGCCTAAATTATACCTTCAATATCTTACTGCTAAACTAACTTTAATTTTATCTAGTATTAATTCTTTTTAAGATTTTAACAAACTAACCTTTGGTTCAAATTAAAGTTTCAGCATTATTTTATTATTTCGTTCACTAATTATTACTCACCAATTTCATAATTTTTGTATTGAGCGTATGGCCATTTATAAATAGCAATTTCTTAAATAGAATGAAAAAATTCACAAGTTTATAAATATTAATCACACAAAGTCATTATAAAAAACAGATTTTAACAAATACATAATTATTATTTTGTACTAAAAAAAGCTTGATTCATAAGTTGATCCGACAAACACTGCTATGGACAATGTTACCTTAGAAACCATAGAAAAGTCCAAGGATTATGTCGAGGTCTTGGCCTCTGCGTGGTCGCTTTCAATTTTTACAATTTTCGGCTAGTAAATATGTTTTTATTTACAATCATAATATAATAATATAACATGCCAACTTGTAATCTCAATTTAAAAAACCAATAGGTACATAAATATTAAGAATGCTTGAATTATAGATTTTTTTCATAAAAACATGAGAATTAATCAAATTTTACTTTTTACTTAATTTGCTTAATTCGACATTTAAAATTCTTTCTTTAGCAATTCCTTTGCATATATACTATTAATTGAAATAATGTTTAGTCCTGGCTGCTTGAACTGTTATTTCACTTCCCAAGTATCGTCGAAATTCTAAAAATTCTGTCAGTGTCATTGGCAATATGTAGAGATCATTATTTATTAATTTATTATTTTATTAATTAATTTTTAATGTTTATGTTTAAAATACTGATTAGTTATGAATTTATTTATATTAGTTCACATGTTTTTTAGTTATAAATAAAATAAAAGTTATAGCTTTTCAATTACTCCACATTATGATTTTTAATCATTTAATTTATGAGAATTAGCAATTGAAAATGGACTTATAAACGAACCGAAACGTCAGACAATTTATAATTGTTTTAATAAACCTATTCACATCAACAAAACATTTTTACGTTATTGTTAAGAAGGCCAACTTACACAAATTATTTCAGTATTTATTTGTTTATATTTAATATCATAAATAATAATAATAACTTTATTAACGTCAAATGCCAATAACATGAAAACATACACGATTTAAGTCTCAAAAATGTACCATTAACAACTGCTTAAATTTCACGATACTGTCTGCGAGCAAGTCTAAATCATCGCAATCTCGGTTGACTGAGTTTGCCAAATGGCACATTCTAGCTATTGCAGAATATTGTCCAAAGGCGGACCTGTGAATTTTTTCTATAAAAATTGTTTTTTCCCGCAAGTTTCTTACGGGGATTCTGATTCCAAATAGAGACAACAAACTCGGACAGTTCACAAGGTTGTTCAATATTTTAAATAGTAACATTAAATCAGAGATAGATCTCCTAGCAGGCAATGATTTCATACCAAAGTAGTCCAACAAGTCATCATAACTTTCGGAACTATAATCAATATGTTTTTTAAAACATAACATTCTAACAAATCTCCGCTGAACCCCCTCAATTCTATTGATATGAGTAACGTACGAAGGACACGCTACAGACGAGCAGTATTCCAGAATAAATCTTACGAAAGCCGAATATATCAATATGAGTGGCCTCTCATCGAAAAACTCATGTGTGGATCTGGTCACAAAGCCTAACATCCTGTTGGCTCTAGAGATTATCGAGTCCAGATGAAGGGTGTAGAACAAGGATGAATCTAAAATTATTCCCAGATCCCTGAAAACTGACACATTGTCTAGGAGTTGGTCACCGATTTTGTAAGAGAAGAATGTGTTATCTCTCTTTTTAGTAAATTTCATGGCTTTGCATTTGTTGATGTTTATTTTCAGACCATTCCCATTGCACCAACCGTAGAGCCTATTAATGTCACCCTGAAGCAGCACAGAATCGTCACTAGATGAAATTACCTTGAACACTTTCATATCGTCGGCAAACAGCAGAAATTCTGAGTGTCTAATAACGGAATGAACGTCATTGATGAACAGTGTAAATAGTACGGGAGCCAAATTGGAACCCTGCCCAACTCCAGAAGTGACATCAAAATCAAAGGATGCGTGCCCATTTACCACCACCAATTGTGAGCGCTCACTTAAGAAGGATTTCATCCAAGATAGCAATGGATCCAAAACTGAATACAGCTTTTCCAATTTTGCAAGCAGAATTTTCACTGGAATTTGGTCAAATGCCTTCGCTAAATCAGTAAAAATGCAATCCACCGTTTCTCCACCTTCTAGAACGGAAGTAATGAAGTTGGTAAAACATAACATATTGGTACACGTGGATCGTCCAGAAACAAAGCCATGCTGATTGATGATGACAGCGCTCTTAGTGTGAAAAACCAATGCGTCTGTCACGAGAGATTCAAAAATCTTGGAGAATACAGACGCAATACAAATCGGTTGATAATTACAGACGTCACCTCGATTGCCTGATTTGAAGACTGGAATTACTTTGGAGGTTTTCCACTTAATAGGAAAATGACCAACAGCCAAAGATTTCCGGAAGATAATGACCAATGGCCAAGCTAGATATGGACAGCTCTTAATAAACATAGAAGAAATCTTGTCGAGCCCACAAGAATTTGAGAGTTTAAGAGATTTTATTTTAGATACAATGCTATCTTTCGCAATCACTATATTCGAGATAGAATTATTTACAATGCTACCATACATCAATGGACTATCCTGAGACCTATCAGAAGTGTATACTGATTTGAAATATTCGGCAAACAAATTTGAAACCAATTTACCATCAGTAGCAGTTTGCAGCACCAAATTTCAAGAGATTTGGTACACCGTTATTCTTCTTCTGAGAATTAATGAATTTCCAGAAGTTTTTTGGATTAGTTATGACATTCTGTTGTACCCCTGACAAATATACTTTTCTATCAGCAGTAATACTTTCTTTAGCGTCTCGTCTCAATTTTGAGAATTTATCATAACTTTCAACACAACGATCACATTTATATGACCTATGAGCTATCTTTTTTTCAAAAACGAGAGATTTTGTTTTTGAAGAAAACCAAGTAGGAAACAAATTGCTTGATCTTGTGCAAGTTTTTACATGTTTATTTATGATCGAAAACAGAAATTCATAAAATAGTTCGACACACTCATCAATAGACTCGATCCCAGACAATAATGACCAGTCTATCAAGAGCATATCTGCATTAATTGCGTCGTAATCACAAGATTTGAAACTATAAAATATATCGTCCCCCCAGGATAGATTAGTGGGATTTATACCGTGCAATTCAATTAGTAATGACGGATGATAAGAATCACAGTCAATTAAGGAAGTATTACTACAGTTGACAATCTCAACATCACCATGATCTGAAAATACTAAGTCAAGCATTACACCGCATACGTTACCAATGCGATTGTGTTGTATCAAGTTACAGGAGAGAAGACCATCGCAAAATAACTGACTACATTCGTTTTCTAAACTCGGCATCAGATCAAGACCATCACCGATCGATGTCCATTTTATCTGAGGAAGATTGAAATCTCCAACAATACAGACAAGAGAATTCGGGTTATTGGTTATAATCGTGTTGACGGAAGAAACAAAGTTAAGATACAATTCGGACTTACTGTTTGGTGGAATATACACTGCACAGATCATAAGACGAGAGTCTCCAATATTCAGACTAACCCATATTTCCTCCCAAGTCGATGTATGAGTCAGGGTCAAGAAGGAGACCAAAGACTTGTCAGTTGCAATCAGAACACCTCCGCAGCGTGACTTATTGGTAGCTGCAGAAGATAGTAATAATAATAATAATAATAATAATAATAGTTTTATTCATCAACTCTTACTTACAATAAAAAGAAAAAATAAATACATTTCATAAGAAAAAATAAATACATTTCATAAAGCAGAGTCGATGAAGGGGCAAAACAATCAGCAAAGCTGCTTTTCAGTTCTACCCTAGCACGCATTTTGCGCAAGCATCAGAATCTTCTTAATCCCGCTTCTAAAAGAACGGCTGGTTCCGCCGGTCAAGAACACGTCCAGATACCTATTGTAGATCTCCGCCGCTCGGTACTCGAAGGAGCCCTAAAACTTAGTTGTCTTGTGAGACGGGATAGACAAGTTCCCGCTATAACGAAGATCAAGTTGATGGCGTTCAGATCTTTTCACCATCAACTCCAACAGATACCCCGGGCTACCACGCTTATACAAATTGTACAGAAAGGAAGCGAACAGAAGTTCAAAGCGATCGTGAATCTTGAGGACACCAAATTTATTATAAAAAAGAGTAACGTGACTGCCAAACTCAATATCACAGGCAAACCTCACGCAAGAGTTCTGAAGAACCTGTAGTTTGTGTTTTAAGTTGGCAGTAAGGTATCCGTAATAAACCACACTGCAGTAGTCAAGATGACATAATATTAAACTCTGCACCAGCTGCAACTTAATCGTCCGGGGAAGAAGATATTTGTACCTGTATAAGGATTTCAGTTTGTAGTATCCTATACCACAAATCTTAACAACGTGCGCCCCAAAACTCAAGTTACTGTCGCAAATTACGCCAAGATCCCTAACATTCTCACTAAACTCCAGTACGGAGCCATCAAGTTCAAGGTCAAGAGATCGAGTGCTGTCGGCTAGAGTACAGCAGTATGTACTTCCCACACGTAAACAAACCGTTTTATTGGGGTTAAGGATTAACCCATTGTCGCCAGACCAGAGCTTAATAGAAGTTAAGTTATTATTCAAAGATTGAACAACACTGTCAACTAAGGTTGGTTTGTTAGAGAGATATACTCGAGAGTCATCAGCATACAAGTGTACACCGCAGTCGGAAGAAAGAACGCTGGGAAGATCAGCAGTAAAAATGGCAAAGAGAAGCGGACCCAGAATGCTACCCTGCGGCACGCCACTGGTTATGGCAAGCTCACCGGACAAACATCCATTCAGTCTGACCCTCTGAGTTCTACCAGTCAAATAATTCCGCAAAAGAACAATGGCCGAGCCGGCACAACCGTAATACAGCAACTTAGAAAGGAGTAACTCGTGATTAATCACATCGAAAGCCTTACTGTAGTCCAAGAAAGCCACAATTGTTACCTTTGAATCGTCAATATTCCTGGCGATATCATTAGTAAACTTACTCAACGCTGTTGCAGTACTATAACCAGAGCGAACACCAGACTGAATATCAGGCAAAATACTATTACACTCAATGTGATCTAGTAGCTGCTGGTGAAGAACGGACTCAAATACTTTTGAAAGAGCAGGCAACACACTAATTGGCCGAAGATCAGTAAATTTAGTGGCATTATTATTTTTAGCAATAGGCGTTATGATCGACTTCTTCCACAATGTTGGTATTACCGAATTAGTAAGACAAAAATTAATTAGATCAGTTAAGCTATCAAGACAAAAAGGTAAGGTAAGCTTCAGCATCCTAGCGCTACAGTTATCGACGCCTAAAGCACCGGATTGTTGTTTAAAAATTGCAGCTGCTACCACTTCCGATGTGACAGGGTGAAATATCAATTCACCAGAAACAAGCGGGAATCGATTTTCATTGAAGTAAGCAATAACTTCCGGTTTAACGTCAGAAGAAGCAATGTTGGCAAAGTAACTGTTAAGTGAGTTGGGATCGTTATCATCAAGATTAATTGAGTGCTTGGATTTTGTATGGATGTTGGTCTGGTCGAAAAACTTCCATAACTGTTTAGGGTTTCTCGATCTTTGATGAATTTGGAACTTAAAGTATGCCTTCTTTTCGTTTTTTATGGACATCGTAGTGAAGTTGCGCAAATCCTTATAATACTCGTAATCAGTAGAAGATTTAGACTTCATAAATTTTTTATATGCCCTATTTCTCAATTTTATCATGAGTCGTATATTATCGGTTAGCCAACCGGGTCTCTTTTTCTTTATATTAATTTGACACAAAGGAGCATGCAGATCAAAGAGACAATTGATCGCAGCATTAAAATAGAATAGTTCATCATCCACATTCGCAGTCCCACTACAAAGTGTCTAATCGATGTTGGAAGCATCGATGGCAAACTGTTCGGAGTCGAAATATTTGAAATTACGAAAAGTTAGAGTTTCTGGAACGGATGTGATGCTCTGAAGATTAAGACTGCAGCACACTAACCGGTGATCAGTCATATCGGGTAAGTCGTACGTGTGAACATTGGAGTAGGATAAATCATCACTTAGACAAATCAGATCAATCAATGTAGCCGTAGATTGAGTTACTCTGGTAGGTTGATCAACTATTTGAGTAACATTGTAAGATGCAAATAATGACTGAATGGCATCAGACTGACGATTGACTTTCAGCAAGTCAATGTTGAGATCGCCCATCAGAATTAGATTATCGTATTCAACATAAAATTTAGACAAAGTTAGTTCTAACTCATGAAGAAACGATAAGGAAGATGTAGGTCGATATAACGTGCCCACTGCATATGATTTTTTATTAATATACATTGCCAGCCACAGTTGTTCCAGATCGCTTGTAACGTCATTGTTGACCACGACAAGATTGCACCTAATATCATTTTTAATGAAGCAACAAACCCCACCACCTCTAGAAGAACGGTCATTTCTATAAAGAAAGTAACCGGGAATGTCAAGTAAAGAGGAAGGAAACTGGGGTGACAACCAACTTTCAGAGATTGAAATAATTTGAAAGTTCTTCACAGTAACAAAGTAGGAAAAGTCGTCAAAACATTTAACAATTGATCTAATATTAATGTGACATATGAGGAAGTTGTCGATAGTGTTACAGTTAGTAACAGTACTGCAGGTGTTACTATCATGATGGTCTCCAAAAACGGACGCGCCAGAACACACAACAGAAGGACTCGGAAAAGCATTTGAAAGGGAGCATGATAGTGGAGCTAAGGAGTAGGCAGACCAGCTCCCTCGCTGAGAAAATTAGAATCCCCGGTGTTGCTGCGTGCCGCACGCGCGGATCTAAAACGTTTAATGGCCACGTTAGACGGCCAAAACTCAGGCCTAAGTAAAGTAGGAACCACAGAAGCGGGAACAGAAACAACATATCCTCTATAGCTACCCGACTTCACCTTAAGCTCCGTACATTCAAGCCTGAGGTCAGAGGATAATTCGGTCGGCAAATTAGAAGAAATAAACCCGGTAACCTGTTCAGGAGTTGTATTAAGGCTCAACCTTGAGACGTGAATGCCAACAGGAGGGTCATAAGAAATAAGCGACTTATCGGAGCGCTTAGATCCGAAGACCACACTCCGAGACTTGCGATGTCCACCACCGGTGGATGACCTCTTCCCAACTAGTGAAGAAGCCGAATCCTTCGAAATCTCTCCTCGAATCCGCCGAAACTGTGAAGCAGGCACAACTGGACTCGCGACCACATTCGCAAAATTACGCACCACTAGAGTTTCATCCTGTGAGGCCAACACAGGTGTAGGGCTACCAGAAGGCGGCCGCACAGCCGCGGTACCAACACCCGCAGAGAGGGGGCCGTCATTAGAACTAGGTAGCTAAACACGAACACGCTCAAGTTCGTCCTCCTTCGACTTTAAAACCCCTTCAAGAAGCAAGACCTTATCATTAAGGAGAGCATTGGATGTACGCAACTCACTGATAAGTTCCTTGTAGAGACTCAACTGCTCAATATAGATCCTAGGGAGGTCAATATCATCAAGACCACCGAGAGGTAAATCGCAACACTTCTTGTATTTAGCAGCACAACTGGGATGGTATGGTACACCACATTTGCTGCAAGAAACCCCCGAACCAGCCGCAACAACCAATCTGCACCTGCAAGTTCTGTTCGCTGGCATAATATTCGCCAAACAAAAGCAATAATGTAAAGAAAACACACAAAAGTGCGACTCGCACTGCTTTCCACGTTGTGGAAAATAAACGACAAGAAAAACAAAAAACTTACGCAAAATTGCAGGTTAAGTTGCAGGTTATGAAACTTGAAATATATAAAACGAACACTCTCGGTTTAAAAAAAACGACAAACAGGGAGACCGGAAAATCAACCGCACACCCAACCGATTCCTGCGTCAAACGGAGCAGAGAAAAGCAAAGAAAACGCAAATCAAAACCAAGAAAATGAATACGATACGTTATTGGAAGTGGCTCGTGTACCTCTGATCTATCACCTCTGTAAACATTGTAACGTGAATCAAAAACTCCTGAATCAAAAAAAGAGTCTGTCAGCCAAGTTTCAGACAGCACAATAATGCGATAATTTTCAGATACGGCAGCTTCATAAAAATTGTGTGTTTTGGTACGAAGACCTCTAACATTTTGATAATAAATAGAAATACTATTACACTTATTAGCATAATCACGGCAGTTGTCAATGTACTTACAGTTTTTGTTGATTTTACATTCATTAAGCCTCTCTTCCTGCTCGAAAGGAATTATATCTTGGAGACCTCTTGGGAAGAAATTCACGAACAGCAACTCCCTCCGGCCATAGCAAAGAATTCAGCAGCCTCTTTAAAACGCTCTCACGGACACCCAACTTAAATGAACATGTATCCTCAGTTATAACAAGCTGTTCACACTTGACATCTTCAATCTTCAAAAAATCCTTCACATAATTCACCAATGCAACCGGAGTCGTTACAGGAGAAAGCCTACCAACATAAATCCACTGACGCCTGTCAGACGCTTGCAGTGGGAACATGTTTGCGCCTTCACCGTTCAGAGAACGATTCCCAATAATAAAAAATTTCCTCCTTCGATCGACAGACGGTAAGGTTCTATCTGATGACAACACGTCACTGATATCACGGATATTGGCGCTTCTTCTTTTATTAGTGACCACTGTAAAACCATCCAGACCAAGATTGTCACCACTTTTTGTTTCTTCTATTTTCACCACTTTCTTTGTTGCATACTTAGGTGGTAAATAAACTCTATCAAAAGCACTAGTAATGTCATGTTTAACTACATTTGCAAAACACCCTACATCAGCACCTCCAACATCAGACAATACCGGCAAAATATCCTTTTCAGTGGATTCGAAGCTGCATGCTGCTGATGTCTGAGTCTTTTCTACGACTTTCTTAGATCGTTCAGTTGCTAATAATTTCCCCAGTTTTGTGATTTCCACACTGAGTTTTTCATTCTTCTTTCGTAGGTTGATGTTAATTTCTTCCGTTTTACTTTTAATTAACCGTTTCTTGTTCATTACTTCTTTGAGTTCACTGACCTCTGATATAAGTTGACTGTTAATTTTTTGAAGTTCTACTATTTTTTCTTCGCAACTTGACATTATAGTAGAAGATCCGAACTAGAAACGACATTCACCCATCTGCCGATAGGATGAAAAGTATTTTATATCAAACTTATGATATAAAATATATCGCGAGTTAGTTACGTTATTCAAACGTAATAGTTTGGCTTGTATTTGGCAGAAAATATTATTCCGCGATGTTCGCACAGTGTCGGTCAAGCTTATTTATGCGTTCAAATACTGAGAATAAATAACAACACGTTTTTCCAAATATTTACAATTTACTAAATTCACTATACGATATACAATAATTTCTACAATAATCAATTTCTTCGTTACCTAACCATTACTCTTTGATTTGTTCTTCTTGAAGTCTTACAAGATACAAAAAGTACAAGATTTACCATCGCCACAAAGGCAACGAGAGTCAACGATTAGAGGCATTAAAAAGCATGTACTACGTAAGTGGCGAAATCATGTTTCACAGTGTTTTTAATTGGTAACACTTCGAATGACGGACCCTAATAATTTTCTATAATATTATATAAATATAAAAAAGATATCTTAATTTTATATAATTAAATTAAGTGTTAGATATTAAATATCTCGGAAAGTAAACTAAAATATTTATTTTAAATTAACATGATGTGTTAAATGACGGAAGCAATGGACGAGTTTCACTAGTCACAGATTTTTAAAATAATATATGTACATAAAACTTTGATCAAAATGATATTTATCTGTATAATTGTTTGGTCTCAAAACTCGGCCTAAGATTTTTTAAAAATTTTTGTAAATTTGGAAAAGTATTTAAACCGAGCGTCATGATTGACCTATGAAAATTAACCACGATTATGCGCTGTTGTCAAGTCATTTTGATGGTTGGTAAATGTGTAAATGTTTATTTTTTGTTATACAAAAGTTTGACAGTTCTTTCAAGTTCAATTTATTATTAACCAACTTTTTGTAGAAAATATTATTAAGCTATGGCAAGCATTAAGCGTTGTTTTGTACCATCTTGCACAAACAATAGTTCTAAAAATTCAAATAAAAAATTTGTGACTATTCCAAAGAAAAAATCAATTAGGAAAAAGTGGTTTGAAAGTATTGGAGATAAAAACGTCCTCACAGGCCATGATTGTTATTGTTGTGAAGATCATTTTGATTGGGAAAACGATTCAAGAAACTTGTTACAATGGAAGTTGATGCCCGAAAACACTAAATTGATGTTAAAAAGCGATGTAATACCACATAAAAATTTAATGCCGACAACTACAAGGATAGCTGCTACACCTCTTTGTAATGTTAATTTTGAGGCAGTGGCTTCGACATCTTGAGAAAAATATGTGCCACCTTTCAAAAAGGCTAAATTGAGTATTGAAGAAGTTGAAGAGGAGTTATATGTGAGTGATTCTCCAAATGAAAGTGTCGAAACTGTTGCGAACCTGCAATTTAACCTTCCGGTCAATAACCAAACTTTCACCTTTCGTTCAATAACCGGTTACCCCGGTATCCACCTACTGCGCGCCACATGGCTAAGCGTTTGGACGGCCGGTTTCATGGAATGTGAAATAACAATAGCAAGCCCAAAACACAGTCATCTGGTGCTAAGGTACCTCCCTATTGCACAGTCACGTGAGTGGTAGATGCCCTTGCAAAGAACAACAAAGAAGAACGATCGTCAGACGTAACATCGTGTTGGAACCGTGCAGATTCTATAGAAATTTTTTTAAGTGCAGTAAAAAGAAAAAAAATTATATCGTACAAATTTATTGTGAAAGTGAGAATAAAAATACAAAATTATTAATATTATAAATAAACAATCGCATTAAGTATAAATACGATGGATAGTTCATCAAGTTTTCGACAATAAGGCGTGATTTCCTTCTTTTATTTTCGAGTAAATTATTTTATATTTTAAATATTTAAAAAAATAGTAGGTATCTAAATAATAAACTGAAAACTTTTTCCGAGAGAAATACGCGTTCACAGAGAAGAGAACATTTATATGATGAAATATTCGAAGCAGAAGAATCTGATAATGATCACGTATCGAACTAAACTTACGCAGTATATTCCATCAAAGCCAGCCAAGTATGGAATCAAAGTATGGTGGATATGTGATGCTGAAAATTCGGATCCACTCACCGGACAGATTTACACTGGAAAATAAAAATACTATGAAAATAAAATTAATATAAATATGTTTACACTGGGGATCGTAAATAAAATTCTGCTAAGTCCGTAAAAATTATGAATATCGAAGATAGTATCTTATACCTACTAGTACATAAAATAAATGCTTATGAATTAAATGAAGAAAAAATAAAATGAAATATTACTAATATTTTTAACAACTTCTCTCACGAGCCGTACTTAATAAAATTTTTTCGAAAATTAGTGTTAGGATTGCAATTTATTGTAAAAATGTAAAATCATATAAAATACCACATTCTAGATAAGTGTTGTACGTTTAATATTTAAAAATGTGTAATAAGTAAGTTTATTTTTTGAGATTGCCATTTTACTGATATCTTACCATTTTTATAATGCAGAACACCCAAGAATAGTTTTCACGAGCCGCCACTGGTTTATTGTAATGATATGATACAAAGTAACTTATTCAAAGTATTGTCCGTCGCTATCTATACATTTTTCCCATCTTTCTGGCAATTTGTGGATTCCGCGCCAAAAGAACTGTTGCTCTTTTGAGGCAAACCAGTCATCGAGCCATTTTTGTACATCTTCGTAAGAAGTAAAGCGCTGCTCAGCAAGTGCATGTCCAATCGATGCAAACAAGTAGTAATCGGATGAGGCAAAGTCCGGTGAGTAATGCGCGTGCTGAAGAATCTCCCAACGGAACGACTCTATCGTTTCCTGGACCTGTTTTGCTTTGTGTGCTGGTGCATTGTCATGCAGCAAAATCACCTTGTTTTGTCTTTGTTGGTATTCTGGTCGTTTTTCACGCAAAACTCGATCCAAATCGGTCATTTGTTGTCGGTAGCATTGAGTATTGATAGTTTCCCCAGGTTTCAGCAGCTCGTAGTAGATTACGCCCTTCTGATCCCACCAAACACACAGCATTGTCTTTCGTCCGTAGCGGTTTAGTCTTGCCGTCGATGTTGATGATTCACCCGGAGTAACCCATGACTTTTTGCGCTTAGGATTCTCGAAATATATCCACTTTTCATCGCCAGTCACAATTCGATGTAAAAATGACTTTCTTTTGAACCTGGCGAGCAGCATTTCGCATGATGTTTTGCGTTTTTTCTGATGTCTTTCGTTGAGTTCATGTGGAACCCATTTCCCCACCTTTTGTATCTTTCCCATGGCTTTCAACCGAAGGGAGATGGCTTCTCGGGTCACCTTTAACTGATCCGCCAGATGTTGTTGTGTTTGAGCGTCGTCTTCGTCCAACAAGGCTTGCAGGTCAGTGTCTTCAAACTTTGTCGGTGGTCTTCCACGTTCTTCGTTCCTCACGTCAAAATCGCCACTTTTGAACCGTTTGAACTACTCGAAACACTGTGTTTTACCGAGAGCATGCTCACCGAACGCCTCCACAAGCATTTGATGCAATTCGGCTGCGGTTTTCTTCAGATGAAAACAGAAAAGTAGTGCTGTCCGCAAATCGTAATTTGTTGGCACAAAACTTGACATGTTTATCTCTAATAAACTAATGCTACTGAATGAAACTCGTATTATTGTAAGTTGGAAAGCTTTGTCGGATATCAAAACAATAACAAGACACCGCTGACGTGATGTGTCGGTAACTGCATCGACATCTAACACCACCTATAGGCAAATTCCGGTTTCATACTTACACACCGGTATATGATGAAATATTCGAAGCAGAAGAATCTGATAATGATCACGTATCGAACTAAATTTACGCAGTATATTTCATCAAAGCCAGCCAAGTATGGAATCAAAGTATGGTAGATATGTGGTGCTGAAAATTCGTATCTACTCACCGGACAGATTTACACTGGAAAATCCCTTGCCGGTCGTGAGAAAAATGTTGCCGAGAGAGTCGTTAAAGACTTGGTGGCTCCGTACAAAAGATCCGGTAGAAACATTACTATGGATAATTACTTCACTACGCTGCCATTGGCAAAATTTTTACTAACCTGGGATTTAACAATTGTTGACACTTTGAAGAAAAATAAGGCGTACATTCCACCAGCGATGATTGCATTGAAAACACGAAAAGAATTATCGACTTTGTTAGGCTTTCATGAAAAAGTAATCATGTGTAGTTATGTGTCAAAAAAAACGAAGGCAGTGATTATGCTATCATCAATGCATCAGCAAGCAAAGATTGGTGATGGTGCATAAAAAACCCGAAATTATTGAATTTTATAACTGGTCAAAAGCACTAGTGGACACGATGGATAAAATGCTTGGGAGATATTGTACCACCCTTCCCTCTTTATGAGGTTACAATGGCCAGATTGCCCCTTTGAATGCCGGTAGTTGGTACACCGAACAGCTACGCTTTGATCTTTTCGATCTACAGACCGAGAGCTGGGACGTTTACACGTTTCGTGAATCCTTATTTTGGAGACACTGTACGACAAGCACCTGAAAAGGAAATGGAGTTGCCGCTGGACGCCAGTCAACTTAAATAAAATCCAAAGAGAAAGAATGAAATTATTTAATTGACAAAGAAAAGAACAAAGAACAAAGAACAAACGTAATAAATAAAAAATAATAATATAAAAAGTCCTGAAGGGATTGTAAAAACGAAAAAGAACAAAAATGAAGTTGAAGACTCAAATGGTTGGAAGTTACCCACTCACAAAACTCTATGGCAAAGTCTGCCAGCAAAGATGCTACCGCTCAGGCAAAGGAGCAAAGGTGCTACTTGAATATTTTGCAATAGACAAGTAGGAACTTTATATATAATAAATAAAACAATATTTCGGTAAGCTAATGTCACTTACCCATCCACAATCGCAACCATCAACATCTACTCGCAGAGTTCTTTCGTCAGACAAACCAGCAGCTACCAGGATTTCCTTCGAACAGACTTGGTGCTTTCGATTCTGCGGCTATCTATATGGATGGATCTGAAAACATTAAACAAACCGAAACACGTTTGATAAATTATATACAAACTACCACCCCGTCTACAGTGACTGAAAGGTAACAACTGTCACAGACAGACTGCAGCAGCTTTATGAGTTGTAATCTTCCAACTTACAAACTTGAAAGTAAAAATAAAATAGTTCAAAAATAGATGTAAATTTATTGATCTTCTTTGGGCCGATCGCGCTCTTGAAAATTATTAATAATTTTTCGTTTTCGCACCTCGAATCCAAAAAAAGCCAAACCAAAAAATATTTGTTTCTTTTTCGTTACATAAATCTTCTAGTGGTTACTCAATAATTTAATCCACAGCTTCTCAATATACATATAAGTTAATTATCTTATTATGTCTTCAAATAAATATTTATCGAATCTTTTTTGAAATTCACCTATCGCTATTTTGTAGGATTTCGATTACTTAATTAATTTGACGTTTCTCGTCAGAGCCCTCTAAAAAATTCGGTTGGAGGTATAAATGCAAAGGTAATGCTACAATATATACTACTAAAAGATGAACTCGAAAGTGGCCTCTAGCATTTTTCTACAATATTCTCGATGTCGCCTTCCTTGCAAGATATATTCTTTATTATGAGAATAATAATATGCTTTCGAAAAAATCTTATGAACGACGATTATTTTATCAGTAACTGGGCAGAGAGCTGTGTACTCCATTCGTCGAAAATCGTTGGCATAATACACAAATCATGAAATCACAACGAAAGTGGCGATTGAAAGTTTTTTTGGGCAAGCTATAAATCAATTTGTACAACCAATAGCATCTACATCTTCAAAACCACAAGCACAGTTCGATTCAACCGGAAGGAAAAAGATTATTGGTGTATGCCATGTTTGTCTCCAGAGCGAATTTAAAAAACGTCGCAAAACACGAAAATCATGTTCGGTATGTGAGTTCCGGTATGTGATGAACATTGTATTTCCACCACGACGTGCCAGGAGTGTACGAAATAATTAAATCTATTTGTTTCTTTTATAGAGTACTGTGTTATTTTATAAATAAAAGAAAAAAATAACTAAAATGAAAAATAAAGCGGATTAATGTTTTTTTACGTACTATCTTTACTATTATTATTATAATAAAAATTGTTTAAATAAAGGAAATTACAAACAATATTGATGATTATTATTTATTCACAAGTCAAGATATATAAATACTTTAATAAACGGTTTTTCAGTGTGTACTATAAACCCGGCATTTATACAGAATAACATATTGGGTACCCGGGTAACGGTCGTTGAACGGAGGGAATATCGAGTTTGATGGTTAATAACTGTTATTGATTGATTGATTACAAAATTTTTTTACAAAAACTTGGTGTCAAACTACTTCAACTTTAGAGATCCGGGCGGTCATAACATTTTTTTAAGGGGAAGTTAATAAATTCTACCTTCGAAACTAAAATGGATACCCGGATACCCGGTTATTGACCGGACGGTTAACAATGATCATCATTTTGGAAAAAATTGTGAATGGTCAGTTTGACCTCTACTTTCAAATAAAAAAATTTAAAAAAATAATGAAACTCGTCTGTTATAACTTGATCTCAAATAAATTATTAATAAGCAGGGCTCGGAAGTTATAGTACTAAAAAAGTAAACTTTTAGCGTTTTAATATGCACTTAAAAACTCAAAAATTAGCGCTATAAATAGCACTAAAAAATTGAAAATATGCAAAATAAAATAATTGTCAACCAATTTTCTTATTTTTATTTTATAAATGAACTAAAACCGCTAATCCGCTAATTACATTACGATGCGTCTGACATAATTTCAAAAATGATCAAATTCCTATTATTTGAAATCTGATCTTAATATTAAATATTAAATAATATTAATATAAGATACATATTTGTTTTCGTTCGCTTATTCGTATGCGGTCATTTAGTACACAATTTATTTTTTTTCCATATCATTTTTTTTATATTTTGATTTTTTAATATTAATTTTTCAATTTGTTTGGTATATATTTCCTTGCTTCTCATTATTTTTACGTTTTTCTTTTGTTATATGATGATCGGAAATAATCTTATGGGCCTTTATATCGTATTACAAAATTTTTTATTTTAAGTTCTTATCATATTTTTTATAACGTAATTTATTATTTCAAAAATTGTTAGTCAATATTTAAAGATTTTTTATCAATTTTTATCAATTATCAAATCTGTTAAATGTTAATTTAGGTATTTTTTATTGTTTTTTAAATACTATTTTCTTTTTTCTTTTTTTTTTTAATAATTTATTCACTGGTTCAACAATACATTTGTTTTTTCACAGTAGTGTTAGTATTATACTTATAGCTCACATTATATTGTTGGAAAAGTAACTTCCATAAACACTAATAAATTAGAACTATTTTCTATGTAAGTACATATTTTTGACTTAACAGTTAAAATTTATTATTTTAACATTTTGTTTAGTTTGTTTATTTCCATAACATTTTGTTTATTTCATTTATTATATAAAAATATGCCTGTATATAGCACTTAAACTCTAAAATAGCAAAATAGCACTAAAAACCTTAAATATGCAAAAATTAGCATTATAAAATTTCGTATACAACATCAGGGAAGTGTGAAACAAATTTGTATTTTACTTTGAATATTCTAAGACTTACCAGAAAATATATGCATTTGCTAGAACTTCCGAGCCCTGTTAATAAGTTTATCTGCTTCTGTAGTATAATTTATCACTTTACTCCCAGCCGATACACGAACGATAAGTGGATTTTATTTACCTGATAAATTAATATGGTTATTCTATCTTTAGGAAAATAAAACAACTTGATATTTTTATCAGATACCGTGAATAATATTATTAATAATATGAACTCATCGAGTCTATGCAGGTGGTATACATAATATGTATTCAGTTACAATAAATCTTATTAGAAATTGATCTAATATAATCTACTATTACATGAGTAAAATAAGCGCCTAGTATCAGTTGTCTATACTATATATTTTATATTACTTCGCGGAACCAAAATATTTTTTTTTGTTTTAAACGATTTTTTCTTGGTATTATAGTAATGTGTGTACCAGCAACTTTTAAATTAAAATGTCTTTTAAATATATTCCAAAAGTAACAAACTAAGTAATTTCTATAACCAAAATTCCGATTTTCCAAAATTGCCAGAGTTTCAAACTTTTAGATTTTTGAATTTAGAAATTAATTTAGAATTCCTGAATAAAAACCTGATACTACTAAACCAAGGGTGAATCAAGAATACATACTTACATAGAAAAATAATATTTAAAAAAATTTTTTTTTAATTTCTTAAAAGCTTGGCCGGCCCGACTCCGAAGATTCCAATAATTGGCCGCCTGTGCCAACTAGTTGAAGTAACTAAATAACATAATTATTTTTTATCTACTTTGATTATGTAATGTGTCATATTTCATAATTTTTTTTGGTACCGTAATGATAGTTTTTACCGCACTAGTGCGGTAATAACGCAGTAGTGCATTAATAATAATAATATCGACAGGAAAATGGATTTTTTTTGCGCGCGATCGACCTGAATTTTTGCATATGCCTTCCTTCCGCTAATTCACGGGTGATAAGTGCAAGGCGAGGGGTGCGATTTTTTCCTCAGTTTTTCAATATCTATAGCGCTGTTCTCGAGTTATGACTAATCCAAAAAATTTCGTAGTGGGTATCTGTAGAATTTTTGTAATCATAAGAAAATGCGGATATATTTAGAACTATTTATTAATATGAATTACACAGTTGGAAATATTTGTAAAATGAACTCCAGACGTTGTTCCCAAGTTGAAGCTGGGTTGTTCCACCGTAACTTTACTTGTTGAACCCACAGTAACTGAAGAACCCATTATTTTCGTTGCAATTATTTTTTTATTTTCTATTGATGTTTCAACATAATATTATCCTTCTGCAACATTGTTAGACTTCCAGCCTCCATGACGCTTGAGAGTATGCATATCTGCCTCTGCTTCGGCCAATAATCATGCTGAAGATCTCCGAAAACAATGTCCTGTATAGTTCACCGATTCAGATAATCCTAATGCAGTAGCGATTTTCTTTGGAATTCCTCCGATTGTGTTCACTCCAACAGGCTACTGGGTACATTTACCTCCCCTGTAGGTAACAAAAAAACGATCGTGCTTTGTATGGCTGGGACGTAAATCTTTATATTTTCTAAATAAATCCAAACAACTTATTCCCGGAATATTTGCTTCTGTTATGACAAATTCTCTCATAACTTTAGTTTTTGTATTAGGCAAGGTGATCTTGATAAATTCTCCTTCGTCTTGAACATCTCGCCTCAACAAATTTGTGATCTCCTCGCGTCGGCAAGCACCAAAAATTCCAATGATCAAAATGACCTTGAAGTATTATAAGTTTGAGATTGTTTTTTATTATTTAAGCTTTAATTTACATTCATAAATAAGAAATCCTTATCGTTCATTTTCTTAAGAAATTGATGTATCTCTTCTTTGCGAAAAATACATGACTTTTTAGGTCGGTATCCTTCTGATTTCCTCTTCAAGAAAGCCACAACTTGATGATAATGACTAATATCAATTTTTTTCTTAATCGATACCAACGTTCGCAACATAGAATACCGGCACCATAATGAAGATAGTTTTAGCTTCCCTGCTTGTTCCGAAAAATAGACAAGGACCACCTTTTCAGAAACCTCACGAATTTTCTTCGCTTCCATCCAATCTTCAAAATATTTGTACACTATCTCGTAGCGCTTTTTAGATTTGGCAGGAATTAATATATCTATAGCAGATTGAGCAGCCAATTCTACATCAGAAGGCCAACTTTCCTCTGAATCACTCATTTTTCACTTACGAGTACACCGAAACTTGCAGTCACTAAATGCTTTGGAAACAATTAAACAATTTCGTACCTATGCGTCTAGCCGCCTTATTATTTTTTCATAAACGTAATTTTAATAAAAATTCAACTACAAACAATAAATATATTGTGGTGAAAAAGAGGATTCGCACCTACCCTGTACATTTTAAATGAAAATTTTGTTTTAAATAATTTTAAGTTGTAAGACTGGAGAATTGGACAGGTGGGGACGAACCAACGAGGAGATTTGCTTTTGCGCCGATAGCGCCCGCCCGAGCATGTTGTGTCAGCTCGAGGCGATTATTTGATATTTTTGATATAAGTTTAAAATTGTGAATTATATTTGTGAGTACTAAATTTTGATTTTGATTTGAATAAATGATTTTGATGCGAATGCATTATTGCGTGATTTTTGGATAATTTTTGATAATTGGAATTGGATATTTTATGATAAGTTGCTACCGAGCGCTAGTTGAATTAGTAATTTAGAAAGATTTGATGATTTGGTTAATTTAACAAGAGCAGTTAAGATTATAAAAATTTTGAAATTATTTAAAATTGAAATTGGTTTAAAATTGGAAGAATTAAAAGTTACATTTGCATTTGTACGAGCGTGTGGCCAGATGGTGATAACAAGGCGATTTGGATACGCGTTAAAAGTTGAAAGTACGAGCCCATTTAATTGAATTGGATTATAATTAATTGTTGATTAATTATTAATTATTTTGAAGAAATTATTAAAACTTTTAGATTGGCCAAAATTTTACATTAAATTGGATATCGTTAATTGGTAATTTAAAAAAATTTTGAACCCGCTCCTGAGAAGTCTTAGCTCTCCGACTTGGAAGCCGTAGAGATTGATGGTGTTATTTTGCAGTTTGCAACGCATTGCAAAAAAAATATCATTACAATATGTGTAGGTACTAATTATTATCAAAGTAGATAAAACGTTGTACATTATTTGTATCGTAATGTGTCTCTACGATACTTGATGGATTATCCAACTCGCCTTCGGCTTGTTGAACAATTTTTCCATCGCGTATCGTAAGATTCTACATTACGATACACATATCGTAAATAACTTTTACTTTTTAGCGCATTTTTTCACAGTAGTTTTTTTTTTAAGTCGGTTTTATTTATTATTTTTGACTATTATTTCATGCTTTTTAGTGCATGTTGCCTTCTGTAACTACTATTTATCGCAAGCAAATATGGGTAGACTTACTAAACGTGTTGCCCATATTAGACAGCGTCGTTTAAATGAGACGAGCGAAGAAAGACAGGAACGGCTATCTCAAAGTAGGAAATGTAGATCCAGGGTTAATTCAAAAGAGAGTAGTGAACTCAGTGAAAAGAGGCTTTCGCAAATGCGGGCTTACAATAAATAAGTATTGAATAGTGAAAACATCGAAAGACATGGCCATGACTCGTCAAAATTGGCTTAATCCGTTATTAAAAAAAATTCTTAGTCAGTATTTAAAGATATTTGTCAGTTTTATTCTTGTTTATTCAAATATACTAAGTCCAAACCTTTTAACTGTAAATTATTGCTGTTTTTATTGTTTTTCAAATATTATTTTTCTATGTAAGTATGTATTCTTTACTTAACAGTTAAAATTCATTATTATAATATTTGTTTAGTTTGTTTATTTAACCTAACTACCACAGTAAATACTTAAAAAATTCATTTTTTAGGTTATTTTTCTATTTTATTTATTGATTATTTTCTAATTTTGAACAGTTTCGAAATAGTATTAATAGCTAGTATATAATTTTTTATCATTTGATATATAAAATATTGAGAATCTAAACTTACTAAGTACATAAAATTTCAATCAACTGTTCAATAATAATTCGATCTTATGATCTGACCAAGATACGCTTCAAAAAAATAAGGGCAGCGCCAGCTAACAATAATGTTGAACGTTATTAGGAAAAGGAAAACACATATATTAATTAGGTACCCAATTACCGTTTTTAATAAGTTTATATTCACATCGATTACATCAAAGTTGTCTTCTATACAATTTGAAATTAGGCTTGCTATTTTTTCTTGGAAACCGATGACAGGCTATTATTCATTTCTTCTCTAGAGAATATAAAAATTATACTTAATTGCAAAGATATGAGAGCGTTTATATCTGTACTAGCAGTGGCGTAACTATACCATCTGAGGCCCGTAGCAAATTCATTGGATGGGACCCCACAGTAATTTTGTAATTAAATTTTAATAAATCACTTAAGAAGTTACCCAACAGTAGTATAGTGGACGCCGCTTAATGTGGATCACATTGGCACTCGGGGGTTTTGATAACAATAACCGATTGAAAAGATTTTTTTAAATTTTACACAAAAGTGGTTGCGAAATGCTTAATTGTAATGCTGTCTTCCGCTGTCTAATTTTTGACAACTTATCTAAAAATGTTATAACATTTTTTTATGTCGAGATTAAGAAATTTTAAAATAGAACTGAATTAAATCGTACATTATCAGCATAGTAACAATGTTTTGCTATAATACACCTGGCATTAGTCAAGTCTGGGTAATGAATATGTCTGGGTGGTTCCCCGGCTTGCGTACAAAATTAAAACAAAATGCTTTTAACTGCAAACTAACTCCATTTTCAATGGGAGAAAATATTAAGAAAAATAATTGATAACATAAACCAAATTTTTGATTATAATAAACGATATTTTTCGTGTGTAGCCATATTCGTTCGGCCCGTTTTTCACGAAAGTGATAATAACACCCGAATGATAATATTAACCGTGATTCCAACAATCAGCGTCTACTGTATGTACTTTCTAATTTGAAAATATTTTATTTGACAATATTTCCTTGACAAAAATGTTTTTTTCGCTGACATTAGTGACATTGGCGCTAAAAATTTTAAATTTCTTGACTTTCCTTGACAAGTTTTAAATTCCCTGACTTTTCCAGGTTTTCCATACAAGTGAGAACCCTGTTTATAATAAATTTATAATTTTTACTAAATTTTGTTTAAAATGTTAGGGTCCTTCTGAGTTTGTAACCTTTCGGGCGAGGGTAACGGTTCTCGCGGGGTCCGTAGCATTTTGCCAGCCCTGCCACCCTATAGTTACGCCACTGTCTACTAGATTAAATTGTGCACTCTGTATATAGCTACAAAATAAAAATTAAAAAATACGTTTTATTAGATCTTTTTATTCTAAAATGTATTGAGTTAGTTATTTTTCAAAATTTGTATTGATGACAATATATAAAAGAGTAGGTTCGCATGACTATTGCAAAAATTATTATATCTTTTTTAATGGTGAAGAATAACGAAATGCATTTTTTATAGAAATTCCACTAGTTATTGCATTCTTGGCAAAATTAGATCATAATGAATGATTGCTTAATTAAGGTTCATTATGTAAATATTGCTACTTTGCGACCTTTAATATAGCAGTTACACTTTGTTAAAATATTTAATTATATACCGGGAACAGAGTATAAATATCTTAATTTTTAATGAGCTTTCTTGGAACTAATATTATATAGATACATTTTTTAGTCGCCCACTAGCATAATAATATGCAAGTCAGTCGTGAAAGTCATCAAGAATCCCCCAAATAAGCCGATACAATAATATGTGAGATATACATAGTAGTCCAAGACTTTTAGAATTTGACCTAGAAAAAAGTAATTGTAAATTTTAAAATTGGTTCTAATGCCACTAACTCTGCCCAGCACGAAATTTTGTAAAATTATCAAATCGTCCGTACAATAATATTTTTTTGTATTTTATTTTTAAGTAGTTTATATTGTCGTGTTACCAAGTACACAGCGGTGAAAATTTATTTGATTACATTCGATTTTATTTAAATACTGCTCTGCAAACTCGTAGGTTGTATATTTAATTTCTGTTTCAATTTTTTTTTAACGCTAGCATCCAAGTCAACTACCAAGTCGAATGTATTTAATCAATAGATAAGTGGTTTAGGTAGAATAACTGGATATTTATCATATCAAATTTTTAGAATAAACCAAAAAATGCACAAACACTTTTTAGAATTAAAATAGTTAAGTTAACACAATTATTTTGATCCTTTTGCCTTAAAAGTTAAAATTTAGTGATATTTTTGCGTGGACAAGTGTAATCTTGTGATCACCTGTATTTGCGTTTGGATAGGACGAGTTACCTCTATAAGTCGATTCCGCAGTGAATTAGGAAAAGTTTTGATTTGTATGACCAATGATTGCGGCCACAGATCCACAGATTGGTAGAAGTATCATCAGCATCATCAGGGAAGAAGACAACGAAAGGTCCTGTGATTTTGCTTGCCACATGGTAAAATATCACCAGAATTCACCCCCCTGAACGATCTTATGCTTCCGACATTTGTGAGCTAGTCGAAGCCTTTTTAAAAGTTAATGAAAAAAAATCGATTAAATCACTACAATATTGAACTGATATTGGTGTAACAATTTCCGGAATATCAAAACACTTGCTTACTCTAGGTAGCTCTGGTGTGTGTGAGTAGTCGGAAAGTAAAAAATCATAGTTCAAATAAAAAGAAACAATGCTTTTTGAAAATATCAATATAAAAGCGTATGGATATTACAGATTCATATCTATTATTATAGATTGACTCCCCATCACCCCGCCACTGCATTAATTTCAAATTACCAATTCGTTCCTTTTCAGAATACATATATTGCCATCTATTATTAGATTATTCTGTTAAGGCTATTATTGGACAGTTCACTAAAGTAGGTGGAATATTAATTCGAGTTCTATTTGACCAACACACTAAAATTTTTTAGTAAGTTTGTCTATGGTGTCATAGAGGGCGCACAAGTTTTTAAATACACTTGAATCGATTTGTACTTTTTCACTATAATAATTAATAGCAATTTCAAATTGTAAAACCTTAAAACCTTAAAATATTGAATATTAAAAAAAATGAAAAGATGCTAATCTGAAACACTCATAAATTAATATTGGCTTGAAAATTGTTACCAGCGTGGCCAACTATTTATTATTTTTAAGTTTAAAAACGGTGCATCATGGGTTTTTCTCTTAATGATTCATATTTTAAAGGACATTCTAGTTTCTAGATTTTTGAAAAAAGTATTAAGCATTTTTTATATGTTTTTGCATTAGTGCGTTTTAGTTTCGAGAACTTATTTATACCTGCCAAAATTTTGCATTTTACCCTGCAATTTGGTTAATATTTGCTTAAACACTATCGACCAACTAAATCTTTTGTTGAGAACAAATTTTAGAGTACCTGAAAATAACGAAATAAAAGAAATGTTTATTTTTAAGTAACAGATTATATTTATTTGAAAATCTTTTATAAAAATACAAACATGTATCACAGTATTGCGCATAATACAAATACCTAGTTTTAATTTTTGCACAATCACACCAAGGCAAATAATTTTGATTTTCAAAATATTACTACATAACTATAATGTGGTGCATCATCAAAATTATGAAATCACAGGTACCAACTTTGAGTATATCACTTGGCAATTACTCGAATTACCATTTATAAGATAAAAATTTACATATTTTAAAGCTCTACAAATTTATAAATAGAGATCAATCTCTTTGAATTATCCTTAAAACTACAACCTAAATTAATTAAAGCAATTGAGCAAAATTAACGAACTACATAAAACTGAAAGACACAGTGAGATTTTTTTCATTATTTACATAACAAATTGAAAAAAATTAATATTAATGGAAGACGACATTTTCAATAAAATTTGTCAATTATTGGTTTACCATGGTCTCCAAACTTCTTCAGTTTTCTGAGCTACTTTTAATAAGCCCGTTGTTGAACAATCCATAGGTTGATTTGGTGATAGGATGTGGCGCGAGGATGTCGATGATGCTGGCGTTAATGGCATTGCGTAGGAATTTGTCAGCGTACTTTCGGGTGCTGGTGATCCTGGCGGTGTGTATGGACTTGTCACTTGTATAACCAAAGGCGATACTTTATCCATTTCGTTAAGTCGATGCCCAAGATGGGTCATTAATTTGGTACCCAATTGCACATCCACTCCAGGAACTGCTGCTAAACACCGCGACACTTCGTTTGCACAATGTGTGAATCCGGCGCGAAATCTGTCTGCATCAATTACTGGATTTGCTGCAAGTCGTTGTTGGCGGCGTAACTTGTGAAGATGACGAACGGTTAATTCCAAAATATCGGCTTTTTCCAATTTTGATACATTTTCACCTTCACTTTGTAAAGCAGAAACCATAAGTTCTTTGAGTTCATCTAGGCAACGGTTAATTCTTGCTCTTCGTTTTCTTTCTAACATTGGTTTCATGACCTTCCTGTATTGGTAGGTTCTTGAAATTGGTTGAGGTTCTTCGACGGCTAACATTTCGTAAGACATGTTGAATAAAAATATTCGTTAAACTAATAAATCGCACTTCACTAAACTCTCGTTCTAAAACGTTGTTAACTCCACAAGCGTTAAGCTCTGAATGACTCAAAGTAGTAGGGGCTCGCCTTATATACGAAACCCAGGTGTGTGTTGGTCGCAAGCCCAAGCTCCGGATCGTGGGAATCGCAGAAGCCAGCTCGTTCCCACACTTTGGCCACCTGTGTCAGCGCGTGCAGCTGGTGATTATTTATCTCTTTCTAAACGTCTTGCTTGCACCCATCAACATTAGAAATGAATTAGAAAACGCTCCATTCCATCTCGTTTACTCATCTATTAACGGAAGTTTTTCTTCTCTTTTGCACACTCGTGCTGAGATTGTGCACGAATTTATTTTCAAATTGCTTCACCCGTTTTGTTCTTCTCTAACACGTGTCTTATGAAAACCACCCTTGGGCATCCAAAAGTAATTGTCGTTAATTAACTGCAAATTTATTTTTAGCCGAAATTAACCAATTGCTCGATGGAAGTGAAAATCGTTTAATTAAAATAAAATTTATGAATTATTGAACACTTACGCCTACACGCACAGGTTTCTATTCGATTTGAGCAATTCTTTAATTACATATCGTAACGTGAACTACCTCCTATAATATAGGCATATTTACGACCTTTCGAACATTAATATCCAATAAATTAGCAATTTTAAATATCCTTTCCTTCAGCTAATGAAAAGTGAAATTATTTTTTTGAATTAGGTACCTCACTTTCTTACACTAATTTGATCTACGCGGATCAGATGTTGACTCAATTTTTAAATTTCTGGGCAGTCGATGAATTCGTCATCGGTAGGTGTGCAAATATTTTATACATTTCAAGTGTCCACTCGAAAGGGGGTGGTGTTGTTTTATGAATCGCGAACATAATTTTAACACTCCTACTAAATTTTTCGACGGTTCTTGGTACGTGTGTGCTGATAATTAACGTAGGTACACACTCAAAATGTGTACAATTAAGTAGCTTTTTACACGCTCTAAGTGACTTTTCAAAGAGTAATTTTCTGATAATTGTTCAATATACCAAACAAACAGATTGCGTAAGTGATAATTAATTCGATAATTGACGTTGTGACAAATGGAATTAGTGGTGTTTGTATTTTTACGATGAATAACAGGATATCACGTGCCTGGCATAAGTATATTCATTGTCATTTACAATACATGGCGACCTTGCGTTCCCGCTTAGCAAGGCTACCATAAACCAGGACCAAATGCCAGCACCATTCATCCGTGTGCGAACGCGTGGTTTACCGTCGGCCAATATAATCCTTACGGTTTGACGGTTATCAATTTTGATAAATTAAGACATAGCCGCTTCCTCCGCGCCGAATGCGTCAGAACGCCTACTCCCTTATCTCGATAATGAAGTATCAATTTTGTGAGGGCGACTTGAACTTTCGAAAGGGACTGGCCGCACAATTTAAATCGGCAACATTATTTACAGGTTAAATAGAAATAATAATAATTGTTATTCGTTTATTGCATTGCGGACAGTCACGAACGACGGCAGTAGGCCGCGTAATCAGTGATTCAATGAACCAACGCTACCCATGCAATGTAGGGTGACGTAAGGGGGACCATAAACTACCGTGGGAACGCGAAACGAGCACGTGCTTCTCACAATCAAGTAGGAAGAACATAAATAGATACAGAGAAAACAATCACCGTTCCTCCACCACTCGAATCGATTTAAAAATTCCAAGTTACGTAGCGCAACTACTAATCATTATTTTATGCAAAATTGCACTATTTTAAAATAAGATAAGAATCTTCGAGGATCGATAAAAAGTAGAATTTAGAGAAAGAAATTGGACAATCAAGTATGTAAAAAAATCCTATGCATGCTGTGATTAACAGAACGCTAGCACCTGCCTCATTTTCCCACAGTCGACAGGAAGTTGAAGAAAGATAGAATTTTGTATTGGTAAAACTGGTTGAATAAAGACGGGTTTAATCACTACATTATCCATGATGTTGATATTTCTCATTCAACGCCCATATGCCAAATTGTGATAGGTTGTAATCTGCGACATGAAGGTAATGAATTTATTGCCCGATTGATAACGATAGTGTTAGATAGAAAAATTGCATATTCAATTTTTTGCTTGGAATCTAATTACCGTTTTGACATTACCATCGTTAATACGTTTAATTGGCATACAAGGTGAACATATAATCAATTGTAAATTGATACAATCTTCGCAGCATAAAAGAATTCGTAATTTTAATCAATTTTTTGTATATGATTTTGAAAGTAATGTGAAGTTAAGTGGATTCTAATAGAAATGTGAGACATCAAGACGCCATTAAATTGAAATTAATGGTGTGAGCTTTTTACATTCACTACAACTGTCAATTAAGCAATGGTCATCAATATAAGAAGCGAGACGTATAAAAAAACCTAATCTTATACATAAGTTGACACAATTTTCCATATTTTATTATCGATTAATACTTATAGATTATCCACGTCGCGTCGTGAAACAGCAAAATCATTTTTTTTATTTACGTCAATGTTTCAAAATTGCAATTCCATCGAGTACTATTTTCCTGCTTCTCAACTTCAAGTTTATTGGAATTTCGCAGTAGGAATGAAATAAATAAATTTCAGTTATGAAATCGAAAGCGGTTAACAAAAGAAAAATTCATTTCAAAAGTGTGCATTCCACGTTCTAACCACACTTTGTAACAAATACACAACCCCGTAAATCTACATAAAAACCAACAATACCCGCGTGCAGAGCACGTTCGTTGGCACAAAAACCGGTAGTTTTCCGTCCACAAAACAAGAAGGAACAAAAAGAGTTACTAAAATATAGGGTAAATAATGCACATTCGGAGATGCATTCCCACGCTAAAAGAACACCTTTCAATTATCACATCTTATACCCTTAGCAGTTTTTGTCCGCTTATGTATGTGCGTACCCTATTATAGCAAGAACGACGACATATGGCCAACGCGTCTCAAATCGTGGGAAAGAAGGGCAGTTGTTATAAGAAATCTCCCCTAAATACCTGCGAAGATTGGTTAAGTTACCTCCGAATTCCTTTCTAGAAAAGGACGCATAATTTAACTTTTATTATGATAAAATTAGGTAAATTAAATGTTCGATCATCCTTTCAACTAAACATACAATTTTTAAATAAATAACTCCTAAAAAAAGTTTTCCTCGATAAGCGGTCATTTCAAAGAGCTTAGATAAGAAAAAAATTTCGTGTTTATCGTTGAGACTCAATCTTAATCGATCACGTTTTCCCCTATATCACCAATTAATCTAATCGCACGAGGTGTTTAATTGAACGATTTTTTTTATCTTGGTACTCCATAATTTTTAGTTCCACTTAATCAGTTTGATAATTTAATAATTAAAAAAATTACATTTACCCGTTTCGTCTGATTAACGAGAAAGATAGTATCGGATTTATGATGCGCAAACTAAAACAAAAATTACGATAAAACATTTTTGAGATTGGACTTTTCATAATTTGAAGTCATTAATAAGTTGAGTGTCAAATTTTTCGAGCTGATTGATGAAGGATAAGAAACGATTTATAATAGCTGACAATCTTTTCTAGATTGATTGGCATATTCTGATAATATTTTGAAAACAAAGAGCAGAGGAATGTTTGCAAAATAAAATTTTCTCGTCCGTTCGATATTTTTATCTGATACACATAGTGTTCAGTTTCATGTAAATTTTAGGTCACTTTGTTAGTCAACATTTCACAAAACAGTTATTCTTTAGAGTTTAAAATTACCATAAGTTCATAGTTCGTCACATCCTACAAATGCAAATTAATATTTTGAAATTTGTATAAATTAATATTCGAATTTGAGAAATGAATAATTAACTTGTACTTGATTGATTTGTTCTGTATACTAATTAATGTCATATATGGAAATGTTTTAAATAAGTAGATAAAACCTGAACACTTTTAGATAAAACAGGTAAAAACACTTAAATGTTACCACTTTAAGAAATGTCCGACAAAGCATCGACATTTTAGCGCGTGAGAATCTGATGTTCAAAGTTAACGGAAGTTAATAATAAAGTTAATGATAGTGAAAGTTGTAATAATTATTATATTTACAGCATAGACGTAATTTTTAGGCAAAATGCAATGAAGCAATAATAGAAGGTTACTAGATGTAGCTATTAGCATAAAAAAACCTAACGTTAATTGTGTTCAATTTTTCGTCGTGCAAAAAACATAATGGAAAAAATTGTTCAAATTATAACCTTATAGAAGGTCACCAAGGAACCACAAAATTAGGCGACAACATTTTTTGTCACCTTTTGTGGTATTTTAGTTATGAACCATTATGATAAAAAGCACATCAACACGCAAGTTACTTTGGAACGTCAATCCGATCTGGAGATTAAATAAGTTTGAGATTTGACCAGTATATCAATGAGTTTGGTATAATGATAGAGTTTAACTTTTGGTTTAAAGTTAAGAAGAAAGAAATATTACCTGTAATTGCGTGTATCAGTTAGAAAGCTTTAAAGTTATTATCATTTATCGATTTTTCATGCCAAAAGACTTTCAATTAAACAAAAGAATCTTCCAGAAGAAAACACTAAGGGTGTATACAAGCGGCATAGAAGAACCTCGTGGACGGAAGAATTTTGTTTTGTTCCAATCATTTTATGGTTGCCTCTTACGTGCCAAAATAATAGCGTCCAGACTTCCATAAAAGACGGGCTCCGTGTTTTGAAGTACAATTTGCCTCTATTGCAATTTAGCTTCGCACTTTTCTCTTCATACTTATTATGATCATTTCATAGTAAAATGACATGGTTATGTATGATTCTTCAAACTTATTAAACCCTTAATAATTTTTGTATTCGGGCTCTCAAATATGATAGACCGCTCCTGCCTAAGTATACCGTTTATAATATTTTTTTGTTACAAAGACTACACTGAAAAAAAGTTGTTGGTTTCAATTAAATATATTCTTGTATTTGGCGAAATACAGGTAGATGTTATATCAAATAAAGCATAATAAAACAAAACCTATAGTTTTTGTTGTCACAAAAACAGTGGCGACTGGTACGGAAGCAATGGGACACCGTGCCACACCCCCACAGTATAATATTAATCATAATTTAATTGCACAACTATTATTGTTGTAAACTTAAAATAATATTTTTTAATATAGGCAAAATAAAACTTTGATCACAATGTTTTAATTTTTGGGCTCTCTTTCTACATAATATGAAAAAATTATTATTAAATATTTAAGTTTATTTTCATAGGAAAATACTTGTATTGCTCTTTTCTCGTATTGAAAGGCCAATAAAAGTTTATAAAAGTCATTGCTAAGATTATAAACTGGACCAAGGTTATTACTGTTTTCCTGGGGTACTGAGGGGTATTTCATACCTTCCAGACTCCCCTCCCCCGCTTTGACAGCGGAATTGTGTGTATGTTCTTTAATGTAGTATCCTAAACAAGAACATTTTATTATCACAAAATAAATAAAGCTATATACTACGTTGTGCCAACAACTCTTTTTCTACTATTACCAAGTATTTTTAAACATTTTTTTAAAATTATCAGTGAAAGTTGTTTTTCGTTGTAAAATGGCTGGTTAGTTTTCCTCAAGTAATGTAAATTTCTATACTAGAAAGAAACCAAAGAAACCTAATGTGGAAATAGAATCAGCACTAGCGTTGCCAATGTATGAGTAATTACTTAAAATACGGAGAATTCATAAAACAAATGAGTAATTTGTAAGTAATTTAGAACAGTAAGGAATTTTGAGGGAAAAAAATTTAACTGTAAATTCTGAATTTCATTTGGTGTTTTTTAATAAGCTGGTAGCAAACGACATATGTACAAGATTGTCTAAACATATACTAGAAAAAGGAAAAAAATGTCTTTCGCTGCGTATCGGACTTACAAATACATTTTTCTTATTATATTCCCAAAATTTGAGTAAATTTAAGAAACATTGAAGAATTTTGATAAAATTGCTGAGAAGTATTGTACTGAAGTATTGACAGCACTCGACCGTATAGATCGCAACATATAATTCTTAACGGGTTTTCCGTATCTAAATGTTAAATGATGCGCATAATAGATTAACGAGATTTTCAAAATCGGCTTTAATTTTTTCATGTTTTCAATTCAATTTTTAAACTTAAAATTAAATTATTAATGATTAATTATTAATGTACGCAGAGAATGCAATAAAGAAGAAAAAAGGTATTGAAAAAGCACATTAGTGTAATTATGTTCCTGTTTAAATATATTGTTTAACATAATATAAAAATTCTACCATACAATTAAAATTTTTTTCACATTTCCATCATTAATCGTATTATAATTTCTAAATTTAAAAACGCCGTAATTTTTGTAACAGTTCTATTTTACTAGACTTAATTCAAATTGATTAAAATATTTTTGTATGTATGTTTTTTATATTTTTTTTGTATTCATATTTTGTGCATTACAAAAAGTTTTACGCTTATAGGGTGTTAGAAACCACAGGATTCATTCACATGTTCTTCTTTGTTTTTATAAAAAAATCTAAGAGGCGAAAGAAAATGTAATTTTCATTTTCTTACTGCCTGAGTCATCTCCATATGACGTAAAATTTACTTTGAAGTTATAAAACGTGTAGAACAATATTTTCAAGCATACAGACGTACTTACTACTCGAAAATGTACAATCATCGTTGCACTTATAAAATTGAAATCGAAGTGTTTTTGCTATCTTTAAGCCTGATCTAGTGATTGATAAACAATTATTGCTCAAGTGGTCAAGTGTATATGTTACCAAAAGTCGAGTGCTTTGTTTATATTGTTTATATGATAAATACAATGACTTTTAGAGGACAATTGTACTGTCAATCGTCTTGTGTAATGTACAAGTACAACAGATTACGCAAACTTATTAGATTTTTGGAATTGATTCGGATATGCCAGAACCTAAATTACATTACAAACTAGAACTATTTTCTACCCACAATCTGACTGTTTATGTGACACTTTTCGACTTTTCTACCTACAATTTACAGTTGTAACCGTTAATTATGGATTGAGAACAAAAAATCGAAATAGAAAATTGATAGGTTAACCAACTAAATTGGATTTTCCTCGCATCCGCGCGAGTAAAAACGCAGAAGTTGGGGGAATTAAAAATTCTGAATCGAAATAAAAACAGTATTGAACAACCGGACAATGGAAACGGTTGTCCAAAAATGGGCAAAAGTATTTTATCTGATATGTTGAAAAATTATTGAAGTTTGTCGGTTTTGCATCATCACAACATACATTTATGGGCATAGATCAGTTGACCTATTGGCGCTTTCCAAACCTAGTTATACAACAAAATTCTCATGATTTAGAATTGGTGTATAAACATGTTACATCAGAATATGGCAGTAAATCCGTTGCAACATCAATTTAATAGTATACAGATTACTCTACAAAACATACCGACGATGGACAAACAAGCAAGTAGTTTCTAAATGAAGTACGATTCTACTCGAGATTAATCAAGTGATCGCAAGATCCCGTGCCCAGCACGCGTGTAACCGCTCACTGATTACATTCAAGCTGGGCCGTGCCCGCATACCTTAGTCATGAAGCGTGTCCGTTCGATCGTTCCCACGGTCTTAAAGTTGCCACCTCCATATACATCGTTTCACTCTACAGTTCCCCGACTCCCCACAATCGTGTCACTAATTAACAATAAAACTATGCTAAAGAATGTTAACAAAATATGCTAATTAAGAAAGTCTCGTTTTCGATAAGTATTTTGTGCATTAAAGAGGTCAACGTTGTGGGTGCAATTTGGCCAATATCAAAAATGCAGATAAATTTATTTGCCTTGAAATTTCCATTTTCGTGGTAGGTCGTTGGTAATTTAATAGCGCACGTAGGTATGTGCCTACAATTCTCTTGAAGCCGTAGGCTGCATGGGAACGTGTGCTCTGGCATTAAAGAATGAGTCACAAACAAAGAGCCTCGAGTCGTTTATAGCAAGTTCGGTGGCTGAGCTCGTGACCACCTTTGACCCTGGCACGGGTCACCTCCTGGGAACTATTTAACTTTCCATCCAGCATCACCGCAAGTGTAAATGCTATAACAAACAACACACGCCTTTACCATTTCAATGTCTGGGAACCATACAAATATATTTGATTGGAAGAAAGGTCATCAACGAACTGGCGTGGGTAGATCTCCTTTGCATTTATCTTTATTTTTAACGACTTGAATTATAATTCTAAAAACATTAATGGCCAAAACATTTTATTTATCTATAACAATAAGGAAATTTATAACACCTACGGTGATAACTGATAAACCTCTTTCTTCCACTAATCAATGTTGTAGTATTCAAACTTTTAACTCGGGGGCACTTATTAAGTCTACTCACTGGTTAGTTAGCCGATCAATTACTTTTTATGGCATGTTACACCAACACACCGAACAGTAAAATATAATATTTTTCTTGAGATTTATGGCAAACCACGGTGATGTAAAATTTTAATCAATTTTTATTTATAGAATAAATTTTCTGTTAATATATTATAATACCAGTGGCGTAACTACGTATTGCTTGCTATACATTTGTAAAACGAAAGATGTTGAAGGTTCAAATTAATAAAAATAATTTTACTTCCGATCCACTTTTGGGTAAATATTTTCTGCACAGTTGTTTGATATAATAATTCATCGCGTACATCTTAAAAGTGGAAGGAACACTTGCCCCACTAACCTCCTGTAAAATTATCCGATTTTTTGAAACTTTTCGATATAATTATTTATTGTGTTTTTACGTAAAATATTAGAATATTATATTATTATTATTATGCATTATATTCAGTGGCGGCACTGGGGTTTTAGAAGTAGGCAGAAATGGGTAAAAGTTTGCCATAGTATGGCAAACGGAGAAGCAATTGTTTTTAAAAAAGATCAAATGAAATGCAGTCAACTTATTTTCAATCCCTAGAGATGAATTTCTTGAAGGAAGTTCTATAAATTAAATAAAAATTACACTTATATTAATACAATTGTCCTTAGTAGCATTATAAGTTCAGTAAAATAAAATAAAATCTTTGGGGTAGAATATAGTGTGTTGGCGGATCAATTTTTACGAAGCGCTATCAATCCACATCTAGCTCCACCACTGATTATACTTGTATTTCAATTTTATTATCATTTACACAACTTCCAGTTAAAACTTAAAACGGGTACATACTAAACAGCGTAATGTGAAGTCTGAACCAGAGAAAAAGAGCGATTTTTACACCGTCAATTACCCATAGCATGGTACTTCTACAAAATTTTCTATATTTTCCAATTATTTCGATTAATTTAAACTATTAGTAAAATGAATGAATTTAAAAGCTGCCAGTTCCTCTACTTTATCATCGCATTTAGATTACAAATATTGATCAAGAAGCCGGCAAAACTTTTATTTGAAAAGCAAAAGAACAGAAAATTTTAAGTATCTGAAAACTATGATTTTTTAGATACAACTTTTAGGAACTTGTAAAAGTCTAATACGATATTAACACTTAATATTATATGCGTAATATGAAAAGCTAACTTTTATATCAATTATTCGAATAAGGATTCGGTTAATCAAATAAGGATTGACCTAAGATTTTCCTTAGAAAAAGTAGAAAAGTAAAAACACCTCATCTATGATATTTCTAAGATTTCCTAAAATTTTCTCAACTTTCTCCGTGATTTCCTTTCGCTTGCACGCTAGATTTTCTCAGGAATTCTTCTCTCAAGATAAATACAGTATATTGTTTATGGGCAGGCTTGAACTGGTAATATTTCAGTTACCAAGCAACATCATTCAATTTTTTACAGAAAATTAGATAGGTAACTACAAGATAAAAAAAATTTACAATTTATCTATGTAGACGTGAAAAAAATCTACCCAACCCGATTTTATGTCTCGCGATGGTAAAACTTAAGAGTTAGCTTTTTGTAAAAGGAATTGTATTACTTTGCTACGAGTCGCATTCGGAAATTTAAATATCGTTTTTAGAAGGTAAGTCAAGTCCACACTTAATGCGTTTATAGGTAACATTTGAAGGAACTTCATAATTTTTTTAATGAAGAATTAATACTTGACCAAGAAAGCATATAATTATATCGACCAGTAGCGTAATTCACAGTGAGCTGAGAAATTAAAGCCCGCTCAGAAGGATCTGGGAAGTGCAACAATGTTTATATTAGTAGCAATACGAAAAGCTAAAGTTCTTCCCATTAACAGCATTGACAAACAACTAGTTTAAATAAAAAGGAAAGGAAACGAAAAGATTCCATCTAAAATTGCATAATGTTAGTATATTTACAATTACACAGTAGAAGGAAATGGGTGGGCTTCAATGAAGTGACTAAGAAGTAAGAATAGAAAAAAGAAAAACAAATTGGATTTAACTTTAAAATAAAATCAAAGAAAAGGTAAACAGGAATTATAAGTGGGAGTTTCTTTTTAGCCGTAAAGCTTCCTCAGTGGAAATTTTTGAGTGCACCTCTAATATCGTAGATTACAGTCTGGGGGATATAAAAATTCTAATGAATTTTTCTAATTCTTCTAAAAATCCATGGAAATGATTACTTCATGTATTCAAAAAATTTCTATACGTGTATGAAGGAAATTGAATAAAAAGTAACAATAAATCTAGGAAAAAATTTATATATTTATATTTATATAGAAGTTAAAAATTTTAATTTTTACGGTATTAAAAAAATGTTAACCGTATCATGTAAATTAATTGTAAAACAAAAATGCAAAATAATAAAAATTAGTCGATAGATACATTTATTTTAAATTGTCAAAAATATGAATTAATAAAAAAATAGGGGGAAATGAAAAGATTAGGAGCTGAAACCATAAAACTTATAGATTATTATAGAAAAAAGAAATTAAATTTATTAATGTAAAATTAAATAGTTATGTATATAGTTTACATGTTTCGATTTTGTTTGGTTCTGCTCGGGCAAGCATAATTATTAACGAATAAAATCAAAAATAGAATAATAATTACAATGTTCACAAATAAAATAAAAACAATTTTTGTTAAGAAATAATGGAATTAAAATAATAACATTTCAAAAATTGACAAAATTCAGATTACTAAATCATTAGCATAGACAGATTGCATGCATGCATGCAGACAGCGAGTGCATGAAGTCTACGAGTGTAGTAACACTTATAACGTTTTATCTGATTTTTCGTAAGAAAGTTGTTATTAGGATAAGCAAAAATGTATGAACAAGATCGTTGAGTAATATTCATTACACAACGATTTCTTAAAATGACGCCCGAGAATCATTCTTTCTTTGTAATTTTAGTTAGTTCATTTTAAAAACAATATGTTGAATTTTGAAAATAGTTCATATTCAATACATTATTTGAACTTTTTAATTTAATAGTTTGATTTTTAGTTTTTAAAAACACAAGTCAGTAGCTGGAGGAGCTACCGCTTACTTGCCCTTTTACTTTTACATGGACATCTAAAATAAAACGCTTTACCGTACCTAGTATGCCAGATACTTTTTCGTATCGGTAACTTTAGTTTATCATCACCCCGGGTATTGATTAAAAAATTTTGGTAAAGTAATTTATTATTACAAATCAATAATTTTAAAAAGTTTGCAAATATTACTAAAAGATTGAACTGAAGTTGTTTTGAAAGTTATAATTATTGTAAATATTTAAATATACGTAAGTTCGGCAACTTTTACATTTTTGATAAATGAATTTTAAAAATCTTGATCAGCTCCCTTTATTATTTGGCTTAATTATATAAATTTAAGAAATTGTTAGCCAATTTCACTGTTTATGTAATTAAAATAATTGAATTTTGATTTTATTTTTCTGAAACTTTTATAAAACGTTGAAAGTTGTTTTAAAATCAATTAATTAAGTTAATAATTAATTGCAACGTGTACAGTTATTTTTAATGTCATTAATATTATTAATTGTATCCTGGAGAGAACCCATATTAACACGTTCGAATTCCACATCTGACGCTTACTTACCCACCTATCAGGCGGTTTAGGGATTTGAACTCCCTTGTTCTTATTGTGCGACGCTGCTGAGTTAACAATAAAATTGATCTACATTTCGTCATAAAAAAATTAAGAATATAAACATCCATTTTAAATTATTCATGATATATTTGATTTTCTTTGTTGTTAATTGATTTATAGTGTTTAAATAAATCTATACAATATTAAAATTTGATTGAGAAATTTTATTAAGATAAATTGTATAGTATTTGTAATTTCGTTGATTGTTGTAATTAAATTTAGACTTTGTATGTTAAATTTTTGGATCATTTAGCGCACGTGTCAAACATTGGAAACGGAAATTACAATGAGGATAAATAGGACAATCCTTGACATGGTTACAAGGATTCGGTTCAATTTTGCAAGGGTAAAATGAGGTGAGGCCAGGCCAAGTCCTCGACCCTACACAAGCGACCTCACGGTCATGATCGTTACCGGGATAACCTACCCTTACGCGCGCATAGGTCGAGGACATCGAGGGATGAAATTGGTTCGTGACCTTTATCAAGGGAATTGGAACGATAATGGTATTACAACGTGTACAATGCCACGCGTGTTCGTTCCGAAATTATTCAGATTATGTTAAATGTGTAAATGTAAAAGGAAAATGTTTTTCAAGTTTAATGTTTGCTATTTAAAAATATTTAAGACGAGAAATTACAGTCATTAATAACGAGGATTATTTTAATGCCTAAGTACTTCCTGATTAGTTTTAAAGTGACAGACATGATCTCATAATTGAAAGGTAGTGATCAGTTGCATACAAGTATGCACTTAAAGATCACGAAGATTAATATGCATGATTCTTGAGGTGTGGGTCAAAAAGAACTTTTATGAAAAAGGCTTTGATACGCACATCTGCCTTTATTCCCACGGAAGAAGAACGAACACGTGTTTAGCTTGAGATAGAAGTGAGCGTTTCTCGTGACCAACAATTGTGAAGTGGGTAAACGAATTACCAAATTTAAAAGGATCGTTGCAGAACACACTAAAAAAAATTACCTACTATTTCCATTGTAGTGTCATTTCATTATTTTCATTAAAAAATTGCATGCATATTTTAATTTATTCGGTCTGCGAAAGTCAATTAATTATTTTTTTTATTCAGTTATTGGATCGAATTGCATTCATGAAAGTGTCCTTAAAAGTCAATAATAAGCAATAATTGACAATAAAATACGTAATAGTGGTTATAATTTATGGCGGGAAAATATTCAGTCACGTTTCGGTCGGAATTTTTAAAGGGCGTACTCCTACCACGAGTTTTAGAAGTTAGAATCGTGGGACAACCTGAATTTGAAGGGGAAGTTTTATCACGGAATATTTTAAATAACACATGCTGTTAAATATTTTTTATTTCCTCGGTTTTAGGTAGATATTTTTAAGTATGCAACTCAATATGTGGGCTAAGTTAAACAGGGAAGCTGAGCAGTTTTTTTAAATTGATGGGGATAAGTTTGAATATTTACCTTCATATTTCATTTCAACCTGATCAATGTTAGCAAAACGGTTCTTTTAGAACAGGTCGCTACCCCAGAAAAAATAAAAGGTAAGGTACCTGCCACTATAATCCAATATAACTTTATATAATAGCACCTGTTCAAAAATTCAACAATGATCCTTTTGGAATGCAAATATATTTACCTAGCTTTTTATGCATTTTCTGTCTGCAGATAAAATTTTTAATGCATTTGTTAAGATGTTTTATTGGTCCCCCTTAAACAACTCAAGATTTAATTCTTTATCTTGAATTTAAAAAATACCTACACAGGATTGATAGTCAGTGTGAACTTCTGTGTTAGCTCTTTGCAATTACTTGCATAATAATTTCTATATATTTAATTATTTTGCTACTTAATTTATTTCTTTTAAATGAGATCCTAACAGAAAACTAGCATGTTTTCTTCGGAGTAAAAGTAACTTTTTGTGGTGTGTCTGTAATTATTGTCGGATTCGCTCCGCTCGGCCGTCAAACCTACAAACTAGCCACAAAAATTCTACTTTTTCTTTTAATAAAAGAATAAAACAATATACAATTAATTGACTTATTTATCATGAAGTTTTCTTTTCCTGTTATTTTTTTATACAAAAACTTTTTATCTAGTTCAGTTATGGCAGTACTTCTACATAGTATTTTTAAAGTCTTTAGTTTGTCATTGGAAGAAAGCTCTATGTTTTTAAACATTTAGCAAAAATAGTTCACAATGCTACTAAATATAATTTTCTTTAAATTTTCTGGTCCTAATGGAGCCCGAGTTGTGAGTTTTTATAGTTGATAACGTTTTACTTTTAAACGTCCTTATTTTAACTTCATTTTTTAAATTTTTGTAAGGAACTCGACGTTAGGGTGTATCGGCATTGCCCACGGTGCCGCCAAAGTGTGCCGGGATAGTAATATTGTATAGATGAGATGTTATTAAATTCTAACAAATTAAGAGCAGTGTTAATGAAATTGTTTAATTCAAATATTAGTATCATCGATAATAATGTATTAAGTATACAATGGTTTGCCGATATCAGATGACGGATTGATACGATGAAAATGTACACGACTGTGAAAGTAGAAGTTCATGAATCGTTGAGATTCATCTTTGAGTCGTTGAAAAAGAGTTCACCTAAATGCAAAAAGTTTTGGGGTTCTTTAGTATTGAACCAAATTAAAAATTTGCAATTGTACCTACTATTCACACCCTAAAGGGTACTCCATACAATTCTTGTGATACTGGAAGGTATTCCATACCCTCCCCCCCCCAGACTCCCCGATGTGTACTGCCTCAACCTATAGATGCTTTTGTTCCGAAAAAGATGAAGTATTTATTGGATAAAGTTGATTACAGGTTTTTCATACCAATCTTTGGTTTCTAAAATCTTATTCTAATAATAATTGTATTTAAAACCATAAATTTCAAGGAGGCGCTTGCTATACTTTTCTATTCAATTTCTACAAACCAATTCACTTTAGATGAAAATGCTACATTTTCTTGTAAGTTTTTTCTTTCTACTGATAGCAAATCTTAATTCTACTAAAAAATTTGTGTTACATTTTTCAATCACGGTAAATAACCACTCACTATATTATTATAAAGAATAATAAGCAGAAGAGTATGAAAAATATTATTCGGAGTACAATAATAATAATATTTAAAAATTAATAATTACTCAGTATTTTATTTTGGGAGAGTGGCGCCCCATCATCTTCCCCGTATCAGCTGCCACTATCATATGCTAAACATCTACACGTAATATGATTATGTATGTAAGTACATTCAAGAATTATTGTAATGTCACTTTATCAATATTTGCTTTTTGCTTGCATAATGCAACATTTTTTTGTCAATTTATTTGACATTTTAATCTAGATACTGCAAACATAAGTTATAGTAAATATTAATATATTATTATTACTTAATAAAATTATTAAGGTACACTCTTGAAGAGAACTCTTTATTTAATTTTATTATTATTGCTTGACAATAATTTAGTGAATATATTATTTTCTGGGTTAAATGATATTTCAATTAAAAACTTGTTGATCAAAGAAAAGAAGTTAAAATTATTATAAAAATATTTTAGAAAAATAAAATATATTTGAAGATAAAATAACATTTCGTATTCAGAACAATAGTTACTTTTTGTAGATTCTCGTACTCTATTGTCTTAGGTCAGACTTGCACGGAAAAGTTGTACTTTTGCTCCTTTACATCAGGCTGTCGGATTCTGGGCTAAATCATAACATACCATAATTAGATGCTTTTTAAGCGCTTTTGAAGTTTTGTTAATCTTTTATGCGCACAATTGATTAGTCCCTGTAATAAAATTGCAGCGCATATAGAATGATAATCCAAAGAACCAGTACTTCATAATATATTAATTAATATTATTTTGTTATCGGTATTATATCCATACCAAAATAAAACACATTCTCAATGTCTACTTGTTTAGGTCTTTTAATTGATCATCATCCGGGCCCAGCATTATTGAAAATATAAATAAAAGACGATCACGTCGTCATTAATCAATAAATAATGTAAAACAAATATATAAGAGTTTATCATCAAAATAACTTTAACCTTGGACTGAAGCTTTGACCGATGGAACCTACCGCTTTGCCCGTAAAAATTCACTTTTCGGTCGGTTTCATAAGTAACTATTATTTTGTTAATATTGTAGTACAATAAATTGTTTCGCGTAAACACTATACATAATTTACTTTGTCAAGAGTGGGCACGAATTTCAAATACATTTAAATTTTTTATTTTAATTTAGTAGTTTTGTTAGCTTTTTGATTACGGAAGCTAATCTTTCTTTAACACTCAACACTTTTCAAGTACTTAAGAATGGGCGAAAAGTACATATAGCCATGCACTCACTTTTTGAAAAAAAGAATTACAACCCAACCATCGCATCGGTGAAAATTGCATCTTCTCACAAGTATACTTACCGTACAACCTATTCCTGAAAACTTTTAATGACTAAATGAAAGCTTTTATTGCAAGGGATAGATAATAGATTTGTAAATATCCATTAGTCTACAGTCTGCAGGTAAGCAGGCTATTGGATAAAATTACAAAATATATTATGCAAATGGTGGATAAAAAAAGTGTCACATATATTAAAAAGTGTCTGCTGCGTTTTATTCCGCAATGTGGTTTACTGCAACTTCGTGATTCTTTAAATCCTTCCTTTTATTCTATTAAATTGGTATTCCCTATTTAAAAATGGATATAAATTACCGAACGATAATATTTTTAAAATCTTCAGAATTCTGATTACTTGACGTAATAACTTTCAAAATCGTGCTGAAACGGTTTAAGGCTTTCTAATCGCTTGTTGCAAAAAAATACGAATACTGTTAAGATTCTCTGGTAATTATAATTAGTGTTCGTTAGTTATATGCAACGTGCATAAAGCAAAAAAATGCGTATCAAAATATTAATAAGAGTTCAATGTTCTCGACTAAATTGTCGGGTTTCATGCGGAGAGCGATGGTTGTCTGGACATGATGCTTAAATATTTATTCGTCTAAATATTCATTTTTTTTTAAATTTCGTTACTTTTAGGGAATTCATCAAAAATAAATAATTATTTCATTATTATCTAAACGATCAGCGATGTAGACACTTCATCAGTCTTTCTTTTGTTCAACATCCACACCAATTTATCATTATATTTTTGTTGGTCATTACAAGTTAGTTTTCTTTCCTGTTTTCTTTATCGTAAAACATACCAAACCCTTGTGCCCACTTAAAAGTTAAGTCTCAAGCCATTTCCAACTATTTTGACGTAGCCTGGAGCAATTCACGTGCAGGTCTATTAGGTGCCGGTATTCAGGGTGTAAAAAAGGTATAAGTAAGGTGGGCGGTCACAGGGTGACTGCAGGATGTAAATGATTAGTTACGGTTGTGGCCAGACCGATGATGATCCGATAGCCTTTTACCTTTTTTAACAAACTCTTGATGAGATACAGGGAAAATAAAAGAGATTGACTGTCAATTAGAGAAAAGATTACCAGCCAATTTTCAATTCCATTATTAAAAATAAGTACAGTTTTAGTTTTTGTAAAATGTCGAATAACGTAAATACTCACCATCAATCTTGGCATTGATTTATAATATCAAAAGAAATTTAATAAATTATTTTGCGTTAGTTAGGTACCATTGCCCAAAATTGAATAAAATATAGAAAAATTATAAAAATGCCACTTTGAAAAATTAAACTATAGACTGTACCTACATGAAATCCATGGCCGAAATCAGTTTAAAATCTTTACACAAATTTAACAGGTAGGTTGTTGATACAGTGGACCAAATAAACTGTACGAAATGAGACGTTCGTCAAAGTTAAACCGCCCTTTATGGTAACAGTTACGAGTTTGGTCTACTGACCTGTTACCTGAATTTTTATATTCATGCTAGAGAGATACATTCCACGACACTTCCCTCAAAAATATATACAGAATCTTGCTTTATGGACCGAGATATCCAATCAAATTATTTGATAATGCCCACGGTATTTGACACACTTGGAGATAAAACCTGTTTTTAATTAATTTTTTTAAATTACTACCTGTTTTATTTTTGGTTTGATTTTTGTTTTGTTTTTCACTTGAGATTAATTTTGGTTTTGTTTGTCGATCTAGTTTTCAATTAAAGTCAAAAATATGTTATAAAAATATTTATTTAAAAAATCATTCTTAAAAATTAAGTCGGAAGACATTGTGGATACATAACAGTACAATACAAAATCTTTTTAAAGCTCATATCACACATTTACATAGGTAAAATTATGAACAATATTATTTATTAATATCACAAAGACTGCAAAGTCAAATCACAAGGTAAAAAATATTATTTACATCGTATAAAAAAATATATAAAATTTAAGGCACATTAAAGCAAAATATCACCCATCGATTTAAATGTTTGCATAATTTGAAAATTTATGCTTGAGCCCATCGGTCGCTCGGAACTTGTAATTCTGGAGTCTGGTGAGATGTGTACGAATTTTTATCGCCGTAAGGTGAAACGTCACAGTCGGCGCCGATGATGGATGTCCAGAAAAATGTGCCAGCCTCAGTTCTTGCGAAATGAACTGGAATATAACGTTGACCTCGAAAAACTTCCAAGAGATCCATATGACCGTCGTTGTAAACTGGTACTGCAGCGAAGTCGTCGCAGTTGTCGATTTCGTCGAAGATTTGTGATTCGAGAAGTTCGTTTGCATTGTTTTGATCAATTTCGGATTCGAATTCTTCCGGTTGAACATTTCTTCTATAAGTGTTTTTCTTCTTGTTTTTGATAAGCGCGAAGATTGGTTTCAACAATTGTTTAAGTTGATGAATAGTCGATTTCGCTTTCTTAGCATTTAACTTGTTATCGTTGATGCTGTTGTTGGATGCCACGATGAAATCGTTGTAGGTAGACATGATGAATATTTATAAATCGTTTGTAAAACTTGTACTGCACAATATAGTAGCTCGAACTAACCACGAGTTGGAATAAAATTTCAAACAAGTGTGTGCGTATATATAGGAAAAAGTGACGTCAGAAGCCCTAAGGGTGAAGTAGGGGAACCATCGAGAGTTTACCCGGACCTATGAGAGTAGCGTATAGGGGCAGGTGTGCATATTTTCGGCTGGGTCCCCAAGCGAAACCGTCATATGTCGTCTTGTATATACTCAACAAGGATAGTAAATGTGTGTGTAGGGCGTGGGAATCGCGATCTCTTCGATGTTCCCACACATTCAAAAGCAGATGGTAAGCGTAGGGGTGTTTTCATAAAGATTTGCTCACCACCTTTCAATTTCTTTTAATACACCCGCGATGCACTATTGTAATCTTCTTGACCCTTTTCAAGTTTCCTTGCGGATTCTATACCCTTACATTTGATACACATTACACATACATACATTTTATACTTAAATTTGGAATTCTATTCAGTGGTAGGTACCCGTTTTTTGATGCAATAATGCTACGGTAACTCGTCCGTACGTCACAAGCAGGTTGAGTATGGTCAGTTACCTGTAAGAATATATTATTTTCGATTCCTGCATCGAAGGGATTCAATTGTGCAAAGGGTACATGGATGTGGAATAAAATCAGTTTAAGGGTTGTTTTGAACTTTGAAAATCAAGAATTTATTTACCTGCACTCTCAAGAATACAATTTTGGTGCATATATTCAAAAGGATAAGACGTGAAATACTGAAAACATGGTGACCGATGGTCTCAATTCTTTAGCACGTGTGCTAGGGTTGTTTTCTTCTTACCTACAAATGCAAAAATTAATTTTCGCCTTAAGAAATTAAAATCCAACGTCACGTTTAAAATAGAGCGGTGGCCATTGTTGCCGAATAAAGGAAGCGCTTAAAAAGTGTAAATAACACGTTACCTTCTTCTTGAGATTTTGTGTACAAGTTTAAACCTGTATGAGGTGAATCATTTCGTAGCAGCTGCCACTACTAAAATACGTAAAATTACGTAATTACTCAGGTCGATTTTATCGCCACTAATCGATGCTAAAATAACAAATTGTACCTGCAATCAAATAAAATAGTTAAAATCAACTTAATTTTATAACAAAATTACTTTTACAATCTGATTGTTTTTTGCACGACATCCAATCGTTTTATCAGATGGGAAGAGTAGTTTGCTTATGGACTTCTTAATTAGTTTATTGTTTCCACTAATTAAAATAACATTTGGGGTAGGTCGTCGTATGCATAATTAAATGCTACGATATTAAATTAAATGTAGGTAAAAAAGTGCAGGTGTTGGTGCAATCGACAAGCTTAGACCTGCAAGATTCTGAAAAGGAAAGTTGAAAGATCCTGAATTTCTCCCACAAGCAAAATAGCAACCAAGAAAAACTAACAATGGGGTGGTATTATGCAATACTATGCAAAGAGTATGACTCACTCGTGAGGCCAATTGTGTAGAAAAGAAGTGCCACCAAAGTCATTATTTGCTTCCTTTTGGAATATTGAACTGATACTACTGTTACTATGTACTACCAAGATTTATTGTGGGAAACCCAAATCTTCTTGAGCTATAAAAACGGTAAACAAATCATCGCCAAACATAATTAATCTTGTGGAATTTGAATTGGTTACTTTAATAAATTTTTTTGAATTATTTATTAATTTTTCTGTACCTATACCAAAAATGGCAGTTTAAATTTTATCTGTCAATTTTGATGATTTATAAGATGCTTGTAACAGGTTATAAATTATTTAAATGCGACAGTTCATTACACAAATATATAAAATTCAGAAATAAACAAAAATAAATATTATCAAATATGTAGGTACTTGAATTTGATGATGATACTTGAACTTTCCATTAACCTACATACACTTGATATTGATAAATGGCTTGAGAGACAGTTTTTACAAGTTTGTGACACTATGAACACATTTATAAAATATTTAAGATACCAAAATTATTTAAATTGCAAAAGAAATTTATAATTAAATGTTTTATTGATAAGAAATCTTAATGCTTAATGTATTCAGAATGTATGAAAGTAATTTGAAACTTTAAAATACATTTTCGGAGAAGGTAATTTATGGAACTTTTAATGCCGTAATATTTATTGATTACGTTATATTTTCCAGTTGTGATACAAGCAAAAAATTATTATAAAAAGTTGACATTTATAATTGAAAATATAAGAAGTTGAAATAGGTTTAAATTTTTCTTGTAAAACTAGATATTTATAGCTAGGTAGGACACAATTATTATACGAACGTCTTCAAAAATAACCAATAACAACCAAAACCATTAAACTTTATCACGAGTATTAAATTTTGACTACTAAAACAATAAAGGAATCAACATCAATTTTTGTTAGGAATAAATATGGCACAAAAACATCCATAAAGACGATAAAATTGTTTATTTCCGTGGCTCAGAATGCACGTTAAGCTAAGAAAATTTTATAGATTATATAGTAAGATTAATCATTTAAAAGTTAGTCTTTGGTGATAAAATTCTCACCGGCATTAGCATATTAAAAATATTTCTGCAGTCCAGCTATTCAATAGTTAATTGGATAATAATTACAATAATTTATTACCTTGTAATAATGCGGTGACTACAAAATATATTGTCTGTCGTGTGGAGAACAATAAGTACGGTAAGCTTCCTACGGTGATGACAGGCCGTCTTTTTTTAAATTTATATCTGGAAAAAATGAAAATCATAAGCAATTTTAAATTTTGTTCACTTTATGCAAATTATGGTTATAAAAAGCTAATTTTGAAAACGTTTTGCATAGAAATTAAAATTATGTAAGGTATTTGCATATAGGTACTACCTATTTCCTGCTACCACGGTAGGTAAAAGAAAGAATGTTATAATTATTACATCAAACAATTTTTTTTAAATAGTTCTGATCATTTTGACAAAGTTTAGTTAAACAAATTAATATTACCAAATTATTGGTTACCTGCAATTGGCGTTGATTCAACAAACACTCCTGATTACTTCTCCAGATGAGCACGATGTGTACCAGCGAAATTTAAAATACGAGTGAGTCAAAACCATAAGAATAATACGTAAGTGACCCCCTGACTAGAGGGGTACATTAAACAATTAAATAGGGGTTAAAGTTGCACAAGATTATACTAAGGTAGGAAATATAATTTAAACACCTTAGGGAAATATTTCCCAGGCAGGAATAGCGCGAGGGGTTCTCCGACATCCGACTTCATTGGTCAAAACCAAAATTTATAGTAAAACATGTGCGATTTATTTTTTACAAAAAATCTATGTTGAAAAACATAATTTGAGAAGGTAGAACTTTGAAAATGAAACCTGCCAATATCACGATTAAAAATCGCGGTAATAGCATACACAACCTGAAGTGAGGTGAATCTTTATTACGAAACACTTGCACCCTTATAAACGGTGTTAGATGTCACTAAACAAATAAAACCATACAAGTGTGAAATATAATAAAATGTAAAAAATAATAATATCGGGTTTCCGATACCAAGAGATATAATAATTTCCAACATTCAAAAAAGCTTAAATCCCACCGAGCACTCGCATTCTATTCGTTTTGATTGTTAAGATTTTTTTGATAAAAAGTTTAAAGGTCCTGATGGCAGGTGTGCTTTTAATGTTACTACCAAATACGGTGTTAATACCTTAAAATACCGTTTTGTTTTTATGTTTATAGTTGGTAGGTAGGTATGTCCATTACAATGTTGTGGGTATAATTAAGTATGGAGAGAACAAAAACAAATAATTACCAGTAAATTAAACCATTTTTGGGGTCAATTGGATTTTAATTTTGTCAAATATGTGTTAATTTATTATTCTTGTAATTGCATTTCCGTTGATTTAATCATTGGTAATTTGATTATTTCGAGATATTAATTATTTTTTTAGATTGGATTGAAATTGAAGGACTATTATTCAATGCAACAGTAAAGAAAACGGTAACGACAAAGGATCAGGTAAAAACCGGACATTTGAAACCTCTATTTAAGGACCGTTTTTGTAAGATTGTTGTAGTACCTTTGACAGGTACAATTCAAAAGATAAAATAAGTTTATGCTTCACTTGTTCTGCCAAGTTATTATAGGATAATAGATAGGGGAGACGCCGATCTTTAGTCGATTTTACCGAAATAGTGGTTGGGGGTGAGGTTTACGATTATGAGGGCTGTAAAGATTGGATTTGTTGTAAGGAGTTGCGTTTATTATTTTTTACAATAATGTAATATTAGGAATGTGTTATATTTTTTTCGACGATTTCTTTCAATTATGTTTTCTTGTCGGCAGCTTTCAGTTTCTTTCAAAGTATAATAAAAAAAATTAAATTAAATATTCCAAAATATATAACTACGTAGATGAATAAAAATGCACAATTAATTCAGTGTAGAAAAAGTTAAAAAAATTTGGAGAAAATAGTACCTTTAACACTCTTTACTAGAGGGAGCTGCAACAGAGCAGTTGAAAAATATCCTACCTGTTTATACCTAACAGTTCTACATAATGCTTTTAATTCTGAATTTGTTCTCATTTTTTTTTACTAAACTTATTATAAGGTTTCGTGCGTATTTAAACTTGAAAAACATGATTAAACTCAATAAGGACAAACCAATATCCACTACGTGCGTCAATACTAAAATCAGATAAAATTGTAGGTGTGCTATTTAAACAATATTTTATCTATATCCTTCTACTTGAAAAATTATTTTGAAGTAGCCTGAACTTTGAAGCTAATCGAATTTGAAAATGATTAATCGAAATCGTATCATTTAATTACCGAAGCTTTTTACAACTAAACAAATATAGCTGATAATCATGCGATATCAGGAACCTTCAGTTCACACCACTTTAATATGTCGCCAACAATGGCGTATCAGAACTTTTTCTTAAGGGGAGTGGAGACTAAAATTATTTATAGTAAGCTGATAATTTCATTCTAGTGACTTTTTTTTAACTCTCAGCGGTCTCTTCTTTTCGGTGACCGGCTAGAACAGAACATGAAAGAACAAAACACGAAAAAATAAAACAATAAAACAAAAGAACATTGACAAAAGAGAACTACGAAAAATGAGAACATAAAAATCTATTGATTTCCAAAAAGATCACAAAATAAGGACAATGGATTGAATTAAATATGATTAGCTATTATTAAATTAAATTTGTATTGTGGAACCATTTCGAAGCAATCCAAAAACAACAAAGTTTTAGCGCTATAACACATTCTTCGGAAGAGGGAAAACACAATCTGTCGAGCAACACATTCAACCACGTCAAATTCAAAAATACAGAAGTTACACAATATAAAATTCATAAACCAATAATTAATTAAAATCGAGTGTAAAACGTACATACAATAATAAGATTATCTCAAACAAATTTTCGGGTTATAGCGCTAAAACTTATTCCATCATGAATTGTTTGGTTGGTATGAGATCATACTTGTAACCGTTTTTGTTTAACATATTGTCTTTCTTTTTTAGTCCTGAGGATGGCATTTAGTAAATAAGCCGAAACGTCGACCGACAATTCAGTTGTTTTATTGAGCGTTTCAATATCCCGCTACTCCTTTTTTTATATTAAGCTTTGGAAGAGATTTACATTTCTAAATTAATACAATATGTATTATCGTGTTTCAAAGAGATTCGCACCCACCCTGTGCATTTGGTGAAATTTTATTTTAATAAGCTTGAATTATAACATTGTAAAAGTTTGAAAAGTGAGGGCGAATCGGAGAAAACTTTAGGCTTTTTGCTAAGATGACTGTCCGTGCCGGTTGTTGATTTTTGGCACAGTGAGATATTTTTAAGATTTTGTAATTTGAAATTGTGAGTAAGGTTTTTTTGATTTAATAAAGTGAATTTTATGTGTTCGCATTATTGCGTATTTTTTGGTATTTTGAAGTTTTAGAATTATTTTGGATTTTTAGATATTTTTTCATACGTTGCCACTGAGCAGTTGGAATTAAAATTTTAATTTGTGTTAAAATTTGGAAAAATTAAAAATTATTTCATTTGTAAGTGCGAGCGTGTGTGACATTGATAAGCCGACGTTTTGGATAAGGTAGAATTGTAAGTGCGATCCTTTTGAGGAATATTAATATTTTACATTTATTTAAATTTTGAATTCGATTACATTTATTTTTGGAAAACGATTTTTGGAAAACTAAAGTATTTTTTTTTAATTAGAAGAAATTTTATTTTATTTTGAATCAACTTTATTTTTGGAAGACAAATTTGTTTAATTTGAGAAAGAGCGATTCAAGTTAAAAACCTAACCTGAGAGACGACAATCTCATCTCCCGCAATCGGAGGATAATCGAGGTACTTTGAAGTGCATGTGAAAATCGACCTTTTTGAAAGGATCACTACAGTATATTATCGGAAACGTTTTCACCATACTATGGCATCATCAGGCGATAAACTGCCTTCATCTCCAACTTTTTTCAGATTTAGTTTTTTTATTTTTCGTCTATGCATGGTTCGAGCCGAGCTCTTACTAACTTTTATTTTTTTTTCACAATCTTTGTTGGTAAATCATTCAAATTTCACCCGGGTCCCTGCGAGATCCGTGCTCGTGTTCCCGGAACACACGGAACACTGCTGACTACGCCACTGTCCAGAAGTAAGAAAGAAGAAGTACGAGAACCACGGTAATGAAGTGACAGCCGTTATTACCGAATATGAAAATTATGATCATAAGCTGAGGTTCTTGCGGCGGATGGCAAACTTGCAGTGATGCAACTGCATTTATGTATTTTTATTTTTATTATTTTGTTTATTTTATTTTATTTATTGTCGAAATACTCATATAAATTATTAAGTTATAAAAAAATATTATATTAAATTAAAATTTTTTTAATTGAACAAGTTACATTTTATTGTCGTGATTTTTTCGAAAATTAATAAATTTAAAAAATTTTTATGTTTTCATTTTTCATTGTTCTTTTTTGTCACTGTTCTTTTATTTCATTGTTCTGTTTTTTCATTTTTTGTTTTTATATGTTCTTTTTTTTATATTCTGTGTTATCGTGTTTTGTTCTTTCATGGAACCGCTTTTATCCTATTATTTGTGATTCTTTTCCACAGATAGTTTTGTGGGTACTTCAAAAATAGATTATCTGGTTGGGTCTACTGAGTGCCGGCTTGACCAGGCATTGAACCTGTGGTCTGTCGATTTAGTTTTCTACAACACTGATAGTTCTTCTATTTTCCCAACGAAACTGGACTTTTTGAAAATTAGTGGAAGTCATAGTCATTCTACAGTAGTGCTAATCAAATTATAGTCTTTGACGAGCTGCCAGATTTTAACTATTTATTTATTAATTCATAAATTTATTTATGTGTTTATTTTTTTTTCTACTTTCGGCTATGTAAAAAGAATATACAGAGAAGTTCTAGTAAGAAGAAGGCACATTCAACAAATTGAAAATTACAATTTTTTGAAAAAAATCTTAAGGACACTTGTTTTAATTTTATTATAATAAACATTTTTATTTCAAATTCAATTTTCTACGGTGATTTATTTTAAATAATGACATCATCAATTTTTTTTAAATGCTACGCCTCTTCATTTTAATATTGAAATTGATTAAAAAACCTCAGTTTTATTATTATAAAAACGAAACATCATGTTAAAGCAATTTATGGTATTTAAAAAAATTTAAATATTATAGGTTTTTTTGTTGTTTATATTATTTATAAATTGTCAAAATATATTAAATATTATTATCTAAAAATGAAATTAATATTTCTTGTGGTCTCTAGAAACTTGTTAAATTTTTAACAATGAACAATAAAAACAATAAATACATAAATTTGAATTAAATATTATTATTATAATTGCACTATTCTTGCTTTTAATTCAGCAAATCTCTTTGTTTTTAATTTTCAGTGTTTAATTACAATAAAACCAAAGAACAGATTGAAGAAACTGCATTTGACGAAATTATGACAATAATAAACAGGATGCGAAATGAAAAGACGCCAGGCGAAACTGGATAAATGCGGAAATAATAAAGAACCGAAGAAGTCAATTATAATAAAAAATACATGATGTAATATAAACAATATGGAAAAAAATACCCGAAGATTAGCAAATGAAAAGGATAATTGCAATCCATAAAAAGTGACGTTGAAGAGACAGTATAACATGGTTTAATTAAAAAGTCTATTTATAACTTACTTATAAGGACAAAAACTGTTTAATTGATTGATTATACTGATCATATTTACATTGTATTTAAACATTGTGTTTCGAATTTCAGGATCTCATCAGGCAAGCCTAGAAATATTATGTAGATAAAATTTTATTTTTTACAATGGTCAAAATAATTTGACTTTTTGTATACAATTATATTTCATTGCATAACTATTCAGCCTTTTATATTACAAGAATCGACGACAACAAATTAAGAGTAAGAGGTACTAAAAAGTATTAAAAGAGCTGGAAAATGAAGAATAAATATAGTGAAACTGGAAGATCAATATTGAAGTGAAAGCCGGAGAAAGGTCGAGGACAAGATGGTTTTCGATGATTCTCCTATGAGGTGGTTGTAGGAGATTTAAACAACGTGGAGGTCGAGAACTGGAAAACAAAATATGAAAACAGGAAATTACGTCGACAGATAACGCAAGTCAAATTATACAAAAAATATATAGAAAAAAGGTAACAATAGCGAAGTATAATCCACTTCATAAAATGGATCGTGAAAACTTTTTAAAGGGAGTGGTTATATTCCCACAAGTTGGGTATATTTTGTTTTTTCATTTATGACTAATGCCAAACTGGCTTGGCTCATTCAAATTAAAAAATTTTGTAATGTCGCTGATTAGAGAGCGACAATGCTTGAAGATGACAAATCATTGAGTACGGCGCAATATAATTGTCGTTTGTTAAGGAAGTATAAATTGGAAACGATATTTAATAAAGATACTGACGTGAATTCATAGAAGAAAAGAGAAGAGAAGTTTAACCAAGGTAACCTCTATGGTAAGGCAGAAAGACAATAATCTTGTTTAGCACCTTTCAGATGTTTCGACATTTAATTTCATAAAAAGCGTTATTTTTTTACGAATCATCATTTAAATCATTTAAATTTAAATGTTTTGAATAGCTGAGAGAATTTGATGTACAAGTGAAAGAAAATTTTGAAAATCTAGGAAACTCTATAGATTGATTTTCCAGAAGTGGATAAGTTTTTCTTTGGCATCACACTTGGATCACTCTACTTCACACTCAATCAAGGGAAATCTGCTGAATTCGTGGAAATTTTAGGAAATATTTTTTATTAAGAATTCTATCGGCGATCTTTTAACAGCGTATATAGCAAAATGCAAAATAGAAAATGTATTGTAATTGCCCGTATAACTGACACAACGAAACTATTTAATTCTTGTGTTTCTATTTATTTTTATCGTTATTTTTTTTTTAATTTTCCACTGTTAATTTTAGGATAAAAATTGCTAAATTTTGGTTTAGAAGTATGTTTATTGAATATTTCCTAAACATAAAAGTATTTTTGCACAGACGAAAGTTATCGCCAGTCGATTTTATCAAATCAATTTCAAAAAAAATAAAGCAATATTTCGATGATTTCATCGGGCAAAGGCTTACAAATTGAAGCGATTATTTCCTCATGTTTCCTATCTTAGAAAATTCCGCTATCGTTAAACAGTTCGTAGAAAATATGAATTAGTAAGAAAACATTGATCTTTGTATCATTATATTATTTTGATGTGTCTAATTATTGATGACTTGTCTCAGCCCTTGATCTCGTGTTGATAGACTCGTTTCTTTAAAAATAAAAAATTGAAATTATACACATTAAGCATGTGAGTGAAGGAATAATTGAATACCACTATAGAAATCTCTGCATGAAAAACTCATTAACATTGCAAAAAATTATTTAAAAGTAAAAAGCATTGATTTGCACAATCAAGATACAAAGTATATTGGCAATGAGTAGGCGACATTTTTTCTCTGGTTTATAAATTTTAATTACTGTAGCTGTGCGCAATAAATTGGTAATAAGACATTTCAATCATCTGAAACCATGTAGGTACAACGTTTATATTAATTATTGCTGTCGACGGAATGCGTCGATCCATGTATAATTTTTAATAACGTCGATCTATTTTAAATCTGAAAATTAAACAAGCAAAGTAAGGAAGCAGAAAATAATGTTATACGCCTTTTGAGTAGTAAATACTTCCTTAAGCAGAAGTAAATCAAGTGAGTTACGTATCAACCATGTCACGTTAAAGAAAATAATAAAGGAAAGATAATAACATCGTATCTTTTGCTTTTAACCAAGATCAAACACAAAGAAGCTTTTGTGGCATATATCCATACAAAATTTTAAACTAGGTCTAAGGATAACAACAAAATAGGCAAATCAGTTTACGGTATAGTAACCATGTATGAGGTCTTTGTACAACAGGGCGCTAACAAATACTCTTAAAGATTTTCGATCTTTATTCAATATTTAAGTTATAGTTTATACCTGTTTTCTTTATGTAAGTTGGCTTAATTTTTGAATTACTCTATTGGCGGTGGTTATCAGCTTTCAAAACAATTTGGGCTAATTTTTTTTTCAGATTTTTAAAATTAAAACTTCTTTATTTTATTTTTTTAGTATTAAAAAAAAGGCAACAGACACACAAGAAGACGCAGTAAGAAAGATGCTTTAAAACCCCGAAATTTGACTCATTTTTAAAGTGAGAATGTTACACATAATTACGTAACAACTCCACCATTCGAGTCGCTAACGATACACCATTTCAAACAAGGTTGAAAATCAATGTCACCCCTGTAGGTCACCCTTATAAGCTACGGTTTCTTGAATTTTAAAGAAATACTATTCGAATCTTTGTCTACTATCGTTTTGAGTCACGTTTGTGTTACGACTTTTGAAAACGATTAAAAATAGAATTTTGCTTTCAATAAACGTTCTTAAGTTGCCTTAATATATGGACAAAAGGTTCCTTTACTGACAGCTTCTGTGTTATTTTAAAAATCAAAAATAGTGTTAAAACTTCTAAGGGTTCTGGGATTGACAAAGGCCGAACTGGGCAAGACAGGGCTGGTTACTAAAGAAATCACACATTCGGTTGGTGTGGTTTTCAAAAACCTTTGAATACATTTTATATGACACAGAATCAATTTTTGACGTCAAAGATTTCAAAGAGAATCCAGATAAATTATGGTCTTTAACGTATCGGTTTTGTCAACACGTGTGGTGGTTTACCAAAAAAAATTTAAATTTTTTAAATCATTTTGGAAATATTTTGAAGAAAAATTACTGTTATTTTAAAAGATCTTGTAGATTATGTTAAGCAAGGATAATATTTTTGTGACAGATCCAATTATGTGCTCAAATGATTTTAATCTTTGCAATATAATAACAAACCCAAACATATCAGATGAGGCAAAATATTACACAACAAAGCCATTACATTACACGAAATAATCTCACAAAAATATTGAGTTACCAATAATATTATAATGGCGTTATTAGAAAATCTTTTGAGAAAAAATATTTTAGAAACATCTGCTTATTTGAATTCGTTTATTTTAGAAATGTCAAGAAATTTTTAGACGAACTCCACTCGACCACACTTGATTTCAAATATTGACAAGAAAAAACACACTCAAATTTTGTATACGTCTCCAAGAGTTATCTAGGATCATGATAGAAGCTTTCAGGTATATATAAGAGCTTAACACAAACATCTAGTACGTAAAATTGTGTAAATATTGAAATTTTAACCTTAGAGAATGCGCATTCATCCGAGCTTTCCAAATATTGGTTGACGCGTAGATATATCTACGATATTGTCCTTAATAATATAAAAGCATTACCTGTAGATTTAGGTAAATGTTTGCAAATTCGTTGATGTTTTAGGCCGATAAGTGGGTTTTCAAATTTGTTTTCTTTCTCTGCTTCCATTTACGTACTCCAAATATAGTAAAGTTTGTAAAAGTAACAAAGGTGTTTCAAGATAAACACCGAATGCTAATAACATTTGTGTGCCTTATTAACCTATAACGCTTAATTTAAAAAGTTTTTCGGCTGACATCCTTCAAAGAACCTCAAAGTAATTATTTTTATTAATACGTAATTGTCTATTTTACACAATTTTTTCAACAAAGAATTTCGATAAATAACGCCAAGCATAAAACGAAACAATAAATATAAGTCCTTTTAGCTTAGTAACGTCGTTTTGAGCTTTTCATACTTTCCATTCTTGCGCATCGAATTTGGTCTACAATAATATAAGAATCGTTTATAATTTTACCAGATGGCAACTCTAACAAAGTTTAAGAGTATTTGTATAAAATTAAACGCATATATTAAAGTTTTCTATTGTTACAAGAACCATAGAGAAACCGAAAAAATTTCAATTCGTGCCACGAAAAATGCGTTGCAAATTTCAATGCTTTGACTTAGATTTATTTATTTTTAGTCAAATTTTAAGCACATCATCCGTGTTATGATTGTAAGATTTATTTTTAAACGATAATTAAATGTTGAAAAGATTTTCTCATCATAATAGAAAAGAATAATTGGAATTTTTATTAAATCATTGCAAAGCGTTGACTTTGTCTAATTTATTACATTATAAATGTATTACCCATTAAAATCTTCTTACAAATTATCATCTTAGCATTAATAAAGTTATCTTAGATTTAATTAAGATTAGATTGGGATAAAGTTCTATGATGAGCACGAAGATAAAGCACAATACAGCAAAAAGGTGATTCAAAGAATATATTTTTAGAGATTTGATGTTATCTTTGATCTAGAACTTAATATCAGTGAAACATCTGTCGATGTAGATCTACATCTAGATAGATTTGCTCAAAAATAAAAATTATCTTTCATCTTATCAGTATTCATCCGATCAGGGATCTGTGGAGCATAAAGGGCAAGACGCTATTGTGTATCGAAATCTGCTATCCGACCGACAGCTAACCAAACATTGGCGGTCAAAAGGACCCTATGAAAGAATTGGCTCGGGCTCGAGTATTGTTAAAATCTTAAGATACAATCTCTACAGTTTTGCCCATTTTATTTCGGCTTTGCTTGCTAACCATCTAGCCGTGAAGAAATTACTTCTTTATAATAATATAATATAACGCATTTGCCCTTGCTGTTCTACGTTTTAAAATGTACTAAGAATATTTTCTTTTATTAAAGAAATATAAAGGATATTGCAAGCTTTGCGCTTCAGCGAATAAATATTTCTGGTATTTGTAAAGATCTTCGAACCCACAATTGATTCCATATATTTTTAAGTTTTGCAAATTTACGCATATTTGATTTCACTCAATAAATTTTTATTTGCACCGGAATTCAGCCTAAATATTAGCCAAAAATTGTGTATTACCTATTATTTCAAAAAATATATATAAATATCTTTATTTCCGCTTTTCGAACAATGAAGACAACAACAAAAATAAAACAATTAAAATAATAAAAATTAAATTCTGTTCAAAATCTGTATCAATAGTCATTAAATCCAACGCTTATTTAAAGAAGATTTAACGCAATTAAGAACTTCTTTAACACCGCTACTTATACTTTATCACAATAATTACGAGTCAATTTAATTTTAAAAATAGATTCCCTAGAAACCAGTAGCCAGCAATTTAAATTCTTTTCTTTTCAACTTTTTATGCTATGTGTATTATTTAATCTTTTTTTTAATCAACAAAGATTTAAGAATAAAAAATCCTGTTCGTCTTTGGTGGTTATTACAATTATGATCTGCATTGGAGCGTGGTAGGTTTCTTCTTGGTGGTCTAATATTACGAATTACGTGATTCACAAATACTTGATTATTTTTTCTTTCCGGCAATTACATAAAAACAAAACTAATTACAACTTATAATTACTTATTAGTTTACAAATTGTTAATATCGGTTTATACAACATTTTAAAGTAAGCATTTGATCCAACATAATTAACTACACTTTTATAATAATTAAAATAGAAAATAAAATCAATTAACACTTAAAATTACCTTAAACGTTTAGCAACAACCAGATAATTAGAAATTAAGTTAACTTATAAGCGTTTCTTAAGTCAAACCATCAGGTTTATTTAACACTCATTATCGTGCACTTTAACGGCTAAAATTGAGACAATAATTTAGTGTAAATTAACTTTTAATTCTATAATAGCTGGAAAATATTAAAATAATTAGAACATTCAACACTCCAATACTTAAATTTTTTATATCTAAACATTTGTCTAAATATATTATTGTATGCACTTATTTACCAAAATATTATGGATTAGGATATACGTATTAAAACCAACATAAAGTTTTGTACACCAATTTCCATTTACGAAATTTTTCTGAATCTCTTAAGATTTTTCTAGATTTTCTAAAATTCCTTAGAATTATCATGTGGAAGTAAATAGGATAGCAAGGAAAATAATAATAAAGTAAAAGAAGTTCATAGAAGAAAAATCCAAAAAAATATGTCGCAGTTGTTCAATTTTGGATGGTTAAAAGTTCAACATTAAAATGAAAGTAAATCTATAATCGATATTTATCTGGACTTCCTAGAATTTCCTCAATTGAAACTAAAGTATACACTGAAAATCAGAAAGTTGGAAATCTATGGTAATCTCTAATCTGCGCGGAGGAGGATGCAAAATACTTTAAAACTCAAGAATTCGATACCAAAACGAACAAAGATTGATTCAGAGACAGATCTTCACCTAAATATTATAAACAGTGGTATACCACTAGGAAAGTACAAATAATTGGTCTTGCATACGGAATTTACTGATATATTGCAATGGTTTTTTTAGCAAAAAGTTATGTTTCCAAGCATTCCTAAGTGCGTCAAGCTTGCTCTTAAATGCGGGAGTAGAGACGGTCGTATCTCAAGGTGGGTTCTAATACGTTGAAACAAATGACGTCCTAAATTTTCGAGTCTCACGTTTGAGCATCAAAAGAATAGAAAGTTTAAATGATATAAAATTTTCAAAATAAAATAAAAAAATTCTTCTAATGCAAATAAATAATTCGTCTTCCAAAAATTATAAAACCAGCCCTACGTTAGAGCGACAAAAAAATAGAATGCGGTTTTGTTAATCAAATTATGTTCACTTAATTTTAAATTTTTTTAATTCAAAATATTTCTTCAAATTCCAATTGTAATTTTAATTTTTAATTTAATTTTAATCGAAGGGAACGTGGTCTGCAAATTTAACTTATCTAAAACGTCGGCTTATCTACCTCGGGCGTTCTTTCCTTCAAATGTAATTTAAATTTTCCAATTTTAAATACTCCACGTCCAATTTATAACTTCACCTATTTTTTTCAAATCAATCAAATCAACCAAATGACTACCACTCGGTAGCAACTTCCAAAAATTCAATAAAAAAAAAAAAAAATCAAAAATTCCAAAAATCCAAAATTCAAAAATAATTACACAATAATGCGAACGCATCAAATTCACTTTATTCAAATTAAAAATTTCTAACAATTTTGAAAATAAATTTCACAGAGCCAAAAATTAACGAGTCGCACCGCCTACTCTTGGACTCGTGGCAAAATGCGTCGTATCTCGGTCGATTCGGCCCCACCTCTCCAATTTCACAATCTTACAAAATTACAATTATTTAAAACAAATTTCTTTAAAAATGTACAGGGTGGGTGCGAATCCTTTTAAAACACCACAATATATTGCTGTGTTTCAAACTGATTCGGACCCACCCTATACATTTTTGTAAAATTATTTTATTAATTGTTAAGTTGTAACAAGGTGGAATTTTGCTAGGTGGGGACCGATCACTTTGATACAATGCCTTTTGTCAAAAAATGGTCGACATGATGGACGTGTAAAATTCATGTCCGAATAAAATTTGATAAGTTTGTAGTTTTTTTGAAATATAAGTGATTTTTGAATGAAAAGTAGTTTTATTAAGATTTATATTAAGATTTGTAATTGGATTGGATTGATTTTGAAGAAAGATTTTGGAGAAGTTTTGAAAATAGAATTTAAACAGAAGCTAAGTAAAGTTAAAAGAATAGAAAATTGGAATTGGATGGGATTTACAAAAGTTAATTTTGTTAAAATTGTTAATTTTAGTAGATGGTAAAATTTTTACATTTATAAATTAAAAATTTGTTCAAGGAACTGCAAATTGTTGATGATAAGGCGGACTGCGATACGGGTATCGTATAAATTTAACATTACCATTTAATATTATATTGAAATTTAAGTTATAATATAAAAGAAAAATTTTTGAATATAAAATTAATAATTGGAATAGCATCTTTTTATGGCGTAGCAACGTGAGGCTGAATTACACATCTTTTTATGGCTGACCCTGTTACAAAAATTTTAGAGAGCTAAAATCATGGTCTCGGGCGAGTAAAGTCGTCACCAGAACATAGCAATATTGTATAGTTATGAAAAGCCATAAAATCAACTATGGTATAGTACTTAAAAGCATCCAGACATGGAATGAAATATAAACTCAATTTTTTTTCTTTTGTAAAGCAAAGAATACTCAAGCAACAACAGCAACAAAAAACAGCGAAAGCCACTGCATCATCAGGTGCAGTGCAGTGAGCTTGATTTAGTAGCTTTAGAAAATTCAACATCCGGATCTGTAAAATAGAGAATCTTTTAATGACCTACAATATTATTAGTTTAAAATAATTGCAATTGCTGCATCGTCTAGACCAATGATTCCCAGCGGTCGACAACGTCCTGCAAGAGGTCTATGTCAGCGAAAAAATATATTGGGGGTCAATGAGATGTAAATGGGGGTCAACAATAGTAGATCTTATTTAGGTCCAGTTGTTCAGTTACAGGTTAAACCAAAAAATTTAGATTAACCAATAATATTACTTGAAAAACAGCTTTTCAACGTATTTTATTAGTTAATCCAAATTTTCTGGTTTAACTTAGAACTGAGCCTTAGTAGTAGTAGTAGTTACTTAATTGGAAGTTAGGCACTATTGCAGAAACCATTATAGTACCTGATACGCCCCTGGGTTAAATTTTAATTAACCTTCTTTCATCATGCCTAGTGGAAAGGGGTTTCAGCGCGGTTGCTAATCTCCTATCCTATCTTTTTAGGTTTGATATTAAACCTAACTAAATTGATGTCAAATATTGAAAATTTGTTAACAAGGTATCAGGTTCATCCCTCCCACTAAAAACATTAATTTTTTGTTAACAGATAACAGATAATAAATTTTAGTTTGGTATATTTTAATTTTCAATACCAAGTAAATAGGGGGTCTGCCTAAAACCAAAAAATATGGCAAGGGGTTTACGAGACAAGAAAGTTTGGGAACCACTGATTTACACAATACTGCAGGCGGTTGCCAATTTCCTAGTTGCGCTACTGTTTACCACTACTTTAATGCACCAATCAAACACAAAATATTTTATTATGGAAACAGAAAAATTACTCTTATTAAATACGAAAAAATATTATATCGTCTTATACAGTAAAGATTATCGAGTAAGGCTTAAAACTAAGTTGGTCACGAAGAATATCGACATACTCAGAAAAATCTTTTGTCTGTGTGGCTAAAATCTGGTTACAGTAATAATTTATTGTGTTGATTGATAGGTATAAATTTAAAAGAGTATTTTTGCTAGTATAACAATTAAGTTTACTGATTGAAAATTTTTTTTTTAAAGCAACTAGTATATTTTTTTACTGAATATGTTTTTGTTAGAAAAATAAAAGCATTTTTTAAAGTGCACATGCTATTGAAAGTTACTGAAGTATTTTTTTTTAAATTTAAATTGCCTTGAATTACTTTGCTTATCTAAAAATTTAAGTGTTTACTACTAATATTATATCTAAACTTGAAATAACTTTCCACCTAGACATAAAATACATATATATTGTCCCTAGAGCACGCGTGTAATTGCGAAAGAACACTTCTCGAGATAATTTAAATTAATCTTTTTAATTATGGCATGATAATTATTCGGCTATTGTGGTATAGCACATACTATAATTGTGCGGCTATTGACTTTATTTCAAATTTTTGGCAGAAGCGGACTATAACAATATTTTTTGGCAATTACGCATAGACCGAATTTAATATTACATATCCACCATACTGATCTAACTTTAAAATTAAATAACTTTACGTGGTATCAAACCACGCAACTACAATAATTTACAATTTTCTTAGTAAGATTTGACCCAAATTATTTTGGATTCAGTTTATGATAGGGTTTAAAAAGTTCTACTACTATTTTGCAAAGACTATCGATATAAAGACCGTCTAAACAGTTTTCATATCAAAACTTTAGTTCCAGTCCGCTCCTGTTCTTTGGTAGATTGATATAATAATGTCCTTATCATAAATAAGGATCTTTAATATTACAAATAAAAACAATACCCACTTACCTATTTATGAACAATAATAGAAATATGTCTTTAAAATGTAATCGTGTACATAATAGATTAAGTTGGTAATTTTGTAATCTAATAAATAATAAGTAATTAATAGAGGACAGAATTTATAATAAATAATATAAGATGAAAAATTAAAGTTTGCTAAAAATTCCTAATGAGAAAATAACGATACTCAATTTAATGTATTGAATATAACTTATGTGTATTGCATTTAATAACTAACATCAAATATTTGCTAATAAACGTGTTAATTGCCTCATATTGAATAGGAATTTAAATGCTTACAAAAATTCCTAAGAAACTATTCAATATTTTTTCATTGGTATTCTATAAATATGTAATGCTCAAAATTTCCTATTAAGATATTTTTTATCTATTTTTGAGTATACTTATATAAGATTTGATAGATACCTAAAAATCGAAACATCTATATGTGTAGTATATAATTAACAACAATATAATTCTAATTGAATTGATAATATATAACTTTTGATATTATTTTTTATATAATATTTTAATATTTACATAATTTACCTTTTTCGAATTCTATTTTAATTTTATGTACTGCTAATTTATTATTTGTATTATTAAACAGGGTGTTTCCAAACACATTTTACATAATTGACGTAGTTATAGAGAACACTTTTCTAAGATAAATATTTAACAAAATTTTTTTATAAATTCAAACCCCCCAGAGTTAGGTCTTTTTAAATCATTTTTTTTAATTTCCACCTTCACGTAGCCATAGCCCCGAAATATTGATTTTTCAGTAAAAATGGTTTAGTGATATTTTAAAGTGCGTAAAATAATCTGCAAACTAGATTTAAACCTTTCATTGTCTAAAATCAACGGCTTTCGAGTTATGAATTAAAGTAAGTAAAAAAATGTTAAAAATCCGAACCTGCTTTTTTGTTTTTTCCAAAACTTTCTATCTTTTAAATGAAACATTTTACAAAAATCTGACGCCCCATTCCAGATAAGAAATTTAACGGACTACAACTTTTATCTAGCAAAATTTGTTTAAAAACTGATCATTTTACAGAAAATCAGAAAATAATAAACAAGGTAGCTGAAAAACAACAAATGTTTAACGAAAAATTCATATTTTCGGAACTATAGCTATGTGAAGGTGGAAATTTAAAAAAAATGCTTTAAAAAGTATAAATATTGTATAAAATTTAAGTGTAACTAATTTCATCCGTGGTTCATGCAGTGAAACTAGATTATAACTTACAAGATAATAACGTTACAAATATTAGATAGTAAATGTGAGCAGTGGCGTAGTTAAGAATTTGGTTCAGGGGGGGGGGGGCTGCAAGCGCAGTAAGCCGTTTTTTAATAGCGCCGTAGACAAAATTTTTTCAAATTTTTAAGGTCATGCGCTCAATAGAAAGTTAAAAAATTACAATAAAAAATAATTTCTCGGGTTTGCCAGACATTTTTTACGTTAACGACAATAATAATAGTTTCCAACTACATAAATAAACACTAAAAATAAGTCATACAAATTATTATTATTATAATATAATTATAATTGTAAAATCATTGCGTCTTTTTTTTTATTCCAAAAGCTGGAAAATGTTCTTTCTACAGAGGCTGTAGTAACCGCTAATGTTCCTAAAATAATATATTGCAATAGTTTTTTAGCAAAAAGCTATGTTCCCAAGCATTCCTAAGTGCTCCAAGCTTGCTCTTAAATGCGGGAGTAGAGACGGTCGTATCTCAAGGTGGGTTCTAATACGTTGAAACAAGTGATAATTTTCGAGTCTCACGTTCGGGCGTCAAAAGAATAGAAAGTTGAAATGATATAACGTTTTCAAAATAAAATAAAAACATTCTTTTAATGCAAACAAATAATTCGTCTTCCAAAAATTATAATATCAAATCCAATTTAAATTCAATGCAAAATGTTTAATAATTTTAAAACGGAACGAAGTTTGATTTCTCTTATCCAAAACGTCGGTTTATCTACCTCGCACGTTCTTTCCTTCAAATGTAATTCAAATTTTCCAATTTTAAACAATCTAAATCCAATTCATAATTTGCAATTATTCCTTTTCTAAATCAACGAAATCAATCAATCGACTACTGCTCGGTAGCAACTTATCAAAAATTCCAAAATAATTAATTCTAATTCAAATATAAAAAAGACGCCGTAATGCAAACGCATAAAAATCACTTTATTCAAATTAAAAATTACTCACAATTTCAAAAATAAATTTCACAGAGCCAAAAATTAACGAGCCAAAAGTCGCGCCGCTTACTCTTGCGGCCACTTGTGGCAAAAAGCTTCGTATATTATCCTATATTTTGGAAGCTCTTCTTCATGTTTTTTTTTTTATTTCTGATGTGAGATCAGCTATTTGCCTTCAAATATAGTATCATTAGTGTCTTGAAAATCATTTATATAGAAATATATACATGGTTGGAAGTCATTGTAAAATTACGAATTAATAATTTCGGAGGGGGCCCGGACCCCCCAGGCCTCCCCTTGGCCACGCCGCTGAATGTGAGTGAAATCATAAATATCAAAATTGTTGTTATTTTTTAAATTTACATACTATATTATTATTAACTAATTTTGAATATAGTCAATTAGTCATCAATTAGTAAACTTTTCATTTATATTATAATACACATTAGGGAAAGAGAAGTTCGTTTTTTAAAAATTTTGAAACAAAATATCAATTTTTTTCCAAATTTTCTTCGAGTAAATTTTTGCAGTTTTAATAATTGGTTCATAAATAGTATCTTTGTTATTTTTGCTATTATGATGAATAAAACTCGACCAATGTTAACCAAATTTCATGTTTAGAAGGTATTAACCCAAAGATTACCTTTGGAAGAGAGACACCAACCTGCTAAAATACGATATCACTATCTTCTAGATACAAATTAATTCTTTAATATATACTGAAAACATACTTTATTTAATTTCGTGCAGAAATGTGACCTTTGGGTATCTAAAATCGTGTGCAAACTGACTCTTTGTCAAACTAGTTTTTTTACCGCGCGATTTTTAAAGAAATCATGGAAAAAATAAAATCAGTGCTCACGATTTATAAAAAATGTATTGAGTATTTAGCCTTAGATTTGAAGGCAACGCTGTAAAAAAATCCGTGACAATAGTTATTTTTGTATCTAGTACATAAAGTGTTTGGTTTTACAATCATAACCAGAACCAAAAACATACTTTTCGCCAGACGTATAGCATCGGCTTTTGTCGAAACAATGTAAAACTTAAAAAAATGCAAAATAAACTAATAAAGAACGTTGAAGAACTAAAACTATTATCGGTATAAATTTGTTCGGAAGTTTTGCCAGATCATGGTTATTACAAGTCAGTGTGCCACCGAGAATGGCAAATCCCGTCCCTGCATCCTCATATTGCATTCTAGAGATCCTTGTTCGTAGCAAGTAATGGATATTAAATCCAAGTAAATTAAAGCATATTAAACTTTAGATGAAATAGAAATAGTATTAAGTTGATTTAATTTAAAAAAATTAAAATTGCTTTTAATTTAAAATTTTATTTCTATAAATAAATATTCTATTTAATGTTCGTACCCACATTTACTATGAACTGTTCGATATCGTGATATAATGTCATATCTATTTGGTATATAAAAATAAATGTTCCAAGTTCTTAGGTATATTTCTTATTTATTTTAGTACACCTAACGGATAAATTAAATTCGTTTACGTCTAATTAAACTAATATTTTAATTATAATGTTTATATTATTACCAGCAGAAGCATTTTAATGGAAGCTTTATATCAGTGTAATAAAATTTAATTAATGGTTTACATTGCAGTTTATATAAATTACATACTTCGCCTGGCGATTTGCATTTTTAGAACTAAAGCAATTACACGCATACATTTCGCCAAATAATTTCATCCATAGTTGCCTGTACCCTGATCTCTATATTTATATTTTTACGCTTTTAGTAATTTTCTGAAAAATATCAGACCATATCTAATAGTAGTTTTTTCAATTACACAACAAATAAGTGTCACTGATTATTTTATTATTATTGGCTAGGTTTAATTAGCAAAATTAATTAAAAAGTTTTTGTTATGTAATCATAAAAAATAATTAATTATTAATCTACTATTCTAATAATTTATAACCCTAATGGCAATTATGGCAATTAATTATTAACATTTTATGTAATTAATATTGCTAAAAGATGTATCCATTTTGAAAGTTATAAGAAAATCATTATGCAATAATTAATACTCTCAAATTGAGTGAATGTATATTGTTTTTTAATAATCTCGTTCTAAAAGGCAACTGCAAATCTGTTAATAATAATAACCTTTAAAACTAAACCATCATAAGCAAAATCACCCTACTTCTCAAATTAATATATTAATATTCTGGTGCAGTTAACAATTAATCAGTCTGTAGTTTTGGCAACAACTTGACGCATTAATTATGAAAACCTATAATTAGGATAATATATTAGCCGAAAATTCATCGAAATACACGTGTTCGGAATACCAAAAGAGGACTTAACGACGTGGTCGGAAAAGAAACCTATCCTTCTTTGATACAACGACGTCCAGTATATAATTTTGTTCAAGCGAATCGAATGGCCACCTCCGCCGGCAACTCACAACTGATTTACAGACATCGTCAATAACACTAGGTCCTTTGTGTACCGGCACGTTCGGTATATTGAATATTGAATAATAATACTTTTGAATTTTTGGAAGGCGAACTTTTCTATTGCTCTTTTTGGTAAAAGAAATTGTAAGAGGTTGGAACTTTAATGTAGCGTGAATTTTAACGCAATAACGCAATGAAGAAGCTCGTTAGGAAATTTTCATGCAACTTTCAGTTAGAGTGTGTATAATTATTGTCATCAATATTAAGTTTCTTCTTTGTATCTCAAGATTTGCAATCCATTTCAAGTTTTGACAAATCTTCGTTCAACCAAATTAACTAGAACAGAAACACTAATCGTATTTAATTTTCAATTAATAGCTTAAAAACAGTAATTAATAATACAATAATTAACGAGGTAGGTGGTAGTATATCGTAAGCTTTAACAAGCTACCTTGTTTGTGAAAACCGATTATTAAGTGCCTACCAACTTTATCGACTTTGTATAATTTAATCATTGCTCAATTGTAACTTATCCGGTTACAGCAACATTACAATTATTATTATTACTTCAGAAAAATTAAATTTGAAAAATTATTAAACTTCAATCTTAAATGATTAATACAACATCCGGTTAATTGAAGCAGATAAAAACGGAATTAATACTTTACGGAAAAGTTTATCTTATCTTTTTCGTGCTATCCTCTTATCTCAAAAACTTAAAATTAATAAAAATATTTGTATGATATCTATGAAAAAGGCACTCGTCAGACTAAGATTAAGAATCTCTAAATTGATGATTGTTTTATCTATTTTAAGTATTTATTTTTAATTTGCTCTTGTTTAGTTTGAGTGAACTAGGGCACAGTACCTTTTCTAATCATACTTTTCTTATCACATCTAGATGACTTTTAAATAATTTATGTTATGGTATACACGCGTCAGATATATTGGGTATATTTTAAAAATAAATTTGTAAGGATGTAACATAAAATTGTGATCTAAACGGTATATCAAATTACCAAATTTGTAAGGAACGTGCGCCTGTTGTTCCACCCATACTGTCTCTTTATTTAAAATTTGTTAAGACAGTTCAGTTTCATGAACACGCAACCCTCATTATAGTCTTTCAAAGATAAAGAAGCTTGACAGATAAAGAACATTTACCATTCTGTTATGCATCAAGTGCAATATCAGTTTTAGAACAAGTGTTTGCAAACACATCTAAACTCTTGTCTGATAATAACATTTCATACCTGGCAAAAACTTGGATCATCTGCAAATGTTCATCTGATAAGAGGGAAAAAAACGCTTCCTTTAATACAAATTTTAGTAAAACGATACCACAGGAAACCTGTGAATTTTAATTGGTATATCCAAAAACGGCAGGAATTAATGAGCTCATTTTATACTTTGAATAATGACGAACTGATGAACAGGCAGCAATTTAAGGCACCAAAAACATACAAAACGACCAGGGCGGGCGAGCTCCAAGAAGCCCGTTGAAAGCCTCTTTTGTCTTACCATTTTAAATTTCAATATAAAATATAGCAATTAAAACGTATAATTTAGTTTTCTTCAGATAGTCTGAGGAAATTGAGAACGCAAATTTTTAAGTTAAACACTAAACTTGGATTACAAGCGCTTTTCTCATTGGTCTGCAAATATCTAAATGCTTTAACTTAAATTTGATTAAAATTTATATATCAATAAGACCATCTATGTTATTGTTTATTCTATATCAATTTTTGATTTTGTGTAAAATATGATTTTTTTGATTTTCAAGAAACCAATTTCATCGATTAATTTAATGAATTAATAATAATAATATAATATAATTTGCAATTATATTGCAAATGGTTTGCTAAAGTTATGAGACCTAAAAACCCCACTATCTCGTAACTTTTTAGTATTCCCTCATTTTTTTAAATTGATAAGTTAAAATGATGAAATGAAATGATGAAAATCCATTACGCAGAATGGATGTCTAGAATCCGTATTTTTGAGGGACAGAGGTGGATTAACTAACTGAATTTTTAAATAAATTTTATAATTTTTATTTTGTAAATAAAAGTTTCATGTTTTTTTTATTTTTATTATTATTGTTGATGTTTTTATTAATTTTTGGAAGCATATATTGATTATTTTGCCGCACAATCTGTATAATCACACCAATACGATTTAATACCATTGGTAAAAGTTGTGAATAACGTTGGAACATGTCTACTAAACGATATTTTCTAATTGGTGAAATTTTGTTTTATGAAATTCAATTAAAGAGGTTTAAAGGTAGAAGAAAGGTTAGAACAGCCTTTACTACTAAAATACTGTGATGATACATGACTCTTATTTATGAAATCTCACGAATCTGCAGGTTCTTGGAATATTGGTTACAATTAAGGCAATCAAACAATTGACGATATAAATATTAACGTTTATTTGCAACCTGATAATAAATAACAATAATACAAAAACAGGACTCACACGATTAGTCGACCAGCTAATACCGTCGAACATAAACAACTCTTCTTCACAACTTAAATCTTCTTCTTCACTTAGCACTTACTTCAATTAGAAACTATTTTCAATTGCTCGTACACCTCCTTCTTATTCTTTGTATCCAACACAATGCAGTCGAACTCTTATTCAGCCGCGTGCCGATATTAATTTCCACAGATGGAAAAACTATGGCCTCAAGCTTCTTGGTAAACTTCCCAAACAAATCTATCAATCTTCACTAACTATCGACACGCTCTGAATTATTTTTAATCCGCACGACCGTTTTGGATTGCTCTCCAAATAAGAGTAGAACACGACTGTTCTCAAATGCTTTTCAAAAACGACTGTCCATTGACCGTTGTTTATTATTCTTCATCACTTAGTTTCTTATTACTTGTAATGTTTTCATTGGTTCTTGATTTCTTGATTTTAATCAAGGTTCTTTCTGCTGAAAATTTAGATCAAATGTGACCTGCTGGTTTTAATTTGCGTGTGTGCCCAAATTCAAATAAATAACATAATAAAAATACAAAACTTAAATTAAATACAACAATAACAATTAAACAAATTAATCTAACAAAATCTTAACATAACGAAACACAATATTAGTAGCGCGTCACGGGTTAACACACGAGGTATATAACTAAAAGAAATCCTGCTTTATATATTTTTATCAGGTTGTATCGTCAATCCTTTAATTGCTCAAATGCGCAACCCACCTCCTATGCCTTAGTGGACACATCAATACTAATGGATAGTAGAATTTATTATGAATTAGATTTAAATAAATTTTTCGTATGGGATTTTTAAAGATAATTATAAATATGGTATAGTATTCACCTGATTCCTCCTCTCAATTATGACAAATAAGTATGAAATTCGCCTGAACAATAAATTGAAAGTGTCTTATTCCTTCGCCCGAAGATGTTTTTCAACAAAATGCCATACAATTTTTTGTTCTATAATACTAAAAAATAATATACTAGTATGTTAATTCTAAATCTGGAAAAAGTGAAAAAACAGTGATAAATTAAAATAATTAATTTGTAATTAGTGTTTCCCATTTGTTAGGTAATAAATAAAATGTGAATTCAAATAGGTATAATTCTTAGATTAAAAAAAAATCAGTAAAAGGTAAAATTTTGTACAAAACACGTTCTGAAATTGATCATTATCAAACTTCTACGATGCAAATCTTGACTTAACACCTTGTTTGAAAATAATTTATTTCACTACAAGGAGCTGATTTTATTAATTACTATTTTACAATCCTACTGTCAAATTCATAAAAAAATATTAGAAAATTTTAACGATTAAAATATAATCTTGTAATAGGGTAATTCTAGGAGAGTTGAACTACGAGGAGAGATGGACCAGTGAGAGAATTATTGCTTATTATTAATAGAGGGTATTGTGTATATCATATTTATCTTCATTGTGTTATTTATAGAAAAACTGGTGTGAAACTGTTTCGAAATATTTGTTAATTTTTGTGTTATCAAGATATTGTTAAATTAATAGTACCAGAAGTTTTTGAACATTGTACATTTAATAAGATTTCTGAAGTCGTGGCAAGTATTTTTAAATAATTCTTATAGTGTTAAATAAATAATTTGTTTCTAACGTTACCTAACCTTACAAAACAATCTATCATTCTTTATACGGCTAGAGTAGTGTGGTCCATCTCTCCTATGTAATTAGGTGAGATGGACCACAATTAAAAGGATAGTTGGAACGTTGCTACGTAAAATTTCTTGTTGAATTTTGATGGTTTCAAATTATTTTTCAAATTTAAGTAACTATTATTGAAGTAAATTGCAAGCAAGCACATCCAAGCAACATTCTAAACTAAATGAAATTACTCCTGGTAAAGTGTTAGACAAAGTTTCCCCTGTTCTCAATATTTCATCCATAAAAACGTGGAAGAAGCATAGCAAATGTTCTAAATTCGGTGGAAAATATTAGACACATTATTACATTAACAATTAGAAACATTAAACAATATTAGAAACATAATTATACTGTGAGGTCCATCTCTACTATAATGTTTAGGAGAGACGGGCCGACACATACGTTTACTTTTTTGGAAATTTAGGTTAAGCTTTGCGTTCTTTTGTAAGTTTATGATAATTAAATAAGAAAATAATGATTAGTTATTGATTTGGTAACTTTCATTACCTTTAAAATATCAAAAAATGAAAGTTATGAGCTTTTTTAGAAATGTGGTCCATCTTTCCTAGAATTACCCTACTTATACATAAATAGTATTTTGCAACACGAGTTGAAAAGAGGCAGATTACAGAGCAAGTATACAAATTTAAGCATAAACTGCCGAGCAACTTCAAAAATTAGCAATTTTGATATTCTATTTTCCCAAGTTATGTACGAAATATTACGTATTACTTAATTTTATGTGGAAATTCGTCATTCGAGAAATTAAAAATTGCTGTAAAAAACGATTTTGGAAACTGTTTTGACTAAAAATCACTTAAAACAATACATTTTATGTTTGGAAAAACATAAAAAATAAAATAAAAAATATTACAATCATATTAAACCAAGTTATAACCAACCACCTTGTGTATAATTAGAGGTAATTAGCAAGATTAGACTTTTTTAAATAAATTTATTAAATCTAAGATTAAGAAATGTACTGGTTTATACACGAATAAAGAATATATCTTCTTCGTAAGCTTTCAGCAATAGCATTTCGCTAATTTGAAAATAACGAAATAAATTTAATTCTCAAACGAAATTATATAAAATTGAGAGTGGGGATCGTGGCTTTTAGTTTTTAAATTACTGTACTTAGATATTTTTGGTAATAATCGCAGAAATAAGTTTATTTTGCTTTAACTTTATTGAGAATTTAGCAAACAGCTGAAGACTGTGACTGTGAAAAATATTTCCACTTCAATTATATTGGTGCCAGTCTCATGCCACTACATCCCTACAGAAGACATGTATCTTCAGAACACAGGAACAAGTGTTTTGTTTGTTAATGACTAAAGTAACTTAAAAATGTTGGTCTCCCAAGACGAAACCTACATTTTTCTAGTCACGGGAGGAAGGTGTAATCTTTTGGAAATGTATGCAAATAAAGCGATATCCCACAAAGGAAATTTAAATATTTTATTATGATGTTAAAAGGTAAGGCAAACCACAAATCCACAATGAAATACATATGTATATGATATACGTAGGGATTTCGGTCGATTAATAGCAAAATTTCCATAGAATTTCATATTGATCACCCACTTGATTTTTATGTTTCTAAGAACGGAAACAATTTAAAAGTTATTTTAATTGCCCTAAAAAGCAACCTTAAAAGTCGTATTTTTGGGTGGTGAAGTATTTCCGCCCCCTGGAAACATTTTTTTGCTGAAAAATCCATACTGTTTGTTTACTTTCCGTTAATTTTTCATGGTTTCTGTTCATCAAGTAACGAACCACGTGTTGGATATACACGTGTACAGCCATCGTGAGAACGCGACTGAAATTCAATATTTTTAGCAGATATATCTGCAACCCAACTTGGTTTCAACCCCTGTGTCTCTTAAAAGGAATGCGTAAGACACCGCTCGGTAATTTAATACTTGAACCAATAAGAAACACACTTTCTTTAGAAAATATAAAAGCATAATTGCATCGAACCACCATGAAATTTCTACGCTTATCTTTTAAAATTTTAACGCAACGACTTAGGGGTTGCTGTAAATATTTTGTGAAAATCAACATGTGGTAAATATTAGTAAATACATACGGTCTTTATATTAGTTAAGTGGGTTTGGTTCAATGGTAGGCTGGCAGAGGTTGTTGGAGGAGGTATCGGAACTATTAGTTATGAACTAAATGGTTAAATTAACGATATACGTGATTTATGCTAATGAAACCTTCAAAATTATTGTTAATTAAATCCGCTTTTCAAAAGTAAACTTAATTACCACAATTATCACTCCATGACCGACTATCAAAAATAATCACTTGCTTGGAAGCACATTGGCAATGGCTTTTTATCCAATTAACTCTATAAAATATATTTTTTTAACACTTTTATTCAAGACTTGAGCTATTAATTGCATTTTCAAAGCTTTTCAAATTCGTTCGTCCAAATATCGATACGTCTCACTACAACAATACAATTTTTAACTACAACCTTAGCACGTGTTTTTAAATTATACTGTGAGCCTTCTTTAACTTCTTGCGATTTTGCACCAGTAATTTAAAGTGTACTGTCGCATTCTAAGTAAAATAACAAAGAGCCAACACGTGATTTAACAATGGATGCCCAAAAGTCTTTAAAATGGTTAACCAATTGTTGGATGCCTATTATGTTGTTATATTGTGTACAAACCTGGGTCTTTAGCTATTGTTATGTATTTATGGCTTCTGCAATTATCCCTGTAGCTTAAGGAATTAATTTGAATTGGGATTGAAAGATTTTCGTCTAGATATTTACGTTAGGAAGCTTTGTATGTGTGGATTGCGTTTTGTTTGTTGAAACGTGAGCTTTTTATACTTAGAAATTTCAAGTTCATTAATTGTTATTTAAAAATTGTGTCACCCAAGTGACAAATCATGTGCTTAGAACAAATTTAGATTGATTTACACGTGTGGAAACACTTTGGTCCAATTTTATTTTATATAATCTTAATTTGTAAAAGTTTTGCTATTGAAATTAGACAACGAAGCAAGTATAAAACTATAATTATTTGATTTCAAATATGAGGATCTAATGACGATCTATTTAGATGCGGTGTTATTACTACGTACAACTTATAGAAGTAATTCTTAAACCGAGGCTAGAAAGCTTCGGCAAGTAAATCTAGAATTTCATATTGTAACTCAGGCAGCGATCACACCAAGCTATTGATCAATTGTTCTAGTAAAGAGGTAAATTAATTGATGATGTCGAAATAAAGAACTGGTGTGATCGGGTTTGTATAGTATTTGCTATTAAATTAAATAATCGTTGGAAAAAAAATTTTGCTATTAGTTCAGTCGACAAGTCTTATGTACACATATCAATAAAATTTATAATGTATACCTAATAAAGATTACTATCTTTTATGTTAGTGTAAATATAATCGTTCCTTATCAATAATTGAAAAATTTCACGCAAATAAAATGTTTAAATTGTTTGCAATAATTCTTTTCGCCATGGATGTGAAAGTCTTCCCAGCAACAGTTCCGTGAAAAAATAATTTCCATTTTTTTAATGATCATAAATCATAATTATCATATAATTTTTAAAAGTTACATTAAAGGTAAAATTCTGTATTTGAGATTCCTATCACAATTACATAACAGCATAGCCTACATAATAGTTACTAAAATAAATATGTCAATGTGTCGACGTTTAAAAATTATCAATAAATCAACAAGTTTGTTATTACCTAGTATACTGAAATTTACTTTACAAAAAATTGCATTGAAAATCTTATATGTACATAACTAGATAAACATGGGTATAACCGTACGAGAAAAATAATGAAAAAGAGAAAACTCCACAGTTCAAACAGATTCCAACATTATAAAGAAAAGAGTACCACGGAGCATGAAAATTGCTAATTACAGGCTCTTCTAAATCCTAAATAGTGAAACCCTAAAAATTTGTTTTTCAAAATATAATCACTGTCGATTATTGATCGTGCAAATTTTAATCGATATTTGGACCAAATTTATGACACTATCTCTAAATTCATAATAATATAATACATTTGATTTTTAATTTATTGTAATTTTCAGGTACGATAGACATGTTCAGGATTTTCAGGGGTTCATTGAAGATTCACTTCGCAAATACAATTTAATTCTTTCTATATTATACTCTTGACCTGATAAATCTCTTAAAATCGTAAAACTGTTTTATAACTGATAAAATAACAGTAAGTAATTAAAAACTTTGATTATCTTATCTTGCAGGGTGGTATGATTACTTTTTTTACGTTAGTAAATTTTTTAAGTCAAGATTAACGGTCAAATACTTTTTTATTGCAATGCAAATATAAGTCACTTGTAAACACAGCTATCTGAATTTCTATTTTACTTCAGCCAACATTCGCCATCTATATCGTATTTATAAACCTATAGGTATAGGTTTAATATAAATACAGGAAATAATAGAAAATTAATACAAGACGATAATAATAAACAAGAAAAGTTAAATTTTATAACATTTGTTTTTTAACACGAAATTTTTTTTAGTTTTAAAGCAGACATATTTATAGTTCTAGAATTTTAATAAATTTAAAATGTAATATAAAAGTAAAATTTTAAAAATTACTTAGTTAAGTTTAATATAAAATTTGTTTTTCTTAAAATACGTTTTTCTTTTTTGTGTACACGATTAAGCTCGAACTAATTAATCGACAGCCTTGCACTTTTTTGTTCTTACATTAAATACTTGTAGATAGAGGATGAACCTTAAACCATACATAAAATTGAAAAATTACGGATTTTTTTACATACAATAAGTTCCAAACTAGAGGTGAAAAATAAAGTTTCCACTTTAAAGTGTCACAATTTTGTAATTTTTAAACTGTTTGCATCGGATTTGTGTTTATCCTCTACCTAATTTAATTTTTGTTTATAATTTTTTTTATTGGTTTGATTCCGATCATAACTTGAATTTGTGTATGTATACAGTGTAAGCATGTTTTATCTGGACTGATCTAGTAAAAAATTCAACCTGGGATTTTTTTAATCTATATTTTTAGTTTTAAAATGAAGATCAAATATTCATAAGTTTAAATACAGTGTATATGTCAGAAAACATCGGTTAATACTTCTAATTTTTACATTGGCTTGTAAATATCATTAGTCACAGAAAGTTATGTCAAAACTACTGTATATTTACAATAAAAGTGTAATCAAATTAATATATTGCAATAAAATAAACTTTCAATAAATGTAAATGACTTTCGTATAATATTAAGATAAACATTAGATTATACGTATTTCCAGAAGTATCATATACTGTCACAATAATTTTCTTATAACAACATACAAGGTCTTGTTATTTATTAATTAAAGCTTACAGTGATGTTTATCGAGACCTGAAACGTTAACATAGCGGCACTCTTTGTCACAAAATTTTCCGTTTGTGTATAAAATCTATAAATATTTTCTCATTTGTACTCTAAATAACTATTTGTTTAATTTTTTTCAAACTATCTAATAATTTAAAATCTAAAAATATTATACTCCTATTATTTTGTACAATCATAAGAATATACCTATCATGTGTTTAAAAAGTTCACATATAAAAAAATGAGTTCGAATAGTAGCTGATCTTTGTTATAAAAAAAATTCTGTAGTATAATCTCAAATAGGTTGGTACTATAGGCGCGGTCTATTTACCAAAAAATTGAAATAACATAAGACCATTTTAGATAACAACTCTTTATACTTTCCTCTTACCACCATTGAAGTATTTACAAACCAACCTCGAATTCTAATAACTTTTACTTATAAAAGTTACATTTAAGAGTTGCACATATGAAATTAGTGCATGACTATTTCTTAAAATTATTTATACTATAAAATTAACCATATCAAAATTTTAGAAAATCCAAACAATGCACACAAAAGTGCACTTTTCAGACCAAACATGTTTTTAAGTATCATAATTATACTATATATACTATACTTTCCTCTTCTAACTTAACTAATAAGACTTGTACCTACATTTGTTCATTAATATTCTTATCTCCCGTGTAAAAGTTCAATTCATGATTATCGCGAACTCAAAGTAGCGGAAAATTTTTACCACACCTACTTATCTTAAATCGTAATTCGTAACATTGATTGGATTTTAAATTTCATTTGCATCAGTCAATTTTTTTTGGAAATTTAATATCTTGGATCCAAATTAGCGTTATTTTTTGCAAAATTTTTTTCTTAATTTTAATTTTGTTTTAAATCAGCTAATTTCTGCAGTTGTAAAGAAACAGACAAACATTTAAAAGATTTTTTAAATACAAAATGGATTGATTAATAAATTGAACATCGCTGTCAAAATACAAAACAGGGCCACCCTAACCACGGGGCTAAATGGGCTACAGCCCCGGGGTGTAAGCCTTTTGGAGCGGCAATTTTTATTTTGATCTTTTTCAGCTCTAAATAAATTTACAAAAACTTTTTAAACAAAGCTTTTTCTAGAAATTGCACTAAGTAAATTTAAAAAAACTTTTTAAATTTCTAGAAAAAGCTTCGTTTAAAAAGTTTTTTTAAATTTTTTGTTTTTAATTAAAAAAACTTTTTAAATTTCTAGAAAAAGCTTCGTTTAAAAAGTTTTTTTAAATTTATTTTATTTTCAACTTTTAATTATTTTTTTATTTATTATATTATTAAATTAATTATTATAGTATTTGTTATATTATTTTTTATGTTGATAATGGCTTTGACGAAAAGGTTTTTTAGTTGGATTTTTTTCAGAGAGTAAGTTAAGAAAAAGCTTTGAAAAAGGATAGAAATATTTACGATCTTCTTTGGAACAGAGCAAATTAAATGATATGAGTATTTTATATACTGGGTGTCTCCGTGACCGTAGAAAACCTTTAAGGTGATGATAAAGAACACTTTTCTAAAACAAATTTTTAAATAACATTTTTTCCAAGTCCAAACCCTTGGGGGGTACCTCCCTTTAAAGCAATTTTGAATATCTGATTTCAAATGGTCATAGATCCGATATTATTAATCTTTTAGGCATAATGGATTAAAACTTTTTTAAAGGTCATAACCCAGGTTATAACCGTTTATCGTCTAGAATCAACGGAGTTATACATTAAATTAAAGAAAAATATGTTAAAAACATTTCGGTTTTATTTTTGTTCTTGCGAACCCCGTATCTCTTAAACGAAATGCATTAGAAAAAAATTAACGGCTCAAACCGGATAGGGAATTTAACAGGTTACAACTTTGGTCAAATAAAATTTTTTAGAAAACCAACCTTTTTCACAGAAATTCCGAAAATAATGAACAAGATGTAAGTAAAAAAAATAAGTTTACAAAATTTATTTTAAAAAATTTATGATAACGTAATAAATACTACCGTGCACGGTATTATTTATAATGACGCTTCTTTCGTTAAGTTTTGTTTCTGTCACACCTATCTGTATTCTTTCCATTAATTTCTCTTTGGTTTCGGGCTATCTTCTATCTCTGTAAACTATAACTTTAAGGGCACCCCATAAAGAATAATCTAAAAATAATTAAAAATTGTTTTAATTTTTGTATGAATTTTATGTTTTTGTTTAGTGTAATAGTAATAAATTGAATTTTTCTATTTTGTATTTGTCTTCTTATGAAGAGGGGCGCATTAATTTTAGTAGTCCAGGGGCGTCGTATATGTTAGGACGGCCCTGGTTTCAATAATTATTGAATTCTGATCTTTGAACTATAAAAACATCTTCACTTGAGCACTTACTAGAGCAGCGCTATTGCCATAAGCAATAAAATTATTGATTATGCAATTGATGCTGCGGTTGGTTTTCAAGTTTGTTCTTACTGTCAAACACGCTTAGCCTATTTCACAGTGTAAGCTGTGATCTATCATCTGGACACTGCGTAACACCAAAGCGCGACAAACCACCTATACTTCTTTTTCTCAAGACGGGACCCTCAAAGTTGCGTAGAAGCCTAAGGTGTTGATATTTAATCATGGCAATATCTGACTGGACGGACAAGAAGTACATATATTTTAGCTTGGGTTACGCATCCTGCGGTTCATGAAAGAAAGTTATCCTACCGTTTGTTAGATCACCACGGGCCAATGTATTACGCAACGACAACAGCAAGTACAGAAACCGTAGAAGGCTTTATTATTGCTAACGTGGTGTCAGAACCGCGACAAAAACCATAACTTTTTGCAATCCGAGATTTCGACCCTGGCTAGATTTAATCGCAACAGCCCCATTTGAGATATCAATAATTGCTTGTGACACTGATAAAGAATCCTCATGTAAAGACAGTCTAAATAATATATTATAAAATAAAATTACAATTATTCCCCCGAGTTACAATTTCTTGGTTGAATAAAAATCAATGACGTTGAAATTATAGTTGTTTATTGTATAAACAGCACAAAACTGCAACATTCTCTACTTTTAGAAATATAATAAAAGATTTCATTGAAACTTAAACCAAAATCTTTCATTTCTAATTAATAAAACCGTTCAAAAACATATTTTAATTATTTATTTTAACTTGATTAGCATATTAAAGGCATGGGATTTTAGAATGTTTACAAACATTCAATACACTCTCACTTTGTATTCTTTCTTACAATTTTAAAACAATCTACTATACTTAACTCAGAAGAAAGATTCGAACTCACGACTACTTGATTGAAGCCGCTTACAGCTAAATTGAGTAAAATTAATATATATCTTTTTTTTTCTGAAGTGCCAAAACGGCTAGATTCATTAGATGTGGGACAATCATTATCAACTTTAAAATTTTGTACTCCAAGGTTTCTTTTACAAAATTAAAAAGTTATTTTTAGTTGTAAAAATCTTTTTTTTTTATTTATGCACAAAATCAGGAAATAAATTAGCACAAAAACAAAAAAAACTTACCACAACAAGAAAGATAATAAAAAATAAAAATATATATTACGTATGGCCATTGTATTTATTTATAATAAAAAGGTTAAAAAATTACATTAAAAGATACAAGTAAACACTTTTAATTATCCTAAAATTAGCATTATAAAGCTTTTTCCGGAAAATAATAATAATAATTATTCTAAAATTACTACAATGTACATTAAAGTAATTAAATGAAATTCAAATATATAAAAGTACAATTGACAAACTAAAACTAATATTAATTAAAAAGAAGCTTAAATCTAATTCCCGAAATCATAGAAGCTGATATCACAGATATAATATACAATTTTAAACAAAATACATACAAATTTATACGTAGTTGCCGAAAAACCTACTTCGTACTCCAAATATCACATAGCTTTACGGTGAGCGTTGTAAAACTACGAAATAATAATGAAATTAAAATACCGAGGCAACATAAAGTGCAAAATCGCGTGTGTTATTGATGTACAAGTGCAAAATAAAGTGCATGATGTTTAAACTATATTTAAAAACTAATTTCCTATTTACAAATTAAATGTGGAAAATTATAATCTATAAGTAATTGACACTATGCGGCCTTTTGATTTTCAAAACTAAAACTAGCTATTGATAATAAAATTTTAATAAAATATATAAAAATTCCTCGTTTAATATAAATTGTGAATATGAATTTTCAGTTTGTTATGAAGCAAACTAATCAACAGAGTATTAATCGATGATATAGGAATCAACAAAATATAAATTTGCTTAAAAATAATAATTAAAGCTTGCTATCACAGAAACGACATAAATTTTATAATAAAATTTATAAGTTTTGATTACAATTATTAATTCCTTGTTCATCAAAGATGATAAAGATGAAGTTTAATTAAAATCAAAACCGTTTGTCTAAAAATAATTATATGAATTTAATATTAAAGCTTGAGCAACTACTTCATGTGCTTTCTATAGCTATATACAATTTTTACTATACCTAAATAATGGAAGACGATAATTAATAACTAATAAAATCTTTTATTATCACAGAAAAGTTTAATTTCTAACTAATGAGTATCATGTTCAGTCAAATTAAACAAAATCTTAAAAATAATAAAGCTATGAAAGCTGTGCATATTATGTAGAATTAATTAAAATTGAAGGTATTTTATTTACCAAGATCTTGCCTTTCGTTGAAGATGTTTTCATTGATTTCATTGTCAATAGTAGAAATTATTGTATTCTCTATTATTGGTGTCGTAAACGTCAAGGGCACTTTGTTCGTTGCCATCTCTTCAAATTTGTTCCAGTACCGATTGAGGTTTACCCTTGCAGATTTGATGACTTTACGTGACAAACGAGGCTTTACAGGCTGAAAAAATAAAAATATAATTAATATTATGATTTTAAAGCAAGTTTATTTTTTATAGCAAAACAAAACTTGAAAGCCATGGTAAGGTTACGTTCTTGAACTACCATTGATGTCTCCATCAGATTCGCACGAGAATACGTAAATAAATCAAAACAAAGGCTAATTAGCAATCCCGAGGCAAAATTAAATGCTAATTAGAACGATGAACTTGTAAATACGTGAGTAAATATTAAATAATAAAAAATACCTGTTTCATCATACGACGCCATGCAGATCTTGGTGATGAGATTTTTGTTGTTATTTCAGAATGACCATTTTTAAAACACATTTTGAAAAATATTTCGTGTATTTTGAGGTGAAAGAAAACTGTATGTTGCTTCAACAGGATCAGAACCAAAGTGTGCCCAACACACACAAGGTAAGCGTTTTATAGGTAGAGTAGGGCCTACCTGCCGATAGAGAACCTGAGGCTCGCCGCACTTTTAGCGCGCGCTGCACACGCGCAAGGCGCGCGCAGAACCTAAAAGCTACATAGCCGGAGCTTTTTCTAACCGTCACCAGCCAAGATTCTTTTCATAAAATAAAGAAAAGCTTTATGTATACTTTTTTACACAAAAACAAGATTACAAGAAGTTATCCACCCACAAGGAATTATTTACCGGTTATTCAAGTGCGGTTATTGATTTTCTAATAATTATTTAATTAAAATTCGGTTTTAAACCGGAAACTAATGATGTGGTGACATACTGAAAACTAAGAGTGTAGGTGGTCGTATCGGTCACAAATCGCCCGAAGGTTCAAATGACTCAGTACGAGAAAATGTTTTTCTAAAATTTTATTATTTCTGCAAGACAAAAAATCAGAAAGTTTTTACTACGTAACGTAGCAAAATATATTTAGGTTACTCTAACGACTTTTTGAAAAGCACAATTTCAGACTTCCCACTCTTAGGTAAAGAAACAAAAGAAATTCCTACAGATGATAGAAAAAGTTGTAATAGTAGCTATATCCATAATACTTATTTGAAATTATTAAGTTGGGTGAACGACCACATTATGGCAAAAGAAGACGATCATTTAATTCGAAATCCAAATTATCCAGGAGTGTTGGGAGCGAAACAATTTAATGTTAATATAAAAAAGTTATTTTTAAAATTATGCCAGTTTAATAGTGATGAGAATAGTCAAACATAAAGTATCCGTCTCTCTTTGTTTGATAAGTCTTCGGTTGTTATATGACGAAGAAAATAAATCTTGTCCGCTGTTCAACCATTTAGAAACAGCTACCGGGCTTGAGCTGGTATAATAAACACGATAGGAACAAAAAAGTTAAGAAGAGGTCTTGATTGACTCCGAGGCCATTGTATTAAGAAAACTACTTCTGTAAATTACTTTTTGTACCTGTCGCTTTTGTTGCTATTGATGTTGTTGCATATTTGTTAATAACATGTCCATGTTTTCATTCAGCTTCTCGAAACTGTAATTTGTGTTTGAAATCTATAATAACATTCTTTTCTACTTACATTAATCTTTTTTGCAGCTTCGAAACAAGAAATTAATGATTAGAAGGAATAACTATTAAATTACATTTTAAGTAGCTTCATTTAGTTAATTCAAGTTCATACTCAACATTTACATCAAGATTAATAGAACTGTTCGAATACCTTAATCATTAGGAATTGGATTTTTACTAAGAAACTTGGCACGAAGGTTCATTTAAAAATTCTACTTCCTGCATTTAAAGAAATTGACTTTCTTCCAAATCTACCAAAAACTCACCGAAAACAATTGCTTAACGATAATCGTCCGTCTACTAAATATTCAACATCTTCGATCAAACATGTTATTCTCCATTCGGTAATATATTTTAGTAGATGGCCTGCGGCTAAACTCGAGAAACTCAATATAAATTAATCCGCCTTAATTAAAACCTAATATAAATTAGTTTGCCAAACTAAAAATTGCAACAAAATAGCAAAAAATTAATAGGAAAATAGTCAAGCTCATAAATTTCGCGGTAGATAATCATAAATTTGACCAAATTCTTCAGACCATAAGAAATTAGGTTTCATTGTATTTCGGTCTCGAAATATATCAAATTTCTGTTACCAATAATCAAAAAGTTTTGGTTAATCACGAATAGAAGAAAGTGATCACCGAAAACCCTCATCAATTTGGTTGTAGGTGGACAGCTCATTAATGTACTAGTAAATTATTATTCTTAAACTGGTTTTCGTCTAGTTCGTCGTAATAATATACAAATTTTAATTTAATAATTTCAACATTTGAAATTATAGCCATCTCGAGAAAGTAAAATTAATTTTGCATAAGTGGAATCATTTGCATAATTTAAAAATTGGATCACATTTTTTTGTAAAAATATGTGGCTAAGTAATCAGCAGAATTTTAATTTCGAAAGATTTTGATATCAAGATCACCCTCTTGCACGTGTGTGCGTGTGTGTGACAAGAGTGCGAAGAGCCAGGTGCACATTGGTGTGGGAAAGAGCACAGAGTCGAGGTTCCCAGGGTCCATCAGCACCTGCCACCCTGGTCTAGTAGGCCGTGACGTGAACACATAACGCGAACAGCATCTTTTTGATATCTTTTCTTTGGAGATGGAACATATCGGATAGACGAAAGGCGTGCTAAACGCGTGAGCAACGGTTGCATTTTACCAACCCAAAAGGGTTGAATATGCACACGACAAGTTTCTCTTTGTTCCTAAATATTTTGCCAACAATTTTTTTGCCGACCAAGTCAAAGACTTCTTAATCTGCTTTTATTGCAAAATTTGAAAAAGAAAATATTTTACTTAAAATTCCTGTAGGTATTTATTTATGACAAATTAATAGTTTTAACATTTATAAAATACAACTTTGACGTCTAAATAATGGTTTGTAAGTAGGATGACCGTAATTATATTACACTCCCTAACGTAAAAATGCCCAAGGCGCAAACGATACAAAACAATTTAGATTTATAATGAACGTTGGTTATAGAATATAATTTTATAACAAAGTAACTTGACGAAGTAACAATTACGCTCAAGGATTCCATTGAAGAACAAACTCGTGCTAGTCGCAAGCCGAACACAAGACACAGACGACAATTGCAGGTTGTTTGTACTTGAAAGTTGGTGAAAAGAAAAAGTAACACCATTATTAGACCTCGAGACGTTTTAAAAAATAATAATGGTTTTTTAATTTTTATTTTTATTACTTTATCAGACATTAGCTAAGAAAAGAGTTATTTTAAAACCCTATAAAAACATTAATAAGCTTGACCCAAATCGGGTCAAACACCTAGGTGCCAACGTTTTGACTCCTTAATTAGCGGAAACTGTTTTCATCTTTTTGGCATTTGGATTCGTTGAACCCGATAAAAACTTTGGTAAAATACTGCCCAAATCGGGTCAAACGCCTGAATCTCCACATTTTGACTCCCTAATTAGCCGCTAATCATTTTCATCGTTTTGTTTGGCAGTTTGGCCAAATGAGAAATGATAGAAATTTTGAAAATGCTGTTCCAAATTTGAAAAACACTCCCAAAAAACGTTAATAGTAAACACAGATATAAATTCAACCATAATATAATTTTTGGTGATCAGATTTTATCGGAATAGCGACAGCTAGAAGAAAAATTTAACCAATAAAAGATACGATAATGGACGACAATGGCCGGTAAAAATATTTTTACATTAAAAGAAACAAATTTGTAAGTATCAGCTAATCTTATTTTTATATGTGAAGTTTTTGTTTATTTCTCTTTAAGGGTATTGACATTGAAAAGCTAAAGGTGACAACGACTTCTTTAAGTTTATTCAATTATCGTTTTACATAAAAAAAATCTAGAAATAATTTCATGAATCTTGTATAAATTATAAAACATAAACATGCCTTAAAGACATAATTCCATACACTAAACAGAAAAGTAGTTGCAAACTACACTAAACACCTGCCCGATTTTCCCACGTATCTTTTAAGAGTAATCGCCTTTGTATGAATGTTGCCTACGTATGGCACATGGTTCATAATATCTGTTAAATATTAATGAGGAAGACAAATATACAGGCATTTTAATTTGCTAATTAACGTAGATTGTTGAACTTAAGATTTTATAAAAGTAATCTACCATGGGTGCTTTTTGCAAAAACGATCATAAAATAAACTGCATACTAATCAAATATCCCGCATTTGTTGTGAAAAACTAACTGTAGATATACCACAGTATATAGCCGAACTTTTGGATAAGATGCCAACATCAGAACAATGAACATAGTAAATGAAAGTTATCGTAGTGATATATATTTTTTTAATTTATACGGATTTTTATCGCCAAACCCTTCCTGCAAAAATAATATTTTTGAATAAAATTAAACTTCCTTTTAACAACTTTTTGCCCGATTGTTCCATTTCATGTCACAATTCGCTTTGTGAATTAAATGTACAACAAAAAGCTTTGTGTTGACTTTTGAAAAGCACAATTTAATTTTCCTTCGAAGCCCTTTGTGCTGTTTAACGAGCATAAACTAAAAGAGCAAACAAAAATTTCAAGTCAAAACCATGAAGACTCCAGAAAAGATTTTTGTTATTTTAATCGCAATTTTAAAATTGAAATATATAGCGACCAAAAAGATATGCATGGTCAGACTCGTTCTCATTAAAGTAAATTTATTTACCTAAATTAGAAGAAAAAGTCACCAAAACGAGTATTTTGAAATGATTAATCGAAATTAATACAATTCAAAATGGAATGTCAAACTCGCAAATATTTCCTTTTTTGGTGAATAACACATTTTTCTTAATGCTAAATATGAGCAAATTAATCAACTAGAATTTATAAAATTTTGAAACACGAATCGACGAAAGCAATTTAGTTTCCAATATCGAAAAACATGCCAAAATTAAGTGCAGACATCCAAATTATTCCGTCTGTTAAATTACGTAAAAACCACAAAGCAGTACCTACGTGGGAACATTGCTTGCATTCCAAACTTGATTCTCTTTTTACATTATCTTCAAACATTACTTATTCATCTTTTATAAATTTTGCGGTAAGTGAATCTCGACTCAAATTTTTATTAAACTGTCCATTGATTTCAATGGTTAATCGGTTTTTTCTTTTATCCCACAATAAAAAGTTGTTATAAACTAAGTGGTTCGGAATGAGAGTGACACTAAAATTCGGCACGGAAAATTCTTTGAAATTTAAGCTTCACTAGAATCAGCTCAGAATAATCTTAATCTAAGCAAACGCTGTTATTCAAATCTGAAGAAGCAAATTAAACAATTTAGTACCTATATCTATCTCCTCAGGACACATTTCCGTTATGTTTAAAGAAGTCAAAGTTGAACAAAAATAGATGTGATGATGAGGTTAGTAATCACGACCATCGACATGCCAAAACATGAATACACGCCAAAAGTTCCGTCACAGGTTGAGGAGGCATACCCGACCTTTGTTAAGCTGTTAAGCAACCCCTTAAACAGACAATACAAATGTATTGACTCTCTCTGTAAGATATATAATTACATTGTCATTTTTACAAAATCTACTATTGGATATTCTTAATTTTAGACTTGAAAATTCTTAAGAAACGGAAATAAGATTGTTGACTTTCTCAAAAACATTTATTATGCATTCAGTTAATCTTGTTTTAATTTTAAAGTCCAACGTTTTTAAAAGCTTTATGTTGATGTGGTTATTTTCAGCTCAAAGTTTTAATAATGTTAAACAAAAATTAAATCGCCAAAATAGTTAAAACATAATGCTTTCCTTTGTGGAAAGCATTCTGCAAAACGGTAGAAATTTTCGTCGATAGTTACAGATGAACAACAAAAAGTTACTTTTTACCAAAGAAAATACGCCATACATTTTTGTTAGTAAAATAACCAAATTTACCCTTCCTATTCAATATAAAAGTTAGATAGGTATAATAAAACAAAATTGAAGAAACAATTTCAACACAGGTTTTATTTGCAAGAAATGCACTTTAGAAACTAGTTTTTTAAAATTAGAAAAATGTAACCCTGACAACATTAAATTAAGAAGCTGATTTTGAATAAAATTAATAGCTTATATTTTTTGCCAATTTTAATTTTTCAAAAATTATATATTATTTTAAAAAATAATATATTACATTATTTGTTCTTTTCTTTTTTCGATTCAAAAAAATTCGAGCAATTAGATTTCTTTTATTATTTTTTAAAATTAATTGGAACCTATCTAATATTTATTATAAAAATAATGTTGTTTACTAATGTCATTTCTTGATGAGTCATAATTTTACTTCATCAATACCACCAATCCCACCAATTACCAATCGAAAATAACACCGAAAAAACAAAAAACTGTGAAATCATTAATTCACAAATCACAAATCACAAATCAAAGTTTGTAACTTTATCAAAAACAATCAGTCCTTTCTCTTATCCGGATTTATTTTTGATTTGATGTACTCAGAAGTAGTACCGTATAAAAATTAATGAATTGATGCATTAAAAAGATGGGTTGTATAAATACTATCAGATAGGGTACCAAGAGACACCCCTTACTATTAAAAATAGTAAATTTTTATTTTTGATTTTTGATTTTTGATTTTTGATAAAAAATTCCCCTTGCCCGACCACAATTTTTGTGTTTAAAATATCTTTGCACTGTTAAGCATTTTTGAGAAAATACATCGATTTGTAATGGTGTTTTGGTTCCACTAAGTTAATTGCGCGTTAGGAATAAGAACACTTATATTATAATATAAAAAATATAAAAAACCGACTTTTCTTGCGTAATGCACCTTAATTTTGTTGCCAAGCTAAAAAATAATTGAGTTATTTTTTTTGCGCACTGCTTGAGCAATTAAGTTACACACCAAGTTACACATTACGACTGACTCACTAAGAGTTTCTGTAAATAAAAAATAAACCTATTTGTTACTTTTGAAGTATTTGATTCAAAGATAACAATAAATTATTTATTTAAAACAAAACAAAATTGATATTATCAAGAATTATCTTGTATATCTACTAAATAATATCCACGCGAAAATGTTTATTGAAAACTCAAACAAATATGTTTCAGAAGGATAAACCACTCCTTTATCAAGTTATTTACAAAATTACGCTGATTTAGAAACGCCCCATTCACTTAATATGTATAGGAAATAGGAATTTGAACTCCATGATAATCTGCTGTCCCAGATCCTGTAGCAGTAAACAAATCGTCTTTTCTGCCTACGGCTGTTAATTTCTTGAGTCTTCTGTAGAAAATTTTTCAAGTTTCCTTATTTTTAACTCGATTAATATACAATATCCTTTTAAAATTCCTTTTTAATCTTTGTAATCATTGTAATCTATTGTAAACCATTAAAGACATTGTAAACCAAGCCAATGTCTCATCGAACTTAATAATTCGTGAAAATATATTTTATTATTTCTTTCCATTAATGTCAAATTTGAACATATTTAACATTTATTGACGGGTATTGTTCATAAGCTTGCTCTGGGCTGTAAGAATTGTTGAGAAAATGATTTATTTAAGAAATTCGATTATCCAGGTTTTGTAGCCTAGAAAACACACTCAACCATCAATTTCCAATACCGTTTTAATTTTTTTAGATTGGTAACTTAAAATAAACCAATCGGAGCTATGTTATGAAATGAAAAACAAACTGACAAGTAGAAGAAATTATGTTAGGAGATTAGAGAAATTTTTTTCTTTTGCGAGTACAAAAATTAAATTTTCAGTTGTTTTAAGAAAACATCTGCCATCATTTTGCCGATAATTGCTGATGGATAGCAGACGTGACTCTGCATAAAAACTATGTATTAAAGATACTTTTAATTACTTAGATTAACAATTACCTCACGTACAAAGTTTGAAATTAATCTAATACTAAATTACGCCAATAAAAAATTATAATGCAGCGATATTTTCTATGTTAGAAAAAACGTTGATGTTTCTGCATAATTTTTCTAATTGATTTAGATTTAATTAAATAAAGCGATTGTTAGATTGCTCAGATTGCGCGGACTGAAGACCGCACTAACCCATCACAATCTCCGTATTCTTTCAGAATAATAACTTAAAATAAATCAATTCGAGGTACGTTATCTAAGAACAGGCAAATAGAAAAATCTTTCCATTAATATTAAAAGTAAAGTACTATGTAGAAATATTATAAGTTATGTAATATAAATGTTGTAACAATTAAATAGAAGAGAGTTATTAGTCGCGTAAAAACTAAAAAAGTATTAAATGACAAAGATGATCATATTATAGATAGTAATATTTTCGGGAATTTTGCACAATTTTTATCTGGAAGTACGCAGTTCTGACGAAATGAGATTAGCTGAACGTAAAACAAATGTTCACCTATTCCAAATTTAATATTAAGCTGTCTCGGTGTTATAAACGTAATTTATATTCACATATGTTCTAATAAGACTTTCCGTAAGAAATGGATCAACAGGTTGAAAATAAGAAATAAGAAATAAGCCTACCTTTTGTCACACGCAAAAATCTCGTTAATCCTAATCATTCGCATTAATACTTAATTTGTTATTCATGGAATTATGGTTAGAAACTTAAATACCGACAAAATATACATGATATTAGATGAATTATAATTTAAAATTTTTAATCAAGAGAATCTTGTTGAAGCTTTCAACTCCCACGTAAGTAACTAATCTTAACTCATAAAACCTTCTATTTTATTTTACACAAAATCTTTTAATATACATAATAGGTATTATAATTATAATAAATGAATATTTTAAAATTTAGTACTTAGTATTGCCTTCCGCCAAGCACACATCTAGTATACGATAGTAATTTTATTGTAGATCAACAATGTCTTTTCCAAAAAGATAATTATTAGAAATTTTCACTTTATTATTAAATTTGCAAAGTTACTGCCCTACATTAGAAGCTATAAAAAAACTAAACGATCCAGTTTATCGGTTCTGCTCTTCCGAATTTATATGATATAAAAAATTAACAGGTTGTACCTCGGTAACTTTCATCAAAAGCAATTTTACTTTCAGCATATTTAGCTTTTGGGTTTTTGAAAGCTCCCTGCTGTTTTATGTACTGGAATTGAATTCTCAATTGCAAAAATTGTAAGTGTATTACGTAAATTATACTTTTTAAGGACTTTGTATTAAACGTGGAAAAATTTAATAATGAAAGCAAAAAAAATAGTTTAAAAATAACTTAAAACCCTAAGATATTAAAAAGTAGTTGAAATATGTACCTACTTATTTTAATAATTGCGAGTGTGGAAGTGCTATTAAAATATCATGATCCAAGAGTGTTGAGGTATTATTAAATTAGAAACCAAGTTGGGAACAAAGCTTGATATAAGAAAATATTAAAGTGATTAAATTAAATATAAAATCCGATGTTAAAAAGTGATACTACGTTGTGTAGGTAATTGTGTGGTAGCAGAAGAAACTCGTGTAGTTCCTATGTGAGAACGAATAGCTTTACTGGAGAACGTCGTGATTGTGCTTCCCTATACACTAAAATTAAAATGGCAGTAAAATTGCCCATAATTATGGTAGCTTTACTTAATTATTATGATGCTATAAAACGAGTTAAGTTTTTATATGATTTTATAACACATTTTATGTTCGTTTATTCCTTTAGGTAACATTTATACAACAAAAATTAAGATTAAAATTATTATTCGTGAGATTTTAACAAGCCAATAATAAAAATATATAACCCCTTTTAAGTTTTAAAATAACTTACTACCCACCATAAACTTTTTTTTCAAAGAAATAAATCTTACGTCACATTAAATAAAGAAAGCTATTCAAAATTACCTTTATTGTAACCAATTTTGATTCAAAGTCCACAGGTGCTACCCTCGAGATAAAAAATTACTAAAACAGGTTAATTTCTATTATATTTATGTGGGAACAGATCTTGGCCCTTTAAAATTTGAAAGTGAAAAAAGCTTCCCTTCCTCCCCCAACGATTGTATGAAATAAGAAAAAACGTTAACTAATTCGAAAGCAAAACCAGCAAAACCTAAGATTATTTGCCCTCGGCATGTTGTATAGAAAATCTTATAACGACCCTACAAATTTAAACCATCGCATGATGCAATGACTTCTTTTTACTCTTGTAAGGTAGGGGGGCATCATTTAAAGATGAGAGACCGTGAGAATTTTAGACAGGTGTTTCTTAATCGGTTATCTGGTCCCACTATTAAGCTACCGGATTACGAATATCAATTTTATTCATTTTTTTTTTAATTTTTATGTGGCTCCATGTATATGTCGAATTCAGTCTGTTTTCTTGTAATTAATAGACCAGTTTTTTTAATAGCATGAGAAATTAAAACAAACTAATTTTAGATTAAAATTTTAGCCAATGAGTTGTATAAATCAAAGTTCATCAAGACAAGTTTATTAAAAATTAACGAGCCATTTGTAAATTATTAAGAGATTCTTGTTAATTATTAGTATTATTATAAATTCAGATGGAAAAGTGTGACGCCAGCTTTGATACTCGGCTGCATTTTATTGCTTTTCTAAATCAAAAGATTTTCACGTGAATACAATAAATAACGATTTTTATTTTAGAAATTTGAAGTGCAATTTAATAGTCACTTAACATAAGCACCACATGAATTTATTATATTGCACAAGTTATTTATAGATTAGTAGGTATCACAAAATTATTTCTTCTTAAGTTAGTACACACACGTGGATTTAATTCTGCATTAATGAATTCCTAAATGTGTATTACCCGTGCATGTTGCATTCACTAATACATGAGACATACGAACTTGCCAAAATCACACTAGATACTGTAAACACAATCCCAAACTAACTAATAAATGTATTCAAGGGGATGAATAGGAACCAATAAGAAACCCGGAACTCGGAAGTAAATAAGGGAAGTTAACGAGTGTCTCTTTGTGAACAATTATGCAATGAGAATTAGGGGAGCCACCACGGAGAAATCAAAGCACCCGGCGATATTAAGGGACGAATAGATCAAAATTGCTTTAAGTGCAATTTTGCCATAAAATAGCATTATGGTATAGTAAAAGTATAAACAATGAATTATAGAATCTGCTAATTCAAAGAATATAAAATAGGAATACTGTGATTACAATCAATCCTTGGGTGTCATAAAACTTTATGTCGTTTGTGTTATTTGTATTTAATCGATGCGATTGTTAAAACAAGCCAGTTGTCATATAAAGATGCAGAAAAGATATTTATGTAATGGACTAGTATTGTGGGTGGTACTACAACAACTTGAATTATATTAACTATAAAATCAAAAACCTTATTTTATATTTTCATAATACATAATAATAAAGTACCCAATAATTACATGCCGGGTGGCCTGCCTTACACCCGAATCTAGGGAAATAACATGGTAAAGTAGTTTTTTTAAGATTCCCGCTCGCTTCCCATTGAAAAATTTTTTTTCCGTGTCTGAAGATATTAAAATTAACTTTGGTTGCTCTAATCTTCAGAGTAATTTGAGGGCAATTATTGTTTCAATCCAAGCCATATTTCTTAAAAGCGTATGTTTCATTATTGCATTTTTAACAATGCATAAATAAATTATACAGCACAAAAATTTCAAGAGTTGAATATCTTCGGACGTGGAAAAAATTCTCTTTCGATTGATATTGTAATTTATTTTAATTCTAACCGGTGTAATATGCCTGAGTAAAGATTGCAGATAAATATAAATAAATTATTTTAAAAATAGGGAAATGTAGGAAATAAAGATTAAATAAACCACTCAACATGTAATAAAATATTTAACGTTCATTGTGACGTTGAAAAGTTCCATAACTTGTAGTTATTCTAAACTTGTTTAGACTTTAGAGTGAGCCAATATCTGATGCACATTCAATCTAAACGGATAAATACTGCAAAAATTATTTATTACATTTGTTCCATTTACTTAATTGCTCTTATACTATTGATGAAATGCACAGCAGATATAATTAAACAATAATAATTATTTTATAACATTATATAATATGAGGAAAATCAATAATAATAATAATAATTTATCGTATCGAGTATCGAGTGAAATAACAAATAAGAACTTTTTTGTGGTTTAGAATAAATTTTTAAATTAATTATTTTAATTATTTCATTTATTCTTTTTAAAAAGTGTTCGTCTTTTACATTTAGGAGTTCTATTTAGGGCACACATTTACATACCCTAAACGACGTATTTGCATACCGAATATAATGCAACTTACTTGAAATTCGTATTTTTTTATGTAAGTTCATTTCAATTTTTGAAACGCAGCTGTTAATTGTAAAACAAAATAAAATTTAACATTTTTTTTCAGATTTGCAGTGCAGTGTCGCTTTCTAAGCGGTTGTGCCATTCAGGACTTTCCTATTTATTTAACGTTCTAAAATTTATCATGCAGCACGTGGCATTGATTTTATGTGATATTTGGTTTTTCATGATATTTAATCTTTATATTTTAATATTTGCTTTACTAATTGTTTTTTTTTCAAACCTATTCCAAAAAACTTGTTTGAATATAATCTCTTTTTGTTAGTATTATTTTTCCTATGCTACTGAAGATCGAAAATAATCATGAATAAGGGCTATCTAACGAATTATTATCTTTTATAAAAATTTTATTTTATTTTATTTACTCGAAAATAAAATTTTTTTTCAAACCTTAGTTTAGAATCAGAAAAAATATTTAAGTTTTCTACAACAGATTCAAACTGAAATAGGAACAAATTTGTCATGAAAAGACACAAAAATAACAAAATCTTAAATAGAACCTATTTTAATTAAAGTAGATAAAATTATGAGTAAAAGTAATAAAAATTGTTGTTCTAGTCTTTCAAGTTTTCGAACTTTCGGAAAATTCATAGAATCCCAATTTCTTCTATTTTTTTTCTAGATAAATTTAAAATTTTATATTTTACCCAAGATAAACGTAGTTTTCAGTTTTCAATGTTTTTTCTATATGCATCTAAAGCAAAAGTGCTTTTTAGATAAGCGAAACCATAGACTGAATTATCTGTCAATCTGTGTATAAAATATTTTTGTATGGCCTTTATACTCATAATACCTCATAATAGAGCCCTAGCTTTAAGCTTTCAAACTCGATCATTTCTGACTCTTTTTTGCTATTTATTAAATACATATTTGCCAGGCCCGTAGCCAGGATTTCATTTCGCAGGGGGCACTTTTGTAAAAAGTAAAATTTTCGGGGGTTCCCCTTCCGGAAATTTTCATTATCACAAAAAAAATTTTTCAATATTTTATTTTTTTAAATTTATTAAAATTTTTTTCAATATTTTATTTTTTTAAATTTATTAAAAATTTTTTTGTAAAATTAACTCATTTATTTATTATTTAATTTATTTTTATTTAAAACAAAAATTGCATAAAAAGTTAAGCGCTTTTCTTTCTTATTCGCAAAATCAATCAATCAAAATCAAAATTCCTCATTTGTACCCATAGGTGTTGAGGTGATATTTCTCTTTTTATTTGCCTATTGTTATTTGCAAATTTTCTTCATACTAATTTATTTGTTGCCGTTTTCATAGCCTCCTTCCATGCTTTTAGAGATTTGCTTCTTGTTCTTCTTCCTGCTGTTCTTAATAGCCACACTCTTCTTATCGGCATATTATCTTCTAATCTATTTAGATGTCCAAACCATCTGTTGGCACTTTATTCTGTCCATCACCGGTTCAACTTTTAATCTATTTCTTATTTTTTTATTTTTTATTTTGTCTATCTTCGTAACTCCCTCCACTCTTCTCAAATACTTCATTTTAGTTGCTTGGATCTTGCTTTTCATTCAAACACCATCTTTTTGTCTTCTTAGAGATCTCTTTTTTATTAATTAACGTTTTACTTAATGCATGGTATACGCTATTCGCAAAATTATTTGTTATAAATTTTTTCAAAATTTCAAAATTTATATTCGTATGAATATTCATGGGCGCCAGACCGTTTAGCCTTTCTTCACCAGTAGAATTTCTTAAATAAGTTTTTATTCGATTTAAATTAGAAAAACTTCTCTCAACAGTTGCTGTATAGTCACTGGTAATATTGCAGATATTTTTAATAGAGTTCTGACATTGGAAACAAATTCTTCAGAACATTTTGCCAATGTATTTAATGAATTCTTTGACAAATGGTTTACATTTAACTAATTTTGTTTCCAAAAATCGAATTCTTCTTCAAGAATTGCTGAGTATACCTCCTCTTTAAAATATACCTATTTTATTTTCGAAATTCAAATTTTTTACTTTCAAAAAAATTTTTCTTTTGGACATTTCGTGGGAGGGGGGTCACGTGCCCCTAGGCGCCTGTTATTTGCACATATAGCTGAATTTCAGTGCATCTCAGGCAATGTTAGCATTATCTAAAGTGTAAAAAACAAAATTTCTTGTCTAGAAAAGAAATAAATAAAGTAGTAAGTTTAACAGTTATAAATTCAGTTTTTCAAAATACTCTAATATTTTAGTCAACACTGTAAAATTAAATTGTTTTTGTTTTTGATTGTTATAATTTAGTAGAATTAATTACTTTAAAATATAAATTTTGACAGTTAGTGAAACTTTTTGTTGATCTGTTTGTTATAACAAAGAAATGTATGTATTTCTGAAACCTAAACTGACAAATGTACGTTTTTAATATTTACCTCCGGGCGTTCCGACTTATACTGTTTTTACTGTATAATAGTTATTATATGGGCGACTTCAAAAGCAATTTGAACAGCCAAGAAAAAATTAAAGTACATTAAAATTATTTTCTATTTGTAAATAACTGCATCAAGCTTCGAATAGCTAATTAATACTGGCTATAAATCTGATAATATAATATGTGTAAGTTTTGTTTGTCTGCCTGTTTGTAAGTCCTGCTAAACAAATCTATGTATAATATCCTAAGTCATATTACATAGGTATCAGTTTTTTTACGGCTGAATGTAAAAAAACCCTTTCGTCGAGCGAAGCTTGCAGGAAAGATGTGTCTCGAATGGGGACATCAGAAACAACAGGTTATAGACCCAATGGGTTAACCTAGCACCGAGAGGTGTTTCACTACCAAAAAAAACACATGGCACTCGGGTTGTCTGTAAAGTCGGTTTACGGACGATAATTTTACATGATAACGTCATAAGAAAACATTGATGAAAAATTGCATACTTTTATGAATTGAATTGAATTATGTTTATGTAGTAACAGATAATACGAATTAAAAATATGTTATTACATTAACCCTCAATAGGTTAGTGCGTTATGTGCATGAAACATAATTGCATCATTTGGTGATAGCGAGATCGAACCTCATGCCGGACAAGTTTTTTTTAATGACATTTTATAATTAATGATGTCTATGTATGATGCAAAGCCGATCGTGCCTCTCTCTCGCTTGTTTCGCGCTCTCGCTTGCGAAACGTGACAATTTTTCGTGCGTACAGCCGATATATCAATTTATAAGACGTTATCACGTCAAAAATAAGTTGTTAAAAACTTGGAAATATTTATTGAATATTTACTTGTTACTACATGTTACTTGAATCGTTAGTGGTAAGTCAACTGAGCTATGGAGAATGTATGTATGGATCCTGCATCACTCAAGAAAATAAAGAAATACTGAAAAAAATTAGAATTTGCCAGAGATCACATTGCAGCATTTCTTCATCACATCAGTGATCAGTAGTCGAGATCTCTTGAAACACAATGAGAAAAAAACGTTGTACTAATTTACTATGATTTTTATATGCAAGGCCATCCTAACCACAGAGCTAAATGGGCTACAGCAATACAGAGCAAGTCTTTTGGGAGCGGTAATTTTTATTTTGATCTTTTTCAGCCCTAAAAAAGATAAAAAAATATTTACGATCTTCTTTGAGACAAAGCAAAATAAATTATATGAATATTTTATATACCAGGTGTTCCCGTGACAGTGGAGAACTTTTGAGGTGGTAATAAAGGACTATTTTCTAAGACGAATTTTCAAAAAAAAATTTTTGTCCAAGGCCGAACCCTTGGGGGGTACCTTTCAAACAATTTTTTGAATTTTTGATTTCAAACGGCAATAGCTCCGATATTATTGATTTTTTAATCTTAATGCATTAAAACTTTTTTTAAAGATTCTTCGCTTATCTACATATTAGACCTCTTATCGTCTAGAATCAACAGATTTCGAGTTATAAATTAAATTAAAGAAAACAATGTTAAAAAAATTTTGATTTTATTTTTTCTTGCAAACCACGCATTTCGTAAACGAAACGTTTTAGAAAAAAACTGACGACTCGAACCGGAAAAGGAATTTAACGGGCCACAACTTTGGTCAAATAAATTTTTTTGGGAAACCAACCGTTTTCATAGAAATTCTGAAAATAATAAATAAGGTGTAGGTAAAAAGAAAATTTACAAAATTTATTTTAATAAATGATTTTTAGAGATGATTTCCAAATGATTTCCAAATTCATGAGGACATAGAAATAATACAAAAGTAACAATACATCAGGTACTTGATAAGTGATAAATTTTTAACAAATCTAAATCCTTAATATTGTACAATACAGTGAAATCGTAAAGATTAGAACTAATTCAATAAAATTCTAGATCTGGTCTTGGTATCAGTCTACAAACATAAATTGAATTCCAAGATCGTAATTTTTAATTCAATTCAACAGGCAGTTAAAATTATTTGGTGATTTTATAATTGTATTAAATTATAACTTCAGAAGTGACAAATTCTTGCTCCCGGTGTGACTGCTGTCTTTATAATAAAATAATATTATATTCCAGAAGTAATTTGAAGTTTTATTATAATTTCAGTTACCATTATAGTTACTATATTTAAACAAAATATCATTTAATTCGTAGTTGCGTATAATAAATATCTATAATATCAAAAAATAATAATAGCTTTTTGATGCGCTCGAGGCAGAGAAAATGTGTAAATATTTTATTTATGACAAGACTACTGTTATATAAATAATACTAAATAACAATACCTTAAATTATTGCAAGTAGGTAGGTTCCAAAGTGGAGAAGAGAAATTCTTTTCCAATTTATAGAATTAAAAAATCTTTCACGAAGAAAAATTATATTTATACTTTAAAATAAAGGAAATACGAAATTATTTTAAATATTAACACGACAGTACCGCCAGTGGCAACTGGCAAGTATTCACAAGTGACAAGTATTTGTCAAACACATCAGTGAGGCACTGAAAGTCTGAAGGGTTTGGCAACCTCAGCACAAATACGCAGAATAATACAATAATTATATTAAAGAATAATAATAATAGTAATTACAACTGCTGCAAGCAATACCAAAAATTGAAAAAGTCATGAATCAATACGAAAGAGGATCAGTTTAATTAGTAAAATTCTGGACTTAATATCCTTAGGCTGGTTCTTTCAATAAACAAAAAATATATTATTCAGTCTCAAATGCTCTACAGATAATTTAATAAAACATGTAGTCGTAATTTTGCCACAATAAAATATTTGTTACCTTCTCATGGTTTTTCAAAATTTAAAATTAACAAAGAAAATTAAATAGTTAGACATTTAAAATTTCTTGATGACGACGAACAATAATAATAATTATAACGTGGGCAAAAACGAAAGTGTCCATTTTATTAAGTAATGAGACTCATACCTTATCAAGAAAACCAGTACCACGCAATTTCCATTTAAATATTTGACTAATTTGTACAAAGCGCAACGCACCAGGGGCGCACATATAAATTTACTCGGGGGCGGTCAGAAATATTAATTTTAAAATCGACAGCACACAACCTAATGGTAGAAATGTTACTGTTCTATTAATTTAAAAAAATGCAGTTTATTATGACAAAGTGCCGCAACTTGAAAGTTGAAAATTATGTGTTATGTGTTCTATTTGCGGTGAAATTAAAATTTTTTGAGGTGTCATCATAATAAATACGGCGGCGATTCAAAGCACTGCGTTTTGATTGCATTAATAACCGTTCACAAATTATATCCGCACAACGACTCATGTTTGATACTTGGCACTATATCGGGGTGAAAAATGGCAAAAATATTTACCGAAATTGGTTACTTTAATATTTATTGATATTATTGTCTAAATTTCTTAGCCTTCGGGCGACGGACTATTATTGGAAATCTAAAATTATTAGATTATTATAAAGTTATTACTACAGTTGTAATTGATTTTTAAATTTATAATAATTATGTATTAACCGACGACAGGCTTTCAAACAGAAAATAAATTAATTTTTTAATAAACCAATATTTTTTTATATTTAGCATACATGTTAAACGTGTAATATTTTTTATATTAATTACTTTTTAAACTTTAATTTAATAACGAAGTTAGTAATTGATCAAGTAAAAATCGTATACCTTTTTCATATTAATTTTACTGTAATTTATTTTTGCAATTATTTTAGCGGCAGCTTCTTTTGCAATAATAATTTATCAAACTGCTAATTATGTAGAAATCAATTTGTTAATTATATTAGTACACGCATAGTTTCTGTCAGTGCCACTTTCAAAAGTTGAGCGTTACTTGTCAGGTAGGATGTTACCTTTATATTGTTATCTCGTTCGCCATGAACAGAGAGAACTACTGAATCGCCGTGGGTTAAATAAAAATGGATATATAACACGTGTGTTATTGTCTAAGAGTTAAATCCAAATGAAGGACACGACATAACCTATGTGGTGCGAGTGCAACAGAAAAGGATGCACAGTATGACTGATATCGCATGGCACGGGGCTATAAAGTCCATTACCACTCGTGCAACTTTTGAAATACTTGCAGGAATAAAAGAGAAAGGATATGCTTTGGACAAGCTAAAAAACGAGTAATAGAAAGAGACATGTTGATTATTCACGCGCGTGAGGTCACCCGTGTGCTGTGATGCGCTCGCTGTTTTGGGAAGCTATGAGAGGAGCCTTTCCCACGCTTCTGCTATGGCTTGTGAGGGATTGCAGAGGTAAGGGGAAGAAGCTACCGCGTGCGACTCGCACCTGCCGCTAACACGTGCTAACACTGCTAACTTATGATGGCTTCTTAACACAGAGATGGATTGAAAATATTTTTTGATTACTACTAAATCAAAATACAACTTAATTATGGATGCAGTGCTATCGTTAATCAATTGTTAAATCATAGTTTAATAATACGTTTCGATTTCTGATCTCTGAGCTATCGGTTCATTTTTTTTTAGTTCTTCATTATTTTAGGTTTTCAGGTTCAATCCAATTTGGATTCAAAATACTGCAGAGCAGTAATTGTTCTAACATAATTTTTATTTCAGATTTTCAAAAATAAGTTGAAATTTTCTTGATTGATAGAATTTCGAGGCTTAAAACTTTTAAATTTCGATTTAAAACATAATTTGAAATTTCTATCATTTGAAAAAAAATGTCTAACTGAAAATTAAATGCTTGGGCAAACTTGTAGAAAAATGATGGTGTCACAACCTGTTGCTTTATTTGATCAGAAGCCGGTTCTGTCCTGTGTGCTTTAAAAAAGATTTGATTATGCTATAGGACGTAATTTAATCGTATGTTTCACCGGAATTTTGAGAATAAATTTTATAGTATGTGGGTTTTTAATAATACCTTAGTCAAAATCATTAATTTTCTTTGTATATCTGTAAATCGTTTTCTTGATGATTCACATATAGAGGAATTTGAATCATTCTTTGTCCGTACCAATTAGTGTTTATTGAACGGAGCAGTAAAAAACATTTTTTTGTAATACCGCTGGTGATTTAAAAAATTTGAGTTGTCAAGTCCTTCCCAAGGACTTGCATTCTTTCAGGAAGTCTGTAGATGGAAACAATAGATAATTATATAACGTTAATTTGTAAACAATACCCAATAATTTATGAGCATTCCTTTGCATAAGCGGTGTACTCCATCGTTTCTATTCATATGCCTACGTTCAACAATGTTTATCTATACAGGTTGATTGATAGTGTAGGAATTAGACACAATATACAAATTTTTTTATGAACAACACTGAACGTAATTTTTACGAATTTTCCAGTTTCCGTTAGGACATTGGATATTGTGCTGTTATAACAAGATTCCTTTTGCAACGGCTTCAAAATAATTCTCGTGGTTGAAGAATCTGCAGTAGAAATTGTTAGAAAATAAGATTTGTTATCTGCTAGTCCATAAAATTGCTGTAACAACAAACAAGAGTGATAAACATGCAGTCGTAGGCAGAAGGCGTGGGGCTCGTGCACCGTGAGAATCAAACCGTCCGTGCCTCACAGCAGACTTTGATTACTGCTTCCGTTAACTGATTGAACAAACCTCTCCCACAATTATGTGCCAATTACAATCAGTGCGCTTCGTTGCTTAAATTAAGCCCAAGTTGATTAAGGATTTGGTTTCGCTTTTATTTTTTGGTTTTGCAGTGCGAATTTCCTTGCAAACGGCTGCACCAACGCATCCGATTAAATTTTAGCTCCGAGCTTCCTGCGATCAACTTGGGTGCACTTCCAAAAACTTTCTTGGAAAATATTGGGAAAACATGTTGGTTTGTTGGCATATTACGTCTTCATCATGTTTGAAAGAAGCGGTTTAAATATTTGCAAACGTTTCCTAAAATTAAGTAGTAGCTGGAGGTAATAATATAATTTAAGGTTGTTTATGCATAGTAGCAGATTGTGGTCAGAAAATAATAGTGCTGGATCATTACAAACCAAAGTATTCAAAATAAAAGAGATGCAGTCCCCTAAAGCTCAAATTCAACATAGAAAAAACTCAAAATAGGCGATTTTCACACCAAATTCTAAGAAGAAATTATTTTCATATTATGTAAATGCATGGCAGCAGTTTCAAAAAAAGTTGATAATTGTAAATTTAAAAATTGATTGCAGATTTGTACCCATTACTTTTGATAAAGCTGTTTATAAGAAACGTCATATTAATTAAATCACAATTTTATTAGTCCTTGTTTAATGTATGTGTGTTAATGTAATTCTGAAAAAAGATGGAGAGTTTGTAGCACCTGCTGTAGTTTCCCACGATCCAACGGAAGTCTAATTATGCCAAACCTCCTACTCAGATACAAGGTAAGCATTACTGTATTGCTTTTTTGTAATTATTTTTGCTACTATCCTTGTTAAGCACCCATTATTTTTTATATTATCGAAAATCGTTTTTAGAATTTAAAAGCGATTTTGACGAAATGCACTTTTTTCTATATGTAAAAGTAACTGTGCTTTTTTTATAATAAACTGCGACTGACTCATTTCGAGTTTCCAGTTCCTTATGTGATTTAAACAAACAGATTTAGAAATCAAAGTGTAATTATTTAGTTAATGATAGCTGATAAAAAACAAGGTCTCTTCATAAATTGATTTTTAAGCTTCGTATATTTTTTGATAATAAAATTATAATTTTTATGGAATCTTCTTTATAGCTAGACTGTTGGTTGAGTAGGTGCACTCGTTAATGCAGTAATAGCCACTCATTTTTTAATGAACGTGTGAATATCAAAAAGGTGAAAGAAGCTACTTGTGGGAAACTTTTTATGGAGAACCAATTAAAATCTCGAGAAAAATAAATTAAAACAAAACGTAACGTTAGAAAGGGTTGCGCAGAACAACACAATTTGATTTGACCATGCAATCTTGTTGATGTTCATCTTTCACTGTATGAAAAACATTAAAACCTTGACTTGTCTAGAATTATATTTGCGTGACGAAATGAGAATTTCCAAAGAAGCTAAACTCAATCGCAACCACGCGACTGGCAAACCAAGAAATATCGTGGGAAAGTTCAGAAACTTTATCTACATCAGTCCGTGCGTGTGTTGAGACAACAAAAAATTATTACTTCCTTTTTCTTTCGGTCAAACTTAGCAAAATTGGCCAAATACCTCCATATTGCGAATTTGAACGATTTTGACCTACCGGCAGAAGGAATAAAATGTAATCATTTAGCGATATCGGTATGATAAAATACAGGATGCGGCACGTTCAAAACTGAAACTGTCAGTAACAGTTGGACAGTTTATGGCAATTAATTATGCCGTGTACAGTTTAGAAGACATGGCTAATCGTAAGATTTAATTATTCAAGAAATTAAGCAAATTTAAGTTCTCACGGAATTCGTTGTGCCGTAGATGACTCACTTTGTCTTGCGTTTCCTTTATTTTTTATTAATTATTTCCATCGTAATTATGTTATAAAAATTTAATATTTATTCGTTTCTTTTAACATATCATTAGTGCTTCTTGTCTCTTACCGCTGAAGTTACAAAATGCTAAATGGATTTCGAACCAGGAACGGAAATCCAAGTTCAAGAAATGCATTATTAATTCAAAGGTGTTGAAGAATTAAAATTTATTATGGAGCATGGTCACAGAGGAAAAGTTACCCTAAATTCCGATGTAAAAACTTTTTAAAATGCGACGTCCGTTCGGCCCGCGCCGGTACCGTGCCCAACCATGAAAACAAAGCACGAGCGCACAGTACGACCACATCCTACACGGATCCTAGCAACTGCCTGCTTTCGTGGGACGTGAAGACTTGGTCCGTTCCCACGGGCTATGTACAGATGCCTTTACAGACACACTCGACAGCACCTGGTTACGTTGCAACTATCACCTAACCGACTGAAATACAAACATCACGTTTGCATAATACAGATAAAGATGGTGATAGTCAAACAGTGGTTCCTTTCAAAATAGTTACCTAATCAACTTACCCCTTAGCTTTCAATTATAAGAAATTGATTCCTTTTTTCTACTTCCATAAATTAATTGGTTCACTTATTTATAAAATTCGTTTAAAATTATTGTCTATTTCGAAAACAAGAGGAAGATAAACTGTAACCCTTACGCTCTCTTTAATGACTGACAATCTAAAATGTTTGCACCCAAAACAAAATTTGTATTAATATATTAAAAATTTTAATCAAGTAAGTAATCGTTTTGAAAAATTACAAAAGTTCTCATGCTGTAGAAGCATGTGGCGGTCATTCGGCGTAATAAAAGGGTGCTCAACAAAAACGCCCCATTCATAACGTTGTTAAAAAATAACAATATAACCCTACAATGGGTAAGAAAAAGACGGTAAGCATAAAAAACAACGTGCCGTACTTCATTTAGGTGTAAAATTCCTCTAGGGCGCCCCTCCACTTCAATTCATATAAAACCATTTCGCCTGGTACCGAAGAGACATTGACAAACCAAGCTTCGAGCAGCTAACAGTGTTGTTAATTTTGTGTTGTGTTGAAAAATTTACGAGTGTAATGGCACCTACCGCTTATATGATTCAAAACGGTGAATTCGGAGAAGAACCAATCTCCAGAACTTACCAGTACCGAAAAGTAATGAAGCCCATGTTGGAACGTAAAAGAAGAGCGAGAATAAATCGTTGTTTAGACGAACTTAAAGAACTTATGGTTACGGCTCTTCAAAGTGAAGGTGAAAATGTTTCAAAATTGGAAAAAGCTGACATTTTGGAATTGACAGTTCGACATCTCCATAGTTTAAAACGACAACATCAACTTGTGCTACCAGGAGAACAATCGTACGCCGACAGATTTCGTGCGGGATTTTCGCAATGTGCTCAAGAAGTTTCTCAATTTTTAACTTCTCCAGCGGATCCTGCTGATCCTGTTGCCGGTAGAAATTTATTACAACATTTGGGTTCGTGTATTCGTTCGCTCGAGTGTGATTCGCCCAGTGCACAGTATTCTCCAAATTACACACCTCCAACATCCCCCGGAACGGCGGTGGCGCCAAATATTCCAGCTCCAATGTGGAGGCCCTGGTGATGTGATTTAAAAGCGTTGGATGTTATTAGTTTATAAATTTAAGTTAAGTTTATAAAAGTAGAATTTTTAAGCGAATGTAAAAGTTAAAATTTTTAAATGCTTACAATTTTTACTTTGTTTATTATTGTCACATTGTGTTATAAAAATATTGTAACGACTTTAGCTTTAATATTGTGATCTTAGAATAAGATGTATGTATTTTTGTACCTGAAATAGAATTTTAAGATTTTTATAAAGTTTCTATAGATTTTGATTCTTATCTGAAAAGATTTCTAATAAATTGTTTCTAATTCAAGTTTTTGCTTTTTTATTTTCAACATCTAGGTACACCATCTAAAATTATTGTACAAAGTGTTCCACGAATTTATAAACAATTAAAAATCATTCAAATAAGAAAAGCGTGAAAATTAAATATTGGCATAAAATCTTGTTATCAAATGTGCGAATATAAGCAGGTTGCACATGCCATATTTCTAATGAGATCTAGAAAATTGTTTTAATAGTCAAATTGAAAATTCAAATCAATTTTTTAAGGTGAATTGAAAATTAGTTGCAAATTAAAAACCGATTGGGGAAATTATAAAACAAAAACTTTGATAACTCGTTTAAAAGAGTTATTTACGCCTGATAGGAATTTTCAATGTTATTGAATAACGATATCCAATCAAAAATTGGTAATAAAAATGTTGTGGTTAGTTAGGTAGGTAGGCGCCCGAATTAATTTCATAGATTAAAGAGGACTTCAAATTTTATGAAGAGTTAATTTTTCATCTAATTTATAGTTTCTTGAATTATGCCGTAGGTTTTACAAATTTTTTTTGAATAGCAACTGTCAAAACAGCACACATTAAGTGGTTCCAAACAATCGGAGTCAAAGTAGCACCGTCCCGGATTCGGATATAATCTCCTATGTAAAGCGCATTGTTTTATGTTGTGTTGACCAGTTTCGGGACATCCTATAAATAATGCAAATTAAAAATATTGAAACTTAAGTAAAAAAAATTACTGTTTGATGTTGGCGTGGTCGTAATTGAACAAGGACTTACAGTTGGAGTGGATGTTGAACTCGTGTAGCCTGTAGTAAAAATATAAAAATCATATTAAATGGTATGCATCAACTTCCTACATGAACACCCTTTATAACAAATTAATTTTAAACTTGTTTCGTAAACAAAATTTATGGTTAATCGTAAAAGCAAGAATAAAATATTTCATTAGCGAAATTCTAATAAATTATAGCGTCTAGCAAATTTAACGACTAAGAAGTTAATCAATGATAAAGGGGTTTCGATTAATCAGAAAATAAAAGTCCCGTTGCAATTTTTTTTAATTCAGAATAATGCAATATACTGTGCAGGCTGCACATACCTATCAGTTATAAATAAATTAATTTCACTTACATGGAAATTGCACACACTGGTTTATTTGATTTGAACAATTTTCCAGTTGAGGTACTTGATCTACGTTTACAATGCAGCAAGGATATTCACCAAAGCTAATTTCAGTTGAACAATCTACGCAAAATAATTTACTCGCGTCTAATTTAACAATTAAGTGAATCCATAAAAGAATTATCACTCTAAATAATCCAAATGTAGTACACATCTTACGCTTGTATTATTAAATTGCTGGCATAAATTAAGCTCAATGGTTGTTTAAATTTATCTACAGCTATAGGTTATCGAGTTCACTGTTACGACAATTAGTTCAATAGAATTACGATTATTTTTTTATTAAAAAGCAGTGTCGTCCAACTATCGGCCCGCAAATCAATTTTTGTAGTCCGCATTCAAAAACAATTTAAGTTTGTGCTTGCATCAATGTCATGTTAGTAATTGTTTGGAGGCATATAAATAAGGTTTCTCAATTGCCGAAAAGATTTAAAAATTTAAATAACCGAAAATGTAAAAGTTTTTTGAGCGAACTAAATCTCACATGAAATCGATAGTACGCTCTGCTTTTTATAAGTAGCTATAAAATTCGCTGGTTAAGTGCCGGAAAATACTTCAACAGATTTTTTACACTTCGAAAAATTTTTTTTACATAAACTGGCACTAATGAGTTAATAGCAAGTCTTGTTAACTTATAAGTTAATATGTCCAGACTTTGCATTACTCATTGTTTCATGGTACCGTGGGCTCAGATTCTATAACTATAATTATTGAAATCAAATCGACAAAAAAACATTTTAATTTGTATAAAATGGTGTGATGATGATATTCTGAAAATATGATGATGACTTTTTGAATTTTGCCCAAATTTGATGTCGTTTTTTTTTCTATTCATAGTTCATAGGTTACCGAAATCAAACGCAATTCTATAAAATTGTGCGAGCTTATACATTAAAAATATACATTAAAAAAAAAACTAAAATTTTGCTGTCACCGTTATTCGAACCAGAGTTGAAATATACTAAAATCAACTCGGCGGCGGCGATGCCGCTGCGATTAAATACAGTACATTACAAGAAATTTTAAAATACACCATTATTATTATGTATGTACTATGGAAAGAAGTCGTTATACAGAGTAAAATGTGTAGATTTGACAAAACATTTATGGGTTTTCACGGTAACATCTAACAGCTGTATTCATAAAAATTTACAGAGCTCTTCAAACCTATTTTAGCGTAAACGCGAAAAAGCTCTATTCATAAACACGTTTTAGCCCAAAACTCTTCTGTAACAGTGGTGTAACTTTGACCATATTTAAAGTAGGGAGGAGCCTTCTTTAAACCGAGTTTAAGGAAATTTTGATTGTAAAATACAGTTTACACTGTTATGTAAACCATACTTTACTAAACCAACCACGATACCCTTATACTAAGTCTATTGTGTTAAAGTGTCTAGATTTTTACAAGTCGAAAAATTTTATTAAGTAGTTTAAATAATTTAAAATAAAAAAATATGGATGCAATATTTGATCTTAATATTATAATTGATGACTGCTTACCGTGGCGTCTTTTTGAATTTTTTTTTTTTAATAATTATTAAAATTATTCCATACTTTACAAAGTATCTGAACATGATAAATTTTATGATTTAATTACTACTTAGCTTTTCTGAAATCTCGTGGAGAAACCAAAAACTTCCGTATTGCTTCCAATATTATGTGTTAGCTGACTGTCCATTGAACAAAATTTTTTAATTTTGCAAATATTGCGGCGAAACGTTAAAGCTAGGATTTTGTAAGTTGTTTCATTGGCGAAAGTTAATCTTAAAAACTGCTTAACGGATTAATTTAAAATTTCTATGGTACATATAGAACATAAGATATATTTTATATTTTCGTATTTAAAAAAAAGTTGAAAAATCTACTTTATAATTTCTTTAATTCAAATCAAACTAAAATAAGTTTATAATGATTACTAGGACAAAAGAAAATAATAGAAATATTTTAATTTTTTATTCATTAAAAAGTGAAATATTTTGAGAAACTTTAGACTCAAAACGGCTGAACCGATTAATTTAAAATTCGAGTATGGTTTTTTTAAGCACCATAATAGTATATTAAACAACAAGTTTAGAAAAGTAAAGTTTTACTAAACGAATATAGCTTTTAAGTATGAGCGAGCACAGCGAGCGAGTAACTTAAAAGCTATATGAGTGAATTTTATTTTTATTCAATGCACCAAGTGGTGCGGCCTGAAGGCCGCACTGATTTAGGAGAACTTTCCAATTTTTATAGGTTTTTAACTTAAAATGAATCAATCGAAGGTACGTTACAAACAGAAATACAAAGTTTCTAATATATTTTACGATTTAAAAAAATAATTATTAAAAATTAAGTACTAATATAAACATTAAATTTTATGAATACTTTTAAATTTCGGGTAAACATCTATAGTCGATCTAAGATATAAATAATATAGGTGGCGCGTCGTTTGCAAAGTCTAATTTACATCGGGAAACTTCAGATAATTTAAATAATACTTAATCTTGTAATAATATTAAACATTTGCCACAAAAAAGCGAAATGTTATAACCAAATAACTACGTCTATTCAATATTACATTTAACTCTGTTCAAATCTATCTTATTTATGACTTTACCCGGTTCAGTAAAGGCAACACGCATAGCACTTCAATCGCAAAAATTTCGTTATTGTAATAGCGTCTAACTTCAAAGCAATTTCATTGGTTTACATTTCAAAGTTGTTGCTTTAGTACAAATTCCAATATTTTTCTTAAAAAAAACAGACTATCATCATTTTTATTAAAGCCGCTATATTCCTTCAACTTAAAAATTTTACTTTTATCTAAAAGCAAGTTTCTAATAAAAATCCAGCTCCAATTTTTCTATTCTTTTTCAACACCTCAAAGTTGAATACAACTTGACAAATTTTGTTTTTATAAATAACACTAAAATTATATTCAATATATAATATGTATAAATTATTAAGCCGTAGAATAAATATTAAATCAATTTTTTAAACATGAGCAGGTTAAATGTACAATAATATCAATTTTTTTAAGCAATGAATGTGGAATGGACTATACTTTGCTATCCTACTTTTTTATTTTATAGGTTACGAAATGCATTTTAATTATTCATATTAAAATTATTAATAAATTTTAATTATGTTTATCATCTCTTTATCTAATGAAATATAAGTCGTTCTTCACATAAAACATAAGAAAATTACATACTTTGTAAACAAGAACATACACCTGATTTACCATGCTATAAAATTTTCATGTTTTCATATCTTATGATGAAATAGCGAAGAAATAATATAAAACCGTATAATTCAGAATTTTGTTCAACTTGTTATTTTATTTAAAAATATTGCAAAGTTAAATTACAATATTTTTGTTTATAATGGCATTATTTACTACTATCTTGAAATTATAAGAAAAGATTTATATTGGAAAACCGCAAAATGAATTTAGAAGTAATAATTAAGTATTGCATTTGGCAACGGCATTTACGGTGATGGCGAAAGAGCGACGGCGAAATTGCCAACAACAGAAAGGCGGTAACGAAGCGGTGAGTTGGTGACGAATTAAATGATGATAAAATTTGCAACAACACTAAAGTTAAAAAATATAGTACTCGATAAAAAATTAAATTTATCGTTTATTCACAAATACAAACATAAATCTGACGCAGTTTTATCGATTTTGTATATTTATGTTTTTTTTGTTTATCCTAAATTTGGTTATACATTTTGCATAAATAGTGATCTAATTTAACAAGTGCGTAAACATAACTTAAGTATGTAGGTACTTCCACATTTTTTCTGCGTTTCACAAGATCTTAAAATCGACTATAAGTACAGATTTAGTATTTGGAATTTTTAGAAAATATATAAAAAATAACAGACATTATACTTTATTGTATTCATTATTCATATTAAAGTCATTATATAATATTATGTTCTTAAAATTTTAAGTGGACCTGTTAAGTCGTTTTTAAGATGGTTTTTGCTTGTAAAACATGGCCAAACTCAAATTTTAAATTAAATGTGATAATTCCACACATATATAAAACAATGCATAAGAAATTTTGCTAGCGGCTAAAAATTGTACTTAGGAAGGAACAAATTTGCAAGTCGATAAATTTAACGAAAATTTTTTGTTTACCTTTGCCATGACAGTCAAAGCAAATCAACAATAATGGGAGGTTAAATAATATACAAATTGTAAGTATTTATGAATATTAATACCTTCATAATCAATATCATCGTTTATTCGCGGAATTATCTTACCAATAATAACACTTTTAAAATTTTGAAATAAAAAGTTTTTAAAGTAAACTTGGTAAAATAATAAAAATAAAATAATTTCGTAGGGGGAGAGTCATCATGGGTGCCGAGATTTCAAGACAAAATATTAAATTTCGAATATGTAATTATTAATTTTATGCATCTGACGTAATAAGTTACTACTTTACATTTCTAATTTTTATTGTCAAGTGGACAATTATCTACCATAAAACCACGATAATAGGGTTTCCTTCAAATATATTTTCTCGGATCCTAGAAGTTTTCAGGATCCCAAGATCAGGGAGAGAACGAAAGATTTGTATGAATGTTTGTGTCTGATTCTATTCAATAGGTACTTTTCACTCTTTCAGAGCAGAACTATATGGTATGCACTTCCAAAATCTCAAAATGGAAGAAATTTTTGGTTTTGCCTACAAATCATTTACCACGTTTACATGCAGCCGTTAGGTCGATCTAAAGTTTTACAAACCGGTGTATACTTGCAATTAGTTAGTTGGATCTGAAAGCGGTATTACCAACTTCCGAAACACAGTTGTTTCATTTTATTTTAAAATATTCCGATTTTAAATGCTTCCATTTTACCCTTACTTGAATAGCGGTTTTGATAATATTTTTCTGTGTAATGGAATTTTCCATTATTTCGTAAACTTTTAAGTTACTTTTCGTTCCACGTCAAAACGCCGTTCCCAAAGTCGCCGTTTTAAGAACGCCGTGGGAAAGACGCCGTCCGTTAAGACGCCGTTGCAAATTCGGTTTACAATCTCGGCCTTCGGCCTCGATCGTCAACCAAAATGTCAAAAACTGTTTTAAATTTTCTTTCAAAAAGACAATAAATTTCTCAGGTAGTCACCTGTCGAATCTTTGCGTTATAGGAACTCAGAATCCCAGATTTATTTTCAGGCATACTATACTATGTTTTATCAAGTTTTTGCAGTATCATGAACTCCAATTCTTTATACATCGAAAAATTTAACAAACAAAAAAAATATAATTTAAAAAAAAGTTTATATTAAATTTAGATGAAATTTTAATTATTTTTGTATATACATAAGGGTTAAGATATTTCAGTTTCCCTAAACCCTTTAAATTTAACCTACTGAACCTAGCTTGTCATTTAATTTTTAAATGGTTATCAAACTTCACATTGGTAACCGGAAGTACAATATTCTTATAGAATTAATCTTTTACAGATATCTTAATTCAATTTACTAACTAAACCTAATGAAGAATGCACAGCTTCACGTGGATCGTGTTATCAATCAAGATATACACGCATCTTCTATCATATTTGATATTTTTTTCAAATTAACAGAGAAAATAAATCATTAAAAAATTATGAATTGCATATTCAGCATTCAATTTAATTTAATTGACTTGCAGCCTATTAATTTTAAAATATTTAGTATTAAAATAGCTAAGCATTAACAAATTAAAAAAATTAATAATGACATCGAATTTAAAAATATACAATCATATTGTATATTTCTTTACAGAGCTAACAACCGTAAATAGAAAGTATCAAAGAAAATAACATGACTTGATGATACCAAACATGCTTTCGTATATTGTAAATTTTTTTAAATTGCAAATAGTACTTGTAAAAATTCTTTCGCGGAATTTTAGAAACAGGAACCGCTAATTCCAATTGAAATTCTTAATCTGTTAGTATTTGTTTGTGCAATTTCCGCACTACAAGTCGACTGCAGAATTGCATAGTGCAAAAGTCTAATTTGCATAAATAAATTTTCTGCAAGTTGTTTCGTAAATGGTGAATAAAATTTTATGTATTTCCTCTACATAGCATTGTAATTAATAAGAAAATTTGCTTTAATTGTATTGTACATGTCGTTAATTGTATTCCATAAGAAAGGAGTAGGTAAGTAATTATTTGACATTGGCAATTTGAAATGCTTTTAATGGTAACGATCTCGCAATTTTGAAATAGCTAATACAATTTCACCGACATCAATCCACCATTTATAATGAGCGAAAATAAGTCAGTCACTGAATCGTTTTATGTGTTTTTGATTTGGGGTAAAGTTTGAATTATTAGTTTCAGTTTCATTAAAAAAAAAATTATAAGTATGTGGCATGTGGCTACATTTTGGTTACGGATAATTAAAATATAGATTGACTTGAACGTGTAATTATTAATTTTAATATCGGTCCATAAATTCGAACTCACAAACGAGTTTAATTAATTTTTTTACTAATCGTACCACCAATGAGTTTCTTGGGCATAAAAAAATTATTTGTTCTGATTTTTTGTAAGATTTTATATCACGATTTATAATTTTTAAATTTCCACACCTTGCAATCAGTTTTTTTTTTAGAAAATTAATGATCACTACGATCACGGATGTCTCACTTTTACAAGCGATTTTCAACCACCAATAAAATTTAGTACGTCTAGAAAATTGTGATAGAGAATCGCAATTTAATTATGCCTATTGGGCAATGATCGTGTTACCTTTCATAGTTTTCTGACCTTCACTTATAGGAAGACGAAGGTCGTTTTGAAAAACACATAGATACTTCATGTTGTGAAGTTATTGGATACCTACATAGTATTTAAAAAAATGTAAATTGATAAACAGTAAACACGTGCATGTCGATCTGGCCTACCTTTATGCGATACACTTTTTCAATAACTAATTGCTAATAGTAATACAAATTATTTTCGTATTCTGACAGGATTTTTAATTATTATTTGTTTGTTAACTAGTAATGTAAATAGGTGATTTCGACGATTAATTAAGTATATAAATTATTTTCTAATTTATCAAAATCACTTTTTTAATTTTTCGAAATTAAAGATTAAATAAAACGCGTAGGTATGTTAAAACTAAAATATAACAAAATATTAATCTAAAATTTTTATCAATCAAGTTGATCTTATGTTTTACTTATTGTCGCCATTAATTAAAATGTTCAACGGTAATAAAAATGTTTTCTAATCTTAAGTCGTATCTCTAATTATATAAAATGTTATTTCTTACGCATGTACTTAACAATAATCGTCTTTATTTGAAATTAGGACATTCCATGTGATTTTGTTTATATACCGCAATTTTTTCAAAAACATCCGAACAAATTTATTACCCAATTTATCTGAAATTAAAGTTTGATTAAAAATTCTAATTGTATATTTCAACACCGCATACGGTTAAGTATATCCCGGAGGTCTTTATGGATGTCATTACGGTTTTGAGGTAAGCATATAATTTAAACTAAACAAGAAATAAACTACTTAAGAGATTTTTTTTCGTAATTTAGTCATATAAAAAGTATTTGAACACAACTATGTTTATTGTAACAAGAAAAATTTTTGACTTTCAGTTACACGTGGTTAACTTTCCAGAAAACTGCTCTTACGTTATCTACTATTGAAATTTTTAATAGTAAAGCTTGCTTTGTATAAATATTTTTGGTTTCGGTCTTTTCATCTGCCAGACAAAACGCGCCCCTAATGATGCTGCTCATATAATACTGGCGCCCTTCAAGAGTAATTCCTACCTTAAAAGCTAATGATGACATATTTATATTTTTAACTAAAACACATTAACGTTTAGTCAAAAATTAAGTTGTACTTAAAGTGTGTTGTTAATTGATGAAGATGTTACACCAACAATTTATGGTGATTAGGTAAGTGCTTGAGGTTTGGCGCCTAGAGAGAATTTTTCAGAGATTTCATTTTTTTAGTTTTATATGTACGATTGCTGCCAAAGAATAACAAACTAAACGATAAAGTAAACAATTTACAAGACTATATAAATAAATAATATATAAAAAAAGAAAAAGCGAGACAATTAAATTCATGAAACTTTTTAATTTGTTTTATCCTTGTATTTTGATTATCCTTCAACGTAGCTTATATATTTTTGCATAAACTGGAAATCTTACTTATTATAAAATATGTAAGTGATTGATTTTTAAAATTAAAGTAGCTAAATAAAATTATAATGTATTATATCATTAGTTAAAGAGCAAATGAAGTTAAATTTATGTGAGGATTTAAAATTTAAATTTTTGAAGTTACATAACGCAACCACCACCTAGTGAGCGTTAACTAAACTTAGTCAATTTATGATTATTTAGGTGGTGCCATCTGTGCCGGCAAAACCAATACGGCAAACATTCCGAACATGGTATTATATTTACTAATGAGTTACTTTACGAATTAGTTATATTAGAAAAACTTATTTTTTATAAAATAATATTTAGCATCCGAAGAAAAAGAACATTTGGTTACTAAAATTAAGATCAAACAAAAGTATAATTAATTTGATCATTGTATAAATGTATGAACCTAAAATATAAAAATTCATTATAAAATAATATTATAATAAATTATTACATTATTTATTAATAAAGAATAAAATGAATACGCTATAATTTGTGTGTAGATTTGAAATTTAAAAAGTTATATTGCAACGCACTCACCACCTATCGGGTTTTACGCTGTACTATGATATTATTAGGTGTTACTTAATAAATAATATTACATGAATGTGTTACCATCTGTGAAGTGGTGGACTAACTACATTAATTTTGAGATAGATAACTTAAGGATAAGATATACGCAGATAGCTTTGATTCACGAATGCGAGGGGGCTTATAAGCTTATTGTATTTTATAATTCGCGGGTAGACAACACGTTTACCAAATTTTTAAGTCATCTAACTTATTATTGTTTTAGCGATACGCGTTGCTATTTCTAACATACGATAAGCTCCTCCTTTTAAAATACGAAAATTACCCTCTCTGTTATGTAGTTTAAAAATTTTATTCACAATCAGTTAGTAATCAACACATCCCTGACTTTTAAAAAGTTGGGAAGCAGTTTATTATTTACTTTTACTTGACAACCAATCAGAAAGCTATTTTGTTTTACTTCCCAACCTTAGGGCGGGAAGTGGTCAATTCCCGACCTGCATGGTCGCATTGTCGGTAGGCAAAAAATGGAACTAACAGAAAATGTGCGTTAATAAAATGAAATTTGATGATCTTTAATTATTTAAAACTGATTGTGAATAAAATTGTATACATACCTCGGTGTCAAGCTTCATTCCAGCCTCGCGCTTATAGTTGACTTCGGCGCTTTGCGCTTCAGTCAACTAACTTAGCGCTCGGCTGTAATGAAGCATTTTCCACCTCGGCACGTAATATACTATTACCGATACGCGTCGCTATTTCTAACATACGATAAGCTCCTCCTTTTAAAATACGAAAATTACCCTTAAAATTTAAAAATTTAAAAGTTTAAAAATTTTATCAATTGTAAGAGCGGGGAGAATTTTCAAAGGTTTACTTAGTATTTTTATACTCGTACATATTTTATGTTTGCTAATTTTATACAATTTTTTAGTTTCCTAGAACTAAACGTATACAAAGCTGTTGGTGATTTAAATGATTTTAAAAATAACACCATTTTTATATGAAATCATCATATAATGTTTAAGATAAATTTAAGATCATATAAGATAAAAAATTATTAACACTAAAATAAGTATAAATGCATATAAATTTGATATAATATTATAATTTCGCACTTGTTCGACTATATAACATTAATACAATTTTTCGTAATCGAATAAAACTAAGCCCAATGCAACTGGGATTTAATCTTGCAAGAGAAATATTCATAAAACTCGATTCCACTTTTCTTTTGCAGTTATGCGACAATAATAATTATGCCTTGAGATCACTGTTCAAAATGATTTGGATTATAATGTTATAAAATGTTATATTTAAAAAGGCAAAAATTAAAATTTTAATATAATTACAAAAATTGAAATGCATTGTTATTACATAACACATAATAATATTATTTGAGAACTCTTATAATAATGGCATTTGAAATCTCATTGGGCAATCAACCATAAGTGTCTAAATATCCAACAGTTTTGTGGATAAATTAAAAATATTTATTTAAATCTGATGAAGGAATGGCACATTCGCCTTTTATCACTAATGCTGCAAAAACTAATAAGCCAAAGTAAAAACTGAATTTTCTATTAAAAAAATCGACGAAAGCATTATTTATTCTAAGATGAATATTAAATTTTCACAACCGATTTAATTCTTCTATTACCATTATACGAATTTGATTTTACTATGATTATTTTTTATAAAAAAAGTACCCGAACGCGGAACCAAGGGGGTGAAGGATTTCCCAGATGTTCCCTAGAAGAACTAAAACATTTTCGAAATTATATAGTTTAATTCACTACAAACAGAAAGGGAATCTACAAAACTTACTCCAAAAAATGTAAGGTATTCGTGGTATAATGATAGAATTTATTTATCTAATTAATGCGTTTTGTGATTATGCAGTAGTACTTCGATAATCCGGACTTTTGATAAACCGGATAGCCTCTGGACTCTGGTCGCAATTGATCCGGATTATCGATGCTCTACTGCATTTAATTAATTTTCTTAAGCTCTTACGGGTAATTAAAAAAAAATCTTAATAAAAAATTAAATAATCTTAATATTTAGTATTTTCTCTCACGTCAATAAATCACAAATATTCATTTCCTTATCAGTAATGTGTTATTTTCAGACAAAATTTAATAGTTTCTGAAGTAAGGTAATTTTTAAGGAGTGGGAATATTTTTTTCTGGCAAGAAAATTTGTTTGGTAAATTGATCACCCTAATCTAAAACAACGGTCCACTTACATTCGCGCTTGAAATTATCGAGGTAATTAGCTTATTTCAAAATAACTAAAGTATATTATCAATATTTTATTTCGTTAGATTAAAATAAAATATTTAACTCTAAGTCAATCTAGTTCAACTTGGATTATAGCAATAATGACGATAGCGTCGTTATTAAAACAGCAAGGTACGTTTTGATTATTGAATTTAACTTTGTTAAAAAAATGTTCTTGTTTACTAAATATTTTTTAATTATATAAAAAACAATGTCATCGGTGGCAGGGTCTATTAAATAAAGATACTTCTTTCACAATAAGCAATCGTATGAGTAATAACCGAAGCGCGTATAATAATAATATCTGTTAAATATAATATAGCTTGTAATTACTTGTGCTCAGGGCCGGTGCTAGGTACTAAGTAAACTAGGCACTGCCTAGGGCGCAAACGATAAAGGGGCCCAAACCAGATCGAGATGCAAAAATTAATTGCAGTGTGCAACCTAAAATGAAATATTAATACTATAAATCTTTCTTATAAATTTGTCTCTCGCGAAAAAAGAACTTCTGGCATTGTAAGCGATTTCAATGTTTTAGTATACATGGAAGGGAAGTATGTGTTTCACTGCTTGTAAAAATAATTTCCAATATTTGATGGCGTGACGCCTCGCGTCTGATAGACGCGTAAGTACCGGAAGATACATAGATATTAGTTACATAGAAAAGAAATATAGAACATATTTATATAGAATAGAAAGAAACCTCAACATTAAATTTAAAAGAACTTGTAACAACTTTTGCCGCAAAAAAAGCTGGAAAAGTTAAAATTTCATTTTTTTTTAGTTTTATTTTTTAAATATCGCGGATTTTCGTTTCCCAGCTCAGCACTGCTATATAAATGGGGGGGGGGGGCACTGATAAAATTTTGTCTTAGCGCCGGTCCTGCTTGTACTATTATAATCTAAACACCACACGGGAATAATCAATGCTTCTTGATTGTCTTCAAATAGTCTCTTGCAATCCAAACAGAAAAACATTTTTTTGTGGCAATATTGATATGAAAACTATTTTATTTGTGTAATTAAAAAAGCATTAAATAATTAAACACGAAGTAAAAGTTTGAAATAATTCAAATTATAATATAGTTATCGTTTTATAGCTTTACAAAATAGCTTTTTTTGATTAACTTCATGTTCAAGTAAGAAGCGAGCAAACTTTACGTACTTTGAGGCTGAGTTTACAAAACTGAGATTGACGAGTTTTTTTTAGGGTAACCGAAAACTTGCAGACCAAGCAAAGACAAAAATGATCTGCTTTTTATTGTTTTTTTTCGTATGTTTCTAGATAGTAGCGTGAGTTTTAAAGACTTTCTTGATAAATTACGTTGGTGGTTTGCCATTTTCTTCCAATGAAAGACAGAAACAGTAGTTGGCAATAGAAAATAAGAAAAATAATATAAACAGGTAATAAAGCTTATTACCCAAACAAAGTACTCTTGAAAAATGGAAACCTAAAAAAAGATACCAAGATAAAAATGTATGAAACGATAACAAGACCGATTCATTACGGAAGAAATAAAAAATAAAAATTTTAATCACTTGTTTTCTTTTGATTGTACAAGAAAATTATTATAAAAAATTATTTATTTTTGCATTTACACTTTATTGTATGTTTTTTTAAATAGAATTAAAATTATTCTACCGCCATTAAAATTATGCGAATTATAATTTTTATGAAATGTTGTTAAAGTTTACAGAAAGTAAACACATTAGACATTTCTAGTTAGTATCATAAGCCACATGATATACAATGAATTTGAAATGCATACCACACCAGAAAAATTGTAGCTCACGACATTAATGAATCGTATATTATTATGTCTATTTATTTGGACGATTGCACAAAACAGAAAACTGTAACAAAGGGCGCATAACCATCTGTGTGCTATTGACTGAACTATAATGTTCCATTTTATCTAAAATTATTTGAATTCATCAATTATTTTTAATTTGATTTTTAATGCGTTATAGGTAACATAAATTGTTGAAAATTTTTTGACGAATTCATTTATAGATGTACATTCTTTAAATAAGTAAAATTTTATTAATTGATAATTATTTTCATGTTTTACAACAAATATTATTGTTATAAATACAATTTTTGAGTTCAAAAACCCCGTTAAGCAATCCTTATAATGTCACAAATATTATCTCAAAATTTTGAACCAATCCGTCTAGCCGTTTTTTAAATGGAGTGGTAGATGTGATTTAATTTTGCACCTGATCAAGTTTTTTATATTTTTTATTAATAATTCTTCGTTAGTAATCATTTCCTCTACTTCAATTTTTGTTAAATAAATTAAAATTATAGTATTTAAAGAATTTGAATTCTAAATTTTAAAATTTGCCAAAAAAAATTATGGCTTAGCAATCCTTAATTTATCATAAATATAATTTCCAAATTTGAAAAATATCTATTCAGCCGTTTTTGAATTGTTCTGGTAGATGTAAGAGCGCGCCGTAAAATCCTAGCTTTAAATAAACCGAAAACTTTGAATTTACGATTATTATCATTAGCGTGCTTGCGCGGAGCTAACTCTATAAATAAACGTATATTTTATTTATATTTTAATAAATAAATTATTAACTTGTAAAATATTTTAAATTAAAAAGTTTTAAATTATTTTACTATTTATAGCATGGTGGTATAAAATATAAACGCCTTTAATTTTTTAATTATTTTTTGAACAAGAGAACAATATTGTTTTTGGTTTGCGTGGCATGGAAGTTGAAGCAAGAGCCGAAGGCGAGAGCTACTATAATTACAATAAAAGCCAAAAGTACATTTTCATACAAAAATGTTTGTTCGTGCAAAATAAAAAACCGAAAGCTTTATTCTACTGGAACTGTTTTCTTTTACTTTACGATTATTATTATTTATAAATTCTTTTATTATATTAACAAATAAAAAATGTGTCGCTTTAAAATCAAAAATAAACTGTGGCGGTTCTAAGATATAGGACGCTCGTGGGCTACTAAAATTAATGCGCCTTTCTTCAGAGGAAGACACCAATATAAAATGGAAAAAGTTAATTTATTACTATTACACTAAACAAAAACATAAAATTCATACAAAATTAAAAATTTTTTTAAATACTGCGTATCCAGAAAAATGGATAGGAAAAATAGGATTTATCAATTGGCTGGCACGATCACCCGATATAACACCTCTCGATTATTTTTAATATGGTGCTCTTAAACCTATAGTTTACAGTGATAGAATAAAGCCGGAAACTAGAGAAGAATTAATGAAAAAAATATAGATAGGTGTGACAGAACTTAACGAAAAAAGTGCAATTATAAATAACACCGTGCAACACCTTTTGAAAAAAGCACGCCTGTGTGCTGAAAATGAGGAAGGTCTCTTTTAGTGAATTTATTTTTGTTTACCTACACCTTATTCATTATTTTTAGAATTTCTGTGAAAACGGTTGGTTTGCCAAAAAAAATTACATACCAAAGTTGTAGCCCGTTAAATTCCCTATCCGGTTTGAGCTATCAGTTTTTATCTAAGACGTTTTGTTTAAGAGATACGGTGTTCACCAAACAAATAAAACCCTAATTAAAAAAAAAATTTTTCCTTAATTTAATTTATAACTCAAAATTCGTTGATTCTAGACGATAGATAAACGAATGTTCTCTGAAAAAAAAGTTCCAATAACTTATAAATTATAAATAATATCGGAACTATTGCCGTTTGAAATCAGAAATTCAAAAAATTGTTGGACTTAGACAAAAACTTTATTTAAAAAATTTCTGTTAGAAAAGTGTCCACGGTCACGGGGACACCTGGTATATAAAATACTCATATCATTTAATTTGCTCTGTTCCAAAAACGATTGTAAATATTTTTTTATTATTTTCAGGGTTGAAAAAGATCAAAATAAAAATTGCCGCCCCCAAAAAGCTTGCGCCCCGGAGCTATAGCCCATTTAGCTCTGTGGTTAGGGTGGCCCTGGCTTGTAGAATTAATATGCCCCATAAAGTGAATTTGGTCCTTGATTCTATTAAGAAAACAAACAAAGCAAAATTGTCATTCTTTGTTTGCAACAATTTTTTTTTCGACTTACGATAAAATAATAACTTACCACGACACGATTCAAAAAATTCTTCGGTACTGGGCTTACAATTTTACTACCTTTTCAATATAACAGTGCGCCCCAATAGGTAACGGATAATTTTCGAGTTTCAGCCAGTAATATACTTTTTTTTTTTTTATAAAATTAATTAAAAAAATATCACATGTTAATAACCATAACCATTTTATACTATTTTTCTAAAAATTTTTTTTACTAATTGCTCGAAGACTTTTATTGTGAGTTATTAAACAGAGAGCTTGTTACAAGCAAAATTTTGTAAAAATCTAATTACTGCAGTTTATGCGATAAAATGTATAGCTGAAGGGAAATAATATGTCTAGATTATTTCGGAAATTAACATATTGTTAAAGTTACAGTTACTTACTTGAAAGTAATGGAGCCAGTGTTCTTGTCTCCAATTAAACGAGCAATCGTGGATAAATTTAAATTTTACAACCTCAACATTATAATTTCGTAACATTTAAAATTATCCGATAATAATTTATTTTATATTACATTCAGTAAGTAATTTTGCTAAAACAAATAAATTCTAATACAGAATGACAAGTCTGAATTAATTATGCAATTATTGTATTTTTTTGAACACGATACAAAATCTTGATGTCATTTATGTAATTCTCAACCTAAAAATAATGTTTCAGTTTCTGTGAAAGTAATTAGTCTCTTTTAGATCCAACGGGGCTAACGGTTTGGGTTTATCCGGTGTTAAATTGCTGTAATTGATTGAGAGATGAATATTTATGACCCCCTTACCTTGGTTTTTTGATGGAAATAATCAAATCAAATCAAATCAAGAAATATAGTAATCATTTTTAACTTATTTTTATTGCAAATTTCGCATTTGATAATCATTCACTGTACAGAAAATATTCCAGATTATTTGCTAAGTTACAGTTTCAATTAATTGAAAATGATTGTTATGCATTATTAAAAGCCTTGAAATCATAATCTTACACACGCCTTTATTTTCCTCGGGTCAACTTAAAATATGTACCTGGATATTGATAAATCAGATTATTTAAACAATCTGTAATTAACATCATTGAAAAGGGTACATTTTAAACAAATTTTTATATTATTGCTCATAAAAACTATAAGATTGATGTTTATTGATATTTGGTACATTATATTAGTAATACTGGTATTTCCGTGTTTAATTTATTTTACTACAGTAATTTCTAAAAATATCAAACTGATTTCTTGAATATTTGTCAATTTCCGTTTTGCTTATTAAGGTAGAAGTCGCTACTCATGTGCGATATCAAAATGCAAATAAAAAGAGAAAGATTGCGTGTGTGAGACAGTTTTATTTATATTCACAAAGCCAGTACTTACATAAAAATGGTTAATGTGTTACATGTGTTTATTTTACTAATGTGTTGTGTTTTTAATAATTCTCAAAATATAGGTGCGTATTAACATAGTTTAAATAAGTAAATAAAAATTTAGTTATGTTTACCTTTAATAGGATTGCCAAACTTAAACTACTTAAATTATGAAATAGAAGATATCAAATTAGTGGATGAAACTATTTGCCCCAAACCACAACCTTGCTACAGTCCTTTAAAATATGATGTTACGTATCGTTGTGGTTCTGATGTAACCTGCCCTCTTGGTTTTAAATGCTGTCGTGGTGATTGTTTTATACATAAAGTGTGTGTTCAGCCTTACCACGTAAACAAGCTAGAAGTTTTAGAATTACCTACTGCAGAAAATTCATATTCGCCAAAAACCATTTTTTTCGACATTTCCAACGCAACTTTACTTAACGATGTTAAGGTTAACCTTTCAGCAAATTTAATGAAAATTTTCGAAAATGAAACTGGAAATGCTATTTTTGATGCACCTGAATCCTTAATATCATTGGCAGCTATATTACCTTTATTAAATAATCGTACCTACCTTAAAGAAACGATAAAAGAATATAATCAGAGCTCTAACGAAATATTTGAACCAAAACCTCTTACTAAATATTATGAATTTACAGAAAAACCAGTCGATGCCGGCGTAGTAAATAATGACATCATCAACATCGATGATGTTATTTCTGAAAGCAATTTGCAAAGTGGAAATTTATCTGCTACAACAATTCGTACTACCGATTCCGAAGATGTTAAAAAAAGTGACGACAGATTTATTTATAAAAAAGCGAAATATAGATTACATAAAAGTTTAAAATCAGCCATGATACAACATATTAAAAGAACAAAAAACTATATTGGTGGTTCTGAAGATGATTCAAATTATTTTGAAGGTAGTGGTTATTACGGTATAGTTTCATCAACTCCTGATTACATAAAAAAAGAATTCGGTGGATCTGGAGACTACAACATACAAACTGACGAAGAAACTAAAAATGAAGAAGAAAATAACAACGAAGAAACTGAAGCACCATTTTCAGTCAGTTCTTTTACCGAAAAAAATTACGTTATGAAAGAATACGATGGTTCTGGAGACTATAGCCAAAATACAGATGAGCAAAGTAAATATGAAGAAGGAACTGGAGGTAAAGAAGAAACTCAAACAACATCTTCAGTTGTTTCTTCCACCAAAAAAGAAGTAAAAAGTAATGGAAATAGCAAAACATATCATCATAGCTCGTTTAAGAATATTAAATCAGTTATTCTTAAAATTAAAAACATAAACAGAGTAACAAAACCTGCTAAAAATCATCTTGATGGATTTGAAGATGATGTAGATTATTCTGAAGGCAGTGGCTTCTACGAAGATGAAATAGGTTCAGGAGATTTTCATAAAAGTAATGAAAATAAAAATATTAGGGTTTTAGCAAAATTGGTAAAAGACAATAGATTGTTTAGACACGCAGTTCGCTATTGGAAACGGTTGATTGGGGAAGATAACGAAGTTGAAAGAAATGGAAGCGGTGAAGGCCTTATGGTAACTTCACAAGCAAATATTAATGATGGATATTCATCAATGGAAACATCAAGTAGTTCTTCCTTTACCGATGAAGGTAACTCTTTTTTGGCTTCTTCAAGTACTCATCAGGTGAGAGAACACAAATTTATTAGTTTGGAAGATGATTATTACTATGATTTGCAGGAAGATGAAATGACAACAATTACTAACCAAATTCCGTTTATAACAATTTCTTCGATTTCTACTACAACGTCTAGTTTGGAGGGTTCTAAAATTAATGAAGGTTTTATTGACATTGATGGTGATAGTAGTACATCCGATACAATTTCGACAACTCAAAATGTTTATCACAAAACTACTTTGGAAGGTTCCGGGAATGGCGACGACGAAAATATTAGTTCTGGTGATTACGATTACGAAGGTAGTGGTGCTTTTGAAGAATCAGAAAATGTGTCGACAGAAACCAACAGAGTACCTGATTATAAAACTGGAAGTCAAATAAGTGTCAATTCAACACAAACAACTGCTTTGGTCAACGTAGTTAAAGAATACACTACTAATGTCATACCAACAGTCATTGTGACCAGTAGTGAATCGGTCAAAGAATATGCGTTGCCCGAAAAAAATAATCCAACAATCAATCAAAAAGAACTTCAAAAGGAATCTAAAGCTGCTTTAGATATGATGAAAGAAAATACAGGTTTAAAATCAGATGTTATTGTTGCTAGCAGTGAATCGCTCGAACAACATACATTGCCCGAGAAGAATATCGAAACTGCTACGAATAACATTTTGAAGCCGACTAAAATTAACGAGAAGGAAATTCAAAAAGAATCTTCGGTAACTAATAACATATTAAAAAAATATAAAGAAGACAAATTCGAAACACCAAAGCACGATAAAGCTATTAGTACAGCTAAAGCTGCTTTAGATATGATGAAGGAAAGTACAGGTTTCGAACAAGATGATTATTATGAAGACGATAGTTAATACTAAATGACATTTTAAATGAACTGAATAGTGTAGTCAAATTAATTCTTGAACTAATTTTTCTTAAGTGTTCATTAAAATTGAAATCAGAAATAATAATTGGGTTATCGTAATTTCAGTAAAAAGTTATAACGAAAAAGATGCAATGGCAGTCAAAATTTTTAAATTGTTAATTTATTAATCATCATGCTAAAATTTTTGTATTTTTATATTTAAAAAGTTAAGACAAAGTTGTAAAATAAAAGTCTTTATCACACCAGTAATAAAAGTAAATTTTATTTACCTGTTAGTTGTTTACTTGGTACAATCGAAATAAAATTTAATACTTGGAATCTTAAATATTACAATACTTATTTTGTGGTTTTATTTATCCATGTTTTTAGTACCTAAAATTATATTTATGTAGTATAAAATAACATAATATAAAATTTTTCTAGTCTAAAAATTAAATAGCTAAAACTGGGTTATTTTTAGTTTAAATGGCACATTCTTTGGCTCGTTAAGAAAAATATGAGGTAAGCGTTATTTTATTTACAATAATCACATGCACTGCTTATTAAATAATATTCAATTGAGGTAATTTTTAAGAATATCCTTATTTGATTTAATTTTCCCCACTTGGTGTACTTTCTTCTACTACATCATTTTTAAGAGTTTCTGTTGAACTTTTGGTTTCTACCAGATCAGCGTTAGGAGAAACCTTCGATTCTTGTGAAACTTCTGTTGAGCTTTTTGTTATATCCATAGTATCAAGATTTACAGAGCTGCTCTGTGAAATACTTTTAACGTTACTTTCTGTTGAATTATTATCATCTGAGCAAACACTATCGCTGCATAAATATCCAGTTTTGGCGCTGTTGCAGTAGCACGTTATGCAATTTGGAAGTTGGAAAAAGTCATTTGGAGCACAAGGGGTATCTTTAAAATCTGATCCTACATTAACATCTGAGGACAATATAACACTTGTAAGAATTAGTGCAATTTTGCAATGCAATATGTTACGAAGTATTTGTAAATATTTTTTTTGTAATTCTTACAAGTGTAAACATTTCGATTTTGTTCAAGTATAACCGAGCTTTAGCTTTACAAATACTTAGTAAAAACTAATGTAAAAATTGAATCATACCTCTACGCCGCCGTGGAAGACAAAACATTCTTGTACAAGACCACGAGGTATTTCCATATTGATCTTCGGTACATGTGCAAGGATTGCAGTCATCATACTTGAAGTCACCTACCCTACATACTTGAACTCCTGAAAAAAAAATTATTAAAATTATTTCTTAAGGAGAACCAATCAAAAATTTGCCTCGTTTTGATCTTATTCCGACGTCGCAAGTATTGGTGCAAGCCCATACTGGATTTACATTATGAGATTTAGTATAGCAAAAGCAGCTAACACAACCATCAGTTTTGGTGTCACCTGATTTGCACTCGCTTTCTCCTAAAATATAAAAACTATTAATCTTCCAGTAGCTACATAATTTACTATTAATTTAACAGTGTACATTCTAATTGCTAGTGTAAACGTGATCAAATTTGCGCAATATCTTACCAATATATCGTTTTCGACGCCCCTCAATGCAAAGTTTTTTAGTACAAGACCAAACTTCATTTTCACAATTGCAAGTGTTACATCCATCAAATTTTATTTGGCCAGGAGAACATTTCTCAGGATCTGCTTATTATAACGTCATTAGATTATTCGTATTTTTTTAAAGAATATGTTTATAATATAAAAAATTTTAAATTGTTTTTAACCACGATAACAAAAAAAAATTAATTTATTTATAGTTTCATTGTTAGAAAACTCTGAGCGTCGCAAATGAAGAAATGCAACGAAAAAAGTTGATAAAAATTAATCTGTTTTTAACTTAAATTGTACTTAAAAGTTTAAAATATTATTTTACCATGTGGGCATGCTGCTAATGTGCAAACCGCCAATTTTCCTTGAGGGCTACAGATGCATGAATTGCATTCTACTTTGTATTCCTTGTTTGGTATACATTCATCAAATGATGGTATGGATAGCGACTCTTGTCCATCTAAAAAAAATTAAAGTAAAACGTTGTTTAAAAAATTCTATAGGTATATAATTGTGTAAAAAATGCATAAGATAAAAAAATTTAAAGAATATTAATTTTTTATTTACAATCAATATTGTTAGTCCTGTTTATTGCCTAAATAAGGTTTTGGTAGAAACAATCTGATATTTGAAATAGAATTGAAAAGAAAGAAGAAAGCTTTCTATACCAGGTTCGGATCGGAAAAAGAGCAAATTTCTTGGAGAACGTTTCAAAAATCGCAAAGAGTACATTAAGTAGCAGCGGTTGGAACAACAAAAATTTGAGTTTTCTCATAAAAATTAACTGGAGCCCCCACAACAAAATTAAATTGAAGTAGCAATTGGAAACATTCAATCAGATGTTTTTCTGTTGCATTATTCATTATTCACTATTCACTAATTTTTAATAATATTTATTTTATGAATATTGTTTATAATATCAATCTTTTTCGGCCCTAAAAAGGATAAGAAATTATTTACGATCTTCTTTGAGACAGAGTAAATTAAATATTATGAGTATTTTATATACAGGGTGTCCTTGGATAAACTTTTTATAACTTAGTTGGTGATAGAGGACACTTTTCTAAGAAACATTTTTAACAAAACTTTTGTTTCTAAATTCAAGACTTCGGGATTTAGTCTTCTTTAAAGCACTTTCTTGTTAAATTTCTACCTTCACGTGAGCCATAACCCAGAAAATATTTATTTTTAGGTAAAAATGGATTAGTGCTTTTTTAAAGAGCGTAAAATAATTTACAAACTAAATTTAAACCTTTTATTGTCTAAAATTAACGGCTTTCGAGTTATAAATTAAAGTAAGTAAAAAAATGTTGAAAAATTCGAAATGTTTTTATTTATTTTTTTTTCAAAACTGCTAATTTTGTATGAATTTTATGTTTTTGTTAGGTGTAATAGTAATAAATTGCCTTTTTCTATATTGTATTTGTGTGCTTTCATACGAAGAGGAGCGCATTAATTTTAGTAGGCCAAGGGCGTCGAATATATTAGGACGGCCCTGCATATTGCACGCCATAATATATAATAATATAATATTTTACTTTCTACACAAATATAGTATATTTGTATAAGTGTAAACATTTCATTGATTATAATAATGTTAATCATTTACACTAATCTTGGGTTTTTGAAACCGCAGGGGTTGGGAATATAATGTATATAATTTTGTCTGTATTTTTGTGCGTTAATTCTTCTTCTTCTATATTGTTAGTTTGGATTTGAGTGATTTGATTACCTCGGTGAATTGTCACTGCGTTCCGAGGAAAGATTGTTTGAATCAAGTTTTAACTTCACTCGGAATCGAAGCAAATATCTCGGTTTAACAATCGAACCAATTTGTGCGACAGTCCATAACCGTTTGTAAATATAACATAACCGCAATATGTAAAATAATAAAACCTAACAAAATGTTAAAATAATAAATTTTAACTGTTAAGTAAATAATTGCATACTACAAAGAAACATAATATTTAAAGAAACCAAAATGACAATAATTCACATTAAAAAGGGTTGAACTTAGAATATTTGAATAAACAAGAAAATAGAAATCTGAAAAAATTACGCTATAGAAATGATAAAAATTACTTAAAATTAAAAAACTCTGTAACATAATATAAAGGCCTTTATTTCACGATTATTTGCGCTCATCAGTCACGTATAACAGTAAAAATAACAAGAAGTAAGAGCAAATATACCAAACAAAATTAAAAACATTTTAAAAATTAAAAATTAAGATATTAACCAAACTTTAAATGTTGCGCTTACCAAATAACCAAACTAAACCACGCCATGTGTCTAAATGAAACTTTAGGTTAACTAAATGAAAATGGATCCTAAATCTCCTATACAAAGGAGGTGCCTCCTTTGTATAGCCTCCTTTGTATAGCATGCCTCAGTCTTCCAGGCTGAACTTATGGGAATACTGCATTGCGCAAGAATAGTTAAAGACAAAAGTATCCGCAACAAAAACATACAGATATCTACAGACAGTAGAGCTGCTCTTGTGGCGCTTAGGGGTCACAAGATCACTTCTGGCCTGCTGCTTGAATGCATGCAGACACTGAACGAGATATCAACTCCAAATAATGACCTTACCTTGCGCTGGGTTAAGGGTCACCAAGGTAACGAGGGCAACGAAAGAGCAGATTCGCTGGCGAAAAATGGTTAGGCAGCCTTCCCTGCGGCCCTGAGCCGATAATCGCGCCATCTGTAAAAACCTTTGATACTCTCCTAAAACAATATATCCTAAATCTGCACTCCAGTAGATGGGAAAAAGAGACCGAATGCAGACAAGCGAGGGCGGCCATAAGAGCACCCTCAAGTAAGCATTCCAAATACTATCTGAAGTTATCCAGAGTCAATCTACGGGCAATTGCAGGGATATTAACTGGTCACTGCAGATTAAACAAACATCTAAACACAATGGGCGTCGTAGACAGCCCTGTATGTCGAGGATGCAACGAAGCAGATGAAACAGCTGAGCATGTGTTATGTCACTGCCCGGCCTTATCATCAAAAAGAGATTCCATGTTGGGGGATTTCTGGCCTAACATGGCCAGAATCAGTGAAACCTCACCCGCCAGGATTCTCGAGTTCATCCTGTGGTTGGGATGGCTTGAGGAATGATGGGACGGGGTTGCTGTAACGGAGGTAGTACAATGGGCCCGATTAAGAGGCCTGAGTGCGTGCGAGGTTTTAAACCCTGCCCTCCTCTAATAATCCAGAATCCAGAGGGGTTTAAGTAGAGACATACAATGCCATCTATCACTTTGAAAACTAAATTTAAAAGGAACTTTTAAATTTTTACCACGTTTTGCACCTGAAGCACGTTTACTATAAAATAGAAAATAACATTTTTAAGTTATTAAGTATGTAAAATTATTAATTATATACTAAGCAGAACGAAAGTGGAATTTTGTGCACGTTTATTTTGTTTAGAGTTAACAATAATAACAATTATTATGAAAGGATGAAGCCTCATTGCTGCGTGTCAATCACACAATCACTCTAATAATAATACCAATAACACCAAGTTTCATTTAGAAGTTACTTTTGAAAAGTTCAATTTCAAATTCAAAATATGAATATTTTTTCAAGTTCAAAATGAAAACCTATTTTCTAGAAAAATAATGACAACATAGTTAGAGCGGCGTATAGTATATACTGAGAGATTTTATTAATTAATAAACTTATGGGTACTGTCTGTTAATCCTCACCACGAGTTAAAAAATTTTAACTACACAATAAGAAAGAGGACAATTTTCTGAATATAATGCAACCAAAATTTTTTGGATTATCCACTAGTTTTCAAAAAAAAAAAAAATTGATAAAAATTTGAAATTATAAAAATTTAAAAATGCAGGGAGTTGTAATACGATACATACCGATGCTATGTGTCGCGTGACGGTAACTCGCAAGTTATGACCCTACTCTCTTTTCTGTTGACGGTACGTGTGCTTTGATATACTCTTAATGTTTGCTGTTTGTTGCGGTCTCCTGACCTAAGTCAACACATCGATCAAGTTTACTATCCTCCAACGTAATTTAATTTATTTTCTTTATTCCATCTGTTATTTATTTTACTACTTTTTATTACTATTTTTACTACTTATTGATTACTACTACCGATTTATCACCAAGATTCTGGAATTTCTTGATGCGGGAAACTTCAGCAGCGATTTCCCAAACTCGATTGACAATCTTATTTCAAATCGCGCAGCTGCTCTTTCCCGGTTCAAGGACATCTATTTTCAATTCTTTTTTTGGTTATCCTTGCACGACCCACGAGGCGTCCCAAGCGGTTCACCCACGATACAGACTCGTACAATTTTTGAGGTTCAATTAGCTGGTCGCCCACAAAAACCCCCTTTTGATACTTTTCGAAACACTTTTGGCAAACTTCGATTCAACTTTCCCCAAGTTCAAAATTCAAAAATTTTTCAATTCTCATTGAATTTCTTACCACTCAGACCTCCTCACCACTCACTCCTAGATCTCCAACGCCCGTTATCCATACACCAGAAAAAATAAATTAAAGCGCCTACGGTGCTAAGTGTTTCGCATTGCCATTCCGCTATGCTACGTTACAGTTGCGTTCGACAACCAAAGTTCCACCGTTAGCAAGTTCTGTCATTCTACAAGGTTATTTTTAAATTTGTTATGTGTTTGTCAAAATACAGACCCGGAGGGTCTTGACAAACTCAACCACGACAACTCATGCACGCGTGTCAAAATGTATTATCTAAAATACATGTAAATTTTTGGATGATCCAACAAAATTTTTATTTTAATATACTTAGAAAAGTGTCATCTTTCCTACAGTGTAGTGGAAATTTTGAAACTCGTGGCGAGGGTTATCTGACAGTCTCCATAATTTTGTTTATGATAAGTGGCACTTTAATTTTGACAATTGATTGCTATAAAGTGAATTTTTTATTTTTCAGGTAATATTTTGTTTAGTTAATTTATGATTCGTACTTTGATAGTCGTTGATTTTAGACAATAAAGAATTAGTATCTAGTTTATGGATAATTAACAAGAAAAAAGTTAATAGTTTGGGTGCTACTTCCATTTAAAGATAGTAATAACATAAATTGCTTTACAAACTATTTCCACATAGTTTGAATTTACTTTGACAAAAATTTTAGCTAAATTTTTTTTAGAATAGCAATTAAATGCGGCGAAATGCTTTGAATTTAACCCCGCATTAAATTCGGGGCTCGGGCTAAGCAAGATTTTATTATGACCAAATCAACGAGGAAATCTGCAGAAGTAAAAGATCAACAAAAAGGCATTATGCAAAGTTAGTTTATTATTTTTTAACAGTTCAATTAAATAGAAAGATTTATGTTCGTGTAATTAAATTTATTTACTAACTAATTATATTTATTATTATTATTAATTAATTTGTTGTTCTTTGAACTGTTTGCCAGGGTTATTGTTATTTATTAATTTATTATTATTAATGGATAATATACGAAATGTTACGAAAGGAAGAAGACGTCAAAAATGTGCATATTTTTACAAGAGAGACCAAGCGGGTTGAAAACTTTTTCGAAAGCTTCGAAAGTTGTTAAACTTTTACCCTTTTCAAAGATGACATTAGAAAAAACAACATGTATAAGCAAAGATGTAATAATATAAATTAAATTAGGGGTAAAATTAAAAACCAAATTTATAAGAGTAGAGACCTGCAATATAAATTAATAGATTAGACGAACTTTAAGCTACATTGATCTTCTAGTACTCCATCTTTATTAACTAAGTGTTTGTAAAAGTTTACTTTACTTTTACTTCACAGCAAGTATTAGTATTATAAATATTTAAGAGATTGTTATATTCTTACAAATAAAACAATTATTGGAATCGACTAGTTTCGGTAATTATCCGTAATTAAAAAATTAATCACTGCATGAATTTGAATCCCAATGATGATATACTACCGAAACTAGTCGATTCTAATAATTGTTTTATTTGTTAGAATATACCAATATCTAAAATATTTAATTAATAAAATATTGCATAAGAAGCACATAAGTTTATTAATATTTTACTTATATAGGTAAAATTATATTACAACCTACAATAATATTGAATTATCATGCTTATTATATTTTTAATTCGTTATTTTGAATATTATATAATGCATGCTTTATTTGAATTTTTATGAATTAGTATATAAATAGATGTCTAGGTTTGTTCTTGTATAATTTATATTTTTCAAATTAAACCGAAAGGGTAGCTAGCTATATAAAAGTTTAAAAACGGCAGTCATCCAATAACCACCTTGTTTAAATAAATTTTAATTATTGATATGATTTAATCATATTTTAAAATGTAGAAAGTATCGATTATTCATTTTTAAGTATTAAAAATTCTAGTATATTTTATTTATTCAAATTCTTATAATTTCCTGATGGTAATATTTTATTTATAAATAATCTAAGTGATTGACGATGCAATTTAAAAATATAATAATAATGAATGATAAAAATTGCTAATTCCAGTTAGAAGATAACACATAATAATTATTTTCAATAAAATGAGTTACAGTGGATAATGCAGAAAGCCACATTTTAAACTATACTTTATTAATCAATCGAAAACTATTTTTAAAATAAAAAAAATTATTAAACAATAATTGTTGGCAAAGGTTAGAAGTCGTTAAGTGATAACCCTGTTATCAATAAGTAGGCCGGTGTCCCATTCTAGTATCAAATATCTGGCACAGAGAGCAACAGAAAAACAAAACTTCTAAAATTTGTCAAGAATTTATTCGCTATTACGTCTTTGATTTCTAACTACGTCGGTTCTATAGCACACGATTAATGTGTTATTTACAATAATAATTATTAAGGGAATCCTTGAATATTACACTCGAAATTTTTAATAAACAAGATCGTACGTAACATCTTAATAATATACGTGGAATAGACTAAACACTTTATCTACTTACATGTAAAACTAAATGTTATGACAATTACACACAAAATTTTTAACATTTTTATTAAATTTGTCGTTCTGTTCACGAAAATATTAACGATAATGTTATTTTAAAATGTTGCTTATATTATATATCACATATTAGGAAAAGTGGGGGACGAGAATAAATATATAGGGTTTTTCTTAATTTAATATCCTTGAATTATTAACGAATAATTGTTATTAACATCACTTGCATATGAATTAAGCGAAGTAATTATCGGAACTTTTACATAAAAATATTAAACTTTTTAAAATTGGTTTTCAGAAATCTACGTCTCATCGGTACTTTATTGATATTGTATTAATTATTATTATATAGTGATTAAGAAAACTTTAAGTTATTGGTAATTTTTCCAAAAATTTTGCACAAAGCACATTTTAATCAATAAACTGTAAATTTTTCAATTGGGCTCTTTCAAAAACATAAAATCAAATTTATTAATTGGAAATAAGTTCCTTTGAGCTTCTGTTAAATATTCCATAAACATTATTAGCATTTCTTTATCTACAAATAATGTTAAATTTTTTATTAGTAAAATATTTAAAAATAGAAAAAGCAGACCAAATTTTAATCAAAATAGTATTTAAAGTATTGTTTAAAATGCGATCAATTTTTTTTGCTTAAATTATTAACAATTAACCTTGCAGAGTAATTGTGAAAAAAATTAATGCATCCGAGAAAAAGTTACGTAAAATATGTAATTATTGTTTTTGAATCTACTACTTTTTGTATTTGTTTACGTTAATCTAAAAAGTCATTTCAATAAATATGAATAAATCAATTCAATGATTAAACTTTTTCACGGCAACATAAGTAATTATTAATAAATCCATTGAAAAATGTTAAATAATCATGTACTTATTCTATTATAGTAATATAATAGGTATAAATTATTAATTGTATTAAAATTAATAGAGATTTGAATAAAATTATAGTTTTATTAAATCATAATTTTGTATTTTTAGATATACATAATCACTTTAAACACTTTTTTCTCACCTTTTTTTGAATTCAATGAAATTAACAGATCTGAGCCATATATCAGTGATGGTGATCAAGTCAGTATTCTTGTACTATATATTTTTTTAAATCTTTGATTAGAATCAAGCTAGTTCAAATCTGAAAGTTTAAATTCTGACTTTGTCACTAGATGAAAATCTGATGAAAATATGAAAAAAAGTATAATGATTGATGGAATCATCAATATAAAACTTTCAGGTATTATGTTTAATTTTTCAGATCTTATTTAGCATGTAAATCGGTAGAGAGTGAACACTTTTGGTATAAAATTATTCTAGCTAAGATTATTTATGTTTTAAGGGGTACCATCTGTGCAATAAGTTAAAAATGAGATTGTTTTCTTCAAATTACGATTTTCAAATTGACTTGTAGCATAACTCGCACAATTATTAATCAATTGATTGCAAATTTTGACTGTATTTTTAAAACTAAATTCTCTACAGAAATAATATGTAGAAGTTTTACAAAACATTAAAAATATTGTTTGTTATAAACAATTTTGAACAAAAAATTAAGTTTCTTTTCAAGTGTATGGCATTTCTACAAATATTGATATTTTTAAAATCTCGTAGGTCTTTAGTTATTAGAATAAAGATTAAGAAAAAAATTAATTTTCTGTTTACTAAACTATCATTTGCACTTCTTGCTGCAAACCTCAGACAACCTTTTGTCTAAACTCTTTATTGATGAGACTGGAGCGCTTCCGCTTTGTACATAAATAATAATATAAAAAAAATTCATTTTTATTCTTTGAAAAATGATTACCAATATATAAATGGATTTTTGATTTATTTTATCTTAATTTTATCTATCTTAATTTTAATAATTAAACTTAAATATACTAAACAAACCTCTACACAGATGTTGACCCTTAATGAAGATAAATTTAATATCATTTAAAGCATTTAACCATAATTATGTATGTATATGTTGGACATAAATGTAAGTATGTGTATCATCTCGTCTTTGTCAAAATGATGGATAGTTGTCTCGCGGACACCATCGACCAATATCGGTGCAATCAAGAGTTAAATGTTTAAATTAGATTTCCAAATGTTTGTTATTTCATTCATTATTCTTTGATCGCTAAATTCTTTCATTTATTTTAGAATAGCTTCATTGCTAAATAGTTTCATTCATTGCATTGATTTAGTTGTGAAATTAACTACCAACTTTACAAAAAGGTCGTACAATTAATTTCAATTTCAGTATAATTCCAAAAAATAGCAGTAATTTCGAAATAAGTTATAATAATAATAATAAATTTATTAAGTCAGCTAATGAATACAATAAATACAAAACTATATAGTCTTAGAGAACATAAATGGTGAAAGTTCAATAGAGCTGTTTTTCTACAGACACCAGGATTAGAAAAGAGTAATTAGTACTTCAACAGATACTCAGTAAACTTGCATTTGAAGGTGGCCTTGATTTTCGAATGTGTGTTGAAGATACTGCACACGATGTACCGAAACGATCCTTCAAACTTTGCTGTTTTGTGGATAGGAACAGACATTGAATTTGCATTTCAGACATTGAATTTGCATTACTTCGTGAATTCCAGATTGATTCTAAGAATTCCAAGTTAATTTTAGTAATTCTACATCTATTCTAGTAATTTCAGACTAATTTCAACAATTAAATTCAATTCCAGTAATTCTATGTTAATTCTAGTAATTTGTTTTCCTTTATTTTTTATTTATACTTTAAGCTTCAGATAATTTTTCTCATACCCGATTTATTCGCTAACCTGCTTTTTTAGATCTCTATTTTTTCATTTTAATTTTAATAATTTCATTTCAAATCTAGTCTTGAATTTCTATCTAATTCTAAAGCTTTTGGCCCATTGTTCAATTTAAAAAATTTTTTTTAAAGAGTCATCGAGTTATGTATGCAAGTATGTCCATTATTCAGATTGGTAAATGGTTATTGCTAATATAAAAAATTGGGAGATTACGGAAGAGTGACAGGTCAGTGCAGTTTGAGAACTGAACAACGTGAGCAAGCGAGTTGTGAAGTTCCACACGATCTAAATACTAGGAGGTCGAGGCGACAGACCGTTTGAATTACTGAAGAGTATAATTAGCAATCTATTATTAATTTCAAGCAAAATAAATGTATTAAATTTTTCTATCTTCATTAAAAGTTAAATAATAAGTAGCTATATAGTTGCTTTCAGTTAAGTAACTAAAAAATAGTAGTTTGCCGCCATCACACTAATAAGATCATTGTACAGAAGCAAATACGCATAAATTGACATAATTCAATCATAATTTTATACCACTTTTTGTAATTATGGATAAACAAATAAATAATACTAACGCATATTAAATTGAGATTATACAATCATTATTATTACGCTTACATCAAATTTAATTTCGTCAATTTAACAAATAACCATTATCCTTGAGTAAATAGATACCAAGTTTGTCTCGTCTTAGAAAATTGACTGGAGACGTAGTTTAACCGTAAAGGATTAATAAACAAAGTTATTCGAGAAATAACAAACATCCACATCATCAAACAGAGAAAAAGAAAAGGAATGACGAGAAAAATTAAAGACAACCCTGCGACCAGCAAAGCTTTGTTCAAGGTGATTATTATCTTCGTTGCGTGTTTTTGACTCCTCTTTGAGTGGTTTGTCTCTCGCCCGGAATCTCTCCGAAGACAGGTTTTACTCCCGAGGTTTAAGGAAGGTCAGACGATTTTTTTAGAAAAATTTTTTTTTACATCTCTTCGGCTTTGCCATCGGGAAGTTTTGAAAACATTTTCCGTCGTGAAACTTCGTATTTTCAAATTTTCCTTCGGAACGGCACTGCTACTGTCGAGACTTTCCTCGACAGTGAAACTTTATTTTTACATGTTACATGAAATTGAAATAAAATGAGGTACATGTCGCTGGCCCCCCCTAAATCGAATTTTTTATTAAAATTTGTGTCAAACGATTGAGCTTCGTTAGAGCCTCAATGAGCTTCCGTTTCCGTCGTTTGAGCTTCAACGGTCGCGGAGTTATTCGTGAAAACTTTTAGGGGGAGCTGTAGACATGATAGCCCCCTCCCAATTGGAATTTTTGGATAAAATTGGTGTCAAACGTTAGAGCTTCGTTTGAGCTTCAGTGAGCTTCCATTTTCGTCGTTTGAGCCTCAATCGTCGCGGAGTTATTCGCGAAATATTTGGGGGGGGGGGGGGGGGTGCGTGAACATGTTTTTCTATTTTCTGTACTTTTCAACATTTTTGAGTAATTTTGGTGCCAATCGATAAAGATTCGTTTGAGCTTTAATGGGCTTTTATAATTTATTTTATTTATTTACGGTATACCAATTTCATTATGACAAAAGAAAAAAAAAATACAAAATAGTCGAAAAATCAGGCAATGTGTCTACCGTTCTTACCTTAATTGTGTTGGTCGTTTAGTTTTTAAAACTTTTATGCAAATCGCAAGAATTTTAACTTTTACAAAATATTTTCTTTACAATATTACAATAACTTAACAATTGTTCTCCATTAGAAACTTCTTATATTTGTCGTAGGATGAGTGAAATAAGTCGAAATGGTCTTCATCATTCGAGATGTTGACTAGCCGGCACATTCTTGATAAAGGGCTATTTATCCCGTAGCTTGATGAATGGAAGTTAATTCGTAGTAGTCTTGCGTGTCTAGTAGAATAGATTGGGACATTTAATTGTATTTGCGATAAAAGAAATTTGCAATCGATTTTGCCACTCATCAAGCGATGAACAAAACATAGATCGGCGACCACTCTTCTATGTTGTAGTGATTTGAAGTTGGCTTCGAGAAGACTTGAGGCGTACGAAAAATCTTCAGATGCATGTCCAAGCTTGAAATTATAGAATCTTAAAAACTTGCGTTCAACAGATTCCAGTCTAGTAGTATGGACTTGGTAGTAAGGCGACCATACAGGTGAGGCGTATTCTAATTGAGGTCTAACGAGTGAAAAATATAATAATTTCACTGTATTAGCCGAGAAAATACTGCCCTGTCTACGGATAAAGCCAATGGTACGAAGTGCCTTGTTGGAAATTCTTTCAATGTGATGTTTGAAAGTTAAACCTTTGTCAAGTCGTACCCCTAAATCATCAATTACATCGACTCGTGCTAGCTTATCGCCACCTATATAATAATCAACCGGTATTAAGGCATGTTTAGTGTAAGAAATTACCGAGCATTTTTTTAAATTCAAGGCTAAATTATTAGCAACGCACCAGTTGTGGAAATTGTCAAGATCTGCTTGAAGTAACCTACAGTCCGTATCAGAAACAATCGATTTAAAAATTTTAAAATTGTCGGCAAACAATAGAAATGGACAATGCTTTATGTATTGACCGACCGATATCGTTTATAAATAACAGAAAGAGGATGGGACCACTATGAGACCCTTGTGGAACCCCGGATGAAACCAATATATCCTTAGAGTGATTATTATGAATTCGAACCTTCTGTTTTCTGTTTGTGAGATAACTAGCCAGCCAGTTGACTATAGATGGTCCAAAATCCAGCGAAGAGATTTTTGATAGAAGAGCCGAATAAGAAACACGATCAAATGCCTTTGAAAAGTCCGTGTAAACGGCGTCGACATGCTTATGATCTTCAAATGAATCTATAATTTGAGTAACGAATGTTAAGAGATTAGTAGTTGTTGATCGGCCAGGAAAAAAACCATGCTGATTGTCCACTATATAGTTTTTACTAGCATGCATGAGTTGGGTTGCAACTAATTTATCTAGCATTTTAGGTAATGACGACTGAATTGCAATTCCCCTATAATTACTAATGTCACACCGATCACCCTTTTTGAAAATAGGTGTTATAAAACTTTCCTTCCAGATGATGGGAAATATGCCAGTAGATAATGAAAATTTAAAAATATTATAAATAGGAACTGACAGAGAAAACTGACACCTCTTTAAAAAATATGAGGGAATAAACTGTCTGGGAGTTCTTTAATTGAATTGAATACGTCACTAATAGAGATCAAAAACAAACTACAATCGATAAGATTAGATGCTTCATAACTGTATATAGCGCCACAATCGCTGCAATAATTCTCAGAGAATTGTTTAGCAAATAGATCAACGCAGTCTTGTCCTGAATTACAAATTTCATCACCAAGATACATACGTGCAGGATAACCTCTAACTTTCTTACGGTCATCGATATATTTCCAGAAGAACTTGGGATCAGTAATTATGGTTTCCTCAGTTTTGATAATATAGTCTTGATAAAGTGTACAGCTTAGTTGTTTAGCTTGTTCTCGAAGGTAACAGAATCTATCATAGTCTAGTGTATTACGTGTCCTCTTAAATGATTTGTGCGATATTTTTTTATTTCTTATTAGGTTAATTAGTTCACTGGAAAACCAAGCTGGGTATTTAGATGTAAAAACCCTCTTGCGAGGCACCAGAGCATGGATAATTGACCACAGAATACTGTAAAATTTTTCAACAGCAGTATCGACGTTTGCTGAAATCAAGAGAGCCGACTAATCGACATTCAATAAACGATTGTTTATCGAGAAAAAGTCTGCTGACTTGAAATCAAAGACAACATCATCGTATTTCATAGTCGACTGAAAAACATCAACATTCGGTACACTTATTGTGTATGCCATATGGTGCATAGATATCTTAGTCAAAATATTATCGGATGCCTGAACGATGGCATTATCAATGTTTGTGAAGACTAAATCCAACATTACACTCCTACTGTTAGGTATTTTGTTTCGTTGCTCGAGATTATGCAGTACCATGCAGTCGGTGATAGATTGAACTTTTCCACACGAATTGTGTTTGGATATGGTATCAGTATTTTCGTTAAACCAATTACCATGAGGTAGATTGAAGTCCCCACAAATTGCTAACTTCGAATGAGGGGAGTGATTCACAATATTATCAACGATGCCACAAAATTCTTCGAAAACACAAACGTTAGAATCGGGAGGTAGATACACAGCTCCAATAATAGTATCACCAATTTGAACAAAGATATTCTCAATAGTATTGGTCGACACAATATGAAAACATTTTAAATCTTTACGCACAGCCACAAGTACACCACCACCCCTTACTTTAAAGCTTGAGTTAATGGATCTATCGCAACGAAAAATATTATAGTCAAAGAAGTTAAGTTCGCTTGACAATATATTGTCATCCAAAAACGTTTCTATTAAGATAATGATGTCGTATGTGCAGCAGTTGACATTGTTGCTAATATCATTCAATTTAGTTCTGATGCCACCACAATTTTGCAGGTAAATTCTCAATTTTTTATGATTATTATTCTCAATGTTACTCGGAGCACAATACGTATGATCAGCAGGTAGGAAATCATTACTATTGATGTTGGGAAAAGCCTCCTTTTGGACCTCGAAAAAAATCAATCATTATAATGTAATTTTTTTTAAAGTTATTGGTGTTTTAAATTTTGTTCACCTCCGAGCAACTTGCGCGTGAAAACCTTTAATTTTAATTTCGTAAACAACTTTTTATTGAGTTTGTAAAGAAACGAATTAAACTCCGAAAGTAAGTTTTGAGGAAAATATATTTTATTAATAAAAGTTACAAATTAAATAATCTTTAAATAATCTTGGAATAAACAAGTTAATTAAACGTTTTATAATAATGTTTTTATTGAGCTTTCGGCGTTGGTACACGTCTTCGTCAGAATAATTTAATCTAATGAAATAAAATATATTAAATTACATTATATTAAATTATTCTGACGAAGACGTGTACCAACGCCGAAAGCTCAATAAAAACATTATTATAAAACGTTTAATTAACTTGTTTATTCCAAGATTATTTAATTATATTTCACAAGTTAAAAAATTAATTTATTAAAAGTTACAAATAGTAAATAATAAATTAATAATATAATAAATAATAAAACTGTTAATAACAAAACTTTATATGCTATATATAAGAAATAAAACATTTGGTAATAAATTACCATTTATAAATTAAAAAATCAATAATTTCATCATCATTTTTGACATCGATTTCGTCTTCTTTGTTGAACATTTTTTTAGTATTTATTTTTAATAGTAGTTTATATTTAGAACTATGTATTTAAACCAAGAATTTGCTGTACACTCGCAACAGCAAGATAAACCTGCCTCAAAAGGAATGTTATTTGAAATGTGTAGCCCATCAATTTCTTCCACATCTGGGTCATTAATAACACCATTTCATTTTTGTCCTGTTGTGCCTGCAGATGACAGCGATTCACATGATTTTCCTGATTCCCAGACTCTCCAAGAGGATAAGGTAACGTGTATGTTTTGCGATAAAACTTTTGCAGAAGATAACCACGGTGAAATTTCGATCAGGTGCCTCATGTGCAATTTGTGGGCACATAACGAGTGCGCTGGAAGCGAAAAATAATAATAATATAATAAATAATAAAAATAATAATCAACATAAGTTGATTTATTTAGATTTTAGATATATTTTGTTTAATTTAGATTATTAAGACCAACAAAATTGTTTGCCACTCCGTATTTTATATTTATTACACATTTCTATGGGTAGCCCATATTTAGGGTCAAGTTTTAATCGACACAAATTTGCACCTTCTCACTGTTTACAAAATAATGAACTTATTTGTTTTTTAATCAACGTGAAATTATGACACGTTGTAACTAACTAATATAGCTATAGTCGGGTACGTTTGGTATTGATATTGAATGTGTGATTTTTTTTACACGTAAAAACATAATACTGCCCTAAAAAGGTAAAAGGCAGTGAGTGACCAACATATGAAATTGAGTAAATCAAGTTTAACTAAAAATGTCTGGACCGTGCACAGATAATAAGTTATAGAGCCGAAAACATTGTGCAAACATGTTCTAAAGACAATAAATATATTTTTTAATGTTTTTTATTTATAGGAACATAGGCAGATACTGCCCTTTCTCTTAGATCTTAAATGTAAATTATGTTTGATAATATATAATTAAGAGCAGTAACAGTCATTACACAAATACTGCCTTCTGCCTAAACATAGCATACTAAAAAATCACATACTGATGTTTTGACTTATCAATCTACCCAGGACGGAAGTGTGTTATTCATCTAGAGATCGGTTTAAAAGCTGCAGCTCTTACTGCTTTCATCGTTTTCAGTATCAACTCAATTTGTCAACAAATGTCACTTTCTGCCTTTTACCTTTTTAGGGCAGAATAGGTAGCCCATATTTGCCCATATTTGAATATTATTAATTATGGTATTAGAGCCACTTCCATTGTGTGTTTAAAGTTTGAGAAGTTTTAATTGTGTAGTTTTGCGAAATTAATTCCAACGAGCCCCTATATATTGATATAAATAGTGATAACAGACACTTACAGTTACTCTAAATATAAAATACCCCCGGTGAAAAAATTGTTCGGCAGGTGTCTTTAAACTAACCTCAAAATGTAATAATGGTAATAAACCCACATATTATGCAGCACAGTCAACAAGCAGTAGAACCGCAGCCAAATTATGAGACACAAATGGTGAATCATCATCCACAACAGATGCAAATCCCGGTCCCACACAGCTTAACATACTACAATCAACAAATATTGGAAAACCCACAAGTAGGTCAACCTCAACTTGTTCCATCTTATCAATATGTCCCTACAGGAAATTCCAACTTTCCACCACTGCCCATACCGGAAGGAAGTGGTTGGAAAACTGTAGAAAATAGGAAACGTATTAGAAGTCCGGAAAAGAATAATATAATCTATAAACAGGCAAAGATGAGTGACTACTGGTTGAACTCAAACCCAATTCAGGTAAAGAATAGATTTCTCGCACTACCGCGGGATAACAGTACCGACAAGGATAACACGGAAACAGGTGAACAGAATGTAATCAGCAGCGAATCAAAACCGCCACCCGTCTTTGTGGAAGGTGTGGGCGACATAAATCCACTTATCGTAGAACTCGAAAAAGTGGCAAAAGATGGCTACACTCTAAAATCCGTCAATAATGACCTAGTTAAAATACAGCCAAACAGTAGTCAAAACTACACTGACATCATTAAAGCACTAAAGGAAAAAGAAACTGATTTTCACACATATAAACCCAAACAGGAAAGATGTTTTCGAGTTGTGCTGAAGGGACTACACTCATCAGCAGATACGGAAATTCTTAAGAAGGAGCTCTCTGAATTAGGACACATAGTTGATAGTGTAAGTAATATTAAGAATAGAATTACCAGGAACCCACTGTCAATGTTTTATATCAACATTAAAACAAAAGAGAATAATAAAGAAATATATCAGATCACACGCCTTATGAATTCTATCGTAAAATTCGAAGCTCTACACACTAAGAGAGAGATACCGCAATGTGCAAAATGCCAGAGATTTGGGCACACCAAAAATTATTGTAATAAACCTCCAAGATGCGTTAAATGTACAGGTAATCACTCGACAGACAAATGCGCAAGAAAGGTAAAAGACACTGAGGTCAAATGTGTTAATTGTGGTGATGCTCATCCTGCAAACTATAGAGGATGCTTAGTGCACAAACAGTTACAGCAGCGATTATATCCTGCCTTGAGAGAAAGAACACACATAAATCAAAATAACACCCAACAACCAATAACTCCTCAAATGGTGCAGGCAGGAATATCGTATGCGCAACAAACATGCCAAGCCAAACAAGATCAATATATTAATTACTCCAGCCACATGCAAAAAGACATCCCAATACAACAACCAAATGACATCACTGAGCTCAAAACTATGATGAAACAACTAATGGAACAAATGGGAACAATGATAAGCCTACTGTCAACTCTAGTCAGTAAAATGGCTTAATGGCTGGAACACTCAAATTAGCAATATGGAACGCAAACGGCTTGTGTCAACATGCACAAGAAGTTAAGCTATTTCTTGAAACGCATAAAGTAGATGCGATGCTAATATCGGAAAGCCATTTTACCTCAAAAAGCCACATAAAAATTCCTAACTATACCCTATATAACACTAACCATCCAGATGGAAAAGCTCATGGAGGGGCAGCTATAATAATTAGAAGTAATCTTAAACATTATGAACTTAATAAATTCCAATATGATTATCTCCAAGCGACTAACATAGTTGTTGAAGACCGATTAGGAAAAATAACTATCTCAGCAATATATTGCCCTCCAAAACATAACAACAAAAGAGAACACTACCAAGCATTCTTCAACACACTTGGAAACAGGTTTGTTGCCGGGGGTGACTACAACGCAAAGCACCGACATTGGGGTTCAAGACTTACTAACACAAAAGGGAGAGAACTATTTGCAACAATGAAAAATAATAATATGACAAGTTTATCAACAGGACAACCAACTTACTGGCCAAGTGACTTAAATAAAATCCCAGATGTGATTGATTTTTGTGTTACAAAAGGCATAAATATAAAACAATTCAAGATAGAATCTTCACTAGACTTGTCATCGGATCATACTCCCATTCTATTAACAGTATATTCTCAAATCCTCTGCAAACAGAAACAACCCTCACTATATAGTAAAAATACTAACTGGGAGGTCTTCAAAGCAGCATTGGACGAACACATACATCTGGAGGTGGCCCTAAAAACACACGAAAACGTGGAAACTGCTGTCGAACATCTAACAAAAGTAATTCAGAATGCGGCTTGGTTTGCTACCCCTGACTCAAATTCAACTATTATTAACGCATCTACTCCAATAGCAGTCGAACAAAAAATTGCAGAAAAGCGGAAAGCTCGCAAACAGTGGCAAATTACTAGATCACGGGAAGACAAGAAGAAATATAACAAAATAGGTAGGGAACTTAAGGCGTTACTTCTTAGCCACAAAAATAAATCATTTTATGAATACATTGGTAACTTGTCGGCAACAAAAGCAAACGATTACTCGCTATGGAAAGCTACAAAAAATATTAAAAGACCGCAACAATTTGTACCACCTATTAGAAACGAAAATGGAGAATGGGCTAAAAGCGATAAAGATAAAGCTTATGTTTTTGCGAAACATCTCTCACAGGTATTCAAACCATTCCCTTCCACCCTTACAACTGAAGAAACTTCTGAAATTCATCAATACTTAGAAGCACCATTCCAAATGGACCTGCCTATTCAAGCTTTCAAAGTCAGAGAAGTTGACAGAGTCATTCAAAAAGAAATTAATCCAAAGAAGGCACCTGGGTTTGACCTAATAACCGGTAAGGTATTGCAACAACTCACACCTAAATGTATGAAATTTCTAACTTTCATTTACAATGCTGTCATACGATTGAAATACTTCCCCAACCAATGGAAGGTCGCTCAAGTTATCCTTATCCCAAAGCCAGGTAAGAAGTTGGAAGAAGCATCATCATATCGACCAATTAGTTTACTGCCAATTCTTTCAAAAATACTCGAGAAGCTTATCGTTAAACGTCTCAAACCGATACTGGAAGAAAGGAAACTAATTCCAAACCACCAGTTTGGCTTCAGAGGTCAACATGCTACTATTGAGCAAGTACACCGAATAACCAAAAAGATCAATGACGACTTGGAAAATAAAAGATATTGCTCCGCAGCGTTCCTCGACATTAGCCAGGCCTTTGATAAGGTGTGGCACGAGGGATTGTGTTACAAATTAAAGAAATGCCTACCGTATCACTTCTACCAAATCTTGAAATCGTACTTAAGCAGCAGACATTTTTTAGTGAAATACGAGGAAGAATATACAGATCTCCATCCAATGAGTTCCGGAGTACCACAAGGCAGTGTATTAGGGCCATTACTATACTTACTCTACACTGCAGATTTACCAACAACAAAACTAACAACAACAGCTACGTTCGCGGATGATACAGCGGTACTTGCGTCACACATCGATCCTAGGATTGCTACCAAAAACCTTCAAGACAATTTAAATAAGATGGAAGACTGGCTCCGCAAATGGAGAATCAAAGCTAATGAGACCAAATCTACCCATGTGACGTTCACAATGAGAAGGGAGACCTGTCCACCTGTGAAGTTGAACAACTGCACCTTACCACAAGCCGATGATGCCAAATATCTCGGTATGCACATAGACCGAAGGCTTACATGGAAAAAACATATTTTCATGAAGCGCAAACAACTTGGAATGAAGCTAAGCCAAATGTACTGGTTGGTGGGAAAAAGCTCTCAGTTATCTCTTGAGAACAAACTTTTAATTTACAAATCCATAATAACACCGATATGGACATATGGTATCCAACTATGGGGGACTGCTAGTACCTCTAACATTGAAATCATTCAAAGATTCCAGAACAAATTTCTGAGAACAATTGTCAACGCTTCTTGGTATGTGCCAGGCTATGTAATCCAACAAGATCTACAAGTAAAATCGGTCCATGAAGAAATTCAATCATTTCATAAAAGATATGCAAATAGATTAGAAGATCATCCCAACAAATTAGCCAGTAAATTGATGGATACTACCAACGAAGTAAGAAGACTAAGAAGATTCAAACCTAGTGACCTACTTACTCGATTCTCGACACAAATTTAGTATTCAATAAATTGAAAAGTACCAGTAGGATTCATAACTACATTTAGTGTATATTTATTAAGGAAACATTTAATGAAGTGTTTTCAGCATGACATGTAATTTAATCATCACATTTACTTATTGTTTGGAATTGAACAGATTGTAAATATTAATTGAGTTAAAATAAAAAAAAAAAAAAAAAAAAAAAATATTTGCTTCCTTTCCTCTAATATTTGTTCAAAAACTATTTAAATGAATGATATAGTTTGTTACATACTGTTAACATTATGTTTCGAATTTCGGATTCTCATCAGACAAACTTGGAAAAATTATTAAATTGATGGAGAACTTATATGTCATCATGTGCATACAGTACAACCAATTTCAGGAATCACGATTGATGTCTATCCATTTTAAGACGACAAAATTACAATATGGCTAAACCAAACAAATAATTAAAAATGATTAACCTGGGTACTAAAAATAATTTATGAATACCAATTAATTCTAGAAAAAGAACCTAAAAAATTAATTTTTTAAGCGGATACTGTGGTAGTTTTCAAATTAATTATAGTTCGAAAATTATTATTACATCAGACAAAATTAAAAAAAAAGAAAAGAAAACATTAGAAACCAAAAACGATGAACACCGTGACGTCAAATTCCTTCGAAATATTTCGTATAATAGCATCTGTCAAAAACAACACTGAGATGTGAATAAGTCATGTGAAGGAATTTTCTTCATGAAATATATTTACAATATATAGTAATGCTAAAAATATTTCTCTCTAGAAAATCCTCATGAGATTAAGTGAAGTTAGATACGAGCACAGCTCGTGTTCTCCGCGAATTCTACTTACCAACAATAAAATAAATTTTATTGGCGAATATTGTTGACAAGGCAAAGCTGAGCAAATACATATTTGAAGTGGTAGATAATCTTTAATTTTGTTTAGAAAAGGTAGAATCAAAATTTGTCAAATGTAATAAAATAATATATGTTATATTTTATTGATTACTTTCTGCCGTAAGGTAAAATATGAATATAAATTTCAGCCACGCGTTATGTTTATGTTAGGATATATAATTTTGACTTTTGTATTTAAAATTGATACTGAAAAAGCAAAATTTTATTTAAAATAATACTTTTTTACATTTTATGCTATGCGTAGTCTATATTTTCTTAGTCTACACTTTTTTCTGAAAAAAATTAACCCCGACAGTGGTTGATTTATAGGAAAATTAAAGCATAGACATTCTGCTAAAATTGGTTTTTAATATATAGGATAATAGTGATGACACGCTTGCAAATATTAATGAATATTATGGCTAACTTTATGAATCAAATCATAAATTCACTGAAGAAAAAGAATAATGATAAACAAAACAAGAAGACTGACTTTATATTAAATAATGAAGACAAGCAGGATTTATCTTTCAGAATTCATTGTCACTGAAATATATTTTTATTCAGAAAACCAGGATGAGCTGGATAGTTTCCTACTATAATATAACTGTTCTGGTAATAATATACTAATTTCATTTTATTTCAAAATTGCTTCGCGAAAGCAATAATTGCTTTTCTGTTCTTGAAGGTGCATGTCGCCACTAAACTTACCACAAAAATTCAAACATTGGTTTGTAATAAAACAATAATTATATTTTAGTGGACTCAATCAAACATAGACGACATTAGTAATTTTAACTGTAGTTATTGAAGCATCATTTTATTTACTATTCATATAGTGTAATTAATAAAAAAATACAAAAACCAAATGATCGAATAAATTGTTTTGTTTTATTTTGTTTTGTTTTACTTTATTTATTACTTAAAAAAGAAAACTAATAATAAGATCTCCAAGTTGTTTAAATTTGGCAAACAAAATTTAATTAAAAATAGTGTATCGAGTGAGTGTATAAATTAAATGGCTTTGACGATGTCTTAAATACGAAAATATTTGAAAATACTTGAATATAATTTTAGTAAAAACTTAAAATAAATAATATTTGAAATACTGTGTTAGTAATATTGGTTGCAGAAGTGAATGTTTTATAAAAGTTTTGCAGAGTTGTAGTATTAAGCTGCCATCTATGAATAATTCATGGAAGTTCTGTTTAAAATTTGTTAGGGGCCCCTCTAGGGGACCATAGCAACGTTATCTCTTATATCAAACAAAAATCATCTGTTTATAATATTTTATTACTGTCTTCTCTATTTCTTTAGAGAGGCCGTGCACAATACTTTTATATCATCATAATTTTGATTTACCATTTTAGCCCTTTCGACAGTTTTTACTTCGCAAAATCAATAGTTTGGCTTTCATCAAGTTTTGAAAAAATTGCACTTTATAACTTCAGTTAGTTTTTTTAAATTTTAGAAAAGTTGACTTTTTGCACCTAACAGGCTTGTTGAAAAAATCGAAGGCACGACTGTTTGATTTACAGTCATTGACGCTAATCACTGCACCATCCTGCTGAGCCTTGTCTAATTTAGCAAACCAGAGATTTCTTATTTGAAAATAGACGTTGATGGGGTTTAGGCTATAGGATACTTTTTTAATAACTCTAGTTTAATCGTTACGAAACATTAAAATTTTTTTTAATTGTTCTCAAAATTTTTAACAATTTTATTTCAACGTTAATTATATTTGAACTATTCTATGCCATTTAGAGCTTTCCAAGCTATTATACAAAAACAAATAGATAATATCAATAAAGAGCAACTTTAAAGATTATAAAATCTATTTCCTTCAATATTAAAAAGAAAACTTTTTAATTTATTTTCTGTAGCTCTCTATTATTTCGGTATTACGCCAGTCAAGTTCTTAAGCTTCATTAAACGGAAAGAAAATCAATTGTCAAATAGAATCAAGACTCCTAAAGCCTTTTTCTCCTAGGTACTAGTCTACTAGTGCACGAAGCAGGAAGAATTTATATTAAAGAGCAGCAAATACCAACCCTTATCAAAGTCATGCATGGAAACTCTTTTTAAAACATTAAAAAAGTAACAAAAAACTACCAAGCTTAATTTTAAAAATTTTGTTTTTTTTTCAAATAAAATACCAAAGTTATTGATATTCAGAGCTAATATCTAAAGCTACAGGTTTAGAAGCTCGGAAATTAATTTAAGTTAATGTGTGAACCAAAAAATTACAAAACACCTAATTTATCAGTTTCAAAACAACTAAAATTCAATTTTCAAAAGTTACAGCGTATCGTTTTGAAAAATGATATCTAATTTGTTAATTGTAGCAGTTTTTTATAAATGCCTCATAAATAACTCAAACCTGCGAAGGTCGTATACTTGCTGGAAAATTATTCATAATGCTAAGGTTCTTCGAAAGATACCGCAAAGACCTCAATTATTTATTAAAAGTGTGTTTAATATTTGTTATTATAGAAAAATAAATTACTGTCATTTATTAGATTTTCAAAAGGTTATAAGCTGAGCAGACGCGAGGAACGACGTTTCGGTTTTTCATCTAATTTTTATGAAAAATAGCTTAAACAGGCGGTCACTTAAAAATTAAAAAAACTTAAGTAGTGGTAGAAAAGGTTGATGAATTTATGAGACAGGTTCAAGATTTAGCTTTAAAATTTAATCAGGGGCGTAGATCGAGTATTTAGGTAACACCATTCTGATTAATTATTAATATTACACCTAGCTGAAAATAAGCGAGCTTAATAGGTTTTTGAGAACGATAAATTAAGAGGGCAAATTAACAAGAGTACAAGTTCGCCTTATTTGATTTGCATACTAATTAATCTTAAAGGTAATTTGACAATTATTTTGAGTTCAAATTGAAATTAATTTACAAACTTTCTTTGGATTCCCATTGGTAGTTGTTACTCCGATACTGAGTTTTGCAGGTAAGATTTGCTTTTCAAGTTTGGTTTAATTTTCAAAATTATATAATAATTATGTTATAGTGATTAATATACAATTTAGCATATTTTTTGTCACCATATACCTATCTACCAAAAAATAATAAATAAAATGACACAACCAGTCGTTGAAGGGAATAGCGAAAAGAGCTCAAATCCAAAATTAAAAAGTGGCTGATAATTTACCACGATCATATCGGTTTTAATTTTATTTGGTTAAAGTAGCATATTTAACTAACTACAAAATTTTTCTTGTAGGATTATTTGAATTAAATGAATTTGAATAAAAATCTGTAATATCTGGATTGCGGTAACAAAAATAAAATTGCAAGCTTGCATTCGTTTTGAAAATAATACTCACTGAAATCCCATTAAATACTTTTGTTAAGCCAACCATTTTAATCGCACAGTTGGGCTGTAGACTTTCTTAATAATACTATACAGATTAAAGAGAATTGGTGTATTTAACAACTACAAGTAGGCAAATAAATTTTTATTGCATAATTAATGTGTATATGCAATTAGCATTTTCCACCTTCCTGCTTTTTATATTCTGTTCCGCCACTGACTTAATACTTATAATTCAAATGACAGAGAATAATGAGGGTAACTTAACAAATGCGTTCGGTGATTTAACTTAAATTAAATCAATGTACGTAATTATAGGTACCTGTAGAGATGCTCTTGCTCATATAGCTGAAAAAAAGAAACTAACCGTCAGAGTGTTAAAAATTTGAGTTTCCAAGAAATAAATTAACATTTAATTAAATACACATAATAAGCACTTTTAGGAAATGTGTCACTGAAAATTAGGTGAGTCAAAAGTAAAAATATTTGATGTTTTTAGACTTCTGTGTATGGTAGGAGTCGAAAACTGTCAAAAATTGATGTCTGTGCACGTAACACATTTTTAAGACTATTTTAACTATAAATGGTCTAATCCTTACAAAGTTGTGACACTTCATTTAACTCCCAGCTTAATCCCTTTTGCAAAAACCTAGTTTACTTATTTCTGTGACGGCTCAATTTCAGTCAAATGATTTTGAAAAGATTTTTAATAGACTTACTTTCTGGGTACTTAATTATTTGTTTTTGTCACCACACCATATTTGGAAGTTTTTTTAGAATTTAGAGAGAAAAGTTTCATTATTACTCTCGACATGTTGTTTAAAATATTTCAAGTCATTGAATTTGGTTTTGTGTGAAGCTCGGCTCTATATCGGAGTTATAACTTTACCAAATAGGAAATAGGACAAGAGCAAATAACATAGTTTCCGTTCACGAAATGGTTCAAATTCGTCACACGCAGTTAGCTACTGACTGTATTGCTTTTATATGTTTGATTTATATTAAATTCGTCCTGTAAAAACTGGGGAACTAACAAAGGGGTTGTTATTAACATAAATTACTAAACGTTTCTTTAAATACTTGTGATATATTATTATGATTATTATTAGCGATATCGATTCTGGTACTATTAGTGTATCTCATTTTTATGTATAAATGATGGTGAGAAAATGCGAGTGAAATGATGTTCATTTTTAGATAGTCTAAAATATTACCTATAAAAGTCAATAATTTTAGACCAGTAAATGTAACGTATAAGTTAATTTTAAATCAGCAAATACCTGGCGAATTCAGTATTTCAAATTAGGTAATTTGTTTCTCATTAAGAAAGATTGTGCTTTAGTTTCTCTTATACTATAATTACCAAATTATTTATTGACATTAAATTTAGTGTTTTGAGTATTACGGGGTTAAAATAGCAAGCTCGGTAAATTAAATTTAAAATTAATTGAATTTAATATTCTTAGATTTTATTTGTATATAGCTCTTAATGTTCGTATAAGTTAGCTGAACTTCGATTGCAGAAACTCCGGATCCGATTAAATACATTTATTTTCTAGAAAATACATCAATTAAGATTAATAAAAATTTTTAACAATACTCGTAAATAGAAAAAATATCGGCAACAATCTTACATTAAAGTAACTGAAACTAGTGGTTGTTATCGAGATTTGAGAACGATAAAATATCACACTGTAAATAGTGAAGAACTTAAATAGTCCAATTTGATTGTTCAACCATTGAATAATTCAACAAAATTATTTATGTGCAAATAACCTAACGCGTCGATAGTTCCAAATCAAATCATATTTCAAATCATAAAAGTTTTTGCAAGAAGGAAAAGAGTTTATATTTGTTATAATTTTTAAACTTTCTGGTAAAATAGCGATAAAAAATTTAATATTTGATAAAAGAATTCAAAAAACTTTAAGAGGAAATTTCATCTCTTAGGATTATTTTTAGGTGGAAATATCTCAGTATCAATCTTGTAGCCAGTGTTCTTTAAACAAATTATTTTTAGCCTCATGTCGATGGGATAAATAAGCTCTAAGATATTTCAGTTTTTGCAAACCATGGCTGCCAATGAAAACAAATAGCAGTGCACTTTTTATTATAGTTATTTTGAACTAAATACCAACATGTTAGGCTGATTATATGCAAAAATCAAATTATTTTAATATTTTTATTATTGTAAATAGTGTCCTTAGTTTAAAAAAATTAGCCTATTTCATAAACTAAATTTTTGTTAGAAATGAAATAAATCGTAATTTAATATAACATGGTTTTTCATGAAATTATTAAATTACAGATTTGAATCTCAATACAGTCGCTATTATAGCCGGTCTATTATGCTTTACATTCAGCGATCAAAACCATACAAACATACAATTTTATAATTGTTTCAATTAGCAATATTATATTAGTAAGTATTGTGAGGCAGAAATCATTTTTAAAAAATATGTATAATATCAAAAAATGCTAGGCTATAAACCTAATTAAAAAAGATGTATAATAAATGTGCAAATATTATTTGACAAAAGTTTTGAGACGTTCCAGACTTCTAGAAATTATAGATAATATAACCTATAAAAAATAGATGCTTTTGTAAAAGCAAATCCAGACAAAGTTTATAGGAGGACTACAATAGTAGATTATATAACCAGGGCGCTATGAAACTCACTGATCGCAAATCGCACACGAGTGAGTAACGAGCAGATAACGTTATTATCTTTATCAGCTCCTGAAAAATTAAATAAATTGAAGATGAATTATAAAAATAATTTCAGATAGCATTAAAATTTAAGGGAAAAGTTAAAAATGACCAATGAAAATCTAAACAGTCAAGGTTAGATTAAATTTTATTGTGAAATCGGACGTGTAAGATTTGAATAAAATTGTAAGAAAACAATTTAAATATCGGTTGAAAAAAACGTGTCCTTAGCCAAGCCTTGTTGGTAATGCAATACACATAGATAAATAGGAAATCAATTACCGAGTTTACAGTCGACATAATATTAGGTTATTGCAGAAATAATATTGTATGTATACCTCGAAGTGAATTTGTTCTTGGTTCTATTAAAAAAACAAACCAAACAAAATTATCAAAGTTCCAAATGTTCATCGTAATGTTTATATTAATTGTGAATATTTTATAAAATATAAAATAATAATACTGTAATTACTTCTATTTGAAAAACTCTTCATTACTGGGCTACAGCTCTAAAAAAACTTGCTAGCGATTACTTTGCAATACAGTTGTGAGTGCAGTAACGAGTAATTTTTGATTCTAGGTCAGTAATATACTATTATCTGCTTCTGTCGGCTAATGACGAACCTCCTGTCAACTTTGGCTATAAGTAAGGTATAACTGACCTTATCCTTATAATATTTATTTTACTTTCTGACGATCTAATATGCCCAAGCAAATGTACTTAATATTAAATGTAATGTAATATCTCCGAATCTCCGATCTTAATACAATAGACGTCTCCGGTTTTGTTATAAATAACTTGAACCTCTTTAATTGTTTGCGTGCAACCCTCAACGTTACTTGAAAGCAACTTTAACCATCAAAAGCCTGGTGGTATGGTTTGTGTGGAATTTACAAGTGCTGGGTTATTTAATTATCTCACTTTCAAGTTCGGTAAATTTAATAAAAAATTTAAATTAATTGAAAAAAATTTAAAGAAGTATTATTAATACGAAATTAAAATTTATCAGGTTAGAAATGGGAAAATACATTATAGTAATATTGCAATAGGTCGAATGTTCTTCCATGAATTCGAAAAATGATATTTGGGCATAATCAATTTGTATTTAAATTATCGGAATAGTATATTTTCGGAAAACCAAAAATATAGTTTGGCAAATTTTTTACGGTAAAAGTGGGATTGGGTTTTAGTTTGAGAACTATTGTTTGTTTAAATATCAGGAAATTACAGATTCAAATCTATAGATTGCGTAATATAATGACAATTTTAAGCTGGAAATTAATACTATAAATAATTCTTATTTAGTTTCGAGAGAAAAATTATCGTATTGTCATGTTTTATTAGTCAAAATCAAATTATGCAATGATGGTTTGTTTTTACATATTATTTTTTTGTTTTACTAATTGATGATTCTAATACATATTAGCTTTTTGTCCATTAAATATTAGGTATAATAATTGTATTGTGGGGTTAAATTTCATTTTTGAACTTTCATTCTAGTATCAATACAAATATTTTCATTTACAGATCTTATTTGTATTCTTTTTAATTGTAAATGTAAACAAACAGAAGCTTTTCAGGTTTCATAATAAGTACACGAAAACAATTATAGACAAAGATTTGATTTTATTTTAAAGCTCAATTTTTCCATCTTCAGCACGATTTGCATTGCATCATTGAAATAACAAGGATGCTTTTATATCCTCAACTACGAGCAGAAGGTAGGTACCTAACTGCTGAAAATTATATTTTGAATAATTTATGTATAAATGGTAATCCAAAATCTGAACACGACCCACTCAAATTTTATAAATTAATTCATAGTTTAATAAACTGCCTGTGGTTATAATTTATTTGCATATAATATTAAAATTTACTTATATACACTAGTAGATAATAATAGTTGTAGTATATCATTAATGTAAATAATGCTTTCGTTATTACCTATGACATTTTCATTTGCTAGGCTGTAAGCGTAGTCGTAGTATTACAAATAATTATTGGAAGGAGGGGAAACAGGGGCACACGTTATCAGATTTTTGTACAATTTAAATATGTTTTGTCTATCTGCGTCTGTTGCAAAATTATTATAATTAAAGTGATAGTGTAAAAATTTCAAGTTACAATTATTTTGCAATGGTCTGAAAATAATTAGTGTGATCAACTGATTTCGTAGTTTTCTTCATATTTTTCTATGCAATATCATATTTTACAAAAAATATACTTATCCCTTTATATTGAGATGTAATTTTCTAATTTAAATTAATTTTTTCAAATAATCCAACTCGATATAATTCGTTAAATTTTAATTTAATATAATATAAAAATGGTAACGTTAATTTGTAGTTCCCTTTCATATATTTTTATAAAATTTTACCCATCCAAACAACTTTTTATAAATCTTAATAAAACCAATTATTATAAATATCTTCATAAACTCATACAGAATTATACAAATTAAAATTACAAAATAATAACAAATTTTCAAACAAAATAACAAAATAATCACAGAGGCGGTAATATCATTTTAAAACACGACAATATATTATATTAGTACTAAAACTAAAAAGTAGAAAAATGAAAAGTGAAAAAGTAATAAGTAACATTTTTCTAAAAATTAAACTTATCTGGATTAGTATTGAGAAATTGTGTCACTCGCACCCACACCATAATAAGAGTCCCGACGTGGCAGTAACAACAAAAATATGGAATTCATAAATTGTTCAAAACTTTAAGATTTATTTAACTCGAAATGCTTGAATCGTAGTTCAACAAGTTCTTGCAATAAGCTCTTCACTTATTTAAAGTTGTCATACATATTATAAACTTTAATTTGTAAGATCAACTATTTTCAAGAATTTTAATGAAATCAAACTTGATTTATGTACATATATTTTTCTATTTCTTAAATTATAAAAATCTTGTTTAAAAAAAAGTACATGGCGCAAATTTTGAAATTGTGGATTTTATTATAATAAATCGTTTTAATCGAATTTCATGCTTCTTAAGCTGATGAAATAAATTTGTTTATAGATTGGGTGTTTTGCCGACTATTCGTTTCACAAAATTAAAATTAGAATCATTTTTAATTAATCAACATCGAGATAGATTAAAAAAAAATTTAATAATCTTTCTGTCGTTGTAGTCGTGACCTATTACTACCACAAAAGTTAAAATTTGTCGTTGTAAAAATTGAAAACAGTTTTAATTAAAATTTTATTGATAAAAAGAAATACTGCTGTGTATTTGAATAAGGCGATAATAACGCACTAATTAAATTTTTAAAATTTAAACTCCGCGTTATAATCAATTTTTTTTAAGTAGGTAAGGAATTGCCGTATACAACTATCGTTAATAAATTAAAAATATTTTTATATTTTATAATAGTCTTTAACATATTCTAGAATATTACGAAAACATGAAACAAATAAGCCTTTCATTCCTGTAGGAATTTGGCTGTTTCCTTCGAGACTTAACATATCTATTTTTAAAATAGAAAATAACTTAAAAAAGTTTTTAGAATTTTTAAGTATTTATGTGGTATTTAGTAGTATGTGATGTATAAATAATAAAACCTAACAAAATGTTAAAATAATAAATTTTAACTGTTAAGTAAATAATAACATACTACAAAGAAACATAATATTTAAAGAAACCAAAATGATAATAATTCACATTGAACAGGGTTCAACTTAGAAATATTTAAATAAACAAGAAATTAGAAATCTGAAAAAAATTATGCTATAGAAATAAAAAAAATTACTAAAAATTAGAAAAACCTGTAACATAATATAAAAGCTTTTATTTTATGATCATTTCCGCTCATCAGTTATGTATAACAGTAAAAATAAAAAGGAAGTAGGAGGAAATATACCAAACAAAATTAAAAAATTTTTTAAAATTAATAAATTTAAATGATGCGCTTACCAAATAACCAAACTGTACCATGCCATGTGACAATTATTTTAAAAATTTATTTTTATAATTTATTGCGATTTTATTTTAACTAACCTAAATTTTCATTTAGTCACATGGCATGGTACAATGTTAACTCAAAACATTTTAGTTTTAAAAAGTGTTTTGTGCAATTTTTTGGTTTTTCTAAAAAATTTGATATGATTAATATAGAGTTACACTACCTAAACTACTTAATAATATTGATTATAATATCAATAATATTGATTATACTATTATTTATTTCATAAAACTAAACAGGACGTTAAAATATCAGAATTTTATCTGTAAAGTGGAAAAATACATACGTAGAAACAATATTATATAAAAAGCAACAAAAATATAAAAATTTGACAGGTTAGGAGTAAAAACATTTAAACCTGAAGAATTACGTTATGAAAATAGATAAAATATAAAAATAAATTAAATTTAGTAATACGATATAAATGCAATATAGAAATTGTTATTTTTTCGTCAATTTCTATTATGTTGAAACGATTTTTTTTCTGATGTCAACAAAAATCACTCAATACCCTAAGGTAAAATTTCACTTTTTATTATTTCCTCTTGTTTGTCGTCATCATTGGCAGAAAATTAATTTTTAGCAAGTTAATGAAATTCATAATTTTAACAAAATTTTGAAGTTTGAATAAAAAATAATATGTTTTATTCGGAAAAAAATAAATTTTTGTGGTTTGACTGTAATTGTTTGACTTTCTTTCATACTTTTTTAGTCGAAAGTTATTAAAGCTATAATAAATTAAAAATTAATAAAAGTTGTATCAACGGAAAAATTCAAATTAAAGATTAACTAAAATATTAATACTATCTTAATTGAAAGCTGATTGCAAATTACAACAAAATAATGTATATTTAGAATTAATTTTTTAATTTTTATGAAATTACTAGTTTAGTATTTTGTTATTCTTGAACTAAATAAATACACGAACACTTGACAAAATAGTCATGACGCATATTTTGACTCAATTAATATATTATTAAATGTATTAATTTTTATTGTTTCTCATTTATTTGTTAAGATATAAACAATTTTCTGCAATTTATAGCATAATGCCCCACCTTAACATGAACCTATCTTAGTTTAAGTAATTCTAAATATGCCGATTTATCTGATTTAATCTGCCTGAAGTGTCGGTTTATAGGATAAATTCTATAGTACATACCTATGTTTGTATGTAATATTTTCTACAATAAACTTATTTGCGTTCAAATATATTTTATGTATATATGTAGGTGTATAATAATAAGATTCAAATTTTTTTCATGTTAAATTATAATTAAAAACTCAATTCATAGCTTACTTTTGTATATTATAACTTACAAAAAATTTGAATCTTATAAATATTATACATGTTAATAACATTAATCACATTAATTATATTTTTGTTGGATAATATTTATAAATAGTTTAGCATCTACCCTTAAAATATAATAATTAATAAAATATAACAACTACATCTGACCTCCCCTATAATATCTGAGCAACATCAAAATTTTATTAAATTTAAAATATTAAAATGTTATTAAAATTAAATCACTGTATCACAACAGCTTCATAAGATCAAAGCAAGGCAGGTACAATGGTAAAGTAATATAAGTAATTAATGTATAGCAACACAACTAATTGATCGTTAGGAACATAAAATTAGCCTACATAAAATATTAATTTATTACTATTCGGAAGAACATGTTGGTATCTTACATTCTATAAAGTAAATGTTAATAACAAAGCTGTAGCAATAAAGGTTAGGTGTAGTATTCAATAAAAAAAATTAATTATCAATTTAGTAGTAGTAACCTTTCCACTTTTAGAAAATCAGTAAAATTTAAATCTACATTGCGTTGATTGAAACTTTTTCGGCGATGTTTTATTTTAGTATTTTAAAATCTTTTTTATGTTAGACGGAAGGCCGAGCTAAGAAACAATTCGTGAAGTCTTAATTCGAACTTGGAATTTCCGCTTTTCAGTGATTTAGATACATTATTGTATTAAACAAATATGTAAATTTTATTTAAAAATAATATTAGTCTTGAAATTATTTATTATTAGATTTACATAATCGTAGAAATAAAATCAATAGCCATGGGGCGTCGTAATAAATACGGAAATTAAAAATTCGAGCAGTTGTGGTTCATCACTCATAAGGAAATTTTCATTTCCAGATATTTCGAGATTGCGTATTATACAAAGTTAATTAAGAGATCTCATCAAGGATATACTGCTATTACTGAAAGTGATGAATGACACTTAATAATTATATATTCCAATGCGAAAATGATTTTTCTGGCAAATCAAATTCCATTTCTACTATTGCGTTTTAACTTTTATCGCAAGCGACATAAAGCTTGTTTGCTTGATAATATAAAATCTGCTTATACTTTTCCCCCAGTTATCCAGTTTGTAAATAGTTATTACTTAGGTCTAAGTAATTATTATTCGAAGCCGACGGTTAATAGCAGAAAATGCTGGATGATGTGGTGTAGACTAGGCCATACATTCAAGTTTTTATTGTACCGAGTACATGGGAAATTAAATACAAATTAGTACTTAATTCCACATAATAGAAAAATCCTGGTATTATAATTATTTGTAGCAAATAATTTGTTTCAAAGAGTCTTTAATTTTTAATTTATTGTAGTTATTTCAAAGCGTAATTATTGAGCGGACATATTATAATACCTACTTTCCATAGAAAAATCGAAATACAGACTACATATTTATAAATTGAATAAAAACTTTTTTTTTGTAATAAGTACATAAGATGGAGTGCTTCACTTTTATCACTTTTAACATACACACATAGTGTGTATGTAGTATTTGAATTTATTCCAAATTGAATTTAAAATTAAGCTATTAACATAATAACATATTATGACGAAACCATATAAAGAGTGGTTAAATAAAACTGATTGGAGACTTAACGATAATTCTCCTTCACTTAAAAGAAAATTGGTTTAATTAAATTTTTTAATGCTATCGCGGAAAGTTGATGAAAGTGGACGTCTCTAGTCTTTTGACGTTATAAATCCTTATAAGTGTTTGATATAAAATATATCTATTATTCACTTTATTTTTTTCCTATTTATTGCTTTTCAAGATCCTATATACTGAATTATTGTTCGCAAGATCGTTAGAATTTTACATAAAATAATTTATTTTTTGAAGATACCTATTTAGAATAAATTGAAACTTGAGATTTTTCCTTTCTTTATGAAATTCTAAATTTATTTCTAAATTTAGTATTATATTTGACTTTTTCTCTCTTTGTAATTTTTTTTCTATTAATTGATATATTCGTTATTGCTAAAGTATAATTTAAAATTTAAATTTTTATTTGATTAAAAAACAGCAATAAGATATAAAATAATTTACTTTTTGTCATTTAATTGTCCAACTTCAAGTTTTATTGAAGTCACTACTATGAAGGTATTATATTAACAACAAAAATGTTAAATAACAAAACTATAAATATTATTAATATAATATAATATAGATAATAATCCATTAAATTACTGTCAACTCGCTCTGCTTCAAAGTACTTTTAGACAAAGGTAAACTAAAACTTAACTCTATCTCAAAATACCGCGCTTATATTATAAAAAAGAAGTCAAGTAAGTACTCCTATATAGAAAGTAAAATTGGATTCTAGAGTTGAATATGTATTAAAATATCGAGAAAGGTTTAGTATAGCATCACATATTTATAATTTCTCTATTTCAAAATGCTTCAGACTTTTTTTTTATATTCTCTAGATATTTTGAGATAGAGAAATTTGATGTAATTTAATTTCATCAATGAAGTTAATTTTGTTCAGTATAATGGTTATGGTACAACCAGGCCCGAACTGGCCATAGGGCAAATCGGGCAAATGCCCGAAGGGTCGGTGCAGTCAAAGGGCCGTCTAACCAGCAGCGCTGGCTGATTACATCGCGAAAAAAATTATGCTATTTTATATAACATAACAAAATATCAAACTTGTTAATAAAACTTAAAAATTTAGCACAATAAATTTATAAATAACAAAAACCATTCAAATACAAGTTTTTAATAGTAGAAACTCGATAACGTGAACATTCGAATTTAGGACTACGTCCTGTTTTTTAATTAAATTTACATTTGGCATTCACGGTTCTTTGAGCATTTGCATATATTCTGGTAGGGTGCTAACCTTGCCAGATGCATAGCCCTTAGATCAAACTCAGGCTTTAGATCACAGCAGCGCAGTTGGCGCGACCAAGCATCAAACTGCGGAGTCCCGCTTCGTAGCACGTCATCGTTTTAAGCTTTTAAGCCTTACATCACACTGCTGGTCTATCAGTCTACATTGATGTATACGTAGTATAATTTACATTATAATTATGTATAATGCTACTACTACTACCTCAATAATTGAAGTGTAATAAAAACAATTATTTTAAATCATTAATTTTCCTTTTATCTAATTTTTCCAATCTTCCAAAATATTAATTAGTGCTGCCGTTCCAAAACAACCATCAAAATCATCACATTCACTCTACACCTCATCTTCTCATTCACTTTTAATTTCAAACAAAATAACTTCTTATAAAATAAAATCACTTTTTATATTCAAATTCCAAATTTTCTAAAAAATTAACAGACTTTTTTGACAAAAATATCATCTATATTGCCAATCTCGTTTTAACAAATATTCAAAATTCAAATATAAACCATATAAGAAAATCATTTCACACTCCAAAATACCAAATTGTAGGGAAATGCACGACAGTATATACGTATGTATACGAGTATATGTAACGTTTCTGTGGGAAGTAGGGGGCCGACAGTCTCTAAAATGCCCGGAGCGGTTTTAAGTCCCGGTCCGGACCTGGGTACAACTTGTATTTTAACAGCGTCATTTAAATTAAATTTAAATTAAACTCTTAATCCAGAGGCAACTAGTACAGAAGGTAGAGAGGGCGATTGGGTGCCGTGCCTTCTAACAGATACTTAAATCGTTATTAAAATTTAAATATATATGTATCTATTATTATTCCAGGTGTAACCTCAACTCTTTTTGGTAAAGCAGTTTTTCCTTAAATACAAATTATTCTTGAGGTAGGAGTATTCTATACCTCAAACCCTCCAGTTTTGGGGACCGAGACTATTCCTTTTGCAATTGATTTTATTTAATTAGAACTTTTTAATCTTTTAAAACCAATATAACTACATATATATTTGGAAAGAAAATATAGAATCCCGTTCCTGTACCCCAAAAATATATCATCCCATAAATTGTGCGAAATATCCTTTAAGATGTATAGACTAATAGTTGTATTCATAAAAAGTTACAACGGGTCTATAAAGCTATTATAAGCAAAATGTCAAAAAACATTATTCATAAACGTTCAATAGCGCTAAAACACTGTTATAAGACTGTTATAAGACTGATATAAGCGGTTTATAACCTAAAACAACCAATCAGCTGTAACCCATAACCTATAACAGTATTATAACTAAAACATTCCTGAGCGACACTTTAAGACATTTTTATGAATACGGGTGTAAAATTACAATTTTTAAATACTCATTCAGTAATAACAAATACTATGGATAGGTTAATACATACAACTTCGATCGAAAGTGGTAAAACAGCTCACTAGCGGCACCTAACGAGTGGAGTTGAGTAGTTGTTTCTTGGCAGCAATTGACAGTGACAGGGTGATAAAGCAAAATTAAGCAAAATTAAAGAAGACAATAAAAAGAAGTTAGTTAAAAGAATTAAAAAAAAAAAAATCAAATTAAAAGAATTTCTCACAATTAGATTTTTATTTCAATTTTATTCTTAACAACTTCCATTCACAGATGGCGTTGAAACCAGCTTTCTTTACCTAATAATGCATTGAAAGTGTCACGGGCTGTACGTATTAACTTATCTACAGTATTTGGTAATAAGCAATGACAATAATATCAACGTTAATTTAATGTCAAAATAAAGACGTCGAATTAACGTGCTTTCCTGCTAATTAAGCAAAATTTTCACGTATATATTTTATACAAATGCTCGTTATTTTAACGTGATTTAAAATATCATGAGTAACATGTGTTTTAAGCCAAGTTTCCATAGGCTTTACATTATGCCGAGAAGACAAGAAGTTTTGGACTTAAGAATTTTAACATAACTTGAATCAAAAATATTCTAAATTTTTTCAATTGTGATAGATTAAACCGTATCAACAGCCATTGTGCAGGACTTCGTAACGATTTCTTAACGACTTCGCACGAGTTTCAGAAAAATATTAGTATTTCAAAGAACAATTACTTATGGATAATCCTAGTGAACCTTAAATTACAACTGAACTGAAGAGTTTTATCAGAAAAAATGAACCCTGGAGATGGAGATGCGACTGCATTGCAATATCTGTAGTGGCGATCTTGAAACTGTAAATTTTCTTAATGAGAAATTCGTGTTATTATTGCTACAAAAACCCGACGAATTTTTTCTACAAATTCATTTTTCCTGTTCAAACAATTCGCCTAATATCAAATAGCAAGTTGCATTGAAAAGTGAGACATCTCCTGGCTTGAACGGTCTTTCAGCTCGTTTACTGAAGCACTATTGGAATACTATTTCTTTGCCTTTATCGATGATCATGCAGAATTCGTTTGCTGAATTGGAGTTTTTGTTTCGATCAAAACATCTTTGATAGTATACTCAGGGGAATATTCTAAAGAAATTAATGAATTTTGGTGATAGAGAACAGTTGCTGCAACAACTCTCCGCATTTTGTCGTAATGGAATTTTTAGAGTGCGAATTGGACAGACGCTTTCTCGCGAAGTATTTGTTTTCAGTAGTGTCTATTAAGGATCTGTGCTTGGTCCATTATTATTTCTTATATGCTGTACATATCTTTGTTTATAATAATTTTGAACTCAAAGCAGATGCTTCTTCTCCCTGTTTTATTGAGTTTGTTACTACTGTGCAAGTGCAAGTTAAATGATGATTCTTGTTATTCTATTTTTGTAAACTAAAGCGACTGTTCAATTTTTAATAATGTTATTATTTAAGCTAAACAATAAAATTATTATCAAGAACGGGGTCATAATTAATTTGATAAATCAACCGAGTAAAGATTTCGGATATATTATACTTTCTTCCCAATACATAATATTGGGAATATGTTTGGGAGAAATTGAGAGTATATACCGCCGTTAGTATATAGAAGAGTATAAAGAAGATAAGCAATCAAAATTTTTGTGTCACATTTTGTCATTACGTAACTTAGGAGTTTTGGTGTTACCGAAAATGAAGAAAGCGTTACCGAATATAGAAAACTGCACTTTTAGAGATCTACAAAAAAACGAATACTAATTGATTTTTTAAAGTTATTTTTTTTGCAAGCGTTTATGTTTAGATGTTGATGGATGCATCGTACAAGACTGGAATTATATGATTTTTACTGTTACACTGATTTAATATGAAAAGCAATACATTTTTTAACTTTCACCAATGATTTATTTATTTCCGGATGTTTGTCCTACACCTGGATATCTGAGAATTTATGTGTGATAAAATACTCAAAGTTTTTTTTATACCACAGCCTTTGTAATAAATCACGTATTTTATTATGATTTTCACCGTATGAAGTCACAATCAAATATATTATTTGTAAATATTTTTAAAAGATATAACGTGTTTAAAAAATTTAAGATTTAAAACAAAATTACGACTGTAAACGAATGCGTTTTCCAGTAATTTTGCAAATTACAGGTACTTTGCAAGGTAATTTTGTCAAAGACTAAAGCATAAACAATTAAACAGTCGAGATGTCTCGGAACAAATTTTATTTTTATATTTATACCGTCTTTTTGTCGCGACATTTTCTGAGAGAATTATTAAGTTCACCTGAACGTCTAAAATTTGTATAACATATACATTTTTAAATAAATAAATTAAGAAAGCTCTCATCGTATGATCAAATTAGCAACAATTTTATTGCTTAGATAGTTTAACTATTGATTAATCGCAAACAGTCAAAAGAAAATAGTAAAAATTCAAAAGCGACTCGGAATAACCGATTAATATTTTGTTTCGTCGGCAAGCCAAAGCTGCCGCTGATCGGCGTGAAGACCTAAAGCTCACGCGTCGATTCCAAAAATGATTGCATTGCTGCAAAAGTTGCGCTTTTCTCTTCTTATTCTTTTAAACTCGCTTTACATTACAACGAAAAGCAGATAAATGTCAATAATAATGTCCGACATAATCGTAAAATAATACCAAAATGAAAACGACGCTTTGTCTCGCAAATAGTGTAGACTAACAATAATTTTTTGATTTAATGTTTTTTCAAAATTTTACTTTTAGCCGGACGATTTCTTTATAAAATCAGTTTTTTATATACAATTTATCAGTGATTCCATTTATATGAAAATAAGTTGATCGAAAATTGTATTACCAAAAATATAAATTTAATAAGCAAAAGGTTAAGGTTGGAGATACAGCCGATTATTCATTCAACACGGTTCCTTTATTTGTATAATCACACATAAAATATGATTATTTGAGGTACTAAAAAGGCAGAACAAATACAATTATTACACTTAAGACAAGGTATCAAGTAGTTTAAGCGTAATATCCCCAATTTTCGAAACACGTTCTCTAAAATTTTCCCCTAATGTTCCGTATTAACTACCGAAAGTACGTCGTTGCTTTTTCATAATATCTCTAAAGAAAGCGTAGCCAGAACGTATGATAATTTTCATCCATATTTTATACGCAAACTTAACGGAAAAGGTAGCGATTAGCTTCTATTATTTAGTGTTCCATCTTTGTCGAACAAACATTACAACTATGGATGAAGGGAATTTCTCATGCTTTTCTCTTGATCGTTATCATAGGAATAAATATATACTGAAACGAAAAAGATGTATACGGTTATACATATGATAAAACGAGATGGTGCAGATATTTAGCGTTCAGCTGCCGGTTTGCACGCTTCACGCTCAATTTTGATTAAAAATTTCGTATTCGAATGTTCTTTTCAAAGTTGATTAGCACGGGTGTCAAGGGCCACCCTGTATATGTTTTGTATTGTGTGAAAAATAGGTAGCACCCTACGCCAAATATATTTTTCTTCTTTAAGTACAGTTATTAGTATTATAATATAGCACCGTATTATAATTTTTGAAAATGTTATAAACAATAAAATATAAATTTTTATTTTTTATTTATAAAAAATTTAATACTTTCAGTTTTTAAAATCGCATTATATTAACGGTATATCATTGTTTACAATGTAATATAGTGGAATAGTAATATTATATAAAAACAATATCATAGTATTATTTTTGTTAATTACAGCTGTCTCGGCTAGATTTTAAAAAGGTAAAGAATGTTTCGCTATTTAGTTACGCCGATTTTTGCACCAAAATTCGTCTTTGAACTTGAGCACATGTCCTATCGTCCTACACGTCAGGTCTAAGGGATCATAAAATTCAATCACTTCCTCGCGTTACGCCAAATTTACATTTATTCTTAGCCCGTTTACAATCAACGAGCAAAACCCATAAAGATCAAAAGTGTAAGGGAAAAATCGCAGCTGCCGTTGTGAAATCAGTTACAATGGTGTCAGAATATCCCTGTAAATACGATTTACCAATAGGATATCAGCATTAAAATCGGGTCGTTTAGTTTTGTATTGTTCGATACTTACATGTAGAATTTAGTACAACATGGCGGTGATAGTTGTCAACTATTTATCATCGTAAGAAAAATTTTGCAAATTACAAGCAAGCGCAAACTAATATTTAACTTCCTACGTTAAACCACACGCCCTTTTTTAAACAACAGGTATTATATATTCTGATTTGCTTCGAGCACTAAATTTCAACATACTTTTCAAAAAAATGCATTTACTTGATACATAATTTTCTTTAATTATCTCTTTTGTTGTTCAAGAACCTCGCGTATTACTAATTTAACATTTAATTGTAAAATAAAGTAAAACGAACCTAAATTGAAAAAGTACAACGCACGTAATTGAGTTTTTAAAATAAATTAGTTTACTTCATAAAATGTCGAATAAGAAGTTTTGTAGGGCGAAGTTATTTTTCAGTTAGTTAATGTTATGTGACAGGAGAAGGTGGATACCAACAATTTTAAATTTAATTTCAAGAACGGGAAATGTGGAGAATCCCAAATAATTCTTCAATGCTCAGAAGGTTTATAATAACACTAAACCGAAACTCTTTATACATTACATATAATTTAATTTCAAACATTCACATTCCAGTTTAAAGTTTATCATAAAGTCAACTTGTTCTGTAATTTTTAAACATGAGAAATCGAATTTTATAAAAACAAAGTTATAGTAATCTACTAATTTCTTGGAAATACAAAAGATTAATTGATTTAACTATATAGCCAAACAACAAAATATTTGATGATAAATTGATGTAATTTTAAGTAATTATAATTATATAACAAAGGAAAATAGTAAGTGATGTCTAGTAACATTCTCATTTCCAAGAGGAATGAAACTGTGGTCTACAAATACACAAAAAAGTCAATTGTTCATGTAAAATGAAATTAGGGAACCACAGCAGTGGATTGGTGGAATCGTTAGTTGAGTTACAAAGCGGAAATTCAATTCAAATTTCGGACTTGACAGAATTTTGTAGCTCGGGCTATCAGTGTACATCATCACTTTATGAAGTTAAGAATTGGTTCTATATTTACATAAATCCAGCCAAGATAAAAAAATTATATTAAGGAAAGATGGGATAAAATTGAGGGATAAACCAACCTGAAATTTTTATTTGTAATAATAAGGTTACATCCTGACATACTGAGTATGAAATATTATATAGCAGCCGTTTGGTTATGTGAAAAGACAATGTTTTTAGTAGTTTGTCACAAGGAAGATAAATATAGGCAAATATATTAAATATTAAATAAATAAAGATGCAGATTATTATTTAGTAACAATAAAACTAAGAATTTAAATATTTTTATATACATATTTTTTATTTCATTTGGTGAACCGTAGGATGAAGTGAAATGATTTACTATTCTTCACAAATGCAAAAATATTATTATATTTTCTGAAGTTTATGATTGTAGTGAATTCTTAAAAAAATAAATGGTAGAAAAATTTATACTACTAAATGGGCAAAGTCTCACGAACGGAATATTTAAATTTGCTATATTTTGTTATCAAAGTTTATATTTAGATAGTTGAAGGTTTTATTGTTTTCCAAAATATTTAATAAATGCTAAAAAAAAAATGTATAACTTATCCATCGTGTTTACTCTGTACCATTAGCAGAGGCGACTTATCCATAAGTTCTGCAGAGCTGCAAAACCACCAAAAATTAGAGCAATAATACTAATTACTTTGATTATTACATCAGTATAATCACATTTCAGAGTATAAAAAGAATTTATGAACTGTATGTTACACGTTGTAATTTTTTAGTTTAAGTTTAAGTTATCAATTTTAATTAGCTATATTTCTACACATTTTAAATCTGCATTTTTAAAGCTTTTCTTATGAAACGTCTAAAATCTTTTTATGGATAATAAAAATAATAACGGCTGGTTATAACAGATATTTATGACAAACATAGTTTTTTTTTAAAGAAAACTTTTTGCTATATTTTTTTAATTTGTTTCATTTGATCAATTTTGCAGAAACGGATAAATAGTATAGCGTAAAGCCTACACCGACCGATTGGGAAGTGGAAACTACGGTTCAAATCGTTGTCGCGTCGGATGCACTTGCTGTGATCTAAAGTCGGGAACAGTCACTTAACCCTCATCATGATTTTCAAAATTTCAACTGCACTATAGGAAAGAGAACACTTTTATAGGTAGAATACAAAAAAAAAATTAGAGGATAAGGTATTAGTTTTCGACAAAATCGATTTTAAAAATGTAAAATTTACATGTATTTTAGATACACCTTTTAACACGGCTGCATGATTAGACATTTTTGTGTAAGACAAAATAATTTAAAAATATCTCTGAAAAATGACAGAACTCGCCAAGGATGGAACTCGAAGCCATAGAACTCGTCCGGGTGTCGACCGCGACCAACAACAACATTAAGAGTATATCAAAGCACTTGTACCGTCAACAAAATGAAGAGCAGGAACGGAACGTGCGAGTTGGCCGTGACTCGACTAGTTGCAACGGGGTGTATCGGGTTACAAGTACCTGCTTTTAATAACTTTAAAATGCCGTTTTTTTCGAAAACTAATGCCACATCCTCCCATTTTTTTTTTGTGTTCTACCTATAAAAGTGTTCTCTTTCCTATAGTGCAGTTGAAATTTTGAAAATCGTGATGAGGATTAAGTGACTGTACCCCTAAAGTCTAATCTCGATCTGTGGGTTATGGAGAAGGCACAGATCCTACAAGTTAGGAGTTGAGGAGTCAGACTAGTTTCCTGTCATTCATAAAAACATATATTTACTAAAAAGACTAGAAATAATCTAGGCATCGGACAACGTCGCAAGACGTTCTAAACTAGATTTATTTTAGCTTATTTTTTTAAACACAATTTATAATAGAAGTACAGATTATAAACCGGTAATAGATATGACGTGAACAGGTAAGTGACCACGTTTTTTTTTATGGTTATACAATTTGTGTTTTTAGAATACTAGCAAATATGTCAGATATGTCGGAGTGTTCGGATGCGCAAAACAAACTACATGTAACCGTTAATGTATTTTATAAATAAAGTAGATTAGAACTTTTTCTTTCTTTTCCGCACACTTTTGAGTGTCAAAAAGTGACACTTTTTGAAACATAATTAGAAAAAATTATAAACCATAGTGTGAACTATCTTGACAAATAGATATGTATAATATTATGTTCTCTGAAAGGTTTCTTTTTTAAATCAAACGTAGAACATTATACAAGACCCTTTGCCTCTAAGATCGAAGGGTATGAAAGGTTACTAGTAATTATTTATGTGACTAGAAAACCAAAGGGAATAAGTTCAATATTTCAATTTTTGCAAGCGATATAAAAAACTGTGTCAGATGTTCACTTTCAGTACCTTAAAAGAAAAAGTTAGCTTAGTATAATTATTATGAATGCTGTTGAGTTTACAAAACATACAAAGCTAAACCTATTTAAAATAAACAAACGAAACAAAATTATACCTAAATTTGTTTAGTTTGTTTGTTTTAACATTACATACTACTAACTACCATAGTATCTATTTAAAAAATTAATTTCTTAGGTTATATTTTTATTAAACCTATTTAACCTGTTAAAAATCTATTCCCTTTTACCTGCAAGCTACAGAGTTGCATATTATAAAAGAAAAACTATTGTGGCAGATAATCAACTATTTTACACTATGAACTAAAAAAGTAAAGTATTAATTTATAACGTCAGAAGTTTGTCAAAATAGCAGTATTTAAGAGTAGATTATATATTAAAGACGTACAATAACTTATTGTCCACACAAGCAATTAATCACAATCGCTTCTTTTTGATTACACTGTAATCAATGTATTTCTCAGACTTCTAAGTTTCAGGAACAAAAGCTTTCCGTGCACATTTTCTTACTAGTTGCACTTTTAAATGGTCCCAATAATGTGTAGGTCGAAGTTGAAATGTCTTCATCTTGGTTTCATGCGTCAAGTATCATATCTTTTAAATTTACGACAAAGTTTTTTTATATATAGTAGATAGCATTTATTTACTATAATAATTTATCTTATTATAATTTATGCTACATAATTTTTTTTTAAAGAAATCAGTATTTACCTATTAATTACCTATATGTAAGTATATTAGGTCTGAATATAGTGGCGTACCTAGAACGGAACTAGAGAGAACTCAAGCCCTCTCGAGTATAGCATACTTAAGCATAGGTTAATTATTATTATTTTAAATTGTAATTTTTAGGCCTTTAGTGTATAAAGACTAGCAGTGTAGCATATAGCCTACGCCGGCGGATTGGAAAGCTTTTGATCACTTCTATCTTCTATGATTAAAAATCCAATATCAATCTGTGGGTTATAGAGAGGGAAACAGGAAACCACTCCATTAATAATTTTCTAGTAAGCTACCTTGGCTTTCGCTAATAAAATTATTATTATTTCAAAGAGAACCATTTTTTACAATACAAAATGTGTTTTTTATTTATTAATTTATTAGTTTATCCAGGTATGTGAAATTCGCAATCAAAATACTGAATGCTCTTCGTTTATATTGATAAAAATTTCTTTTTGACATATTTTTCATACGGTTAAAATTTTCTAATTTAAAATAATGTATTCTTAATTGAACGAATTGGATGACAACCAATTGAGACAGCTCAATTGTTCTGGCGCCTAAAAGTTCCAGATAGCTCATGAGTTCTTACGTTCAAACTTTAACGTTCAATTTGTGACGTTCATATTATGTAGGTTAGGAAACGTCTTGGTCCAAAAAAGTAATATATTATATAAACATATTTGAATTTTATATTAAAACTCTATATTTGGTTTAAACTACAGCACTTATTATTTTTACTTTATATTCTATTATTATTTACCGTATTATTTTTAAGGATACATTAGGTTGCCTTCAAATGTTTCAAAATATTTTTACTGACTGTTATTATATACTGACATTGTATTATAAATACAGACTATCATTTGAAAATACTGACCCAATAAATGCTAACTCAAAATAGTGATATTTTATGGGCAAAGAACCACACATCTTCGGTAGTATTTTTTAATTAATAAATATGCAGTGTACAGTACGATCTCCATTATAACTATATATACATTATAATAGATAAAAATTTTATATATTTTGATGGCAATTTATTATAAAAAAGGATTTTAAATTTTTTACGGTTACATTGTAATGCTTGTGTTATGGTCGTAATATAAAATACATACTATAATCCGACACTTGTTGGCTTATCCCGTTAGTTATTCCCATATCTCTCTAAACACTTATTCCCTAATAATAATAATAATTAATATTTAAGTCAATTAAATGTTAAGTTATGTTAAAATGGCAACACTACTATAATAAAATAACTCACGTTGACAAAATATTCCTGATCACACTTGAATAATAAACACGAAATAATATATTTGATCTTAGGATTAAACATGGAAGTTTGACTACCTTTTCTGGTTCATCTAACCAATCAATACAAAAAGTATTAATTGTATTAATTTGTGAAAATAATTATATATAGAAAGACTCTAGCATTTGGCCACCTGGGTTTGACCATCCACGTAGTCATTAGGTAAAACTTAATCGAATTAGAACTACTTAATCACGATCGCATCAATTTTAAGTTACATGATTATATTCTATCCGACTATATCTAAAATTTGCAATTGTGGTGACTTCAGCCAAATAGTTGGGGTTTGGCGTTTGACCCTTGAGAAAATTTGCAGATGACTTGGAAGAGCTACACTCTTTTGTTGTTTAATTTAATTACTTATGATACTTATGATTACTATGATAAATCCAAACTCTTGTTTGGATTTATCGTTCTAAATTATGATTTCGTGATATATTGTAAAGACGTGTATATTTTCTATAGCTACACGAATAATAATAATGATAGTAACACTTAAATAATTAATTGTGGTGTATAGTCGCATATTTTTAGTGTCAAAAGTGCTACTGATATTAATTTTGCTAGTTTGTCTCACTAAGATAAGAAATTATAATGTTATACTTTATTTACAAAATTTGCAAACTGTCAAATGCTTCCAAAACCAAAAATAATTAACATATTATTAAAATATTGAATTGTCACGCCCATGATGAAATCCAAATTACATCCAAATTATTCAATAAAAGATATGTTTTTATTTTTTATTTTTAATGTTCAGCAGAAAATAAGAAGTATATGGCAAAAATAAGTTTAACTTCTGAATATTATATTATAAGTAATAACAATTTATCTGCTATTCAACTGTTATAACTGCTAACAATTTTTAAATATTTAGAATTTTTTTTGCAATTCTCTAAAAGAAAAAGTAGGTACGCCTTTCTTTTTGTCAGTCAATACAATCGTTTATGAGATTGTCGATAATATTTATGTCGCTTATCTTTACAATCAACACATTTTCTACACATTCTATTTCGTTTATAATAAATTATTGCATTACGTTACATAGATATCCGTATATACAGGGTGTCTCCGTGACCGTGGAGAACCTTTGAGGTGTTGATAAACGACACTTTTCTAGGACAAGTTTTCAAATAAAATTTTTGTCTAATTCCAAACCCTTGGGGTATACCTCTCTTTAAAGCAATATTTTGAATTTCTGATTTCAATCGGCCATAGCTCCGATATTATTAATTTTTTAGACTTAATAGATTAGACATTTTTTAAAGATGATTTGCTTATCTACAAATTAGTTTATATTCTCTTATCGTTTAGAATAAACGGTTTATGAGTTATAAATTAAATTAAAGGAAAAATGATAAAAATATTTTGATTTTATTTTTTTTACTTTTCTTGTGAACCCTATTTCTTATAAACGAGACGTCTTAGAAAGAAACTAATGGCCCAAAACGGATAGGGAATTTAACGGGCTACAACTTTGGTAAAATAAATTTTTTGGGAAACCAACCGTTTTCACAGAAATTCTGAAAATAATTTCCCCCCCCCCCAAGTGTTTGGACTTGAACAAAAATTTTATTTGAAAATTTGTCTTAAAAAAGTGTCATTTATCACTACCTCAAAGGTTCTCCATGGTCACAGGGACACCCTGTACAATGATTATATTTTAGTAATAATAATCAATTATTCTTTTTCAATCTATATTTTTAATTTTAATCTTTATGTATGTAGTATTTACCTTATAATTTTTGAATCTCATGTATGTTATATTTTTGAAACAATATTAAATAACCAAAAGTATAAATATTGTGAAGCTACCTATAATAAATTATATTGTTTTATAAAATAAATTATTCCAAGTTAAAATTTAAATAGTAGCTATTTTATTTTTAAACTTTTAATGACATTATTATTATAACCTATGTATAATAATAATAATTATACTGAACAATTTTTTTTTACTTATTTATTATAGTACATATTATATTACAATTTTAAATATGTTTCTATCTTAAATACCAAAATAAAATATTATACAAACATTTTATTCAAACCCAACGGTTATGAAATTATACGCAATTAAATACGTGAAATTTTAGAAATAGAAGTAAACGAGTTTATTTGACACTGTTTCCAAATATTTGCAAATTACATGGAAATACGAAAATTATCAATTAACACCAAGTAACTAAAATCTTCAAATCAGGCTAATTAGATACATACATAACATACTGCTTATGTGTGCATTATGAAAACTAAAAGCTCTCTGAACAAATCTTATTACTTTTGTAGTTACCTTTTATATGTATAATGCCCACACAAGAATCGACTATTATAAAATATAATGTAGAGCGGCACTTTGTCCTCAAAAGGCCAATACTCGTTATGGTAAATTAAGTTCCACTATTGGGTATTATAGCCCATTCATAAGTTAGACATTTGCTATTTTACATTGCATTGCAACGTTTTGGGCCACCATGAGTTTAATGCAGAATAGTTTATTAGTTGAAATGGAATAAAATTTTGGGGTTTGCCTTACAACCCTCAAAAGGTGATTGTGAGTTGTAAAATTTTATGATTGATTATTCTCCAAGGAGAATAACGTTTTAATATTATAACGTTCAAGTTTTTTTGTTGCGTTTAGAGTAAAATTATACTGTTTGATTAACTTTCTTGATTTAATAATAGCAATTGAAATCTAGATTGCATAGACCGAGTAACGGACTGTGTTATATTTTCGTACTATTTCACGGCTATGTTCGATGTGCGTATATAATTTGAAAGCGCAAATAATTGTCAAAGAATGTCGTACAGGTGTCTTTTATTGAGTCGTGTCGTTTTGCAATAGTTTTATATTCCGTAATTTTATGATTTTATTTTTATTCAAAGCACACGTGTCGGTATTGCATTAAAAATATGTTAATTTCTACTCTAAGGTTTCAATTTCGACCTGCTGAATTATCGACGTATGTACGATTTATGATGGCAAAGTTTAAATTCCAAAATCTAAACACATACAGTAGCAAAAACTGGAAGTTGTAAAACAATTAAGAGGAGCTATGGTTACATCGGTATTTTTATACAGGGCGTTGTAAAACTGTCTATTACCAATGATGTTTTTATGTTGCCCTAAATCTTGGGAATATAAGGCATTTATGGACGTTCTGACGAAATTATTACCCAGTAGTAAAGTGATCACTTGCTCTAAAGTCGTTAGCTTTACTTGAAAATGTATCTATTTTTTGTATACTGTTGTATAATATTTTGCTGTGTCCTTCTAATCTTATAGCCGTTACTAATTTTTATTCATATTTTTACTTTATTATATACCTAATCATTGGTAGCATCATAAACCAAAATGACCATCTTTAGTGTCTACTTAGAAGATGAACACCCATTCTACAGCCGTAATGTTACCTATTCATCATCTTAAGCTTTTATAAACGACACTGATTTATAGTAACTGCAAATTCTGAATAAGTTTTTTGATTCTGAAAAATTTACAATTTAAATTAAAAACAAAACTAAATTAATATCTTTGTAAACCATACACACGGAGTAGTATATTGAAAATGTAGAGGTTTCATTAAGTATTATATTGTTTTGTGTTTACGCTGAGTTTCTCTTGGTAGTACTCATTTAACTCTTCTCATACTCAACTAGTATATTTATATAAATTGTAGAGAAAATGAACGTCTTCCACAGAAAGAGTATCGTAAAATAAAGTTGTTCATTGAAGTTAAAACTCTTGGAACTGAAAATAAATCAATCAATTTCTACAATTTACAACTAAGTAAGTGGTTTTGAAAGTCTCCTGCAAAATATTTATAGGTAATTTACACGTATGCCGCTTAAATTATTGTTGTTTACCATAAATGGCAAACTGATATTCAATAAACAATTTTAAAACTGTAAGTGTCGTAATTGTTTCCAATTTTTAAAAATATTTTTGAACAGGAAAATTTCCACTTCAGTACTGTTTGGTGTCACAACATAAAATCATGTGTTCTGTTTCAGAAGAAATATATCTTAGGTTGTCAACAAGCAGCATACAAGAAGAGACAGCGGTATAGTTGACAAACTATAACAATAGCAACAACATAAAAGGTACAATAAGGTGAAACCTGCAAAGTGGTGTTTTTCAACGACAAGAATGTATGCGATCTCCCGGGGGACCACCCTGGGGGGTCAGCAACACTATCTCATCTTATAGAATTATAAGGTAGCTATAGATCAGGTACTCATTCAATTCAGATTTTAAAAGTTAAGAAGTCATGCGTTTCAGTTTTAAATCGGAACAACTATTTATTCAAAACGGAAGGGAAAACAAGAAGAAACCTTTGTAAAATTTTATGGGATATATATTTTTTTAATAGAATCTTTGGTTACTGTCGGAATTCCTATCACAAGAATTTAACTTTTTCCTATTGACTATTAGAAAGAGGACAATTTTCTGAGTATATTAAGACAAAATTTTTTTAGGATTATGCAATAGTTATCGAAATAACGGCATTTTAAAACTACGAAAGGCAGGGAGATGTAATATGATATACCCCGATGCGTGACGGTCGGTCTCACGTTGAGGTACGGTCTCGTCGGTGACGGTCTCATTTTGTTGACGGTACGTGTGCTTTGATATACTCTTAATTTTATTGTCAGTCGAGGTCTACACCTGGATGAGTTCTATGGCTTCGAGTTCCACCCTTGGCGAGTTCTGTCATTCTTCAGGGATTTTTTTTAATTTTTTTGCCTTACACAAAAATATCTAATCATGCAGCCGTGTTAAAAGGTGTATTTAAAATACATGTAAATTTTACATTTTTAAAATCAATATTTTTCGAAAACTTTTGCATAATCCTACAAAATTTTTGTTCTAGTGTGCTTAGAAAAGTGTCCTTTTACCAATATTCAATAGGAAAAAGTTAAAATCGTATGATAGGAATTCCGACAGATCCCGAATCTTTTATAACTTCATTTGCATTTCCTGAAAATTTCATAAAAGTTAGGGAAAATGTTGTTAATTTTAAAATTTTAATGATGATTTTTGGGTTTGACTCAAGTAAACTTAAATTGAACAACATCCGTCAAAAGTTTTATGAAACTAAAAATGATGAGAATATAATTGTTTAATTTAAAATAATAGGTTTTATAATTATTTTTAAAATAATGTTATAATATCATAAAATGTTATTTATAAATTTAAAGTAAATGAGCTAGCAATTCAACTGCACGATTGCTGTGTTACAGTCGTCGGTTCGATTCCCGACCAAGTACACCTTATTGTAGAAATAATATATCTCAAAGCAAATGTGTTTCTTGTTTCTATTAAAAAAACAAATTAGTAAAGCAAAATTATTATTTTTTGTTTGCAACGGATTGAATATCAATATTTATTATAAATAATTTTGGCATAATATTTTAATTCTTTCCGTTTCCAATAAAGTAGTATACTTACCTCTACTCGAAACATTTTTCGCTACTGGGCTTATACATAGCTTCTTGTAAAAATTTGTTTAGACGCAAGTTCAATTTACGGACTATTTTAATGATATTTGTGAAAGAGTTTTGTAAAGTTTCTAAAAAACCCGTATTTCAAGGTTGATTAACTTTTAATCACCGGCGTAGTTAGTGTGAAGTTGTATTTTGTAGTAAAAATTAATTTTTTGAAATAAAAATTTTTAGCTCTAGTAAATAAATAAAAATATACGGAAGAAGTTAGCCTAGTAAGTCCCTAGGACGACTCTTGCTTGGAAACCACGAGTTTTATCCTCAGTCCGGGCTGAAAATTTAGTTGGTCTGTTTTTTATCGTGGTTCGGATTCCACGTTAATTTGTAGGTCCCGTTGACGTTACACACACTTTGTGCAATTAGCTTCTGGCTGTTTAGAGTGTGTCTAAGTCAAATTAAAAAAAGAGCTTGCACTCAATGGGTACAAACTTGTATTTGAAGTCACTTGAGTAATTCCTATCAGAACGCCATGGCTTTAGTCTAGTCTAGTTTTTATTCTCAATAGATATTCTCTTGAAATGATTGCTAACAATAAGTAAATTAAAAACGGAAAACAGCCATAGTTAAAAATAGTCATAGCCATCAGTTGAAAAGTTAAATTTTCAAGTCATTTAAACTGTTACAGACTGACTGGCTTTGGGGTACACTTTAGAATACCTCTCTCGATATAATAATATTTGATGTAGTACATTAAATTATAGCCTCCATTCAAATTTCTAGACCAATAGACCACTAATTTAAGTTGCGAATATTAGAGATAGCCAGTCGCATAATTCGCGTGTAATATTAAAATTAAAATATTTTTTTATCATAAACAAAGAAACTTTCACTTCTAAACTATATCTACTACATCGATTATATCAGAGGGGGGGGGGGGAGTTAAAATCTTTAGTTTAATCTGCGCATACGCTTTTTACCAATTCTTCTTTTTTTGGACTTTTTTAATTCCACAACAAAACTTTCACAAATTTGTTGTTTTTAAGGTTCATATTTACAAAATCATAAAAATTCGTGCTTCTCCAAATTTAATTTAATAGTTCAGAAAAGTAATAGTGCCTACATCTTTCGTGTAGCGTTTCATGATTAATACATAATAATAGAAATAACGGGAGATGTCATAATTTTTAATGCCGTTAATTATTATTTAGTCAATTATTTATAATTATTATTTATTTAGAAATTTATTTTTAGTGCTTTATTAAATGAATAATTAATAAAAACATTGCATTTTACAGAATTGAATTAGTAATATGATTTCTAACTAGCATTAATTACAAATCACAGCATTAAGTTTAAATCTTGAAAAAGAAATCTAGAAACTACAGCACGCGGACCTTGGCTTTTGAAATACACCGGCCTACAGATCATTTAATTCTTTGCCTGCCGGTGTACTGTAACTACTTGTGGGTATATCGTGATTATTATAAAATCTCTGTAAAATTATGAGCCGATTTTAACCAAATTCATAGAAGAAAACTTTTTACGATAAGCATGATTGTGATCAATATGTCTTTAATTTGGTAGATTCCACATCAGTTTTAATTTTTTTAGCAAGATGCAATTTATTTCCAATTTAGATTGCTATTATATATCTTACATATTTTATAAATTTTGAATTCCATAAAAATGGGATTATATTAAATTACTTATTCGGAAATCTTTACTTTCGTAAACCTTAGGTATTTTTAATATATTAAAATATTAAATTATATTAGATTGTCAAAATTATTATTACACGAAATATAATTATTTACATATTATAGACATTTTAGAGAAAAATGTAAACTGGAAAAGTTTACTTGGAGTTAATTTAAATCCATTTTTTAATTTTGAGTAATATAAGAATTTACTTTCGCAGCAATCTAGCGAGCGATTTGGCAAAAAATATAAAAAAATAGTTCTTGCAAGCATGTGGTACATAGTTATGCAAAATTGGTTAGCTGCTCGCACTTGGACGGGTGATCGTATGATGACCGATTTATGGAAACTGTTTTCCGTTTCTTTTTTATAATTAAAAAACATTAATCGTTTGTATCGGCGATGAATGATAAATCATTCAAAAATATTTTTGAAAGCCATTATATTGAGAAGCGGTATAGACCTACGCCCAGTGCTGAGTAGTAGCAGCATCTTGTCAGGGAGACATGGTCAAAATAGCCGTATATACTTGGTCAGTGATCAAACTGAAGACTGCAACCGACAGGAATCTAACATTTTAACTGCTAACCTAGACGACTGCACTATTTATTGCTAAACATTATTTATTATTTAGTATTTATCATTAGTATTACTAAAACCTAATTTGATATTATTTTAAATAAACCTCATTCTATAGTTTCAATCATAAAACATAATCAACTCTGAGTAAATTATTCAACATAATACAATTTATTTCGAAACTTTAAAACTAAAAATCAATTTATTCTTTGTCGTTCATCCATCTTGCGCGTCAATATTTAGTTGAATTTAGTTGAATTCTCCGATTTCGGGTATTTTAATTTCAAAATTCAAATTGATAAAACTATAGGTATAGGAGTCATCGCTATTGAAATGGCAGAAGCAGAAAATATTTATTTATATTTACACTTCATTTTGTACGGATTATTAACGGATTGACAAACAGTTGTGGTATGTTGTGCTATATATTATCATGATATTATGTATTACCTTTAAAATTTATTTATATAATTTGATGTTGTAAGAAAGTATATCTGTAAATAAATAAACAAAGAAACGAAGTATAGCACAAGTCAGCATCAATAATTAATTGTTACGTTAATCATTATAAGGCCATCCGACACTTAGAAAGAAGTGATGCTGAATAACATATAAAGTTCAAATTAAATCATTTTTCTATTACGAATGCTTTAAACCACATTTTATGCTAATTTTACATTGTACCACGCGTGAAATAACATAAATATTGATTGGTGACAGGAAATACGTTGTTACAATTATATCAAAATTTATTGCTTTAAAGAAAGTTTATAATTTCAGGTGTAGTTTTCACGAAAATTCTGAATATAAAAATTACGAAAAATAATATGCTTTCTTATAAACTACATAAATAAATATATTTTTACAATAGGTAATCCAGTAACCTGAAGAAAATAAATACAATAAACTATAAAATAGTAAAATTGGCTTTTAAATATTTTTCTCTCCAAACTTAATTACTTTTTCAGATTTTTTATATATTTTTGTTATTCACATTTTAGCCGTATACCTACCTACTGATGAGGACTTAACAAAGTGAAATTTATTTTACGATTATTAGGTGTAACAATGGAAAATTGTGTTTTGTCGAATTGTATTCTTAAATTCGTGTTGTGACCCAATTTCATCGCACTTATTAACACACGAAATTAATTTTACCCACCTTAGGGTACTAAATTATTTTTGACACAAAACACTATAAATCATACTTACACAATAAATTTTATATAGCTTTCACAATTTGTGATGATTCAATTTAATTCTGCACTTGTAATCAAAATTTTTTGGAAAATAAATAATTTAATATATAAAATTAAGGAGTATTAAATTAATAGGTGTTTTTAATTTCGGATCACTTGTTTACCGATGTTATAAAGGTGTGGTTTGTGGACCACCGTGGATGATTAAGTACCAAGTTAAAAGTCGATAAAAAGCGGTTATTAAGCGATTATTAAAAAATTCAATTTAATATTAACTTCAATACATACGTAATTGCTAAAATTTTCAAAAGCGGTTGCTCTATTTTATAAAAAATTTTACGCAACTGATACGAATTGACCCCCTTATTTTTTAATTAAACCCATCTTTATATACATTTAATAAATTATTCATTATTAATTAATGCATGGGTAATTTAAATTTAATAAGTTATATTTATGTGTAATAAAACAATGACTCTTAAAGCGGATAATTTATTGTTTGTATGATAAATAATTTGTATTTACAAATCAATATTTACAACTTATGCGGTCCATCATACGCTTATAGTACCATAAGTATTTAAAATTTTAATAGTGTAAAAATCACAAAAGTAGTAATTATATTGCCAATTTAAAATATTTACAAAAATGTACAATCACTATAATAAATATTATTGTTATTCAGTGAACTCGACTAGTGCACATTTCCATACTGCCGAAATATGGATATCCAGATTTTGCTTCGCTTGGTGAATGGGCACCGTAATGACTGCCAGCGAAGAAACTGAAAAGAATACAATTTTTAATAAAGGAAAATTTTGTAAATAAAAAACAAGTTATGTAAGTTTAAATCAGTAACTAATTTGTTACGTATATTAAAAAACCTAATAAAATAGAGAAAAGCAAAATTTACATTTAGCTGATGATAACCATAACTAAAGGTTTGTAGACAAGAATTATTAATTTAAATGCAAAATATTACAAAACAGTAGAATTTATTCGTAAAAATTGTATAAATAATGCATATTAATTTTTGTGAAACATTTATTAGGTACCTATATGTCACGAAGCAAAAATAGGTCATATATTTGCAAATAAATAAATTTAACAAAAGGCAAATATTTAAAAGTGGCTATTAATTTAAATTATTGCTTAAATTAATTATATATCTTTAATAAATAACCTCCAAGCATATTTAAGACAAGTAAAATGAAGTAAGCTTTCATTAAGTGAGCCGACACAAATTAATTGCATCTACTACCGTATTATTTTGAATGTGCATTGCAACTATCAATTATAAAGTCGAACAGATTATTCTTGTACATCATTAAAATGAGGAAGTTCAAAAATTTTTATTTTACTTTTAACTGAGTTACTGAACTCGTATCTTGTCATGAAGAATTTTTTTAAGATAGATCTACTACTAAAGTACGCAATCATTGAGTGCGATTCGAACATCGTGCAAAGATTAAATTATACGGTAGAAAACTTGGTGTGACGATTAAATTAACCACTGATGATACAATGTGGAAGAGAAACTTTCTTGAAATAAAATTCGCAAGTATATTGCTCAATTTCGTAGTCAAATTTTAATAAAACTTATCGATCGACTGAAAATGGAAGAATTATTTCCGAAACATTGCGTTATTCAAACCAGATTAAATTTTTTACGGGAGTAAAAATATATTTACGACGTTTTAATAGTAATTTTTATTGAAATCTACATCGATTTGTGAATTAATCAAATCTCAATGCACGTTCTTCTAATTTGTATATCTGCAAGCATATTATTTCAGTTATTTCACCTTTCTAAAACCTAATTTGAAAATAGCTCAAAGATGTAATTTCTTAAAACCTATAAAAGCGCTGAAATAGTAAATTACATTCATTAAAAAAAATAATTGATCATAAAATTTTTTAATTTAGTTAAGTTTTTATTGCACGAAGAAAAAGTATTATAATGCGATTTCTTATCAATGTTTTTCTTTACGTTTGCTACACCAATATCGAAAGCTGTATGAACAAACATTTGTTTTTGAACAAATTATGTTTCTTGCAAAGTATATTAATTTTTAAAACTTAAATCCCAGTGGCGTAACGTTTTTTCTCGAAAATTAAGCGCACAGAGGCTGCTTACAATGAAAAAGATGTAAAGTTACGCCACAAAAAATTTAAAAAAAATTCCTGAGCGTAATCATTGATTTTAAATGAGTAAACTATATACGTAACATATTCTGGTTTTGCAACATAGAAATTACCTTTATATGGTAGATGCAATACACTAAAAGTTAAAAGTCACGTACGTTCGATAACACAAAGAAACAAAATACGCTTTAGATGAATAATAAATGTGAAAATGTCAAATGCCAGCACCAGCCAATATTTTAACTCCACAGTCATTCAAACATTAAATGTATCTAATCGGCATTAAATAGTTTTAAATTGCGAACTTTAATGCCATTGTTCGTTAACAGATACTAATCATGGCTAGGAAAACTGTCATAACAGTTTCAATCGCGATTCTAATTACTTCAAATGCAGATTGAATTAGTTAAAACAATACATAATTAAATTAAAATTAGTTCTTTTAGAAGGTTTTTCGAAGCGATTAAGTATTAAAAAATTGATAACAAAAATAAAATAACATTGTAAGATCATAATAAAACTTCAGCTTACCCATAGTTTTCGTGCCAACTTGAGAGGTTTTCTGGCATTTTGTTGTTCGATGGGTGTCTACTCCAAACGCCCGACTGTTGAGATCCAACTCCATGTTGATTGGGTGAGATTTGAGCCATGTTGTAACCAAATTGATTCGGATTTAGAACATTGCTTTGTTCCAAAGGAGATGAGTTGTAGGAATTATATAAAGAAGTTTGCGAAGGAGCACTCGTGGTTGTACTGGAAGAGGTGCCACCTAAAGCTGCCGTGGTTCCTATACTGGAATTTCCAATGGTACTTGATGAAAGACTCGAATGAGGTAAAGCACTGGTAGGAACGGAAGAACTAAGGGAAGATCCACTTAAAGCGGCAGCGGAAGCATAACTTTGGGAAGGCCAGGAACTCTGATTGAAAGCTGGATCGGAATATTGATGCTGCACTGGAAAAGCGGATTGAAGACTCATGGTATTGAACGCGTTTAACTGCTGAGAATTTAATTGCTTTCTTAGTCTGGCTCGTCGGTTTGAAAACCAAACTTGAACACGAGCTTCGGTAAGCTTAGTTTTTTGAGCGAGTTCTTCGCGCGTATAAACGTCGGGATATTGCGTTCTTCCAAACGCTCTTTCTAAAGCTTCTAATTGTTCGCCGGTAAAAGTCGTTCTGGAACGACGCTGTTTTCTTTTTAATGGAATGCCAGGTTCCGATTCGGTATCGCTATCTTCGCAGGAAGAAGTTGGTCCTGAAATTCAAAAGAAACGTTTTCGATAACCTATAACCGATTCGTTAATTAAAATTAAATAAAAAAATTGAAAGCTAATTTATCGGCGTTTTTCAAAGTAAAATGCTATTCAAACAGTATCAAATTACCATATGTATGGTTCGACGGAATAACTAACATATAATTGCTGTTTTAATTCCTTGATTGTTATTTAATTTTGCAATTCCTTTGTCGGCCAACCAACTGGTTTCTTCGTATAATAATCGTACATTCTTAGATTTATTTCATTTTGTTACGCTTACCGTTTCTGGCATAAAATAGTTCTAGCAATCGTTGTTATAACATGCGACAAAAATTGTGTCAAAATAAAATCTTTTTTTAGAAAGACGAAATCAATCATCAAAGTTTGATTATCAATTACAATGATGCTAATCGGGAAACGATAATCAGTACTATAAATTTCTTGAATGAAGATGCAATTTTGATGCGTCATTCCCTTATTCAACTTGTGAGGTCCCAAACGTGCGTTAAAATTTTACAGTAACTTTTAAAAGGTGTCATGATTTTTTGATAGATACGCTTCACTTTAATGAAGCCGTTTTGTTATTAAATTATTATTACTTTTTATTGCGGATTCACGATACGGAACAAATTAAAAACAAAAACTTGTTTGTGTTTCAAATACGGAACTTTGGAAATTGTTTTTTCTCTTGTATCAATTTTCTGCTATAAATTCTACAAAAAAACAAAACTCACCTAATATACCATCGATTGAATGGTTTTTACGATCCAAATCGTCTTTTCGGCCACCACGAAGTAAACGACTGATCGAGCTAACGGAAGGTGCACTGGCTTTATCACAAATGCCCTCCTGAAAATAAAACATCAAAATAAAAGTCGGTATTTTGATAATCTCGGGATTTAGATGATCGAAGATTTGTACGTCAATTTGAAAGACAAATTAAGTGTTGTTTTTATAAAGCGTGAAAAGAAACCAAAATCATACCTTGACAAGTTTATCTCGAATCTCCCAAGAAAAAATACCGGGATTATCTCTCTTTAATTGTTCGATTCTGGTTTCGACTTCTGCAGTCGCAACTCTTGGTTTTGATCCTCCTATAACACCTGGTCTGATACTACCAGTTTCTTGGTAGCGATTTAAGATCTTCGATACGCAACCATGAGATACTCGAAGCTGTCTTGATATAACGCATGGGCGAATTCCGGCAGCGGCCATTTCAACAATTCTTAGCCGAGTATGATTTGGTAAGGGTCGTCCGTTGATAAAAACACCACCTAATTGATTTACACGTCCTTGCCCTGAAAAAAAATAAAAAATGTGATTAAAAAATAACCAAATGTTCGTGGTTTATGCAAGAGATTTACGTGGTCAGACGTTGCAACTTTGTAATTATTTGCATATACGCAACTGCTTTCAACTTACGGGTATTGCTCAAAACGAATATGCTTACAATTTATTCAATTGTTGAAAAAATCAAGTTTGTTTTCAAAATTGAGCTATATATTGTATGGTAGATATATTTAAAACGTAATGATTAAAGAATGAGAATTGTAAATATACACAAAGTGCAACAATAGCCACCTTTTAGTAAATTAAATCGAACAGAAAATTGGTCAATCGTGCGTTCACAGAGCATTTTAGACTACTTTACTTGAAAAGAAGAGACCACCCGACAATGTTTACAATAAAAGTCTTAAATTTAAACGTATGTGTCCAAATGCAGTTAAGTGAAAAACTCTATTGGTCATTTTTGGTGTACAAAAGAGATTTCGATTCAAAAAATTTAAATCTTGTATTATAATAATACATTTAATAATTTTTTGGGGTTTTGTTAACAGATGTTAGTATTTAGAATAATTTCCATTATAAGTTTAGAATAATGCAATAAAGATGTGGGTCGACTCACAAAAGATGGAGTGGATTTATCAATTCTAAGCAATCTGAGCAAATGAAACAAGCAAATCTAATTTTAATGAATCCAATGCTTTTTATAAATTAGTTTAATTAAATTTTTATTACAGAAAACTTTTTACCAAACCTAATTTTATTATCTTAAATATATTATACCAGTGGAGTGGAGTGCAAATTATAAGTTATGCTCAGGCTTGGATGATAACTATTTAGATAGGATGTAACAACGGTAAAATAATCTTTTATTGAGCAAAAATGGCGATCAAGTTGCGAAGGTGACTAAAACTATGATTGATGATAATTTTATAAGTTTGTAATTTCGAAACAAATTAAGAAATTTGCTGTTGTAGCCTATTAGGTACTTTATTTTATAAAAAGTCGCCGCTTATTAATTCTATTGTTGTGCGGACGTTAAAGAGCTAAAAATATGCTTTTTATTAACAAAATTTGAAATGAATGATAAATTTTAGCTAGAGGTGTTGTTTCATTTCTTCGACTAATATGAGTAAATTAGGATCATCATTTTGAAGTTGCGGTTGTTAAATGTGAAGTGTGAAATAAATTTTAATTTTCAACACTCACATCGATTTTAAGAAGTTGCTTTTATCTTCGATATTGAAATTAAGATTTATTACTTCTTAGGCCTAAATTAACTCCATTACGAATTTTGTTTAGGTACTTAAGGCAGTGCATTTTTGTTTAATTTAGCGTCATTAACTAAAAGGGTTACCAACATACAATTTGGAAAATCTTGGATAAATCAAATTTGGCCAAAAGCGTTCTTGCAGGCTTCTATGCATTCTAAATTATAAATCATCAGCTTTGGTTCATGGAGTTGCGGTGTAATTTTTGGTTCTAATTGGTGGTACACAAATTATGCAATTTGTGCATAATTTCAGAGTTTAGAAAGAGATGCCAAAAATTTATGCGGTGCATCTGAAAGAGTTGGACGTAAAAGCTCTTTAAGACAATTACAGTGCAAGTAGTAACGGTTTCTTCCGCATAATTAGTGTTTATTGGGTTATATTTTAGTGCCGCTTTTGTGAGATGGCATCAGGTATCAGGTGTAGTATCTGGCTGATGAAAACAGGCATTAGTGAGATCAAAGAAACCGCTGGTCGGGACCGGCTTTTCATTTTCTTAAACGTCCGCACGCCCACCTCGCATATCACACACGTAATACAGTCAGATGGTAACTCAGACACTTCTTGCTCATTTTTAAGCATTTGTGGTGGTCATTTCGTAAAAAATATGCCATTTATTATACAATAAAGTTACACATGACATTCGAGTTTGTTGTTTTTTTACAAAAAGTAGCTTACTTTGTGCCGAATTAGTTATGAGGTGGACAGTGTGCTGGAATTAATTTATGATCGACGGGAACCCTTTTAAAATTAATTTTATTTTCTTTTATGATTCTGAAATGTTTTTATAATTTAATAATCTATGATAAATTAAACAATTATGGCTACTTTGTTAAAACATTGCTTTTATTATAAAACTCGTATAGCATTTCAGCAGCCATATTTTTATTTATTGATATTGCTACAATAAGTTACAATTTATAGTAGACCGCATATAAAACTTTTTGTTTTCTTGTATTACGATACAATTTATAGATATTTGAGGTTTTACTGCATTTAAAGCAATATTAAATTAAACGAAGTGTGCTTTTAATGGTAGCTTATTATAGAGTAAATATTTAAAATTGGTTTAGTCAAATACACTAAGGATTTATTGGTAAGTAATACTTTATAGCTTCGCACGATTACACAAATTTTGAGTTTTGATAAATGTAACTGCTTTAAAAAAATATGAACGTTAAATTTTTGATTAAAAAATACTACAAAACTATAGTATAATATAACTATATTATAATGGCCATAGTTGTGTTAAAAATAATAACCAATTTTGTTTATTGAAACTTTTAAACTTTTTTTTTTCAATTCAAAGGTTATAAAGATTAATTATTATAATAGACATATATTTTTATAATTAATTTTAAATAGTTTTAAAATAATAATAGACTACTTGTAACTTGTAATTTGTAACTTGTAGATTTATTGTGTATAATCTAGAAATTCGGCTGTGTCTATAGCATTAATTTATAACTTTCAATAAATCTTTTACTGTCAATACAAATTTAGTATAAAATATTTTATTTCAGTAACTACGTATGTATGTTTGTTATGTTTACCTTATATGTGGTTTTGTAATTTAAACTTATTGCTGTGGGTTAATTCTATCTTATTATATTGAAAAACAATATTCAGAGCATGAAAATAATAATTATAAAATATTAATATTCTGTTTTGGTAAGATTGCGCCTCATGGCTCTCCCGGTATCTACTCTACGCATATATATATATTGTCACCATTAGATATCGTTAGATAGAGTTCTAATTGTATATAAGAGAGTATAATATTAAAAACTTGCAATATTCATTTTTATATCATTTAATACATTTACTGGAATACCGATTAATTTGTTTTGAAAGAATGAAGGATTTCTATTTAATAAAATTATTCCCAGTGTCTGTATACAAACAATGAGTCTCTAAAACTGAATATAGTTTTGGAGGTACGGAACACTCCCTCAAAATCGAACTAACTGCTCAAAAGAGAAACTCTTAAAGCAAACGATCGTAAGTTACATTAAAGTATATGTGTGATTGACATGCTATTGCCTGAAATTACTGGTACTAAGTATTTCCGGGGGTATGGGAGTATCGCGTACTTTTCAAATCACCCGGGTCTTAGTGCTGCAACATATAGATGTATAGATCTCTTACAGGATTGAAAGTTTTCCATCTAATAAAATCAATCTAAAATTTAGAGTTTATAAAGCTTAAATCATAAATAGTTAATAACTTACAACATTTGATACCTTAAGATATTATGTAGTTTGACGGGAAGATGATTATGACCTGGTGTGTAAGTGCGTTGACTGTTATGCAGAGATTACTCGGTTAGATTCCGGATGGTGTAAAAATTATATTCTGGCCGTCTTCCCTTGGAAGGCAATGGCTAGTTATAAAAATAATTTCTAAGAAAGCATTTGAAAGGTTGCTATACGTCTGTCGAGACGCATAAATGAAGAAGAAGGTTTTTAACCAAATTTACATAAACTTACGTTTACGTAAACAAATTACGAGCAAATTATATCGTCGCCGGATATCATGAGGTTGGAATCTGATTGTAATTTGTTAGTAACAAGGTGTTAGAGAAAATTCACAGAGTCGTAAGAATTGCAATGTAACCTACTCGTAGCTTATCGAGTATATAAATTTTTTACTAACTAGTATATCAAATTTTTATATGCTTATAAGCTAAAGAAGACTTAAATTTGCTCAATGTTTACGAAGCAATTCGTTTGTGGCGCCATTGAAGACATATTTTTGATATATTTCCTCCTAATTGAAACATGTATAATATATTTAAGACAGTTTTCGGGTTTTCCAAAGGTATTTATTACACCAAAACTTAATTCGGCATCCAAATTAGTTTTTCATGTGAGATTATTAGGATATTCTATCCTAAAGGATAAAGACCCAAATACGTACACTCTAAATATTTGTTGCAATTTTATCTGTGAGAATTATTTACCTTAAAATGGTCTAATTTTAAATTTTAGTTAACATGTTTGGGTAAATTTACTACGTGATGTAATCTTCAACATGGTTGGACAATTATCATTTAATTCTGTTATAAAATTATTTGATAAAAGTATATTTTGCTGAGGAAAATTAACTGGAAAACTTGAAATTACAACACATTTTTAATTGGTACCCATGTACATTTACAACAAACCTAAAGCGTAGATTACAAAGTAGATAATTATGATAATAGCATTTTTGTCACTTGAAGAAATCTAACCTGTAAAATTTTACATCGACATTTTGCTAATCTAATTTACACAAGTGTACTTTAAAATTAAATAGCAAACTTACCTTCTTTTAACCACATTATACCAGGAAATCAATGGAAACGATTTATTTAATCTACTGATTTGAGAAAAATGCAATTTATACTTTTATTAACGATTATGTATATCATATTTAAAAAGAAGACATCAATGGTTTGAGCAAAAATGACATTCATTTAATCTTTCAATAAGATTTTTGTAGCTTTATTAATCTAAACTTTTTCTTATTGTAGGAAAGGAAATATAAGTAAAACCAAATTTGGTTATTCAGATATCGATACTCAAGATCAATATAGCTAATATCTCCTAATATTCAGCATCAAGAAGCAAAAGATTTATTTTTTGAATGTCATTCTACTCATAGACAAGTACAATAATAATAAATTGTATGATACTATACTTTTTAATATCATTTGAATTGATTATTGCTATTTTGACAGGTGCTAGCAATGTATTATGGGAAATAACTGGGTATTCTTGCTATGAGCTTAATAATTACAACTTTGTATTCAAAAAATAGTTAAACTTTTTAAAAACCAAATTGTTTTGTAGAATACAACATATTATAGATATGTATAAATATACCGTACCATTATTATAGAAGATATATATTTTATTTAAATTATATTATTATTATATTTGCTTGTTTATGATATTAAAAGGTAACAAATGAAATATCTGAAGAGGGTAACCTACAGCTAAAGTTTATGAATTAATTTGAATTTTATTGTATTTGCTTTTAGCATGTTAATTATTAAATTTAAAATTTATATAATATATCTAAAACCTACTAAATAATAGTATACCATAAAGTAAATAATATAAATTAGTATGTACGTATATGAGGTGTTATAATTAAATAAATTAAATATTGTTTAACAACTCCGAGAGTTTAGAGCTCATAACAATTTGCAATAGTCTTCTTCTTCTTCGCTTCAAGTATTAGGCAACTTTGCCTGTTACGGAACCCATCTCTAATAGATATATTATAATATTTGCTATAATTGCCTTATTATTATTTTTTTATATTGATTGACACTGGACAGTGTAAGTATCGAATATAACTCGATAGGCTTGGCATATGAGCTTGGTAATGCATTGTAATTTTATGCTCAAAAATATTTAAACATTTTAAAAATTTATTATATAGTTAAATAACTATATAGATATTATATTATATTATATATAATGTTGCATATTTATAAATTATTAGCGTTAAAAATATCCGTAAAAGCCCTCTTGTGGAAAGCTTTAATATTAATTTAAATATTATTGTGTTTGCTTAGCTTGTTAAATTTTGATATATTACACTAATATAATAATATCGTAGTAGGCGTATAAAAGAAACTAATAAAAAAGAGAAGATGTTAAGTTGGCTAAACATTCAAAATTAATTTAATTGTTTTGTATTACAAAAGCGTAATGTGAAACTAGGTTAAATCATCCTAGGTTAGGGTAATTTAGACGGGATGAATCACCCAAATATATTTCCAAGTTAGGGTAAGCTAAACGTTTTCCGCTAATGAGAATGTAACTTAATATGACTAATTTGTAAAATATTTTGCAAATTTTAATTTACATTAGCAGAATATAAAACGAGAAATTCTGATATAATAACCCACACAACATGCAAGATGGCTAATAATAATTCAACTCGGCACCCTTGCTGGGCGGTATAGTCAAACGGTGACCCTGAGTACATCAAGAAGAAAATTTTGAGGCTACTTTTAATTATTTTGGTAATATTCTTTCTATTGAAACCAAACGAACATAATAAAATAATCTTTACGGAAAACCTTTATTTTTAATTTACTAATGTGAGAAAGCGAGGCATTAAATTTATTGAAATTAATTAATTAATTTCAGTTTTGAAAACTTAAAATTAATAGTTTCGAATAGTGTACGACTAAACCACTTAAGAACCCCACATGTGATACTGTAACCCAACTTATTTGATCACATTTGAAATTAAATTGTCTATGGTGGTTGAGCATTTATAATTAAAATTTACACTAAATTATGCAAATGCAATTCTTTATTTATTACATAAAATTATGTTAAGCTAATATTGTGTTTTATTTCAATTAATATTTAAAAATGTGCTACGGCAAAATGTAAAGTACCAATCAAGTCATAATAATTTTTGATGTGAAGACTAGTGTGTAAAACAAATTTGAATATTTAATTTATGGGCGTCTGTATCAAGATACATAGATAAGGTAATAATACAGATTTAACTCAAGTTTTACATGCATTAGGGGCATTAACATAGTGTAGGCTGCATTACAATCACCTCTAGCTTTAAAAGATGATGTTTATCTCAAGTAAACCTGACATAAGCCAACATGGCAACAACATTATATCCCATCTTGATCCGACACATTATAGAATTCATTAACTCTTTTTATATGATTGTCAGGCGTCTACTTTTTGTTATAATTTTGAAATATTCTTTGTGCGATAATGCGCTTGTATGACGTGAAAAGTTGTCTAATTTTTTCAAGCAAAACTTTTTCCCACTAGCAATCAGAAACTGTTACATTTTTCCGAAATATATTAATCCCTTGAGAGCAAATTACTAGAAAAATTTATGGCCGTATAGCTTAACAGTTTCCCATTTCTTTAGATAAGTGTTATTTAAACTTAACGAGACCCACAATTTAAATGATTTGTAGGTTCTTGTAAAATTATTATCGCAATAAAGGTCAAGGGAAATTGTATATCTGATATAAATTTACCTTGAAATGGATAACCGGTAAAATAGGGTGCCATATTTAGAGCAGAAGCTGCCATTTACCGGAAAACCTGCACTTTTTAACACTGAGTACTTAACACTTAAACTCACACACACGTAGTGGTTGAACTATTTTGGGTAACGAAACTTGTCAAAAATTTGAGTACCACTGGGGACCTACTGAACATCAGTATCGAACTTCTAGAAGAAACTGACCAAGTTGATGACCGTCGGTGTATCCAACACCTCCAGAAGGTGTTAGCAAGAACCGCCTATATCGGGTCGGCTTTCTTTGTTATTTTAGTTAACCATGGGGATTGGTACGTTAGTTACAAGGCGGAGCCATGGTTAAACCACCGTGTCCCTCTGGTACCCATAGGCGCCAAACCAGCAGTCTTTCATCGACGAGGGCCACCCTTGATGGTGTTGTGCAGACTACTGGCAATAAAATCTTTGCATTTATAATTTTATAATTATTTTAATTTGCTATTAAAAAAGGTTAACAAGTTTTTTCATAATTACAACAAAAATAGAATTTTGACATATTTTACGATGATAATAGAAACTATTATTATATGACAATATCACAACTTAAAATGTTATTCATGGAAACTGGTAAAGACAAATCTAATCAATTTTATTGAATCCAAGCGAAGAAAATTGCTGTCCATTTTAAACTTTCATAAGTGTTGCTTATGTTGTGTAATAAAAAGTAAAATAAGATATTTCTTGAAAAAGCTATATACTACTTTTATTAAGCATATAATGTTATTATGGCCATTTCAATTTTGTAAAATGTTACTTCATTACATAGATATAACGTTATTCCAGAACTGTAAAAAAAATAATTATAATTAATATCAGTTAAAATTACACTTGCAAAGCGATGTCACAACAGCTGTATACGTATAATAATTACCCTCAGATTTAAGATCTTTTTAATAAGAAACATTGGTAGTGATATATAGTTTTTCTAAAAAAAAAAAAAAGAAAATTATTACAAAGATTTTAAGAAAATGTAGAATTAAAACTTCGATTAAGATTGAACGCCATTGTTATTATAGAACAGCGCCCATTGTATTTTACAAATTTAATTAAATTACGCTAATTAAATTATATGATTGGTGCATATTATGAGCATTAAAGATTCAAAAATAAATCACTATTGTTTCAATTTAATTTATGAAAATATGGATTTCATTTGAAAAGCTTTTATTGTGGCACGTTTGGACCACAATTTTGAGTAAAGTTTATTTTATATAAATAAAAAATATTGTTTTAAGGTAAATTATTACCCATTTTTCTTTGTGGACAATAAAAATGGTTTAATTAGTATATAGTAGAAAATCTTTGTATCTGAAGTATAGACTGACATTTTGTTAATCCGATACAATTTTTTTAGATAAAACTATAATTTATGAAATTATACCTTCAAAGAGCTTACTTTCAATTAAAATTGAGTTAGAAATCAATTTGCTACTGTAAATTTAACTTCACATTAGAGCGAAGAATTGATTAGGACTCGGTTTTTGTGATAAGGAACTAGAAATAGAGTTCACTATTATTACACTATTTAACATTTTTATTAGATGAAAGTGTATTTCTTGTAAGTGTAACGAATAAAAACAAATAAATAAGTATTAAAAATGAGAAGTTTCGATATTCGATGTGTCTGGTATTAAACCTTCTCCTACTACATGTTATAATAAAACAATTGTAAAAAGTTATAGGTCAGCATTTTCTTCGAACGACAAGAACTCATTTTACTTCTCTAAATTTTATTGTTTTTATCAAAATTGTAATGATTAGATCAAATTTGATTTAAGTGGTATCAAACTAATACATCAAACATCATAAATCAAATTCAAAATAATTGACTTTGAAAATTTAATATTTGATTTGTGTCGTCTTGAATCCATAAAAGTTAGTAACCAATATTCAGAATAATTGTAAAATTAATTTAAGTTTATCTGTTAATAAATTTGATTTATTGATAACAATAAAATTGTTACCAAAAGGCAAAATAAAACCAGCATGTGAAATTTATTATTCGAGTATGCGAATGACACGTTAATAACAAATTTAATAAATTATAAGGTAAGTTTGTTTGTTAAATGTTATAGATAGAGAAGGTATAACAATCAAATTGTAATGGTTGTTAATGTCAAATTTATAGGTGAAGAGCGATGAAAATTTACCGGCTACTAATCGTCCTTATAGAATCTTCATTATTCAATTTTCAATTAAATTAAATTACTACTTCGTTGTAAAAATATCGAAAGTTTAATTAATTAAAATATTTAAAAAGTTTCTAAAACTTCCCATAAATTACCAGTGTAGCAATAGTTTAAATTCTAAGAAAAAGTTTAATTTTTTGGAAAATTTTAGCTACGGTATTATTTTGTAAAAATAAAATCGTTTCAAATATAATAATAGGAAATATGTAGATACTCAAATGTTGTCATACATTTTAAACTGCCATTATATTAAAATAAAATTAATCACTCCCTTGATGATTAAAATATACAGAATGCAAAAGTTCAGAAGTAAAAGTGGTTAAAAGGATAAAGACACTCTTAACATTGCTTACTTGTTTGAGTACACCTGGGAGTAATACGTTTTGCTTTTATATTCATTTTGAAGTTTGAATTGTGCGGAATATGTCAGGAATAGCTTCCTGTCTTACGGATATCTATTCGATATGTTTACATCCTGAATAGGAATAGATTCTCTTATGCCATAGCTAAAGTTTTCTATATCGGAGTATTGTTTCGGAGTTTGACACTTTAGGGAAGGTCGGGAAAGATTGTGATGCTTAATAAAAAAGTTAATTTTGGTTTCAAATTAAGCAATATATTTTTTTCATAAACTTAAGTAGTCCCTTATAAATAATAAAATTATAAAATGTATCATTTACGTCATCTTACCATGATAGTTAAAAATTAATGAATATTAAATCTAATTTTATTAGCAGCTGTGCATGCATGCGTTATGTTTCCTAACTTACAGTTACAACTTGGTTCTATTAGATTATTAAAGAAACGATAAATTTATAAAGTCTTACCCTGTTCGTCATATTGCTCCGATTACCCTACATATCAAATAATATTATACAATAATTATTTATAATATACTGTGGTGGTATTTGATTGATTTTTCTTTTTTTTTTATCAATCAAACCCTTTACCAAACTCAAAAAAAAACCTCGACTAGCTGTTATCGCGGTGGAGCAATTCGACCTCAGGAGCGAATTCCTGTGACGATATTGTCTTCGTTTTCAAAATAAAATAAAATTTTTCCAATGCAAAAAAATAAATTGTCCAAAAATAAATCTTCAATTCAAGTTTTTAATAATTTAATGTAATGTAAAATTTTATTGGGCACGTACTTTTAAATTTATCCTTATCCAAAACGTCGGCTTATCTATCTAGCCACACGCTCGCACTTACAAATAATTTTAATTTCCAATGTTATAATGCAAATTCAAATTTATAATTTGAATTTTTCCTTTCCCAATTAACCAAACCAATCAAATCTACTACCGTTCGGTAGCAACGTATCAAAAAATATCCAATTACAAATATCAAAAATTATCATCCAAAAAAGGCGCAATAATGCATTCGCATAAATTTCACTTTATTTAAATCAAAATAATTACTCACAATTTCAAAATAATATAAAAAATCAAATTCAGTGGGCAAACAAAATCTTGTACCCGCTGTCGGCCATAGTTGGCACAAAAAGCCCATATCTCTATCCTTTCTCCCCACTCTGTACTTTTCCAATTTAAACATTCAAAAATGAAATTAACAAATTTTTACAAATTAGCACAGGGTGGGTCGAAATATTTTGTTTCACGACAATACATATAATAATTGTTTTTTATATCGTATTAGAAAACACGTATTCGTCTAGGTCGTTCAGCTAGCAATATTGCTTCTCCAAATGAAAGTCTTCAGGAAGATTTAAGTTTATCAATTCCACGACGTTCTCAGCAATTGGACCTATCCGCGACTACCACATGGCAAATTTTGCGTACAGATTTAGGTCTAAAACGTGATAAGGTTCAGTTAAAGCCAATTAAGAATTAGGTGATTGCTTTTCTGTAAAAATCTTCTTTTCAGATGAAGCTCATTTTCATTTAAATTGTTATGTTAATAAACAAAATTGTCGCGTTTGGGCTTGAGAAAATCCAAGAGTGATTCTTGAGAAGGCTTTATACATTCCGCATGAGTTACTGTTTGGTGCGCTTTTTGATTTGGAGAAGCGATTGGACCGTATTTTATTGAAAATGAGCCTAGAAACGATGTTATAGTCAACAGATTGCGTTACAGGAACGTGTTGACATATATTTTGCCTATTATTAATTATATGAATGTGAGTGATATGTGGTTTCAGTAGGACGGTGCCACATACCACGAGCAACCGCTAAAAAAATTAATTTATTATGATCGAAATTTTCTAATCGAATATTTTCGCGTAATTCTGCAGTCCATTGATCGTCTAGATTATGTGATCTAATGCCGTTAGATTATTTCTTGTAGAGCTAAGTGACAGATCGAGTCTATGCATTATGCATTGGATATTGAAAACCAATATCCAACGTGTAATTGGTAATATAGAGTTGCAATTATGCAAAAATGTAATAGAAAATTTTGACAAAAAGATCGATATCTATATGTGTCGTCTTGGTGGACATTTGTCCAATATTATTTTTCATTCGTAAATGGTACGTACACTTTTACATAATATATCAATAAAGAAATAGAAAATTTTTATCTAAAATGAAAACAAAGTTCTTGTTGTAAAGCTGTATAACTTAAATGCCACTATTGTATTCATAGTATTTACATAACTAAAGGGACAAGATGCCAAAGTGTTTTAAAAAGATATGTGTAAAATTGTTGCAAAATTTGATAGACAAAATTAAAATAAAGCGAATAAGATATGGAACAACTCCAAATAGAAACAGCCCATGGAGTCCCTCTCAATGTTGCAGGCAGTTCACTTTTAAAAATAGTGAGAAAACAAAATAAGAAATCATCGCTTGGTAAACTAAGGATAGCTCCCTTCTGAATAATTTTGACTTCAAATATAAATTAATTTTGGAAAAAAAAATTTTTAAGTTTAGGTTTTTTATATAAAAGTCGGTGAATAGCTCTTTCTGTGAGTTGACCTGCAACTCCTAACATCATTTAATAAGTTTATTTTAAATTGCAATTTGTTAATTATAGCAAAATTTAACTTAAGAACACAGATTTGTGTTTGCTTAGATCCGTAATTTTCGACTTAAGACCGCTTCAGGGATTTTTTTAAATTTTTTGAGCTACTCTGAATTTTGCGTCTTTGTATATCTACTAAATTCTAGTGCAATTTATACACAAAAATAATTGTATATGATAAAAACACGCCATAGATAATGCTAACCAGTAATCGCTTTAAATTTTTTACTGTTTTCAGCCGGTCTTTTCAGCCGAATTTTTAAATGATTCATAAATTCTAGTGTTTATATTTGAAATTTAGTTTTAATTTCTTTTTCTAAAAAAATTTTTTTATATTTTGATGCCAGTCGTCATTCTGTCAGTCAGAATAGTAGTAGAAAAAATGGAGATTTGAATTTTAAAAAGTAAGAGATTAGGAATTATTGATATTTAAAAATAAATAATAATTTACTATTTATAATAATTTATTGTTTCTCTTTTATTAAATTCTCATCGGTTGAAAACTATCATTTATCATGGGAGTTGATAAATAAAGCATAATTTGAAAATAAAAAATCAAAAAGGATCAAACGTAAATTATAAAAAAATGTAAGCAACGATGAAAATAAATGGAAACTTCCTATTGGCAATTCGTTCAGCTACAATTAAATGGTGGTAACTCTTTTTTATATGATATGCAATTTAATTGTCGTTATAAAACGAGTTTTGAGTAATTCAACATTATCTATTTCGATTTTTTCAATGTGGATTCTGCTAATATTATTTTACTTTTTTTCTTGCCGTGGTTGTAGTGGTTGTTGTTCTTCTTAAAGGCGGATTTAAGTTATCAGAAAGACTACTTTACACTGTACGTAATATCGATTATTTAGTTATTATGGTCTTTCTTTGTACTTTAAAAGACTTGTTATTTTTTATTTTACTCCAGGAAATTTACAAGTTCCGGAAACCTTATTCAATATTGCATCTTAATTGTTATTCGAAATTTCAAGAAAAATTTTTTCTCATTTTTAAGAATAAATATAATTTTATTTCTTATGAATGCCATTGAATTAATTTAATTACATTTCTATGTGCACTACAGAATATCTCTCAGAGACCTTTTCTTTATGTTTTTATAACTCTCAATTTTTGGTGCAATATTTTTCCAATCCTACTAATACCATCAATTGATCACATCAAACCATCAAAAAAATATTCTCAACAGAGAACTTTTGACTATTCCGATCCAATGAAATACCTGGAATTTATTCTGATTGTTCTGATCCGTTCCGATCCTATCCGACGCCGACGTAGTGCGCGGTAAGTTTTAGTAGTAGGATAATGTTGTTAATGACTATAAAATTTTACAGTTAATTGTAATTAAAAATATTAAACTCCAAATTACTACTTCATGTATTACGCATTTACAGACACCACTTATAAAAATTTTATTATTAGCACTAAAATAAATTAACCGTAAACGTTTTAAACATTTTCTTGTATTTTTGCCAAAGCAGAGTGTGAGAACAACTATAAACCACTAAAAAAAACTACGACGATTTTAAGTAAAATAAAATATTATTTGTTTAAATTCATATAATTTCACACAATTGGTGTTTCTCATGAGCGTATTACAATATTACTATGTATCACCGTAAAATATTAATATTATAACAACTTGATTAGCTTCCTTTAGTTCATAAGCAACGGCTGTAAAAGAAACTTTACGATTGGTATATAATAAAAAAATTTAATTAACCGAAAGAATGTTAATATTTGTTATATTATTAAAAATTTTTAATTTTTATTTACAGCAATAAATGTCTTTTCTGTCGCTATCATTGCTTGGCTGGCAGTATATAATATTATGGACTTACAACGTAATTATCAGAAAAATTGCAGGTGTCGTCCATGTATAGGTTCAGTAAAACTTTATTGAACTCAATTTGCTGTGATTGATCGAGATGAATAACGCTAGTTAAAACGCACACTTCATTAATTTACAATGCAATTTATACAGTAGTTTTATTCATACCACATTTTACGGCTTAGTTTAGGTGGCATTTCAAGGGACTTAAAAAACATTTTCTCAGCGTTAAATATAAAAACTAGAAAATTATTTAATTCAAAAACTTTTAAGACAGATTTTCTATCAATATTAAAACATATTAATAAAATTACCGTTTATCGTATAGATTACCTACTTAAAAAGTAAACATTCTGTTGAAAAGTTATACGTTTTCTTTAAACATAAGGGTAATATAATAAAGAAATAATAAATTAAAAAGTTTTTAATCTAACAAGTTAATACACATACGTATATAAATGAATTGTGATAAAAGCAACAATCTTCGCTGAAAACTCAATAATAAATATTTAATGTTATTAATGTTTAACTAACGTGTTCAATTAAAAGCTTTTTAATTTATTTTATTTCATAAGTTAATAATAAATTATACTACTATAACATAATAAAAAAATAATCTAAGTTAATACATCATGTAAAATATTATAATAGAAATACTGTGTTATACATATATAAAAATTAATGCGTAAATAGAATTCTAAAGAGGTCTATTGCCATATAATGCCTTTTCTTAGTTTTGCGTAACTCATTTTTAAGTAATTTTATATTAGTTATGTTAAGTTACATATTATGTTATGTTAAGTTAGTTTATGACGTCAAAATACATTGTAATTTCATAGATCTCTTCACGTTGAGGAACATATATAAACATGTCAGTCAACTATGATGGCTGAAGCAACACTGTAGTATTGCTTTTTTGCTAAAAACCCATGAATTTGCCAACAGTTTGTGCAGTATTTGTGATTCAATATCCGCAAGTTGTTTTTTCACAATTTTAACTATTCTTCCGGATAGTTTCAGATAATGACGTAAAAATTTGATTAAACACCCATTATCTGCTGGTAAAAATTTATAGTGGTCTGTGCAGTTATAATCGAGTAAACAGTAGAAAAAACTTTGCCATTCGATCAGACTTGATTAGCTTCTTCACGGAGCTATTTGATACGTTTATGCCACTCATAAATTCTTATATTTTTCATAACAGACTTGTTAACAGCTTTCTCTAATATTTCCGACACGTTACCGCACTTTATATTATTTTTAGCACAAAAGTTTAGGAAAATTTTTTGTGCCGGCGCTATTACCGGCATTTTCTAATTTAGAAAACCACTGAGTATACCAAAGTGTATATTAGTTGATTGTTAAAAACAAACTACGAATTCAATCTCTCTAGAATTAACAAATATTTCATAAATATGTGTAAAACCACCTGAAGAAAAAAGAGAAGTCTTTTCGAGAACTCCGGGAACTTCGGGAACTCTTGGATCACACCACGTAAGTTATAATTTAAATTGTGAACTATCAAATTAAAGTTTAAAGTTTCATTCAATTCTGAAACTCCAATATAATAGAATCTTCTTATATGTATTATTTATGGTAGAAAAAGTATAATACCTTTCAACTCGCGTATGAAAGTCGTGAATTCCTCAAATATACTACCATATCGAATTCTATGCAAAAAAGTATTCTTGAAAGTAAACTTTTATATGAAGTAAATAATTCATTGTGGAATAAGTAATGCAGTTCCTGCAATGGTCAGTACGTCATGTATATGTACATCGGTATGTTTTCTTATATTACGCTGATTTCAGTCTGATGAAGATTTATGTATAAGTAGTGTATTGACCTTCCATATTAATTAGTAAAATATAGTTGAGATAGGGGTCAGTATTAAAACAATAAAATTGTCTGACGTTTCGAGTCTTTATTGACTCATTTTCAAGGCTACAAATAAATACAATAAATAATTGAAAACTCACATAAATTACAAAAGTGAAAAATAAAAAAATTTGAAAATACTTTAGATGAAATACTAGTCTTTATAAGAGATAAATAGAGGTAAGAAGACTAAGATGATGATGATTACATCATCAAACCATTGTTTAGGATATTAGTATTTTGACAATTTTTAAAAAAAGATGGGATATCGTACGTGTTGTGGAAAAAGAACGTAATCTTTTGGAATATTCCATCATCCTCAAGTATCCGACAGTGATAGTAGTAAATAGTATTCTTAAGCATATAGTAAGTTATAGTAATATATATAGTAAGTAAGGTAAGTAAGATATAGTAAGTTAGCAGTAAGTGGCATTATCAGCAATGAGCAGCAATATTTAGCAGGATCGGTAATACCAAGTAGTTAAAGGCAGTGATATGCAGCCAGTATCAGTATTATGTTATATTAGGAGCAAATTACAGTATTTGGGAGTATCAAGCAGTGTTGAGCAGTATTAGCAGTGTCAATATTAAGTAGTTTCGGATAGTAAAGATCAGATCAGATCAGAAGGTCACTATTTCCATCCTAAGATTTGAACTTTTTCTTATTGACTATTGGAAAGATGACACTTTTCTGAGCATACTAGAACAAAGATTTTGTTGGATTATCCGTTAGTTTTCGAGAAAAGCAAATTTAAAAATCAAAAATTTACATGTCTTTTGGATATACATACGTTTTAACACGGGTGCACGAGTTGGCGTGGTTGAGTTTGTCAAAACAGACTCTTCGATACTTTTGGCGCCCTCTGAGCCTATATTTTGACAAACACATAACAAATTTAAAATTATCCTTGTAGAATGACAGAACTCGCTAACGGTGGAACTCAAAGACATAGAACTCGTCCGGGTGTCAACCGTAACTGACAGCGAACAGTAAGAGTATATCAAAGCACACGTACCGTCAACAGAAATGAGAGCGGGACAAACTGCGCGAGTTACCGTTGCTCTACCCGTGGCATCGGTTACAACTCCTTGTTTTTAGCAACTTTAAAATGCCGTTATTTCGACAACTAATGCATAATCTAAAAAAAAGTTTTGTTCAAATATGCTCAGAAAATGATCCTCTTTCCAATAGTCAATAGGAAAAAGGTTCAAATCTTGGAATGGAAATAGTGACGGTAACCATCTGTTCTACTAAATAATGTAACGTAATTAATGTAATTCGGCCGATAATGCCTAAATACTACCGATACTAATACTTCTGATACTGCCATTTATTGATAATATTGTAATATTGTCATGTACTGTTCAATACTGAACTTTACTGTTTAATACTTTCTAATGCTGCCATATACCACTAATACTGTCCGATACTGTCACATACTATCTCTGACTGCCTATACTATAATGTTACTCAGTATAGACTATACTGCCTCAGTGATATAATACTCTTTGAAATAATTTAAATAAGTATTTCTAAATGTTTATTAACTTATTTCTACAGAATACAATCATAATAAGTTCTAATTTTAAATTGGTATTTATCTAGAAATTACAATCTTTAGTTAGATAACTACATATTTTGACTTACTTTCAGACATGCTAACGCTAACTCTAATCTACATTATTTGATGGGATAATAAAAATAAAAACAAATCGTTATCTGTATTTTTTTTATTAATTTTATTTTGGGTCTAGCAAAAAAGTATGCATTTCACTTCATAGTTATATGAACGATAGGCACATGAATTATAAAATTATAAAATTATAAAAATAAAATTATGAATCTAACCGCTTCACAGTGTAATCAAATGTCAAAATTGGTTTTACTACATTCAGAGTAATTCTAAATTTTCATGAAAACACTAATTACGCTTGTTCTTTAATTATACGATATTTATGCTAGCCTTAATTTTGTTGTTTTGTGTCAAAATTTACCGAGAAATTAAAATCCACTGTGCAGCTAGTCTCTACCGAAGGATAAAGTCTTCTAAAACATCCAGCTGTATTTTAGAATCATGACTGAATGTACTACATACATTGCACGTATATGTCAGTTCTCACATTGATATTTTTGTATTTTTGTTTACTAGCGCTGCGGTTTTGTATTAATTGATCGTTAACGTGTATGTTTTATGCTTTTATCTTTGCTAGTGAATAATTAAACAACTGAAACCTACATAAGATCCTAGTCTTCTATTTAGTTTGCATAAAAGCTTACCTCACTTAAGTAAAACCTACAAATAATTCTTTGCGGACTAGCAGCTTGATGAAAAACTTAAATCGAAAGGCTTCGAAGCGGGAAACCGCGATACAATCCCTCGTTTCACAGACTACACTACTGTAAAATTAAGCCGCAAGTTCCAACTACAAGCTATGCATCTAGCAAGGTTAGGTCTTTACTAGAAGAGATACATGCAAACAATGTTTTCACGTAATTAACGTGAAAAAGAGCAAAAATAAAACTTCATTTTAATCCGCAATGTCTAATAATGTACTTAAAAATTGTAGCACATTATTTTGAATATACTGATGCAGAATTGTTAATAAAACTTACGATAAGTCTAAAATATGTTATTCAAAGAATATAATATTTAAAATTAAAATAGTTACACATAGTTTGTAATATAAAATTAATAGTCTTTGTGCTTTTTAAAATTTATAGAAATTTGTAGATATAATATTGTAAATCTACTGGATAGTACACATATTTGAAATATTATACACGTAGTTTGTTTTCGTGGTAGCATCTACTAACTTTTACAAAAAATAGTTTCAGAAAACACAGTAAAATATATGAAAATTGTTAAATTTTCCAAGCAAATGGAACGCATTTTCAGAAGTATCTTTAAATTTAAAAATTAATCAAGTGTTGACAACATAATTAAATAATAACTATGGTAGAAATATTAGTTTATTAGATATTAGAAGCGTAAAAATTACAGTAGCTTCTCAAAAAAGCGGAACCTATTTTATAATAATCCGTAACGAAAAGGACATGATGCAGCTTTTTCGTTTAATTTATTTTAACGTACAGTTTGAACTGTCATTGCAAATGATATCCTATTGTATTATTGGCTTAATTAAATTAAAATCGATTAGACTATTAATTAAATCAAATAGTTGCTGTATAATTCTGCGGTTTCTTTAATGTCTTTCATTGTTAGTTATTTTCTTAAACTCACTTCGTACAACACATTCAAACCGGGTTCCAACAACAATAGCCATAATGTAACCTAAAGTGTTGTTAAATATATTGAAAATCACGTCGACTTATAAGTGAGATGAAGCTTGATTTTTTGTATTGAAATTTTAATACGCTATAAATAAATTTTATCTTCTCATTTACGTCCATTCCAAAAGTTAATATCGTAAAACTGCATCTATAGGTCAACTTTTACATATTTAAAGTGCAAAGTCAAAAAATGAAATAAATTGTTATAATAAAAGCAATTCTGCTTTTCTTTTCTATAATTTTATATACATAGTAATTTTTACGACATCTAAGTTGTAAATCAAATCTTTATGTGTAATAAAAGTGTGTTAGATGAATACGTGTACGCACAAATTAATATTATATCATCAATAGACCCACGCGATATTTTAATTCATTTTACGATACTATATTTTGTATACCTACATAAAAATAATTTAACAGAAACTTGATTTAATTTTTTCACATCGAGCAATGTCTAGATAAGATGAGTAAATTACAAGAACGTAATAGCATTTAAAGCTTTGAAAAAAATCAAAATACGACACAAATGCTATAAAAGTAAAAATTACTCGGTTTGAAAGCAAAAAGAGCCCGGTGCCTGCGGGGAACATAAAAAAGTCGTTTTAGAAGACAACTATCGGTATGTATTGTTAAAAAAGTGTAACCCATCGAAGCTTAAAAGCTCCCATAGTAAACTGAAGGTAAATTTTTTAAATCAAAACTCAGCTTCAAATAAGTAAATTAAAATTGGAATAAATTATTCGTTTTAATTTTAATCGACTCTTTCTTTGTTTGCGTTATTGTTATTTAAAGCATCAGCTTGTGGCGGTTATTATTTTTTTTTCTCTCTAATTAAATTTGTCTTATTGTTAAGTGGAGCTTATCAAAATTTAATTTACTGGGGTAATTACCAATTACTTAAATTTTTCAAGAAATGGCGGCATTGTCTTGCCACAAACGATGAGTTGAAAAATCATTTCGTATGCTACTGGCAATAATATAGCTAAGTAATTAAATACAAATTATGTACATTACAACACTTGAAAATATATTTTAAATAATTCAAAACAGAAAATGTTTATTGAATTATTATGATTTAATTGTCCTTCCATAATTGAAAACTCAACTCATCATATACTTCTTTTCTTGTTGCTTTTTGTAGCTGCATAATTTAATTATCGAGTCAGAATTCTTTTCGTATCTATATTATTGGTATTACAAATTTAATAAAAAAAATAAAAAGTTTTTGCGAAAGTTTTTCAAATTCTTGGTACATTTTTGCTAAAAGTGAACTACTATTGACTAGGGATAGGGGCTTTACCATAACTAATGTAACATCTTGTTGGCTTATTGTGTGAATCCATGAAAAATAGTAGACCACCTGGGAGAAGATTCCAAATTGTATTACATATTTTTAAATGCAGGAAGAATATTAATATTAGCCCAGAAAATGTTGAACTTATAATAATATATCATAATTAAATTAATTATCCATAAAATGAAACATCTTAAATATTTCTAGTGTGATGCATTTACATAATACATTGTAAGTCTCAAGTAACTAATTTGGCATTCAAATTTGAAAATTTATACAGTAAAACTAAATAAAAATAAGGATGTTGACAAGGTATGTAGGTATGTATGATACATATAATATAAGAACATAATATATTTGATGGGCTATGAATAAACATATTCACACCAAACTACTACCGCAATACAATCTTGAATAATTTTTAATTTTTGTATTCTTTAATAATATCGTTGATACAATAAAAGGTTTTGAATTACTTTATACAGGGCATAGGTAACTTAAATTACATAATCCGAAATCCAAATTTGTTATATGGATAAACGCGCAGAACAAAGGTTACGACAAATAATTCAATCTACTTGGTATATATAATATGTTTTATGCTTTTACCTTTTATAGTACCCTAGGTATACTTAGTATTATAAAAAAGATATCAAATATTGGAATTAAATGGATGGTTAAATGAGCGTGAAGGGAAGCTAAAGGAAAACTAACACCCTTTCATCCATCTATAGCGTTTCGATGTTCACTACGGCTAAGCTAAGAAAACCTTAAACTTTTGGCTCTGGTGTACATTATTTACTATTTGGAATTAACAACACTGAATATTGTTTTCAACCAATTATAAGTAACGGGTGATTTATTCAGAGTTACTTTACTTTTTTCAGTAGATACAGATTTTATGAAAAATCACGCGTGAGTCATGTCAGTGGTATTTTTGGTCAGTATTGTTTGCATCATAGAATGTCAGCTAGACAGAGAGTTTCATTGGGCTCTTAAAATTTTGAAGAAGATCCAATGTTATCGTCAAAATTTTGTTCAGCGATGAAGCCCATTTCTGGTTAATGACTACATCAATTAGCAAAATTGCCGTATTTGGGCTGAAGAGCGACCCATTACATTCAGAGAAAACAAGACTTTAGTATGGTTTATGAGCTGGTAAAATTATCAGTCTATATGAACCATGAATGGCGTCCGTTATCGGGCTAGGATAACAGACTATTTGCTGCCTGAAATTGCGTAGCGTAGCGGAATGGCAATGCAAAACGTTTAGCGCTGTAGGCGCTTTAATCTTCTTCATTTGGTGAGGGAGTAACGGGCGTTGGAGATTTTGGATCAAAATATACGCTGACGCGGGTTGGACCGCGTCGATCTGAGTGGTGAATAAATTTAAACAGCGGGAATTAAAAATTTTGAATTTTGAACTTTGAAGAAGTTTAATCAAAGTTTGCCAAAGTGTGTCAAAAACTAACAAAATGGGATTTTGTGGGCGAACAGCTATTTAAACCTTAAAAAGTGCCTGAAATTGAAACTTGAAATCTCGGCGACATTTGGTTCCAGCAAGCTGGCGTTACTTGTCACACAACCCGTGAAGCGATGGATTGCGAGAACAAACAAGGAACAGGAATAAACTTGAAGGCCAAAAATTTAAAATGCTTGAACTCGTCATCTAAAATTAAAACTTTTGAAAGAAAGTTAACAAAAGAAAAGCCAAAATTTGAAAGAAATAATCGTTAAAAAATAAATGTAAAAAATAGTTTTTTTGTATGATAATAAAGATTAGGTAGGTACCCAATAAAATTTATTTTTTTTATTTTTGAAAAAGTACCTCTAAACGAATCATTTTTTATAAATTCTAATAACCTTTAAATAGGTATTTGATCTAGCCGATACCGCAACTGTACACTCATTATCAATTTTATTATCTTGAGCAAGTAACTCATGTCTAGTTGAGTACAAACTTGAACATCGACAGCAATTCTTATGCTGAAATTGTTTATTATAAAACAACAATTGTTTCAAAAAAGAAGGACGGATGCGATCACAAGAAAAAAATTTTAGGTTAAGAAAAAGAATATGAATTCTAAGCGCAATATTTAAAGTTTGGTTAATTTCTTGATCTTTTAATTTTGTAAAATTTTTTCAATTTTTTGGTGTATTTCGTCGGTAAGGAGTCAAAACCTTATATCTTAATATTTGACGATTTTGTGTTAAGAGGTTCTTGTGGTACAATATAGGGCTTTGGTACAAATAAGTTTAACCTGTCTATACGTCATTGGATTCAAGATGAAAATTTTCATATTTTTATAATTTTTTTATGTTTGACATACCAAAAAAAAAACAGTTGTTAGCTTTTCCTGAAAACTAAGTAACTTTGAGTTACGAGGTTTTGACTCCTCGCCGACGATTTTCTCTCACTTCTTGTTATTTTTACTGTTATACATGACTGATGATCGGAAATAATCGTAAAATAAAAGCCTTTATATTGATCATAAGAAAGTTTAGACTCCCTCCGGATTCGAACTGGGTATCTTAGTACCGGCAGTTATTTGTCTAATATACTAAGGCTAACCGCAGCATTGCAAAGTTACACTTCTAAACATTTAGGATTTAATGTCTATATAAGTAATCTACTTTCTGTCAGACTGTCATTGACCTAGTAGTTAGCGCAAGAATCTGCTAATTTCTAATGACCATCTTCGTGCTCCGGAAAGCCCGTAAATCCTTTAGATCTACTATATTGATGATTTCTACTATCAACAATAAACAAGATCACAGGCATATTTTTAAGCCAACTTAGGCGGACATGAGGTGTAGAAGTATATAGAGTAGAACTACATTACCGATAAATATTATAAAAGTGTCTATAAACATTGGTAGGGATAATAACTTGAACCAAATCGCAAAAGTTAAATGAAGCCCTTAACACGAAATAACATCAAAATAGTAATCGATAAGACATTAGATATATAATTATTATAATAAACAGTTAATATTAAACAAATTAAACCGAGCAAGAATTAAATTTCTTTAAATTAAATTCAACATTTTGGGAAGTAAAATATTAAGAAAATATGGAAACATTTTAATTTTAAAATAAATAAAATTTTCTCTGCCGGAGGCTTCTTTTGCTGGCGCCAAACTGTACAAAACTGCAGAACAATTTAAGTAGAATATTAAGTAATAAGATTAAAATACATACCTAAATAAAATACTAATAATAAAACAAAATGGGGTTCTCAATACTAACTTATAGGAAAGACAACGCAATTTAAAGTAAACTTAACAAATTGAAAGGAGAAAAAGTTAATTAATTATTGTTCAATTTAAGGCTTTAGTGTTATGTGAAATCTATTATTTTAAAAGAAAAGTAAAGAGTAGGTGACACTAAAGTAAAGAGCTTTTCAACAAGAACTTTGTTTTTAAATTTTAAATAAAACACACATTTTTAATAAAAGTTCTGTATTTCTTTATTGATATATTATGCACAAAGTTTATCATTTATGAATGCAAAATAATATCCGACAAATGTACACCAAGACCAAGCATACAGACGTAGATGTTTTTTTCAAAATCTTCTATTACATTTCTGTGTAAATGTGGCTCTATATCACCAATTTTGGTTTGAATTTGATTGATTGATTGACACATTGATTGTGGATTATCTGCATAGACTTGATTTTTCACATAGTCATAAAAAAATAGTCTAACGGTATTAATTCACACCATCTTGGCGGCGAATAAACTGCAGGAAATTTATTCACAATAAATAAATTGTTTTAGTGGCTGTGTGGCAGATGCTTGTCAGCTAAAATCATATTATATATCACTCCTATCCATATCATCAATAATAGGTCAAAAAAAATTTAAAATTAAAATTTCTTTAAAATTAAAAAATAATCGAACTTGTAAATTAAATAAATCATTAAATAAATCACACTTCGCCGAGTTGGACTATAGTCTAGAGAAATATTTTTAATTAGTATGGTGCTTGTTAAAACAATCCGAAGCTGCCGGAGCAAAGGGAACCGAAGCGGAGGCGGGGTAGAGTCAATTTTGACAAGCGTAACCACAGAAAATCACAACAAATGTTCGGGCTTAGCCATTACTACATAAATTGTACACCTTAATTCAGTTTATTCTTGGTTATGATAAAAACTGATGCAGTAATCGAGTGCAAATTAAGCCCAAAAATAGTTTTTATTAACATTATAAAAACACACAATAGGTGGATCTAATCATATGGATATAGCCAATGGAATGTACTGTTGTACATTTTGGCTCTTTGTCGTATTTTTAATAAACCTGAAAGTTTTATTTATATAATTGAAATATATACCATTTCCTATTATAATTTCATTAATATATTTTTAAATTTGTGGTGAACTTTATTGTCTTACTCCCAAATTGTCAACAGATCCCGATAACGCAATCGATTAACAGTAACAGCGTATTCGACCTCAGTTTCACTCTAAACTGAAAAAAGTCCACCAAATAGTAATACGGTGGGAATGTAAAAGCTTCTTCGAATCACTCTTGAATTTTCTGAAGTTCAAATCAGACAAATTTTCTTAATAATATAACCATTTAAAAGAAGATAAGCATAATGTGAAAAGATGATATTGTCAGATAAACCATCACCTTGTTCAATGATAAAATCAGCAAATTGTCAACAAGCAGCATTATTGGCTGATTTTAATTCTTAGTCTAACATTACCTTATAATGTTTTAGACCCAAATATTTACGCAAAATTCGACATATGGTGGTCGTGAATAAGTCTAGCTGTTGAAAAATCGTAGAATTGATCAATTTGGATCTTCTTTAACATTTTCATTTATAAGTTTAATATTATTAGCTGAAAGACCTGAACTAACACGTATTGTTGTTGGTCGTCATGAACCAAATTTAAAAATAAAAAAATTTAATAACCAAATTTTTAACAGATGTCTCAGAAGGACGATTATAACGAACAAAAGTATAAAAATTTTGCAATATGTAGTTTTAACAGATCTACTATTTTCGTAGTGGATTTTAATTATTTTAATATGATTTTAGATTGAATTGAAGATATATTAAATGCTAGATCTATTAGTTGATATTATGTGAAAAAAACTTCTTGTTGAAAAGCCACTTACATACTTTATTGTCACCTGCCATCTTCCTACGTTACTTTTATAGCCAATAGTATTATTCGGAACAAATAGATTTTTGTAGCTAGTTTTTAACTGGTGACATTCTTACGATGTTACTACAAAAAATTAAGCAAAAAGAGTAATAATATACTTATTAAATTTTTATTAATGATCGTTACTTACTCTTAGGATTATGGATATAATAAAAAAAATACGGCTGAATAGTAGCTTTACACCTACGTATACACTTAAAATAAGATATAAATCTACTCAGTTTGAGTGGCTTTTTGCTAAAGATTATTATGGAAGATAGTAAAAAAATATGTCAAGCTTTTAATAGATAATTTAAATTAGCTAAGAAACTTCACATTTGATTTGACTGATATGTTTAAGTCTTTCCTAAATTTAATTATACTTTTTTTCAATGTAATTGTAAATAAAATTCCAGTCTTTAAAGAAAATATTGTGTTCCTTGTATAAAAAACGTGATAAATTTTATCATACACTAAATTTTATTAAAATATTCACCCAATACAATTATTTTGCCAACGTTAGGTACACTTTGTTTAATTAGAAAAATTTTAATAGAACATTGTGATTAACACATTAAATTTATTAAACAATAAATTATTCAACATCACGATCATAAACGTTTATTTGCATAAGGAAGTGGTTATATTAAGTAGTTTTCGTGGTACTAAATGTACCAACATACTTGGATGCTCGGCATTTGTTAAATAAAATAACATGTTTATTAATTATAATGGCTGTTATACTGTACAAAAAGTATGTTTTACATAGACAAAATAATTTGCATTTGTCTTCTATTCTAATCAGATTTTATAATGCCGACATGAAAACATTGCAACCACCTAATATAATATAAGCGCAAGCTCAGATTAAAATTATTAAAGAATATTTGCGCGTGCGCCTAATATTTTTAAAACATATTGAAGTAGTTAAGAAACAATGCTATTATTTGATGTAATTGTATATAACTACAATACACTAAATTAATTGTGTTATGCGTTGCACCTCCTGCTGCAACACGATATATTTTACGTATACGATAAATAAATGTGGCAAAAAATAAGCTAAAAAGCAAAATAAATGCTAAAAAAAGAAATTAAAAATTTTTAAAGAAAATAATTAGTCCTAATACATAATAAGTAATAATTTATGAAGAAAATAATAAATAACAGGTAATATTGAAACGACTGTTGAAGTAAATAACAATGCTGTTAACGACTTATAGTGAGATTACAATTATTATACAAAGAAATATTTAAAGTAATTAACTAACTGACAGTAATGTTGAGGTTAGATAGATAACACTGGTCAACACAAGTTTTGTTTCCTCCAATTTTTTTTCTGTTATTGGGTGTTTCTATGGCCCTGACTATGAAAAAAATACTGCGAGATTGCTAACAGCTTTACTTTTTGAAATATACAATTTTATTATTTTCACCTAAAAATGCAAGAAAATGTTAACAAAATTTCTATTGTACACTATCAAATGATCTTTTATAAGATTTCCTTGAATAAACGAGGTTAGGTAGATCTCGTTGCAAACTCCAGCAGTAGTCTGCCATCATATGTGAGTCCCACCTTCCCCTATAACGCTCTTCCATTGTCCGAAGGTCTTGATAAAATCTTTCACCCTGCTCCTCACTAAAATCGCCCAAATTTTGTGGAAATCGGTCTAAATGCGAGTGCAGGAAGTGGATTTTTATGCTCATGTTGCACCCTAGCTCCTGAAAGTTCGATAGCATGCACTTAACAAGCTCGACATGGTCGTCAGATTTCTTGTTGCCTAGGAAATTACTCATAACCAAAATAAATGAATTCCACGCTTTGGATTTGACTTTAGTCATTGATTTCACAAAATTAGGATCTTTCATGAGTTGCCTAATTTGTGGCCCATCAAAAATACCAGCTTTCAATTTTTCTGTACTTAATCCTGGAAACTTGCGTGAAAGAAAATTGAAACATTCGCCATTCTTGTCAAGCGCCTTCACATACTGTTTTATTATGCCGAGTTTAATATGAAGTGGTGGAAGAATTATGCGGTCTCGGCTAACTAAAGGTACGTTTATAACATTTTTATTTCCAACTTTCAGCGCTTTCCGCACTGGCCAAACTTTTTGTGACCAATGATGTTGTTTGTCACGACTGTCCCAGAGACACATGAAACAAGGGAACTTTGTGTAACCAACCTTGTTGACCTAAAAGAAAGTTAACCATTTTCAAATCAACGCAAATGACCCAGTTGTGGTCTTGATATTTAATTTTCTCCATAACCTTAGAAATATTTACGTATTCTTCTTTTAAAGTCGTCGAATGTGCAATTGGTATGGATCCGTACTTGTTACCGTTATGAAGCAAAAGACACTTTAAACTTCTTTTGCTGCTGTCTATGAAAAGACACCAATCACTAGGTGGGTACTTTTTTAAACCCATCTGTTGCAAAATCCCATTAGATATTGCACTTGCGGCTGACGCCAACCGTAACTGCACTGCTGCAACTACTTCTAGCAAAACGTACATTTAGCTATAACTCAAAAACAAAAGCTGTTAGAGCAAAATTGTTGCGGAATTTAAAAAATACGCATCAATTTGAGATAGAAACAAAAAAAAAATTACAGGAAACAAACAACTTTATTTTTTTTGTTGCCCTGTGTAATTTATCAAATTCCTTTTCTTCTTCTGCACAGGGAGGCTTCAGATACAATTATTGTATCAAATTTTGTATAAAAATTATTATAAGATTTTAAGGTTTTCATTACATTATAATTTTGAAAGTCAAAGGAGTTTAATCTATGTTAATAATTATTGCTAATCTTGGCAAGGATTGCAACAATAATTTAATGTACGTTTGTTTTTTCATATAGTGTCCTAAAGTAATGTAAAAAGACTAAACTGATTAAACGATTAATTTTACCAGATGTATTTATTAACCCAATTTAAAAAGCTAGCGTGAGGATATGGTAAAATAAATTATGGTAATAAATTTATCGTTCATTATTTCTACTTTTTTATCTTTATTTTTATAGTATTATGTAATACCTGGATATAATGAAGAATCTATTAAAAATATTAAAATATTATAGCACATAATACAAGAATAGAACAAAACTAAAAATGTATTACTACATAATTTTTACACGATAAGAAATCATTTTTTTAGATTCCTAAATTTTTCATAAAAAATTTATTTTATAGTGTTTATTTTATTAGTATTTTTATTTTATTTTTTAAGTTGCTATATTGTGCAATCTTATATGGTTTTAATATAATTATCAAATACCAAGTTTATTTAATTTTCATACAATCGTCATCAATGTGCTATTATATTAATAAAATAGTAAATGTTATTAATATGTGATAATATTTTTTAATAAAATTAATTTTTACATGTTAGATGAAATTGAAAAATAATTTAATTCATAACTTATATAAAATTGTTCAAAAACTATTTAAATGAATGATATAGTTTGCGACACCCTGTTATAACTGATGTTTCAATTTTCGGAATCTCATCAGGCAAACCTGAAAAAATTATTGAAATGATTAAAAAGTTATGTTTTTAAATTAAAAATTCAAACTTGGTTTAAAGTCAAATTTATTTGACTTTTGTAAAAACAAAAATTATACCTATTTGAAGCCAAAATGAATAAATAAACTTATTTTGAAAAATTCTAAACCGGAAAACTAAACTAACCCCCCCCCAAAAAAAAAACCTAACAGGTTATAACAGCGTGTCGCAAACTATATCATTCATTTAAATAGTTTTTGAACAATTTTATGTACGTTATAAATTAAATTATTTTTCAATTTCATCTAACATGTAAAAATTAATTTTATTAAAAAATATTATATTAATACAGTAAATATATAATACCGCAAAATATGTATATTTTTCTCTTACGTGCTGTTACTGACAAGGATCATGATAGTTGCCTGTGGTATACCGATAGAAATTTATCATGCTAGTAAATATTAGTAAATCCTGTATTTCACAGATTGCATATAAAATGTAGACAAGTTAATGACCTTGAATAAAATAGTATAAGTCAAAATTTTTTATTCTCTATTAATTTAATACGTAAATATTATTCAGGGGTGTTCACAAATTAATTTTATAATATTTTGCAATGGTAAGATTTAAAAGTTAAAACAACAGATAATAAGCTAAGAAAAAAATAGGATAAATACCACAATTTTTCGAAACCAGTGTAGTAATGGAGAAGCCCATTAAAAATAATATAACGGAAATAACATCATATTGTGAAACACCCTGTATCTTTAATTATTTAATGTTCTGAAATTCAAAAATGTATATTATCAAACATCAGCATTAAAATTTATTAATTTTTCATATTATACTTAGTTTTATCAAATGCATTGTTTTGTTAATAAAATATTATATTTGGTAACCATCTTAAAACTTTCACCTCTTTCCATATAAGGCAATCAATGAAAATTATTTTAATAATCTTTTTACCAATATTTTGCATGTTGCAAGGCTGTACCAGTTTACAGTACCTCCCATTAGTACCCACCGGTATAGTTGCATCTAAATAATAATAGCGAGTCCCTCCCTTGCATGTATGCATTTAAACTGCATAGAAATAAGTGTTGGTTTTGCTTTTCTTTGAAAAAGTGCATTAAGGTGTTATAATACTTGCTCAAAACTGATTTCCCGTAATACAATGGGACATATGAGTCTTTCTAACCAATGGTACCGAAGATCACTTTACAACCAGTTGCAAAATTATTTTTTTCCTTCAATTGAAAATGTTATGCTTTATAATTCAGTTTATGTACAGTTTTCATAGTGCTAGTATAAATCAGTGTTGAATAGTTTGAAATTTCGAAAATTGCGTTGATTTACATAATTTAATCAAGGACTAGAACAAAAAATTTGATACTTAAAAGTTGATGACTTAAAAATTTCGTTCAAACTTTTAAATCGATTATCTACGCGAAGTTTCAAATGATTTTGTTAAAATCAAAGGACTACCAATTTAAATACATCGTTAAGCCTGAAGTTTGCGTGAAATTGTAAGTTAAAGTATGGATATACGACCTATTTTTGGTGGACATCCTTTCCAAGGTAAGGATGATTGTGAAACTGGTTGATGGTGTCAAAGCCGTTGTTGTTTTGCCTTAGGCTATCAAAAGATTACTTTTTGTGGTATCGTTTAATAAAACGCACCCAATAACACTAAGATATCGATTTCCGCCGGATCACTTTCATACGAATTCTTCGATTTGTTTGTTTGAAAACCCGAAACGTGTCACTTTCAAATTTTCACATAAAGAAAAGTTATTTTTATCTAAAAAATTGCCTTGCTTTCATTCAAAATTGAATTACATGAAAACTTAAAACCGTAAACCATTGTGTCAGTATAACAGGAGAACTTTTCTTCACAAAAAAAAGGTATAATTATGACAGATGTGAGATATTTTTTAATTTTTTACTCAATATTTATGATTAATGTCAGAAAATTTTTTCTATAATACATAATACATAATACATTAAATTGATATAAGTATTTTTTTCAACAACTTCGATAGCTGTTAACATTAATTTAAATATGTATTCAATCATTGATTTCGTTCGTAAACTATACTTATATTAATATTGGTAACGATAACTAAGAATTTAATTCAAGTGGTATTTTATATATTTCGTGCTCTGTTTACAACATAAAATAATTAATATATGTCGACGAAGGAAAGCAGTTCATCTATCACTCAAGCTGTGTCCTAAGGCAAATCTCCAATCCTGACACAAATTATAGTAGTCAAGATTCGATATGGACTTCCAAATTACTCAAGCCCACCCCTGTAAAATGATTAAAAAATCATTAAAGAATGAATTTGCCACAAAAATATTTTCTGGTAAATCAACTTCAAAAACTCCGCCACAGTAATAAGACATTGCCTTTTATATTCAATTTGTCAAGCGCAGTTTATATTTCTGAACGGTTTTTCAACAGAAAATAAATAAAATGTTTAACACATCAGTTTAAAAAAAAAAACCTAAATACCAACTATATGTGTTACTTTTGTTGGTTAAATTTTTTCATTAATATAAAATCTTCAATTAAAATTTCTTTTTAAACTTGAGACCAAAACCAAAAAATGTCATAGTTGAACAACACTGTAAAAAATAAAAATAATAAAGTAATAAATATAAGCTTTATTACTACTTCTGTTTTACAATTTTCTTTAGTACTATAAATTGTCTTAGGGTAGTTCCTTTTTATATACCATAGTGCCAATTCCATGTTGAACTGCAAATCTCTTCACATTAGATTCCCTAGCAAATACCTGAAAACCCCTTAAAAAGCATTTAATTTTCGCCGTAAAACAGCAGAAGTAATGTGAATTAAATATTAAAATTATTTTTATGCTTGGATAACAATAGTATGTTTTATTTGGAACAAACGCAACTTTTAGTAACTTGTCTGTTTTTTATAATAAATTTTATATTTTTATCCTATTTTCTTGCTTTTATTATAAGTTTTATTAATATTTTTTAGGCGTGTAATTTAAGACATAATATAATATGAAGATTTGCATAAAAACCTGTTCGAACGGCCTTGCAATTGAATTACATGAATTAATGTATAATTTTTTCAACAGTTTTATGCCGCAAAGTCACATAACGTCCTAGTTCAAGTTTCTTAAACTTATTTAAAAACAGAAAACTTTGTTATTTAAAAACATTTTTAAACGTCACTTGGATGATATTATTAAGCTCCACATTCTTTATCGTCGGTAATTAGTATATACAAAAACTGTAGCGATTTAGTCAAATCATCCACTGTCGCATTAATAAATTATTCAAGCAATCAATCCTAAAAATTATTATGGCTAACAAATTTTACTATTCAGAAAAATGTTGAGTTAGGAAGAACTTGCTAAATAGTAATTGACAGTCACAAAATCCGCTATAATATAATTCACGTGATTGTTAACATTTGAAAGCAACATTTTTTAATTTATAACTGAAAACGAAATAGATTTATTTAAAAAGAAATCTTTTATTTCAAAATATTCCAAAATATTGCTTCCAAAATATTCACAATTTTAGTCATTGAGAATTTTTTACTTAGTTAAAATAGCAGTATATTGTGTAATTTGGATTAAAAGTGATACTTTGTTTGACACGAAATTATTGAATATGCGAGGCAGAATGCTAGCAGAGCCGAATATTTAATATAGGTACAATGCAAAATATTTTAAAATTTAAATTATTTAAAATATTTAGTTTGAATGTACGGATAATAAAAATTCTATAACGTTGATTTTTGTTTTATTTATCATTTCACATAAAAACTTGTAAGTGTAGCATTAAAAGTTAGGTATTCTAAAATACTGAAATGATGTGAAATTTAAAAAAATATTAATTTCACCACAAACCAAAAAAATTACCACGGCTAGCTTTTTCAGTCGTCGAGCAAGTATCGTCAGGGGTGAGTTCACCTGTTCGCTCTCATTAACGACGGAAGGAAAATGCTCCTCCAAAAATAAACAATTCACAATGTAAAATACAATTTAATACAATGTAATGCAAATATTAAATTGTTATTGGGCTCGTACTTTTAATTTTTAACGTTTATCTAAATCGCCTGCTTATCACTATCGACATTCGTTCCTACGAATGCAAATTTAATTTTTCAATTTCAAGTATCCAAATCGAATTTATTATTCGAAATATTCTTTTTTCCAAAATTTAATCATCCAAATCAAGCCAAGTCTATACACTACCGTTCGGTAGGAAACCATCAAATAATCCAAATTAACTTCAAATCTCAAAATTATGCTTCCAAAATAACAACGAAATAATGCACACGCATCAAATCCACTTTATTCAAATCAAATCAAAATAAAATATTACTTACAAATATCAAAATTATCAAAACTCAGCGGGCATACAAAGTCACGCACCCGCTGTCGGCCATAGTTGGCTAAAGAAGCCACTAATTTCCTGTCATTGATCTCCCCACCTAACCAATTCTACAATGTTACAACTCAACTATTACAGCCAACATTTCACCAAAATGCATAGGGTGAGTCGCAATCATTTTGAAACACCACATCAAACCCCCGATGCTAATTGCTGTTTTGAGCGCAGCTCTAAACAAAATTCGCAGAAATCCGTGCGTGTTTCAAAAATAAATCTAAAAAGAAGATATTATCTACAACATTACAATATTTAAGCAAAATAAATCCAAATTCAAAAGTCAAATAAAATAAAAAGGCTTATCTCTTCAAAAATAATTTTTCATTTATCATTATCTACTATCTCCTTCTGTTTTGTTCACTTTTCTTTTATTTTTTCTTTCGAATCTTCCAAAGATTGATCCTGGTTTGGGGCGTCCACTTCACTGGTGTCTTCTTTCTTCTCCTCCTCCAACTCATCCAAAACTTCCAAGTTTTCTCATTTTTTTCCATAGCTTTCCGTTTTGTAGCTTCTTGTTTTTTAAATTTTAATTTTTCAGTTTCTACGTTTACCACTTCTAAATTTTCAGCTTCTTGTCTTATAATTTTTAGTTTTAGCGCTTGTAATCTTACAGTTTCACGTTTTTCTGCTTCTAGTTTTACCATTTCTAATCTTTTATCTTCTTGTTGTGCTGCTTCTAATTTTTCAATTTCCAATTTTATGGCTTCTTGTTTTGTTGCTTCTAATTTTTCAGCTTCTAGTCTTGTAACTTCTTGTTTTTCAATTTCCAGTCTTTCAGCTTCTTGTTTTGTTGCTTCCAGTTTTAGAATTACTAATCTTTCAGCTTCTTGTTTTTCCACTTTCAACATTCTTTCCTCTACAGTTTCTCTTTGCAATTTCGCATCCATACATTTTATTAATTCCATTAGTTCACCCGTTTGCTGGTTAAGTGCTTGCATTATTTGTGCTTTAGTTACTTTCGCTAGTTGTTCCATTTTTTGTTTGTTATTTTCCAATTTAGATGAAATTGAATCTAATCGAGCCCCACAGTATGGACGACAATTTATCTGTAATGATCAAATTGGTAAATCGAGATGGTTCAAGCCCCACACGTTGCTGCGCCAGTTGAAATTGATGTATTTCCAATATAATTCTAATCCAACATAATCCAACTCCAATTTTAATCCACCGTAATAAACTGTTGTCCAAAAATAGTTACCAAATATAATTAAAAATAAACAAATGCTCTTCCAAAATTAATTAATCGGACTCAAATTCAAATTAAATGTAATGCAAATTTTAAATAAAATTTTAATTTTCTTTAAAGGAAACGAAGTTTGATTTCCCTTATCCAAATCGACGAGTTATCAATATCCCGCATATTCGCTCGCACAAATATAATTTAATTTACCACTTTTATGTGCAAAACGAATTTATTATTCGAAATAATGTCTTTCCAAATCACTTCAAATTAACTAAACCAGTCGATACACTACTGTTCGGTAGGGACTTATCAAAAATATTAAAATAATCATCCAAAAAAGCGCAATAATGCATTCGCATCAAATCACTTTATATAATCAATCAAATTAAGTCATAACAAAATATTACTTACAAATATCAAAATTATCAAAACTCAGCGGGCATACAAAGTCACGCACCCGCTGTCGGCCATAGTTGGCTAAAGAAGCCACTAATTTCCTGTCATTGATCTCCCCACCTAACCAATTCTACAATGTTACAACTCAACTATTACAGCCAACATTTCACCAAAATGCATAGGGTGAGTCGCAATCATTTTGAAACACCACAATACATATTCAAAAAATAATAGATATAAGTTATCCATGTATAAAGTTTTTATGCAATTACAAAAACAAATTTAAAAATATAATTTTGAAAGTATATTAGTAGTATTTATTGTATTCATAACATCAGGCTTTCTTTAATGTTTTTTTGCTGATGTATTTTAATACTAAATTAATTTAATTAATTAATTTAATAAAATTAGTTAATAATAGAGTAAATAATCTAACTATTCAGTTCTATTAGTATATTTATTAACTAGTTTCGGTGAAAAAACCACGATGTTCACAATTAAAAATGTAAATTTTAAGGGGGTATATTATTATAACTTTAAAATTAAATATTAAAAATTAAAAAATTAGAATTTATATTGTTTTAATTTTTAATTTTAAAGTTAGAACAATATGCAAACTTTTCAAATTTACATTTTTAATTGTGAACATTGTGGATTTTCACCGAAACTATGTATAATCAATATACGAATAGAACTGAGTGGCTAGATTACTACTCTATTTTTAATTACATTAAACTTTTTTTTCGCATTTTGACTGGTAATCTACTATTTTATTAAATTGAAAATCATTTATTAAAGTGGTACTTTATCACATAGAAATGTCACTTTACTATATAGTAATGTCACTGTCAATAAAAAACTATTGGATAGAAGATTGTTTATTTAAATATTGGAATCATTGTTATACATTTATGTATATTAAAAGTACAAAATTATTATTCAAACTAGAAAACTTAACAATCTCACTTTTATAATTAATATTATCGTCGTACTAGACGTGAAGAGAGCTAAGCCACAAAAATTGAAAAAAATATAGTTAACTTCATCTCATCAATCAAAATACAATGAAAAATATAGTGGTGAATACAGCTAAGTGATTTTTTTGTTCTAACATTGAATTCCGCTAATCTGTGAATGATATAAACATCACATTATTTTAGATGACATTTTAAAACTCTTTTTGCTAATTATCTCAAAATAGCAAATGTGAGGCTTAGCTCTCTTCACCTCTAGTACGACGTTATGTAACTTACACAAAATTCGAATCAAAAAATAAAAATTAACTGTTGTTATGTAAATAAATAAAGCCGTGTCTGGTTACTAGATTACGACAATTTTACACAAATAGCAGTTTGAAAAGCAGTTTACAACCGTCGGTATTAAATTTATACGTAGAAAATGAAGAGTGATATTTTTTGCAAAATAACACAGCTTGCTATAGTGCAAAAATCGTAGGAAATATTTTTGTAAATAATTTTTTATTTCAAAATTTATTACTCACACAATAAGTTTAGTACATTTAAGTAACAAATCATGCAAAAATATCCAATTGATATTTTTTTATTTGTTACAGGTAATTAATTATTTAATTAATAATAAAATTTATGTAATCGATTAGCCAGGTAATAGTCCCAATTTGAATAGAATTAAGAATTGGTGGACACTAATAAAACGGCACGTGCTTCAAAACTCTTCAAAGAGTAAGCCTAACGTAATACATGTATTGAAATTTGTATAGGACAATAATTTAAGGGTCGACTACCTGCAACAGTTAGTGTAATGATTGTCTCGCCCTTTAAAAGATATTATAAAGACACGATGATGTTCTACAAAATTTTAATGAAATAAATATTCATTAATAAACTATATACAACATAATTTTTACTTAAAATAATTTTTTTAATTTAAATTTCTGTCATTATTGATTTGCAAAAATATACCTGAAAAAAGTACTATTTATTAAAAGGTTGAATTTAGGGGATAAATATATATTATAATAATCGAATTTGTAATTTTTATGTATATTATAGTTAGTCAATTAAAAAATATAAGTATTAGTTATATGTTAATACAACATCTCTAAAAAGAAAACTAATAACTTAAATTTTTATGACCGGGCTTTTCATATTGCCGCCACTGTATTCTGCATTTTTGTTAGTTTTATAGTGATAATTTCCATAGCAGGGCTTTTTTAGGTTTTGTACTTATTACTGTTATTTTTCCAAATCAGTTATGTTGCTAATAGTATATTGTTTTATTAGGGTGAAAAGCTTAACTTTTCCTGCTTAGCGAGTTTTTTCACGTGCGAGGAGTGAAACAACCCGAATGAATGGAAAACTTGCGTGGCAGAGAAAGTTATCTTTTCATTCGAATAAAACATGTTACTTTTTCTCCTAACGAAGAAAATTCAAAAACTAATGTCAAAATTTTTAATTTATTTTATAAAACTAAATAAAAGTACGTTGCCATAATTTAATCTGTGAACTATTTTCAATTTATGTTAATAATATTTAAATTTAATTCGCAACTGTCAACTTCAATAATTTTGACATTTAATAAATATGTAAGGTAAAAAAATTTATTTGCTTAAAAATAAAATTTTAAGTTGGTATATTGTAGAATTTAAATGTCAAAGTCAAAGTTTACATCGATTTATTTTTAAATTACGTTCTAAAACTTTGTATTTAAAGCGATATATAAACTTAAAATAATTTTTAAAAAGGATAGATACCAAAATTATTAAATTTTATTAAAATAATGCCATATATCTAGTTATTTCTTTCCCAGCCTAGGCAGGGAATTAATCAAAAAACGTTACGCAAGAAGCTTATATTTAAGTTAGTAAGGAAAAGTTTTACTTTCGTGTTTAAATCGATAATGAAATTGCTCACTTTCTAGTCGTTTGAAAAAAAAAATATTTTATTCATAATAGAAAAATAACCTAAAAAATGAATTTTTTAAGTCCATAGTGTGGTAGTTAGTAGTATGTAATATTAAAATAAACAAACTAAACAAAATATTTAAATAGTCGGTTAAGCCTGGTACACACAAACACACATTCAAGTAAGTAGGTAGACTTGACTTGAACAGACAAGATTATCAGAATTTTATAGGTGTTTGTGTCATAAGTCTGAGTTTATTTGTACTTGATGGTAGGTTTATAGGAAAATTTTATAGAAAGTTGTGTATTGAGTAGGTACGTGTAAATATATATTATGAGCAAACATCAGACTTTTTCATATAACTTAAGTCTGCTATATACACTGTAGCAAGTCGGCAGATCTGGCTTTAAAGTAAGGCGTGCAAATAAGTCTGTTCGCTGGTGTATCTATATATACAGACTTAGTAGATAACGTTTAACAAAATACAAATAAGAATCGTGATTTTAAGTTCAACTTAAAGCTCAACTTAAACTCTAACTTACACTAGACACACATCGTGCAAGTCTGACGATCTTAAGTCTATTCAAGCCAAAAAGCCAAAAAACACAAGGTTAATATTATTTTTATATGTATGCATAATTGCTATGTTATGAGAAACAATTTCAGAAAGTATTTATATAATGTTCTAAAATGGACAGGAATTTAAACTCTTCAAAATTGTTGTTTTTAGTACACTGCATAATTTAAATAGCGACGTTAGTTATACCATTAATTAATATACCTATAAATATCTACATAAACAATAAAAACTTTTATATGAAAATACTTTGCTTTGGTGCTAGGGACGATACCTATAAAGGCAATTATTTTTCCATATTACTGCATAGTTTAATGTTTATACATATTATTATAGTTAACTTAATATTTTTGTTATTTTGATTAATTTATTATTTATTGTAAATTTTATTTTATCAAAATTGTTATTATATAAATTAAATTTACTATTTATTTGAAAATATTATTTCATAGGTTATAAATAAATTAAAGTTTTAATGCAATTGAGTTAATTAAATATATACCAGCTAATTAATAATGATTTATAATTAATTTTGTAAAATAGTTGAATAGTCATAAAAACTGGAACTGTTTTAGAGTACTACCATACTTATGTTGGTAGATTACAAACCACTGCCTATTTTACTGGGATACAATGCTAATGTTCGGATTATAAACAATGTTATCAAACACGAATGGACTTTTTATGATTTTTGTCTATATCTTAAAATCCGAGCAAGTTAGAGCAAAAACTGTCTCTACCAAAATGACAAAGTACATTCTCTACAATAATAATTATCCTAACAGAAAAATGATTTTGTTAATTCTTAAGTTTTTAACAGTCGCCAAAATTTCAACCACGAGGTTCTGAAGAGCTCGTGTTTTCTTAATTTTGTGCTAATATTCTTACGATGTTTTTTGGTTATTTAAAATATGTATAATCAAAATTCTAATTAATGTCATACGCCATCTTTTGAACACAAAAAACATTTTCTTTAGATCTTTAATTTTGTTGCTATCGAATTATTTTATATTGTTATAGTTTTTTTGCGCTGTTACATTTTGAACATCATTTGAGACAATAAATTGTCTTGATATGGATCTTGTTTATCATAAAATTTGCGACAAAAATAGCTATGTTTATTATGCGACGTAGTTGGGATTGAATTAATTTTCGCTAATCGATAATAATTACTTGTAAATTTAATCGTAATGTATAAACTTTAATTTTTTTCTATAGCATAATATATGTTAAAACTCTTGCGATGGTACACTTGCTGTTAAAGCAAGTGTCATTGTTCTATTATTTTTAATTAAACAAACCGCACTTTAACATTTGATATAGAGGAAATTATTATTTTTTAAAAATATTATTATTATTATTATTATTGATAGTGAGGCAGAGGCAGATGTAAAAAATTAATGTTTTAAATAATTGCATTAGTTAATGAAAATTTTGAACTAGCTATGTATACTGGGATGTTTCTAATACGTAGAATTTGAGCTCCACGTTCGAGCGCCAATTAAGTACTGTATTAAATTATAATTAATTAATTAAATAGTTTTTCAAGTTTTCTATCCAATTTTAAAATATTCTTTTTCTGTTTTAATTTCTCTTAATTTCGTTGCAACGAAAAATGTGTAAAATAGTGTCGTTAAATTGGCACGTATGCCGTTGTGCAGCTGTCCGCCTTATCAACACACTTCGTCATCCTTCCAACAATAAATTAAATCTATTATTTTATAAAACTTCTTAACATCGTCCAAGTACTTTTTAAAATCAATTATTAATTTTTTCCTTATCCAGTTCTCTAATCTTTTTAATATCTTCAATTTAATTCCCGTAACTACCAATTTTAATTTTCTTTATAAAATAATCAAATTTTTTCTCTCACACTTCCAAATTAATTACAAAAACTTCTCAAACAAATTAAATCACTAATTATTTCAAACATGAAATCTTTTTTTTTAAATCTCAGCGGACTTACAAAATTAGGGTAGGGGTGTGTAAGAGTGCGCAGCGTACAAGAGTGCGGAATGGCATTAACCGATCAGAGGACAGACATCCGCGTCCGTCTTTAATTGTCTACTGATCTAAGGCAAGTTTTATATGTGGCTACCAAAACATTTACGTTTTTATTGAATTTTGAAAGATTTATTCAACAAAATCTGTTTTTCCTAACTTTGATGTATTTTCTGAAGATTTTCAATCGTCGATAGCGAAGAAATTTGTTAAGATAATGTTTATTTGTAATTTCTCAAGTCATTTAGTTAGTCTTCGAAATACTTGCCGACACATTTGTCCGACGTTTCACATAAATAGCGTGATAATCACAGAAAAATAATTAGTTCACTGCGTGCAAGAGTGCTCAGTACCGATGCGGACAAGAATACGCGCGCAATCTTGCACAGTGTACCTGGAAGAAGTTTATTCTTGTTTTCTATTGGTCAAATCTAATGTAAACAATAATTTATTTTCAGGTTAGATATCTGAATTTATAATTTTATTTATAAAATTTCATGAAAAGCACCAACGAATTATTTATAATTTTAAAATTATAGTATAAAGTGCTTAATATAATGTATTTACTAAATTAGAATGTTTTGGACTCAGAGCAAGACGATGAAATTGTTGAAGATGTTTTGTTACGTCGACATCCTCAATTATGTTGAATTATGTTCTTGCACGCCTGCATGCGCTTTCTTGTCCACTACATAGTACAAGAGTGCGCAAACGAATGCCTTGCAAATTTTTTAATTTATTTCTTTACCGTCTATTGTTCGTTAATTTTTCAATAGTTTTTCTGTAGCCAGATACCTAAGAAGTTAATATATGATAATAACTTTAACTTGATGTATTTTACTTTATTTCTATAACATCAAATCGTGAAAGTGCGCACTTCTATACACCCCTACCCTAACCGTCTGCTATGTCGGCAACTTTTAGCAAGAAGCCCAATTTCCACCTAGGTGGTACAGCTTCAGCAGATCTCGTAACAAAAACAAATAATTTACAATTTTTAAATATACTATACGTTACATAATTTTAAATCAAAACAAAACAAATTTTTAAATAATTTACAAAAATAGCAAAACAGTATTTCATGCGCATTTCAAAACACGGCAATATATTAATTTTATTGAATTAACCCTTATTTTCGTTGTTTGCAACTAATCAAAAAGATCACATTTAAAGAGAACAATTTGTCTGTCTGCGCTTGTTCAGCATTATCACATTATAATAAAACTTATTGCACGATTAGGTCAAAGTCTTTTATCGCCAAAATTATCGTTTTCAAATGTGCAAAAATAAAATAAATTATCGTTTTCAAAATAAATTGCTTTTATTAATTCACAAAGAAGATAAAATTTGTGAGATAAATAAACTTATATTTGATTTAATTTTTTATTTGAGGATTAATTTATTATTACGCTGACTTTCGGTGAGCCTAACGTACTCAAACTTTAACATAATAAGCTAAAGTTATAATGTAAACTGAAATAATTATTAAAAATTATAATTTACTAAAAATAATAAATTTAAAAGTTTTTAATAGATTAAACATTAATAACATTCAATATCAATAAGCTTTCAGCAAAGGATATCACTTTTATCAGAAATTTATTTACCTACTATATATTTGCTGGAAGCTTAATAATATTTAATGTTATTATTGTTTAATTAACTTGTTTTATTAAAAACTTTTTATTTATTATATATTTCACACGTTAATAATTTATCTACAAAAGTATTTATTAGAAATAGTGTTTATCTACTTCCGGTAAATAAATGCGTACTTATCTCCATCAAATGACGTGGATATGATCGCGGTTACTTACTGCATTGATTAATATTTGTAAAATTCCCAAGGGAGGTAATATTATCTGACGTTTATATATTGACATATGTAATACCGGCACTAACTACAATAACTACACGACAAGCACATAAACATGAATAAAATAAAATAAAATACTGTATTTCATATTTCTTTTTTGATTTCGTCGGCAATCGTTGTTCTACAAGCTTTGCCGCGGCTTCATCAACATCAAAAGTATCAACCATGTTAATGAAATTACACAATTTTTTTTGACTAATTACTCATTTGTTTTATTTTTCAATCACTAGATTTCTCATAACTTGTATAACTTTATTTGTTTCAATCGAGTTTTCATCAATATTTCTTGGAGTTAGGGCGCGCTAATTAATGCATCTGGTAGCGAGAACATTACCCTCGGCGGGGGGGTGTGAAGGCTGGGGGGGGACATTTTTGAGTTATTTTTTCGATATCTTGTCTCGTTTTCGAGATAAACAGCTTTTTATGTTTTCATTTGTCAAGTGTAAATTATTTTAATTATTATTTATTATTAAATGCTATTTAAACAAGGAAGTAGATAAAATAGTATATCAAACTTGTGAGATAACGATGCATTACCGGACTCATGATTCAAAAGCCCTCGGGCCTACGGCCCTCTGGCTTTTAAATCTTTCGCCGGTAATGCATCTCATATCTCCCGCGTAGATAATATACTATTTCTTTTATTGTCTTACTTATTTTAATTACTGCTTGTAATTAGTTGCTATAATTTCAATAATTTAATAAACTAAACTATTTTCATGACTTGTAAGAAAAAGTTTTAGTCATGTTATTTTACTTAAATTTAATAGCATTCGTTAATTTACGTTGGTAATATAAAAATCTGAAAAGAAAACTTTACAAACATTTAATTAAATAATCTTATTTGTAGGTTATTTAAATGAAACTGTAACAAACAAATTCATTTTAAACGTTTAGTTGTAGTCACTCGTAAAATTAATAAATATCGACACAAATAAGATTATGTTAACAACCAGTGAATTAATATATGACTAAAGTAGAACATGAAACTTTTGGTATGTTATTAAATAGTCAGAAACTAATATGTTGGTTTTTATTTTATTCGCGGGAATACTCATAAAATAATTATAATAATTGTAATTTGTAACGCAGTTACGAACGAACACTCACGCATTTTTGTTGAGGTGGTGGTTTTAATAATAATAGCATTCCTAGTTATCTAGTAGCTCAGTAAAAATCTGTTCAGTCTGTCTAGTACGAAAGTCAAAGGTGCTCATGTTTCTGTCTATTTTCAATTTTTAGAACTTTGTATTATTTAAATTTTGAATTGCTAGAATCCGTACGTAATGGAATATCCAATACAGAAGGAAAACAAAGCAGTTCTCATAACTACATTTGTTTCTTAAATTTAAATACATAAACATAACAGTAATAAAATATTATTTTTCTGTAGTAATTACTAATTGAAATTGGATCAATCATATGTTACATCATGAATAAAAAGCATATTACTGAGCTATTACTCAATCAGAAATTGATATTTTTAGACGAAATTGTAATTATAATAGTTAATAATTAGTTTATTGTAATAAATGTAACGACGAACAGTGAAACTTGCAAATTGTAGATACCACCTACTTTGAGCGCGAGCTTCTCTTTCGAATCAGATATTTAATAACAATATTTAATTTTTTTAATGATTTTTACATATAAAATTTATTTTAACTCTCATTTAGCAAGCAATGTCACCTTTTTAAGAACCAATATGAGCATTCTAAACCTGCTTAGACCAATCATTAGAAAACTGCGTTTTTAATTTTTTTTTGTTGAGTTAATATCTACTTATCTGTTTTGTATAAATGGATTGCAGCGATTTTAATAGAAACAATTTTAAAATTAGCTCATATAAGCTTTGGCTCTTTGTGCAGTTAACACGTATGTTGTAAGAATGATTGCATTAATATTTCTAAACCAATTTCAGCATGTAACTGATAAAATACTTTAAAATTTTCTTGATTTGTATGACATTTCGTTCTATTTAGAACTAATTTTTATTACACGAAAATTTTCATAGAAATCGTATAATTTGTTGAGTCCAGTGGTGTGAAAATGAATCAGTTTGCATACGATTCTTGATACATAAACAAATCTTTTCTCATGAAATTATGAAACATTCATTTAAAATGTAGCCACGTGTTAGGAATCATTCACATACGAGCTAACGCAGGAATTAAAACATTTTGTTTAGGTCTCCTTGTCAAAGCAAATTTAAAACTATACACCAAGAAAAACGAATTTGTTGCTTTAACAAAGTTTTACTTAACAAATAGTATTTTTTTTTATTACAATTGTTTGTTTGTTTTGGCTTTTGAAATATTTTTGATATTTTGTGAAAATTTTATGCAAATATTATTTTGCGAATGATAGTTTTTGAATAATATTGATTGTGTGAATAATTGGAAATATTTTGGTCGGATGTGGCGTCTGAGATTGAGTTGAAACTTTGAGTTTTATTTTTTTGATTAAAGAATTTTTTGATGAGCGATATTTTTTGGATTCACGAGTTTGGATTAATTTTTGAATTATTGGAAGTATAATTTGGTTTATAATTGAAAAGTTAAAGTTAAAATTTGTAAGAGCGAACATGCGAATAGAATAAATCAAAATTACAAGTTTGAACCTTGAAAGAAATAATTTAATTTTAAATTTGCGAAGTGGAATTTAAATTTCGCGGGTAATAATTAAAGAAGAGATTTTCCTCTCAGTGGTAAATGAGGACTACCACAGGAACCGACTTCTAAAAAGAGCTCGTACTCTCCGACTATATCGCAAGCCGAGGTAAACTTTTTGTTTAGTAAAGGGTTCTCATTTAATAAAGAGAATTCCACTACAGTATATATTATCGCAAACGTTTTCACCATCCTATGGTATCATCAGGCAAAAAAATTTTAGTTCTAAAAAGTGTTTGTGCATTTTTTGTTTTTTCTAAAAAATTTGATATGATTAATATCACTACCTAAACCACTTACCTATTGATCATTTTATGCTATCAGTTCCAAAAAAAATTTTTTGAATCAACTAATTTTTTGTTATCCTGAATAATTTTTAATTACTATTAATGCCGGAATTTTACTGAATGTACGTAGATAAAACTTTTTTTTTTCAACAATAAAAGATATTTAATAATATAAAAAAGTAGGGCAATCCTTATGATAGATTTACTGTTCTTTTAAATTTCTTATAAGCATATTTCGTCTTTTATTAAATATCACTTTATTAAATTTTTGTTCAACAGTTTTATTAAATAACAACTAAAAGATCGTAGTACTTTAAATATAAGAAATTGTTATTTACAAAAAATAAAGTGAAATTGCATTTTTTCTGGAAAACTTATGGTGTAAATCCACGTTTAAACTTTTACTACTATCTTGCGATTTATTTTCGTAAAGTTTTTTAATATTATGTTTCCTTCTTATAAACAACACCGCATTGCGGTTATTCGTCAAGATATACTAAAATATATAGAATAATAATGTAAAAATATGTTTTTCAATTGATAATATTTTCTAATCCATAGGTGCAATTAATTATTTATATGAATTTTATTTCTCTATGTTTGGATGTATACGGTAGGCACACAGTTGTAAATTTTAAAGCTAAATTTTAAAATGTGTTTATAATTTTTAATTATAGAGGATCGGATATTCTTTCGTTAAAAAAATACTAGGTACTACCGCTTTCGGTTTCCTAAACTATTCTCAACATGGTGTCATATTGTATAAAATACTACAACGCGTATTTTATAATTTGCATGTTATAAATATACAACGAATTACAAATTATAACATAGTACAACATATATTTTATACTTTGCATATTATAAATATGTAATATATTATAAATTATAAAATACTATAACAATTTATTATATAATTTGATGCTGTGTCGTGAGGATGTTTTAACAAATCGAAACCGGTCGAAACGTAGCATAATCGAAACCTTGCGTTGAAGTTTATAATTTTATGATTATTAATTTGTTATCTAAGTACCTATATATTTTTAAAATATAAAATTTGAATTAAATTTGTGCGATAAAAATTGCATTATGAATATTGTATTTTAGACATCATTGTGTCTAAACATTGACACAATAATTTGATGTTATTATAAACATTTAATTCTTTCGTAGTCTCCACTTCCTATTTGTCATAAATTACATTATTATATCATCTATTAACTTATAGGCATATATACATTTTTTTAAATACTTTTATTTTTTAACTTGCAATAAAAATATTACTGAATTTTTATGATTTTAGGTCAAGGTCGTATAAATCAACTTGGGGGAGTTTTCATTAACGGTCGTCCATTACCAAATCATATTCGATTAAAAATTGTAGAAATGGCTGCAGCGGGAATTCGACCATGTGTGATATCAAGACAATTAAGGGTGTCGCACGGTTGTGTATCGAAAATTTTAAATCGTTACCAAGAAACTGGTAGCATACGACCCGGAGTTATTGGGGGATCGAAACCACGCGTAGCAACCCCAGAAGTAGAAACCCGGATAGAACAAATTAAACGTCAGAATCCTGGAATATTTTCATGGGAAATACGAGAGAAGCTCATCAAGGTATGTTATCTGTAAGTTATTTTGTGCTACTTGGAGATAAAAATCATATGACTAACCGTTGTTGAAAGCAAGTTGCTTTAAATATTGGCGGCGCGTATCAAAGAATCCGCGTGCCAGAGGACAGATCGCAATAATAGTTCTTTTATGTAACTCGGACATGAAGAACGTGCCGTACCGCCTTCAAATTACTTGCTGGACATCTGTCGATATCATCTCGAAAAGCCTGCAATCTAATGTTGCCCCCGCGGCTGATAAACGTACAGAAACGCCTTCCTTTCTTCAACTTTATTGTTTATCAGTGGCGTATCTTGTATTGTATGTAATTCAATAACTTTTAAAATATTATTCAAAACAAGTCATATTGTTTTCGAAATTTTTATGCACTTTTTCATACGATGACAACTTTGAAAAAAAAAAAGATTAAAATAATTAAATTTTAAATAAATATAATATTTTGCCGCTTAAATTAAATTACAATTAACATTTTATCTAAGCAAATTGATCTATTGGTTAGATCGTGACATTTAATTAAAGTTAAAATTTTGCGAGGGCGTTTTCTTCAAATCAAATTTTATTAAACAAGAACCAATAATGAATTAATTAAACAAAAACAATATGCTAATCAATATAATAATTTATTATTTAACTAGGTACATAATACTCGTGTTAGTATATAAAATTATAAAATACTCGAAGCCAGAAGCTATAATTATAATAAATATTTTATATTGTTAACTGGCAGTAAAAAGAGGATATAGCTAGACTGTATTATAAAGATTGCTGGTGTAATAATGCAAGTATAGTAAATCTATCGTGTCTATAAAAAATATAATATGTATAATTTTAATTGAAATTTTAAATAATATTTATTTTGCTCGTACCATTTAATTAATACTTGATACTTTGATCTATTTAAATGGCTAGAACATTAAATCATGTTAGTTTAATACACGTAGTAAACATTAAAATCGGTTATTTTAAAGAAATGTAAAGGAAGTACACTTATTTTAAGTGCGTTTCATGACGCTTATTCAGCAGCTTAACTGCTACATTTATGTGATATTTAAGTGGTCTTGCATTATTATTATTATGGTTAAATTATTGGCAGTTAAAATTAGACGGTTTTAAATAGAAAAATGCGGTTTTGTAAAAAAGGAAAGAAAAAGTAGTGCAAGTATTTTGCATAATATTTATATTATATAAAAATACGACATCAACTTGAGGGCATGCTATATCTACGCCCATGTTATATACCGGAATTCATGAGAGAAACAGACACAGAAGAGGTGTATTAACTCACGCTCTATATTGGACCAAATATTTTCTTACGGTTAACAGAGATCATACCGAAGTTTATTTCTATCACGTTTTACTTCCTAAATAAAATTACGTTTAATTTGTAATTTAGAGCAAAACGTTACGTGGTCAGCTAAAGCAAAACGTTTGCGTTCCAACTTGACAATATAATCTTGCTGCTTTTTTTAATAAAGAACCTTTCAACATAAATTTTGAGAATGTGGCAGAAAAGCGACACATCAAGTTTATAGTTTAGACGTTAGAAGTAAATCTGTATATTGAAATATTTCGGACATTTTAAGTTCTCAATAGATAATCTAAAGAGGTTTTTAAGTAAACTTACATAATTTACAAGGGTTAATTCGAATTCGACCTCTTTATCAGTTTCCCAAAGTTTACAATAAACCGTCAAATATGATGAATCACTTTATTTGTAAAAACTCTACTTACCTACAAGAGAATTTGATAACAGCGAATTCTAAAGCAATCGAGCTTTGTACTTTTAGTTTATTTTGTATAATGTCCTGATATTTTTGAGGTTTTTGCCTGACGTCTTCTCTCCGCAATTACCTTGTCAATTGCAATTGCTATGACATTATAGAACTTTCTCTTAGGATTCCCTCTTTTTTAAATGAAGTTTAAACGAATGCATTACATGGATTTATTTTCAATTTCTAGAAAAAAGTTAGAGAGAAACAATTCATTAATACGCACATTTCACTGCGCTACAGAAATAATTGAAAAAGAGATATATTATGTAACAATGATTTTTCTCTAATTACATTTAAATTTAAACCTGTTGTAATTAAGAGGGTTTAAATTAAAATTTATTTGTAAATAGATTGAACAAAATGAATTACAATGTTATAAATTTTTTGCACACAAAATAAGAAGCATAATTTGTATTTTCCTGTTTAAATGCTGGGAAGCAGACAAATTTCAAATAAAGCTCAAGCTTTAGGAGAATTCACAGTTTTAATTAAGAATTTGTGCAACAAGTGTACGACAAATTGTCCAACTTTATTTAAGTTAGACAATAATATCCTTTATGTCATTTTTATTATTATAGTCATATTTAATCAATTCAAAATTTTTAGACATCACGTTTTATTATAAAAATATTATTAAATCACTTGGTAGGTATATTATATTTGTTACTTTATTAAGAACTTTGAATAAGAAATTAAATACCTACATATTATGTATATATAAAATTTAGATTTAATTATTACCCATCTTTCTATACATTTTAACAATTTCAATAAATTATATTTGCACAATTAATTCCAAAGCTGACGGCTTTTTCGCCAGCCTACCGACGGCATCGGGAGGTCTGGGAGTATAAAATACCTTTTCTTGAGCCGATATAACTAACATTGTAGAATTATGAATTGGATTTAGGCAAATTAATTCTGAATTTATTTTTAAAGAACACTACAATAATAATATAATAACGGTATATTTATCTAAAGATTAAGGGTAATTTTAATTCTAATATCAGATGAGGATTATTCGACTATCTATCAAAAATTGTTCTCAACTAAAGCTGAGGGTTTAGTTTACTAAAAATTTAATCTAATAGATATAATTATAGAAATCTATTGTATCGTTTATACCAGACTTGAGGTGGAAGGGTATTGAGCCCTCTGTTTGTTAAATTTACTAATATATGTATATAATTATATCTGCATAGAAAACAAAAAAGAAATAAAATATATTAATATTTTAACTTCTGTAGAAGTAATTGGTATATACTTACTTGAAGTTTTTTAAGCTCTTCAGTTAGAAAATTACTGAATCTAAAAACTTTCTAAAATAAGTTTTATATGAAAATAACACTTCGTGTTTAATCCTTACCAGGAAAAATTGAAACGGTTTCTGGAAAACCTGATTTAATCAGTAAATGAGATTAAATAATATTACTTCGCTTTTTGAATTTTTATTAACAAATTTTTATCGATTAATATGAATGATAATTTATTATAATTGAATTAACTCATTAACTGATGAACGCCCCTAATATTTTAAAGGGTATGGAACACATCCAGTACACCAATAATTATTATATTCAAAAACAAAATTCTTATAGTCAGCCGATAAATATTTCTATCTCAAGTCAATTTAAACCCGAAAGCAATTAAAAAAGTTTCAAGTTTCGTTTGTAATCGCTAAGAGACTATTTGTTTACATTATTAAAAAATATACTGATGATTGCTTAAACTTAGTTTAGTATAATCTTGAGTTTAACTAGACATTGGAACATCGCAATTAAAGCCAGCTATCGCGATTAACCTGTTATTGCTTTCATTACCTTAATATTTTGGTTTGGGGTGGGTCCCCATCGTCCTCTCCGTATAAGTCGCTACTGTAAATACTGGATATTAAATTATTGTTATACTTCAATAATATTATTGACAACTTTAAATAATATTCTTTACATATTGTAAAGAATATTACCCTCAAAACTAAAATTCGCATTATAATAAACTACAAATCGTAAACTGTCATCAACGCAGAGGCGGCTCGTACCATTGTGTACCCGTCTCATAAGAATTCAGCTTGAAAAAGTTTGTTTATTTTTCAAAAAATATTAACAATATGTTACAGTGCTGTTATGCAACAGTGTGTTTTTTTTGGCGGAGCTGATTGCAGTTCACTTCTAACCGTGAAACTGCTAACGTTATTTAATAAATTTATAATAAATTTTGCATTTCGTTATAAATTAAATAATAGCCCAATTTAACTTAAAATCAAAAATCTGTGTCTTTCTAGATCTGTAATTTTTGAGTTGAAGTCGCTTCAGTGATTTTCGTGATGTTTTGATTAACTCAGAGATTTGCCGTTTTCGAGTGCAATTTATGCTCAGAAGTACTTGTACTAAATAAAAACACACCGGTTAGAGCTAACTATATGGAAATAGCCAATCAAATAAGCACACATGATTTCTTGACTTCTTTTACCACAAATTTTGAATAGCTTTAGAATTTTAACTAAATTCAATAGCCTATTTTAACGTTTATATTTGTAATTTACGCCCGAAACTACCATTATATTAGTTTTTTTACAAATGCTATTCGTGGGGCATTTTGGTATCTATTCTCAATCATTTTTATTCTTATCACTTTTGTCTTGCAATTTGGACGATAAATATGGAATTCTTCTCGATTCGTTTTCTATGTAGTTCATCGCCTGATAATGCCACAGTATGGTGAAAACGTTAGCTATTATATACATACGGTGTATTTATAAATTGTGTTAACTTAAAACATTTTAGTTCAAAAAAGTGTTTGTGCATGTTTTGGTTTATCTAAAAAATTTGATATGATATTTTTATTCAGGCTTGAGAGAGATTTATGACACTTTGAATTGCATATTATTTAATTCCTAGCGCGAATGCACACTTATTATTTTTACATCCACCTTTTCAATGCTAACGCTTGCAACCTTATCTTACTAAAACACTATTTTGAGTTGTAAATTGTCTAAAAATTACCTTTACTTCTTTAGTCGCAGTCGAATCGTTTGAGTTTTCCAACAAAAGCAACCATTCAGCTTAGATCGGGTACACTTATTCTTAAAAATACTATAATTTGTGCAAAGTACTTCCAATTTGAACATCAGAAGGTTTTTCGTTAGATGAATTTAGCTATCTAAATTTACAATTCAGATAAATAATCCGTAAACAACTTTTACCTCAGGCCTCATAGCATGTAATTTCATCAAGTCTTATCCCGTCTTTTATCAGAATGTAATAAATAAATTAAATATAAATATCAATAAATAACATTCTTAATTTAAAAAATTTATCATCTATAAATATTACAGACAATAATATTGATGAGATGACAAATCGAATCTTTTCTTTTGGGGGAGGAAGACAATTTTTCTTTTACACGCAGAAAAAAAAGTAACCAGCTTCTTTTTTGTGCAGAAGGCCTTAAATGGGGGTCTTTGAGATGTTGATGATGTTGAGGGTCACTCTTCAAAAATCCTTATTTGTTTTAAAAGTTTATTAGACAATTAAATTAATATTTCAATTATATTAATGTAGGTTACTGTCAGAAATCCTCACCCACAATTTTAAACTTATTCCTATACACTATTAGGAAGAAGACAATTTTCTGAGCACATTAAAACAAAAAAAATTTTAGGATTATGCATTAGTTGTCAAAATAACGGCATTTTAAAATTTTAAATTGCAGGGATATGTAATACGATACACCCTGATGCCACGAGTCTCGTACGTTAAGCTCTCTGCTCTTATTTTTGTTGATGGTACGTGTGCTTTGATATACTCTTATGTTCGCTGTCAGTTGCGGTGGAAATGTCACTTTGGCAAACTTCGGTTTAACTTCTTCAAAGTTCAAATTTCAAAATTTATCAATTCCCCTTGTAAAACTTTTGTTCACCACTCAGATCGACGCGGCCAAACCCGCGTCAGCGTATATTTTGATCCAAGATCTCCAACGCCCGTTATCCACGCACCAGACGAAGAAGATTAAAGCGCCTACGGCGCTAAACGCTTCGCATTGCCAATCCGCTACGCTACGCTAGTTGCGGTGGACACCCGGACGAGTTCTATAGCTTCAAGTTTCTCCGTTGGAGAGTTCTGTTATTCTACAGGGATATTTTTAAATTCGTTATGTGTTTGTCAAAATACAGGCCCGGAGGGGGGGGAAAATTATGACTATCTCAACCACGGTCTATCGTGATTCCATGTTAAAGGGAACATTTCCCTATCTAAAATTTTTGATTTTAAAATTTGATTTTTTTGAAAACTTATGCCTAATCCTACAAAATTTTTGTTCTATTATGCTTAGAAAAGTGTCTTCTTTGTAATGGTCTATAGAAAAAAGTTAAAATCGTGGGCGAGGTTTTCTGACAGATCCCTTAATGTAAATCACGTGAGTTAGTAGAATGAATTATCTCGATCTTATCACTTTTACAGATGAACATGGTCAAAACTTCGTCAGTCATTCACAACAGTTCAGTCCACTCGTTTGCTCAAATGTGTTTTTTTTCACGCAGTTTTTAATTTTGTAATTAGACTACACATTTCATACTATTTCTCGAAAATATTATACATGTGTCGGGTAACCAGTAGACCTTAGTGGACAGCAAAAGCCATGCATCTACTTATCAAAACTATTTATATTTTTTCTATAAACTGAAATATGTGGTTGTGTTTTACCTGCAATATTTATAATACTAAAAAATTTGATCTAAAATCTAAATGATCTGATCTAAATCAATATAAAATTTAATGAAACTTACATACATCAACAGTGCTTAATTATTATGAAAATATATAGTATAATATGTAGATTATTTTAACTATGTAGAAATAGTACATTATACATTAAGGGAGAGAAAAGCAATATTATTCACGAGGTGCAAGTTTGTAGCCAGAAGGCGAAGCCCGAGGGCTACGATGCACTGAGAGAATAATGGCGTTCTCTCCTGTGGTGTATATACTATTTTTTACACGCACGAAACCAAGAAATAAATAAAAAACTAATTTATAAATCATGACAGAGAATTACATTTATATTATTAAGGGTGGGTTGTACAAATGCGAGTTCAGCCGCAGTTCAAATAAACTACAGCTCAACTGAACTTGAGATTAACTTTCTCCGCTGTTGTACAAAATATATTTTTAATGCGTTCAACTAAACCTGAGAAACGATGTTTTTACAACGCTAATAATTGACGCGCATGCATTTTAGGAGACTCTCAAATGACATTTCACCATTTGACAGACCGAACAACGCAAGTTTCACTTTTCTAAAGTGCGTTTGTTTATTGTGACGATTGTCACGTGTTTGTACTTTATTTTTAAAGTGTAATATTTTAAAATCTGCAATTAGCATCACAAATTGCTTGAACATTTACAGAAAAGAAATGTTTTCTATTTCTATAAATTTCCGGTTCTTCTCCTCCAGGAGAAGAAATTTTAACATGGGAGCAGTCCACTGCTCTAATGCATTTTGGGAATCTAGCAATTCGATAAAATTCTTCACTATTTGTTATCATTTCTTTCTCAGTTACCGGCATTTTTACAAAAGTAGGACGCAGGCGAGCAATTGCATCGCTAACTTTGTAAACAATTCTGCAAGCTGTTGATTTGTGTATGCCCACAAAATCACCCATTACTTGCAGAAAGGACCCTGTCGCATAATATCTTAAAGTAATGAAAAGCATTATTTCTGGCGTAACAGCATTATTTCTGGTGGTGGGATGTGCTATTTGTTGAGATATTTTTTCTAGTACAAAACGCACACCATTTTTCGACAAACGAAATCTTGCAATAAATGCCTTGTCGTTCCACTTTTCAAAATGATTCTCGCGAATCCGAAATACTTTACGCACTCGTTGACGCTCTATAACTCTATAACACCCACAAATTCTAACATAACTTCATCATCTGAATCCATTTTATATTAAATTAATTTTAATATCAAATTTAATTTTTAATTATTAAATTAAATTTCAAAGAAAACCAACAACAAAAATAACAAATAGACCCAAAAGTAGGGTTAAACTTAAGTTTAAACTACCGAATTGGTGGGATCAAGTTCAAGTGGTCTTGAACTGAAGTTCAGTGCTAAACCGGCATTGTACAATCCATTTTTTTTCTGAACTGCAGTTCATCTTAAGTTCAAGCCGGTTTAAGTTAATCTTAAGTTTAAACTTATAATGTACAACTGGCCCTTAGTAGCCTTTAAATTACAATACTATGACAACAAACAAAATTGTGTAAACAAATTTAGTTTTAAAATGGAAGAACCACAAGAAATTATTGATGCTGCCAGTTTTGCAGTCTCCGAGTTATTACCAGTGAAATCGAAAAGATTGTACGATATTGCATATAATTGCTTTAGAGAGTGGTGCACGGAAAAATAGTGAAAACATATTCCGAAAACGTCATGTTGGATTATTTTGGAGAAAAGGCAAAAGTGTACAAGTGCTCTACATTATGGGCACAATATTCAATGATAAGAGCGTGCATGGTAATTAATGATAATATAGACATAAGCAAGTATGCACAACTAATAGCATTTTTAAAACGAAAATCTGATGGGTATCATGGAAAGAACTTAAAAGTTCTGTCACGAGAACAAATTGATTGTTTTTTATCAAGTGGAAATGATAATGAATATTTAATGATTAAGGTAATAACATTAGATTTTATTGGTTGGAAGTCAACTGGAGTTTGTGAAGGCTATATTGAAGATTCTGTGGAAATTAAAAGAAATATTGCAAACTAATTACTACAACCTGCAGGAACAAGCAAAAGCACTGGACCATGCTTACCTTCTCACGAAAATAATACAGAAATAACACATCGAATACTAGAACCTGCAAACACGATCAAAACTTTCAAAAGCACTGACATTGATATTCCTTCCAATATTAAATTTGAAAATTGCAAAAATTTAACATTTTCTATTAATGTTACGTTTGTAAATTTTCCTTAGTTATTCTTCTTCTTCTTCTTCTTTTTCTTCTTCTTCTTTAATTAGGTCTGCGACCTGTTTTTACTTAACAGCAACCTCGCTGATGTTCCGAAGTTACTATTAGTGCTATGAGCATATTTATTGCTTTACATCCAAGGTAGCTTGCTAGGCTTATCTCAGATGTGCCAGTAACTCTGGTTTTTGTTGTTGATGAAGGCAAGTTATCAACCCAGAGGGACCGCCGGCTTTACGTGCCCTCCGAAGCACGGAGACGATCATAAGAAATTTTAGACTCTCCCCGGATTCGAACAGAGTACCTTAATGTCAGCAGTTATTCAGCTAACAAACTAGGCCAATGACCGTCTCCCTTAGTTATTGGTACTATTAATGTGTATAATAAAAACTCCCTAGAAGAGTTTGGTTTATATTATACTCCCTAGGGTAAAATGAGTTACTTCTATCACAATTTCTATCACCTAAAATCCGATTTCTACTCCCGGGCGTGTAAAAAGCATTATTAGAATACAATAATTATTATTATACATTTACGAGATTATTCTTAAAAAAACGAAATGAAGGTATGCAAACTGAGCGGCGTAGGCAGAAACACTAAAATGTTTTACAAAGTTCTAAAATAAATTTTGATTATATTGTCCTTATTTTTTAAATTAAAAGATTATTTTAGAAACGATTTTCTCAAATAATATTGATGTAATGTGTTAGTCACTTTTTTATTAGATGACATTGATAATTTAAAAGTTCTTAAAAATAATACCACTACTAGGTATACTTAAAATTTCTTAAAAGTTTTATTTTAAAAATTTACAATGCATCAGTGTGAATATTTTACATTTTATTTGTTCATAAAATAAAGGTTTCTTAGATAGAACCTAAACAAACATAAAAATGTTTTGAACTTAAAATTGTTTTAACTTTACTAATCTTGAAGATTTACATTATAAAACAAACTTCGATAATATCGCTCGACTCGCTTTATTTCTGTGAAACTTAAAGTTATTTTATATAACCAAAAGATAATTTACTAACAAAAACAGAATAATACATCAGTTTATGGTTAATTAAAATGTTTTACATTATAATTTAGCTCCCAGATAATACTAATAACAAAGTTCTCTTATCTTAAGAGTTATTTGTAACCATAATGTTAACTCCTAAAATTTTGTTTTGGAATTTTAAAAAATTTTTAGAATATCATTTTGGATGCAGAATGGGCGAAATTAGAGATTACTACTACTCTATACAAAATAAGTAACGCGGTGCATTAGCATAGCCTTTTTCTTGATAATTTTAAATGATAACTTTAAATTTGAAAGATATAAAGTGTATTCTTTAAATAATCTTTATAACATTTTACATTAAAATTCTTTGAACTACAAAATTAAATGTTTGATAATTGGTTTGTATATTATGTGTTCAGTAGTTTTATAGTAACTATTTAATCTTACCGACATTAGTAATGTTAGTTATAATTGTGTGGAAAGGACAGACAATATTCATATTGAAATATAATATATTAATTATCTACCTACTTAATAAATATAATATAAAAGCAGAAGCAAATACATTTTATATTAGGCAACATTTCAAATTAAATTTATTACTTTAATAATTTTTAAATATTTATTTATTTGAATTATGTTAAAATTAGACAGAGATAAGTTCCTGTATTTTTCGTAAGTAGCGGTAGTTTACGCTACGACTTAATTCTTACGGATAACTTCCATTGTAAATTATACATACAACATATACATTTTTTACAGTAATATTTGTAAAAAAAAATTGTATTAAGTATTGGATTGGTAAGCATTAAACAATAATTTTCTGTTTGATTACTACATAATATATTAAAATTAATGAAAGTAAGTAATTGCTTTTAACGCTAAAAATAATAGTTATAAAATGTACTTAACATAATTAGAAATATTTATAAAACTGTCGAAGCATATGAAATTTTTATTTTTTATGATCTTTTGGACATATAATTGGAACTGTTATTTAAAAATATTACATTAATATTCTTTTAAACTTTCAACTTTATAATTTCTAATTTAATATAACATAACTAAATATTATTATATTAAATTTTCAATTATATTACTTATTACCCAATAAAGTAATTATTGAATTATTTGATACTATTCTTTTTAAAATTAGGTACAAGTTGATAAAAAAATATCAACAGTGATAATCTTATAAAGGATTGGGAAAATCGGGAGCTTCCTGAGAAGAAAAATCTGATGTGGTCATCCACATAACTTTTAGAAATTCGTCATACATCAAATTTTTAAAAAACAAGTAAAACAGAATAATAAATAAAAATTTGATTTTTAAGATTCTATGAATCGATTTTAATCAAAATCTAATCGGCTCTAATCTTAATATTAAAGTTCTAATAATGCAATTTGGTAAGAAAATTCTTATTCCAAAACGTCTAAATCTCAACTTTTCTTGCACAATTACAATCTTTTTTCATATTACATAATATTATGATCAGGTAAAAATTAACTGATCCTATAAAATTATGAGTTTTAATAATATAAAAGTATTTATAATAAACATTTGATATTGTTTGAATAATATAATTATTGCACTAGCAACAAAATACCAAATAAATTCAGCTTTAAGTTTTATTGAAAAATGTTGAATATATAGTAAATATATTAGTAATATTTAGTAAATATTTTTATTAATTTAATTTCTTTTACATATTACTTGTACCTGGTTCCCACACAAACGACAATATCATTGTATTTTGGTATAATATGTACATTATTAAATAATTTTACGAGTTTTATTTAATTTTAATTATTTTTCATTGTAGCTATTAGCACATTTTAAAAAATAATTCTTTTAGGAAGGAGTTACCGATCCTCCGAGTGTTTCGTCAATAAGTCGATTACTACGAGGTGGTACTGGCGGAAGGCGTGAAGATCCTGAAGGAAAAAAGGATTATACAATTGATGGAATTCTTGGAGGTAAGAGCAAAAAAATTTCAATTGACATTTTTACAAGCCACAAAAGCTCTTTAATATTATACAAGTTTGGTACAATGGAAAAAATTTAGAATATCCAACAACAAAACCTTAAAAAATATAATCAATGATTTTAAACTGTGCCGGCAAAATTTCAAAGAAATGTCTTAATATGTTAATGAGACAGATTCTCGAAGAACACGTGTTCGTTCTACCTCGCTCTGACAACCTTAATCACGCTTTAGTTTCTTTTCAACTCATATAATTTTGATCGTTAGAAGTCTAAACCATTTAACCGACAATTTTCCATCCATCCCTGAACTCACATACGTCGATCATTTTTACACTTCTGTGCAGTTAAATTAGGAGAGAAACCAAACTCAATGCATTTGTGTTGCGAATGAGAAAGCCATCGACTCGTCATATAGCTCAAAGCAGCCGCCTCATTTAGCAATTTTATATTTGAAATGTACATGCTAACCATAAACTTTTACGAGATTAATAATTTACAAATTAAACCTTACGGTTAAAACGAAACTAAACATTTTTAAAATTATAACAATCACAATTCAAAATATGTAGTAGCAACCAATTACTTTTTTAATTAACCATTATACATATTGATTTTTTTCGTGATTGCTATATTATATATTACCGACTTTGCAAAAAAAAATTATTAAATTGATTTATATAGCGCCCACCGTAGTACATGTGCCGCCATTGAAATCATTTTTAAAATTGAATTTTCAAAATTAAGTTATTTTTTTTATTGAATAATATTTTTTATGTGTTTCCGTTTTATAAATTAACGGTTTCAAATCTATAAGTATATCATTTCAAATCAAGACAATAAAAATGTAATAAATGTCATTTCCATTTCTCGAATTACGAATGTCTAAAGTTGTTTATGTATTGATTTAATTAGCATAATTATATATCTCGTTTGTCTATAAATAGCCCATAAGCTTTTATTGAAAATAAACTTGGCTTTAAAAGATCTTATATAATATTCGATCGTAATTCATACCCTAACAAAGTAATTCGGGGTGGCCCAATTTGGTGCCGGTCGGTCTACCACAGCAAAGGTAAAAGAAGAGGCGTTTCTGGCTGCCTTCCACTTCCTTTTAATAAAGATCGCCTAGAAACATCTCAGGAATTTTTAAAATTACATTAATTACATGTTGCCATAAACATTTAAATGTTAATAACTGTTGCTGATGTAGGACTTACATTTATGAATAATTTTTTCAAAATCTGCAAAAATCGATTGTTTTTATATGAGAATTGTGCAGATCTGTCTCAGTTTATGTAAATGATTATTTTATAGTCAAGGCTTTAAAGTTTGCACCATTACAGTTAAAGGCGGCTTGCAGAAGATTATGAAAGTGCCGCAAAGCGTTGTTCTCTTGTCAACTACATGAATACTTATGAATACCAGAGAATGCAGTCAATTGCTTGTGAAAATACCGCCTTCCTCTATATACCCTGGAATAGAGAAAAAGAAAATTCTTTTCAATGCAATTTACAATGTGCAGACGAATTATGTTTGTTGTAAATACCCTAAAGAGGGTATTATGCTTTATTTGTAATTTTTGAACTTATTTTGAAAAATCCTTGATATTAATTTGTTACTTGAATAAGAATAACACAAATATTTTTCTTTTTCCTTTAGTTAGCCGAAATAAAAGACTTATCGCTTTAAGTTACTTTATATTTGTCATAGATAATATAATTTTATATGCTAGTTTCTTTTAATTCAATTTTAATAATAAATTTAAAAATTTCGAAATTTACAAATTATTATTTTCAACTTTACTTAATTAAAAATTTTCTTTAACTAATTTTTATATGACAGTTTCTTATAATAGAATTTTGCGTAATTTATGGAAGTAATATTAAAATCTATAAAAAATTTGTGAAAAGATTTGAAATAAAAAGCATTGATTGGATACTAACATGTGCTAACATACACAAAAAATGAAGTATAATCGTATACATAATATTATGCCATCATATCAATGGTGATATATTTTGGTATATCATAGGAATGCTGATGTGTTTACTGTGTTTTATTCAACACCAGAAACGTATTTGTATACTATAACAATAATATACGTTATATTTTCTACAAGTGGTTTTCTATAAATATTACTTTGTCTATTCCCGGTATATAAGGTACAAAGAGTTAGTAAAACTTTGCCATATGTAAATAATAAAATTATTGTAATCAATAAGGAAACATATTTTTTTCATAATAAATTAAAATGTTTTTGAAACATCTGTCTCTTCAGATCAGTTGAGTTTTATTATTTTTAAAACTATATAATAATATATATTTTATACCTTGCATCGGTTAATTTATAGTGAGTTTTATTCAGATTATATAAATTTATTCCAATTCCTGGTTTTATCAAATCACAGTGAAAAGTTGAAGTAAAATGAATAAAATTTTATATTCAAATAAAAACACACATGGGTTTTATCGTCATTCCAAGCAAACGGGTCCATTAACATTATGGTTATAATAATAATATTACAGTTACAGTTGCTGTTTTTTTGCTATAAATCTTTAAATGAATTGACGCTTTGAGTTTCTAGAAGAAATTAGTTGGAGACCTTCTCCAATTAGAAAATGTTAATTTATATTAAATTTGAAGAAAAATTACGAAGTGTATAATAAATACAATAAAAGTAATTTAGTACATTAAATAATGTTAAATTTACATCTTCTTTTGTTCGTGATATCTTTTAAGATATCCATACCGATATTACACGATATTGTCAAAATATTATAGGGAAGAACCCTTTTCAATTGATGCAGGTGACGATAATTTTGATAAAAGCGTAACTGTTAAAACAATGAACAACATTCAAGTTTTAATCTAAACATATGGTTCTTTTCCAAAAATTTGTAAATAAATTTGCATTTATATTTAATTTTTATAGTTTGTAATAATTTTAGCTTATTTAATATTTTTTCAAAATATGTATTAATTTTGTGAGAAAACTACTCCTCTTTGCTGTCTCTTTGTGTTACTCTTCTGTAACAAAATGCGTAAGAGAATTAAATTTGAAAATAATTTTAAAAAATCCGTCGAAGATTTCAACCGTCACTTTTTTAGATATAAAATGAAAAAACTAAATTTTCTTTAAAATTTGCATCTCTGGGAGAAAAACAAACTTCTCTTTACACCAGGTTGTCTTCGTTTAAATTCATAATGTGTGAAGCCTGTCCGGATGTAACAAGTAGCTTGTACTGTTGCGGATGCCTCCTGTCAGTAATTGTACCCTTTCGAGCAATAAAATACTTTTTGTCTTTAAAATTTATATAATGTAATAGAAAAAATTTTGTAATAGCTTACTAGTACGAAAAGTGATTTGGTCTTGAAACTCCAACACGCTTTCAAAGACTTTTGCTCTCATCGTACCCCAAACAGTAAAAAAACTATACTTAGGTTTTTTCGTAGAAATTTTAATAACGTTGAAACTGTTAATCCAGTTAATTTGTGTAATTTGAATCTTTTAAAATTTGAAACAGCTGTTATTTTCTCAATTAATATTTGAAAAGTAAATTGCATGTGATTTCAACTAGGATAATAGCTGCTCGATAGTTTTTTAATTATATCAGAAAATGCTTCTTAAAGCTTCCGTTAAAACACCTAATGAAATATCGGTCACCAAAATAACTTAGAAATATTTCTTACTTTTATTAATTATTCAGGATACTACCGGTAAACAATTTCTGCAAAGCAAAATCAGAACCAAATTGTCTTTTTGGCCATGATAAAAAGCCCCTAAAAGTTGACCATAAGCAGTACCAATTGGGACTAAAAAAATTTAGTAATCACTTATTATATTTCGTAAAACATTCGTAGATTTTTAAAACCATTGGAAAATATGTCGGTGATATAATTGCCAGTTAATATACCTAAGTATATAAATTTAACAAAAAATAGGTTAGAGATAAGCCTAACTTACTTAAGGTAAGCTAGATTAGACTCACACTAGTCCGCTTTATTTCTCTCATATTTTACACTATAGTTTCTAAAATATACAACAGTTGTAGTAGATTGCTGTAGTAAAAAAATTATAAAATAAATATTATTCACTGTTGGCAATAATAAAATCAGTGCATACAAAATTTAATGTTTTGATTTGAGAAGAAAGTGAAATCTTGATAATTTAACACAGAACAAATTAACTTTTATTATTATTATTATTATAATAAATTAACTCTCAACTCTCACTCCAGCCAGGAATACTTTAAGTCCTATTTCAACTACATAGTATAGTAATACTACTCAGTTCAAATTGATATTTCTTAATCCTTAAACGAAGAAATGCATACCTTATTTGTAATTGTCCTTAAAAATTAATTAAAAATTTAAGTTGTTCTTAAAATAATTTTTAAACCGGAAATGAAGAAGAGCAATAAAAAAGTTCTAAAAATTTTTGTTCATAAAATTCTGTGCAAAGCAACAATTGGATTTAAAAGAATTTTAAATTCGTCTACGGCGATTTTTGTTTAAATGTGTTAGAAACGAGTAATAAATGTGAATGAGGAGAAAAGTTCTTCATAGTTCTGCTGCAAATCAGAATAACATCTACTAATTAAAAAGTAATTTTACGCTGTATTAATCAATTTTCAGATTTTTTGTTCTTAAAACTTTACACTCTGTTCAAGTAGTTTGCTTAACCACTGCAATAATGAACTTTTTTGCTCTTTGAGTTTTCTTATAATTTTTAATCAAACTAGAAGGTTGTTGAATTTCACAATATAGCAAAATTAACCATTTTTAAGTAGATATTACGTGGAAGAACTTTATTATTAAATTATCTAAAGGTCAGATAGAATTACTATTATAATTCTAACATTTTAGACCTAATTGTTGTTTGTAATTAACTTTTTACGTAATAATTTTTCAACAAATGCAGAAACAAAGTGTGAATTTATTGAAATATCACGTACGGATTAAGAAAATAATCAAATTTGCAACAAATATGCCATGTTAATGTCATCTAAAGAATCTGATAAAAAACAATCTTGATTAACATTAATTCGAATAGGGACATTGTCAACCTTAGCCCGTATGTTGGGCCACAAACCTATAAACAGCGTAATGTTCATAAATCTTGCGATCTCAGAGGGTGGCCATGCCAAGTATTGCCGCCAAAGATGCCGCTAGAACAGGACACTGGTACCACAATAAGCCCCATTGTAAGTTAGTTGGGGCACAGACCGCCAAAGGGGCCGACCTGTTCCAGAGTGTGAAACCACAGTGTTAATATATGTTAAGATTCTTTAAGTTGTCCTGATTTCTTTACAATATAAATCGTCAACGTCCTTCCGGCTTAGATTTAGCTTTCATTGATTGATGTCATATATAATCCTGACTTTTGCAGTATTTAGTTTCATTTTTTACAAGTAACAAAAAACTAGGATTTATCCATTCAAGTTTAGAAACACGTTTTTCTTCTAGAGATTCAATTTTGCGTAGACAGAGTTTCTACCTAATTAATAGCAAAAAAATCTACGTGAAAAATTAGTCAGGTGTGATTTAGCTGGGGCTTCAGGTAATTAATCTTCAAAATTTTTAATGGGCTAACCTAATGGTTATGTTGTTAAATTTATTGCTCGATTCTTTGCAATGAACTTTTAACACTTTTTTATTTATTAAGTGTTATATAATTCTTAAAAATTAAATAAAATTTTATCATATTAAAGACGATTTAGTAAAGCTGGCTATTTAAGTTAAGTATTTAACAGTTTATTTAACAAAATGTTTCGAAAAATAGGCAAGTGTGATCTTATAGCACTCAGTTAGATTAAAAACCATTAATTCTGCGTTTTTTTCACTAATGGTAAGTCGAGTACAAAGAATAAACTTTAAACCGTATTGTATTAAAATTACTGGTAGTTTAAAGAAAGTGAAGTTAAAAAAGAAACTGATTGAAAAGCTTTTAGGAATTTTTCTAAAATTTATTGAAAAAGTAATTAGTGGATAGGAATGTGTTTAAGGCGCGACTTTTAAAAACTATGATTTTGTTCTTTATTGCATTATAGTTTAGGAAACAATGCCAACCTGTGTGGGCCTCAAATACCTGTCTAATTGACCAGCAGGCGTTCCCAGTAGGTTCGGTGATTAAATATTATATGAAACAAGGATGACGGTATTATTGTAGTCAAAAGGATAGAAAAGGAGAGAACGGGTGAAAATCAAAGATTTTATACGTTTACTCCTCGTTTAAATTTGCTGTTATTGTTCGAGGTGTATAAACGTCAACTTCCGCATTGAAGTTGAAAACAATTTCCAATAAATTATTGAAATATTTTCAGCGTAAACTAAAATAATAGCCAAGCTGGTTATTTAATGCTAGTTAATTAAATGAATTTGACTATTAAATTTATGTATTTAAAAATAAATTATGGATAGCAGTAAAACACTTTTTAATAAATTTTTTTATAAAAAAGCTAATAATAACAAATTACGTATTTCAATTTCAAGTAAAATTTTATGTTACATATAATTATTCCAGCATCATATATTATACTTTCGAAATTTTCTTCACTACAAAATCACTTACGAATCTGTTCTTTAAGGATAATCAAGTGTCCTTTTCCGCGCTGTAACTTAACCAGCGATCACTTTAAATTAAAATATCTCCAATTAAAAAAGAAAAATTTTGTTGTGCAATCATCACACAGCTTCTGTAAATATTTCTTTCAACACTGACCACAAATTATTTAATATCGCATAAACTGCATACAAGACACAATGTACTAAAAATAAATTGATAGTCAAATAATATATGAAGCGAACCCGGAGTGGCAAAACGCTAACAAATTTAAACTCCAGATTGCTGATCGATTACTGAACCATTCTATTTTTTTACTGTTTAATTTTGTAAGTTTATGGAACTTAGCATCGAATCTTTAGATCTCATTAACTTCGAAAATACGCCGCATTCGATTAAATGTAGAGGCATGTATTTTTTTATTTTAACTTTATTTAATTTAAAAATAATTTATCGAAATTGATAGGTGCTCAATTGTGTTTTTTTTTAAAGACCTAAAAATTACAGGAAACTGCAGAAATTGCAAAACAATAATTTTAGTAGATTTAAATCTATTTTATATGAACAGAACATTGACAAGTAATACATTTTTTAAGATTTTCTTGAGACGGATTACCGCATAAGCCCACTAAAGCATGGCTTTGAGGAATCGAATTCCAAAGGGGTTGAAACCAACAATTATAAGCGAATAAGAAAATGTACATTTGCTCCGAATAAATTATGCTATTTTTTAAATGAAAAACATTTAATTTGCATGACATGACTGTTGGAGGTGGACGGCACTAAAGTACTTTCTCTTACTGAGATACTTTTTTTTACTTACTTACTCTTTTCTATAAACAATTACGTCCAGGAAAAGTGATTTTGTAAGTTTGACGATCAATTGACTACAATAAAGTTTTTATATTATGGTTCTCTAAAAAATAAATTATATTATTGATTTTATTTTGAAATGTATTCTACCAAAAGAAAATGTATAAAAACCTGGAAAGGAAAAGCTTTTGGCCTAAGAAGCTAATATACTTAATCCGTCAAATTATACAGTATGGATAATTTTAATTATAAATATAAGAAATATATACACAAATTTTATAAAGCAATAAATTGCTTTATAGTAAAATTTAAAAAAAAGTCTCCGAAGGTAATTACTTAAATTCGACACTAGTTTATTAAATTTTCCAGAAGCTGCTTCCGTTAAAATAATAATTTGTATACCTTTAAATGCGATTAGATGCTTTTTAATTCTCCCTAACCAAATTTATTTATTAATTAAATAACTTCCTATTTGTAATAAATTTTTATTCTTTATCAAATGATAATCAGACCTTTTTTATTTATTGGGCTACCGGGCGATAACCCAAAGAGCGCCATTGATCCAAGAGAGCTTATCCAAGAGCGCAAACCGAACGAAAAAGAAATTGTCGGGAAAATCTGGTGTACAAATAAAAGGAAATCGTGTGACATAATTATGTTATTTATTATATATTTTCGAGATTATTTTATACAAATATTTTAATATTATTATATATTTTCGAAACAACAGTTTGCTATATAAGTATTATAGCGCCAAATATTTCGAGTTTAGGGTATTTCAACTTCTCAGGGGGGAGGGGAATCGCTTTTATCGATTTCAAAAATGATTTTGTTATTACGTAATTTTATTGCTAACGTTTTAAGAGCAGGTCTACTAAATTTAAAATTTAAGAGTGTAAAATTGGCTAAGTTTAAAGTTATTAACCTATGCAAAGTGTTGTAATTGTCAGTAAAAAGCAGCTAAAGTTCTGAAATTCTTTTATCGAGAGCTTTGTTAAAAAGATGTTTAAGTATTGACAGTCAAAATAACAACAAAATTATGCATTCTCCGATTCTACTATCTGACGATTCGCGCCCAAAGATCTCAATGCGACAATAAAATTTAATCGTGGCTTAGAAGCTACAAAAGAAGCTCAAACAAAGCATACAAAAGAGAAAATTACTCAAACCAAGTTTTATGAAGATGAAGAAGAATCATTATATGTATATCTCTGATAGAGCGTATTACCAAAAATTCATGTTAAAAACTTTATATTTCTTCATAAATTAATCAATTTCAATTTTTATTTTCTTGAAAGAGCATTTTTGCTACTTGTATCTATCATACTATTTTCTTAAGAAAATTCTATGATTTGGATATCATTTTCTTAATTTTTATTATTTTTTATTTTTTAAAGTTTGGATGATAGCCAAATGATTATAAATTTGGGTACCAGCAAGCAAGAGATTCTACACCATGTCATCGCGAACGGATACCAGGCGGGATCCTTCATAAAAATTATTAAAAAAAGATTTACTAAAAGTTTATTTATTGAGTTACGAGTAAATTTGGTCAATAAAAATAAGTTTAATTTTTGTTAAAAAAATGATATTCTCTAAGACGAAGCGGCCTCGACGACAATGCTTTTGTAGGAAACATTATACCTTTTACGAAGCTTATAAATTGTATTTTCACAGTTATGGAATTTTTCTATAACAATAAAATTGTAATTATTCAACAATTTATTACTCATCAATTATCAAAGAGCACAGCAAATGTGAAATGTCCATAATAATATTTTATTATTAATACGGTTATTTTTAGGCTAGAGCACCGATAACCTTTATCCTAAGATACATATTTTTACAAAAATATGACGAAATATGATCGACAATACTAAAATAAATCGATTAAACTGAAGATGAACTTCAAATATCGGTTAATCCTAATCGATTAGAAAATAACCAATAGTAAAATTAAAGTTTCAACTTTTTATACCTACTATAAACATTTTGGTATTCGAAGTAGGCAGAACTTAGCTCTATTCTATTAACGGTGCGTATAACCTATACAGTATACAGTTGTTGTGTAAAGGTCGTACTTGGTTCTTATTTTAAAGTTTATTTCGTTAATTACAGCCGAATTTTACTTAAAAAAAGAGACCTCTGATTTTCTAGATCCGTGTTTTTAAGATATTTGTTGCATTATAGGGAAGTTCTTTTTAAACTAGACTAGTTTCCTAGTATTATCTAAAATTAAAACAGGGTTTTCTGCTCTTCTAGACTCGTGTCTTTCAATTTGGATCATATTAGAGGGATGTTTTCATTCAAATTAATTGTATCCGAGTTTAACTTAACGAGAAAGTGCTCTGCCTATATAGAACCGTATCTAAAGAGATATTGTTCGTACAACAGGAATTTTTTTAATGCTGAATGAATCTTTCGCCTATTTATTTCAACTTTTATTATTTTTTTATAGCAATATATAAACGCTTTATGAGTACAGCTGCTTGTATGTATAGAGGAATTTAATGAAAATAAAAAATTAATAAATTACACGTAAGCATTAAATTTTTACTGTTTTTAGCTTTTTTAACTAAGTTTTTGCATGTTTCTCTAAATTTAATGATTATATTTGCAATTTACGCTTTCAACTACTTTATTAGAATTTCATTTTCTTTACAGCTTTATACATCCATAATAAATATTATTATCCCGGTCTGGGATTTACAAAGCCATTTGAAGGAGAAGACTAACCTCCGCGTAACATCAAAAATTTAAACAAGTTTTATATTTCCTAGCTTGTTTTTTACAATCGCGTGCATGCGTCGCTGCATCTATGACAATGTCTGTCAATTGCCTGTCCTGAGCTTTAAGTGGCTAATGTCCAACTTCCATTGCTTTCAGGTCTTTCGTCACCTGGATCTCACCTTTGGCCTTCCCCGTGCTCTTTCCTCACTGGGCTTCCATGCAGTTATCTTGTTTACGTTGTTGTTTTCATTTCTTCTCATAATATGTCCAAACTATGTTATTTTCTTTGTGACTTAATGAACCTCACTATGTTTTCGCTCTGTATCTCGTTTTCTATGTCGTAGTTCGTTGGAGATCTGCATTCGCCGTTATAATCTTTTTCTAGTTCTAATATTATCTGGAAGACTTTTCTCTCGAGCACTCTGAGACGTTCGGCTTCTTTAGTTTTTCTCGTTAGTTTTTTTTACCTTTAAGAAGTCTTTTCTTCGCATAGTATGCTCTATTTCCAAGTTCTTGTCTATGTATTGAAATGCCCCGAGCTATACCAATCTTACAAAAACTTTTCCTAATTCACAAATCATATTATAACTGGGCATCCATTCTTTTTTTTAACAAGAGACTCTTCATTATTCCAAAAATATTTCAAAGTAAATGTAAAATAAAATTTTACTTTTATTCGATGGGAAAGAATTTTGTAAATTTAACCTTTATCAAATCGCCTTGTTATCTTTCTTGCCACATTCGCTCGTGCAAACACAACTTTTAACCTTTCAATTGTAAATGTAAATTCAAATTTATAATGTGAACCTCTTCTTCTCCAAATCACTTCAAATTAATCAAACCAAGTCGATACACTACTGTTCGGTAGCAAAGTACAAAAATCCAAATCAATTCAATTTTCAAATATTTATCCAAAAAAGGCGCAATAATGCAATCGCATCAAGATCAATTTATTCATTCAAAATAATTACTCACAATTTCAAAAATATCAAAAACTCAGCGTAACAAAATCAAATTTCAGCGGGCATGCAAAACTCGCACCCGCTCTCCACCATGGTCGGCACAAAAAGCCTCGATAAAACCTCACTTCTACCAACTTTAATTTCCAAAGTTTTACCTCCCAAAATTCAAATTCAAATATTTCTTAAACTTAATATCAAAATTAATGACAAATTAACAGGGAGGTAAAACTTTGGAAATTAAAGTTGGTAGAAGTGAGGTTTTATCGAGGCTTTTTGTGCCGACCATGGTGAACAGCGGGTGCGAGTTTTGCATGCCCGCTGAAATTTGATTTTGTTACGCTGAGTTTTTGATATGATATTTAAAATTGTGAGTAATTATTTTGATAAAAATAAATGATTTGATGCGATTGCGTTATTGCGTTGTTTTTGGAGGCATATTTTTGATATTTGAAGTTGGTTTGGATATTTATGAGTGGCTACTGAGCGGTAACAAATTGATTGATTTCGCTGATTTGGAAGAAGAATAATTACAAATTAAAACTTTAACTTGGATTATTTTTGTATTGGAAATTAAAATTGCATTCGTAGGAAAGAGTGTGCAATTGATAAGCCGGACTGCGATACGGGTATCGTATGAAATTTGCGTTGCCATTTCTATAATTTTATTGAAATAAAAATTTAACTAATATTTAATTGGAAGAATTTTGAAAAACAAATTTTGATATAATTAATAATAAGTAAAAAAAAATTACAACCAGGGTGAATTTCACGTCAGTATGTACCTTGTCTATGTATCAAAGCTCTAGAAGCCTATTTGATATTTTGTGAGGTGATCCAGTCTCGCTTCATATACTATTTAGTTTTTGCTTTGATCACCAATAGTCTCATTTCCTTGCTCTATTTGATTAAACAAATCCTCTATTTTCTTACGGGATCTTGTCATAATAAAGATGTCATCTGTGTAGGCTATCAACTGTCTCTCTCTTGTTACAATTGACCCTCACTCTGCCATTCTCTTGTTATTATCTATATTACTATGTTAAAATCTCTTATTGTCTCGCGCCACTGTTGATATCAAAGCATTCTGTTACATTTCTGTTAGTTTTTAGTTAGTAGAATTTCATTAGCAAATACGTTAATTTTGTATACGGGTTATTGTGCTCTTTCCATACAGGTATTATTTTATTAAGTTTTAACATCATAGTAACATCATTTTAACGTGTCAGTAAATACAATTCGAAAAACTATGCTTCACTGTTTAACAGATCAAATTAATACCAACAAACAATCCGACACTGCAGTGTTTTTTAATTTAACCGGATCCTTGAAATTATTTGGCCATCTAATAGAGGGTACCAATAGCTCCTGCCGCAAATGTTATTTATGTATAATCGTACCCCCCCCCCAAAAGAAAAATGCTGTTTAAAATATTGCATTAATGTACTGAATTGGTAAAGGCAGCCGGGTGAGATGCTGTGTCAACTAGTTACTTACAGATTATATATTGACGTATAATTCACCCTGGTTGTATTTTGTCTACTTCCTTCAAATTAAACCTGTTTTTCAAAATTATTAAAATCAAATCCCATTTTAATTTCAAATCAAAAATTTCTTCAAGGGATCGAAGTTTTGGTTTTACCGTTATCCAAATCGCCTGCTTATCTATCTGGCCACACGCTCGCAGTTACAAATAATTTTACTTTCCAATTTTAAACACAAATCGAATGTCTTACTCGAAATACTCGTTCTGCAAATCAATCAACCAGATCGAAACTATTATCGCTCAGTAGCCACTCAATGAAATTTTATCCAAACTCCAAATTTCAAAAATTATATCATTCAAAAAAAAAAGCGCAATAATACATTCGCATCAAATCACTTTATTTAATCAAAAATAATTACTCACAATTTTAAAAAATCATAAATCTCAAAATATCTTGCAATACCAAAAACTAGCGACCAGTTTGGTCGGCCATCTTGGCTAAAAAGCCACGATAAAACTTCACTTCTACCAACATTAATTTCCAAAGTTTTTACCTCCCAAAATTCAAATTCAAATATTTCTTAAACTTAATATCAAAATTAATGACAAATTAACAGGGTAGGTACAACTTTGGTTCGAAACATGACAATATATAAAAAATAATTAAAAAGAATATAATCTCCAATAAAATTTTACAAAAATTTATGAAAGTATTTACGAAATAAATAATAACCATTTCTTCTAAATTTTTTCAAGACAAAATAGAAGTAACATGTAATAGAAAATTTGTTATTAATTATTCAAATTAGAATTTTTTAAAGGTGATTCATTAGCCATTCTATCTCCTCAAGGGGGTCCAGTCAAATTGCCCTCCTAAGGTCAATGCTTTTAAATTTAAGCATTTATCATTTAACACTTTGATGCACTATATATTTCATTTGTCATAAAATATTATTTAAAAAATTACTTTTAAATATTCATAACCGATTTATATTATATTTTGCACTCTAAAAAATAATGCTACCTTTTTTTATTAATTTCCATGTCGAACTATTACAGTAGTCATTTCTATTATTATTGATTAATCGTTATAATCAATGTCTTGCGTTTTTTATATATAAACATTTTCTATATTATAAATTTAACGATCGTTTAGTTTACAAATTTATTTTCAATAAACCTCTTTCAATTATTATGCGCATATAATATTAATCTTGATAGGAAAAATTGAAACATTTTAAAAATCGATATTTATATTCCATTTACTTTGAAAATCACATTAAAACCTCTTACTATATTTATTTTTATTACGAATAATAATAATAATAAAGTTTTTTCAAAAGATTTCTAATGCGGTAATCCTACATCAAAAGATGTGATAAAGATTAGGGGCGGAAAGCGTTTTCCCTAAGGTATATTTTAATCCCTTCGAATTTATTTACTCAAAACGAGAATAAAAGTTAGTGAAACCGTAATGAAATTAACAGAATTTAATTAAATTTGGTTTATAAACAAATTTATATAGTGCAATAAAATTTAATCAAGTTTCTCTGCATAGCATGTACAAAGCATTATTGAATTAAACCGATCATATTTGAATGACTTTTTATCAATTAGAATACCTACTTCCTAATTTGACAAATTATAATGACTTAATAAGTAGTTCGCGTATAAAATTGCCTTTTCTTAAAAAGTTATCTGATAATTGCATTAAAGTAATCACAATGTAACAAAGTAAAAAGTTGAAACTGAATTGATGAAAACAATGAACAATTTAATAAGTAATTATATGTGTGCTTCATTTGGATTCAATATACCACCGTTAATTATTATTCTAGTTGAATTGGTAATCAAACAATTCATACATAAAAGCTGTGACTCCTAATCATAACCATATACAATTATTTTCCGTGTACAGTCACGTCTAGTAGCTTATACGGCCAATCATAGAATATCGATAGATTCTAAAATAAATTAATATTTAATAACTGGCGTCACTTTAAATTTATATTGCCTTATAACGTTAATCAAAATATATAAACATATTTCAATTTTATTCATCATAAATTACAACAAATTTGCAATTTAAATAAAAGACCACACGTATGTACAAAATGAGTTTATTCAATAAAACGCTTTAACGAAATTTTCATTATTGTAAACCATGGCGAATATTTATTACCACATTTATCTTAGGTACCTAATCCTACGTACATCCACTGCATTGTGTATAAAACTGCAAGAATATTGTTTATGATCTATTGTTTTTAAACTAAAATTTCAAGTTATTATTTAATAATTAAAATGTGGGCGTGTTTTAAAAATGAAACAAACGTATAAAAATTGTTATTACAGAAAAGCGATTTCAGGTTAAGCAATCCGTGTAATTATTTTACATTTTTTTTGTCTTTCTCCGAATGGTACCGAGGAGGTTCCTTTTACCGTCCATAACTAACATCCAAAATAGTGCAAGAGAAGATTTCTCGCATCTCTTCATTTTAGGCTTTGCAAACATAAATCGTAAAGTAAAAAATTAAAAGCTAATTGTGCAAGATTTAACCACCCAAGGCAAAGAGCAATCAAAAATAGCAAATGGAAACTGGAAGTTATTTCATTTGAAATTTCATTTCTACCACGCGCCGTTGCATTTTATTTATCTTTGCAATAATAGCATACCTATATAAGTACTATTATTGGTTCCCTATTTTTATTACTTTTAGTTACGTACTGTAAGTTGTATTGTTAAATTGTATTACAAAATTGGAAGATAACACAAATAGTAATTTAAAAAAAGTGAACAGGAAATAAATAATTGAGAATGTAATGCAAAATTTCTCGTATAAGCAATGCATTGAGATAAAATGTCTTTGACATGCTCGATATACATTAATTATGTAGATGTAGATAGTTTACGAGTATATTACAAAAAATAAATTATTATCAACAGTATTATGCTAAATTTGTAGCAATCAAATCTTTTATGGATTTTTTTAATAACTTGATCTTACTTTATTAAATCAACAAATTTTGGAATTAATTAAAACAACATTCAAGTTACACGATACCATTTTGTAATGGTTTTACGTTTATTACACTCGATGTCATGTTGTTTTACAATTTATTTTCTAAACTGTTTATGAATGTTAATGTATGCTAATGTAATGAATTTATGTGATCACACTACTCAAACCATTGAATTTCATAAATTATTTCTGCTTCTGTTTAAAAATGTCGAAATTTATGTTTAAATTTAAGGCATTCGTTTTATGCTTATTTTATGGAAGTTTTCTTTTCTCCACTTATTTTATTCTTGGACTTTCCAATTTAATTTGTAAACAATAAATTTTTGCAATTACAGAACTTCTGACTGTACTACAACAGTCGTAAATACTACTATAAAAAATTATCGAATAATCTAGTAAATCCTGTGCAATAATTGCGATATAGTGGGGGATTTAGTAAAAAGTATATATCACTAGTAGAATTATTATGCTAATGCCCGTATGCACCAACAACAAATAGCATAAATAGTGCTATTTGTAGTTGGTGCATACAGGCATAAGCTGAAGAGGGGGGGAGAGTCTAAATCATTGCGACAATATTGTGCACACTTGAAACTTGAAAAACGGTAGATTTTCTGCAGTTTTTTGTTTCTTTCAGTACCGGCAGTTACAGAAGTACTGCATAGTATTAAACAGTAACTAAATAAACACATATGTGTTAAGGTTGGTTTATGCTGGATGCTAACGTGACGAATACTGATTGGTCTAACACGAAAGGTAAACAAATGACAATTTTAAATCGTAACGTTGCATCACGTCGGAGTTCTGCATAAAACAACTTTAACGGTTGATATAATGTATTGCAATGATCTACTCTTACCAACGAGGTAATTACATATTTTCCAACTTTTAATTTTAAAAGTCTAAATTTAGGATAGAACTAGACTTTAGTAGCACGTAAATGGCAACTGGAAGTACTAAATTATTGAAAATTTTTGTACGGAATGAGCACGAAATACCATGCAGTGCACTCTTTGCTATTTATTGTTGCACCAAAATAAGGAAATTTTTCAGTGGCCACTTCCCCATAAACTCTCTAGCAAATTTACTTAAACTGGAATTTACTAAGACCAGAAAAATTAAGAACGGAAGCTTTTTGTTAAAGATGCTAATCCCAGTGGCAGTGATTCTAATAGTGATATAAACAGCATTAGTGAGGGGACCAGACAACTGAACCATACTCTAGAATGGCCTGTACTAATGCACAGAACAGCATTTTCAAAGTCTCAATACTACTTTTAAAATCTCTAGTGACTCTAAGAATAAAATATTATAACTACATAGATCTTTGTACGATATCATCTAGTATGTTGTTGCTGAATGATAGCTTCCAGTCCAAATCTATCCCCAGATCCTTGACAATTCCATCTCTAGGAATTAAATAATAGATAAAGATAAAGAGCAGATAAAGATTAATTAAAAAATTTTTGGTGCAAAAAAGTTTTTTGGTGCTGCTGAAAGTAACAGTTCTACATACATTTACTTACATTCATAGATGTTTATAAAATTTGCTTTGCATCATTTTTACGATATACGCAGGTCATTCTCAATAGTACACAGTTATAAAAGAAATTAACTCGCAAAGGAATCTTTAGTCGTCGGTAAAAATTAAATACTTAACAATTCTAAAAGAAGCTCTAATGTCAATTATAAACAATATAATATAAATAGTAAAGAGGCTATATTTGAATTTTGAAATACACTCGACTGTACTTAACTCAGAGAACAACGAAGAACCCACTTTTACGAAGAGTCTTCTATTGCTCAGGTAGCTTCTGAACCAATCACGCATACAGATGCAAAAATCACATGACTCAAGTTTTATCACAAGTCGCTGGTGGTTAACTCTATCAAAATCAATTTCGTAGTTAGTAAAAAAACACAACTACTGTAGGAAAATGAGTTAATTGTATAGGTAATTCGGGAGTACCTATAGGTTCGTGGCAGTGGATTTTCTGCTACGAAATCAATGCTGCTTATTCATCAAAATACTAGTTAGAGTCTATCCTTCGTGTTTTTGCAAAAAATTTGAGACAATATCTCATTGTTCGTTCCAAATGTAGACAAGGCAAAGGAAGTCTGCGTAATATAGTAGCGGTAGTTATGACGGTTGATGAAAATCACTTTTGCACATTGGTTACAAAAAGTAGTCATCTAAAACAGTTATATACAAAATCCGTGTTTGACATATGCACAGAAAAATTTATTAGGTATGAAGATGAACCTCAAGATAAGGAGGTAACTTTAATGTTCGGTTTCTGAAGCTCGAGTTATACTAAGGTTAAGATTAACCGTAATATAACCGCAGATTTTGGGTTTCTATAGCGAAAGATAACCTGAGATCTCTAGTTAAAGTTAACCTACCGATCGGCACGAGTTATGTGTTGGTTAAGTTTTTTGGAATATGCGGAGATTGCGCATTTGAATAAATAAACTTTGACGAAGGCGATAAACGTAGCTGAAAGCTCAATTATATTGATACTAGTGTTTAATTAACTTATTATACTTATTTAAAACAAATTTTTTTTAATAATATATTATTTAAAGTTTTTTCTTGCTTTTTTTTCATAGCAAGATATAAGTTGTGCTACTGTTTGGTGTTGCGAGTACCATTGTTTTATTGGCATTAAATTTTTTGCATATTTTCATGCAAGCTTCGGGTTTTAACTTGTCAGTTGTTGCATTCGTTCTTGATCGGTGAAAGGTGAAAGTTTTACTTCGTTTGCTAAAATCTATTCTGTTTTTCACGTTTTTACTTTTCACATACAAAATAATTTATTTAAAATTTTTTCCGTTAAACATTTGAATACTCAGATTTTTGCAGCATTTCCAACATAAAATAATAAAATTACCAATTATTTGGTTAATTTGAACTAAGTTTTCTTTATCCCCATCTACCGGCAATTACATCAAACGAGTTGACAATAGGTTAGTTATCCTTTAGTAGTTTGTGGTTTTAGAAACCCATTTTGCTTTAACTTAAAGTTAACTTAACCTATGATTAGTTATGTGTAGTTTAACGTTTAACCAGAGATCTTCAGAAACCGGGCATAAGAGCCGCAGCAGTTAATCGAACAGACAAAATTTAGAGATACGTTAGATACCATTGCAAGAAAGCATGCGAAAATCAATGTCTGTGTAAAAGTAAAGAAATTTTATGTAAGTGCTTGTTCACAATGTACATAAAACATAAAACGTGCATAAGGATAACATAAGCATAAAACATAATTTTGACATAAGCCGCAAAAGTGTTCACAATGAACATAAGAAATATATGAAACTGCGCATGCGTATAACAAAAAAATAAACTAAATAAGCAAATAAACTTTCAAACACTTTTCAAACTTTATAACAAAGGTTAAACTTTACGTCTTATGTTTCTGTTATGTTTGTCTTATGTCTTACGTACATTGTGAACAAGCACTAACTCAAAATGCCATAATATTTAGTTCTAATTGTAGGAATAAATAATTGTTAATAAATTTATCGTATTATTATAATAAATAAATAAATAAATATATTAATTATTAACTTGTATATATAATAAATAACGTAATATTTTAACGTTTATTTAATTTGTTCTATTTTAAACTTATTAGATATTATTATTATAATAAATTTAATTTTATTAAAAAATTCAAAATATACCAAAATATAACATTGAAAATTAAAAAGTAATACCTACCAAAACTGGTTTGGCCTGAAAAATCAATTTCAAGCCAAACTAACCTATTGTCACCTTCAACTCATGCAATTTCTAATATGCTATACTAGTTTGGCCTAAATTTTTTAATATTAATCAGGCCAAGATAGTTTAGCCTAAAATCGGGTTAGGTCTGTAACATAATAAGTATATATAGCAGCCTAAAGTGTCATTCACATCCACGTAACGTACGTAGCAGACATACGAAACATAACGTGAGAAAAGTTGAAATGCACGGTTTTAAACGCCACCATTAACATTCGTACAAAACATAGCCGACATGACGTAACGTAACAAAGAGTTTTGTCAACTAATAAATTTTTAATTTTAAGGTTAAGTTTAAACTTTGGACACTTTGTTTTCCATTATTTAACTAGAATAATAAACGTGTAACAAACCAACAAATATGTTATGCACTTAACTCGTCAAATCACAAAAATTCACCGTCAACCGATCGAGGGCAAATACGCGTGCCCGTGCTTCACGTTCTATGTTTATGTTTTCCATGTTAATGTAAATGGTAAATTATTTGCTATGTTTTCTTCGTTATGTCTTGTATGTCCTTTACGTACGTTACGTGGATGTGAATGACGCTTAAAAGTATTTTGTGTTTGATAATTTATTTTAAGTACAGCAGGACATTACAGTTATTTATGTTAATTTAACTTTAATTTACAACTAAATTTATTTAAATTTGAAAACGAAATTAATTTATAAATTTATTTGCAAGATTTTGACAACACATCTGTTTGTTTCCTTTGCTGTAATCTTATTGTTAATCTTACCTTATTAACAAACTATGAATACACTATACTTTTATCTTGCTACATACTAATTCATAAAATATATTTTTCATCGCTTATCTTACAAATAAAACTGTGGCTTGTGTCGATGTAACAGTCCTGGAATGGGGAAAATTTTCAGACACTTACACGAGAGAAATATTTCAATATTCGATGAAAATATTCCATGAAGGCAAATTCCGTACGAAATTTCCTCGCATTCTGGGGCTGGAGAGGAAATTGGGAAAAGTTAATTAAATATTTAACTATTTTTTTTTTTAATTTTAACGCGGCGAGGGGTCGGGCTCTCTTTTCCTAACAATTTAGTAATAATTTTTTAGTGTAAATAATTGATCAGTGCTTTTCATAAAATTTTGTAAAAATAAGCTTCTTACTTTTTTTCAATTATTGATTATAAATTACCAAACTATTAAAAAAAATTTAATTTTGCTTCCTTGAAAATGAAACAGAAAAACCAAAAATAATGAAACAAGTCGGTTAAAAATCAAGAAATAAAAATATTCTCTAATTAATTGTTCACGCAGTGATTTCTTAGTTGGAACTGTACTTGGTTTTCTAGTTTTCTAATCTGTATCATTTCGTAATTATCAAGTTGTTATTAACTCTGAACTCTGTAATACAATACTACTATTCTGAACTTTCATGATTTGGATAAAAGCAATTGGAATAACGTCGAACGTTTAATTATTCGACTGAACAATATTGTTCAAAGTTTTCAAAAATCATTTAATCTTCCATGAAACAGACCAAATATGTAATCAGACTATCAGTTTGAGATTTTGTAAAAATTTGCAATTTTCACTTGATGAAATATTAATCATTAAAATTTACTTCAAAATATTGCAAAATGTGTAACTGGAAATAATTACGTAGGCCACACTAGATTTAAGTTTAAAACCATTGGTTTCGAACATTTAATTTAATCGGCTACTTAATTTCATCGACAAGGAAATTGTGTGACTGAATCGCATACTTTCTGATCGGTGAACCCAAGCTTAACAAAAGTATAATGCTGCAAAATAATTAATTTCGAGACATTAATTTGTAGGTTTATTTATTTAATAGACAGATGGACATTGGTGAAGAAGTTTATATGATGTTGGTGTATTGTTTATATTTAACACATTATACCTGCAACTTATTGTATTGGAAAATAATTAGGTGTTAATTATTACACAACAATATTGTATGTGAGAGTCACTTGAAAAGACCGTGAAGAGAGCTCAGTTTCTGTTTGTTACGGTTATGATTCAATTTATTAGTTGCAAATTGCAAAATAATGAAAAAGGTAGCTAAAGGAGAGCAGCAACAGAAGTTTTACTTTCTCTAAAGAACTTTTTAATTAATTCTTATATTCCAGAATGGAATTCAGAAAATTAATTTCTCGACGGTAACATTAAACGTGATTTGGTCAAAATATTGTAGCAAATTTTACGCGCATTTGATGGCTGCAGTAGTTTGCAAAATGATAAATATGTTTTGCATTATAGCGTATTGATTTTCTACTTATAGAAAAATGCATATCGTGCACACTCATTATCAACCTGTTAGGCATTCGTACTCAATCACATCTCAATTTCAAAGAAAATAAACAATATCACAATAGTGTAATCAGCGTGAAACGACTGAGGCTTTCTCAAGATGGCGGTTCTAAATATGTTGGCGGTAAAGTTTGCCGACAAAGCGGTTCATAAACATTGTTTTCATTTCAATTATATGCGCGATGTGTAAACCTGATTTTATAAATTAAAGACAAACATAAAAAAATTGCCGTGCACTATATCAATATTAAAATAAATTGTTTTTTACTTGAAGCGCTTCATAAACTTAATTTATTAACAAAATTTTTAATGCAGGAAGAGAAGATGAAAGCGATACCGAGTCTGAACCGGGAATTCCTTTAAAACGAAAGCAACGTCGTTCGAGAACTACTTTCACAGGGGAACAACTAGAAGCACTGGAAAGAGCTTTTACGAGAACGCAATATCCAGATGTATATACCAGAGAAGAACTTGCTCAACAAACGAGTCTCACTGAAGCTCGAATTCAGGTTAGACAGAAAACATTGTTTTATAACTGTAGCAATTCAAATAATTATTATAATTTTACAGGTTTGGTTTTCAAATCGAAGAGCACGCTTACGGAAACACGCGGGTAATACAAATCCTGCCTCGGCGTTAAGTTTTGCCTCTCTTCCTTTATCCAATATGGCTTGCCAATATACTACCGATGGCGGACAACATGATTGGAGAAATTCCCATTTTGTTAACTATAACATGCTGCAGCAAAGTTCATTCAATCCGTCCCATCAAGATGTTAGTAGAACTGACTACTCGGCAATTTTTGATGCAAATTATGCAATGGCTCAAGCTCAAGTCGCGCAAGTTCAAGCTGCTCAAGCACAAGTTGCACAAGCGCAAGCTGCTCATGCCCAAGCTGCTCACGCGCAAGCAAATAGCTTAAATAATCTCAATAGTGTGGCGAGTCGGGTTCATAAAGAAACCGAACAAAAAGAAATTGGCGTAGGAAATCAAGAAAATTCTCAAGCGACCACATCGTGGAACAAAACTGGAGAATGGAGTCAACTATCCATGAATTTACAGCCTGAAAACTTGTCTTATAATGTTAACGATGTTTTTGCTCAATCACAATATTCGGTTAATGCTGCAAAAAATTATTGGGCTTAGTGCTTTTATTTTAGACAAAACAATTTTATGAATTATATGATTCAATTTTCATAGATTCATAGAATTCAATTTTAATAAAATTATTGTGATTTTACTGCCTTATAGTAATGTAACTTATAAAGTATTGTATATAGGGTGTTTTGCAAATACAATTAAATATTTGGTAAAAGTAATAGTAGTCTGGTTGATGTAATTTTTAAATTTAATGTTCTGCTTATAATTATTTACTAATGAATGTGCCAAATTACAATTTAGAAAAAATATCTGTAAAGGAAAACAATAATACCTATAATTTTGATCAATTTGACAAAACTAATTTGTCAATAGCTTATTTTAAAAAATTAATTTAATTATTATTGTTTGCTTAGCTTTTTAATTTTTAAAATTATTTAATAATTTTCAAAAATTAATAATTTATATATTTTTAACTTCAATAACATTTGGAGTAGCGTTTCAAACTTAGATAATTCTTTAATTAAGTAATGTGAATAATACCCATGAAAGTCTAGGGTTAATGAGAAATTTTAAAGTTTAATTTTTGAATTTCGGTATGTAATATAATAATCAAGTGGCATGTGGTATTATTTAACGTGGGTTTCTAATTACAAAAACTTCAAAACGCTTCATTTAAAAAGATTTCACTTTAATTAAAACTTTAAAAAACAGCTTAAAAGTGTTGTATATTGCTGTTCATCTAACTATGAAATACTATATCGACTGCCAGGTAAAATTAATAAAATAAAAACAGACAAATATTTATAATCAATAGATAAGTGGTTTAGGTAGTGTAACTCGATATTAATCATATAAAATTTTTAGAAAAAACCAAAAAATGCACAAACATTTTTTTATTTTTTCTCGTTTCTCTTTCTAGTTCATCACCTGATGATGCCATAGTATGATGAAAACGTTTGCGATAATATACATACGGTGTATTTATATTGTGTTAACTTAAACATTTTAGTTCTAAAAAGTGTTTGGGCATTTTTTGGTTTATTCTAAAAATTTGATAAGATAAATATTTATTATGATACATATTATTAAGAAGATCAGTATAATAACGTCAGAAAAAAAATGAATAGTTAGAATAAAAAAAAGCTAAGGAAATCGAACACCTTTTAAAATTTTAAGGAAGTTGCAATTAATTGATTTTACCTGCAAATTCAAAATAGATATTTATTACTTTCAACAAAGCAAATGAACATTATTCAAACTTGCAGTTCTTACAAACAAGCAAAAATTTATATTAGAAATCTGGCTTTTACAGTTGAAAATGAACATTAAATTTTACCGCAATACAATTTTACCAGCTAATCCTAATATATAAAATCCCAGCTTACTGCTGCTACAGCGTGTCAATATTTTGGCAAAACTTTTGGAGGGGCGCATGGTTAACAACAGAATTATCCAATCATAATTTTTGATCCGTTTAAATTTTACTATAATAAAGAAAATTTTACTATAAATAAAGAAAACCGGAATTATTCATAATCGGAAATTGAATATATATTTATTATAATATTCAAATAATAATTATCAAATAATAATTTTTGATTCGTTTAAAATAAAATATAATAAAGGAAACCGGAATTATTTCAAAATCAAATTAATAATATTAAAGTAAAAGAGAAAACTTCAAAACCGGTCGATCTTAGGTTAGCGTTATGAATTTTTTAATTAAAACCCCTAAAAAAGAGATCCACCGTCTATCTACCCATCTGCAGACGGGCTTTCCAGCTAGTAATGTTGTTGTAAATTATCAAAGATAACCTAATGTTAATAATTACAATCAGTGGCGGCTCGTGAAAAATATTCTTGGGTGATCTGCATTATAAAAATGGCAAGATATCAGAAAACGGCAATCTCAAAAAATAAATTTACTTATTGCACATTTTTAAATATTAAACGTACAACACTTATCTAGAATGTATTACTTTATATGATTTTACATTTTTACAATAAATTGCAATCCTAACTAATTTTCGAAAAAATTTTATTAAGTACAGCTTATGAGAGAAGTTGTGTTAAAAATATTAGTAATATTTCATTTTATTTTTTCTTCATTTAATATTCATAAGCATTTATTTTATGTACTAGTAGGTATAAGATACTATCTTCGATATTCATAATTTCAATTAAAGTTCATAACGCAAGATGTGTTTAAAATAAAATCGTATATATTCGTAAAACCAGAGCTGAAATATGAGCAGAACGGTTGTACATTTGGTGGGTTGTTCCTATTTTGATAATAGTATTTATAAGAAATTTGGTAAAATTAAAATTTGTACTAAATTTTCAAATTACACTATATTACGAGTATTAAACTATTGCATTTTATTGTTTAACCATGTTGTTGAACAATCAATGAACAAAAATTAACTTACTAGTTGTTTTCATAAGTCAAATTTTAAATTATATTACAAAAATACGGCATGTAATTCTGCATAAGATGCAGCTCAATTTGTAGTGTATACCGTGGTGTTAGGATTGTCCTAACACCACGATGTATACTGGTATGGATACGATTCCACCCGATAGCTCGCGTCATTTCATGTTCAGAATCATTTCCAGCACATCGAAGTTAAACAGTGATTTCGAAAGCGTAACGGACTTGTATTTTATTACAGTACTTATTTGACTGACTGATAAAAGTACTTATAACTCAAGGCAACATAAGAAGCGCGCTTTGAAACCAAAATTGATTAGTCTTCAATTATTGAAATAATTTGAAATGTGGTGGTTATACTAATAAGTAATAATTAATTTGGTACACTTCATTCTGATATTTGGCGGTTCTGCAGCTCTGCAGTTCCTATGGTAGAACCGCCCCTGATTACAATACAACCTAATACTCAGACACACATACAGATTAGATGTGCAACTTCAGTCTTTGTGCAATTGAATTAGATAATAAGCTTAAAAGCAAAAATTAAGTACAATTCGACAAAGTTGATCACATGTTAAATACTAAAGCCATTTGCACGCTTATAATAAGAAACTTTTGTGAAATTAAATAACAGCAAAATTTTATTTAAAAAAATAAATGTTCTAATTTTATTTTAAAACACCCCGTATATTAAATTTACTGTAAATAATAAATTAAAATTGCGCTGTTTGCAATTTTTGTTAAGTGTAACTTACCAATCAAAATATTTATAAAATTTATACCTAGTAAATTAGTAAATTTAGGAAAATATTATACATTATTTTATAAAATCTTATAAATTTTTGACACGTTCTTGTATTATAAAAGATGTAAAGAGGCTATTAGGGAACACTGTGTATATATTAATAAATTTTCAAATAAAATATTTCATCTGTACTTAATTAGACCAACTTGATTTTTTTAAAACTTGATACTATAGTAAAATATGAATTTAAATTTATTAGTTTGTAAAACCAATGAAATTAGCTGTATAGTTTTGAGCAATAATTTTTTACAATTTCTGGTTACTGTCAGACAACGATCATCACGAATTTTACAATTTCAACTGCACTATAAGAAAGGGCACAATTTTCTGAGTATAATGCAACAAAAATTTTTGCGGTCCGTGCATTCGTTTTCGAAAAAAAGGCATTTTAAAGTTATTAAAAGCAAGGTAGTGGTAACCCGATACACCCCGTTGCAACGTGTCGAGCCACGGTCAACTGGCACGTTCCGTTCCTATTCTTCATTTTGTTGACGGTACGAGTGCTTTAATACACTCTTAATGTTGTTGTCATTCGTGATCGACACCCGTACGAGTTCTATGGCTTCGAGTTCCACCCTTGGCGAGTTCTGTCATTTCTCAGGGATATTTTTAATTTTTTTTGCCTTACACAAAATCGGCTAATCATGCAGCCGTGTTAAAAGTTGTATCTAAAATACAAGTAAATTTAAATTTTTCAAATTCGATTTTTTCGAGAACTAATGCATGGACCGCAAAAATTTTTGTTCTAATATGCTTAGAAAAGTGTCCTCTTTCCTATAGTGCAGTTGAAATTGTGAAATTCGTGATGATCGTTGTCTGACAGTTCCCGAATTTCTTATGAAATCTTCCATTTAAATAAGAAGTAAAGTCATGATATACTTACAAGTTTAAAAAAATAAAATCCTGTGCAGTAGTTTTTCAAACACTACTTTTTAGCCATATCACTTTTTTTGAAGTAAATTTGGAAACAATTTACTTTAATTAAAAATGTTTTTATATTAAATTTAATAATGTAATATAAGTTAATTAACTTTTTATGAATTAAATACTTCAAATTGAGCTTAACATAATTAAGCATCTGAAAATTTGTTCTTTTTTTTTCATTTTTGTTAAGACTTAATTGGAATTTTATATAACACTTTTGCTAGTTAAATCAACTAAATATAACAGCAAAACTTTATAAAATCTAAGGCATAATTCAATTTTCCTGCGAGCTTGATTTTCATCTTGTTTCATTCAAATGAAGATTGTAATAATAATTATTTTTACGGTAGCGTAACGTTGAATTTTTTTAATAAGGACTAATTGAGTCCCTAAGATATCCTTAGACCAAATTAATAAAAAGATGTGTATGTTTTTATTCATCTTAATCGATAGAGTAAAGAGATAGATCATGTTTTGACTATAACTGAATATTTCTTTAATATAACTTCATAACTTCCGAAATAGGTATATCAAGCTCGGGCTCATATTACAGATTGAAAATACTAGTAACCTCGAACTGAAGGATAGAATACAAAACTATTTGATTTAAATATTCTTTTTAACTCGTATTTCTAAAAATTCTTTTATATGTTATTACATTTTTTACGAATTCTTTTGAAAATACACCTTATAATTTTTTTTTACTTTATCATATAAAATCTTGACAATTTCCTGAACAACACTATGAAATAAATGATAAGATACCTTAAATTAAATAATAGCTAAACTATTTTTCACTTATAGTATTTCTTTTTAAGGTCTAAATCTAAACGTTTAATTAAAAATAGTATATTGTTTAATCCAGAAAAACAACAGAAATTTCCGTGACGAGTTAAAAATATTGCAGACAAAACTTAAAAAGTAGTACTATTTATCAAAATAAAATTTGCTGCTTTTTCTTTAAAGCTAAAATATAATTATATTTATTAGATTATATACTGACAGGTGGCACTATAAAGTCCTTTAGTATGCACTGACTTCATAGCAAAGTGGTCCTCCAAATCGGTCCAGGATATTTCAAATTCAAACAAAAAATACACTAAGGTTTATTGTTCTTCATGACAATAAAATGCACCAATAATGTAAAAAAATTCTATTTTAAACTATGTAAATGTAAAGAAACACATCCTAGCCTACTAAACATCGAACATCACTTGTCGCCACTGTCTTTATAAAATCACTGTACTTTAGTATAGGTGACAAGCAGCGTAAAAGTACTTTAGTGCCGATTGAGCAGTTTTGGCAATAAAATAAAACAACTTATTGCTTAGTATTAAAGCAGTTTAGATTTCTTCTTAATTTTTTTGTTTTATTAATTTCACATGGCACTCAATAAAATTACTATTGGTTCTCACAGTTAGCTACAAGACAACTAAATGAGCAGACCATTTTACCACATTTTGCGTTTCGATGCTAGTAAAATTTAGACGCCCTTAACATCTAAATCCCACGCTAATTTATAACGTTTGAGTTATAGTTGTCATTCCAGTTATACCAACAATTTGTCATAAAAGTAATTTCACATTAAGAGAATTTTTAATATTATACTTCAAATGTACATATCTTCTTGATTTATACGTTTGTAAACTTATGATTCTGCTGTGTTTAAATTATTTTAAATTCTTTGTACGCGAGAGTTAAATTTATGGTAAATTTAGATTCAGTCAAACAAAATACAATTCCAAGACTTACTAAAACTTCAACTTAAAAAAAGTACACTTTGGATTAAAAAAAGAAAAATGTAAACTGTAGAAGATATCTAAAAACGTGTAAATACCATATGACATCAATAGGCAGTAAGAAGATATTGTAACAATTTTTGTTTTTATTAAATACCTATAGTATTGTAGAACCCCGTAAATATTCATTTCTGTACGTCTATGTAAATGTATAGTTAACAAAAATGTTAAAGAATTAAAAACCCATATTTTACGATGAAAATTTTCTTATTCGGGGTTTACAAAGGTAAGTGCGATGCTTTTAAATACCTAACGTTTAGGAGACCGGTCTCTCTAATTTGAATCGTCAAGTTTTGATTAATTTGATTACGTATTAATTGGGTGTAAATATGTTTAAAGTAAGACATTAGTAATCAATAGATAAGTGGTTTAAGTAGTGTAACTCGATATTAATCATATCAAATTTTTAGCATAAACCAAAAAATGCACAAAACATTTTTTCGAAAACTAAAATGTTTAAGTTATCACAATATATACATACACTGTATGTATATTATCGCAAACGTCCCTCAGACCATTAGATCAACTTTTTAACTTTATCAACATACAACACAATAATATTAAATTTACTAAAGAAATAGAAGTAAACAATAAAATCAATTACTTAGATCTCACAATAATTAAAGATAATAATAAACACTCTTTTGACATTTTCCATAACCCTTCAGAAAGTAATATAATCATTCCTAATAGCTCCGCACATTCTTTTACACATAAAATTGCATCTTTCCCCGCTTTTCTCAATCGCTTAATTAGAATTCCCCTAAGTAACGTAAATTTTAAAAAAGAATTAGACAGAATTAAATATATCGCGATCTCTAATGGATACCAAGTCACTCTTATTGATAACTTATTACGCCAAATTAAACAAAAAATTCTATCGAACTCAAATATATCCCAATATTTTTAAAAAAACTAATGCGAACTTCAATGTCATTACTTTTCTCTGTAACAAATCAAACAAAATTGTAAAATATTTAAAAAATAACAATTATAACATTGCTTTTAAAACAGATAATAAACTCAACAAATTTATTAATAACGCGAAATCAAAATCAGACATGTTAATTAAATCAGGAGTTTATGAGCTCACTTGTGAGTGCTCTCAAAAATACATTGGTCATACCGGTAGATCTTTTAAAACACGTTTTGATGAACTCGAACACTCGATCTCACAGACTTGCAGATGGAAAATCGACTTTCACGAAACACCTAATAGACACTAACCATAAACAAGGGGGGTACGAAATTTTACACGATACACAAAAAAGTAAAAAATTGGAATTTTTGGAAGCTATGGAAATTAATAAATTAAAATATTCATCTTCATTACTTAATAGGCAAATATGATTTAAATAACTCACCCCTACTAAACATTTTTAATAAATAATATTTCCTCCCCCCCCTTTTAACTTACCTCACATCTACTTACATTTCTTCCCTCTTTCTTTCTTTTTTTCTCTTTTGTATTAAATTTACACCACCCTCTAGTAAATTCACACATAATTACTTTTTTAAAAATTACCTCCTCCTCTTACTCCCTCCACTTTTCTCTTGGAATTTGTCGATAAATACGGAATTTTCTCCTTTCTCCTTCTAGTTCATCGCCTGATGATGCCATAGTATGGTGAAAACGTTTGCGATAATATACATACAGTGTATTTATAGTATATTGTGATAACTTAAACATTTTAGTTTTCGAAAAAGTGTTTTGTGCATTTTTTGGTTTATGCTAAAAATTTGATATGATTAAGACATTAGTATCAGCTATAAGTTGCACAGTTAAGTTATATAGGTGGATCAATTATTGATTGAAAATTAGTATCGATTTTTTATCAATTATTAATGCGCCATTTTTTGGATTTCAAATCAGCTACAATCTAAATAATTGTTAAGAAATTATTACTTCGATTAACATCAACATAGGCAAAGTCAATGTTATAAAAAACTACGTAACGTAAAATTCATTCTACAAATATTTCAGCAGTCGAATACTGTTACTAGAACATTTCAAGATTGTGTTACGACCACTTATGCGATTACATTACCAGTATGTTTGTCAAAAATTAACCTGAGTCGAGATTCACATGTGTAGAAATCGGGAAAATTTTGTTCTAAACTTGCATTCGGGAAATATTTTCATCGAATTTCCCTCAGCCTGCGGCTTCGCATTGCTATTTTGCTCCATAAGTCTAAAATGTCTTCAGAAATTTCAAATTTTTATTTACCCGTTTGCAAATAAATATCACAAATCATCATTTAAATTATAAATAGTCACAACCACTAACACGGTATCAACAGAAAATGCATTTTCAGCCTTTATGATATAAATCATTTTATAAGTTTTAAATGAAATTTTTCATAGTTACAGGTAATGTTATATAATAGTGTATTGCTAAAAAGTTCATTCTTTATTTAATTTATAAGAATTATTTTACTTTTATTTTATACGTTTTTAATTGTATACCGGACGTTTGTGTTAAGAATTAAGTGTGGTTATTGAAATATTTTTGAACTTTTACGGATTTCTTTTAGTAATATAGGAAAAACAGAAGAAATTTTGTTACCTAATCGCGGTATAATAATTTATTGCCAAACACGAAACGGGCATTACTAATTGTGAAATTGCCAGACAACTAAAGGTGTTCCACGGTAGAGATGACTCTATTGTTAATAAATAATAATCATTACATTTACAATACATCATTTACAATAATCATTACAGAAATTAATCAAAAATAAACTCACAGCAGTGCATTCGGCGCAATCAGGACTAGAACCGCGGTTTCTCGCTCACAAGAACATCCGTGTAAACATTACGTCACACTTACTGGTGGCAAACTCTGTTAGTTTAGGCAATAGAACTCAAAATGGACAGCCAAAAGTGCCATCTCTTGCTGATGATTGACCCATAGTTAATATTAGTAAGCAAAACTGAAGATTGACAGCCCCCAAAATTACCGCTTAATTTAATTGCAGCGGCAAAGAAGCAGTAAATGTTACCACAGTAAAAAGGAGATTATTCAAGGCCGGTCCCCATAGAAGAAATTCTAAAAAAAAATTGGTTACGTGCTATAAATAAGACAAAGAAGTTAAAATGGGTAAAATGGCATAGGAATTGAACCGTTGATCAAAGGTTGATCAATGATCATATTGAAGAAGGAATAGTGTAAACAAAAGATAATGTTTTGAGATGTAATGTAATGAGATAATGTTTTACCTTCTGGAACGAGGCTTATGGGAGAGAATTTTTGTTTTCAAAGCGACAACGATCCCAAGTACACGGCTTAACTCTGTATAACTTATTTAAAAGACTTGGAACGTCAGAAAAGACTAAAAGTCGTGGTTTAGTAGCCTTAATCGCCGGACTTGAATTCGATTGAATTGTTGTGAGACCAATTAATTTGACATGTTGTGTGTGAATGTGTTTTCACATCTAAAAAGAACGTATGTTTACTCCTCCAGCAAGAATGGGCAAAATTCTTGAGTGAGACGTTAGCAAAATTATTAAATAGAGCGCCAAAGTTATGAAAAGCTGTCATCAAAAATAGGGATGGTCACATTGACGAATCAAAGGTTTAAAATTTATATACTGTTGTGTCCACATCAAGTGATAAGAAATGGGTTGCGTATTTTAGAAATAAAACATTGAATTTGCAACCTGACGAACAATAAAGGCAGAAGTTTACATTCGAACTCTTAAGTTAGATCTATTAATGCGCGATTGATTATGTTTATTATGTTAAGATATTTTAAAATAAATAAACTAAAACATATTATTAAAATATTGAATTTTAACTATTTAGTAAAGAATACATACTTACATAGAAAAATAATATTTAACAAACAATCAAAACGACAATAATTCTCATATAACAGATCAGGACTTAGAATATTTGAATGAACAGGAAAAGTTCTGATCTGTTAAATGTGATTTATTGTTGTTTTTATTGTTTTTTAAATATTATTTTTCTATGTAAGTATGTATTCTTTACTAAATAGTTAAAATTCATTATTTTAATAATATGTTTCTGTTTGTTTATTTTAACATTAGATACTAACTACCACACTATAGACTTAAAAATTCATTTTTAGGTTAATTTTCTATTAAAATAATTTTGTTTAGTTTAAGTTGTTGTTTTATTTGTATTTTATTTTTAATTGTTTGAAATTTATTTGTATTTTTATTTTTAATTGTTTGAAATCGTTATGACTCACCAACAATCTCAAATCTAGATTAAATTTGAAAAAAGAAAATCATGGAAGAATCAATGGAAAGGATTAGCAGCAAAAAACGTTGAGAATAATAAACAAACAGACATGGCATGGAGATGACTTATCATTTAAGCGCGGTCGAAAGCAGTCGTGTCGAATTAAATTAATTAAGCGCGTACCGAGAAAATTTGTTAAAAAGTTGAATTGTTTGGAAAGTGTGGCCAATAGGCTAAGAAGCCAATTTGATTCCGAGTGTGGAAATCATTATCGCCACGCGCTTAAGTAAAGTGAGAGTCTCACGTTTATGCAGAAGATGTCAAAGGTAAATAAGAAATATTTCAATCCAGAGGCAGTCCAGTAAAGTAGGTGCCTACGCCAAAGTTAAGATTGGTGAAGAAAAAATTTCTTGCAAAAGAGAGTTAATTTGTTCCTCCAACACGTGCTGGCTTGCGAGTTGCGTGAGTTCTATTTTTGTTATTGTTGTTTATTACTCAGGTTGCAAAATATATATAATTTTAATCAATTTAGTCAATTGTTTTATTGTCTTTCCATGTAACCATTTCTTTCGAAGAATCATACGACCTATAATTATGAGCAAAAAAGTACATGAAGTAGTGAACTACTACAATACTTACATTTGATTATTTGTGTGCAAATAACTAAATTGAGTGTTGATTTTATAAGGTGAGTAATACTTTTACTATTTTTTAGCTTTATATTGCGTAAAAAACGCACGTTATTAGAAAAAGTGTACTACCTAAATACTTATGAACGATAGTATTCAAATTATATTTTCTTCACAAAGTCTCCGAAAATTTCCCTCGTATTAGGGCTTTTATCATCGGTAGCAGAGATTAATATTAATAGCATAAAATAGTATTTGTAAATTACTGAAGTACTTTGGTAAGTTTAAGCTTAAGCTTAAGAACAGCGGTAAAATTAAAAGTTGACTTATTAGTGATTTCAATAGTGTAATCATTAGAATAATAAAGAAACTAATTATTTATTAACTTAAATTTATTTATTTATTTAATTATTAAAATTAGTAATAAGTTTAAATTGTATTCATGATGTTAAATTAAAATTGAAATTAAATCGTGTCAAAAGTATTATCACAGGTTATAACAAAAAATTATTTAATAGAAATAATAAGCAAAATAATGTGAATGTAAATATACCAAGAGAAATAATAACGTTGAAAATGTAGACAATAAACTACAAATAAGTAAATGAAAACTTTATAAATTAAAGCCGCTGGATCGCACTTATTATTAAGTGCATATTAGAATTAAGAAATTTAATAATTAAATAAGCGGAAAATTTTAACGGTCTACTCACATAAATTTTAAAACAACAAATGCTTACATTATGTCAATTTAATAGTGTATAAATTTTAATATAAGGATTTATTTTATTTTAGTTTTGTGTATTAAGATTTGTGATGTTGCGAAATGTGGCTTTCCCCTGAACGCTGTATCCTTTTCATCTCCCACGGAGTTCGACTCTTAGTTGACGAAGAATTTATTATGCTATTTTAGTAAATAGGATTAGGATATAAAGAGTAAATTAATAAAGTTAATTAAGTTTAAAAATATTAACGCTAAAGTACAAAAAGCTTTTACGGAGCCATTAAAATGAACCGATGATATCTATTGACTTGTTAGAATTTACAGATATTTTCTGTAGGTTAATAAAATTTAACGGGGTATTAAAAATTTTATGAAACTGTGCTATAATATGAAAAAACCTTATAATTCTTTTTGTATTGTTGGTAGAAGGCCGGAGCTGGTCATAGACGGGGGTTACACGAACTATTTAAGGAGTGTTGAGTTATGTTTGCACTCTGGTGGGTGCAAATAATTTTAACGGTATGTTAAAAATTGAAAATTAAGCAATTTACTTCCTAATGATATTAAATTTAAGAGCGCGGTGGCCTTCTCTGGGATTGATATTTGTAACCTATTTACCAATTGTTTTTGCGCTAGTCTCAGCAAAAACATTGGGCTTCGCTTCCCTGTAGAACTTTGTTGTAGCGCTTACCAGTGATCACTAGGAAACAATTTTAACTGTGTTATTGGTGTTATTATATTAGAGGTAGTTGATCTAATTGGATGCTTACAAGATCATTAGAACGTTTGAACATTGCTTTTCAAGTATTTTGTAGCTTTTGTTCAATCAGTATCTTATGATCGACGTGTTCTCTGACAAAAAATCCTTAGTTAAACCTTTCTATCCAAAGTAGGGTACTAAGAGCTAGGGAGCTAACTACAGACTTATTTTTATTTTGAATACGTTTTTTAAGGTATTCGAAGCCTTCTTTGTTGACAAAATAATATTTCTCTTGGTATGTATTTATAATTCTAAGTAGAATAGCTTCTGCATTGAATAATTTAGAAGGTTTTAATTAACCTGTTCTAACTTTGACTCTCCGGATCGAACAGACTACTGTCAAGAATTTTAGAAATTTATTTGATAGCAAGCTATTATTTAGAACTGCGTATACATTTGAGCAAAGTACCACTAGCTTGTTTACTAAATTTATACGATATTTAGCAGGTTAAGCAGCTTTTCGGCAACACCGACGTCTTAGTGGTACTTGTATAATTTTAAAACACAATTTTGGCTTGAAACAAAAAAATGTTTTTAATCAAGATGATAGATATTTATTATAACCACATTGAAAAACAAGACTGTCTACAATCTTACAGTTTTCAATTTAAAATTAAAATGTGTTTAGCGTCGAAAGTCTGTGATTTGTTTCTATTTTTTATTAATTATTATTACCATTATAATCTTTTTATAGTTAACTGACCACAACATCTAAATTACTTTTAAAAATAATAATCACCACTCTCTAGACATTGGGATAAAGGTTAGCTACCAGAACATCTACATGGCATAAAAACCATGTTGTTTTAAGTTTGCCCAACTAAAGATTTAAAAAATTTATCAAACTACTCGTGATAATAAAATGATAATAAAAATTCGAAAGTTTGTGTTTTATTATTTATTTATTTATTGTACTTTTAATTTTCTTACATAATTTCACATACATTATTTAACACTAAATAAACATGTAAAGACAAAAGTCAATATATAGATATACTTTTATAATAATATAATTACGTTCGACATATTTTTATTGTCTATATTTAAACATTTATTGTCAGAATGTTAGTATGTTTTTCTAAACTATTGTCTTACACAGCATTCTTATCAAATATATTGTCAAAAGTTACATTTTTATTTGGTAAAATTAAGTCCAGCCGCCGAAAATTACAAAAACAGAAAAAAAAATTAGACAAAACTTATCAAATGACCTTTTTACAATTCTCGCTATTCTAACATCTATTTTTAAAATATATTCTACTGAATATGTTTCATATGATATTCTTGATTGAATAGTTACGACGAATAGCATGTTTGATATTTTTATTTGATATGGAACAGATTTGTAAGATATGTTAACAAAAGTTAAACCATTTCGATTTTGATATCTGTATTTTATAAATTTGTGTTCTAAGAAAATAATTGTTTCGTTAAAATTGAAATGTAATTTAATAGTTGCGAGGTCCCATAGGAAATCTTGTTACGCGTACATTATCGGCTGCAGGAATTAAAAAGATCCTTTTATTCTCCGACGAAGTTTTGGTGTAGGTGTCTTTCTCGTTTTGCCCATTTGTGGAAGCCTGCCTGTAATTGAAAACAATTTTAGAATTTCGCGATAGCAGCATAATTTTCAACTTTAAATGGAAACTAGAAAATTTAAATTTTCGTACTAAAACCTACATACATAAAACATAAAAATAATTACAATCGCTCTACATTATTTTAAAGCAGTATTATAAGTGGAAATTGAAATTTGTTGTGCAAAAAACGTGGAATCTTATAATAATACTATTTTCTAAATGTCGTTCATAAATCTAAACAAACGATCAAATTTATACTGGAGCTGTTGATGCTGCCCCGAATAATAACGCAAAGGAAAGCAATAACAGCGTCAAATAATTGAAAATAAAAAAGAGATTGTTTCCACCATTCGTTGCCATATCCTAACATTTAAAGAATTCATTCTACAACATAAACTACAAATATACAACATTAAACATCAATTAAACTACGAAGAAATAACAGAGAACATCTAGATGAGGGAGGATGTTGCACACATTCTGACCTGCATATATCATATTCTTCATAATTTGTAGATCTGCCAGACCTGTTGAATCTTCTAACAGTTCGCAAGGAGGGTAACCACCCTAATCTGGCTAACGATCCGATATGTCTTTTATCAGGACCGCTATATTTGACGAGTGAAGATGGCCATCCACTTCTTGCTACTGAACCTAATCATTTTAAACCTAACTTAATGGAATATTTACTCTTTAGGAATTATTTGTTTTAGAAACTCATATTACAACCACTATTGTTTAAATAGGCAACTGCATATTATTATATGTATTCCGAAGTACGTAGTTTAGCTCCCACAAAACTAACAAAACTTTACCACTTTGTTTAATTTAACTATCTAGTGCTTAATCCAAGTTTATTGCAAACAAGTTATATACAACGAACAAGTTATAAAGTTTATACTTCTTATGGGCTTAAGTTTATCAAACGCTTCATTAAAAAAAAATTCTCTGTAAGCTGCAATTGCGGTGAAATTAAATTTTTATTATGAAATATTAAATTATTAAAGGTTTTAATCACTTTTTGAAAATACCGACCTGAATACTAAAGCTAACTTACTAATATTAAATTTTTATACACAATGACAGGCTCCGGTTATTAAATATGTTACCAATTTAATTTTTCCATATACGACCAGCTGCCTATAACACTGAAATGGTTTTTCCAATAGTCGTGCAAGAAAATCAATGGCCATAGAAAAGAAAGCTTGTTTGATTCATAACTTGTTATAAAATTGTTCAGGAAGTTTCATATGATAATAATTTTTATTGAACTTATTTGTTCCTATACTCATTTTATATCAAAAAATAATTTTGAACAACACAAGAAACTTCAAAGGTTTAATTATTAATTCCATGTAAATAATCGCGTTTTCTGCCATGTGATTTTCGAGAATAATATTATGTAAGTTATAAAATTAATACTACAGTCTATTATGAAAAATCGATAGTCTGCTGCGTGGCTGCGGTACAAATTATGTGTATTTATCTGTTTCTCATTAAATTTTCTAAACGTCAAATTTAAAAATTATAAAAAAATTATTAATAAAAACAGAAAACCACATGCCTTTTTATATCACTTTAATTTCAACTAATCCGAAAGAGGATTATAAGACATAAAATCGACTTACAATAGCTTAGTTTTAAAGTTTTGTTTCTTAAGTATTTAATTATTGCTATCTTCGAAGTTTTACGTCTGATCAATTTTAAGTTTTTTAAAATCTAATTAGGCCTAGCAAGACTTAAAATATCAAAAATGTCAGCTTTCGTGAGCATGTTTACTCTAAAGTCTAAATATAATTATGATTAATGAAAGGAAAAAGTCACAGGATGTTAAGTAATTAATGTCATTATTTTTTTAAAGTACAGAAAAGTGGTAATCTTACCTAAAAATCTCTTATCGGGGGTTGAATACGAATCACCCAGTTCATTAATCAAGTCATCATAATAACTATTTTGATTTTGATAAACTGGTTGTAAATATTCTTCGTTTAAATCGTCGTAATAATCTGCTTGGCGTTTACCTCTATAATTATTTGAATCCAACGAAATTGATCTTTTATATTTAGGTTTATAACTTGACTTAATAGAGGCTATGTTACGCTTAAATCCAGCATTATTATCTTCTTCGTTTTTTTCGGAGGGACTTGCAGTTTCCAGTTCGAGATCCTGTTCTGTGTCTTCGCTAGACTCTTGTTCGTGCTTTCTATTGAGATAATTATCTTGCCTCAATAAAGCTGCGACGTTTCTCTTTCCAGGTTTTTCACCGTTTCTTGCTAATGAACCAATATTTCGTTTAAGATCGTCGTATCCATAAGGATAATTATTTTTTGCAGAATTATAATTGTTTGGTTTACCATTACGTAGAATCGAAGCAATATTTCGCTTATTTGAGTTGTATCTCAGATCACCGTTTCTTGCTAATGATCCCAAAAATCGTTTTCCATAACTTGGAAAATTATAATCACGTGCTAGGCTTCCGATGTTTCGTTTTTCGTACAGTTCATCTAGCAACTCTTCAATTTGTTGACGAGTATGAGGTAACTCGCCATTTCTAGCAAGAGATTGTATTCCCCGTTTAGCTTCTTCTTGTAGCATTTCCTCGAGTTGCTCTTTATCATTATTATTGTCGTCTGAATAGAAAATATCACGCTTAAAATTTGAATCATTATCGTTGTCCTCGCGTAAATTGTTCAAATAACCAGCCCTTGCTAACGCCTGCACATTTCTTTTAGTATTCGGCAAGTCATTCCATCTTGCTAAAGAGCTTATCGAACGTTTTTCATCAATTCCGTTGTCAGCTTGTTCGTTGAAACTCTGACGAATTAAATTAGCAAGTCGTTGACGCAATGCTTGTGCTTGGATTGTGTGATCATTTGGAGATGTCAGCAACGGTTTTAATAATCTCTCTATTTCACAATCCGACAATACAACTTCCGATTTTGTCTGTAACAGAAAGAAAAAGAAAGATTAAATTTTTCCTGAACTTATTAGTAGGCTTGGTTATTATATTCCTGAAGTGATTCGTTTAAACTATTTTAATTTTAAATAATGTTCTTTTTGTTTGTCTAAATTGTTATGAAATGAAAGACTTAAACTTACAAGAACTTTTTTATCTCATTTTAAAGCTACACTAAATTTTCATTGCTACAAAATGTGACAATGCTGTTACCTACGTAATATTATATTGTATATAAATTCATATCTTTGTTCATTCATGTATGTTAAAACATGTTAGGAACATAAAGCTTCGTGTAGTATATAGTACATATATGTAGCTAGTCAATTAAATTATAACATGCAAGGACACTTTAATAGGTATATGTACGTGCACAACAAACTCTACTGTCAATTATTATGTAGATATTAACACTGCGTACCACATAGTGATTTTAGAGAAGATAGCAATGTCGTTAATAAGCTAAAGAGTCAATTAATATTTTCGGCCCATCATTTTACTATAAAAATTTCATTTGCTGTCTGGCCATTCAGCTTTTTAGAACGGAGCCATGCAAACAAAACCTTTTGGTATTTTAATAAACATAACTATTATTATGTTTACATACACTGCGCCAGATAAAAATTTCCGTACTGTAACACTGCTTGGCACCAACAAAGATTTCTAACTACCGCAATATATTTATATTAAATGTATGTGGTTAAAAAAACTAATAAAAAATTTCGGGCAATGATGTCACAGCGAAACAAAAGCGCGAAATAAACAAAATATGCTTTTTGTTTGTTTTTCAAAAACAATGTAGAAAAAAGTTACATTTTAAATCGTTGTTGATGCAGAAAACTACTTTAAAATCTCTTATCAAATTTATTTCTAACTTTTTGACCTCACCGTATACCTTATGAAGGTAATAGTTCGCTTTGTTGGCGGTCTCTTACACTTAAGGTGATGTACACACAATAGAAGCTTGACTTTCTCTTCAGATTTTAATAAAAACCTATAACTAAAATGAGACTAATATAATATCAGATGTACAAACATCTCATGAAAGCCAACGCCAATTTGTCAAACAAACTAAAAACACTATATTGCTTTATTAAGAGTAAAAGTAGAACTTTAAATGGCAATATTCTAAATATAGACAAATTTACAAGAAAAATTAGAGATTCTGCAAATATAAGTTAAAATAAGTCAGTTTTATTCAGAATTTGATATGCTGTTTTTCTAAAAAGTAAAAAATCATTGTTATATTTACTTTTACCATTTGATCTATGCGCTATGCATCTAACAAGGTTGGTTCTGTACTAGAAGGGTGTAAACATTATAAAGAGGTACGGTACCAGGGTAACTACACTCCATAAACTATCAGAAACCAACAAAAAAGTTTGCTACATTTAAAAAAATATCTTTAAATTGTTATCAGAATATAGTATTGATTTATCGTCCTCGCCGCAGAAATAGTAAAAGGTTTAAGAGCTGAATTAGAAAAAAGTCAATATACGTTTTTAAACTTTTTACCCCCCTCCCCTTCCTCCAAGAACTTTGCCTGAACCCGCTCTTTTTATGTGCTCAATGAGATCCATGAACGCCAAGTATAAAACTTGGTACATTAATGATCCAAAACTAATTAAGAAAACTCAAAGAAATTAAAGAAAAAGAAAACAAACTTTCTGCCAGCAAACAAATAACTAAAATTAAAACAAAATAATGACGGACAATATTAAAGTACTTTAATGACGCCCGTCGCAGACAGTAAAGCGAAACAACTGCTTTCATTAACAAAAAAATTCTTTAAATTTAATTATAGCTAATAAAAATAAAAGTTCTTTGTCGCCTGTAGAATAAATCATTACTTTATAGAATTAAGTTAATTAAGATTTGCAATTATCTTCTAATAAATTAATAATAGTGTGCATAGGTACAAAATTTGTATAAAAACATTTTTTGGGTTACTTCATGAAAAAAATAACCTCATTTTTTCTTTTCTCTAGGAAACAGTCATGGTTTTTGCCTTTGTTTGACTTTTTGTGGCAAAAAAATCACAAATCTTAAATTGTTTTCAATAAAACATGGCGTTATTAAACAAGAATAATTTTGTTAATTAAAAGCATCACAAGCAGCCCCACAACATTTTGTTTATCCTGATTTGCTTATTTCTGCTTATTAAATAATTAAATATTTTAAAACTAAACATAAGAAATTTATAGATTATAGATAAAATTTAATAGTTTACATACATATTGATGTGAATTTAATTGGTCCATGATAATAATAAATGAAAACTTTTAACGATTTGACAATTTTTACTTGAATGAAAATTCATGTTAATTCAAGAATAATAAAATTATCACAACTCTTTATTCAATTTTTAAATTATAAAAGTATTTTTAACAAATAATTAGAGAATCGTCTAAAAATCGTACTTTACAAGTTAGCGTTTGTTTTGGCTCTCTTTGCTGGACGTATTTGTAAATTAGGCTTCAAACATGGAGCGTAAGACGTAGAAGTGCACCACAGAATTTTATAAATACACTAAAAATGTTTGTAGAATTTGAAAGATGACATTAAAAAGAAGCGATTAAACAGAGGATCTGTATAAATTTTTCCTTCCAATTTTGAAATGATTAAATTTGAAATATCGATTTTTCAAGTAAGAGTCGTTGAAATTCTTAGTGCGTGTACTTCATGTAAATATATACTGCACTTGCATTAGTGGGCGGAGCCACCCACAGTTGATTGCAACATCGCTACCGTTATGAATTTATTTAAAATATGAATTTGTTAATTAATGCCGAATTTAACTTAAAAACAATAATCTGCATCTTTGTTGATCCGTTATTATTGAGTTCAGTCGCGCTCTATAAAATTTTTAAATTTTTGTTGTACTTTAAGATCTGTGTTTTCTAGGTCTGTATTTTTCAGTGCAAATCTTATGAAAACAACTAATCAAATGTACGCTTGCAGTTTTTAGGCCGTCCCTAAAACCTACACGTACAAATACCTTTGCTTGTCTATCAGATTTTGCTGCTGAATTCTCGTCTCGGTTCTTGAGCGCTCGTGGATCAATGACGCAGTTGATCAATAGCTCAATTATCGCAATAAAAAAGAAAGAGCCTGGATACCAGTGTTAATATTTTCAAACATAAATCGTCAATTTCTTTCCGCAAAACAAAATATATAGTACGAGGGCTGGATATAATAAAATTTTGCCTCGGGTATCAAGTGATGGGTAACCACGTGTGAAAAGTAAAGCTTTCCCATAGAGTAAATAGTTTGGTTACTGAAATTATAAACGTTAGCTTCATTTCGATTTTGTTAGCAAAAACATTTGAAAATATTTATTGAGTATTATGCGATATTTTTTAATTAGTGAATTAATTAAATTTTAAATTAAAATTTGGATTATTCTTTTATAGAATTGAATTTTAAGATGTAAATAATTTAATTTCATAAATAATTGCGTTTATATAAAACAAAATAATCAGTAGTCGCCGAGAGCAAAAAAGAATAAAATTCAATTAAAAATGTAAGGCTCAATAAATTCTGTTTAGAAAATTTTAGATGTTCAAAGTTTTACTTTTGTTATGTTCAATATTAAAATTGGTGTTTTTGAATTAATTTTCACAATAAAATTTTAAAACCAATTTAAAATTTTAATGTGTTATAATTGTTTGCGTTTGGTAATCAGTATATACAGGAAAATTTCAAATAGGTACATAAAATTGATTATTGAAAATAAAATAATTAACTTGGAATTCATTTAAATAAGTAATAATATTTTGAGTCTGTATGATGAATGTTTGCAATATACTATAATATCAGATTTAGCTTCAGTAGTAACTTGGTTGTAGTAAGTAGTAACTGTAGGTAGGTAAGACAACGAAGTTTAAATAATTAAATGAAGTTTTCTTGATTTCCCCATGGACTATCTACATTTAACATATCGTAAAAATATGTAGAAGCTGGATTTGCATTATCGGTTCGTTTAATAAATCATATAGTATAATAGCGAAAAATTTCTTATATCTAACATCACCGATATACCGGGGGCCCTTTGCAGACCGTAAATAATTCTTATTTATCGCTATAGTTGATGAATTTTCTGTTAGGTCGATGTCGCGCATTTATATTGTATTGTCGCAAAACACAAATATATTAAAGGAAGCCCTGTGACATATTTACCTTCGGGCTTCAAAGAATATACATCCGTTATTAAATATATGAAAATGTAATGCATTATTGATTACTATTATTTAAATTGATTATTATTGTAACACAAAACGCAATAAAATTATATTGTTATTTAATATACTATTTAATACAGAAGACAAGCTAATTTCAATTAATACAAAATTTAAATCTAGTTAAGCAATTAAAACTAAATTGACTGATGCCGTTTAAGTTTTAATCAAATAATAAGTAAAATTCAAGCGTGAACTTAACTAGTTTCAATTTCCGAATAAACCTTGAATTAACTGTGAGCAAAATCTAAGTAACTTGGAGCATAAACCTAACCACAAAACTAATTGAAACGATTTTTACTTTTTATCATAAATATGTTTAATCGCTTAGAATTAAACTGTAAAGTCTTGAACCTTAACTGCTTTACAAACTGGGATAAATTATACATAAAACAAAATTTCAAGCTGTGTTCCAACTTTGATTCATAAAAATAATACAGCACATTAGTGCGATATAGAAGCGCCTGAAATATGAACTATATTTTCTTGTACTTCATATTTGACTACAAAACTTAGTTTAGATTCAAATGGAAAACGAACATAGTCCATACTTTCGACGCTTTTACGTCATTACTAATGGAATCTATTACAACCCGTTGTAATACGAACATTAAAAATCATATTCTAATTATTAACTTTTAGTTATTCTTACATTGAACAGAACATAACTTATAAAATTAACTATTGTTGAATTTTCTATATATAAATTTTATTAGTACCGCTATTTTGGAAATTTTTATAATATACAACTGAAAATAAACCATCAGCAGAACTTAATCGTATATCGATTTATTTAATCGTGGGATATACTAATTGCATTGCTGGCTAAATGGAAAAGCTTTGTTATTTATAACGTTAACGTAGACAATTCTTGATACGTTCAGTTTTATCCAATATACCTATATAAGCTATACCTAATCATTATCTTGTAATACTTATTTTTCTTTCACAGAATTAAAAGTATAAGCCTTATTTTCTAAAATACGGATTTTGCAACTCATATGTATATAAAAAAAACTGGTATAAAACAAATAAGTAATAAAAGTAGAACAAATAATCCATTTTTTATGTGTAATTTTATTATAAGTAATTTTTCATTCAAATGCCCTTATTCAAAAGAGTATTTCTACTAAAGAGATGGACTTCTAAAACTTATATTGGATACATGTATTATATTCTTTACTTTTCTCTCTATTGTGAACATATCTGATTGTTTTCGTTTTTCTAACACGGAAGCTGTAAAAATAAATTTAAATTTCTTATATTTAATTTAAACTGATTTTTGTAAAAAATATTTATATATTTATATTCCACTTTTCCAGAGAACTTTTTTTTAGTTTTTATAAAAACTTGAAATTGCCATCTGATTTGTTAAATCGAGAGTTTTAGTTTTTACTTTAATTGCTTTTTTAATGTAATTTCAAGTGTAAATTTAATTACTGTTAAAATATGGACTTGCCGAACACCAAATTAATTTATTTCACCTATAATTAAAAAGTGTTGCTCTGAAGTGCGATAACTTTTCAAGTACTGAGGTTATGTAAAATGTTAAGATAACTTTTTTGTTTGTTTTATCGGTTCCTTTACGATCATGTTTTCTTTTTGAAATTCGTGCTATAATAACCACGGTTGCTTCAAACCAGACTAATTAACCTTCAAAGTAGAAAATCAACAAAAGTAAATCATCAGCCAAATTTCTCTTTAAAAAGCAAACTCTAAATTCTAGATTGAGCCGAAAAGTGACCAAAAAATTTAAATTATAACACCATAATATTACGGAGCTTCAAAGGCGCGTAGTAAAAACGTTTGATCTACCCTGAGCGAAAACGGCAGTGACTTAAATTTTTCCGTCCAAGGCAAATGTTTAAATGAATGAGTGAATGAGCACTGTCAAGTTTACATGTAGTATGTTCCGTAATTACATGCATGTTTCCTATACAATGTTGTACAACCAACTTCGTGCGCTAGAAAGAGAAAAGCCGCTAATTACAGCACGAATAATTTTTCATAAAATAACTTTGTAAGTTTTCAGTTTGTATTGAATTTTTCGTTAAATCTAGATTTATTTTCTAGCCGATTTTTGATTTTCTAAGACTTCATTTTGATCCTGTCATCGCCCGTAATTTTATATTTTAATTAAAATCTTATAATTTTCTTTCAAAATGCTAAAAATTTATAACTTATAACTCGAAATACTTTAAACAAATATACAATACATTTCAGAAAATCGAAAAAAAAAAATATTAAAAGTTCAAAATAATTATATTTTATATTACAAACCCTTTTAATTGTTTTTTTATGAATACCGCACTATCTTTTTTTTACTATCAACTTAAACAAAATTATAAATTTAATTTTAAAAAAAGATAAAGATTACGAATTAAAAAAAATTCTACTAATAATAATCATCAAAATTCAACAAAAACAAAAATTTTAATAATATATAATAGTTATGCATAAAAATATCAAATTTGAGAAGATCGAAATGCTTAGAACTCTCAAATGCCTGGTTTTGTCCAAAATTGCTTAGTTTTTAAATTTGTTGAGAAAATTTTATCTGTTATTTAAACAGTAAGATCTTAAAGTTTAAAAGAAATTCGAGAAAATATTATTTTTAGAATGATTTTTAGTGACTATTACTACTATAATAATGAACTAAAAAGCTTTTAGAGTGGTGAACATCCAAACTTATACTTCTCTGACTTCTCTTAAACCTAATAAGATTTAAAGTATATTATTGTATTCGTCCAATACTACATATTTTTTTAAAAGTGTTCACCAATAATTTTGGTTGAAAATTAAATAATCGTATTTGGGTATCTTTTATAAATCTACTATAGTAGTTTATGTAGTTAGAGATACTAGTGTTCAAGCTAATTTGATTGGTGCTAAATGTGATTTACTTTCAACACAAGTAAATTACAAATTTTTTATACGTATGTTAAATAAAAATTAAATCGATAACTTAAAAAAGGAATACATTATGTCAAATTAAAATCGGACAAGTTTACTATCCCATGTCGTAACAATCTATCAAATAATTTAAATTAAATTATTAATGTAAATAAAAATTGACGTTTGTTTATTATTCAACACCTCAGAGATGCGATATAGCTTAAAAAAGTAATATATTTTTAATTAAAACCTGACAAAACAAGTGGCAGTACACCCACTCAATAAATCAAACTAAATTATCAATTCAAATAATTCAACTCAGTTATGTTTTTCGTCTGTTGTATATTAAATTAAAAAAAAAAGTTTGCTGTAAAATGAAATATCAATTCAAATAAAACTGTTCAATTGTGTAAAAGATATAATTTTGTAGAAAACACATTTGGAAATATATATCATTTTCGAATTTGTGTGATTATGGCAAACGATGGTAATAATTTACTAATATTAATTATTATTCACATTTAAAGCGCACAAGATGTTATAAAATTATTGAAGAATTTCTCTCAAATTAGTATAAAAGATCTACTAAGAGCGTTTAACTTCTGAAAATAAATTTATAGCTTTAAAATTTTCATTCCTGAACACATCCAAATAACTTCTCTAGATGAAAGATGTCTACTGAGACACGAAAAGATAGGTTCCCACATAAAAATCTATATTACATGTAACTGCTAATGACAGGTTTAAACTTTTACACCCGTATTCATAAAAATTTCTTGAAGTGTCGCTCAGGAATGTTTTAGTTATAACACTGTTATAGGTTATGGGTCATAGGTGATTGGTTGTTTTAGGTTATAAACCACTTATAACAGTCTTATAACAGTGTTTTAGCGCTATTGAACGTTTATGAATAATGTTTTTTGACATTTTGCTTATAATAGCTTTATAAACCTGTTGTAACTTTTTATGAATGCAGCTGTTAATCTTTAAAGACTAAAAAAATATTGTTTTGTAAAAAGGAATAAATATCTTGATAATGTCATATCACACCTACTATGTCATATTTTGAAAAAATGGCTGAAACCAACAACTATTCTCGTATTTACTTACTTGATACAATATAAAATAATTATTTTTGTATTATTTGCGCATATTTAAACGGCGACGAATGAAATTCCAAAGAATTTTGTTATTTTTTGACATTATTTTCATTTTTCAATATAATTAAGAAAAGTTAATTTGCGTTTGTTTTTATTTAAAATCATGGTTTTAAATATAATTAAGCATTTTTCGTTTAATTAAAACAACTTTTTGAAAATTGCAACATTTTAATTAGATATTATATACCTTACATTTTTAATTAAAAATATTTTAATAAAGTTAGCTGGCAGCAAACAAAGTAACTTTTAATAAGGCGTATTATTTATTTACGTAAAACAAATTACCGGCTAATCTGAATACATTTTACATATAAAACAATTTCAATGGTTTTCCTTTACAGATAAATACGCCTTTATAAATATTTAATTAAATAAACTAATTGATTTGGAAAAACTGAAAACCATACCATATTGTATAAAATTTAATGGATATATTAAAAACCTTATCGATTACTGTTGACTATGCAAAGATTTCGAAATCAAATTTTTTTTATCGGAAGTTTTCTTCATTTGATTAAATAAATACATTTAGTAAATATTAAGCATTGATTTAAGAATCTAAAAATAGCTCATTTTTATATTCCTCAATAGTAAAATACGAATATTTACATTTACTTTGATCTTATAATAAATTGCTTAATTTAAAAAATTTAAGGGTTTTGCTGAAATGTGCTGCAAAGATACATATAATTTGTATCAGGCGTCCTACTACTACAGGTTGCTTTATTTATTCTGTTTTGTCAAAAATATAGCTAACTAATGCATTTTAATAGTGTTTACATTGAGTAGATTTATAAGAGCACGTGCTGATTATTAAGTAATCTGTTGTGCTTCACTGAATAATTTTATTATTCATAACGTTCAAGAAATATTTTTGGGAAAATTTAATTTTCTGCTTTACAAAATAAACTTGATGTATAATGTATGCACCCAAAAGTTATGCAAAATTTAAATATCAATATTTAACAGGATTTTAGAACTTAATAGCGTCACGTAGAGGTAAATGGTTTTTGTAAAAGCGCCTTACGCTAATTCGTTTTTTAAATTAAACTCATTAAAATGTAAAGTTGAAATTTTTTCTAACTATTCAAATTTTTAACTTAAACAATTTAACTTAATAATTTCAAACTTTTTTAGTGAGACTTTTACTGAGATATCTCCTCACGGCTAAAAGCATTGGAGGACAACAAAAATAAACACTTTGATTTCGACATTTTTTAGGTTAAAAACTTTTAACAGATTGGTTTTCAAATCTGTTAAAAAAATTTGACAGTTATAAACCACTTACCACAACAAAAATAGAAAACCACAAAACAGCACTTGATAATAAAATTTTCGATGGAAAATAAATAAAAATCATTATTTATAAAAGAAAATTTCGAAAATATATCTAAAAATAAGTGTGGTTTATTTTTGGAAAATTCACACTGTTGCTTTATATGCAACACGTATTACACGAACACAAATTAAATAAAACCAACAATATTCGTGGAACGTGAAAGAGTTCATAACGTTCGAGGACGCTCGACGTCGGTTATATACTGAAAATTTTAGCGGGGGAGTCCTTAAAGCGCAAGACAAATCCTGTCTGTTTATCCTGTGACGCTTGCCTACGTGCAGTTTGAATGATTATCTTGCATAGGGATAGACCACTAAATCAGCGAATTTCAGCTCTTTGTATTCGTGCAATTATATTACAGACGAAATCTTCATGTTCAATTAAATATGTTAGAACTTCTCGGAAGTGATCGATTGCAATATTCCATAGAGACCTAATTTAATATAAGTTAGGCTGTTCATCAAACTTTACTGATGTCTTGTTAGCATAATATGGCAAAGCCTACTTTAATTAATTGGCTACTTTTCTCAAAAGATTTCATTTAAAATAGTAGGTAATTGAAAATTTAAATTTCTTCAAAATCCTCCCGTTCATGCTTTCAATTTTAAGTCCTGTAAACTTAAAACTTATCTATTGCATTATTAATTTCAAAAACGGCTTGTGATTTGCTGTTATATCGGGTCTGATGGTTGAGGACTTGAAATGAAAGAGTCAGAATCTGATCAAACATTTTTATTTTTTTGTTGAAATTTTGTTATCTAATTTTACTATTCTTGATCTATTATTAAATTTTAAGGTTTACGGAATATGTTAGAACAAAAGATTGACATAAAATATTAATAGTAACAATTGAACCTTATAACTTAATTTTTCTTTTTAATTTTTTATTATCATTTTTTAATTTTTTTAATTAAGATTTTACAAAAATTATAATTATTTAATATTTAATTAAATTTTAAAATATGACTTCTTTTTTAGTAACAAATCAAAGAAGTGGGTAAAATGGCCTCAGTCGCAAATAGTCCGGGAGTAAAATGCATTGACTTGCCCTATTGATCCATTCTGGTTTGTGAATGTTGCAATATGTGATATGGAAACTCATTCATACGCACAGCAGTTATTATAAATAGTCACGGAAAGTCATAGGTGAATTAAGCTATAAGTAAACTTCAAAAAAAATTTAAAGAAACAAACATTTGAGTGTTTACAGAGTTTTCTAATATAACCTGAAAGAGCAACAGTTTAGAACAGTTTACTTGTCAGGCTTTCCTCAGTTTTTCATCTAAAAAAATGTAAATATCTTTAGTATCATTTTATGAAATGAATTCTTTGTGTAAAAAGCACGGGTCAATCCTTTCAACGAAATTGAAATCAATATTTTACACCCAATTCTACGGAAGGAATTAATATTATGTTTGAAAGAGTAATGGACATTTTCAGAGAATCGCCATCAATAAGCAAATATAAATTATAAATTAGAAGTGGGTAGTAAAAATGACAACCAATAAGTTAATGCAATTGTAGTTTCACAAATATTACAAATCAATAAACTCATTGCGTTTCTCTTCAATTTAGCAGTAAAATGATGAACATAATAATATTATAGTAAAGTACTTCGTGTAAAGCGTAAATCAAAATTTAGATCATAAATGACAAATTAGTACGTAGAATTTATTGTACAATTTGACAAACAATAATTCATTTTAATATAAATTTTTAGTATAATATTATAATAGGCACATTTCGCTATAAATATTAATCCAGATTTCTTTGTAAAATTGTGAAAAATGTGTAGAAGTGACTTTTAAGTAAAACTAATTATGATGATCTATTGTATGACCTATTATAGTTTAAACACGTTGGTAAAACTTTAAAATTTTCCTGAAGAGAAATATAAAAAAAAAATATGCACAATTTAAGCTGCAATTCAGATAGTGAATATTTTACAATGTCTTTCTCGGTTCTTTATAAAAGTAATACTTTAAAGTTTATGAAATTTTAACCGTCATTTTACAGCTGTGAACAAATTTATAAGGCATAATTTATAAAGTTTTCGTTAATATAATCAAAATTTTTTGGTTCGTTAAAGAAACTTTTAACTTGGTAAATCATAAGTTTAAATTTTGCTGTTTTTATTATAAGTATAACCAATATCTGTTGAAGAAGGCGTCGATAAAAAAATTTTAGACTTCATGGTGAAAACTGATACTGGTGAAATAAATGTTAAGCGTATAACCACAATTATTATTACCAAATTCAAGGATAACTTCACGTAACAAAAAGAAGCTATTGTTATTTTGTAGTTTGGTAGCCGGGTTCTATGCATATGGAAAAAACTGCCCGAGATACTGACTTTTGAGAACAAAAAATGCAAAAGCAATTGGAATTCTATTATTTTTCACATTTCTTTCCAAAAATAATAAAAAATCTTGCATAAATTTTTTTAAAATAGATAAAAAATAAAAAAAAATTTACAAAAACTTTGATACAATTTTTTTTCGAAAACTATATGGCAAATAAAAAAATTCGTACTCAAAAAAATTTTTTTACTGTAGTTTATTGTGGGTGATTCGACATTAATTAATGGTCTATAGTATTGTATTATTGTGTAGTATTCTATAATAATAATTATTGTATTAAATTAAGTGTTTGACAAAGAAATTAAAATTATTTATTAGAAAATACAATAAATAGGTATATACCTACTGATTAAATAATAAAATACCGTAAATCTAAGAAATATGAACAATGAAATTCTAATTAGTTAAAGCGTAGGTTATTGTAATCTTTCAAGACGTAAAATGTAAAATTTATTTATTAAACTTCTTATTTTTATGAAAATCTGTTAAATAATATTTATAATTAAAAATTGTAAAAAAGCACCATTCTCCACAGTTTAATTCTTAATTTTGCTCAATTTCTTTATCAATATTTATTTTAAACCTAAACTAATGGCATAAAACCATAAAACTAATTTCATAATACTAAATAAAAAATAAAACCAAAAAACCATAAAACTAATGACAAACCTAAATGACAAAAATATAACTGCTAAACTTTTAATATTAATTGTACAAAACAATATTGCTTTTTTGTAAATATGTGGTGGGAAAACGTAGAAAAAATTCGGTATATAACTGAAATCCAGATTAAGGTGGCAAAAAGTATAAATTATTATCAAGCGCTACTAGTAGATGACTCTGTCATCAATAGATCGTAATACAATGCGAGCGGCAAAACTTACCGACGTCTACATTAGTTCGTGCTTTTTTTGCCGCTTACATATTTAGAAAGTAGTTTTGAGTACAAATATGCTCAAATTGACAATCGGTGCCGGTGAAAGAATTCAACCTTGATGTTTACTTTTTATAAACATTTCAAGTTTGAAAACTTGCGATAATTAATATTACTGCATTGGTTAATAATTTATATTATATATATTTTGAAATAATAAAACCTAACAAAATGTTAAAATAATAAATTTTAACTGTTAAGTAAATAATAAAATAAATATTTTGGTTATTATTTTAATTAAAAAAGTTTAATAAAAAAGCGGAGCATTTTGAAATTTTTAAATTTTACTAGTAAGTACAGAATATATAAACTATTGACGGTGACTTATTTTGTTATTTATTATAAAATGGTTATTAGTAAATTACAATAGCTTTTCTACGACTGGTACATCCACTGGTACCAGTGGATTATGAAAATTATTTATAATTTAAAATACCGAACTAATGTCTTATCAGTGTTTTAATAATTACTACTACTGCGAAACTTGTTTGGGTTTTTAGAGATAAAAATTACGGAGCATTAAATTGAGCAAATTGCCTTAGGGCCGGTATTATAAACGACAAATAAGTAATTTACTTATGAGATTGTTAAAGGAATATAATATTCGAAAACCACGAATAATCTTTGCAAATTCTTTTAGAAAAAAAATCGCCTTTACCGAGATTCGAACGCGGTGTGTCGTTAGCAGTGCTATCCATTTATCCATAAAGATTCTCGTTAAAAGTCATAAAGTGATCATACTCTTTGCGTATCGGGAATGAAGAACGCGTTAAAATTATTAAGCCGATGCATTATTAAAGAAAATGTAATTTAATAATTTTAAAAATTAATTTTCGAAGTTGAAAAAAAAGTGCAAAATTTTTGAAAATATCGATTTTGAAAAATCCACCCGGATGCAAAAAATTCTCTAAACCGCATGTTCAAAAAAAATTTCGAAACATTCAAAGATGACCGGGATGATTACGGATTTACGTCGACTTTGACAGATGCCGAAATCGCTATTTTGGCCGTCAAAATTCTATTTCAATTGTAAATTAATAAATAAAAATTTGTAAACATGAAATTTTTTATTTAGAGTCGTAGATAAAACGTCGTATTTGACTCGTACATAATGGCTATAATTCACGAAGATGAAGTTTATACGCGAGCCGTAGGCGAATGTAACTGACTGATATTATATGCTCGTTAAATAATATACTATTATTATCAGTATTATTATTGTCGACGGTCTTTTGCAAACTATGCGATCAAACCAAACAATTAAAACATTTTTGTCAACCCAAAAAATTTATAAAAATTTAATACAAAAAAAAATCTTGAAATGATAACAAGATGAACGGATAACGAGATCAATTACCTGACAACCTGTCGGCCGTGGTCACTGTGAAATTGTCATTAATATTATCAATTATATTTTAAATATTTTTGAAGAAATTGGCACATAATAATTAAATCATAAAGCTTTGAGATGATAAATGGGTAAAATACCTACACATTTTTAGTTTTTAAAAAGATGACAAAACTGTGAGATTGGTATTGTGGTATAATATAGACACGTTATTATCACTTCTTATGTTTACAATTTACACGATATACATAGATAAGACTATACTTTCTTCCAACTCCTTCAAATTTTGTACAGCTCTTTCAAAAGAGAGTTGTTAGAAAATAACACAAACTCAATGTGTTAAGCACGCGCCATCTAGGAAACATTTTAAAAATTACAAATTACATTAGTAACATAGGCATTAGAGGACTGACGAAAAATGTTGTTACTGGAGGCATTAATAACAGATTTTCAAAATGTATTCTTCCCTACATATCTTCTGTAATGACATATTGCAAATACAGCATGATTACTTTACTATTTTTATTACAATAACTAAACCACTAGATCGTTCTACAGGCCTATTTTGTTTATTTATTTGTGTAATAATTAAAAACGCTTTTCACCTCTAATTGTAACACATTATCAACAACAGTTGAAATAATATCATGTCATAAACTACAGCACGATATGTCATCTGTACTCTGTTTTTAATCGACAGTAGTTCTTATGGCCAAATAACATTGGTATTTGCCACCTTAAGACTTTATTTTTGATGTTTTTGAAGTCCGCTCCACAGTTAAGAAAACTCCAGTGAAATGTAAGAAAACCCAAAAACTGCAATTCATAAAAATTAAAGAAGATTCAGAAATAATAAAGATCTGAGGACACCTCTTAAATGGAAATCTGGTAAGCACACGAAAATTTATGTTCTGATTTCTTCTTCAGAAAAATCATAACTTTGAAAGGTTACGTTGCAGTGTACGAAATAGTCTGTTATAATAATTGAATCTAGTAGTTTGACCTGGATTCATCTCGGATCAGTTTTGAGTCATATGAAGAATAAAGTTTACATCGAAAACTGAAAATTAGTACATTTTTAAGCGGGAATCGAAAAAACTCTTTTTAGTTTCTGTTCAAAATTTAGAATAAGTTCTATTGGGTTAATTTCACCTTCTGAATAGAATGCATACGACGGCCAATTTATAATAGCCACATAAAAATAGGGTAAGCTTTGTAACATGCATTTTGCATGTTACAATTACGTTCTCCGCTCGATATGTTTACTCGGCTTTATTTAAAGTTAGGTATGAACTTCGCCTAACTAAACACATTTTTCACTTGGTGATAAGATAAGAATTCGAACAGATTCATAGAGTCGAATAGTTGAACACGGTAGAATATCAAGAGCCCGTAAATTTGCAATTAAGAAATCCTTCCTGTGGATTCTTGAGGGTATTGAGATATTTTTTTTAAGCCGATTAGTTCCCGTTATTTTGGAATCATCGTTTGGTTGAATATTTGAATTATTGGGGTAGAGATAACATCCAGCTGTGGACGCCATTTTGGAGAGCAATTTTGAAATTCTAATTTTGGAAAATATTAATTCTTTTGGAGCTCGTTCCCGTCACTGCGAACCCCTACCGATGACAATCTAGTATATGGAATAACATCGATTTGGTATCAGTATTATATATCGATCAGTGTGACTCAATCAGTAGCAAATATCATCTCGATTGCTTCCGTGAAGTCGGAGATAATATTAGTGGAGGTTGGCTCCTGTACCAATACTGTGTATCAGCTACTTCACATACACGCAGTGGACGATAATGTGCTTTAATGGTTATTTTGCAGCTATTTATTTTGTAGATTACCAACAGTTACCAATTTGAATACCAAGGAATCGAGGCAGATCTGTATCGAAAGAACCTTTTGTCACCTCTAAGGTAAACTGGGTAAGTTGCTTGCAAGATTCTATTTTAGCATACCTGTTGTCATTTATTTGCTGCTTTGCTTTAATTTTGTGCATATTGCACTGTTACACAAGTTGGTACTGTGAGTTGCTACTGCACTGGTCTCCATTTAGACTTTTTTGTTATTTCTTTTTTTGAGCAACTGATTATCAGTTTACATTGCTAATCGCTACTGGTAATTTTGTCACACTGCCCGCAACAATACTACCACCATCCAGAAGTGATACACGAGTGTGGATTGGAATTTTCCAATCATTATAAAATTGTTACGTCGACGAATACCAGTGCCAGTTATCCATCTTGTAACTATCTTTCCGTTTCATTTAATAATACGAAAAATAAATCTCTTTTCCTGTTCTATTTGTTTTATTTTGAGTTTTGGCGCCGCAATTCTTCTAGGTGGATCGTCAACCATTTTAAACACAAGCAGAAGCCAAACATCACTCCCTGAGGTAACATCTCATAGCCACCGAATTTTCTGAATTAGCCGTTACGTAAAGTACACCCACGAACGCTAATAGGGCCGTGCTAGCGCAATTGGTGCTACAGCTTGCATAAATTACGATACAGCTGAAAATTGATGGAGGTCTTCATTTCATTATTACAAATTAAATGTCAGAAGTCCCCATCTGCTGAAATGCTATTTTGACTGGGCTATAATGCGACTGTTTGATTTGAAATCTAATAAAAATAATATGTAATTTAATTAAAAATTTTAAACAAGAAATATTTTGGAAACTTTTTTTTTTCACCAAATGAAAACATGTTTCAGGCAAAAGTTGTATATTTAAGTATAAGGAGGAAAAAGAATGGTAGAATTTGTTTTATAATTAATAGATCTTTTATTCAAAGTCAGATTTTAAAAAATCCATCTAATGCTGTTTCTTTTTACATGCAGAATCTGATAGAATTTAGATGAAAACATAGTAATTTACATGACTTTTATTATGATAGCTGAAAACTTTTTCAACATAGAGTGCTGTAATAAACAAGAGCAACATCTGAACCCGAAATTATTATCTAAAAATGGTCTTGATGACACAGGAATAGGAAAACTAATTTTTGTTCAATCCTGCTATTGAAACATGTAGTTTCTTACTTATACGCAGCTAGAAACCTTTTGTTTTAGTCACTCAAATTATTTCTATGGTTACGAGTGAGCGATAAGGAATTTTCACCCGCTAGTGGGTGAAAAATTCAACCGTTCATTACACACAATTACATATTAACATTAACATTTAACTTTATTTGAACCCTTACTATATAATTATTTACATAGAAATTAACCACACAATTATTAAATACTCGGTTGCTTCCATTAAAAATGCCAGAAGTTGAAAATTGATGTGCTTCAACCTGCAATTTCCGTACTTGCAGTACTTTCTGTTACGGACTTACAAGCTCATCGCATCGGCAAGCTCTCATACCCATTACTAATGTCATCTTCATCAGTGAAAATTCTCTCATCGGGATCTTTATTTATAAATTTTTCAATGTTATTTTGTTCAAAAGTTTTTGCCATTTTAGGTATGCAACCTTTTGATTTGCTTTTTAAAACTACAAACAAAGTTTTAAACCTACAAATATATCAGTCAATTACATTCCATAATTTTAAAAACAACACTAAATTTACCTGCTAATGTCTACTTTTACAAAAATGAATAAATTTGATCTTAACATTGAATAGGAGGACCACAATGAAGAAGATGTATACTTCTTAATTAGGCTGTTAAAATACGTACAGCTTCGATCAAAAATGATAAAGTAGCGCACTAGAAGCACCTTAACGAGTAGAGTTGAGTAAGGTGACAAAGCATGATACAATAAATTTAATTTTGTTTTATTTATGTAAACAAAATGAATGCAGACAATAAAGAGAAGTTGCTTAAAAGAATGAAATGTAAAAATATCAAATAAAAAAATTTCTCACAATTAGATTTTTATTTCAAATTTATTCTCAACAACTCCCATCAAGAGATGACGTTGAAACCAGCTTTACCTAAAAATGCATTGAAAGCACCACGAGCTGTACGTAATTATTAACTTATTTGACTGAACCACGCGTAACAAGCGAAAATTGAAAAATGTCACCATATCATAGCAATGTAATAACATAATCTACCAAATATTCTTTTTTAAATTAAAAGTAACTTTTTCTGAATTATTTTGTGCGCAAAACGTGCGCTATTGATCTAGAATTTTGCATAAAGCTTCCTACAGCAAATTGCTAGAGGGGCGTTAATTACAAGCAAAGAGGGGTAAACTTTTTGCTTAGTTTTTCGATATCTAGCACTCTTTTCCAGTTATTGCAAATTCAAAATCTCAAATTTAAATTATTGATGACACAAATTGTATTTTCATAAATTTTTTAGATTTATAAGTGCAGGATTGAACAAAACCCTATACATCACTTGTGGAGAAACCTTTTCGTTCACTTATTTGCGTTTGCACATTCGCCTGACGGCTCGTATGCAAAACTGGCAAATGCGTGAGCTTCTCCACTAGTAATGTAATATACTATTAATTATATAAACATTACATACATATTTGTTAAATGAACTTGAATATTCCTTAAATTGTAAATTACTCTTACATTTCTTACAAATTTTTAATTGTTTAAAATTAGTGTAAATTAAAATATAATCAAGTTTTTTATTTAAATTTAAAATTTATGATCAACATATCAAAAATTAATAACATACTAATTATTAACAATAATTTTGATAAAATACACTCGCAATTTACAATAAATTATATGTAAATTAATAACAATAACTGAAACAACAAGTTATAATATTAAAAATAAAGTAACTAAACAAGAACGTTAAAATAATGAATTTTAATCGTAAAGTTTAAGCAAAATTGAATAAACGCCAATTTCCAATTTTCCTATTCTAAGTCCAAATCAGTTAAATATAAATCAATTCTTTTGTATTGTTTTTTTAAATAATATTTTTTTATGTACGTATGTAAAGTTAGGTTAGGTTAAGTTAGGTTACGTTAGGTTAGGTTATTTATATTCGTGGCAAGCGAGTTATGACTTTTTATCTAATTATGATAACAAAGAATTACTTTATTATGATGTTTTACGTTAAACTACGTTGCATATTGTGTAGCTAGTTGCACAAAATATGTCATTACGCAACTAGTTATATAAGGTAACCATTGCTAGATTACTAGTTAATTACTTTTATCAAACTTAAAGAAAATAAAATTAACTTCTTCATAAACAGCTGACGCTTATGTATGCTTTTAAAATGTTTATACGTTTATTTTTGCCAAAATTACAATTTATGCTAATAAAAATGGTAATAGTGCTAATAAAATGTTATAAGAATTACATTTTTTAACGTTTAATTCGATAATAAAGAATACGAATTTTAAAAAGTCAAACTGATGTTAGGTTAAAGTCATAAGTCAAACTTATGTTTAAAGTTTCTCGACGTTTAAATTTATTGAAATGTTAAATGGAAATATTAATAGATACTATTTTTATTTGTATGCGAATAAGATTTTTCCAGATAGAGTATTATTAGTATGATTTCACTAAATTAAATCAACTTGATCATTTTATTACTGTTATCGTAAAATTCACTTTGACAGTATCAAAAATACTGAAAACCAAAGATGAAAACAATAAGTTTGTATAAACAAAGAAAATGTAATTATTTTCATATAAATGATAAAGTAATCTGCAATCTAAAGACATCTTAATAGTTATTTATGTATCAAGGGCATTATGAAGATGTTTATGTCGAAGGCAACCAGTCGAAAAGAACTAGGGCCGATAGGCTCAAAAGTTTTTAAGTTGCTCGAGAGTAGAAACATCGAGTAATGCTCATGATGCACACAACGTTTTATATTTCACTGCATTTGAATTTGTGAGTATTTAAAATTTTTATAAATTATGAATTTGATTTTGCTAAATTTTCCAGATTGCGGTGGCTTGCATCTATGACGATTTCTTTGTTGAGGGCATAATAAGCGGGCATTATGATTTATACGCCCTAGGGCATTATTGGTTATTTTTATTTAATATATTTCGTCAAGATATAAAAAAAAATGTTTCAGTGTAACATAAATAATAAATATAATATCCATCTCAAGTGCAATGGTCGTCACTGCAACACAGTTGTCGTCATAGTCACAGCTAAAGGTAGCGACTGACTTGTAACTGAACGTTGTAATGTAATATAATGTAATGTGACACGAGCATTCGATAGTCAGTGCCGATAAACGAGCACGTAGCAAGCACGAACGGCGAGCGGCGAGCGAATCATCCGTGCTCCACTTAACTGTCAGTTTTTTAACGAATTCTTTTAATTGTTACATCACATCGCGACGTATTCGTTTTGAGCAACTAGTTTATTTAGTCGAACAAGCTCTGTAATCTAATGCTTGTCGCGAACGTTTCATTATATTACATTACAACGTTCAGTTACAAGTCAGTTGCCATCTTAACTCGAGCATTCGATAGTCAGTGCCGATAAACGAGCACGAACGGAGACTGGCGAACGAAGCATTCTTGCTCAACTTGACTGTCGGTTTTTTACCGAATTTCTTTGTTACATTACATCGCAACGTGTTTGTTTTAAGCAACTCGTTTATTTAGTCAAACAAACTTTGTAACGTAATGCTCGCCGTGAACGTTACATTATATTACATTAAAACGTTCAGTTACAAGTCAGTAGCTACATTTATATTACAACGTTCAGTTACAAGTCAGTCGCGACTTAAGGTGGCGACTAACTTGTAACCAAACGTTGTAATGTAATGTAATGTAATAAATTAGACGAATCTAATTTATTAAGAATAAGCAAGGGAAATAACTATTTACGATATAAGTGTTAAAAGTGAGATTTTATTTTGTTAGTGGGGAATTTCGCGAAACGAACGATAGCGAGTTGAGCAATCCCCACGAACCCCAAGTCAAGAGTTGACAAGAACGGGTCCCAAGATGTAATTTTGCACACACTAATATTTTTGTTTAGCGCAAGCGTAATAGAAATATAAAATTGTAATTAATTTATTACAAACAAATTAATTATGACCTAACGATAAACATAGGTGACCAATCGTTATCAGTACATTTCCTAGCTGTTTCCACTTTTATTTCATCAAAATCGTTTAATGGGGAGGCTAACTTACCAAGAAAATTTTTCAAAACTTGAATAATTTTTTTTGATAAAACTAAAGGTGACCTAACGATAAAACCAAATGACCTTTCAAGACCTAACGACAACCTAACGATTCCATATTTTTTTATATCAAAATGTTATATTTTTCTTACTTTTGTAAGAAAAATTTCATCACAACTATATTTTTGTTTAGCGCATGCGCAATAGAGACATGATATTGAAATTAATTAATTGCAAATAAATGAAAGGTGACCTAACGATAAATATACGTGACCAATCTTTATCAGTGCATTTCCTACCGGTTTCCACTTTTATTTCGTCGAAATCGTTTAATGGGGAGGCTAACTTACCAAGAAAATTTTTCAAAACTTGAATAATTTTTTTTGATAAAACTAAAAGTGACCTAACGATAAAACCGGGTGACCTTTCAAGACCTAACGATGACCTAACGATTCCATATTTTTTTATATCAAAATGTTTCAGATGGGAGGCCAACTTCACGGAGGTCAATTTTAAAGGGAACATAAATTTTATGACCATCATGGGCAGCATAATAGCTTAAAATGACACTTCCGCAATAAATTAGAATGGGCATTGTAAACCCATAAATTGTTTTATATTTTGTACATTTGTACATAAGTGTTCATTTACTTAAGATTTATGAAATTTTTTTTCAATCCAATTTAGTTCTTCGTTTTGACAACATTATTTTACTATCGCCATCGGTAAAATAAGAATTTAGTTTGTGATTTTTATACAAATTTTAAAATTAAAAAATTTTATTTAAAAACGGTTTTTTACACAAGAGTTTAAAATTAAAATATGAATAAGTTTAAATTTATTACAAATATCGTAGTAAACAAAACTTTTAAAATTATATAAACAAAATTTTATCCGCGAAAACGCTTCCCCAGAAGTCAACCTGTAATCAAAATTTGTCGCTCCTTCGACAAATTATTTTCAACCATTAAACAGAGTTCATAAAAAATCGAAATTTTCTCTGAATATCAAACTCAAATAAAAAAAAATCGCTCAAAAAAATAATTATTTTAATTAAATAAAACAATTTTTTTACAAAATTTCAATTTTTTTGCGGTAACTTTCGACAAAATACTTTCAAACAAAATTTTCTAATAACAATAACCATAAATAAAATCTTAATTGCAAAAATACTTGCACAAAATTACACTCCAAAAATAAGCGGAGCAAAATATAGGCCTCTGTCGTTTACGCCATCTTGGCAAAAGAAAACCTCCCTCTACTGAGTTTTCTCCAAACATTACATTTCAAAAATTAATATAACAAAATTTAAATTTAGAAAAACTTCTTTTGTATTTTAATAAATTAGCTATTTATTTGTAATTTTTTTAACCCCCACCCCCCCGAAAATTTAGTCTAAATACGGCACTGAAGCTTATTCGATCAAATCAATGAGTTGCTCAAAACAAACACGTCGCGATGTAATGTAACAATCAAAGCAATTCGTCAAAAAAATGACAGTCAAGTCTCGGAGCACGGATGAACAACGTTCAGTTACAAGTCAGTTCGTCAAACTAAGGTTTGTTACTGTCGCGAAACTCTTGTAATCGAATATTGTAAATAAATAAAATATGCCAAAGAAATCGAGAATTGATGCGGAATTTAAAAAAAAATCGCCCCCGGGTGGACTCGAACCACCAACCTTTCGGTTAACAGCCGAACGCGCTAACCGATTGCGCCACGGAGGCTCACGTTAAAAGTTGAGTAAAAACGACTTCCCAAGGTAGTATAATTTAATATACAGAGAAAAAGATGTTTTGTTCTCAGAGATTTTAAAATTATTGAATTTATTGCGATATATACCATATTAGGTAGCATATCAGGTAGGTCATATTATTTCTAAACGAAGCGAAGTCGAAATTAGAAGCAAGTTTTGTAGAGCAATTAAATAATAAAAATAATTTTTAGTTTTTCTACAAAATTTGATATGATCAACATCTTTTAGCTTCAAGTGCAAGCTATTGCCACCAATATTCTTTGTTTTAAGTGAAGCATAGATAATTATTTTTAATAATAATCTTTAAAGGAATAATTTTATGGGACGGACTGCTTACAGCAACAGAAGGACAAAAGCCTGTTTATATTATAAAATTTCGCTTAAAATTTTTACAAGACAAAAATTTCACTGTTTACACTTAAAATTCGTTAAAATTTCTGTTAAAAGAACTTTTAAAGAAAATTTTAACGAATTTTAAAGAATAGAGCAGCATCTATTTCCTTAAAATTTTACGTTAAATATAGTGCGTTTTATGGTGTGTTTAGTGATAAAGGTGTAAACACAAATCTGCAAATCTGCAAATTTTAAGGAAATGTTAACGAAAATTGTGAACAAAATTTTAAGCGCAATTTTAAGCGAATTTTTATAATGTCAACAGGCTTTAACTAATGCTTTGCTAATGCCTATTTTCGATGAGCAAACTGCAAAGAAATTTTGTTGTACAAAATCTAGGTAATGCAAGAGAATTCAATATGAAATTGCAAAAATTAAAAATAAAGAACAAAATTAGTGAACAAAATTTTGATCTGCGGATTACTCTTTACTTATTTTCTAAGATATTATTTAATCTGTAAAAATTTTAAATTTCAAAATAATTATTGTAACTTTTGAGTGACTAGAGACATCTATAATCCGAAAGCTGATTTGAAGTTGAAATATTAACAGATTACCAATTTACAAGCCTTCAATGGTGTATTAGTTAAATAGATGGCGCTCTTATTTTTAAAAATTACTTGCACAGTTTGTAATTTTTACGTAATTTAAATTTACGAACAAATCTCACAGCAACGCTGGCGCTGTTAGTTGTACTTTTTTAGAATAATTTCATTAATAAAGGGTGTTTCAAAATTCACACAAAGTGTAGTTTTGATAGAAAACACAGGTTTATAATTTATTATTAAAAATTGTACAGGTTTTACTGTTCATAAAGTACTTAGACAGTATATTACGTATGTATAAGGCTTTGCTAGTCAAACGCATATCGTCCCTCGTTCACATTCAGTGGTGGATTTCTCATAAGGCACAGTAGGCACGTACTTAAAGCGGCAGAATTTAGGAAGCGGCAAAAATTTGAAGCGGATTTTTGTTTTTTTTTAATTATAGAAAAGAAATTGTAGAACATGTAGTAAGTACACTACAAAAAGTACAAATAACAAAAATGGTTTAAATACATCATGTTTTTAATACATATAATATATAATGCAATTGGCATAACAATTTTGAAAATTTTAAAGTATAGTCATAAGTGAAAGTGTTTATGGTAATAAACACTCAGTAAAAATGTTATCTTTATTTACTAAAGCACCCTTAAAAATGCTACCGCATGTTATTAAGACAGGTAATCTTAAAAATTTAAACCCAATCCAGTTTGTAGGGTTGGAACAATCTTAAAAAAAGAATGGCAAAATGTTGTTGCCTCGTGCTCGACCGAGAGCTAAGACCGAGAATGACTTAAAGCAGATTCAGTAAAAATTTTTAATAAAATTAAAAATTCACTATGGGATTCTTATGGTTTTCTCAGGGGGTTCCCATGAGATTTTTAACGAGAATGCTTTAAGTCACTCTTGGTCGAAAACAAAGCGCCTGATTAAAAATGTGCAGGCAAACAAAAATAAAGAAAAAGAAATTATCTACAAAAAATGTCTGAAAAGTATTTTTGTAAAAGCGATTTTTATATGCCAAAAAGAGTTTTCAAAAAGCACAATTTACATTGCTAACAGAAGCGTCCGAATACTTTTGTGAGTAGCTGTAGATAAAATAATTATAAAAAAATATACACAATAAATATTTTTGCAAAAGTAGTTTACTTGATACTTTATATCTACAACTTTTTTTTCTTTAAATAGGGGCCGCAAAAACCTCAGTCCCTATGGGCGGCAAAAGTATAAATCCGCTTCTGTCCACATCTCATATCTTACAATTTAAGTTCAAAAAACTGGATTATCATGTCGGAATAGCGAACATCAATAACTCTTATTGCCTGACCAACCGCATTTTCGAAGAAAAATGATCCGGCTCAAAATCCGCAGTAAACTGTGTCACGTTGTATATGCATTTGTTTCTCAACAATCATTTGTGAATTTTCTGAACCGCAAATACGACAATTTTGTCGATTAAACAAACTATCAAGATGAAAACAAGCCTCATCAATGAAGATGTTTTGTAGCTGCCAAACCTTCATTACTTTTAAAATATTGCTCAACGATAAAAAGTGCGTTGTTATTTAGTGTAGTGCTCTATTTTTAATAACCCTAAATTGTCAGATATAATGCTGTCCTTTTTTCACAAATGGAGCAAAATTCAAATTTTGATTGAATTTTTGGACATCCTTTATATATTATTCGTTATTATTTTAATCGTTAATCTTTAATCGTGTATGTGATTTTCTTTTCAATGGGTTTTTTAAATTATTTATTAATTAAATAACCATTACATGACTAACAACTAGTGAATAAAATATTTAAAGAATGTACATATTCCTGGTTGTTTATTTATATATGTTATTTATTATTTATGCATCGAAAGAAAAAATTAGAACCCAAATTTTATGCTAATCAGAATAGAATTTGAACTTCTGGATCATAAAATATATTATTCAATTTTATTGTTATTGACTAGAATCTACAGACGCTTGAATTAATTAATCCTAAATATTTGATGATTAGTCAATCAGTAAAGCCTACTTGATTTTGCACAGATAAAAATGTTGAATCAATATAATACGGTATAATTATATTATATATTAGGTACTAAATCTTCTTAAAATATGAGGTGAAAAAAATGGTACAAAGAGTACAAGCAGTACAAACAGTAAAGGTTTCATAAACATCTGTCAGAAAACAGTGCACTTCCCATGGTAAAACACCTTGTATAAATTATTAGAATTATTAAAGAAAAATATTTTGTAGGTGAAATAAAAATAGTGTGGAAAATAACAAACAATTTTATAATACAAAATAGATAAATAAAAAATTTTACATAAATTTCCTAAATAGTAAACAACTTAATGGCATTGTTAATATGAAACACGTGTATGTTTTTAAAATCATGCGATTTTTATATTTCATTAATTTTATGTTAATTTAATTATATAAATTGCAAACAACAAACATGTTGTGATTGATTTAAAAACATAATATGATTAGATAATCTGATAACAATTTTGCTAATTTTTTACTTTCCGACTATTTTATCTCATATTTGAAAGCGCAATTCAGTACTTCCAATTCATCTCCTATTATCTTCAGTGCACTAGAACCTAGAACATAACAAATTTTTAAAAAATTTAGGAAAAAGGCATTTCATTTTGAACTGTAACATTTGTATAGGAAGCCGCGGATTTCAGAAAACCAAAACACTACGACGAAAAAGATAAATTGCTCAAAGGTGAAAGATCATAAAGTCAGTTTTGATAATCTCAACGTAGCCGGTTTGTTTTAACAAAATATAAGGCAAAGATTAGATAATTGGGCTCTTTTTTAAACAAATCATAGATAACTTAAAAATTTAATAAAAATAATCTTATCAATTTGGCAATATAATTTATTAGCTATTTTGAGTAAATTATCATAACAAATTTCAATTTTCTTCAAAAAGAAATAAAGCAATTTTCTCAAAATATTACCATATAAAAATACATTTAAAAATAATATAACCTGTAAATTCGAAAATAACTGATGAAACTAGAATAAACTCCAAATAATTTGGGAGTAACCGGAAATCGAACTTATACCTAACAACCTAGTTTTGTACTGCACAAACTTGTACATTGTACATATTTGTACAATGTTTTATTTAATTTTTAGTTTAGTTTTATTAATTTGTTTTACAAATTAAATTCAAGCTGTTCATAATTCATTTATATTAATGTAATTTTTTTATAAAATAAATGGATTAAATATATTAATTGTTAAATTGTGATAAATATTAATATCAAATAAGTTTAACATTAAACAAGTTAAAAATTATTATTATTACTCTGATGAAGGCGATACAATTCGCTGAAAGCTCAAAAAATAAATAATTTATATTTTAACGTTTATTTAACTTGTTCAATTTTAAACTTATTTGATAATAAATGAATTAAAAGAACAATAAAATGAGGTTTTTTAACCCGTTTATTTTATAAAAAAAAAACATTAATATTAATAAATTTAATAGTATAATAGAAAATTAACCTAAAAAATTAATTTTTTAAGTCGATATAGTGGTGTTAGTGGTAGTTAGTAGTATGTAATATTAAAATAAACAAACTAAACAAAATATTAAAATAATGAATTTTAACTATTAAGTAAAGAATACATACTTACATAGAAAAATAATATTTAAAAAAACAACGAAAACAACAATAATTAAGATTTAATAGGTTTGAACTAAGAATATTTGAATAAACAAGAAAATGAATATTGAAAAAATTAAGTTATAAAAATGATGAAAATTTTAAATAAAAACGTTGTAATACGATATAAAGGCTCCTATTTCACAATTATTATTGGTTGGTTGGTTGGTTTCTTGATTTCTTATATTAAATACGACTGATGATCAATAATTAATAAATTTGATGCTTTTTTTATAAAATTGGTGCTTTTTTGGGTAATATTTGATGTTTTGGACCACTTTTTTTTTAAATTTTTATGCTTTTTTATTCCAACTCTAAATAAATAAATATATTAACGCGAATAATTTTATATCAAAAAGGAAATAATTTGATATACACAAATAATACAGTACAGTAAGATTAGCATATTACATAAACTTCTGTAAGACTGGATCTAATGCACCATAACCCACGTTCACAACCCCGCAAGGGTGTTTTCCTTGTCAAGTCCTACAAACCATGAAATGCTTATTAAGAAAATCAATCAATATTTTGTATTCATACTCATTTCTTTTCATTATTTACAGGATATTATCATTGGGAATACTTTTATTAAGTATTTAATTTTTTTTAATGTGAACTAGTTTTATCTACATGTATTTCTCAACATTTTGATTAGTACCTATGTATCAATAAGTCGATATCAAGTATTTACTTGACCAATTTAAACTGAAAAAATATTTTGATTGTTTACGTTACAAAAGATATATTTTTTTATCATTAATACAATATTCTTTATCTTATTGTTGGTCTAAAGATCCTGTTATTGCCAATTGTGTGCCAAGACGTCTACTTTTGGCATTAATATTTTTATTAATGTCAATCATTTATTCTAGTAGGGTGCTAAAATCAAGATTCAAACGTGTAAATTCGTATTCAACTTCAACAATAACAATAATTATTGATTTAATAAACATAAAAATAATTCTACATAAGATATAATAAATAATAATAAAAAATAAATATAACGAGACTTTAAATTTGTGTCAGATCTAGTTATTATTTTATTTAATATTTTATAGAATTTTATTATACATAAGGTTAATATGGTTTTGTTATAATTTCACAAATAATAAAGAAACGATATCATAAATATAGAAACTAAGGCGATAACAATAAAAGTCTACATATCGTAGGTTTCGGATAACTCCAGATAAATATAATAAAAAAAGTAATCCACATTATGAAAAACAGTAAAACTTGAATAATATATTATATAATATTATGTGCGGTAATAGACATTCGTGTACCTAACGTTATCGCTATCAGTTACTTTAAGAAAAGTTTTTGTGATAATGTCACCGCCAGCCGTGTTGTAAATCATCTCGAATTTCAAAAAATTAAGTGAAACATCATTTTTTGCTTTTAGCCATAACAAACAATAACAGACGGGTGATAGTAAAATAGAACTTTTAATGAATACAAGAGAAAACATACTTTTGTTGCCGCTTATTTACATTTTTATTGCAGATTTATTACTTCACTTTTTATTCTAATAATACCATAGGTATACTATTTCTTATAATAAGTAAACTTTTATTTACTTATTTTGAATATTATATTAAAGCTATTGAATGGTAAATTATTGTTATCTTATTTAGAAACCTCGGAAAATAATTAAATGTGTAACTTCCTTGTAAACAAATTTATAAAATTGCCTATACTGAAAGACAATATTTATGTTTATAATATTACATGTTTTTAATTATATTGTTTATAATTTTTTCATCCATGATGATAAGCAACAAGTTGCATCAATTTAGACCAGATTTACACATTTAAAAGTACTTATAGTAGATGTATCAAATTTAAAGATTTTAAAATGCGCATTGGATCATGAAGAAAACTTTATATTTTCATTAATTGTCCAATAATAACTATTAAGAATTACCCTCTGACTTCAATTTACATCTGAAGTAAAGGTTAAATTTTCTGCTAATTACAAAGGATCCTTTCTTGGGCGGAAATCAATGGTACTGAAAGATATATCCGTTTAAGGAAGATATCCTTTGAATAGAGGGGAGTATGTAATATTATTTAATTATTTCAAATTATACATTAAAACGAATATTTATTGATGTCAAACTTACAATTAAATAAAAATATTATACAAAAGCAATTTTAAGTTTGGTTTGTACTACATATCTTTCATAAAATAATCCAATATTGTTGTTTGCTTTGTTCTTCTAACAATACAACCTTCGCATTTTTGTAATTTTTGCCTCTTATTGTGCTGGAAGGTTAGACCTCCAATAACAATTCCACAAAGCCATTGAGCCAGATGGTCAGAAGTTTTCGAGAAAGTCGACTTTAAAATATTACCGAAAGAATTTGAATACTAGATGTAAAGTAATTAGCAATCAGTTTCGTGGCGACAACGAGTTAGGCTAGGAACCAGTAGGTCCAGGGTTCTATTCACACCTTCGATAATTTTTTTTCTCTTTAATTTATTTTATTTTTCTCTAGTGCGTATTCACACGTCATTTAATTGTAAAATTGTTTAAATTTATGCTTGTAAACTAACAATATTTATGACACAATTTTTTCTGCACAATTTATAACATTGATTTTATCTTTTAAGCTCAAAAAATGTCTTTTAGGTTTCACTTTTAACTGTGGTATCACAAACAAATGCAAAGACAAAAGTAAATAAACCCGAAAAATGCTTATAAAAACTCAACAAAGTTATATATACTGTCGTGTTTCGAAAACCAAAAAATTATAATTCATTTATTTTGTAAATTATTTTAAGGTTTAATTGTTTTATTATTTATTTATTTATAATATTGTATATAAAAATGTTAGTTAAAATTTAGCTGTAAATAAGATGGGAGAAAGATAAAGAAAAGAGAGTGGGACTTGAAAGTTAGAAGTACAAGACTTAGGCTCACGCCTTCACGTCGAATAGACGGGCGGACGAACATCATTCCCGCAATAATAATTTAATTTTGATTGTTAATAAAACAAAAGTAAGTTTATTTAAAATGAAAATTGTTTTGTTTGTTTTAATTGTGATGAAGTGGGTGTTGAGAACATAAAAATTAGAAGAAATTGTGATAATTTAGTCGATGCATTAAAATTACATCGCAACAAATTTGTTTGACCAGACGCCAGCTGTAATACCATATGCGGAGCGCGCTCTCGCTCGTGAGGCCAAAGTTGAATGCCACATGAAAGGTAACAAACAAAAGCATTTTAATTTACAATTTTATAAACTTCAACTACAAGAGCTCATAGCTAAAATAATGGATGTATACCCAGCTAAGAGTAATTTTGGGATTAAGCAAATTTAATAGATTTGTATAGCTAGGGTCATCTCAATACATATGTATGCGCTTGTGGTACAACTAAAACTACATTAAATCGGGGCCGAACACGCGAATATGCTTAGAATCGGGTATTACCCTTGTGTTTTCTGTGATTCCCCATGTTTTCTGAAATTCCCCGTGCTTTCCGTATTTTTGCGTCCGTTCAAAAGAGATTTTTTTTATGTGCGATGTCAAGATTTGCTGTTCGCGTCCGGTCAAGAGAATCAGATTTACATTAAATTTAATATTCAAATCATCCGTCATCGTTATGTTGTCCGCTTGAGAGAGAGGTGTCCGTTTATAGGAGGTGTTCGTTAACGGAGGTTTCACTCTAATACATTATAATAAAAACAAACGTTTTAAATATTTTTGTATAAATGATACATTGATATATTTTACAAACAACTAAAAACGTAGAAATTAAAAACTGTGTCAATAATCATCACTAAATTTAATTTGTAGTAACTCGCGTTACTAGGTTCTTCCACTGTACGATAAATGTATTTTCCAGAATATGATTTAATTACTTACTTTTTTTATACATAAAATTTAAAAGCTTTAACATCTTTAATAAATGTAACAGTTTACAACAAGTTTTAAAAGTAAAATTAAAAACACTTGTGAGGAAAGGCCTGCGTCACCTTAAAAAATTAATCTCTCGCAATTAAATTCCTGAGGCTCATACCATAAAGAAAATTTATTATAAAATCTGTTAAATAATAAAATTGATAAGGATTATTGTTTCTAAGTTAATTGCTCAAATTATTTGTTCTATTTTCATATAAAAATTTTTTATTTGCGGTAAACCTTTATCTAAAGTTATTTAACCTACAGTTGTATTTTTAATAATTCTTAAGACATAATTATTTAAAAATTATATATATAAGAAGATTGTTAAGAATAGAATAGGGTATTGGAAGAATTTTAAATACGAGTAGAACAATAAATTTAGAAGCTATAATTTTGCGCTGTTCCGGTGCAATTTTGTGATTTACTAAGCGTTAACAACAATTATTATCAACGAAAATTAAAATCACTTAAAAATTGATAAAATAATATTATAAAAACAATAAATTATAAAAAATATTTATACACAATAATACCTGAAATTAAATAGAACATATTATGTAGTTAAACAAGTTTTAAGCTTGTTCTAATCAAATATATTAATAAAAATAAATAAATATTTAATAAAATAATTTATAGTTTATTAAATTTGTTAAAATGTGTTGACAGCGGTAATAAAAAACTTACACATTCAAAAGTTTTGGTGGCATAGCTAATAATAGACATCTTTTATTCCCATGTTTAAAAACTAAAATTAACAAATTTAGCTAAAATGAAACAAATTTTTTCAGTAATCAATAACAATTTAATTTGGAATTACATTTATGAACGCGACATTATACTCTAACAACGTGCAGTTTTTCCTTCAATAACCAATATATAGTTGCATCAACAAAAGTTCCAAATAATTTAACCGATTTAAGTCAATAAAATAATTTAACTTATTTGTATCACTAAGTCAAATAATTTGACTTAAAACTCAACACTTAGTTTTCCACACAGTAACCAAATGTATATTTGCATCAATAAAAATGTATCAAGTATTTACTGTCAAATCTAGATAAAGATAAAATGCACTACCGATAAATGCAGTGGAAGTCAAAATTAAGTAGATACTAATAAGTAATAACTAATGAATTAATGGGATTTTCAAGGCTCTCGGAGTCAACTTTAACCATTGAAGAGTCAACGGGCGTATTTAGTATCATCAAAATATCAGTAATACGTCTGACAAAGATTTTATGACAATCAGAGCTGAAATAACTGTAGACTAATAATTTAGTGAAAGGGTAACAGCTGAAAGGAGATATTTAGATAGAAATTTAAATGATCCTATAATCACACATGCAATATCGGAAAAGCGATGGAAGATAGAAAAGATGGTATAAGTCTAAAAACAAGACATCTTTCAGAAACATGAATTATTGTACTAAATAAAAATTTTACCTACTAAAAATGTAAATATTTGTGAAAGATAATGTGACCAAAAACAACAATAGAAAATTAAGAATTGAACAAATAGTTAAGTTAAATAGCAGCTGTTACACTTTACAATTACAAACAATTACACTTACAAATAATGTAATTTAAAATACATATTTTAAAAAATAATTAAAAAATATAAAGAAATAAAAAAAATGAACATTAAAAGAAATAGATATAAACAAATATTTCCCGATTAATTAGCATTTTAATGATTTATTTTTAAATCATAAATAATTTATTATTGGAAATAATTTAAAATGTTATATTTTATTAGAAAAGCGTCAATAAGATAAATATTTACCGTAATTTGCTTTATTAAATTATTAGTTTGCAATATTCCGGAAATTTTAATAAACAAGGACTTTTGACTCTTTAATTACATAACTAAAACAAGTAGTAACCGTGTTACTATGCAATAAAAATATAACATTAATTAAAGGACGCGAAATTGTGGTGTTTCGCACTAGCTATTACAATAAATAATCGGTCAAAAATACAACAATTAACACATTTTAAATATTAAGAAAACAAGTTGCTATATAAATGGAATACTTTACGCAAATATAAAAATAATGAAAATAGAAATTCAGATATAGAAAAAGATCTAATCATTTCGTCATTAATCAACACATAATTCATAATTACTTGTTTTTTATCGATATTTTAGGTGAAAATTTTTTAAAAGTTCGATGACTGATGTAGTGAAAGAACTGAAGATATTTTTAGCGCTATAATTGGATTACACATTTGCACATATGTATGTTTAAAAATATACTTTCTAAAAATTTTAAATTATTGTTAGTGGTATAATAAAATCAATTAGGAGTAATTAAACCAGCAGATGCACTGAGTAACTCATTATGTAGGTGCTTTCAGTAGACAGTTCCATATTTAGAAGAAGTTTTATGATCGAGAGATTGTTTTACTTTTAGATTTCCTTTACATTAAAACGTTTTAAATAAATTAATAAAAATTAAAAAAAAAACTTTAAACTGATAACGAATGACATGTTTCGATCTGGTTAGCGATTTTACTATTGGAACTGATCTCACCTCCAAAACACATTATAGAATCTAAGTCAAGTTCAATTTTTAATCAAAACATGTTAGTTTTTGTTGTTAGGCAATGTTTCTAGAGACAGATCTAACCATTAATATTTTTTGGAATGCATGCTTTATAAAAATGTATCTACTTAGTAAATTATAATGATCTCTTTCTCTACTGCTTTTTTAACGTTTTTATGTAATAAATAATAAGATACCATACAATAAAAGCAGGCAAAAATTCTAAACAATTTATTTACAAGTTTTTGAATAGAACAATAATTTAGTAAACCGAAAATGCAGTATTTCTGAGACATCCTTGTATTAATTATTGTCGTTTAACTAAATATATTACAATTATATTTCATGTCAGTGACAGATGTGATGAACTATTGCAGTGGTGTAGTACTGCTGTACACTGCAGTAATTGCAAATTTATTGTGATTTGATCACAAACAGATAAATAAATAATAGTTGTTTTGCATTTTTCAAATAATTGTAGTGTTTACACTTTTTAATTTATTTTAATTTGTTTGAATTTGTTCTATATATTTCCCTGAAGCTGTACGCATAATTTTAATGGTTTACATAACGTTTGCTATTTAAAGTGGGACAAATAATTTTTTATTTTTGTTTATTTTTAATGTAACAATAATTATATAAAACTAGTTTTCACAATTTTTTCAAGATTATAATTAAAAATTCGAATTTTATAAAAGCGAATGCTTTCTTACGGAATCTACTGTTTTATTTTATTTTACCGATTTTACACTATTTTGATTACGTTTTAATTTAAGTTAAATCAGGTTTAGGTAACTTGAAAATTTTAAAATTACATAAAGCAGTATTTTATAGTAATAAACTGGTAATAAACTAATTTATTGGATACTACAAATAAAATTTTTTGTTGTAGTATTTTAGGTGGTGAAGTCATTACGACATAGGATAAAATTATCTTAAAAAATTAATTTTAATTCAAATTAACTTAAACGACTACATCCTACTTTTTGGATGTAGTGTAAACCGTGTCTTTCTATACACACTTTATGTAGAGTCTACACACTCACTACATCTACACACAATTTTTACATTGATGTAAAAATTAAAGATATGTATGTTTTTAAAATTGTATTTTAAAGAGTGTTAAAAGCATGTTTATTGTTTTGCAAGTAAGAAAATTTCCTACCAATAAGTAAAATAAAATCGCATAGTATAGTGTTTTTGGTTTTAACACATATTTTTGCATTGTAATTTTGTATTTTGTAATGTAATTTTATGTTTTTAATTTTAATATATTAGAATTTAAAATTCTATATTGTAATTGTATAATTTTAATGTATAACCTTCTAATAATTTCCTAATTTTCTCTTCCAAAATAAATTGCAACCACCCTTTACTTACAATAGCGCATGAGACTCCTTCTATCTTATAACTTTGCTATATTACCATAAAATCTTGCAGATCAATCTCACTGCTCAATTAAACCACTGAACTCAAAAAAATTTATTTAAAAAAAAACAACTTATCAAAAATTTGGCTTAGAACTAACCAAATCAAAAACCAAACATTCTCTCTACTCGCCATCTTGACCCTTATTGCCAACCTTTTCGAAACAAAATTTTTACATTTCTTTTCAATTAAAATTTCAAACAAAAATTATCAAATAAAATATTATTACATAATAAATATTAAATTGTGGGAAAATACAGGACAATATATTGTAATGGTATTTTCATAGAAAATTTCCACACACTTATTCTTGCTCAGGTAACCCTGGGGTGTGCGGAAGTAGTTGGGAATTTTCAAGAGGTCGAGGGTTCTTAGTTTCCAAAACAAAATTAATTCCAGTTCAAAAAAATAGAATAATCGTTTTCCAAAATAATATCCTATCGCAAATAATTTAATTTCAAATAATTTTTGCTTTGCTCGAAGTTCGAACTTATAAATTTTTCCTATCAACTTGACGCGATATCAATAACACCACGTTTGATTCTTACAAATTTTTATTTTTAATTCAATCGAAGTATTATAATCAATCCAAAATCTTCTATTGGTCAAATCAACAACAATCAAGATATTAAAAATTATCCAAATTACCAAAATATCAAAATAACGCAATGATGCATTCGCATAAAATCCACTTTATTTAAATCAAATCAAAATAAAATATCACTCACAATTCTCAAAAAATCTCGTATCAATATCAAAACTCAGCGGGCATACAAATTCTCACACCCGCTGTCGGCCATAGTTGACTAAAAAAGCCCTTATCTCTATTTTTCTCCCCACTCTGCACTTTTACCAATTTAAACTTTTAAAATTGAAATTAACAAAATTTTACAATTTCGCACAGGGTGGGTCGAAATATTTTGTTTCACGACAATATATTTATAGCACCAGTGTTAAAAATAGACACGTGATCTTTACTTTTAACACCAATTTAAAAGTAATGCAAACTGGATACACTGCTTTAATAAAGTTAAACATCAATCTGTGAGCCATGAAGAAGCAACAGAAAACCACCAAATTACAGTAACGGCTCGTGGATTGAAGGTATTTTTTCAGCCAGGCCAAACTTTGGTTTTTAAAAAATAATAAAATAAATAAAAGAAAATTTAATGTTTCCCTTTTTCTTAAAAAAGATGTATCTCGGTTCACCATAATAGCTATAATTTTGCCCATATTTGCCCAAAATTTATAAAGTATTTTGAACCGTTACTGTAAGAATCTAAATTTTTACCATTTTATTTAAGTTATTAATTATATGTGTACACGTAACGAAATTATATATCCTGTGATGTTTCAAATTTATTAATTCAACTTTAAAGCTAGCAAAGAGACAAAACTTAATGTTTTCTTAAATTTTGATAATTTTGATTTAGCTAGGGGGTTAAGAAGTCTGCGTTTGACTGATATGAAACTTTTTTTTCTTAGTTATGCGGGTTTAAGACCGCATTGATCCGTCGTAACTTCTCAATATTTTTAGATTGGTAACTTAAAATGAACCAATTGAAAGTGCGTTTGGAAAAACATAGTTAGCGTTATTGATCAGATCAATGGCGTAATTCATATTGGAATTGATTTTGTTTATTATTATTTTAAACTGCAAAATTTAAAAACAAATTAGTAATACTTTATTAATTGGCGATTGAACAAAATCAATCAAATGTTTAAAACTTTTTTTATCGAACAGTAGTTCGAGTTTTAAGCTTTTAATAATTATGTAGTAAGCAAATAATAATAAATCGAAAATTACTTTGGATTTCACTCCATGTTTTTCTGAACCTCATTTTTGCATATAACTGCTGCAATTAATTCAAATCACTTATTGTTAAGCTATATGCGTCTTTCCTACTGGACTTTATTTAATGGCTATTCTCTAAATAAAATGTAGTTTTTAGTTTTTAAGTTTTAGTTTTTGATTTAGACTTTTTTGTCATTAATGCATCAAACTAGCCGGGTGCCTAGATTTTGCTCCGATAACTTTTAGGTAAATTTTGTACAAATATAACCTTAGTTCCGCTAAGGTTGACTTTGTAAGTGGAGGATTGTTTTTTGATTAATAGTAATTTATTCTTGGTTGAGTGATTTTTTTTATAATTTATAATATAAATTCATAATTTTTTTATATGTGATTGGAAGAAATTTTGTCAAAGAAGCAACATAGCGGATAGCAAGGTCGATATCTGCGGCCTGTAGAATTTTGGATTTCATTTTAATTTAATCGGAAAGGACGATGTGTGGATTGCAAGATACCACATAATATTATAATTTTGTTCAAAAGTTTTTGATTTTTGAGCCAGTATAAATTTTTTTTAAGTTTAAATTAATTGGAGCAAATATTTAAAACCTAGTCTTCATTGCCAAGTAGAATTCGCGCCTTGGATAAGACGGTCTCAGCTTCCGCTGAGAAATGTATTAGACCGTGGAAAATAAAGGGCAGTAATTCATTTTATAAAAATTCACTAGAATATATTTGAACGGTTTTGACTAAAATACACCGACTTACCAGACATTTGCTCTTTGAATAAATAATTTAGAAATAATTGCTTACATAATATCAGATGACTGTTATAAATAATGGCAATTAATTAAAATTATTACGATAAAATGAAAATTTGTAGGTGAATTTTGAAAACATAATTATTATATAAATTATATTATCAAACATTTAATTATTTGAATATTATATAGATACAAGTTATCTGAGGAACTTAAATTAAAAGAAAATATATAGGTACCATGGTACATAAGGTACACGCAATGAATTATAACTTGTAAATTATTTTAATTAATTTCATAAAATATATATTTATAATAGATGTCACAAAAATAATTTAAAAGTTACTGTATGTTTATAATAATTCTGAGTTCAAAGATCATAATCATAATAATATTTTTTCTTTTTTTCTTCCAATGAGCACATATAGAAATCTCTTTCTCAGTCCTTTTGCCCTGATGAGAGATTGGTGACGACTTTTTTTAGAAGAGTTTTCTTCGCAGATACCTCGGTGGTTTGCCATTGCCTGCCGAAGGAAAGCAGCCAGAATAAAGTTTTAATTTCGCTCGGGATCGAACCGAGGATCTCGGCTTAGCAGTTGACGCACATAAGTATCAAGCCGTGACCGTCTTGTTTAGAAATCTACTAGTACTAGAACAATCTTTCAATAGGTATTAATTTTACATTTTAAACTTAAAATGTAAGAAAAAACTAAATCGTTTCTGGAGGATAATACAATATTAAAAATTCAACAGCTTTAAAAAATATTTAGTAATAAACTCGTAGGCATATCCTGTTATTTTTGAGTTTCATTTCAAGCTTTCATGATAGATAGACAAATAAGTTTACACATCACAAAGCGTGCGATTTTGCTTACTCTTTTGATTGTTTTACGAATGTAGTAAAACATCGCATTACTTTCATGTATGCTTGTAGGGTAAGTCCGAGAGAGTTTGACCACTTTTTAGAAAAAATATTTTAACTCTTTTGTTTTCTGAGATAATTAATTTCTTTAACAGCTAAGCATTGCTTAAAGGGTTGAGGTCGTATATAATTTACAATTTTTGATATCATACAAACATAAATTTTTATTTTGAATAAAAAGTACTAACATTGTAACAAGTCGATCTCACCCGTATGTCTGGGTTAGACCAACCACCAACTACAAATGAAACCGATTTTAAAAATTAATTAAATTAATATCTAAAAACAACATAATAATAAAAGTATAATAAAAAACGGGTAAGTAAAGTTAATTTTTAGAAATTTTTTTAAAAATTTATTCGCATAATTCACAGATATTCTTGAATTTTGAACATTTATTGTGAAACCAACGATAGCAGTTTATGCACTTGATTCAGTCATCACTCTTATTAGTTTCAAAATAGTTTTCGCCACATCTTACGCATTTGTTTTCATCCCACTCTTCTACTGATTTTCTTCAAATTAAATTTTTTATCTTATTATTTTCATGATCGTTCTCTCCCTGATTAATGTGATCGAACTCAGCCAAAGTCGCGGAAAAAACCTACCACCTTGTTAACTGGAAGAAAAACGAGAAACGATTCAATTTTTATGGTTATGTTACAGTGTTATGTATATTTTATCACCCAGTATCAAAATAGTTCAAATAAACTTAACTGTTTTTAAAATATCACAAACAAAGCACATTTCGTCGGCTTACTGCCAAAACAAGATAAGCCAATTTTTGGCAATTTTTAGTTAACTGGTTATTTTTTTCTCAGAAATATTATTACTTTTATAAGTTTATTTAAGAATTATATATATTTCTTATACGATCTTCCGTTTATTACACATGTTTCTTAATTTACTGATTTTTAATATACATCTAAAATTTAAATCTCTATTATCTCAAAACTATCATTATGTTACTGATCTGGTTCTTGCAGTAAGCCGACGATATTACTATGTAAAAAAACTTTTGAACTCGAACAAAGTTTTAAACTTAATGTATAAATTGACACTACTATCGCGGCACGTGTTATCACATTAGTTGCAATAAGTTAAGCAAATTTTATCGTATATGCAAGACACAGAGTCCTCACTTACTTTCTTCTTGATTTATTTGTATTGGTCGGTCTCTCCCAGTGATCGTTATCTCTCGGACTTACCTTATATTAAAATAAGGTAAATTGAATTTCTGCGTTAAAAGGCAGCTAAATGCACCGTTAATCAACTTATATTATCTAACCCCCTATTGTTACCACAAGCTACTGAACCGTTAGGACCGGCATTGAGTTTATACTATATTATAATATTATTATTTTTATTATTTAACACGAACAGCGTTAGTTGATTGATGTATAAGTAATTAAAAATGCAAATGAAAATAAATAACAGCGGTTTCTGTAAACAAATTAATATTACTACTGAAACATTAGTAAAACAAAATTGACAAGAATATAAGCAAACTTTAGTAATATGTAGTTACCTATAATTAAATTTTGCAATTTACCGCAAATATGTATGTAGTTACATAAATACACCAACCTATAAATTTTAAAACATAGAATCATAAATTATTTTTAAATTATATTATAAATAAGCATTTCGAAAATAAATATTTAATTAAAATCATAAAGTGCTGGAAAAAGAAAATAAAGATAAGCGAATATAATAAAAGCAAGCGTGCAAGAAGAATAGCTAAAGAAGACTTAAAAACTCATAAAATAATATTATTTTTTTATATCAATTTTTTTAAATCGGTTTGGTGAATCGGATGATATAAATATATAGATACTATATAGTTATGTGAATGCTCAATTTTCGCTACATATTCAAGATGGCGTGTTATACGGACACGGAATTAAGTAGGAATTTAGAGATATGATAGAAGACGAAAAGAGTTTTCCATTGATATATTGGGATCTGTCGGAATTCCTATTACACGATTTTAACTTTTTCCTATTGAATATTGGTAAAAGGACGCTTTTCTAAGCATACTAGAACAAAAATTTTGTAGGATTATGCAAAAGTTTTCGAAAAAAATTGATTTTAAAAATGTAAAATTTACATGTATTTTAGATACACCTTTTAACACGGCTGCATGATTAGCCATTTTTGTGTAAGGCAAAATAATTTAAAAATATCTCTGAAAAATGACAGAACTCGTCAATGGTGGAACTCGAAGCCATAGAACTTGTCAGGGTGTCGACCACGAAGCGTAGCGTAGCGTGGCGGAATGGCAATGCGAAGCGTTTAGCGCCGTAGGCGCTTTAATCTTTTTCGTTTGGTGAGTGGGTAACGGGCGTTAGAGATCTTGGATTAAAATATACGCTGACGCGAGTTTGGCAGCGTCGATCTGAGTGGTGAATAAAATTATACAAGGGGAATTGAATAATTTTGAATTTTGAACTTGGAAGAAGTTTAACCGAAGTTTGCCAAAGTGTGTCGAAAACTAACAAAAAGGGATTTTGTAGGCGATCAGCTATTTGAACCTCAATCGACCGCGACTGACAACAACATTAAGAGTATATCAAAACACACGAACCGTCAACAAAATGAGACCGTCATCAACGAGACCGTACCTCAACGTGAGACTGACCGTCACGCATCGGGGTATATCATATTACATCTTTCTGCCTTTCGTAGTTTTAAAATGCCGTTATTTCGACAACTATTGCATAATCCTAAAAAAGTTTTGTGTTAATATACTCAGAAAATTGTCTTCTTTCTAATGGTCAATAGGAAAAAGTTAAATTCTTGTGATAGGAATTCCGACAGTAACCTAAGTCCAGTAGGAACTCATTTTTATTGAGAAGTACTCATTACTCAGATAATAACTTTCCTCTACGTAGGGAGGTTATATTGGGTAATTGGGTACTTTCCTTTAATAACAAATTTTTGTCAAAAGTATATTCAGTTATGTTATCAGAATCATATAATTACTCATATCTATAGTTTAACCTTTTTGATAATATGACAGATAATACGACTTCATTTTACATGCTCGAATGATGTTGATTGGCAAAAATTAACTTAAAATAGTTATGTTTATGAACTAATTACACATCAATTTTTGAGGTTATCTTAAATGTTTATTCTTTTTTTCAAATTTTAAATTAAATCTACAGCCTTCAACTACGACATTGATAAAAATATGATTACATGCACTTCTTTTGAATATAATCTAAAATATGCTTAATAGTTTTACGTACATTTTATTGACCGATTTGAGTTTATTAGGAATTATCAGTTTTTGTTTACAATTTTAAACAAAAAATTGCATAACATTGCTGCTTTAGATTATATTGGAAAAATACCAGTGGCCAAATATAATTAAGGTGTATTTTTCAAATTTTAAGAAATTTAGTGCACTTAACAGTTTTTAGTTCTAAGAGAGGGAGTTACCCCCAAACCCTCCTCTTGTATCTGCTTTTGGAAAGTACTATAATCTTGAAAAACGTCATTTTTGTTCCAGGTTTATTGCAATTTTAAAATACTTGCCTGCATTACGTAAATGGGAAAATCACATTTTGTTCGAAATCTTTCCGTATGTTAAATGTTTTGAGGATTTTCCTTACATTTTGGTGCACTAACTAGTGTATAATTTAGATCAATTTTTGGAAAACTTAAAAATATAAATAACAAATTAAAAGCACGGTCAACGTGCTTTTAAACAACTTTAACAGTAAAACTTCCAATGCAAACAAATTCATTATATTTTTTTAAATTTCTATGATTTTATTTAATTTACAAAATGAGCAATTGAAAGGAAAATTTTCTAGAAATTTTACGTAACCACATTATATGCAATTCTATAAACTACAGTCTTCATATTTTATTATGTTCAACCTTTTACAAAGCAAGAATTTAAGATCAAGGTAAGATTTGAAGTAGGGAAAAACTATAAATTGTAATAGTTATTGTTAATACATTTTTTTCTCAAGCAGCTACCAGTTTCGTGTTATGCTTAACCATTAGTTTATGCATGTTGTGCTTGACCTTAGTTAAAAAAAGGTTGAATTTCAAATTATTGCCGGAAGATCGAGAGTTGATAAAAATATTAGCATAGATGGCGCCTAGCCAGAGAATAACAAATTAATTTTGAAATAATTTCCGAACTGTCTGCACCTAAACTTAAATACAAACAGGCAAACTAATTTTTTTCTCTTCCGGCAATTTTATCGTCTTTTATCGAGCAACTTTCTGTTCCACCTTGAAGAAAATGTATACAAAACAAGACGTTGAACCTGTATGTTAGTACGAAATCGTATGACGTCATTATCTCTAACGCAATTAATTATTACGATTCAACGAAGACGTTATAATATATTTGCGTAATTGTAAGATTTTTGAAATACTACAAGAAAACATATTTTTCTAGAAAGTGATGAGATATGAAAACAGACACTCCGTCTACTTCATAAGATTACTATTATGATGGGAACTATAAAGTTTGGAGCGGGTATTTTGTGAGCTACTCATGCACGTGGACAATGAATGGCTGAGTATATCAATTGATTACGTCACGAGGAGAGGGATTCCGAGACTACTTATACGAATCATTATTATTGTGGTTGCATATTATAAAATTTTAAATTTAATAGTGGGCATCGAACACCAGGAAATTTTCTCCAGTTTTATTTAGTGTACCAATTTACTTCGATTCAAAGAAAGTAATTTCACTTTTCACGTTGTGAAATCTATTTTGAAAGTTTAATATTTTTCTTAGGTAAGTTTTATTTTTAATTTTTCGTTTGATATTTTGTAGGGATACTACCCTTTTTACAGTTCTGCACTTTAAATTCGTCCATTTTATTTATATTTTGCAATATTGCACCTCCACATTTTAAACTTATATTGCATTTTTATATTTAATGCATTTAATGTTTAATTTTTGCACACGGGGATAAATTTAAAAAACTAGCCTTATCAGATATCCGCTATGAACTAAAAGGATGTTGTGATAAAATTAGTGAGTAATGAAATAAAATGGTTGCGATTTGTGAATTATTACTAAAATTCATGTCATCAATTTCTTTGCTGTGTAAGAATATTTTTTAATTACGAAATTTGATTTCATTTTTCATAGGTCATTCAATTTTATCGACAAAATTGGACTTTCGCGAAAAGTAGGTACATAACAATTGGCTCTTGAATATCAATCAATAAATTCAAACATAACTTCGAAACAATGAAATTATTTTCAATGTCGATTTTAAGTACTTTTTTATACTACTAAACTAACTCAAGGAGTTTCTAGAAAAATTTGAATTCACTAGGTATCACCATCGCCAAAGGAGGCCAAATAAATACGTTCAATATTTTAGTGTTTGGTTGTTTTTTTATAAGTCGTAACTTATAAGTCACATAATATAATTATTTTGATTCAAGGTATTTCGGTTTTATTGCATCATTTTACCTATATATTTTCTTTCAATTTAACATTCTTTTCAATTTAACGAAAACCTTGGTCAACACCGTTTCTAATTTATTTTCCTTCCTCATTATTAATAAAAAAGAATGCACGAAAAAATATTTTAAATGTTTTCTAATATCACGCAAAACAAATAAATCTATTAATTTTTTTCTAATTCTGTTAATAAGGTAATTCATATTCATGCCTGATTTAAATAATTGTAATTAGTAATACACCAGTGGCGTGCAATCACTCTATAGAATCATCACAGACGCATCAAAAAAACTTTTTCTTCTTCATTCTTCCAGGCCAAAGCCCTATAGTTTATCTTTTAGGTGCCAATTTGGCGGTCATGTCAATATCGTCAAAGATCAATTTTTACTTTTTTGCTATTCATATTTTACTGATTATCTTCAAGTAGGAACGTCACTGGTAAACGCCAAATAAACGAAGTAACCATTTATCAAACTGAAGGACAGATTATAACAGGACTTTGTCTTTTAGGAATTACCTTATCATCTCTGCCATTTTTATATAAAAACTTAATGATTAATTTTTACATAAAAACAACGATAAGCTGTTTCAAGGGAATTTTATTCATGTTTTCACCAAAAAAACTTAGTTATCAAAAATTAACACAAAGTATCAGATGAAGTATAAAAGGCATCCTAATGATAAAAATGTGTCACAGTTAGAGATCAATGTCCAAATTATGGAGTCCAGATAAATAATTACGGCCATCATGTGATAAATAAAACATTTTCTAGAAATCATAATAACAATTTCTTTAATTGTCTTTAATTCTTGTAATATAATTAATTAAGAATGTAAAATTTAGTCACATGATTATCTAATAAAAATTTATTGTCACACAATAATTAAAATTTGTTAAATTCATATTTTCTAAATATTATAAATAATTGATTCAAAGATTAAATTTTTGGTTTCAAAAGTGAAAATTAAATTTTTTAGAGTCAAGGTCAAAATTTACCTAGATAATATAAATTATAATGTTGAATGGATAATACTTGATTTTATTCAAGTACATTAATTGATTGAAATAAAACAGAACAATGCAAAATTCCAACATTACGGATAAAATATAAGAGTATTATTAAATCACGCGCATTTTCAAAATTTTCCATTTGTACTTATTATAAATAAAGCAATAAATTCAATCACGTATGTTACGTTTACTACGCAACTTTGTTGATACATGGCGCTCAAAATTTAGTTACATTCTAAATTTAAATTTGAATATTCTAAATTTAAAAGCAAGCCTCTTTTAATGTTGAATCTAATAAATGTGTTTTCATTGCAGTCAAATAAAAAATGCGTAAAAGTTCGTCAAAGAACTCTAAATCCAAAAATCTGTTGGATTACGATATAGGAACTGTATCCGAAGATCTTCAAGTACCAGTAGCTTCAGATGTTGTGTTCAGAAAAGTATGGAGGATAAGAAATTTTAGAAAGATGGTTTCAAAACGCGACTGCCTAGATAGTCCCGAATTTAGATGCTCAGTTAACGGGCTGAGCACATATTGGAATGTCTCTGTCCGGTTTTGGAAAGGTAAGAGCTAACTTAAATTTTCTTTGTTATTAGATAATAAGTTTCATTTGATTTTCTAGGACCCAACGGAAAAAAGATTGCCAATCCTTTGGTATTGTGTTTAAATTTAGCCGGTTGCGAAACGGAAGACACTGGTCAAGCTAGAGTACGATATCAATTTGGTATTTGGGACGCCAGTATTAAATATTGGGAGTTTTGTGATATATCAAACACAATTTTAAACTTAGAAAATAGTCGTGATCTATTATCAATTGGATACAAAACACTTGGAATTCACGATCGACACGTAGATAGCCGTAAGTTTTTTAATTTTCTGAATTTTGTCTTCGGTTTACTAACCTCTAATTTTTTCTTAGAAAAAGACGTTAGAATAATGGTTAAAGTTCAAATTATCCAAAGTGAAGAAGAAAAACATAGTTTATCACAAGACTTAGCAAGAGTATTAGCTACAGAATCTGACGAATATTCTGATACGATAGTGGAATGTTCATCACACAATGGAGAAGAACCATTTAAAGTTAACAGTTTACTCATTAAGGCCAGAAGTGAAAAACTTAGTTCTATGTTACAAAGTCATCAAGATTCTCAAAATCCTGTAAGAAGTTAAATTTTATTTTTATCAATTTTTACTTATTCTGAACTTATTTTTAGAAACTAAAATACAAATTGGATCTGTCAGTATTAAACTACGAAACTGTAAAAGAACTGTTTAGATATATTTACACAGACAAAGTCGACAATACAGATTTACACGCAAACAAATTATTGCCATTATCAACACGTCTTAATTTACCAGGATTAACAGCTTTATGTGAAAGACATCTATTGGAAAGCATGACTCCTACTAATGTTCCAAATATTTTGTTATTAGCAGACCAATATGGTTGCGAAAATTTAAGGAAAGCTGCTCTTCAATATTGCGAAGACACAGATACCATTAAAGAAAACGTTCACTTTGGTGAGTTCCAGCTTGGTGAAAATTTTTTACAGGTTTTTGACTTTAATTTTAATTTTTAGAAAAATCTTTGGCTTGGAGAGTGATGGAAATGGTAAATCCTGATTTGTTTTTAGAAGCATGTGAAAGTATTGGAAGTTCTTCGAGTACCATTGATAGTCCAGGATCATATAGCGATGGTTTCGAACAATAATTTAAATTAATTATATTTATATATCAAAGAGCTTTAATTAATATTTAATTAATTACAATTTATCATGTTTAGTTACATTACGCTTTCTTTTTATGATTTGGCTATTATATAGCTTTTAATTAAATACTCGTTAAGTAAAAGAAATCGTTAAAATGTGTTTGTTTTCATGATAATCTGAAAGTCCTTCAAATTCCTTACGCGATCATTCTCACGCTTTAAAGCCAGGGTTTGGCAAGCATGGATGGTTTTTATTGAGCAGCTTTGCATTAAAGAATTCTAATGAATTTTCTTTATTTCCTGTTTTCCGGCAAGCCTTTTGTATTACACAAATTTTTCCATAAAAAGAAATTAAGAATACTCGAAGCGTGAAATAATTCTTCCAGGAAATGAATGGCCTTATTTAAAAAAAATTAATCAATTGCTTTCTTTCCGTTTCCATCAGTACACATTATTGAAAAGCAAATTTAGTTAGAAATTTTAAAGTGCGATACAAAAAAACGATAATTGTAACATTTCGGAATCGAGATTACATCGTTACGTCTGAACACTGTTCAGATATCTGCACAGATGTGTGATCGATATTTGTTCAAGTAAATCGTAAATTTGAACTAAAATGTGAACGTCTTCACACCTTTCAAATAAATATATAATAATTTTAATAAATATAAATGTATAATTTTCGGTTCTTGATATTAAATTCAATTTATTGTTCAATTACCTATATTTTTTACATTCTTGCTAAGTAGAATCGCCTGCCATCTATTGACGACATTTACCTCTTATTAATGCAATGCCTCGTCTTATGATCTATGGGATTTCCAGAAATACATGGAACAGATTTGCATAATGATATTGCAAATCTTAAATATAGGGTGCCTTTTAAGCTGTATGAGTACTTGATTATTCATGTTATGAATAATTTAATAATTTTGAAAATGAATTGAATAATAAATTGATCAGCAATCAATAAACAAAATTGATGTAATGTTTTCATAAGTACTTTTTTATAAAACTAAATTTAATACCATTTATGTTTTGAAAATGATTTTCAACATGTTACCAGAACGACTAATCTAATTTTTTCTCTCTTCAATTAAATCAGTCAAATTTTTTACCACTTTTTCCAATATTTCTGATCTTATTTCATAAATGTCTTGCTGAATATTGAACTCCACTGCTTTTACAATTGTTATTTTGTTAACATAAACCATTAATTTAACATACCTAAAAAAATAATCTGGAAACTTCAAATCACACGATCTTGGAGGTCAATTGACTCGATAGTTTCATTTGCTGTGTATCTGGAAACAAAACTGTCTTGAGCATAATTATGTCGATATCTTACACCATTCACCGTAACGGCAGCTCCATCTTCATTCGTAGTGGTCACATGCCGGAAATCTTTTTAAAATCTTAAATAGCATTAAAATTACTTAAAAGTAAATGGCTTAATAAAATTATTACGTAGGATTATTTGTTATTAATTTATCATTTACTAATTTGTAAATTGTGAATAAAATAATATACATCTCTTCAGGACCGTATTTAGACTAGATTTTAGAGGGGGTTTTAAAAAAATTAAAAAATAGTTAGCTAATTTATTAAACTAGAAAGAAAACTAAAATTAAAAACAAAAAATAAAAGTATAAAGTACAACATATTTAAAAAATAACAAAAAACTACAATGAAAAACAAACATAAAATATAAAATTAAAAATGAACTAGATAAATAAATAAATACCGAAATAAAAAAATTTAAGTCCCAACTTAAACCTCCAGTCATGCTAAAATCGGCAAAATAAATGGAATTTAAAAAAAATTAAGGTACCAACTGAAATGATCTTGCACTATATGAAAATTTATTCTTAAACTAGAAAATTTAGATTAATCAATTAAATACGTCGAAAAGCTGTTTTTTAAAAAATATTATTAGTTAATCTAAATTTTTTGATTTAGGCTGTAAGTGAACTAGACCTTGGTAATTTTTTTTAATTTAAATTTTGTTATATTAATTTTTGATAAGTAATGTTTGGAGAAAAGTGAGTAGTGGGAGATTTTTTTGCCAAAATGGCGGAAATGACGTATGCCTAGATTTTGCTTCACTGATTTTTTGAGTATAATTTTGAGCAAGCATTTTTGCAATTAAGATTTTATTTTTTAGTATTGTTATTGGAGAATTTTGTTTGAATACTTTCAAACTTTTTTTGCGCTCGACAGTGACCGCAAAAAGGTTGAAATTTTGTAAGAAGATTGTTTTTATTTAATTAAAGTGATTATTTTCTGAGCAATTTTTCTTTATTTGAGTACGATATTCAGAGAAAATTTTGATTTTTGTGAACTTTATTATAAGGGTGAAAATAATTTGTCGAGGGAGCGACAAATTTTGATTACAGATTAATTTCTGTGAGGCGTTATCGCGGATAAAATTTCGTTTGTGCCATTTTAAAAGTTTTGTTTACTACGGTATTTTTAATAAGTTTAAATTTATTCATATTTTAATTTTAAACTCTCTTGTAAATAATCGTTTTTAAATAAATTTTTTTTAATTTTAAAATTTTACCGATGGCGATGGTAAAATAATGTTGTCAAAACAAAGAAGTAAATTAAACTGAAAGAAAATTTCACAAATCTTAAGCAAACGTACATTTATAAATAAAATTCACACTAAAATATTAAAAAATTTATAGGTTTACAATGCCCACTCTAATTCATTGCAGAAATGTTATTTTAAACTATGCTACCCAATGCCCATGATGGTTATAAACAGGGCTTGGAACTTTAGGCTTTTGCATATTTGTTTGGAAAGTACATATTATAATTCTGGTTAGCCAAAAATTCGTTTCATATTACCATGTCAAATATGAAAGTTTTTGTCGCATAATTTTGCATAGCTCGTTACTTTTTAGACAAACTCGCATATTTTAGGTTTAAGAACATATAATTGCATATTTTGTTGATTTCGAGCCACTTGTACAGTGTGAGTTTAATTTCGAGTTTAGTAAAACTTGGTTTAATTTATAAACAACGTTTAAAAATGTAGGTGTTTTTAAATTATTTTAATATCAACCATACAAATTACTGTATTTTAAATTTTACTAGTTTAGCAGTAATTTGTTGGTATTAAAATAATTTAAAAATACCAACGTTTTTTAACGTCGTTTATAAATTAAACCAAGTTTTACTAAACTCGTAACATGACTATTAGAAAAAACTTGATTTAAAAAATTAAAACTTTTGCTTTAAGTTTCGTAATTGGTGGAGTTTCTACTTTACTTCTCGCAATTGCAAAAATAGTATATGCTCTTCGGGGATAAAGTGACTTTTAACCTGAGGGTAATTGCTGCCCTCAGCTAAAGCCTCGTGCAAACAAACCTTGACCCTCTGGTCAAAAATTGATCACTTTATCCTCTTGTTACATAATGTAGGGGAATGTTGTCAAGGTTGGCCCGTCGTCTAGGTCGGCCCACTGCAATTTTTCAGTGTAGATCACTGAAACCACCTATGTGTGAGTGTGGCAAAACATCCCTCAATAACAACGAACTTTTCGTGCCATTACTGATTTTGGAGTGTAATGTTGAAACGTGTTGTGCACTCATTCGCTGAACTAATACAAAAAAAGTTTTCCATCAGCTGCAAATAGAGCATGAAAACTTAGAAGAAAAACATTAATTCGTTAAGATAAGCATCTAAAATGTGTTATGTAGATAGTCTTTAACAATTATTCAAGGGAAACATTCAATTTCGCTACCTGTTTGGATGTAGTGTGACGCGATGTGGTGATGGAACTTGTTGTCAAGGTTGGACCGTTGCAAAAAAACCACGTTGGTAAATGCATCATCTGCTTAGAAGCGAATGCTTCGTCGCCTGAACCGCAACAACTCTATTGCATGCATTAAATGCAAGAAAAATGTGCATTTAAAATGTGCCAAAATGGCAAGGAGCTATTTTATTTGCCAAAACGGTGATTCGGAATTATGTGTCATGTAAATCAATTCTCTGCGATATTATATTGTAAAGTTTCACTCAATCGAATAAAAATAAAATAAATTTGGTTTATTATTTCATCCTCTCAATTTTTTTGCATGAATTTGGCAATTCTGAACGGTGGGCCAACCTAGACAGCATTGGGCCAACCTTGACAACATTTTTTTTTTTTTTAATTCTTGCATAAGTTCTCTATTTTTTATCCAATCAATTTGCGATTGCCTTAAAAGTAGCTTTATTCCTAGATCTTTCTGATCATGTGCTTAAATCAACAAAATTCTTTCTTACACGGAAGTTATGGGCAAAAATTAAAAGGGTGGCCAACCCTGACCACATTTCCTTACTATTTCGATTTTCCGAAGTGTATACTTTATTTTTAATATTATTTTTGTTTCTTCAATAAATGTTAGCATTTACAACTTCCTTTATTTGTCATTTTAAGATTAAGCAAAATTTTTTATAAATTGTTATATATTATTATATATATTGTTGTTGTTATAAATTTTATAAATATCTCTTTAAAATTTTTTATAAATTTTGCATAATATTATCCTAATTTTTACTGCATATTATACCGCATATTTTTCTATCTTTTAGCGCATACGTATGCACATATTTCATTGCTTTTCAGCGCATAAAGTTTTAAGCCCTGGTTATAAAATTTGTGTTCGCTTTAAAATTTTTGGTTCAAACAACTTATAGCAATTTAAAATTTTTACCATAATAGTAAGAATTAAGATAAAATACATATTTCATTTATTTCAATATATTTATTTATCCAAACATCGAAAATTAATTAATAGGAGTAATAATTAACAATTAATTAAGTAGCGGCAGACTTTTACACAGTACTACTGTAAATATATAGGGCTTTTTTATATTTTTCATCGTCAGTTTTTATATTTTTGCAATTTAGTAGTAGGTATATTTAATCCAGTGTTGCCAATCGCCGGATATTAATACGAATTTCCGATTTTTTAATTTAGGATTTAATTTATTAGAAATATCTCTTTAGTTTTAATATTTATTTAAACACTAACTTTTCAGAATTCTTTTTCTTGTTTATTCAAATATTCTAAATTCTAACTTGTTAAATATGTATTATTGTCATTTTTAGTGTTTTTTAAATATTATGTTTCTATGTAAGTATGTATTCTTTACCGAACAATTAAAATTTATTATTTTAACATTTGTTTAGTTTAATTATTTTTACTAACTTCAAGTTTATTGTTTTTGTTATAGTTTTAAAGATTGTTTTTGTTCTTTCTGATTTTGTTACGATTGCAGTCGGACTTCCAGTACTTTATTAATTAATAAATAATTTCAGGGGAGGGGTAATTTTTTTAATGATTTTGTGTTGTACATCAATTAACAATTGATATAACAGAAACCAACTTAGAACTAACGATTGACCGATCGACCATCGACCGTGTGGATTGTATCGAAGTATTGAAGTGAGTATTGATTTACACTCTGGCGATTAATTTTTCCCTCCTTTTTTAGTTGAACCACGTTCTTTCACTGGCTTTACATTAATCTTCGTCATGTTTTCGAAATTTATGCTGAGGTTTAGCACTACTAGAAAGCTTAACCTTCCAATTATCCAAAGTTAATTCTTTAAGCTTCTAAACGTTGGATATGCTTGCACCTTGTCTTTGGCTGAAACTACTTCTACATTTTCTATAATTCATTAATTAACTTACCCATGATTCTACTCGACTAAGTAAAACATTTTTAAACTACACACTGTTGCCATTATTATTGCCATTAAGAAATCATTCGATATTGTTTAACTAATTTTTGCGATTGCTGTTAAATGGATATTGGTTGATTGGCTTCATTCAAATTATGTTTATAATATTTTTTTCCTTATGCAATAGCATAACATTTCCAGTCGTTTACTTTACTCAACTGTTATAATTATATAAAGCGAAAACATTTAATTTTAAACCTGGCACTAAGTTCAGCACTGAAATATTTAAAAGCCAAAGCTAAAATAGTTGAATTAATTTATTAATAAATTTGGAGTTAAAAACGAAACCATAATTAAAAGTTAACTTTAATAGTCACGTTTATCTTCGACTTTCACTGCGTGTTCGTCACGGTGAGAATCTTCATTTTGAGAAGTAGAGTTATTATCGTAGTCATTTATTGATATTTCAGATGTTGCCGATCACGATTAGTTCGATCACCTGATATGTTCTTAGGCCAAGTCTACCACGAGTTGGTCCGTGGAAATACACGATCCTTCTTCGTGCACATTATTTTGTTTTCCTCTTTTATGATTGCTTCGGATCTTTCCGATTAGCTTTTGTCAGTCTTCTAGCTTCTACAGTCGTTTTCGTGTTGTTAAATTCGTTTTTCCAGCCAATGTTTGCTCTGACCAACGTAAGATATAGACAGGAACTACATTTTGTTGCAATTTAAATCAATAAAACAGCAATTTTGATTTTTATAAAAATACACTGCAAATTTGGCCAATTGTTTTCATACCTTTTTCAGTAAATTTTCTATTTAAAAATATTTGTGGTTTGGATTAAGCAATATAATATATTGCTTATATAATATTAGTAATAAGTATATTATTATACTTATAGTATGCATCTGATTTACGTTATTGTTAAAAGTATTAGAAATCATTGAGCCAACTTCAGCTGTTGAAGTCTTTGGATTTTAAATGTTGTTTAGTGTTTTTAACGGCAGTCTTCTCAGCTTTTAAGAGACGTTTGACTCGAGCTTTAATTATTTTAATGTTTGTTTTCGAGAAAAATGGTCAAGCAGTCGCTTATTAAAATAAATGGACGGTCACATTTTAACAAATTACGCACTGAAATATTCTTCTCCTTTAAATCATTGATTTCAATAGTGGTAAATTCAATCTTCATGATATATGTAACTGCTATTGTGTTTCTTCTTCAAAATATTTTTGTCTAAAAATTTACAAATTAACAATAAATTATTTCTTATTAGTATATGCATAAAATAAAAAATAACCCTGAGATTACAGCTTTTCTTTCCAGATCACTTTTTTTTTGTTTTCGCGGACTATTTATTGCCGGTCAATCGCCTGAATTTTTATATTCATTTTTCTCCGGAATAAATTCAAAAATTGCAAAACACTGAAATTGTAATATTAAATCCGTACAATCTGATAAATCGTAAATTACTAGTAATAGGCACAGATTTATTGTAAATTCAAACATCAAATATTATTACTTTGTAAAAATTATTGTAAAACAAAATATTTTCAAATTTAGAATATTGTTTTGTAATAAAATTTAATTTAAAGTACTACCCTTCCGGAATGGATTGAACAAAAACAATTTTATTATGTTAGTCTTAAAAGTTGCAATTGCTAATCACACTCGAAAATGCGACGCTTGCGAAACATGTGTGATGCTGATTTAAGAATTTTTCCGGACTACGATTGGTATTTTTTGTGACTAATATTGTTTTTATTTTTTTCTAGGATAATCCTAAAAGTCCTTAATCCAAGGCGCAGAAAACTTAGTGTTGAAATATGTTGGAACTTGTTTTTCTTCAAACAATTTCCTTTTCGAGGTACACCAAAAGTAAAATTTTAAGTTTATAACATTCCCTAGCAAAAAATTGTTCTAGATCTTTTTTCTGGGACTCATACTTTTAGAGCTGTGGCGGCTTTTACCTAAAATAAATTGAATAACTAATTGATTTGATATAAGACTTATATATATATCTTATTTCTACACATTTTTAAATTTCAGGTGTTTTGCCGGCATTTAATATTACTTACAAACTGAAGCTTGTTTCCTTTTAGTTCGTGGCGATGAAAATAATTAAGTCTATGAATAAAAAGCATAAGTACAAACAAAAATAATATATTTTGTCTATATAAAATTATTTTCATAATAATTTCTTCTTTTGATTAAAAAAAGTCAAAAAATTCTGCATACAAGCTAAACATCAATAGAGGTACACTTATGTAATACAATTTTACTCAAATATATAACTTCTCTAATATAATAGTAACATAATTAATGGCTCGAACACAGTACAAGGCGCTTACAATAAGTAAGCACAATTATTAAAAAAATATATTTACAATATATACAATTTTCTGGCATCACTTATCAAATTTATATTATAAAAATTTCATAAAAAAATAAACTACAAACGTAAAAAAATACAAAATGAACTGTAAAAAATTTACACATAACTTTCACTCTCAGAATCAGTCACTAGCAATAACCTTGCAGTAGCATATGTTGTTGGCGGTGGAGGTGGAGGACGATAAATTGGTGGCAAATGTACAGGTGGCAGGTGCCTTAATATAGGCGGTCTACGTGGTGGTATTGGCGGTCCACACAAACTTTCACTCGAAGCACAAAAAGCTTCATCTTCTTCAATCCAAGTATTGTCTATTGATCTAATACGCGCCGCTTGTCTAGCCCAATCTGAGCGATGAAAGTTGTTACTAATACTGTTGAAATTTAAACCTGGACTGTCCCTGTCATCCTCGGAAAGGGTTAACCCAGAATCCCTGCTTAAAGATTTTTGATCTTTGCTTAACTCCACACTATCTAACGATAAACCAAGTGCTGAAAAGAAAATCTTTAAAACTGAATCTAATAGTTTCATAAAATGACTTACAATTTAAGCTATCCGATTCTTCAGCTCCACTGTCGTTTGCTGGTTCGCCTAGTAAAGTAACCACTTGTGAACCAAACAGAACCTGGCAGTTATTAATGAGTAATTCAATTAACGTTGGCAAAGTTCTCATAGGTGCATTTTGGCTAGAATTCCACAGCAAACTTGGACCGACACATAATCCTATAGATTTCAAGTTGAGTATATTGAAAACATTTTTTATTGTTTGTTAAAAGTAAATTTACCTAAATTTGAGGCTGACATCATGTTATACCGCGATCTTTTTGCAACATGGTACAAAACGCATATAACATGTGCCAACAACATATGATTTTCGCTTGGAAGTTGAGTCACCAAGCGTCTGACATGCTCTATCCGCCCCGTGCTGGAAGCATTTAACCATTCTTGAACACTCCCACTGAGTAATGGTTCGGGAAGACTACGTAAGAAGTCTTTCAGCAATGAAGCGAGCAGAAGTGGTGTTGTACTGGTTAATTCTTCACATATTGTTGGATCTGCAAAAGTTATTAAATCGAACTTTAATTAAAATACGAATAAAAACAGCTTTGAACTTACATTGGTTATCTATTTTATCTCTTAACTCTCTAAGCGCTCTAGCTGACGCACACCTTCTGAAAATTCCATGGGTGTGAGGGCCATTCTGAAAAAGGCCCCGTAATATGACACTTATTGGGGGAGGTAACGTGTTATTGGCACAAACTCTTGATAAAGGTACTCCAAACAAACGGTTGGTATTTTTACGAAATAATTTTAGGGAGGCTCTAAAACACAAAAAACTTCAAATAAAGATAAATGCGCTAGAAGTAATCAAGACTTACTTTTTGGGCGTAGGTTTACAGTTGGCTTTTAATTCAAAAATTATTCCACTTGGAATTCTATTATTGTTGCAATGCGTTAAATCAAATCCTTCTTCTGTGCAAAGTGACTGGCGCAGTCTAAAAATAAATTTAAATGAAATATCTTTTCGGCGAAATAAAACATTATCGTACCTCGCTAATTGAATAGAATGTGGTCGTTCAATTCCGAGTAAAGGACAAGGAGCGGAATCTCTTTCTTTCGCCCACAACGTGTAACCATTTTCGGGCACTCTAGAGTCGTCTAATGCAAGACGAGCTATATCGCCTGTGTTGGTTTCGGGGCCAATGCCAAGGGTTTTCGACTGTAAAATTGTGTGTTAGTGAACTAATAATGGGAAAGAAACAAAAAAAGCTTACGCATTCTGTTCCGCTAAGGGGATCGCGGTAAACAACTTTTATATTAGTCGTTGGCGGTTCTAATCTTAATTGAACTGCTAGCGCTTGTTGTATTGCCCTCCACCAAGAGTCTCTTGCGGCTTGGGTGCAAAATGTGACTACGTATGTTCTTGCCGGGGCTGGATATCCTAGTAAAAATCCAGTCTCGCATTCCGAATGTGGAGCTAACCATAGTTCCGAAACTCTTACGCATTCCTATTGAGAGAAAAAAAGCATAAGGTAATACAGAGGATGAAGGTTAGAAATAATTTATTTCTATTGCCAATAAGTAATAATAATTTTACATACCTTCAATTTAAAGGTACCAGTAGAGCGTGGTTTAGCAACCAGTAGTAAATCAGAAAACAGAAATAAATGTCTGGCTTTTGCTTGTAAAGAAGCATTTGATGGTGCCATTGCACAAGGAGCTTCGACGATAAACATCCTGTTGGTTTGACAAATGCCATGGTCTTGTATGTGTAAATCTCCTAGTGATTTTTTACGAAAAGTTCTAGTTTTCTGTAAAAATATTTCGCCATTAAAAAATATTTCTTTGCGCAGGTTAGAGAAGTACTAAATTTTCCATTTTATTACCGATTTAAGCGGCTAAGTACGAACTTGAAGCATGTAATTTATAATAAACATTAAAATATATATAAACTTTCTATCGGTAGCAATGCAATAAAAATTAATAAAATTTTAATCACGTAAAATCAATAGGTCTCTAAAATTTAAACGCTTTCAAATTTCAAAGTAATCGAAACACGTAACGCGTCTGTAATTTACATTTGTACATACATAGTGAGTACACATACACGTACGTACACACATACAAAACGATTTTGCAATAAGAACAAGTGTATGCTAACCGAGTTAAGCCACATTCCATGTAGTAACGAGTCTTTCTAAATGATATTTATGAATACATCTTGAAAAAATGTAATAAAAAAAATACATAAAAATGTCGAATTCTAAAATTAAATCTTGTGAACTTACAATATTGTAAGAAGCAGGTTCTTGCTCGTGTAATCCTAAATAATCTTGCGGAAACAAATCTTGTATACGATCTAAATCGCGTTTTCTTCCATCGAGTGATGGTTGTGATCCCCCCATTAATCTTCCATAATCTGCTAATCTTTCAGCCTAAAACAATAGAGAGCTACAATTAGAGATCGATATAAAATTTAAATACACTTGTGAACACCCCACATTTATAAATAATAATAATAACCGTTACACCACCTTTCAGGAATTTTTGTGGTTTTATTCACCATATCGAAAGAAAAATATTACACCACAAGAATCGATCGATAGAAATCAATAAATTTAAACTTCGGACTCAAAGCTCTATCATTAAACTAATATGTATATCGTATATTATAATGCCATTCGTTTTATAAAAATCTGATTTATCTCTATGGTATATTAGTAACCATGGTGCGGTTGATATTTGAAAGACAAATATTTTTCAAAATACCTATAATATTTATGTGCACCTTGAATATTTTCTTATTGCACTGCTGTACAAGCTTGACTAAACATCTATTCTTAGTTTATTTGAACTTGGAAGCGTTTAAATGCTTAAATATCAATTATACAGAATAGCAATATTTATGTGAATTCCTTAAAACCTGGAATATACCAAATCGGTTTTCTTAAACATTGCCTATCAGCGGAAATGCCAAAAATAACATTACTCCGGTCTTAGACCAATAAAAGATGTGATGAAATAAAAAAAAATGTAATTATATCTGCAATAGGAAGAAGGGGAAAAATGATTTGGGTGGACTAATTGTGAGAAAAGGGTGTTACAAATTCGGCAATTAAAATTATGAAATAAAACAAAGAGCTTATGAACTTTCTCAAAATACCAGCTGTCATTGTTTAAAATTACGCACAAATATTGAATAATTTTATATAAAGATTTAACTGACTTTTAATCTTAATAATCAGTTAACACCTTTGAACTACAACAACTTTCGATTTATTATTTTCTCGTAAATTGCCAGGCTATTGTATTTTAAAATTGATCACGACGCTGGTTATATCTAAATTTGCTAAGAATAATTAATAAATATTAATATAATGTAACAGACGATGTGAAAGCAAAACCCTCGGGCGGGCATCTGAGACTCGCGCACACACTCACAAGGGGGCCCAATTTTTAATACATAAGTAAAATTACACACACGTTTAAACTTAGCTAGTCACGAAATTGTGTTTATGTCTTATTTGTATGTAAATTAAACTTTCCTATGGTATTGGAAGAATTACTTGCATGTGTTATTTAATAGTACTTAATTTTTAATTATCTCGGGTTTAATTTTAACGGTATCAATGAATAATTTTATCTTGGCACGTCAAATTAAAGTATAATCTAAATATAATTTGAAAAACGGAATCAAGACGTTCTTCTATCGTGATTCGCTTCACATCATGCATGGGTATTTTACATATTTTATCCGCAATAAGTAAATGCAACTTAGTTCTTATATCTAGAAGCGATGCCGCCTCAAACCGACCGTCTCAATTATCTTAAATTTGATTGGAAATATTCTGGCTATGTATCAATACAATAGATGTAATAAGCACCTGGCAATGATGAAAGTTCGGTAAAGAGAAATTTGGAATGACAAACATTTAAAAATTACTTCTTCAATTATTATCTGTTAATCAGCAAGTACCAAATTTAGATGTGGAAGTCATTCAAAAAATAAATACGAAGATTTAATTTAGAAGTAGAAAAGTCTCAATATTTAATCCTAGATTTCTAAGCAGAAACTGGTTCATGGAGACACTCCTTCACTTAATAATCAAACAAAAACTAGACATTAGTTTAGTATAGATGATTTCTCTTTCACATTTAAAATATCAACTTTCCCGACTATTACTCATAATAATTATTTAATTTTGTTCATATAAAGAAATTACTATTAGAATATAACCACCAGCATAAAAAAGAACATTTCATTTATTTCCATCATTAATTTTAAGTAAGCATCTCTTGGTAAAATTAATCTGTCCATATGGATCTCGTCTCTATAATTTTATAGGGAAAGTAATTGGCTGCAAGTCAAAAACTTGACGTTTTCTTGCAGACATAATTTTCTTAATCGCCGGAATTAAATTGAAATTATTTCCTGTACTTTCGATTTTGCAAAAACCTCCCGATGAAAACCGCGGACACAATCAATGTAATCTACAGTTACGAAAATTCCAGAAAATTGATTACTATTTAATAAGAGCTAATAATAATAGTTGTGGTAATCAAACTTCAAAATCTATTCTGTGCCTGTCTAAGTCGTAAATGTGCAATGAAATCGCAATTTCATTATTCTTAATTAAGCAGGCGAAGAAGTCGAAATACAAAAGAATAAATAAGTGTAGGGAAAAAAATTAAACAGTAGCGTGAATCTTAACGGAACTGTCAGTTGCAAAATTTCAAATGGACTTTATTCCCGTTTCATAAATATTAATCAGGATTTCTTTGCAATTCCTACTTACTCGGTTACATATCTTTGCAACTGAAACTGTAAAACAGATGTTCGACTTGATTGTATATTGAGAATTATTTGAATTTTCGCCGACCGCCAAAGGCCAAGTCACCGCCCTTTTAGTGAAAGTCTTTCACTTATTTTGCAATTGTCGACTTACCGTAAAAAGCATAATTATTCCCACAGAGAAAAATTACGTTTTAGTGTAAGTGAAATTTATGATCGCATAAACTGTAATTATCATTTTGGTACACAATAACCTAAAAGTACCCGCTTATTAAAGAACAATACCCAGCGCGTATACGAAAGTAAAATTTATCTATTCGGAAGTTAAATAGTGACGAAATTGAAAAAGTATAACAAAATTGTAACCGTAATACATTTTTTAGGTTTGGACTTTCATTATATTATTAATTTTCGCCTGGCAGACATCTCGTCAGAAAAACAAAAAAGGTAATAATGCCAATTCAATCGTTCGGGAAGCAACACGGTGTTTTAAAATTATATCCATTAAAATAAACTCAAAATGGTAACTTGCTGTCATACCAGGTTTTAACCGACCGAACCGAAGACAGTGATTGACTTAATAAACTCAACTTCTAATATAACAATTTATAAAAAGATAAGTGTCGAAAAAGTGAGAACTTTTTCCTCTATTAGGCATCCCAGAATAATCATTCGTGTTTTTAAGACAAAAAATCCAAGCGAAAAGTTGATTAGAGTTCTTACATGAAACAGAACCGACCTTGAGACGCTACTTGCAAAGTAAAAAATACAATGTGCAGAGAACGTACGATTAATTACTTCAAAGCAAGATATTTGAATTACTTCACATGAGATAATGAAAATCAACCTTATTTGCTTAAAATTTAATCTTCCTGCAAGTAATTCCAACAAGTTAATTTGCCAAAAAAATTGGTGTTCCAAAAACGCGTTTAGCAAGAATTTTTATATCCTAATAATTGCAATAAATAAGTCAATTATAATTAGGTTTCTGCTACCAAAAAACTGGTTTGCAAAATTTTGCGCTGCTACAATTTTAAAAAGTAATGGTTACCTACAATAGAAACGACATTTTTATGGCAAAAGTAAAAGTGCCACTAGTTTCGGTGGACTATTATTACACCGTTTCAAAATTTGCTCCAATTGCTTCAAATTAAAACAAAAAATTTTTAATAGCTTGTTAGACCCAACAATTCGCTCGAGGAATGTATCCATTTTGTTGGCACAAAAAAAGTTCGACAAGTATTTTTGAAGTTATTTATGAGAAAATCATAAAAGTCAATTTTGTCTAAACCAAAAGACGCTTGTCAAGTCATTCAAGTGCTCAAAAAATTGTTTACGAGTTATTTCATACTTATTTGTTTATGGTGCCATAAAAGGGTAAACTCATAAAGTGAGTCAAAGCCTAATTGCAGTTTTAGACCAAGACGCATCCAACATTTTGAGGTTGTTCTTATGTTGGGCACGTATGCATATGCCGAAGGAGGTCATCATGGTGAAACATACAAATGCCGCAAATAACTTTCAGAAGATTTTAAATAATTTTCTTCCTTTGGTAACATAACCGTACGTTAGAAGACGGTGTTGAAATTAACAGACCAACATTTTCCACATACTTTATAGCTTTTACACGCATAGGTAATTCATCGAAAGCAGGAAGATGAAGTGGACTTGTACGCCCTTTAGTACTCGCCATTGGATCATTATTAATTATATTATCTGAACAGAATCAGCAAGTATGTAATAAGTATGTGAGTATCCAAAGCGCATTCTTAATGGTTTAATCTAATAGTCAAGCATAAATTCACTTGGAAATTGCGAAGATATGCTCGGTTACTTCCATTAAAGTTACAATAGCAACATAAATAGTGAAATGAGAATCTTCGTAGATTAAAATTGCGTATCTTCACAATAAATGAATATTAGAATCGACTAACCTAGTAGGAATGCATTTTGTGTGACCACAATTACGTTTTATGCAATCACAGTTACAAAATATTTAATTCTTGTGCGCGCAAAAACATTTTTCTTCATTTATATGGTGTCGTTAAACCACACCTTATAAACCAAGATTCGAAATTCTAAATAGCTTTACTGTAATGTAAATTAAACCATATAAATGGCATCATCATCGATAATTTCTCGTTATAGCACTTTCATAAAATTGTCTGAAAATCCGATTTAATTCAACGTAAACTTTACAATAATGATGGTAATTTTGATTTAACAGGAAACTAAATTGTATGGAATCTCAATGAGGTTCCTCTTTTTTACCGGAAGGACATAATCTTACAGAACCCGTTCTGAATTTAGTGTCTGTAGTATGGAGACAAATTTTTTTATTTCGAATAGTCAAAAGATGTAAACGATAACGAATTACAATGGGTACTTGACTTTCAGTTACCTACATGTTAACTTTTATCGAAAAAGCTCAACGTTAAGTACGTCCGGTCAAGTTTGTTTCACTTTGGAAATATAAATCATTTGCGAAGGTCTCTTTTTGATCTTTCTAAACTATTAAGGCGCTATTATGACACGAAATCATAAAATAATGATTTAAGTGGAAAATATTGTTTCGATGGCAAGCAAAATAAATAATAATAATTATTATGATTTACGCCTTGAATTTCCATATTCAACGAATAACAATAGCTTTGATAGTGAAAAGTTCAGCATACGTGCATATTAAACGTGGACCCGCAATAACTGTTATGGTCATTTTGGATTCAATGGTAATAAATAAATCGTATCAGTCGTCTTCAGTTGAATAGGTCGAGAAAACTTGGTTGCTTGACCTGTGAAATCATCAGACCTTACACCTATGGACTACTTTCTCTGGAATCTTATAATAATCCCTACTGTACGCCAAGAAATTAAATAGCAGAACCGAGTTAATGAGGTCAGAAGCAATTAAGAGTCGAGGAAGAATCAAATGTGTGTCGTTATAGACTTAAAAGTTATTTCGCCCAAAACAATTTTTTACCGCATGACTTCCTTCCTTGCAATCAGTTAATTATACGGAAGGAAACAAGAATAAATAATAGCTCTTATGTGCTTTTTTTATCTAACACACCTTGATGGACATTTCATGTGTGTGAAAGTTGTCAATTTGTATGGAAATCTCTGACCAACTTTAGGTATAAAGTACTTGCAATTTTATGAATTACATTTGATTGCATACTAAAAAATTTTAAATACAATCTACCTATCCATCAAAATTGCATAATTTATACAATAGGTTATCAATAATAAAATTAAAAAACTGTCTACTTTCACCTAGGAATGACACCCAATTCATCATTCTAACGAGTTGGATAAGTTATATTTCATAAAGGTGAGAGTCAAACCACTTCATAAAGATATGATTATGAGAAAGCAAAAATTGCTCGTTCTATTGGTTAAATTAACTCATAGATATTAAAACCGAAAGTTCGAAAATGACAAGTTTTATTTCTACTAGGAGATAATGATCAATGATGAACTACTACCGCTGGTTGTAAAATAAGTCATCCTCTTCTTCTTTCTTTGAAAATTCTGTTATTTATCCATAATTTTAGGTATTAATAATTTAAATTGATTTTTGGTATTTCAAAAAACGTTATGTTTATGAAGATGTGTCATGGTTAAAATATGCGATGCTGGGCGTACCCGAGATGAACTTCTGGGAACACAAAGTCTCTGATTGCACGTAACTCAGGTAACCAAGCTACACGATGGACTTTTATATTGAAATCCTTTGGACGGATGGATAGCATCAAATTTATAAATTATTGTTGCGACTACTAAAGTTACAAATTTGCTGTCCAAAAGGTTGCAGTCGATTGTTATCGGGCAGATATTTGGAAATGCACAACGAAACAAAATAATATAAAAAAATCAAGATGAAACCAAAGTGTGGGCGCATCAAGGAACTGCCAACTTTGATAAATTGCGTTTTGTCAGTTAAACAGACGTGGTTCCTTTGATATATGACTTAAAAATTAAAATAAAACTCTATGTTTAATTAAATATTTCAAAAACCAATTAAAATTTCGTGTTCGGGGTGGAAGTTGGCTGTACCTTCTTTAAGTGGCACTCGAAATTGAAAATTACCGCAGCATCTTTATTGTCCAATTTATGATTTAATAAAATTATCTTAGAAAGTGTTACAAATAATAAAAAAATAAAATTTCACTCATCGTAAAATTAGTTTATAAGTAAAAGTTTTGTGATTAATTTATAAGTTCACCATGGGTTACCTACTATTTTGCTTACCGGATAGCACTTCTGTCATTACTTAAGACACTCGATCACTCAAATCAAAGCTAATTGTTTCATGACAATGTAATGTAATTAGCAATTTCTGCAAGTTACAAATTATGATACATATTGGACACTATAGAAAGTGTAACTTTTTCACCAACATAAAAACCTGCACTGACTTACTAAATGCTAACAATTAAACACTTAAAAGTTGTAATTATTTTAACAAACTAGTGCCTATCCAGTATAACACACCTACTTAAGAAATTTTGTCGTTAACACTGGAGTGTTAACATAGTCAGACGTATTAGTCAGAACTTGGCGCAATTCCTTCTTGCAGCGATATTTCTTGTTCTTCTGTCACAGTTTCAGTTGAAAATTACAGGTAACAATCACATAGAAGATTAAATTTAAAATTAATATTGAAATCTAATTTGTTATTGTTATTTAAACGACTTTCATTATTTTTAAATAAACAGATTCCATACCTCGCACCATAATTTAAAATTCAAATGCAAACCTACTTTACAAATAAATCAAAATAACCATTGTTTACAAAATTATTTTCAAAATGAATTTATTCCATTGTCGAACGTTGTCAAATAGGTTTCTATTTTATTGTCACAATGGGTGAAGCATTTTATTAGATGATAGATGAAAGTTAATTATGAACCTTGATTCTTTTATCTATATAAATATTATGCATTAATACAGTAACTTATCAATTTTTTCAATTATTGTATTATTCATATAAACAATAATTATGTTGATGATAGATTAATAATAAATTTTATAATCAAATTATGCAAGGGATGGATTTTATAAAATATTGTAATTAGAAGTGAAATATAGAAATGGGTGTATGTATCAAGTTTATTTTTAAATTTATTATATGCTGATTAAAAACGAATTACCCACTGCTAAATTTTTCCGTAGATCACCGTAAATCACATATTATAAATTATGCAATTTTCTAATTATTTTATTAACATATTACATAAACTATTTATAGTTTACTATTAATACTTATTTCTACAGTAAAATTTCGTTAACTGTCATGTTGTATTGGCCCCCCTAGGCATAGACGGCAATAGTTTATACTCCTATTATTTATTAAATTCTTTAATAAAATGAAAAAGTATTTAGTAACAAATAAATAGATAAAAACTATTACAGAGCGTAAAAAATATTTTTATTTCAATTTCCACTTTTTGCACCCACCCTAATACCTCAGTTCTGCGTCTGATCGGAATAAAAAGTAATTATTTATTTATGAGCCATAATGAAAATCAATGACAATTTAATCCATTTGTTCTACAAAATCAGAAACTGATATATATCAAAAATTCTTAAATCAAAAACCAATCGTCTTTGTTACGACTTAACTTACAAACAACCCAATCATTCATTTCTAAAATTATTGTCTCAATTCGCATAAATTAAAAAAGGGAATTCAGAATTAGTGCAGTTAATACTGTTAGAATACTGTTAGAAAACTTGGTGGGCCTTGCTGCTCAAACACCCATAAGATGAAACTCGTGGGTACTTAGCATCCATGACGAAGTCTATGTGATAGACTGATAACTGCTAACTTAGTCTTCGATGTTAGTAGAAATCGGGCACAGGAAAGATATCCCAAGACTTCATCCGAGTCTAAAAAGTTTAATAGTATTGGTTTGGAAAAATCCATCTCAAGGAGTTTTCTCTGTGAAGAGAAACTCTCTCTGTTAAGATCAAGCCCGAAACTATAGGGGCCTTGCTAGTTATGGTTTAGCGATTCTAACACATTAAATTATAATCTCATTCATATGCAGTAGGTTTAATAGAGGGGCAACAACTATTAATGTGGGGTCACAGTGTAATTTGCAATGGTGCAAAGTGGACGGTTATCTGTCATGATAAGAGTTTTTCATTTAAACACAATTACTGGGTTACGGAGGGTATCCCAGACCTCCCGATTTTATACACAAAATATTTGCGTGCACTTTTTTAAATTGCAGCCTTTCGCTTTTTCAGTATAAATATTATATATATCTATATAGCGCGGCAGTAATTCAATACAATTAAATGGATGCTAATGGGTGCACCATAGCCTCAGTACGCACTGTTGCGACATATACGTCAATATATTTGTTCTGAAAAAGTGAAAGGTTCCTATTTTATAAAATCAATCACAGAACATGCACAGAAACCTTATAGCGCCCCAGTAACCTAGTGATTGTAATCCAAATCACAACTCATAATAATTATTATAATAGATGTCGTCGACTTTATACAGAAGAAAAGGGTCAACTTAATTAAAAAAATATTAAATATTATGATTTATGAGTAAAAATAGTATTTTAGAATTTTTTTATATTATTTTGCTAATAATATGCTAATTTCTAGACTCAATGAGTTAATTTGGTAAGAAATGTAGCGGTCTGAAATTCGTTGCTTTAGAATTCTATGCATATCTTTATTGCAGATACTTTGAAAATGCGCAATGACAAACTGACAAATCCTTTTATTGTAAATTTACTAAATTGGAATCTGCCATTTACCATTTACGCAGGTACTACATATACAATATAATTGATTATTATATTTGCATAAATTTTATATGGCATAATCTTAACCTAATATTTACAATTCTGGACGATATTAATTGCGAGCTGTTTCGAAGGACGTTGTGCTCTCTCTGTGTTTTTTTTCTTTAATAATAATTTATAAATCTTTTGCCCAAATCGAAGTACTATTACTTCACAACATCTCCAATCACACTATAAGTAGAGGGCACTATAGATTACTTTTGAGCAGAGTGAAAGTGTCACTACTACACTTAACACCGTCGGACTTGATCACTTGCACTTGGAGCATTTCTTTAATTTTAAAATGAGAAGCTCTTTGAGAACTTAACCACGAAGCTGCTTAGCAGAACAAGAAATCCTATAGTTTTTATTATTGCTTCAAGTTGCAGTGGGATAACAAAAAAATGTACCTTTAGACTACCTGATAAATAATTAAATTTTTTCGACTGATCTGTAAAAAAGCATCAGACTATTAATAACTATCGCAAATTTTGTTTTTTGAAAAATAATCATCTGACTTGCTTACACGGTATCGCTTTCGTTACCGAAATATATTTGATGACAAATTTAGTAATTGAAAACCGGTTGGACCACAAATTGTCTCACCGTACAAATAAAGTGCGAAAAAACTTTTTGTAAAAACGTTCGCGACCAAATTGAAAATGCTGCGATCAAACTACAAAATTGCGGTATGCATTAAAAGATACAACATGTAATAATTTATACTCCATTGAATTTTCTGATTGGAAATAATGCATGCATGAGTTGCTTCCTAAAATTTCAATTGTGAATAGTGTCATATTAAATTTAAAAATTTTCCCGCTTATAAATGGATAAATTTTAATCGATGCATTAGCCTACATATTTTAAGAATATATTGATGAATGCAACAGCTAAACGACTTTTAATTGCTATTATACTTAAATCGAGGTCTTGGATAATGGATAAAAGTTTGACTTTCTCAATAAAAGCAATAGATTTTCTTATTTCAACCCTATCAGTCTTGTTAATTGCCTGGGAGTATATTTAAGCCATTTTGCTGTCTTCTCATGAACGTTAAATATAACAAAAATGGCCAAGTATTTAGATAAATGTTTCGAGTTTTGTAAAAACTGGAGTCTCTCAAGAAAGACCACATAATTTCTACAGAATTGCATTGTTTTAAGGCAATGCCATCTTAGATCCTAACAAGGGAGTGCACTTGTACATTCCAATGTGACATTATAGCGAGAGTTTGTATGCAGCGTATGTAACTGTGATCTCTAGTTCGCCCTCCGACATTAGTTGTAAAAGTTAAATAAGTAAGTATAAATTATGGAGAAGACACAAATGTAATTTGTAGTTCCATTTGTTACTCCTATTTCTCTTATCGCACTCGAGAAATATATCCATGCAAACGATTTATACAACGACCACCATCGCCATCGCATAATTTATACTGGAAAACCACCTGACGTTCTTTTCCTTAATCCATTATTGATTGAGGATATAGAAGAATTTTCAATCTTGTTCATTTAATTCAATCGTAATATTTTATGAAATATTGATGGAACAGCGTCTCGACTTGTTCATATTACAAATTATATCGACACATTGAAATACACTGTAAGGTATAATTTTGCAATTTTGCAAGCAACTTGCAGTTTGTGGTTTAGCATTAATTGTTACAAGTTCAATGCTTTCCATCTTGCAACCGACAGGTTTTCAATGCGTTCGCAGACGACTTTCAGCAACTTTCACAGTAATTTGTTTTCTTAGAAATGAAAATCTATTACTAGTAACTTATATAGACATTACAAATTTCATTTGCTCTTTTCCAATAGTAGCATTGTTACAATATTACTTCAACATTCATAATAATTCAAATCGACTTTCTCCATAATCACCGCTGGATCTTACACGTCACGTTCGTCAAGTTATAAACCCTACCGATTTGTCAAAGCCGATTCAATCGATACAGCACGCACCTCCATAATTATATTTATGTTTCGTCCACGAAACGACCGTTCCATACAATGTTGATTTTTGTCATAATTTGTGGTGCAAACAAGTTTGGAGGAAAATTAAGAGGCAATGTGACTTTTAAAGTAAGCACGTACCAAAATAAGGTTTACGACTTGTCATACCTGTATTTCTGTAGCAGGTGTAAATTTTTTAACAAAATTGTGGACATTCTCATTTAAAAATTGGACGTGAGCGTGAAATTTCATCACACCAAAATTCCCATGCAAAATCATCGCCCTGCGAAATTTTGATTAACAAAATTTGAACAATCAAGAACCCAGTGATAGTGAAAGCAGTGCCTGCACAGATCGAACATGCGATTAGCATAGTAAATAGGAAAGGTTATAATATTTAATACCTAAACCTAATGTCTATTCAGAATTTAATTGCTATTTGTTTAAAAATACCCATCCTATAGTTTAATGTTTCTATAGGTATCGTATAGAACAATATCGCATATAATACATCGTAAATGTTAGTTATTAGGTGTGTACGTACATTTTTATATTTTCATCTGTACATTAACCTCTCATACTCATATGCTGATAGAGAAATAGACATGACTCTTGAATATGTTAATGTTTAAATTGTAGCAGTTTAAATAAAACGGTTGCAGGCAGATTGAACGTTAACTAGAAAGTTGAGATTTACCCAAATAACGAATCCTTGCTGGGTTGGGAAGGGAAAAATAGGAATCTGACGATTTTCAAGAAAAACAGTTTTTTGTCCCGATTCTCTGATGCAACTTGTATGTTCACTCTTATAATGTCTCACACCCATAATAATTAAATAACAATAAATCTTAACAGCCATGATTCTGTTATGGAATGCACAACATATTCGCCAAGAACGGACCGTTACACCTGTAAATATCATTTTATGCATTAAAAAATGAGCACGCTTCAAGGTCTTCAAAAAGGTCAAAAATACATACATTGCAATGTTTAAAAAATGTCGTAAATGCACATTGCAGTTTGACAGAACAGTTATTAAAGTAAAAATACGATCATAAAACAACGGATCGAATAAGAGAGTAATGACCCTTTTCGAAACTTTCATTGTTTGTACGCGAGTTTCGGCATATATGTAAGATAATTAGGAGTTTTAAGGGCGCTCCTTAAAGCTTTAACAATGTATGCTTTCTTAAATACTTACAATAATTACAACTACGAGAGCATAAAATACTAACTCACTTAATCGTGTCACTATCACTAAGCAAATATACATTTTAATATGAAATCATTGACTTGGATTCAACATCTTACTTACTAGGCCTATAAAAAAACTTTTATCCTTAAATCAAATAAAAGAAACACAAAAAAATGTTGTATTAACAAACATCACACCTTCACGTTGAAACAACTCAAAGCTCTAACCTAAATTACTTTTTCGTGCGTCAAAATAATAAATTGACTAGAAGACTAACAGGTAAAAAAAATCTAATCGAACTTAAAAAATTTACGTGCTATTTTTCCCAGACATCGCAGGAAGAGCAGTAATTCAAACATGGGATACATTCAGAAAATTAATATTTTATATCTAAAATTATTAGTTGATTACCAGATTGCTTGAATTAATGCTATTTGGTGTTAATTATTTTGATAATAACGAACAAAACTCTTTTCTATACATAAAAAGTTAATGCATCTTCAGCAGAACAAATATAGTCAAATCGTTAGTTATTTATTATTTATATTTATTAACTAGATTGCCAAGGTATCCTTCACGATTAGAAACCTCACTAAGCTTTAAAAAACAATATTCTATGTATAAAAAATTAATATACTCTTGGGGAAAATGCTGGAATGATAGAAAAAATTATAGAAGCGGATTTTATTTGCTGAATAAATAATTTTATATATACAGGGTGTCCCCGTGACCGTGGAGAACCTTTGAGGTGGTGATAAAGGACACTTTTCTAAGACAAATTTTCAAATAAAATTTTTGTCCAATTCCAAACCCTTGGGGGGTACCTCTCTTTGAAGCAATATTTTGAATATCTGATTTCAAACGGCCATAGCTCTGATATTATTAATTTTTTAGACTTAATGGATTAGACCCTTTTTAAAGATCATTTGCTTATCTACAAATTAGTTTATATTTCCTTATCGTCTAGAATAAACGGTTTTTGAGTTATAAATTAAATTCTGATTTTATTTTTTTTTTACTTTTCTTGCAAACTCCGTATCTCTCAAACGAAACGTCTTAGAAAAAAAGTAATAGCCCAAACCGGATAGGTAATTCAGCGGGCTACAACATTGGTCAAATAAATTTTGTTTGGGAAATCAACCGTTTTCACAGAAATCCTCAAAATAATGAACAAAGTGTAGGTAAAAAAATATAAATAACAAACTAATTAACCGTAATAAATAAACAATATAAATTAACAAAGTAATTAACGATAAACTAATGCGCTTTATAACAATGTCGCTCATTGGTGTTAATTATTTTGATAATAACGAACAACGTTATTCGCTCAAACGTTAAACGCTATAATACGTTTTGACATTAAAACTAATTGTAAAACAAGTGAAATTTTTAAAAATTTTGTGAATGTATTTCATTTTACCTACACCTTGTTCATTATTTTCAGAATTTCTGTGCAAACGGTTGCTTTTTTAAAAAATTTATTTTATCAAAGTTGTAGTCCGTTAAATTCTCTATCCGGTTTGGGCCATTAGTTTTTTTCTAAGAGGTTTCGTTTGAGAGATACGGAGTTTGCAAGAAAAGTAAAAAAAATAAAATCAGAATTTTTTTAACATTTTTTCCCTTAATTTAATTTATAACTTGAAAACCGTTTATTCTAGACGATAAGGGGATATAAACTAATTTGTAGATAAGTAAATTAATAGCTAAGTTAATCCGTTAAGTCTAAAAAATTAATAATATCGGGGCTATGACCGTTTGACATCAGAAATTCAAAATATTGCTTTAAAGAGAAGTACCCCTCAAGGGTTTGGACTTGGACAAAAATTTTATTTGAAAATTTGTCTTAGAAAAGTGTCCTTTATCGTCGTCACCTTAAAGGTTCTCCACGGTCACGGGAACACCCTGTATATGTAGGTAGATGAAAAATAAATAAAATAACAAACAAATTTTACAGTAGCCCACTCCCCTCACTCACTACTGATTCTTTTTTATTTTTATTGTTCAATTAAAAAATTTCAAAATTCACGCACCGAATTATCACAAGTCGCCATTATTTACTACATAATCCCATTAATATTTTTAAATAAAGAAATAAAAACAACGGGAGTTTACAAAGCCTGCCATAAAACGTTAACAAATATTTATGACAAGGTTATCGATTTGATCCGTGTAGGTTATTTAGTTTTATGAAAAACATGAAATACCTATTATATAATTTTCCTTATTATTAACGCATAATAATTATTACCACAGTAAATCACATGGATGATTGAAGCGTGCTGGGTAATTTTCACAAAAAACTTATCTGAAATTGGTTTTTAATTTTAGGGTTCCTTAAATTCTCGACAAGCATATTTTTTTATAACATTCGTTGTAATATAGCATCCCCATTAGATTCATTGCTGCTTTTTTTATGAATTTTTAAAATAACAATAATTTACTAAAAAATTAAAAATACCTGACCGGTTTTCGTCTAGCATACATTTTTAAAAATGTTCGGTAATTAAGTAAATTACCTCTATTTATTTGTTGTTTCAAATATTGTGACATTTATTGCGCAGTGTAGTCATTAACATTTTTAATGATTCTACAATATTTAAATTGCAAAATAAAATACAAAACAATCAACAGAAGTTAAATTTCCAATTAAATTTACATCTAAATTGGTCTAAATTTTTTATAAAAATTTTTTAACGTGAAAACTTTAATTTTAATTTAAATACATTTTTAACATTACGAAATAATTAAAAATTAAATAATAAAATATTAATTTAAAATTTAAAAATAAAAAAAATTTAAAAAGTTAAAAAGTTAAATATTTTTTTATCATTACGCATTCTTTTTTATAGTCTTCGAAAGTTATAAAATAATTAATTGCGTACTAAAATAAATTGCTATTTAAAAAATATTTATATCATAAAAACCAAATAAAAATATAAGAAAATCTTGACGTTTGGTGTCTTTAACAAGTGAATACATGTGGGTGGGCAATGGCATAACATTAAATGCAATGGTCTGCAACACATTGTTAACCCCCTACAACGAACTTATTTTATTTTTGAATAAAGAACCTCTCAAAGTATATAAAAAAGAATTGTACTTTATATGTTTGCACATCCTTTATAACAAGAAGATATAATTTTAAAATAAAAATTAAAAATAAAAGTGAAAATAAATTCCTAAATTTATTTTTAACTGTACACACGATTTGACATATAATTTATTTCAATCAATAACTTTAAAGACCAATAAATTACTTGGTATCGTGTTTTCCGTATTGTTCATCGACAAAAGTAAATTTATAACGCCCAAGGAATTAAGGATGACTGCCGATTATAAAAATGCCTCAGCCCAAATAACTATGATATAGCCTTCTCGTTTTTTCTAATTAAATTTGCCTGGCTTCATCCTTGTTTACATCCATGGGACAGACTATTTCCTTCATCTAGCTTATCTCCTTCACGCATTTTGAGCACATTGTGTCAAAATTGCTCTGTACAATGTATTTCCGTTTTGCATGGTCGCTAGGCTCACTCTCATTATTTAAAAATGACCTTTGCAAAGCTTAATTATGTATTAGTGTGTGGATTGCGAAGAATTCCTATAGTCGAGGTCGAAACATTGAATGAGGTACCACAGTAGAAGTTATTAATTAAAATTTTAATTATAAGTTTCAAGTTGCCTTTGCTATGTCCAAAAAAGATCTCGTGATGACCGAAAATCTTTTAATCCATGTGAGCTTCAAATGTGGGAATTTTGCAAAAATATTTAATATTAAATAATTACTTAATTATTTTCAAGAGAACAAAATACTCTAATAATTAAACTTGGAAGTTCAATTAATCTTTTTTCTAGCCTATTATACAATTCCGTTGATATCACTAGTGCAGAAGCAATTTAACACGACCTACCGTTACTTTACATTCCCAAGAATATCTTTAATCGCATCTCTCTTGCAACAATATTTCGATGATAAATAACCACTCATTTACGTTTTTTACCACTCTAGTGCACTATCAAACCTTAAGCTGTTATTTGGTTAGTAATAATAAAGATTAGTCAACGAAATTATATTTGGTGTCAAAAGATCACTAGTTTCTACAATGGCATCATATGAAACCTCTTAGAATTAATAGTTACTCTAAGAGTCAGTATCATTGACATACATTTTTTAAACGCTTAAGTAACACGAATTTAAAACAAATTTGTCTTCTAACACAATAGCCGTAATCATTAAGGTAACGAAAGATTAATACCCGCAAAGGTATAATTTAGATTAATTTGGAAATAATTTGTTAAATTAAATTAAATTACTTTTTTTAATGCCGCCATTTGGAACAGCAATAATTGAAAAATAAAAAGAGCAGTTCAGTTGACGAAAAGTTGATCGGAAGAACGTGGATCGGGATATTGAATTTCCAGACACTTTCTCCATGGAGATTGAAATTTCAAATTCTTTTCCAAACCACCCAAACATAGAAAACGTTGAAAGTGTGATGCATGATTGGATAAGCAAGTAGCAAAACAATAAATAAAGTTTTTGCACGATGACACAAGAACTATGGAGACATTTAAAATATTTTATCATTCTTCTTGCTTTCATTTACTGCCTTCGTAAATTCAAAACAATAAGCTAATTTTATATGGAACGGCGTTTCAATTATCCACTATTTAAAAATTTGCAGACACAGTTGTGAAACGAACCATGCAGATTTATTGGACGGATTAGAAGAAAGTCCCAAAGAGGTAAGAAAGTGTGTGACAAGATTTTTATGAGACAGTTTAAACAGTGTGTGATTAATGCACATAAAATCAATATTTAGATATTAATTCACCATAAAAATTAATGACTCATTACTTGTATAGGAATAAATATGTAGATAGCAATGTTAATGGAATACATTTAATAATTAAATTTAAAATGCGTACTTTCGATTTTTTTCCTTTGGTAAATAAAGAATGTTATTGACGGTTCCATTTTTGGCAAATAATATGGTTATGTTCATAATTAATATTGATATCAATTAGCATTGTAATTGAAATTATCTATAGATTAACGGTGTTTCCTGGTTAGATGGTGATAAGCAAATTCCTTTTAGTTGCCATGACCCGCCAGTAGAGACTATAATTTACTATTATTTTAAAAGGTGGTGGATGATATCAAAAAGAACAAACCCGACTGATAAATACAAATTACAATATGTAATATACTTATGACCTCCTTTCATCTAACATGACTGCCTATTATTATAAAGCTTAGATATATGGACATTTGATTACAAATAACAGACACTCCTATACATATCGTACAAGATTAATTGGTAACACTGCCAAGTACCTATTAGGTTTTAAGTACCTAAAGTAAATGCATTAGTATCATTAATAATATTTTTAGTGGGCGTCGCTTAATTCAATAAAATACAAATATCTGCATAGTTTTAATGTACAGGTGCACTACGTACTTACACTTACAAACATAGCCCAAGGTTTTAAGTACAAACTATATACATACCGTATATAATGTATAAATTCTCAGATAGTGATATTCTTATAAGGTATAAGCATAAAATATCTTACATAATTCAACTTTACTCTTCCTGTTTATCGTAGTTACATCCTACTAATTCTAAATATGTGCAGATATTCAATTATACTTTCATCTGCATACTATTTATTCTAATAAATACACACTTTATTACAACATATACTGGACATACCTTCATTATAGATCAAGTTCTTCGGTTTACTTTAAATACACAGTCAGAATACTGCACGAATTAGATAAGTCAATTGCCTCTATGCCCTCCCCTTGGCCGGCATTTGGTTGGAAAATCAATTAATTTTGAAATCTCCCTGTCTGAATAGCCGCATTCCCAGCATTAGCAACTAAATCTCCACAGATTTGGCAGCAGCATAAAAAGCAAACAGTACATTGGGAGGTATTCTATACCCCCAGACCCCCTAAAAATCCCAATTAATAATAACATTTTCAGTCAAATCAGTCAAACTGAAGCTCAACATTAAAATCTTTAACAACAAATCAGGTCAAATTCAGATGATCAGAAGTATGATCAGAAGTATATGATATGACCAGAAGTACCGTAGCCAGATTTTATTTTCGGAGGAAAGCATTTTCCACTACAATTTTCATCTTGATTTTTTTGTAGTTCTCATGGGTTATGGAAACATTCAACATTCTATATTTCGGGGGAAGGAAGCACAAGCCTCCTTTAAATTTGTTAAGTTCGACGTTATTTTCATGCTCTCGTAGAATTCTAGAATTACTTTCAGCACTTAAAATTAGTTTCAAAATCGTATGCAATTCCTTTGGTATTGCGATGACAAGAGAGGATTACAGCGATTGCACGATGGATGACTTCACTTTGGCAAAAGTGATCAAAGTTACGATCAAAGTAATCAGTATCAAAAGTGCATATCAATAATTTCGAATTTTGATTTATTTGTTAAGAAACAGCCGAATATTCTTACATAGTATGCCGTATAGAGATTTACTTGATTTTTAAAGTTAAGTTGAAAAAATAAAAAGCATAGAACTTCGAACTGTTCAACATTTTTTTCTTAATTTTATCCTCAATTCAAAAGCCATTGATTTTAGATAATCAAGGTTACAAAAAATTTACTCTGTAAATATTTTCACTATCTGTAATAATCAATATTTACACCAAAAATTTAATAGTCTTACAACTGTATTCATAAAAAGTTACAACAGGTTTATAAAGCTATTATAAGCAAAATGTCAAAAAACATTATTCATAAAAGTTCAGTAGCGCTAAAACACTGTTATAAGACTGTTATAAGCGGTTTATAACCTAAAACAACCAATCAGCTATAACCCATAACCTATAACAGTGTTATAACTAAAACATTCCTGAGCGACACTTGAAGAAATTTTTATGAATACAGGTGTAAATACAAAAATTTTAGTGAAAATTATTTTTTCTTCATTTTTCCGATTTTCTTGCTGATGAACAAAATTTTTGATTCATTTGTTCATAAATATAACGATTTTTATTCATCAGTGCAAAAATTAAATCTTTTATCAATGTGATAAAACTTTATGTTCAGCTTTATGTAGCGCAGCTCCTGAGCGATAGCATAAATTTTCTGCCGGAATATAAAAATTATGGCACCTCGACCTCAGGTTCTGAGGTCAGCCAGTCATTTAATAATATTATAAAATTGAATCTGCAATATATTGCGATGTATCCAGCCTCTCCAAATTAGAAAAATATAATTATTAATTCCAATTTAATTCAACGTACAAAATAAAAATAAAATCTTAATTTTATTTCAAAAAGGAACGAAGTTTGACTTGCCTTATCCAAATCGCCGGCTTATCAGTCACAACACTCGTTCGCTCATCTTTAACTTTTCCAATTTTAAATTCAAATAGAAAATTATAATTTCAACCGCTTCTTTTCCAATTAAACCAAACCAATCAAATCTACTACCGTTCGATAGCAACCCTCAAAAATTATATCCAATTCCATTTATCAAATATTCCAAAAATTACACAATAATGCATTTGCACAAAAATCACTTTATTTATTCAAAAATAATTATCACAATCTCAAAATTAAGACAATTCTCAAAAATAACTCACTTGAGTCCAAAAATTAACAAGCCAAAAATCGGCCCGCTCGCTCTCTCGCGCGGCTCGTCGGCAAAAAGCCAATATCCTCGTCGATTCGCTCCCACCTGTCCAATTCCACAATCTTACAACTTAAAACTATTTAAATAAAATTCTCATCAAATGTACAGGGTAGGTGCGAATCCTTTTGAAACACCACAATATATCTAGCTAACAATTATTTACAATAGGATAACATTAACATTAACTCGAGAGTCTCCGTTCAATTCAGGGCGAAATAAAAACTTTATTTTGACCGTCTTCTCTCGGTATCTTTCAAGAGAGCTTTTCTAAAAAAAAAATAAAGAAGTGGTCACTTTGCACTAACATAGGAAGAAGGATTCTGAGAGAGAGAACTTAGAGATATATGTTTCCTCAAGAACGTAGAAACGCGATTTTTCTCATTGAAAAGTCTATTATTTACAATTTTTCTGTTGTGATTTATCTGGACCTATTATAACCTGTTATTATTTGGGCTTTCATCATCGAAAAATGTTTTCCTGTCTCGTCCCGCGCAGTGAACATAAGGCTTATACTTTATTCCTTCAAATATTATATTTCTGTGTATAATTAGAATTCACAGCAACTATGGTGCAGTTTGTATAGTCGAATTTACAGACAAACAGAATTTAAATTATAATATTAAGTTATACATTATATTATAAAAACTGGATCGACAAGTCGACTACATATTATATTATTTAATTATCATTTATTACCATTGTATAAGTTCATTTTTACAAGCTTATAGTATTCAATTATTTAATAAATAAAACAATTTTGCTTGTTTTAGAAATAATATACCTGTATTATATTTTGCAGATTAAATCTGATGATGCTATACAGTTTGTTATTAGCGAAACAGGTAGAAAATAAATATTAAAAATACAAGCAAAATCATTATGCTTATTAAATAATTGAATATAGCATTTAATAAGTTGTAAGAAAAAATGTATAGATAAAACAGAGACACTTGTTGGTTAAGAAGAAGAGAAAGCAAAAGAAACCAGAAAGAAAGTAGAACGTATGATATAACAATAAGATAACTTTTATGGATGCAGTGATTGCCTGACATAATACCACCAAAAAGAGAAGATAGTATCAGACTAGAAAACAAAACATATAATAAATAATAACCTAAAAAGAGAAAAACAACAAAAGTAGTCTATATTACTTTATCTCGCATTTATATATTCTCGATATTTTTTCCAACAACTTTTTAAGTGCCTCCATACAATATTAAGATAATGAGGGTATTATGCGCTTTAATTGCAATTTATTATGATCAATTTTTCAGAAACGGTTATTACTTTGAAATTTATTTATAATGAACTGGAAACTAAAAACCTTCGCGAAATATCAAAATTAATCTTCAATAAAGAATTTATTTTTTGTTGAAAAATTAACATTTTTCGATTAAAAAATGGTAATGTGCACAACTGTTAACATTAATAACTCTAATCGTGTTAGAGTAGGCATAATTTATGTAGTTTTAGTGATAATAACGGATTTTTATATGAACTTTTAAACCAATAATTTATTAGCATTTAACCTAATTTTTAATTTATTGTCGCAAACATTAAAATTTAAAGACCGCATAAGTTATTAATAACTTTATAAATAAACCATAATTAACTTGTACAGATACCACAGGTAGGTAATTAATTAATTAAAAAATATTGATTGCAACAATGTAATGTAAAAAATTAATTTGGTGAACCATTTCGTTTCGTCCTTCAGGTTTCCTTGCATTTAAATTGATTAATTACGAATTCTACGAGGATGGTTCAAATAATGCTTTGATATTGCAAGTTTTTTTCGACCGGTTTCATTTAAATATAACGTCCTTAGACCACATATTATTAAAATTCCTTTTTTTTTTATTCATTTGCATTTAAAACTCATTAATTTAACAATCATTTAAATGAGAATCTTGACAAAAAACAAAAAAATTTAGTGATTCATTAAAAAAGTACCTGCAATTTGTTTGTTATTGCCATTTGGATTTAGTTTTTTTTATAATAGAAACTTCCAGTAGATACTATTGAGAAATACAAATCGATTTCCTGTGTTCAGGATAATTCAAATTTATAAATGTAGTTCTGTTGGGATTAACCAATGAGAAACATGCTGGTTGATAGAGTTCAGATAAAGTTGGCTGTTTAGTTGTTTATTATTGATATTTGACATGTACTTATAGAATATGTTGGTAAATGAATAGTTGTGAATAATTAGTCGTTCTATCTAATAAAGACATCGTAATTGTGCAAAAGGTTATGGGCCCAGTATTATTTTCCATTAAAGAGTTCATCTCTTTGTCCATGGCTTCTTTCCAAGAGGCACTATCTTTTCGACTCAGAGCTTCTTGTACGGTTAATGGATCATTTACTTCTTCGTAAATTTGGCCAAAATAAGACACGAAATTAAGCATTTAAATTCCTGAAATGTAGAGAAAACCTGATCCTTTGTCTTTAGGAAATAAACAAACACTTTCCTTGTATAATCGTCAATAAATGTCAAGAAATACTTCGCTCCACCATTCGATATTTTCTCCATTGGTCCACATAAATCGGTGTGGATTAACTCCAAGGCTGCTTTTGTTCTGCTTTTCGATGTCTTAAATGGATTCCTTGACTGCTTACCTTCACAACATGCAATACAGTTGAATTTGTTTTTATTATTAAAATCAATGCCCGTTGCCATTCCATTTCTTAATTTTAAAAGGTCGGTGGAATTAAGATGGCCTAATCTGGAGTGCCATAGTTCAAAATTATCTGTCTGAACCATAAAACTGTTTGTAAGTTTTTCACAATTAAGCCTGTAAACATTATCAACTAGTTTCGCTTTTGCTATAACCATATTGTCACTATCATATATTCGACATCCAGATTTATCAAATATAACACTGTTACCATTTGCAACTGTTTGACTAACGGACAGTAGGCTTGCTGTCAGACCTGGAACTTGTAGAACATTGTTAACATCGATGTAACTATTATCAATCTTCAACTGTGCATCTCCTATACCGGCAACTGAGATTTTCTGATTGTTGGCCACAGTTATTTCTGTTCTTGTCGACCGTCTCAAATTTTTCAATTCGGTTGAGTTCGTCATATGAGCTGATGCACCTGAATCCACATACCAGTTGTTTTCTTCATTAGTCTTAAGACAAAGCGTGCTAAATTTTGAGAACAATGATGTATTTCTTCTAAAATCTGAAGAGGGGTTACTGAAATTTGATTTACTCTTCATGCTGCAGTTTCTCGAAATATGTCCATAGTTATTGCATTTGTAACAACGTGGGCCTTTATTTGGGAACGAATTTCCTCGACTTTGCCATTTCCGTTCTCTACTTTTATTTTTTGCGATGGCCTGAACAAATCTGTATTTTTAGAGACAACTATATGCTGGGCCCATAACCTTTTGCACAATTACGATGTCTTTATTAGATAGAACGACTAATTATTCACAACTATTCATTTACCAACATATTCTATAAGTACATGTCAAATATCAATAATAAACAACTAAACAGCCAACTTTATCTGAACTCTATCAACCAGCATGTTTCTCATTGGTTAATCCCAACAAGTTCAAATGAATACCGCAGTGGTAAACGATGCAAATAAAATTTTTCTCTCTGGAATTTGTATTTTAACTGTATAGACTACGAACTTGGATAGTTTTTACAATTTTTAAGGAAGCTCGGAATGTATGTACTTACATAAATTCTTATTAGTTCTAATAACTTCTTATTAATTCTAGAAGGTATTAATGATTGTTAATGGCAAATATTTTACTTTTGATAGCACAATAATTACGGTATAATAAATAGTACACCCTCGGCATATAATAAACAAATCGTTTCAATTATTGCAGGTACAGCAGCAATAATATCTTGATCGTCTCATTATTTAAGATGTTTATGAAGTAAAATAAAATAAAATAAGCAAAATAAATCCAGGCTCTTTATAATTTCCATTTCAAATTTTATTCGCATAAACTAGTTGCAGAAAATTATGAAAAATAAATAAGACATGCAACTCGCATCGTGGGATCACTTACAAGCTGATACTTTTTGCCGAGAATATTTCATTATACGCAAAAACGTCAATTAATTAATATGTTAATGCATCTTTTACAAAAAATTCCGAACACTAATAGAATAATTTAATAAGAAATTTTTCAAAACGAAATAATTTCAATACCTTACCATCGTCGTGAAGAACAAAAAACACATAGAAATTTAATTATACGCTTAACACCCTTAATTATAGTATAACAAGCCTGGGGCTGTCGCTATCAAAGCAGTCAAAATAGATTAAAAATTAAACGCTAGAAAAATTATTTTCCAAGAATAATTCAAATTAGACAATTAATTACAAAACTATAAGAGTAACAATAATATTACGTTGACCCCGAGCGGACAGAAAAAAATACTCATGATTTAATAGTGCTGACTTATAAACTTGATAAGATGAAAACAAAAAAGTGTGGCACAAATTTGTTATTATTCAAGTGCCCAAACCGTAATATGTGTACAGTTATAACGATTCTCCATTATATGCTTTTTTAGTGATATTGCTTTTTCTATTTGAACAGTTCTGATTTCGATTTGATTACATTAAGTTTGGACGATAAAAATGTGGGATGAAGCGAGAATTATATTGTTTTTACAGTAATAGATGATTCAATAGCAGATAGATTTAATTATTAGAAAATAATGAAAAATCACAAATCATAGAAGACCACCAAGAGAGAACAGGAGCAAGGAAAATAAGACAAGAGAAATATTAATTATACAAAAAGCAATCGTGAAGGGGCTTGGTTTGATTATTAATTTACCTTCGAGCATCGTGCCTTTAATAACATTTTATCGATTTTCAAAAATTTGTTATATAAAAATCAATGAAAGTTGATTCGCTTTTCTAGTTTACTCCTAAAAATGTTGCGGAGCTCTCCTGGGCTCAGTCGGAATGGGCGGAAAGCATTTTGGAGAGTAGAGTATTTAGCCAATTTTGATATTCAATGGCAGATATGAAAGTGTCATCTCGCAATTTAAATGAATCAACCCACAATCTTCATAAAATTATATAGTCATGGTTTGTCCGCCTTATTATTAATTCTAAACTACCATTGAAATATATAACACACCTTGACTAGTTTTATTTGTATTGTTGTGCCAGGGAACAAATATTTAATTATACAAAAATTAAGTACATACTTGATTATTAGATCACATGTAACGGTTTACTTTAAAGAGCTTCGCCTTGTTATTTGTTACCAGAAATATTTTAGCCTAAATTGTGCGATGTACGATATTAAAAATCCTACCTCTTTGAGGCCATCCAGTCTGCCAAGACTTCTCGCTTGTCGAAGTCCAATTTCCATAAGCTTTCGTCCCTTTCGCTTTCGTTCCAAAACCCTCGGCTTCCTTGGGGTAGGTTCATTTTCTTCTGGATCCGAATGCACCTCGGGGCAATGATACGTATACCGCCTTCGCGTGTTTGGACTAGTGATCCTCGTAATTAAATTATCGAACATTTTTGATTTTTTCACTTAAACTCTTGAATTTTGAAAAACTATCGAAACATTGTTGCAGTGTTTGTATTTATTTTCTGTCCTTAATTTTAAACATTACGTTTATTAAATTCAAGTACGACGTTTACCTTGAAATAGTTTTAAACTTTATTATCTAACAAAATGCGTGAGCTTTTAGTTTATTTACTGCGGTTTTTGAAAGTCGCGATTGAATAGTACACAAAACATGAATGAATTTACCTTGACTTATTATCACTTGTACTAGTAAATTTTATTACACCAATTAGAAAATTTTAATTGGATTAATTAATTGTAATTTATGTTCTCGGACAATCTGGAACAAAAAAAAATAAATTAATACAGTCACCGATTTAAACAGCTTAAGTCTATTTGCTAAATATACAATATTATTGTCTATTATTAAATCGTACAATTTTATAATAATTTAAAATGCAGGAAATATTAATGATTCATGTAAATGGTATTTATTATTTTAATGTATATTAATTATATTATAAATTACATTTAAAATAAGTAAGTATAAACCTTCACTTGAGGAAATTATCAAAATAATGTAAAATTTGTATTTCGACACTGTTAATAATTTCGTAATGAATAATTACCATTATATTGGTTCATTGACATTCCAATTCGCAATATTTTTAACATTTAAATATTATACAAGTTTTATGTGTAATTATATTACTTATTTTTCGAGGCGAATAAACTAATTTAATTACAGTGCGTGATAAAATCAAGTTTTAATTTTAAAATCAAAAAAAAGTAAAAGAAATTATGGCGACTCTCAAAGAAGCTCTAATAACAGGAAATATGATAATTATCAGTTGCATCATTTGAGAGTACCCTAAGTTCATTAAGACTAAAGAATAAAAGTAACGGAGTAAGTGAAAAATGATCGAAATTATTGCTAAGGCGCAGCGCAGCATAGCTACCTATACAATCGGAGTTAGTTCACCAAAGCTGAAAGTACCGGGAAATCGTTCAGAATCGACCTTAAACACAATAGGCTCATATACTATTACTTTTAAGGAAAATATATGTCAGAAAAATCGTTCTTTCAACAAAAGCCCAAAATCGATGTTCGTATTATGTGGAAGAAACATTGGAAATCACCCCACTACGATTTCCGACACTTTAATAAGCAGATGTAATTGAAAAATGCAATGTGGGAAAAGCTTTAATTCTAGAGGATTCAGCAGTAAAACGGTTTGATCTATCTGGAAAAGTTTGTAGTATACAAATGGATGTTTTGGAATGCATAGTAGGACCTTTTTTATGGTTTCGACAGTTAAGAACGAATAAATTAAGCGATATCGATCAAAGTTTTATGTAAATTTGTTCCTTATTCTCACAGAATTTCACTAAAACAAGAAAAATATTCTCGACATTCTGAGAACAGCGCCATTTTGTTGTGTTTACATACAATAGAATAAGGAAAAATGTATGGCAAATTGCCGCAGCGAAGTGTAATTTACACGTGTTTAACTGGAGGCAAATTTAAAATTTAAATCATATTCCCGCGTTGCAAAGTTGAATTTCAAGTTATAATTTGCAAACATTCAATTGGTGTCAAAGAGCGTTAACAAGCCAAATATAAAAACTATACTGACATCCAAAATTGAAGCTTACACACAAACATTGGTTTGATTGGTATAAACATTTTTTCAAGACGTTAATCAGCGCGCACCTTTTGCAGAAGTCGACCTTGACTTTTCTAAAAATTTCTTGTGAACCTACTTACCTATCCAAAAGCTTTATGCCAAGAATGTGTTACATAATATTTGATTCTGATACAGTTTTATTTTTTTATATGTTACGTTACATGTGAAAATGAATAATATTGTATTTTGAAAACTCATTATGTGGGAGGTAATTGACGTAGATAATATTGTGACGACAATTGGTTCTGACAGAATTTGCCAACAACAACAACATTATAGTACCATTGTGTTTTATACCTTAGAAATGTGATTCACCACATTAATTGTTTTTCATTCATCAAAGTGATTCATTATTATAGAACTGTAGTCTCGAATAATTTTAATTTTCAAAATATTCAAAAATGCACAGAAGATGGCCTCCTTGCACGTTTTCAATCAGGCCAATTTTCGTTTACTACCTGATGGTATGCAAATTTGCCACGTGAAACCTGTTTCCTGCAGAAAACTTGTCAAATTTTAATATTTTGCTCGGTCCCTCGTGGTCCTTATACCGACAAGATCAAATTGTCGAAAAACCGACTAAATTGCCAAGTGCTATAATCCTGTATAATAATAAAGGTTACTTTAGTAAGCCAAGAAAATTTACAACTTCAGGTACCAAAACGTTTGTAGTTTACAAAACAAAATTAATATTTCAAAAAGTTATTTTTAAAGTATGTCCTACTAAAAACGAAATGAATGTTTTTTAAATTTCCAGTTACTTGTGGTGCAATTAACCGTTAATTTGGTTAATAAACATCATCGGATTTAAACACATATTATCAAATTTTTAAATCCATTGAGCGGAAAATGGGAGACACGTGCTTTATTATGAACGAAAACGAAGTAAATCATAGTCTCACACTTCATTTTCAGTTACTCGATTGCACCAAGGTGCATTTAAAAACCGTTTAGTATAAACCATAACTCATGAGAGTAATCTCATTACGAAATAAATTTACAGTAAATTTGATCCGAGACTTAGATCGGGCTAACTTATAAGTGTAATTTATATTTTTTTAATCCGTACGTGAAAGTCGTGTCCGTCCTCTTGCATTCTAAAATTGTATATTATAATATTTTGAAGATGCTACAATTAGTAGTACATAAATACTACTTTCTAGTTACGTGTATGTGGGATTACGAAATTGCACGTTGGATATAAATTTAGGATTAAATAATTTTAGGAACAGGTGTCCTACTGCTCATTACATAATAAACGCTTGATGCAATGTGTTTTTTAAATAAATGCTAAATATTGATCTGCCAAGTTCCTAAATTTATTTTAATTGCATAACAGTCAAACGGAAACAATAAAAAAAATTGGAATATGAATATTATGTTACTCCAATCGGGCAATGCTCCATAATAAATTTGGAAATCCAGCATCGAAAAATGTGGTGTAATTTACTTATAGTTAACGGAATGTAAAATCCCAAATCCTGCAATTAACGCTAATAAGACAAGATAATTTTCATAATATCAAGCATGTGGAGCAATTTTGGCAATTTTCAGAAATTAACTTATGCATCCATAATTTTAAACAAGTAGCAACCTGAAGTGATTTTACTCAATACCCAAGTCAAAATTTACCCTTTTTAAATTCTGGAAGGGGTGGACAAGTTCAGACTTGTCGAAAAACACAATCACATTAAAATTTTGCAAAAAAGGTTTAGTATGTTTTCGATTCTTATAGTGAAGTGCAGTGCGAGAGAACGAGATTGTAATAGATGCTTCCACATACATATGGATACAAGGTAATATTTTTCCCATGGTATTATAAAATTTGGTCAAGTCGCGAGATAATATCTATGTAAATATTACAATTGGTACATAATGTGTACATAACAAAAATTTATTAGTACAAAACTAGTTACACAATTCAATTCTTGTTATTTGAATTAGATTGCTCGATGCAATGCTACCATATTTTGTTGTTTTTTTTTTAGTGTAAACTATAAATCCAATCTGATTATGTAAATCCTAATTGGTAGGTACTTAGAATTTATTGAAATGCTCAGTAAGCATAAAGTAAATTTTTACAAAATTTCAAAATTCAATTTAACCACAATTTATTAAATAGCGATTAAAGACGTTACTTATTTAGTTATGGAATTTAAAGGCGTGTCTCGACATTCTCGATTGTTAAATCACTCATCTTTACCTTCACAAAATGAAAATCATTTTTGCTGAATATAAATTAGGACAATATTAAAGAATGGTTAATATAAACTTTTAAATAATCCCTGACAAGGTGAAACACACCTGGCTCAATCTTATTTGTAAGATTAGTATTCTGCATTCAATTCATAATCATAATTATTATCTTAATTTTAATATTTATGGTAATATATGTTAGTACTTTTAAAATTTACCAGAAGGTCAAATATACATATCTTTTTAATTATACAAATATATAAAAAATACTGTATTCAAAAACCTTGTTAAAATTGACAAGGTTAAAAGTTATCAAATTATGTTTTGATTTCCCATAGGAAAAATAAAAAAGAAATCCGAGTGTTGTGTCTTCTAGACCAGTGTTTCTTAACACTATTTTATTAGTACCATTTATAAATTTCATTTTCTCATGTAGACCCTTCGCGCTAATTAGTATAAAACAACCACACTACAAATAGCTAAGTAAATAAAAATAATTTAACTTACACACTTGATAAAGCCATTATCACTAGTTGTGGCATATACATTCAAAGATTCAAACTTACTGACCTGATTTTTGTTCCGAGAGCTCTTTTCATTGCAATCATTCTATTACACCCTGTGCTGACGCGGACGCAATCAGACAATATTAATTGCTGATTTTCGTCTGAGCGAATTTTGATTTTACGCCAGACAACAGTATCGAATTTTTATGAGAGTACGTAATTCGTTATTATATTACTACAACGTAATATAGATACAGGATGTGCGCAATATACAAACACATTATTTTATAAATACTACATAGTATGTACTACATATTTTTGTTATGTACTATGGTCATTTTCATAATATTATTATGTATATTTTACTAAATATTTAATTTACCTAGATATCCAAAACTTTTCGTCAATCATAATCTACGCGAAACCCCGTTTTTGGGACTAGTGGCGCAGCCAGGATTTTGTTATGGGGGGGGGGCTAAAGGATGCGATCGAAGCGATAAAAATAAACGATAAAAAAAAGCAGGTAAAAATTTTTCGGAAAAAGAAGCGTGGTCTACCTTAAATTGAAGTGAGAATTATAGAACGGCATTTCCGAAATAACTCAAAGCGAAAGATTTATCATGGATAATATACCTTCCCTTTATTTTCAATAAATAACGGTCATTAAGATTAAGAAGTGAAACTGATTGCTAATTATCCATAGTGAAGTTATTTTGTACTATTAGAAATTTCAGTAAACACTAAAAATTCGTTGACCACGCCACTACCTGCGCCCCCCCCCCCTTGCGCCTGACAACCCTTGTTAGCCCTTAAGTATAACAGAGGCGGCATCTCAAAGTAGTGCCCATAGGCGACAATTTGGTAAATCCGCCCCTGGAAGCCCGAGGATGCCAGACCCAAATTAACTGGCTTAGCTGATTAGCTACCAACAAGCAACAAGTACCTACACTAAAAACAGTACCTAACTACAATCATATCGAACAGTCGAACACAATAATTTTTTTGTTTTAAAATTTTTTTTATTGCACCGGTAAAAAAGCGACTATGGTCATTAAAAAAAAAAGAAGGTGTCTGGAGGGGGGGGGCTATAGCCCCCTAGCTCCCCTTGGCTGCGCCACTGTTTGGGACCCTCCCGTCTTTTACCTGTGTCCCACAAGAAATACACCATTGTTCCAGTTGAGAAGCACTGTATTAAATGACACATCATAAAGTACATACTAAACATTTTTTGTCTAGTTATCGGTGATTCAGTTCGCTTAAAATCCTATAGTAGAAATAAGCAAACACTCGATTGGGCGTCTCATAATTTTGAAAATACGAATATGACTAATATTTTTTTTTACAACAAAATTGCCTGATTAAGAGCAACTATGTCTAAAACCAAAATTTGTTTTGTAATTTGTAAAAAGGAACGCAATTGTTTTTGCAATTTTATTTTTGTTGCCGAAAAAAAACTTATAAGATGTAGGCCAATGCAGAAATCTTGAACATATACGGTTATGGAATAAGCGCATCTTACAAGACATTGTTCAAATTTTCGTGTGTAGTCTCCAAATGGCACGCTTCCAAAGAGAATAAAACGAAAGTGATGCAAAATTGAATAGAAGTGAAAAATGTAGGTGGAAATGATCGTTAAAAAATGAGTCTGAAAATGTGAGTAATTGTATGACTAATATTCTATGACATTATTATAATATTTTGGATTGTACTACACCACCTCTGCGAACAAGCTGTTAAATGTCTTGGTACCACAATTGTAGAACTTCTTCTATAGGTTATACTTGATCTGAACGCCTAAGATATGACACGCAAGTCCACACTGCATTCCATTACAACCTCATGCTCGGTTTCGTTTCACACAAGTTTCACCTGTCTCACTTGCGATTATTGATACTGACTAAAGAAATAAAGACTTCACCAGGTGTACGTATACAATTTTATATTTTATTATATGCAGGGTTGAATCAGAGGTTTCTTTTTTTACCTTCGGAGAATTTGAGGCGATGCACTTTTTTATCTAGATCGCCTTCAGATGAGACGGTAAATGTACACGGATGATCTTCACGATTGGTTGAAGGTTTGTAGTTAAACGGCCGCTGCGGGTGGTTAAAAATTGGGTTTTATTTATAAATTATAAGAGATACTCCTTTATGTTATTACGGGCTGAGTGCTAGTAAAAACTAATTGTCACCATGTGTGTTCTTTAATAAAAGCCAGGAAGACGTTATTACAGAAAATGATTAATTTGATTACAGAGACAATTTATTCTTGTATCGCGTCATATAAAACAGTCATTATCATGAAGATGAAGCACAAAAAAGCTTTCTATACAAAAACCAAGCCGAATTGTTAATGACGCCAATATTTGTTGGTCACGAGACCGTTGCCAATGGATGCCAAATCTAAAACTTCCAACTACAAAAAAGCTTAATAACACCGTACTGTAGGTTATCATCATCTTCTTACGTCAGTCTAGACGATAGAGCGATTCACTTCTATAGAAGAATTGTTAATAACCATTAGAAAAAATCCAGGTATAATCTTTCAGTTTATCTCATTTAATGTGGTTCAACAAGGAAATAAAAGCTTCCGAAAATGTTTCAAACCTGAACGTTTATCGAAGGGATGATCAGCATCTTTAATGCATCAGAACATTTCATTTTACATATTACACCGTATCGTACACATAGAAATCTATTAAATGTGTAATTTACAGTCTAAGGTTCTTCACGTTTAATTAAATAAATCTAATTTTCAGATAAGCAACTTCAAACATTATATAATTCACCGTTTTACGCTAGACTGATTGTGCTGCTACCTAAGCTCACATTCACACACACATTTATACCTTGAGAACATTACTTCCAGTTGAGATACATGGTACGGTATTACAAATTAAGTATTATGATATGACTGTTTTGACGACCTTATACAAGTTGGAATTTTGCACAACTAATGGTCCGAAAATTTGAGAACTTGGCCTAAATTCCTATTTGGATTCTGACCTACTTAAATGTTTGGTTCCTCGGTGGCTCGGATTCCAAACCTTTGGAAACTAAAAGAATTGAATAGCAATTGAAATAAACAAGCAGTAGATTGGAAAATGGTAGCTATCTCTACATAAAAAATAAAAAATTGGTGGACTGCTCGGTTCTTGGCCTGGGGGTTTAATTGCATGAAAAGTGGTTTGATCTTAATAGTACACTCTATTTATATGATATGTAACGGTAATAAAATAATTGTTTTCTGTTTTCGCAATACTATCCATCGAATCTTAACGCCCTGGAGGGTTTAATGTAGTTGTATGTTCACTTCAATAGGTTTCTAACGAGATGAGGTCGATAGAGTCCCCGTAATACAATACCGTCTAGGATGCTACTACTATTATAAGATCGATAAATTATAAGTGATTTATCAAACTTTCGAATAACTCTTAGATGACACTAAAAGTATTTTAATAGAACGACCAAAACACATTAGACATGTTCTTGAATAATCGATTTTGACCACATCATACTGTCTATAACCTTTTCACTATTAGTCATACTTCTTCATTCAATGTGATCCGAAGAATGCGATCGGTTACCGCTAATCTAGTATGAAGCTTATTTTCTACTGTCTTCCACAGATAAAAAAAAATAATTAAAATAGCTATGATTATTAAAATTTTAATATTGCCGTACTCATCCGCAGCGATTTAAAAGTGCGTTACCCTTTGGTAAAATTTAGAACATGAAATTTAAGATAGAATGGGTACCTTAGTAAACAATTGATAACCAACTATACAGCTACTGATGTTGAAAAAATGTTTGTTATCTGTACTTTAACCATCGCAAACCGTGAGTCACAAATTCTACTACGAAAAAGAAAGAACTTAGCTGGCCGTTGACGATAAAGAAATAACTTCTAGAATGTAGACCGTTTTTTCTTGGATTATTTCGGATTATTATTTCATTTCGATTATTTTGGAAGAACCGAAATAATCCTCAAAATGTCCAAACTTGATAAAACCATCCGAATTTTTAATATTTAAATTAAGTGTTAAATATCGTAAGAACAAAAATCCCCCATTGAAATGTTTTTTCCTTTCAAAAAGCTCGATTTATTCCACCCAGCCAATATCTCAGGTAAAAGGATAATATGAACCCCTGCAAATTGTATAACTTATATAACTTTTCGACTGCAATACAAAGACCAAAAATCTGTGGATGGTTGTCTATAAAAATCCCTTAGAAATTTTAAGCACCTGTCTGTCAGTTAAATCAGTTCGAGTAATTGAAATGCGCTTATATTTTGTCGTAAAAATGATCGTAAAACATTTTCAAATAAAATTTTTTATTCTCACGATATTGACGGAAGCTACTCTTTGATTTTGTAACATATTCTTACCAAATTAAGAATATATTAACTCTTAACTTATAAATCAGATTTAATGATCGTCATTAGCTGAATAGAAAATTACGCAAAGTAGTATCTTAAATGGAAAGGCTTGGTTAGTCTTGGGTGATGGTTTTACCTCCGAGACATCGTGGACATAACTTCATTTTCTCAGTATTCAACCAAAATCTGGTTAATAAAATTTTAAATTTAAAGTGACATTCTACAAGATTAAAGTAATTTGTGCAAAAATTACATTGCATGTCACATCATGGAAGATGTTGATGTTAGGTCATGCGGTTTAACTGTACACAATTATTTTATTATTTTATACTCACCAAACACGTATTACCACTTAGGTGCTATGTTCATAGGAAAAATTTTACTAAAACTTGATAATTTTGCTCAAGACACAAACTAGACATCATGATACTTGTTATTTCGTGATTTATAGAAGTTTGTTCATTATTTAAACGGCTATACGTAATTACTTGAAAACCAATAAGATATAATAATTTATGTCCTTATACTTTTTTAAAATATCCTGACTTCACAGCTAAATACGATAATAAATTTAACTTAACAGGTGTTAAAAAATTCATCCCCATATCTTTGCACGGTTAGAGAAACACTTCGCGTTTTGCCGACATCTTTTCTAAACCTGCGTCGTGGATTTGCTAAAAAAACGCAAAACATTATTTAGTTTTCACTTTAAGTTCGAATTTCCGGTATTATGGCACTAATAATCAGGTTTAACAGCATAGTATCCGTTCCACATATTTCTGTCCAGTATGAATCTTGTCTTGGGTCTCGTTTTGTTAATGTTAATCTTGAAGTGTTCAATATAAATACGTTTTCCTATTTGTCTTTTTTCGTAATACATTTCTAATAAAATGTAACACTTTTTATTATAAAACTGCGCTCCAATTTCTAAATTATCACTGATCACGACATTTCATACGAAAAAGTATATGCACACAATAGCCATGATTTAATGTCGTTGTTGCGTGAGCATTTGTTACAGTAAATTTTGAATCCAAAATTACTTCCGGATTAACATATTCTTTTAAGTTAGTCTCATATTATTTATTAATGACACTGAATAGAGAGCAAATCTAACAGTGCCGTTACGAAAACAAATCGTGACATAATTTCTTTCGTTTCAATATTACAGCTACACACCACAACCCGCACAGACACACAGGAGGATAAATACCATTGTATTAACATCAAAAATATCGGCCATAGAAATTATCAAATTAATAAAAATTTTGAAATTATCATCATGCAGAATCAGTAAACTTTTTGTCAATTTAATTTTTTAAAGAAATCCTATTGATTATTTCTTAAAAATGTCTTAGTCGATCAATTTTTAGGCCCAGTTGTATAACAGAGATTTTACAAAATAATTTTTTCCTAAAAAAAATTTGGCAGACTAAAAAAAATTTTTTAACGTGAAAATTGCATTTTCAATTTTCCCTCGGAGCGGGCTGTTACTACTGAAAATCAACCTCAGATCAGAGTTAACCCAGGATCAACTTACGGTTGATTCAATCAGAGCAGCCAAAGCCTAGGAATTCCGTGGGTTAACTCTGATCAACTATTGATCTTTGCTTATACAACTACACATTAAGTTCACATGTAAAATAATTATTATTATATAGATTTTCTAGAATTAAATTTCCTACAAAAAAAACTCCTTGACGGCATATATTTATAGTTTCAAATGTAAGATCGCTATTTTTTTTGCAATTTCTATGTTCTTTCCAACAATTTAACATAAATGATTCACTCAAACGCCCCTGGGTAAGAAGACTAATCCTTGCTTTACTTGGCACGTTTCACGCCTAAATAAGTTTTTAAAAGTTATAAAAGTTCAAATTCTGTGAACACAGAATCATTCCAAATTAAAAAATTCCCAGAACATCTTATGCAAATCTTCCATGGCTTCCAAATTTCTAATTCTTTTCAAATACATTGTGTCTTGCTGGCAAAGTTACTCCAACAAAACACCAAAAGTTATAAATTTCTTTTCATGGTAGGACTTTTAATAAGTTCTCAGAACAAATTAATAATTAAACTCCATATCCTTGGACAGTTAAAATCCAAACCATAATTTATTATAATTAGCACCTTTCTATCGCCATGACTTTATTTTACCATGTAAAAAAGCATGCAATTGATATGCAAAGTAGAAAGATGTTCTCTGCAATTTTTTAATAAAGAAATGAATAAAAGTATAATAAATTATTACCATGAAAAAGATGGCACTGATATCATTCTGCTGACCTCACCTGTCCAAGTTTTAACTTTTAACCTTAAAATGGCTGAAATTGTTTTTGTTACCTTTTTTAGTTTGCCGAACACAAGTAAACAAAACCGAAATGTTTGTTGCAAATCAAATTTTTAAATAACTTGTAAATTTATTTATACATTCGCAAGTTCACAAACCTTCTTTATGAGTATGTTTGGGTTTTGAATCTCATTTCTTATAATACTTTATCCAACAATTTGGTTTCTGCGACAACAAGTAATTTTAAAATACCGGTTTTAATAGTTGCTGTTTATGACTACAACTTTAATAAAGACAAAATCGTTTATTTTTGTCTTTGGCTACCATTATATTGACAAATCGACTATTAAAACATTACGTAGGATTTACATTTTTAAGAAAGATCCACATCGATCAAATATATCCACTACGACATGAGCAATGACGTGCCGGAATTTCCAAATTTGGGAATCGAGATTTTTTGACCGTTAAAATATAACCGTCAAGAATGACGGTCCGATTATAAGCTGCGCGTGTAAAAAGGATCTTTCTCCGTTGGTCTGTTTTTCAGCCAGTCAATGCGTTTCGAACAGACAGACAGAGTAGGGAATCTATTGGTATGATTCTTCATACAGGTATGAAGGTATCTTCTACGCCACTGTCTCTTATACGACTTCAAGTTTTCAAGTTCTGAAAGAAAATCTATAGGTTGGATGAAGATAAAGCTGCTGATGTTAAAAGTAGCAGATGAGGACATCACCCATTTTACGAACGTTTAAATTAAAATTTGTAAAAGTTGACATATCGGTATTTTAACGAGATACATTTATTTCAACTTACACAGACTATCAAAAACGTTGTTAGAGCAATACGGTCCAATTAATATTAAAAAAAAGTTCGAAAATCTTCACCTTCGATTTTACGACGGATTTCTTGAATTACTTACACGCGTTTTCGATAAAACTGTCTTGGTAATTTATATTTTGTACTGTGACATAAATTTTAAAAATAATATAAAATTGAAGGTACTTAATTTACATTTGTTGCGCCGCTTTAATTTAGGTTAAAATTATTAAATTTATTATTCATAAAATTAATTTTAGAAAAATTCAAGTAGTTTCTCACATAAATACATAATTTTACATTTTGGTTGTATAAATAATAAGTGAAATACAAAATTGCACTTTCACGTGAAATAACAGCGAAAACACTTCCAGCAATTTTTTTTTGGAGGGATGGTGACCCCGGAGACGCGACCATCATAAAAATGTTAGTACAAATTTTTAAACCGGTTAAAAACAACTTTGAAATCTATCAACTTATCTACAAATTAATAATAAAATATTCAATGGATGAATTCCAAAAACCATATACATATATTTTAATGGTATCTACTTTATATCTTTGCGATTCACGTAAATCTTGAAACTCAGTGGGTTTAGAGATTCATGAATATTAATTTAAAATCAATGGAATTTGCAATTATTATATTCATAGATGTAACTGCGTTATAGACGTCCCAAGACCTTCGAAGGTCATATAAAAATATTTTAAATAATTTTTTGATATTCAAAATAAATAACCGTAAACGCCGTTGGCGCCAGAAGTTTTGCCAGTACAACATATGTAGTAACAATATTGCAAACATTAATCGACTTCTCCTACACATTTTTCCAATTAATTAAAAAATAGATCAACCGTTAATCCCGAATATTTTGGAGATAACATTCCAAACACGATTTTCCCCTAGGGGTATTTATCAGCGTTACATCATGGCGCCAATTATAAACAAAATAACTATACCAACCATAAAAGTTAATTACGGCAGCAAGAAATTTCAATTTTAAGTGTATTAACCTATTTTTAAAATTAATAAGACCAGTATTTCTAGTTCAAGGTGGTTTCCAAAATATCGAGGTAAGTTGTATTGACGTTTTCCATTTAAAAATAAAACTCCATTACTGGTACATACCTTACAAAATGTCTGATAAGCTTTACGATACAATGTAAGGTTAATGCAAGATTGGTTATTAAATTATGAATGCAACTTGTTTGCATGAAGATAACATGATACTACTATGCAAGGAATATTAAACGAAGATACGCGTTAATGTATAAATACATTTTCATTCAAATTTAAAAACAGGTTATATAAATATTTATAATCCTAACTTACTCGAAAATCTGCTTTATAACTTACAGTTCCACTTATGGAATACACTTGGTTAGACTTAAGTGTTTAGGAATAGCAGAAGATGGTTAATTGTTATGTTTATTAAGCCCATTATCTATACCTTCAAAGATCATCGATACGCCATTTATGGAAGTCTCTTTACAAGGCCCGTCTTTAACCTTAATGAAAATATGATAGCGCTAGATTGAATAAACGATTAGCCACTTAGATGAAAAAATGAGGAAGAACATTGGATGAAATAAAAATTAACACCTGAAAGAGAAATTGATCAATCAATTTACCAAAGAGAAGTGTTAGAAATGACGTTTCTTTCGTAGGATAAACTACGTCTATTCAAGGTTCGTGGATAAGAAGAAGATAACTGAATTGTCGTCATTCAGGAAATGCTAGAACAACATTATGCAAAACAATTTCTAGAATGTGGTAGTTGAACAGCTTCTAAATCCTACAGAAAATCTAAAACGTGCTTGTAATTGCAAATTATACGCAGTTCAAAAAATGACCGGCCATTGTGTTTTAAAAATTTATTCAAATAAATGGAATTTTTATTACTATCATTAAAAGTTCAAAACGTATCCCTTTTGGATGGCAAAACTTTCTGCCTTTGAGCCCAAAGGAAGAAGTTTCTTTACTTCCTCGTATATTTCTAAGAAATTCTTCTTGGTGAAGAATTTACACAATTCCGGAGTTCAAAATTAACATCTAACACGCTATGGACTGTCACTGCAAATCAAGATTGGTAAAACTTCCCGTTGGCATTAGGCATAATGCGAAGTCAATCCATCAAAAAAATACCAAAGCACATTAGAAAATTAATCAGCCAAAATAACTTTTTGGGCGTTGCAGATAATATTTTTTCAAAATTAATCTATTAAAAAATACGTAATGTAACATTACTCCCTTAGAAAAAATAGTAGTGCAATTTATTTTTAGGTACCTGAAACCTTTAAATATCTTTCGAACTGACCTACTGAAAAATGAGTCAAATATTTTTAGTACACAAGGATTTACTAAGTGTAATCATGTAAATAGTAAAAATCATTTAATAAAAATCACAGCGGTTTGTCTACGTGGTACCAAATGAGTTTGTACTGCGCATCTGGGGATCCCGATATTTTTAACTAATCATTGCAAGTTTCAAGAGAAATTATAAATGTATTTGAAGACAAGTTAATTATTTTCAAAGACGTAAGTCGAGCATAAAAGATGTCTGTTCATTAAAAATTATGTACTCAAGGTACATTTTTAATTATAGTCACTCGTGTATGTAAGCGTATAAGAATTTAATTTTTCGTTTAATTACCACTTAAAATAACTTTTGAAGATAATGTAAATAAACTCGTAGAAATGATCATTTTACAACGGCGGTCTACAAGCAAGAAATTAACGTTAAAAAGCAAATCGCGCTTGACTTCTCAAACGAATCCATAGTTTTTAAAAATCATAATCTAATTTATTTCATGCATTTAAGCGCGCCTTTTTTTAATTTAAAGTAATAAAGTTGATTTGCTAAATTTATTGCAACTATAAATTTTGGCTTAATCACATTACATATGTTTAATTAAATAGAAGTCTGCCACCCTATACAAATTTTACAAAAAACATAATTTTATTTGAATTATTCTATTTTCAAACATGCATAATTATGTGTTGGAACTAATTTACTAGATAAATTATTAAAGTGGTCGCTTGTGTTTCCCGCCCAGAAAAATAAAGTAATTAACAAAATAATGTAAAGTATTTTCCAGACTTTTGAACGCGACAGTTACAACGATAACTTTTAAACAAGCCTTGACAGTTTGATATAAATTTTCCTATTTTGAAAACATCCTAATTTAATCATCTTATTTTCCTTGATGGATTTCGTGAATAATTGAAGGATACTGCAAGGGCTTGCGCAAATTCAAAGTTCCTTGTTAACTCAAACCACCGGAAAGGCGATTTTTACATTATTCAAATTCGAATAAAAATTAAAATAATTTAATTAGAAAATTTGCAACCATTTCCAGTATCGATTAATTACATATCATATTCATATCTGATGAATTTCAAGCTAAATGTTAAAAGTCCAAACGACAATCAAAATTGTGCAAAATATTTGTATAAAATCGGTACAGACTGAGGCTGTTGAGCTTTAGATTTTAATATTTTGCCTTGAATTTATATTAAAAAAAACTTTTTTTAGTAAACAACAAACATAATAAATTATATACACAAACGACAAACTATAAACAAACACGAAATTTTACTGTCAAATTCAACGACGGAAGTCAACTGAATAGTTATTTTTATAATTATTACTACACTGTAAATATAATAACTTCAGTAGTATAGCAACATAGATGATGTTGAAAAACACCGTTTAAACGGTGAAATATGCATAAACTGGACAATTGGGAAGTCGAAATCCTGTCCATCCAGATATGAACAATGTAAGTATGTAAGATACATTTTGAATTTTATAGACACATTGTCATAAATTTTGCACCCCCCCCCCCCTTATTGTACATCAACTGAATATTTTTGGTTCCAAGCGTTTCAGAATTATAAAGATTTTAGTAGTGGCAGCCCGTGGGATTGTCTAGTGGTTGTGTAAATTAATACACATAATTTTTTATTATTGCTAATTTTACAATCCTTCTCTCAAAAACCTTTAAATGTACAGTGAAAAAGCTCAAACTCAGAAGAGGAAACATGTAAAATAATCGGTATCTGAGCTAATTTTCTTGGCATTATCTGCGACATACTAACGTATTTAGTTCCATTTTAAATAGAGCTTTAATTATTAGCTTTAAAGAAGATTATTATTAAATGAAAGTGATGGGAAATGTATTGGTGATCGAGTGGAGTACAGGTGTATGGAATACACCTAGGAATTGACTGCTCGTAGGCCAAACAAATTTTTAGCGCTTGGCCAAAGTAAAAGAAGTAAACAAATGAAAAACTACATACAAAACATTCAATATAATCCACTATACATCTATATACGAAGCACATAAAACTGACCAGTGCCAGTTAGCGTCTGGTCACTAATATATCTTTCATATCGTACAAAGTACATTTATGAAACAGAAATTAGAAACTACTAACATTAAGGTATCCGGATCGAATCCGGGGAGAGTCTAAACTTTCGTATAATCTCCGTGCTTCGGAGGGTTCGTAAAGCCGGGTCCTCTGGGACCCGGCTTTTGCCTTCATCAACAACAAAAATCAGAGTTACTGGCACATCTGAGATAAGCCTAGCATGCTACTTTGGATGTAAAACAATAGGCTTACAGCACTAATAGTAACTTCATAACATCACTGAGGTTGCTGTTAGTAAAAACAGGTCGCAAACTTAATGAAAGTTGAAGAAGAATAAATTACTTATACTTTGTTTAACGTTTAAAATGCGAAAATCAATTTTCTACATCTATTCCAAACATGATTTATTAAAAAAAATTTATTCAAACGCATATTATTATAAGGTACAACTTTGTATTTTAAAAATGACTGTATCGTTGCCATACAAGTACATCTTATATTTCGTACATAATCATTATTTACCACAAAGTATATATTTATTTCCGGTTTTGTACCTAAAAATAAAGCCTTTTTGTTTTGGAAATCACGCGAGAAAACTTATTCTTTAAATTCATTTCCATTCATAGAAAGAGTAATTCAACAGCTTATAATATCTTAATATTCAATAATTGCATACAGTGTGTCCAAGATAAGATTATTCTCCACGGGGATTTGGGAAACTGTCTGTTAGGAGAATTTTATATCTCATGGAAGTGTTCTTATGCGTGTTGCTTGCAAAATAGAACAGGTTTGACCGGGGGTCACCAATTTACTGATGTGATATACTGATAAATTTGTCCACTGATTAAATCGAGATGTTCTTATTGCAATGCACATTATAAGTTCATTTATTTACAAATACTACAAAACAACCGGAACAGAAGAAACTTAGAAAATTATTTCTAATGTGCAGTTAATATTTTATAATTCATGGTAATTGCACTTTTACTTAAAAATTAAAAAGTTGATATTGTATAAAAGTAATAAACATTGAAAACATTTATGTCTAAATTGTGAAAATTAAATGATCATTAAAAAGAAATTAGTGACATTTATAACTTGTGTTATTTAACAACGTTTATTACTCAAGTAAAATGTTTTAAAAACCTCTCAAGTAAAAAGAGAGTTTTCAAAATTACATAGTTTGCAAAGTTGACCGTTAATTTTACTTTTACTGCAAAACGGTTATAAACCATAAAATGCAAAAATTTTAATAATCCGTTTAATTAACTTAAGCAAAACATTGTAAGTTTGCAGTTTTAATTTTTAATTTAGAACAGATAATCTTCTTGGGTCTGGTTGAAACTTTATGTTGTTTCTGATAGAATTTCGGAAACAAATGGTCTCTTATTATACCCTACTTTCAAAAGCCAAAAGTTGAAGTTGGCGGTTTCATTGTACCCTACCTACTAATGAAATATGCTCTTGCACCTGTTATGGCAGGCGACTACTAGGTTGTGAGACCCTATAGGTGCATATTTTAATAATTATGTGGAGACCCAAAATTTATCACACCATAGCATTAAAGCCTACGTTTGTTGACCATCTAAAGAAGTTTTGGTGTCGAAATTCAAATTTTTGATTTAGTCTACGAATTCAAGGTGCTCATTATGGAGTACTACACCTATTTTTATGCCAACATTAGCACCTACTATGTGTGCAAAATGAAGTTTTACGACTTATGAACACATCAACACCTGACAGGTATCCTTGAAAAATATGTACAGAGGTGAGGTTTTTGGTTTGACAAATAAGAGGAAACGTTAAAGCTTATTTGAGTGGAAATATTTCACTAACGGAAACAATAAGGATACAAATCAATAACCAATAGAGCTTTCGTGTCCTAATACATCAATAATTGAAATTGGATCCATTGTGTATAAACATGAAGTTTTCAGCACATTATCAACAATGATCTGCAATATTTCCTATTAATAATTTTTAACAAGGCAGTTGTATGCAATATTTTTAAATGGGTGGAAGAAATTCCAATAATTTATAATATAAATTATAGGTTGGTATCGCAAGTAGACTAAGCAAGAAACTAGCTCGACTAAAAACTGAAAATTATAATGTATCAAATGAAATTCCTTTTTATGTCGCTAATATTAAACTTGCAGAAAAACATCTAGCTATAGGTTTATACAAAAATTCGCCAAAGGCAAATTGTGATATAACAACTTATAATGAATACTCGAACAGTTTTATTATACCTGCTTTCAAAAATCATTCCCCTTTAGCAAAACAAGTTTTGAAAAATCCAAAAATTTCATACAGTAAGTTTGCGAAATAAACACTGCAATGATTGAATCCTCTTCGTTAAAACACTTTTACCACCGGAAAAATCACTTAATAAACTAAAGCATCCAGTTTTATTACTACTCGGCACTATTCAATAGTTATTATTGATTGCAGTCAATAAAACACAAAAATTGCAAAACGATTTTAAATTGAGTACGCGTAAACGAGAACAGCAACAAGTTAAATGTGCCTCCTGCAAGTTTACCGTCACACACTCACTCAAACGCTGATAGTGTACTGGTTTAAATTTTACCGCTTAACGCTCAACAGGTAAAAACGTTGGGAGTTGGAAGAAATACAAGATGTTTCGATTGTTGTCGGTTTTACTCGTTAACAACTAATTTAAATTCTTCTTTAGTCACAATTCTATTAACATTAAATCAATGACTAATAATAATTTAAATTAAACAATAAAAAAATGTTTTCAAACTTTTATAGTGTGTGGATTATTGTAACAATTTCTAAATATATACAGAGCCGAACTTAGAAACTTTACGAGTGGTCAAAAAGCGGGCACACTACTTTAAGATTCGAACACCTAATTGTTACTGTGCGTCTCACCTTAAAAGGTACGTAACTTGCTCGGAGGTACTAACCTACTCCACAGTCCACATACAATTATTCAACATGTAATCGAAATTCCGATTAATGGTTTCTTCTATACAACACAATCTACGTGCTAAAGTTAAGAAAAACAATTTTTTTCTGTATGTTTACAAGAATGCCGTCATAGCAATTATTATTGGCAATAATTATAGGTTATGTTGTTAACGTCAATTATTTTTTGGAATTCTAGCGAAGTCCTGAGTTTGCAAAGTTCTCCACCATTTTAACAAGTTTATAATTTTACAAGGATTACATTTTTTTGGCTTAATTCTAGCATACCGAAGTTAATAATATAATTTTCTGGTTCAATTATTAAGTATTTAGAAAATGAAACTTTCTTGGAATTTTATTTTTTGAAATTTTAATTTGAATTAAATTATTTTTTGGTATCACTAATACGTATTGCTAACGTCATAATTTAATAACATCAATGTTGGCTGATACAATAAAAGTATTTGAAGTATCACGTGTTACAAGTAGGTATTGAGTTTGTTGTTAAAATCTCAACCATGAAGACGCATTGAGCATAGAAAAAAATATGTTAAAAATTCATTGTGGTAAACAGGAATTAAAATGACAAAATATTTCAATCATATGGTGAGCAGATAACTCGATGAATTATAATTTGGTTTTACCTGTGAAAAGGCAGAAAATTAAAACATTTTTAATAGCAACACAGATATGTAAGAAACATTTGGCTAAAGATTGGTTTTACCCAGAATATAGGTAATCCTCTTTTCCGTTCTATTCTCTCAGGTTTCTTGAGAAACTGTTGTAAAGATTTACAATGGATTTGTGTTTGGATTGTCTAGAGTCAGTCTATAGTATGTCTCGAACTTAATGATAACGATTAACGACAATTATATAACAATAACATCATTTGTTGTCACTTTTAATGTTTGTTTGTTTATTATTTTTAAAGCATTGCATGTTTAACGTTGTTATGTACGACATAGTAGATTAGTATTAAGTACGTATTACGAGTAAGTATATTGTTTTTGGGAAGATTAGCTTTTCATATTTCAACGGAAACGCATGCTTTGACGTTCTCTGACTCGAAATGATTGTTTATAAAAAGTCTGTTAATGTGTCATTATATTGTTACTAAAACAGCCACCGGAAGTAGGGCGTTTGCCCACATCAATAATGACTTATTAAAAATTATTTTAATGCAAACATCTCCATAAATAAACTTTTAGATTAAAACCATCCATCCAACCAAAATTCATAATTAAAAAAAATGCGTGGAAATTTGAAATAAGTCAATGTTGCATAATGCAACGAATTGACCACATTCCATTTTTACATTGCGTATAATACATATTATACTTCTCTGAAAAATATTAAACATATTTCTTATAAAAGTTATAAAAAGAAGACAAATCATTAAAGAATCCAGAGGATTAAAAAAAAAACTGCTGAAATTGAGTTTAATTTTATATTAGTCTGCAGCAGAAGCGGTCATATCTTAAATTTCAGGCGGAAATCATTTGTGAAAAATAACTAAATATTAAAAAATCAAATATATTATAAAATTTTGTAATATTGGTTAAAAGTTAAAATGCTTTAAAAGTTGTTAGCTTGGAAGACGACAGGGTCTTTATAGCCTTCATAAGTTAAAGTACTAAAATTGTTAAACATAAATTCTTTTTATAAGTTTTTTGATCTTCTTTACTTTCAAGTAATACAATATTTTTTCTTGTTCTTATTTCATGTACCTTGTCAGATCTTCTATTATACGAGATCATACAGTGTACCCTCCCAAAGGTATAGACAATCAACGGATATTTGTCTAATTATTCGTATTATGTTATGTATGTAATTAAACCATAATTAGGTAAAGTATTCCATTTTCGAAGTATAACCTCCCCGCTCCTGACTCTTCCTGAATTTTCTTGCTTCGAAATATAGTACTTAAATTTAATCAATCAATTCAAAAAATTACAATTTAATACATAAAAATCCTGGACATTAACTGATATAACTATATAAAACTATAATTTTATAAAAGATATAAAATATATAAAAACATCTTGCGTTTGTGTTACTTTTGGAATTTATTGCTTTCTGTAGCAATTAATTTTTCTTTTAATTTTAAATAAATAAGCAGTAATTATTTAAAAATTAATAGATTATTTTGTTTTAAGTTAACAGTGCCAAATTCTCCTGTAGATTTGAATGGTGTAGCTAATAGCTCATTTTTTAAGCTTTAAATTCTTTAGTGTTGTAACTTTTCAGCCCCTCCATGTATTGTGGGATTTGCGAGGAAGTAGCTACGACGTCCAAAACGTGTCGTTCAATTTAAAATTAAATTAAATGTTATTAAATTAACAAAAACACGTTAATTCTAACGACATTTAGACATTGTATTAACTTTTATAATATGATTGTAATATAATATGCTTATTGAGTGCGTATTTAAAAATTAATACCTAAAAAAGTATTAGTTTTTTTCCACGTGGATGATGGCTGAATTCTGTTTTTGTTTTCTTAAAAAGAGTCGGAAAATCCCTAAACATACTATACTGTACATAGCAACATTTAATATAAGGTGATTAGCGACAGAAGAAAGGTTAGTGGAACTACAACAGGGGTTAGAAAAGATTAAGTAGACGATTGTAGGTCTGTCAGAAGTCGGTAGAAAAGGAGAAGGATGTATAACTTTAAAGCAGGGCCGTCCTAAGATATACGACACTCCTGAGCTACTAAAATTGATGCGCCCCATTTCAAAACTTTTTCAACTTCTTTTTATTTTGTTTTTTTCAAAGCCCTGTGTCTTTTAACCAAAACATTTTACAAAAATTTTGATGCACCATTCCGGATAGGATATTTAACGGACTACAACTTTTGTCTAGTAAAAATTTTTGAAAAACTAATCCATTTCACAGAAAATCAGAAAATAATAAACAAGGCAGCTACAAAACAAAAATGTGAAATTTTAAGGTGCAAACAGGCTATAAGATTTGAAATATTTTTAGAAAATTATTGTAATTTTTTAAATTTTAAGTGAATTTTGAATGAATAAATGAGAGATCATAGTAATATATGCAATATTTTGTAGACAAAATTTTTTATTTCGTTACATTTAATTATTAGGTATTATCAAATACCTAACGAACTTATTTTATTACATTTCAATTAGTCTATATTTTTAAATGCCGTACATCGGCAGTCCATAGCATGATGGAGTCCAAATGCTGGATTCAATTAGCATTTAAGCTAGGAAAAATCTTATATGTATTAATTTCTGTTCGTAGAAATTTATAATATCGAGTTCTGCTAATATTTAATTAATTGCTGTCTTAACGTCTTAATAAGTTGTTAAAAATAAATTTAAACAAAATAGTAAAATGCTCTTAATTAACCTACCTAATTAAATTATTCCATTAGTCTTTGTAATTACCGTATTAGTAATAATTTATAAATAATCAAATACTTATTGCAACCGATACAGAATTATTAGTACTCTTACATACTTCTGTCTTATTGCAATTTTAATTATAATTATAATGAACCATACAAATATTTTTGTAAACATTCTAAAAATATTTTAAAATGATATTAATCATTCAAATAAATTAATAGTACTATGTACCTATTACCTTTAAAATCGATTAATAGACATAAACATAACTCATTTCTGATACAATTGAAGGTCGCTGGGCTTATAAAGAATCTATACTATATTATTTATAATGCTACGATTTCCAAAATTATTATACATAAAAACATAAAATATATTTTGAAATTGGTGTTTATTATTTACATTATAAAATATACTTATTCCCGTGGTGAATATCTGACTGTGAATTTTGAGATTCAATCGAGGCGGTATTTTATTTATTTTCAAATATTTATTATTGTAATTTACGGGTATGGAATACAGTTATCGATAAATAATTTTTGAAGTGCATTAAAGTGAAATATAATAGTATTGTTTTATGATATAGAAGATCAGGTTACTTTCTCTCAATAAATCAGCTATTTTTTTCTATAAGTTACGAAATTCTGTAAAAATTATGAATTTTATTGACTTGATAAATATTACTTTTTCTATCAGTTAAGGAGGACGAAAAGTGAAAAAATAAAATGCGAAACAGTTGACAATGACATAACAACAAATAAAACTGAAGAATATTTTAATTATTTAGTTTTCCTGTAATTTGCCAGATTGTAATTTCTCAATTTCTACATTTTAGTTAATTCAAAATTTTAATACGAATGACAAATTTTTTAAATTACTTTTATGTTTAGCTAATTGAAATAACGCCCAATAATTTTTTTTTGCTGTACCTCAATTTTGTCCATTGCTCTTCTTTTAGGTAGCCAGGCAGGTGCAACGAGAACCAAATATTTATAAAGATGATGAACTGCATTTTTATTCCTACTTCTTTTCATTCTTATTGCTTTTGGATTCACGTAGGTAACTAAATAGGTCTAATACACCTTGATAAATAAAGAACACAGCAGGTTTGTTGGGGTTATAACACAGGGTGCATTTTTTTATTTCTCTATCGTTAAAATAAAAATTCTTGTATAATTTCACTTTAATGTTGCGATTATCTATTCGATTACATCATCTATTATTTTTCATTAGTTCGGTTGCTTTAGATATTAAAATTTAATAGTTAATTTTTTTTCTTGAATCTAAACAGGCTTTTTAATTATCTACGGATTATCATGAGATTTAAACATAAAAATGTTATATGAACCTTAATGGGATTTAATATGATTTATATAGAGTTTTAACCTCTTAAGCGTTTTTAACCCAATTCTTTTCTAAAATATGAGGTCACATAGTAAATTAACATTACTCTTAATTTAAATAAAAATATCCGAGTTTAGTGTGATGGCTTACATAACATACCTATCAAGAAGAGTTTTTATTTGAAAATAAATTACCAAAATATGTATTACAATTATATTTAGTATACATCTAGTAATTTAAAATATACAATTTATTATTAAAGCTTATCAGAATAAATGTTATTTATTAATCCTGACTACATTTTTTGATGAAGATAATGATGAATTAATAATAAATATTAGCCCTGACAAAACCGCCATTGCTCTTCATTTCAAAAAATGAAAAAAACAGAAAATTTGATTACAAATTGTACATTGAGTTTATTATTTAACAACTGCACGATTAATTTAATTAGGTAAAATTAAAAATGCAATTTCAAGTATGTAAAATCAACATATAGCATAAATTGCTAATTTACAGTTTTCTTAATAACTTCTTCGTGAGTGAGCGGTAAAGTTCAAGTAATACTAATAAAATTCAGCATTAAGAGTACTTATTGTTTGCTAATGTGTTAGTTATTTAATACTCATTATAAGAAACTTTTTTAAAAAACTACGCGTTCTCAAACGAGTTTATAATTATTTTAGTGTCAAAACTATCACTGATTTAACTTCCTTCATAAATACTATTTCTATAGCACACTTTCACTTATTGGCAAACAGTAGAAGCTTTTTTTGTTATGGCTAAAAATAGTGTCATAGTTCTTTTTACAATAAATTGCATATACAATACACAGGAACTAGGTACATTACAATAATTTATTGTCAATTATTTTATGTTGATTTAGTTAAAGTACACCTACAACTTTTAACAGTAATTTTTTGTATTATTGTTCTTTTTCTATGCATTGAGCATTGAGCTATAATATAATACTTTTAGTTTTTTGAATGCTTTTGTATCAGCATACATTCTCTATTATATCTTGAGAGGGATTTATTAAGAGCCACAACTTTTAAACTGTTTTGGCAACATTTAGTATAAATATGCATGTAGCCTTTAATAAATAATGTACTGATGGTCGGCATCAATGTCATTTAAAAATAATTTTGATCCTGTACCGCTGTAGGGAATATGTTCAATATTATTTAAAAGTATCTGATTAAAAAGCAGGGTCATTGTGAACAATGTTGTGATTTGATGTATAAGCTGAAATCGAAATTAGAATTTAGTTTTACAAAGCAATTTTTCAAAAATTACTCATTATTACGACCATCCAGTCGTTAAGATTTCGACGAGTTTATTGTTTCCAGCTTTAAGGTAGGTCATTATAAGAGTAAGTAAAATTTTCAAAATAAAACTAAAATAGAACGAAACAATAATACATTAATAAGTATAAAATTAGATATTGAAAATTAGCAGTGTAAATTTGTTGCAACATCGTGAATTTAAAGATTATAATTGTTTAACCTTTGTTTTATTGACGATATTGTTTATTCTAAACCATGAATTTTAAAATAATATTTTCAAACATTTAGAAATTATTTATACAAAATGGTCATTAAAAAAATTGAAAAATACACAACAGTTAGGAATACAACAAATACCATAAAAATTTATCAAACGGATAAGAAAATAAAAATTGAAAAGAGTGATAATAATAGTATATTATGCACCAAGGGATTAAAGTGATTCTTTTTGACCGGGGGTAAAGTTGGTTTGCACGAGGCGCAGCCGAGGGCAAACGATATCTTCAGGTCAAAAAATCACTTTAAACCCGAGGTACATAAACTGTTTTTTTGCGATTGCGAGAGGTAATGCACTCACTTAGACAATTACAAAATTTTAATTAAAATTTTTTTTGATAAACCGCGTGGTCAATAGTAACAAAGTAGCAAAGTAAATTAACAGTTCTAGTAACCAATAGATAAGCGGTTTAAGTAGTGTAACTCGATATTAATCATTATTGTCTTTAATTATTGTGAGATCCAAGTAATTGATTCTATTAATTCTTGATTGATTCTTCTAAGTTAAAAACTTTTAACTTTATCAACATTATCAAAACTTTTAACTTTATCAACATACAACACAATAATATTAAATTGAAAAGAGTAAACAATAGAATCAATTACTTGGATCTCACAATAATTAAAGACAATAATAAACACTTTTTCGACATTTTCCATAAACCTACGGAAAGTAATATAATCATTCCTAATAGCTCCGCACATCCTTTTACACATACAATTGCATCTTTCAATTGCATCTTAAATATATTTACATATTAATTAAAAAAAAATTCATTTAAAAAATAATATAAAAAAAAGTACTGATGCTACTAAAATCGAACCTAGAACCCTTTGCTTATTAGTCCGACAATTTACGTCGTTGCCATGAAACCTTTCTTGCAAATTTGATCTTTTATTACGTTAATTCGTGCAAAAAGAAGAAATTTTCAAATTCGATTTTTTCAAAATTGGCTGAATATGGCGCGCTACTATTTCATTCACGTAATGTCTTACGTGTAATCTTTACGTAGTGTAAGTACAAACGAAAACAAAATTTCGTATACCTGGCCCCCTCCTTGTTAGTACGCATTGAGTGCTAAAAATGATATTAAACAAGATTAAGAGAGCCTCTAAATAGTGCCGCGTATGTCCGTCACCGGCAGTAAAGTAAAACAAAAAGTTATATAGTAAGCACTGGATACTGGAAATAAGAATAGCTGAATGATTCGCCAAATGTGAGTTTATTCATTACAAAATTAGAAAATGTTAAATACATCTTACTTGAACTAATTTATACCTCACTTTTAAAATGTACCTTATATTATTATGTGGACCCTTTTTTAAGGACTTGTATTGAAATTAATATCTTAGGTATACTGATGACCATGAGGTGCAAGATGCTGTAAAAGATTAAATACAAAATAAAAAAAATTAAATTGAATGGTATCTAATCAAACTGTTGTTTGTGATGGGCAGTATTAACTTTTATGATTTTGATTTACATGCCCGTTAAAATTTCTATTGATGCATGATTTATTTTATAAGTTGAAGAGCAGGATGCACAATAAATGAGTAATTATTGTTTATGGATTTGTGATTACGAAGTTTTATTAGTACAGTAATTTGTTCATATTTACAGCAATATTCTGAATAATGATTTTCGAAAAGGTACGGTTAACATAATATCTTATTGCCGTATGTATAATCTGACAATCAATCGCTGTGACTTTTTTTAAATAAGTTATTATTTTACTTTCGAATTTATTTTTGAAAACTACAGGTATGAAAATTTATTGCACTCTGTCAATCCTTTCATCTCAACAAACACTTAAACCTTAAAACCAATTTACGTTTCTTAGAATAAATTTTCCATATTATTTGTAATAAGAATTGCGAGGCAATTTTATATTTTCGTTTTGTAAACCCACTAGACAAAAATATTTTCGGTTTATGACATGAAAATTTTTCAACAAAAAATTTTAATATTTAATTTCTGAAACTGTCTTCAGGTATCAATTTTTATGGCTTTGTCTGATTTTATTGAGAATCGTAAAATTTTGTGCATAAAAATTGGCATCACATGAAAGGTTGCTAATCCGGTGTTCATTTTACCTTCAGTGTACAAGTTCCTTGCAATATAAAAAGTAACAAAATTTAGTTGACGGAAACCTGCGTCAAATTACCTTTGGTTTAAAAAAGCGAAATTGATCCATAAAATATTCTATAAAAGTAATTTGTGTATTTCCTTTGTAAAAATGGAAATTATACAAGATTAGGTAAGCTTAAGTCAACCTTAAAGGTGCCGATAAAAGAACCGACAAAGTTAATTTTTTCGGACAATTATAAAAACTTATGTTTCTAAACATTTTATAACAGTTTTGTATCTTGCTGAAAGACGCCCAGATAATAATCGTTGTCCAGACGTGCCGTCAAGATGTAAATCATGTTATCAATATAAGAAGATGCAGAAAAACTTATTTATTGCATTTGAAGAAAGAAGCACAATTTAGTATTTGAAAAAATATGTCTAGGTAAGTTTAAATGGTGTAAAACCAGTAGTTGGTCAAATTACAGTTATTCAAATGTCTACAGTCTACCTAATTTGGCTTAACTTTTTCTTAAAATTCAACCAGGTTTTGCTTATTTATTTTCATTTAGAATATTTAAAAATATCGCTGTAGAAATTTTCATCAATAAAGTTACAACTTGAATTTTTTAAATCAAAATTTCCAGTAATGAATAATATGCACAAGCTTCCATTTACTTTCCGTGTATAAATGTTAAAGATATTACCAAGTTCCTCTAGTTTAGACTTTCATACTATAACTATGTGACCTTTAGAATTAATTTACAGCATCCCGGACGTTTGAATAGGGCTGAAACTTATTAACAATTTTATCCTGCCAAAATATACAATCTTTCAATATTAATATTAAATGTCAATGATTACGTTGAAATTTAAAGATCTGATGTAATTTATTACAGGGACGGTTTTTCAAGTTGTTAGGTGGTGATAAACAGACACAGAAATTAATAAAAATTAATTTCACAATAAATAAAACTATCAATTATTGTGGCTTTTGATTTTAACAATTCAGATGAGATCTTTAAAAACAGTAAATAAATAATCGTACAAATTAACAGACGTCATCGTTTTAGTATTAATGATACAGGTGTTATATTACGAAATTTAAATACTAGATAGGAATTCGAAGGTTAACATTTGCAAATAAGTAATATTTGCACGACTTGTCAGTATTGTCTATTTAAAGATAAATTCATTTCAAATAGAAAATAGAAGGTAAACAGTTTTGATTGATCAAATATTTTCTTTCTAAAATAAACAAATAATTCTGTTTAGTAATTATGAAGAATTGTAAAATTAATATTTTTTGGTGTTGAAGTACTCGGAGGAATTTGCGTATCCTTGAGTATAATGTGTACAACTGAGATGTAATCAGATAAAATTGAAGAATATGAGCGAATGTAAACGAAGTATTCGTATGGCATCATCATATAAAATGTTTTCCGGGTAGAATGCTAGGTAGTAGTACTAAAGTACAGAGTTTTTTCCTACAATATTAATATTATGTGCACATTCAAGATTATTAACCGTAACTGTTCACCGTTTTCTGCTACCGACTCAACATTTAATTAATCGTTTCTACCCCGGATAATTATTAATAATATCTAACTAATTAATTAAAAATTCCGCCAGAGCTAATGATATTTAACATTAGTTTTTTTTTCTACCCACAGTAATTTTTTAGATTAACCGAAAACATCACATTTTAAAAAATTTTAGCCGAAAGCCAGTTACAGTTGTACTCCAAAAGAAACGTTCAATTTAAAACACGGAATATAACCCAATAAAATTCTTAATACCTACTCCGCAAATCACATTGTTAATTCGTGTAGGTACGCATTTTCTACATAACAGTGGAAACCAGTGGGAACGCACTGAAACTTATTTTAATTAATATTAACGTAATGCCATACTAGATAAGTGTCTCTGTTTGTTTTGTACCAAATAGAAAAAGTACCCGTAAATATGCACTCCTGCAAAACAATCTCTAATTACTTGAACAGCAGCCAATTTATAAACACACGAAATGCTTTCTGGATTTGCTGAATTGGTCTTTCACCGAATTGTCCATGCCCCGTATAGGGCATAGGTATTCACCGAATCAGTTGCTACGCATTACTGGCGCCAAACTGTTGTATACCCGATAAAATCAGTAAACGAATAAGTGTGATTTGAAAGTGAATCCAAATCAAATGAAAAAAGCGTTTTCCTTGGTTTGGACGAGTGGACAGAAAAAGGATAAAAGTGTTAATTAACGTAAGACGTGGTTGAATTTGTTAACAAAAATATTCATGAATAAATTGGTATATTAATGTTTTAAAATCAATATAATATGTAAATTATGGAAAGAGTTAGTGAGAAGGTATTAAATAGTTAAAAGTTTTTCAGCTGCACAAACAGTTTCTTTGAACAATAATAGGAAAAGTTTTGCACATGTACAGTTTTACACAGCAAAGTCGTCGTACATTACCGAATTTATTGGGCAAGAAACTGTATAATTTCCTACAGTTGTGGAGCCACCACAATTTTGCACAAATTTATACGAATACTTTTAATTTAAGGTTGTTTCCACAGAAACATACCAACATGTTTGACACGCTAGCCATTAACATGGTGACATGTGACAGCAATTGAGTATTCCACTAATTAAAATTTTTGTGCTTTTTTTTTAAATACACAAGAAAAATGTAATGATATAACATTTTATTTTTTTTAAATTTACTGTTTAAATCTACTTAACAAAGTTTTGGCAATTTAGAGATCATTAATTGTGATATTGCATTAAAATTATAATTATTAAACAATGGAAAATATAAATCAACGAAAGAGAAAAAAAGAAAGAAGTATCTCTATATCTCGTAAAAAGGTTAAAAGAGGAAAAAGCCTAAGTTTAACAAGTATTTTCACTTCTGAGGTGAGTATTTTTTTGAAACTTATAAACTTAGTTTGTGTATTTACACTTCGCTACGTGACACTAAGATGCTGCTTGTTTCGATAAGAAACACAAACGCAAACTATAAGCACTACTTTATTTACTATTTTTTTTCTATTTACCCAAGTGTGATTCAAGAAGTCCAAGCGAAAGTAGTAGCGACGGTCTAATAGGTGATTTGGGTTCCTTATCATTTCCAGATGACCAAAAGAAATTTATTGATGTGATATATCAAGTTAGATGTGAATCGAAATATTTAATTAACCATATAACTCCAATTGTATTGTGCTGCCAATACCAAAACCCAATTCGATGTGCTTATCGCCTTTTGCATGAAAATGTCGAGCACGTAATATTCCTTCTGAATTATGATTTTCATAAGGAAGAACCAGATGAACAAATTCTTAAGGTAATGAAAAACCTCGCAGATAACATCGTAACATTAGAAAGAATACTGAAGACTGTGAAAATCATTCAAGAAAAAATTGATAAAATTAATAAACCATTTCAAAAATTTGAGTTATATGTTACGCATATGAAACATATCTTAAATTACGGAGTTCATGTTTTATGCAATAGAAAAATTATAAACCATACGTCCAACATTTACAACTCTACTCCTTTTCCATTTTATAGACTAGAATGTAGATATTGCAAGCAATATGTAACATTCAGAGGATGTCGATGTACTAAATGGACATACGGTATATAAGAAAATCTTTTAGTTTGAAAATTGAAAAAAATTGAAAGTATTTTTCTTATATAATAGATACGGTTCCATCTCAAACCATACAAAATCAGCTGCTATCTCCAGCAGAGGATGGACCTATGCCAAGTAACCAAAGCTGTAAGTGTTGATCACTATTGAAGTCGATGTTACGATATAAATTAAATTTTAGATATAAACGACTGGGAAGTTCTGAAAAAACGCTTAAATCAAATTTCTACTTGGAAACCCAATTTAAAAAATAAGACGACAGCAAAACAACGAACAATAAACATTGACAGAAAGCAATCTCAAGTTACAACCCATTCTCATAGTTTATTTGAACTCGTTCCTGCCAAATCGGTCGTCGAATTAAATTCCTCTACCGAAAGAACCGAAAATCCAAAACAATTATTAGATGAGATTCAAGAATGTCCTGTGGTAGATGGTTTAAGAATACCTGATTCAATTTCTAAAGTCAAATTACATAATTGAGTATATCGCGTTAATTGTAAAAAAATATAAATAATTGTTGAACATAGGCAAAATTATTTAAAATTTGTTTAGATTGAAATATTGAAAATAATTATCTTGAAAATGTGACATGATTCATATTCAGAAAAATTTACACTTTAGTGTTAAGAAATTCTTTTAATTTCTTCTTAGTTTCTTTTTCTTTAATTTCTTGACTAATTTTGGCCAAATCTAAAATATCAATTTCAACACCATCCATGAATTGCATTGTAGGATATCTTTTCTTTTTCGAACCTTTATAGGGTTGAACCAAGGCTCTTTGCTTTTCCATCGATATGTGTTTCCTATCTTCAGAATCTAACTTTTTCATTTCTCTATCAATCATTATAGATAAGCGATGGGCACTGTTAGATCTAAACTCTGAACAATTTGTTTCATCCAAGACTGGCATTAAAACTTTTTTTAGCTTAGGTATTTTGGGATTTGGTAGTGGGTTTTTCCATCTTTCCAAACATGCTATACAATTCATTTGTTTAATTGATACTTTCGCTGGTTTCGAATGTGGTTTTATTGGAGTTTTTGGTACTTCTGATTCGTGAATATTACTTGTTGCAAGTTCTTCCATATCTCTTTTTATTGCCGCTTCCGCCTTCTCTCTATAAATAAATAATTTCAGTTCGATCTTATTTATTTTATTACTATAATTTACAATTTCTAAGGATTTCCATTTTAAAAGTTGCTAACTGTACTGTATTAATAAAAAGTGATATGCTTTGGTTCAATAATTTTGTATAGTATTATTCGAATAACTGTTGGACATAGTAAAAAGATTATCTAAGTGCATACTACCACACGATAGTGAAAGGATGAAAACATTCTATTGAACAATGACTGCTTTTAGTAATAAATATCAATATTATTGTTTAGTATTATTGTTCAATTGCCGACGTAAATAATATTCCTATCAAAAGCAAAAACACAAAAACAGAGCCTATAATAATTATTATTTAAATATATTAATTGTTAACTTGTGATAAATAATATCAAATAAGTTTAAAATAAAATAAGTTAAATAAACGTTAAATTATAAATTATTTATTTTTTGAGCTTTCAGCGAGATGTATCGGCTTCATCAGAATAATAATAAACTGAATTATTATTACATCGTTTATTATCAAAAGGACTTAAGCTAAATACTTTAAGCATATTTTTAAAAAAATTAATGGAATGTAATAATTTGTGAATTACATAATATAATTTTTGTAACAGCACACTTATTATTAAAATGTAATTGCACCTTCAAGGCCATCTCTCAGAACACTAACTGAACGTTTGAAATTCAATGGATGTTCTAAAAAAAATATGATATTGCGTAATAGCAACCAAGCCAGAATCAATAATACCTACTTTAATTACAGCGCAATTTTTTAGAGCGGCCACCAGGTCTCAAGAACCATTTTACAAAATTTATGTACGTACAAATATAAAAAGAACTTCATCTTCAAACGTCAAAAATGATGACTTGTTGACATTCAATTGCCAAACTTAGAGATTACCCTTTTTATGAAAGCAATTGTTTTACTTTAATGCCGGCGACAGGCGGTATTGGGGTACTTTAGCGTCGCCCTTCAACTTATGGTTTTTAGCTGGCATGTTGAGTTCTCACTCAATGCGTACTGAGTAAGGTTTGAAAGCACCTTACAATTAGTAAAAGATCAACTGAACTCAAACCTACAAAGCAGATAAGAATACTATAATTTTTAGTGCTATCTCTCAGCCAGTTTGCGCTGCATTTTCAGTATTTTCTTGAAAATCATTATAAAGTAAACTAATACTAAGAAATTACAAAATAAATTAGACTATTCAATAGATAGTGGTTTAGGTAGTGACTTGATATTAATTATATCAAATTTTTTTAGAAAAACCAAAAAATGTACAAACACTTTTTATAACTAAAATGTTTTAAGTTAACACAAAGAGTAGCGTAATATAGAAGAAAAATAAATATATAATATATTTAATCTACTTTTTCCATATTTAATTTATTTTCATGTATCATGACTTCCTATTTGTTGTGTATCAAATATCTCAAATGTGAATTTTTACCTAAATATACATATTTAAAATAGAATAATACAAACAGTTAAGACTCAGAGAATCAAATTTGAGTCAGACAAAACACACAGGATTTTTTCAGAGAACTTCTAATATGCAATTATTTTTAATATTAACATTTGTTAGGTTTGATTACTTTGATAAAAGTCAGTTTAGCTAAATAATGTTAACATTTAGTGCTTGTTCACAATGTACATAAACATAAGACGTGCATAAGCATAACATAAGCATAAAACATAATTTTGAGATAAGCCGCAAAAGTGTTCACAATGAACATAAGAAATATATGAAACTGCGCATGCGTATAACAAAAAAATAAACTAAATAAACGAATAAACTTTCAAACACCTTTCAAACTTTATAACAAAGGTTATGTTTATGTAAATTTTGTCAATTTATTTCAACTTATGACCAAACACTACCAACTTCAAACCACAAATTTCACTAAATGTAACATAATTTCAATCTTATGTACGAACGTAAACCGAACATAAGATCAACATAAACATAAGAATTTCGTATGCACACTGTGAATACTTACGTTGATTTATTACTAGTTCAATTTTACGTCTTATGTATGTGTTATGTTTATCTTATGTCTTACGTACATTGTGAACAAGCACTTAGTTAATCAAAAACAATAAGGTATTTAATGTAATTTACCTACTTAAAATTACTTTTTATTTAATTCTGAATGTATGCAGTATAATATGTAGGTATGTACATTTAAATGTATCTTAACAATATCGCAGATTGTTATTCAGTCGATGAATAAAAAGATACGGTGTCCAACTAATGTAAATTTTAGAATAATCTTATGAATACTAATTAAACAACAAAGAGTAAACTTTCTTTGAAAAACTAAGACCTGAATAAAAATTATCAACTTATATGGACATTTTAAAACTTAACACGTAATAGATCGTACTATGTAAATATTGAAGCGAATAAATGTAAATTTCAATAAAATTATTGCCGAAGAAAAACAAACAATGGCTTCACTATTTACACGAACATTATTGTTAAAATTTAAAAATTAACAATGTCGGCAAACACAATAAAATTCAAATTATTTAACAAACTTTCGGCAAACTTTTATGGCTACCTTAAAATTTAAGATTTTATTGTGCATATTTTATTTACGACCGTACCTTAAAACTGTGGCCACCGTTGTTATATCAACATTTTTGAAAATATTGTTGATACCACACTCATCGGCACCAGCATAACAATTTGCAGCGGATACTTCACTATCACTATCATCTGGCAATTTGGATTGTTGATCGGTGTATTTTAAAGTTTTTTCACTAATTATGGATTCTTTTGAAGCTTTCTTTGTTAGACTTTCTTTCATAAAATTCATGTATTTAGGTAATCTGTGTGTTGTATCTTGGCCATCGTTTTCGCTGTTTTTCTTCGAAGAAGAAGGTTCGATTGTAGAAGGCGAATTGTTTCTTTTTTCAGGGCGATTTGCAGCACTATTAAGTTTTTTTCTACGTCTGTTAGTTTCTGCACTTTTAAGTTTAGTTGTATTGCCAGTCGCTTTTTTATCGTTTTGGAGTTCCTCATGAGTGGTAATTTTGGAATCATTTTTATCGTCGACTTGGGTATCGTACATAGCCTTCCAAGTGCTCTGCATCGGCATTTGTAATACGTTTCGCCTAATGTGGGTTACTAAATGTGTTAAGCCTTTAGATTTAGTTTCTAAATGTAGGGGAATCGTTGCCGCTTTAAATGGTTGGGTCAAATGAAACGAATCGCAACTAAAAAAAGAGAAAAACTAAAAAGATTTCAATCAATTTAAAATAATTAATTTCAAACCTGTACAGTAGAATCTGGCCATTTAAAGTATTAATAAATTTTTGAATATGGGGTTTATCAAAAATTTGTGTTAACTTCTGAGGATCGTTGGATATTTCCAAAAGTTGGTTCATTTTGTCAGGATTTGTGTTTTGTAAAGCAGACATCACTGTATGTACAAGTTGATTAATTTTATCGTTAATAATAACTCGTTCTGCCAATCTACCATCTCTGATAACAATGTCTGAGCCGTCTATTTGGTTTCCAGATTTGACATCTGTAAGAACATTTATTATTATTTTAATTTTCTATCACAACATTCTTGTAGTAATGAGCACGCCTTGTTAAGTTGCTTGTTTTCAGAATCCTATTGTCTAATCTTAACGAGATAATTATTGTTCATGTTAAGTACCAAAACAACTTAAATAAAGAAGTGTATATTTTTATGTTAATAATAATATAAATTTATTAAATAATTTAAAAAGTGCCATTTTTGAATCAGGCACGTAGTTAGTTGGATTAGATAGAACACGGTTCGTTTCTCTGGTAAATAATGTTTAAATACAATAAGATTTTATCATCGTTTTTTACGCCTCATTTCTTTATTATATAGTAAGAAACTTCTTTTACTGTTAAACGTTAAACATAAACGTGCTGGAATGAATTTACTTATATAAATATATGCATGATACTCCGGAAAATGTGAAAATGTAAATTACTTATTTTACCTAGTTTTTAAATTTTAACTACGGTACTCGTACAATATATATTTTTAAGTAATAATTACTTGAACGTTGCTAGGTAAATATAGCAAAGCTACTTCTAACACTTAATTTAATAATTAACTTATGTAGATTAAACCGAGAACCACTCTTTACAGGATGAAGTTATTTTAATTTTAGATTCACAGTTCCAAACATATTTTTAACTAAATTTGATATTTGATTTGAAATTGCAAGTTGATTTCTGATTGAATTCTTGGGAGTGGCATGCTGTTGCGAGAGTTTTGGATTCGATAGGAAATTACATCGTGATAAGCGTGTTTTTGAATTTGTAACAATTCTTCGCAACTTTAAGAACAATCGGTTTTATTTTGAAGATTTAGGTTCACTGGGAATATTTATGAATAAGAAATTTTTAGTCGTAATTAATTGCCGACTAAAAACAGAAGGGTAGTTATATTATTGGAATATTTTCAATTAGTGTCAAGTCAAAGCAAGGTAGACACAGTTTGTATTGGCGCAGCGAAAAACTTCGCTACCGCTAAGTACAGCTTCTATTGCATAGGAACTTTCACATGTTAAGTGCAACTATTTAGCAAAAGTACCCAAATTAAAGGCAACTTTGGTGACTTAAAAAAAAGCATTCTTATCATGTGGCACAGTTTTTCTACATTACAAGTTGTTTGTATTGTGTATTGAGCATTTAAATTTTACTCTCGCGTCAAAATATCTCGGCGCAATGTTGAGTTGTCCTAGCGTCAAAATGTCCGGCGTCTAAGTGTTGTCGTATCAAAAAATACTCCATTTCTAAAATTGTTCTAGGAGAAATTTACAGAAAATCATACCATACATAATAATAATTTTAAAATTATTTACCTGGTTAAATTAAATAGATAGTGTAATATTATATCCTATAAATTACCATGCAGGGTTTCAAATTTAAATTTCAAATAGTTACATTTTATCACAGTAACACTTTCATACATTAATAGCTTTCGTTCTAGCAAAATTATTTTCAACTAAAGGTATTAAATCTTTCACTTACTACATACTTCTAAATTTCACTTCAAAACTTTTTAGAGTAAATCACAACATTTTTATCTATCAATGATAAAACAGCTTAGGTTCAAAATTTGACATCTTTTTCTCATTCTAACATTTACCAATAATACTTCAGACCTCTCGCGTATCAAATATCAGAATTAAACGTATTTCATACCAGAATTTACAACAATAATATTTGTGAACGCCTGTAAGTTTATACAGTGGACGCCGCTTAATGTGATCACATTGGGACTCGGAGGTTTCGATAACAATAACCGATTGATAACGTGACACTGTTTAATTGCAGTTTTGCATTCCGTTGGCTAATTTTTGGCAACTTATCTAAAAATTTTATAAAATATTTTTATGTCGCTTATGAAATTTTAAAATAGAACTGAATTAAATTGTACATGATCAGCGTACTAGCAACTTTCTGCTATATAATACACCTGAGGGAGTAAGATCTGAGTAATGAATATGTCTGGGTGGTTCTCCGGTTTGCGAACAAAATTTAAAAAAAAATTGTTGTAAACTGCAAACTAACTCTATTTTTAGGTGGAGAAAATAATCTGAAGAAAAATAATCGATAACATAAACCGAATTTTTGATTATTTTTATTATTTTTTTTTATTATTTTTATTTTCACGTATAGTCATATTCGTTCGGTCCGTTCTTCGCGAAAGTGATAATAATACCCGATTGATAACATTAACCGTGATTTCAATTGCATTTTGATCAAATTAAGGTATGCTTAGAAGAATATACCAGAACTAAACTAGTAACGGCAGCGTCCTCCCTTCATCGGCTCTACAGAGAGCTGTTTGCTTGGCTACAATAGGAGGGATGCGAACGGCATTCACTGCAGCCTCTACCTCCCTCCGCTGGATCTCCATGTGGGGAAACAGCCGGTAAGAGCTGCTCTTAAGATGCAGGCATGGGGCCTTTGGACTTATAGACTGGGAACTAGTGGGCATATGGGGATTCTGGAGAGTTGCTTGAAAGAGCTGCTCTTTCTGGGTCTCGGTGCCGACAGGATATCTTCTAAATATGTATGTGACAGGAGATTTAAAATTCTGCTGAATATGTCTGTACATGGATGGTTTCAAAAATAATACAAGCTCAGGTGCGGGGTATGTTATAACCAAGTAACTACGTCTATTCGATATTACATTTAACTCTGTCCACATCTCTTATTTATGACTGTGCCCGGTTCAGCTTAGGCAACACACATAATACTTAAGTCGCAAAAATTTTGTTATTGTAAAACCGTCTAACTACAAAGCAATTTCATTGGTTAACATTTAGAGGTCGTCGTTTTAGTACACATTCCAATATTTTTCTTAAAAAAAACGTACTATAGCTCAGAAACTATCAAATTTTTGTGTTTAGTAGCAACAAATATGATGTTTTTAATAGGACATATTAGATAATTAATATATCATTAAGGTGGCAAATTTACATGTTATTTGGCTATAATAGAAAGCATTAATTAATTGAATTAAAATAATAAATAAGAAAATTTTATAGGTTATTATTCAAAGCTTTATGAAATAAAACGAAATAGCAAATAAAAACAATGATTATCTAAATAATAAAATAAAACATGTAACATTTGACAATTACAGAATTAATTTATATAATGTATTGCTAATTTTGTTACATGTCATTAAAATAATAATTGCAATCATATAATATAATCTGAAATCTTAATATTTAGTGGTAATTCTAAACACGAAAGACAAATGTTTACGATCTTCCTAAGATGTCACTAGATGGCGAATAAATTGAGAATTTTTAAGTTATATAAAAGTGCAATTTTTAAAATGTTGTATCTATTAACTATTAAAGTGAGAAGTTTCTGTATTACAAATATTATACCTGTGACAGAAAGTTTTGATTTTAAACATTATATTTTATTTTTAAATAAATCTATCGATAAGCATCGATATAGAAACATCTATTGGGCGCCATTCAATACATTTAAAAATTTCACACCTTGGTTTTAAATATTATTTATACCAAAACGTTTTTACAGTGTAAGTAACATAAGTTGAGAATATTATTTGGTGAAAATACTTTTTACCATTCCGTAACATGGCTTGGAATCAAATGGACCTTGATTGGGATCGGTTGCGCAGAGTATGTTGTATGTTAACTCTGTTCTGCACCGAATGTGCATACTTTGCAAAGTTTCTGCGCCGAATAATTTCACGCCGAAACGAATGGTAGTGAAATCAATAAATAAGATTTTTGGGGTTATAAGAAATACAAAAACCACAACAAGCTTTTGGATTCTTCCTCGAACCTGGTAACAATGCAACTACTTTCTATGTGCACAATTTTTTGTAACAATTCTATAATTTAATAAATTATTATTTTTTGATTTATTTGTTTATATAAATTAAGATAAATTAATAGCCATTTTATACAAAAATCTTGAAGATACGTAAAATTTTCAGGACAACAATTTTCATAGTTGCAATTCTTTATCAATTTGTAATCGGGTAAAAAAAATTTTAAAATCGACATTTTTCTAACTCCTAAAGATTACCTTCTACTTTTTTAAATTTTAGTCAAAAAATTTAGTTTAAAGTTCTTTAATGAAATTATACCAATTTTTCTATAAATTGCTATATTGGGTAATCTTCTAGACTTAATTGTGAGTCCCATGATAAAAAATAATGAGTAAAAGTTCTCGAACAGAATTCATTTGCAGTTTCATTTCAAATCATTTGTTTTATTTTAACCATTGAAAATGAGAAGATTCAAATCGGCGCAATTTATACTATTTTTACATAAAATATTTTTACTTCTACGAGTCGTAAAATAATAACCCAAAATACCCAAAAATAATCATCGAAATTGATGGCTTACAAATGTTAATCCATAAACTCATAATATCGAAATTAGAAACCATAGGAATAACATTGCTTCGAGTGTCAATTGGCTTAAAAAATAGTATTTTTTGTTAAAATAAAAGATCTAGTTGAAGTTGATAATGGAATATAAATTTAAAAATTTCACATTTATATCATCTTTTTGACTAAGCTAAATCAAAATAATGTAAGGTATTCAAGAGGAAATACAAATAAGAGCTATTTAAATGATCAATCCATGCTCATTGTTTATAATGAATAAAGGAAATTAAAATTTTAAACACTTAATATATTATCAGATTACTTTTTGTTAGCTAGTCTTGAGAGTTGAACCCACATAATATAAAAAAATAGTTTATCTGTAACTTGAATTGAATTGCATTATAATTTTAACTAACCTAAAATATATCTTGGCAACAGTTTCGTAAGACTTTCATCTTGATACTTTTTCTTTGATCGTTCGATTAGTCTTTCCAGAGGTGATTGTTCCCTTGCTAAAAAACTAAGAGCTTTGTCATTTTTCGTGGGTGGCTTTAGAGTTTCCGTCTTATGAGCACTTAAGAGGTGAAGACATAGTACTTTTTCAATATCCACTTGTCCATCAGTAAATAATAGATTATGAATATGCTATTTGCAATTTTAAATAATTATTTATAACGCTTAACAATAAAACCGCTAAAGCCTATACCTCAAAATCTATAGAGGATGAAATTGATTGCACTTGAGGTATTCTGCATTCGCCATTTCTTCGGTAACAAAAGCCAGGAGTATGGGTTTCATACATTTTTACAAATGCAGCCTAAAAAGTAAAAATAAATATTAATAAATTAGCGCAAGAATGCAGTCAATATTTTTACAACTAATTAATGTACTTGCTTTGTAAGTTGTTTTAGTGTATCAAATTAAATTATGAAAATGCCAGTTAACGAAGCTTTCATGCGTTTTCAAGAAGATGGACAACTCGTAATCTGATGTCGGATCTAAAGTTTTTAAAACATGTTTGGTGTTTTATTATGATGTTGGATTATAAAATTTATGGTAGTTTTCTCGTAGTCTCTTTTAATTACGAATCTCTTAAAAACTGACCGAGTTTAATTCAACTATCAATGTTTTTTGCATACAGAATTTGTATTACGATGGTTTACGGTTAAATATCATAACTTAAAATAGTCTAGACATCTTATTTTCGGTATGAATATTCTACAATTTTTATTAAATTTTTTGTCTTTTTAAATTTTTCAATAGTTTTTTCAAATTAACTGATTTAGAAATTGCTTAATGTCTGGAATTTTTTAACTTTTAAATACATCATTCCTAATACCTCTTTAATACTTTAATACTACAAGACAGGGTGTTTTACAGGCGTCACTAAAATTAATCCCAAGAGGAAGAAAACGAACAATTCAAGTTAAAAATTACAAATTATTATCATCATTTTTGGCGCCTAACAACTTCCATGTGGAACGACTCGGAAGTAAGGCGCCTAAAGATGTCATTCATGTAAAATTATTTTTGATACTTAAAGTTAAAAGGACCAGCTTTCATATTTTTGCCAAAAAATAGCCATTCTTTTTATACTTTTTTATAAATTAGCATTACATTGGAATATGAAAAACTAAGCAAAAAAATCTTTTTTACTTATGCATATTTTAGCTTCGATAACAATAAAACAGATCTGAAACTAATAAAACTTACAAATTTAAATTTAAAAGTGCTGACTACTAACTACTAGTTTAATCCTAATAAGTTTTCATTTGTGACATCATTTTTCTTGATCCTATTGAAACAAGCTTTCTGCAATGTTAATGACCCCCCAAATTCAAGCATATTTTTAGTTTAGCCCCCGCAAATATCTAAAGGAACGAATTGTCAAGGTCACATTAGTCGGTGTTTTTTAACTTTTTTCCTGACATTAATTATTTTCTTATAATTTAAGCCGTCAAAATTAATGTTAGGTGTAAAATATTATGAACTTTCCTCTTAAATTTTTACTGCATCACAAATTTTACTAAAACTTATTATATTAGTTTTTTTTTAATTTTAGCATAAGATTGTTAATTGCCACGTGCTTTTAGATAAATTTTATTTTATACTTACATCAAGAGTTTGATCAATACTTGGTTTGCTATATTTTGCTACAAATCGTTGCTTAAGGGTATTGTGCATTCTCATTTCGGCTTTTTCTTCTTGTTTAATTCTATAAAGCTGAGAATTTAATTGCGATTTTCCAATTCGATACCGAATCCCTGCAGCTCCATCTAAATTCATTTTAAGTGTTTTAGTTTTTTTACATATTCAATTTATTTAAAATATGGACTGAGTAAGTTTTCGAATGTCACATAGACAGCTGTACTATTTTAAACTTGATATGACAGTGATTCTAAAACTTTTTCCATAACTTTCCAATAATACGAGGTTGGCTAGAAATAAACAATTTTTTTCTTTTTCCTTTCAATATGCATAGTATCCAAAGCATTTTAGGTGAAAAGTTATCCAAACCTAGAAAATATATTATATGTTGGAAAACTGTCTTAAATGATCCTCAAGAATTGTATACAACATATTAAAACTCCCAAAACCCCTACTGTCAGCATGGTTGTATTTTTATAGCAATAAAGTCGTAAGTCACACTTATATTAAAATAAGTTTGGTAAAACTCAACCAAATATATTGTAAATTGAAAATTAGCTTAATATCTGAGGCTTACTGAATAATAAAATTTGTCCAAATTGATCAAAAACTGATTAAGATAATGATTTTTTTAAGAATAAATTATTTTTTAACAATTGTTAATTTAGTTACTTTATTGTTACAAGTAAATTTAAATAAAATGTTGTACACTACTCATAAAAAAAGGTAACTGAAAAATGTTGCGCACTTGCTCTTGCTTAAATCAGTCTACTTGTTTTTATAATGATATACAGTTTTTCCAACTATCGATATTATTATTTCTATTTTCAAGCTCTACTTAAACTTATTATTTTTTATCATCTTGACTTTCGAAATAATAGTCTGGAAGAAAATTGCTTAAACAAAAATGCGCTGTTGACAATTTTTTTAGATTTTGCAAGATCAAACCGTCTTAAATTAATAATTACAAATTTGTGTTAAATTATTAAAAGTTAGATTTTGTAAACACAATTTTTGATTAACTGATTCATTAAAAAAGGGCAGTATTAATAATTGAAAATTAATTTTGAGGGAAATAAAATTAAATCAAATTCTCGGGGAGAGATTAAGCTCCGAGCTTTTATACTCGGTGCTCATAATTGTGAAAAAGTTTTTATGGGTAATTTATTAAATACATCTGATTCTTGTTTTGTTCAAGTCATAAAATCATAAAATAAATGCCCGTTAAATTTTCCCCATGGGGTACTCGTACAATTGGAACAATTTGGAATATTTTATACAATACAAAATTATTTATAGTTTCAATTAAATAACAGAATTACTCGTAATTTCATTAATTCGGTGAATTCAAGGCCGTATTTAAGGGGGGCGTATTTAGGTGTTACAACCTTCCCTGAAATTATTTATCACTTAATAAAGTACTGAAAGTTCGACTGCAATCGTAAAAAAAATCAGAAAAAACTAAAACAATTTTTACAACTATAACAAAAACATTAAACTTGAAGTGGTTAAATAAAAATTAAAATTAAAGAGATATTTCTAATACATTAAATCCCAAGTTAAAAAATCGGAAATTTGTATTATAATCCGGTGATTACACCTACTAAATTGCAAAAATATCAAAACCGTACATGAAGAATATAAAAATGCCCTAAATATTTACAGTACTGTGTAAAAGTCTGCAACCACTTAATTAATTGTTAGTTATTACTCCTATTCATTAATTTTCGATTTTTTGAAAAATAATTATATTGAAATCAATAAAATAGGTATTTTATCTTAATTTTTACTATTATGGTAAAAATTTTAAATTGCATCAATTGTCTGAACCAAAAATTTTAAAGGGAACATAAATTTTATGACCATGGGCAGCATAGCTTAAAATAACACTTCCGCAATAAATTAGAGTAGGCATTGTAAACTCATAAATTGTTTTATATTTTGTACATTTGCTTAAGATTTGTAAAATTTTCTTTCAATCTAATTTAGTTCTTCGTTTTGACAACATTATTTTACTATCGCCATCGGTAAAATAAGAATTAATTAAGAAATTAAAAAATTTTATTTACAAACGGTTTTTTACATGAGAGTTTAAAATTAAAATATGAATAAGTTTAAACTTATTAAAAATATCGTAGTAAACAAAACTTTTAAAATGGTATAAACAAAATTTTATCTCTGATAAGCCCCCCCCCCCAGAAGTCAACCTGTATTCAAAATTTGTCGCTTTTTCGACAAATTATTTTCAACCATTAAATAGAGTTCATAAAAATCGAAATTTTTTCTGAAGATCGAACTCAAATAAAGAAAAATCGCGCAAAAAATAATTATATTAATTAAATATAAACAATTTTTTCACAAATTTTCAATTTTTTAGCGGCAACTTTCGACAAAATACTTGCACCAAATTATACTCAAAAAATCAGGAGAGCAAAATATAGGCGTCTGTCGTTTCCGTCATCTTCGCAAAAAAAACCTCCCTCTACTCACTTTTCTCCAAACGTTACATTTCAAAAATTAATATAACAAAATTTAAATTTAGAAAAACTTCTTTTGTATTTTAATAAATTAGCTATTTATTTTGTAATTTTTTTAAAACCCTCCCCCGAAAATTTAGTCTAAATACGGCCCTGGGTGAATTATACAGCGTTCTTCCTTTTTTGAACTTATTTTAATTTAATTTTTTTTTTATTGAAGGCGTATTTTGGTTTTCTTAAAGCATGTTTTGGAACTAATAATTAAGTTTTTATAGGTCTACACAAAATGCCTGACATGTACACCTAGTAAAATGGACCCCGTACAAGCCTACAGAAAGAAATGGCAAATTTTCAAGATGTCAGCATTTAATAATGCTTGGTTAATAAAACTAATTGAATGAGAGCCAATAAAACATTATGAGAGATTATCGATCATCTGTGATATAGAAAGTATTATATCAAGTAGTGAATCTTAATTTACTGCTTATCAAATGTTGAGTTTCCGATTGAGAAATTAAATCAATGCCGGGTATAAATATCAGAAAATATAATTATTCAAAAACTAACGAATTAAAAAAATTCAGCTTTTTTTAAATAATAAAATTAGAATATATCGAGCTTAAAACCCATAAAATATAAATTATGAATGAATTCACATTGGATTTTATGTTTTAGGTAGTATATAATATAATGTGTTTCAGGTGGTTTAATTTAAGATTTCGATATATTACTTCACTTTATGGTATATACTTTGAAAAATAATGCATAAGGAAGTATAATATGTTTACCTATATCGAATTAATTATAAACGTCTCAACCAGATCGGTGTAATTTGACGCAATTGTTAACTTTCTTCGCTTCTTGTCATAAAATCTTCTGCGTGTAAATTTGGCAATAAAATAAAATTAATATTAAAGTTTTTCTTTCGGTACCTGTTTCGATGTTTTTATTGCAAGTGTCCTATAAAATTTATTTTTAATTACCGTATAATTGTTTGAAAGTGTACATGCATACACGCTTACTTATTGAAAAAAGGACGTATTGATCTGTATAAATTAACGCGTGAAATTAATAGGTATAACTCAACAGGCCATGAAGACCTAAGGCTTGTTGCATTACACTTCTCTATACTATCCTTTTGTGCTTCCTTTCTCCATTCGCGAACATCTAACAATTTCAAAACCGCTTCCACCGCATCTAGCCACCTGTTCTTTAGATGTCATTTCTTTCTTTATTCCATTGACTTTCTTATGGTTTTGATCTTTTGAAGTCAAAGGACATGTCCTAGCTATTTAATTCTCTGTGATCGCTCCACATGTTTTATTAGTGATCCATCAAACAACTTGTAAATCTCTTCGTTAGTTCTTTTTTTCAACTTTTCCTCTACTCTCTTTACTCCGTACATCATTCTTAGAACTTCTCGTTCCTATACGTTTTTTATCCTTTCCACTTTTTGTACATATTTCGCTACCATAAATTACCGCTAATCGGATAACAACTTTATATAATTTCAGTTTGATCTTGAATTACTAGTTTTTGTTTCTTATTATATCTATTAGTATTAGGATACCTATACTTCTGTTTCCAACAACTGTCATTCTAGTGTTTATTTCTTTACTACACAAATTTATAATTTCCAGTCACTATCGTTCACGTTATCGTCCAGCAGAGATGTTGTCAGGCTTAAATCGACATGCTATGAAGCGGGAGAGCGCAGTTCGATGCCTGGTCGTGCCAATTGCACTGTTCTGATCTAAAGCCCCAGTTTGATCTAAGAACTATGTATCTCGCAAGGTTAGCACCCTATCCTCAAAGAACCATGAATGCTTAGTATAAATTTGGCATATCATATGGTTAAAAAAGAGAACGTAGTCCTAGATTAAGAAGAAGAAAGCTATCATTAATAAAAAAAAACTGGTTAATTTTTTCCAAATCTAGTATTTTAGAAATTACCTCTAAATGTAATATTGCATTTTTTAGCTTCTTGCATGATCTCGCTAATGTAGTGTAGAGTGTTCTATCGCGTAGGATATTGCTTCTTCTCATTATCTATTCTACTGCTATTTAATATGAAAAACATTGCCGATAATGAATCCCCCTGCCGTAACCCCTTAGTAACTTTAAATATTTATAGGCGTTTAAGAGTAATTTTCATCAATCTTATCGGTTCCTAGTATCTCCAAATCTTCTGTTATCGGAGATAACTTTTCTCTATCAATAGAATCGTAAGTCTGTTTAAAATCAACAAATACCGTATTGGGATGTTAAATTGATAGCACTTCCCTTGCACCTGCCAAAGATTAAATATCTAGTCTACCATCGATCGATTAGGTCTAAAACCACCTTGATATTTTCATATTTTTTTCTACTTATTTTGCATTAAAAACAAAACAATTTACTAAATCTTATAGACAATTTTAAGAGCTCTACGTCTTCCCTTTCTATCCATACACAAGTTTCACAAGTTTCACAAGTTTTTAAATTTGTTTTAACAAGAACTTGATAAATTAATTTAAAAATTAAAGAGCATTATTATGTATTGTTGTATAACAACTTAAAAGTTTCACAAATAAATGTTTGTTTTGGTCCATCTAGTCAACTGCTGCGGGTCGGAAAGTAAAGAAGCTGCCCATACATATTGTCGTATTTTGAAACCGTGAAAACATTATTTTATATATTTTGTAAATCATTTAAAGATTGTTTAGTTTTAATTTGTAAATTTGTAACATATAACAGAAAACTATTTGTTTATTGTTGTAAATAAAATTAGGTTGGCAACAAAAGAAGTGAGAGAATGGTTTCACATTTTAGCGTGCTTTGGAACGCTCGCACAAATTTGATTATAGTTCGATTATTTAATGATTTTTCATGATTAAAGTGAGTTTGATTTTAAAAAAATTGTTTTAATTGAGTGAAGTGTTAATTGATGAACAATTTTAAAAAAATTCGATGTTTTTGGGTAATTGTGAAATATTAACAGCAAATTTGTTTAACCGGGCGGCCAATTGTGAACGCATGTGCAAGTAACGATACCACACGAGGTAAAAGGTTAACATTACCATTAACATATATTAACCATAATTGAAATTAAATGAAAAATTTAATTAATACAAAAAATTATATTTTAAAATTATAATTTGAAATTTTGAAGAAGAGTCTCTTTCTCAATTAAAGATCGATGCGCTCCAGCGAAGATTTTTTTGAATTAGATAAACTTTTTACAGTACAATTGCAATACAATATAACCTTTAATAAAGCCTTGGAAATCCTTAGGGGTTGATAAACTAAAAAAGAAATTTTGTTGATTATTACCTTTTTCTTTGGAAACATTTGATTTTAAAATTAAACTTAACTTTTATTTTGAATTTTTGATTATTTCACCTGCGTGAAATAAAAACAGAATACACTTCGTTGACGAGATCATCTCACGATTGTTAAGGTTAGCCGGGGCTTATAACAAAAACGTTTGTAAATTTACTAAATTTTATTATATAATCAAATTAGAGCACAATTTTTTTATTCTTAAATATTTAGATTTCAAATCAAAGTTTATAGAACTAAATGTAATAATTATAACTATTTTTGCTGATGATTATTTTTAGTATTTAGAAATTCGTATAAAATTAAACATTAAATTGATTTATTTAAAAGAAAAATAGTCTAGTAAGACGCAAGACAAAATTTTTATATAATATGTCTTTGGTTGAAATAAAATAAAAATATGAAATTTAATGCGATGAAAAAAAATAAAGATGTAAGAATTCAAGAATAAAGCAATTCATGTTTGTGAACAGTGAACTTTTGACCAATTGTTTTGTGTGTAGTTAAGGTTATGTGAGTGTTATATAAATCTTCTGCATTCAACATGCGATTAAAAATTAAACAAAGAAATTGTAACTACCCATCCATTTATAATAGTGTGTAATAGACAATAATCATCTAATAATGAGTTAATTATTTATTAAATAAAATTGCATGCAATGATTTGTATTACGATAAAAGAATAAAAGTTTAAACAATGGTGAGATAAACATATCATGAGAATTTTACCAATGTCTATACTTTACAAACTTAACTCTGTGCAAAAAACTTAACGAGTATGTAGTTTATTCATGTAACTAAAATGAAGTTTACAATTGAAAAGCAAAAATGCACCAGTAAATATAATATGAGATAGATAAAGCTATGTAGTATAACTAGTAGGTAATCGGTTTATTTCGCAAAAATATCTCATTAGTTTAATGTTGTAGTTTGTTTTAAGTTTTTATGTAACAAAATTAATGTCAGCTTTTTGTTTCAGTTTTGCCGTAGGCAGTGGCAGCTCGTGGCTTTTTCATTTGATAGAACTTATGGAAAACCATAGTAAGAGTATAATCCCACTTAACTATTTTTTTAAATAAAAAAAAAAAAATTAACTGGAATGATACTAAATATTTATAGGTATACCAAAGCGCACGATTCATAAAAAAGGCTGACACTCAACTACGTAATTTAAGAACTACGTTGGATACATGGGCGTTTTCTTTACGCACTAGGTATATGTATTGTAAATATATTTTTCCGGGGAATTCAGATCATGCATTGCGGGTTAATCTGTGTCTGATAATAAGAAATCTCTTTGGAGTATTTTCGAAACCACTAGTAATTTAATAAAACTTTGCGATTTATGACTAAACCATCTGCATATATTATGTTCTAGGTGGACGGCGCTCACGGTATTTTTTGAATATGTATTGTGGATGAAAGAAGTAGCTATGTTCCGATAGATCCACGATCAAAAATCCACGTTTTACTTTTTTGAAAAAAAAATACCTTCTTTGCTTTCTCTGACAAGCCGCTGCTGGTTATAGACCACAAACAGTATCCATATAAATCTAGTTTTAATAGAAGTTGATTACCAACCTGGCATAAGCAAGTTGATTGCTTGAAAAGTAAAAGTGGGAAACATTGTACGAATTTCCGTCAACATCCAATTCTAGAATTAAAATCATGACAATAATGTGTTACTTGCTCCGTCATCTTACAATTTTTTTTTGTATTCATGTAATACTTGTAGGTAGTACATAGTGTGCATGTTAATCAAAAAGGAGGGAAACATTTAAATACCTAATTTTACAGAAATTGCTATCAAATTTTTTTGTAAATTCAACGGAAAATGTTATTTGACCATAAAAACAAACATTCGTTCAATTCGAATACTAAGTAATCTGCAGCAATAAAAATTTTACAGGTTATTATCCAAACTTTATGAAAACATTGTGAAAATAACACCAAATAACAACAATAATTATCTGAATAATAAAATAAATAAAGTGACGACGAATTGGCGAAGTTACTATTACATAAATTATTTGACGATTTTAGAATTAATATACTGTAATGTTTTTTTTATTAGTTTACTAATTTCCCAAGCATTTCTAAATGCTCCTGACTAGACTTCAATTGCGGGAGTTAAGACAGTCGTATCTCAGGGTGGGTTTTCTTCAAAATTATAACCAATTCTATTTACCAAAATTCTTCTTTACCAAAACTTTAAAATTGCAATAACTTCACAATTAAAAATTTTATCTCGTTTCCAATATTGAATCTTCACTATTATAACTTATCACCCAAACGCGGTATTTTCTAATGCACACGTTGGTTATACAAATTTTAATTTTAAATCTCTATCTAAATGTAATTTAAATCAATAGCTTTTGTAATAAAATAAAACCATTTATCCAAAATTTATTCATCAACTTTAATAAAAAATAATTTTAACTCACTACTAAAATACAATTTCTTCGTATCGTCAAATCCGATCAAAATAAATTTGATCAATTAAAAATCTAAAATGGTTTACAATTTCAAACGCAATCATTATATCTCATCAAAAACGATCTTAAAAATATCAATCAAAAAACTTACAAAGCCAAAATACGCACAACTGGCTCGTGCAGTCCTTCTTGGCAAATAGTCTTTATCTCCCCTTCTTGGTTCTCCACCTTCCACTTTTTTTCTATTTACCAAATCAAATTACAATTTACAAAATTAATAATAAAGAGTACAGGGTGGGTCCAAATCGTTTTGAACCACGACAGTACATAATGGGTTGCTGATTTTACCACATGTTATTAAAAGGATAATTGCAATCATATAAGTATATCAGCTAAAATCTGAATATTTAATGTAGTTATAAGCAAGAAGAACGAATGGATGTGATCTTCCTGAGATTTCATGTTAATGTAACTAAAAAAATTTGTCACTACATGGTGAGTAAAACGGTAATTTTTAATTTAATAAAAATGTGAACTAGAATTTTGAGAAGCTCCTGTATTATAAATATTATTCCTATGATAGAAAAAAGAAAGTTTTAATTGTGAACTTTTTATTTTACTTTTTAATTAAAAATTGAAATAAAATTGAAAGTAGTGCAAGAAAATGATAAAATTGTTAATAGATCATTCATTAAATGCAATGAGAAATCAAATATATCAATTGAAGCAAAAAAAAGTGAAGCAAAATGTAAATACGAGTATAAAAATTACGCTCAAAATTACTTTTTAGTAGTTTGTCACACAAGCTACTTTTGATGAACATAAAACGTTACCCGAGACATCTATCGAATGTCATTCAATATTTTTGAAAACTTTGTTACCTTAAGAAGATTTTATCTTTATCTTTAATTTTAAAAAAGGTTTTGAAATAATATTTTGCATTTCTAGAAAAGTGCAAACTTTGATTATATGAGTTTAGTAAAGCAGCATTCACATAAGGGATTGTATTTGGATTTGCATTTGGGTGGTAGAATTATTACACAGATTGTTACAAACGATTCACATAAACTTAAGAGTTGGTGTAAGATAGTAACATTTTGTTGCAAGAAAAACAACTTTATGTTAAATAATATTGTCGTCATCTTTAGAGAGCCATGGTACAACCACAATAAACTATTGATTTTAAAAATCGTCTAAAATGAAACGGTCATTAGCCTAGTTTGTTAGCTGAATAACTGCTGACATTAAGGTACTTGGTTCGAATCCGGGAAGAGTCTAAATTTTCTTATGGTCGTCTCCGTTGCTTCGGAGAGCACGTAAAGCCGGCGGTCCCTCTGGCAAATGACTTGCCTTCATCAACAACAAAAACCAGAGTTACTGGCACATCTGAGATAAGCCTAGTAAGCTACCTTGCATGTAAAACAATAAATATGCTCATAGCACTAATAGTAACTTCGAAACATCACCGAGGTTGCTGTTAAGTAAAAACAGGTCGCAGACCTAATTAAAGAAAGAAGAAGTCTAAAATGAATTAATTATTACGAAACCAAAACAGAATTATTAGGTTATACTATTACAAATTCAGTTATGTGACAGTCACAATCACCGCCCTTCGACGCCGCTGATTGGCGCTTGTAAGAATTCTTGCACGGTGTATTGTAAAAGTTAAAAGTATGTTAACTTTTGCACAGACTCTTCCACCGATTCATACACCGTGTAAGAAATAAAGCCTATCTGAACACTTCCACCTAATTTCTAACTCTTATTAGTTGTACTATCCAAATACCATCCCTTATGTGAATGCTGCTTAAGAGTTTCAATATTTATTATAAAATTTTTGCTGAAAACAAGTAAGAAAGCAAATTTTAAAATAAATTTAAAATATTTAAATAAAATCAAAAATTTTTTATTTTTTTTTAATTTTATTTTTGGAGTGAGTTACATCAACCACCCGTTAAAAAGTTAAATTTTCAAATTGTTTAAACTCTTATTGGGCTTTCTTATAATCACAGTTTTGGAATCCACAGTATGTTAATGCCTTCCGAGAGCTAGGAAATTTTGTGAAGTTTATAATATTGGAACCCAAAATTTCAGCTCTGTAATTCAATCAGTAAAAACACCAATTCACTACTGTAATTCTCTTAATCATAAAATAAGCAATACCTTATTTTTAGTGTCTTTAAAAGTTTTGGTGTACAGGTGTATGAAATCTTAATGAAATTTTCATAAAATATTTAGCATTTATTGTAATTTTTTGAGTATTGTGAAATTTTAGAGTACACAATGTTTCACGTTGATTTACTCTAGATTATATCGGACAGGAAGGTGTTCCATGCCCTTCTGATTCTGACCGTCCTAATACCACTTTAAGATTTCATTCAAAATGTATAATTTGATATCATAACATAATTTCAGATAACATAATTTGATACCATAACTTATTGTCATTTAATTGTCACTTCAAGTATCATATTTACGAAAGCAATTATTATACTTTAGGGCCGGAGACAGAATGGTGCCAAAATAACTGCTATTAGTGCCATGCATTGCCAGCGGAAATTTTTACCTTTCAAGGGAATTAAATATAATTTAATCAAAGCAATTGTGCTTTTTGTGCAGGCCCGGACTGGGACCTAAAACCGGCCCGGGCATTTTAGAAGTTGTCGGCCCCCTACTTCCCACAAAAACGCTACATGTACTCTTAACATATTTATTTTTTATAAAACGTGTAATGTCCAAAATTCATGAAAAAACATAGTTATTTTGTTTGGCTTTTGTTTTTTAGTTCTAATAGTGAAAGACATTCTTTATAAGTACTATTTTTTGACTTTGCCATTTTACAATACATCTAAAAAAATAAAAAACAAATGCACTCACAAAAATACTGATTTGAATTGCATGTAAAATGAAAAGAATTACATACTAACATGAAAAAAAATATTACAATGTCATCACCATTTTGTATTTTGTCGACAATTGGGCGACTTTATTATCATTATGTAGATATACATTTCTTTCTTTTAAACACGGGTGTCTTTATTTTATATTACGCACAAACAGTGGCGCAGCCAGGGTTTTGCTATGAGGGGGAGCCTAAAAGATGCGAGCAAAGCGAGCTATGCAGAAAGTGCGCGCCGCAGGTAAAATTTTTTCGGAAAAACGGGCGTGGTCATCTTATTTTTGAGTATACTTATTGTGGTACCACTGTTACCTACCTTAAATTGAAGTGAGAATTAAAGAACGGCATTTCCGAAATAACTCAGGGCGAAAGATTTATCATTGATTTTTGTTGCCAATCTTCTTGTTATAATATACCTTCCCTTATTTTCAATAAATAGCAGTCATTAAGATTAAGAATTGAAACTGATTGCTAATTATCCATAGTAAAGTTATTTTGTATTTGAAATTTCGGTAAATTCTAAAAATCCGTTCACCACGCTTCTACCTGCGCCCCCCTTGCGCTGGACCACCCCAGTTAGCCCTTAAGTATAACAAGGGCGGCATCTCAAAGTAGTGCTCATAGGCGACAATTTGGTAAATCCGTTCCTGGGAGCCCGAGGATGCCAGACCTAAATTAACTGGCTTGGCTGATTAGCTATTAACAAGAAACAAGTATCTACACTAAAAACAGTTGTTAAAAACTATTTGTTTTAAAAAATGTTTTATTGCACCTGTAAAAAAGCGACTATGGTCATTAAAAAAAAACAAATATTAAAATATTAAGTTTTAATTATTAAGTAAAGAATACATACTTTCATAGAAAAATAATATTTAAAAAACAATAAAAATGACAATAGCTAATTAAATATTCTAAGTTCAAACCTGTTATATGGTAATAAATTATTATCATTTTTATTGTTTTTTAAATATTATTTTTCTATGTAAGTATGTATTCTTTACTTAACAGTTAAAATTCAATATTTTAATATTTGTTTTTAGTGTAATAATGTTCACGTTACCGAGTATCTATAGAAAACATTGGGTGTTCACAGGACCAAGATGTTCATAAATTCGAATGTTCACTTTATCGAGCTTCTACTATTAAAAACTTGTATTTGAACGGTTTTTGTTATTTATAAATTTGTTGTGCTAAAATTTTAAGTTTTGTTAACCATTTTGATACTTTGTTATGTTACTTATATAAAATAGCATAATTTTTTTCGCGATATAATCAGCCACTGCGCACTGGTCAGACGACCCTTTGCCTGCACCGGCTCATCGGGCATTTACCCGATCTGCCTTATCGGGCCTGGTTTTGTGACTCGTGAAAATAAAAGATGTTTTTTTCTGAAAGCAATTATTTTACAATCGACGGAGCGGCATTAAAGTATGTATTTTACTGACTGGCGGCTCTTAACTCTTTGTTTAATAGCGTTTTTAGCTGTTAGTGGAATCTGTACTCAGTGCGTAATAATTACACTTTATTAATTTACTGCTATTGGTCAAATATAAACTGAGTGTGCACTAAGTACTGAGTGAATTTATAATTTCTTTATATTTTTAGCATATTGTTTTCTTTAAAATGCTACATTTTGAAAAGTAAAATTTTCATCATCATCTACAAGTTTTAGACTTTTAGTTTTATTGGTTTTCCTATCTTTTCCTAGGTACACCAGTATTATAAAAAATTTTAAATAATTAGAATTTTTTATTTGTCAAGTATTTTTTTGGTATATTATTTTTTGATAAATTAGTACTTACCTCTACTCCTAAAATAGAAGGGAATCGAAAAAAAAAATTATTACATGCTTTGTAAATGCACTTTATGTGGGTAACTGAGGACATGCTCACAAACAAGATTTCTGAAAACAAAAAATTGAACTGTAACAAAAGTACATATATAAAGAAAAGAGCTGTAAATTATGAATATAGTAGGAAGTAATAGAGTGATATTAGACTGATAAAAAAAGGTACGTTTATTATTATGTTAAAACAAACATTTTTTTTAAATACTATAATTTGCTACCATGCTATGGGGGAAGAGAGCTTTGACCAATAATAGCAAACGTAGCAATTATTATGGTCGGATGCCCAACGGGTCTTAGATACATACAAAGGAAATATAAGATATGTACAATGCTCAAAAATTGTCTCGGGTGCCAGTCTACAGTCAAAATTTATGATGAACCCTAATCTCAACTTTGGTTTGACTTGTAAACTTAATCTTGTAGAGATTGTACTAGTGAAGTCGTTTTGTATATACCTATAAAAGAATAGATTAAATATTTTGTACGATTTGGTTTTATACATTTTGATTTTAGATTGTACAGCAAAAAGTAAATAATTTATCTCTTTATTCATCTTTAGCTGAAATAAATAAACTTTATATGATTTTCAAAAATATAATTTTACTATTTAGAATGAATTAGTCTTTCAAGTCTAACAGATCTAGTTCTTATGTACGAAATCGCCATCGGAGGGTATGTAAATTTTACAATTTAAGAAATCTTGCGGGTAGTAGATAGTACTCTAGATATTTTGATTTACTGAATGGATGTACGTCCATAATCAAGTTGAGTTTTATTTTATTGAATTTTTATTGTAATGTGCAAAAAGTAAATTACTCGTCATAAGATAAGCCTGTAGTTAAATTATTTTTCTCAGCAAATAAACAATTTATTTAAATTATTACTACTTGTTAATTTGCAAGAAGCTATATACATGGATTAATAATATTATCTGCTTCAATAATAATAATTGTTAATTGTCTTCGCTTTTTCAAGAACTGACACCCTATAATTATGTTTCCATTTTAATCCCCACCTGTTATAAACATGAAGATTCTTTATTTTTCATAAGCTATTACAATATCTATCAAAGATAAGCATCTTAACCTTGCTCAAGGAATTTCTTACTTATAGCAAGTTCTTTGTCATTTTCTTTTAAATTAAATTTTATAAGTTAATAAAAGATCATTTTTAATGTGATCGTTAGCCGTCAGGAAAATATGACCAAAACAAAACTTGATTTAACTGCCCATCTAACTCTTAAATTGTATGCTCAAGTTTTATTAATTATTAGATGAATGTCTACGAGATTGTTTGCACTATTATTAAATATTATAAAGAAAATTGCTTTCGTTGCATTTTAATATGATGAAAATATAGAGCGTTTTTCAAGCACTGTCAAAACACCTTCCAATTTATCAATCAAACCACTTTCCTACCATTTCTTACACTGACAATATTTATTCACATAAAAAAATCTAAGTAATTCAAATTCATTTTATATTAAAAATTAATACTTAATTGTTATACAATTTGAATTTTTACAATATAATAATTTCTAAATTCACATTACAAAAAATTAAACACAGACAACGCTAATTTTTAAAATTCATCAGCAGGTTCACATAAAAACTAAAATTTAGGCATTGGAGCCACTAATATCTAAAATATATTTTTTTCCAGTCATCCCTTGCGAATTCAAGGCATTTGCCAGGGCCTCTTGATAATTATCGAACCTGATAAATTCTGCCGCTGGCCCATGCAACTCATCGCAGGTCATCATGGAGATTAGCTCATCAAGCATTTCCATTCTTTCTTCACTCTCGAAATTTTCTTTCGACCAACGCGTCATCCAAAATCCTCGAATTTGGGTATCTTTAAAAATTAAAGCTGATGTAGGAATTATTACCGGTTCTTTGGACATTCCTCCGTAGGTTACCATTGGACATCCATGCTGTAATTGTCGTGCGATTTCTAACGCATTTTTACCTCCAACACAATTTAACGCAAGACGTGGTTTTGCTAACTTATCACTTTTGAATATATCAGTTTTTCGCAACTCCTCTTCTGTTAAAACAACCGTAGCTCCCAATTCTGTTAAGTAATCTTTCAGCTGTGCAATATCTTTTCTATCTCGAACAATGTTCACAGTACTTAAACCCCAAACACGACAAATTTGAATTACATATTGTCCACAAGCAGAATTGGCTCCGTTTTGTATCACGGTGTCTCCAGGTTTTAAATTAACAAAATCTCGAAGCATCCTATACGCAGTGCACGGATTTACTGTTAAGGTTGCAGCTTCGATAACTCCTAATTTTTTGGGAATTTTAAAAGCCATATTTTGCGGGAAAATTGCATGCGTTCTCCAAGTTCCAAAATTACTGGTAAGTGGAACTACGCGATCTCCAACGGTGAATTCGTCAACTTCTGATCCGACGAGAATAACTTCGGCGACTCCTTCATTACCAGCCACTGCCGGTAATACAGGCCGAGAAGGATATTTGCCTTGAATTGTATTTATATCGGCTGGATTTACAGGTGCAGCCAACATTTTAACTAATATTTCTTTCGGTTGAATACCAACGGAGATTTCCATGTCACATTTTCTTATCACTTTGACTGGGTCACCGTATTCGGAATAAATTAGCTGTGAAGCCAGCACACTGTCGTTGCGAATTTGATGCCTCCACAAATTTGAACTATTCACACCGACCTTTAATAATTTTGTAAATATATTTTTCGTTATTGTTGCCATTATAGTTTTTTTGTATAATTTTTAAAATAATAATTTTTGACAACACGCAACGAAAACTACAGGTTAGAAAATCGATCTGTCATTTGTTAACTCAACAGAACACTGCATTACCTACTACTATTCTATTATATCAAAATTATTTTGAAAATAGTGCGATTTAACAAACAACTAATAAATTCTTTTATGTTGTTGTAATTTTGAACTTTGAATATCGTAAATGTAAATATAACTTTTACGTTTTAAGTATTGAATAAATTATAATATTTTTGACCTTGGAGCATTGAAAAAATCGACAATTTAATTTTAGATCTTTAATTAGATGTCTACATTTTCTTAATATAAAATTATTAATCGATAATATTAAAAATAGACGGCATATTAGAAACACAAAGAAACTTAACTTTTAATCAAATTTATATACAGAGCTGATATGTAGATTGCGTACATACAATTATTGAAGATATCGGCTATAACACCTCGTGGATAATAAAACTTCTGTTTGAAGTGCATTTATTTAGCTTCACTAAAGAAGTGTAGAGGAAATGTGCGAAAAATTTGAAGTCAAAAACAATTATTGTGTACAGAGATAAAGAAAATAAACATAACTTGAAAACGATAAAACGTCTAAAGCTGATAAGAATACTACATCTCCACCTCAAATTTCTACTTATTTTGGAAAGTGCTAAAATAATATAGTCACAACAAAATGATAAGATTTTATTGAATTGTGAAAAGGTTTCTTGTAAAATCTCTAAGTATAAAAATATTAATTCCATATTACGTTAATAATAATTATAATATACCTACCATGATTGGCATATTGTAACTAAATAATACAATGTTTTAAATCGTAAAATTACCTTTACGATATTAATTACTTACTCGTCATCGTTTCCGATGATTTCTAATAATTCGTCTTTAATCGACGATTGTGTTTCATCTTCTTCCAATTTCAAATCATTAAATATTTTTTGCAAAGCATTGTCTCGTGTAGAAGCATCGATGTTATCAAATATTTCTAAAGTTATTTCATTTGTTTTATCGACATCGCTATCGATCATCAATTTAAGTACAGGAGCATTTTCGGCACTCCCGGTACTTAATTTGCGATCACCAAGCATTTGATCTACAAAAACTTTCAATTCGTAACTTTTGTCTTCCGTTTCAGTTTCCTTCTGATTTTCTTGTTCTAAAATTTTACCGTTTTGAGTAACCAAATAAATATTTTCGCCCAAATTTTTTAACATTTCTTGAGCAATAGGGTTGGTGTTATTGTACACAAAACTTCCATCTTCATTTTGTAGTCCCATGCGAAGAAGAAGTGACACTCGTATGTTGTAGCACTGCAACCAAAGTAACACGTCATCTCTTAATTGATGCTTTTCAGCTTGAGTAAATATTTTATTAAAATTTTCAAACATATTTTGAAGTTTATGCAGTTGAAGATGTGTTTGTTCAGTTATCGAGTATGTTTCCACTTCGTAAAGATGTCGAAGGGTAATTTCTATTATATCTGAAGACAGTGTAACCTGCCATTTAAAAACCATCGTGATTAGATCCCATAGACGATCCATACTATGGTTATCTAAACGCATTATCGATGATTGTGTTATGTCTTCTATAATAGAACGAACGGCGTCGTGAGAATAAGAGGCTTGGGGTTTAGTTAATTCGGCAATTAACGGACCAGAAATGAGAATAGAAAGAATTTCATCTAAAACTAATAAAAAAATATAGATCAATAAATAATAAAATATTTAAACATAACGAAACGAAAGATAAACTTTGACGATCTTCACAAACAAGCTTTGAAAAACATAAAGTGCTCCGTTTTGCTCGACAAATCAATTTTAAAATTGGCGCGCTTGCTACAAAGGTAAAGCGTGAGTGCTCATTTGTATGTGAATAAAAATAGTTATCATACCGAGGGTGGCTCTATCCTGACATATACTTTGAGCTTGCAATCGTTGAGCAATTACAAAAATCATTTCGGAACCAAGATTAAAAACAAGGAATGGTGTCGTGTACTGTGACATTTTGTTGGTGAATGAACAAAAAATCAATTACAATGTGTGAGCAATCCAACTTTGAGAATTCCGTTCGGAAAATATACATAAGTTTGTGTCGGTGTCTAGCGGACAATAGCGAAACCGTTAGTGTTTCGAAAGAATTCGCCACCTTAAGTTCGAACAGTGCTCGCGTTGGTGTCGCTCACGAATTACTTCAACGATATGGTTTGTTTCCAGAAAAGGTGGAAAATTTAAAAAATTCAAAATGTGCTGTTCAATTGCGATATGAAGGAAACAACTACTTTAAAGTAAAAAATTATTATATGGCTTTCTCCAGTTATACAAAATGTATTGCAAACGCTCCAACTGATGACGAAAATTTATCTTTGGCATTTGCAAATCGGTCTGCGGTTTTGTTTGAAAAAAATTTACACCAGGAATGCTTAAACGTAAGTAAATTTATTTGTTTATTTATTGTTATATATTGATATACTTCTGATTGATTGATATACTGAATACTGAGCAAGATCACGCCAACTGGACCCTCCATTTTCCACTTGATCATAGAATTTTAATATTAGTATTTTTTCATGAAGTAATCACTATCAACAATTAATCCTCCAAAACAGTTTTTAAAAATTTTCATTTTAACATCAGTTTTTTTGTTAATGAAAATTTTTATGACTTAATTAAAAAATCGATAATTAAAAAACTATCAGAGATATTTCAATTAAATTTTCAGAATTTATAGTACAATACTTGTACCTATTATTATAAAATATGTAAGAGTTCAAATTATTTATATATTTTCATATTGTTAATTAACTTTTAAGTTAACAAATGAAAATTTAAATGACTTCTCCCTCAAAAAACAAATTTTTTTTTCTCGATATTTTGCATTGAGCATTTAAGTAACGAAATCCGCGAAAAAATTTGACTGCTCGTGATTAGATTGAGCAAAAAAATTTATTTATGACGGGCGGTGAGCGCTGTCGGTACATCGCGTTGCCGCGCGTCATTAATTTACCTTTAGATCTACTCAGTAATTACAAATAAGAAACAATATTTTATCTTTTAAATGAAAATATATTTTTATTTAAACACTTTATTTATAATAATAAATTATATAAAAAAAATTTTTTTAAATTAAAAAATGAATATTAATAAATAAATTTTATTATAACTTATTTAAAAATACTAACATTTTTGTGGATAGGTAATGATCTTGCATTGCCAACTAAAAATTTAATTTGTTGGTACCACCAAATTTAGCTGTGTTAAATTGTCAGAGCAGAATCTTATGCATTTCTTTTTTGTTAATTTTAGAAAATATGCCCAAATATGCACGATCAGTGATTTTAGTCGAAATATGCAATATCCTTAAGAAATAACTAAAATATACAAATGCATATAATCCGGTCTCTAATTATGAGGAATTAGTGCGATCTTTAGGCTGCACAATTTGGTCTATTAAGTACCACATCAATTAATTTTGACCAAATTCGCATATTTTATAGTATATTAAGTTAGGTTAAAAATTAAGTTAGGGTGAGTTGTATAAAGCTTGGATTAAAATTAAATCTAACCCAACTCAGTGCTTATAAAGTGACAACCCCAAGGCTGCGTTAGATTAATTTTAATCGGAGCTTTACACAACCTGACCCTAACTTAACTTTTATCCTAACGTAATATTATATAAATAATACGAATGTGGTTGAACTTAAATGGTGGGCAATTCAATGTACCAAGTTGTGCGGCCTGAAGGCCGCACTAATTTGGGACAACCTTTCAATTTTTATAGGTTTTTAACTTAAAATGAATCAATCGAAGGTACGTTACGAACAGAAAGACAAAGTTTCTTATATATTTTACGATTTAAAAAAATAATTATAAAAAATTAAGTACTAATATAAACATTAAATTTTATGAATACTTTCAAATTTCGGGTAAACATCCAGTTTCAATTTTTTGATTGACTGATTCCAAAAGATTAGCCCCAGTTATGGAGTGTTTTTTTTTTAGTTTAAATTGCACTCGATAATGGCAGATCTAGAAAAACGCAGACTTTTGAGACAATATATTACTCGAGTGCAAGCTTTTTTCTAAAGATGTTACAATTATTATAAATAAAGTGTTTAAATAAAAATATATTTTTATTTAAAAGATAAAGTATTGTTTTTTATTTGTAATTATCGAGTAGATCTTAAAGTAAGTCAATAAAGCGCGGCAGCGCGCTGTACCGACAGCGCTCACCGCCCGTCATAAATAAATTTTTTTGCTTAATCTAATCACGAGCAGTCAAATTTTTTCGCGGATTTTGTTACTTAAATGTTCAATGCAAAATATCGAGAAAAAAAATTGTCATAGAAAATTATCATTAACAAAAAAATTGTTGTTGAAATGAAAATTTTTAAAAACTGTTTTGGGGATTAATTGTTGATAGTGACTACTTCTTGAAAAAATACTAATATCAAAATTCGACGATTAAGTGGAAAATGGGGGGGTCCACTTGACGTGATCTTGCTCTTCTGCCTAAAAATATTCTAAATTTAGAATTAAGATTAAAAAAAAATTTAAATTAAAAGAGGTTTTAAAATAAAGCCTCCAAGTGAAGTTTTATTTTTCTTTTCTTTCAGTTGGTATAACTAATACTAGATTCAGTTTTTGTGGGGCATGAAGCTTATCCGAATTGTAACAAAAATGTTAAAAGGCAGATTTTACAATTGCCGACTGAACCTGCTAATTCTAACTTTTTGGGATGTTTTCTGTATGATTTCTTCCGTTTCATCTTTTTCCACAAATACATCTTCTTCTTGACTTTCATTGTCTCTATTCAATAAAGTTCAAAAATGGTTTTCCATACCTCCTGTATGCTTTCTGCTTCTACCACCCTGCCGTCTGCACCCTTTACTGCTCGCACATTTATTAATTTTTTGTTTTTATGCTCCTGGATGCTCTTGTAAAATTTCTTTGTATTGTTCATTCCGTTATTGTTCTCTATCTCATCCAATCTTTCATTCAGCCGTGTAGTTTTCTTCTTTTGAAACAGATTCCTAGCTAATTTCCTCTTTTCATTGTATACTTTTAGGTCTTTTTTTCCCCTTGTTTTTAGCCATATATCTCTTGTTTTTTTTTCTGTTCGGTATAGTTCGCACATTCCTCATAATACCATACTTTGTTCTGTTTTTTTTCTTTATATCCTATGAATTTCTTTGCGCATGTTTTTCCATTCTGTGTTAATATCATATGCTCTCACCGTGTTGCGTATTTTATTATCTGTTTCTTCTATGTATCTCTCTCTTACTTGTTTATTCTCGAGTTTTTCTGTCGCCCAACTTTTTGTCCTATATTTCTATTTTGTATTTATTTTTAGTGTTTTTTTTGTTTCGGTTATCACTAGAAGGTGGTATGTATCCGCATTCGCTCTTCTATACGATCTTATATCTGTTATGAATGTCTCGTTTATTTTATACACTTACACCCGTATTCATAAAAATATCTTAAAGGATCTCTCAGGAATGTCTTGGTTATAATATTGTTATAGGTTATGGGTTATAGGTGATTGATTGTTTTAGGTTACGAACCGCTTATAGCAGTCTTATAACAGTCTTATAACAGTGTTTTAGCGCTATTGAACGTTTATGAATAATGTTTTTTGACACTTTGCTTATAATAGATTTATAAACCTGTTGTAGCTTTTTATGAATACAGCTGTTATATTTTATTATTGCATTGTTTAATATTTTTAGTAAGAAAATAACAGAATTTAGGTTAATCGGTGTTTGGGCTCACTCTTTAGAAGAAACATCTCTGTTTTCTGAGCTCAAACTCGAAAAACACGTATCTTAAAACACGCCGGATTTCTAAGTCCAAGCAGTTACTAAAAATATCTCTGAAGCCGCCCAAATTCGAACATCATATGCTTAGAATGGCTGGAATCACTTTTTACGTAAAAGTTTAGGTATAATTAACTTAATTCAATTTAAAATAAACTTATGATAATATGTTGTTAGCAGGCTATAAACCAATTGAAAAATTCGAATATTTAATATTGATTATTTCCATAATTAAAGGAAAAATTAAAGTTTACCCCTAGTTTAATCGCTTCATTTTAATGTCATCTTTCAAATTCAACAACATTTTTAAGTGCATCTATAAAAACTTATGATGCCACTTGGCGTGTTACGCCAAATAATTTCTTTAATTAAATTATTTAACATTAAATTATATTATATTAAATGCTTGCACAATCTCACCATCAAACATCCAATCTTAATTTCTCGAAAACAGTTGGGTATCGACTAGTTCGGCTAATGTTTGTTTCTTCATTAAATGCATTTTTTGCATAATTGTTAAGTTATTATAAATATTTGAAGAGCTGCAATAAATATTCATAACATGGTACTCGTCAGTTTAATAGATTAACTCTTGGGACATCCACCAATCTTGACTCTACAAAGTTACATGGTAACTTTATGCGCTGTACATAGTAATTTGTACATTCAACTAAAAGTGTTTGGTAGCACACAAATTAGACAATAAAATAATGCTGTAAGCTTTATAATGTATTTAGAATGATACTATGGTAGCCTTAGGATAACTAATCGAGAGCTTAAATTAAACTTTATTGCGATTATTGCACGAAATTCTGCAAGGCTAATTCAACTGTAAATTAATAGAACCTGTACCGTGGTTTTGCGGTTCTTACAATTTGCTAAATAAACGTTAGTCCATATTGAAACATTTTAGAAAGCTTTTTCTAATTTAGTTACAAAAATTTCAATTATAAATTATATTAACAGCTTTTTTTATTTTTCAGGATATAGCATACGCTTTCTTATATAATTATCCTCAACATCTCCGTGAAAAGTTATTGCAAAGAAAAAAGAAATCTGAAGCTTTACTATCTGACCAATCACCGTTCATTTATCATGAAATTTTGCCATCATTAAGTTTTGAATCTAACCAAGTAATTGAATGTGCCAGTGACTGCATTGAAATAAAATGCGATGAGGACCTAGGAAGACATATTGTGGCTACAAAAAATATAATGGTCGGAGATGTAATTGCACGAGAAAATCCATTTTGTCAAATATTATTAAAGGATAATTATTTTACACATTGTTACGAGTGTTTACGACCTTCTTATAACTTAATCGCTTGTGATAATTGCCCTGTAGTTATGTTTTGTGGGGACCATTGTAAACAGAAATCGTGGAAGTTATATCATAAATACGAATGCTTAATTTTGACTACTTTAATAAATTTAGAAGTCAGTAAACTGACGCTTGTGGCATTGAAAATTTGCATCAGTGTTCGTAACATCGGGAATGTTATCGAGTTTAACTCTGACAAACTATTAAATCAATTAGTTTATAGATCTCAAAATTATCTTGAAATTCATAATTTAATAAGCAATACCCAATTTAGAACTACCGCCGATTTATTCGAGAGAGCTGTCACTGCAGCTATTATTTTTGAATTGGTACAAAATTACACTCAATTTTTTAATGAACACTCGCAAACGAAAATTATGTTTCAAGAGTTATTACTTTTACATATGCAGACCGGACCGTCGAATTTCCACGAAATATCGGAGCTTGTAAAGCTTGATAATGGATTTTTTGAAAATAATGAAGTTGGTTCTGGAGCTTATGGATTTCTAAGCCTTCTAAATCATTCGTGTTCTCCCAATGTCGTAAGACATTGTTATGGAAGCTGTATCGTGTTGAGAGCTTTACGTCCAATTTCCAAAGGCGAGCAATTATTGGATAACTATGGGTAATATTATTATGGTTATTATTTACAATTTAAAAATTACAATTACATAACTAGGATTTATATAATATAATAATTATTTTTTAGATACCATCATGCCGTTATGCCCAGTAAAGATCGTATACAACATTTAAAAAATCAATATTTTTTTGACTGTCAGTGTGAAGCTTGCACAAATAACTGGAAGTTATATCAGCATTTAAATAAAATTGACTTGGATATTGGAATCGATGAAGAGGAAATTACAAGTTTGAGGCACGGAAACGTTCAAGTTGCAAAACAATGCTTGAAAAAATTACCCACGTTAGCGAATACTTTAGAAAAATTAATACCTTGCAAAGAACTAGCAGATGTACAAGAAATTCTCAAGCAATGTTATGCCGTTTTAGGCAACAAACGTGCTGTGTTTTAGTGATTTTATCTGCAGTTCTACTTTAAAACAAAGATTTACTTAAATGGTTTATCGTTTTATTGAAAATATGTATTTGAAAAACAAAATAAAAGTTTTAAAACTACCACTATGCGGCGTTGGTCATAAAAATTCAGATAATGGTGATATAGTATGGTACAAATGTCGTAGTAAATTCTACCACGTACTTGGTTTTGTGGTTGGACAAGATATTTCTCTCAAGCAAAACTGCTCCATATTTTTAACTCAATGTCGTCAGTTTAAGACGGCACGTTTGACTGTTTTGTGTATTTTAAATTTTAGGGTTTACTATAAAAAATATTTGCGTTTGAATTTATATAGTTTAATTAACAATAATAATTTATATTTAAACAAAAAATATTGAGAAAGATAATAAACTTTTATTAGTTAAATCAATAGTTGAACCTCGTTTAATTAAACATTTATTTGCTAAATTAATTGAAGCATTGGCGATTACAAAATTTAAACTTAATTGTTAAATGCTAATTTTGGAAACGGTTGAAATATGTCTTATTTGTGTCAAATTGTAAGTGGCAATTTGTGCTTGTGAGGTTCTCAATTAATAGCAACATCAAAGAAAATTATAATTTAAGAAAACTTCACGCCATCATCAAAGCTTTTTAACTATACACACTATAATATCATACTATAGCCATTATTAACTTTTTGCTATAGTACGGACTCCTTTGCAATATCTTTGCCTCTTGAAGATTTTTTATATATCTTTCTATTGTCAGGATTCCCAACATTTAACTTTAGGAGGAAAAACATTGTAAAAGTTTTAAAGCTGTTTTAAAAATGGTATTTTATCAAAAATTTTGTTGAAAAAGTACACAACGAATTTTTTTTCAAATTTTCAGCAAATGACTCATTGTGATTCGTTGGCTTCGACCCTCCCCCCTCCCCCAGTGGCAAACATAGTTGCTGTATGCCTTACTTTTTTTTCAAACAATATACTTCTAATTACTAAATATATTGGTACTAATAAAAAAATTGCTACTAGTTTCGTTTGTATTACATACATATATTACGTACATATAAAAATAACAAGATGTAATCAAATGCAGATGAATAATGTATAAACACGCTTATCATAATAACAAAAATTAATTAATGGCCACAAGAAAAAAGAATTTATGTCAGAATTAAAATATAAAAACAAAAACATTTCCGATTTAAAAAATACTTCGGGTGGAAAGCAGTATAATATCCTCCTGTCACTACCAGCCTAAAAACGTTATGAATTGACCAATTCTTGTGCAGTGGTATTATTTTACCCTGCTCAGTTTCATTATAATTGACCAGGTGACTGTCAACTGTCACTGTTTTAAAGGAATTTCCGAAATTTTCTGCATTTCTAACATTTAGTAAAAAAAATGTGTAATTATATATGCAAAAAAAGCTATTATTATAGCCAAATGTTTGCACTTCAAGAAGTCTTGACACTTTGCTTATAGTAAGAAATAATAGTCGGCTTCTGAACCTTGGTGTATAATGTATTATTGTATAGAAATTCATTAAAATTCTATAAATATATTTTATTGAACCACAAGCTTTACCATAAACACCATAAATTAAATAAAACGTTAATTTTAAATATAGCAAATAATAAGAATTATTAAATTAAAATTTAAAGATAACTGGCTAAGTACTGCTTATTTAAAATTCAAATTTACTGAATTGTGATATTAAAATTAAATAAAATGAAAATTAATTTATTAAATAAACAATTAAAAGCTATTTATTTTTAACAGACTTCGTTTAACAGCGTTAACAGCAACGTTTTTTCTTAAATATAACAATTTAACCAATTCATTTTTTAATTACAAAATTATTATATCAATTAAGATGTTGCATCAGTAAATGCTTGTTTGGCAATAATTACAAATAGGTAGAAATAATATTGCATTATCACAACAGTCAGTATTTATATAAAATTATATACTTGTACCTAATATATTTTTTTAACTCAATATTTAATAAAATATTTCTATATGACATTAAGTTTTTTAAAAGTAATGTTAAATTTTAAATTTTGATACTTCCAATTTAATACCTCCAATATGATCGTATTGATAAAATCAAGTTACAGAGAAACTAGACACTCGGTCAGTTCAATCTATCTTGGAAGATAAATAGCATTTTGGACCACTACATTCATCACAAAAATAACCCTAGCGTCTATGGATGTTTTTTCAGAATTAGATAAAATGACAGATAGTAAGTAAAATATATTTTAAATAAACTTTAACGAGCTACGCGTTTCAATATAATCCACGATTTACGAGAAATTTATTTTATTTTTCTTTCATTTTATGCAAGATTGGTATAAATTTTGCATTTATTGCTAAGCTGCGATTCAGATTAGATCCATCAAGAGTTTTCAAGACACATCGTTAGGATGCACGGCAGCCATGGTGATATCTGATGATGGTTTTCTGTAGTTTTGGCGATATTACGTTTAAAAAATATTAGATTTTAGCAATACGAGTTAATTCTACAATGTAAAGAATCGAAATAGAAAAATTTCTGAAAGCAACAAATCACGTTTTTGTATTTTACATTAAAAAAATTAAACGTAATTAAAAAATTTTGTTTGAAATGAATTGGTTAAATAAATTAATAATTAAAATCAACAATAGTTAAAATTATTTATCCAAAAGGTTTTTAAAGGGAAAAGAAAAAATAAAAATGTAGAACTATAATTTTTAATAAATATTTTAAGGCATTTGAAAACGCTAAATAAGCATAATGAGTAGCTAGGCTCATGAATCATGATGATACAAGCTCTACAAGATAGATTTTAATCAAACAGCTGAGACTAACTAGGCTTTACTTTTCTAACTAGTAAGAAGCTCGCACTTACAGTAGAAACTTAGAAAATTATCGTACTTTGTGGTCATCTTAAATTTTTAACTGTTACAGTATATAATGAATAACCTTGTATTTACTTTAAAATTTATTTGCAATTCTTTAATTTTCTTGTTAATCTTAATTACTTCATTAGTAATTGTGGTGACGCTTATAACTCATTATCATAAAAAATTTACGATACTCAATCACTTTAATTAAATGTTAAATTATCTATTCTCGTCTATTTCAATCAGGTTATTTTTATTTTTATTAAGTTATTACATTATATATATATTTTTATATAAATATATAAATGCCTTTAAAAATGTTATAATTAAAATGAAATTAAATAAATTGTTTGGTATTAACGGTACATAAATTGACCACTTAAGAATAATTATTACACTTTAAAAATTTGTAATTTTTTAATTTGGGCAAATAGTAAATAAAAAAACGAAAAATAAGATATATTTGTCGAAAATTGATAGTTTTATGGAGGTTAACTTAATTTGATAACATTAATGCCAAATTGATGTCAAATATTAATATCGAAACATGAGTAATCATACAGTTATTGGCCATTTATAATATAACAGTAATTGGCGATGGCAATTCTAACGTCCGAGTGTTTGTTTATGCAATGTTGCTGAGTAGAATCGCCACACGATTGCCGATATTGTATGTAAATATTTTACGTGATAAAATAAATGACTAGATCGAAATCATTGTCAATGTGTTGAGTCTTTGCGCGGTGCCGTTCCTACTCCGCTACATTGCATAAACGAAGACGGATATCCTGCAAGTAATTCCTATAAAAGGATCCTTTCATCTATTATAAAATTTGGTTTAAAGCCAATATTTTGACACAGATGACATAACATAATTTTAAGTGGAAACTAAATTTAATATTCCATTATTTAATTGTTTTATAATGACAAGTTAGTAGATATATGTAGGTTTTGACGTGTAATTATTTCAACTTGAGTTTTATTAAAAAACAAAAATATTAATTTCAAACTCCAAAAACTTTTTTTTTCAATTTAACTCTCATATGATACAAGCAATCTATACAAGTATAATAAGATTTTCTTTTGACACATAATAGTAACATGCAGATTATTACTTCAATAATAAATTAATAATTTATTACATTACATTATAACTTTGTGATAAGCCTTGGTATAATACAAGAGAAACAGTAAGTTGGAGTAGTAACAATCAGTGGCGCAGCCAGGATTTTGTTATGAGGGGGGCCTAAAAGATGCGAGCGAAGCGAGCTGTGGTGAAGGATAGCGCCGCAGGAAAAATTTTTCAGAAAAAGGTGCGTGGTCATCTTATTTTTGAGTATAAGTATTGTGTTACCACTGTAACCTACCTTAAATTAAAGTGAGAATTAAAGTACGGCAATTCCGAAATAACTCAGGGCGAAAGATTTATTATTGATTTTTGTTGCCAATCTTTTTATTGTAATATACCTATCTTTATTTTCAATAAATAGCAGTCATTAAGATTAAGAATTAAAACTGATTGCTAATTATCCATAGTAAAGTTATCTTGTATTTAAAATTTCAGTAAACACCATGGTAAACACTAAAAATCTGTTAACCACGCCCCTACCTGCGCCCCCAACCTTTGCGCCGGACCACCCCTGTTAGCTCTTAAGTATAACAAGGGAGGCATCTCAAAGTAGTGCCCATACACACAGAAAATTATTTACTTCCATTAAGTAAATATTATTGGATTCAAATACAAGATACGTTTGTATATCAGCAAATAAACCGTAAAATTATTTTAAGAAAATGTACTTTAGTTAAAATAATAACTTCTTATATTTGACTGCAGTGTATGGAAGTTGCAGTTGAAAAACTACTTTATTGAGAATGAAAATGCGGTATACTTGGATGTAGTGCATCGTATTTTTAATTAAAAAGCATATTTCGCCTAGAATAATGATACCGTATACTTGACTGTAACACATCGTATTTTAAATGAAACATAACAGTTTCTCAACTTAAAACCACAGTACTGTGGTTTCAAGTGTATGTGTTGTTAAATTGGATAATATAATATTTTTGTTTTAAGATAATATACATTTAAATGGATTGTATCGTTTATTAGTTTAAAATAGTTTTTATTTGTTGCAAACGTATGTTTAGTACAAAATAAACGCATAATGGTATTGAAACAAACCTACATTTTATTTAAATTAAGATTAAAAAATTATTTCATTAAATTATTTAGAACTTATAGTGATAGCCCTTGTATTTTTTCTAATTTCGTATGTGATATTCCATTTCTCCAAAATTGTTGCCCATGGTTTACTGTTGTTACCAAACCACATCTTCGCTCTTATCATAGGCATCTGAAACCGAGAATTTATTATAGATAGATTTATTCCATTTATTATAGATAGATTTTTATACTTTATTTTATATTAAGTGCGTCAAATACAAATTTTTAGTACTTGAATGATGTATGTTGTCGAAACCGTTCAGGTCGAGACTCAAAACATCATTCAAGAGCATTTACACTTTCTTGTTCACAAAATATTAGAATAAATTGTTTCAGAGTTTCATTTATTTTTAATTTTTTGGCAAGTGTAAAAAATGAAATATACAATACAGATAACATAAATACCTACCAAAGTTTGGTTCCTTTAGAGTCTTTTTTAACACAGCGTTGTCTTCATTACTTTTAGCTGAATCACTCTTCTTCTTTCTAATGGGTATATCTTCACCACTTACATTAACCAAATTGTTAACTTTTGATACCAATTGTCCCTTTGGTAAAATAGATTTTTCGGTTCTGGAGTCTTTCTTTCTTATTGCCGGGACAACATATGTCCCTACAACTTCCTTCGGAAATAAGGCAATGATTTTAGCTGCTAGCACTAAATAATCATTTTCTTTCAGTCGACTGCAACAAAATAGTTATTTCTATACGTATTTAAGTGTGCAAACCAAAGAGGTTTTTAGAGCTTCTGAATGTTTTTTATTGAAACCGCTCAGGTTGAAACATAAAACATAAATGATTACACTGGTCAACACAAGTTTTGTTTCCTCCAATTTTTTTTCTGTTATTGGGTGTTTCTATGGCCCTGACTATGAAAAAAATACTGCGAGATTGCTAACAGCTTTACTTTTTGAAATATACAATTTTATTATTTTGACCTAAAAATGCAAGAAAATGTTAACAAAATTTCTATTGTACACTATTAAATGATCTTTTATAAGATTTCCTTGAATGAACGAGGTTAGGTAGATCTCGTTGCAAACTCCAGGAGTAGTCTGCCATCATATGTGAGTCCCACCTTCCCCTATAACGCTCTTCCATTGTCCGAAGATCTTGATGAAATCTTTCACCTTGCTCCTCACTAAAATCGCCCAAATTTTGTGGAAATCGGTCTAAATGCGAGTGCAGGAAGTGGATTTTTATGCTCATGTTGGACCCTAGCTCCTGAAAGTTCGATAGCATGCACTTAACAAGCTCGACATGGTCGTCAGATTTCTTGTTGCCTAGGAAATTACTCATAACCAAAATAAATGAATTCCACGCTTTGGATTCGACTTTAGTCATTGATTTCACAAAATTAGGATCTTTCACGAGTTGCCTAATTTGTGTCCCATCAAAAATACCAGCTTTCAATTTTTCTGTACTTAATCCTGGAAACTTGCGTGAAAGAAAATTGAAACATTCGCCACTTTTGTCAAGCGCCTTCACATACTGTTTCATTAAGCCGAGTTTAATATGAAGTGGTGGAAGAATTATGCGGTCTCGGCTAACTAAAGGCACGTTTATAACATTTTTATTTCCAACTTTCAGCGCTTTCCGCACTGGCCAAACTTTTTGTGACCAATAATGTTGTTTGTCACGACTGTCCCAGAGACACATGAAACAAGGGAACTTTGTGTACCCACCTTGTTGACCTAAAAGAAAGTTAATCATTTTCAGATCAACACAAATGACCCAGTTGTGGTCTTGATATTTAATTTTCTCCATAACCTTAGAAATATTTACGTATTCTTCTTTTAAAGTCGTCGAATGTGCAATAGGTATGAATCCGTACTTGTTACCGTTATGAAGCAAAACACACTTTAAACTTCTTTTGCTGCTGTCTATGAAAAGACGCCAATCACTAAGTTGGTACTTTTTTAAACCCATCTGTTGCAAAATCCCATTAGATATTGCACTTGCGGCTGACGCCAACCGTAACTGCACTGCTGCAACTACTTCTAGCAAGACGTGCATTTAGCTATAACTCAAAAACAAAAGCTGTTAGAGCAAAATTGTTGCGGAATTTAAAAAATACGCATCAATTTGAGATAGAAACAAAAAAAAAATTACAGGAAACAAACAACTTTATTTTTTTTGTTGCCCTGTGTTATTAGTAATGATTATACAGTTACTCACAAAAGTACTTGGGCGTTAATTTTTTTGTCGCAGATTTCATAGTCTTTATTTTTGTTTATATAAATTTTTTAGTTTGTTGCCTCGTTTTCGACTGAGAGTGACAGCAAACTCGGTAAAACTTTTTCATAAAATTAAAAATGCACAATGGAATTCTTATGGTTTTCTCAGGAGATTTCTATGCGATTTTTACCGAGACTGCTTTAAGTCACTCTCGGTCGAAAACGAAGCAGCGAATAAAAAAATATATATAAACAAAAATGAAGACAAGGAAATTATCTACAAAAAATGTCTGAAAAGTATTTTTGTAAAAGTGATGTTTATATGCCAAAAAGAGTTTTCAAAACTGTATATCTAAAACTTTATCTTACAACATTTATGATTTAACACATAAAATTATAAATAGTATAATTTTATGCACAATAATAATGTAAAAATTACCTACCCTTTAGGCACAGACGCGCTATGTCAATCACATGTACTACGTATACAAAACAATGTATACAGCCACTGCTCTTATTACGATTGCACTTAGAAATGAAGTGAAAACCATAAAGACACTCTTGCATATTATCGAGGTGGGCGCGCGTACGCTTAAATCCAATGTATCAGTTAATTTATATTTGAATCAAACATTACTATTTCAGAGACTTTCAAATGAAACAGACAGATATTCCTGCATTTTTAAATAGAATATATTCAATATTTGTTTAAGTTAAGTATATTTTCTTTTTGGATTTAATTTAAATTTCAAATAAATTATTAATTCATCTTAAGTTTACCCTTTTATTTCAATGAAATAATATATTCTTACATCAAATAATGTTTGTTTGGATCTAATATATTTTTTTAAATTTACGTGTATATTTGCAGGAAATAATATATTTTAAGCGTGTAGGCGACAATTTGGTAAATCCGCCCTTGGGGGTCCGAGGATGCTAGATCTAAATTAACTGAATTGGCTGATTAGCTACCAACAAGCAACAAGTGCTACACTAAAAACAGTACTTAACTACAATCATATCGAACAGTCAAGCACAATCATTTTTTTGTGTTTTTTTTATTGCACCGGTAGAAAAGCGGCTATGGTCATTAAAAAAATGAAGAGTGTCTGGGGGGGCTATAGTCTCCTAGCCCCCCCCCCCTTGGCTGCTCCAATGGTAACAATTATGTTTGTGCTAAGTCTTTCAGAGTAAATCTTCATTTTTTGGTTTATTCTAAAAAATTTTATATGATTAATATCGAGTTACACTACCTAAATCACTTATCTATTGATTAAATCTTTTTAACCTACGCGCCTCATTGTTGGTAAGTAATGTTGTAAGTAGATTAAGCAATCACAATATCTTTGGTAGTATTTCATACTAAATCGTTTGACCTCTTCTTTGATTGTTGGTAGTGGTATGATACTGTTAGGCACAAATCATGATGCATCAACAATCATGCGAATTACTTTATTTTGGAACCTTTGCAATATTTTGATATTAGAGTTTGATGCCAAGCCGCAAAGCTGTATTCCATAGGTACAAATGGAATTTAAGATGGTTTTATATAGCAGTAGCTTGCTTTCTATAGATAGACTAGATTTTCTATCGGTGATCCGGTACATTTGTCTAAGCCTTAGCCCTAGTTGCTTCCGTTTTGTAAAAATATGTTTACGCCGAGTAAGTCGTCTATCAAGGTGTATACCACGATATTTAGCTTCTTCTGATTGTGGCAGTTCGTGGTTGTTGAATTTGACCTTAGACAGGTGTCTCTTTTCAGAGTAAATGTAATATGCGCCGATTAGGCATCGTTGACTTTAATACGACACTTTATAATGAGAATATTTTTTATCACTCGGATAGATAAACTCCTCACCATACCTGGAATTAATTTTCTCCAGTAATATGTGTGATGGAACTCAGATAGAAAACCAGCTCTATTAATTTCGGAGTAATTAATTAATTTCTCTAATAATTCTTTTAAAAAAAGAATTTGCTTTCACTTGCTCAAAATAAAAAACACCGATAATAATTATGTAACGTGTGTAATTAATTAATACAATCTACTATAGTTAAAACGTTTTTGCAACAATTTCCAATATAAAAAAATATAAATCGGCAGCTAAAATCTGGCCTACAGCCACGCCGTAACAATAATTCGGAACTAACAGCGTTTCCAATGAAATCAAACACAGTAACGAATTAGCAATGTTTAGATTGACTTACTCAAGCGCTCAGGTACGCTTACAAGATTAATTATAACAGCGGCTACACCACCAAGACCCTCTGTGCTTTCAAATCTGAAGACAATGCTGCCGACGTGACGTTTCTCCTCGCTGCTTTGAAGAACTAGTAGCTTGCAGGACTGCACTTCTAAAGGGTAATGAAATCGAAACTCAAACAGGAATCGCTTTGTTTACTAATATCGAAGCACTTAACACTAATACGTAACACGGTAGGTCGTCGATGTTGGCAAGAAGAACAAGATTACATAACAAGACTTTAATCGTCGTTTTCAAAATGGTGGAACACCCGTTTCCAAATATGACACTTGTGTCGACGTCCACGTTGTTGGCTAATTACTTTACCCTACTCTTCAGGTTGAATATCCCAATTACTGGCACCTTGCGTTGCTCGCAAATCTGGAGATTTCTACAAATCTGTTGTACTGTTGTACTCAAATACAACCGTCTTACTCGACGTTTCAAAATGAAGTCCCTGTTGCTTCGTGCAACGTTAGTAACGCAAGCAATAGGTGCGCTTCAAATGAGCGCGAATAAAATCCCAGGGGTGTGCGGTGCGACCGACAATTTGAGGTCGCGGAAAACATTATGCAATAAAATGTTACAATTTTTTTAGCCATTTTTGAACTATCGTTAGACAGATCTATAGATTCCTGAATGCAGATAAGGGGTCAATATAGGAGGCAAAAAATTTAGTATTGTTGGCGAAGGTGGCAATTGTGAGCGTTGTTGTTGTCATGCGTGTATAGCAAATATAAAACTGAACTCAGAACGCTTTCTTGAGAAACCCTAGCATCAATGGTATGTACTTCAGTGTATTCATTTTGTCTGTTACTCAGGTACGATTTGAGCAGAGCGTATAAATAATAAGAAAGATTTTTTTTAACTTGTAAAGCAGTCCATCATGCCATACCTTGTCAAACGCTTGGCTAACATCCAGGAGGGTCTCCAAGCAGGGCCGAGCCGCGCATGTGTGCAAAGTGTGCGCCAAGGCAATAGGGGCAATAGGGGTGCCGGATGGAATACCAGCGCCAATCATTAAAATTATTTTTACACTATTTGAATTGACCCAATGTTTACGTTTTAGATTTTAGTTTACATTAATTATAAGCTCTGCTGAGCTTAAAATCAAAATCAAACGCTGTGGGTGAGGGTGAGTTTATGAACGCAATGCAAGCGAGAGAACTAAAACAATTAAACATATGTTTTATCAAGAGTGCGGGTGCAAGGTGCACAGAGGGTTGTGCGGGTGCGGTGCTATGATACCAAGATGCGGCCGCATCAGGCGGCATAAGCAGCGAGATTAAAATACAATTTGAATCATTCAATAATTAAAATCTTTCTTTTATTTTTTATGCTTAAAATTTTTTCACAATACACGTTTATAAAAATATTTAAGTTATTAAGTAATCCAAATAAACCAAATGCAATTAATATCTCAAATAAAGTATGTAAAAGTTTAATTCGCGTTTTATTTTTCGCAGTAATTACCAAGCGGAAGCGGAAGCGAACCGCTTTTACCTATTTAGGAAAATGCTATATAAAACTGCAGAACATATTTCAGTCAAAATTTGAAAAATAAGAAAAACATTCATGTCGAAACACAACGACAAAAAAGGAAGCGCTTAATAGGTTTTGCACACAGGCGCTGCCGACCTGTCTCCGAGCAAAGTAGTTTGTTTTTGAGGTTTCTGTTGATTTGTTTAACGATTTTATGCAGCTATGTTCTACCGTTCCGTGCATATTACGGAATCCAAATTGATGACTTGGTATTAATTCTCGATGGTCTATGATAGGTTTTAGTTTTACAAGTAGTAATTTTTCAAAAACTTCAGATAAGATAAGAAGCAGACTAATTATTGATCTATATAACTTAGCATTGTTAGTTTTTTTCCTGATTTTAGAATCATCACGATTTGGACCACTTTTTACTGATTGGAAAAGTGGTTAAGTTTGATGATCGCATTGAAAATCTGTGTGATCGCTTGAAAACATTTTTTTGTCGCCTCTTGCAGCACTTTACCGGTGATCAAATCGAATCCCTGGGCTTTTCTTGGGTTGATTTATTTCGTTATAATCCTCTTGGTTTTGTTTGTTTTGAAATTCTTGATAAGAAGATCTATTTGGGAGGGAACTTCATGATATTCTTTTATTTTGTGCTTTTTTTTGACTGTGATTCAGATGGGTGTGGTTGAAAGATGTTGGTCAGATGATTTCAAAATACGTTTGCATTTTCTTTATCGCTTCTAACCCAGTTGTTATTTCCAGCTTTGATGGGTGATATTGTCGGTTATCGTTATTTCCTATTTCTTGTGACCTTCCATAGGGAGTAATCGATAGCCTGTGTTGCCGTTAGGTTTACCAAGTAGCGTTGAAGGTCTTGGTTTTTCATTTCTGTCATTTCTCTTAATTTCCTGATAGCTTTGTTAAGATTTAATTTATCTTCTTTCGGGTAGTTTTTGTTTTATTATTGGTGACACTGAATTTTTTATTTCAGGTAAGTATTCATCCGGCGTGGTTTGCCATGCTGCTTGTTGTATGTTTACAGTGAGAGCATAGCTGCATCTTCCAGTTTATTTTCTGTTTTCAGAGATTTATTCAGTTTGATTAACTTGTTGACCTCTTCTCTGAATACGACCCAATCAGTTCGCTTGCCAAATAATGATGTTTTTTTTTAACTTTGAACTTCAGCTGTGATTTTCTTGGTGTCAATACCCTTTGTGATGCAGAAGTCAATAACATCTAGTATTTTTTCTGCATAAGTGGGCCAATAAGTTGATTTGTAAGTGGATATGATTTCAAGGTTATTAGTTTGTATAGCTTTCAGTAGTTCTCTGCTCTTTGTTGTGTTCAGTTTTAATCCCCACATGTGGTGTTTCGCATTCGTATTGTAGTAGCCACCCACTATAAATCTTTTATCAAGTGTGGTAAAATATTTAAAGTAATCTTGTTTTTTGGTATCATGCTTTGGAAGACAGTATCTAAGTGAGATGGTAAGATCTCCTTGGTTATTTTCTAGTACAATTCTGGTAGCCTGGATATTTTCTTTTTCATACTTTAGTACTTCATGGTGTTTTATGCTATCATGAATGATGAGTGATTGGTATTTTCATTATGGTTCTGTTCGATGAGTTCTCTTATGATGAGTCTCTTCACCGATGTCGTTTGTTTGTGGGTCAAGAACATGATAAAAATGTTACACAAAGAAATAATAGAAAAGGTTTAAGAGATATTTATTAATCTTTATTATCTAAGTAATATTGGTATAATTAATCAACTTCTTATCTATTCTTCTTAAGTATTTATTCTATTCTCTTTTTTTCTTTTGTTCTTTCTACCTACTTGCATAATCTGTTCTGTTTCATCGGGCTTATTGTTTCATCATATTTCATTTTAAAAATTTAGATAAGCATCTTAATAATATACGGTTATTAATTAGTGCTAATAACTATAATAAGATCAATATAGCGTAACATATAGCTATTGGCCACCCCAACCAACAGTATAATTGCAGCTATTTTACAACTAGTTATTAGACACCTTGATAGATAAAATAAAAAACTAAACAAAATATTAAAATAATGAATTTTAACTGTTAAGTAAAGAATACATACTTACATAGAAAAATAATATTTAAAAAACAATGAAAACGATAATAATTTACATTTTGTTAATTTGTTTATTTTAACATTACATATACCTACTACTAACTCACACTATTCACTTAAAAAATTTAATATTTTTTAGGTGTTTTTCTACTACCTTGATAGATTCTAACGAAATGATTAAAAAATTGAAATGATCTATGATCTCGATAATCTAAATTCAGTCGAAAACTTTTGTAATAAACTTAATAAACTTAATCTTAATAAATATATAAGATTTTGTTGCATTTTGACATCATTTCTCAAATAATTTTCCTGTAAATATATTTCTAAATTTAATTTTAGCAGCTCATCTAAAAATAGAAAACTGTAAAGAACTTAACATCTTACTTTACTATTCAATTACTGTCTAGCAGCCAATTATTGTACCTTACCGTTTACCCTATTTTTTCGCAGATTCAGATTTAATAGCGAGAAACATTTAATTTTCTTCTAAATATTAATTACATTATTTTTATATTTCTGCACGTTAGTCTCCCTCCTCACAAAAAATTGAAATCGTATCTCTGCCCATTAAAATTTTTATATCAAATTAGAGGAAATTAAATAATTTATATCTTTGCTTACAGATGCAGATTTATAAGAGAAAACTGCATTGGTTGAGTTTTAAAATTTGAAATAAAAATATTTTACAATAAATAAGTATTTCATATTTTTTAAATATGAAATAACAAAAATATAGAGCGTTTTATTTACTTTTCGAATTTAAAAAAAATCTGTCACGCGAAAGAAACCAGGAAACGCTGTTATTTACATATACATATATTACTTATTGTACATCAATTTTATTATTAGCTTCACGTCGACGTTATCTGATGCTGTTGAGAATTTGACGGCACATGCATACCAACCTGAGCTGATGAGACACTGAGGTGCTCATGCTACCATAATTAAACAACACTTTTTGAGAATTAATAAATATAACTCATCGATAAATTCAGAGTTCTAACTTCAGATTTATAGAGAATTAGTCATGAAAAATAAATTCTGGAGGAATAATTTTTTTAATAATTAATTTCACTTTTTCTTGCTGCATTTAAAATTTATTAATTGTGATTTAAATTAAGCTTCTAATTTTTATATTTATTTTTATTACAGCGAAAAACTTGATCGATAAATTTAATTAAGTATATAAAATTTGCATTTCCGAAACAATTTAAAAATGAAAATTAAAAGTTATCAGTTGTTATCAAAGTTATCAAAAATAATATGTTTGTTAAAACTTAGTAAACAAAACATTATCAGGGATAATTATTTTTCAATTTAAAAATGGTTTATATGCATATCTTATATAAAACGATTACAGGTAAAACAGGAACAAGAAATTAAGCTTTTTTGTTACTACAATACAGAATTGAAAAACGTATTTGTTCTCAAGTCTAGACTTGAGATAAAAAAAGCAGGAATCCGGCCAATTCAAGTTATTTACGTTTATCTATACTTATTTGAAATTTTATATACTTTGCAAACTAAATCATTTGGCCCACGGTAATTTAAAATTGTTTTAATTAAAATAAGTATGGCTTAAATATTATTTGATTATTTTGTAATTTTTTAATAAATGTAGGCAAAGTTATATAAGTACAAGTAATCAAAGAATATATTCATTTAATTACTTTGAAACTCATAGTAAAATCTACAAATTAAAAACCGCTTTTAATTGGCTGAAAGTGGATTTTAAGAATTGCGTATAGTAATATTATTTTTATTTTTTCAAAATTTATGACGTAGAATTTGTATTTCTTATACAATAAAGTATATACTAATAAAAAAATATATTACATTAAAAACTAATAATTACATTCTAGGATTGTTGTCATAACTATAAATGCAATTCAATCTACACGACTAATTAGCGGTTGTTCTTGAAATAATAATTTATAAAAGAGTATTTAAACGCACGATTTAATTAATTGTGTAAGTTGAAGTATAGCTGCTCATAGTATAATTATTATTAAAAATTTAATGTGAATAATTTTAACAAGTTGATCGAGAGTTGTGGTATTACTTTAAGTTTTATGCTAATAAATATCAAAAAAAAAATTAAGTTAAATTTTTCCGCTTCTACAGACTAAATTAAAGATCGTACATTCCTAAAGATACTTTTTAAGTAAAAAACCACCCTATCCCTACCAATCACGAAACTACACTGTATCATTAAGTTAAAGCAGTAATTTAACCTTATATCATGGCATTGACTTTCAGTAGTCGGAACTCCAGTGTTAGCTGAAATACGTCTAGAATAAGTCGGAAAATTTGTAGAGGTGACAATGAATTTTTTTAGAGTGTCTGTATTTTTTGTTTTTGTTGTGTTCTTTGTGCAAAATTGTAAATCGGAAAATCTCAAACTTTTGATATTGCATAATAATGACATGCACGCGCGATTTGAAGAGACTTCGGAAAGGTCAGGCTTATGTAAAGAGGAAGATAGGAAATTGCAAAAGTGCGTGGGTGGATTTGCAAGAGTTGCTCATGTTATTCGAGAAGCCAGAAAAGCGGCCGAAGATGGAAGAGGACCTAATGTTCTGTATTTAAATGCTGGCGACACTTATACAGGAAGTCCTTGGTTTAGCGTTCATAAATGGAGAATAGTTTCCGAATTTTTAAACACTTTACTTCCCGATGCTATGGTAAGTAAATTGGTGATTCAATATTTTTGAATAAGTATTATATCAATAAAATCCAGCTTATCTCTGTTATTAGTCTTTCGTAATTCTTAGAATTATTAATTTTTAATTGGTTGAAGCACTTCCAATTATTTAAAAAAAAAGCGAATAATAATTTTAATAATATGCAGCAATTTGTCGATACTAACAATAACTATTGTTTGAAGTTATTGCAATAATTTACGATGGCGCATCATTTTAAGTATCTATTAACTCATTTTTTTGCTAGAAACAACTTAATTACTTATTTCTTGACAAATTTTATAATTTTTTCATTTAATTATTTTGTAATATTCTGCCATGAATTGTATATTAATTTAAGCGCTTCTTAGTGACAGCAAAAGTTTCTTGACTTTTGCAAACACAATTAGAACCTCGATTTTATATTTATATTTAGAGACGTCAATGTCAAAACCACTTTAAATCGAGCATCCAAATTAGCCTGTCTTTCAAATTCACCATTGTTCAAATAAGTAACTTACACTTGAAATTGAGGATTAAATGTAGAGGTAGGTTTTATTAAGTAAAAATGAAAATCCGGTCAAGCATTTATTTAAGGTTCTGTGATAATCTTCAATAAATTTAAGTATTCACGAATCCTGATAGATTAAAAAATGCTAATGATATTTCAAAAGTGAGTAGGCTTCGTTAAATATAACTTAAATATTGCCTAGAAAAAAAATATAAGTAAAGCAATTATTAACGAACAATAAGCAGTAATAAAATAAAAATAAATAAAAAAAACTAATAAAAAAGCCTCAAATTCGATTATTTCCCCAAAGTGCCTTTGGGCGTTCAAACAATTTAAATAAACTTAAAATTGAAACAAATTAATTTGCTTTAAATGATTAGCTGTCAGCTAAAAAAAGATAATTACGTATAAAACTATTTGTTATTAGCGAGTGGTATTATTTAATAAATAAAATTACTTATTTTCTTAAACGAAATATGCAAATCTAATTTGATAAGAGTGGGATAATCACATCAATAAATTAAAAGTTATGTCATTTAAGTTCTTAAATTATTACAAACACGGTAGGAAATGAAAAGCAAATTTTTAACAAAGATACACTGTAAAGAACCAATCATTTGTTTTACATTATTGATATCAGTAGATCAATAATATTTAAAGTAGATTTTAAAATTAAGAAAACATGAATTAGAAGTATAATTTTAAATTTTGTAGGTCCAAAGAGAAACACTACGGTAGCAAAGCATTGCAAACTGGTTAGAAACACATATTAAAAAAATCGGAATTGGAATTTTCCAGAAACCTTCGTACCTACATAATATTATATTATATTTGATAATATCAACAATATTAAAATAATTATTCGTCTAGCTTAATTTAACTCGACCAATAGATAATGGGCGATCGCAATTACATAATTATGCAATTGATGTGTTTGGAATGGGCACTTGACCATCAATTGGTCACACATATAGCAATTCTTGCGTTACAACCAAAGCTTAACATATTTTAAGAGTTATTCTATAGTTAATTCTATAAATAATGAATTACTGTATTTACCGTAAACGCAATTACTTATATTTAGATAATGCTATATGCATATAGATCATGCAACGCAAACAAAATTTTTGTTGTAAATATCACTGGTAACATTGTTATTAATTACTGAGCATTATTTTTGCAAATATAAAGAAAATATATCATTGGAACCATAAAATGAATTGATAAAGAAATGAAAAACTTCATTATAAGTAAATTTTAAATTTCTTTTGGTGTACTCCTCACTCGTGCAACGATACAAATTACAATTTCATTCGTACTTGAACTAAATAACAATAACCTATTATTTATCCTTTCATAATCTATTTGCTTTCATGCATATCATCATTAGCACCACAGCTTCATAATAAACATTCAGTTTCTGTGGTCAATAATTTTTATGTATTAGGTATACATACCAGTTTAAATATAAAATATGCTCAAATACTTATTTATACACTGAGAAAAAAGATTTGTATCTGTAACTAAATTTTAGTAATGATAACTAACTATTTGATTGAAAATGGCACCAGCACATACGCCAATAGTTGCGGGTACTAAAATATTTTAGTTACTTATTTATCAAAGTAACATATTTTATTAGTTACTTTGACAAATAATTAGTAAAGAGAAATAAACTTGGCTTTTCATAGTTACTGAAATGCTTAGAGTCCGGTCAAATTAGTACAAAAAATAAGAGTGAAGGTACAGTAATTCGCAAAAAGCTGAAAATTGGTAAAATTGTTCAATACATAATTATAAATGAAATTTAAAAAGTTCTCATCGATCCGGTACGTGGAAAAAAAGTTATTCGAGGTCAAAGATCAAAAAAATTGTTTTTTTGCGATTTTCTGCAAAACTGTAAGTTTTATCATAAAATTAGTTCAGACAAAAATTGTAGATCATATAATTATCTATAAAAAACAAATGAATACTTTTTTCCTAAAAGCCACCGTTTCTGAGATATAACAATTCAAAAAGTTGGAAAGGTTGTAATCATCGAATCTATGAAAAAAAAAGGTCTTAGGTGTTAAAAACTCATTTTCCAGTTTTTTGCTGATTCGGATTGAGTTTGAGATGCTCTTTCACATGGTGAAAACCAAAGTCATAACTTGTTTAAAAGTTTACTTAAAATTAAGAGAAAAAATAGTACAAATACGAAAAAAAGTTGAATTTATTTTAAAATCTGGAATAAGAAAAATTGATGGAATTATGACATAAAAAAACATGATCTACTTTATTTGTATCCGAAACTAAGGACAGCAGACAAGTCCAACTTAACGAAACTTTGTTCCATATCATCTTCTGCCTGAAAGCAATCTAGTTCATCATCATCGCCATTCGAATTAACATCGTCGTCAAACCTGTCATTGTCCTGGACGTTGTCTTCATCGTTTTTACGAGAATATTGTCTGTAGCCGGCACTGAACTTTTCATCAACACTCTTTTTTAATTTTTTTTGTGAAGCGAAAAACCAACAGAAACGATTGCATAAACGTGATAACTTTTATAAACTCATTTCTTAGAAAAAAAAGTATTTATACACTTTTTATAGATAATTATATGCTCTACAATTTTTGTCTGAGATAATTTTATGATAAAAATTACCGTTTTGCTGAAAATCGCGAAAAACCAATTTCTTTTACCTTTAACCTCGAATAAATTTTTTTCCACGTACCGGATCGATGAGGACTTTTTAAATTTCATTTATAATTATGTTTTGAACAATTTTACCAATTTTCAGCTTTTTGGGAATTATTGTACTTTTGAATGTCTACCGGAGTATTATTAACAAGAAATAATATTTATTAGTTAATTGCCATAATACCTTTTTGTGAAATTAACTAAACTTTACTTATTACATTTACTAAAATAATTTGTAAGAAGTAATATCATTTTGCTAAATTAAATAACATAATTTGTTTTAGCAAATAATAACTTTTGTACTTTTCAATAACCTACCTTTGATATTCTTTACCATCACCGTTACTTAAATTAAACAAAAACAACATGTAATATATAAAAAAATTATATTTATTCTTAAAATTTATATATTGCTATGCCCCCAGCATTTTATTTTTAATTAATTTTCTTTTCCGATTAAATATTTTTTTAAATTTTTAATTTTGTTTTCAATAAAATTTTAAAAATGGTCACGTTAAAAATTATTCGATACCGGTATCGCAGTCAGGCTTATCAACCAAATTGTTGTTCCTTGAACAAAATTTTAACTTATTAATATAAAACTTTTAATTTACTCATATTCCAATTATTGTTTTCCTCTTTCCTCTTGCTCTCCTATCTTCCCATCATATTACCATTATCATCGATAGCTTCCGTGAAAATTTTATTTTCAAAAAAAACACTCAAAAAAATCTTTTAAATTTGATGAATTCAATTATAAACATCAAATAAAACACTTTCATCAAAAAAATCACTTATATTCAAAATTTTTCACAAACTTATCCAAATTATTCAAAAACAAATTTTTACACGTCTATCACCTAGACCATTTTTTAATAGAAGCCTCGATAAAAATTTTTACTTTTAGCAACTTTAATTTTAAAGTTTTACCTCCCAAAATTCAAATTCAAATATTTTACAAAATGAAAAATCAAAATTCATAACAAATTAACAGGGTAGGTAAAACTTTGATTCGGAACATGACAATATACATATTTATTAAAGTTTATTATATTAAAATACTAAAAATACGTACAGAAAAAATAGATAACTCGATTATTGCGTTAAGATAATCGTTTATGGCGGATTTCGCATAGCAACAAATAATTTTCCACTCGCCATCACACATATAGAATATTGCAAATACTAAAATTAAAATTAAAATTTCCACAATAGTGTCTCGCATAGATTCTTTCAATTCTTCGTTCATTTTGTAATAATTCAAAATAGATTTACCTTTAATTGACGAGTTAAAAATTTCCTTCAATTTTAATTTTTCAGCGCATCTCTTTTGCTTTTCTTTCAACTTAATTAAAAATGGTGAATTTGTCAGTTCATTTTGACTGACATTCACAATAGCAGTGTGGAGTTCGGCTCTCTCATAAACTGCAAAAAAAAATAGTAATAATAATTTTTTAATTACTAATCCTTTTAAAACCTTTATTATTATCGTCGAAAAATGCCAGACTTAATGAAGAAATTTCGCTGCAGTTGATCTCAGTGTTGGACAAAAAAAGATGCTTTGTAAATATTTGTATCTTTTAAAAATAAAATTCTAGGACCCACTTTAGGAATAAGTTCTGTTATTTTCTTTTCCGTTAAGCTATCGAACGCCTCTATATTAATTTCATGTTCTGAAATGAGCTGAAGTACATAATTCAAACAAATAATATGTATTATAAAGGTATTATCCTGAATTTTGTGTTCAAATTTTCAAAATTTGCAGTAAGCAGTTAATTTTACATAGGAGTACAAAATTTTCCTTTACGCCTACTCTTTAGAATTAAATTTTTTATAATTATTTAATGAATTGATATATTATGTAAATATTATTTGAGAAAGTTTAGATTGGTTTTCAATAATTATGAATTATAGTCTTATTTATATGTATAAAAAGTAATATGTGTGCGACTTACCTTCAAACAAAGCAATTAAATTTCGTAAACCCCATTCGATTAATAACTTTTCAACGGATAATTCCATCATTATAAAATCACCAAATTTCTTCAATTGAAATCTATTCACAAAAATTTTAATATCAGAATGATAACACTTTCAAAACTTTCTTGTAGGGTAGGTACATCTAAATTCAACGACTTCTATTTTATTATGGCGCAATTGTATGCTGAAAATGCAACTTTGCAGCATTTCTATAATTATATGTTATCTTGCAAAGGAATTGTGAGTGCCCATGTATGTACATACAAATATGTTTTTTTTTAATTGAATATTTTTTTACTACTGTTGACTAAATGTAATAAAATGAACTAACTTTTTAGTGCATATTTTTACTTTGACTAGCAAATTATTTACTATCGTAAGATGCAATCTTAATAACACTTACCAAAACTGTTACATGTAATTACAAACTATTTTAGTATTAATTACAAAATATTTTAGTATTGATAACAACTTTTGTTATTTCATAATCATTGCAAATTTATTTTTCTCAGTGTACAACCAGAGGTAAAAGTAGTTCTGTAGTAGTAGTTCTGCACACGCCTAAAGCTTCGGTGAACAATATCCCTGTTATGCAAGATTTTTTCTAGTTCTGTCACAAAAAATTTGAAAGAAGTGTCGATGCTAGTTTGGAAATATAAGGTAAATTTTCTTGATCTGAATAGAACTTTTTAAGCAGTTAGAATAGAATAAAAATTTTGGTTAAAAAATTAAAGGCATATTTTGGCTTAAATATCATAAACGCACATTTCCTTGAATTGTGGTAGTAAAATTAAATGAACTATAAAGATAAGAGTCTCAAAATTTGTTGTCTTATTTTATAAATAAAAATGAATACCCACTGTTACTTAATAAATTTTGACTGTATTTATATCGTTGATATTAAAAATCTTTGTTTACTTTTAGATGTGATCAAAATACAATAATTTCGTCAAAAAAAATCTTATTCAAATATAATTGCTTGCGTTTATCAAGCACAAAATATTATAAGATTTATCTAGGAAGTTTAAGCTATAAAAATTGACAAAGTCCCTAGCAAAAAATAGTGAAATAAACAGTAAATTTACTAAAATATTTACAAAATAATTATACAGTACTGTAATTTAAGTACTAAAAATTGATGGTAAGTTGAAAAAATTTATTTTTTTAATTTGTTTGGTGCTGAGAGCAAGAGGTAAATCTAAAGATATTTCTAATTTTTTATTCATTTTGGATTTTTCAAATGTTTGAAAATGCTTTTAATAAATTCAATATCAATAATTCCACTGAATTGATAGTTCGTATGTTATAAGTTTACCTTTTATTTTGATATTGAATGAAATTGTTATATTTGTAATTAGTAAGTAACTGTAGATTGTAAATATACAAAATTGAAACTTCAAATTTTTATAAAAATTTAATTGAAAGCCTAAATACGCTCTTCTTAAAAAATTCTTTACACTAAAATAAATACTGTTGATATGGATTTCAATAATAATAAATAAACCACTATGTTTGAATTCCATGCAAACTGTGGAACAGATTTTATATTAATGTGTTATGATTACTGGGCGTAATATTTCATATTTTAAGTGGCAGCTGGCACGGAGAGGGCAATGGAAACCGCTATCCAAAATATTAATGGAATATTAAATCAATTTAAGTCAAATTACAACTTTATTCTTTCAGGTAATGATGTAAAGTAGCAGTAGAAGTAAAGTAAAAGCATTTTATATCTTCCAGATTTCCCAGTTTCAAAATCCAAAAGTTTGAGTGCGTACCCTGTAATTGACTTTATTGAATAGAAGTCTTACTTTTCAGAACAAATACATTTTTAAATTTAGGCAGTATGCACCGGGAGGTCTGGGGATATGAAATATCCAATTGTATTGTATGCAATACCATTAAAAGTCTGAAGGTTAAAATTGAAAATTTTAAGTACACATTCAATAAGCAAAATAATATAAACTTAAATATAACACTAAAATATCGCTTTATAACGAAGTTAAATGTGTATGTATATTTTAAGGATCTACTACATACGTAACTGGAATGGGAAACAAAATGTTAAATTTTAAATATTATATTGATTTCATTATTGCCAGCTTAGAATAATATTTATGTTTTGATGTACATATGTACGTAGGTAAAATTACACATTTTACTTTACACGTTGACCTTACATTTTTAACCGTCATTTTTGCTACTAGATATTTTATAAATTAGTATGATATGAAAGACATTAAAATTTTGATATGAAAGAGATAGGGTATAATGGTGACATCTATCTTGGTCCATTCAAATCTAATAGACATCCAAAAATATGACTACATGTTATAATACATATACATACAAGAGCGTGGCTGCTCTTCTCAAAATCAAAAAGTTGGCCCTTGAAAGTTAGAAAAATTTGTCAATAGTTGGTAAACTAAGAGCTGCTCGCCTCTCAAAAATGTTGGCTAAGACCGTCTCTGAAAGGTAACCTTAACGTTCAGTGTTTCCATTCTATAAGTATTGAATATGTGATTCGTATACAAATTCAAATTCTAAGTATTAAGTATTTGTCTATAAATACCGGCATTAGTAACTACTAGGAAATATTTAAATAAATTTATTGCTACTGCTATGTATTACTGCCGTAGTCGTATATCTATAAGAAATTTTGGTTACTGTCAGACAACCCTCACCACGAATTTCAAATTTTAACTGCGCTATAAGAAAAAGAACAATTTTCTAAATATAATGCAACAATTTTGGAGGATTATGCATTAGTTTTCATAAAAACGGCATTTTAATGTTATTAAAAGAAGGTAGTTGTAACTCGATGCCTTGAGTCGCGCCACGGTAAACTCGCATGAGTCCCAGCTCATATTTTTGTTGACGGTACGTGTGCTTTGATACACTTTTAATGTTTTTGTCAACCCTTCATGGTGCAATATACTAAGTTATTGAAACATGATAACGTCATTTGGTGATCGTGAGTTCGAACCTCACGTCGGACAAAACTTTTCGATTGACAATCGTGTTGTTTTCCCGTTTTAGGAACATCCTTTCTCAACCCCCTTTTCTGGTCATCACTGCACGACCCGCGAGACACCCGAGACGGTGCACCACGACATAGACGCGTACGATTTTTGAGGTTCAAATAGCTGTTCGCCCACAAAATCTCATTTTGTTAGTTTTCGACACACTTTGGCAAACTTCGGTTAAACTTCTTCAAAGTTCAAAATTCAAAATTTTTAATTTCTCCTTGTTTAAGTTTATTCACCACTCAGATCGACGCGGCCTAACCCGCGTCAGCGTATATTTTGATCCAAGATCTCCAACGCCCGTTACTCACTCATCAGATAAAGAAGATTAAAGCGCCTACGGCGTTAAACGCTTCGCATTGCCATTCCGCTACGCTACGCTAGTTACGGTCGACACCCGCAAGAGTTCTATGCCACGGTCTGTTTTATTTTTGACGTGATAACGTCTTATAAATTGATATACCGGCTGCACTCACGAAAAATTGTCACGTTCCGCAAGCGAGAGCGCGGAACAAGCGAGAGAGAGAGGCACGATCGGCTTTGCATCATACATAGACATCATTTGAATTATAAAATGCCATTAAAAAAAACTTGTCCGGCATGAGGTTCGATCTCGCGATTATCAAATAATGCAATTATGTTTCATGCACAGAACGTACTAGCCTATTGAGGGTTAATGTAATAACATAGTTTTAATTCGTATTATCTGTTACATAAACATAATTCAATTCGGTTACTGTCAGAATTTCCTCATCACGAATTTCAAAATTTCAACTGCACTATAGGAAAGAGGACAATTTTCTGTGTATAATGCAACAAAAATTCTTTTGGATTATTCACTAGTTTTCGAAAAAACGGCATTTTAAAATTATTAAAAGCAGGTAGTTGTAACCCGATATACTCCGTTGCAACGTGTCGAGCCACGGTCAACTCGCACGTTTCGTTCTGTTCTTCATTTTGTTGACGGTACGTGTGCTTTGATATACTCTTAATGTTGTTGTCAGTCGCGGTTGACACCCGGACGAGTTCTATGGCTTCGAGTTTCACCCTTGGCGAGTTCCGTCATTCTTCTGGAATATTTTTTTGCCTTACACAAAAACGACTAATCATGCAGCCGTGTTAAAAGGTGTATCTAAAATTCATGTAAATTTTACATTTTTAAAATCGATTTTTTCGAGAACTAATTTATAATCCAACAAAATTTTTGTTCTAGTATGCTTAGGAAAGTGTCGTCTTTCCTATAGTGTAGTTGAAATTTTGAAATTCGTGATGAGGTTTTTCTGACAGTTCCCTTCAATTCAATTAATAAAAGTATTCAATTTTTCATGAATGTTTTCTTATGACGTTATCACGTAAAATTATCTTCCGTAAACCGACTTTACAGACAACCCGAGTGCCACTTTGACAGCCGGTTATCGTCTTAGAACGACTTGTCTTAGAACTTACTGTTAATTGTTCCTTTTGTTACATTTGGTATAGACTTGAAGCAGAGAGGCGGAGTCGAAAAAAAATGTACTACTAGCGCTCGTAGTGGGCAAATCAAAAAATAAGTGTTGTATATTAATAATGAATAGTATTTAAAAATTTTGCATTTACCGAAATACTTCAGAAAGTATTTGTAGTTATTGTAGACATTTTCAACCCGTTTTTTTTATTTACAATTCGGAAAAATATAATTAATCCGACGTCGCATTTTACAACATTGAAAACATAATCGCAAACTAATTTTCACGGAGCTTTTGCCGTTCGGGAAATATTTTTTATCAAATCTCTCTCAGCCTACGGCTTCGGGAAATTAATATTCCAAAATTTCCCTTATGAAGCTCCTGAAATTTGCTTCGTTCCAAGGCTGTTATCCCTAATAGAAGCTGCTAGCCACGGTTAGAATATAGGAACAAAGGCCCAATGCGATAAACCTTAACACCAAAAATGTCTTTATTTTTGGCAATCGCTGTCTGTCAAACCATACTCAAAGTTTTTTAAATTCTTTTTATTTTTCTCTCAATTTTCTAAGTTTATTGACTCATTTGATGAGTTAATTTTTTTACATATACATTGTGTCTACTATCAACGTCGAACATAAGGAATTAACATTAATTTTAATTGTTTTGTAGATTTCTGCTCGCTAATTCGACCTCCGCCAATTTTTTGGTATCTATGGAACGAGAAAATTATTGTGCATCCTGTGATACTAAAATTAATATTTTTCATCGATATTTATTAAAAAATGTTAATTTTAAAATTTAATGTCAACTTTAATCAACTTTTTTGAAAACATGGTAACTTGTTTTTAAAAACATTAAATTTTTAAATTAAAATTTTACATTAAATAATATCGATGAAAAAAAATTAATTTTGGTATCATAAAATCCTCAATAATTTTCTCGTTCCATAGATACAAAAAAAATTTTCGGAGGTTGAATTGGCGAGCAGGAATCCACAAAACAATTGAAATCAATGTTAATTCTCTATGTTTGGCGTTGATATTGGACATCCTGTATATATATTTAAACTCCCCAATACAAAAATATCTTGTTCGTTGTTTTTAAAAGCATAAATAAATATAAATCTTGTATATCTGTATACAAACACTTACAATTCTATACAACAAGTTATTTTATTTTTCGACACCGCGGCGCCACCTGTAATTCTGCTCCAAGTCTATATCACATAATATAATAATAGAATAATTGAAAACTTTCATTATTAATATTTAAATTTTATAAAGCCAACCGATTTTACCAAATTTCGTTTCAATAAATATTAAAGTTGTTGTGAATTATGTTTAAACTATATAATTGGCTTTTGTTAATTTTCAAATCTTTTTATATTTTCCAATTTTAACTTTGATATTTTAATCAATTATTAATAATTTTAAATTCTTTTGCAGAGTTTTGGAAATCACGAATTTGATTTGGGCTTATCAGGTCTTACCCCTTTTATTAAAACGGCCGAGTTTCCAATCGTGGCAGCTAATTTAGATTTTTCAAAAGAGCAAGATCTATCGTGGAATATTTCTAAATCCGCAATTCTTACTGTTGGAGAACACAGCATCGGAGTAATCGGATATATAACTGGAGAGACCGCACAAATATCAGCTCCCGGAAAACTTATATTTGAAGACGAAATTTCAAGTATAAAAGAAGAAAGTGAACGTTTGGATAAACAAGGAGTAAAAATTATAATAGCTCTTGGTCACTCAGGATTTTATGTTGACAAAAAAATTGCAAAAGAGGTTCCATTAGTAGATTTAGTTATTGGTGGACATACCAACACATTTTTATGGAATGGACCTGCACCTAGTATAGAAAAAGTCGAAGGTCCTTATCCATCAATTGTAACTCAAAATAGTGGTAAAGAAGTACCGGTTGTTCAAGCATATGCTTACACGAAATATATGGGTCATTTAAATATAGAGTTTGATAATGATGGAAATATTTTGAATGTTGAAGGACAACCACTGCTTTTGAATCATAGTATTCCACAAGATAATAATGTGCTCGACCTGCTGAACTCGTTTAGACCTCAACTCGAAGCATTAACAGCGAAAGTTATTGGAAAAAGTCGTGTAATTCTTGATGGCGATGAAAAAGTGTGTCGAGTGAAAGAATGTAGTTTTGGAAATCTAATAACAGATGCATTTGTTGATTATCATGTTTCATCATATGGAGGTGCTTATTGGACCGATTCGCCGATTGGAATTATTAACGGGGGAGCAATTCGAAGTGTTATTGAACCCAAAATGGAAGATGGAAGTTTTACTCGTGGCGAATTATTAAGTGCAATGCCATTTGGTGATCAAATTTTTAGTGCTTCAATAAATGGAACTGATTTGTTAAAAGCATTAGAAATTGGTGTAAGAGCTAACGGTAAAACATCACGTGGAGAATTTTTGCAAGTGTCTGGAATTAAGTACATGGTTGATTTCTCTAAACCAATTTATTCTCGAGTGTCAGACGTAAAAATTCGTTGTGGTTTATGTAAAATCCCCGTTTACGAACCTATTGTTTTGCATAAATCTTACAGAATATTGACTACTGGATTTTTATTAGCCGGGGGAGATGGTCATGTGGCATTCCGTGATAAAACATATAATACTGCCCAAGAAGACTTAGACGATATAGATATAGTAGCGCGTTATTCAGAATTAAAATCTCCTATTTATCCAGGAGAAGAAGAAAGAATTCTAGTTGAACATATATTTTCATATGATTCTTCCAATGGCATAGATATAACAGCAAATTATTTGTTTGTACTTATTTCATCAGTTTTTATTTGTTTAAGCTCTATCAGATAATTTAAAATTTTTTGTTAGCTTTCAAATTAAAATAATTATTTTAGAATTAGCTTTAGTGTTTTTAAATCAGTTTAAAACATAACTAGTAGAATGATTGTTAAATATTTTTAATATACTATTTCGCTGCCGATGTAAATTAATTTTATTGAAAATTAGCAATAGGTATAACTATGAAATTTCTTGATTTACCAGGTACTTTATTTTAACACTAAAACATTAAACATGAACAGACATTAATTTCATGAATATTGCAATTACACAGAAAATTGATTGGTTGATTGATTGGTTGTATTAAATATAATATTTAAATTGATTTTCGTGTAAAATAGATTACTAACGTTAATTTACTAATTTTTACAGTGACAGTGATTGTGATTATTTTGATGAAAGGCCTTCTGAAATTAGAATTAAAATTTGTTATTTAGTAATAATTAAATAAGGTACAAGGTGATAGTTACGTTGCCATGTGAATATTATGTAATTTTCCCATTTCGTACCTATTTTTGACGTTTTCGGGTATTACATTTTGATTATTATATAAAAAATATACAAATGATTGGCTCTCTGTGGGTATAGATTAAAAATGGGGTTTGAATGTATCAACATTTTTAATTAAGCCGCTGCAGGCTTTATATTTTGCGAGCATAACTTTTAAAATATATTTGATGTCGATTGTTTATCAATAATTAAAATTCAATGTAAATATACATTTTTTGCGTACAAGTAAAAAACTCGAATTCTAAATACGAAATCTACAGTTTGAAAATAAGAAAAATTATAACTAAAAAAAAACAGTTTAGTTTCTTATCAATTGTTCGTTTTAAATTTAATTATTTGTGTTTTTAAGTTTTAACATTGTGAACCACGATTTTCGTTTGAGGTTGAAATGCGTTACAATTCATTAAATAATTTTTGAGAAGAATGCAATTTATTTTATTTAGCTTTAATTTAATATTATTAATTAACCAAATTAATTTAATGGCTGAAAATGGTTTTCTAAAGTATGTAATTAAATTTATGCCTTGTCATGTAAAAGAGCTACTTTTTCATCTTTAAGAATGTTTTATGAAAGTAGCGTAAAAAATTGCTAGCTTCTAGTTTATTTCAGTTATTACATAAGTCAAAAAGATTTTAACAGATTTTATTTTATATTGACTTTATTAAATAAATAAAAATAAAAAATTAAATTCGGTATGCCTTTTTACTACGATTTAGTTATTAGAAAAACAATAAGTTAAATGCTAAATGAACGAGATAACAAAAAGGAAAACTTTAAGTAGCTTACAATATAGTACGTTTAATCGCCTCATAGAAAGCAAAAAGAAACCAAAAAGCAAGATTCACTTGTTTTTCTATACTTATTCCATCAGACATTGATTACTTTCGTAGATACTTACAATTTGCAAAAAACTTAACATTAGTGCTCTACAATTACTTTTATGGTGTTAGGTAAAAGATAGCAAAATATGTGATGCGGTGAATTTCTAACAAAAGAATATAATTTTTTAATTGTAATCGTAAATAGCATAATTTTTTTTTCCAAATTAGTCAATTGAACGTTAAATTTTAAATATAATACGTAAAAATATCGAGTTTTGAAATTTTAATTTGAATAGAAAATTAACCTAAAAAATGAATTTTTAAGTCAATAATTTAATGTTTATTTAATGTTAAATAATATTTACAACTGATAATCAATAATAATTGTAAAAGAGGGGCCTTTATATCGTATTACAAAGTTTTTATTTTATATTTTAAATTTTCATTATTTTTATAACGTAATTTTTTTAAAATTTATTTCTTGTTTATTCAAATATTCTTAGTTCAAACCTGTTAAATGTTAATTTGTTGTTTTTATTGTTTTTTTAAATATTATTTTTCTATGTAAGTATGTATTCTTTACTTAACATTTAAAAGTCATTATTTTAATATTTTGTTTAGTTTGTTTATTTAAAATTGCATACTACTAACTACCACATTATTGACTTAAAAATTCATTTTTTATGTTAATTTTCTATTTTATAGTAAACGTGCCTTTAGGTGCAAAAACGTGGTAAAATTTGAATATTTTTTTTCAAATTTAATTTATAAAAGTGACACGATGGCGCTGTGCGTTCTTCACTTCAAATCTGGTTGTACCGTGATAAGAATTATTTTATTTATTTAACCTTAAAAATTTCATTGGGCAATGGGTCGCGACATTGTTTGGTTCTAGTTTGGTAAGTCACATTCAATTTAAGGAATTTTTTTAAATTTCTTAGTTTCTCATGTTAATACGACTGATGATCAATAATAATTGTAAAATAGGGGCCTTTATATCGTATTACACAGTTTTTATTTTATATTTTAAATTTTTATTATTTTTATAACGTAATTTTTTCAAAATTCATTTCTTGTTTATTCAAATATTCTTAGTCCAAACCTGTTAAATGTTAATTTTGTTGTTTTTATTGTTTTTGACGTGATAACCTCTTATAAATTGATATACCGGCTGCACGCACGAAAAATTGTCACGTTCCGCAAGCGAGAGAGAGGCACGATCGGCTTTGCATCATACATAAACATCATTTGAATTATAAAATGCCATTAAAAAAAAACTTGTCTAGCATGAGGTTCGATCTCGCAATCACCAAATGATGCAATTATGTTTCATGCACATAACGCACTAACCTACTGAGGGTTAATGTAATAACATAGTTTTAATTCGTATTATCTGTTACATAAACATAATTCAATTCAATTTTTAAATTAACACTCGGTTTACGGACGATAATTTTACGTGATTTTACGTCATAAGAAAACATAATTCAATTCAATTCATAAAAGTATTCAATTTTTCATCAATGTTTTCTTATGACGTTATCACGTAAAATTATCGTCCGTAAACCGACTTTACAGACAACCCGAGTGCCACGTGTTTTTTTAAATATTATTTTTCTATGTAAGTATGTATTCTTTATTTAACAGTTAAAATTCAGTATTTTAATATTTTGTTTAGTTTGTTTATTTTAATTTAAATATTTGTCGATTATATCAAAATAGCTCCTGGTTATAATGTAATGTAATAAAAACCAAATAATTATTACATACAACACTAACATTAAAAAAAAATTAATTATTAACATTATAGACAAAAATATTAACTATAATGAGCGACTTGATTAGGAGGAAGGAACCGGTAATATGTTTTGTTGTTATATTTTTGAGGGTTTACGCAAACTTTTAAACTATTGCACCAGCTTCCACGATATGGAACTAAAATTATAGTGAGAAGTTTTTGAAAGCACAAATTCAGGAAAGAAAATTCATGAAAAACCTTCGAGACACTTTTGAAGATTTTTTCTACAAGTTGTGCGAGCGTGAATAAAAATGTATTAAAGAAGACGTTCACGGATTGGCGCTTATGTAATTAGTACACACATCGACTACTGAGCCGAAATCCCCGGTTCGATTCTGGTCGAAGTAAAAGATTTATTCTGACTGTCTTTCCTTGGCAGGCAATGGAAAATCACCAATGTACGTATTTGTCAAGAGAACTCTTCTAAAAACAAGTAGTGGTCACTATGCTCTTACGTAAGGCACAAAAACTCTGAGAGAGAAAGAAGAAAAAACCTAATCAAACAGCACAATAAAGTAATCATATTGTTAATGATCCTGGACATATTGGTCGTGAAGCATGTAATAAAATGGGGCTCCGTAGAATTTTTAATGGTGAAATTATTTTTTTAATACATTTCTTATGTATTCTAAAATTATGTTTTACCAGATCGTTTGTTTAAATTGGTGGCAGGTGATTATGTGACGGTATAAATCCAATATTTACTGGAATATTCGATCATATCTAATATCTACTCTCAGAGTTATAAGAATTTTGTAGTAGACTTTTTTGTTCAAATTAAAAGTTTAAAGAAAAAGTTATTATGTAAATGTACTATAAATTATGTATCTTTATTTGACTCACGTATATAATCTATTTCAAAATATTCTGTCAATATAACAAGATAAAAATTTATAAACCACAACTTGAAAGAGGTAGTATATGTTTGTATGGTATACTTTTAAATATAGATAAAATTGATTTTAAACGGCCAAATTTATTTATAATAATATTTATATTATCTGAATTTTGCAATTACAGATAACAGCATTCTTCTTCTTTAAGTGTCATACACTATGCAGTGCTTAGATGATCCACTTGATTGAAGCCAAGGTGACATATCCGGAAATTACTAATGAAGTGGTTTCGCGTTGCTTTCTCCATATCCCACACACCGATATTTGGTTTTAGATCACAACAGTGTAGTCGGCGCAACCAAGAATCGAACCGCGATCACCCGCATCTTAGCATGTCGATTTAAGCCTTACACCACATCATTAGGTAAGTATATTGTTTTATTAGAAGTTAGTGTTTGTTTTTCTGTTGAGTGATAAGATTGATGGACGAGCAGATAAAACCCGACAACTACAGACCTGCCACAAAAAGCACATCAATTCCGATTAAAATAATTTGTTATTTCTTTTTGGAAAATAATGACAGCTGCGATAGGCAGCAAATAAAAAATAGCAAATGAAGAAAAAACGCTTTCTATAAAATACAACAAATTAGGTGAGAGCAAGCTTTTCTAGTGAGGTGGAAAATAACTAAAATAATTGAAGCAACTAATTACGTTTGCAAAATTTGCGAAATAAAATTTAAGAAGAAAACTTATTTGGTATGTAATTGCTTGGATCAAATAGAGGGAGCTAATCTTTAATCATTTTGTATAATATATATTATAAAGTATACAATAAAAGAATATGACAAACAAGTAAAATAAAAGAAAAAGAAAAATTTACAAGACACTTTCACTAGGTAAACTGATTTCATCCGTGTCGTATTTGATTTAACCTCATAAGAGATGAGACTACGTATTTTATTACAAAGAAAATAACGTACTTCTATACAAGAAAAGTCGAGATAATTCTCCGTGAACTACCATAAACTGTAGCAAAATTCTTTTATTTCTTGATTAATACATAAAATGCAATCGCTAATAGGTAATTTAAAAAATAATTATTAATTAAATTGTACTTTCATCTGGAAAGAAAAATAGTGTGGTGTTTTATTATATCGTAAATTTGTTGGATTGACAATAATTATAGACGAGTCACAGAAAGTACATTTTCTCCGAATAATTTACTCATTATAAAGAAAGAATTTAACCCACAATTTTCTATAAACGAATTACGAGTAATTTCAAAAATGAACTTGTTATAAAAAATTTTTTGATTTTAAAAATTTACCAATAAACACAGCAAGCAAACTCCGGTTTAGGGTATAGCACGTTAAGTATACTACCCACATATTTTAATTTAATAGACTTCATTAATGGAAGAGAATACAGTGGGGATTAATTTCATATGTTGATTAATTTAAGAAATAATCGATTTTAAAGTTTCGATTTTTCTCATAAGAAGCACTCTATTGAAGCAAACTTCACTCTACTGGAGATCTACGCGTATTAGACGTAAATATAGTTATTTACATATACATTTTTGGGAGACTAAACCGGCATCAGTTGTTGATTAGTTGTGCAATTTTTAATAGGGAATCATAAATTATTTAAAATTGAATTTCGAATCCAAACTCGCGATTTTCACGTTCAAGCGCCTTTACGGACGTTTTACAAAGTGTGTGGGTTTAAAACATCCGTCTTTTAATTGGAGAATACTTTTCAACGCACTATGCATTTTATTCATACACTCAAACCGATAAGTTCTTAAGAAAAATTAAGATTCTTGTATTTTATTGATTTGTCAAGAAAGTCTTAAAATGTATTTTTTGACCATTTATTTGCGTCAAACGGGCCTTGCACCATCATTATAACATTTTAGTAAACAGTTTGATGTTTTGAATGCAGGACTCAGCCACTTCCCGAAGTCTAACTCTCCAAAACAATGGGTTGGTTAGGTTATGCGTAATCCATCTCTAATTACTTCAACTTGTTAACGTTTTAGAGAATCCGTGCATTAAGCGGATCAAACTTAAACTAATAAACGAGTGAGAAAATATTTGAAAAACGGAATAAAAATTTGAGGAAGTCTGAGTAAATATAGGGAATCCGAGGAAATCGGAGAGAAAAATTTAATTTAGAATCTTTAAATGTTGATGAGATGTGATTTTTTGATAAAATGCAAAGAAATCTGAAGAAATCTAGGTAAATCCTGAAAATTCAAAGAAATAAATTTAGATTTTGTTCAGTTTAGAACTTGATTTTTTTACTTATTGAGCTCTTCCCACATGTTTCAATCTAACCCAGAACTTATTTTTTAGTTCTATACTAGGTTAATTTTTATCTTTGTCACTGTGTAAGTGAAGTAAAATAAAATTTAGAGTACAGTAAAACCTAGATATAATGGACTTCTATTTAACGGACTTCGGATATAACGGAAAAAAATTCGGTCAAATGTCATAAAATTAAAAACGTCTTGTTATGCTTATTATAGAATTGATTATCTAAAAACAGCAAACTTCAAAAGTGCAAACAAAACTTGATTCTTTTTTCAAAGTAGGATTACCGAAAGCAAACGCGTCGATATCAACAGAATGTCACTTCACGACGATTGTTCAAAGACAATTAAATAGAATTTTGTTTGTGTTTTGTATTATTATTTATATCTAAATACAGTAAATTTTCAAAAAAAAGTTTTTTGGTTTATTTTAAACCTATTTTTATATAACGGACTTTTGGTTTTAACGGACAATTACACCCCAATTAGTCCGTTATATCGAAGTTTTACTGTAATTTAAAAAAATTTAGAAAAGTGTGAAAGGTTAATCGATTAGAATTCTTGGTTACAGTTACTTTAAAAATTCTCAGATATTCTTAAGAATTCTTTACTTATTTTAAGAATTAATTTTGTGTATACTAAAATCTGGAAATATGTATTAAGCTCTCCGAAAAATTTAAATAAAATGGAAATCTGATGTACATCAATTTAATTTATTTTTCTCCCTTGCCCATAAGTAACTTAAAAATTCTTCTCTTTTTTCTTTTGCTCGCCAAATAAATAATGTCGGTATCAAATAAATCATTAATTTTGTGCACTTAACAGTTAATTTTCTTAAGCAGTTTGTTAATTGGTTTAATTTTTAAAGTGTGTATTGAATCTGTGCTGTTTTTATTTTTAATTTATTAATTATTTAATTTTTAAATATTTATAAACAATGTTATACAAAAAAATTTAGTAGCTTATGAAAATTAAAATTAAGCAATAAGATAATAATTAGAATGCATTAGATTGGTAGTGGCAGCTGGAAAAGGAAGAACATTGGCTTATTTATTTTTATTACCAACTATTATTTATTATTACCAACTTGAAAAAATATAATTTACGCGTTCCTGACGGTACATGTTACTAATATAGTTTTTCAGTTATTGTTGTAAAATGATGGTTATTTACCATAATAAAAGTTTATAATATTACTAAATTACTGTGAAGTATGTATCCTCTCTACTACAGGCTTCTTGTTTCAGAGACGGAAGCTTCGGGTTCTTGTTTTATGGTTGATTTTAATAAAAATATGTATACTTTTTAAAACAACCACATCTATATTGCAATGCCTTCAGCGATCCAAAATGTAGAAAATTTTACCTTTTCAAGAAAAAATATCCCGTTGGAGTACATACATCTTTTGAGCATGAGACTCTTCTTATTATAAAATAATTTTATATTAAATAAGTTTAAAAGTGAACAAGTTAAATAAACGTTAAAATATAAAAAAATTTTATTTTATGAGCTTTCAGCGAATTGTATCGCCTTTGTCACGACGACGAACAAACGACGACGAACGTTTATTTAACTTGTTCACTTTTAAACTTATTTGATATATTTATCACAAGTTAAGAATTAATATATTTAAAATAATTTTAACTTAATTTTGTGTTGTATAAATTGTTTTAACTTTTAATTCAAATTTGATTGCTTTATATTTTTGTTACCTTATAATAAGTATTGTAAATGCGCCTGGCTGCTCACAGTTGTGTGACTTCGTCAAACAAATTCTTTGTGAAGCAATTTACAACTTCATCAAATTTTTACAAACCTTCAAATCTTCTTATTTTTAAACACTTCACTTAAATTAAAAACTTTCAACTTAAATGAAATTACATTTTAATAAAATCATGAAAGTAATTAAATTAATTTTTGCAGCAAACACAATTTTGCGGCCGGCTTGGTCCGCCATATCGGCAAAAAGCGTTCTTCCTACAGCGCGGTTATCAACATAATATTATTTACAACATTTTTATGTACAATATGTTTACAAAATTACAAATTAAAACAAAACAAACTTTAAAATAATTTACAAAAATAAAAACAAAATTTTAACGTTTCAAAACACGACAATATGTCACGGTAGTATGCACCGGAGAGTCTGGGTAATACTCCATACTCATCAGTATTCGATTAATTCTGTACACTTAAATGGAAGATAATAAGAAGCACCTTTCAGTATTACATTAATTGCGTTTAGAAGAAAAACTCTTATTAGTGTTAATAACCGTTCACTTTATATTATAAATTGAAACAGTGAAACAGTTATTACCTACTCAAATAAAATATTTTATTTTATAGTCGAAAAATAAAATACCGCATAACAATAATGAGTTAGAATAAGCATCGCTGAATACATTTGTAAATAAATAATTTTTCAATATCAACAATACTATTATATAGTTTATTTTGAAGCATTCGAAGCTTAATAACTTACTAGAGTCGAACCTACTTGGATGGTTAAAATTTGAATAGTTCATTTCACGAGTTTACCACAAATTGGCTTTTTTATGCGTGCGCTGAATTGGTAAATCAGTCCTAATACAATATTGTAAGGGTCATTTTACAACTTTTACAAGTTTTACGACTTTGTAAACTAATTTTTGAAGAAATGACGATTTATAACTTAAGGGTTATTGAATAGCCCTGGTTAAGTAATTAACTTTCTGAATATTAAAGAATTTAATTAGTTGCTAGTCTCTAACGACTTACAACACCTCTGTATGTAAATACGAAATTATAATTTGGGAATCCCCGAATGGTGTTCTAGAATTAAAGGATATTTGAACGAACATTCTGGCTCTTACAGATTGAATCAATTTTCTAATATTGTAGTTGAATCACTGTTGGGAATTCTAATCTGTAAATAAGAACCCTTTCTGCTGAATATACGATATGTAGTAGCAAATGAATTTCATTTGCATTACTTTAGGTTCTTTAGGTTAATAACCAAGTAATACTAAATAAACATAGATTTTTACTAATTAAATTCTGATATAAAATTATGGAAATATATAATTATTTAAAAATACATTTTCAAGACGTGTAAATAATAATGGAAACGAAGATAAAAATTCTCTCGTCAGAAGAATGCAAAAAAGGAAATGACTTTGACATTACAAAGCGAGTACTATTACAGTAATTAAATAAAATTTGTAAGTTTTTTAATTAAGGTTTACAAAATGTGTCGATTTGTATCGTTATAATTAATGTTTGAAAAACCCAAAACGTAACAGCTGTTCAAAAAAGTTAAGTTTTAGGAGCAGCTGGTTAATTGTTCAAAGTGAAAAGCCTAGTCAGCATCTGTTTCGAGCTTCTATTTTAATTTATTTTAAAGTTTTTAAAATACACCAAGTTATTATTTCAAATTCATTTTAAACTTTACGTTACTTTCTGTCTTGCTCCTGTAAAATCAATTTGGTAAGAAAAGCAATTTTCCTAAAGGGTTCATAAAAGTATATCAATTTTACATTTATGCTCGACACGACGATTTAATAAGATACTAGTGTAGTAATGAAGTTTTCCAAAGTAAATTTCGATAGCATATAAAAGTGACAGAATTGAAGAGGTTGTAGAGTATTTTATTTACTTTTGTAAAATTTATGTCCTCGTACTTAAATATTCTATTTGTTTAAGTGAATCACAAATTTGATTATTCTTTAATCGTTTCTAGTTTTTATCTACCAGCAGCATATAAAATGATAAAAGAGTGTGATTTTACCCTCGACAGTTTTACTAACGGTGATATTGAAGAGCAAATAATATTGGGGGTACAGAAACCAGATGTTCAAATTGCGTTTTAACAATAGTCGTACCGATTTAACAACGGCGGAGTTTTACCACCCTCTAATAAAATTTCTACTTAAAAGCATTAGTTGTGTTGAACCAGTGGGCGAAACTATACCAACTAATAATTTTGTGTTTCAATTTTTGTGTCATTAATTTTAGTAAACAACTTCCAAATGGATAGTAAAGATGACTTACCTTTAGCTGGATTTCGAGAAAGAGTCTTGAATGCTACCAAGGAAAATCCCAATTTAAAGACTTTGCTTTACAAGAGGCAAGCACACTTAGAATTGCTAGATATGTTGGAAAAATTTAAACATTTGGATTTGTCTCCGGAAGAAAAAAATAAATTGCTTATTTACGCTTATCGAGGAACGAATCTGTGTTTTCAAAACGTTTGACCGAAAAATGCTCAATAGTGACAGTGCAATTTTAATATAAATTTAATAATATGTACGTATGAATGTGTGTTATGTAAACAAATTTTATAAATATAAAATATATTTGACTAGAAAAATATAAATATATAAAATCTTACATTATGTATTCTGACTAGATTAAACTACAATTTTATTATAATAAAATTAATTTAAATTAATAAACCTACTTAAATGTATTTATTGTAATAAATAAGCAATAGAAATGTGATATGCAGTTTTTGTCTAACAGAAGTTGGTTCATATGACAGGATATAGTGTAATTCAAACCACACTGTCATCGAATTGGTTAGAAAAAATTTCAAGTTCTTATAGTTGAATATATAAAAAATTGCTAATTATTGTGTTCTTATAATTTATAAATCCAAAAAAAAAATCGAAAGAAGCACACGTGCTTCAGTAATGTTTGCATAATATACATCATATTCTTTTCAAATCTAAATATAAATTTTATAACTTCGATGAGATGAGAGTCTTCGATATTATTTTTAATTAGTTCTAAATTGTTAAAAAGTGACCTCTACAAGGCCAATCCAGGAAAATACTAAGTCTAATACGATAATTTTGACTTATTAAGCTCTTGAAATTTTCCATTATTTCTAAATGAAATTGCATTCTTAATTTGGTGTAATCCTATTTATACATTTTAAAACTTTCCCATTACTTCTGTTTAATAGTAAACTCCAATATATACAAAATATATTATTAATTGTTTAGTGATTATTCACACATGGATTACATATTCACAGTTGAATTAATTTCCAGAAACAATATGAATATTATTAATTCCATCTTGGTTTCGAAATATGCAAAAATACCGTTGCGCTCTTTAATAAAATTGTTTTTCGTGCACCAAATTAAAATATCCAAACGATTTGTAAAGATTACTTTGTAAATATTTACTGCCCAGTATAATAAAAAAAATTTAAATGTTCACAAAGCTTGTTTCAAAACATAACCTGCAGTTATTAAATCTATCAATCACAAATATCGATTTCTTAAATATAATATGACGAGTTCTTTTCCTTACCTGACGAAAGGAAAAAACTACTCGACTTTTTCTTTGATTTTGATATACATAAAAAATAAATTACTAGGAAAGTTAAAATTGATCCAATTTTGTGTGAAAAGCAATTCATGCGCTTATTTATTTTCAAGGATCTGGGCATATTTTGCTGTTAACTGAAACGTTGAAAACGTAAATTTTGTGCAAAATGCTATCCAAAATTGATAAAGTATGTTTAGCACGTCCTTATCATGTAACCAATAAATTAGACAAAACTCATATTTTTGTTTTCGTAAACGCACAAAGTTAAGATCCAAACTTTAAAAATAAATTATCCATTATTGCATAAATATTACAAATGATTGGATAAAAAGTTATTACTTAAAATTATACATTTTGTATAAAAGCAAACTTTTCAATATAGCAAATAGCATGACTAGAATAAATAGTATTTTTGTTTTGTATAAAATTATTCAAAAGATATTTCAATAATCGTAGTAAAAATGATCTGTTTGTTGTTTGACACGAAGGTATGATGAAGGTTGCAATAATTAAATAATTCAACTTTACTGTTCATCATTAACGACTACTTCGGCTTCTCATTAATATAGTATTGTTTACGGCTATGAGTAGAAGCAAAATGATCCGTAGCTACTATAAGATTATAAAAATTTAGCAGTGAAACTCGATCCGATCTCCACGGTCAATATAAGTAATTATGTAAATATACCAAAAGAATAATTTCATACAATTAATTGCAAAATAAGCACCCTTCATTAAATTAGTAATCTTGATCTCTATCGCGTAAAAGATGTTGAGTCAATGTTTTAACCATGGGATGGTCTTGAGATACTCCTTCCGATGATAAAAATCTTAAAGCTTCAATTGCACACGCTGCATATCCAGCAGCTTCTGCGTCGTGTTCTTGACCATCAGATCGTTGAAGTTCTGCTTGAAGTTCACATACCTTTTGAAGACACATTTTAAGCATTTCGGTTATTTGATCATTATTAGTCAACTGATTCTGAAAACAAATTAAAAAAATTAAAATATCAAATATATATTGCTATGATGTATTTTTCATTTGTGTGAAATATACCTATTTGAATTTTAAATTCAGATTTATATTGATATAAAACAAGTAAATAATATGTTCTTTACTTTTTAATTTATAGTAAAAGTGGCTTGTTTTAATAATACAATATTAAAGTGTTTTATACGTTTTTTGTAGTCCTGTGGTTCCTACAGTCTTATACAAACATAGGCTTGTCTGTTAAAAAAGTTAAAATCTATCATACAAGCGTTCTATAGGTAATGTTAGTAATTCACATTTAACACCGACCATCTGGTAAATATTTCAACAACTGCATTTTGTTGCTTTACTTCCACGTAATCGTTTTATACTTCTACATTCAGTTGATTATTTTACGTTCGGTCGATTATTTCTACGTTTGATCTAACTTTTCATCTGTTGGTTTGCTTTGGAATGTTATTTCAATTTCAGAATACAAAAGAATATAATTTATAAAAATATAATAGCTTGTTAACTTGTTCAGTTAAAAACTATTGAATTTAAAATATTTCGCAAATTAATAATTTATAGTTATAATAAAAAAGCAATAATAAATTATAGTTAACCTTGTCAATCACCTAAATTAAAATTAATTAAGTTTAGGTCTTTGTAAACAAAGTTAAATTGTCCGACGTTTTAGACCGTTTTATTGACCCAGTTTAATATTTAAATATTGAAAATTTTACAATAAATTTAATTTGAAATCTTAAAAACTTTTAAGTTTGATTATTGGGTTACTGTCACTTAACCTATCCCAAGAATTGATCTTTTTACTATTGACCATTGAAAAGAGATGTAATATTATACACCCCGATGCGTGACGGTAATTCGCACGTTGAGCTCCCGTTCTTATTTCTGTTGGCGGGTACGTATACTTTGATATACTCTTAATCTTGTTGTCAGTTGCGGTTGACACCCGGACGATTTCTGTGGCTTCGAGTTCCACCCTTGGCGAGTCATTCTACAAAGATATTTTTAAATTGTTATGTGGAAAAAAATAAAACAGGCCTGGACGGCGCCGAAGGCGTCCAGAGGGTCTGTTTTATTTCTTTGGCTAACTCAACAACGGTCTATTATAAACCCATGTTAAAACGTGTATCTAAAATACATGTAAATTTTACATTTTTAAAATCAAATTTTTTCGAAAACTTTTGCATTACCTTACCAATAATCAATAGGAAAAAGTTCAATTTTTAGGATAAGTTTTGTGATAGATCCCGATTATTGTATTAATGAAAGCAATCAATCAATTTTTTATATAATGATTTAATTATTCAGAATAATATATTAAGTATATACACACAAAAGCAAGCCCGGACTGGGACCTAAAACCGGCCCGGGCATTTTAGAGACTGTCGGCCCCCTACTTCCCACAGAAACGCTACATGTACTCTTAACATATTTATTTTTTATAAAACGTATAATGGCCAAAATTCATGAAAAAGGCATAGTTATTTTGTTTGGTTTTTGTTTTTTAGTTTTTTAGTTCTAATAGTGAAAGACATTTTTTATTAGTATTATTTTGGACTTTGCCATTTTATAATACATCTAACCAGTGGCGGCTCGTGAAAAATATTCTTGGGTGTTCTGCATTATAAAAATGGCAAGATATCAGAAAATGGCAATCTCAAAAAATAAATTTACTTATTGCACATTTTTAAATATTAAACGTACAACACTTATCTAGAATGTATTACTTTATATGATTTTATATTTTTACAATAAATTGCAATCCTAACTAATTTTCGAAAAAATTTTATTAAGTACAGCTTATGAGAGAAGTTGTGTTAAAAATATTAGTAATATTTCATTTTATTTTTTCTTCATTTAATATTCATAAGCATTTATTTTATGTACTAGTAGGTATAAGATACTATCTTCGATATTCATAATTTCAATTAAAGTTCATAACGCAAGATGCGTTTAAAATAAAATCGTATATGTTCGTAAAACCAGAGCTGAAATATGAGCAGAACGGTTGTACATTTGGTGGGTTGTTCCTATATCTTGTAATCTGCGAGTTTAATAATAAACATTATTATTGTAGAAAAAACCTACATAATTTTAATTTTATTGATATTAATAATTAAACGTAATTTCATTTTGAGTTTCTAATATAGGATCTGCCAAAAAATAATTTTACTTCTATTTTGATAATAGTATTTATAAGAAACTTGGTAAAATTAAAATTTGTACTAAATTTTCAAATTACACTATATTACGAGTATTAAACTATTGCATTTTATTGTTTAACCATGTTGTTGAACAATCAATGAACAAAAATTAACTTACTAGTTGTTTTCATAAGTCAAATTTTAAATTATATTACAAAAATACGGCATGTAATTCTGCATAAGATGCAGCTCAATTTGTAGTGTATACCGTGGTGTTAGGATTGTCCTAACACCACGATGTATACTGGTATGGATACGATTCCACCCGATAGCTCGCGTCATTTCATGTTCAGAATCATTTCCAGCACATCGAAGTTAAACAGTGATTTCGAAAGCGTAACGGACTTGTATTAATTATTACAGTACTTATTTGACTGACTGATAAAAGTACTTTATAACTCAAGGCAACATAAGAAGCGCGCTTTGAAACCAAAATTGATTAGTCTTCAATTATTGAAATAATTTTAAATGTGGTGGTTATACTAATAAGTAATAATTAATTTGGTACACTTCATTCTGATATTTGGCGGTTCTGCAGCTCTGCAGTTCCTATGGTAGAACCGCCCCTGCATCTAACAAAATGAAAAACAAATGCACTCACAGAAATACTGAACTGAATTACATGCAAAATGAAAAGAATCACATACTAACATAAAAAAAAAATTACAATGTCATCACCACTTTGTATTTTGTCGACAATTGGGCGACTTTATTATCATTATGTAGATATGCATTTCTTTTTTTTAAACACGGGTGTCTTTATTTTATACTTAATCACGCAGAAGCAGTGGCGCAGCCAGGATTTTGTTATGGGGGGGGGCTGAAGGATGCGAGCGAAGCTAGCTATGCCAAAGGCACGCACCGCAGGCAAAAATTTTTCGAAAAAAGAGGCGTGATCATCTTATTTTTGAGTATAATTATTGTGGTACCACTGTTACCTACCTTAAATTGAAATGAGAATTAAAGAACGGCATTTCCGAAAGATTTATCATTGATTTTTATTGCCAATCTTCTTATTATAGTATACATTCCTTTATTTTCAATAAATAGCAGTCATTAAGATTAAAAATTGAAACTGATTGCTAATTATTATCCATAGTGAAGTTATTTTATATTTGAAATGTCAGTAAACACTAAAAATCCGTTGACCACGCCCCTACCTGGAGTTAATACTGGAGTTGATGGATACAGACTAACAATAAGACGAATGTCTACAATTTATATATACCATAAAGTCTTCAATTTCAGTCGAAATTAATATAAAAATAATTAAAATCCACTATAAAAATAGTGGATCTGTGAAGACTACATCTTGCAAAATTTTGGATATTTTTGGTCGTTATAATCATTCCTCTTGAACCGCTACTAAAAATTTGGTAGTTAAATTTAAGAATAGTGATTCGGTACATGACATACCAACATCAATTAATACGGTTTCTTCCTGTTCAGCTAACAACATTGCTGCTGTTAGTAAAAGTGAAGATCCAAATTTATCAATTCCACGACGTACTCAGCTACTGAATCTATCTACGACGACCACATGATAAATTTTGTGTAAAAATTTAATGTATAAAACCTTACAAAGTTCAATTAGTGCAAGAATTAAACCCAGCCGACTATGCTGTTTGTCGACAATTCGCTAATTTTATCATTGAACAAGGCGATGGTTTTTCTGAAAAACTTTTCAGTTTTAGACGAAGCTTATTTTTATACAAATAGTTATGTTAATATGCAAAATTGCCACATTTGGACATCAGAAAATCCAAGAGTGTTTGTTAAGAAAATTTTGACGAAAGAATCAACGTCTGTATGCTTGGTCTTGGTGGACAATTATATATCAAAAAAGAAATACAGAACTTTTATCGAAAATGTATGTTTTATTTAAAAAATTAAAAACAAAGTTCTTGTTGGAAAGCCCTGTATATTACTCGAAAGTAAATACGATGTTAATCGTTAGAGTAGATAATACGTATTTCACTTAACTAAACGACTCACGATAAAATATTCACACTCATGATTAACAATCTACTTTATGTTCTTGTTACTTAGGACAATATCTAGGCCGTCCATCGGTCGCAGTAAAGTAATACAATTACTTTTACAAAAAAGTGAAGTAAATTTTAAAGTTTAATTTAAAGTTTAATTAAAGTTTAATATTTGCAGATTTTTGACGTTTGATAACAAAAATTAATATATTTTTATATTAAACTTTATAAAATTATATAAATAAACCTTCAATAGTGTACAAATTGTATAATATCGTGTTTTATCTACTATTATGTACATATGAGTAATAAAAAACTTTTTGGATAAAAAAAAATATTTTTGATAAATTTAAATTTTAATATTTTTAAAAAATATTATGTAAATGATTGCCTTAAAAATAAACTCTTGTTTTTTAGTTCTTTTTCACGCTATTATGATGCTACAACAGCTAGCCAAATAACTTGAACAGTAATTTTACACATGGTAGAGCGTGCAATTTTATTTTTCAACATGACCATTAATTATAAATTTGAGAAATGATGTGCATGTCTTGTGATAAATCTTGTATTATAATATACGCTAGTGTAGCTCAAGTGACGCTGGCCTGTAAGCTAAGATGTACACAAGTATGATGTTGTATTATATCGTCAACAACCGTCATGTTTAATACTGAAAAAGCTTAAAAATTGATCTAAAAATGTCTGCAAAAAAGTGTTGTTGTGCAGTTGGGTGCAAAAATTCTGAACAAAACAGCCTTCAGCTGACATTTTATCGTTTCCTTGACAGAAATTATCAAATAAACGAAAAAAAAAAATGGCGGATACAAATTATCAGACAAAAGTAAATGATCTTATTTAATTAATAAAATGTATCTGCCACTTATGTTATCAATGTTTCGTTAATAAAACGTAATGTAAAAATATAGTATAAATTTAAATATAAATTTCTGTTATTTATTATGTCATTTAATTGTTGTCAAACTTAATGTTTCGCTTCTTTGAGTTTCTTGGATAATAGTAGATAAAAATGTAGAAAAAGAGTTAAGAAACTAATCCATATAGATCCTGGTTGAACAATTAAAGATTAATCTTAGCATCGAGGATAAACTAATGAATTCTAAGAAAATTATGTAGTGTTATTAATTTTACAATTTTCGAAGACGGTCATGCTGACCTCCCAGAGTATGGTTACAGTGGGAGGTTTGACATATTTTTTAGTTGGTCAAAAAGTCGCCAATCAGAGTATTGATTTTCGGTTGGTAAAAAGTTACTGAGTGAGTGAGTTTTGTACATAATTCTAATTACAAATGAAAAAAAATTACCAGTTAAACTTATAAACTTAACCAAATTAATTTTAATTGATAATCATTTATATTGTCGTGTTATAAAGTGAATTTCAGCGGTCCTGTAGTACTTTGGATATTTTGTAAATTTTATTTTTTCAAAGTTGTAATTTTAGAATGTACTAGAGATTTAATTAAATTTTGGTTACTGTTGCATATCCCATCCCACGATTTTAACTTTTTCCTATTGACTATTGGAAAGAGGACAATTTTCTGAGTATATTAACACAAAAATTATTGTGGATTATGCAATAGTTGTCGAAATAACAGCATTTTAAAATTACGAAAAGCAGGTAAATGTAATATGATATACCCGATGTGTGACGGTCGGTCTCACGTTGAGGTACGGTCTCGTCGGTGACGGTCTCATTTTGTTGACGGTACGTGTGCTTTAATATAGTCTTATAGTTGTGTTCATTTGATGTCGACACCCGTACGAGTTCTATGGCTTCGAGTTCCACCCTTGGCGAGTTCTGTCATTTTTCAGGGATATTTTTAATTTCTTTTGCCTTACACAAAATCGGCTAATCATGCAGCCGTGTTAAAAGGTGTATCTAAAATACATGTAAATTTAAATTTTTCAAATTCAATTTTTTCGAGAACTAATTTATAATCCTACAAAATTTTTGTTTTAGTATGCTTAGAAAAGTGTCCTTTCACGTATTTTCAATAGGAAAAAGTTAAAATCGTGGGATGGGATACGCAACAGTACCCTAAATTTTAAATAATCAAGCTAAACAAATGTTAAAATAATGAATTTTAACTGTTCAGTAAAGAATACTCTTTACTTCTCTTGCTTCTCGTTATTTTTACGTTTTTCGTATGTTAAATACGACTGATGATCAATAATAATTGTTAAATAAGGGCCTTTATATCGTATTACAAAGTTTTTGTTTTAAATTTTTATTATTTCTACAGTAACGTAATTTTTCAGAATTCTATTTTTTGTTTATTCAAAATGTTAAATGTGAATTATAGTCATATTTTAGTGTTTTTTTAAATATTATGTTTCTATGTATTCTTTACTGAACAGTTAAATTCATTATTTTAACATTTGTTTAGTTTGATTATTTATACATTGCATACTACTAAAATACCACAATGAATACTTAAAAATTTCATTTTTTAGGTTATTTTACTATGAATTAAATTTTATTTTAATTTCATATAACATGTAAAAATTCCATTAATATCATTGTGTCCACTTCAAGTGATAAGAGATGCGTTGCGTATTTTAGAAATAAAACATTTACTTTGCAACTTGAGGAACAATAAAGGCAGAACTATATGTTCGCACTCTTAAGTTACATCCATTGATGCGCGATTGATTATGTTCGTTATGTGTTAAGATATTTTGTTTAGTTAAAGTTTTTGTTTTATTTGTATTTTATTTTTAATTAATTGAAATCGTTATGACTCATCAAGCAAGTCAGCACAACTCGACAAGCAGTAACATTGATTTTTATTGAATTAAAATTAATCTCAAATCTAGATTAAATTAAAAAAAAAAAGAATCATGGTAGAACCAATGAAAAAGATTAGCAGCAAAAAACGTTGAGAATGAAATAATAAACAAACATACATGGAGAAGAGTTATCTGCGCGGTTGAAAGCAGTCGTGTCAAATTAAATTAATTAAGCGCGTGTCGAGAAAGTTTTTGAAACAGTTGAATTGCTTGGGAAGATTGCCCAATAACTTAAGGGGGCGTAAACGGTGCGGTAAATATTTAAGACAAAAATTCTCAGCAATTAATAGACAGAATTGAAAGAAAATTTGAAGGAAGATTTATGAATAGTGGAGCTAGGACCGACGCATATTGTTTTTTAAAAATTTTAATCATAACATTAAAAAAAAAAATTTGTTTTATTTTATTATATTTTTTAATATAAAATGAGTAGGCTCTAGAGAACACAATTCTATCTCTATACCCAAAATTTGAAGTTTTTATTCCTCATAGGTTTTTTATATGCATAGAACCAAACTACAAAACTACTGTAGGCCAAACTACAAAATAACAATAGCTTCTTTTTGTTATGTGAAGCTGTTCTTGTATTTGGTAATACAAGGTAATAATAATTGTGGCTGACTGACTGCCAAAATTGGATAGGAAATTTAACGGACGACTAATTTGGTCAAATAAGTTTTTTTGGGAAACCAACCGTTTTCACAGAAATTTTAAAAATAATGAACAAGGTGTAGGTAAAAAAAAATAAAATATTAAAAAGTGTCCTTTATCACCACCTCAAAGGTTCTCCACGGTCACGGATACACCCGGTATAAAATACACAATCCAAACCCTGTCCCAAAGAAGATCGTAAATAAGGTTTTATCCTTTTAGGGCCGATAAAGATCAAAATAAAAATTGCCGCCCCCAAAAGGCTTACGCCCGAGGCTATAGCCCATTTAACCCTGTGGTTAGGGTGGTCTTGCAAATATAAAATATCTATCTTTGATTCGAAGTTTTTGTTTGTTTGATTTTTTATCTTGAAATGTGAATAACGTAACAAATTGTTACGTTATTTTTTGTTGCATTATTATTCTTTCAAAATAAATGCACTGAATAATTATTGTTTTTATCATGTTTATATTGAGGCACAAATTTTTCCAAAATTAGAAGCAGTTACGCAGTTACGTATATATTTTGAATTTTTAAACGCAATAATGCAACCACGCTTTGCAATCTTTGGGTATAGATAAAATGCAGTGAGTGTACAAGAATCTCTATCCCAAAGTATTTATTTCTACGTTAGATGATAATTGGAACCATACGTCAAAATAGGTCTGTCTCGCTTAGAACTCTACGTATTTTACTGGCTTAGAAATTGCATTTTACCTTTCTCTTGCCCTTAAGAGACCAATTTGTTTAAGAGTGTGGAAACTACCATCGCCACGCGTTTAAATAAAGTGAGAGTCCCGCGTTTATGCAGAAGATAACAAAGGTGAATAAAAAATATTTCGATCCAGAGGCAGTGCAGTAAAGTAGGTGCCTACGATAAAGTTAAGATTGGCGAAGAAGAAATCCCGTGCAAGAGAAAGTTAATATGTTTCTCGAAAACGTGCTGGCCTGCAAGTTGCGTGAGTCCTGTTTTTGTTATTGTTGTTTATTACTTAGGTTGCAAAATAAATATAATTTTATATCGTCAATTGTTTTATTGTCTTTCCATGTAACCATTTTTTTCGAAGAGTCATACGATCTATATGAGCAGAAAAGTAAATTAAGTAGTAAACCACTACAATATGTTAATTTATAATTAAATTGCTCGATTCGGTTGATAGTATTCAAAATTTTACACTATTTATATCTGCAATTATTTTGATTTGGAATCATGGAACGCTACATGAAGTAAGAACGTGTAGAAAATGCTAAGTAAAATTTACTTATCAAATTACCTGCTATCACTATGATTATGATTTTTATTTTTTTGCTTTTCTACACAAACACAAATTTGATGAGATACTTTTTATTGCAAAAATCGTGGCATTGAAACATGTCATTGAAAAAGCTAGTATCTAAATTTCTGTACAAATATAATAAAACATTTTTGATTGTATAAACATAGATTAATAAATATTTTCTAAATTCTAAAGGTTTTGTGCTATGAAATTTAGTCAAATAAATTAAAAAAAAAACATAAGTTAGAGAAAGAAAATAGTTTAAACTGTTACAGAGTGGAGAGGGGGGGTCTGAAAGTTATAAATACTTCTCTAGAATACTAGAAATACTCTCCAGCCTGCATAGATATAATCGATAAATTTAAAAACAAATTATGGATTAGATTTAAACAAATTCGTACGTAATAAACTTTTCAAAATATTTATCAATAGTAGAGATTTTCTTGTTTATAATATAGAATACTATACGAAGGAACAACACGCACTTTTTCAAAAATTAGAATTTTTCTGATACGATGAAGTTGATCTGAAGATTTTTTTTTTTTTAAATAAGTAAATGTTAGAAAGAGCATGTAGTTTTAACTGTGAGGATTCATGAGTTTAGGGAGTATAGCTTATCTTAAAATACAGCACTAGCTTTAATTTCTGTCCTGATAACTTTTAATTTTAATACACTTATACGTACTTTTAAAATTTTGCTCAAGAAAACTTTTGATCATACTAAAAAGCTCGAGTGTTTTAGAGTGTTTTAGTCAACCAAGTTTTTTAAAAAATATAAAAATTATCCGGATAAATCAAAGCTCTTGTTGTATTACTTACGATAAATTATTTTACAAAAGTTTAAAATATGGTAGTTTACGTTCAAGTAATATACTATTTTATCTGTTACTAAAAATTGATCAAACGAAATAATTGAAAAAATATGTAACAAAGAAGTATCAAATAGGAATCACAGTCGGTGACCTCATAGTCGACATGGTTGTTGATATAAAACATAAAATTTACTATACAAAAGTACACCAGCACACCACATAAGTGTATTTTCGTAGGCATTTTGAATCGCAAGAATTAAAACAAATAATTCCTTTGAATTCCATGTCCTTTGAAATCTTTGGAATTCCCCGAAATTTACTTAGAAATCGTTGAAAATAATTGAAATTTCTTTAAAAAATGCTGAATGAGCAGAAAATAGACCATCAAAGTTTCGGATAGAGATATCAAATTTTTCTGACTACAGGTTACTAAAATTTTTTTTTAACTTAATTACTCCCTTACCCATTTTGCTCCTTTTTATTTCTTTATGAGTAGAATTAAAAAGTTTAACTATTCTATGCTTATGTCGTCACGAAAAGGATAGCCTTCCCAAATTTTATGTTTGTAGGTACAATGGTTTAAATTGAGCGTTGATGAGTGCATTAGTCAGGAATTCAGGATTTGAACATGTTTGTTTAGAATTTAATTTAAACAATAATTAAAAAAAAATATGCCAAGTGTTGGCCATATATTTTAAGAAGTGCAAAGAAAATCATTTTTACTGATATATCTACTAATTTGTTGTATCCCATTAGTATGAAAAGCAGCGACGGCGCCAGCATTTTTTAAATGGATGGGCACAAAGTGGGCCTAATATATTTGAGGTGGGCACACAAAATTTATAAATAAACTAAAAAATTGCAATATTGAAATAAAAACCTAAAATTTAAAACGGTTATTCTAAAAAAAAAAAAAGATTATAATAACATTAACACTATACTTACAAAAAGTTATATTTAAATACTAATTAACTAATTAATAACTTTCTCGAGTGATTGTATAAAGTTCATTTTAAAATTAATTTGCGGAGATGTCTTTGTACAAATTATGTGATAATTGCATCGAAATCTAAATTTTTGGTAATTTTTTTTCAATATTTAAAATGGCTAAATTGCTTAGCCTATCATTTCCCATTCGAATTCTTAAATAATTTTTTAATCTCTTCAAATAGGAAAATCTTCGCTCGCAAGCAGCACCTGATACAGATACTGTAATCAGGGCCGTCCTAAGATATACGACACCCCTGGGCTACTAAAATTAATGCGCCCCTCTTCAAAAAACAACACACAAATACAAAATAGAAGAAGTTAATTTATTACTATTACCCTAAATGAAAATTTAAAATTATACAAAAATAAAAAATATAATTATACAGGGTTTTCCCGGTTACAAGAAACATATTTAACAATTTTTTTTTTCTAAATTCAAGCATTCGAGAGTTAGGTCTTTTTAAAACATTTTTATTAATATTCACTTTTACGTGGCCATCGTCCGGTAAATATTAATATTTTAACAAAGATGGATTAGTGCTTTTTTAAAGAGCCTGAAGTAACCTACAAAGTAGATTTATTCATTTTTTGTCTAAAATCTACGGATTTTGAGTTATGAATAAAATTAGGTAAAAAAATGTTGAAAAATGGAGTTTTTCTTTTCTTTTTTCAAAACCATGTATCTTTTAAACGATACATTTTACAAAAATTCTGACGCCCCATTTCGGATAGAAAATTTAACGGACTACAACTTTTGCCTAATAAAAATTTTGGATTAACCAAAAGCTATTACATTATTTAAGTAAATCTTCGAAATGATTACCCTCATTTTCAATACACAGTCGTGATTATTTTATAAGATGTATTAATCAATAAAATTATTTAATTTAATTTTTTGTTTTGTAGCTGCCTTATTTACTATTTTCTGATTTTCTGTGAAAGGGATAGGTTTTTAAAAAAATTTTACTAGATAGAAGTCGTATAGGGCGTCAAAATTTTTGTAATATAAAATGTTTCGTTTAAATTTAAAAGATACAGTTTTGAAAAGAAATCAAATAAAAAAGCTCAAATTTTTCAACATTTTTTTTACCCACTTTTATTCTTCCTAGAAAGCCGTTGATTTTAGACAAAAAATGATTCAATCTAGTTTGTAGATTACTTCCCGCTCTTTAAAAAAGTACTAATCTATTTTTACTAAAAAATTAATATTTTCCGGGCGATGAAAGTGTAAATTAAAAAAAATGCTTTAAAGAGGCCTAACTCTCGGAGGCTTGAATTTAGAAAAAAAATTTTGTTAAAGATGTGTGTTTACATTGTTTAAAGTATTTAAAAGTGTCCTCTATCAGCATCTAAGTTTGTAAAGTGCATCGGGGGCCACCCTGTATAAACACTTACATATCACACAACTTAAATATCACTCATATTTAAGTTGTAAAATAAGTTATAATATAAATAAAATAATATAAAATTCTCATATCACTTAATTTGCTCTGTCCCAAAAAAGATAAAATTTTTTTTAATCCTTTTTAGGGCTAAAAAAGATCAAAATAAAAATTGCCGCCCCCAAAAGGCTTGCGCCCCAGGACTGTAGTTTATTTAGCCCTGTGGCTAGGGTTGCCGTGACTGTAATACTAATTACATGCAATTTGTAAATTTTGGTAAAAACTAATTTATATTTTTACTTAACATATCCGACAATTGAAGAACATTAACAATTTTTATGTTTTGCTCTTTTTTAAAATTTTGTATTGTATTTGGTAAAATTTTTAATTCGGCTTGGTATAATTCTGTGTCAAGCTTGTAGTAATTTGCAAGTGTCATATTATTTTGTTGTGCAAGAATTGTATTTGATAACGGATTCAGGCAACTCAACCCTGCAAAAAAAAATCAAAATGTGTATTTTCAAGAATTTTTTATCTTTACCCAAAGGGTTTAAAACGGTCATAAAGCATCTGTTGCAAAGTGCATCTTTATTAGTTTTAAAAATTCAAAATATTATAATTTATTATACAATATGTAATTTTTAAACTTTCATTGATAAAATTGGGAACCAGTAAGTGTCCATACTTCCGTGAGCGGTGTTCATTGAAGTTTTAAACTGCATTGGATTTTAAAAATAAAAATTACCAATTTCTTGTTCAAACCTTTACAAAGAGGATTGGGTTAGATTATTTAAGATTTGTTTTCTCAATAACATGCGATAGCATTTTAAATACTGATTTTGTAAATAGAGATGATATTTTCATTGAGTGTTTACCATAAACACTTTGATTTACAACTATATTTTAAAATTTTCAAAATTGTTATGCCAACTGAATTGTACACGTATTAAAAACTTGTATTTGAACCGTTTTTGTTATTTATAAATTTATTGTGCTAAAATGTTAAGTTTTAAACTACTTTAGTAATATTGTTTGTAAGTGTCTATACTTCTGTGAGGGGCAGTCTAGGAATAAAAATTTAAAAGGGTAGCATCATTTTCAAGATTATTTTTAATTTTTTAATTTCCTACAATTTGGGTGGGCACTTGGGTGGGCACCTCAGCCAGCAGGGTGGGCACGTGCCACCCTGGCCCACTCCTGACGCCGTCGCTGATGAGAAGAAGTATCCCGTTTTAATAATTTACATTGTTTAAAACATGAAGTAAAAATAGAGGGATTGTAATTAAAGAAATAAAAATCTAATAAAAATTATAATATATTATTATTTCTTCTTTCAGATTCATACTTCATACACTATACAGTGCGTAGACGATAAACTTAGCAGAAGCCAATGTGTCATACCAGGGAATTGCTAATGGAGTGGTTTTTCGAGGATTGGACTTTAGATCACAACAGTGTAATCGACGCCACCAAGCATTAAATCGCAGTCCCCCGCGTTTCAGCATGTTGATTTAAGCCTTACACCGTACTGCGTGTCTTGGATACGTGTACATATAATAATGAATTATTCAATGCCATGAGATTGATTGATTGTATAAACAAATTTATTTTTAAAAGTGGCAGAAATATTTTAAATTATCTAAAAAATTACCGGATTTGTCAAAAACTCTTGCTATCGAGGAATTCCAGGAATTGTAATGGCATCGCAGAAATTGGGAAGAAATTGCAAGAATTAGAACCGAAAAATGATTTGATGTACAAGATTTTGGTCTGCGATTATCTCTTCGAGTTTAACGTAACAAAGGGTGTATAATATAGACCCTTAAAAAGAACTGAATCGTTTTATCTTTCATCCCTTTCGCTGTCTTTAATTCTAATGAGTATAATGAAGGCGAGGAGTAAATCGGGACCGGAAATAAGTATACAAAAAAGTGTAAACATCATAAAATTATTTTAAAATATGATGGAATATTTTAACATTTTTGTTCGCTTCTCGAGTGAAGGTAAACACAATTTGCTATTTGAAAGTTTCTTGAAGAAAATTTAGCTTCCTGAAAAATTGTTTATAGGTACATATTCTAATTTGCGTTCTTAATGGTTTTTGCAGCGTTTCTACTATGAAGTCGAGGTGAGCTTTTATAAGATGTTTTGTTTATTACGCATTATCTGACTGATAACTTGTTACATAACGCAATGATACTATTTATACACCTAATAATCGTGAAAAAGATTAATAGAATTAAATAAGAAATTCTATCGATAATCCACCCAAACTGTTTACATCTTGTTATTTATTTCGTAGAGCGAAAACTTTCGCTGTTACGCTCCGGTTTTAATAAATCAATCTATATTTTCCTTTGATTTCTTATCCACGAAGTGTGCAATATAATTTAAAAAATAATAAATTATTAGATTTCATTATGCCATAAACGATTAAGTTTCATTATAAAGTCTTTAGATGTTAACAAAATATTTAAAAAGGAATTAGTTTTACAATATTAAAAGGGCACCGACCGGTGTCATTAAAAAGTTAATTAAAGTAGTGCTATAAACAAGGTTACTTTTTTAAGAAATTTGTTCTGTGTTAATTATTATATACTATAAAATTACTCAAAAATCTCTATATTATTGCATATTTTAAATAAATTGGTATTATGTAAATGTAAAAGAAAAGAAATTTTTTCTCCGAATTCTAGTTTTTATTACACTATGTCAAAAAGTAATAGTCAAAGTCGTTGTTGAGAAAAAAATTATATTGCAGTCCGACGACGACGATTAAAACTATATGGTAATTCATCAAATCACCCTAATTTCATTAACTTGGTAGTGAATTAACATTTCAATAAAATTTTAATCAACTTACTCTCAAGTTTCTATTCTTCCGTTTGTTACTAGCACTCTTCCTATCGTCACGTTTGGGACACTTCATGTTATTAGTTTTCAATTTGATGACATTTAAATTATTAGACACTTTCACGTGGTGAACTTTCAGACATCAAACATTTAAGTGTGCTCCCAAAGATATTCGACTAGTAGGTGTAAGAAATTTAAAAACTTTTTCTCAACCTGGCGGCGTGCTTACCCTGTCCCACTAAAACTCATATAGGAGCGATCGAGGAAGACGTATATAGATTGTGTTTATAAAGTGGATCTAATTTCAGAAATATTCTGTTCATAAATTTTGGTAAGCGTTGATTTTCAAATTGAATTTTATGTATGGTACCGGTTTGCCGCTTCACTTTGTTTATGCTTGAACTGGCAGCTGTTTGCTGACAGCTGTCTATATTATGCAGGATGGTGTAGCGTTCACCTGGTGAGATTTTCGAGTATGGCAGCTGCTCTCTGGGTAAGTTTGCCGAGTTCCCGTATGTGCACTTACAACAAATATTTCAATGGAATCCACTATTAATACAACCACCTCTAAATAAAACTTTTACATCCACCTGTATCAAATTTCAAATTAAAATTTGAACCGCAAAATGTTAGAAGTTCAGAATGGCAAGGTATCTGCAAATGCTGAAACTGTAATTATCATGGCAAATCACAATCTCTACGGTTAATTAATTAAACTGCTTGAAGTTAATTAAACTTACTTGTCTAGCTGAACAAATGAAATTAACAAGAAATATAAAAAAATTTCGACGTTAAAAATTATTTTTCATTTAAAATATTTGCCTTATTTTTTTTTTAATAAAGTTAGGCAATTAAATTTATTTTAAATTTGACGAATCGAACAGAACGTTAACTTTACGTTTAATTAATGTAGGACAATCGGGGTGCAGATGGTAAGTGAGAGAAATTTAACTTCGTTTTATTGGCTTTGATAAAACTAAACCAACTGTCGTAGTTTAAATTTTAAATGGATTCTCCACTTGAAACTATCACGTTTTTCCTGAATCTCAGAATTATAATTAATGGGGTGGTACTTAGTTGAAGTACATTTTAATACGATGGGATTTTGGAAAAGATTTTGCCACATATAATAATTCCCAATAGATTTAACTTAAAATTTATGACATAATATTTCGTTTCAGGAGCGGATTCCTCCCACAAATAAGACAACACATCTCCGTCTAGAACTCCGAGAATTATTCTAATTGTTATGTGCATAGTTCGTATTAATCAAAATTAAAATAACTTTTGGTTTAAATTTCACTTGTTTTGAGTTTTCTATAAAATTGAAAGACAAATGCATATTATCTCTATTTGTAACTAGAATTTCAATTTTACATATTATTATATTACATTTTCTAATACAATATGAAATATGTGTTTGCAATATAATATTATATATCTACTACTGCAGCAAATTTTGGAAAAGAAGGAAAGAATTGAAATTAGCTTGCAAGCTAGACAATGGGAATTCCATCAAAACAGGTTCTTTAAACGAGAATCGTGTAGTAAAACATCATAATATTTCTAAAACCCGGTTTCAGCAATATCAGTGGAATTAATCAATTAGACGTCAAAAATAGAATTATCAAACTAATGTAACCTAAGTGATTTTACAAATCTTCTTTATAATTTTATAAATTTATTTTATTTTATTATAATTTATTACAATAATTATTAAATTACTGAATTATTCAATTTGCAAGGTGCTATTTCAATTAATGGAGATTTTTATTCCTATTAGTTTGGAATGCCATGTGCTTCTCTTTCAATGTATGTATGTGAATATTGGCAAAAATACATTGTGATCTGTGATATTTTTATTTTGTGTCATAATTCTATGAATAATGAATAACTTTTTTCAACACAACTTGCTGTAATATAATAATTAGAAACTTGGTTTAAACAGTAAAAATATTATAATTAATCACATCTTTAGTACGAATTGGTGGAAGGGTCTTATTAATAAATATTAAATTATTCCTACATATACCGCTGCCGCTGTTTGTGTTAAATTTTGATTTATGCACAACGTCGACATATTCTGAACTACGCCTGTGCAGTCTGTCCCATTAAAACATTTCAGGCCAAAAATAATATAACGTAATTTTTAGCACTTTGGGAAAACAAGTGAATATCATGATGTTTCTGGTACAAGATAAGGTGCTCCTTATAACGTGGTTTGGAAGAAAAAGAATCTCCTGGCTGAAAAACCTAAGAAAGTAGTTTCATACCACTACAAGGTCCCTGTTTAGAGCCGCCGCGAATAAAGTCAGGATAGCCATGATAAAAGCCATCTTCCAACGTGGAGCAGAACTATGAAGAAGAAGGTAGAGCGAGGTCAAAACTTATACTTTGTTAAAAAATGTTAGCTAATCAAATGAGATATACAACTTAAAATAACCCATGGTTCTTCCTGTTTACGCCAGAAAGTCACCCGCCCTGTTATTTTTAATCTTTTGATGTAATTTATTGTAACGTGTTAAAATTAGTTTTGACCGTTTAAACCTTTTTGCAAGTTACGTCAATGGATCGCCAGAGATTTGGCATTGTGTGAAGTTCTTGATAGACATGAATAATTGTTTTCTAGCTAAATTAATTTGTGTTAATAAATTATTTTTAGCACCCAGGTTTATGTTTGGTAGTTCGTTTTGTAATAATTATTATGGTTAATTTATAATAGTAATTTTTCTTATGCACAATATGGTTTCAAGATTTGATGACTTGAATTTTTATCGGTCAACTGTTAGGAAGATGGAAATTAATTACTTACAGCCTTATGCATAGTCAACTAAGTAGCTACTAAGTACACTAAGTAGCTACTAACGCGGTCAGGTAGTAGTCGAGCATGCAACTTGTATGCATAGACGAGTTAAAAGGGTACTAACCTTAGTAGGACTACTAAAATCGTTGGTTCGCTACTAAATATTTAGTGAGGGTTTTGAGCATGTATAAGACCATTTTAAGGTTACTTTTTACAAAGAATAGACAATTTTGAAAATTATATTTAGTCATATATTAATTATGATTTATTACATATACTAGTCATATATTAGTCATATATTAATTTTTAACTTGTGATAAAAAACATTATCAAATATTGTTTAGTATTTATTAGTTAACTTGTTCAATTACAAATTATTGCATTTATTCTTATTATACATAAAATAAGTATTTAATGTAAAATTTTTAAGTGGGAAAATCCTGAATTATAAAACTAATTAAATTAATTAAATAAAAAATTCGTTTAAAAATAATGGAAGATTGTATAAATGTTGATGAAGAAATCGAAGAAATTCAAATAATTCAAGATATTATTCTAAATTTAAATAGGAGGCCCAAAGTGTATTTGAGAAATATAAATCCGTTGGTTTATTATAATAATGTACTTGCCAAGGGTAAATAATTTTAAGCTGTTTTTAGGTACCTGTTTTAGGTAAAAATAATTATTTTTAAGTTGTCGGCTGTCAATTTGCGGTGTTGCCAAATAAATATTTCAAAAACCATACTTTAGTATTCTACCAACTAAAAAGATACTAACTTTCTTTTTAAAAGAACTATGCATAACAAAATTTTACTAGCTTCTAGAATGATATTAACTAGTAGCTACTAATTCATTTTAAAACCATTTTAAAAGTACGACTATGCATAAGGCTGCTAACAGCCTTGTTTAACCTTAAAAATAATATTCTTTTATTCTATTGGTTTCTGAGTTCAAATGGTGTGGTTTATTCCGCATGATAATTAGGGTATTCACACTCCCTTGTAATTATATTTCGTTGTATTTTTACACTCTAGTAAATATACACAAGTTTACTAAGGTGTATTTGGTTGCATAGCTATTTCCCATAAAAGCAAATAACACCCTGGATGTTGTATTTCTAAATAGCCCTCGAACGTGTTTTTTTCTACCGTTGTATTTGAAAACCAGTATGGCGGACAACAGCTGATCAAGTGCAAAAGTATTTGCTACGTTTACAAATACCATTTTACAATACAATACAATTTTTCTTTTAATGGTTTAATGAATGATTAATAATTGAATGAACATGTGCTGAAAGTAAGGTTAATAAAACAAGAACATAAACAATAATTGTGAGGTTATGTATCACATATATCACATCAAACACAAGAAAAATATTATAGGTGTGTTCACAGCTATGGTATTGAGCCGTTGTAAATATACAACGATGGTAAATATACGAGGGAGTGTGAATACCCTAAATTTCTTTTTAGATGTTTTTACCATTGTGAACCAGAAATTGGTGTTTTGAATGCAATACCGACCTTCATTTGTTTCGGCATTTTGGATATGTGTTGCTCCTCTGTTTTCGAAGCAAATAACTAGGTTATGAGAGCGTTTCAGTAAAGATTAATTAAATTTGCAGTCACATTTATTTTGATTTGTTTGATAGGTTATGGAACGACCATAACAGGCATATTAACTTTGTAATGATTATGTTGTGTTCTTTATTTTGTAGACTTCTAGTTCTAGATGTTAGACAAATACTGCATTCAGAGTAAGTCTCATAAAGATGCAAATACTTATTAATTGATGATGCTGTATGCGCGGATTAATTTTTGGAAGCAATAATTTATTCCGAGGTATTAATATTTGATGTGCAATTAATCTTTACTAAGGATCACTTCATGTTTGTTAGGTTATCTTCTTCATGGATACTCAACTGTATTTATTTTATGACACTCCTAAATTTATCGTTCAGATAGATGTCAGTTTTTTAAATTTGTATATTTTATTTTGTTTTCTAGTACCTACGTGTTTAGTTCTCAATTTGCTAGCTTTACTTGATTATTATGTGTATGTTTTATTCTTTACCTGTGAATGAATTAAACTTTTCGACCTCAACTGGTTTTCCTATTTTTGTTAATACTACTTACAAATCAACTCTTTATTTGATACTACTTTTATTGGTTACTGTCAGACAACCCTCATCACGAATTTCAAAATTTCAACTGCACTCTAGGAAAGAGGACACTTTTCTAAGCATATTAGAACAAAAATTTTTGCGGTCCGTGCATTAGTTCTCGAAATAATTGAATTTGAAAAATTTAAATTTACATGTATTTTTGATACACCTTTTAACACGGCTGCATGATTAGCCGATTTTGTGTAAAGCGAAAAAATTTAAAAATATCCCTGAAAAATGACAGAACTCGTCAAGGGTGGAACTCGAAGCCATAGAACTCGTTTGGATGTCGACCGCGACTGAAATCAAACATTAAGAGTATATCAAAGCACTCGTACCGTCAACAAAATGAAGAGCAGGAACGGAACGTGCAAGTTTACCGTGGCTCGACTCGTTGCAACGAGGTGTATCGGGTTACCACTACCTTGCTTTTAATAACCTTAAAATGCCTTTTTTTCGAAAACGAATGCATGGACCGCAGATATTTTTGTTGCATTATACACAGAAAATTGTCCTCTTTCCTATAGTGTAGTTGAAATTTTGAAATTCGTGATGAGGGTTGTCTGACAGTAACCCATATATTTGTATTAATTGGCGTTTACTTTAACCTTATGTTTTTCGGTACTGTAGAATTTCAAAATTTCAATTACACTATAGGAAAGAGGACAATTTTCAAAGTAGTTTAAACCAAAAAAATCGTTGAATAATCTATTAGTTTTCAAAAAAATCGAATTTAAAAATCAAAAATGAATATGTATTTCAGATATACGTTTTAACACGGATGCATGACTTGTCGTGGTTGAGTTTGTCAAAGCAGACCATCTTGACGTCTTCGGCGCCCTTTGGGCCTGTATTTTGACAAACACAAACGGTGGAACTCGAAGACATAAAACTCGTTTGGGTATCGACTACAACTGTGACGACGACGATGACGATGAACTTATTGGCTATATGGAGGTACCACGTGTTACCGTGTATCTCCTTCAACTCATGTGGGCAGCGGGCGTTGGAGTTTATTCAGGTTTCTTTCCTCTTTTCTTAAAGCGCTAGGCTTGATCTGTAAGAGCAGTAAGAGCATATTAAAGCACACGTACCGTCAACAGAAAAGAGAGAGGGGCGCTTAACGTGCTAGTTCCCGTAGCGCGACTCGTGGCATCGGTATGTATCGTAGTTTTTTAAATGCTCAGAAAATTGTTCTCTTTCCTATAGTGTAGATGAAATTTTTAAATTCGTGGTGATAAGTTATCTCAGAGTAACCTATTTTTCCAGTTAGCTGAGATTCGATCTAAGAGTTTTAAGAACCTTAATACTACAAATCTAGAAAGTTTTTGAAATCTACACTCTCAAGAACTGCATTTTATGTAACAAAAATCAGGTGACAACGTAGAAAAGTTTGAACAGTTTCTGCTACATACTTTTAATTGCAATCCTTAATCATTTTCCCGTTTAAAATTATTTGTTTGTGCTATATTTTCGAGCCATTTTACTGTAAACACTGATTGTTGTTTTTTTGAAAATTTCTACAATTTTTCATCACTTTTAATTATGCTATAGATCAAATTGTTTGCCAACCTAAGATTTTTTTTTCATAAAGGAATATTATAGTTATGCAATTTGAAATTTATAATTAATTGTGATATTTGAATTTGGAACTAAAAGTTTTATAATAGAGAGTTTGTTTTGATCAATATGAAAAGTTTTATCTTTAAGTCTTCATTTTGCAATGCCGATTATTTGTTTGCAGATATGTCGAAAAGTGAAGCTGTTTTGATATTTGAGTTTTATGATATAGAAATTAATTCGATGTTAATAAATTGATTAGTTATAATAGAGTTGGTTGTTTAATTATAGATTTATAGATAATTATAGATCCTATAATCTGTTATAGATCATAGGAGAAATATAAAGAATTATAAAAGATTGCAATAGCAAGCATTTGATTGAAATAAAGCGATGGTTGCAATGTTAAAAACTAATTAAAAGTGAGGTGGGGGGGTGACACGGTGACTCTTCTCAACTAAAATTTTATGTAAAATTAGTGTCAAACATTTGAGTTTTGTTAGAGCCTAAATGAGCTTCCATTCCAATCGTTTAAGTTTCAACGTCTAATAAATATTATTAGCAAAATCTATGCAAGGAAGAGCGGTGGTAATTTTTGGCTTATCTTCCTTCCTATTTTAAACTTTTACTTAAATTTAATTTCAATCGATAGAGTTTCGTTTAAGCTTATATTTTATTTTCGTTATTGTAATTTAGTTTTTATTCAAGTTATAGGTGCTTTAAATTTTGTACATTTTTCATTTAATTTTAATAATTGAAAATCTTTTTTTGAAAAAAATTTAAATGAATTTTCAGATCAGACAATAAGATAAATATTTATTACGTATTAATATATACCTTCCGTATTATATAAAATACATAAGTACGTTTAAACTATGTCTCATTCCAGTTCAATCGAGACCGATTGACTTAAATGCAATAATAACTTGAAAGCAAATCTTCCCAATTTTAACATCAAAGTATAAGATAGTGTTGAGTGCTGATTAGTAGTTTTTACAGATCTTTTTATAGTCAATTATTTAGGAGGCAACGATTATAATAACGCATACAATAAATTTTACAACTAATGAATTAGCTAGGCTGAGTAAATTCAACACATAACTTTATCAAAATCAGAAAAATAAAAAGTCAATTGTTCAAATTCATATTATGAAAAAATTTAATACCTGTAAGCGTAAATGTAGAGTTCGTATTTATTATTTGCTTTGAGAACGAAAGTTTAATTTCAGTATTATGTACACACATTTGGTAATGTAAAAGCTTAATATATTTGATATTGAATTTTAAAATAGCATAGCAAAATAACGTTGGATTTACTAATAAAATTTCTCATATTTAATAAAACTAAACAGAGCATTAATATAATTATTTGGTATTAGGTACATAAAATATAATATATGTATACATATAAAAGTATAATTTTAACGTTCTAGTTTAAAGTTTTGTTAAATACACTAGAAGAAATTGTGATATAAAAATAAATTTCTATGATATTTAATGTAAATTTTTTGTAGAAAATGTTTTGCATTTTATGATTTCCAGAAAGTTCCATTTATAGAATTTCACATCACTTGCGTTTATAATCTGCGAGAAAATTGATATAAAAACAGATGATAAATCGCTGAGTACTTTTAAATAATTATTTATTTTTTCTTTTGGTGGTATGAAACATTGACAAGCTTTTATAATATTAAAAATATTGTTTTGCATTTTCTCAACAAATCAAACTAAATCTGTTAAACCAAATTTGAAGTCTTCAAGATATGATGTTGGATTGCGGTAAACAGATTTTCATTGTAAATTAATTAATTATAAGTGAATGGTTTTTCGCCATTGTGGAGTTTTTGATTTAGTTTAATTAATTTGTAGGTCGTAAAGGAATAAGTTAGTTGATGCTTGATATTAATATGGTGTATACTTACTAGAGAGATTTTGTTAAATTGACTCAATTGATTAGATAAACATTCCAATGCGAATAAATAAGGTTTATATATTTAGTTTGAAAAAAATTAGAAAGTAATTTGTTGTTCTTAAAAAGAGCATTTTCTGAAATGTTTAATAATAATTTCTCTTTAAATAAAAGTCTGATATAAAATATATAAAGTGCAATGTTTAAGACTTGTGGTATGTTTAATAATTCATCATTGAATGTTGAAATATTAGTTAATTATAAATATTAATAAACGGTTTTTAAGACGATTCACGTGAAGATATTCCAAGAATTAAATTATAGAAGTTGAATATAAATACACAACAGCCTTATGCATAGTCGTACTTTTAAAATGGTTTTAAAACGAATTAGTAGCTACTAGTTAATAGCATTCTATAAGCTAGTAAAATTTTGTTATGCATAGTTCTTTTAAAAAGAAAGTTAGTATCCTTTTAGTTGGTAGAATACTAAAGTATGGTTTTTGAAATATTTATTTGGCAACACCGCAAATTGACAGCCGTCAACTTAAAAATAATTATTTTTACCTAAAACAGGTACCTAAAAACAGCTTAATATTGTTTACCCTTGGCAAGTACATTGTTATAATAAACCAAAGGATTTATATGATTCACATATACTTTTGGCCTCCTATTTAAATTTAGAATAATATCTTGAATTATTTGAATTTCTTCGATTTCTTCATCAACATTAGACAATCTTCCATTATTTTTAAACGAATTTTTTATTTAATTAATTTAATTAGTTTTATAATTCAGCATTTTCCCACTTAAAAATATTACATTAAATACTTATTTTATGTATAATAAGAATAAATTCAATAATTTGTAATTGAACAAGTTAACTAATAAATACTAAACAATATTTGATAATGTTTTTTATCACAAGGTAAAAATTAATATATTATGAATAATATGGTATATTATGACTAAGTATAATTTTCAAAATTGTCTATTCTTTGTAAAAAGTAACCTTAAAATGGTCTTAAACATGCTCAAAATCCTCACTAAATATTTAGTAGCGAACCAACGATTTTAGTAGTTCTACTAAGGTTAGTACCATTTTAACTCGTCTATGCATACAAGTTGCATGCTCCACTACTACCGGATGGCGTTAGTAGCTACTTAGTGTACTTAGTAGCTACTTAGATGACTATGCATAAGGCTGACATAGTTTATAAAATGCAAAATTTGATTAGTTAATTAATGCGAAGATCGGATGTAATTTAGATCATTGATGGGTAAAGAGCTGAATAGTTATTGAAATTTATCCTAGATGCACATATAAATATTTAGAATCGGAAGAATTGGTTTATATTGTAATGCGTTGTTGATTTATTTGAAACAACGCTACGTAAAGGAAGGAAACAGAAGCGAGAACCATGAATACTAGAAATCTTGAAATGCTGAAGGTTTATACACATGGTTAGATATAATTTTTTTTGTACTTGATTAAAAATTTGTTTGAGTTTGATTTAAAAATTTATTTTAGTGTTAAATTTAAAATTATTAATGTGAACAATAAAGTCAATATATAATTTATGTAATCTAGTAAGTTGAAATAATTGCTTATTTTAAATAAGGAACACAACTTAGATATGACCAAACCGTTTGTTAATAAAATACCAAATGTTATAGACACAAATAGAAACATTAACAATAGTTTTAAAAATCTATTAAACGTTGTATTTGTCGATAAAAAAAATTGATTTAGACAATCCTAATGATATGCAGTACTATTGTTACATATAATATTAGAAGAGGAAAGGAAGCAGTATTTAACCAAGGTTCCTTTAAAGGAAGTTCTGTAATAGTTTGGGTCTGCTTTTGGATACCATCATAGTGCAACACCACCGTGTTTAACTTCATCTCGTATAAACTCATCATATTATCTAGAGGATGATTTAATATTGGAAAGAACACTGGTCATTATATTATTTACCAGCAGGATAATATATTGACGTATAATTCACCCTGGTTGTATTTTGTTTACTTTTTTCAAATTAAATTTGTTTTTCAAAATTATTAAAATCAAATCCCATTTTAATTTCAAATCAAAAATTTCTTCAAGGGATCGAAGTTTTGGTTTTACCGTTATCCAAATCGCCTGCTTATCTATCTGGCCACACGCTCGCAGTTACAAATAATTTTACTTTCCAATTTTAAACACAAATCGAATGTCTTACTCGAAATACTCGTTCTGCAAATCAATCAACCAGATCGAAACTATTATCGCTCAGTAGCCACTCAATAAAAATTTTATCCAAACTCCAAATTTCAAAAATTATATCATCCAAAAAAAAAGGCGCAATAATGCATTCGCATCAAATCACTTTATTTAAATCAAATATAATTACTCGCAATTTTAGAAAAATCATAAATCTCAAAATATCTTGCAATACCAAAAACTAGCGACCAGCTTGGTCGGCCATCTTGGCTAAAAAGCCTCGATAAAACTTCACTTCTACCAACATTAATTTCCAAAGTTTTACCTCCCAAAATTCAAATTCAAATATTTCTTAAACTTAATATCAAAATTAATGACAAATTAACAGGGTAGGTACAACTTTGGTTCGAAACATGACAATATATCGGCGCACAGTTTTGTGATGACAAAACCATGGCTATTAATGGTGGGCATGCTAATAGCCCAGAAAATTTATAATGAATCCTAGTATTAAAGTTATAAAAATGAAAGGTAATAAAATGTCGTGTTTTGAAACCGTAAAATTCTTATTTTATTATTTTGTAAATTATTTTGAAGTTTCATTTTAATAATTAATAATTAATTAATTAATAATTAATAATTACATTAATTAAGAATTAATAATTTTGAGCTGTTTATTAAAATTTACGCTTTAATTACTCGAAAAAAGTAAGATTCTATGTTACATTGATAAACAAACAAATTGCAAATCCATAAAATATAAAGATTACAAAAAACATGCGAAAATAGTTGATCTAAATACTAAAGATAGGATTTTCGGATTCGAGTTTTTTTTATTTCTTTGCATTTTCGGAGAACATTTGCCATAGTATATCTTTTGTATATGTATATTTTTTTTACACTATCAAAAAGTAGAGATTTCAACAAACAAAAAGCTTACTGACTTTTTTAATAAAGCTGATATTTTGACGCGAGAATTTTCGATTGAAAATAAAGGTGCTTTTTCGATATTATGTCAAAATAAGATGTAAAAATGAATATTTTAAATCAAAAACATTACAGTGCATTTGGAACATTAAATAGTAAGTTTTCTCCAGTGAAAACAAACAATTTTTGTAAAAGATAAAAATAAAAAACCAAAAATTTGGTTATTTACGTTTCTCACGCAAATTTTGAAGTTCTGTGAAAAAATTTTAAATACAAAAGTTGTAGATCTTTTTATTACCTACAACTTTGCTATTTACCTGTTTTCCATAAGACTTGTAGTTTTGCCGCAAATCGAGATAAACTGTTTTTTACTCTTAAAATCTCACCCCCTTCCACTTCCAGAACTCAGATCGCTCGTAAATTATCTTCTCTTTCATTTTTGTTATATTTTCTTTCTTTTTCAATGAGTTTCATCCTACCATTATTTTTTTTCACTTTTTACCATTTTCAAAGGCTTCAGCACTGGTCTAATAGTGTATGACACGCAAAAAAGAAGGGATTAAGTTATTAAGTTAAATAAAATTTATACTTGAGGGTTTATGCTAAACCTGCTTTAAGTAATAAGTTCAACATTTTTCATGAAGTACATAATTAACAATGTTTTAATTTTCTTTTCTTTTTGCGTAGAAAAGATTAATTAATTTTAGATTTTAGTATGGTATACACTGGCTGCAGTAAATTGTTTTATAATATTGATTTCAAATTGTTCAATATTGTTGTTGAATAGTGAAACCACAAGTACTCTGTCAGTTAGAACATGAAATGTTGACAATTTAGGTTTGAAATTATGTCCGCAAATATGAGTCATTAAAGAGCCGGTCAAAGTTCATCTTTCGTAAATATCTATTACTAATATCTATTTCGTACTATCGTAAATAGTAGTTTCAGAAAAAGCATCAAAATTAGTATTACCTTGTATTGAACATAGTTACAGTTTATCTCTAAGACGATTAGAAAAGGAAATAATTAAATAACAGAAAAAAAACTTAGAAAATGAATATTTTAAGTAGATTTTGTGGTAATTGGTCATATTTTCATAACATAATATCTTATTTCAAACATTCTTAGTCAATATTTCAAAAAATTTATCAATTTTTATACAGTAATTTTTTATTTTTCTTGTTTATTTAAATATTATAAGTTTAAATCTGTTAAATGTAAATCAATGTCTTTTTCATTGTTTTTTTTGTAATAATATTTTTCTACGTACGTATGCATTCTTTACTTTATGGTTAAAATTCATTATTTTAACATTTTTGTTTAGTTTGTTTATTTTTAAATAATCAAATATAGAAGTTTTGTGTTTTATTACTTCTTACTTTTTACTGTTTAGTAGGTGTTATTTAATTTGTAAATATTTAAATAAAATTTCTTAAAGAAATAATGAACCAAAACAGGAAATAATTGGTTTTTCAAACTTCTCAACTAAATGAAAAACTGAAGATTGCATTTTAATATAGCAACTAAGTACTACAACACTGCCATCATTTTATGAACGGAAAATACATTACACAATTACATACAAATCAACGTAAAACGAAAACAAGAGTGCAACTAATAATTGAAAACTATAGTATTTTAAAAGTACAACAATAATATTACATGTAAACTTAATTCAATAATCAAATTTTCGGTTTATATAATTTGGTATAATATAATAATAAGAAATTTTCGAATGATGCATAATGTAATAATGTAGTATAGGAATACCAATACAATAAGCACATTTTATTTAAAATAAGCTTTCTATAGATATGTTACCAGTTGTTTTAAAAGTAGCCAAGTTTTTAAGTAGAATGTGTGGGGAGCATAATTTTAAAGTACCCTAAGGAAATAAACAGCAAGTTAGTAAAAAGATACACAGTGAAATAAAAATGGAAACTGCTTTAACATGTTTATAAATTAAATTTTCAATAGTTATTTTATTGTTGAACTAGAAAATCATTTACAAGTAAAAAAATCTGCAATTTATTTCTATTGTTACATAAATAGTTTTATTATCAATTTGACCTTAAACAAAGTAAATTTCTTGATTATTAGTAGAGTAGTAATTGAAGTAAAAATTATAAATTGATAAATCACGAAGCATTGTAGCAAAAACTACGATATTTTAAATTAGTCACTAATACATACAAGATGCTGGGGAAATGTTTGTTAATTGTAATATTAATCAATATAAGTAAGTATATAAAAATATTTTAAATATAAAATAAAAAATTCAAAATTTTTAATTTTATGTAGATTACTCTTCTGAACAACAACCTTTAGCAAAATCTCGTTTGGTAGCAGTGTTAAAAAAATATTTACCTCCTTCAGAAATAGGAGAAGCACTGAAAATAGTTACTGCAGTGGAACGACTTTTGCCAAATGAAAAATCACAGCTCTATACTGCTGTTTATGTTACGGACGCCGCAAGATTTTTTAAAGACAAATACAACGATTCAGGATTCTTACTAATGAAAATTTTAAGAATAATTTTGTCGTTAGCTCAATACGACTCAACAAGTGTGGACAAACAACTTGCAAGTGTAATTAATGTAATCGAATTTGTTTCTTCACAAAGGATTTACGATATTTTAACAGACATAGAAGAAATTTTGAACATTAATCCTGATGTGGGTTCATACTTATTTTCTAATATATCCCTGATTATACAAAATGAAAATAATAAAGAGAAACAATCCCCGCAAGTAATGGAAAACTACATACTAAAATTAACACCGTTTTTTAAACTCTACCTCGAATTGAAATACGAAAACCACATTTTTAAAAACAGTATCGACGTCTTAATGAAAATACAGGAAGAGTGTTTTTTGTATTCGGACATGATGTTAAATATTTTGCTCGATACTGTAAATAAATATTCCGAAAAATTACCAAATGTAGTATCAAAATTTTTGAATGTTTGTAACTGGATGATAGACGAATATTACGTTGATATATTAGCAGAGATTTTGGAAGGAATTCTATCCATGCAAATTAAAGCACGACAAAATTGCGAAATTGAATTTGTAGATGTATTAGAGAATTATGTTAATATTTTCGATAAAAACTTAAATACACGAAATGAATTTATGTTTGTTGATTACGTTAATGTAATAAACGAATTTGTTTGTACATCTTAGTCGTCATTGCTTCAAAATTGTTGTAATGCAATAAACATGTAATATTTTAAATGTGTATTTAGGAAACAAACAAATATACGGAATAGAATAAATTGTCTACATTTGTACTTCTTTACGTCTGATTTGTAGAGTATTCGATTTTAAGGCGTGCTTCGAAGGAAATAAATATAATCATCATTTATTATCTTTATTTTATTTTATTTTGCTTTTAGAAATTTATGATGGCTTAATATAATTAATAACATGGTCAAAATTTTTGTTTATCGTGTTTGTTTACGAAATTACGTAGAAGTTACTTGGAATACAAATTTGTTTGCGGTTCCATATTGAAATGTAAAAACCAAGATTATTAAATCGAAAATAGCTATCAGACTTTAAAGCTATATGTGTTGGTAGAAATACATTTTGATTTATGAAAAAAAATTAAAAATTGAATGTCTTGGCGTGGTAAGATAGACAGCTTAAAAAGTCTGAGATTTATGGCACGAAGAATAATAAGTTTTATTTTTTGCCGTCTATTCTATTGGCATGAGCTCGTGGTAGACAGGACTAGGTAAATTGATATTGCATTAATATAATACAGCACGTTTAGAGGTTTTTGTACTATGGATAAAAACATTTTATAAAGGGTCTATTTATTGCAGGGTTAACTTACAAAGGAAAATGATGGAAAACCCACATTTTATTAATTTTCTCTTTTTTTTGTGGTTTATCTGGTGTTGTTTATATATACTTAAGAGACGTAATTGCCACTTTATTAGTTTTTTTTTCTTTAATATCCCTAAAATAATAATAGAAAGTAATTTATAATTTTTTTTATTAAAGCTAAATGGCTAAACAAAGTCTGGTTTGCCACTAAAAAAATGTACTTCTTGCAATTTTGATGCAACTTATCAAGAAAATATTTTGGTTCATTTCTTTTTTATATAATAGTAAGTATTCATTTGAATGTATCTGCAGGATTTGTAAGATGGCAGCTTCTTTAATTTTAATGTTCGTTAAATAATATGTATATTTTAAGAAAACTAATATATATTATCTATTGCAGACGATCGATGCAACATAAAATATAGTGAAGCTGCAGTAAATCAAAACAGTCAACGTAATATATCTATGCAAGTAGATTAAAAATAATGCATAAGGTTTTTATTTTTCTTTTTATAAAACTATATCGAATTGTCATCAAAGCTGGGGTAGTATTCAAAGCATTAGTGATTATAGGTTTATGCGGTGGTTTAATCTAAACATGGTTATTAGAAACCGGTCATGTTTTAAGACTAATTTTAGTCTTTAATAGGTATTAGAAATTCTTTGAGTGTTCCTATTTCATAACTTAGCCAATGAACTTTCACATTTTAATTTATCGAAACAATATATTACGCAAAATATTTTTTAGTGATGACACATCGTTATAATACGGCTGCTATATGAACAATATATATCATCACCTTGTAGGAAACCAAAGCTGAAACAACGTGGTTTTGCTGCTAACAGTCGGACAGTTAAACATTAACAAATGTGTAACAGCAGGCATTTCTTTTACCTGTTAATCTTATTATCCGCTGATTTCATTATCCTAAATTTAACATAGTGGAAATAAATTAAATTATATAATGTATTTATGCTAATATTATATACACAAACATGAGTTTGTATAAACTTTACTGCTTATTTCAATAATTAGGCTACGCCACTTAAGTTAGCGATCTACATTTTGGTTATACGAAATAATCGCTAATCGGTTTAACTTAATTTAATACATTTATTTTGTTAATAAATGAAGAAAATCTGTTTGATACAGGATCAAGAAATTAAGTATACCGGAAGGATCTAGTATTTTTAATGAAAAAATAATTTCTCAACAGCATTTTAGAAAATAATTCAAACAACTTTAAAATGATAGAAATTGATTATGTTCCTTTTTCACAAAATAGTTACCTTCTCCTTCTTTATTCACAATTAAAATTATTTAAGAGTAAAAAAATATTAAATTAATATTTAAAAAGATTAAATAAAAAGATTAAATATAAAAAATATTGCAAATAAAATATTTATTAATTTAAAATATGTGTGTGTTATCAAGTGAATATTTGTAGGATATAAAATTCGTTGAAATATTAATATATCGAACTTTTTATTTGTTGTAATAGTGATTGACAATCTGAAGAACTGCTAGACCAGTTGTGTGAATGTTATGTCCAGTAGTAATCGTAAGTTGGCACATTTATTAATAAAAACAATATATAAGTGAGGTTAAATAAAAAAAACATGCAACGTACTCCGCCTCCAGGGAGGCCACCACCTCAGGTGGTGGAATCACAAAGTGATGAAACATAGGCAAAACAGACCGGGGCGATGTCTTCGAATGAACACATCTGTTATGATTCAAGCGGAAAACTGATACAACAACAAACGCCAGAGCCGTACGTGCCCCAAATGCAAGAAGTAGTCCCATTAGTATACTATAATCAAAGTTACCAACCGATGGTACAGTATTCTGGACAAATAATGTCAAATCATAATGCGTTATATGTAAACCCCTTACCTATACAACAACAACAGCCAAATCAAGGACAAGCACAAATTGATGCAAAGTTACCAGTGGGTTCACAGTACTTGGATTCCAACTTTTCTGCACTATCTAAACTAAATGAATGGAAAACCGTGGAAAATTATAGGAAAAGGTCGAGAAGCCCAGAGCAAAGCAGAACTTACAAACAAAAGAAAATGAGCGACTACTGGTTAAACTCTGCAATAGAAACAAATAATAGTTTTACACCGTTAGCAGAAGATGGTGAGAGTAAAGATATAGAGCAAAACAAAGAGCAAAACAAAGAGCCAACTGAACATAAACCACCACCAATCTTTGTCGATGGAGTCAAAAATATAAGACCACTAATGGAAGTACTAGATACAGTGGCGAAGGACAGCTACATCACTAAAACTATAAATACTGATCAAGTAAAAATACAACCTAAAACTGGAAAGAATTATAGCAATATCGTTAAGGTATTAAAGGAAAAAAAGACAGACTTCCACACGTACAAGCCTAAACAAGACCGAAGCTTTAGAGTAGTAATAAAAGGTTTATATGCGTCGACGGATACTGATAAATTTAAAGCCGAATTGGAGAAATTGGGGCACTCAGTTGTTAATGTTAGCAATATAAAACATCGAGTAAATAAAAGTGCATTGTCCATGTTTTATGTTGAATTGAAACAGAAGGAAAATAATAAAGAAGTGTATAAAATTGATAAAATTATGAATTCTATCGTACAATTTGAAGCACCACATACTAAGCGAAAGATACCACAGTGTGCAAAATGTCAACGATATGGACACACCAAAAATTTCTGTAACAAACCTCCAAGATGTGTCAAGTGCACAGGCAATCACGCGACAACTGAGTGCTCAAGAAAAGCAAAAGATCAAGAAGTTAAATGCGTTAATTGTGGAGAAAATCACCCGGCAAATTATAGAGGATGTTTAGTACATTAGCAATTGCAGCAGCGATTGTATCCAGCTTTGAGGGATAGAAATAATGTACAATCAAACCAAAATTACATCCAAAACTCACTACCGACTCAAACGGTACAACCAGGAATATCATACGCGCAACAAGCAAGTCAACCTTCACAAATTCAATTCGGTAATCACCACAGTCAAGAAAATCAAGCCAATCCAGTCCAGAAAACAAACAAATTTGATGAGCTAAAGCACATGATGAAACAGTTGATGGAACAAATAGGTACAATGCTAAACCTGCTGACAACTCTAATCAATAAAATAGCTTAATAGCAGAAACACTAAAATTAGCAATATGAAACGCCAATGGATTGTGCCAACATACACAAGAAATCAAATTATTCCTTGAAACACATAAAGTGGATGTAATGCTAATTTCGGAAAGTCACTTTACCCATAATAGTCACATAAAAATTCCTAACTATGTCATATATAACACTAACCATCCGGATGGAAAGGCACATGGTGGATCGGCAATAATAATAAAGAGAAATGTTAAACATTATGAACTAGATAAATATAAGTAAGATTACCTCCAAGCAACTAGCATATCTGTTGAAGACAAACTGGGAAATATAATAATTTCCGCAATATACTGCCCATCCAAGCACAATAACAAGACAGAACATTACCAACAATTCTTTAATACACTGGGATGCAGATTTATTGCAGGAGGCGATTTCAATGCGAAACATCAACAGTGGGGATCGAGGTTTGCTACCACAAAAGGTAAAGAACTGTTTAATAAAAAACAACAATATGGCAACTCTATCAACTGGACAACCAACGCCCTGGCCAAGTGATCTTGACAAAATTCCAAATGTGATTGATTTCTGCGTTACAAATGGTTTAAATAACAAAAAATTTAAGATCGAATCGTCGCTAGATTTATCATCAGATCATACACCTATTATACTAGTAACACTTTATTCTGAAATCTTTCATAAGCAAAAACAACCGTCACTATTTAGCAAGAACACAAATTGGGAGATCTTTAAAGCTACTCTGGATGAATACATTCACTTAGATGTAGATTTAAAAACTGTAGAAAAATTAGAAAATGCAGTAGAACACCTGATGAGAGTTATTCAAAATTCCGCGTGGTTTGCAACTCCTGACTCTAATACAACGCGCATTGAGAGGGCCCAGTCAATAATAGTTAAGCAAAAAATTGCGGTAAAACGTAGATTTATATAAATAGCGGTAAAATTTAGAATAACAAGAACAGTCCAAGATAAGAATATATTTAACAAAAAAACTAAAGCGCTTAAGGCATTACTACTTAATCTTAAAAATCAGTCATTTAACGAATACATTAGCAACTTGTCAACCTTGAAAGCAAATGATTACTCATTATGGAAAGCTACGAAGAACATCAATCGTCCGCAGCAATTTGTACCACCAATTAGAAAAGATAATGGAGAGTGGGCAAGAAGTAACAAGGATAAAGCCGATGTATTTGCGAAACATCTTTCAAAGGTATTTAAGCCATTCCCTTCAACACTTACAACAGATGAAAACTCCGAAATCCTTCGTAACTTGGAAGCGTCATTCCAAATGGACTTACCCATCAAAGTCTTTAAATCAAAGAAGTCAAGCGTGTAATTCTCCATGACATCAATCCAAAAAAAGCACCTGGGTTCGATTTAATAACCGGTAAGGTGTTGCAAGAACTCACACCGAAATGTATAAAACTACTTACATTTATTTATAACGCCGTTTTACGATTGGGATATTTTCCAAATCAATGGAAAGTTGCTCAAATCATTCTTATTCCGAAACCAGGAAAAAGACCGGAGGACGTAACATCGTACCACCAATCAGTTGATTACCAACATTATCAAAAATATTTGAGAAGATTTTCATTTAACGTCTTAAACCGGTACTAGAAGAAAAGAAACTTATTCCAGATCACCAGTTCGGTTTCAGAGGACAGCATAGCACAATCGAGCAGGTACATAGGATAACCAAAAAGATCAGCAACGATTTGGAAAACAAAAGATACTGCTCAGCCGCATTCCTCGACACTAGCCAGGCTTTCGATAAAGTGTGGCATGAAGGATTGCACTACAAACTAAAGAAAAGTCTTCCTTATCACTTCTATGAAATACTACAATCGTATTTGAGCGATAGACACGTTTTGGTAAAACATCAAGAAGAATATATCAAACTCTATCCAATAAGCTCAGGTGTTCCTCAGGGCAGCATTTTGTGACCGGTGTTGTACTTGTCCTTTAATAATATGTGCTTGGTATCCATTGTTATTTCTGATACTATCCCTGATCTTATCCTTGATCTCTTCATATGCCAACTACACTAATATTTATAACAATACTAATTATAATAATAATACTAATTATTATTCTACAAGAATCTACTTTTTAGATGTTCTACAAAGTTAGAATAAAATAAACCAGATTGACCCAAAATTGTCTTATCGTAATTAACAAAATAAAAATCAATATCAAAGGTAGTATCCACAATATTTGTAAGTATTCATAGAATTGGATATCAAAACTTTTATTTTAATTTAACAACAATATCGAGCGGATTTCCAAAACTACATTAAGTTTTAACATTTTATAAAAATCAATAAAATCTGTGTTTATTAAATTATAAATTTAATTTTCATTAAGGTAATTAAAGATAAAAACTAACGAATTTGTTTGCAACTTACATAATATGTGTTTTGTAGGAAATGGGGTTCAATGCACTATAAATTGATTAAAATGTCAGATGTTTTACTATAAGTTTTTATTAAAATGAAAATAATACAACCAGAAAACGATTAAAATTTAATATTAATGAACATAATATTTACCATCGGATTCCAGCAGATTTTCTTCTGTAGAAGGACACGTGCTTCTCCAATATTGCTACTTCTTTACTGTAAACTTGTTAAACTTAAACTTCTTCGTAATACTTCTTATCTACAATTTTTATCGATTTTGATCTACCTTTCTTCATTGTTTCAAAAATATTTTATTAAATTGTATGTCAATATTTAAAAGATTTACACCCGTATTCATAAAAATTTCTTAAAATGTCGCTTAGGAATGTTTTAGTTTTAACACTGTTATAGGTTATGGGTTATAGGTGATTGGTTGTTTTAGGTTATAAACTGCTTATATCAGTCTTATAACAGTGTTTTAGCGCTATTTAACGTTTATGAATAATGTTTTTTTGACATTTTGCTTATAATAGCTTTATAAACTTGTTGTAACTATTTATGAATACAGCTGTTAAAATAGAAGTACTCAAATAATAAAGGTAGATTCTGTACAGTGCGAATGGCGCAGTATTTGTTTGCGCTTCGATCACCTCTAATTGGTTAAAATTTTGAAAGAAAGTTATTGTACACCAATCAGAATTAACTGGAAAAGAATTTGAAATTTTGTCATAACTTAAAATTTATCTTTATTTAAATTACTTTTATATAAATATAATGCTGACATACATAATATGTAGTTGATTAACTAAATTTTCATTAAGGAATATAAATTAATCATTATTTTTAACATTCTTAAGATTTAACAATTTCTTATGTTAAATCGACAAATTTAATAATTTTAAAACAGGAAATTCAGAAACAAAAATGTAACAAGTAAGATTAAATATTAAAATACGTCAAAAAATTTTTAAGTTTTAATAATAATTGCTTTTATAAAATTTAATAATTTTAACACAGTAAATCCTTAAACAAAAATTTAACTACGGGGAAATAAAACATTGAAATTCTATAAGAACTTTTAAATCTCAATATTATTAAGACATCCTTCAAGTTTTGAAGTAATTTAATAATAATTAGTTTTAATAATTTAAACTCAAAAAAAAGATTTTATAGTTATTAATTATATAAGGGGATTAAAGAGCCTCTAATCCACGAGAAAAAATGGGCACTCGAGACACAGCCGAGAGTCACATTTTTTCGAGAGAATTATAGGTTTGTTAATTCCCGAATGTAATTCAACGTTTTATCCACGATCATGACCAAAACCACAAGAAAAAATTTTGGTTTTCAGAAACGTCAGATTTGACAAATTGATTTTGACTGATTTTGAGCTGAAAACTAATCCACTACTGTATTATAATCTAATCTAATCTAATAGTGTATTATAATAAAGTGTTCTAATCCACTAGTGTATTAAAAGGCCTCTAATTCACGGAAAACGGACGTATTAAACCTTCCTAATATAGTGGTCGTGAATAATAGTATATTATTTAACGAGCATATAATGTAGGCTATAATTCACGAGAATGAAGTTTATACGCGAGCCGTAGGCGAGCGTATAATCATCCGACTGAATTATAGCCATTATGTGCGAGTCTAATACGACGTTTTATCTACGACTCAAAATAAAAAATTTCATATTTTTTACAAAAAGTTAATTATTAATTTAGAATTGAAATGGAATTTTGACAACCAATTTCGGCATGTGTCAAAGTTGATGTAAATCCACAATCATCCGCGTCATCTTTGAATTTTCCGAGAATGTTTTTGTACATTCAGCTTTAGATAATTTTTTGAATACGGGTGGCATTTTTCAAAATCAAAATTTTTAAAATTACTAAATTATAATATTTTCTTTAATAATTCAACGGTTTAATAATTTTAACGCGTTCTTAATTTGCGATACTCAAAGAGTAGCTTATATAGCGAATCGCATTATTACTTTTAACAAGGAGCGTTATGGGTAAATGGATAGCACTGCCCGCTACCGACCAACACATCGAGGTTCGAATCCTGGTGAAGGCGACTTTTTTTCTAGAGGAATTTGCAAACCGATTACTCGTGGTTTCCAAATATTATATAAAAACATTGATATGACGTCAGTTTGGTGTTTTAAATTTATAATCCACGGGCAAGAACTCATAATCCACGGGCAAAAACTTATAATCCACGGGCAAGAACTCATAATCCACGGGCAAGAATTCATAATCCATGGGTGTGGATTATGAAGGGAATTACATTACTGTGATTACGTACGTAATGGGATGTATTATGTACCAGTCGTAGATAATAGTATATTACGTGCCGAGGTGGAAAATGCTTTATTACAGCCGAGCGCTGGCTGGAATGAGGCATTAAATTATATTTTATTAAGGCTCATTTTTTGTTAGTTCCATTTTTTGCCTACCGACAATGCGACATTGCAGGTCGGGAAGTGACCACTTCCCACTCTAAGGTTGGGAAGTAAAACAAAATAGCTTTCTGATTGATTGTCAAGTGAAAGCAAATAATAAACTGCTTCCCAACTTTTTAAAAGTCAGGGATGTGTCGATTACTAACTGATTGTGAATAAAAATTTTAATATTTTCAGAAAACTTTTACATGTTTCCATGGTTATATTGCACATTATATCCATGATGACATCATAGTATAATGTCCTGTTCACATTACCTGTACCCATGTTCACATCACATCTACCCATACTCACATTACATTTCCTCGTGGTGACATTCTCCTATTATCACATGTACTCACGGTCAGATACATACAATTGAAAAAAATATTGCCAAAAAAATAATGTAAATCAAGATATTGTAATTTGAATTATATTATTTTAAATAGTGTCGTATTCATTTTAACTTGCGTATGACTCATCGAAAAAATTGTATATACATCAAAATTTACAAAACGTATGTCTATGGTTTTTTATGTTTACAATACAAAACTATATTAGGAAATCAAACGAGATGACAGTTAAAAGATGACAGTTTGCTTGTTTAGGTTATCCTCGTTGGTAGAGATGTAACTGAGAGGTTACTCTTCCTTTTAGTGGCCTGCGCCGTACTTGGAATTTTTGTAATCTTTGCCGTTTCAGTCTTGAGGATGGACAAATAGATTGTCCGAAACGTTGACAGATCAACATATTTGTTTTGTTTGAGTCCACTACCCAATAATACCACCAATTGACTATAATTTAGTTTAATTTTTTGAGAAAACAGTAAATTTAGTTTTAAAAGTCCAGTAAAAGTTGCACAAGATTCAAGTTTTCGTAATTTATATTGTTTAGAATAAATTTACTAATATTTGGGAAATAATATCTACAAAACGCTATTTTGCATACGCTACCATTATGGGCATTGGAGCGAACTCGGCAGTATTACAGTCAGTAACTTACGAGAGTACAAATTGAATAATAATCAACGTAATGTTATTGTTGTGTTAAAGCTAAAATAAAATCACAGTAATTATATAGTTCACTAATATCGATTAATTGAAATAAACAAAATAAACAAAAAATAAACAAAAAAGTGTAAAATATGAAAATCATTCCGGTTCCATTCAGGGCTATATTTTGGAAACTATAAGAGTTAAAACTTTTTTTTAAATTTTTCGTAGAATTTCAAGTAATTTAACTTTTGCTTGCACCTGTTTTAGTATAAAATTTGTACCGGTGATTTTAAAGATCTACTTTAATAGAATAATTGGTTACTGTCAGACAACCCTCATCACGAATTTCAAAATTTCAACTACACTATAGGAAAGAGGACAATTTTCTGTGTATAATGCAACAAAAATTTCTGCGAACCATGCATTAGTTCTCGAAAAAATCGAATTTGAAAAAGTTAAATTTACATGTATTTTAAATACACCTTTTAACACGGCTGCATGATTAGCCGATTTTGTGTAAGGCAAAAAAAATTAAAAATATCCCTGAAAAATGACAGAACTCGCCAAGGGTGAAACTCGAAGCCATAGAACTCGTTCGGGTGTCGACCTCGACTGAAATCAAACATTAAGAGTGTATTAAAGCACTCGTACCGTCAACAAAATGAAGAATAGGAACGGAACGTGCAAGTTGACCGTGGCTCGACACGTTGCAACGGGGTGTATCGGGTTACAACTACCTACTTTTAATAACTTTAAAATGCCGTTTTTTCGAAAACTAATGCATGGTTCGCAGATATTTTTGTTGCATTATACACAGAAAATTGTCCTCTTTCCTATAGTGTAGTTGAAATTTTGAAATTCGTGATGAGGGTTGTCTGACAGTAGCCGAATAATTCTATTCTGATTTCTCTTATAATTCAAACAAATTTTATTAAAATGTGATCATATTATGGGGTTTGTGCAAGAGTGTAGAAAACTGAAATATTCTCTCTAATATAACGGGAAACTATAAAAAAAGTAAAGATTGTTCAACTATCATATGAAAAAAATGGTAGAAATAACTATTAAACCACTTGACCCTAATGTAATGAAAATGTTAAACAGTGTCCCAAGATAGGTACAGAGTATTCAAACTTGTAACAATAAGCGTATCAAGAGGTGCAAGCTTTTTACAGAAATTATGGCTGTATAAGACGATTTCAACTGACCGTCATCCGGTTACTCAACAGCTTGCTGGTGAACAGCTATGTTGGTTTGCTATCAGCGATAAACGCTTGCAGGAAGGCCAGAAGTCAAAATGTTTATAAACCTGAAGGCTAGATCAAAAATTACATCCATAGAGGTTTGATGTGTCTCTCTTGAAATGACCCATATCTGATGAAGGAAACATGTGAAATTTGATAATAGTACCAATATATTTACATACTATTAAATTTTTATTGTCATGTCTTTTTTTTGACTTATTTTTCTAAATGCTACATATTGGAATTTGCTTTTTATTTATAACTAATAAAAATCTTAAAACTAATGTTTATGAAACTTTATTTATTAAAGAATTAGAGCCTTGAAGCTTTCGTACTCGGCTTTTGGTTTTCATTTCTCATTTAAAAAAAGTCATAAAATTAATAAACTATTATATATATTTGAAAGTTTTAGAATATTTATTTATTATGATAATAAAATTTAATATTTAATTTAATATTTAATATTAACTTGTAAAATATTTAAATTCTAGTTTTTATTATGGAAACCGAACTATATCGTAGTGTCATCTGAACAATTTATGATCTAAAACATGGTATTGATAACTAGGAGTATATGATTGTGGAAAAGTAGGAAAAACTTACCAATACATGAGGGTAACTAGATAAGTCAGGGCCGTATTTACGGGGGGGGGTTTTAGGGGTTACAACCCCTCCCGAAATTATTTATCAATAAATAAAGTACTAGAAGTCCGACTGAAATCGTAACAAAATCAGAAAAAAAAATCTTTAAAACTATAAAAAAAACATTAAACTTGAAGTGTTTAAATAAAAACACTTCAAATAATAACACTATAAATTGTTTGAACCAAAAATTTTAAAGCAAACAAATTTTATAACCATCATGGGCAGCATAGCTTAAAATAAGACTTCCGCAATAAATTAGAGTGGTTATTGTAAACCCATAAATTATTTTATATTTTGGGGTTCGTTTTTTACAACGGTTTTTTACAAGAGAGTTTAAAATAAAAATATGAATAAGGTTAAAGTTATTAAAAATATCGTGGTAAACAAAACTTTTAAAATGGCACAAACAAAATTTTATCCGCGATAACGCCCAAAAGTCAATCTGTAATCAAAATTTGTCGCTCCCTTGACAAATTATTTTCACCCTTTAAATAAAGTTCACAAAAATCAAAATTTTCTCTGAATATCGAACTCAAATAAAAAAAAATTGCTCAAAAAATATAATCACTTTAATTAAATAATCTTCTCACAAAATTTAAACTTTCTTGCGGTCACTTTCGACCAAAAGTTTGAAAGCATTCAAACAAAATTCTTCAATAACCATACTCAAAAATAAAATCTTAATTTCAAAAATACTACTTGCACAAAATTATACTCAAAAAATCGGCGGAGCAAAATCTAGGCTTTTGTCGTTTCCGTCATCTTGGCAAAAAAATCTCTTTCTACTCACCTTTCTGCAAATATTACATTTCAAAAATTAATATAACAAAATTTAAATTTAAAAAAATCACCAAGGTTCGGTTGTTCAGTTGCAGGCTAAACCAAAAAATTTAGATTAACTAATAATATTTTTAAAAAAACAGCTTTTTAACGTAATATTTTATTGATTAATCCAAATCTGTTGGTTTAACTTACAACTGAACAACTGAGCCCAAAGGTTTCAAATCAATTCAAAAATTACAACTGAGGGACTGAGGCGTTCAAATCTTTCTTTCGTAACACGGCAATATATAAGCTTCTACAAATACTGTGTACCCTGCTAGTGACAACAGCCACCCCGGGAAGAAGTTTCTTTTCACTCAAAAAAGGGAAAAGCTATTTAAGAAATTCTACTGGATAAGAAAGGCTAACAAGACTAGCTCTTATTTTTATGTCCAGTCATAGAACTATGCCAATCCCCAGTGACCTGGTTTTAGGATAAATTTTCATAGTGCAAGATGATTTTAGTTGGTACTTTAAGTTTTTTTAAATTGCATTTATTTTGCCGATTTTAGCAAGACTGACGGTTTAAGTTGAGACTTAAACTTTTTTATTTAGGTATTTACGTATTTATTGAGTTCCTTCTATTTTTAATTTTATATTTTGTTTGTTTTTTATTGTAGTTTTTTTTTATTTTTTAAATATTTTTTATTTTTTGTTTTGAATATTTTTTATCCTTTGTATTTTAATAAATTAGCTATTTATTTTTTAATTTTTTTAAAACCCCCCCCGAAAATCTAGTCTAAATACGGCACTGAGATAAGTAAATGGCTGTAGATATTGTTTAGTTAACTTGTTCAATTAAAAATTATTGAATTTAAAAAAATTAAAATTATAATATGGTTACCATTCAAGGAGGTACCTAAAATACCCGAGCTGCACACTTAAAATATAGTACTATGAAGAAAATGTTTGGATTTGGTTAGCTGATCGGTATCTTTTTTCGATCGGTATCTTATTTTTTAAAGAGCTTTTCAACAATACCACTTTCGACATATGGTGCCATTTAAAATTCTGGATGTTCTGGAGCAAACTACTCTGGATGCCGACTTTTCCCGGAAATAATAATATCACCATTAGATTCGGCATTAGGGCTTTTATAATAATTTTTTTTAGCCCAACTCTCTACGACTTACCGTTTTTGAAAAAAAGTTGTAAGTCGGGTGGTCTGGGTCACCCAGTATAAATGTTTTAATAGTTAGCTGTGCAAATACAAAACTGACAGATTGAGTTTGAGTTTGAGTTTTCAATTCATTGAGTACCATAAAGATTCTCTCTGCTCCATAGTTTGTCTTCTTGATACTTTTCCTACATAAATTTCGTTCTTCACGTTTTTGAGCACTAAGAGTGCTAAATTTTTGTGCTAAGATTGCAAGGTATCATTTTTTACTTACCTAATGTCGAACTGTTAGCCACCAGCAATAAATTTTAAATAGTTTTAATTCCCAACGAATTAAAATAAAAAATAAAAATTCTTTAATGCACATTTTTAAAAAGAACTTACTTGTAGATGTGTTGGTGGTTGTCCGAGTTATACATAATTATTATGTAATCTTATGGAATTGTAAGGATGAGGTTAAGTATGTTATTTTGAAAAAATTAAATTTTTAGGTTAGTTATTAATTTTTTATTGGGATCACCAATGCAATATCTAGTATATGTGCAAAACTATATTAACTTCAATTTGGATTCAAAAACTGGTGAATTTAACTGTAAATATGCTAACCAAATTTATGCTTTTATTTCCCGACTTTCTTTATTTATAAAAAAATGGTCTCTTACGCACACTTCAACATATTTTTAATTTAGTCCTAATTGAGGCTCTTACGGGGCTTAATTATCACGAAGCCTCTATTAAAAATTCGTGATTTGAACAAGGTAATTTAACATTAATAACATTTAGTATTTTTTATTGAGTTTTTTCAGCAAAAGCTCACTAAAAAATATTAAAAATTATTAATGTTTAATTAACTTGTTCAATTAAAATTCTTTTAATCTAAAAAATTATTTTTAATTATTATATTAAATATTATTTTTGGTTTTCTTGTTTATAGACATTTTTATTGTTTCCAACGTTGTTATCATTTCAGAACAGTTTTTACTACATAATACCGGAATAGTAAAGTATATGTAGTTAATTAACTATGTTGTTACTAATATAAAAGTTATAAAAAATGTTTAAAATAGTCCTCACGTACTTTTAGTCACGCTTTTACACATTTCATCTTGTATGTGCAACGACTCGCAGCAATTCAAATCAAATAATGTTCTTAAAGAATGTTGTGATAGCTTTTTTAAGTTGAAAGAGAGTGGGAAGATTGATATCGTCAACTACGGTTTTTCAATGGTCCTCACAAATTATTATTCCGTAGTGCTATGCCTTCGAGATTAATCTGCTTCAAATACATATATCATGGAAGTACTTTTACCCCACAGCTTTAGAACTAAAAATTTAGGTTTTTGGTTTTCAATGAAACATTAATGATTGTGATATGAAACCATTTCTTTTGATTGGTAAAATTAAAGTTAGTTTGAGACAACTTTCCGTTATTTTAACAACAGAAAAAAACTATTAAATCTCTTTGTTACTTACCCTTTCTTGTAAGTTTGAACAAGAAAAACAAGGTGGCTCAAAAGTTTTCAAGTTCATTTTGTGATCGTTTTCCGGTCTGGGTCAAGTTTTCGATCCGATATAAATTCAGCAAAAATATTTATTGCATTCTATAAAAAAGATTTTACTTTCAACGCAATAAAAATTCTTTGCTGCAGTTATTTTTGGTTTACAAGTTTTTCCAAACGTGACCATTATACTCCTGGGAACAATTTTTCATTCGGCCGTGCAGAATAATGACGGATTAATTCTTAATACTTTTATAGAGTTTGAAATAAAACAAACTTATATAAAAATTTCTCTAAAAAATTTAAAATAACTAAACTTGAAGTAAACTGTTTTGTTCAAGCTTTAAAATGAACTGTCATCAAAACTAGCTAAACCTTATTGAGTTGCTTATAAAATATAGAAAGCTCGAAGAGAATTTAGTACGAGACTAAAAGTTCTTTGAGGCACTTGGAAATAAAAGTCAATTTTCATTTACGTTTTATTGAATAAACAAAAAATAAAATAGTTTAGAACATTCAATTTTTGAAACTGCGAATATATATTTTATTTACATAACACTCAACAATTGGAAAGACTGTAAGTTTAATATTATTGATATGTTTATTGTAGAAAAATAGTTACACCAGTTTGAAACCACACTTTTGTCATTGTACAGATCTACGTTTACATCGTATGCATCTATCAATATAAGTTATTACAATTATTTCTACTTATCTTAAACATAAAATGTCTACATTTTAAAGCACATACTCTTTTCCCCTTTGTATTTTTATATTCAATTTTTTACAGTACCAAAAATTAAAATAAAATAATTATCACATTTTATTAAATTAATTACAATGTATTCGTTGCTTTCACAAGAAAATTCAAATTGTTACAGTTACAAATTTTTATAAAGTTTTGGAGAAAATTTCGTATATTTAAATTTTTCATCGTTAATACTGGAATGTTCACCCTGTATAATAAATACTACAACTAATAACAGATTTGTAACAAAATTATAATAACAACATGGTCTTTTATCACTAACACTACCGAGCTCTAAAGTTCTGCAATATAAGTCCATAATTTACTTTAATATTTAAAGTCTTTTTATTTGTTCCCTGAAACAAACGACATAAATTCAAACGCTTTGGTAATAAAATTTTGAGATGTATTTTATTAAATCTATCTTCGGACCTAGGAATTTTTTATTCTTGGTTTTGAAACTAAATTTTTTCTATTATTAAAAATAATAAATACACAAGAAAAACCAAAACCTTGCCATACACAAAAGGTGATAAGCAAACTTTGAACTGCCACATCTTTAGCGTACAATCAAAGAATCTAGGAAATAGAATTACTAAAAGCTAAATTGAAGAGTGATTTTAGTTGCATGTTCAAAATATATGCTTAATATTATAAAAATATTTGGGTAAGTACTCCTCTAAAAATAATAAAAGTAAAGTATAAACTCTAACTATTTTCTTCAATTGTTCAGTATAAATCTTGTAACCTATTAGCAGTTTAAATTCATTTTTTGTAAACTGTCATACCTAAATCCGGGCTTGATCAAATTAAATTTTTTTAGGAAAAACTCAAATTTTTTGCTTACCATCAATGCATCAATTAATTATATGCATTGCTAAAATTTAGATTCCTTAAATGCCACTTTTCGGTGGTTCATAATAATGTGCGATCAGGTGACTACATTATTTTTATTATGGTGAGTAACTTCAACGTGGTTAGCTTCCTTCTTGCTAGGTGTTTCAAAATTGATTATAGTGGTATCTTGTGTATTTTGCCTTGCTAATGTGCCTCTTCTATATATACTTTGACCTTCCATTGTTGTACCCTTTAATAAAATAATTATGAAAATTTAATTAAAATTCCTGGTTATAATGTTTGTGTGTTTAATTTATTCAAGTCATCAAAAAATAGAGTTTAAAAAAAATGTAAAATATAGAGCCTACATTGAGAATTGCTTGAGAAGTTTTTATAATGAATAATTTACCATTTCCAACATTTACTTTATTCAGAAATGTACAGAATATACGTTGTATATATTTAAATGTAAGTTTCATAATAAACATGAGTTTATAAACTTCGACGTGCGGTTTTTTCAAGATCATTTCATTCACGAGTAGATATAAAATAGTCCCAAGTGAATACATTTAAAATACAATCTAGCTGTTCAGAAAATAATTTCATTCTTTGAGCTCATGCGAAAATATAAACTTTTGCTAAGCTTTCAGACTTTCGCAAATAAAATTTTTACCATTCATTTCACATTACTGGCAAGACTATTTCTGAAATGTAATATGCGTGATAATCAAAATTATATTTTTTAATCTGCAATATCTGTAATATTATAGTTAATACTACATAGTAGATGAATATCTTTACCAATAACTATAACTTGTTGCATGCTTTACTCGTACACACGTGTAACTTATTTATCATAATCCAGGTACGGTTCGTGGCATTGCGCCTCGTAGCAGCACTTTCGTTGTATAATTGCTTACCTTTAAAGTTAAAAACATATTTTTTCAAAATTAAATAAAAAAATTGTTCAAGGTGGATTCTTTTGAATAGTGCCAGCCACAGTGGCACAACGACACAAGTCCTGTTTGTGATGTTGCATATTTAATTATATGTTATATGTTATAATAAAAACCACATAATTACATGCATTATGTTATATACTATTTGTGTATAAGTATTTTTGTTGTTTAACTGTTTAACAAAAAAGATGAATATCAGTTACCTAACACAAAATAGTGAAATACTGAAAATATTCAACTGAAATACAACGTATCGAAGATCAAAATACTGCCGAAATATTTAAAAAATATACATTACTTTTTAAAACATTTAACGCCAGCTTCTTGAACAATATAGTGGAAACAATTAAAGTTAATAGATATTTATCGCCATGACAAATTAGGTTTTAGTATTAATAATTTAGGTAAGTTATACCCTCAAAGTTATATGTTTCTAAAATATTTTTAAACTACCCACTTTAACTTAAATAGATTTAATTAATTTTAAATTTATACAGAAATCTTAAAAATATCTCAATGATACTAGACAGCATAAAAATGCTTTTTTATACTTAAAAACATATTTTTCTTAAAAATGTGTTGGTATATTAGATTATTATTGTCAATAAATAAAATATTTGTCCCAATGTTACGTTGCTCTGCAAAGTTTACATCGTAGTTGTTATCCTGTATATTGGCAAAAAGTACAAAAATAACTTTATAATTCAAACAATATTTTTTAAATAATTTATAACCACTTTTAATTTGTAAAATACGTAGATGAAAGTTGTCATACGAAAATTTGTTTTTATTCTACCACTAAAAAATATTTGATGAGACATGCGGGCTTTATCATACTTATTTATACAATTTTTGTCACAGGTTATACAAAAAAGTTTTCGAGAACCAATTTCAATCAAAAAGTAATCAACCTTTGATCTCTCTATGTTAAATTAAATATCAATTTCAAAAGTATTAAATACGAAATTTGGTTTTGAAGTTCCTGTTAGTTTGTGATGTATATGATACGCACAAAATTTGACCACATAATATTATATCAAAATCTCAATTTATTAAAGTAGCGTAAAATATTTAACATGTATAAACAAAGAATCAAATGTAAATTTTCAGGGAGTCAAACGGTTTTTAAATACGATTTCGTTAATCTGTCGTTTGCATCATTAATTATATAACGCTAAGTAACTCACGAGATGTAATACAGACAAAAATAGAAAAAATTGTAGCTCGCTAGATTGTCATCGCTTTGTAAATCTAGCACAACCAGGAATAGTAATGTAGTTTTCCACTCCATAGCATACTAGTTAGTAAATTCTTCACGTCAAATAAATTGTATATGGTAAAAAAATGTGAAAGCAAACAAAATCAATTTTATTAATACCGAGTAGGCTAAAAGGTAGACCAAAAAATATATTAGATAGACTTGGGCTCACTCTCTCGCAAAACCACTGCAGATCTTAGTGCTTTGTGTTTTGGTGTGATGTATAAATCAGATAAATTACAAATCGCAAACAATCGTATTTTCCAGACAAAATCGTACTTTGCTGTCTTAAAAAGACTAACTAAAGTATATAAAAATTTTATCTGCTACCGTTCAGAAAAGTACAATTTCATTTGTAATATAAAATAAACTACTTTATGAACAGTCAAATTTGAAAGAAAAGTGTATTGAAAACAAAATCGGATTAAACTTAACATTTGAAGTTAAGGATGCTTTATTAAATCTGTTATTTATGAAACTATACATAAATTACGAAACTTGGGCACCGGTAAATAATAGATGGCGATAACTGATTTATAATTAATTGTTTTTAAAAAATAAAATATTTTATTTATACTTGAAACAAAATCTTTGAATACCTATAATATTTTACATTAAAATTAAAATGATATAATTTTGCGATAGAGGTAATTTGTGCTCCTTTTCTCCAATAGTTTTTGTTACTAGTTTAGTCGCTTATACTTTAACCCAATGAGTAATACGGTCCTGGTTGAAACTTGACAGGAATTTACTGCTACTGGAAGTTGATTTTTCAGTAGAATACTTATTTATAAACTAAATTAAATTATAAATAAAACTATAAATCGACGTTTAATGAAGTGGTAAATTGAATTTCAGAAGCATTTATAATAATTGAAATGATTATTTTAAATATTTACAGAGTACAATTAATTATTGTATGTGGTGATTATTATCAGTATGTGCGGTGTTACACAAATAAAATGTTATCAGCTTGTATAATTACTTACTTTTTGAGTAGACTTGTTTTACCGTAAGTTAATTTAAAGTATTAGTTTACGTTGCATTTGGCATGTTAGATTTGTTTTTGAAAAGTGTTTAACTTCAGAACTTTATTTGTAAATTGTCGTGATTAATTACCCAGTTCTAATCAAAATTGAATTTAAAATTAAACTTGCGAAATCAAAAAATCTGAAATAATTTTTATTACAATTGGTTTTTGTGCGTATTACAATAATTTTAATTTTAATAAGTTTATGTGAAGATTGATTAGAAAATTCTAAATAATTTCTACTCTACAATTTTAATAAAAACATCTAATTAGAAACATATTTTAAACCAATATTTAGTATTATTACGAAGTTAGAAAAGAAATTATTATTTTATTTTATGTTTTGTTTTCAAAAAAATTGTCGAAACAGTTTCTTTTGTTTTGCTTAGATCGAAAAAAAAATTTTAATTCAAAAATCACACGCGGAATATTCTTTATTATTAGTATCAATTGTCACATCATTATAATTTTATAGAAAAGCATTCTTGTGAGTATACATAATTTATTATATTATTCCTGTTGAATAATATACCAGTATAAAATAAACTGCTTTTAAAATAAAATTTACTTTAAATCTTGCTTTGGCAAGTTTTTAACTAAATAAAGTTACGATAATTAATTTGCTTTAATTTTAATTGAACACCTTTACTGAAGGCGTGTTTATAGATTTTAGATTTCGCAATTTTTTCATACAATTTATTACATTTTATAAGAGTTCACAGAAAAAAACTTTTTAATGATACATACTTATTATTAGGTATTCAAAACTTTTGCAAAAATTTGATAATGCGTTTTCGTTCAACACCGATAACGTAAAAAAGCTATTATTAATATTGTTTTCTTTTCCTTTCTAATATAATATTATTACAACATTATGCTCTATTGTGTTGTTTATGAATATTAGCCTAATTTTTAACTTGAAAAAATATGCAGCATTCGGTTAGAGTGTAAGTTTTCTGATATTCTAACTTGTTTGTTAAACGGTTTCCACTGTAACCAGTTTACGATAAATGGAATGGAAAGCATTTTTACTTGTATAACACATTCTAATAGATTTCTTTTACTTCTAAAGCCAATATGCAAATAATCTTAAAAACTAATTCCAAAACCATTTAATTAATTTATTTGATGGTCTCCAGTTTCTATAAACGGATAAATAAAATTAATGTTATACCCAATATAATATGACTCATTAATTACAAATTAAATTCTTTTAATACAACAACTAAAAGTTGATATATAGTAATAAAAAGCTATTATAAAATTAATATAATTTAAAAAAAATTATATTAAGTAGTTATTTTTAACTACTTTACTTTACTTTAACTACTAACTACGTTAATATATATTAACTTAGTTATTTTAGGAAAAACTATAAATAAATATTTCGCAAGAAAAAATGTTACATCGATTTCGAATAACAAGTTTTTTTCTCTTGATAACTCTTATTTCCAGTTAATCTTAAAGTATATAAAGTAAGAAAATAATTAAATACTAAAAAAAAACGTTTTGCTTTTGGTATTTATATTAAGTTTTCATGTTTTCTGTATACTTTTTAGTATTATAATTAATTAGAAATCATATGTATGTGGATGGTTCTATAAGTAGAGTATCGAAAAATATGTAGGTGAAGTATGAAACCAGAACTTCTGTAAGACCCGACTAAAAAATTTCGCAAAGTCAGCAATTCAAATTCAAGTAACTCAAACAGCAATCACACCTATTTACTGTTGCATTTAACAGAGAAATTATACAACTAAAAGCTACTTTTTAAATTTAAGACAGCGTCTACCTCCTTATCAATTCATCAACAGCTAACTAAGCCATCCTCACAAGGTTCTTCTTCCCGTCATCACGTAAAGACACCCTTGTCTTTACAACAACTTTGCTTGTTGGAAAGGAAATGATGTGGCGGTCCTAGAATTAGCAAAAATTACAACGTCAGCGCGCAGCGTAGTGGTTCACGTTAATACTTTACATTAGTTTCTCAAATCAAGTTTGAGAAACACAACTTAATTTTATTATTGATGTTCTACAATTTTCGAAATTTGTTTGAATTAGTGAACAAAAGTTTTAATTAATTTATTGTAATTTATAATTTTTAAGAAGTACTTAATAAGGCTTTTTTAGTTTGCTCTTTAAGAAATTTTACCTTGTGTGAAATAAGTAATTAACTTAGCGTTCATTAAAAAATGTTTAAGAGTGCAGAAATGGCCTAATTAAAACTTTTAAGAAAAGTTTGTCAGAGAGCGTAATTGAAATGATGAGTAAAAACTTGCGAATACTAATGGAAAAGTTTTTTACTTATAATTTGTAATATGTGCTTAAAATAACTTCATCGTATAAAATGGCCTCGTTAACCAATAGAGTCGATATTGTACAATCCGATTTAAAACTCTCGTTATGTAATAATTTAGTACTATATTGCAAAGTTTGTTACTGAATGGTTTCAATAAAAATTGATATTTTCAAACCAGTCTGATAGTGTGATTGAAGGCTCTTATTACTAAAATCCATCACTAAAACTGTTAAAGAACCTAATGATAAAATAATTAACTGCTTTTGAAAAGCTCTAAATATCTTGAAGTATTAATTTAATATTTGATCATTATAAATCACATTTATAATAGTAGATAAACTATAAAGAGCTTAGACCACTTTTGTTAAAATAATTCGAAATACAAGATTTGTTTTCAGTTCTTAATGATCCTCAATTAATACTTTAAACTAATCTTCTCTGTGAAAGCCTTAATAGCCAATAAAACGTTTTCCTTAGTTATACAGAAAATGTAATTATTTAATATGTATGTGCGTATTACTATTCTTCATTTTTATAAAAATCAAGTTAATATTTAAGTTGCGACGACGATGAGATAAATGTGTTAACTGTTAATGTGTAGTTATTGCAAGTGTTAAGTTATCAGCTTAAATTGAAATTAACTTAAACCGCTTAAGTTTTTAATTTAAATAGGTATATACGCGCTAATACCTTTCAACAATATTGATAGGATTATACAGTTAACACCTGAATAATTTTATTGTACTTTTCAGTGCATACAAACTACTATGTTTATTTTCTTTAAGTTATTGGCTTTCAACTTTACGATTATAGAGACATAAAATTCTCATTTACATATAAACGATTAAATGTGTTCAGTATGGTATACAGATATAAATTATATTGCTTGATTTTAATGTTGTGCGAGTCATACAAACTAAATTTGGTATCACCGAGAGAAAATTTGCAGCTTATTCAAATATCTATCATAAGAATATTCATGGATTGCAAATGAGAATTATGACAATTAAGTAATTTAACAGTTTAATAATCATGAATAATTTGTAAGTAGAATTGTTTGTGTAAACTCACTGATAAATTGTAAATAATTTTTTAATTTACTCCACTAAAATTATTTTCAAACTTTGACGTGATGCATAGTAACCATCGCGCTAAAATATTTTTTCATGTAATTTAAAAACTACGCTAACATTAATAGACAACTTCAAGAATCGTCAACGTCACGTCACATACAGTTGAATTTATATGTGCCGGAATATGTCACAAGCCCTTCATCAATATCGATCAACAACGAACAACACAACATTGGCGATTCGCCGCTTATTTTATGTGGTAATATGGAAAGCTATAAACAATATGATCAAACAGCAAGAGAATTAAAAACGAAACTGAAATAAAAAAAATTTGAACTATAAAATTTTTACACATCGGTATATAATGTGGTTTTTGTAATATAAAAGATATGTATATTTAAGTATTTTTATACCTATTTGTTTTTATTTTCAATAGGTATACGGGAGAGGTACACATTAATTGAATATTGCAGCTTTGAAGTAAAATTAAAGATTAATCATTTGATTTAATGAGTCAAACAAGATTTATAAGACCTCTTTAAATATTATATTTTTAAATTATAACCAAACGAAACGTTAATTGTATTAATTGAAATAAAAGCAATTTTAGAGCTTTGTTAATATAATATTAAATATTTGTATTCTTTTATATGTTAGAGAGAGGGCATAAACGCTTTTCTGCAAGAGCTACTTTATACTTTATCTCTCTCAGAATTCTTCAATCTACGTAAGGGCATAGTGATACTACTTTAATTTTTTTACAAAAGTTTTCTTGGCATTTACCTAGATGGTTTACCATTACCTGTCGAGAGAAGACTTTCAGAATAAAGTTTTTTACTGCGCCCGGAATCGAACCGAGGGTTTCGACTTAACACTCGAAGCAGATAAGCATCAGGCCGTGACTGTCTTCGGTCACTATATGAATACTATGAATACTTAAGAATACAAACGATAATATTATTTACGGTGGAAATTCTATTATTTTAACGTTTCTGTGTAGTTTATGTTAAATTTGGCTATTCTTTCAGTTTATTTGATACTCTTCGTTAATGTTCTTCTTCCACTCTTTCGTCTTCATTTCCAACATTTTGATATAATTTTCCTTACTAAATTTTTGATGACTTTAGTTTGCATATATTAAAAAATTATTAAACTTACATTAATATGTGTAATTAAAAAATAATAAATATATTACTTAAATTAAAGGTACGTATATATTATTATGTCACATCAAAATATTCTTGCTCTATAGCTGATAGAACATAATATTATGTACTTACATAGTATATCTATTTGTAATATGTAAATATCAACGGAAAACTAAATTCTGTACCAACTCTAGACAAACAATACGGATGTAAAACTAGAAATATAAAACTATGTAATGGAAACAATATTTGCATTTAACTATCTGGGAATTCAAATAACTAGCTGCTTGCTATGTCGACTTGCATAATATCAAGCAACAACCAATAAAATAAAAACAGTATCAGCCATTTTAGTAAGAATAAGGAACATTGCGTGGAAAAATAATAATATTATGCACCTAGGTGTACTGACATATAAAAGATGATTTAACGGAGCCTTGACGCCCAAAGCTTTTTGAAAAATTAAATTAGCAATACATCTTAACTTTTATAGTGAGAGTAAACTATAAAATCGTTTACTCCAATGAACTCCAAATTTAATAGTTAAATTTTAAAATATAATTTTTAAACTTTGTGATTGTATGTCGCTTTCTTTTCACGGCTCAAATGCTCAGTTTCTGCTTTAATCGAATTATTAAATGGTTGGTCCAAACAATTATCAAAAATCACTTCAAGTGTCGATGGCGCGTAACGCTTGACCAATTCAACAATGTTCGTCGTCACAATTCAAAATTCACACAATAGGCGGCAATAGCGCAAATCGCTTGACCAGTCTCTACGATGGTCGTAGTCAAGAGAGCCTTCTTCATTCAAAATTTTATGTTGTTCTGCTGCGCACTACGCACTTTTTGTTTTATGTAAACAAAAACCATCTTAAAATTATAACAATCTCTTTCTATAAATTTCAAATTTAAAAAAAATTTAAAATTCCTTATAAAAGAGCACTCCTTGACATCGTTTCTAAAATTATGCAGAACAATCTTCTGCTGGTTGATTAGAAATCTGTGGCATCAGATAATTAATAAAAGTTATCAAATTTTATAAGCATCTACATGTTTTTTTTTAAATTTTTCTAGTTTGTAGTTTATTAAAATCCGTTTCTACTTTAACGTCCAATTTGAAATAGAACAATACATTATTTAAAAACAGACAATACAAAATAATATTATATTATGTACTACCGTTACGTAATAACTCATTTTTTTATTGATTAGATTTATTTTAAGAGCCACGTTTACGCACTAGTACGGAAAAGTGATTTACTTTTTTATTTTTATATGTTTATATTTTTACTTTATCATACGAAGTCGGAGAAAGTATTGTAATCGTGCAGAAAAAAAAACTTGAGATTTTGATGAATTTAGACATTATGGGGTCCCAGAAGCGAAAAATCATCATTTCCAAAAAATGTCTGTATGTATGTATGTGTGTATGGATATATGTATGTATGTATATATGTGGTTAAATTTTGCGTGTGCTCTACCTCAAAAAGTAAGTAAAGTAATTTTGTATTTAGTACATAAATATTGAGACTTAGAGCTGATTAGATTTTAGTTAAAATCGGTACACGGAAAAGCAAAATAAAACAATATTTTGTAAATAAAAAAAAAGTTTTTTCTTATTTTTAAAATTTTATTTTTTAATCATATTCTCCTCCAAAATAATATTTTTTAAATTCTTTTAAATTTATTATTATTTAAAAGTATGATAAAGTTATGGGCATGGCCACATCCGATTTTTTAATTGAAGAAACTGACGTTCATTGACGGATGCATAGTATATAGCACCGTCTTTAGGCAAAAAACTGGACTATTGTCTGATTAGCCGCATTTTCGAAGAAGAATGGTCCGATAATGTCAAACTCCAATATGATGCCAATGATGCCAATATTTATCAACAAGCACTGCTGAATTTTCTAAACTGCAAGTGTGACAAAAAATTAGACTTATTGCTGAAGATAATTTTCTTTGAAAAATTAACATCTATTTGTTATTCAATAACCATTTAACCAGTTTTTTTGCTGTGCGTGGTCAGTAAGCGTTAGTTCTTGAGTCATTACAACTTTGTAAACATGAAACTGGAAATCTCTAATTATTGCTCCAGTCTCTCTGTATTTTTAATAATTAATCTCTTCACACTTAATGAAATTAAATTATTATTCCGACCATATTTTGTATAAAAATTGCGAACTATAAACCAAACCTTCATTAATTTTAAAATATGATCAACAGTGAAAACGCGTTGTTCTTTCGTGTACTGCTCCATTTTTAATAACCCTGAACTGTCAGCGGTTTTTTTTTCAATACCAACACTACCGCACAAATGACGAAATATTCAAATCTTGCGTGAATTTTCTTTTTTATAAAAAATGTAAAATAATATTTAAAATTTTTTTATACTTTGATTTATTGTTGACTATTTATTATAATATGAACAATAATTATTCTAACCTCCTACCTCTATCTACTTCTGATTTGGTTGCGGTGAGCAAACCAAGCTTCGCGTGCACTCAGGCCACAAATCAGGCCCATAATGCTATCTTCTGCTCCTACCTCTATTTTGGCAATGTTTTATTTATTATATTTGATGTAATTTGCTTCAGCTGTTTCTAAATTTTTAATTTTATCTTAATGCTTTACATTTAATTTATTTCTCTTCTAATGGTAATAAACCCCTGCTTTCTATTTTTTTTAAATTTTATTTATCAAGATTATAGACATCAAGCTGTTTAATACAAAAGCGTAAGTTATTAACAGCAAATTCAAAATTTTAGTAATAAAACTAACTGATTTGTTTTAAATATCTTAAAATAAAACAATTCTGGCTGCTATATAAAAACATGACATAATTCTCCTAGAAAATTTTAAAATTTGCTAGAATAAAACCTCTTGTTCAACTATATTATTATGCAAATCAAGGTATTTTACTCAAAAATTAAAAAATTTTGGTTATTAATATTTTAACCTGCCTCCTTCCATAACTGAGAGTTCATTCTTGTTGATTTGCTCGTAGTAATCATGATTTTTTGTGAATCAACTTTCATTTCACTTTTTTCGATTTTATGTCCCGTATATTGTACGCTTGTAAATAGAATTAATGTTTGTTTCTGGTAAACAAAATTCTAACTTAATATTTTCATTAATTTAATACTGTAATTTATGATTATGTAAGTTAACTTTATATCTTTAATTCAACTTAAAAATAAGTTTTAAATTTATTTTTGTGTCCGAATTTTCGATGTTACACTGTACTGTATTTTAATTAGGTATTTAAACCAAAAATTAATATAGTCTAATTATTTACCAACATAATTATGTTTTCAATTTCCTTTCATAAATTGTTATCGCTATCTTAGCTAAACAGATATTAAGGGCTCAATTTTACAATTTCAAAAGAGACTAATGTCTGCTAATTAATAAAAATAATAAATTAACATAACGTTGGAAAAATTAAAATTAAAAATCATGTTAGAATAATATTCTCGAAATGTTTTTTATTATAATTGGAAAACTTTTAATGTTCTCTACTTTGTTAAATAAATAAATTACATAACATAGATTTATTAAAATCTAAATCAACATTAAAGCTTTCCAATTATAAATAATTTCATCCAATTAATAAGTAAAATAATACGCATAAATCTCGTTATATTTGTAAAAGAGAATTAGGTGTAGACTACTAATAATAAAAAAATTTAATAATACAATGCGAATTGTTCAGTAAAAGTAAATTGCATCATAAAATGCTATTCTGATTACTTGTGAAACAATTTTCATAATCCTACCAAAACCCTATTTCGAATAAAATAAGTATTAAAATATGGAAAATATCAGAGAAATATCAAAATGTGTGTTGTGTTGTTTTAGAAAAGGAAAATCTGATAACTTACCTGTGTGTGTCGCCTGTAAGTTGAATTAAAGCTTGTTTCACAATTTATACCCAGACGCATGTTCCTTTGTAAACGTCGGGAACCACAGCAGCACAGGTAATGATTAAAGTGTTGTCGAAAAACTCCGCTGACGCAATACAATGTAATGGGATTTATGCAAGAATTCAGAAAACTGAAATTAAAATGAAATTTAGGTTTTGTTATTTTTATTTCTTTAGAGATTTACTACCTGAGACAAAATCCAATAATTTTTAAAGCGTGCCAGAAATCATCATATTCGTACTCCGCTTTTGGATTAAAATGAAACCATAACATAAACAAATGGTGTGGGAAGAAACACAGGAAGAAAACTGCAGGAATAAAAATTAAAAAGATTAATGGACGAAAAAAGCTTTTAGTATGATACATTTTTCTTGTAATCATTAAAGATTCAGTGATTGGCGGTACAGCATTAGCCACAAAATCTAGTGGGTGGTGTTTATTTAAAACCGTTAACTTATTTAGTTATTTTTCGTTAGAAAAATTTATGTTACATACCTATAACAAATGCTAGAACCATTGCTGCTACATGTTTTCTAGCCTTCGCTTGTGCAATTGCTTGGCCCCCTTGGACTTCTCCAGGCATTTCTCGAGTGCTCTCGTGTAGCCGTTGAGCCATCAATACATAAAAAAACGCGATAATACAAAGAGGTATAATGTAGTATACTAAAGCTTTTGTAAGTACAAGGTATTGGGCATACACGTTTTCGTAAGTTTCTTGAGGAAATGGAGTACATATTATTATAGTAATATTATTATCTAATTTAACGTGTTTTAAGGACGATGAAATTGCATCAGGAAGAGCACATACCGACGCTAAAAGCCATATGAAAACAGCAAACACAACTGTTAGGGGTTTTGTCTGAAATAAATAAAGCAAAGCCTTAGTAATTTTGCATTAGTAAACAATCGCTTTCTATCCGATAAAATAAAATACAATTAATTGGATAAAACGCCTTTTTGAACCTTACACGAAATTTTTTCATAGGGTAGACAATTGCACAATATCTCTCCGCTGAGAGCGCCGTCAGCGTGAAAACGGAGACTCCGATGGATATATCCTTGGCGGTTTCTGATAATTTACACACAGTAACTCCCCATGGCCAGGACTCCAATGTGTAAACTAAAGATGTAAAAGGAACACACGTCATTATAACTAGAAGATCTGCCAACGCCAACGACAGAATGTATCTACAAATAAGTTTTTATTAAATATTTCAATAAATTCAAAAACCATTATAATTATTACACATTGATAAAATGGTAACCTGCTTTTAGTCGCACCTCGTATTATTTCGACTAAATTTATGTTTAAACACTATAACTTTATCCTTTATAAATTATATCTATACAATAATTTCCAAAAGGAATTTCAGCTACTTTGTAATGTGGAATTATTGCGGCTTTTCCAAAAGGGTTATATCCCTATAAATTGTAACTTTAAACATTTTTTTTGTTGATATTTACAAAATTTAATATATGTACAAAAAAATAATATATAATATTACGTTTCTTGATTGAAAAAAATCAAGCAAAGTAATCTGAAGGAAATTAATAATGTTAGAAGCTCAATTTTATAAGCCGATTAACTTTATTAAATAAATATGTAATTAAAAGTTACGAAATTAAAGAATATAACTAAACCTTTCAAAGTTTCTAGGCGAATAAAAGCCAAAAAAGTTCTTTTTAGTAGGGAAGCTTCAAGTATATTACGTTTTGTCACGCTTACTTTTGAGATAAGCAATCAAGTATTATCAACATTTTTACGTGCATGGAATATTTATACATATTTGTTTGCAATAACATTTATTTTATTTAATAAAAAATCTGTAAAATTTGAAGCAAACATTTATTAAGCCGATTTTCAAATACTTACGTATTTGGTATGTTTCTCATAGATCTATGTCTGAGAAAAATAATAACTAAAGTTCCATTTCCTAATACTCCCACAACAAATATGATGAAAAAAATAACTGGAACGATATAAGTTTCTGGACGTTGATGATAGGGAGTGTATATATCATCTGGATCTTCTGTAGAAAATTCGTTTTTCAGCCAAGATGAGTTTGGCGTGAGGGGAAGATTCATTGTGGCAAATTGAAAACTACACCTGCACTCTGAAACAAAGCTACAATTTAAAATCTTTTATTGAGATGGATGAGAAAATTATCAATTATATTACTAATATTTGGGAAGCACCCAAAAATAAATACCTAATTTGCAATAGGTACACTACAAAAAATTAACGTCTTGGATATTAATCAAAAACTTTCATCTCAAACACCCACTTCTTCGTAATCCTATATTTTATAAAGATATAAACATGATAACCACAAGATTTACGCACGAAATTGAGCCAAAATAAAATGTTGATTTAGTGTGACACCATTTTTACTCTTACGCAAGAGTGAAAACTTGAACTTGAAAGTTTCTAAAAATTAAATAAATTGTCAGGTGTAGTTGGCTGTTGTTCAATTCGATAAACGATACGCACGTTGCACGAGCAGAAATATTTATTTTAGGAATTATTATTAAATTATTTTTTTCTACCTTCAGAAAACCACTTAATAGAAAGCGCGATGACGCATTTTCTTATATATGGTTTAAAACATCAAAAACAGAACCGTTAAAATTATTTACAGAATGTTTATGGTGGTTGCCGAAATTGTTCGTGTAAAAAGTCAAGTCTTTGTAATACATAAATTTTACAACCACTTTATTTAAAATTTAATTTCTAGTAGGTGTTTAAAAGTTATTCCAATTTGTAAAGATGTAAATAATGTGAAGTTAACTAACAGCAAAGTATTTTTATTAGTGAGAAAATTCAGTGCTGTTTGTGAAAGATAATAATTAAACTGAGACGGAGCGAAGTTGTTTTTCAAATTGGATTGCAATACAAACAATTTAAATAAACTACAATAATTACTAAATAAGAAATTGTAATTTTAACATTTAAAAATTTAATTATTAAATTGTTTAATTCATTAATTTTATTAAATATTCATTTGTGAATTGGTTCATTAAGGTGAGTGATTGATCGAGCGCTTCAAGTATTAGCTTTTCCCGTCAGGGTTCACAAGTTTCACTCTTACGGTGTTTAATCCTTACTAAGAAAAAAATTAATTTTTGTTTAAAATCTGAACCTTTTGTAGCCTTTTATTACAGTGTAAAGTAAGAAATAAAATATTTGTATAAGTTTGGTGGTGAATATAATACGAAACAATAATAAATGAAGTGGTAAAGAACTTTATTCTGATTAATTTTTTGAGTTGTGACAGTCTATTTTACATTCACAAAATATGGGCTCTCATATCAACATCTCTGCTCCAGCGTCTAAAATATTGTTGTTGATAATGGCATTAAAAAACAATTCAACGAAGTAAAAAATTTTTTTTCCTAATTGCGTTTATCAGCTTTGACTATTTAATTTATTGAAAAGTTTAATAAATTATAATTTAATAATAAGACCAATTAATAAGTATACCCAAAAGTTATAATGTTTAATTTTACAGTGACAGTTGTTTAAGTCTTTTAAAAGGTGTTTACTAAAAATTTGAAGTTTTATTAGTGTTATGTTAAAATATTTACGCTGTTGTTATTTCGAGTATTTTTATTATTAATTTTGTTATTTTACTATAATTATGTACTAAGAGGTAAAATAAACCAATCAGGGATGCGTCACGCAAGAAATGAAAATAATACCTGTTATAAAATGTAGTACCTATTAATATAAAAATATAAATAATATAATAAATTAATAATAAGAAATAAAATATATAATTTATATTTTGTCTAATTTTTGTATGATAACGTGTAGTCAATTACAAATTGCACAGGATCAGCGCGAGATTTTGAACATCATTTATTTATGTAACAACATAGGTTGTTAATTTATGCTAACTTAGTAAAGTTACTTACCACTTACACTGGTTGTTACTGAGATCTTTGTAAGTGGGGTTCTATTAAAATTGCCGATTTATCACTTGGGAAAGTTTGTAGTTTTGCAGATTTTTACAGTTCTCATTTTTAATAAACAAACTGTAACAATATGTTGTGTTCGAAGTATTATCTGCCGTTAAATAGGTTATAAAGATAATAGTTGTTAGGAAAAATTACAGTGACCTTAGAAAATACAGTGTGATAGATTTACATTGCAGGAGACTTCAATGCGCGCATAGAAAAAAGTTATGGAATAGTTTGCCACGGTATTCTTGAATGAAAACTAAACAAATGATCGATTTTTGTTCGATAAACCACCTATTTTTTGTAATGTTTCTGTTCGAACATAAAGACAACTTTAACGCATAGTACACAATACATACGCAATGAACGGACCAAACAAAACCTGTTTTTGTGTAACTTACTGTACATAGCCTTTTTCACCGCGATGTTGATCCCTTTGATTCAGTTAGTACTGCAAAGCTACGTATGTATGTTAATTTTTGTTCTAATTTGTGTCACAAGTAGGATTTTTGTTTTTCTTGTTCTGAAAATATTGTTTTGTGGTTTTATCGAAGGTCATGTGGCGACTTTGAATCGTTTTCTGTTATCAGTTCTACTTGTAATTTTTTGGAAACACTTGTTCTGGTAAACAGGTGGTTGGTTATGATGCATTTCGTGCGTGTTTTTCTTGCAAAGCACCTGAAGATGTTGTTAAAAGTATTCGCAGCAATGTAAATTTTACAGGTTATTATCCAAAGCTTTATAAAAATACTATCTTTACATAAATCATTAGACGTCATAATATTTCGTCGTCACTTTATTTATTTTATTATTGAGATAATCATTGTTTTTAGTTGCTGTTTTTTTCATAGAGTTTTCTTAAAGCTTTGAATAATAATCTTTAAAATTTTCATTGCTGTAGTGTAGATTTTTTATTATTTTAATTACACGAGTGTTTGCTTTTATTGTCAAATAACATATAAATTTGCCACCTTCAGGCGTGTGTCGTGGCACTGGATAAGTAATCATGCTACTACTAGTGGATCCTATGGAAAAAATGTAATGTTAATTAGTAGACTGTAAAAACCAGATGTATTAAATATTTTATGTGCTTTAATATATTTTTATGAACAAACAAATGTGTAATTTTTGCTAAACAGCAATCAAGGAATTGCATTTGAAACGATAATTTAACAAATGGAATTTTTACATTAACTCTACGGCAGCTCTGCAGTTTACAATATGTTATCAAGATGACAACAAAACAAAATATTCTTACCCAAAGAAAAGCTAATACTTATAAGTTTGTGTTATCGCATATGAAAATTAATATTTTTATAGAAATCGAATTATATCGGCACGTAACTTATAAAGTAAGAATTAATATAAAAGTTCTAATGGAAGTAAAAGCTACTGAAAATTATCCAAAAGATATAATTAACTTATAAAATTTTAAAAAGGAGTTTGGAACTGTGGAAAAATAAAAAGGTCATCAGTTTGCAACAAAATTGATAACATTTTAGAAGAACTTAATATTTTAATGAAAAATTTTTTGTTATTGTAGTTTTTCTATAATTAAATAATCTTGGAATAAACAAGTTAATTAAACGTTTTATAATAATGTTTTTATTGAGCTTTCGGCGTTGGTACACGTCTTCGTTAGAATAATTTAATATAATGTTTACAAGTTTATATGGATCCAGAACGATAACGTATTGTCATTTGAACAATCTATGATCTAAAATATGTGATTGTGTGATAAGAAACAACCTGAAGTGAGTTTCCTTCAAGGTAGAAAAGACTTAACACCAATACGTGAAGGTAATTAGACGAGTAGATGGCTGTATATATTGCTCAGACCATCTATGGTATATCAGTTTTTCTGTTCATTGAATTCTTTTCTCTTTTGATGCTAATCATTTCTTGAAGAATTCTTTCTTTATAATTTTAATTAGTAACAGATTTAATAGTTTTTGCGTTTTTAAAATCTGCATCATGTTCATCGACTAGTATATGTTTTGCAATGGCAGGAGAGTCCGGTTTATTACAGCGAACACTTGAGATATGACCACTCATTCTTTTGTGCAGCCATTGGTTCGTTTGTTCAATATATACTAGGTTACAATTATTGCATTCAACTTTATAGATTAGATCTGATTTTTTCTCTGTACGAACCGGATCTTTTAATTTTGTATACAGCTGTTTAATGTTATTGGTTGATTTAAATGTCAGTTTGATTTCGTCGTTTCTTAAAATTCTTTTCAGTTTTTCACTTAGTCCTTTGACATAAGGCATAACAGCAAAATTGGATGTTTGTTTCTTTGTACTGTTACCATTATAAAGTTTGTTTACACGATCTTTGATCATTTTCTTAACCAAGGGTCCGGGAAAACCATTTTTAAACAGAGTCTCTTTAGCTATTTTTAGAGTTTACTTTCTGTAGTCTCCATGGATTAATTTAAGAGATCTGTCCACAAGGCCTATGGCCGTGCTTATTATCTGGCTTTTGTGACGGTAAGAGTTAAAATTAAGATATCTTCCTGACCATGTCTGTTTTTGGGTCCACTTGTATTTAAGGCAGTTATTTTCACGTATTAACTGTATGTCCAGAAAAGTTATTTTATTTTGTTCTTCTTTTTCGATAGTGAACCGGAGACGTAGATGAAATTCATTGAAATGCCTGATAATTAAATCTTTGTTGCCTTCTGGAATTGCTGTTATAATATCATCTACATAGAGTTTAAAGAATGGTAGTTGAAATGGAAGTGTTGATATACGGTCTCTTCCATGATTTCCATTACCAGATTAGAGATCGTAGCTGATTGGAAGTTGGACTTCCCATTGCTGTACCAAAAATCTGTTGATAGAGTTTTTCATTATATTGGAAGTATGTAGTTTCCAGGCATAGTTTTAGCGCATTTAGAAATTTTCCTTTGGGGATACTTGTGTGGTTCTTGATTTCGTCCCATTTTTCATCAACTGCTTTAATTGCCAAATCGATAGGAATATTTGTAAAGAGAAATTTAACGTCAAGTGAAATCAGTATATATTTATCAGGTACGGTTTATTTTTTTATATCTTCTATAAACGTCCATGAGTCCTTGGTGTAGTATTTACTCTTACCCAAAATGTTTGAAATTATTTTTGATAGATTCGAATTATAAAATGTTTAATTAACTTGTTTATTTCAAGATCATTTAATTATATTTCACAAGTTAAAAAATTAATTTATTAAATAATTTTTCTATAGAATATTTTTTTAGTTGTGACGTCTTCAGAGACTTAAACTCAGAAAATTTAAGACTGATGATCTCGAATACTTTTTCCTTTAAGGTTACAGTGTTGTTACATTCTCATGCTCAGAAAATTGTACTCTAACCAAATCTGCAAAGAAAAATATAGGCATTGCTATTTAAAAAAATTTACATAATTTGTTTTAAACTTAACGAGCTCATTGTATAACCTCAAGCGTTAGCTTTTGATGAATATTCGAACTGCCGCCGTGTTCGGAGATCCTACCTTTAAAAATTTTAATTTTATGTGATGTAATTCTACGTTTATAAGCAATGACTTAAACACTTTAATAAAGCGCGACAAACTTCCAAGTTTTATAATATTATCTAGGTACTTATAAAGTATTTTTTAAATTGTCAAATGTGACTGAGTTTAAATTCTTTGAAAAATTTAATAAAATATAATATATTACATCTTTCTCCCTTTCGTGAATTTCACTGTCCGACTTGCAATAAATATAAAGTGTCACATATTTTCAGTAAAATTTTGAAATGTTTTGAAGTGATAAGGTTTCATTTTCAGCTATTTTCCTGAAATTTAACAACTTTTTTTAAAAAGCTTATGTAGATTAATCCTGTTAATTTTTAGTTCTTATACGAATTGCAAGTGTAATTTAATTGTGTATTACAAATGCTAATTTATACACTCAAGAGGACATTCTGGGACCGTTTAAGCACCTCCTTTATCATCGTTATCTCAATATCTCATTTAACTTCTCTTCAAAGTTAGTATATAATTATAAAAATTGCTAGTAGTATACTGCCAGTTACTTCAAATTATTATGCATTTTTTAACACTATTTGAAAGTAAGCAACTTTAAAAAGAACTTTAGTTGATATTTCTAAAATTAAAACGTCCTATTTATTAAAATATTTTATGACAATCTGTTCAAAAATTTATTGTCACAATAAAAATTTATACAACTATCGTTATGGCATAATTTTTTATATTAATGTGGCATGAACGTTAGTCCTCTTCCGGTTCTTTATAACATGCGTTTCTGTTCCGTAATATAATTTAACCATAATGGAAACCTTAAATTCTATAAACCTAAAAATTAAAATATTTTCCTGTTGAGTCATATTTTGTTATGTTAAGAGTGAATAATTTTAATAACTTGGAAGTTAGATTATACAGAAGTAAGAATATTTCCCCCTTTGCTGCAGAGTTGCAAAAATAATTCAAAAGTTAATGCGGACACGTTTAGGAAAAAGAAAACAATAAAAGCAGATAGGTTTAAGTCAAGAATATGATTGAAGTTTTGTTGACGAAGTGATGCGTGCTTGAAATTTGAATGAAAACGTAAAAATTTTCAATATCCTCAGATCAACTTTCTTTTTTGTTTTTCATGCTATTCATGCTTTGTTATTTAAGAACCAAAAAAAAAGATAATACAATGTAAGCAATAAAATTCTTTAAAATTGATGATGTGTAAAACTGTTTAAATGAATTTTTTACTTACAAAATATTAAATATGGAAACAACTTAAATACATTTTAAATAAAAAGAAACCGCAGAAGAAAGGACGGTTTCGAGGCTTTCTGAGCAATTCGGATAATTACCATATTTAAACAAATGAAGGGCATTCTAGATTTATGTCGCAGACCCTTTTCAAAATAATTAATGATGTCAAAATTGAAAGTACTTAACATCAAAGAGAAATTAATATGTAGAGCGAAAATGGTGATTAACTGTTTGCTGCTAAAAACCAAATTAAATTAAAATTAAATTTCAAGATATGTGAAAATGCCAGCAAACATGAAGTTTTTTGAGAATTTATATTATCAAATTTTCCGCAGTCGTAAAGTTTATCTTGTAACCGCCTAATTTTCACCCCTTTCTTTTCCCTTCTTGAGAGGGAGCTCATTATAACAGAGCGACATTTCAAATTGTAGTAATTCATCTTCAAGGTTAAAAATATAACAATAAATTACAATAATTAATTAGTTAAAAAAACAATATGTAATATTATTTCTACCCTTCAGTTAAATCTAAATTTTCTAGGTTTACTACATAATCGGAGTATAAAATAATTAAAATTATCATTGTGTGGATAAGACACATAAGCCTTTATTTATAATTTTTTTTATATGAAACCAGAAGTAGTTTGCCACTCGACTAGCTTTATAAACTTTTCTAACTTTATTAGCCCTCGAACCCTCTCATCCATCGCATCGTAAATACTGAGATTGGGTTTTTGAAACCCACACCTCTATTTAGTTCTTCTAAACATTATTATAACAAATGTATAAATAAATATTGCTCAGACATAACACAGGAAGTTATTTTTATAAATTACTTCTATTAAATTTACTTTATATAAAAATAGTATTATCGCTACTACGAAAAGGCCAATTCAATATTGGAATTGAAAAGTCGTAAAAAAATAGATGAAAGGAAAAATATAATACGATTCAATTTTACACTAAATTTATTCCAATAAAATGTACTCACTTAATCAAATATACAGACTATCGGCGGTACTTCTGAAATAGCAAAAATTTCTTTGATATAAATTTTATGAAAATTTTTGTTCATTTTATTATTTTGCATAATATAATAATTTTAAGTAAGCTTATGAAATTTTAGATATTGTTATATCTAACTAATTTTAACAAAAAGAAAACATAGTTACCTTGTCGATAATTATTTTTGCAGTGCGTAACAGTTTAACTAAATACGGTGTAGAAGGGTTGTCTATTCTACTAACTACTATATACTTACCACACAAAACATCAACCGATCCCTTATTAATTTTAGTTAATTTATTTTTGTTATTTTATAGTATGTAATTTTGTTAATTTATTATTTTAACTGGCTGTACATATTAGTTTATAGCACTTTTAATAAATACGTGTAATATTATTATTTTTAACCAATTACCTACTTCAAATTTTTATAAAATTGTTTTCTGGCTTTCTACTCGGTCTCTGAGCAATATACACATCTCTTGAATTTACATAAGTAATGATTCATCTACCCATTTCTCTGCTAGGTAGAGTTTAGAGGATCTATAGCTATTAAAATCAATTTTATACGATTGTGTTTTAGGAAGGGTAGTTTAAGCATTTAACTCCACTCTTAAAAATAATAATTTGTCATTTTAATTCAATACAGAAAACTATGGAAGTGTTAAAAATGTAATCTTTAAATATAATTTTATTGAGAAAGTGTCAGTAGATTTTATAAAGAACCCAAACTCTCGGAATCTGTTGACCAATAAACACGAAGATTTTAAAGTGAATTATAGTTGAGGGCAAAATTGATAATTCCAACAGCAAAAATCCCATGTTTTTTTACTGACTACATCAGAACCATTTTTTGCTTCACAAATTCTTTGCCTAATCTTTTCTTAGAATTGCTGAAAATATCTATTCTTAAATTTCTTAAACTATGTAATTTGTATTTTGTGATTAAATGAGTGTAATTATTATTACTATATAACTAGATATTGCGCATAGTTATGTACACCACAATAAACTTTTAATTTTAATTTTTTCGATTCTATCCGCAGCTATGGAACACTGAATTTAATTAAAATGTCTGTTATACATATTGACTTTTATACTTTTTGTGCTTTGCTTAACCATAAAGTATAATGCTTAAATGTCAATAGGGTATCATTTCACAATGTTGTATTTAGTCTACAATAGGATAACACCACCTTCAAATTTTTTAAAATTAAAACATGTTTTGAAAGCTTTGTACCGGTGAAAATGACAAGTATTGATTTACGTGGTCAATTGCTCTAGCTAGATACCTGTTAATTTAACAAACGTGTTATATTTACAATCTTTTTGTAATACGTTAACTAAATGTTTTAAAAAGTTGAAAAAAAATTTTATTCATTAAAATAATCTTTTGGTTGTCGTCTCTTAATAAACTGTTACGAAAGAACGTTTAATTACATTTGATGACTAATGCATGACGTCATGTATGATGAGTCAAACATGATGAGTCATATATGATGAGTCATGTGTGATGAGTCATACATCATAAGGCATTCAAATATTGCTTAGATTGCAGTCTGAAAATGTATAGAAATTCCTGGAAGTTTCTGGAAAGCTGCACTTAGGTATAAATGCAGAGCGATTTCTAGTGACGAATTAATTCCAGTTTGAACGCACAAGTGTGAATATAATTAAAGTGTAAATAAATAGTGAAGTGATAAACAATATACCGAGTGTTTAAATAAATCCGGACTTAGTGTAAAATAAATTATAAAATGGTTAAGATTATTAACATGTGATAATATTTGTGAGGTTTGCCTGATAAGATTCCGAAAATCGAAACATAAAAGTTAACAGTTATGTAGCAAGCTATATCATTCATTTATAGTTTTGAACAATTTTATGTAAGTTATGAATTAAATTATTCTTCAATTTCATCTAACAGGTAAAAATTAATTTTATAAAAAAAATAAATACATTATAGTGTAATTTAATTTAGTGTTAATCTTAGTGTAGTAATTGTTGTATTATTATTAACCGTATCTGTATAAATTTGTATTGGCCCTTGAAAATTAACTTTATAAATAAACGTTTCAATTTTCGTTACAAAATGATTATTTATACCTAAATAAAACAGTGACGTCAAAAGACGAAAAGACGAGTTCAACCGTGGTAAATTTTTTTAAAATTTACTTCAATATATTGCGGTGATGCTGGTGTAAAACTTCCGAATATCAAACATACTTGCTTGCTCAGGTTTAGCTCGTTTTGAGGATACAGAAACTCTTGCTCAGGGTAGTAGGTAAATTGTTTGTTAAAAAAATAATACCAAAATTCAGTTTTAAAAAATTATTTTAATTTTATAATTAATTATTTGCTCGAGGATTGAACTTACGATTTCAGTTTATCAATTCAAAGCAATACCAGCAACGCCATACGTTCGGCTCTATACCAATGTTTTTATATTCCCAAATCTTCTAATGAAGTCAATATTAAGTTAAAATTAAAATTCCATCTAAAGAAAAAAATCGCTCATCCAAAATAAATCTTCTTTATTAATAAATTTTCAACTTACAAAAAAATCAAAAATCTTTAAATCAAATCCGGTCTAAAACTCTCAAAAAATTTAAATCGACAATATTCAAATATAAAATCACAATTTTAAATTCATTTCGCACAATAAAATACTCAAAAACCATCGGAGTCAAATTCAGACGTGCTCTCTGTCTGACATTTTGGCAAAAACGCCCCACTCTTCTTCACTTTTTTGCTAACCTTACATTTCTAAGGTTTTCTCACAACAAATTTCAAATTCAAAATTCAAAAAAATTTACAAACAACAGGGCGGTTAAATCATTTCGTGACACGACAATATGTATGATTTTTTTTATCGCCCACTGTATTCTAATAAGTACACAAAACTGTTAAACCGGTATAGTCGTTTAAATAAGTTGAGATATATAATATATAATACTATATTGAAATGGTTTTTATTAGTCCAATTAGTTCAAAAAAGAAAATCTTTAAATAAACTAATGCCCAAATAAATCTTTATAAAATTTCTTGGTTCAAAAATAGATTTTCTAAGTTGATTAATAAAGCAACGCATATGCTCAGGTATCAATTTCGTTCTGTTTTTCTGACTTACAAATTAATATATAAAAATTCTTACTTCAATCCAAATAAATTCCAATTATAATTTTATTTTTAACTTAGCTCATTCTATAACTTTTCTTATCTCCCAATTAACACGATTTTTTATCTATAATTTCAGTTTTATTTTATTCAGTTTCTGTGTAACTCACTTAATTAACATTAAACAAATTTAAAGCGCGGCAATTAGAAAACTTTCTAAAAGTAAATGAAAATAACATTTTTCTTAACAAATTCAAATTTAAAAATTATGTACGCTTTCCTTCACAAAAATATATGAAACAATACAAGTACACTATATTATATTACTTTCATTAAAATTGCGTACAAACTGTGTGTCTCTGTTTCGCACTCCGTAATCAGTCTTTGATTGGTCGACTTTTTTACCATTGCGATTAAAATGACAATACGCAAGACTGCTTTGTGAATTGCCACTATGTAAAATAAACAAAGAGAATAGATTAAATTTCTCCCCCATCTCAGGGTTCCTTTTTTGTAATTTTTGGGCAATGCCCTTGGCTAACTCTAAATGAAGTAAAAAAAAAGATACTAGATTAGCGAGTTCCTTCCTAGATAAAAGGAAAATAAGAGGAGAACTTAAGAAACCCGGAACGCCACGTGATTGTCAGCTATCTTGCCCTAAATTATTCCAGTACTTAAAATCATGAATAAATACCGTAAATTACAAACTCACACGATATCAAGGATATGAGAATAAATATAAAAAAAATAATGCACTTGAGCTGTAACCAAAATAATTTTTAATAAACAATATGTTTATGTTATGTTCATAAATTTTGGATATTTTGGAATACAGAGCAAAGCTACAGCCGAATTTCGCTATCTTGATGGCTTTAGAAAATTATACAATTTAATATTAAATTTAGTGCGTTTTAAGTTTATCTAGAACGTAAGTAATCACATCTAAATAGTCACAAATCATTTTTCTTGCCTCAACTAACGAATTTAAAAAAAAATATGGTATTGAGCGCTAATATGATAAAAGTAATTAAATACGGAAGGTAAATGCGCTAATCGGGTAAAATTATTCCAAATTACATTATACGTACACAGAATTATTGTGCACGATACGTTTTGCGTTTACAAGTGTCACCTTATCTTAATACCGACGAAAGAATTCAATAAATTATAATTTCAATGCGCAGTAAAATAATACAATTTTGATTTTCACAAGAACACTGAAATAAATAACCGAAAGCTATATGATGTTCATCACACCAAAAAAAAATTGTACCGGACTAAATTTAATTCTTATATCAATCAAAAAAATATCACAAAAATTATTGAATGAAGTATTGTATTACAAAAAATAGTCAGTATCAGCATCAGCAAAATCCAAATAATAAAAATAAACTCAGCTTGCTTTGATGTTGAGATGAGATCAGATGTACAGAACTCGCCAGGGTATATGTATATTTTTTCAATTTTTAATTCAAACAATCCAAAACCAAGTAATATTTACAGCGTTTACAGCGATCAAGCGTTAACAGTCTCCATAAAGATCCAAAGAGAAAACATATACATAGGACGATAACTAAACTTTTTTACACCTTGGGAAACAATGTAGGAGATTGTCGTCAGGTTTGGCCACCCTTTTAACTTTTGCTCATAACTTCCGTGTAAGAAAGAATTTTTTTAATCTAAGCACATCATCAGAAGGATTTAGGAATAAGGCCATTTCGAGGCAATCGAAAATTGATTGGGTAAAAAATAGAGAACTTATACGAAAATCAAAAAAAACAAAATGCTGTCAAGATTCGTCCTTGCTGTCTAGGTTGGTTCACCGTTGAAAATCGACAAAATTCATGCAAAAAAATTAACTGGATGTATAATAAACCAAATTCATTTTATTTTTATTCGATTGAGTGAAACTTTACAATATATATTATGTAATGTCGCAAAAAACTGATTTACATGACACATTATTCTGAATCGCCATTTTGGCTAATAAAATAACTCCTCGTCATTTTGGCACATTTCAAATACACTTTTTTCTTGCATTCGATGCATGCAATGGAGTTGTTGCGGTTCAGGCGACAAAGCATTCGCTTCTAAATAGATAATGCATTTACTAACGTGATTTTCTTGCAACCGTCCAACCTTGACAACATGTTTCATTGCCGCATTGCGTCACACTACATTCAAACAGGTAACCAAATTAAGTTTTTTCTTGATTAATTTTTAAAGGCTATCTACATAACACATTTTAGATGCTTATCTTGACGAATTCATGTTTTCGATCCAAGTTTTCATGTTCTATTTGCAGCTGCTAGAAAATCTTTTTTTTCTTTGTTAAGTGAATGAGTGCACAACACATTTCAACATCACACTCCGAAATCAGTAATGGCACGAAAAGTTTGTTGTCATTGAGGGATGTTTTGCCACACTCGCACATAGGTGGTAGCAGTGCAGTGGCTTACACTGAAAAATCACAGTAGGCCTACCTAGACAACGAGCCAACCCTGACGACATTCCCCTATCAATGACTTTAAATCCCCAAAACTGGGTTATGGTTATTCAATATGCACCAGTAATAAAAATAATCAGTTTAATCTTAACCATAATCAATAATCATATCAAAATTTTTAGCATAAACCAAAAAATGCACAAAACACTTTTTCGAAACTAAAATGTTTAAGTTATCACAATATATAAATACACTGTATGTATATTATCGCAAACGTTTTCACCATACTATGGCATTGTCAGGCAATGAACTAGAAGGAGAAACGAGAAAATTCCGTATTTATCGACAAATTGCAAGAGAAAAAGTAGACGGGGTAAGAAGAGGGGGTAATTTTAAAAATAGAGTAACTATGTGTAATTTACTACAGGGTAGGGGTAAATTTAATACGAAAGAGAAAAAATGTAAGTAGATGTGAGGTAAGTTAGAAGGAGGAGGGGGGGAATTTATTTATTAAAAATGTTCAGTAGGGGTGAGTTATTTAAATCAGATTGACTATTAAGTAATGAAGATAAATATTTTAATTTATTAATTTCCATAGCTTCTAAAAATTCCAGTTTTCTACTTTTTTGTGCAACGTGTAAAATTTCGTATCCCCCTTGTTTATGGTTTGTGTCTATTAGGTGTTTCGCGAAAGTTGATTTTCCATCTGAAAGTCTGTGGAATCGAGTGTGTTCATCAAAACGTGTTTTAAAAGATTTACCTGTATGACCAATGTATTTTTGAGAGCACTCACAAGTGAGCTCATAAACCCCTGATTTAGTTAACATGTCTGATTTTAATTTCGCGTTATTAATAAATTTGTTGAGTTTATTATCTGTTTTAAAAGCGATGTTATAATTGTTATTTTTTAAATATTTCACAATTTCGTTTGATTTTTTACCGAGAAAAGTAATGACATTGAAGTTCGCGTTAGTTTTTTTAAAAATATTCGGGTATATTGAGTTCGATAGAATTTTTTGTTTAATTTGGCGTAATAAGTTATCTATAAGAGTGACTTGGTATCCATTAGAGATCGCGATATATTTAATTCTGTCTAATTCTTTTTTGTAATTTACGTTACTTAGGGGAATTCTAATTAAGCGATTGAGAAAAGCGCGGAAAGATGCAATTTTATGTGTAAAAGGATGTGCGGAGCTATTAGGAATGATTATATTATTTCCGTAGGTTTATGGAAAATGTCAAAAGAGTGTTTATTATTATCTTTAATTATTGTGAGATCTAAGTAATTGATTCTATTGTTTACTTCTATTTCTGTAGTAAATTTAATATTATTGTGTTGTATGTTGATAAAGTTAAAAAGTTGATCTAATTGTCTGAGGGAACCATTGAAGCAAATAATAATATCGTCAACATATCTATACCAATAAATTATATGTTTTTTGAATTCTGAACAAAGAATTTTGGTTTCGACATGATCCATAAAAATATCAGCTAGTAAACAAGATAAAGGGTTTCCCATAGGTAAACCATCCTTTTGAAGATAAAATTTTACCTATGGGAAACCTTTTATCTTGTTTACTAGCTGATAGAGGGATTAACCACAGATCTCAATAAAAGTTTCCATCAGTGATAACAGCAGATACAACGTTGAGATCCAGAAAAAGATTGGATGATTTGATCCTCTAATAGAGAAAACTTTTTTCAATTCAAATATACGATCGGTAAAAAAATTATTTAGTTCATCCAAAAACTTATAAGACTCACTTCCTGTAATATTTGAAAAATTGCATCACGAAAACTTTTATACCAAATGTGTCCTTGATGATAATAAATCAAAGCCTGCAACATTCCAGATAATGCCTAAATACGACAGGACCGTATTAAAAAATTAAGAAAATATCACATTGTTGATTTTGAATTGTTACATATTTGATATTCCTATATTTTCAATTTTAAATTGTAGATTTCTCAAAAACGGTAAAATTTTTGAAAAAGTTTTATACAATAAATTGTAGAATGATTGTGAACTATGTGACATAAAAGTCAAAATAAGACATACTGGTAAAAGTTTAACAACTGCAACGACTTAACGATCACATTACTCAACTATCATAATAAGATCAAATCTTTCATTAGGCCATCTTTAGAAAACCCACCGTTATATTTAATAATCGAATTTTGCTCAACGCCACTAGGAAAATTTCAATAATTTCCTATTATAAATTGGTATGTAATTTATCTCGTAAAATTTATTTTAATTATTACCATAAAATCGGTGTTAAATATTTAAATAAATGATAAATAATTGCGTTTAAAATTATGCAGTAGAAATAAAATAATTAGAAATAAAATTAAAATTTGAGCTTCATTTGATGGTACAGTCAGAATACAAGTACCTCTCGAAGCATTGCTGCTCGCACAGTACAATTTTTTTTTGTACAGCTTGACTATTACCGCAGTTCCAAACTTAAAACAATGGTAGAAATTTAAATTTAAAAATAATTCAATTTTAATTTAATTAAAAATTAATAGGTTTTTAAAATTCGTAGTTTTATAAAATTTAAATTATTAGTTGCAGATAAAAAATAATTTTCTGAAAACAAGCTGTAAAATGTTTTGAAAACTATAAAACTACAAAATTGTAAATAAAACTCACTAATAGTTTTGTGTTTTGTGGCAGTTTAGTTAGTTGCCGTTGTTGTACACCGAATAGTGCAATGCGGATGTACTAATTGATCTTTTCCTAAAAGAGGATAACAACCAACATTCAAAAGTTTTTTCTTTAAAATGCGTTTTCAATAAAAACTCATCAAAAGCAAAAACAAAAAGTTTGCATGTGGTTATTGAGGTATCCAAACCCTTACCATGTGTACCATTGCTTTCTCAAAAGTTTTCAGAATTACATTATACTGAATAAGCCATGTAAAAATATTTTACGTGGAGTTTGCAATTATTAAATTTTGCAACCTACGTTGTTATTCAACAGGTTTGCAAAAAATTGTTATAGATACGTATTTGGTATTTCATTCACGTAACATCCTGATCAAATTTTTATTTGGGGGTATTAGTATTTTAGGTAAGTAACAACTTAAGATAAAATCTTTTTATTCTCATTTCTTCATCAATTTTTACATTTGCATAAACAAATTAAGGTAGTTAAAAGAAAATATTAGAGATTTATTTTAATAATACGAAGTGAAACATTCATTTATGTACATTCCAAACGTCTAAATAAAGTGTAGAATTTTCATTGCTATAATAATTTACTTTTAATAAAAAGTGATTTGCATAATTGCACTTTTATTAGGTTTTTTCATCTTTTAATTCTAAACGAAGTCGCGTAAAACTGAAATATGCAGCAATTTAATTTCAATTAAAAGAATTCAAATTGATGTTGATTTTTTGATCTTAATTAAATTTAGTGCACTGACTATATTGCAATGCTAATTATCCAATTTTCTTTTATTTTAAATTTTGTTCTAATAAATTCTTCTAATTAAAAATAATGCGTTAGATTTTAATTTTCGTTACAATAAAATATCCAAAAAATGGGAATACAAAATGCTACGATAGCCGTATCGCATCAGCCCGCTTATCAAACAAATTTTATAGTTCTTTCAATAAATTTTTAATATAACAATGTAAACTTTTTATTTACCCAACTTTTAATTATATTTTCAATTGTAATTGTAATTGCCATCCAATTCCACCTTTTTCAATCTTTTCTATTTTTAATTTCTTCTGTTTAAATTTTATTTTCAAAATTTCTCAAAAATCTTCCAAAATTGATACATCCAATTATAAATATCAAATAAAACACTTTCATCAAAAAGAACTTCTTATATTTTCAAACTATAAACTTATTTAATTAATTTTTCGGACTAATCAATTAATACGTCCATCACGTCGACCATTTTTGGCAAAAAGGCTTTGTATCAAAGTGATCGGTCCCCATCTAGCAAATTCCACAACTTAACAATTAATACAATAATTTTACAAAAATGCATAGGGTGGGTCCAAATCAGTTTGAAACACCGCAATATATCCAAATTTTTTAGTCTTGAGTCGATTTTTTTTTACTTGATAAAGGTATATTGGTTAAGTAAACATCGACAGCGTGTAAATGTTTACTGAAAGATTGAGCAAAGAAATTCAGTCAAGTCCGTTATTTGAACCCGGAAGTTCAGTACTGTAAAGACCAGTTTATGCAGAACGCTGAAAAGTGCGGTGCGTTGTTGAGCAAACGAAATAAGACGAAGCAACTAAGGATTTCAGGCGTTTATGTGAAATTTAGAACTGTTGGCATAGCAGCAGGGGATAGAAGATAGCATTTATGTTATCATCCGTCTCTTACCGTTTGCATCACCCCAAACAACTGGCACTGCCATACTCATATTCCGTTTAAATCGAAGTTTTTTTATATTTTCAATTTTTACATATCATTTTCATTTAAATATTTTCATTTAAATTGCTTTTTTATAATACAAAACCTGACAATAAAATAAATAAAATGTCAACAAAGGGTAACATGTGGAAGATATAAAAATTCTTATTGAAAAAAAGAAATACTATATATGTAGAATAAATTCTGTATCAAGACATGAACACATTATTTACCTTCAAATTTCTTAAAGTAGACGTAGATATTTATTTACGAAATTAAATAGAACCAAAATCTAAAAATTTCACGATAAAATGAAAAAATTAAAATAAATCCAATAAAAATACAACAGGTACGGCAAACTAAAGGAAATTATAGCAAATATCGTTTATATAGAACAAAAATGAAATAAAAATATTATCCTTCACCTGGCTAAAAATTCCTTAGTTTATTATCTTTATTCTGTAATTCGTTCGTTTCCTGTTTGCAATTTTGTTCCGTCTAAAAATTGATTTTCATTATATTTCAAATAAAATAATTTATTGGTTTGGATTTATTACTTTAATAAACATAGACATGGTTTCTAAAAGTAAAGTAATTTAATTGTTTGAACTACACTTGCATATTCATATACCTTTGTAAATCGAAAGTGAAATAAATAACAGGTTGGTAAGTATGCTATTGTTAAGAATGTTAAGCTACCAGGGACTCACTAAGACCGACAATTTTATTTAATTTTTAATTTTACACTTTTCACTTTACTATCTTTTAGATATCTATAAATAGATTTTATTTTTATATTATTTTTAATTTAGTTTTACTTTTAGTATTTTGAAATAGTATTATAGGTCGTTCAGTTCTGTTCAGTTCAGTTCAGTCGAACACAATCATCAGCGTCTTATTGCTAATCCTATGCTTAGTCGTAGAAATTAATTTAAGAGTTGGAAGGCAAGGATAATGTAAATAAGTGCAATTTTGTAATTAATATTCTACACGCAAGCAGATTTAGTTACCGTAGAAACATTGCAAGTAATTCTTTTTTTGGTGTTTAAGTCAATTCAAGTGATAGTAATTAGTTTAAAAATAAAAATTAAACTTTATAAAACTTTTGGTTAACTAAGGGACAATTAAAGATTTCCCATGGGGAAATTAAACTTAAATTGAGTTAAACTTACACTTGACAAAGTTTTACTTAACTTTTTATCATATTCTATAGTAAAAAAGTATACCTATGTCACTTCTTTTTCAGGAAAAAAACTGAATAAAATTAATTTCGTTTGATAAAAACGTGCTTTTTAGTTGAAAGTGTGAATATGCGCTACCCTTGGTATATTCCAACGTACTTACTATATTTATTCTGCATTTCAGTCTTTAAAAGAATAATTAATGAATCTATTTTCCAAGGTATTTTTATTTCATTTAATTTAAAACTTTCAAAACAAATATTTCCTAAATTTCTTTGAAAAAGAAAGAAATAAAAACTTAACATGTAATTTAAATTTTTTTTGAATTCCGTATGCATCGTTACTTCTTACTCGGAATAAATGCACTTAAATTATTGTCTACCATTTTATTGAAAGATAAAATGTTTCCGGATGAAGAAACTCCATTACTCAACGTAAAGTAAAATTGCCAAAATAATTTGTATTATTTTTTTGTAAATTGCACTATAAGGAAACCCATATCTTTTAATATACTATATACGCTTAGAATATATTCAGAATAAAGCGTTCAGAAGTACTACGTTAAGTATAGCATTTTGTACTTTTAACATTTTTAAGCACTGCCAACGGCAAATTTTTTGGCGGTGACTCTATCGATACGATAATAAATAAAAATTCTTTAGCGTAAATAATGGTTATATGCACCATTTGTAACCTAGTTTTTATTCTTGCCATATATACAGTATAAAGTAAAATAGAGTTCCATGATGTACTTACGAATGATAAAAATCTTCAATATTTCTCTTATTTGTTTTGTTCGAGTAACGAAAAATAATTATTATAAAAATGAAACGTTTTGATCGCAATAAAAATTATAACTTATAAAATTAAATTTAATATATAAGTATATATTATGTAAATTATCAACTTGTGAAATACTTTAAATTAAAAAGTGTTATTGTAATTATTGAGCTTTTAGCGAAGGTTGTCGTTTTGATCAGAATTTATTTATACAATTATAAATTATATTAATAAGGTAAGAAAATAATAGTACTGCATTACTCTATTTTTACTTGGCAAGAGCTATATAGAGGTGTTCAGAATTATATTGCCAGAAGTTGCTATGCGACGATGGAGTAGCTGAAAACGTGGCTCAAAACATGAATGTTCACTAATTCTTTACTATTCTGAAAAAGAAAAATTCTGGTAAAAAAAAAATATTTCTGCTAAAGTGATAGGAGAGGTTGAGGTGAAAATCTTCCATCAATATGTGAAAAAATATGGATTGCAGAATAGATAACTAAATAGATGGAGTCTATGTTTATCCCGTTCCGATCGCACACTGGTGACGCATGCAAGCAAACCCACGTTAATGATAGCGATTGCAATTTGCAATTGCAATTTATTAGTTGAAATTAAAATTTTACCGACAGATTTTAAAGTAAATTTAGCGTTTTTTACATAAATATTAAATTATTGTTTCTTTTTTAAATACAGTAAAATTAAACACAATACAAAAGTCAAAATTCAAACTAAAATTTCTCATGTGTGATTGAAAAACATGCCAATCAGAAATCTAAAATTATTTGGTCAACTATGCAGCTAATACTGTAAATTGCAGCAAATACACACAAATATAATTAAATGTTTTAATTACACAATTATTTAAGTTATGTCTAAATATTTAAAAAACAGCAATATTTTAGAAAAGTTCAGAGCGTACGCACGCAGGAATAATAAATTAATCAGGCTAGAAAGTAAATTGAATTTTTCTTTGAACATAAAAGAGTTTATAATAGGATAAAATACGTAAGAATGCAAAGAGCAGAATATTAAAGAATGTCAAGGAATAAAAACTCGAGAAAAATATTGTCGTATACACTAATAAAATTAATAAAATTTTTTTTGCTTTGTAATTTATTATTAACCTTGTTGAAAATATTATTGGCTGTAAAAATTATATGTATATGAATTATGTAAATCTACTACTTATTAGTAGCAAATAGTTTAGATCTTGTTTTATGTTGTGATCTCTCCAAGTATTCTTTACGTTTTGCAGATACTATCTCAATGTTGACAAGGGAGGAATTTTAAAAATAAAATTACGAGAAAGTTACTCAAGTTACATAACTGTTATTTGTTTGAGAGATCATTTAAAACCCTACTTTAGTAAAACATCTATGAAAACATTGGAAGCCCTTCTCTCTAAACTGCTTTCAGTAGTTTCTGAAATTTAGGAATACACAATCAGATCTCTTACGGTTTCTGTGTTTTATTTGTCAGGGGCTGTATTTACAATTTTTTTATATTTACAAAAAGCATTGACATAATATATTGGAAACTAGGGCAAATTGAATTCATATTGGCTCAGAAAATTTAATTATTAATTCAATTTTATAGATCAAATTTCATTACATTGCGAATTTTTTAATATTGCTTTGACTTTATTTATTTAAAAAATAAATAATTACTTTTCGTTGCTATTTTTATCAAATTTGAAATTATTACAAAAAAATTTAATTAAATGTATCTGATATAAGAAATTAAAAATCTGAATGTGCATAAAATTTATTGTATCTGCTCAAGTCTCCTATAAAAAAAATACTATATAAGAAATAAATTAAACTGTTGGCGTTGAGTGCAAATACTACCTAAAAAATAAATTACAAAGCAAATTAATTTGCTTAAAATAGGATTCTTTAATGAAAGAATTTGTTCTAATTTAATTATTTTAGATGTGATCTGAATTCATGTAATTTGATCATCTTAAACGATAGATTAAAAGGTATTGGGTACTTTATTTTTATTATACTATCGAAAGATGCCAAAATTAATTGAAAAAATACTTCATTGTAATTAATTTAATTTTTATAAAATAGAACTACAAAGGGGCTTTGTATTGTGAAACAACGAAAAACAAAAATATACCTTAAATAATTGATAATATTGTCAACGTCATTCGTATATTAATTTAAATTAATTTTATACACCATCCATGAATAGTGGATACCAATTTTAAATGAAGGTTCGAACGGATCCGTCATTTGCATGCAGCGACGCGATCTTGACCCCATAAGTTATGAGTTGATGATAATAAAGGTAACATCGATTATTTTATAGTCTACGTTGCATTCATATTGATTGCTGGAATTTATTAATTAATATAACTAAAAATTAAATAACTACATAAATTTACTTGCTTAAATTTAAACTAGAGAGTTTGAACGAAGTTATAGAGATAGCGAATAAAATCTAGAAACATTTGTCTCTTTTTTCAACTGGATTAAAATTTATTGAGTAATATGTCAGCCCTTATTCAGTTTTTGCACTATTTCATCAAGTAGCAAAGTTGTCGACACTTTAACCTTCGGATATTTTTTGTCTAAATGCATTAAATCGAATTTTTCTAATAAAATGTAACATTTCTTTTATAATCTTAACGATATCTTTAAAAACATGTAAGAATAATGTTCAAAATCAATAACTTGCTATTTTACATAAAATATCAGACAGTAAGGGTTGAATAAACTTTTGAAAAGTAATCCGTAGGTACTTAAGAGGTTAATTTGAAATCGCTGAGATAAAGAAATATTTTAATTTTCAAAGCCTGTGAGTTCAAGTATAGATACAGGATGTTCCGTCGTCTGGCTCAATTTTCTTTTATAAATATAGGTAACGTAAATCACTGTCTTTGGTTATTTTGTTGACTTACTTACGATTAAATCTCATTCCGTAGCTTGAAAGTTGATATCGAGTTAGTCTTTCGGCAATTTCTCCCCGAACGACTTTATAGAGTATATTATATCAGGATTATGAACAATAAAAAATAATTCCAGTCCTACTGGCAATAAATTTTTTATAAATACCATTTTTTTCTCAAAAGTGTATGTTGAACCATTCATTTTTATACATTATTATTCCATTACAGATTTTTTCCATTGCACAGCTTAATGCTATCTTTCTGTTGAAATTACTAAACTTATAGAAAATAAAACAAAATTTATTTATAAATACAATTTTACAATAAAAATTCCAAAAACCATATTTTACTTAGTTTTGTTCTCCTAATAATTTATAAAAATGTAAAGTTCCAATTATTAAGTCGCAGCGAGCAAAGACTTTTTCTTTAACCGGTAGGTATGTCGAATAATGTATAATATGTACAACGGATTGGAAAGATTTACACTTTTATTATGTAATTTTTCAAGTTTACCGTAAGTTTTCGTGAAAATTGTTATTTTTGAAAGTTGACCTTGAAAATGTCTTTGAAAATTGCTTTGTTTTTATAAGATATTAATTGAACAAAAAAACATTTTTAAATAAACTGAACGATTAATTTTTATAAGCTTTTATTTAACTTGACTTCATGACAACACAATCCCTCTGTAAACATCCATTTCATTATAATATAGAATTAATGTTTGTACTTTATTTTTATGTCCCACATTATCTTCTCACCAGTAGGTAACAGTTTTTTCACCTCAAACATAAATTCTTGTTTATGCTTTAACTTTTTTATTCTTGGAGTAGCTTATTGAAAAGATTTACTTATCGAGTATTCACATACCCTGTTGTTCTGCTTATTCGATGTGGTGGCAGCTTTACCAGCTCTCATTCCTTGATGTCATATTGGAATGTTTCTGCATTTTCACTAGGATAAAACTTGATAACGTCAGACACTACTTCTTTTAAATTTCATATGTAATACATCTTTGATAGATGAAGGCGGATTTGAAATACCTAAAGTGATATTGAACTATATATAATTTTAAAGTTTAAATATTACATTTTTGTAAATTGAAAAAAATTGATTTTTGACAAAATTTATTGACTAGTCAAATAATAACTAATATTTCTAATAAAAACTTTTAATTTAAAAACATGTTTTTTTTATTCTATTAATATTTATTCGTCATAAATAATAAAATAATACTAAGTAATAGTATATTACGTGCCGAGGTGGAAAATGCTTGATTACAGTCGAGCGCTAAGTTAGTTGACTGCGGCTCAAAGCGCCGAAGTCAACTGTAAGCGCGAGGCTGGAATAAAGCTTTACACTGAGGTATGTATACAATTTTATTCACAATAAGTTAGTAATTGACACATCCCTGACTTTTAAAAAGTTAGGAAGCAGTTTATTATTTACTTTCACTTGACAGCCAATCAGAAAGTTATTTTGTTTTACTTCCCAACCTTAGGGTGGGAATTTGCCGAATTTGAATTTGAACTATTTGCAAAAATTTAATAAATCACCAAGAAATGATCAACAGAGATTAAGTTAAAAAACTTTCAACTAGGGACTTAATAGTTCTTCTATACATATAAATAGATTTACGCAGATAATAGCATTTCAGGTAAATAATCTTTAATAATTACTTTGTAATCATTTTCTTGTTTTTAAATTTTTTTTAAATTTTTCATTAAATTTATTTCATATATAGAATTATAAAGAAACCATACTGCATTTAACTATTTTCAGATCACAGTATTAGCTAGTAATTAACTGTGACAGAAAAATTGAGTACGATAAGAAGTTGGCAGCTGATTATGACGGCTAGCTAGCTGCAAAAGTAAAAATTTGTTACACAGTTTGTTGACAGCTGAAGTTGATCACAGTTATTTTGCTGCTACGTGCCGTTAGTTTTTCTTGGTTATTAATTAATATTTTTGAAACGAATTCATACATATTAGAAGACGACGCTTAAAAGACAATTATAATACTGATAAATTTCAAGAGTTACTTTTAGAAAAAGAATGGGATGGCAGTACATCAGACGCGGATAAAGCAGATGCACTCATCAACAATATAGTCGCCACAATGGACGAGATATGCCCGGTAAAGATTATAAATGTTAAACGCAAGCACTACGAAAATAAATGGATTACTCGTGATGTTATTGAAATCATTAGAAAGAGAGATAAATTATACCAAAAAGCAGTGTTTACAAATAACATTGATGATTGGGAGTTATACAAGACACACAGAAATATGGTAACCGACAAAATTCGAACCAATAAGAAGCAATATTTTGTTGATTTGGTTAACGAAAATAAAAATAATAATATGCTTTGGAAAGAATTAAAGAGGTTGTTACCAGGAAAAAATATGAGGGTACAGAGAGTGATTAAGTTCCATGGAATATGCGAGAGTAATGAGAAGGCGATCGCAGATAAATTCAATGAGTACTTTTTGGACAGCATAGAAGAATTGATTGCGGGAATTCCCCAAAAGAAAGATTACGATGGGATTTTGAGAAACATCCAAGAATTCACACTATGGGATAAATTTACACCAATAGATATGAAAAAGATTAGAGAAATTATAAGGAAATTGAAGAAAACCACAGATACGGACACACTAATAAATAGCAAAGTGATACGAGATTCTTTTGAAGTGGTTGGTCAATTTTATCTCAATACAATTAACGCATCAATAAGAAATGGTATCTTTCCTGAAAATTGGAAAACTTCGTGCGTTGTACCGATACCCAAGGTTATAAATACCGAATTATGCCAGGAACATCGACCGATAAATGTTGTACCCATTTATGAAAAGATCTTGGAACATGTGGTCCAAGACCAATTAAGAGACTTTTGTGAGAAGAACAATGTATTGGCTCAGAATCAGTCGGGGTTTCGGAAACATCATTCATGCGAGACTGTTATCATTGACTGTACGGAAATATGGTGCAAAAGTATGGATGAAAATAAAATAACATTGGTTGTGTTTTTGGACTTCAAGCGCGCTTTCGAGACCATTGATAGGGAATTGCTGTTAGCGAAACTTAGTAAAATGGGTATGGGTGGTAAGGTGCTGAAATGGTTTACAAGCTACTTAAATAATCGAAAGCAAAAGGTCAAGTTTGGAAATAGTTTTTCTGAAGAGCTTGTTACTGAATATGGAGTGCCCCAAGGAACAGTTTTGGGTCCTATGTTGTTTATTCTATTTATAAATGATGTTTTTAAATATGTAAATAAGTGTAAAATTAACTTATTTGCCGACGACACTATGATATCTATTTCAGGAACAAATATTAAACAAATGTTTGAAATTTTAAACGAAGAATTGGAAAAAGTGTTTCAGTGGTTGTGCAAAAACAGCTTAAGTATAAACATTAAAAAATCAAAATATATCATTGTGGCGAAGAAACATGTTTTGAGTAGCATTCAACTGAATGGTCTGAAGATATGTATTAACGATGATCAACTGGAGAGAGTGTCAGAGATGAAATACTTAGGAGTTATAGTAGATGAAAGTTTGAATTTCGCAAGGCATTTTGAATACACTATGAAAAAAATGTCACGTAAGGTGTTTTTCTTGAGACGGATTTCAAACAGTGTGTGTGTTTCAACTAGGGTTTTGTTGTACAAATCGTTGATTTGTCCGCATATTGACTTTTGTGCTACAGTGTTCCTAAGAATGAATAGTGGCGAAACTGAGAAATTTCAGAAGATTCAGAATAAGGCTATGAGGATTATTATTCAATGTAATAAATATACACCAATCAAAGAAATGTTGGATGCCTTGAATTTTATGAGTGTGGCTCAGCGGGTGAAATTTAAAGCATTGGATATGGTACACAAGATTAAAAATAATATGACTCCGGAATATTTGCGAGATAGATTGAGATTTGTTCATGAACTGCATATATATAACACCAGACAGAGAGGGCATTTTTATGTAGACACACCAACATCGAATAGGGGTGGTGCGACAGTGTTTTGTAGGGGATTGATTATGTACAATAAGTTGCCTGTTGAGATTCAAGAATGTGTGAATTACAAAACTTTTAGGAGGTTATTGGCATTGTATATAAAGGAAAACATGTAGTTGTAAAAAACATTGTTTTATTTTTTTTTTGTATTTTTTGGGGTTGGGTTTGGAATTTTGTTGTATTTTTATATACAAAACTACAGTGTAATTAATGATAGCTTTAGCTAAATAAACCTTTTTTTTTTTTTTTTTTTTTTTAAATAATGAGCTGTTCTTTGTTGACATTACATCCGGTATTTAACTTTAAATATTATTTTATAATTGTTTACACTGTATCATGGTAGGTGGATGTAATTTACTAAATCCCAAACGTTTAAGGTTTGAAAGTTTTTGTGAATGAGTGAACGAACAATTTATTTTCAACAATCAACTTATTTTTCCTATATAAATAATTTTAATATAATAATATAACATTATTAATTATTATAATAAATTATCTTTATAATTTTGATGAAAGCAAACCTTTACTGAAAGCTCTAAAACAAATTTTAAATGTTATTAAGGTTATAATTTATTATATTATTTTTACAAAAGTAAATATTGTACTTGTAGTAAACCTCTTTATTAGCTACTATAATTTACATTACATTATCCTTAAGTTCTACAGGAGAAGGCAAGAAACAGGAATTTCAAAAATAAGATGGACTTCTGCGTTTTCTTCATCTCGATGTCTCTCTAGGATACGAAGCTATTAGATAAATAAAACCTAGAGATAACTTAGATAACTAGAGACGGTCGTCAACTAGAGCGGTTAAGTGCGTTGCTACTAATGCTGAATGCCTGGTTCGACTCCGGACTCAGTAAAACTTTATTCTGACCGTCTCCCTTCGGAAGGCAATGGTAAACCACCGAGGTGTAATCTGCCTGGTATATCCTCTCTGGAGATGAAGTGTATACACTTTCCGCGGTTCGGAGCCCGCGTTAAGCAGTAGGTCCCCTATGTGTGTGATAATTAGAGCCCGGATTTATAAGCGCTTATAATTTCAAAATAAGCGCTTTAAAAAGTTTCAAAAAACAAAGAAAAAAGTCCTATAAAATAGAAAAAGAGCACTAAAAATTAAACATCAAAATTTAATTTTTATTAAATATTAATTAGAAATTCGCTTGATAATTATAAAAAAATTAATTATCATATATTTTTCCAACTTTTTATAATGAAAAATTGTCGTCTGTCGTTTAACACCTGCATATAAATCGAAAAACTTTGCTCAATATCAACCGACGTAATAGGAGCCCATTTGGATTACTGTCAGTTAATTCACCTCACGATTTAAACTTTTTCCTATGCACTATTGGAAAGAGGACACTTTTCTAAGCATATTGCAACAAAAATTTTGTGAGATTATAGGCATTAGTTTTCGAAAAATCGGCATTTTAAAATTTGCAATTCAGGGGACGCGTAAAACTCGACATATATTTGATGTCCCACACTCACTTGCACCTCCAAAGTTTTCTTTCTGAGATTATTTATAATTTTTACCGATTCCACTAAAGGTAAATACTTTTTTCCAAATTTTCGATGGATGATGGAACGTATGAAAAGTTAGCTTTAATATCAAATAAGTTTAAAAATTAGCTTTAATAGTATAACTTAATTGTTTTCGAATTAATGTATTTTTAAAAATTTTTTGACATTCATTTATTGCTGCCGACGATAATTCTGACAATAATCTTAGAAAATTTTCAAAATTTGTTCCATAATATAAGACAGCATTGAGCCACGTTCTTTACCTTGTAAGCACTGGTTTGGGAAGTAGAGGTGTAATCGGGAAATTTTTCTTTAAAGACTGCACTCTCAAAGCCACGTATACAAAAATTTTTTTTACATTTAAAATTATATAAATTATTAAGCAAAGTGCCAAACATATACAGTAAATTAAATTTTCATACTTAAATTTCTTAAATACTTATACATACTTAAATACTGTTCCAACTTTAATCATGTATTTTGTCGGTCATTAAAAAAAAACATTAAAAAAAGTTCTGATAAGCATTAACATGCGTTTTAAGCAAAATCTTGAGAAAAAAGCAAAAAAAGCACTATCAACATTAGGTCAAATCACTGCAATTTTTAAGAAATGTCAAGATCCAAAAGGAATATCTTCTGCTTATAATTTAGAGCAATAAGCAAAATGCTTAGAATCCGGGTTCTAGTGATAATACTTCAAACGCACAACACAGACATAGGAGAGAAGTCGCCAACGTCTGGGGAACCGGATATGGCACATGAAGAAGAAGAAGAATAGATAACTTAATATGAAAAAATCGGGCAATCGTGCAATAAATATTATTGTACTGGTTACACCCTTGTAACATCAAACTTGTGAGTAGTTGAAAAATTTTAAATGATTTATTTAATAAGAAAAAAGCCTTACAATCAAAAATAATAAAACAAGCAGAAAAAAAAACGCAAGGTGTTTTATACTGTTTTGATTGTACCCTTCCGATTTGCTCTGCAAGCTAAAAATGTTCTCTCGAAAGAAACCATAAAAATAAAATTTGTTTAGATAAATGAGCCACTAAAACAAAATTTGATGGCAATCTACTTAAAAAGAATTTGGAAAATTTAACAAAGTAAATTTATTTAAAATTTAAAAACATACATTTATTTAAATGCAGATCTACAAATACAAACGCGGGGAGTGTAATATTGCAAATGCAACTTCTTTTATTTTGAAATTTTTAACTTTATATGAAATTTCGATTATTTAAATAAAATTGTTTGTAGAACACCTACTTACTTATCATTATATTGTTATTATTTCGGTACCGCTAAATTTCCACAAAAAGTTAAACAAAATGGGATTTACAAATACTAGTAATAATTAAATTTCAGTAAATTAAATAATTTATTTCCCAAAGGTAAATATCCGTCAATTTAATTTAGCATTTAAACGTAATAATATTTTTAAAAGCCCACGAACCAAAATTTGATAATCTCAATTAAAAAAGCACAACAATTTTTTGTTTGACTTTACAGCTAATTAGCTCGAAATAATAAATTATAAAGTAAATGTGACATGCTTGAAAAATTGTATTTCTACATTTGCGTTATTGAAACGCTGCTTTACTTTCTATAATTATCTTTTTTATAATTCTTCAAGGAAAATTCAACTTTTTATAACATTCTGATGATACCACTACTATAATAAAATCGTGCTCAATATGCGATGCTTTTAGAGTGCAGCAGCAGGAACAAGGACGTGACATTTACGTCAAATTTATAAAACACGCGTATATGTATGATTAAAACCGAGAGGTTAATTATTATCTGTACAGACACGTACTGAAACTGCAAATTACAGTTTATTTTGCTTTAATTTCAAGTTTAAATTTAATGTTGTTGATTATTTGTAATAGTAAGTTCATTATCCACTAACAATCTTATGCTTGTAGCTTAGTAATAAAATAAGCCCATTAACATGCTTTTCGGAGTTTACTTTGCCCAATTTCTACTAAAGAGGATACTCTAGGATATTCATTAGAAATATCGATTAAGATGTTCTTTCCGTTTTTACTATGTATCTTTAGATTTTATTGATAACTGATTTAACCGATAACAGCTTTTTTTTACAGAAATACCAATTTAAAACAGAATCAAATGTTGTTTTTTGATAAAAAATAAATTTCAAAAAGTCATTTCAATTCAATAACGAAGTGTAACAAAATGTAAAAATCTTTCGGATCCGGAGTGACTGTCCGGATCACTTGTTCTACTTAGAAAGACTTTAATTTGAATTCAAATAAATTTGCATCTTTGGAAAACATACAATTAGTTGTTTATTCAAAAATCCAGTTTATAATTTTATATACGACGCATGTTGCCTGGAGCAACCACAAAATTGAAGAATCCAATACCATAGACTGTACTACAGCCTTCTTGTGATTGTCAGATTAGCATTTCAAAACTTATCTACATTTGTTTCTTCGTTGATTTTAACAAAAACTTGTTATTATGGATAACAGAATTTTAAATTAGGAAATTGATATTTTGTTAATTTATTTTTATCCTATTAAATTTTCATCTCGTTTGTTGCAAAATTTTATTGTTGATTGTGTTTTTTGCATAATCTTCTACTAATCCTTCATTTTAATATAAAATTTTATTTTATTTTGAATTTTGCAGTAAATTAAAAACAATACACCAGGGATATAATTAGAAGATGACGTGGTTATGCATAATATTACAAAATTTCCATAAATTTATTAAATGCATTAAAATTTGTTTACTATACCTAAATAACTAACCTAAATACTAACCTAAAACTAAACGGACTATATCACGAGAAAATTTTTAATGCAATATTAAATTGTTGTACTCGTTCCAATTTATTTAAGTCTAAATAATAAATAATTTACAGTAATTGCCTCTAGGTAACAGTTTTGGCACTTTGAAAACGTATTCAAGCAACGTACAGCATGTTTGGCTTGCATAGGTGTTCCTCCAGGGAATATGACTGTATCCGTATCTCTGTGAACTTTTTAGTAAATTTCTTATCGTGATCTTATAATGACACGGGCATAGGCACATACGATCATTGCTAGTAACCTGGTCTACTGTAAAATCTTATTTTTGCTATCTCTAAAGAGAGGATTTGGTCTGAGGTCCCCACCGTTAAAAACAACGATAGGCTTGGATATTTGATTTTGTTTTAGCTTCTAGTTAGATACTACTTTCAGTAAGATTTACCTGAAAGCTATTTAGATGCTATGAATTTAATATTCTTTTAAAAACAAAATGTAGTAAATCAATAGGATTTATTCAAAATCTTTTGCTTTTTACATATTTGGAAAAGTCTGTTTTAAGAAACTCGATTGTTTACTTCAATGCTGATAAAGCAAAATTATTTTCTTTTGCAAAGATAATTTAAAGCCAACGTAAAAGTATTCCAATATTGTATTTACTTATTTAGTATTATAATAAAGTTAAAAAACTGTAGTGTTATTAATAATGAATCTTTTTAATAATGTAAGGTTTGCTTTTTTAAAAATTAAAATAAATCATTGATACAATAAATTGTGATTTTTTCTTTGTCAAAAAGAAACTTATTTTATGTGCATTATTTATTTTTTGATTAAATAGGGGTTTTATTATTAAACATTATATTATAAAGTGAATGCAAAACAACTGAATTTACGCCCCGATTCATAGACAAGTATTAAGTGCTAAGTAAGACCAATAAGGTCGAATTTGTTTTTATTGCAACCTTATTTACTAGGTCAATAAGGGTCTATTTTAAAAGTCGTTTTTTAAGTATAAGTAAGGCATCGTTTATGAATACGGCTGTTAAGGAGTTTACCACCAACACTAATTAAGTTACCAAATCAATAAAAAAACTGATTTACAATCAGAGAAATTTTGTAAAGGACCGTTTGTTGGCACCAAATTTATGACTAGGTCTCCACCACTACGTGCAACTGGTTACATCATTTTTGGAAACACTGTGGTGTTAAAAAATTATAACATCTTGATTTTTTTGATTTGATTTTTAAAAATAAGTCAAAGAACGCAAAATTGCGGTAATTTTCTAAGCAGAACGGGATAAGAAAATTGCAAAAACACCTGCGATTGCCTGGAGGCAAAACAGCAGCAGGGCAACTACATAATAATACTACATTTAATTTTTGTTAGTAAGGGTAGTCTTTGTTAATGGAAAGATTTTTCTAGAAATGGTAAAGTTCGGTATTCAATTAAGTTTTGTTCTGAAATATTGTTCTCACAATATTTTATCGTTTTTATAAAAATTCTGTTATAAAGAATGATTAATTTTATAAAATAATAAAATTGTCTAAATTAAATTTTTTATGCTGATTTCTTTCCGAATGAAATATTGTTCACATTTGTAAATAATCGATCTTGTGCTGAATTTATTATTCGTCTTCAAATAATAACGTGGTTACTGTCAGAATTTCTTCATCACGAATTTCAAAATTTCAACTGCACTATAGGAAAGAGGACAATTTTCTGTGTATAATGCAATAAAATTGTTTTTTGATTATCCACTAGTTTTCGAAAAAGTTATTAAAAGCAGGTAGTTACACCCGATACACCCTGTTGCAACGTGTCGAGCCACGGTCAACTCGCACGTTCCGTTTCTATTTTTCATTTTGTTGACGGTACGCGTGCTTTGTATACTCTTAATGTTGTTGTCAGTCGCGGTGGACACCCGGACGAGTTCTATGGCTTCTAGTTCCACTCTTGGCGAGTTCTGTCATTCTTCAAAGATATTTTTAAATTTTTTTCCTTACACAAAAGTGGCTAATCATGCAGCCGTGTTAAAAGGTGTATGTAAAATACATGTAAATTTAAATTTTTCAAATTCGATTTTTTCGAGAACTAATTTATAATCCAACAAAATTTTTGTTCTAGTATGCTTAGAAAAGTGTTTTTTTTCAATTGTTCTCTTTCCTATAGTGTAGTTGAAATTTTGATATTCGTGATGAGGTTTTTCTGACAGTTGGTAACTGTCAGATAACTATCATCACGAATTTTAAAATTTTAACTACACTATAGGAAAGAGAACACTTTTCTCTAAGCAGTTTAAAACAAAAAAATCCCTGTATTATCTATTAGTTTTCGAAAAATTCGAATTTAAAAATCAAGAATTTACATGTATTTTAGATACACGTTTTAACATGGATTTATAATATGCCGTTGTTGAGTTAAATCATAACAATTTAAAAATATCTCTGTAGAATGGCAGAGCTCGCCAAGGGTGGAACTTGATTACATAGAACTCGTCCAGGTGTCGACCGCAACTAGCGTAGCGTAGTGAAATGGCAATGCAAAGCGTTTAACGCCGTAGGCGCTTTAATCTTCTTCATCTAGTGTGTGAATAACCGGAGTTGGAGATCTAAGATCAAAATATACGCTGACGCGGGTTTAGCCGCGTCGATTTGAGTGGTAACACGATTGTCCATTGACCAGTTTAGGACATCGCTCTTAAAGTTTTCCGTGTCAAGGAATTCCAGAACCTTGGTGTTTCATCGGTGATAATAATTAAATAATAGACGTAGTAAGGAAATTAAATAAAATAAAATAAATTTACTTGAATTAAATTACGTTGGAGGGTAGTGAACTTGATCGGTCGGTTGACTTAGGTCAGGAATGAAATACACATTTGCAATGTTGTCGGCGTGTAAGTCGAGCAAGTTGACCGCACTGACACAAGATTAAGAGTATATGAAAGCACACGTACCGTCAACAGAAATAAGAGCGGGTGCTCAACGTGCGAGTTAGCGTCGCGCGACTCCAGGCATCGGGGTGTATCATATTACATCTCCCTGCTATTTGAAATTTTAAAATGCCGTTTACTAAACGGAAAACTAATAGACCGTCTAAGGATTTTTTTAAATGCTCAGAAAATTGTCCGCTTTTCGTTAGTGCAGTTGAAATTTTGAAATTCGAAGTGATATTTATCTGACAGTACCTATTCTCTTTTTTTCTTTTTTTTAAATTCTTTTAAATTATAACTTTTTTAAATTTTGTAATACATTTTATAATTTCTTTAATTTACGGTACCGAATTGGCAGAATGCTATTGACCATATTAGTTATTATAAATATTTTTTAATTAATTCTAAGATATAAAAACCACCTCTCGTATATTTTAAATCACAGTTTAAAAATATTCAGCATTATAAAGTAAAAGTTATTTTGTGAAAAATGTCACTATAAGTCATTAGTTATAATAAATGAAACCAGTGTTAGTATATTACACTTCACTGAAATATATAGGTATAGTTACCTTCACGTCAGGAGTAACCGACCTTATGAAACCACGTTTTAATTTCAAACCGTATACGTGAATTTTGACTTCCCCAATTCAACATATTTCATCCGCATTAGCAACCACCTCGCATAACAGTTTATCAGTCAGAAAAACTCATAAATTAGTCAATGCAAACGTGATTTTACATAAAAATCCACAACTTAGATGTTTATTTTGCAAAAGTGACTAATAACCACCAAAGAAAGCAAATTCGAACCTTTAAACAGCTAAACGCGGCTTATTAAATTCTAATTATAACGACGCCGATGCGATGTAGTAAATTACTAATCAACTTTAAATTAATAGTCTAGGAGAGTTTAATACATGCAAATTATTGGTGTTAAAGAAACCAGAAGTTGATTGTGTAATCATAGACAACACGAAAACGATGAGTCTTTTACACCAGATTTACTTCTACTAGGTTTACTTTTACAGGGACATTTTGTTTGACAATGACTATAAAAGTATAGTTTACACATGGCTTCAACAGTAATAAAAATATATGATAATATAATATCTTTTTATCAAAATAAATGTCTCTATTTTACCTAAGATCAATTTTTATGAAAAAAGTTGGTCGACTCGAATTTATAAAACGATGGCGAGATAATTTTCATCACGTTGCTCAAAAATTGCGACTAAGTAAGAAATCTTGTTTCCAATATCCTGCACTGTGATGCGCGTGCTTTCCACTATAGTAATTTATTGTTCAAACAATTTTAATAACTTTAGCGACCGAAATCGATATTGCCTGGTAATTTTAAGCATCAAAAAATATAAATTAATCATGTCACTAGCTACCAATTTACTCAAACCACAAACACCACCCAATTTAATATCAGCTCATTATTGTATATTGCATGTAAATTACGTAAGATGTATTTGCTACATATTATTATACTACAGATGTAATAACGATAACGTTTATCGTTTATAATTTATTTAATAATAACTAAATTATTATTAATTATCAACAATAAATCCAAAATTTAGCTGCATCTAACTATTATCCTGTGAAATCGAAAATTTTATTTTTTCTAATTTTTGAGATAAATTTTTATTATGTGTTGGAAAGTTGCTCATATTTTTGTGCAAATTCTATCACTTCCTGTACATTTTAATTAGTTTTAAAGACATTAAATTTCTTAAGTTGTACGTCTATACACAAGTTGATATCAGAAAACATATTTTTTCCAAGTTTTTGTCAAAGAACTGAACAATGCCAGGAAATACAATATGACATATATGTTGTAAGCTTCCATAAAGTTTACTAATTAATATTGTTGAAACAGGCTGTTGTTTATGCGCGAAAAATAATTGCTTCCTGATCTTTCATTTGCTACGCTCCCGCGGTTCCCGTATGCTTTCATCCCAGACAATCTCTTTAAAATACAAGTTTTTATATTATTCAAGTTATCAATGACTAAAATTTACGTCTTAATTAGCAAAGAAACATTTCGAATGACAAGCTGAAATTGAAAAAAAAGCATAAGGACTTGATATTATAAATAACAAAAAAGCTTTGTCGTATTTCAAATAAGAAATATTATTTTTAAGCAGATATAACGAAAACTGCGAGGAGATTAAAATTAAGCCATAAAAACAACAAAAACGTCAAGTTCTTACGAAAATCTTATTATACTTATTAATTTTTTAATTTGTGTGCGTGCTCGGGTTAACGTTCTTAGGAAGCATATATCTAACGTAAAACTTTTTTTCCCGAATCTCGGCCGTATTACAGCCAGATTAACCAGATTTCGATTATAAAGCAACTGAGAATCACTATTACTCATTGAACCATTTTTCTATAACAGATAAGATTTTGATAATTCCGATGAGTCAAATTCTAAGAACCTCAAGATCTCATCTTTGTTTTTCAATATCGCATCTGCTTAATAAGCGTTAGTTACCAACTTGGCCAAAGCCAAGGTGACTTACTAAAATATAATTAATGAAGTAGTTTTAATTTAAAATCCACAGTAATAGAACTACAGTTCTTTGCATTGAAACCTTCTAGTGTCTGTTTTGTTGCTCACCTTCTATTTCCACATAGTTTACTCCTAACATGTTGCCTGTTTTTAAAGTGATAGTCCTGCACATGGTAACTGCTGGTTTGTTTATATGGTAAAACAGACATTTCGTTAAGCTAAACATGTCTCTAAAATAATGTTTCACTGGTAGAAGTATTGATAAAATTATGTTGATAAGCTTAACAACTTTTGAAGCTAGTTTATTACTTTTAAAATTTTCGTGTCGAGCTGCTAAGAGCTATAAGGAACATTTGATCAACAAAATAATAACCTAACTTTTAAATCATTATGTTACGCAATAACTTATAAAAAATTAATTATAATGCTATAACCTGTAAGGATAAGCTAGTACTAGAATTTTGCCATAAGACTGGTTAAACTTAAACTGCATCTGTGTTTGATAACATTTAGTAATTGTGGAAGAAGTTAGTTAACCATCTTCGGATACCAGCAAAAGCTCATTTCTAAACCCTTTTTGTGAGACCACTAAGTTTGTGCAATTAGCATTGTACTCGATAACCCCCGCTATGTGACTGAACAATATTTGATTTGATTTAAAATCAAAAAAAGAAATACACATGTTATTCAACTCGGTTAACGAGTCAATAGACAATCTTAACAGTTATTGTTAGTTGTATAACGAATAACTGTTATCTTTAGTTATATAACTAATATATTACTTCTGATATTAATAAACAAATAAATACTAAAGTAAAATATCAGATTGATGTTATGCAATTCTTTCGTGTGCTTAAATTTAATTAAATTTGTTGTCCACCAAATTATTGCGGTATTGTAAATTTATACAAAGTTTATGACCCTTTCTCTATAATAATCTTTTCCTTCTTCTTTAATTAGGTCTGCGACCTGCTTTTACTTAACAGCAACCTCGGTGATGTTCCGAAGTTACCATTAGTGCTATGAGCATATTTATTGTTTTACATCCAAGGTAGCTTGCTAGGCTTATCTCAGATGTGCCAGTAACTCTGGTTTTTGTTGTTGATGAAGGCAAGTCATCAACCTAGAGGGACCGCCGGCTTTACGTGCCCTCCGAAGCACGGAGACGATCATAAAGAAATAATAGACTCTCCCCAGATTCGAACCGAGTACCTTAATGTCAGCAGTTATTCAGCTAACAAACTAGGCTAATGACCGTCTCTATAATAATATTTAAATTATATATTTTTTCAATTTAAAACTTTTTAATTTTCTCTGTAATATTGAGCAATAACGGGTAAGGTCAAATTTTAACTTGGAAATTCTTTAAAAGACTTTAACTTGTAAAAGCAACAAACTGTAATAGTAGGGCTCTTACCTACTTACCTACTACTTATAGGCTTAGTAATTAAGAGATTTAACTTTAGAGTCATCTGACCACTAGAAACTTTACATATTGTATGGTCACCGTTGACCATCGCTATCATGAGAAATTATCTTCACTTAACTTTTTAATCTCTACTAGAACTTTCTTAAGTTTATTTTAACCTTATTTTATATATAGTAAATATTTAAAATTTTTCTATAATTCAACCATAGTAATTTCTTTAAAATAAAAAGCTTTATAATACTTACATATACGTATGGGTTACTGTCAGTTAATCCATCCCACGATTTGAACTTTTTCCTATGCACTATTGAAAAGAGGATAATTTTCTGAGTATATTAAAATAAAAATTTCGAAGGAATATCCATCACTTTTCGAAAAAAAGTATTTTAAAATTTCAAAAAACAGGGAAATATAATACGATACATACCAATGCCACGGATCGCGTCACGGTAACTCGCACGTTAAGCTTTCTTTTCTGTTAACGGTACGTGTGCTTTAATATACTCTTACTGTTCGCTGTCAGTTGCGGTCGACACCCGGACGAGTTCTATGTCTTTGAGTTCTACCGTTGGCGAGTTCTTTCATTCTATAGAGGTATTTTTAAGAATGTTATGTTTTTTGACAAACTCAACTACGACAACTCATGTACTCGTGTTAAAACGTATAATATCTAAATTACATGTACATTTTTGATTTTTAAATTCAATTTTTTCGAAAACTAATAGATATTCCTTTACCTTTGCCTTTGCACTTTGCACTAATTCCTTTGTACTAATATGCTCAAAAAATTGTTATCTTTCCTATAGTGTATAGTAAAAAGTTCAAATCGTAGGGTAAATTGACTGACAGATCTCGATTTATTTATTGATAATTAGTTCCACGTTAAGGTTAAGGTCGGTTTCAAAAGAAATGTGTACCGAATAAAACCTATAGTTTAAATTTAAAACCTCTATTCATAAAAATCTGACCCATCTAAACTTTTTAAATTACTACTTGAGAATTTCCGCTTGCTACGCAGTTTTTCATATTCACGTTCATTTAAGTATTTTTGTTATTTTAACGGAAATATAGCATATCGTATTTTGTGTCGTTCGTTTTGGTTTCATTACCCTTAATTCAAATTAGAATTTTATTTAACAAACACCCATTATGTCTTAATAAGTCCATAATCAAAAAAAAAATTATCATAGAGATAGGTAATTTAGAATTAGTGCCAGATACTATTTACCTAATATTTGCGGGATGAGCACATTTTGTAGTTTTCAGTTAATGCAAATTCTCCTATTCAGTAAGAAAATTATAAAATTTTATATCTTTTTGTATTTTATTTTTGTCAAATTAATGTTTTTTTCATTGTTTTTTAAATAATATTGTTCTGTGTATATATTTCATCACTTTCCGGTTAAAATTCTATTATTTTAATTTTCTGTTTAGGTTTGTTAAATATGTATTATATTTCACAAATTAATATTTCATACCAAACAATTTACTTGAAATTCTTATTTTTTTTTAATATTTAAAAATATATCAGTTATAAAATATCTTCAAGATAGGAAATTGTGCGTGAGAATTTTTTATTATGTGATAATATTTCATAAACCAAATCAAAAATAGAAAAACAAGAAAACGTCGACATTGTTACGTCGAATTTACACGGTGAAATTTTACGAGATGGATATGAGTGTTCTTTATTAATAAAAATGTTACCAAAAATAGCTACAGCTGCTTTAGATGCGGTTTGAAACAATTTAGAATAAGTATTATTCAATAAAATTTTATGTAATAAATCAAGGTAGGCCAACTGAAAAATTATGAATTCATTTACATTATTTAATTTAATTTCAATGAGCTAGAATTGGGTTCATTAATCAGAGAAGTCCATGGTCGAAAACCCGCCTCAACGTTTAGAAATACATAATTATGATTATATTTACGTTTTGATTGTGTTGCGTTGCGTTGTTACTACAGTGACAGTTTTAGTAACATCTATGTAGGTATATAATAGTAGAAAAGAGATCATTTAACATCTTAATTTACAATATTTGTTTGTATGATTATTACATACAATACGTACAATATTACAAACAATACATTTTAAAATTTGATTTTATAATTTTATTAAAATTCTTATGACGCTATTTTCTTCAAGTTTGTAAAATATATGCATCTTATATTTTATTGTTATACTTTCTAATAAAAATATTAACTTAATTATGTTACTAAAATATTAAAATACAAGAATTAGCATTTTAAGATTTATCATATTATATTACGGTGGCGTAAAGTGTATGGCGCCTTTCTATTTAGATGTATTTGAAATTGCATTAGATATTCACTCTTAGTACACCTATCTTCTCTGCAAAGTTACTTTAGGCTCATAATTAACTATAAACAATAGTTTTCCAGCGTTACAGTTTTATTTACGGCTCTATAGTTAATGCCTAAACCGTGGAAATAAAAGCTTATTGAAATTTAAAGGTTGGAATAAATTTTTATTATATTCTATATTTTTTTCGGGATCTTCAAGGTGATGTTTTGAAATGTAGTAATGCAACGGAAATCCTAAAGCTGATAATAACATACTATTGAGTAACTATTAAAATCATAATATTATACAACTTGTTCATCAAGGCATATTTATGTTTAATAAACTTTTAATAACGTAACGTTTTCCTAATGAAAAGTCAATCCAGCGTTTCGTTCACAAAAAATTTTATACACATATTTATTTAATTTTTGTCTGACATAAATTTACTGTCATTAAAGCTATCTTCGAAATAAAATATTATTAATATTTGAAAATAACGAGCAACAATGACAAAGATTAGGTCAATTTTTATGATGAACAAATATAAAAAATTACGTAGATTTATTCTTTACATTCACGTAAAGCAAAATTTAATAATATTTTGTATGACGAACGTGGATTTTCAAATATTAGAAATTTTAAAGTTTATAAATGAGTTTGAAAGAGCTGCAGTTGCATTTTAACCTGATAAATTAATTCAATTCAAATAGTTTAAAATTCTTGTACCAACCGGTTAAAAAAATAAGTTTCCGCTATGTAAAGACTTCAGAACGTGATTTTACGATTTCATATAAGACTTCATACACCCTTGGGTATTCTGGAAGTATAACATACGTTGAAATGTTCCCGTTATTATCAGCTGGAGGCCGGATTTGTATGCATTAGCATATTTTATTTACTTCATAATTTCATATTCAATTTTGATTTACTTCATAATTTCATATTCAATTTTAATTTCAAAACATTTATTGCAATAATTTTAACTGCAATGGTTTTATTTTTACTGTAACTATCTAAAATCTAAACCAAATTATTACTGAACATTAGATACAAGATACATATTGCAAGATTACAAATAAAATATCTTTCCAAATGTTTCTAAACTGCTGGCCGCATTACCCTTTTGAATTTTCAGACTAATACGTTGAATGACAAAAGACTTGGCACGACGATCATCGGTTTTTTTAATTAAAATTTTTCTAATATCATTAGCAATTATTCACCACATTTGTTTATCGTAAAGCCTAAAAATTTAAAGCAGTCATGTAGACCAGCCTACTTCCTAATTTTTAAATTATGAGCAGTGAATGCTGCTGTTCCTGCCGACCGAGATAAAACTGAAATGTAGCTAGAAGTAAATGTGTTCACGCTCATGGCATCCCACATGAGTTTGAGCATCTCCAAAACTCGTAAGCATTCACATTTCAGTGGTATAAGTCCTTTATACAGATATTAAAGGTCTTTGATTAATTTGCAGTGTTTAACTGATTAACTACCAAATCAGTATTAACAGTCTTGCCACATCCTGCTGATATAATTCTTCATAACTGTTAAGGCTACACTCAAACAAGTTTTTCCTACACAAAGCCACGTGAGTATTAACGTAAGCTTTTTCCCAAAGCAATCCGTCCGCCGGAAAGAAGTAATGAAGAGAGATCGTTTATATTTCTCTACCTGCTTTTAGCTAAAGTTTTAGTTTTGAATATCTTGATAACTTGAATACCTTTCTCAGCACCAAAAACCGTCGCCGATAGCGAGGGATTTTTAATGAGAATATTTTTCTTGCTTCTAAGTTCGATAATCATTTCTTTCAAGAAACCAATTTCTATTTCCAATTTATTTTTTTGTTGGGAGTTAATTTTGAGTTGTTCCTAACTTTACTTTCATACATGCAAGCATGCATGCTGAGCTTCTTAGCGATGCAGGTTTCATACACTCTGGATGAAAAGTCTTACGACACTTCAAGCAAACCATTTTACATGTTCTATAGTGCAATTACAATGCCCGAAAATTACATCACCAGTCTGAAAAGTCGTTTCTTGCATCGCCTTACGCCTAGTTATAACGTTTTTCCATACTCACTACAAAATCAGTCAACAGCGATAAAATTCATTAATTATATAGGTACATCGAATTAATAAAAAACTTACATCAAAACTCTAATGTAAACACAAGAATTACTTCAGGAAAAACTTTTTAAATCGGGCTTCAGGATTTCCCAGGGCCGTCCTAAGATATACGACGCTTTTAGGCTACTAAAATTAATTCGCCTCTCTTCAGAAGAAAACCCACAAATACAAAATAGAAAAAATTAATTTATTACTATTACCCTAAACGAAAACATAAAATTCATGCTATTATGGTATATTATTTAATTAAATCTTTAAAATGTCTACCCTCATTTTCAATACACAGTCGTGATTGTTTTAAAAGATGTATTAATAATTAATAAAATAATTTTTCAATAAAATTAATTTAATTTAATTTTTTGTTTTGTAGCTGTCTTGTTTACAGGATTACAATTACATGATCTACAATTTTTATCTGAGATAATTTTATGATAGAACTTACCGTTTTGCTGAAAATCGCGAAAAACCAATTTTTTTGACCTTTGACCTCGAATAAATTTTTTTCCACGTACCGGATCGATGAGGACTTTTTAAATTTTATTTATAATTATGTTTTGAACAATTTTACCAATTTTCAGCTTTTTGGGAATTATTGTACCTTCGAATGTCTAGATTGACCAGACTACATACTATTTCTAAGTATTTCTATTTATATTATATATTGCTGACCTAATTGTCTAAAATCAAAATAAGTGAAGGCACTGGGGTACTGAATTTAATTATACATAGTTAAAGGAGAGATAAAAAGTTTTACTCGATAATTTCAAAGCTAGTTTAGAAGATCTTCGGGGTTTCCGCATTGGTCTTCAGCATTTCATTATTTTTACAACCATTAAAAATAATTGTATGCTTTCTGTATGCGCAAGTCTTACTTGTAGATGATAAGAAGATTTTTTTCAAAGTCTACGTCAACAATAAATGGTGAAATGCAAATAAGTTCGTTTTTAATGTCAGTTTAATTGATGAGTACTAGATGAACAACTTTTCTTTAGAATCCGCTTTTAGAGCTAGTGCCAAGTAGAAATAGAACCGTCAATCATCGTAGGCCATGCCTCCAAGATATCTTCAAGCAGTTCAGTAGCTCGCCGTGGTTTTCTTGCAATATAAATATTTCGAATTGTTTTAGTCTTGAATTTTCTTTTAAAGCTACAAGTTGTTAAAATTGTTTTATAAATAATTAAAACTTTAATTATTCACTTTTGTTATCTGTTACAGTTTGTTAGTTAGTTAGTTTTCTCATTAAATATTATAATAATATACATTTAAACACAATTACTGAGATATTGGAGAGTGTTATCCCCCAGTGCTCTCTGTTTCAGAAACCGAAGGTTTTTGTTCTTGATCTGTAATCGACTTAATTAAATAAGAACTTTCCACTCTTTCACCTTTAAACACCTACATAAAAAAAATATTTAATGTAACTTAAATATTTTGAATGGAAACCTATAATAAGAACAGCTATCAAAATTATCAGTTATAGGTACATAATTTAACAAAATCTTACTGCAATACTACTATAAATACTATTAAATCTATTGAAGGTTGTTTATATTCAACCAATCATAAATATTTGATGAGTGAGAGCTTAGTTGTATATATTATATAAACTTGCGCAAGCTTTCATATTTTATATATTATATATTAATGAGATAGACATGGTTTAGTGGTTTGTGTTAGTATGCAAGAACTTCATTCTGACACTTGCTGGAAGGCAAGTGTGGCCAGAGTTTCATTTCACTTTGAAAATAGTATGTTATGGCGGTTTCTTTGGTGACGCTGATCGAGAAACTTCGCGTGTAAGTATGTGTAGTGCATATAAATTTGTCCTCTAGTGAATTTATAAAATTATGCAAAGAACAAAAACTTTTCATAACATGAAAATACAACTATAAAATATAACCACGATTAATAGATCACTTTTCTGAAAGAAGTTATAATATTATTTTTCTTTACAGAAGAGGGGTTATATCAACACTGGTTTAAAGTCTACAAAAAATATACTTTAATATTTATTTTCAGACGGAAATAATAAAACTCGGCGTGTAAACTCATATACGTAATATTATTAATAAACATGGATTTGGTACAAAGTTGTATTTTGAAGCAGGTGGTTGTCGTTTTGAACATTTAAGATATTAAGAACAGCAATAGAATAATTTACCATCATTTGTTACGCATGTTTCTAAATAATTAAAATGTGCGTTGTTTTATTTTTAAAACATTTTTCGGCTTCTTTTTAAACACGATATATAAATTTATTAACACGAAAATTATTTCATAAAATTTAAAAACGTACGTTCTTTGTCTCTAACTTTCAGCAATTGCAATAAACGCGTATTAAGAATGTAATTTTAAAAAGTGCACATTTTATGTGCTAGATGTGTTCAGCATTTTATGGAGTATTATTGCGTTAATCGTAAACTTGTAAATGGTAATTGCTACAAACACGATCCCACATTGCATCTAAACTAAATTAGGTTATACAGTGTCAAACTGGGTTCATGTTTGTCACTTAACCAAGTTACATAGATGATCAAAGAAACAACAGAAAATATATAAGTTCAATAAATTGCTAAAATAAATAAATTTGTTTGATAATACAAAAATGTTTCACAAACATGTTATACAGCTTTCACATAAAAGCTTTTCGTATAGCTTGAATTAATCTAATCTATTTTTCAAATTTTTAAAAAGAATGAGTGATAAATTACTAAATACACTGTAAAAACTTATATGGTGTAATTTAAAATTATGTTGTGAAAATTCGTATACAAATCGAAATTTGTTAATTTTACTTTCTTAATTTTACTTACCGATTTCTAACTGAATGAATGAATCTCATTTATTAATAAATCCTTAAAGTGCTATGCAATGAGCTCTTGGTAAGTTTTTGTCTTTGACAAAGTTTATTTATTGTTTTCGGAGTTCCACTGACACAGAGTAAATGAAAAGCAAGTGCTTTTAAAATTCCGCTCGTAAATTTTATTTCGTCAAAAACAATCAAAACTGAGAGATATCAACAGTTTTACAAAGTTGTACGCATTACAATTTTATCCAAAATATATGTATAAAAATTGTAGAACATTTATTGTCTTGAAATTTATTTAAAAGGTTTCTTTAAACGTAAAATTATTTTTAAATTTAAAAAATATAAATATAGTATTGTGATGGTGAGATTAATGTGCATTAGTAAATCTATAACCACAATAATTTACTATTAATTATAGTAACTACAATGTTAAAAAAAATAATTCTTACTTTTATTAATTTTTATTCTTTTATATCTCTTTTTATTTTAATAGTTTTAAAATTTTTAATATAAGAAAATATAAAATAATTATTACTGGAAATTAATGTTTTGATTCTGTAAGAATTTAGAGAAACGGACAACGACAAGAACAATATTAAGTAGCCGATAATAAATAAAATTTAAAAATATGAATAATATAATAGAAGTTTGATGGAATAATTTACAATTGCTTCATTCATTATAATCAAGTTTGCAATGTTTTATTAAATAAAATATAACACATTTACTTGGAAAATTTTTAATAAGATCCTAACCTTAATTTGATTCAATAATCTTTGATTTAATAAGTTAACTAAATAATATTTTATAATGTTATTTATTATTGAGCTAACTTCTACTGAATTATACAATATATTTTTGATACCACATAAAATAACAATTAAATTGATAAATTACATTGATCACTGTTCAGTTATCCATCGAAGTATTATTCACTAACAACTTGGCTTGGAAAATTTGGCTTCGCGTGGTGAAAATCTATCAACAATGGCTATTAGTATCGACTCTATTTTAATCAACATTAAATAAAATTTAAAGAATTTAATGAGTTATTTTTAACAATAAATTGAAAACAATTTGCATTTGAATCGTTTTAATTCAGCTTTCGCTTTATTCGTTATTACTCATTTGTATTTCATTCATTAATTATTTTTCAAATTTTTGAAAATCTTACTTCATTTATTCTCTTATAAAAGCTGAGTTATGGGCTAGCAGTTAGTGTTGGATTACTATGTCGCAATCGTTGATTTGATTTTCGATCAAGTTCATTTGGATCTTTTGCCCGCACATTTTTTACAAGCTACTGGCAACATCTTTTAGGTATTAAATGTATAAGTACTTCTTACCCCTGGAACCCCTATGGCCTGGAGAACTTTTATACATTATAATATATTCTAGGTATTAATTCTTTTCTGTAGTGTCACAATTTGCAACAAATTTTGTTAAATTCTAGAAGGTTTACTTAACTTTTCACGAAACTCAATTCTTCTATTAAGTAAAACATAGTTTAAACCTATTTAAAAAAGTTAACGTAGACTTATAAATATAACGACATGCACTGTAAATACCCCCCTTCACTAAAGAAAAATTTATAATAATTATAATAACATACATTTCCAACAGGTTTAACACCAAATGACAAGAAAGGCTCTACTATTATAAGAAATTACATACTCTTATTAAGTAACAATATAATTTTCACGACAACCATTTTTAAGTAAAATTTAAAATCAAGTTGGCCGCTTAGGAAGTCTACGTTATCACCGTACGGTTACTCTGGTTGGTTGTATCGATAATTATGATGTAATCTAACCTAAATAATGTAACTCTTTCCGGGAAATACATGGCTATGAGACTCCTATGGAGGAGTAAACTTCTGCCTAAAATATTGTGTTTCGAAATGTAAAGAAACATTAATTTTATTAATTTTAAAATTTATTTGAAGTTTGTAAGTACTTTGTACATTAGATTTTAAGTAAAAATAATGTTGTGGTAACCGTGGCAGAGAAACGCGGCTTTGCTAACGCAAATCCGCTAAAGGCGAAAGAATTGTCATTCCCGCTAAGCTAAATTATAATTTGTTTTTTTGATGAAGTCTATTATATAAAAGAAAAGTAATTTAATTTGTATGAAAGTTGTTTTAATTAGTGCTGCAAGTAATAAAAGAAAATTTGTGATAATTTTGATTGTTTCTTAAAAATTCACAAACAAATTTGTTTGACCGCAGAGCCAACGCCAGCTGCAAATTGCACGTGAAAATCCAATACCACATAGCAAGTTAAAAGTTGACTATATTGAATTCAATTTTAAAAATTAAATATTTAAAACAATAAAATTTACGACGCAAAAACTTACAATTTATTATGAAATACCTTTAAGAGTCTCAATGCTTTAATAAATAATGAATGAACCCAAGCGATAATATTTTTGGATAGAGCGAATATTTACAATTTGTATAGCTCGGATCATCTCAATATATATGTACACTAAATTATTAATTTTATGATTTTATCTTTACTATTATTCAAGTGTAATTTAAAAGCCATGTTTTTGTGTTTGTCATTCCTTCCGTAATGCACCTCAAATTAATTCATTGTATATTACCAACCTAAACCAATTTGGAGATTGTAATAGAGTAATGGATCAGTGCGGCCTTCATACCGCACAATCTATGCAATCGAGTTGTACACTATTTAAAATCTAATGATGGGTAGAAAGCTATGCATGCTATTAATCACATTATATAATAAATATTATTATTATAAATAAATTTGGTAGGATGCAATTTTGCTTTTCTTCCACATCAAATTTAAAATGTAAAAGTTTTCAAACATGGTTTTTCATGTATGAGACAAAGCAAATTATTATGAGCTAACCTTATGAGTTATGACTAATATCAATATTTTACAAAAACTAAAAGATGCACTTACACTTTTTAGAACAAAAATGTTTTAAGTAATAATATTGCGATGAATGTTAAGTTTTTGCTATAGTTATCACAAATGTTTTCATCATACTATGGCATCAGTATGGTTGTGATCAATTAGGTTCGTCAAATCCGTAAATGTTTATACGTAAAATAAATATAAAGTAAACCGTTCGGCCACTGACTCATCTCAAATTACTATAATAATATTATTAAAATTTAATCTAATTACTAGCTCATTCATCATTTTCGAACAATAAATACTAATTGGTTAATGCCTAGGTACATTTGGCTTCTGATCTTACGTCATTTCTCTAGAAGGGTTGGTAGAAATTAATTATTCAAGATAAACCAAACAACTCAAATTTACTTAACCACTTATACCTATTGATTATCGTAGAATTGATAAAGTTTACCGATTAACTTCATCTTTGATTTGATTGGTGCTTGAAAGTTGTAAACTATTATTGGTTTCCAAACTCGACAATACAGGACCACTGCAGACTTGTAAAAAATTGATGAACTGTGATATACCTACTAATAATATATAAAATCATATTTCGTGGTAGAAAAATACATGGAGAGAATTTTGAATGTATTCTGTTATAAAATGTTTATGCCAATAGACGCTACTTTCAAATTTTGGTTTTTAAAGTTTTTAATTTTTATAAAATTAATTGGGAAAATTTACAAATAATGATCATTTGAAACTTCAATAAAAGCAAAAAATATTTATTTTAACCATGTGCTTATACTATACAAATTCTCTTGCGAATTAATGTCGCGTAAATTTAAAATTTTCAAGATTCTCATATTAAAAATAAATTATAATTCAATTTGCCTAAACTTTGATCGAGCAAGGACACAATTTTTATTATTACAGAATCTTAAAAAATATGGATTAAACCAGTTTATCTTATATTCGTGAAAGTTGTGCTATGCTATTAAGGAGAACGACAATTTAAAAATAATATATAGGATTTTTCAATGCAATTTCATCTCAATTCTAAATTTTCTATTTACCGTCGAATAAATTTATGTTAAACTAATAAATGCTTCCGTATCCGTAGTGTAAAAAAGTTCCTGTTTGAATTATTACATTAAGGTTAAATTACTTGCATAAAAATATGTAAAGTGAAGTATACTTTATTATAAGATTTTCATTTTCATTTTCTTATTCTACTCTACCTAAACATAACCTTATTCAGAATTGCTTTTTAAGACAATTTTACTTTTTTCTTCTTCGTGATTAAGGGTGACGGTTTCCTGCGTTTCAAGTTCGGTAGGCGGTTCACTATTCAATTTGGTTTACTTTATTGCAAGCATCCGAATTTTTTGTTATGGATAGTGGAAACGTTTGCAAACTACAAATTTTTAATTTACCGATTGTCACTATAACTTTCATCTGACGATCAGTTCAAACAAACTAAAAAAATTAATACCAAATTAAATTTAACATGGAAATTTGTTTTTATTAATCGAATTACCACTTTTAACGTGCCAATCAAATTATGAATAAAAATTAAGCGAACAAATTGTTAGGTTTAGCATCTTTTGGGTATTTGGTAATTTTCTATTTTATATAACTTTTTATTAATGAATGTCATTTATATAGCGATAAAGTAATAGGTGTGTAGGTCTACACTAACTACCACTGCATTTTTCAATCTTGGAGTTACTTTTATTTGCGCTACGGATTTCTTCCAAATCTATAATCTAAAGGAAAGGCGTCATAAGAAGAATATTGCATCTTTTATTGTTTTTCCGTTTTATATATCATCCGTGCTATTTTTTGAAATTTCTATAACGCAATTGAAATTTTGATAACTTAATTTTATTTTATTTTATTTATTTTCAGCGAGCGTTTTTCTCTTACAAATCCCGAAAACAAAATCACATTTGACTCGAAAGAAAACCATTTACGATAATAAAGACATTAAAAAAAGTAAAGCTGTTAACTAATTAACAAACAAGGCCCATAAATTAATGTTTCTGAAAGCTTAATCTGAAATCTTTAAACCTAAATAACATCTAAAAGCTGGTTATGTCGCGTGTCTTACTAATCAAATCTCGTTATAGTTTAATAAAGCTGTCGTGATATTTCTTAAACTTGTTAACTTAATTTTAACTTAATACACCAAGTTACATATAAAAAATTATTTTATTTATAATTAAATAATTTTGATGATGTAATTAGTCAGGACAAAATTTGGAGTAAAATTAGAATAAGTTAATCTTAATCTAAATATTAAAACATAATTAAAAGCAAATTTTAAACGAAAAGTAAATATGCAAATTTTATTTTGAAATTAAGGTTTGATGTTAATTTTAGTTTAATTTCTTTAATTCTGCAAAATACAGTTAGACTTAGCCTACGAAGTAATTAAAAGTAATTTAACCAAATTTACTCATTGAACAAGAACGTGTCAGTAGGAAAAATCTGTACAATTGAATATTAATTTTTAAAGTGTAAATAAATTGTAGTTATGCCATAAAAATGGTTTTATTTTAAATAAAGAATTGTTTGAGTAAATAAAATTCAAATTAAGGAACGATTTGTCATAAAAACGAAGTTGGAAACGAGTTAGCAAGTTCTCCTAGCTCAAGAAAACAGTAATGGCTGTTATTTGTTTGTAGATGTAATAACAGCAAGTTTCTTATAAATTGCAGTTTTATGTCGACCTAAACTTAGAAAATTGCATAAAGTAATATAAATTAACAAACAATTGCACTTAAGCAGAAATATTTTCTGCAGTAAACACCAGCATCGAACAACATTAACAAAAATAAAAGAAAAACTGAAACTTATCTTTAACTTATGGAAACATTATTTTCCAGTAATTCATGACAACATTCAATATCATTTTGATTGCGTACAAAGTTCGCCATTTTAAACTCAATTATTTTTCAAGTACTTTTTATTACTTTTATGTTCGATGGTGCTTTCTTCTCTTTATATATTTGCTCTTTTACAACTTTAGTTGGCTGAGTAGTAGATGAGAATACCAAGATCAGTGTATATTTAGAATTCAAGTTCTGTTTTATTAAATTTCTATGTTTGAATTCCATGTTAAATAACTTGGATCGTTCATTAATAACAAAACGAAACAAGGTATTAAAACCAAGTTATTATAGTTGACAAAAAAATTACGCAAATACTGAAATAAGAAAATTATGCTAAACACATAAAAATAGAATATAATTCAGTATATTTATAAAAGTTAAATTTTCAAGAATAAAAATTAACTAGAGCAAATAAATGAAAAACTAAAAAAAGGTTTAATATAGCTTTAATAATCTACTTCAAAGTAATTGGAAGTTTGAACCATAAATTTTTATACTGTGCTATAAAATGTTTCATTTTAAAAATGCCGTTTAGAAAAAGATTTTTCAAACAATCAAAAAAGAAGAAACTTTAAATTGCACGGAAATTACCACTTCATTCTTTGACATCTGAGAAATATATTTGCAGATTTATAATGACCTATAGATTTCTTTTAAAGAAAAGAGTTTGGAGTAATAATTGTGTATCGGTGTTGGTAAAATCGAGAATTTTTAACCGATGTTCAATAGAACTACAGATTTTCGTAATAAAATTATTCAGAGCTTTTAAAGCCTCGAGCACTTTTTATTGAATTACGTTTAAATTTAAAGTAAAACAAACAATTTAATTTATATTAGAACAATACTAACACAATTCCTCATATAATTATTTGAAGATGCTCAGAGATTAATTTCTTAATTTTAATTTGCGTTTTAATGAAAACAAATTGTTGATTATTTTCTTTTAGTAGTCACTTCACTTTAATGAACGGTATTTGTAAATTTCTTACGTAGCTTGGCTAAAGCAATTAATTATTTCGACATTCAATGTTGTTTTTCTATTTTAATGACTTGTATTTGCATTTGTTTACTTAATTACGTCGCAACAATCGTCTAAGAAGAAAACCAAAAATTCTTCAATAATAATTTTTTTTTTATTTTTTATATCCTCTATAATATATGACAATAGATTACGAAGAAAATTGAAGAGATATTGAAAGAACAATTACGGTTTCTGATACACATATTAAATGCTTTTTCATTTAGTTTATTAGGAAATTTATCCAAATGCGGCAAATAAACTCATAAAAGATACTTTAAAAATTTATTTTCAAAAATTATTATTAAGCTAGTTCATATGATTCATCTAAAGATAGATACTACTTCCAATACATCATCTATCATGAAACACGACACAAACAGTGAACTGTGCTTTCAGAATGAAATATAATCGACAGGTACCAACATACATAGATTAATAATTCTAAAAAAATTATAGTTGTGTTTAAGGTTTTCTGTTTTAATTTAAGTGAACACAGAATAGAAATTAGTCTTTTAAATATAACCTGTTTGCTTTTTATTTTTGATAAGTTATAATTTACAATTTTATTGCTTAGCAATTTTTAGGAGATTCATGTAATTTGTTATTACATAATAATTAAAATAAAACCTCGAATAACAAAAGAATTTCTTATTTTGACTTAAGGTCGGGGATTGACAATCTTTTATAAATATCCACATGCGTCACTACTGGCGCAAAAATATATATAAATATTTAAAATTTGGCAAAGTTACACACTTTACGTGATTGTGCTAAAATCCAATAGATGTCACCTCATCTGTTACTACATAATGCAAGTAGCCAAACTGATAGAATGTGGATTTTCCCTTCAGGTAATCCTTGACAAAACTCCAGGTATATGAAACTTATTTATTTAACAATAATATAATATCGCAGGCAGTATTTAAATTAGGTACATGTACAGAGGTAATTAAATAAAACTGTTTTAAAAAGACTTATTAATTTTATATTTTCGTAAAATTATTAAATAATAAAATAGACCAATAAGTATTTTATTAATATTAAAATATTTTATAAATTTTATCGAAGGTTTTTTGATTTAATTGATGGGTAAATTGTCACTTTGCTATGAATTGATTTTGATCAATTTTATTTGATACGTAGATAATTAAATAAAACTGTTTTAAAAAGACTTATTAATTTTATATTTTCGTAAAATTATTAAATAAGTATTTTATTATTTATTAATATTAAAATATTTTTATAAATTTTTTGTTTCTTTTCTCTTTCCTTTTTTTATTTTCATTTCTTCTTTTTTCTATGGGCTTCCAATATATATTTAGAATCCACACAAAGCAGCCCAACGCTAATGTTATTACGAGCTAACTCGTTATTTAATTTTTTCCAGTAAAATTGGGGTTTCCAAAAAAAGATATACTTAGCCGACAAAGTAATCAATAAGCAGAAGTTAGCAGGGTAGTTTTATGGCTTTATTACTATAGATTACTATAGTTATTTACTTATTAAAATAGTTTTGCCAAGTCAACTTTTTATTATTATTATTTAGATGATTTACCGTGTATATCGACAAATTGTAATTATAATTTTTTAAATTGTTTAGTTTAGAGTTTTTCTTTCCAAAATTGTTATCTGTTTTGTATTTTCCCGTGTGGTGCTAAAAATCCGTAGTGTGGTGCACGAGCACTCAAGCAACTCAACTGTTGCCAGGCCTTGCTACTCACATACCTGAATGCGACCCTGCCCTTAACTCAACTTTATTTTACGAATTAAAATAAAATATTACCAATTGCTGTAATTATTTTTATCTATCTGCAATCTGAATTTTGTTTTTTAATAACATTAATTCATAATTCTTACAACTGCAAAATTTTTAATTTTAAAATTAGAATTATTACAAATTGTCGAAATCGATGAACATTTTATCTGTAATAAAAACTAACTTTTTTGGGGTACCATGTAATTACTTAAATCTTTTATTTTCGATTTTATTCTCTCTTATCTATGATAATATCTACCTGGCAAAAGCCGTTAATTCAAGGCTCCATCTTCTTCAAAAAGCTTGAACTATTTTTGAACTCGAATATTCAAAATCTGCATAAAATGATAAGTACACGAGTTCATTCATTTTGTTGTTATTAATTAACTTTTTTAAATTTCATTTATTGATATGTGAACTTTGCATATATATCCGCGTGTTATTGTAGAGAAAAATTCGGTTTAAAAGTTTTTTTTTGTTTTTTACAGTTTTTAATTTCATAATGTAATTAAAAGTTTAATTTAAATTATGAACCTACAAAAACATAGCCAACAGTTTTTTCTACAAGTTGTTGAAAGTATAAATGTTATATATGATTTAGTTTGGGAGAAAACCATGAACTCCGAAGGGTCAATATAGCGTATATTTTGTACATTCGTCCCCAGCCTTAACTAAAAGCGCAAGGATATTTAACTACTTGATTTAGGTTCCAAAATTGAATATAGGTAAGTTTTCTGAGCTCCCATCAAAAATTTCCAAAAAATAGTAAAAGCCCAATGTTCCTCACATTTTAAAAATAATTTAAACAATTTATATTTTTATTGTATTTTTATATATTATTTCGGTATAACGTGACTTTGAATCGTTACATAATTTTATTTCCTACGTAGCAGTTGTAATTTTTAATATTCAACTTATAAAATGAATTTCAAATTTAACCTTTAAATTGATAGAAAATCTTTTGCATTTAAGTTTGACTAAATTAAATTCTGGTAGTGCTGATCGTTCTACTAGTTTACAATTTGTTGATTTTTTTTAAGTCAGGACATTTTCTCATATTTTTATAATATTTTAGAGTTTGGACAACGTATTTTGCATTTGACTTTCACAAAGACGGCAGCCGTTAATACAATATTGCATAAGAGTTGGTTAATTATGTATACGAACTGAAGAAAACTAATAAATCTGAAACGCAGTGTCAACTTAATTAAGAAGGAAATAAGAGTAATAGACGGTAATATATGGAAATAAGCGGTAATTGAGGTAATAAGTGGCAATACAGAGCAATAAGTGAATTACATAATTTCAACAACACATTTACAAATTCTGAAAGGACAATTTATTTGTACATTTAACCAAGTTACAACATAAATTTATATTAAAAAAGTATTCAAGTTTTGAAATTTGAAAAAAAATCTTTTTGACATAATATTTTTAAAAAACCTTTAAAAAAATATGAAAAATGTACGAGAGCATTTGAATAATGTCTTGTATAAAACCTCATAACTCGCTTTAAGTTTTCATTTTTTATACAAATTTTTTTTCTCAACTGTACTTCTTTAATAAACAGTAATAAAAAGTATAGTAAAAATTTGTTTTCTTTTATTTCGCCCTAAAGAAATGCCTATAATTTGGTTCTCTAGGGTAGAATCATTGAATCATTTAGTTAATTAAGTAAAGGTTATAATCAAGATGCTACATAATATATTTTTATTATATACATGATACATGATATAAATGAGCCAAAAATATAGCAGGATTCGATTCCAAAAAACCTTCAATTGAATTTAACTTTAAACTTTTAAAAAAATTTATGCTTTGCTCGACGTTTGAACTTATAATTTCCAACTATCAATTCAAAGCGATATCAATGTCATACGTTCGGTTCTTTCAAATGTATTTTAATTTCTAATATTTATTCTAATTAATATTAACATTTACTTCAAAATTAAATTGTATTAACCGTCCGGTCAATAACCGGGCACCCGGGTATCCATTTTAGTTTCCAAGGTAGAATTTATTAACTTCCTCTAAAAAAATGTTATGACCGCCCGGATCCCCAAAGTTGAAGTAGTTTGACACCAAGTTTTCGTAATAGTATATTACGTGCCGAGGTGGAAAATGCTTTATTACAGCCGAGCGCTAAGTTAGTTGACTGAGGCGCGAAGCGCCTAAGTCAACTGTAAGCGCGAGGCTGGAATGAACTTTGACACCGAGGTACGTATACAATTTTATTCACAATCAGTTTTTAAATAATTAAAGATCATTAAATTATATTTTATTAACGCACATTTTTTGTTAGTTCTATTTTTTGCCTACCGACAATGCGACATTTGCAGGTCGGGAAGTAAAACAAAATAGCTTTCTGATTGGTTGTCAAGTGAAAGCAAATAATAAACTGCTTCCCAACTTTTTAAAAGTCAGGGATGTGACGATTACGAACTGATTGTGAATAAAAATATTTTGTAATCAATCAATAACAGTTATTAACCATCAAACTCGATACCCCCTCCGTTCAACGACCGGTTATCCGGATACCCATTATGTTACTATGTATGAAAGCCGAGTTTATACACACTGAAAAAACCGTTTATTAAAGTATTTATGTATCTTGACTTGTGAATAAATAATAATCATCAATATTGTTTGTAATTTCCTTTATTTAAACAATTTTTATTATAAATAATAATAAAGATAGTAGGTAAAAAAACAACAATCAGCTTTATTTTTCATTTTAGTTATTTTTTTCTTTTACTTATAAAATAACACAGTACCGTATCAAACAAACAAATAAATCTAATTATTTAGTACACTCCTGGCATGTCGTGGTTGAAATACAATGTTCATCACAAATAGAGAACTCACATACCGAACATGATTTTCGTGTTTTGCGACGTTTTTTAAATTCGCTCTGGAGACAAACATGGCATACACCAATAATCTTTTTCCTTCCGGTTGAATCGTACGCAGTAGATAATTCTTCATTGTAATTGATAATTCTTCAGTCATCGCTGGTGGAATGTACGCCTTATTTTTCTTCAAAGTGCCAACAATTGTTAAATTCCAGGTTAGTAAAAATTTTGCCAATGACAGCGTAGTGAAGTAATTATCCATAGTAATGTTTCTACCGGATCTTTTGTACCGAGCGACCAAGTCTTTAACATCTCTCTCGGCAACGTTTTTCTCACGACCGGCACTGGATTTTCCAGTGTAAATCTGTCCGGTGAGTGGATACGAATTTCAGCATCACATATCCACCATACTTTGATTCCATACTTGGCTGGCTTTGATGGAATATACTGCGTAAATTTAGTTCGATACGTGATCATTATCAGATTCTTCTACTTCGAATATTTTATCATATAAATGTTCTATTCTCTGGGAACGCTTATTTTTATTGGGAAAAGTTTTCAATTTATTATTTAGGTACCTACTATTTTTTTAAATATTTAAAATATAAAATAATTTACTCGAAAATAAAAGAAGAAAATCACGCCTTACCTTCGAAAACTTGATGAACTATCCATCGTATTTATACTCAATGCAATTGTTTATTTATAATATTAATAATTTTGTATTTTTATTCTCACTTGCACAATAAATTTGTACAATATAATTTTTTTTTCACTACGCTTAAAAACATTTTTATAGAGTGTGCACAGTTCTAACACGATGTTACGTCTGACGATCGTTCTTCTTTGTTGTTCTTTGCAAGGGCATCTACCACTCACGTGACTGTGCAGTAGGGAGGTACCTGAGCACCAGATGACAGTGTTTTGGGGTTGCTATTGTTATTTCACATTCCATGAAACTGGCCGTCTAAACGCTTAGCCATGTGGCGCGCAGTAGGTGGATACCCGGGTAACCGATTATTGAACGAAAGGTGAAAGTTTGGTTATTGACCGGACGGTTAAAAAAAATTGTTCATCGAAATAATCATCGTCTTTATTAATCAAAAATAAAATCCAAAAAAATAATAAATCTAAAAAAACTCATAAATAATCTCGGTTGCGGTCAAATTCCGACCAAAATAAACTTTCAAGCAATATTCAAACTACAATATACAAAATTTCGTAATTTTAAAAAAAGCTATTGTTAAAAAATTCAAGAGCCAAAAATCACACGTCCGCCTCGGCGGCCATGTTTGGCAAAAGGCCTTGTATTTCCTGTCATTGGTTCCCACCTAGCAAATTCTACAAAGTTACAACTTAACTCGCAATACAAAAATTTTACTAAATTGTACAGGGTAGGTCCAAATCACTTTGAAACACGATAATATATTATAAAGTTGTGATGCCTAATAATTAGATGTCAAAAATGCAAACTTTTACTGTATATAAAAATGTTGGAATTCGTATTTCGCGAAAAACTATAAGGTATAACCTGTTTTGAAACAATAAACAAATTTTAATAGTATATTTTTTTAATCGCGAGGCGGATTGAATGTCACGAAAAGTAAGTTCGAGTTATAATTTAGTATTTTATCTGTTTAAATCTGAATTAAAAATAATCTGTCATGGTTATTAAAAAAACTTGATACATGATACTTATTTACAGGTGTACGGTATTGTCATACTGACGTGTGTTAATAATATCTAATTAGGTATTATTAACACAAATATTTGATACACATTGATTACACAATGATATACAAACATTGATTACATTTTGATTTAATTATTATATAATTATACTAGTATTAATACTCACTGTAATCAAATGCTTAATTTAGTTAATTGTTTTAATTTTGTAATTAATATGCAGATAATTCTGCACAAAATAGCCAAAATTAATTTTAAATAACATTTAATACGAGGAAAATGCAATATTTTTTAAATACCTTTCGGTAAAAAATCCATGGTATAAAAATATTACTGCTCTAAATATTTTTAAATTTTAAAAAAGAAGACATAACCAACTAAACATTATTCATTTGTAACATATTAATCTGTCGAAAAATATTTTTAATGTAAATAACAACTCAATGTTATTTAGAGTTTTAACTACTTAAATATATAAAAAAATTTAAAACTCAAAACAGTCAAAATTCTACTTTTGCTCATTTAAATGTCTACTTTAAAGCAGCGTGCAACGCCTGCGTTTTAAACAAACATTATATAGTATATACCAGTAAGTAAATATTTGGAATTTGCACTTCCTTCAGTTGATGATATAATGTACATACACAGTTGCTTTGAACATCACTCAAGTAATTCAAAATATTAAAGCGATTTTACCTTTGTGCGATCGATCTATTATCTACGCTAAACCAACAGCAGTCAGCCGAATACTTTATTGAATTAATGAAATTTCAGACAGCAAATAAAAATTCACTGTATATGGAGAACAGTGACCCTACAATCTAAAACTATTTTGTAATGCTTTTCGTATTACAAATACTACTTCTGAATTTCAAATTAACCTGTCAAACCTTTTTGAACATCAAAACAACCACAACAAATAAAAAAAGCTTATGTAAAAAATATAATAACCTTTTTTTCTGATTTTGTGTTTGTAGTGAAGTTATTATGAAACTCAATTGGGTATTATAATAGTCTTACTTTTATTATGAAACATTTTGTTTTGAATGGTTGGTAGCATTAAACATAACCGTTATCAAACTTCGGACAACGAAAGCTTTAAAATCGATTTTCACTTTTATAAGTGGAATAAATTGACACAAACAGAAAATAATTATTTTATTGACAATGCTACCAACTACACCGCAATATAAAAAAATTATTTTGCGTTAAATTTCAAGCGCCTTTAGAAAATCTTGTACTTTTATTGTTTTAGATTTATAATATTTGTAACTGAATAATAATGTGCATTGATACCCAAAATATTAATATGTGTATATCAAAATTACGTGCTAATTAATTGCCAAAGCCAAGTTAGTACTGTGCTTGGTTTTAATTTCAAAAGTCGATTGACCAAAAACGGAACGTTCGGATATGCGAATAGCACTTTAGATTGTGGTTCCTTAATTAAATGCTTACGTAACAAAGAAGAAAAAGAAATACTGATCCGTATAAAATGTGCAATTACCCTAAATTGTGGAGAAAGTTGTGGTAAAGGATATATTAAGGTGCATTTGAGAAAAGGTGTTGCTAAAGAACTAACAAACACGAAATCAATTGTACAATAATAGTAACGGCTAAAATAAAAGGGGTTAAAGCTGCTCGTTTTCTAAACTAGGATGTACGATAAGAACGTGGTCTTCTGAAACTATTTTTTTTAATATAAGTAGGTGTTATTGTTATTTTGGCAAATAAAAATATTATTACTATTAATATAATATTATTTAATAAATTAATTTTTTAACTTGTGATATATAATTAAATTCAATAAAAAAACGTTAAACTACTCTGAAAGCTTAATAACAAAAACATTATTAAAAATTGTTTAATTAACTTGTTCAATCTAAGATTATTGAATTTTATAATAATAATAATAATAAAATGAAACTGCAACCTATGTTCAAAAGTAGTGAAATGATATTAATTGCATATTAAGAACAAATCAACTTTTATCGTAAAAGTGAGGAAATGTTTATGTTATATTATGCAGTAATTTGAAAAATTAAATTTTTTATCGCTGTAGATGCATTTGCCGACGTGCATAAGATATGCTGAAACGAAGAAGAGTTGTAAGAACGGAACCATAGATAAAATCGGAAAGGGCAAACACAGTTTAAAGAGCGACAGTCAGCATAGAATTGGTAATGAAATGCCCTAACGCAAGTAAGTAAAGATTGAAATACGCGAAATACCTAATGTACTTCAAGAAGTTATTTCACAACACGACAAAAATTTGGTGACTGTTCAGTGTAGCGGTTCGATTAATACAGCTTGTCAATTTTGTAACTTATTTAATTTTAAATTCAAAATTAAAAATGTCTAATGATAGAATGTTGACTAAGAGCATCACAGGGTAATGCAGTGTAAAAATAATGTAGTTTATTCTAGGTGCACTGGTACAAAAAATTTAATATTAATAAACCTATTTTAAAAATATTATAAAACTAAATTTAAAAATTTAAGAAAAGTTTAGAATGCAAATTTTAATTACAAAAAATATAAAACCAAAAAGGATAACAACCAGTGTAAAAATTTTCCGATCCATAAATAACAAAGGCAACTCACTCTGAGGATTCTCTCATGTCGCCGACTTGAAAGACTATTTTAGTCGGAAAACTGCTAGCATATAACAATGCCAATCGCATACAATACAGGACTCGGCGTTCATTAAAAAAGAAATTAACCCAAGTAAATTAATTGTTAACAAAATTGAATATTTCTGTAGAAATTTTACTTCTCTACATTAAAAAATCCAGGCAATTGCTAGGATATCACGTACAATTTATAAAATGGAAACTCATGGTAAAGATAATTGAAAAATTCTAAGTAACATTATAAAATTGGTTATTTCAGTTGTTCACTGGTAGGAAAAACTGGACATTGTTTAACTGTTCAAATATGAATTTGAAACTCGACGATATCTGGCAATATTTAATAGTGTTCAACGTTTTTTTTTTAATTTTAATTAAATTTAAATCTACAGTTTGTCTGCTTGAGTTACATATTTTCAAATTGAAATGTCTTCGGTTGTTCTACATCTGAAAAAGTTTGGGAGCAGTATATTAGTTTTTATATTCTCGCAGCAGTAAAATGCTTCTTGCCATCAAATGTAATGGAAATTTAATTTTTGTTTATAACTGTTATTTTTCGCTCTTTAATTACTAATTGCTTGATTTCTTTATATTGATTTCAATGTAAAGCTATCTAGCTATCTATTAAATAAATTAGCTAAGTAACCAATGCGATTTTTTTTTATCTCACTTATTTGATTTATCTGATAAACCAAACATATTGGTAAAAGAACATTTTTATAATAAGCATACTAGAACAAAAATTAAGTTGGATAATGCAAAAGTTTTCGAAGAAATTCAAATGTAAAAACGTAAAATTTACATGTATTTTAAATACACGTTTCAACACGGGTGCATGATAGACCGTTGTTGAGTTAGGCAAAAAAATAAAGCAGGCTCAGAGGGCGCCGAATGCCCTATACGCAGAATAATCTGCAAAAAACAGACACAAATGCAGTATAATAGATACGAAATGAAATTGATTATAATATATTAATTTGCATCTGCTGGAGTGCATTTATGGGATTTGTAGCAACTTTATCTCATGCAATGTGAAAGTGAAAACCTTACACAACAATAAATTATTATCAACCAAACCATTTTACTGCAGCAAAATACACCGAGCAAATGAATTAAGTAAATTGTTGGTTACAAGAATTAACTAGTAGTTAGCTACTAAAAAATGTATTTCTACAAATTCGAACTGAGTACATCAGTATTGGTATCTATTATTTAATAAGGGTCTTTATTTTTTAAATTTGTAGAACATTTGTGTCTTATCAGGTATTTAAATAGATTCACACCTTGACGCTAACTATTCTTTCGGTGTAACAATAGTGCAGTCTCTTAATTTTCAATTGTTTTAATTATTACGCCTAGCACCTAAGACAACTTCTTTAGCTTTTACTAATAATATCATTTATTTACGGATAAACCTTTTTACAACAATCAGTACAGAAATTAATCAGAAAGAAAATCACAGCAATGCATTCGGCGTGACCAGGACTGAAACCGCGGTTTCCCGCTCACAAGACCATCCTTGCATGCTTTACGCCACACTTTAAGTGCCTTTATTTGCTTTGAACGTTGGCAATCGCCATGGCTCATGTTAACTTGTTGGCTATTGCTCGAAACAATGCCAAAAACGTTATTCCAGTCAATTTCTTCAAGTTGCGCAGCCAAGATAATCTTTGTTGTTTCGGTCTTCTTCCACTCTCAATATTCTCCTTAAGATCAGTTGAAGTATGCGGTACTTGTCGCTGCGCATCACATGACCAAAATATCAAAGTTTTCTCTCTTTTACTGTCTCCATCATTTTTCTATCTTTTCTCATTCTTTGCAATACTGTTTCGTTTGTAACTTTGTATGTTCATGCTTCTCTAAGCATACGTCTACGCTTCTACGCTATATAGCAGGACAGAAAATACGTAGCATTTCAGCATTCTTGTTCTAATATATAGATATTCAGATTCATGCTGCAGAGCATCTTCTTCATTATCATGAATGTAGATCTCTTTATTTTTATTCTGTTCTTGATTTCTCGGCCATGATCTCAATAGGAAGGACGTGACATTTTATAGAGTTTCTCCGTATGCATGACATTGGGCGACTAGATTTAGTGTCTTCCTGAACACCATAATTTTAGTTTTTGTTATATTGTGTCGTATTCCGTATCGTTCACCGAATTCCAATACTGCATCCATCGGTCTCTGCAGTCCTTCCGGGCTATCCGCTAAGAGAACTGTGTCATCGGCATAAATCTAACGTTGTTAATTATTTTTTCCTTTACTATTATGCTCTCGTCGGATTATATCGTCTGAATATATTTTCTGCGTATAAATTAAACAACATAAGCGACAGTATGCAGCTCTGTCTAACTCCTCTCTGAACTTGGAATTCTTCTGATATACTACTTTTATAGTTTTCATAATTTTTATAAAATTTTTTTTAAATTGTTAGTTTTGATTTGACTTGACGTTTCCTATATTAACAATATAATTAATAAAATAAGGTGATCAAGTTATATAAATTAATAAAGTTATAATCAAACATACAATAAATGTGACACTACTTTGTCTATTACCGTGACAGTCTGTCAACAACAAATAATATCAATAAACGTTCGTTTCTTCAATTTAAACTAAATTATATTTTTTGTAAAGCCGATGTTAAAATTAAATCGGTTCAGTATTAGTGCGTAAAAGTGACTTGTTATGTAACTTAAATCACTGTTAGAAACTGAACAATTGCGTAACTGCAATAAATAAACATAAATTTATATTACTTCTTGTAATTTTTAATAAAAAAACTTATATGTAATTATTAAGTTTTCATCAAATTTAATTTAATTAATTGCACAGATAACTACGTTCTTTTAAATTTCTGCAAAGTTACTAAAAGCAACAGTAAACCCATAATAAAACTTAAAATTATTATAAAGATTTTAAATACTTATACGCCTAAAAAAAAGTTTAATGAACAAAATAAGGGGAAGGCTTTAATAACTTTTTAAATTCACATTAAGTTATGCTTTAACGCTTTTTTCGTTCATTAAGCTTAGTTTAAATTCATATTAAATCGAGAATTAATTACACAAAAATTGTGTTTACAGTGAAATGCGATAATATTCAAATTTGTGTAAGGTACACAGATTTCATTCAATGTTGTTGTTTTACCAACATTTATCTCATGTATTTACATTTTAAATAGATATAATTATTTATATCAACGAAAATTACCGCGTTGATATAAAGAGCTTAAAGAGTAATTTTTCTAGTGAGAGCGGTGGTGAAAGTGTTTGTTTATATAAAAGCACACGTGCAACCAACGCAACGGATTAATATGCATAGCTTTTCCTGCAACATGCAAGTAAAATCTAATTAGTCTCAAAATTATTTTAAAATATAGTTTAGTTTCCATAATATATTATATATTTATAATGTAAATATAACACTCTGTGATTTTTGCATAATTAAAGTGCTTATACGTGTGAAAACATGCATCTTAAAACACCTTTTATGTAAGAGTGATTAATATTTGGAGATTAAAGTAATTTTTAAATCAGTATTGCCGGAACGATTAGTTAACTGTAAAAAGCCAATGTAGCGTTTTAGCAATCAAAAAGTTTCTTTATTACTTTGGTGAACAAAAACGTAATTTTAAGAATTACCGAACTGGTACAAAATACGTTTACAATTGATTGTTAGTTTAATTATGAGATTTGCTCAATTCTGATTTATTAGTTAAGTATAATATAAAATATCAAAAAAATATTTCTATTGGCTAATCAATTTGCAATAAAGCAACTAGGAACTCTTCTGTTAACATAGCTTCAGCTAATTCTTACTTCATTGTACAATTTCTTTTATCGACGACTTTTTAGCTAGATAAAATTGCTAATCCGAGACTATAAAAGCAATTATCTTTATGTGTTTGTAGAGCCATATAGTAGAGAATGATATAATCGATACAAAAAAGCAAAGTTTAACTGTCCATAACATAGCAATTTAGATTATTAAATTGTTTACTATTATGTAGGGAGAAGTATCGTAGTTCGCCATAACAATCATAACTTAAAATGGGTTTTTATGTTTTTGCCTTAAAAATATATACAATTTATTAGTTTTCTTCTAATTTTAACACAAAAATTCATTTTGTTATAATAAAATGTATTGTAAGGTAGCATGTTAGTAATATTGTTATAAAAGCAAAAGTAGCTTTTCATTTTACTAAACTAATAACGTTGGAATATAATGAAGTTAATTTATTTTTCTTGTGGAAAACACAGCCGATTTTTCAGAAAAATTTTCATCATTACTCGGGTAAATATGTGAAAAGTGAAGAGGATAATTTGTTTTACCCATCAATTGCCTAGTTTTCAATTAGCTCATCGTCTTTAGCTAAACAATTAATGAAAGCTACGAGTAGAATGTCGAATTTTTTAAATCCTATTTTTTACCAAACAAATTGCCGGCCATCGATTTCTACTTGCGACTTATAATTTAACGTGGATTCCAACCACGACACAATTAATGTATTATTTCTCAATTAATAAAAGCAACGGATGAAATGTTGATTATTTTCAATTTCTATAATATTTTAAAATGATATTACAGGTTTGTTTTCTTTAAATAAAATGATAATTGATTTCATCAATTTAATTTTGTTATGCTGTTAAAATGCATTTTTTACTTACTATATAACATTTTCATAATAATATCTAGAAGTTGATTATATAAATTCCAGTCCTACTTGCCCCATTTCTTACAATTTTATCAAGAAAATGTCTAAGTGCAGGTTAACCTAGTGTAAATTTCAACTGGTTTGTAATTTAATTCACAAGTCAGTGAATTTTCAGTAAATTTATCTCATCGGCGTAGAATAACGGCATTACAATTATTATTATTGTGCCCCAATCATTATTATATTCTGATTTTTGTTTCCACTTGTTGAGCATATTGTTCCTTCTTTTCCGGAACATGATTACATATGAGAATTCAAAATTTGACGTCGATGTTGTGTGATTAAATGTGAGAAAATATAATTTGACATTTAAACCCAATGACTGCCGACACCAGGCTAGGAAATTCTGTTCAATTGCTGAAAGCTGGTAAGCTAAAAGCTCATAGAAAATTTGATTCCAGCAGTAGCTTAGAATGATTACTGATAATAATCAATATAACAGAATCTTAAATATTTTCTCTTCGTTAATTAAACTTACTTTATTATTACACAAAATGGATTCGTTTATTTATATAACTTTAGCGTGTTAATACTTTGAATGTCCAATTAAGAGTTCCGAATGCTACATTTACGTGTTTTATCATCAAAGATTAAAATATAACTAAATTTATTTTTGTTTAATTTAATTTGTTTATTTTCTGTTCCAAACGATCATGTTATTTCGTTTCATTTTTACTTAATTTTTTTATATCCGTTAAGCACTGCTTCAGAGAACCGTTGTTTATCTTTATTCTCATATTCATTAATTACCTAACCATTTGCACAGAATTCTTCGTATACTTTTTTACTGATAAAAAGTAAAATTATGAAATTATAAAAGCTAGTCTGAAATATACTTCATGAAAAAATCTCTAACTGAGGATCAAAAAATATGGAAGAGTTAATAAGAAAGACAGACAGAGAAGATCTTATTAGGACACGGAAAATACTGGAAAATGAAGAGAATGGAGAAGATAAAAATTTAGCTTTTTTAAGTAAAAATAAATTTTACCCAAGAAGTCCTGGTAAATTAAGGTGTACAAGCCCAAGATGAAATTCTAGCTCAATGTAGTATACTTAATGCTGAAGCAAATTATGTACACCAACTTTCGATTTTGGTACACAAAAATGTAGCTGCTTGGATAACTGCGCTATCCACAATACAAGTTTATTAAAGGAATAAAACATTGTGACTGCTTGTAAGAATTGTAAGCAATACGTAAATGAATACTGATTGAATTCCACTAAAGTGTTGTTTGATTGTTTACTTTGTCGAATTGCTTGTAAAACAGATAAACCTTTTGATCGAATAAGCTATTTTAAAAATCGCTAACGATGGCACCAAGGATTTTTAATAATTAACTTGCAAATTATTAAGTATATTTGTCGCCAATATGGTGCTTCCAACTTGATCTTAGAAACTCTAGGAAGAATTGATAAATTCAGTGACAGTATATCTTCTTAGATAATATTACTATAATCAAATGCCAAATTTGAATTATACTCTATCCAAATTCGTAAAGAAAAATAAAGATTGCTATTTAAAAAATTGTTCGATAACGTCACAACTCAAAATCATAATACGATTATAAATGTCAATGACGGAAAAACGTAACATTAAAAAGATGAGAATATTTTGAAAACTTTTTTATAGAATTTGCTTCAAACTTGACGAATTCACTGTAAAGTATTCTAATTTCAATTTTAATGAACGAATACAGGAAGCAATAGAAGATAGTCGCATAAAAACAATAAAATAAAATTTCTTTAAATTGACTTCAAAATTTTGATATATTTAAGAATTTTTATAATTGGGAAAATTCTACGGTTTGGATTTTCCTAACTTTCTGATAATAATCTAACATTGAGGAATATGCTATGTTATGTAAATTAGTCTTAATTTTAAATATCGTGAAGTTTAGTTTGTTGCGTGGGCAGTTCTTCACTATGTCGATTTTTTGATAAAAGTTAATATTCAGCCTTTAAACTAAAATGGTGCCTACTAGAATATTCAAAAACATGAATATTTAGAGCAGCAGGAATTGCGATAATATAATCATAATTTTATGAACAAGTTTTGCTTGCTAACTGAAAATAACTTATTAGTTTGTTACAGTTGAAATCTTGGAATATCCTCAGGTGATAAAGTTAACTTATTGTATATTTCCTAAATTACACTGTTTCTTGTTTTCCAACTCATTTAACCGCACGTAAGGAACAAGCGAACAAAAATAGAACTAACACATTTAATAAAAACTTTAATAAATTTTATATCAGAATACATTATTGTAACTAATGTTTTAACAGAGTTAGCATACCTCCCAATTAATTCTTTCTAGAAAGAAACGTACTGGAATGTTTTGCGCTCAAATACGTAATTCTCTCAACTCGCACTTTATTTTATTTCGAGCAAAAAAGCTACTCACGCTTGAAATACGTAATACATAGTTATACTTTTTTTGTATGATTGTTTTAAAATTCTCCATAAGCAAGGCAAAAGTTTAGATCAATTTTCAATAATTCTCAACTTTCAGTTAGAAAAGTAGTCAATTTTATGATCCACTCTGTATCTACAAGTACTGTAATATAACATAAAAATTCAGTAAAAAAGCTATTAATTCAGAAAAACTTTAACGAATGCCATGTTTGTTGGATCTCATTCAGGACTTTTTCAGCCTATATGAACATTTTTAGAAATTCTCTTGAGATTGACATATTATATTAATTTTGAAATTTTATATTGAAATCTTCAAGCAACGCTTGATCATTAATATAGAATACCAGCAGGAGGTTATGTTTAAATATTAATTTTAAATTAGATTTTTTTAAATTCCTCAGCCGCTTCCACTATTATTTACTCAAAACCTAATTATATTAATTTCTTTTGTCATAAAGTTATATTTTAATTGATTCTTCTAAAGGAGGGCAGAAATAAGAATAGTTTGTATAATATTGTACAAAAATCTTATTTATCTGAAAGACAAATAACGTTTACTCCATCACCAAAATTAAGGGTAATACTTGAATAGATAAAAATTGAGATGCTTGGTTTTTATTGCACGCTAGAGAGATAACTAAATATCATAAGGTAAATAAGCAAGAAATGAGTAAAGAAAAAGCTTCCTAAATATTTTTAGGACTTTATGTACACAGATTATACTTAATAAATAAATTTAAAAATATAAATGATGCTAAAAAAATTATAAAATATATAAATATCTTAATATTTCGTTTGGCGCAAATTGCTATCATTTTTATTTTAATATTATAATGCATACTATCAATCAAATCTCATTTGTTAAAGATAAACGAATAAGTGTTTGTGGCAATGACGTTAATGACTTTTTTATTAAATTTATCTTAAGTTTTTTTTAAATTTAATAGTGAAATGGGTATTTTCAATAATTTAAAAATTCGTTCATCTTAAAGAAGACATAAAGAAAATTTAAAATAAAGATTTATTAATAAATTTGAACATAAGCTTTTAAATAAAGGATTAAGTAAATCTCTTTCGTTACAAATATGGTCATGAGCGAACTACGGACTGTAATAAAGGGAGTTAAGGATGTGTTAGGATGTAAAAGTACAAGGGAAACGATCAATATTGGTAAATTATGCAAGCAACGTTACACTGATAGTGAAAAACGATAGTGACCTACAAACACCAAGTAAAACTTAAAATTTATTCAATATGAAAATATCAATTAAAATATCATCCTTGATGATAATAGCGCATGAGCTTTTGAAATTGTAATTAGTTTTACACAATAAATCTATAAAACAAGTAATGTTGTGATAACAAGCCTTAAAAGGACAAACAATTTCATGTAAATTTAAAGCTTCTTATGATAAAGCAATGAAAGGAAATAAAGTTATGAAATTTAACAAAGCTTATTGTATTATATCGTACGTAATAATATATGTATAATATGTATAAATATTTAATAGAATGAGAAGCGATTATTAATAAAGATTGATATTCTAATAAATTTACATACAGAAAAAAATTTAATAATGTATTGAACTCATATAATATTTAAAAAATTCTTTTAGTAATTTTTTATTTTATTAGATTTTGTTAGACTTTTGTGATACATAAATTGTTCGCAATATTGTATACCAGTGTAATAACTTTTGACTTAGTGAAAAACTTCGAGTACTGTTGTATAGTTGAAAGTTTTCAATAGTTTTTGCTTGAAGTATTAAGAAAGTTACAAAAGAATTTAGTTTTGCTCTAAAACTTGATATTTTGCTATTCTACGTAACAACAGAAACTTCTTTACTAACTTAACATCGATGACGCTCAGATATAAATTTATTTCAGACAATCTTTCGACCATCAATGAAGTTGTCGATAACATTAATGTCAGGTTAAAGACCGTTCTTCGATGGTTCATGTGATGGCTTGGTACTTAACTCCAGCAAAGCTGTGTACCTTTGCATGAAAAGCCACAAAAACCCGCAAGTTCTAAAAAATGATGTCTCAGTTATGCATTCAACATCAAATGTAATGATCCCATTTCTTTTTACAATTCTGACTATTGTCAAGTTAGAATTATGATATGAACTGCAGCTAGCACTATGCTTATTTAGTGTCGACAAATTTAAACTTCTAAATTGCTTTCAGTGATTTCTTAATAGAAGATCGGACAGCCACAATTTGAATCTCCGGAATAAAGACTCAAAACTCAAATAAAAAACCATCGGATGATTATCCAAATTTAAGACTTTTTGAACACCAATAAGTATCATATCAAATTTTTTAGCATAAACCAAAAAATGCACAAACACTTTTTTGAAACTAAAGTGTTTAAGTTATTACAATATGTAAATACACCGTATGTATATTATCGCAAACGTTTTCACCATACTATGGCATCATCAGGCGATGAACTAGAAAGAAAAACGAGAAAATTCCGTATTTATCGACAAAATTGCTAGAGAAAAGAGAGAGGGTAAGAGGGGGGTAATTTTAAAAATAGTATAATTTTGTGTGAATATTTACTAAAGGCACAAAAGAGAAATTAATTTTAATAATTAAAATAATTTAAAATAATTAAATTAATACAAAAGAGAAATAATATAGGTGGATGTGAGGTAAGTTAGAAGGGGGGGGAGGTATTATTTATTAAAAATGTTTAGTAGGGGTGAGTTATTTAAATCAGATTGACTAGTTAGTAATGAAAATGAATATTTTAATTTATTAATTTCTATAGCTTCCAAAAATTCCAGTTTTTTACTTTTTGTGCAACGTGCACAATTTCGTTTATGGTTTGTGTCTAGTAGGTGTTTCGTGAAAGTCGATTTTCCATCTGCAAGTCTGTGGGATTGAGTGTGTCCATCAAATCGTGTTTTAAAAGATCTACCGGTATGACCAATGTATTTTTGAGAGCATTCACAAGTGAGCTCATAAACCCTTGATTTAGTTAACATGTCTGATTTTGATTTCGCGTTATTAATAAATTTGTTGAGTTTATTGTCCGTTTTAAAAGCGATGTTATAATTGTTATTTTTTAAATATTTCACAATTTTGTTTGATTTGTTTCCGAGAAAAGTAATGACATTGAAATTCGCGTTAGTTTTTTTAAAAATATTCGGATATATTGAGTTCAATAGAATTTTTTGTTTAATTTGGTATGATTAATATCGAGTTACACTACCTAAACCACTTATCTATTGATTACCAATAAGTAGCTGTTGAAAGTCATTATGCTAAACTCAGAATCTTTTAATTCTAATTTTAGTTTTAATTTATGTAGGTATATTGTTTAATAAAAAATATTATTATTATTATATACTACAAACTTATAAAGTTTGGAACTAATTCAATAAAAAATTAGAAGTGTTTCGAGAAAACCCTTGAGCACGTCAACCTCAATTTTTAAATTTTTACTTTTTCCACCATTAACCACTCCTTTCCAATACTTTTTTATTCATCGATCCAATATTTTTAAATGACAACCCTTAGTTTTTTTTACGAATTTAAATAAACCGCATTTTTCTGAGTAGGAATCCTGAATGGGGAAAATTTATTTTAATAGACGAACTAAAGAATAAAATGTAAAAAAAAGTATTTTTTTTTTCAAGTTTTGGTTTGAATAAATTTTGTTAACTGTCACAAAATTGTCTTTTCCAAGTTTGGGGTTAATCATCTCAAAAGCTTTTCTCTTCAAAATCAATTTTACATACAATCGTATTCAGAAAAATGTGCTCTATACAAATTAGCGAAGAAAAATTAAAGCTGTCACTTAAAACAATTTCCAATGTCATCGCAGTTCAAATAAATAAATGGCAGTGGCATTAAAACACATTTAAAAATATAAGATTAACGTGTCTGAAGACTTTCTGAGAAAATTTTTCAAACATTTACTACTGAATTTATTCTAAACTTTACCAGCTCACTGTATGCGAATAACAACACCATTAAATTAATGAACTAATCTTTCAAGCTGTGACTTCAAATAATAATGACCTGTTTATTTAATTTTTTGAATTTGTTAAAAACTTCAAAAGTTTCAAGTTTAAAAATATTACTCAAGAGCTTGTTGACAATTTTAATTTGATGTAGATTTCTTAGTTATATTTTATAAATTATACCTCATAATAAAATATATTATTACATTTTAATTGAAACTTGAATGTTTAAGGCTAAAGAACAACATTTCAGTAGCATTTCAATATTTGATAACCAATTATTTTAACCAATTAACATTGATTATTGATCTGCCTCTCTTATGGTCGTATTGGTAGTTTCCAATTATTTTGACAGTACTATATTGATATGAATTTTAATGTTATACATTTTTAAAAATTCTGTTGGTAAAAGTTTAAATTTTTAATTATAATAATGGTTTTGTCGACTATTAGCGAAAAGTGGGCATGTGTTCGGCTATCCATCCAATTCCGTCTATTCACCTATTTTCCAATTTGCCATAATTTGACGAATTTTACCACGATTTTATCAATTTTTTTATTATTATTTCCAATTTTTTTCTTTACCTTAGCTACTTTTATGATGTTGGTTTATCTTTTCTACAAAAACAAAATTCCCTGAAGTATTTACAGTTTTACACAATAAAAATATAGAACAATAATTGTTACGTTCAAAAACATAATGTTTTAATTTTTTAATTTTTGTCATCGTTCCTTCACTTTACGGTGTAAGGATCTTCTCATGCATCTATATTTGCTTCATCACTTCACAAATTTTAACAATGTAATGTCTCAACTTTCATTCTTAATCATTATTTTGTTCTTTCCTGGAGGTTTTCTGTTTTTGAGTATGTTTATTAACAACATAAACTTAAAAGTAAATTTCAAATAGATTTGTGTGGTAATTCAGTATGCATTATAAAATATAAAATTTAATATAAATTAAATAGAAACATTAAAATAATAGAATTTTAACCGTAAAGTAAAGAATTTATACGTAGAAAATTATTAATTAAAAAATATAATGAAGAGACATTAATTTACCATATTGACAGATTAGGACAAAGCATATTTTGAACAATATAAAAATATTAAAATTACGTTATGGAAATTGATAAAATTATATTAATGCAAAAATAGGAATGGTATTATAAATAATTAATTGATTTTTTAATTTACCGAAATAATAAAAAAAATATCAAGAAATTATGTCAACTTGTACAACTACTAGAAAAAAGCACTTTTAGCTTATTAATATAAAACTGAATTATAAGTTGGCTATGATGGAGCGAGTCGTAGCTTTCTAAAGAAAAATAAGATCTAATTACGGGTACCTAATTATTTAATTTTTTAGGTGCCTTCGACTTTCTTGAGCAAACGCTTTTGCTCTTAGAATTTATTATTTTTTAATATTTCGCATTCTATCCGCTAATGTATTTTACTAAAAAAACTTTAAAATTTTGTTATATACTGATGCTTGTAGTAATATAGTAAGAAATTGCTTGTTTTAATATTAATTTTTTTATATAAATAATAACATAAACTATATCAACACAAGTTCAGAAATAATTAATATACTTTTATATCGCTAATATTAATATTGAATGTAGAGGAATTTGTGAAAATATGCAGAAATTGTAGGGTGTAGGACGATAAAGTGCACCACAGAATTCAAGTTTTACACTAAAAATGCTTATGTAATATGAACTAGGACAATATTACGAAGCGAATAAACTGAGAATCTACATACTTTTTTCTTAAAATTAAGAAATAATTAAATTTAAAATATCGATTTTCACGTAAGATTTGTTCGAAAGTCGCATTGTGTTGGCGTTCTGTATGATAAACGAATATACGAGCAGGAGTGAGTATTAAAATGTCGGGAGCACCTCATTTAACTGTTGACTATGCAGCTCTTAACATCATTTAATAAATCGCACTTTGTCACACAAATCTCGGATCTTCAGTCTTTGCCATTACTACAAAAATTTAGTACCTTAATTAAATAAATTTTTGGTCCTGGTAAGAACCGGTGTAATAATCGAGTGCAAATTATGCTCAAAAATAGTTTAACCAAATAAAAAGAGGGGCTAATGGAATGTATTGAATAAAGCCAATGGAATGTACTGTTCTAAACATTGGCTTTTTGTACGCGTAAGTTTTAATCGTCCTCAAAATTTTATTTACATATTGGACCAATTTGTGGTCCACTTTATCGTTTCATTCCGCGTAATTTTAATAAAATATTGTTACTTATTACAAGAAATTTTTAATTTCTACATAATAATAATAAAAACTTACTGATAAATAACAGTAATAAGTTAAAAATTACTACAACTTTATAATGCTAAATTCATTATTCTAAATTGTGTTGAATACCATAAAATTTTATTATAAAATTTTGTAGTAAAACTTTTTGGTAACTGTGAAAAATTTGGTAAATTTTCTTTCTTTCTTTTGTTATGATGTATGATATTGGCATGTAGCCAACATATTATTTGATGTACATGTACTAAGAAGTGCATAAAATTTAATATTATTTTTTATTTCGTATCAGATTATATATTATTGAAAAACAGATTAAGCTTCAATACTTACTTAGGTATACATATACGTATGCATATTTTATAATTATTTTCATTAAGTTCAGAATAATCCAACTCATAGTAGAATATAATTATTAAAATAAATAACTTTTGTATGAACCTTATTTGAATAAAGTCAAACAACCACCATTTACCACATTATAAAGTCCTCAAACCAGGAAAAGACTTCTAGAATAATAAATTCGATATATAAAAATACTTAAATTTATTACAACCAAACTTTTGGCCGCCCTGACCTTCTCGTGCTTGAATGATTTTGAAACTCCGTTCAGTGCGGATGAATGAGATGCTTGCAACTCGATTTTCTATAATTAATATGGGATTTTTATATTTGTAAAACTTTAAATATTATCAAAGCAATTGAAGCTTAAAAGCCATGCTGGGCTGCTTATGTACATAAAAATCAAACTTTTTATAAGAATTTATTTTTCTTATTAGCTTAAGAAAATCATAATTTTTATTTTAGATGTAAAACGTAAAAATTAATTATTAACTTGAATTAACTTTACTTTTACTGCCGATAATGGGTGACACTGAAGTAATTTTTGCTAGTATATCATGCTACTGTCACTGCATTAAAATGTTGCTTTCATATAAAGCTAAACTTGATATTTAGCAATAATTTATTGAACAATATAGGTAGTAAGGTGAAATTTTTATGTAATTTTCAGAAAAATAACTATTTAATTTTTATCTACTTCCGGTAAATAAATGCGTACTTATCTCCATCAAATGGCGTGGATATGATCGCGGTTACTTACTGCATTGATTAATATTTGTAAAATTCCCAAGGGAGGTAATATTATCTGACGTTTATATATTGACATATGTAATACCGGCACTAACTACAATAACTACACGACAAGCACATAAACATGAATAAAATAAAATAAAATACTGTATTTCATATTTCTTTTTTGATTTCGTCGGCAATCGTTGTTCTACAAGCTTTGCCGCGGCTTCATCAACATCAAAAGTATCAACCATGTTAATGAAATTACACAATTTTTTTTGACAAATTACTCATTTGTTTTATTTTTCAATCACTAGATTTCTCATAACTTGTATAACTTTATTTGTTTCAATCGAGTTTTCATCAATATTTCTTGGAGTTAGGGCGCGCTAATTAATGCATCTGGTAGCGAGAACATTACCCTCGGCGGGGGGTGTGAAGGCTGGGGGGGGGGACATTTTTGAGTTATTTTTTCGATATCTTGTCTCGTTTTCGAGATAAACAGCTTTTTATGTTTTCATTTGTCAAGTGTAAATTATTTTAATTATTATTTATTATTAAATGCTATTTAAACAAGGAAGTAGATAAAATAGTATATCAAACTTGTGAGATAACGATGCATTACCGGACTCATGATTTAAAAGCCCTCGGGCCTACGGCCCTCTGGCTTTTAAATCTTTCGCCGGTAATGCATCTCATATCTCCCGCGTAGATAATATACTATTATGTTGCTATATTTTTTTAAATTATTTTGTTAAATATGGCTTAATTAATTATGTAACAAATAAAATAATGCATTGCTGTTATTATTGGAACATCTAATACTACATAAGTTTACTTCTTGGCAGTATAATAAACACGGTATATTAAAAACACAAAATACCAGAAGAAACTTTGTAATGCGTACTCCAAAGCGTCCTCGGATTATGTAAGTTTTACTATAATTATATTTGAGAATATTACCAAGTTTAAATTATTTAATTATGTAAAACGTATTCTTCCAGGGTTAGAACCGGAGATCTGGGCTTATTGGCAGTAATTGTACTTAATCGTGAAGCTGTAACTGTTTTAAAATAATTTATAGATAATTTTAAGATTTTATTTTTATTTATTTTCTTTTTCCGGAGTTATAACTAATATACGATATTATCCTAAACTGTACCTGTTGTGTGTGTGTAATAGGTTGTTGTGTGTGTATAGGTTAATAAATTTCATATACATAGGGGACCTATTTTTAAAGACGAAATATTTCGTACTTTGCGTTTAATGTTTTATACAAGTATTATTGTTAGTGTAAATTTTTTACTCTTGCTTTTGACTAGGATATATTGCCAATTGTATGGACTTATTTAGGTAAATACAGTTTTAAATAATTAATATTAAATAGAAATTGCGCAAAATAAAGAAGGAAATATAAAGGTTCATACAGAATGTTGATCTGAGCTGAACGTAAAAATTTTTTAAGAAATAAGAGAATTACAAAAAATGTTATTCTCATTGGCTAAAAATTTGTTACGCTCAATGCTGGTGTTAAACGACGATATTCTGGTTGAATCTTTATAAAAAAATTTAAATAGTTTGTTATTGTGCACACAGCGGATATCCTGAACAATTTTTTGTATTGCTCAACTGTCAACTTTATCTTCTCCTGTCAAAATACCACAAGGTTCTATTGTCTGTGATGTATTGAGAGTCGATATGTTTGGAAATCAGCAAAAATAAACCAACAATAGCAATACGAAAACTTAATTTTATGATAAAATAAAAATTTAAATTTAAAGATATAAAATAACAATGTCGATTGTTCATCGTGAAAAATATCGAAACTATGTAAATTTTCTTAAAAAAATATTCCTAAACAGAACAAAGTCTGAAAACTATAGAAAAACTCTTTATTATAGAATTAATTTATTGTCAAGTACTAATTTATTCAATCATTGAATCGCTAGGGTGCAAACACATCACAATCCTCATATTTTAATATTCTTCAGACACCATTTATTTAAATTTTTTATTTATTTGTTATCGTAAAAACTTGAAAAAAGTACTACTTTTTCATACATTTCCATACAAATGTTGTAAACTTTTTAGAATTTTACATTAAGTCGCTACAACAAAAAATTATAATTTATTATTCTTTAATAAATATTAAGAACATTTATTTATATTTTGATAACTAAGAGAAAAATATATTTGGTGATGGCGTATCATAATAATTGTAATCAATTTAAGCGCATGTCATCTGTTAAAATGAGCAGTGACATGAAGATGAGTATGAGAAAAATGACATAAAAAACATGTAGGTATGTGAAAAGATTAAGATTATTTATAATATTCTAAATTTAATAATGCGTAAACTTTAAATATTGATTTTGCATTAGTAACATCACACGATAGGAAAATGCTTATCAATAGCAGTTAATGTTTTCTGAATATGTTAATAGGTTTTTTATCGATATTTATGAGAAGTTTTATAATTTATTATAGTTTAATATTAAATTCAAAACTTGGTGATAGCCGAAGCGCTAATCTAAATGCAATCACAAATCTAGCATACGAAATGTGTATGCTATTGGATACAGAAATTTGAAAAGATTTTCATTTATAACTGAGAAAAAGGCAATACTTTAATGTAAAAATAAATAAATTAAACAGAAAATATTTCCATTGTAATTTAGAATAGTATATTTGATCACGTCCAATAAACCAACAAATTCAAACGTAAATTTAGTTGTTTCAGAAACTAAGAGATAGTGCAGAATTTATGTTTTGTAATAATTCTCTCAAAAGTAAGTCGTGCCAAAAGTGAAAATATCCTTGTAAAGATTATCAACACTTTTCATAGCTCCGAAAAAGTTACTCAAAACTTCATCAAAAAGTTGTAGTGTGAAAGATAAAACTTTATTTATTTCTATATCAATTAAAAAACACATAAAGCCAATCACAAATTTTATTATTTTGCATTAAAATTTATTTAACCATGCTAATAAATAATTTAATTTAAGTAAACAAACAACATAAACTTTGCAAGTTTTGGTTAACATTTACAGGAATGTGTGTAAGGCAAACAGTACAGCAAATATTCGCATATGGGGTACATTTTATGATACCAGGTTAAATAAACAACGTTTGAAATTCTTTTGTATACAGGGTGCTATAGCTTTTATTGATAAAAATTCTACATAAATACATGAAAATTTAGTATTAAAAAGATAATATTATGATACTTAAATGAAACACTAATATTTAATTATGAATTGAATCAATTAAAACAATTTTTGGTTACTGTCAAAATTTCCTCACCTCGAATTTCAAAATTTCAACTGCACTATTAGAAAGGGGGCAATTTTCTGAGTATAATGCAACAAAAATTTCGAAGGATTATGCATTAGTTTCCAAAAAAAATGGCTTTTTAAAGTTATTAAAAGCAGGTAGTTGTAGCCCGATACACCCCGTTGCAACGACTCACAACTCACAAATCACAACTAACTACAATTTTAATTCAAACAAGTTTCAACAAAAACTATAGTAAGGAGTCTCCAGGTGTTTATTAATGACAGGATTAGGTATTAAACCTACTTCAAAGGAAGCAGTGGCGTTTCACTAAGTTTAGATAGTTAGCGACGAAAAGGTGAGTCCACTATGCAGGAAATTTGTTATAGTTTTATAACTGGCGCCGGGAAAATCACTTAAATGAATTCATTTAATTAATTTATAATAAGGTTTCACTGCAGTATATATAAAGTAAGTATTTACACTTCTAACTTTAGCTTGTACCCTTAACGTTAAACCTTGCGGATAATTTGTAGAAAGTCAATAAATTGTGCTGATTATTAGTTGAGTTAAACACGGAAAGTTCAAGAATCAAATCACCAATTAAAGAATTTTTTGTATTATTATTTACATAATACTAGCTTTTTGACAATAAGCTAGACAAAAACAACAAAAAATGAATAAAACAGATTTTAATAAAAAAATAATTGATTTGTTAATATAATATTTTTGTTTGCTTTGTTCGCTAGTTGCCCCTAAGAGTTGGCATAACTGTTTGTAAGAAATTAAAGGTGGAAATTCCTTGGACTGCTATTATTTCTAAATTTTTAAAGTCTCAAGGGATTTGTATAAAGTCTGCATGTCGATTATATTATTTTGTCTATCTGTATAATTATTAGCTTTTAAATAGATTTACCGTTTATAAGTTGGGGGGTGTTTCATATTTTCCAGACTTCCGGTTTTTCTCGACCTGTTTACTCTTATCCCTAGTGCCATCGTCAAAACAGAAAATCTAACTTCCGTAGTCGCAGCTGCACGTGTTTACAGTAGCGACTTGCCTCATCCTTTTTTGTTATCGGAAGAAATAACTATTTGGAGGGAGCTTTAGAATGACAGAAAAATAGCAGCAGAAGCGCACCAAGAAACTAATGAATTTTTCCCAAATATAAAAATTCTTTTACAAATTCTCGCTACATTGCCAGTATCCACTTATAGTGTGGAGCGCAGCTTCTCTTCGCTTAAACTGATAAAATCGTACTTTCGTAAGACAATTACAGAAAACAGGTTGAACGGTTTAGCTGCCATGTATATTCAGTGAGGTATATCTGGCAGCCTACAACCTGTAGAAGTTATTAAAGAATTTGCAAAATGTTTTCCGAGAAGAATGTCTTAAATTAGAAAAAAAAAAAATAAATAAATAAAATGCTTGTAACCGTCACACGCAATTGAAGTAAAACATTTTTAGCATTATGACAGATGACGATTAAGTTAAAAATAAAAATATATAAACAGGGAAATTCAAATGGCTGTTAATATTATAATAATAATAATAATAATAGCTTTATTCATCAACTCTTACTTACAATAAAAAGAAAAAATAAATACATTTCATAAAGCAGAGTTGATGAAGGGGCAAAACAATCAGCAAAGCTGCTTTTTAGTTCCAGCCTAGCATGCATTTTGCGCAAGCATCAGAATCTCCTTGATCCCGCTTCTAAAGGAACGGCTGGTTCATCATCATAGAGCTTTTTTAAAATCTAGCAAACAAAAAAGTATGAACTCGAATGAATCTGAATATAACCTTAAATTATAAACAAACTTGACAGATAGTCACAAATTCACAATAGAAACTGCTTTCATTATAATTATTATGCACGCTAAGAGCTAATGTAGCTATTTTTTTTAACTTATACATTATTGAGTACCATTATTACTTTTGACGTACCGTGTTTTTAAATTCACAACCTTATCTATAATATGACAAATTTATTTCAGTTCGTCTTTGTTGCACCTATGTTACTAGTTATTTATTTAAAAATACCGCCATATTGCCGTAACGCATTTCCGTTGCACTGTCGTCAATTTACCCCTAGTCGCGCCTAAAGAAGTTTTACTTCAATAAAATTTTATGTACTATTTTACTATTTAATATTTACATTGATAAAGCTTACCTTCAGCTAAGTCCAGCCCTCCTGAAACTAAAATGCTGGATCCACCACTTAGCTAGTGTTACATTTTAGGCTGATACATCAAATTTTACCAGGACTTTCTGGGTGTATAGAAAGTTATATTTTTAATAATAAGGTAAAATTTTCATTTCAAGAGTTTCTATACCCGGTGGGGTAGTAGTAATACTTATTAATGCTAGTTTATTGGGAAATGATGGGTTATCATTTGACGACATGGTATTAATGACAAACACAAATTCAAAGTTATATAATATCAATTACCTAACGCACCGCGCTATTGATTTTGATTCGCAATAAAATTTTAAGTTACTTATGCAATACAATATGTAAGGGGAGAGGCTTGTAATTTGACCATGCTTGTAAGATGATCACCCCCTACTTTAGAAAAAACTGTCAATAGCAACACCGTCATTTCAACGGTTATACTGCTCTTTGACATGGCCTTTAACTTTTATGTGGTTTAGAACTGAATAGTCACGTCGCACTGGCTCCGACAAACATAGTGTGAAAAAAAATGATTTTTTAAAAATATTGATTTTTTCGTGTGGCCATAAAGTGAACAATTTTTTTGATATTGCAAGGTAAATATATTATATATTGTGGAACTACCTATTCCGTTGAATTTTATAATTCAAAGTGGATTCCAAAAATATCGTGTTTGTGTGTTTGTGTTTGTTTCAAAAACGTCGGGAATGTAAGATGCCCCCATTTGAAGAAGTTCGCTGTTAAGCGCAAGGAGTTTGTTGCTAAGAACAACGAAGTCGTTGCTATGCGCAAGAAGGCTGAAAAACGGAAAAAAGAAGCGGAGAAAGCTGCCACACCAGTAAAACGAAAGAAGATAGCATCAACATCATCATGAAGTGATTATGATGGCTGTTAATGTTTTTTTAAATTTTTTTATTCATTTTTCCCACAAAACTCAATAAAAAGATATTAATTTTGTATATCAGTCGGTTTCAGTTAAGTTTTTTTAACTTTTCAGCAATTTTTTAAGGGGTGGTCAACTTACATGCCATAAATGAAAAAGAAATAATTTTAGCCTCTTCGGAAGAATAGTCATAACTTCTTTACCTTTCGAGTAATCTAATAAGTATCTTCAGCAAGATTTTATGTAATTATACATCCAAAAATATCTATTTGAAGATAAGTTATTAGCAAAACTGTTAAATGTGATCAACTTACAAGCTTCTCCTATATGTATATAATTATATGTATACTATGCAATAAGCATGTATAATAATTATTATGTATCGATTCACGTTTATTTAACGTTATATTAACGGTAACACATTTTTAATATGATTTTGATTACTCAATTAGATTCACCTCAAAATATAGAGAGTAGTATATAAAACATAATATTATGTATAAAGTTATAAACGATAATACATTTATTACAAAAATAGCTACGCTATAATGGAGCTGGAGTAAGTCACGATTTACTACAGTTTCAAACAGCTTCCAAATGATCAACTTAATATAAACTGACAAGGCCTATAAATACAAAGTAAACAATATTTTATCACTATAATTGCAAATTTGTATACAAAACTTATTAACATGTCAAATGCTTATACCGATTTGCTATTACAAAGTGGTAACTTGGAAAAAACCACCTGAAAATCTATCAGAACAAAATTTCCCAAACAAAAAAAATGCCAATGACTAGACTATGGCTTGCTTGAAATAATTTCTAATAAATTTATAAAATGGAAAATTGAAGTGCTGTTACAAATTAATAGCCTTAGGCTGATAAAATTTTGAGCGACCGGCTTATCTACATTAAACACGAAACATACCAAATATGTTTGCAGCACAATTCTAACAAATTATAAAAGCAATTCGTGATGAATAGAAATATTTATTATAATATCGAAAAATATAATTAGTACTAGCACCGGCGTTAAAAGCGTAACCTAAATGATTTAAAGTTATATCTATATAAAAACTCTTCTGTGGTCTCGTTTTAATTTGTAGGTAATTTAACTATCAATTAATTGAATCTTTACTTCTATATTGTCTACAATCAAATTTATTGACTGAAACTTTAAAAAAAATCTGAAAAAATTACAATAGAAATCTTACTGCTATTATGTAATGTAGCTTACATTATCAGCTTCAGACTGAGTATACGATAATTAAATTTCCAATTAATCGCTTAAATATTGCATCAGCTATGATTACCAAACGTAATTACTAAACCATGTATGTTATGTACTTAGAATAGAACTTGCGGCACTAATTTTAAATAGAAACAACTTATTGGCTTAATCTGAATAGAGATGTTTACGAATTTTTAATTGATATCACAGTATAAGATTTATATTCATTTATCTTTGTGTACATAAATTTTTATTGTCTTAAACTTTTATCCAAATTTTAATAATAAAAACAAAATTTAAAACATATAAAATGTTTTTTTACACAGGATAAGTGGGTAATTTAATTTTTAAAACGTAAGAAACGTAAAAATGTATTAAAGATCTTTATTTTGCAAGAAACTGTTTTCTTTCCTAAAAATTATAAACAAATAAAAAATTATAAATAAATAAATAAATAAATAAATAATAAAGTAAATTTTGTGATAATTAGTACTATGCATTGTAAAATATAAAAATTAACAAAAACTAAACAGAAACGCTAAAATACGCAATCTTTTTTTAGCAGAAATTTTATTAATTTTTATAACGTAATATTCGTTTTTCTTGTTATTCAAATATTTTTGTCCTAACCTGTAACATGTTGAAATTAATATTTTTCCATTGTGTTTTTTAAATAATAATTATTTACGTATTTGAAATTCTAGTACCACTATTTTAATGTTTGTATTTAGTAGTTTATGTTAAATTTTAAATAAAAAATTGCACATTTCTTTATGAAATTTATAATAAATTGTGGTAATAATTTATTCTAATCACCTTGAAATCTTGTATATCAGTAACTATAACTACCAAAATAATTAAAAAAAATTAAATGCATGCAGTATTTTTAACAAGTTTTTTATTGATTTTAATTTCTTATCAATTGACCAGCTGCATAAATATAATGTAATCAATTCGTTTGATCTGACAAAACTTTTCCGGAATTTGGGATTTAAAAATTTCATTTTTGTAATAGGTAATACCTACAGTTTAGCCTTTTTGGAAAAGAAACCTTTAATGAAAAATATAATAAAATTAGATATTTTTTAAAGTATTCCGTGATTATTTAAAAAAAAAATTTCATCTTTAAGAGTAATGTTTTGTATATTTTCAATTTGAATTAAAATAAATAAATTGAATTTAAGAAAAGTTTTAAACGTCAAGTTTCATATCACAATGTAAACATCAGAATAGTAGTTTATGTGATTAGTGTAGAAAGTAAGCCATTATCAAAACTCAAAAGCAATATTTGCAAAGCTTGCAAAACTTTTATGTTCAACATCATTTTATTTGAAAATCAAATAATCAAATCAAATCTGAAAGATCATTTTCCGCACTAATGCGTGAAAGTAGCTCATTATGTAACTCAAATCATACGACACTGATTTCTTATTGATTTATTTATGTTTTTATAAATCGATTTTTATAATCGATATTTTCATAATTAGCATTGGGGAGTGTTCTTGAGAACTGCTGAAGAAGGTTTTAAGATTTGGTTTCATGCTTTTAACTTTAGATAGAATTTAAATAATTGGCAATTGATTTTTAAATAAAATTTTAAATATGCGAGGTTACGTAGCATATAAGTAAGCTTGTACTAGTAACATATTATAGTTAAAGCTATTTTGTAGAAAGTAATTGATTTATTTTCTACGAATATAAATTAATTAGCGATTTTTCCAAGATATTTTTATAATGAAAGTTGAACAAATTTTACTTAGAAAAGGTATGCATAGAAGATATATCCTGTTTAATAAACAAATTGAAAGCACTCAAAAGATCTTTTAATTTAAGTTAATATTTGGAATATAGCATAATTTAATATAACTCGGGCAGAGAGCAAAAAAATGCTCTTCAATATTTTGTTGTTAAAACATTTTAAAATAATACTTAAGAATAAATATAAGTAGAAATCGCTATCTTAATTAGTGTGGCCTTAATATTTTTGGTATTGTGAATATAAAACTCGAGAAGAAACGGTTTTAAAACATATTTTTCTATTAAATTTTCCATTTTGAGGAATAATAACAGTGTTTTTTGCTCTCACAAAATGGAAGAAAAATCTGGAATGTACCAAATTTTTCTAAATCTTCTTCACACTTGAAACATAAGTTTTGACTTACTCCAATTCGAAATCAAAGTTAGAGTTCTAGACGACTAGGACGATGATCAATGCTGTTAGAGGTTTTTGCTTTGAGAGCTCTCTACAGACAGACAGCCGCAATATAACAAATTAATCAAACTATTTTAAAAAGTTGCAGTATTATTTTTTTCTGATTACATTCCAGGCTAACAAATTAGGATCTAATTAGGAGAATATCTAAAAAAAATGCTAAATATTTAAAAACAGTTATTCATAAAAATAATAATTCAGTCATTTAATTTTTCTATACTTATAAAATCTTTCAGTTTTGGCTACTTTTTGCTCGAATTTTAGGTTATGTTCAGTTTTGTAACTAATTTTTGAACTTCAAAGTAAAATTTATTAAACATAAAATCAGTCTATGTTATTTAACTTATTTAAAAAAAGTAATTTTCAGCAGTTACGTTTGATGTGGTAGATACTTTACTCTACTTTTGAATTCAGAGGAACGAAATTAAGCTGAATAGCGAAAGATAGTGAACTGAAACTTGATACCAAGTTTTGTATGAAATTGTTTGATTTTCGATAAATAGATACCTTTAAAGCAGAAACTACCTCTAATAGATTGCAGTCCTATAATTTTATTTTTGAACGTGGAATCTGCAATCGGTTGGGCAACGTTATTACTTATTCAAGAATTCTTAATTTGTATTGTATTTGTTTAAATACGTCCGTGTTTGATCTAATTTTGCCAAGTATTGTTGCTATGAAGGAAATTTAACCTTTGCTGTTTTGTTACAGTGTTCAATTTTTTAAGTACAAAAAACAAATACTATATGGATGTCGAGGAAACGATGAAGCGCACAAAACAGAAGTATTGATCTTCATTACAAAAATAACTACATATTTGATAAAACAAATAAATTTAGCTTTAATCAATATTATTGATGCCGAATGCTGAGCAGAGTTGTACTGCACAGTAGTCAATTCCATTATATAGTATTTATTCTAGAGATGTTTCGAATTAGTTATAAAGAGGATTCATACAGGAATTTGAAGAATTTTTTATTTTGCAACATGAAAAGCCGACTGCATTTAGGCTACAACAACAGGAGTAAAATTTCAACATAAAAATTTGTTTTAATTTAAATGAAAACGAATGTATAGTTAAACAGTATCCGGTGCCGTTCGGTGCTTTTCTGATTTACTAATTATTTATTAAGTGAAATTGTCGTTCATCCGCTTAATTTCATTTTTTGCTGTAAAGAAACGGGTCAGTTTGTTTTGAAAACAATTCTTTATAAGTACAAGATAAACAGAAAAACCTTACTTTTGTTAGTTGTTCTTAAAGAAAATTCCATTTTGTTTTCCTCTAAGAAGTTTTTAATTTGATTAGCATAAAAATCGGACCTACCGTTTAAAACTTTAACGAAAAATCCTAAAAGTTGTGTCGGAAAACTTAAAAAATCACCCAAAGAGAACTAGTAAAATATTATAGCAAAATTATTGATAAGAGAGAGAGAATTTAAAAGATTGAAAAATTTTAAAAAGATGTAAAGGTTTAACATAGAACACGAGTATCTATGAAAAATAAAAAAGCTGCTTAGCTGGCTTCTGACTTTGATTGCCACTTGAGAGAAGCTCGTGTTTCTGCCAAATTACCTAATTGAATTCAGTTTTCAAGCAAATTGCTTATTTCTAATAATATAGTTTCATTTGAAACATTATTTGTAGCTCGTATTAATAGTTCACAGACAAAGGCATTTTAATTATTTAGAAAATAAAATGTATGTTAATTCACGATTGTGCGGTGTACAAGTATGTTGATTTTACGGTGCTATAACCTAAATTGCCAAGCTCTGTTTGCATATTTATTAAAATTGAAAATCTACACAATAAATTCTATTACAATGTAATTTAATGCAGCCATGATAGTAATCAACGGCGCTTGTTTACTTACAATGTTACATTTAAATTTTATAGGTTTTGCTAGTTCGGAACGACTTGTAATATTATATCTTAATTATAGGAAATCGGGGTTGATTATATCAATAATTTACAATTATGTGTGCAATAGTGTAACAGCTATTACAAATAGCTAATGATATACAATAAGTAAATATATTAATTTTTAACTTGTGATAATTATATCAAGTAAATTTAAAAGTAAACAAGTTAATTAAACGTTAAATATTTAACGTTTAATTAACTTGTTTACTTTTAAATTTACTTGAGATATACAATAAGTTAACAAAAATAATGTATAAATTTAAATAAGAACGTGCACGTTTTAGTTGTAGAGTAAATATAGACTTGTGTTACACTAATGGAATACCTTTTAATTTTCTTTAATATTAATAATACCTTTTAAGTACTTAAGCACCTACTAAAAAAATTACGGAAAAATTTCAGGAACTCGAGAAAATGAGAAGGAAAGAAAAATACACATCTAAAATATACTCGCTTAATTAAAAGAAATCTAAAAATAAGATATACTAAATTATAGCTTAAAAAACGCAAATTAGAAATGCGGAGGAAAATATAACAAAAAATTCTATTTGTAAAGAAAATCAGGCACCTCACTAAATCCGGCAAGAAGACAGTAAGGTTGCACAAAAAATTATAATTTACGATGTGTAAAGCAATTTTTCTCTAGCCCAACCGAGAATCAAGAAAAATAGTCGAAATTATTTGGGTATAAAGGAATATCTGATGGGGAAACAATCCTTTAACAAACAGCATTTCGTTTTGCGTTTAGACAAATTTAAATCAAACGGTTTATGCTTCCGTTAAAGTAAATTGCATTCAAAGTAATGTTTTATTAATCTGCAAACGATGTTATTCACTATTTTAAAATGTAAAAATTATTTTTGTGGCTAAGTACTCAAAAACAGCTGTTTAAAATATTTAAATTTTGCAATTCAAAATCTAAACACTAATTAACTTTTGGAGTTTTTGATAAACAAATTAAATTTCACAAAACTTTCCCAGAAGAGCATATTTACAGGAATATATTCAATATTGCTTTTCCATAAAGTTATTTAATTTTGTATGCTAAATAGCTATCTCTAACTTTTACGTAATTTTAAAAATCATCGTCATTTCGAAACCATATTAATATAATATCACCGGTAAAGCGTTATACAACTTCTTTTTATGATAAAAATCTTTATACTCATTCAAAATAAAATTTTTTTACTTGTATATAATTTGCATTATATCCGGTTCAAGAGAATTAGAAATATATAACTTTTTCTTTTGTTTTTCCACTTTATTTCAATATAACATAGTATGTAAACAGAAGCCTTAATTGACAACTACGCAATAAGTATCAAAGCTCACTAATTTTCTTTCGGAGTTTTCTGATTTTTTTTTATCTCCTAGGCCGCATTATTTGCTTAAAAAGTTCTTACAGTGGACGCCGTTTAAGGTTTGGGACCTTGTGGTTTTGATAACAATAACCGATTGATAACAATACATGAAAAAAATCTTTTTTAAATTTAAAACAAAAATAATTGCAAAATGCTTAATAGTTGTAGTGCTGCATTCCGCTGGCTAATTTTTGGCAACTTATCTAAAAATGTTATAAACATTTTTTATGTTGCTTTTTATGAAATTTTAAAATTGAACTGAATTAACCCTTAATCGCTAACTTGCGGTCACTGAGACCACACCAAGTTTTAATTTGTGTTTATTTTACGCTTCGTTAAAAATTAGTCATTATGGGTTTTAGTACCTTCAAGTTACATCACTATAAGTATGTTGACAAACAGTGGTGGTCGAAAGTTGCCTTGTTTTATTTATAGAATAAAAACAAAAAAGCTAGCGGTCACTGTGACCGCACGTTAGAGTTACTGTAATTTTTATGTTTCTAGTAAACGTCACATTTAAAGATTAAAAACCAGTGAAGGCCAATCTTTTTTGGTGTTACTTTTCAGAAACTAAATTTTGGACATTTTGGTTTAAGTTGAGTAACGTTAATTCTTAATATGAAATTAAGGTGATCATCTGAAACCGAGCGCGAGACGCTGCATGGTTTGTTTTTTTTAAAGTAGAAAATGTTTGTGACACAAACATTATTTTAAAATTTTAGAAGGACACATTTTAGAAGGACACACAAACTTTGTGTGTCCTTTTAAAATTAAAAAGAAGACTTTTTATTTGTTTTTTGTGTCACAAAGCAATACGTTTGCAGTGCAGTGCGAAATTGTCTACAAATTGCAAATAAAAACTGTGATTTTCAGGTGTTGTGATTTTTGCGATCTAGTTGTTTTTTTTTTCTATTTTTGTATTTTAAATATAATTATTCAAGCATGTACTTTAAAAAATTACAATTTAGTTTGCTTAAATATGTTTTAAATTAAGAACAAAAATTAAATTTTAGTGATGTCGTAAAAAGGTGTGCAAATATGCTAATAATTTTTTGGGTTATTAAAAATGAATAAAATTTTAAAATTAATTACTTTTTAATATTTTCTGGCTTACTAGAATACCAAATAAAATATCTTTTACAAAAAAAGTCAAAAAAATCAAGTTGTACGTGAGATAACGAAAGAAATAAAGCGCGGTCACTGTGACCGCACAGTAGTTACAGTGTGACAATTATTTGACGTTAGTTATTAAGGGTTAAATCGTACATTATCAGCATACTAGCAACTTTTTGCTATATGATACACCTAAGTCAGGTTTGGGCAATGAATATGTCTGGGTGGTTCCCAGGTTTGTGAACAAAATTTTCAGTGGGAGAAAACAATCTTTAAAAAAATAATCGATAACATAAACTAAATTTTTGATTATAATAAGCGATGTTTTTCACGTGTAGTCATATTCGTTCGGCCCGTTCTTCGCGAAAGTGAAAATATACCCGATTGATAACATTAACCGTGATTTCAATAAGCGGCGTCCACTGCATTACGTTTGAAGCATTTTACATAAAGACTAACACGGACCTATTGTTTAACGTGAACCGTAAACCACGGCATTTACTTCGATCGCTTACAGTTGAAATATTGAATGTTAACACACTTGACCACTAAGCTTCGACTATTTCATATTCTACTTACAAAAACTTAAAATATTTTTTCTACTAATGAGTATTTGTGTAAAAAAGGCAATTCAACTATTCTTTACCATTACAATATAAATTACAACTAAAAATAATAATACATTTTCGAGTACCTCATTAAAAATAATTTTATTAAATAAATAAAAATTAAATTAATAAGTCTTCTCTTAGTACACGCACTATCGATCACGATATACTTGGCATAATAATATTTACAACATATTTTTAATTATATTTTAATTATAATTCAATTTTTTATTCTTGTTCAAAATTTAAAGTGCAAATGCCTGTGATCTCTTCTATTACCAAATTTTAAAATTACGCTTTTGAAAATTGTGAAGTACTTAATACAAAAAATTTTATTTAAAGTAATCTACGTTCTTACTCTAAAAAATTCAGTGTAACGTTATAAAATTACGATAAGTGTCCTGAGGCCATACATAAAAAAAATTTTTTCTGGTTGTCAACTGGACTAATTGACAATTGTAAGTATTAATTAAGGTAATTGACAATTGTAAGTGTAAATTACGACTTGTAAGTGTCAATTAAGTGATAATTGCCAATTGTAAGTGTATTGACAATTAGAATTTTTTTTTATGTAATGGGCTTAGAAAGCCCCCGTATAAAATGGACCATACTACAACCTAAAGATAATCTTGGAGTAGTAACATTCTACCAACAAAACTTACTTGCAAACAAGGAAATATGATTAACGGCGGATTGTAGATTGGGTCGAGAAATTTTGATAATAGTTCACAAGTATTACTAATTACTTAAATTTTGGTCTATTAAATAATTAAATTTACCTTACATGATAAGCAAAATGCTAAATTGTGTAAAATTAAACTTACATATTCATGAATGCAATTTTAATAAAGTACCTTTTGGCAATGAAACTAAACGATATCAATTTTGAGTACATTACTTATCAGCATGGGTTAATTTTGAAAAATTGTAAATATAAAATGCAAAGTTATATATTAAAACTAGCATAATAATTATTAAATTACAATGAAATTTGCTAGTACACATAAACAAGATTTACATTATATTAAAGTAAATAATTTATTTTATCTACTATCGTTACATAATAAGCTCATCTCTACATTGATTTGAGTTACAAACACTTTTACACACTAGAGCAAAAAGTAATTTATTTTCGACATCGCTGTTGAAAGTAAATTTGCTATGCTTGTATTTGTTTTAAATTGAAGAAACTGTGGCTTGTAAACATTAGTAAACTTGTGAAATGTCAACGAATAGCAAATTAAGTATATGAATACTTAAACAGTTTGATCAGATTATTTCATTAATTTGTAAAACGTCTATTTAACCGTCCGGTCAATAACCGGGTACCTGGGTATCTATTTTAGTTTCCAAGGTAGAATTTATTAACTTTCCTTTAAAAAAATGTTATGGCCGCCCGGATTCGCAAAGTTGAAGTAGTTTGACATCAAGTTCTCGTAAAAAATTTTTGTAATCAATCAATAACAGTTATTAACCATCAAACTCGATACCCCCTCCGTTCAACGACCGGTTACCCGGGTACTCACTATGTTATTATGTATGAAAGCCGGGTTTATATTGTCGTGAAACAAAATATTTCGACCCACCCTGTGCTAAATTTTAAAAATTTGTTAATTTCAGTTTTAAACGTTTGAATTAGAAAAGTGCAGAGTGAGGAGAAAGGATAGAAATAATGTGCCAGCCGTGGCAGACAGCGGGTACCAGATTTTTGTATGCCCGCTGAGTTTTGATATTATTGTGAGAATTGTGAGTAATATTTTATTTGATTGATTTAAATAAAGTGATTTTATGCGAATGCATTATTGCGCCTTTTTGGATGATAAATTTTTGATATTTGGAATTTGGATGATTTTTGATGCGTTGCTACCGAACGGTAGTTGATTTGATTGGTTTGGAAAGATTCGATGATTTGATAAAATTTGACAGGAGTGGTTGAAGTTGTAAAACTTGAAATTGGACGTGAGTTATTTTAAAATTCGAAGAATAAATTTGCATTTGTACGAGGGTGTGGCCAGCTGATAGATAGCAGGGCGTTTTGGATACGCATAAGGTTGAAAGTACGAGCCCATTTAAAGTTATACATTGAATAAGTTTACGATTTATTAATTATTTTAAAAGAAGAATTATTTTTGGAACAATTATTATTTTTGAGGCAAGACGAATTATTTTATTTTGAAAACGAAGACAGTATCGTCACAGGAATTCGCTCCTGATGTCGAATTGCTTCACCGCGATAAGAGCTAGTCGAGGTATTTTTTTAGAGTTTGTTAAAGGGTTTGGTTGTTTCAAAAACAATCAAATACCACTACAATATACACTGAAAAACCCGTTTATCAAAGTACTATTTATGTATCTTGACTTGTGAATAAATAATAATCATCAATATTGTTTGTAATTTCTTTTATTTAAACAATTTTTATTATAAATAATAGTAAAGATAGTAGGTAAAAGAGCACCAATCGGCTTTATTTTTCATTTTAGTTATTTTTTGCTTTTATTTATAAAATAACACAGTACCGTATAAAAAAAACAAGTAGATTTAATTATTTCGTTTTAAGTTGGAAAGGTAGATCATCAACATTTTTGGGCAGATTCAAATGGTAAAAACTTTTTTTTGTAGGTACAGTGGTGAAATACAAGGCTTTAAACTCTAATATATCACCTCCCTAGCAAAGACTAACACATTTGAGATCGAAGAGACAAATCTATGCGAACACTGATATACCCAATCCAGCTTTCATTTCCAGTTTAAAGGAAGATTGTGCGTATTTCGGTAAGTGGTTTCAATATTTTTGGATAATATAACCATATATTTTTTTATTTTTGTGAAATAGGCTATTCTGTATCTTCTGGTAAATTCAGGTCTAATTCGAATGATATTTGGTACGTTACCGGAGCACCCAGAGGAGAAAATATGTACGGTTTGGTAACTAATTAACGACAAGCATTGCTTTTGGCTTTTTAACGCTTAGTATAATTTTAGGTTATATTGTACTATTTTTTTATTTATCATAACGGAGATCTTAGAGTAGAAAAAAAGTTTATTGGTAATCAACTAGGTGAAAACTTGGTGCAAGTGTATGGGGTGTTGACGTAACTGGAAATCGTGCAGACGACTTACTGATAGAAGCTCCTACGTATTTTACGAAAATATATGATGAAGGATGTGTTTATTTTTATAAAAACGATGGAGAGGGAAATTTCGAAGAACCTTTAAAGATATTCGGACCAAGTTACACTGGTGCTCGATTTGAAACCACAATTTCCAGTATTGGCGATGTTAATCGGGATTCTTTTCAAGGTATTTTAAATTGATATACCGGCTGCACGCACAAAAAATTGTCACGTTTCGCAAGCGAGAGCGCGGAACAAGCGAGAGAGAGGCACGATCGGCTTTGCATCATACATAGACATCATTTGAATTATAAAATACCATTTAAAAAAACTTGTCCGGATGAGGTTCGATCTCGCGATCACCAAATGATGCAATTTTGTTTCATGCACATAACGCACTAACCTACTGAGGGTTAATGTAATAACATAGTTTTAATTCGTATTATCTGTTACATAAACATAATTCATAAATTCATCCCGGCATGTCGTGGTTGAAATACAATGTTCATCACTAGAGCTGGGATTATATGCAAATGCATATTTTCACTTATTGATATGAGAACGTCAATTTTTGGTTATCTTTGCAAAACACATAAATTAGAGAAATTTGAGTAAAAATTTTTTTTGAATATTTTGCATATTCTTCACGATTGGTTCATATATTAGTGAAATTAGCATATTTGTGCATATATATACAAATGCATGAAAATTACCGAAGTAAATAAAATGTATCATATTTACAAACTACCTTAGTTGTAGCGCGAATCTGACTCAATGTCTTTGAACATGAGTGAATATTATTTTACGTAATTTTATTATTTTTAGGTAGTTACTTAAGGGTTGAACCTTATTACATATGACAGTGAAAGAAAAAGTTGTTGAAAAATGCCTAAAGAAAGTCCGAATATTACTTTTTGGATAAAGGATAACTGACTGCGGATAACAGAAATAACGTTTTTGTAGAGTTTGCAATCATTTAAGACCTTTGATCTGAAGGTAAAAGTTTAATTGTAACTTATTGCTTTTCGATTACCTGCGGAAAAAAATATCAAATAAAGCAACACGTAGCAACAAATTTGCATAAACGTAACTGCAAAAAATTTAAATCATCTAAATCTCAAATCACATTAAGAGAATTGTTTGCATCAAAAAAGTGCAAAATATTAGCTTTTTATTGCATATTTTGAACTTGAATTCTGAATTTTTTACTGCATATTTTGTATTTTAACATGCATATTTTTATGAAAATTCGAGCACAAATATGCACATATTTTCAATTTTTGTATGCATATAATTCCCAGCCGTATTCATCACAAATAGGGAACTCACATACCGAACATGAGTTTTAAATTCACCCTGGAGACAAGAAGCTCAAGATTTTTTCACGATAGTTGTGTTTTCTCTGGATGTTTTTCATTATATGCTGCATTATGTTACCCTTGCTTTTTTATTCGTATGACGTATAATAATATCAGCCATTTTTGGAGTGAAAAATAAAACATTTTTGGTGTTCCTATTACGTCCACATCTCTGTCGCACAATATTACGCTTTCCAACTTGATGTTCACTTGTTGGTGTCTCAGCCCACTGAGTACCATCTTTTGCTGTCATTCCTGGCCCACTACTTGTCGCTTCTAGTTCACTTTCTTCATTTTCACTTTCATCTTTATCATCTTCGTCGAATACATTCTCATCAACTTCTCCTAAAAATATACATAATAAATAAAACATAATACATTATACAGTAACGGTCAATGAAATATGCTCACTAAAACTTTTTTAATTATTTTGTAATTTTCGTAATAAAATCGAGAAATTTTTATTACAAAATGTATCATTACGGGTCCCACGCTGGCTTAATCCGGCACTGCTTATAATTCAAAAATTTAATAGTTGGTAGGACCACCCTTGTTTTTTATAACGTCTTTTAACCGGTTAGGCATAGATTTTAAAATAACGATAACAATTTGTACGTGTAAGTGAAAATAAAGTATTCTTACGTTTCTTTAACCCTTTTGGTGCATAATAGTCTCAAAATTTTATCACCAGATATCATATTGTAACAGAGTTTCGTGCAAATTTTAATGTGAGTACATTTAATTGACCGCTACTGTAATTATTGTTGTACACAATAGAAAATAGAAATGTAACATACCAGCATCATCACAATCCGAAGCAGTCACTTTACCCTCTGGAAAATATTCATTGTCGTCACTATCCGATACGTGGTCATTATAAGATTCTTCTGCTTCAAATATTTCATCATATAAATGTTCTTTTCTCTGGGAACGCGTATTCTATTCAAAACAGTTTTCAGTTTATTATTTAGGTACCTATTTTTTTAAATATTTAAAATATAAAATAATTTACTCGAAAATAAAAGAAGGAAATCACGCCTTACCGTCGAAAACTTGATAAACTATCCATCGTATTTATACTCAATGCGATTGCTTATTTATAATATGAATAATTTTATATATTTATTCTCACTTTCACAATAAATTTGTACGATATAATTTTGTTCTTTTTACTGCGCTTAAAAAACTTTCTATAGAATCTGCACGGTTCCAACACAATGTTACACCTAACGATCGTTCTTCTTTGTTGTTCTTCGCAAGGGCATCTACCACTCACGTGACCAGTGGCGGATTTACAGTCTTGACCGCCTTAGGCCGTGTAGGATCAGCCGCCTTTTTCTCAGCTCCCATCATTTAAGTACTAGTACTACATATGAATTTACTTTCTTGCAAATTTTTATCAAATACATTCAGAAACTTAGTTATGTCTTGATAAAATAATAAGTTTCTCTATATTGCTTATTGCTAATATCTGTCGATTTATACATTGTCGGTATATAACCAGACATAACAGGATTGCATCTGACTATTATTCCATTCTATATAAGTAGAAAAATGGAGAAAGGAAGTGATAATTCCGCTGAAAAAGAAATTCGACTTAAATAATTTCAGAAACTATAGAGAAATTATGCTGCTCAGCTCGGCGTATAAAGCCCTATCAACACTGATATACAGAAGACTACACAAAAATAACGGTAAGCAAATACCAGCTTGGTTTCATTAAAGGCAAATCCACGATAGATGGATTAAATCCACATACGGTAAAGCAAACGATGGAAAAAATGTACGAACATCACAAGTAATATGATGGTTAAAATAAAATAAAAAGAGAAGAGCTATTTCAAGCAATCGAAGAAATGAAAATACCAACAAAACTAATCAACTTGACAAAGATGACGATGAAAAAAATCGTTGTATACATCAGAACAGAGGATGGCGGAACAGAAAGTTTTGAAATAAACAGTGGCGTGAAACAAAAAGACGCATTGTCAGCTACATTGTTTAACATAGCTATAAAGAAAATAGTTAAACAAAAGAGTGGCAGATACTCGCTTATGCCAACGACATCGTCACCATGGCTAGATCACGAAAAAAGATTAAAGAGATCTGCAAAAGGTTGTGGATGAAGGCTAAAGAAATGGGGCTATTAGTGAACTAAGCAAAGATAAAGTACATGAGATGCAGCAAAGACAATAAACAAAAACATAGTTTTACAATCATAGACGAACTTGCAATAGAAGAAGTAAGCAGCTTTATCTATTTGGGAATGATAATAAACAACAAATGTGACAGAGAGGAAGAGGTAAAGAGAAGAATACAAGTCGGGAATAGAACATTCTATCATAACAAAACATTCAGAGATAAAAAATTAAACAAAGAAATGAAGGTTTATAAAACCCTGATCACGCCGGTGGTCACGTATGCGGCAGAAACTGCATGTTACCCAAAGCGTGAAGCAGAAATACAAAAATCGTTTAAAAGGGAAATTCTACACATCATTAGAGACCGATTAGGAAAGAACCAAAGGCCAGGATATCATGAAGCACATTAAATTACAAAGAGTCAGATGGCTTGATCATGTATTCAAAAAAAGCGACAGTGACATAGATTGACTTCAAGATAGAAGGAAAAGAAGACCAAAAATCAGGTGGTGAGGCCAGGTAACGGACGACCTGAAAGCGATGGGAGTAAAATATTGGATGAAGAGAACGCAAAATAGGCAGAGCTAGAGAGAAGTCGTCAGGGTCGCCGCACCGCAACACATTAAAAACTGCGAATAACAAATAAAGATTTTAATATAGTTAGTTTTAAAAGAAACATGTAATATGAAGACTGATTCACCTCGACAAACGGAGCTAAAATCCCGGTAAGGAATACCTGTATTTTCATCGCAGTCTAGTATACTTACTGACAATTGATCACAAATGAAATCCATATTTAAAATACATGTATTAAGGGTTTGTCGTGGATAAACAAGATACAGTACAATTACCAGTATTGGTACTGTGTTAGCAATAATATAATATAATAATATAATATAATATAATATAATACCAGTATGGCCCAGTTTTCCAGTCGTGGTTTAACTAAATGAAAATAGTTAACTACAAAATTTCTTAGTTGGCGGTTTTTCAGTCTTGGGTTAGCAGTTTTCTCTAACCAATTATTTAAACCAGCACATGTGGTGGTTTAACTAAATTATTTTAGTTAACTTTGCTAAGCAACTAAATGTGATGCTGACCTGCATAACCTTGCAATATGTCATAAATACCAGAAATACGCACACGTTGTTTGTCAAATTGTGAAATTTTACTGCGTTTCAATACCAACTTAGCAAATATTTTGGTTAGTTAACTAAAATATTGTCTAATCACTGAAAAACTCATATTCGGCTTAATATGGTTTAAAATTTTAGTTACATTTTAAACCAAATTAGCTAACCTAAAAGTTAACTCACGACTGAAAAACTGGCCCTATGTATACCAATACAGTATAATTCAATTACACAAGGCAATCTGCTATACAAACAGGATACAAAAAATAAGTGTGTTATATAAATAATACAGTAATAATAGTGCGAGAGTCGTCTGTCAATTGCAGAGTCAGCCGACGGTTTTCCTGAGTACGACCGGCGCGCGGCGGCCGCATAGTCAGCGAGCAAGTGGTCGTTTTTAACCTTTATTTTTTTTTTTTACTTTGGGTCGTTTCTTGTTATCATCAGTGTATTTTTTGCCACGGTTGGCGCCCTTAACATCTGGCCGCCTTAGGCCCGAGCCTACCGGGCCTTATGGCAAATCCGCCACTGCACCTGACTGTGCAGTAGGGAGGTATTTGAGCACCAGATGACCGTGTTGGGGTTGCCATTGTTATTTCACATTCCATAAAACTGGCCGTCTAAGCACTTAGCCATGTGGCGCGCAGTAGGTGGGTACCCGGGTAACTGGTTATTAAACGAAATGTGAAAGTTTGGTTATTGACCGGACGGTTAAACAAAAATCAACTATATTCTACCTATTAATATTCATTAAACAACATTAATATATCTACTAATTAGATTAGATTTTATTCGAGAATTTGAAAAGTTTGTAAACTAGAAGAAGATGACAACTAGCACAAGGTGAGGAAGCCATGCAAAGTAAACGTTTGGAGCTCGAAGACGTCCAAAGATAGAAAAAAATAGCGTATGAGGTGCGGGTAACGACAAAATATTATGACGTCATATTTATGATGTCAAACGATATATTATGTAATATTTCGTCCTCACTTTATTTAATTTACTTTATTTATTTAATCAGATAATCATTGTTTTTATTTGCTGTTTTTTTCACAAAGTTTTCATAAAACTTTGAATTTATTTGAATGACCTGTAAAGTTTTTAGTGATGCAGATTACTTATTATTTAAATTGATCGAATGTTATGGCTAACACTTATGGCTTAACTAATGGCTAATTATACTTAACGAATGTTCTTATGACAAAATAACATAAATTGATCACCTTAATCAGAATAATTAATCACAATTAAAAGAGTTTATAATTAATGTTTTATAAATATTTTAAATAAAAATTAAAAGATGTTTGTATTGAATTAAAATAAATATTAAAAAAAAATTAAATGGTTATTAATTATATAAGGGGATTAAGAAGCTTCTAATTAACGAGAAGAAATGGGCACTCGAGGTGCAGCCGAGAGTCACATTTCTTCGAGAGAATTATAGGTTTGTAAATTTCCGAATGTAATTGAACGTCTTATCCACGACCATGGTCAAAACCACAAGTAAAAATTTTAGTTTTGAGAAACGTCAGATTTGACAAATTGATTTTGACCAATATCTACGGATTTTGAGCTGAAAACTAATCCACTAGTGTATTATGAATTCTAAATCACTAGTGTATTAAAAGGCCTCTAATCCACGGAAAACGGACGTATTAAACCTTCCTAATATAGTGGTCGTGGATAAATAAATTAACCAAGATAAGAAATTTTTCAACATACATCATTCTTGAACGTTATTAAAAAAAATTAGAGAGCCCGGAATTTGTCGTGCAGTACTTTTCTGCACGATATGCAACTCAAATATAAATTTTCTTATAAGATAGTTACAAAGCCTATAAGTAGATACAATGGTGTCAACTTGTAAAATGAATGAATGACGCTTGAATTATTACTTACATTTACTTTCTATTTTGCTAGTCTTTTGTGACTTAGCGGTGATTAATCTTTTACTGTAAATAACCCTTTTTCGTATTTCTTTCAAGATCCGATTACAAGAGTCCATTAAGTACCACAAATTGAGTAAAATGTGTTTATTTTAATATAAGTCATTGATTCCATATTTTAGGTGGATAACAATATTATGTATTTTTAGTAGGACGTAGGCATTTTTCCATTCGCATAATAATTGACTAAATTTGTTAGATTCTTTTTGAAACAAGGTAAATTATATACATTTTAGTAATTCTATTAAAATTTATGTTTATTTTATTAATATTTTGAAATATTTATTTATTTATGTATTTGAATTTTTTGATTTTTTGGTTGATTGCAACTGACGAATGGTAAGAAATAACATGTAAGAGTAATATGTTCTAGTTTTATTTCAATGAGTTGAAAATTTCTAACTTAAATTATTTTTGTAAATCTCTTTCCAATTCTAAAATTAGTAGGGAAAAGTGGCCTGAAACCGCCCCCTTTAGTTTTTTTTGAATAAAACTTTTAAATCGAGACCTATTACTTTGCGTTTAGTATCGTTGTAAAGTTCATTCAATTCTTCAACTTTTCATCACACAAACTTTTGATGTATCTCTTACCTCTTCCAAGATACAGCTAAAATAAAAAAACTAAAATATTGGTTCCAAATCCGACCATCAGGAGATAAATCCGACCCCTCTATTTTTATCAGATTTTAAATATAAACACTTTCTTTTTCTTTTTTTTATAAATGCAAAATTAAAATTAATTAATTTTCAACGTAAAGTTTAAACTTTATTAAAATAAAATAATTGTATTAAAAATTGATGCATCTTAAAAAAAAAGAATTAGAATTAATCAGGTGCTAATTCACTGATGATTAGCTGTTGCTTGATTTAATTTGGTTTTAATTGATGACGTTTTTTTCTAGATGTGTTTTTTTTTGCTAGGCGTTCTATTCGTTTTCCTAGTTTCGTTTCAATTTTTTTCAAGACAAAATCATCAGTTAATATTCTTGTTCGACCTGAATTTCGCCATCTGCGTATTGTGGATATGGCTGAATTGCTTTAAGTGTTTCGTTAAATCTCAAACTAGATGTTTTTGGTTCTCATGTGTTAACACGAGTAAACCTTTGAAAGTGTTTTAAGAATTCAAGAAAAAAATTAACATTAATCCAACTTGATGGATTGGCACCACCAGCACAACCACTTGAACTACCATTCAAAAAGTGTGGTTGAAATCGTACACGAGGAAATACAAAATATGAAGGTACTCGAAAACCACTTGCTGAAACTGCTAAAGTAACAATGATCAAATTCCGACGTTCAGCTGAAGTTACCTGATCGATTTGCGATTTGCAATCACTCATTGTGGAGCGTGTACAGTAAGTTACATCAGTTTCATCAACGTTCCAGATGTTATTTAGTTGAAATTTAATTCGATCAGCAGCTATTTGATAATTATCAAAAATGCAGCAACATTTGTTGGATTAAATTAAGTAATTCGTGCTAACCTATTTTCAATGCAGCTATGGCACGTCAAAGTTGGTCAGCATCTCTTTTTCCAGTTTTTAGCTTGTAATTGCGTCCCATTTTGTCTTAAAAATCACCAAAAAATAGGTATTTGATATGCACAAATACACAAATATACAAAAAAAGTAATTTTGTAGGATGATATGAATGTATCAATTTTAAACAACGCAAAAAATGGGGGTCGGATTTGGAACCATTATTTGAGGTCGAGTTTAGACTACACTACTTTTTAGCAATTTAATAGCATTTTCGTATAAAAGCAAACGATCAATCACTGAATAAATATTATTTTCAAAAACCGTAAGACGGCATTATTAGAGATCACTTATCTTTTTTTGGCGATCTATGAAATAAACAAAATTATTACAAATCATAAATTAGTTAAAAATGAATTGAACACACTATGAAAACATAAAGTTGATTGTAACAAATCTAGATATTACCTGCAATATGTGCAATCTTCAACCAATTTATGTCGACTATAATGAGATCATTACAGTCTCAATTTGTGCTTAAGTTTTCAAAATATACATGGAGGTCGGATTTGGACACCGGTCGGCTTTAGACCACTTTCCCCTATTTGTTAAATCGTGGGCATACAGGTAAAAGTGACTAAGCCAAAAAATTGTGGAAATGAGTTAAAATGACTAAGTACCGTATAAATGTAAGACACAGGTCTGTAAAAAAGTCTATGTTCTAATAACGGATTGAACATGTTTCATTATTCGAAAAAATTAATTAAAAATATTATAAAGCTGATTTTTCGCAAAATGCGAAACATTCAATTTGATTTATCTCGAAATTCTATTTTTTGACTAGGTCACTTTTACCTGTATGCCCACGAAATATTGATTTTAGTTTCTATAAAATATAAAATTATCCAAAATGGTAACGTTAAATTTCTACGAAACAGGTTTACAGCTGTCATCTCATCAACAAAATTCATAGTCTTTTTAATAATTTTAATTTAAAAATAAAAAATATTGCCATTTACTTAATTTTTTATTATTTTCTTGTTTTAAAATCTTCTTTATCTTACCCAACTACCATTTATTCAGAGCTTCCGTTTTAATTTTATTTCCAAAATCATTCAACAGTTTCTTAAATCACTAAATTCAAATAAATCACAATCAAATACTTTTTATTAAAAAAAATCAGTTATATTTCAAAAAATTATAATTTCAAATTAAATTTATAGGACTTACAAATTAAACATTGGCTACTTCGGGCATTTTTGGCAAAAAACCTTTATCATTCTTTATTCTTTACCAACCTTCAAAATATTTTAAATAAGCTATACAAATTTTACAAATTTACAAATTTCATACAAATTTTAAATCAAATCAACAAAAATTCAAGCTAATTTACAAAATAACTACAGAGGTGGTGAAATCATTTCGTAACACGACAATATATTTCATTTTTTTTTGTCACAACTTTATAACCTTATATTTATCTCAAAATATTTTTAGTCCGACTCTATCACGTAGTGGTAAACAAATGACTTAAATTGCTCTTTGCTATTAATTCTGTTTAATATTAGTTCTATGTATTTTACATACATTCTTACAAATATACCACATCCAATAAAAGATTTTCAAAAATTCCAACGATACAAAATTACAATTTCGATAAAGCATACAAAGGTCATCTGATTCAATCATTGACCTAAGAGGAAAGGGCAATTCCAAAATTTCCAGAGTAGTATACCAAAATAATATAGCACATGAAACACAAGCGTTTACGTTTCCTCCGTGGATTGGAAGAAATTAATATGTTCGAAATTAATACAAAATTCTCTATAATTGATAATTCCCATATTCCCATAACGAAAATATTAGAAGCAGATATACTGAAAGCAATTAGTTATCAAAAACTAAACAAACAGCTTGTATTTTCTTAAAATATCAAATTCGTTAGTTAAATAATGCGCTGTTCTGGTAAAACCTTGTAAACTGTATGTTGCGTACAATTTTTACAAATATTTGGAAGATAGGTCGCATCTGCTCATCTTAAAGAAAGAAAACTCTTCATTAGTTTTTTGAATTTTTAAATTAATCTTAAATTAATGTATGCTTTTTTAAGAATTTATTATTACTGCTTCACAGAAATATGACTTTACCAATAAAAAATTCGCCGTTACTGATCTAGCATACTTCTCTTAATACGTAGCCCAGTGTTCCCAAATGTCTCAAAATTGAGGATCCCTAAAATTAGACACTAGTATCATGGGAACCTTCAGATATAGTTCGTTACAAAAATAAAAATAACGCAACTAATTCATTATTTATATACAGGGTGTCCCCGTGACCGTGGAGAACCCTTGAGGTGGTGATAAAGGACACTTTTCTAAAGACACTTTTCTCAAATAAAATTTTTGTTTAAATCCTTTAAAGCAATTTTTTTAATTTCTGATTTTAAACGGCCATAGCTCCGATATTATTGATTTTTTAGCTTTATATTAGAACTTTGTTAAAGATCATTCGCTTATCTACAAATTTAGGTTAATAACCCCTTTTCGGCTAGAATTAACGGATTTTGAATTATAAATTAAATTAAGGAAAAAAATGTTAAAAAAATTCAGGTTTTATTTTTTTTACTTTTCTTGCAAACTCCGTATCTCTTAACCAAAGAGTCTTAGAAAAAACTTATAACCCAAACCGCATAGAAAATTTAACGGGCTACAACTTTGATGAAATAAATTTTTTTGGGAAACCAACCGTTTTCACAGAAATTCTGAAAATAAAGAACAAGGTGTAGATAAAAAAATAAAAACAAACTAATTAACAACAATAATAAATAAACAATATAAATTAACAAAGTAATTAACGATAAAATAATGCGTTTTATAACGATGTCGCTCAAACGTCAAACGTTTTGACATTAAAACAAATGCTATAAATCAAATTGAGATTTTTAGCAATTTTGTGAGTTTGTTTTTTTTTACCTATACCTTGTTTATTATTTTCAGAATTTCTGTGAGAACGGATGGTTTCCCAAAAAAATTTATTTGACCAAAGTTGTAGCCCGTTATATTCCTTATCTTGTGTGAACTTGGTATTGCTTACCACTTGGTTGTTATTTTGCAATTTCAGTGCAATCAAAATAAAAGCAGTGGTAACTTGTTCTTTGTATTTATACAAGTTTTTTTCCTTTTATGTCGTGGGTTTGCGGACCCCCACAAAACATGCCGCGGATCGCCGAAGGTTTGCGGACCACTATGTGGGAAACAGCAAATACTGTGGATAGGATAATACGTACAGCTTAGGCCCATTACAATAGAATTTTCGTAGCCCGAAATTTTTGCGCCATCTGTCTGATTGAGTTGGAACCTTCGAACTTTTGGTGTAATCAAATACTGTGTTATTTTTTAAAATTATATTTTTTACTAATATATAAATAGTTACATGAAATAAAACTGCGTATGTTAATTGTGAGAAATTTTTTTAAATTTATTTTTAGTTTTTGAATTATTTTTTTTACTTTTTACACTTTTAAACAATTTTGATTTATTGTCTTCATTCAATTTATTAACATAAGCTTTTATTAAAACATTAAAATATTTATCTAAAAATAAATTTTTACAAGAATCGCATACTATATTACAAATATTTTTCTTAATAAGATCACAATTTTTTAATTTTGTTTTTACATTACTCGCATTTTTTCTAAAAAGCTTTTAAAAGTCTGATTTATGTAATTAGATGCTGTTTTAGCAATTTACAGATCTTTGTTCTTTGGCATCCTGAAAAACGATTTCGAGTCTTTCTGTTGTTTGTAATTTCCGCATGAAAATATTGAACATGTAGAACCAATTCAGGACATGTTGATGAAAATTCACTCAAATATTCAATTCACGACACTGTTTCGAATTATATCTTGATTTATTTATTTTTGTATTATAACTTAATAATACAAAAGTTTTACTTTTATACTACTATAAGCAAACATAACCAAGATCACATTTACAAACATAAACAAACTTAAAATTAACTGTCAAACTGATTTAGTTCTAATTCAATTCGTTAGAGGCGCTCAAGTTCTGGGCTATAAATTTTTGTCGAAGCTGTACGTATTATCCTATCCATAGTATTTCGAAACAGTGACTTAAGCTCGCCTCACACGATGCTTGTTTTGTGCGGTGCGCAGTTGCCGTGCATGCTTTGCTGCATGTTTTCAGCGCTAACCAATGATAAAGCCGCATCGTGCGAGTACTACCGAGAAATGCCGAGTTTCAGTCGAGTTTAAATTGAAATGATGTAAACAAATAAGTTTATTAGGTTAAATAACATAATTTCTTTTAATATTAAAAATAATAAAATATTTTTATTATATTGGTTATTATTATTGCTTCTTGTTATTCTCTTTATTTTATCATTTTTTCGAAATTGTTGTTTCTTGGTTAACCATATTTGAAAGAGATTATCATTTTAAATTGGTAGTTCGATTTGTGTATAGTTGCAATTATATTGTTTTGTGTATTTTGCACAAAAATATGCAAAATGTATGTATTATAAACAAAATGTGTATTATAAACAGCTAATTCATTTTTCGTGTTCATTTTTTTCGTGGCGTTCATTTTTACAAACTTGAGACTGTCACTGTTACTGCGTGCGCATTGAAGCTTGAAACTATGCTTGCAAACCATTATGCGAACGATGAACTTCTTGGCAATATGGAGGTACCACGGGGTAACCGTTTATCTCCTTCAACTGATGTGGGCAGCGGGAGTTGGAATTTATTGTGGTATGGTTCTTAATTTTGAAGCGCTAGGCTTGATCGCGTTGGAAGCCATCATGCACAAAACAGAGATGTTTATATAAGAAGGCTAGATACCTAACTTCGGTTTTTAAAGTGAAGCCTCAATGTCACCTGGCAGCCATTTGTAGTGTTGGCATAACAAACCTATCCTGCAAACCAAAACAACGGCTAGTGTATTGTAGTTAATTTTATATATTTGATTATTAATAATTATTATTGTAACGTGATTAATAAATATCATGCCAACTTCGTGTACAGCTTTTGGTTGTTTAAATAGAGCCAAAGAAGGTGGTGAAGTGCAATTTTTTAGGTTAGTAAACTTTGTTTAGTTTAGTTTTATGTTAATTTTAATTAAATATTTTGTAGTTTTCCATTTAAAAATGACAAACTGTTAAAAAGATGGATTGTAGCAATGAGAAGAAAGAATTTTACCCCAACAAAATCTAGCAGAATATGTAGTGATCACTTCATAACAAGCGATTATTTGGTGAGGCCCGGAACATACATAAGACGGTTAACTGCCAATGCTATTCCTTCAGTGTTTAAAGGTTTTTCTAAACACTTACAAGTAAACCAAACTAACCGAAGAATTTTAAAAAAAGAATTGGACAACTCTGATTTACATGCAATAGTTAATTGTATAAATGATACTGCAGGACCTTCCGTAGAATCAAACGGTCAACAATTTATTGGTGAAGAAGAACCTGTTTTAGAACCCGATCAATCTTTGAGAAGGTTACAAACAATAGTTAATGGTATAAATGATGATCAAGGACCTTCCGTAGACTCAAACGGTCAACAATTTATTGGTAAAGAAGAACCCGTTTCAGAACCCGATCAAGTTTTGAAACTTTCGAACACAATAGATCAAGGAGTAAAACATAAAATAAAAATATTGCAACAGAAGGTTACTGATTTAAAAAATAAGGGTGGGCTCATTTGTGTTTCTGTCAATGTTTTTAAGATTATAAAAGCAACGGAGACAGAAATAATTATAATTACCAACAATTTGGTAAGGAACCAGCCGTTCCTTTAGAAGCGGGATCAAGGAGATTCTGATGCTTGCGCAAAATGCGTGCTAAGGGTGGAACTGAAAAGCAGCTTTGCTGATTGTTTTGCCCCTTCATCGACTCTGCTTTATGAAATGTATTTATTTTTTCTTTTTATTGCAAGTAAGAGTTGATGAATAAAGCTATTATTATTATTATTATTATTATTTAAAAAAATTGTTTGTAACTAATATTGAAGGTGTTATTTTAAATAAAATATGTAATTATTTTTGTGTCGAAAAAAATTATTTTTCAAATTTAGAATGTGACCATCGACTTCAGTTAATTAAGTCGATATGTAAGTATTACATTAAAATTCGTTTGCATAGTGTGGCGAAAACTTCTAACCAAAGTGTTAGTAAAAGACACCACCTAAATAAACTTGTATTGTTTTTAAATCAATAAAATGTTCCTAGTAAATTTTTTTATATTTTAGTCTGAATTTGTCTTTAATTCATAAAAACATTATTTAAAAAAAAAATATAATAATAATAAAATCTTAGCGGCGAAGTTTCAAGTAAGCAAAATTTATAAGCGCGCCTGCGCGCTCATTAGTTTGCCTACACTACAAATGGCCGCCGCTTAAACTTAATGCTTCACTTTTATCCTATGCCAGGTATACGAAGTAGGGTATCTAGCCTTCTTACATAAACATCTCTGGCACAAAACCCGTGTGAAGCCAGCCGTGCACAGGAGCCATCATGCTAGGTACCCTGCACAAAAACAAGCAAGGAAACCATCAGCAAAACAAGCATCGTGTGAGGCGAGCTTTAGCCAATAAGATTGCAGTATACAAGTCGATATGATATATTATATAAATTTGAAAACATATTTCATATCCTACGTACCTACTACACAAATTAAAACTTGACAGATTCTTAAACCTGCTCCTTTTATTGAAGAAATTTTTTCTACCGAATTTGTGAAGTATATGGACTTCCATCTTGTAAACCTTTTTAGGTTCTCCATATTTAAGTGTGCCATAGGGTCCTAATTTAGGCGCACTATTGTTTCTGGTGCACATTATTGTATCGTTGCTGGAATTCTATGTCATCGCTACTTTATGCAGATGACTTACAGTTATATCTAGCAATATCAAATATTGATGATTATCTCCATTATTTTAAATTACAAGAATCAATCAAATTTATTGAACATTTGTATATGATAAACAAATTAAAATTAAACTTTAACAAGTTGAAACAAGATGTTATGATCTTATTCTATATCATACTGTATAGCTCATATGAAATAAGTAAAGTAAACATCATCAACTTAAAAATAAATTTCAAGTAGATTATGTGGTATTTAGTATGCAATGTATTTTGTAGTATGTTATTGTATGTATATTTTACGGTTAAAGTTCTATCATTTTATCGTTCTGGTTAGTTTTTGTTAAATTTTAAAACAGCATTATTTATTCGAAGCTAATATAACTTTTGTTGCTTGTCTATAATGTGATCTACTCTATTTGTTTTTTAACCTTACACTACTACTTTAGATTCATATGCAGCAGTGTATTTTAGTTAAAAAAACTTGTCCCAATGTTAGCTGCAATGCTGCAAATATTAACATCGCAGCTAAGTTAACTATAAATGATAGTTAACATTAAAATGTTTATTGAATCAACAAAGTTTTTAATGTATTGACGTTCATACAACGTAAAACGGACGTGAATAATTACATGCAGCATAAATATCAGTGTATATACATTTCTACTGCAAACATAATGTTTATACAAACATTTATGTGCATATTGGGTTATATCAATTTTTAGTCGTTTTAAGGTATTATTTGATAAAAAATCGATAATCTTTTTATAATACAATAAACACCAAATTTTGTATATAATAAACAAACAAGACAAAAATAGCTTAATAAATAAAATTAATAAAATAAAAACAGGAGCATGGAAAATATATAGATGATATTAAATGTGTATTAGGTTATTCTCATACTCGCACATTATGTTTATTAATTACCATAAAGCATTTAAAAAGTAATTATTATTTATTAATGTAAAAATATCTTTAAAACATATTTTTAATGAAATTTATAATTAAATAATTCTAGCATTTTTTTAAGTTATTAATAATTTGTGAAATTAGTAATTTAAATAATAATTACTAAACAACTATACTAGGTGCATTAATCAGTAATTCAAACAAAACTTTTCATGAATATAGCTTGTATATAGATTAGTGTTAGATGCTTTTAATTTAAAAAAATCAACATCTAGTTTTCACAAAATTATTTGTATAAAAAGAAAATGAAAGGAACGAAGTGAAAAAGATAATGCTCTAAACATTGACGGTTTGAGCAACATTTACAGACTTATACCAATTTAAATAAAATTCTTTAAACGAATTGCAGTTGAACTTTTCCTATTTTCGATGAAAACTACAATAAATTAAGTTTTTTTTTAAGTCGTTATCATCCAGACTTTATAATATAATATACAAGAATAAAATAATGAAAAAAAAATAAATAAAATTTATCAATATAATACTTATTGGTCATATACGCAAACAATAATGATTTTTAATGCTTTTTTAATTAAAAACATTATAAATAATAAACATTAAACAAACAAAATAAAATAGAAAATTAAAAATTAAGTTTCCAATCCAAGAAATTTTTGTTACTTCTATTTGAAGAGGAAATGCAACCAATTCGGAAAACACAATGTCAGAACTCTCTAGCGGAAAAATCTTTGCACAAATAATATTCAGTATATCTCGAATTGCAACGAACAGTTTAATGATGCATAAAACTGATAAACGATCGAGGAATCTCAGAATAACTCGTTCAATCAACAAATTCCAAGGAAATACTGATAATAATTTTGTATATTTTCATTACCTGAATTATTTTAATTGTATTTTACAAGAATTTAAATAATTTAATTTTTTTTATTCTATAACCAAAAAGTCATGTACTGTAATTGAAATTTATTGCAAATTCTTGATTGATTACAAATACGTAATCTCGCGTATTCCATGAGTAAATTTGAATTAAAACTTCTAAAGGAATCAAAATTAATTATTTACCTCCACGGCGTCGTAAGCGAGTAATCTACAAATTAACCAAATTGTTTTGAAATCATTCAGATTTATATTCTACAGGTCCTTAGATTCAATAAAAATTTAATAAACATCTCTATAGTTTTCAACAACTTAATAAAATTTAACCTAACTTAGATGAATAGTTTTTTGTGCTGAAAGTGAACTACCGCCGTTTAAATTGATTTACTATCAAATGTAATTTAAGTCAAAATAATATCTAATATAATGAAAAACCAGTAGTGATGCAGTCTTTCAATCAAATCAAAGTAATAATAAAATACTAGTAAGATATTTGGTAACAACATTGGCTTAGTAGTCTTTTTGGCCCCACCGCAATTAATTTTACTAAAAACCTCAATATTTCAGATACTTTTTATAATAAACTAATCTTTAATCGCAAAAATAAATTTAATATTTTTATGTGATAGTAATTTGATTTGCTACGTTTTTAGTTAATCGTTGCTATCTAATGCTACATTCGTTTGCTGCCTCCAATTAGAAAACATTGAAGTGATACTGAGAAGTAAATTATTTACGTAACTTTACAAATTTTTATTAAGCATGCATAATATTCACCATTAAATTTTTTTTTAATTTTAACAGTACTTATAAAAACAATTTATTATTATAAAATTTTCAACAATTAAAATAAAAATAACAAATAATCTGTAGTGTATTGTTTTGTAGAACATTTTTGCATAAATATTATAACTTTTTTTAAGATATATTTATTCGAAATTGATATCTTATTGAAATACTGCCAGATCCAACATTTCTTCTTTTATCATAGTTAATTCCGTTCCTCTTGCATTGTTCTTAACGGAAGTATACAATTTTAATATACCTTCATTGGTAAGCACTAACAATTTTAAGGGACTAATTGATTTAAGCAGCAGACAACTGTTTAGATCAGCTTTTGGTAATTGAGCAGTATAATATGCTCTTTCTCCGCAAGAAAATATATAGTCCATCCAGTACGTTTTTATATCTTCTGTTATACGAAAAATGTGTATGGTTGTTTTATTACTACTACAAGCAAGATATCCAAGTTCCTTATTGAAACAAAGAGATGAAATACTAGCACTGAAGTTTCCTCTTTGAAATGTAAAGAGTGGTTGACCATTTACTGTGTATCGATAATATACCAAAATAACGGTACCAGATATTGGTGCCATAGCTATAAAATCTTCACTAGAGTCAAATGCTATTGCACCGACAGCTTCCCTATGAGCTCTTAGGGTTCGAGTCGAATATTTGTTATTTATGGTAAAGATTTTAATTATACCCGATATTGAATTATTTGGAACAGCAAAATATTTATTACCCAGCGCAAAAATACCATTCAGATTTGACGAAGTGGTTACTATATATGGTGTATCCATCCGAACTTGCAAAGTGTGAGCATAATGGTGATGCCGTTCTTTAGTTAAACTATATAAAAATACACTGATTTCTATACAAACCAAGAGCTTATCACGATTTGATCCAATTGATAATACTGGAGTTGAATAGCGGTTACTCCTGTAGATTATTTCTTCTTCTTGGGTATTTCTTAATTCTAAAAAATCTCCATCATTTTGCTTGATTACGGCAATTAAGAACTTTTCCAATAAGGGCTCAACCATTTTTACTTCTTCAGTTCGTTTATAAGTTTTTCTAAGCATTTCTTTAGTTTTAAGACCGTGTAAATTTAAATTATTATTCAACTCGTATATCTCAAACCCTAGATTGTTCCTGATAGATAAAAATCGTTCATGATGAAACTTAACTGTAAATTGTGAATCTTGGTTCATAATTGCTGACGAATAGTTTTTATAATGCACTACTACGTTAATTAGACACAAAGTTTAATAATATCAAATTATTGTATTAAATAAATCACTGGACAAGTTAGAAGTAATCGTATATATTTTACAGATAAAACACCCGATGGTATGTGACCAAAGTATGTATATTATTAGAAGTAATGCGCACATTGAGAGAAAAGGTCATTTAATCTAGCCTCAACGTGGTTATAGGCGGGAAATTATGAAAGTCACAAAACTTAATTTTTTTTACAATTAACGAAAAATAAACAGAAAAATTTTCAAAAATGTTTTCAAGAACTTAAAAATTATGTCAAGAATACATTAAGTTATTCGACTTTATAGCAAAACAAATTTTAGATCAAACCAAAATAGATTGAAGAACAAGGAACATAAACTCATTGAAATGCAATAGCCTGAAATATTACCGAAGTTACTTCGGATTTTCCATACGGATTGACTGGTTTCGAATCTCGCGTTAAAATTTTAGTATTAATTTTCCTACCTACTTCAAGACTATTTATTCTAAATTTTCTAAGAATAGAATTTATTTATTATGGTCTGCAAAATTAACAATTTTATTTTGAATTATTCATTTAAATGCGAAAATAAATCAAATTCTGTAAATTTATGTGAGTATAATTTTAATTTCAAAATCAAATTCTCAAATAAGAAAATTTACTAACTGGGTTCTAAAATTCTATTAAAATTTATTGAATAAAGGGTGGATTTTGAAACCCTTAAATAAACCATTTAACTTTTTTAAAGCCGATAAGAACTTCTTCGAGATTGGTAACAGATAATTTAGTTAAAAAGATTTTTAAGCTTGAAGTACGAAGTGATTTGAAATTTAAAGTTTGTGTTTACTTTTCATTTTAAAAAGTATTGTTTTTTGTGTCACCTGCCAATATCCGAAACGAAGCAAAAAATATTTTTTGCAGTAGAAGTTTTCCTAAAGAAAATATTTTTTTCAGTTATTGGTTCATGTATAAATTTATAACATCTGATTTTGCACTGGACACGATTTTGTTTCCAGATTACAGTATTTTTAAAAGGAAACTAGAATTCTATTTGAAATTTAAATTTAAAAATTATATCGCCAGCAAACATATATGTAACTCACAATTTGTAAGAATTTCTTCAGTGTTTATTACAGATAAAGTAACCCTAAAATTTTAAAATTGATGTTAATGCTACTTTGACGTTTAAATGGGGATAGTTTAAACAAGAAGTGGTTCATAAAAATTCATTTATTTAATAATTTTTAATAATTAGAATACATTTGGTAAAAAATGTGGTTGTAGGTTGTATGTTGCCATAACATTTTATGAACTAAAGCAAAAGTTTATTCAAACATTTTTAATTTTGGATCTTAGTACCGTTAGACATTAAGTTTTATTGCGAAGCAAAACAATTTAAAGACAACTTTCTTAAATTAAAAATATGAGAAAACTTTTTTTAGGTTAAATTCAAATACTTCATTTGTTTGAAATTTGACTATAGAAAAGTTTAAAAAGCTACAATACCATGTTATAACTTTCAAAATTTTCTTTAGAGATTAAAAATTATGTGCGTGTAAATTATAAAAACAATAATTCAGTTAACATTTTATAAATTTGTATTAAGCTTTTTAATCGGCAAGGTTTCAACTTTTAATCGTCAATTAGCGACCGGCAGGATTACTGCAAGTAAAAACGATCTAAATTATAAAAATGTGATTTTAATAACAAAGTTTTGACTGCATTAAAAAAGTTAACATTCAGACACAAACATTTTAATTTTAACGTGATTTTTAAAAATAAGCTCGAAAAATTAAAAATGTTTTAAATTAGAAACTCCATCATAATAAATTTTTTAGGAAATAATATAAGAAAAATAGCAAAATAAACACCACGCGACAAAATTGAATTTATTACTTACTCGATATATTCTTTCTCATTTAATATTTAAATTTATTTTGGAATGAAAAAAAAACAAGTCTGATACTATAACTTTCCAGATTTATATTTTTTCTAACGTAAACAGCTAGCACATTAACACAAATATTGATAAAAGATAATAAATCTTCACAATTGATTAAAGTATTTTTAAATGTTTTTAAATCGAATTAAAAATTAAAGCTGGCTGTATTTATAAATTAAATACGTGTTAAAGTTTGTGTTAAGTGAGTGAACATCGTTAAACAAGGTTTCGAACTTACCTGAAGGTTTGACTATAGGTGAATAATGGTGTTTAAAAGTTTTCAAACATTTGCTTAGTCATTTTGATTAGTTTACGTAAAGTCTCAATTTTAGTTATACGAATTCTTTCGGAAGTAAAAATAAACTATTTCACTTCAGCTAATAAAGTTTTTATTTGTATACACAGTTTATAAGTAATCAGATTTATTAGTTTTTACTTTTAGGTATATTAAATACCCACGTACCAAATTTTTGTTAAAACTTACGAAAAAGTTTAGGAAAGTATTACAAAAGGCTCCATAGTTGTTAATGTAAATTTAAAAGTTTTGATATTTGAAGAGTTTAGAAGAAGAAAAATATTTTTGTAGTACTAGCAGTAACTTTCGTATATCGAACTACAAGCTACTGTTTTCAATGAAAGTTGCGCGCCAACTGTTTGAGACTAAACTGAGCGCTTACAAATTTAGCAGGATTCGTATTTCCGCAGAATCTCTCAACAGGATGAAATTGTGGTGCAATGAACATGTCTGTAGAAGTTTCTCAAGTATCTAAAAACACAATTATTCTTACTTACTGAATAAATTAATTTTAAATTTAAGTGACGGTTTACTGTTGGATTGAAAGTAATGGCTTTTATTACAAAAGACAGTTTTTCACTAAAACGATAATAATTAAACTGTCATCGCAGTTAACTGCATTGTTTAATAAAACGAAAAATCCGGTTTTTTAAAAGTAAATTTTGCTGGACAAAAAGCGAAACTAAAGATGCTCAATTTATAATTACAAAATTTTGCTTGTTTACCACTTTAATATCTTTAAAAACTGTAATCAAATTGTAAATTTATTTTATTATTCTTAGATAAAAAAATTATTTTATTTTATGCTTGTTTTAGCAACAAAATATAAATATTTGGTTATCAAAAGCCTGGCCTAATTTAAACACAAATCAAAATAAATCTGCAATTCTACAGACTTATGGTGAGTTATTTATTGGCGGTTTTAAACCAATGAACAATAAATTTTAGAATATCATACTTATTTATTTAATTTGTTAATTGCATTCAATTGATTTTAGGAATTAAGTTTCTATCTAGTGCACCAAAGAATAACTAAAGCTGTCCCAATTAGTAGAAAAATTATTAAATTCCCTTAGGACGTCAGTTAATACTTTATTGAGGTTAATACATAATTAAGAAAATTTTCCAGACCCTGTTTCCTAAATATTGACGCAATTTACATTAAAGCACCACAGTAAGGATATCACCAACAGACTAACAAAATATTAGAGTTCAGTTTAAGAACTACTGAAACTCAAGGTTTTCCATCTGTTCTGTTCTGCGTTCACTATAAGTTTATGTTAGTATGGAATCCATACTTAATGTACATATGACTAGATTGGAAAAAGTTCAAAAAAGTTTGTAAGCTGCAAATAAAATACTTTTTGTCATAAGCATGATAAATATAACAATTTTTGTAAAATTTAATAACGGAAATTAGGAATGGATTTATTCTTTCATTGATGAATAAAATTCATTGATAGCACCACCATTTTATAAAAATAAACGTTGAATCGTGTGATAATATTGGAAAACCTACATATCACTACTGAAATAGACTACCGTAAAACGTAGTGAATTTATAACATATTTTGAAGTTTTTGTAGTATGCAGACGTTTGTTTTTTTAAAATTTATTTAGTGCTTTAGTTACTAAATTATAAGATTGATTATACTATAATAACATGCTATTAACATCTTTTTTTGTAAGTTTAAGTTGGGTTTTATAATTTATTGATTAGGTAAATATCCATTTCATATCGGTGGATGCAATATTCAAGTATTCATTTATTCAATATATTGTGATAATTTCTCTAATAATTTTAAATTATGATGAACACAATGCTATCGCACGTTTAGTTGCCATAGTGTATTAAAAACAACTGAAGTTTCCTAATTTAATTATGCAACTGTTGGTTACTTGTAATTTGTGAATATTACAAGGGATTATTTACGTATACTTGTAGCTACGTGTTATTTTTGTTGACTTTAATCTTATGTTCTTATGAAACATTTATTTGCTCTTATTTTTAGTTTGACTTAAGATTTGTCTTCATTTTACGATAAATAAGATTAACTGTATTGATTGTAATAAACAAAAAATCAATATGTTTATAAAATTGTGCATTTTTTTGTGTAGTGGTGCATTATTATTACTAACAGTGTAATTTCCATTTAACGAAAGATTTACATTAAATTTAATGAAGTTAAAGCTTCGGGCTCCTGTCTGATGTAATAAAGGCTCCATTATTATAAATATCGGGATTTAACGTTTTCTCGTAAAAAATTTTTGTAAATCTTTGACTATTCCATAAAAATAAGCCTATATTTGAAAAAATGTTGAAAGAATATAATCCTGCAAATATTATCCTCCTTTTAAAATTTTAGGTCTCTCTTACTTATATTATAGATTTATATAACAAACAAAGAAAGTTACCGTGGGTTGCCCTGATCTTGTAGTCTACGATTGAGATCATTGTCAGCAGCGTTTAGGCAGCTTTTTAGCTTTTAACTGAAGTTTCTAAATTTTCTTAGCAAATTAACATGTTCTTTAATTTCAATTGGTTGATGAAATAGCATGAAATGAAATACCAGGGGGTGGTTTAAACAAATTGAAGGTTATGAATTCAATTTATTTATGTATAAATGCATTTGTATTTGTACCGATTAAAATATTACTTTACAATAATAATAATTATACTTTTTTGATTGTCCACAACGTTATATGTTCTGCTGATTGACAAATTTTGAAAAATTTTATTACCTTGAAATTACTTTAAAATTACCTCAATAGTAATCTATCTAATTATCTTAATCTCAATCTAAATTAAAAAATTTTTAACTTGAACAAGTTATTTTCAGCGATGTTATCGCTTTCATCAGAATTTATTTATTAACTTTTTAATTTGTTGCTGGTTTTGAATAATGCAAGAAATATTTTGTTCATATTACTATGGTGTAAATTCAAAAAAAAATTCCGCATTTTTCGCAATGTCAGTATTATCTTTCCATCGAATATGGGTATAAGTGTACGCAAACATACATTAGTTTAATGAACATTTTAAGCCGATTCTCACTTTTCAAAAATAAGTAAGTTATACATTCTGATTAAGTACTAAGTCGTAATTAAATTCACTTCCTTATGATAAAATAACTATAAGTCATGATTAAAAATATATCTTTTTCAGAAGTTAGAAGCAAAATATATTATTTTGTAAAATTTTTATTACAAATTATAAATTACTTTAATTGCTGAAAGTTTTTTAATTTAATTTTAAATTTTGTAGAAAGTAAATAGTGATTGATGCAATAAGCATCTTTAAGAATAAAAACATAAGAAAATTGCTGCTAAAATTATTTTGTTAAATTTAAACAAAGCTTATCTTAGTCCTTATTTTAAAAGAAGTTATCGATTGCTATCATAAAGAAAGCTTATCTGTAAGTTTCAAGTTAAAAATCCACCACATCCGTAGACCCTTAAGGTTGGTTGCTGTAATAGTGCAAGCATTTCCTACAATGGCAAGAGCGGAGCGTGGAAATGGTTTACTTAAAAATATGCATTTTTCTTACTATTATTACGGTAAGATATATTAAGATCTTATTTGTTCAAATTTTTCAAGCAAAAAGAATACGAAACTTTTTTAGTATTTAAAGATTAAGTAGGTAATTCGTTAGAAAAAATGCATATATAATTTACTAGCCTAGACTTATCAAATTTATGAAATTATTTATTCACTGCTTTGTTTCAAATTTTAATAGTGACGTTGAAGTGTACTGAAAGATAACAAGTCTATATTTATTCAAATTCAGTCGCAAAATACAATTGGAAGATATCACCATGTTGGATTATTAATAATGAATTTTGAAGAAATAACATTTTCTTTCCCATAAATTACTACATACAGCGAATCTTGATTGAAATTTAATACCTTTTAGAGTCAATAATTACGCAATCACTAATTGGAACTTGCCTATATAGATAAATTTCAACTCAATATAATATGTTCATGGAAACCGATATTATCTTAAGCTGTAAATTTTGCAGCCTACAATAATTAAACTAATACAGAACCTAAAAAGTACCAAATAAAATTATCGATATCAAAGACATCAGTATCATAGTGCCTGGAAATTACTGAAATTATAGTATAGTAATTAATTTTCTTGCGAAAGCAACAGTTGCTTTGAAGTTAATTATTTTCACTCTGTAGTGCATTTGCAGTTAAGTAATTTATGCATTAACACATGCAATACTTGCTAACGTTTCTGGCAGTTTTATTGTCTCCATATTCAATTTCTGCTTGAATTGCAAATTACATAAAGTTTTCTCCGTACGCTTTCGAAATATTTTAAAAGGAATTTGAGAGACACATAGATAATTTCAATATTTTTTGTTATTTGAACTGTTGATGCTCACATATAAAGATTTACTTCAGCCATTATTTTATTTCTCTTTGAGTTTTTCCAAAGACACACCCAGGGGTTTCGAAATTCAGAAGCAACAATATTCAAACAAAATAAAGTCTAACGTAAATATTCTACAAAAAATTATAAATAGTATATTGTAACATAAGCAGATTTTACGAGCTTCAAAATTGTAACGAATCATAAGTAATGTACCGAGTAGTAAAACATTATTTACACGCATCGATATATGACATAGTATTTTTCTTAATATCATTATGAACACATAAAAGTTTTTAATAGCTTCAAAAAGTATACCTGTACATAGTAAAGGATACGATTTTGATTTTGATCCTAAATTTAGTAGTAGGAAAAATATAATTTTAAAACGAATATCGCAATATAAAAAGAAATTATAAAATTATAGTTGAAGAATAGGTCATTGTAAGCTATAAAGCTTTGTGTTACCAGATCCTTTATACTCTTTAATCACCGCATCAGGTATGATAGCTCTTTCAATTTTGCTGTATTTAAGTGTCCCTCTAATTTTACCGTCGATTATTAAATTCCTTCTGGATTTTTAACGTGTTTATTGCAATTTTAATATCCTTTCAAATGAAATTTAAAACTTTGCAAAATTCAAAAATAGCGAAAATTACAAAGCTTAAAAGAATAGTATTTCTTTTTTACGGAGTTTTTTGAAGATAAACTAATGATTTTATTCACAAAGAGTTCCACAACTCTAATTTTAGTTTTATTATCTGCGGGTACTAATAAATAACTATTCAGATTATGTATGATTCAATAAAATAAATTAATTTTCAAGAAATTATTACTTTATTCTTTCAAATTCAAGAATTACCATTATAATTTACAATAACTAAAAAAATCATTTATAGCAGATAATTATGTATGTTTTTCTTATTAATAGAAGTTGAGAAATTTTATTTAAATAAAACTGAATAATAAAATTAAAAAAGTCTTTAAAGATGTTTTCAATGTTAATTTTACAATTATACATATTTAAAAACACAATTTATCACAATATCACGAATAAATATATATTTATTTAAAAATATCCGCGTCAATTAATCCGCATAAATAAATTAATAGATATTACAAAGCTATTAATTAAATTTATATGTTATTTATGTGAGTCCAGTTGTATAAAATTATGCTAGCTGCAATTTTATAAGAAAAAAATCAATATTACGGCAGTTGACTGAATTTATATTTAAACGTGGGATAAACATTTAATATTTTTACCTATCTTAATAAAACGGCCATAAAGCCAATTAGTCAAATTTATAGCAGTAAGTTTTGTAGGTCAATGGTAACTTTAAAAAAAAGTATATAAATTTTTATTTATTTTATTTTGCAGTTACTACTGCTCGGAGATACGTTAACATTAATTACTTAGGTTAATTAGAGCCATCGTAGGGAAGGGTGGGTAAAGTGACAGTTAATATTGCAAGATTATCACAACTTGAAATACATACCGAAAAAATCCGAATTTGTGTCATCTAGTTCACTTGCTACTATTGAATTTTAAAATTCAAAAACAATGTAGATGCAGCTATTTTCACTAATCGCAATAAATATTATTCTTTAAAAAAAATATTTCGCTTTGCGCGTATTAGTGCGTGCGTGGAAACTAAAATAAGGTAATAACCTAATAACTATAAAATAAACACATTTTTAAATTAATATGCAGAATGAAAATTATTACAAAAATAGTTCTGCAGGTTTCAGTTTTTTAAATTGTGTGTGGCAATCGAACGTTGTAAATTTTCCTTGCTGCACTTAATTCAAGTCCATCCCTGTAGTCTCTTTCACATTGAAATGGAACTCAGTTCTTCCCAATTTTTTACTTTAAAAAGCCGAGAAAATTGTTATTTACTTATAGTTTCGACTTCTAGGTAGGTACTTATAGTTTCGATTTGTTAAGATTTTTGTACTAAAAATTGTTATAGGAAAATGATTATAAATTGCATTTCCGTTTAACTTTTATACTCATTCGAACAATTTAATTTATTACAAAGCAAGTGAGTTATCAAACTTTTATGGTGAATTTAATCAATATTTTGATATATAAATGAAATTTATTTAAATTTATACTTTTTAAATTTTTGCATAAGTACTTACTTTAAATAAAATCAAAGAACAAAGGAACTGCATTGTAGTATACAAATTTAAAATTTTATTTTTATCCTCTTCGTTGAATGATAATCTTTCATGGATTTATTTACAAAATCTTTGAAACCATAAATAAATTATTCTTTCTAAAAAAAATTTTTGGTTAAAAGTAGTTTAAAACCAGTTTTAGCTTAAGGAACTTCTATTTCTTGGGGGGGTTAAATAATAATTTTGATTTACTTACAATGTTTGTGTAAAATCGATGTAAATCGACAAAGCGTTGTGTGGGTTTCAATGAGCATCTATTTCCGTCGTTTAAGCTGTAGCCGCACAGTAGTTCAGTTTCAACTTTTAGGAAACAAAAAATCTACAAATCTCTAAAAATATTCGTTTGAAAATCTTAAAAATAATGAAAAAAATCTAAGTGAGATTACAACAAATTTATTTTTGATGAAATTATACTTTATTTTTAGTAATGTACTGCAAAATGTACATTACTTGTGATATTACTGCGACAATACGATTTTATCACATTCTCACGATATAACAATTAATTTCAAATTATGCCCTATTGCCAACACTTGCATTGGCGTTGTTGTTTAATCAAGTTTACAAACATGTCTGACAATAAGGTGTTGCATTGCATTGATTGTGTTTGGGTATTATAATTTATTTAAATTTGATTTACAATCGATACTGCTCGTAATATATATTTGGTAAACAACAAGCTTAAAACATTTGATAAAACTTTTTAAGATGCCCTGAAATCGACATTATAAAAATACAATCTACTAACGAATTAATATATTGCAATGGTAATTTTCTTATCTGTTCTTTTTAAATTTTTTATTTTAAGTTTATATTTGCTGCTTGTAAACAGCTACTTTTTATTTTTTTATTTAAAATTACTAATGACAAAAAATTTCAAATTTATTATAAATAAAGATTTTGTGCAGTTCTTAAAAATAACTTAAATAATTTTAAATAATATTTTATGAATATGAAAAAGCTAGTAGATTTACATCAGGATACACCCATGTGTTTAAAAGCATTATTATGAAATAAATTCGCAAATCAAATATATTATAAATGAAAAACCATCTGAAGTCTATTCAATTAAAATAATTTTTTTAAGAGCTGAACTGAAATAATTATGCTATTTTCGAGAGAATTTTTAATAAGTCAGTGGCTTATTGACTTCAAGTTCTATTATTTTTTATATTTGTTGTTTTTTGAGAATTTTATAATAATTTCATTATGTGAATTATTTATTGTATTACTTATTATTCAAATTCATTCCAATCACTTCTTAAAATTTTTTTAACAAATTATAAATATAAACTTTCCTTAAAATGAATATTGTTACTACTACAGTGCTCGTATTATATATTATGCAAAACCCCAAAGACCACGAATCTGCAAAATCTATAGTATAAGATAGAATAAACATTGCCACTTGCATTACCAATGTATTGTTAGAAAGTGTGCTGCAGAAACAAACAAACAAAAGCGTTTACTTCGAACATACAATAAACCATCGCATTTTATAATTTATTTTAAATTGTTGGAAGTAGTTTTCGCAGTCACATTTTTTATTTATTTTTATTAGCTTCTGTAATTTTTTTTCGAACTAGTCAACTACTGTCTTTTAATATAATACTATATTGTAATGAAATTTTATTTTATTTTCAGAACCTTTTATGAAAAAACCTCGGCAAACTTTACCAATCGAGACGATCTCGTCAGGAGAGTGGATTCCAATTTTATTTCTTAATGCAGGTGAAATAATCAAAATTTCAAAAAAATAAAAGTTTTGTTTAATTTTCAAAATCATAAATGGCAATAAACAACAAAATACTTTGTAGCAGACAAATTTCTGCCAGGTGTTGTGTCTTAATGTTTACGTGTGTAAATATGTCTACAATTTATAAAATTTTAATTATTTTAATGTCTTTTTGTAGTTTAATTGTTAATTTAATACCCGCGCAAAGTTTAATTGTACAAAATTTTATGATTCTTACTCATAGCTGCTTGTAGCGAAAATCTTCTTTCTTCTTCAGCTCCCAAATGTCGGCTTCTCTTCTCGTATCGTGGACCACAAATCCTTCTCAATTCAAACAAAAGGCGTCAATGACGTAAGACGCTGGACCAGTCTACGATTGTCATCGTCACAATTAATAATCAAACTCAAAAAAATGCGCCAATGGCATAGAACGCTTGACACTTTCCACGATGGTCGACACAAATCAAAAATATTCAAAAAGACGTTGATGGTGTAGAACGCTGGGCCACTCTCTACGATGGTCGTCGTCACAAATCAAAAATTTCTCAAAAAGGCGCCGATGGCGTAGAACGCTTGACCACTCTCTACAATGGTCGTCGACACACCACACCAAAATTTTCCAATCTTTCCGCCTTTTCGAAACTTGCGCATTTTCAAATTTACAATTTGCAATTTCACTTTGTTTTTAAACTCGCGTACTTTTTTAAATTTTTCTAATATTATACAAATTTTTAACAAATTTTTGTGTTTTAAGTGTTCCTGTTTCAGTTATTTTATAAATTTCACCTGTTTGTTATGTATTTTGCTGTTGTCTCTAAATTTTTGGTATTATTGCTTAATTTCAGTTTACTTTTGTATTAAGTTTATCCACCCCTAAAGATTTCCAAGGTTTTATTAAAAGTTAAGGGCATTATTTTTACTTTCCGACCCGCAGCAGTTGACTATAAATGAGCAAAAGCAAACAAATTTTTAAAATTTTATGTTGTTACACGACAATATGTAATTTAAAAATTTTTTTTTAATATGTAATTTAATTAATTACACAAAGTAATGTAACTTGCTTGTGTACATTGTGAAGTGAACTTGTGTGGGGTTGATTATCAAATAAAACACGTCAATATATAAAGCACGTTAATATTGTTACACATAGCTTGCTTTTTGTTTTTACATTATTTAAAATATTTTGCACTTGCTTTTTTATTTGACACAATATACACTTTTAAATGTTATAGAATAACAACAATAGTTAATTAAAACTATTATTAAAAAATTCTATAAATTATTTAATTAACTTATCTTTTATAAAAACAAATGTCGAGAAAGATTCAAATTAACATGTCATTCCTAAATAAACTAAAAGTTAACTATATTTATGTAAATTAAATTAAATAAAACTTCAAATGCAGGTATAATTCTTTTTATATTCAGTAATGGTTAATAACATTCGCAGTATTCAAATTTTAAAATAATTTTAAAGATTAAATAATTCAAGGATATTTTCATAAAATAAAAGTCATAACAAGATCAACTAGGTAATATGAGGTACTCGTAATATAAATACACCAGGTAAACATAACTCGATTATAAATGTTCGCAGCCAGTACATTGCATTATATGTTAGGATGTTGATAACTTCGAAATTCCTATTGTATAAATGAATAGGGCACTCAAAAGATATGCTGTACGCTGTACTGTCTGGTTATCTGTCCTGCAGTTTGTGTTGTCAGTAAATCCACTTATACATATAGTGCTTGTATCTTCTGTTTATTTCTATTTTACCGAGCCAGTTATAAAGTTTTGTGGAAACTTAAAACATTTTAGTTCTAAAAAGTGCATTATTTATCTATTACGTCTAAGAATACTTTTTAAATTATTTTAAATTGAGGATGCTGCATATTATATCCTTTGTAAAACTTGGGTTCAGTAAAGGTGCGGTGAGCAGTGTTACCTGAAGTTAAGAGCTTATAAAAGCAACTAATTAACATCAGCTTTTTATATGCGTGTATATAAAATACATACAATGTACCCAAATTAAAAACTTTCTAATAATATTGTGGTAGTTTATGGCGTGAATTACAAATATAAACATTCAAATTAATTTATGGATCATTTAAAAATTCGGTTATTAAATGCCTAAAAAAATAGTAACAAATTGAAAGCAAAAATTGGCTATTTACATAAGGTTAGTTCTGCTCATGGCGTGTTTTTTTCATACAAGTAGTTTTGAGCATAAACTGCACTTAAAATGTAATTACCTTAAATTTATTTACTGCAATTTAAAGTAAATTTACTGCATGACGTTAGCAACTGCACGGTCAACAGTCAACTGAGACCAGCTCCGCCCAGTAAAACACACTGCAGTACATATATATTTTCGTAAAGCTCACGCACCGTTAACAGAATGAGCTATCTACAAACTTTCTGTACAAAAAATACAAACTTTAAAATCAAGTATTTCTTTAATTGTTCGATATTTGAAGATATTTGAAGAAAATTCTGGAACAATTTCACTTATATTTATAATTTCTTCTGGGGCACTTTGGCATCTTGACCACAAGCCTTCTTCATATATAGTATGGATAAATTTCTGACGATTTCGATATAAATAAACCACGTCTCTATTATCAATTAAGCATTTAGCTGCGATTTACACCAATTTATTACATAATATGTAATATTTTTGACTTACTGTAATAAAGTAGGTAAATTCTACATTTTACATATATTTATTATTTTAGTGTAATTTAAAAATAATAAGTACAAAGCTAACTTATAAAATATGCAAATAACAAATCATAATTATATTATTAAATTTATGGCAAGTTTAAATTACTGTTAAATTGAAAATTAACATCAAAATTTACTTGTCTTATAAGAACGAAAACTATTTAATTGAATGATTATTATAGTTTGTTACTCAGTGTTAAGATTATGTAAAAGATTGAAAAGATAAGCAATTAAATTCAATTTAAAAACATATTCACGGAAGGGTGACAATATTTGCTCGTAATAGCTGGAAATGCACATCATCTGTGCATCAATTGATATTGTGCATCAAAATCAATTGATATGGAAGGTGAATTTGCAGCATGTCATACCAAGGAAATTAACACTATAATTTTAGGAATGTACCGATCACCGTCAGGAAACCTAGGCAAGTTTGTGGAACTATTAGAAGGTATTATGCAAGAAATAAGTCAAATGTATAAACCAACAACCAACTTATTACTGACGGGAGATTTCAATGTCAACTTTCATGATCCATCAAATGAAAAGCTAACTATGCAGCTATTTATGAAATCATTTAATCTGAAGAAACCGATAAGCAAAGCAACACGAACAACATCATAGACTTACATTGACAACATCGATTACATAGCAACCGATTTGGTTAAGATTGATTTATCTGATCGTAAAGCACTGCATATCGAATGGCGAATTGACAAGCAAATATCTAAGAATGACAAAATTAATAAAAGAAAATTATCTCCAAAGTTGCAGAAAAAATTTAGAAAGGCGGTTGAAGGCACGAAGTGAGATCCTATATACAATGAATCTAATCTGAAAACAAAATTTGAACTATTTAACAAAATCATACAAAAACAGGCTCAGTTGATATTTCCTGTAAAACATACCAGAAACATAATAAAAAAAATAAACTCACAAAAGAACTCTTTATGAAAAATCAAATACAAACACTCCATAAACACAACAAACACATCCGCACAAACGATAAACAAAAATATCATGAGTTAAGAAAATTATTTAATAAGAAATTGAAAGAGAACAAAAACGAATAAATTGCAACATAATATACTTCTCAATCAGATAATAAGCAAAAAACTACATGGATGATTATAAATAGGGAAAACGGTAACCATAGAAAAATTCTTCTAACAATACAGTAATTAGTGCAAACGACTTTGGCAGCCATTTCATAAACGCAACGCATGATCTGTACAGGAGAATTCCACAGAAGACCATGAGGCCTTCGCAGTATTTGGATTCAACTGGAGAAAGCTTGAAAAACACAGTGTTTCTAGCATCTACAGATAAAATCGAAATAGAAGGCATCATCAAAAAAATGAAGAATACGCCCATATACGATATTGAGGTGACCCGAACTATACAAATTTATTATATTTTCTCATTTTCAAAATTCTTCTTTGCTCGGATTCATCCATTTTATATAGCTATGAGCTATTGTAGTTGAAGTTAAAATTTGTCAATTAAAAATTAAAATGCTTAAGAAATTCTTCTTGGATTCATTCATTTTATATAGCTATGAGCTCTTGTAGTTGAAGTTAAAATTTGTCAATTAAAAATTAAAATGCTTAACTTTTCTTTGTAATCTGTGGCCTTGCAAGCGCACATAGGTTTCACATCTGCCAACGCCTGGACAAACAAATTTGCTGCAGGGTAATTTTTAATGCATCGACTAAATTTTCACTAAATTCTTCCAAATTTCCAAATTCTTTCTTTTCATGTTCTAAACACCCACTTCACAATTAAAACAAACAAAAACAACTTTTATTCATTTTATTAACAATCAAAATTAAGAATTATTAGTGCGGGTCGTCTATTCAACGCGAAGGCGTCAGCCCAAGACTGTCTTTTTAAGCCCCACTCTTTTTACTTTATTTTCCGTTCTCCCCACCTTATTGACATAGCAAATTTTTAACTATTTTATACAATATGATACAAATAAATACTAAACAAATTTAAACTTTTAAATAATTTACAAAATAAATAAATTAATGTTTTCGAAACACGACAATATATATGGTTTAAATGCTAAGATGGTAAAATTAATACAAAATAAAATATCAGTTGTGCACGCACATATTATCAATAAATGCATAACTGAGAGAATCTTTCCAAAAACACTTAAAGAGATCCAAAGTATTTCCAATTTTCTAAAAATAAGATAGAGAGAACAGAAACGACTATCAACTTACATATATCGATGCTACCTATTATAATGTCCAAAATATTCGAAAAAGTATTATAAGATAGACTTGAAAAATTTCTACGTAAGCATAAAAGTTTTTCGGACAAATAATTTGAGTACCAACAGGGAAAAAGCACAGATGATGCGATAATGACTCTCACATCACAATATACACAACATGCTAGAAAAAAATGCCAAACAGTGTTTTGTGGTTTATCAAAAGCATTTGACATGATAAACCACGGAACATTTAAAAAAAAATTAAACGTTATGAAATCAGAGGAACGGCATACAAAATAATAAAATCTTATCTCGATACCAGAAAACAAATTAGTATTCTGGAATCAGGAGTACAGTAAGGAAGTGGAGACTACCTGTGGAGTGCCTCAGAGAAGTATTTTGGGTCCATTCTTCTTTGTTCTGTTTATAAATGACCTCCAACTAAACATAGAAAGTGAAATAGTTTTGTATGCAGACGATACCTCTTACATGATGTAAAAAGACGAAATCGTACAGAAAGGGCTGCGCAGACTAATAGAATGGTTCTCATCCAACAAGTTACTATTAAACCCTAACAAAACACAGCAACTAAATTTTACAACAAATAGAAGAACCGAGCAGGAGTAGAGGAGCTTCACAAAATACATAGGCCGGATCCTGGATACTTTATTAATCTGGAACAACCACATATTCTATCTAATTAAGACATTGGGGAACGCTGCAATACAGGGGATAAAGAAAACGGCCGGAGAGGAAGCAGCAAGAATTGTATACTTTTTTATGTTTCACGCTAGAACGGTGTACGGTCTTTTCATATGGAGCAATATGCACAAGTCAACAGGGTGTTCACCATACAAGAACAAACTGTCACCAGAGGTGAAAGACCTTACATTGCCCGGGTTCAAAAGAAAATTAAAAATATGTTAATAGAAAGTGCGCTATACAGAGTCGAAGATTTTCTTGAAGGATGAAATGGCACTCTAGCGTTGAGATGAAAACCGGCATACGCTGATCTCCACCACTTGCTCCTAGTCAGATTGTAGATTTTTAAAATTTTCTTTGCTTATGTGCAATAAAGATTTTTATAAAAGATTTTTATTTTGATAAAAATTTTTAAAATACACTTAACAAAATGTTAAAATAATAAAATTTTAACTATTAATTAAATAATACATACTACGAAGAAACCATAATATTTAACGAAACCAAAATGACAAAAATTCACATTTAACAGGGTTAAACTTAGAATATTTAAATAAACAAGAAAATAGAATTTTGAAAAAATTACGCTATAGAAGTGGTAAAAATTACTTAAAAATAAAAAGCAAAATACAAAAAAACCTGTAACATAATATAAAGGCCCCTATTTCACGATTATTATCGATCCTCAGTCATGTTTAACAGTAAAAATAACAAGTGAGAGCAAATATACCAAACAAAATTGAAAAAATTTAAAATTTAAAAAATCAAGAAATTAACCAAACTTTAAAATAAATATTCCGCTTACCAAATGACCAAACTAGAAGAGTTCACGTGTCTAAATAAAATTTTAGGTTAAAAAAAGATTATGAATTCTAAATCCCATACAATGGGGTTGAAGTAGAGACATACAATGCCATCTATCACTTCGAAAGTAAATTTGAAAAGAGTTTTCAAATTTTACCACGTTTTGTACCTAAAGCACGTTTACTGTATTTTAACATCACATGCTACTAAATACCACAAAAATACTTAAAAATTTTAAACTTTCTTTAAGTTATTTTTTACTTCAATTTTTGATTTAACATGAAAACAATTTAATCTTACCATAAATATTATCACATGTTAATAACTAAAAACATAGTATTAATAATTATATTAGAGGAATTCACATTCTAGCCTGCCGGTACTATATCCTTGATGTACAAATGCATGCACTGTTTTGCGTTATTAAATTTACTACTTGGGTGTAAATAAATTTGTTAAACCTACAATACTTAACACGAAATCTTGTTGATTTAGAGAAAATTTTTCATCGATTCTCAACAACCCAGTTTATTACGTGTTTGTGCTTGCAAGAACATGTATATGTTTCATAAGTGGTAGAGATGTAATTTCATTACCATTGCTTTGAAAACAGAACCTTCTAATCTCTTTCAAAAACACTCAAGACAAAATTTCAATTTTAAGGAAACATCTAACTCTGAGAAACTCGCCGAATAGTATATGTATAGCTGTTACCCTTCAGTTGAATGCTAGAATTAACCTAAATTGTTTTACTGTATAGTTTGATGCTTTTTGAGTTAATAAATTAAATTGAAACACAAAGTAATTCTAGTTATGTTGTAGTTATCCTAAGCTAGCTATAATTGGCAAAGATTACCTACCTATAATATGAATAGTAATTTGAGCAATAATGTATTTAATATTTCGTTAAAAATTTTAAAATACTAAAAGGTGGTTTTCATTATGCGCCCTATCAAAATTAAAAATAAATTACTAAATTTTTGTGCGGTGGCTCGAATACCAACAGGTAATTATGTCCTACCTATGTTTACTGCAAGAGACAGATATCAACCGACAAGTTTCTGCCTTGCGGGTTGATGGTGGTGTGGTTTGTTATGTTGGGAATACAGCTGATCACGGAAGATTAAAATTTAAAAATAAACTAAATCGGAAAATTTTTTATATACTTAGATACTTATATACTTATATTTACTTGTACTTTTATACAATAAATAATTTGTATGTTTATTATATGTAAAAATCCTTTATGCAATTTTAGTTTGCACTTAAAATAGTTTTTAGAATAACTTTAATTATGAAAATAAGAAAAGAAAATTTTAAAACTACACAACTTATGTATTATACACAAAATTTGAGTATATTGCTCAAGTTTTCGTCATCTCATAAAATACTTAACGTCGGAGTTTCTAACGCGCTCAGTACACTTATACAAGCAACGATTGTTTGATTAGTAATTCCAACAAAGAATATCCTGCCTTTATTAGTTTTTTTTGGCTTCAGATTAGTATTCATTAAAAATGCATTACCCTTTGTACATTATTTTTTGAATTTTATTACAACGCAGTCAATTTCTTGAAATTGCTCCAGCTTTTCTTACTTTACGCCAACAAATTTGATTTCCTCTTTTGTTCTTACAAAAATATATCATACAAGAAGCAGATTGTTTTTTCTAAAAATGTTGGAGCCAGTGGCGTAACCTAGATAACTTGAACTTATTGGCCAACGACTTGATTTATTTTTGAAAATCATTATGAATGCCATTTTTATATTACGATTCTTGCAATGACTGTCCAGTTTGTAAAATACTTATACAAAGCAAGTTAATTAAAAACTTGAAAAATTTTGTTAATTGGCATTTATTTACAAAAATAAATTACCTAATAAAAATTACAAATGCACATCTGCTTTATGTTAATAGGGCGGGACAGTAATCTCAAACTCAGAAGAGAAACAAAGCTTTTCAAATTTGTATAAGTTATTTGTTTATCGATAAAATCGTTCAAAATAAACATGGCCAAAATACATTACGTATTTCAATTCATTTATGATGGCTATATATTTTTAATTATTTTATTTCTATTTTTTAAGTTTTTTAATATCTAATCTAGTTCCAATAAAAATTTTAATGACGATTTAATAGATTTTTGACAAGTTAAGTTGTTTTCCAAAATTAGAACAAATCTTTTGACAAAATTCTAGTAAATCCGTTTTCTTAAATTTTGGGTATCAATTGGACGAACAACTGATCACATAAAAATAATTATTATTTTCCAGAAAAAAACAATTGGTAGTTTTATATCTGAAATAAAAAAGATACAAAAAAATACAATTATTATTAACTGGCGTAATACTTGCAGTTACGCCACTGATTGGAACCCTTTAAAAACGTGAGTTAGAAAACAGTTTTATTTTTATAAATTTGTAGAGATATTTTCTTTGGTTTCTACGCAAAGCACACTAAATTTAGATCACTATAAGTATGTCCTCTACAGCAGCTTTCTTTGCTTAGAGACCCAGGTGTAATCTTTTCAGTCATGTTTTTTATTTTGTTATTTTCATAAAAAATATTCATTTCAAAGTTTAATTTTAATTTAGTTTACATTACGAATGTTATTCCTTAGTATCAAGCTTTTTATTTAAGCAGGTACCTACCCTTTACCAACATAATTCTTGTAATCAAAATAGTAATTAACAACCATCAAACAGCTTACATTAATTGTCCAATTTCTATTTATGCATAATTATATTAGATTATAACTTAATCTGATCTTACACAGAGTAATTTTAAAATTTGTTTCCTAAGCATTATTACTATAAATAATATTCACTATTCATTCAAATAAATCTTTAACTATAATTATGAATTATTGCTGGGGTTGTAGTTATTACCAATTATTCGACGTTTCGCAAGTCGTTGAATATTGATCTTTTTTTAAACAAAAATTTAGTGAGACTTTGAATAATACTATAATTTTGGTAAGTACTTGTAAGTACTTTGTACATAAGATTTTAAGTGAAAAATTAAAGTTGGATACGTGAAAAGTGGGAGTGGCTTGAAGGCACTCACTTATTAGGTCGTAGAAGTCTAAAAGAGACGCGGTGTCCGTTTGCGAGCGGAATGATTGTTATTCCCGCTACGCCAAAATTTAATTTTGATTTATTTGATTAATTTTGATAATAAAAAGTGGTTTAGTTAGAATTGAGGATTGTTTTGGTTTAATTAGTGCTGCAAGTAATAAGAGAAAATTTGGAGAATTTGTGATAATTTCGGTCGTTGTGTGAAAATTCACAAATAAATTTGTTTGACCGACGAGCTGAGGGTAGATGTGGAACCCATGTGCGTTTGCAAGACCACATTGCATGGTAAAAGTTGAATATTTTGAAGACTATCTTAAAAATTAAATATTTAAAACAAGAAAAGTTTACGACGCGAAAATTTGCAATTTATTTAAAAACAATTTATGAGTCTCAGTGCTTGCATAATAATAATGAATGTATCCCGAGCAGGAATGATTTTTGGATTGAGCAAAATTTTAACAATTTGTACAGCTCGGGTCATCTCAATATATAATTTTGAATTTTGAATTTGGAATAATAAAGTTAATAATAATTCCTTTATTCTCACATTTGTAAGACCTCAACTATGCTGTTCTGAAGAATTCGATACACCATTGAAAAATATGATGCTAAAAAATGTGGGAATATTATTTAATAGTAATCTAAAGTTAAGAAGCTGTCGATCTCAATATCAATAGTGAAAATAATCGAAAAAGCAAGTTATTTATAATTGTAATTTGTTATACCGGGTAACCGGACAAAAAACTGAACATAGAGAAATAACATAGGATATTGGTTTTTTTAAATTTCTGCTTGCCATTATAACGGATAAGAATAGAAAATGTATCAAATTAAAGAGATTTTTATTCCGCGTCTAAAGATATCCAACACTTGCTATTTCATTCATTAATTATTGTTAAAAACTCAACAGTAAAATTTAGAAATACAGATTTAAAAAAAATATTAGCAGAATTGGTTGCCACATTATTATTGTTAATAGCAATAAAATTATAATATTTTTTTTAAAAGCTGTTAATTTTTAGTTTTACTGTGTAAGTTTTTAACAATAATTGAAGAATAAAATATCGTGATTGGTGCTCTTGATAAACTATGGAGTCTTTTTGATAGAATTCCAGTACTTCCTTATAGAAAATAGAATATAGAACTAAACGTGCAGGGAAATCTCTTATTTAATTAAAATTTCTGGTTGCATTTTTAAAATTTAAACTAATTTATAAATTAGAATAAATTAAGATTTACACGCAAACAGATTCAACATTCAAATAAATACCAAATTTTGAAGATATTATTTAGAGATTAAATAATCTCATATTCCAGTTTAATTAATTTAAAAAATTTAATTTTCTTTCCTGTGACTGCCGGGAGAAATCGCCTTCAAAGCCCCCATCCATTGAAATCGCCCAAAGCTGATTTTGATAAGCAGGTATACATTTTAAAAGAAATCCTGAACACGGAAATGTCTTGTTAGATAGCATCTTGTATAAACTAAAAACACAGCTGTTAATACTGAAAGTAAGCAATACTTTAAATTTATTTGAGAATTCTATAGCTTGTGGATTATGGAATAATTTGTTTTGTGAAGGCAGCAAAATTACCAAAGCTTGACACCACCTCTTTACATAATTTTGACGTTTACAGTTTTTTCTAATTTGCAGCAAAATATGTTTTGAATTCATCCTTTATACATTAATAAGTTAAATTAAAAATATTACTCAGACATAGTTGCTTTTAAGCAATTGCACTCAAACTAGCTGTTGGAAAATATCTCTTCGTACTTGCAATACAACTTATTGAATTAAAAATAAAGTTTTATGACAGTACCATTAATAACCCTTTAAGGCAGTATTCTAGTCTAGAAGCCTGAATTTCAGACATTTTTGACGGTGAATAAAAAGCAATTAATATTTTGACTATACATTTTTTGTCATCGATTTATATATATTTTAGGAATTCCCAAAAAAATTTTCAATAAAAAATATATAAATTTCACAAGGTTACACGCTGTTGAAGTAGAGAGGACAAAAAAAAAGAGCTTGTTCATGGTTGACACGATTCCAACCCTTCTAATGGTCTGAAAAAAAAAGAAAGATAGATTCTTAATCAGTACAAATGTCATTTCGGTTGGAACCAGGAAAAATGAAAAAAACAAATTTTCTCGCGAAAAAGAGGCTACTCAGAAAAAAAGTTGATTTTTTCAGTTATTTTTTAACTTTCCGAATTTTTAAAAAATAGTAAACATTGAAAATTATAATTTTTTGTTGGTTCCTACCATAAAGGGATATATAAAAAAAATTCATGTCAAATTTCAAGAAAATTGGTCAATTAGAACTTAAGATTTTATGTCAACCGATTCGAAAAACGTAGTTTCGAGAAAAACACGATTAAAAATTTAAGTTAAGTTTCAGGCAGTCTAACTGATAGAACAATACATATTACTTACATTTCGTCAATCAACGATTCTGGCTCCATATATCGGGCCTTCTTTTACCTCAAATTGTATATTTAAATAAGTAAACTTTAAAAAGCACAGAAAAACAATAAAAAGTATTTTTTAATACATTTTTAGATTCGTTCCATCTAAACCGGTCGAGTTGCCACGACACTAAAATGGCAATAATTTTTAAAATAATTCGAATTTCAAAAAATCCTTTTAAGAAGATATTCTTGAATATCTAAACTATCGAAATATGAAAACAAAAATTTTCGATTTTTTCAACTTTCTAGACTAGAATACTGCCTTAAATAAAGCACTGAAAATGATTGGTATTAAATTTCTTCCGTCATAAAAATTTTTACTTTATCCAAAACTATATTGTGTTAACTGTAATACTTGCACCCATTAACGATACGGTATTTTTTGTTTAAATAGCTCGCATAGTTTTTCTTAAATTGTCTGAAAACTTGAAAACTGCTGCAAGTTAAGTATATTTTCGGTACTTTGTTTTACATAAAACTAATTTATGAATTCATTCTTACTTGGTGCTATGTAGTTTCTGCTACTTATTAGTAAAATTAACTTAAGTTATATTTAAAGCAAATTATACGCACAAATTTATAATAATTTATAACTAAAAAAACTAAAATTAAAGAACTTATAAGAAAAATTACAGCTTCTTTTGCTGCTGTATATTTTTATTTTGCAAACTTTTGCAAATGAAACTCATTTCACTTGTTTTAGATGTTTGCGTAAAAGTTCAAATGGAATTTTTTATTTAATTGGTTTAATTGGACAGACGCACTTTTAATTAAAGCAAGAATTGTAATTAAATAATTACCAAAATGCGCAAAAGTAAATATTTTATAAAGGAGGATAACCGAGCATTTCAGATTGTTCAAATTGGCGCTTTTAGTAGTCTAAGAGAATAAGTAAATTTTAATTTTTGCTTGAAGATCTTTGTTAATTGACATAATTTTTTAAAACTATTACTTCATAATATAAAACTTAATATTTTTATTTGAAATTATATTTAAAATTAGTTTTTGATATTGTACTATCATTTATTGGTAGTTATAAAAATACTAAATGGAAATATATATTAAGTCTCAATTGTTATATAATGAGAAATAGAGAAAAGAACTTGTTTAAATATTCACTAAATCATAATTTATTTTAAAAGTTAAAAACTTAGTTATGCTAGTTATGCTTAGTTAAGCTGAGTTGATGCTAATACTATATACAAATTAGTTGTATATATTGTCGTCGATTTTTGTAACAAGGCTTTATTTTTGGGTTGATAGTCAGTAATCGTTTTGCTTTGAAAGAAGCAACCGTTTTTGAAGGGTGAAGTAAGCAGTATCATTTATGTTGAACACTAATACACAAAAACTAGCAGAACGATTTTATTATAAAATGCTGTGCCCAAAAAGGAAAGTGAAAATAAAATGTTCGAAAGTGTACAAAATTTGAATTACATTTAAAGATTTAGCATTGTCAAGTTTGAAGCAGGGACTTGTAGAAAGTTTGGCGAAGAGCAACAATTAATTTTGTTAGTGCGAATTTTTTACTTTTGTGAAAGGTGAAAATAGTTTTGAAGCAGAGATCCATTGTCAAATTTCGAAGAGAAACATTATTTGCGGCGTAAATTGGTTCCTGAAATAAAATTTTAATTATTCAAAAAATCCAAGTGTTTAAAACACATATTTTTGTATTAAATTTTGTATTTGATTTTTTTGAATATTAATTTGATTTATTTTGTACAAATTTACTGACACATTTACACAATTAACACTAATAAAATTAGATGCTAGCACGATTAGCAGCTAAGTTTACGAGTTTGCATCTGTAACCTAACAAAACTCTATCTTTCAAAAATAAATTAAATTTCGTTTGCCATACAAAGAGCATTTTTCTTTTGACTGACAATAGAGTTTTGTCACAGTGATCGACGTCTGGGGAAGATACTCAATACTCTCCGACGATTAAAACGCTAGCCGAGGTAAATTTTAAAGATAGCAAAGGGTTCTATCTTACAAAGTAGGAGAATACCACTACAATATTTTACCATGTCTCCAACTTTAAAAAACTACTAAATTTCATCCGTCTAATAAATTTGGTTGAAGGGCACGCATCTTTCGGAGAGCATGAGACTGTTTTAATTTAGTTACCTTAATTTATAAATAAAACCAAGCATATGTATCAATGTTAATTTTAATTTTTAAAATACAATTATTAAATTTCAAAAGAAATTCTTTTCACGATTTAATTTTTAATAAACTTAATTCGTTATTGTTTCAACGTGCTTTAGAAAATTATCACTGAATGACAAAATAACTTTAAAATTTCAACTTTAAATACGATGCTTGTTATTCAAGTTTTAATAAATTGTGAGCACAATAATGTTCTCACCATGTGTTGATGTCGGTGGTGTAGTTGCTCGTTAATGCAGTTGATCATGTGTTGTTGAATATTAGTTTATTTTCTGGTTACTCGCATATGATGGTTTTTCGTGTTGAACCTTGGAGCATCCCCTTCAGTAAATTGGTTCACTGTCTATTTAAGGTAAGTTGGATTCACTTTGATTTTTACTTTTGATTGCGGTATATTTTATCTTAATAAATTCTTAATTTTATTTAGGTTACACATATTTCCAATTCTCTAGAGGTACAAATTTTCACGACTTCATAGCTTGCTCGCTCACACCGCAATGCCTTGTGAATTCTTCATTACGCAGTAGTGTGGCTACAATTTTCAAAATTGTCCCTTCCTAGAAACGACAATGTAGTGCGACATTCAAATGGTAAAGCAACTTAATGTTGTTTGTTGCACCATTGTATTATTTTATTTCCTTCAAACACTTTTATTTTTAAACTTTTTAAGCCCTAATTGATTTATTATTTTTAGTCTTAAATTATCAGTGATTGGTATTGTTCTCTAATTTGAGAATTCTGTCGTCTCAAAATATATTTCTTCTAAATAAAATATAATGAACTCAATGAATTTTCAGGTAAGAATTTTTATTTTGAAATAATTTTATAACTAAAATCTGTTTTTTGTTTTAGAATTAATTAGCAAATCAATATATCATTCATCATAATTAAAAATCTGGACTCTCATCTTTGCAAAAGCAACTTTGCACAACTGAAGACTTTTTGTATCTTTTTTAGTAAATTAATAAATTGTTATATAAAAAATTCATGACAATATTTTGAGTAGAAGCTTCAGCAGTTTAATAATATTAAAAATTATATTTTGCAGAATTTTCATTAATTTCTTTGTTTTTAGTTTGCCTTACCAAACAAGATAATCAACAATTGACTTTACACTCTATACCGTTTAAGTTATTATAACCAGGTGTTAGATGGTTTCTCGCCAACCTGAATTTTAAACTAAATACGTGAAATCAAATCCCAGTGAAGTTTAACTAGTATGACATTAAATTTGATTCATAAATTGCATTCATATAGGAATGCTATTGTAATATTTCGAGATATTAGAATTAGTTCCTTGGTATGTGCTGTTCTATATTTTATTCGTTACAGTCCAGATGAAAAAATTATATCGAGGTAAAATAACGTGCAAATTGAAGAAATCCCATCATTTATAAATATTATTTAATAAGTTCCATCCAGTTGTACATAATTGTCGCATATGTTGATTCAAAATTTAAGTTACGCAAATTTAAAATTTATGAACAAAACCTATTTAATTGAATGATTTTATTAATGAATGAGTTTATTACATCGTATTTCAAAATTCGGGTTCTCATTAGATAAACCTGGAATCAAGGATTGAACAGTATGTTCAAGCAAATTAAATAATTTAATTTAATGTAAACAATTAAACAAAAATATTAAAATAAGCAAACTAAAGATTTTTCTAAAAAAAATATTTAAATCTACTGATCACATTTTCGGATTGACTTTGTTTTTTTAGGCCCAATTAATTTTATACTAACAATTCCCACAAGTGAATTAGAAAGAAAGTCGAGTAAACGTAACAAAGATGCTGAGAATTTACCTATAAAATAAATAATTAAATGATAATACAAAGATATAGTCTAAAACAAATTTAAAGATTTACAATTTTCTACTGAAAAACAACCGATTTTTCTTTAATTTTGTAATAATCTCTTTTACATGATATGCTGCAAGAAATAATTTGCCAAAATTCCTAAAAAGAAGATTAATCTCAATCCTTATTTTGACGATTTTATTGTTGGTATTGCCAACTAAAGAAATCAAAAACATATGGCTGGTAATTGAAAATGTCAGCATCCGGCTAATCACTAAGAGCAAAGAAATTTCTTGCCAGCATCTGATCTTTCTCTACTTTTCTACTTAAAAATCAAAAGTTTTGTACATGCTTTATAATATCTAAATATGTATTTTAAATTTAGTTTTTACGTTAGTTTTTGATTTTATGATTTGTATCGTGGTGATATGGCAGAAAATAATTTTATCAGTAGGTTTAACGGAATTACTAAAGTTATTTACATATTAAATCAAGTTAATAATTTAATATTTCTTATATTAAGCTTGTTTGCGTACTAACTACACTATTCATTACATTTTCTAAATATAGCCAATTGGAACGTAAAATAAATACTTTTGTTAATTTAGTGTAATATTTATTATGTAATTTACAAATTATGAATATGATTAAATAGAGATGTTTTATTTTCTATGCTAATTAACTGGCGCCCAAATATGAACTAACCGAATATGTTTTTTAATTTGAACTACAAGTAAATCCCAGAGCTTAAGTAAAACTATTTTAATTTTTAACGTTTAATTAGTTTTTTCTACTATTTCCACTGTAATAAAAAAATTACAGGAATAAACTGCACTAAAAATAAGTTGAAGAGGTTTAGTGAAAAAACTAAGCGTTTTCAGAATATATGTATATATATTAATTTATTATATTGTTTATAATGTTGTGCTTTTATTTCCATATCAACACAAAAAACTTAAAATAATTTCAATAAATTACACTTTGGTGGTTTAAGTGTCATTAGGATTGGTTAGGGTTAAGTTAAAGAAAGGATTTAAATATTTATGATTTGTTGTTTGCACTGTTTAATTTTGGGTAGAGTCTCTTTAATTTAAGTTGATGTTAAATTTCCCTAAGGCATTGACCACTCGCCAGTAAAATAGATTTTGATTTGTCTCTTATTCTGCTAGTTTGTTTAAATTAAATTGAACCTTTTCGATTCTTTGTTTATGTTTTCTTTGTCTTTCCTGCAACGAAATTAATTTACTTTAAGTTTCCTTGCTTCCAGCAGTAAAGGATAATAAATTAATAATTAAGTATCATTTAGTTAATTTATTATATATTTTACTGTAATAGAGTTTAATCTTTGAAGAATAAAGTTTATTTAAATTAATATAAAAGCTTTAACTTGAACTTCATTGGTAGAGTAAGAAAAATATCAGAAAAAGTGTCCTACTTTAGTGCATATTAGTCTTGCTGATATACAAAAGCAGTGCAAAAGCTTTTAAATTTGAAAAATAATAGTAATAACATGGATAAATTTTCTGTGCTTGACAACTTATTTAAAATATTTTTATTGCCATAAGCTGAGTTCAACTATATTACGTGCTACTTACCATTTTTATTGATTTGTAATTTAAGTTTACTATAGCAATATTTTGAATTATCTTTATTACTTGCGTTCAAGAGTCGGCAATTCGTTTGATAAGTAGTCTGCGTCTAATTGCAAGATCTTAACGCCGACATAAAAATAATTTAAACTTGAAAGAGTTGGCGGGAGAAAAAAAATTTCATATTTCACAATTTGTGCTGTTGCTTTAGTGTTACATATTATTACATGTAGTTGTTCTTATTTGTGTTCTTTTTTTATGTTTTTGTCTTCAAATATAGAAATAAAACTGCTCTGTACAATAATAATTTATAGCAATCGTTAAAACGAAGAACACTTTTTTCACAAAATTTAAGTGTTATACTCTTATAACAAAATTACAATAACAGTAAAGAGCTAAAGAATAGCTAATAATGCTCATTAACTATAACAAAGTACCATACTTTTGATGGAAAATTTATTAAAATTTTGGAAGGATGCTATTGTAAAAGTTATCAACTTTTTCCGGTAGCTTTCTAAATATAGGTACAAAAACATAAATTTTTATACTTTATTAAAATATGGAAATATTTTAAAGAATATTGTTGTCAGCATCTTTTATTGTGGATTGTTAAATAAGCACACAGAAAGAATAATTTATCAAGACTATATAATTGCCTACTATACTTCACCTTGTACACATAATCTTCTTGTAAAAAACCATTTTATTTCTCACAATAGCTGCTATAATTTTGGATTTTCTAACTTTTAAGCTATGGTATAAATTTATTGACTACGACAGTTTTTCTTATCAATTACAATCCCAAAAGTTCACTTTTTCATCGTAAACAACCTTATTAAAAAATAGCCTGTTGTACTAAGTATGTGTATTATAGCAAAAATGTAACAATAGATTAAAATATTTGAAGATTAACTGTGAGTGAAGATATATACATATTATTATTACGATACATATAAAATTACGTCAAAATTTTTATTTATTTTAAAACAATTTTGTATGTTAATAGTATATCATAGTATAAAAGCGCTCGAGGATTTGTTGACCTAGAAGACTGAATAGTATAAGTAATACCTGAAATATATTGCCAGCATCTTAATCAGGGAGACATGGTCAAAATAGCCGAGTGTACTAGGTCGGGAATCGAACCCATAACTACGACATAGGAATCCAATATTGCAATTGCTAGTCTACGACCGCGCATGTATATAGCCAATAAATAAAAAGTAGTAATTTTTCTAATTTACTTTTATATAATTCTTTATCATAAAAAAAGCAATACTTTATTCTTTGGCTTAATCATAAAAATTACTTCAATAGTAATGATACAAAATTTTGTCTTTTCAAAAATGCCAAAAAAATATTCTGAGGCAGTACAGCGATTACGACTTAATATATACGAATAAATTCGTATTAGACTGACATTAAAATATAGTCAACACGACATGGATTGCCATATCCTTAGCCCCTTTAAATTGCTTGGGCCATACGAACTATTTCCAGTTTTACTTCGGTGGTATCTAAACCAACTACTCTGGCCGCCTATGAGATTGCTTAAAGCTTATATTACGCACAGCTACACACCACAGCTACATATCAAAAGATTAAGGTTATTTTCATTCCAAACCAGTTAGGAATAGATAGTTCTGAAAAGAATCTAGAGACTAATCAATTTGAGTAATCTTTTCATGAAAACAATTATTATGTAATATACTTCAATAACATAGTTGAAGCCAACTCAGTAATTGTAATTAATTCATGGTTGATAATTAAAAAAACAAAAATACTTCAATAAGTTTACAATGGTTAGAAGAGATTTTTTTTAACAGACAAAATTTATTACTAGCAATTTAGATAATTTTATGTAGAAAAAATAATATATTAAAATTTTGTTTTTTATTTGCACAGCGAAAACATTATTTCAAATCCGATTTGCAAAAGACCACCTGTAGCTTTTAAAATCCGTGAGATTTAACAATATCAACTTTACAATATTAAATGAAATGAATATTTAAATTGCAAATAATCGTAAGTAATTAAAAAATTAAACTTTCAGAAAATGCAATTCTTTATGAAAGTCTAAAAAAGTTTATAAATCCTATCAGCTGCTGGAAACAATGACGAAACTTTAATAAATAAAGAAAGCTTTTGAAATAAAAATTAATTAAACATTTTTAACTTTTACAAAATATACAAATTATGCAGGTACACGTTTTGTGCAGTTATGTGAAATTAATTACTTATTCTAAATTTGAGTAGTTATATAACTTTGTATGGAACCGGATTAAATACGGATCTACTATTAGAGCAAGTTACACAAATCAAATACAATTGCTTAACTAACATTGAAACCATTCAGAACAAAATCAATCAAAATTCTTAAATCTCAAAGTAATAAAAACTAAAAAAGCGACGCAATCAGATCATCCATTAATGCCAAAAATGTGAATAATATTTTGTAACTCAAAAACTTTAAAAATTATAAAATAGTTTCAGAACGTCGTTTTTACAGCTATAAACGCAAGCCTCTGTCAACCTGTTAATATTAATTTGTCTATGATGTTCTTAAATACCTCAACAAAAATTTGAATCTCATATAAACGAGTGTTCCAAACACACAGGTTTATAATAAATTAAAAATTATCAATTTTTTATTGATTCATAAAGTACATATCGTGGGCATACAGGTAAAAGTGACTAAGTCAAAAATTTTTGGAAATGAGTTATAATGACTAAGTACCGTAAAAATGTCAGGTCTGAAAAAAATGTATATGTTCTAATAACGTATTGTACATGTTTCATTATTCGAAAACAATAATTAAAAATATTATAAAGCTGATTTTTCGCAAAGTGCGAAACATTCAATTTGATTTATCTCGAAATTCTATTTTTTGACTTGGTCACTTTTACCTGTATGCCCACGATATACAGTCGAGTCGCGAAATAGTGAATACCGTATATAGTGAACTACCGTAAATAGTGAACACAAAAATTTTAACATTGAGTGTATATGGGACTCCTATATAACGAACAGCGGTAACCCCGATACAGCGAACTGCGTACGAAATCGTGCAGTTTGAATGATACATTTATAGGGACTTCCCCCCAAGACTAAGAATTTACATTAGGTATCATCATTGTATCATATTTACACTTCATTTTACCCGTAAAGTTAGCATAAAACGTAATTTTTATACAGTGGCTCATAATGAAATCTGGACGTTCCTATACTACCAATGTAAATTGTACTTTTTGAAAACTCTTTTTGTATGTAAAAATCGCTTTTACAAAAATAATCTTTGTTTTTGTTTATATACATTTTTTTACTTTGTCGCAACGGTTTCGACTGAGAATGACTTAAAGCAGTCTCGGTAAAAATCCAATGGAAAATACCATAAGAATTCCATTGTGCATTTTTAATTTTATTAAAAAGTTTTTCCGAGTTTACTTTAAGTCATTTTCAGTCGAAAACGATGGGACAAAGTAAAAAAATGTATATTAACAAAAATGAAGAGAATAAAATTATCTACAAAAAATGTCTGAAAATATTTTTGTAAAAGCGATTTTTACATATTAAGAGAGTTCTCAAAAAGTACAATTTACATTGCTAGCATAGAAGCGTCCGGATTTCATTATGAGCTACTGTAGGTTAAAAAATGTTATGTTTTATATTTTTATATAATATATTAGGTGGACATTTTGATAACGCGCTTATTACTTAAGATTTAAGCCTGGACTGCAAGAAAAGTGTTGGAACAAGGATATCGAATATTATACAGGGAACGAAATTCAGATTGATTCTGATTCAGAAAAGGTAGACGAGGATGAGATGGTTTCTTATACTTTTAATAAATCAAAGCTTTCAAAATGTGATTTTATTGTAAATTTTTGTAAATACCGAAATAGTGAACAACCCCGAAAAAGTAAAAGGTTTATTTAATTACTTACAGTTTAGGGTTATGTATGAAATAGCATATCGGGTAAATGAGCTCCACGGCTTTCCAGGCACAGGCTCCACAGGTTTCCCGAAAGCTGTTCAAAAAATAAAATGGCTGGTTTGGAATGGTTTAAGGGTTTTAAAAGACGTCATCCTAATATTAGTATTCGAACTCCTGAGGGATGTAGCTAATCAAGAATGACGTCATTTAATCCTCACAATGTATCGACAAATTACAAGAGGTTTATTCCAGAGTCGAAAACTTTTCTAACGGTTTAAGAGTTTATAATTTAGACAAAACATCAACCACAACTGTCCAAAATCCTAAAAAAATTATTGCAGGAAAAGGAATTAAGCAGGTGAATAAGTGTACAAGTGGCGATAGAGGACAAAATGTTACGACATGCTGCATTATTAATGCTCTGGGATAAGCTGTGCTACCGGTGATGATTTTTCCACGCAAAAATTTTAAAACTCATATGATTAATGGAGCTCTTCAAGGTACGTTAGGTTTTGCTACTCTTTCTGAATGGATGTATATAGAAATATTTCCACAAGTTATAGATCATTTTGTTAAATTCGCATTATCAAGCAAAGAAAATCCTACACTTTTAATAATGGATAATCACGAAAGCCACATATCTAGCTACTGTAGACAAAGCTCGAGAGAACGGCGTTACAATATTAACTCTACCACCCCATTGTAGCCATAGGTTACAACCTTTGGATGTGAGTGTTTTCGCCTCTTTCAAAGCTCATTACAATTCTGCAATTGACAATTGGCTTCTTCATCATCCAGGGACGCCAATGACTATATACCAAATTGCTGAATGTGTTGGAATAGCTTATGATCGCTCGATGACGCCAAGTAACATAAAATCCGGATTTAAAAAAATAGAATTTTTCCATTTAATAAAAATGTGTTTAACGAGTGTGATGTTATGACTTCCACTGTAACAGATCGACCTACTGTAAATGGGCAAGAAGCTTCAACTTCTAAAGGCAATAAGTCTGGATTAAACAAATTTAATGAAGACAAGGAAAATCAATATCCTATACAAAATCAAGATTTTGTTTCACCTGAAGTGTTAAGAGGTTATCCTAAGGCTTCAGAAAGGAAACGTAAAAATAATAGAAAGAAAGGAAAAAGTATGATTGCTACAGATACCCCTGAGAAAAACATGATTGAGGAGAAAAAATAAAATAAAAATAAGCCAAAAATCAAAGCTGTGAAGAACCTTAAACAAAAGTTAGTAGAATCATCTGATGAAGAAGATGATGGAGTATTGTCTCTTCACTCAGAAACTGAAGACTGGATTTCTGAAGTTGATCCAAATTGCTTCGAAGATCTTCAGCGCTTTCCAAAAGCTGAAGATTTTGTACTTGTAGAATTCAAACTTGAAGAAAAAACCAAAAAAATCGTATATTACATTGGACAAGTCACAGGAAAAGATGAAAATGGAGACATAGAAGTTAATTTTTACAGAAGACATCCAAAGATAGCTGACAAATTTGTTTTGCCAATAGTGCCGGATATTTCTATAGTAGCTGAAAGTGGCATTAAAATAATCTTGCCAAAACCAATTAAACATGGAAAAACAAAGCGGCAGGTAGATTTGCTTTCATTTGAAATCCTCTTTAACAATATTGAAGTGCGTTAAATGATCTAGATTTTATTCTTATTATTTTTATTGTTTAGAGATACCTATGATATATTTTATGTGAATTGTTTGATTTTGTTCGTTTTTGTTTTGTAAAAGTTTTTTGCGAATAAAAAATAATCGATTTTCCTACTTTTTAAATGTTGTTTCGTAGTACCCCACTAGTGTTCCACAGTGAAACAAAAAACTTTGTTTAAGAAAATAATAATATTAACAAAATTATCGTATTTTTTAAAAAATTTTCATAATCTGATTGAGGCCTAATACTTGTCTGATTTATTGACCCAAACCTCGTTTTTCATAGCATGCCTAGGTTTTGCATACTAAAATAAAAAAATGTTTCATTGTGGAACATTCTCCCCTACTACTGATCTTTAACCAATCCTTTTAAATTAAAAAGAAGATTCATCGCTACAGAAAATTTTGTTCAAAAAATCAGCATTCACTTATTGTTGTTTCATAATCCATTCAAGGAGCCCAGTTCTTGCGTCAATTAAGCTTTGTAATTACAAAGATTGAATTTTTTTGGAGAATATGCTGTAGAGAGAGCTTCTCGAAATGTCCAATTCTTGACGACGGTGCGAAATTAATGTTCTTGAACTTTCGGCAACACTCTTAAGAATTACTTTGATGTTTTATGTTGAACGACTTGTTGAAGGATTTTAGATCACTAATCAATCTAGTCTCTGAATTTTTTTAATTAATCTCTTCATAGTTGATGAAGTGAAATCACTCTTGTACAAAAATTGCATACTGTAGCTACCAAACCTTCATTATTTTTAAAATATTGCTCAACAATGGAAACGTGTTGTTTTTTCGTGTAGCGCTCTATTTTTAATAACCCTGAACTGTCAACTGACACGCTATCTTTTTCTTTTCGTTGACAACACTTTGCCGCACAAATGGCGAAAAATTCAAATCTTGCGTGAATTTTAGGTCACTCTTATCATAGCTTCTGTTTAAAAAATTACTGCTGCGAAAGTGTCATTTGTAAAGAAAGCATGAGATTTTTTTTGTTGTATTTGAAAACATGTTGCAAACTATTATACTCGATTAGACATCTTAAAATTACGACAGGAATGTGTAGGGAAAGCTGAAAGAAAAAATTACATTTTACTAAAATTAATAAATGTTTAATACTTTTACTTATTTAATAAATAGAATGTTTCAGAATGAATTCAAGCTTAAGTTTATTTTTACTAATTGAGTAGTGTCACAGAGACTAAAAAAGACTTACCCTCCCATCTAGACTTGCATCACTTTTGACGCGACTACTCACTTTTAGTGCATTTTCTTGTCTAAATTGTTACTAATAAATTAGAATTAAACAATGTTGCCTCTCCACACATTTTATAACACGTTAAGTCACTGCTTCTTATTGCGTACAAAGTTAGGTTCTTTTCATTGCATTCCAGAATCCATATCTCGCTCATAAGGGGATGGATAATTGATTTACCAACTTTTATATGTATTCTTGTTTTGATTATTTCTGAAACAATTAGCTAAAAATAATACAAAACTAAAGAAATCTTCAGATCGCCTAATGCTAGTTAAAATCTTTGCATTATATCATTTAATCAAAATTTAGAATAATAAACCCAAACCATTCAAAAAAATTACTTTGCCAGTCAAAAGAAGTATCTCTTCTAAGGCATCGACTAAGTCTCTCAAAAATCAGATACCATGTTTATGGACATTGGTTATGATATGTGCAGTTTCCACTTGTTAAGAATAGAATTGGTATGGGTATGATTGTTTAATTAATTATCACTCAACAACGGCTAAGATTAAAGCGGCCAGGTGGCCAAATACTTGAGTCAATTACAAGACTTTTATTTGCTGTGCTGTTAAACTAGGAATGCATAAAATATTTATTAACCATTAAATGGTTACACATTAAATAAAATTCTGTTAAAAAACAGAATGTTTGATAGTATATCATTGCCATTCCAAATAGAAGATTTGATGCTTGATTCAGATGAAAAAAAATTTATTTTAAATTATTATAACTTAATTCTGTTTCTGTCACTATCAAAATAAAAAAATTATTTGAAATTAAATACTGAACATAATTATTGAGATGTATAAAATGACAAAAAATGACTCGGTTATACTGGATGAAATATAATAAATATATTTTAACGATTTATAGGATTTACGTCAGCCGTTTTGCCGTCAAAACTGCTGAAAAATACAGTATAACATATTAAAATATGTAAATAAACGGATTAATTAAATACGGTAATAAGTTTATTTATGTTGAATCGAGAATTCAAATCCTTTAAAATCGTTTATTTAAGCCGCTTTTAAAGTTGTAATTCTAGTAATATTATTTCATAAAATGGTTAAGGTTATTAACATGTGATAATATTTTTTTAATAAAATTAATTTTTACATGTTACATGAAATTGAAAAATAACAATTTTGTGTAAGTTATGAATTAAATTATTTTTCAATTTCATGTAACATGTAAAAATTAATTTTATTAAAAAAATAATTTTATTTCAATAATTATAAAAGAGTTTTAAATAATAAAACTAATTCATCAACAAATGAGTCAGCGGCGAAACGGCGACGGCAAAACAGCCAACGGCAAGTTGTCGACGACAAAATGGCAATGGCTTTTATAGTACATTTTCTGTTGAATTATATTGCAATCTTTTATTTCTATTGGGTTTTTCAACTAAATAATTTGTAATTTATTATGGATAAAAGCTTACAATTAACAGCCGTTAATCATTTTACAAATCAAATAGATCTACTGAACCGAGAAAAAATCGTAAATATATGATAGTATTCAATTGAATTGATGTAATACTAATTGAATACCCATATTTTACGCCAATATGCGAGTAATGAATAAATTTTTATATCAAATGAATACTTAGGGTGGCGATAATAATATTGAAGACTAATGTTACTAAAATTTTGAAAACAATGTAATGTACCTACTTAATCTGAAAAATAGTGTAGTGATAAAAAATTTTATTTTGAAATGTAATAAATAAATACATTAAATTTAATAGGAGTATAAAATAATAGATGTTTTATATTAAAACTCATATCCAATTCTAAAGTGTTTATATAGTAGTACTAATTATTATAAAAATACAACAAATCTTTTCTCCACATAATTTTTTTTAAATTTAATAAAGATGACGTTTTTTTCGAAAACTAAGTACAACATAATAGCTTGTTTGATAGCTTCTAAATTTTATAACATATATTTAAACAAGTTTAGAAAGCAATCGTAAACTTTACTATTGATGAAATCTATCATAAAATCATTTGTTAAACTGAAATTATATTATAGATATATGTAACGTTTTTCTCCTATTGGTCACAAAAACCCTTTTTGTCTCTACTGATGACGATAGTAGATAGGCTAGCTCTTGGGTTTTTACCCACTGTCGAAGAAGCTGTGCGGCTTTACAGCTTCGTGAGTCCTTTAAAAAGATGGTGGCTATGTAAAATAAAAGGAGAATGTGTTTGGGCGCCCGCTGAGGAATGAAACGACTTTACAAAATTCTTGTCGCTCCACTATCTCAACAAAAAAAATAATAAATGATAAATAAAATAGAGTTCGCACAAGACTAGATTTCCAAAATGTAAAATAATTATTATTTATAAGAAATATTTATCAGCAAGAAAAGAATTGTCGTGATACCGCTACAGGCCGGTTCACTAAAGCAAAATTACTCCTCCGTCCTGATCGGCATACGAAGCAAGCGGATGACTTAAATTACCTTAATATTTCCTAAGGAGAAACATACAAATCCAAGTAACTCTGGTTACTTGCAAAAATAGTTTTAAAAGAAATCAAACTTTCTGTTATCAGGAAATACCACAAGTATTCGTTCAATGTAACTTGTGAACTGAATTTATATCGTACAAAAATTGTTTGCCAGATGTGAATTAACAATCGACATTTGTAAATTTTAATATTAACCAAAAATCAAATATTTCTCATTTGAGAATTCAAAAAGTAAATCAATAGTAGAATCAGTTAAAATGTGACTCACCTAATTCACTAAATTTCACTTAAAACTAAATATTATGTTTTCAAATCACCAATTACTGTTTTTGTGGTTTTATTGTCTGACGCTCTTAAACGACCATCTTTTCTCGTCGTCGATGACCTTTTCCACCAACCACACAAAACCGTAGCATTTGTAAAATTGAAAAGTTAGCAACGCCATCTTTTAAATTAAAATAAAACAATATTTACAGAAATCTAAATAATTACCAAACCAAAATTAAACAACTTCAAAAAAAACAAAAAATGTAACAATTGATTGTTACATATATTTACTATATAAACAATAGCTTTTGAGTTGAAAAAGAGTACTTAGTTAAGCATATTTACAGGTACAAATACTACGGTGAGCGAGAGTCAAGGTCCACTTACCAAACCAGTCTAACCAACATTTACAAAAACACAACAAACAATACAAAACTGGATTGACGTAAATTGTACTTATTTTATACTTGTAAGTATTGGCGTTGTTTAGTTGGTGTATTATAATATTTAAATTCCAGTATATGAAGCGAAACAAACATTGCATATTTAACATAAAAGAAAAATAAAACGAATACTACGAAATAGACTCCAGCTCCAGCGCGCTGGAGCTCGAGCTTTCTTAAACTATAGTTTTCTATTTCTTTTTCCAGCTTTAATCAAATCAAAATTAAATTATTATTTTTTTATATACATTATAATTATATAGATACTATTCTGCAAAATTAATTTTTAACGCAATTTTTATCGCAAATAATTATTGCTAAATATATTATTGCGATGTCTCCCTGTCAATTTTTTGTAAAATATTATAATACAAAAATGATTCAATTTTTTAAATAATTTTATGATTGGTTCAGAGAAGACATGCAAGACATCAGCCAGATACTCTTTTTATAATTACTTTTCGTTATTAATCTTGTTATTGTGGTTTTAAAATGTTTCGTTTTATAGGTTTTTAATTTTAATTTTCTATGTGCAACAAAATGGTAATGTTACAAATTCACCTCATATGTGGTCTCACATCGCACGTGAACCTTCTCACGTACTCACAGCTTTCTGGCTTATCACACAAATTTGTCTTGGTTTGGCAAAATTTTTAATGGTTTTAATTAATTTATAATTTTATAATTCCAATTTCAAACTTACTTGCTTCCAATTTAATTAATTCTGTTGTTTCTGTATTGCTTAACCATTCAATTTCCAATTTTTTAAATTTCACAAGTGAGCTCATAAACCCTTGATTTAGTTTTGATATTTTCCATAAACCTACGGAAACTGATATAATTATTCCTAATAGCTCTGCGCATCCATTTACACATAAAATTGCGTCTTTTAGCGCTTTTCTCAATCGTTTAATTAGAATCCCTCTAAGTAACGTAAATTTTAAAAAAGAATTAGACAGAATTAAATATATCGCGATCTCTAATAGATACCTAGTCACACTTATTGATAACTTATTATGTTAAATTAAACAAAAAATTCTATCGAACTCAATATATTCGAATAATTTTAAAAAAGCTAACGCGAACTTTAATGTCATTGCTTTTCTCGGAAACAAGTCTGACAAAATTGTGAAATATTTAAAAAATAACAATTACAACATCGCTTTTAAAACGGACAATAAACTTAACAAATTTATTAATAACGCGAAATCAAAATAAGACATGTTAACTAAATCAGGAGTTTATGAGCTCACTTGTAAATTCTCAAAAATACATTGGCCATACCGATAGATTTTTCAAAACACGATTTGATGAACACCACGATCTCACAGACTTGCAGATGGAAAATCGACTTTCGCGAAACACCTACTAGACACAAACCATAAACAGGGAAGATACGAAATTTTTAACTTTGAACAAAAAAGTAAAAAACTGGAATTTTTAGAAGCTATAAAAATTAATAAATTAAAATATTCATCTTCATTACTAAATAGTCAATCTGATTTAAATAACTCACCCCTACTAAACATTTTTAATAAATAATACCTCCCCCCCCTTCTAACTTTTATATTAAATTTATTTAACTCAAGTTTGATAAGTATGCTCGGGTTTTTTTATGTCTTTGAAATAAAACTCAATGCATATCCAATAACCGGTTTCAACCTTTTTAATGTAGGTCTTCATCAGAGTCTACAATAGAAATACCGAGAATACTTATCCAACTCGAGTTAAATAAATTACAATACAGGGTCAAAAAACGCAATTATTAATTTTATTTTAAATATATCCCTACCCTATAGTAAATTCACACAAAAATATACAATTTTTTAAAAATACCCCCCTCTTACCCTCTCCCTTTTCTCTTGCAATTTGGTCGATAAATACGGAAATTTTCTCGTTTCTCTTTCTAGTTCATTGCCTGATGATGCCATAGTATGGTGAAAACGTTTGCGATAATATACTGTGGTGTTATTTTGCATAAAGCCTTTATTTTCGTTTTTTGTCAGTGTTAGCTTCGCTTGTATGAGGCAACGATTGATAAGAGTTGGTGTAAGCAGAATTTTATATTAACTTTAAACACAAACTATCAACACTTTTCTTTTTATTGTAATAAATGTAGTGATTTCCAGAACAAAAGTGAATTTTATAAAATTTTTAAAAGTGTACAATAATTTATCGACTTTCAAAATTTAAGTTTATAAAGTTGAAAAGAAGATAATCTCCGGCGAGGAAAAGATGCGCAAACGGATCGGCGAACGAGCGTTAGAGCCGGGAAGACGTGTGAAGTTTGGCGGAGGTGCAAATTTTGAGTATTTCCGAGCACATATTATTTTTGGGCGTATATTGATCTGCTGGATGAACAGTAAAATCATCGCTGAATACACGAAACCAATTGGAACGGAAGTGTAACCATTCCATCACAATAGCGAAGACAACCCATGTTCCACACGGAGGCTGCAATTTTAACGTATGCGAACAACGAGCACCGTCTACAAAATCAACCACAGCAAGGTCTTGCCGAGTCGGTGGCGTGTCTGAAGGTAGATAAAACGATAATTATAACGAATTTAAAGTGCATTTTATTTGATCTTTTGAACTTTAATTTTTATTTATTTTGTAATTTTCCTAACACTATTACACCAAGAGATTAATAAAATTAGATGCTAGTGCTCATATTTTCAATATTAAATGTGCATCTAAATTTACGAGTCTGCACGATACACAGGATTTTGAAAACTGCTAAAGGTGAAATTGTCAACCATTCAAACAACAACTTTTATGAATAAAATTTGATTTAATTCACCTAAGGAGGAGTATTTTTCTTCCATCGAATAATAAGGGCTTACATGTGAACTCACCCCTGGCGATACTTGCACGACGACTGAACCAGCTAGCCGTGGTAATTTTTTTAGATTGTGGTGAAATTAATATTGTTAAAATTTCATATCACTTCAATACATACGGTGTATTTATATTGTGTTAACTTAAACATTTTAGTTCTAAAAAGTATTGGTGCATTTTTTAGTTTATTCTAAAAATTTGATATGATTATTTATGATACCGTTAGCATGAGTAAGTGAATTTAATTTTTTTTTACCACACATATTTATGAATTTGTTTAATTTTTATTGGAACTTCTGTTAGGAACAGTAGACTAACAACCTTAATGTGAAATATACAACTAACTTTGTATATTTTGCATCTATAAAATTCTAAGTTTAATGTTAATGCTTATAAATAATAAGTTATATTTCATATTCTTGTTATAGGTTCAATGTTAGACGTAATAGAATATATCAACCAATCAAGATTTTGAAAATTTGTTATACACTGCATCTCAAAAATATAAATTTAGAATTTTTTCTAAGTTTGGGTTTTAAACAAACCCCCGATAATAATGTCACTTAATGTGTAAAATTAAAATTTGTTACGAAATTTGTCATTTGAACATTTTGGAGAGATTTGTATAGTCCTGACGAATCCAATGTTACTGTAGGTTTCGTCTTCTCTTCTAAAGTATATTATCGTGTTTTTAAACCAAAAAATCCATGTTTTTTATTTGTAAATTATTTTAAAAGTTTGTTTTGTTTTCATTTTGTAACATACTGTACAAAAGTTTATTTATTTATTTGTGTAAATAATTGTGTTGGTAACGGACAAAGGAAAGGAGAATAGAGCGGAACCAGCAAGATTATACGCCGCTGTGCCTGTAAGGGGATCAGTGGAAATATTTATTCCCCGATATAATAATTGTGATTTATAATCAATTTTTAATAAAAAGTAATTTTGATTGAGTTAAAAGTTGTTTTGGTTTGGAATTATTGTTAATGGAAATATTTTATGGCAAATTTGTAGCAAGGCGGTCAGCTGTAGACGCACGTGCAAATTGCGATGCCATATAAGGTAACGAAAGTTTTAACCTAGCAACAAAATTATTGACCAAGAAAATAAAAATTGGAAACAAAAAAAATGTTTAGCGTTATCTAAAATTTGAAATTGCAATACGAGTCTCATGCTCTAAGAAAAAGATGTGTACACTCCAACGAAGATTTTTCTTGTAAAGGTGAATTCTTTTACATTTTTGGATCATTGGAGGCATTGCAATATGTACCTACTTACTAGTTTGATCATGTGTAATGTTTTAAGTGTGTGTAATGTTTTGAGACCAAAAATATTTTATACCTGAAATCTTGTCAAAATATTGAGAACTAGTACAAAATTTTCTCGGAGTGTATTGTACAGCAAGTTGATATCGCTTTTGAAAGTTGAAAATTTAATTAAAAGTTAGAAATGGTGAATTTAATTTAGTTTGTCGATTTGTTTTAAATTGTGTTTATTATGAACTTTTTCAGAACCACAAGGATTTACTTTATTGTCAATTTTGTTTGAACAATCTCTTTTTGTTGCTACGGACATAAACTGGCAATCAGAGTTATTGGGTAATGTAATTTCCTTTAATCGTATTTTTACTGAGAGAAAAGGTTAAAATAGATCAGTTACTTTCAATATTTATTGTTCTTTTTACGAGTTACAATTTATTGCTCATCCAAGCTCACGAGCGTTTTGCATTACTTAAATAGATTTCTTTTAAGTTGTCTTATCTTATAAGTGGTGTATTTTCAATTTTATCAAAATTTTTATAACAAAACCATTCTTATGCGAGAGAACATTTCAAGAGAGTAAAATGTTGTCAATAGGTGGCGCGACAATACATTAAAAATGCTAGCAATCTTTGGGAATTAAAAAAAAGTTTTTAAATAATTTTAAATTCTGAAATCTTTTACTTTTTACTCTATTCAATGTTTACATCGTTTCTTTAATGAAAACTTGAAATGTAAAAATTATACTGGAGCTATAAATGAAAACTTCACTTCTAGATCATTTTCTCAAATAAATCGGCTTACAATTAATTAATTTGTACATAATTGTAAGCTGTAGTACGTAGGTTACATAAGTAATCAATATATTATAAACTGAAATTTTCTAGGCTATTAGAATATTAAAACTTTCTCAAGAGCATGCTAAACTGTAAAATTACCAAAAATCATACCAACGCAATTTTACTTTAAATCTGACTTTAATTTTTAATAACTTGCGGGTGTATGTGGGTAAACATAAAAAAAACTAAGATACTTTACTGGAAGTATCTGAATTGTATTTGTTGATAAGGTTGATAAGATAATGGTATTAGTATATTCATTACACAGCAATGGTTATAAAACCTTCTTAGTTTATTTGATTGCAATGGTGTAGTCAAACCCACGACTAAGAACGACTAAGAAAAACCCGAAATAAGTACATCTGATTTTTCTAACTGAGTTCCCGCCACTAGGTGCTGACAACATCTTTAAAAATCCTTGATTCTCTGAATCTCAAAGATACATATTGAGATGCTCCCAGCTATTCAAATTTGTTAATTTTTACTAAATCAAAAAATAATATTTTTTGCTAGAAAACATTCATTATTAATTTAAGCAATGAGACCCTTGCAATCTTTTAAATTTTTAATTTCAAATATATAAATTCGTTGGTTCGTTAAAATTTTCTCTTGCAATCTGTGTCATCACAACTTGCACGTGCGTTTTGCAATTTGTTAGTGAATTTTAACAAATAACCAAAAAAACATCCAATTTCTTTCCAATTAACACTTCATTTTATTAATTAAACAAAAGCAGCCCTCAACTCAAATTAAATCACTTTTATTCTTTATTAATTTTAAAATTATCAAAATTTAAACTTTTCATAGCGGAAATAACGGTTCTTCCGCTCGTCAAGCTGGCGTAACGCCGTCTTCTAGACTCACTTCGTTGAAGCCACTTTCTACCTTCACATTTACATATAAATAATCACAATAAAATCAAACAAACTTAAAAATAATTTACAAAATAAAATAAATAATTTTATTTTTATTTTACGTTTCAAAACACGACAATATTGTCGTGTTTCGAAACACTATAAAAACCACAAATTAATTTGTTTTGTAAAATAATTTTTGAAATTCAATCTTGTTATTTATTTATTTAAAACATTGTATGAAGTTCTTAAGTTTTGCTGTATAAATATAGGTAAGAGAAGTAAGAGTAGAAGTGGGACCAGCAGGTCGATGCAAAAAAAAAACAGGCTGCGGCCGTGGCGTCGAATGGACTGGTGGACGAAAATCATTCCCACAATTATAATTTAAGTTTTTGAAAATAAATAAAATAAAAATAAGTTGATGATTTTGTTTGTTTTAATTAACAAAGTGAAGCAAGTGATAAATAAAACTGAAGAAAGTGGAAAATTTTAAGTCGATGCAAAGATGCATAACAACGCAGCAAAATTTGTTTGAGGCCAGCTACAGAATACCATGTGCGGTCGAATACCACATCCGACACCACACACAAACTAACAAAAGTGAGCATTTTTAAATTAACAATTTACAATTTTTAAACTTTGAAGAGCTCATTGCTAAAAATAATGGATGAAACCGAGCTAAAGATTAATTTTGGAATAAAGCAAATTTAGAAAATTGAATAGTTCGGGTCATCTCATTAAATGTCACCCAGACGTGGGGCTCGAAAAATTTCGAAGTACATCTCAATATATTGCTATGTTCTGGTGACGACTTTACTCGCCCGAGACCAAGATTTTAGCTCTCTAAAAATTTTGTAACAGGGTCAGCCATAAAAAGATGTGTAATTCAGCCTCACGTTGCTACGCCATAAAAAGATGCTATTCCAAATTATTAATTTTATATTCAAAAATTTTTCTTTTATATTATAACTTAAATTTCAATATAATATTAAATGGTAATGTTAAATTTATACGATACCCGTATCGCAGTCCGCCTTATCATCAACAATTTGCAGTTCCTTGAACAAATTTTTAATTTATAAATGTAAAAATTTTACCATCTACTAAAATTAACAATTTTAACAAAATTAACTTTTGTAAATCCCATCCAATTCCAATTTTCTATTCTTTTAACTTTACTTAGCTTCTGTTTAAATTCTATTTTCAAAACTTCTCCAAAATCTTTCTTCAAAATCAATCCAATCCAATTACAAATCTTAATATAAATCTTAATAAAACTATTCTTCATTCAAAAATCACTTATATTTCAAAAAAACTACAAACTTATCAAATTTTATTCGGACATGAATTTTACACGTCCATCATGTCGACCATTTTTTGACAAAAGGCATCGTATCAAAGTGATCGGTCCCCACCTAGCAAAATTCCACCATGTTACAACTTAACAATTAATAAAATAATTTTACAAAAATGTATAGGGTGGGTCCGAATCAGTTTGAAACACAGCATCACCCCCGTTGCTAATTGCAGTGGTGAGCGCAGCTCAGAACAAAATTTGCAAGTATACGTGAGTGTTTCAAAAATATATCAGAAAAATATTATACACAAAATTACAATATTTATAGTCAAAAATTAAATTAAATTCAAAAATCAAATATAAAAAAAAGGCTTATCTATTGCAACAAACTTTTCATTCGTCATAATCCATCTCTTTTCGTTTCATTTACTTTTCCTTATGCACCTTCCACAAATTGATTTTAGTCGGAGGCGTCCATCTCGCCGGAGTCCTCTCTCTTCTCTTCCACCCCCGACTTATCCAAACTTTCCAGTTCTTCTTTCTCTTTTTCACCGCTTCCTGTCTTGTACCTATTTGTTTTTCGGTTTTTTGCTTTATATTTTCCAATTTTACAGCTTCTTGTTTTACTGCTTCCAATTTTACAACTTCTTGCTTTTCTGCTTCATGCTTTGCTGCTTCTTGTTTTTCAGCTTCCAGTCTTGCATCTTCCTGTTTTGCGTTTTCTCGTTTTTCTATTTCTGAAAATGTTTCATTCTGGGTTATTATCGACACTTGTTTTGCAACTTCTAATCTTCCAGCATCTAATTTTTCAGCTTTTAGTTTTTCCAAGTCTAATTTCTCAGCTTTAATTTCTTTTATTTCGTTTTTTATTTGATCTTTAGTTACCGTTTTATTTTCTAAGTTTTTAACTTCACCCTTTAAGTTTTCCCTGGGTTCATTGTAATTTTGTTCATATTTTTTATCTGCTTCTGTTAATTTACTGCTCAAATTTTCTATTTTATCTACCATTATTTTCATTTTTAATTCACTAATTGATTGTTCATTTTTATCTATTTTATTTGACATTAGATTAAGTTTTTCTTTTATATCGCTATAATTTTCTCTTATTTCCCGTAAAATTAACTCCATCTCTTCATTTATATTTGCAGTTATATTGCAGTTTTTCTGCCCTACACGTTGGGACGCCATAAAAAGAGACTATTTTTCTGCCCTTCACGTTGGGACGCCATAAAAAGATGTGTAATGTAAATTTTGTAATTTTTAAATTTAAAAATATTTCTTCAAATTCCAACCTCAATTACAATACAATTTTTAAATGGTCAAGTTAAATTTTACGATACCCGTATCGCAGCTGTCCTCTTATCATTAACAATTTGCAGTTATATTGCAGTTTTTCTGCCCTACACGTTGGGACGCCATAAAAAGATGTGTAATTTGGCCTCACGTTGCTGCGCCAATTTAGATGCTACTGTTTATCCTAATTAATTAAGTTTAATTTCCTCCAATAATCCATTCAAAAATATTTCTTCGAATTCTAATTTTAATTTCAATATAATATTAAATGGTAATGTTAAATTTATACGATACCCGTATCGCAGTCCGGCTTATCAGTATCGACCATTCGTTCCTTCAAATGCAGTTTTAACTTTCCAATTTTAAGTATCCAAATCGCATTTATTATTCGAAATATTCTTTTTTTTTTTGCAAAATAATTTTCCCAATCAACTTACTACCGCTCAGTAGCCACTTATAAGTAATATCCAAATTAATTCCAAATCACTCAACTTTTCTTCAAAAACCAACATACCCCAATATAATAACTTCAATGAAACACTTTATCTTCAAAACTTTTACTTATATTCCAAAAATTATAAACTTTTTAAAAATTTTATTCGGACATGAATTTTACACGTCCATCGTGTCGACCATTTTTTGACAAAAGGCCTTGTATCAAAGTGATCGGTCCCCACCTAGCAAAATTCCACCTTGTTACAACTTAACAATTAATAAAATAATTTTACAAAAATGTATAGGGTGGGTCCGAATCAGTTTGAAACACAGCAATATACATCGCGTAGATTAAAGCTTGCTATAAACTTTAGCTTTTTTGAAGAATATAAGGGAACGGAATGAGAGCTGTTAAAAAGACAAAAATGTATAAAAACATATTTTTTTAACCGAAGTAAAAAATTCTTCAAGCTAGATTCTGATTGGCAGTGCCATGGCACGAGTTTTTAATAAGAGTTTGTAACTCTTTATTAAATTAATTTAAATATCTCCTATTTAGCAATGAATAAATTTAGTAGATAGTAATAAATTATGCGCGTTTCTTTGAGTAATTAATTAATCTGCTTGAAATTATTCATCAATATACTTGTAAAATATTATTTTTACAGAAAAACGTAATTTCAATTTCTTTGAATAGAATTTAATCATCGTTAATTTCTATAACCACTACTTCTCCTTTAAAGTTAATAAATAACGAGTTATATGCAAAAATACATTAAAGTGACTAATATTTTTTAAGATGGCAAAGTTATTTATTCTATCTCAAATTGTGTAATATATTTTACAAATAAACAGTCATACTAAATTTAAAACATTCCGAATTATTTCGTCTATTTGCGGTTAATTACCTGCGCTGAAAGTAGAATAATTAAATTTTGAAAAATTTAGGTGGTGGAAGCTTTCTATTGATTTTATTTTGTAAAGTTTTTTTCGATAATAAACACGTTTTAATTTTATTTGGTGTAAGATTAATTGATCAAATAATTATTGTACTAGTGCTAACTTATGAATAGCTGGCAAACTGTAATAAACTTATGGAATCGATAGTTGTTAAGTAATTAGAATTAGGAAAATTATTAATAATCATTAGAAAAATCAATTTCGTCTAAAATTTGCTGTATATTTTATTATAAAAAGAACATTAAAAAATATGTTACAAAAAAATAATGTTAATATTATGCTAATACAATGCTAACAATAACCACCCTCGTATTTTCTAGTATGTCGTTGTTGAACCTCTTGTTTACTTGTCAACTTAACTTGATGTAAATGGAACAAACTACATAGTATACAAATTATTTCAAACAGAACATTACAAATTATGAAATTACACTTGATAAGGTTAAATTTTATAATATATTCTATCGATTTAATATTAACTTAAAAATGGTAAAAGAATTTACAATTTTCGAATAAGAATACGATTCCATAAATTTAATATTTCAAGATGAAATATGCCAAGTCGCATGAAATTGTATCAATTTAATTAATTTAGGCAACTCTTTAAAAATAAATAGAAATTGAATGTTATTTCATCTAAATATGCGTATTCTTTCTAGTGAAATTATTTCGAATTTAAATTATTTATCCACATTGCGGAATTGTTTGCATTCTTGCAGACATGATGTGAATTATTCCTCTAAACAAATTTATTATTTTCAAAGCAAACAATTTTTGATTATACACATGTCGCTTTTTAAGCACAACACAAATACTGGAAGAAAATTGGATTTGCATTATAAATATACGAAAATATTATATAATCCGCGCCATAAGCGAATTTTCGAATTGCAAAAAAATTCACTATGAATTAAGTAAATTATTAAATTTTAATTAAACCTCTTAGCTTGTTTTTGATTACAAGTGGTTAGTTAGTTCAAAAATGTTTTGTAAAATGTTGGACTAACACCAACATTATACAGCTTGTTTGGTAATCAATTTTCATAATAAGCAAACAAAATGCTCTGGTAAAATTAATTACAAAGCATTTTTTTATTGTGTAGTATTTTTAATTTTTATAGCTATTAAATTATCTTTTTATAAGTAGTCTATTTACCTTACGAATATGTTTTGCACAAGTTTTTATATGGATTTAAGAACAAAGTAAACAATACAGAGCTTTTATGGTTTTTTATTACACATTGTTTGCTACATTTTTAATATTATTTGCGTAGTGGCTGTAGATATATATATATATATCTACTATATTTATATTTTATATCTGCAGATATTTGTTTTTCTTGTTAAATAGCACTACAAATAGAAAATTCAATTCAAGAACTAAAAATATTCTACAGTGCAACTACAGTTTTTTCTTCATAAAAATTTATGCATCCGCAGTCTGACAGGTTTTAAAATTTATTGTTCTGAACAAAAATTTATCCGAATTTGAAAGAAGCACCTCTTATTGCATTGTTACGCCAATACTTAAGAAAAGTTTTACAAGTATGCTCATTTTCTCTTATTACACGTTGCAGCTTCTTTTAAACAAAAAGCAAAAAAATTACGATGAAAAAGAAACCTATATACTCGCTGAAAATTTTAGTTTTTCACAGAAAAATAATTTATGCATTTTAACCATATTTTTTCATTTACTTATTCATGACAAATTAGTTTCGTGCCAGACTAAAATTTAAATGACCACACAAATGAATGTTAAAATAATTATCTATAGGCTTATCAAAATAATTATTTGGCTTAATTTGTCAAGTACGTTTAAATATGCCTGTCATCAACATCAACAGCTCCTAAATTATAGATAACACAATGAATGACAGGAATTCAAGAACAAAGTAGCAATCGATAAATCGTCAATAGTGTTTAAACATTTAGCACTACAGTTGATAGGGACTACGATCGCATCGTTACTGTGATTCGAAGAATGTTTATAACGTAATACGAACTGTAATTATTCAAAATTTCCTAATAGACGTAGATATATTTTTCACAGAGAAAATTTAAATTTTATAATAATTTTACATCGTTTAAGGCTTTCTGACGTGCTTAAATGACATCCCACATTTTGTTAATTTATAAAATTAATGAAGAAATTCGACGCAGTCAACTTAAACGCGATAAGACAACCGCACCAAAATGGGCTGTAACATAAGGCGTGATTGAAATATGAAAATTCTTTAATATGGGAAAAATACATTTTTTCTCTTTAAAAATAGATTAAAAGATTACCCAGAGATTGATTTAGTTAACTATTAAAAACGTGATTCGAAAATTAAAAATAAATACTTTTTTTTATATTTCTAATGCACAGCATCGTTAATTTTCTTAAGTTTTTCCGACATATTAGTATTATTGGATTTTTGATTTATAAGTAATAAATTTTAAATTTGACCATTATATTATTCAATGTATTTTTTTAATAATAAATACAATAACTTTGCTTTCCTGTATTCCTTAAAAACGTAATAAATTATAAAAGTTTGATCATAAATTTTAGTTGAAGGCTTAGTAGTTTTGCTAAACCCAATAAATTAGCAGAATATTTGAGGCCATGCAACTGTGAAAATGTAAAAATTGGTTTGAATACGTGTGCTTGTTTATCTTAGCCAAATAAATAGTTTGTAGTCTGTAATTGTGCCCAGAGGGATTTGTTTCATGAATTACCGTGTGTATTTTGTATTTACTTGAATATGATTATTTACTTGTTGAAACTATCGTTAAATAAAGTTATTCAACTTAATTACATATTATGTAGCTTAGTTATCATATTGTTGCAAAAATGGATCTAATGAAAGATAGAATAGGCTTTCCCTAGTTTAATACCTTATTTTAAAACTAAGTTTGAATAAATTATGTTATCCGCCGAAAGAAATTGAAGTTCTTTGTTTCGCAATACGAGACATTGGTATTTGTAGCTTAACAGTAAAATTAAATGGAATACTTTACATATGATATACGAATAACAAGAGAGTATGGTATATGTGTAACAAAATTTTCATTAAAATGGAAGGAAGAAAATGATTGCATTACAAAAACAATAATAAAATATCAGCTGCGTCGCCGCCAGACTTTCTGGTTCGGGTAGGCCTGAATTTCAACATTTTTTTATCTAATATAGTGCGAATAATCGGTTTAACCGGTGTAACTCTATATTAACCACATTAAAATTATAAAAAAAAAAATACTAAAAAAACACACTTTTCAGAACTAAAATGTGTTTAAGTTTATAATATCACAAATAAAATACACAGTAATTATAATATTGCAAACTATTCTAGTTCATCGCCGGATGATACCATACTATGGTGAAAACGTTTGCGATATTATAATACTTACTGTGTATCTTATTTGTAAGAACTTAAAAACATTTTAGTTTTGAAAAAAAATGTGTATGAATGTTTTAGATTTTCTGAAATTTTGATATGTTTATGGTTTTTTATTAAATATAAAATTCGTATAGTAATAAATTTATCATTTGTTCGCTAATAATGTAACAAAATTTAGTATCATCTGTCCTTTGGTTTGACTGTCACTTGTTTGACTTTTAGTGACTTCGTGATGTGCAATCTCTATATAACAGTTTTTTGGATATATCATACTTTTTTTGGTGAACAAGTTTTAAATTAGATGTGATGTTTTTGTTGTAAGCTAGGTATGAAATTATGGATATTTGTCTTTTATAATATATAATTTGATGATTTGATGTATCATTTGATTGTATAATGGCATATTGAGTAGTTTTCTTTCTGACCATAAAATCGCCTTCGTGTGGGTGTTCCGTTAAGGCAGCTATGCAATATATTCAATCACAAACGAGATGGCATGTGAGTTGGATAGTCTCCCCAACTCAACTTTTTTGGTTGAACAAAGGGCAAAACAGTTATTTGATTTCAACATTGTTGCTATTTATTCATGTGAAGTTCAATACAAAGATCATATTTTATGTTACTCCTGCAATGTGAATTTTTAATGAAAGCTTAATAAAATAATAAGGTTACGGATTTTGATACAGTATTGGGTACTAATCTTTGATTTAATTAATGTTGTGTCTTAAATTTGTCTTAGTGGAAGAAAAGATAACATTTTTCTAAAGCAAGAGGAAAGAGAACCTGAAATGAATTTTTATTAATGTGTACTATAGAAAAAAATTTTCTCAAAATCTTGAAAATATAGGCAATATTCTTATCCAGCTCCTATAAGGTAATAGAGTAACCAAAATTGTTAAGTTTGTCGCGTCCAAAGAACAGTTTATAATAACATTTTTCTAGGGCGCCATGTGATTTTAAAGCTTTCTTTCAAACGGAATAATAAACACGGATCAGAAAAGGGAGCGTAATGATTAGTACATTTGCAAAGCTTAACACTTGAATTGTTACGAAAATTTTTAAAATCCTCGAAAAATGTGTTTAATAACTAATAATCAAATTAGAGCTACGAACATAATTTCATTCTTTTCCAAAACACATTCGTGAAAATAAATAGTGTTTATCTTCAAAATATACGAATAATCAAATAACAAGGCGAAAAAGATTCGACTCGGCTGTTATGTTGATGCAAAAAAAGCTAACTTTACACAAATCCACAATGGCAAAGGACGATCAAAATATAAAAAAAGTAAATAAAACTAATAATAGTATATTATTTTGTTACAAACAAATAAAAAATTTTTGTGGTGAGTTAGTAGAATTAATGGACAAGCGAGCGGAGCAAATCAAGTTTGACTACGTGTGGAAAATCGGACTTTTCCATACATCTGGCAGCTCATAGCTTAAACTTGTTTGTTCATTCGCGAATAAATTCTGCAACTAATAAGCTATTCGCTTTATATTATCTAGAACAACATTTAGTTATTATTCAAATACAAAATAAAAAAGTATCTTTGTGTTATTCTTGATGCCTTTGGGATAAACCTAAATTGCATTACTTAACAAAAATTTATATTAATTTGCTAACACATAGTACTTATTAGCAAGTTAATGAATTGGTTTGAAGTTTAAACTTACTGCAATAACGGATGCTTTCTCATAATAATATAGCAAGTCAAGAAGAATGATTAGGATTCATTGATAAATTACTATATACAATTCAAAACTTAAACTTTCATTGTTGTTAAATTTATTAATAATTGGCTTAAATAATTTTGTCCTCAAAAGTAATTGCATTAATATTTAACAACCTATTATAGTTATCTACAAAGTAAAATTCATAAAGCAAAACTAAATAAAGACAGAGTTGTACCTTAATTTTGATAATTAACTACATTTTAAAATTCGAATAAATCAAAAGAATATAAATCGTGTACTAAGTCATTCCAAGAATTATTTTTTGTTACTTCAAGGATTGAGATAGCTACAACAGTTTCCTATACAAGCTAACTATAACCATACCTAAATAAAAATATGTTTTTGAATGAAATTCTTATAAACCACCGTGAAGTTGGCATAACATTTTGATATAAAAAAATATGGAATCGTTAGGTCATCGTTAGGTCTTGAAAGGTTATCCGGTTTTATCCTTAGGTCACTTTTAGTTTTTTTTTTTAATTATTCAATTTTAAAAAAAATTTCTTGGTAAGTTAGCCTTTCCTTTAAATAATTTTAATGAAATAAAAGTGGAAACCGGTAGGAAACGCACTGCTAAGGATTGGTCACGTATATTTATCGTTAGGTCATCTTTCATTGGTTTGCAATTAATTAACTATAATTTTATGTCTGTATTGCGTTTGCTCTAAACAAAAATATAGTTTTGATGAAAATCAGATTACAAAAGTAAGAAAAGTATAACATTTTGATATAAAAAAATATAGAATCATTACGTTGTCGTTAGGTCTTGAAAGATCACCAGGTTTTATTGTTAGGTCACTTTTAGTTTTATCAAAAAAAAATTATTTCATTTTTGAAAAATTTTTATGGTAAGTTAGCTTCCCCTTCTTGGCGCTTTCGCTAAACGAAAATATCAGTGTGTTCAAAATTAAGTGTTGAGATTGAGGTGCGTTTTTTCCATAATAATTTTTACTGGAACTATATTTTTATTTAGCGCTTGCGCAATAGAGACATAAAATTGTAATTAATTAATTGCAAACAAATGAAAGATGACCTAATGATAAATATACCTGACCAATCCTTGGTGTGCTTTCCTAACGGTTACCACTTTTATTTCATCAAAATCATTTAAAAGGGAGGCTAACCTACTAAGAAAATTTTTTTTTAAATTAAATAATTTTTTTAAAAAAGACTAAAAGTGACCTAACAATAAAACAGGATGACCTTTCAAGACCTAACGATGACCTAACGAATCCCTATTGTTTATATAAAAATGTTTTAGATGGGAGGCTAACTTCACGGAAGTTCCTTATAAAGATATTATAGTGTTAATAAAATAAAAAAAATAAGGGCGCCGAGTTATGTTCTATGATAAAAAGGTAAACGACATTAGATAAATGTGTATTAAGATTACCAAGTAAGAGCAAACACCTTTTCATCTAATATCATTTATGATTCCTCAAGCTCCATGGGAACAGCAAATTCTGCAATTTGCTGAAATCTAAGGACAAGATATAAATATATAAAATAAATGTAATAATGAGTCAGTAGTAAGTAGAAAGTAGATATTATAATTAGTTGATAGTTGTTAGTTGTAGTCTTTATCATAATTTGAAATAAAAATTTATTTAAATAATTTTTGGTTTTTTAAAAAATCAATTAAATTAGTGAGTAATATTACTGCCGCAATGTTCCAAATAATAGTTCTTTACCGTCTTGATCAAAAGATTATAGTAATAATATTTTTAAGTTTTACTTTCATAGCTTAGTAAATCAATCTATATATTTGCATGTTATTAAATTACAATTTAATAACATATTTCAATTCAACATATTCAACATAATTCAATAAATTATAATTTAATAATATTTAACATTTAAATTTAAAACGTTTAAATTAAAACCTTGGTTTGCAGTCTAAGTGCTTGTTCACAATGTACGTAAGACATAAGATAAACATAACATATACATAAGACGGAAAGTTGAACTAATAGTAAATCAACACAAGTGTTCACAGTGTGCCTACGAAATTCTTATGTTTATGTTGATCTTATGTTCGGCTTACCGTTCGTACATAAGATTGAAATTATGTTACATTTAGTGAAATTTGTGATTTGAAGTTAGTAGTCTTTGGTCATAAGTTGAAATAAATTGACGAAATTGACATAAACATAACCTTTAGATTATTTTTTTGTTATACGCATGCGCAGTTTCATATATTTCTTATGTTCATTGTGAACACTTTTGCGGCTTATGTCAAAATTATGTTTTATGCTTATGTTATGCTTAAGCGCGTCTTATGTTTATGTACATTGTGAACAAGCACTAACCGTAGTATGATGACCTAACCTGTCATAATTAACCGACTTTACAAAATATAATCATTATCAATATCTATTAATGTTAGTTTACTATATTATTTAATAACTGGAAATGACGTAAAAGAACTGTAAAAGTTCTTGTATTTTGTTTATTAAACTCATTTTTAATCGTTACATAATTTTATAGTATGTGCATATTATAAAGCATAATAATAGGTGAATTCAGTTAATAATGACAATGTTAAAAGGACAGTCGATATAATACATTCTCATTATAACCGTTATCGTGAAAAGCCAGCATGGATCCCCTGGGTGTATAAGTTTTGTTATTTTATTGAAAATCATAATGCGAGAAATTCTACTACATTACTAACTTATTATACTATTTATATTGCCAATAATTTCTAAATTAAATTTAATAGAATTACAGCTTATTACTATACATAATATTATTAATTAACAATTTTTTGTTTATATCAAAACCTTCTCATCAAGTTTAAAAGTATTTATGGACTACTGCTATACCTAGTAATAAGTTTTTCTGTTTCTACAGGCTTACTTTAGGTAATGGATGTCGAGTTTAAAGCATAAAAAATTTTATCTAAATAATAGATATCATAAAATAATTATTGAAAAATTAATAATTTAAAATTGTGTTTTGCAAATTGTTTGGATTTTTTTATATTTTAATAAAAATATTGCAGATAGCACAAACAATATATTGCTAGCAGCTCAATCGATACATTATTATTTGTTAAGTTTATACCTTCCCTCAAAGCTTTCAATAATTACAAGGTATTTAATATTGCAATCCAATAATAATTAATATCAAAAGTTTGAAGAAAACAAAATTAACCTACTAACGTTAATAAAAGTTTAAAATTAAACCTTACTTTATAAAGAATGTATGTTAATATTGAAATGGTATTTTCATTTAAGTTTCGAGCTAAAATGTATCACTTTATCTATTTTCCTTAAAGGTTTTAATTTTAATTAATTTAAAATTTCATTTATGTTGTAATTATTATGAAAAGCTATTTAAATTGAAAATTTAAGTCGCGTAAAGCTGCAACAATGTCCCTTTAAAGTGCTTAAATTATTTTTACAATGTAAAGGTTATACAGGGTCATTTGGAATATCATATTATGTTTTCAACCGTATATAATTACTCAAAGTAATGTTGGCTACCGTAAAGTTACAAAGTAATATTGGGATTTATTCAATACTGCTATCTATCAAAGAATCTTTTTAAAATAACTAAATGTATACGCTTGTGCTTTCTGGCTACCTGCGTGTAAAATAAATAAGTATAGGTAGCAGTATCATCTACGTATAATGCCAACTTTGTAATCGAAGTTTCAATTACTTTTAAATAAACTATATGTTTATTTTTTACCTTTTAGTAAGTTTGTTTTTTCTTTAATAAAAATGTTTTAGATCAGTTACTAAGATCGTAGTTAAGTTTTTCTAAGTTAAAGTTTGAAATATCTACACATAAAGATCTAAAATTCTTTAATAAAACAAAATAGTGTTTTGAAATGAGGTTTTTGTAAGAAGTTAAAAGCAGTTCGTTGAAAACAGAAAAAATCTTTCTGAAATATATCTTTCTAAGAAAACTTTTAACATACATATAGTAAGTAAGTATATTGCGTGTTTTGTGCTTGACTCAACTTCAAAAGCTCAAATAAAACGAACAAAATTTCTTTCAATCGATTACATTTTTAATTAATTAGTAAGAAATTTGCCGTCACTTTAAATACTTAATCTAGAATCTCAACACAAATTACTTGATATTTTCTATGATAGCAGTTTTTAATTTATTATGCCGTGTTTGATCAGGTCGAGTAAATGATCAGATATATAAAATGTCAAGTTTTTTATAGATTCATGCTAATGCTTCTATAGTAAAGTAATTAAATTTATTTTAATGATTAAGTTTAACATTACAGCCATTCTTATTAAATTTTAACAAATAAATTTTAACTCTTACCTTACGCAGACACTATCAGCAGTTATCACACATAAATAGAAGACATACAAACACAAAGGAAACCGTTACGCACTTCGCACTGGAGCACGCATTTATGTGACACTCTTTGCTAGGCCATAAATCAAGCAATAGTAATGTAACAAATATTTTGAAAATGTAAAGCAGTAACATAATTATATTATAAATAAGTAATGTTGTTAATTTACTTATAACTAAGAAGGTGTACGTTAATCTTACTTTTTCTAAAATACACCAAAAGCTTCCAAATTGTATTTTGTGCAATAACGACTTTTCTGCGTAATGTAATAAAAAATAATCTATCTCAAAGTTCTTTTTCAAAGAAAAACCGATAAAAGAAGAAGTTACAATTTATTTAAAGATTAATTCGAATCTTAATAATCAACTTCTATAGAACCAAATGACAACATAACATTATTTATTGAGTCAAAGTTAAACAGTTTTGTTAGATATATAAATCCAAATAACTTAGATAATAAATTATTATTAATCAGAAACTAATATCTTTTTAGCGCTCATTACAACATATATTAATCTTTTTTGTTTAAGGAAGCATTTTTGTTTTTCACCACTCTGTATTATAGTTAAAACTAAATTGATGTTGTAGTTTTTTTATAATTTTTATTTTAATTTTAATTCCATGAACAGAAATGTCGCACTTCTTTTTATTACATTGTACAAACTTAAATTTGTTTTATTTAATTAGTCATTTATAATTCTATGGCGAGTTACTATAGCCCAGTGGTTTCCAAAGTGGTCTATATCAAACCCCAGAGGTCTACGACGACCTGCAAAGAGTTTATGTTACATAGAAAAAATTGGGGGTTCATAAGATATAAATGGGGATCAACGATAGTGAACCTCATTTAGTAATTGTAGTTACTTAATTGGTAGTTACACACTATTGCAGAAACTATTATAGCACCGGTCAAATTTAAATTAACCTCCTTTCTTCATACCTATAGTGGAAAGGGGTTTCAGCCCCATTGTCAATCTCCTAATAACAAAAAGAAACAAACTGGACGTCATTAACCGAGGAAATTTGAGATTAAATCTAACTAAATTGATGCCAAATATTAAAGATTTGTTAACAAAGCACCAGGTTCATCCCTCTCACTAAAATCAGTAATTTTTTGTTTTGTTATTTTATGTAACTGATAATAAATTTAATTTGGTTCGTTTTAATTTGAAAAAATCAATACCAGCTAAGTCTAGTTTATTTTAGTTTATCTAAAACCGAAAAACATGGCAAGTAGTCTACGAGAAAAAAGTTTGGAAACCACTGCTATAGCCGGTCGAAAACAAAGCAAAATATAATCTGTAAGGTAAGTTACATTTAATAATAAGAATTTTCGTCATTTTGTTTTAATTTTCTATATATTTTAAAACTAAATTAAATTTAAAAACAGTTGGGTTTACCTAATTTATTCCTTTGAAACATAATTTAATAATTTAAATAAATTTCAAAATTTTAATAGTTAATAATAATAATAATAGCAGCTAATTTGTTATTTTTTGTATTACATCCTTATAATTTTCAATTTTTGTTTGATCCAATTTCAATTTCGTATTAAGAGTGTTATTTTTTACTTAAATTATGTTTTATTCTGTATGAATGTCTGAAGACATTTTACACTCTGCATCTTTATATCAAACGGAACTTTACACTTTGTATTTTTTTGAGGTAATAAATTAACTCGAAAAATATGGAAAGTAGAAAAAAATTTCAATTTACAAAGCTGTTTAAAACTCTAATTATGATTCAATATCATAACATTTTTAATAATAATTTTTTATAGCTATTTCTTTTATTTTATTTCTCTGGGAAGCAGGCTTACTCTATAGGAACAGGCTAGTTTTTCCGAAGATTAAGGGGCACACAAAAACTATGCAAAATATTAGCTACTTTGAAAGCGGGTAGTTTGTGATGTGATTGTTTCTACTTTATACTTAAGGGTAATTTACAATTTTTCTTACTGGTTACGGCATCAAAATTACTGAATATAAGATAATTGTATTATAAAGAATTAAAAGTTAATTGAAGACTAATAAAAAGCAAATGAAAACACAACTTACCTGAAATTGAATTTTCTGTCCTAAATTGAAAAACATGATTAAATAGCTATTATTACAACTAGGGTAATATGAATAGTATATTTCCCGAGGTTGGCTAGTTACATCTCGAGGGCAAAGCCCGAGAGATGTATAGACAACCAAGGAAAATGTATTCATATTTCCCGTGTTGTAATCAATAGTTTTCTTCTGATTGAAAAATATATTATTAAATATATCAATATTTCATCAATAATAAAATTTGAGATTTTGAATTTGCAATAACTCGAAAACGGCGCTAGATATCGAAAAACTGAGCAAAAAATTTACCCCCCTTTGCTCGTTCTCAACCCTCCTAGCAATTTGTCGAAGGAAGCCTTATGCAAAATTTTAGATCAATAGCGCGCAGAATGCGCGCAAAATAATTCAGAAAAAGTTAGGTTGGTTTTTAAAATATAAAAATAAGTAGGCACAATTTTTATTATAAACGTCACTTAAATGTCACTTTTTAACAGGGATGGCTTTAGTATTTTGTTTTGCATGTTTGATTGTCCAATCACCGTGCGCAAAGTATACTTTAAAATGACGTTTCATATTTCCCTAGGGACAATATGAGAAGACGTTTCATATTTCCCTTGGGAAATATTAGTGTGTTATGACATATTGTAACTAAGGCGATATTGCTCTATATTGTTTCAATCAGAAGAAAACTAAATATAAGTTAAAATTGATTTGGATTTATTACTAGATAGGTAGATACTAAAGGATGTTTTAAAATGAGAATAAAATTTTAAAATGAAAATTTCAAGTATTTTATTTTAACATGAAATATACATAATATGGTAATAAGGTGTAAAATAGAACATCTAACAAATGGCCACTATAACTCTGCTGGCACAATTGGCTATTTTAAAAAAGTTGTTAATTACATTTTCACATATTTGCCCTTCAATTTCCTTAATTACACGTTAAATTTCTTCCTTTAGCTCAATAATAATTGTGGTTGGTTATTTGGTATAAACAAAAGACCTCACAAAACTCGACAGAAAGCCAGAAGCCAAGTTGACATACCAGGGAATTACTAATATAGTGGTTTCCCGTTGCATTTTCCGTAACCCACAGATCGATAAAGGGCTTTAGATCATAACAGTGTAGTCGGCGCGATCAAGCATCGAACCGTGATCTTCCACGTTACACAATGTCAATTTAACACCACACTGCGGGTTCACATCTGAAACCGTAAACATCCTACATCTCATGAAGGTAGTAAGTGAAAGTTTAAAAGTTCTATTAGCTAAACCTTACATTATAATTAAAATATTGCACACTGATCTTACGATGTTATAGACAGCATCACTTAATATTTTGCTTTATGAACTTCCTGAACAATCGTTCTAAGAAACTCTTAGAATAAAATTTGATAGAACCTAGGGTCCGTTTAATCACTTAGTGGTGTCATCGGAACCCATCGAGATCTTTACATTTCCCGGTGAGCCTCTATGTTCCAGCTCTTGCAAAACTTAACTATCATCAACTGTATTTAATTAAATTATTGCAGAAAAATTAACAATTACTGGAAATTAAATTAAGATCAAATTGTAAAAAGTAAAAACGAATAACTAATTTTTTTCCAAAAGTAGCGCTTTTTCTTTTTAATACCTAAAAACTTTTTTTTATAATTTTCAAAAAACTTATGGTTATTGTGCTTTTTGTTTCTAGAGAAATGCCACAAAGTAAAAATGCGAGTAATTTAGATGAATTTCCTAAAACCTTTGACATTTATTTGTAATTTATAATAATGAAAGATAAGTGGTCTGAAATTTAGTTGCTTTGTTTTAATTTTCATCTATACTTTGTAACTTTTGCTCACTGAATGAAATAATGTCTCCTTTTATCACTAAGATAACAATAAATTGATGTATAGTCTTTTAAAATAGTATTAGTCAAAGAAAATATAACGAGAGAAGTTTTCTGCTGGGTTCTCAAACGTTTAACAAAATTTTTAGGTATGGAATACCTTTTCACCGCTAGTAATTTGTCTCAACCCATAAATAAACTTTGTTTCAACGAATTAATATTTTGTTGGTTTTAGCACACAAACAATTGTGTTCTACCTTATGGAATCAGTAGAAACAAACAATTAAAAATATAACAAAATCAAAATTAAGGTTTAATATTAACGCGATAAGTTGCAGTTTAAATTAAAAATGTATGCTGCTATGCTAGGATGTTATTAAGAACTCCAAAAGGCATTAAAAACATTCTAAGTAGCCTAAATTATACCTATAATTACTTTATTGAATAATTTTTGATAAAAACTATATTTTCAATAATTTTTTTCACTTATACTGTTAAATAATTATTTTCGTATTATTGCAATGAAGAATCAAGTATCAAAAAATGTTTAATTTGAAACTGTGATATCCAACAACATGTGGGTAAATTGATTACTCAACCAAAAAGCTCGAAATGCTTTTTTCAGTAAACTTTTTTTAGGAAATAGTTTTTTTTATACAAAAATGTTATGGTTAATATGCCGAAGCCATCTGTGAACAGGACGACGAAATTGTTTCTCCTCAAAAGCTTCACTGTAATCTAAATTTTGATAATCAATACAAAAATTAAAATCAATATCAAATGTTGAATTCCTACGAAGTTTTGCTGAACATATAATATGTAACTTAGTTCTACTTTCAATATTTGCTACTAGATGGTTTGATGGCACTGCACTTATTACTTTTCAAATTCATTATACATAAATTTAAGAGGAATATGTAAAACTTCAGTTACTTTAACTGTAATGTCATAAGTGGTATGACTTGTATGACTTGTATGACTAATAATAATTATGATATTATTTATAAGTTCAAAACGAACTATAACTTCATTAAATCCAAAGATATAAAAGCTACGGCATTACAAATATTATTATTTGCCGAGCGAATGCAATACATTTAAACGAAACATAATTATTTTATTCATATTGTGCTATATACCGTTTTCAGTAACCTATACACCATTGCGTTTTCTACCTTTAATGTTTTTCAATGTCAAGTGCCTTCCGTTGCATCTTCACATTGCTGCTTGCACTACCACGTTGTTTGATGTAGTCCTTTTTCCATCATTCGACAAAAGTCCTTTATAAAATCATTCTCTGCCATTTTTCTTTCCCTATATGATGTAGATGGCCATCGACTATTCGTATACAATATACATAGTTTACAAAAAAAACTACTTAATTAAAAAAAATTTTTGTCTTGTGACAATTTAAAAACCTTCTAATAAATAGACAAATAAGTAAGTTATAACATTGATAAAGATACTTTCTAGCCTACCAAACAAGATAGGATAACCACAATAGTAAAGAAAAGAAATGGTACGAAAGAGACTTGATTTTGTTCTACGAGTATGATATAAAAGAGAGGAAGAATTTCAAATTTACAATATTTGACCAGAAATTGCTATTATAATATAATAAAACAATAAGCAATATATTGTTATAACAATGTCTTAATAATGTATCAAAATTGGGTAATAAAGTTTATTGTATTTTTTTTCAATATTACTGTAATCAAATAAATTTATAATTGTGGTTGCAACAACGGTGTCACATACCATAATAATTATGTAATCCAGTTCGAGACGCTTTTCACTTTACATCATTTGTAATATGAGAAAAATGAAAAGCAATAAACCACTAAATGGCATTAATCGGGAATTGTAGTAATAATTGTGAATGCCTAGCAATAAGTGAGGAATAGTGGGTAATGAAATGACAATAAAGGCGTTAAACTGGAAATTACCATGAGTTTGTATACATTCGTATAATAATAAATAATACACTGTAAAATATGCATGTAATTTTACCCGTGAAAATTACCCACGTAATAAGAATAAAATTACCCTGAAAAAGCACAGGTTTAAATTTACTTTAGAAAATTACTCAGTTTATAACAGTAAATTTACTAAAATTCAGAAAATTTCTACGATACACAAATACATAAAAACACACTAACGACAAACATCACACAAGACAAAACACTACGCAAATACAAATACTCCCTTTTCAATCCTTACCAAAATTTAACCATCTTCCTCCACACCCCGGGGACGACACCTAAACAAAAAAAAACTGCTACGTCATTGGAATACGTATACCTGGACATTGAAGTGACGCGTGTGAAAACCGTTTACTTTCTACAGATAGGTAGCTGTAGAGTGCTACCTAATTACGAAAATCTTTCTTTTATATTCTTGTATTTTTATTTTTCAGTTGTTTTTTGTTATTATTGTTATTGTATATTCTACGTTTGTTATAGCTATGCATAATTGTAAATAACCGCATTTTTTAAGTTGGTTTTTTATATCATTTTTCCAACAAATTAATCATGTTATCAGTATAAATACGAAAACCCAAATTTATTAATTAGCTTTATTCTTTTTACCTATTTTATTTCCATCTCAGTTGCACAACTGAGATGAAGTGAGCTGAGACGAACTGAGATTAACTGAGTCAAAGTGAGAAAAAGATAAGTTAAAAAGAACAACGAAAATTTACTACTAAGTGATTTTTGAATTTCATTATTTTGAAGTTTGGTAGTACTAATCAAATTGTTTTTTGTATTATTGTGTAATGTCAACATAAACTTCAAAAAGACAAATTAAAATTTTAAGGTGCAGTAGATATTAAAAAGATTGCAATAAGTGACAAGTTTCATTCAAATTACCAATCTGGACTATTTCCTAATATGTCTCAGTTGTAACACTTCAAAACAGCAAGATCAGTTTGGGTATGGAAGGGGATAATTTTGTCATGTAAAACTCAGTTCGGCACGGCACAGTACTTCTGTCAAAACGGTAAAAATAATAACCTTTCAACTGAGTAACTGAGTATCTCAGTACAATCTCACTTAAAATAGGTAAAAAGAATACAGCTATTGTATAATCCATTTTCTAAAAAAACTTTCAAAGTTTTATTTAATTATATCTGAAGTTATGTGTTATCACGAGGTACTTTAATAATGTATTATTAATATAAATGTAAGATCAACCGGCAATATTGAGCTGCTTGATCTAACAAATTTGTAAACCGAAGATTAATAAAGACTTTTTAAATCGCAAAATCGCAAAACTTTTTATGAACAAAGTTCCTTATGGGAAGATGCGAAGGTTTGCAAATTTCTCTAGAAAAAAAGTTGCCTTTACCGGGATTCGATCCCTCGGCTAAAATGTGTAGGCGGAGCTCTTTGCTCTACGCCATAATGGGTATCGTTAAAATTAATAGTGATACGCTATATAAGATACTCTTTGCGTATTGCGAATTAAGAACGCGTTAAAATTGTTAAACCGACGAATAATTTTAAAAAAATTTAATTTAATAATTTTAAAAATTTTCAGCCGAAAATAAAACCCCCAAAATTTAAAAAAATGTGCAAAAAAAATTTCGAAAACTTCAAAGATGACCGCGATGATTACGGATTAATTTTGTAAAGTAGTTTTTAATTTTTATCGATAAAAAGATCATAATAAAATATTTATATCCGAATAATTATTTGTTTTTTACCTCGACTAGAACTTGAAATTAATATTTATGTAATAAGGTACTTTCGTTATTCCTATCTGGTGTCCCACGACACCACATTTTATATTTTTAAATTTATTTGAATATTGGTGGTTCGATTTCAAATGTACACCCTGTATGTATGCACCTATAATAGCAATAAATTATTTTTATTCTAAATTCTAAATTCCAATTTCATTTATAATTTACAAAAGTTTACAATATTAATATTATTTTTTATTGATGATTTTGGACTAATTTGTTTAGAATAAAACAAACCTTTTTACTTTTGGTCGACGTTTCGAGTTTTATTTAACTCACCTTCAGAGCTACAACAGAGTTATATTTTAAATTGAAAACAATAAAAGTGAAAAATCCCAATCTCACCTTCAGTAAAGGTTTTAAGTTGATAGGCATAACAAAACAACAACTCTCGGTCATCTAGCACTCTCTCTAAGCATTTACAAGATTAAAAAATTATTCCTCCAATTAACATTTACAAATTTACAATATTGAAATAAAAATAGTCACAACTGTATAATATAAACTTGAGGTTAAAAAATAAAAATGATAAGCAATAAAATGTTTAGTATCTAATCACTTAGTGCGAAAGTAGGGCCGACGCAAATAACTCGATATCACGAAGGTCAACAGTTCAAAAGTTTCCACCCGCTCTAACTTGGTCTTTGTATTGATGAGGTCCCTTTGTGTATCTTCTCTGTAATTTATACTTTTCTTGTTTTTTTTAATAAAAAACATTTCACTGATGTTTCTTTTTGGGGTGTTGGCATCCAGGATTTTGTTGTTCTTAAAATCAAAATTATGTCCTGTATCATTAAAATGCTGTACTAATGCTGTGGTACCCCACCCATCTCTTTCCTCTTCCTCACGTGTAGATTCTGTTTCTACCTCCATTTTTTTGTTTCTCTTACAATCCTTTTCGTGTTACTTTATTCAATTTCCAAGCCACTGTTTAGTTATGCCTATCAAGTTAAAGCCTTTACTGAAAGTGAGATTGGGATTTTTTACTTTTATTGCTTTCAATTTAAGATATAACTCTGTTGTGTACTGAAGATGACTTAAATAAAACTCGAAACGTCGACCAAAAGTAAAAAGTTTTGTTTTATTCTAACCAAATTGGTCTAAAATCTCCAATAAGAAATAATATTTATATTTTATGGACGAGAAATTAACAATGAACAATTTATAATATTAATTTAATGCAAGTTTAAGTTAATATAACTAAAAATTAAACATTATAATGTCCAGTGGCGCAGCCAGGATTTTGTTATGGGGGGGGGGGACTAAAAAATGCGAGCAAAGCGAGCTGCGCCAAAGACAAGCGCCGCAGGCAAAAAATTTTCAGAAAAAGGGGCGTATCATCTTATTTTCGAGTATAATTATTGTGTTACCACTGTTACCTACCATAAATTAAAGTGAGAATTAAAGAACGGCATTTCCGAAATAACTCAGGACGAAAGATTTATCATTGATTTTTGTTTCCAATCTTTTTATTGTAATATACCTATCCTTATTTTCAATAAATAGCAGTCATTAAGATTAAGAATTGAAACTAATTATCCATAGTAAAGTTATATTGTATTTGAAATTTCATGATCCGTTGACCACGCCTCTACCTGCGCCCCCCTCTTGCGCCGGACCACCCCTGTTAGTATAACAGAAGCGGCATCTCAAAGTAGTACCCATAGGCAACAATTTGGTAAATCCACCTTTGGAGGCCCGAGAATGCCAGACCTAAATTAACTGGCTTGACTGATTAGCTATCAACAATAGCAACAAGTGCTACACTAAAAGCAATACCTAACTACAATCATATCGAAGAGTCGAACACAATCAATTTTTTCTTTTAAAAAATTTTTCATTGTACTGGTAAAAAAGCGGCTATGGTCATTAAAAAAAGAAAGAGTGTCTGGGGGTGGGGGGTTATAGCCCCCTAGCTCCCCCCCCGTTGGCTGCGCCACTGATAATGTCTAAGAGTGCAGCTAATAAAGCAAATTCATTAAATTTTATTGCATGAAATTATAGTTTCAGTTTGTATAAAGACAGTTTTCCACAAAGTTTTGATGCTTTTATAAAGTTTGAAATGCAACCCCTTAATTGGATGATAAATCACTGCAATATGTACAAAAAAAATTATTAATTTATAGTGAAATAACATATCATATCAAAATACACAAAATTAAGCTACGCCTGATAAAAAAATCTTCTGCGACGATAGTTGAGTTTGTTAATAATTTATTGTTTTCTTTTAATATTTCGAAAAAGCATTTTTCAATTCGTAATACACCGCAGTTAAATAGTATATGTACAATAGTATTTGATTTTGTAAAATTAATTTTTAAGTGGGATAATGTTCGCGCGGAAAAGACATGTTATCATTGAAAAGAGTGAGAGCGTCGCTCACGGACTTAGCTGTCACCTCGAGAGAGGGTATTCGCCGCAAAGAGTTGGTTGCAACAGTTCTACACTTAACTTAGTTAATAATTACAATTAAATCTATAAAAAGAAATCAAGTGTTTTATTGTGTAAGAAAAAGTGGTTCTTTGAACAATAGCCCAGCTAGAGAGATTTAGAGTCTTATCGAATTAAATAAAAAAAAGTGACATTCGCTCTGTTCTCTCGGGCAGACAAATATTCACTATCTAAGGCGTCTCGTCTACCCCAAACAGGAAAACATCAACAAATTGTAATATTACATGAGCTTCTTATCATGATTCTCTTCCGAATTATAAGCAATGGATAATATTAATGTGCTTGATCTAATACAATTCGGAATTAATAGTAAAAAATTATTTTCAAACATAGAAAGCATGCTATGAAAACTCTCAAAGCATTTTACTCTAAAATAATAAGAAATAAAGTTCAACAATAACTATATCAAATAATATAAATTGAATATAAAGCAAAATAATTTCTTTTATTAAAACATTGTTTAAAACATGAATGGTATTCAATGTAGATGTTTGTTTCAGAAAAATATTTATAGAAAATGTTATAGTTCAAAGTACGTTTCTTTTTCAGTCATTTGGCTTCGAATAATAAGTATATTTAAAAACTTTTAAAATTGAAATAACAGAAAACATAAAGCAAAAACAGTGAAAAAAAACAGTCAGAAAATTAATGTAAAACGAAATAAGAGAGAATCTAAAAATTAATTAAAAATATAGTAACAAAATTCATATTATAAGTAACTTCAACCAAAAAAATTTAAAACAACGGCGGAAGTTGTTACACTATTATTAATCTTAAGGCTGTTCTTTTAGTACCTTTTCATAAGTTCTAAACGGCTAGACCAATTGACTTGAAATTTTGACAGAATGTGTATTAGATTATTACAAACCTTTACGAATATCTTTTTTTGAATAAGTTTTTTGGTTTTTCCAAAAAAAAACCATTGAATTTGAGATCTTCCGTTATTTTGTAAATCTCGCTTTTTAGAAACTTTTGGCTCAGACAGAATTTTGATATCTTAATTAGTTTAAACGTGATTACGACCTAAAGTTCAAATTGCTTCACGTAATTAGAATTGACGTGTAGAAAAAGTATATAAATTGAGAAGAAATGTTTTGCATCTCTTAGGCTCTTTTCGCACGGGGCAATATATTGCTAGCAATAAAAAGCCGCGATATCGCGTTGCGTTTTAAACACACTTTCACACAGAGCGATAATCAGCTACCATAAATTGAGCTAAGTAAAATTAAACTAAACATAATTATGCAAGGTTGCCGTAGTTTGTCGTGAACTACCATGGAGAGTAGACGTCGAGTGCTATTATTAGCCTTAATTTGAAATCGAATAAGAAGAATTAAAGAAAGAGAGGAGCGTAGAAAAAATCGACGTTTCTGGATTCATCCTTTAATACGAGTCAGATACATAAATAGTGCATCTTGCAACACCGTTTAACTAATACTAATAAAATTGCGACAATATATAGCGACTCGTGTGAAAACAGCCGTATACTTGCATTGGCGGACAGAAAACGCAGCGATAAAAAATTGTGCAATTTCAGTAGAACATATCGCGTGTATTTGCAATATAGCGCTGCAGACGCAATACCATATAACGCATCGCGTTCATGTGAAAGCTTTCAATTTAAATACGTGTATTTTTGATGCACAGCAATATCGCGGCTTTTTATTGCTAGCTTTATATTGCCCCGTGTGAAAACGCTCTTATTCTTAACGTAAATAGTAAGCCAATGTATAAAGCATAGTATAATGTTACATATTGCATAAATAAATTATGTACACCGTTACTACTTTTACTATTTAAAAATGTAGGTATGAATTAAAAGTTCTTTTGAATAAAAGGTTTATTGGTTTGGTGTTATGAAAGTATGTTTAAATTAATTTGTCTATAAACGGGTGAGTATGTACGATGTAGTATGTACATACATACGGTAACAAACAAATATATTTTTTTAAGAATTTTAAAGGTGTACTACCATATTATAATATGGCAAGTGGACATATTACGTATTGTTATGGTATTTTCGTAGAAAATTCCCACACACTTATTCTTGCTCCGGTAACCCTGGATTGCGGGAGCAGTTGGTAATTTTCAAGGGTCGAAGGATTCTTGCGTTTTCAAAAATCAACTAAAAAAATTTTTTCTAATGCAAAAAAAAATGAATACTTCAAAATAAATCCTCTTCAAAAATAAATTATCTAAATTTAATTATATCCAATGTAATGTAAAATTTTATTGGGCTTGTACTTTTAATTTTATCCTTATCCAAAACGTCGGTTTATCAATATCGACACTCGCTCGATCAAATACAATTTTAAAATTTTCTAATTTTAAATGTTCCACGTCCAATTTTTATCTTCCACTATTCTCTTTCTAAATCAATTAAAACCAATCAATCTTCTACCGCTCGGTAGCAACTTATCAAAATTAATCCAAATCAATTCTAAATATCAAGAATATTTATCCAAAAACACGCAATAATGCATTCGCATCAAAATTATTTATTTAAATCAAGTCTAAATAAAATATTACTCAGCGGGTTGGTCAAAATATAGATGGTCAAAAAAGCCCTTATCTCTATCTTTTCTTCCCACTCTGTACTTTTCCAATTTAAACATTCAAAAACTAAATTCACAAAACTTTATAATTCAGCACAGGGTGGGTCGAAATATTTTGTTTCACAACAGTATGTATGTAATTTCAAAAATCAAAACTTCAAATTTAAAAAGCTTCTATTTATACTGATGTTTTAAAATAAAATTTTCATCTGTTCAACATAAAATTAAAAATTGCTTTGTCAACTTTTAGTAGAAAGATAAATGTTATGTTATGATGTAACCACGGTGTACATTATACGAATGCTATGACTACCTAAGCACTTTATTAAACCAATATCAAATTTTTTTAAGGTAAACAGAATTATTTAAATGCAAGTATTACATGGGTAACATCCTAAGTTTTTATCAAATTTTTTATTTAGAACGAATTTTCTGACAAATAGTAGGTAAAATCACACAAATAAAATACCCCCCCTAAACGAAATCCTGTATTTGCACTTGAGATCAAAGGATTCAATATCATCAAAACCAAAGAAAACCAATATCAAAAATAGAAAATCAGTTTTATGATTTATGCTTAGCATGCTTTTGGAAAGAAATTCAATAATTTCAACATAATTTTGAATTTTGCTGCACAGGAAATGTAATTGATTTCGAAAGTAACAGGAAACACGGACATCAGGCGACACTCGTTTTTCGGTGCCGTATGAGTAAATTCAAAAAAGAAAAGATTATTTTTAAATTACAAATTGATTTATTTATACTTTACACGATTATACCGACTGTCATTGTTATATAGTCAAATCATAGTAAGCTTTCATAAAATTATCGAAAAAAATAATTTTAAAAACATTACGAAAATTATTTCATTTATAATTAGTGCATAATTATAAAATAAATATTCGTTAAAAACCATAGTAAGATAGCAGAGGTATCAGATTACCGTCTCTCCTTGATTTGTATTAACTTTTCTACACACGTTTACACTTTAAAAGCATTACAAAGTTTCTACACGTCAAGTCTGCTGTCTTTGCATAACACGGAATTCCTTTTCATGCATTGGGATGGCAGGTCTCAGAGAACAGCCTTAGCTTTGTATTATTTTGTTAAATTTTATTATATAACTTTGATACAAAATAATGATGAATACTTTCATGGTTTAAGTAGTAAAACTCAAAATTAACAAAATATTAACAATATTACAAATAAAATATTTCATAACACTAGATTAACTATCAATTTTTCAAAATAACCGAGAGTTTAATACACTTTCTTCATAAAGAAAATATTAGTTATTTCACTTGTTCATATCTTTTTCAAATATTCTCAGGGCCACCTTAACCACAAGGTTAAATAGGCTACAGCCCCGGAGCGCAAGCCTTTTGGTAACGGCAATTTTTATTTTGATATTTTTCAGTCCTAAAGAAGATAAAATAATATTTACAATCTTCTTTGGGACAGCAAATTAAATGATATGAGTATTTTATATACCGGGTGTCCCCGTGACCGTAGAGATCCTTTGAGGTAATGATAAAGAACACTTTCCTAAGACAAATTTTCAATTAAAATTTTTGTTCAAGTTCAAACCCATTGGAAGGTACCTTCTCTCTTTAAAACAATTTTTTGAATTTCTGTTTTCAAACGGCCATGGCTTCGATATTATTGATTTTATACTTAATAGATTACAACTTTTTTAAAGATCATTCGCTTATCTACAAATTAGGTTTAACCTCTTATCGCCTAGAATCATAGGATTTTGAGTTATAAATTAAATTTAAAAAAAAAGTTAAAAACTTTCAAGTTTTATTTTTTTTCTTGCAAACTCCGTATCTCTTAAACAAAACGCCTTAGAAAAAACTGACGACTTAAATCGGATAGGGAATTTAACGGGCTACTACTTTAGTTAAATAAATTTTTTTTGGGAAATTAACCGTTCTGAAAATAATGAACAAGGTGTAAGTAAAAAATAAATAAATTCACAAAAATTTTAATAATTTTTCAAAATGGCCTTTCTCATTATCAGCACACAGGCGTGCTTTTTTTTAAATTTGTTGCACGGTATTATTTATAATTGCGCTTCTTTCGTTACGTTCTGTCACACCAATATCTGTATTCTTTCCATTAATTCCTCTCTGGTTGCGGGGTTTCATCTATCGTTGTAAACTCTAGCTTTAAGGGCACCTCATAAAAACAATCGAGAGGTGTTACATCGGGTGATTGTCCCGGTCAATTGCTAAATCTCGTCTTCCTATTTATTTTTCTGGATACGCGGTGTTTAAAATTTTGTTTTTGTTTAGTTTAAAAGTATAAAATTGACTTTTACTATTTTGTATTTGTGTCTTCTTATGAAGAAGGGTGCATTAATTTTAGTAGCTCAGGGGCTTCGTATATCTTAGAACGGCTCTGAATATTCTTAGTTAATCCTAAACCTGTGAAAAGTGGTAAAGTAATGCTTTTTAGTGATTTTTAAATAAGAATTTGTTACGCATGTATTTTTACATTTTAGGTAAAATTTAATTAATTTAACGTTTAGTTTACTTTTAGATTGATTTAATTAAAGATTATAAATAAATATTACACAAAATAAACAACATAAAATATAAAATAGAAAAAAAAATAACGATTTATTAAACAGTTTCCATTAAATCTTGCAACTGATTAACAATTTTGGCAAACAAATTAACTTTTTCTTTACAATCGTAGTATTGAATCTTATCATGATCAAATTAATCAAGATTTAATCAATTCAATCTTGAGTGTTCAATTTTCGAACCCTTGTTTTCTCTCACTAATAAGTTTTGATTTAGCAAATCCTTAATTGGCGAACTAAAAATTTTGCAGCAATAATTCAGTACATTTTTAAATAAAAATTGTAGCGTATCTAGATTATCTCACTGTTATAGAATATATACCATTAGATTATCTACACTAAGGCTACTTTGTAGAATTTTTTTACAACTTTCATTGTACAATATATGTCAGAAAAATCTAATACATACTCTTATCCGTCAATATATAATTATTATGTTAATTATTTCGGATTACTACGAATTACTTAGAACTGATAGAAGATAGATTATATAGTGTTCTGTTCACATCAAATGATAAGAGGTGAGTTGCGTATTTTAGAAATAATAAAGGTATGACTTGACGTTCGCACTCTTAAGCGTCATTCACATCCAAGTAACGTACGTAGCGGATGCAAGACATAACGCGTGGAAAGTTGAAATGCATGGTTTTCAACGCTACCAGTGACATTCATACAAAACATAGCCGACATAAAGAGTTCGGTCAACTTCAACTTGTACGTTATGTGTTCTATGTTTGACCAATGAGGTGCGTTCATTTTACAAAGCAACACCTCCGTTTTAAAATTTTAAACTTTAAGGTAAAGTTTACATTTCCGACATTTAAACTTTTAGGTTAAATTACAGCGTGTCGTGTGTTTCTTGTGTGTGCGTTTTTTATTGATAATTGGTTAATTATGGTTGACGGAAAATTTATAGATCTGATACATTCGTATCCGTTCCTCTACGATCGTAGAGAAATCGATACCGTAGTCAACCGATCGGGTGAAAATACGCGTACGCGTTCTTCACGTTTCTATGTTTTCTATGTTACGTCCATTGATGCGCGATTGATTATATTTGTTATCATAAGATATTTTGTTTAGTTTAAGTTGTTGTTTTCTTTGTATTTTATTTTTCATTGTTTGAAATTTATTTGTATTTTTATTTTTTAATTGTTTGAAATCGTTATGACTCACCAACAAGCAAGTCAGCAAAACTCCATAAGCAGTAACATTGCTTTTCTTGAATTAAAATAAATCTTAAATCTAGATTAAATTTGAAAAAAGAGAATCATGGGAGAACCAATGAAAAGGATTAGCAGCAAAAAACGTTAGGAATGAAATAATAAACAAACAGACATGGAGATGAGTGATCATTTAAGCGCGGTCGAAAGCAGTTTTGCCGAATTAAATTAATTAAGCGCGTATCGAGAAAGTTTGTGAAGAAGTTGAATTTTTTGGAAAATTTGCTAAATAGGCTAAGAGACCAATTTGTTTCCAAATGTAAAAACCCATCGCCACGCGCTTAAATAAAGTGAGAGTCCCGTTTTTATGCAGAAGATATAACAAAGGCGAATAAAAAATATTTCAATCAAAAGGCAGTCCAGTGAAGTAGATGCCTACGATAAAGTCAAGATTGATGAAGAAGAAATCCCGTGCAAGGGAGAGCTAATTTGTTCTTCAAACTCGTGCTGACCTGCGAGTTGTGTGAGTACCGTTTTTGTTATTATTGTTTATTACTTAGGTTGCAAAATAAATATAATTTTATATCGTCAATTGTTATATTATCTTTCCATGTAACTATTTCTCTCGAAGAATCATATACGATCCATATGAGCAAAAAGGTAAATTAAGTAGTGAACCACTACAATAGATTGATATATATTTGGAACAGGGATTATTAAAAATTGTCTAAAATTATTTAAAATTATTATGATTTATTTAATATTTTATAAAATTATTTGTAATTATCAGACATCACATTAAATATTATAAAAAATTATTCGAATACTCAAAATGATATCGATTATACCAATTATGGAGGATTACTTGAGGATTAGTTATAATATTTAAATTGACAAATTGTAACTTTATTCTTTAGAATACACCACATAATACTTTCAACTACTTTTTGAAATGTAAACACTCGTCAGTCAATTTTATCATCTTTCCTTTCTAATTTTTCTTAGCAAAGTTTGCCATTTAGTTTATAGTTTAATCTAGTATTCTTAAGAGTTTATCATTTATACTAAGCGGATAGTTGTTAACTAACCTAACCTAACTAACCTAACTGTATGTCTCCCACAGACGATGAACTTTTCTTATGCCTATCGAGTAAAAATATAAAAATGTAACAGATAAAATCAAATGATTGTTACAATCAAGAAACAAAAAATTACTACTCAGTCTTAACGTTAATAAAATAATAAAAAAGTGGCAATCAGCTATCCAAATCTACTCCGTCTCTCCCCAATCACGAAGTTAAACTAAAATTTTTATATGTAACATAAATAGAAAAATAGCATAATGTAGAATAATTCAAATGTATACAACATCAAGTTTTAAAGTTTTTATTCAATCTATATTTAAGTTTCTTTCATAAATCTTTTTGTAGAATTATTTATTATTTTTGTCTTTTATAAATAAGAGAACCTATTATTAAGTTCTACCAAAGTAATATTGTACTTACTATTGCTTACCTTAAAACTAATTTGAAAACGGTTAAAAGATATTTATGTTTAAGTAATTTATTTTAAAAGCACTTGTCTGCGAAAAAACAATGTAATGTAATTTGGTTTTGTAAGATAAATATATAAGCTTTTGGGATAGGTATTCTTGAGATTTTTTACAGAATCTTTTACCTCTTCGAACTTTTATTTTCTTTAAAATTCAAATTATAAAAAAGTGTTATGAAGGTAATGTTATACTACTTTTATTTAAAACTTTTAACGGTTTTTTCAAACGGAAATAATCATTTTGCTTTTACCAACTTACAAAAAGTTAATTTTCAGATTTAGTGAAAGCTTAAAATAAGCTGCAGTACTTTGTATACGCCTATATATATATAGTATCTAAAATAAAATGAATTTTTTTTAATACACTACTTTATCAAGGCTTCTTTTTATATATCAAAAGCTGAAATAACAAACAAGATCCACTAATGGACCAATCAGAATTCAAAGCATTTGATCACTCCCCGGTGATTAAACCTTCATAAAATACCTCATGAATTTGTTAAATATTTTAAAAGTAAAATGAAAAAAGTGTTTTAATGCTTTCGTGCGTATAAAATTGAAAAATTAAGCTTTCATTTTCGCTATTGCAATTTTCAAAATATTTTAATTTTTAATTAATAAGGCGTTTCCAATCATTTTTGATAATACTCATAAAGTAAGTAAATTTATTTACAAATATTTAGATCTAATAATACTGCTTTAATTAAATGCAAATTCAATTTGAAAATAATTTGATGAAATAACATGTGGGTAGGTAGTTATAGTACGTATGCGAATAATATTGAGTACTTCATTCTCATTATGTGATTTAAACTTAATATGTAATTGGGTTGATAAAATTAATTATATTTATTATGAACAAAAATAATATTTCTAAATATTCAATAATTTATTATAATCATTTTTGTTAAAAGTGAAGCATAAAATCGTGAAGTATTCGATCGGTTCTGCTTTGTCTTTGCAGTTATTAACTTTCTTTATAAAATAAGAAAAACCAATTGATTATTTTTTACAAAATAATAATAAAATGTCGGTATTTGTAGTTCGGTACACTTTTAAAGTTTTAGATACGGAAATCTCCCACTAGCTTTTATATTTCTACACATTATGAGTTCAAAGCAAATCTCATTGTACATTGCCATTCCATATTAAGCGATCCGTGATTTAATATTTTTCAGCTTTTGACCGTCCGCGTCCGTCTGTTAGATTCCAATTTTATTTATTTTATTTAATTTGGAAGTTGAGAGTTCAAAGTTTAGTTTTTAGTAAAACGAAAATTATCTAACTGTTTTTCATATATCATACTTTCTCTTTTTTATATAAAAATCATTTAATTTTAATTTCAAGTTTTATTTAATTAAAGTTATTAAATATTTATTTAAGATTTAATTACGTGGTATAATAATCATAAGTCATAACAGTCAAAACGGTGGAAGGTCAAATGCTGCAAATTAACACTTGGCACGAAATATAGCTAATGAGAATAAAAACAAAGGTTTCGTAAAATAAGAAAAACTTGCGATGGATAATTTTTACTGCCAATTAATAGCATAACGACTTCGTAATTAAATTAAAAACATTTAAATAATATAATTTATTTACAACAGTTTTGAGGTGAATTTTTCCAATTTTTAATATAATCTTCAAATTAGCTGCAACTGATGATTTACAATAACCATTAGGTACTCACAATGGCATTAGGTACAATACTATGACTATAAAAAGTGTCATTTCCATGATGTGTCTGCGTATATGTAGGTACCTTAACTTACAGTTACAAATAATATATTTTGTCGCTTGGTTAACTTTCTGCAAAAATGTTATTATTTTGTGACATACAATAATTTTGAAAATCTTGTAACAAGCGTATTTCTAGAATACCCGATTTATATTTCGTAATAAAAGAAAGTTACTACTATGCTTAAAATAGTTTTTTACTACTGTAAAGTTTAAAGTAAAACAAGTTTTTTTACTATTTAATTTATTTTTAATATTTATCCTTACACAAAAAACTTTTAATTCAACTACTGCATTTCCGGAAAATGCGATTTTTAAAATTATTTTATCGATTGTACAAAAAAATTGAAATCCATGGTAAACATAAGTTTTACAATATAGTAATTATGGTAGACCTGTAAATCTGAAAGCTTTCAAAAAGAACAATATTAATTAACTTTACTCACTTGCAGTTAAATTTACTTCATCGCTGTGAGTGTTCATAACCTTCACAAAAAAAATAATTTATATAGACAAGGGTAAAAGACAAAAATAATTTAATAAATTGATACTAATAACTTACATCAAACACAATTTTACAAGTTTACGTAGTGTATTAACGCAAGCTTTCAAAAATAGGTTTATAAACTTTTATGATTTATTCTTTACTTTTCATTAAATATACGAAAATACGTGACAGTATTTAAATTACAGTTGAAACGAAATAAAAAATATAAAACATGAAGTAAACAACAAATATAAATGAAAACTTAAAGATGGAAAAACATCCTTTTTAAAAAATTGTTGTAGAAATTATCTGAAAAGAAAATCCAGTCAAAACTGTTTTGTACATCTACACGGAATTTAAATTCAAGCCAAAAATTCAAATCTACTCTAAACTGAATCATAAGACTAAATTAATTATAAAACAAAGTGAATTTATCAACATTAAAATTCGACATCCGAAAACTGAAAAACTTACGTTGTTCAATTTAAGTATGATTATGTAAAAGACATAAAGAACGGCCAACTGATTTACGAAAAGGAATTAAATGAGCTAAAACAGAAAACAAAATATTGTTACGAAAGAGCGTTTAATTATATTTGATGACTAATGTATGACGTCATGTACGATGAGTCAAACATGATGATTCATATATGATGAATCATGTGTGATGAGTCATGCATGATATCAGTATTAGTCATTCACATATTGCTGAAGTACACTCTAGAATGTATGGGAATAACATTGAAGTTTCTGGAAGGTAGCATTTAATTATAAATACAGGTGCTTTCCTGTGACGAGTTAGTTCCAGTTTGAAGTTACAAGTGTGAAGATAAATGAAGTGTGAACACAAATAGTAAAGTAATAAACAATATACCGAGTGTTTAAATAAATTGTAGTGTAATTTAGTATTAGTGTTAATCTTAGGGCCGGGATTATAAACGACAAATAAGTAATGCCCGGTTTCTCAATCGCATCTTAAGCTGTTGCCTGGCTAAAGTCTAACCGCGTCTAAGCTCTACCTGAAGCCTAAGTCGGGTTGCACCAAAATATTATTACGCCGCCTTATCTGAGCAATTGCTTAGCCGACAGTCAATTTGGCAACATCGTAAAATCTAATAAAATTGCAAGTGACACAGATAATACCAAAACAAAACAGATTTTTACATTATCAAATTATTGATTTTTTACAATATTATACATATTAGGTTTGGCAAGTTCTGCATTATTTCTTGACAAATGTATTATATATTTCTTTGAAAGTTGATCAATAGTTCTACTCTTGCTACAATTCGTGAGACAGTAGATTTACCACAATGAATATAATCTTCAATTGTCATTAAATGGCCACCAAGAGCATAGACACGCAAAGTTATTAAAAGTTAATCTTTAGAACAAACATAATTATTTCTGAACAATTTTAAGATTAAAATGGAATAAGTATAAAATTAAAAAAAAAAAAACAAGATACCCATTCGTTCTATTTGCAAGCTGTTCTTGAATTTCCACTATTAAATTTGAAGCAATAGGTTTAATTAACCCAAACCTTTTAAAAAATTCTTCATCGGAATAATATTTGATTACTTGAATTTCTTCAACATTATCAATAATGTCCACTCTATCGACACCAATCAAGTTTATACACAATTCATGATCATCATCATTATCTGCAAGTTTTAGACCGATGGTCCGTTACTGTTGGACCAATTCACTCGAATTGGTTGCTTCAACTTTTTCTGGGCGGCCTTCCTCTCGGCCTGTATTGGAACATTTTCTTCGGCAGTTGGGACTAATCCATTCTATCAAGGTATCTTTCCATGCTCTCCTATAGTTATTTTATTTTTTCGTTGATACTGTAGATAATTCAATTCGGTTTTTATATTAGTATTTCTTTTTGATCTATGTTTTAGTATCCTGCTACTGACCGTAGGAACCTCATTTCGGCACTCCGAAGTTGTCTTTCATTTTTCTTGGTAATCGTTCTAGTTTCGCTCCCGTATGTTATGTTTGGTACCGAAATTGTCTTATCGGCTTTCAACGCAGTAATCTAATTGGTTTATCCTTGAACCTTGTTCTTATTGTTCCGTTTATATAACTAAATTTTTCAATTTTATTGAGAATGTCGGCCTCTTCAAATATTGATATTGTGACTCTAAGAAGTATACGTAAATGGAAGGAACAGATACCTTGCTCACAACAAATCTGAACAACTAATATTTTCAAATAATCATGCTTTTTGCGAACGATCAAGACATACCAGTGAAAACACACTACAGCACGCACTTTTTAAACTGAGCTAAACCATAAAAGAATACAATGTGGAAATATCTTTAAATAAAACAAAAGTGATGGCATTCAGAGGACAAGAACAAATACGCTCAAAAATAGTACTAAATGACCTGACTATAAAGCAAGTAAAATTTTTTAACACAATTCATATTCTTATTTAAAAACACAAAACACTTATGCTCGACTAAATAATTTTATATTAGCAACTATCGTTATAGGTTGTGATCTACGTCTTAAGTCGTTGAAATCAACACCTTACATTTAAGGTCAAGCTCGAGACGTAACCGTTGCTAAGCTCTTAGAGCTTAGCAACGGTTACGTTGCAAATGGTGCAACGGTTTAAGCAACAGTCGCAACTTAAGCTACAGCTCAAGCTCTACCTGGAACTTAAGACGCGATGGAGAAATCGGGCGTAATTTACTTGTGAGATTGTCAAATAAGTAAATTTACTTGCTAGATTGGGTATTATAAAGCACAAATAGTTTACTTTTGAACTAAATCTAGCAACTAATTTAACTCCTCGATTTTGTTCAACTAAATATTTACTTGTGAAGTAAATTGACAGGTCAAATCATTTGTGAGTTATTCGTTTTAAATGAAAGGTATCCAATAAAAAGTGCAAGTACGCCCAACTAGTGGGCGCTAGTTGTGAACTTACACATAACCTATAGCCATTGATTGGTTGATACCATTCTTCAAAATAACCATAACCATAAAATTTAAAAATTAGTTCTAACGTATCATAAAATCTTGTGTACCATGACCAAAACATCTAGTATCAAATCGTCTAAACATAATAGGAAAGTAAATATTAAGTTAGTTATTTACTTGGTTACTTTCCTTTATAGTACTCAAATTTTATTTCGTAAATTTTAGTAGTCAAGTAAATTTACTTTGAAACTAACTAACTAGTGATTTATTTATGCTTTATAATACCGGCCCTTTAATGTAGTAATTTTTTCATTGTTATAAATCTTTTCTGTATACATATATTTATATTAGCCCTTTAGAATTAAATAAACGTTTTAATTTTCGTTACAATATTAAAGATGCATGTTAGAACTCTTGAAAACAGATTAATACGACTGGAAGGTAAGGAAAGAAAAACAAATATAATAATGAAGGGAGTAGAAATGAATAAAGCTACTTCGAAACAGAAGCTGAAAAGTTTCTAAAAAAATAGCTGGAGGTAAACACCACTTTGAAGGCGGTCGAGATGTTAAAAACAAGAACTGCACAAAGCATAGTTCTAGTAAAGATGAATAACTAGCATGATAAAACGGTGTTCATGAAAATAAAGCCAAATTAAAAGGAACAAGAAAATACATTGATGATGATCTGTCAAACAAGGAGAGAAACAAGGAGATACAGGCCAGTTTGAGAAAAATTGCAGAAACAGCGCGAGAAAAGAGTAATTCTGTGAAGGGGGTATATAAGAAAGTATTTATTAACGACGTAAGATGGGAATGGGAACAGCACTTAGAGAGAATCGCTAAGTACATAGAACCTCCCCAAACTCCAAAAAACTAGAAGTGAAGCATGGAAGGAAAGAACATATTATGAAGAATACTACGATTAGAAGGTTAAACGAAAATGGATTATGTATGTAGAAAATTGCGACAATAAATGTTAGAGGCATGAACGGTAAAGAGAAAGAGTTGACGGAGGAATTTGTTAACAGTAATTTAAATCTCCTAATGGTAACCAAAACCAAAAAAAAAGGAAATGGAGTCATAGAGATCGGAAAAGGCTTGTTGATAATATACAGTGAGGTAAGAGTAACGGAAAGAGCAGCTGCAGGGGTAGCATGTATAATAGGAGGAAAATGTAAGTAATTAGTAAAAAGTTAAACATTTGTTTCAGAGAGAATAGCAGCAGTCGCATTACAGAATGAACAACAGGCGACAGTAACAATAATATAGTAGCATATGGACCAAACGAAAATGCACATAAGATTAAAAAAGAAAGATTTTGGGATGAGTTACAAATAACAATCGAAAATACGACAGAGGTGGTCTGTATAGCTAGTGATTTCAACGCAAGTATAGGAAATTAAACAGAAGGAAGAAACAAAGTAATGGAACCATATGGTTAAAGCACATTAAATAGTAATGGAGTAAGATTGATCGATTTTTGCATAGTAAACGATCTGATAATTGGAAAGTCGTTATATCAACATCAAGAAGTCCATAAATATACAAGAGAAGAACTTAGTAGAGCTGAAAAGTTCATCATAGATTATATAATAACAAATAACGAATGTAGGAAACATTTAATGGATGTTAGAGTACACTGATGCTCCGAAATCGGCAGTGACTACTATTTGACGGTAGGAAAATTTAAATGTAGAGCCCCTAGCAAAACCAACACCGAAGTAGTACAAAAACTAAAACTTAAAGTAGTAGTAAAGGACTATAAACTGAGAGAACCAGAAACAAGTATTAAGTGTCAAACAATTGTACGTACATAGAACAAGAAATGGAAAGAAATTTCAATGAACAGGAAACGATACTTGAAGATAGATGGGGTAATTTCAAAGAAATACTACTGGCAGCAACCAAGAAAGTGTGTGGTATTACTAAACTCCAAAATAATAAGAAACAAACGTCGTGGTGGAATAAAGAAATTAGAAAAAAAAACAAAAAAGAAGAAGCAAGAATGGAGAAAATATCTGTTAAATAGCGTTAACAAAAATAGAGTGCCAACAATTAAGATGGTTCGGGCATTTAAATAAAATGCTAGACGACGGTTTTTGCACTCACTTTTTCCCCAGTTTTATCCACAATTTGAAATTACCTATCAAGTAAAAAACTCAGTAGTTCAATCTTATCTGATAAATTGTAGTTGCAATAGGCGCAGATAAAATGTAAAATAGACCATGTTCCAAACCTGTTACTCCCTAGTAACAAACATTGTAAATATTATGATCTATAAAGAGTTTTAAATGAAAAAAAAATGCCTGTAAAAAAAGTGTGGCAAACAAAAGTAATAGAGAAAAGAACAAGAGGCAGACCAGCAAAGACATGGAACGATAACACTGGACAAATACTTAAAAGGAGAGGTAAAACCTAGAACGAAGCAAAGAAAGATGCACTAGACAGAAAGAAGTGGTGTAAATAAGTAAATACGACTGAGTAAAGTGTAGAACAGCTCCTCAACACCTTCGGCTATAAATGAGATTTTCAAATTAATTAATTTCGTTTTGATTAATTTATTTATTATTGCTTATGTATTATATAACATAATAATTTATAGTACTACATAAATTAAAAATAAAAAGAAATACAATTTTTCAGAAGGTTATGCAATATTTTCTTTACCTGCAATACATCGGAAACAGCTTTATTTATAACTAGCTGACCCGACAGACGTTGTCCTGTCTTGGAACTGGAATAAATAATAAAAAAAAATTTCAAAATCACAGTATTTATTGTACTGCTTTTTGATACACAACATTGTTAGTTTTGTTTTCTGGTGTGTAAATAAATAATCATGATGGTTTTCCGACACGGAAACAGGCCACATACAATTGGCCATGTGAAAAAAATAATTTTCAAGATTGATGCCACAAACAGTTAACAACTGTTTTTGTGATTTATTTATCTACATTGAAAATGCAAGGCCACACTGGAAATTGTAACCATTTAAAGTCGAATGGCATGTCGTTTGGAATCATATGAATGTATGGAATCAAAACGCCTTTGTACTTCCTTTTTAAAATTATACTTCGGTGATGTTCATTAATTTCTTCACCGCAAACCGGGTGCCATTACAAAGACGTGGATGGTTTATGTTCAGCAATATAATGATTACCGATCCGACTTTAAATTGCAGATTATGAGGTGGTAATCCGGGCAATTCCAGTGAATGTAAAAATTCTGTTGGATAGTTGAAAACATCATCTTGGTTAGTAACGTAATCAACCGATTTGTAAGTCATCAATTCGCCGGCTATCTTAATTTAAATCCGAGAATTGATTTCGTTAACATCAACTTATTTTGCAGTCAATATAACACGTTCGCTCAACAAAAAAATAATTTTTGTAATTTTGAGCACTGTTTGGGAATACCATCTCGATGAGTTCGGTCTTTGATTCAGTAAAGTGAAAAAAATTGGCAGGGAGTGTAAATGTATCCAGACGATGCGTCAACAGAAATTTTGCCATTGCCAATATCGAGAAATTGTTTAGAAAAAACTTATGCAGATCAGTCGTTCTGTAATTCGACTAACATGTTCATATTTAATTTGAGTGGTTTGACGTATTTCCATAAAATAGACGACTTCAAACATGCATTAGGTTCGTCGACTGGCGTTGATCGTCGAATCACAGGCAATGTTTGTCGAAAATCACCTGCCAATAGAATCATCGCACTATCATTACCTGATAGCCTTTAAAGATTTTCAAAATTTTGCATAGTTTACGCGCAAAATTATCAATATTTATCTATTGGTCGTAGCGGCCTTGTTTACGAACCGATTCTTAATTTCAAAATGACTTTGAAAGCGTATCGCTATTCTTAATGAAAATCGATGTCATACATTTTTTTCCCATCTTCAACAGCAAAGTCGCAAAATGCAAAACAAAATTTTTAAATTTGTAAAATATAGCTTTTTTTGGAATGGCATGCCCCCGCAACTTCTAAGTATTTTCGAGAATTTCTTTTATAAATTTACGCCTTCTTCGATTAAAAATTTTATTTCAAAGAATAAATTTTTCATGAAACGCACGCTAAAACTGTCGTTTCTCGTCTTCCGACTATACTGAAGAAAGTAATCGTAAATTTTTAGGGTAAAAATTTTTGCCAGAGATCTGACATCTGTCTCGACGATCTTAAATTCCTGAAAAGTTGGTTCAAAATCGGCCCGCAGGCGACAAATCCAAACAAATTTTCTTAAATTTTAAAAATCGAAATTTTTTTAATTTTACATCGATAGCACTCATGAAAAATGAAGAAAAGTTCCTACAAACTTTTTCGAAAATTCGCTTCCTTAAACTTGAAACTGGCGATTACGGTATTTGATGAAATGGTCGGTGATTTGAATTGAAAATTTTCGTTTTTCGAGATTTTGTGGATTCGTTCCATTATTAAGCCGTTTCCGATAAAAAGCGTCATTAACAAAAATGCGCACATTGTAAGGCATCATCCTGTGGAAGCAAAGTATTTTTAAAATTTTGCATAATTTACGCGCTAGGGCCGTAACAAAGTCAAAATGTTCAAAATTTTTCTATTGGCCGTAGCGGCCTTGTTTACCAACCGATTCTTAATTTCAAAACGGCTTTGAAAGCGTATCGCAATTCTGCACAAAATCTATTTCATAAACTTTTTCCTCATCTTCAACCGCATAGCCGCAAAATGCAAATCAAAATTTTTAAAAAAAATTTGAATTTTAAATTTCTTTTTGGAAAAAAAAATTTGTAAAATGTAGCAAATTTTATTTTGGAATCGCATGCCCCCGCAACTTATAGGTATTTTTGAGAAAATTTTTTTTATAAATTTACGTCTTCTTTGATTAAAAATTTTACTTTAAAGAATTGTTTTTTCACAAAACGCACGCTTAAGCTGATGTTTTTTAACTTCGGACTGTAATGAAAAAGATAAATTAAAAAATGTTCAGTCACAACTCTTACCAAGGATTTGCCATCTTTCTCTGCAACCGTAAATTTCGGTAAAGTTAGTTCCTAACCTAAGTTCTAGTGAGCAAGGGTTCCAAATTTGGTTCAAATCGGTCGAAGGAGTTATAAAGTGTACCTAATATAGCGATCAAACAAACAAACTTTCTCATTTATTTGTTAAAATTAGTTTTTGTAAATTTTTTATTTTAGCGCTACCTGCAGCCAACACAATTTTTGTTTATAAAAATCTTGTTAATCCATTCATGCGCGTCACCAACGGCAACTAAAATCTCTTTCGGGTAGAATTTCCATAAATTTTATTTCATACAAACCTTGTCCTGAGAATTATAAATACAACAAAACAAAAATTAGCCAAATCGGTCGTGCCGTTCTCACGTGATGAACCAACATACATGCGTCATTTCATTTTTATATAATATAGATTCACGTGTAACATTTCGAAAGCAGCTGAAACAAAAAATTAAGCAAAATTTTTAATTCCAAAATTAAAAATTTTAACAACTGATAATTACATCCATAACAAAATGTAACTAACCACAACACAATTTCGTTAGACACTTGATCGATGATAAGCATGAAAATCTCAAGTAAATAATACAATTTATTAAACCCAATTAACCACCTGAAATAAAAAAAATCAAATGAAAAATAAATCAATAAATGATTATTAAAAAACTGATAATTATTTAGAAAGAATCAGTTTGTGGATCCAATAAGGAAATTCCGCTTCATTGCTAGGGTCGATGCCTACAGAGCCATTTAAAGACCTTTTTTTTTCATGTTATTGTATAGTTTAATGTTCTAACTTATAATTATTATTAATTTATAATTTAATTATAAAATTTGACAAAGCAGTGTAAGCAATGTTCATTATTATACTAAATTTAACAAATAAAACCTAACAAAATGTTAAAATAATAAATTTTAACTGTTAAGTAAATAATTACATACTACAAAGAAACATAATATTTAAAGAAACCAAAATGACACTAATTCACATTGAACAGGGTTGAACTTAGAAATATTTAAATAAGCAAGAAATTAGAAATCTGAAAAAATTATGCTATAGAAATGATAAAAATTACTAAAAATTAGAAAAACCTGTAACATAATATAAAAGCTTTTATTTCACGATTATTTCCGCTCATCAGTTATGTATAACAGTAAAAATAAAAAGAAGTAAGAGCAAATATACCAAACAAAATTGAAAAAATTTAAAAATTAATAAATTAAACAAAATTTAAATGATGCGCTTACCAAATAACCAAACTGAACCACGTCATGTGTCTAAATGAAACTTTAGGTTAGTTAAAAGGAAATGGATTCTAAATCTCCTTACAAAGGAGGGAGTGTTGAAGCAGAGACATACAATGCCATCTATAACTTCGAAAATTAAATTTGAAAGAAAATTTTCAATACACTAAAACACATTTTCAAAAGTTTAGTTTTTATCCAGCTTAGATACAGTAAAGTTATCATGTCTGATATTATTATTGTATCCGTTATTATTGTATCCGTTAATTTGCCTGGCCCCTCGACGAGTGCTGAAGACACCGTCGAAGATAGTCTGTGCAGTGAAATCGCCAAATTACGCATGAAAGATGCCCTTGTGTACTTTAATTTAATCAATTTTACAATAATTAAATAACGTGTAAATACGCACTAAAAAAGAAAAAATCAAAAAAAAAACTAACAAAGCGAAGGTGGGAATAGAACCGTGGACCCACTGGTTCCTAGGCTAACTCTTTCGCCTCTATGCTACGGAACTTATTGCAGATTGTATCACATCTTGTCTTCAAACTCCCTCGACAATATTTCAAAGTCGATTTTCTCGAAAATTTCTGGCCATCTGGCCCTACTGCTTTGAGGAGTTCTTATTGAAGAGCTAAACTATCAGTACAATAAGTGGCAAAAATTACAAAAATGCGGAGGTCATATAATTCCCTTGTAAGTTCAGAAACATCACTACTGGTAACGTAGTCAAATAAAATTGCTCCCAATCTATTCAAGTAAAAATTTTAAATTTGTTAAACTATCAAAACATACAGTGGGCAACAATAATCTCTTTCGCTAAATAAAATTTTATTGGCTTGTTATTCTCTTCAAATAATCCAAAGTTTCAAATAAAATTTCAGTCTTACGCTCACACGATTTTGGAATATGTTGGAAAGTTTACAAGTGTTCCTCAATCGAGCATTTAAATCACTGCATTGTATCGGAGTATCAAACCCTTTCGCTCCTACATATCTTTAAAAAGAGAATCCTAGCAGGTTTATCGTAATTAGAATCAGTTTATAAGTGTACGTTTTGCTATATGGGTATGTGCTGCATCTTTTTTTCCTTTTAAGGATAAATTTGAGTTTAATAAATTTAAAATAAAGCTGCGCGAATGATTATTCCAAAGGTGGAAATAAGCCAGGTTAAAAATTTAAAGTCAAGTTGTAATTAACGGTAATTAGATTATACATTGCTTTTTAGTTTTTACTAAGTTGAAAGGATGAAAGAATATTTAAATTTCTTACGAGTTAAGAGAAGCCGTCACCGGGTTAATAAATTAGTATAAGTATCTTATATCTATATATAATAAAGTAAGTTTTTCAAGTTGATAAATATTAAAAAGCCCAAGTGCATTATATTACGTGTGCATTACGAGGACTTCACTCTGAAGACGTGATTTTTAAGATGAAAATGTGAGATAGGTTATACCTAAATAATGCAATTATGAACGACAGTGCAAAAGTGAAGTGCCGTTATTCACTTACAAAAGAAAGTGTTGAGGTGTGTATAAAATAAGATGTTTTTGTGCCACAACTATTAATCTTTGATAGATGATTAAATCTGTTCGAAGTAGTTTACGTTGTTTGATATTGAACAATACTCAATCCCCACTGCTTAATTTCGATTTGGTGTAAACTGCTTTATTAAATTTGAGAAACTGCTAGTTATGTATGTTTTGCTTTGATCAAATATTCCACTTTAGGAACGTTTTTAAATTAGATGAGTGGCTTGACGCTTGAGACAAGTAATATATTCAAAATTATAGAAAAATTTCTACTCCGAAACTTTTTAAAGTACAGCACAGTATAAATTACAAAAAATATCTAATGTTTGATTAAATTGTGGACGACGACAGCATGAAAATAAAGTGTGAAGTTTTCAAGAGTGTGATTAAAAATTAAATCCTTCTATAACAAGTGGCTATTGTTTTTCAGATTCACTGTTCAAGAAAGCTCATTTGTCTAAGCTTTCCTTGTGCTTCTGTCAACGTTTACACTTATACATAAGAAGAATGTAATATGGAAATCCAGCAAAGCGCTCTTCTATATTTAGACTTTTCAAATTACCAAATAATTTATCGCGTTTAAAGAAAATGTTTGTTTTACTATTTTCAATTTCAAAAACTATGAAAATACTTAGTCATTTTAGATAAAATTAAATTATAATAATTACCATATTTTTATTTCAAAATAATTTTGAATTTGAAACAGCGCAGCACCAGAAGTTGGTTTTACAACTTAAAATTTCTTGTTTAATAAAGAATTTCGATTTAATTCGTTAAAATACGTTACCGCTTTTTCGAAGAAGTTTTGAAAATTGTATCGCGCTTTTCCGTGCAAGTCGGCGCTTTTCGTCAAACTTTAAGCTGTTATCATTCAGAGCTTTCAGTATACTTCCGACTCCTAGTAATAGAAGCTGAAAAAGGCTATAAGTGTCATTAAACTGATACGCAAAACTTCGGTTGCATTAAAAGATAGTGACATTTTATTGAATATTAAGTAAGTTTTGTGTTCGAAAGCTTCTTTGTTTAACTTTTTTGAATATTCCTGCAACTTTAAAAAAGTTTTAATTGTTTTCAATTATGTATTATATGAATTAATTTTAACATTTTTAATAACTGCATTTTATGTTGCAAATGTTATAACTATAAAATGTAAGTCCGAAACGGAAGAAATATAGCTTCCATTAAAAATGCCTCAGTAAGAAAAACCGCACTTAATGAACTCGAAAAATGTAATTGCTTTTTAATCGAAGTATTGAATCTAAAAATCGCCGATTATCATTAATCAAAATTAAGTGTCCTTTATCGCTCTTTAAACAAAAATGAAAAACTTTAAAAGTGTATTGAATGAGTTTCAAATAATTCATTAAGTCTGATTACAGCATATATTATGGATTATGCACTTTTTACGATTAAAAACTAGTTTAAAATTAATTGCTTTATATGACTTGAAAATTTATTAAGTATCTGTCAATCTAACAAACTTTTATAATATATATTTATGTTATAATGCTAACATTAAAGCAAAAATATGTCGTATTATTTTTACTAGAAGTTTTAATATCCCAGAAAGTGCTATTAACATTTTATAAATTAGAATTTTGTTCAAAAATAGCATGAAAAACGTTTTTCAAATTTTAATATTTTTCAATTTGTGAAAATAAAACTTTAAAGAATAAAATATAGAAATGGACATGAATGGTTGTTTGCGCTAATGAGGTAACTCGAGATAATAATGGCTTGTTTTAGAGGTATAACCCTTTGTTGTAATCCATTGTTTAGATTTATTTTAAAAATTAATTTGGTAATTAAAATTTTTTAAATTTTTTTAAAAAAATATACCGTTAGTAGTTCCAATTAAATTTTGTAATAAATAAATTGGCTATAATCAATTTTTATTTTTGAAAGTTCTTGAAAGTGTTTTTGCGGTTTATAAGTGATTTTTCAATTTAAAACGGAAAGTTAAAGCTTGCTGCGAGTATTCTTGTATTGAAAAATGCACTTTCAATATCCGATACTACTTCCAGTAATAGGTCCCGAAAAGGTAGCAATGGATGTTGTCTCCTTCAATTTAATCTTTTCAATCTATAGTGCACTATATTTTATTACCGAAGAATAAAGCTTATAAATTTTTAGTAAACATTTTTAAAATGTATCCATTTAAAACCTTTTAATGATCAATTGATAGCGATACATTACCGTCAATTTAGAAAATGTCTTAGCAAGGATGAATTTTTTTGGTATGCATTAAAACTCAAAATCTAATCCTTTTAAACCCTGACTGCTTAATGATTAAGCTACATTATCTTGACATTTTGCTAACAAAATGAATCAACTGGAGAACTTATTTCAATAGCCTTTTTTAATTATGTGGAGAGTCTTGATCAAGAGATAATTTAATAAAAAATCTAGAAACTGATTAATGAACAGAAAAGAATTTACAAAGAATTATAATCAAAATAAATGAATATAATTATATTTTTTATTAAACCAAATATTTAATTAATTTGAAACATAGACACCTTTATAACTGTTGCTTTGACGTAAGCTAAAGTAAACCCAAGTTAACTATTGCTTGAGTGAAAATTGAATAGAAACATTTAACCGACTGTAACTAAACTAATTTTTACCATGAAAACATTTTGATACATTTTCTCGTATTCGAGACAGCATTGATCATGGGCTGATGGTTATAAATAAATCGACATGTTAATTAGGTACCTACACACAGAAATCATATAACTTGATATTTATCTCTAATTTAAATTAAATATCAAAATGCTTTTCAAGCAATTTCGCGGTAATCACAGTAATTTAACTTTGTAGTTAGTAATGATTTAATTATTATTATTATTATAATGAATAATTTATCAATTTGCCTGTAGCTTCCTAATATAACAACTCAAGTAAGAGAAAACAATAAGCTCTACATTGAACATATCGTTTAATTTTATTGCCAAAATTTGGCAAACAATTATTATTTTTAACAAATTTATTACGTTTACAAAAATACCAAGTGTCTAAACATCAAATGTGTGGAATTATTAAACAAATAATTTTTGTAAACACATATAAATCCGTTGTTTATTTTTTAATTGTCATTGTGAATTTATTAGTTATTGTATTTAAATTCGCTATTGGGAGCGTAAAAGGTCACAGCTTTTCTAACAAATTTAAAATTTAAAATGATATTAACTTTTTTTACACTTATACTCTTACATTATAATAAATCAAGAAAAACTGAGTGATATTTTTTCATTTATTTTTTGTATTTTGATTATTTTATGAATAAAAAAGTTTAAGTACTGTCAGTAATTTCTTAGTTTTTTTACATTTTCAATTTTTGTGAAAATAAAGTTAAGTCATAAAAAAGTTTATAAAAAAGAAAATAAATCAACAAATGTCATTTTTATATATTACTCTCTATGATAAGATAAAATTTTTATTCTATTAAATAAAATTTAAATTAAATTCATAACTTAGGACAAAGCTATTTAATTGAATGATTTATGTTACATAGTATTAACATTATGTTTAGAATTTCAGATTTTTTCAGACAATCTTGAAAATATTAACTAATATTAACTAAAATATTAACTAACAATTAAATATATTTGTCCTTATAAGTAAGTTATGAATTTAATTTTAGTTGCACTTAACATGATAAAAATTTAATCTTAACATAAATATTACAATGTAATTATAATAACTTATAATCGACTATATAGGTTATGTAAGTACATATATGATATAATATTTATTAACATTAGCTGTGTTCTTTTTACCTATTTTATTTCCATCTCAGTTGCACAACTGAGATAAAGTGAGCAGAGACGAACTGAGATTAACTGAGTCAAAGTGAGAAAAAGTAAGGTAAAAAGAACAACAAAAATTTACTAATAAGTGAATTTTGAATTTAATTATTTTGAAGTTTGGCAGTACTAACCAAATTTCTTTCTTTTTATTATATGTATAATGTCAACATAAACTTCAAAAAGACGAATTAAAAATTTAAGGTGCAGTAAATATTACAGTGATGGCAATAAGTGACAAGTTTAATTCAAATCAACCAATCAGGGTCATTTCTCAATTTGTCTCAGTTGTAACATTTCAAAACAGCAAGATCAGTTTGAGTATGGAAGGGGATAATTTTATCACGTAAAACTCAGTTCGGCACGGCACAGTACTTATGTCAAAACGGTAAAAAAAACACCCTTTTCACTGAGTAACTGAGTATCTCGATACAATCAGTGGTGTATTTCCCATAAGGCACAGTAGGCACGTGCCTAGAGCGGCAGTATTTAGGAGGCGGTAAAATTTTGAAGTGGAAATTTTTTTTAAATTATACTTAAAATCGAAAAGAAATTGTACAATATGTAGTACGTACACTGCATCTCACGGAAGTATGAACACTTAGTAAAATTACTAAAATGGCAAATAAAACTTAAAATTTTAGCACAATAAATTTATAAATAACAAAAACGGTTTAAATACATATGTTTTTAATACATATGTAATGCAGTTGGCATAACAATTTTGAAAATTTTAAAGCATTTTAAAGCAATTATATAAAAATATGCACAATAAAAATTTTTGCAAAGGTTGTTTACTTGATACTTTATATTCAGCAACTTTTCTTTCTTTTAAATAGGGGCGGCAAAAACCCCAGTGCCCATGAGCGGCAAAAGTATAAATTTGCCTCTGAGTACAATCTTACTTAAAATAGGTAAAAAGAATACAGCTATTGTCGGTAACCTTTTTTTAGGTTTGTATATTGATAGAGTGACTGAACTGTTTTGTTCAATACTAAGTGTTGAACTGTTAGTGAGTCTTAATTGCCTGGTCGGGTTTTTTATTCAGTGTTAAGGAGCTTGTGAAGTAGTGCACTAAGATGATACTGACTCCAAGCATGCGTATTCTATGAACTCCTAGCAACTAGAGATACTAGTTCTGTTTACTGCGATCTACATTTTTTATTTTTATTTTAAATTTATTTTTGAACTTCATACGAGCACTACACGAACATGGAATTCATAATGTTCTGATTGGGATTTTAGAGACGGAGTTTACCACATTTGTGTAGAGAATGAATAAAGTTCATAACTACACTGTTGTTTGACTCATTATGTTTTTTCTAAAATCATCGAAGAAAATAAATTAGAAAAAATTAACACAATTAAGGTAAGAGCGGTAGACACATTGCCTGCTTTTTCGACCGTCTAGCCATCACACCATACAATGTGTTTCTGACTCATTAGTCGTCATCAGTACCGCTTACTATGTAATCACTTAATTATGTGCACTATATTAGCTACTGGTTTTCATTTAATGTGGACTGCTATACGCGACGTCACTACACAAAAATTGAACCGCGCCAACGTGCGTTATCGAGTATCACTCTATCAAAATTTGCAAATGCAAATGCATTTTTGCAATTTAGTTTTTAAAACTTCAATGCACAATGAGTGCAATAATTTTACATTTGAAAATAAATTAGTTTAATAAAGGAAATAAAATATGCAATTAAGTAACTTTAAATATTGTTGAAAACTTCGTTTCATAACATATAATTTATTTTTTATTACTTTTTTAGTATTTTTTTTGTGTATTTTCCACTTACAATGGTGTAATTTGATATTTATTTGCCGTTTATTGTAGCCGACTTTATTTTTTCCATTTACAATGAATTGTATTTCATTACTATTGTCACACACTTGACATATTTATTTAAATTATTTTTAATTATTATTTGAAATATTGCATTTATAAGATGAGCATAAGAAGAAGTTACCCAATCAAACTATTTTTATATTTAAATTTAGACCAATCGATATACGTGTATAATATTATTCAAATTCCATCTAATAATTTTTAATTGTTAATTTTAAAAATTACATAATTTATTATAAAAACACGATTTAAAAATTACTAAAACCTAACAATTCACAAATATTTGATCATGTATTCTTTCTTTTAGATTTTACTTAAATAAAACTGTAAACAAACAAACAATTGTTTGGTGCAGTCACTCATTATCAAATTAATAAATATTAACAAAACAAATTCGTAAACATTGAAATAACATAAGACTTAAGTGGAACGTGCTGTTGTAGATAAACGTCACTGAATATTAAGTAAATAATTAATATGTTTGTCTTTATCTTACTATATAAATACTTACATAATTTACAATAATTGTAACGCAGTCACGAACGAACAAGCACGCATTTTCGTATTATGTAGTTATATTTCGAATACTCCGCTTGCATGAAATAATACTATTTACTGCATTACGGAAATTTTTTTAATCTGTAATTTAATTAGTATTTTCAAACCTATTGAAAGTTGGAAAACCATAATATATTGTTTACTTACCGTTCTAAATGCAATTCTAAATAAAATAATATGCTCTTGGTAAAGAACATAAGTGTATGCATCGTAGGTACATATGCAATAGTTTATCTTACTACTGAAAAACATTAATTATTCTAATTATTAGTATAATTTGAAATGAGAGGTGAAGCAAGTAATCTGATGATTACATTTTAGCAAAGTCCTTGCTAATTTATATGCTATCCTGTTTAAATACCTCAAGTTATAACGGAAGTTATATTAGTTGCATAATTAAATTATACTGAGATTCCCTATTAAGAAATGTTATAATATTGAGAATATTAACAGAACAACTGAAAATTTGTATCACGCAGAATTATTAATTACTTGCTTGCAAGTAAGTTTCATTGTCCAATTATATTTTGCACAGTGAAACAGTTTATTTCAATTTAATATATATTTCTGCTACTAATGGAAACTGTTTTAAACTGTGCACACTTCAATGCAATATTTTAGTACAAATAAAATAGTTTGTGTGAAAGAGCTCTAAGCGTAGCCTTTTTGTTCAAGATTATATCAAAGCTCGTGAAAACTATCAACTTTATTACACAAGGAAAGTTATAATTATTACACATAGTTAAATTTAGTCAATTTATTTTAAGTCCTGATTAAGCTACAAGTTTTCCTTGGACGTTATAATACTGTAATGTTTTGTATACATAACATAATTTTATAGAAAAATATATTTGATACTATTTTTAGTTTTTTTTTTTATAGAAAATTAAATAAAATTACAGGTGCGGAATACTACTAAGTGAATAACAATTTAAAATGTGATGATGAAAGCTTTCGCCGTGAACTTGGTCTAAATATTTTACCAATTTAGGTAAATACTCCTACACGCCTCTTATTTTTCATTATTTAAGATACAAAATAAATGGTAGAATTTGGCATTCAGAATAAAGGAGTTTATCTAATGTAAGTTTCTATTTTGCATAAATAGTTTTGCACAAGTTGGAGTTCTACCTCAACCGCATCAAAGGTATTTAAATACAAATAACTCCAGAATGTATTTCAAAGTAGATATACTTCGAAATAAACTTTTCACTTTTTGCATTAGTTTTGAATAAATGAAACTTGTTGATTGTTTAAAAAAAATAATAGCCAGTGCAAATTTAGCTTACTTCGCAATATCTCTGAGATATTGATTCGGTCTCACTCAAGCAGAACGGCCTGTGGCCGTAATATTTAATCTTTTTTGCATCATCTATTCTAAAAGTTTGAAATCATATAGTAGTAAAAATATATCACGTTCACCTGAAACCTATAATTTTTTGTGAAGTAATATTTAAACTTTTATATATTTTTATATGTAGTTAAAATAGTTTTCTATCAAATGCACCTACATATAATAAGAACAAACTAATGAAAAAATTATTCACTGATTGCAGGAAAAAGTAGTAGGTACTATTACTAAAAACCACAGTTATTCGATGAACTTCTACAAATAGCTTCTTAAGATTTTCAGCATTTTTAGATTTTATTTGTTGAAAGAAATTGAGTCTTATTTGATTAATAGGTAAAAAAGAAGTAAATTCACAAAATTTCTAAAAATCTCAATTTATTTTACAATTTGTTTTAATGTCAAAACGTATATTGTAGCGTTTAACATTTGAGCGACATGGTTATAAAGCGCATTAGTTTATCGTTAATTACTTTGTTAATTTATATTGTTTATTTATTATTGTTAATTAGTTCGTTATTTATTTTTTTTACCTACAACTTGTTCAATATTTTCAGAATTTCTGTGAAAACGGTTGGTTTTCCAAAAACAATTATTAGATCAAAGTTGTAGCCCGTTAAATTCCCTATCTGGTTTAGGTTGTTAGTTTTTTCTAAGACGTTTTGTTTAAGAGATACGGGGTTTACAATAAAAGTAAAAAAAAATAAAATCAAAATTTTTTTTAACATTTTTTCTCTTAATTTAATTTATAACTCAAAAACCATTTATTCTAAACAATAAGAAAATATAACCTAATTTGTAGATAAGCGAATGATCTTTAAAAAAGGTCTAATTCAATAAGTCTAAACAATCAATAATATCGGAGTTATAACCGTTTGAAATCAGAAATTCAAAATATTGCTATAAAGAGAGGTACTGCCCAAGGGTTCTCCACGGTCACGGGGACACCCTGTATAAATAAAAATAAAATAATAAAAAATAATAATTTAATAATACGTAAAATACTTTTTACAAAATTTAAACTCAACTTTATTTGTTACCTAATTTGTTAACCAATTTTTATAGAATTTGATATGTAAAACTTTGGCTAGAGCTCTTAATGAATATGCAAAAATAATATTTTATCTCTTAACACAATTTTACTTTAACTTTATTTTAACCCTAAGGGTGAAATTTAAAGAAGTTTACCTAGGTGATTTACTGGAATTAAAAGCTAAAATAAATACCTAGGTTGTCAAAAACACATGTGATGTAAAAAATAGAAATTTTTCCCTTTAAAACAAAACTTAGTTACTGCACCGTATTCATTAAAATATACGAAGATGTACAAAAGATGTATGAGGATGTACATGTACAGGATTTCAGGAAATGTAGATGTGCAGCAGAAGCGACATGTGCTATCCTGCTTGCATTTATACGTAACGCTGCTAGGACTTTGTATGTACAAAAAATATCGTATGAGTACAATAATAGATGAACAATAAAAAAATTATTGTGAATTGTACTAAAAACCAAAAAAATATAATAATTATTAAGTGTTTGAAAGTACAAAATGTTCTTACTGGAGAAAATTATGAAATGCAGACATACCTGCATACCTGGAATAATCAACTCGTCTTTCTCTTTTCATTTTATTTATTTCGTCGTTCGTGTCAATTTAAATTTTCATATATTATATCTGAAATTCCTCTTATTTTAAAATTTGAATTTAGATGCTTTTGACAAAACGAATGAAGAAAGGCGACCTGTATGATCAAATTCGTCTAAAACTTTTATATTTTATTGTTCAAGCAATTTCAAATCAACAGTTAACTTTTTGTAATAGATGCTAATGTTTAATATATTGGGATTTTTCCAAATCATATTAAATAAATGAACAAAAAGTGTTATAGGTCTATTATACCTATATAAAATGCAATCTTTGTGTTACATTATTTATAACCTTATAAAATATATAGCCCACAACTTTCATTTAACCGTATAATATTTTTGTTCTATAGAACTACACAAATAAAATATACTTTAATATTAGTTTACAAATGGGTAAAAAAAAAAACAAATTACTGCACGAGCACACAGATTTAAGTATCAGCCGTCAGGTGTATGCGAAAAGCTCAAGAGTGTGGTAATCTTTTTTCACAAGTTGCGTACAACGTTTTATCTAACTTCCCGTGAGCAAAGTTTTAGAACAATTAATTCTGACATTAAATTTAATTTCACTTTATTTTCAACAAACATTATTTCCAAATTTTCTTTTTAATTATGAAAACCTTATTCTATAAGATAAATTATGAGTTAAGGTTGCAGTAAATTTGAAATTTTAAAAGGACAAAAAAAATTAATAATTTAAAAATATTAGACTTTAATTAAGTAATTAATTTCAAAAACATTGTTTAGAGGTCATATTATACGTTTTAGCTTATTTTAGCCGAATTCCATGCTGAAACCACTCAAGGGTTAACTTAAATTTAACAAGTGTTTGTACTAGTAGCCTCGAGATTACATGCCACATATTTACATCAGACATAATACAAAACAAAAGCAGTATATAAATTAGCACAACAAACATTTATAAATAAGTTCTCTTTTCATTCAGAACTCAATTTGTGGCGTGAAAATAATTTCTGCGGAAGTTTTTACTCTCACAAAAGTGTTAATTAAAATTTAAACCAATTATTTTTAATTTTTTGATTTTTGTCAGTGCAAACTCTATTGTAAAAAATGTTCGCAATCATTTATTTTCCTTGATACAGCAGCATAAAGTAAATTGTGTGTCAACACATATATGAACACTTTAATTTATCTCTACTAAAGTGTACCGCTTTACGAACCTGAAAATGTTTTGTTATCCTCATATTTTAAATTTGTGAAATTATCCAATTTAAAGGATCATTACCCAGAAAACCTAGTATTGCAAATTAATAGTAGGTTTAAATGATCGATTTTATAAAATAATATAAAGAAAATTATATACTGCATTGCAATAACCTACTGGCACGCAAATCCTATAGTTAAATTTTATTTTACGTTTTACACTTTGTAAATAAAGCGTCTCTTTGCATTAGAAAAGAAAAACGCAAGTTTTAGTGCAAGTATAACTTCGAAAAAACTTTTCTGCGGGCGTCAATAAAAGTAAAGTTACATTATTCAATAATCAGACTGGTTTTGTAAATAAAAAAATATTGCCAACAAATTCTTACTTATTTCGTATTTCAAGTGTTATTTGTAACCATTGTGTTACTTTTACTTATAGTTTATTTTTTATAGTTATCGTTTTATTAAGAAAAACAAAAAGTAATTTTAGAAGTAAGCGTAACTCGACCAGATAACACAATGGTTACAAATAACACCTCGGATACTGAATAGGCCAGTTTATATTCGTAAAATCATACAGTATCACAATTAAATTCACACGGATTTTTGAAATTTGATGTTGACTTTTCAAGAAATAATTTCAAACCAAACTCGTCACAAAAAGTTCTACTTTTTCTCCATTTTGTATTAATTATTTACATCTATACTTAGTTGTAAATAACATTTTTATGCTCTTCTAGCATTATATTATCTGCCTTATCATGTTCATCATACCGCAATGCTATCGTGCATGGTGGTACATTATTATTTATAATTAAATTTACTACTTACATAATATATACAAATTTTAATAATTTTAGTTCAAAATTACTTAATTTCTTATTCTTTTGAACGATAACAACTTAAATTCGTCTTTTCAAGTTTTTGTTAATTGAAAACAAAGCAATCTCATCTCAAAATTATACGTAATTTATTTTAATTAGTAAACACTTAATTTTTAATTCAAAGTTTTTTAATAAATTTTATAGCTATATACCCAGAATTTGTAACGAAAAAGCAACAAGTTTAAGAGATACTACATTCAACTTCAGTTTTACTTTTAACCGAGTTTTCATTGTTCGAATATTTTTTAATTTATTTAAAGTTGACATATTTTAATTGTATAGTTTGGTTATGCGAAGTTTAATATAATATAAATTACATACTAATAATTAATAACTTTAAGCGATGAGTACGTAATTAATAGCTATATAATTAAATTTAGAAATATTTTGTTATTATTTTAACTAATTTAAATTGATATTCAGATTATTTAATAATTTTATATAATATTCTATTTTATTTACATAAATGCATATCATAAAAATATGTCAATAGTATAACCACAATGTGATTTAAACTGAAGTTCAAATTTGAACATGCAAAAAGTTTTAAAATTTTTTTGTGTTTATTAGAAATACTTTTAAATCCGTTTATTTACGAGTACTATCATGTATGTATACGAATTTGTCCAATAAAAGTAAAATGTACGAATAACGACCCATAAATTATTATCGCTTATATCATGATATTCCCAAGTACCTACCAACAATAGCATATTACATAGTAAAAGAAGAACATGAGTTTTGTGTATTTGATATTTTCCGCACAGATGTCGTCAAAGTTACATATAATTCAAGTCACGAAGGACAAATACCTAGCACACAGGGAGAGAGAATTTTAGTGAAGAAAATTTCCAGGGAACAAAATTTTCAGCAAGCTAATTTCAAGGATTCTGAATTAAAAGAAATATTATTGCTAAAAGTCAAAGTACTAAAAGTTAACACACGTTCTTAAATATACCAGACAACTCTGAATTTACCACAATTCTAATTACAGAACTCTTGTTTGGCATTTAGACAAAATTACAATGGTATGACTAAACATACAGCTCATCATCAAGAGCTCCAACTACCTAATTCATGATTAAGACAGACATGTTTATCAAAATTCAAAGTAAAATAAATGTGTATTTACTTACAATCCACCTAGAAACAATTAAACTAAACCTATTCTAGCTTCATTATTACTAGGTCACTACTCGATTGCTTTCAGATGTCATTTACACGATACAGCTGTATCCGTAAGGATACAACTCTCATGAACTTCGTTTAATAAATACTATTGATAAACTTTTAAAAATATAGCTTTTAAAACACTCAAATGTTCATTCAGTTTATCTACGAAATAGAAAATATCGATATTGATATAAACTTCAGTTAGCACAAATAAAACTAAAAAAGTATGGAAGAAAGCTTTAATGCATTTACACAGCATTAGTGATATTTTGTCTTGAAATTGTTAAAAGAATTTACTAGTCGAAAAAAAACAGTAAAACACACACGTATCAATCGTTAAATCGAATAATAATAAACTGAAATATTTCTAAAGAATAAAATGCATGAAGGATTGAAAAGTAACATAGTATCCTGCTTTCCAAGTAGCATCATTTTAAATTAGCACCTTTACGATATTCGTACAAACTTGTAGTAATATAATGTACGATGCTACTTTTTTACAATTTAAAGAAACGTGTAAGCAGTGTAAGACTTTTTACTCAACACTCCATTAAATATAAACATAAATATTATTTATATAAATAATAAGATTAAACATAGTTTCATCTCAAATTAAAATTAAAAATTCAATTCATAACTTACTTATGAATCTACAAAATATAAATGTAAAGTTTCAAAGAGGGTTTTTTAGTTGATTGTTTTTACTGATTTCAGTATAGAGTGGGTAGACTTTTATTTTTACAATTTGACTTATTAACTTTTCAAATACAAGAAAATTTTATTGCATAACTGTTCAATCTTTCACATAATATTTTTAGATTTGTCTGATGAGAATCCGAAATTCAAACAGAATATTTAAACATGGTATAACAAACTATAATCAAATGTTTGTCCTTATAAGTACATTATAAATTGAATACCAAAATATAAACAAAACTACAGTGGTTCTCAAATAAACTTAAATTGTTGATCAAGAAGATAAATGCATTTTAATTCACATCAAATTATTTTAAAATATTTGTTATTTGTATCAGATAACAATCGCTCCGCATTATTAAAGTGACAGAATGTTATTTATTATTAATTTAACAAAAAATTAAAATAATTACAGCAAGTTAAAAGTTGCAAGGCTATGTTTTCATACTGTGAATTAAAAAAGAAATTTTTAATTGCTACTGCTGTGCTCGTAGCGAAAACTTTCATTAAATTTAAGATTAATATGATACTATAATATAAATTGGTCCGCTTTTCTGTGATGAAACATATTTTTGACATTTTTACTGTAGTCAGTTTATACTGTACTTATAAACTCTTAATTTCTTATAACTAAAAAAAAATATTCGCATACAGATAAAAGTCATTAAAGTTAAAGTCAAAGTTTGTTATGTGTATGAATGCAACACTTTTACCGCAAGAAAAAATTTATAATGATTTGACGCTACTAAACTAAGCGAAACTGGTTATCCAAAATAATAGGAAACAATACAAGTAGAAACGTTATAATTATTAATTATTGAAGCAAGCAAAAGAGGAAACTTCTATTTAATAGAAGATGAATTATTTTATACGCGTCTTACCGAGTTTTACCCTGAAATGGCAATTAATTATTTTTAAAAACATTATTGCGTCACATATGTATTTTTTCCTTACCGTTTAGATTCCTTTGTACCTACTCAACTTAGAATGAGAAACATTTTTAAGTGCGAAAAGTATACGCTGATCAAGGAAATTCAGAAGACCTTAAGTATTTTTTTACCAAAAACTATAATATGTACTTATATATTGTCGTGTTTCAAAATGCAAAAAACCATTGGTTTGTTTATTTTGTAAATTATTTTTAAAAATTCAATTTTATTATTTATTTATTTATAATCACATTATATAACGTTTGTTAAGTTTTGCTGTATAAAAGAAAGTGGGGAGCGTAGAAGGAGTAGGACGAGTAGGTTGATGTAGTAAGACTGAGGTGGACGCGTTGGCGTCAAGCGGATGAAACACCATTCTCACAATTCTAATTAAAAATTAAAATTGTTTTTGAAAATAAATAAGTTAATTTGATTTCTTTGTTTGTTTTAATTATTAAAGTGAAGTGCCAAATTTTAAAAAGTGAAGAATTTATGAAAAATTGGTCGATGCAAAATTGCATCGCAACAAATTTGTTTGAAGCCAGCTGGGATAACATGTGCGCTTCAATTTTGAAACAATGTTTTCAAACAATTTGAAAACATTGAGGAGTCTCATTACTACAAACAATGGATGCGCAGCTAAAAGAGAATTTTTAGAATTAAGCAAATTTAAAAGATTTGTATAGCTCGGGTCATCTCAATATAAATTGTGTCGTAGTGGTTTAATACCATAATATTGAAGCCATGGGTTTATTTATGGGCGTCTACGTTAGAACATCAAAAAGAAAGCGTACAAGACGTTCCATCTATCCTCATGGTCTTGGTTTGTAAAACAGCCTAACAAATAATATGAAGCAAAGTAATTTTAATTTTAATTATTAAAATTTGTAAGATACTATATATAAAAATTTTGTAAACTATTTTATTTTGTTACGAGCTTAGTAACAAAGGTGAAAACCAGGTCTTTTGCCGATATGGCGGCGACGCAGCCGGCTGCAAAAGTATGTTCGTTGCAAATTAATTTGATTTTTTGATGTTTTTGATTATTAAAAGTTAGTTGAATTAAATTGAAAGTTGTTTTAATTAAGTAAAGTGATAGAAGAAAAAAATAATTTTAATTTTTTGAAAATTTTGAAGTTGCTTTCATACGGAATGCTTTGATAAAGAATTGGTCAAGTTAAAATTATATTATAATAAAATTTAATTGATTTGCAGGTGATTAAAAAAAAAAGAAATTGGAATTACAAAATTAATATAAAAAATTTGAAGCTTATAAAGTATTTGGAATTTATTTGTCGAACCACGACGAGTTTTGTATGATTTTTTGTCATTAAATATTCTGTCAAAAATCGAAAAATTAAAATATTGATGTAAATTTTAAAATAAAAAAAAACTAGAAAATTCTAGGAATGTGTTTTTATGAATTTAGACTTTTTCTATTCTTTCAAAACATGTTATTCACTGGAAGTCTTGGGGATATATAAAATACCCTTCAGGATACCGTTAATTGCATGTATAGAATACCCTTCTTGAAGTAAATATTTATTTCGTATCCAGACCACTCGGTTTCAAAAAGCGAAACTAATGTCAACGTTATGTGATTGATATTATTTAATAGAAACCTTTCACTTTTTTCGAATAAATACCTATTAGTTACATAATATATCGCTGCAGTATGCACCGGGGAGTCTGGATTTGCTGGTCTCACAACATCCCACTAACTGTGCCATTCCATACTGCATTATATAAACAGCTATATAAATAGCGTTTATATACGCTATTATTAATTTAATATATTAACGTGTATTTTGCTACAATTAAATATTTGTTATATAATAGTCATTTTTTATCTGATGAGTTTTGTTTGAATTTAATTGAAAATAAATCTAAAGATTTTTTTTCGAAAAGGTTGGCAGTAAGAGTAAAAATGGTGAGTAGAGAGGATATTCTCATATTTTGATAAGTTGTTTTTTTAAAGTGTAAAATAAATTAATTTTTAAATTCAGTGGTTTAATTGAGCATGGTATGATTAATTTGCAAGATTTAATGGTGATAAGAAAGTTGTAAGACAGAATAAAAAGTCTTATTGTTATTGTAAGTAAAGGGTACATTACAATTTGCAACATGCAAATACGATACAAAATTCAACGGAAAATTCTGAGGTCGCACCAAGGATTAAAAATATTGTTGATTCGCAGATAATTGAAACGACCACGAACAAAAATATTAATATTGACAAAGTTAAAACGCAATTGCGAGAAAAACCAGAAGATATTGCACAATTAAAACAAAATACAAATGCAGTCAATAAAAAAAGTAAACGCGTTAAATATTCAGGTGCAACAAAATGTCAACGATGTTAATACAGCAAGATATGGGTCTAATTATCAATATACCACTATAATGAGAATTAAGTTTAATACCCAATATGAAAAACTTTAAAAAATTTACGGTAATGGGAAAAATAACCTAAATTATTCATCAAGAATATTCAATAAAGTAAATAAATTAAAAGAAATTTTCAGACCAATTTTGAAAGGAAAAACTATACGAAAAAAATACATGGACGAATAAAAAGAAAGACTACGTTTGAAGTTGGTGATAAGTTGCCATATTATGTGGTTCCATTTATTACATTAACCGCATAGTGGCAGAGAACACGTACGAATTAATTGATACATACGAGGTAGATTCAATTTGTACAATATTTATGAATTTATTGAAAACAAAGTTGGATGAAGCAACAATTTTGAATATAATTAATGAAGAGATATTTTGCTTGAAAATTGTAATAAATAATTATTGTTAATTTGATTTATTTTGTAGTAAAATATTTAGTGTTTGGTATGAAAATTGATATTTGCAGGAAAATTCAAGACGGTGTTAATTTTGTTGTGTAAATCTTTAATTTGACAAAACAAAATAAAGGGGCATGTTATCGTGTATTTTCTTACAATTAAATATTAATTGTTTAATATTAATATTAAATATAAATAAAATATTATTTATTTGATGATTTTTGTTTGAATTTAATTGAAAAGAAATGTAAAGATTTTGTTTCAAAAAGGTTGGCAGTAAGGGCCAAGATGAGAAGATGTTTGATTTTTGATTTTGTTAGTTTTAAGTCATAAGTTGTTTAAAATAAAGTAATTATTGAATTCAGTGGTTTTATTGAGCAGTGTATAATTAATTTGCAAGATTTTATGGTGATAAGAAAGTCGTAAGATAGAATAAAGAGTTTTATGTTGTTATAAGTAAACGGTAGTTACAATTTATTTGGGGAAAAAAATTTAAAATATTATTAGAAGACATTATAATATAAATAATAACTTGTGATATATTGTAGTAAATAAGAAGTATTAAAATGAACAAGTTAACCGACATTTTTAATTATGAAAATAACGTTTATTTGAAACAGTAAATAATACGTGGTTACAACTTACAAGGAGTGATTTCCTAATAATTTAAAAATAACCGGGAAACTAAAACTTGAAGAAAATACGCTTTTTAAGTTTCACTTTGATTTATTAGCCCAGTAGTTGCTCAACATTTTAAATATTGAAGTGATGTGAAATTTTAACAATATTAATTTCACCACAAACCATAAAAATTACCACGGCTAGCTGGTTCAGTCGTCGTGCAAGTATCGTCAGGGGTGAGTTCACACGTAAGTCTTCATTAATGACGGAAAAAAAATGCCCTTCCAAAAATAACCAGTCCACAATGCAAATGTTAAATAAATTTTTATTTTTATTTGAAGGGAACGAAGTCTGCAAATTTAACTTATCTAAAACGTCGCCTTATCAAATAAACCATTTGTTCCTTTAAATGCAATTTTAAATTTTCCAATTCCAAATACAAATTGAATTTATAATTTTAACTTCTCTTTCCAAATTAAGTAAACCAATCAATCAACTTCCAGTCAGTAGCGAAATAAAAAAATCTCCAAATCCAATTTCAAATATCAAAATTTTAAAATCACGCAATAATGCGAACGCATCAAAATCATTTATTCAAATCAAGTCAAATCAAAATATTACTCACAATTCTCAAATAATAAAACTCAGCGTAACAAAATCAAATTTCAGCGGGCATGCAAAGTCTCGCACCCGCTGTCCGCCATCGTTGGCCAAAGAAGCCACTAATTTCCTGTCATTGGCCCCCACCTAACAAATTCTACAATGTTACAACTTAATTATTATAGCCAATATTTCACCAAAATGCATAGAGTGAGTCGCAATCATTTTGAAACACCACATCAAACCCCCGACGCTAATTGCTGTTTTGAGCGCAGCTCTAAACAAAATTCGCAAAAATCCGTGCGTGTTTCAAAAATAAATCTAAAAAAAAAAGATATTATCTACAGCATTACAATATTTAAGCAAAATAAATCCTAATTCAAAAATCAAATAAAATAAAAAAGGCTTATCTCTTCAAAAATAATTTTTCATTTATCATTATCTACTATCTCCTTCTGTTTTGTTCACTTTTCTTTTATTTTTTCTTTCAAATCTTCCAAAGATTGATCCTGGTTTGGGGCGTCCACTTCACTGGTGTCTTCTTTCTTCTCCTCCTCCGACTCATCCAAAACTTCCAAGTTTTCTCATTTTTTTCCATAGCTTTCCGTTTTGTAGCTTCTTGTTTTTTTAATTTTAATTTTTCAGTTTCTACGTTTACCACTTCTAAATTTTCAGCTTCTTGTCTTATAATTTTTAGTTTTAGCGCTTGTAATCTTACAGTTTCACGTTTTTCTGTTTCTAGTTTTACCATTTCTAATCTTTTATCTTCTTGTTGTGCTGCTTCTAATTTTTCAATTTCCAATTTTATGGCTTCTTGTTTTGTTGCTTCTAATTTTTCAGCTTCTAGTCTTGTAACTTCTTGTTTTTCAATTTCCAGTCTTTCAGCTTCTTGTTTTTCCACTTTCAACATTCTTTCCTTTACAGTTTCTCTTTGCAATTTCGCATCCATACATTTTATCAATTCCATTAGTTCACCCGTTCGCTGGTTAAGTGCTTGCATTATTTGTGCTTTAGTAACTTTGGGTGGTTGTTCTTGAACATCTACCTGCGTGCCCCGTTGTGTGCTAGCATACATTGGAGATTCAAAATTGGGACTGAGCTCTTCGCCGCTTCCACCTGTTTCATTTCCTCGTATATTCTCCGTTGATATACTATCTTCTGTGTCAATTTGTTCCATTTTTGTTTGTTTTGTATTATCTGTCAATGCTTTTTGAATTTATAGAAAGATAGCAAGTCAAATATTTAATTTATTGACCTTGATAGATTTCATCTATCATACAAGCAAATTCAAACTTTACAATATTTATTTCCGAATTATTAATTATACCCGAAAAGCCGCACGTCTGGGCGCCAGTTGAAGTTATGTGAAATTTTAAAAAATTGTTTCAAAACAAAAAACAGCCTCACGTTCTGGGTGCCAATTAAAAGTTTAGATGAAATTTTCCAATATAATTCTAATCCATAAAATCCAATTCCAGTTTCAATCCAATGTTAAATAAAATTTTAATTTTATTTGAAGGGAACGAAGTTTGCAAATTTAACTTATCTAAAACGTCGCCTTATCAAATAAACCATTTGTTCCTTTAAATGCAATTTTAAATTTTCCAATTCCAAATACAAATCGAATTTATAATTTTAACTTCTCTTTCTAAATTAAGTAAACCAATCAATCAACTTCCAGTCAGTAGCGAAATAAAAAAATCTCCAAATCCAATTTCAAATATCAAAATTTTAAAATCACGCAATAATGCGAACGCATCAAAATCATTTATTCAAATCAAGTCAAAACAAAATATTACTCACAATTCTCAAATAACAAAACTCAGCGTAACAAAATCAAATTTCAGCGGGCATGCAAAGTCTCGAACCCGCTGTCCGCCATCGTTGGCCAAAGAAGCCACTAATTTCCTGTCATTGATCCCTACCCAACAAATTCTACAATGTTACAACTTAATTATTATAGCCAATATTTCACCAAAATGCATAGAGTGAGTCGCAATCATTTTGAAACACCACAATATGTTATAAACAAATAAAGTTAGTTCCTTCTTTCCTGAGGTTTTTGGCAAAATAAAGGCAAATTTACAATTTATAAGTAATTAGTTATTATTAATAATAATACTTCAATTGATGAGTTACCTTTTATTACGCTTGTAAAATAAAATATTTTGTTAATGGATAGATACCAAAAAACTACGTAATCATCTGATCAGAATATTTATTTTAAAACTTTTTCCAATTACTTGTAACTTTCAATAAATTTGTATATTATCAGTCTAATAATAATTATTTTACAACACGCTTCATGTATATTAATAATACCAATATAACTTTTACAAAGCTTTTTGTTATATCAGAGATAATAATAGTTAATTATTATGAACCCCGTAAATGATGATCATAAATTTTATTTATTGAATGATTAATAAAATTTTACACTCAGAAAAAGACGACTTTCAAGAAAACTGAATTAGTTGATTAAAGGAAACTTTTATTTTGTAGTACAAAAAGTTTAGTGGTAACAGCAAAAATAACTTTGTTGATACCATTTCTAATAGAAAGATAATTAGTTACCGCGACAAGTTTTCTTTTTTAAATTATTATGATTAGATAAAAATTCGAAATTCGAAAAATAAAGTTAACAGTATGTAACAAACTAAATCATTCATTTAAATAGTTTTTGAACAAATATTATGTAAGTTATGAATTACATTTTATTTCAATTTCATGTAACATGTAAAAATTAATTTTATAAAAAGTATTATCACATGTTAATAACCTTAACCATATTATTATGATTATATTACAATTTTTTTTTTAATTTACAACTCTCTTGGTATTTAGTATATCGTACATAATATGTATGTACTATACTGTGGTGGTATTTTATTAAAAACCTTTTCCAACCTAAAATTTCCTCGACTAGCTTAGTGGATTCGGTAGAGCATGAAACACCCAGTAGCGAATTCCTGTAGGTCACCCCGTCTACTATTATTTTTGAATAACGAAAAAATGTTGGTTTATTTAAAGGAAAATTTTGGTTGCGACAAATCTCGCTAGTAGGCTTTAGAGTGTAATAATGTTTGACCACTGATTTTAAAATTTTATTTACTTTACTTCCAAACCTTGCTAAATTTCAAACTCATTTGCCGGTATGTTTTAAATGAGTAGCAAATAATAAAATTTTATAATGTGATACAGGTTTTGCTTTTTATTAATAAAAACCTTTTTACTATGGTGCTTTTTAATTTTGAAATACCTGGTATAAATCTCGTGCGTGTTTGTGTAAGCGGCTCGTCTCGTCCATCACCATTTGCATCCGTACCAGCGAGTATTACATGTGTTGTAATTAACAAATTTTTGTAGACCATCTGGTGTAGTATTGATTTCCAAACTCAATTAGATTGAAATTTATCAATCTCCAAACCGTTGATTCAATTTTAAATAATATCCAAAAATACCAACTTTAAATTCAACGTAGGTAAGTGAATTTGCATTAGCATTCAAATTTTCAATGCTTTTTCCAAATGGCGTCTTCTTCTAACGTTGACCTTCGTAAAATTTTAATTACGATGTCTTCAAATTTTTAATATTTTCTGCAATTCTATACTGAAATTGACAATTCTTCACAAATATTCACTTTATGGATCCAAAACTAATTTTTACTTAGTTTCTAAGTAACAATTATACTATTCGCAAATTAAAAAGCGCACTACCCAAATTTTAACGTCCAACTCGCATCCAAGCGCTCTGGAAGACCTGGTTTCAACCTTAAGAAAATTTATACCACGTAAGTTCTTCAACTACGTACAGGATGTTGTACAAATTAATATACTTTTCCTTTATCGTAGATCGTTTTCGAAGCACTGCACAAATATTACTTATTCCAACGTTTATAAAAATTATCGTCAAAAAATGTGTTGCGGATGTGTTTAAGTATAAAATTTAGCCTTTTTAATTTTCCTCTGAATAAATTATAACTTATTTGCAGTACTTAAAACAAATAAAATGACTACGGTCTGGACTTGCGGGTTAACTGAACAAAAAATCATCACAATACATATAGGAATATCTTCAAACTATTCTTTTAAATAAATGTGATATAATTTCTCTTATCAGTTTGCTTCTGTCATGTAGAAATTTACTGTAACAGCTTATATATTTCAAACCCTTCAATACAAGAAGTATGTATAGATCAATATTTCGTGTATATAAGATACTATTCTGTAGTAGTTAGCTATAAATCTTTTGATTTTTTTGAATTTTAACAAACATTAAAACATGTTAATTTTAAACCAGCGAATAAAAAAAATTGGAATTTAAAAATACCTACCTACATACTTATCTAAATAAAATTCCTTGCAAATTGTAAGACTGAAAAATCAAAATTTGAAGTTTTTATTTTTATTAATTTTCTAACGCTCGCAATTATATTATCAATTACTTGAATTTGCAAAAACTAAATTTTAGGATTTATTAAACTAGTAGAGTAACGAATAGCAATAGCAGCAGATGACATAACATAACATGTTTGCCAAAATCTTAATCGACTCAATTTCCTTACATCAATAATTAGTAACTATAAATAATTGAGAAATTCTTGTTTGAACTGCTGCAGAATATCATTTTCAAGAACAAAATTATCATATGAGTAGAACTTATTTAGGTCAAACTATTTCTCTTGAATTGCATAATAATTTAATGTTCTTTCGTCCATATTTAATTAAATCTTAAACTACAGAACAATCTCGGTAATCTGTCCTCATTCGGATTACAGAGAAGTTCGGATTACTGGATAAAGCTGAAAACGAAATTTCCTCTTCTCTTAATTGCCGGAACAATAAAATTTTATGGGATGAGACATCACTTTCACATGCCCATTTTAAATAAATGTTAAAATTATCGACAGCTTCTTTATTCTTTAGGTGATTTGTCATTTTCGTCACTTTCTTTATCATCTTTATGTACGTTCGGATTTTTAATCAATTTACTCACAAATTTCTGAATCAGTTAAATTATTTTTTTCTTGATTTCCTTCATTTACCCACTTTTCTACTTGTAATATCTACATCTTTATCTTTATCTATATCTATATCTTTATCTATATCTACATCTTTTCTACTTTAATATCTTGTAAACGATATTTTTCATCCTTTTCTTTTTTCCGCAATCCAAACATTTTTCTATGATCCGAAAATTTTATTAGTTGTGTTCGGATTATAAACTATTTGTGCAAAATACCAAGTTTTTTTTTGTTGTTCGGATTACTGGATGGTCGGATTAGCTTATGTTTGGATTACCGAGACAGTACTGTATAAACTAAGTAAGCAAATTTTTTGTTTTTGCTGTTATAACATCAATATTTTTACCCCTTTGAACATAACCTTAAAATATTATAATTTTGTAGAAATTCGTTTAATACACAACACATTTTTCTTATAAATTTAACAACAAGCAGTTTTGTTGAATGGTAGTGTTTAGTTAGAATTCCTAATTGATTAAGTTTATTTGGTAAAGTACAACCACATTATGTCCATTCCATTCCAATCTGAAATTTTTCGAGAAATCACTGCTGTAAACTTCTCTATTTTTATTGTAAGTTATAATTACAATAAATATTTAAACTTCAAAGAGAACTGCAGTTGATTAATTTCCACATTAGTAGCTTTCAATTATTCTATACTACAATTTAAAGTTATAGTTACGTAACATAATATAAAAGCATGCGAATTGTAGTATTAATTAAACAAAGTTAAAGTAAATTAAAAACAATTAAATTGAATTCCAATGCAAAATTGTTTACCTGCGTTCTGTTTAAATTATAATTACATACCTACTATGAATAGTTACAGAAACTGACTTTTTTTTAATGAAAACTTTTATATTTTATGTAATATTCATATATGCATTCTTATATGAATATTTATGGCAAAGAAGGAATTTTCTGCACTACTATCAAATAGGGTAATTATTTGGAAAATTGAACGAAATTTGCTCATGCTTTTCTCAACTTTAATGCGCTCCAATTTTACCTTCAGAAAAGTCAATAAAAGCAATGATATTCTAAAGGTAATGAATGCATTTATTTCTTTTTGTTGAATTGCACTCAATATTAATTTCGAAGCAAGATAAATACCCTGAAAATTTTTGTGTTATTAAAAACTTTGTAGTTTTTATTATAAACTAATAAGCAAATGGAGGTACGTCGAGATAATCCATCTCACAATAACAGTAGAAATGATGTGTCTTTTCATAAAATATTTATACATATTTCCTTTTTAACAATGAAATGCTATTCTCGTAGGGAATTATTTTATTGTATCTATAATAAACTGCATGTTGCGCCTCAATGGTACAATATATTTAATTCATGACAATTTTTTTTGTGTGAATTTTATAAAAGGTTACTTGAAAATAGTCAAACGATGTATATTAAAAATAGGAAGCAACAATTTTTAATTTAATGAAACTAATGTAATAAATTACGTTGGCGGTGTGCATTAATTTAAATACGCAATTGTTTCTTTAAACATTAAAAGCTATCAAGTGTCTACATTTTAACTATGTTTTGAAAATTGAAGTTTTTCGAATTTTTATTCGATCCAGTTAATAAGCGAAATTTGGTTTTTAATCAATTGAATTTTCTTGTCAATATTTTTATTACTCATTTGGACAAACATTAGTAAACCTACATTAAAGCTGCCTAAAGGCATTTTTAAGCTTTATTTTATTTTCAACTTATATTTAACTAAATTAATTGTGTTGCTTCACCGGTATCGCGTGCATAGTTTTATGAAAATTAATAAAAGTGTTTTACACAGTCTTAATTAAGTAATTATTTATAGTTCCGGTTAATTAGCATTTTTACAGAAATTAATTCATAAATGTTTTTATATAAGTACCTACATATTAGAAACCTATTCATCCTAAACAATATACTAAATGAACAAACTAAAACATATTATTAAAATAATGAATTTTTAACTGTTAAGTAAAAATTTATTTTTTAGGTTAATTTTCTATAATATACTAAATGTCTTCACTAATGAAGGAAACTACACCTTTACTTAATAAAAAATGTAATCAAGTATAATAATAGTACTATTATAATATATTATAATAAATTACACTTTTAATGTAGGTCATTTTTCTGTTGATTTTTTCGTGCTTTTCAATTCAAATGCTGTTATTCCAACCAACCTAAGTACTCTTTTTTCTAATTTCTATTTCAAAAAGTAAAACCGTAGGTATACATAATAATCACTAGGTAAATATTTACTAAACTAGCTTGGTAAGTGAATTACAGTAGCTTCTGAGTTATTATCATTATACATATTATATATTATAATGTATGTGGGTTGGAAACAGAACTTCTTAATGTAAAACACCAACCTGATTATGCATGTCTTTCTCATGCATGTTTAAATAAACTAAGTTGTTTCAAATTTAGAAGAGATAATTATTATTTTATTTTAAAATAGATTTTGAATTGGAAAATACCATTTTCTTGACATAATTGTACACGCTGTAACAGACAATACCCTACCAATAAATTACCCATAGTTAACTCAATGGTGATTAGGTGGTCTTATATAATAATATTTAAAGTATCGTGGAAATCCAGAGATAAAGGTGGAGAGAAATCTTTGAAAGCAACTAATACTGTTCGAGAAAATAACAACAAATAGAAAAGGTGCATAAACTTACTTTAATTCTCAATACGAAACATGAAAAGTCAACAAGACAGATTGTTCACTATTGTTGATATATATAAAATATTTATTAAAAATAAAGCATACATTTATAATACAAATTAAACGAGGCATGGTAGTAAGTGCCAATCTGTATCCATTATAGTAAACGAAAACACAGTTTAAAAATAGTATACATAATTAAGGTGCCAATAGAAAGCCCTAATGACATTAAATCAAAAGAATAAAATTCGTTATTTGACTGAATTTTAAGCTTTTAAATTATCTTAATTTTTCAAAAATCAAATTTACATGTCTTGCACCTACTACCTATAATATTATTTTTTATTTTGAATTTGAAAAGATATAACTCATAAATTTGAAATGCATGCATGTACTACAGAGTTGTTTTAATACTAGAAGATAAATTTTATTGTCGTGTTAATTCTGTTTTCAAGATATTGTCGGAAATTTTAATACAGGTTTATTTTATTGCATTGTACTAAACACGTAACTAGCATAAAAATAAGCAATTTATAGTTATAACCAAAAAGATATAAATATAAAATAATTTATTGCAATTTGTGTTTGGATAATTCAATATAATTATAATTCATTTAATATAAAAGTTGTATCGAAAGTTATTGATTTGCTAGACTTAATTTGTTAATGCTATAGGTTGATTTATTATTACTTAAATATTTAATTTGCTTTCCTTTTTATTGCAGCACCCCTTTGTGATGTTTAATTTAATATGAGCAAATGAAAACCTATTTTATTACTTAAATTTATTTTTCTAAACTGTAGGTGATTCAATACAATAATGCATTATTTTGTACTTTATATTAAATTTTTATAAAAATATATTGTATGGTAGCAGCAGTTCACATATCAAATTGTGTCAGGCACAACTGTTGTTGATATTCGGGATTTAGCACACACCGGGAAAATATTCAAGCCTTAAAGGTAAAGATAAGCCACTGATGTGTATTAACCATTACAACCTTTCCACATAGTATTTTAAAGCAAAAATGTTTTACTTTAGCAATTTTTTGTATCTTACACGTTAATTAGCATAATGTTAATGTGTATTTTAACGAATTCAAAAATTAAATTGTATTTAAAAATTTAATCATACTTCGTTTGTTGGGGGTTTATTCCACGCGTAAAAATTATTTCAGTTAATTATTCCCGAATCATAAAACACAAAAAGTCAAAGTAAAATCTAGATAATAAAAGTTGTAAAAATTTGCAACCGACAGAAGAAAATTTAAAATACTTCAGTTTTGTATTACTTTCCTTATTCTGCAAATTTTTATGAGCTTTATAAATTAGATTGATGTGGTTTCAAATGTAACTGTTACGTATGATTTTCTACCTGAAGTTCGTTTTAAAATGTTTAAATTAAAAAAATAATATTCTAGAAAATTGGCGCGATATCGACGTTAAAGGTTTTGGCATGTAGAAAGCTTTTAATGGACTTGAGGTGACAAATTATTGTGAAAACTTCTAACGCTTCTATGGTATTAGAATACTTAGTGCACTGTTAATAATTATTCACGTTAGTATGCTTTCAGCATATAAAGTAGAATTTAAATTTAATTAATTCAGATAATGTAAAATAATATTTTTCAGTTCGTACTTTAGAATAAAGAAAAATATGTAGCAGTCAAATAGAATTAATGTTAGTAAATTGTTTTTATTCACAATCAGTTAGTAATCAACACATCCCTGACTTTTAAAAAGTTGGGAAGCAGTTTATTATTTACTTTTACTTGACAACCAATCAGAAAGCTATTTTGTTTTACTTCCCAACCTTAGGGCGGGAAGTGGTCACTTCCCGACCTGCAATGTCGCATTGTCGGTAGGCAAAAAATGGAACTAACAAAAAATGTGCGTTAATAAAATGAAATTTGATGATCTTTAATTATTTAAAACTGATTGTGAATAAAATTGTATACATACCTCGGTGTCAAGCTTCATTCCAGCCTCGCGCTTATAGTTGACTTCGGCGCTTTGCGCCTCAGTCAACTAGCTTAGCGCTCGGCTGTAATGAAGCATTTTCCACCTCGGCACGTAATATACTATTTTCTTTGAAAGCCAACAAAACTTAACATTATGTCATTCAGTCAACACAGCTAAGCTTCACTTTCACTTTTTATGCTATCCTCACCGGCAGAAAAGTAATGTTTTCAAAGTAAATAAAATTCATAATCTTTATAAAAATTTTGTTCTTTGTTAAGTAGTATTTTTCGGAAAAAACAAATTTTTTGTTAGTTACCTTTTCGCTACGCTTTACATCGTAAATTCAAAACTTATTTACACACAAAGTACCACACGTCTAACGCCGTGCAGTGGTGAGATAATGATTAATAATATCAGCTAATACATTCTCAAATAGAATATCGCTACCTCCTTCAAGGCTTACAAATTCCTTTATTGGGGTGGATTAATCCCCTTATTACAAGATGTTAAGTTATATGTTTTGTTTTCTCTTTATCGCTTGTGCATTTCTTCCCCAGCTTGCTCCCTTCTGCATATCTTCACAGTCTCGGGTAATTCGCGGCCCTCACCACTACCTCCCTCTATCCCTGTCTATCGAGAACTCTCTTTACCCAGCCTTTTGTTAATATCTTATACGCTTTGTTAAGTAACGTAATGCCTCTGTAATTTCCGTATTCTTCCGAGCTGCCCTTTTTTTCCAATGTTACTATTACGACTTTGTGCCATTCCTTGGGCATCGCCTCTTTGTTTTAAACCTGTTTTCTTCACGTTTCTTCTTCATTCTTTCATGTAACCTATCGCTCCAGTACTTGACCAGTTCTACACAGACACCGTCCACTCTAGGAGCTTTCCCGTTTTTTACTGTATCTATTGATTTCATGATTTTGTTGTGGGTTATGGTTTTGCTATTTTCTGTTTGCCTTCAGTCGCCTGTACTGCACTAACATTATCTACTTTGTATTCTTTGTTTAACAACTTTGGGAAATGTCTCACCCATATTTTTCTAATTTTCTCTGTATTGCACCGTATATACACCACTCCATTTTTGTTCTTCATGCCTTTTAAACGTATCTTGTGTGTGTTTTCTGTAGTTTCATAAGTTGATAAAACATTCTTGATTTATTTCTGTTGTTACAAGTTTCTATCACTTTTATCTTCTTTTCTATCCAGTTGTCTTTCTTTCTCCTATACAATTTACTTGCTTCCTTCCTGTTTATTTTGTGTGCCTCCAAGTCTTTTTTTTTTTCCAGTACTCAACCATTTTTGTCTTGATGCTGCTTTTCTTTTGCTAGCTTCGATACATTCACCGTCAAACCATTCGTATTGCCCCTCCTTACCACTCGCCCATACCCGATTTCTGCTTCTGCACCTTGGTCAGTATGTTGTAGCATTCTTGGTGTATATCATTACTAGTTTCTCTACTTTTTATTTTCTTGTCTATTCTATTTTAGTATTTTTCTTTTTGTTCAGTTTTGCGGAGTTCAGCTATTGCCAATCTTTTGTTTTGCTTTTGATATCCGTTAAATTTTGGTATTTTTCGCTTTATCCTGGCGATCAGCAGATAGTGGTCTGAGTTCGCATTGGCGTCCCTATATGATCTCACATCTTTTATGATTGTTGATGTTCTTTTGTACACCATTATGTGATTGATCTGGTTTCCGTCATTATTTTTTCCGCCTGGCCACACCCACGTTATCTTGTGCAGTCTCTTGTGTGGAAACATTGTGCTGCATATGACTATGTTCATCACCTCTGCTAAATTACAGAGCCGATCTCCGTTGTCATTCGTTTTTTCGTGTATTGTGTGTTTTTCTGCGACTGATCCTACGTAGTTTTCCTTCCCAATTTGAGCATTAAAATCTCCTACAACAATTTTGCTTGGGTGCGGCTTCACATACCGCCTCTAGTTGTTCATAGTATTTATCTTTTCCCTTTTTATCACAATTCTCAGTAGGGGCATATCTATTTACAATGTAAAGATTTACTTTTGCCTATATTCTCAAGTATGACATTCTTTCGTTTATCAGTCTAATACTCACAATACTATTGCGCAGATTTCCTGTTACTATGAATGCAGTACCCTTTCTGCTTTGGACACCATCTCCGGAGTAAAACAGAGTTTATTTTTCTTTTTTCATTTTTCCCTCTCTTGCTCATCTCATCTTTTTCAGTACCGCAACGCCAACATCATATCACATCAATTCGTTAATGATAATGATTATCATTATCTTTTATTATTGTTATTATTTAATTTAAACATAAAATTAATTGATAATTTTGATGATTTGTCTAGATTTTAAGCTTAGCACAATGTTAATTTACCACAACTACCCTGGCAAATATGTTTAGGTTCATAATAATGGCAAATCGCAAAAATTCTTTTTACTATGTAATACAATCAAACGTTTGTTTAGAACTTGAAACCAATCAATGATAGCTGCTCTGGATTTATTTCGGAACTCTTATCGTTAAATTTCTTTCAAAAAAGGTATAGAAAATGTATTACTCATTTTTTATAATAATATTTATGTTGCTTAAATATAGTTTAAGATACAAATATCAAAACTTGCTCACACTGTACATATATTTTTGTTTAAATTAGCCTAAATTTACAGCTTACAGTTTTAAAGTTTTTTACATTTTAATTATTTTTAACATTTCTTTATCATATTATTTATAATAAATTTCGCGTTTATATTCCAAAATTTTGCAAAAAGCTAAGAATAACTTTAATAAACGTTAACTTTTGTACCTTAATACTTATACTTCAATAAGATTTTTTACTTAGCTTTTATTTACAAAATAAGCGAAAAACTTTGTCGTGACGTGACGCAGTACCCACAAGAGCACTATTTCCTACAACTTTTCCGTAACATATGTTTTTCAATTTGTAGCCTAAAAAGCTGGTAAAAGAATTAAAAAACAAAAACTAATAAAAGATTGTTCATGTTTTTAGTAATCCAAATTGTTGTACAAAATAAAATTTGGGGTGTTAAAAGATTGCACGAAAAGCAATGATATATTACCATTTTGTAATTAATGCAGCATTTCGACAAATTTGTTAGTTTTTCTCATTCATTGCTAAAATTTATAGCCTTCAATTAGTAGAAATTTAATGCTTTAAAAGTGCTTTCGCATAAAATGTGCGTATTATTTAAAATTTACTTATGATATTATAACAATGCTATATTCAATTTTTACTTACAAACAAGTAAGTTGGTACAAGAAAAACAAATTAAGATTAATGTAGCACTTAATTTGTTTTTTTAATTTAATTGAATGAAATCAACGAACTAATTAATTTTCATGTTTTAATTAAACGGATTTACATAAATGCTACAGATATTATAGGGTTATTCGTAAATTAGACTTCGGCAACCCTATTTGTTTTTTCTTTAATTGTTTCTGTAATATATACAAACATTTTTAAGATAGAACAATAATTATCACGATATTAAGCATTACGCATAATCTAATAAAATATTTTGGATTGATCTAAACTAAAACAAGCTATAATGTGCGTTAGAACTTGAAGTTTGATTACAAGATTCAAGTAATACAAAACTGTTCAGTTTGTATATTGAATAACATCTGGGAAGAAAATGGAAGATAATAAAAATAAAAACTTTATTTCTAATAATGAAACCATAAACTGCTTTAAATACGCGGAATATATTCTCAGTCATATCTAGAATTTCATGGAAATATTAATTGTTAGCTGAACCGATCAGCAATAGTATAGCATTTTTTCAATTTAAGATTAAGTTTCAGCAATATTATACATAAAAATGATTACTGAACCCTTGAACTTTAATTCACTCGCCTACAAATAATGACGAGAAATTTGTCTACTCGTTTAGTAACTATTCATTTCTAAACTTGTTCTGTAAACTACTATAGTAAAATTTTATGCAAAAAACAAAAGTTTTGTATTTAAACAATCAAAAATGTTATTACAGAATTTTAAAGTAATATTTAATATTTTAACAAAAACTATAAATAAAAAAACTTTACTTAATATTAAAACGTAATAGTACTTACAAATTATAAAATCGCAAATTTATTAAGAATCGATAAAGAAGCGCTTGAACTTTTTTTTATTTTCTGTGCAAAGTTATTCGGAAACCTTTAAATTTTGACCCAGAAGTTAATAATAACTGTCACTAAAGATGGTAGCTTTCATTAAGTTTCTAAGAAAATAACGTAAAAGAAAAACTTTCCAATATCGCAACTTAATTTTTTAATGTACCTAAATTAAGAATTTGTAGTGAAACTTATATTTTTTAATTGCTTTTAAATTTACATAATTATATTTCAAACACAAAAGATCGAGTGGGGTAAATGTGAAACAACAGAAAAGTGGGGTAAAGTGAAACAAATGATTAATTAATTAACTAATTAACTTATAACAAAATTTCAGAACCTATTATTTTTTCTTTAGTTTACTCGAAAGGATATAAAAATATGAGACATGACACCTTAACAGTTGTACTGTAAGCAATCCTTTTTCTTGAACATTCTAAAAACAGTAAGTACAATTAATTTTATTATTTATTGCACAACTTTCTTTATGTAAATGAAAATTTTTCACAGTTAAATACATGAAAGAAATTCTTGGTTTTTATATTGTACATTTTTAATAACTTGGTTTAATACCACATCAAACTTTTGTAAAAAATGATGTAATAGAAATTAGGGAAAGTATGAAATATGTGGTTTATTTATAATATTTAGTACGCTTGTGCAAGTATCTGCGTGTTAAACCAAAATTTTACAGCTTAGTTCATACATACATAGTTCCACACACTATAAGAGAAAACGTATATGTAATATAATGCTGATATAGTCTAATATGATACTATCATGTAGTATCTTACAATTTATTTTCTTGTATGCTGCAATTGAAATGCAAATTTTATTTAATTAGTAAGTTCTATGTAGTAGGTCTTAAAGATTATCGTTAGTTTAATAGCAGAGATAATGTCACGAAATTATATTAAAACATTTTCTAAGCACCCTAAAGAAAAGATATTCTATATGCCTTAATAATAGAAAATTTTATTTTCGTTTCATATTTATCCCACTTAACCCTAATATTTAATGACATTTATAATCATATTCAAGCAAAATTTGAAAAAGAAATTGAATTTACAGCGAAACAACAAAGTAAAAGTATATAACAAAAAAATAAAATTCATCAAGCTAATTTTTATTTTGAACATGTTTTGTTTTGTACTTTACTCTTTCAACAAATTTCTTTTTAAATACAAAATTTTTACACGTTTTTACACATGAAAATAACAAAATTAATGAAAACTTTTAGTGATATTTTTTATTATTTTAATTAAAAAATAATTATATTTTTCGGGAACTGTCAGAAAAACCTCATCACGAATTTTAAAATTTCAACTACACTATAGGAAAGAGGACACTTTTCTGAGCATACTAGAACAAAAATTTTGTTGGATTATAAATTAGTTCTCGAAAAAATCGAATTTGAAAAATTTAAATTTACATGTATTTTAGATACACCTTTGAACACGGCTGCATGATTAGCGATTTTTGTGTAAGGCAAAAAAATTAAAAAAAATTTCTGAAAAATGACAGAACTCGCCAAGGGTGGAACTTGAAGCCATAGAACTCGTACGGGTGTCGATCACGAATGACAACAACATTAAGAGTGTATTAAAGCACTCGTACCGTCAACAAAATGAAGAATAGGAACGGAACGTGCAAGTTGACCGTGGCTCGACACGTTGCAACGGGGTGTATCGGGTTACAACTACCTACTTTTAATAATTTTAAAATGCCGTTTTTTCGAAAACAAATGAATAATCCAAAAAAATTTTTGTTGCATTATACACAGAAAATTGTCCTCTTTCCTATAGTGCAGTTGAAATTTTGAAATTCGTGATGAGGAAATTCTGACAGTAACCTATTTTTCTATAGTAGATGTTAAAATGCGGTAGATCAAATAATGCTTTAACAGTAAGGGTAGATAAAATATTTTATTTTTACTGAAATGAATATTAAAATTACAAATTTTGTGATTTTTCTCATAATTATGCTTACTTTAACATATGCTTTAGAAGTAAATTGAATTTTATACTCTACTCTGAAATTTACCTTATTCAATCGCGAAAAATATTTCACTCGCGACTTCAACGCTCAAAAATTAACAGATTAAAAAAAATTAATTGATTAATTGATTTAATTACTAAAATACTTTTTTAATTAATTGAATTAAATACACGATACGGTCGACATACATATTCAATTTAAATATTCGTTCAAAGCCCGACTCAAGGATCTCAAATTTAAGTTTTGACTCTTAATTGAAATTGGAAAACTGTGTTTACGTATGTAAGTGTGTCAACAAGTGACACAAAAATTTTCTATTGTGATAAGAGTAGTCGTTGTTACGGAACTTTAGACCTCGTCATAATTTGAATGTGATAAACTGAATGTAGTAGCATAGACAACCGATTATTTGCATTCACAAATACAAACGATATGTGTAACAAAAATAGAAAGAAAATCTCACGTTATTTAGATTTAGTTTGTATGGTTAAAATAATGACGAGATCTCAAGTTCCGTGACAACGACTATATCAAACCATTAAATTTTCAGTAAAATACATTTCCTTATCTGGGGTAGTCGTCATCTTAAAATATATGTATGGAGTTTTATAGTACTTATTTATAAATCCATTTTTTCGTTTTTCCACTACGCAACTGGTGCCAAAAATAGAGTTTTATGCAAGTTTATATACTGATGTACTGAAAATAAATATTCAATTAAACAATCGGTTTTATTGGAGCTGCAGCCTCTGTCATAATAAAAGTTTGTTTATTAATAATTTTATGTTAAGTTATTCATGTTAATTAAATTTGATGCCCCCAAAACTTAATATTAACTTATCATTTTAAATAATAAATAAATAAATACGTGAAAAAATTAAAAAATGTTTAATGTGGGAAAAAGTGGAGCTCGACTGACCGCAGTTCATAAATCTCTATACAACTATCCTTCTGGTTTAACTTAAAAAAAAAAGATTATTATATCATTTAATTCAAAATCATATAATTTAGTTTTTAATATATTATGTAGGTATGTAATAAAATGGAATTTAAATTAATTATAAAATAAGGTAAATAAAACATTTGCTCTAAGATTTTAAAATATTATTACTTTATTATTTATTATTTATTATTCTAGTAAACCTATTGACAGTTATGCTGAAGAAGACTTTTGTTAAAATGAGTTTACAATAACATATTCTGAAATCTCTTGGAAAGCGTTTGATATATTATATTACCTTAATTGTTACCTAAAAGAGTTTTATGACGAAATAAAATAATTATATCAATAAATTACACTTGTAATTTCCAGAAGGTTAAGTGGCCTGTAACCACGGCAATTAAAGTAGTTTTCCGGCATTTAAAAATTAATTTTTAAGCTTTTCAGATTATTTCCTTATTAAATAAATAACATATAAAATGTACTTTTATTGTCTTTTACTTCTACGATTTACAAAAATTAACGTCACAAATGGATGATTAAAATAAAATAAAAACAATACATGTTTCGGTTGTTACACCATCTTTCAGTTGTTAAAATGTAAACAAAGTAAATTTATTTGCTTATATTAATAATTTTTTAGTTTAGGTCTACTTTAACAGCTAAATAATTTATTAGTTTAGAAGTTATTAATACGTAAATATATCAAAGGAGGCACAGAAGGATATTTCATAGCCACAGACTCCGCAGATTTACATCTACGTTTTGTGATTTAAAGACAGTTTTATAATAGCAGCTTTAGCTAAATTCTGCTAAACTAAAGCTTAACAAACTTTTACAATTACATTTAAAAAGATAATAAAGTATTTTATTGAAAAACACTTCGAGAGTGTACGCACAAGTCACAAAACAACAATTACATCTATAAAACTATTAACATATTTAAAATTATAGTAGAAATTATATATCTTGACATTATCTGGTTTGTTACCAATAAAAATAATAATAATAATAATAATAATAATGATAATAATACTTTTTACACTTATTACATAAGCTACTATTATATTTTTTACCCAATATTTGGTTGTTTTTGTTACTACAATACTTAGACTACTAGTGAGATAGTTTCAAAGTATGTTATATTTGTGTTATATAAAATCTACAACTACTGAAATTTTCTGAAAAAGATTGGTTCAGTCGACACTAGTTCAATGAATAATCAATAAACTTAGGTAGTCGCGAATAACTCTTTAATTTCTTGGACGATTAAAAATTTTAAAAGATTAATTTACATTCAAACAAATAGGTTTTTATTCAATGTCAAAACGACTTGTACTGAAATAATTTACATGGGATAGGTTTTGAGCTGAAATGGTTGATACCGCTTAAATATTATGCCATAATGGTATGCGTCAAACAGGTCACTGGCCGTAACAGCACTCGAGACGACGTGAAAGAAAAGAAAATTCTTTTAATACTATTAGTAGATTTCCAATAATTAATAGATTTTCCTCTGATTACATATTTTCTAACAGTTTTTTGACCTAAAAAATACTAATTTTCTTTTGAATAATTTAGAATAAATAGATAAATAATAAATTTATAATTCAAATCATAGAAGAAGAACAAATTATGTCTATTGCTTGATTAATGAACAGCAAAAAATTGGAAAATCTGATTAATCAATCACTCCAGAAAGTTTATGTTTATGACATTTAAATTTTATAACGAAGTGATGGAAAATTTATCATCATTATTTGTAGTAATTCTTGTTCTTATGTTATATTATAACATTAACTTACGAAGTCAACATTATTAATTGGTTATTAACCTCAAATGCAAAATATGTTTATTCGTGGTTTAATACTGCATAATTTTCTCCGTTTGACATATCTGATACAAAGTACCTGCCTACTTAAATGTAAATTAAACAGTTTACATCAACGTTTCATTGGATTTCCGCATGTAAAATTTTTGATTTGATTTCGAGCCATAAAATAACATTTTCAAATAGTAATTAATGTATTTGTAAAGTTTTGTAATTAAACGACAAAGCAAATTGTTGCAATTATGAACTGTTTTATTCAAAGAAAAGTTTTTTAATCAAAGTTAGAGTCTCCCTTCCTGTACAAAAATCTAAGTTATTCCACTACAATTTAAAACAAGAAGAACAAAGATAATTTGAAAGAAACTAGTTTACATAGAACTTTTATCAGATACTAAACACTTGTTAATAAAAATTTTACGAACTTAATTAAGTATAGCATCAAACCTAAAAAGTTTACTTTATACTAATTTACTCTCAAGTTCATCACCTGGGTATCTACTAGTACCACGTCAATGTCTGCTCTTCAAAATAAATTATAACAACTCCTGATGTTTTATATGCGTTGTTTATGAACTGGAGTATAGGAAAATACAACAAATTTTGCAAAATAATCAATGCATAACAGCCACAAAATTTACATAATCTCATTAATCTTAGTTATACCTACAGAAATTAATCCCATACTCATATTCTGTCTACCAAAAATTCTTTTAGTTGAAACTTTATTAATAAAAATTTAATAAATTAAAAATAAAGCAAACAATATTGAATTAAAAATTGCTGCAGGAAATGTTATAATACCGGGTATTGTTATTATCTTCATCATTAATATGAAATTTGTATTACTAGTTTTTAACAAAGTTAAATTTTACCTTTGTAAGCTTAACCTGAAGTTCAGACAAAATGGAACCGAATAATATATAACCATAATAAAAACATAAGAGCGAATAAAAAATCTTCAGAATTAAAAGTCATCACGTTAATTGGATAAAGAGCTGTATCTCGGAAAAAAATAAACATTTGAAAATAGCAGGAAAATCATACGTACGTAGGTATGTATTTACCCACTTAAAAATTAGTTTGCTTTATCTTTTTGTTGCGCTCTTTTATACTTTGAAAGCCAAATAAAAATAATAAGCTACTTTGCATTAGTTTAACTACTATATTTTCCATTAATATCTTGAATTTCAAACAGATGTAATAAAATTATTATTAAATTTGTATTTGAAAGTATTTAATTTTGTGCATAATAATTAATTATTTACTAAAAATTAATGCAATGCAAATCTATATATATATTTTTTATTTTATTTTATACTTTAACAAATATCACATCAAAAGATTTGATTCAATTTACTTTAATCTACTTTGCTGTACTGCTTTGATAAAAATAAAATGAGAAAAAGTTATCTTATTTCAAATTACCGTGAATGCATCTAAGTTTTAAACATCATGTTATTTCGTTGCAACTGAAGCGGTGAGGGAGTTTCATTTGGTTTAAACTGTTTCTCAAGTTAAATGTGTAACAATTTACATACTTGAATAATAGGGGAAACTAAAAAATTCAAATGTAAGTTTTTATTATTTTACCTTTTTTATAATAAATTATTTTGGCAAGCGTATTAAATTCATATTAATTTATGTAGTTCGAAAATTTGGAAACAAAATAATATCAAAATGGAGTAAATATTGTTTGCTCGTGGTTTTACTTGTTTTACTTACGTTGCCAAAAATTTAGTATTTACTTATAATGTATGTCACATACGTATTATATAAATTAAAGCAAAGATAAATGGTCAACAGATCGTTTCAAAATTAATAGAAATTACCTTTGTTTGTAAAGACAATATTTCTCCGATTTTATATATTTGGCACTCGTTTTTACATTGACATTCTTCTTACGAGGGTGAGCTATCAAGTGCAAAAAACTCATTTAATTTACAACGCGCGATCTGATTCCATAAAACTAAGAATTTAAATTGGTATCCTGATGCATAATACATTAATACCATCGCCTTAAAATGGCCATCTCATTTACATTTTATTCCAATGGATCTCAAATCGTTTTTGGAACATACCTCCAGTTTCTTCTTACACTCCAAATCTTAACAATGCACATTTGCATTTTGCTCATGATAGAAACATAATCAAATGTTGAGCAAATTAAATAAACGTTCCAGACGATCCAGAATACTTTGATGACTACGAACATGGTTGGCGATCTTGCAGTAAATCAATATAAATGACCAAATAAAATAAACTCTTGAAAATGAAATATCGTACAAAAAAGCGTATACATGATATTTTTAGACAAAATTATGTTTTTGTTTTAACTTTTGTTCACCTTTAAGATCATTCAGAAAGCAAATGAGTTTGCTTTCCACTTTTTTACAAAATACGTCAATTTTTCTCTTTAAAAGCTGCTCGTTGTGGTTTGCTCAAAAATTCAGTTTAACCATGATAAATAAAGAATACAAATCAACAATATGACAAATTCTAGATAACCCATAAAATTGAAGCACTTTTAGAGCAATATCACCTAATTGAAGCAATACTCGGAGCAATATTACAAAACCCATTCAATATTGCTGCAATATAGGTACAATATTGACTTCAAATATTGGCTGAGAATTTAAAGTTAATATTGCTACAAAATTGTTAGTCGATATTGCGAGAATAATATATAACAAATTGGCATTATCATAGTACTATTAACTAGGAAATCGATCGCAACGACCGCCTAATGTTTCCAAATTTGTTGAAAAATTTACTATTTAAAATTAATTATGTACATTATATTCGTTTGCATGTTTCTTTATTCTTCAATTATTCAATTATCATAAATGTTATTAAATACATTCTTGTTTTATATCTGAGTACTTTTTACAAAAAAATGTCACTGAGTACATTTTTAAGATTTTCAAATTTGTTAATTTTGCAAACTTATGCGATATCATGAACTGTTACTTTTGAGTACTCTTATTGTTTAAATTTTAGTTATTTGTTTCCTAATTTATATCTGTTTTAGGAATCAATTTAAAGCTTTTGGGGGGCTATTTGGATTTTCAGGGTAAGTTATACATAGGTACTTACATATTTGTTCTTAATTCTAAAAATTTTCTTATTAATAATAATTGATTTTATGTAAATGTAATTATAATATTGTTATTAAAATTTTTGCAAATTTTTTACAATGAATTATTAATTTTTTATTATTATCTAAAATCTACGAATTGATACATTGAAGAACTAACACTATTACTATTGAGGGCGGGAGGGGCGAAATGTACAAAAATATTAAATATAACAAATTTAAGAATGATGAAATATTATGTGTTGGTTTTGTAAGGCTAATGTTATAGGAGGACTCACCTAACCACTCCTATTATCAAACTTTATTTTAATATATCTAATTTTAGTCCGGCCCTGTCATAAATGACTGACATAATAATATGTTTCTAAAAGCGTCTTTTTCGTAAAATTGCTAAGTATACATTATACTACCTACATCAAACTTACAGTTACAATAAAATTTAACTTTGTCTAGGTTTAATTGAACTGTCACTTAAATTTAAAACAGTAGATTTTAGTTGTGTGTTCTCAAACAAGTCATACATAGATACATAGTTTTTAAAGAGAACGGACTAATTAGATGATTAGCTTAAGTATTTTTTGCATTGTTAACTTTTAACTTGGAATCAAACCTAGTATGTACTTGCACTCTTAAGCATCATTCAGATAGACTTGTATTGCATTATAAGAGCTTCTAAGCACCAATAAATTTAAAAAATCTAACCAACTTCTTAATATTAATCTGATTAATTATTCCAAGCTCAATACAATATTGAGTAAATAATAACTTCGTGAGTAAACTTCCAATGCAGTTAGTGCACAATAAGTTAAGTATACTTATTGCAATAGTTATTTTTCAACCATAAAATATCTTGAAGTATTATTAATTCAAACTACATCAATATTGTAAACAGATAAAAATTGATCTTGATATATAAAATCTTATGTAAATTTAAAAATCCATTCCAAAGAAGTCTGAATCGGAAACAAAGCCAACAGTTTTTTAAGTTCATTTAATTGATCACTTAAGAATATAATTTTTAACAATATCAGTAAAATTTCATCTTCCAACTCTTCGCAAAAAGAAACATTTAAATATATGTCTTTACTTACATGTAAAATTTATCAAATTTATGACAATTAATTATAATTTAGAATTGAAAACCTGATTAAATAAGAACAGAATTAAATGATTCTCGAATAGTCGTGTATTCTATTAAGGATAGTGATTCTTAAATAGCTCTAATCTTTTTTTATATTAAATAAACCAGGTGTAATAAATGTAATTATAAAACAAACAAATATTATTAAGTGATAAATTGTACTTTTTGTTTTAATTGGTTACTAGTTTTCCGTTACTAGTTAATAGTTACTATAGTTTAATTAAAATAGTGTTTAATTAATTTAGTTAACACTAATAGGTGGATAAATATCTGTTATTGACATAGACGTGATAAATTTTAATTCGCATCAAATGGACCGGTTCCAACAGAACTCACTTTAAAAAAATTGTAACATTTTTGAATTTGCCTTATAACTTTTATAATTATTTAAGCATCCATCTGTCGTATTCAGTTTATAAATTAAAAAAAAATGAAATCAATATGCTTATATAATATTAACGTGTTATCAAATTTGTAAGAGATATTTTAATGTTTCTACTTCAAAATTGCTTTTTTGTTCGAATTCTTAGATCACTAAACGGGATGCCCGAGGAAAATCAAAAGTCTAAAGCACAGACGAGCATTCAAATAAGTAGCAATATTTCTCATTCCTTTGTCAATATTGTTCGTTCGTTTTGACGACAAACAGCAGTAGACTTTTAATGGGCTTTCACACCAAAAAGAACTGGCAACTAGCAACTTACGTGAAAGCAAATAGTGGTAAGAAAAGTTGCTCGATACCTATTACTTTTGATATAAAAATTTAAAATTTAAAGATTTTATTGATGTTTTTTTCTACTAGTATTTAATTTGTTTACTTTACAAATCATATTTTAATCGTCCTAATTATTTAAGTATCATGTTTTATACAAAATGTACTTTGAAAAATCTATTTACTTAATGCAAAAATTAAAATTTCAATTATCTGGTAAATTAAAAATTTTATAGTTTTAATTTTAAATCGGAATATTCTGATATAAAATAAGATTGAAAAAAAATTTAATAAAGAAATGTGATGCTATATTTTCAATATAAGTTTTAAAACGAAGTTACCTTTCAATAATCCAATAAGTTGATCAATTTTAACTCAACCATTGCTCAAAAGTATGAAAATAATTTACCACAATGTAAAATTTTTTGTTTTAGTTTAACTTCGAATTTTAAGTTATATTTAAACTTTTAAAACATCATTTAGTTTCAAGCTAAAACTTACTTAAAATTAACATCAAAAATAGATGTTAACCAAATTTTAATTATTTTGATTTTAATTACGAAGCTCCTTAGTGATTCATCAGCAAGTAAAGCTCCAATTATCCCAATTTGCATTTCTATTTTAAAATATATACCCAGTATATAGGAAAATTTTTTACGTTTTGGCGAATCCTTTATTATAATTTTGTGCCTCAAGTAAATTGCTTCTAATTTTACATGTAGAAGTTTGTGACAGCTGAAAAAAGCATTGTGTGTTTCAGATTGACAATAAAGTGAGTTAATAAGATGTAGGTACCATCTGTTTTGGATTAAATTTATTTGGCTTTTATTATCAGAAGTATTACGTTTGTAAAATAAACTGTTTCCGTTAATTTATTCACATCACTATTCCCATGGACGACGGCGCGGACGCAAAAAATCCTTAACTCATGTTTTTTGTGAAAGCGAACATTTTATGATTCATTTTCAGCAAATAAATCATTTTAAACGATTAGAATTTTATTTTAGTTCGATGATTTTCAATTTTTCCTCGAGATTTTCAATATTTGTATCGCTTTCTTTGCTCGATTTCTAATATAAAATGCAATTTCTTTGCCTCAAGAATTATTTCTTTATTTAAAAACTGCAAGGGAAAAGTTACATAATATTTCATCGACTTTCGTTCATTGCAAACTGTTAATTTTTAGTACTTCTCTTTTGGCTTTTATTTTTATTATATCATCGCAGAAAAACGACACTCCAAATTCTAGGGTATAGCAAAATCAAGTTAATCTATAGCATTTTAATGTAGTAAGTTAGAGAAAGTCGATTAAATTTATGCTGACCTTATACCATAACATTTTATTTTAGGCTCAGTAATTTACGTGAAAGCTCTTGATAAAAAAAAGTAATTTGTAAAAATGCCAAAGCACTACAATAATATAAAAACTTATTTGGTGTGATCTTCATCATAAACGTAAACGATTTTTTAATACCTATTAATTTAACAGCTCAATGATGAAGACTTGATGTTATGTAGACTAGTTTAATTTTATTTTTTATTTTTAAGTTTAGATTTTACTTTATGCAGAGGTAGGTTGTCCGACAGCGCAATTTGAGAATTTTTAAAAGACGGCAAAACGTCTAAAAAATGTTTTAGGCAAATTGCTAGTTTGGGAAGCTCTTACGAACGAAGTATTGCTTTTTGCAATCCAATTTCTCTCGAATCTACAGTTTCTATTTATTTTGAGAAAAAATTTACTGTAAGTTATATCCCTCACTATTGACAAACGAAATTTCTATGGTTTTATAAAAGAGATCTATAATCTGTTGGTGAAGCTTTTAAACTATAACTGCCTATGAGTGTCTGCTTTTAGTTGCATCAAATAAATTTCCGTTGAAAAGCTGAAGCTTTAAAAATTTAATTTAAAAATTTTAAACCATCACACAGAGAGCAGTTGTATATAAACTCTATTACTTCGTAGTTTTAAGAACACTTAATTTTTAATATTTCATACTTAAGTAGGCTTTCCTCTTTAGTGACGCTATAAAAAGTAATCCAATATCTTTAAATCTAACGATCATCACACTCATTTATATGACACTTTTAGTATGGTTATCGATCTTTCTAAATTAGAATTCAGTTCGTTAAAATGTTTTTGCTGATTTTTTTAATGCTCTAGATATATTTTAATATTCGGAAAATGTGATTATTTAGAAACTAACAAAGTGATAACATTCCATATACTGGCATGTTTTCACAGAATAATAAATTTAGAAACCCTGTAAAAATGGCTTTCTATTTTCTATTTAGTTGGTCCAGCACGTCTTCGAAGAATTTATTACATTATGATTTACTTATTTACTTTGTATATGTTCCTATTTGTTGGTTTCGTTATTCTTTATTTCAAGTTTTAATTTTTATGTCAGATGGGGATGGAGCTTAAGACAAAAAATACTCTATGCTTTCTTTGTTTACTGCAAACATAAATTTTTAATGGAAGATTAATGTGGTAATATGAGTGGTTCGGAAAGCTTCAAACAATTTTTGTAATGCTTTTATGAGTCCCTTGCAGTAATAAAAGAAGCAATAATAATGATAAAATTATAATTTTTTTATTACAATTATAAATTTCAAGACTTTCCTTAAAACGTGCAATGTCGTGCATCCTGAAACAGGTTGTCTTAAAAGATTACTCGAGACACTGTATTAAACTATTTAATTTTCCAGTTTACCAGAATAATCTCTTGTACACGTACTTCTAAAATTTGAAGATCATTATTTAGTTACCCAGTAATTTATAACTTCGTATATAAGACAAATAAATTTTCCAGGTTGAAGAACCAAGCAGGGTGGCTTAAATTACATTATGCCATTTATAAATTTTATGCGTAAAATCTCATGTTTACTCCTTATTAAAAGTTTAGTGATATGTAAACTAATTCATAGTTGAAGTTGTCTCCTGACCAGGTTTACATAAGCTTATAAACGCGTTTTATTCGATTTATTTGTGATTTAGCTTATTTCAATTGTAGATAAATAATTCGGTAAAGCTACTAATAAAATAAATTAAGGATGCCGTAGTCCACAGCAGTGGATTAATATTATCTTTGGTTGAGTTCCAAATAAACTTCTTTATGGATTTAAATCGTAAATTTCCACTCTACCCTCTGTGAACAGCGGCATTGCAAATTTAAAGCTATTTTGTTGTTTTAAAGTAGAAAAGTAAAATATAAATCTCGTCGGTTCGGAGATGACCAATTGAAAAAACGTTGCAATATATAGTTACTATACACAAAAGAGTTATTTGAAGAATTTTTTAATTTCGAGAAATTTAAGAATTCTCAATACTTTATTAATTTAAAACTACAATCGTGAATGTTATATTTGAGGCAAGGGTTGTTATAATAAATAAAATTCTAACTGAACAATATCGCAAAATGACATCGGCACACTGGCAGTCAGAAGTTCGGGGCCGTCTTTAACATCAGCGATAAATGAAAAAATAGGAAGAAAAAAGTTGGCAAATTCAAAACATCATAACGAATGACATCTTTCGATCTAATTCACGGTTTTAACCGTGAAACTGGTCTTATCAGATTCATAGCAGGAGCTATTAAAAATAATAAATTATATTAAATTAAATTTACTATTATATACAAACAAACCAATTTTAAAAAGTTATTAGAAGTTAACAAAAATTTTTTTTATTATCTACGTTTAATTCTCCTGTTCTGTTAATTAATAGCGATGATGATTTCTATTGTCCAGATTATGTATTGTCGTGTTTCAAAAGTGATTCGGACCCACCCGATACATTTTGATAAAAATTCATTTTCTTATTTAAGTTGTGTTTAAATTGATTTTAAGTTGTAAGATTGTAAAATTAGCAAGGTGGGGACGAATCATCAAAAATTTAAGGCCTTTTTGCCAAAAATGGCCGACGCGATGGACGTTTGATTTATTAGTCTGAAAAGTTTAATTGAATAAGTTTATGAATTGAAAATTATAAGAAGTTTGTGATGAAAAATGTTTTATTGATATTTATAATTGGAATAAATTAATTTTGAAGAAAGTTTGAAGAGGCCTTTTTGCCAAAAATGGACGTATTAATTGATTAGTCCGAAAAATTAATTAAATAAGTTTATAGTTTGAAAATAAAAGAAGTTTTTTTTGATAAAAGTGTTTTATTTGATATTTATAATTGGATGTATCAATTTTGGAAGATTTTTGAGAAATTTTGAAAATAAAATTTAAACAGAAGAAATTAAAGATAAAAAAGATTGAAAAAAGTGGAATTGGATGGCAATTACAATTACAATAGAAAATATGTAAATAAAAATTTTACATTGTTATATTAAAAATTTATTGAAGGAACTATAAAATTTGTTTGATAAGCGGGCTGATGCGATACGGCTATCGTAGCATTTTGTATTCCCATTTTAGGATATTTTATTGTAACGAAAATTAAAGTTTTACGAATTATTTTGAAGAAAAATATTATTAATTAGAAGATATTATTGAAAAACAATTTAAAATTAAATAATTTGAATAAATTACATTGCAGTATGTATAACATTAATTTTTTAAGTTAGTTAAACGAAAAACATGAGCTATCACCACTTACGGAAATTTAAAATTTCAAAACTTTATTTTAAATTAAGCTTTATTTGAAACTCTAAATTGAAACTGTAAAGCGGATTATTTATTTATGTTCATTTTTATTTTTATTTTTTTTAATCATAACCATTTGATTTGTTTGTGATTAAGCTTCATTATAATAATTATTATAATGCATAAATATTTTTTACATATAAATGTTATAAAATATACTATAAATATATAGAAAACGTTAATCAAATTAAATTTTAATGCTAAAATTTAAAATAGAAAACTATGAAAAATAGTCGCAACTTTGGTGAAATAAATAAAACTAAATTAACAAATAAAAAAAAAATAATTAAAAGAAAATTTTCGCTTGGTTATATGAGACGCCATTAAAATGTAGCATCTAAACCACGTAACTAACGCTGAATTCTCAGTTCCCAGTTAACTAATCTCGAGATCTAATTTTATTATTTAGATTTTGAATTTTAGTTTCATTTTAAATTTCAAGTTGAAGAAATGTGGTTTAATTTGTGGTTTGCGGTTTAATTTGCTCCAGTAATATTATCTTATTACGTAATTAAGCAAACTTATAAACTTGGGAACATTTATTAATTTCGTATCAGCACTTACAATTCTTGTAATAACTGAAATTAATTAACTTCACGTCCAATGCAATAATCCATAATAAACGAGTAATTAATGAGGGAAAGATTACGAAAATTAATCAACTGCTATTTAATTTTCAACACATTTAAAATATTTTCAGGTTTGGCATCATAAAAAATTGTTATTTTAAGTTTCCTGGAATAACTAAAATTGCAAAATTCTTTTGTAATCAACTTAGCATTATATAAAATTATAAAGAATATTTTTAAGTATGCATTACAGCTAAAGCTAAATGAAATTATTTTATTAAAAAGTCATTAAAAGCACCAAGTTGAGTTTATTACATTAGTAAAGTAATTACTCAAAAAAATTTGTTTAATAAATTAAAAATGTACATAGCAGCAAAACTTAAATGTATCTTATAAGAAAAAGTTTTTTTAAAGCGATTTTAGAAGCTTTGAGAAGAGATAGTAGATTCATATGCTAATCCCAGATGCGATGCTTACCATTTTAAAATTCTTACACGAGGGAATTATTTCCCCTTCGCAGATTTTTCATAGCAAATCGTTAAAATTTTTAACTTCCCTTAAACTGTGGGAAACGTGTACTGATTTTCTATTTACCTCAATTTTGTGCTAATTAACATAACTTTGTAGAATCCTTGAACACTTAAAAGCTAATAGTTAAACGATTTAAATATTTATCTTTTCTTCAAAAACACTTGTTTATCTATTAATATAAAACACATCTTAATTACTAAAAGTGTACCCAGGTGCTGTTTAATCAATTTAAAAATTAATTAACATTTGAATAAAAAGGTATGTATTTCAAACCCAATTTTATTTAATTAAAAAGTTAATAGACTTTTGTTGGTCATTTAATGAAAATAATTTGCTTTTTTTTTTTTTTTTTCTAAGTTTTCAGATACGAGTTTTCAATGACTTCCAAGCACGAAATCTGAACTTAAGTTATAAGTCCGCAATTTTAATTACAGTGATTAATTTAATCTTTTTCAGTAAAATAGAAATTTAGAAATAAAATAAAAAGTTAACAGGACAAAGAGCTAAATTATTTTGTGTGCTTTTTATTCAATGACTTAATCAAGTGAAGAAATATTTTATTGAACAATGTCGATATGTTTTTGCATCATCTGTAAAAGAAGGTTCTAAAGTTTTTATGCTCCTAAAACCGATCGACATGAACATCGTTAATAAGATTATCACGCAAACTTTGTAACAGAACAATCAATAAGTTTTTATTATTATTACTGGGTATAGGTATATGTAATATTGAAATAATTATTGTAAATAAACTGTTATATAATATTTATTGTTAGATCAAAAATAAATTATTATAGAAAGACATTTAATGCACCTGAAAGATGTCTACATGCATTTTTGGAATGTTTCAAAATACTATACCGAAATCCATAAAAAAATTTTGCTCATTTTATTCAGAAAAGATAATGGTATCTATTACATATTTTATGTCCTAATATATTAAACAACGAACAATAATGTACATCTAATATATTTTAAAAATTTATATTTTTCAAAAATATTTAAAATAAATTATTTATCTAATCTGGATATAAAAATAAAACAATAAAATCTTTAGAAATCTAGGACTACAAAAGTAATAAATATGTTTTGAACCAAATATTTGAATGCAGTTCGACAGATTTGGGTTCTGACTTATTGCTATGAAGTTATTTTCCATTATTGATATACGTAATTTTATTTAAATTTAATAGTCTATAATTAAACAATTTAACTAAATAATATTTTATAATTTTTTTTCATTTGATCAGAATTATGAAACCGTTTATAAAAAAATTAAATCAATAAAAAAATTATAAAATACTGTTTAGTTAACTTGTTCAATTATAGACTATTGAATTTAATTATATCACAAGTTAAAAGTTAATATATTGAAATTTTATTTAACTTACAGACAAAATCTAATGGCGTAATTGTTCAATAAAATAATATTTTTTTATTAGCATGTGCAAATATTTATGATAAGATCAAATTGATTTTATGTTAAATTAAAAATTAAAGTGAAAGTCATAACTTACTTACAAAGACAAAAACTATTTAACTCGATGTAATAAACTATAATCATTCAATTATACAATCCTTATTAAGACCGTGCGCGATACGAACGTCAGCGCCAATCTCAAATCTAGCGGACACAATCCGCCTAACTAACGGGAGATCTGAATTAGCAAAATAGCGCTGTTTTATCTTTAAACTATTACTAAAAGGAGTATTTTTGTAATTACATATATTTAATTGTATGATATAAAGGAAGGCAAAAATGAAGTATAAAATAATTAAGTGTGGTTTCGGAAAAGTCTTTTACGATAAATTACCGCAATTCAGTTTTTAAAAAGAGAAAAACATATTTGAAAGCGGTCATGTTTTGAATGGGATAGAAATTGTTAATCTACATTAGATTTGATATTATTCTTATGCTTTTTAGTTAAATCAAGAGAGTGGTGAATCATGATACAAGAAATTTAGATATGATATTGCGCAGGCTAGACTGTGATGTACCTTGGTTTAGATATTAACCCTAGCATGTTACCTACGTAAGTTGTGGTAAGCGTTTGGGTTCGTAGTATATTTAATTTTACGTACGATACCATTCTAGGGTTAAACAAATTGGCCAAATATTGGCGGTCAACTACGTCCGGAACTATTCTATTTGATTCTTCAGAACCAAGGTAAGTCAAAATGACGTCATGCGCCATACATATTGGAAATAAAATATCAATCATCGGCAAAAAAAAATTTGTTGAAACCACTCAAAAATGTAAATTACAATATTTAAAATGAGATGATGAATTTACAGCAGCAATCCATTGCTGACGACGAATTTTTCCTATCTTATTGTTAGGAAGAAATTTATAAAAACTTATGTTATATTAGTTTTTATCACTTTGTACCATTTGTACTTTGTACCTTTGTCTGACTTTAATTTTAATTTTTAATTTAACATAAAATTAATTATCTTATAAAAAATGATTTCCATATTATTTCTTTATATTTAGGTTTAATACTTCTCCCAAGTAACATTTTCAACCTGGTAAATCTCTTATAAACCTCTAGCAGCGAAATCTCACAGGAACCTGTCCCTGTCTAGAACCCTTTTTTGGATTAAACCAGAGGTCTGTGCCAGGGCTTAATGGCGCACATTGTGCACCCCTACCAGATACCCCAGATAGGAGTCTACTAAGTACGTTTACTAGATACACTGGCAGGGTCCCTGCCACGGGGTCTACCAGGGTTCCTGCCGCAGGGATCTACCAGGGAGATTTGCAGAATGTAAAAAAAATAATTATATTGTTAACATTATAATTAATATATTATAAACTATGCCTCTAGAACAACGATTGTATAATAATAATATCTGAAAGTTAACAATTACATTTTATTTAATTATCTAAAGAAAGTTTACACATTTTTTTTTAACTTACGGGGATTCGAACCTATGATGGAATTTATTGAATGTTTTGTAACTTCACCCCTTAACGATTTCGCTACGGAGGCTATACATAATATAAATTTTACTTTATAATTTACTTTATACTAGTACCTATATAACTAGGTAATAATAATAATTTAATTTTGATTTGATAAAAGGTAGAAAAACAAATGGAAAACCATAGTTTAAGAAATAAAATATATTATTGGTAAAATATTTAACTAATTATAGTTGGCCGAAATAAAGCTTTAAAATAAAAAAACTGCAACTATAATATTTTTATATTAATGAATGATTTCTATTGGTCTACTAATAGTATCAACAAATGTTTTCTATTGTTTGTTAAATTTGGCACAGGCCCTACTAAATAACCTGTAAATGAGTACCTGGTAAATTTATACCATGGGCATTTCACAGGGCCCTACAAAGAATCTGTGAACTAGTACCTGGCTAATTCCTACCTAGGGCATTTCACAGGGTTTCACAAAGAGTATGTAAACAGGTACCTGGAAAATCCCTGTATTAACATGCCTAGCATACTTAATTAATAGGCATTTGCCAGGGGTCTAATAGAAGCACAGAAAATTTTCACAAGGAAAATGTTACTTGGGCTTTCTGGTATACAAGATGCTTGAGAGACAGCGAACGTTCAGACCACTGCTTAATGCTTAATGTATAATGAATAAAAATAAACAGAAAATAGATCATTGATTACAATAATAGAGAAAATAATATTTTTATTGTCATTATTTTGAATATCAGTTTAAAAAAACAAAGTCTGTCATTTCTGTCTATAAATTCTTCAAAATCTTAAAATTTTAAACAGTTTTAAACATTTTTTTTTACAAATTAAATGATGTTATTTTAAATTAGAAACTTAAGTCTTGGCGATTTCCAGCTTCACTTTAAAGAGTCCTAATTGTCATATTATTAATCAATAATATGTATTGAATTTCGATTCAGACGCTATATTGTAAGTCAACTAGCTTTTCTGAACACAACTTTTTACTTTAAAAAATAGATTTATCATGTCGAATAAATAATCTAATATTAACATCACATCTTTACTTTTTTCTAAGCTACGTGCTTTTATAAGATAACTGCGGCTTTCGTGATATGTAAAAAAATTTTAACTCGATATTATTCAGCAACCTGTGTATCTACAGATAATATGTATAATGATTGACAATATAAATGAAATAACATAAGAATATTATCCAGTAAACGTTGTAATGTAATGTAAACATTATTTACATTAAGAATCTGCTGGTTAGGTCCACTACTATAAACCTTTTGAGATGGCAATTTTTTAAAAATTTTAAGATTTTGTAAATAAGAATACAAGAGTAATATTTATATGTATTTTCAAACATTGTAAAAAAACCCACTTCAGGCCACTAGCATAATAAACTATTTTTCTTTGTACAAATAAATTGCTATATAATTGTATTTGCTTTTCCATTTTCAAACTTCTAATTAAAATGCGAATTTTGTATTTTAATTAAGTTATATTATTTATTGTACATATTGGAATATGTATATTTGAAAACCGATCAATTTATTTATTGAAGTAATTAAAATATAAGTTTATAAAAAAATAAATTCATTATGTAGTTAGCAATGTATTACCAAATTGAAAATAAATCATCAAAGTGAAAATGTACTGAAAAAATATACGTTGCCCTAGATTTAAATTGGAGGGTACTTGCTGTTAATACATACACAAACTTCGGTATAGAAGCAATTAGAGGATTCATTTGATATTAAACAAAATTTTTGTTCAGACTGTACATTATTTAAAAACAATCCTCCTTAAATTGTTCGTGAAGTACAAGAAATATCAAATATTGTAAAGAGGACTGTTCTAAATGCATAAGACAAAACTGAACTGCGGACTCTACATTGCGACACTTGATAAACATAAAAATTTGATTAAGTTATTATACAGTAAAATTAAAATTACTATTTTATAGGGTATATAAACAACTGCATAAACCTTCAAACACAAATTACTCAATGTAGCCCGGCCGTTGTTTTTAAATCAATCGACTTAATCCTTACGGCTGGTTCCGCTGCCTGACGTACTTTCAGTGTAAGTAATTCTAATAAGACCGCTACTAAACAAGAACAAAATAATGATAAAACTGTTTAACTTAAAAATTGATTTTATATTAACGCAATAAATTTTGATCTGCCGCATGAGGCATTAAAAAAAAATCTTAAAAAGTGAACTAATTTCAAATAGTTTTGATTTATCAGCAATCATTGAAAATATTTATCAAACTTGTCTTTAACAACTGTTTAATAATAATTTTTTCCTGCAATGTAAATATTTACGTAAGCCAGCACGTTCATGATTGATAGTGACGCATAAATTTCAATCTACTCAAGTAAAATTGTTACCGCTAAAATGTATTGCTATAATAATATAATATACTAAATTTTTTGCAGATTCTACGATTTTGAATGAATGGAATGAATGAAGATATCGGAATTTAAATAGATATATTACATCAATGAATGAATACAAAATAAAATTTGCGCTATTCGTACAATAGTAAAGGGCACATAATACAATGCGGCATTTTTGAAAAAATATTTTACTTTTAATTATAAATCAAGCTGTTGCTATACGTAGTATTTGCAAATCACTTTTTGTTTGTTGTAAATTTGTATTTCTTGATTTTTAAAAAACAAATCTCGATATTATAGAAACTGTTAAAGGTTTTCTGAAGAAAAAAAAACCATAACAAGATCACTTTCTGACATGTGCGCTAGGTTCTGAAATTTTAATTTCTTTTTTATTATTATTATTATGTTATTAATAAGATAAGCAATTGCAGTTTTCAGATAAAAAAAACATACAAAGTAAATATTGCATCGTTGTACACTTAGAATTAAAAATGAGATATTAATCTCTCTTTATCACTAAAGTAGCACTTTTACGCGCAGGAAGGTAATAATAATAGATATCTTAGCTACACACGGAGTAAAATTAAAGTTTTAATATGATAGATAATGACAATGTGTAGGTATTAAATAAACAATAAAAATAATTAATGATAATAATTAAAACAATGTATAAAATTATCAAAGACAATGCAAACATTAAAAAGTTGTTATATTAAATTCTTAAATGATAGAAATTGCTTCTTATGTACAATTAAGCGCTCTAAAATCACATCAACAAACTTTTAGAAGGATGCTCGATGTTCCTGAGTTATACAACTTTTCCAATTATAATTAGTCTGAAAATTATATTTCAAAATAACACGCTCGTTACATTAAGGAATTATTATCCTTTCAGATTAAATTCTTAATATTATGGTTACCTACCTACTTTGAGCTTATATTGCAAAAATAGTTTTAACATTTTGACTAGTTCTTTAATGGCATGAAAAGGGTTTACTATTGTATAATGTTCATGTCAAACAACATATGAACTTGATCTAAAATCCATTAGTCGCATTAATTTAGCCAGTGCGTTTAATATAGAAAGTGATAACGCACTAAAATGTTGAGAAATTTGCCAGTAGTTCGTGGATTAATTTTGTAAATCCGATTTAAACTGTTAATTGGAGTGAGAACATTTTCGATAACTATACCTAGTCGACCGAGAAAAATTTAAACTAAATAAAAGTTTTAAAAAATTTGACATGAAGATAAGTAGGTGTATAACTGGGTAAGCTTTCAAACATGTAAATCTCAAGTGGAACCGATTTGTCCCATTCAGCTTCTGGCACAACTGTAACGCTTTCAGAGATATAACATACACAACTCAAGTGTTTTCTAGTGGCGTTATTGTTGATAAATGTAGTGTAGTCACAGGCCATCTTAGAATGTAACAATTTCAGTTGTAACACTAATAATCTAGTGTTACGTGCAATTAATATATATCGTACACAGCTCCCCGACTAATCTAATTTGTAATTACAAAGCTCCAAAACAGACAAGAATGAATAATGAAGACCAAAATGAACTGATGAGTTTGCTTATACGAGTGGAATAGTGAACTATTAACCGCAATAAAACAGCAAATAATTATTTTATTATTTCAATTAAAAATTAAACCTGAATAATTTTATAATAATAATGTTAATAGATAATAACTGCGGTTACTTTGTTTAACGTCAACTCATAGTATGCACAGAGAGAAAAGAGAAAAATATGAAATCAAATTTTAATTCTACCCATTTTAAAAATATCACACACTGAGAGGTATTTCATTACATTATAAGAATACAGAGAGTATGTTATAACCCCCAGACCTCCCAGTTACGCAAACTGAAGGTTTAAAAACATTTTGCGATCAAATTTATTAAATGTACATCTAATCCTTCGGTTTTTAAATCTATGAGGTATGGTACATATTCCATATTACCAAACCCCCCGATGATTCATATCCACATTTAAAACCGAGAGTTTGAGAGGTATGAAATATCTTTTGGTGCTTCAATAATTATAAGAAAAATAGTTGGAATAATTTGTACATATTAATTTTCTTCGGTGTATTTGTATTTAAAATTTAATATTCTGTTTTGGGAAAACGTTATTTAAAATTTTCTATTTTATGTAAAGTAGAAAATTAAATAAATTAAAAAATATAAAAATTGAGGACATTTTGTACACGTTTGTTTATTCAAAGTTGGAATATAATTATAATTATGATTTTAAAATTTGATAATGTAATAGTTTGTTTTGAAAGAGAAGAGAGTCTTATTGACTTCCCTGTACCAGCCGCCACTAATTTTGATTCAGAAAATAAAACAGGTATATATTTTTTTAAACTGGAGTCAGTGAAAGATGCGTAGCAAAGGCAGAGACTCTTTAGTATTCCATTCAAAACTTATAATAAAAAGTTGTCTAATTCTAGCGACTTAAAATATTCTTTCGGCATTATTTAGAAAAATACTCATAATACAATAATACTTAAGGGGTTAGGTTCACCTAGACCGTCAAAAAAATGGGTAATTTTTGCAATTTTTTTGTGGAGAATTGAATGCATATCTTTGTACAACAGTTTAAATATTTCAAAGACCTTTATGTAGTTAGTGGTTGGTAATTTTTTGGTTACAAAATATTGATAAATAACAAAATTAAAGTGAACGTTCGACAAGCATGTTTTAAAATCATGTTTTGCGATGAGCAGTGTTATTCGGACCCAGGTTATCAAAAATTAAAAATTCAAAAAAAGTTTAATAATCTATTAGTTGATGCAGTCTTTAATCGAAGTATTTTCTAAAAAACTTAAATTTGACAAATATGGCAGTCATTCAAAGTCAAAATTTCAATTTTTGTTAAAAAGAAAAACAACTTTTGGTTCATAAAATAGAAACTACGCATTGTAAAACTAAAAGCTTTGATTAAAGACTAGTTTTAGGTGTTTAAAAAAAGCACAAAAAATTTGAGATTGATCGGTGCACACGTTTTTGAAATATCTTGGTCACCGATTTGAAAATGTAGTTTCGAGTTTCTTTTGAAGTTGTCGCTTTGGAAACATTGATTTTAGTTTGCCGACAACGCATTTTTCCGTCTCGGGTACTCTCTTGTACGTTTTTTTCTGCTAACTGTATGCGTTCAGCGTCTTCTCTTTCGAGATATTGGTGGGCATTGATGTCACAGTTTACTCACATACCTTATAGGATCTGTAATAAAACTGCAGTTATATAATAAAAGGGCATGAAGGAATGTACTGAAGTTCGCACTTATCACATAACAATACAATTTTAAATCCGAGACCGCGGGTACTTACAGTTTGAAATCTTACGTTACCATTACACTGTTTGCACTTTACTAAAACTAAAATTGCCGAAAAAACGGTAAAAAATCAAAATTCTTTATTCCACAGTATTTTCTTGTGCCACATTGAATTTTTCGTGGTAATAAAGCTACACTTACCTGTATTTAAAGCCTTATAGCTTCTGTATAAAAAATCAGAGTATCTTAAAACTTTTGAGAGATATTTTTGTCATTATATACTTCAAAAAAATGTAATTTTTAAAAAATCGATTTTTTGAAATTTCTAGGTGAACATAACCCCTTAATAACATAATACTTAATACCTGTCAGATCTGAACAGAACATATAAGAAAGCTTAATACTCTTCTAGTTCTGAATTAAGGGTGTAAATGGTTGATTTAAATGCTTTAGAATCCACGTTAAGCAATCTGTTAGATAATGAATGGATCTTCAATAAAACATAGAGTAATAAATGAACTAACGGTTGTGAACGAATGTTAATACATCAGAATAATATTGCACATCTTAAATTAATAAAAATTTGTCGCTGCTCGGCAACTATAATCAGTTAACCTTCTTTCCAACATTTTCCCTCGACGCATTGCTGTTCATTTTTCATTTGAAATTAAGTCCTAACATCTCAACACATCTATGATGTTTTGGATCCATCGGTGTACTGATTGTTTCTGAGTCCATCATTCCAAACCGATCCCATAAATCCATAATGTAACCTCGCTGGTTCAAACTCACGCCATTCTTGTCTTGAGGAAACTTAATGCCAAGACAATAATTGACATTACCAATATCGTTAAGGTCAAATTTCTTCGATAGGTTCACTTTTAGTTCTTTAATTTTTTTATCACTTCTTGAAGCAATTAGAATGTTGTCTGCGTAAACTAGAATTATCAACAGATCTTTCTCTTTACGCACACTATACACACATGGATCGGAGGTGGTAGGTTCTGCACCTAGATCGCACAGCGTTCTGTTAAGCTTTCCATACCAACTTCTTCCAGCTTGTCGTAATCCGTATAAAGATTTCTTAAGTAAGCATACCTTGTTACCATGTTGCAAATTGTTCAACATATATCTAGCCTTTTCACCAATCTTTGAGTTATTTTGTTCTGTAATTATTCTTAGAATATCATGAAGTTGTTTGGGTAATTCCATATACAAATAAAATTTCTTCTAATTTGCCGTTTAAATAAGCGCAAGTCACATCAAGCTGGTGTATCTTTATTTTGCATTGGGCTGCTAATGCCGTTACTAACCTCAAAGAACTTAGGCTGGCAACAAGAGCAAAAGTTTGTTGAAAATGAATTCCAGGTTCTTGACTGAATCCTTAAGCTACGAGTCGTGTCTTTCTTCTTTCTAAGATTCCATCGGCATTAAATTTATTCCTTAGCACAATTACATTCTCCTTATAAGACAATCAACTAAAATCTATGTTTAGTTTTTAATAATAGATATGATATTGCTTACCATTGTTTGATACCATTCCGTAGCATCTGGTCCGTAAATAGCTTGTTTTATAGTAACTTCCGAAATATTTGCTTTTTCGTGACTTTCAGCGTTTATTTTTGACATGTTTGGAATTTCGTGATATTTCTTCTTTGGTCTTCACCTGAAGCCAGTTTTCACAAATGTAGGTTTTCTACGGCCACGTTTGACTTCACTTTCTTCTTGAATGCCGTACTCACGTTTATTTCCGTTTTTGGCTGCAGATTCGGAGTCAATTTCTTCAATTTCTACCAGTACACTGTGGTTATTTGAACATTTTGGAATAATTTTGGCTGGTTCCTCTTCCGAGAAAAAATCTTCAAATTTAATTTCTTGGGTTCCAGTACTTTCTAGAAATTTAACGTCTCATGATATCTCAGTCTTTCTTTCATTAGGTAACCATACCCTGTAGCCTTTGGTTTCTTCGGAATATCCAATAAAAATTCTTTCCTTACATCGTTGATCGAATACTTTGCTTTTGAATTTCATAAATCTTACTTCACACCATCGAGAATTATCATCGATGAATTCAATAATATTCTGATTTGCCAAGCGATTCTACTCTAAAAGGACCACAAACGTCAGTGTGTATCATTTTCAACAAATTTAAATTTCTTTCTGACTCTTTTGAAAAAGAATTTCTAATCATTTTACCTTTGCTACAACTATCACATTGAAAATCGACATTGTTAAGACTAAAATTTATCTTCAAACCTTTCATGGTGCCTTTCCGAACGCCTTCTACGAGATCGTTAAAACTTAAATGTCCCAAACGACAATGCCACGTTAATGCAATTTCCAATGATGTTTTGTAAGCAAGATTTAATTGTTCTTGATTTTCTACAACGTTGTGCACTATACTTTTAGCGGGATTTTCCACGCGGTCTTGTACGCGCACGTAATATAAGACACCAACTCTGTCTGAAATTAACTTAATTTTATTATCTGGACCGAATACAAGCGCATTATTCTTTTTAAACAACACTTTATAACCGTTTTTGGTTATTTTTCCAACTAACATTAAGTTTGTACGCAAATCGGGTACGTTTAATGTGTCACACAGCTTTATATTTTTAGATTTGCCCAATAATTTAGCATTTAATTTTACGTCACCTTTTGCAATGATTTCCGTCGATGAGTTATTGGCTAAGTTCAGATTTTCACATTTAGAGTCACTAATTCTATCAGAATTCTTTAATTCATTGCACAAATGTGATGTTGCACTACTATTTAAACACCAAGTATATTTTTAATCATGCAATCTGATCTGGTAAGCTTGGTTAACAAATTTTTCTTGCAAACAATTCGCATACACTTTATCACCTTTACTTCAGCAGTCCGCTGCTTTGTGACCACCCTTCCGACAATTATGACAACGGAACTTGAAGCTTTCCTTGTCGTCTTTAGTTGTATTCATTGTTGGTCTCTTCGCCATTTTATTATGTTGCCGCCATTGCTTCGGTTTTCTATTACCTATATCTGAGGCCGTGAGAGCAAAAGTGGTGTAACCCCAATTAAAACTGAATGGCTAATTGCAGAAAGGGGACATGTCACATTTCCAAAAATGTTCAGGAAATAAAAATAACTGTGTGATTACTTAAAAGTCAATCTTTTTTACTCAAATTTTTGGCAAGACATGCCTTAGAAGATCTACTTCGAATTAGGATATAATGCATTTAATTTTTGTTTCCTCAATTAGATCAACTGCCAAATTAGAGATATGGACATGTGTCTTTTCTGCAGTAAAAGACAAAAAAATTAATTTTTTTGAAGTATTTTATTAAAAGATACTAAAAATACAGTATTATTCATCGTCGTCTTCATTGTTCTTAATTGACTACGCCGTAATTTCTTTCCAAAATCCTTCATAAGCATCTGGGATGAATTTGATCGTATTTTTTATATCAGCCATCTACTTTTTATTAATTAATCGGATTCAGATGAATTTGCGTTTTTAATGACACCAATGTACCTATTTAATATTATGAATAATAGGTTAGGATAACATGTACTATGTTTAACCGACAGACTAGCAGTTTGCTATCATTTTACTGCAAAAAAAAATTATATGTCCTGGACAAGTCCCGTTTATATAGTAACTGAATTCTTTAACAGTTCACAGTATCAAGGGGAATAATATAAGATGTTACATTTTTGCAGTACATTGTGCGTCTAGGCATCTAGATCAACAAAATATCAAAATTTCAATTTCATACAAAATGTGACATGTCCCCTTTCTGCAATTAGCAATTCAACTATTGGAGATAGTCGATCTTTATTTATCTATTTTTAACAAAATATACAGCATTTAAATGTAAAATGTTATTATTATAACAATTGAAGTCGACGTTGGTGCATATAAAGCAAAATAATAAGCTTACAAGAAATATTTGATAAAGTGGATAAATTAAAAGTTTGAATATCTCAAATGGTTATATTTGGGGTTACACCACTTTTGCTCTCACGGCCTCATCTATAAACATAACATTATGAGTAAGAGCATTCATGTAGCTTTTTCTAGCATCACTTTTTTCAAAGATCTTAATTAGTAGTACATCGCAGGTCCGGGTAATTCGTCATCTCTTGATTTAATAGCACAACGAAAATTTTCAAAACTTGACGACAAACTATAAAGTAGCATGATGGCTAGCAAATCAGAGTTAATCATCACTTTCACTTCATTCAATTTATCTACAACATCAAAATATTTGTTCGTTTGTTCAGATATTTCATTCCCTTCTTCAATGCGTTGCAATGTTAATTGTTTTAAGAGTGTAGCCTTTCTTGCTGGTTCTTTCGACTGATAGGTACTATCGAGCTTGAGCCAAACTTCACGAGAAGTTTTGCAACCTTTCACTTGCTTTAATTCCGAAGAACTAAGTGATAAAATTATATCGGATTTGGCCTTGTCGTTACTTTTCTTTCATTTTTCCAGTTCCTTTGGTTCTACTGTAGGATATTCAATCTGAGTATCATTTACATATGTCCACCTGTCATTTCTTACTAAAAGAGCTTCCATTTGTATCTTCCATGTGGCATAGTTATCTTTGTCCAACGCTTCGATACGTAAAGAATTAGTCATGTTTATTGTAATTATAATTATAAATATAATTATAATAACAAGACTATGATTACTTTATTTCAAATACATGTATGGAACATGTAACGTTATTCTCCTATTGGTTACAGAAACCCATTTTGTCTCTACTGATGACAATAGTAGATAGGCTAGCTCTTGGGTTTTTACCCACTGTCGAAGAAGCTGGGTAGCTTTACAGCTTCGTGAGTCCTTTAAAAGAATGGTGGCTACGTAAAATAAAAGGAGAATTTGTTTGGGCGCCAGCTGAGGAATGAAACGACTTTACAAAATTCTTGTCGCTCCACTAGCTCAACAAAAAATAATAAATGATAAATAAAATATGACCCGCACAAAACTAGATTTCCAAAATGTCAAATAATTATTATTCAAATTAAATATTTATCAACAATAAAAGAATTGACGTGATACCGCTACAGGACGGTTCACTAAAGAAAAATTCCTCCTTCGTCCTGATCTGCATACGAAGCGAGCGGATGACTTAAATTACCTTAGTATTTCCTAAGAATAAACATATAAAGGTAATCAAGTCAAGTCCAAGCAACTGAGGTCACTTGCAAAAAAATGGTTGTAAAAGAAATCAAATTTTCTGTTATCAGAAAATACCAAAGTTATTCGTTCAACGTAATTTGGGAACTTAGTTTATATCACACAAAACTTGTTTGCCAGCTGTGATTTTACAATCGACATTTGTAAAATTTTATATTAACCAAAAACAAATATTTCTCATTTGAGAATTCCAAAAAGTAAATCAATGGTAGAATCAATTAAAATGTGACTCACCTAATTCACTAAATTTCACTTTAAAACTAAAATTATGTTTTCCAAATCACCAATACTGCTTTTGCGGTTTTGTTCTACGACGCTCTTAAACGACCATCTTGGATCGTTGTCGATGACCTTCTCCCCCACACAAAACCGCAGCCTGTCCCAAAATTCTAAAGCTGGCAACGCCATCTTTTAAATTAAAATAAAACAATATTTACAGAAATCTAAATAATCACCAAACCAAAATTAAACAAATTCAAAAAAACAAAAAATGTAACAATTAATTGTTACAAACAATATTTTATTTATACGTTCGTTATTCTGGGCCTCATAACCTGTTAGATAATGAATGGATCTTCAATAAAACATAGAGTAATAAATAAACTAACAGTTATATATTGTGGTGTTTCAAAAGGATTCGCACCTACCCTGTACATTTTGATGAAAATTTTATTTTAATAATTTTGAGTTGTAAGATTGTAGAATTGGACAGGTGGGGGCGAATCGACGAGGATATTGGCTTTTGCCGACGAGTCGCCGCGAGAGACAGCGGGCCGACTTTTGGCTCGTTAATTTTTGACTCGAGTGAGTTATTTTTGAGATTTGTCTTATTTTTGAGATTGTGAGTATTTATTTTGATTGAATAAAGTGAATTTTGATGCGAATGCATTATTGCGTAATTTTTGGATGATATTTTTGATATTTTGTTTTGCATATTTTTTTGATATTGAGTGACTACCGAGCGGTAGTTGATTATTTGGTTGATTAATTTGGAAGAAAAATATTAAAAGTCGTAAATTGGACGTGAAACATTTAAAATTAGAAAATTTTAAATTTGTATTTGATCGAACGAATGTCGATATTGATAAGCCGTCGATTTGGATAAGCAAGAATCAAACCTGCGATCCCTTGAGGAAATATTAAAGCATTTACTTTGAATTTAAATTATATGCGATTGAAAATTCGAATAAAATTGAATTGAAATTATTTTTGGATTTTGGAGAGACTGGGGTCATCGCAATATATATAATTGTGAGCGAATGTTAATACATCAGAATAATATTGCACATCTTGAATTAATAAGAATTTGTCGCTTCTCGGCAACTATAATCAGTAGAGCACGGATTCTAGGCAATTTGCCTTTTTGTTATTTATTTAGGCAATTTAAAATTATTTGTATCGAAATGCCGTTCAAGAGATTTTAAATATTTTGAGCCCTAGTTTAATTTGCCTAAATTCCTATTTTCGATGTTAGTGACCTAAAATAGATTTTTAATGCCTAAAGTATTAGGTAAGGTTGTAATGGGATTCAAGTCTGTTGAGCTGGCCAAATAATATTTTTGTTTAAAAAATGTAAAACACGATATAGCCTATATCAATGCTCACTTTAAGATTTTATACAAAAGTATTAAAAAACTGGAAACTTTTGGTATGCCGCTTACTGAGTCATATAAAATAATCGTGGATGTGAAAATAGCTCTCTAGACATCGCCAGGAAAAATAGAAAAATTAGCATATGAGAAATTCACTCAAGTAATTTCAAAAAATCCCGGAGTCAAGCAAAAGCAAGTACACGTTTTAGCCGAAATTCTGAATGGTGAAGCTATGGATTCGGACAACCTTAATCCAGAAATTATGAGTTCTTCGTTTAAATATTTTCCTATAACTTCGTGTGACGTAGAACGATTATTTCCGGCTTATAAATTCGTACTAATAGAAAAACGAACATGTTTAACTTTAGAAAATTTAGAACAATATTTAGTTTGCTACCCTAATTCAAAATTTGATGTTTGAGAATTTCTGGTAGTTTTTTAAATAATAAGTGTAAGTTTTTATAATAAAAAATATATTACCTAAAATGTATAAATTCTTAATTATTGCGCCTGTTTCAATGATTTTTATAGTCTAAAATTATGCCCTTTTTTAACGTTTTTTACGTCCTAAACTCCGTGCTCTAATAATCAGTCTTCTTTCCAATACAATCGCTAGATCATAAATATTCGTTACACATTATCAACAAACACAGCCAAGAAAATTTTACGTAAATAATATGTAAGCCTCTTAAAGTTTGAAATAAATACATCAGATGTATTACAATAATATATATTCTAATCTACAGAACTGTAATTTTCTATGTTTAATTGAATATAATGTGACAAGGTCGGAGAACAAAAAATTACCAAGTCACGTTCAATGTAAAGGAAATTTAAGGAAATACAGTTAGACATGGAAACAACAAAAAACTGAAAGAGAAGTTACTTCAAAACCAGAAAAGTTTATCTCTATATGACGTCAACATTACGTCTGCTGCTTTACAGTTTAAATAGATTCAATAAAAATTTAGGAAATATAATAGAATTCTACGTAAGAAGTAAAACTTTAAAAAGGTAAGTCCGGAACTAATATAATTTAAGAAATAAATTTTTCTAATATAAAAAGAGCGAATAGTTTTTAACTTAAAAATAAATTTTTATATTATTAAAATTACACCAGCCGCATCAAAAGCATTTCGATTAATTCCAATAAATTTATAAGATTAATAAACATTCAGGTAGCACTTGATGTATTGCAAAATTAACTTTTGAGAGTATTCCAGTTTACTACTTAATATTTATCATTTATTTAATATGTTTGTGTGTGTTAAACTCAAAAATCAACAAACTCAAGATATTTACACTTCTCACTTGTTTAAAAAATTGTTAGTCATAAATATATATTCGATAAATTCTCGAGTTAAGGACGATCTATTCCTGTAACTTATTTATATTTTATGCACTTTTATTTTAAAAACAAATCAACACCATTTTCCAGAATAATATATTTCGATGTGTATTAAGAAGCTGTCGGGATCGTTAAGTCAGGAATTGTATAAGCAGTTACAATGAAGACAAAATTGTGTTTAATTTTCACTAATTTTTACTTAACATGTTGTTAACAAATTATTTTTGTGTAAATCGAGGACATCTCGATTGTAATATCGTTTTGGAAAAAATATGTTTTGTTTTCGTCTCGTTTCTTCCTGTAGCTCATAAAATTAAAATCGGTGTACGTATTGTAAATTTTGCTACGAACAGTTTAATTAGAGTTTACTCTCTAATTTTATTATATTTACCAAACAAACCCGCGGCAAATTAAAACGGTTCTTATTGCATACACACAGTAGTAATATCTACTAAACGTATTTGTTGAAACATAATACAAAAAAAATTGTTAGTGACCAGTAGTGAAATTAGTGACTTCCATCATCTGGAAATTAAAAGGTTTGTTTAGCTTAAATTTTACACAAATAATAGCTTATTTTGAAAATTTGTTTAATGTTGTGTTAAGTCATCATACTATTAAATGGGAAATTTTATCTACTAATAGGTTCATTACTTGCTAGCATGTTAAAAAAATTTAAATACAAAAGTTAATTTTGAGTGTGCTTTTTAATAAGTTTCTAAAATATAAAAATTCTGTTAACACAAATTAATCTAAATCCTATATTGCTGTCACATCAATAAATTTCAAAAAATTATTTTAAAAAAGAACTGTCAAAGTAAAAGCTCCTGTGAAATGTTAATAAGCAAGACTTTCGAGTTTAATTAATTCAATTTTGAAGTTTGAATTAAAAATTGTAGGCTAAACATGGAATTAATAAAATTTATAATTTATATTCGAGCAATATAATTTGTTGATTTTGCAAGCAATTTTCTAGCGAAAGAGCTTATTCTACACATTCAATCTTACTTTAGCAAACACTCTTCTATTGTTAACAGTGACACTGACAGATCTTTTTTATTAATCGGGATGTTCAATACAAAATAGAAGAAACGACGACTATTTTGTACCTAAAGTGTAAATAAAAGAGATATTGTGCTAGTTACCTGTGTGAAATTTAAAAACAACCACTGAAAATTATTCGATGAAAATGTAGTATTTTTATTTTTCAACATTTTCGGTAATCACCAAATTGCAAACAAAACTTTTAACGCGAAAATACATTCAGTCATTTTCATCGCAGCTTAATTTTTAATACCAATTTAACCAATCTGTCACTACCGCTTTAGTATATCTGATTTTTTTCGTGTCAAAGTTTTATTTTTAGTCATCTATCAATGTCTCGAAATTTTTATGATCTTATGTTCCTTAATCTTTTCTTCTCTATGGCAGTCTAAGACTTTACCGGATTATTGATGTTGCATTTTTAGGATCTTTATATTACATTTCAAATTTGTTCATAATGTAGCACGTTTTTATTTTGAAATATTTTTTATATACAGAAATATGTAAATATTACATATCAAGAACCTCCGCCAGTTAACTTGAATTAATTGAACAATGGCATGTGTGCGAATATAAATCCAAAGAAGAGGTTCATCTCGTACCATTTAGAAACTAGATAGGCAATTTAAAAAGTTTTTTCGATCTTATTCAAATGGTACATGTTTTTCGGCTTGGGTTGGAAAATAAATTAAAAATGGTAGAATCTTCATTAACGAATAATCAAATTTTGGCTAGATAACAAAAGATGTATATATGTAGATGAAGATATCAAAAATTCAAAACATAGTTTGCATTAGTCTTATTGCGTGACCGGTTCCTCTGTTATCTAAAAATCCGCATGTACTTAGTGCACCATACTCCGATATATACTGACTTGCGTTTGATAAATAGTTTTACAAATACCACAATTATTATAAATAAGTTTACAATTATCTTTTTTTATAGTAACTGTAATCAGTTTAATTGAAATAAACTTAAAATTAAGAATTTCAAGTAAATTGTGTGGTATTTAGCATGACGTATTATTAAATTTATCAGTTTTTTCTTCATTTACTTCCGGTTTCAGGAGGTTAAGTTCCCACTTATGTAATGTTTCAAATATTATTTCGATTATTTAATTCACACGATGCATTATTATTTTTATAGTGGTCTACTTTTTTTGCTGTTTGGTCTGAATAAACATCTTTGATATAACGTTTATGTAAAACCATAAAAATATCAAGCTGTTGTTACACAAACAAAACTCAAGTGTTCAATTGTAAACTATCAATAATTCTAAAGAAAACTTTTTAAATTTTAAAGTTTAAAAGTTGGAAAGTTTAATCCATGTGTTTAAAATGATTGATTTATATAAAACTAGTATTCTCGTCATGTTAAAATAATAAAATGTAACGATTTAGTTTTAAGCATTAACTAATTTTATGCTCCTACGGCTTCCAAATAACATCCGGAAGAAAGGGTTATTTTAAATTAAAATGTCTTTGAAGTAACTTAAGTTGTCTCAATCTCAAACTTATTGTAAAGTTTGAGGCTTGTTAAACTCAAAATTTAACTTTTGTTAAATAAAAATAAAAATTATATGGATGAAATTTAATAGATTGTAATAACAAGTCATTGCAATTTTATTTAACTACATCGATGACAATACGTGATATTTCGGTTTTCATGTAAACATTGTATAAATAAATTCTGATGAAAGCGATAAGCTTCGCCGCCGAAAGCTTAATAAAAACATTAAATATTATCAATGTTTAGTTAACTTGTTTGATTTAAAACTTCTTAATTTTTAATTTAACTACATCATAGTACTGGATACTATTCTATCGTACCATCAAAGAACCCAGTAAGTTGAGTTACTAAAAATTATTTTTATAAAATTATAAAAAACCTATTGCAAAATTTTACAAAATTAGTCAATATTTGAGAATGAACTTTAAAAAATAAAATTTAGAATACATTTCAGAGTAATAAAAAGAAGGAATTTGGGGAGCTATCAAACAATTCCTTCTTATTACAAATTTCAAATTTAAAATTCAAAAAAATTAATAGTTTTTACTATCCGAACCAAACCCAAATGCTTCTAGTGAACACACTCTATGGGCGTTATTGGGAACATACTCACGATATTTAATTTTATTAAAAGTAAAACTTATTTTTGTATTCTTTTTACACATACCCAGCTTTAAAAGTAATGCAGTGGTGAGTATACTTCTAAACATAAAAAAATATGCACAAATTTTAATCACATATTATCTTAAATTACAACCAACAATAGGGTGTGTGTACCTGACAACTAAATGCCACCTAAATCAAACACCAGAGTACAAATGGCATTGTAATTATTATGCAGTTAATTGTAAGATATCATATGATGTAGCACTGCCCTTAGCTTCAGTATGTGCAAAAGTTTTAATAAAAAATAAACCTTGTTGTAAACATAGTTTCTTATGACGAACATACATACATACGTACAAAACTTTTTTAAAATTTTAATTTTTTAAAACGAATTTCCATAAACCACATACAACTCATACATTCTTATTTTTGTTTTAATTGCCTATTCTTATTTATTGAATTGGTATATTCAAATTCAAACTTAATATTGAGCTGTAAGTAGAAAGTTTTCAAATATTTTTAGTAATATTTTAAAATAATAGTATATTATTTTATAAAGAGCTAATATCGGACCTTCTATGTCGAGTTTATAGCATTGACGAACGAAAGTGTAGCGTTTTTTCAGTAATGATCAAAAGTACTAAAGTACTTTAATGCCGGTCGCCGTCTTCTTGCTTTAAAAGCGATTACGTTTACGAAAAGCGACATAATAATAATTATTGATTGACTAAAGAAAACTTTTTAAATTGTTTTTCAGAATACTTATTTTAATAAATTGTATATTTTTCCTGCTGTTAAATTGTCTATCAATTATAATTACACATTTGCATTTATTAATCTTGCCAAATTAAACCTTAATTTGAAAACCAATTTTTTTATTTAGGAAGTAAAGCGTAGTGTAGTAGAACGCATTCAAAAATTTCCACGTGGAATAAAACCACTCATAATGCAAACAAAAGTACTATGTTTCCTCAAACTACAAATTAGATACTTACATCATAAAAAATACGAAATTTAAAATGTTTCAAACATTCTGTTTAAATATTTATCTAATAAAAACGATAGATTACTTTTTGTTATATTGACATAATATTTTAAGATTGAAAGTGGTTTTTGACATATTATTACATGTATTTTAAAGGCACATATTAAAAGTTTTGCTTAAAAATATGCTTATTTATATATTCGTAATAGTAACAAAAACATCAACTTCAATTTTAAATAATAGTATTAAAACAGTTGAAGAAAATAGTACATTGTTATACTAGAAACAAAACTGTAAATATTTGTGGCAGGTTTGTGGTTATGGTTCTGCAAACCTGACTCTGCCTTGGTGTAGTAAGACTGCTTGCGGTTTAAAATATAAAATTAAAACTTAAAAAAGTCCAAGTTAAAGTCCAAGTACCCAGAAAAACCATAGTATAATTTAATTTTTCAAAATTTGCGTTTATTATTCTTTGTATAAAAGAGTAACACACACAAGTTCTGCACATCTATATAATATGCTGCACCCAACTGTCTTTATGAAATGGTAGATATTTAGGTATTTTACAAAAATAATATAATTTTTCTGAAGTTTTATAGTAATTGTAGCCAATTTTACACTGCAACTCGTTTTTAAGAAGAAATTTCATAAATCTTTCTGGCCTTTTTATGTCAGGAAATTTACATTTTATGCAAATCGGCCAGTATTTGCCACCATTAGTAGATTCTTAATAAACTCATTATAACACGCAATCTAGATGAAGGAAATTTTTTAAACGGTTTACTTTCATATTATATTTTTGTAATCCGATTAGAATAATTACGATATACTGTTCAAAAATGTAATACTATTTTCTATTTATGTAAACCACAGAATTTTCATTCTTAATAAACAAATTTCACTCGTGAATGTTTACTGACCTCAAAAACAATAACTTTGAAACTTTTGATGAGATTTGAAATTTGTCTTGATATTCATAAATATATTATACTATTATGTTGTTGCCAAACAACTTGTCTACTTGAAGTAGGATTCCTAACCAAGCAAAAGGAATTCTAAGTTTTTAAAGCACAATAAAGGAATACCCACAACACAAACTAGGTATAACAACTCAAAAAACATGGTTATTATTTTGTCTGTATATTTTTTTTCCGTAACATTCTATAGATATTTTCTGGATGAAAATATTATTTTAACGACTCTCGAGTCCATATATAAAACCAAATATTTTATTGAAAGCTTCGGTTTTATCTCTTATCAATTTTATAATATGAGGAAAATCGCAGTTGTGTCTTATTTTCTTAATTTAACTTTTTCACTTAGCTTGGTCTTATTAGATTAAATTTAAAACGGAAAATCTTAATTGAATCCTTATTTACTTTACTTTAATTACTTTATATTGGTTTTACAAATTAAACGCAAAATAATACAAAATGTATCTCAGCACATGAGACCATAAAATAAACAATTTTATTGCAAGAATGTACAATAATAATTATTATATTGTATCAAAATGTTTACTAATTATATCAATAGTGAAATTAAAGACGAAAATAATTTTTTATCTAATTAAATTACCACTAGCGTCAATGGCGTAACGTCGCCCAAGCCAAAGCATACATATGCCTGGTCCCCTATCAAAATTAATCCTTCCAGTTTTCAAATTGAAAAAGTCAAAATAATGGTTTATGTGAAAATTTTAGTGTAACATTTTATAATTTCTTGTGGTTTGTAAAAGTTAAACTATTATAAATAAACAAACTTAATTGCAAACTAGAGAAACTGTTTTCGGTTGTTGGTTTTGTTCAAATACATATAATAGTTTGTAGCATACACGAACCTGCTCGTTCTTGAATTTTTACTATAACTTTAAAATTGCTTTTGCTTGAACATAAAATATTCAATAACCATACTATTTACAGTTTGCATAAAGTATTATATTATTTTTCTGCTTGTTTGGAAAACCGTAGTTTAGTCAGAAAGAAACGTTCGTTAAAAAAATTTTATGTTAACATTTTATTATCTAAGATAGCAACCCTTTCATAGCACCAAGCATAAACTTTGCTGCATTAGGAAGTAGATTTGCATTTTTCTTTATTTAATTAACACGAAAAATAATTTTTGTACTTACCTGCAAAGAAAATGTATTACAATTATTTATCATTTGATATAATTCTCCATACTCGTTTGCGCAGCTGTGGAAATTATTTAAATTTCCTTATATGTACTTACTTTATATTTTTTACCAAAATAATAGTCAAAGTTCTATTTTGCGATATTATTCATATTTTACTTATTTATAATTTTTTGGACGATTTTGAGCATATCGTTTAATTCAAAAAGATTTTAGGTCAACCAATTGTTTTATCTACGCTTCTTTTATGTCTCTTTTAGTAAACACAACGAAGAATGTTATCTTTAATTTTATTTATTTAATTAAATATAAATAGCGTAAGATGACATCACATGATAGTAAAATTACCATCTATATGTAAAATGGCACGAACAATATAACAAAAGAATTTATTATTTACTTGGTAAATGATATCAAATATATTGTCCTGCGGCATTTGTTTTTTAATGCATGAATGCATTTGATGACCCGCAAAAGTAAAAAAACAACATATAGAAAATGACAAAATAATAGAAGAATCGATACCGAATCATAACAAATTTTGTTTTGTCATATTAACTCCACTAACCATACAATCTATCTTTACAGACAATATATAAGTATCTACTTATTATACTTACATAGAATAGTATTTATCCCATATTCTACCATTATCTTCCTTATCCTTCTTTAAATTTCCAGTATAAGAATAAAGTAAGTTTTACCAATACTTAGTACATCTGAAAAATTGAACTATTAATAAAGAAAAACAATGGATTCATTAAATACAAAATCGATACATTAATTTGTAGTTTATTAATCTGTAAAAACTAGGTAGCTTATCTAAATTTAAATTAATTTAATTCAAGTCAGCTATTTTGTCTTTACCGTATCGCCGTCGACGTCGAAAATTTATATTTAAATTTTTTATATTAAAATGAACAGTTACTGCATTTTTTTTTAAAGTGGGAAAAAAATAGATTTTTTTAAATATAATGCAATGAAAGTTTATGTAGATTATAGAGAGGTGGATATAGAAAGATTATATAGATTTACTACAGTGACTCAAAAAAGTCTCCGTACGATACTATATTAGCAATTTAAATTAAAATTACGCCGTTTTCTATTATTTCTTTTTTGTGAAATAAAATGATTTATAAATATATTGAAATGCCCCGAGTTATATAAATCTCATAAAACTTTTTCTTAAACCATAAATTAAACTTATAACTGGGCATCCATTTCTTGTAGCAAGAGACTCTTGCTTATTCCAAAATTATTTCAATTCAATTGTAATTATTTAATGTAATGTAAAATTTTAAATTGTTATTGGGCTCGTACTTTTAACCTTAACGCTTATCTCAATCGCCTGCTTATCACCATCGACATTCGTTCCTACGAATGCAAATTCAACCTTCCAATTTTAAGTATCCAAATCGAATTTACCATTCGAAATATTCTTTTTTTCAAAATTTAATCATCCAAATCAACTTGTCACCGCTCAGTAGCCACTCATAAATAATATCCAAACTAACTTTAAATATCAAAAATATGCTTCCAAAAACAACGAAATAATGGACACGCATCAAATCCACTTTATTCAAATCAAATCAAAATAAAATATTACTTACAAATATCAAAATTATCAAAAACTCAGCGTAACAAAATCAAATTTCAGCGGGCATGTAAAACTCGCACCCGCTGTCCACCATGGTCGGCACAAAAAGCCACGATAAAACCTCACTTCTACCAACTTTAATTTCCAAAGTTTTACCTCCCAAAATTCAAATTCAAATATTTCTTAAACTTAATATCAAAATTAATGACAAATTAACAGGGTAGGTAAAACTTTGGTTCGAAACATGACAATATATACAATTACACATAGAACTAAAAAAAATCACTATAATTTACCTAAAAAAAGTCTCCGTACAATGATTAAAAATGAGCCTATAAATGTTTAATATTAATATTTAATATTTTGTACAATAACCTTTAGCTTTTATTACTGCTTCCATACGTTTAGGCATTGACTCCACTAAATTTTTTGTTACGTCGGACCTAATTTTTTCCCATTCTTCTTGTAATACCCTCTTAAGAGTATTTTTGTTTGAAATGTCGTGTTTTCGAATTCTACGACTTAATTCATCCCACAGGTGTTCAATGGGATTTAAGTCGGGACTTTGTGGAGGCGAATGCAATTGTTTGGGCACGTGATAAAGTAGCCATTCTTTGACAATCATGGACGTATGCTTTGGGTCTCGGTCTTGTTGAAAAATAAAATTAGCAGGAAGTCTTAATTTGGTCACACTATCTTTTAAATTTTTTTGTAAAATGTCTAAATATACCCACTTATCCATTATTGTTTCAATAAAATGCAAAATACCCACACCCGAAGCTGCCATACACCCCCAAACTAAAACATTTCCACCACCATGTTTCACTGTAGGAATAACATTTTTTATATCGAGTGCTTCATTTGGTTTTCTCCAAACTTTATCTCTGCCATCCGAACCAAAAACATTAAACTTACTTTCGTCTGTAAAAATCACTCGATTCCAAAACTGCATGTCTTTATTTCTATGTTCTATTGCAAACTTTAGTCTTTTATTTTTGTTCACTTTAGAAATTAGAGGTTTGCGTCTGGCAACACAGCACTTATAATTGTTTTTTTTTTTTGAGAACATTTCTAATTGTCTGATCAGAAACAGCAATATTAAGTTTATTTCTTACTTCATCGGCAATTTTTGTCGCACTTTTTCGGGGATTTCTTTTCATTTCGCGTAAAATAGCTCGGTTTGTGACATCAGTTAGAATCTTAGGGCGTCCAGAACGAGGCTTATTATACAAAGAACCCGTATCTGCATATTTTTTAATTATGTATTGAATACTTGACTTAGGTTTCCCGATAGTTTTACCGATTTCGCGCATCGATTTACCTTTGCAATACAAATTAATAACATTTTGTCGCAATTCAATGGAACTTTTTTTACTCATATTTAATTATTTTTTAAAACACACTAACTGAAGCAAAAATTAAAAAAGAACTAAATGCATAATTTAATGTAACATTGTAATGAAATATAAAACTTTGCAATTTTTTGCAAGAAGTGCTTTATCAAGCTTCTATAAATAGAAACATTTTTTATATACATCATCGTACGCAGACTTTTTTTAGATAAATTATACCGATTTTTTTTAATTTGTTTAAATTTTTCCTGTTTATAATCGGATTTTCTTCAAATTTTTTCTTAAAACTATGTATAATTGTATATATTTACAAGTTATCGTGTTTGATAACAAGAACAATAGTAAAAAACGGAGTAATTGTAATTTAAATTTCTAATTCAGTATCGTACGGAGACTTTTTTGAGTGACTGTATATAGACGGTCACGAGCCTAGTATGTGAAACGAATAACTGCTGACACCAAGGTACCAAGTTCGAATCCGAGAAGAGTCTCAACTTTCTTATGATCGTATCCGTGCTTCTAAGAGCACGTAAAGCCTAGCGGTCGCGGCTTTATTACTTAACTAATAAAAACAGGATTACAGGCATTCCCCAATTCGGCTTAAGCAGCCGTGGAATCTAAATGCTGAAATCTTTGTTGATACAAAAAGAGGTTGGTCTTGAAGTTCAGAAGGGGACTAAAGGGCTGACGATGAAAGCAATATAATAGGTATATTAAATTTTTAAATTAAACAATAAAATTTGTTTAAATAATAAAAATCAAAAATTCCTATCTTAATTAAAGCCCTTTACCCACTTTATTTATTCTTTTTTTTTTTATATTTACCGCTAAAATAGTACTACTATTTATTTCTCACATTGCATATTTTTTCAATCAAAATTCATCATTTCAATTTGGCAATTAAATCTTAATTCTTATTTTTAATTGTTAAGCTAATTTATTAAAACTAATACAATGGTTAGTTCTAGTTTGGCTAAAAATATAATACACAACAACAATAAATAGCGCTGGTGAATGAATTTAACAGATTTTTTGTTTTGTAAATTTTATTATTTAATTAATCTGTACATTTTTCATATTTAATATAATAATTTAGTATTGGTATTCTTTATTTCGGTTTATTAAATTTTATAATTTAAAAATATGTATTTTGATTTAAGAAATCCTTAAATTAAGAAGAAACATAATTTGTGTAAAAACATTATCTAATTGTCATTATGTCTTGAGTATATGTGGTGTTTCAAAATGATTCGGACCCACCCTACACATTTTGGTGGAAATTTTATTTTAATAATTAGGTTGTCACATTGTAGATTTTGTTAAGTGGAGACGAATCACAGGAAATTGAAGGCTTTTTACCAAGAATGACCGCGCGAGCCAGTCGTACGCATTTTGGCTCTGTGAGATATTTTGAGATTTGATTAATTTGAAATTGTGAGTAACATTTAAAATTTGATTTGAATAAAGTGATTTTTATGCGTATGCATTATTGCGTTATTTTTTATATTTGGATTGATTTGGAATTATTTTGGATACCGAACGGTAGTAAATTGATTAGTTTGGTTGATTTGGAAAAAGAATAGTTAAAATTATAAATTGGATTTGGAAAGTTAAATTGGAAAGTTAAAATTTGTATTAATAAGAGCGAACGTGCGAGATTAATAAGCCGTCGAATTGATAGTTGGAAATCGAAACTTTAATCCCTTTAAAGTAATATTAAAATTTTGCATTGGATTTAAACTAGTATTTGCGATTGAATAATTATTTTTGGAAAACAATTTTTTTTTTTAAATTAACAATTTAATTTATTTTGACCCACACCTTGAGGTACTATTGTCAAATCTCTCGCATAGAGAGGTTAGTCTGGAGCACTTTAAAATGCTTGGGACATTAGTATTTAACTGAAAATACCATTGCAATATATTTCTCTATTCTTTAGGACTGTAAATAAGTCCTTGATCTAATTACAGAAAACCAAATATTATTGAAAGTTTGTGTAATAGCTTGGATTGGATGCTTGCATATTATGTAGTATTATTTAGGATTTACATCTAAGCAAATGACTTGTTTCTTGAGATTTGTTAAGAATTTCTAAAATAGACATTAATTTCTCTTTCAAATTATGAAAGTCATTCACTCGGAAAAAGTTTGAATACCCCTGTTAAATAATTTGCAAATGTGATAGACTTTTCTTTATTTTTTCTTGCCCAGTTTCAATTTTCTCTAATAGATGGAATTCCCAATTTAGATCTGTTGATTATTTAATTCGGTAGATAACAGTTTTTCTATATAGTTTTGAATTTCTTAGTTTTTTAGTACTTACATTTTTATTTTCGTTTGTTTTGCCAGCTTTCTTTGATTCGTCAATTTTTCAACAATCTTTTTCGATCAAGTATCATGGAAAAGTTTTTCTCTTTAACCCTAGTACCAACTTCTAGAGTCAGTTTCCATGTTTAATGTTCGGTAATGTTAATAATGTTCGGTAATGCCTTAAGAGTATTTGAGTAAATTTTCAGATTTATAATAAATTTTCTGCTTTTCTGCAAAATTTCACGTAAAATGTCTGTTTAAACACCCTCTTTCATAAAAATGAGAAGAACTCTACATCTTCAATCTCATTTCATCGCCTAATAATTAATTATATCAAATTTTTAGCATAAACCAAAAAATGCACAAAACACTTTTTCGAAACTAAAATGTTTAAGTTATCACAATATATAAATACACTGTATGTATATTATCGCAAACGTTTTCACCATACTATGGCATCATCAGGCGATGATACTTAAACCACTTATCTATTGATTATAATAATTAATTACCATAGTACCATATGATGAAATTGTTGTCAATATTTATACTTAACAGTGTATTCAATTTTTATGAAAACTTAAAATAATGATATGCTAATATCGACTTTTACTAATTAATAGCATAATCCACTAATTAGTGCAAACTAATAAATTAGCATTTTTTAAAAAAAACTTAACCGAAACGTAAAATATTTGAATTTAACTGTAAGTTTAAGGGGTGGTTCCAGTTTAAAAAAATGTTATAGTCTATTTAGAATATTAATATTCTTTATCTGCTGCAGTGAATCGATTACGACTAATTTCTTAGCAAGTAAACATACACATTTCAAGGATATTTTTATCTTATTCAAATATGTATATTATGGATTTTTTAATCGACTTAACTATCAAACATAATTATCTATTTTACAAGAAATATCAACACTGACAGAAGTAATCCGCCCTCCGAATTGAATACAAATGCAGATAGTCTTACAAAAACATGGCTCTAATGAATGTGACCTGAACAGCAAAGTAAATACTTTTAATTTCTATTTATAGTTTTAATAATAATGTAGTTCGAACATCAACAAGTTTAATAAAAAACCACATAATTTTGATATCTATTTTAATTTCTTTAAGAGAATTTCAAAAGAAATCAATTTTTAGATGTCTAGACCAGAACCTCCCTTTAATAATGCGAGCTTAGATGTTTACTCCAAAGATATTTGTTAACGATTTTATATATTTTTAGCATAATTCCATTATATTTGAAACCTGGAGGTATAGTTATCTTGTTTTCGTATTTTTATAATGCATTTTTTCATTTTGTTCGAATTTGTTTCTTTTTTAAAACATTTTTATGTATAAGTAGGATTATAATCATCACTGTCGATCATAAGACTTTTCCAAAAATCTAAGGCAAAAGAACTTAAAATATGTTTTAGAAACTAAAGCAATTAACAAAATTACTTTTAGGTGCCATGTAACGGCAGAAATTAAATACTAAAATGTTGAAAATTACCTCGAATAGAGATAGCCACAAAAGCCATAAATAATTTAGAAACAGAAAATTGTAAAAGTATGATTTTATATTACGTTAAAGTTCTGTGACCGAAAATGATTAAATTCGAAGAAGCCTCTTAGCAATGGAATACATTTGCCATAAAGGCAACTATGTGGGCTATTTTATATTCAAAATTGTTCATTCCATTTTTAACAGACAATTTTAAAAATTACTTTATGCAAAAATTGTTTAGATATTATCGCAATATGTACATAAAATAATATATAATTATGTAGATAATATAATAAATTCGATATTTTATGCAATCAATAATGAACGGTAGACATGTGTTTATGATTTATTAGTCATCGTAAGTAGTTATACATGTGCAAGTATACTGGGTGTCCCCGGATACACTTTCCATAACTTACGTAGTGGATAAAGAATATTTTTATAAGAAAAATGTCTAACAACATCTTCTTTTCTAAATTCAAAACCTCGATAGTTGGATCTCTTCAAAGCATATTTTTAAATTTTCACCAAATCAAATTTTTAAAAATGGTTTAGTGATTTTATAAAGAGCGTGTAATAATCTACTAACTAGATTTAAACCTTTCAAGGTTTTAAGACTTTTAAAACCTTTAAGACTTTCAAGTTAAGAATTAAAGTAAATACAAAAAGATGAAACATTTGATCTTTTTTTTTAATCATATCGAGTTTTTAAGAAAAACCAAAAAATGTACAAACACCGTTTAGAACTAAAATGGTTTAAGGTAACACAATATAAATAGTACACCGTATGTATTGTAGCGGTATTCTCCTACTTTATAGGATAGAACCCTTTGCTATCTCAAAAGTTTATCTCGGCTAGCTCTTTAATCGTCGGAGAGAGTATTAAACTCTTTCCCCAGAAGTCGGTCCATGTGACAAAATTCTATTGCCGGTGGAAAGAAAAATGCATTTTTTAAAGCAAACTGAATTTAAGTTTGGTAGATGACAGTTTCACTTTTAGTAGATTTTAAAATTGGGTATATTGTGTGAACTTGTAAATTTAGATGCACATTTATTGTCTAACGTACTCATGCTAGCATCTAATTTTATTAATCTTATGATGTCAATGTGTTAGTAAATTGTACAAAATAAATCAATTTAATGTTCAGAAAAATTAAATAAAAATTTATTTTATTTTTTAGTTTTTATTTTATTATTTTATTAATAAATTAATTTTTTAACTTGTGAAATATAATTAAATAATCTTTGAGTAAACAAGTTAATTAAACGTTTTGATAATAATGTTTTTATTGAGCTTTCGACGTTGGTAAACGTCTTTGTCAGAATATTTTAATATAATGTTTACAAGTTTATATGGAAACCGACGTTTACCAACGTCGAAAGCTCAATAAAAACATTATTATCAAAACGTTTAATTAACTTGTTTATTCAAAAATTATTTAATTATTATTTTATTATTGCAAGATCTCGTTGAGATCCACTTGTAGACGGTACTCGCAGTTTGCATGTGCACATTAAATTTGCACCCTCTGTGCAAAACATGTGTTCTCTTCGCTACTGTTAGAAAATTAATTTGACTTTGTAATATTTTCCAAAATTGCTTGCTGCATTTTTCACAAATTTTTACATGTATTGTGATTATTCACACTTAACAATTCTTGCAGTTTAAGTAAGTAATATCACTTTTTAATATCTTGAATCCAAACTTCTAAATGGCGGCCGAGTCTATCGTAAAGTGAAAAATCTAGACTTTTAAAATAATTGGAATTTAATTATAGAAACGAATCTACGCCGCAAAAAATATCTATCTTTGAAAATTGACGAAGAATCTCCGTCTTAAACCAAATTCATTTTTCACAAAAACTTGTGAAAATTCCACTCCCACAACTAATTGTCGCTGACCAAATAATACGCAAATTGACCGGTTTGGACGACCTTCGCGTCCCGAATCCTTGTTCTTCCGTCCGCAACACCAATTTTTTAAAATCCCTGCTTAAAACTTGACAACACTAAATCTTAAACATAATTCAAATTTTTATACACTCCCGAACATTTCTAATCACAGCATTTTATACAAATAATCGTGTTGTAAGTTTTTGTGTAATAGTATTCAACATAAAATTATACTGCTTACTTCACCCTTCAAAAACGGCTGCTTCTTTCAAGGCAAAGCGATTAATGACTATCAACTCGAAAATCAAACTTTGTTACAAAAACTATATAAACAGTATATTATCGCAAACGTTTTCACCATACTATGGCATCATCGGGCAATCAACTAGGTATTAACTAACTTTAAGGTACTTTAACTAACCATTTCTTGGGTTTTCTAAAAAAATTTATATAATTAATATCGAGTTACACTACCTAAACCACTTATCTATTGATTACTTTTTTTAATCCTTTTTAACGAAAAATTTTTCAATATATCTGACATATTGATATGTAATTCACCCTTGGTGTTTTTTTTATTAATTATTAATTTTCTATGATTTCCAATCCAAAATATTTGTTAAATTTCAATTTCAATTAAATTATCCAAATGGTAACGCAAATTTTATACGATACCCATATCGCAGTCCGGCTTATCAACCAAATTTTATAGTTCCTTGAACAAATTTATAATATAAAATATAAAACTTTCTTAATTATTTTAATTGTAATTGTTGATCCCATCCCATCCAATTCCACTTTTTATCTTTAATTTCTTCTGTTTATTTTTTATTTTTAAAATAACTAAAATCTTTCTTCAAAATCAATTCAATCCAATATAATAACTTCAATAAAACATTTTATCTTCAAAAATTTTTAATTGTATTCCAAAAATTATAAACTTATCAAAAATTATTCGGACTAATAAATTAATGCGTCCATCACGTCGACCATTTTTTGGCAAAAGCCCTCTTCAAACCTTCTTCAAAATTAATTTATTCCAATTATAAATATCAATAAAACATTTTTCATCACAAACTTCTTATAATTTTCAATTCATAAACTTATTCAATTAAACTTTTCATACTAACAAATCAAACGTCCATCGCGTCGGCTATTTTTTGGCAAAAGGCCTCGTATCAAAGTGATCGGTCCCCACCTAGCAAATTCCACAATGTTGCAACTTAATAATTAATACAATAAATTTACAAAAATGCATAGGGTGGGTCCGAATTATTTTGGAACACGACAATATATTATCTCCCATCAGAATAGGAAATTGAACGAATTACAACTTTTGTCAAGCAAACAATTTTTAAAAAACCAATCCGTTTTATAGAAAATCAGAAAGTAATAAAAAAGGCAACTACAAAACCAAAATTTAAATTAAATAAAAAAAATTAAATAAAATAATCACCCCCATTTTCAATACACAGTCGTGATCGTTTTAAAAGATGTTGTGTAGTATTATTTATAGCATTTTCTCTTTCATTAAGAGCCTCTATAGCATTCGTTACTCTCTTCATTAATTCTTCTCTGGTGTCGAGCTTTTTTCTGTTGCTATACACCAATACTTTAACAGCACTCCGATAAAAAATAATCAAGAAGAGTTTGTTCATATTTAAACTAAGCATATCCTAAAAAATAGATCGTAAAGGAAGTATTAATTGGCTTGCAACATCGCCATATTTAAACACAGATTGAATTCTGTGGTGAACTTTATTGTCCTACGCTTTAAGACAAAAGCGCAAAATATTACTTAAAAATTTAAATATAATACACGTTAGAGTATTGATTGTGTTAGTATTTGAAAGTTTATTGCTTTTGTTGTAATATAATGTGCTTTTGATTGCAATAATATTGGACAACATTTTATAGCATGTAGTCTTTTTCTGATTGCCAAGATTGTATATATTATTGATATGATAAAATATAAAAATTTATCACATACTTGTTTTACTTGGGTTAGCCCTAACGTGGGAAGCAGTTGGAAATTTTCAAGGGTCAAGAGTTCGCGGCGTTCGTAAAACAAAACAAGAATTATCAATTCCAAAACCAAAAAATTACTCATCTTCAAAAATTTCCAATCGCAATTATTTTAAATTAAAAAAATTTTATATTTTTGCTTCGAGGATCAAACTTATAATTTTAACTTATTGAAACAAATGCAGTAAGTATCTTCTCGATTATACGTCGCTCATACAAATTTTAATTTTTAATTATCCAAATATTTCCAATTAGCATCAACTTTCGTTAATCCAAATTAAAATCTATAATTGTTATTATTCTTCCTCTAAAGTAATTAATCAAACTACTTCTGCTTGGCAGCAAAATATTAAATAACTTCAAATTAATTTAAATTTCAAAATACGCAATAATGCACACGCATCAAAATCACTTTATTTAAATCAAACTAAAATATTACTCAGAATTTAAAAAATTTTGCATTAAAATCACAACTCATTTAAAAATTTAAACAATCGCTCCGCGGTCATTTTTGACAAAAAGCCCTTATCTTCCATCCTTGACGACCCCCACCTTGCACTTTTTTCATTTTCCAAATCAAAATTACAACTATAAAATTTTCCCAAAAGAGTACAGGGTGGGTTCAAATCGTTTTGTAACACGACAATATATTCAAGTAAACTCATTGTTTATTTTACAATATGCAAAAAAATAAAAATAATTTAATAAATAACATTAGCTTAGCATCATAGTTATTATGGAAGGCGGCTAATTTCTTCCAAGTATCTTAATTTTGAACATTCTATTACTTTTCAGTATTTCGAATTCATTCATTTCCATTAAAAAATAAGGAAAACAAATATACTACTGTAAGAAAGTTTATGGCTTTTGTTACTAATTTATTTCGCATTGGAAATAAGAAAGCTAATCAAAAGTTTTCATCGAATCAAATGAAAATACGAGTACCCATTTTTTAATGCAATCAACCTTTTGTAGTTAATTGTGTAGTACACGTAGCAGATAGAAAAACCTTTTTCTTACTTTGTATTTTCGTATTAATGTGGACGGAATTTTAAATAATGAAGTTCTTCTGCAATTTACCTTCAAAGAAATTACGTTCTAAATTTAGTTAATTTTATGTAATATATTATCATTAAGATTCATTTAAATGCTTTATAACTTTGTAATTAAGCTACTTCAAGTAAAATATAAAAAAATAACTTACTAGTTATTACAGAATTTTAGAATAAATAAAATTGAACTTTATATTTTTTTAGAACAAAATGTGGAAGGTTTTCCTAAATAAAATCTGGTGATTCTACAAAATTGTTTATGAAATTAATCCTTACAGTAAAAGTATAATAGGTACCTACTATTCGTAAAAACATTTGCATTAGATTTTTAAAAATACTTTTGTTATTAATTTTAAAAATTTAATTCTAAAATAAACAAAACTAAACTTTTTTGGCGCCCAACGTTGGGCTAATTTTTTAATCTAAGTTTTATTATCTTCAGAAGCTAATTTTATAACATCCAGAAGCCAACTGTTTGCTTTTCTCAGTATATTTTACTTGTCGCCCAAGATTATTTCTATCATTGCCAATTCTAATTTTCTGGCAGTAGGTTATTGAAATATTTTGGAACTCAGATTGTACACTAATTTTCAGGAATTACAATTTTTATATAACATAATAAACTAATATACTGTTACATCATTGCATCTTTACATAAAATATAAATACATCTCACGAGAATGATTTGTGACAAGTCAGATTTTCAATAAGATATCCTAACTTTTTTATTTACATCACAGGGAGCTTTAAAAGCTACACTGAAGAAGCGGTTTCAAAACATCAATAACTCTAACGTTTATTTTGTAAACCTTATTTTTTTATTAATTATTATTTATTTAAGTTTCTGGAAACAAGAAACATAAAATTTATTAATCTCGACAATTAATAATTCGCTAAATTGAATATTATGTTTTTCTAAGATTTATAAATAATTGTGTGTCAAATACAAATAATTAGAGTAATTTACTTTGATAATATCGGTGTAGTATATTTACTACCATAAAATACAATTTCCAATGAAGCAATGAGATTATACTCAGCTACGAGTGCAGTGCAATACACAATCAGTTACAGTAAAATTGAGAAATTAATTACTCGATTTCCGAATTTCCTAGCAATAAAGCAAAGATTTAAAATCAAATAACGATGGTTTTAAAAAAAGTGCAAATTGTTTTATTAATTTATTATTACATTTTTGTGCTTTCAGAGTTATTCGATATTTTAAACAAAGTGGTATTTTTAGTACTGTGAATTTAAAATAAATAAAATAATAAGTTTAAATGTAAGTTGAAATGCAAATTTTACAGAAAATGTAGTATATAAATGTGCACTTACATCTACGCTTTTCGTAAATGTAACTACAATGTAGTTTGTCAACTGAATTAGAAATACCTGTACCCACGCGATATCGGAAAAACTATTGAGATGTTACAGAGAGCACTTTGTTAATATAATATGTACATATTTCAATTCAAAATGCTAATGCACAACGAAAGATATTAATATAGAATAAAATAAAAACACTGCTGTTTGTGTAATAATAATTTATTACATTTAAATTCCAAAATAGAATAAAGTAAAAAATAAATGATTTTAATATTTTAATAAATAAAAACTAAATTACCGAAGAGAAAAAAATACCTTGAATCGACCATGTTCTGTTGATAAAAATTAAAAAAACAATTTTTACAATTCAGAAATAATTACTAAAAGTTGTCTTTCTACAATTTTTATTTTATTGGCTTCACTACATAATCATCAAGCGGTAATTTTATCGTTACCATAAGAAATTATAATTTTCAAAAAATCTAATGGTTTGATAAAAATGTTTTCATTATTATTTCAATAATTAAATGGGTTTAAGAACTCTCTCTTTCATTCTCCACTATAATTTTAGGTTACGTGACTTAAAGTTTAACCTACGATTATAATCACGCTACAACAATAATTGAAAATGCACGCCAATTGTTACAGCTTAATAATTAATTTTAATTGTATGTTTTATATTTTAAATAAAATTTTGTGAAACCCCATAAATAAACTGCATTGCGAAAAATATTTACGTGTTAATTAATCTGTAACACAACCTATTAGTAATTTGTATTGCTTTAATATCTCCATGGAAACCACACGATACATCAATATAACTTATACGATGACATAAACTAGTATAATCAACTTGCAATAATAATTGTCAATTGTGTTAATTGGTGTTCTTAAGTAATATAGCAAATCGACCTCCAAACATTAAATTTAATAATAATGCAATATTGTACTTACATTATATTATAGTATACTTAATATTAAATTATTTCAATAAATTATACAATCCAACTTCTGAAATTGACAAATTTTAAATTAAAAATTTTACTATAAAAATGTAATCTAAATATTTATAAACATCAACTTTACCATTTAAAATATAAAGCACACGCATGCTTTGTATACATGCTGCTGAATATGTTAATATCTTGAAAACAAAGATAATTCAGAGCAAAATCTTAAACCCACGTCGATCAACAGATTAAATCAAGAGTAAAATTTTAAAAAAGTAAAAAAATAGAAATTAAAAAAACTTAAATAATTAGAACAAATAAAAACTTTATAATTTTAAGAAATAATAACTCGATGAGAAAATATACATTTGCAAACAGCAATAACTATTATCTATTTAAATAATCAGAAAATTTTCTTATATTTTTCTCTCGACTTTTTTTCATTTAACTAACATGTAAATAAAAAAACAATTTTTTTTCCATGTTCATTTTTTACGATTTTTTACGGTGTTAATGTTTCGGAACTTGTTTACGCTGAAATACTAATAACATTATATTATTATCAAAAATTAATTAAAAACTTGAAATAAAATAAGTTTCAAATTGATGTTTTTTTTAAATACAAATATAGTGTCTATCAGTTTCGGTTTATTATGTCAACGTATGTACTAATTACCAAAGTATAATTATCACATTTACATATAATTGTACTGTAAGAGATTAAGTACTAAGTATGTTTTACTTCTATCATTTTATCTAAAAGTGTTGCTCACGATGACGAATTAAAACTTTCCGCAAACCGCATCTCAGTATATCTTCTTTGATTTTCTAAATTTAAAATAATTCTCTTCTAGTTTGAATTAAACACCCTGTGTTATATTAGACAAATCTAATCCGTAGTACGTTTACTTTATAGCAATCGATTATTAAAATCAACTTGTTTACATATTATATTAGAATTTGCAAATTGTGATTTCTGTTGTTATTCTCATAATGTTATGCTTTCACATGTATCAGCTTTAACATCATTCTGTAACTTAATAACAATAATAATAATTTATTACACAAATTCAAAATTAAATAACTTTAGAATTTTTGACAATAACTTGCAAATCAAATCCAGTTTAATTTTAAGAGAATGATAACTACAAAATATTACTTCAAACCACGCTTCAAACTACATAGCAGTGGCAGTGGGCTCTTCAAAACCACTTTTCGCATCTTTTAAGATTAAAGATAAAATAATATTTTATTATTATTGTGATTAAATATCTGTAAAGAAAATAGGTAGTAGAGTCATCATGAAGTAATTCTTTAAAACAACAGAAGAACTTTAAAAACAATACCTATAATAATAATAATAATTATTCATTTATTTAGCAAAATGCTATCAAATTACACAAATGCCCGTTTAAAACAATTTACAGGTACAGATAAATTAACAACCTATATAAAAATTTTTAAAGCAAAATTAATTCTTGTTGAACTAAAATACTTTAGTACTACCAAGACGCTAAAATAACATTTATTTTATGTTCACAGAAAATATATTATAATTTTAAGTTTTCCTACTCCAGATTTACTTTACTTACTCAGCAATGTGGTTTTTATTTTTTTTTTATGCGACCAAGTTTAGGTTTTTCAATACCAATGATAAGCTATTATACGCAACCCCTTAATAAATATAGAGTTATGCCAAAAGTTGTGCTAATTTCGTTCTTCCTTTCCAATTTCCAATGTTTCTTCTTCTCCTTGTATCATACTTTTGTACTCCATCACAAGTTCGTTTGCATAATTTCGCATATGCATATCATTGCCATTTTGCCAGTTTAGCTTTCCAAGTTTCTTAACTACTAGTTTTTTTGTTAAGTATTTGTATATTGTAATGACTCGGTCTATGTCAAAACTTATAAAATTTTCTTTATCCATTAAATTAATCTAATTAACAACTGAGCATTCATTTTTTTGTTTTAGCAAGAGACTCTTCGAATTAAAATTGTAAATTTATAAATTTAATGCTCACTTTGTTTGTTTGCTTGTCGTGTTGGAGTGCACCTGGGCTCCCAGCTGGTCTCAAATTTGTTGCTATGCACCTTTTGCACATTGACTATTTTCACAAATTCTTCCCTTTTTAATTTGTGGCACTTCACTTTATTCAGATTAATTAAAATAAACAAAAACTCAAATCAATTTAACTAAATTTATTTATAAAAATAAAGCAATTATCGGGTATGGCGACTTCCGCCAGGCACCACGGCCTTTGCCTCCCTTTTCTTGCATTGACCTGCTTGCCGTTTTCCCTCTAGTCTTCTCCCATCTTTTATTTACACAGCAAATTTTACAAACTTTATACAGTGTGTTTATAATGTTATAAATAATAATGAAACAAAATTCAAATTTTAAAATAATCTACAAAATAATAAAATTAATGTTTTTGCATTTCGAAACACGACAATATATTGTATATATTTTAAAAAACGAGGTTGGTTTCGGCTTTTTTCACAAACAAGTGAAAATTTTTTTTATGGAATGATAAAAATTTAATATTTAATAAATTAATTTTTTAACTTGTGAAATATAATTAAATAATCCATATTAAAATATTCTGACGAAGACGTTTACCTACGTCGAAAGCTCAATAAAAACATTATTATCAAAACGTTTAATTAACTTGTTTACTCAAAGATTATTTAATTAAAAATTTAATAATTAATTTTTTCAAGAATAATACTTTCATTATTTTTTACAGATTAAAAATTATTCTTTTTAACAAAAAATTTTCATTTGCGAAAATAAATAGCAACCAATACAAAATGTCCTTCCTATTATGAGGTAAAATGGGATGAAAGTCAAAAATGGTTAAAGTTTTTGAGAGCTTTTAACTTCAAGAAAATAATAAAAATGTAAATTGGCGGTTATGATAATCCAGATGATCTAAAGATATATTTATAAAAAAAGATAAGCATCGCGTTCAAAAAAAATCCATGTTTATGGAAAGCATATTTATACTAGAGAATCTTTATTTTAGTAGATTGCTATTTCATTTTTAATTTATACATAATTATTATTAAAGTAATTAGAGTAAATATAATATATCCTCGTAATAAAACTAACGTTAGTTTGTGCCTACTTGTTTAAATTTCTTAGATCATCTTCAAGATTACAATTAAAAACTTAATAAAAAAAAACTGTCCTATACATACAACATAACATCACATACTACTAAATGCCATAAAAATACTTACAAAAAGGTTCTAAAACTTTTTTAAGTTATTTTCTATTTATAGTTAACGTGCCTTAAGTACAAAAACTTGGCAAAAATTTGAAATCTCTTTTTCAAATTTAATCTTCGAAGATAGATGGCATTGTATGTCTCTACTTCATATCCCTACAGTGTAGGTGAAAAAGTTTCATTTTGTTTACTTAACCTAAAATTTCATTTAGACACGTGAACTCTTCTAGTTTGGTTATTTGGTACGCACAACATTTATTTTAAAGTTTGGTTAATTTTCTTGATTTTTTAAATAATTTTTTCAATTTTGTTTGGTATATTTGCTCTCCCTTGTTATTTTTACTGTTAAACAGGATCGATAATAATCGTGAAATAGAGGCCTTTATATTATGTTACAGAGTTTTTTATTTTATTTTATAGCGTAATTTTTTCAGAATTCTATTTTCTTGTTTATTCTAAGTTCAACCCTGTTAAATGTGAATCATTGTCACTTTAGCGTTTTTTAAATACTATGTTCTCTTTGTAGTATGTGTTATGTACTTAACAGTTAAAAATTTTATTTGTTTTACATTTTGTTAATTTTAATTATTATAACATCACATACTCAGTAACGGATTTATACTTTTGCCGCCTAGGGGCTACTGGCAACTTGCCGCCCCCTTCCCTCCTATTTATTTTCTTGTATTTTTTACAATTTTATTTTATATATTTTACAATTTTAAATGTTACAAATTAAAAAATACTCTAATTATTAATTGAATGCGATGCTAAAATTTCTTTTTAAACCACGCTTTCGTTCCTTGCTTCTGATAGTAACAGATACTAATGTAAATGATTATAAGAACTTTCTTCGTGAACTAGATTTTGAAAACAAATTTATATCATCATCAAAGTCCAATCTTTTGGTTAGCTCTGATTTGATAGTCAGAATTGCTACATCTCGAAGGCATAATTTCATAATTTGCTAGCATAAAGTGCATAATTTTTTATTCTTTTCAAAACAGAAAACGACCTTTCCGCTAAACAGTTGGATGCAGGGATTGTCAAAAAAAGTCTCAGTGCGATATCAACATAAGGGTATATATCTTGTCGTTCGGTGTCATGCAGCACTTGGCAACATTTAAGTATTGATTTTGGATATTCTTCCAAGTCTTTCAAGAATCCGAAAAAATGTATACACTTGTTCACAAAAACCTTCGTTGTTGGTAGATCTTTATCATACAAATTACACAATTTCCTACTATGTTTAGTAAGTATCTTCACATCAAGATCTACTTTGCCAGCACTAATAAAAAATTCAAACGAATAGAGCTCATCATACACAGTTTTTCTTTTTTCTATTACGATATTAATTTAATCTGTCAATAATTATCATATTCAAGTATTGATTCTGAAATTTTCTCTGATAATCAACTGTACTTCTCCTTTTCGGGTTTCATCTGACTGGATTTTTCGTATCTTTCTCCTGTTCTTTTCATCTTCGTACAATACTGATATAGTTGATAGGTCGATCTCAGATGATTGCAATTTTTTACTTGATATATTAAATTGAGATAAATGATCTCTTTATAAAAATGACAAAAAAGCCGTTTCTAACCTTTAAAGTCGAAGAATGTAATTAGATGCTTTACATTACTAAGGCACATGACTTATGGTCTGATGAATTCTCGTGGGTTTTTAAATACTCGTAATCATCAAAGCATTCTTTGCTAATTGTGATATTCCTCCAAAAAGTTGACATGATATACAAAAAAGTTTTCTAGAACTTTCTGAGTACATTAGGTAAGATCGTTTTATTTTCTGTCCATTGATTAAGCTAGTTTCAAACATAGTTTGAGTTAGATAGCGATGTTGTCCCTCTTTTGGAGCGGCTAAAATCTAATTTGGAAATGTCTTGATTTTTTCTATTTTTTAGGACATGCTCTCAAGTGTTATCTTTGATAAGCCACAAAGTAGGGTCATAAACCATAGCGTTGCTATGAAGTTTAGAATGTTTATCGTCACACATATTGGAGTGTTTTATAGTAGTTGAGCTTGGCCGAGGCATTGTATTAGAAAAAACTTCATTGCCGACAAGTTCAGCAAGGTTAAGCCTACGCTCAGTATTGGAATGATTAAAATCATCTTCTTGCTTTTCATTGACTGACATTTCAATTTCAATGTTTTTTTACAATTTCTACCTCATTAAGAGGTGTTATAGTTGAGTGTAATTTATTTGAAGGCAAGTCTTTTGCTAATTTACATTTTTGGATTTCCACGTTGGTTTTGTTATCAAATGAGTGTTCCAGTGTTGGGTTTCAAAAAAAAATTCCGTTCCTCATAGTTTATGATGTAAGTATTGATGTAGTAATCTAGTAATTAATAGATACAAAATTTGTGTCAGTGGTCTTTTTTCGATTCAATTGTAAATTATATTTTCTAAGTTGTTATTAGTTTATTCTAATTAGAATAAATCAGTATTAACCGATTATAACTTAAAATAAGTTAACTTACAATTAATTTACGTACTTACAATTTTTGCCTTTAGTTTAGAATGAAGCTTCCGGATACTGGCAATATTAGAACGACAAAAATTGAAAAGTCGTATAATATAAAAACGTTTATAAATAGTTTATTTTATTTTAATCAAATAATTGAAATAGTACCTACTTATCCGTCTAATATGCCTAATTATCCATTAGGTTTTTTTCCACATGTGCTTTTGGTATTTTTGCAAAAATTTGCCGCCCCTGAATTTTGCCGCCCTGGGCTATAGCCCCTATAGCCCTCCCCTAAATCCGCCACTGCATATACTACTAAATGCCACGAAAATACTTACAAAAAAGTTCTAAAACTTTTTTAAGTTATTTTCTATTAATAAAATAGTAGGTACCTATTAAACATTTTGAAATTGCAGCATCATGTTTGTAACTTTAAACCATATTTTCTTTAAACAACGTAGCTTTTTATACTAATATAGAGTTTCACAAAAGATATTTAAAATTTGTAATAGTTATAATAGTTAAGATTATTAACATGTGATAAAATTTTTTTTTATAAAATTAATTTTATAAAAAGATATTTAAAATTTAATCTATGATTATAAGAAATTATTAAAAAATATAATAGCAATGCGTTTTAATTGTTGTAAGTAAGGTTATAATTTTAATCGTAGTTTAAATTTTATAATACTTTTGTGAAACTCACTCATGTATATTGTACTAATAAAAATCTAAAAGATTTACCATAATTTAACTTACATTTCATATATTATTATTAGTTTTTAAGTAATATTCACAAGGATGGAAACTATATGTCGTTAATTTAAATATTGATTTTTAGCAATACCACTCTTGTCAATTGATATTAGAAAAAACCGCAAGCTACGCTTATCGGTTTCGGACACTCTTCTCTAATGATGTGAAAACCTCAGCACTTCGAATTCAGTTTATATCATAGAAAAATTTTAAATTCTAAAGGTTTCTTCATAACCCATTGTAATAAGTAAATTGCAGTTTAACCTTATAATTTGTTTTAGGTATGTAGGAACATATTAATAAACCAATAGAAGTTTACTATTGCTATATAAGCATACCAATACGACTAAACATGTGAACCTATACTATTTCAGAACAGGTGGTACTCCTAATATAGAAAATCACTAATAGCGAAAACTATTCCAATAACTATAAAGTTTCAAAGCATAAATTGAATATTTAAAGTTTCAGTTTTCATATTACCGTACGCTATCTAACACAGAAATGTTCTAATTTAAAGAGTTTCTCTATTGTGAACAACCTTAAAACAGTGTGAACTTTTCGAATTAATTTTGGAAAAACTGTGCATGCGATTTTATTTTTTTGGGTTATTTATTATTGAATGTATTAGTAAATATAAATATAAAATTACATTAAAAAAACATATTATTTTTGTACTAGCTACGAAACTTCGCATATTACGTTGTTATGCGTGCAAAAGTGATGTAGATATGTGCAACATGATGACTAGCGAGCTGCAATCGATGAATTGACTGAAAATAATTTTAAACATGTTCAGCAAACTACTATTAGATTTATAGTGAACGAGCATTTTGTTATTTTTCTTTTCCTTTAATGAAAATAGTATATTAAACAACAAGTTTAGAAAAGTTAAGTTTTACTAAACGAATATAGCTTTTAAGTATGAGCGAGCACAGCGAGCGAGTAACTTAAAAGCTATATGAGTTTAGTAAAACTACTTTTCTTACAAGGTTTGTTTATACAATTTTTTCGTATTTTGTGAAAATTTAATCTAAAATATGAATTTAGACGTTTATGAGTAAATTTTTTTAGCGCGCGATCGGTCTAAATTTTTTCGTATGCCTTCTTACCAATAATTCACGGGGGGTGAGTACGAGGCGAGGGGGGCGAATTTTTTACTCCGTTTTTCGATATCTAGCGCCGTTTTTGAGTTATTGCTAATTCAAAAAGTTTCTAAATAGATATTTGTGTAAAATTTTTGTAATCTAGTAACCAGACACGGTGGCTTTATTTTTTTACATAACAACAGTTAATTTTTATTTTTTGATTCGAATTTTGTGTAAGTTACATAATATTAATTATAAAAGTGAGATTGTTAAGTTTTCTAGTTTGAATAATAATTTTGTGCTTTTAATATACATAAATGTATAACAATGATTCCAATATTTAAATAAACAATCTTCTATCCAATAGTTTTTTATTGACAGTGACATTACTATGCAGTAAAGTGACATATCTATGTGCTAAAGTGCCACTTTATTAAATGATTTTGAATTTAATAAAACAGCACATTATTAGTCAAAATGCGAAAAAAGAAATTATTGAATTTTATTGAAAAAAAAATTGCATTATTTTTTACGCTATTTCTCAAATAAAATATTAATGAAAAAAATAAATCAAAAAAACCTTCCCTCACTAAAAACTTACTATTTCTCTAAACATATTTTTTTAAATTTCAAGTCGAATTGACTTATCTGTTATAACTTAAAAAATTATGTACATCGTTTTAAATAGGTAATGCCAAGATAAATGCATTTCAAAATTAAAAAAAAATTTTTTTGGTAAAATCTTACATTTTAATATCATACAATTAATTTACCGTTGGCGAGTTCTGTCATTCTACAGAGATATTTTTAAAATGGTCAATTCGGCGCCCTCCGGGCCTGTTTATTGACTAACTCAAACTCGCACTCGCACTAAAATAAATGTAAATTTTTGAATTTTAAATTTGATTTTTTTGAAAACTAATGGATCATCTAACAAAATTTTTGTTTTAATATGCTTAGAAAACTCTTTCCTATAGTGTAGTTGAAATTTTAAAAGTCGTGGTGAGGGTTGTCTGACAGTCCCCTGAAAAACAACTTTTGACAAAATCGTAGATTTTTTCTTTATCGTACGGTTTTTTTAACGACAAGAAATCACTGAAATAATATGTTGCGCTTCGCTACTTCCTTTCGCAATCCAATAATCTCAATCGAAGTTGGCAGGCAAGGCCATGCATCAATATCGTTTTGATTTTGACTTGCAGAAGATGTTGTTACATTAGAAACATGTGCTATGCTTTCTCCTTTCAAGATTGGGCGTTTTCGATAACATCTTGTTTTTTTTTTTTCATCTTTTGCTTTACGCTTTGCCCTTCCAAATGCCTAATGTCGACCCGTATTTCTGACTACTATCCATGTTGACTATCTTAATCTGAGTTACTGGGTAGGATAAAGTATTTTACCTTAGTATTTTACTTAATATATAGTATAAAATAAACTACAAAAAAATTATTGCCATCTGATGAATTTATCGGTAAAAAAAAAGTGAGCAGAGTTCCCTTCTTCTTTCTCTTCAATTGGTTCTATAAATTGCTATTTTTTTTTAGTTTTCATTTGCTGAAAAAATCTAAAGAGCTCTCTCCATCTACAGTAGAAAATGTTAAGTGTGTAAAATTTTGATCTAAATTTCTTTTTTCAGATTTAGCTTACAAATATTTTCTATTCTAGGCGCGGGATCCCTAAAAGCGCGGGGCTCCTAAAAGCGCGGGGCCCGTAGCATTTGCTTCATCTGCTATATGGCTAATCCGACACTGCTTAAAATACTACACTTGACTATATACCAGAAATTAATTTATTGCATTGATCTTCAAAATGATGACCGGACATTTTGCTGCTACTCCTGAATTGTTATTAAAAATACATCTTACGTTTTGCAATTTTAAATTATTCATAATATATTTTTTCTATTATTGTTTTTGCTGTTAATTTCTTACTTACTTTTCGGTTTCTCATTAGTACTTTTAAAGTGTTTTTTTAGTAACAAACCAAAAATGCTAACAAAATATCCTAATAGCAAAATGTCCGAAAATGAATTGTAATCAAGATATTCTATTGGATCGAGTACATATTGGTAATTAAAACCCAAATTATTTTTGCTAAAACAAAGTAATCTTGATGATTATATTTAACTTACAAGTGGTATTTAATAATGAATTAAACTTACTGAGACCAAATAGTTAAATATTTTTGTATACAAAATTAACTTACTCTACAGCTTACACGATCCAGAAGTGTGATTTTACCTAGTATCTCATCTTGTATTTTCAGTCCGCACAAGAATTATAGATATTATGTACGGAACGGTGCCTGCGTTTTTATTACACTTTATGCTTATTTTTGGTTTTATTTTGCGTAAGTTAAGTACCTACTGTAGCCGATAGAGCTTCAAACTAAAGTTGGTATTCAATCGAAACTTTTAAGTACATATACATCGTTATGTAGGTACATCGTTATTTTTAACTTCAGAAAAATTGTAAACTAGATCAACCACTTACAAAGTGAGAAATCTAACTTAACTATTACTTTTTTATCTCTTAACTATTTGCATAAATATCGATACGTAGATTTAAGAACAAAAAATTGAATACCCGTATAACTGAATAAAAATAATGAAATAGCTTCAAAATAATTAGTTTCATTTTGGAAGTCAAAGAAATAATGCATAAATTTTAAAGTTTATTTTATGATAATGACAATAATGACATTCCCAGATAAATATTATACTGGGCTACAGAATTCTATACTCGAAATGATATTTAAAAAATACTTTATCGGGATTTTTCAACCTTAGATAAAAACTAAATACGAGTCAAAAGAATACAATACCAAATGAGGTAAAAGTGTGAAATGCCCCTGATCTTATTTCCACCCTTATTCTTATGACTACACTACAAGAATATAAACCAGTTATGTATCAACTCAATAACCATCTTGGCAAAGTATCGTAGAAAAGTCCAAAAAAATATATCACAAAAAACTAGAATATGTATTGATAAAAGTATCTACAAAAAAACGAGTTTCATTGAATTATTACTGGAAGATTAATCTGCCGTGTATCCATCACCAACAATATAAAAATTTTGAATATAATTTTTAGTTGGTACTGTTGAGTTTTTTTTTTAGAACTCAAATTTCAACTTCCTAACACGTTCTACGTATATCCTACCTGATAAAAATATTACCAATATAATACAATGGAAAGTACGTAATATATAATAGCAACTGCAATTTTTTTGTCAAAATGAAAACAGAATAGTAAGTGGGATTTCCACACCAAAAACTTGGTATGTCAAGCTATGACATTATTTTAGTTTTTTAAATATATTTTATCATTGTGTTGGTATTTTTATGAAGAGAAAAAAATTTGTTCACAGTTATTTCTAAATAAAAATTAAATTAAAAACATAATACAAAACTAACTCAAATGTCATTACGCATTTATGTTTCTCTATTCGACCATACCGCCGTAGCACCAGTCAAAAAAGAATTCTATTCCATTCATTTTACGCACCCGTTAATCCTATAAATTTATTATCTTCTCAAAAAAAGAAAAGCACTAGAAGGCTAAAGATTTAATTTTCTTTTTAATCAGTGTTATTGTAAATAACTGTAAATGAAAATTTGAGAATTACTTTTTGTGTAATTAAATCTGGATAAAAATGATAATAGTTTTTTAGATTAAAAAATATGGTTTCAATCTTTCAGAATTTAAAATTAAATATACAACTGATAACTGAGCCTAAGTCGATTATCACTCTCTGACAAGATAACTTACCATTTTAGTATTGTTTGGCACTTTGGTCGACGTAACAAATTAATATTCTAGACAAAATCAGAACTGTCCAACTTTCTATTTCTAACGAGCGATGTAGGTATACCCTCTTAAATATTAATGTAATTATAACAGTGTATTTAAAGCATTTAATAGTTATAAGAAATTATAATTTCAATAACTTTTATATTGAATAATAAGTAAAACATAAATTATATAAATCGTAAATATAATAATTATTACATAATAATACACCTTGCTAAATTGTAATCATTTAACATTTTTTAGAGCTTTTAATTTTTAACAAATTTATTACAATCACAAATTAATTATAATTTTTGTATCGTTGATGTAAACAATACGATACTTTTTATTTATTTAAATTCCAGTGGTTGAGACCACACAAACTGTTGCTTACATTTTTATACTAATTCAATTCAATCTCAATTTTGTAAAAATACTTCAATTATTATTAACTTGAATGAGATGCTTTAAATATGAATTATTTTAATAATAAACAAACTATTATTATTAGCGTAATAATTTATTTTCTTACAAAATCGTACAAGAGATATTATGAACAGTTAGTACTTCTCCAATATTAAATAAATAAATTTAATAAACAAGCAAACGCATCTAAGCTGTACTGTTTGTATTCTAATTGTTGTTTGCTTGTTCATTAGATGTTAGAATTAATTAAAGCAATTTTGCTAAAACATGTAGGCGATAATATTTTGATCATAATAATATTGTATCTAAAATAATTTTAATTTTACGCTATAAAAAAAACTATTGCTGTTAACATAAAATTATCACATACATTTCAACATAAAAGTTTACAATCTCTTTTTCGAGTAAGGTAGGTGCGACAAATAAAGCCCGGGTAAGAGAAAATAATTTTTAGTTTTGTGCAAGCATATCAAATAAACAAAAATTTAATAGAGTAAGGTGTATTGCGGATTTAACTAGTAATACAATAAAATTTAGATAAAAAAAATAAAAATAAACCTTGAAAAAAAGTGTTTTCTAAATCATTGTAGAGGGGCCTTATTTCTACTCCTGGATATTTTAAGGCCCAGCTACTTTCTGCAGACGTTGCACATATTATTATATATTGTCGTGTTTCGAAATGCTATTATAAACCATTAATTCATTTATTTTGTAAAATTATTTTGAAGTTTTAATTTTGTTATTATAAATTATTAAATTATTTATTCTGGAAAAATGCAATGTAGATAAGGTTTTAGTTGTAAAGAAAGGGGGAGAAAGAAAGGTGTTCAGCAAGGCTGGCAGACGGCAATACACCGGCAAGCCGGTCGGAATGTTTATTCCGAAATTTTAATTTTGAATTTTGATTATGTAAAAATAAAGAAAAAAGTGATTTTATTTGAATTTATCGTTGTTTTTTTTTGTTTTATTTAAGAAGTGTGAGTGTTTAGAACATAAAAAGTTGAAGAATTTGTCTCGTTCATTAAAAATTACGTCGCAACAAATTTGTTTGACCAGGCGTCCAAATGAACAGCTATCGGAGCGAAACCACATTGCAAGGTGAAAGTTGCATATTTGAAATTAAACATTTACGCCACAAAAATTTTCAATTTAATTAAAATTAAAAGAATTTGAAGAGCTCATCGCTATTAAATAATGGATGAATCCAAGAAAAGCAGTAAAATTTTGGAATTGAGCAAATTATTATAAATTTGCATAACTCGGGTCATAGCAATATATCGTCATCTAATGGTGTAAAGTCCAAACATTTATCATGTGCCCAGGTTGAACACTTAATACACTTTCCATATCTTTTTCCGATAATTATGGTTTCAGAAGCCTTCAGAAGGCTTCGAAGTCGATGTCTTTGAAGACAATGGTATTACAGTCTTATTTTGACTACAATAGCAGTATTTTTAGATTTTTGAACAGCTTTTTTGAGTATTTATGTATAATAAGAACAAATCAAATTTAAAAAAAAACCGCGTATAAACTAGTAAGGATCTTATTTCTTGATTGCTGCAATTTAGGTTATATTAAAAAAACACATTAATCATCTCTAATAACATGACCATTTTCTACCCAATAATACATAAACACTGTACTTACAATTTACATAAAGCTCAGTTTCGCAAAATGTTTGTAAAAGCTGGTTCACACTATGTGATTTCTCACGTGACTTGTCACATGACTTCTCACGTGAGAAATTTTTTTACGTTCAGACTATATGATTTTTGATACTATTAAAGTCATAGCTAAATAATAAGCTAAGTCGTAACAAAATAATAAGTGATTTTCAGAATAGAATGATGTCTATTTTGCTATGACTTTTCCTGTGATTTTTTTGAATAAAACCATTTTTTTAAAGTTTTTTACGCAAAGTAAAAAAAAATAGTTTGTATTAATATTTATAAATAAATATTGGATATTTAATTACTTATTTTTAAATAAATTAATTATTTGAATTAATTTTAATTAATTATTATTTATTATTAATTTAATTAAATTTAATCAATCCGTAAATTAATTATTTGTGTATTATTAATTTATTTTTTTTTATTATAATTTATATTTACTTAATCAATTATTTACGCATTATTGCGTAAAATCAAATGATTTGATATTTAATAAAAATGAATGTCTCCAAACGATTCGGCTACAAGAACTGGATAGAAAATTTAGCGAAATCTGTACACACTATCAACAATCCACAAAAAAGGCAGTGACCACAATTAGTTTTTTTTTATTTAATTAATTAATTGATTAAAATTAATTAAATTAATTAAAAAAATTAATTTTTTAAAAATTAAAATTTAATTCATAACTTACATATTGGTACAAAAACTATTTAATTAATCACAATTAGAGCTACTGCTCAACCCTACAATTAAAGAACCTAATAAGTCTCTCTTTAATAAATTTTCAAAAGATTAATTCGTCACTCATAATAATTTATATTTGATATCAAAATTCAAAATCAACCACATGGTACTCTTACAAACTTAGGTTAATTATAATATTTTTAACATGACAGCGGTTTTGACATTTTAAATCATAAAAAAAATCATAAGCAATCTTGCGTGGTGTGAACATAAAAACTATTAGTCATGTGATTTGAGCGTTTAGCTATGATTTAACTATGACTTTTCGTATGACCCTAGTCACGTGAGAAATCACATAGTGTGAACCAGCTTTAACTATTGAAAATAAACAAACTTTTCCGACGTAATTTTAACGTGGTTGTGGTGGTCATTTTTGGTTACAAATGAAATATTTCCTGCCAACTCTACTTATTAGTTGATAGTCCGTACTAATCCGAAATGGTATGACAGTATTTAAGATTCTCAAAATTACGGGTGTCTCCAAATTTGCATATGGCTCTTATTACATGTTGCACCTACCTTATAAATAACAAATCACAGCTCAGTCTGAAGTCTTCTAACATTTCTAGGGCACACCTCACACTAATTTGCAAATTCATTATCGATGCTTCTATTAAATAATTGCTTCATTTGTGAATAAAATAACTAATTATCTTTGTAACAAATTAGCTTTAGTAAGTAAACACTAATCAATAGAACACATTAAAGGTATATATAGAGTGCCTGAAATTAAACTACTTGTGCTTCACGTTTGACTCCAAAGATCGTGCTATAATATATAGCATAAGGCAATGCAAGTATTTTTAAACAAACTAAAACATATTATTAAAATAATAAATTATAACTATTTAGTAAAGAATGCATACTTACATATTAAAATAATATTTAAAAAGCAATAAAAACGATAATAATTTATATTTAACAGGTCAAGACTTAGAATATTTGAATAAACACGAAAATGAAATTTATAACATAAATATTTTAAAATTCATTTTCTTGTTCGTTAAAATATTCTAAGTCTTGACCTGTTAAATATAAATTATTGTTGTTTTTATTGTTTTTTAAATATTATTTTTCTATGTAAATAATATGTATTCTTTACTAAATATAGTTAAAATTCATTATTTTAATAATATGTTTTAATTTGTTTATTTTAACATTACAAATTACTAACTACCACACTATAGACTTAAAAATTCATTTTGTAAGTTAATTTTCTATTACAAGTATCTTTGTTTGAAGTAAATAAACTTAAAGTCGGAAAGTTGGTGAATATTTTTAAGAGTAAAAAATGTAAAATAATCAGTCGCAATAAGTCATTTTGTCAAACCTGAATTTTTACATGATGAATCCCACTATAATGATATATTTCAGAATTTCTTATTTTTAAAGCAGAAAATATTTTCGTAATCCACGTTCATTCATAACACAACAAAATACGTATATTAACCCTACAGGGCAAACGTCTGACCTGACAGGCCCGAGTAAACATTTAAATGAATATAAAGCAGAACTTTTTAAAAACATTTCACCATATCATTAAGTAGCAGCTGTCTAAAATATGATTAGACACTAAAATATGTTTAGAGAACTTTAAAAAATTGAATGAATTGCTAATAGCCTTGTCCGTCTGAGATTCGACATTATTCACTGACGTTACAATTTATTGTATATTGAGGTGGTAAGTTTAAAAATAGTATTATTACTAGAAGTAAAGTATTATTACAAAAATAAATATTATTTTGTCGACGAAATAACTCGAAAAAATATTCACCACCTTTTAGACTATAAAATAATAATTATAATGTACGTACATATACTTACTACACGCACTTCATCACACATCATCATTAATAGACTTTATTGATTATCAACTTTATTGGAGCTATGCTCCTGTAAATAGCACCAGGAGCTTTCTAATTATCCTTTCCATTATCTCTTCTATGAGTACATTCTAGAAACTATATTTTTGTATACATTTAATGACTGCTAAGGTAAAGTCAAACATACAAAATGCAAATTGCAGTTTTACTTTATTTTTATAGCTCTAATCTTTTTATTTACATTCACATACCAGTAAACCTCATAAAATGGGTTTGATGTACGCCATATCAATTTTTAATCATCAACATCAACAAATTTCCATAAAGTACTTTTTGAAACCTGAAGTCGTAGAATTGGTTTTCTGTTATTAGCAAACCATTAACAAAAAATTGGAAAAAAAATCAAGTCAAGTTTACAAAAACTTGTGTTCTTTTATACCTACGTAAACTTAAAATAAAATCTAGGAATTAATTTAGTAAAAAAGTAAGTGAGTAAAAAATTGAAAAATTATAAAGTACTTAAAGCTACTGAAATGTTAACTTAGAACAAACAAATCTGCAGCCGAGAGAGCTAGCAATAGGAGCAATAACTTTTAATCTAGCTGCAAAGATTTTTTAAAATTTAAAAAATTGTTAAAAAATGTACATATTTTTTTTTTCTGAATGAGCCTGCTGTCAATTGCCTTTGGTATGATTTTAATCTCTTCTTCAAAGGTTACCTCACTAAGAGGCCGAATTAAGATCCTATTTGTAAAGGAATGTAATGCTGACAATTTGTATTCGATGAGATGAACGAGCAATTGCCAATCACTTAGGCTAATTTTTTATATACCTTAAAACTATGTATCGTCTCTTTTTATTACGTATGTGTAAGTTATCGACATTTTATTTTATATCAGTTAATTTAATGAATTGAAAATGGCAATGAAAATGATCTAAATTCTTATCTTCTTTTAATATATAAAATCCTAGCTCACTCCTGCTGCTACAGCGCAGCGTGTCAATCTTTTGACAAAATTTTTAGAGGGAGTGGTTAACAACAGAATTATTTAATAATAATTTTTAATCCGTTTAAATTTTACTATAATAAAGAAAATTTTACTATAAATAAAGAAAACCGGAATTATTCATAATCGGAAATTAAATATAATATATTTATTATAACAGAATTATCAAATAATAATTTTTGATCCGTTCAAAATAAACTATAACAAATAAAATCAGAATTATTTCAAAATTAAATTAATGAAATCAAAGTAATAGAGAAAACTTCAAAACCGATCGATCATAGGTTAGCGTTATGAATTTTTTAATTAAAACCACTAAAAAAGAGATCCACCATCTATCTAACCGTCTGCGGATAGGCTTTCCACCTAGTTTAATAATAAATAAATTATTTTATTTCTTATGTTATTGAATTGCTTCAAAATTAGAAAGATTAGTTTTGATGTTTAGCTACATAAATTTCGATGGATTAAAAATAATAAATTACAATTCAATTGACGCTATTTATATTTTAATAGTACTTTGGATTAAATAGTTCTCTGAACAAAAATTGATTAATGACTCCCATGATAGGATTAACAAGATTATATTTGTTAAAGTAGCTTACGGGTAATTTTAAGTTTAATCCGGTCCAGAATATTTCTTTTTGAAAACTTACTTAAAAAGTAAAATTTATGTAAGCTAGCTAACTTTCAGCAATAATTAGCACAAAAATGTTACATAAAATAACTTTGAAACTTTCTAGAAATTTATGTAAATCTGAAGTTTTGTTTGTGAACCGTGCTGACTACAGGGATCAGCATGTTAAAATTATTAATAATTGTAATGCTAAAGTCTTGGATTTCAAGAGTTCAATGCCCGGAAACCTGGAATAGCTGCGTTCCCTAGAAACGCTTCCTGATAGCAAACGGCTCAAGCGATAATGCTCCGCGTGGTTCATAATGAAAGGGGATCATAATACAGAATATAGTAATAAATATTTGAAAATTGCTTACGCATTTCCTGTACACGCAGGGGCACGAAAACGCGTCAAGAGGGATAATGCTTGATGTGGCCATACAAGAAATAAAATTACTTTATTTGTAACCCAAAAATAATTTATACAAAAATATTAGAATACTACTTATCCAGTTTTTTGAACTATACTTTATAAAAGATTTATTTTATTATCAGACTTAACACTAATTTTAATGAATTTGTTTACGTTGTAACACAGTTTAAAAATTGAATGAATTAAACGTAACTTGAACTACACAGAAAACACAATTCTGTACGTTAACATAATTTTAAACAAACTTGGAAAATTAAAGCATTCGCAACTAAAACATTGTTTTGTTCCAGCCTGAACTTGATAAAATAAAATTATGTAGATACTCACCGTTGTACAGACACTGAATGCAAAAGTTCAAAAAAAAAGTTGCAGCATCTTTGTAAATCTATTTTGAATTTAAATTTGTTGTCGATGTTTTTTGTTCGGCTAATAGAAAGAGCATAATCTAGATTTTTGTACTTTTCAATCTAATATAAAATTACCAGTTTTCAGTTTGGCAAGGTAAATTTACAAGTAATATGATTGATTCCATTAAATTGCGAAAACAAAAGTTTTAAATTATTTTTTTGTTATCATTTGATTACGTTGAACGAAGGACTGTTAATTATTCTATTCGTGTTAGCACAGTATTTACCCACAGCAATATTCTTTAAAAAATATTTAATTTGGATAATTTTTTATTGTAACTTGTAGCTAAAACAAGCGTTGTTAAAATTTTCTAAATTCCACATTTGTGTAGTAAAATCTAAAAAAAAAAGCTAATATACACATGAAAAAATGGAAAATTTATATAAGCGTGCATATTTTATCCATGAAAGTTAAAACGCTATCTTGGAATTTTTATATTTCACTTTATGTATTTCTGCATCTAAAGCTATTTATGCCACATAAATCGTGATATAATATGATAGTAAACAATATATTTTATATTTGTAAGCGCATTGATCTCTTCGCAAGCCGATAGCTCAATTCAGGAACGACAAGAAAAGTTTTCATATTTTATTATTTTTAAAAAAGAACTATTTTACCAAGTTTCTTAATGAATAAAATTTATGAACTGTTTTGAAATATTTTCACTGCATTGCAGATTAATTTAAAACTTTACATCCATTTTCCATTTTCTACAATTCAGTTTCAATAAAAGCTCTCTTATTTTTAAGCTTTTCTTGATTGTTCCTTTATTTTTATCACTAATAAAAGGATTCCAAGCACAAAACCATAAATAAAAATTTGAATTTACACTTAAATACGCTTGATGTTCATAAGACAAATCACGTTAATTTTTTGGCCTTGTACTTGGAAATTATAACATCAGGCGGTTTTTGCAAATGTAAAAGAGAATAAAACAACAAAATAAGAATAAATTTAATTTGAATTGTTTATGCTAGAATGCTTTTAATTTCATAAATAGGATTACAATTTTAATATCTTTCAAATAATCCTATTTTTTTAAATGAAATACTAATATTTTGAAAATAAGCTTTACGTTCATATATAAAATTCCGGGATTTCAATTACCGTCTTATGGTAAATAATAATTAATTCTCGGGGTTAAATTAATAGGAGACACTGATTTTCTGCAGGTAAAATTAATGTACTGTAGATTAAGCTAACATAAGCTACCATTTGGCAACGTCTTTAAATTTAATGTAATCTATAAATCACAAATTATTGATCACCAGCATTTTATTGCCACACTAACAGTTTCGATTATTAATTGACTTTCATGAAATATTGACAAAATTTCATTAATATAACTTTGATAGAAAATTTGTGCTTAGTAAAATAAACAATCGTTCAGGATTACATTTCCATCGGATCGTAATATATTATAATATTGTGGTTTATCCGCATTTGCTTACCTACTATGAAATGTGCACACTAAAATTATCGAAATCCCATTAAATTAATACGTAGTATCTACAACTACTTATTCTCAAGATGTTTAGATTATTTATACATGGATGTAAATTATAGAAGAATTTAAGGGGGTAAATAATCTATAATTATAATTCTATTATATATCTGACTTATTTGTTACGGTTCCTAATTTTTTTTTTTTTTATGTTTCACTAGTATAGTTTAATTTTTGGTTACGATTGAAGCCCATTTCAGGATTAATAGATTAGTGATACCAATATGGAATAGCAAAATGACAATTGTTAATTGATGCATGAAGTTGTACCCTGAATTTCCATATTGGTTAGATATGGTTAGATACATTATCTCTACTTATCGCTTCCTAAGTGTTAAACCTGATCTTCCGGTGTTTTCCAATCGTATCCTTACATTCGTGGTAAATAAATAAAAACAATAGATATAAATTAGCCTTTTAAAAAGCTATTGTCTGAAGGTTTTTCTTGAAGACTGTTTAATTTTCAATGATATTAATCTCTTCTGATTAATAAGATTACTAACTTTTTCTAAAAAATTTAATTAATCATTTACCATTGTGTTGCATGCAAATTTTTGGTCAAACAAATTGCTTACTTTTAAAATTATTTCACATGAATATAAAATTTACAACTGATGGTTGCTATTGTCTAATTTTCAATTCATCATTACAACGGATTGTGTTAGTATTACAATATATTCCAAAATATTCTATTACATTACATAATGCCAATGTAACTTAAATTAATGTAATTCTTTATTTTATCACAAATAAGTAAATAAAAAATAATAGAAGTGTAAATGAAGTAAAATTTCAAATCAAACGTTCAGATGTTTGAATTCTAGTAGCGACTTGGTTTCGATTGTATGTCAAAATGTGGGTCTCATTATGTATGTGATGTAGTTTATGGTGTATACTAACTGCAAATTCCAAATACTACTCCAATATAATAAAATGAATTTATTGTCTGTAAACATTATATAATGCAATGTTAAATTCGAGAGCGCTGAAAGTATTATTAAATAAATAGAAAATAACTTAAAAAAGTTTTAGAATTTTTTAAGTATTTTTGTGGTATTTAGTAGTTTGGGCTGTTAAAATAATGAAACTTAACAAATGTTAAAATAATAAAATTTTAACTGCAATATTATGTTACAGAGTTTTTTATTATATTATATTCTAAGTTCAACCCCGTTAAATGTGAATTTTTGTCATTTTAGTGTTTCTTTAAATATTATGTTTTCTGTGTAGTATGTATTCTTTACTTAACAGTTAAAATTTTATTATTTTAACATTTGTTAGGTTTGATTATTTTATTATTAAATACTTTAGAACTCAACTTATTTCATGATTTACTACAGAGTTGATTCTAAATCAAGTTAACACTGCGAACAGTTGTATTGTAAAAGCTTTTAATAACCAATTACATTAAACTGCTATATATGTAGTATGTATATTTCATACTCCTTGTTATATCTTAATTTAATTGGTTCTTGCAAACTCTTACAATACAATATAATATAACACAACTCTTTTGAATTCTTCATAAATTAAAGCTAACATAAGAAGTGCTTATAATGTTCTATATAAACTTGTTTACATTACTGAATCCTTTGAAATTTTTTTTTTAAATTACACAAAGTAGAAACTATATTAGTAATCAATTCATTTAATTTTTATTTATTACATGACAATTTAAAAATTATAACCTTGTGAATTTTGATGACTAATCTTAGAACTTATAAATAATAATGGTTACTATTTAATTTAAATAAAAGTTGGATTAAAAAGATAAAATTGTTTGTATTTTAATACTAAAAATATCGTTTTTATATTTAATTTCATTCGCGTCAATCATACGTATGACTATGCCGCTGCTATATTTACAATTTAATTATTGAAGAAGGTTTGATACATAATTAATGAATAAATTGTATTTACCTATTACTATATCTACAAATTAATGTTAAATTATAATTTGAAATATACAACAATACTAATATTGTGTGTTACAGTTTCAGATATATCTACTTTTCATTTATGAGTAACAACTCCTGAAATAATAATTCCTACCAACAACTCTTGTCATACTTCTTCATAACATTCACTAAGACAACCTATTAATTAAGTTATTTATGATTGTTTAATGAAACTTCACAATTATTAGGAAGTTATTTTCATAAAAATCCTTGATCTAGTTTGACAATTTATTGCTACTACAATTAATGTCATGCATGGTTCAATATTTACTTCAACTTGAACTTTCTAAACATAGCTCGATGATCAATATTTTCCAAAATAATCTTCCGGAAAATTATTCCAAGTTGAGTAATTATCTCGTTTTCTTTCAAAATACGATATTTTGTCTCAACAAATTAAGAGAAGCAGCTGAAAACCTACCATAAAAATAAATATTTTACAATTTCTTCAGACTCTCTTGTTTATTATGCCTGCTATGACTCACAGTACATTTAATCAGGATGTTCACGGAAATCGTCAATAAGCAATAACTCAATAGCAAAAAGTTTTTCTAACAAACTTTTAGTTTAAATTGTATCTACCTTTCATCTTTCGACCTTTTATAGGTACAAAAACTCTTATTCAAATAAACTAAAATATAAATTCTATTTTAACGTTCAAGGAGTTACTCCGGGTTCAAATCGAGGTCTTGGTACAAACTCTTTATATTTGTTATATTTCAAATGTCCTACTTAATACTTAATCAAATTTTCAAGAATTTTATTTTTATAGTTAAAAAAGCGGCGAAGTTCAATGAATAATAAAATATAATATTAAATTAACCAAGCGAAGAATAGTATTATGTTTTATTAATTTTAATTTTAAAATTTTGTTATTGTTAAATTAATAAATTTTCGTTTTTTAAATTTAGATTTATAATTTTTATAATATTTAATAAATTAAATTTTTAACTTGTGAAATATAATTAAATAATCTTGGAATAAACAAATTAATTAAATGTTTTATAATAATGTTTTTATTAAGCTTTCGACGTTGGTAAACCGAATGATAACGTATTGTCATTTGAACAATCTATGATCTAAAATATGTGATTGTGTGATAAGAAACATCCTGCAGTGAGTTTCCTTCAAGGTAGGAAAAACTTAACACCAATACGTGATGGTAATTAGACGAGTAGATGGCTACTTAAAAACCAACAATTTTATATTTTTTTTGTTAGTAATAATCTTAAATTGTGCAAAAAATAATAATTGGCTAACGACTTAGAAGTTTTACACCCAACGGAATTAAATATGTAGTTACTAAAAAATTGAAAAACAATTATTAGGTTTCTTTTCGTTTTCAGTTATAACAAAATCTTTCGTGAGAACTTAATCAAAACTATAACCAATTTTTTATATTGATTTTAGAAGACGTTTTCTCTCGCTTTTATGATAAACTTTTGATGAAAAAATTATTTTATTTTAATTCTGATCTTTAGTAAGTATATAAATATCACATTGATAATTATTACCTTATTATATGAATTCAAATAAAAAATTTATAAATGCAAAATTTAATTTAATTAGGTGTAATCTTTTTTCAACGTTAAAAAAAATTAGGTTTTTTGGTGTCAAAATAAGCCTACTTACAACATAAGATTTTGTATAAAAGCAAAATGTGAAAGGTGAATTTTATATTTGATGCAACAAGTCAAATAAATAATAAGAGCTAATTAGGTAAGAGTTTTTCTTTAGATGGGGAACCCACAGCAGTTAATTTCATTTAAAATAAATGTTTACCTAAATCAATAGTGTACCGTGCTTCAATAATCCGAGGATGAATCTAGATAATCTCTGAGGAAAATGTATTTACATATTTTATTTGAATAAAAATAAAACAATAATTATCATGTAATTTAGAGTCAAAAGATGACATTTTGAACAAACGTTAAATGTTATATAGTCGAGGAAAATCCAATAAAAGTTCCGACTTTATATTGAGTTTCACTCAAAAACCAGTGTCGTACGAAAACCAATTTTTTAAACTATTCCTTTGTAAAATTTTCCGCTCTACAATTTTGTTTTCTAACTATTTATTTGTATTTTGTAGATTTACAGATGATATATTTGCATACAATATTTATTTCACTATTTTATTTTATTTTTTCTGAATTTGCAGAGAAGAATCTTTTTAAACTCTTCATTTATTTAATTGCACAATTACTTTCCTACTTAAATCCAAAAATTCACCTGATTTCCAATTTTTGTCGGTTAAAAATGTACTGCACTGATGAACATTAATAGTCCAGTAAAATAATCTAAAACACCGAAAATGTTTTAAGCATTAAAAATGATAAAATGACAACACAGTGGCGGAACAACAATTATTTATTTAGAACAGTATAAAACAAAACGTACAACTGACATCTAAACAGAATTAGACTGAATAGCATTCCTTTAGTAACGTAACAGTGCAGCCTTCGGCATATCTTTAGCAATATGATGATAATAATTAATTAGTTAATTTTCCCTAATTTATAATTTAACTATTTTTGTTAAATAAGACGTTAACTAAAATCTGCGGTTAGATCGGTATTAAATTACTCGACTGCCGAGGCGAAAACTACTGCAGCAAATAATAGCACACAATTCTCCAAGCCGGGTGTGGGTAACCGTAAAGTTTAAATTCCCAAAAACGTTTTTCTAAAATTATCGTTCGGAATCGACGGTAACTATAAGTTCTCTATATTCAAATTCAGCGCTGAGGAAAGGTATACCTATAATAGAGAAAGAAGCTGATATCGAACGATGAGTGATTAATTACTTATATCCGAGGATATATAAACAACCGAAAAAAAAAAGTGAAAGCATTAGGTAAATCACAAAATGTATAGATAAAATTAAATAAAAGCTAATTTTTACTCATCGCAGCATACAATGTCCCATTTTGCTAACGGTGTATAATCTAGTTAATATCGTTAAGTTGTAAAGAAAATCTAAATGTTGAAATTTTAAAGGAAACAAAATGAATAATTTTTATCTACTCAAACTCGAGGCATTTTACTTGCCAAACAGCATTATTCTTGATTACTAGACTATTAGTAACGTAATAAACACTTTTTCTCTTTTTTTCCATAATATATTGCAGTGTTTCAAACTGATTTGGACCCACCCTATGCATTTTTGTAAAATTATTGTATTAATTGTTAAGTGGTAACATTGTGGAATTTGCTAGGTGGGGACCGATAACTTTGATACAAGGCCTTTTGCTAAAAAATGGCCGACGTGATGTATGAATAATTATGAAGTCCGAATAATTTTTGAGAAGTTTTATAGTTTTTGAAATATAAGTGATTTATTTAATTGAATATTGTTTTATTAAGATTTATGGATGGATATATTGATTGTTAGGAAAGTTTAAACGGATTTTTGGAAGATATAAATTGAACGGAAGAAAGCTACTTGATTAAAGATGGAAATAGATAAAGTTTAAGAATTATAATTGGAAAATGAAGTAAATGTTAAAAGTTTTAAATTTTCATATTGGAAGTTATTGAAGGTAATACAAATTTATTTGATAAGCGGCCTGATGCGATACGGCTATCGTAGCAATTAACATTACCATTTTTGAATATTTTATATTAAAACAAAATTAAAGTTTAACGAATTATTTTTAATAAGAAAATTCATTGAAAAAAATTAAATAATTTTACATTTTTGCTTGCGGATTTGAACCCACTTTTGACCCTGAGATTGGAACTGAAATTAAAATTGAAAATTTGTAAAGAAGATTAAGACTAAACCGAGAAATTGAAACAGAAGCTAAAATTTTGGTCTCTGGCGAACAAATTCGTCACCAAAACATAGCAATATACTATATACCTTCATTATTTCAAAGTTTACCAGCGAAAATATAGTAGATATTTCAATTATTTTTATTATTCATTGGCTCATTAAAAATTCTAATAAACTCTGAGACATTCAGCAGATTCCGCTCTGATAGTTTCTTTTCTAAGTTTAACTGACAACTTTTCAATTCAATAAATTAAATCTAAAGTTTTAAGACCGCAAACTTTCTGATTTTTAAAATACAAAAATCAATTTATCTGTTTTACATACATATTAACTTATAAAATCCACATACATTTTTAGACATATTTTGTTACAAATAAAATTTATAACAAGAGCAAACATGTCGAAATGTTGCTCAAACTTGGGAAGAACGTACTAAGAGTTACTTACAAAATCCTTTAAAGATACATCGCTGCCTGGCAAGAATAACGACACAACTAAAAAAAGCACTTTTTTCAGGAGAGCGTTTTTAAACTACTGTTAAGTAATAACTTTGCATTACATGCATAATGATACTACCGCTATAATAGCGCCAGGTTATTAAAATTTTGTATTGTGATATGGCCAAATTCTGTCGATTTCTATACTTAACTTATTTTTGCCAAATTTTGAGTTGTGTCTTCATTGTTCCGAGGCAGCGAAATGTTATTAATTTTAAATTAACTTGTTCAATTTAAAACTTTTTAATTTAATACATTGCTAAAATTGGAGTGTACAAAACTATTGCGTGTAAATACTGTACATAGTACGTAGTACTTCTACTCACAGTTTAAACTTTGAACATAGGACTTCTGGATGCAAGAACTTATAGAAATTCAGAATTAGTACCAAAATAGCATAAACACGAGAGCAATTAGTAACGGACGTAAGAGTAAAGCTGTGGTTTCTTAGAAGCTGTAACAGCAGAACAGTTACGGCCAGCGTCAGCAACAAATGCAATATCTAATGGGCGATGATGTGCTTTAATTGCATCGTGTAGCAAGCCACATAACAGATATTGTTCTTGCACAGTTACCAAAGGTTATGGCGTTGCTGCTAAAGGAGTTTCTTGTAAACCAAAGCTTAAAGAATGGCAAATTTACCACAAAAATTAAAAGATAAGCATATGAAATTGACTAGAAAAAATTCGATAAACGTCAGAAAATAAATTATCATGCAAAATTACAAATAGGCAATAATTTGTTATTCAAAGCAAATCCAACTGCAGGCAAATAAGATGAAAATTAATTTTTGATGCTTAAGATATAAAATATTTTGAGGTTAAAAGCAACAACATAGCTAAGAACAATTATAGCTAACAACATTCGACGCAGTACAATATTTTCATCGAGGTAAATAAATTCTTCGAGTAGCCAACTACAAGTTTGTGAAGTTCATCGCAAATTAAAGTGTATCGCCAGCTTTCTCAGTTCATGCTGAGGAAGCATTGGCAAAAAAAGCTACAGTCTTGTACATCCAGATTAAAGAATATTTTTAATTTTATTAACATTCAAACAATTTACGACAACAAATTACTTCAACAAACATTTTTCCGATGAAACAAACTCATTTAAATGCCGTCTTTCCTGAGAAATTAAATATTGTGAAAAAAAACATTTATTTTTCTACTGTTTTTACTTTTAATAAGTATCAAATTGAATTTGAATTCCATAGCTGTATTAATTATAATTTATCTATGACTGGTACATAATACATCCATTATGTACGTAATCACAGTAATGTAATTCTCTTCATAATCCAACGGGCGTGGATTATGAATTCTTGCCCGTGGATTATAAATTTAAAGCACCGAACTGACGTCATATCAATGTTTTTATATAATATTTGGAAACCACGAGTAATCGGTTTGCAAATTCCTCTAGAAAAAAAGTCGCCTTGACCGGGATTCGAACCTCAATGTGTTGTTGGTCGGTAGCGGGCAGTGCTATTTGTCCATAACGGTCCTCGTTATAAGTAATAATGCGATTCGCTATATAAGCTATTCTTTGAATATCGCAAATTAAGAACGCGTTAAAATTATTAAACCGTTGAATTATTAAAGATAATATTGTAATTTAATAATTTTAAAAATTTTAAAAGGTCGAAAAAAAAGTGCAAAAATGTCTATTTTAAAAAATTCCAACCGTATGCAAAAAATTATCTAAAGCGGAATGTACAAAAACATTTTTGAAATGTTTGAAGATGATCCGGATGATTGCGGATTTACATCAACTTTGACTCATGCCAAAATCGGCTGTCAAAATTCTATTTCGATTGTAAATTAATAAATAAACTTTTTGTAAAAAATATGAAATTTTTTATTTTGAGTCATAGATAAAACATCGTATTTGACTCGCACATAATGGCTATAATTCAGTCGGATGATTATACACTCGCCTACGGCTCGCGTATAAACTTCATCGTCGTGAATTATAGCCTACATTATATGCTCGTTAAATAATATACTATTATCACATGTTAATAACCTTAACCATTATTATTTACAATTTATGATTGCGAAGAAATGTAAATAAGATAAGATTGAAATTTAAAATTACATATAATAAAAATAACAAGAATGTTAGGCCCTGGAAAATAATATGCAATAGAAATTACAAAATACACAGTAAACGTTCAAGTAAAACTTAATATTTCAACTGTTTCAAAATTAAATTTAATGTATCTTAAACTTAGAGTTATCATAAACTATACAAAAAATATTAAAGTTGTATATGTAGAGAAAGGACAATCACATTATCCCTCGGATAGACTGCTCTCGTACATACTTGAAAGGATGTAGTACATGTTTAAAAGTAATACTACGACTACAAAAGAAAGATCAATGAGATTGAATTTACCTTTTCATCGCAAATTCAAAAAAATATCTTAATAAATTTAATATTATATATTTCAATTTTGCCTTCAATTCCTATATTAACTTCTTCAGCTGGATATCTTTGAACACAACAAATTCAATGAAAAAAAGCAAGTATGTATTATTAAAGAATTTCAAAAGTAAACCAAATCTATAGTTCCACATATCAAACCATAAACTGAACTGATATCCACCACATTAAAATATTTATTTGCCTACTAAATTCCATTTACAAATTCGAAAATATACCTCTAAGATTAATGTTTTAGCATAATTAGAGTAAATTACTTTCTGAATAACTTGCTCTAACTACATGGACTAATTATTGCTAAATTTATGTATGACCTGTACACCACAAAATGCACTAGTGTGCATTTAATTTCCTCTAGAGGAATAATCCTTTAGCTTCAAACTGGGTACACGTATTAGCTTCCTTTGTGCAGGTTTGCACAGATTTGTATACATAATGCACCGCTAAATCTAATTACCATAGTACAGCCAACGGACGATAGTACAAAATTAGACACCTATAATCAAAAAGCAGCAACAACTTACATGGGCACATTTTCCAATGCTCATGTTTTGCTAAAATAAGCTTACAACTTCGCTACGCTTGCAAATTGAATTATCACATTGAGATGTTGATAAATATAAGACCATTACGTCTCTGCCCTATGAAAGACAATTTCTTGATGTTATTAGAAATTTATGAAAATTATAAAACTGATTTACTTGATGACAAGAAAAAATTTCGTTAAGTTTAGGAGAAAGCGTCTTTCCAACTGTAATTGATTGAGAGTAAAAGTCTCATTTGTACCAAAAGCCAAAAGACAAAGGGTTTTTTACATCGGTGTGAAACTAAAGCATTCTATAGACGAATCAATGACTGATAAGGATAATCATATAACCTGCAGGAATACTTTTGATAGAATCCTTTCTTCAGCAGAAAGTAAAAATTTACGTCTTTTCCATTAAACGAAATGAAATTTTAAGATTTCTTTTTTGATATTGTAAACCAAGCAATTTTGTGTTAAATTTTTGCATAATTACGCAATGTTTAAAAATTACACGTTCAACGTCCCATAATAAAATAGTTATAAAAAATAAATTATGATGTTGTTTTCAAATTTCAACAAATTAGCAATTTTGTTGTGTAACATTTTATTTTGAAGTACATACTTGAATGCAAAATAACTTTTTTTACGAAAAAAACTGCCACAATTTATTAATCAAATATATCGTATTTTTCAATTCGTTTATTTTATGCTCCCAATCTTAAATTACTCTTCATTTTAATTATTAGTTAATCAACATTCCGCAGAAATTATTAAACAAATTAATTTTACTGTATTATACCAAATTATGTCATGATTTTTTATACCGCAAGGTCAATATAGAATATATTGCAAAAATTTAGTAAACTGTAAGTTTTAATGAAATTTTTATCGTCTTCTTGGGAGCAGCATCTATGGGGTAATGAAGTTTCACAATTAATAAGGTTAGTTAACTTTTTATGAATCTGCACAATTATTACTGGGGAAATTGGTCGTTGTAGTTTATACGACTAATTACTAAATAATTTAATTTGAATTCTACAAAATAACTTATAAAAAAGTAATCATCACTTCACACCAAATTTATAACATCCTTAACCTTTTAACAACTTAACGAAGCATTTCGATCAATTTCAAATTAAAGCTACCCATTAACTTTGTTTGATTTTTATCCAACTTGTTACTTGTAACTAATGAATTTCACTTTCACGAAATGTTTTGGATAGGTACAATGCAAGGTAGTTAAACTTACATTATTTCGATAATATATAACATTGTTCTTATTTTTTAAATATTATATGATGAGCAACTTGAAATACAATATTGATGTTTAAAACATTTTTCTATATATTTTTATTTGGAATATATTTTATAATTTTAATTACATTTTAATTTTATCACACAGTTGAACTATTTAATATGTTAAGTTGAAATTAACAGTATTACTTCGTCTTGAAAAATCATATTGAAACAGAACAGAATATCTAACAATGATTTTAAACATTAATAAAAATTCTAGCATCACTACCAGGCAATGTTACGCGCCGCCACTGTTAGTATTCAACAAAAAGTTATATTTCCAGCTTCTCTTTTTCTCTTCTTCTACTACAATACTTGCAATGGCTTTTTTTATTGCAATAAGTTTCGAATTTTTACTGGTAATAATTTTTAAATATGAAAATTTTGTATGCTTGAAATCTGATTACATTCATATTATCAACATCACTTTCAGGTATCCTGTTTAAAAACTGTTTTAAAAAATGTTTGTATAAGCAACGTTAATAATGTTTAAGGATATGCGTTTTACTGACGAATTTATTTATTGATCGAACACTTTTTGTTCAATTTTGGTAATAATTATATACAAAAATTTCCTAATAATACTAAGTAATAGAAATCATTTTGAAATATTTTCAGTAAATTAAAAACATAATCACAAATTTAGACCATTAATATGTTACATTATTATGATCTAAAACTCAAGATCAATAATAATCAGTGGCGGGTGGTAGGGGAAAGCAATAGGTTGCCGATCTCCTATTCAGAACATACTACTAGTAAATTTGGTTTCAAAACTCATGAAACTCCAACTCTCTCATCACAATTTTCAGTGCAATTTTAAATCCGAAGTTCCATAAACCACAAAAAGCTAATAATCTTCTCTCTGAATAAAGAGAGCTAAATTTCTGCTTGTTTATAACAAATTGTAGAAAATCGAAGAATCGAATTCTTTCAAACTTAGTTTCTGTGGTGCGGAATTCTGCAGTACAAATCTAGAATTCCATATAAGTTCATTTTTACGTGTTTGTTTATATAGGATTTTATTTAATAAATTTTAACAATTTCAAAGGTTAACATACAGGGTGTCTTCATAACCGTGGAGAAATTTTCAAATAATATTTTTGTTTAAGTCCAAACCCTTGGGGAGAACCTCCCTTTAAAGCAATTTTTTAAATTTCTGATTTCAAACGGCCATAGCTCCGATATTATTGATTTTTTAGGCTTAATGAATTAGAACTTTTTTAAAGATCATTTGCTTCTGTGCAAATTAGGTTATAACCTCTTATTGTCTAGAATCAACGGATTTCGAGTAATAAATTAAATTAAGGGAAAAATGTTAAAAACATCAGGTTTTATTTTACCAGGTAGTGAATTTGACGGGCTACAACTTTAGTTAAATAAATTATTTTGGGACACCAAACGTTTTCACAGAAATTCTACAAATAATGAACAAGATGTAGGTAAAAAAAATAACAAACTAATTAACAATATTAAGAATAATAAATAAACAATATAAATTAACAAAGTAATAAATTAACGATAAACGAATGCGCTAGTAGGTTTTATAGGTTTTAGGTTAATAGGTTTTAACATTAAAACAAATTCTATAAATCAAATTGAGATTGTCAGCAATTTTGTGAATTTTTTTACCTATACCTTGTTTATTATTTTCAAAATTTCTGTCAAAACGGTTGGTTTTCCAAAAAAATTTATTGGATCAAAATTGTAGCTCGTTAAATTCCTTATCCGGTTTGGGCCGTCCGCTTTTTTTTCTATGCTGCTCCTGTATTTTGTAGAGGGTTGTTATCTTCTGACGATGACGTCCAGCTTTTGTCCACCTCTTATATAGTCTACCAGATAGTTTCCTAGCCGCTGGCTTCTGGATTTACATCGCTCTGACAACCCTTCCTTTTCCCATTCTCTCAACATGATCACTTCAACGTCGTCTTCTATCGCTGGTTCATCTGGCGACAACCTGTTTGTTTTGCGGATTTTTTCACTTCAGACCCTAAAATATTAGCTAAATGTAATAATCACTTTTTCTATTTGGATTTCATTCATTTAAAAGCAAAATTAAACGTATTTCTATTATTACAAGCCTTTTTTTTCTTCGTTTTTTTTATGAATTGAATACGGCAATTATTTGAATTGCCACTGAGTAGAATTACATTACAAACGTTAATACATCGTCAAAATGTCATACGTTCAGAAACCGAAGATTTTTGAGCAAGGATTGTGATTGATTTTTATTAAATCGGCCGCCGGGATTTTTTCAAAAACCTTCCAGTATTCCAATAATAGTATACCTATAAGCTCATAATATGTAACGTTAATTCTACGTTAAAATATTCTTCAAATTATTGTGGCTTTTGTTAAATAAGTAATTTCTTGAACTCAGACTAGTACTAAGCCCTGTAGATACGGCACCGCAGGTCCACATTGCATGGGACATGACTTGGAATTAAATTCAGGCAATTAGCACCTAGAAGAAAGTCTTCATAAAATTTTAGGTTACAGATGTAAGGAATTTTCGTAGAATTATCGGCAAATATTGAAAGGTTTCTAGATTTTTTTTGCAATTGTGAAGTTTTAGTTAAAATTAAAATTAAAATAAAATTAAATCTTAAAATTTTGAATACAAAAACTGTATTATAATTATACATTACTATTATTATTATAATATAGAAAAAAAAAACCTAAAAAATGAATTTTAACTGTTTAATAAAGGAACACTCAACACCTTCGGGTATAAATGAGATTTTTTTAAATTAATTAATTTCGTTTTGATTAATTTATTTATTGCTTATGTATGTACTTACATAAAAAAATAATATTTAAAAAACAATAAAAATCAATCATTTACATATAACAGGTTTAGACTTATAATATTTGAGTAAACAAAAAAAATAAAAATGAAAAGTGACAAAAAAAATTTAGAAAAAATTACATTATAAAAATATGATAAACATTTAAAATAAAAACATTGTAATACGATATAAAGGCTTCTATTTTACGATTATTTTCAATCATCAGTCGAATATAACATAAGAAAACGCAAAAGTAATGAGAAGCAAAAAAAATATACCAAACAAAATTGAAAAATTAAAAATAAAAAACTAATAAATTAAAAAAATTACTTTAAATTGAATGTGACTCACCAAATAAAACCAAGGAACTAATCTAAACAATGTCAAATGTCTAAATGAAAATTAGATAACACTGCATTTAAGCGGTTTGTCACCGGTGCGGGGCGACGAATAAAATGTTTCGTTTCATGTGATTTAAAACAAACTATAGTTTATATGCAACTGCAACAAAATATTTATGTTGCATAATTTTATCTATTTATTATTTTTAATAACCAAATTATCAAAAGTATATTATGCAATTATGCAGCTAAATTAAAATTTTTTCGTAGTAAAATGTAAAATAACTGACAATGAGCTATGTAAAGTACATGATAAATCGATTCAACCGTACTACCCATCATCCTATATAGTACTAGAAAAAGCGTAATTTACTGTTTTCACTAAGATAGCAATAATAATTTTACGACATAACTTTCATTGTTAGATTTATATTGTCGTCGACGACGAAATTATTCTATGAAATAATTTCTATGAAATATTTGTCTAGCTAATAATTCAATACGCGATAGTCCCAAATAAAACACGGGCCCATTACTGTTCATTGTTGAAATATGAAATTCGTAAATGAAAATGCCTACATACAACAAAAGAAATAATATTTCTAAAATGTTGAGCCCGTAATATTCATAAAAATAAAAGTGTTAATTTATTAAAACACTTAAAACCACTCTTGATTTTTAAAAGTTATTCTTTACGCAGTTATATAATTAACTCATTTAAATAATTTTTTAAACAATTAAGTTAGAATTATTTTTTGTTAAATAAATTTAGATATAAATCTTCTTTTTCACAGGCAAAAACAAGGAGCCATCAAACTTGACACCCACCTTAACGAAAACGTGCAAGTGACGTGAAAATGTATTCAACAGTTTTGCTTTAATTTTTCGCGATGAGTAATGAAACGGAGGTTAATGAGAATTTTACAAGCAATTCCACAAGTTTCAGTGTAAATAATTCAATTTTTATCAATGCAACAGATATTCCAAATGCAAATATAACCTTTGTTCCGTATAATGAAAGACCAGAGACTTATTTTGTGCCGGTTTTATTTTTCTTAATATTTGTGATTGGGGTAATTGGAAATGGAACTCTCGTTGTCATCTTCCTCAGACACAAAACTATGAGAAATGTACCTAACACGTAAGTTACTTTTATTGTATTACTTTATTTTGTTTTCCTATACAATAATGGATGACGCAAATGCAATGCATTGCAAACAAGCATATAAAAAAAATTTTTGATTATATTTGCACAAATTAAATAATTACAAAAAAAGTTCAGTCACCTTTTGAATACATAGATGCGGTAAGTTTGAATTGAAAAACATAATATTATGAGGTCTTATAATATATTCTACCGACCATGGTAGATAGAAAGTCTAGAAAATGCAATTCAAATTAAAACAATTTTCTGTTTCAGTTACATACTATCACTGGCTTTAGCCGATCTTTTAGTTATAATTACAAGCGTGCCGTTCACTTCCGTTGTTTATACTGTCGATTCGTGGCCATGGGGCGAATTAATATGTAAATTATCCGAAACCGCTAAAGATGTTTCTATTGGAGTATCTGTTTTCACCCTGACAGCATTAGCAGCTGACAGATTTTTTGCAATTGTCGATCCGTTAAAAAAACTTCATGCGACTGGTAAATTAGTTATCCATTATTTATTTATCTATAAAAGTGTATCGTAATATTACATCGTAGGTGGAAGCCGTAAAGCAACACGAATAACACTTGGAATAGCTTTATCAATTTGGTTACTTGCAATTTTGTTTGCCATTCCCGCAGCGATAGGTTCACATTTAATGCAAATTACAGAAGGTTCTATTAGTTTTACGGTGTGCTATCCGTTTCCACAAGATTGGCTCAATAATCAGTATCCAAAAATTAACGTGCTGATGAGATTTCTTGTGCTTTACATTCTGCCGCTAACTATAATTGCAATCTTTTATCTTAAAATGGCTAACTATTTAATCATAAGTACACACAACGTTCCAGGCGAAATGCAAGGTACGCAAAGGCAGGTAAAAGAAAACGCAACATTAATAATGTCTGATTTTATAACAAAAACTTTCTAGATTATAGCAAGAAAAAAAGTTGCAGTTACGGTTTTAATATTTGTACTAGTTTTTGCCGTTTGTTTTCTTCCAACTCACGTTTTTATGCTATTCTTTTATTTTCATCCAAATTCCGAAGAATATTACAACGATTTTTGGCACTACACAAGAATTATTGGATTTTGTCTATCGTATCTAAATTCATGTGCTAACCCGATTGCATTGTATTGGGTTAGCGGAACATTTAGGAAGCACTTTAACAGGTAATTTTCTTATCTAAACTGCTTTTTATTAAATGTGCATCGTTTGTAATTTTATTGATTTTTTTGTTCTCGCTGCAATTATAGATATCTGTTTTGTATTAAACCCAAACATGCAAGATGCAATACATGTCGGGGTCATCACGGAACCTCTTTAACGGTTATGTCGACAAAAAGAGGCCAATCGACCTTCAATAGAAATATCTCTGCAAATCGACGGAATAACATTGGTCAAGAAACTTCAATTACTCTTCTCGGCAATGGAACCGAACACGTTTGCAGTAAAATGTAGATACAATTATATTTTTGAAAGAAAAATTACTTAGGTTGCATACAGAAAGAACTTGTTTTACTCGAAAAACAAAAATATTTTTTTAAATGTTTGTCAAACTAATATTATTCAATGATGTTAGATAATACTATAATACTGAAATTAGCATGATGTAAATATATATGTGGTACCTACTAATTATTATCATTATTATTGTAGTTCTATAAAAAATATATTAATTTGCATATGTTGCGAAATACAGTATTTCTACAAAGCAAATGCTTTGATTATTCAAAGTTGATGTTTAGTATACCCGATGTGTACATAATACAAAAATAGGTTTCTGACCTTTTAGGGCAAAATTGCGCTTAAATACATAGTACTTTAGTGTATACATATGACTTAAAGCAGTTGCTACGTAACTCAAAAACATGTGTATTTTGTATATAATAAATATTGTATCTTTTGTAAGTTATGTATATGTTAATTGTAAAGAAAATGTGATAAATGTATGAAAAATTATTTTTAAATGAATAGTTATTTGCCCATTCATGTCTTGCTAAAACCTCAAGTTCTGTATAGATATGCTCAAGCTAGAAAACAACAAAAAAATTGTGTTTTCAAATTTGTGAGCTGACTGATGACCGACCTAAGTTTTCTGGAAAACCCCTTAAATAACATAAGTAGCCAATTAATATAAATAAATTCCATGGTTTACTATATTATAAAAAAATTTGTTCAGATTAATTTATTAGCTATGTTATTAATATTATTTATTAATTTTTTTGCTTTAAAACAAGCTTGAAAAACACTGAAAAGTTCTCGTATGGTTAAGCCGAAAGTTTTGTGCTAAATTTATTGCCAAACAATTTCTTTGATACTAAAGTATAGTAATGTATTTTTGTACAATATTCATCCTCTCAAATTTATAGGTATATTCTTCATTTTTATATCATTCATTTTACAATAAAATAGAGAAACTTACAATTTTGTTGTTTTTACAAAATTCTAGCAAAATAAATTCAATGTTAATCATTATATTGTATAGATACCTAAATATTTTGTAAACATAATTATTTTAAATAAAACTGTAAGTAATTAAATGATTTGTGATTCAAGATGTAAAAATAGATAAACAATAATTTGGCATTACTAAAAATACTGCACAAACATAATTATATCAAAACTGTAATAAATTGTAATAGTCTAATTATTACGTCGAAAAATAATCTGCTTGGAAATAATCAAGTTTAGTATTAGCTTATTATTACAAAAGACTAAGTTCTCTACGTCTAGTTTTTAGAAAATTCGCAAAAATTACAAAATTTGAATTCTCCCTTTATATATTTTAGCTACAAAAAGACACTAGATAAATATTCTGAATAAAAACTAAATATAAAATACGGCCTCTAAAGAACTCTCATTTCTCTCAATTTTTGTTCAATAAAAACATAATTTTTTTATTATAGCTTAGGCTTCTCTTCCTGTTTAATTGACACAAAAATGGTCCAAAATCAACAGTCTTGTCTACATTGTAATCTGGTGGAGAGATTTAACTAGTAGCTGTTCTTCTCGCATCTATAGTTTATGATGAATTACAGGGTAAAGTTACTGCGAAAATTCTTAATAATTGCCTGCAGAGGTTATTTGTAAGTCAGGTTAAAAGCGAATCAATAATTAAATTTTATCGTTGTTTATAAAATTCAATTTTTTTTATGGTACGGCATTTTTGTTAAAGAAAAACAGTATAAAAAATCTTAATTACAAATTAAATTATTATTATTTGATAGTTTTTATTTTTTAATAAATTGAGGTACTTTGCAATTTCAGTAGTGCTTTCAGTTAAAATAAAGTACTCTATAATACTTTTGCTGAATGCCACTTTATCTATTTTGGAAATTAAAGTGTCACTTGTTTTATTATGTTCAGTCGAGCAAAGCGCACTTTAGAATCTGCAATAAAAAAAATAAATCTTGAATATTTCTTGAATTTATTTCTTTGTATTGTACATTTTTTTTTATTCTTATTGCTATTCTAACAAAATACATTGGTATTTCAAATTGTTTTACTAAACCAAAATTATAACTCGTTAAATTTTCTATCCGGAAAGAAGCTTAAGTTTATAAAATACAGAATTTTTAAAAATAAAAATAAAACTTACAGTTTTTCAAAATTTTTTTAACTTGGTTTAATTCATACCACGAAAACTGTTTTAGACAATAAAGTATTTTGTTTATTTTCTATTGTTTCTCTTACTAATAGTATAATCGGGAAAAAATATATGGTTTCATAGGATAAAGGAATTTTGCAAGAAGTTTTGCAAAAAGTTTACAAGAAGCACAGGAAGGTTAGCATTCATCTGTTCAACACCTTCGTTATCATTGTTGTCTATTGATGCCATTTGAATGGAGTTCGTTTCGCCTTTGGTAAAAAAAACGAGTTTAAAGTGTTTTCTGTTTTTCTTTCTCTCTGTAAAAAATTCGAATGCCTGCTCGGTAGTAGGAGCAGCTATAAACTGCTTAGCTTTCTACCCTCTCTTAACAGATTAAACAAAGGATTTAATCAATAATCCAAAATTTGCATTAAATTATAAATAACTGTTGATATGAGTCACTACAACTTTATAATTTTTAATACTTTTCTGATAAATTTGGCGATCTTCCAGTCTTCGTTTGATGTAGAGAACTTAGAGAAAACTAAATTGCATTTCCCAGTTATTTCCACACGAAGAGATGTAATAGTAGACTATTACAACAAAATTGTAGATAGATTTAATTTTAATATCATTGTCTGAAAAAACTAAAAATTTTTGAATAATAAAACAGAGTAAAATAAATTTGTTTATTTGAATCATTATTTGGTTTCCAATTTCGATTCCGTTTTTAGTTTCCAAATCCGATGTCTTTTAAAATTCAACAGAAATCTATCGAGGATAGAAAATGCAACTTAAACCACCAAATAAATTACATTTCCCTGGTAAGTTGGATTTGTCAAATAATATAAAAGTCTAATTTCACTCTAAGAAGAAGAATTCTCAAACAAGTAAACTTTCAAAAGTAGATACTTTCTTTAGATTAGATAACCAATGCTTGTCACGAAACTATGTCAGCAGTATCTTCTTTGCATGGGATACTAACACAGATGGTAATAAAGAAGCCATGGATCACGTAATATTATTGCAATGTATGCGGATTTTGAAGTTATCCCGAAGGTACTCTTTGTTCCCAAGTGCACACTGAAAAGCGATAACCATGTTTAGTCTGCAATAATACTACTCCTGTGATCTGATAAGCAAACCTAATAATCTGCAGTTATTGTAATGAAGTGATCCATGTTTTTATTGTAGAAATTTGGTTAGCAAAAAATCTTTTTATAGATTACCAAACTAAATTACACAAATTCAGGTTATTTTACTAGAATATTCTACTTTATAAATTTAATCAAAAACGTAGGTAAGTATACTAAATTACAAAATTGATACCAAAATTGGTTAAAACTGTGGTACAAAACTTGTATTTTTTAAAATCGTCAGATTTATGTAATAATAAAGCACACAAGAGAAATTATTTCCTACTCGAACAAGAAGGCTTTATTTGCTGTTAAAATCTCTTTTCTGCTTTTACATATTTTGTTTTTATTTTGTTTTTATTTTATGTTTATTTTTTGTAGTAAATAATAATAATCCTAAAAACAGTTAAAACCTTAAGAGCATTTTTTGTTATTTTTTTTTTATAATAATCTTGACAAACTTCAAGCATATTAACATGGTATGTTTACATACGAAATTTTGATGATTTAATTTCGGATTATGTTTTGTGCTTATATTTTTCTTATTTAACAAAGTGATTTTATACAGTAACTGTAAATACTGTGTAACACAATACACGAAGAAAATTTTTTATAGAATTTTAAAAGCAAATATTTGATTTTTGGTAAATAAATAAAATTAATTAGCTATGCAAATAAAAAGTTTGTTGTTAAATATATCTTAAATTGTATATATTTTTTATATTTTAATTTTTAGTCTCCAAGAAATAATCATTTTAAAATTTGTTTTTATTTGTCGTTGTATATATAGGTATTTAATGAAGCTGATTGTGAAAGCATTCTGTAAACTTTTCAAGATATGTAACAATTTTATTTTATTTCTTTCTACTTTTTTATAAAATACTCGTAGATCCTAGATATTTTTATTATTTAAAAAAAATTTTTATTTGCTAAATTCCCGACCAAAAGACGAAGAAGATGAAGATATTTTTCTGCAAACATTGTGAAAATATTATTTTATTTTAGGTTTCTTGTTCCACATCAACCTACTAATTTATACGAATATCAAAAACAACACAGGATAAAACCTAAGATGATTTCGCATTAGAAAACTCTAAGGAAAATCAATATAATAAATTCTTCTCAACACAAAGTTTATTGCACTTCTTGAGCTTTAAAGTCTTCACAAGCCATTACATGGATATTTAGAAATGGAAATTACAATCATCCAAAACCTCAAAAAATACAACAACTAACTTTATAAATAATTACGCAAGCTAGAAAGTAAATATTTATTAATAAAATTAAAGATATTGAGTTCCTGGAAAAAATTGTTAAAACAATTTTTTATCGACTTTATTTTACAAATTAGAAAAATATCTAATAGAATATAAGTGCAAAGCACACGATAGGCTTTTTATATTTTTCTTACATCATTAAATACTTCACAATTCTTGACCTATACTCTGTTTACAATATAAAGTCAAAAGCCAAACTTTTATAAATTACATCAATTACAAAAACATTTACTTAGGACTTAAATCAAGTTTTTTAAAGATTTTTACAACAAATTGTATTTACTTAGTGCAGGAATTACTAAAAGGAATTTTGTCACGTTTCGAATGGACTTCAAAAGCTAGTTTCACATGAGCTCAAGTTGAATGGCGTCTATTTGAAATCACGTATCTACATTGGATAAACCTTAATAAATTATGGCATTTTTATGTCACGTATTCGCGTATATAAATATTTATAATTCGTATATAAAATCGATTAAAATCGAAAAGATAAAATTTACTTAAAATCTAAAGCTGCACATTGCAAATGCTCTTAATTACGAAAACAAAAACTATATTATAATGTAAGTCGACAAAATTTTTGCGCACATTTGAATATATAAAAATTGTTGATATTTTGCACGATTGAGTACATAATTATTATATGAGTAAACTTTTATACCCAAATAGTAGATATTGCAAGTTTTTTCTACGTAGCGATCTGCGAGGCAGTTACGCATTGCACACTCTCTACATTACTTGCAAACTCTTATTTCTACTTAGTATAATATTAGATAATATATTACACATATTATAAATTTACTACTGGTTATGTAATTAATCTGAAATATTGTAGATAATAACCAGTTTCTTTGGACTTGAGTAGGAGGTCAAAAAGATAAACTATATAGCGTTTTAATCAAGTTTACCGCTAATTTTATTATTATTCATACTAGCTATTGTGTATTATGTTAAAGACATTTCTTTAAGTGCGTTCTACACTTTCAATTAATATTACATACCGACTCAAGTCTTTGTTATAATTTGTCTTTGTAACTTTAAGAAATGTTTTAGTTTGCTACCTTTCTAGTTTAATCTGTACAGGAAACTTCGATTTCGAGATTCAGCACACACAAGTTGATTGTGGTTTGCAGTTATTATCAAAAGTTATGACAATATGCTAATTGTTAATGCACTTTATTAACTATGTTATCTCTACATCTCTTCACGTTTTGGCTTATCATAAATAATATTTTGTTTACTACATTATTTATTAATTATATAGTTAATAATATATTATTTATTATTAACAAAATTAAGAACTATTGCCCACGACTCTTAATTTTAAGAATTCAGTTGAGTTTATAACTGTTGAGCTTTTATTATTAAATTAAATCAAGTGAAAGCAACGCAACGTTGGGAGTAAAAAATCATAGTGAAGAAATATTTGAATAAGAAACAATATTTAGACATTTATATCAGAGTTTAAATGTTTAAAAAAATAACCCTTTGAATCCGAACTAAAGAAGAAAGTTGAAACAGTAGTAATTTAACAAACATTTGAACGGTGGATTTGAAATCTTTGATAGCTCTCATAACATTAAAGATTTTATTTCTTTTAAAATCTTGTAAAATTAAGGTAAGTGGACTTTATACTTTTTGTGTTTTGGCAGCATTTTATTTATATTTCTTAATACACTTACTCATCTGGAGAAAATAAGATCTTCGGCGATCAATTAATGTAACTGTATATCTGGCATAAAATAAGAGATTTGTTTTTATTGAGATTTTCTAAACAATTGTTTGCACATTTATTTGTAAATAATACATAAGAACAGCAAGGTTTTATGAAAATTGTAAATTTTTATGAAAATTTTCTTTTAGAAAAAAAAAATAGTTAATCTAGAAAAAAACAAAGACAAATTGAGCTTCGGTGCCATATACTTACTTTAATTCGTTCAATTCGTTTTTAAATAATTGTAAGCTGTTGTTATCTGTTTAATCCAATCACCGGTACAATTAAGTCACAGACAACGATAATTGACTAATATCTAACTCCGATACAAACCCATAGAATGTGAACTAATATAACAAATTATTTTACAAAATATGATCAACGAGAAAAATTAAAATATATTGCAATGGTTTTTTTTAACAAAAAGCTATGTTCCCAAGCATTCCTAAGTGCTCCAAGCTTGCTCTTAAGTGCGGAAGATAAGATTGTCGTATCTCAGGGTGGGTTCTCAAAATAAAATTCTAATCCAAAAAAATAAACGTTCTGGGTGCCAATTAAAAGATGCAATTGTTAAATCGCTTGTCCAAAATTAAACTAATATCAAATCAAAATTAAAATTTCAATGCTTCTCAAAATTTAAACCAAAAAAATATCTTGTCAAAAATAAAAAAATTCTTCAAAATATTCACTTGCATATGATAATCAAAAATAATTATTTTTAATATTCCAAATCCAAATTAAATTCAATGTAAAATAAATGTAAAATTTTATTATTTCTTAAATGGGAACGAAATTTCGATTTTTGTTCCTACGAATGTAGGAACATTCGTTGCTACGAATGTAATTTATATTTTCCAATTTTAAATAATTCAAATTCAATTTTTAATTTCAATTGCTTTTCTTCTAATGTAACAACCAAATTAATTTGCTACCGCTCAATATAGCCACTCATGAAAAAAATTCAACATCCAAATATCAAAATTCCAAATAATACGCAATCATGCAAACGCACAAAATTCACTTTATTAAATCAAAAATTATAACTCACAACTTCAAATCAATTAAAACAAAAAAAATCTCAATAGTTAACAAGCCAAAAATCGCACCGCCTACTCTTGTAGCGACTCGTGGCAAAAAGCCTCTAATTTCCTGTCATTTGCTCCCACCTCTCCAATTTACAATGTTACAATTTAAACTTCATAAAATCAAATTTTCTATCAAAATGTACCACTGGTGGTGGGTGCGAATCACTTTGAAACACCACAATATATAAAAAGTCATAACTAATATAAATGTAAAGAAAACAAACCATTATAATAAAAAGAAAAGAAAAAAGAAGAACTGAGGAGTACAATAAAAATTAAACTACTAAAAGAAGTCTATCAATGAAAACTAAAGCACTATATTCAGAAAAAGTATATAGCATCCACTTGGAAATTTTAATTTTTTAAGTTTCAAGTTCTTGTCAAAGGCAAATGGCAAAAAAATATTATAATAAAAACATTGAAGAAAAATAATGTAACTAGAATTTTGTGCATCAGGAGTTTGATAAACGATTGTAGTCAAGGATACTTCAACATCGTGCATCCAATCCACTTACCATAAGTGGCTTTATGTGAAGCATTTGAAATATTTAAGTGAAATGACATATTTTCAGTAATACATTGAAAGGAAAGCTACCGTCGTTTAAACTGAGTACTCGAAATCAGAAGAAAAAGTTTAGTTGCATAAAAGGAAGACATTAAAATAATAATTACGGTTTATAAACCTAATATTAGTACTTGAAAGTTTGCATTCACCATACAACGGAAAGTGTTCTATTATCAAGTTATAAAATTAATCTTAGTTTATACTAAAATTTAAACACCCAAAGCAATATTAAGTTAATCCATGAAATTAGCATGTCGTCATTGAATTGAAACTTGAAGGATTATCCATAATTCATTTTTTGTTTCATATTCGCTTCATCTAATTCTGCTGCTTTTAACTTCGCCAACTACACGAGTTTAACTTTTGTAATATTTGAACACCGAAACAAACTTTTTCAAGATTGACGCAAATATAAAATGGAAACAAAACATTTGTCAAGCAAAAGTTTTATATGGAAATAAAATTTAAAAATAACCTTTGAATATAACGCTGCTTTTATACTTTGATAGCAATTTTAGGTTAATTAGTTAGTAAAATAACAAAAACTTAATAAGTAAAACGTGCCTGGTAATTTAAAAACTAAAATTTCTAATTTTAATTTAATCTCGTGCATCCGAGTTAACAATAATAGCTAAATCTTCAGTAATTACGAAAACGTAAACTGAAAACGTAATTACATTAGTGGTCTTAGAATTTTCAGGTAAGTTTAAAACAACATTTAAATTACGTTTACATAATTAGGTAGTATTTTAAGGTACCTATAGTGATATTTTTGTGGCTTAATTATAATTATGATTTAACTGAACAAAGGTCTGATAAAACAATGATGAAATTGTAACACCGTACTCAATTTTCTCACGCTCTCTCAAGGGAGCATTTACTGAAAGCAACAAATTAATATTGGTATAGGCATAAATATTTTATAGCAACAAAACATTATCTTACATTTTAATCTAGGTTATTGTTGGTATGTTGAATATTATATATTTTTAACCCGCAGATATTTCAAGTGGGGAAGTCGTATAAAATATTCAATAGCAGTAATTAATAATTCTGCCACTTCTGGTGAATTATGATAAATAAGATATTTTTGATATTGTTGAATTAATGGACTTTGATAATTTGTCGGAACATTTAAGTCACTTTTGCTTTTTATTTTGATCTGCGAAAATGCGGATGTAAGAGAACTACAGATTTTATTTGATTAATTTATAATGCTGATCTTATTTTTAGTAATAAAACCCTTCTTGGTGCGTTCAGGATTGAAAAAGGACTTACGGTTTGAAATTCTCTTAGAAGCCAGAATAAATCGAAATGTACAACTAGGCAAATTGATTTCTATCGATTTGTCATTTTTCAAATTTGTAAAATATAGTTACTTATTTAACAGCATTTATGCGAAACGTTCAGCTGTCCATTTCAAAGTCATCCAGACATGCAAAGATTTTCTGCTGAGTTTACTTTTTTTCACAAAGAATTTCAAGCTTCCAACTTTGGGTTTCAATTTAATTCAAATGTTTCTTTATCAGTATTTCTTGTTCACTTATGAACATTCAGTCTCTTTCTCTTCATTTTTTATATAGAATAAGGACTCAGATCCTACTATTTTTAATTTAAATAGATCCTTCTTGTAGTAGTTTCTTAAGAGGAAGAAGTAAGATGAGGAGTAATAAAGCTGCAAAGACTTTGATGCCGTCAACTTAGGTTTGATATTTTCTTCAGAAAATTTATATGTCTTAAAAGACTACTATGTTCAAGTTAAATACCCTAGAAAACTGGCACTGCGTTCTCCGTGGATCGTTAGCTGTAAGACTCTTCCTACGCCATGGTCAACTAGGGAGTTAACTTGTTAGTAGTTATAGGCAGAATAATTAGATTTATGGATGGTCTAACAATGTAGCAGCAAGACAAACCCGCCCCCCTCCAATTTAGACGCGCAGCAGAAAGCATTGTGACAAGCAAAAGGGTCAGCAGTTCCATTTAGCAAAATAAACCAATTCGACCAAGCTAACTGATTATTTAATCAGTTATTTTATTATTACTAATAAATTAGTAAAAATTATTAATATAGGTAGGTTGTTATTTAATCCCTTCAAAGGTAAACGATTGGAAAAACTAATTTCTAATTTCTAAACCAAAAATCACATTTACCATGCTAGCTGCTAATCAATTTTAAAACCAATACGAGGGCAGTTTTTCAATAAACTACACGGTTTCATTCTAGCTCCAATAGGATGAGGAGTGGAATTCTACCGTTGAACCAAGAAGAACAGAACAAAGATTACACTGGTGACCAAGATTATATTTGTTTAGATCTAAAACGACTGATAAGTAACTTGGTAATGGTTATGCAAATTACTGAGAAACGATGCAATAATTATACGAGGTTGGTTTAAAAAAAATAATGATTTCATAAATATAACGTTGCTGCAAATTTTTAAACAAATATTACAAAAGTTCAGAAGAAGACTCAAGAAGAAAAGTGACAGTGAATCTAATTAATTTTTTAGTTTCTTTCTGGTATAAAGTGCTTTCTGCCAAATCCAAACGCCAAGCAACCTATCAGCTGAACAATTTTTGAAGATTACCTGATTTGATACTTGTCAGAAGAGAGAAGCAGATTTAAAAGATAAGCTGGTAGGTTAACAGATCCTGACAGCAGCGGATTGCGGATTTTGCGAGTGAACTTTGATTGGTGAATTTTTAATATTTCAAATTTATTATCAAATATAGAACTTCTTCGTAATTTGCTACAGTCAGGATCTACCCTAAGTTATTATAACATTCATTTAACAAATGTAAACTACCAATTTACCTATAATACACGGTCCACTATTGTTTTTCTCCACTCCTCAAGTATTTGTGGAGAGTTTACGCTAAATAAAATTAATTTTTCAAAACAGGTTACTAGTCTAAATTTGTTGGATCGTTTAATTTACTAATAGTCAAAGCGTGAGTAAGTTTTGCAGATCATATTGGTAAAAGACTATTGGTATCAGAGTCATCTAAAAAAATATAGATGTATTTTTTATTCAGCTCACATTTTTACTAAACCAGGATTAAAATCATCAAAAATAGGTATATAACAGAACTTGCTGAAAAATTCTAGTGACCATTCTGGAGTAATCTCCAAGTTGAGTTAATGTTCTTTATTAACAGTTTTTATTAATCATTGAATTAACATTAATTACATCAAAATTCTATAAAAATAATATACAAAGAACTTTAACAACAAAAATTATTAACTTTCGTGCCCAGAAATAATCTCATTAAGTTGTTGTGATAGATCGCATATAATTTCAGTGACCAGGTTTGGGTGTGATCGTATCATTGTTTCCCATCCAGTAGTCTTAGTTACATCCGCGACATGAGATCCAATGAATCCTATAGCTGCAGCTTTGAATTGATCTAAACCACACATATCCACCAGTACTAAAACTTCAGCGGCATTTTCAATTGAAATATTTTTCCATAAAGCTTTTCCGCAAAGCACTTTTAATCTTTCCAATCCATATTTATTAGCTGCTGGTAATAAATCATTTGCCATGTTTTCCAAGTTAACTACTTTTCCTGTATAGATGAATCGTAACAGTTCTTCAAATACATCCCCTTTGATATAGCTTACATCAACCCGATTGTTGTTATGCAACCCCATGTTATTCTCAAACATTGCCCTAAAAACTGGACTTCGAGCTGCTAAAATTACTTTGTGAGCTGCCAAATCTTTATCCGAAGCACAAAGTGTAACGTCACTAAATTTTCGATTTTCGTATATAAAATCTAAGTTATCGTGCAGAGAACATCTCGGAATAGATAGTATCTTAGATATGTTTTGAACGTTGATGTCACATATTATCATAATAGCGTCCATTTGCAAATAACCATTTGCAGGATCTAAAATATTAATTTTCTCTTCTGTCTCAAAGCAAAACGTATAAATTCCAGTTATAAATTGAAGAGGTTTACTACACTGTATGGTTTTGTTAGGTATTGCAGATAATATTTTAAACTTACAATTAGTTTGCAGTTTATTTACATCATCCGAAACTAAAGCGAGTTCAATGGAACATGATGTTGTATGCCCATATGGTTCATGTGAGATTGCATTTTCGTGCTTTTCTAACCTCAAACGCCATTTTATTTCATTATTTGTCTCATTGGAAAACATAGGTGATTGATAAATTTCAAAGTCTAATTGGAAAGTACTTATAATCCAAGTATAGCTAAAATTAATTACCTTTGTTATAGTTATAAGTTCAAGAGTTTCATCAACATCATCGTCAGGTCGTGATGCACTATAATTAGTCATCATTATACAAATATTATTTTCTGTCTTCGCTATACTAAATAAATTTTATTTTTTAAGTTATCTAGTTTATTATTATGTATCCTGCATAAAATAGATTCTTTTGAATTCTTGCAATTGCACTTTAGAGACTGGCATTATTCTACCTTGATCACAGACTTTCCGCATGCGTAGTTGCTTATATTTAAAAAAATTTTATTTTTATTTTATATCTGTAGGATTTCACATCTAACAATGTGATTTTTAATAAATTATTACACAATTTCTATTTAAGTGTTGTAATATTTTCTATAGGTACCAAATTATCTAATCTAACCATTTTTATAGTTTGGTATTAAAGATTAATTCAAAATATACATGTATTTTAATACGTGGTTTTAATTATTATAATAAAACATGCGATAAATAATCAATATTAAACCACCTATCAACCTAATCGTGAAACTTAAAAACAAATAAAAATTGTCTACTTTAACAACACTTATTCTAATAAAATTTATTCTCGAGTCTTCTTTTACAATTTCATCGGCAGATCTATAAAATAAAATAAATGCGTTCGAATCGTGGCAAAATATGCTATCAAGAAAGTTCAATATGAAACTTTGCTTACTTGGCATAAAAAATATTCTGTAAACATTAGATCACTATTTTAAAAATCGATCTAGCACCAAAGTTTTATTTCTTTGAACTTGGCAATTTCATATAAATATTTATCATAAGATTAAATTACTTCCATGTTAAATTAAAATTACAATTCAAAATAAAGTCATAACTTTACGTATAAGAACAAAAACTATTTAATTGGATGATTATAGTTTGTTACACCAATTAAGTAGATAAATTTTATTTTTACAAAAGTTCAAATAATTTTATTTTTAGATTTATCTAATGAGAATCCGAAATTCGAAACATAATGTTAACACGGTGTAACAAACTATCATCATTTAATTAACAATAGTTATGACAAAATTTTTAATTTAACATGAAAACAAATTAATTTTATAAATATTATCACATGTTAATAAAATTAATCATATTTCATACAAATAAAGATCTTGAAAGTGAAAAGTTGTTATTTTCTCATGCAGAGTGAAAGGTTTAAAATATTAAATAAAATTAATAATCGAATTCTTGTTATTTATAACCTAAAATTATTTAATTATGTTTGGTAAATAAAAGTGGTTGACACCATTGAGTTAATTCACTAAAAATAATAAAAGTCCAATAGAGTCCAGCTTTATTTATGTAAAACATTGCATTTTTGTAGAAAAGTATGTAGTATTTCCCTTACACACGTAAATTTTGACTATGTACACACATAATCTTAAAGTTTATTTATTTTTTAATTCGTTTGCATTTTTTATCATAAAACACCTTATTACAAGTTCCACTAAATTATTTAAAATTTAAACTCTTATGTTGTTAAATAAGCAAGTTATTATTATACTAATTTATAATTTTTTAGTTCAATAAGTTCAAATTCTGAAATAAAATTTATTAATTAATTCTACAGAAAACAAAATAATTGTATTTTATTTGAAAAAAATAACTTCAATTTTAAATTATAATTTCATATAAATATAATATTTAAATATATTAATTGGAATGTAAACAAAATTTTTTCCTCGCTTATTCTTAATAAATTAGACGAATATTGGGTGTAAAGGGGAAGCAAATCAAACAAATTAACTACTTGCCAACGTTTAATCCATCCTCAGGGCTAAAATATAAAAACAGAGGTGCTACAATGTTTTAAAAATAAGAGTGTCCAGGAAGACGCTAACATACCTACAGTTGGTGATGGTAAACGCTTGAAAATGCAGTGTGTTGTCGGGAATTGACATGGATACACAAAAACAGTTACTTCAACGATCGTCGTCAAAAAGAATAAATATCTAACAAAATTGCCAAATAAAACGTGTAAAAATAAAATTAGAAAACGCAATTGTAGTCAAAAATCTTTCTCATAATAAAATAAAACGCGCGCAATGTATAAGTACTATCTCTTCTGCAAGATAACCGATAGAGACAGTTACATTCACGTCCAATAAAATACACCCTTTACACCCAATATTCGTCTAATTTATTATAAATATATTAATTGTTAACTTGTTCAATTTTAAACTTATTTGATATAAATATAATAATATTGTATTTATCCAGAAATTAATTTATTAATTAATTATTTAATTTGTGCAAATAAAACTGCAAGTTTTAACTGCAAAACAGAAAGTTCTGCATAAACCAACATTTTTATGCTGCGTTTTACGTGCATATTTATATGCGTGAGCCACGGCGTTGGCGTTTGATATAAACCAACCTTTACAAGCATATATCTGAAGCCAGCTTAGATAGCTAGCTAATTTGTTTCTTCGTCGACATCGGTTTTGAAAAATGCCATCCTAAATTTAGAAAAAATCAATCGACGGGCATCAATTTCTTATTTTCATTCATCTTTTTTAATTAAAATATGTAAATTTAATATTAGCTGCTGAAAATAAAATTTATATGAAATACTCGTATTACCAATACAAAAATCCCAAATTAATTAAAGCTCTGCTAGTTTTAAGGGGCTACTTTCGATCTTCGGGCGATGACGAAGGTCGAATAGAGGTGTCTACGTGGCTAAAGAAAACGGAATGCTCATAGTGCTAACTAGTTAGTTATCAACCTCTCTAAAAAGTTTTTCTAAAGCACTTTGTAAGACGACGATAATTAAAAGAGCTTGATACTGTTTGCTCTGAATCGACAATCTGCAATAACTGATTTTTAGTTTTCCAACGCCAGTTATTTCATGTCGAAATTTCAGCAACGAAATGTTAATTCATTTTTTAATTCTCTGAAATGAAGACATTGTTTTTAAAAGTATAAAATTTTACTTAAGAATACTACATTATTTTATGATTAATAATAAGTGTCAAAAGTTCATGAGTTTTTCTTTCAATTTTACGAAAAACTATTCATAATTTTGATGACACCGAGTGCCAGTGACAAATACTGCTGTTTTATTGTGACGGACACACGGTGGGTTAGAAATAAATTCTGACTTGACAAAACTAGGATTTTCATATAATGTCAAAATGAACCAAACCATGTTTTTTGTTCTATTAATGTTACCTCAACTATGTACTATAGTTAGGTTGGAAAGGCGTAAACGTTCCTGTAGCAAATACAAAGTTTTATTGTAAATTTTGTGCTTTCTTTATTTTTATTTAATACGCCAAAAATTTCAGTTCAAAATGTAAAGTACAAGCAATGATATTAATTTTGTTTGATTAGAATTCATTTCTAGTCCACTGTGGGGTTTTATTTCAAAATAACAACATGACTTTAGATATTCCACTGTGTACACAGTTTTAAAAATGTTGAAATGTTTTTCTGAGGAAAATCAAAGTTGCGTTTTCTGTAATAGAAATTTAAACATTCCGTATGCATCTCTCTCCATCTAGTACTAAGTAAGGCAGTTTATCGATTCCCTTTATAGTTTAACCAGTTAGGTTTCTATTATTTTTACCTTCCCGATTTTGTAATAAAGCAATTTTTAAGAAAAATGTATTTTTATATAGTAGGTACTGATATACAATTTTTCAAGAATCAAATTTTTAGTAACTACAGTCACCATAGCAGAAAATTTTGACTGTTTTCATAACAATATACTAGTGTATATTCTTCTATAACTACCAAATAATTTCTTAATTTAATTTTTTAAGACGCTCTACCTCACCTAGCTCACATGTAAAGACGCCCATGAGTTAGTTTTATTTACTTTCTTTTCGTCTATGTTAGCCGAATAACTGCTGACACTAAGGTACCCAGTACCAATCCGAGGAGAGTCTAAACATTCTTATGATCGTATCCGTGCTTCGGAGGGCACGTAAAGCCGGCGGTCCTTCTGAGTTGATGATTTCCACCATTGACTATTAAAAACAGGATTACAGGCATTCCTCAATACGGGCGATTGTAAGTTCCCCCAGTCGGTTTTGGGTCACTATTTTTCTATATGTAAGTTCCACCGATCGGTCAATTAAGTCGAGATGGTCAAGGTTATTATTAATCTTTTAAACCTTTTTAGGTTTTCATTATGTTGTGGGAATTGAGCTTCATTAAAGTTATACAAAAAATTAATTCTAGATATGCTACTTATATTGTAGTCTATGTAAAATATAGATTTCGTGGAATGGAAATTATTCTGGTCTGTTCTAGTCTAGCAAATAAATCACATTTTATTTTGATTTTATAGATACAGGGTGTCTCAAAGGTAGATTCGTAATCTTGTTTTGACGCCATTCGATCAGTTAATACTTGTAAATCTCAGAGACAAGTTAAATACAACTCTAAATTTTCTTATTTATAATATTTAATAGTCGATGAGGGGTGTCGTTTTTTAAAAACCAAGACACAAAATACATAACGTGACTGTTTCCTAAAGTTAGTATAAATTTGTCATCTACACGATTTACAGTTTCAAATAAAATTTGCCACTGTAGATTTTGAACTAGCAATAAATGCTAGCTTAAAATACGTTTGGGAAAATATTAAATTAATTAGCTGTAAATTTCATTTAGGCCGCAGTCTTGGTATATTAAGAAATTTGGATTATTTGAAGAATATAAAGATTCTTCCTCGCTGATTGACATTTGGCTGCGTTATAGTTTTGCTTTAAATATTTAAGTCCGAATAAAGTGGATGCAGTCTACAGCAAAGACTATCAGACACTACAAATATAAACTAATAGAGAGAATCACGAATACTATAGTGGTTTTTAACGAAAGAGGAAATATTATAAATAATACTGTACATCTTTTAAAACGGTCACGATGTGTATTGAAAATGAAGGTGGTCATTTTGAACACTTACTTAAATAATGTACTAGTTTAACCTTAATAATAAAATAAATTTTTAATAAAAATAAAAATTTTGTGAATTGATTTTTTTGTTTTATAGCTGTCTTGTTTAGTATTTTCTAATTTTATATAGAAGAGAATGACTTTTCAAAATTTTTTACTAGACAGGAAGTTGTAGTTCGTTAAATTTCCTATCCGGAATGGGGCGTCAGAATTTTTCTAAAATGTTTTGTTTAAAAGATACAGGGTTTAAAAAAAACAAAATAAAAAAAGCTCAAATTTTTCAACATTTTTTTACCTAATTATATTTTACTACGACACTATTGACTTAAAAATTCATTTCTTACGTAATTTTTTTATTTTCTTACCTTCTTTTATTCATAACTCGAAAGCCGTTGATTTTAGACAAAAAAGGTTTGAATCTAGTTTATAGCCGTCGATTTTAGAAAAAAAATATTTGAATCTAGTTTGTATATTACTTCATGCTCTTTAAAAAAGCACTGATTCATTTTTACTAAAGAGTCAATATTTTCTGAGCAATAGCTACGTAAAAGTTGAAATTAAAAAAATGCTTTAAAGGGACCTAACTCTCGAAGGCTTGAATTTAAAAAAAAAATTTGTTAAAAATGTTTCTTAGAAAATGGTCCTCTATGACCACCTAAGTTATGTAAAGGGTATCCGGAACCACCCTGTATACGTTTATGGCAAAACTGAAAGAAGTACAAGCAGAAACGTATATCAAACTTAAAGCATTCATACTAAAACTAAAAATAAATAATTGTGATACTGCAAGGAAACGTAACCGGTTGGAGCGTTTACTTCAATAAATTATATTCTACCAAAGAGATGAGCAGATTTGAGTCTGTACAACATATTTCTAACCGCTTCTGTGAGATAAATGTGAACAAATCTTAACTGAATGAAGGGGGGGGGTTAACTAAACTTTCTTTTAAATTTAATATTAGATTAAAATTTTATCTACATATATACTGTGGTGTTTCAGAGAGATGTGGACCCACCCTGTACATTTTAGAAAAATATTTGTATTGCGAGTTAAGTTGCAACTTTGTAAAATTTGCTAGGTGGGAACTAAAAACAGGTTCATTTGCGAATGAGAGTTTGCAATATTGCCATAATTATTATAAGCGGCTTTGGGGAGTCTTAATCCTGTAATACTTTGGTACCATCGGTCGAACTTACATGTTGACCATCGGAGGCTTAGCGAAAAAAGAGATTAAAAACTGACCATCGGTGGAACTTACCACCGTCCCCCAATACCGCCTAAGCAACCGCGGGGTTCAAATCGTGAAACCTTTTTTGATAGAAAAGCTAATAAAGAACATACGTATCTACTAATACTCCAATTATAACAATAATATAATAATATCCAATAATATCCAATTCTACTAATTACTCCACTATTATAAATATTTTAAATAATAGTATTAATTTTAGTAAATAATATCATTTCTTTATTGTAAAGTATTTCATTTCACAGTAATTATTTTAATTACTTTTATTATTTAAGTTTTACTTACTTAAATTTAAATATAAATTCTGCCTTCGTTTCTGCTTTTATAGCATTGCAAAACTTTTTAATTTATATTTCATTTTAATAAATTTAATGAAATGCTTTTTAATTATTATAATTACTCTTTTGTATTATTTTAGAAATGTATTTACTAGATTTACGTACAATTATTTTATTGGGTTTTTATTTCAAACTTCTCATATTTTCTTAATTATTAATTGAGTTAAAATACCACTGATTCATATTTTACATACTTATAAATTTATTTATCTATTGCGATTACGTAATTGCTTACCTCTACGCGCATTTTAGTTAAAGCCATTTTCACGCACTAGTACAAAAAGTTACTTAAATTTAATACAAGTGATTATTGACATTACTTGTCAAATGTAAACCAATAAAAATATAAATATTTGATTATTTAAATAGTTTGATCAGATTATTTTATTAATTAAATGTATTGTGGGAAACGACAATCCAAATAAATATCAACGATTTTAAAAAATGTAAGGTAGAAGATAAAATTTTGTATACTGCATGCGTAGAAACGTGTTATTATGGTACTTACATGTTTTAGGCAAGTATCAAGTGCATTCCATAATAACTTACTTTCTATACTGATCGCATAAACTACTATTATAATAATTATTTAATTCTAAGATAAGCTTTACTTTTATCTATTTAGTAGAGAATACATACTTCAAAGAAAACATAATATTTAAAAAACGCTAAAATGACAATAATTCACATTTAACAAAGTTGAACTTAGAATAAACAAGAAAATAGAATTATGAAAAAACTACGCTAATAAGTACTTAACAGTTAAAAATTTTATTTTTTTAAAATTTTTTTAGGTTTAATTATTATAACATCACATACTACTTAATACCACAAAAATACTTAAAAAATTCTAAAACTTTTTTAAGTTATTTTCTATTTAGAAGTTAAGTCTGTTTTTCTAACTCTTTTATAGTATTATAAAATATTATAATAAGTTTACTATGTAAAACACGCGTTTAGCCATACGACTCTAAAAAGTTTTAATTTTACATATTAATCCCAGAATATTAAAGTACGTAAATTTTACGTGTAGTATTCAAAAATTGTAACATAACTTCAGGTAGAAAGGGTTAATCATGGTACTATTAATAGTACCATAGGGTTACTCCCCTTAAGCGCCTAGGACATAGGCCTAGGAATGCTACACGATGCTTGTTTTCAGCGCTAACCAATGATAAAGCCGCATCGTGCGAGTACTACCGAAATGCCGAGTTTCAGTCGAGTTTGAATTGAAATGATGTAAACAAATAAGTTTATTAGGTTAAATAACCTAATTTATTTTAATATTAAAAATAATAAAATATTTTTATTATATTGATTATTATTATTATTGCTTCTTATTATTTTCTTTGTTTTATAATTTTTTTGAAATTGTTGTTTTTTGATTAACCATATTTGAAAGAGATTATCATTTTAAATTGGTAGTTCGATTTGTGTATAATTGCAATTATATTGTTTTGTGTATTTTGCACAAAAATATGCTAACAGCTAATATTCTACGTTAAATTTCTATTAAAAGGGCGTTCATTTTTACAAACTTGAGACTGTCACTGTTACTGCGTGCGCATTGAAGCTTGAAACCATACTTGCAAACTATCATGCCCAAAACCCGTGTGAAGCCAACCATGACAGGAGCCATCATGCTAGGTACCATGCACAGAAACAAGCAAGAAAACCATCAGCAAAACAAGCATCGTGTAAGGCGAGCTTAAATAAGCAAATATTTTTCTATATTTATCACTTTATGTTACAATTTGTAAGTGCTCAATGACAAACCTGGACCTTGCGGCGAACTAATAAACCTGTGAGAAAGAACCTATTGCAGAATTAGCTTTACATCAAAGAAACGGATGACAACAACAAATTTGTTTTGCCTATGAAAACCTCTATGTGGTAAGCACCAAGTAAAAAATTGAACAAATTGTAATGATGGCTAGTTATAAAATAAAACAACCTGTACTGTTTGTTTTTTTTATATGAATCCGTTAAGTCATTCCTTATTCGATCCTTTTATTTATTCGCCCTTAACTTGTGATTTCCAATGCATATGTGCAAATTTAACGTGCGTTAGTAATATTTAATAAATTAGTAATAAGCATGAAAAATTATAAATAGAAAATAACTTAAAAAAATTAATTTTATTTTATGAAAAATTATGTTTATAGTTCAAGGATTAAAATCTCGTTAATCTATTCAAGACCGGCACCAATTAAACATTTTGAAATAGCCTATAATAATAATAATAATAATATAATACCTCAAGCTTCCAAATTGATAAAGACAAAGACTAAATATTATATTGCTTTATAAATTTTAAATATAAAATATGCATTTTTAAATATACAAAACTTTCCATCGTTTTATACTTCCTTCTCCTGACAAGAACAATATAACACTATAATTAAAATTTAAAAATTGAAAAATGTATGTTAAAATCTAATTTTAATCAGTGTGTATCAAAATTTTGACAAAGATTTGAAAGTCAACATCATCAAAATCGTTTGGTTATATCCTATATCTAATGGTGTACAGCGTTGTACTCATGTTATAGGCAACCCATCATTGACTAAACAGTTCAAAGTTGTATATGTAAGTCGGCGTTGAAAGCTTAATTTTAACATTATTATGTTAGATATCTACTATAATCTTTGCTATAATATAAAGATATCTTTTCAAGAAGTTAATACCTTACACCAGCGGTTCCCAATTAGTTTTGGACACGGAACCCTTGGGCGATGTAAAAAAATTTGGCAGAACCCCAAGCCGATTTTTTTACTGCATACAAAGTTGTGTATGCACACTAACCCCCTCCCCCTCCCCCGTGACTAAGTAAATACAAGTATTAAAATTATTTATTATAGAATTATAAATTATTACAATTGTTATTAGTGAGAAGTATGACATTTTGTTTCCTGCTGAAAAATTATTTTAATATTTGGTTTGATTTCTGAAAGCTAGATTTTCATATTAGGAACTGCGTCAAGTCGATTTCGATTCTTTGTTTTTATTCCTGAATATAATGAGAATCCAGTCTCACACTTGTATGTGCTTGCAAATGGTAGCAAAATACGATTTGCACGTTTGAACACTCCGGATATTCCTCGCGCAGTCCATTCCAAAATACGCCAAGCGGAACCTCTTTAAATTTACTTTCCAATTAGAAATCTCACCTAATTTCAATTGGATTTTTGAAATCTACAGCAGAAAATTCGACTGGACGTTGGCATTCCATGAATGGATTGCCATCGAATGGAATGGAAAAAAGTTAAAAATATATTTTAAGCGACAAAATTTATTTTTACGCCATTTTAAAATTTTTTTTGGCGGAACCCAAGGGTTCCGTGGAACCCTATTTGGAAACCGCTGCCTTACACTGATCAATGCACATAATAAATAATATAAAACCAGTGATGTGCTCTGCTCTAGCAGATTTGCGAGAGCGCACGTCCCTATTTCTAACATTTCTTTATAAATTTAATTTAAGTACTACAAACCCTAGCTTCGCTTGATATCGATAAAAGTACAATAATAACTACAAAAACGGTGAAATATACAAAGAATTTTAAAATGAAAAGTTTTCCTCTTTAAGAATAGAATAATTGTGTCTCAATAATCAATAGAAGAATAACGTTCAAGACCAAACTAATCCATTGTATTATGTGGTGGGCGGTCAAAATAATTTAGATGCTTTCCCTGATGCTGTATTCATTTTTTTGAATTTGAATTTGTAGTGGTAAAATTGTTTTTAACTGTAACAGGAAAGAGAGCAAAAAATGAGCTTTTTGCCAAAAATGGCCGCCGGAACGGTTGATTAAATTTTGGCTCAGTAAATTTTGAATATTTTGTGCAAAATGGTTTTAAAATTATGAATATTTTAAATATAATTTGAATTTTGTTTTGAAAAGATTTTTGGTCAAACGTGGTTGCAGTTAGATTTTTTTTATTAAAAATTTATTTTATTATAAAAAAAGATTTATATTTGAATAAACGATTTTTTTATTTTAATGTAATTTTTTTTTTGAGATATTAAGTTTATTAGAAACCGGAAATAATTTGTCGGAAAAACGACAAAATGTTGATGAAAAGTCTACATCTGCAGCACAATATCGCTATTTTCCGTTTAAAAAGTTGTGAATAATTTTAGATTTTGAATTTAATTGAATTGGAAATTTGAAAATTAAATTTTTACAAAACGGCCCGACGTGTGGATTGGAAAATACCACACAGAAGTATTAATTTGAAATTGTAAGTTTGATCTTTGAGTAAGTATAAAATTTTTGAAGTTTAAATTAATTGAAGCGAATTATTTTAAGCCAAATCTTGCTTTACATTTTACCGGAAGACGAGCAGCAGCAAAACAATTTGGAACCTACTCCTGAGAAAAGTTTCTTTCTCCGCACTACAGAGCTAGTCCGGAGAAAAATAATAGTGTGGTGACATATTTTACAAGAATTCACTGCAATATAAACGTTGCCAGCAGAAGAAGTCAAGCACAAACCAGAGAAAATCAAACCAAATCAGGATATTCCAGACGGGTATTAAATTACAGATATTTTAATCAAAACTGCTGGAAAGATTCGTAAAAATATAAAGAAATTAATAAACCCATAGATCTTCTAATTTATATTGCGTCGAAACACTAAAATAAAACTCTTAATTCTATTATCGCGTAAGGAACGCCAATGGCTTGTCCGAACATGCGCAAGGGTTTTACTTATTTACTCAAAAACACTTTTTTCAAATAGAAGTTATTTAACAATACTTTGATACTTAATCAATATACTCAACATCCAGATGCAAAACATTACAATGACCAAATTTGAAAGTAATTTAAAACTTTTGTAAATTAGTTCTACCTTTTTAAAGTTTACAATTCTTTTTTGAAAAGCCACTTTTAATAGTGTTGAATGTTGAACCCATTTTAATTTCTTTTTCTTTTCATTTGTTTCCTCGAATACTTCAAAAACTTTTACTTAATAAATTAGTAAATTTGTAATTTATAAATAAATTGTTAACTTGTAAAATATAATAAATTAAAAAGTTTTTAATAGAACAAGTTAATTAAACATTAATAATATTTAATATTATTAAGCTCTCAGCAAAATTACGAATTTGCTGAGTTCTGAATAAAAAAAGGAACATTTTCTGACAAAAGCGGTAATCTTTGTTGAATGCTTAATAATTTTAAATACTAGTAGTATCAATGTTTAATTAACTTGTTTTACTAAAAAAAATTTAATCTATTATTAAATTCAAAATTAAGCAAAGAAGTAGGCAAAGCTCTTAAGGAATACTGTCAATTATTAACTTTTAACGAAAGTTTAATCACCGTGTATATTTCAAACAATAATCATTTTCCAACAATGGACAACAAATTTTTATACTCTTCAATAAAGAATCTGTTGTGATGATATTCAAGCAATTATTAAACCCCGCAAGCGTAACAGTATTTTCTCATAACTTTATTTCCAGGAACGTAATATTACAATCGAGACTTAATTTCCCTTTTGAAAATTCTAAAAGAAGCTCAAAACATTTTAAAATAATAATGGTAATGTTTTGGTTATTTTCTGCATGTGAAAGAAATTGTATCACCAAAAATTTTAAAAGCAGTGATTTATTCTTTAGAAATTGAAAATAATTGTCTTATTTGTACATCTTCGAGGCTAATGATACATTTATCTCGCAAAATTTGGAAATTATTTTACGCGGGTATTACGGTGGAACTTTGTGCATAAATTGATCATTCTGACATACAATAGATGCAACAGATGGGAAGTCGATAAGTAATCTGATTTCATTTTCCAGTTTGAATATAATAAATTTTAGTTTTGAGAAGAGAGGTAAATTTTGTGCAAAGGTTATTTGGAAAATCAATTAAAAAATTATACATTATTTTAATTTTGAGAATTAAATAAGTTACAACCAAGTAATTAGTATGTAAAATATTTCTATTTTAACAATTTAAACAATTTTATTATTTATGTCGATAAAAATTAAATTTGTATTAAATTCGAAAATAAATGATACTAAAATCACTTTAAGCTCCAAAAACATTAATATAATGTATAATTTTAACAATAAATCTAGTGATGACCGTCAAATTTCAAGATTTCAACTTGATATTTGCGTATTACTAACAAGTAAATCGAAGAATACTTACCAACATGAAAGATTATCAATAACAATCTATTAGCCAACAAATCCAAAGTATATTTAAATCTAAACCGTATTTTCAAATTTGAAACCTGAACGTGAGTTTTCAATTTTCAAATTGAAATGACCACAATGCTTGCCTCGGAGATCTTTCCAAAACCAGTAATAGTTTTATATTGAAAAAAGATATCCACAATACCTTAAAAAGAGAAATAACAAATTCGGTCGCCTTCTCTGAACCCAGCCAACCATCTGAAAATGCATCGATAGATTCAAACGAGAGCAAAGAAATGTTGAATTCTACTTAGCCTATAATAGTATATTATGCAATCCTTCCAAAGAAACCTGAGAGGTAATCTTAAACTTTACTTATAAATTATAGAGATTTCATATAAAATTAAAATAAATACATAAATGTAAATTTAAAAATTAAATAAATGTGATTTGTGTAAAAAATTGTGTAATTTGAATAAATTAGAATCTACAGATTCCCAGTTATTGTCACCCAAAGGATACGTCGCGCGTCGGCTAAAAAATGCCGCCCGAATAACTAGATACCGGTGTCATCCAAAAAATCTAACGCCAGTTGTTCACTTAATTTTTTTTTCACGGATGACCACATTGATGGTTAATTCTAAAATCCTGCTCTGTGGTTGATTCATACCAAACTAAATGCTGTAATCAAGTATTCGTCTCGGATATAATTACTTACCATAAATAAAGAAGTAATAGCGTCCCTTGAAAAGCTAGAAAGTACAAATACGTTAGAATAAGCGTTAATTTAAAAATTCTATCACTGAAAAACTGTATTTAATAGAAATGATTTCAAGTAGATTTTTGTAGTAATTAGTATGTATTGTTAAATATAAAATTAAACATAAACTGAATAGAAACGTTAAAATAATAGAGTTAGATAAATAATAATTTACTTTGCGGTTAAAATTCTATTATTTTAACATTTCTGTTTAGTTTATGTTTAACTATACTTTAACATTTGTATTTTATTTTTGAGTAAAATTTCATAAAAAGCAAACTATTTTATAAGATGAGATGTAAAATTTGTTTACTTACTCAAAAACTGTGCAGTCGATTTTATTGTTTTTACAATAACCAAGCACCAAAAATTTGCTACAAAAACTGTAAGAGATAACTGAGTGGCGATTATGTTTCGTCTTATTGTAGTATAAGGTTAGAAAATATAATTAAGAAAAAATGTTTACGCGAATGTTGTAAAGGTTGTAAAAGCAAGCAGTATCTTTTATGCGTCTCCCGCGTTTCATTCTCAAGGACTATGTATCTGCCATGGCATGGTGGCAATAAGGCTTAAAAAGGATGTTAACGGTGGCAGTCGTTATATATAATAAATTAAATGGGTACTTTGCAAACTTCACAAAACTATAATTTGTGTCAGAAATTGCAAGTGGGTATAAGACAAACACCTAATTGGTCTTAAAAACCATAAAATTGATAGAAGTTTTATTAAATTTTAATTAAAAAGACATAATAGTAAATTAATAGCACCTGTTTCGGTGTTAATATTACAAAACCATCAAATTTATCTACATAAAGCAGGTGTATAATGAACTGCACCTGTCAATAAAACTGGAATATGGCGAAGTAGAAACAATTTATTTATCTCGTCAAAATGTAGTTTTTTTTAATTAATTTGAAGTAAAATAAACAATAGGTAGATTCGCACAGCGAATACCAATACATATTAATATAATACAATAACCCCATCCTTTCAGTCAAGGATTAAAAATTAAAGCGCACCACTGTTTCAGTAATTATATGTATGAACGCAGAAAAATGTATAACAAATTTCTTGCCAAGTAAAAAATTTTAATGTGAATTTTATGCAAAGCTATTAAACCCATCGGGCAAGCTACACTTCCATATTATTTACGTTTTGCGCTTTTTCTCTTTCTATTCATAATAATAATGTAAATTATGTATTATTACTTCTTTAGATCTAAACTCATTAAGTCTTTTAATTATCATAGATATGCACTTTTTACGTCTGAGAAGTTTTAATATTAACAAGAAGTCTCACGTAACGAAGTTTAAATTCCGGATAAATTATTCTTGCAGAATTAAATTCCTCTTTTAAAATTCGCTTTCAAATTGCTAATATAAATTAAGAAACAAATATTTTTTATATAGTATACTTAATTATATGGAAAAAACAATAAATATAATATTTTTTTTTTACCACTAACATGAGAAATCACCATTATCTACCCCATTTCTCTAATGAGAAGTAAAATTTCTCACCCTAGGTAAATAACGATAACAAAAAAATACCTAGGTAAATAATAAAATATTTTTAATGAAATGAACAGAAACTCTATTATTATTAACTTAATTCTAAGCAAGAACCAAATAAACTCTGAAATTCACGACTATAAAATGATATAACAATAATTATTATAGTAGATATTATATAAAGAAAAAATTATTTAACTAAATTTAAAATTGCATTTCATTAGTTTCATTTTGTTAATTTGACAACTAAACACCCACACTACTTGATATTTCAAAATACTTGAAAAATAAGTAGGAAGCAACTAAAGCTATATTTATCAACATCTAATCAAATCAAATATAGTAATATATCAGTGTTAGTAGTAAAAAAAATTCTATATATACTTCGGTTGAGAAGGCCATTATACACCTCACACATTATATCCTTCGGCGCTACGCGCCTCAGGATATAAACGTGCTCGGTAAATAATGGCTCACTTCTCAACCTAAATGTATAATATACTATTTAGTGCACAACTCGGTAAAAATAATTTTTAAAATTGAACGAAAATATGACCTGCTTTTGTTTATATTATATTATATCGATAAAAAAGAAACAAACAAATAGGTTTTTTCCAAAAAAATTCTTCGGTTTCAGAAAATTTTTTAAAACAGTTTTTTGATTATTTAGCGGAGATATTCTTCCAAGATTTATATTTAAAACTCGTTACTACTAGACCCGTCATAAAAGATTTGATTGAGAAATTTCATAAATAGTTTCAACTCGAACTTGATGTAGAAACGATAGTCTTAATGAAAACACGGCTTTTATAAAACAAAAGCAAAGCAAAGCATGTTTGTTAAATTTTAATAAAAATAAACTTAAATCCCTAAACAAAAATTGAAATTTAAGTACATATTTTAACGAAAACTTCATTAAATACTACTAAAGTATTTTTATTTGACAATATCACATATTAATTATTATTGTAGTACAAATTTTATTGAAGTATATTTTGAATACTTTCGCGGCAAAGTTTTGATGTGATCTACCGACGACGTCGCGATTACGATAAACTTACTTCCCGTTGACAAGGCTGAAGAGGATTCTTCGAGATATCTTTGAAGGCGGTACGCGACAACTCGGCTCTGGACAACTCGGCACCGGACAACTCGGCACCGGACAACTCGGCACCGGACAACTCGGCACCGGGAAAACTCGGCACCGGGCCAACTCGGCACCGTACATCTCGGCACTGGACTACTCGGCACCGGACAACTCGGCACCGGACAACTCGGCACCGGGAAAACTCGGCACCGGGCCAACTCGGCACCGTACATCTCGGCACCGAGACTAGGGTGTTACGGTTCAATTTTGCTATAATGGAATTTAAATTGTTTTGTAATAATATTCGAAAAGTGTCATGTTAATTCACTTTAAAAAGCACATGCACATTAGGTGCATTTACACACACAATCCCGGCCCGCGTGCTGGAACGCGTTCTAGCACGCGGGCCAGGATTGTGTGTGTAAATGCGACGACGTGCCACGTTCCACTCCAAACGCCGTTCCAAAGATTACAATATAATATTTGTTCATTCTTTTTTAAAAGCGTTCTTAATGTTTCAGAAATATTACTTCTTACGATATTTTACGCAAAATGTAATTTGTGTAAGGTTTTGTAAATTCATTATCGATAATTTCGGAGGTTCTAAGTAAATAAATAAACTGCATTCTTCTAATATTAATTTAATAATTGACTGCTTAGATATAGGATGACACTAAGCACCCAGGTATCCGTTCAAATTGTTTTGCGAAACTAATTTTTGGTATAATAAATATACAAATACAAATCTTACAAAATATCGTAAGAAGTAATATTCCATGTGTCCATGTGTCCTCCATGTGTCCTTCTTTTTTGATTCTCTAACGCATCAACTATTAAAGGATAGATTGCATCTTTAAGCATTTCGAAATATTTTTGACCTGTTAAATTTCCATCAATAAATAATGGTCCAATACTGTGGCTGCGGCTACTGTGTATGTCCATCAATAAACACGTGAGGATTTTCATCGCACCAATATCGACAGTTGTGTTTATTGACAAATCCATTTAAAAAAAAGGTTGACTCGTCCGAAAAACAAGTGGATTTCAATAAAAGTGGATGTGTGGTTAATAATTCAAGCATTTTTTCACTAAACTTCACTCGTCTGTCTGGATCGTCTTCGGTCAAAGTTTGATGAATCTGCATTTTATATGAGTGTAATTTATGTAATTTTAGCGCCTTATGAACAGTACCCACTGATAGACCACTGATAGCAGAAACTTCACGCACCGAACTATTAGGATTTGAATCATAATGGCCTATAACTTCAATTTGAGCTAAGTCATCCAATATTCTAGAATTCTTGCGTGTTTTATTTTTGACAGATCCTGTTTCCCGAAATTTTGAAACAAGGTCTATAACATACATGTGAAAGGCATTTTGACCAGGCTGTCTCGCGTTATAAGATTCTGTAGTTCTTGCAGCATTTTCATTTTGAGCTCCGTACAAAAAAATTAATTCTATTCTTTCTTCTACAGTATAAACCATTGTAATGATCCGATTTCGAACTTTCGTCACATCTAAAGTTAACGGGGAAAATAAAAACCTAAAATTAATAAGTTGAATAATAACAAAAGCAATAACAGCCTTGTAATTTTTAAAAAATTAAATTTCGATTATAATCAGCTGTAGTTATTATGTTATAATGTTATTATTTTGTTTCAATGCATTTTACTCGAAAAGTCTACGTTTAATAAAAAAATCTTTTAAACGAAAGTTGTTTATTTATTCATGCTAAATATTAATCTGCTAAAAAAAATATAAAGTGCCATTTGAAAAAACTTTCAAATGACCTTGAAAAAGTCAATAAATTAAAAAAATAATTATGCCATATTCTTTCTCCTTCGCTATCATACAACTTTTGTCCGAAACATTTTTTCCTCTGACTTTTGGTCTTTGAGATATTAATTGCTGGAAGTTTTAAAATGAACACCCGGTATAAGATGTGGGATCTATTATTTCAGTTTCATCCCGTTATATTAAAAAATGTTAAAGAAAAATAAAAAACCGGAAAATTAAACGTAGGCTTCGTCAAAACAACAACAAAACAACTGCATTGAAGATAAATTTGGTTCATGTCATTATTAGCTGTATTCTTTTTACCTATTTTATTTCCATCTCAGTTGCACAACTGAGATAAAGTGAGCTGAAACGAACTGAGATTAACTGAGGCAAAGTGAGAAGAAGATAAGATAAAAAGAACAACAAAAATTTACTACTGTGAATTTTGAATTTAATTATTTTGAAGTTTAGTAGTACTAACCAAATTGTTTTTTTTTATTATTGTATAATGTCAACATAAACTTCAAAAATACGAATTAAAAATTTAAGGTGCAGTAGATATTAAAAAGATTGCAATAAGTGACAAGTTTAATTCAAATCAACCAATCCAGGCAATTTCCCAATTTGTCTCAGTTGTAACACTTCAAAACAGCAAGATCAGTTTGGGTATGGAAGGGGATAATTTTGTCACGCAAAACTCAGTTCGGCACGGCACAGTACTTATGTCAAAACGGTAAAAAAAACACCCTTTTAACTGAGTAACTGAGTATCTCAGTACAATCTCACTTAAAATAGGTAAAAAGAATACAGCTATTGTAGATAATATTTTGTTCTACAAAAAAAAAGATGTACAGTTTGCTAATCTATCTTAGTTAGTTTTCGAGATATGTACTATAAAATCGATATAGTATATACAGAAACATCCAGAAAAATGTTTTCAGTTTTATAGAAAAACCACAAACAATTATGACTTGTAATTTTCATTTGTTATCAATTAGGGACATCTAGACATATTTCATAAGTTTTATTTCCTAATTCACTCTTATCTATTAATTACTCAAGTCCCTATCTCTACTGCTTAAACAAGTTATTCAAGCACTTCCAATTTTCCTGTTTGATTAAAGTATTAGATCTTGTACAAATTTGAAAGGTGCAAATTAATATATCATAGTTATCCATTTAAAAAAAAAATACCGAAATAACTTTGTTACCGACTGTTAAAAATTGGTTCAATTTACCTAGAAACGGAAACGATTTAACAACCATAACGTCATGAAGTCACAGCCCTCGCATTCGTGAGAGAATGAATACAAAACCAATGTTTTATTTAATACGTGTAAAACAAAGCTCATTCATGTCACTATTTTTCTTCGAATTAAATATAATGATACCCATATAATATTTCATAATTTGAATTTATTTATGATTAATTGTATTTTCCGTACAATAATCTAGAACAAAATCAATTATCTACAATTTTGCGAAAGAAGTTGAATTGTGCAAATTATCAATTAAGTTTTTATTTTAATTTTTGAAGATAATATAAGTGGACAAATAATTCAGTCATGAGAAAGCAATCCTATCGTGTAAGAACCCATTTCAACCCTCGTGGGAATGGGACCCTTACGAAAGTTACACACACACTGGTTACCTTTTCTTCGGCGATTATATTAGGTATACCTTAAGACTTATTATTTTTTGTTGGTGGGTAATTTTTATATAAAAAAATTTCTGTTTTATTTGAAATAATGAAGAAATTAAATATTTTTTAGAAATTCTAAAGTGGTGTAAGAGGTTTTTTGATGTTAGGATTAGAAGAAAGATTTGAATTGATTTCACAATTTTCAGAATTGTGTATGTAAGTTTGGTCATACATTATAATCAATGGTTTGGCTTTATGCCGAAGATTACCTGAGCTTCTATTATGTAATACCAACAAAGACAAGAATTTCAAAAATGTCGGTGTGTTACAATAAAAACAAACTCGTTAGTAAAGACTTTCAAAATTAGTTTTGGAAAAAATACTTTCCGCGAGTAAAGGTTTGTTTCTTGATCTAACGTTCAAATTACTCTGAGTGGTGTTAGCAGGTTCATTGTCAATGACATTTATTAAAAATTTCTATTAATCAAAACGTGAGCTTAACTTTCCACGACTATTCCCTTGGCACGTGCCACACATCTGCTACACCGGAACTTCTTTGTTACCTTAAACATCTGTCGCTTCTAGATGTTTCACCCTCGCCACTCTTTTTGGCCCTTCGAAATATTGGACGTTCCGAATATTTCCCACGTATTTATTGCTCTCTCACAGGAATTCTACTATACAAATTTTAAATCTGCCAATAATAATTCTCCCACACTAAAGTTTAATCGATTACAAAAATAATAAGATGTTTTTTTATATGTATTACTTATATACCTATTACTAGATATCCGAATGTATATACACTGTACAAAATGTATAATATAATAGCAAATCCATTCGGTTTGCTGGCACTCAACAATATTAATTACTCTCAGGGTTTCTCTAATTAATTATATTTTCATTACTCATTTTAAAAATAGAACAAGCGAAAATATAATTTTCAAGTATTTTTCACATTAATTAATTCTTTCACGGCGAATTTGAATGGAGAGCACGGATTATTGTATTTGCCACTTTACAGTGAATTTTTAATATACCTACATACTATATAAAAAACGTATAATAGATAAGTACATTTTTATGTTTGACCTGATAAAATTTCGATTAGATTATTCCTATGAGAAATTGCAAGTTTGGGAAAAATTCGCGAGCCAGAACTAATTTTCAAGGTCATACTTTATTGATCATTTTTAGCAAACCCTCTACTACAAGTTCACCGTTTCGTAAAGAATCACGCAATCCCACAATGAATAAAACGGATATAATACGGTAGCACCATCGTTAGGTAGCTGGAGGGACGATAACACAAACCATGCCGGCATATTCGTCTACGCAAGAACCAGTTGTAAAGAAGTAGACCCATGCGATGGATGTGTAACCCCCGGTGCAAATTTACAAACCGAATGTAAAGTTGTTCGGACTAATATTATTTTACGCAAACTGTGTCGAAAATAAATTTGCCGTGAGTAATTTTGCATCGTTAATTTCCATTACTGTAAAAATAATTTTTTGCGCATGGAAATATAAAAGTAAAGTTAAATTAATTGTTTTGTGACTTTTTTGTGGCCCTGTGGATAAGCAAGATGAATTTTTTATTTAGTGTGTGTATTTTTGTGTTGCTGTTAAGTATTAAAGCTTCGTTGGGCGTCGAAGACCTATTAGATCAATACGTGAGACATATCGAAGAAACCAATACAATTTCGACAGTAAAAACTGACAAACCAGTGAAAGATAATCGTTTCATACTCAAAGTTAATAAAAGAAGTGTAAAAGTCAGCGATGATTCCGTGATAAGCCCACCGTCATTAGCAAATAGAACCAAAAGAAGAGCTGCATCTGCTGATAGCAATCAGTGGACTCATTCAGAGTTTTTGGATAAAAATAACAGTATTTTATTGAGATGGCAGCCGAGACATCAAGAAATTTTGTTTCGGGTTGAAGCCAAAACCAGAGGATATGTTGGAATTGGATTTAGTCCAAACGGTGGAATGGAAGGAGCCGATATTATTTTGGGATGGATTGACGATTCGCCGCCTCATCTAGCACATTTACTGGTAATTGTTTATTTATTTTCTTGGTCATTATTTTATACTATAAAATCTATAATTAGTACCACACCTTGACAATTTTAAATATTTTGTCGTTTATTTATGGCCGTTTCCTGTTGTAAAACTTTATATCTACATTTGATGTTAATTAATGCAAAATTATTCGCGATGTATCTAATCCGACCATAAAAAATATTATTATAAACGGTGCATTTTGTGAAAACGCCAAATAATAAATCGAGACAAAAAATGGTAGGTAGGTAGAGGTTTTACCGGATTTGGAGAGGATATTTACATCTTTTAAATGCGGTCCACATCCTGTAGTCGGTCACGCTTCGACGTCTGAAGCATCATTCAATTTTGAAGATCTAAATGAGCCCCACAAATCTGAATAAGTTTACTTTTTTATAATAATATTCAAATTAAATCACGGACAGGATGTAATTTTATGTTACAATACATGACCGACAGATGTATTTCCAATTTTCTTTTTGATTCTTGTCAACGTGATATATTTTCATTTTTGAAATTGAACTAATATGCAATAAATAAAATTTTGTGCCAGATAAGTATTTTAAATTATCGAATGGCATCGTTTGCGATTACAATAAATATGTGTGGGTATTAAGAATTTAGCTGACTTCATTATCGTCAATACAGGTGCATTTTGCAAATTCTTTATAAGTACCTACCAATTAAAGTAAACTTGCCATGTTATAATTTTTGTGTTTTATGCAGGTTCAAAAACCTTCCCACCAATAAAAATAGCATTGCAATACCATTCGTTATTTTTTTTATATTTCTTCCGATACCGAAATTAACATACTATAATTTGTCAATTGCTTCCCAAGAGAATTAAAGAGTTACCCAATTAGTTTTCTGAAAAGATAAATTCTCATTGTCTAATACTTTAGATTTTATTCAATTTAAGTCGATTCGGTTGGAGCAGTGGACCAAAGCTCCGGGAAATGTTAAGTGATCCCAAAGATCATGCGTTCATTAGATTTGTATATACACACATATATAAAACTAAAAAACAAGATAAACGTTTCCTGTTTGTTGATGGTGTTTCGACATTTTTTCGGTTGGTTCCGTTTTGTTCTGCTCTGCGTTATTTGGTTTTGTCTGGAAGCAAAGTAACGAGACGTCTATTAAAACCCCTCCGAATAAACCTAACGTATTTTATAATGGCGGGCTTTTCTCTCAAAACAAGCACCTGGTATATCTATAACCTTGACTATAGAATTCTACCTTAATTTTGTTCTTACTCAACTGTTCATGATCTTTTTGGATAATCACGTATTTACCGTATGTTCTTTATTTCAAAATTATTGCATCTGTCTTTTCTGCAAATTACTATTTGGGTAACCCACGTACATTGCCTAATCTATTTATTCTTTTCTTAAAATGTTAACTTGGTTAACATTAGGATCAAATTCCCACAAGAGATTCAACATCTTTAATCAAGTTACAATTAATTAATAAATGATCAATTAGAATAGTAGATAAGCAGAGTATTAAAATAAACTTTGTAAGAGAACATCAATACCGATATAAAAAATTAATGTGTTTCAAGTTTTTAGTGCTTCTCTAGGGTAAAATAAATTGATACTATACGAAGTCGATTTCCACTTTTCACTTTGGATTAATCAACTTACCAATTTCGTTTATGTAACAGTTATTGATTTTCTCCAATTAGATTGTGAGAAATCACAAGTTTAGTATTTGGTTTAGTCGAAACGAAAAATTTTACTTTATAATAAAACAATGAATTTAAACAAAGGTTATGGTCGCGGTTTCCTCATTTTACGCAAGAATAAACTCAAAAGTAATAAAGATGTAGGTACGTATTTATTTATCATCAATGATAAAATTTTGTATTTTTTTGTATTGGCGTTTAACAATTTCAATCTTTTTCTCCCAGCAGAAGTGCTTATCTTCGGTGAGATGCAAATAATGCAAAATTTTATCATTTTGGATGTATGGATACCGCAACACCTGAAAGACCACGTATATGTTTAACGTTCGTTCGCATTTGTATTCACGTTAAAAAGTCGTTATCAAATCAACCAACCGTTTTGCACACAAAGAACGCAAGTTGTTATTACGCGATTGTAAAACACTCTTTGGTTTCGTTGTAAAGTTGAGGTTAAAGTCAATAGCGATAAATTAAGGCAAAACGAATTTTAATGGTAATAAAACAAAACCATAGATTGGCCATTGTAAACCCGGAGACATATAGAATAATTTTTCTTGTCGAACTAAATGACAAATAAGTGATTTTATTTTATCTTCGATAAATGAAACTCAAAAATATCTTTTCGGCAGCAGTTCATTTTTACTTTCAAGTTTCAAGTCCAATTAGGATTGGAGAGGTGATATTTGATGCAAGCCGGTAAAATTATATAACGACTATCAACTCGATCTTATATGCTATAAGACAGATGTTTCCGTTTTCACCCCAAAGCAAATCCGGACACGAGCTTCTTAAGTTTATCCGTCAACTCGATTACACCATAAGTTAATATTTTTATTTTCCTGTGTAATTTTTAAGATTATTTACTTGTTTACTTATTTGACACTACAATTTATTTATTTAATATTACAAATAACTGATAAAAATTGGTGATTTTTTCATGGAATGCAACACCTGATTATAGAGAGGGGTGACATATTTACTTTGTCCGGATGTGGGCTTGTATCTGGAGATGTTGATCAAGACGTTCTTGGTGATAATATTACTTCCTGTCACTTCTGGTTCCATCGGAAATGACGTTAAAAGTGTAAAGCTACATTCACAATCGTATATTTAAAATTAACGTAAAACGTAAAATTAATAAGTACTATAATATATATCTTAGGTTGATTAGAATTAGCTCAATGATAGCTCTGATTCATGTCAAACTACGCAACATACAAATTTCCATCCTCAATTTTTTGAAAACGGCTTATATTTAATATTTAAAAACGTTAATATTTTAGATTTTATAATTAGCTGCTGACTACTACATTTGCACAAAGTTTCGTCTCAGAACTCAATTGTCATCTGCCGGCATTATGAAGATTTCTGCGTTACAATTTAAATATGCTCCAAACCCCACAAAACGTATTGTCGCAACTTGTAGATGCATTTGTTTCACTGAAAGAATACCATTGTAAAATTTTTTACAATAGTATCAAGTTTTACTAATTTGTAGTAAAACTTTATTTTACTATTTTTAATTCTATTTAATAAGGAGTTTAAAAATTTTGCGAGTAGTATATGAATTTATAACAGATCATAGCAATATATAAAAACACACTTAACATTAATATCGGATATTCAATTTCGCCATAGAGTTAAATAGTATATTATATGACATGAGAATCACGAAGGTTGTTAATCATAAATGTTGATAATGTCAGCAGACGTTAGTCGAGTGACATAATAACACACAGTTTTCTCATGACAATAATTTACGGTCAAAAATTAATTACACAAATGGTAAAAACAAATAAAATAAAAATTGTATTTACATTCTTTACATCCAGATATTGAAGTTGATGGTTTGGATAATAATAATAAATTTTATTCACCGACTAAAAAACAATGCACGGTCTAGAATAATGATTCTTAACCTTTTTAGTGGTCAGCACCCTTTTAAATCTAAAAATAAACTCTCGCACCCCTTTGAATTTATTTATAGAACGACATTTATCGCATAAACAAATGAATATATTTACAATATAGTTATATTATTTTTTAATATTTTTTTTTTTTAATTTTTAACCTTTTCCTCGAATCCCAGGTTAACCTTTTCAGACCCAGGGTACACTATAGTGTACTTTTTATTAAATTATTTTAAAGTTGGTGACAACCTAGGGCTGGCCTAGGCACTAGGCAAACTAGGCGACTGCCTAGGAAGCAAACGATAAAGGAGCGCAAACCAGATCAAGATGCAAAAATTAATTTCAATGTGCAATGTAAAATGATATATTAAGACCTACTAATAGTAAAACAGAGGAAGAGAAAACCTAGGAGGTCAAATATCCTAGTTCCGGCCCTGCTTAAATGCTAGATAGCAATCATTTTTCAATAAAAGAACCGCGAGGAATTTAATAATTCTTTCTTTCAAAAAATAATTGCTCTCTAACATATAAGTTTGTCACAAACTTCAAAATAATTTAATAAAGCGCTATAGTGTACCCTGGGTCCGAAAGGGTTAAGAACCAGAATATGTATAATAATACAGGATCATTATGTTATCTGACCGAATTTGATAATCTTACAATCATTTAATTGGTTTTTGAAACTACTGTTGAATTTCCACGAAATAATAATAATAATTTATTCTATCTTATTATTGCATCACATAAGGGGGAGGGTTGAATTTTTAATCTAACTATCCAGTTAGGCACTTTGTTCAGAAATATCTCTAAAACAAGATTTACGATTGCTTTAAAACTTGGAAGTTTTATTCAGTTGCATGGGCATAGATTATAACATTATGTCAAAATCAATACAATTCAATAGAAGCCAAACCCTATCTTTACTGGGGTGTCCTTTATAAAATTCAAACAATACGTAACAGCTGTTATCTGTTCTTGTTAATTATTTTTTATTGTTATTTCTCTGATTTTGGCTTGCTAAGAGAACATATGCCTACTTTATAGATATCGATGACGATTTTCTCAATATATTTAAATTTTTTGAATACGTAATTTACTTTTTAAATTATTTAAATATTTTTCAGTCTGGGTTTTTTATTTTAGTACAGACAAAAGTACGGATGCAAGGTGTAGGTATTTTATTTCAAGTTCAAGATTACACTAGCACCTGTTCTTTAATATTTCGATGATCTGATACATTGGTTATAATAACTTAGAAAAGGTCTTCCCATATAATTAACGGATAGGTAGCAACGTTAAAGATATTTTTTAACAATAATTTAAAAATCATTGCTTAGGCCTCTCAATAACTAAATACCCAATACAAAGTCAAAAGGAAAATATAATAAAATTTTACTTGAAAATTTATATGTAGTAGCCATCTAGTTTTGAACCGATAGTTGTGGTAATTAACACATTACCGGAAGCTTCCACATTCTTCTCACGTGTTTAAAATTATTAAGCATGTCTTTAAACAATAAACTATTATAATTAATACAGTGCAACTCATAATGTGATGACGATTTTTATATATTAATAAATGGAAAAACAAAAATATTCTAGTAAGTCAATTAACTTAATAACTTTATTAACTTTATTAATTTAACTCGATTAATTATTTAACTTAATAAAAGCTAAAATTTACCTAATCGCAATCCACTAATTTCAAAAAATAAAAATATTTAAAATTTAGATTACTTTTTTTAATTTAAGGTAAGGAGCCCTTGGACTTGATGGGGTTTGAAGGGTCCGGCTTTAAAGACAAACATACATTTCAGGGGCGGTTCTACCATAGGAACTGCAGAGCTGCAGAACCGCCAAATATCAGAATGAAGTGTACCAAATTAATTATTACTTATTAGTATAACCACCACATTTCAAATTATTTCAATAATTGAAGACTAATCAATTTTGGTTTCAAAGCGCTTCTTATGTTGCCTTGAGTTATAAGTACTTTTATTAGTCAGTCAAATAAGTACTGTAATAATTAATACAAGTCCGTTACGCTTTCGAAATCACTGTTTAACTTCGATGTGCTGGAAATGATTCTGAACATGAAATGACGCAAGCTATCGGGTGGAATCGTATCCATACCAGTATACATCGTGGTGTTAGGACAATCCTAACACCACGGTATACACTACAAATTGAGCTGCATCTTATGCAGAATTACATACCGTATTTTTGTAATATAATTTAAAATTTGACTTATGAAAACAACTAGTAAGTTAATTTTTGTTCATTGATTGTTTAACAACATGGTTAAACAATAAAATGCAATAGTTTAATACTCGTAATATAGTGTAATTTGAAAATTTAGTACAAATTTTAATTTTACCAAGTTTCTTATAAATACTATTATCAAAATAGAAGTAAAATTATTTTTTGGCAGATCCTATATTAGAAACTCAAAATGAAATTACGTTTAATTATTAATATCAATAAAATTAAAATTATGTAGGTTTTTTCTACAATAATAATGTTTATTATTAAACTCGCAGATTACAAGATATAGGAACAACCCACCAAATGTAAAACCGTTCTGCTCATATTTCAGCTCTGGTTTTACGAACATATACGATTTTATTTTAAACACATCTTGCGTTATGAACTTTAATTGAAATTATGAATATCGAAGATAGTATCTTATACCTACTAGTACATAAAATAAATGCTTATGAATATTAAATGAAGAAAAAATAAAATTAAATATTACTAATATTTTTAACACAACTTCTCTCATAAGCTGTACTTAATAAAATTTTTTCGAAAATTAGTTAGAATTGCAATTTATTGTAAAAATGTAAAATCATATAAGGTAATACATTCTAGATAAGTGTTGTACGTTTAATATTTAAAAATGTGCAATAAGTAAATTTATTTTTTGAGATTGCCATTTTCTGATATCTTGCCATTTTTATAATGCAGAACACCCAAGAATATTTTTCACGAGCCGCCACTGATACATTTGTTTCTTATAAGATTCATAAAAAACTAAAACCAGTAAATAATTTTTTTAGACATTGTTGAGTTTTGTTTAATGTTATTAAAAATTTTGTAGGTAAATAATAAGTTAAGCTTTTAATATTTTTAAAAAACCTACAGAAATTTTGTGGGGAGGTCACGTATACATAGTGTTTTGCTACGCCTTGCCATAAAGTTACTTGTTTATAGAATTACTAGAATAGTAATTATAGTTGAGCTAACCATAACCGTGATGGTTTTTTATGTCTGGCCATGCTCCAATTTATTAATTATGTCAGTCAACTAAAAATTCCGTTTGACACGTAATAAATATTCTCAAGTAATAGCGTGTACAAAAGTATTGTATAATTTAGTTTCCGTACTTATTTGCAAATTTTTAATTTTAGCATGTATTAAATAGTGGGAAAACGAAAAACGAAAAGCAGGAAATATAAAAAAATTCAATAATTAACAGTTTGTAATTCTTATTTCAAATTTACTGTAATCCATATTTTTGCATAACACTAGCTGAATTTGTTTACCCAACCTACAGAGCTACTATACAGGCTTTGCTCAATGTTGTATCTTTTTATTACATTTGTTTTATTTTTTCGTATTGGTACAATGTCTAAAATTTTGAATAAACTATTGAAACTTAATTTCAATTAGGTTCGTTGATTTTTAAATCAATCAAAAGTGTGTTATAACTTAAAACATCATAATTTGCTATTTTACAACTGCAGGTTCAATGATAATAGAAAAAACTAAATACTTTTTGCAGAATTCGTGCTAGTACCGGAACTTCCAAATTTGGACCATCTCACAAACAATTTCTTGGGTTCCTCTAAAATTATAGCTTTTTGTAATGAAAAGCAGTTTTAATATATAATAGATAACCTACATCATTTCACAAAAATAAACGAAAGAAAAGTTTTAATTTAAAATTTAAAAATTAAATGTGGAAACCTTTATTTTATCTACCCTTCATGTTAGCAAAGAGTTTAGATATAATTTTATAATAAAAATTAATCTGGCGAATTGAAGATTGTGATTGGTTTATTTAACGCTATAATTCTTCCAATAAAATTCCAATGCTACCTTAAATTTCTTCATGAATTCAGCTCTTAAACTTGTTTTAATTAATAACCCTTTTCTGGACTATCACTGGAGTTACTTAATTTATTTATTTTCCATTCGGACGCTTCTTTCCATAACTAATGATTCAGTTAAATAAAGAACATATTTTGTCAAAAACTAAACTATCAACTGCCATAATAATAGTTTCAAAATCAAATTTCAACATAGAATGCCGAAATTTGTTGAATCAATTTCAAAAGACGTAAATTATTTTGAATTACGTATACAATCTTTTTTAGAACCTCTTATGGCCATGCAACCATCTTCAAGGCTTGCGCTTATGTCAATCTGGAAATCCTCACATATTTAAAGTTAAAATTTTACCTATCAAATTACAATATAAAAATTAAAATTAAATTTTAATTTCAATTTTTATATCTACTGTAATTTGTATGATTGGCTGATTATAATTAATCGATAAAATTTTAACTTTGAAAAAGTTCTGATTTTCATATTAACATAAGCCTATGTCCTGAAGATGTGCACTGGATAGTGAACAAAACCTTATCGGCTTTAATAATCAATTTCTACAAAAGACCGTTTTATTTATTTTCATTTAAAAAAAATGACATTAAATAGACATCTGAGAAAAAGTAGAACAAATTATAGTTTAACGAGATGATGAATAGCATTATAGTTTCGAACAGTGCGGCCCGAAGGCCGCACAACCTTAACACTCTAGTATTAAAATAAAATTGATGATGATTTATAAGTGCGTGCGTCTTTCTACAAAATTCTAACCTTTTGAATTTTTATATCATTATGAGTAACAAACAAGAAAGTTTGGTGTACCACCACAATACATTATATAAATAGGTTACCTAATAACGGTTTTCTGCGTGTTTTGCTAATAACTTAATTTTTAATTATATTTATTCAATTTTAATAATTGATGTTTTATTAATCAAATGTTTGATTATGTCCTTGCAGTCCTTGTAAACCATCGATCTTCTATTTGCATGACTTCCACCCCCTTTTTGTAACTCATTTTCATAAATTAATCTCATGTTTGTATCCTCGAATACTAGCGATTATTCAAATTTCTATAGAATTTAGATATAAATAACATACAAAAATTAATTAATTTCTGCATATAGAGAGACTTCTAACTCTCAATATTGTCACCAATCGACTACCTAGACACCAACGATATAAAATTGATCTCTAAAGACACAAAACCTAAATGTAAATCCGGGAGGTCTGGGGGTATTGAATATATCCTCCAGCGCATCTTTTGCTCTTTGTTCGCGCGTCAAAGTTCAGAAATTTTTTAATTGCTTACACTGGTGAGTAAAGGTGAGTAAAAGCTAAAAAGTAGATACGTAAAGGGAAGTTTAGAAATCAATTGCCCATTTTTCTTTCACAGAGAAGCTTTGAACCGAAGGGTTAACCGCAGAGGAATTTTAGTATAGAAGATCCAAAAATTATAAAAAAATTGCCAAGAAATTCGTGCACAAAATTTTAGTCTGCGGTTTACCCCTTGGTTGAATCGCCTGCAAGCAAAACTGAGTACTTCGACTAGAGTTATTTAAAATAATAGGGCTCCTATTGCATCAACAAAGCTTTTGCTTCATTAGTTTCAAAATAGAAATCAGTTCACAAAAAGTACATATTGGCACTCAAATATTACTTATAGCATAGCTAAGAGTACTCCCGTAGCCGTAAAGCAATTACTTATAATTAGAGCCCGGATTCTAAGCATTTTGCTTATTGCTCTAAATTAAAAGCAGAAGATATTCCTTTTGGATCTTGACGTTTCTTAAAAATTGCAGTGATTTTACCTAATGTTGATAGTGCTTTTTTTGCTTTTTTCTCAAGATTTTGCTTAAACCGCATGTTAGTGCTTATTAGTTTTTTTTTTTTTATGGCCGACGAAGTACATGATTAAAGTTGGAACAGAACTCAAAGTATTTTATGAAAATTTAATTTACTGTACATGTCTGGCACATGGGTTATCTCGTGTTGCCGAAACAATTTGTCTTAAATTTTCTTTGGTTAATAATTTATTTAATTTCAAATGCAAAAAGAATTTTTGTAAAGGTGCCTTTGAGAGTGCAAGCTTTTACAGAAAATTTTTCCGGTTACACCTTTACTTCCCAAACCAGAGCTTACAAGGTAAAGAACGTGGCTCAATACTGTCATATATTATGAGACAAATTTTGAAAATGTTCTAAGATTATTGTCAGAATTATTGTCGGTAGCGATGGAAGTACTAGCCACCCCTCTATGTACATTGTTCAGAGCCAGCCTGGCGCTCAACTATGTACCCCAAAGCTGGCGGATGGCTAGAGTGGTATTTATACCCAAGCCAGGGCGTGCATCATATGCCCAGGCCAAGTCATTTCGTCCAATTAGCCTGACGTCTTTTTTATTAAAGACACTGGAAAAACTGATTGATAGGCACATTAGGGATAGTGTATTGGTGAATTCACCTCTACACAGACACCAGTATGCCTATCAATCGGGCAAATCGTGTGAGCTTAGTCTACACGAACTAACTCACAGAATAGCGGGGGCTCTTGGCAGTCAAGAAATTGCTCTGGGAGCCTTTCTAGACATAGAGGGGGCGTTTGATAACGCCTCTTTTGACTCTATAGTGAGAGCTGTCGAAAGTCGTGGAGTCGACCCGGCTATTACGGGTTGGATTAGCTCTACCCTCAGAGACAGGAAAATCAAAGCTAGTCTGGGACAGACGACTGTAGAGGTGTCTGCCGCACGTGGGTGTCCGCAGGGGGGGGTTCTCTCCCCGCTGCTGTGGTGCCTGGTGGTGGATAGTCTTCTGCGGGAGCTGGAACAGGCAGGGGTACATGGACAGGGATTTGCTGATGATATCACAATCCTTGTTATTGGGAAATTCGGAGGAGTCGTGTCTTCGTTGATGCAAAACGCACTCAGAATCGTTGAAAGATGGTGCACAGGAGAGGGGCTATCGGTAAACCCGAGCAAAACCTCTGTTGTGGCGTTTACACAACGCACTAAACTTCAGGATGTGAGGACTCTGAGGTTGCGGGGGGAGGAGCTGCCTCTGCAGAAGGAGGTCAAATACCTGGGTCTAACTTTGGACAGCAGGCTGACCTTCACGCCTCACATCCGTCACATTACGAACAAAGCGACTAGGGCCCTTTGGGCCTGTAGGAGCATGATCGGTAAAACGTGGGGACTAAAACCTAAAATGGTACTTTGGTTGTACACCAAGGTGGTGATACCCACGATCACATACTCAGCCCTGATCTGGTGGCATAAAGCCAGTAAAAGGGAAAGCATAAACCGGCTCAACAGGCTGCAAAGACTGGCGTGCTTGGGTATTACGGGGGCAATGGCATCAACGCCCACCGCTTCCATGGAGGCTCTCCTGGGTCTTCGACCTTTACACCTAGTCGTGGGGTCCGAGGCTCTACTTGCAGCCTACAGGTTGAAAATTAACGGTCATGGTGAGATCAATCCTAGAAGGGGGCACCACACCATGATCCTAAACTCAATTAAGAGTAACGGCCTGCTCAGCATGCACCCTGACAGAACTAGCACCGTGAGGGACTTTAGAAAGCCCTATAAGGTCATAGTTCCGGATAGGGATAAAATTGAAACCTCACAAACGTTGGGGCTTAGGTATGATACCATCTGGTATACAGATGGATCAAAGACTGAGACGAGTACTGGAGTAGGTGTGAGAGGCAGAAGACTGGGGGATGCTTATAGCATCAACCTGGGACCTCTCGCAACTATATTTCAGGCAGAAGTAACTGCCATATTGGTCTGTGCTGAAGAGCTGGTATGGAGGAACCTTGTAGAGAGGAGAATCTGTATCATGACTGACAGCCAAGCAGCTCTAAGAGCCTTGGAAGGAGTTGAATTACACTCCAAGGTTGTCAAACAATGTAAAGATGCTCTGGTAAGACTTGCTCTCCGCAATAGCGTCACACTGATGTGGGTGCCGGGACACCGGGGCATCAAAGGCAACGAAGAAGCGGATTCTCTAGCTAGGAAGGCCGCTTCCGGAAACCTAATGGGCCCTGAGCCTTCCTGCAGGATTGCTTACTCTACCGCAAAAGGAAGAATCAAGGATATACTAGCAGAACAACACCTTGCACACTGGGTGGACCTACCTGGACTGAGGCAATCGCGTACGTTCATAAGGGCACCGTCCAGTGATGCCAAAAGGAACAAAATACTCATGTTGAGTAGGAAACAACTTCGAAGGTTAGTGGGTCTCTTCACAGGGCACTGCTGCCTCAAAAGGCACCTCAGCATTATGGGGCTGGCGGAGGATCCTATTTGTAGGATGTGTGGCGAGGAGAATGAAACCCCACTCCACATACTATGCCAATGCCCGGCCTTGGCCAGGAGCAGGCTGCGTCACCTCGGTTTGCCCTACCCAACAACCGAGGAGATAGAACAATCTCCCTTCAACTGTGTTCTCGACCTGGTCGAGGAGACGCAGTTGTTTGAGTAAAACTCGGATGGGTGCACAATAAGCTTAAGCTTCAGTGCAGTGGGGATATGTACCACAGCCCGTGACTAATAATAAATCGTCGGTAGCAAATGAATGTCAAGAAATTTTAATGTCATTAATTCGAAAACAATTAAGTTATACTATTAAAGCTAACTTTTCATACGCTCCATCATTCATCGAAAATTTGGAAAAAAAAGTATTTGCTTTTAGTGGAATTGGTAAAAATTATAAATAATCTTAGAAAGAAAACTTTGGAGGTGCAAGTGAGTGTGGGACATCAAATCTATGTCGAGTTTTACACGTCTCCTGAATTGCAAATTTTAAAATGCCGATTTTTCGAGAACTAATGCTTAATCTTACAAAATTTTTATTGCAATATGCTTAGAAAACTTTCCTCTTTCCAATAGTACATAGGAAAACGTTCAAATCGTGAGGTGAATTAACTGACAGTAACCAATGGGTTCCTATTACGTCGGTTGATGTTGAACAAAGTTTTTCGATTTATATACAGGTGTTAAACAACAGACGACAATTTTTCATTATGAAAAATTTGGAAAAATATATGACAATTTTTTTTATAATATTATTAAACGAATTTCTAATTAATATTTAATAAAAATTAAATTTTGATGTTTAATTTTTAGTGCTTTTTTTCTATTTTATAGGACTTTTTTCTTTGTTTTTTGAAACTTTTTAAAGCGCTTATTTTGAAATTATAAGCGCTTATAAATCCGGGCTCTACTTATAATAAAGTAAAATTTTAAGTTGTATGACAAGTGTATGACACAAAGCAGAAGGTTAACAGTAAAGGAAATTAGATGCAATTATAATGTACAAGATTTGGTCCTGCGGTTTGCTTTTCGACATAAAGTAAAGTTTAAAACAAAAGTATTTATTATATTTTATACTCATCTAGTTAAACATGACTGAGGATCAATAATAATCGTGAAATAGGGGCCTTTATATTATGTTACAGGTTTTTTTTTTATTTTATTTTATAGCGTAATTTTTTCAGAATTCTATTTTCTTGTTTATTCTAAGTTCAACTCTGTTAATTGTGAATTATTGTCATTTTAGCTTTTTTTTAAATATTATGTTTTCTTTGTAGTATGTATTCTGTACTTAACAGTTAAAAATTTTATTTTTTTAACATTTTGTTAGGTTAAATTATTATAACTCATCTAGTTCGTTGTAAAAAAATTTTTGGAGACAAAGCCGCTATCCAAGTCTGTTCTTCGCCATTTTTCGACAAATGTTATCTTGTTCTGTTGCCTCCTTAATCTTATTAATTTCTTTAATTTAATTAAATTTATCAATTTTTAAAAAAAAGATAATGCATTACTAAATTTTAATAGCATTGTACTTACAAAACAGTTAGAAGCGAAAGGTAATATTTTACAATATTCGGTTTTCTACAACAGCTTACGTTCATTTCATTAAATCACCGTTGATGCATATTTTTATTAGTTAATTTTAATTCCAATTAGTTTTCCATTACGTTTTCTCAAGTTTGTCATCAAGTTTATTTCTTGTCGCATACCTCTACTTTAACAATTCATTTGATGTGTATTTCGGTACTCTCATTTCCTGTTGGTATTTCCATAAGTTACATGTTTTGTGTGTATCTCGTTTCCGCCGTCTAATTGCTCTTTTATCCCTTTTCATGTAAAGCATATTAAATTAGATGAACTTACGATTGTCTTAAAGCTTTTCTGCCATCATAAGGTATATTAGTACCCAGTGACGGATCTAACCTCTTCGGAGGGTGACGCTTAACATTTATGGGCCTCCTTCGTAGTTTATATCTGTCTTAAAAAAATCTGTCTACCATACAATGCGTACAAATGCCATACAAACCGCAATAATAAAATAAAATTGATTTTCTTACCTGCCCCCCTCCCTACACCTCCCATGGTTTATATGAAACTCATGTTATATCCGGAGCCTAAAGATTCAGTTTCATTAGTAGAAATCAAACTATCCATGTATAACTGTTTTGAAAAGATAAACAAAAATTGCTGGATGTAAATTGTTCAAGCGCTAATAAGTAATAACTGCCGATGTAGAAAAATAATTTATAGAACATCAATTGAAAATAAAATCATTTCAAATCAAAACAACATTAGCACATTAACTGCCTAAGTGTCAAGCAAAATAAGGGGATTACGATTGAACTTGCACTTTCATTCTGCAAATTCTAGAGCTATATAATAAAAAAACCTGTTATATACTTACTTCTTCTTAGTCTCACGTTGGAATGAACAAAACTGCAATTAGTTAGTTCAAACGAGAAATTTAAATCATTTTATATTCTACCATCTTTGTGATAATTAAGCGATCATGTTCAAATTAATACTTTTTATTTTTGATTTAATTGATGGTTTTATAATGAAAGATATTTTGTTCTATTTTACCATTAATTATAATGCAATTTCGCAGTACAAAACATTTTTAAGTGGCATCTTACTAATAAATAGGAAGGTACATATTTTAATAGCAATTCACAAGGATAATAATTGAATTTGTTGAATTTAATTTGAATTTTTAATTCAGGATTGTCATGGAAGCACAAAAAGCGAAGGAAGTGCACCCATTCGAGATGAAATTGATAATTACCGATTAATGGCTGGAATACAAAATGAAACCCATACAATTATTGAATTTCGACGAGCTCTGGATACGTGCGACCCTGACGACTACATTTTGGGGGTAAGTTTTTGTGTAACTTCAATTTTAATTAAAAATTAGCTAAATAAACATTTTTATTATATTAGCCAAATACGGTACGTGTAATATGGAGCATACACGATAAAGATCCTCGTTCGGGAGCAGAAATGATTTATCACAATGAACGAAGAGGCTCTCAAAGTCTGCATCTCTTAGGTCCACCCCCCATCCCGAAACCTGATGATTCGTACAACTTGCGACAATGGGATGTGACTTTTAAACAAGTAAGTCTTTCGATAATGTAAAATATTTCAATTTATCGAAAATAAAGCTTTCATAATAGAAAAATTTATCGAAAATTATGAAAATTGAAATTTTATACAAGCTTTCGATTTAGAATTTAAATTATTCAAGCCTATCTAGATATCCAAGCATAGCTCATACAAATTTTACATACTTAAAAAAATTCTGAAAGAATGTCGTCATGCATATTACATTGTTTTCAATAAAACAACATTTGCGGTTTGAATGTTAAAGAGACCAAATAATTAACTAAATCGTGAACAAATTTAACCTTTCTCTTTAATTTTTAGTTTGAAGTAAAAGACGATACCACTTATTGGTGTAAAATTTTCAAAGCGCCCACTTTACAAACCAAAAATCATATAATTGGATACGAACCCATTATTGGGTCAAATCACACTTCGCTCATTCATCATATGCTACTTCACGAATGCGAAATTTCTTATAAACAAATCAAAAAATGGGAAGAGTATTCAAAAGAAGACGGTCATCCGTGCTATTCTCCAGAAATGCCCATCGACTGGGAAAAGTGTCTTACGCCTATAGCTACGTGGGCAGTTGGTTCTAAAGGTAACATTTTCAATTTAAAATTTTTATTTCATTATAAATTAATTTTTTTTAAATAGGAGAAAATATTCCAAAACATGTTGGTTTGCCTCTGAATTCGCCTACCTATTTCATGTTAGAAGTCCATTTCGATAATCCATCTATGAAACGAGCGGTCGATACCTCGGGTCTACGACTGCATTATACGCATAAACTTCGACCGAACGAAGGAGGTTTTCTTGTAGCAGGTGTCACAATTTCACCTTTGCAAATTATTCCTCCTCAACAAACGGAATACAAATCAGGCGGTTACTGTAGTATGGATTGCACGCGAGAGGTTTGTCACAAAACTTCCTACTTAATTGAACTTAGTTGTAAAAGTTTCGTTTTTAATCAGGTGCTGCCAAAAGATGGAATTAATGTAATTTCAGTCTTATTACATTCCCACTTAGCAGGAAGAAAACTAAAACTCCGACACATCAGGGGAGACAAAGAGTTAGTTCCGATAGCTCAGGTAAGTCTAAAATTGTTTCTTATTCTTTTTTCCAATTTCTCATAAAATAAATATATGTAGGACGATCATTACGATTATAACTACCAGCAAGCCAGAACGTTATCTCACGAAGTCAACATTTTACCAGGCGATGGTCTGGTTACCGAATGTACTTATTCGACAAAAACGAGGAAAAAACCAACATTGGGAGGATATTCCACTAGAGAGGAAATGTGTTTAGCTTTTATTTTACATTATCCCAAAACAAAATTGGCGGGTTGTTATTCCATGCCACCTATCAGATACTTTTTTGATAATTTGGGTGTAAAAGAATTTTACGAACACAACATGACCGAAGTAGAAAATATGTTTTTACATGGAATGTACGTATAATTAAAATTTTTCAGTACGAAACTAATACATTGTTGATGTTTAGGCCCGAACCGACGGTACCACCAGAAGTTCCTTCTACTTCAATCTTTCCACCATACAAACCTGGCGATGAAAATTCCGACGAAGCAAATCGGAAAGCGATTTTAGCGTTGCAAAATGCGAAAGCATTTACTGAAGGTGACACGAGCGCTGGTCTTGGACCATTAGATCGTCTGATCATAAAAGAACCACTCGAATTTCAAAACAAAAGCTTTATGTCCCATTTACAAAGTTTGCCATACGATGAAACCTTACTAACAAAAAGAATCGAAGAATATTTCTATACAGGACTTCACTTAACTTTTTGTAGAAAAAGAGACGACACACTTGCCTTGGTAAGTATCATTTGGGTCAGTTTTAAGCACAATATTAAATTTAAAAATTTTTCAGACTGAGAAAATCGAAAGATTTCCTAACTTCACCGCTTATATTAATAACGCAACTCAATTGCAATGCAGTTACCGTCAAAAAATACATTTATTATCAGGTTCTTCACGAATTTACAACTCAGTCACAAGCATTTTTACAATTGCAGCGATATTATTGAATAACTTATAAATAAAACGAAAATGTTTTTAGTGTCATTATTTATTATTGTTTTTTTTTTCCTGACTGTTTATATATTTATGCTTTTGTTTTATTTTGTAACTGTACATATTTATATTAAGTGATGCTGTGAATTAGTCTTAATTTATTATATTTAAGTAGGAATATATTTTTGTAATTATTAGTAGTAATAATTAATTTACCAAAGATTGACAATTGTTTTTTTATTTTGCATTTTTTTTATTAATTTATATTCTATAACATATACATTTTTAAATATTATATTATCTGTATAATATGCACCTTGAGGCAATACCAAAATGGTGGAAGTACAAGAGAAACCTTTCACTATAGAACTTAATAATTAATATAGATAATTAAATTTGAAACAACATTGTTGTAAGTAAAGTTTGTTAAACCCAACTATACTTGAAATTATATTGCGAATTAATATACTTCTGATTTTAAATTCTCGTTTAAAGTACTATCTTTTTACACAAAGAATGTCAAAATCTCTCGGTTTTAATTTTCAAGAAATTTATTGATTACGTCATAGAATAAATAAAAATAAAACAATAGTTATGTAAGGTAAGCTGATACTAAACTCTTGAAATGTAGATGGAAAAAGAACTATGAAAAAAGTCCATACTATAATATTTATACATATTGCATTATGTGAATGTACGTCATATAATAGCTGAAAGCTATATAGCGCAAGAAAGTATCTCGAATTTACTTGAAAAATCCGTGGGTAGTACAAAAAGAAATATTTCAAAATTAGATTATAAAGACATCAAAGCTTTTTTTATTTGCTTAAAGTTAATGGCATCTAAAAAACCAATTTTGATAAGCATAAGCATAATTGGTATTATTACCTATAGAAAACATGAATCAGTTTTAATTTTAAAACTGAACATTTTCGAGAACGTATAGGCGGAGAAATTTAAAATGTATTATTAAAAGAAAATGTCAAGATTGCTTTCTTCTTTGCAAATTAGGGGTAGGTGGTACTCATTTAACTAATAAATAATTATTTTTGATTGTTCGTTGTATGAATAATGAAAAAATACATTAAGTACATTAAAAATTTTAATTTAATTTTAGAAATTTTACAATTTATAAATAAAAACATCAACCCTAATTTTATAAGAAGAGCACTGCAATGTAATATGTGACATTACATAATATCAAATATAAAACTCATTTACATAAAAATTATTTTCAAATTTGATATTTTTTTAAACGGATTGATTTAACGGAACTATTTATTAAATTGCACAGTTTGAAACATTGTCAAAATGAACTCCAGACGCTCTTCCCAACTTAAAGCTGAGTTGTTCCACCGTGACTTTACTTGTTGAAGCCACGGTAACTGAAGAGCCCATTATTTTTGTTGCAATTATTTTTGTATTTTCTATTGATGTCTCAATATATCGTTTTGCAACACTGCTAGACTTTCAGCTTCCATGACGCTTGAGAGTGAGTATATCTGTTCCCGACATCGGCCAACAATGATCCTGACAATCACCAAAAACAATGTCCTGTCTATAATCAATAGATAAGTGGTTTACGTAGTGTAACTCGATATTAATCATATCAAATTTTTTTTTCCTAGTTCATCGCCTGATGATGCCATAGTATGGTGAAAACGTTTGAGATAATATACATACGGTGTATTTATATATTGTGATAACTTAAACATTTTAGTTTCGAAAAAGTGTTTGTGCATTTTTTTGGTTTATGCTAAAAATTTGATATAATTAATGTTTTGTCTAGTTTACCGGTTCAGACAATCCTAATGCAGTAACGATTTTTTTGGAATTCCTCCGATTGTACATATTCACTCCAACAGACTGCTAGGCACATTTACCTCCCATGTAGGTAAGAAAAAAACGACCGTGTTTGATATGGCTAAAACGTAATTCCTTATATTTTTTAAATAAATTCCAACAACTTGGGATTGTAGTCTATGAAATAAATAATTTTTTAGGTTGGTATCTTTCTGGTTTGCCATTGAAAAAAGTGGCAACCTAATGATGTTGGCTAATATAAATTTTTTTCGCAATATAGAATATAGGCAGCGGCGTAGCAAAGGCTACCCCCCCCCTCAAAATTATTAATTTGTAATTTTACAATGACTTCAAACCATGTATATATTTCTATATATATGATTTTCAAGACACTAATGATACTATATTTGAAGGCAAATGGCTGATTTCGCATCAGAAATGAAAAAACCATGAAGAAGAGCTTCCAAAATATACAATAGAAGCTCTTAATCAGTTCAGTATTGATGTTCCCAAATATATTGTCGTGAAACAAAATGTTTCGACCCACCCTGTGCTAAATTGTAAAAATTTGTTAATTTCATTTTAAAACGTTTAAATTGAAGAAGTACAGAGTGGGGAGAAAAGATAGAGATAGAGGCTTCTTTGGCCAACTATGGCCGACAGCGGGTGCGAAAATTTGTATGCCCGCTGAATTTTGAGATTTTTGATATTTTCTGAGAATTGTGAGTAGTATTTTAATTTGATTTAATTTAAATAAATTGATTTGATGCGAATGCATTATTGCGTTATTTTGGAAGTATATTTTTTTGAGATTTGGATAATTTTTGATGAGTTACTACCGAGCGGTAGTGGATTGATTGGTTTCGTTGATTTGGAAAAGAAATAACTGCAAGTTACAAATTGGACCTGAATTGTTTTAAATTGTAGGTGTAAAAATTATTGCATTCGTAGGAACGAATGGTTCTATTGATAAGCGGGCGATTTGGATAAGCGTAAAATCGAAAGTACGAGCCTAATAATATTTTACATTGAATTGTTAAATTTGATTTGTATGCGATTGGAGATATTAATTTGATAACTGCCGTAACTGCCATAGCAACCGACTCTTGAGTAGAGCTCAATGCTGTCGACCATTGAAGAGCTAGCCGAGGTAAACTAAGAAAAAAAAGATAGTAAAGGCTTCTTCCAATAATTTTTGGAGAATACCACTACAATATATATTATTTTAGAAACATAGCGGTTACTACATCATCTGTAGAAAGAACATTTTCCAGCTTAAAACGAATAAAACCAAATTTAAGAAATAGTACGGGCGAGAATAGGTTAAGCGGTCTAGCTTTACTAGCAGTTCACTGGAATGTGCTTATATTAATGTGGAAGAGGTTATAAATACTTTTGGAATAAAAAAAAAGACGCAATGATTTTACAATTATAATTTTATATTATAATAATAATAATTTCTATGACTTAATTTTTAGTGTTTATTTATGTAGTTGGAAACTATTATTATTATCGTTAACGTAAAAAATGTCTGACGAAACGCTTTTTCGGAGAAATTATTTTTTATTGTAATTTTTTAACTTTCTATTGAGCGCATGACCTTGAAAATTTGAAAAAAATTTGTCTGCGGCGCTATTAAAAATCGGGTCGCTGCGCTCGCAGCCCTCCCCCGAACCAAATTCCTAGCTACGCCACTGAATATAGGCACTATAACGAGGATGGTTTTAGCTTTCCAGATTGTCCACACCACTTTTTCAGAGACTTGGCAAATTTTCTTCACTTCCATTCATTCTTTAAAATATTTGTACAGTACTTCGTAACGCTTTTTAAATTTGGCAAAAATTAATGTATCTATAGCAGATTGAGCAGCCAATTCTACGTCAGAAGGCAAGCTTTTCTCTAAATCACTCAATTTTCACTTACGAGTACATTGCAACTTGCTGTCACTTACACTTAGGAAACAATTAAACAATTTTGTAACTACGCGACTGTCCCTACTTACTGCCCTATTATTGTTCCATAAACACAATTTTAAAAATTCAACTACTAAAAAAATTTACGAAATTTGGCACATTAAAATCAAAGTAGATAAAACGTTGTACAATATTTGTATCATAATGTGTCTCTACGATACTTCATGGATTATCCAACTCCACATTTAATCTGCAAAGATTACAATAGTTGACCGCCTATGCCAGCTAGTTGAAGTAACTAAATAACGTAATTATTTTTTACTTTTTAGTGCAAATTTTTCACAGTAGTTTTTTTTTTGAAGTCGGTTTTATTTTTTTATTATGAATTTTCAAACACTTTAAATTTTTTCAACCTTTTAATCCCTAATTGATTTATCATTTTCAGCCTTTGCTAATCATTAACTTTTATTGTCCTCTCATTTGAGGATTCTTTAGTCTAAAAATATCTTTCTTTTCAATCAAATGTAGTTAGTTCAACGAATTTTCAGGCAAGTAAAACTTTCATTTTGAAATAATTTTTGTAACTAAAATCTGTTTATTTTTGGAATCAATCAACATATCATTCAATTTTTAATTAAAATTTTTGGGTTCTCATCCCCGTAAAAGTAATCTTTCACTCTGACGACTTTTTCTATTAAATTAAAATAATTCTCTGAATTGTTAAATAAAAATTCATGACAATATATTTCAGTTCTACACCCACAATCTAAAATACTATAAAATCAACAAACGCCAACTTCGTTACTATTGATATTCACATAACCTTAAAATTTAGTTCAGATTTTTTTTGATTGTTCGATTTTCATCAAAGTATTTAAATTTTATTATCATTAACTAGTGAAGTTTGAATAAAGTAAATATTGATATTTCTTATAACTTAATTTTAATGGAACATTTTTAGAATGCTACGCAGACCACCTACCAGTATAGAATTAAAGTTAGACGATGTTGTTGAATATGAGACTGCTCGAAAAGAGCAAGAAGCAGCCAAAGCCCAGATGAAAAATAGTAAACCTTACAATGAACCTCCTGTTTGGCAGGCAGGTCCAAAAGCAAAAGAGGAGGTTCACAATCGTATCGGTTATACCGGGTCATCCAGATATAAAGATTCCAGTCCTGATTTTTAAGTTTATTATTCAAAATATGTGTTGTCTTTACCATACGTTTAATTAAGTCTAGTAAGTTAAAATTATTAAAAAATATATATTTTCAAATATAATATGCATGTCTTCATTATAACATCGAGAAAACGCAATTTTACTTTAATTGAGTACAAAACAACCAGATTAGTCGTGGTGCTGAACTGCTAAACGGGATTAGTAGGATCTAGTGTAATATTAAGTGGAGTTTAAAATCATAATTTTCAGTTTAAAAATGTGAATTAAATTAAAAAATATTGGTCACCGTTAGATCTTTGAAGAGTAAAAATCTTAAAGTATAATACAATATAATCAAATTGATTTTATGTAGGAAAGCAAAACATCTTTGTCATCTTCGTAAAAGTGAAGATCAACAAATAGATATTTAAAAGCCTTATATAACATTTTAGAAGTAAGGGGGAAATTCCTCGTGAGGAAATATATTGACTACATATAAGTATGTAGGTTGAAATCTTAGGTTTGCTAATTTAAGAAGAGTTGGAAGGCTTCACTATTGGATTTTGTATTTGACATGGAAATTCTTTTTATACTTTCACAGCAGACACGTTTAAAATTGGCTTTATATCTGGTTTCTGCTAAGTTATCATATCATGAAATGTCAGATAGTTTATCCCGATTGATGAGGAAACGTATTGGAAGAAAATATTGATCTCATAAATATTCAATTATCTGTCACTATCGGAGCTATGGTATTATTGGAAGATAAAAGGTCAACGGCTTCGCAGTATTTAATTTAACCAGCATTACAATTTAATGAAAGAATTAAGTAAATTAAAACCAATGGTTGTTATTAGTTGGCTTGACTCGAATTTTTTTGTTAAATTTTATTACAAAATCGGTCCTAATTGTTTGGCAAAGTTAAAAAAAAAAATTTGAAAAATTTTAGGTTGATTGTCACTGGTTTAACATAACCTCAAGAAATAGTAAATCGGACTTGGTTTAATTTTCAAATTATAATTTGAGAATGGAAATTATTATAAAAGCACCAGAAGATTTTAATAAAATATGTAGAAGTTGCCTCACTGCTACAACAGAAGACAAAGATTCATTCGATTATCATCTGATCGAAGATAATCAACTAACGAATATAAGTACAATTTTTGAAAACCTAACATCTCTGAAGGTGGTTTTCATTATTAGCCAATTGGTCGTTTAATTTCATATATATTGTATTTATAGGTAAATGTTGATGATGGTTTACCAAAATCGATCTGTTTTGTTTGCTATAAATCATTAGTACAGGCCGACATTTACAGGAATCGTTGCTTGGAATCAGAAAAAAAATTAAAGTCATTAATGGAAAGCTTCGTTAGCGACACATCAACAGAAGATATTAAAAACGTTGATACTACATTGATTGATGTTATCAAAACGAATTTCAAATCAAATATTTTGCATAAATTGCATTTTATTAAACAAGAACAAACGGACACAGATATTACATTAAGTGAACCTGCTTTAAAACAAGAATTAAGTAGTAAGAACGAAATTGCTTTAATTGATAATAAGCCAAAACCCACACCTTCTAACAGTGAAAAACCAAAAATTAAGCGACATAAAGTAATAATACGTCGTATAAAGTCCTCAGAAAAGCAATTACATAAACTTCCCGATTGCGAGATTAGTAAATCGTGCAGTTTGTGCTATAAGGTATTTTCTGATGCTTGCGCATTATCTTTGCATTACTTGAAACACACTTTGATTATGGAAAACGTTGAAGATGTTTCATCTGCATATTTATTTTGCGAAGTTTGTGGTCAATTATTCGATTGTAATTTCAACTTAAACCAGCATTATGAAGAAAAACATAATGGTAAAATATACTGGACTTGCACTGAATGTCTTTCTGAGTTTAGCACCGAAGTGGAGTTGCTCAAGCACAACTTGCTCCATTCTTCCTCAACATATGTTGCAGTAGGTACAAATTTTCCATGTAGTTTATGTGATGAAAAGTTTTCTTCTGAAGAAGACTTACTTAAACATGGACTTACTCACTTAGTACTCAAATACAATTGCAAGAAATGCCAAATATCATTTTGTACGCAAGAGGCTTACAATTCGCATTCAAAATTGAATCACGGATCTAAATATATTTGCAACATTTGTGGCAAAACTTTGCATAGCAGAAATTATTTAAAATGTCACATCGAAAATACGCATTTCTCCAATCAAAGTCACAAGTGTGAAACTTGTGGTAAAATTTTTAAAACTGCAGCTACACTAAAAGTTCACATGAGAACCCACAGCACCAACAAAAATTTTGTATGTTCGTATTGTGATTACACCTCTCATTACCAAGGCGATCTTCAAGTGCACATGAGAACTCATACCTCGGACAAACCTTACAAGTGCACCTTCGTAAACTGCAAAAAGAGTTTTGTTTCGTCTAGTATACTTAATATGCATGTGAAGTCTCACCTAAATATTCGCCAATATAAATGTTTAGTTTGTTTATCCAGTTTTATTACAAACTATTCTTTAAAAATGCATCTGAGACAGCATAGCGATAAACGACCACAATATTATTGTTCTATGTGTCGTAAAAAATTTCTAAAGAAAGACAGCTTACGAATTCATAAAAAACAGAAACATGGAATATAATGGTTGAAATGGAACCAATTTTGATTCATTATTAAAAATGAATTTCAAGCATTTGGTCAGTAATTTTTTTTCAAATAGTTTTTGTTTACCTTTGCTTGTTAGTTTCATGATTAGGTACAACTGATGATTGATGAAGCAGATTTGTCTTGCACTAAAAGTTGATTTAAAAAAAAGTATTTTTTACCTCGAAACCCATCTTAATTGTACCATCAAAATTTCTACATGTCCATCTCGGTGTGAAGTTAAAATAGAAATATTGTAGCCTTTGGATAAGAGCAATGTTTACTGTAATTCTTGTTATATTTCATTTATTTCCTGGATGCTACAAAATTTGAGTAAGTTATGAGATCCAAAGATCAAAAAAATAAGTGGACGACAAAACAAATTGATCTAGCGATCAGAGCAAAATATTTTACAGTGAATATTTATTAAAATAAAATAAAATTGCAAAGAAATAGAAAAGCAGAAACTATTTTAAGTATTAATTTTGTATAATTAGTACTTACTTGTTGTAATTTAATCCTTTTGTTCAAATATCGTACAAATAGTAAAATATGATAATGTACACTTTTGGAAAATTGGAATTTTTGAATGAAATAAAGATAAATTAAAAAAATTTAATCATACCTTTGTTGGTCCTTGAAAAGCTTGGAATCACAAATTTCTAAACAGCCAATGCCGTAATTAAGGGGGGGGTTAAAGGTTACAACCCCCCGAAATTATTTATCAATTAATGAAGTACTGGAAGTCCGACTGCAATCGTAAAAAAATCTGAAAAAACATTAAACTTGAAGTGTTGAAATAAAAATTAAAGCTAAAGAGATATTTCTAATAACTAAATTAAATCCCAAATTAAAAAATCGGAAATTCGTATTAATATCCGGCGATTGGTGACAGTGGATTGAATACACCTACTAAATTGCGTAAATATAAAAACTGACGATGAAGAATATAAAAAAGCCCTATATATTTACAGTACTGTGTAAAAGTCTGCGGTCACTTAATTAATTGTTATTTTTTTTTTTAGTTATTACTCCTATTAATTAATTTTCGATTTTTTGAAAAATAATTATATTGAAATAAATGAAATAAGTATTCTTACTATTATGGTAATTAACTAATTACTATATTGCTATAAATTGTTTGAACCAAAAATTTTAAAGAGAACACGAATTTTATCACCATCAGCGGCAGCATAGCTTAAAATAACACTACCGCAATAAATTAGAGTGGGCATTGTAAACCCATAAATTGTTTTATATTATGGTGTGAATTTTATGTATAAATGTACATTTGCTTAAGATTTGTGAAATTTTCTTTCAGTTTAATTTAGTTCTTCATTTTGACAAAATTATTTTACCGTCGCCATCGGTAAAATAAGAATTTAGTTCGTGATTTTTATTCAAATTTCTAAATATGGTCCTGTAAACAGTTGATATTATGTTAAATTCTATGGGTGTCTTGAACCGGTCATTTCCATTACCCTGCTAGTAGTTGGAGAAATCAAGTTATAGGAAAGTTCCTTTCGGACTCTCTTCCACTTAATGACCGTCTTGGTGCATCGGAGAGCACGTTAATCAACCTACAAGTGCGGTGGTACCTGACAGTTTGGGGTGCAAATCAGGGACTTCCTAGCATTTATTACATCCATGGGCTTTATTACATCCCGGAGGGGCTGACTACGAACTTACTTTTCAGTTTGTTTTGTTGTCACTGGTTTAATTTATGATTTAACCTAAAAAACTGCAAGACTTAAAAAAGTGTTTCGGAGGTTCCAGTCCAGTGCAAATATTGATATTCTAAAATGGAAGTTACTGTAAGAATACCACAAGACATAAATAAATTTTGCAGAACTTGCCTTCAGGTCGCAGACGACAATTTTTTCTACCATCGTTTGATACAAGATAAACGAGTAACTAATATAAGTACATTTTTTGAAAATGTTACATCATTAAAGGTTGTATTAATGGTAATTAATTTAGTTTTCTTTATCTAATTTAGTTATTTGTAGATTATCGTTGGAGATGGTTTACCAGAATCAATCTGTGATGATTGCTATGAGTCATTAGTAGAATCTTACGCCTACAAGAATCGCAGTCACGACTCGGAGAAAAAGTTAAAATCTATTTTAGAAAAATGTAGTACAAACACTTTAAAGAACGAGTTCGAAAATATTCAAGATACAACTGAAGACGCCGATTTGGTTAATCGAACAATTATTACAAACCACGAAGATTTGCAGTGTAAGTGTGAACATTGTGATTCTATTTTTCCGTCGTATTATCAATTAAGCAGGCACATGTATGAACATAATGCTACCAAGACAATTTTAGAAAGATTTTTAGAAAACTCTGTTGAGGAAGAAGAACCTGCTATCGAATTTAACGAATCGGACACATTAAAACTTATTGCAACTCGTAAATTAAATAACAGAAACGAAGATGCTGTAAATGAATCTGTTGTAGAGCAAAGTAGTGACGAACCAAGTTCAGTTACAGAAATTGTTGCCAAACGCCGCCCTATTGTGATCAGAATGACTTGTAAGATTTGTCATAAAAGGTTTTCTTCTATGAAACAACTTGACCAACATTCGTGTTGTGAACCTTCTTTCAATTTAAACTCGGTGGATAACTTTAAGAAATCTTGCAGTTTATGCGGCAAAATCTTTACCGATCCTTGTGCTTTATCTTTACATTTTTTGAAACATATCGAATCTATCGAGACAAGTTTTTTGTTTTGTGAAATTTGCGGTCAGTTATTTGATTGCCAGCCAAATTTAGACGAACATTACAGTAAAAAGCACATAAGCAAATTGGTGTGGAGTTGCACCGAATGTGAGTCTACTTTTTCTACGGAAGTTGAATTGCTTAAACATAACGAGCTGCATCCTTCCTTAACATATGTACCTCTCAACCAAAATTTTCCATGTGTTTTATGTAGCAAAATATGTTTTTCTGAAACTGATTTACTTAAGCATTTGCCCACACATTTAGTCGTGAAAAATAATTGTAAAAAATGTGGAGCAACATTCTGTACACAAGAATCATATTACGTGCATTTAAAATCGCATCCTGGTGCTAAACATATTTGCACTATTTGTCGGAAGCCTTTAAACAGCAGGAGTTATTTAAAACTTCACATTGACACTGTACATTTTCCCACTACCACTTTCAAGTGCAAAACATGTGATAAAGAATTTAAAACTCTTGATCGACTAAAACGTCATTCTCACGTACACAGCAAGGATAGAACCTACGTTTGTTCTGCTTGCGGATACACCGCATATCACAGTGGTGATCTACAAGTGCACATGAGGATCCACACCAACGAAAAGCCATTCAAATGCACCTTTTTAAATTGTAACAGTAGTTTTATAACATCCAGTCATCTTCACACTCATACCAGGAACCATCTGAAAATTCGTCTGTTTAAGTGCACATATTGTCCTGCCGATTTTAACACCGGTCACACTTTAAAAAAACATTTAATGATTCACACTGGCGAACGACCACACTCTTGCAATATTTGCCATAAATCATTTAGAAGATTGCACCACTTAAAACTTCATATGAAGCAACACAACATTGCCTAACTAATTTTAATTTGTTTTGTTTTATAAGTTATTCGAACTAATTTTTAATATTTACATGTACATAATTTATTGAAAGTTATGAATTGTAGTTTTAACAAATAATAAATACAAAACTTTATTTTAAACTTACTGTGTTTGCAGTACTGCATAAATGTGATAATTAATTGTCGGGGATGTAGATTTGACAAGTGTTTTATGGTCACTGCTTTAATTTAACGATGTAGGTACCTAACCTCTAAAATTTTGGGAAAAAATTACAAAGATAAATTATTATTTCAAAAATGGAAATTATATTAAAAATACCAAAAGACATCAATAAAGTGTGCAGAACTTGTCTTAATGTAGCTGAAGCAGACGAAGATATTCTTTATCATCGGTTGATACAAAATAATCGACCAACAGATATAAGCAAGTTTTTTGAAAGTGTGACATCTTTAAAGGTATTCCATCTTACTGATTTGGTCTTATTTATAAAATTTGTAATTTTAGATTGCATTTGGTGACGGTTTACCTGAATTAATCTGTAATGATTGCTACGAAACCTTAGTAGAATTTTATGCGTATAAAAATCGCTGTCGAAATTCCGAAAAGAAGTTAAAAGTTCTTTTAGAAAAATGTACTATCAGTGCTTTAAAAGAAGACAATAAAAGTGTCACTAAGACAATAGAAGCGGTCAATTCTACTACGAATAGTAGCTTTACTATGACAGATCGGAAAAGTTTATGTTTTGAGTGCCAACATTGTGATTCTATTTTTATGTCGTATTATCAGTTAAGCAGACATCGATTTCGACATAATGCCACTAAGACACTTTCAGAGAGATTATTAGAAAATTGTATTCAAGAAGAACAAGTTGACAGGACCGTTAATGAAACAGAGGTATTACAACTTATTAAAATACGTAAATCAAGTAGCAACGATGAGGATGTAAAAAAATCTCCTCGAACCCCAATAATAAATAACACCAAACGCACATTTGTAATTAAAGTTCATTGTAGTAATTGCAAGGTATGCTCTCAGAAGTTCACTTCTGTTAAAGATCTGCGCACACATATTTGTGAGCCTCCTAATTCTAATTCGAAGTCGGTTAACGATTTCAGTAAGTCATGCAGTATTTGTGATAAATTATTTTCTGATCCTAGCGCTTTATCTTTACATTTTCTAAAACATGTTGAATCTATCGAATCGAAATATTTATTTTGTGAAGTTTGTGGTCAATTATTTGATTGCATTTCAAACTTAGATCAGCATTATAATAAAAAACATAATGGTAAAATGTACTGGACTTGTAGCGAATGTCAGGCTACCTTCAACACAGAAATGGAGTTACTCAAACACAAGTTGATGCATCCTTCTTTAGCATATACGCCACACGGAACAAATTTTCCTTGCATTTTGTGTAAAAAAAATTTTTCTTCGATTGTCAATTTACTTGAACATTTACCCATACATGTGACAATGAAGTATAATTGCAGGAAATGTAAATTATCCTTCTGTACACAAGAATCCAACTATGCTCACTTGAAATTGCATCCTGGTGCTATACATACTTGCTCCATTTGTCGCAAAACTTTACACAGTAAATACTATTTAAAGCTCCACATTAAAACGGTACATTTTCCCACCGAAGTTCACAAGTGTGAAACCTGTGGTAAAGGCTTTAAAACTCTCGATCGGTTAAAAGCCCATTGCAAAATACATCGCATACGTAAGAACTACATTTGCTCTTATTGTGGATTTGGTTCTAAATTTAGTGGTGACCATCAAATTCACATGAGAAGCCATACAAAAGAAAAGCCGTACAAATGTACTTTTGTAAATTGCAAAAGTAGTTTCACAACATCCACTCATCTACGCACCCACATTAGAAAGCATCTGAATCTGCGTCCATATAAGTGCTCCTTTTGTTCTGCCGATTTCACCACGTGTAGTACTTTAAAAAAACATTTAATGCTTCATACTGGAGAACAACCATATTCTTGTCCTATATGCCAAAAAAAGGTTAGAAGAAGATATCACTTAAAAATACACATGAAACAACATAGCAATATTATATAAACACCGTTAACTTGTATGTAGAAGTATTGTGTGTTGAATATTAAATGATTAAGGGGTATCCCAGTCTAGAAAACGAAGATTGATTAGTTTTGAAGAGTATCTACCTTCAAAGCAACGTAAATTACAAAAAACTAGTTTATTATATTCTTATACCTTCCTGTGATCACATTAAAATATTTTTTTGATATTTGTTCTTTAATTCCAAAAATTCCCTACATAATATAATTATTTTGAGTAAAACCTATTTGGAGCCGCTTCATACTCAGCCTCCAGTACTCAATAATTAAGAAAAACTATCAATAAAGAGGTTCGTGCGCATCCAGGAACTTGTAAAAAATGAAAATTCGGGAAAGTCGCAAGAATAGGTCACAGAGAAGAAAATAACCACTTAAGGCAGTCACCCCGTGTAATATGTCGAAAAAATCGAATTTTTTTTTCATAAATTGATTTCTAAACATGTTGTGTAGAAAATGTTTGTAAAGTGATTTTACTACAATTTTCTACACACATTTACACTTAAAAAAAATCGGAAGGATTATTAAAGACATAAAATTATTATCTAGCAAATATTGTGATATTTCAAAGTGATTCGGACCCACCCTGTGCATTTTGGTGAAATTTTTGTATTAATTATTAAGTTGAATTTTTTATAATTTGCTAGGTGGGAACTAATTACAGGAAATCGGGGGCATTTTGTCAAGAGTGGCTGCACGAGTCGGTTGTGTGAGTTTTGGCTCTGAGAATTTGCTGAGATTTTATTGATGCGAGTATTATTTTACAACAGTGAAATTTGTAAAGATTGCGATTTTATAATTTTTGGTCGGATTTGGCTTCTGAGATTGAATTTTATTGTGAGTTATGTTTGGATTGAGTATTATTTTTGGATTACAATTTTTTATTAAAGAAGTTATTTTTTTTGATGAGCGAGTATTATTTCAAAAGTTTTGATTTGCATTTTCGAAAGTTGGTTAATTAAATTTAGATATTGGAGTGATATTTGTAAGAGCGAACGTGTGGCGTGATTGATAAGCCGACAATTTGATAGTTTAAAATCACAAGTTCGTCCCTTGAAAGAATATTTTTATTTTAAATTTGCGAAATAAAATTTTGATTTTGTAAATAATTTTTGGATTGGTAATAGTTTATTTTAAGAAAAAAATTTCCTCAGCGGCAATTGAGGACTACCACTGGAACCGACTATTGAGAAGAGCTCAATGCTCCGACTAAAAAGCTAGCTGAGGTAAACTTTTGAGATAGCAAAGGGTTCTATCCGATAAAGTAAGTGAATGCCACTACAATATATTTGTTCAAATTCAGATCGTTAGGTGGAATATATTACAATGAAATAACTTTCATTCAAGTCACCCACTGTAAATTATGGCCCCTAGATGACTACAGTTTTCAAGGACTGCTCCAATGCTTCAGCAGTTTGACTAATTTTGAATGTTGGGCAATACTCACAAAAATTTTAAATTGCACCGAACTGAATGTCTTCTACCATCAGTACAAATTATAATTTATTATCCTTTATAAATTACCTCGTAATCCTAAAATATCTAGATTATCATTTAATTCAATTCCTTAAAAAAAATTTCTTCTAGACTGGACTACCCCCTAAATCGATAATGGAGTTATGAAATAAATTTATTTTAAATGAAATTCTTTCAATTTACCAATCAAAATTGATAAAACAATCTTTTCAATAGAACAATTAGTAAATGTGAATACAAATTCCTGAAAAATTAATTTAACCCGTAACTGGTATCTTGGATCTGAGAGACACACTCGAATGCCTAATCCTTTTGACCCAGGATACCGGTTAAATTGTGATCTTAGTATAAATTAAGGATTTAAGAAACACCAATATATATATTAATACAGGGTGTCCCCGTGGAAAACCTTGCAGGTGGTGATAAAAAAACACTTTTCTAAGACATATTTTCAAATAAAATTTTACCCCTCAAGGGTTTGGGCTTGGGACAAAAATTTTATTTGAAAAAGTGTCCCTTATCAGCACCTCGAAGGTTCTCCATCGTCACGAGAACACCCTGTATATAAGTGTCTCCTTCATAATTGTTTTTGAAATATTAAAAAACATAAAAGCCGAATTTTAAATTGTATTTAAAGAAACAAATACATAAATTAAAACGGCACATAAATGAGAGTAAGATAAATAATTAATTACATAAAATTGGGCTAATTTATACAAGTATTACATCTCATAATCGGCACTAATTACAATCGCTTATTAATTAATCGACGAAATACTACTAACAGCTCCTTAGATTCATTTCACATAATACAAAATTACTATACCACATTCTTAAATTACAAATAACTTAAACCAGGAAATAAATAAGTGGTATTGACATTTTGTAAATTCTGTAATATGACATAAATGTGCTATCATTTCAAGTAATTGTTCTACTTAGTGGCTTGTTCTAAATATGCAATAAGATCTGCCCTATCACCGGCCTTTTTCAAACCGGCAAACACCATCTTTGTTCCAGGAATATACTTTTTGGGGTTTTCAAGATAAACGAACAAAGTGTCTTTGTTCCATGTAATACCTAAAACGAAATAAAAATTTAGTTTCGATTACAATAACAATCAAAAAGAGACTTACCTTTAGCTTTATTTGCATCTGTGTAACTAAATCCGGGAGCCTGGCCAGTCTTTCTTCCGAACAAACCATTCAGATTAGGACCTGTTTTATGTTTTCCTCCTTTTTCTGTGGTATGGCAGGTTTCGCACCTCTGGACAAAGAGTTTCTTACCCTTTTCGGCATCTCCAGCTGGTACACTCATGTTTGATTAATAATTAAATACCTAGAAATATAATTTCTAAATGAACTACTGCACTAACGTAAGTGGTTACTAAGATTATCTTACAAGTTGATTGAAATATATTTAAAAATTCTTATCAGCATCGCAAAAAATGCGCAGATTGCCTTTGACGTAATAAACAAAGTTCATTTGAGTCACCCCAACTGAGAACAGAGTAATCCCAACTTATTTTGATTACATAATCACCTGTTACAAAATCAATAAACTGAATGGGGTCACCAATTTTTTTTGTTACCACTCAATTTATTCTAATGCAAATCTCATGCACCCGAATAACAATTAAATCAACAAAAACCATTATCTCTACGTATCTAACCAAACTAGAACAATTTATTATTAAAATAGATTTTAGCATTTTTTAGATGAAAAACTTCGCGATAAAGAGCCAAATTATATTTAAGATTAGAGGTAGGCATTGTATTTTTTATGACTTTTCTGGGCATTATTACTTTCAAATTACGTAATCTTGAGTGTGTAATTTCAACTTGAAAAAATTCCCAAGCACGTGTTCAATGATAATACGTCACCATCGTCATCATCATCATATGCAACCGCCCAGATACCACGTGTTTCGAGTTCAATTATCAAATTTAAAACGACAAGCTTAAAAAGGAATTTTTATAAAATACAATAATCGTAATTATTGTACTCAAAACTACGCCCTAAATGGACCAAAAGTCGAGTTTTTTTATTATCTTGGCACTTATCCAAGTTTACATAATCCGTGTACGTTCAATTAATAATACAAAGGTGACGACAAAAGAGCACCTTTAGATAAACCACATTTTACTTAAATAGGTAGGGATCGATTTATGTATTGGAAGTTCAGCCCTTTTTATATTTCAACCCCCAAAAAACTAATATTAACCAAAAATTATTTTAAAAAACAAAATTTCAGGAATATTGTATTTTAGAAATGTAAAAATATATTTTAAAAATACTACTTACTTGAACAAATTAGAGCAAGCGAGCTAAATTATATGTCCTATATTTCACTATGGAAACTGAACTTGACTGAATTGTATTAGCAGGAAGTAGGGGAAGGTGACTTTTCGCGGCGGTATGAAGTAATTTAGCATTTCATCATTAGAGGGCGCATATAGTATTAAATTAATAATTTACATTAAAGGTGGCTTTACATAATATGTATCTGTTAGCAAAATGTACATTATATAACCAAAAATGAATTCTCTTTCGTTCTGCCGTTCTTGAGATACAGATAGCAATTTTTAGTGTATGGCACAGAGATTTTTTTAAGTCACTGTATCTCAGCAACGATGTGACAAAATAGAAAAATGTATAGAAACAAAAATGAAGGGAATGAAATTTGCAACAAAATATGTCTGATAAACATTGCTGTAAAAGTGATTTATATATGACAAAAAGTCTTTAAATGAAACAATCTATGTATGAGAGCATCCGAATATGTTTGTGAGTAACTATGCATTGATTTCGAACTGTTTGAGCGAGAAACTTGATGAATGAGAATAATTACTAGGTTCCATTATTTAACCCTCAAAAACCTCTACAAATAAGAAATAAAAACCTCTATATGAGAGAGTCGTTTTTCATATCCGAACTGAGACTATTTTTAGACTATACCTCTATAAGAGAGAGTCGAACGTAGGTATTTATTTTTTTCTTTTGCTTATAAGATGAGTCGGCTGTCTGAATTTCCTGATGTTGGAAAATGTCTTTTAGAATAGATTAATCAAACCTTAGACCATTATTAAAAGAAAAATCTAAAGACTTTGCCTTGAAACTAGGCATACAGAATTTTTTCAGCTAATTATAGCTGGTTAGAAGGTTTAAAAAAGCGTCACGGCATAGCTTTCAAGAAATTCGCTGGGGAAAATAAATTAGTAGTTCGGGCGTGTGTAATCTAATGAATTGAAGATCTGCCAAATCTTTTAGAAACGTATGATGCAAATGACATTTACAACGCAGACAAGACTACTTTGCTTTTCAAGTACCTTCTCTATAAAATTTTTACATTTAAAATCGAAAAGTGCCACGAAGATGCCTCACTAGTGCTCTACTCACAAAGTGATTTTTTGCCCGCCAACACTACTAGTAAGCTTCAACCGTTGGATCAAGGTATCACATACGTTTTTAAACGTTTTGTTCGTCGAGAAATTGTTAAACGTATTCTTATGTGTAAAAAAAAATTAGCCCTTAGATATACGTGCTTCATAGTCATGAAATTTGCAAGAAGAGCAGGGCATACAATAAGTGATATTACTATCCAGAATTATTTAAAAAAAGCTTGATGGAAAACGGGCGACAATACGTTCTTCCTCTGAAAGACATACGAAATACTACCTGCAGTTGTCCCGGGACAACCTGCGGATTATTGCTAAATTTCTCACGGGGCACTGCAAGCTAAATATACATTTACACACAATGGGACTGATTGGCAGTCCAATCTGTAGTTTATATTGCAATGTCCCCAGCTATACATTATGCTATACTTATACTTAATGCAAAATATCCTTCGCTAGAGGTACATCCGTTGTTAATTTTTAAGCAATGAGACTCTTGCAATTGTTCAATTTTAAATTAAAAATGTAAATTTTCGTATAGTAAATTTATGTTAACTTATGGAATCGGCTTGCACGTGCGGTCCACATATGCTCGCCGGTTTAACAAATTCGTTGCGGCGTACTTTCATGAACGATCAAAATTTTAGTCAATAATTTTTTATTTTCTTCAATTTCTATCTTTTTTAAACACTACACTTATTTAATTAAACAAAAACACAACTCTCTATTCAAATTAAATCACTTTTTATTTTTTTTAAATAATCAAAAATCAAAATTAACTTAGACGGGAATGAACATTTATTCCGCCTTTAGCAAACGCACACGGCGTCTGTTTCACCTTCTCTCCCTTCAATACCTTCAGTACGGTTACCAACACAACACTATTTACAATTATAATATTTATGTACAGCATATTTATAAATAAATAATTACAATCATAAAATCAAACAAACTTCAAAATAATTTACAAAATAATAAAATAACGTTTTTATGGTTTCGAAACACTACAATAATATGTAACAAAGCAGACTAAACAATGAAGCATGTGATTTGCAACTTCTCGCCGTTAGCGTCAAAAAGAGGATCCATGTTGGGGAACTTCTGGCCTGACATGGCCAGTATTAGTGACACTCTGCCCTCTAAAATACTTGAGTTTATTTTAAGTTTGAGATGGCTCGGGGAATAGAAGAGAAAGTTGAACGATGCAAGAGTTGGAGATAGCATAAAAAACTATAGAAACTCTAAATAAAAACCTCGAGCAACTTCAGAAAGAGGATAAACCTCGACCCGGAGACCGAAATAAAAACCAGAACAGAACACGCTAGAACAGTCTTTCAAAATATAAAGTATTTTCTATGTAGTCGTGCCCTGAGCTTGGAACTCCGATATCGAATGGTAAAGTGTTACGTCTACTCTGTCTTGCTTTATGGTATGGAGGTCTAGACGCTGAAGGTGAACATAATGAGAAGATTGGAGGCATTTGAGATGTGGGTATTTTGACGAATGTTGAAAATCTCCTGGACGAATAGAATATCTGACAACATGGTTCTACAACGAATGCAGAAAGATCGAGAATTGTTGCTAACGGTGAAACAAAGAAAAATAGCCTATTTGGACCATATACTCCGTAATAGCAAATACGAGCTTCCACAACTTATAATGAAGGGTAAAATAGAAGGAAAGCGCGGACCGCGAAGAAAACAGATCTCATGGATGAGAAATATTAGAGATTAGAAGTTAGATTTTGAATCGGTGCAGATAAAGATAAAGATTTCATACCAAAAAATTATAATAAAATTGAACCTAGCAATAAACCTAGCATTGATGATGATGTGGCTGTTGCCGGATAACACGCAAATGACGGCATTGTGAAAAATTGTGTAAACATATTCCCGAACACAAAGGACAGTAAAGACGATGAGGCAAACGGAATTTCGGAAATGAAGCATATTATTCTAAAGAAGCAAGAAGCTCTAAATGCACTAGAGACGCTTCACCGATATTTTAAACCGGGCTTAAGAGAAATACTTTTATGAGCGAGAAAAAATTCCTGGTGTCTTGAACTCTCGTTTATCTAGGCTTGACTGTATTCTGCTTTGCAACAGTAATATCATGACATTTAAAATTTACGGATTTTCAATAAATGTATTCTTGAACATAATTTATTACTCGTTAAAACAGATATCAACGTAATATAATACAAATGTGACGCCAATGTCAAAGAAGCAAACGACGTAATTATTATGGTATTGATCAAAATTTAAGTCTACAAAATGAAATAAAAATAAAATCTGTTTGATTAATGAGATGATTTATTTAGATTAAACTTACTTCTACACCTGAAAAGTGGTGCAAGTGTTGTGAGTATCAAACATAATACACTACGAAATTAAAAATACTCATGTTAATAAGAATTTTATTTGTCATTTTGTGATGACGTAATTGTCTATAATATTAGATTTTCATATCAAAGATTAATGAATCCCACTAACAACATATAAAATAAATTTATTATTTATACAGGGTAGGTATATTTTAACCACTTAAGAATCGGTTCAATCATACAGTACAGCATATATTATGCCGGTGCATGCACGGACATAAATATTAAGTAGTTGAAAATGTTTTCCGAAATTTGGATGGACACACGGATGGGTATCTTTATAGTGAATATTCAATAAACAAGGTGCGTGCACTTTCTCATCCAGACTCACCTCTGGCGCCGTCGTCGCTATGGTGGACTAGACCGGGATGCTGGGGGCAATTTTACCTCGGGTGTTTAAATCAATTTTAAAAACTGGGCTTTTTACTGACTTGACAAAAATCTTGTTAAAACAAGTTAGACGAAGGTTTCATAGTATTACGTGATCGAAAATTGGCAACGAAAGAAGACTTTTTTCGTCTTATTTATTATTAAATTCATGCTAAAATAATAATGAATGTTATATTTTAATATCGTTGATTACTTAATAATATTATGTAAAGTGAAATAATTAAGTCACGTCCATACCCTATACCTACCATTTTAATATGTCTAAAAAAAATCTGAAAATTATTAACCCGGACACAGTGGTTTGCCATAAGCGGAAGTATTCGCTATCACTACTAATACACATCCTGTTTGCGGCCGGGTAAAATGTTTTGCCCCATTTATTTATTTTTCCGTCTTATTACAACTTTTATGATTTTACTCGATAGAGGAATAAACAGTTTATCTTAGTGCAGAGTGCGTGTATTGCAAAAACATGGAATCTAAGAGTCCTGGTTACGAAAAGTTAAGTAATGAAAAGACTGGATCACCAGGGGGAAAAAAGAAATTTCGATTTAAATTTTCGAGAATGATGAGCACGGGTGGTTTAAAAGTTAATTCTACACCAGCGAGTCCCACAACACCTCCGCAATTTACCTTTACTCAATTTGATTGTCATTCCAATTCGTTGGAGTCTGTACGAAAATCAACTGGGTATGTACTAACATGTCTTTATAGTTTTAGTGATTATTAGTAAATACTAGTTACATAAAAAAATGTTTATCAAGCAATTCCTTATTAAAACAAGCTAAGTGATAACTTTTAATAAAATATAAAATATAATGCTAAGTAATCACATCATAACCCATAATTATACGTTTATCGAAGAAATAAAAGCCTGCTCAGTTAGTAAACGACAAGCAAAAGTGGTCTCTATTATATCGAGGGCCTGAAGCCTTAAACTCCGTTAGCTTCCAGAGTTTCGAATAAAATTAAATCAAAATATTGATTCTATACTGTTGGAGCTGTTTTGAGCTGTGTTTTCGACAATAATCATCATTGAAAGCTCAAGCAATCTCATTTCGAAAATTAATTGCCTCTTATTTATACGTAGGTCTCCTAGGAATTTATTTGAATTCTACTTTGAACAAAAGTTTTTTATTCGCAAAAGTTATTTATTTGTTGTTTTTTTTATTATCGCACCCTCTGTTGACAATATTTTGCCCTCTTCAAATAAGTTCCCTTCTTAAGTAATAAAAAGTATTCAGTCATTTCAATTCCATTGATATCCTTGTTTAAACAGAGCAATTTAGTTAAAGTCAAAAAATATCTATAGTAAGCGAAAAATAATACTGAGCAGTATTGTCAATACTTTAGTAGAATATTCATCAGCAATGTAACCAAAATTTCTTAACCTTCTTTACAGTTACTCAAAGTTTATATGCTTCTTAACATCCATACACAATCATAAATAATTAAAACAAACTTGATTTACAGCCTTCATATTAATCTATAAACTCTTTATCCCTAAGTTCGATTGCGCAAGATTACGCAAGACATTTTTTCTTGCCTTTTCTCTTTTTTCGTAAATAATCGTTTTGAAAATACCAAAATAAAACTAAAATTTACATTTTTTAAAATTCCTTACTCCTCTGAATTATTCAGAAATTACTCACGTATTTTAAAATTCCTTACAATTTGTGGAATTACTTACACATCGGCAACACTGATAATGACCAAAGTTATAGAGAATTTAATTTCCTATATTGTTTGGTTCTGACAATTTTTAGTCAAAAGTTGAAAATGAGCCAGTTATTTAATAAAAACATATTCCTCCTGAAATTCAAGATGACGGCTGCCACGACAACAGGAAATATCCGAAAGTCTGGATTTAGGCTACTAAAGATCCTCATTAAAAATTAGTAAAAGAAAATTGTGAAATCGAATTAATACAATTTCAGCAATAAATTTTGTAAATAGCAACTGAGCTAATTAAATATTTATACAAATTACAAGCTTCCAGTTTATCGACTTCCTAAATGACGAAAACTCAATAATAGAAGTAAAAGTTTTATTTACAAAAGTTTTAGAATAGACAATTGTTTTTGATAGAAAAAATTAATAAATGATCACTAAAAAAATCAATTTCAACTGCCAGACATAACCTCTTACGAAATATATACAATAATAGAATTATACGTAATACCATTGATTATAAATTTTGTAAAGATGCTAAATTTTATACTGCAATTTATTTCGTTTGTTTTAAATGATAACATTATTTATCATTTAGCATCTCAAGAGCATTTAAATATGAGATCTTATTAGTTTTTAACCATAAAATTGTGTAGTTTTTCTAAATTTATAATCAATAATTCTTTAGAATGTTTTCAAGAACTTGCTAGAGCTATATAATAATTATATACTCCTAGTATTTTCAATTCATTACATCAATCGCAATAAAATGTGTAACTACATTTACAACCTCGAAATTACCAATTAAAATTAACGTTTACGATAATTAAACTAAAGAAATGGGTAATATAATTTAAATTAACAGACGCTGACGATTATTTACCGAGTACAAATTTAATTTCTGCTTATTTTAACTTTCGTGTTGATCTTATAAACTCATTGTAAATTCACCGGCCAACTCTCTCATCAATAAAATAATAATAAAATTAAAATAATCAAACCTAACAAAATGTTGAAAAATAAAATTTTTAACTGTTAAGTACAGAATGTACAGAATATATACTACAAAGAAAACATAATATTTAAAAAACACTAAAATGACAATATTTCACATTTAACAGGGTTGAAAAAATTTACGCTATAGAAATAATAAAAATTACTTAAATAAAAAACTCTGTAACATAATATAAAGGCCCTTATTTTACGATTATTTTCGATTATCAGTCATGTATAACAGTAAAAATAACAAGAAATGAGAGCAAATATACTAAACAAAATTGAAAAAATTTTAAAATTTAAAAATTCAAGAAATTAACCAAACTTTAAAAATAAATGTTGTGCTTACCAAATAACCAAACTAAAAGAATTCATGTGTCTAAATGAAATTTTAGGTTAAGTAAATGAATATGAATCTCTTTCCCTTATAATAAAGGAATATGAAGTAGAGACATACAATGCCATCTATCACATCGAAGACTAAATTTGAAAAGAAGTTTCAAATTTTACCACGTTTTTGTACCTAAAAGCACGTTTACTATAAATAGAAAATACCTTAAAAAAGGTTTTAATTTTTTTAAATATTTTTGTGGTATTTAGTAGTATGTGATGTCAAAATAATCAAACCTAACAAAATGTAAAAAAAAAAAAATTTTTAACTGTTAAGTACAGAATACATACTACAAAGAAAACATAATATTTAAAAAACACTAAAATGACAATAATTCACATTTAACAGGGTCTCACTTCTTGTTATTTTTACTGTTATACATGACTGATGATCGAAAATAATCGTGAAATAAGGGCCTTTATATTATGTTACAGAGTTTTTTATTTTAAGTAATTTTTATTATTTCTACAGCATAAATTTTTTTAGAATTCTATTTTCTTGTTTATTCTAATATTCTAAGTTCAATCCTGTTAAATGTGAATTATTGTCATTTTAGTGTTTTTTAAATATTATGTTTTCATTGTATAGTATGTATTCTGTACTTAACAGTTAAAAATTTTGTGTTTTAACATTTTGTTAGGTTTGATTATTTTAACATCACATACTACTAAATAGTACCACAAAAATACTTAAAAAATTTAAAACCTTTTTTAAGTTATTTTCTATTAATAATAAAATTGTTACAAATTCTCAAAATAGAAATCGCGTCTCATTATTTTTTTATTTTTTTAGCAATGCAATATTAAAAATTCTATAAAATTGAAATATAAATTATATCACTTTACAGAACTTCCGAGATCAATAGAAATTCGTTAAGTGTTCACGGAAAACCAAGTTCACCACGACCGTTATCATGCGGAACAAGGTAAGATTTCTTAATATAAATTATTACATTTTTTGATCTAATTATATTTATTGAAATAATAATATAAAAATAATATGTACAAAATAACCGATAAGCACAAAAAAAAATTATTGAAACCGAATTTTCTCTATGTTGTATCAAGAACACATTTTCTTATTATTATTATTATTCAGAACATTTCAGAAGTATGTAAAATACACCAAAGAAAAATATTTAGGTATTTTTCGAAATTATTTGCATTACAAATTTAGTTTTTGAGAAAATAAACCAATCAGAAAAGAGTTTTTAAATTTATGAAAATTATCATTGAACGAATTACATTTTCTTTCGAAAATGACCATTGAGCTGATCTGCAAAAACAACATCTCGAAATGGAATTTTAAGTTTTAAATTATGTAAATAAACGATTAAATTCATAACTTACATAAAATTGTGCAAAAACTATTTAAATGAATTAGTCTGCGACACCCTGTTATAACTTGGTGTTTCGATTTTCGGAATCTCATCAGGCAAACCTGGAAAAATGTAGAAATTATTGAAAAGTTATGCTTTTAAAATAAAAATTCAAATCTGATTAAGTGTCAAATTTATTTGACTTTTGCAAAAACAAACATTATACCTACTTGAAGCCAAAATGAATAAATAAACTTATTTTGAAAAATTCTAAACCGGAAAACTGCACTAACCCCCAAAAAAAAAACCTAAATTGAAACGTTAGTTGTAATTTAAAATTACAAAAGTTGTAGATTGCCCCAATTTCAATTATTTTTCAATTCCATCTAACATGTAAAAATCAATTTTAATATAAATATTATCACATGTTAATAACTTTTACCATTTTATGTAAATAAACTTAAACAAAGAATTATTAAAATCGCGTCAACTGAAGTATGTAGTTTTTGGTCGTTTTCTTTAAGTTATTAATCAATACTTAGTAATTGCTCATCCTTTATCAAATTTAATGTAAATGTAAGCAAGGTGATTCATTAGGTATACCGCAACATTATTTAATTATGTCGGCCGGAAGACCACCTGACCTTCTAGAGTTTATGTACGGGGGGTTTATCATTTGAAAATCACCCAACTGAATTTCTCATTAACTTTACATAATATCAAAAACAGGTAAAAACCATGTTTCTCCTCTTGCTTTTGGTCCACCATACAAATTTTAATGGAACCAATGAAAATTAAAATTGCTACTTTTATTTTCGAAAAATTGTGCAAGTACCCTACTATGAAATGCTTTCTATTTAATTTCAAAATACTAACAAGCGGAGCCAGCATCTCTTTATTTCACAAAAGGTTAATCTTATTAAATGTTATCTGTGGCTTATCAAATAAACATGTTTCTTTGCTTAAAAAGATAGTATCTTAAACGATCTTTCATTTGAGGTGTTATAAAGGGCGTAGGCTGTTTAATTTTTTCCTAGTGGGATACGTAAGGATGAGGGAACGAGAACTGAACGCCAACGCTTATACATTTCCAAATAAACGTTTTATGTATAAAACACAAAAGTTGTTCGTTCTATCACTTGGTCTTTTTCTGTAATTTCCCCTCAGTGAAAACTGTGAAAAAATCGAACATTTTTTAATAAATAAACATATTTTCAGTTCAATTTGCAGTTTAAAAAGAAAAGATTTCGTAAAAAGAAAAAAATTTATTTAAACATTGAATTTTATTTATTTATTTTTATTATTACAGTAAAATAAAATAGAACGTACAATATAATAAGTGTCACCCTATTCCATATTATATTATGTATGTGTCCTATTTAATAAAAAGTTTAATCAACGTTTTGACACTTAACGAAATTTTACTGCGATATAAAATTTTTATGAAAACCGGAATTTTTATTCGCTTCGAAATTTCATTGATTAAGCGTACAGCTATATTATATATACCTATATGTCAGTTTATGGTTCAGTGTGGTGGAACAGAAAATACAAGAATATGAACTTGAGGTCTAACAAGATCGTGGAAGAATATAACAGGCAAACAGTCCTAATTAATTTTGTATAATAGTATTTAGCATCTAACAAGATAATATTGTAATAAAGTGAAGCACAGTGCAGCCTTCATGCTGCTCTACTTCGATAATTTTCTTTTTATGTATTTTGTCCGTAAAGTGAGACCCTCCTATTTTAGTTAATAAACCTAACATTACGAAGGTTCCCTTTAGAAATAAAGTTCTTATTTCGTTTCATTCTTATTTCATCTCATAAGGTATTCGCTAAAATGGTAAAAATATAGCGGTGGCAATTGCCACCAGGAGGGCCAAAAAGAATAATCATATCAAATTTTTTAGAAAAACCAAAAAATGCACAAATTGTGCATTTGTGCATTTTATATGATTAATATCGAGTTACCTAAACCACTTATCTATTGACTATTAGTATTAACATATTAACCTATATAAACAGAAAATCTACGCATAAACCTCATTCTGATCTTTGATTTGAAATAATGTAACTCATAGATGATTGTCCGATAAGGAAATTTTTAGGTTTAATATCTTCAATCAACCTTTCAATCAGAACCCATTTGGAAAAATTGTTAAATATTAAATTAAAAGAGTCGTCGTTCAGACAAATTTCTTTACCCATACGTTTTGGTGGTTTGGTCCAACTTTTATTTATTTTATATATAAGTATTAAGACACTCATTGGTTCTATCTTTAACAGATTTTGAGGTTCCTTATTACTCGATAATATGTACATCAGAAGTTTTATCATCTGAAGAAGGTTCTCAGGCAAAATCTGAGTTCTACGTTCGTGTCTAACTTTAAAAAACATCATAAATGTAAATCATTAAAAAATTATAATGATTTCTAAACTTTCACTATAGAGATCCCAGAGCCTTGGAATAGCGATGCAAAAGTGTTGATCGCTTTGATCGGTCGTCTTTTAATCGATGTGTCGGGGGATAGACACGCAAAGAATTTCTTAATCCAAAGAATCAGCAGGTGCATCCAACAAAGAAATTCACCTTCGGTGCTAAGGTCGGTGCCTACAGAGACAATTATGGACGAATATATTTTCCATCTTACTGGATAGTTCGATGTTTATATTATATATCCTTATTTCTGTTATTGTTATTACTTTATAAGTTATTGAAGTCTGCAAATGAATTTTAACAAAATTATTATCATACATAATATATAATGTAATAATAATAAAAAAAAAAATAGGTAAATTATCCAACATTAATAAAAATGCAAACTGCTATATTTATATAAATATTTAACTAAGTTGCTAGCAACTGCTACTAAAGTCTGATTTTAAACCTATTTTCTTCTCGCGTGTAAAAGGAAAAGTCTATAAAAATGTCGTTGCTTTTATGAACTTTTACATGCGTACACATCAGCTTATTTTCAGCTATGTTCTATATGAATTTTAGAATTGCTCGTTCTGTCGTAAGCCTCTTTAGACAGGGCTTTACATTTGTATTGTATGAATTAGGATATAATTTTTGCAACAGCTTTCCACCAACCGTTCACATAACTTCGGTATAATAAAACTCGCAAATTTTGAAAGAGAATCATATTTATAACTTAGAAATTTTGTGATGTAAAAGTATGGCCGTTGTAATCGACGGATTATTTCCTAATTTATTATAAATATTATATAAATTATGTTATCGTACTTCCAATTGTAAAGTGATCTTTAATTCCTGTTTTAAGGCATTAAAGTTTCTTATTGCACCTCGTAAATTAAATTTGAGAAGAAAGCAAGAAGAAAAGTAGATAAGAGGGGGTTCTTATGTGTTGAAATAAAAACTCCTGGTTTATTTAAATAAAGTTGAAATTAAAAAGTGCTTAATTGTTTTTTACTAATTATTTTGAGTTAATTCTTACGACTAAATTTCATTAAACCTGACGTAGATACTTCTAGTACACTGGTGGCTGGTGTGGTGAGGGCGATGGGGCACCGCCATCCTTCCAAACAAAATACTAAATCATTATTAAATTTTAAATCCAAATAAGTATTTTATACTGTGAGCCTTCATATTTCTAGTCGTCGTCTCTTGATTATAATAAACTTCAAGCCAATAATTCGTCTAATATTAAATCTTGTATAATAGATTACAATTATTGAAAATTCTGAAAGGACAATATTATTAAAACAAACAAATAACAGGTTATTGTTTATTACTTTGTAAATTAAAGTAAAGGATTCACTTAACATTAAAATTGATATTATAATCATATATCACAATTTTTTATACAAAAGGTATACCAATAAGATAACAGAAATTATTTTTGTACATTCATTGCCTTTCATGATCGATACAACATTCCAATATTCACAACAAACGGTAGAAATAGGTAACAAAAATATTTTTTAACCACCAATTAAATTGTTAATTAAAATATTTAGTGTTGGTTTATAATTCAAGAAAAATAGTTATTAATTATTATTAATTTATTTTTTCTAAAACATTGCATCTTCTAAAGTTATTAGATTTTTTTTTTCTAACATTTTTTAAATTTTTTTATGCTAAGCCATAAGGAAACTTTAAAAGCAATGGTCATTTCTATAATTAATGCTTAAAATCACTTGAAAACCTTGTACACTCAAGTTAATGCATTTAATTTTTTTATTTATATTATGAACATCATAAACAAAACTGGAAACTATGTACAGAGGATGATTATTTAAATTACCATTGCTTAAAATTTTTCTAACGACTGACTTTGATTACGACGAGCAAAATTTTAACAACCTTGCTGCATCAGTAAATTAGCTAATTTAAAAACTCGCCACCACGCAGTTAAGGGTGGCGTGATGCGCCTTTCTTCCTGTTCTTGCCGTGACCCAGATTCTTCAGAAGCCGAAGTGGAGTCATTTTTGTTGGTTTCCTTTTGTCCGTTTCCTCCGTTTATGCTTGGTGACGTCATTTTTACTTAGTTTCGGTATCTGGAATGCAAATTATTATACAATTACTTTTTTCTGGTTCAAGATTATGGAAAGTAACTTAATAGTAAAGTGGGTTGATTCCATAATAGGATTTAATGTCCTGTGTAGTTCGACGATAACAATCATAAAATTATTTTAATAGTTTTGTAATTGTAGTTTATTTTTAGCTACATATCTGACGAGTTAATTGAAAAGGCTAATCAGTTTTTGTACTAATCGAATATTTACATTTTATCTTTCCTTTGGGGAATCACAACGCGTGTAACAGACAATCTCCCGTTGTCAAAATTGATCCCAAGCATAATGAGGACTATTAGGACCGTATTTAGCGTTAAATATCCGGTTTAACCTTTCTGTTTAATTAAAAATTAACTACTATAGTTTTTATCTGTAAAAAGTAAAGACTGCTGGTTAAATATTTGTTCGGTAAATGTAAATACATATATGGTTTGTTGACTGTGCACGAAGAAAACTTTATGGTATTGCATTATAGCTCTCCTGCTGTGTGTTTAACATTTCCTAATTGAGGATAAAAATACTCTAGAATTGTTTGTTTTGTGATTTAATTAACATTAATAATTTTCATTCACAAAGGTTTATGTCCTACACCCACACTTGCACAGATTGATTTTATTGTTCATGAATGACCTCAATACATAGATTTGTTCGTATGCATCCATCCAAATGCACAATTTCTATTTATACTCTTCAAATTACTATTTTTGACGAATTGTTTAAAATTATAAAATAGTAAAGTCAATTTTAAAATCGGAATACCAGATTTGCTCATGCAATGCATGCCTAGTCCACGCAAGGCGTCAAAGTCCTGATGTTTGCATGACCTACTTTCTAGCACACAAAAAGTTCCTTTTTCGAACTTGGAGGACTTTTAGTACACCGAAAAGATAATAAATTAAAGAAAGAAAGATACTTTTGGGTGAGATTCCATGACTTTATAAAATTCAGATAAGCATGTGTTCAACAAGGCCGGGTCATCGATGAGATATGCAATGTCAAAGTTTCCAAAAAATGCATGCTTTGTTGAAATATTTCAAAGGCGATCTAACATAATTTGCTCATTTTGAATCATTTGCTAATTTTTAATGCATCTTCTAACATTCGATCCATGTTTTTGACTGTTATCTGCATTTATTTACTATATTCTATGCGGAAGGCATTAGCTCTGTTATAGCTTTGTGTCAAGCTTTGTATTATGTATTGTGAAATCTTTGATCGATTATGTGACCGAAACCAATTTACTTATTAGAATTTTGAAAATAGCAAGTGTTGGATATCTTCAGATAAAAATTTAAATTTTTCCATTGAAAACATTTTTATTCTTATTTGTTTGTGATTTAATTTAACTGCAAGAACAGCAACGTTAAATAGGAAAAAATGAAATTTTTATTGTTTACTCAGTTTGTTAATTAACAATTTTTTTTTATTAATATTACATATATAAATAATTTCCGTTAAGTCATATTTTTAAATTATCTTGCGTCACTTATAAAATTTCACATTTTGCGAATTAAGCCGACAAAATGTACTTCAATTAACTTTGATTTTAGAAGATATTCATTTTTGTATAAGCAGATTCTTCTTATTTGTTTGAAACAATAATCCCCTCAGGGAAATCTGAAATTTCCTTCGAGTTGACTTTTAACTTTTTAAATGTATACACAGTAAGAAGTTAATAAGGCTGTAAATTATGAACTTGAACAAATTTTCTAATTTAAAGATAAAATCATTGAATTTTTGTTAATTAAAAATACTTTCATTAAAATCATTGAAATAAAACATTTATTGGAAAATTTGTTCATTAACCTTACAAATGTAGGTAAATTGCTGATTTTGAAATGCATAGCCATTGCGTGAATAAAAACACGCTAGCGTAATAAAAATTCTTAGATTGCGAATAGAAAAATTTTGTCGTGACTTATAAAAATGTTGGTATGCTGAACAAAATCCGGAAGTAAACTTTTGAAAACGCCATTTAAATAAATAATTTATGATTTCATTATTTTATAAATTTTTTTAACACTTTATTTACATACATAAATAATTTGTATAATTTCAAATTATAATAAAACATAATTTCTAAACAATTAAATTTGTTTGGTGACACAGTTTTTTATTTTATTTCAATTTCATTAAAATTAAAAGCAGAATTCGCCTTAAAAAATATGAAATAAAAAGCATTTGGCATTTTGCCAACAGAATCTTATGCAATTTTCATAATTTTAATATCGATCGTGATTTTTGTCCTCCATATTTAATCGAAAAATATGTATGGGTTTTTAAATTTGTTTTTTTTTATTTAAGGTTATTCCTTCTTTACAATTTCGAGAATTTCTAGTAGGTTGACGTGTAAATATATTTCAATCATTTCCAGATAGAATAAATAATATCAGATACTCAAAAATAAACGTTCACTTTCGCATGACGTGTGTCTACCTGTTGAGTTGTTTTTCCGATTTTTGCCCTCACCGACCTCACTTTTAAGAAAAATTAATAATAATTTAAAAAATATATAATAAGGCACAAGAACACTGTAAAAAGTTTATTCGGTTTAATAATAAACATTTAGTACGATGTAAACATTTGCTACTTAAATAGTGCGTGAATAATTAATTCAATGGATACTCATTTAACGCTGGAAATTGTCTATCCAAAAAGTTACCAAGGTTGCACTTTTTGGTGCGTTTCAAAATTTCAGTTATTGCATAATATTGAGTGAATATAATTTATTTTATAGAAGTAGAAAGATTAATTCTGTAATATAAGTTTATTAACAATCTGCTAGTAATCGACCCATTTCTGAATTTAATGAAATTTAATGGAAATTTTAAAGATGGAAAACAGTTTATTATTTACTTTCATCTGCCAATCAATTGGAAATCAGTTTTGTTTTATTTTCAAGCCTGCCGTTCGGGAAGTGATCACTTCTCAACCTGAAATACCTACTTGAAAAAAAATTTTTGTAATAAAAAAAGAAGTTTAGTAAAATTTTTAATTGTCATATTTACTGATTGTTGAATAAGTTAATCTATATAACTTGATGTGAAGTTTCATTAGAAGCTTGCGCTTATAATTAACTTTTGTGCTTTGCGCCTCTTTAATTAAAGCAACTTTAATTAAATTTAATAAATGTAATTTTACGTTTTCAAATAAATTCTATTCAGAGCTAATATACTTTTGGTGGCTCATCTGCAATTGTTAGACTTCTTCCGCTAATCCGTCAACCCTACAGACTCGTCGCAAGAAAGTTAATCATTTATCTCGTCTCAATCCAAGATAAGCATCAGCCATGAAGTTCAAATACTAAAACTAATTTTTAACGATAGTTGTTCGGAATCAACCTTAAAAAGTGCATGTTCCTTCATTCTCAACTTTTTAGGGTTGACAAGAGTATGCGGTAATGCGGTAGAACAATATATTAAGGAAAACTCTGAAACTCTTCTGCATTTATTGACATGGGTTTTTAGAAAATTCCAGTTTTCGTATTTTAAAAAACTACCTACATAAAAACAAAAAAAGTTTTTAATTTCAAGTATCTCACGGTATTTCTCTATCAAATAGTGGAATTTTGTCGTTCCATTTGAGTTATCTTGTATTTGCTGTTTATATGTAAATAAAATTTTCTAAGGTAAGCTGTTTACAACATTTCTTGGTAAGAAATTTTATTTCATTCTTTATTTATTTTTTTTATTACTTGAAAAGCATTTTATTTTCATAAAAAAGGAATACGTAAAAACTAAATTGAGACGATAAAATACTAATAGTTGATTTTAAAAATAAATTTTTTTTATATAGCAAAAAAAGTCGTAACTACACAATTTTGAGTAGCAATAGGTTTTATATTTTTTACGTTTTTTCTTTAATATTGTGTATTCAATACGAATAGCTTTCTATAGCTAAAGTAAATTTTTTCATTTAGACATTTCTATAATTTTATATTAAATCATAAAATTTATTACAAATTTATAACATCTTCTATTATTTTGCAGTAACGATCAAATTACAAAAAAATTTAAAACCTTCTAACGCTACCAAATTTTGAGACAGAACTTTCTAATTTAATGCAAAACATGAGAAAAAGTTGTGTTTTACACGTAGATACAAAATCTCAATTTTAGTAAAAATGTTAGATACGACATTCTTGCTTATCAAGGCGAATATATACGACTCAGAATAGTAGAACAAGTGACACTTTATTTTTTACTAAGCTTACTATTGAAATTGCAAAGTATATTGTCAAATAATAATTTAATTTATAATTGGGCTTCCTAATATGGTTTTCTTTAACATCTACTATAGATAAAAGTAAATGTTATACACTAAAATAAAATTTAATTTACGATTTAGCGTTACAATAAAAAATCAATATACATACATATTTGGTGCTATAGCTATTTTTTGAAAGTGAAAGTTATCTCTAAAGTTCTGAATACAAACAATATACCAAAATATTTAGGCATTTTATGATACTTTATATTACAAAAAATCGTGGCAGTAAATCTACCTAGCTTTGCGCAATAATGAAGTTTTGAAACACATTTCGAGGGTACAGGACGACAATAAAATTATTACGATTATTAAATAAATGGAAATAAACACCGTAGAAGATGAAGATGAATAAGATTCTGTAGAATTGACATACGACCCAATTTAATGTTGCCAGATTTTGACAGTTAATTTGGCATAAAACCCATCAGAACCGATTAATAATGCATGTCGGATAAGGGTAAAGTTTTAGTAAATCAACACACCTCAATTATTCATAAAGAGGGCACGAAGATATTAAATATGGTGAACGTAATCACAAAAAAGCACACCAAATTAGCGTAGCAAAAAAGTGGAAGCAAAAATAAAACATTTTGTTTTATGAAGTTACTTTTAGGTCAACACACTATTCTTTTTGTTCAAATTTTTTAATAATGCTTCCAGAAAGCAAACTAGTTACAATTTCATCAGACCAGAAGGGATTTCGTTATCTAATCCAACTTTTAACGTTGCCAGGGACTACTGTTTCACTAGAGTTTTTTTGGATCTTGAATTCATTCTTCGTTATCCGTAAATTCGAGAATGGATCCTTTGTAATCCTATATGAAAGGTTTATTAAAGTTTAATATCCAATAACCAGGGCAGGACTTACGTCAGTCCCACACACAAGGTAGTTTATTGCGAAAATTTTGCTTTCATGTTAGTACTAATTTTCTGAATAAAAATTTAATTAAATTAGTAAAATAATAGAATTATCTAATTAACCTGATTTACTTGCCCACCTTGTTAAATAATTACTGTAATGGTGAAAAATGTATTTAAATAAATTGTGCACATTGTAAAAATCGAGCTGATGCTTTTAAAAATGCAAAACCTTCAATTATAGGTTTTAGCCCACTTATAAATGTATGCTCATTTTAATGCTTCCTGGTTCTGTTACACAACAGACGACACCAAATAAAGTGGCGCTTAAATAATGGAAATAGTTTGGAGGAGAAATACATTAAATTTTAAATTAAAGTTGTTGCCAAACTCTTGATAACAATTTTGCATAATTTAATTGATAAAGTTTTAACGAAAACTAAATCTAATTTTTTCAATTCTATTAGGAGTAGGTCAAACCACACGCAACTTTGTCCACCTACACAAAAAAAACTAGCACTTTAATAAATTACATAACCAAATTGAAACTGAGAGTCGAGTGCCATAATTTTTTTAATTTTCCAAAGTATTTTCTATGTGCATACGTAGTTTTACTACCTACCGAATTCATTATTGGGATAAATGAGAAATAATTATATGCTGCAAAAATTTTAATTGAGCATTGTTTATGAATCGATAATTCTATTATTATGTCACATATATTGTTACTGATGATATGTTTACATAACAATAAAAACGAAAGTTGTTTTTGGTAAATATTTTTAAAAATAATTTTGATTTTGGAATTTCTTAAAATATTTAACAATAAAATGTTGTCTCACCTTAATTCAACAATTGATAAATAATAACACCAAAATTATTTCTGGAACATAAACAACAAACTCGAGCGTGGTTCAAATTCGACTGTTGAAGCATTACTATCACTAGCAAGTCGAAGAGTTCCCGGATCACAATTTCAAGGTAGTATTACACTACTGCGGCTCCGGTGTGATATCATTCCGCTCAACAAAATCCGGGCCTGGACTAAATGTTAGGTATGACCTACATTCAAGTTGCAGAATGTGTTTGCACAAAATTTAACCCTACAAAACCTTTTCATAAGGTTGATTTTCCGTCAATGGGTAGTAAAATCAATATTGCTATCAAGTCAGCTGATTTCAATTGATTGTAACATTTATAGCCAAAACAATGTATTTTATAAAGACCAAATTATGTATTACGACCAAAACAAAGTACTTGCGCATCATTACACTACAAGATTCTAATATTACATCAAAAGGTTGCGAAAACCAGGAAGCGATAGCAAAATTGTTTACTTTCTTCTTTAATTGACAATTTTTGATTTGTTATCTTCAATTTTGTTATTTTGCTTCGTTAGATAACGTTTTATGTAATAACTATATAAGTACATTGGTTATAAATTATTATTTTTACAAATTGACATTTAATTTTTATTAAGTTCATACTGGTAATATAAGTTATTTTGAAAATCAAGAAATTGTGTGATGTAAGGAACCAGAAGACGAAATTAAACTAGAATACATTTAAGAAAATTAAAATATTAGAATTCAATTAATTAAATTATTGCTAATATATTATTATGTTTATAATATAATATTAGTCTTCCAAAAAAATTTGAATCTGTGCTCATATTTTGAAAGGTCCAATTCAAATTTGCAGTTTTCTAACAACGTAGCTATTACAATCCATCAGTAAAATGTAGTTTGGTGTTCAAAACACAGATGGCCGACGCGTGTTCTATATTTCAAAAATTATTCACTGCGATTAATCTCTATTATGGATGAAATTAAAAATAATTTAATTAATTTTTTTTTATTACTTAGGTCAATTTTAAATCCTATAATACTACAAACATGTTCTTTAATTCCAATTTGTTGTAACAATCCACCAAATAAATATATTGGGATTATGTTCACGTATTAGCGATAACATTTCAGTATCTTTTATCGAATTTTTCTAATTTTCTACAGCTTAGAGTCTATTATATTACGTTACTTGCGTATTTGACAGCAGTTCTTGGCTAAGAATTTATGAACAATTTTTACAGCCGTCTCTAGATAACTGAGTACATAAGTACTAAAAAAAAATTCTACTAAAGTTGAAGTAAATTAAATTTGTACTTTTTTAAATAATAAAATATTTCAGACTATACAAAAGCTTCAATTTTTATCGTAACCATAGCCAATTACAAAATGAGTTATTAATACAAGTTCATTAAAGCAACGCAAACCTGCTAAATATGTTAAGATGAAGTTCACGAGAAACCTATATCTACAATACTAAAGAAACCAATGATCTATATTGAAATTAACAAAAACTGAAGACCTCATTATCATAAATTGTCTGAGTTTGCGGTTTTTAAATCTTTTTTTTTATTTTTTAGATCTAAAATTAACAGATTACTACAGAACCTTCAGCAACCTAGATCTCCCGATTGAGGTGGTTATCCGGCATTTTCCAGCGCTTAGACGATTGATTTTTTAATTTTTTTCATATCCTTTAATATTGTAACTAGATGATATCGATCGTTATGTTAAAGCTGCGAGATTTGGGGGTACGGAATAGCCTTCCGAATAATAATCAAATTGTGCACTGGAGAGTATTTCATAACCACCAGATTTACAACTGTATTTTATGTTGATCGAGGTTAATTTTATAGTAGCAGTTTAAGTCATAGTATTCGAAATATTTTATTCTCTTTTTAACTTAAAAACAGATTTTGTCATTTTCGACCTATGGTTTTCGAGTTCGAGCGGCTTCAAGTATGTTTTTAGCAATTACGTGGACTCAGATATCCTACGTCTTTCTAAATCCGTAATTTTTGAGTTCGGACGGCTTTTTAGCAATCGAATGAATTTAGAGATTCCGAATCTTTCTAGATCCGTTTTTGTCGGTAGTTCATTACAGTAATCTTTTATACTTTGTACTTGTAATTTTGTGATAATCTGTATTGAACCGTAATCGTTAAAAAATTTCGCATTTAATCTAGTAATCTATTGTAATCATTAGTGGTAATCTCATTTACTGTAAAAGATTATAGTTTTTTAAACTTTGTGATCAACGGAAATCACTTGTATTTCTCGGTATTCTTATGTACCCATACGTTCATAACAAAACATAAACGATAATGTAATCAGTGTAATTTATGATGACCGTAATCGGATATACTTTTTGTTTTCAAGTAGTCTACCTCTCGGACGTAACTCGTAGACTTCGCGTACTGGCTTGGCAGCATGTGCTCAATTATGTCTACTTATTCAGTAATATGTATTTTTTCAACTTGTGGTATAAAATACTATTAAAGTATACAATAGAAGATGTTCAAGGTGATCTCCCTTAAATTAATCCAAAAAAATAATTTAATCAGAGCAAAAGATCTCTTCTAGTCAAAGAGCTTTTTCTCATATCAAATTATCTTTTATAATCCTGTATAAAATAGAAATAAGTTTACTTCGATATTATGTATTTAAAAGATACATATTATAAATTTCATATTTCACAGGTGTTGTCGAGAACTCGAGAAAGTTCATGCAAAAATAAATTTTAAAATAATTATTTCATTTTTTTTTACTATCACGCAAAAGCTTATTTTTTAAGCTTTTGTTTATATGTTTTTTTTTAATTTTCTAAAGTAGGTATTTATTTACCAACCCCAAACAAAGACAATGTAATGTAATATAATTATTATAATACAAAACAGGATTTTATTTCAATCCCTTAAAACAGTTTCCTAACTCAAAAGTAATACTTACGGATCGCATTCTACCGCGGTTGCTTAAATTATTTCAACACCCTATATGAATACAATAATTTAAGTTAAAAATTAATTTAGACAAAATGAAAAGTTTTTGTAGTATTCAATTTCTGTCATTCAAAAAGCTTTAGTTTTCTAAATACCGGTGCCTTTATATAACCGCCGTAATGTAACGGTGGGTGACGTCACAAAAGAAGTTTCATGTACTATAATTTATTTTTAATTTATTTATTTTTACGTGGAAGCTTTAGAGTAAGAGCTTAGCCGCTGGAGCTAAGCTGAATAATTAAAGGCGATAACCTTATTCTGATTGTATCCCTACAAAAAGTATAACTAATAACGATAGTGTTGTATTTTTTCAGTCGTAGATTTTGTATAATAATAAATATTTTCATTAAATAAAATTGTAATGGAAAATATATTATTATTAATTTTATTTGGATAGTCAAGAAAAAAGTAGTTGAATCGATAAAATTAATGAGGAAAATTGAGAAATATAATAATTGAAATTTTTACAGATAAAAATTAATTTTTGATGCAAAAGCACACTTTGGTAAAGTAGCGTTTGCATAAAACCTGACTTAAGTAATTTTAAATAATTAAAATTATATTTAAAAAGTTATAGGGACTAGAATAATTTCTCGCTGTTTTTTCGTGAAAATTAATGCTGTATTATCCATCGCTAACGACTTCTTTTTCCCATCTTTCTAACAGCATGCGAATACCATGTTGAAAAAGCGATTTATCTTTTGATGAGATTCGTTGTACCCCCATTTGTACATACTATACCCTATACCCAGCGTATTCCACCAAATACAGAGCATGGGTTTGAAACCATCAATATTTGGTTTTGTCGTTGATGTTCGACGATTTTCTACGCTCTGGGTTACCGTAATATATTGCAATGGTCCCAGCTATTCAAAATGTAAAATTTTTATCTACTCCAAAAATTCATTTCGCTGGGGTACATCCATTATTAGTAGTAGCAAAAGACTCTTCTTGCAATGTGGTATTGTCCTGCACGTGAACGTCTGCATCTGCCAGCAGCGCCTTGTTGAGCAAAATTTGTCGTAAAGTAATTTCACGAACAACCAAATCTTCTAAAAATTCCAAATTTCCAGTCTTCACACACTTTCACTTAACAAAAACAACTTTTTTTGTAAAATTATATTACTTTTCATTCTTCAAAACCATTAAAAATAAAATTTATGTAGGACGAACAAATTATCACGTCCGTCCGCGTCGGTACCACGGCTTAAGCCTTTTCCTTTTTTACTTACATTCCGCACGCTTACCAACATAATTCTTTATACAATTTCTTATTTACAAATAAAATTTTATGTAGTACAGTACGTTTACAAAATGAAAACAATTTTTTTTTATAATTTAGAAATAATATAAAATCAGGATCCTAGCGTTTCAAAACACGACAATATTTACTTTTCATCACATGTTGCTGTTCACATGTAAAAAACGCCGTTCAACGGCTCTTGGCTTCAATTCGTAAAGAACTTAATTTTCTTGCTTTTAAATTATTCCTAATGCTTTTAAACGTTTGACAACTGTTGTGTTGTGCGTCTGACATGAGTCTTCATCAAGCAATGCTTCAAATTTTTTGTTTTTATACTTATTTGATGCGCCAGAGTCTTCTTTTTTTTCAACATTAAAATAATTTTTTAAAGCGTCGAAACCAATCTCTGCATGTTACCGACAGACATGAATTTTATATGCTTTAGCTACAAATTTGTTTTGAAAAAAGTAGTGCAGTAAAATTCCCCGTAAATACGCATTTTTTGACATAAAATTCGTGATCTTTAACGTTATGATAAACATGTTATTTCACCGAAATGTAAATAGTTATATAGTTATTAAAACAGTTCTTTCAATTCTAATGGTAGAGCTTCACGTTGAAGTGTTGTTCGATGCAAAAAGACTGAGATAACATCATCTGTCGGGAAACAGCAAGAACTTATTCATGTTCCTCAAAACATTTTAAGATTTTTATGATTCAAAAGTTGCCTTTTTGAATTGATACAAAAGATAGTAGCAATTTAAGTATTCAGACAATAAAATAAATAATTTAAAACAATTAAATGTATATTCAAGTAACCTATTTAGAAGAATGCTCACTAAAAGACATCGCAAACTACTATTTAATTATAATAAATTATAAATCTATAATCTTACTCAAAAATTAATAAATATCATTAATCCAAGCGTACGCGTCATACTAATTACAGGTTATTACCCCATTTTTTTAAGATTTAAGATTTTTTTCGTTCTTAGGGATAAGAATTTACTAAATTTCAACTCTGTACCTACTTATCTGAAAGTCGGTTTTCTTTTCTGGACAGATATATTATTTTTATTTTAATATTAAAGACATTATGAAAGAATTTGCCATAAGCATGCCACCCTGTATATGTAAATGTTTTTATTTATAGTCAACATTGTTAAATACTTCTCACTTGCTATTTGTTTTTTAGTAATTATTTTTTGTTTAATCTTTACAACAAGCAAATTAAATGTAGCGACAAATAACAATTTATTCTGAATACGTCTTCTGACCATAATAGCTTGATTAAGATTGAAGAAATATCGTTACCTACTCGTTTATGGTAATATAAGTCAAATGTGATTAATTATGGCACATTTCACGTTAACTAGAAATATTCATCTCTTTCAATCTTTAATTAGTACACAACTATTCGATCAGATCGATAATAGCAAATCATACGAATTGCTAACCGAAGAGAATATTTCAATCATTTGTAGAACAGTTACAAGCATTATGTCTAATCGGCATTCAGAAAAAAACAGTAAACATTTTCTTTTAAATTGTACCTTTTATGGAAGCTTTTATATTATATACCACTTGAAAAGTGGTATTTAATAATAATAAAAGTAATAATAATTAAAATAATTATTTAAATGCTGATGTTATTCAAAATATTATGTACTAAAATCCATAACCAAGTTTTTCGCATACCTACACTGTTAAAAACGTTTTCTTAGCTTAAAGAAAACTAGTAAATTAAAAATTTCGCAACTAAAATTCTTCTTGTGCCAACCACGTGTCATTTAAAAGCCATTATAGAAGCTATTAAAGAAATAAAAATTTAAGAAGCAAAAGGATTTTTTACTAAAGGTCAAACAATCATATTAATCACGTACTACACCTTTTTCAGTTGCATTTCAGAAAGCGTCAATTGTAATTCAGAATATACTATCATTTAGCCTTTCACACACCGAAGTCAATCATTTGCAACATCAATTAATATTGTGATACAAAAAATAATATAATTATAGTATAAACTGGTATTTAACCTTGTAGAATATTTTTATCTACTTGATATCATAGGCATTAATATTTTATACTACATAGATTCTTCAATATTATACTAAATTATTTAAACTTTTTCTTAAAATTTTTGATACAATAAAACTTATACACAAGTATAAACTTAAATTATTCGCATAAAAACGTCAAAACCAAAGGAAAATGTCAAGTTGTCGTATCTGCACACTTCAATAAGAAGTAGCTATGTTTTTGTTATATACCTGTACATAATATCCTTTGAAAAAGTCATGGAAACGTGAAAAGTAAAAAATATAGCAGATTGTGGTAAAAGATGTTCTTTAACGTTGTTGAAATGTTTTTGTGTCTGTATAATATGAACTAAACGAGATAATTTTTTTATAATCAATACATTACTTATAAAAGTTTTTATAAAACCTAAAATTTTATATTTTTTGCTTCTAAAAATATCATTCTCATCCTAATGGATAAACCACGTGGGTGAGCTTTTATGATAATTAAAGCTTTTACTCTTTGCAGCTTTTATGTGTAGCCTCTACATAAAAATTATTTACTATATCTTTCATTTTTTGATACTTTATTCCTTAAATATCAATTCAAAAATCAACATTACTAACTCGTTATATCCTTAATGTAATCCTTAATCGGTATTCTCGAAATTGAGTTGTTTAATTTTTTCAAAGCGTTAATAATTCGGTGCCAATTTACTGAGATATGATAAGTCAATCATTAACGAAAAATATTTTTTAGAAGATGCACTGATCTTGATTCATTTCACCAGATTGACTTAAGGACATCGTGCCGAGGTCTGCTGTTAAGTATTACTTGTTTAGTCTTGTGTTGTCGGTTGACGGTGTTGGACTAACCACTTCTTTGTTTCGATAAATTAAATTACGTATAATATTCCACGGTCTTATTGTTTAACAAGATTGAGTGATCAAATTTTTTTATGGTGACTCGGTTTTCGACCAAAAACTGGTAAATGTGAGAGTAAATTACAAAGGTGCATTGTGAGGTGTATAACAATGGTGCTTCAAAATGCAACAATTTCCATTAACCAAAGGAAATCGAAATTTACTTTGGATCTTTCTAACCAAAATCCTCCTCAAGTTCCTTCTAGAGGACGTTACGTTGTAGTTAATTCACAAAGGTTGGTTTTCATATTTTTACCAAAAGAAATTATGCAAAAAATTTTTTAATTGGTGCGTTCTGAAATTAAGTCAAGATGACAGTATGCAAAAGTTTGTCGATATTAATTAACTTAAAACGTTAAAAGCAAGGTCATTGCTAAAGCAAACTTCCGGCCAATCATAATAATTATAAAATTATGCATTACAATTTGTAATGATCAAGTAATATTATGTAGACATCCTGATAAAATTTGTTATTTTAACTTTTTGTTTTACCCGAGAGATGAAAGTTTTTAAAGCGCTTGCAATCTTGAAGTGGATTTTAAATCCAGTTGATATGACTCGAGATGAATGAAATTTTTTAATAGATAAATAGATATGGCTTGCGGACCACAAGAAAATACGCGGCGGGCCATAATTTGCCCAGGGCTGATCTATTCGATATACGCCCATAATAAATCGGTTTCATATGGAAAAACGCTGGAACATCATTAGACGTCTAGTCGAAACTCAACTAAAATTGAATTACATCATCAATTTTTAACTATGGAATAAGTTCATTAAAATTAATTAAGATAGGATGTGGTTATTTATATTAGCTTTAAAATTTTCAATAATTGCATCTTATGCTGCTATAATTTTTGATATTTTGGTAAATTTTATAACAATTTGGCTTAGCTTCCTTACAATGCGGATTAGGTTAAGGTTCGTAGATGCAGATACGAACAGGATAGACTCGCAATCTACCTCGGGCAAAAATCAATGAATCAAAATTTGATTGTATTTGCTGATCCACGAGATGATTAACATTTGGCATTACTTTCATAAGTTCAACGATTAATCCATTAGTAACATCTATGGCCTAATTAAACAAAAATTACGTAACTTGCAAACGGTGGAAACACAGAACTTAACCAAGCTTTTAAGCTTTTCTCTATCTAAATATTTATTGTACGAGTGTTACATATAATTCTAAGTGCATTATGAATTTCACTTAATTTATCAGACAAGAATATTGAGAAACAATAAAATAAATCATTTTAAATTATGCTATTATTCTAATGAGATAATTAAATATAGGTTAACTGTTACATGTTTGGTTTTACTTCTTTGAAAAGATATGAATATTTTTACAAAATCAAAGACACGCATATATTTTGGTATCTTTGCAAAAGTGAAAGTGCGAAAAATTGCAATGTAGGTCAAGGTATTCACAATATTACAAAGTTGGGAATTTGAACAATTTTTGTATTTCGAAGTAAACCGCATTTCTTTTCGGTATTTTGACCATGCCCACTCATCTTCCTCTCGAAACGGTTTCTATTTCTAACAGAATCTATTAAACTAAATTAAGCTCTCTTAGCGAAATTTGAACAAGGTAGTTGAAAATTAATTGCGTAAAGAAAATTGTAGTCTATACGGTTTTTAAATAATTTATCACGTTTAAAGACAGGGCCGTAACGTAAGATCCACGGTCGTGAGAGAGACCGTGAAGTTAACACAACAATAATTTATCTGTCAAGTTCAATTAAAATTATTTTTGTCGTTGTTTTGAAAATGGGGATTTAATTAATTTTATTAATTTATTACCTAAGCCAGTAATGTTCAAACTTACAGCATGTACGTACGTTGTTTTAGCTATAAATTTTCACTAGCAAATCCCACTTTAAACAAAAATAATGATAGATGCAATTCCTGGAATAATTCTGTTTAAATTAAAAAAACATTTAGTTTGGCTACAAAAATCAAAATAGTGATCAAAATTAATTTATAGAAGCTTTTCTAAATATATAATTCTGCTAAAATTGGGAAATATTTAAACGAAGCGTTGTAATTCATTAAATGTATGGACCACTGTGCCAAAATCCGAGTTTGATTTCTGATATGGATACCTCCATTACTATCTGATATTCCTATCAGTTGCAATTTATCAACAAATATAGTTCTAATATAATAAAAAAACCTAAAAAATGAATTTTTTTTAAATATAAAGGGAAGACATTGTCTGTTTAATGCAGCATTCGCTTATTTTGTTTAGTTTGTTTATTTCAAATGTTTCTGTTAGGTGACAAATTTCAAGAGGCTTCGCTGCTGGAGCTGCTGGAATCATACTAAATGTAATTTCTTATAATCGAATGTAGTTCAACTTGAAATACAACGCATGAAATCGGTAAAACAGCAGCAGACACCAATTCGCAAAATCAATGTAGTTTTAATATAGAGGGGAAGATATTGTCTGTTTAATGCAGCATTTGCTTTGTTTATCTGTGATTTTGTAAGACAACATCATAAACTACCATATCAAAATTACAATTTCTCTCTACTATTTTTATTCTTGCTGCTTAACTTTTAGATTAAGTTTTTTAAATTAATTTAACAATTACGTTAGGTTTTAATTGGGTGAGGTTAAAATTAAGTTAGGTTGCGTTAATTAGGTTAGGTTTAAATTGTGTGAGGTTAGGTTAAGCGTGATTTGATACGAAGTCTTACATGGCCAAAAATTTCTAATAAACGTTAAAAATTTTAACTTAAGATAAAATTTTCTTATTATTGTAAGAGTTTCCGTGGTGCGACTCAGATTATGGGTGTAGTACATGACATTAAAAAGCAGAATCGCCTGGCACAATTTTTTTGTACAATTTGGTTAAATTAGTTGTAAATATGATTAAAAAGTATATCGTTGAAGTTCGTGATCATTTAAGTCATTTACAAGGTTATGCGAAACTATTTGATAGACTTGGTTAGTGAAAAATTCTACTATTGATGATACGCCACGGGAGGCGAACCTGCAAAATTTGGCACGAGAAGCTAATATAACATCATATTATAATAACTGGCTGGCAGCTCGACCAATCACACCTATTTTTTTAACATAACAAATTTATAATATAATCAATAAATAAGTTGTTTAGGTAGTATAACTCGATATTAATCATATAAAATTTTTAGAATAAACCAAAAAATGCACAAATGCACACAAAATGCACAATTGTGTTAACTTAAACATTTTAGTTCTAAAAAGTGTTTGTGCATTTTTTGGTTTATTCTAAAAATTTGATATGAAATTCATAATAGTTTATTATAACCACAAAAAATTTGTAAAATTGAATTTTAAAATTTTTTTTTAATTCTTACTTATTAACCAAATTTATATATTTTGATATGTTTTTGTTTTGTGTTGAAAATTTGATAATAAAAAATTGAACAATAAAAAAACAGATTTAGAACGAGAAAGTGACTATAACGTAAAATCAGTAAAGTATAAATATAATTACAACAGTGTCACGTTGATTAAACATAAACAAGGTGTGCATATACAGAGTGTCCCATCTAAACCATTCCCGAACGAATATGAAAATATATAAATAAATTTAATAATATTTTAATGTAGCATTAAATTTTATTTTAAATAAATAACAACTAATAATAGAGTTTAAAATATTTGCCCTTAGGTATATTATTACCAGCATTCTACATTTAATACGTTAGTTTTAATAATACGTTTAACATTGCTTCCTCAAGAGAATAAAATATTAGAGGTTCGAATTTACCTGTAGGAAGTAGTTTTTATGAACCGTTATTGTTTGACTGCATTCTTAAAATTGAATTAAAATTAATTAAATCTTTATAGGCAACAGACAAAAAAATCACTAATGAAGCCCTTGAAGCTGTAGTAAGACTTGGAGTAATGTTGAAATGGTTATGAAATAGAAAAATTCAAAATCAAGGTCTTTCTATGTCAAAATTAATAAAAATAATTTTTTTTATTTTTTGTCTGGTCGTATCTTACGTAACCATAATTGGCTGTAATGGTTGGAAAAAAAGTATTGTTGTTAAAGCAATAACTTTGAAAAGAACTGTAATTTGCGTTAATGGTTGTAGGTTACTCTCAAACTGTGCATAGAAAATATAATTTTGTTACATTATGTGTTTCATGTAGGTTAGCAGGAGGCAATGCAAATCATTTGGAAACATAAATATAATTTACTATAAATTATATGGTTCTCGTTTTAATGGGTCAGAATCCTAAATATTTCATTCCGGTACAATCTGCAATTAGTCTGAAATTCACAATAGCTTTGTTTTACTACTTTCTACAATATTTTACAACAAAACTAGCAAAAGCACAAAGAACATTCTTTATTATTTTATTTATTATAACATAAAGTCGGGAACAAAACTTAGTGCCAAGGTAAATTAAAGCTACACGTTTCTCGCATCCCAGGAAGAGTGAACAAATACGAAAGATATTGCAATTTCCAATACCGGCATTTAAGTATTAAATTTATAAACACATTACAGGTTTTTGCATCATTAAATAACAATGACAAGAACGACTATACAAATTGTTAAAAAGGCCAACTGTTCTTTATTAGCATGCAGTGCCAACTTTTGAAACCTCAACATCATTAGCGAGTGATTAAAAGTGCAATTTCGGTTACGAAAATTTTCGACAAGTTAGATTAGAAATTAAGGTCGAACATTTTGTTTTAACATTTAAGGTTAAACATTACGGAAGCTGTGAAATATTTATTTGGTTGTAACAATATTATTACATTGCCATTATCTCTAATAATGCACACATAATAAGTTCTTTTGATTCAATTGCACGACTTTAATTTTCAAGCGCGCACTTGAACCTTGAAAATTTTAATTAAATTGTGAATTGTGTAATTCTAGTTATTTTTAATTTAAGTGAAAATTATATTCCATAACCTGTCTAGTGCAGCCCTAGGCAAATATTAAAAATTTTTATGTAATAAAATGCAGTCCGCTGCCAAGTCACGCCGATAAGATGTAATGTATATGGTTATTCATATTATTGTGAATGAATATTTTTTTCAAATTTAATTGACAAATAAAATTATGGTTAATAGAGCGGAAAGATTTTACTTCCTTTTTCATTTGATTCGGTCAAATTTGACAACATAATGAATTCATTTTTGCCTATAAATAGAAAAGTCAATGATCACACTGTTTTCGTGAATCACGAACGGTACCGTGAGTTGGCTTGGGACCCTAGTATTTGACGCCTCGGAGAAATTTAATTAAACTAAAAACGATGTGAAATGTTTTTGATTGTATGGGCTTTTGTAAGTGTGACAAGAACAAGGACACATCAGCAGTGTAGGAAGTTAGACAATAGAAATCCAAATTTGGCAAATAGAGTGAGACCGCCTTAAGATAATTAAGTCTCCTGCTACCCACTAAATTTTCAATATTCTCTCGATCAGTCAATTTAAATTAAAAGTGGTATTTGAAAGTGTATGAATTACATTATATATATGTTACTTGTCCAATTTGTTTAAATAAAGTCACGTGTAATCTATAAAATTACTTATATGAAAATCTAAATTAGTTTAAAAACTTTTTATCTAATTTTTATTTAAATTTGTTATTGACCGGCTTATTTAAATTTAAAATTGTTGAAAAAATTAAAAGTTTATAAAATGTATCATTAATCTTAAAAGGTTAAGTAAGTTACCGTTTTACCTTCGGTAATCATATTTTATTAGTTTAAAAATCCTTCGACTAACTTTTAAATCCATTAATTTACGGCTTACATCTAATAAGCGTAACTTTTATTGTGTTTATTTTTGATCTTTTGCATGCTATCCAGTGACAAGGAAATTAATTTTGTTATATGTACACCGTGTACACAATGCAGCATTACGTGTAATTAAATAACTCGTTGTGTGTTGTGCATAAGCTTAATAATAAAAGTGATGTTTTACATTTGTTATTATTATAAAACGTTCGTTGTAAATTGAAAGCTTTATGAGCATAGCCACGCCTGAAGATATCGATACAAGGCTCGTTCAAGTAAAACTAGCAAATGCACAACATTTACTCTTCTTTTTAAATTTTCTTGAATATTAATTTGATTTTATTTGGATCATTGATATTATTACATGTAGTAAGTAGTTAAACTGAAGGTTTGTGCTCCCCTCGAGCAGAGTCGAAAATATTTTGAACCAACTAAAACGAAAAAAATTAATTGGTCAGCCCCGAAGAAACATATCCAATAGTCTAAAAGAGTTTCGTACGTCAAAAAGATTCGTCGACGTCGAAATAATCGTTGCAGATCTCAATAGCATGGATTTGGCACCGATAACATTCAAAACTCGGCAACGAAAACCATGATTGTAATTAAATTCACCTCACAGATAAACAGACAATTTAAATCTTTATGGATTCATCGCCAATATTATTTCACTCTATTTTAACATCTGTTATTTCACTCTGCTGGGATCCAAAGATCTAGTTTGATCTAAGGGCTATAGATCTGGCAAGGTTAGCACCGTACCAGAATAATACCATGAGTACTCAAGAATAAAAGTTGGTGTCATTAATAATAAAAAACAACGCAAGTTCTAAAATAAATTGAAAAAGAAGAAGATATTATTTGTACTTTATTTTGTGATGTTTGCCATATCATGTAATTTTTTAATCATCCGTTATATACCGATTACATCTATATATAATATACTTGACAACCCAATAAATTAAAATTGTCGACCTACTCGATTGCTTTTCCGCTTATCACAATTTTTGATCTCAACACAGAATGTCTATCGAACTTCATTATTTTAGTTTTTGTCGGAAATATCTCGAAATTACAATTTGCACAAATTTTCTTGTGCTGAAGTGCTGCACGTAGTAGATTGGATTCATCTTTCTTGACTATTTCAAGATGGTCACTTCCTGAGAGCATTATCGGTGGTATATAGTATTTTATTTAATTAACTTGTTCAATTTAAATCTTTTTAATTTAAAATATTTAAATTAAGTTAATAATTTGGTAGTTCACTATTTATCAATTCTAATAGATACGTTTCCAACACGTTTTAGAAATACAATTTCTGTAGAATAAGTAGATCTTATTAATGTTCTAATTTATAATTTCATTGCGTCATACTGTTACCTAAATTATTATTAAACCTTTTAACTCAGTATTTTACTGAAAATTTGATCAGCAAAATATCCAATAGATTCAGATGTAAAGTATTATTTTCTGAAACGAAATAAAATTGTATAAATAGTATTATTAGAGTTTATGCTTGTTTTTTTAACGCTTCCCAATGTTCAATTTTACTTGAGATCTTCGTTAATCCATTCACAATTGGCATCGACGAAGGCAAATTCATCTAAGCCCCATGAGCTAATTAACATTTTTAAAATACCTATACTGCGTTCTGAATCCAGGATCAACTTTTCGCTTTAAAGTCACGGAAGTCAGATGTCTTTTAAATCTTGAAAATTATTATATTAGACTAGGAGGTTAGGTGACCTATCAAAGGCAACTGATTAGCACGTACCTTGATCGGTGTGTAACTTGATTGATTTACAACATGACAGTATGTTGTATTTTAGTTTATAATAAATAAACCAACGAGAATTATGCATGTGCATTACGGACAGATAAATACATAAATTAAGACTATTTATATACATTGTTGATAAATATAATGCTTAAATGGCGTTGAACTTGATTGGTGTACTATTCGATTGTCTAGAATGTGTGGCTTGAGAGCCGCACTGATCCATCATAATCTCTCAATTTTGTTACGTTAGGAACTTAAAATAAACCGATTAACAAAAAAAAAAAACAAAACCGACAAAAATTCGTTTTATATAATATAGTACTACTTAATAACATTATATTTTGATCACTTCATCCAATGATCTACGGAATAAGAAAGTTAGTCGCTCCCTGGATCTGAACTGCAAATTTTTGTATTAGCAGTCTATCGCGCTAACTACTAAGTCAATAGCCTTTTCAATTATAAATCAATCTACAATATTCAGTACTGGAAACAATTCTACAACCTACTTGGACTACCCTTACTAGAAACCAGCAGTGTGGCGCAATGCTTAAATCATCATGCTAGGACGCGGTAAACCGCGGTTCGCTACTCGATCATGTCCACGCCACACTGCTGTGATCTAAATAAACCCAATATCGATCTATGGGCTATGAAAAGTCTACGGTAGTGATTTGATACGATCGCTGGTTGAGTAACGAGCGGGAGTTCCGTGTTCAAATGGCGAACCCACAGAATACCTTAGCTCGGCCTTCCTGCGAGTATCAACACTCTGTGAAGGAGTGCACAATAAGCTTAAGCTTCAGTGCAGTGGGGTTAGTATCACAGCCCGTTACAATAATCCCGTTACGGACTTTTCTGATTGCTTTTTCTCCCTAATTTGTTGTTTAACTTATATACGTGTATTGGAATTTATTTAATGCCAATTCAATTCTATAAATTAAGCAATTAACGGTTGATTAGAATATTGGAGAATTTAGGTACCTGTATGCAATGAGTATTATGATCACTCACGTAAATTGAATTTTTCTTGATTGTAGATTGCACTTGTATCGTAAATAATAATTTTTCATCAACAAGTCGGTATTATTGCTTTATTTTGCATTTGATTTGATTTGGCATTAACATTTTTTATGATTAATTTAATAAAGAACTTATTCTTTGATACAAAATTTGATCTTTATTTTGGCTCATTAAAGTTTCGTGCAAATTAATTCACTCACTGAGATATATATTAAAGAAGTAAATGTAAATCAGTAAATTAATTTTTTTGAAAATTTTTGTTTTGAAATTGTTGATGCTAGAAAAGTACACTTTAATATAAATATTATACCGGCAACATAATTATTTAAAACCGCGATGCGTAACCCGCGGCTCATGGGCCTCATCCGGCTCTCGTGAACGTTTATGCAGTCCACCTTTTTTTATGTTTTTTAATTAGAAGTTTAAATTACTATTAAAAATATTATGCACTTGGCCTTAAGATGAGACTTTTAAAAAGTGTCATCGAACAGCAACTCATACAAAACGGTTGTTCTTTAAAGCAGCTTTTTAAAACCTTATTCTAAATATATGCAATGTTGATTTTCTAAAGAATTGATGAGTATTTCATAAATTAAAAATAAAAGAAAATGGATAAAATAATACGAACCGAATCGATAATAAAAACTCAAGCGTTGTATGCAAAGCAACTGAAGAAATTAAATTTATCTTGCACTACGAGCAAGAGGTGTTGAAAATCTAATTTCCATCAACTTGCATCAAAGAAAACTTTTTAAATTTAATAAACCAGCGGATCATAGAACCAACGATAGTGGAAGTCGTTCACCTAATAGCGCATTCGTTGAACACAGTATTCACGTGCACTATGTAAATGAACAAGGTATGCTGGGGACTAAGAAAATAAAAAAAAACAAGTGTGTTTATATAAGAAAGAAAGTCTTTTGGATGAAAAATGAGCCTGCATTTCTGTTTAAATGATCGTTTCACACATAAACATTTTAAAATTGCACTGATGGAATGGTCTTGATGGAACCTTATGGTCGCTCACCTAAAGCACACGATCGTAATGTAACATTGCGCGAGCTGCAAACTATAACTATATACTTTTCGCTTTAAAAGATATTAAAGTGCCTTTAAAATAACCCATCTTTATTGTTTCAATTTTTAATATTCTTCAGAACATTAAATTATCACCTCGAAGGTTAGCGTTGTAGGTAGAATACGATGGTAAATTGCACCTTATATAAACTTTACGTACCTATAGTCAATCATGTTTAAGTCAGAAAATTAAAGATTTAGATAATAATTCTATATTTAGCTAAAAGATTTTTACACGAGGATACAGTAAAGCTCGGATGATTATGTAGTAGTATGCAGCTAGGAAATTATACGTTAAAGTTTTAAATAGCTTGAAAGTTTGTTTTTATTAAAATATCATGAAGAGGAGAAACACGTTCGCGTGCTTAAACTAAACATTGGTATTAATATGAAAATTACAATCTTTAGAAAATAATAAATTGTAGTGGCAACTGGCAAATAATGTAACAGTATTTTTATGAAAGACATAATACAATGCTTTTAAAATGTTTAAAAAGTGACTTTCAATTGATACTTGTGTACATATATAATTTACGGATAAAGCATTTTTACATTAAGGATAAAGTCACCAGACCAGGTAGAATTCCCATATTTTCTTATATCCTCGGAAAAATGAACACCCGGTACATAATTTATATAATAATAAATTATATTAAATTTATATCAATTTAGTTTCTCACAATTTTATGTGATAATTATATGGAATACATTTAGAATATTATGTAAATAATAAAATTTACTGCTGCTTTAAAATAAGAATCAAAATATACATTAAAAATTAATTTTTCTCTAATTAAATTATTTTTTACATTACTGATTAAAAATTTAAACTAATTAAACGGTTTATTTGTAATAATTATGAGAACAAAAGTTTCGGTAATTCCCAAGCGCTTTTTTCATTTTGAAAATTATAATGCTTGGCTAGATGAGATTTTTATTGAAATAAAATAAAATTTTAATTACTGCCTCTACAAGTTTAAGAACGGTTTAGGTCAGTCAAGTGCAAGTATCTATTTCTCATAAAACTATATACAATTTGTAGGGATTAAATTGACAAAATTGCGGTTCAACACCGCGTTCACACCTGCATTACCAATATTTCATCTTTCTGGGCAACAATGCATATTTTTTAATTTAAAAGATATTACAATATTTTAATAATTAAATTTCGTTTAAAAGAAAATATTTTTGTTAAAAAAATTTTAATTTAAAATTTTACAATTCTAGTATGGATTTCTCTGGGGGGCCTCTGCTCACGAACATGCAAGATGTGCATTCATCAACGCGCATGCAAAAAAAATATGTAGGAAAAAATTGTCATATTGGTGAATGCACATTCATTTGCAAATTGCGATTTTGTGGAATTTGAACCACAGATAGAATAATTTTTAACTTTTTTTGTTTACACTGCAGCTTATAGCAAAAATTTGAATTCTAGAAATCCGTCGAAAGCAAGTTTATTTTATTGCTGCAAAAGTTGAATTTGTAGTTTATCAATAACAACTTTTATATAAATTGGTTTTTTAATAAATATTTGTACTTGTACTTGCATATTATCTTAAAGCCGCAGAAAAGTGGATGCATCCAGTACCAATATTTTAAAGGTTCAAAATTAAAGAGTTTCTGTAATTTACTTTCTCGCGTTATTCTTTAACATTTATAAAATTCTGTTTCCATAAATATAATTCTTTAATTTCAACATATTATCTCAAAATTTTATTTATGGTACTTTTTAATTAAGTATAAATATCCAATAATTGTGTAGCAGTCTAAACAACGTCAACGTTTTAATCACCTAATATACACAATGATAAATTAGCTTTAGCATTAAGCATCATCTAGAGGACTTCTTAAAAGTTCAATTTCTTATGTGAAATTCAAAACTAGGTAGGCTGCTCATGACGAAGCTCATATGAACGCATTTATTAGTTTAAACAATGTAGTTCATATCTTTTTAAAAGCGCTGAAATTATTTGTCGACATCTTTTGATTGATACTATTTTCATTCTTATTTTTAAAAAGAAAATATCTTAGATATAGGAATTTATTATATTATTTCTAAGACATGATATCCGGCAAATACAAGGTGCTTGAAACGCAGCGACCGTTCAGACTGATACGAAATAGTATTAATATAAGCATCAGTAGTACGAGACTATAAATTACAAAGAAAACATCTAGTGATTTGAGAGCAATGTAGATTAATTTTTGACGTATGAGCCTTCAGAATGAATAATAGTAATAACTGCAAAACAACTTTGTCAGTATGACTACGTACGTAGAATAAAATGGACACAATACAAAAAAAAGAAGCTTTTGAGAAGTTATGTATACTATTTTTCAAATATTCGTAAATTTTAAACGACAATTGAAGACTCACGCACTTGCTCGCTCCGAACAAATATAATTTTTGAATCCCTTGGTGTATAAGTAGACAGTTAGTTACTACGATTAATATTAAATGTATTGCGGACTTTAGTGGAATTAAAATTTCCACGCATGTACATTTTCATACCTGAGTGTTGGTGCAATTCTCATGTACATAGATATGGCTGTCGAGCCATTTCAGATAATTTTTATATTTTTTTAATTTAATTTTTATAATAAAAATGTACAATATATTTTTAAACTAATACTCTTTTTTTGAGTTAATAACTAATAATGTACTTATTATTTTGTTTATTTTTTGAGTATTATTTAGTACGACTAATATGGCATACATTGCAATTACCATTATACTAATGATAATTAGTTAACGCGCGCGAGTTAAATTATTATTACAGTTTAACATTGTAGTTAATTTTTAAAATCTTATTTATGTTATACACTTTATTGACTTAATTGCCCGCTCTACTATTATGTTGCTATTTGTACTTTACAGTGATAATCGCGTTTATAAATCTCGAGCTTACGCTAGTAATCTAGTTTTTCTCCATTCCATTGCAGGAATTTGTATTTAGCGATACAAATGCACTTAACGTTCATACGATAACTCAATTATAGCTCAATAAAATTGCAATCTTGTACTTCGGCTTTATAGTGTGTCTTGTAATAATAATTATAATGTGAAATAGTACTTGAGATTTAAAAATCATTTATGCATGAGATTAATGAAAGTGATAACAAAAAAAGAAAAAGTGTTAGAAGTAGGTGCACAAACAAGTAAAAATTGAATTTATTATAAAATTTACGTTATATGTTCTTAACTTTTATTGTATTCTCTAAAAGAAAATAATTCCTAATTTAGGATCTTATATTTTTATATCCTTGTTCGTTTTTAACAACCTTTAAAAATTAAAGTTTTGTTTTCTTCGTTACTTGATCATAAATTTTAGTAGCAACGTACAATTCTTGGCTTCAAACTATTAATGTTGACATAAACTTGCAAATAATCTTAAAATTGAACATCAATACAAAATAAGTAATTAATAGGTACTTCTTCTTGTCTATAGGAGGATTACATACATATAACACTTGCATTTTTATTAATATAAAATATACATTAAGTACCATGTACAAGTGAATAAATAATAAATATCCCGACGTAATAGACATTCTATTAAGTAAGAGTTAAATCTTGTAAAGAAAAGTTGGTTATCCTTGTAAGAGAAAAAAAAATAATAGGAAGTAGCAAAATATCAACATTTAGAAATCCAGATGAACCTATTACATAAATTGCAGAAAGAATGATCAGCCATATCAGTCAAAAATATAAAATCTATATTGTTGTTTTTTTATCGATGCAGACGCAATTACCTAAATTTACATTAAAAAATCGTAAAAGAATACACAATGTTGTTGTGCAAAATGTAAAGCTATGATTACCATTTATTTATTAAAAATAATTGACCATAAAGTTGATCATAAATGTCATCGTTTAAGAATTTTTATTCCATTTTGTATACGAAAATCGATCATCCAAAATCCCGAATTTCTTGTAAAATCATAAATTATTTAACCAGACAAGATCTAACAGTATACCCAGGTGACTGAGCTAGACGGCAGTGACCAATAGCCAGTGGCAGAGAAGAAGTCGATGCGCTGGAATGCGTCACTTCTCTTAACGTCTTCCAATATTATAAAAATAAATTACGTTTTAAGTCAGAATATAGTACTTTAATTTAACCTAAAACGATTTTGTATTAAATGTTGAATAAACATTTTACACAATGTAATCAAATTGTAAGGGTTGCTCTGTAGGTGGTGTTTTAATGTAATGCAAAAATTAACAAATCTCGACTGTTAGAGGGTTACTTTGGAGTGCTCATTTTTATTAGCGTATCCCAACGCAACGTCCACCTAATTTAAATCAAAGCAAAAGGTCAAATTAAATTATGACTCTTTTTGTAAAGTTTTGATTTATGAACAGTAAATATGTCCTATTCATACCCACCGATGACCGCTGTTCCTACGACGTAGTATCACAATAGCCCTTACACAATGCGTATAATGTAACCCCGTGCGTATGTTGTTGGCTAAATTAAGTTCAACCTTTTGGTCACCGAAGCAGGGATAAAAGTCCGATATAATACACTAAATTACTTTTTGTTAAACAATACCGAAGAAGAGCAGATGCGTCGATGTCGATGTAATTATTTTTATTTTTGGCCTTCTTGACAAAACAAAAAGAATCCAATATTTATTATTCGTCCTTTAAAAGACACATCTTCACGACCATTAAAACTGATAAACGAATCTTTAATTGCAATATAAGAACGATGATTTAAGATCCAATCAAGCTTTATTCCAATCTGTCTCCATGACAACTCCAAAACTGGTTGTGTCTAAAATTGCTTAAAATACTTGTAACACGCGACACCGTCTCTACAGACTGCAATCTAAAGAATAATCTCTATTGTGCAACTCACAGTCTTCATTCGCTACTGAATGCAACACAATAGATAAGTTTTTGGATGAGTTCATCAGAAAAGGAAAGATATACTATTACAATTATTATTGTTGCGAAAAGCTAGTCAATTGCTTTAAAAACTCAAAAATGATAATTAACGTGGTTTGTGTAATTCGGTAACGTCAACATTAAATCATATACAGGGTGACCCATACAAAACAAAATAAATTTAATTTTTGGCATTTCATTCCATTTGTTCGAAAAACGCAAACAAGTCAAATTTATTTGGAAGAAGGGCATGTGCATTGGTAATTGTCGTTTACCTAAATGTTACCCTAAATTGGGGGTGAGTTTTATTCTGAATTTTTAAATGTCGAGGGCGTCGAAGAAGTGCGTTTTAAAGTCTGACGAATTTTTTACCTAAAACACTATTGAATATTCTGGAATGATTTAACGAATTATTGAAATTAACGAAGCAATAGCTTTAATTACATCAGAGACTTCATTATGTTGGGTCCCTCAAAAAATGCGCTTTATACTTTTTAATCGCCGCAATTGTGGTCGGCTAAAGGAAGAAATACAATATTATGCAAAAATTTTATTTTAAACTGTAATAATAAAAATGAACTTAAAAATAAATTTCAAGTAGATTTTTGTGGTAATTAGTATGTATTTTAGTATGTATTGTTATGTATAAAATAATATTTTACCGTTTCTGTTTAGTTTGCTTAATTTTAAACTGTAATTTCTTAATTATTACAGCAAATTTTTGCGTAACAAGAGAAATCTCTACGTAGATTTATCAAAATTATCTGTTAAAAAATTTGATCAGAAATACTTTAGAATTCAAAAGTCATAAATAAGATTTTCTATCAGTTACGTAAAATTCTGAAATCAGATATTTTTAGAAAGAACTGGTAAACTGTTTTACCAGAGAACGTTCAAAACCAAATAAATTGTGAATGTTCTCTTATTACAAGTATACCAATAAAACTGATAATACTGTTTACCAGAGAGCGTTAAAGAGTTAAACAAAAAAAATTTATTACAAAATGTTGCTGGAAAAAAGAGAACTGCGAATCTCACTTAGGTTTGATGTTTTAAATTTTTGTTAATTCTTTTTCTTAGTTTAGAACTTCGTTCTGTTATTACCATTATGTACCAAGTTTTACACTTGGTACTCTTAGTTCTGTGAGCACTTGCATTCTAGTAGAGTGCTAACCTTGTTAGATGCATAACCCATATATCAAACTTTGGCTTTTAGATCACAACAGTGCAGTCGGCGCGATTAAGCATTAAGCATTTTTAAGCATTTATTTAGGTAATTTTTAATTTTATGAGCGGGGGTTAACATACTATTCTACAAAGAAACACATACGGCCGCTTTCAAACAGGTGAATTAAAATTTAATCGGTGATCAAAATTTTATAACCATTAAACTGTGTAATTGTTATATTGATATTATTGTTATATTTTAAGCATAGAATTTTAGCTAACTTTTGTGTAAACAGTGAATAATTTTTTTGATTTATATCCGGCCTTTTAAAGCACTTTTAGGCCCAGTTGTATAACAAAATATCAACTTCGGATCAGAGTTGACACAGGATCAACTTACGGTTGATTCAATCAGAGTAGCCTGGGAAGTCTGGGAATTCCGTGAGTTAACTCTGATCCAAAGTTGATATTCTATAATGCAACTTAGCCTTAAGGAATTAATTTCTAAATTTTTTAACATGGAAACATGAAACACAGGGTTTTAGGGAGTAAAAATACCTATAAATTTGGAAACTAAGTTTCGTATATTAACTAAGATTTATACCAGTTTTTAATTTCTAACTGACATAGGTCTATAACCTGTTATTACTTGGGCTTTTATCTTTTACTACGTGAAGATAAACAGTACACTTGACGAAAAATTCCATGTGTAAAATTTCAGGCAGCAACCACCCAGCGACGGCGCCAGGGGTGGGCCAGGGTGAGCACGTGTCCCCTCTGCTGACTGAAGTGCCCACCCAAATTGTAGGAAATAAAAAAATTAAAAATTAATCCTGAAAATGATGCTACCCTTTTAAATTTTCATACCTACACTGCCGCTCACGGAAGTATGGACACTTATAAACAATATTACTAAAATAGTTTAAAACTTAAAATTTTAGCACAATAAATTTATAAATAACAAAAACGGTTCAAATACAAGTTTTTAATACGTGTATAATGCAGTTGGCATAACAATTTTGAAAATTTTAAAATATAGTTGTAAATGAAAGTGTTTACGGTAAAACACCCAATAAAAATTTCACCCCTATTTACTAAAGCAGCATTTAAAATGCTACTGCATGTTATTGAGAAAACAAATCTTAAATAATGTAACCCAGTTCTCTTTGTAAGGGTTTGAACAAGAAATTGATTATTTTTATTTTAAAAATTCAATTCACTTTAAAACTTTAATGAACATCGCCCACGGAAGTATGAACACTTATTGGTTCTCAATTTTATCAATGAAAGCTTAAAAATTGCATATTGTATAGTTATAATATTTTGAATTTTTAAAAGTAATAAAGATGCACTTTACAACAGATGCTTTATGACCGTTTTAAACCCTTTGGGTAAAGATAATAAATTAATAATAATAAAATTCTTGAAAATACACATTTTGCATTTTTTTTGGGCAGGGTTGAGTTTTCTGAATCCGTTATTAAATACCTTTCCTGCACAACAAAATATTATGGCACTTGCAAATCACTACAAGCTTGACACAGAACTATTACAAGCCGAATTAAAAATTTTACCAAATACGATGCAAAATTTTGAAAAAGACCAAACATAAAAATTGTCAATATTCTTCAATTATCGGATATCTTAAGTAAATATAGATTAGCTTTTACCGAAATTTGCAAATTGTGTGTAATTAGTATTACAGTACCTGTATCAAGTGCTGCTTGCGAGCGAACATTTTCTTGTTTGAAAAGATTAAAAAATTATTTAAGAAATCGAATATGAAAAATGATAGGCTAAGCAATTTAGCCATTTTAAATATTAAAAAAAAAATTACCAAAAATTTAGATTTCAATGCAATTATCACAGAATTACTTTTAAAATGAACTTTGTACAGTCACTCGAGAAAGTTATTAATTAGTTAATTAGTATTTAATTATAATTTTTTGTAAGTATATTGTTAATATTATTATAATCTTTTTTTTGTTTTTTTAGAATATAATTATACGTTTTAAATTTTAGGTGTTTATTTCAATACTGCAATTTTTTAGTTTATTTATAAATTTTGTGTGCCCACCTCAAATATATTGGGCTCACTTTGTGCCCACACATTTAAAAAATGCTGGCGCCGTCGCTGCAGCCACCTACGGTGTAGATTTGGTTAGCCAAATTTACAGACAAAAAATTTTGACAGAAAGGAATCCAGTGAAGATCCGTTTGACACTTGTACGGGGCCATTCACTAGCGTTTCTGCTTGAATTTGAACCAGTAACATAGGCAGTGCATAATGCGGAAGAACTCCTCCGTCCTGAATTCAATTGCGCGGTTATGCGGTCTGATGGCCGTACTGACTATCAATCTCCCGTAACCTTCCATTTCTTTTGGGTTATCAAAAAAAATAGTTGAAACAATTTTCAGCTCTTTTAATCTGTTGTAATTTTGTTTTGAGATATTCAGGGTAATATTATGTGAGATTCAAAATAACTAAAATTCTTTAGGTTTACATTTGATGGGAATAATAGCTAATTGTATAAGTAGTAAGAAAAATATCATTGCGTTATGTATTGTAGGAACATCTTTAAAAATATTTGCAATTACATAAACCAAAAGGTAAATATCACTATGAACTTTGTGCACAGGATTCTAAATTTTCCAGAGATTTCAGAGAAAATAAATAATTAAATAAAGTGTAATTTTTATAAGATGTATTTGATTATTGGCGACAATGAACTTGCGAAATTATTGGTAAGGCAAAGAGAATAAATGTTTGACAATTTCATTTTAAAATATAAAACAGCATTAATATAATAGTAAATAAAATCATGAACACAAATTTAAATAACTATAATACAGAATTACTATGAACGTACTAGAGAAAAATTGATCTCGCATTTAAAATATGAGAAAGTTTAAAAATTTAAGATGTTTTGTTTTAATTTAATAATTACGCCAATTTTAAGAGAAAACAATATTATTTGCTTTTACTTTTCTTAATTTAATTGAATACATTAATTAATAAAAAAATTAAAAATTTAATTTATGTTAGTTTGTAGTATTATTTGTTTGTAGTTTTTTCATTTTTGTTGCTCGATTTTAGTTTTCATGATATCATGAATATAATATAACGAGCAAGATTGAATTAACGAAATTTTTGTATTTTACTCGTAAAATGTATAAACTATTTTTTTAATTTTTTAGAAATACTCATATTTGAAGTAAAATTATAATTCTACAATTATTAAAGATTACTAAGCTGGGGGGCTGCGGGCATAACGCATTGATCTACTACTCAATTGGAGGAGAGGAAATTCAAGTGTAAAATTTTGGAAATATTTACGTATCACTTTATCAAGAGCCAAAAATTTCTGTTTTAAACTTACTTTAATAAAGTATTATTAAATAAATAATATTAGCAACTTTATATTCCGTTTTTTGCTTTGTTTATTTTTTTTTTTTTGAGCGCATTAAACCGGGAAGTAACGATCAGATTTCAGACATTTAAATACTATTGTGAACTGAATTTATGGAACTTTTGAATGGGATATCTCTAGATACTCCTTGCTATTTAAAATTCTATTTCCACATGTACTTCACTCTTATATTTTAGGGTTCTACTCTTTAAAATAAATTTGACTTGTTTTTCAAATAAAGTAGGTTAATACTAAAAAAATGAGTCTGTTTCGTTTAGATATAAACTAACTTTAAATAAAACAATTTAAAACAACAAACTTTAAAGTTTAATTTTTTTTTACGATATTTCATCTTCCAGAGTAGAAACTTGGCACAATGTTAGCAAACTTTTCTCTTTTTAGGACATGTAGTGCATATGTGTATTATAATATATTATAGGATACATTACTTACTATAATCCAATAGAGAAATTCCAACTCAAGTTATACTTTTCGGTATTTTTACGTTTGCTTGTATAGTCTAGCATAATAATGGCTGTTTTTCCATTTCGTTTGCAGAGAAGTAAACAAGACTATTAGTTAGGTCGATTTCGAGATTTTAGTAAATTTTTGTCGAAGCTCAAATAAAATTTTATTTTTAATACAGATAAACCAAAAGCTTTCTTAGCTATTTTAGAAATAATTGAAAATTTAATTTAATTAGAAGCTATACAAGCCGTACGTACACCTTACACGCTTTAATTACATAAAACTTTGTAAATGGAAATTAGTTTGAACTTTTTAAAAAGCATCATTATGAAGTAATTTTATGTGGCTTCGTAGAAAATGAAATTTTAATTTAAGGAAGTGGTATAACTTTTTTCATTATTTTCACTTTTTAATTTCCTAGTGATATAAAAATGATGGAAAACCTTGAGTTATGGTAAAAAATGCATACAATTAATAATTTTATTATCTTTCAAAATTTCTCAAGCTTAAAAAAATTGTTTTTTTTTCGTTAATCATAATCCGGTCTCTGCTTGCTGATATATCAAAATATCATAAAACTCTTATCGGATTTTAAAAGCTTTATTATAAATCTGCATTTAATCCTGCGCAAATCCTATCAGTACTTTTTACAGAAAATTCATCAAAGTATCCGATAAATTTCAATGTTTACATAACCCATTTAATTTGTGTAATGGGCCTTGACACCCTATTTAGAACATTTCGTAATCACAGGGTAACTTTCATAATTCTTTGCGGAGGGTTCCTTTGATTGCGGCTTGTTTGTCAGTGCAAAAATTGTGCACTATATGATTACTTGCACCTGGCTTTGCTCGGTATACGAAAAATTAACAATATTGAAACCGATAAATACAGCATCATCAGCAAAATTCCGATTTTTCTGTAATAATTATTTTATTTTGTTTCAGGTAAATAGCAATAATCCACTCACATTTTAATAGAACGGTAAGCAAATGCAAAATTTTACATTTCAATCTATCTCTCTGACAATTTGGTACAATACTGCTTGACACTGAAATAAATATTTTACGACATTACTTAGCAAAATATATTTAATTTCTCTTGAGAATTAGAATTTTTAAACTCAGGCTAAAGCTGGCGTTCGTTGCTAAGCAACAATACATTTTTGTTTGTAATGTTAAATTACCAATTCAACCACGAGGTCTTATAATATCTTTTCTATTGACAATCGCAATATGTGATGAGATAATATCGTAAGTTTTTTGAATAACAAGAAATTTGATAAAATCTAAATTCGGTATGTTAAAAATTTACATTTTATAAATTTTTAATTCCAATACTTCCAGTGCATGAATTGTTATTGAATTTTTGTACACTTATTTCGTAAAAGATTAATTTGCATCTAAAACCTACGTGACAGTTTTTAATATGGAAAGAAAGCTGGTTTGCAAGTGATCCGAATTTTAAATCTTAAAAAGGCATTAATATTTATGAATGATGTTACGTCTAAATGATTATAATAAATTTCAAACTTGACTACTGGGTTCAGTTTTTAAACTTTTTTTAACATTTAGTGTAAAAAGTCATAATTGCATAATAACATGAACCAACAACCAATTAATTTATTAATGATAAGTGAATCTATTCAGTTTATATCAAAATTGATGTTACAACAATAATTTTTAGGCTACACTGATTGCTTATCGGAAATTGCTTTGCTGATAGTGTTTGGTTGTTTTATAGCTTTTGGAGCAGATTACCTATGATGTTTATATGTACGTCTGATATATGTGAGAAAATATAACAACACCGGTTTTATAAATATTTAGTTTATTGTATCCTGATTAACTTTACATTTTTTAATTAACAAAACAATGATACCTTAATTAGATCTTTCCTCACGTTATTATAACAGAATATTTCTTATACCACTTCCAAAAAGAACGAGTAATATTTAGTTGCTGACAAGCTAAGTTGATTTATTTCTCATTACCACATTTTTTCATTGTTGACAAATTCAATAAATACAGAATGTAATGCAATAACCTGCCAAGATAACACAGATGAAAGATAAGATATAGATAGTTTAGTATAGTCGTTGAAAAATAAGATGTTTGTGGTCAGCATATTTACTTTCTTAACCCTCTAGCTGTGGTGTCCACCTCTAATGCGTGAAAAAACATTGGGATATTTGGTCAATAGTACCTAAAAATGAGAAAACTGAAGAACAGAGCCGTATTTAGACTAGATTTTCGGGAAGGATTTTAAAAAAATTAAAAAATAAGTAGCTAATTTATTAAACTACAAAGAAAACTAAAATTAAGAACAAAAAATAAAAGTATAAAGTACAATATATTTAAAAAATAAAATAAAACAAAATATAAAAATAAAAATAGAAGGAACTCGATAAATAAATACCGGAATAAAAAAATTTAAGTTCCAACTTAATCGTCAGTCATGCTAAAATCGGCAAAATAAACGCAATTTAAAAAAAATTAAAGTACCAACTGAAATCGTCTTGCACTGCAAATTTCTAATTTTTTATTTTGGGATTTAATTATAAGTATCTCTTTAGTTTTAATTTTTATTTAAACACTTCAAGTTTAATGTTTTTGTTTTAAAGATTGTTTTTGTTTTTTCTGATTTTTTTACGATTGCAGTCGGACTTTCTGTACTTTATTAATTGATAAATAATTTGGAGGGGGTAGAGATATCAACCTATCTCCCCCTCATAAATACGGCCTTGCTGAAGAATATTCATGAAATTTTTTTTGGCATTTCATGTTCCAGCCGAACTACTGCTTTGAGTAAGTTGTTCACTTACACTTGCACAAACACTTGTTCTATTTCTATAAAACATGTTCAAAAATAAAATTTCCGAACCGAACAATCTAATAAATCTTACCAAAACAATGTAACTTAATTTTTATATAACCATAGAATATACCTACATAAATATTGACAGTTTAATGTTTATTTCTTCCAAATATGTCGCTACGAGATGTTCATTTGTTGTAGCCCACATAACATCAGCAACAGTTTGTATTTTTTTTTAAATTTAATTTTATGACCAGTTCGAAAGTGAGTACTTACATGTTTGCCATAATTACATTAAAATGTATAGACATAAAATAGAAATGATGTTCTCTAGGCTGCTATATTATTCGTTAGTAACAGTCCCTGAATGTGCAAAAGTCTCGAAGCTTTTTGCTGAGTGCTATATTTTTCACAAGAAAAGTCCCGAAGCCAAAGGCTGAAGGCTTTTCGGATGCCTAATCTTACAAAATTTTTGTTCTAGTATGCTTAGAAAAGTGTTCTCTTTCCAATAGTCAATAGGAAAAAGTTAAAATCGTGGTAATGATTAACTGACAGTTTCCTATTATTTTATGATTATCATAATTAACAAAAATTAAAGAAAAACCCCAAACTAAGCATAATTTCTTGACCTAAAATATAGAAAACGTCTAAAGTGAAAAATAATATTTTTACTAGTTTTTGTCAATTACAGGTTTAGTTTTAAATATTATTGCATTGCCTTACTTTGGGGTATTCCATACTTTTTAGACTCCCTGTTAGAAATCTATTTATCCTACAGCTGTACAACCCTGGGTGGGTCTTAACTGACTTAACAATGTCTCTCCAACGTTCTCGCTCTACCATGAGCGTTTCGATCTGGTCTTTATCTATTCCCATGGTTTTGAGGTATGCTGTAATATTATCCCGCCATCTGAGACTCAGTCGTACCAAGGGTCTTTTTCCTTTGGGTACTGTTGTCCATGCCATTTTGATCAGTCTGTCATTTGGTTGTCTATGTGCGTGGGCTGCCTATCTTTGTCGTTGTGATTTTATTTCTTGAATTATATCGGTGTCTTTATATAAAGACCAGCGGTTCCCAATTAATTTTGGCCGCGAAACCCTTGGGCGATGTAAAAAATTTGGCGTAACCCTAATCTGATTTATTTACTATTAGCTAAATAAAAAAGTCATCAAGTTCTGCATTTAAAGCTTCCTTGTATATGCACTTCTACCCCTCCCCCCTCCCCCAGGGGCCGGTGGGGATACAAATAATTAATACATTTTATTGAACGGATTTTTGATACCGCATCATACGGCGTAAGAAGACCAATCTCAATCAAAAAATTATTTGAATGAAAATACGGGGTACTCAAAAAATAAAAGAAAGTTGAAAAAACATCTTGTAAGCGGCAAAATTTATTTTTGCGCCATTTTGAAATTTTTTTTGGCGGAACCCTTGAATTTTCTAGCAAAACCTTAAGGGTTCCGCGGAACCCTATTTAGGAACCGCTGATATAGATCTTTCAGCTCGGTGTTTGTTCTCATCCGGTATGTATTTGTGGTGTGGTCGAATAGTGGTCTAAATATCTTTTTCAGCATTTTAATTATTTTGTATTTTGTTCCTTTTGGCTTCACTGGACGGTGCTCTTATGAACGTACGCGATTGCCTCAGTCCAGGTAGGTCCACCCAGTGTGCAAGGTGTTGTTCTGCTAGTATATCTCTAATTCTTCCTTTTGCGGTAGAGTAAGCAATCCCGCAGGAAGGCTCCGAGCCCATTAGGTTTAGAACTGCCTAGAACAATAATATTTTTATACTTTTATGCAGAATTGTATCTTTATTTGCTATAATTCATTTTGCATATAGGATGTGTAGAACAAGGACAATTTAAGAATTTTTGATTTTTGGGATCTTTTTTGACAAATTTACCTCAGTTCTGGTTTAAATCTGTTATAAAAAACTCAAAGCATTTTTTCTGATACTAAAGTAAAAGGTTTATGTAAAAAACTTCTTTTCCTAGTTGGTTCCATGTAGAATCTATACGTATTGACTGGAATATAATAAATTAAATTAAATAATATAAAAATAATACTAACTTTTATTGTCCCTTGTTGACCTGTTGGGCTCTTGTTATATCAGATGCCTAAAGCTTAAACTTTATTAGCTTTCAAATGGTAAATCCACCACTGGGATTATGCTACGAATGGGTGAGGTATGTTAATTACATTATCGGTAAAAATTATGCTGTAAAATAAGCATTGCGAATTTGCGTGTAATGATTAAATGTTGTTAATTAAAATGACTAATCCGTTAATAAATAAACTAACATGCTTACAATATTTTAATAGAATAAAGTATTTAAATATTTTTTTAAGATTCAAGTGAAATAGTCAGGAAATTTAGCGAATAATATGAGCAACACTCTCGAAAGAACAAAGCTATATTTCGCCAAATATGTCATCTTTATAATCTCATATTTCTTTTCTGAGATCTTTCAAGTCTGAATTATTTGGTAAACATTTCCATCTCATTCAACTTTTTTCGTTTAGCATTGTTAAATAATTTATTTTTAATTAACGTTCAACATCACTATGGTCTTTTTTACTTGTATTTGTTTTAACCCTTCGCCCTTTTAAACGAGTTAATAATTAAAATCGTTTTAAATTGCTACAAATTGATTGATATTTTGTTTGGTGGCGATGAATACAAAAAATAAGTTAGAAATTACCGATTAAATTGGCAATTGTTATGTAGATAATTAATTTTATAGTAATTTTAACTTTTTGGTATTGTTTGGCTTTCAATTTTATGCTCTGCTGAGTTTTGGAGGGTGGATGGTCGTATTTAAATAATTCTTAGCTTTCTTTAAAGTTTAATTTTGACTGAGATAAATGCAATATTATTTCTTAACGAAGATTGAAAAAGTTTTAGGATGTAGTGATCTGAACGGTTCTTAATTTAATCCTCATTTGACGCTATTTTTCCGATTTATGTAAAATTTTATATTATATTAAAGCATTGCTTACCCCTTGTAGTTAAGGTTAAATAATTTTTTAATTAAACCAAGGTTAGATGACCCAATTGTGACAAATTATTTTCAGGATGTTGGACTCTTGTCAGCGATCCCCTCGAACTAGATTAAATTTGCTACTCGCATGAATGCTAAACGTTACTAGGAATAGGGTGCTCCTATATGCAGCAGGCTGCAACAGATGTGGTCTGCTCAACCTTAAATAGTTAATAAAGAAGATTAATAAGTCTGCCACAACTGCTTTGTCCAACTTTTAATTTTACATAAAAATCTCTGGATACCTCAAAAGTTAATTCGGTTACGACGACGGTTTTTGTAAGTTAGGTCCTATGTCGATAGATGATAGGTTATCAGATTAAAAACATTTTTGATTTATAAAGACCTTTAATCCATTACAATAAATTTTGGTATTGATAATTCTGGCGATGACCTCCGATTAATATAAAAAGGTCAAAAAATTATGTATTGTACTTTTACAAAACTTGGCCTATAACTAATTTTTTATTTGAGCCAATCAAGGGTACGGGAACTAAAAATATAACCCAATTACACACCTTAAATTCAATGTTGGTCGTAAAATACTAAATTTGTTTACCTAACACGATTGATAATTCAATTTTAATTATAATGCTTACTCAATTACAATTTTTATTGTTTAATGTTCGATATTTATAATAGGTACATAATTAAAATAATATCATAAAAAATAGACCATGAATAATTTGTCACGACATTGTATTAAATAACGGAAATGCTATTACAAGTTCTAGCAATACCAGAAAATTGTACATCGGAATATATTATCGATTGTTTTATTGTTATTAATCACAGCAGGTAAGCTGGTAAATTAATTGTAGTTTGGTTCCTAATTAATTCAGGTTTACAATCTGTACTCAAGCTTTATATTCTTTATAAACCCATTTGCAGCCATGATGGATATTATGTGCATTTACAGGTAAAAATTATAATACACCCTGCCCAAGAAACCATCATTTCAGCCAGACAAAAATTTGTACAATTAATTAAAAATACAGTTTTATACCAAAAAATTTCAGCAATTTCAAAATAAATCTGTTAATTTATAAATCCAATAATTTTGCTTCGATATATTTGAAATCTGATAGGCATGTCATGCCAAGCTTGATCATCTATGCAGGTAGCTTAAAGTAGATGACGAGAACTTGAATCAAAGCGGTATTCAACTGAAATATTTTAAATTTAAATCAGTAAGTGGCTTAGGTCGCATAATATATCCAAGATAGATGATTGCAATGTCGGTTGGTATAGAGAGGATAATGTAGCGCGATTGAGTTGAAACTACAGTGTTATATATTTTTTGCAATTATTGTAAACGACAAAGATAGCTTTTAAGCGATCATATGTAATTTGGAATAGAAGTTTTAACTTTGTTTAGTTAATTTTGGGCTTAAACCAAGGACGGAACTACCGGGGTGCGGTGGGTGCCACACACGCAGGCTCCCGGCTAAAAGGGCCTCCGGTTCTGCTGTGACTACTCAATCTTTAAAAGAAAAATTCAATATTATACGTTTTTTATTTTTGTTTGTTTTTATCTTGTTACAAAAACAGAGCCCCGACTTCCAATTTCGCACACGGGCTGCTCAACTGCTTGTTACGCCACTGGCTTAAACTGAAACTAAAGTGAACCATTTGACTACTTTGACTGACTCCCCGCTTTCAAAGATGGAAGATTTGCGTGTTATCACTCTTCTAAAACAATGAACATTTATGGATTGCGGAAGTAATTGCGGAATTTACTCAGTAAATATACGGGCTTAAATACATACCCAATAAGAACAATATATAAACGTCAATACAACGTCAAACGTCGTTCTCTATTATAGTAAACTACGAACTGCCACAAGATACTTCTTTCACAAACACATTCAAAGTTTTAATGCCAGGCATTGGTGGGGGTAGTCGTCGCTGTACGCATTATGATATAAGAACAGATATTTTTACAAAAACCTGGATTACATAATCTCTAGTATAATAAGCCTTTGTAGTTTCAACATCGCTCTAACGAGGTTTGTCATCCTCAGTTGCACAGTGATCTGTGATTTTGTTTTTAAATTATAACTATAAGGTGGTATAACCTCTCAACGGAGACAAAATCTTGACAACCACAAAAATTCCGACCGATCAAAATTTTGCGAGAACAAAAATCCGACTAGGTACTAGGTTAAAAAAAATACTAGATTACTAAAGAACCTCCGGCTTCCCTGACCTTGTGGTTGCCTATTCAGATGGTTGTCCGGTTTTCACCAGCACTTAAACAAGTGGTTTACAAATTTTTGTCTACGCGCCCAATTTTTAATTTTTTTTCTCAACTTCTCGCGTGTTCGATAGCTAATAATATCAAGAAGCAGTAAGGAAAATATTTAAAATAGAACTTAATAAACTTAAAAGTTTTGATGAGTTCATTGAATAGTTTGCACGAAGGAAGAAAAATTTAAGGAACTCTGTTAATATAAATGGAAATCTGGAAAAATTATTTTCTAAAATTATTGTTGAATGTTAGAACAAGATTAAGTTCATGGCTTAAATTTACAGCGAAAAGAGTAAAAGTTGTTAATTTTTGCTGCCCCGGGAATGTTGTCATTGACCTTATAATGGTCATAATTTAATAGTAAGAAATAAAGCATTATTATTTTATAATTTTGTGATTTATCAACTTGAATTATTTTTATGAGTCGCTTAAACATTCCTAATTTCGGTTAAAATTTAAATGCGAAATGTGCTTATCAGCACCAAAATATGTAACAAAAAATTACCGTTTCATTAATTATTAAAAAAGGAACCCAAATTAGTAAGTGTTTCCGGTCAGTGATAGAAATGAACAGCAAATTAATAATAATTAATTTTATTGCAATTCTGGCAAAATTTATGTTCACGTCCTATTTAAAATAAGCAATTATTAATAACCTATACGTATTATTTATTTATTCACGAGAAACTACAAATTATAATTCCAACTTAATTATTGTGCTAGGTAGCCTAATAACGAAGCTAAAAAATTACGTTGTTAATATGTAAATTAATATTAATATAGTAAAATTTTATTTATTCATTATAGCGTTGCACTATCGTTTATAACATCGGTGAAGCGAATCGAATCACCTTTTAATATAATTTGAATGATGATACAGTGGACGTGAACTTGAAATGACTTTATAATATGTAAATCCTAATAGAATTTATAGAGTGACTAATGAGCTTTGCTGTGTATACTATCTCAACGTACGGCTTAACAGACTACTGGAAGTTCATAAATGTGATCGTTTTTCCATCTAATCCAAAGAGATACCAACTTTTTAATTAAATTAGCTTATCATGAGAATTATCACGATTTTCCTTATAAAATAGCGGCAATATCACAATGTCATTCATAAAATATTCCACTTCTGATTTAGTTCTGCAGTCGAATCGGGTATATCGAGCAATTTTGACCTCAACCTCAGGTTGGAAAAATGTTTATATTCCCATACCGTTAATTTACATTAGTAAATTATTTAACAACTCCAAATAACAGAACTAAAACGCACGTTGTTTATAAAGCATTCAAATATAAATGAATGAAGCATAACTCAAGCACACCTACAATACATGGAAGTTTTTATATTTCGGTTTACCATAAAGGTAAATTATCCCCAAGGTACATCTCATTCATGAATTTTGAAATTATACATTCTGCGGTATCTAAGATCAAAGATCTTCAAATATGGTATCTTCATAAATATCGCAAGTTCTATGTACATTTATCGGCGTTTTTCAAATCGATTTTCTGTACATAGTAGTTATCGTAGAACTTTGTAATATTTCCTACATAATAAAATATTATCACTAATATCAGGTTTCTTCAATTACATGAAAAATTGAATTTAATAACAAACCCGCACATTTCACGACAGTAAAATCAACATTGATACTAGCTTTTATATGTTTATTATGATTGCCAGTAATAGATTTCCCCTATATGTTATTGAAATTATCATAGAGGATAGTAAAATGGATCGTGTAATTGTTATTTATCTAGCTAACCCTTTAAATGTATGTATATTATTACATACGTACCTAGCACCCCTGTTAAATTATCGTTTCGTTTACTTTATTTTATTTTTGAGTGGATTACTAAAGATAATGTTTTAATTTTATTGGCGTTATTTTATCGACTTTAAATGACAAGGTAATAAATTTATTTAACTTATTTCCAACAAGTTTTAAAATATACTATTACCTATAATTTCTCTACTTGAAACTAATGGAAATTCTAATTTCAAATTCACGCCATTCCATTCGTTGCATCTTTGTAGGTTTAGCAATTAAAATTATTACATTTTATGTTTTTATTATATAAAATATAATAAAGTTTTTAACTTTCTCTATTAGAAACTTTGAGGGTTGTCTGGATTCACTCGATACTTAAGGGAATACCCTTATAATTCACTGACCATACACAGTAAACTTTTGTCATCCAACGTAAGATCGATTCTTCGTCATAGCATCACATCTGAACTGCACCATTAAAGCTGAGGGTTATCTAAAGGGAACCTCGCAGTTTATAACATTACAACTTGTATCTACATAATACAGTCAAAGCTGTTTTACATGGCACCGGATTACGTGACATCACGATAGGTTAACTAGCACGTTTCAAATAATTAAATTTAAAGAAACAAAAACCGCGATAATAAATGTAAAACAAATATTATTAAATTACGAGTTGCAAACATGCACATATTTACGCTGTATCTTGTACTACTAGAATACAAAAGTTAAAACATATAATAATTCAAAAATTAATAATGAGAAATTTTTATAAAATGTTTAAAATTAAAAAATTAATTCTAAAACTAAATATGTACAATAGATTTTCAAAATGCTGAAAAAAGCATGAACGAATGTTTGCATAATTCATATAGATTTCAAAATTATTGGTTGCTTTTAAAATTTATCGCAAACAAAATAACTTACGAATAGGACCCCTCAAGTGTAACTTTAGGTTCTGGACAAGCCTTGGTCAGCTGAAAAAACACTCAAATTAATTTTTGTATACAAGTTTGCGGATCCCTGTTAAAATTAAAAAAAAAATCTGCAAAATTTTTATGAAACTGTAGTTTTATTTTATATATAATATAAATGAATTTTTGATAAATAAAATGTGTTATAAACATTGTATTATGAGGCATATTAGATTATGTGGTAGCGTCTCACTTCCGAGCTTTCCATACAATCCAGCTTTTTCTGTATTATAAAATATCAAGAATAAATAATTCACTCAGAAGTTGTGACCAAGTAACTTAATATTTATGGTTTTCAAATACATTTTAAAAGGATACCATACAAACGAACTTTGATTTTTGCGATAGCTTTGACCGATTATCGCTCAAATATTTTATCGTTATTGTTAATCCATTCACTCTAATTAAATTAGTTTTTGTATTATACCTCGAAGTTAAAGAAAGCTCAGACCGAGGTAATCCAGACGTTGAAGTTCCTTTCGCTGAAATTTAAATGAATTTTTATTAAAAATGAGCTCAAGTGCACACAAGTATTTTTAATGTGCAAAAATGACACTTTAATTAAATTTGGCAAATTTAAATATCATTATAGCTTTATAATTGGTTAATTTTCAATTAATCAATGATTTAATTAATTTTATGCTCTTTTAATGCTATATTGTACTAAAGAATTGTAATAATCAAAGTTAAGTTTTCAATATATTAAAAAGTTTGATAACTTTTGGCTCAATTTTCAGCCCTTGAAGAGTTACATAAGCGTGAAGTTGAATTTCAGTATTCTCTCACTTCGGTAATGTTTATTTTAAAGTATCATAAACCCTAAAGATATAAAAAACAGGTACATAGAAAGAAAAAGCAATCTATTCGAATTGGAAAATTTATTTTCAATTTTTAGTCTTCATCTCACCCCTCATCATTTTTATTTTATTTTTGGGAATTCTATTGTATTTGTTTCTATATATTTAATATTCAGTTCACAGTAAAAGGAATCGGTATGTTGATCACAATTGGCTTGTAATTGATTTATATAAAAGATTGCTAGAATTTTCTGAGCACTGCACAATGGCGGTGATAATAGCTCTTCTTCAGCATAATTTAAATAAATCTCAGGTTACGGTCACTTATTCTATCACAAGAATTGAACTTTTTCCTATTGACATTGGAAAGAGGACAATTTTCTGAGTATATGAACACAAAACATTTTTTGGATTATGCAATAGTTATTGAAATAACGGCATTTTAAAATTTCGAAAATCAGGGAGATGTAACATGATACACCCCGATGCGTGACGGTAAGTAGCCCGTTAAGCCCCTGCTATTATTTCTGTTGACGGTACGTGTGTTTCGATATACTCTTAATGTTGTTGTCAGTCGCGGTCGATACCCGAACGAGTTCTATGGCTTTGAGATCCACCCTTGACGAGTTCTGCTATTCTACAGAGATATTTTTAAATTGTTATGTGTTAGGTGAAAGTTGACGAAGTCGACATGCAAGACATCTGGAGGTTCTGTTTTATTTTTTTGCTTAACTCAACAACGGCCTATCATACACCCGTGTTAAAACGTGTATCTAAATTACATGTAAATTTTATATTTTTAATATCGATTTTTTTTTAAAACTTTTGTATTATCTCACGAAGTTTTTGTTCTAGTATGCTTAGAAAAATGTCCTTTTACCTATTTTCAATAGGAAAGCGTTAAAATCATGGAATAGGATACGTGACAAATCCCAAATTCTAATGCAGTTTATTCAGTATCCCAAGTGTTATTCGTAACCATAGTGTTATTTCACAAATTTGTGTTTTGCTCAGTTTTGGTTCGAAAAATCATAAGTACTGTGCACATTTCAACTTATGTTCGAATCACAATAGATGCTAAAAAATGTATTAGTACTCATAATTTTCTTCAATTTCTTACGGAATATTTCGGGGGTATTCTGCAAAAATGCATTAAGTCAATAATCATAGTTTTGACATAATTGGATTTGAAAGTTTGTTTTCCCTGAACATCTTTATGTATTTTTGACTCATAGCAGAAATTATCTTGGTTAGTTGTATAAATATGACTTTAGTGCATTTTTGCAGTCTATACAACATTCACCAAGCAAAAATAGAGCATGATTAGCTAACCAAAAAATAACAAAATAATTTTGACTTAATGCATTTTCGCAAAATACCCACGATTTGTCCTGGCATTTATTGACAATGTGGTAAATAATCTGCTTTGGAAAGCGATTTAGAATTACCTTGCAAATGGAAGTTGCTATGAATACTTCATCAGTACTTTTCAATACTAGAGGATTTTTATACTCCCTGGTAGATAGGCTTATCTCTATCTAACGTAGATAAAATATTTCTAGTAATTTTTACGTTGGCTCTCTATATAAATATTATTTGGCTCGCTATATAAATATTTATAAGCTATAAATAATATTAACATAAGCTGTTATTATTTCAGCTTGTATCTATGAAAAATTTTCCTGTTGCACCTGATAGACTTATCCTTTGCGCCGTAAAAAACTCCCATGAAACGGACTTTCTTGTAATTTTGTTGCTTTGATTATAAATTCTAGGTAAACCACTGGCTCGAAAGAGCTGCAGTAAGCTCTACTCAGAAAAGGGTGCAGCAGATACAAACACCAATCTCAAATGTTTTAAAACATTTTCTTCTCAGAGTGGTTTTATTGACTTCACTTTTATAGATGGCAATGAGTATTTATGTTTTCTGATCTCCATTCCATTGCTTGTTATCGCCTTAAATTAGAGAAAATCGGGTAGATTTCAGAGTCTTATATCATTTTTATAACTTTTATTTAGGGTAACATTTACTTAATCTAAGTGAGTTTTTGCTCCACACTAGGATACAATATTGACATGAATTTTAAAAATTGTTAAAAATGGGCTTATTAAAATATTTCATCAAGAAGATATGTGTTTGGCTATCAACTCAATTCTGTTTCTTGGATTATTGTTCAATTTATAATAATTTGAAAATTCTTAGCATTATTTGACCCAATTTTTATTTATTATCTGTAACTATATTTCAAATAAACTACTTCACATTTCTATAAAATGTGAAAATTTATTAAAAATTAATTATTGTTTAAAATAAGATTTTAACTATAAGGGGTACAAAGAACCCTATATTATAAACTATTATCTCCCTCCCCCTCCTGTACAATAAAAAAATATGTTTTGGCGAATGTGCTTCGGATGGTTTCCACCAATTTCATGATGATATTGTTTCTGATCTTAAATTTTTGTTCAGTTATCTTCTGGTGTTTTTTATAGAACAAGAAGTGAACTAGTTATATCAGTATAAAGTATTCGGGAAAAAATTATGATTCAGTCAGTCAGTTATTCAGGTGGAATGTATGTATAAACCTCGGTTTTTACTAGGTGAGGGAATACTTGTCATTTTTTGAAATATTGATGTCGTTTTTCAAGGTCTTGAGTGTAAGTGGTTTTGATCTCCTCCAGGTGTTGAGTCTGAACTTTCATGGCAATATTGTTGGCGTGATATCACACATGTCGTTATGTATAAGTTAAATAGTGAAATATTATCTTCAATCTAGACCCTGAATAATTTTAAAACAAATTATCGTTTTCTTGCTCTTTAAAAAGCGACGGAGCTTTCCAATCGCTTCTGGAATCCCGATTCAATATATTTATGTATCGCAGAATTCTGTATTTGCTGGGACAGAATCGCTATTATTATCGCAATTGATTAATACCTTGCTGGTTAAAGCTTCGGTTTTCTATTTAGAAGTTACCTTGCATGTAAGTAATCTTGCAGCTAGTTCTTTCTCTTAATTCCGAGGTATTTTGTAAATTCAGAGAACACTTCATCGACATCAGCAGCCCTTCGCAGTTTTAGTATTTCTATGGCTTTCATCTAAACAGTAGATTGGCTTGAAATTGCTTTTCAATTGGACCAATGTCTTTTTGTTTCCTTTTTGAGTGGCGATTTGAGGTCAGACGACAGTTCCCTTCTGGCGGAAACGTTAGAAATCAACATGATAATATCTAAGAGTTTTCCAAGGAATAGTCTTTTGTATTGTTTTTCCAATGATCAAAATATATAATCCTTGTGCATTTCCCGGGCAACTTTAAAATTCCGGTTTTGCGATTATTCCAGTTTCAGAACACAGTTGAAGCTGGTTCATCTACTCAACCAATAAGATCCCGTTTTTGTCATTTCATGTAATATGGCTCCAGTTGAATCAGGACTACGAAAATCAATCGTGAGATAGTGTTGAATTCAAAGTTTAAATAATAAAATAATTTAAGAAAATAATAGTACCGGAAAAGATTGTTTTCGTGAATAATGCTTGAATTGAGCACAATATACAAATTGAGTATACACTGGGTAGTTGGGCCGTCCTAAGATATACGACGCCCCTGAGTTACTAAAATTAATGTGCGATTCTTCATAAGAAGACACAAATACAAATAGGAAAAAGTCAATTTATTACTATTACACCAAACAAAAACATAAAGTTAATACAAAATTTAAAGAAATTTTAAATACTGCGTACTCAGAAAAATGGATAGGATGAGTAGGATGTATCAATTAGCCGACATGATCACCCAATGTAACACCTCCCGATTATTTTTTATGGGGTGCCCTTAGAGCTATAGTTTACATCCATAGAAGAAAACTCGAAACCAGAGAGGAATTAATGGAAAGAATACAGATAGGTACAGATAGAATACAGAAAAAAGAGCCATTATAAATAATACCATGCAACACCTTTTGAAAAAAACACGCCCGTGTACTGAAAATGAGAGAAACCATTTTGAAAATTTATTAAAATAAATTTTGTGAATTAATTTTTTTTACCTACACCGTGTTCATTATTTTCTGAATTTCTGTGAAAACGCTTAGTTTCTCAAAAAAATTTATTTGTTCAAAGTTGTAGCCCGTTAAATTCCCTATCCGGTTTGAGTTGTCAGTTTTGTTCTAAGACGTTTGGCTTAAGGGATACGGGGTTCGCAAGAAAAAAAAATAAAACTTGAATTTTTCTTAACATTTTCTCCCTTAAATTATTTTATAACTTGAAATCCGTTGATTCTAGACCATAAAAGATTATAACCTAATTTGTAGATAAGCGAATGATCTTTAAAAAAGTTCTAATCTATTAAGCCTTAAAATTTTATAATATTGGAGCTATGGCCGTTTGAAATTAAAAATTCAAAAAATTGCTTTAAAGAGAGGTACCCCCCCCCCAAGGGTTTAGATTTGAACAAAAATTTTATTTGAAAATTTGTCTTAGAAAAGTATTCTTTATCACCATCTCAATGATTCTCTACAGTCACGAAGACACCCAGTATATAAAGTACTCTGCTCTGTCCCAAAGAAGATTGTAAATATTTTTTTATTCTTTTTGAGACTGAAAAAGATCAAAATAAAAATTGCCGCCCCCAAAAAGCTTGCGCCTTGGGGCTGTAGCTCATTTAGCCCTGTGGTTAGGGTAGATTATAGTTTGGTAATTCAATTTTTCAAGGATTGTTCTTATATCGACTACGCATAACCATCATTGCGTTTTTGATATCTAGCCAATTTGGCATTATTACGCAACTATGTCGTTTTTTAAAATCAATAAACCTTTCAGTATAGGTATAAATTTAAAATTTTCAATTTCATTAGTTTTAGTAGCTAGGAAAATTTAGAGATGTATTGCGTTATGACCTAATTTCTTTTAATTATTATAAAACCCTATATTGAATTATGTTTCTATTAATAAATAATTGCAATACGTCAGTTCAAAGCATGAGTTCTTTTGGAAGAAAATTTAATCAAATTAATGCTCGACAAATAAGGTAAAAACGTGAACTGGAAGATAAGATTAAAAAGATAAATAAGATTTAAATTTAATTGTTCACTTACATTTATTATTAAAATGAAATTTTTTTCCAATTAATTTATTGCTAAACAAGAAGACACTTGTTGTCATTTTGATACACGATGCGCTTGTCTAAAGCGTCTCTTCGTAAAACATTCTCAACACCAATTCGCCGTCTCTCTTTCTAACGCATCGCTCAAATTTTGAAAGAGAATGATAAAATACAGCTAGAAATAACTTTCGACTTTACGAAACTAGTACGATAGCTGCTTTACAAACGATGCACAGTTGCTTAAACGACGTGTTCGTTTGTAGGTGTTACTTTTGTGACTTTCTAGATTTTCGCGGTCTAAACGGAAGAGTTTGTGATCAAGACGCTACTCGTGCGTTTCAGTTCTTTGTGTTGCATTTTGCATTTTTCAATTCTTGGATTTATTTTTATCATAATCATGTGAACACCACTAGGTCATTGATGAATTCTTCTTCATCATGCTGAAGATACAAATGCTGGAGCAGCTCGTCAACAATGAGAGCACCGGGTGAGTTTCCCAATTTTACATGTTGGAATTTTAATTAGGAGTTAATTTTTAAAGTAACAATTACACGAACCTTGCACACCCTCAATTATTAAAACAATTAATTAAATTATTCTAATATAATTTAACTTTTATTGCTTGTTTTATCTGGTTTTTTAAACACTTATTGTTAACTCATCGCGTTTCGTATGTAGATAAGGAAAATTGGTGATTCAACTGTGCACATATAGGTAATACTCATAGTATTTATCTATTTAAATACCAACTTTTGCCGGTTCCTGTATTGTTATTATTTATTTCATCGATAATTTCATGTAGTTTAATTTTAGGTTAAAATTTGAAAATTCCGAATGTAAATAATTTAGTTGATAAATTTGGTTCGATGAGATTGCTTATCGTCGTCAATTATTTCGTTGACGTTTTTATGACTCGGATATTTATGTATTTGGACATTTAAATAAATTACCCATTGTAATGATACCATTGGATATTATTATATTTTCTGATTTGTTACTTATACGAGGCTGACCCAAAAATATGCTTTCATCAGCTCATGTTTATTAAACCTTGTTTTTGCTTACTATTTGGGAAAAACACGATTTCCATTTCATCTTTGCTTAGAAAAATTGCATTTCTACATTTTTCACCAGTTCTTTTCCTGATGGTATATTTTGCCCTGCTCAATGCTTTTCCCTTTTTTACGTTACACAATCAAATTTATTTTATAATTGCAATTTTCCCACATCATTATTACGTTCATTCTTCTTTAATAATTAAGCGAGTCTTAATCACCAATAAATGACTCCCTATTATTAGCCCACAGCTCTTATTTTTTACTTTTTCAAAAGATTTCTCTTACTTTCCTTTAATTGCTAGCGGATATTAAACATTTTAGTATTTTGCTTTTATTGTTATGGTACATCCACTCAACACGTTTTTAGTAATTATACAATGTTGAAATGTTAAAATATGTAAATGAATTTTAACTTGATCTTGAAGCCAGAACACAATAAATTAAAGACATTAATTCAGAAAAATGGTAAACAGGGCAGATTGAACGACAAACAGTATAAGGGGGATGATATAATAATTATTAATAAAAACTTAATCATCAGGCAAACACAATCAAAAGATACCATTTCAAAATTAAAATAAAAATTATTTTTTTAATAAATTTAAAAACTTGAATGTAGATAACTGTAAAGATAGTCTGACATATAGTAACATTTGCAATAATAATTAAAATAACAGTATGAGATTCAAGATAAAGATAAGAATAAAATGGAATCAAAAAAATAATTAAAGACCGTAAATATCTCTATTACAGTAAGAAAAACAAATTTAAAATTGCAAAATATTAGAATAACGATGCATTTTTAACGGTGAAATAAATTTTCTTATGTTGGAAAATTATGAAGTGAATAAACAAGGTCAATGCTTGCATTCACACGAACTCAGGACTTCAAAGCGGCAAAATCTTAAATAAAAAATTATTCATACAGAAATATTTGAAATTTTAATAATGTTATCGTTAGTAACCGCCCTAAAGATATGATAATATTCGAGGATTGTCTGATGACATTGAAGTATTGATTTTCCGGAGGTGCAGTCTGAGGAACATTAGATAAAAAGATTATCTAAAGGCAATCACCTAATATTCTTCCACGGGATTTCGATGGACGTTACCGTGGTGACAGTGCTGGTCTCTACTTGTAAACAGGTTTAAAATTCTGCATTTGGATTGGTCTAAAAGTTATAAGATTTTAATAGTGCAATGATTTAAAATTGATTTTTAGACTACCCTCGTGGTCTTTTTTTGGAACTCTATCGATCTAAAAACTAATGGACATTGTTCCAAATTCTCTGATGTTTAGAACCAAGAAATCTTACAGGCAATACTATGCGATGAAGAAGGAAAGACATGGAAGGCTGTTTATAAATACCATAAAGAATATTTGCATGTCTTCTATAGGAAAATGTTTTCAATCAGAGAGCCTATGTATCAGTAGCGACAACGCGTTGCGGATTATCTTATTTACAGATGGCAAAATAAAGAAAAAGATTTTAGAAAATCTACGACAAAAATACAGCCAATGGACTGCTCGCTTATTAAATTTATTTCTGTAATCTTAATTATTGGAAATTAAGCTGACCTAACCTAACATAATTTGTATTGTAGTTAAATGCAGAAATCGAAACAAAGCAATGCATTATTGTGTTGAATATTTATGATGCAATTAGTTTCCAGATATGCAAGTTTTGCTAAACTTAGCATTAATTAGCTTATAGCGTATGTTTCAAAACTATGATTGCTCCACTTTGGAATATGCATGAATGCATCATGAAGACACTAAACAAGAATTTTAGGATCTTTGGCAAGGAAAACTTGGACGGATGCAGGAGCAATAGACTTGATTGGACCAGACTTGGTGTTATAAATTATTCGAAGCTCGTTAAACTTCATAGGATTATTTTCGACAAAAATAATAACATCCAAAACTGCATCTTACACCAACCAACGTAGAGGTCGTAAATTACTTTTTGAGCAACCCACAAAATTTACATTATTAAAACAAAACTTTTTAGTTTTACTTTTACACTGGTAATTTTATAACAAAGTTTATTGGCTTGCAGTCAGTTAGTGTCTTTTTTATAGACACTTGAAATACATTTTCTTGTACATAGTTGTACTTGTTTAGTAGGTTAAGTAATATTTAATTCAATTTTAATAAATACTTCTACATATAAGCATTGTACTTCATTAATATTGCATTTTCGCAAATTTTTCAAAATTCCGTCGCCGGCGCCGGATAATTACTTTCCTCGGAAGAGTTATTTTTTTGGGTTACCTGTTTAACCTAAACAACTTTCTAGATTTTTTAAAGATGCATTCATTATGTTCTCAAATTTGGCATGAAGCCCTATTTAGTGTTGCCTTTTGATAACTTGCGTGTGGAAATCGTAGCGTGCTATGCATAATTAAATTTGATTGTTTTAAAAGCAATCAACGTTTTATTTAAACCATGTCTTAATTAGTAACTATAAGTTATCTATTATAGTAGGTAAATGGTAATGGTTAAATGGATGAATGTAATTTAAGTAATAGTTCGTACCTTATTAATTTATTATCGGCGTTATCTTTTCTAGGCATGTTTACACCGAAGTATTTAATTAACAAATACCAGGTCGAGCATGCTTTCCAATTAGTCTGATTCAGGCTTGATAAATCATTTAGTGACATCTTTGCAATTCCTCAACTAAAAAATTTCTAACATCTTATGTCACATGCTAAAGATCGGTTAATTTCCTGCATTACTATAGATTATCATTCCAGACTAGATGATGATGAGCCGCCTTTAAAATAACCATGCATCATCGTTTAGCAATTAATAGTCTATGGTTATCGTTATTTACTAATGATGCAACACTTGATACAAACAATTTTACTTTGTTTTCATAATATTCACTCCCAAAATTGGTGCAAAATGTAGTCTGCATGTATATATAATTAATACACATACACATTATACACATTAATACCGCAAAGTTTGTTGAGGAAAATCACAAACTTCAGTTTTATTTACAATTTTCATTTCAACATGACCGCTGAATCCAAAAGGATTAAAAAACTTAGTCCTATTTCGTTCATTGTATTAACATTTTATGCCAATTTTAACAAAGCTTTAGAAGATATACAGAGTGATAACTGAATAATTTATTCTACTATTAAAGCTTAAAGAGATTTTTGGGTTAAACCAGAAGCTTTTCGTGGAAACTACCAAAAGCTAATTTCAACCTTTTATTTATTAACTTTGAAAATGACTAGTAATCTTTGTTTTTGGTTGAAATAATTACTATATTATAATCCCGAGTTTGAAATTCAGATCCAAATGCCTCCATTACTTATTATATTTCTAGAAGAAGATAAGGGAGGAACGAAGTCCTCATCTTACCTTCATGCGCGTGGCTCCATTTTTCTATTAAGCACGTTTTATTATGTAAATAATATGCGTTTTACCGGAATCTCGGGGTTTATTAATTTAATCAGTAATTTAATGCTTGGGAAGCATTAAATTTTATAAATAATGTAATTTGTCCGATTGTGCCCCATATGGTGGGGCATATATAGACAAATAGGGGGCACATTGAATCATATAAAAGCGCAAATACATCTAGATATTAAACATCTAATTTGAATTTGTCTCAAGTTACGGTTCGCATGAAAACGAAATGTAGCCCGTACAATCGGGCAGAAAACTGTAATTTTCATTCTATTATACATAATCAAAATGAAAAAAAATCTATTCTATAGAAAGAAAATCCTCTTCTCGTTCTGTTATATACTTACTCATGACGTTTTGGTTGCTTACCCTTAAAAAGTATCTCAAATAAAATATTTACATTTTTCTAACCGGTAGTAGATACAATCCTTTGTAGGTTTCTTGCCTTTTTTTTAAATTAAATTTTTTGATTTTTCACGTTTAAGTTTTACTCAACGTTTTTTTTGAATTATCAAGAAATGTGTGAGGCGAAAAGCGATACTGCTTTTGTCTGGTGCGTGCGATTCTCCGGGATTTCTTGGGAGTTTTGATTATTATTATCGGTCTAGGAGACTTCGCCGTTGAATATAATAATTCGGATTTTATTGTTTAATTAATTTGTTAATTTTTAAAATTAAGAAAATTATATTGGACTGTATGTTAAAAAAATGTACAGTTTGCTTCCCACCCTTTAAAAAAATAGCCTTTATTCTTATTTTGGCATTAAAATATTAAAAATTAAATTTTCCCTCTTTCTATTATTATTAACAATATTTTTAATATGCTCTGCATATAAAATATATGCTTAGCTGCATACTACTTTACTCTTTCAGCTTCTAGTGTTAAGTGAACCGTAACTTACCATAATAAATGATTTCCGTTTAAATACAACTATTGAGGTACTGGGAGGTTTTTTATACCATCCCGTACTGGGAGGTATTTTTTATCTCCCGACCCCTGATTTCCAGATATCAAAGATTTATTTATGTATACTCTGATTGATGTAATTATATATCAGTAGAAACATTGTATTCTTTCAGACCAATTATTGTATGATGAGGGAAATTTTCACCGGTCTAGAAGGTATGAAGTACCCCTTACGTACTTCACTAAACCTATTATTATAAAATACACACTTAATAAATACATAATTATGAACGTTAAGGCCGCAGTTCCACAACAGCCATCGTTAACCATCACCACAACTACAAAAACTTACAGCACTGACTGCTACATACAACATAACTTTTGTATGTACAGGGTGCTATAAAATGTGTTTGTTTATTATGTCATTATTTAATGTCAAGAAATAAATCTTTAGTAACCTATAATATTCTTAGTAATCCGCCGGATATTAAAAGTATATGCACTTAATACTACATTATTATATTACGATAATTATACGTGATCGCCTAACCTCAAATAACACTCAGTAACTTTAGAACTGTTCTAATGTTTGGAATAGGATCACTTAGTAATCTCTTATCTATGATAACGATGGTCACCGGTTACTCGAATGGGAGTGCAAACCACTATTTTATTTAGTGATTATTTTAGTAATCGGTGGTGGCTACAGTGGCCAACAGCCTAATTCAATATCGAAATCTCGGTCGAATTAACGTGATTTTTTTCATTAAAATAATCAAATTTTACACATGTACTATAGTTCGATGAATACCTACACATTATTTTAACGTTAATTTGAATGAAGAATTTTAATTATATTATTATTATTGCCAACTCAGAAGAAGTAGTTTGTAATATAGGTAGATACTACATTTCTTCCCCAAGCCTTCTTAATGCTTCTTATTATATAGTAACCTACAAGCTGTCGCTGATGGGCGAACAAGGATTGTATGCCTTATTAGTTATTAATTATTATTTTATATAATCAAAAATTATTGCCAATATATTGAAAACTATACAATTAGGTACCTACTAAAAGAAAATTGTGCAAAATTTACACACATATATATTAGAATATCCTTGGTTTTTAATAAACATGATACAATGATGTTACAAGTTTTCATAATATAAGAAAAGAATGCCTAAGTTTTACTGCATACAAATAGCTTCTCTCATTTACTGCGTTTATCACCATGATAGAAGCTTTGCATGCACCAAAGTCGATAGTTCTTTTTTATTTTAATTAATAAAATACTGTGATGTTACTTTGCAACCTGTTAATTAATTAATTATTTAATAATGAATTGTGCTAAAATAAACGAAAATTGCAAATGTCGTAATTATGTCTAAATTATATTAAATGTCCAAAGTTATCTTGTTTTCATAAATTTCCTTAATAAATTTGGTGGTTCCCACCCCAATTGTAGAAACAATTGCACAAGTATTCACTTATATTCTTATACAATGCACAATTTCACAATTATTGGTAAAGTTATCGTAGTTTGACCAGTTGTGAAACGTGGAATCTCGGCTTTGCAAAAAAGATTTTTTTTAAATTATGTTTGAAATAAGGGTTTCTTTCTAAACAGACTACTATTCACGTAAATGAATAATTAAAATTTTTCTTAAAATTTAATATTTAACACTTAATGGTAATTATAAAAAATAGCTGTATTTAAAATTGTGAAAAATAGGTATTTCAGGCATACGAAACTTTAGAAAATTAATATTACGTATAAAAACTATTTATGTTAGAACCACTAATGTTGTGCATATATTGCTATGCTTTCAAATTTTTAAAATCATGTAGTGTAGCCTTAATTAGAAAAATTCTGTAAGCTACTTAGAATTATTTTTTAAATGCGCCCCATGTCTAAATCTACCACACTTTCACCTATATTATTGTTTGCATATCCTGAGTTTTTAAATTACGCTTCGATTATTATTAATTATCACAGTTATCGCACAAAAAATGCATTTATTCAATTGTATGGCAGCCATTGTTTCTGTGCAAACTAATAATTTATTGTGTTCCATTATTACAATTATTGAAATGTGTACATAATCATGAGCTAATATGCTACTGATATATCATTTAACTTTCAAAATTTATTAGTGTGAAAATAATTAAATGTATTTAATTATCAATTACTCTATTATACGGCATGCAGTAAACCTAAATAGCAATTGTTACGACACCATTGAAAGTAAAACGCTAATAATTAAACCAATTAACTATACCACTTCGTAATGAAGCTCTAAAAAGGAATTTTAGAAAATTCATTAAGGCTATACAAACGCAATTAACTTAAATGTTAATAACAACCGATTTTTCAATCAACTACATTGGAAATAGAAATTATCGGTAAATATCAAATGCACCTATTAATTTTTATAATTATAATTACAAAAAAATTGATATCGGCGTGGCAAAGCACTAGTTTGTATGTGAATGCAATTCAATTTTTGTAGCGAACAATTTTTGGCTCAGTGGTTGCTGTAATTAAACAAATAGGGCAAAACTAATTTATACATCGACCGCTTTTTAATATAGGAAATTTGAAAATGGATTCTGCATTACCGAAAGAGAAGTTGGATAAGATATTTTTTCAATAGTTATCTTCCACTTTTTTATTAAATTACTTACGCCAATCAATATCTTTCGTTTAAATAAATTACGTCCTTGATGTTAAATATACACAATGATATGTAAGTTTCATCTGGATATAATTCAATTGAAGTTGGAATGCTTCGGTTATGTAAGATGTAATTATTATGCAATTTTTGTCTCGCAAAATATGCAACACGAAAAATATTATCAAATGAAACCGCATAATTTACAAAGTTAAATATTTTAATAAAATAAATTGAAATTTAAATAATTCAAATTTTTCTTTATAACTAGGTAAACTTTTTACTAAAAAATTCTTTTATTCTAAGTACTTTTATAGTGTTACTGAAATGGCAGTTTTCTTTCAAAAATGAAATTGTCTAAATCCATACATGTTCAAACTAAATTGGTTTTATTTAACCATCGCACTCGATCTATTTGCATCTAATACTTTTTTATTGGATTTTAGAAGCTTGATTTTATCTTTTTTTCCGTTTTAAATAGACAAATAATGGACTCTTGAAAGAGCACTTTTAAATTTAATCAAAAAAATTCAAATTATTTGTCTCTTGATTATCGGAGATTTTTTTCTGCTGTTGAACAATAAAGACTTAATTTCGTATAATTGCAATGATACGCAGTAAAAATCAAATAAAATACTGCTCGCCACGATGATTCTTCTTTACAAAGAATAGAAGATTGTTTATGAGAAGATGAATTTAAATGCGCCAATGGACATAATGAGAATCAAATGATAAATTTATTTTATTTCGAACAACGATACTCCTTTGCAAGTGAAAAGCTAATTTAAGCTTAATTTGCAAAGCTACTTGAAGTCTTTTCTTTAAAAATTATTATCTAAAACAACATGACAGTCATAATTATGTAGGGAAGAGGAAGAACCGTATTATTTTAATATTATAGACCAAAAACTGGGATCGTTTGAATATAATTATAATGCAAATTATAACTTATTTTACCTATTAGCTCTCCTACTAAAAACGATGAACTTCCATGCAAACTATGTCAAAATAATCTTATTTGGTTGGTAAGTCAGAATAGACTGAAATGAAATTAACTTATTCTGAAGTTTCAAAAGCAGTAAGGTCGGAAGAAATCCAGTAATTAACTCTGAAGGCCCGAAACAAAAGAACATAAAAAATATACATAGTAATTATAGTTTTACATGTCTATAATATAGTAGAACAAAAATGCTCTTTCACTTTCCATGAAGGTAGAAGTCATTAGGCTCTACTTTTTCCACTGTTGTATGACGTGGTATGCATGTCCGTCTAAGCATCTGCCCTAAATTTTTTTGTTGCTCTATTATATAACGAGACATGTAGCCTTAATAATCTGAAGTTGCTCTATTTTGAAATAAACTTAAGATTGCAAGGTAATCAAGCACATCGAGCGATAGCTTTTTCCAAAAAACTCGGAAGTCTAAATGAAATATCTTCTTTTAACTATACTATATGCTTGAAAAGACACGTAAATCCGTCGGCTCCTTTGAGTTAATAATTGTCACTTTTAACAATAAAACAGGGTCATACGCATAACTAAGACCAGCCTACCAAGCTACCTCAATTTTAATATGCTTATGGTAGTAATAGTAGCATCACAATACAATCGGGGTTAATGTCTATTTTTCTAAAATAGAAGGAAAAAGAGAAGAATAAATACAACAAAGAGGAAACAGATTTTAGTCTTTAAGAGTTTTTTAGGGGTTTAGTTTCTTCAACATTTCCATCTAGTTCCGCCAATGCGTGTAAAAACTAAAAAGTATTATGACAGGATTAAAATTCTTAAAGTTGGATTAAATAAGTGCCCAGAAGGGAGAAACATACCAAATGACCTGAGCAATGTTTTAATGCAATGGTGTAGAGTCAGGTACCAGGGAGCACTATCGTAACCTCCATTTTATTTTCCGGCCGTATACGCACTTGCCGATTTTTTTTTTTTCCAGTGGGATCCGGTAGGTCTAAAGAGGCTTCTTCTCCGCGAAAGACTTTTAATCTTGGGGTGGGAGGAACTTCAGTTTCCATATACTCGTAACAGTTTACAGTTTATTTACATATAATAAATTAATCAAAGCGCTGCACGTGCAACCTGTAAAAAGTAGCGAATATCAAAAATATGTACATAATTTATATTATAGTAATTTATTTATTTGTTAGGCTACTACTCCTTAACGTAATGAAGTATATACACTGCATCAGGGAGCGTAATGGAATCATTATAGTACTTTTTTTATTTCCTATAATGTATTATGCAACGTTGCAGTATAGCACCCACAATTGCTTTATTTTAAGTTACTAACTTAAAAAAAGTTGAGAGATTACGGACAGTGCGGTTTCTAGGCTACACAACCTAAACAGTCTAGTATTTATATATTTCGTCCTTACATCCTGGGATCATGACCAAAGGAAACACTTTTACTAATTTTAATAGTTTCCATGGTTGAAAAACTTAAACGTTAATTGGATACAAATGCTTTATTTGTTCAAAAAGTTGCAAAATATGAATACCTTTTCTCAAAAAAAAGTAATAAAGTTTAAAACACGTAATTCATGCCTTCCTTCCATAAACAAGTGCCTATTAAGCAGCTTGTTTGGAGTTTGAGACCAGTAGGTATAGGACAAGCGGAATTCATGGAAAAAGGGAATCTATCAACGAAATTATTAACTTGTTTAAATTAAAACTTTTTAATTTACAAAATCTTATATTAAATTTATCAGCATTACTAATTTGGTTCAATTATTATTGTTGTTTGTTTTCGGATAATATATTGCAATGCCCCCAGCTATTATAATTTTGTAAATATTTTATTTAATCCAGAAATTTTTTCGCTGGGGTAGCATCCATCTTTTTAGCATGAGACTTTTTGGATTTTAATAATTTCAAATGTAAATTTTGTTACGTTTTTACTTATATTTTACTATCGTTTAACGTATAAAATAGTAAAAAATCTTGGTTTTAAAATTTTTAATTTGCACAAATGTGGTGATGCAAATTTTAAATTTGTTACCTTGGATGTGGTATTGTGGCCGCCCGCCTGTTCACACCTGGCTGCTCCAGTTAAACAAATTTGCTGTGAATATTTCACAATCACCCAAAAAGATCCAATATCTTCAAAATTCTTCATCAATTAGCACTTAACAAATTAATAAAAACAACTTTTCAAACTTAATAATAATTTCACTTTTTATTAAAACATCAAAAATTAAATTTATCTAATTAATTTGCAGCTAACATAATTCTGCGACCGGCCGCAATGGCACGTCGCCTTGAAGCTCTTCTCTCACATATTTACATCGTTACCAACTTCGTTTACAAATAAAATTTTATGTACAGTACGTTTACAAATTTACAATTAAATTAAAACAAACTTTAAAATAATTTACAAATAAAATAATTTTTTTTAACGTTTCAAAACACGACAATATATTATGTTGATGCATCATAATACTTATATATAAGATATTTATTTTCTTATATAAATTACAGCATGCGATATCTTGATTAAAATAATTATATATTATGTATAATATATTAAGCTAAAAATGTCATTTGTCATGACGTCAGAAGTTTACTCTCTGACGTCAACTACAAACCATGTTAATTTGTTATTAAACCAATTGGATATAGTTTATAATCCAAAAAAGTAGTGAATGCCTAACTGGCATCTGACAAGATGATAGAACAGTGTTGCAAATCTTTGCATTTAACAGGATATTAAGCAGAATAGCATTGATTAGTTCAATATGATGACGTGACAGTGCGGCCTTCAGGCCGCACAATATTGTGCTATCCAATGATGTTCTACACACTACCCTTCTATTTTGAGACTATGCTTCATAATTTATTAAAATTTTGCTATTTTTCAAATTAAATATCAAATGAAAACTTTCCATTTTGTCGGAAAAAATTCCAATCTGCATAGGGGTGAAAATATATAAATTTTGGCTTAAAAAACACAGAAAGTGTAATGAAAATTGCAAGATCTCTTCATTTCTCTAATGCAGAACTAATACTTAAGTTCAAAGTTGGTACTCTAGTACATTAGCCATAAGACAGTTCTCAATTTGTGAAAAATGCACTGTCAAAAATTGGTTTTTGACTGTTTAATGGCTAAGATTAGCACGCATTCTAAAAAACACTGGAGGAAAAGTTTAAATAAATAGATAAATGAGTCATATAAAAAAAAGTAGAACCTGCCATATAGCAAAGGATATTCCAACATTCAAATTTTCATAAATTTCTCACAGAAAACCTCTTTCTTTACAAACTGCTCTTTTCTATATGCTGTTTGTTGCAATTTTCACTTTGCATTTTTCTTTATTTCGTCAAGTCATCTTTTTTCATCTATTGACACTTTTTTTGGTAGTCTTGGCGCTATTGTATAACCATTCAGGTTCATTTCATCCTCTCTTATTACTAACTTTTTTTTAAATTCTTTTCGAATTTTTGTTATTTCTTTATATGACAAATAATAATAGTTATAGCTGATGATTTGAAAAAATGTTTTAAGGTTTTGTTTCAAGCCGGTTAATATAAAGAATGTGTGCTTCAATAATATAGCAATTTTGTTTTTTATATTTATTTCAATAATGACAAGCTACCTTTCATTTTTTTGTCGAATTTATGCGCCTCATTAGAAGCATTTAATTAAATTAAATGACTTACAAATTTTTTATTTTTGTATACATTCAAATTATTTAAAACCAGATTTGTTTAGGTGAGAATTCTCATTGTTTGGGGTAAGTAACACTTTTTTCTTTTTTTTAAATTACTTCATTGTTCATTGTGGCATCTAATTTTGCATTTCATATTTGCAAATTAATTTCTCTTCTAGTTTGTAAATAGTAAATAATGTAAAGTTTATTGTCTGTGTAACAAACAATTATGGATGATTCAATATGTAATCAAGTCAGATGAATGTCACATAAGCCTTACTTATGCAAACCTGTATTGAGTATTGTTGATCATGAATTGAATGCAATTAGATCGATTGTGTCGAATAAGTTTAGCAAAGCTTTTTATTGAGAATAAACTTTTGATATTATGTAAATACTTACTGAATTTATATAATTTTAACTAAATTGCAGAAACTAATATAATATTAAAAAATTAAAAATGCTCGAACTCGAACGCTTAAAAAATACTTTGCAAACCTATAATTCTCGGATTTGTTATATTAATTTGTAACGTTATTCTCCTATTGGTTACAGAAACCCTTTTTGTCTCTACTGATGACAATAGTAGATAGGCTAGCTCTTGGGTTTTTACCCACTGTCGAAGAAGCTGGGTAGCTTTACAGCTTCGTGAGTCCTTTAAAAGAATGGTGGCTACGTAAAATAAAAGGAGAATTTGTTTGGGCGCCAGCTGAGGAATGAAACGACGTTACAAAATTCTTGTCGCTCCACTAGCTCAACAAAAAATAATAAATGATAAATAAAATATGATTCGCACAAAACTAGATTTCCAAAATGTCAAATAATTATTATTCAAATGAAATATTTATCAACAGTAAAATAATTGACGTGATACCGCTACAGGACGGTTCACCAAAGAAAAATTCCTCCTTCGTCCTGATCTGCATACGAAGCGAGCGGATGACTTAAATTACCTTAGTATTTCCTAAGGATAAACATATAAAGGTAATCAAGTCAAGTCCAAGCAACTGAGGTCACTTGCAAAAAATGGTTGTAAAAGAAATTAAATTTTCTGTTACCAGAAAATACCAAAGTTATTCGTTCAACTTAATTTGTGAACTTAATCTATATCGCACAAAAATTGTTTGCCAGATGTAAATTTACAATCGACATTTGCAAAATTTAATATTAACCAATAACCAATATTTCTCATTTGAGAATTCCAAAAAAAGTAAATCAATAGTAGAATCAATTAAAATGTGACTCACCTAATTCACTAAATTTCACTTTAAAACTAAAATTATATTTTCAAATCACCAATTGCTGCTTTTGTGGTTTTGTGCTATGACGCTCTTAAACGACCATCTTGGATCGTCGTCGATGACCTTCTTTTCCACACAAAAGCGCAGCCTGTCCCAAAACTGTAAAGCTGGCAACGCCATCTTTTAAATCAAAATAAAACAATATTTATAGAAATCTAAATAATCACCAAACCAAAATTAAACAAATTCAATGAAACAAAAAATGTAACAATTAATTGTTACACGCCCCCCCTGCCAAACGAATAGCTGGGATCAGCTAGTCAAGATAAGTTAGTGCTTGATATAAATAGATATTACGGACTGAAATATAGGAGATTGTTTCAAGTCCCCCCTTCGTCATTGATAAATGAAAAAGACAACACATAAAGAAAATAAAAACATATAGAGGTGGTAGAAGAATGGATAAAGTTTACGGCATTCGATTCATTTCACTATTCCGGTTTGTTTTGACTAATAAGATTATTTATTATTCTAAAACACCTAAAACGAATAGTACTTGTTTACTTACGATGAGTTCTTGATAAGGCGCAACGCAATATCTCAAAAATCTGAAAAGAAGTAACTCATCGATTTAAATACCTAAGGATATTCCAGTCCTTACAAAAAGGTTTAATTGTTGTGACTTAAATTATCACGCGTAAAAGCACTTCGAGGAAATCTCCAGTCGAAGTCATGACGGTTTGACTAAACATTTGGAAATAAAAAAATTCCAAAGCTCCAGGCGTCAAACTTGGTCACAAAAAAACTAAAGCTGCTAGTTTGCTCTTAAGCAAAACACGTCTAGCAACAAAAAAATTAGATGGGAGCTGGTACTCATGATCAAAAAATAAAAACGATCAACCATCTGTTGGTGAATCGAATATCTAACCTGTTTAATATAATACAGATTTCAAAAACCTCAAAACTTAACCAATCAACTACACCAAAAAATTAGAGTCGTCGAACCACAAAAAAAAACAGTCTAATCGGGATTGGCTTTCAGATCCTTTACATGGTAAACACCTAGATCCTTACCTCGCTCATCTTTAAGACGATATGTGAGCGTACCAGTAACCTCTGCAACTTTGCATTTTATAAATTTAGGTGCAAGTTTTTTCGAAAATCTTTCGGCAGCGTTCGAAAGAACAAAATTTCGCTTCCAAACTATATCGCCACGCTTGAAAGAAAGCGGCCTTTTCCGCAAATCATAATGGGCTTTATTTTGCTTATACGCAGCTTTGATTCTTTCTATTACTTTTTGATGTAAGTCGCTCATATTATTAACATCAGTCAGTATCCGTTCACGACTTTCTAACGTCAAGTCTACTGGCGTAGCCGAGTTCAACTTTCCGTAATACTCGCCACTATTAGGAACTGACCTTCCAAAATTAAGAAGCGAAGGCGTGTAGCCGGTAACCTCATGAACAGCATTCCGAATGGCGTGAGCAATTTTGTGAATATGTACGTCCCAAGATCTATGATCGTCTTTCACAAATGAACGTAAACACGTACCTATCACTCTATTAGTGCGTTCCACCGAGTTAGCCTGTGGTGTATAATTAGCAGTATGCCAAACCTTTTGGACTTTATACTCAGCCATTAAATCCTTAAACAATTTTCCGGAAAATTGAGTACCGTTATCGACCGTTACAATCTGTGGTACGCCGAAAAGTAAGAAAGTTTCTTCAACAAATTTTACTATAGACGGCGCAGTCGCCTGTCTCAAGGGCTGAACGAGTACAAATTTCGTAAACCAATCCGAAATTACTAATAAAAATGTATTACCTTTCTTGGTCCTTGGAAAAGGTCCCATAAGGTCAATTGAAACAATTTGGAAAGGATACTTAACACGTTTTTCTCGTCCCATGAAACCTGGACGTAGCAAATTGGATGCTTTACTGGCAATGCAAATTTCACATTTGAGAACATATTTAGTGATGTCCGATTTCATGCGAGGCCAATAATAAAGTTCGCTAATTTTATTCAGCGTCTTATATATCCCAAAATGACCGCTTAAAGGGTTATCGTGGCAATCCACCATGACTTCGCGACGACGCGACCGTGGCACCAACAATTTCCATTCCACAAGATTTGAAACAATATTGTGTTTGTTCGGAACGTATTTAAAAATGAAATCGTCTTCGATTTTAAAATTCGGATATCGATCCGGATGTAAACTGATCTTATTTAGGAGTTCCTGATACCAGTGATCTTTGTCAGCAAGTGCAACCGAAATCATGTGAATGTTAATAGGTGCTCTAGAGAGAGCGTCGGCCACCACATTGAATTTGCCTTTTCTGTGAACAATATTGAAGTTGTACTGGTTCAATCGGACGCTCCACCTAGCAAGTCTGCCAAGAGGGCTCTTCACTGTACCCAGCCACTTCAATGCCTGGTTGTCGGTTATGACAGTAAACATGGTTCCTTCAATATAGGGCCTAAACTTCTCTATGCCAAAAAGAATAGCGCAACACTCTTTCTCCATCGCGTGGTAATTTAGCTCATTTTTTGTTAAGGTGCGGCTGGCGTAAGCAATTACCTTCTCGTTTGCACCCTCCCCCTGAACCAAAATAGCCCCTAAACCGGAGTCGCTCGCGTCGGTTTGGATGACAAACGGAAGCGTAAAATCTGGACTTGACAAAATTGGAGTTGATGTAAGAAGATTTTTCAAATTATTAAAAGCTCGGTGGCCATCTTCATTCCACAAAACCTTCTGCCCCTTGGCTTTGCCTTTCAAAAGATGCAAAATGGGCGCAGCAACGGAAGAAAAATTTGGTATAAACCTACGATACCAACCGGCCATCCCAAGGAATCGCTTAATTTCCGAACTAGTTTTCGGAGTAGGGTAGCTAACTATTGCTTCTACCTTTTTGGGATCCGTTCTCAAACCTCTTTCATCAACAACAAAACCCAAATAGTTCAAAGAGCTTCTACAGAACTCGCATTTGTCTAGGTTGACAGTTAGACCAGCTTTTTGTAATCTCGCGTGTACTTCTTTTAAAAGACTCAGATGCTCATCAAACGTACGTGAAATAACGATGATGTCATCTAAATATACAAAAACATTTTCAAATTCAGGACCAAAAATCGAGTCCATTAGCCGCTGCAAAGTTTGTGGGCTATTACTTAGACCAAAAGGAAGTACGTTAAACTCAAATAATCCACGCCGTGGGATCGTAAAGGCGGTTTTTTCGCAAGATTCCGGCGCTAAAGGTATTTGCCAAAATGCTTTCCTAAGATCAATGGACGTAAGATAACGTGCGTCACGTAAACGATCTAATATGTCACTGATATAAGGTAACGGGTAAGCATCGGGTTTACTCAGTTTATTCAGATGCCTCCCATCGAAGCAAAAGCGCAATTCGCCGTTCTTCTTCTTCACCAGCACTATCGGAGAATTCCAAGGCGAGTGCGATTTTTTGATAACGCCTAAACGTATCATTTCATCAGCCTCAGCATTGACCTTGGCCAACATTGCCGGAGACAAAGGATAATGACGCTGTTTAATAGGAGCTGCCGTACCAGTATCAATAACATGTTGAACCAATTTGGTTCTACCTAATTTAGGAGGTGCTATCGACTTAAAAAGAGTAATAACGTTTTCCAACTCCTGGACCTGTTTGAACGATAAGTCTGCACGCGAGTGTATAATTTTATCTGTAGAAATACTATTTACTGAAGACGGTATGGTGTAAGAATCTGTACCAAAATCAGTTTTGATTTTAAAAATCTTACAAAATTCGTACCCTAAAATTAACGGATAGTCAATGGTGTTCGTTACAATAGCAGAAATATTTTTTGTAACACCGTCTACAGTTATTGGTAAGATAACAGTACCAAGAACATTTTGGAATGAGCCATCTGCAGATTTGAGAGAAATAATTTCTTTCTCATTGACATTTAAATTCAGTTTCTGTATCAAATACAGTCCTTTATGGCCCAATACTGATTGGTTTGCGCCTGGATCAAAAAAACCTAACACCGGTTCTCCTAGAATATTGAGATTTAAATATGCTCTGTTGTCAAACGGACGATGAGCAAAAAGTGTCTCAACTTTGGGGAACCTAGCGCTACAAAAAGATCGGACGTTTGCCAACCATTGCTGCCATTCCGAACTGGTAGCCTTCATGTAGAACGGGCTAGGAGAAAGATGGCTACTTCTTAATCCTGCCCCTTTGCGTTTTTTGCACACTTTTTGCAATTGGGATAAGTGATGTCAGGAGTTCCGCAAATATAACAAAAAATTTTTCTATCCTCCGAACAGGTATGATAGAAATGACCAGTCTTTTTGCAATTAAAGCACTTGGCATTAGCTGAAGGTGAACGATTAAAATTTCGTGAATAATATGTGTTTTTATTAGAAGTATTTCTAGACATTGATGGCTTCTCTGTCTTAAATGACATCGAAGCTACTTCCTTAGGTGTAGATGTTAAATCTTGAAATTTCAATACGTTACGCTCAACTTCTGCTAGTTGTTTACAAGCTATACACAAAGATCTGATTGTTGTTAATGGCTGAAAAACCAGTTGTGATTGAAAACGTGGTTGTAAATTTTTCACTATGAATCTTATTTGCGTACTTTCCGATGGTAATGACTTTAATCTCCTAAATAAACTTTGCATTGACGCAATAAAGATAAAAGGCGCTTCGTCGAATTTTTGGGTACGGTTTTTAATTTCATCCCAAACAGTGTCGTTATAATCAAGAGGTAGATAATTATACTTTAGTTCAGATATTAGTTCTGACCATGATTTGACGGTAGGCTTTGCTATTCGACACCAAGTCAAAGCTTCCGACTCAAACAAATCAAAGGCACAATTAAATAACAAGTCATCGCTAACCTGTCTAGAAACCTTTAATTCCTCGATACGCTCTAGAAAATCAATTAATTGCTCGATGTTATTACCACCAGCAAATTTTAAATTCCATTTACTAATAGTATCGGGTTTATGATTGTAATATGGAACATTAGCTTGCATGTATGGAATAGATGCAGCTTGATTAACATATGCATGTTCAGGGTTATCAAAATTAGAAGAAGACGAACAATTTATTGGTAATTCCATAGTGCATTATGCAATTAATCGAATGGTAACACAGTAATAATTAGAAATCTTGTTTATGTGCGCTCGTATTTCAAATGAAAAAATAAAAACTTTTACATAGCTGTTTGAAGATTTGTTAAAAAATATAACCAATTCAATATTTCGAATCCCACGAATGGGTGCCAATCTTTTCTGTAACGTTATTCTCCTATTGGTTACAGAAACCCTTTTTGTCTCTACTGATGACAATAGTAGATAGGCTAGCTCTTGGGTTTTTACCCACTGTCGAAGAAGCTGGGTAGCTTTACAGCTTCGTGAGTCCTTTAAAAGAATGGTGGCTACGTAAAATAAAAGGAGAATTTGTTTGGGCGCCAGCTGAGGAATGAAACGACGTTACAAAATTCTTGTCGCTCCACTAGCTCAACAAAAAATAATAAATGATAAATAAAATATGATTCGCACAAAACTAGATTTCCAAAATGTCAAATAATTATTATTCAAATGAAATATTTATCAACAGTAAAATAATTGACGTGATACCGCTACAGGACGGTTCACCAAAGAAAAATTCCTCCTTCGTCCTGATCTGCATACGAAGCGAGCGGATGACTTAAATTACCTTAGTATTTCCTAAGGATAAACATATAAAGGTAATCAAGTCAAGTCCAAGCAACTGAGGTCACTTGCAAAAAATGGTTGTAAAAGAAATTAAATTTTCTGTTACCAGAAAATACCAAAGTTATTCGTTCAACTTAATTTGTGAACTTAATCTATATCGCACAAAAATTGTTTGCCAGATGTAAATTTACAATCGACATTTGCAAAATTTAATATTAACCAATAACCAATATTTCTCATTTGAGAATTCCAAAAAAAGTAAATCAATAGTAGAATCAATTAAAATGTGACTCACCTAATTCACTAAATTTCACTTTAAAACTAAAATTATATTTTCAAATCACCAATTGCTGCTTTTGTGGTTTTGTGCTATGACGCTCTTAAACGACCATCTTGGATCGTCGTCGATGACCTTCTTTTCCACACAAAAGCGCAGCCTGTCCCAAAACTGTAAAGCTGGCAACGCCATCTTTTAAATCAAAATAAAACAATATTTATAGAAATCTAAATAATCACCAAACCAAAATTAAACAAATTCAATGAAACAAAAAATGTAACAATTAATTGTTACAAATTACGTATTATTATTATAAACTTTATGTAAATTCTTTTTGTATAGACGTCCGTCTAGCATAGATAATAAATTCATAATTATACATAATAGGAAATTATGAAATTTTCCAAATGTGGAAGATACTAAATCGCCAACATCGTTTTTATTTTTGTTAAATCCTACAAAAAGTAATAATTCCAAGAGTAAAATGATAATCCACATGATCGCTTAGTTTTCGTTTTTCATCAATCACAAAATGAATTCTAACAATTACAGCGCTTTTCTGGAGTATCTTTTCGACACGAAGTGACACCAACGATTAACAGTAAAAAATAATTGTCAGGTCTGTTTCATCTCGTATTATTTTCAATACTCATTTAAAAATAATCAATAACTGTTCTTGTTTTAATTTTTCTTATGACTCCGATTGTAGTAGTATTTATAATTTGGTCAGTACAGTTACTGACCCACATTACTTTTGACAATAAGAAACTAACACGGAACAATATACCTTGGCATTCCTTCATGTCTTGTCGTGTTGAATAACACACATTTTTAATCATGAAAATATGTTATGGGTTATGGTGTTTGCATTTGCCTTGCTGGCCTGGCCCTACCCAACAAAAATGTTTACACTCGTTGGATATCTCCCTACCGATACTTTATTGCATTTATATTTAAATATAAAATCACACAAACATATTTTATTAGGTATAACCTGACCCTAGAAAAGTATTTTATTGCACAAAAGAACTTCATGTCCCATTTATTTGCACATCAATGCAACCTGTGTCAAATAAATTGAATGCTTCCTTAAAAGCTCTTTCAGCTTCCCACATGAGTAACAACAATATTACCTAACATTTTTGTTGTTCATTGCAAAATTACGAAATATTTATCGATTATTACTTTAAAAATGCAACAATATGATTTGTAACTCTTAATTGTTTAAAATCAATTATAGTATTATTGTTTACACGCGTGTGTACTGTGTATATCACACGATTATTACAACAAAGTAGAAACCATGTTATGAACAATGAGAAAAATATGCTGCCCAAATTATAACTTCAATTTGTCTACGTCAATTCTCCCTTCACACATTCGTTGATAGTTTTTATATTTGTCTGTAATCATGACTCACCACAAAATCTACTCAATTGAGAGTTATATGTTGTAGTAAGCACATTTTACGAACAAGAATTAATTTGGCGAGGGTGATTTATACCAATAAGTGCATTTAATGTTAGTCTCCATATTATATTTTTGGCCAAACCATTAATCAAATCTAATTGTAGAAAATTGGCCCAATTGAATGTGGGTTTTTACTTTCATAGAAATCGTGTATAAGTGGTCTGATTGCATTCATAATGTTGTCGAATTTATTAAGATTGATATACCTTCATTTCATATTCAAATTTAATTCTTCTTCCAACACGTTTATATTACTTTCCAAAAATAAGAGTTATATTGTATCAGAAATATGTTGCGGTTGTAATTTTGAATTATCGGATCCGAAAATAAATTTATGTTGATAATGGAATTAAGACAACGGTTTGACTTGGTATAAGATGGATAACGGTTAGCTCATGAGGTTTAGGAAAAATAGTATTATAGACCAGGAATGGATTAGAGCTGTAATTTTTCAAGTGCGAGTCAAAATGCCTCGGGGAATCACCAATAATAACGAACAAATTCTCGTGGTACAGCAGAGTGAATGCCTCGACAAATTTATTTCCGACTTTTACATTTGCAATATTTATTTATTTTCTCGTTAAGAAAAAAGCAGCTTAAATATTATAGAATCTTTTCAGAAAGGGACTTGGAACTCTCAATTTTTTTCACTTAGTTAATTTACAAAAGTTTAATTGAGTTGATAATAATATCAATTAAGATTAACCCTGTAATGGTAAGGTAGGGTCAAATACGACCCGTACCTGGCGAAAAAAAATTGAGAGAAGAGATAACTAAAGTCGCCTGACTTTGAGATACGGGTCGTCTGTAACTCGATCAGCAATCACACCAGGCCAACTGCTGTGGTTGGCGAAGTCGATTTAATGCTAACCGGTTTCGGTATATTTCAAAGTTTTGGTTTTAGGACAATAAATATGAAACAAGTAAAACTATTTGTAAAATAAATTTGTTACCAACTATACCAAAAAGTCGAATAACTACCCTATCTTTACTAAAATAAGTTATTAAATAACTAAGTTTTGTAATTAGTCTCAATGTACGTAGTATAACGGATTACTACTAATTATTGCATTTATCACAAACTTATTAATCTATAATTAATTTAATTTATGTAAAATTTCGTGTCGTTATCTTTCATTTGAAAAGATGCAGTCTGTTATACAATCTGCCAACTTCAGAAAGTTGTAAATCCCTTCGCGACAAGTTCAATGCTAAGTTTAAAGACAAACACGAACACGATGTTACAAAACCAAAAGCAATCAGTTGTAATAAATTAGACGTAATTTTTTTTGTCTTTATTTGACTTTTAAAACAGTTAAACTTGAAATAAACTTTGACGTCTCGGTGTCGGTGGTCCTCAGTCGTAAACCTTTAATAAATGAAACCGAAACACAATTATTATATTATAGCATTTATTATTATACGAATAACTTAATTTATTGTTGTTCTGGTATTTTCAATATCTGTATAATATAAAGCTGAACGTATACATATTAGTATATTATGTTTGTCTGGCAAGAAGAAACCAACTTGCTAACGAGATACCAAGGTTAAATTTAGTGGATCATCGTCATCTAATTGTCTTTTATCCACTACTGAACCTAAACTTCCTTAGAAGGATTTTTAGCCATATGTATCTACTACGCTAGCCAGTTCGAATTAAAATAGTCTAGGATAATAAAACAAATTTATTATTGATAAATAGGCCATTTACTTTTAAATCTCTCAAAGACATATTTTAATTAACATTTTTCAAAAGTGTCTCCTGGATGCTATCTGATGATCAAAACATAGATGTCCTTCCGAAGGTTACACGATCACCATAGAGAGTCTTGGTTTTGTAATAATTATTCTATCAAAATCTTCAGAAAAGGAGGCGTGACTACCGTGCTATCGAGGTTTCATTAAAAAATTGTAATTGTACTTTCAAAATCTTAGAGATAAGTGCAGCTTATTACTAAAGTTTTTTCTTATTTAAGGCAGTGACCTCGTGTAACGATCATTTTTTAAGTTATTTTTTGGGATTTTTTTTTATGACGAACAATAAAAATATAAAGGTTTGAACTTTTTTCTGTATATTTATTGACATTTCAACAGTAAGTCAGAATATTTTCAGACTAAAATTTTCATCACAATTACTCCAAAAGCCAAGATTGTTTGTTTACAAGTTTTTCGACGGTCTCCATGATTCCGGCTTATTGGCTTATCTAAAATCAAAAAACTAAACGGCATTTTAATCTGTAAAGCTGTGGCTATCGAATGAACTAGAATCATTCAAAAATATTGGTAATTGAATAATTGACATGTTTTTGAAAATTATTTTTCAAATTTCATGATTTTATTTGAATATTTTGTTACAAATAAAAAAACGGCTTGGAATTTTTCAATTCTTTTAGTTGAATCGATGACCATACATGTTCCGAATCTACCATTCAAATTTCAAAGTAATGGGCCATACGGTTTTTGAGATATCGTGGAGACCAGTTAGAAAAATGTAGTTTTAAGAAATACGATTAAAATATTTCATAGTTTAAATCTTTTAAGATTTAAATCAAGTTAATATCTTTAGTCAACATTAATCTGCTATGTCTGGTTCATAGATAATTCCTTCTTCTTCATCTTAGAAGTTCCTTAAATATGCTGACTCAATTTTTGCTTCAATCCCAAGGGATGAAAAGGAATACCGCTAGTTTTGCAAAGACAGCATATCTTCACGTGTAGAATGTATGTAATGTTTTTAAAGTGTAAATGTGTGTAGAAAATTTGAAAATCACTTTACTAGCATATTCTACACATGTTTAGGAATCAATTTATGAAAAAAAAATTTTTTGATTTTTTCGACACATCACACGGAGTGATTACAGATCCCCGGTTTTAGACGCCAAAGTATTGTGGAGCTTTTCACTTTTCCAGAACAAATACCGCTATAAATTTCGGTAGTACAAGCTGAATAGTATGGAGTACCGGTGCCTCAGTATTCGACTGGGAGATTAATTGAATTACTACCGAAACATTCAATGTATTTGTACATGCCTTCGAAAAAGAAACGCATTCCTTTGAGAATAACATGGATATAATTTTTCTTTACTTCTCCAATTTTGAAGCTTATGTTCCTAAATTTACACCTGCGTTGTGTGTCTTTAAGAGCCAGTTTTATAATATGCTTAACCTCGGCTGTCCTGAAACTCAATTTTAGAAGTTTCCACCACCACTTAATTACCACGACACGTTTCTACTATACCATCGCAAAACCTAGTAACTTGAGTTACCAAAAATGAAATTGACGGATGATTTTGATTATATTCGTAGTTGAAGTGAAGCTGTATAAATTCAATGTACCTATTTTATTGCATTAATAAGATCGGTAAAATAAGTTTCAAAAATAATAGTGGAAATAACTCAATATGAAGTAACTCGGCTTACTACGTTCTTCTATTGTACGTATATAACACATTTATTATCATTTACATAATATTATAGAAGAACGGTCTTTTTTATAGACCTACTCGTATTTGTCAGAAATATTTTGCGTACTGTTTAATGCGATAATAGTTGGTTTTTGTACTCCACATAGTGGACATTGTTATTTCTCTTGTTATTTTATTTTCAAATATTTTAATTTTTAACTTATGGCTCATCTGGGCCCATAATCTGTTATTATTTAAGCTTATATTCGTGCAAAATAGACCGAAACTCTTAAACTTATAATACGGTTTTAGGAAATGTGTCATTTCCACACTTGTTATGTAAAATTTACGTTGCAATATGCAAGAAGAAGCTGTCTTATCATGGAAGAGTAGGAACTAATGACCGATTATACCGTAAGAAGAGAAATGTAAACTACAATTTTTCGTGTTAATTATTTTTTTATTTTATTAATTAAACAGACACTATAAAGCAGAACAGGCGATTTTGCCAATCGGCTATGTGATCGGTGGGCCTTCATTATTATTAAAGCCCTAACATAACATCATTAAACCTCATTCAGGAAAAGAAAATATTATCGTGCTTATTTTATTTTACTTTTTTTTAGTCTATATTTAGTTCTAGCGGATAATTGATTTTCTAAAAATATTTGTACATTTTTAGGTAATATGTAATTATTTTTGTAAATTGTTTTCTAATTTTCTTAATTTGTTTACTTGCTTTGTCGTTTCTGTTTATTTAAAATGCCTTAAATATAAGAACTTTTTATGAAAATTCTTTTTATTTTCGGTATTTCACTTGAAAATAATTAAACTGCTATTCAAAGTTGGTATTTGATTATAATGTATCTAGGAACCAAACTAGATGAAACGAATAGATAAAATTGTTCCTCATTGTAACATTAATTGTTATTATTAATCATATTGCTGATTAGTTTTAAATAATATACTTTCTATGGTTTTCTTTCCTTGGTCAATAATCATTCTCAATTTTATATAAAAAGGAAGTAGGTTACAAGTTGAAAGGCTTTATTCGATCATACAAATGTAACCAAGGATGCAATTAAGAAGCGAATTAGAAATTGTTTTGTTAAAGGAAGAAATTTGTTATATCGGAGAAATTAACCGTCTTTCTAATGGTACTCGGACGAACAAATGCATATTCCGTGTTCTTGGCTTTGATACAGTTATTGTGACTAGATGAATCACGTAATACTTAGTATATTGCCCTATCGTGCTATTATTATTGTGATAAAAGACGGCGTGCACTCATTTTCACGACCTACGCCACAATACAGAAAATTGTTATATAAATAAATAATTACTGTATATTCAAGTTTAATCGTTTAAGCAATACCTTATAAAACATTCAAATTGAGCTACTTTATTGGCAACGCTTGAATTGGCTTGGGCTTTCATTATTCAATATAATTTTCAATTAAAGCATTACTGTTTATCGGTGACGTGAGAGTAACCACCTTAATTATACAAGAAGCAAATATGCGACCTTTGTTATCTTGCATTTTTTATGCTTTTCCTGAAAAGAAACTAAGTATGGCCTGAGGGAATGATTCAAAAGTGTACCCTGTCCGAATAAGATTGCCCCTAATGTAAGTGACAAGAAAACCACCTTAGGCAACTAGGGAATTATAGGTTCCACAGCTCCTCCTCCCATCCTCCTGAAAATTTGAGTAGATACTATTTGACTTCCTTGGAGACGTTTAACATAAATGCTCTTTGATATTACTTATCAATGTTGACAATTTCCATTACAAAATGAATGTTTTTGAAAAGATCGAAATCAAAGAAACTTCGATAAGTCAATCCTCTGATCGTAAAGCACTTTTCCAAAAAAAAATTATCTTTCAATATTACGTTATATTTTATTTAAACTATCGCATAGGAATAACTTTCTTATCTAAAATATGATAGCATGCAATTTTGCTTATTTTATTTCCTTCAAGCGAGTTACTTTATATTTGCTCAGAGCCTGATGTATGTATCTTAAAAGAGGAACCCAATATTTTTATTCACTTTATTCTTTGTCGACAAAATTGAGTTTTTCAATTCTGTTTTGTGAGTATTACGTTTACAACCTTTTTTTCGCAAAAAAGAGTAAATTTTAATCAGTTAATTAAATTTTTTTAAAAAGGAAATTCTTTGTTTCAGACCACTCAATTTAAATTTTTTTTAGCTTTTTAATTGGTGGAAAGTAATAGTTTGTATATTGCCTTGTTAAAATAAGCCATTGTTAATTCAATGTTTCCGGAACTTATGCCCCAATACAAAACAATACAATTTAATCGCTATAATTTATATTTTGTCATTTAATCCAGCTTCCAAAATAAATTATTTTTGTATACTAAAAGATGCGTTTGAAAATATATCCACCTGATAACCGAAACTGTACTTTATTTAAAAACTTTTAAAGTAATAAGTGGTACACGGAAAAACACTCATCTCTATTTTACAGTGGAAAACGAAAATGGAAAAAAGTTAAGAAATAAGGCGTATCAACTTGGAATTCTTTTTAATTAAACTTGCAGCTATGAATAATGAATAGTTTATTGTGGAAACCTTTCCCACTTTAAATAAAAAGTTAAACTAACCATCACCGCTTGAGAGCTATAATTGCAAGCAATCCTTACTAAAAATTTAAATTTTATAAATTAGCAGCGTAATAATAAAGTGTAAACCCGGTATACAATGCTTTTAATATTTAAAGTTATAACAAATGATGCTCCAATTTTCAACCAAAAATTTGTACTCAATTAATTTTTTTGCTTTTTGATTTTTAATTTAACGATTCTTTTAAAATGATAATTAAAAGATTGTAAAATAAAATTAATTGGAACCATTAAAATTTTAACGATGATTATATGGATTAAATTTTTCCATATTTGCTTTATTATTTATAAAGTTGTTTTTTGCTCTCTGCATTTTGTAATTTATTGAGATTATAAAATTTGCATTTCTTTTAAGATTCTATCTTGACAGTTTTATAACACTTTATACTGCACTTTGTAAAATGAACACAAGAAAATATGTTCTAATAAGAGCAGAAGTGATTACATTGCACGTTTTTATTAATAGGGCGAAAGTTATTTTATTTATGATAACCACCCAATTTTATTTATTTATAAACACCTTAAAACTTTAAAAATAGACATTATCTCGTAGCAGTGTTATGATCTAAGTTTTAGAGAGCTCGCAGTTTTTGAAGAAGAATTTTCTCTTTGTTCAGTGGCTTTTTAAATCCTAATTTGGCATTTAATTTCAGTGTGTAAGTTAATGAGCATTATTTGATAAAAGGAAATCTCTTTGGAAAATTCCGACACCAGTCATTTACTCAGATTATGTTATGTGTGCTTTTAATAACCATCTGCATGTATATCTTTTAATGCTGAAGGCGCTGCTCCTGCAGTCGGCGCTTGTTAAATTTTGGATATGTATGTCTGAGAGAAGTATTTCTCTTTGACAAATCACACGACTAAATAAATTTTATTTTCTTGATTTGTAACGTTACCATTTTCACTTTAACTAGGGAGTTACAATTTATACAAAACATAATTAATTCTTTTCAGCTTCCTTTTATGTATTTTAAAGCTAAGTCCTATTATTTTCAACTGTATGCCAAGATTTTACTCTTAGCACTTATCGGTTCTGTGAACACTGAAGAGTTGCTAATTTTTGGGGTTGTTCGATACCCCTTCGGACTCAACATTATATAATTGGTATCACCCAATTACAATTGAACAAAGCGGAATACTTCTAAATTACTTGAAAAAATTTGTTAAATTTCGGTTCAACTTTGAGTACTATTATAAAATTGGCTCTTAAAAACACATAACGTAGGTGCAAATTGGGGGTCTGGGAGTATGGAATACCAACCAGCGCACCCATTGCTTCTAATTCAAGTACCTAAGTTAATAAGTTATTTGGTTCCCACTCCATACACACACAAAATTTGGAAATCGATTATTCTGAATAACTACCTCAATTGTTGACTGATCAGTATGGCCTCTTAAAACCCTCTAGTAATCATATTGTCGTGTATTTTTGTGCAAAGTCTTTATTCTCGGTTTGTTGTTTTGCTTCGCTTGTATGACGCAACCGTTCTTGAAGAGTTGGGTAAGCAGAATGTGATCTAATGACCTAAAAAAAAAATAATAATAAGAAATGTTTGTGGGTGTATAAAATTTTGACGTACTTTTAAGATTTTGGTTTTGTTAAGTTTAAAACAGGGAAGTTTTGGAGAGATTGGCGTGGTGGAACGTTGATTCCGGTGGGACGAGAGAAGTGAAGCCGGTCGACTTGCAAATAATTTTGCTGGTCACCGAAAATTAGTTTTTTTTGTGCAAATTTCACTTTTTGTGAAAAGTAAAAATAGTGTTCGAGGTGAAGACTTTTTGTCGAGTTTCGAAGAGAAACATCTTTTCAGCAGAATAGCTTTTTCCTGAAAGCCATTATGCATTACTTAATGAAAGCCACAATTTTGGTTACAAAGGGAACCCGGCCGCCATATTGAAAATTAGAAGTAAAGAAATTAAAAAGTTATAAAACTTACCTTAATTACGATGGATATTACATGTGGATTATCACAAGACACGTAATAATTTGTGAAGATTACAGCTAGCGACACTAGAAATTATTTGGAAGTCAAATAATTTGTTAGTGGATAATAGTTTGTTAGCTAGTTTGTTAGCTGAATAACTGCTGACATTAAGGTAATCGGTTTGAATCTGGGGAGAGTCTAAAATTTCTTATGATCGTTTCTGTACTTTGGAGGGCACGTAAAGCCGGCGGTCCTTCTGGGTTGATGACTTGCCATCATCAACAACAAAAACCAGAGTTACTGGCACATCTGTGATAAGCCTAACAAGCTACCTTGGATGTAAAACAATAAATATGCTCATAGCACTAATAGTAACTTCGGAACATCACTGAGGTTGTTGTTAAGTAAAAGCAGATCGCAGACCTAATTAAAGAGGAAGAAGAAGAAGAAATAAGATTTCATCAGTAGCAAGAAAAGCACATGTTTTCTACTGCACCTGCGAACTGCAACTGCCGTCTACAGTAAACGACAACAAGATCTTACTGAGTCAGTGATTTTTTGATTGATTTTTGATTTACTTTGTACAAATTTCTAACACTTATCACACTTAAAAAATTAATAAAATTAGATGCTAGTACCATCAGGATTAACAATAAATGTTCATCCAATTTTACGAATCAACACAAAGTATCCAAATTGTAATCTGTTAAAGGTAAAACTGTCACCTATTAAAACTCCATCTTTCAAAAATAAATTAAATTCAATTGGCCTCAGAAAGAGTTTTTTTTTATTTTCTTTCACCGGCAACAGAGGCTTGCCACAAGAACCAACTACTGGGAAGAGGTCTTGCTCTGCGACTACTAACGTTAGCCGAGGTGAATTTTTGGTTAGTGAAGGGTTCTCAATTGCCCCTGAGAATATCACTAGAATATACAGCAGAAAATCTATAAATGTATTTATATTATGTTTATTTATTATATAAATTGACACTGTAAGCCACAGTTACCTGAAATTCTACCGGAAAACATTAGGTAAATGAAATCCGATCGAAACCTGGCACTTGGAATAGTTATAATAATGGGACCTCTGTAACATCGAGGGTATGAAGATTTTGTTTTGTTAGTTTCAATATAGAGATCTACGTCGAGATCTGTCTTCCGCTTTTGATCACATTAAGATCATCTCTAAAAAATCAAATCAAATAGTGTACGAGCCAAAGATAGTGTACGAGACATCGGCTAAAAAAATTGTAATTGAAAGCTATGAAATTGGTTATTTAATTAACTATTAAATATTTGATTAAATAATAAAATTTAACTATGCATACGAAAATCATCCACAATATAAAAATGAGTAATTAGTCAAATGACAATCTTATAATTTTAATGTGAAGTATTTACTTTGTGACCACGCATAGTTTTTAATGAATGACCATAAAAATAGAATCAAATAACGAATAATTCAAGTTACCCAACAGCACTGTAAGTATAACATTTACAAAATATATCTTATACACCAATCTGATTCTAATTCTTCCTTGTGGCTATGTTGAATTATGATAAGGTACATCAACTCTTCAACTCCAACTAAGTCAGACCGCTATAAAAACTGGAATATATTATGTAGAACTGAAAAAACTGCTTCTGTAGTAACCTCACGTTACGCTTTGGATATGTATTGTGAGAGAAGTGTTCATCTTTTGATAGATCACACTAAGGAAAATCTACTTTTACCTTTTTTTATATACCTATTATAACACGGTAGTTTAAATATCGGATTCCTGATGAATTTTTTGTTCCTCTGGAAGAAAATAGATGTAATTTTTTTTGGAATTTTGAAATAATCTAACAATTTATTTGTATCCTATACATTCGTGAAACACTTCTTCGTTAGAATTCAGAACAAAATAAAAAAGCTCATTCAGTTAAGAGCTTATTTACAACATAAAGCAATACAATTAAATGGTTGTGAAATTTGGACATTGTCGGGGAAATTAAAAGAATTTACCCCTCGAATGCGATTAACAGTATTATTGACATTTCTAGTTTAAAAATGATATTTATAAAAAAAATTCAAAATTGTTAAATACGTCTCCATCATGATCGTTTTTTGAATTCTAAGAAATACAATTAAAACCTTGGATTAAATTGTTTCTACGTGTTTTAAAAGGTAAACGTATTTATAAACATGGCTTTTTGCTTATTAATACAAAATACAATTAAGTCGAAATACAGTGTACCTATTTTAATTTATTATGACGAAACCTTTGAAAGACGAGTTGAGAATACGGAACGACGCTTTCAGTTTAATTTAATTTACGGGAAAATTCGTCGCCGACAATTAAGTAAAATACTGTTGAAGTATAATAACTACACGCACATATCTGTTAATGTTCAGATGTTGATACATCCAATATGTCACAAAATTTTGGATGTTGAGGTTCTTGCATGAATAGCTTTTTGTCTACCGTCTGTGCAAGGTAGTAAAACTTCTGATGTGTGACTCGTTTACAAATTATCTAAATTTGATGTTTTATGCCATTTCCATTATAACATTATCGCATACATACAGGCAGTTTGATGTTTAGAGTTCGAATCTATAGGTTCATCTCGTTATTTGCTATTTGCATAAGTATTATGTGGTAGCTCGAATTCCCACGTTAAATTGTGGATTCCAACTGGATGTTAATTCATTTGTTCTTTTCTCTTATTGGGATTAACTTGTTAACCAACGGAAAATGCGAACATTCTACACTTATAATAAGTCACGAAGAGCTTTATAAATGTATAACTGTTATAGATGTCACCAGGTAAATTAAGTATTTCAAGTACGCGACTGAACCAAAATCATCGAATTTTATTTTGAAAATCATTCAATTATTTTAACTCAACAATAGCCTCTAAATTTTCTGAACACCGCTATTTGAATCTAATTTATCGCTTGGTGTGACGTTTTCCCTGCTGTCCAAACTTGAGACTTGACATAATTAACTTCACAGGTGACCTCCATAAAGGCAGTCGGACACCGGTTTTTGATTGTGCGTTCAAAATTATAAAGGTTTAATAAATTGCCTGTTCTGACTGCCTGCGTAAACTCACCTAAATGGTATTTAAATGTGGCAAAAAAGCGTGTGTAAGCTCTCAGAATAAATTTTGGCAAACAAAAAATAATTAATGTAAAGGTTGTGCATCTTTTTCAAATGTATACCTAATCAATTCTTCTCTGTAACCTTGAAAGTTCTAGTTGTTGACTTCCTGCTTCAAGACTGCAAGTTTGTAAATATCAAAATTTTTATTTTTGAAGATTTGACATTGTATTTTTTTCGAGGTAAACACAGCAGCGACATAGTGCAATGCAAATTAAGTGCCCGTTTTCGTCGTAATACGGATGTCAATCGAGGTTGCCACCGGCTCAGAATTGGAAGGGTGACTAACTTAAGAACACCACATTAGCACATCATCAGCCCTTCAAAAGAAAAAATTTTTGATTTTAAAATTATTTGATATTTATTAATAAACCCTAAAATTTACTATATAATTAAAATCAACTTATTTGAATAAAATGACGACCTCGAATATTATTTTAGGAAGACAAATATGCGACTAAAAATGTATGTCAAAACACTTTATTTTACATAAATGTCAACTTTTATAATTTTAGTATAATATGATTGATTCGATCTTTAAAAATTGAACTTTCATTTTATCACTTGGTGAAAATTGTTTACCTTCTGCTATTTATTTTAGGGAGCTGTTCACGTTTTTTTATATTGCAAATGACATTGATTGCAGTAATTGCAACAAAAAATGGTGCTATAACAAACCCACACGTTTGAGTTGATAATTTATTTTTGCTTAAAGGGAAATGACACATATTTTGTTTAAAGGCTAAAACTACAGAGGAAAACATGGGGGTACTTTATATTTACTATAAATAATTGTTAGTTATTAAGTTGATTAGTGCAGTTAGGTGAGCTGACTATTAATGCTGAGAATCCGTGTTCAGCTCCGGGCTCAATAAGAATTAATTAATTAATCCTGATAAATAACCTTTTACGTTAGAGTAGCCAATAATAATAATTATGTATTTAAAATTTAATAATGGCTTAATAATATGTTTTGGGAAAGTGGCGCCCCATCTTCCTTCTCGCACCAGCCGTCACTTGTATTGGCGGATGTAACAGAGCAAACCAAACAGTGCAGCTTATGCTTTGTCACTCCTAGTTTGATAGCCAGAATCAAAGGCATTTTGCCTACACGGTTGTTTAAATTTGTCTTATGGTTTGGCGGGTGTGACAAGACTCCAGTGTATCAGGACTCCGATATCCTGATATCTGCTTTTTCTTTACCCTGCTACTTAAAATCCAGAATACAAATCTCTTTGTCTCTGTAATGAGTACCAAGAATATATTGAAATGTTCTCTTGACAATCCAAAAGATGGTACTACCTCAAGTTTGATGTCTTTTATATTGTACAAAATTATCAGTAGTAATTCGTCGCGGCTGGTACGTGGAGAGCGATGGTGCGTCGCTCTTCCAAACCAAAATATTAATTATTATTAAATTATAAATCTATAACTGTTGTTGTTATTATTACTTCTAATTCTGAATAACAATTTTTATACACTCCTGACGACAAAAGTTACTAATTTACTCTTTCAGTTCATGGTGTAAAGTGGATAGCTACATACCAGGATAAAAGGTTTCTTTTGGAAATAATTTCTTACAATCTCGGAGGAATTTTATATAATATGTTTGATTTTATTAAATAAAAGTTTTGCATTCTTCCAGATCAAATAACTAAATCGCCAAGCTGGCGCTGATAGTAATATACCAAATATTGTCTCTTACTCTAAATGCAATTTGCCTCGTAACGGTAACAATCATTAAATTTTGAAATTTAATAATAGTATATTATACATTTAGAGAGAGAAAATCAGTATTATTATCGAGGTATAATTTATTTTGGGCAAAGTCCGAAGGTTTATAATACATCGCGGTAATCTCTTACGTAATATATTAATGTTATAAAAATATTGAAAATGTACTAGATACTTAAATCACTTAAATCAGTCCTTCGGCATAGCACCTAAATGCAGGATATGTGAATATGTTCGTCTCAGGGTGGGTTCTCCGTTAAAAAAAAATTATTATTATTTTCAAAATTCTTCTTTATAAATCCTGCAATTGAAATTAATATTAATTTTAAAAATTTTATATTTTTGCTTCCAGTATCGAACGTACGATGTCCAATTATCAGCCAAAAACGTGCTATCTTCTAATAGATAGCAGATTTAGCGAAGATTTTCCAAATCTTATAATTAACTTCAAAAATCCCAAACACGCTTGCAAAGAAATACAGCTCATCAAAAAAAAAATCTTTCATAAGAACAAAATCAATCTTCTAACTCACAAAATAATTTTTACTGTGGATTCTTTAGACCATATAATTCTCAAATCGAATTCAATATTCAAAAATTTTACAGTTGCAAAATAATCGCATCAAAAATCTCACAAATTACCTATTCATATCCAAAACTCACACAACCGGCTCGTGCGGCCATTTTTGGCAAGAAGCTCTTATTTTTCCTTTATCCTTCCTATTCTATTATAAATTCAATTATTCAATTATAGATCTTTCCATAAATTTTTATACCTTGTCGAGGATCGAACCTTCGACTTCAATATGCAGTCCTGCACATTAAAGTGGAAATCAAAGAAATAAATAAGTAATTATTAATGAATTACTAAATAAATTAATACCTTTGATTGGTTGAATATAAATGAACCGACTAATGAGAAATTCGATAGAATAATATATAATAAACATGTCCTAGATTTTCCGGGAAACTCAAAAAAAGATTTTTGGTTCGTGTTATACTCCCTCGAGAATAATGAGCTATTTCTATCACGATTATTTCTCTGATTGAAAAATCTGATTCTACTTCCGGGCGTGTAAAAAATATAATATTTATAATTGGAAAAATGGAATGACAATGTTTGATTATTGTTGATCGCACCATTTCACAAATAATTTACTACGTAATAATTTTTCATTATTTTAATTACACAATTTGAAATGGAAATGTCAAACTGAAACTAATTTCGTGTGATATATTTATTTTATATTACTATGTATGTACCATATTATGAAAGCTATCAACAAGCTGCAGTTGACAAAAAATTCCAATATCCCCAGGTAGTACTTTTATTGTTGTATTATTATTTCTCTATAAAACTACGCTTAAATTACCTTCAACCATTTTCCGGCAACAGAAAACAAAGTAAAATAGAAGTTTTTAATAAATAGCAGGTGCATTTCCAAATAACCTAAAAAATAATACCATTAAATTTCAAAACGATATATTCGGCAGTTCTTCGTATAACTACGAAAAATAAAAAGCACACCCTCATTATTTTTGTTTTTTGGAGTCATGCGGAAAACCTCTGAAGATATTTCTTTACAATTTGTTAGTATTTTTTGAGTTATTTGGAAATGCACCGGCTATTTTTAAAAATTAGTTTTTAAATTGCAATCCAAACTCATCAATCTCTAAATTATGTAGGTATTTCGATTCTTCAATTGGTAACCTATATTTTGTCTCGAAATGTCAATAACATATTTTCACTTTCTTCATGTGAGCGTGTCTTACTTAATATCATTCTATATTAAAATATGCATTAGTCACAATCTGATATAAAGTGGTTAGATTGAAACTGTGAACTTAAATTTGTCTTGAAGATAAGAGCATATGGTTTTTGTCAAGTGTATTCTAGCTTACTACCGGCATAATATGTATGTGTGAGCGTATGTACTGTGTTTGGTACGACCCACATCTGCTCCAGTAATAAAAGTACAAGTTGTAATTAATTCAGGACAAACCCATTAGGATAGTAGTAACTTGGATTATGAATGAATGGTAATGGAGACGTTTTTAAACATTTTTGAACCAAACAAACAATCTGAAGTTGCCTAGACTGAAAAAATTAAATGCTCAAAATAAAAAGACAACGTACAAGAGAAAGTGGCACCAGAAGCAAAATCATGATTAATGAATTTAATATTTAACCTTGAATTTTCATTAGTGTTGAGCGGTTTGTTTATAAATTATTAATTATTCTAATTGTATATTAAGTATGTATTTAATATAGTAAACTTATAATTACAATGATTAACACAAAACTTCAATATTTAAAAGTTATTGGATTTCTTTTTGTCGCATACACCGGAGCTATAAATAACTTATATTATTTATCTACCGATAGGGAAAATTGGAGCTAGTGATTACTCACTATAACGGGTAGGTTGATACAATCAACAATACAGATAATTAAATTTTATTTTAAGTCATTGTCCAGTCTTTCTCGTCGCCAATGGCAACTTACCCCACGCGCGGGGTAGGTTGGATCACTTTTTCTCTGCTGTTGTAAGTTCTGCAGAACTTCACCTAATCTAATAAAGTATTGGAAAATATATTCAATATCTTGTACCTACTTATTGAAAAGAATTATAAAAATTAAAAACTGAAAAGTATGCCAACTAGCCCCAGGTTCTCTATTTTATCTACTTATACAAAGTAAATTTTTTCCAAGTGAATCTGATGTGTGTATAACGGATTAAAGGTCATAATTATAATTATTAGTATTGAGTTACTCATACAATTGCATTATAAATAATCATTAAAAATAGAAGAAAGAATAATTTATTATATTAGAATAGAAAATATAACATTTGGTCATCAAAGTTTCTGGCCAAGATTTTGTCTTGTTGGGTCATGTATTTTATATCTGGAACTCTTTTAATATATTGAAACAAATTTCTATAAATTTTGAACATTACAAACTCGCTATTATCTTTGAAAATGCCAGTTGACGTTGAGTGTTATATCGGAGAAAGATTATGTCTCATTCGTTGGCGAAGCTAATAAAGCTGAGACTTCTGGTCCCTAATCAAACAGAGCCCGGGAAACATTATGATAATTTAATAGGAACTACGTTTTAAAAATTAGTTTACAGGTTTACCCCCACAAAATATTTAGCTCCAGGCTTTCACTAAATCCATCACTGAGGTCATTCGTAAGGATAATTTATGTTTTGCTTGGTTTTCGAACAAGAGAGATTTAATTGTTGTATCAATTTTTAATAACAAGTTTGGCAATTTATTAATTTTAGATGTCCATTAATTATGTTCAAATCAATTAATTTTAAATGTGTCGATACATAAAGAGATATCGTTCCATATTCAACGCCTCGTACCCGTCCACTATTTCGTTGACTACGTCGGGCGACAATTTTATAACGACTTCCCTATTAACAGTCAATAAATAACGTAAACCTGGTGCTTATTATTAAATAAAATTATTAACTATTGTCTATGCAAATATTGAAGTTGTTTTCTACTCAAATCTGCCCACAAATGTAATTTATATTCTGGAATCGAAGGACAATTTGTTTAGAGAGCATGTGAAATGTAATTTAAAGCTATTGAATTATTCTAACTGTATCTACTTAGGCATTTAATTAATTATTTTCAATTTAATAACGAAAGTAATGATAATACTAAAAGCAAAATTCTGTCGAGTAGCTTAATTTAATGGAAGGTTAAGGTCAAAGCTTATTAGATTTTTACTCCACTGCCGTCTAGGGAATCTCCATAAAGTTTTCAAATAGCAACAAAACGACCTAATTTTTAATTTCAAGTGCAAAGTTTACCTTTCTCTCTACTTTTAATTGTTCATTTCGTCCTACTAAAGAGAATTTTAAACTAACCTAACCTAATTTAACTGAATTTTTTAGCAGATCCGAATAACTGGCCCATTTTGGGAGAAAAAAATATAACAATCTTCAACGGTTATTTTTAAGAATTGTATGTTTACATTCCTAATCTATTTTCTAACCTGTCGTAACTTTTCACGGTGCACAGCGACACCCGTCTCAAAGGAAATCTTTTCGTTTTATCTTCGCACCTGTATAAAACAACTTTTTTCATGCTCCAATAAAGTTTTTTTGGGTCGAAGGAAATCGTAGTAGTAAATTAATAATTATCGATATAATTAAAACATTGGCACAAATGAGATCATGCCTGTAGTTTTTATTATTGTAAATCAGTAGTATTTTATGGTAAATGCTAAATATAGAATAAATCACTACAACAAGCAATTATAGTACATAATTACAAGTTATACATTATTTTGTTTGCATCACAAGCGTGTCTGCTTACTACTGAACCAATAAAAAAAATTGTTACATAAATACATCGTATTATTTACTAACAAAACACATTTTAAAATATTTAAATATGTACACCTACTATTATTTTTTACGTTGCGTATGTTGCTCGTAGAGGTATGAACTATTGCGTATATTGCAAAATGTAATTTCAAATTCAAAATATTATGCCGTTGCAAAATGCTCGACGGCGACATTAAGAAATCATCTGCTTAATATATTGTAATTTATTAGTCTATAGGGCAAACAGGTCGAATCATTTTAAATAACAGAATTTCGTTACCCTTTTCAATCTAATGAATTTTTTATTAAAATTTGGGGACTTAATTTCACGGTGTATTGCTAAAAGATTGGCAAGAGTTATGCTTTTCGATGTAAAGCTCTCGTATTTGTATATATTTGGGGGAAGTACTATTGGTACTGTTCTAATTTGCAATTTTGAATATTCCATGCGTAAATATAGGTAGCATATAACTAACTGGTAACACAGTCATTACAGAGGATTGATTGCCAGGGGTCGACAAGTCCATCGGGAAATCGCGTCATCCCAGTGGAATTCCGTTGCTGAATTCATCCATTGCCAACAATCCAATGCTCTGTTATCAGTTCTTCCAATAATGGATCGCTTTGCCTATTAATAATTGACCTAGCAGATTACTATACTCAAAATTTCAATAAGCCAGTTGTTCAAGTTTATTCTTGACGATAGAGGCGGATAGGCAGTCAAAAATATACCGTAAAAAAATTTTTTGACGGTCTGAAATAGAGTGCTTTTTAAGGTTTTACAAAAAAGTTTGTTAAAATATTGTCGCCGACCCCACAGAAGCGGATTAACAACAGCAATCCACCTGGAAAATTCCGCTTTCTCTCTGGGTTTAGATACCCCTGCTAGAAAACTTGCTTACTGAACTTTTTTGACTATTAGGTAAACCAGAAGACTGTTAATTAATATATTCAAAAACACTTCTATTAAAATAATAATATTTCTTAAAATGCACTAACTGAAGAAGTTATCCATGTTTTTCTTTTCATGAAGGTGGCGAAATCGGTGCATTAGAAATGTGGTACTGGAGAAAAATGAGTTTGAAAATGAGTTTATTCTAGAGAAATTGCAGATGCGTTAAATCGTTTGGGCACTATATCTATTCAAGAGAGAGTGGATGAGATCAAGTCAAAAAGAGTTCGCCAAACAGATGGTCTGACCAAATCAGAGATACTACCCAAAAGTTCATATATTATTAGAAAAAGACGAAATGGCAAATCTTTGACAAAAAGATACCACGATGAAGAACACAGAAGAGGGGGGGAGGGCGAATATAGCTGGCTCCCATATACCTAACTATGTTTTGAAGCCTGCTTTACAACACAATTGCAGAGACAAGATGGTTGAGGGCAGATCTAAAAGTTGGGATAAATAATAACTCATCCTTTCCACTCTCCTAAAGTTTATTGAAAAAAACACGTGGCACTCGGGTTGTCTGTAAAGTTCGTTTACGGCCGATAACTTTACGTGATAACGTCATAAGAAAACCTTGATGAAAAATTGCATACTTTTATGAATTGAATTGAATTATTATGACGTAAAATCACGTAAAATTATCGTCCGTAAACCGAGTGTTAATTTAAAAATTGAATTGAATTATGTTTATGTAACAGATAATACGAATTAAAACTATGTTATTACATTAACCCTCAGTTGGTTAGTGCGTTATGTGCATGAAACATAATTGCATCATTTGATGATCGTGAGATCGAACCTCATGCTGGATAAGTTTTTTTTAATGGCATTTTATAATTCAAATGATGTCTATGTATGATGCAAAGCCGATCGTGCCTTTCTCTCGCTTGTTCCGCGCTCTCGCTTGCGGAACGTGACAATTTTTTGTGAGTGCAGCCGGTATATCAATTTATATGACGTTGTCACGTTAAAAAAATGAAGATATAAAGAGTTGCTTCCCAAAAGAGTTAAAAAAATCATAAATTGTTTATTGAGTAATAAATTCCTCCTCCCCAAAGTAAGATTCTGGTTACGGCACAAAAATTTAATTATTACTAAATTTCAACCACTTCTATTTAATACAGCACAAATTTTTTTCAATGAAATTTGTAATTTTTTAGTTTTTGATGTCTTTAACGTCTTTAACGTCTTTAACGTTTAATGCAAATTAAACTAGCAGTGCTTGGTTTTTTTCGAGTGTGACTTTCAGGTCGCTGTGACATAAATGTATTGGGATAGATTGGGATAGACCGTGATTGGGATAGTAGTTATGATTGGGATAGTAGTATTCCATACTACTCTACATTGGCAACTAAATAACCGCATAAATTGTATTGGAGAGTAGCCCATCGTCAAGAGCCGATTTTTAATAGCACATTAAATTATTTTAAAAGTTTAAGACATTTTTCGCGTTTAATTGTAATTGAGTATTACTAATCATATTGTTGTGACTGGAGTCTAGGGAGGATACAAAACACCCAATTACTCAGAATTGGTAACTTATTAGTGCTTTACAGAACCAATAAGTGCCAAGAGTCGAGGTCTTGGTGTACATTTAAAAATAAGATGAAGCATAAAGCAACTGAGGGAACACCTTCTCACCATTCGTAACTAAATAACTTCTCAGTTTTGGAACGTACATAAAAGTCAAAAGGGCCATAAAGGTACATAAAGGGTTGAATTATTTAATCGATAAGTTAAGTATGAATTGTAAGTTTGGTTAAACATCTGAAGTTAAGTTAACTGAAGCTGATCGAATTTTACAATCCATTTTAGAAATTATTTCGCTTCCTTTAATTGTAACTGACTAAGACTAATTTATTATGAACATTGGTTGAGGAATAATACCTCCTTGCATTGGGAACTGAATAACTTCTCAGATTTTCCACGTGAAAAAAAAAAAGGGTGCTCTAGTATATTTTATACTAATATATTCCTCGATTTACAGTTATTGCATATTCCTACGATAGTTTTATTTTTCACTTTATTTTCTACTAATAATAATTTTTAAAATAAATTTCACTTTCTGATAATTTCTTATACAATTTCAATGGTAAACATACATCCTTTTTTCACTAATCGACCATATAATATGAGTATCCAAAGTATACAAAATTTTTAATTTTACGGTTACTGTCAGAAAACTATCACCACGATTTGTACTTTTTCCTATACACTATTGGAAAAAGAATAATTTTCTGAGCATTTAAAAAAAATTCACGTAGGATTATTCATTCGTTTTCGAGAAAACGGCATTTAAAAATCAAAATGTTTTCCCGATTTTACTTCTAATCCGAGCATTTTATAATACTAATTTTATTCAACGATTATTTATGTCGTTTATTCAAATTCATTTAAATCAAGATAATTTCAATTTAACAAAAATGTTCCTGTTACGTACGTCTAATCTCTTCCCAACTTCGAGATGGACTCTTTTAAAAATTAAAAATAGTAAGGAACTGCTTGCTCATTCCAAACTTGACAAACTTTAAAAATAAAGAAATAAAGATAATATATATATTAAAATTGATTTTTTCATGTTAGAAAAATTGAAAAATAATTAAATTCATAACTTACATAAAATTGTGCAAAAACTATTTAAATGAATTAGTCTGCGACACCCTGTTATAACTGGGTGTTATAATATATTATAATATATTTAATTATATATTTTCTGAATCGAAACATCAAGTTATAACAGGGTGTCGCAGACTAATTCATTTAAATAGTTTTTGCACAATTTTATGTAAGTTATGAATTTAATTATTTTTCAATTTTTCTAACATGTAAAAATCAATTTTAATATAAATATTATCACATGTTAATAACTTTTACCATTTTAAAGATAATATATTTTAAAAAATTAACCAGGCTATTAGTTTGGTCCTTTGTAATACTTGCTGCTGGCTAAATAAGACATGACGGTTTAAAATTATATCAAGAATTCATATTTTCTGTATAAAGATTTTGTGGAACATTCTGTATAAGGACGATAAAATAAAACTTTACTCTAGCTCGGAGTTCCTGCAAACCAGGGTTAAATCGAAATCAAACATATTCTACTGTAAGTAGGTTTCAAGAACCAATCAAATTGAGTTATAAGAGGGAGATGAAGTATAAATAATTTAATTTTATTTAGTTCTTACAATAATATATAAATTCAAAGACTTAATGCTATAATTTTCTTTGAAGATGATTTAAAAAAATCCCTTTATAAAAATTCTTGCAAATCGGTTAATTTATCATTGAAAACACGTTTTGTGTGACAGTAATTAAATAAGCATTTCATTTTCCTGTAGGCTTTTAAAATTTAATTATACGATTTCATCGACTTGATGTAGGTTTCAATCTTTTATTCATAAACGATTAGAGGAAGAAAATGGCAAAATTTTAATTTCAATCACTACATCAGGTATTTCCAATTAAATAAGTAACGGAGAGGTTTTTGCTCAAATACTACTTCCAAGTTATTCGAAGTTGCTACAATAAATATTTCATTTTTAAGTGCTTTATAATGCAAGATTTCAAAATTGCGCCGCTTTCAAATGGTAATACGACGTAGGTATGTAAATTTGAAGACAATAATGTAAAACCATAAGACTTTCTATGTTACTTATTCCTATCCATTTGATATTTTTAGGTTGCTAAACATCGGGAGAGGTTCACGTTGTCACCTATGTGACCCTTATTGTATAATATGAGAGAAACATTACCAGCAAATTATTTTGTTTCTTTTCGGTGACCTGTTCTACATATGTACTTCTTTTTTGACGCCAATCAAAATTATTTAAATTAAAATTACATTCATTATCTTAGAATTTATGCAACTGTTTAAGCTGTTATTTGTAAACACGTTACAAGGTACAATAATAAAAATTATAATTCGATGTGGGAGGAATGTTCTGCAAATTTCTAATGGTTAATGAAATTAAAAATGATAGGACATTAAAATTGTCATAAAATAAATATACTATAAGGTTATCTGAGTGTTTTTCCATAATTCTTGGGTAATATTATCTCTTTGTTACGTTGTCAAAAATTCATTTGATAAAAAATATAAATTATTTATGGAAATGTCCACGATGTGGGAGTATTTTATTTCTATCGTCAAATTTTAATACATTTCGACTGATACAAGCACGGTTCAAGTTTAAAATACATAGAAAAAATACTATTAGCATTGAGGCATAAAGTTCTATTACTTCCTCGCTAACATTTTTCACTTCGTCGTCATCGATCACACCTTTTGTGAACTTGTCTTTTGATAGTGTTCAGCATTAATCCTCTCGCAGCAGATTTTAGACAATAAAACACTTTAATGTGAAAATGCTCGACTTTTTGAGATTTTTATAAAACAATACCTAGGCAAATACCTATCAACCTATTACCTAACTTCTAGACTCGAGCTCGTTTTTTTTAGTTTAGTTTTGACATGCTCAAACTTCCCTAAGTTTAGCAAGTGTCTGGCAGTTTGTAGAAAAATTTATATTAGGGTGTATGATGAAGGTTCAACTTGCCGAACAATTTTATTAACTGGATAGATCTATGAATAATGGAGGTGCTTTTAGAAAAATTTCGAATATCTTCGACTACGAACCAATAAAATTTATTTGCTGCTTGCTAATGTTTCTTGAATATTTTAGATAAATTAGAATTTATATGATTTCTGAAAGGTTTGATTCGATAAAAGGCGCAAGAGAAATCTTTTTTGGAAAATTTCGAGGTTAGCTTCACGAAGAAAAACTGTTTTGGAACACAATTGTTGCGACTCTCACACATAAAAGGAATATGCCAGAGGGTTAGATAGACCCTGCTTGAACCACTTTTAACTAAAGTGTTTGTATTTCTTTTCAGTGAAATTGAAATGTCAATTTATTGAACTTCTGCAAAATGAAAATATTTAATGCAAATGGTTGGAAAAGAAAAACTAGGAAATTTAATACAACCAATTTATTTAAATGCTTTTTCAAAAAAAATTAATGACAGAAAAATATATTTGTAAGTTCTCTTGAAAGCAAACAAAAATGATTTCTTAGATGGAAAACGATTAGATTTTTTGTTTTTTTAGTTTTATTGTCAAATAACGTTAATATTCGGTAAATATTATTATTGATTGTAATTTATCGAAGAAATATGTACCTACTACGTGTAATTATTATTATAAAATTTTATACTTACTGAAATTGAAAATAATTAATATTTAATGCCCATAAAATAACAAAGTTTAATAAGTAAACATTGTGAAATTCATTTTATAAGATAGTAATGATAAATTAGACGGATAAAACTTAAATGAAGATTATCTTCGTTCCATTCAATATTATATTTTAATTAGTATATTTAAGCTAACAAAAAGCATATTTAACGTAATTTTTTTTGAAGTAAGCGCTTTTTAAAATCCTCAGCTTAAACTTTAGATCTCGGTTAATTTGTTTATTTTAATACAAAATTGAAATTTAAAAATTATTTAATTATTAACTTATTAGTTAACTTTTCAAATTCAGTTTAAGATTTACTTTGCTATTTAAATAAATTAAATTATTTATTTGTTTAAAATAAACGAGATTTTTCAGACATTTTTCATATTTTAAACAATTTACAAAGGACGGATTGGATTAGTTGCTAAAATATTTGAAGATGCTAACCGTAGTAAATTTATAAATTATAAATTATCTGAAAAGCTAAGCTAAAGAAAAAAGAAACTGTCGGGGTTGGTTTACAGAAGTCACAGTTTTTGCGATGGTTTTAAAATAATTTAAAATGCGTTCAACTGGAGTCAAGGTTTAACAATTTTAATATCGGATACAAGTTTTCTTTTGATTCTATGACTGAGCAGTAAATATTATAATAAATTAGACTTTGAAAAATTTCGTAGAATTGTACAAACTCAATGCCGTAGCTAAATATTTTAGCTTTTGGTTCAGAGTAATAGCGCACAATATATGTAGGATTTTTTAAATTTTGTGACTTTTTTCATAGCATAAAATTCTCTCCAATTCCTTCTCAATCTCCTTTTTTGTTTCATTATTATCGCTAATTTGGCATTGATAATAATGTCTATATTTTGCTGTACACATTTTAAGCAGCTTGTATATAATCCTTATATCTACACTTCTTTTAATTTATGTTTGATCGCTTTGAATATGATGTTTTTAGTAATCCAAATTAATTAAATACTTTTACCTTCGTAGGATCAATGTATTACCTACTACAAAACATTAATTAAATTACGTTTAAGTGCAATCGTACTATAATGTATATTTTCACATTATACGAAACAATACTGTAAGTAGCTATTTTTAGTACGGACACGTGACATTTAATTTCTAGTACAGATATGTCAAAACTTCAAATGTGCTAGGTAAATTTAATGATTACTAATATTAATGTTTGACATGTTTGATTGACTTGATCATTAAATTATTCCGTATAACATAATTTTATTATTATCGTACATTTTTTTATAAAAAGTACTATGCAGTTTATTTCAATTACACATAAAATAGTGCGCCTCAGTCTATAATTTTCCACGCTCATACCAAAAAGATGCACTTTCAAGACAAGATTCATAAATAACTATTTTGCGGTGTTTCAAAAAACACATTTTTCAGTATTGCAAAAATCTACAGCTACTGCTACAGCGTCTCAAAATTTTGGCAAAATTTTTGGAGGAGCGCATGGAGGGGCGTGGTTGACAACAGAATTATCCAATAATAATTTTTGATCCGTTCAAATTTTACTATAATAAGAAAATTTTACTATAAATAAAAAAACGGAATTATTCATAATCGGAAATTGAATATACCTTATGAATATTTATTATTATAACAGAATTATCAAATAATAATTTTTGATCCGTTCAAAATAAAATATAATAAATGAAACCGGAATTATTTCAAAATCAAATTAAAAAAATCAAAGTAAAAGAGAAAACTTCAAAACCGGTCGATCTTAGGTTAGCGTTATGAATTTTTTAATTAAAACTGCTAAAAAAGAGATCCACCGTCTATCTTCCCGTCTGCGGACAGGCTTTCCACCTAGTTATATATTGAGATGACCCTACCTATGCAAATTTATAATATTAGCTTAATCCCAAAATTAATCGTTAGCTGGGCATCCATTATTTGTAGCTATGAGACTTCTCAGTGTTTAAAATCGTCAACTTAAATTAAAATGCTCAAATTTACCTTAAATGTGGTCTTGCAAGCGCACGTGTATTTTGCAGCTGGCCTAACAAATTTGTTGCGATGTACTTTTGCATCGAATAAATTTTTCACTTATTTTTCAAGTTTTCCAATTTTTATGTTCTATTCACTTGCATTAATTAAATAAAACAAAACGTCAACTCAATTTCAGTTATTTAATAATTTTCAAACAATTAACAATTCAAAATTTTCATTGCGGGAATGATTTGTCATCCGCTCGACGCGAAGGCGTCAAACCAAGTCTCTTACAACGTACTCCTAACTTTCCAGTCCCAGTCTTATTTTATACAGCAAATTTAACAAACTATTTTTATACAATGTGATTATAAATAATAAAACAAACTTAAACTTTAAAATTATTTACAAAATAATGAAATTAATGTTTTTATAGCATTTCGAAACTCGACATTTTATTTGGAATCGGAATTTTTCGAGTCTTGGTTACAATAGAAGGCAGCTTTGTTCAATTGTGTCGTTTTCAAAATAATATATATATCGTAGTATTGAAAACTCTTCTAAATCTGTTGTACTAGTGAAGGGAAATATAAAAAAATCTCACATCTTTTCCAGTTCTGTGATTAAACATAAATAATATCTAGATGGTTTAGAACTCAGTTTTGGAAACGGGAGAGTTCTTGAGACTGGTTTACAAAACCCGCGTCTTAAAACACAATGCCCGAATGCCTAAAATTTATTTAATGGGTATAATAATTCTTCTATTTCTTCCATTTCTTTTGTTTCAAAGCAAAAAACTTGCAACAAATTGAATGGATCTCGAGAAACGATTAGTTTAATTGACTGCATTTTTAATAATTATTACTTCCGATATGATTGGAATAAGACAAATGCCAATGCAGTCCAAAATAACTGTTATCACCTTTTTTCTAAATTTAAGCTACTGAAAGCCGATGAGTCAAATAAAGTGCATCTCTATTGTTTTGCGGTTTATTCGAGCCGAACTCGACGCTAAACACTGCCAAGCACGAGTAACCACATAAATAGGTATCTCAAATAACGATCGACTTAGAGAATGCATTTTTTACTAATGCAATATCACTTCCTGTTCTTTCTACAAAATTAAAATTAGGAAAAAGGAAATAATTTAATGTTTACTACCATCAGACGTTAAGTTGCATAATTTTGTTGTGTCTATCCATAAATTTTTTCTGCTAATTAATTACTCATAATTTTGAAAACTTCTGAATCCGTTCAGATTTCACGGTATATTTACTTTTTATAAGATTTCAATCATCCTCATTTTAAAACCAGTAATTTAATATTATTATACCATCAAGATAAACAATTGAAAGTATGTTGTAATTATATTGTTAATTACTGTACCTATGCATTTACGCTTTTCATGCTTTGGTTGACCGAGATATACTTACGTACAAGAGAACACGGTAATAATTTACTTAAATTGAAACACCGAGAAGTGAAAAATAATTTTTTTCATTTCTTGACAAATTCCTCATTTACTTTTTGCACGGTTCTTTCACAATGCAATTTTTTTACTGAAAGATGGTTTCCATCTGGAAAAGTTTGTGTTGTAATTTTTTCATTCTAGTTCTTATTTTTATTATCTTCATTTGTGATGCTTTTACATTGTCTTTAAAGAAATAACATATTTTTTATAAAAAACATAACTAATAATTTTTTTCTTTTCAGGTAAGAAAACATTTCCAATTCGATTTGGTAAGCAGTAATTAATTAACTTATCGTTCGATAATACAATTATTGAATTGACACTTAAATAACAGAGTTTAAAAAACTGATTACAGCTTTTATGCTATTTAATTAATATACTATCTAGTTCCATCAGTTTATAAATAAAATAATAGGAATACTTGAAACAGTCAACACTTTATCGGTAAATTAATTCACAGTAATTTTATCTATTTTAATAATTATATTAACAGGAAATTATTAATTGGAAATTTCTAATTTAATCGGAATAAAAATATTTTTGTAAATCTTTTAATTTTTATTAGCTGGAAACTGTGTTAGCGACAAATTTGGAAATTTCTACATTTAGGTGTTGGTTTTACCCCTCTCCCTTCTCCAATAGTTGACGTATTTAGCATAACAAGTACAACATGAGAGATTTTCACAAAATTTGGGTTAAGGCGGAATTAACGATTTTGTTAAACGAATAGTTTTAGTGTTTGCATTATGCATGAAAATGAGATAATCCACGGTGAAAATTAGATATGTAACAAAGATATGTTTTACTATTATGTTTATAATTAAGATGTTTGTTTCTGTACCCACATTATGGTTACAGTAATGTTAAGGCTCTAATGTGTTTCCCAATAATAAATTTTAATACTCTGTTTAAATATTGTGTAAACTTCGGTGTTAAAAATAAAAGCAGGATTTTCAATAGGTTTAGGTAGATTAACGAAGTCCCAGTTAGATAATTTACATTGTTGCAACTGACTAAATTAACACAGCAATTTATATTGTACACACAACAGTGCATCCAATACAGGAACACTCGTGAATAAATCAGCAATAATAATTTTGAAATTAATTATAATATTTCGATAGAAATAATGTTAATTAAATTAGCATTTTAGCAAAAAAATCAGGAAAATGTAAAAGCGTATGTGCGTTATTGATCGTTAAAAGTTTGAAACCCAATTCCCATGCGATGGAAGTTCGAATAAAAATTACAATTTTTAAGATGTTTTGTAAAAAATGTAGAAAATGAAATCCAATATCTTCTAAAATGCTTTACTTCTAGGAAAGTAATTTTCCAGGCTGAAGAAAATGAGGGAAAAGTTACTTCTAGTAGAAACTATTAAGAGCAAAAGTTACGAGGAAATTTTACTTTCCTCTAACTTTAATGACCTCTTTACCTTATTTGCATACATATTTCACTAAATTTCATCTACAGTTTAATCAAATCAAATATTTTAGGATATTATAATTAGGAAAATCATAATTATGTGAACTATTTGAAACGCTTGCTTGTGCTTAATTGAAATTTAATTTGTCATAGGTATTAATTTATAGAATAAATTGTGGTTAATAAAATTACCAAGGAAGCTACGCTTTATGCACTTTCTATATAATTTATTTATAATACCGAAACTTAACGTAATAAATTAATTTAAATGCTATATATTGATTATTATGGTAATTACATACAAATCGGTACCAAATATTAGTAACAGCAGTAAAAAAATATTACTTTGGTTTAATTTAATAAGATCAATATTTGTTGTATCGAGTAGTACCGTTTAACTATCAGAATCGCATCGTCAAATCTAACCTGCAAAATACGTTTACATAAATTTAAAAAAATTAATAACTTAGTTTCGTATAACTTACAAGTCAAAGATGATTCATAAATGAAAAAAAATATATAATCACAAATATCTGGATCTGGAACTATAGATCTGACGATGCTGTTTGGATAGCGAAACCGGTTACAATTTTTAAATTTATGATTACCTAGTTTAGTTGAATATGGAACAAGGGTGCAGGATATTTTATTTAAGTGAAGATTTATTTTGTTTAATCCGAATTCAATATTTCAATGAATACAGTGCTTTTCTAATTACAGCTTTAATAGTTTGATAATTAATTATAAGTTTAATTGTAATTGTTAAGTAGCATTAACAAAGAAACCATTATTCTTCGAATAAAAGGTGTTTGTTATAAATAGAATATTCTGAAACCTTACCTCGGAGATATTTTTCAGGAAAGTTTCTTTTTAACTTAAAACTTATTGATTTGGTTGTTTAGATTGGCAACTTATTTTCTTTACCTCAGATTAATTTTGTACTTCAATTTAACAACTTTTAAAGTACTCGACGCCTTATCCGAGGCATCAGCAATAAGCGAATGAATTAAATTTTACTAACACAATAGCCCGAGTTCCAAACAATCACAATACGGACTCTTCTTTACTTTAAATTGCAATCAATTTTGATTTGCGCACACTAAAATGTGAACATCTGTAGAACTAATTTATTATGTTGACGCAACCCCTTAACTATTATTGAGATTTACATATGTCACTCAAACTTTCGTCATGCATGATGACACTTTTATTGAAAAATTGGTGCTTTATTTTTTAGTATTTTTTCGCCAATGTTATAAACTACGCCGACAGATGCGCCAAGTTTATAAAAATTTTGATCTGGCACGGTTCTATTGACATGTCCGTTGAAATTTGATTCTGTAGGTGTAACGTTGTAAACTCGTAAAATAAATCTGATATTTTTAAAAATTCTACTTTACCATTAATGAGAAGTTTAGTGCAGGAGTTTTTCAATATGTAAATTTTATCTTGCAGATCACAATGATATATCCCCCTTATGCCACTGGGCGCCTAATTAACCTTGATATTTCAAAATTCCAGTGTAATAATAACCAAGTTTACGTAACTTTACCTAAATTGATTATATTTTAATAATAATTAATAAGAAAATAAAATTATCTAACTTTCGCTTTCCAATTGCTTTTTATGGTAGTAAATTATCTTCCATATAAATTAAAATTTATACAATGCAGTGGGTGTTTTAAAGATTCGGCAATAGTTTCATCGACATTTAAATTTGATAGTACAATATTATTAGGAAGTAATTTATAGTTTTCGTCTATGCTCCATTTATTTAGTATTCTTTATTGCTCTTATCTTACAAGAGTTTTGCATAAAACACCCATGCTTAATTAACACATTATAATTAGCATAATAAAACATTTTACTACTAGAAAAGCAATTTCAAGCATATTTCAAATATTTCAGATAAAAAATTCTAATTTACCTTGTAAAGAATTCACACTATACCGTTTTAAACTGTGTGAACCATACGAATCGATAAATGATAAATTTTAATTATCCTCCTCCTATTTCCTCTAACCTTACACTTACGTTACAATTTATATTTTAAAAATTTGAAAATAGACTTATTTCGGTTAAGGTACATTAGAAGGTATGCAGTTGATTAAAATGTCTATACGAAATAAAAATAGTTTTTGGTATTAACAAAAAGTAGAACTTAATAAATCGTGAAGCAATAAAGGAGATGCCATAAATCTTCATTTTCTTCTTCCTAACGATCGAAATATGGTCATCAATTTTTAGCGGATATTGGAATTTAATATGCTTACCGTGAACTGGAATGTCTAGCTACAATTGATTATACTCTTAAAACGGCTTAAACACAAAAAACTACTTTTTCAAAGAAAAATCAGTTCTATTTTTTATCTTATAATATGGTATAAAATAACTAACTTTTCTACCCGGCTTCGCCCGATTAAATTGGTTTTCTTTTCACTATCACGCCATCTACCTTAAACATTTAAGAACATATAGAAGAAACGCTGATTGAAGTAAAAAATAATTGAAAAATAATTGCTTTGATCTTGAATATTGCAGCAAATCCTTTTATAAAAATTTTATTTTGCTGGAGTGTCCTATGCAAAAGTTTTTAGGGGAACAAATATACAAAAGCACAAACTTTGAGAATAATTAAATTATAGAATACAAATGCAAATCTAAGGAAAATGTCGCAGAGCATTTGCTTATGGTGTTCATAAAATGAAATTGCTGGTTATGGCTCTTTCTTATGAGGATTTGTTGTAATCTTTTAAGAAATAACTTCTCTAAAATTTTGCTCTAAATATGCAGAGGATTATTGACTTTTATGATTTTGAAAAAAGAATTATTATACCTACACCTTGTGTTCTCTTCCATTGTTTTGGAAAGCATCCTAATCTAATTGCATTAACGATTTTGACAATCCTCATTTGATTCTTACAGAATTTTATAAATAAGCATATAAATTTCTTAACTGATCATTTTTCTTATTATTTTTTCTTTTAACTTAAATTGAATGTTCTGATTGGCAGATCTATTTGATGGGGTGCTTTTAGATAGTGGTTTACTTTCTTGTTTTGTGATACATCTAGGGTGAACCGCGAAGGGTTAGAATAAATTTTTGATCAATGGTGTGCAAATATTGTAGTTTTCTTTTATCATTTCTTGTTTCTTTTCCGTTAACATCTTTAACTAGCAGGTTTGGTTGCTTGACAAATTTTATTGCCTTTATTTAAAAACTTTTATTCCTCTGCTCTCCCTATGGCAATGTTTCAATGATAAGCGAGAGTCGTGAGTTCTGTCCGGATGTCATCCAAGATAAGATTAATAAAAATACAAACGATAAATTATTGTACCATTTTATTCTCATTAAATTAAAATAAAATATAAAACTCCAGTTTGCAACACTTGCGGCGTACACTTAAATAAGATAGTACGTATATTATTCAGGAATGGTCACATCTCTAATTTCCAAGAGGGAAGCATTACTGAAGAATACCAATATATTTTAAAATACAATAATCATGTACATATGTTTTTAGTCGTTTTCTAATATTTTCTGGCAAGCAATAGCGTCCGCAGGGTATGAAAAACCCCTAGCATTGGTGGCCGAGTAATCTTCTGTTCCTGTGCGTGAAAAATTAGCAAAATGTGATCCTTAGACCCTCTGGATTTACATCTACGTTTTGTGTTTAGCTGAATTGAAGCTCAACGAATTTTTACAACTAATTTTAAAAGTTATAAGTAATATAACAAATGTGTCTTGGTGTAGGTACCTAATTTGTTATCAAAATTTCTAAAACTTGTTGCACCAAGTTCATTTAAACTTTACTTATGCTTTTATTGTTAAACTTTAGAACTTTAGATCAATTTTTCAATACAATTTTTTTAGAGAAAGAACTCTTTCTATATTATTTTATTTGTTCTAAAATTTTGGAAAAAGTTGATATATCCTAACTTATTTTCCGTTTATAATCGATTGTTTTTCTTTCCAAGATTTTTCACCTGAATCAACTAGGAGTAACAATTTTTAACGTATGGTTAGTTAAGGCGTTAATCGCAACGCTAATGATGACATACTATAATCTTGACTCTCCTTGGATAAATGGGGCGCACCCCTGATCTACCTAAACAAGAAAATCTGGCTAGCGAATTATTGCCATTGGTTTCCTGAATTGGATTATTAAAGTAAAAAATACTTTATACGTTAAATACGCCCTGTAGATATGACATTTTCAATAATTTTCAAAATAAGCAATGACTAACAAGCATTTACCGATAATTTAATCTGACATTTTAAATAATTGAGTAAACTTCGAGATAATTTTTCCGTTAACAATCACTGAACACTGACGTTGATTTCAAATTTGGTTAATACTGCGAAATTGTTATCATTACACAAATTTGATTTCTCAAATACGACATCGTTGATTATATTGTTAATAGTTCAGAGAACAAAGTGATTTGATCTGAATTAATTATTATTAAAGGCTAGACATTTTCACCATAAGTAAAATTAGTAAAAGTAAAAATATAAATAAAAGTGTCAGAAGATTGGTCTTATATAACGTCCAAGAATACAAGTTGACCAATTTACAATCCAATTTACTAAAAGTGTCGCATAGACTTCTAGTAACGTAAATTAAAAAGAGTATTAAATGAATTACTTTTTATTAATATTAAATTATATTTATTTTTAATATTTTAATATTTTTTTTAATTTAATATCAGCAGCCGTACTGTCTAAAATGGCTTTCAAAAAATATAAAAGCAAGAAAAATTCTTAATTTTTTAATTGGCGATTTTTAAATACATTTAATTATTTAAAAAACCTCTTGCTCTTATGGGGATCCCTGGACAACGCTATTGGAATACCAAAAACAATGGCAGACAAGCTGAACCTACCCTTGTCCTTCTTTTACTCTTATTTTGGGGTTGTTTTTTATGAAGATTTTTGAAAGTACATAGTTTACACAATTTCACATCAATCAGTACCATTTTGATATATTTTATTTCAGGGGTATACAAAATATATCATTGGTGTAAAATAATAAAATTTAGAATTATATCTTCAAATGGCTATAACACTAAATCTATTAATTTTTACTATAAATAGTTGAATGATTTTTGTTAAATCGCAAAATTATCTAAAAACTATTTTATAACTTTTTATTACAGCTATTTTCCGAATTGTTAATTAAAGTAAAAAGCGGTTTAAAAAATCCAAATTTAATGTTTTTAATTTTAATAATTTAAACAAAAATTGCATTAATATAAATATTTTATTAAATTACCAAATTTTAAATTTTAATTGAAGGTTTAATTTGTTTCATAATTTTTTTAAATATTATTTATAAGTAGAAACAAACTTTAGAGTGAACAAAAAACAAAAGTAATTTATATATTTATTTTCCTAGCTTTTTCTTTAACAAATTGTTTAATATAATATCATTCGTATTTAAGTTGTTAAATATAAGTCATTCTCTTTTTTAAGACTAAAAAAGATCAAAATAAAAATTGCCGCCTCAAAAATAAGGCTTGCGTCCCGGTGCAATAGCCTATTTAGCTCTGTGGTTAAGGTGGCTCTGATCAAAAGTATTGGCTTTTTTGTGTAAATGTATTTGTGCTGTTTTAAAGAACGTGAACTTTTCTACAAACTAGATTCTAACACTTGCCTGTCTAAAATCAACGGTTTTTGAGTTATGAATTAAATTAAATTCAAAAATGTTGTTTTGTTGAAAATACTGTATCTATTCATACAGGGTGTTTCATGCTACACTTTATATAACTTAGGTGCTGATAGATAACACTTTTCTACGAAACATTTTTAACAAAATTTTTTTTCTAAATTCAAGCCTTGAAAGTTAAGCCTCTTTATAGCATTTTTTTACATTTCCACCTACCTATAGCCCAGAAAATATTGATTTTTGGGTAAAAATAGATTAGTGCTTTTTTAAAGAGCGTGAAATAATCTACAAACTAGATTTAAACCTTTTATTGTCTAAAATTAACGGCTTTCAATTTATAAATTAAAGTAAAAAAATGTTGAAAACTTCGAGATTTTTATATTTTGGGTTTTTTCAAAACTTTGTAATCTTTTAATGAAACATTTTATATTACAAAAATTCTGACGACCCATTTCAAATAGAAAATTTAACGGACTACAACTTCTGTCCAATAAAAGTTTTTGAAAAATCAATCCCTTTTACAGAAAATTAGGAAATAGTAAACAAAACAGCTACAAAACAAAAAATTAAGTTAATTAATTTTATTGAAAAATTATTTTATTAATTAATACCTTTTTTAAAACAATCACAATCAAGGTAGTCATTTTGAAGATTTACTTAAATTTTGTAAATTTAACTTTTTGTTTTGTAACTGTCTTGTTTATTATTTTCTGATTTTCTGTGAAATGGATTGATTTAACAAAAATTTTTACTAGGCAAAAGTTGTAGTCCGTTAAATTTCCTATCCGGAATGGGACGTCAGAATTTTTGTATAATGTTTCGTTTAAAAGATACAGGATTTTGAAAAAGAAACAAAATAAAAAAAGCTCTATTTTTTCCACATTTTTTTACCTACTTTTATTCATAACTCGAAAGTCGTTGATTTTAAGCAAAAAATTGTTCAATCTAGTTTGTAGATTACTTCACGCTCTTTAAAAAAGCACTAATCCATTTTTACTAAAAAATTAATATTTTCCGGACGATAGCCACGTGAAAGTGGAAATTAAAAAAAAAATGCTTTAAAGGGGCCTAGCTCTTTTTTATTTGTGTTTTCTTTTGAAGAAGGGCGCGTTATAATTTTAGTAGCCCATGGTCGTCGTATATCTTAAGACGGCCCTGCTTTAGATGCTATGATCAGCCGAAAGAAGAAACGAAAACATTTCTTAATTAAAATTTTGATGTCTATATTTTTTTTCCATAAAGTTATACAACAGAGTCTTTAGGACAAATTTCTTCATAGGGTTTTCTATGTATGGTAAAAATTCCTTGCCTCTAATAATTAGTTAAAAATTAATAGAACGTAGAATTTTTCATCATTTATCTACAATAAATTGAATAAAATGCATTTTTTTTCACTTTGTTTCTTGTACTAATATAATTAATTTCCAAAAAATTATATCTTACATCATACCTACCAAAGAGGTGACTCCTGTAAGTTTCAAAAACAGTTAAAAAAATCTTTTCAATCGGTGTAGTGATCGCTTAATTCAATAATGCCAAACCCAAATTCGGTTACTTAATAAAACATCAAGTAATCATAAAAATTTTATAATAATAAATATAATACAATAACAACAATCAAACTAAAAATATTCGTTCGTTCAATCTCTGTCAGAAGATAAATAGAATTGCATTATCGATAGTAATAAAAGAATTGAGGGGAAGTTTTATACAATTGCTCGTATTATGAAGGGAGGTGGATATGATTGAAGCAATCCGATCGTACCTTCTGAAAATTAAAACAAAACCCTGTAATATTTCAAAATTACTTTTCTATTTTTTAGTTCCATCCATTGCATTTATTCAAGTCAAAACGTTCAGCCTTTTGGTTAGTTACAATGTAATTTTCTAAAGGTTTAATTTAACCTTCTTTGACGTTGCACCCCTAAATGAAGTCAGCACCCCAGGCCATACCTATTCAATCACTTTGACCGATTTGTCAGTTCTACAGTCGCGTGTCGTTTTCACGGGTAGGTAAACAGGATTATTGATGATGGCAAGATAACAAAAAATTTTAAATTTAGTTTTGGGAAAAAATTATTGTCAGGCAAAATCGTCAAGTTACTTTATAACGGCGCACGTAAAATCTGTTATGCTTTCATTGCTTCCAATAAATTTGCACGACCCTCGTATTCCGTCATTTCAAGTGCAAATTCCACATTAAACATTGCTTTTAGTATACATTAATGTTTCTGTTAGTTTATGTCTTATGAAGTTCTCTAGCATTACACAGTAAATTTACATTTACTGCAGAAAGGAGCAGGTCGTGTCTCTTATTATGCATGAGTGCCAAGGCAGTGGTTGTGTGTAAATATAAATTTAAAAACGGCTACGAATCGAGCTCTGGCATTAAAATTAAAGTTTTATAATTTTATATTTCAGATATACAATTTCAAGTTTAATTAAATCTGCTATACAACGCACTTTGTTTATAATTATTTTTATAATGAGATACCCCACAATGGGAAATGACTCTGATTAAAAGACACACATGAATGTAAAGGGTGTTTTCTTTGACGTAACAAGAAGTCAAATTGTAGACTTAAATACCCAATTTCAGTTTCCGTTGAGGAAGTTTGTTAATTTCCTTATGCTTCTGTGACTTCCGAAATGTGCCGGATGGTTGTATGGCTTTTTAATCCTCCGCTACGCTCTACATTGAAGTTTGGAAATATAGTTTATTTATTTAGATACGCGCCATAAATTGTTATTTTACAAGAAAACAATTATATGATAAAGTTTTAGCAGATGGCCGCGCTAATTTCAAGCTTGTTAATTTTTTAACCACTCCTGTCTTGTAAAAAACGTAATATCGGATACATCACTTTAGTAGTTTACATAAATCGTTAATTAGATAATTTAATAATAATTGATTATAATCTGATAGAAAAATGCTGTTCAACCGAACACTTTAACTAATGGCTTTGCTAAGTCAACACTTCCAAAATTTGGGTTATACAAACTGATAACATATTGTGTTTTTTATACGAGGAACTTTCAAAAAATTACAACCGCACCCACAACTAGTAATGCAAACTTTTAACTGTTCCAATTTTCTATTCTCACGATAAAAAATCTCAAAGTGCAATATGTCGTTTGATATTATTTCCGCCTTCCACTTTTCTACACTTCCGGCGAAAAACTAACGCTAATTTATTCTAAAGTTCAATAAGAGAGTAAATGGAAATCTAACGACATATTAATTTTTTATCAATTATTGCAACGGTTCTTAACACGGTTGCGTAATTCGATAAATTAAATTTATAAAAAAGTAATGATAGCCTGAACATTCAAGATGTTCGTTACAAAATTGCTCAATGAACTTCCTTTTCATTCATTCGTATATGGATTAATAGTGCTACATTATGCACCGCACCATCTTAAAAAACTGGCTCCTGGTTACCTGAATATCCACTTGCACAAGAAAGGAACAGTAGGACACCTGAACGCCAGTACCAACGCTTGAATAAACATGGAATTGAAGCTGACATTGAAAATTTTGCGTACAACCCAATCCGTTCTATTTTTAAACTTTTTAACACAAATCTGTCGTAAAATTTTGAGCAACTCTGAAATATGATACAATTTTGTCGCCATGTGTTCTTGTCAAGGGTGGAAAACATTTCCCGTGTTAATTTTATCAAGGGCGTGATAAATGATAAAATTAGCAAAATTCTTTTGAAGCTGAAATTCGTTGGAATGGTAAAATTTCATTAACATATTTTTTAAAAGGTGGGTTTATTTTACCTTATTATCTGCGTGTTCCGTATTTTTATATACTGAGTGTCATAAAATCAAACAAAAGAGTCGTTCGGCATGAGCTTATTGAGAGACAAAAAATGCGACGCGCTTGGAAGAGTCTCAACGCCTATAAACAACGAGGCAACAATGGCATTTTGCAAACGTCGACAATAAAATACCCCCGCAATCATTGTCACTACCCTAAGTGAAAAAATGGGGTTGCAAATATATAAAACTCGCTCCAAATCGAGCCGATAATAAGACACGCCAATATCCTTCACGTCGCACAATTTGATAACAATGTCGTTCCGTTTTCACTAAAGCGATAATACATATTATTGATGAAAATTTATATTGAAACACCCCAGAGAGCTCATGTGGTGAACACTTAATAACGACATATGCGATATTTTTAGGTTATCCACAGGGTGTAGAGGACTAAGTGGCTGGGTCATGGATGGCTCCGTTTTGCGATTACACGAGAATTAACCATCAGAACAATTTTTATTTTATCGTCTTTTTGAAGTTCTCTCCAAGACGTAAACCGATTTAAAGTTTTTTCGCGCCGAACTCAACAATTATGGTAATGGATTTGGGAGAGATAAATTTCTCTTAAGATTGCTCCATATTTTATCAAACTTTCCTCCAAGCTTCCCATTTCTCAAAATCTTGTTGACCACTAACTCGAACTTTTCGACACGCCTAGGGATATGCGGTTTCACTATTTGCAAAACTATTAACTGCGATGTAATAAAGGACTTACTTTGCTTTACTCCTGAAGGAAAGTACCTAACTACGGTATAAAGTTCGCAAAATAAATTATTTTATTTTATTCCCTAATGATTTATTTCCGCATGTATTTATTTGAATGGGCTTAGTAAGGGTTAACTTCCATCCCTCTTCGGTTGATTTATAAACGTAAGCATTTGAGGCCTGTAGTGTTGCACTCGTTTTATGAAGTGGTTTTTTTGCACTACACCTTTCGTACGTGGACGAGTAGAAATTCTGAAATTTTTTGCTGCCTCTTTTATATTTATGAAACTGAAAATTCTTCAGTGGAGAATTAAAGTTTTAAAACATGAAGTAATGGGACGCGCATCCGCCAGAAACGTGACTTATATCTGTTTTTGAGAATCAATTTTTTATTTATCTTTCCCACATCTGCCTTTTATAATTTTTGAGTTTGCGTATTTTTAAGCCTTCTCTCTCGCTGGAGGTTAATTTAAAATTTACATCATAAAGATGCTTTTGCTTGGGTTTTAACGCGCTCATGTAAGCTTTAATATTATTGCTTTTATGAAGAGAATTTATACAAAGAAGAAAGCTCGAGATAAGAACGATTATGTGTATGTGTATAATCTCCTAAAAATTATTCAATAGAATTCCGAGCTTTAAATTATCGTCGAATATAAAGTTATTAAAGTTTAAACTTCAAGAATCTCTTAAAATTTACGACTTGACTGGCAAATATAAATTTCATCATAAGTTGTTTACATAACTTTTTTAATGGTGAAAAAGTTTTGGAAAATTATAAAATTAATTTGCTATTATAATGGTTCTTTAAAAGTAACTTACGCCTGGTTATGCTTTAATTTTTACTGAAAACAAAATATTTTCTTATTGGATGCTCCAGGTATCGACTTCACCACTTTAATGAATCAAAAAAAATTAAATTAAATCCAATATTAATAACGCTTTAGCAAGCAATTTGGGAATTTGGTTTTTTAAAATATGCCAATCCATCATCAGTTCAAATTAAATTAAGAGACATTTATCGTTGATGGCTCATCAAGATTTCACGTAAATACGTTATGGGGTTTTGCAAACCCTCTCCCTTTTATTTAATTAAATTTTGTGATGACACTGATATGGTAATTAAATGGTTATAATTTTATAGAAAAATAGAGGAAATGGTTTCACAACCAGATGTCTAGGCACTAATTTTCACTGCTTGGCAACACTAAATCAAACTAGAAAATCTATAAAACAGAATGCAATGTTTTCACAAAAACCAAGTGTATTGTATGCAATCCATAACAGTTAAATTCACCCCCATTTTTTTTATATAACGAGAAACCGGTAACGTAAAATATATGGGTAATTTCAATTCACACAGATGATAAAAAATCGAAGTTAAAGCAAATATTTATATTTTTTAAAGTGTTTTTATGTGGACTGCAGAGCCTAAGTTTAAAAAGCACTTCAACTAGTTTCTTCTAGATCAATGCTTCTCAAACTTTAAACTAAACAATAAAGCTTCTTCTAGGGTAAAGGTTCTTCTAGGTTAGTGCTCACAGAAGCAATAGACACCTTATTGAGCGAAAAATAATGATTTCCAAGAAATTTCAAGAAACTACAAAGAATTCCGATGATTTTCAAGAGAATTACAAACAATTATATTCACAACTCAAGTAAAAGTAAAACTGTTTTAGCACTTACCCCTACCAGTTGTTTTGTAATATTAAACGACATTTTTTTCCTAAAACCAAAAATTAATTAAATAAATCTTAACTACCTATAGTTCACTAAACTAATGAAGATGAAGATGTAAATTCAATGAAATAAAAACAAACACACACAGACCTCTTACTAAAGCGGAGAAACCACTTATCAAAACTAATTACAAGACGATACAAAACACTTTCGAAGAATTATTATCGGAGACGAAATCTTCAATTGAACACCTGCAATAAAGCAGCCGCAGAGACATTGGACTAACCTCGATCCATAAAATTTGCACTCAGGTAGCCAATTGTGTGTTATCGGAGCAACCGCCTTCAAAAACAGCTGGTCACACTCAATAGGGATACCTGCTTAAACGGTAATTATCACCTTGGAAACAGCAGTAAACATATAATTAAAAAATACACAAAGATATACAAAGTTCTTTAAAAGTAGCTGTCTTTCGGACCGCTACAATATGGGCTACTACGGTGCTGTTTCTTTTTTTATCACTCTTCGCATGGGAATATCGTGCAAATGAGAAGGTTATCCAGAAAAATTCGTAAAAAAACTAAAATTTTAAAACGTAGTTCCGAACAGTATTGACTAAAATATAAAAGTAAATAATAAACTCACAGCCGTAAAATTTATCTAATTTCAATCTTTAACCTTAAATTTTTATTTACTTCCGGTTGATGATTTAAAATTTGTTGACAATAAAGACATTAGTTTCACCCGATAGCATTGTCATCGATGTCGCCTTTTGATCAGATAAGAAAATTATCGTTAATTTACATGGGCACGATTTACTTTTACGATTCCATTAGTTGTTGGCAAAGATTATCACTTTGTTTAATTTTCCAAACTAAACTTTTGGTCCTAAAGTGTTAGAACTTGCAATTTGATGGATCAAGTTTTCGCTCCACGCATTTGAGATAACACTGGCGTCAGGACGATTAAATTTGAGTGATGGTTGCCAGAGTTGTACTTTGAACTAAATTCCTCAAATAAATATGTTAATATTTGATCGATTATTTAGTAGTAATATGACGACTTTTATGAGAAATGAACAATTTTATCAGATCTTGTGAATCATGGAGCGTAAGTAAATACAGTTATTATGTTGGGATACATGGAGCGTTGATTAAGCCCTATCTGTATCATCAGTCGGACTTCTCAGTAAGGATTTAATTAATTTTATATTGGTTTTTCTAGCTCTTTAACATTTAATTGCTTACTTAATGTTTTTTTTTTTTTGATTTCTTACAAATAATGATTTTTTTGTAAATTTGTAAATATATCATTTAGCGTTCGTTTCGTAATTTTTGTAAAACACTCGAAGTATTTGTTAATTAAAATTTGTGCATTAAATTTCACCGGAAACAATTTCAAAATTAATTTTAACTTCATATTTGCGTTTCCATTGCAAATGATAGTTTTTTTGTGTTGTTGATTGTGATTTATTCGGTGATACTTGATTGCGGATTGTTGGAGAGAGTGAAATGGGTTTTATTAAAAAAGGAGAGAGTATGGAGGGGAACCGCTGCTGCAACTAGGTGGAAGACCCTTCGTGGATATTTCATACCAGAAACAAGCTTTCGGTATACTTCAGCAGCATAGCATATATAGGTGTAGTATAGTGAATCCGTTCATGTTGATAGGATGTTTAGTGAATGGACGTTTTACTTAATTTTGCACGTGCATTTTGCCGAACGTTATGACAACTTATAAACGAAAGGGCAAGCACGTGCTGGTTTATTTACGTCTTGGTACGTCGGTTATCTCAACTGATTCTTCATTGATTTCAACGGTACCCTAAAAATCGACCCATCTTTCGAGTGTGATTTATTCCGTCAAACGAGTTCGACATGTTCATAACATTTGTGCAATAATAAACATTTTCTGTGTGCTATTTGGTATTGTTTTCCGAATTAATTAAAAGCGAAATTGTGTTGCAATTCATTTTGAAAACGAGGTTGCGGTCTTTCATAAATTCAGCATATAAAATCATGAACGTTTATGGTAAAGACGTGTTTGCTTGCAGTAACATTTAGTGACCAAGAAAATGATTTAAATTAAATTGTTGTTTATTTAGTGTCGCTCGAAAAACTATTTACGCCAAAAGGATACAAAATGAAATACTTCATCAGTGCAGGACATCGCGAGTCCTATTCCTTAATTGCAAGAAAACGTTACGTGAAAAAACTGTTGTAAGTTGAATAATTTTTTAAACATTAGAAAGCAAAATTTATTCTTGTATAATGTAATACTTTGAAGCCTACGTATTTTTCGTAACTTATAATTTTCTTATTAGTATTATTTTCGTTACTCCCAATTATTTCCTTCAAAATTGATCCTTCAGGCTAAATTTCACTTTCAGTGACTTTAAGTCCTTAAACGTAATTTGCAAGTCAAAACGATTGTTGCGATTATTGTCTCTTGCGTACGATACAGGGTGATCTCAAAATTCCGCACGAATATATTTTTTTATTTTGATATTTTGATCCAAAGCTTGAGGTGTAGTATTAAGGAAAACAGAGTTTAGTAAGTGCATCGGGGCACGTAAAAAAGCATTAAATTCTGGCCAAGTTTCTTTAGCCGCGGAATATCTGAATGAATTTGAATAAATTTAAATTTATAGGATTGCTTAAACTGTCAGAGAATTTTTATTGTCTTTGTTTTTACGGTCATCTGCTTTATATTGTTAATTTTTTGGCAGTGTAATTTTTTTTTAAATACATTGCGACAATGTAATTTACCGAACCGAAACGACATTTTTGGTAATATACGACTATAAATCAATTTTTTTAAATTTATGGCACGCTTTTTCCGGTGGAATAAAAACGTATTTTTATATACAATTTCAGTTATAATACGATTTTAAATTTCTAAAGAGTTAATTTTATTGAGAAACGCAGAATAAATATGAAAGTACCATTATAACAATTGATCCAATCGGATTAGAACTGATTCGTTTGAACAAAAGCAATGAAATTTCACACTTCTGCACTTTGCAAAAAATTTCAATCTTTTATTTCTTGTTCATATTATTTGAAATTAGTCTTCTCGTTTTCATTATGATAAAAGGATCTTTTGAAGCGTTGTAATTCGGCTTTGGTGTTGAAGGGTACAATATAAAGCTAATTACAGCCTCTCACACTTCAATACATACAACTGGTTTCAAAATAAATAGATACGATTATATAGAAGTAGCATTAATTCGATATTTTTTCATCTGCCCTATTTTTTGAATCGTCCTTGTATCTTGGAGGCCTTCGTTTCTCACACCACAATAATTTTCGCCCCGAAGCCAAGGTTTATTTATGTATGCACACAAAAACACGAAAATTTTCCATTTTGAAAAATCTCTTGTTACTAAACAGCTTTATCGGATAAATCTTCCTTATTCGTGTGTTCTTCTCTAATTTCCGCATACGCTATTTACTTTCTAACTGTTAACTTTAAGGCGTAGAGTAAATTTTATATAAGAAAGTAATAAAGAAGAAAGTGATAGGTATACGATTACACGTTCTAATTAAAACATGATGTTTGACAAGGCGTTAAGCTGTATTTATGTAACTTAATTGGTTTTATGCTTAATTACCATCCCGAATGGGTACCAGTTTTGTTATTCTTCCTTTTCTCTCAAGTACAGAATAAATTGACTTGATGTCAACGTTATAAAAACGTTTCGAGCTCTGTATAACATCAGCATACCCGTCTGTAAAAATGTATAAGATGATTGCTAAACGCTTACAGTTTAATGTTTACCTTCTCTTAAAAATTTATCGCTATCATTAAATCAATTTGGAAGATATTTCATCTTTTTGCTTGACTTTTAAAAGTGGAACGAGTATAATACAAAAGACAATAAATAAAACGAATATGACAACGTTACAGTAAAATAAACTATAAAAATATATTACGTTCGCAAATATTTTACCATATAAATTCTGAACCTAATGTAAATTGTACAAATATCTCCTTCGGGAAGCGTTCGAAATGGGTAAGAAAATTTAGCAACCCATTTATTTATATGTGGGAGAGCAAGAATTCATTCAAATGGCTACTTTTTCCTTCTTGTTCCATAACTCATTTATTTTCTGCGTGGGTCATCGGTTTTTATCTCGACGAATCGTTCTTCCTTATTTACCTATATAAACTTTTCTGTGATGTAATTAAACGTTTTATAATTTAATTGGATAAACTTTTCCGACGGGTTTTCTTTCTAAAAGTGTTATTTTACAAAAGCTAAAAAGATTTAAATAAATTAAAAATACTTTTGTAGTCTCGTGTTCTTTCATTTAAATGGATTCAATTAAAACGCAGTATTTTCCGTCCATTTGATATTTTAATGATATACTTACCGTCTTTAATGAGTTTAACAAATTATAACTGAAAATCATCTTCAGTCTTCACGGTGCTTATTTCGATAGGCAATGTTTCAAAATAATTATATATTTATGAACGCCAGCATTAAGAGCCGCGAAGGCCTGCATAACTTCATTGACTATCATTTTCTATTAGACACGTTTAACAACCGAGAATCATTGGGACGATCCAAAATTAACAGATGGAGCGGAATTCGGTTTGTTTTTACAGTATTTCGAATAAAGCATTTTAATGGTTTTTCGCCCATGCAAATAAATTAAGGTGAGTCACTTCGTCGCCACGTCCCAACTTGAATAGTCTGATCTGCTTGCCCATTAAATTAGTAAAAAGAGTACTTATCAGTAGAAATCCAAGAGGAAAAATGTCAAAATAGTAATATTTCAGAATAGAAATTAATATTCCAACCAAAAACTAAAATTTGCTGAAAGCTGAATCGGTAACAATGTAACTTTTGTAACATTTGTTAACAATGTAAAATGTCTGCCCCCAGACTACACAAGACCGGGAAAAACAAGAGTTTTATAAAGTTGAGTCACGCAGATCTTTCAAAATCTCATTTCTAAGACCAAATAGATCTCGCTCATTTATTCCCTGTAAGCCAAAACACACAAACTTGTATTGTGAAAAAAAATTCGCGCTTATTAGGTGTGTATTTAAATCATGCAATTTTAATCCATAATCAAATCATTGCAATTACTAGAGGGAATTCCATACTTCCAAGCCATACCCACCAGACCCTCCAGTGTGAACTGTCACAACCTATAAATTTAATTTGTTTTGAAAGAGTTAAGGTTCTTAAAAATCAATCACGTAAAACGCCGTCTACCTCAGTACTCCAGTAATTACTATATAATAAAACCTAGTATTTAATATTAATTGAAATAATTTTATAAGCCGACCCTGGGCTATGCAAATTTATAAAAAAATATTCTTGTTAGTTAGGAAATGAGTATAAAATTTAATTTTAACTTTAAATTTTGCTTTTGAAAAGCAACAAAAAAATCTTCTTAAAGTAAAAATATATTTTTAAAGATGTAGTGGCAGTAAAATCCTAGAATGTTTTACTAAAAGAAAAGTTGAAAAAATAAAAACTTAATCAAAAGATTAACAATAAGGTGAAAGGAAAAATTTTATTAAAAAAGTGGTAATTTAGTAATATCAAAATAATTAACTAAAATTTTGTGTTAAAATATAATGTAATAAATAAATTGTGGTAATAAGGCTAGGTTCCAGTTATGATTGCATTGAATTAAATATAAATGTAATTTTAAAACTATCTCGATTAATAAAAGTAACTTCTCTTTAGAGAGAAGTTCATGAGTACACTATAACCCTAACCCAAACATTCATGAGAGCTTAGGGTTAGAATTATACATAGTTTTAGTATCAACCCTGCTTGAACGTTTAGGTCTCTTCAGTAATGTAGCCCAAGTAAAGTAAAGTATTTTTACAAGAAATTTTTTCTTATTTTCTTATTGAAATACATTAGAATCTTTCGAAAAGTTATTGTTTTCTAAGTTTTCATATTTTGGGTCGAAAGTTATCAAACGAAATTACTTTTAGTTTTAAAACAATCTAGAAATACCATATATCATAATTATTACTTAGATAATAATCGAAGCTCATTGATTGGTGCAGATTGGTGACAATAAATAATAATAGATGAGGCGCAGAAGGAAATATTCCGAGTCGCACATTTCGATAATTTAATTGTAATTTGCAATCTTGACGACTTTTACACTTAATCTGTTGAGAATAACTATATGGTGTCGTGGACTTTTTTTACAGGATAGTTAATTTTTGAAATATATTTTCTTGTTCTTTGTGGTTTTTTTATAATATTTAACATAATATCGTAATTATATTATTTGTAATTTATAATGCGGGGGGAGGGGTGTAGGCCACAGCTATATGTTTATGTTTCCATTTTAACTTGTTAATATTTTTCTCTCTTAATACTATCATAGCATGTTTAAAATCGATTATTGTCGGCTTTTGTCTTAGTTGAGCACAAATATTTATGACCACCATCAAACCCTTGGAATATTCCTCGAGTTCTTCTTGATCAATGTCAACCAGAATGTTGTATTATGTAGCAGGCAGCAAGGCAATTCCTCTGTGGTTGTCGCAGTTCATTTTATGCTTTGCGTGATGTATTTAAACGATTTAGAATTTAATTGGATGAACTTTTCTAGCGGATTTTCTTTCATAAAGTGTTGTTTTACAAAAGCAGAAGAGATTTAAATAAATTAAAAATACTTTTTCTAGTATCATGTTCTTTCGTTTAAACGGATTCAATTCCCAGCTATTTGATACTTGAATAATTTGCTCTTTGTCCTTAATGAGTTGAGCGAATTATAACAGAAAATCGCTCTCAGTTTTTGCAGTGGTGAATTACCCAAAGGAGGTAAATGCTTGTTTCTAGAAAAAGTTTTCTAAAATAATTGATGATAGTTCTACTTGGAGCTAAACCGAGGAGTTTAAAAAGTAGTTAGGTAACGAGATGATCGATCAACTTATTTTTGCTGCTGTTACACCTAATAACAATAAAATTTTGCAACTTTCGCTCTATCAATCATATAGAAAAATCGATTGTGGAAGAAACCGTAGCCTCGCGTTTCCAAATTGCAAATGCGATCGTTAATTGGTTTTGTAAATTATGAGCAATTAAGAAAAGGCAAAATCAATAGTAAACAGTAAATTTGAACAAATTAATAAATCACGGCTACCAAAATTGCCCCAAGTGATATCGGTGACCACGTAACAGCTTTCTTTTGAATGTTATTGATGTATGAGTAACCTGCAAATTTGTGCAAGCGCACGTGCAATATTTCAAACAGGTTCTATGGATTACAAACACAAGGTACCTGTGGGAAACACTAAACACTTTTACTTTTAATGCACATATTAGTACAAGTTTTATTGAGGTAGAAAAGAAAAACTTGGTGTTCTTGATCGAAAAACACGATAAAACTTGTGTAAAGTAGCTTACGGTCAAATTTTACCTATTAACAGTTTAAAAATTTATTTTATTATCTAATTAATAATTCTTTATATAATTATTACGAAATTTTGTTTTGTTTATTCATGTTCCAGATCTCTGAATTGTTAATACGTACAATAATTTTCATGGCAATTATGAAATTGTTTATTAATTTCAGTGATTTATATTACTTAACTTCAATTTTTTAAATCTCATTCGGTTACCATAGAAGGAAAATTTAACCGAATTGCGTAATTTACCTTTACAATGCCGACGAGGTTTTAGCAACAATAAATAAATTCACAATACATAATATTTATAATATGTAGCGTAGTTGAAACAAAATTTCGTATGAATTTTAAACAAATTTGTTATCAAAAATGTATATTGGATGCTCGAGTTCTCCATTTGATATATTTCAAGTTTCTTCAGTATTTACTGCTGACATGAAGTAAAACTCACACCTACTAGAATTTTCACATTTTCTTATTTTAATACTCGATTGTCGTACTTCTATTTTATTTCTACTAATTTATATTCAAAGACGAATTTGCAGCTTCTTTATCTATTGAACTTATCACTGTCAATTGGCATTCACATCTGGAATTTGTAACAGGGTTTAACTGTTCAAGTACGACAAAAAAATCGAGAAAAAAATGTATATAATGTTACGATTTTCCACTGGTGTTACCCATAGGGCAGACGAACAAGATTTAGTTTTCCTCAATTTCGTCTAATTAGAGTCTGCAGTTTGCTGGTGGATTCGATCAATAATGTACACATTTGACAGATTTCAAATTGTGTTTTAAAAACTCCTAAATAATGTCCTGTTAAAAATACTTTTAAAAAAAGTACTAGTTAAAAATATCGACACTATTTTAATTTGAATTTTATTGTTTCTTACAAAATTTCACGATTTATGCTGTTCGTTAGTTTTGTTATTTTAAAATATTTCTAGTTGTACCCTGTCACAAAGTAAAACTAATGTCTTTCTCAAGTAATTTGTTAAAATCCGTTCATCGACAATAAAAATCAAGTAGAAAATATATCTAATTAAATATTTAATTTCTTCAGTCTGGAACATTGCATTGGTAGTCCTTGACATTTACTTATTTGCAATAATTAATAAAAAGAGTCTCAATCTCCAGTGAACATAAACCAATTAGATTTGCAAATATATGTACATTATATAGAGAAGTATTGTTAAGAAGGTTATAATTATCTACAAATTAATATAATATGAGATTTCTACAGGAAAACTCTAATGAAAATTTATACAAAATTCAGAATCATTTTGACTTAATTCTGAACAGGCCCGACTGAAAATAATTTAATTATCGGGCAAATTTTTTGAGTGGCTTCAATCTTCTAGAAATATTTTACATCTAATTAGGTAGATACAAAATTAAAAAAATTACTTTTTTTTCACTTTCAACTTAAAAACCGAAACTTTTGATTATGTAAAAGCATTTACTTTACGTTAATGTCGTCGTCTGAGAGGTCGATGTAATTGATGTCTAATAGAATTGAACCCCAGCTCAAAACTCAAATCTCTAGAATAATTCGTTTATAATATTGGAGTTTAAAACCAGTTTTCAAACCATTTTCAAATTATTGAACATTAAAAATAGTAAGTAATTTTACAAAATTTAATTTTTCTAGAAAATGTATGTTATATTTAATTTCAAAATTAAATTTTTAATCGAAGTGTAAAAGCCACAATTGACCTTATATGCATCTTCTCTGCAATATTTCACTAATTTGATTTAAATACGGTCAATTGTCTTTAAAATTCAAATTTTGTGATAGATATTTAATTTTATTTTAAAGTGAATTTAATTGAGAATTACTTACGATGTATTGCACGCGTTTAACAATATTGTAGTTGTTCCACTATGCTTACAAGGAAATAAATTGAAGAAAATGTAATAAAGAATGTGCTTTGAAATCCTGGATAACAATAATCTATTGTTTTCCGTATTCACCGAATTTAGCACCGCATTTTTCATTTAAAAAAATATGAGGCAAGCTGAAGGATTTTCTTCATCCAGAAAATTCAAAAAACTTGCAATTTTAATGCAGTTATACGCGTAGTTTAAACTTCTGGTTTCAACGCAGGACTTTTAAAGCTTAAGAGAATGAATAATTCAGGTTAACACTTTTCCATGTGCAGTCGGGATAAATTTTTAACTTTAATCTATAAATTTTCTGAAAAGCAAACAAAAAAAAGCAAATTTTAAGAAAATAAAGCTTCCCTTTAGTAAAAGCAATGTCGTCAAACGAAGACATAAACCAGAGACAGGTTTATGGTTGAATTTTATTGATTTTGTGAGAACAGCACTTTTCTTAAAAAAAAAAGAGCTGAACTGTTACGAGAGTAAAAATTGAAGCAATTAATTTTTTTCATGACATTTTCCGATAGAACAAAATTTTCAATAAATACGCAAAACATGTTCAAATGTAGTTTATTTGGTAGCAAAATAAACAACATGGTTTTCGTGATAATGGAATTGTCATTGAGCACGCCGACTGGGCTTTATTATTTGTCATAAACGAAAACTTCAGCGGAAAATTTTTTATTTTCAAATAATCTTCCTCATGATGAATATAATAAAGCACAATATTTTATCGCTGGAATAAATTAAACCCTCGTCCAAAGTAACAACATTTACAGGCGGTGGTTAGGTTGTTTAGTTTAATTTGAATTTTAATTACTAGTTGAATTTTGCGACCAGAAATTAAAGTTCAAATTAATTCCGAGCTTTCTTTTCAAAATAAAAGCACACTTTGGTTAACATAGATCAATCAGAAGTGTCCATTGGTAAATTTGTATTTCAGCTGACGCAGTTTTAAATCCAAAAAAACTAAATTAGTTTATATCCAGGACTTTATTTTTCCATCTTTTTTTTTTTAAAGTAACAATTAAATTTAACACCGAAGTTATTTTTTTAAGTTTCGTTTAATTGCCAGAGCTTAGAGGCAGATTTCCACAACTAAGTGGAAACCCTTTGAAATGAAGTAGTTGCTGCAGAATTTATCTTTCTAGCAGTTTGGTGATTTATAAATCTTATCGAATGTTTACTTGTAAGTTTAGCTTAGTTAGTGATGAAGTTGCTTTTAGCACTTTAGTTTTTCAAAAATTCAAGAACCAACAAGAATAACTTGTAAATAAACCTTCGTGCGATGGATTTCAAATATATTAAAATATTAATTAAGTTAAGATCACTAATTTAATATTAAAGCAGCATCGGATTACAGTTATCGATCATTAATAGTAAACTTGCTTCATTAACTGTAATTTTTCCTAAGCCCTGATGATCGCTATTGATTTGCCAATTACAGTAATAACAATTTTTTAACTAATTTAAAATTATAGAATATGTAACAAATATCCGGTACAAGACTGAACTTATTTAATATAATATTCTTTTAAGCCGGAAATGTTTAATTATATCTGTCTAATTGACTAGTATTTACTTAATTGCCAAATTTGTGTAGAAACAAATGTTTTTTTCTCGTCTTCGAAAAAACTGTTTAATTTTATTAAATGTAACTGATGAGAATTAATAAACACGAAACATGCACTTCCACTACTGTTCTTCAACATTTTATATTTTCCTCTGATTTGAAAAAATATTTATTAGTAATATTAGTGAATAATTACTTCTTTATTTACTTATGCAGAGAAAGAAATAAATTACTTTGATACCTTAACAATCGAACGCTCTGCCATAGGGGCGAACTGACAAATAATCGGCGATTATCCAAGAGATAATCGAAGAGTATCAACTTATGGCGTTACTAAATTGGAATGCGTAATAAATTACTTTATTATTATAATTTTTGGTATATATTGGTGCTAAAGCAATTTATTATGCCTTCAAATTGAATAGCGCCACTGTTTGGTATCTTTTGAACTACAGCGGTTTATCCGGTTTAACCAGAATAAGAACAACAGTTCTTGGTTTTTCCTTTAGCTTTGTATATGGTGGCTACGTTGTAAGTATTTTAAGATACCGATGATCGATTATTATAATTTCTCCAGAATGGAGCTATCGATTTAAATTAATATTAGAAAGCATCGGATTACGGTGGTTGTTAATTATTTTCCGCTGGTGTTTATCGATAAAATAGAACGTGTAGTATCTTTCTTATTCAGATCACGAGATTAGCTGCAAATTGGAAATTTTAACAAATTGATGCGGTAGGTCCTACCGTTAGGTTAGCTCAAATTTAGTGCGCCATAATGACGTTTAAGAACGCGGAGCCTGCTATCACTTGCAAAGATTAATCAAAGACTCTAAACAATGCAACTGATTACAGCACAAGTTTACGTACATCCAAATATCACAGGAAATTCAAACTTATACATCGAAGAAAAAATTATCACTAAAGCAAATTCTAACGACGAGATCAATCGAAGAACAAAGGAACTGAAATTTTCTTTTTTAACAAAACAGCTAAATATTATGGATTACCAAGTTGACTATGTAAAATAAACTAAATTCAATTTAAGATAAACCACAATTTCAAGCACAATTTAATTAAAATAATGTTACAAAAAATATGAACAATTTTCTGTTAGTATAGGTTTTATAAAATTTAAACGCTTTGTCATTTACAATTTTAATTAATTCCACCGAAGTTGAAGTAATTCATTAGTTGTTGAAGGAACGATTAATTTAACAATGAAATTTACTTTTAAAACAAACATTAAGTACATAGGGTGATTCTTAAAAAAACTCTTTGCCACAAAATAGCGTGGCCTTAGGGGTTTTATTAAAGCACACTTTGTTTTTCCAAATATCCTTCTCTCATCTTTTTTGATGAGTATAGGCTCATCTTCCTTTATCAAATAATTACCACCATATCTTGAAATCTAGTGATATTGGATTAAGTGAAACTAAATTGATGTGCAATTCGATTGTCTAAGTTGTGCAGCATCACTGTAATACTTCGGTGTCGCTCATCTCCGGCAATAAAGTAAAACAATTGCTTTCACAAAAAAGTGAATTTTTAAGTTTAGGAAAAATATTTTTATATTTAGTACCTACCTACTTTTCTGTAAAAACATTCTTGAAGTTTGGGACTGCGCAAGTGCTCGCTAAGAAAATTATTACCAATTCGGCAGTATGTACCCTACTTAACCGTATCTTACTACAAAAAAATGTTGCACCTTAGAATATGCTGGAATATATTACTAGTTTCACACATTAAAGCATTAGCAGGATTCAATATACAAAATTTTCTGAAATGGAACCAATATTTGAACTGGATCTCGTTAATATATTCGTGCGCGTCATTAATTAGATAATGCACTATTATTGTAATGCAAATGCAAAACGGATAAATATGCCGACATTGTGTAGAAAGCAATTATTAGTTCTCGAAAAAATTGAAAAAGTAATTTTCATAGCAGACATATCGAAGTTTTGAACTTGAGAAGATTACAACAACGTATTTATACACACAGCCATCTGCGAGTGTAACCTTCAAGCTAAAAAGCAAAATTTGTATGCTATCTAAAAAAAATCACCTGCGGAATTTTAACAGTCACTACTGCGGTTTAGTGTGATCACTGATGGTAGAGCTACAGAGTAGATGTACTAGGTTCCAATTACGGACTAACGAAATATTTCTTTTTCTTTAAAAAATCATGCTTTTAAATTAAATTAACATTGAAATAAAAATTTATACTATTAGTAAAAATGCTAATATTTTTGTAATAGTTATAACAATAGACTTGTAGCTCTACAAGGAAAGAAAATTTTGCGAAAAAAGTTGAAAAATCCGTTTGTGAAGTAATCTTGCGATACGGACATTAAACCTCACCTATTCCATGAAAAGGAGAAAATTTGAAAATATTGTGTTAGATCAAAATAACCCAGATGATTTTCTCTACCTTTTGCATGATTCTTTAATTTCTTAAATAAATTCCGACCGGACTATCTGAGGATATTTTACTTTGGTCATTGTTTGGTTTATGATTCACTCATCAAAATCTTCTCATAGGTATCAGGTTTCAAGATCTTCCTATTCATATGCATTAACAACCCTTCCGTTTAGAAAAATGTGGTGTAAAAACAGTTCGTATGAGCATCGCATTACACATTTTAACGACTCACTCCTTTTGTTTTATTAACATAATTTGAATATTACTCTGTTAACAGATGTTACACTTTAATCAACAGATAAATACCATATTGCATCCACACGAACATCCTATGCAAATGTACATTCCGACTACTGGTCCTATCTGAAAAAAATTTAAATTTGTGCAATTGTTTCTACCATATAATTATTATATAAACGATTTCCTATCAAAGGGATTATTTTTTCCTACTAAATTGTATAGAAAATTACACCCCAAACAATATTTAATAATTTAAAAAAACTACCCTTCACACGCGTTTTGTATAGATAACTGATTATCAGTTATAATCTGGCACGAGCTACTCCCCTTTTGAAGGGTTAAAACTAAAACCGGATCAGGGTACGGGCACTACTTATTACATTAATTCCGTTATATCCAGGGTGGTATGTATCTGTTTTAGGTTTCTTTTTACGTGCGACGAAATAGGGTGTACTTGCATACTAATTTCTATAATCATTATATAGGAGGAGCTCTAATAAAATAGTCGTAAGTTAATCCTCGTGTTATAACGAATGTTCTTGCAAGGATAATGCACTTGTGATTAGTTGAGCCCTATTTATTAAAATTTTTTCCAATGATGTTATTTTACATGAAAGACATTTTCGATTTAATTTTTTCCTTAAAATTTGCATCCTTTCAATCTCCAAAAATAAATAAACTTTTAATTAGAGGAGCTTTTAAAAAGTGTCCTATGGGAAGGTCCGTACATAAATTACCCAAGTGATTAATATGCATATGAAAGGTATCTGTGCAAACAAAATTATAATAGCGTAATAATTGCTTTCATTATGACCCTGTTGTTGTTCATTGACAATTTTATTTTTGTCACAATTTTAATTCAAGCGTAGGACGGCTCAATTCACGTTTGTTCTGTTAATATGAAGAGCAATTAAGTGTAGTTGCGGATTTTTGAGAAAACAATGAACTTCCATATAACAGAACCCAATTGCAACATTACATCATTGTCTACTTTGTTTACAAAATAAAATAACTAAAATTTAATGGATGGTATGATGCAAACCAATTTTAAATTACTTGTAAGTTTTGAAATAATTAATTAATTTACTTTGTTTTAAATTAACTCTGACTTAATTTTCCTATTGCGAAGTTCCAAGTACTAAAATGTAATTACAGTAGTTAATCAAATTAAGTTTTCAAAACTAGAAGGTGAAGTAAACATACATAAACGACTGCAAATCTCGCATCCCTGCTGGGCGAAAGAAACGTCAATTATAGAAATTAGTATAATGGCCGTGGCTGTTAAAAATACTGCAACGAGAATTTTTTTATTTTTCAATAATAAATAAGTTTTAAAAGAAAATTACGTTTTCGAATCACAAAGTTAATTGTTAGTTTAGTGTTCCTCAATTTGTAAGATGTGCGGCTCCGTTAAAATACTTTTTGTTTTATTTCCAAAGTTTATATATAAAATAATATAAGAGAATAATGGAACTGTTTCTTTGCTTTTGTTAACTTGATCGAACAATTGAAAAGTTTTTATGACACAGATACAATATTATTTCAAAATTGTTTGACAACAGGATTTTGTCCTAATATAATATAATTAGTATAGGGAATGTTCACAATAATAATATATATTTCCACCAGATTTACACCTAATGACAATAAATTTTCTGATCTAATTACAGGGTTTAAGTTATAGCTAAACAAATTGCTCTCAATATTTTGAAAATAAAAATTTCCAATATCCATCATTGTGTTACGAATTAAATATTTTATCCGCTCCTGTCTGCGTAAGTACCTAAGTATTTTATTCCCATTAATCGTCAGCAAAAGTTTTATGTGGGGCATCTAGAATTTTTTTATTAATATCAACTAGTCTGATTTTAATAGGTATTAATGGCAAACGTATTTTATATTTATATAAAATATTATTTTATATATTTTTATTCGATTTGTTTAATTTGATCTATTTTTCAGGATCGGCTGAAATAGCATATAACTACTAAGATGTGAACTGCTTAATAATCGCGATCTTAGATAATTTATGGATCAATACTATAGTTCTTGTTGTATAATATACTATTATTTGATTGCACAGATTGTGCAGCATAAACTTCCATATAAGCATATAACTTCCCAAATTTTTTTAGGTTGGCAACTTAAATGAACCAATCAGAGGCTGCGTCACTGTAGTGGCGGAACTTAAAAATTTGAGCCAACTGTTACTATCTCGATTACTACGCTAAGCTCAACCGCTCAGCAGCTTTCAATCCTGCAAAACAAGAATTTTTGTTAATATAAGTTTTTGAATCAGATTTTGATTGTCCAAATGACGCCTTTCCTGGAGGCTCGAGCTTAAATCTGTTAATTTTGTTATTCTTAGAATGCTAATATTTTTAAAATCTATTCTATTTGTGGAAGTGGTAAATTTAACATATTTTGTAATAACACATTTTGATCAAAAACGAAAATATTTCATGAAATATTTTTGAGTAACACTACTTATGCTATGTTATTGTTTAAAAAATAACAAAAGTGACAGTATCATAACTAAACTACACTTTGGGGGTGGAAGGGATCTTCAACAAGAACAGATTAAATGTTTTACTTTTTTCTCTGAATACCTTTTTTCTATTTCAGCCTTTCAAAAATTGAAAAACTTAGTTTTTTTTTATTTTTCTAATTTTTACGCCCAATTAAGAGCTTGAATTACATAGTTCTTTTCACTACTCTAGTTATAGTCAAGCAGTGTATCGCGACTGAAAATCAGTGCCCAAAAAGTGGAATTGTCATGAAATTATTTGGAAGTAGGTACACACAATTTTTGGTAGCGACTCATTCCAAGGTTGCAGTAATACCTCAAAGGTACTTCAACAAGCAATTTCCGTACTTGAAGTTCAAATTAATTTTCTCACGAGTTAATATACTTCTGAGACAATGATACATTACAAGGCAGGAATCTGTCGTCGCGTCACAAAGCAGAATACCAATCTGACGGAATAACAATACATATGTATTAGTAACTTACAATTGCCTAGATAATGCAGATCCCTTGCTGACCAACTGGTGGGAAAATAAAATTGAATCTCGAATATGTGTTATTTTCCAAATAAAGACATTCATCTTTGAAAATTTAATTTTTGACAAATTTATCTAGATTCTTTGTTCTTCTTTTTAGGTCTGTATCGAGCTTGTTGAAATATCTACTATACAGACAGAAGGTATCTACAGTTTACTCTAGGTTCCGAACTGCGGAAAGTTAATGCACTTCAATTACAAAATAGATAAAAGACTAACAGATTATGAGTAAGATATTGCCTAAAACAACTTGTGTACTTTGCCAAGCATCGAACTTACAACTGCAGCACAGAAATCCAGCACTTTAACTGGTAGCCTACATCCGTACTTAGAGAGAAATAATAAAGGCATTTAGTATACCTCAAAAGTGTTGTTAGGAACTTGAGACACGAAACCCACGACTCCGACATATAGTCCAACGCTCTAACCGTTATCCTACGACCATGATCTTAAGATCCAAAAGATTATTTATAACACCCGTGTACCATTTCGGAAACAGATTGTACGATCACCCTGAAGGCTTGACTGCTGAGGACAAAGTTAAACCTTGGTTTCCTGAAAAGCGCTACCGTCATATAGCGGTTGTGATATAACGATGGGTGACGCCAGGGAAGGCTTTATTAAACATTGTGATAAAATTATAATTGGGGGTAATATAATCAATATTTATAACAATTTCACAAGTGCGGTAGCAAAAATTAAATTTCGGGAAAAAATATAATAATCTAGATCAGATGATAAAGTTTTTACAAAAAAATACTTGAGGTACTGTGCCGCAGAAGAAAGATGTTAAAAGTTAATTAAAAATAGAAAAAATTAAACTACGATCAATTTGTGTGTCGGAGGACCTCAAGATGTGCTGTGTTTTTGTCAATGAATCGGTTTGCATGTCTTTGACAATTATTTTAAATGGAAAAAATTATATCTTTTTACCATTTCTAAAAGTAAACGTGCAATTTCATGTAGCTATATATTTTCAAATAATTAACTTTTTTTAAGGTTTTTAAACACATCAAATTAACGCTTTATGCCATGTGTTATGCCCCCTAACCTCAATTTTTAAAATGGTCTTTCGTGTTTTTGTCACTTTCGTGTTTACTTATTTACAGGTAAAATTACTTCAACCACTTATTACTACAAGCAGCATACGCGTCAACAAACTCTAGACCTAATAGTTATCACCCCTGAATGCATGACAAGTTCATTATTAAACGTCAATTTACATATGAAATCCGCGAGTAAAAATTGAAAAATTTAAATACGCTTATTTTGCAATATTTCCACATTTCGGTTTTGGCAATATGTATTTGAATCGCCACAATTTGATATGGGTAGTTACTGGGTCAATTGGCATACACCGACGATTTGATTGGATCGATGAAATCACTGTTGATACGCAAACTAGAATAGTTTTACTTAAACGATTATTTAGCCGCTTGCTTGACCAGTCGCCCGAGTAATTCGTCAACTTCCTAACGTCAATTATCGTGAAGGAATAATTATTCTAATTAATGCGAAAAGTAAATAATGTAAATATCGAAGGTTTGATTTCGGGAAACTAAACTAGTGTCGGTCAACAAATGAACCTAATGGCCAAAAAGTTTCTTATCGAATTCCACCAATTAATATAACCATCCCGCGGAAAGTCGGCATCAGCTGAAAGGCGAAATGCATCTGTTGATTCTTTGATGGAATAAGAATAGCCAAGCTGAGAATTGCGTAATGATGCGCGACATCTCGGAAGAAAAAAGTCAAATTTATTATTGCTAATAGTATCTTGTGTTTAGGTCGTAATGACTATACGGTTATTAAATTCGTTTAGTAACCTTAATTAAGTGAACACCGGTGTTCGCAGATGTCTCGTTTTGAAAAACCATTTATGATGACTCACAATTTTATGTTCAATACCCATGAAAAGACATGTTCGTCGAGTACTTATTATGTCGATGGTTATGTAACACAACCGGGTCGATGTTTTACATAAAATTTACATTTCTGATCAGTTGCACTCATGCGAATAATTTCTCTCATCTCTATGAATATGCTTATTTTACAATGGAGAAATTCAAATATCTCACAAATAATCGAATAAGTCAAAATTTGATGTTTTCGAATATAATAAATTACTTGTTTCAGAAGACAGCATTCGAATGGTACAACATGGCATTCTCCAGTTGGTCAAGCACCAATTCCAAATATTCAACGTCCGTCATCTGCTCAATGTCCAGAACGATTAAAAGGAACAACTCATGATTTGTTCGAGCTTTTGGAAAGAGTGCAATGTTCTAGATTAGACGACCAAAGATGTGTATTACCCGCTTACTTTAATCAGGTTAGTTGTAACAGATAAGAAGCACTTAGGTTCATTAATAATTGAACAATGGAGAAACTTAGCAATTATCAACTATAAATAGTCGCTAACGGTAATGTTAGTTAGATCCACGATTTTCTGATTATCAATATTTTATAATATTTCTATGGTATACGAACACCGAGTCAATTTTTATTTTGCGAAATTAACAAGTAGCATTTTCATCCACTTACTTACACGTGTGTAGGATTGGATTCGAAATTAGCATAATTTTCGGCTTGCTTAATAAACCGTAGGCTGTTATATTACAAAGAAAATTAGGTATATTTAAATACATTCACTTTATTTGCATATTTTTAACTTGCTGGGAACCGAAGTTGTTATGGTTAGTGCTAATATTATCAAAAACGATTCAAAAATTTAAATTTTATGTTCCTTCGATCTTGCCATACGCTGCGAAAAAATGTTAAAACAAAAATTTACAGACTTTTCTCGAGCCAAACAAATCAAGTTACACGATTTCTGTCAGTCACTTGGGATTTTTCGAATTTCAAGATTTTCTTACCGCAATTTATTATTAAAAATCTAATTCTGCACTCATTACTCGTTTTTCTAACTCTCCAAAACTAGAAGTGGAAACAACATTGTTGTGGCGAAAAAATTACAGATTAAAGAATTTGATCAGTAATAATACCTAACAAAAAGGAAAGAAAAAAAAGCTTGTTTTTCCATGATAGTCACCTTACACCATAGTTTCAATGCCATCTAACTATGTCTACTGAATTTTTTAATTAAATTTATAATATTATAATTTTACTCTTTTCTTGTTATATTTATTTTAATTCATATAATAACTTGATCTATTTTTGTGGATAATATGACATGAGATATATATCTCGTTGGGTTGCGCGATCAATAATCTAGTTTTTGTCCTTGTTATCCAATATACTATTAATTAAAGTAACTTCTATTATAAAGTCGATAAACTTCTTTTTGTCGACAAAATAAGTATTGAATTTAATTAATATTAATATTTTAGAGCTCCTAGCAACTAAAGTGCTTCAGCACATCGAGCAACTAAAATACTTTAGTGCCTGCTGTCACTTAAATATTGTTTCATTTTTTTATATCGTCGCAAAAAAATCTGTTTTCTTATTGGAAAAGCATTATTTTGTCGGCAAAAAATACGACGAATATAATTATTGAAATATTGTATAATACGAAAAAAATATATAGTATTATTTAGTATGTAGAACAAAGTTTTTATGTGTGCGTTTAGCAGTAAAAAAATTTTAAATTGCCGTTTTTATTTTACTAAAATTGTACAAAACCTAAAACTTAATTTATTTTTTTTGACATAGTATTTATAGGCGACAATAGTATATTATACAGCAATGGACTAAAGTTCCACTTCTTATACCGTAGCAAAAACCTAATTTTGCATATTCTCGAACGAAAAAAATATTAACTTAAACGTGAATTTTTAATCAACTTAATAAAAAGGATTTTAATTGTCGAAATAGCCTATAAAAATATGAAAATCACCACAGTGTCTACTCGTGCACAGTAGGTGAGAAAATGCGGTTTGTGAGTAAATTAAGTTTTAAAGATAATGTTGTCAAGATACAATTGTATTAAATTTATTTTTTTAAGTAAAATGATAATTAACGTTACGATACCGTTGCCATCGCGAAGAAATCTTCAGTAGCGACTCGTGGGTAAAAAGGTTAAGTGTTTGCTTCCTTCGTTCCCGGAATTACCGTTGGAAAATTTCTATATCGTTTAATGCAATGTCACTTACATTGTTTTTCCTTATTGTAGAATTATGTTAATAAAAACTCGTTAATTGCATCACTTACATCTTTTAATTATCAAATCATTTGTATTTAACCACTTTAAGTATGTCCTTATTAATGTCATTATTTACGGCTACATGAAGGTAAAAGTTTTAAGTATTTTATGTAAAAAGTATAATTTTGATGACATCTTCATTGAAAATTTGGTTTTATTCAAGATCAAATTTTATGGTCCGTCAATTACAGTTATTAATGAGTAAAACAAAACGTTTTTCTTTAAATTGAAGGAAAATTTTGTTTTTCCATGCTCCAATTTATGAAATCACTTTCGAAAATAAATCATACGCATAAATCATGTGCATAATAAATAGGCAGAACCAAATTTCAGCCCCACATTTCTAGTCGTTGCCTCGTATTTGTTCTGTAAATTAGTTTGTCGTCTTGGTTCAGAAATATTTATGAAGGGTAATTTTTAAATGAATGATCGATATTAGCAAAAAGCATTTGAAATATACATTTTTGCAAAAAGCCGTTTTAAAATACCAATAAATTGTGTTTAATTATGGAAAAGCTTAAAGAATTTAATTTTACTATGCACTCTGGTAAACTTAAAGTTAAATGAGATAATGTTAACCTAATGGACTTCTACTTACTTCGACGGAAGGAAAGATGTAAAATTTACATTTAGTTAAGTTTTCACAATAATTTCAGTAATTAGGATGAACAGCGAACATAAAGTTAATTGTAGCTAATAGGTAACTTGCATTTAGTAAGGCGGATTAAGAGAAAACTTATTTAGAAACAATCTCGCTTTTATTGTAAGACAAATTGCCCTTGTTTATTAAGTTTTTGTTTTTATAGTTTTATATCGCCTCGAAACAAACAGCTAATCATAAATACGCAATAAAAATATAAATTATCGCGAAACCGCGTTTTAAATTAGCAGTAATAAAAAGATAAACAAACTTTTCAAGGAGTGTGATTTTTTCCGAAGGTGCTCCGTTTCAAAGCCAAAAGAACTTTTTTCGTGTAGTTACTACACCACTGTTTTATTTCCAATTAATTTTTGCATAAAAAAGATAAACAAAAACGTCAAATAATAAAATATCGATTTTAAATTAAAACGAATATATTAAAATAATTAGACGTATAAGTTTATACGGCTTCGGTTTTTTAACGTAAGACTTGAAAGGTAATAATTAATAATGAACTACTCAAATTGAATAGTTTACGTGGGTTTACTATGAATGAACGAATTCGAAACTTGAAGGTTTCGATCAAGGCTTATTATTATCAAGTGCTTTGTTGATTTGTTCACTTTTTAAATCCGGAAGAATGGAGCCGCTTCGAAAAGGAAACCGTAACTAATTTCAGGATTAACAACCTTAACATCAACTTCAATAATAATCTATTTATTTGAACTTTTTAACATCTCAGAAAATTTTAAAGGTGAAGCCAGATTCACCTTTTTATTTAAAGGTTACACGCACACATTTAGGGGAGCAGGGTTTTGATATCGAAAGGTTATTAAGGAATTATGTTACGGTGTCTTAAATGATGGGGGTAATGAGTGATTGATGTCTTGGGGAAAGTAATTTTGTGAAGAACACCCTTCCTTATTAAGCGTTTAGTTCGACACCCCCACATCTTAAATTTATATACCGCAATATCTTTTATTTACGACTACCATATACATATAAGGTAAAACATTTTTTAATTTTAGATTGCCTACATGTAATATTTTCTAGGAAATTGCATTTTTATAAAATAATATCTAACAATTGAACTTGTTTTTAAAAAATCACCGTTTATGTGTGGGCAATTGTACAATCTGAATTTATGAGATTCGAGTGCTGGGTTATAAAGCTTAAATGGATTATTACTCAACTTTGACATGAATAGGACTATTGTTTAAATCCGAACGCGAATAAAATTAATTATCTTGAAAATTGGACTTATTAGTTTCATCTTCATTTATTTTTTACTTAATCGTAATTAAGTTACATTGTTGACAAAAATAGCAGAACAGTCACAGACATAACAATTTCGTACAGCCTTCGTCAATATATCAATGCCAATATTGTCGAGGAAGTCAAACTTCATATTTTATGCAGAATTTATACAAATTCTAAACAAGCAGGTCCTACAAAACAAGGACTAACTGACTAACATATTGCGGAAAATTTGCTGACCAAGATCCTGCTTTGTTAGAACAACCGGAGTGGCACTTGAAAACGAATATTTTTTTAAGTTAACCTCTCAAATTTGGAATTTTTAGGTAAGCACAATTTAATGTTCTTTTAAAAAGCACTGCATTTTTTTATGAAAGGTTTAAAAATTTAGTTGTTCAAAAGTTGACATTGAAATAGGTCGCAACAACTTCGAAAAACAATTTTTTCTACTAATAAATTTATTATTAGTTCGGAATATTGAGTTTTTTCGCAAGCCAGCTTGGTTATTATGGAACTTTTTCTTTTTTAATTTGTAACAATTATTATTAATAAGGTATCCATTCCCTGGGGAATATGCCTACTTCTTTAAATAAATTTAAACAAAATTGTTTTATAACTTGGTAATTCAAAAATTTATTTTTTTGTACATTGTTTAATTTAAGAAATTTTATGCCACATAAGCAGTGGCGTAACCTGTGGTGAAGAGGGCTGGAGACCATCCACAATTAAAAATAACTAAATTTATGCGAACTTTTGCGCTGAAGTTGTAATTTAAAAATTACGAATTTTATAACTAAATAGTCAATTTAATAGATATTTTGACATAAAATCCGTATTTTTTAAAATACAAATTAGCTGTTTTAATTTCTATACCTATTTGAAATTAGGAAAAAGCTATAATCAGTGGTAAATTTCACTTTATTAAAAAAATCTGTAGACCCCCAGGTTCCTGACTTCTGAGTATGGTTTATTAAAAAATGAACTTGTGCTCTTCACGCTGAAACAGTAATGTGCGAAATTGTAGATTGCTTTGGTTAAAGCATTCACAGAGAGATTAATAGAAGTATTTTATTGCATTGTATAAGCTTGCAAACACTAATTGCTTTAAAATATCTCACTTTCACTTCTATATACTTTAAATCAAGCTCCTGCAATGCTATCTAAACGGGATTTTACAGTATAGATTTATATAACAAACAAAGCAACATACAGACTTTTCCATTATTTGATTATTAACATCTAAAACCGTCCAGACTTATAGTCGATGATTGGGGTGATTTTCCCGCCTTTGTTCTTAATTTTTTATCATGCATTTTGGCAACCGGGAAATCTGGGGGAATGTAGAAATTGAATAAATTGTCCACTTTGAGAGGTGATTAAAAAATCAAATGTTCCCTGGGAGGTATTCTATACCCCCAGACCTCCCGGATTTACATCCACGCTTTATGCCTTAATAATTAATTTTGTAATAGCAGCTTAAAATTCAACTAAGCTCAGTTACAACTTTTATAAAAAAATATTATTGAATAAAATGAATTTCCTAGTTTTTCTCTCTAATTTTTCCTTCAAGATATTTTACCTGCAGATATGTACCTATAATTGGATAGGAATAATATTGGGAATATTATTAGATAGGATAACTGGCTTGTGTGGAGGATTATTATATCTGATGATGTAATTTATTGAAACTCGATGATGGATGAGCTACTTGACTGGTGTGCAATATTCTATCGATGTATAACTCGACTGATGAGCAACTTAATAATAAGAGGGGTATCAAAGCATTGTATTTGATGTCAAATGTATTGAAATACGATTGATGTGCAACTTTATTAGTGTGTAATTTGGTAAAATTATAATGCAAGACGGAAACGTCAATATAACAAATTGATTTGTTCATAATATATTACCTACCTTTACAAAAAGTTTACAGTTTAGAAATCGAAAGCAACTACGATTGGTTGTAGTTTCACCATCAGTGTTTAGATTGGTAAAATGTTAGATCATTTTATTATTGGAACATTTTATTTATTGCAAAGTGCTATGTCTTTTCTTCTTTCCGTAACGTATCTCCGATTGGTTCATTTTAAGTTACCAACCTAAAAAAATTGGGAAATTATGGGAGAAAACCTGAAGAAATCTAGTTATTATATAATTATTTTATGTAAGTTATGAATTAAATTATTCTTCAATTTCATGTAACATGTAAAAATTAATTTTATAAAAAAATATATAATTATATTAAGGGATATCTGTCAAAAATGTGTTCTGTTTAATACGATAGATGGCGTTAGTATTCCCTTTGCTGAACAGAATTATATCTGCGTATCAATTTGGAATAACATAACAGTAACTTAGATAAAACATAATTCTTTGGAGATGTAGAGCTATTTGATACAAATTTTACCGTGTGGTTGATCTGGGTCCAGAACCTGTTATTATGTGGACTTTAATTTAAAAAAACTGTTCCTTTTGCTTAGAGACAAATAGAGAAGTCATAAATAAAATAATTAAGAAAAATTTTAAGTCTTGCTTAAATGCCCCGAAAAAGCTGTATCTCGACTAGATCATATTTTGATCGTATTATACATATCGTGGGCATACAGGTAAAAGTGACTAAGTCAAAAAATTGTGGAAATGAGTTAAAATGATTAAGTCTGTAAAAATGTAAAACACGGGTCTGAAAAAAACGTCTATGTTCTAATAACGTATTGAACATGTTTCATTATTCGAAAAAATGAATTAAAAATATTATAAAGCTGATTTTTCGCAAAATGCGAAACATTCAATTTGATTTATCTCGAAATTCTATTTTTTGACTTGGTCACTTTTACCTGTATGCCCACGATATATGGTTTTAAAAACACCACTAGATAAAATTATTGGGTTTATCAGATTATCGGAAAATTCTTTCATTTTTTTAAAATTTAGTTTTAACTTTTTTTTTATTCTATAATTCATCTCGATCGTTATTGTTTAATCGTCCTCGGTCATTTAGTTCAATAGAATGATACTGTTACCCTATACGTATTTTTTTTTTCAATATAATTGATCTTAATTTTAAAAGTTTTTTAATAACTTTGGTTTAATTGTGTTATTTTAATGATGGGTCAATAAATGCATATGAAACGTCCGACTAGAGATTAAAAACTTTCACTCAACTAATTCTATATAAAATAATATAATTTCACTTACTAACTCAATTTTAATTTTGTTATGATTTATTAATAATGATATTATCTTTAATTGCATAAAATTTAATTTAATAATTTTCACGATCTAATAACTTATTATTTTAATTTAATATTACTTTTCGTTTTATCTTGACGTTAAAACGATCTATTTTTCTTCATCAACTTTCAGGCATATGCACATGAAGACAAGTAGAAGTTAAAAGAAATTAAAATGCGTTAGAAAAAAACAAATCAATAATGGCCAGCAAATAAATAACAAAAAATGATACCTATCTTTGTCAATGTATGATATTCTAAGAATATAGTTTTTTTTAACAAAAAAATTAATTGTAATCCAAATGGAATACACTGTTTTTTCTAGCAGTGCTAAAAAATCTGAAAGAAAATTATAAATTTTAAATTAGTTTAAGGGATTTTTTTTAAAAGCAAAGTTCCGTAGTCAACACAACTTCGTAAAAGACAAACGTAATGATAAAATTTATACAAATTGTGTTTCAAAAATTCATATATTCATAATTTTCATAATCAGTCCGAACTTAAATTGAGTAAATTATGTTTGGTAAAATTAAAAAAAAAATTAATTACATGCTAGAAAACTGGATTGGTTGGTAATTAGTTAGTTAACAAAATTTTTTTTTCATCAGTTTCACATTTACCGGCACTGGTCTGTATAAAAATTAAATACTTTTGCTCAGTTTTTAGAAAATTTAAATTATTCTTTATCGTTTTTGGTAGAGCTATCTATCACTCAATGTTAAAACTTGATCAATTTTCAGTTACCTAAATTATTCAATATGCACTGTAGTGTTTTTAAAAGGTAAATCACGTATTTCCTAAGATTTTTCTAAGTATACGTAAAATTTCCTATTTCGTTGAATACTCAATAGTACTTACACGTGTAATTATTTATTTCGATAAATTACGTATTGCATACTGCAAAATTATTCTTAAAACTTACACAGAAGGATTGCCCATAAGTTTTTTGGATACAAAAGTTTCAAATAAATATTTTATAAATTTTGTTGTCTGTCTCTAAATTGGGCATTGTCGCTGAATTGGTAGTTCTAAAAACTTTCCAATAAAAGAACGTAAAAGTAAAAGACTAAAAGTAAAATTTTCCCGATGCAAATTTAACACGAAAAAATCGTTAGTTTCTACAAAAATTCACTTTGACCTTTGGAATATTGGAATCTCAAAAGGAAACGGAAAAGGGAATTTCAGAGGTTAATGATTTTTTGTGCTCTGAATTCTTGAACTGCTCAAACATTAACACGTCAGGATTGATATTGGAAGATTGAAACGACATTAAATTATTGCGGGTTACAATTACGCATATCCTAACTGGAAATGCGTACATTAATCTGTCTACATATTACATATTACCACTTCTGTTTATCTGTTTAAATAATAATAATTTATTCCGAAGCTGCCAACAGAATCTCAAAGGTGTAATATGTTAATTTAACATGAACACAATGGCCATTCCTATTACGAGCAAGAGATAGCATTAAATGAACCGCGCCATAATACAAGGATAAGGATGCAATATGAGATACTACACAGAGATAATCCCTAAGACATTCTAGAGCGGCAGATGAGAAACACGAAATCACCGAAATAGTTCTATGATGCTTATTATGTTTTGTAAGACGCGTTTTCTTTTTGGATAACATGACAATAGAATATAACAATGGAAATAAGAAGCGAAAAATAAACCTAGTCATCGAAGTAAATCTTTTTATGACAAAAGTGAAACCTCGAATTTTTATTGACGCTCTATAAAAAAATGTAATAATTTATTTTCTTTTATTCAGCTGCTTACTCACTGAGCTCCGCTCCGTGAAAGGCCAATTTAAATTCTCAATTGATCTGGGGAAGCTCAAAAGTATTTTACGATATGCAGAATTTTAGCATTCAATCGGAAAGAAACGTGCGCGAGCTAAATTTTTTTAAAGCAGTAGTCTGTACAATATGAAAATTTGTTGAAATACGTATATTTTAGTGTCGATACTCTACAACAGGGGAAGCTGATATGCAGACCTCTGATATCAAAGCTTAGAACCATTCCATTACAGTTCTCACGAATTCTTCAGTTAAACAACTACAGCAATAGATGGCAGTGCAACGATAGTAAATTCTACTGCACATAGATGGCACGTGAGGTTTAGGAGTACTTAAATTTTTATTTTTCGATAAAATTATGAAAATATAACTTTATTTTTAACAAAAAAATTACTAATTTAATTAACAACAGCAATTTTAAACGAATAATTAACTTTTCTATTTATTTGTTTTCGAGAAAACCATTTATCATTTTTATAGTTCATTATTATTTTTACAAGGTGCCAGGTTCATTGTTATAGAATTAAGAGGAAAATAATAAAATAAAAAAAGTCCTATTCCTTCGTGGATAACAATGGTCGCTAAATAAAAGCTGCTCAGAAGCTTCAAATTTTTTTAGATAATTTCATTTAAATTTTTCTTTGTTATATAATTTTACGTTAAAAGGGTCTTTAACCTATCATAAAATGGGAGCAAATTTTTAAAAATGCCATCAAAATACCTTTCTGACACTTTAAATTGGTGCGTTTTACTATCCGCCATGAAAATTAAATTTAACATTCCGTGAACTTCAAAAGTTGTCATAATGTCCCATTAATTGAATTTTTAAAATAACACGTGCGCTCCTGACATGATTAGATATTTCTATTTTTATGCAACTTACTTTTAAGATGACAATAAATGTTCAAAAGTTGAAAATCAAATTTGAAATTAAAAAGAACTAGATTTTTCAACTCAAAATATATTTTATATATTTTTTTTAAATACGAAAATATAAAATATATCTTATTATGCTCTAATTTGTTCCGCATGTATCCTCTAAACTTTAAATTAATCCGTTAAGCCGTTTTTAAGATGAACTTTTCCCAGTGAAACAACTTGCAAAATCTTAGCCTTAATTTATTCCGCTTTACATTCCCGACATTTACTCCACACTTGTCTTAATTCTATAAAAAATTCTTCAAATGTTACTTATCTTTATGCATTTATGCACAGACGTCATAAAGTACATGAATTTTCAATTAGGCATACAAGTAAGTGAATTTATCTAGCAATTATTCGTTAAAATAAATTCTAATGTTACGTACTTAAGTTTTTATTTATAAGTTTAAGTTTGAAATATCTCTGCTAGGAATTTTTAAACATAGTTGACGGTCAACCTTTTGACTTAAAAAAAAATTATAGAAATTAAAAAACCGATGACCCGCTTCAACCTCATTCGCGATTTTGTCCGCAAAACTGAGTCAAATCCAAGAACATGTCAAAAATACTTCTCCAAATGACAAAAACCTTGCTTCTAAGAAAAACAGCTAATCAATATAGAATTTTCAAGATTTCCCCATTTCCTAAGATCACCATGCATTTTTGAAATTTTCTCAAATTTCTCTTCTTTATAGACCAGATTTTCTCGGCGAATTGTTATAATATTAATTGCTATATTGTCCCATTCCGTGTGTAAACCGGCCCTAAACTTGTTTTTATGTAAAAATTTGATATTTCATTGTTTTTATAATGTTATTTAAATGTCGTGTCAAGTTTATTGTACTACAGATTATATTTTAATGGAAACGGGATTAGGTAACTTTTTTGTTAAAAAAATAAATAAAATAAAATTTTAATTTCTTTGATATTTCAAATACCAAACAAAATTACATATTATACTAAATATAAGTTTTAAATATTATAGGCGGGGGGGGGGGGATCTTAATCTTAATTAATGAACTAGGACTATAGTCACCACGTCCGAATTTCTAAACCGTTAATTTTAGTTGAGAATAAATCGTGATGACAGTCGAATAACTCGCATATAATATTCGAATTAAAAATTCTCTTAAATCATAAAGAATAAAGAATTTGTAGAAGTTCTAAAAATTTTATATCTTCTAGTATCTCACTAATTGCATTCAAAACTCTTGGTGCGTACTGACGTGACATATTATTGGATTCAAAAGAAAATTTTTTATCGTGATAGATAACCCTCCACTTTAGATCATGAACTGAAAGAATAAGATGGTAACTTACGTCGTCAACATCGTATAAAAAATTATTTGTTGTGGTTCTGACTTAAAACATAATAATTAATATTCATCACCAACCCCGTACTAAACTGCCACTGCCAACAGGTTAGCAGCTGCTAGTTTACATGCAGTTTTAGCTGACTGGCTGACTATAACTAGTCAGGTGTTAACCCTTCTTCTCTGCTTGACGAAACACCACTGCATTTGGTTATATGTGGTATAAAATGCTAAAAATTTAAAACCTATTGTTTTATATTAGGTTTTTACAAAAGCAATCCTTTCAGCATTATGTGTTTCGAATGAGCAAGAGTTCGCGAATACGTTTTTCTATTTTATCAAAACATTTATAACACCAAAACTTTTAACACAATTTTGTTATTATCTGTAGCTTCCATATTTTATATTCCATATCCAGCTAGTTTATCATCTTATTTATCAAGTTACATATGCTTTTACATATAAATATCTCTCATTTTTTAAAATTTACTATCGGACCGGCTTGGAATATTATTTTTCTCGTGAATATAATTTTTTATGAATGTAACAGTTTTTTTTTTATCTTAAGCTCTCATCACTGGGGATTTCACTTTATTTTTATTTTTATTAAAACTGTATTTTCTATTCACTTTCATAGTAAAATGTACAATACAATATTGGTTATAAGTAGTTGTTCTAAAGATTATCAGATTGAAACTTTAAATTAGAATGGAATTTAATAAAATATTGATTAAAAGTTAACAACGCTTTAATTTTCAATACATCAATGCTATTGGATACATACAGGACAAGACCAAAAAAACGTATATACTTCGCCAGTTTTTTTTTCGTAATAGTGATAGAACGTTCAAGTGTCTGCACTACTGGACGCTTTTTCCGACAGAATTGCTGAAACAGTTGAACGTGAGCCAAGTCCTGTTGAAAGGATTAGCGTTTCTTATGGAAATATTTTCTAGCCGAACAACAGGAAAAATGGTTATAGGAAACTTTTATAATAATCGTTAAAAAACACGTTGAAAGGAAGCTGACCACGGATCCTCGCAAAACATGTTATTCTCCCCTCCCCCCCCCCATAATTTCGTTTATCGAATTAAGTTTTCTAAATCAAAAATAAACGTAACACCTCCTAAATGGCCCCGCATCAGCATTAGCTGATGTTATACTTTAATTAACGTAAACAACTAGAATTATTATATTTATAATCTAAATAAATATGTAGGTAGATACCTTTCATTAATTATTATTTAAGTGTAAGCAATACGCAACACGTACACCTACAAGGTTAATAAACAATAATTCTTGTAATTAAAAAAATTTTCTCGATTAAATCACGATTGATCATAATTATCCGAAAAGTTCTTACAGTACTTAGCACAGAGGAAGACATAAGTTTGCATTTTTTTATTGATATTTATTGAAGAAATTATTGAGAAAAATGTGTTATAATTATTGCTATGTAACTAATAGCTTTTAAAATACCTACTAATTAAACCTTGTTTTTATTCGAGTAAAAAAATTCAATAAATTAGCATACATGGAAATTTATTAAAATAGGTAGGTACATACATTATACAGTGGCAGCTCGTACAAATAAATGCGAAATTATGTTTTTAATTATGGGAGGTACACTATTACACTAGATTTGTTTTCTTTTGCTTTGATGAGATCGAATTTGATCCGAAATCTGGAATCTGAACGGAACAGATTCGGTCCTAGGTCCTTACTATCGTCGCATTAATATCTTATAAATACAATTGAAAGATTTTCTTATCAAAAATCTACCAACGAAAAGGATAATGTAATTTCTTATGAATATCGTTAATTATTAATTGTCAATCGATTGAAATATTAAAAGTTACTTGAAAAATGTAATAACATAATCGATTTTGATAGCCAAGTAACCTTGGACAGTAAATTTTTTTATCCGCTATATCACTTTTGAACTAAAAACGTGTAAACAAAGGAAACTGATATAGATTAAATGTTAATTCAACTACTATAAGCTAATAACAACTACTGCGCCGATTTCCGACCAATCAGATTCTCTTATTTTTGTATGGCGCTCTAGGTCTGGAACGGACATTGACAACGCACAACGAGACGCCACTGGGTGCTTTACTTCAGTTACTTGGTAAATTTTAACAGTTGCGAAACGCAATTTGCGAAAAATTTTTGACTTGCCTATGTATAGCACCAATAAAATGGAATAGCATAGTAGCTCACCTGAAACGGTAGTGAAGGTTGTAAAATATTAATTGAGGGTAAGTTTTGAATAAATTTCACTAACTCGAAAATGAAAGTAATAAATTTGATATCCAAATTTTCCAACAAAGTTTAATATTTTGTTAAATAATTTATCTGGATAATTAATTTGATCTTTTAAACTAACAAATTACAAAGGCAAAGGCGAAAACGTTTTTCGAACCCATCATAAAATTTTACCTGGATTGCAAATTGACTTTCTGTAATAAAATAATTTAACAATTAAACAGATACCTAGAGTTTTATGATTCGAGAAGTTTAAAAATGGTAAAAATAGAAATGGTACTTTCAAACTTCATAAATAGGAAAAACACGGTGATATGTTTATTTAGCTAAATTTAGAAAATTAAGTTAGAATAAATTAAGCTAAAGAAGTGTTTATTTGAACCAATTACCTGGAGGTGTTTCTAGTTTTAATTTTCTATTGCAAGTTATTTATATGACTTCTTGAAGCAATTTACATTAAATTAAAAACGCAGTTTACATAATTAACCTATTTATTTAATCTTCTTAATTCACCACGAGGTGACCTTCACTTTTTATCTTAGGTTTTCCATGTTAAGTGAAATTGGAAAAAATAATCTTCGAGCATTCGTGTAAAAGATTTGTGCTTTTTTGGGCGAATTAAAATCCAATTAGGACACAACGCTGCCAGTTTTAATTATTGCAGAATTAGCGAAAGAACAAATACCTGCAATAATGAGGTGCAACCAATTTTCTAATTGGAAAAAAATGTAAAAATCTTGGATACATTTATTATATGTTATTAAATTCATTAATGTGATATAATTGAATTGAAATTTTTGGAGCTCTATCGAACAAAGGTTTTAACCACACTATCGTATATCTTTCTTTTTAATCCTGGTAAGAGAAAAGGGATAATTTTGTCCATCAGAACTAAGAAAAAGATAGCTTGAAGAAATAATTTTCAGACTTACCTCATTTACGCTCATTATCTCTAAGCCTTCTCGGCTCCAAAATATCTTCTGAAGACCAGCAGGAAAGCTAGGAAAAAGAAATTTAGCAAAACAGTCAAATCAGTTGATTCCAATTAAGCCGATAATGTAATGTAATAATCATTACATCAACTTAATTTTAGTAACTCTTTTGTATGCCTGTTTATTTACATCCGAAGAAGGTAGAATAGCTGAAAGCTTTTTAACTTTTAATTATGTATATTAAAGAAAGCTCTGACATTTTTTACAAAGTGATGGCGATTAGATTTTCTTGCTACCGACGAAACGAAATTCATATCGAATCGTTTTCTATTTCGAACCAAATTTGAAATTCAAAATAGGACTGACTCCATTATGGTGCAATACACATTAACAGAAGTAATGTTTGAATTATACCAAAAAAAATAACAGGTGATATGAAATCTCTCTGGTAGAATTATTCGTGTAAATATTTGTCGGAAACGGAAGCGGTCGGTTTTCATTTATTCGAAGGGTTTCTCTGTCAGCCGTTACGCTCAATATTACCGTCATGTTTCACCTTTATCGATACAAACAAATTTATGTGATAGATATTTAAATGAGATTGTATTTTTATTATTTTACCTTAATTTCTGCTTTTAGTTTGATTTTGAATTATTTACTTGAGATTTGTTGGTGAGAATTTCGCAGATGTTTTATAGAGTAATTCGGTAGGTAATCGTCTTGAGGATGATGGGAAAGGCTAAAATGAGATGTTTGAACTACTACTTGCGGTTTTCTATCTACTCGTCTTACCTGTTAATATTACAACCCCTTTAGGGCTTTATTATGTACTTCTATACTTGGATGCATTATCTTGTTTTTCTTCTCAACAGCTGATCCATGTCTAAGCTTTCATATAAAATGGTTCGAATTGATTGATTAAGACATGTTAAACGATCCTTTTATTGTGGGAATTTAACATTCCCCACTCCCAATGGGCAATGGATTAAAAAGCATATGAATAATTCTGGTGCACATTTTATTTTCATAATTTACATTTAATCGCAGTTTTTATTTTTTCTATATTTTTTGTTATTCCCTGGGAAAAGTAACGGTATTTTCCAAGCAAAAATATAAAATTCCTAACAATTTTACAATTTTTGTTAAATTCGAATAATTTTCAAGCGTTGCCTTTCATAAAGAAGACTCGGGATTTGATTTTTTTCATTTCCGTTTTGAAATTGCTATTCAATAGATGTTGGGTATCAAAGAGAGCAACTTTTTCTGTGTGATAATTTGTGATGGCTAAGTTGATGGTGTTACAGGTTTAGGCGGAAATCCTGTGTTTTTCATGGTTTCCTTGTTTGCTTCTTTGTTCACATTTAAGAAATCTCCGTGGGCATTGTTACACTTTTTGTCACGCTCCGAGATTTCACAAAATTTACAATTACAGTCTGGTATGTCAAGGTGATCCTCGTTCGTCGTTTAAGTAATTGTTAAAAAATGTTCTTCCGTAATAGCATACCTGAAGTATGTAGGTACATGGGTGATGATTTTTCCTCTCTATAATAGTGATAATTGACTCCTTTACTCCTTATAAACGGATAATTAAGATAAATTACATTGTAGAAAAAGGTACCCCAAGCAAACTAAAATATTATGCAGGTAGACATAAGTAAGGTAGGTGTTTTCATTGTCTGTGTATGTATATGGTGCGGGTAATTCTGAGACCAGCAAACCGAGACGATCACATCCGTTTTAACTTTCCGGTACTCTGGGTGCACGCATGGGAACTTAAGTTTAGCCATCGCTCAGAAAATTCCTTCAGTCGTTCTACTTATTTTCAGAAATTTTTATTGTTCGGCCTGACAACACTGTAACCCAATTTATATTATCTTGGTTTTAATTAATTTTTATAAAAATAAATCCCGTTCTAAAATTATGCCGAAAATTATGTTATTCTAAAATTGAATTTTGACAGATATAATGGGATGTGAACGGGTGCACTTTAAATCAAAAGTTATATTCATATCAGATTACGAACTGTAAATTTAGCTTGCGGTTTATACATTTTTTTGTGGTTTCCATGCTCCTTGAGTATATTCATTTTGTGTATTTCACATAATATTTCTTCTTCAACTTGACTGAACACAAAAATTATATCTCAATATGCAAATAAGATTTTTATCTCTTTTTATCGATTGATTACTTTCACTCGTCTTGACAATTTTTTAAATTTTCTATATCTAAACGTAAAATTTAATCATAAACTGGGATTAAAAATTAATGTCGTTTAGTTAAAGTTGTTTTGCAGTAATGGGAAAATCTTAGTCTGGAGACAGCAACTATTCCATCGTCTGCTACACTTCCAGCAATTCTAGTCCACGAATGCAATAAAATGCGGATGAGGATTTAATATCATTAACGTTTAACTTTTACGTTGCACTCGGAGATTACATGAAGGTTTCACAGAAGAAGTGCACAAAATACCTAATCCCTATCGGTAACTCTTGATTTAATATAATTTGTCGCAGTTACAGAAACGTCTAAACTTCTCCCCAAAGAACATTTGAAATATGGGTCGCATTAAACTGGCAGACCAATTCCAAATTAATTCTATTGCGTCAAGAAAAGCCGTAAAATACCAAAGTAATTGAGTAAAAAATTTACAACGATCAAAAATATAAAATTTAAAATATTTGAAATAATGAATTAATTCGATATCTGTAACACCTCGATACTAAATATTTTATTTTTGCCGAGAATATATACCTAATAGCTATTTATTAAATATGGTTTGAAACTAGGAACTTTTACAAGTTCAATTTACTGAACCAACTTTTGAATCGAGTTTTAACATGTAAGTAGATATTTACATTTCAGAAATTGGGACCAGTTTAAGCCGGGTATTGAAAGCAGGCAGACGCCAGGTCACTTTCGTTTGAAACTGCTTGGAGGCACATATCGCGATCCACTATATTTATTGGTTATTTAACAAAAATACCTTAATTCTAGCGATATTTTCACGTAGAATTAACGATTTTATTATGTACTTCATTGAAAACTGCAATTTTAATTTTCACATTTTAAAAGGTGATTGGTATACTAGAAATATCGATATAAACCTTAGGTTTTTAAACCGGGGATTGGAGAGTATGAAATGTTCTCAAGAATACCCTAAAAATTCTCTTCATCAGCCACAACGTAATGAGGACCTCCTTTTGGGGGGGGGGGGGGGGGGGTGATTATTGACCGGATTCCGTTTTCCACTTTGGTTTTTTCTTCTACGCAAGAAAGAAATCACTGGAGAAATCTGGTGTACAAGAAAAAAAGAAATTTTGTAAAATTCAAGAAAGTTTTCGAAATTTTTAACAAATCCCAATAAATCTTAGCTCATACTCATATCTACCATACTAAACCTCATACTATTTTTGCTCGTCCTACACTTTTGAAGAAAAATTTTATGGCAATCCAGGAAGAAATTTGAGGAAAATCTAGTAAATGGAAATCTAGTGTACAAAAAATTATGTTATGTATTTTTTCTTAAATCTACGTAAAACTAAAAGAGTGTCTGTCTTACAATTCGGGCTCAAAAAATGTAGCTTTTTGAAGAAAGTTGGAAAATTGCTTAGAGAGGCGGAACAATTTATTTTTAAACAGTTACTTTTTATTCTATTGCAAGAAATTATAGAAACTTAATCAATTTTAATCTGCAAAATAGTATATTGTTATATAAGGAGCAAAGATAAAGCTTTTCGCAACAAATCTTTTAGTGTTGATGAACAAACAAGCGATTTTAGGTGCAAACTGGACATAACTTAAAATGTAAAGAGTTTGGTGAAAATTCTAAAATGATAGGTTTTTATAAAATATTTATCTTATGATCTAAAAAAATAATCGATGACCTACAGAATAAAAACTATATTAAAGCGGTTGTACACCATTATATTTATACATGTAAAAATATATGATAAAATACATGTAAATTTACATGTACGCTGTACTGTAGTACACTGTCATATTTACATCTTAAAAATGATATAGTTTTTAAAATAGTAATGTTGGCTATAGTTGGAAAAATAAAATATCACTAAAAGAATACTGTCACCAATTTCTTATTTCAGTTGCGTTTCCATTTTATTTTAAGTGCAACAAGTGAAACGCCAACTCCTAAGTGTAAAATCCCCAATAGTCACCAGAAATACACGTGTATGACCTTCAAAAATAGGACCTGTTCTATTCCGTCAATTTTTGCATGTAGAAATACATGTATAAATACAAGTGCAATTTTAGTGTAGTATACGCTACACTCAACATCTACATGTACATTTACATGTAAAATATGATGGTGTACTACGACTATTACCTAGGATTTTTAGCATTTGACTTAGAAATAAATATTGTAAATCTGAAAATTTGCTTAACCAATCATCATGTTTTACAGAACAATAATACTAAAACCCCAAGATCTCAACTGTCAGCGTTATTGTTTTTTGATAATAACAAGAACGTAAGTCATATGGACTCTAAATCATATGCACATTAACAGAATTTTAGTGAAATTCGAGCAAAAATATTATAAATTGAATACTATTAGCTCAAATATATATGAATAATAAAATTTGTTTAATTTGGTCAAATATTGATTGAGATATGATTTTTTTTAATGAGTAATTTTTTTTCTTTGAATAAAAATCAAATTTTAACGCGAATTTTTTGCGATATGCTCGAAAGGTAAGAGTCCTAAAATAATTGTAAATAAGAACATGAAATATAACTATAATTTTCTGTAATTTTGTATTTTCTATACTCTTCTATCGTAAAATTGGCCATGATTATTTTTTATTCAAAAAGTGCGATTCCATGAAAATCAAAATTATTGATTTAATTCTTAATTTTCATTTTGACGAAAAAGAACAGTCTCAAATATTTTTTCACTAAAAGTAATTTATAACATAAAAAATCAATTATTAGGCAATTTGTTCGAATTTGTTATAATATAAACAATGGGTTACTGTCAATTAACCCTCACCACAAATTCAAAAATTTTATCTACACACTAAGAAATAGAACAATTTTCTGAGTATAATGCAAGAAAAAATTTGTTTTGATTATCCACAAGTTTTCGAAAAAACGTCATTTTAAAATTTAAAAATTAAGGGAGTAAATGAAGGGATACATACCGATGCCACGAGTCGCGCTACGGGAACTCGCACGTTAAGCGCCCCGCTCTCTTTTCTGTTGACGGTACGTGTGCTTTGATCGGTCGCCAGCCCGTTCAACAGCGCTCACATATACGGATTTTGCCGTGGAACTACATTTTGCCAAAAAGTTCATCGTTCATCAGTTACGATCGTCACCTGTCATTCTACAGGGATATCATTAAAATTGTTATGTGTTTGTCAAAAAACAGACCCGGAGGAAGGTGTCCGGAGGGTCTGTTTTGACAAACTCAAGCACAACAACTCATGCACCCGTGTTAAAACGTATATCTAAAATACATGTAATTTTTTCTTTTTTAAATTCTATTTTTTTGAAAACTAATGGATGATTCAAGGATTTTTTATTTTAAACTGCTTAGAAAATTGTCCTATAGTCATATAGTGTAGTAAAAATTTTGAAATTCGAGGTGATGGTTATCTGACAGTTCCCGATATTTTATTAGACTTCATTTAGCAATATAACTTTCAGACACTCTATTTGATGAAAGATTATTGTTTATAAAAAATTCGAACACAATCGTTTATTTTCGTACAAATAGTAGATTTTCGTAGGTAATACATTATTCATATCAAATTTTTAGAAAAACCAAAAAATGCACAAACACTTTTTAGAACTATTAGAATTATTGCTAATAAAGAAAGAGTTATTATTCTATTTATCTTCCCAAAAGATGCAAAAAAGTAGTAGCTAATTTTGTTGTCAAAATGTAATTAGATAACTAACGTAATGAATAATTTTGATTTTCACGAAATCGCACCATTTTAACATGGCCAATTTTTACGATAAAAAAATAAAGAAAAAACCAAAGTTATACAGAAATAAATTATCTTTTATTTTGCTATTCACTGTTTTATTTTTTGTAAGATTTCTTTCGAGCATATCGCAAACAAATGTGCGTTAAAATTAATTTTTACAAAAAGACAAAAACCTACTTTTTTAAAAAAAAATTATATTTTGATCAATCTGACCTAACTGGACAAATTTTATTATTCAGTAAGTCTTTGAGCTAATGTTCAGTTTATCATATTTTTGGTTGGGTTTTAGTAAAATATGTAACTTATATGTATTCTTATTACTATCAAAGAACATTAACACCTACGTGTGAAGTTTTGTGAGTTTTAGTAATGTTTGAGGATCATTTATGCCATATTTAAACTTACTATATTTTTTTCCAAGTTTAAGCAAAATTTTATCTAAAATAGGTGAATTGGTAAAATATAGATAGACACTTTGTTAACTTTTGCTAATGGAATTTTAGGTATACAGTGTTCACACTCTAATACCCGTTCTAAGATTTTTTGAAATTTTTTTTTTGATAAGGTTGCTTCTGTTCCGGTCCGAGTCTGGTGTAAGGAACCCTTTCTCTATACAAAAAATCAATTAACCAGCAAAATGGTATACTTAAATAATTTAAGAAAACCGACATTTCTTAACTTTTGTAGAAATTATTATATTAGAAATTGAATAATTAAAGTTGCAGCAAATTCCAATGACCTCTCTTGCTAATAAAGTATTTGTCCCCGTTATCATTTTCAATTAAAAAGTAAATCAAGTGACACTGACAATTAAAATTGTAACTTTTGCTCGAGAAAATTATGGTTAATTACCTACATATAGTTAAATTTTTAACTGGCATGAATTTATTATGTATAAGATATTTTTTACCCTTGTGACGTAAATTCTCTACATCTGTTTCGATACTTCGATATTATAATATTTTAATTTAATTACTTCCTTCCGTACTTTCTTTCCTCTCGTTCTCATGGACTAAGGACTAAGGCTTGGTATTACACATGCATTTTTCTCATTAGGATTTATTTTCATCGTCATTGCATTACTTCCCGTCTCAATAATCAATTCGAATTCTACCTGTTGTAGAAAAAGCTAATTTTATTTTATGCATAGGTAGTGCTGCTTTTCAAAGCGTGAATTATTTCGTTGTAATTATCACAGTTTACCCTAACAGCTTGCTAATTACAAACTTAAATTTTTATTAACACCATTTATAGTGCTTAAAATTAAAATCATATTTAGTTTAATTGCTTGTTTACCTCTTGCACATTTATCCCATGATTTGTAAATGTATTATAAGTTGAAAACTAATTTCCCGTATTTGCTCAAAAACTAAGCATATTTATCGTATCTGACGTTTTAATTAGAAAATTGCGCATTTGAAACGATATTTAAATTTAGTGCTTATATTTATGCCACAATACATAAAGTTAACGTTATTTGTGTGTATATCTACGATTTTCCTAGGTATACGAATGTTAATATTTTGGCCTACTTTGTGCTTTCTGGGTCGAAATGTGATTAACTCGATATTATTTTAAATAAGTTGGCGTTAGGTTTATAAGTGCATTCAATTAAAACCGTAAGTTTGAACAGTTATTTCAGAATACTTAACGTCTCGTCTCCATAACTAATTAATGTTTGCAATTACTAATTAAAATAAATAATTTACTACTATGATGTGAGAAGGTACTACTTCAGAGTTTTTAAAACTGCAATTGCAAAATTACTTCAAAAAGCCATTAAGCGTGCATTGATTTATGAGTTGGCAGCCCGTCTGTCTGTACGTCTGCCCGATTCCTGTCGATGACCGTGTGCGATTATTTATAGTAAAAAACCAAAATTATCATAAACTCCCGAATTGCTTCCTTTTAAAATAAATTTACAGTTATCGCGAAAAAAATTAACAATTCTTTATGTTTAATGTATTAAGTACAATTTATCAAGTTGTGTATGTAAGTGGGTCCCATTCGCATTTTTATCTTGACCGACAACACGAATTAACTTTTAACAAGCGATTTTATATTAAAAATACGAAAAACGATAAAATCGCAAGTTTGTTTTATGTAAAAATAATTTATTAGGCGCCTTTACCATGGGCCTTGAAATTGTCAACTTGAAATACTGAAAAAGGCGTAGTACTATTTACTTTGTTTAAATATATTTTATGTTTTGCGTGTGTGGTCCCGCATATTTAATTTTTATTTACCAAAACATTACCCACGTTTACCTTTTTACTAAATTAATTTTTTCCATTACTCATTTTTTATAAGCTTCATCGCAAGGGGCATTCCGGTAGAATTACATTTTGAAATCGAAAACTCTACTCATAGCAATAATGTACAAATTCTCTAATAGTTTCATTAATATTAATGAAGGTGTTAAATGAATATATAAATATTAAACCAATAAGTGACGTAACATTCTCTATATTACTTTTAAAAATATTGTACTGTATAATAAATAACTGCACACCGGATTTTATGCATTTTTATATTTTTATTTGATGCTTTCACACTATTGAAAGTTTTTCAAAAAAAATTCATGACATACGACAGGATAGGGTAAACTAAGTAATATTTTTATTTAATGTAAAGTACGATTTATTTTAATAATGAATAATTTGCAATAATTACATTGGTTTATGTATACTTCTATATAATTTTAATTTTGCAATTTTTGTTACAGGTAATTTTACATTAATCAGAAAAAGTCGTGATGGTTTTTACGGTAAGAACTTTTGAATAAAGATTTTTCATTTCTATTTGCATTTTATATTAACATATACTACAAATAATTCAACATACATTACGGAAGGTTTTAATATTTTTAATATCAGCGACATAAAAGTAATTTAAAAATTATACTTAATTTCTTATAAAATAATCTTAATGTACTAGATATTTCATTTTAATCTGATTTGTTTGAATTTATATTATTAATTTATTTAAATTAAAGTATTTATAAAAATATATCGTTCCGGCTTTTGATTTCGATTTAAATTCGGAAAAGTGAATTTTGCTGCACTTGGTTCGGTTTTACATACCAATGATTAAATATTCAATTAATAATATTTAAATAAAATAGTATAAATAATTAAATATTTAAAATTCTTGTTGAAAAACCAACAATAAAATTAATATTTTCGTACTCGGTTTCTTTTCAAAATCGGTTTCGCCTCGTTTATTTACTTCTTTTTTGACCTAATAGAATGTTAACTAAAATACAGAATTGTTTTTTTCTCAAATTAATTTGTTTACGTGTACAAAACGGTAATGATGGAAAAATAAAGCTTTTCATTTATTATTTTATTTAAGTATAATAAAATAAAATTAAAGATTTAGTCAAAAAATTAACCATCGTCAGAAAAATGACGAAAGAAAATCTGAGAGCTTTTTTCTCACAAATTAAATAAAGATTTTATTAGATATTGTAGTACCATTTACATATACACAAATTTCACAATAAAAAAAAACTATAGTATTGCAATAAACTTCATCAACATAATTTAGTTTTCATATGCCTCTCAAGGTCCAACTCTCTCTTAAATTTCAACAAATGCTCTCAAATCTGAGAGACAATGCAAAATCGTTAAACAACTTTAAACTTTTATACATTAACATATTTTTTACTTCTGACATGGAAAGCATGTCATTTTTTTAATCTATTTCGATGCAGACTGTATATACCTTTTTCCGAATAGTTATGTTTTAATTCTCGTTGCCATGACAAATAAATCTCCAACAAAGAACTCTGTTGCACAAATTTTTCATATGCACGACAATGTAAAATATTACTACTATTGTGAAAGACACGAATTTGCACATTTTTAAAGTACCAAACAAAACAGAATGAACATTAAATCATCATCAATAATTATTATTGAATTTTACTTAACGAATTAAAATATTTGTTTAAATTAAATAAATTAATTTGAATTTTCGAGCTATTACAGTAATTTTGAAACAATCGTAAGTATTGAAGGCCACTTTAAATGTTGGTGCCAGTCCGTCCCTGCACTGTATGAGATATTTTTAATTATTATTATAATAATTAAAAACACATAATTTCCATTGAAATTATGTGATGATGTAACGACGAAGGCATAGTAATAATTACATAACAGGGGTAAGATTTTTTAAATAAGCAAATAAGGTTCCGTTTTTATAACTGGAACCTGTACCGGTATACATAGATTTGTAAGCACTTCCTGACGCCAACGTTTTTATGAAAACTTTTCTGAGTTAAACCATAAAAATAGCCGTTTTTAAGTAAAATGAAATAACTGCATAAAATGCTTTTTCTCTATTTGTTGAAAAGAAGCTTTTCTTTCTAAAAGAAACACACTCCTTCAAACTGCCATCGAAAGTCAAATAGTCATGAACACATTATTCATTTATTACAATAGATAATGTTATCGTAGATTCCTTACTAAAGTTCCGAATTTCAATATTAAATTCCCTATTATCAAATATTTCGAATTGATTTCGGTTAGAAAATAATTTAATAACATAATGTAATAACAAATTATCGTATTGTGATTGGTTCGAATTAAATAAACCCTTCTTGAGATTGGACGTTAAAATTTTTGTTTTGTTTTATTTTTACATATTTTTTGGGAATACACAATTGCACTGCAAGTATATGTTGTAAAAACTTTTCAAATAAGCCTCGATAGCGCAGTAGGTAGCGCGTAAGTCTCATAATCTTAAGGTCGTGAGTTCGATCCTCACTCGGGGCATTTTTTTGTATCTTATTATTAATTTTATTACGTTACAATAATTCGTTCAATGCGGGCATAAAGCAAAAATAAGTAGTAGTTATTTTTTATACAAGGCTATAAAATTCCATTTTATCGACGAACAAAAATGTTAATTTACGAGCGACAAAGTTGCAAGTGAATTATTTTTTGTGAATCGGTAATTAAATTTTATGGTCGGGTATAAAATTCAATTTTTTTTCTATAGCAGAAAAAGAATATAAGAAAAATTATTATTTTACAGTTTTTAATGAAGTAGGTACTTCATCTACCATTGCTGCTAGATTGCTACTTTATATGTACTCTTGCGGTTCAAGTGTCGCTTGTTCTATTATTTTACGTTGAACAAACCGCATTATAACATCTAGTATAAAAAAAAGTTATTGCAAAAATAAATTTAAAAAAAAAACGAAGATAGTAACACTAATGTAGGCTAAACTTAGACTAGCTTGCGTTATCTCTCGCTAACATGTCTTAGCGGAGCGTAGCGTAGTGTCGATATTACTTGCTATTTATAAATTTGTTTGTATACAATACTTTTTTGTCAATATTTAGAAAAATATAAAATTAATTTGAAGCGAAAGAAATATCTGAAAACGAAATAGATATCTTAAAACAAATAAAAATAGCTTTGGAAAGCCAAGGGTTTTCCAATATAGGGAAGGGGGGTCGTACAACTGATGAACTTCGAAAATCTGTCAGTTTTTTATATAGATAAATTTTATTTCAAATTTAAACTTATTTTCTTCTAACAACAATATCTTAATTAAAATAAAATTTATCCTTCAAAACATACATTCCGTAAATTTTTCCCAATTAATAATTTAATATTATTTTAATATTAATTTAATATTATTTATTGTCCTTAAATAAACAAAGATCGAAATCAAGTTGATTTATAAAAATTTGTCCAAGCAGATATGTAGTTATTTGACAGGATCAATATCCTTTGACGGACGTTTCGTCGTCGGTTTAAAGGTAAAATTCGGTAAGTACACAGGATATGCATAGGATATAATAGTGACTTTTATCTTTAGCCCGACAATATAATCGTATCTATACACAGGCATGCCTTCATATATGCCGAAGTCAACATGATAAGAATTTTTTGATATTTGATAGACATAACCGTACATAGATACCGTCAGTGTACTAATTTTTGTTTGAGAGAAGGTAAAAAGTTTGAAAATTGGGTTCAGGTGCCTTTTTGGCACGCCAATTTTTACATGCGATTTACTACGCTGCATTTTGCATTCCTAATAAAAATATTACTTTTGAACCAAGTTCCAGTTTTAATCGATCATTTTGTTTTTATTATTTCTATACTCCATACGTCAAAAAACCTGACTTGATATCATTATTAATGTAAAACTTCACGTTTTCCGTCATGTGAAAGCAATTACTTTACTTTAGTGCCGCCGGCGGCGACTGGCTTTATCGACATACATACATATTGAAATGATTTTTATAAAAAATTCATCTCACTAATTTTTCCGCCACTAGCTCTTTTGCGGAGACAGAAACTTTTCTCGGGAGTAGGTTCTGGCGGGTTGCTTGGGTGGTTTAGCGCCTAATCTATGTAATTATATTCTAAAAAAAATAACAACCCTCAGCCTGATATAAATGATGTTTAGTAGAATTATTGTATTGCCTAGCTACAATCTAAATTTTTAGGCCATTAGTATTTTTATTAATATTAATCCGTGATAAATCTCTTAATCATGAAACAAAGGAACTTCTATCTTATTTATGCTGTCCTTGAAAATTCATTAAGAATGGGAAGAGAATACCAACAGAAATTCTGTAATGTATAGAATAATTTACAATCATTTCTGGGATTTGCGTTAAAATGCAAATGTCTGGAAAAATCAAATGCACCGGTTGCATGAAAAAATTACTTTTCCGTACTAGTACGGTAAAATTTTATATTATAGATATATATAAATTAGCTCGACAGGCCATGAAGGCCCAAGGCTTGTTGCACCACTCTTCTCCATTGTTGTCTACTTTGTGCCTTCTTTTTCCATCCATTAACTCCCATCAGTCGCAAGTCCGATTCCACCGCATCCTGCCATCTGTTCTTTGGTCGTCCTCTCTTTCTTGGGTCCAAAAGTCTTCCTTCCATTGCCTTTTTTGTGCTTCTAGTTTCTTGAAGTCGGAGTACGTGTCCTAACCATGGAATTCTTTGGGATCGGGCAACATCCGTTATTTGAGGTTCATCAAACAACTCATAGATTTCTGCGTTGGTTCTTCTTTTCCATTCGTTCTCCACTTTCTTACCTCCGTAAATAATTCTTAGAACCTTTCGTTCCCATATCTCCAAGTTTTCTCTATCTCTTCCACTCATTGTCCATATCTCACTAGCATAAGTTACCACCGGTCGGATAACTGTTTTATATATCCTCACTTTACTTTTTCGTGATACGCTTTTGTTTCTTATTACGGACATCAGAGAACCTAAGCTTCTGTTTCCAGCTGCTATCCTAGTGTTAATCTCTTTACTGGAATCATTATTTCGTGTCACAACCGTCTCCAGGAAACAAAACTTATCCACTTCTTCAAAACTGTATTGCTCCCCATTCTCTGTTTCCATTCTAAAACAAGTTCCCAGCTCGACTTCACCTTTTTCTCCCATTCTCATGTACTTGGTCTTATTTTCGTTGATTTTCAAGCTCAGTATTTTAGCCATTACTTCTAAATGTAACATAACAACCTTTAAACCCCTGTTAGATCTCGCCAGTACCGTTATGTCATCTGCATACGCTATCACTTGATGTCCTCTATTGTATAGCGTTTCATCGCGTAGGATCCCGGCTCGTCTTATTATCCACTCCACTGCAACTATGAAAAGCATTGCTGATAAGAGATCCCCCTGTCGCAGCCCTTTACTCACTTTGAATTTCTTTGATAATTTAGCATTTACCGCAACCTTATTCTCTGTATCTGCAAGAGTCATTTTGATCAATCTTATCAACTTTCTAGGTATTCTCAATTCTTCCATCACTCCATACAATTTTTCTCTATCAATGGAGTCGTAAGCCTGCTTGAAATCGACAAATGCCGCATGTATCACTATGTTATGTTCATAACACTTCTCCTGCACCTGCCTAAGAGTGAATATCTGGTCAATCACCGATCGATTAGGTCTAAAACCACATTGGTACTCTCCTACAATTTCCTCTATGTACTTTTGCATCTTTTCCTTTATGAGGTTTGCCAATACCTTGTAGACCACATTTAACAGGGCTATGCCTCGGTAGTTCTCACATCTTGTTCTATCCCCTTTTTTAAAAATTGGGCAGATCATCGCTTGCGACCATTCTTTTGGCATCTTTTCATCATTCCATATTTTACTAATCAATCTATATATCTCCTTTTTAATCTGTTCACCTCCATATTTAATCATTTTCGCGTGGATACCCTCCTCACCTGGGCTTTTGTTATTCTTCATCTTTTTTATTATATTTTCTATTTCTTCCTCTGTTGGCGGTGTTATTTTCTCCGTTTCTTTATCGTTCATTGCAGAAGTGATCTCCAATTCTAGTCCGTAATTGGCTTCTTCCCGCTCGTTCAGTATGTCCTCAAAATATTCTGCTCATCTCTCGAGACTTCTATATTCATCCATGCACAAGTTTCCATCTTTACTTCTACAAAACACCTCTTTTAATTGTTGACCTTGTTTTTTCGTCCTTATTTGTTGGTAAAACCTTCTTATTTCCTTTGCTCTATAGCTCTTCTCCAACTTCTTTATTTCCTCTTCTTCTGCCCTTCTTTTTGCTATTCTACATACGCGTTTAGCCCAACTTCTTTTATTTCTAAGTTCTGCTTTTGCTTCTTCTGTTCCTTTACTTATCATTTCTATTCTTGCTCGCTTTCTTTCTGCTACTGCTATCTTGCATTCATCGTTGTACCAATCTTTTTCTTTGCTTCACTTATACTTTCTCAAAATTTTATATTACTTTACTCAAACTAATATTGAAAAGTTTAACTTTTTCATACACGACGTGTATTTAATTTCGACTGAAGCCTCAAAACGATTAGTACGGAAAAATTTTGCTTTTCATAACTAATTCCATAAATAGATATTTATCGTTGTTTATTGAATGACAGAAAGTTAAATTTTTAGTTTTTTGTGGTAACTACATTATACTAGTCAGCGTCTGGTCAAAACTGAATGAATACAGTAAAACTAGATGTGTTGAAGGTTAAAATTGTTTGTTTTCAGAAAAATAATGTTCAATAAATTTGATTTTCAAAACTATTTTTGTTCTGTATAATAAATTATATTATACTCACTCCGGTGCTTTAAGGTTTATAAATTAAATTTTCTAAGCCTCGATAGCGCAGTAGGTAGCGCGTAAGTCTCATAATCTTAAGGTCGTGAGTTCGATCCTCACTCGGGACAATTTTTTAGCTTTTTCTCTACTATGGTCTAATTGGCGTAGAATATCAAGTAATGATCTTTTTATTTCATAATTTGTTAGATTCGTGTTGAAGCCTCTGTATCAAAATTTGGGTTAAAGTTTTTCAAAAAATCTCCCGTGTCTCATTTTTAATTCTTGCTTTAATCGCCCATACGAGTGCATCTGGATCCGCAGCTGAATTTTTGCATTAATTATTCACTAATGTTTCTGATAAAATAATTAACAGTAGGTAGCGCGTAAGTCTGATAATCTTAAGGTCATGCGTTCATGAGTTCGATCCTCACCCGGGGCATTTTTTGTATCTGCGTGAAATGTTCGGAGGTTGTTTATTACTACGGGATCTTATTAATATTTAAAAACGAAGTGTATATTCTGTACTTATATATTCTTTTTCCGTAACAACAATAAAAAATTCAACTATCTACCCTTTGCAATGATAGTTACGCTACTATTACTGTTACATTTATTATGCAACAAAACGAAAGTTATCTTTATTACATTTAAATAAACATTTTTTTCTGGTTTATTACGTCAATTAATGTGATACCGAATGAGAAGAATACTAATTAATAAATGTTAAAAATCTATAGCTTTAATTATGAGAAATATAATAACTTAGCTATAAGAAATAACAATAATTTCTTTTAATTCTGAAATGAACTTTTATTAATAACAATTCAGGCAATTAACTCAATAAAATCTAGGTTTCTCATAAATTGTAATAACAGTAATTTATTTTTCGAAAGCGTAGGTATACTGTGTAGTGTTAACCTTTTTTTAAACAATATAGAAGTCGTAATTACGTTTCTAATTGAATAAATTCACTGTAGCTATTATCTTCTGTTTAAAAAAATTATTAACGTGCTTATGAATTTTATAATCAGTTGCAATGGCAGTAAAAATGAGATGTTACAATTTTTATTATGTGCTGTTTTTTGCATCTCCTACGTCGAGCGAAGGTGATACTTAGCCTCCAATCGCGACTTCTCTTAATAAAAACTTTGATTCGATGTAGGTTTCGATGACAATCAAGCACAAAAATTTAATCCAATTCTTTTTATTGTCCAATTTGGAACAGCAAAATTACTTTTAATTTAATATTGGATTAAAAATAGTATTTACGTTTAAAATTAACTCTGAGCAAGTTGCAAAGCTCCCGAGGTATTCATCACATATGCAGTACTATTTTTACGCTTCCCTTATGTTACAAACCAAGCTTATTAATCTTACCATTAATCAACCGAAATTTCGAGAAAGGGAACGGGTAGGGTGTGGATTTATAAATGAGATAATCTGATAAATGGATATGAAATTAAATCTGTTTGAAGAAAAACTGCAACTACAATTAAAAAGAACTTTTTGTTGGAGAAAATTTCCTTGTTTGCGGCTTCCATTCCAAGACGCAAACAAAAATTATGGACGAACGATAAATTTCACATTGAAATTGAAATCATTTGATTAAAGTTTTTGTGTGCAATATGAAAGAAGTTTAGTAATTCCTACCACATGCTAGATATTATTTTCAACGTCATACATTTTTTAATTTACAGTTGTTTTTTACATTAATTTATTATAATGTTTAAAAGAAAGTCTCGACAAAAAGTCTCTGTGGAAATCTTTAATGGCGGAGAGTATGATAAATGCTTTAATAAAATTGTACTTAGAAGACATAAATATTTTCAGCGGCGACCTTATTGTAAAATGAGAGCATACCTTTTCCGTATCCGGACCATATGGTTACCTATTTAAAACGTTCATCAGCTTACGAATAGAATTTGGTAGCACATGCCCGATACCAGCACGATGCACCTGTCTCTGCCAATTTCATGTGCTACCAACTAAAAACTGTTTCTCATACTTTGTCTACTTTTATTAGAAATTTATCTTTGTTTGCGAAGGAGTCGTCAAAACCAATTAGTCCTGCCCGTCTCCTTAATGTTTCTATAGCGTTGTTTTGTTTTGAACGAAGTATTTTTGAGATATTGTGTCACATTTTGTAAGAACCAATCAAATTACAGTGCTAAGAGTGAGATTAGCGGTGCTTTAATTTGATTGGTTCTTACAATACAATCTCTATGTGAACGCTACTTTATTTTTCCAACATTCTCTTGATGGGAGAGCCAAAGGGCTTTAAGATGAAATTATTACATATTGCATGAATAATATATTATTGTATATAAACAAACTTCCTCGGTTGCTGAGCTTTTCAGTTTGCCTTACTTGTTAAACCGGAATCTGCTTTATCCCGTATTGCTAATAAACAGAATTAACTAGAAAACACTTTACGATTATTTTACTCATTTTGTTGATTCAAGAACATCAAATACGGGTGTGGTTTAGGTAATAATGTAGCGTTATGTACAAAATCGTAGTTTTACAAATTTCAAATTGTAAAAAAAATTAAAGTAGGTTTGAGTCATCTATTGTTTTAAGTTGCTTTGTAAATCTAAATTACTAATGTCGACTACAATTATAATTATAGTACGGTGACTATAATCACCCTCGGTTTATTTTCACAAAAAAAAGTTTACGTAAGGTTTCATCCATCGTTCCTCCTGAATGCGGTCTAGAGTTTCTTTGTTCTCTTTAGCGCTCTCTACTTCTCAATAAGATTAACCTCTGAATTTTTGGTCAATCGAATGAGGAAATATAATATTATGTTTTCTTAATTTAATTTGCATGTTTGCACGGAATGAAAATGTTAAGTTATCCTAAAGCTAAACAATGTACAGTGATAATACAGCCAGACCTTTTCTATAATTTAACAGTGCAATGTATATGCAAATAAGAACTCGATTCATAAATATTAAACAATCATACGTGCAATCTTATCGTGTATCGTTTATTTGAATCGATAATTCAGTTTTCTAAAATTATAAATAAAGATTGTAAATAATAGGCAATAAATTTATCGAACAATGAAGTTCGCACTCTCAGGCGCCACATTATTGCAGACAAATTGGCATTTATACCTTGCTTTCGGTGTTTTACAATCTTCATCGTTTATTGTTGTAAATTTTCTCTTTTCATCCAATCATAAATACTTGTTGAAATATGCACAGCAAATTTATGGTATGTTGAGGTGTTGGACAAGGTTACCAAAGTTTTGAATATCTACATGAAATAGTATGCTCCTGCATTTTGAACAGCACTTTTTGTCCAACTGTTAACTTGATTTCGAATCTAGTTTTATTTTTAAAACTCTTTTTGTGTAATTGGGGGTTATAGTCTGGACCACATCGCAAGGAATGGCTTAGCTGTTCACTGGTTAAATTGCAGACATGGGGATTTTTAACGGTTTTTAGATGACCAAAAGAGTTTTATAAATTGTAATAAGAAGAAAAATTCAATTTTACCTTAGAAATCTTTATCCTGGCGCTGCGAACTTATCATGTACCGGAAATAGTTTAAGGATATTCATATCGATGATTATTATCCGAGAATTTTCTTGTCGTAATTAATTAGATGCTGCTATCCAACTATTTTTTTCTAGACCACAATATTTGTTAATATTCCTACAATTAGATATCTTGGTGGTTCTATTTCTGTTAAAAAATCTTTAAAATTTTCAGCTTGAGAAAGCCACTTCATCTTAAAACTTACACGAAACTTTTTAATTTTTTAGTATTGTAGTACTCGATCATACTCTGTCATACTTACGAGCATTGTAAAATCTAATATCCGTCTAATTTCTCCTTGTCGGGTGTGAAAACATCGTTCCTTAAAATTCAAGAAACACAAACACAAAGAAAATATTCCGCTTGAAATAGCAAAATATTAATTACCGAATACTAAATAAAGACCGAATGAAGTAACAAAAACCCTGAAAGAAAGAAAGAAAAGGGTTAACGTAACAGAAATTATGCGCACGAATAGATTACCTAGAAGTAGAGCTTAAAAAGAAGGACTGTGTGAAATGGCAAAAAGTGTGTAGGGATACGAAAGAGGAAAACACAAAGAGGTTTTTGTCATTAAGACTTTATTAATTCAATCTGTTGGCAAGACTTTTACTAAAAGAATATAAAGGCGTCATGTCAGATTCAGAAGGTATGGAATTTTGTAGCCATAAAGTTTCTCCACCTGAAGTTTCTTGTAAAGTGAAAAAAAACTTTTGGCTGTTAAAACCGGGAGGTTTGGGGGGTATGGAATACCTCTCAGTTCCTTAGTAGTAATTGTGTCCAAAAGAAAAAATTATAATAAATAATCGTCCACTTCATAATATAAACTGAAAGAGTAAAGTATTAACTTATGTCGCTAGAAACCTAAGTATAAAAATATTATACAGTGTTAGAAATAATAATAATGCATTTAAAATTTTCGGATGGTGTACCTTATCATCGTTTTTCACATCATCGCAAACGTCAGACAAAACTACAGGGATGTTCTTTCAAAATTTTAGTAGTTAAACTAAATTTTCCAGATTCGTCACTTTTCCGTAACCTCCCAAATTTTTTAGAATTATTAGTTGAAAACGCGAAAATCGGAGGTGCGTCATATACGGAAAGACAGCTCTTTATATAAGAAATTAGATAAACTACGTTACTCAAGATTTGGGTCCTGAAAGCCGCACTGACGAGTTTTCTCCTAGAAAGCAAAACAGAAAATTAATATCATGGTATAAAGTTTTTAATAACTCCTGATTTGTTGATTTTGGTCTTTTTTGAGCATCGGTTGTTCGTTCTGTATATCCTGTAAAAGCAATCTAAATAAAAAATTAAGAGGTTTTTTTTGAGTTTACACGAGATTAGTCCTCTATACAAACTAAAGGAAATCCGAGGAGATTCGGGAAAATCAGAGGAAATTCAGGGAGATCTCGTAAATGGAAATACATTTCTAGATTAATAAATAATTATTTTTAATAATACTTTTTTTGTTTTTTTTTATTATTAATAATAATTAATACAAAAATAAATAATTTCTTTTTATAAAAAATTAATTAATATTTTTTTTTAATTTTAATTTTGGTTCCTGGATTTTGTTCTTGAATCATTATTTAGAAAATAAAAAATATAAAAAATATAATTATTAAGAGTTCAATGGCTAAAATGAAACTGCTAGTATTCATCGGTTAGTTTAAATCTTTAATTTCGATTTATGTAAATGACCAGTATTGCTATGATGCTGCATAAATTAGGAAATCTTATATTGTTAATAAACATTTAAATAGAAGAAACAAGAATTAATACTATACAGTAATGTAATAAATAATAAATTATCAATATTCTTTAACATAAAAAGATTGTATGTTCCACGCTTGAACGAAATACTATACACATAATACTAAACGATTTTAAAATTATATATATTAAATTTATAATTACCTATGTACCCACCTACCTAAATATAATATTTGTATACATTTTTTTCTAATTTCAATGCTACGAAAAACTTCAACATAAGTAGGTCATTCTGTATAAATTATCATATATAAATTATTATATCATCTAATTAAATTTTAAAAAATCAACATGCCAACTGAATTGTAATAAAAGTAAAATATATTTTATTATTACAGGGCAAATAGTTATAATGTATGCCTAACCTATTTTGGACAGATTTGTCCCTATCTTTGTCTGATGCTTTTATTAATTTCGTTATTTATTGAAAATTTATATTCGGAAATTTCATAATCTGGGTGTTGTTTGGTATGCTTATTTATTTTCTCGAAAATTAGAATTTTGCCGTCAATTTCACCATATGGTTTTTTTAAAGCTCTGTTTCTGATGAAATTTTGAGCAATAATTTTTCGCATGATGACTAAAGATAAATAAATAAAGACGATATAGATATCTTCGATTAAGAAATATTTTAGAATTTAATAACAAATTAAACTATTGAATAATAGATTGTTGTAATTAATAGAAAATATATTTTTTAGATGATTTGCCCAAATGTTGAGTAACGATTACGTGTTTAGCTAAAAAAAATTCTTAAATGCACCTTTCAAATTTAAATACGTGTCCTACAATTTTATTTCTAATGGCAAAAGATCATCTTTTATATCACGTATTTATATACACACGAGGAACTTTCAATTTTATTTGACCACCGACAGCTGATTTTGTTCCAAGGCATCCTCTTATAATTTTGCTTTATCAGTAAAAAGTCGCCAACCTGATGATTGATTCTTGCGCCAAAATGGGTTGGGTAGGGAAATCCTATCGGCAAACTTTATATCCACATCCGGTAAATTTAAATATTTGTTGCCTGCATTTTCTTTAAAATTAGACTCGATAACTTGAACTTTACTCTGGATAGTTGGAAAAGTTTTCAGATTTCTTCCAAAGCATGCAGATACTTGAAGCTTTATCTCGTATTCAAAACTTTATTCGGATCCTATATAATATCGTACAAAGGTAAATCGTTTTAATAAATTTAATTTTGTTAAATATACTTACACTGGCACAAATATTTAACTATCGTTATATCTATTAACTTTCGCCAACTCTTAAACGACCTGGTAACTGACTTCACACTTTCTTACAACTTTTGATGAAATTTTTTTGTAAAAGTGTGCAGAAGTTCGCTTCGGCATTGGAATTGTATAATAAAAATGTGAAGATAATCTTTTTAATTTCCCAAGACTATAAAACTATTATAGATGACCGGTAAGGCACCTACTTAATCGGATTAAAATTCAAACAAACCAAAACTGTAGCTACTGTATCCTGTATCCAAGAATAAACAAGACCCCTAGGTGTGTTGGTCACACGCAGTTCATTCACTTAACGTAATCTAAATAACAAGTTTTGAATTTTTTGTCATAACTTAAAATTGCATTATTGCTTTTGTCATCTCTATTGAAAATGGAGGGAAGACCTGTAGATTGAAAAAATTCAAAAAAGCATTTTCTTTGAAGTTAAATTTCGATATAAAATTTATAAGCTGGGTATGTCAAAAATTCAATGGAAATCTTTCAAAGTAGAAAAATACTTTTTAAGTTTTGAGGAATCGCGAGATTTCCTTTAGTGGCTTTTATTGAAATTTTGTAATCCCGCATTGGAATTGCTACACAAAATTTCGCTTAGTGAACGAGAACAAGGAAGCGTTATCCCGAATCCTTGTGAAACTCCTAGCGGTTTCGCACACCTGTTATTCGATATACCTTTTATTTATTAATTTGAGGATTACATAACAAAATATGAACAGAATGTTAGAATTTTCAAGTAGTAAGTAAATCGGCTTGCTAAACGAACGGGGACGAAACCCCACTCGAAAGTTCTTCCTGTGTTGGCGCCTGCCGTTGAACGGCATTTGCTATTGGTCGGTTCTGCTTGAGAAAGGTGCGCTGCATGCGGTTAGTTTAAACGGTTTTTGAACGTCAGTTTTAAAGTATTCGTTGTGTAGGCGATATTATTGTGCGTTTTGTTCACATGAAATACACGAACGTGATTTTAATTCAAACAAAACTCTTTTCGTTTTAGGAAATTTTATTGGTCTATAAATTTTACTACGATATTTTAACGCAACTTTTCACAGTGTAACAGTGATATTTAAATCTAGTTTGTTTTTCAAAAAAAAAAATATCAAAAAACCGGTGAGAAGTAGCTACTTCTTTTGCGTGTCCGGGAGGTGTGTAAAATTTGAATGAAAAGGGTGGAAATGAAAATAATTGTTTGATTTTGTTTTAACTTCTGACTTTTTGCCAACGGCAATAACTTGTTTGGTGTGTGAAAATTGTGAAAAAACGAATTAAGTAAATGTAATCTAGTGTCGAATTTTGGTTGCCGAAAATCGGCTTAATGCGAACCCTGGCGGATACTGAGAGGCACACTCTTCCAAGGGGGTGGGTTAGGCAAGCCGTCATGGGAGTGCTCAGGTGGAAAGAACTACCAGCTGGCCGACAGGACAATTTTAATAAAGGAAACACATTGCAGGTGCTTGAAATTAATTGATTTAGTAATAAGTCGTTGAACCATCGTTTTTCCCTCAATTTTTTTCCGGAAGAGTTTCTGAACTTGCATTGTCATACGGAGAGCAAAATGACGTCTTCGAATAATATCTTTCCGGTAGATTGAAAAGTTTCCTATTTACAAGTTCAAAAACTTGCCTTGGGAAATTACATTGCAGATAATCGAGTTAGTTATCTCACAGTTGAATAGTTGGATGTCCACTAGAAGAAAAATAACGTTTACGATGAAACTTACTTTTTGTTTTATTTTAATGGAACATATTGAACGATTGCCGTGTTCGAGTCTCGTGTTTACATTTATCTATGTAATTTATTTTTCCAGTGCATTTCCGAATCCATTGTTATTTAAATTACACTTCAATCACAATTCGCGTCTCCAAAATAGGCAAATGCAATTTCGATTATTGATTCCATTAACGCGCTGTGTTTTTCGCCATAAAAAAAGTTACGAAGTAAATTTTTATGCTCCCAACTTTTCTTTGTTGGGTAAATGTCATTTTTGTGTTATCTACCTCATCATACTTCTGTGATGATGTAACGTTCATCCCATATCTGTCTTACATAATTTATAAATAGCTTCAGATAATACCACGATTTTTCAAAATTTACTGCTTTCTTTGCACGAAATCTTTTACTTGTGACAAATTATGCGTATTTGTGATTTATTTTGACATAAATAACAACCACGCATAATGGAGAACTCGACGATTTTGAATCCGAGATAAAGGCTGCCCAGGTTAAAGTTCCCGTTTGTTTTGCCACCACAAATGAGATAGTATAAATGGTATGGATTGAATCCACCCTGTTAATTATAACATTGTAAATTTTGTTACACAATCAACGTTACAAGATTTGTGGTTCTGGTTCGTTACGATAAGGTTTACTATGTATTTGTGGTTTGATCAAGTTGACAGGTTTAGGGACGGTGGAATTGGAAACTCTGAATTCTAATGTCTAATTTTTAAACGGTTTTTAGCGGTGATCGATTATTGAAAACAATGACATCCTTAATTGACGTCAATTGTTTTTGATGCAATCAAGTGTCGTTTGAACTAATTTAAACGCAGTACCCCATTGTATTTTAATCGAATTTTGGTTAATTTAATTTGCTCCATAATTGAAATGTGCAGATCTGATCACAATTAAATTCATTGTTTGGACTAACTGGATTGAAATTATTTAACTACTCCCGAGTGTCAAGGAAGTGTCACTTGCTTCTGACTCAGACTTCTTATTATGGTGGTTAACCTATTAAGAAACCATTTGGTGATGCATCGGAAAAGCTTCGATTCGTTTTCATCGGTAATCCTCATGTGAAAAATAATTACCACAATCCGATTTGCAATTTAATCAACCTTGAAGATTTTTACATCATCGCCGGTCGACTATTTCCCAGCGATATCATTTCAGCTTCACAGTGGAGGACATTTCTCAAGGATTTTCCCGATTATTTTTTACTGTGTGATAAACTTTTTGTTTACTACCACAATAATTAGGTTATCAACAAAATGGAAAGGACAGTTGTACGTTTCCTTTCACCTAAACAACGCCGACGCCCCATATAACTTAATTTGAACTACTCCGTAATTTTATTTTTGGGTTGTCTATTTAAAACGCGTTTAATTTTTAACGTCCATAATTTCCCATGTGTCATTTCTTTATGTACACTCTAAACGCTTTTTCTTTACTGCTCTTCTGCCAATCAGAAATTTTAGCTCGACCTCTTCGCGCCGCCAAGCATCAGTTTATCATTCGCTCAGACATTTTCCATCATACACGGTTCGCATTGTAAAGCTTTAGTTTGAGGAAAATGCTTTTTTAACCCAAGTTTTAATTTTTCAAACTTTAATTTAAATTCTACCAAGTTTCTGCCTGTCGGGAAGGTAAACTCGGCACCAGTAAAAGTATCGCAATTTTTACTCTCTCTCAAGTTGGTGAAAGTTTTTCCATTATGTTTTTCTATCAAACATAATTTTGTTTCTTTATGTCGTATTTTCTAATCATATGGATTACGTGATTTTAGTCGCACAGAGATGACTTTGATATTTTTAAATTTTCACTCCAGGATACTAGTATGCATTGAACTCACGTGGGACATCCGTATAATATACCGAGTGTTTAAACGTTGGGGTTATGCCAGGTCATATTTTAATAAATTTACTTAATTTCTTGTGAAATGGAAAACTCAAGTTGAAAGAACTTGAAGAATAAATTTGCTGTTATGCTCTCGTAATTTGTTATCTGTTATTGTGGGATGCTGCTTTTAATAGACTAAAAAGTTATTTCCTAGAATGTTTGTTAAATCATACATAAAAGTAGAAAAACTATTAATCTTGAGCTGAAAAGCTTTGTTGTGGAATCGAGATAATTTGCATTTTGAATTTAATTTTCTGAATGTGTTCGTCTGGTGTCAACTGGTATTGAATTAAGCATAGATTAGAGATGTAAAAGCTTGCGAAAACAAAGCAGTAACTTTTTAAAATTCCAAGTTAGCCATCCTCCGTTTCCGTTTTGTGCAATGTGCCGTGTAATCTAAAGTCAGAGTGTAGTTCTTTTACCTAAACCTTTAAACCAAGGTAATATTTTTATATTTGAAATTGTGTTCAAGAAATTCAATTTCAGTTGAAAAAACATGCTTTTCAAAAACTTGATAGAACTTTTATTATGAAATCTAATATTCCTCCATAATCCCACTTTTATGTAACCGCAAGAAAGGAAATATTTTTGCTTGTTTGTTTGGGCAGTGCTTCCAATGTATTTATTATTTTATAATGTTGTTTGTTCAAATTATCTTTTATGGCAGTCTTTGAAAATCGTTTCATCAACGGGTCTTTATTGGGTCTCGATCGTTAAAACTTCCACGTATCTGGTACACGAACAATTCCGTTATTATCGCCGTCGATTTTAAGTTTTCTTTACAACTTATCCATTTTATTTCATATTACTAGAAATAATTTCTACACATGTCGACCACCATACGATTATTACCGTAATAAGAGCAATGGAGAAGTAACTGCTTCAATTGGTTCCGAAACGTTCATACGGTTATGTTTTTTAATACTCTTCCTTCCGCTTGGCATGAATTCCGGGACACATCTTATTTAAAATCGCGGTTACATCACTGACGACTTCGTGTTCCAAGTGCTTTTCAAAAATTAGGTTAAAACTATTTTAATAAAACCACGCTTAGTTTGATGCAAAATTTCAAGATTAAAGAACAAGAGTTTTGAGGATACTCGACAATCTGGGTTTCAAGTCGAGAATCGTGATTTTATCCAAACTAATGAATAACATTGGCCTAGATATAATTGAGATAAATCTTGCGATACATTTTAACTTTCCGTTTTGTGTGATCGCCAAGTGCCGAAAATTTAATTGGACGACGTTACTTCTTCGGCTACACAAACTCAAATTAAGTTCATCAAGTCAAGTGAATGTAAATTAGGGGTAATTATAATTAGACTTATTAAAGATGGCATAAAGGGTTCTTCAAATATTTAATCTGACCGACATTTTCGAACGAGTCTTGTCGCATTACCAAACACCTGACTTCCTTAGCGACAGGGACGGACTTGTTCATGCTGAGCACGTCGTCGGCCAATCTTTTCGGGTGCTTTTTTAATGTTTGATTATCCAGAATAACCTCGACGGTTTTCTTGTTGCCAGAATACAATTTTTGCTCTGACCAGACTCAAACCGGATATCTCGCCTTGCAGTCAACGCACTTAACGCCGTAACCGTCAGTGCATGAATTACTGTATAATTTTTGCAACAGTTTCCTACTGATCGTTCATATAAGCTCGATGTAATATTCGAATGTTTTCGTACGAAATCATAAAACCTTTAAATTTTGCTCTTCGTTGCAACCTATCATCGGTGATTAGTGGTTGTAAAAACTGTATAGCGTTGCATTTTAAAAGTTTAAAGTTTTATAACTGGGTTACAACATCTTTCAAACCGTTAATCTTATGTGAACGCTTCCATCTGATTTAATGCTTTGAAACTTTCATTAGAAGATGCTGGTACATCTTTGACCGCGTTCACAATCTGAAATGGGCAACAATTTATTACAAATTGCACTGATTTTATGTTCTGTACTTGCCGGTTTTAGTTTTGTAGAAAACTTTTGAAATTCGAAGCTTAAAATAGCCATTTAATATTTGATTCCAAATGAAATAAAATCGTCTGCAGCGCTGTTTATGGCAATAACTTTTACAAAATCTAACGAATTTTAATTTTTGCGAGTTTCTCAAACTATAAATTATAGAGGTTAAAAATGTTTCTAAATATATTTTCCTTAAAACGCTTAGTTTTGAAGTTATATCTTAGTTTTATCGTTCGATATGGTCAATAATTTATCTTACATGGGTTTTGCTTATTTTTAAGTTGAAAACAATTTTTAAATTGTGCAAATAAGTATATCCACGTTCGAATCACTGACTGTCTTAAACACAGTGGTCAAAACAGATGATGCTAATTTCGGAGTATTTTGAACAAATTTACGAAACATGATTTTATTGATTTAATAGCAACTATTACTCCGGAGCTCTAGAACTCTCTTTTTAAAAGTGGACATAATCCTACCCTGCACTCTGAAAAAATACTTACCTTGCAAAATTTCAGGTCGCTGTACTCTACGGTACTCTAGCCATTGACTCTCGGCAGCACTTTGAGAATTATTGTTATTATTAATTATTTTTCTCTGCATATTCCCAATTTTTTGCTCACAAAAAATATTCTATACTCCCTGGACACAACTTCTTGAGAGAATAGATTAGGATCATTTGAGAGAATTGGGGACGAAAAATATAATTTAATATAATAGACAGATAATCTGCCAAGCTAAAATAATTGGGAGATTCTGGCGGGTCAGTGCGGTCTTCAGGCTGCACCACTTGGGCAATTGAGTTCCATATACCATTCAAATACTAGAAAGCTAATCTTCTATTACTACTTACCTCCTATTTGGTCCAGGTAACTTTGAAGGAAAATCAAAAATAAACGAGAACTTAGGAGAAAAATTAGATTATAAATTTTTTTCCAAAACTTTGGAGTAAATAAAATACTGTAATTTTTTTACTAAAAATTCTTTATTATAAAATTAAAAACTCGCAAACCGGTTTACAATAAATGGTTAAGTTGTTTAGTTTTTTGTCAAATAAAGACTCTACATTGCTTTATTCCTTCCAACTTTTAGAAAAAAAATGATATTTTAATTTTTTTTTAAACTCCTATATATTATTGATCGTTTATCCATCAAAACTTTTTATCTTGTCCAAATAGGATAATATGGCTTCTGTGCTTCACTTCGTTCATTTATACATTACCATAACATTAGCTTGAGAACTAACCATGTTTTACGTTTTACCAAGAGGTAGAAAAGACGCACTTGTTTCAATTTTTAACGTATGGCTAACCTGGGCTCATAACCTGTTAATATTTATGCTTCTAGGGTAAAAAAATCTTTCTCGTTTTGTTTCCTTCCGTGAAAATTGAATACGAGAGTAAAATTCATTACAACTTTGATGCAAATATTAAGCTTCGTTTAGGGAAAAACATTTGAATTGGTCACTGATATCATCCACGTGTCACCCATTTTAAGGTATTTGATTAAATCTCTATTTTTACTGCTTTTTATAATAATTTTTATTATAATCTATAATATTATTATATATTATTTTCCTACATACCAATGTTTAATTTCCTCACTTGATTATGTCAATTCTAACCTGAAAAATAAGATCATTGATAGCTTAAAGGAACAAATTACCAATTTGACCGATAAGGTCAAAGATGAATCTTTAATAATCAATTTCTATAAAATATCTATAGAAAGCGAACACCAGTGCTAACGTCATCATCTTGACACCGGCTCATCCGCTTGTAATTTATTGATACCGTGGTTCCGATTCCACGTTACAATAATTTTGAACACACAATTTTCTCATTAGATTATTAGATTAAAAAGCTCTTCAAAAGCAAAATATAAGAGAGATAATCTAAAAGTATTTGTACTTGAATATAATATTGCTATCAATTATTGGGGCTGCACTTCGACCATTTTAAAAATATAAAACTTTTTTAAATTATTTTAAAAATAAATTGTTTTAAAATTCATTAATTTCATCATATTCTAATGGAACGTATTAATTTCTATCGATGCTCTCCAATGCAGCTGTTTAGTAATCTCATCGTTCGATTTTACTTTTGTATAATAATTTCAATTACCAATTACCTTTTAATTGTTATAACTAATTTATTTACCTCTACCTAAGTATCTCCTCAATCAAACAACCAACAATTTAGACAATAAAACTAATTATAACTGAGCAACTTCATTTAGGACATTTTGACAAGGGAAGTTTTCGGTATTAAATTTTATATCCTCTAAACCAAGACTACAAAAGCTTTAAATATTACAATAAAGTAAAAATCTTGTACAAAAAAATACAACTTTTACATCTTCATCAGGCTAAGATAGACCTGATAAAAGAAAACCGTAGCCGTTGTACTGCGATGTTTTTCTAAGATTTGCTGTAATAAATCAACTTTATTATTATTTTGTTGTATAAATTATTTTTCTAATAAAAATGCGTCATGTCAAGATAACCGTCGTCTGGTAAGATAGCGTATCAAAACTTTAACGCGAGTCCGCCTCTGCTTAAGAGATATATTAATTGCATTTACTGGACGACTGGCGATTAAAATTCTATCTAATTTTCGAAAGCGTGTCTGCAAATTCAACGATATTCAACTGTTAAATATAATTTTTTTGGTTCATTCATGTACCTGTTTGGTACCATATTAAAATGTAATACCACCGTTATAAATTCAGTCACGTGCGTTCGTTTCAGATCCATTTCCTTACGGAATTTCAATGAGTTGTGATACGTTATACCATACCTGTAGCACTAAAATATTATCTTACCGTGCGAATTTATTAGTTGGTTCTGCTTCCATCTTACTGAAATAATAAATCTTTTTTTTTGAACCCAGCCTAAAGTGAATTGTCACCGGCTGACGTCGCAGCGAGAAATTTTAAATACCCCTTATTATTTTTGAAGGATTTTAAAACGTGCGTGTCTTGAATCGTATTCGACGGTTTACTTATTATTTTGTAAAAAAGTTGGAAATTGAATTTGTGGGTATAAATGAAGTTCGATAAGGTTTTTGGATAACAACAGGAAACGTTCGTTGTATTATCTGCGGAAATGCCTTTGATAATATTTGCCTATTTTAGTTTAGCCGACTTTCATTAGATGTGACATCGTTTCAAGAACTAAAATGGTGCGAGCAAATGGCTGGATTCAATTTCATAAATCAAACCAAATATTCGCTGGTGGGCGATGAAGACATCCGAACATATCTTAGAATGTAATACACTAATCGAATAACTTTCACAATCGAAATACATTTCCATTTTCCACCTACACTTTTCGCTCACAATAATTACAGAAATTTAGTGAGCTACGAATGCACAAGTCATTCCTACACCTTCATAAATCCAATCATCACGACTGGGTTTAATTGGATTATCGTTAATTATTTTTAAATTTACACTTCGATTTCCTTTGTATAAGCTGCAAATAGGAATCAGGAAAACAATTCACTTCACTTGACAATTTTCCAATCTGAAAATAACCTGCCACCGACGGAAATCGCACCCACTTTCCCGCATTTGTTGAACGGCATTGCCAACATCTCCAATATCTTCGTGTTGCATTAATTTTAGATTAATTAAATTTTTGCATGCCAAGAAAAATGAGTTTTCCAATTTTTACAACGATTGTTATTTTCAAAAGAACGACTAAACGAATTCCTAAACAGTCATCCATTTCTCTTTGAAATGTTATGAAAAATTGTTAAATTCTTTCTATACCTACTTCTTTTTATTTATTTTGTTCACATTCTTCAATAACCTGCGCAATTTCATTATTTGTATTATTTTACTAACGGTATTATTTTTCTATGTATGTATTGATTGAATGGACGAAATACCAAAATATTTTTATTGTTTTTTGTTCGTACCTGGGTTTTAGCATTTCGGCCGCAAAATTTATTCCATCTCGAAACTTTCTTATTCGCGTTGTAAAGTCAAGGTGAACATGGCGACAATATGCTTCCTCATGTTACACCTATTTTTAGTGTATTGATTCAACGTTTTTATGAATTTTAAGTACCAACTGGGGTGGCTTTTTTCAAAAAGCTTCTTTCTAAGCTCGGATGAGAGGAAATGAACTTATTTGAGGGCGAATCTGAAGTGTCGGAGCTTGTCGTAGGTTGGGATTCCAAAATTTTAATATTGCAAACTTAGAAGAGGCTGCAAAATGGTAGAATTAATAAATTAGCTGAGATAATCTGTTTTGTAACTGTAAATTTCCCTTCGGTTATAATGGATTGAAAAGAAAAGTGTTGGATTTTTGCACCTTACGGCTGACACTATGCTTTTAAGTAACGGTAATATTTAAATAGTACGGAGGCCTCGTTGTCAAATTACCACAAATTGACATATTTTGTCTGGGGCTGGATGCTTTTATCGATTTTAAAAATTCTTTTTCTATCAGGAGGTAGCCCAATTCGAGATATCTGCTAAAAAGTAAACTTTTGCTGCTATATCGAGATGAACGTTTACTCAAGTATTTCAAGGCTTGTCACGATGAAAACAAAGTGTAGTGACTCATCATTTACCTGTACCTTTACTTCTAATATTTATTTCCATAGTTTGTATCCCCTCCAAGGTATAAACAACACGAAACGATGACTAACCCAATGAATAGATTGATGCTATTTTAATAGCAGTAGTTTTTGCCTGTAACGAATTTCCGCAATTTTTGGGCAATCTGTGAGTTTCAGTTTAGTAAATCGTCATATAAAAGAGCAATGAAAAATGCTCATTTCGAGTTATGATCTCTTTAGATAAGAATTTCCTATGCGAAAATTGATATTAGAAGGCATAGCAACGAAAGGTCATGAACCGGATTTTCTTTAAATATGTACTTCTAAAGCATATAATTCAATTTCCCCCAGATAAAAGTCATCAGCTGGCTTAGCGGTTTATAAACTGGGTTTTTGTAATATTAAATCAGATTTATTTCCAGCACATGATTAGCTCAATTTAAACGAAAAATTCGAAATCATTGTTGTTACGAGTTTGACCAAGTTTCTTACAAAAGTTTCACTTTTGCCTTTTAACACTTCAAGTGACAATTTTTTATCATATTATCTAAGAAGTTGTATAATACAGTGTATTACCTCAAGTGTTTCTAAATATCAAATTTTGTTCAGTTTCAACACCGCCTACTTTCAGTTTTGAAAAATAGTCGCATTTTAAAGCGTATCAATCGCGAAAACTTGTCAACGTGAAATATTCAAATTGAAATTTCGGTGACGTTATCTAACAAAATCCTATTGCGGTCGATTACCTTTCTCGTTAAGCTGTCCTATATTACAGTTAATTGAAGCCTTTCGTGTTTTTATTACTTGAGTGAAAGTCACTGCCTGATCTGTTTGATGCGAATTACCTTCATGTTTCTTTTATTGCAATATTTTTCCAAATCGCTTGCCCTAACCCCCAGTTATTCGTTGTCAGCGTGAAGTTAGCTACCGAAACTTTTGTTGTAATAAATTTTTGCCTGGTTATTCATCTGAAAAGTACTAAGCAAAATTACCTGGTCATGCATCGTAACGTGAGAGTATTGCCTTATGGAAATCGACAGGGAACCTTCTTCAAAAACCATCTCATGTACAGTAGACGATTAATTAACTTTCACTATGGATAGCGTGCTGTGCATAAGGGCCTCCATGGTTTTTTTTTAAAGGGTAACAACCTTCTTTCAATTCTTTTTGTTCGATATCGAACATCGCCTTCTGTATGGAGAAGCTTTCTTTGAAACCCATGGCTGTGTTCCCATACTACAAAATTGCCTAATTTGGTTATTCCAATTGCTAGTTTTTATTGATGACACTTTCTCCAATTTAAATGACGGTATTATAAAATACCACCGCAGAATTTATTAGGGAATTACGATTCGTGTCCAGGTGTAAAACTTCACACTCGGATTAATAGCGTCGTCTGATGTATTTTTGTCGTGGGTATTTTAGTTCGCTCCCTTCTGTTTGTTCTTTTAGACGTATTTAAGTCTGGATTAAATTTTCTTAAAGAATTCGTAAGCGTTTAAATTTTCTGATTACATTTAATAGAACAATTGCAAATATTTGTTTTGGCAAGCAGCTTAACGCTTCCCCAAACCTCATTTAAATATAAATTCAATGGACCAACGTCCGCTTTGGCATAATAAATTCATTCATAAATTGGATTAATCTTATTGTAGATCACATACAATATGACTCGTGAGATAGCAAAACGATTCTAAATTAAACTTAACATTTCCGGCTCGATTTTCGTATGCACTTTTTAGTCATAAACATTATAAATACAAATTCAAAATTACCCCCCCACTCCAAAAGTGCATGACACACTTCTCGTCCAAGTCAATAGAACTTCCAACACAAATTGATTCAACGAACTTTATTTATTTTATTTTTTCATATCAATTGAAATTAATTAATTAATAACAGTAAATAAACTTTTCGTTGGATAAACATTTATACCAATCGGGTTCGGTAACATAATAATTTCATTAAATGTTATTTGCTTATCTTAGAACCACTTGATTTAACTTTTTAACACTTATTCAATTTATATTTTAGTTTTCAGCTTTTTCCTGATTTATTATTATAATTTCCTCGAGTGGTTCGAATTATTTCAAATTAAACAGAAAACTGATGATAAATAGCAGGGTCAAGAACACTGTCTGGAATGGACTGATGGATTTCCACTTCTCAAAATTATCAAATCTTAAATTTTCTCATTCTATTCTATCGAATATCTAAAGTTATTTTGAAACTTGAAGTTTTGACCAAAAAAATAAGTATAAAACTTCCCTACAAAGAGCTGCATTTTAGAATGAGGTCAAATATCCTGTTTCAAAGCTTGAATTTTGCAAGTTTCAGTATTTACATATATTAAACAGAAAATGTGCCAAAACAATTCAATTGTTTATTTCAAATTTGCTAACATAAAACAATTACAAACATAACCCAAATATTTTTGTAATCTTTCACGTGTAAGTACGCTATTCTGGGAAACTTTTCAACATTAAATTAAAAATAAACTTGATTAACGTAATAAGGATGCTATTTTTAAAATCTTAACACTTGACGCTGTACTTACCCCAAAATTTCTTGGTATCAATTCACTCAAGTTGGCCGATGAAAGCTTCTTACAAGAAGTGTTGATTGATTTATCTATTTCGTTTTATTTAAGTTTTCATAAAGGTTACTATATAGTTTTTCAAAGAATAACAGTCATGTTATATTCATTTAATTTACATTTCATCTATATCTTGGTTAGTTATATTGTTTCGGCGCAACAGTGATACAGCGCTAAAATACAGCGCATAAAAATTCATTTTTTAGGTTAATTTTCTATCAAAATTAATATCTTTTTATTTTTTGGTTATATTTAGTTTTTATTCAAAATTGTATTTATTTTAATTTGAACATAAAATGTATACAAAACAGCTAATCCATAATGCGACTTTGTGATTTCTGGAAACTCCGTTAAGAAATTGTTTTCTACTTTGATTCAATTCTAATATTCACAATTTAGATGTAAAATTTTTGAATTTTTCGCGACATTAATAACAATATAATTTTAAAGGATACAATTTGGTATAATAAGGCGTGGGTACAAATTTTTGGGTTTAAAGTTTAGTTTTAATCTTTACTCCCTAAATTGCGTTTCATTGCGGAATGTACTAGAAGAATAATCCCCCCCCCCCCCCCCCCCAGTATCCCAGTAATTGTATTAAGGGGTTAGGTAGGTTTGAAAATTTCAAAAAATCGGATTTTTTTTATATATAATTAAATTGTACTATATATGTCTAGAATATTCTCGCCAAGATTTTGAATCGATCAGAGTAAAATTCTAAGCCTTTCGGAAGTTCCGCCCGTTTCTGAAAGAAATGAAGTCTCAATGGGTGCATTTTCAAAATTTTTAAATAAAAATTTCACAAAGTATTTGTTAAATATGTATCTTTGATATACTAAATTGTATGAATAAAATATTTCGTTTGATAAATTAAAAAAGCATCAGCAAAAATTCGCTTTTTTTGAACCTTCGAAACCCACTCAAGCAGCATTTTGATGCTAAAAAACATCTAACTAGTGGCTAAACAGCAATATATGGCAGCATACCCGCTGCGGCAGCCAGCTAAATTGCATCCATATTGCAGCAATATTGCTAAAATATCCCACTATTTTTAAGCAAATAGCCAGCTGTTAAAAAGCAATTTGCTTGCTGTCAGACAGCAAATAGCGCGCTTTTAACTAGCTAAATAGCGACTTATTAGCGCGTCATTGAAGCTTGCTGTTAGCAAGCTATTATTAAGAGCTATCTAGCGCCTTATTAACGCGTCATTGCAGCTTGCTGCCAGAAAGCTACTTTTAAGAGCTATTTAGTGCCTTATTAGCGTGTCATTGCTGCTTGTTGCCAGCATGCTAATTTTAAGAACTATTTAGCGCCTTATTAGCGCGTCATTGCAGCTTCATTCATTATTCATTATTGTAACGGGCTGTGGTACTAAACCCACTGCACTGAAGCTTAAACTTATTGTGCACCCCTTCACAGAGTGTTGATACTCGCAGGAAGGCCGAGCTGAGATATTCCGTGGGTTCGCCATTCGAACACGGAACTCCCGCTCGTTACTCAACCAGCAATCGTATCAAACCACTACCGTAGACTTTTCATAGCCCATAGATCGATATTGGGCTTATTTAGATCACAGCAGTGTGGCGTGGACATGATTGAGTAGCGAACCGCGGTTTACCGCGTCCTAGCATGATGATTTAAGCATTGCGCCACACTGCTGGTCTGTCATTGCAGCTTGCTGCCAGCAAGCTACTTTTAAGAGCTATTTGGCGTCTTATTAGCTCATCATTGCTGCTTGCTGCCAGCATGCTAATTTTAAGAGCTATTTATTGCCTTATTAGCACGTCATTGCAGCTTGCTGCCAGGAAGCTATTTTTAAGAGCTATTTAGCGACTTATTGGCGAGTCATTAAAGCTTGCTGTCAGCAATATATTTTTAAGAGCTATTACATAGCTAATTTGGAGCTATTTTTTTAAATCGATCACCGCTGGCAAAATAGCATGAAATAGCTCGCTGCCAGCAAGCAAATAAACAGCTATTGAAATTCGCAGCCGCTTTTTAGCAAGAAAATGCTACTTGGGCACCTAACCCCTTAAAAATCAGTGTTTATACAGTAGTTATATAAATGGACATTATATATTTACAAGACAAACAGCTTACAATTGATTACCGTTCACTTTACACCATGAACTGAAAGAGTCGAGAGAGTAATTTATAAGGTCAAGAAATGATCCATCGCTCCCCCCCCCCCCGACTGTTATTATTTTTACATTTTATTATTAGTATTAAGTATTTTTCAAAATTCAAAATTATGTTTAAAGTTATTAATTTAATTAAGAATTTTCGTAGAATATCTGCTGCAAGCCGCCTATTGCAGAAGCGGCTTGTACCGTAATGATTTTCGCGCCACATTTTAACCTGCGCCGAATTATTAAAACATGTAAATATAAAATACGAATATTTATTTCGGAATCACTAAAAATTCAAAAATTTGAATTACAAATAAATTCTTGAAAAATTTGCGGTAGTTTTCTGTACCTGTAGAGTAAGTATTTGAAATGCACAAGTTAAAAACACATCTACTTTTTTTTGGAACACTTGATAAATGTTAGTAGCTTAGTTGTAAGACATTTAAGGTTTTTATTCGGTCTTTCGAGTATCTTTTATCTCAAAATTTCGTGTTTGTTGCTTTAACCGTATATGAAAAACTAGGAGAAACGAATAACGTGTAACGGTAATTCGCTTGATAGAACTGGAAAGCTGGAATAAATTCTCTTCTTTTAGATGCTAATGATGGGCACTCTTGATTTTTAATAGATTTATGAGATAAGCACTACATATTCAGTTAGAGAATTACTTCCTCGTTGAAATACAAAGAGATTGAAATCAAAATTCATATTTATTTGAAGTATTCGTGCGTTTTCCATTAATAACATTCGACGCATCATTACCTTTCTCGATAACCCAAACCCACGTAATAAATTGATTGGTAATTGCTATAATTTTAATAAAAATGCTATTAAATGAAACTTGCGTCACACGTAGTAACTAAATTTACCAAAGGAATGATAAAATTAACACGTTTAACGACATGTTGTGTTCGATCTTGATATCTTCGAAGCTGCTACGTTCTCATCAGCACCGTATAGTGTTTGAATACCAGGGATTTCACTCACGCCTAACATAGGACACATGGTAGCTGTGAAGGAGGAGATAATCTTCGAGTTGAATTTTGCACCCAGCAATCATGTAACCATACATTCTTTTGTTTTATGAGTCACGCCGCGATTGAGAGGTGTGCAAGGGATCAGCGTAAAATTCTTTTTCAATAATCTTAGTTCGATAGTGTGAATATAGGTCAATTCAGAACAACTTTTATAGACTCGCCATTAAAATTATTAATCATCTCATTTCAATAGGTAATGAATTATGTTTTGGCTAATCGTTGTAGTGTAACGAAATTGTATTACATTTAATTTGTATAATATTTCCACATTATTATTACGTCAGGAGTGTAAGTAAATATAAACTGAACCAAATTCAATTTATTTGTTAGCATTTTATAATATGGAACTCACAAATTGATTTTATATTAATTTAAAAAAATTTAATTTACTTTTTTGTTCTTATTAAGTAGATATATATTCCTAAATTTTGTTTCTGCCCCGGAGAAATTTTGTTTTAATTAAAATTTATGGCCAATATCCATAAAATTTGTGCCTTATAAAATAAGGGTGCAATTAATCAAACTTTGGGTTAGTCCTCCGACGAACCCGAACCTGAAAAAGTTATAGGATTTCCGCAACTTCAATTATCCAATTTTGCAACTAAAAATTTGACTGTAACGAAGTGGTGCAATCGATAATCGACCCATTAACTGTGAAATCAATTCTTCGAGTTACGAAGCATTTAATGATTGCGTGTTCGTCCATGGCGATCCATACGCTAGCTAATTTAAACTTTTCAACTGCTGTTTTCTTCTTTGAACAACTTAAATAATTGGATTCGATTAAACACAAAATATCAAGTTAAATAGTTTTCATTTCTGACTCCTGAATACGTTTTATCTTACTTGATCAATATTCAAAGCTGTTTAATCGTGCAATTCTATTTCCTAGTTTCTCGTGGAATATTTTACCTCGGCGAAACAAACTAAATTGAATCGATGAAACCCATTATGGCACTATTTAAGTAAATTAAGATATGAATTATTAACTTTTCATCCTCCGAGATTAAGGACTATTTCTTCGCAACCTTTAATTGTGTGAAGTTTCGAGAAAATTACATTTAAAAGATCTCAAACAGGTGGAAGATTTTAGACAAAAATTTAAAGCGGATACCAGGTATTTTGCAGTGCCAATCTCACGTGCGAAACATCGGCTTAACCTACAGCTTAACGTGGGTTCTAAACCACAGAAGTATAATAGGTACACTTCATTTTGAGAAAGTCTCCGGCGGTTTACTTCTGTAAAAGGTATTGATTGACGTTTTAACAGCTCGAATTACGATGGATTTTAAAAAGAGTTTGATGTTTCAAATTTAGAAGTTCCACGCAACATAAAATTGTTGAGGGATTGCCATTTTCAGAACATCATCACGTTCCACTGGTGACCCCGAGAGAACAAGAACAACTCCTGCTCTAAATATCTCTTTTCTAGGAAATAGCACGCCCGACTCCATCCTTCCAGTCTTTTAATCGCTCGATACACTACTCAGCAAGTCGTCAATGGAATGAATCAACTGTGTCTGCGCTACCGCCATGGCAATCCCAATGTCTATTCATTCTTTGTAGTCATTAATAACTAAACTAGGAAAAAATCAAGCCATTACTAAGAATTAAGTCGTAGCGTAGCTTTCACTCTCTCGATATGGAGCGTTTGTTTATTTCTTTTTCTTTATGGGCTATCGTATTAAAGTTGTGGGCGAGTGTACACTAGTGCAGCATACTAGACGCACCTTATATTTTTGTTCTAAAATCGCAAAATTTTAATTAAAATATTCAAATTAAACAAAAATATCATAAACACTTACTATTCATTTAATAAATAAAATAGTAGACACAACAAATAGGTCTGTATTGCCGATTACGACTTACTTTACTGACGTATGGAGCTGAACGTTTTGAAATTTTAGTTTAATTGTACTAAAGCTACTAAACCTTCAACCAAACAACCAGTAAATTTTAGATTTCGTAAATGTCAAAATTTTATTAAGATTAAATACTAAGTATCATTACTGTTCAAGAGAATGTCTACGCTTATGTTCCGACTTCATTGCTGCATAAGAGAATCCTCATCTTGTTCAACAGCAACGCTAGTACTACTAAAGGCAGCCTACTACTTGCAACCGAAATGGTTTCAAATTTTGCACAGTCATTATCGTAAGCAAACCGACACACATGGTTGAGTCTGCTTCCTCATGAGCAACGCCAACCCTATCGGTTGCTAGGGGGAGGGTGATTCAACGATTTTGTAATAATAAAATTAGTACTAACAAAAAATAGTTCTACGCAACGTAAAATCAATCGCTTCGGTAGTGCAGTTATGTTAGCATCCGTACTCGTAGTCAGTGCGCTAGCGTTCGAATCCAGATCGAGAAACTCTTTTTGTATTGATATTATTTTTAGATTATTTGACCTAATTTGCATGAATTATAAATAATGTGATCGATAATGACTGATCTTTTAAGATTACATAGGTATGCCAATATGAAAATGAACCAAAGTGTAGAGAGCAATGTAAGTAATGAATTCGATGACCTTAAACACGGTTTTTGATACTATCAAGATTAATTTTCCAACAAATCCTATCAATCAGTCAAAGTGTAGGTATGTGACCTTACCACGATAATAAAACCCTGGAAAATACATCACGGTTTTAAACATGACCTGGGTAACCAAGCACGCTATTTTCTTGTGCTAGAAAAATCAATGAATTTCCTTTAGTTTTCTATTTATTTCTTTGAAAATTGAAATTTCCACTCGACGCAGTTTAACAAAGTTTTTAAGTTAAAAACTGCAAAAGTTCATCAACTCGCAAGTATTGAGACTTTGAATCGTGCCAAGATTTGAGTAGAGCGCCAAATTTTGGCAAAAGATTCATTGATAAAGTATGTTGTTTGTACTTCCTTTGAATAGGTGAGAAAATCGAAAACCACGTTTTCGCTTATTTATGTTTCGTCGATCGATAAATTAAGCGATTGCTACATGAAACCCAGTCTGATAATCTACATCATCATGTCACAATCACAGCTGTTTGTCCGCCTTGTAACTGGGTGGTCCATGTTTCGTTTGGTCACACTTCGTAATAGGGAAGGGCTCCAAAATGTAAAGAAGCTCTCCATCTCAGCCACGTGGGCAAAATAGTTATTTTTTTAAATATAATAGAATTAAAATTCTTTTTAAAAAATGTGCATTTTTTCAATAAACTTAGGTTTTCAAAAGTATAAAAAAATAAGCAATTAAATTACCTCGAGTTTAAATTACATGAAAACTTACAAATGGTTATATGAGGTAACTGAAGCACCTCGTTTTAATTATAAAGTAGATATGTCTTTATATTACATTGAAAAAGGTTTATTTTTTAAATTAAAACAAAACCAATTATTATTTCAAGTAGAATTTTTAATGAGAATTGAATTTTACGCTTCCTTAATGACGTCTCCTTAATAATTTGCTTTATATTGATTGTTTTTATAAGAGATAATAATTGTTTGAAATTATGTTTTACGTTGGATTTTCTCTTTTCAGCCAAATTCTCAAAGGCACAACGATAACCGAGATGATCGATTATCGAATAACAACATTAAGATCTCTCCAATACCTACCCCATCGCAACCAACACCTCCGGCTTCTCCACAGCAGGCGACAGCATCCAAAAGACTTTTACAAGACACCCTGGCACGTCCGTCACCTTACCCTATGATTGTTACCCCCGATAAAGGATACTGGGTCGATGGAACAGATCATGACTGTCACTATGACATCAGGGGGCAACCTTTTTTATCACAAGGCACATGGAGGGCTAAAATAGAAACAGACGACACTGCAAAGTGTTACAGGAGGTTTTTTGTAGGACGGGTAAGTGTTCTTGTTTACTACCCTTATCTATACTAATTACTATTGTAAATATTTACGTTGAGGGAAACCTTTTAAAATGATTTACATTTTCTTAGTTAACTCTAAACTTAAAGAGGGTGGGAAACTTTACGGATAATTAACGATTGGTGGGTGGCTTCCAAATTTAAATATTCAAAAGTTTTAAATTCTCCTTTAAAGTTTGCGTTGACAATCTGCATTGATGTCGTGGCTTGATGAAAAGCTCCGTATCCGCATTTCACTAAGAAAATTAGAGCTGAATTGTTAAAATATGGTAAAATTTTAATTTATTGGCATTATTTTTGCAAACCTTACCGCTTCTTCCTTGTTTAAATGAGTCGTCGGGGTTTACAGCCACTAAATGGATTTCGAGAAGCCACAAGATTAAGTATCTTTAATTAATTTAGCAAAACTAATAAAATCCGTTCCCTCGATTTGATGCTTTTTTTCACAAAGAATACTGTATAGTTTAGTAACTGTTATATTATTAATAGCAAGTTTTTTCGCACGGGAATTTTACTTTTTGCATCTCTAAATTTTTACAAAAGATAAGTGGTAATTTAATAGACAAACTGAATATTTCCAAAAATTCCTTCCTTTGAGTTACAAGGAAATAAAATTTTAATGAAATTTCTCGAGCGTCCTTTTTTATTGAAACTATTTATTTCTATTTTTGTGCAGTTATAATTAACTGGTAATGATTAAAATGACTCAATAAATTGCTTTACTTTAAGTAATTAAGAAGAACTATTTTATGGTGTTTCCTGTGGACATTCACCAGCGGAACTAATTATGGATAGTTGAGACCACGGAGACAAACGAAAAACTATACGGTTTAAGATTATGATAATTCTGTTCGTTGCGTCGTTGCGTTCTTTTCGCTTCCACGACTTATTTTATTGTCGAATATTTTGATGGTTTTTCGCTAAAATCGATTAAAAATAAGGAACTGCCAAATTAGTAACTTTTCTTTGTTTCCCTTTTTACTTTTCGCGCTAATTTAATTTTTTTACCATCGGGAGAGTCTTTTTATGTCAGAACTCACGTCCCCAGTGTGGATTTCAAGAAAATATAAAAAGTCGAAATTATTTTGTTTCGAGGTGAAGTTACAGCATGAAATTCATTTTCTGCAGAATATTAATTTCAATTAACTTTCTCCGGACATTCAATCATCAAGTTCAACTTGAAATCCTAAGTCCTACGCTGTACGCTAGATTACCTTTCACTTGAGATTATTCCGTTCATTTACACAATCCACATTTAATTGATAAAATTTTATTGTTTATTAAGCAAATTTAAATGTTGCAAAACTAATAGAAGTCTTACAATACAGTAGTATAAAATTTAATGATCTTGCTTTCCTAAGTTCCCATGTATTATTCTGCTCGGTGGCCTTAAAAATTACTCAACAACATGAACTCCATGTCACATACATTTATTTCTAGGTGCATTGTGTATGTAACTTGGCCATGATTTTCATTAACTGGTATACATATAGCAATAAAAAAATAAATAACTGTACTTTTCAATTCAATTCATGTATTCTGTATAATATCTTCTCCAGTGATATATTTTAAAATCAGCACGAAATATGTAGACCAAAAATATTACGAAAGCAATTAAATTAAAAAACAAACCTCGAGCTTTAACAATTAAACATGCCATAATCATAGCTCAGATCTCTTCAAGACCAGGGGCGCTCCGGTTTTAAATTATTAGTGTGGAACAATGTTAACCAGGTCCAATTTTAATAAAATATCGAAATATTTTTTATTTTTGTAATTCATGTTATGCCTAGTATAACTATTTTAGTGTTAACCAATAGAATATCTAAGTGGGAATGCCAATTCGAACCTTCAGCACCATAACTTACGTATAGCTAAAAACTCTTAATACCACACCAAGTTTACGAATTATGTTAAAATTATTTTTTTTTAATTATGGAGTTAAAGTAAATTGAGGGTATACTGCCTTTTACTTGCAATTTTTAATAAAGTTATATTTGTAAGTAACAACCCTAGGATGTGATAATATTCAAAGCTAATGCCACTACAAATAATCCTAACCATATTGGGTTTAATCAAAAATAAGTGCGTGTCAAATTGTGTTACTAAGACGAAAGTGGTATTTTTTTACAAAACATCTCAACAGTATTCTACTGAAGGTTCAGTTGAAAATCATTTATGGATCAGTGATTTTTTTAAAATACCATAGAGAGTTGATCTAACGCGACCAGGATTTGAACCGTGGTTGATTATTTACGTTTATTTAAACATCATGAATGTTCACGAAAATTTGTAGTGAAAATAGTGGTGTATTATTGGGGAATATAGTGTACAATCGAATAACCTAGCAAGTCGAACTAAAAATTGATTTGATGTCGATTTCGGTCGTTTACTTCTTAATAGTTGCGTCGTGCGTGACTTATAAATACAAACTTGGAAAATCTTACAAGAGGAAACGATTAGAATAGAATTTTGGACTTAATCATGATTGAACCATTTCATATTTATTGTTTTGGACGAGTTTTTCAATCTTGCTAGGTTCTTTGATTGTACGGTATAATGGTCATAATATTAAAATACTAAGTTGGTAAAATATATGACCTTGTGTTTTATTATTATTTTTATCATTAGCAACCCTTTGATGTATAAGTGATGAATATATTTTTTTCTAAAAAAGGGAAAGATTCATATTTAATAAAAAAGCTGCCACAAAACATGTACACACCCTATTGATCTCAAACCAGGAAGTCTGAGGTGAAACAAATCAAAAATTATTGTGCTAAAAATAAAAACTCTTATCAAATAATAATTGCGTGTTTAAACTTTAACATTTAATAAAAATTTTGTGTAGAAAAACAACAACATTTCAAAAAATTATAGCGGTGACTGACAATCCAGAATAATATTTTTATACGCTTCTGGCGGCATAAGTTCTACTATGTTCTTTCAGCTTATGGTGTAAAGTGGACGGTTATCTACCCCAATAAAAAAATGGTTCTGTTAAAAACCATTTATTACTGAGGTACGGGTCTGGGGTATGGAGTACCTTCAGATCTTCAGGTTTTAGGCTCACAAGATTTTATTAAATAAGATTCTTTCACATTTTCAGAACCAATATTACCTATATTAAGTAGTAAAACGACTAATGTGACAGTAGTACTCCGTCAGTGGCAATGTAGCACACACTTTTCTTAATTTAAAATATTTTTCAAAATAGAAAATCCATCAGTGGTGAGTCCCCTAGTAGCATGCGCTTTTATAGCAAACTACTGATGTTTGAGAAGCTCTGATTTAAATCCAGTCACTTCAATCGTGCTTTTCTGATATGGCCGAACTCCATTTATGTAGCCTAGATTTTCTACTAATAATTTTTACTCAGCGACTACAAAGATGACCAAAACTTGGTTTTCTTGAAACCAACTGACGAGAAAAATCCATCACCTAGTGTTTAAAAGTTCGAATGCAATGTTTCAGGTTCAATAGAATAAAAATTACAGATTTTCCCGCTAAGAGCTCAAGTGAATTGGAAGGTCCAGGTTATTTTTCTTTTAGTATATCATGTTATAAGGGTAGCAGATATAGTTTGTTCTATATCGTATTTGAAAAGATAAAAAAATATCTGAAAAAATAAAGTATTCCTGCGGGGAATCAAACCTGAGACCTTCCAATCTACTAAGGGATACATTGACATCTCATCAGATAGATCACCTTTGAATTATTGTTGTATAAACTAACAGAAAAAAAACTTTAGCCATAAAACTTTTAAACGCTTCAGAAACTGTTGCTCGTTGCACTTGAAAAAAAAAGGTGTTTGCTTAATTATTTCCTTGAAATTGATTTTGAGGGGCTCTCCTTGCGAGTTAATAAACGAATTTAAATCCAAAAAAAAGCTTTAATAAAGTTTTTTATAAGTATGAATCTACCACGAAATGACAAATTTAGTTATAATAATATATATTTAAAACCATGAAACTATTTCTTCTAATCAAAAATTGGAAAATCTTTCTACTGTACATGACAGGAAAGAGTCTAAAAATTAAAAATCACATTTAAGAAAATGATCAAGATAATAAAACATACTACATGTATGAGATGCGTAAAATATAGATTACACAGACCGCTACAATTTCTTATATGGAAACCGGATTAAATCAAATATTACAGGAGCATTAAAGCTGATTATGATAGATTATACCCATACGATTCGAGAAAAAGTTTTTGATCAGTTGTAATTTTTTTTCTTTAAATTAACTTGATTACGTGGCATGCTATGGGTTCTTTGTATTAATGAATCTCAAATAAGTTCCTCGAAATTTTAATTACACTTAAATTAATCATACTAGACAAAGATTTGTTAATATCGTCCATTTTGAATTTTAATTGCCATTGTTTAAAATTGCCAGGCCGTACTTGCTATGGCCGTTATATTTCCTACGAAGGCTTTCAAGCAAAACTGGCCTAATCTAGATTTCGTATTTAAAAATATACCAGTTTGAAAATTACCTTACTGGCAATTCATTTTCCAGTTCCTTCATTTTTGCACAGCATAAGGAAAAACGGTAACTTGAAGGTGCAAATTTGGAATATGTTATTTCTTCGTATTATGAACAAATTTATACAATTGAACAAGATTGCGGTCACGGTTCGTATGATCGATTATTCTTTTATTCAATTAATTGAAATGGAAAAACGGAATCGGCACGCTATACTGTATTCGGCATATTCAAATTTTTTAATTTACAATTGCATAAATTTTAGGATGTTTTACAAAGGAGTAATAATGCGAATTGTCAACTGATTAAATTCCAGTTTTATTTGATTAATTAAAAATTGTATAATATTTCATTGGATTTTATGTAATAACAATGTTGGAATGGCTTCTCTATTGTGCTCGCAATCCGTTATGTTCAAATAATATAAAATAAAACAACCAGATAGTTTGTTTTATTATTTTCATTTTAAATATGAAGGGAATTCATGATACGGAGTTTCGTATTGATATCTCGTGTTTTCCATCTTATTTGTTTACATCTAGTTGGATGAAAAGTTTTCCATCATAAATTTATTTTTGACTTCGAATAGCTAATGAAAGTGTTTGTATCGTGGTTTTGCTTTATTAAGTGTTTACAGACACGATATAAATTTTGATTAATAAAACAGTCAGTCGTAAGGTGACTATACAATAATTAACTCGATGCAAGGAAATTTTTTTAGAAAACTTCCAAACCGGTTCGACTTTAATATTACGTGCAAGAAAATAAACCAATATGGTAGGTAATATTGATTTCAAGGTAAAAGTAGGCCATAGTTTTAACTGACAATGACATCTTAAAATGTTCGTGATATTTCCTTTAATGGCGAAGGACCTGCTTTTTGGTCCTGCTACAAGATCGAACAGCCTGTCAAGAACAGGGACCGTTTGTGATGTAATAAAATTACATCGAAATTTTTAAATCGAGAAATTTGATATTTTCTCAAAATTTCCGATCGGCCATTCTATTAACGGATAATTGCGTTCCTCATTAGGAACAATAGAACTAATAGGTCAACTTTCATCATTATCAATTTAATCGTTATTCATATGGAATATAACACTTGGAGATGCTACATTAATTACCACTTGATGAATTAAATTGATTTGTAAGCCATACGCCTGCGGCATAAACTAATCCGTTTTTAATTGTATCGTGTTAAATTAGTTTTATGCTTTTTCAACAAGCATAAAGGGGGAAAGTTAATTTGAATTTACTTGTTAAATTATTTAAGACTTTGATTGTAAATACAGCAAATTTTGTGTTTTAACCAAACGCAGCACCATTTAAATTTTTTGATTTTCCAAGACCGGTTTACACTGTCGAAATTGAATTTAACTAATTTTCTTTATTTCTGAGCGCTTTGCGAATGAAACAATATTGTGTTCCCTCGGAAAGCTTGCGGCAGGAAAATCTACTCTTCATTATGTTTTACTTACCAGCGTTGGTGTGAGGACTTCCGTTTGGCTTTTCCCTTACAATTTCCATACACCGAAAGGAAAGTTTCTAACAAATTGTGTGTTAAAATTCAAACAATTTTTTGTGTTAAACGTGCGAGTTGGTGTTAATTCTAAACCTTGAGTCTCAAATTAACATTCTAATTACAAGGTCTTGGTGATAAAATTTTTTATTCGTTCATTCAAAAATTCTAAAACCGATGCAAATTTTTATATTCGGACCAATTGTTTAAGAATTATAAGAACATCTTATCGTACCCATAAAATAAGATCAAGGTGTGGGCGAGAAAGTCTAGAAAAATAAAGCATTGTTAGCCCTACCCATTGTTGCTAGTTCGACCTCTTCTAGGCATAATTTCAACCGACTTGCTGATACTTTCAGACTACAAAGTTGTATTTTGCTATTTATGTTAATAAACTTATGCCGTAATTTTATTACTTAATTGTCTCACGAATATCAAATTTTATTGTATTGGACAAGTTCGGATTTGAGTTTTTTCTTCACGTTTCTGTCTGTTTTCCAATTATTCGAGCTGCCCACGTAATGAACTTCACTTGAATTATTAATTTGCCGATTCGGTATCGTCATTAATTAATAATAAATTTTCATGTCGGAAAACAATGGGACTTCGATTTTCATTGTTTTAAGTTATTTTATTGCTTTTCGTCAAATTGCGCATTTCAAATATTTCATTTTGCACTTTTTTGTGTCACCTAGATTTCATCTGCATATCTAACACACTTTGAGCCTAAATAAAATTTTTATGGTCAATTAATTTGCATAAAATTTAACGGAAGTTACACTTAATTATCGTATGTACAAATTAAATATTGTTTTTTAAATTTTATTGACGCATTTTAAAAATTTAAAAAAGTAACTTGAAGTTTTTTCACGATATAGAAAGTAATAATAGAAAGTAGTAGTAGTAGAGAAAGAACAATAAATGTCAAAATGAATTATGTGCTTTATGAGACGATTATTTTTACTGCTTAAATTAAGAAAAATGTTAACTGAACAATTGCCCAAAGAAACGTGAGCTTCATAAATTATTTTGAATTATTTTATCACATAATATCAAAATATTTATTTTCTGATCTACGAGATATAACTTTAAATCTCGAGGCAGCTTAAAAAGATATCCTAAGGTGTTCATAAATTTATGTTGATCATAACTTCATTCGTGATCAAAATACCCAACATTGGTACCGTTGGCCATTTTTGCCGAAGTTGGGGGTAATTCGGACACATCACATAAGAATGAATCTTAATATTGCATAGAAAATTGTAGAAACTAAGAGAGATGTCTAAATGGGGCACATTGGGACAGTGAGTTCAATTGAAATTAGCTGGTTAATTCCACAAATCACAACAAATGTGAGTAATGGGGTTGCTAAAGTGCTATTCTTTGCTATTATAAAATAAATAATTGATTTATTAAGTTTCATCTTCATGCTTCAAAAGCAAAAGTTATTCTGCTGTCTTCAAAGGGGTTTGTCAGATTAAATTAATTTTTGATTTTAATAAACAAACGCAGAGGACATATGACTCCCTCTCCCTTTATGGGTTGTGATGGGATACTATTTTTCCTATTTCAGAAATAGTATTTTCATTACCAATAATTTATGCCGCTGTAAAATTTTCAAAACCCTAATTAGAATTTTTTTTGCAAATTTACCCTTGTAATCAGGGGTGGAGCCGTTATATGCCGATACTGTTACGCCAATATATAACCTTGAATAAGAGATCGCCATATTGATATTATATACAGTAATTTCTCTCTTCTTTAATATCATGAACGTCAGTTTTACATTTTTCATGATCAATGCTAATAAAAAGACTACTCAGAAAAACTTGTTGCGTTTCTTTAAAAGGAAGGTTAACCGTAAATGTGAAAACGAAAAAAATCAACGAAAGATCTGTCAAAAACGTGATTTATTTTTAAGCTTTTCAATTTTGAGGTCAGAGAGTACCAATTTTGTAATCCAATTAAAAATGTCTAATTCAAGGTTTCGTAAAAAGTTCAATTCCATTCTTATATTCTACGTATGCAGGGATAGACGTTCAAAATTATATCTGAAAAATAATTTCTGCCGACCCATAAAAGGTATACAAGTCGAAAACCAAATGAGTTCACTCATTTACAGGAATGCAAATATAATTTCTAAAATTTTCAAAAATAAATTTGCATTCTAAGCAAAATTTGTCAACTTTCGTGGCGCCACAGGCGAAAATTTAAAACTTTCTAAGGTCAAATCAACTTAAATTCAAATTTTATAGCCTTCAAAAAATAGATTTTATTTATAAAACGCAATGTAAGTTCGTCAAGCGAACAAATTACATCTATCAGTTTTTTGTGCAATAAATACCTATTTTATGGCAGCACAACATGTAGGTAATCGCAAAAAAAAATATTTTTTTTTTTGAACGAGGGGCACAATTGATTTTTTAGCTTTAGCTTTAATGATTAATATTGAATATTTTACGAAAGTTTTAGGTCATTTAAATAAACATTTTTTACCATTTTTATTTACTTTTATAAGGTGAAAGTGGTTACATGCTAATTATTTTTGGTGTAATAGTTTTAAAAGACTTAAATTTAATAATAATTATGTAAATCCTAAAAAAAAAATTCAAGATATTTTTTACGTAAAGACCTGCAGGGCTCTGAGCAATTACTCAGTTCGCATCTCTTTGCGCCGGCACTGGGTAATTTATGTAACTTCAAAAACACACTACTGAAATTGCAAATACAGAAAATTTATAATATTTTGTCAGCGGTAAATCGGAACTTCTTTTGTGAGCCATTACTAGATTCTAATAATCCAGACCTACGATAATATTTTCCAATTTTAAATTTTCATTAAATAAAAAAATTTTGAAATAATTATTATTAGTTTTATTTCATAAAGTAAACCATAGTTTTTATAATATTTAAATGTATTTTAAAATATTATCGCCGCACCACAGGATGGAAAGTCTCGATTTCCCTAAGTGTCTTTCCACCCCTGTACGTATGGCATTGTATTTTCCTACTTGAAATATATTAAGATCTGTCAAATAAATTAATTGTTTTCAAGCTTATAAATTATTGGGTCAGGGAGTAGCAATTTTGAGGTCGAATCAATATCGTTCAAATATTAGTTTGTCATTATACGCACAACTCAAGACAAACAGTTTCCAGAAAGACAAAAAATCAGAACTATTTCGATCATATCAAATTTTTTAGCATAAACCAAAAAATGCACAAATACTTTTTTGAAACTAAAATGTTTAAGTTATCACAAATCAGGCGATGATGCCATAATATGGTGAAAACGTTTGCGATAATATACATACGGTGTATATTGTGATAACTTAAACATTTTAGTTTCGAAAAAGTGTTTGTGCATTTTTTGGTTTATGCTAAAAAATTTGATATGATTAATATCGAGTTACACTACCTAAACCACTTATCTATTGATAAGAACTATTTCAGTTCGCAGTTTAAAGTGGGCTGTTCTAACATGATACGAGTTTTTCTTTTGAACACAATTCTCATGTAACTGAGGTGTATTCTGTATTTCATACCTCCCATACCCCCAGGGCAAGTTAGATCATTTTTTGTCATCACCTCCGTATTAAATAGCAAATTACGAGTCACACCTGAGTATTATCAACTTGTATCAGAAGCGGATGTTCAAAATCTTTAGCCAAAAACAACATTAGAACATTAGAACATTATTTACTTAACAGTTAAAATTTATTATTTTAACATTTTGTTAGGTTTTATTATTTTAACATCACATACTACAAAATACCACATAAATACTTAAAAAATTCTAAAAACTTTTTTAAGTTATTTTCTATTTTAACATTAGAAGTATCCTAAAAAATAAAAATTAAGATTGCAAAGAAGAAATTATGAATTATAAAAGGAAATAAAATAATGAAAATTAGAAAAAAAACTTATTGATTATGTTTGCTTAGTCAGATTCCCTCCTCGCGTTCCGCTTCCTTTTAAATTCATAATTTACGATGTTTCAACTTTGATTTTCAGTTTCAAATTTGAAAATATTAATTTTTAATAAATTATTTTTGAAAAATTTACATTTGTTAAAATAATCGGATAATTTATAAATTGTACCCTGTACATTTAAAAAATAATTTTTTGAATAAGTATTTAGAATACTATCTGCCGATTTACTCAAGGGCTCCCGATCATTTCTCACTTTACAGCACTGGAAACCGGTTCATAATGATGATATATCATAATTCTTGCATAAGTGAACAAAATTCATTTTATTGCTAAACAATAATTTTTTTCGTCGATGCAATTAATTGTTTATTCGTCAATGCAGAAGTGATAATTTTTTCATCACTGTTTTTCATAATATAGGTAATTATACATTTATATGTCGTGGCAGCACCACCGGGGGGGGGGGGGTAATTGCATGGAATACTTTTTAGGGTGCGAAAAATTATAATTAAATAATATGCATAAAATTATAAATGTTGATTTGTATGGAGTGTCCTCAGAACCGCGGGGGGGGGGGAGTGAAAAAAAAACTGTTAAGGCTTAAGAATTTTAAATTGGAATTGTCAGAATTTGTAACATTCACATCAAGATGAGATTACAGCTCTATTTAATAATATTTCACGATTAAAATAATGCATATTCACGGTGGCGGCTTGTACGAGCAGAGGTGGGGTGCCACCTTCCAAAAACAATATATTAAATTTAAATGCATTATTATTATTTGCGTACACATAATAATTTTTTAATAAGAATAGTAATAATTTCTAATTATTATAGCAAATTACGTGCCGCCGCTAAAAAGACAAATATTCTCTCTCCAAATCAATATCACAGTTTGTATAAGCATTGTTAACTTTTTTACTATCAATATAGTATACTTGAGCAATACATTATGACCTAGAACGTTCGTTATTGATTTAATAGTAGTACTCTATTGTTCTCTTGATTTCTAATACTAATAGTAATTACCACAAATAGAACAAATTTATATATGATAATATCGCACATAAGTGATATAACGGAAGCAAACTGCTTCTAACCACATAAATCAAATGTGTCTGTATATTGTTCCTTGTCTATCCTGTTAGTAAACTTTCAACACTAATAAATGTCGTACGACATCCACACGATATTAATGATTACAGTGCTAATCTCGGTTTGCTGCTCAAACACCGCGACCAGGTCGCAAGTTGTCGCGTCGTGGCGTTCAATTGCAAGTGTAGCGGAAGCCTTAAGAGTTCGTTTTCGAGTAATTGAACACATTGAATATTATTATTTCTTTTGCTGTTTGCAATAAAAATGATTTAGTCAGCAAACTCTATAAAGCTTTCAGAATTCTTTTCAAAAGCTTTTATTTAACTTGGCATGCCCGTCGTCCATTTATTAACTTGGACTTTTCTGAGTTCTTTTTTAATCAGCTTTAAAAATATTAAGTATAATTTTCTATTCATTTTTTTCACCGTCTTGTGTTTGATCTAATGTTTCCAAAAGCTTACTATCTGGACTTTACATCGTATTAAACTTTTCAAGTTTGATCGAGGTTTCGAGTTGTAGATAAGAATATTTAGACTTTTTTGTTCTGTTTACTTGTTGAACTAAAAGCGGCGACTTTATAAATTTAGGACATTATCGGGGCCCCGCTTTTAACATTTCTTCTAAAGTAGATTGTCGACAAAGATTATACTGTCTGTGCTTACGCTCCAAAAAGAAATGTGGAACCATAAATCGTGTTTATTTAGGATCGTTAAAGGTGCAAGGTACCGCTCAACTGCCGATGAGTAATATAGAATTAACAAGGGGTTATGATGGAATCGGGATCGATAATATTTGAATACAAACAGAACTGACCTTCACAACTGAAAGGATTAAAACACGTCGAATGGAATTATGGAAAAATCGTTGGACACTGAACTTGCAATACACATATCTAAACTTTTTTTTCCTAAAATTAAGTGGTTTCAGAAATAAATTGCGTTTATGTGTCGTGAAAATAAGTTTGTTTTTCTTTAAACTTTTTGTAGTCACTGACATCTCTTGTCTCCTAAGGGGCTTGGCGAAGAATCCGTGATTATACTACAAGGAGTATGTGGGAAGATGCAAGATTTATTCTATTAATAACATGGACTTACTTGCATCCTTTCCGAGCTTGTCTGCGCTATTTCAAAATAAGTATTCGAATTTGTTGCTAACCATAGCTCCATTACTCGTGAAAAAAATTGAATTGCTTTGTACTATGTCATTTTTTGTTATCACATCGTGTGCTGTTTGTAAAAAAATTTGTACACAACATTATGGTCGTTGCTTATTGAAATCGTGCGTAGAAAATTTCCACATCTGTCGTGTTCTAGATTGTAGATACGAATATACCGCAACCTTATTTTTTCTTATTGTTTGCTAAATAGTTAATAATGTTGAGAATCTTCTCACTCTCACGGAAAAACCATTGTTTGGTACTCAATGCTTTTTGTAAGCTAACGACATTTGTAAATTAATTCTTTTGCAAAGCATTTTTGTAACTTTTTTTTTTGTTACAGGAACATTCAAATTTGGTTGGTTACGACGAAATTCTTGGTCCAGTACTGCTTTCACTCAAAACAGAAAATGTCGCAAACCAAGAACACACGAGAATACTCCTGAGGTTAAGAACGGGAACGATGCACGAAATCGTCCCGACATCGTGTTTGGGTTCCACACCAAGCCCTGCACGAATGGCAAAAATATTAAACGAACAGTTAAATATTGAAAACTTCACCCCAGTTATATGTCCAAAAGCATCACAACTTATAGCAAATTACGACGAACACGTCCTCGTGACGAATTTCAAATTTGGAATACTCTATCAGAAGTTTGGTCAAACAACGGAAGAAGAACTTTTTTGCAATAACGAAACGACGCCAGCTTTCGACGAATTCCTCTCGCTCATTGGTCGTAGAATTCAGTTGAAGGATCACAGTGGTTACCGAGGAGGTTTGGACATTCGGAACGGGCATACGGGTGATACGGCCGTTTACGAAATTTACAAAGAAAGAGAAATTATGTTTCACGTTTCCACTCTTCTGCCTTACACCGACGGCGACCCACAGCAATTGCAACGTAAAAGGCACATAGGAAACGATATCGTCGCAATAGTTTTTCAAGAGGAAAACACACCCTTTTCCCCCGATATGATTGCCTCACATTTTCTTCACACTTTTATTGTTGTGCAAGTACTTGATCCAAATACCTCCAATACTATGTAAGTTAACGTTTTTTTGTATACCTAATAATGTCACACCTCGTTTTTTTCCTTATTCGTGGGCGCTGGAAAATATTTGTTGGCATTTTGAAATTAACCTGGAAATATAAAAAAGTAAAACGCGTTGGAATATTTAAATAATTCTAACGTAAAAAGTTATCGAACAGGTTATACAATTTGTTAACTGTTAATTACTAACCTACATAAAATAATGTACGAAAAATTGACGATTTTGTTCGAAAACTGCATTTGTGGTTGCTATTTCTGTTATTTTCCAAAATTAAATTTCGATTGTTTACTTAACTTGTAAATTATTAAATTTTAATTTAATATTAACTAATTGTTTTCTCGTTGAACCGTGAATTTTAATGAACATAATTTGGTTATTTTTGGGTATAAATTTATGGGTATGAGTTCAAAATTTGTAGGTACATTCATTGTCATTTTTGTTACGCAAGCTGCTTGCATGTATTTAATTAACTAAATTACATAAATTATATGTAAACAAGTAAATAGTGCGCGCGGTACGAGAATGTTTTTATATTATTCATTAGTAATGTCGACACTTAAGCCTGTTACGTAAAAACAAATTAGTTAAAGTTGATTAGTTGTAATTATTATATAGCAATGCGGTCGTATTTTGATTTGTTCGAATCTGAAGAGTTCGGGCAATAAAAGTGACGCCCAAGATATAAAACACATTTGTTTTTATTTCCTCTATTTAGTTAATTTTATTAGGAAAAACGAACTTTACAATTTGTTTTTATTGACAATTAATTATTATGAGACTAACAGGAAACCAATGCTTATTATGCCCATCAACCATTACATTATGAATTTAAAATTTTTTTTGTATTTTTTACGACCTAAAAATAAAAATTAAAGCAAAGTAAATAAAACAGCAAAAAATCAAAAATATACTGCGGAATGTATTTTTCGTTACATTTAATTTTCAATTTACATTTTAACAAAAAAAAGGTAATCAAACTGATAAATAAAAAACATTGTTATAAATATATATTGGAACATAATTGTAATTGGCAAGGTTGTGCGGCCTGAAGGCCGCACTGAGGATAAAGATTTTAGACATCCAATAAATATGGATTAGCCTCTTAAATTTGTTACATCTTCCCGAGAACATACTAACGCGTACTAGCACCTAGATCGGGAAATTGACTGAATTGTATATCCGGAGAAGTAAGACCCCTATCTCAGTATTTCAATCGTAAATTAACCCAAGTTTAATGGTTAACCTTAGCCTTAATTTTTGCACTGTAATACTATAAAATAGCATTTTGTGACGAATTTATAAGATTGGTGGACAAACGTAATAGAGGATGTTCAACCACAAAAAGTACATTTGCTTCAAACAAAGCATATTCTTTTTCTTCAAACACAAAATATAATTAATAAATTTAATTTACATTTAATTTACATAATTACACAGACGAGAACTAAAATCCCCGTGACCGGCATTAAAGTAAAACAATTGCTGTCACTAAAAAGTAAAACTTGAACCTTGTTTATTGGATGATAAAGTTGACTTCTGTTGACGTTTGAAGAAAAACACATTGTTTTATTACTCATAATTATTTAATAATTTTTAATCCTATAATTAATTTTTGGTTTCCTTCTTCCGTTTCCCGCCGCTAAATAAAAAAAAATAAAATCCATGGAAATACATAAGAGCTTTTTCTAGGAACGGTCAAACTGAAAAATATATTTTTCTGGTCGACATTAAAATGGTGAAAACGACAGGAAATTGTAAAGAGAACAAAAAATGCAAAGCTTATTCAACTTTCCTAATTGGATGTTTTTGTAATAGATTTTTCAATAACTAACTTTTTTATGAACAACTCGGAACAGTGGCGTAATCAGAACCTTATTTTGTAAAGACTTGGAGGAGGGGGGGGGACTAAATGATCTATTATAGTATTAAAAAAAATTAAAAATTGATTATTATCTTAAAGCTTTCCACAGTTCTCGTGGGAGCTTGAGTTCCCATTGCCGCGACTAGCAATATTTTTAATTAATATACCTAAATGTATGATGTCACGGACTATTTTGTAGAAAAATTAATTTTACACAGAAATGTTTATTTTTATACAATTTTGTCATAATTATTTGTTTTGCATAGATGAAAGATTTGAAATTTAATCATTATAAATTTAAATCAAAATCTGTGAGTGCCAATAAGAATTTTCCCGAAGCGACGGATCCTTAAAATTTTAAAAATACATTTTAATATACCGGAATTCTATATTCTTTTATCGACAAACTATTGTATATACCATCAGGAATAAGATTCTATTGAATGTTTTGTGTAAGTTAAACAAAAGCGCGGGGGGGGGGGGCACTGATATCGTAATGCCTTTGGGTTTCTAAATTTAAAAGGTAAAAACTTTTGAAATGAACATTTAGTATTCAGTATAAATAGATTATTGTTGTGTTCTAATTGCAAAACCTTGAACTCGTGTAAATTTAAAATTAACAACTTAATGATGGCATGATCATAACAATAGATACAATAGTAGCAAAAAATATTTTTAGCTTTTTAGCTAATATACGGAAATTGAGCTATGGAACAAGTGATTGTTCGAATCTCAGCTATGCGACATTTTATTTAAGAGCTTTCGACTATTAGCATCTAAATTTATTTCAATTTTTAATTTTTACTATTTTTTTAGGTACAAAGTAAGCGTAACGGCACGCGATGATGTTCCATTCTTTGGGCCCACTTTACCGACACCTGCAGTATTTCGTCATGGTGCCGAATTAAAAGAATTTTTACTTACCAAATTAATAAATGCAGAAAACGCTTGCTACAAAGCGGAAAAATTTGCTAAATTGGAATTACGAACCAGAACGTCGTTGCTACAAACTCTGGCGGACGATTTACGTGAAAAGACCAACGAATTTCTAGGAGGAAACGCGATGATCATGCCTGGGACTCCCAAAAGCGATTCTGGACCTGGTTCACGGTTTATTGATACCGTCAAAAAAGCGTGGAGTGCTCGCGTTAAATCCAGTCAAAGTATTGATAACAATTTATCCAACTCCTATGGACACGAAAAATTGAGTAAAAAATCGAGTCAGCCCACGATTTCTGAATCCACACCATCGGTATGACCACTTTCAGTTTTGTTTTCTTGTGTACTCACTCAAATTATGATTTTTTTAGAGTGGAAGATCGCTGTCGAAAAGTTCGATTGTTTCAAATGGTAAAAAGAGTGGTACTTCATCGACAGCTTCTTCTCCTGATCTCACGGCACATGCGCATGGTCGACCTGCAATGTCCGAAGCAAGTGACGATTCTTCTTTGACAAGTGAAGACTTGGAACACCTCGGCGGAGGTTACATAGACAGCGATACGGGATTGGAAAGTATGTCAAGTGCTGAAACAGCTGCAAAAGCTTGCAGTGTTTGTCACGAACGACCCATGTGTGTGGCTGGTATTAACAATGAATCACTTGTTCAAGAAGTGACCAGACTTAAGTGCGACAAACTTGACTTACTAAAACAAAATGTTGTAAGTCAATTGCATTTTTGGGTTGTACAATAAAGTTTACGATTAATTTTTTTAGAATTGCCAAAAAGACATCAAAAGGTTAAGAGAAAAGGAACTCACTTTGCAGGGAGATTTATCTGTTGCGACCAAAGAAATTTTAAGGCTAAGAGAACTTTTGAAGGATTACAGCCCAAATGGAGAAGCCTCTTCTCTCTAAACTTTTAAACATTCGTCTCTACACATAAATTATATTTGTATTTTAATTTTAAAGTTGTGCATTGCAATATTTGTAAAGCTAAAATTTGTTGAAGTTTGAGAAGAAAAATAATCTTAATTTTTAATGACAAAAACTGAAGAATTTTAAATTTTGAGTTTTCAAATATAATTTTTTTAAAGAAAAGTTGGTAACGTAGCCTAATTGAAATAAGTAGATTAAAATTGTAGTAAATTAATGTTGCACAGATTCTCACTACTTCTCGATATACGTAACTAGAATTTTGGTTTATTTTGTGATATTTCTCAATTTCTTACAACTTCTTTTAGCTTTCTTTTTCGTTTAGAATTAACTATTTATTAATTTTACTTTTAAGTTATACAAACAATTACCAACAAATTGATACCAAAGTTAACATTCCCCAAAAATTTAAGTTTGTTTTCAAAATGTAAGTTATTTACTAAAGTGTACATAACAAAATATTTATAGTTTTGTATGTTTGAGTTGAAAGATAGCAAGAGGTGTGCAGGGAATAATTTTTGTTTCTTTTTTATTTTTGCTATATTATTATTACACCTGCTCTCCTTACGTTGTTTTACTTGTAAACGGTATTATTATTATAAGTAAATTTTTTTACTTGTTGTAAATATGAATAATTTTTTATCGATGTGATTCTCAGTTAAGAATGCCTGCCGTAATAGAATATTTAAGGGCATTAATGTTATCTGCATATTTTGAGCTTGTGTACAATTATAAATTTCTTAAATGGCCTTGTTAGATTGTAGAGTGTTATTACTATTAAAAAATTTACGACACTTGAAAAAATAAAACATCTAATTAAGTGTGTAGAAATATATAGATATACGTATATTAATATAATTACAAATTTTATATCCTCTCCAAATCCAAAAACTTAAGCTTTTCGTTTGTTTAGTATTTACCTAATTTTTTGTAATATCACTATTAACTTTATGTACCTTGTCTTTAATATTTACTGCAAATATAAGTATCTATTGTAATTTATATTTTTTGTATTATTATCGAACCAAAAACTATCTTACTAACATTTCTATGAACATTTTCATTGCTACAATGAAATTTTTTCCAATGAACAAAAACTGACTGTGTTATAAAAATTTCAATGTATTTATGAAAGTAATAAAATTAATTAAATTTATTTTCCAAATAAAGGCCCCCCCTTTTGCACTCACGCAAGGTGTGAGATTCTGGAGAGTGTCCGCATTCCGTGTGTGCATCAATTCCTCTTTTTGTTTGTAATTTCTACAATTTTTTGACAAATTTAAAATTTCTCTGCAGTTTATTACTTCTTGATATCAGTTTAAATGAAGACCAAGATCAGTTTGAACTCCGTTTCTAAATTTTTACAATCAAACTTTTTTTATTGTTTACCTTAATACTTATCTTTTTTTTCAAGTTAAATGTTAATTTATATAACTCTTAGGCCTTATATTTATGGAAAATTATCTAAAAAAAAAATTTTTCATTAAAAAATAAATAATTAAAAAAGATGGTATATTTTATATTTTAGTTTTTATATAAATTATGCAGGTAAAGGAACCCTAAAACAGGATTTTTTATAACATCAAAAACCTACACCTTTTATATAAAAATTTTAATTATTGTTATTGCCTGGATCAATTATTTATATTTTTTATAAATTAAATTTTAACGTTATATTTTTTATTATAAAACTTAACAGTGAAAGAAGCAAAACAATTTTTTAGATCAAGTACCCACCTTTTGATACAAAGTCTGAATATCCATGCTTGTATTTATATTAAATAGTACTAAAATCATGGTATGAATTTTACTCAGTACATAAAAAAACATTCTTTTTGAAAAAGATTTTGTGTAAATATTTTTTGATAAAAAAATATAAATTTTGTGTAAATTAAATAAAATATTTTTAATCTATCGAAAATTTGTTTAAATCAAAAAATAAATTCACTGTATTAACTGTATAATCTACGTGTATTCATACAATTAAATTTCCCCGCAATTTTTTTTTGCCATACTATTGTACATTGAAATTTAAAAATAATCAAAAATAAAAATTCTAGTATTATTTAGATGAATTTTGAAAATTCAAAAAAAATAAATTAGAAAGAATTAATTTCTTTTTATTCATATAAATTTTTGTTTGACCAAAAATATTTTGATTATTAAATAAAATAAAATTTATTTGCTTTAAAACAGATTTATGTTCTAGACCCAAAGACTCCTGGTACCTGAAGTGAATTTAACCCTCTCCTTTCAGGAAAATTTAATTCGGAGTCGTGGATATATAAAAACTAAAAAAGAATTTAATTGGTTCTGCTTGCTCACCTCCCATCCCCCTAGAACCGGCATTAACCAAAACTTACTAATTTAATAACATGTTTTTAAACAATAAAACATTTGGTTTTGTTTTTTATGAAAAATGCATGTTTTTAATGTTTTTATCAATCCAATTTACCCAAGCTAGGCCAAGTTTGGATGTTAAGATTAATTGCAAGACATTTCACATTTTAAATTTTTAAGGATAGGGTATATGAGTCACCCGCCATTTTTTTGCATTACCATTGTACATTGAAATTTAAAAATAATCATAAATAAAAATTCAAAAAAAAATAAATTAAAAAGAATTTTTATTTTAAGATAATTTTGCATTGAACTGATAAAGAATTGATCGTAAATTGAATATTGCCCCTTCGGTTTATCGCGATATAATGTGCAGGTATCCAGTGACTATAGAAGAAGGTTGCTTTGATTACAGCAACCTCCAAACCATGGTAAGGTCGAAATGTGAAGGTAAACTAAATAGAATGAACTAATCACTAATGTAATATTGTATTTCTTTGTGATAAGAAATAATCAGTGACAAACTGTGATTACCTCAGGTACAAAAGAGAGTAATAATGCATTGGGTAGTACTACTTCATTCAAATTTTTACATGTCAATGTTACCGTAGACGTGGCCGTAGTTTTCCATTGGATTCTTGGACTCCGCTATTGTAATATGTTTCTGCGCACGAAGAACAATTAAAAATTTCATAAAGCAAGGAAAGCCAGTCCATTTTGGAAATTTATCCGAGCCGTCGGTTGTCCGCGCCAATGTTTAAAATAGTTTACCCACACAAGTTAAGTGGAGAGTGGAGCTTATTTGGGAAGTTCGTCGAGCATAATCCGTTAAAACTTCAGAGTGATTCCACACTGTTAAGTGATGTACATTGAAATTTTACAATGTGAATTTGTTTTGAGATAACCTACCAGAAGGAAGATAAAAGAAAAAGCTTCTTAATATATTGAAATTTCGTAAGTGTTTTGATTTTAGTATTTAACCTTGTAGAATTTTTGGGTTATATAAGTTGGGTTAGCCAGCTTGCTGTTGGCCGCCCTGAGATCCACATCGATTGATATGCAGCTCTGCTCGATTGCTGTGGAACGTGTTTGGCTTCCACATAATTTTGGATTATTGAAAAGAGAGCAGTTATAGAAGAAAAAAGAGACAGAGTTTTGTATACGTTCGTAATTTTGCTAAGACTTTCCTTTCGGGAGATTTCCAAGACAGGAATTTTATTTTCGGTAAACCATCGCATTTTTGTTTTTAGTAAAGCATGGAGTATGTATGTAGTCCCTGTTGAAAAGCATATTTAGGGCGATCTTCCTCAAAAAGTCTAAAATGCTTACTTCCTCAAATTTAACGGTAGGGACAATGCAATCAGGATCAAACTCCCCCCCCCCTCTCTCTCTTCTAATATGTTAATCCACGCTAACCAAACAACTGGAAAATTAAAATTAAATATTAATATTAATAAATATGATTAAAATAATTTTTTTAAATCTCATTATGAAAAAATTCCGACTGCAACCTCGTATGTTGCAAATGAATCTGATCAAATTACCTTTAACCAATCGGCAACATTGAAGCCGTTTTTTGATTTGCTTCTTATTCAAAAGGAACTTCTTACGAGCTTTACAACCATGTAGTTCCATTTCCTTCAACCCGCGTCTTTGTGAAGATGTTTTCCTCCGATTTTTGGCAAAATCCTGGGGTGGCTCGCTACATTTAAGCACGGCATAAAGAAAGACAAATCTAATAAAGACTATAATTAGATTAGTAAGTTAGCTTAACAACTACTGACGCTAAGGCAGCCGGTTCGAATCGGAAAGGGGTCGAAGCTTTCTCATAACTGTCTCCGTGCTTCGGAGGGCACGTTAAGCCGTCGGTCCCCCTGGGTTGATGACTGCCACCATCAACTAGTAAAACAGGGTTACAGGCATTCCTCAATCTGGTTTAATTTACCGTAAATAAACTGTTAAATTTAGACTCTAAATGAAAGAAGTTAAATTTTTCAGGGGTGAACTAAAAGACTAATTAATAAATGAGGCCGTGAGAGCAAAAGTGGTGTAACCCCAAATATAACCATTTGAGATATTCAAACTTTTAATTTATACACTTTATCAAATATTTCTTGTAAGCTTATTATTTTGCTTTATATGCACCAACGTCGACTTCAATTGTTATAATAATAACATTTTACATTTAAATGCTGTATATTTTGTTAAAAATAGATAAATAAAGATCGACTATCTCCAATAGTTTTATTTGGGGTTACACCACTTTTGCTCTCACGGCCTCAAATATAGTGACTACTAATTTTCATAAGAATGAAATATTTTCTGAATCCGCCCCTGGTTTATTGTTAACTATTCATTAGCAACGTTAACTGCATATGTATAAAATTGATTGATGAAGTTTCCTATATAATTACAATTTTTACTACTTATTGTTATTGCACGAAAATGTTAAAATAATCATACATGTAGATAACAAAGATATTCCAGAAACCACTTTACGGACTATTAATTTAATTTTGAATATCCCTGGAGGGATATTTTAAATTTAATGGGTGGCGTAATGTATAATTTCCTTAAATATTACAATTTTCTTATGAAATTAACGGATATTAATGACTCTTGGATGCTAGAGAGTAGCTTTCATACAACGAAAGTAGACAATATGTCTACTAGAGGTTCTATTAGCTTTTGATATTTGTAAAATTAAAATAAAAATACCGTAAATAAATACTATTAAAATCAACCACAGCAGTCAGTGGTTTGTTGTGATTCGAAAAATTGTATGTAGGTATTTCCTAGACAAATAAAATACAAGAAGAGTGTTGACCGGTTTCGGTTTATAGATCATCATCAGGACAGCTTCAAATTATAAAAATATATCTTTTTATAAATAAAAATTTATAATTGGCTGTTGTATCCTAAGAGGATCCAACGTATCCCTCCTACAATTGTCCTTATACCTAGAGGGAAAGAAGAGGTTGACCAAAATTGTGACTAACTATGACAAGAGAGAAAGGGAACCAAAAAACCAAATGGTGTATTATAAATATTGTTTACCAAAATCTTGTAACTCAAACATAGAAGTGAAATAGACTAATAATCAGGGCCGTATTTAGACTAGATTTTCGGGGGGGGTTTTAAAAAAATTAAAAAAGAAATAGCTAATTTATTAAAATACAAAGGAAACTAATATTCAAAACAAAAAATAAAAAATATTTAAAAAATAAAAAAAAACTACAATAAAAAACAAACATAAAATATAAAAATAAAAATAGAAGGAACTCAAAAAATAGGTAAATACCTAAATAAAAAAGTTTAAGTCAATTTAAACCGTCAGTCATGCTAAAATCGGCAAAATAAATGCAATTTAAAAAAACTTAAAGTACCAACTAAAATCATCTTGCACTATGAAAATTTATCCTAAAACCAGGTCACTGGGGATTGGCATAATTCTATGACTGGACATAAGAATAAGAGCTAGTCTTGTTAGCCTTTCTTATCCAGTAGAATTTCTTAAATAGCTTTTCCCCTTTTTTGAGTGAAAAGAAACTTCTTCCCGGGGTGGCTGTTGTCACTAGCAGGGTACACAGTATTTGTAGAAGTTTATATATTGCCGTGTTACGAAAGGAGGATTTGAACGCCTCAGTCCCTCAGTTGTAATTTTTGAATTGATTTGAAACCTTTGGGCTCAGTTGTTCAGTTGTAAGTTAAACCAACAGATTTGGATTAATCAATGAAATATTACCTTGAAAAGCTGTTTTTTAAAAAATATTATTAGTTAATCTAAATTTTTTGGTTTAGCCTGTAACTGAACAACCGAACCTTGGTGATTTTTTTTAATTTAAATTTTGTTATATTAATTTTTGAAATGTAATATTTGCAGAAAGGTGAGTAGAAAGAGATTTTTTTGCCAAGATGACGGAAACGACGAAAGCCTAGATTTTGCTCCGCCGATTTTTTGAGTATAATTTTGTGCAAGTAGTATTTTTGAAATTAAGATTTTATTTTTGAGTATGGTTATTGAAAAATTTTGTTTAAATGCTTTCAAACTTTTGGTCGAAAAGTTTAAATTTTGTGAGAAGATTATTTAATTAAAGTGATTATATTTTTTGAGCAATTTTTTTTTATTTGAGTTCGATATTCAGAGAAAATTTCGATTTTTGTGAACTTTATTTAAAGGGTGAAAATAATTTGTTGAGGGAGCGACAAATTTTGATTACAGATTGACTTTTGGGCGTTATCGCGGATAAAATTTTGTTTGTGCTATTTTAAAAGTTTTGTTTACCACGATATTTTTAATAACTTTAACCTTATTCATATTTTTATTTTAAACTGTCTTGTAAAAAACCGTTGTAAAAAACGAACCCCAAAATATAAAATAATTTATGGGTTTACAATAACCACTCTAATTTATTGCGGAAGTCTTATTTTAAGCTATGCTGCCCATGATGGTTATAAAATTTGTTTGCTTTAAAATTTTTGGTTCAAACAATTTATAGCAATTTAAAATTTTTACCATAATAGTAAAAATTAAGATAAAATACCTGATTTAATTTATTAGAAATATCTCTTTAGTTTTAATTTTTATTTAAACACTTGAAGTTTAATGTTTTTTTTATAGTTTTAAAAATTTTTTTTTTCTGATTTTGTTACGATTTCAGTCGGACTTCTAGTACTTTATTTATTGATAAATAATTTCGGGAGGGGTTGTAACCCCCAAAACCCCCCCCGTAAATACGGCCCTGCTAATAATAACTGTCTTCACTGTCTTTTTGTTTATCAGGATTCAAAACTCTTACCAGTTACGAACCAGTATGAATTTCGGGAACAGGTCATCCATTCTAAATGCTTTCCTATTTTTCAAATGACCAAGTGCTACATACATTGAATTTTTTACCATTCCTTCTGTTATTCCTTAGTTGTTTTTTATTTTTGAAATATAATAATAATAATAATAACAATCATTTAAATTTCAAGATATTGTTCTGGAATATGGAAAATTTTAGAAAATAACTTTCCCTAAAAAAATTTTTTTAGCTTCCATCTGGCTTCGCCATCGAAAAGTTTTGAAAAAATTTTTCGTCGTGAAAGTTTGTATTTTCAAATTTTTTCTCGGTTTGGGGCTGTTACTGTCGAAAGCAGAATATAGGTATTATAACCAGTAATCGAGTACAAGAAAATTTGTATTTGGATTTGGTCACAAAGCCCAACATTTTGTTAACTCTGAAAATTATCGAGTCCAGATGAAATATGTAGGACAAAGATAAATCAAGGACAATTCCCAAATATTTAAAGATAATAATAATATAATAATATAGCATATCATTCCTGTCGGAATATTAGCTATCTCCGCGGAGATTTTTACAAAACTATTTATTGGGATGGCTCAGTCCCCATTCACTTTACATTTCGTTTCAAATTCTAACATCTGATTTCATTTCATTTGTAATTCTTGTCCACGTTTTTCTGTCGGTTACTTTTGCTCTCCAGTTTTCGACCCTCATCCTTCTTATGTCCTCCATTACTTGGTTCCACCACCGAACCTTAGGTCTTCCTCTTGTACGGTCCTCCATTGGCCTCCATTCTGTGATCCTTCTCGTAATTGTCTCCTTGTTGCTTCTTATTACGTGTCCGAGCCATTTCATTCTCATAGATTTCATTATTCTCACGATATCCTCATTTCCAATTTCTCGCAGAATCTCGAAATTCATCATGGGTCTGTTTTCCTGTTCGTTTATCTTCTTTGGTCCCAATATCCTTCTCAATACTTTTCTTTCGAAAACTCGTAGTTCTTCTTCTTCCTTCCTAGCTACACATAGAGTTTCTGCCGCATATGTAAGTGTTGGTCTTATTAACGTTTTATATATTTTGATCTTGGTTCCTTTTGATAAGCTTTTGTCACCAAACAATTGCTTGTTAGCATATATGCTTTGTTACCCAGCTGTATTCTTTTTTTAATTTCTTTTTGTCTTTCGTTTTTGTTATTCACTTGTGTACCTAGGTAGTTAAAATCATCCACCTCCTCATACATGTGGTTGTCTATCTGTAATCCATTTTTTGAATTTTCTTTCGGACACTTCATATATTTGGTCTTATCTTTGTTAATTAGTAATCCCATAAGTCTTGCAACTTCTTCTATTTTTTTGCAGGTTTCAATTACTTTTCTCTTAGTTCTTGATACAACTACTACATCATCTGCATATGCTATTACCTGCACCTCTCTGTTTATTATTGTTCCTCTGGTCTCGAGTTCTCTGATGATCTTCTCGAGAATCAGATTAAACAATGTTGACGACATTGCATCTCCCTGCCTCACCCCGCTGTTTACTCTGAAGTTAATGGTTTCACCGCTAAAAGTTTTTATGCAGGCTGTGGTTTCCTCCAGGGTTATTTGTGTCATTCTTACTAGTTTGTTCGGGATATTAAACTCTTGCATGGTTTCTATCAATTTATTTCTTTTTATCTTGTCAAATGCCTGTTTGAAATCAATGAACATCATGTACGTGTTGATGTTGTATTCATTGCTCTTTTCTATTATTTGTTTCAGTACGTATATTGCGTCCACTGTCGATCTTCTCTCCGTAAAACCGCATTGATACTCCCCAATTATTCCCTTTGTAGATGAAATATGTAGGACAAAGATAAATCAAGGACAATTCCCAAATATTTAAAGATAGTTATCTAACATTTTCTAAAAACTGGTCATTGATTTTATAAGAGAAGGATATGTTATCTCTTTTTCGAATAAATTTTACTGCTTTACATTTACAAATGTTTGTCGTTCAAATGTCCGCCGTGACTTTCCTTGGTTGCACACATTCGGGAGGTCTAATTTTCGATGACTTTGTTGCATAAATCTGGCTGAATTTGCTGGAAGCCATCAATTGTTTGTGGTTTATAGGCATAGAGACCTGTGATTTAATATACCCTCAAAGGAAGAAGTCTAAAAGCGTTAAATCGCACTATCTCGTCGATAGATGCTAAAAATGATCTTTTTGATGAAATTTGGGTCAATTTCCAACTGCTCTATAGCTCTATCAGCAAACACACAGCGTTGTCTATGGTTATCTGGGTCAGTTGGATTTTATACGGGTGCAGATTCAAGTTACAAGTTCCAACATAAAATTTGCCAATTTGAAGTCGCAAGAAAGGCCAAGTTCTTGTGAACGACGAGAAATTGACTGCTTTGGATTTTCCCGTACACTACTTGTATCACGCACAGCAGCGATGTTTTCGACATCGGCAGACCTTGTGTTTCGGTGACGTATGTATGGGTGTTAGCTGATTATTTATCAAACCGATTGACTCGAATTTGGCCACCAAACGTTGAATGATCAACTTGGAAGAACGCCACAGAGTTTTCAGAGAGCTTTGTTTGTTCTTATCTAAAATATTATTTTTTACTTTTTAGTGCAATTTCTAGAAAAAGCTTTGTTTTAAAAAGTTTTTTTAAATTTATTTTATTATTTATTTAACCTTCAAAAATTCATTTAAGCACGTGATGTTGTTTAGATTAGTTATTTGTTTCTTTTTTTTTTAATTTCTGATATTTTGACATTGATATTTTGGACCGGGAGAGAATAGACAAGAAGAGGAAAATTAAGGAGGCGATTCATATTTACTCGCAGGGATCGTCAATGAAAGATAAAAGGGATGTTGAATACTTTGACGGGGGGTACAAACGTATCCTTGATATGCTAAATTCGGCATAATAAATTTTTTGGGTCTAAGGGGGAATACTAACTTAAGGCCGGTTCTGTGTTTTTGACTAACCTTTTCAATTGCCACGAGGATTTTTCAAATTTAAATATTTGGGTACATTGGTACCTACCTAGTTTTACACTATAACAAACCTGGGAAGGGGTTAAATTGGATTGAATTTTATTTCATTTCAATTTAAATCAAGGAAAATATCCCAAGGGACCAATAACCCAGCCAGATCAAGCCTAGCGCTTTAAAATGAGGAAAGAAACCTCAATAAACTCCAACGCCCGCTGCCCACATGAGTTGAAGGAGATAAACGGTAACACGTGGTACCTCCATATAGCCAATAAGTTCATCGTTCATTTCAATTTAACTGCTCGTTTAGGTTGGTTGGTTGTTTACTCTAAGTACTATATTTAATAAGAAATCGCCACGTGCTATTGCTGAGGTTTGCCAAAGAACGGTACCACGCTGGAAAATGGTGGCTTTCTAACCTCCATTTTTCTCCTCTTAGGTTAGTACTCCCTTTTTAATAAAATTTTTCAATATTTTCTTTTACTTTCTTTTTAAAAAATTTTCATTTTTTAAAATTTTTTCAAATTTTTTCAATTTTTTCAATTTTTTTATATAATTATTATTTTTCCTCTTTATTCCTTCATTTTATTTTGTCATTGTTAATTATCCTTAGTTTTTCTTTTATATTTTTGTTTTTGTATAATTCTTCTCTTTAATTTTAACGTGATCTGTATTTTAATTTTATTTTGTTTTTGTATATTATAGCCTTGAAAATGGGACACTAAAGATCCCGAAACGTCGGACAATCGAATTGTTTTATTTGACCGCATTTCTCAACAATTTTTTCCTAATATATATTTGAATGAAAAAATTTGGCCAATTAAAGTTTAACAAGAGATTAGTGTTAACTGACCTTTTTGAAACACAAATTTGGACTTAATGGTAGATTATTTACTTAATGCTTTGTTAAAATGCTTTGTAGATTATCTACTTAATGCTTTGTTAATGCCCGGTTTCATAAAACTTTTAACAAAGCATTAAATAAATAATGTACCATTAAGTCCAAATTTGTCGGCTTATGTCTGGCGACAGTATTAAGCCTCTGCTTAATTAAAAATTGTATATTTGGATACTTTCCAAATTGCATATTGTTCAACATCCGTCTTACACTTACCCTTTCTTGGTTTAGGTATAATTTTATTGTTTAGGTCAGTAGCTTTTAGGGTAGAATTTACCATGAATTTAACCAGTTAGTCTACAAGTCTCGTTTGAGAAACATTTAAATTTTTGTAACGCCTAACTCCGGCACTTGTAAATATTTGTAAAATAAATTATTATTACTAAAATAAGTAAGTGTCGTGAATCAAGGTTGCCAAGGGCGACGGCTCCAATAAAATAATTGGCGCTCAATAAAGGGAATGAAATTATGTACAAAAAATGTCTGAAAAGTATTTTTGTAAATGCGATTTTTATATGCTAAAAAGAGTTTTCAAAAAGTTCAATTTACATTGCTAACATAGGAGCGTCCCAATACTTTTTCGAGTAACTGTAAGTAATTCTATTATTTAAATAAAATGACTTAATAGAGCATATTATTACAACTCAAGAAAATATTCACATCTTCCGCAGATATTATCTATTTATAAAATATTGCTGGCCTACCTAAAATTTTTCCCCGCGAGCCGCCACTGACTTAGGTGAACTTTCTACTTGTGTAATAAAATATTCTAAAAAGGAATTTTAGAAGAATTAGTTATAACTAAGCATTAATTTTTGTAATACAATAAAATATGCTAGAGGTGCCTAATACCAAACTAATACTTTTGCACAATGCTGTACATAATGCCAGTGTAAATACCTAGCGTATCTGAAATATAAAAATAATCAAGGTACGGGAATAAATTTCCTTCTGCTGTCACTTATTCTATAAATTGTTTTCATTGTGGCAAAAAAAAATATGAAGAAAATTACGTAGCTGATTCGGCGACAGTCAATTCGGCAACCCGATATTCAGCTATGCCAGTTTCGGCGATACCGATTCGGCGACAGTAAATTCAACTACGTCGATTCGGGAACGGGAGATATACTTTTAGTTTATTCAATTTAATATTCTAAATTTCAAATCTAAATGTACAAAAAACACTTTAGTGTGGACCCCTATGACTTATCGACGTATTTAAAAAACTTTCAATACAGCCGGACATACACCTCCTAAAAAAATGCAGCTAATATAATATATTGTCGTGAAACAAAATATTTCGACCCACCCTGTGCTAAATTGTAAAAATTTGTTAATTTCATTTTTAAACGTTTAAATTGGAAAAGTACAGAGTGAGGAGAAAAAGATTGAGATAGGGCTTTTTGTGCCAACTATGGCCGACAGCGGGTGCGAGATTGTGTATGCCCGCTGAGTTTTTGATATAAGTTTGAATTTGTGAGTAATAAATTTGATTTTGATTTAAATAAATGATTTTTATGCGAATGCATTATTGCGCCTTTTTTGGATAATATAATTTTTGATATTTGGATAATTTGGATACTTTTTGATACGTTGCTACTGAACGGTAGTAGATTTAATTAATTTGATTTGATTGATTTGGAAAAGAAGAAATTCAAATTGTAAATTTGGATTTGCGTTATAAAATTGGAAATTAAACTTATTTGTGCGAGCGTGTGACCAGATAGATAAGCCGAAGTTTTGGATAAGCATAAAATTTAGGAGTGCGAGCCCAATAAAATTTTACATTGGATATAATTTAAATTTGGATAGTTAATTTTTGAAGAAGATTTATTTTTGGACAATTGAGTTGTATTTGCATTGGAACAATTTTTATTTGATTTTAAAAACAAAGACAATATCGTCACAGGAATTCGCTCCTGAGGTCGAATTGCTCCACCGCGATAAGAGCTAGTCGAGGTATTTTTTTTGAGTTTGGTAAAGGGTTTGATTGATAATAAAAAAAAGAAAAATCAATCAAATACCATCACAATATAAATTCCAATATAGTGTTCGCGGTATAACTTATAATTATAACATGGATTAAAATTTGTTTAATTGCTTAAAAAGTATGTACCTGTGATACCTGTGATTTATGTAAATAAATATTTAATTTAAAAAAATAATTTTTTTATATTTTTAATAAATTTTAACACTTAAATAACTTTCCGTCGCCGAATTGACGTAGTCGAATTTTTTGTCGCCGAAAAAACGGTGCCGAATTGAAATCGTCGAAACTAGCATTGCCGAATTGACTGTCGCCGAATATATGATGCCGAATCGCATTCGTCGAACTGCGGTCACCGAAACGACGTGTACAGGTTAGTTTTAGTTAATTTTAAGAACGGTCACAAGGTGGGCGTAAACCATTTTGCGGGCCCGAAGTAATTTTTTTTAATTGTATGTCTGGGGGTTGAAGAAGGTGCACTTTTTTCTTTGTAAGGAAAAGGGGCGCCTCGTTGTAGGTTGACGACCGGTGGTTTTCAAAAGAAACCACATATTTGAAAAAGTGAAACCATAAAGGGATTGTGAGAGTAATTCCAAACTTCAAAGTGCATAGTTAGAGTCATGGACCCAACTTCTTGTCAACATTTGTTTTTAATAGAAAACGAAATTTTCATCTTTTGGATAGTGCAAGTACACCATAGAGTGAAGTGCATTGGACCAGTGCGTGAACATTATTTGTGCTCAAGAAACCTTTATTAAAATTTGTCGGGTTTTTAGATTGTTAAGATAATCTTTTTAATTATTGTATGGTATTTCTTTGTTTATCCTTTATATTAGTGGAAATAATTAAACCACCCCTAGATTAATTATAGAGTCATCCTAGCCGGAGTTCTGATGAATTATGAAACAAAGAAGTAACCATTACAATAGCTTTCTACCTAATTCCCTCTTTGATCAAAACACGTGGTTTGTGTACGCTTTCTAATATAAATTTGCTTGCGCCGGCCCTATATGTCTTCTTCTTCAGCCGTTTTCTATCCACTCCTGAACCGCACACCGTCATGTCGGCGATTCCAGTTCGGCAACGTCATTTCGGCGACAGTTTATTCGGCTATGCCAGTTTCAGCGATTCTAATTCGGCCCCGGCATATCGGCGATTCCGATTTGGCGACAGAAAACTCGACTACGTCGATTCGGCGACGACAGATATACTTTAGGTTTATTCAATTTATTCTTCTAAATTTAAAATCTTAACTAAAAAATTTTGGTACGGACGCCTATAGCTTTTCGAACTTCTACCTTTGAAGAATCAATCAACACTTGTACTTAAAAACCCGTCATTAAAAGTTGATTATCTCCCTACATTCCTTAAGTGGATCCCTTCTATTGTTTTTTGCTCCTTTTCAATAATATTTATTGTATTAATCTTTCCTTGGTTTTCCTAATTTCAATACAATTCAGCCTTTTCAATTAAATATTTTTTTTATATTTTTAATCAATTTTAACACTTAAATAAATTTCCCGTCGCCGAATCGACGTAGTCGAATTTTCTGTCACCGAATGGGAATCGCCGAAATGCGGTGCCGAATTAGAATCGCCGAAACTAGCATAGCCGAATTTTGAGTCGTCGAATTAACCGTCGCCCAATATACGAAGCCGAGTCGCCTTCGCCGAAACAACGTGTACCGTCCTGAACGTAGAGCTCTCGTTTTCCTTCCACTTTTCTCTGTCTTCCGCCGTCTTCCTTATGTTGTTTTTCCAGTTTCTTTGCGGTCTTCCCACACTTCTTTTGGTCTTTCTTAGTCGCCTTTGCGTAATCCTCAGTATCTTTCGATCTCTTTCTTGTCGTGCCACATGTCCAGGTCACCTCCATTTCAGCTCCGCTACTCGTCGTATTACATTTATCGCTCCAGTCATTGCCATATCGTTTTTCACTTTATCTTTCAAGGATCAATCTTTCTTCTTTGCTTTCCAAGTGTTGCCCAAGTTAGCCCAATTCGTCGTGTTATTTTCGCAGTTTTTTTTAATTGTGAAACATTCTGAATTGTGTGGTTTTCAATAACGATATTTACATCATCTGGGCTCATGATCTCGATTTTATTTTTGTTAATTTTTAAGCCTATTTCTTTGGACGGTTGGTTAATTTGGCAAAGCATTTCTTTAAGCTCCTCTACATATTCAGACATCATCAGCAAATCTTAGATGGCTCAAATATGAACTATCAATTTTTATACTTTTCATCTCCAGAGCCAAAATGAACAATTTTGGAGATATCGTGTCACCTTGTCGGACGCCCCTTTTCATTTTCTCGGTTTTTCTATTTTCATTTAGTTTGATGGTAGTGATACGTTCTTATAGATGTGTTTTTATGACATTATGATTTTGAAATTTTTCCTAAATCTCGCTTGTTCCATCGGTTGATAAAAGTCAAATTTTCTTTCCAAGCGGTTTGTTATGATTTTTGTGAGGAGTTTTGTAACTAATTAGGTTGGTAGTATCCCCCTTTTTAGAATCATTCAACATTTTAATTGTCTTAGGGTCTCCCTTATTTCATGTCTTATTGGTGGGTCCTTTGCATTGGCTAAATTTTTATTTATGGAGAGATTAAATTTTACCTTGAAAAAACGTATTGTTTTAAAATTTGGGTGGAATAAAAAAATGGTGTTTGTTAGTTTATTACGTTTGAGTTGCGGATAGATGGCAGTAAAATTTTTAATTTACGGTAAATACGGGTTTTCGGTTATGAAAACCTTCAGCAGATGGCGTAATTGTGGAACGTGTTGGTGCTTTGCGATCAGTAATCTAGGACATGCGTACGTCTTTAATACCCATTTTGTAAAAGTTGATCGAACCGTTAACATCAAGTTACTATCTTAGTAGTTAGCAGAGCCATAGATGGTGATTTCTGATCAATATGCCATAAAATATTTCGTACACGGATTTAAAAAAAATTACAACAAATATTTAGTTTTGTATTGTTTATTTGAAGTTATTGCGAATAGAAGTAACTTTTGTGCAAAATCACCACACAGGATTAACCGTTACGGGAAGAAAACGTAGGTTTAATGAAAAAAGATAATAAACTAAACCCCACATTGGTAACGAACGATCTTGCATTGTTCGAAAGCGATCTAAAAAATGTACTGCGTAGTATGTGTTGATGCGTCTTATTTTTCCGAACGATCGAAGGCAGCAGCGTTGGTCGATTTTAGAAATCGAGTTTGATATAATAGGACTACCCTTGTGCACTTGCTCCATTCTAACTATAAATGTATAGAAATTCAAACAATAGAAACGAATACATTGAAAAGATTGGTAGGTTGTTGTGTACAAAACCTACTGAATCCGTACGACCCCTCTCCTTACTCCCCTCGAAAGTAGACTCGACCGAGTCTCAATTAAACAGCCTACTACGCGTTCTAAAAAGGTTCACATGATGCAAGCAAAGTTTATTTTCAACTTTTTGCGTTTACTGTTTATTTTTAACATTTTTATGTCTACAAAATGTACCTTAATTAAAATACGTCGAATCGGTTATTAATTGCGCCGAAATTTCGAGAGACCGCACTAGAAAATCGATGAAAAGTATTTTAATTCCGTTTCCATTATATAAATAAATTTGTATAAAATTAACGACGTTAACGATTTTATTTTTGTGCTAAACGCGGCGTCCGTTGATTTTCCTTACTTATAAGCAATCGTTAAAATGTGAACAATTTTTTCTCCGCTGTGAAACGATTACGTTTTGAACGTAATGCCTTAGAAAAAACTATAGAAATGAACGTTATTTTGTAAGATGGATAATATAATTTTATGGACGACCCAAAAGTCCAAGTGAACAAAGATGAAATATAAAGGAAAGCAACATTATTTTACACGAAACCGTACGATCGAGCCAGGACGTACGTTACGGTTGTCATTTTCTAACGCATGGATTGGTGGGTCTTAGCGTAGGGCGGAGTTGCCTTTTTCAGTGACGGGGCTCAGTATGTTGTGTGTAGCGAAAATACGTAGTGAGGCGCGCTTGCACAGTGTTTAAGTGATTACAAAAATTAAAATTTAGTGCAACAAATGTGGGAAATTTATTTAAAATAAAGTGGTCTATTCAGTGCAGTTTCGTTATGTGATGTGGTAATATCAGTGTTTTAACCCCCAGGTGTAGCCATCATGAAGAGCAAACGTCTGTGGAAAATGTGAAATTATGTGTATGTGTAACGCGACGAAAAACAAGATTTCTCAATGAGGTGTTCAGGGCAAAATGGTCAGAGAGACTAGACACCTTTGGGTTGGAAATTTACCCGATAACATACGTGAAGATCGAATTCGAGAACATTTTAAACGGTAATAACCCCAGTTTGTTATTTTTACAGGCCGTTTTGCCTCTTTCTTATTTCTCTTTTTCAGCAGGAAATTCATTACATTCCACGTGTTTTGTGGATATTTTTAGTTGTTTGTGTTTTGTTTCTTCGCTATTTTAGGATATTTGTGTTTTTCCTTGCATTTTGGATTGGCTCGAATCGGTGAGTTCGTTCCTGTTTTATTTTTTTCTACTTTTTATGTCATTTTCGCGTTTGTTATTAAAATATATATGTATATTTATATTTACGTGGGTGTGCCCGGTATCTGTGGTGTAACGCGCGTAAAAACTCCATAGTAATAACAGACTTCACCGTACGTACTTGCAACGCCACGTTTCTGTTTCTCTGTGTCGTACGACGTACCTATTACATAAATTCAAAATTCCAAATTTAACAATGTTTTTGCCTTTGATAGTAAAGTACCATCGGTGACGTGTTTTATTTCGATTATTCCGCCGTTTTTTATTTAAATTACGTTTTACTATTTTATCCTTATCGATTTTTAAAACTCAAAATACCATTCAAATTCGTCCAATACTACATTAGGTTACAATAGCGGAAGGGAGATGGTTTGCAACCCTCTAACCCTCTTCTCAAATTTCATATTGAAATGCTTTAATGTGTTTTTTCTAGGACCCCAAGTTTCGAATATAAAAGGCATTTTACAGCCTTTTCCATACAACTCAAGTCTATTTAACACAAAAAAAATCGACCACGAATATCGCCAGTGGTTCTAAAAAATTTAATTTTTTTTTTTAGAAAATAAGCACAGCGTATGCGATTTTCTTATTTGTGTTGTAAGTGTTAAATACGTCCAATACTGCACCATCCCTCGGTACCTGTAAAAGACCTTCAAACCCAATTCGACCGACCATATATTATGGCACCCAGAATAACGCAACTTGAACAATTAAAATTTTACGTGTTGTGCTAACCAACAGAACCAGAAACAAACGCTTGGTTGAAATTTGTTCTCGAATAAATTATACAGGATGTTCCGATACGATGGCGCCGGCGCCAAGTTTTGTATGTGTACATACAAAATGTATCATACGGCTTTGTATTTAGGTATTCCTTCATGAACCTGTCTTTTGTCAGACAAAATAATACCATGTCTCTTGCTTATCGTTATGATCAAATTTAAATTCTGAGCAAACCACTTGCCCCCGAAATATGTCGTAGTAAGTTATGCTTTTCGTAAAGAATAACAGACCATAACTCGAAATGATAATTTCGAGGGCCACCAACAATAATTTATTTATAATTTCGGCCCGCAGGACGTTTTTATGCGGCCCGCTAAATAGGTATACCTGTCGAGTTTCAGAAAATTTTAAACTACGTACAGAACACAAACAAGATTTTTCCTTATTATGATGCACTATGAGTCAGAGAATAAATTATAATATATTGTTTTGCATTACTTTAATTTTAAACAATATTTTATATTTATACAAATAACAGTTCCTCGAACTATCAAAATGTTGAGCTACTACTAATAAACTTTTGAAATTTAAAATTATGAAATTTTATTATTACGATCTCGCAGAAAAATACTTTTCTGAAACCATGAATCAATCCATTAAATATCTTCCAAAGCAACCTCAATAATTCGGACTTGGTTGAATACATTTTTAATTTTGAAAAATAAAATTAAAAAAGTTGTGTGTTCACGGCTTCGCAATCTTTGATATTTGTTAGGTAAGACTGTGTGGGCATCTTTGTGAATTGCAAACTATACAATTCATCTTTATCGCGAATTTTAATTAAATTTTATCAAATAAATATAAAAACTTTATCACTTTATTTTGAGAAAATAAATAAAAAAACTACATGTTTTAATTTGGCATATAAAAATTTCACGAACAGCGCTAAGAACGATCTCAAAAATCACCAAATCGTGGATATGCCAAAAATTAACAGAATTACACTAAATAAAATTGAATATTGCCCGATGATAATTAATTCGATCAATACGTTTGGTGGATTACAAGCCCGGTAAAAGATAATTCATCGGATGGAATCTCGTTAATCTATTCATTCGTGTCGTAGCAGTTAACAGCCTGGTTTTCTTGTCTTTGAAATAACCGCTTATTTTATATTCCAACAATATTTTCATTCGGTCTTTATTTATTACTTAAAACCAATAATATTTTTTTCAGGAAGTTGATGTATAATTTACGTTATTTCTATTTATTATTTTTTGTCAATATTAAATTATATTCTTCACGTTGTATTTCTACGCGACTTACATAAAAAAATAATTTTCAGAATCGACCATAAAAATAATTACCGATGTATTTAAAATTTTACAATAATAATTTAATATTCTGTTTGAAGGAATTATTTCGAAGCTTCGGTTTTTCAAAATAACCTAATTTTTGTGTATAACAACAAAAATTTTAAAATAAATATAATTATACGTAAAAATATATTTATATATTTTTAATTTATTAGTTTAAGAAAAAACTTTTTGTACAAATATTTAGAATAAAATTTACAAAAAAATTTAATTTTTGCAAGTTTTGCCAAGTCAACCTGCTGGCTCCAGGCAGTATCTTTCTTCTTTGGAGTTAGGTATCAGAAAACTGCACAAAAATTCTACATCATAATTATTTTTACACAAGATTTAATTTTCTGTAGTTTAAGTTCACTTTGTGACTCAGATACCCGGAAATTTTAATATATTTACGATTCTATAATTATTTTTAATTTTAATAAACTTCTGTTGACGGCGGGGTTTGTAATATTTTACAAGAAAATATACATGGCTTAACAAACTCTTATATAAAACCCATTAGGGCACAATATTCGCTATTCTATATTTTTTCATTTTAAAAATAAGTGGGTACTTATTTTTTAGGAACCTTTATCGATAAAATAGCAGGAATTGATTTCTAAAATGTTTTGAAGTTGGGCATTTTTTTGTGAAACACTGTAAAACTTCAACCGAAAGTAAAAAAAAATTTTACCTAAAAACATTAGTTTTACTTTATGTGCAATTTATTTATTTATTCGTTCTTATTTTTGGTTTGATGAAAATTATTAAATTTGAAAAAAAATGAGATTTTATGTAATCAATGAAAAAAAATTTTAATTTGAATTTGATGAAGATTTTTATAATATTTAATTAATATTATTGAGCATAATATTGACTTAATAATGTTTGTGGTCCAATTTTACCTAAAGATTTTCGAAAATACAACCACATTTGCGAGTTTACGAGACAAAAATGTCCAAAAACTGAACAGAAATGCTTATAACTTTGGTTCGATTATATTAAGGGTATTCACACTCTCTGGTATATTTAACACGTGGTAAATTTACCACACATTTATACCATATCTGTGAACACACCTCGTGGTATTGAGTCTTGGTATTTTAACTTTAACCCTACTTTCGGCACAATCAGCTGTTATTATTTTTGTAAGTAGTAGTTACTTTAAATCAGCTGTGTGCACTTCGCCATATTAGAAGTAAAAATACAACAACGCAGAAAAGCGGCGCACTGGTTTAACTTTACCATACTAGAAATACACGGTCGAGGGCTACTTACGAATACCACGAGGTATGGTATTTGCTCTTATGGGAGATTACTACACAGTCAAATAACACCCTGGTAAACGTGGTATATTTACCACGTTGTAAATTTACCACGGGATATACCAGAGAGTGTGAATACCCTTATTATATAAGATTTTCACGTACCATAAGTAAAATGTGGTTTTGGGTTTTTTTTATTCATTTTTACGTGATTTTAATCAAAATTGCTTACATTTACGTTTTTCAAAGTTTAACAACTATCGGGTAGTGTTTCCATAGATAACCAGTTTGACGACTATATTTTCAAAACGAAACCACACTAAAAAATATTTGATGTGATTACAATTTTATGCAATTCTATTCATTTGGTTTAACCAGAATGACGTCAAAAACACGTTTATTTGCTATGATTCTTGGCCTGGTGTTTATACTTACCAATGTCCATAAAGGTCAACTTCATGTTTCCCAAAACACTACCAAGTAATTGTTGAAAATATACGCCCAAATATGTCGTGGGTATTGTATTGCAGTTTTGGCATTTAAGCCCCCCCCCTCCAAGTTAATTAAATTGGAAAGGCTAAATGGCAATGACAAATTTGTTTACAACGCAATTTTTTTTTATTTTCAATGTATGAGCTTTTGAATTGAATGTGTTACAGATAATTCTACCATAAGTGGTAGGTACTGTAGGTGCTACTTATCTATAAGCAAAAAGTAATCTTTCGCTTCCTATTATGCGCCAAGTAATCTATATTTATCATTTTTTCTTATATATGTAGGTAACTACTACTTTTATAAAATATACTTAAGTATTTACATTTGCACCATTTAAAAAACACATTTATCTAAATAAAACAAAAATTTTGGAATCGAGGAAGCAAATGATTTTATCAAAATTTTCCTCTGGCAATTATAGTTGGCCTTGAAAATTGAACTTGGTTGTTGCAAATAATTTTAATGACTTTTCCCTAACTAATATACTAATAATATGCAATGACTATATATTTTTTTAGAAGTCATTCAACACCCTATTACCTAAATCCTGAATACGAAAAAAAAATTCAAAATTTAACGTTTTTTATCTTAAAATTAGATTATTCATTCATTTTACAACTTAAACATTATGATAATTTGTGATTAACAGGTAATCAATTGGCTTGGTCTTTACATATCAGTACAACTAAAAAATATAATTGTTTTTGGCGAAATACTGACAAGTATTTTCAATAGAAAAGTTATTAAGATATTGTAGGTAATTATCCTCGCTTCAAAAAATGGGATTGTTAAATTTGTCTGCTCTATTGTAAATTAAATTACCAAATAATAAAGGTTTTTCCAATATTGTAAATTCGAGAAAGAAAAGAAAATTAGAGATAGCTTTCGAACAATTTTGAAAGGGGGTTCGAGTTTAGAATTCCCAAAGCAAAGAACTTGAAACGAAAATGGGACAATAAAATGAATAAGTAAAAACATACGAAATATCATAAGACGAAATTTTCTTATTGTCACGTAATTCTACTAACAAAAAAGATTATTATGTTCACGTATTTTATGATAAATATTTAGTCTGCATTTAATCATTAACGATACACTTTTTATCGTTTATCTGTTCAAGTTAATTGTTTTATTGTCTCAAGAAAGATAAAAAATGTTATTGGCGAAAAACTCGAAACCGAGATTCCTGTACATATTTGATTTGCTAGTAATTATTATTTTGTAAAGTATTAATAATGGAAATATAATTTGTATTTGCCTTAAAAAACTGAGTAGAAGACATCGTGGGAGTAATTTTTATTGGTATTTTTCAGTTTTATTTATTTTTAGCTTTGCTTCTATTTTTAAATGGTCTGATTTATTTTTGATTGTTTTATCCAATATTATCCTTTCGTTCCATTCTCCTGCGTTTGGCAACTCTTTATTTTATATTTTTAAAATAAAATACAATTTTATTTTTATTATATATAATTATACTACATATTAATTTGTTTACCTTTTAAGTTTTATGTTAGAAAATTGGAACGTACTATGTTAATTGTTTAAAGTAAGCGTAGTACGCGTGCTTTCTTCGACTATTTAATTGATAACGTTAACGTTCTAATTACACGTTTTACGTATTTAATAAATGGAAACCTACCTTGAACAAATCGAAATGTCATTAAAAACTTGCTGCTACTTAACTTGAAGATAAGGAATATAGGTGAAATTTTTAAGTACACTCTGTATTAGTAGTTTGAACTTGGAAATGTTTTAATTAACGAAATAGCTGATAGAGTTAATTTTAAACCATAAGATAAAAATCAGACAGTTCATTATCAGTTGCATAAATTTTACTGACGCATCCTATTTATTTATTTTACTAATTTAAAACTACAGGATGGACATATTTAATTTACCGACTGCCTCACCAGATTTAGTTCTTCATGTTTTGTTTTGCAATTGTGCGCTTTATAAAATAAAATTGTGGTCGTTTCAATAATTTCATAAAAGGTTCGTTGTCGAAGAACATTTTTTGGATTTTCAAATATAAAGATTTACAAATTTAGCCAGACCAGCGTGGGCGGATTATTTTTATCGATTCAATGACTTTGATTTCTGCTTTCATTAATATTTATTATTTTTCGCCAAGTTAATTATTGTCGGTAAAATACACAATAAAGCGGCGATTCTCATTACATTTTGAATTTTAAATTATTGTTCCTTAACATTGAGAGAAATTTGAACAAGAAATTGGCCGTTACAAGTTGGCAGTAGGCAGTGGCCAACAATACTAACGTAAAGTGAAATTTGTTTTGTTAAAACCTGCTTTTCAGTAAAGTTTCTGAAAAGAATTTCTCTCATAAATCATTTTGGATAAAAAATTCAATAATTTATTTCAATTATTGTTGGTTACGCTGCGAATTTTTGTCATTAATTTCAACCATGTTTGTATACCTATCAGTTTTTGATCAAGGGAAGTAACCTACAATTTGTAGCAACGACAATATTTCACTGATTACTGTGTTGTTTGTTTTTAGGATTGAAAGCTCCTATAAATCTTAGTTTTTAGCACAAAAGATTAATTTATGATTCACAACTGACTTGCAGTTTTTAGCTTGCGATAGTAAAATTTACTTATCAGTTTTAGATTTTATTTATTTCTGATTGCGAAAATAATTCTGATGTATCGGTAGGCAGATGCATAATGGAAATAATTGGCCTTTTTGTTTCATAACCTTTTAGCTAAGTAATATAAGGAATTCGTTATAACTTTTTGATTACCTACTAAACTTTCTAATCCTTTTATGGCATGGGGATCATATTTTAATTACTGTTAATTGGAAAATTTTCAAAAGTATGTTCCGCCTTGTGTGCAATTTCGCCATAAAGAGGATCATAAAAGAAGGAAATTTACTTCAAAAGCTATGTACCTGTAACGAAGCTTTAGTGCTCTTGTGTAAGAAAATTCTTACCGTGACGTCTCATCTTTATAACGTACTTACCCCTTCGGTCATTGTATTTATCACAATATTGAACAACGGTAAAATTTATTGTTTCTTTTATTTAAATATTGCCGACTGTATTTTCCTAAAGCTTTTGAATTTACATATTTTAATTGCATGGTTACCACGCATACGCTTTTTTCTAATTCAATAGTATGAAGTAGTTTTTCAAATTTTATTTTGCTTCTAAAATATTTTCATTTTTTTTTTTTTTAAACATTTGCTTTACTTTTCGTACATTTGCTTACTAATTCTCATCACTTTATTTTGCAAAAATTATCTAAAAAAACCAAAATAAAATTTCGGAACATTGACTCTGCAAAATGTGATTTTGTCAATCCCGATTAATCAAGTTTTAGCTTACGCAATGTTGATAAAATATATTTAAACAAGTTTTTAAATACAAAATTTAACTTCAAAACGGGATTACCATAATGCAAGTTGTGGGAGGGGGAGTGTAAATGTTGAGCTATTTTAAAAAATATTAATTTTAATATTTCGTTCATTAAAAATAAATTAAGTATTGACCAAATCAAAAACTGTACTTACCTACCTTTAGTTTTCGGTACAAATCGCAAACAAAACTTGCGAATTAAAATTTGATAAAATGACACGAGTCTTTTCAATCTCGTCCTGTCACAGGACAGTGGCATAACAACCATTGAACGAATCAAAATTAAATCTATTCAATGTTTACTTCTTCGCCTTTAAAATATTGAGGAGAAAATAAAAAGCTAATCCTTAACTTTTTATTTTCTTCTCGATATTTTAAACGCGAAAAACTACAAATATTGAATTGATTTAAAAAAAAATTCACTTGACAAATAACACAATAAATTCATCAAAATTAAATTACTAATTTGAATAACCAAAATTTATGAAGCAATGAGAAAATGATATATTTTTTTCATTTTTACCCCCGATTTAAGAGAGGGTGTAATAAGCTTCGGGTGTATGTTTGTGGTATTATAATTTCAACGGAAGGTTGAATACAATCAAATTCATACGAACAATGTAGAAAATTAAATTTTTCAAGAAAAAGTCCGGCAGAGCATATATTTATCTTTATTAGTTTAGACGCAGGGGCATTCAAACTCACAGATTAACTTGAGTAGTAATAATTACTAATGCAGAAATTTGTTGATTTCCGTTCTAAAATTCTTTCAATTCATACAAATTTGTTATTATTTTTTATTGATTATTTGTTTTAAAAAGAAATTAAATTTCTCTAATAACTTAGGAGGGCTTGATGATTTACTTAACCAAGCGATCTTTATTTTTTTATAAGATAAGATAAGATCTTATTTTTGGTAAATTAATAATATACTTGACAAATAAAAAACTACAACTATACTACCAAATTTCAAAGCGATATCTTTAGAGGTTTCGTGAATGACTTCGAAACGGCAAAGATTTTTCGCTGAAGATAAAGTTTTGAAATTTAGCAGCTGCATTTTTGACATTATGTGGAAATGCACCTGCTCTTTTGTAAAAATTGTGTTTTTAAATTGCAAGTGTATTATTAATTTATATAGAAAATAAGGGGTCATTATTCCTATCCTTAAGTTACTACTTTACTCTTTCAATTTATGGTGTAAAGTGGTGTAAAATCCAGTTCCTCCCGGTTTCAGAGAAATCGGTTTCAGAGCCAAAAGAATAAGGTGTAAAATGTCCAAATTATTTTTATTATTTTCCAATAAATTCCAATCAAAAATATTTTTCTTCAAAGTAATTCGTGAAACTTCAATTTAATAATTTATAAAAATGGGAATGCAAAATGCTAAGATTGCCGTATCGCATCGCCCCGCTTATCATCAACGTTTGTGTTACCTTCAATAATTTTTAATTTTATAAAATCCTGCCCATCCAAATAATTTTTTATTAATAAATCTGAATTCTTCCAATTCCTTCGTATTTAATTTTGTATTTAATTATTTAATCAGCTTCCATTTAATTTTTTTTCTTCCAAAATAAATTCACACTTTCTTCAAAATCAATGCATTCCAATTATAAATATCAATAAAACATTTTTCATTACAAATTTTTAATTGTTTTCAATTCATAAACTTATTCAATTAAACTTTTCAGACTAACAAATCAAACGTCCATCGCGTCGGCCATTTTTCACAGTTTCACAGTTTTCTGTGAATATTTGTGATTTTTTTTTAAATAGGAATTAATAGAATATCCCAGTGGTTTTTTATATATTTGTTCTGTAGGTGTTAACGGTTTCCATTTAATAAAATCATACAAGGAACATGCACACAAGCCGTCGAATTTTAAGGGAGGTAAAGAATACTTCCCAGTACACCAGTAACTATTTTTTTAAATTAAATGTATTACATTTTTATATATTGAAGTATTGTATATTGCAAAAATCGTGATCAAGAGAAAACTGGCAGCCACATATCCGGAAATTTAATAAGGCCAGTACCTCGTACTTGATGTAAATGGAAAAATTCGTTTTGGCCAAATTAAGGAAGGATGTTTTTACAGATTTCTTCAAGTTTTACAAAAGAATATGGCAATCAGTAGCTACTTCCATCAGCGCATCCCATTAGTTCCGGGTTCAATGCTCATCCTCCGTTTTTATTTTTTTTATTTTAAAATGTAATTTAATAATTTGGAATTGAAAAATAAACAAGAGAAAAACGAATCCTTGAATTGGGACGAATGTGATACGCAGACGTAAATTCTAAGCCCTGAACGCTGGACTACAGATTGCTATGTTTTTCTAATAATTATTATTTCGCAATTTTTTTGATGTATTTTTCCCCTGTCTGTTCAGGGTCGAGTTAGGAAAAATTCCACTGGATTATTGTAATTTATATATTTACTCAATTTTAAGATAATTTGTTTACCTTTTTAAGGTATGATTGGCCATTTTTTTAAATAATATATTTGTTCATCATTTAAACTAATTTCGATCGATATTCTCGTGGCTGAAATAAATTGTTAAGGGTTGATTACACCAAGTCGAGACTATCGTCGAGTGCGACGTTTTTTTTTAAATTTTCTATTTATGAACAATGATTCTAATTTTTTAAATTACGTAAGAATAAAACCTGCTTGTAAATAATTTATTGTTAGCTGCAACTAAAACGTGTTTCTCAATGGTATACTTATTGATATTTAATAAAATAGGAATTAGTAACTGAATACACCCACCTGTACCTACATGTTCTTGTTCTAGCCAGTTTCTAATGCATTATTTTGTATTCTAGCATTGATTATTAAACAACATTTATCGTGCATTGAAAATAATATGGAAGTTTGAGGTGAATGTACAGACCACTATTTTGCAATAACAATTTCTATTTAAAAATATATTCACATTTCATCATTGTATTGACTGCTCGCTTCTCACTCTCATATTCCATCGTAGGTAAATGCAGTGAAATCTAAATTGAACGATCAAAATTTACATTCTTAATGTGTTTTTGTTAGCAACATCATAATTATGCACAAAATATTGACGAAAATTGCTTAATAAGTGATATTTAAAGTGTCAGTTTTTTTTGTCCTTGATATTGAAGGACCTATTCATATTTGTTAATAAAATATTGACGAAAGGTGTAATATTGTAAAATAGATTCTTGGTCACGTGGGTCCTCTTTTCATGTTAATGTAATGTTTTGTTGTTTTTTGCACGAGGCAATTTATCTCTTTTCTTCTGCCTTATCTTTGTAGGTTGAATGATTCTATTTTGTGTAGATTCGTAATGGATATTTGAAGGCAAAAGGAAATTGACATTCGTACACAAAGCACATTATTTTAAATAAATGTTTACGTTTATTTAACTCGAAGGATGCTGCTTCCTGTTGTAACGTAAACTAATCTTTCGGAATGTTCTTTTTATCACCTCAACTCCCGACATCAAGATTTTTCAATATGTTGTTCAAATTTGAACGAGCAGGTTCCATTTTGTAATCAAACTCTTCCTTTAACGCAATTCAATGTTTATTGCATTATTTACTCACTTGACAGATGTAGAACTATTAAACTAAAATTAAGAACGTCGCTTTTAGTGTTAGCAACATTTTCTCTTCTGATATTCGACCTGTTTAGTTGCACCTTTACGAAATGCTTTCTAATTTACAAATATTGACTTTGTTTTAATAAATCTTACAACGCAGAAGCTTAATGTTGTATTTTTTTTTGTTTTATTAATTCGTACCAACCACAGGTGTTGTTGTTTTTTTGTCGTCATACTGCTTTATAAAGGAACAACAGCATTCTCGGAAGTGAAATCTATGTAAACGCATTTTGTATTAATTTGGCAATGCCAGAAGCAATAAAACAACTTCTTCCTTGTGGGTTTCTTTGTAGTAAAGTGTAGTTTTAGGTGGGGGAAACTGGGGCAGCATACTCAAACTAGAAAATGGAAACAAAACCACCATGATCTATGTTCTGTGAGGATCAATTTATTTTAACCTTTCCGAGGTGAAAGTTAACACAGCTAACGATTTTGAACTTTGTTTTTCTTCTTGGTCTGTAATTAGGAAATAAAACGATCCACCTTTTACATATACGGTCGGGAAAATCGACACTTGTTGTTGCAGTAGTTTTGGAAAAAAATATCTATACGTGAAGTTGTAAAATTGGCGTCAATAATTTTAATAATTGAATAGAAAGTAAATGTAGGATTGTCGATAGAAATTAGCACCCACTTCTCTATTGTTCTTAATTAGTTGGAATAGCTTAGTTATCAAACTTTTTTTATAATTGATTTTTCCTTGAAATATCATGGACAAGCGCTATTCATTTGTTAATTCACTTCATATTGAATATTATTAATTGACTTGTGTTGTATATCTATAAGTCATAATTATTAATCCGATTTCCGATTGTTTTTATTGTGGCCTTACGAACATTTCGTAATTTTATCATTTTGCTCTTCGTTCATGTGTTTACCATAAGTGCGTAGGATAATTATGGTATATAAATTCAGGAAACTGACTTTTCGTGTTTTAAAGATTCAGGTTTTTACAAGAAACTTGTTTAATAATTCGAGTTTAGCTGTTGCAAATTTTCATTATATTTTAAAATTATGTAATTAAAAATGACAGACTTGAATCTAATTTCTTATTGTTTAAAAATTCTTTGTTAATTACTCACACCAACGCGAATTTAAAAAGGACAATAGTAAATTATTAAATTAACTTCGGAGATGTTGTTATTAACATTCGTATAAATTGTTTACCGTGTGAAACCATATTAAAGTTGAAATTCAACCACCCTCCTGTTAACCGTAATTACCCACAGCAGGAAACTTTTAGTACTTCCAAATGAACAATAAAAGTTGACTTCTTTCTGGTTATTTATATTATATGTGTCGCTTAATTTGTAATACTGTAAGAAATATTTGAATTTTCTACAATAACTAATAGAACTTCTAACCTTCCAGTTTATTGAGAAATAAAATTAACATAAATAGGCCAACTGGGCGAAAACCAGCTCTGGCAGAAGTGATCGTAGGTAGTTTGTATTTTACCTTCGTAGAAGATTACTTCATTGTCAAACTTTTGTCCTTAACTGAAATTTATTTCTAAATTATGTAGTTTAATGTAAAAATGAACAAATCGAAAGGCACCAAGAGATTGGGCTTACACCTGGAAGGGTGACCGCATGATTACTGACAATCAGCATTGACCAGCGTGGTGGGGTATGGCAATAAATGCAAAATGTATGGTATGAGCGAAAGACGACAATAATATCCTAACGCAAATGTCGTTTCCGCTGAATCTGTTAGAGCTATGCCAAAACAGTTTTGGTAACAGGGTAGACGTTTTAAAGAGATTTTTTTTTGGTAATTGACTTCTTAATTAGCTTCATCTCCGATTTAGAATTAGGCATTTCATCGCCGAGGCGATAATAGTATTCAACTGCATTCTCACGTTGTTACGAAAACGATATGATCTCGTATTAATTTTCGCACATTAATTCTTAAATTTTAGTTTAATTCTAGTAGACATGTTTTCTTCTTAAAACCGGTACTTTAGACCAGACAGTGTCTACACCGAAAGAGGTAATTTGTAATCGATGCCCATTAGTTATCCATGTCTATTATTCACTAGGATAGCTAATGCAAAATTACATTGCAAGATATTATGTAAATTTAAAATTATTTCTCTCGGTATAGGTTACACCTATACTATAGGTTATACTTATAGGGTAACGATTTTTATGAAAATTGAAAATGCTTATTTTTGATTGCCTTAACGACCACTTTTTCTCACTTGAAATTAAATAAAACACCATTCGTGAAAAAATAGTACTGCACTCCTAGATCTCTACTCATTCGGTAACTTGCCTTTTATCAATGTATGGCGTAAAATACTATTACTTATGAAAATTTTATGCATTTAATATTAATTGGTATTTAATGGCACTTACATAAAAAATAAATAAATGTACATTTACCTTGCATGTTTTCGGAGGTAGGTGTTTGATGTTGTAATGAGTTTGAGCATTAATTTTCTGAAGCCGTAGGCTGCGGGAAATTCTTGCAAGACATCATCAAACTCTTTGTGTTTTACGCGCAATTATACCACCAAGTTGAACCTGTGAAAATTTTATTAAAGTTATTCGTGCTGGTAGGGACTATTAAGAGTCACAGTTTTTATATCAATTATTTTTTAATATTTATTTATTTTCTTATATTTAGTAAATTATTTTATTTCGATCTTATTTCAACAGAAAAAAAACGTCAATGCAAATTTCTAGTATCCCACAATATTTACATACTGTAAAAAATAAAAGTGGGGAATTTTGTAGGTGAATTTTCTTTATTTTAAAAGGTAAACATTTTGCTTTTATCTTATTATGTTCTGAAAAAATAATTAAAATTTGAGAAATTATTTTCTAGTTGATTTAAGTTCCTGTTCTTTTGGTGTAAGAAAACACGATATTACACAATTTTTAAAGTAAATAATCTCGATTTTCCTGACTTTTTTTAATTACTCCGAGCAACATGTGATTTATATAATAAGTTAACTTAATATATTTTTATTAACGTTTTTGAAACTGAAGATTTGTGGGCACGATTTGAGAATATTACTTAACCACACATTTCTACTCCCCCCCCTCCCGCTATTACGGCATACTACGAGTCGCTGCTGTTTGTAAGTGGTAGATCCTCACAACAACGGATTGCGGATTATTTTTGATTGGTCAAAAATTTAATATCAAGTCTTATTCGTTAATCAAAATTCCGAAGCTTAAGACTACGAAACACGCACGTCTCCCTTCCGATTACGTAGTACATCTATAGTTCAGTGGTATGTAATAGGTCTTTACCTGTGTGAAATGCAAATTAATATATTGTTCACATTACATCAATAATTTATGGTTGTTCTTTTATGCATTTATGGTAAGCCATAGTTAAAGAAATCTCGACCATAACTTTGTAATCGACGATGTGGTTAATGTACTTAAACCGCCTGTGTAGTCGTGCTAACACAATGCGATATGATATTATCCAGCCGGTTAAATAAAAACATAAATGTTCGGTATAATGAAATAAAAAAAAAATTGATAATCTTAGGAAAGGTTAACATATCGTGTCTAATTGAAGGTTCTGATGTAATACCGACATGTACTGTATATGATGAGTAATTTTCTCCTTTTTCAATCAGTAACATAGCGGATAATGATTGATTCTGATGCGGTCAAGGAGTAGTTTTAATTTATTAATCAGATTACATATTAACATCTGTGTCGAAATGACTCATGTACTCTAGTTTTTTTGTGTCCAGTGGCGCTCGACTGCGCTTCAATTTTGCATTAATTTTCCATATTTATCTACCTGTAGCATTCAAAATTATTCATCACACAAAGTAATTTTTTACCCAATTTAATTAATTTAATGATCCTGCTCCTTGCTTTTCAGTTTGGTGGTTACCATTTTCACCATCATCTACTTTTTTTAGTTTTAATTTTGGCTTCAATCAATCTCGAATATTAACTTTTCTCTGCACGTGTTTCCTCGTAGTTTTTTCCTTCAACATTTGAAAAACTTGTTTTCAAGTTTTGGATTGTAATAATTACCATTTTAATGTTTTTGTTTATTATTATATTTAAAAGAAACTGTAACGAGGAACCTTGATGAAAGTCACTAATCAATTTTCGTGTTTCAGAAGGCGTTTTCAATTAATTTGATTTATTATTTCCCTTTTTTTTTTTCTAAAATGTCAAAATTAAAATCATATTTGTTTTAGTTCCAAAAACGTTTTGGTCACGAAAATAGAACGTAATGATAAAGCTACATCATAATTTAATACTGAAACTACACAACATGCAAAACATTTAAATAAGTAATAACTTTTTTGCACTCTTCAAAGTTGTTTCTAATAAAATTTACTGTTAAATAAAAACAAATTCATGATTGAAGGTATTAAATATAATTTTAGTGTTTTGCGTGTTGAAGTATACTTTCTTGTTCAAATTAAATATTCATAGCTTAAAATTAAAATACAGTTATTATGGAATTAATAATAATGAAAAGTGATCTTCCACCATTCCATTTTGCAAATTTTTAAATGAATTTTTGGTTTTTTTTTTTTAATTTTTAATTACGCCGAGCATGGAGAGTAAAAAAATTTAATCCAACTTGCAGGATGGAAGCGGTGGTTTTTCTTCCTGCCATACAATTTTCTGATGGCGTAAAGTAAAAACGTAATAACATTGAAGAGAATTTTTTGTCCACCTCGCCGTACATTTTCTATCGTGCGACTGAAAGGTCACATAAAAATCCTACCGGTTGTACTTTCTTGAGAGCAAGTTTCTTGCAGGTAAATTTACAATACTCGTAAATTTAATGCCTTGCCCCAGTGACTCTATGAGACATATGGACGACATAATTTATTCTATTGTTTTCCGGGTTCAAATTCTTCAGATCATTTTGAAAAGTATACAAAAAAGTTGCTTTTCGTTAGTTGTTAGAGTACTGTCAATTTTCTCGGTTCTGCTTGTATATTTTGTCGGGGATCAATACTATTTTACCTGTGTAATACCTTGACTGCGAAGGTTTCCAAATTAAGTGTACTTATCCGTTTTCAATAGATTAAGAAAAGGTTGGCAGGTAATTTCGTAGGTATTTTGGAAGGAAAGGTTATAAGAGGAGAGGATGGAGGACCATCTGGGTAAAGATTTTAATTTAATTTATCTTAAAACCGATGGGGCTTCATCGGGTAATATACAAAACGAGAATAATGTTTTTCAATAAAACTGGATTGAAGTTGTTTATTTCTGAATATTTTGGAGGACCTTTGCTTACCGTAAGATGATGCGTAAATTACTTGTGAAATAAATAAACATTTCAAGAGCATCTCTAGTGTTTCGTCGTTAAGCAACGCAGTTTTCAGCTGTAGCCGTAAGCAATTTTAGTTGTATTTGAGGTTTAGAATAAATGCGCTTAGAACAATCTGGCATCAGTCCTGACTGAATTGCAACGTTGCAGTTATGTAAGCAGCTGTGCCGGGTCACGTGACGTCACAGTTTGCGTCTAAAGTCGTCCTCATCCTCACCCATTGCAATGCTGGTCAACACATTAGGTACATCATTTCAAGAATTTATGTTCCATCTCATTTTATTTCTAAAATAAGTTATCTCGTAATTTTTATGATACCAGTTTTTGGCAAGGGACTACGTAATATTTCAATTTTTAAATTCTTTTTTGTGGCGATGCATAAAAATGATCAGTTAGGACGTGATAATCAAAAGTTAAATTAAAACACAAATTCGTAGTAAACTTTAAAATGACATCATATTAAGGAAATGAAATTGTGTATACATAACCGTGTCCTTCGTTTTAGGTGGTTTGCAAATATAGGTAAAAACATCTACTATTTTATATAATCGACAATATGAATAATGTTTAACTTCATTAAATTTCGTTTAGAGTGACCTTTATTTTGTTAAATTTTCATTTAAAGATAATCTAATTAACAGTGGCGTAGCTAGAAATATCGGAGGACCCCCCCCCCCCTTCCCTTTGTTGATTAAAATAAAAAAGTTTATTTTTATCAAATATTAATAAAAATTCCATGTTTTTGGTATTGATGGTAACAACGGTGGGTAACACCCACGCACCGAACTTATGAACAATAAACGATATTCCAACAACTTAGTATAAAGTTTGTGTTTTTGTAAAATTATTTTTTCTGCAGTATATTCGGATATTGTTTCTTCTCAATTTGCCCAGGGCCCCCTCGAACTCGAGGATCCTTCCGCATTGTTAACCCTTGCTATACAATAGCTACGCCATTGATAATGAACTTGGTTCTCAAAATAAGTATTTTAATTTGTAAATTATTCAACTTCTATTATTTGCGATAATCACTATCGCTTTATAACTAGCAAATCAGAACCCACGAAATATATCGCACGATGTCCATGGACTCAACTTGGTTTTAGCCTTAACAATGTTTATCTGCTTTTGTTGAATTTTACAATGGATTATGTACCTGTTCTAGACAATTTTACAACTCGAGACGAAAGAAATAGTCAGGTGTACAACTGTAACAAAGCAGGTAGCTCTGCAGAAATCTAAAAATATCTGTATCAAGAAAATGAAGAAAACGTCAAGATTTGAAATTGACTAAAAATTATCTATACTTTGCCATATACTTGAAAAAAAAACAGGAATAATGTTGGTATTGACTTTTTTTATCTTATCGCTTTTCTCGGAATTATTTTATTAATTGATATCTGCACTATCAAAAATGTTTGATAACATTTAGGTGATTTCTTGTTTGTTTTATTAATAAATCATAAAAATCATTTTTATTCGACGCAGAGGCGTCTGGTACTTGGAGGACCGTGAGGGGCCATTGCCTTTCCAAAATAGAATATTAATATAACAACCTGAAGAATAATCCTGTCGTTTTTTGTTTTTTGCAACAATTTGGATTGGAAAATGGATTCCTAAACATTTTAATTTGCTTACAACCAAATCGGAAAGTTACAACTGCAAATAAAACAGTGCACGAGCCCTTGGTATGACCCAAGAGTGTTTTCTTGGAGTTTAGTCACCTGTAAACGTAAAACGAAGCTGTAACGTTATATTTATCTAGCAATGAGTAACAGGTGAAGCAAACTTAAAATTTACCTTTTTCTTTGAAATACAATAAAACTGCTATTGATTCGTGACAATATTCTCGGATTTCTCCTAAACGTTCAAATATAGTGAATTACCCTATGTTTAATCATTAATTGTAGCCAGTTGGGGTTGATTAATTTGAAATAAAATTTGTTTGAAATAACTGATTGAAAATATAGTTAGTTATATAATATCCCAAACACTCGACCAGATAAAAATTACCGATAAACTGTATCGGCATATTATGAGAGTATTAGACAAAATATTTATTAAATACTCCATTTAATCTCATACCATGAAGTTAATTAAATTAATATAGTGCCAGCCTATACCGGACTGACTAAATACCAGTATCAGTAGAATTATATTATAGCCGTCCGTAGATTTTATGATAAATTGCGTCGGGAGGCTGCCTCATTAAATTCTTAATTAAGATAATCTAAATGTCTGTGTCTTTATAAAATATGAAAAAATTTAACTGTTTGTACATCTAAAATGTAATTTATTACTTTCTACCAGCATAACTTTAATTATTGAGATTGAACCTGTCTTTCATTTTCATGTCTAATTGAGAAAAATTTATCCTTGAATTTAAAGTATGTCTAATCAATGTTTAACCAATATCGCATATCTTGGTTAAATTCGATCGTGTTTGTTAGTTTTTTATATTAAAATAAAAACTTTTATTTGTATTTGGAACTCGTCATTCCATCCTCGTTAATTGATGAATTCACCAAAATTATTACATATTCATTGACTTGCGAAAGATTATTTGTTTATGGCTGTTTTCCATTCAAATCGTAAAATCGTAGTATTGAATAAGCAAACTTTTAAGTATTCACATAAATCAAAATTTCTAGTAAATCCTTGTATGGAAATTCGATTATATGAATGAAAATTATATAATATTCAAATAAAGATTAGTAGTATTGTATTTTAAAAACCCGCGAAATCCAATCAAAGTAAGGTATAAGAGCGAGAAAGTTCAAATACTTCAATTTGATTGGTTTTTGCGATCTCGTTAGTTCAAAACAACTAATCTCGATTGAAAATCGATTTTTGCTAATCATTTTGTGCCATGCTTACTCATTTGTGTGTGAACTTTTAAAACAAAGATAAAATATTTTATGTTCAAGTTGGGTTTGCTTTTTTTTGTGCAGTGCAGTGCAGTCAAAAAAAATAAAAATTCAATGAAAAGTTCAAACAATTCTCAAATTAATTATGAATCTGTTGTTACATGCGTTGATTATTTTCTATGTATATATACAATAATATTTAAACAATTGAATCGACTCAAAATGCGGGATATCAAATTCGCAAATTATTGTAAATAATCTTTTTTCTCACGTTTGTATTTTGAGTTAATTCAAATTGAATAATAATCACGGTATTAATTTAGGATTTTCAAAAAGTAGCATTATGGTACCTCGACAGTACAGTCTCTTACTTTTCAGACACACAGACAGACCGCCTGTCACTTAAATTAGTTTTTCATAATTTATTGCGTCTGCGTAGACTTCAAACCTGCACTACTAACAGTAAAATGATATGACCAACAGACAAACTGCGGTAGCAAGAAAATAGGGATTAACAAACCAGGGTTAAATTGATAAATATGACCTTGAAACTTGAATATTTACAAAATAAATTGCAGAATAACTGCTAATACACTGCCAGTTACTACCCTTGGGCAAACATCTTTTAAAATATAGAGATTTATTGCGGCTCCATGCCAAAAACTGCCCATTTTTGTCACTTAGCTTACACTTCCACTTACTGTCGGTACCACATGTAATGTTGCCAAATTTTACCATTTCAAGTAATGTAAAAAAGGCGTCTGGAAGGCAATTCTCGAATTGATGACCGTAGATGATATATTAAAGCTGTTTTTAAATTAATATTTTGCATCACTGTTTACTGGAATCAATTTTGTAATGTAATTAATAAATTAGTAAACTCTAACATAGTGTCAATTCGTGTTTGTTATATAGAAAGTTAATAAATAATATATATAAAATTAACATTATATGCATTTTTAATATTTTAAATAATATCATAGGCTTTTCAAATAATATTATTTTTTAACACATTTTATATTTTTATATTTAATATTATTTATTAGACAAAAAATAATACATATCTATAAAGTTTTTAAATTAACACTATCATTGTATATAATAAACATAATTTCCGTATACTAAAAATTACTTCTATAGAACAAATATTATTTTTGTATCGCGTTTTTTATTTTTTAATATGTAGAATGGACAAAATATAGTAATGTTCGTTGCTCATAAATTATTTATGAATTAATTTTATACTAGCTAGTTTTTTGTTTTCTAATTTTTTTATTTATATAATACCTTTTTGTTTTAAGATTCAAAAATTTGATTTTTTTGAAAGATTTTTTGCCTACCTGGTAACCCCAGGAAACATTGTATATGACTTTAAGACATTTTCTGGCCTACTGCATGATTTTTATTTAATACGGTTCAATCGCTCCACATTTAATTTTTCACAGTTTGAAAAATTTAGTGCAAACCCTGTATTCCGGATGGTCCGCCTTGTGCATCTGCACGGAAATAACATCATAAATCACTTTTATTTCTTTCCATTGTAACGGATAAAAATAAAAAAAGGTAGCAATCGTAGATTTTTTCCTACTCGAAAAGTATCCCATATTTGCAATTTTTTTTAAATATGAGTTGCATGGAAAAAAACCCACAAAAAAATTAAATCAGTACATTGTTTATTCAGATCTGTATTGAATTTATGGAGATATTAGATAATAAATATTACATGCCTGAGAAATTCGTAAACTGGCATGTAGTAATTACTAATTTTGAAAAATGAAAATTAATTATCATACCATTAAGGTTGTTACATCATGTAAATTGCAATATAATTCATTTAATAAATTTTGAGGAAAAATTAGGAAAATAGTTCAATCTGAAGAAATTTTTACCTTCCAATTCCAGTTCAAAACGTAAGTCGATAAGGAAGTTCCTTTAAATTATAAGGTTTCTTGATGTTTTTTCAAAGAATCAAGATTTTGCAACAGTCGCATTGGGGACCACCACCCATTGGAATTAAGCTTGCTTTTTCATATGTTGCGGTTTACGGTTATCGAATCTTAACGGAGGGTAGGCTCAACTTGTATAGCTTCATATGGACACGGCTCCCACGCTTTAATAAAGTTCAATGTTTTTATTGGCATACAGTAAATATGTACATACGTGATTTTGCAGGTCTGTTAAATCAGGAAATATCTGCATTTTCCGGTTTTGAAGCCAAGGAGCAAAATTGGTCATTTTCTGCGAGATTCAAAAACCTTTTTGATTCAGTTCAATTTATCGAGTGGTTTTTAATCCCCGGCCTAAAGGAGGGGATCTAAGTCTGTGGCTTTAGTCTGTCAAGAAGGCTTTTAGCTATATGCCGTCATTCCAATCTCTTTATTTATCTTCAAAAAGAAGAAGAACCTATAAAAAACTAGATTAAAGTTGATATTGAAAACAAATAATCTTATAATATAAGAAACGCTCAGAAAATCATAAAAAATACGATAAAATTCCAAATAGAGAAATAAAATTTTCTATCAAAAAAGTCCGCGGAAGCATATATTTATCTCTTAGTTTAGATTTAGACACAGGGGCATTCAAAATCGTAACAGTCTGACGGTCAGCGTTCTACAATTAGTTGAAAGTTGAATTTTTAAACCATTTTACATCCTGGTTCGCTTTTTAAATTTATATTTATTTAATTTCTGACTAACCAATCAGAAATGCGGTTTAATGATTTTTGAAGGTTAATGCCAAAATTTAGGTAACGATTGCATAGATTTTTTCTTTCATAAAGTACAATTTTCAACCTGTTATGTTTACTTAGTTAGTTTTTAAATTTTAATAATTACAAGGAAATAGTAATAAAAAATTTGTTTCGCTTCATATAAGCAAGGTTTCACTCGCATGAAATGTTTTGAAAATTCAATATTTGTCGAGCTACTTGATGCGAATAATAGCTTAATTTTTTGGAACTAAAATTTAGTGTTCGAAAGGTAAAGAGAGATAAGTAACGTTATCGAGTTAATCAGTTAATTTTATGATTAAAAACTAGAATTTTTCTGATAAATAAACTTATCTCCTTTACCTTTTTGCTTTGATATTATTCCCATGAAGTTGATATATTTTTAAGAAGTTCATAATTCAACTTGATGTCAAGTTTATCCATCACGTTCGTCCAAGGGTAATTTTTTTTTGTTGATGTTCAATTTCTGCCTGATATTTCAACCTTGCTGTCGGTAGACTTTGGTATTAGTGAAACATGGAACTTGTTATTATAATTTTTTTTTATAAAAATAGTAATTTATTTTTTTTTTGTATTAGATCGCAGTAATGCACAGAATTGTTGTTGTTGTGATTATAATTTATTGTTACGTATTTCATACATTTTCAATGAGCACAATGATTTTTAAAATTGAAATTATATATTTTTTAATATTACATGCTTAATAATTATGCACCTACCTGTACTTACATTATTTATAATGTTGATTGTTATGCTATGATTTTGTATGTATGGTGAGATCAAAAAGCATGCAACATTGTAATTCATTCGTCTAGAACTTCGACAACATGGCAACTAACCTTACTCCATTTTGTGCTGTTCGTGCATGACTGATTACAGTTGCTTCTCATGTAAATAAGGAGATAAAAAACTTTTGTATTGGTTTACACTTCACCTTCAATTCTTTTTTTGTATTTTATTTTAAAAGTAATTTTCTGAAAATGAGCTTTTTTCACCAACGCCGCCATTCATTCCATTCCATTTGTAATGCAAATTTCTTCTTCAGTGATGAACTTTGCATACGTTGGTACTTCTTCCACCTGTTTTAATTAAATGTTTTATTTTGCAAAAAAGTTAAACGATCCATATATTTATTTCACTCGTATTATATATTTTTTCTCCGATCGTTTTTGGCCAAGTATTTGCTAAATTACCGTGCAAAACTGTTCCAATTTTTGAACAACTTGGGCAGTGATGTGGATTTTGAATTAAAATGTTATCTAAAACCTACAGCATCGTACTCATGTATATGGAAAATGCCGATTGCATATATAATGGATTAACGTGATCGAGTATAATCGTGCCCAAAGCATTTTCAAATGGCGATTTCTAAATTATTGCCAAACATGCACCCATTTAGATTTATATGCTTAATGCACGCCTATAATGCAGGTATGTACCCACTACTGAAGTACTACTACGAGAATGTAATTAATTTTTTTTTCGATTCCAACACTGGAACGAAATCGTAGTTTTAGTATCCATCTATTTTTAGAATCATTGATTTATTTTTGTGAGGTTGAAATTAATATGAAAAACTTCGGTGATAAACAAACATTTAATCAACTTGGAAACAAAAAAATCTATATTTACATGTAAGTAATTATAATTTTTTTGAGCTAGCAAATGCACAAAAACTAAAACTTTTTGTGTAGACAGAAAATCGATAAATTTTACGATGCTTTTAATTTATTCTCATTCTATGGGTTTTATACTACTGAAGGTACAATAATAACATCGTCATTAAATACTACCGATCTTTCTAAAGTAAACAAATATATTATATGATGTGTTGATTATCAAAAAAAAAACTGTCTTAATTTTATGAAACCCAAATTTTGCATGTTCCTGAATAAACATTTGCACGAAGCGTCTAAGTTGGCTCACAACTGCGCATTTTCTCTACTTCGATCTGACAACCTCGCCCGGAACAACTTGGAAATTTAGCGCCCCGGACTTGGCCTCCCGCTCTCTTTTACATTTCAGGGATTCTCACCGACTTTCTATTATGAATAATTTTATAGGAAAATAGATAAACAGGGTTAGTGTCATTTTAGAATTCTTGCGTAACATTTCAGCACAATTTTATTAGTAGTTGTAGTATTTCGAAGTATAAAACGTAAAATTTCCTCAATTGTTTATGATAATCGGTAATAATTAAAATATTGTAACGAAGTCGAACAAAGTACAAAAGTTATTTACATTTTAGGTGAGCTTTATGTAAATAAGGCTTATGCAGTTAAAATTGCAATTTCGTTCTACGTTTTTTCAAATGAGATTTTTTCAAATTTGAAATAGGATTGACAAAAATTAATTAATATCTCTGGTTAATCAGGCTAAAGACTGCAGAGCCAGGAAGTAATAAATTTATATTAAATGTCTTGTATTGGGGAAGGCAAAATTAAAAGAGTAAATTGTAAATTTTTAATGAGATCGTTTCTTAAAACATATTTTAATTTGTTTTTTTCCCTACTTTGAAATTGTAAAATGGTTGGTTACTGTGATCCTCAAAAATTAACATAAAAATTGCACACTCAATGATGCGTCAATTCTTCACTTAAAACTCTTTTTGGGGAGTAACTTATTTAAAAAAATCCTTGAAGTATTTTAATGTGCCAAGTGCCATAGGCGATTTTTTTAATCAAGGAAGGTTTTTTCACACGTAGAAATTCGAATTCAAGGTTTTCGACAAATTTAAATATTTATTTCTTCTAAATTTTTTGATGCGAGAGGTACACAACATGCAATTTACATAATTAGTCGGCGTCTCTTTATTTAAATTTTATTATAATATTTTTTTAATTAATTATGAATTAATTCTTTGTTATTATTTTAATGAAATAACATCTGAGTCAGGTGAATATTTCGACTCATTTTGCTTTGAAATTAATTAATTTAATACATTTTCCTTCAATATATTTATTAAATTATAATTACATTCAAATGGAATTTTTGTATCTGATGCTTGTGGATATTTTAAAATTAGGAATTAAAATATGCGAATAAATTTTCAATGTTCAGTAATTACAATTGTTGCCTTCGCTAAATTAGCCGTTAACCTGAATATTCGAATGGTTTTATTTACTTTTTATGATCTTTTGTTAATTTCCAAAACAAACTTAAAACTCCGTGTACATGTGGATGTACGTAGGTCCACTTCCACAATCTTGAATTACTATAGTTTTACCTGCAAATTAAAAATCACGGAATGTGAGACCTCTAAACTGAAGGTTTCTTCCGCTATTTTTTGTCATTATAATTCAAATCTTAGATTTTATTTTACCTACTTTTCAAATTTTTGATTTTATACAATTTTGTATAAAAATTCTTAAAACAAGATTGAAGTGTCAAGGTTCGTTGTGTATACTTACCGGATTTGATTTTTGAATAATACTGATCAATTTTTCAAAAATGCAAATTTTTCAGCGGATGGGCGGAACCACGAAGAAGCATACAATTTCTTGCTGTGGTTGTTAATTGTAACCATTATACGGAGCGATGTGAAGACGTCCGAACTAACCAATTTTTAATGTTTTTATCAAGAGTGGAATTATTGTGTTGCACTCATTTTGATACCCATTCATTTGCATATTATTGTGTCGGAAAAATTTCAAATAAACAAATTCTTATTGTTAGTCATGGGATGCCTTCCAGCCAATTACATTGCATTACATTTACATACAGACACTTTTAATTATGTTATTTGTATAAGCTATGTACTAAACACGTTTTCTAATGGCCGGGAAGGTAAATGTCCCCACAGTTACCTTCACCAAAACTCGCAACGCTTGCTTGGTGTTCATTTTGAACCTGATTGTTGGTACCGAAATCTGAAAACTATAAAAATTATTTAGGCCAACAGGAATTTCTCAATCGTAACCTCGGGCAAATATAATGTCCAATGAACAAAAAATAGGAGTAGTATGTTTCATAATTGCATGATATTTCATAATTTATAATTCTTAATATATAAGTTTATAAAATCAAAATAACACGTTTGTAAGAAAACCAAAAATAAGTTGTTTCATTAATTGCATTTTCTATAAACCACTTTATATGCAACAATTTTGCATTTATGCTAAAAACTAGGAACTATTTAGAAAGTCGGTAAAATTAATTAATATAATAATTAAGGAATTTTAAAATCACATTATTTTAATAATAAATCGCCAGTTAATAGTAATTAAGGTTAACATTTTTATAAAATTAGTTTTACAACGTTTCGCATCCTATAATCAAATATTCCATATTCAAATCGTCACGAATTATTTTGCCTAAACCTTAAATCATTGAAGTCTTGAAAAGATGATTTCGACATCAGCGTAGTTTCCAGCTTTCGATTAAATGCTTTTGGACGAGGCGGAAGTGTTTTGGAGTACAATGAAACTAGACTAAATCATCCATAAATCTGTATAATAGAGTAACTTTCCCTAACTATGAGATTTCAAAGAAATATCGCAGTCAAGCAATTTACGGTATGTGCAGTTCATGGATGGGTAACCTTTCGGTGAACATGTACCTGTGTCGCTATGTTTCGGATCACACATTAAACTACAGAACCCCTGACAGCTTTGTTCATAGTGATTTTATAACCAAGGGGTTGGTTACCTTCTCCTATTTTTCATTTTTTGTAAAAAATTTACAAAATAACAAATAAAACGCTATTAGAAACAGACCCCCGGCCTGCTTACTTAAAATTTACTGATTTTTTTGTGATTTCGCTTTCGAAAGCTTAAAATTCTAATTTAATATCACTCGCAAACATCCACAGAAAGCTTTTGTCTCTAATACATTAATTGCACCAGTCATTATAGTATTTAAAATAAAAACTTTTATAAATAATCAAACTAAACAAATGTTAAAATAATGAATTTTAACTATTCAGTAAAGAATATATACTAACTAACTTTTATCCTGATAGATAACCGTTTACTTTAAACCATACGACTCTCGATGCGTACTCTCCAACGTACAATAATAATTAGAAAATAACTTAAAAAAGTTTTAGAATTTTTTAAGTATTTTTGTGGTATTAAGTAGTATGTGATGTTATAATAATTAAACCTAACAAAATGTTAAAAAAATAAAATTTTTAACTGTTAAGTACAGAATACATACTACAAAGAAAACATAATATTTAATAAACGCTAAAATGACAATAATTCACATTTAACAGGGTTGAACTTAGAATAAACAAGAAAATAGAATTCTGAAAAAATTACGCTATAAAATAAAAATAAAAAAAAACTCTGTAACATAATATAAAGGTTCTTATTTCACGATTGGATCGTGGATCGATAATAATCGTGAAATAGGGGCCTTTATATTATGTTACAGAGTTTTTTTATCTTTATTTTATAGCGTAATTTTTTTTTAATTCAACCCTGTTAAATGTGAATTATTGTTATTTTAGCGTTTTTTAAATAGTATGTTTTCTTTGTAGTATGTATTCTGTACTTAACAGTTAAAAATTTTATTTTTTTAACATTTTGTTAGGTTTAATTATTATACAATAATAATTAATTAATTATGTATTTAAAATCTAACATAATGATTTAATCAGCGGGCGAATCTCTGGATTTGAGTATCTACACTGTACTGCTACTTATTGTCATTAGCAGTAAGTTTCAGTATCAGTAGGAAACTTTTACCAATATTTTTAATTATTTTTGTATTTTTTTAAAGGAATATATAATTTTTTCTAAATACTACTACATAATATTGCTTATTATTATCATTTACTGCCCTATACTTCCAATACTGCTATTCTACTAAAGAGTTAATGTCGAAGTTTGCAAATCTCGTGTTTTTGGGCAAATATTCTATATGAAAAAATTCATTTTTTATTATATTCTTTAGTTTCATTTACATTATAATTATTTCGGATATCGAATGTACTACTTATAGTAAATCCACAAATTTGATCGGAAAACTCCCAATGAGAAAATTTTGGTAAATGAAATCTTGGGAATCAGGATCAGCTTTTTAATGTTTTTACTTCTCTTACATTTTCAAGAAGAAGAGGAAATCTTAGGGATACCATCATAGATGAACTATTTTGTTTTTTCTACTTTTTCGAACGGAAATTTTATGGGAAATGAAGAAATCCGTGTAAATAATTTCGTAAAAGGAAATCTAGTTTACAAAAATTTGCCTTATGATTCGCCTCCCCGATTTAACCTGTCATACTGGTTTGAATAAATTAATGTGTTGTGAGATCAATTTGCGCTATTTTTTTGTATTGTTTTGCCTCAAATGTTTCATAAACGCACTCTTTATAATTAAAATGTTGCATAAAGTTTTACAGCCTAGTTTACTGTAATAACAATTAAGATGCATTCTTTGGAACGGATCAAGTGTACATACACAGAGTACATATACTTATAATTTGATTCATGCTCATGTGATTTTAATGTGACGTTTATTACAAAAAACTTAAATGTTAGAAAAATCGACGTTTTACAATAAATTTTTAATGCGTATAACAACATCGTTCATTTTATCAACTGTAATATTATATTTGATAATAATTAAAGGTCAAGGAAGGACAATGTCATAGTTCTAAATTGATTCTATTATGATTGTAATACCCTATTTTTCAAACGCAATATCAATTTACCACGACGACTTTTTTACCAGATTAGAGATTAGGTTAAGCCGAAACTTAATTAGTTTTTCAAAAATCTCAAAAAACCTTCGATGAACCACCACTGCACCCGATTTTGCAGTTTTGCAGATTTATGAATTTTTTCTTTTAATTTTATATAATTAGCTTACAGGACTTTAACCGACCTTGTAACAAATTTTATTATTGTAAATATACATTCCAAGGAATGTTACGCAATTGCATAAAAATAATTCCATTAAAGAAGCTCCTTAAAATAATTGATTTGTACGTAGGTGTACATTAAATTGGTAATCGTAAATTGTATTCTTTTTCCTATTAGTACTTTCTAAATCATTATTATTTGTTATGGTGCTTGGATTTGTATTTTATTTACTGCTTTTTAAATTCGAAAAAAGGCCGATATTTTTATTGTGTAGGTATGAGAAATTTTTTCAATTTGATATTTCTCATTTACATTTAGATCGGTTCATTTAAAAATTAATTTTCTTGCCACACCGAAGACGTATTTTAATTTTGAGGCTTGGATAATTTAACAAGCAACATTTTCGAGAATCCTCCTGCACGATTTAAGTTTTACGAAAATACCTTATTTTTTTATTAGTATTTTCGTGCTCGTTCTCCAGCAGAGTTGTCTGGATCTAAATTTAGTTAAATTTTAGTGAAATAATCTAAAGGAAATGCACCCTTTTAAAATAGCTCTTAAAGCCTTCTTTTTGTTTGTTAAGTGCGCTAGGCTTATACGTTTTATGTTTGTTGCCAGCCTTTGAAGAAGACCATCGGGTTTTTTTAAGATGAGTTAACTAATCTTAAAAATCCCGGATTTGAAAGAGCCAGATTAAATCTTATTTCTGGAAGGCTTTTGTTTCGTATTTATTTTAATTCTTATCTCGAGACATTCGTTTATAAAAAAAACTGTGTGCAACCAAGTTTACTGTTAGAGAAATAAGCATTAGTGTCACTTAATTATACCGGCTCTCGTTTTTGTTGTTCGGAACATGTCCATGATTTATCCAACTTGATGCTATAAGATTTTAAATTGATAATGCAGGCGTTATAGATCCGAAAGAGTTGTGGAGAAACCAGCAGTTCTCAAACATTGCTTGTTTCATTTTGTATCAGTGGATTTGCGAGTTTCCGTGAGGACCGCACAAATTGCGAACTTGATGATATCTCTCGATGTAGACCCAAACTTCTCGAATTCTAATTAACTTACTTCAGATTCGAAATTCTTATCTGGTAGATTTGAGTTTCAGGCGAGATCAACTTTTTTCTTATCGACGAAAAGCGTCCCAACATTAATTTTGTTTTCACATCAGAGGCAATTTTTTGTGCCCTCACAGATTATTTGCATTCAATTTTTCAGGAAACCTCTTTGCCTTTGTTTGAGAAATGAATGACACTTGAAATTTCTATCGAGTTGGTCGATAATTATTGTCGAGACACCTTTGAACTCACGAAACCCGTTATATATCTAACGATGTCGGGAACGAAATAGCGGGATTAGTGCACGAGACATCACTCATATTTGGCACAAGTTTGGAAAGGGTTCAGTAATTCTATACCGAATAAGGTATTGCTTAGCATAATACCGAATCGCAAATTTCCGAGTTCGTATCTAATCTTCATGGGTTTCCATTCAATTTTAGATATAATAGAACCCAGCAGGTTCCTTAGTTACAAATAAAGTAGAAAATAATTTTGCGGTTCCCTGATTTATGCATCGATGGTATAATGTAGTTAATTGGAGTTGGCTATTTTAAAACATCGATTTTATAAATATTTAAACTCGATGGTATGTAATTTAGGTCAAAGAGGGGTTAAATATTAATATCGCATTTCGATCGGTCTGTGATTTACCATTGAAAACATTACTTCTTTTGTCTCAAATTAGAAATGCCGCAGTTTATTATCAAGCCGACTGCTGGAATAGAATTTATTTCACAAAATTGTTGTGAAATTTTGACACAATGTCAATATCTTGCTTACTAAATAGATTTTGCTAAAATAGAAACGAGTACAAGGGTAACTTTTGAAAATATCGTTGCTAACGCTGTGTTATATCGAAAACGATCCAGACAATAATTATTATTGTGCTGTGGATTCAATGGAGCAAGGACTGCGAGGACTATATAGAACTTTTTGGATGAAATAATGTATTCTGTTGACGCTTGGCGAAACGGGCACATTCGTAAATTACAGCTTCCATAAATTTGTCTTCTCCAAAATTACCCATTGCGTTAAACTCATTTTTTCGAAATTGCTATACCAATTTTACGTTGTATACATTTTTAGATAAACCCAAACAGCTTTTTACATAAAGATAATATCGAATAGGGTCCCTATGAGATTAACTACAAATATTGCGAAATGGGGTTGTTAGCGGAATCGGTTTTTCCCATGACCAAATCTTGCCATAAAAGACCACAGCCAATCGATTGATTTTTAAGCGAATGGCTTGTAGTATAATTGTTACATATATAAATTTTCATCCCTTATCCGCATTTTGTATTCAAAATTGAAAAAATTATTTGTGTGCGTGAATATATTTCTTTTTTATCATTCATTTATTCAAATTTTTAGATTACATTTTTTATTTATTTCTTTATACATTCTTTCTTATTTAAAATTTTTGCTAGAGAGAAAAATTCATATAGAACACTAAATTAGATTTAGAGAAGCAAGATTTTCACATTTAAATTTCAATTTTGAGTTATCCGTGGATTTAACTTTCCAATTTTGATTACGATTATGGAAATGTAAATTGAAAATGTAAATAATTCCTTCTGCAGGTCAAAATTTTTTAATAAAGCGGAAAAAATTGGGATAAGTTTTTGTTGGCGCGTGTTTCGATGTTGATGGAAGATTTGATGGATTATGCTAAATGTCGAGCAACGATGGCACAACTTTTCAGCCAACTATTGCATTTTCATAAAAATAACCCTTTTCGCAAGAGCGAACCGAACGATCATTAATTATCCACGACTTGGTTGATGAGGCGTTTGCACTCCGATACTTGGAAACTTTGGATGCACGGTAGAGGAGTAGAGCATATGAATGTTTGGAATTGTAAACAAAGTACAGCACTTAATGTTAGTTAGGAAGGATTTTAGTGTTAGTTTTCCATTAAAACCCGATGATTTATGGGATGCATTTTCCGTACCTTCCGCCGTTTGGTAATGACTACAAATCTAAAATCAATTTCTTCTCCTGTAATGAAAAATCTCCAAATTGAATTCCGAACCACAAACGTCGAGATTATTATTTCGACGGTAGAAATTTTTAAAATTGATTTTGTTAATGGCAGGTAATTTAGTAATTCACATTTAATCACCCATTAAATTGACGTAAATCACACTAATTGGCGACGAATTTCATTTTCACAAAATTTCTCTGCATTCTTATACGACGAACATGTTAAATAAATTGGAAAATTATTTTTTATAGCGTTGTTCATTGTGTTTTTAAACAAAAAAATTGTATTCAATTTAGTTTTTGTTCTGTGATAAATGCAATTCTAGTGATGTCTCGTATGAACCCTTTCTTCCTTTCATGGTCTGTTTAATATTGCGGTAGTTAGAGTGATCTCATTGTTGGATCCTTTATAAAATGCATTTTTGTAATTGCTTCTTATTGTATTTAGCAATTGCTGAAAATTGTTTAATTATCGTTTAAATGAACGCAGCAATAAAAAAATTGGCTTTGTTAAAAGGTTCCAAGTGCCAATTTATTACGCCGATGCCATTTTCACCAATAGATCTACTTAGTAGCGAAAATGTCCATTTTTTTCCTTGTTATGTAAGTTAATTTTTAAAAAGCAATTGACGATATAATACCCGTTTGGTTGCTTTCTTGCTTATTAAATTTTGATAATATAAAAGCGAGCACAAAGTATTCAAACGTTTCGTAATTTAATACTTCCAGTTTTGGCAACCTGTCATTGCTCCAAGCTTCATTTTTTAAATGTCACGGGTTGAGAAACCGAATGAATTATTAAAATAAACGGCCAGCTTCGGGATTAAACCAAAATCTAATTCAATAATTGCATTATTGCAGGCCGTCTTTTTCTCCTGCTTGCAAAACTTTATTTGATTGATCACACTTATAAATGCATTAAGTTCCCCGAGCATACCAAAAAGTGCAATTTTACGGTTATTTATGGCGAAATTCGCATTTCAATATTCGCCATGCAGAATTCTAAACTTATAAAATAGTATTTGTGAAAAATTGCTTTGTTTTTTTGTTCCCAAGCCTATTTTTTCGCACCGCATTGGTGCCGCTCACCCGAAATGTACTTCCTTACTATTCAACCTAGAACTGAAGTAGCCCCAGCTTCTCCATATCCCGGTCAAACTTTTAACTCGAACTAGGCAACTTAGTTATTCCGACAACGTCGCATTTTCGTAGTAAAATGGCAACGTTGTGATATCGATCAGCCACCCGCATTTTACGATTTGGAGGGGAAATTCATCATCGGTCACGTACGAAATCGCACGACTTTCCCTTCTTTTCCCTCCTGCTCCTAACTATAGTGCTAGTGAAACTCTTTGAATACCGAATGTTTGAGTTTAAAATTATACATCGAAGTTGAACAGACTTGGAACTTGCTTTTCCTCTAGCTCTTTGCACAAACATCAAGATAGATAAATTATCGGTTGTGCGAATTTAGCTTGTGGGCAAGTTTTTGACTTCGACGTTTTAAATTTGTTTACTACTACAGTTTTTTTTTGACCACGACAAGTCATATTTTATGTTATCGACGAGTTGGTTTTTTATAAAAATAAGGAAAAATTATTGTTTTCTTTCTTTTCGGTTGTCCTAATTTATGCAGTAGCACATTTAAAAGGACCTTGAATAATTATCATTATTTCCGTAATTTTTGTCTACACTCGCATTTTAAATTTTCAATATCCTAACGATCCGTGCTATTATTTTTTTAATTAACTTATTTTATGTATTAAATTGAAACTCGGTTCACAATCGATTAACTTACTTTTTTTGAGAATATATCATTAATTTTATCGTCAATGTCATTTTAATATTAATAATGTTCTGACTGGACAAACAACGGTATATTTACTCCAAGAGTTTGCCTATACATAGACGCGGAAATCAATTTTTTTGGGTCACCTTGAGTGCTTTTTAATTATCCACACGTTACGATCGCAAATTTATCGATAGTGACCAATTATTTTTTCGTGTATCATATACAAATATTGACAGAATCCTATCTTTCCTTACTCGAAAAAATCCTACATAACTAGTATAAACCAATTATTAAAATTAATCTATTCGGGTAAATAGAAATATCTATCTAGCTGATCAAGAATCAAATACCTATTACCCCCTTCGAAGCTTCTTTGAGTGTTTATTTTGGTTCGGAGCGTTAAGCAAAAATAGGGGAACCACACTATTTGAAATAATTTTCAAGAAGAAAAAAGTTATTTTGTCGATCTCCCCCGAAAACAACTCCCCAACTCTCTTGGACGAGAGTTGCCATTTGTAGATATTCTGAAGAAAATTTGAAGATTTCAGTAAATTTTATTTTAATAATAATTTATTAATTTAATAATTTTTCGCATTCTTTTATTATTAATCTTTATAAAGCTAATTACATCTATACAAAAAATGACCTCTTATTATCTTATGTTCTAGCATAACTTCTCAAATGTAACGCTCGAATTTTTTTGTGTGAAATGCGCCGACATTCTTATATTTCCATGCATAAGGAAACTGAAACAAATCAAATTCAATTTATTAGTACTAATTATAATTTTTTGTCATCGTAATACTGCAGTTTGTTTTTACATTGTTCTTTATTAATATGCCATTACGGTGTGTTTTTAATACAAATTATTTGTTCGATTTTATGGTTTAAAACTGTTTTACTAGATCCATCACTCTGTTCTGCGTAATAAAAAAATGTAAAAAAAAGTATTAAATACTTTTTGGTATAATTAGATATCAGAAGAAATAAAATCAATAACATATTACAATATGAAAGGTAATTTTTTCAAAACGCTCTTCAGTAGCCGTCTTCAAGAAATTGAGGGCTGAAATTTTAACTGCTCATATTTCTAAAAAATTAACAAAAGAGCATAGTAATCGGTAGCGAGAATTTGAAGTCTGTCTAGCAAACTATATACTTACTGAACTCTCTTACAAATACTATTATAAAGAAAAGGCTGAAGTTTTAATCAATCTAAAAAAATTTATTGCATTTATGAAAACTTTCAAGCAATATTGACAAAATTGTTGAATTTATAAACTTGTTTACTGTATTTGTATCTCGTTTATTGTATGTATGAAAGTTTCATTAAAAAGTTCTTGGGTTAAAAAATTTATTTCGGTGTAAGCTAGTTCTTTTTTGAATTTTTTTATTCTCAAACGACAAATGTTAAACTTTCGTCTTTTGTCATCGTGGACGCCTACGGATTTCATACTTCTGATATACAATATACGTCGATGGAGAAAAATCTGGAGATTTTTTACTCCTAATGCCGAGTACTTTATTTTTAAGTTTATGTAGACTTGAGTTTTGGATGGGGACTATTGTTGTATTTGGGAAGGCTTAGCTCATAACTCTCATATGAATTATTTTCGTTTTTATATTTTGCTCATTGAATAATTATAATGCACTTGGTGCTAAATTGTTAAGTTGGTAATGTATTACTATAACCAATACTAGATTTTGATGAATTTACGAGTATTGATCCAAATGATAATAATATTTTTTTCAGTCTACTTTTATGCAATAACTTATTATTGGTAGAAACAGCTCTCTAGGACCTAACTTCCATTAAGTGTTTTATTTTCATTTGTATTATATAATGTACAAAGGGAGATCTTTTCTTCTTTTTCTTACAAAACACACCTCCGATTGGTTCTTTTTAAATTGCCAACCTAAAAAAATTAAAAGTTGCAGAAGAATAACTAGTTAATAAATATTTTGAAAAACGGCTGTCATTACCACTTATTCTTGCGGCTGACTTTCGCTGCATCCGACGTATCTACTTTTAGTTTATTAATAGTTTATAAGTAGTGCTATTTCGGTTTATTATCTTTATAAAATACATAAATAATGTTAATGAGAATTTATCTTAATTGTTTGCTCATGAGTGTAAATAATCCGCAATCGAATGAAAATGCAGGTGGCGAAACAGATTTCTAAGCAAATTCCAATGCCCTCAAAACATTCTCGAGATGTTTTCCTTTTGTAGAAATTCTGCATGAAAGACATAAACTAGTCGAGCAGGGCAATTCTTGCTTTAGATTTGGTATTGTAAATTTACATAAAATACATAATAAAATTATCGTGTAATGAACAAAAACTGATTATGTGTCTACATACAAAGATTTATTAGTTTTGTTCATTTGGTGTTGATATACAGTTGAAAACTGTTCAGTAGCTTTCAAACCGGTTAAAAAAATTTTAAGAGATTTTTTTGGAAGTAAGTAGGAATGTATTTTTAACTCTCATTAAATCTATTCTAAATATAAGCTACATGCTTGAACTTCTATGCGATTGCGTGCAGAATATGTTGTATACTGTATTACATACATAGGTACTGTAAATATCCACAAAACTACAAATATCCCATTTTCAGAAATCATGACGACGTATCATTAAAAATGGCATATCCGGATAGCGGTTCAAAATCGCAAAATGTTACAGTAATCAAGAAGGAGCTGCCACGAAAAAAGCTGCAATTCACTCAGGTGATAAATCAAAATACCCTTTTTCCTAAAATTCATCCTCAAAATGTTTGAAAATACTTCATAAAGAAAAATGACTTGAGTCAAATTGAGTACCAAACGTGGGGGTGCTTTCCTTATGAAGCGCATTTTAACATTACTTTGTTGTTTATTTGCATTAGTATAATTGGGCATCAACTTGAGTTTACATTTTGAGATTATAATTTTCCATCAAAATATTGAAAAATCATGTGAACCATCGACAAAAAAAAATGCTCATTGCATTGGATTGTATCGTCAGAGCAAGAACCAATCAAATTATGGTTTATACAATATTATTACGAATGCTATATTATTTCACCAGACAATTTATTCTAGTAAAAATATTTAATTTTTATATTTGACATTAGTTGAAATTAAAATTAAATTTATTAATGTTTGCGAAATAATTCGACAAGCTATAAAATTCAAGTCGTTATTTTTTCGGTATATTTTATAATTAAATTTTTTGCCTTTGTTTATTATATTGTACTTTATGATGAATACATTTTCAACATTGAATAAATTAAAATTTTATTTTGGCAAAATTTGATTTTCGATGAGGATTTAATTACAATATTAAAAACTACTGAAAATAATCACTGTACATTTACATAAAATATTCAAACAAAATAAAACATCCCATATTACATAATATTATATTACGGTATGAGTTAGACAAATAATGTAAAATTATGGTATTTATTGGCTATCGCAAATTTACATCTACAGGTAGAGTAAATTTGTAATTATTTCCATTCGGCGTAGCCGCTCAAAATTAAAACCTTCGAATTTTAAATTTCATCACCAAAAGATGTAAAGAAACTTTGTCCAGTGTTGTCCCATAGTATTGACTGCTTTTTCGGTAATTCGGTAAGCTATGTGCGTGTAGTAATTTGTAAAATCGATTTGGGTTGCACCAAATGTACTATGAAATCAAATCTGTTTGGGTATAACTTTTCCATTGCAGTTCTATTGCAAAATTTGTGCATGCTTATGTTGAATGTTAGATTGGGAGTTCGGTAATTAAAGAAATTGTGTCAAATTGATAACAAACCAAGCGTGGTTTCTATTAACATATAATTGGTGTTTTTACAGTTAATAAAAATTGACATTTCAATTGACGACTGCTAAGTGGATATTGATGTATATACATGTATATGTATTGCAATAAAACAATTTGGCATTCAAAATTACTTGGTATATATTGCATTTTTTTTTGGATCACTTGCATACTATGTATGTAGTAACAAGTTGTAAATTTTCATAACAGTAATTATGTAAATATTTTATATTAAACTTTACTGATAAATTAACAAAAGTTCATTGTCAAAATATCAAAGTCAAATTTGGTTTTAAATATTAAACTTCAGAATTATTTTTTTTAACTATGACAAAAAAGTTTTTTAGGGGACAACATTTGTTTATATTTATTGTATATGTCCACGATAAATTTCAAAGACAAAAATTTGTTTTAAAAGAGTTTTTGCCCATCCCTCTTGGCCTGCTCATAATAAAAACTGTTTTTTCTGTGTCTCTTGAGAAACCAAATGCAAAACTTTCATTTTATTAGTTTGTATTGTAAAGCCAAAATTCTCAATCCTTGCACGATTTCCTCTTTCCGATTAATTTTTAAGCCATCGTCTACGAAACGGGTTATTGGGTAGTTAAAGGGTTTGGAATTTTGGCGAAGCTCAACTTATTATTTGGGTTACTATTTGCACAACATGAATAAAACTTGGTACAATTCTTGAATCTAAAATGAAATGAGAGCGGTCCGTAAACGTAGGTGTGTTCTTGTTTGTTTTCCAAAACTAATTATATTATTCAATAAACTTCAAACTAACGAACAAACATTTTATTGTGGAGCATCAAAGTTTGCTTTTGATGTAATTACATTTCTCTTCCTTTTCGCAGACACTGTTGATTATCGGAGTAAACCCAGGGTGGAATTTTAGTAATTTACCATAAATTCTTTCGCATTTAATTTAAGATGTTTTTTTAGAAAACGTGCTCACGTTGATGAAATTGGAATGGCAATCGACACTGTTTAATTTTTGGCATCCAACCTATCTGCACAGTTCGATAGCTTTTTAATTTGACGTTAAATGTAGTTGATTCCACAATCGATAATTAAATAATCTATTTAATTTCATGCTGGTATAAAACACAGTTATACCTTCTCGATAAATTACTTGTATCTGCTTTGATTATTCGATTTAGTAATTTTTTCCTACGCAAATATGCTCATTACCGGCAGTTACATTCCATTTTCTGCTAGTTACAATATTATTGGCACGCAATTATTGGTTTTACAAAACTTCCCATGTAAGTGTGAAACGTTTCTTAAGCACTACTTACGTACGTTTATTTAAATATTTGTAAAGAGAAAAATGTGTTTATTTTTTTTTTGTAATTACTATCAACAGGGAACAGGTGCTGGTTATTTGCATTCCTCTCATGGTCTTTTATGTTTAATATCTGAAACATGAACATCTGTTCACTTTTTTTTTATTATATCTTGAATTGATGCCAAGAGATAATTCCATAATGTATTTTTAGCCGGAATGTATAGAATTGATAGCCCTTTAAAATTTTTTTATTAAACGAAGAAAAATTATTATCGAGGTCTATTCTTTTAATGTTTAGGATGATAGACAAACTCAAGTTCAGATTTCCTTCGTGGGAGAATGTTTTGATGAAATCTCGAAGGATGTTTTTACCTGAATGGTAACTTATAAATATTCAGGGAGTTTTTTAGGCAAAAAGTGAAAGTTAAAGGGGACTCATTAATCATCTCGAGCCTAAGGGTCCATTGTGATAAAAAGTTTTGGGTAGTCGTAATACCTTTCTATTTTTTTTATATATAGAAGTAAGTTAATGTGTGAATCCTGCTAGATGTTACTGACGTTTGTCCCTTTTTATTTGTCTGCGTTTTTAGTTCTCAAATAAATAATTCAATGTAAATTCAACTATTTGAACCATACCATCAGCCGAATCTTCTGCGTTTGGTTCTGTATGCATAACGAAAAAAATATTGGAATATGTAATCATTTTAATGAATTTTATGTTTGGATGATTGATAAAACTCTTATAAATTAATGGAGGTTATTTGGAATAGAATTAATAATACGTAAAATGAAAACTGTTATTAGTAGATTTGTAAATTACTTAAAAACAAGGTCAATGTTAATCGATTGTAAGTATCGATCGATTACTGATTACACTGTGGGTATTTTTTTATAAATTAGAAACACTCCATTATCGCTTTCAATTTTTTTTTCTTTCAAAGTTGACTGAAGCTGAACTTGTTTTTAACTTACCGTATTAATACATAATTAGTGCTCTTTTAAATTGCTCTTTCCAGAAATAGCTATTCCAAGAAGTAAGTTAAAAATACACGAATTTCTTGGATAGCTAATAATTATTGAGTTGATTCGTCGCGTGGTGCTCGTGAGGATGCTGTAAAAACACAAGTCGAAAAAATTCTTTGTTGTATCTTCTACAATATATTACGTGATAATATCCATTATAAATAAATGGATACATATGAGATAAATATATGCACAATTTGGGCAAAACCTGCAGTTGGTGATTTTTATTGAGAAAAATGTTCGATACCAATTGACCCAAGTTAATTTTATTGAGATTGTCTCACCACCAATGGGATAGTTTTTCCCAGGGTGAAATAGTATTATTTCTTTGATTTTAATCGTAGGGTAATACCAGACACTATTCGTGACACATCTAGATTATATATTAATTACAGGAAGAAGGAAGTGGGAATTATATGTTCAAAATTTTACCAGTAAAAGATTATCAAAGGGACATTCTGTGGTAAAGATGCTCGTTTCAATATTTATACAAGGTTATCAAAATTATCGTGAGTGCATGACCAACCCAGAAATAATCCAACTAATTCAACTAAGAGTAGTATTCGATGGATTATTCGAAGAACCAAAATAGTTTTTCAAATTATTATTTCTTATTATTTTTTTAACTTAGCAAATCGTGATTAAATGTTTTTTTAATAAAAACTTCTTTTTGTTTAAAATACCAATTGAACATCTTTGAGAGGCTCAGAGGACTTTTACATTAATTGTGGTACGAAAATTAAAATCATTTAATTAATTTTTGGTAAAGTTAAAATTACAGTTTCACCTCACATTTCTAGTTATAGTCTATGATCCGTCGCTGGTTGTCAATATATTTTTTTATATTTATTAATTTCTGTTGCCGTTCTATCACAGTAACTGGGTGGTTTATATTATACCTAAATAAAGTACTTAGTCTAAATTATATATTACAGCATGTGTACAGGTTTAAATGGCAAAATACTAGGTAATGTGGTTCAATCTTACTTTTTGGCAGCCCATTATATTTAAGTTGTTACACAAATACTATGCAATGTGTAGGCGACCAACTTGGCGGAAGCCAAGATAACCAACTGGGGAATATAATTAAGGGTGTGGTTTTCAGTTTCTATCCTTATTGGTCAAATTAGATCACGGTTTTAATAGATTTGGATAGTTGTCACTATGGATTTGAATCGTAGGTTAAATTTTAAATCACTTCTGTTAAATTAACCAATTAACTTTGTTCTCTATACAGTAAATTCTCACACAACACAGAAGGGGGGGAGCATGCATGATAGTTTATACGAAATAATAATAAGTATAATAATAATATAGAAGACATTGAAGTTTTTATATTATTTTAGCTAATCCAACTGGGCTTTTTACGCCCGAATTCATTTCTAGCTTCTTATATTTTGTAAACTTTATTTTTACATTTTTGTTTGCAATAGAATTTTATTCATAAATTTAATTTATGTATTTCTGTGCTTGATTTTGAGTGATTTTTGCAGACAGCAATATAGAAATAACTAAAATGGCAGGTGGCCTACCGGTCGTCATGACTTTTTTCCTAATGTGTATAATGAAACTTGATTGGTTTCTAATATATATTTTAGTTCGGTAAAAAAATTGATAAATAAAAGCGTTATTACACAGAGAGACATAGTTTTATACATAATTCTAATGTTTACCTATTCTATATATTTAAAAAGATAAGCTAAAATCACTAACAATATCACAGTTTATTTATGGCAAACAAATGCATATAAACAAACAAATAAATAAATAACACAAAACTTATTGTACGTCAATGCGATTATAAGCAAAATATTTTTTACATTACTAAGAAATAGATCAAAGAATAAAAAAACTTCAACTCGAAAAAACTGACTGACGAGGCGCTATTGAATATCATTTCCTAGCTTATTTTTTTTCTTATTAGAAATATTTATTACAAGTACGGTTCCAATCATATATAATTAATTATTGCCCTCAATAAATTTTAACATGTCTGCTTATTCGATAATGATAAATCATCATATTTATGTCTGTTATTGGTTCATGACGTTAGCAACAAAAAAAATTTGGCGGGTCAGTGCGGCCTCCAGACCGCACAACATCGCAATCGAGTTACGCATTATTATAATAAATCACCATCATAAGGACTGTTGATTCGATTAACTTCCTCGAGTAGTTCAGACCAATCGCTTACCCGAATTTTAATACGGTAATCGTTACAGAATCATCCAGGGAACACTTAGGCCGATAGTTTCAACACCATTCCTACTTAATGACAGCAAAAATTCGGTTTTGAGAGTGGTACAACCGAAATTGCGTGTTTAATCAATTACATTTTGTTCAAATTTGTATTAAATCAAACCTATGTTAAGGCATTTGGAAATAAAATTATTAAATCAATTTAATTTTTTGTATCAGCGATATTATGTATTTTTTGCAATAGCAGGGTAAAGTACTCACTTTAGACCCCGATTTGCGGGTCTTAAGTGGCCATTTGTTGCCCAGGAGAACAAAAAGGTGACCAAGCGGGCAAAAGTAACTTTGTTGGTCCTAGGTACAGGTATTTACCACGAGGTACCACGAGGTAAACACCTTGTGGTGTTTTTAATTTTTAATTAAAAAATTAAAACTTCTGTTTTAAATTTTGTAATTGGTGGAGTTCCTACTTCAACTCTCGCAATTGCAAAAAACAATATATGCAACTCGGGGATAAAGTGACTTTTGACCTGAGGGTAATTGCTGCTCTCGGCTAAAGCCTCGTGCAAACAAACATTTACCCTTGGGTCAAAAATTGGTCACTTTATTCTTTTGTTGCATAATGTACTATTAAACTTGTTAAAAATACAATTAAATTCTGTTAATTTAAATCACACTATTATTTAACATGTGAGCAACGTCAGAAGTACGTAAATAATCTAGTCAAATTATAAAATAATTTTGAAAAGTTATTTAGTTATAAATTGGATAATGCGTAATTGAAAATTTTCTCTAAAAAAATATATAATATTCTGTTTACCGATTGTTTTTCTTTTTGTAACAAGTAAATAATTCTAAATTAATCGGCGTATCAAATTCTAATGTTCCACTGAATAATTCAACAATTTTTTATCCAGCAAGTTTCGTTTCTGCAGTTGTTCCAACCGTTTTGAAACTATCATACGCATGCACAAAAGTTATTTTGCCATGCTTTGCAAATGTTGTTCGGAACTCTAATTAAACTTTATTCGCTAGTATTCGCTGAATTTGCTATGTATTCTATAATAAATTATATTTACGCGATGCTTAAAAAAACGGTTGAGTACAGCAATGGTGATTTTTAAACTTATTTATATCACAAAATCAAATTCTAAAGTTGGTAATATTATTGTAATGTGTCTCTTGTGCATTATTTTTAAGAACTGTGTTTTCAACGATTTCAAGTGATAAAAGTTTGTATACCTATCACCAAGCTAGTGTCGACAGCTTGAAGTTTCTTAAAAGCATTATCCTTTTATTTTATTTTTTACCACAGTTTGATGTATCCATAGCAATATTTAGTAAAATGAAAACTAGGATTCGGCGATTCTCGTTTCTGCAGCAATATTTATTTTAAATTTCATACACTTCTTCAAGTAAAGGACAAAATGTTTGTTAGTCACACTGAACTTGATCTTTAGGTGTTCAGAGATATTGTGGTTACATTCATTTTTATCTACATGATATATGACAGTCGGTTCAATTGGTTGAAATTACTAAAAGAATATTTAAACTATTTCATGGCAGAATTTTAAATACTAATCTGTGTTTTATAAAGTTTTTGAATTGCTGCAAAATTTGTTCGGTAATGACGCAGCCGAATGTTTTATAAACAACTGTAAATTCAAGATTATTTTGTAATCGAAAAAGTTCATTGTTGAATTTTATTAAATTAATAAATTTGTTAAATTACAAAATCGAAAGGAGCTATTAGGTTTAACTTTTGGGTATTGAATTACACTTTTGTTACCAGCTTCATGTTGTAATATTAAATAATTTTGTGAGCCATTTAATATGTAAAACTTGTATAACTTGTATAAATTTGAGTAATATTATGATTTACAAGAAGCTTTAATAATTATAAATTTTCGCCGAAACTTGATGAGGCGTTAGGGTTGAAAATTAACCACCAATTGTTTGCGAAGAATTATCAAAATGCAATTTCAGACAAATTAATTTCCATATTTTTCCCAATAAAATAGTTCTTGCGCGATGTATCATAATTTTATTCCTGTCATACCGTAAGATGAGAAAAATGTGGTGATTTTATGGTAGTACGAAATAATGAAAACAAGTTTTTGGTTAGAACTTTTTTATTCGTTCGTCTTTTCAAACAAAACATTTTATCTAAGAATTATTCATACGGCCGAGTTGATAAGTGCGGATCAAGATCATTAAAAATAATTTATCAAAACTGGAAGGTTAAAGGTTTTCTGACTTTGTGGACCATTGTCTTTTAACAATGGATAAGGACAACAAACAACAGTTCAATATGTTTTTGCTTTTTATTGTTGTTATCATTTGACTGCAATTTAAAATATTCTGTTGACGACTGTTCAGATCCCGAAGGGTTTTCAGTAGGATTTCTTTCGTAATTATTTACATCCATTTGCAACGAACGGAAAAGTACTGGATGGGATCGGAAAGTTTCTAACCTAAAATTGGAGAACCATTATCTAAACATCGCTCGGCTATCTCCATATCAAGTTTTCATAAATCTCTAGAGCAATTAAGTTTATATGAGATCGTTAACGTTTTATTCAAGTTTCCTTATTGTATGCCCACATATTTTTATTAAAAATCCATTAAATTTGAATTATCTGACCTAACTTCATAATTTCATGGAAAGTGTTTGCGGAAATTGAAATATATGTACATATAAAATTTGAATTAATATTAAAATTATTTAATTACTTCTGGAATTTTATTATATGCCTTGGAACGGAAATTACAAAATTGTAGGTTTCCATACTAACTAACCTTTTGATTATGTTACAATTAAATTTCCAAGTGACAGGTTTGATTATATATTTTTTGATATTATTTCACCTAGGTCAATAAAACGTTAATAATAACCGGCTTGTTTTTTTGCGCTGAATAAAATTTATAGCAGCCAAACAATCTAATCATGTTACTTTCTCTAGCAGGCACACAAAAATATTATTGTGCTTTGTGCAGGCAAAGCAATTGTAAATTCTGATTTACTCACGAACCATGAAACGTGACAAAATTATTTTCCATTAACAACCGAACTTGTTTAGTTTTAATAATAATTATATGTAGAAGGTTGGTCCAACTTTTATGTTATGTAATTATATTTGTGGATCACCTTGTCTGTCCATCTTCTTCCAAAGATAGATTGGTAACGATAATTTAAAATGTTTCACTATAATTTACTTAATACCTAATCTAACATTTAGTTTCGAAAATCATCTTCGGAAGGTGGAACACAAATTTAATTGAAGTGGAAGATGGATAAAAAGCCGAGAAGGAGGCGTTCGAATCACGGAAATTGTTGAAACTAGAACTTGTATTTAAATTAGAAATAAATCGCGTTTTGTTTTTCGATTCACGTATGGCTGCTTACATCTGCCCAATTTATTTATTTCCTGTTCAACTTGGCAACGTTGTAAATTTTTATCTGGTTTCACCTGGTACACCGGGTTACCAATTCACTGTGAAGAACAAAGAATAAATAAAATTGTCTGTAATTGTATTGAATTTTTGCCCCCTTTGTTCGTCGTCGGAAAGGGGACGTTTCGAGTTCGTTTAGTGGCACAAATGGCCCATGTTATTGTTTAACAGAATATTTCTTTTTTTTTCCGTTATTACAGGTGTAATTAATTTATACTTCAATCAACAAGTAACAGTGCTCATGCTGCTTATTACATGGACATGCAAATATATTGAGCCTCGAGTGATAACTATTTAGTACTTAGTACGTTAATTAACGGTTATTTAAAAATTTCCTGCACTCAATTCATTCAAAATGCTTTCTAGATTATTTGCAATAAAAATTTTCTGCAAATTTCTTTACCACTGTGGAACAATTTAGTAGAACACTCGTTAATTTTATTACGAATGCAAGTGGAAGTAGAATGAGTACTTAATTAAAAGTAGAACGCGACATGGAAATAATCGTAATAATTTTCTTCCATATACGTAAGTGTTGAATCAATTTTCCGAAAAGAAAAAAAACACTCCAGTTCTTGTTTTTAATTTACATAACTCGCTGAAAGAAGCAAAAATTCAGAAGCTCATGGAAATCCAGTTACTTTTATAATTACCAAGTGACAAGTTTTGCAGTTTAATAAGGAAAAAACCCATTTCTTCCTACCAGTTGCAAACAAGTTCTATGAAAATAATTAAAATCATATCTCGAATGTAATAAAATTGAATTTTAAATCAATCAAATAACGTCGAAGACGAGGCACTTGATTGATTCAAATATCCTTGATAATAATTTCTTTTATATAAATAGGATAGAAAGGCTTCTATTAAGCTTATTTATAGATAGCTATTCTAATTAAACTTAATCAACATACACAAAATCGCATTAAAGGCTATCAAGTGGGATAAGTAGCTAAATTGGTCTTAATGTAATATAGTAATAACATGGCGACGTAGGGTGCTTAAGTTCATAAAATAATGCTATCATGGTTGTTCCACTCTAAAACAGTTTTCAAGGCAAAACATTTGACCCTTGAACAGTTTACTTGAAGTTGCTCTCTCGTCTTTCGAATGAAAATCGAAAGTAATCCAAGCTTTCGAGAAATTCGTCCATTCTTGAAAAATTGGGTAATTATGGGATATGCGTGGTTGAAATTAAGGATTATAGCTTTCTATCGCTCGTTTGTATTAGGAGGAGAAATCGAAATTGCTAACAAATTGATGATTTTTAGAAATTAAATTTGAAATCGATAACGAACTAAAATTGTTTAATATTTCTAATTTTCCCGGTCAACTACCTAGAACGATTTAATTATAGGCTGCCTTGAAATAACCAACTAGAAGATAGTTCGCTTATTCAAATGAAACTGAAAAGCTCATTACGTGAAAATCTAATCTAGAATTTTAGAGAAGTGCTATGAAAGTCATTCGAGCTCCTACTTCGCTTCTGTAAATATGAAAATATTGTGATCCGAAGGCTACCTTGCTCTTTTAAATGTTACCTTCAATGCTCCAAGGTATAACAAAATTTTTCCGAATATTTTGTTTTGAAACTACTTTATGTTTATTATTTAAAATGACGTCCGAATCGATCTTGCTACCATTAATGTTTAATCTACTATGGACAGTTAACTTCGTAAGTTAACATACAAAATGCTAAAAATAAACATTAAACGGATGTAGGATAGGTAAGCTCGTAACACGCTAATTTTAGCACCACCACTGATACTTTTTGTTAACTTAGTTATTTTATCTGTCCTTCGTTTAAATGAGAATTGACACATTGAATAGACCGTCAAGTCCACTGAACTATATGTATTAAAATGGAACATCTCATATATGTATATCGAAAACTGCTCGACTGCGACTCATGGTCTTGCGCAATGCTGCACTGTTCACATGCGCATGTGCGGGATTTTCATGAGCAGAACGTAATTTTCACGTTTTTTATAATAAGTACGTAATTATTAATAACGTGTGTAAACAACTGAGAACTTACAGTGATAGTTTTTCTTACCCAACATTCATACGTTTGAATGTGGCGTACAGCCCTTCTCTCACCAAATGTCTATTTGCTGGCTCCAGGTAACATTATAAAAAATGTTATTAGGTCATAAAAACGTCATGATATATGTGCAGGTAGTTCGGTAACTATGTGCTAAGCTTTGGACTGAAACATTTGAGTTATTTCCGGTAATAGGTTTGCCTGTTTCAAATTGATTGTTTTGATTATGATAAAATTTAAATAGTTGATCTCGAGTATAATTAATGGGGAATTATAGTTGGGGTTATAGCTCTATTGAAGCAATTAAAGATTTATTAGGAATTATAAAACAAAACGATAAGAATTTGAACAATCATACTAACCTATATTGCATTTTAAAATAAACTAACAGTAATGGGGCCGGTTGTTTAAAGATCTGGTGGAAAAAATTCCCACTCCGCCACTGCACTTAAATGCTTGGGAACAAATTCGATAAAATACAATAAATTGCTTTTTGTTCTATGTATTGATTTTTGGTGACTTTGGGTACTCGTTTTGATTATTGAAGTGATTTATTGGAATTGAACATAGCTCTACACCCCAAAAAGCGGTGCAGATTTTGAGATTGTCAAACATAAAAATCCTACAAGGAAAACGTTCGTTAGATTTAAATATTTTCTCCAATGTGTTTGGAGTCATAATGTCAATGAATAAGCCAATGTCATAAATAAATGATTAGTTTGAAAACATTTTTTCGGCAGATAGATATTTTGTGTTATTAATAAGTAGTGCTAAATTTGTGTTTATAAGAATTTCGTTTTTGTCATACTTCACGCGTAGAATATGGGAATTAATACAGTGATATAAGAAGCTCTACATGCGTTGTAAGCCCAGGCCAAGGGAAAAATCGGTCGAAAGGCTTTAACTGCTAACTAGCTTGCGAGCGTTCTCAGACGAATAATAAAGTAACATAATATTCTAGACGTCCATGTGACAAGTGCACTAACATTGCCAGTATGAAAGCAAAAATTAATTTTTCTAAAAACTAGGTAAACATACATAAAAGTTTTCGCCGTTTTCAAGTTATTGGAGAATACTAGGTGATCCATACTTGAACTCTCGTGGTTTTTACGCAATAATATTTGTAACCTTATCAAATGTATGTACAGTAATTTTTATTACAAATATATAATTACATTTTGGGTTTTACTAAATTGAATTACAAGCAATTATCATCGAACTGATGTATGACTAGCATATTAAATTGATATTTCGCTTCATTGCGTTGATAATTGAAAAAATTAAATCATCGAGAGTGAGTAACATTGATATTTTCTCACAATTTCTTAAGCGAATATTTGGCATGTAATGTCGCAAAGCAGATAAATTGAATTATTTGGAATGTTTTTTTAGACTGTTTCTCATACGTATATGTTTGGTTTTTCACTACCTGAAATCGGGCCCCGGATTTTATGTCCTGACAAATTTTAAACTGCGATGTTATATTAATTTTTTACTTTGCCAAAAAAATTCCCCTAGATAGAAATTGGCGACTGCAGGCAACGACATCCGGGCCTGCATAATTTAGCATACATAAATTGGCATTTTAAAAAGGAACCGTCTTGGTCTGTACCCAGAAGGATATTCCTGAGCAAACAATCGTTTATATTCAGAAATTATCGAAGGGTTGGATATTTTGAATCGATAAATACGTGAATTGAGGCAACCTCGGGATATGGTATGAACCAGCATTAATATTGTATTAATCTTGCGTGATTACTAATCTTCTTCTTTTCTCAGAATTATGTAAAGACAAAACAATATGCAAATGAAAACGGATAATGACAACTGCAATTATGTGCTTCAACTCCGTTTGTAAATCCATTAACCCGTTTTATTAAAACCTTAAAAACAATTTATTTGTTTTTGCACCACATTTGTTTACTTCAGTTTAATTTTTTTGTTGTGGGAAAACTTGTCGCATGTGTGAGTGAACTCTTGGTGCATCAATGCAAAATTAAATTTATTGTTGATGTCACTTATAAAATAATATATGTTAATGCTTGTCTACTGTTAGGTAGCAATTACTTGAAGATTAGTTGTTTTGTCTTCTTTTGTAAAGCTTGCAAAAACCAGGGGAGGAAGACAAAGTGCAAATCTCTACAAAATTACAGGAAAGATGCGGAATAGGATGTTTAGATTTACTTCCTTGTTTGACTATCAAACGTGGCTTTGACCAAATACATCAAAGACTAACCCTTACAAAGACAATACATAGTGAAACATCCCCGTATATAATCAATAGATTCGAAGTTTAAGCAGTGCAACTCGATATTAAACATTTCCGTATTTTAGAACGACCAACAAATGCACGCTCCACACTTTTTAGATCTAAAATGCATAAAATTATCGCAAATATTTGTGTTGATTTAGTGATATCATCCCTGTAGATTTTTAGGGGAATTTTCGTCACTTTGATATCTTATCTTGTTTGGAATATCACCAAATTCGATTAAAAATAACCCGGAAGAAAAGAGTTCCGTGTAACTCTCTAAATAGAACTGGATATTTTGGCTTTGCCCAGAACGGCTACACAGGCTGTTGGTTTTCTTTTGCTATTTTTGAATTTTGGGTTTAAGGAAAACGGTCCAAATAAAATTATTTCGTTCGTTATAGGGAGTTGGTTCCATCTCTCTGTAGGTAGAGTCTGCCCACCTCATATATTGTAGTGTAGTTGTGGTTTCCATTTCCCGATGATAGTCCTTTATAGTAGTATTTTATTATTAAAATGCAAAGTGCTACATGCGGTATTTGTGCGTTTGTAAATGTAAATGTTATTGTTTTATATTAAATTCAAAAGTTATTTTGATTTAAATTTGTGTTGTATGTTCATCATGGATTTTGTATTGCTACCGCGTGTTTCTAAGTATGTACGTATTTACTGTTAGTATAAGTTAATTGGTAATTGCTATCAATCATCAAGGTTTATTTACAATGTCCCCATTTATATTATCTCTTAATAATTTCCATTTGATCTTTATTAATCTTTGCAAGATGGAACTTTTGGTTACTGTACAAGCAATTAGTTAACCTTAAGGTGTCGTCCACATTAAAATATAGTAATGTTTTTATTATTAGTAGTAAATACCGATGACTCAACATTAATTATTTCATCGACAAATGGCGGTGGGAGCGCCATGAAAAATATCAAGTGTCATACGTCCGTTTACCCAAGTCACGCGAGCCTTGAAATTTTGATTGTACCACATTATGAATACGCCATTATTTTACAAAATTAAATCGTTATTAATCAGCCTTGTTATTTGAATATATTTCGATGTAACTAGGAAATACTCGGACGTGTATTTTTAAATGTATAATTAGATTTGTCCTCCCATGTATTTCTATTTCGACATATTAATTTTAAAGATTTCGCACACAGCCGAATTATTGTATGGTTAAGATTTGCAATTCAAAAATTATCTTTTGTTCAAATCTGAAGTTTCGGTCAAGTTACGCATTCGATGAGCCCCGATCGCTTCCATCCAGGAAGATGGAAAGATTCCAACATTTTTCTAAACAAAACACTTCACGTTTTTCCTTAAAAACATTCATCCGCGGCAACAAAAACAATTCCATCTCAGCATCGTTCCGGCAAAATATTGTTTTTTCATTCGCTGAAAGCAAAACTTAGAATACCCCCAAGTCTTTGCAAATGGATTTAGTACGTAAAAATAAATTTTCTCATCAAAACGAAAATGTTATCTAATAAAATAAAAGTTTGTGGTTTTGTTTTTCAGTCTCGAAAATGGTTATCGTTTTGATATTTATTGATTAGTTGTTGTTTGCCAGCTGCTACTTCAAAACATCTCCACCCACGGACTCCCACTCCCGAAAGATGGCAAGAATCGATTATAATTGTTTCAATTTTCATTTTTACCCTTCGCATCGAGGTAAATTTATTTGCAAGTACGCCCCTTTGTACTACGTATAATCGTAATTATTTACGATACAAACTTCTGCGATAAAAGAACGATTCAAGTGTTATTGTAAAGATATGCGTAGCGTGGCCCGGCTCTTTAGCTGCGCGTCGCATAATTTTGAAATTTTAGCATTCGAATAACTCGTTTCCTGGCTTGTTTTTACTTTGAGTTTGCTAAACAAACCCCCATCGTCCTCTTTCGAAGTCGTTTTTTACCATTCGAGATGCTCGAGGACGAACTTTAAAGCAGGGCCCGAGTTTCGGGAAAAAAATGTAATCAAAACTTATTTTCACTGCTCCAATTTTAAATTCTGCGTTTTTATACTGGCGTAATGGTAAAAACTAGCGTATCCATTTGGTAAAAGTTTAATTCTATTTAATATTAAGAGGAAATTGCTCCAAAACCTTTTAAAATTCATATTTTATATAACGCTCGAAAGAAGTTGCGTTATTTATTACTAACCGTATTATAAATCAAGTGTGGTGACGTCATTCGAGAGAACGGCAACGTTGCACAGCGGTTCAGTCCGTTATTACGGGAAAACGTATCTTGGCTGTTCGAGTTCTTATTTGAACATTTGGTTGTTCAGTTGAAGTGGAATACCCAGTTCCAAGATATAGTAATGCGAGCCCTGTTTCGTTCAAGACAGATGTGATTAACGTGCGGTAAAAAGTTTTGATATCCAATAAAAACTTTTTCTCTTTCTATTTCACGCTTTCGAGTAACTAGACAGAGACGCACAGTATTTAAAAGAACGGGTTTGCTATAGAGATGAAATAATGTTGTTTTGAAAAGGCGAACAAAGTAATAATATCCTCGCATTCGGGGCGGTTTACAATTTTACATAATCAGTTTTCGAAACGAAATTTTCCTCCATCGGATGCCCGACTACGCCGCAGTTCCTGAATGTGTGCAACTTGAAATAATAATTGACGTTGGCTTTCTTCTGTTTTTTTTTGTGGTTACACGTTCGACATGAAGCATAACAAGACACGACGAACATCAAAATTGCCTTTTCATCATCGACAATTATTTTAGAACTGCAGTGGCGGGGCGAAGTAGTGAAGCAAACTGTCTGCGTGGTCTAAAAAATCGACAACACGGTACACCTTTCCACTCACTGTCCTATAATACACGCAGCGGACCAAACATGTTTTCGGTATGTTGCCAAGCATTGGATTACGTGTCCCGATTGTGCGATTGTACAAAACAATGGTAGCATTGGAAAGCTAGAGCGTGCGTCTGTGTAGCGACGTTGCCGCGTTAAGGAGGTGGGGAAAATGAGGGGAAGCGGAGAAAATGGTGCTCGGGAAGAGAAGCGCGATTGTCGTAGCAAAACGACAGCTCGGTAAAATCGATCTGACGCAATGCGTTCGTAGTTCAAAAGGCTTAGTTAATCCCGCAGATTGTTCGTTAGTAACAATAATTTTAAGCTTGCAAAACTTACTGCACACACATTTATCCATGATATAATCCGTCCATATTCAAGAGTGGCTGATTTTGTTCTTTTCAGCACAAAACGTTAGTGTATTTCGTAATGGCGTAACACGCACGTAGTATAACGTATAGATTTTATACTTCGATAGGTACTTATAACGCCCCATTTTATTAATTTTATATTATCAAACCTTTTTATCTTAAATTACAAATTTATATAACACAACTGAGAACATATGGATGCGTCTGATTGTACTCAACCACACCCTAAAATCCAAAAACGTCGGCTGTCTGGTCGAAAGAATTCAAATAAGTCTTTTTCTACAAGTAAAACAAAATTCGTAGGTATTCCAAATGGTAGACATGCTCAACACAAAAGACACTACACTGTCTAAAATTAAAATAGATGAAGTTGATTATTTTGCAACGTGTAGGTTCGTAATCCAATGGACGTTTGCGGTCGAAATGAGAACGAATAAAATAGATTTGGTCTTTTATGGATCCAGTGGCGCACGCGCACGAGGTCGCCCTACCAACATTGCGATATACTACTAATCTTATTATTTTATTTTATTATTATTACGTGGTCATGCTTGTTTGCTTATTTCGAAATTACATTAAAGTTATCTCCAAATTTTTTTATTTACAATTTATTAAGGCCGATACTCGTCGTCTTTGCGTAATTCATCTCGACTTTTCCGATATAATTAAAAATAATAACATTACGTAATGTGTACTTTATGAATTGTTTTTGTAATGTCAATTTCAGTTTTTTTTACCTTTGCCCACACACAACTTTTTATGTTCAATAAAAATAAATAAATGCCTATACTTCTCTTTACAGTTACTGTACTCTTTTTTATGTTCTCGTTTTGCGAGAGAATTGTTCAAGAGTTCGCGATTTTATCTCGTAAGTAACCGCTTCCAGAACCGCAAAATTAAATTCTATTATTATAACCAACATTCCCGTTAACTTTTGTTGCCTTTTAGATTTTTTATTGCTATAACGACCAATCAGTTATGTGCAACTATAAATTGTAACAACACAGAGAAGATAAATGACTCTTGACTGAGCATTAAATTTAAATATTTTATTGTTTTGATATGTGGGAGGTTTTCTTTCTCTATTTTAACTATTAACTAAAGAAATTGAAACTTTAAGTGTTTTTCCTTCCATACAAATATAACATACACGCATAGCAGGTACATACCATAACATACATAGGTACATAGCAGGTACATACCATACATGGCATATATATATTTTCCTCTTCAAATATACAAAGTATAAAGTATTTTCCTTTGCTTAACATTTTGGACCATTTTATATGTTGCTATAAACTTTGGAATACATACCTGCCATATATCAAACTGTGCCAACAAGTAATATTTATAGTGTTTTATTCAATGTATTTTCCATTAAATTCGGTTCAAGAACCTTATTGCGAAACTTGTTTTTTTTTTATACATTTCGATGCCAATCGTCTTGTTTATTTTATTATTGTCGTAATAACTTTGCCGTTTCTTTTTTACACCGTCGAAAAGCTCGTTCTACTTTCTTTTAAAATATATTGGGTGGTAAATTAAAAGAAGAGATAAGTGGAGAAAACAAGATTTCTTATGTACTTATTTTGTTCCAGATATGGCCGTGTACAAAGTGTCAAATTGCTGCCAAGGAGCATCAAGGAAGAGACGAGCGAGAACACGACGGCGTGCACGGTGGCATTTATGGACATCAAAAGCGCGTCAAAAGCACACACCTCCGAACACAAAATTGATGAAAGAACTCTGACCACGGAGTATTATGAACCTGCTGCCATTCCGTCCGCTGCTTCACCGCAGAATACGAACACTACGTACTCTACCTCCCCCGGTAGTAACCGTTTTACGAACAGTCATGGGTAAGATATTTTTCTTCTTGCTCCTATTATATTCCCTATTCTTAATCAGAAGTTTGTAATCTGATCGATCGATAATTTGATACGTTTGCTCCCCGAAAAAAAAAATAATTTTTTTCGTTAAAACAATTTTGTAAGTTAGTGAAGATATCGAGATGAGGTTTGCGGTGAGTGCCAAGATATCAATAGGAACTTTTTTTTGTTGATAAAACTTGACTGGTCATGGTGGGTTTTTTAATCAGGTTTGTTGTGGCTAGTAAACGAATTTATGTTTTTAAAATTAAAATAAAATAAAATCTGCGTCGTTCTGATAAAAATCATAAATACATACTGCAATTGAAGAGGTCAGAAAGCATACAGGAAAAATTAAATTAAATTATTTTTTATGAGGAAGAAAAAAAAACAGAAAAAATTGGTTATTTTTATAATTTACTTACTAGTAAATGTAGTGGTAAAGTATAATAAATAATAGTAATAATGTAAGTTAATATACTCAGGTAGTTCTTTCAGTTGTATTTTTAATATTGTTTTAAATGCATATTTGGACTGTTTTAGTGCCTATAAATCCGGTCTCTAGTTATGATTTATTGTAAACGGCTACATCGAAAAATATTACTAATTAATTTTTTTAACGCAAGAATTCTTCCTATTACTAATTTTTTACAAGAAATATTTAAGCGTGGATTTAAAAAACAACTTCTTATAATAAATCACAATAAATTTGTATTTTTGAATATCAACTACTAATTTAAATTTTACCTGTTCAGATTGAAAGTATACACAAATAAGTTTCATTTAGCATATCACAAGGCGTAGATTAAAATTATAATATTGCGATTATATTTTTGTTTTCAAAATATAAACCCCCTTGAAACTTGCAAAAAATTCATTAATTTGTAGCGGGTGTGCAGTGGTGGATTAAGGTCAGTTGAGACCCCGGGCGCTGAAAGAATGTTGGGGCCCCTTAAAAAAATAGTAATTGCACATATCAAACCTAACTTGGTGTCATTAAATCTGCTTGAGATAATAATTTATGTTTCAAAAAATGTTTCTACATTTGCCACATAATTCCTGCTACTCGTCATTGATACACAAAATGGAGTGATCATTAGTGAATTTCTGATGGGGTTCTGTAGCCCGATAGCAGCAATTTTGATAGTCAACAAAACCAAATATATGCTTCGTCACTCATCAAAACACGATTTATGTTAACCGATTGTTCGGTAATGAGGTCTAAGAACTGCCTATAAAATTGTACACGATTTTCTTGTATCACATCCAGACAGCTGTTGAACAAGTATGGTTTTAATTAATTTTTAATCGCAAATATGTTATCTCTCAAACATCCTCCACAACCTATAAATTGAGATTTCAAATTACCTTAGGGAACAAAAATTTGATATTAGACTTATATAAGATGGACTTTTCCGGTATACACATAAACATCATATGCAGTCCTACACAACCGCATCAAAATAGAAGCATACCATTGGCTGATTTACTTATCTTGATATTTATTTTATTGACCTTACCCGAATTTGCGTCTCAATTTTAATGATTTAGTAATAAAATATTTCAACTACGCTTACAATAAAAATGAGCCACTGTAAAATATTTTTATAGTTACAACAACTATGCTTTGATATATTATACAATGCAAGGTTCCGCTATCAAACGTGGTGCCGCCTAAGCGATGCAAATATTATGCATCGAAAATATTGTTATCTCCACCCATTAAAAAAATTATAACAATAAAACAATAGATATTATATTTTAAAATAGAAATTTATTGCATAAAATATTAATCAGTTATTTTCTATATTTATTTTACATTAAAAAATTTTTCTTAGGCTTGATTGTTAGAACCATGTGAACCTGCATTACTTAACAAGAGAATACATCCCGATACGTCCACAAATAAATTAGGAAGTTTGTCGTTTTCATCGAAAAAGGTTAAACCGTAATGTGTAATGTGGGAATAAAATTACTAAAAAATATTTTGAAATTTTCTAAGAATTCTTTGAAAACTTCTCGTCATTTCGATTACACAACACTACGGTACTTTATTTAATGGATTATGGGGAACAAGTGTTCAAAAAGAATTTCATGTTTTTAAACCCCACGTTGTGATGCCCACTAAGTTCGGTGAATTTTTCTTATGAAATAGAGCAAAAATGAGGAAATACGTGTCTTGACATTTGATCTAATGCGGTTTATTTTTAGAGTTAATGAGATCCAATACCTAAATTGTATAAGCTTAAAAAATAAACGAGACACCATACAACAGGTGGTGTAGCTGTCATCGTTTTCAACTTTAAATTTGTTAGCACTATTCATCTGGGTTTGCTTCCACCTGACTAAATTTTTTAAAACTTATTCATTTCTCTATTTATTTTTAGTATGCTAAAATTTCTTTGTATGCTATTTTTCGTTAATCAGGTTTTTTTTTATATATAAATTGATTTAATTTTTGTGCATTTGCATTGTAAACCACCAGGGTAATATATCAAAAAAGCCTTCATAAATAACTGAGCTTCCGGCATACGAAGAAGAGGACGAAGAAGAATTTTAAATAAAGTTTAATTTATATTTAGAACGATAAAAATGTTTATAACACCAAAAACATAAGTACGGTGCGGCTCGCGACCTTACATTAGAAACTGTGCGAAATTTAATAAAGTTTTATAGAAACAATTTTTATTGAGAATTCAATTTTCTACAATAAAGTCTGCTCTAGTGTTTATTTATTTTCAAAAGTTTATGAGTGGGAGGCAATCAAAAACGCGTCTTTTACGTTTCAGTTATGTAGTAATTTCATGTTTAAACTCTCCCTGTTCCCATCGTCCTGCGAAAGGACATCTTGGCATGTGTTTAAATTATTGAACATAAATATATTATCTCGGACCTTTCTGTGGGAAATTCAATTTTCTACTAAATGAATATTATAATTTATTTGTATTTGTTCCTCATTTCTCAACGGTTTGCGAAGTTTTGAACATAGGACGGTTGAGTTGCATTACCTGAAATCAAAAATAACAAGGTTACTACGTTTTTTTGTTAAAAATTCTTTTGGCCTCAATTTCTGAAAAACGGCTGCGCATCTAGCTATAATATTTTAGAATTCATATTAATACCTGTTTCCACTACATTCACGCAAAATGTTATCTAAAAACTTAGTTAGCATCTGCCGGTGTCTTCTCGTTAGCGTAAGAAATTAAAAAATTTGATTTAAATGCACAATTACTTATGGCGAAATGCTAAGTATACCTTTTTGTTTTTTTTCGTAATTTTTAATTAAAATTAAAAGTGTATTTCCAAAATTATTACCTAACGAGATTTTTTCAGAAGGAGTAAAAACTTTATTCTGGCTGTCTTCCTCGGCAGGCAATGGCAAACCACCGAGGTAGAGAACTCTTCTAAAATGAAAAATACAAGAAAATTATACATAGACACTAGATAATATTATAGACACTTTTTTGGAAAATAAATTTTATCCAAAATATTCATGACAAACAGATTTTGATAGCGAAGTCAACTCAATTATCTTTTGCGTTTGTGTTTGTAAATATGTTTAAGAATAAACATGTTTATTACCCGCAAGAATATGAATAATATATCATTTTTTTCCCTACTTTTGATGGGTTTTCTAGTGCTTTTCCACATTTTTTGGTTTAAGTACATTAAAAGATTATAGATATTTACTGCGTTTTTAGATAACACTAAAATGAAGCGATTAAACTACGGAGGAACTTTTGATATCGAGCAATTTCGAAGTTCGACATAAATAGATTCATCAAGTGTGTTTTAATGTGCGGAGCCGGCTTCAGTTGCCTTTTAGCCGTGCTACTGCTAACAACATAACAAATTTATTTAAAATATGATTTCGTGAATCTAGTTTCGTAATTTTCAAGTTGCAGCGACTTTAGGGATGTTTTTAATTAGTTGAACTACCTCAAGTTCTAGATCTGTAATTTTCGAATTGAAACCGCTTTAGGTATGTTTTTAACGAGTGAAGCAGCTCAGAAGTTCAGTTTAACTAGATTTGTCATTTTCAAGTGCAATTTATACCCAAAAATACTTGGTATAACATAAAAATACGCCGTGGACGGGGCTAACTTAATGGAAACAGCCAATACAGTAGCCGTTTTTAATTTTTTACGATTTTATGGTCCTTTCGTCCAAATTTTTGTATGATCTGTAAATTTTAATATTTACATTTACCATAATTTCATTAGAAATATTTTAAAATCCGGGTCGAGGTTATTGTACTATCTTCAGTTTTTTTATTACTCATTAGCCAATTAAGCAGAATTTAAAATTTAAATTTAATAATATGGAATTAATGATTTGGGCACTAACCCTCCAAAGAAAAAGGCATGACTTGGATGGAATTAAAGAGATGCCTTCGCTTTGTACCGGTTTTACCCTAATTCGTTCAATGTTTTCTGTTATTCGACGTAGTTTTGTATTTTTTTAATCAGATCTGGGATTAACCACGTTGCAGGTCGTCCCTGTCTACCTATATCTGGAAGTTAAAATTGCGAGTACAATAAGGAACTGGCTATAAAATATTGCTAATTTTTAATTAACTGTCGAATTACATTATATTTTCATTGTTTTGGTTCAGGAAATATTTAGGATACATCCTTCCTGCGCTTTTAAATCGTTGTTTATGTAAACAAGACATCAGATTTTAGTAGACTATGGGATAGTGGACTCATAACTCTTTCTATGCGTTTGTTTTGGTTTATTCATCCATTGGATTGCATTATCTTTTTTGTTGTCCTGTTGTACAGAATTATCAGCGGTGCCAAACCGTGGTTTTGTCTTAGAGTTTTTAATATTTCATTGCCGTTGTGCTTCGTCATAAAAATTTATTCCGTTGGGAAACCATAAAACTTCATTAGTGGCTTTACCTCTTCGCATAACTAGTAATTTTTTCAATCCTTTCGTGTCTTATAATAATCATGTTTTAACCATTGAGCACTAAACTTTTTAGGTGTTTATTTTTGCAATTTAACAGAGCATAATGCACAATTTATTTTGTTCGAACAAAGCCGGCTTCCAAATAAAATTGCGGTTTTTTTGCTAATAGCTCAACAGAAACTGCATTTCATTAATTATAAACAAATTAATTTAAGAGACCGTTATATAACTGTCAACATTTGCATTGTCACATTGGAGATTAAAATTTGAATATCATTTTGGTCTATTGAAAAATAAATTTCTATAAGAAACTCTTTGTACGACCTCGTGTGTTCCCTACCTACGTGGATATTTATACCTCGCTATGCAATCTCCTTGAACACAATTTTTTTTGTAAATATTTATTTTGTATCAATTGAATAGGTGTGTGTAAGGTGCGACTTACCATAATCGAATGTCGTTGAAAAGTTGCATTCGTTTTTGAATAATTGGAACGAGAAACTTGAGGTTAATGGTGGGTTTTTGTCTTGCATTGCATTTTAAAGGAGACCGAATAAATGGAGCTGAACTCCGGTGTATATGACGCACCTTATTTTTTAAACTTGGAAGTGCTGCATAAACCAGTATAGAAGTTAATTTAATAATTGCATTACAAATTGGTAATCGATAATTTGTTATGTGTGTGTGTGTGTACTCTTGTAGGAATATAGCAGACTGTGTATTATACAGTTGCACCTAGTTCAAGGCGCCGCGCCGCACAAACGATAATAATAATTATATCAATATTGATTGTACATATTAAAAAATTCACAGAGTTGGTTAACTCTGCCGGTTAATTAATTCCACGTCGGTACCCCAACTTTATTATAAACCTTACACAACAATGGTATCGCGTGTTAATTGCAAAATATTGATGATTGTATTACTTTTTATTATAGTAAATGTGGCAATTAATGCCACTTGCGTAATGCGTGGTACTTCCCATTAAATAAATTTCAAAATCATATTTTTATTACGATTTTCTTCATCGCTTAATCAGGTGTATAGCAATAAAATCTCATAACGTTACACCTAAAGGCCGGTGCACCCGGCCTCGCCGCCGTTATGAATCTTATCGTGCATGTTTTAACGTTGTTTTTATTTTTTCGCAGGAACCCAGAAGAACATGCAAATTTTAACGAAAGATTTTACGATAGAAACAACAGTCGCGTAGCAGAAGGAGAATATATTCGTAGGGTTAACTATCACGACAATAGGGGCCGAAATAGAGATCGAGGTTACAGAAACGGTCCCTATAACAACGTCATCGATAGGCATCGATCGCTCAACAGTTCCTGGTCGTACGATTCGTCAAGAACTTACAACAGCGAAACAGGGTATGCAACGACGCCTACCGATACGACCGATAGAAGATCGTCCGATTCACTAAGTACAAAAAAGAAAACAAAATCGCGATCGGGAAGCAGATCCGTGTCTCCTTCGGGCAGTACTTCCAGCAGATCACCCACGAGGTCGAGATCGCAAAGCAGCAGTAGTTCATCGAGTAGTACAACATCCCAAGCGTCGAGTTCTACTAGTTCCCCAAAATCGCGAAGAATAACACCATCCGCGAATTCTTCACATCAACCTGTAGTGCATTCGGACGATCGTAGGCCGTTGGCGATTTGTGTTCGAAATTTGCCGTTGCGTTCGTCGGACACTTCATTGAAAGACGGCCTCTTTCACGAGTATAAAAAACACGGTAAAGTGACGTGGGTTAAAATTGTCGGACAAGGTTCGGAACGACACGCGATAGTTTGTTTTAAAAAACCCGACGATGTCGACAAGGCTTTAGAAGTTAGTTACGATAAACTTTTTTTTGGTTGTAAAATTGAAGTTGCTTCATATCAAGGTTACGATGTGGACGACAACGAATTACGACCGTACGAAGCTGAAATCGACGAGTTTCATCCAAAGGCTACTCGCACATTATTTATCGGTAACTTAGAAAAAGACGTTACCGCTTCTGATCTCAGGAAACACTTCGACCAGTTCGGGGAAATTATAGAAATTGACATTAAAAAACAAGGGGCTGTGAGTTCGTACGCGTTTTGCCAGTACTCGGACATTATTAGTGTGGTGAAAGCCATTCGTGCGATGGATGGCGAACACTTAGGAAATAATCGTATTAAACTAGGGTTTGGGAAATCTATGCCAACCGATTGTGTGTGGGTGGACGGTATAATAGATAGTGTTAACGAAAAGTACCTGACTCTTCAGTTCGATTCATTTGGACCTATAACCCAAGTTATAATAGATCGTGATAAAGGACAAGGGTTAATATTTTATGAACAAGTGTTAAATGCTCAAGCGGCAGTCGCGAAAATGCGGGGCGTCAATATGCGCGGACGTAAAATGCAAGTGGACTTCGCTAGTCGCGAGTGCCAGGAAGCGTTTTACGAACATTTAGAAAAACAAGGCCATCCGGCCGAAAGGACTAATTTTGAAGAGAGAAATCCAGCAACTAGAACTTTTGAACCCACAACTATTACAACAACGGCCACGAGGTTTGCTAGGTACGAATTACCTTCTACGAGACCGCGGACTGCTTCTTACAGTAGTAGATCGAGTGTGGCGGCTAGTCAGTGCAATACAGCATCAACGGTTCACTCGCCAAGTACTCCCGGTTCGGCTACTCCCAGAGGAAGCGGTTCGAGATCGAGGCTGGCAAGGCTGAACGAATACTACGATCAAAATTCAGAATTTTCTGAGCGCAGATATCGCAGTTACGATGAATATAGTCAAGGAAGTGCTGCATCACACGAAGAAGGTTACGAACACGAATACGCCGCTTATAATCGCGAAAGTCCTTCGCATTTGGAAACTGCAGATCCTAGAAGTATACCACACAATAGCGAACACTTACCGTTAGTGTTCGCTCCGCCCGACATCAGAAATTTACAAAAAGAACGTTTCCATCTTCTGGAACAATTGGAAGATTATACGAGTTCGGGCGACGAATTGACAAGTTCCAAAAAGCGTATAAAATTGGACATCATAGAAGGACCGGTGGTTGGCGATGTCGTTATCGAAACTAATCGCGAGCACAGGAAGGTAATGGAAGTTAGAAGAACATCAGACGCTAGCTTGAAACATCATTCCAGGCGACCTTCCATAGATAACAAGCATTCGGTTCGTGAAATTAGTGGAGCGTCATATTTACCTCATTCTATATGCAAACGGCGAAAAACGGGAGGAAGCGATACTAGTGCGAGAATACAACATCCCGATTTTTCTGGTTCGGAAAGTATTGGTAGTTCGAGGCCGGGTACTCCGTTATGCGACGAGCGGCCAGAAAATTTACCCACGGAACCGAGAAGAATACCCCGAGAACGTGAGGGTCCACTAAGTCTACCTCTTCCGCGATTCGCTGCACAATTATTGGGAAAAGGAGGCGTATCCGTTGCCGGCATTAAAGGTCAAAAAGATGTCGTACTAGCCAGTCCGCCAGCACCAGCTACTAGTCCACGAATATCCAATCATGTAATTCCTAGTCCAGCGCACGTACCTCCTCCAGCGTCGCCGCCACCTAGACCTCCGTCGATAAGTGATAGCGATAGTGATGCACCGCCTAGTCCGAATTTTGACGAACTAATTCAGTCGTTAGATGAAAAATACGAAAAATGGTCTGGTTCTAGAGCAGTTAGCGCTGCCGGCAGCGAGGCTTTGGCGAAATTGGATGCCACTGCATCGGAAAGATTTAGGTTTAGTTATAAATTGTTGGATTTAGATCTCAAAGAATTACAACCTTCTGATATAGTCAAATCAGTTTTGGCCAAACCGTCTGTTTTTGACGAGGATTTGAAGAGATTGGAAAATGTTGGCGGAAAATTTGAAACTGGCGTTTTGCCTAAACCAATTGCAGTTACGACTAGTTTAATCACAGTATCGGCTATTCCAACTACGCCGCCGATTATTAAAACTGCTACAATTACCAATCCACAATTGCCGAAAACTCCCACGATGCTTTCACCAATTCCTTCTGGTAAGTTCAAAATTTCGTTGGTGCAAACTCGAAGCATCATTTTAATATTTGATTTTTTCAGGGTCGAGTATAGCAACGGCGAAGAGTTTGCAGTATCCTTTTCCGAGTCATCCTCCACTTCAAACGGTGGTATCAGCTCCGACCACTCCAACGCAGTCTCCGCTTTTAACTCCACCAAGTTCTACAACACGGAGTAACCAACTGGACGGCAGGCAAAAATCTACTTCTTCAACAAGTGCATCAAGTGATAGTAAAGTTTCTAAAGTTGCTGTGAATAGAACGGTTTCTAGTGGGGTGGTTTCACAAATGAAAATTAACGAACCTAGTAATAAAAATGGTGTTAACATTCCTGTGAATTCTAGTGATGTTCAAAGTACTATAAATTCCGCGGACGTTAATACAGAACAAACTAAAGGTGAGTGTAAATTATTGGACAAATTTAGTGATAAATTGGCAATTAGAAGGGACTCGACTAATAGCAACGGGTCTCCGCGTAATGAAATTAAAAGTAGACGAAATAGTGAAAACAATGTTCGTAAACTTGATGTGTGTGATAAAAAAAGTGACAATTGTGATATTAGTGCGAATCAAACGAAATTGGACGAGAAGAGTAAACACGTTAATAGTGAACAAAGAATAGAAAGCGATCGTATTGAATCGGAACGAATCGAGAAAGTACGGTTGGAAAAAGAACGATTGGAGAAAGAAAATATCGAGAAGGAACGTCTCGAGAAGGAAAGGATAGAAAAAGAAAATGTCGAAAAAGAAAGGTTGGAACGTGAAAAGCAAGATAAAGAGAGAAAAGAACGCGAAGAAAGAATTAGGAAAGAGCGCGAAGAACAAGAGAGGTTAGAAAGGGAAAAAAAGGAGAGGCGAGAACGTGAAGACCGTGAAAGACGAGAACGTGATGAACGAGAAAGGCGAGAACGTGAAGATAGAGAAAGGCGAGAACGCGAAGAAAAAGAAAGACGGGAACGCGAAGAAAAGGAAAGGCGAGAACGCGAAGACAGAGAAAGGCGAGAACGCGAGGAATTTGAAAGGCGAGAGCGCGAAGAACGAGAGAAACGAGAAAGAGATGAAAAAGAAAGGCGAGAGCGGGAAGATCGCGATAAACGTGAACGGGAGGAAAAAGAGAGGCGAGAACAGGAAGAGAAAGAAAAACGTGAGCGCGAAGAGCGAGAAAAGCGCGAAAAAGAGGAACAAGAACGTGTCGAAAAAGAACGGAAACGAGAGGAAGAAAAAAAGCACAAAGAGGAAAATCACGAAAAACGTAAAGAAGAACATAATAGTAGTAGACATCGTGAAATACACAGCGACTCCAAATACAAAGAAAACTCCGAATCAAGTCGAAGTGATAAAAGTGTCAAAGAAAACAGATTGAGAGATAATCACGATTTATTCAAAAAAGATTCGCATGACGTTCGAAATAATCACGAAAACAAAGTTAGTCATGAAGGTAGAGAAAGGTATAACAACGATAGAAAAGAAGAAAAATTAAAACATTTCGACCGCGACGAAAAACGCAAAGAAAACACGAAAGAAAATCGTGAAAACAACTTGCACGATAAAATTGCCAATATTGCGAGTGAGATTAAAGAAAATAATAAACCAAGTATAGAAAGTCGGCATTTTTCAATAGATTTAGACAGAAATAGACTCGACTCTGGTCGTAGAAAAGAAAGAAATAATAGTCTTCCAGTAAGCATCGGATCTAAACGACGCCTGAGTTCGCAAGATTCGATAGAGATGATGGAAGAAATCAAGAAAATAAAATTGAGTCAAGAACATCGTAAGTTATCCGAGAAAAGAGAATCTAAAGATTTGAAATTGGACGATAAGAATAAAAACAAGCACAAAAATAACATCGCTAAAATAATTGAAGACAAAATGAGACAGGAAAAATTAAATAATGTGAAAGATAATACCGACGACAGAAGACGCGAAAAAGATAAGGAAGATAAACACCGGCACAAACAAAAAATTGAAAAACAAAAAACGAAAGAAAAAGAGAAAAGCAAAGAAAAGGATATCGTAAATCCTAGTAAACCGTCGATCAAAGAATTAACGGTAGATAAGGAATTTTTGGGTAGGATTGATTTGCAATCGATAGAAGAGTCGGAAAAATTACAACGCCAACGTAAAGAAGCCAAAGAAAAACGAAAACAAGAAAGTTTGGAGGGCGAAGATCGAAGGTCTAGCGAAGATCAACGCAAAAGTGACGATAAACGGAAGGAGAAGCGGCCTTCCATAGATTCCAAATCTCGCGATGAAAACTCGATGTGTACTAAAAGCGAGGATCGTAAATTTCCTAAAAAAGATCGCATTCGGAAAATTCCACAAAATAGTTCGGATGCGGCCACCGATTCTGACGAACCAAAAAAGCCAGCTCATTCAATTTTTGACATTGTCGATGACGAGCCTGCGTATATCTCCATGTACGACAAAGTTAAAGCTAGAAGTTGTAAAAATATGCAGAAACAAGAAGAGGAAAAACGTCAAGAAAAGCTCAAAGCCAAATTTAATCAACTCAAACAGAGTCGCGCGAAACGCGAAGAAAAGAAACGTTCCACATCTTGCGATGAAGATTCCGATTCCGACCAAGATCGCCACGAACGTAGTTTTAGTAAAATTGACATAAGCAAACGTAGAAGTACGAAATTACTCATTATGAGTTCCGATGATGACGAACACGGTATTAGTAAACATAGAAAGAAACGAGATATTTACACAGATTCGGATTCCGATAAACACCACACAAAATCTGAACACATGGAAACCAGTGACGAAGAAAATGCAAAGATCAAGAATTTAGTACAAAGAAAGTGTTTGAAATCCAGAATAGGCAGCGACTCTTCCGACGACGATTACAATAAACTTCACAAAATTAAAACCGAATTGTTTTCCGAAAGTGAAATGGATTGCAGTTTTGGAAACATGGAATATCATAAAAAGATCAAGGAGGAAGACAAATACGCAAAGAAAGAGAAAAGGAATAAGCATCATGAATTTTCTGGCGAAGAAATGTTCAGGAGCTCTCCACTTCCTGAAATTAAAACCGAAGACAACTTCGACAGTGAGCGTATGTGTGGCGACATGTCTTCCGCCGAAGATAATCACGAAAGTAAAAAACAAAAGAGCGAACTGCGCAAGAAACATAAAAAGAAACAAAAACGTCAAAAACATTCCACAACCAGCGAGGATAACAAAACGGAGTCGTTGCCCAACGAATCCAACCGAGACGACAGTATGGAGAGACTTAAAAATCTTGAAAAGAAAAAACAACATAGCAAGAAAGATAAAAAGAGAGATAAAAATAAGGATGACGATAAATATCGCGATAAATCTCGTAAATCGAAGAAGTCAAAATCTGAAATGAGTAAAATTGAATTAAAACGTGATGGTAAAATGGAAAACATTTTTGGTTCGTTTTCGGACGATTCCGAAACCGGAATGAAAGAACAGGATAAGAGTGATCACGCTAAAAGTAGTAGCTTCCTCAGTGAATTTACCAACGATAAAATAAATAATTATTGCAGTGATTCCGACGGCGCCATGCAGCAAGTCGAGAAAGATATTCGCAAATCTGAAGAAAAAGAGCGCTTACGCGAGGAACACAAAAAGAGAAAAGAGAGGAAGCGACGCGAGAAAGAAAAACGCATTCGCGAGGAAGAATTTAACGAAAATAGCGTCGATTATGCCGATATGGGCAAACAACTCGAAGCTAATATTAAAGATGATAGTAATGACAATTTGGACGAAACCGGCGTGAGTGTTAAGAGCGAAGAAGATGATAAGGGTGAAGAGTTGATTAAATTTGCGGAAGATGAATCTCAGGAGGTTAAATCGGGACACGAACGAAAAGAAATTAAAGAGAAGCGAAAGAAACGTAAAAAGAGCAAAGAAGAGAAACATAAACATCATCATCACCACCACGAGAAGGCTAAAGTTAAATCTCCAGAAATTAAGAAAGAATTTGATTTGTTGCCAGTCGAAAATAATGTAACTGAAGAAAGTGAAAAAGTTGCGGTTTCGAGTCCTGGTTTGCCGAACTTGAACGATATGGGAAGTCCAAATTTGAAATCTCCAAAGAAAGAAGAGAATTCTTCGGACACGCCTGTTTCTGAAACGACGCCCACAACACCCAAAGACAAAAAACGAGATAAGCTCATTCCCGGTTTTGGTGTCGAAATTGATGAGAAAGTACACGAAACTGCAATCAAATCGATATCTGAATTTGAACCTGTTAAGCTTGAAGTTGTAGAAGAAATTAAAGAAGAAATTGCACCTGTTAAGCCTGAAGTGATCGAAGATAAACCTCGAGTAATAATTTCGCAAGAAGAAACTGAAGATGCGGTTGCTGCGCTTTTGGGCGAAAGCTTTGGTGAAAACGAGTATTCAAGTTGTTACAGTGACGACCAACCTGCTGTTGTAGCCAGTGAACAAGAAGAAAGCATTTCCGAAGAAAATATAGTGGAAGATCTGGAAGAAATGCGTCAAGCAGTGCAAAGCTTGAACACTGGAGATTTGGAAATAAAACCTGAAACACCACAAAGCGAACACGAACTGCAAATTGACACCGATACTGACGAACCAGAAGATGTTAGCTTACGTTTTGATCAATCGCCAAAAACACCAGAAAGAACTGATTTCTCGCAGCCTCCAAAGACGCCCGATATTCCCAACTATTATCGCCCCGAAGAGCATGCGAAAGGAACGGTTGTAATTAAAGCAACTAATTTGACCAGTCCGCCATTATTAACACCTATCAAGCCTCTTCAGCCTTTGTCGTTGCCAAGTGAAATCAAAAAGGTCGAAACTATTGTGCCCAAACCTATTACAACTCAAGTTTGGCCTACAGCCGAAACAAAACGAATTGAAACTGTCAAAAAAGAACTCGTTCCGGAAGTCAACTGTGTACCGAATACCACCGAAACTGTTATTGCCAAAAGCTCTCCATCGCCTAAGCCTTTACATACAAATTCTGTTATAAGCAGTTCTTATAATACACCACCCGTCATCAAGATATCCGAGGCTGCTCCAAAGGTATCCGAACCCAAGAATACAGAATTATTACTGTCGACAACAACTCATTGTGTGAAACCAGTGCCTCAACAGTACAATTTAACTTCGCAGCATGTGAAATTTAACAATTCACCATTAACCAAGTTGCCTTCAACTTCCACAACTTCAAATTCGGTCTCGCCAAAAGTTATCACTTCAAGTGTGCCCTACAATCGTCTGCCGATCACTCCGATCATGATGTCCAAACCATTTCAAGCAACTACAACAGTTATGCCGCAACCCAAACTGGCTAGAGCTAACGATATTAACTCTTGCTTAAATCCAGAATACAACAAAGAGCAATCAAGGGTTTCTCAATATTTGGTTAGTTCTCAAACTCCAACCCGAATGATAGTACAAAATTTACAACTACAACGAGCAATAACGCCTCAAACGATCGTAAAGCATATACCTTACGGTGTACAACAATCGTCATATCTAAATCAAACAACACCAAAAGAAAATTCTGTAGATCCACTAAGAAACTCTCCAGATCAGTCTAAATTGCTTCCAGCTCTTTATCCATATTCTTTACTACCTCAAATGACACCAACATCGGTCATCACAGACGTTAAACAACCGGTCATCGTCAAGCCAGAGGCTCCTAAACCTTTCATGCCAGTCATACAAGAAACTCCAAAGTTGGTTAGTCTATCTTCAACCACTCCAACATCAACAATCATTCAGCCAACGAATAAACCCTTAAACCTTCCTCCTATGCAAATTATTCCTAAAATGGAAGCATCTTGTTCTCCGGTCACCATCAAGGAGGAAGACAAACCCGCTGTTCCAAAATTGGAAACTAAGGTGGAAACAACTCCCGAACCTCAACAACAATTGGCCGTCGCTCAAGTTACAGAAGAGCTGAATTTGTTCTTGAAGGAAGAAAAACAAGAAATTCCTGATACGAAGGTCGCGGAGTGCAAGGTTTCTGAAGATGTTCCAAAAGTTGAAACAGAAAAGAGCGAATTGGAGCTCGAAATGCCGACCGTTATAAAAACTACGGCCGAAAAATTGGACGAAGATAAAGGCGAAACTGAAAGTATCGAATCTGATGTTAGTAAAGAACGGTTAAGTGCGGATCTTGTAATTAAAGACGATGGACTAGATTCGAAAGAAGACAGTGATTATTGGTCTGCCAAGGAAGTTAATATAGATTCGGTTATTCAAAAAGTTGATGCTCTGTGTTCTGCCGATGAGTTATCCGATCGTAGCAGCGAAATTAGCAAGGATGATTGGTATGATCACGAAGTTAAATCGACCGATGAAATTCAGCAAGATATTAAACCAAACCAGAAGATCGAAGAGGTTTTGGATGCCTGTAAAGAAAAAGAAAGTGAAAGTTTGGAGCTGGACGATGATTTAGAGCAGTCCGACGAAAAAGAAGCTGGCGGGCGAGGTGGTCGTCGTGGTGGTAGAAATCGCGGTAGAAAAACGCGGGGTGTTGTGCGTGGGGGTGTGCAAACACGAAACGCGAAAACTGTCGCGACTCCGGCTGCCAAACGGGGTGGACGTGGTGGGCGAACGAAAAACGATAGGAAGATTCCCAAGTTGGATTCCGAAACTGCTGACGTTTACGAATTTCGTGATGATGCCGATGATAACAATAAAGATCGTCCTCGATTAATTTTGACCATCAAATCACCTGTAGCACCAAGTACCAACAATGGAAATTCTCCTGCTGCACCTTCTCCGGTGATTGTTAAAGATTTACCCAAAGAAGTGCCCAAAGAGGTGACGGCGACATCGCCTAAGGTAGAAAATAAAGAAGAATTTATTTCGCCCACAAATACACGAAAATCTCGACGACTTCAAGAACGTGACATTTCAAAGAATACCATTGATGATACCATTGAAGATGTCGTACGCAATGTTGCTATCACAACCAGATCGGGAGCAACTTTAGCTCAAAATCAATTGCGTCGATCGACGAGACAAAATGCAGGTAAACCAGCTGCCGAATTGTTGCAAAAATCTCCTCGAGCCGGTGGTCGTAAAAAGGATAGGCGAGCATCAGAAACGACCGATGATTCATCCGAAGAAAAATCCATTAACAATGAAAGTATTTGCGAGGTTGAGAAGCCGGCAAATCCAATACCACCTAAAGAAAGTACATCTACTACGGAAAATACACCTGCTAATGAAGTTGTTGAATTGCCAAAAGAGAAGCCGCATCAAACCTTGAAAGCCGCGGTTTTACGTCGCGTTAAAGGCGAAATGAACTCTCAAGAACCCATGACCTTAATCGATCCAGTTACTGGACTGTTAACGGAGATGAGGGAATACGAAGAAGGTCGTTACATTCCTGTTGGTGGAGGCACTTTCAAACAAATGCCGAACGTAAAATTAATTAATCAACTTAACAAGCAGCTACCTCAAACGGCCCAAATATTAATTCCTCCAAAACAGATGGAACCCGTACCACCCAAATCGGTACAAAGTGTAATAGCTGTTTCTCCAGTTGTTATGGCACCACAGAAACCACATTCTTTGAAAGCCCATGTATTATCATCTCAAGCTACCCGAGTTGTTGTTTCTCAACATCAACCTCCATCTCAGCCCAAGTTTGTTTCTGCTCCACCACCCATTGTTACTCAACCAAATTTGGTGATGAAGACCAATATCCCAATTAATCAGCATCTTAATATTAGCGTTTCCTCGCCAAGTTTACCTCCAATGCATTTGTCCCCAAAACCAAATTCACAACCAAATTTAACGAAACCACTAAGTATGCCGCCTGCAATGAAACTTTCCCCCCAACCCACACAACCATCACCAAATCAGTTATTTGCTGCTCATGTTAAACAACAACAGCAGATGCAACAGCAGCAGCAGCAACAACAGCAGCAACAACAACAGCAACAACACATAGCTCACCCAATGAATAAACAGCAACAACAGCAACCCACCATTCACAAAACTCACTTTCCATTACAAAGTGTTTCTAATATTCCACCACAAGTTATCAACGCCCAAGTTGCTCACACGAAACAACTTCTGAAAGGTCAGCTTAATAAAACACATGGGTTGCATCAACAAACGCAAATTCTTACTGGAGCTGTAGCCAGTCCACCTTTGAAACCGGCTCACCACATCAAACAACCATCAATGGTGGGTGCAAATTCAGGTCGCGTTATCCAAGGGTCAGCTTCTATTCCGATTGCTGGGGCTAAAAACAGTTTGGATTCTCATAAGGTGGATTCTTGCGTTATGGTTCCACATCCGACTTCTTCTCCTCAAGGTCAACCAAGCAGAAACATCTTGCAGAACACCTTACCAATGCCAGCTTATGAAGCAAATATGGTAGGTTCATTTTATAATTAGCATAAACATTCATTAACAGTTTCTTTGTTACTAACATGCAGCATGGAGAGAGAACTGTGTATAATCGAAGTTTGAGCCCACCCCCGGCTCATCAAAATTCTCCGTCGCCGCAGGTGATTTTTTTATTGCTTTGTGTGCTTATGGTGTAGTCGTTTGTTTTGTAATTTTTCCAAGTTTTTATTCCAACTAAATTTTGTAATTTCTTTTGTAGGGAGAGGCACTCACTCATTTTGCTCCTGGTTCTGTCAAATTGAGACCACCACACGATATTATTCCACCTCACTATATGCCACAACATGTGATATATCAGCAGTACTTAAGGCAACCTTATCATTTACCAAGGTAAGACTTAAAGGTGGAAAACTTTGGGAATGTAAATATAATTTTTGTGAATTTTAGATCTCCTTTGGTGTCGAGCAATATTGAAAAATCAGTTGATGGTCAAGAAGGCGAGGAAGCGCCAGTGGAGTTGAGAAGACCTGGATCTGTCGGTTTGGCTCTCACCGGACGTTCGTTAGCTGTTCCACTTAGTTTGCAGTCACCACATGATAGATCGACAGGTAATTTGTCAATCAGCTTAAAAAGCGAATTAGGAAATACAAGTTCTATATTTGTTTTAGATTCTCCACAAGTTAGTCAGGTGTATAACATTAATTCAAGAATGCAACACTATCATAATACAAGGTACTTTGAACCTACGGAACCACCGCCAGCTCATCGTCCAATAACAAGTCACAGTTCGTATGCAGAAAGACCTTTAGGTCAAATCAGTTCTTTGGGTAATCCAGAGAGACCGATGAGTAATCATCTTCCACCTGAGAGATCTCTTAGTAACCATTTGCCACCTGAAAGGCATCACAGCGGTCATCTACCTCCAGATAGACCATTAAGTGGTCATTCCACGTTACCACCTAATCACATGGGTAGTCTTGTAGCTGCAGAAAGATCTCTATCGGCTCACTTACCCGAGAAACCCTTATCTGCTCATGGATTTACCCTTGGCGCTGGTTTAGGCGCTGCTGGTAATCTAATGGGGGCAGTTGCACGTCACGTGGGTGCAGAAGCACCTGCCACTCAAAGAGGCTTACAAGCAGCCACCCCACCACATGCAAGCCAAGTTCCACCTCAAGCCGAAAGTCTCTTGATGCTACTAAAAGTAAGAAGACTTAATTTTTTAATCAGAAACAAAGAGCTCATTCATTTTTTGCAGCAATATCCGTGCATGTGGCAAGGACTGTTGGCTTTGAAGAACGATCAAGCTGCTGTTCAAATGTATTTTGTTTCTGGAAACGATCAAGTTGCAAAGTGCAGTTTACCAAAGAATACGGATGGTTCAACACCACCACTTAGGATATTCCAAAGGATGAGGTTGGAACCACTCCAAGTTGAAGGCGTTGCCAGAAAAATGCAGGTTAGTGTCTTGTTTATTATTCTTATGCATTTAATAGAAAATAAAGATCCAATTAAATTTGAAAAAAGTATGTTGCGATTGTTTACTCAAAATACTACAGAAATGGAAGATTTTTTTTGGAACCTGTAGAATATTCTAAAAGAATTAAAAAAGCTGTCAAATTTACCACCGAAATTAGGGTCAATAATTTGGAAACGGACTGTATAGCCCGTTTTATTGGTAAACTGAAAGTAATAATAATAAATATGAAAAATATGTATTGTCAATAATTTGATTTATTTCCGAGCTATGAACGGAATTATCAAAACAGAAATTTTAGTAAACCTTACATTTTTGTTTGAATATGAAGGTAATTAAAAAATTATATATAATTTTCAACATGTAGCATTGTATTCATTCAATACAAAAATAATTACATTCTTTTTTATCAAAATAAAATTAATTGTCATAGAAAACCTTTTTTCTCTTTGTGTCATAAAAATGTAATGGTAATTAATATTATTTATTTTTTATAACAATTCTGCTTCATGTGTTTGTTTAAGTATCAACATTTATCTAACATTATTTGTAACGCTTTATTATTATCTAGATAACAATGCTTTTTGTGTCGCAGTAAAAATATATACAGGGTATTATTTAATAAGTTGCTAGAATCTGTACATTCGTTTTTGAAAAATGTTTTAAAAATTAATATCTTGTAGTCAATATTTCAAACATAATTGCTAACGGAGGACCCTTGAAACCCACGAATAGTTCAGTTTTACTGAAAAAACGATTTATTAGAATTAAAATCTCTTTCCATTTGTATTGATTTCCTTATACCAAGTTTATCATTCTGACGAGTATTAATAAATTTGTGTAAACTAAATGAGCCCAAGTATTACCTTAATGTTTTACGATAATGAAAAACGTTAAAAAAATTAACAATAAAATTTTAATTTATTTTTTTAAATTAATTAATTTTTCATAACTTATAATTATTCCAAGATCAGAAAGGATTTTCATTTAATTAGAGTAATTTGTTTTATCTGTTTTCGGATGTGTAAAGCCTGTATGATACGTAGCAATTTCGAGGCTTGTTTTGCTTGTAAATTCTGTTTATAAGTTTGCGGCTTGAAATTTTACTTGGAAACATAATTTTTTATGGTGCGCAGTACAGGTTCATCGGCTTCAAACATGGTGGTTTGATTTGCATTTAAAATATGATAATTATCTTGCGATTAAGATTTACCGAAAGTTTAAATTAAGTTATAAAGTAATTATCGCAAACCTAATTATTTTGAATATGACTTAAAATTCACAGTTTTTGACTTGCAACAGTATTTTACTAGAAGTGTAATTTGAAAAGCTTTAAGCAAAGAATCAATAAATTATATTTACAATATGTCAGTAATATGGGCGTCATTATGTCATCACTAATCGACTTGATTTGAAAATTCTGTCAGTTGATGTACCAACTTAATAGGTTTTACAAAGTTTTGAGAGAAACGTCACAGCATACTTTTTTCGGTACTTTTTTTTTTGCATATTATCGGACAAGAATTTTATATAATGAGAAGTTTTCAAGTAATCTAATTTTAATATTTTTGTAGATGGAAAATGAACATTGCATGCTTTTGGCATTGCCTTGCGGACACGACCATATGGATGTTTTGAAACAATCCACGAATTTAACCACCGGATTTATCACTTACTTGCAGCAAAAGCAGGCAGCAGGAATTGTTAATGTAGCAGCTCCCGGCACGACTCAACCGGTAAGTCTAGCAGAGTTAGTTGAAATATTTTTAAACATGCGAGGTGGAAAGATTGCTAAGATTTTGTTTTAATTCCAGGCCGCTTATGTTGTACACATCTTCCCGTCTTGTGACTTCGTGAACGAAAATTTAAGAAGAATAGCACCGAATTTGTTAGAACGGGTATCGGACATTGCACATCTATTGATTGTTATTACTACGGTATGTGATAGCACATCAACAACGACACCTCCAACAGTAAAACACTTAAAATAATAATTTTTCCAATTTGTTGTTGAAAACTGGAAAATAACACAATTGAATCACTTAAACTTGATTAAAGAACACGTTAAAGTTGACATGTCACTTTTATTCTCGAAATACGATGATGTAACAAAATTACTTAACTATTTAAAATTTCACTGTGATTTCTTGACAAAATTAGTTAACGTTAAAATATTATATATTCATATATTTAAAAATTATGAGATATTTACAAAGTTGAGCACTCGTTTTTAAGCTTATAAAATTCGGCTTAGTTTTTTTTTGTTATAATATTATGTTACTTTAAAGGAAGGAACTAAACGGATGGGTTTTGTAATGCTCATAAATGATGGAGTTAAGTTTGTAAATATCCTGTAAATAAATTATAAAAAATACACGCTACCTACCTATTATAAGAGATCTCATGATTGAAACTAGTTTAGAATATTTGAAAGTCGTTGAAAAGTTTTTATTATTTTTTTGGATAAGTAACTTGCAAACGATGGATGAAAGAGACATTTAAAATGTATTTGCTTTTTGCGCTAGTACATTTTAAGTGTAAAATCGATATATAGTTTTAGATCTTTTAATTTAAAATGTCTTGGGAGTGAACAATTTAATGGTTTTTACGTTTGTTGTTTTTTCTTAAGTGTGTATTTTTTCTTCATTACTTTTCTTTTCCGTTTTGAATAATTTCACTTGTTCTTAATAATATTTTTGAATGTGTTTTATGTTCTTTTTTAACATTTAATATTTGTTTTTGTTTTTAATGTGATGAATTACGAAAGGTGAAATTATTTGAAGTTGTTGTTGTTAAATAATATTGGTCCCAAGACAGTAAGTTGTAAAAAAATGGTAAATTAACGTTACCCATTAGTTGGCAAATATGGTATATATAAATAAGAGCATATAGACACGATAATATATTATAAATATGTAGCATATAAAAGAAATCAATCAATTTTTTAAATTTACCATGTAATATATATGTGAATACAGGTTTAGTTTGTTAATTTTAAGCTTTCTTTAGTTATGAAAACATGTTCTGTACAGTGTATTTAGATGTAAGTAAAAAGTTAGGATAGGCCACGTTACAAATGATAATATAGGGAACATTGTGATGTCTATATATTGCTGTAAATTTTGTACATAATTAAAATAATGTGTATTGTGAGTAAAACATTATTACATCATAAGTAAATGATTGTTTTATTTTTTTACCAGTTATTTTATTTTTTTGTTCCTTCATTAATATTTCCTCTTTTTTTTTACTTTCTATGCAGTGCTTTTTTTTCTAATCGCCCTGGATTGTTGAATACCAGTTCTTAAAGTAGTCGGACAAATCAACAAAAACCGAAAGGGCTAAAGGTAAACCAAAGAATAATTTATGATATAATGATGAAAATAAAAATATTATAGGGTTTATATAATATAATAGGGTTTCAGCGTTTCAAAATAAAAATTAATTCTAAGTCTTAAAAAAAAAAAATTGTTTTCCAAAAATAATTTAAATTCAATGTAAAATTTTTCTACTTCTTCCAAGGTTCGACCTTTTGATTTATTTTATCCAAATCGATATGATATCAGCAACAAATTTTTATTTTCAGTTTTCAATTATTAACTAAATTATAATTATTATCCAAAAATTACCTCCAATTAAATAAAAATTGTTCATCCAAAAATCAAATTTAATTATTCAAAAAAAATCCAAAACAACTCGCAAAATTCAAAATAATTCTATCGGCGGTCACATCCAACCAATCCAAACAATTCAAATTAATATTTGAATGACAATTCAATTTATTTCGCACAATCTCAAAAAAAAAGTCTTATAAAATTTATGAGCTAAAACCTCGCACGATCAACTTGTGCGATTTTTGGCAAAAAACTCTTCTTCTCCCCTCTTGGTTCCCACCTTGCACTTTTTTCAAATTTACCAAAATAAAATACCTTTCACAAAATTTTCTTAAAAGAGTACAGGGTTGGTCCAAATCGTTTTGAACCAAGATAATATCTTTATAATTATTCTTTTATTAACTTTCTTATGTTCATCTCTGTACTTCGGAGGGCACGTAAAGCCGTCGGTCTCCTTGTATAGATGATGGTCATGAACAGGGCCGTATTTAGACTAGATTTTCGGGGGGGGTTTTAAAAAAATAAAAAAATAAATAGCTAATTTATTAAAATTCATAGGATAAAAAATATTCAAAACAAAAAATAAAAAATATTTAAAAAATAAAAAATAACTACAATAAAAAACAAACATAAAATATAAAATTAAAAATAGAAGGAACTCAATAAATAAGTAAATACCTAAATAAAAAAGTTTAAGTCTCAACTTAAACCGTCAGTCATGCTAAAATCGGCAAAATAAATGCAATTTGAAAAAACTTAAAGTACCAACTAAAATCATCTTGCACTATGAAAATTTATCCTAAAACCAGGTCACTGGGGATTGGCATAGTTCTATGACTGGACATAAGAATAAGAGCTAGTCTTGTTAGCCTTTCTTATCCAGTAGAATTTCTTAAATAGCTTTTCCCTTTTTTGAGTGAAAAGAAACTTCTTCCCGGGGTGGCTGTTGTCACTAGCAGGGTACACAGTATTTGTAGAAGCTTATATATTACCGTGTTACGAAAGGAGGATTTGAATGCCTCGGTTCCTCAGTTGTAATTTTTGAATTGATTTGAAACCTTTGAGCTCAGTTGTTCAGTTGTAAGTTAAACCAACAGATTTAGATTAATCAACGAAATATTACGTTGAAAAGCTGTTTTTTAAAAAATATTATTAGTTAATCTAAATTTTTTGGTTTAGCCTGCAACTGAACAACCGAACCTTGGTGATTTTTTTAAATTTAAATTTTGTTATATTAATTTTTGAAATGTAATATTTGCAGAAAGGTGAGTAGAAAGAGATTTTTTTGCCAAGATGACGGAAACGACAAAAGCCTAGATTTTGCTCCGCCGATTTTTTGAGTATAATTTTGTGCAAGTAGTATTTTTGAAATTAAGATTTTATTTTTGAGTATGGTTATTGAAAAATTTTGTTTGAATGCTTTCAAACTTTTGGTCGAAAGTGACCGCAAGAAAGTTTAAATTTTGTGAGAAGATTATTTAATTAAAGTAATTATATTTTTTGAGCAATTTTTTTTTATTTGAGTTCGATATTCAGAGAAAATTTTGATTTTTGTGAACTTTATTTAAAGGGTGAAAATAATTTGTCGAGGGAGCGACAAATTTTGATTACAGATTGACTTTTGGGCGTTATCGCGGATAAAATTTTGTTTGTGCCATTTTAAAAGTTTTGTTTACCACGATATTTTTAATAACTTTAACCTTATTCATATTTTTATTTTAAACTCTCTTGTAAAAAACCGTTGTAAAAAACGAACCCCAAAATATAAAATAATTTATGGGTTTACAATAACCACTCTAATTTATTGCGGAAGTCTTATTTTAAGCTATGCTGCCCATGATGGTTATAAAATTTGTTTGCTTTAAAATTTTTGGTTCAAACAATTTATAGCAATTTAAAATTTTTATCATAATAGTAAGAATTAAGATAAAATACCTGATTTAATTTATTAGAAATATCTCTTTAGTTTTAATTTTTATTTAAACACTTCAAGTTTAATGTTTTTTTTTATAGTTTTAAAGATTTTTTTTTCTCATTTTGTTACGATTTCAGTCGGACTTCTAGTACTTTATTTATTGATAAATAATTTCGGGAGGGGTTGTAACCCCTAAAACCCCCCCCGTAAATACGGCCCTGGTCATGAACTATTAATCAGGGTTCCAGGCACAATATCCAATTTGATTTAAATGATTCTGGGATCTTAATACTGAAACCTTTCTTTCAGAGAAACGTGCTGATTGTTTTGCAGTGGACAGAAAAGGGCGAAGAACAATAGAGAAATTACTCTTATTTGGATTACCCGGCACAAATATTTTTGGTTTTTGTACTCCTCTTGGTGGATAGAGGTATAGCATAAAATTAAATATGCTTTTTTATAACCTGTTATTATTAAGGGTTTTGGAATAATTCACAAATGTAATTAAGGTAGAAAAGAGCAAATGTCTGATAGACTAATGTGTTTTGGTGGCGAGAATCAGGATTACTCGATTCATTTCTTTTTAAAAATTAGACCAGAAGTAGTTTAAATATATGCTGTGGTCTATCATTAATGATGATTAATAGCGCTGTAAGTTCTTAAATTTTTTAAAATTTAATTTTTTTAATTAATTATTAATTTGTTATAATTTTGACCAATGTTGTTGACTAGACAACTTTTCTATAACAACGAAGACAAAAAGCATGAATTTTTTTTTCTTCGAAATATTATCTTTTTGTACATTTTTTTTTTAGTTTTATTGATATAAAATGCAGATGGGAGGGAGTTTAAAATTCAAAAATCTACTTACGTAATTAGTAAACGCTTCTTCAGGCAATAAATTAAAAAAAAATAGAGAGGATCTGTTTAAATATTGTTCAAGTTATAAGAAAAATAGTGGTATCTATCACCCACTTCGCAATAGGAGTACTTTTGATAAAGGATTATTTGGGTATTTTTGGAAGGAATATTTACTAGGGTAGAGGAAGTAGGGATAGAGGATTTAGTACGTTAACTGCCCCCACAGGTTTTTATAGTTAGAAAGACAAAATTAAAATGAAGCTGTTAACCCGAGGATCGACATCAATTTTTTATTTTTCAACAGAGATCTTATCTTTCTAGTTCTATAATTTTCAAATTGGAGCTGCCTCAGGGATGTTTTTAATAAGTGGAGTAGCTCAGCGATTCACTGTCTAACTAGACTAAAACCGCTATTTACGAGTGAAATTTATGCCTAAAAATACTACTTCTTTTTCCAGAACTTCCACTTCTCTTTTTCCTATTTTCTCAAAAAATGTTTATATCATATGAAAACACGTCATGAGCGGTGGTAACCTTATAGAAACCGGCAAACGAATAATTGTATTTAATTTTTGGCCTTTTTTAGCCGAATTTTTGAATAATCCACTAAATTTTATATTTGCAATTAATTTACGCTATGAACTTCCATAATTTCATTAAAATATTTTTAAATTCTTAGGGCACTTTTCATACTGCTCTCAAGAAGTATACACTTTGCTATATTATGTTAAGCTGAATTAAAAAATAAGGTTTATTATTTATTAAAATTTAAAAAAAAAGAGTTGTTTTCTCAGAAAAAAAACGGATTGACTATTTAATAAAGAATGTGAATATTTAGATTTATTAATTTTTATTGCTTTTAAAAATCCCACCTTTTTGCCTTTTTGTTCTATATACAAAATTTCATACTCCCTATTTATTTCATATGTATTTAATAATAATAATAATAATACTTATTTATTAAGAAACTAAATATACAAGTTCTTAATTGGATGGCTTCTAACAAAGTTAGTTTTTCAAGCCACCCGTTTCAGCTCAAAAACAATCAACAAATATTAACAAAAAAATGATGTACAAATTACATTTTTGCATAAATAGCAGCATCCAAATTACGGCGGAAGGACCTTACACTGGTGGAGTCGTCAAAGAGGTTACGATGTCTCTCTACAAATCTGGGCGCCAAACACGCAAAACATCGCTCGAAACCTGCCATGGAATAGGAGGGCACATCGAAATTTCCCAAATTCCGCAGAACACGTGCATGGCAAGCCGAACGGGGCCTAATCATTTGTCGTAGATAACTCGGCTCTCCGCTCTTCAAAATTTTGAAGATCATAACTCCAAATAGTACCGAAAAACGATGTTCTATCTTGAGTATGCCATGTTCCCGATAGAAAGGAGTGACGTGGTCGTATCTACGCAGATCAAAGCAAAAACGCAGACACGAATTCTGCATGAGCTGGAGCCTGCGCCTATATTCCTGCGTGAGAAAACCGTAATATACCGCTGCACAGTATGCTATGTTAGATAAGATCGTAGTACTAACAATTGACCACTTCACATGAGAAGGTAATATGGTTTTAAACTGGTACAGCGATCTAAGCTTGTAATAGCACACCTTAAGCTTACGGTCCACATGTAGACGAAAATTGAGCTCACTGTCCAAGACCAGACTCAGACTTCGAGCACAATCCACAACCCTGACGGTTTCACCACCAATCGCAATCGACTACCCACAAACAGAAGTTCCAACTTCGCAGGGTTTAGAGTCAGACCATTCAATAACGACCAAACACGTATCGATTCGAGATTACGATTCAACATATCTATCGCAGTATCAATGTTCGAAGTCTGACATGACACATGTATTCAAGAATCATCGGCATAAAAATCGAGAGAGCAATCCGGATCAACTACTCTCTCTAAATCGGTCGTGTATAATATAAACAACAGTGGGACAAGAATACTTCCTTGCGGGACACCACGAAAAATAGTCAACGGCCGAGACACCTTTCCCGCCAACTCAACTACCTGGGATCTATCACGCAAATAACCCGCCAACCACCTACAGAGTAACTCGTCACAGCCATAATGGTGTAGTTTGGCTAAAAGACGATTATGTACAACCGAGTCAAAGGCCTTAGAATAGTCAAGAAGCACCAATAAGGTGACTTCAGAACGATCGATTGATGAAACAATATCCGAGGTGAGCCGCAACAAAGAGGTCACAGTACTATGGTGGGGTTTAAAACCAGACTGGGCAGGCGACAAAACATGGTGGAGTGCCAAATGCTCACATAAAGTATTCCTAATAAAAGACTCAGCTATCTTTGCAAAAGGCGATAAAATACTAATAGGACGGAGATGAGAGGGCTCAACGGTCGTTGGAACCTTAGAAAGTGGTCTGACACGTGATGCCTTCCAGATAGATGGCACCTCTCCGGTTCTAAAAGAAAAATTTAAGAAGTTGCAGTTTACCTCGCTGCAAAACGGAAGTACGAGCCTCAACATACGAAGACTGATACCATCAGGACCAAGAGCGTTGGAGCGCAGAGACCCGGCAATATCAATCAACGCCCCAGGTGTGACCTCACAAATAGAGAGTGCTTCCACCCCCGAAAAAGACGAACCATCCAATCCCAAATCAATCCCTGTAGAAACTTCCGGAACAGAGCTGAGAAAGTATGCGTTAATGAAATCAGGATCCTCACACAACCGTGCAGGTATCTGACTAGATGGACGAGAATGAACGCCCCAAGAAGACAAACACCGCCAAAGCTTTTTCGGATCTGAGCGATGAAGCACAAGCTGGCGGTTTATATAACTCGCCTTCTCCCTCCTGACAGCACCCGATAGATAACTTTTGAGATCACGATAACATTCGAAATCAACACTTGAACGTGTGCGCCTATACTTGTTGTAGGCCTGCCTCTTCAACTTGGCCATCTCTCTGATTGTCCACGTAATCCACGGCTTACTCCTTTCTCTGCAAACTACTGTACGAATAGGAGCATGTACATTGAAAAGCGACAGAATGAGATCATTCAAGAACTCGACCTTAGAATCACATAGGGGTAACTCATCAACGATACCCCACGGTAAACCTGCCGCATCAGCTGAAAAATTAACCTGATCAAATTCACGAAAATTACGATAGGTGATCTTACGCGGTTCATGTGGCAACGCAGCCAAATTCAAGCAACAATGCACCAAGTAGTGATCAGTAGAGCCAAAAGATCGATAACGTCTCTGTGACGAGGGATCCGATGCTTGTCAATGCAGATGACATCCAATAAAGTGCTCGATGTTGAGGTAACACGAGTGGGATCCGTTATGATCTGATGAAGATCAAAAACATCAAGGATCCTCTGCAAGCGCGTCAGAGAAGGCGATGGAACAAGGTAATTAATGATTATATCACCCATAACAATCAACTCACAGCACTCACCGCCAAGTAAAGAAAGAAATTCCTCCAACTCATCCAAACAACAAAGAGCAATAGTAGGCGCCCTGTAAACTACTCCGATTCGGAATACGATACCATGAACTCTAATGCGAATCCACAGTTGCTCCAAGCCACTAGCAAAGCGATGCCCCTCATGCAAAATTTCACGTTTGTTGATTTTTTGTCTGCAAGTTTGTGAGATCGCGTGTGTTTATAAATGTTTGAAAGATCAGCCTATAGGGCTCTATAGCCCTACGGGCTATCCCCGGGGCGCAAGGCTTTTGGGGGCTGCAATTTTTATTTTGATCTTCTTTAGCTCTAAAAAGGATAACAAATTATTTACGATCTTCTTTGAGACAAAGCAAATTAAATTAAATACGAGTGATATGATATTAATCAATTTGTTAAAGAAAAAGCTAGGAAAATAAATATATAAATCAGGCCCGTATCTAAGGGGGGCACCTAGGGGCACGTGCCCCCCCCCCCCCCCCCGAAATGTTCAAAAGAAAAATTTCTTTAAAAGTAAAAAATTTGAATTTTGATAATAAAATAGATCTATTTTAAAAAGGAGGTATACCCATCGATTCTTGAAGAAGAATTCGATTTCTGCTAACAAAAATGGTTAAATGTGAACGATTTGTCAAAGAATTCATTATATACATGGGCAAAATGTTCTGAAGAATTTTTTTTCAATGTGAGAACCCTATTAAAAATATTTGCAATATTACCAGTGACTACAGCAACTGCCGAGAGAAGTTTTTCTAGTTTAAAACGAATAAAAACTCATTTAAGAAGGAAAAAGGTTCTGAGATACAAAATAGTAATACAATACAAAAAAATAATAGATAAAAAATAGAGATACAAAAAGATAGTACATAAGTTTATCTTGGTTTTTAACGAAGGATTTTTTTTTTAATTACAACTTATTTTTTAATTTAACCAAAACAGAAATTTTGATTGCACTTTTACCAAATATTCAAAAATAAATAATTTTATAAATTATTAATACAAAATAATACAAAAATGAATAAAAAAATATGTTAATTCTTTCATTCAAAACCTAGATAAACTACTTATCTACTAAGGAAATCTTTTGGTTTTTTAATTTCAGATGAAGCAATCATGAAGTTATCCTGACCACAAGGAACCTTTTTTTTTAGGTGACTCGGTTTTCATCACTACTACTGGCTTATTTTTCAATATTTTTTTATAAAAATTTAGCAGAATGTTCTATGAATAATGCTTAATAATGTAAATAATTTAAAGAATATTAATAAATAAGGTATTCTCTGAAAAAATAAATCACAAAAATATGCTGATTTTTGTATCTCGGACACTTTTTTCCCCTTAAGAAATTCTACTGGTGATGAAAAGCTAAAATTTTTAATAAATATTGAAAAAATTTATATGTAATAATAAAAATTTTCGGAAGGGGAACCCCCGAAAATTTTATTTTTTACAAGTGCCCCCTCCGAAATGAAATCCTGGCTACGGGCCTGATATAAATTACTTTTGTTTTTTCTGTACTCTAAGATTTGTTTCTGTTTATACAGGGTGTCCCCGGATACACTTTACATAACTTAGGTGCTGATAGAGGACACTTTTCTAAGAAACATTTTTAACAAAATTCTTTTTCTAAATTCAAGCCTTCGAGAGTTAGGCCTTCTTTAAAGTTTTTTTTTTTAAATTTCCACCTTCATGTGGCCATAACCCAGAAAATATTGATTTTTGGTTAAAAATGGATTAGTACTTTTTTAAAGAGCGTAAAATAATCAACAAACTAGATTTAAAATTTTTATTGTCTAAAATTAAGTAAAACAGTAAGTAAGTAAAAAAATATTCAAAAATTCGAAATTTTTTTTTTTTTATAAAATGTGTATTTTAAAAGAAACATTTTATATTACAAATATTTATGCGCCCCATTTCGGATAGGAAATTTAACGGCTACAACTTCTGTCTAGTAAAATTTTTTTGAAAAACCAATCCCTTTCACAGAAAATCAGAAAATAGTAAACAAGGTATAGTTACATAACAGAAAATTAAATTAAATTAATTTTATTGAAAAAATAATTTCACTAATTAATACATCTTTTAAAACAATCACGATTGTGTATTGAAAATGAGGGTAGTCATTTTCAAGATTTACTTAAATAATGTAATAGCTTAACCTTAATTAATAAAATAATTTTTCAATAAAAATAAAACTTTGTGAATTTAATTTTTTGGTTTGTAGCTGCCTTATTTATTATTTTCTGATTTTCTGTGAAATGGATTAGTTTTTCAAAAATTTTTACTAGCTAAAAGTTGTAGTCCGTTAAATTTCCTATCTGGAATGGGGCGTCAGAATTTTTGTGAAATGTTTCGTTTAAAAGATACAGGGTTTTGAGAAAAACCAAAATAAAAAAAGCTCAAATTTTTCAAAAATTTTTATACTTACTTTTATTCATAACTCGAAAGCCGTTGATTTTAGACTAAAAATGGTTGAATCTAGTTTGTAGATTACTTCACGTTCTTTAAAAAAGAACTAATGAATTTTTACTAAAAAATTAATATTTTCGGTCAATAGCCACGTGAAAGTGAAAATTAAAAAAATGCTTTAAAGAGGCCTAACTCTTGAAGGCTTAAATTTAGAAAAAAAATTTTGTTAAAAATGTTTCTTAGAAAAGTGTCCTTTAAAGTGTAACTGGAGAGACCCTGTATATATTTTTTGTTTTTGTATGAATTTTATGTTTTCGTTTAGGGTAATAGTAATAAATTGATTTTTTCTATTTTGTATTGTGGGTTTTCTTTTGAAGAAGGGCGAACTAATTTTAGTAGCCCAGGGGCGTCGTATATCTTAAGTGGCCCTGTTTATATTGTCGTGTTATAAAATGAATTTTGGCCGCTCCAGTTATTAAGTGTTTTATTTGGATAATTTTGAATTTGAATTTGGTTTTGTAAATGTAATGTTGACAAAAGACAGAGAAGATGGGGGGCTTTTTTGCCAAAGATAGCTGCCGGAGCAGTTGAGTTAATTTTTGAGATTTTGAATTTTTTTTGAATAGTGTGATTCGAATTTTGATTGACAGTATTTTGGTCGAAAGTGGTCGCAGCCGAGATTTTTCAATTTTGAGAATTTTTGGATTTTTTTTTGGTATGATTAAATTTAATTTTTTTGGATAAGTGATTTTTGTTTGATTGTAGGTAATTTTAATTTTGGATTTGATAGTAATTTCATTGGAATATTTGCATTTATGAAATTACATTTAAAAGAGCGACGTGTGAATTAGAAGATATCACATTTGGTCGATAATTTAAAATTATAAGTTCGATCATTGACCAAGTATAAAAATGTTTACAGTTTTAAAATAATTTCGATTGCAAGTAATTTAAAATTGAATTATTAACATAATATTATTTTAAAAATAATTTTTATAAGTATATATAAATATATTATTTTATTAATATTAAAATAATAATTAACATTAATTTTTTTTAACAAACACAGAACCTACCCACCCCTATGAGAAGAGTTTTTTTTGCACCCGCATACCAGAGCTAGTCGAGGTAAATTTAAAATGTAGTAAAGGGTTTTTATCAGTTGTCTTTACAAAAAAATAAAAATACTACAATTACAATATATTATTATGTACAAAGTAATGCATAATTGCGGCTCTATATCACCAATTACACATTGCATGTTGATTTTCAAAGTTGCAATGAATTGTGGATTATTTACATAGACTAAATTTTTCATTTAGCTCCACAAGAAATATTCGGTATTAGATCACACGATCGAAATTATTCGGTTAAGAAATTTTGTTTTCAATAAATTAATTGTTTCAGTGAATGTGTGGCATGTGACGCCATCTCACTGAAACCACAAATCAATCACATCCATATCATCAATAATAGGTAAAAAAAATTATCATTATGTCCTTATAAAGATTACACAAGGGCGGATAGAATGAAAAACGAAGACATCATAAATGAAATAAAAATAAACAAACTCCAGAGGAAACTCGTAGAAAACAAGAAGAAATGGAGTGAACACCTCGAAAGAATGACCGAAGAAAGACTGCCATAGCAGCAAAAAATATATAAGCTATTGGTAAAAAAATGTAGGAAGACTAACAAAAAGATGGGTACCGGAACAGGCAACAAAAAGAAGAAGAAGTGCCGATAACGCAATCCGTCGTCAGTATTAGCTTAATCTGAAAAGATGATTTTTTCAGTAGCAATATTGCTAGCTGGACGACCCGGACGAACACGCATTTTGAAATTTAACCACCAAATTTTTAGTTGCGGTGTCAGAAGGACGATTATAATAACCGAAAATATCTAAAATTTTGGTTCCACTATTTTCGTAATGGTTTTTGATTACTTTTGTGCGATTTTTGTTTGAAATTAAAGACATTGTAATAATTGATAGACCTACTACTTGATACGTAAAAAAAAATAAATGGCAAAAATGTCACTAGATCAAAAATTATCTAAAGTCCTTGTTGAAAAGCCTTACAAAGCGAATACATAATAAATATGATTTAGTTGTAATCACCTAACTGTACATAACATGTGCATTTTTAGTTAATTGCCAGGTGCATTAATGTAATTAATTATTTACATTTTAGCAAATTTTGACATAGGTAGGTTTAGCGTAATTTGTGGAGAAACATCAGTTACACGTGTGTGGGTTTTATAAAAAAATGTGTAAATGATATACGTACTTACTCATTTCTTACAACGTAATAACTAATAAGGTTGCTTAATATAATTTACGATCGTTCACTTGCATAAAGTTTTGCAAAATATGTAAGAAAATAACTGGTGCAGTTGATTAATAGAGCATTTATAATCTTATTAAGGATAAACGAGGAAAGAAAAAATTTAGATAAAGTATGGATGGGTGCTGGGTTGAATAATAGATGAGGCCACAAAGATAGCTACTACTGTAACAAAATTGTATGGTACAGGTAATGATTCATGATTAAAGAGTTATACTGTAAAGTTACCTATATAATTTACCAACCGCTTTACTTACAAAGGACAGAATAAAACGATGGTAGTAATTAACAACAAAAGTTACCCCGAGGAAGTAACACCGACAACTTGTTGCAAAATGTTGCTATAAAAACCCTCTTTCTGTGACACAATCCAGTTTGACCATCCCATTTCCCTATTTTGATTAAAATGACTTTCGGATTTTGCAAGTTTTCATTCAGCATTGATAAAAATGTCAAGTGCAGCTCAATAGCTGTCTTTTCGAAGTAGAAATATTAATTTTATTCTTTAAAACATGGACGTTGCTGTAATTTCTTTTTTAAGAATATAATGTTATTCTTTGTTTCTGAATAATTCGGTTTTTCATATTATACAGGGTGTCTTTAAAAAGTACCTCTAACGCATTCGAATACTGAAAGGACAACATTAGATTGATCCAAAAGTGCACTCTTCGGAGTTTTTTTTATATTGGCAGACCCGTTGGATATACAACCTTCAAGTTTGGAACAGGTGTATCCCGCCAAGTTTAGAAAAATATATTATACTAACAACATTTTAATATTGCGCCTGAGATGCACTGAAATTGAGCTATGAGCTATGTTACGAGAACAACCTGAAAAGTTGTCGGCCTACTAACAATGATAACATTTTTTTTTTCTATTTCACTTTAACGTAAAATATGTTTTATTTTTCAATATAATCTCCTGAAAGTTCAATACATTTTTATTCCAACGTTTTTTCCAATAATTCAATACCAACATAAAAGTAAGATTCCGGAAGGTCCCTGAATGGAAGGATTCCAGTCAGGAATTTTTTTGGGTTTAGTAACAGATAATAGACAGAAGGAGCCAAATCTGATAAATACTTTGGATGTTTAAGCAATTCGTACTTTAATTCTTTAAATTTTGCCATGGTCAAAAACTTTAAAAACCATTTTTTTTAAGCAGGTATTTTCTTAGAAATTTTTGCATCCAACTGATCCCCAAAAGGTTACAATATTATATCGATGAACAAAACATTTTTGAAATCCCAAAATATTACCTTTCCTGCTGATGGAATCTTCTTTGCCTTCTTTGGTGCACTTCCACGGGCTATGGATCTATTGTTTCGACTCTGGTTATCTTATCAATAAAATTTTTAATAATAACAAAAAATTGTTACAAAAACCACTTTGTGACACCGAAAATTTATAACTAAATTAGTATTTACTATAATTAATTAACGGATTACAGACACCCTAGTGAAATTATAATGCTCACATTTATTTAAACTTTCATACCCGAATGTGGAGGGGGCAGTGTTCTTTTTCTAACGTAAATTTTCTATTACAAAAATGTAATAAATAGTCAAAAAAGATCAAAAGGGATGAAGTTATACAGTTAATGATTTAAAATCTAAAACTGCATCGCAAACTGAAAATTGAGTTTTTTTGGGCAAAAATCGATAAAAATTGGGGTTTTATGAAGGGATAAATTTTGGAAACTAGGTGGACTAGAAGAATAATTTTTATATATTTTCACGTAGAATTTAATCGGCTTTGAAACGACCAATGTTGGGTATAGGATTATAGGAAATGGCCAATTTAAAATTTTCTGATCTTTTGGCAAATTTGCCCCTGTTTCGGAGTGAATCTGTTGTAGAAAACTTAAGACATTTTTTCTGATACTAATGTGAAAGGTCTAAGCAAAATAAATTTTATTTTATAATTATTTCCATGTATTTATATCCAAAAGTGCATCGTTTTGGTGATACAGCCTTTTGAAGTTGAAGTTTTTAAAATTTATGTTTTTAATATTATCAGAACAATATATTAACAGAAAACAATAAAAGATTGAGTGAATATCTCGAAAGAATGACCGAAAAAAGACTGTCACTAATAGCAAAAAGATATAGGCCACCGGGAAAAAGAAATGTGGGAAGACCGAGGAAAAGATGGATACCAGAACAGGCAACAATGCTTACTCCATAAAGCGTAGAAGAAGAAGAATATTAGCAGAACCATTTAAGATAGAACTTTCAAATTTAGAATATGTTTGTCATCCCCTCATGGAAAGCTACAATCTTACTAAGGTTGGGGGAAAACAATACTCACTGGAAATACTGCAATCACAACAATATTTTTCTAAATTCTGGTCTAAATTCTTAAATTGAGTACACGGGAAATAAAGAATTGAAAAAAGTTAAATAAGTTGACAATTTTTTCCAGGTTTTATTTTATTTCTAATTTACAATATTTTCATTTGTGGTCTTTTTTATTTCCATTTGAACTTTCTATTTGTGAGCTTTTTTTGCTAAATTTTTACGTTTGGTGTCCGCCTCTCTCTCTCAGATTCGTTCATCCTACGTAAAGACAGAGGTATCATGAGGTATCACGAGGTGCTCCATGCTTCTTGGTTATGTGCTGCGTCAGTCGCTATTTGTAAAGCTGTCCAGTTAGGGCTTTGATCTGGTCTATCCATCTAGCTGGGGATCTTCCTCTCGGACGTTTTCCTTCAATCTTGCCCTGGATCTGCAGTTTTACCATTGCTTCTGATCTTCTGGCAATGTGTTCGAAATATCGTAAGAATAACTGGCTGATCATCGTTGATAACCACGTCTTAACCTTTAGCTCTCTTAAGATGGACACATTTGTGCAGTGGGCCGTTCAAGGTATTCTAATAAAAATATACCGGTATGTCCACATCTCAAACGCCTCGACTCGTCTTCTATTGTTTGCCTTCGTTGTCCACTTTTAGGCTGCATATAATATGGTTATCGGAAATATTAGTGCCTCCAGGAGCATCATCTTTGTTATTCTGGTAACGTTGGTGTCTCTCCATATATTGACGAGTTTAGTAGTTGCCGTTCTTCAGCCAGTCGCTTCCTTATTTCTGGAGTACTTCCTTTAGCCTTGAAGATCAAGAAGCCTAGGTATCTAAATTTATGCACCACCTTAAAGCCCATGTCTGTGCGTGGATTTCGGGTGAGTTATTATTGGCACGGTCTGCTATCATGATTTTTGTTTTGTGATTATTAATATGTAGATCATAATGCCTACTTATCTCGATTTGTCTGTGTTTAGTTCCAGTAGTGCCATATTATTATCTTTTCTATCATTTAGTTTTAGGTGATTTTAGCTGATTACCTTAATTAGGTAACTTTCTCTTCATAAATATAAGTTCTCTATCCATCTAAACATTACTTCTCATTTTATGATTTATTAGAATCTTCATTCAATACTACTATATTGTCTTTCCAACTTTTCTAATAATCAATATTCCAGATTAAAATTGTTTTACAATTTTCTTTATTCGCTTTTCTGCACTGCTTTTCACCCGCTTTTGCTGTTTTGATCTAGATTTTTTACTTTCTCGATTTCTGATATTTGTCTTGTCTTACCTACAGGGCACCTTAACCAGAGAGCTATTTGGGCTATACCCCGGGGCGCAAGGCTTTTGGGGGCGCCAATTTTTATTTTGATATTTTTTAGTCTTAAAAAGAATAAAAAGTTATTTACGATCTTCTTTGAGACAGAGCAAACTAAATTATATGAGTATTTTATACCGGGTGTCCCGTGACCGTGGAGAATCTTTCAGATGGTGATGATTTTTACAAAATTTATTTTTTTTACCTACACCTTGTTTATTATTTTCATAGTTTCTATGAAAACAATTGGTTTTCAAAAAAAATTTATTTGACCAAAGTTGTAGCCCGTTAAATTTTCTATCCGATGTGGGCTCTTAGTTTTTTTCTAAAACGTTTCGTTTTTAACATTTTTTTCTTTAATTTAATTTATAACTCAAAATCCGTTGATTCTAGACGATAAGGGGTCATAACCTAATTTGTAGATAAGCAAATGATCTTTAAAAATGTTCTAATCCATTAAGCCTAAAAAATTAATAATATCGGAGCTATGGCCGTTTTAAAGCAGTAATTCAAAAAATTGTTTAAAGAGAGGTACCCCCAAAGGTTTGGACTTGGACAAAAAATTTTATTTGAAAATTTATCTTAGTAAAGTGTCGTTTATGACTACCTCAAAGATTCTCTATGGTCAGGAGGACACCCTGTATATAGAGAATGACTTATTTAACAACTTTTGTTTTTTGTTTACTCGAAAGTTTGTTTCTGTTTGTATAACTTTTTAATTTTGTATGAATTTCATGTTTTGTTTAGTGTAATAGTAATAAATTGACTTTTACTATTTTGTATTTGTGTGTTTTCTTATGAAGAGGAGCGCATTAATTTTAGCAGCCATGGGGCGTCGAATATCTTAGGACGGCCCTGCTTACCTAGAAATCTGTTAGTTTTTTTATTACTTTGGAAAATTTCGTAGTTTAACTTCTTTCTCTCTAGCGCAGCGGTTCCCAATTAGTTTTGGCCGCGGAACCCTTGGGCGATGTAAAAAATTTGGCGGAATCCCAAGCCGATTTGTTTACTGCATACAAGGTTGTGTACGCACACTAACCTCCCCCCCCCCTTCGTGACCAAGTAAATACAAATATCAAATTATTTATTATAGAATTATAAATTATTACAATTATTATTAGTGAGAAGTATGACATTTTGTTTTCTCTTAATAAATTCTTTTAATATTTGGTTTGATTTCTGAAAGCTGGATTCTCATATCAGGAACTGCGTCAAGTCGCTTTCGATACTTTGTTTTTGTTCCTGAATATAATGAGAATCCAGTCTCACACTTGTATGTGCTCGCAAATGGTAGCAAAATACGGTTTGCACTTTTGGACAACTCCGGATATTCCTCGCGTATTTCATTCCAAAACACGCCAAACGGAACCTCTTTAAATTTACTTTCCAATTGAAAATCGCACCTAATTTTAATTGGATTTTTGAAATCTACAGCAGAAAATTCGACTGGACGTTAGCATTCCATGAATGGACTGCCATCAGATGGAATAGAAAAAGTTAAAAATATATTTTAAGCGGCAAAATTTATTTTTACGCCATTTTTAAATTCTTTTTGGTGGAACCGCTGCTCTAGCGTTTTTGTTTGTTATTAAACCGTCGCTCCCTCCTTTCGATATTTACGTATTTATTTATTTTATTTTTATTCGTAATCAAACACTAGCGATAAATAAAAATTTGTAGGAGCGGCCCTAAAGGGGGGGGGGGCTACTCCCCTAATATTGTGGGTAATTGGCAGAATCTGCGAATAGTTAGCAAAGTTTGCCAATATGGCATACTTACGCAGTAGGAAAAATGAAGAAATCGTTGGAATTCCTTTTAAAAACATGGTGGAACTCGGATGACCACAGTTACCTTACAAGTACTTAATGACTGGGCTATAACTAACTCACAAAATGCACTTTTTTAACGACAAATAGACGTAATTTATAAAATTTTTGGAAAAAATATTATTACAGAGAAAATATGGTAAGGAAGTTGCAGGTTGGCTGGGATTTGCAAATCAAACGCTATCTCAGTTTGTCGACGTTTCGGACGCCTTTATGGGTCCATTCTCAAGACTAAGAAAAAAGAACAACAATATAAAACCGACAAAGTTCAAAAATAACGCTTTCAACACAGAAAACACCCAAAAAACTCACCGAACATTAATGCCGCCAACCTGCAACTTCCTTACCATACTTTATTATTTGGGTGAAAATTGCTCTCTTACTTACAGAGAAAACTTTAACTTTTATAAAAGGCTAAAAAACACTTTAAAAAATCATATCTTGGTTAAATTTATACCAACTTGGATGAATTTATTCAATAGTTATTCAAAAAGATGGATGGATGGAGTGTTCGCTCATCTAAATAAAAAAGTGTGTATAATGTAAATTGAAATTCAAAATCGAACAATCAAAGTGGCGCTAACTAGATTATTGTGCATCGGTGCTCCATTGTATTGGTGTAGTAAAAAGAAGAATTTTCTACTACTTGTTGAATCTATGATTCTACGAAGAATTTGTTTTCAAATAGTAGGTACAAATATATCGGTCTGTCATCATTGGTAAAATTTATGTCAGCTTTATGTGATGTTTATTCATATTTCACCTCCGTGAAGTTGGCCTCCCATCTGAAACATTTTGATATAAAAAAATATGGAATCGTTAGGTCATCGTTAGGTCTCGAAAGGTCACCCGATTTTATCGTTAGGTCACTATTAGTTTTATCAAAAAAAATTATTCAAGTTTTGAAAAATTTCCTTGGTAAGTTAGCCTCCCCATTAAACGATTTCGACGAAATAAAAGTGGAAACCGGTAGGAAATGCACTGCTAAGGTTTGGTCACGTATATTTATCGTTAGGTCACCTTTCACTTCTTTGCAATTAATTAATTTCAATTTTATGTCCCTATTGCGCATGCGCTAAACAAAAATATAGTTGTGATGAAATTTTTCTTACAAAAGTAAGAAAAGTATAACATTTTGATATAAAAAAATATGGAATCGTTAGGTTGTCGTTAGGTCTCGAAAGGTCATTTGGTTTTATCGTTAGGTCACTTTTAGTTTTATCCAAAAAAATTATTCAAGTTTTGAAAAATTTTCTTGGTAAGTTAGCCTCCCCATTAAACGATTTCGATGAAATAAAAGTGGAAACAGGTAGGAAATGCACTGCTAAGGTTTGGTCACGTATATTTATCGTTAGGTCACCTTTCACTTCTTTGCAATTAATTAATTTCAATTTTATGTCCCTATTGCGCATGCGCTAAACAAAAATATTAGTGTGTGCAAAATTACATCTTGGGAGGCGTTCTTGTCAACTCTTGACTTGGGGTGCGTTCTCGCCAACACTTTTGTACATAATGTTCGCTCTAAATGGTTAGAAAAGTTTCGTAAGCGCGAAACTCGAAAGCAGTTATAGAGCGTAATCAAAACGTTTACAGTGCGAAGATCTTCTATTTAAGTAGCGTCCATTATTGATGTACTTGACGGTGATCCACAATTGCAATATTATATATATCTGATACACTAATGTACTAGGTGTTGAAACAAAACACTTAATCCATACAGCAGCTGCACTGTACCACATATCTACAGTGTATACTTAATATGGCATCAAATCACAACGACGTGTTTGCACTTCATTAGGAAATAATGATTTTAGTGTTGTAACTCGTTTTTTTTAACATTAACATTATTTTTAATAATGTTTTCAATAAATTTGCTTTTATTTGAAGCAAATAATTATTTATTGCTAAATTTGAAGAAGTTCCTTCAGTAGGTTTATAGAAAATATCAAAAGGGTGCATATTATTATCTTTAATTATTATGAGATCGAGGCAATTGATTCTATGTTAACTTCTATTTCTTTTGTAAATTTAATACAAAATATGGGTTTTCTCATAATCCTTTTGAAGATAAAATTATTATGTTAAGATGTCCTGGTCCCGGCTTATGCAATTTAAAAACCCATAAAGCCCAGAAGCTTATGAATTCCTACAACTAATTCCTAATTAAAAAATATTTTTTAATTACAATTTCCTGACTAGTTACCGAGTTGGTTTTAGTATTATTATTTTCTAATAATTCCCGAACAGGATGTCCCGGTTTATGCAATTTAAAAAGACCATAAAACCCAAGAGCTTATGAATTCCTACAACTAATTCTTAATTTAAAAATATTTTTTAATTACAATTTCTTGAGTAGTTACCGAGTTGGTTTTATTTTTATTATTTTATAATTTTTCAAACATGCACATTTACCATATGTGCAGATGTTTTCAAGAACGCACGAAAATTTAAATTAGAATGTGCTTTACGTTATATACGAATTAAATCTCAATGCAAAAGCAAACTTTGTAAGGATCCATTTTTTGGATATGTTGATACCCTGCCAAATGAGAATGGATGTTTCTTGAAAATAAAAACTCGAGATACATTTTACGAAAAACACGATGAACGATGAACTTATTGGCTATATGGAGGTACCACGTGTTACCGTTTATCTCCTTCAACTCATGTGGGCAGCGGGCGTTGGAGTTTATTGAGGTTTCTTTCCTCTTTTTAAAGCGCTAGGCTTGATCTGGCTGGGTTATTGGTCCCTTGGGATATTTTCCTTGATTTTTCGATGTCCTAGCTGTTGCGGGGAGCTCCTGGGGCGTGGTTTGGGGTCAGAGGCGGCGGTGAGGAGTGCGTGTTTTTGGTCCGTGGTGTGAACTTGTCTCTTGGTTTGTGCGATCCGTGAGTGTGGGTCTCTAGTGTTTGACGAACTTGGTCCCTTGGTGTCGATGGGCCGGGGCGGCGAAAAACACGATGATGTTAGAAGACCTTTAAAAGGATTACCACGGTAACAAGTAGCGAGAGAAGTTCTAAATGAAGGATGTAATAATTGGTTAAAGCGGCAGGCCGCTAAATATGCTTCAGAAGGATCTCGATTGCCTCCAAACCTTCCTACTCTAGATGTTTTGCGTCAATGCAAAAAAGAAGCATTCGAATTAAAAGTTAGATATTGAGATTATGTCAAACTTGCAAAGCGTAATTTCAGCTAATAAAATAGTTTGTGTTGAAAGCAAAATGCGCGAAATCACTAAAATATAACAGCTGCATGATTTTAAACAAAAAATTCCTTAAATATTCAAATCCACCGTAAAATTCTACAGAATAGAAGATCCTCACACTTTAAACGCATTGTTTGATATATATATATATATATTATTTTTCTGTGCTTTATAGCTGCTTTCGAGTTCCGCGCTTACGAAACTTTTCTAACCATTTAGAGCGAACGTTATGTACAAAAGTGTTGGCGAGAACGCACCCCAAGTCAAGAGTTGACAAGAACGCGTCCCAAGATGTAATTTTGCACACACTAACATTTTTGTTTAGCGCAAGCGCAATAGAAATATAAAATTGAAATTAATTAATTGCAAAGAAATGAAAGGTGACCTAACGATAAATATACGTGACCAAACCTTAGCAGTGCATTTCCTACCTGTTTCCACTTTTATTTCATCGAAATCGTTTAATGGGGAGGCTAACTTACCAAGAAAATTTTTCAAAACTTGAATAATTTTTTTTGATAAAACTAAAAGTGACCTAACGATAAAACCAAATGACCTTTCCAGACCTAACGACAACCTAACGATTCTATATTTTTTTATATCAAAATGTTATACTTTTCTTACTTTTGTAAGAAAAATTTCATCACAACTATATTTTTGTTTAGCGCATGCGCAATAGGTACATGATATTGAAATTAATTAATTGCAAAGAAATGAAAGGTGACCTAACGATAAATATACGTGACCAAACCTTAGCAGTACATTTCCTACCGGTTTCCACTTTTATTTCGTCGAAATCGTTTAATGGGGAGGCTAACTTACCAAGGAAATTTTTCAAAACTTGAATAATTTTTTTTGATAAAACTAATAGTGACCTAACGATAAAATCGGGTGACCTTTCGAGACCTAACGATGACCTAACGATTCCATATTTTTTTATATCAAAATGTTTCAGATGGGAGGCCAACTTCACGGAGGTTCATATTTCGTCCGATATTTTTAACTTATTGTTAGTGGAATTGTATGCGCAAATTTTCAATTACGAAACGAGAATCGCATAAATTGTTTATAATGGCATACCTAACGCCAACATAATATTTTAACAATGCAACTTAGAAAATTTATTTGCAAATTAGAAAACACTTTTGATATTAATGTTATGTACTTGTCAGACTAAATAAATAAATAGCCCATTGAATAGTTATAAATAGACAGGTGATATAATTAAATCTGATAAATTCAAGGTAAGAAGATATGAAAACTATTCACCGATAAAGGTTTTAACATGTTCAGGCTAATCTGGATTCATGAGATAATATTTAAATATTTTTCTAGACGAGGAAATATGCAGGAAATCATAATATTATATGCAAACCAAATTTATATCATTTTATCACGCCACCAAGAAGTGGGGCTCCTCGATCCTCGTCATCTCAGACAAGGATAATATCACTTCTGGCATTCCGATTGTTGCTTTTGCAAATGCATGCCGAAATTCCAATAACTAGTGCTTTTTTTGATTATCAAATGCCCACTTGGAACTAAATTATTGGCCGAATGATAGTTTTACAACTACTAAACAAGTTTTAAAATAATGAAATTGACAATTAGCCAAAAGAACCCGGAAATTATTTTTTAGAACAAGTTACCATCTTATTTTATTTCTATTTAAACTGCGCGTAATTTTTTCATTCATAACGTTTTTCGGGAACACAAAGCTTCGTCCAGTGTTTGAGGAATTTTAAATCTGATTGTGACAATTGTAAAATAATCGGCTTGATTTATTAACACCGCTCGGTTCATACAAAGTAAGTTCATTCGAACATTTTTGTGAGCGATTTGTTTTAAATTTTAACACTAGGCGCCAAATTGCAAGTGACGTAAATATGATACCATTTTGGCTACTCTTAAAATGTTAATTAATCTCTCGTTTATTTTATTTTTATGTCACTACAGTAATACGAACATAAATTTTTCGGCACATTTTTAATTTATATAAAAATACTTGCCATGTTTTGGCAATAGGCCACAATTATATGGGTTAAGCATGGTGCGCCATTTTGGCGGGCGCCTTATACAAGAAGTGATTTGTTTATTATTTATATTTAAACCGACAGCTATTAATTAACACCCCGTTTTAATTGATTTTCTTGCTCTACGAATGCATTTATTTAATTGGTCCATTTTGCAGATGCTTTTCCAAATTAATAAGGATTTCGCTTTCCGTTTAAATTTGTTAGCCAGAAAACTGCTTTCCAAGTTATGCTGTAAGATGACATTACAACAATTTTTACTTCCAAATACTATTTTCAGAAGTTCATGATGAAATTTATAGATTGACTGACACCGGCAAATGTAAGCGTAAAGACCTCGACAATATCGGCAACAAACTAATTTTTATTAATTTTATTTTTTATTTTCGCATGATTTATTATGAATAACAAATTTTTTCTATTATTATCTTTACTATTTTATAATTTTGCAGGAATTCTGAAAAATACCACAGCAGCTAATATAACTTTGTTTCCATTTCATTTCTTTTTTTAGCCGCATACTCAGAAAACTGAAATTGGCAATATTTATAAAAACACGTGGATTCCAAACCATGGCACAAATAAGTTAATGGTAGCCTATTCTGTATGTGGTTCCGATATCCCAATATCGATAGCGCACGAGCCTACCACAGAACAACATCCAACATCTACCAGCGACTTTCACTTCCAAAGATAGGTGTGAAAAAATATAATTTTAATTTAGTACAGCAAGCAGTGCCGTATTTACGGGGAGGGGGGGGGGGGTTAGGGGTTACAACCCCCCTCCCCCGAAATTATTTATCAGTCCGACTGCAATCGTAAAAAAAATCAGAAAAAACAAAAACAATCTTTACAACTAATAACAAAAACATTAAACTTGAAATGTTAAAATAAAAATTAAAACTAAAGAGATATTTCTAATAAATTAAATCTCAAATTAATATTCGGCGATTGGCGACACTGGATCGAATACGCCTACTACTAAATTGCAAAAATATAAAAACTGACGATGAAGAATATAAAAAGGCCGGTACTTTTACAGTACCGTGTAAAAGATTTCTTGAAAATTTTTTTCCTTTAAAAGGAAAATAAATTTTATGACCATCATCGGCAGCTTAGCTTAAAATAATATTTCCGCAATAAATTAGAGTGAGCATTGTTAACCCGTAAATTGTTTGTAAATAAATTGAAAATATGTACATTTGCTTAAGATTTGTGAAATTTTCTTTTAGTTTAATTTAGTTCTTCGTTTTGACAACATTATTTTACCATCGCCATCGGTAAAATAAGAATTTAGTTTGTAATTTTTATTCAAATTTTAAAATTAAAAAATTGTATTTAAATTGTATGTTTTTTACAAGAAAGTTTAAAATTAAAATATGAATAAGTTTAAACGTAAGTTTAAAATATCGTAGTAAACTAAACTTTTAAAATGACACCAACAAAATTTTATTCGTGATAACGCGGGGATTCAAGAAATCAACCTGTAGTCAAAATTTGTCGTTCTCTCAACAAATTATTTTCAACCATTAAATAAAGTTCAGAAAAATCAAAATTTTCTCTAATATCGAACTCAAATAAAGAAAAATCGCCCAAAAGAAAAATCACTTTAATTAAATAACAACAATCTCACAAAATTTCAACTTTTTTGCGGTCACTTTCGACCAAAATACTTTCAAACAAAATTTTCCAATAACAATACTTAAAAATAAAATCTTATTGCAAAAATACTTGCATAAAATTATACTCAAAAAATCATCAGAGCAAAATCTAGACCTCCGTCGTCTTGGCAAAAAAATCTCCCTCTGCTGATTTTTCCTTTGTATATTAATAAATTAGCTATTTATTTTTTAATATTTTTAAAACTCCCCCTGAAAATCTATTCTAGATACGGCCCTAACAGCAAGCCCTCTTATTACACGGTATTATTGTAATGCGGTTTCTGTATAACGCGGTTGATTTGGAGTGTTTTACCTTAGGTAGAACAGCCGATCAGAATAGTTGTGTTTTTAATACTCCAGACAAAACGCTTTGTAAATAATTGTATAATCCTAATCCTAGCCTTTTCGGTTCTGTGATTGCTTCCAGACATTTCACCAGTGCAAAATCCAATCATATCATAAGCCGTCGGTGAACTTTGACGACTCGACATACTTCATATGTGACGGAGTCACGGGTCTTCATCGATCTCCTGATAATGGAACAAAAGCCCAAATTCGATAAAGTGCCGATTACATCATCAAAGCTACATAAAGTCTTTTTAATGATATGGCAAGAAACATGGAACCAAAGTGAAGAAGGCAGAAACTCGTCCAAGTTTTTTAACGGGCACGTTTACTTTGAAAATTACCTACCACGCTTCAACTTTAAGAATAAACTGTAATAAATAAGAACAGTATTACACATCTTTTTCAGCTTCTTCACGGCGAATAACGTGATAAGGAGTTTCGAGAACAACTGAGAAAAGGCGACTGCTTTTACAAAGAAATAATAGCGACAAAAAAATTAACTAAACAATAAGCAAAAAAATAATATTTAAGAAGAAAGCCAAAAAAGAAATCATAGTTCCCAAAGCGCTGAAGTCTAATAGATAAGCAAGTTTTACCAGAAAGAAATACCTGAGAGCGGATCTTAATCTTGAAACGTTGGAGCAAATTTTTAGTGAATAGAACGTCACATATTGTACTTCACATTACATAGTACGGACTTAGTTGTGTCTTGTCTAAGACTCTCTCGCCATAATGGCTTCTTATTGACCTCTTCAATAGACAAGGAAGAACTAGAAGCCATAATCGTTTGTAAGTTATAAACTAAAAGAAAATTGGAGTTACTCCGGTTATGGAAACAGCCAATACAATATTCACATTTTTACTGTTTTTGGCTTTTTTTTCCGACAAATTAAGCAACAACACTATTACTAATTATTTCTTGGGACGCAGCCTAATAATAGACAGGATTCTGTTTAAGGAAAAAATATCCTAATTATTTCAACTTGCGTGGGGTGCTTTCTTTGATAATCGATTTCGTTGACGATTTGAAACTGACATCCTAATGTGGTTTGGTATAACCTTAAATAAATTACTGTCTTTCTACCTTCACATCCATGTGATTACCAATTGAACTGAAAAAGTTTCGGGTTGGCATAATATGAGAGTTACATAATATGTCTAATATAGGTAGCTTCCAAGATTTTTTCTCTGTCTCTTGTCTCTGTCTAAGCGTGGCCTTACGCCGAAAAGTGTAAAGGCTGTTTGTTCTCCGATCTGCTAATTAGATATTTTTGATTAATTTTGATATTAGAAGTGAATTTATTTCAATTAAAAATTATTTTATTTAATTGAAAATGTTGGAAGATTAAAAGTGAAATAAAGAGTTGAACTTATAATATATTTGGAATTTTTTTCAAACCACGACGAATTTGTGTGATAAGCCAAACAGCTGTGCAACGGCGTACGTAGCAAATTTAATAAAACCACATAAGGTAAATAATATTTTAATACAAAATTTGAATGACCACATTTGGAAATTAAATAGGAAACCGAAAAATTTTATACAATTAAAAAACTTAAATTTATTAAAGTTCGTTAAAGTATAAATTTATTAAATTTATAAATTAAAAGAAGAGTCTCATGCTCTCTAAGAATTTGTATATTTACTTCCAATCCACGACTTAAAATTAAATTTATTGGAAATTGATTAAGTATTTTTTTTAAATATTACCGGAGGTACATAACATTTGTCGCCAGAACGTGGGGCTTAAAAAATTTAAATTTGGAGACATCGCAATGTATTGCTATGTATTTTATTATGAGCGGCTTTAATTTTATATTGTTATTTGTTTTAATTTCGTGGAATGCTCAGGATTAAAAAAGTTGATTTATGATAAAAGGTCAAAACGAGGATGTAATGTTGGTCGACCATGATTTTTATTGAACTATAAATAATTTTAAATTAAAACAGAAAATAAAATTTGAAAATCGTAAAGTATTGGTTTCCTTTATTTGTTGATGAAGTGGAAATTGAATTTGATAAGAATTAAAATTGAAGTTGCAATATAAGAAAAACTATTAATAATTATCTATTCATTTTTAAAAATTAAATACGTAACGATACGATAGTTTCATATTCTATGAGCCAAATGATATGATTTAATTAGCCTCAGCAATTTCGTAAAGAAAAAATAAAAAGTATTGTATATCTTTCATAAAATGGTGGAATAAAATTTTAAATTTCATGAAAAATGATATCAAATTTTTTAGAATAAACCAAAAAATGGCGACAATTAAAGTTGTAATGATAAATAATAATTACCAGTACTCAAAAAAAAAAAAAGTTTTTTTTCCAAAATAATCCTATCTAAATCGTCTATAATCTAATGTAAAATAAATGTAAAATTTTATTACTTCTTAAAAGGGATCGAAGTTTCAATTTACTACTATCAATTCGTCGGCTTATCAATCTTGCACACTCGTTCCTACAAATGTAATTTTAATTTTTCTAATTTCCAATACAATCCAAATCGAAACTTAAATTCGAACTATTCTCTTTCCAAATCAATCAAAGTAAATCGCCTTACTACCGCTCGGCAGCAACTTATCAAAAAAATATCCAAATATTATCCCAACTCAAATCAAATATTCAAAATAACGCAATAATGCATACGCACAAAAATCATTTTATTCAAAATTAGAATCAAAATATTACTCACAATTATAATACGCATAAAAAATCAAATTTCAGCGGGCATACAAATTCTCACACCCGCTGTCGGCCATAGTTGGCCAAAAAGCCTCGTATCTCCTTCTTTTCGCCCTCACCTGTCCAATTTTACAATCTTACAACTTAAAATTATTAAAACAAAATTTTCATCAAAATGTATAGGGTGAGTGCGAATCCCTTTGAAACACCACAATACATACGGTGTATTTATATTGTGTTAACTTAAACATTTTAGTTCTAAAAAGTGTTTATGCATTTTTTGGTTTATTCTAAAAAATTTGATATGATTAATATCCAGTTACACTACCTAAACCACTTATCTATTGATTATTTCATGAAAAATGGATTCGCTAAATTTATAGATAACCGCATGCACATGCTCCATTATCAATAAAGTTTTGTCGTTTTTGAGTTAATTCTAAATTAAATATTTTAAAAACTTGTACCATTACCCAATCTCAATCTACATAGTAATTGCAATTATATTTCTTATCTTGCTTCTTCAATAACTTTTCTTATCTTTTCATTAATACTTATCTATAGTAGCTTCCGATTTATTTTTCTTCTTAAAATCACTAATTTATTCTCAAAATTATATTTTTCAATTTCAGATTAAAATTAAATACTTTATCAAAAACTTAATTTTATTTCTCACAATTATATAAATTTTATAAATTGGACCTATCATCTACGCCATTCTGGTCTTAACCGTTGGTGGCGCTAAGCAAGTAAATTTGCGGAAACTACAAATCTTTACAAATTATAACAAAATAAAAATTTACAATTATATTTTTGATTCAAGAGATTTCATTGTACATTATATAGGATTAATTTCAATCGGTTTTGCTTTGTTTGATTTATCTTGTCTCTAGCTTTATAAGTGCACCTACACTGTCGTATTCTGAATCTGACGACGCGTCAACGTAGCACAAAGCAAATATCCGTTCAGTCGAATTTTGAAGCCATGCTAAGTTGCTAATGAGTCGAACTTGGATGGGTGACTACGTGGTAACTTATCTATGCACCTCATGGTAGTCCTGGACATGGCCCAAAACTGTATCCAAGGTCTTCCTGTTCTTGTACGTAGTGAAGAAAAATATTGGATTTTTGACAATCCTTCACACTTGATGGCTGAGAATGAGAGTGGTGATCTGCAAAGTCTGGTAGCAATCGCTGAGTCTTGAAACTCTTTTGACCGTACCCATAGCCGATGTTTGGCCTGAGCAAAACTTTAGCACGGCTTAAATGCGAAATTCGTCGGAGTTAGATTCTAAATCAAAATCGGGCGAAGCATCAAGATTATACAACTATACCTGTAGTCCAAAGCGCAAAGGAAACAGCACAACTTTCTTATCCGAGATTTGAATTCATATTGGTCGCACGTGGACTGCAAACGGACCATACTATACTAACTTGGGCTGTTAGATCACAGCAGTCCGCGACACACAATTGGCGCGAGCAGGTTTTGAACCGCGATTTCTTGCTTTGCAGTTCGTCGATTTAAGCTTTACGCCAAACTGCTCGTCCCCGTCCTTTGATGTACCCGAATAAAAAGCTTGATACTTTTAGAAAGACGGCTGTTGTGTTGTCAATAAACGAATGTAGTTTAAAGACTTTTATTGCTCATAAAACGGCAATAATTTTTATTTTGATAGATTCTCTAAGTTAAAAAGTACCAAGAACTAGATTTTTTAATTAACTAGTCGACCATCGCCATCGTGCTTAATAATTTGTGTGTTCTAAACTTTCACTTTTGATTTATCAATTTGTTTTATGTCTCAATTTATTGCCCCAAAACTTTTTTATTTTACTGTGTATAATTACCATTGTTGAGTGTATATTTTCATCATTAAGAAAACAAAAATTTATTATTAAACTTCAGGCTATTAGCTTCCACAAGAGTGGCACAGGATATTTTGCCAAACATTATCGTTGATATAATTCCCTTGTAACGTCGCAAATCTCTTTGCGAAAGATAATAAAAAGTCTCCGAGGACACTTAATGAAGTTGATAAAGAAAATATAGTAGCATATAATATAATAAAAATGTAACTTTTATTGTAATAGAAATTTCAACAAATCAAATCTTTTAAACGTAAAATTTTGTAGGTTTGGAATATTTTTTAATTTTAATTTTAAAATTTATTTTTAAGCTATCCACAAGAATATTTATTGCTTGGCGAGTCTATTGACATCGGATGAATATTGAGAAACGTTTAACTTTGTTAGATAACTATGTATTGTATTTTCTCGACAATTGGCCATTTCGACATTTCTCAAACCTGTTCTAAAATATAAAATTGTTTATACACCAGTGGATGACTTTTAACTACAACAAAACGTCAAGTCACAAGAAATGAAGAGATCGGTTCGATTAGATACGCATTTTCATATTTTGGTAGTAGGTGTATAAAATCATAAGAGTATTTTTTAATATTTTACAAATTTCCTTCATGTACTTAGTATTATTTGTATTGCTGAGAATTGCGAATCCAAATACAGTCAGAGTTGAGTATACTTTTTAATAGGTATTAAAATTTGGTCTCCAAATAATTCTGAAGAAAGTATTCGCAAGTTCCTATAGCTATAATTATTTTTATAAACTAATTATTGCAGATATCTGTAATTTGTTAGATCCAATAAGCTTGCCGAATTAAATAACAAAAGAGTGATTGGTATAATGCATTTTTTATATAAAGCAAAATGATAAATTCAAATGGTTGACAACAATGTTGAGGTACTTGACAACAATTTGCGAAGATGAAAAAGACTCTAAAGAAAAACATCAACATTCAGTTGCATATGTGTACTAGTATGAATTATTAATCAGGTAAGCCAAAGTAGAGAATGTGTACAGGCCTTTTTATAAAAAAATTAAGCACTCCGCCAATCAATTTGATTAACGCTTTTATTATTTTTATTTTTAAAAGCTTTATAGTAAAACTTTATTTCATACTAAATTTCATATTATACTAAAAGTTTTTAATTGCGGTCTATTCCAGAAGCTTTCCAGTTATTAGAATTTTTTATGGCTTTTGTAATATCAATAACTAAATTAATTATAAATTTTGTTATATTTTGAATATGAGTTGATTTTGTTTTATCCTAGATTTATTCCAATAATTTTTCGGTCTTCCCAATATATTTGACCAAAAATCAACAATTTTTTCTATTTTTAAAAGTTCTTCAGTAGAATTTCTTGATTATCTACTCCTGATTAATTACATATTAATTTATTGATATACAGGATATTTTTTAATTTTAGGTAACGATTGGTGGCGTTAGTACTGTTTTCTATACCATGTGCTTGTTATTTTTTAATTGTATTTTAACAAAAGATTTCTGCTTGCTTTTTAAACTCTTGACCTTTTCATTATCACCCAGTAGTGCTTTGTTTAATTTACCTGCATGTATTTGTAACAATAGGATGTGACAATAAATTAAAATTAAAAAACATTAAATAAACGTTAAGACATTATTATTGCTTTATTGTTCGAGTCAGCATTATTTTTAAATATTTTATACAATACAATAATTATTACTAGTACTAAGCAACACTAGATTATATTACAATAAAATAATAATAATATAAGCAATAAAATACTTCATTTATTATTTAAATACCGTTTTCTTAACTATTCAGCGTAATAACAAATTTTTATTGAAATTGAAATTATTTCCGTGCTATGTTAAAACATTGAAGCGAATTTCAATCAAGGCTTATTTGATTTTGTATTTTAGTGCAATCTACTATATAGCGTAGGTATACAATAAAAATATTCAAAAATCAGTGGAAAACCTTTCTTTGGTTGGGTTCCCATTCACAGTGACACTTTTATTGGAACAGCTTGAAAAATGTTATTACTGTAAACCTGCTATTTTGATATCTTGAGAGAAAAACCATCTTTTGCCAGCTCATCTAATATTTTTTTTATTATAAAAATCGTTTTTACAGCAATTTATATCATCGTAAATCTTCATTCTATTTGGAATATTGTTACTAAAAGTATCCTTAATCCTTTATACGAGATGAATTAATCCTTATTCCTGATCTCGTTGTAATTACAGTTTTCTGTGTGTTTTCGCCTCGTTCACTATTTTTTCCATTTAGCTCTATCCTGACATTTCACTCTCCATCCATTCATCTGATCCTTGGTCTTCCTCTACCTGTACTCTCTTCGGGTCTCCACTCAGTCATCTCTCTTGTGATTTCCGTTTTCTCTCTCTTCATTAAGTGGTCTATCCATCGTACTTTCTAGGCTTTCATAAATCTGATGTCCTCTTTCTCCATCTTCTCAAAATCTTTCGATTGTTCTTCCTGTATTTCGGTCATACACAGCCAGTGGCGCAGTCAAGGGGGAGGGCTATAGCACCCCCCCCCCCAGACACTCTTCCTTTTTTTAATGACCATAGTCGCTGTTTTACCGCTGCAATGAAAAAATTTTTAAAACTAAAAAATTATTTTGTTCGATTATTATAATAAGAAGATTGGCAACAAAATCAATGATAAATCTTTCGCCCTGAGTTATTTTGCAATGCCGTTCTTTAATTCTCACTTTAATTTAAGGTAGGTAACAGTGGTAACACAATAATTATACTCGAAAATAAGATGATCATGCCCCTTTTTCCGAAAAATTTTTGCCTGCGACGCGCGCCTTTGGCACAGTTTGCTTCGCTCGCATCTTTTAACCCCCCCCCCCCATAACAAAATCCTGGCTGCGCCACTGTGCACAGCACTTCCGATGCATATGTTACAAGTTACAACCGATTTCATTAGGCTCTTGAAAATCTTCAATTTTGTTATTTTACTTAATATTTCTGTTCTTCAAAACTTTACCGTTTTGCAAAACCCTATCTGTATTTTCTGTTTGAGCTCAGATTCTCTCGTGTTGTTGCCAATTTTTACTTTTAAATATCTAACCCAGTGGTCGGCAAACTCCTTAGTCGACAAAGCCAAATATTAACAATACAACGATTGAAATTTTTTGTCATCTTTTTTTAAGTAAAATTTTTGTTTTGTCAAAGCGTGATATTTTTTGACTTTTTTTGCTAAAACAGGACGAGTCACACTCAAGAAGCCAAAAAGCTGCATGCGGCTCACGACTCGCGGCTTGCCGATCACTGACCTAACCTATCAACTTCTTCGAAACTCTATTTTTGATTGCCAAATCCTGCTTTGCAATTTTCATGTCTTTTTTACAGCTTATAATTTTTGCCTTCTACTCATTTACTATCAATCTCACTTTCACTGCATCTGATTTGATTTTTTTGAAATATCTGCATAAATGCCAGTATTCTGGCGTATTAATTTTATTGAGATTATTTGTTCATTTATCTGGTATCTCTCTGCATCCCATAGTCTCAGAGTCTTATGATCCACGGTTCCATTTTTTAAAAATGAATAGAAATGACTTAAATGATTTTCAAGGAACTCCGCTCGTAGATACAATAAAAACGGTAATTATTGAGTTAAAAATTCCTATCTTGCTCAGTGTTGAAATGTGTTGGAGCTTTTACCTTTGAGTATTCTTCTTTATTTTTAAATTTTATTAATCGGTGATGGGGACCAAACAAATTTTAGATGTATCTGGACCTACTCGGCCCACTTTGGCGACGCCGGCGTTGCTGGAGGTCAGTTAAACTTAATGAATTTAAAAAGTTTTAACAACTTATACTACAAATACTACTTTTTCCTTATGAAAAAGATTGTCGTCTGTCGTTTAACACCTGTTTATAAATCGAAAAACTTTGCTCAACATCAACCAACGTAATGGGAGCCTTGGGTTACTGTCAGTTAATTCACCTCACAATTTGAACTTTTTCCTATACACTATTGAAAAGACGACACTTTTCTAAGCATATTACAACACAAATTTTGTTGGATTAGTTATTAGTTTTTGAAAAAACGGCATTTTAAAATTTGCAATTCAGGGGACGCGTAAAACTCGACATAGCACACTCCCTTGCACCTCCAAAGTTTTCTTCCTGAGATTATTTATCATTTTTACCGATTCCACTAAAGACAAATACCTTTTTTCCAAATTTTTGATAAACGATAGAACGATAGAAGAATATTAAAGTTAGCTTTAATAGTATAACTTAATTGTTTTCGAATTAATGCATTCTTAAAAAATTCTTGACAGTTTTTTATAACTGCTGACGATAATTCTGACAATTTAGAAACAATAATCTTAGAAAATTTTCAAAATTTGTCGACAGTATTGAGTCACGTTCCGTACCTTGTAAGCACTGGTTTGGGAAGTAGAGGTGTAAACGGGACAATTTTCATTAAAAGCTTGCACTCTCAAAGGCACCTTTACAAAAATTCTTTTTGTAAAGTTCTTTTTATTCTTAATTAAATTTTTATAAAATACCTTTGAGTTCTGTTCCAGCTTTAATCATGTTACTCCGTCGGACATTAAAAAAAAAAACATTAAAAAAAGCTCAAATAAGCACTAACGGGCGTTTTAAGCAAAATCTTGAGAAAAAGACAGGAACAGCACTATCAACATTAGGTCAATCACTGCAATTTTTAAGAAACGTCAAGATCCAAAAGGAATATCTTCTGCTTATAACTTAGAGCAATAAGCAAAAAGCTTAGAATCCGGGCTCTACTTATTAGATATTTTTTGTTGCAAATTTCATTGCCTTCTTTTTTGTTTATACAGGGTCACCCTAACCACAGGGTTAAATGGGCTATAGCCCCGAGGCGCAAATTAAATTATAAGAGTATTTTATACCGGGTGTCCCCGTTACCGTAGAGAACCTTTGAGGTGGTGATAAAGAACACTTTTTATTTTTTTTATTACCTACACCTTATTCAATATTTTCAGAATTTCTGTGAAAACGGTTGGTTTCCCAAAAAAATGTATTTAAGCAAAATTGTAGCCCGTTAAATTCCCTATCCGGATTAGGCTGTCAGTTTCTTTCTGAGACGTTTCGTTTAAGAGGTACGGGATTCGTAAGAAAAGTAAAAAAAATAGAATCTGAATTTATTTTAACATTTTTCCCTTAATTTAATTTATAACTCGAAATCCGTTGATTCTAGACGATAAAGGGTTATAACCAAATTTTTAGATAAACAAATAATCTTTAAAAAAGTTCTAATCTATTAATAAGCCTAAAAAATAAATAATATCGGAGCTATGGCCGTTTGAAATCAGTAATTCAAAAAATTGCTTTAAGGGAGGTTTTATCTGAAAATTTGTCTTAGAAAAGTGTCTTTTATCACCACATCAAAGGCTTTCCACGGTCACGAGGACACTCTCTATTTAGAGAATGACTTATTTAACAACTTTTGTTTTTTCACTTTTTGTCTTTATATAACTGTTTTCAATTTTGTATGAATTTAAGGTTTTTTTAGTGAAATGGTAATAACTTGACTTTTACTATTTTGTATTATTGTGTTTTCAGAGCATTAATTTTAGCAGCCCAGGGGTGTCGTATATCTTAGAACGGCCCTGTGTTTATACCTACATATATATTTTTCTATTTCGTCGCACTGTTTCTGTGATACAGTGACTGTCCGATAAATTGCCATGTGTATCTCAGAAACGTGGTTGGAGGAGGTTTTTTATTTTTAATAGAACTAATGTACACTATTCTTCAACTGTCCAGCTTCTTAGGATGATGCCGAGCAACAGACGAAAAATAAAACAGAATAATTGAAAAAGGGGGGGGGATTCCAATATATGCTTTTGTACACTAGCTGTAAAAATGATTTTTATATGACAAAAACAGTGTTCAAAAGGAACAATTGACATTGTTAACGTGGAAGCGTCCGAATACTTTTGTGAGTATCTGTATGTAATAATAGTATTATAATGATAATAATAACCAGAGATAAATCAGTACGTTTCCAACGAGCAAAGTGTGAAATAAACACATAAAAACGCTAGATAAATAATTTATAGCCTAATTAATAATTTTTCACTAATTTATTAGGTTTTTATTTATTAAATATTGTATAGGCAATAAAAGTATTTCGAAATTGAACTTCGTTGTCACAGTGTTACGAAAAAGCCTTCGGGTATTTTTTAGGCCGAACGGTTCGATAAAAATTAATAACAATTTAAAAATATTAGAAATGGTGTAGTTAAAAGTTTGAGCACGATTTTATGTTTTCTGTTTTTGTTTCAGTAAACTGGAAGTGATAGCAACATGAGTTGTGGCTAAATATGGTGGCTAAATCTTGATAAACTTTCGGTACAAAAAATAACTGTTATTTCGCGTTTTATAAAGTCGCAAACGTTCAAACAAATGTATTCCATGACACCCTAAACTCACATACTCCTTCCCCTTGGGTTAGGGTATAAAAAGTCACCTAGTGATAGCAAGTAAGGAAATGAATAAAAAAGCAAATCTTTGCCTTTGGGGCCTAACTTGTAAGAGTCGAACGAAAATAACTCGCGATGGGGTGAACTTGGCGACTGTTTTTATTGGGAATAAAATGATTTAGCTTCGGTTAATCCGCAGGTTATATCATATTTTTAAGTTTTTGTAATTATTAGATAACGGATAAAACTATTTCGACGTCGTCAATATTATCGAGAGATAAAGATTGATAAACCACTTGGGAATTTGAAAATTAGAAGTTGGTGAAGGGAAATGAATAGTATCGCAATAATTGGCGCCTACCGTAGCCGAGATATTTATAAAAAATACCTCGAGTTGCACATTTTTTCTGCGTTTTGTGGCGTCAGAGATATAAGAACGAGATGGAATTTGTTGTATATTGCAGATAATCGCGGGTCGTTACGGGAGACACCTTCGCTTGTGATTAGATCGGGTTACATAAAAATCTGATAAAGAAATTAATAAAATCGAAGTAGTTAAAACAAACGAGTAATTAAAAAAAGAAGCAGAGGTGGGGAATTTGTATTTTGTTACTTTGTCGGTAATAAATGTAGGAACGATTGTCGGTGTTAATGTCATAGGCATTGTGGTGCATAACATATCGGGAGTAGGAAGGGTTGGCGTTTATTTGTTTGAGAGCAATGCACGTGCAATCACCAACACGGCGTCGAGAAAGGAGACAGCTATTTTCTCTCTCTCTTCGAGCGCGTCTCATGCCATGACGGCTATTTTGACGGGAAGGTCGGTCACATGACCCACCGACAGTCGCGGAGGTGTAGACGCGAGGGGAGTAAGGCTAGACTTTCCACACAGTCTGTGGCCATGACTGCATATTCGCGAATGTAAATTTTAGCCATTATTCCGTCTTGTGTTCATATGTTTATAGGTTATTATTTATTTAGGCTGTTGGATTGTTTTTAGTGGTATTACGTGAAGAACTGTCGTTTGTTTTTAAGCAAAGTTAATGAAAAACAATTGCCACAAAATGTGCATCTCGTCCGCGCGATGATTGAGTTTGCGCAAAGAGTTGAAGTGGAACCAGACGATTGCCGATCGTAGGCAGACATGTTTCGACAGACGTGCAGTGAGGTTGTTCGCCAGGATTGAGTGATATAAGAATTTATAAATGTTACATGGTGACAGTGGCTAGTTTAGTTATTACGATTCGAGTGGGACATTGAAAAATGTGCGGTTTTACGGTAAGATGTGTGAGTTAGCGTAAACAAATTATTAATGCTCCAATTCGAGCAAACGAAACTAGTAAAAGATGATGGAAGTAACACCTCACTTGAAAAGTGTCTTAAAAAATTACCAGCATAGTGCCACGAAAAGTCTTCAAGGACCAGCAGGATTATCGTTAGTGGTCACAAAAGCGGAATCGCCCGATTTGAAGGAGGAAGAATTTATTCAACCCGCACCATTGCCAATCCAACAGCTTCCGATTTTAACAACTGCCGATACAAGTTGTAGTGAACGCACCGAGACAACTCTCGAAGGAAAAACTATTTCGTGTTTTGTAGTTGGTGGCGAAAAACGTTTATGCTTGCCTCAGGTTTTAAATTGTGTGTTACGTGATTTCAGTCTAGTGCAAATCAACCAACAATGCGATCGATTACAAATTTATTGTTCCCGGTGTACGCCGGATCAATTACACGTATTAAAAAATCAGGGAGTTCTTCCCAGTAGTGCACCCAGTTGCGGACTCGTCACTAAAACCGATGCGGAAAGACTGTGTAGTGCTCTCCTGCATTGCCAAGTGATTCCTAGTATAAGACCGCCCAAAGGGGCGCTATCATTTTCTGTTTACCACAAGTGTTTTGGAAAGTGTAGGGGTATTTGTGTACCCGATTTATATACCAGCAAAGATGCAAGGTGCATAGAATGCGTCGATTGTAATGGTGCATTCACCCCACAACAGTTTGTGTGTCATGTGCACAGAGACTTGGAAATGAGAACGGTGCATTGGGGTTTTGATTCGAATAATTGGCGTTCCTATCTTCACATCTCGAAAGATCAAATAGATCACGAACGTCTAAACAAGTATTTAGATATCATGAAGGACCAATATAATGGAACAGTGCCATTTGCTCCTTTGATTATAGACACCTCGGTTAGCAGCTTGAAAAGGAAACAGGTAATACCATTATTTTTTTTCCTTACATCTGACGTTTCTTCCCCCCCCCCCCCCATTCCACCCTCGTTTCACTTCTCGACAATCGTTACGACCCAAAACGATCGCCTCTTTATTATTGCGTTTAGAAACTCTTTTAACAGACACACAAAATGCAATTTTCTAGACCAAGACTAACTTTCTCCATTTATTTGAGCAACCTTCAATATTTTGGACAAGGACGTCGGTTAGACGGTGTGGTACCTTTTATTAACTAACGCTAAAATTCAAATGACCGATTCTAGTTTGTTTCTAAAAATCGGCACGTTCAAAATTTACATTACCCAAAACGGAGGGAAATGGCTATGTAAATGTTGCATTGTTGTATCTGATGAAATTTTTCTCACACAAAAATGCGTTTACGGATTTTTCACACCCATAATTACATATTTTAAGAGGTGGTCCACAATTGCAAAGCTTCAACACTCGGTGGATCTTGTGTATTTTTATACCATTCTTTATTTGAACTGAGAATTGCCAACGGTTTGTTTGTTTTTTTTTCGACAATCCTAAATTAATATTCTACTTTCTGACGTGATAATACTTCTCATTTTTAAATTACCTTTAATTTTTATTGTTTTCTTCAGACGAGAAAAAATTTGAATTCAATTTAAAATACGTGCGTTCGGGGATTACCATATGTCTTGAGGAGAATTTAGAATTTCATTGAAATTGCTTAAAAAGTAAGCTGTAGGAGAGTACATATACGGGTAGTCGGAATAATAGACCTCAAGACATTCGAAATTAATATAAAAAGTTTTTTTTACCCACATGCTGCTTGCTTGATTCTTTTAGAATCTTTCTTTTTTTTTTTTTTCGAGGATATATAGCGACTGAAAACATCACAGCTAGTGGGAACTCTTGAAATTCATTTTTAATGAGTTCGAGTAAACCTAGGGGTAAGTCACAGGGGAAATGGTGTACACGAAGCAAGAACAGTCTGCTTCATAAAGAAGCTGAAGTGTAGATATTGCGAAATACGTATAAGATACAATATGTGTGTGAAATTCTCCTAAAATCTGGGCAGACTTTTAAGAAAGAGATGTATCGAACACAATTTTGCCCCGTGATTTACTCCTCTGAGTAAACGAAAAACAATTCGGCCTTTTTCTTTTTTTAATGAAAATGATTGGTTGGTAGCTTTTGAGCAACGTTTCGTTTTAAATTTCTCTATGTTATATAGGGGGGAAGTCCAAAATTGAACAAATAAAAAGAATAGTGTTTGATATTTCTTATAATTCAAGACTTTACCCAAAGTTTAATGTAAATATTAAAATAAAAATCGGTTACAACAAATGAAGATTAGAAATATTTCCAATTTTTTTCAAGGGAAGATACCAGAAATTACGTTTTACTTCGTCCGATATTGAACCGTGCACCTCGGCATTAGTATTTGTGCACTTAACGCTAAGCTATGACCGTCTATTTAACAAATTAAATAATGGATAATTCAAACAACAATTTATATTATAACCTAAAAAGTAACAATGGCTGGACCGAGACGGAAAATACTCTTGTTTTCGCTAAAAAAAAAATAATCATTTTTTGTTTAACTAGGCAATAAAATAATAGTTTTACTGCTGCTGTTTAATCCAGGCAAGGTAAAAAAACTATTTTTCTGCTGATTTGAACATATAATTTTTTTAATTGTTTAAAAATATCCATTAATTTTATATTATGGTTGTAATCTAATCACCGTGTACTTATTTGAAACAATAAGTTTTATATTTATTAAAATCTTTACTGCTAGGTAGCTTGGTTACTTTAACTGTACAAGTAGTACTATTTTACAGCCTAGGCAGTAAAGAAACGGGGGAAAATATGGGGAAATATCTAAAATCAAAGATTTCTGAAGAGATTTGAAATAGAGATGTGGTGCATCCATTTTTGCTTCGTGATTTACCCATTGGGAACTTAATGTCGATCAAGAGAAAGTAGAATTTTACAAATACTTAAAATTATTCAAACAAAGCTGACATTTTAGTCCAAATTTGTTTTGATTATTAAATTTGTTAGCCACATGAGAAGTCGAAAGGTTTAACGAAATTACTATTAATTACTCATATCATTACATTTTACTGCTATCCAAGTTAACAAATAAAATATTCGCCTACTAAGTACATTTGATCTTTTCGGCCGTGTCTCCCTCGATGCCTAAATAGCACTACTCTACTATTAGTAGGACCGTTCTGAGATAATTAGTATCTTTCCTGTTATTGGGCGTAAATAGTACACCTGTAGAAAATGTGAAAATTTTTCTTTTTAGCACATTTACTGATAAACCGGGCGAGTCTCCCCCCCAAGCCTCGCGGTTTGATAGACTTTATGTGCATGCTGGGTCTGGGGGTGTGAAATACCTTTTAAATTAATAACTTGCGTATGGATTTAAATACTCAATAATATCAACGTCATAATGTCGTTCAATAAACGTCGCCCGAATATTAGAGCAAACTATGAGCCGCGGCTGCAATTTCACAAAACCTATCTATCTGATAGCCGTTACTTTAGCATATTCGAAAAATACACTGCAGGACTTTTGAAACTAAAATGCAGAAAGTTTTCACAAATAAAATACACAGTATGCTTAAATTTTATCATCTGAAAATTCTAGAAAATACGTAGTGTTTTTTTGGGTATTTAAAATATTAATTTGGTTATTCATTCTTTGTTGTCTTTTATTTTAGTAATCATAAAAACCCGAACTAGATTTTGACTTCCTCGAGCTTTACGAAGCAACAGAGATTGTAGACTTATTAAGCGATTGACCTTGTTTTGAATTATATACGAAACTTTGTTGTAACTTTCTGGACATACCTAAGTCATTTATTTCTAGAATAATTTATTGCATTTAATGATTTTGTTTCAGCTCGTGATTATTTTGTATTTTTAAACAAGAGACTGACCGACCTCTACTGAAAACGAGTTTTATGTTGTTTATTTACAAAACAGTATAACAATATCTAACTTTCAGGGGCGGCGCTACGTAGCCGAACTCAGATGTGGTTTTTGCATAATGCTGTATTTTTCATTTTACTTTTTTTTCTAAATAAGAGGCCGACAAAAGGTTCGTCGAGAGGCAAGAAAATAATTCTTCAGCCGCCTCTGCTACCATTTTATTTAAAACGAACTTTTTCTATATTGACATTTTCAAAGAAATACAATCCTAGACAGAACTGATTTTAAAATATACTCGCAATCGATCTCCATTGTATTTCAGTTAGGTAGTCAAAGTTTCGTGGCAATTTAAATGTTAGTAATATGCAATTCATGTGAAATAATTCTATTTCAAGTTAATTGACTATTATAGACTTGCAGTTGTTTTAGCAACTAGAGAATAAAGCGCTCGAATGGATAAACGAGATCCGCGACTCAAAATTCATTGTATTTATAAATAAGTTTATTGTTGAGTTTTATTCTATACGCTTCACTATTAGTTGGGTAATATTTGAAGATACGGTCATTACATAAACTGCCTTTTGTGAATCCGTCTTGTGTTTCCGCGAGCATGACTTCTGATGTTATGTTTATTCTGCGTGGGAGGATTCTCGTATAAATTCTGTAGCTTGCATTTCATAAACTCAAACCTCTGTATTTGAAGCAGTCACGCCTATAATATTTCTCGTTTACTTGTACCAATTTCCATTCTTTCACCCATTTCTAGTAGAAATTCATTTAATCTAGATTTATGTATGTCTTTCTGCAAAAATCTTATATTTTGTATTAGCCTCAATTTCAAACATTTAAATGTTTAATGAAAATTTTGGAAGTTATGAAGAAAACAAATTAATTTTAGTTTAAATTTGTCCCTTCAAATATGTGTTCTGTTGTAATGGCGAATAGTTGAAATGAAGTACCAGTCCGCCTCCGACTGAGTTTCCACGAGGTCGCATCCACAAAACTATTTCAATTGCGCAGGTTATCGATCCTGACCAGAAGTGAATCTGGTTATTATTAGAACACGAAAGAGTCTCTTTTGACCAAACTGTCGCTATTCACCGAATGGACGAGCTAAAAAACTTCGCAAAGTTCAAAAATTCACACCAGACCACTGCCGTCGTGGTCATCTCCACGTTTTGTACTTCGTTGATTCAATTAAGAGAGAGAGAGAGAGAGCGCATTTTATTTTAATTCAACCCTATATAAAATTTGTTTAAATTTACGTTTTTTTTCTCAACAAGAATTAAGGATAAGTTTTCAATTTTCAAAGTGCTAATGTCCTGTACTTTGTGTTCGCTCAACAGTTTGTGAACTTTTGGTAAACTGTTTGCGTAATATATGAGCGCTTTTATCAAAACATGACAAAAAATTGAACTGGGATGTTCATTTCATTAATTATTACGAGTACATCGCGCTAAGTAAATTTACACATCAATTTAAATAGGTTTAATATTTTGACCTATTTTCGGCGGAACTTAATATTTACTCTGTTTATTCGTAAGGTGTTTCCATTATAACAATAATAATAATATATATTGCTAGGTTATGTGCTCCAGTTAAGCCGAAAATTTTCCATACAATATTTTTGTGCATTACGAATTTTGATAATACGTAGTGATTAGGAAGTTATGAATAATAGCTTTCAGACAATTATTCTGGATATTTTTATTTAGGTATTATTTTGTAATAAAAGGAAGATCGATTAGGTTTTATTGAAATATCACTCGAAATGCCAAAACTCCTTCAATACAAAAATTGTTTTATTATTGCATGACTGGTGGTCATCTAAATATATTCCAAAACAGCAACAAAAGTTTCTTTGTATTCACGGCGAATGCTTCAAACGGGTTCAATTTATTCTTTATTGTTCCTCCATCAGGTATTACAAGAAAAGTTCTCAAGAATTTAAATCCCGTGACCATTCAATCATAGAATGTTTAACTGCATTAGAGGGTGGTTCCCGACCTTGTTTCCGGGGTAACTAACCACGCTCATTTGAAATAATGGAAATTCGTAATCCTTCGCAAATCCGGTTTATCAATATACGCATCAAGTTGCAGTTAACTATCGGGGATATAAATCAATAGACTGACCAACTCGTGATGTTTGTAATCCCAACAGTTTATCCTTCAGTTAGGGGTAATTTGGAAGTAATTTAATCTGTCCTAAACAACTAATCACAGGTTAGATTTTTGTCGCTTGGCCTTTTTTCGATTGACATCGACCTCGGATCTGGTAACTCAAATTTCCATAATCCAAAAATTGATCCAACTGCACTCGTGATGGATGGTATTGCAAGATAGATATTTTTTGCCAACAATAAAATAAAAATGTTCGCGAATGATTATCATAACAGCCGGTTTCGTGGTGAAACTTTTTTCCAATTTGCTTATAATTATACATTGCGAAATTACAAAAGAAAAAGGTTAATGTTTTGCTATGGTGCGTAACAAATATACGCAACATTTTTGTTGCAACTACAAATTATAATATAAATCAGTAGTATTGAATTTTACTACCATGTGAGTTCAGTCGGGTGCAATTTTATTGTCTTTAAATAGTTTCATTATTAAAACTCAACAGCAGTATTATTTTACAATAAATTAATAGAGTATAATTTATAGAGATAATTTTCGAAATCGCCTTTTGATGTGGACTTAATTTATCGTTGTACTTAAGGGTTCGATTCCCATTTAATATCAATTACAAGGAAGCAGTAAACTAAATTGTTTTTCAACTTGTTACTTCGGTTCATTTTAAACTAATTGGACCTCCTAATTTCTTCCATTACTTTAATTGGACTATTACATTTTAAAATATAGCAACTACATAACCCTTTTTTCCAATCGTTTCAAATTCAAATAATTTTATTCAATGCGATTTCCTGCAAATTAGCAGCTTCACGTTTGGTTACGCTTTAAAAAATGTACCGAGTGGTGTAAAAACAACTAAATTATGTATTGCATGAATTTTTGATCTTTTATTCGGTTCAACTGAAAGAAACGAAGAAAGATTATTGAAATTATTTTCAAAAAATTGCTCTCGGCTATTGCCCAGGCTTAGCTTCTCTTGAAATTCCGAATTATTGAACTAATAGAATTTTTAAAAAGAAAATTGTAAATTTTCGTTCGAGAGATCTATCACAAGATAGATACTTCTTCCACAATGCATATCCAAAAAGTTATGTAAGAAGCAGCACTTCCCAGCCTGGAGCATGCATGCAGATGATTTAGCAATTTATTGTACTTACTGACGGTTTCAAGATTTCTCATCATCAGGCACAGACTAACTCCACATATATCTGACATATAAAGAGAACGGATTTCCTTATTATCATTATGCATCTTCAATGACGTAGTTGAGCGTTAGCCTCCTTTGTAAATCGAATATCTTGAAATAGCAAGCAAGAAATTATTATTTTTTTATTTAAAAAAAGCTGAACGAAGTTACGCTTAACGATACTTTATAATTAGCCTCCTCAAATTCTCATCAAAGAAATAAAAATCAAATGACAACTCGAATTGAAAAGGAAATTTTATGGAAAACTAAATGGCTTTCCCAGAGTTTTTTGATGAATTTTAGGCGGACAATCTTATATAATGTAATATTCTGATTTGCGTTAAAACTCACTTTAATGAAGGAATAATAAAACAAAAAGCAGAACTATTTAAAATGAAATGTATGCAAGTAAAAAAATTAATTAGCATTACTTATATATTATTTACGTAATTTTATAATTACTTGAACAAATTCTATCTATTTTTTTATTACTTACGTTCGTAAATGTGCATAACATAAAGAATTTTAATGCAACGTGCGCACGTGGCAAATTAATTAAATTAAACATAATTGTTTTTGAACTACTGCTTCTTTTTGCTTTAACGAAACACTTGCAAACTGTAATCTGCATTCGTTCAAGTTAGAGGTACCCGTTTAAGGTAATATGTAGCCTCGCACGCTTCCACAATAGTTACCCAATTTCTCTAATTAACAAATAAGTAAATTTGGTGGTTTAATTCTCGGGTTGGCCCAGCCGAATTCTACTAGATTTTCTTGACAAAAACAACTTTATCAGAAAAATCTGGTTTTCGCTTGGTTTATGCTTATTTTAAAACGGACTTCTCATAAAAATATTGTTATCAGTCCCCCCGCCTATGAATCAATGGCAAAAGAATGCGGTAAACAATCTGCCATTGATAAAATTATAACTTCGTTGCTCATTATAATCATATTTTGTAGATTACGAATTAAAATTGATCGTGTAAACAAACCTGTCAAGTGTGGATGCATTTTTCTGCAAAATCAGCTTTGTTAAAATTATGACTTATCAATGTTGCTGTAGTTGATTAAAAAAATTAGTCCATGCGATTTGTTTTATTTTATCAGTTTTATTTTTTAATCGTTGACCTTTTTTCATGTTTTATCATATTGTTTGGTCTTTATTGAAAAAGGGAACGACTGTTGATTTCTGGTTTTCTTTTATCTTCGAGAGGTTATCAACTTTATTATGAGATTGCGAGCGAAAATAGTTTTGTGTTACTTCATCTGTTTATATTTTGGATGGACACTGCTTTATTCCTCAAGTTTTGCAGTTTCATTGAAAACTTGCGAGTTCGTAAAGTTCACAATTTTTTCGAATTGCGTAATCTAGCTGATACCTTATTTTAATTGAACACGTGTAATTTTTAAGTATATTTGTACTGTCGACAAGAATATTTATCTGGCAGTTTATTTAGACTAAATGATTTATTAAATGCGTAATATATTGTGATAATTTTTTTAGCATTTCTTATCGGCGCTTTGAAAACAACACTCAAGTTGCCTTGATGTTCTCTTTATCATGTTTGTACTCAAAAAATAGAATTTTGAGAGACAAGTTTCTTTGTTGTTCCGAATTAATATTTGCGCGTTTTTAATATGTACCGCATTTGTTTGGGAAAACTGCTAGTTGGAAGCAAGAAAAAATTGTATCAAACGCAATCGTCGTAAAGTAGTTTAGGTTGAGTATCGTAACAATCTCTTGTCAGTTTCTCTTGTGAAATAACACGGACAAGGAAATTTATTACGACATTGTTTTCAAGGAATGCACTTTGCTGCGTTGAACGACAGTTTTTGCACACAGCCGCATATAGGAAGCAATAGTCGTAATGATTTTTTATTGTTTTCTCTTCACTAACTTTTATTGTAGTTCAAAGGTTGAGCATAATAGATATTTTATCACAAATTTTCTTTCATAATACGTGTGACGACGTTTCCCGACCGCAAATGAATGTGCCCAATAATGAATCTATTTGATAAGCATTCTCGACCATAAAGATGAGTGAGTAACCGTTGGTGATTGATAGTAAATTTCAATAAGGTGATGCACGGTATTTATTTCGTTCATTCCATTATTTAATTAACTCGAAACCTATCGCAGTTAGTACCCTTGATTTTATCGATTACTAATTTGATATGTTTGTTATTTTTACTCAAATCACCTTCGGGGGTTGTTTTTCCCTTGGAACTATTTTTTTGCTTCTAAAATTTCTTGTCTTTCGTGGCGATATACTTTCATAATTTTTCCTTTATCAGCGCTATAAAAATAAATTCTAATTTTAGTTTGCAAGACTGACATTAATATAAGCATGATGAGTCAATTTTAGGAGGTTGCTCGGCATGGGACTGTTTTTGTTGACGTTTTCATTATTTTGCACCATTAGAAAGCTTCTTCATAATTACGGATTAATAATAAAATTGTGAAGTGCTCACTTTCTTTATCTATTTCGCTCGACAAAATTGTGATAAATAATACAATAGAGGCGCCTACTATCTCACTGGACAAACGCATTACACCAGGAGACGTAAAAACGTGTAACGAGATAGGCGGATGACCTCGTAATTTTGGTAAAACAGCGTCCTCGTTATTTTTGTGTTATTTACTATATCGAGAGATTTTATTCCATGTCTCACAACATTTTAAAACGCACGCCTTGTTCTAAATTTACGTTTGCGTGTGGAAAAATAATGATAACTGCACAGTTTTTTAATATTCCAAATTATTTCTTCAGACCTGTTTGAATTTAATTTTTTGTATTTGCCCGCAGGGGAGTTATTGTTTATAGATGCGCTTTATTTTGTTATCCAACATTGATGGTTATGGCTACAACCTGGATTGGCTTCAAGGTAGAAAACAAAATCGTAACATCGGAAAAATTGTTTTTATTGGGATAAAAAAACTGCCCCAAGTTGGTTTTATTTTATAAATCTCTTCAATAAATGGAAAAACGCCAACGGAATATTTTCCGATCTTACACCTCCAATCTAATTGTATGCCTAGGTATAAGTGAAATCATCGATTGGAGATGAAATCTTGAACCGTCTTGTAAGACAACTTCCACTTTCAAATATTACATTGCTTGATGATACGAACGAGATAATCTTGGTTCAAAGTCATTTGCACCGTTAATGATGGATTTTAATGAAAATAATACTAACAACTTCCATCATTAAGGTACAGAAGGTTGTAATCATCTCTTACGACAAACCACAATTGTTTCTGTATTTTAATTAACGGGCGCTATCTCTAATCTAAGCTTCACTTTTATTACATTACATTGGTTTCTTGAAGTAACTCGAGAACTCTCCGCGATTTTTTGGTTTTCCCAAAAATCGATCCGAAAATGAAACTTACGGTGACATTTTCTCGGATCCGACCCTGAATACAGTTACAAGATATTGATAATTTACAAATCAAAACAGTTTTGCAACCGAGGTAGAAGTTTATTAACCCACGGGTTATTATTCTATCAAAATTTGTAAATATCTGCTCAGGTATTCGAATATGTGGAAATTTAAAGACGTCTGGGGAATATATCGTTTTTTTTTTTGGAATACCTGCCATTATGATAAATTACTATTTTTTGGTAGAATAATATGTCGAAATTTCTTGTCATGTCTAGATTAGCTTTACGATTACCTTTAATAATATTTATTGAATTGGAATAAATTGATGTAGTTGGCTGTTAGAATATTGAAACCTTGAATGAATTACGAAAGTTTGAGATCTTTATGGATGTCCGTGGAGGACTTGATTTTATGTAGTAATATCTAAAGTTGGTTCTTGTTTATAATATGTATTTGTATGAATCGAGAAAGCAACATCTTACAATCTTTTGATCTTTGATTTATACTTTTGTATTTCTTGGAAAATTATTTTATTTCCTTCGTATTGATTATATTGGGTAATATGTTTTCCTTTTTGTGTATTTATTAAATCACATCGCTGATTTATTATTATGTGGTAGTGGATAGTAATCGCCTAATTCAGTTTTTTAATTTTCATAAAATGTTTCAAAATTAGTCGCAACTTTTCTAGAAGTTAAAAACTTAAATTTTCCTTAATTGTTCATCGGGGTCACTTCGAAATTAACGATAGATTTGAAATTCGGTAAGCATAACATAAACTAGTAACAACACTCAAAACAGTAAATTTTGCAACAAGTAGGAAAACAGCACCATTTTCGCACGCGGTAATATCCTATTATATGTGGTAAATACATACAAAACTTAAGATGCAAGATTGTAACTTTTTTGAAAACTAGTATTTTTATTGTATTTCAATTTCTCATAATTTATTCAAAATATGAAATCAATAGGTTTAAAATAATGAATTCATAATCGAAGTAGTAGTAATATAGATACCGATTGTTACTGATGATTTGTTTAATGTCGTAGCAATTACATTTAGTTGCTAAGGTTAATAAAACTAATACTAGGTTCAAAAAATGTGAATATACCTACGTATTAAATTTAATTATAGTTTTTGTAAATATATCAAAAATATAAAAAAAATTCTACTTCTACATAATAAGAAGAGAACTACTTTTCGTACTAGTAGACAAATAGAGCACACGATTTTAATTACATTAAAATTAGTTACATTGTATTGTAAAAGCTTTCAAGAACCAATCAAAACGAGAGTGATTTGCAATACTTGAATTTGATTGGTTCTTGCGATCTTTTACAATAACGAATCTCGGATGTAAATGTTCCTTTGTTGATTAATCGAATATTAATTTATTTAATAAGTAAATCATCAAAAAATCAGATTACTTATTATGTTCTTGGTAACGCGCATGAATGGATTAATGAAAAACCTTTTTGCTTATTAGTACATACTGTAAAACAATCGGTACGGTAGCACTTGAAGCGGGAAAAAACTAAAACGCCTAAAATGAGAATTTTTAAAATATGTATTTATTCAAAAAGAAAAAATGTACTAACAAGTAAAAAGCAAATGGGTGAAAAAGCGTGGGCCATTAATCTCACGTAGAATCAGTTTCCGCTATAACTAGGTCCATCACATTGAAATATTTAGATTTTTCAAACCTGATCGATTGTAATCGGAACAGATGAACAACCTCGAGAAAGATGCAGCAAACTCTTGAAATTGCGCTTTAATTTTTAGATGAAAGGATTTTCTAAACAATATAAGAGTCGTAAAGTCTTTTAGGTATAAAACTGTTATGGTAATTTTATATTTAGCAAAAAAATAAAATTATATGAGTCCAGTCGAATTAGCTTGAACAAAACCAAGATCTTTCGATACATCGTAGGGAATGGACCATATAACATTGTAGATAAACATCATAATAAATTCTAAGAAAACTGATACTTGGGTCAAGTTTCTCGATGACCTTCAGATACAGTTTTTATTTTTTTGTTGCATTTTTTTTTGCTATTGTCAAAGCTAAATTCAGTATAGAAGGCCAGGTATTAACTGAATCAATTTTCCAACTCAAAAATTATCTTCCATGTTTATTTTGGTAAACACGAAGTTGTGGTATTGTTACGGTGAATCTGCGGGACAACTTGGAAAATGCGAAGAGCTAAATCGAGACTCGACGATACACAGAATGTAAGCTAACGACAACAAAATAAATTTTGCTTTTCAAATGTTTTGCTCTCTTCGGCCCAAACGCCAGCGTCAAGTATTCCAATTAGTAGATTTATTCATAAATTTGAGCACGATTTACACCTGTGAACTCCAACAATAAATTATGCGTCTTCAACGTACTTGCTATAAGTTTCAATGGTTTATTTTGATGAGAGGTTAATGTCCCGAGCCATATTTTCTCGAGTTTTGTTGGTTAAGTTAAACAGCAACTGTTCCCATTATCGGCAAGCAAATTACTGGGTTCAACCCTACCTTGAAGTTACAATCTGTGTCGTAAGTATCTCCAGGACATTGTATGTATACAAAAGACACCGGGTCGAAGGGTTCAATTTCGATCGATTAATTTTTATCGAGTAGGTAAATCAAATTTTTGAAAGTTGCAAATTTTAATTAAAACGTTGGAGTGTTTTATTCCTTAAATTGATGTGTAAAGTGAGAGGATATTCCAAGGCTTTTCCACTACCGTGGACTTCTTTTGAAGTCGGTGCGAGTTTTAGTAACATTTTAAATTTATGAAATTTTTGCCATGTATTTTTTGTAAAAACTTATTTGTAAATTTATATTTAGAACATCGTTAATTTTATCATTGTGACGTTTTCGTCGTATAGGTATTTTTGAATAGACCGGTTTGCACGGTTATTTTAAGATTTTCGTGGACCAATTTTAAAATCATCGAACGTTTTATTATCTTGGCTGTGATATAAACTTTGGATTAGTCTAATAATTGTTGCATAATCTATTTTTTGTTTGTTTTAGTTTTATAAATTTAAATTTTGTCGGTTTTCAATTATTTTTTACCGCAGGCTGAAGGAAACTTCGTTCACGGGGAGATTTTTTCAATTAAAGTTTGAAAGGATGTAATTTGGAGAAAATTTTGTTTTTTCTGCAAGTTAGCGACTTAAATGTGTGTAGTAAAATTTGAAATTAATTTTACTGTTCTCAAGGCCGCTATAATTTACAACATAAAATATATTAGATTCTCTGAAGTCGATTAGAGAAAATTCATTATGGATTTTTTGAACTTTAGTCATAAAAGTAGAATGCTGGAGCATAAAGTTAATAATAGTAAAACTGATCGTAAAATTTTCATCACCCAAACAAAGAAATACGAATTAGTTTCGTTTTAAGTTTCTTCTGGCATTTAGGAATATTAAAATTTACATTTTGTATCATAAATGCCACATTTTGTAATTCATTAATTTTCAGTACAAGGACGAATTATGTACATCTTATTTGGATGTTGGGTTTTTCATTTTGTGAAATTGGAAGGAGCTGTTTTGGGTACCAGCATCGTCTTCCCATATTAATTTATGTCGGTTAATAACTAACTGCACGTTGATCGATAAATTATATCTGCAATGCATCAAATTTTTGTTCTAATTGTAGGTAGACATTTTATTTTTCTCTAATTATAAAAAAATTCTAGTAAATCATTAAGCATACGTTTTATCTGGCATAAATTATACGTTATGATGAAAATGTATCTAATTAATGAAACGAGTATGCAAAATAATGCAGCATACGTAAATATATAATGATATTAACTATGCATACAGATATGACATGCATAGTTTTGTGTCTAATTTATAATTAATTTAATATGACGATATCTATTTGCATTTTCATACTAATATGTCTAGGTCTGTTCTATGTCTACGTAGCACACATATCGATTTATATAAATATAGATGTGGGTTAACCTGCTACAGAGGTGGATGGAATAATTTATTTTTAACGTAGAAATTTAACGTTTGTTTAAATAAATAAAATGTATTATAAACAAAATTAAAACCTACGTTAAAATTCAATTCCAAAACGCTCTATTTTGAATTTTTACGATCGTCACTATTCCATGCTCAGGATCGGTAATTTTTAGTTGTATCACGTGCAATTTAGATCGAAAAACATAGCATGAATTTACCAATTTACTTATATTGCATCGTGTCGGGAATATAAATATTTTTTAGTAAAAATATGTTTTCACTATCCTGTAGTTTTATTGTTAGTTTCACGTGGAAGTCAAGTTTGCTAATTACCTAGATGCTCAGGGTTGTACCCACACATTTTTAGCGCTCTTATCGGTGGATATTTATTATTTGTTTGTAGTAGCAAAATACCATTATTTTGTCTGGTCTTCTTAAGACGTCAATTACGATTTTGTTTATGTAAATATTTTTAACGTTTCATATATTAAATGATTCAGAACAAATTTTATGTCTTTAAATATTTATTAATCAATGTTTTACGGAAAGATTTGGCTTTAATCGACTGAAGAGGGGATTATCGGTAATAATAAAATAACGAATTAAAAGAGTTATAAATTTTTGTTTACATGTCATGGTCATGTGAGTAAATTTATCATTTACCTTCAAATTCGACAAATTCCTAACAAATTTTATGCAACAATGTAGAACACAATTAGAATATCTATGTTGTATATTATTTCCAAAACTGCAATAACTCTAAACGGTACAAGATATAGAAAATGCCGGATACGGTTATAAAAAACAAACACTTTTGTTTAAAAATTTTTTTTATCTTGCACTATTTTCGAGTTATTACAGGAAAATCGCACCGAGTCATATCGAACTTCCGTTTGTTTGTTTTTTATACGTAACGGAGAGTATCCCGTTACAGCAAGCAATATTCTCGAAACGGTCACCCATCCATCTTTTACCATTTTTTGTAAATCATACTCGTCGGAACAAAATAAACAAAATTTTAGCCTAGAACAGGTGCTAGAAGTAAGCTACAAAACATATTTAATTTGGCACGATTGCGCTACCGAATACAAAACAATTAGTTAGCCCAAGAATATATTTCTGCCTGAAACAATTATTGGAGTGACAGATTGGAACATTTTGAAGATGGTTCACGCTAAATGGCAGTTAAATAATCCCAAGACTATTTGGCTCCATTTAATTTTAACGCAGACGCTAAGTTGGCTATTGTAGTGCACAAAAAAGCAAACACCCACAGCCAACACGCGAAAGTGACATTGAAATTTGTCACAAGACTAAAAAAACCGTTTCAGGTACCACACATTATTTTGTGGTGGTGTACAGGTGTTTTTTGCAAAAATTTTCATCTGATTGCACATTTTGGTCTGATAGTTGAACGTGAAATTTGAACCACGGCACAAGAACATCTGTCTTGGTAGGGCTTATATTTATGGAAATTAATTAGGTAACCGATTTATCACCAACAGCGCTGCCCAACAGATTTTATAAAAAAAAACACGGTCCAGTTTCATTTTCGTTACTACTGCACGGGCCACAAGATTTATAATTGAAAACATAGTTCATGGTAGGTTAAAAAAATTATTTATAGTAATTCAAAAACAATATTACATAATTTGTAAACCAACCGGGTTATTTATAGTTCTTAAAGGATTTATAAGATAAATTATTACATTGAGAATAAATAAATTTTTATGAAATAAATTAATATTCTTCATTCAATAATTGTATATTACATAATAAGGGTTATTACTCACGAGCGTGAATATTTGTCAACAGACGTTCTGTCCAGTGGCATATTCTCCACACTTTAAAATAATAACCACTTTACTCCCGAGTAATATACACTATTTTATATATTTTAATTACATTATTTTGCTAAAAACTTATAGATTGAATTAAAATAATTTACTCAAGGTAAACAGCAGTGGCGGTTTGTGTTCTAAAGATGTGGAGGTTACAAATGTTTTGCTCTCGGAAGGATATTAGGGCACTGGGGGCTATTCTATATCACACCCGCCGACCCGCGTAGATTCTATACCAGTAAAAGGTTTCTGTTTAATAAAATCAACTAGAAAACATTAAAACAAACTTGCAATGTCTGAAATAGTGTTCAAAAAAAAACTCTTTATTTAGCTCATTGTTCAAATTTTTAATTTTATGTTATATTAATTTTTGCAGGCTAATAATTTACATAAATTCAATAGTAAAAAAAATTATAAATTTAAAAATGCGAATCGCAAATTGGTCTATTATTATATTCCAGACTTTTTTCACATTTTCGCTTAATTTTAAGTTACTAGCTTAAAAAATTGGGAGCGATGGATCATTTTAATGTAATTACTGCTTAAATACCTAACAGCCAAATTATGTGGCGAAATCTATATATTCGATATATATTGCAATGATTTTTTATCTTAGTTCTTGGGGGATGGTGTTAATAATTTTGATTAAAAATCTAATTTTTGAAATTATTATATACTTTATGTAAATTTTAGTCGACTTGAATGCAATAAATTTGGAACCAACCTCCTTTTATCAATTAAGCATTTAAATTTATTAAAAATGCAAAAATTGATCTCAAACTAAAGCCGAACTAGAAAGATTTTTTAAAAAAATACAAAAATTAGCCATTAAAAATTTGTCTTCATTATGGAATATAAAGTGTATGAATTGGATATGAAAAATGGCCACTGGCTTAATGTAAAAAATTGCATCATGTCGTCACTGTCAAGTACATTACAATAATTGGAAAGTAGGAGTGTTGCTCATGATAAACCTAAGCAAGTATATCTGTTTATGAAATGCTGAGTAAAATTATGAGCCGAAAAGCCATTATCAACATTCGGGCAATGTTGGCCATTAAAATGTACGCAGAGCTAAGTTGCAGTTGCCATGGTGTTTTCTTAATTCATATTAAATTAACAGTTTCATTCCATTATGTAATATACAAAATCGCATGAATTATGCATACAAATTTCATGGGCTTGAGCTTACATTTTTACAAATGTTGTGGCTTTACGTACGTGATTGTTGGATGCGTTTTGTGCTGTTCGCATGGAGATTAGTGGTATTACATTTTAAGGTAAAAATTTGATTGACGAACGATGACGGAAATTCCGTCAGGTTAAAAAGAAGCTCATAAAAATTCTATTTTACTTTCTGATTCTAATTTTGAGCTAATTGTTTTTGTTCTAACCCAGTGAACTCGGATTTATCAAATCTTACCGTCATATACCATCTAAAATAATCAGTTGCGTGCGTTAGTTGTCTGACCTATAGTATAATAATCTCATTAGAAAAACTTATTTTGAATATAATCATACACGTGTTCTAAGAACTATGCAAAATTGTGTATGTTAACTTGTTAAGTATCCATTGATGTATATACATGAAATAAACCATCTTGATATGCAGACAAACAAGTCCAACATTTGCATTAGTTAATCATATAATTTCAACATACTTTTAGATTCTATCTATGGTATTTATATAATTCAATATTCTCTCTTATTTGTCTCGTGATCATAACGAAATCATTTCAAAGTATTAATTCGAATAATGTTTTGCTCGTCACGAATGATCAAATAATTTCTATACACAGTGTATTCTTCTGCTTTGGGTTGTTAATCGCACAAACGATGATTGGAGTTAAATTGAGATTTTCTCCACTCTTCTACTAAATCGCGTTTTAGAAAAACATTTTGCACAATTTCTGTAGGTATTTCTTTTATCACGTCTTTTTATGGCTTCGAAATCGGTAGCAATTTGTATGTTTATGGAGTTTTGGTGACACTCCTTATCGTGAAGAAAACGTGCCCACATTGGTTTGACTTATCAAATTCGTGTTTTGTAGTCGAAAAAGATACAGGAAACCAATATATTATCTCGTGTTCGTGAAGTTGTAAGTAATTAAAGAAGGTATTAATTTTTATCGTTTTGGATAAATATAAATTGTGCATCATAGGTATTTTCTGGTTAAAATAGAAATGGTCTTTTTGTTTCGTAACTTTTGCAAAGCGACGTATGTAACTTGTTGGTATCTGGTATAAATAATCTTGTATATTTGCTATTAGGAACATTTAGGGAAACAAATCTCGCAAGTTATTGAGCTTTAAAAATATTTTCGCAAGCCTATTGGGATGATGTGAACATATAAAATAATCCAACAGATCCTAGATTCTATTGTTGCAAATCGAAATAAAATGGAAATTAAATTCTTTTCAGATTGCTATGGCTAAAGCATTTCACTTGTAGCCTCCAATGTTAAATGCTAACAATTGAGACATTTATTTTGTAATAATATTTTGGGATATGATTTTAAAGAAAATAGACACCAAACGGTCTCCGAATATCATTAACTTTTGGCAGACCCTTCAATGTCAAAATGTACGCAGCTTAGTTTAATTTAGTTGAGTAAACATTTATTGTTTTATAACAAGTTAGTTTTGCTACCATATTAAATATGTTAGAACATTAAATATGGTTGGGTTAAGCCACCGATATTGAATAAAGTTGTGGGTTTTAGTATACCCTTGGTGAAGGTATTAAAACGGACACGTCCTGTCAGGTAGCTTTAACATTTTAAAATTTAAATGTAAAACTTTTGTTTAGCACCGAAAACAATTTGGAAATTATTTTATTCATGAGCTCGAGTTATTTCTAATAATTAGCTCGAAGAATATAATTCAAAACTGAAAGTTTTCTTAAAAGGTAATTTAGTTTGCCAAAATGTTTTTGGCACTTCGCCATAACCGTATCTCGAATGGCAAGGTTGGATTCCTTTATAAATTATCTCGTCGATCGCCGAATAATATTGGGACAGGTATTGGCTAAACTAATTACACACGTAGCTACTTAGTACTTGGCTATAATTACATACTTCATTTAAAACTTGATTCCGCCATGTAGGTTTAAAATAATTATAATCGATAATCAATTGTCCATTATGAGTAATTAAAACTATAAATATTAATAATGGTATTTTGTTCTAGGTAAGCCATACATATTCAATCGATACATCATTTTTGACCCGGAAAATTGTAAGTAAACTGCTTTTGTACGAATACGTAAAACGAAGGTCCTCAAATTTGATACTTCCTCAAAAATGGAAAATTTCAGTTCATTTAAAAAGAAAAACTGGAATCGCCCGTAACTTCGGATGAACGTTGCTCCGGGCATATCATTATAAACAAAAATATATTTTCAACAAACTTTGCTCGTAAACATTAGTGAAATAATAATTATTATAAATAAATAATTTATTATATTATGAAAATTAATAAGTAATTAAATTTTCAATCGGCAAATGCGTAGAAATATTTTACTTAAAGTAAACCAGGATGGCTAATAAAATATCAAATATTTCGAAAATATATCAATCGTAAAATGGCGCCATACTGCAAACATTTTTGTTAAAACCTATAATTTTAAATGATTTTACATTCTTTGCAACCTTTTTATACGATTTTCAGAAAGCAAATGATTAATCAATTTCCTAAAATTTAAGATTTGGCATCGATAAATAAATTCTTTGCGATCGATACATTTTTTGTTAATGGATGTGCTTAGATAATTATAAGAGTATCGAAATTTTTGGCAACATTTGAAAATTTGATGTGTTTTTCTTTGAAATGACATGAGTAAATTGGCATAAGCTTCAAGCACACAAATTAAGTAATGTTATAATTTCCTTTCAAGTTCAAGGAAAATTTTCATATTTATTTCAAGAGGAAGAATTTATAAATTTCGAAGGTTGAAAAATAAATGTGTATAAAATTTTAACTGTTTATTGCTTGCATGTAGAGGTACGTAATCGTTAAAAATTATTTTCCGGTTTTGGTGGACCCTAAAGCAACGTAATTAAAGTATTAACAAAAATTTCTCACATGAAGTCTATAGCGTCACCAATAAAACATATTCGGTTAACCTTTTGAGGATATTTCTTCTGCATATTTTTGTTGGTGGACCGAAAAAGTAGTTTATGGTTGCGTTAGATGAACTCATTTCTCAATGATGCAAATGCGTGCATAGAAAAGAAGGTAGTGGTTTTTTCAATGATGTTGTTTAAGATGTCTGTAGCTTCGGGCAAATAATGGCGCCTGCATATTTTTAGTTTATTTACACATTATTTATTTTATTCGGTAATCTGAAGTAGAACCATTTTTTGCAATGGATTTCTCTAGTGGAATATTACGCTAGCAATTGTCTGGAAATTTTGTTAATTAAGTTTTATGGGGTTTAAATCTTAAATATAGTGGAAGCCATCGTAAATGTTCTTTTAAGTAAAATGTGCTTTAATTATGAATACTTTTGAAGCAATTCTGAGCACGTCGAGTTGTGCTTTTTAAATATTTGATGTGCGCTTTTTGAATTTTTAATCTTCTTTATTAAAGATTTTCATTATATGGATGGAATGGAAGTGTCCTATTTACCATTTGTTTATGTATTTGTTTAAATTTATTTACATATTTATTGCTCGCATATCTTAAATTCCATTTTAATTTTAAATTTTACTCCATTAATTCATTGTTGTCCAAATTGATCAACAAATAATTGGCCAGTATAGGATTTTTTAACATAATTGGAACTTTGCTCAAAACATAATGAAAAATTCATCGTCTTTTAACATTCATAAAGCTGCTAGAACTTGGACAATCGAGGGTTCTTTTTTTAAAAACGGAACTACAAAATAAAAATATTTTATGGTTTAAATATACAGTTCGTTCGGGTTGATTGAAATAAAAATTTGAGCATTACTAATTTTTTCGAAACGTCTGCTCCGAATATCACCGCAAGTTATTTTCAGTTTGCAATTTGAAGTTTCCATTCAAAATTAAATGCGAAAATTGAAGAAAAAAGTAAAATAATGTAATGTATGTTGTCAGGGACTACTTTGTATGAAATGTAAATTACTAAAAAAAAATTGTTTCTAAATTTCTGTCGTATTTCTTATGGTTTTTGAAGCGTTTTCTCCTCCAATAATTGTCGGGTATAATTCAAGCAATAAATTAGAAAATTTCTTTGTTAGTTAGATCAATGATGTGACGAGGGCATCTTGACACTTATTACACTTTTTTCAAACCTAACCTGATCTAGAGAAGACTTGCTCCGCTTTGTTACGTAGTCTTCACCCTCGGTAACCGAACAATATTTACATACTTAAACTGCTATCGCAGTTTTTGATCTTATTTTCAAAAATTACAAATCGTAATCATATAAAATATCTATTTTGTTTATCTGAAAGTAACCTCAACGGTGCTGGTCGTGAATGGATTAACGAGGTATCGATTAGTGTTGAATGGATTAACGTGATTTTCACAATAAATATATCATAATATTTTATAATTGAAGAACGGACTTTACCTTGAGTATTCTTTAAATTTTGTGTGTCTAAATGATGATTTTGATTTCTTTCGCTTTTTTTTTTGTAAAATAGAAACACACAATTTTAGATTATTAAAGTTATAAATTATTATTCGTACACAATTTAAGAAAACGTGGGAAAGCACTACAGCTTTTAATTTTAGGCGTTTAATAACGACGCAACAGAGCAAATATTCGGAAAAATAAAATTGCATACATGTTATTGCAGCACGATGAACACCAACGTTTAATAAATAACGTTTGTTACTGCACAATACGCAATAAATAAAATGCAATATCCTTAATATCATAATAACGTACACTGATAGTTAAAAGTTCTTAATTTTTATTTTTACGGTAACTTTTTAACATATTAGGAGAGGGTATTCCATACTCCTGTTTAAGAATAATTACCAACATTATTATTGAAACACCTGGTTACATCATATTCTGCATTTGATTTATTAACCTATCAGTACTAACGTCGGTCTGTGAGACCGATTCTCATTTTTAATTTTTTTAACTTGGTGTTTACATATTTTTTTACCAAAAAAGGAATAATATCAAATGTCTGGGTATTTTTCTTTATAATAATGTCAATTTTAGTAGAAAAAAGTCATTTTTATTTACATAATTTTATTGTTTTATTTTACTGTTTATTTAAATTTACAGTTAAAAATAGAAGTCGTTGGTCTGTTCTACCTAACTCCACGAATTGAAAGAGTAAAGTCCCAGGAGCGTAAAAACAATATTCTGAGTTAGCAATAATAATTATGTTCCGTTTGGGAACAATAATTAATATTAATTGCGATACTACTCTTCAAGATGTGAAATTAAAAGTCTACTTATTGTTTTTTGTATTGCCCCACACCAATGAGGCATTAATACTTGGAAGATGCCACATTGAAACGAAACAGAAGGGTCCTTGAACGATGGATTACCTTCAACTAGCTTAGTGCAGATGGAGTGGCTCAATGTATGAAACGTAGAGAAAACTGTTGAAATCGAAGATAGGACGATGATAGAATAATTAGGATAGATTCTATCTGTATAGACTTGTCTTTTTGGAAAACTTGCAGTGTACCTTCACATGGAAGACCAAATATCGATCACTTACTCTTTGTACGGGGAGAATGAAGCACCCTGGACCTTCAAAATAGTAGAGAAGTAACAATCGGTTTTTTTCAGTTATGGTGCAGAATCCAACGAGCGATGTCAACGAAGCAGACGCTAGGGACATTGTATTTTTATTTAATTTTGGTTTTCTGCTTTATTTTATCAGGAAGACGGTATTATTGTTTTTCATTTGATATAACAATTGGAAATGTATAAAAAACACATTGTGTTTGTATTTAGTTCTATGCCGTAGCGATAAATAACATTGCCTTCTCCGGTTATTTGATAATGTTTGTACTTGGATACAATTTCGGCACGTGTTTACGATTGTTTTTATTTTGATGACCGGCAATTATTCACGTTTGCGAAGACATATTTTTGCCTGGCAAAATGGAAACCCAATCGCGAAGGTTAAATGGATACATTTTCAAATGATTCGCATTCTTGCAAACCATAGCATCTTATGGGCCACTTTAAGCTCAAGAATTTATCGTTTCTGCTTCTATTAGAATTAAATTACAGTAATTTTTTCTATACACGAATACTGCGCAAGTATCCGTTACAACGTTGTTTATTTACAACAAATACATTAGCTCCGTTTTTAATTAGGTTTGAATTTCCATTAATTTATGTTGTATACACATTCAACTTTTTAGAATCCAGCGAAAACGTTTACTTATCGGAGCTTTTAGAAATTGCTCGTTGGGCGCTTGACAAAACCTTTTATAATTAAATTAATTACAAACATTTGCGCTTTGTTCATTATTCTCAATTAATTAAAGTATTGGAAGGCTACAAATTTTGAACGTTGGATTAAATTTTTCACATTTATTTTCGACATTTTTTCCTTTTACGTGGTATAATAAATTTATATTTCCTACTCCTTTTTTTTTAATTTTTTTTACAACGTCGCGTCGTCCAAATTTCATTTGGCGTTGCTAATTATTTTCACGTATGTTGTATTCGATGTTCCATACAAAGAGCATTTTATCGTACGTATAGTCAAGGTAAACGTATAATAATAAACAATATAAAATTGTCATATTATTATTTCTGTTTTGTATGATTTCGGTTATTTTTATATTCAAGTTCATTACTTATTTGTATAAAAAAATACAGGTGGTTAATATTGTAAGCTCTCGCGAAGAAGCTAACGTAAAAAAAGCAGTTGCTAAGCGTGAAGTTTCTTATGGTAAGCCATGGACCTCTTCCATGACCTTGAACCTTACCAAACGAGTCTCTTGGACGACATCATAGACTTGCATCTCAGACGACTTGATCCAAAACCGCTCCACGAGTGAGTAGGAAGCTCTTCTATAACGGATTTCACAACGAAATTACATTACGCCCCGGTATGGTGTTCCTTATACGCATACATACCACGGATAACTAGCATGTCACGAACTTTTGACAATTCTTTGCGAAGTCCAGGATAGAATTCCTTCCCCGCCCACGTCTTTGTTCGTTGCAAGCTTTTGATGGGAAATTGCTGCCAAAATCGTAGTAAATAGTGAAACCTGAAGGTTCGGCCATAAAATGGTCGGAATGGTTTAGAAAGGGTTAACGTTCTAAATACAATAGGTAAACATTTAAGTATGCATGTGGGACTGGGAGTGAAAGAGAATTTGCGAATTAATTTTGGTCACAACAGTTGAATTTAGATCGCGAAAGTTGTTTTTAGATCGCGCGTTTTGTCAAATTTTGTTTTTAGACGTTGGTGTACTTGGAAACGCGAAATGCATTAAAAATGGTTATTCGAAGGGGGAAATTTAACGGTGTTACGTTGTAACCGTAAAGATATAAATGTCGCGTGGATGTGGGTGTCGACGAATAACACAACATGCGTGGGGTGGAAATCAATGGTTTAATTTTTCATCAAACGTAGTAAGGGCATTGTCGTAGTTACCAAATTATTCAACTTGTGTAAATATTCGAGGGCTGTATTGTGATTACTAACTGGCACTCTTTTTTTTTTTTCGTCATTGTGTATTCTAATTGCCGTATACCCACGAAAATTCTCCGCTTTCAAGGTTCCATTCTTCTTTAAGACCAAATTTTGAAAATCAATTCTCTCAACGTATAATTTAATTTGCTTGCCATCGACACGTTCGGCTAGAAAATGTGCAACTTATAATTAAATTAATTTATGTTAATGAGTAGGTTGCAAGTCTGTAGGAGATGGCGGTCAGGAGCTGAAGCTACATACACTTTCAAAAATGGAAATCAAATCAGATCCAGGAAGTCGCTGGTGGTTGGATAACCATAAAATACCAACTTGGTAATTCTATTTTCTCTCTTAGGATTTGTTACTTGTTCTTCTTTATCTTTCGCATTAGGTTCCCATTAACAGCCATCTTTATTTTAATGGAACGTGGAGGTCGTTACAGAGATACGCACCTGCAGATTGCACACAATGCTAAGACCTTCTAGTCTGTTTACTGACTGAATTAATTTGTCGAGATTTGCAAGCGAGGTTTGCCTCCTTTTTTTCTTTAAATTTATCTCGTGAATGAATTATGATTAAAAACGTTCTACCTTGCGACACACCAAAGTCGTTCTTTCAATACCGTTGGTACGTGTGGGTACAACTTTATTATGCGAAGACTTTTATTTACGACTGCTTTTATACTGCAGTTAATTTAAATCACTAAATTATTGTTGCATTATTAGGGGCTTTATGGAATTACCGACATAAAACCAAACAAGTTTAATAAAATACTGCAAATTACCCCTTTTATATTATATTTTTTTAAAGTTTCTCGCAAAAATGAAGCCACCATACAATTTTCCAACAAAGCACATAAAAAGGTTGTATCGAATTTTAAAATAATTTTTTCCATTTATGACGCAACACTAATGTGCCAAACCATCAGGAGAATTATTTAGCGCCGCCTAACAGAAGGCGCAATGTTAAATTAGGAGTTAATTATAAGCTCCGTGTCATGTGAAACATAAATTAAATATTTTTGAATGCCAGAATCGTGGTGGTTTCAAAGTTAACCAGCTGCATTTTTTAATCTTCAAAAGCCACAAAAACGGTGATTTATATTTTATAGATTTTCTGCTTATTTCTCGTTCTTATTGACAACACTAAAAAGGCTATAAAACCGGTGGTTTCTCATATGTTTTTAATTTAGTTTGTTAATTGCAACGAAATGAAAAAATATTCAATAGATTTTAAGCTTGTCATAAATAGCATAACCGCAAACGTGGTCGTTAAAAATTATGCTTTTTCTTATTGGATAAGTGTCAAGGTAATACATAAATTTGTATGTAGAAATATTCTAATAATAATCTCGGTTTTGAATAACATTTTGTGGTACATTTGTTCTTGTTGAGCAATGGTTGTTAAAACCACCACGAACGAGATTGTTATTATAATTTTTACGCAGAAACTAATTAACTTGCTTTAAAACGTGATTACAAGAGGAGGTTTTTCATTTTTTTAGCACTAACAAATGCTATTCTTCGTAGGGTGAAGCTGAGCACCAGATGAAATTAATAAAACAAGTTAATAGGGAGAGGGGGAATTTCAACATACACACAAAGAATTTGTATACCAGATTTCCACTTAAGAGATTTTCTCATATTTTATATTAAACAGAAATTTTTCAACATTTTGTAACTTAAATTAATCCTCAACTTGAAATTCGTTGATTTTATGCAATAAATGGTTAGAATTTAGTTTTGATATCTTAATTCCACGCTCTTTAAAAAGCTGATCCTTATGAATTATTTTGTAGTAGTACTAACAAAAAGAAAAATTTTCTTGATTTTTGAGGATGCCCCAACATTTGATATTTACTCTTTAATTATTGTTAGAAATGCACTAATGCACTATGCGATTTACAAAAATATATTTTGGATCGGGTAACTAATCGCTTATAAATTACATTTTGTGGATAACAGACTTCCTTACTTATATGCTTCTATGTTAGCAATGTAAATTATACATAACTTTTGTCATACAGAAATCGATTTTTGTGAATAACTGTATGGTGTACATACGGTGATTAAAACTTCTATGTAGTCAAGACCGCTACACGATTATCAGACTGACCCTTGATCTTAAGCATTCAAAAGCGAGCTTTAAACAATACATTAAAAATACACTAAATACCCCCCTCTTTCTAGGTTAATTAGCGTAGGATTAAAAGTGATAGGTTTCGTTAAAAATCGAACTTCGTCTTTTTGACCGATTTGAAAATTTGCAAAACGAATGCCGAAAACTGAGTAGGTCGATCATCTATAATAATAATATCATTGTAAATCAGGTGAAAAAGAACAAAGAATGCTAATTCAAGAAGTAATCTCCGTATAATTTGCTTCGAATACCCGACAGCGCCAATTAATGCAATTAATATAGCTCGTATTTCTTATTCGATTCGAAGCTAGGTCGACTGCTCAGGAAGTTGACAGCTTAATCAAACTGTTAGCACGACTGGCCACTGAAAGCTACCCAAACCAGGAACATAGAAATGTGGAGATATTAAGATTTTTGCGGGTGCTTTTATATTTTAAGAAGTGAAAACTGTAAAGTAATTAAAATTATTCGTGCCGAAAAAATTTAAAAATATTTTCACAATTAAAGTGGGTTAATGTAGCGAGCTTTTTTTGGTTTTTTTAAGTGAATTTTTGCAGGAATTATGAAGAAAAGTTCCTTAACATTTATTTTTCACATTTCGTTGACTCGGAGTTAATTTCCCATTTTTTAAAATTAACATTTTATGTAGCATACTTTCTATGGATTTAATATTTTAAAGTAAAATTACAGCTTTAAGGAGGAAATTGGAAATAGTAACTGTTTTTTGAATTTTATGAATGCAGTTTTAATTAGATACTTCACAAATAAATTAGTCGAAGGTAACGCAGTGTCGGCTTTAGGAAGTTGGTGCGTGGATTATTTTAATGTGAGTTTTGTTACTACGCCATTGCATTGCTAGGTTAGTCTTTATAATCAATATTTTAGTTATAATTATTTAGATTACGCATAATTTGAAATACAGCTACGTATTATTGTTGTATAAAACGTATTATTACACACACATTTTCATACGCGTGTGCGTTCCCGTATATCAACATAAATTACTACTCTCGGTTTTAATTTAATTTTAAAAGGCATATGTTTTCGATTTGGTGCTTCGTTAATAAAATCAAAATTCCCAAAACCCACAAGCGCTTATTCTGAACCATAATTGCAATCATTTTCACCCTTCGACCAAACCCAAAATGTTCTACAAAAACACTAATAATTGTCAGTATACCTTTATTTATATGTAAATATCGAAGTTTATGCAGGAAATATTGCTATCATTATATGTATTATGGTATTTGCTAGCTACTGCTATTTTACCCTTCCGTTTGTAAAATTTAATTAGTATAAACCAGGTGGTTTGGTAATTTTTTTTTAATAAAATAATTAATTTTTTCTAAAAATAAATTGGCAACAGAATTGTTCATATGCAAACGTGTTCTGATGTTAATATAACTGATAACACATTAATTTGGTTGTGATAAAGAAGAATAGCTTTACAGTGTCCTTATCGTAGATAGTAAAATATTGGAAGGCCAATTTATTTTTAATTGTTGGCTACGAGTACAGATAACAAAGGTATTTAGGAATAATTAAAACTATGGTCAAAGTCTTACTTTAAATTAAAACAGAAAAATCATAACAAAAGGAAATACATATTGGCTGCAAATTCACAATGGACGTAAACGTAAGATTACGAATGCCTCGCCATCTTTAGGGTCCATGTTTCCGATCTATACAATAATACCGGTCAGACACTTCGACAAATTTCTAATAGAATTATTATTATTACAAACATTAACACATATTAAATCAGGTAGACGGCATCATTAATCAGTAAGCATGTGTAATCAATTTGGAACCAGTACTAAAACTTCACAGCTCTGCAAGTGTTTTTCTTTTTCGGATTCTTTCGAGATCAATAACATTAGCTTGTGTGTCGTTCAGGAGTTGCAGTCTAAAATACAGAGAACATAAAAATACTCGTTGCGAAAATGGGTTTCTCCATCATCTACTCGAACGTTGCGCACAGAAACTATTGTAACGAGCAATCATATTATTATGCTACAATTTTTTGAGCCAATTAAGTTATAACCAGCTAAATAACAATTACGCCACTTAAGTAATAACCTAACTAATATGTACAGTCCACTCCCGTAAGTGCATACTTTTTCTCCTTTAGAACATTTGCCACTCACTGGCTATCGTCGAGCCAACTTTTCTGAGCTGCATCTATTTTTTTTTGCTTTTGATGGAATTTTTACTAGTTCTGTATCTTTAACAATTTTTAAATTTCCACACCAACACTCTCCCTCCCTGGAAGGGGAAATGATTTAAAATTTGGGGAACTGTCACGTATACTATCCCACGATTTTAACTTTTTCCTATTGAAAATGGGTAAAAGGACACTTTTCTAAGCATACTAGAACAAAAATTTTGTTGGATTATAAATTAGTTCTCGAAAAAATCGAATTTGAAAAATTTACATTTACATGTATTTTAGATACACCTTTTAACACGGCTGCATGATTAGCCGATTTTGTGTAAGGCAAAAAAACAAAACAGACCCTCCGGACGCCTTCGGCGCCCTCCGGGCCTGTTTTATTTTTTCACCTTACGCAAAAGAATTTAAAAATATCCCTGAAAAATGGCAGAACTCGCCAAGGGTGGAACTCGAAGCCATAGAACTCGTACGGGTATCGACATCGAATGAACACATCATTAAGACTATATCAAAGCACACGTACCGTCAACAAAATGAGACCGTCACCGACGAGACCGTACCTCAACGTGAGACCGACCGTCACACATCGGGTATATCATATTACATTTGCCTGCTTTTCGTAATTTTAAAATGCTGTTATTTCGACAACTATTGCATAATCCACAATAATTTTTGTGTTAATATACTCAGAAAATTGTCCTCTTTCCAATGGTCAATAGGAAAAAGTGCAATTCTTGGGATAGTATACGTGACCGTAACCAAAATTTGTTTTGAATAAAAAGTATGGCACGATGCAACTAGCAGCCTGGAACCCCAGCATTGAAGCCCAAATCAACTAATTAATTGCTCATCCCTAGTAAGGCATATTGACTTCGGTAAAGTTCATAATATACAAAATTATCAACTTGAGATGAACACGTGTCGGCTTAGTGCCAAATTTTATGTTCCCAATATTACTAGATTATGAGATAACACACCTCTGATTGGTTCATCTTAAGTTACCAAGCTTAAAAAAATGGAAGGTTATAGGAGAGTAACGAGTTAGTGCGGCCTTAAGGCCGCACAACCAAGATAATCTAATGTAATATATTCACAAAAATTATTCCAAACGGGTACTTATATCATTGAGCTTGAATGAGTTCTCTTAAAAACAGGATTATTAAATATTATGGATGAACTTATGTTTTCAAGATCCACGATACAAAGTGGACTCGATATCAAAATTGTTTATTTATATACAGGACCTTCTCGCGATCGATGTACACCTCTTATTTTTAATGTAAACGCTATAGTATGTTTTTAAAGAGCATATAATGATTTGCAAACTAGATTCTAACCCTTTATTGCTTAAAATTAACGGCTTTGGAGTTAAGGATAAAATTAAGTTAAAAAGTGTTGCGAACATTTAATTTGAATTTTTCTTAGGAAAAATTATACGATATTATTACAGAATTGTACTTGCAATAAATTGATAAAAAAGGGAAAAGATGTTATGAATTAAAACAGTCAAAACTTATTTAGATCTCTAAATTAATTGCTAATTTATTTCTACATGAATATTATAGCATCCACGGAGAAAATGAATGTGGAAGCTACATTCTTGGTTATTAATTGAGCTTTCCCGTGGTGCCTGAATCCACTCCTGCTGTATAAAATATTTAATGTCCTATTGCATAAACGCGAAGTATAACATGATTTTATTGAATTTACATAGATTTTTAATTGGTCGTAATGTTAAGTAAAAATAATACAGGTTTGAGCTTTTATTACCGGCCGTATTCACTGCATGGTTTATATTATCCAGTACATAAAACGGGTACACACATACAGTTTCGATTCATTGAAATTTAATTGCTTTTGAATACATTCACGTACTTAACCCAATCAAATATAACTGAATTTATTTAGAAAACATATTTTGCATAAATGAAAAATTATCAGTTTCCTGCTTTCATCAAGCTTCTGTCATTTTGCAATTAACAAGTTTTCAATTTATTTTTGATTAATCTTTCTTTTGAGGAAACTTAATAATGGATCCGCGTAAAAAATTTGTTTGAAATGGTAATTCGGTAAATTTTTCTTCCACAATCTATCGATGAGATTTCTTTACATTTAGACGACTTAGTCATTCATCTCAATTCCTTTCGGCGACAATTTAAGCAGACGACAACTCGATTCATTCTTCACTTGTAGCGATTTCAATTTAGCACACACCCCAATATTAAGACGTTCGCAAAAAGTTCCCGTCTTTGTTATATCTACTTCATTTACCCTTACCTATTCAGCGAATTGCTCCGGCAATGGCCCAAAATGAATGAAAAGATACTGATGCTTTTATGTAGGTACGTTTTAAAAGAAAGCGTCTAAAGAGTCGTAAACAAAATGAACTAAGCTAAATTACGCACTGCTAGACAGCCAAATTGGAAAACTTTCATATTTTTTATGGTAAATTTTTCATTACTACATCCATTTTAACTTTTCTTAATACGCCATTCGCAACGTTCAAAATATTGGGAATCTTTCTCAAATCGTGATTCCATTTATCCGAGACCAAAATAAAACAATAAAAAATGTTTTGATTTGGCGGCAATAAAAAGCTGCAATATAAATAATAAGTATTTTTCGTCCAAACTTGCAACGAGGAAGCGAAGAAGGTAATGTTTTGGGTTGATACACTTCATCTTCATGTCCGTACGCCTCCTACACGGAACAGGTAGATTCTCAAGTAGACTTCTTGTAGACGGTTCAACTTGTGTTATTCGCGGTCTTAACAGGTCGTTGAACCAGGTTATTATATACACAGGTACTCGTACCTGTATGACAAATGTGTTTTGCTTGTGCCGCAGATTTATACCATTATAACTCCTTCTATGTTTTACAGTTTTTGCCATTTTCATTTTTGCATTTTAATTCTCCTCGTGCCGGCAGCATTAGCGAGATGCGCCGTTGCTTTCGGTAGTCGTTACAATGTAAATATCCACCTTATCCATTTTTCTTACATGTATTTATTGTGCCATCAAATTATGTAACAAATTTTCTTTCTAAAAATAGATTTTATCCAAATAACAACATCGACAGTATAAAATCGCTTATCAGCATAAAAGCGATCGAGCAATTTTTTGAGAACAAAATTTCGGACTATTTCGAGCTTTCATATCAGATTGGTTACTCGGTAACTTTGTATTAGGGATTTGTTCCAGTAACGTTTGCCATTCTTCTGTCATTCAAAAGACAATTTATTAGAAATCGATATGCAATTTGTTCTTGTTGAGATATCGTTTAGAACTGGAAATACTTGTTCGCTTAAAAAAAATACATTGTTTTAGGGGGACCTACATGGGCTAGGCGTAGAAAAGGTAGATAGATGCACCTTTATTTTAATTTGTTTCAATAACGATCTAATGAGAACGAAAGAATTAATTATTGCCGATTTAGAGTTTCAGTTTACGTAATAAAATATTACTCCTTCTGTAATTAAATAGCAAAGATTTAATTGCTTACGGAATTCACACGCATTCGAAGAGGAAAAAATATCGACGTGCCGTTTTTAATTTGATCCCATCTCGCTTACTATATTATGGTGTTTTCTTATATTTAATACCTAAATAAGCTGACGTTAAATAAAATTATAACGGAAAGGTCAAGTTTACGCCCAAGTAAACGCGATATCCAATTTATCCCTTGGTAATTTTTTGTTTACGCAAAGTTACACTTGTGTGGACATAATGACCCCGTGTTTTGGAAAACTTGCTCTTACCAAATTGGGAACAAACTGGGCTGCATAACAAGTGAAGTGTGAAGTGGTAGGACATCGTGGTGTGCCATGAGGGGGTGGCGCGGCTGCTACGCGTCGGCCGACGGTGTACGGCGTCGTCTGCGTCAAATCAATAGTCGTGGTCGCGCCGTCCAGCAGTACTTGACAATTTTTCCCAATTTCACTTTTAATAACTTTCGTTTTCTATTTTATTCGCTTCGTTTATCGGAAATAATATTTCGAATATTTCACATATTCTAAATTAAATTGACAAAGAAGACGCTCATTCCTTCCCAAATTATTGGCAAACCTGTCTTTAAATTAAGTCAAATTGTCAAACAAGTTTCAACTAAACTACGCTTCACGTTGTCAACGCACCTGCGACAATCCTGCTCGTTAGGATATTGGGGAAGCGATTTTTTTTTAAGGTAACTTTCTTACATTGCACGACAACTTTTTTTTACGCATTGTTTGTCAACAGGGAAGATTAAGTACATTTTAAAAACGATTTACGCACTGATAGGAATGTTGAGAACTGCTGTACAGACGCTGTACGACGCGTCTTGCCCCGTCTCATCAAAACCGGGCCATCCCCTGGTGCGCCAGGCGCTGTGGCAACCTTCAACCCCGTTCACCCTTGAGAACTTTATGAACATATGCCGCTAATTATGTCAATTCACAAGATTAGCAAAATCAACTTTGCATGGTTTGATAACGAAGGGACAATTACAGAACTCGACGGGATATTTACAGCTTCATAGTGCACCCTTACAGCAAATAACCTGATCTTTATTATTTTAGTATTTTTTTCTCGATCACTTCAAGGATTTTATGAAAGAACGATATTGCTCTCCATTTCTTTGTGTACTTTTCCATCATTTCGTCTTCTTGCGAATAAACAGAACTAACGCCTCGCCGCCTCTTCAAATATCACGTGGTGACATGATTTTCATATACCTTTTCATGATCCTGGTGCAGCAGGTGTAAAAAGAACTAACGATCGGAATTGGTGAGATGTGTCTATTCAATCGTCGTTATGAACTACTAAACCTTGGAAAACATTTTAAACCCACTGCTAATGCCACGTCACGAGAAAATCTTTCACGAGTATTTAATTTCGGTTTATTAAACCGAGGCGTAGCGAAGGTGCCCCTCAAATTGCATTTGGATGGATAATCAATAATATTCCATATTTCATTACTAGTGGTCGCCCCACACATGCTTTGTAGTGAGTAAAAATTAAAAAAAAAATCAATTGTTTTCTGAGTAATCGAAAAAATCTTCATATAAAGGTACTCCGCGACCTTACATTTAAAACGCTGCAAAACAGTAAACACGAAAAAATTATTTGTGTTGCTCTGCAATTTCCCGGAGGAAACTTTGCTCGCCCTTAAATATTAGTAAATTAAAATTAAACAGATGCATAGGTAATGGTTCCTGACATACTATAGTGGCCGAAAAACTATCTTGAGTTTCTCTAGTATCTCTACAAAATTGCAATGATCTATTCGGCTAGAAAATTAAGTCCCGATTATGTTGTATTGTAAAGAAAACGTTTGTCACATTATTAGGTGCCGGACTCGGCTTCGCCTCGCCCGGCAATTTTCACCGCTTTCGGAATAGTCACACTTTTAATCTTTAGTTCGTAATATACTATTTCAGACTTTCCAGCTCTAACAGTACTATTCTTATAAAAAAGATTAGTGTGTTACGAAATTTTAAATAAGAAGAGTAATTAAATGTTGCAATAATTTACAACTAATAAATTTGATATTAAAAAATGTAAAGGATTGGTAAAATTATTTTTGCACACTGAGCAATCAAGTGCCCAGAAACGACCTCATACTACTGCAATTTTGAAATGATTATGAAATACGTAATTTAAATTGAACTTATGAATACGGTCTTATTTGATAAATCAAAAAAAGTTTCACGTACATACATACTAGAGCAAGACGGGAGATAATGGTAACTCCGAAACCGATTATGCAATAAGAGAATGCGATTCATTCATTGAACGCTGTGTGGATGTATATCCTATGCAGAAGGTATTTCCGCTGCCGTAGCTTTGTTTCAAGTTTTGGATATGTATTGTAAAAGAAGGATCAATCTTGAAGAGATCCAAACGCGTATTATGAGTGGGAAATAGTGTGAGTAAATACGATCAGCCACCAGTTGCCTCATCCATTTACTTACTTACAGTATTTTCTGACTTTATGATATTGAACATTATTTATTGTTACATTACTCAATAGTTTAAATCAAATGATCTCTTTGTAAATTAATCCCCCCCCCCAATTTCTAACATATTAAAGTAAAATATAAATTTTATTTTTTTATTAGGTCGGTTAGTCACAAGAGAATCGGTGGGTCTAATAGCATTGCTTTGGTTTAAAAATCATAAATTATGATTTAGTTGGCGCTCTGTATATTTTATCTAAGTCCAAGTTTAAAATTTTAAATTCTAATTCTACAACTAATTATACAGCTAGTGACGCACTTGCTGGATTAATGAGATAATTATTTTTGCCTGGATGCAATGTTTAACTTAGTTCGGTTCTGGTTGATGATGAAAGATTTAATTGGTTCAAATATTTTCATTAAATCTTTATTTTGATTAATTATCAGTTAACTGGAGCTTATATAATAAACTTTTAAAAAATGACCTTAAATCTATCTTATTTTTAGTTTTAATTTTCTTTTATCACTTGTTTGAATGAATCTTTCTGCTAAGTTCGTACTATCGATAAGCAAGTAAATTGTTTGTCGATCAATTGCTAACGAGCAATTCTGGATAGTTCATTTTAACAAAATTCTTCTTTGAGGAGGTTTAGTTGGAAAATTCTCACGATATTCCTGCATAGTTCAACTTTTTCCTCTCAAAGTAATTGTTACAAATGAAACTTCAGACCCCCTCCCCTCTTAGTTCCACAAGAGTAAGAGGGTCCTATTTAAGAATATCAATTGCAAAATATGTATCGAAACCTTCAGTTTCTAAATTACATACCTAATGAATTTTTAAAATTCAACCCAAAATATTTTAATTTTTACCTTTTTCTGTCTTATTTTTTTATAACTTTATTACATAAAGGATTTTCGGGAGCGTACAAAATAGTATATATTACTTGGGAATAAAGTGAATTTTCAAAGGTTCTGCGGACACCCTGTAACTTGTATTTAGAACAAAAATTTAAAATAATTACTTTTCTTGATTTATTTGAGTTATTTCGACAAAACGCTGCAGTGTAAATGTAAATATTGAATTATAGAAAAAGGGGTAGATTTAGTGAAAAAATTTGGTTTTAGATTTTTGTTTAAGTTGAGTTAGTTTTGATTTTGTTGTCGGTTCACTTTTAATTAAATTTTCATTATGTTTGATAAATTCATTCCAAATTGGGGTATATATTTTTGGTTTCTATATTTAGAAAAGTAACTTTCGCTTTCAGTGGAATCGGAAATCAGCAAACTCGGCATTACGAAAGGGTACGCGTCTTTTATACAGCTTGACATGGATATTGATTTCTGATACTTACGACTACCGTGATAACTTGGGGTTTCTCGAAACCACCAAAAACTGCTTTAACTTAAATTAAGTATCGTTCCAAGTCACGAATTAGTTGTGCCGTGGAGTTTTTCGGATAAATTAAACACCTTAATAACAGGCTTTAACAGGAAACATTTTTGTATTGTTTTGTCAATTTTGTTGTAAAATGTAAATACTCCACATTAAATACAGTTTTTCTCGAGACTAATTTAATTTTTTTTGTTGCAGGTGAGACTTCTTCTAAGCGTTCGTTGTAGCTTTCATTCAAACGCGTATCAAAATTCAGGTGAGCGAGTCGGCTATGAAAGTTTATGCAAAGTAGAAAAAAATATTGACTTACGATGAGTTAAATTTTTGATTATTTAATAGATTGGTATTTCGAAGCGACTGTCGAGAATAGCAACGATAATGTAAATGTGAGACATTTCTTTTATCTTACCGAATTTTAACCACTTCGCAGTCGTGGATAGCCGTCGTCGATGCATGTTCGACTTGCATTTTAATCGAATTACCACTTTTCTGTTATTCACTTGCGACACTTGGAACGTTTTCGTTAGCATAATTGAATTTCGTTTCATTTTTCCATCTCGAGGAAGCGAATTCCTAAAATACGATGATGTTGTACGCAATTCGTGGAAATGTATGTGTACGACAACATTCTTTAAAAGAGGTCACAAGTGGGTAGGTTTGTGGGATACAAAATATGCGCAATCGTTGAACCATAAAAAAATTAGTAGAAGCAATAAAACGAACCCAATTTTTTTTAAATAATTTATTTAATCCCGACGCTTGCGTCTTGCTTTCACTAAATGAAATTTGAATCCAATTTATTATACAGTCGCGTTTTTAAATCTCATTTAAAAATTCAATCAATTAGCAGTTACCATTTTGAATTGGGAAAAGGACTGGAATTTGATTTCGTCAGCTCCTCGTGGACTTGTGCGGTTGCCGCCTGCAGATTGATTTTTAATTTAATTGTTTTGTAATTTTTCACCCAAACCAAGTGCAGTTTTATATTTTTACTAAACGCCCGACTATTTACTCGTTTGATATTCAAATCAGAGTTTATTTTGTACTTTTGCATAATGAACCTAAAGCAGTTGATGTAGGAAACGAATTTCCTGTAGTGTGCGTGTATGTTACTTTTTTTTATAGCTGTTAACAAGAGGCGGTATTGTGTCGATGTTTTAGTCATTATTTGCATTTATAATGGTATCCTAATGCACTGCTAGACAAAGCGTGAAGGTTAAAGAATTAACATAAAGGATAATCAGTAGCTATGGCAACTCGTGCAAGCCAGCGATTGAGATTCATCAACCAAGATGAATCCAGTCCAAAAATTTACACATCAAATCGACGAAAGGACCTTTCGTAATAATAAAATGCTATTGAATGTAAGCTTTTCAACTTGTTGATCGGGGTGACATTGACAATGTAGGGTGACTTGACTTCAACACAGAGCCGATAGTGGCCTAACCTACAAAGAACTTCTATAATTATTTAAAAATTATTGATTGAATGTTAATTTAATATACATTCGGTATACGGGGGAAATTCTGATTTTTTTGCGGCTACTCAAAAAATAATTTGTTTTGTTTGCCAAACAAACAATTTGTTTTTCTCTCGAAGTGCGGTTATGAAATTTTTGATTAATGCAGTAAAAGTGACCCACATATATCGCTGTCTGCAGAAACAGTTTAGGGAAGAGCGCTTATCGCGTAATTTACTATCTTATTGGTGAAAATTGTTCAAGGTTGGCTGCAACTGCGTGTCAAACACTCCACACGCTACTCGATCTGTCACTGCAGTAAACCAAATGAACGTCAACGTATTTATGATTATTCGGTATAGAAGTAAATAAATATATGCGCGTGCAGTATCATCCACAACAAACTTCTGTTGAGCGGATGATTGATTCCTGAAAAACTTATCTGAACAGAAAGATTTGCGTTTAGTAAATTCTTGCAATGCTCAGGAGGAAGCTTGGTTTACTAGTGTAAGTTAGGAAAAATAGAACAGTTAATACAAGTGATGCCAACTATGTTTATGTTTATTTTCTCACAGAAACAATAAACAATATAGTGAACTTATGCAAAAATTTGAAAAAACAATGCAATTTTAAGTGCGCAGCAGGTTAAACAAAAGTGTTCTTCTTTTCAATTATCGAAAGATTTAAGTTGAAAATCTAGACTGCGCAGTCAACCACGAGATTACTGTGCTACTGAAATTAGCAAGTTGCCTTAATACTGAAAGAAGTATTATTTGTATACGTTTAAAAAAATAAATTCATCGACTAATTTTTTTCTCAATTTTTTTCGGAACACTGTGCCAATAAAATCAAAAAAGTCACTCTCTTCTTCCCGTGGAGAGGATTAGGAAAAAGAAAACTTAGAAAACTCTAGTTTTAAAATATATTTGGCTTACGATTTTAAATTTTTGTAACGTAAAATGATCCAATCAGAGATATGTTACCTAAAGCAAGACAGACAGAAACGACTTTTTACGTGTTGCTGGATTGACCTTATTCAACTGGGCATTTTTGTATGCAGCTTTCCAGCTATTTGTTTCGATGATTGCTTTCCAGTTCATTTTGAAGTGCGGTATTATTGCTGGCCGCCAGATGAAATTAATAAAACAAACTAAGTAGAGAAAAAACATTTTTATTATCTTACCGAAATTGGAATGAACACAAATTAAAAGTTGAAAATGCTCACAAAAATATGAATAAATAGCAATTACAAATGATTTATTTCAAAATATAGACACGTAAAACATGTAATAATAATAATAATAATAATAATAATAATAATAATAGGCATTTATTAAGAGAGCTACTTTACAAAAAAAAAGGTCTCTTAAAAGGATGATTTCTAACAAGTTAGATTTTCAAATCACCCCTTTTAACAATGTATTATTTACACCGATATATAACGCATAACAAATGTCACAAAATTCAAATCGCATGATACCTACAACTGCTCCAATTGCAGTGCGTCGGTTAAACCACGGCGGAAAGCTGTCAAACTCGGAGATTCCAAAAATAGTCGTCGATGCCTTTCCACAAGTCTCGGTGCTCAACATGCAAACCAGTGCTCAAACTTGGCTGTAGAATGAGAAGGAACGTCAAAATTTCCCAGATCACGCAGAGCCCGGGAATGACGAATAGAGCGGGGCCTAATCATATCTCGAAGATGTGTCGGTTCACCACTTCTGAATATTTTAAAGAGAAGAATTCCAGCAAGTAACAGAAAGCGCTGGTCAATTTTCAGGACATGCAGATCACGATAATATGGTGTAATATGATCATACCTGCATATGTTGAATGAATAACGTAGGCATGAATTCTGCAGAAGCAGAATTGAGTTAGGAAATCGTAATAGACCGCTGAACCATATTCGATGTTGGACAAAACTGTGCTGCTGACAATCGAACACTTCACATGAGCAGGCAATATGGTTTTGAATTGGTACAGTGATCTCAGCTTATAGTAACATCCCATCATCTTGCGGTTAACATGTAGACGAAAATTAAGTTCTCCATCCAGAACAAAACCCAGGCTACGTGCAAAGTCGACCATCCTCACAATCCCATCACCGATCCTCACTCGAAGAGTTGAGCCATCGAGCACTCTACGTATCAGCAGGGGACTACCCAAAATGATTAGTTCCGACTTCGCCGGATTCAATGTCAGACCATTTACTAAGGACCACACACGCAGTAATTCAAGATTTAACCGAGTTATTGCAGCATCCAAGTCCGAGGGAGGACAGGATACACGTATTCGGGAATCGTCCACATACAGATCCAAAGAGCAGTCTGGATCCACTGCTTTCTCCAGATCAGATGTGTATACTATAAACAATAGCGGGGCAAGGATACTTCCTTGTGGAACACCCCGAGAAACCACTAATGGTTGAGATACATTCCCAGAAAAATCAACCACCTGAGACCTATCACGCAGGTAACTCGCGAACCAGTTGCGCAGTGACTCATTGCATCCATAGTAACGAAGCTTAGCCAAAAGGCGCTGGTGCAAAACGGAATCGAAAGCCTTGGAATAATCGAGAAGAACCAATAAAGTTATACATGTTAAATGCACTTGCAAAGAGAAATTGGCACCGAAAACAAAAAAATACTAAAATTAAGTGAATATAATAATTTTCAAAATTCCATAACCAGTCGTTTTCGAGAAATTGAAGGTGTAAGTTTGTGAATTAATTTTAATCTCTATTGAAGAAACGAACACAAAGCGACTTTAAGTTACCCACAGATGATTAAGTTTGGCATGACATGCCTATCAGATACTAAAGGTACCGATGATCTTTGTGGTGAGCTTCATAATGGTAACAAATACGACAATATTATATTGTTAGACAGACGATAGACGATTTTGTAGAGAATTCAGTTTTCTACAAAAAAGTCAGGGGGAGTTTTGCTGTTATGCGAGATTTTGAATGACAGTCACGTCTAAATCATTTAAGATAAATATATGCTCTTATGGACTTTTTGTAGGAAATTTATTTTTTCTACATGATTGTTTACTATCTATATAATTCATAATTTTGTTGTATTCCTTACCATTTCACAATCTTGTTATCTGTGTTTTATGTTGTAAAAATTTTGATTAATATAAAATTGAGAAAAAAAAAATTTGAATAAAGATTAAAAAGTTGGTCTAACTTCTAACCGCTAATTTTTCGAAAATTACTGCTAGTAACACTTTAAAGAAAATTGTAGGCTGAATTAGTAACCCTTAATAATAAACTTGTGAAAGTATGTTCCAGAATAATTTAAAAATAATTTCGAGGTGGTCAATGTCCTCAACAATGCGTCATTTTGTAAATAATATATTTTTCACACCGAAAATCTTACATAGGTTTGTGTATTGTGGGTATTATTGATAAGGATGCTATAAATTGTAGGATTGCGGTTTTGATCAGATAAGTGGGCAAAGATGGAAATGCTGTGCACGCATTATTAGATTAGATAAGTGGAAATCAGTTCTTCTAATACTTTTTAATATACTACAAAATGCTTTCATTGATTAACATCGAGTCTTCCGGTCGGTCCTATATAAATTACATTACAACGCACGAAACTTTATTTTTCGAAATGAAATATTGACTCGTGCAATTTGTATTATTTCGAGCATTCGTAACTTGACAGACACTTCTTCATAAATCAATTTTTTTAAAAAGGGTGGAAAAATTTGAGAATCTTGAAAACTTGTATGGGGAAAAGTGGAAGTGTGAAATGAGGTTTTATGATTGGATGTATTTTTAAAAATTCCATTTGTTCAATGTTACGTACACGAATTTGAATTGCATGCATTCGATAATTTGGGTTTCCGAATGGAAACTGTTCGTATCGTTTGGTTATGAGCAAATGGGGTGGAAGAGCGGGTGCAAGAGATGATAATAATTTAAATTATGCAGAAAAGAAAGACGAATAAATAATTTATTATGCGACGTGGCGATGTTAATTCGACAATTTGATTCGGAATGTATTGGAAATTTTGGTCCGATTATAAGTACAAGTATGTACAATGCACGCAAGTTTTTTATGGAATCAATAAATCTTGAACTTCGCATTGTTTTTTTTTTCATTTATCATTCGATTTATCTCCTGGTTTTGTTGGGTTACGTAATCGAAAAATCTCGTACATAAAAAAAAGTACTTTATATGCATTTACATAATATAAGAAAACCACATACCTTTGAAATTGTCCTTTTGTTCTACTTCTTTTTAAAGCGATCAGATCTCTTCTATTTTTTTTATGCGTCATTCATCTCAAACATTTGTCCTATTGCTTCTAAAGAATCAGGATTCAATTCTTTCTTTTAAAAATATATTCTTGTTCTATATGTCGGATTTCTTTTGTGCTTTGCCCACATGGTTACTTGAAAGCTTTGCCGAAGTTTACGGCAAACATTCTTGTAAAGTTTTAAATTTCCAACTTGTTCTCTCGAAAAACTCAAAAAACTTGGTAATCAGCTAAACCTGAATATCTCGCTCGAAAAACTGCCGCCACGAAAACGCATCATCAATCTTTTCTAGCTTTGATCCTACCTACAATGCTTCAATTTTCCACATTAAATTGTTTATGAGGAAAGGGCAAGAATTTTGCACGAAACTGCTTCTTTGTATCTTTTATACAAATTCAAGGTGTCATCGGGAATTCTAAAACCCCTTGACAAACCCGTCACACAAATGACACAAATCCGGTTGTTATTAGCAAAATTAATGTTCGGGGAAGAAATTTAAAGCCCATAGGGTGAACTTAATAGCCGTAACTAATTTTTTGACTCCATTTGATGTTGACAAATCGAGCCACGTTTGCATAGTAAGTACGTAATAAAAACGGAAGATTAATTATTGGTCGTATTTCAGAAATTATTTTATAACCACAACTAACAAAATAATTGAATGCACTGTAACGAATTTTGAACTGGAAATTGTTTGAATGTGATGTTACTCGAAAATTTTCAAAGGGTGCTTCCTAGCTGAAATATTTCGCAAGATAAAAACGTTTAACCTTTTCAAGACTGGGGATGTGTGGATTTATAAAAGGGCTTCAATTCGAGTTCATTATTGAATTGAATATAAGGTCTTTGTTTGGTCCCTTATGTAGTTTAACATCTGTGCAAATACCGATCCATTTCACACCATAAAGTTTATAATTTAAACAAAGAACATTTCTGTATTTCATTTTCGAGTTTCCTACGGCGAAACTTGAAAAAAACGGAAATTTATTGTTGGTCAAGCTACCTTAAACCTCCCACCGGCGTAAGCGTGTTTAGTCTTCCAAAGGTTTGGTGTGTGAAATGCACCATTAAGTTTATATCAAAGTTATCAAACTTGCGGATGCTATTTACATAATATCTCGACTGTAGTTGTGATCGACACATTCACAAGTAAGATTTGTGAAATTTCAAGTTGTTTGACTTCGTCTTTTCGAAAAATATTCGTTTCGAAACAATGAGGAATCTCGACCTCCGGTCGCAAAAATTCGAGGAGGAGCGATTTTTTGGCTTTGGATGTGATGTAACTTCGAGCACCAGTGGAAGAGCTAAGAAACTCGTAAGCGGAAGCCATAGAATGGATATAAAAGGGATCGGCAGAAGGGAGGGGACGTGTATTTTTGTATCGTATCTCATCTTTGACTTGGGAAAACAAATTTCTCTTCGGAAAACGAGAAAGCTCAATAATTGGGCTACAATCAGATAATTTCAATTCTAGACAGGATAATCTGCATAATATGGTGGGTCGTCGTGCTTTTATGCACGATTATTCCGCCGGTGTTGGAAGCCTTCAAAATTTTTATATCTGGAAGTATCTAAAAGGGGACGTCGGATCGTTACTCGAGTGTGTCGTGATGATGAAGTATTTCCACAACTATCAAAATTACATTGTATTGCAATTTACGATGTAGTTTTAGTTTAGTGTGTCTTTTCTGAAGTTGCCTGAATGTAGCATTTTAGTGTTGTTGCAATTAAAGTCGGCCATTTTAACATTATAAAATTTTTATGTTGCCATAAACTGTCTTGCTTGTTGGTTTATAAAGCGTGTCGGGTAAAGAGCTGCAAAGTTGCGACACTTGACTAATTCTAATAGAAAATTATTGTGCTTCTTCCAACTTTACGGTTCTCATAAAAGCCTAAATTGAGATGACGCAAGTTTTTTATCTGATGTAATTTATTTGTTGAACGAAAATTTTTTCAACTTTTCTATGTTTGTTTCCAAAATTTATCTTTTCCGAATAAATTTAACGATAGCTAATCAAAACCATATTTTATGTTTTCTTTTTCGCAGATAATCATTTTTAATAATTATTTTCGTGTTCTTGATATAATTTATTGTTCAACACGATCGCATAATTTTAGCCTTGCACATAAAACCACATTAGTAGTCGCAGTTTAAACTGCAGCTTGAAGGTCGGTCGTTACTTAATTAGCAATTAGCCAATACTAACAAGATAAAGAACGTAACTTGTGAATAAAAACTAAGCAACTTTTTTAATTGATTAGCAGCATCGCAAAACAAATTCTTGGTCATGCTTCACTCGATCTGGAATCTACTAAAAATACCATCTCCAATAATGAAAAATGGGAAATAAAAAATACATGTCATGAAATTTTTCACTGTTTACTGGACTAACTAATTGACAGGAGGAAATGATAGATAGAAGTTGTAGAATTACAGACATCTGATGTGTTACTCGCAGAAAACCAGAGTATCTAAAAGATTTTTCTTTTAAAATGCTACTAGGGTTTTGTAATTCAGTAATTGCCTCTATAAGATTTTCAACATTTCCATAATATTAAAATATCAAAAATATTATTAATCATCAAATCTTCCAAGTTATCATCCACACTACCGACTAAATTCGACGATTTAAATAAGTTTTGATAAGTTAGAATTTTGCTATACAATTTACTGAATAGTGAAACATGTACTGGAATGATTTTTTTTTCTAAAACACCACCTAATGTTTTTGAGGATATTCCATGCCTCCAAACTTACACCTGTGAAACTAAATTCAGCTGAACTGTAGCTTGACGGATTTTTACAACCACTACCTGTCTGTCGCTTGTCAACAGTAAACGGCCAAGACTAAGCAGGCCGAGGGAAATTCGATGAAAATATTTCCCGAAGGCTAGTTCCGTGTGAAATTTGCCCAATTTCTGGGACTATTTACAGGAGCACGGGTAGATTTGTACTCGAACAAGTCGACAAATACTTATTACAATGATCTACCTTTAAAATTGGGGTAGTCGCTCATTGCCAACTATTAATTCAAAAATATAATTATTGGGTAGCAAAAATTACAATATAATATGTTATCGTAATCTAGGAAAAATAGAAACTTTCAAATTGAGATATGCAAGCCATAACAGCAGCATAATCGATTAAATGCAAAGATGGCTTCGAAAATAGATACATTTTTTACTTATTACATGGCTAAAGTTTAATACGAAGCTACGGTAGCAGCATATCGCTTCTGGATGTAAATGCAGAAAGTAATTAAAAAACATGGATCACTTCATCTTATTTCAAGGGCAGATAAAAATGAGATTAGGACCACCTAAGAGGTAAAATCGTATTAACAACAATACCGAACGTTGGATATTTTTTTCTTTAATGTATCATAAGGAAGTAATATTACAGACAGACTCTAACATTAACAGTAATGGTTTTTATTGCGTATTTTCTGTTCAACTCGGTATCTAACGTGATTTTTCCTTTTATAAAATGCCGAAAGGATCGCGTGCTAGTATAAACACAAGCCTTCACCCAAAAAAGGAAGTTCCCCTTTGGATACATGATCTATTAAATGAATTACTTTAAAATGTCAATTATCTTTCGTGCATCTTTAATTTGTTTTTTAAATTGCCAAAATTAAGGAAAAGGAGGCCAGATGAGAATCTGTATGCAGTCTGCATATTAAAGGAAAGAAAAATATGATCAATTACGATATTATCAAATTGATGGTAATTGATTTATTAAAATAATACTTTTTATTATTTACCATTGTTAAGTTTTATAACAAAAAAACTTGAAGCGGAAGATTTTAATGGATGTTCAAACTGCCATGTCCGACAACCTTTTTTCAAAATTTTATGTAATTACAATTATTACACAAAAGAGCGGAGAGGATTGATTCACTTCTGAGAAATGGATCGTACAGACTTTGCAGAAAGTACATTTGAAAACATGCAAACCAGGATTAGCGTTTTTGCCCATTTTCGAAATTACCATTTTTCAATTGACTGAAAAACGATAATTGCTGTTTTAGTTTATTTCTTCAGAATTTAGCAAAAGTAAAAAAATGGAATATCTATTTATAATACAGTGTATGGATCAGAGTAAGTTGACGAGAATAGCACCGCTTCTTGAATTGAATGCGGAAGATGGCAAAAGCAGTTCTAAAAGGGGAAGTCCAACTTCAAACAACTACAAGGTTAATTTCTAAATAGAAGAATTGATCGATGGCATATCAATAGCTACTCGTGTTTCAAAAATGGTTAAGCAAACGAGTGGAAAATTAGATTTTCTTTACTGGCCGGTTTGTCATTTCAATTTGTTTTTTCCCATTTGAGAAAAGATTTGATATTTTACGAATAATCAATTTATTCTTTTTGTTAGGTGAGGGTGAAAACACTCGTAATACAAAAAGTGTTACGTTATAAAACTCGAGGGTGTTTAGAATGGTAAAAGAATTTTTAATACAGCTCACCGGCGAAGCTCATGAAGTCTGAACTTAAAAAAACACTCGACATGATTTAATTTAAATTAAAATGCATGGTTATTTATTTACACAAACAAAATCCCCGGGTATAATAACAAACTCTACATCTTGGTTAATTTTTAATTAAATTTTTATTTAATGTAAATGTAGATTATAGTACTTCGTCTAATTTTGACTTAAATGGTTTTTTTTTTATCCGGGTAAAGAAACAAACGGAACGAAACATTTAATTATTATTATTATTATTGTTGTTCTTTTATATCTATGGAAAAATAAATTTCTAATTATCATATTATAATTTATTCCATTGTAAATCATCAGTGAAATCTGCATAATTTATAATGCAGTAAATCAAAAATGCACTCTGGTGTGATGGACAATGAGCTCAGTTATGAAGCCAATTTCCCGGGTTTGATCCTTCGTTGAATTTACGGTGTTACGGTTCAGAACCCATATTAATCTATACACACATAGTTCTCATATTATATTCCAATTCGTGGGAGATAACATTTGGAATTTCTGCATTGTGGCCAAAAAAGTTGGAGTGTCTGGATTTGGGGTTAGGGCGTCGACCCGGGCAGAAATTTGGGAAAATTGAACCGTAATTTATTGTAATTTGCTTTAATGTGAAAAAGCTCTCTATTTGGAATAGCTTGCACCACAATTTTTGTTATTTTATTTCATTAGCTCTGAGAAATATTATCGTTGTAAATTTTTAGGGTTTAGCCCATTTCCAATCATAGTCTCAAATATTAATGTCGAAATGGTTTCGATCTGCACAAAATGTTTTCCGGTATTTATATTAAATACTTCCATTTCCTTTTAATTCATTTTCGCAATCATTTCTAAACGTTATCTACTTTTATTTTCTTACATTCATAATCTTTTAATGCGAAACATTAGTTTCAATTTAATGGTATCATAAGCTTTATTAATGCTTCCCATGTGTTCTCTAAATTTTCTCTATATTAATGTGTCTGTATTTGGGTTTGTTCGGTTTGGTGAAAAACTCGATTTTTTTACTTTTTAACATGGCAACTAAAGAAGTGTCCTATATTTTATTGATTCGGCTGATACAAATTCCCCGAGGTGTGATAACACCTACAGTATTTTGAAGTTTCCGCGTATACAGGGCGACTCGGTTGTATTTTTTAAGTTTGGCCTTATTTAATAAAACAGCGGCGTTGGTGAAAAGCGTAACGCCATAGCTTTAGAGCAGAGTAATTCTGTCCATAATCCATTCAAGAACAAGTTGCTGCGAAGTTTTAATATAGGAGATTATCTCAGGTGTAGATGTTCTCTCATCTCTTCTCGTTGGATTGCATGATGTTGGACAAGAACAAATACAGGATGTTAACACATGCATAGCAGACTGCGTTTCGTCATGCTAGAAATAATTACTGCAATGTGGAAGAGAACCACTGGTAGCTGCACCATAGGAGGACGCAAGGTCAACTTAGTGCACTGGCTCAGCTGCCCGTTGAATATTATGATTGTGGTTTTTTCTTTGTTTTGTTGCTCTTGCGGTTGGCCGTGTCTGTTCACGTCCGTTAACGAAGGTTGATGGGTTCTTTGTTATTAAAGCGTAGATTTGTAGTAGCATAAAAGCTACATAGTAGTATTGAATGTTTTGCATGCAAAGTGTATTTCAGAGAAAAACCAAAGTCAATTGTTACGTAGTACCGTTAAAAATCAGCGTGGCTTCTTACAATTCATAAACACAGGTCGGCCGAGTGTCGAAGATTTCAAAATATAATTGAACTTCTTTCGTGGTGGTCGATTAACAAAAGTTGGGTGTATTTGTCAATTTAGAATTTAAAAATGTCAACAAAGACTCTTTTTAATTCAATAAATGACGGAACGTGCTCGTCGCCAACTTTAACTTCTTTCTCGGCTCGGGTTATCTGCTAGTATGAATGGATTGTGCCCAGAGGCGTCTTCCTCTTACTTTTCGCTCCCCTTAGTGTCCCAAATACCCTTTATCCTTCATCCCCAACCCTTGTTCGAAGAATCGATCCAGTCTCTGTCTCTCGCTAGGTCTGGCCTACTGCCTGGGCTCTGACGCAGTTAAAGGTATGCGTCGGCATTCGAGGCATTCGAAGAGAAAATTTGCCACAACAATTTTATTAATGCCACTATTTCCTCGACTATGAATATTGGGCCAAATATGAAGGAAATTTTTGACCCTTTGGCGATATGTAGTAAGAATTTTAATTTGGCTAATTGGAATTGGATAGGAATCGACAGATGTGTTGGCCGAGGGAGTAGCTTAATAAATAAAATTAAGGCTATCGATTGTTGATATCGATTTAATCACAGCTTTTAAATAATTTATAGCATTATTAACGGCATCGAACAAACACATTTATGTTAATAGTACATTATCTGTTGACAATATCGTGGAAATATCTTAAGATAAAACTGTTCAACAAGTACCTGCAATAAAATAACTGTAAATGGACTATCTCCACATTGCAGACGTTAATCTTACCTTTTCAAGTGTGTGCAAATAAATTATGCACAATTATTGACGATATCTGGATACAATGCAATTGAAGGGACAATACTTTTTTCCTTAATGACGTAAATCGTTAGCATTCTCATTATTTTCATTTTTTTTTATATATATATATATCGCATTACCTACTTCACATGAATCGCAATAGGGTACATCGGGTTAAAGCCATTGCACGAAAGCGCGTGTTTGCCCTGAAAACGTTTGTGGGTAGAAAGCGGGGAATAAAGCGTGAGGGGTGCGTTACTAGAGGGAGAGTAATGCGTAGGGCTATGAGCGCGTGGGGGATCGAAGGGGTAAGTGTCGGGGTGTTAGAGACGTCGGATTCCCCGTCTGGGTTCCGGCTAGCCGGACACCGCACTGCGATAACGGAGTGTAAGCCTGCGCAAAGGTATCATCCCTTTGTCTTTCGAGTAAAATCAGTAGCTACGATTTGGGTGGCTGCTTTGTTAGGGTGTCAACCAAAATTGATAAACAACTTTGAATTATTTATAAAAAAAAAACTACTTCTCTACCGTTTTTAATTTTTCCCTTCTACATTCTTTGTGTAAACACGACTACTTCGGAATTACGCACTTACATAGTTATCGACTTTCTACCACTCCAGTTACTACTACTCCATTAATGTTTTTCACTTATTTCGACATCGTCCGACCATAATGGAAGCGATTGTGTCTTTTCAATCAAACTAAGAGCGCACCTCTTTGTTCGAATTGCGTTTTTCCCTTCAAATTTTTAATAAACAAACTGACGTCGTTTGTTTTTCTTCCAACAATGGTCATCTTAAATTTTGAAAACATTGCCAACGTCGTGCATGCAAATTTCCTTCAATTGTATCGTCGTTTTTTCCCTCGACATGTTTTTTCTTCGACTTTATGTTTTGTTAGTTTTATTTTCTTTTATATTTGCCTACAAATACTTTTTCAAGTTTTTTTCAAACAAGCCTTATTTACTGCTTTTTTATTGCACAACTTTTCTTATATTAGTTTCCGCTTGCAAGATTCAAAAATTTAGAATCTTCCACTGTTTACCCTTTCGTTTTATCATTCATTTTGAGATCGAGTGTTTGTTGCTCCTATGGAAATGTATTCAGTAATTTGGTAATCCATACAAATTTTTAGATGGAAACTTTTATGTTTAGTTCCTTTTCACCGAACAAGATACAATGTTCGTGACAGCTTTTAGGGAGGATGTTTGTTGTCAACTTATTAATGCATTTACGAATGTTAAATTTTGCTTGTTACCGTTTTTCCAGAAATGTTCAATCTTCAATCTAAATAATGTGTATTATTTGAACCGAAATTTTTAACCGTGTATATTAATGTTTCACAAGTTAGCTAGCTTTGTTATCTAAAACGTAGTTCTTAAAATCATGGAAAATAAAATAAATGCCAGTTGATATAAATACTGAGTTTATTAAATTACTTGTCAAGAAATGAACATAAAATATACAAATAACAATGAAGTAAAGTGACTGCTAAGTTGAAGACTTAAATACTAGTAAACAAAAATTAAATACTTAAATTTAACAAACTGCAAACGTTCTGAGGGGGAAAAATTATAGGATGCAAAATGCTCCGATGATTTGAAAAATATTCTAATAAAATTATGGTAATTCAAGACATAGATTACAAATATAAACATAAAAAAGGCCAAAAACAAAATGCGATTATTCGATTGGCTATTTTCAGCGGCGATAAAGGCGGATGTAGTTAGATAGTAATTGTCTGAATTTACCAATTCGAAAATTACGGAATTAGAAAGACGGGATCTTTGTTTATAAGTTAAATTTGGCTATAATTAACGAAATACAGTTTAATATAAATACATATAGATGTTTTTAGAAGGCAACTGCGGCCGGCTCCGCCTATTAAAACAAGTGCTGCAACTATATATTTATGTTGAGCATACGTACTGTCAACAAAAAGTATAAAACGCCGACTCTTTTGTGAAAAATCGATATTTCGAATTCGATTAAGCAACGTCAACGAATAATTGATATGGATTCTCAGTTTATTCACTCCATTTTAATGTAATTTTTCCATTTCTATAAAAGTTTTGGTGGTAACTATAAAAAACCTGTGGGCCAGAATCCGAGTAAACAAAGTACTACACAAAAATATTAACAATTAAATTATTATTTCATCAAGATTCAACCACAGCTATCCTCGCGATTCTGTAACTACTCTTCCTTATCTGGCTCATAAAATTCAATAGTATCACTTGATTGATTAAAATAATTAAGCAATCTTTGATGAAAGTCCAAAAAAACACATTTAATTATAAAATTAATGTTTTTCCTCCGTTGTACCTTTATAATCAATTCAGCTACTGCTTATAGTTATTTGAGGGATCTTCCAATAATCTACTTCTTGGATAAAACGATATTTAAACATATTCTGGAATAACAATAAAGACTATTTGAAAAAAGGAAGGAAGTCGCGGCTCGTAGTTTACTTAATTTGTTATATATTTTTTTGAATACGTTAGGTTACTGTCAGACAACCGCCACCACGAATTCAAAAATTTCAACTACACATACATACACACATACATAATGCAACAAAAAATTTTTTTGGATTAGGCATTGGTTTTTGAAAAATGCGAAAAGCAGGGAGATGTAATACGATACACCTCGATGCCACGAGTCGCGCGACGGTAACTCGCACGTTAAGCTCCTTGCTTTTATTTCTGTTGACGGTACGTGTGTTTTGATATATGTACTCTTAATGTTCGCTGTTAGTTGCGGTTGACACCCGGACGAGTTCCACCGTTGACGAGTTCTGTCATTCTACAGGGATATTTTTAAATTCGTTATGTGGTTGTTAAAATACAGGCCCGGAAGGCGCCCGGGGGGTCTGTTTTGACAAACTCAACCACGGCCTATCGTAAATCCATGTTAAAACGTATATCTAAAATACATGTAAATTTTTGATTTAAAATTTGATTTTTTCGAAAACTAATGAATAATCCAAAAAAATTGTGGTAATATGCTTAGAAAAGTGTTCTTTTCCTATAGCGTAGTTGAAATTCATGGTGCGGATGTCTAACAGTTCCTCAATTTTTATACGTAGGTATTTCATACATTACTTGTATTCCAGACCTCCAGTACGGACTTTTGCAATTTATAAATATATTTTGATTTGGAAAAGTGAAAAGACACAGAAATCTTCCGTGTCTGTGACCGGGGGGTTTGGAGGACAGTACATCAGTAATTGTGTTAAAAAGAAAAACTTATAGGCTAATTAAACTGTGAGTTTAATTAAATTCTAATTTATCATATAATATTGGCGATTTTAACAGTTCTTTCACGAGTATTCCACGTAAACGTAGAAATTTATATTAGAATTTGTGTTCTAAATGTACGTCTAGCTTGGCCGTATTGACCAAATTTAGTTAAGCGATCCGGCTCGAAGAACTAAATTTTGACGCCTCTGTTTTCTCGTAAAAAAATAATAGCGTGGACCGTGCGACGAAATAGAAGTTCATTATCGTTCTACTTTCTTATACAAAGACGTAAATCGTGCCATTATTTAACAATTTTGCCGAAGAAAATGATTTAAATTTTGGAGTAATAACCCGAATTAAATAATAATAAGGCAATGCAAAAAATGAAAACGTAAGGTTTTGGAATTTTTGCTGTATTAATAGTGTGATAAATGGTTTTGGTTTGGTTCCAATACGCATTTACAATATTAACAAAAGCAAAACAAAATCAAAATTTTACGATTACAAAAAAATGTTTTCGGGAAAAACCCCTTAGTGGATATATTTAAGTATCGAATAATGCATTTCATTCTTCCCCATTTTATTTAAATATGGGTTTTGCCGTTGAATAATGCAAAACAATATCTCATTCTATTGTTTGTGACGATGTTTTCTCGAGTTTGGTTAGCACAAATATAATTTTAGTTTAAAATAAGACGAGCATTTCTAAGTTGTTAACCTCGGGCATAATGTCAGCATTTATAAGGTGTAATTCACTCGTGTATCTACACACTTTTGGGAAGATTAATGGTAACAAAGAAAGTTTATTTATTAGATTTACTGTTGCGCCCAAGACTTCTTCCAAAGCTACAATTATGAAAGTAAATAAATACACACGAAGCCAAGATGATTTAGTATTCATCAAATACGCTGAATCTACCGTTAAACGTAACTATTATCTTTTTTGGAACACGATTTGTACTAGATTATTATTTATTATTTTTTTGGCTGCCTATAATAGCATCTCGCAAAGCCTGGAATGTTCAAATGCTAATTTTCATTTTCGTACCAATTACCAAAGCGATATAGCCGAAAACATGGAAATTATGTGGTAAATCTCAATTAGGACTGGAGATATGTATGTATGAGGAGGAAGCCGTTGCACGGTGCGCGGTTTAGCTTTCTTGTGCGAAAATAATTAATCTGGCAAATTGGCGACTTCTTATTTTACTCGCGGCCCAACCGCCGCCTCGTCGTTGAAGTTCGTTTGCCGTAGGGTTGATGATATATTGACGGAAACATCGTTGGAAGAATATAATCTCCCACTTTCGAGTATCTGCGAATAATGTATTTTGTTTTTTACACGAATTTATTTTTGTCTTCAATTTGCATTGACGTCTAGAGAAGACGACGCTCTCTATTCGTCATCGAATATTGGAAAGACAACTCCTCGTTAATGGATTTTATTGGATGTTTAAAAAAGAACGCTCGTTTCGTTTTAATTTAAACAATTTTTTTTGTGTTAATTGGAAAATCTTTTCGTTTCGCGAAGAGAAGAAAAATCTGCATTAAAAATAGGTCAGCGAACAAGTATATTAAATCAATCTTGTACCACACAGCAATCAGCGGGATAGAAAGTAAGGGAGCAAAGAAAGACGGACCCTCGTTTTCCCTATCTAGGGTGTGACACCCTTATGTAATTCATCAAGCTGCCAACTCAGAAACCGAAGAACACTAGTTCTATCATTGTGGTAGGCCTACTTTGATTCATCCAACTGGAATTACAAAAGGGTTCTCCAATTACAAGAAATACTCGATTTTAGATTTTATGCACTAAAAGGAATTTTTAATTGCGACTCGTCGAGTTGTACTATAGAAAATGCGTGCCATTGAAGGCTGATATGAGATTGAGCTCGTAAAAGCGTAAAAGCGATAAAACCTGCAGGAGTGTAGTTAATCTCAGAATTTAAGTTCGCACTTGAGCTGACATTGCTGAATTCACATTTCACTTTCTTTGTGCGTATTTCTCTTAATTAATTTTTAAAACAAGAGCTTTTTGCTCGATTATTATTATTGCAATAAGGTTTTTTTTTAATGGAATGGTTTTGCACGTCCTTTTCCCTGATTGATGTAGTAGTGTGTGCGTATTTGTTCGCCGGAGAACCCTCAAAAGGCGTATGAGGATTTTTCTAAATCTAAAAGAATTTCTGGGGATTTCTGACAGGGAAAGACGAAGTATTCAAAGCAACTTCAATGAGAGAAGTAATAATGAAAAGGGGCCTATTCACAGCTCTATACCGAGTTTTATTCCGTCGAGTTTTATGGCATATCTCGCTAGCAATGAAAAAGTTGGTGGCATTTACGACGGAGAGCTAAATTCATCACCCAGAATTAAAAATGCAACGTTCATTTTTAGTAATAATTATTGTGAAGCAATGCATTTTGCCGGTACCTAAAACTTAAATGTCAAAAGTGACGAGTCTGTTGAAACATGAGAGCGAGGAGCAAAGGTTGGCCGGGATTTATATTTTGGATTTATTTATTTTTTACCCTAGGTAATCTTTTTTGAATAACGTTTTAAATACTCGCAAAACTGGCGATTATTTTTTGGAGTGTCAATTGTATAAAGTAGATGTAAATAAAGGTTTGCGATAGTAGGGTGAATTTTTTCGGGGATTAAGTATCAAAATCAAGTTAATAAATACCCACACACAGTTTGATATGTGTGGAGGGCTTTATTTGCACCCATATTTTTAACATTTGTAAGCACTTAAAAATAGGGTAGCGTTGACACTAAATAGACATCATTTTTCTATTCCCTTTGTGATTATCTCAAGTGCATTTGTCCGTTAATAATGAAAGTTGTGTAAACTTGGCCGTTTGCCTAAAAGAAGGGAACGTTAGGGAAAATTTACTTATCTGTTAACGTTTCCTTGGCAGGCATTTTTTATAATTCGGCTGTATTTAGTAGAAATTGCTACCGGCGCTATTTTTTCTCTTTTATTTCCCATCTTCGTACAAAATAAACTTCAATGGGAGTTTCCAAGTGTCGCGTGTTAAACGATTTAAAAAAAAAGAAAACTATTAAAAGCTTATCAATAATTCATCTGTAAATGGAGGAAATTACACCAGCTTTACATAAATCCTTCTTATGTTTATCATTCCAAATGCAAAAGCGACGATATTTACACACGTACGTATATTAAGTCAATATTATGCGCATATTATGTTTTTTGCTTACGCATTTCATTATTTTCTTAAATGGCTCTAAAGGTTCCATTCAAGACTTTTGCAAATTTTTAAATGGTAATTTTTGTCGTCCGGAATTTATATGAACAGTTCAAATACGCAGTAGGACGCAAAGAGGCAAGTAGTATTATAATCCCATTCAGCCGTCCATTGATTGTCGCAGGCAACGTCCATCGGGGGACTACAAAAGTGCTCTGGACTTTGCACGTGTAGTAGAAGAGAGCTAGAACTTCTTCGATGACGTAAAACAGGATTTGAGAGCCAAAGGGGACTGAAGACTTACCAACTTCCAACAGATTTATATTTTAAATCTTCCTTTCGGGTGGTGACCGGTACCACTGTAAGGACCCGAGATAAAATTTGTAAATAGTAGTTAAAATAAAAATAGACACAAAGGAAAACACACAAAACATTTTATCTGGAGCACGAGTAAATTGTTCATACAAAAAGTACGAGAGAAGTTTGCTTCGACCAGAACCGAATATTTGGTGGTCGATTCAATTTTCCAACCTGGTTGGGAATTTTTTTAAAGCTATTTTTAATAATTTAGTTTGTAAATAGTTGAGGAAGCGGTCATTAAAACAATTACATTGTACGACGTTTCGGGTTCTTTATTGACCCATTTTCAAGGTTTTAAGGTGGAAAAATGGAGGTTAACAAGCCACCATATTTCTGTTTCGAACATCTATTTTCAAATCACCAATCCGAAAAACACAGGAATATGGTGACTTGTTAATCTCCATTTTTCCGTTTAAAACCTTGAAAATGGGTCAATAAAGAACCCGAAACGTCCGACAATTTAATTGTTTTAATGACCGCTTCTTCAACTATTTACAAACTCAATTTTTATAATGGAAGGTCAACGAATATCACAATATTGCTATGATAATTTCAAAGAAATTATTATCACAACACTTATTTTTGCTCAGATAACCCTGGTGTGCGGAAGCAGTTGGGAATTTTCAAGAGGTCGAGGGTTCTTAGCTTCAAAAACAAAATTAATTTCAGTTTAAAAAAATAAAATAATAATCGTTTTTCAAAATAATATCCAATCGCAAATAATTTTTGCTTTGCTCGACGTTCAAACTTATAAGTTTTTCCTATCAACTTCACGCGATATCGATAACGCCACGTCTGATTCTTACAAATTTTTATTTTTAATTCAATCCAAAATCAATTTCCAAAATCCTCTATCGATCAAATCATCTAACTACCTCTCGGTAGCAAGATATTAAAAATTATCCAAATTACCAAAATATCAAAAATAACGCAATAATGCACACGCATCAAATCACTTTATTCAAATTAAATCAAAATTCGCATTAAAATTCAGCGCGCATAGAAAATTTCGCTCCCGCTGTCGGCCATAGTTGACCAAAAAAGCCTTTATCTCTATTTTTTCTCCCCACTCTGCACTTTTATCAATTCAAACTTAAAATTGAAATTAACAAAATTTTACAATTCAGCACAGGGTGGGTTGAAATATTTGGTTTCACGACAATATATTCATTTTAAGTAATGTTGCTACTATTTTTGTACAGGACTCAAATGAACAGCAAATTTTTATAATTTTTTTTTTACCTGGTAAGAAGTTTAAATTTGGTGCTTTTAACATACAAATATTTGCAAAAAAGTATTTTAAAAACATCAACTTTATTCGTCACCTGTATCATGTTTTACAAAGTTTGTCAATTATTTTATGGTGAACTCAAATATTAACATCGACCTAGAGATTTACAGCGGAACATTCTGTAAAACTTTCATACTGTTCAAATATTGCATTCGCGAAGTCAAAGATCAATAAAAATGAAAGAATTGCAATTAAGTTTCTAATAAAAGCAATCACATAGAATGCATACAAATCTACGATTCCCGAAATTAATTTAGAAAAAAATTAGATACAAAAATTAATCACAAAAATAACCTATACTTTCTACTAATACAGTAATTTATTAAATGTAATAATAGTTATTTACCTAATCAGTCATAAAACAAGTCATATTGTTTAACGCGTGTGGATTTACTAACGCACAAGTTGAACAAAATGTCCCAAGTTCTATTTGAACGATTCATTTAAAATTTGGTGTAAACCTTCAGTATATTATATTGCTTTATAACCTGTATTTTGGAAATTGCTAAATTTCTATTAAAATAATTCAGAAATTGTTAAGATACGAACTATAAATCAACATATACTGAAAATACACGCCAAATTTTAAGCCAATCGTCCAAATTAAACTTGAAATATTATGTCAACCACTTTCAAAAATGTAGTTTGAAAAAACGCGTTTTTATTGATATTTTAAGTAATGGAACAAAATCGATTTTTTTTTAAATTTCTGGGCTAGAATACCGCCTTAATAATTCACTTTTTACTAAAGTCACAACTTTGTTACTTTTTTTTGTTATAATAACTAACCATAACTTATCGAATATTCCACTCAAGTAGGTACCCAACTACTTCTAATAAAAGTTAAATTACTTTGTTTACCTAAGTTACTAATTAATTCAAGTAAGTTGGATAGGTACTTAGAAAAGAAATTTATATGATCTTTACAATAAAGGTAACTTAAGTTTTATTGTTATTGTTCATAGATATTAGCAACATAAATTTTATCTTGGCGTAAAATACAATAGTATATTACATTACAAGGGAGGGAGTGTGTATAATAATGTTATTAACGAGATATTTGCCGCGATATATTTGTTCTAGAGAGGGAAAGTGTTTATTTAACGAGATTAATTAAACTTTCGGTCTTTGAAACCGGGGGTTCTGGGGGGGGGGGGTATGGAATACCTTATTTACCTTTATTTATAGTTTGTCATTTGAAGTTATTTTCTTGTGAATTTTGAAAAAGGAAGAGGCTAGGACTCTGAGTTCAAATGCCTTATTTGTTTAGTCAGTTTAGGTAATTTCTCTTTATAGAAAATTAACTGGGGAATTTTAGCATGTAAAAAAAATAAAAGCTAATATCAGAAGTTGGATCACAGGGTGGTTTAAGAAAATAATCGTGGTTTCGTTAGTCATCGATGAATCAAAGCCAAAAAAATGGGAAACTTCTTGTTGCCTAGTTTTGATGGGATAGGCTTAGAAATTATGTAATATGTAAATGCGTCGGGTAGTTTAGTTCAACTCGGAAACAGAAAATCCAGTCGAGCTCTTGTGATTGTGAAGCTTGGGACTTACGCCATAAGATTTGACCAATTATGGATAACCTATTGAGTAGTTTGGCAGGTTTGACAGTGACGGCGATTGCGAGATGGCGTGAGTAATAAGTTTGAAGATTACAACTGCTTTTTTTAAATTCTTGATTTGTGTACACCTGCAAATTTAATATTGAAAAAGTTAATTCGAAACACTCAATTTAATTAAAACATTAAAATTTACATTTTATAACGAATAAGGGTGAAATAACGACTGGTTTTGCTCAATTTGCTTAATGAAACTAATTTCGAATTTAGTCGAAAAACTATTATTAACTGCATTACCTTTATTATAATGTGTTAATGTTACGATATCGTGTACCTATTTAACTTGAATGAATGATCATGAAGTCGTAACTGTTAATTATTGGTGTTGATAATAATTGATTCTTCCTTGTTGAATTCTAAATTTTTATTGCGTTTTTGAGCATTTCTCCAAACGTTGGCTGCATATTAAAACAACATTTTATTTATAAGAGAACTGTAAGAATTTGAATCTTTTCTTTTCAAAATAGAAAATTAAATAGTTTTGTGTTGAATGTCAAGTGTACGTTAAATATTTACGATTAATGAATGAATTTCACAGTTTACATCTCACGAATACAAACAATTTCCAGGCTTCTTTTCGCTAATACAAATTATTTATTTTGCATTTTCCGCGTTGTAGAAATTTACATTTTAATCGATAAATAGTGGAACTTGCATATCACGTGCCTCGATAGATTTTTCCAATTCATGAACTTTTGATCGTCCTTGATAGCTAACTAGTTAACAGCACTTACAGGCCGAATACAAGTAAATTATTGCCCAACTTGGAAATCATTTTGGTTGTATAAATATTTACCGAACAAAGGAATTTTATTCTGTCGGACCCGGCATATATATATGTAAGTAGCATGCGAGCATAATAGTAACGATCGTGTTTTTGAGGTAGTCCATTATATCTAAATTATTGAAATTTGATGGTATGTTCAAAATATTTACCGGAATATTTTTGTTTCAGATCCTTCACGATATCGATATGATCAAGTCGGAAAGACTGGAGATACCTTTGAAAAAGCACAAAGTGGAAGAATTGACGAAGCTATCGTTTAGTATGCAGCAATTGTATGCGGGGATAGATCCGATGTACATACAGTATTTACACGACATGCAAGCTACCAATCGCCATCATCTAGCAGCATTTAATCCTTTTCCACCTCATCAAAATTTCAAAGATACTACCAATAGTAAATCGAGAATTGGAATCAATCGTTACGCCGATCCGCCGGTTTTGCAGCATCCCGAGAGGGTGGTTTCGTTATCGGATACGAGACGTTTCGAACAGAGTTACCAACCAAATGTTGCTCTTGCACCACCAACACCAAAAAAATTTAGATATTGTAGAAGTAACGAACTATTATACGGCAAAGAGGTGCAAGTGAAGGAGGAGTTTCCCAGTGAACTACCGTCGCCAGTGCTCAAAGAAACCAGCGTGATTAAGCACGAAAAACATTTGGAAGTTGAAACGAGTCAAGTGAAATGTGTTCTCAAGAGATCTCCAGAACAGCAAAGTGTGATAGATTCGACAGTGTCGGTTGTACAAAGTACTGGAAATTTGAGTAGGTATAATTCGGAAATTGAATTGTCAACGGACACCGACGACAGTGCCTCCGAAACGTCAGAGAAACAAACAGATTTATTTAAGATCGAAGAATCGTTGAAGGGCGTCGACGACGAAATAAGAAATAGAATTTTAGATGTTTTTAGAAATATTGCCAAAGAGCACGAAACTACAATTCAAGAATGTCGACATAAAGACAATAAAATATCAGAATTAGAATTAAAAGTTTCTCAATTAGAAAAACAATTATTTAAATTAAAAAACGTAGACGGTACGACGATATCAAAAACTACAAGTTTAAATTATAACGGTGTTATTAACAAAGACAATTTTCACTGCACAAAATTACCATCGCCCGATAGTAACGAACACGAAGTCGAAAATGTGCCGAACGACGAAACTTGTGAAATAAATAGTTCTTCCATAACAGTTATAAATAATGAGGTGAGAAACGTAGAAGAAATGCCAGCGAAAAGCGTTATTACTACAAACACTGAAAATTTAGAACAACAAAGAGCAATAACACCAAACGCTCCCGATTGATTTATCAATTATCCAATTTTGTAGTACGTTATTTAAATTTACAACTTGTACATACATTATACAATAGTAATTACTGCTATTTAAAATAGTAAAGATAGTTTTTAAAAAACGCGCACTACAATTCGAATTTTATTTTATTTTTTAACAGGATTGTAGGAACGATGGTCGCAAATTTAACGAGGAAAAAGACTTATTAATTACAAATTGGCGCCCAACGTGGGGCGCGACAAAAGGTAGAATCTATCTTTTTTAAATGATAGCCTTCCTTCCTACTTTCGCTATTAAAATCTTTAATTTTACTTACTACGCTTTTGTACATTTTTTGAGCTCTATGTTTTACAAAAACATTGTTAGATTATTTTTCAAAATTGTTCTTGTTATTCGATGTTTGTTTTTAATTTATATTTTTCAAATTGTTATAAGAGTAATATTTTTTATCAATTGTGAAGTACAAAGCTGTGGTGCTCAGCACGTAGCACTCGGTATATTATATGATAGTTACATAACCTTGAGAATATTATATAATTTTTAATATTTAGTGTGAATGATTCGCGAGTGCCTGTTAAATGAAAAAGAAATGATATTTAAGTTTTTCCTATTTCGCGCTTTTTGAATCGTAAATGCATTTTTAATTTTTTTTCTTCTCTTGTACCGGCAAGATTTTCCTCTATCGAGACAAAATTTTTAAAATGTTTTTGTTCTATTTTTCTAGTGTTAAATGTTGTTCTCATTATTTATTCCCAAAATTTAATTTTGGTAAAAAATTGTACCTCAAACTTTTTCACCAATGCATGGTAATGTTAGTACAAAATACAATAAAAATTTAAATGTGGTTCGACCATTTTTAAAAAGGGGAACCCCCAACACATTGTTATGTACATAGATTGTTTTTCATTTGTTTTGTAAAATTTTACGAATCGGGTCGCCAATCATTTTAAAAACCATTTTATATGTTCATAATTTTTCAAAAATTTGAATTTGAAGGCCCGTTAAACGTTTGATGCACAGATTTGGTTTTTCTCTTTGCGTCGCGGGTAGCGGATTTTATCCCCTTGATTTTCTAAAATAAAAATATTTTTTCTAGTTGCAGCAAAATTAATTTTTTTTCGGGCCTTCAGATGTCAAGATAAATTTATGAACCTCGATCTGAAAATTAAATAAATTGCGTTTCGTTTTTTGGACATTTTAATTTTTCAAAACCTACGCCAAAATCGAGTTTTAAAAATTTTTATCCAAGTTATTTTGAAATCCTTCAATCCCAAAATGGTATTTTAAAAACACCACAAAAGTACAAATTTTATGCAGTTAGAATCTTCAGTATTTTTACAACGTTGTACGTTAGTGCGGACGCTATCCGGAGGGGGGTCCGAGCTTTTAAAAAAGGGCGCCTCCTTCGCCTTTTTGATTTCTAAAAATCTTTTATGAGGTAAGCGTTGTTTAAATTTATACAAAAATAGTGAACAATAATTTTTTTAATTTTACAATTTGCAATACAAAAATGTTTATATATTTATAAACGCCCAATAGTACAACGTCCAAATTTTCGCTGTGTTAATTGTTATTTCTGAAATGTAAATAAAAGAAGAACATGGAAAATCTTGTTGGTCGAGAAAAATTGACTCAGGAATAATAAAAACAATCACGTTTAATATTTACACGAAATCTAAAAAATTTCATAATATACAAAAATTTGTAGCAATTTTTAAGAATGCATTTATAATTTACAAATAAACGGGACGATACCTAAAGTCAAATTTTTATAAAGTACTGTACAGATATTCTATTGTCTTGCCAAAAATTAAATTTATAAATTTAAAAAAAATTTTTAAATATTTATCTAGACGCTGTAGTTTAATTGTTATATTAATTTTCTTTGTTTAAATATTTATATAATTTTTAATTATGTTCTTCGTTCTCTCGATACCTATTAATATTTTTTTAAAAAAACTTAAATTATGAGAAAAAAGTTATCTTCGTTAAATTTTGTAAAAATTCTACAATAAATGGACTTTCGATTGTACGAAAAGAGTTGTGCGGAACTTGCTCGGAGGTGGCGTACGATATCACAGGGTGTTCAGGTTGGCTTTCTTAATTTTACGCGCACGACGACTACTTCCTTACTTTTGTTTGTGAAATTCCAAAATTGGTGATTGTTATCCCCCTCCACCTCCGCAGGACCTGTACAAATCGCTGACGTACGTAATACTCAAATCACAACGTTCACTAGTAGAATAAACTTGATCGGGCGGCTAGCGGTGTAACGGCCCACCGGGGGAATCCCTTACTTAATTTTTACGCAAAACACCTTTTCGTTGTACAAGCGAAAGTCTTGGACTATTTTTATGTTGTTAAAGTATGTTTTTGCTGAACGTGATGTGATAATATTTCTGTTGTTTATTACAAAGAAATTTTAGAAAATCGAAAATCAAATTATCGCAAAAATTTTCTTAACACAAATAATTATGCCAAAAGACATTCTGGTTTTTTCGGTTTGTAATATAAGATATTTATTAAATTGACCATTTTATTTTGAAATACATATATTGGCAGCTAATGATTCCTATCTACTGAAAAATAAAGAATGCGAAATTTATAAAAAAAAGAAGACAAATTTTTTTAATATTTTTGCAAGAAACGTGACTGATTTATTTGGTAGATCTCATCGAGGGGGGCATTATATTGTAATACACCAAATAAATTAGTTAGATAATATTTTTCAAAAAACAAAAATTGTAACTGCCATTTTAAAGTTCAAAGCAATATTTTTACGATTCAATCATCTTTCTTGCAAAAAATAATTCGAAAATTGTTAAATTTGTTATTAAATATATATTTTGTGATCTCAAAATATGTAGGAATATCTACTGTTGAACTTGTATAATAATTATAAGAAAAAATAGATAAGTTGTGTGTGTTGCCTAAATATTTAGTTATTGATAGGTACGTTACAATATACACAGATAATTTCTAAAATATATTTCTGAATTTCATGTGTCATAATATATGGATTAATTTATTATGTAGTTTTTTTATTATTAAAATACCTCATCAACTTCTTATCAGTATTAATAAACACTTTTTAATTTGTCTTTTTTATCTTAATCAATTACTTTCGATTTTTTCAATCCGTTCACTTATTTCAAACCACCGACTGGTTTCGCTAAATTCATCGACAACTATGAGTCATTTGTAGGTGAAGCTGAACGACAACGCCAACAAATATTGCATAAATATTAGCAAACTTTTGCATCACAACTCTACACAGTTTTTACAACCACCAATCACCAACGATAAAGTAGGAGGAGCTTACCACTATCAAGTGCTGTTTGCTATGCTATATAATTATTGTAATACTAGTGAAAATTAAATAAATTAAAAATACAACAGTGGTTCTCAACCTTTTTTGTCTCATAGACCACTTGCCATGTTTTTCGGTTTTGGGTAGATCCCCAACTTACCTGGTGTTGATTTTTCAAATTAAAACTAACAAAATTAAAATTTATTATCTGTTACATAAAATAACTAAGCAAAAAATTAATGTTTTTAGTGGGAGGGATAAACCTGATGCTTTGCAAACAAATTTTCGATATTTGACATCAATTTAGTTAACTTTAATCTCAAATCTGGTGGGTTAATGACGATGAACGATGAACATATTGGATTTATGGAGTTGCCAAGGTGAGACCCTATATCTTCTTCAGACTATTGTTGGCGGTGGTCGGTGGGTTTGTAAGGTGGCTTTTTTTTTGTGTGTGCGGTGGAGGAGATGAAAATACTTTAAGTACTAACCCCGGTCTTTCCTAAGACCGAGAGTGTGGGACTCAGTTCGCTGTTACCCACTAAAAACCTCTCCTCTTTGAAGATGCCAGGAATCGCTGAGGCATATCTTCCGTACATTCATCCGCCTTCTCTATTCTGCCCTTTCGGGTCTTTGCTCTTGATCTAAAACATCTTGAATTTTTGTCTTGGCGGAAATAATATCCACTAGCATCTTTTCGATTGTCTTTCAGTTTTCCTCGCCATCTAACATCAGCTCCACGATATTTGTTGGATTGAGGTTTTTCCCCAGCTGTTTTTGGGCGGATTGTCTGTGGTCCGCCCATTTGGTGCAGTGGAAGATTGTATGTTCTGCATCGTTAACCTCTCCGCAGAAGGGGCAGCTGGGGGTATCTGCTCTCTTGAAGCGATGCAGATAGCTACGGAAACACCCATGCCCGCTCAAAGCCTGGGTTGTTTCATACTGGAGCTTGCCGTGTCCACGGTGCAATGTCCGGAATTAGTCTGTGCGTCCACCTTTCTTTGTTGGACGTCGTCCACAAAGTCTGCCATCTTTCTTGGATATTGGCGCACTGGTCTTGATACTGCGTGTTGCTCGCCGATCTGTACTTTGCCTCTCTCATTTCTGCCTTTAAGGGTAGTGGCAGTTTCGAAGCAATTACCAGGACCGCATTCGTGGAGATGGTCCTGTATGCACGGGTGATCTTCAGGGCACTCTTTCTCTGGACTGTCTACAATATGTGGCAGTACGATTTCTTGTTCAGTGCCGTGGCTCATATCGGCGCTGCATACAGCACTATGGATTCCGTTACACTGCTCAACAGTTGTCTCCTAGTCTCGCTTGGGCCTCTCACGCTTGGCATTATTCTATGAAGAGCCTCCGCCATCGTCGTCGCTCTCTTGGCCACCCTCATTAAGTGCGGTTTGAATGTCAGGTCTTGATCGATGTCCACTCCAAGCACCCGGACCGATCCGCCGCCGCGACCACCCTGCTGTCTACTAGGAACTGTACCGGTCTCTTTCGTCTTTTCTCCGATATCACCACCGTCTCCGTCTTCTCGGGGACAAGCTGCAGGCCCCTAGTGGTCATCCATTGATTTATATCGGCTATGGCTGCGTTCGCGAAGTCCTCCATGTCATTCTCCGTGCGGGTCTCTGCCACAATTGTAATGTGATCTGAGAATCCCGTTATGCTCACCCCAGGTAGAGTGGGGAGCCCGAGCTTGGACTGGGTGAATCCTAGGGTCTTGGAGGGTAATGCGGGTTTATACCATGCGTGTATAATAATTGAAACCCGCTTCGGATGCCGCAGGTGCGGAGGGCGGTGCTATGATTCTTCATCTTTGTGCGCCTCCCTTGTGGTGGGATCCAAGTGTTTGATGAGCTTGTTTCGCTGGTCTTGAGTCCTTGTGCTATTCTTGGGTGTCTCGTTGATGACTGCGAGCCAAGGTTTATGATTGGTCCCCAGGTGGCAGGGAGCGTGGCGTCGGGTCGGAAGCGGTGAGGAGATTCTTGGGCCGGCGGTGTACAATATTGAAGCCGGAATCGTATTTTTTTTTTAATTTTTATTTTTATTAGGCTAGACACACTCTAAACAGCCAGAAGCTAATAACATAGTGTGTGTAACGTAAAGGGAGGTTGGCAAGGAGTTTTGCGGAAGTGGGGCAAGAAGTATTGTGGAAGTGGGGCAAGAAGTATTGCGAAAGTGACATACGACTTAATGTGGAATCCGAACAATATCGTAGGACAGACCAATTAAATTTTCAGCCCGGACTGAGGATAGAACTCGCGGTTCCTAAGCAAGAGTCGTCCTAGGGACTTACTGAACTAGCTTCCTCCGGTATTGACAGAGTTGAACAATGAGTGGATTTTCCGCAAATTGTATGGATTTGTACAGGTTATTTACTTGCTTCCTGATATATTCTTCGATGGTTTTAATGTTTGCATCGGCGTGAAGTCGTCGGTTGGTGACATAGTACGGGCAGTCGAAAGCGTGACGGAGGCATCTATTATGGATAACTTGTAATTTCTTGATGTGTGTGGCGGCCGCGTTTTCCAAACTGGAGACGCGTACGTCACCGTGTACCTGATGATAGCCTTGAGGATCCAAATTTTATTGTCGGAAGACATGGAACTCTTGGAGTTGAGTATCGAGAAAAGTTTGTGGAAGGCGATTTTTCCCCGACTGTTTCTAAATGTTGCTTCCATTTGAGGCGGTAATCGAACGTGGCTCCTAGGTATTTCGCCGTAGTTGTCGATGGGATTGGTTCTTCGAACATGAAGACGTTCGTTTTGATCTGGTTCTTGGCTTGTCTTGCACGGAACATCGTTGCTGTGCTCTTGCGCGAGTTTATCTTGATGCGCCAAATGGCAAATAATTTTTCAAGGTCGTTTATTGCTTCTTGAAGGCGAGCGGTGGCAAGCGAGAATGAGGAAATTGCTGTATCGTCGGCATACAGCGAAATCTTCGTTCTTGGATTCGTTGGGATGGGAATGTCACTCATAAAGATATTGAAGAGGGTCGGAGCGAGGATGGACCCTTGTGGGCCTCTGGCTGTGATGAATCGCTCGGAGGAGCGAGTGCCCTCAAATTTGATCCTGAAGCGTCGGTCCTTTAGGTAGGAGGTAATCAGTTGGACGAGTGCTGGTTATATTTTGGCCTGGAACATCTTGAATAAGAGGCTTTGGTGCCAGACCTTGTCGAAGGTCTTTGAAACGTCGAGTAGTACCACCCTGGCGAATTCCTTCTTGTTGTATCTTGGGTTAATAACGTCCAGTCTGTTTTTTTGTTGTTGTTAGAAGATTGGCGACCGTGCTGAACTTTTTTCCTCTAGGTATGAGGAAATACAGAGTTTGTATAAACGGTTAGTGGAAGACTTACAAAAAAAGTGCAAATGCAATTTTGCAAATTAAAATTTTTAACTTCAAAATTTTCACTTAAGTATTTTTATTCGTGGAAACTGCCAAAAAGAGAAAATTTCAGGAGTGAAAAGTTGAAAAGTAATAACTGAAAAGCTTCTAAAAACAGGCGCCTGGAGTTTTGCAAGGCTAATATTTTTTCTGGGCCTCTATAAAAAGTATAAATCGTTTTCGACTAAATGACGACGACTAAAAGATTTTTTTTAAGTTTACGATAGAGCCAAGTCAGGTCAATAAGGGGGGCAGGGATCCATCAATTTAAACTTCAAATAATAAAGTTAATTCATGGCAATGTCCAACTGGCGCATTACTTTGCAAAACAAAATTTTGACATTATTCCGCGTCTTTTTCCCACTATTTTTTTAAAATAATGCTGAATAATACTCTCCAGTTATGGTTTTCCTTTTTTCCAGATAATTAACACTGAAGCAAAGTGTTTTTTTGGTCTTGAAGACTTTGGAGTAAGGAGTGCTTTCATTCCATTGCTTGCTGATTTGCTTCTGGGTCGTTGAAATGCACCCTGGTCTCATTCATAGTGAGAAGTCTGTTCAGAAAGTTCGGATTTTTTTCAAATTGGGTACAGATGGAGCGCGCTACTCCTGCTCGCTTCTGATTTGCGTTTATGCATTTGGGAATTAATTTTGCAGAAACTTGTTTTTTTAAAGAAAAATATTGAAATTTGTACTAAAACGACGACCTCTGAATATTAACTAATGAAATTGCTTTGAAATTAGACGGTTTTACAATAACGAAATTTTCGAGATTTAAGTGTTATGTGTGTTGTCTAACTGAACCTGGCGGAGTCATAAATAAGGGAGATGTAGACAGAGTTAAATGTAATATCGAATAGATGTAGTTACTTGGTTACATTTCTCTTTTTTTGTGGTGAATATTTGATATTACTACAAGATTAAGTGCTATTTAAATATTATTTGAAGTTTTTCCGGTGTAAATTAGACTTTGCAAACGACGCGCCATCTATAGTATTCACTATTCATATCTTGGATCGACAATAAATCGACAATTTCACGGTCTGATAATCAGCGGCGTAGCTAGGTAACAAAAGGTCCTGGTGAAAAAAAAAACTGGGACTCTAATTAAACTGTTTAGGTTTTCATCAAGTGAAAACAGGGGAATTCCCCACAAGTTTCGAATAGAAATCGAACGTTCCTGTGTTTTTCAAATGAGTTACTATTAAAGTCGTGTTACAACCTATTTTATTTACATTCCGAAGGTGGGTGAATTTTTAGCTAGTTCAGTATGAGATTTGCTGGTCAGGGTCTGAGGGTTTCCCGAGCTTAGGGGCCTCGGTGCACGGCACCGTCTAGCCCTTCGGTTTCCACGTTTGAAACTGTAAGCTGTAATCCCCTCCCTCCCCCCGGCTTATTATAAACTTTATGGTGATCCGCTCTTAGGGTTCAAAAACCTATTTGTTTTAAGGTTTGTGTCGTTTTCGGGAAAGATTTTAACAAGTGAGTTGGCCCAAAGTCAGTGGCAACTCATTAGAAGAGAGAGGCTTAATTTTTTTCTTGAATTTTATATTTTATTATTATTGTAAAATATTTACCCCATCTCCAGAAACTTTGACTGGATCCCTCTTACTTAGGTAACCGTATTACAATTTATATTCAGCGCACAGAGAGAACGCACTTTGTTATTGTAGATTTTTTGTGATATAAAAATCGATTTTACAGTAATACTTATCGGACATTTTTTGTTGTAAATTTTATTTCCTTCATATTTTTTTTAATTTCATCCCACCGTTTCATTAACAAAAAAAAATAAATCTCGAAGCAAGGCATACTTCGTGTTTAAATTCATGGCGGTACATTTTAGTTCGTATGAACGCCCGCTGCGGTAGTCATTTGATCTACTAGAAAGCTACTTTGTTTTCTTCTTAAATTTGTGTGTTTTGTATACAAATTTTGTAATATAATTGTTTAATTCATAAAATCTTTAAAAATTTAAAAACGTTTCAGAACTGTAAAATGCCGAATCTTGAATGCAAAATCGTATGAAAAATGAACGTTATTTGTTTGTGAGGTTTTTTTAGATTATCATAATTGTCATCGGTTATAAAGGTTATTTAACCAAACGAATATTTATGATATAGCCGTTCGGTTTTCATAAATATCGAAATGAATAGTTGTTGCATTGTGCCAAAGTGCACTGGTTCAAACGGCGTGCAGTTACCACGAGATGATGACATCAAACTGGAATGGCTAAAAAGTTTAAAACTGCAAAACGATGTCCAAACGAATGCGGAAAGTATCGTTTGCTTTTCACATTTTGATCCCAGTGACTTGAAAGAAGTTTCAGTCGATGGTAAGCGGTCAATTTAAGTTTTGTGGTTAATATTTTGATATAGCTTTGAATTTTAGCTAAGAAAGTATTGAATCGTATAAAACGAGGTGCTATTCCTAACAATCCCGAACCATTTGTTTCGGAACCAAAAGACGATGGGTTGGCTGGTGAAATTAAATTGCCAGATGTTAAAACAGAAGAAGTGATCTTAGATGTAGAAAACAAGAGTGAAGATAATAGAAAAGAGGCACAATTAGGTGGAAATTCTTTTAATGCTTTGTGTTTTCTATTCAATGTTTATTTTGTTTTTAGAAAACTCACTTGTCGAGGACAATGTTTGTCGGGCATGTATGTCAAAAAATAATGTAGAAACAAATATTTATGATCACGTAGATGACAGTAACGTTACAATTGGTTCTGTGTTCATGTTATGTGCATACCCAATAAATGTATTTGAAGATAACAATTTATCTCAGAGGATATGCAACAAGTGCTTAGATGTGTTAAAAATTATTCACAATTTTAGGAGAAAATGTATGGCAACAAACGATATATTGCTTGGATTAAAACATGCTAAAAGGAAATTACCTGATGACAACTATGATCAAATTTTTGCAAAGAGAAAAAAATCTGATCCTAAAGATAGAGCTGTCAAAATTTTGGCAAACGGAGAATTGTATGATACAGAGGAATCGACACTCGATGTTACTTCTTCGGATTTTGAAATTGTTTATGAAGACTCTGAAAAGAATCGCGTTGATGATTTTATCCTTAGTGAAGACTCGGAAGAAAGTGATGACGACGACGATGATGATTATCAAGAAATAGAGCAGGAATTAAGACAGAAGAAAACGACGCTCGATAATTTTGATGATATAGAAAGGAACATGGAGGAAATTCATGGTCGAAATAACAAAATTTTAGAATGTGCGACAAGTACTGCATCGAGTAACGAAGCTACACTTGAAGAAGTAATTAACACTTTAGAAGAGAATACAGACATAACTATAAAAAAGTGTCCAGCAATTAAAAGGTCTGCAGCAAGGTCAAACATTCATATTGCTAATAAAAAAGAATCTTCAAATTCTGTATCGTCTGAAATTCGATTGCCAAAAGGTGTTAAAATTAGACAAGTTGAAAAGTTTCAGTCAGATTGGGGCGAATTTCCTGCTTCTTATAGGTCCACAGTTAACGATGTTGTTTTTTTGGAAGCCGATGGTTATTTATTTGAATTTGGTTTATTGAAAGCTAATATAAGGTGAATTTTTGTACAAGTTAATGAGTGAGTAAGGAAGCAGTTTGCTTCTATCTAAATGTCTATCTGCTATTTGCAAAAGAATATTAAAATAAATAATTCTTGAAATAATTATTTAACAGATAAATCAAACATATTTACTTATCAATGATAAAAAGAAGTGCAAACACTGCTTGCGATACCGGTGCACAAACTCATCTGCACAAAGTTAGCATCATAACTTTGTTTGTATGTAAAAGTGCATTTGGTAGTAATTTTTTGTGCTTGATTTATTATAGACTTGTTAAATTAATTTGTGTTTCGATTTAAAACCAAACTAAAATATGAAATTGGATTTTAACAAAATAGGGGTAGGGATTAAGTTTGAAAGCTTACAGCTAAGGCCCTATAATAGCTACAAAGTTATTTTATACATAGATTTACAGATAATTGAGTCTAGTTTTATTTATCTCTAGACTATTTTTGTGTCAGATGAACAGAAAACAAACTACATCGAAATCTGAAAATTACGTTTTTGTAGGCAAAAATAAATTGATAAAAATCGGGGTTCTATAAAGGGCTATAGCTCGGAAGCTATACAGAGTAGGAACAACTGTTTTTTTTATACTTTTACTCATAATTTTATGTACTTGAATTTTGGTATGACTTATTTCGGCTATAAAATCTACAGGAAACAGTCAATTTAAAGTTTTGCGATTTTTGAGATTTTTCTTAACAAATTTACCCCGTATTAGTTTGAATGTATTGTAGAAAACTTAAGGTTTCTTTTTTGGTAATAAAGTAAAGGGTTTTAGCAAAAAAAATTTAATTTTTAAGGTCCACGCAGACCCCTTTTTCATTACGTAATGACTGGACTTTATATTGAATTGTATTTTAATATATCGTCGTATAACAACTTAAAATTTCACAAATTTGTTTGCTTTGGTCCATCTAGTCAACTGCTGCGGATTGGACAGTAAAGATGCTACCCAAATAACCTTAATAAAGCCTTGGAAATCTTTGGGGGTGGATAAACTAAAAAGAGAAATTAAACAATAATAAGAAAATTTAGAGATAAAAACAGCAAAATACTTACCAGACAGGAGAAATTTGTAAAATAACTGAAACACAAACAATAAAAACACAAAAATATCTGGTAAGAATTTGAATATTAAAAATTTTAAAAAGTGCGCGAGTTTCAAAACCAAGTGACTTAAAAGTAAAAGTGGAAATGGTAAATTTGAAATAATGTGCAAGTTCCAAAAAAGGCAGAAAATTGTAAAATTTTGGTTTGGTGTGTCGACGACCAGAGTAGAGAGTGGTCAAGAGTTTCACGCTATCGACACCTTTTGTGTGAAATTTTGAGAAGGAATTTTGTTTACAATATTATGGGCGCAATTCACGACGAGAGAGGAAGACGACATTTGGAGCTGAAGACAGATGAAAGGAGATCTTCGCTACAAGTAGCTAGGAGTAAGCCTGATAAACATTTGTAGAATTGAACTTCGCGCGGGTGTAAAATTACCATTTTCAAAAAGACATTGAAAATAATTTTAATAATAACACAAGCACACATAATACACAACACGTGGCAGAGAATTATCTGCTATACAAAGTATTTTGTTGATTATTATCTTTTTTTTGGAAACATTTTATTTTGAATTTTTGATAATTTTACCGGAATAAAATAAAATCAGAATCCACTCCCCTGACGAGATCATCTCCCGATTGCTAAGGTTAGCAGAGGTTAAAAATAAAAAGTTTGAAATTCATAAAATTTTATTACAATATAAATAATATAAGTATTTAAAACGTTATCCGGACGATTGATCTAGCGGACAGTTGATCCCCGGATGATTCAATATTCAAAATGATAAGCAATTTTAAAATTAATATCTTTGTAGCGAAAAAACTAAATCCTGTTTAGAGATTCAAAAAAATATAAATCACAAGAAGAAAATCCATGTGCTCAAAAAAGATGTACTGAGAGCATAATTCTAGAGAACGCATGGAAATGCTAAATATTCGCTACAAAGGTATTAATCTTAAAATTGCTTATCATTATGAATATTGAATCGTCTGGAGATCATTCGTCCGGGGACCAAACGTTCTAAAATTATTTAAAACCAATGAATAATTACTTTTTTAAACTTTTTAGGCATCTGAAGTGTACAGTTCCGAGTTGTACATCCCATGCTCAACAAAAATCTTTGGGAGATTCGAAATTTGAAGAGAAGGTGGATGTTGTGATACCTCACAATCATCAGAAACCAGATGATCACATTAAAACCAAACAAATGTTTTTGTGTATAATGAGAAAAAAAATGCAAACTGATAGGAATCTTAATATTCGTGGCATTTATGAAGCTGCATGCAAACAGTAAGTTTTATTAATAATAACGCGGATCTTAAATTAAACAGACACGACAAAATATTCCACCACATACTTTGGTCATTAATACTTCTTTTTTGATATCGAGATAGTTTGTGGAGTGCTTATGGTTGTTTCTTTAGGGTAACAGAATTTTTCAATGAAGAAGTTTTTTTATGGTTACTCGACTAGGTCGTCAGAGCTTCACTGTTTACTTCAAAAGGGACAGTACAAGATCTATTTCTTCTTCTTCAACTGAATTTAAGCCTAAAGGCTTGTTATTTCCAGCATGTGGTCAATCTGTGGTGTTATCTTACGATATCGACTGCCAACTATCTCGCCATCTGGTTCGTGGTCTTCCTGGTGGTTTTTGACCATTCACCTTTCCTTCTCTTGCGATTCTGGCTAATCGGTCGCGGTTCATTCTTTCAACATGGGCGTTCCACTTTCGTCTGCGTTGTCTGCCCCATCTCACAATATCTTGGACTTGGCAAGTTTCTCTTATGGCGCTGTTTTTTACACGATCTCTGAGTGTCTTGCCAGCTATGGTCCTCAGTACCCTCATTTCAGCTGTTCTGACTAATACCTTAGTTCTGGTGTTATCGGCACGAGTTTCGATTGCGTATGTCATTACAGGTCGAACACAGGTTTTGTAGATTCGCACTTTGCCTTCAGTTTTGAGAAATTGATTAGTCCATATTACATTTTTCAGGCATCCTGCTATTGCCGCCGTTTTGGTAATTTGACTAAATACTTGTCTTGCCAAGTCTCCATAAGCAGACACTTCAACGTCGAGGTATGTGAATGTCATTACCTGCTCTATGGTTCTATTATTTATGACCAGTTTACATCTGATGGATTCTCTAACTATAACCAGACATTTGGTTTTTTCCTTCGATATTTTCATGTAGTATTTTTCTGCCGCTTTGTTGAAACTATACAACATCCTCTGTAAATCGTCTTCTGTTTCGGACACGAGAGCTGCATCATCCACATAACATACCAGTTTAATCGTCTCTGTACTAAGTCTGTAGCTTACACCAGTTTGCGTTATGTCATTAATTATTTTGTCAATAATGAAATTAAATAGTATTGGGCTCAAGCTATCCCCTTGTCTTATTCCTGCGCTGATAGATATGTATTTTGTTTTCCTTTCATTTACTTGTACTGTTGTTATGTTTTCTGAATTTATAACTTTTATTACTTTTATTATATTTTTGGAAGGAAAACGGAAAAGGAAAACCGAGGTGACACAGCCTACTCCCAGCCATAGTCGGGCATTCACATAATATGTTGTGCGGGGATTCATCATCCAGTTGATTCCTACTCAACATGAGTATTTTATTCTTTTTAGTCTCACTTGATGTTGCCTCTATGAACATCCGCGATTGCCTCAGTCCAGGGAAATCCGCGCAGTATGATTAAGTATGACCCTTGTTCCGGGCCTGTTAGGTTTGTGCTAGCGGCCTTTCTGGCTAGAGAGTCTGCTTCTTCATTTCTCTTGATGCCTTGGTGTCCCGGCACCTACATCAGCGTGACGCTGTTTCATAGAACAAGTCTTACCAGAGCATTTTTGCATTGTTTGACAACCTTGGAGTACAATTCAACTCTTTCCAAGGCGCTTAAAGCTGCCTAGCTAGTAGTCATGATACAGATTCTCTTTTTCGCATAGTTTCTCTGTATCAATTCCTCAGCATAGACCAATATAACAATTAATAAAACCTAACAAATGTTAAAACAATACCACCAAATACCACAAATTACTTAAAAATTTATTTTTTAAGTTATTTTCTATTTAATATAACAATTATTTCTGCCTGGAATACAGTAGCGAGGGGTTTCAGGTTAATGTTATAAACATTCGCTGGTCTCCTACCTCGCACCCCTGTCCAGTGCTTATCTCTGTTTTAGATCCATCTGTGTACCAGATGGTGTCATATCGAAGTCCCAGCGTTTGCGAGGTTTCTATCTTTTCTCTCTCCGGTACTATGACCTTAAAAGGTTCCTTAAAAAGCTTAAAAGCCCAGGAGAGTCTCAACGGAAGCGGTTGGCGTTGATGTTATTGCCCCCGTGATGCCCAGGCACGCCAGTCTTTGCAGCCTGTTGAGTCGGTTTGTGTTCTCCCTTTTTCTGGCTTTATGCCACCAGATCAGGACAGAGTATGTAATCGTGGGTATTACCACTTTGATGTGCATTTTGGGTTTTAGTCCCCACGTTTTGCCGATCATGTCGATCTGTGAAGGTTAGCCTGTTGTCCAAACTGTTGTCTACTTAGATACAAAGGATACAAATAATTCTTCTCTGTTTTGTAAAAGAATGGCAAACAAGTGATTGACATTTTCTTCTTCTTTAACTAAAATTCTATAGTTTACAATTTAAAATTTATTTGGCAGTACCATTTAGATATTTTAGATAAACTAACAATTTTGTAAAAATTTGTTATAACAAAATTTATTTCTTTACTGAGGAACGCGGTATGACAAGAAAGAATTTTCTTGTCATCAGCATCACCAAGCTTGAATTTCTGAATTTTTAACTTCTGGACTAAAAAACTGTTTGTTTTAACTTTGTAAAAAATTTTTTTAGAGATTCCACCATCAGAGATATAGTCCCGTTAAGAAATGTTATTAATGAAATTTGTCGTCACCAATTGACATTTAAAACAAAAACCATAACTACATTTGAAGACTTTTATGCAACGGTTGAAAATGACTGCTTCGAAAAATTGCACTTCACGCACAATAACCAACAGTTTTATCAAGAAAAATTTTTTGTGGAAGAAGAAGGAAGTATGGCTATAGTATTTGGTAACATCGAGATCATTCAACAAGTTTCAAGCAGTCACATTATGTATGTTGATGCGTCATTTAAAATTGACACCAACGAAGAATTTAAATATCAACTCATCACCGTATTAGTGTGGATAGAAGATAGTGTAAGTGGTCTTACTTGTAACTTATTAATAATGCCACTATAACCATTGATATTCCAGTATTATCCAATTTTGTACACGCTGGTAAACAGAAAGTCGCAGTTGATATTCAGAGAAATCTTTTCCTACTTGCACGATCATTTGGCACCTGACTTACGTCCACTAGAAATAATAACCGATTACGAAGCAAATTTATATTATGCATTAGCTGAAACTTACACGGACTGTAACATTGGAGGTTCGGTGTTTTATTACACTCAAAACTTATATAAAAAAATTTGTTCGTTAAATCTATCTCGAGATTTAGAAACTAATCAGTATTTTCGAAACATTTACCACATGCTTCTTATGCTTCCCTTACTACCGGTGAACACAATTATGGATGGTTTGAATAGTATTGAAGTGGAAGCAAAAAATTTAAACATTTCCGAATTGGCGAGGCCGTTATTTGATCACATTCGTGTCTCCTGGATGTTAAATGTTACTCCCGAACTATTTTGTGTGCACAAACTCGAAAACAGAATAAACGAAAATGTTATAGCTCCGTTTAAAAAGTTACGTGACTTTTTGCTTCTCTCAAAGGGGAAGTTACAGAAAACTCAAGTTACAATAATGCATGTAATAGAAAAATTAATCGAATTGGAAGACTTCCTTAGAACCACTTACTCAAAACCAGATAAAAAGACCTTCGGTAGGGATTTGAGTAGTTACCAGAAGAAGAACGTTTTACGTGCGTGGCAATACATTGAGGACCATCCAAAAATTGAAATTAACAGTTTTTTTGCAAAAGTTTTAGGTTATATTAAGTGTATGGAAAATCAACTCTGGATTTGGGGTTTTTATCGATACGATGGTGACACTGATGACATTTTAATTAACGCTGCTCATTTTTCAATTGTAAATCCAGATGATGATCACGTGGAGGAAGCATCAAAGGAAATGGATTATTTGGAATATGTGGAAACTCCAGATCAGGATATAAACACTGTCGTTATGGAAGCTGTTGTGGATCAGGATGGTGTTTTACAAACCGGCGACGAAATTATTGACTCTGAAAGCGTTGCACCTAATAACTCCCAGCACTTCGAAAGTGCATTTTTGAAATATGTTTATCAGTAAATATTTGAGAACCAGACTTATCGTTGTATAAATTTTGAGTTTGTGATTTTATCTAATAAATGACTATTTGTGATTTCAAACTTTCTTTTCGTTATTTACATGACCCGTGTAAAATGTTGATGTGATAAATTAACGAAAAAACATACTAGTTTTGTTAAAAATAACAAATTCATTGAAATGTAAAAAAAAAATTGTGGAGGAGCTGGGATTTGAACCCAGGACTTTCAGCATGCGAAGCAGACACTCTACCACTGAGTTACACCCCCATGTACATATTTTCTTGTTATTTCGTAATACAAGGAGATCAGTCAAACGATTAATTTTTTTTAGCATTTCTTAAATCAAGGAAATAAAAACATTTTTTAATTAACAATTGGATGATATTTTTTTATAAAATATAATATAATCGTTTTTATATTTATATCGATTTATGTTACAGAAAAATATAAACAAAAATTTTAAGAATTATTTTAAACAAATTTTTAAAGTAATAATTATTTGAAAGTTAAAAATCTTGCACCCATCGTGCATAAAAGTTTAAAAACTAAAAATCCAACATAATTAAGGTAAGAAGGTTGAACCAGTAGCTGGTATAGTGCACATAATTAAGTGATAACACCAAGTAAACGGTACTGATGACGACTAATGAGTCAGAAACACATCGTGTGATGGCTAGACGGTCGAAAAAGCAGGCAATGTGTTTACCGTTCTTACCTTAATTATGTTAGATTTTTAGTTAATAATTATTTTACATAGTGAAATACCAATAATTTCTAGTTTTAAGTATAAGTCCTCGGTAGTATAGTGGTCAGTATCCCCGCCTGTCACGCGGGAGACCGGGGTTCGATTCCCCGCCGGGGAGGATTTTTTTTGTCAATTTTCATTAAATAAATTTTTTTTACCATAGCAATATTTTAGAAAAACCAAAAAAAGTACACAAATACTTTTGTATACATAATCAAATACAGAGAAACTATAATATTAGAAACATTTTCACGATATTATGACATCATCAGGAAATTGCATTAGTAAGTGAGGGAGTATTTTTTAAACAGAATTTTTGGGGGTGATTTACTCGGGTAGGAATATAAAGAATATTAATATTGTAGTTTAAGCTAAAGAGGGGAATTTTTAAATTCGTTAATAATTTAAAAAGAAGTGGTTTTATTTATTAAAAATAACAATTTTAAATTATTTTAATTCTAGAAAGTGTGTGCATTTTTTGAGTTTCGCATCGATTAAATTTCTTTTAGTATGAAAAAGTAACTTTTTTAATAATAAATGTATGTAAATAGTTTATTTATGAACATCGATCAGTTGGTGTCAATTTGCACACAAATATTCAGTTTGAAATACATCCCTATATTTTCGAAATTTTTCCTATTCTAAATTTAGTAAAAAAATTACAATTATTTTAGCGTATACAAAATTTGACCACATACACACAGATATTTTTTTGAAAATTTCCTTTGGGATCCCAAAATATTTAAATTCTTCAAAATTTCAAGTTTCTTTCTGCAGAACTATGAAATTTTTTTTAAATAAAAAATATTGTAATAAAGTCAAAAAATTCCGGTACCGGGAATCGAACCCGAGCCTCCTGGGTGAAAGCCAGATATCCTAGCCACTAGACCATACCGGAGTACACTTTTTCAGTCTTTTGTTTTGTATAATACTAGGAACTATCTTAATAATATGACTAGTAAGTTTTCTTAAAAACAAAAATCCCTATTTAAACATTTTTAAATTTTATTTTAAGAAGGTTATGTCCAGTAAGGTTTTAAAACTCGAAAGACTTCCAACTTACGTAACTTTCTGACGCGTGTGACCTATACACAAACAAAACATGGACAAATCAAACTTAAGGTGAGAAAACTTGTTTTCAAATAATTTGATTTAAATTAAATGTGTTTTAGGGAAGGTCTGCTGTTGGGTATTGGAAATCCACTGTTAGATGTTTCTGCAAACGTTGATAACAAAATTTTGGAAAAGTATGACATGAAATCTGACAACGCAATTTTGGCTAGCGAAATCCATAAACCTTTATGCGGAGAACTAATCGATAAATACAATGCTCAATTAATTGCCGGAGGAAGTGTACAAAACACTTTGAGAATAGCGCAATGGATTTTGGAAAAGCCACGCGTTACTACATTTTTCGGTGGTGTTGGTGAAGACAAATATGCTAAAATATTGGAAGAGAATGCTCAAGAAGCCGGTGTGAACGTACAGTATCAATATATCGAATCTCAGCCTACGGGTACATGCGGTGTTCTTATTACTGGAAAACATAGATCTTTGTGTGCAAATTTAGGTGCAGCCAATCACTTCACCACAGATCATTTGCATAAAACTGAAAATAAGAAGTTAATCGAAAGTGCTCAATTTTATTATATTTCGGTAAGTTTTGCAATAATTTGTTGCTAACAGATTTTATCATTATCCAATGACCTTGTTGTTTCTAAATCGTGTAAACTGTTATAAAGCTTCTGATGACGTAAACCGGGTATAATGGAATGTTTATTGTATGAAGTAATTTTAATATGTAAGTAAATGATACCCTTGTGACCCATATTCGTTGTGTTAAATTATCAAAGCGGAACAATCAATGTCAGTTTCCAAGTATTTGTTTAAATTCATTTTGTTGACTGGTTTTTCAATTCTTTTATTTTTTGGAATTCAATCCAAAAATTACATACAGGGTGGCCAATTTTCAACCTTATAGATATATTATGTATCGTGAAGGATTATTGATCTTCAGATAGATCACACGACCAACTTCCACTTTTAATTTTTTTTGAGTTTTAATTTTAGTTTTGAAGATATCCCAAAAAATCTTATATAACTTTCTAAACGTTGTTAACTATTAACAAACAATTGCATATACAGTGACTGATCTACATTGAAACTAATAAAGCTAAAGTTTCAAGGCCCTGATGCGTAACAGACCGCAATATTATAAATAACTATAGTCGATCTAAGATATGAATAATATAGGCGGCGCGTCATTTGCAAAGTCTAATTTACACCGGGAAACTTCAGATAATTTAAATAGTATTTAATCTTGTAGTAATATTTTTAATATTCACCACAAAAAAGCGAAATGTTATAACTTATAACCAAATAACTACGTCTATTTGATATTACATTTAACTCTGTCCACATCTATCTTATTTATGACTTTGCCCGGTTCAGTTTAGGCAACACACATAGCATTTCAATCGCAAAAATTTCGTTATTGTGATATCGTCTAACTTCAAAGCAATTTCATTGGTTAACATTTAGAGGTCGTCGCTTTAGTACAAATTCCAATATTTTTCTTCGTTCAGATGTGATTTAATATTTCCCTATAGAAAAAATCTTCGGCCATGGATTTCAGAAGATGGGCCTACATAGACTTATGATGTATATTTGTAGAATTTGTAGCTTCCTTTAACGGTCTCAAAATCACAAATACCTTCTATTGCAAAAAAGATATTCACAAATATACATGGTCAGCACGAGGACAACGCTCTATAATAGATTATGTAATAACTAACAGCAAAATAGCTGAACAAGTGAAGGATACAAGAGTTCATAGAGGATATGATGTTGGTACAGACCATTTCCTTGTTATAACTCAAGTAGATATTTACACTAAATGGATAACATCAAAAAAACTCCCAGAAATAAAACAAAAAGAAGAAGTATACAAAGTCTACTTTCTGCAAGAGGAAAGTATAAGACTCCTTTATCAACAAAAGATGATCACAGAACTGGAAAATTTAATAACTAAGAGTGATGTTGATGAGAAATGGTCAAATATAGAAGCAGTAATAAAAAAACGGCTAACGAAGCTCTGGGAATCAAGCGAAAATATAGAAGAAGAGGTCTAAGATTTTTGGACACCGGAAATCAAAGAAGCCGTTAAAGAGAAGCATAATAAGTATAGAAAATACATCGCTAATCCAACAACAGAAAACCAAAAAATCTACAAAATAAAAAAAAACCTAGCGAAGAGTTTGGTAAGAACAGCGCATCAAGAATCCTGGGATCGATACATTAGTAATATTGAGCATGACATTCATGGACGACAGATGATAGCGTATAAAGCGTTAAGACTTCTAAACAAATTCGAAAAAGAAACTGTTCAACTTAATAACATAGAAGAACAGAAATGGATAGACCATTTAGATTAATGGTATGATGAAAGTGTTCGGATACATGAAGAATTAGTTACCGATGATTCTAAAGGACTAGATGATATTTATGGAGGAATTGCAAGAAGCTTTAAAAACTTCCAAAAATAGGAAAGCAACATGCATGGATAATATAAACACAGAACTCCTAAAATACGGAGGGACAATGCTAAAGTTCTATTCAGGCGACGGAGATGAGATTCTTAAGAACAGTGAAGGGTTGCAGCAAGATAGAAAGATGGAAAGAACATTTGGTACGAATGACCGAAGATAGGCTTCCTTTAAAGATTTACAAGTATAAACCAAGAGGGAAGAGAAGCCTAGGTAGATCGAGGAAAAGATGGGAACCGTAACAGGAATTTAAATGCCTAATACGGAAAGTGAAGAAGAAAGAAGTTTTGTAGATCAAACAACTAAAAAACACACAAATTACCTGCTTTGTTGATTACAGGAATTAATAGAAAACCTTCTACCGCTCTGACCTATTGAGTTGGTTGTCCATCTTTTGGCACTTTGACAATTGACTTCAAAAATATTTTATGTCTCCAATTTATAGCTTATTATTTGAATCTTAATTATTCCTTGCAAGTTCTCCCGTTCTTCAACAAAATGAAATTAATTTTGTGTTGTGTAAAATTGGGTCGCTCTTTTTTTATGATTTTATTTCCCATCTACCGACATTACTTATATATTTTACTCAGGGCCGTATTTACGGGGGGGGTTTTAGGGGTTACAACCCCTCCCGAAATTATTTATCAATAAATAAAGTACTAGAAGTCCGACTGAAATCGTAACAAAATCAGAAAAAAAAATCTTTAAAACTATAAAAAAACTATTAAACTTGAAGTGTTTAAATAAAAATTAAAACTAAAGAGATAATTCTAATAAATTAAATCAGGTATTTTATCTTAATTCTTACTATTATGGTAAAAATTTTAAATTGCTATAAATTGTTTGAACCAAAAATTTTAAAGCAAACAAATTTTATAACCATCATGGGCAGCATAGCTTAAAATAAGACTTCCGCAATAAATTAGAGTGGTTATTGTAAACCCATAAATTATTTTATATTTTGGGGTTTGTTTTTTACAACGGTTTTTTACAAGAGAGTTTAAAATAAAAATATGAATAAGGTTAAAGTTATTAAAAATATCGTGGTAAACAAAACTTTTAAAATGGCACAAACAAAATTTTATCCGCGATAACGCCCAAAAGTCAATCTGTAATCAAAATTTGTCGCTCCCTCGACAAATTATTTTCACCCTTTAAATAAAGTTCACAAAAATCGAAATTTTCTCTGGATATCGAACTCAAATAAAAAAAATTGCTCAAAAAATATAATCACTTTAATTAAATAATCTTCTCACAAAATTTAAACTTTCTTGCGGTCACTTCGACCTAAAGTTTGAAAGCATTCAAACAAAATTTTTCAATAACCATACTCAAAAATAAAATCTTAATTTCAAAAATACTACTTGCACAAAATTATACTCAAAAAATCGGCGGAGCAAAATCTAGGCTTTTGTCGTTTCCGTCATCTTGGCAAAAAATCTCTTTCTACTCACCTTTATGCAAATATTACATTTCAAAAATTAATATAACAAAATTTAAATTTAAAAAAATCACCAAGGTTCGGTTGTTCAGTTGCAGGCTAAACCAAAAAATTTAGATTAACTACTAATATATTTTAAAAAACAGCTTTTCAACGTAATATTTCATTGATTAATCCAAATCTGTTGGTTTAACTTACAACTGAACAACTGAGCCCAAAGGTTTCAAATCAATTCAAAAATTACAACTGAGGGACTGAGGCGTTCAAATCCTCCTTTCGTAACACGGCAATATATAAGCTTCTACAAATACTGTGTACCCTGCTAGTGACAACAGCCACCCCGGGAAGAAGTTTCTTTTCACTCAAAAAAGGGAAAAGCTATTTAAGAAATTCTACTGAATAAGAAAGGCTAACAAGACTAGCTCTTATTCTTATGTCCAGTCATAGAACTATGCCAATCCCCAGTGACCTGGTTTTAGGATAAATTTTCATAGTGCAAGATGATTTTAGTTGGTACTTTAAGTTTTTTTAAATTTGCCGATTTTAGCATGACTGACGGTTTAAGTTGAGACTTAAACTTTTTTATTTAGGTATTTACGTATTTATTGAGTTCCTTCTATTTTTAATTTTATATTTTATGTTTGTTTTTTATTGTAGTTTTTTTTTTATTTTTTAAATATTTTTTATTTTTTGTTTTGAATATTTTTTATCCTTTGTATTTTAATAAATTAGCTATTTATTTTTTTTAAAACCCCCCCCGAAAATCTAGTCTAAATACGGCCCTGATTTTACTGAATGGAAATAAAATTTTCTTAAAAAACGTAAACATATTATTGAAAGGGTTACTGTCACTTATCCTATCCCAAGAATTACAAATACCATTGGAAAGATGACAATTTTCTGAGCATATTAGCACAAAAATTTTGTAGGATTATGCATTAGTTGTCGAAATAACGTCATTTTAAAATTTCAAAAAGCGGGTAATTGTAATATGACACCCCGATACCTCGAGTTGCGTGACGGTAAAGCTCGCCTCACACGATGCTTGTTTTGCTGATGGTTTCCTTGCTTGTTTCTGTGCATGGTATCTAGCATGATGGCTCCTGTGCATGGTTGGCTTCACACGGCGATTTTGTGCACGATGGTTTTCAAGCATACTTTCAAGCTACAATGCGCACGCAGTGACAGTGACAGTTTCAAGCATTCTCTATGGTTTCAAGTTTGTAAAAACGGGCCCTCTTTTAATGGAAATTTAAGGTAGAATCAAATCGAGTATTTGGTAGAATATTAACTGTTAGAATATTTTTGTGCAAAATACACAAAACAATATAATTGCAATTATACACAAATCGAACTACCAAATTTAAAATGATAATCTCTTAAAATATGGTTAACCAGAAAATAACAATTTCGAAAAAATTATAAAATAAAGAAAACAACAAGAAGCAATAATAATAACCAATATAATAAAAATATTTTATTATTTTTAATATTAAAATAAATTAGGTTATTTAACCTAATAAATTATTTATTTACATCATTTCAATTCAAACTCGACTGAAACTCGGCATTTCTCGGTAGTACTCGCACGATGCGGCTTTATCATTGGTTAGCGCTGAAAACATGCACGTAAACCATCACAGAAAATAGCACCGGTTCTATCAGAGAAATCATGCAGCCAAACCTGCACGACAACTGCGCACCCATCAGCGCAACCATCACGGCACCAAGCAAGGAAACATGCAGGGAAACAAGCATCGTGTGAGGCGAGCTTAACTCGCACGTTGAGCTTCCCCCTCTCATTTCTGTTGACGGTACGTGTGCATTCATATGCTCTTACTGTTGCGGTCGACATCCGGACGAGTTCTATGTCTTCGAGTTCCACCGTTGGCGAATTCTGTCATTCTACAGGGATATTTTTTAAATTGTTTTTGTTTAACTCAGTGGTTCCCAAAGTGGTCTATATCGACCCCCAGGGGTCGACGACGACCTGCAAGGGGTCTATGTCAGCAAAAAAAAAAATTGGGGGTCTATGAGATGTAAATGGGGGTCAACAATAGTGGATCTCATTTAGATCCAGTTGTTCAGTTACAGGTTAAACCAAAAAATTTAGATTAACTAATAATATTACTTAAAAAACAGCTTTTCAACGTATTTCATTGGGTAATCCAAATTTTCTGATTTAACTTACAACCGAGCCTTAGTAGTAGTAGTAACCTAATTGGAAGTTAGGCACTATTGCAGAAACCATTATAGTACCTGATACGCCCCTGAGTTAAATTTAAATTAACCTTCTTTCCTCGTGCCTAGTGGAAAGGGGGTTTTTTAGGTTCTTTAGGTTTGAGATTAAACCTCACTAAATTGATGTCAAATATTGAAAATTTGTTAACAAAGTATCAGGTTCATCCCTCCCACTAGAAACATTAATTTTTTTCTAACAGATAATAAATTTTAATTTGGTATATTTTAATTTTCAATACCACGTAAGTAGAGGGTCTGCCCAAAACCGAAAAACATGGCAAGGGGTCTACAAGACAAAAAAGTTTGGGAACCACTGGTCTAACTCAACCACAGCCTATCGTAAATCCATGTTAAAACGTATATCTAAAATACTTGTAAATTTTACATTTTTAAATTCGATGTTTTCGAAAACTTTTTCATAATGTTACAAAATTTTTGTTCTAGTATGCTTAGAAAAGTGTCCTTTTTCCAATATTCAATAGGAAAAAGTTCAATTTTTGGGGTAGGTTTCGTGACAGATCCAATTGAAAGATCTCCATTCTCAACAATTCATTTTAATAATTTTGTGAATTATTTAAAGATCAAAGTTATTCATCTAAAGAATATAAACAAATTTTCCCCTTGCTTCTAATAGGCAAATGTAACGGATGTTGGGTGTGAAGGGTAGCAAATCAAACACTATTATCTGCTGGTCAACGTTTCGAACTATTTATTAGTTCATCCTCAGGGCTGAAATATATAACAGAAGTGCTATAATCTTTAAACGGTGGCCTAAAGGGCGTAAACATACCTGACAGTTAGAGATGGTAAACGTTTGAAAATACAATATGGTGTCGGGAATTAACACGGATACACAAGACAATAAATTGCATCAACGATCGTCGTCAGAGGATAAAATGTTAACAATATTGCAAGGCAAAACGTGTACAATCAATTTAAAAACACAATAGTAGTCATTGACATTTTTTTTTCTCATACAAAATACGAATAAATGCAAATAAGTATTATCTCTACCGTAAGATAACCGATAGTGACATTTATATTCACGTCCAATGAAATAAAATCTCAATACAAATTTCAAAAATTCCCGCTACACACCACGCTAACAGGAATTTTTTTATTATAAAATAACAAAATTCAAACACTAACCGCAAGTGTTGTAATATATAATGGGAATATTGTTTTAAAGGAAGAAATCATAATTAACTAAAGCCCGAGGGCCTTTCTTTATTTTAATACTTAGCAATTACTTTTCATCTTACCTTGATATTTTGTTACAGGGTTTTTTTCTTACTGTTAATCCTCCATCCGCTCTGGAAATTGCCAAATATGCATTATCTCACAACCGATACTTCATCATGAATTTAAGTGCCTCCTTCATCTCGCAGTTTTACAAAGAACCGCTAATGGAATTGATGCCCTATGTCGATATTTTACTAGGAAACGAAGACGTGAGTATAAAAAACTAAAAACTTAGAGATAATCTGATTTTTACTACTAATTTTCTGTACCTTTAGGAAGCATTAACTTTTTCAAAAGAACAAAATTTAGGAACCGAAGATTTAAAGGAAATTGCTCTTAAAATTAGTCAATTACCAAAACAGAATGAAAGTAGATCTAGGGTTTGTGTAATAACGACGGGTCACAACCCTGTGATTTTAGCACGCGATGGAAAAATAACCGAGTTTCCTATTATGTTGGTGGACGAGGATAAATTGGTTGACACCAATGGTGCTGGTGATGCATTTGCTGGGGGATTTTTAGCCCAATTGGTTCTTGATCAGCCATATGATGTTTGCATTAAATGTGGCATTTGGACTGCGTGTCAAATTGTGCAACAATCTGGTTGTACATTTATCGGAACTGCTAATTTTAAAGCTTGATATAGACAAAAATAGTTGGTTTTTTTAAATTTATTTGTTAAATTTGCCGTTTTTAAACCTAAGTAAATTAGTACTTAACCTTTTTTTACACAATTAAATAAAGTTAGGCAATAAAGCTTTATTTTACTCATTTCAAGTTTTTTTACTCCTATACGTACAAATGTATTTGAAACAAAATTTACATCTATCAGAAGTGAAATACACAATTTTCAAAATTGTGCCGAATAAAAATTATATATTGGTTGCAAAGAAGATTTGGACAACATAAAAGAGACGCCGAATGGAAAATGGCTAACTTTAGAGAGGAATCGAAAAGAAATATAATTTTTCGGTAACAATTACTTTTTTCCTAATTGAAAAATTAGTTGTTTTTTTTGATTTATATTCAATTATAATTATTTACTATAATTATAATTATTATAAGAGAGACGGTCGTTAGCTAAAGCGGTTAAGTGCGTTGCTGCTAATGCCGAATGCCTGGTTCGACTCCGGGCTCAGTAAAAACTTTTTCTTCTGATTGAAACAATATAGAGCAATATCGCCTTAGTTACAATATGTCATAACACACTCATATTTCCCAAGGGAAATATGAAACGTCATATCATATTGTCCCTAGGGAAATATGAAACGTCATTTTAAAGTATACTTTGCGCACGGTGATTGGACAATCAAACATACAAAACAAAATACTAAAGCCATCCCTGTTAAAAAGTGACATTTAAGTGACGTTTAAAATAAAAAATGTGCCTACTTATTTTTATATTTTAAAAACCAACCTAACTTTTCCTGAATTATTGTGCGCGCATTCTGCGCGCTATTGATCTAGAATTTTGCATAAGGCTTCCTTCGACAAATTGCTAGGGGGGGTTGAGAACGAGCAAAGGGGGGTAAATTTTTTGCTCAGTTTTTCGATATCTAGCGCCGTTTTCGAGTTATTGCAAATTCAAAATCTCAAATTTTATTATTGATGAAATATTGATATATTTAGTAATATATTTTTCAATCAGAAGAAAACTATTGATTACAACACGGGAAATATGAATACATTTCCCTTGGTTGTCTATACATCTCTCGGGCTTTGCCCTCGAGATGTAACTAGCCAACCTCGGGAAATATACTATTCATATTACCCTAGTTGTAATAATAGCTATATTCTGACCGTCTCCTCTCGGAAGGCAATGGCAAACCACCGAGATGTAATATGCCTGGTACATCTTCTCTGGAGATGAAGTGTATACACTTCCCGCGATTCGGAGCCCGCGTTAAGCAGTAGGTCCCCTATGTATGTGATAATACTTCAAACGCACAACACACACATAGGAGAGAGGTCGCCAAAGTCTGGGGAACCGGATATGGCACATGAAGAAGAAGAATAATTATTTAATTTAACCAAAAATAGTTTATTTAATCTAAATTAATAATTAATTTTTATACGATTTAAAGTAAGAAATTCGGTTTTCGCTTGCTCTCTGCTGCTTTCTCATTTTTACAGTGTTACTTATTCGCTTCCGCCACGCCCATGTGTGTTTTCCGAGCTCTACGCATAACAAAGGCGTCGTAATTGTAATAAAAAGACTACATAATATTGTACGATTAAAAAAAACCGTAGCTAACCCCTTTCAAGTTTTTTTGCCGCATAAATCTAAAAATATGAAATATTATGCTTTTTCAATGGTTTCTTATATATTTTTACGAAAAAATTCGAATGGCGCTTGCAGATTTCACATAAGTATAATATTTAACATTTTATGTGGATTTAAAGTAAGAAAGTCGATTTTCGCTTGCTATCTGCTGATTTCGCATTTTTTAACCGTTTTACACGCTTCCGCCAGGCCCTGGTGTTTTTTCCGAGCTCTACTCATTAAAATTAGTCGATTTATGTAATAAAAAGACCACATAACTTTTTTACGAATTTTGAAAAAACCGGAAGGTTAATCCCTTTGAGTTTTTTTCACCCCAAAAATCGAAAGTTCGAAATCATAAGCTTTTTCGACGGTTTCTTATTTATTTTTACGAGAAAATTTGAATGGCGTTTGCAGATTTCACGTAAGTATGATATTTAACATTTTATGTGGGTTTGAATTTTTTTCACCCCAAAAATCAAAAGTTCCAAATCATAAGCTTTTTCGGCGGTTTCTTATTTATTTTTACGATGAAATTGGAAGGGCGCTTGCAGATTTCACGTAAGTATAATATTTAACATTTTATGTGGGTTTAAAGTAAGAAAGTAGATTTTCGTTTGCTCTCTGCTTTGTCATTTTTGCACCGTTTTACACGCTTCCGCCAGGCCCTGGTGTGTTTTCCGAACTCTACACATTAAAAGGTGTGGGTATATGTCATAGAAAGAACACATAATTATTTTAATATTTTTAAAAAAACGGAAACCGAACCCATTTGAAGTTGGTTCACCCCATAAATTTAAAATTCGAAATCTAAAGGTTTTGAACAGTTTTTTATTTATTTTTACGAGAAAATGTTGTTTTGATTTTCTATGTTTTTCTACATAGGCAAGTCCAATCTTAGTTCTGCATCTAGTTTCGAATGGATAGTATTAAACCCTAAAAATTTTATAATTATGTACAATTTTAAATTCATCAGTAATTAACCAAAATGATAGTGACATAAATAACATAATCAAATTTCAAATTAATCAGTACGGCTGTTTTGAGTATGAACTGTCTTCCCCAAATTCTGTTCGTCAGTTGGTGAAATCTTATCAAGTGGAAGAATAAAAAAAATTAATAAAAACTAACGTCTTTAATATCATACTGATGTAATACAAATGAGATTTCATGCATACGGATATAAATTCCACCGTAACACAAATAAAATTAAACAAACTAACAATATAATATTCTAATCACAGTGCTATACAAATCTTAAAATATTTTATGTGATAAAAACATCAAACACTTAACAATCTGTACAAGATCAAATAGCAAATATTTTCAATTAATTGTTACCTATTATAGATATTTTTTACAATAATAAAAGTTTTCCAATAAAACTCATCAAATCAACAATATATTTTTGTTAAGTAAATAATAAAAAGAGAAAGAAAAGTTATAAATGTTTCTTTTACTTTACATATTCACACTATTTTACAATATTACGGTATAAAAAATTTAAATAAATACTTTACACTATCAAAGAAGATAAACTAATAATACCATTTCTTTCTTTCATTTGATTTCATGACGAATATATTAATTTTAACCTTAGCGATTTCTTATAAAAAAGGCAAACTTTTTGTTTCAAAATCCTTAATATCTTTGGAACTTGTTAAGCACTTAACGCTAATTATTGTGTTGTTCAACACTTCAAAAGCCACACAAACTAAACACAACATTTTAAATTTCACTGTGTCGTCGTACACAAAACAATGTGACTTATTAATAAAAAAAACTTGGTGATGTTAGAACTTGTACAACTAAAACGAAAACACTGGGATCATCTGGCACGGATGGAAAACTTAAAAAATTCACTTAAACACCCTTTTCCAACTTGCCTTTGTTTGTTTGTACTTTCAAGACAATAATTGAAAAAAGGTCCTCCTTGTCCTAATATAAAAGCGACATAACATTACATACGCACAAAAATAAATAAACATTGAAAACATATTTTTTAACAATAATTAAATCTTAAAAATAATCAAAGTTCAAATCACAGTTTGTTCATTTTGCATATGGGAACATATTCTTCAACAAAACAAATCAAGCACAGCCTCGCTTACAAATACATTTTTAACAGTCCTCTTCAAAAGTCACTTATCACAATTATTAAAACTCTAACTAGCGTCTCATTGTTCCGTTCAAGGGTTGCATTAAACCACCGTTGATGTATCCGTATGTGGTGTACATAGTATTTTGCTGTGCCGCTCGTTGAATAGCTGCTGGATCTTGATATTGTGACTGCGACATATTCATTACGCCCATTTGCATTGGTATTTGGGCGTTGTTGATGAAATTCGCTGCCGTGTTTGTTATGTAACCGGCAACTGCACTGGGAGCTTGTTGCGCCGCCATCCGGTAACCGTTTAAGGCAGCTGTGTTGTATTGTGCCATAATATTGGGGTTTAAGGTGACGTTTGGACTTACACGACTGGGCGGCGATTGCATGTGTTGAACAGCTACGTTGGTTGAATTTCGGCCGGATCTACCAAGATTTTGAGCAATGGGAGGAGTTACAGCTCCACCTAACTGATTAACGTTCATGTTTGTTTGGTAATATTTGTGATAACCCAAAACTTGCTGTTGAAGGTTTGCGGGAATTGCAGAAGGTGGGGTGGCTAAATTACGAGCAGATTGATTTTGTATCATTTGATGGCTGGGGGGCGGTGTCATGTTTCCGTGTGGATGGTGAATGCTAGGCGGAGGTGTAAGAGTCATTGCTGTTGGTGGAGGAGTCATGGTGTTGCAGGAGCCTGGCGGTATCATTTCTAGTCCGTTAGTCAATTGTTGCAATTTGGCTAAACTGCAACTTGAATTGCCCGACGGATTTTGAGTGACATTGCTTTGAATTGTGGAAACTGCAATAGGCGATGGGGTGTGAGAATGTGGATTTGATTGGATGTAAAAGTTACCGCCTGACGTTACCGCACACGCGGGCGACGGGCCCAGTTTTTGGTGAGCACTTAAAGTTGAAGGTCCTAAGGTTCCCAAACCACTACCTTGTTGAGCACTCATGCGGTGTTGGATTACTGTAGTCATCGCCGGTACGCTCACGTAAGTACTAGGAGGCTGAGCAGAAAAGGCTTGAGAAGAAACTGCCATTTGTGGCACTGGTAAGTAATTGCCTTGACTAATAACTGGGTGATGATGGTTGTGATGCATCCCAGATGCGCTCAATTGATGGGTATGCCCATATCCTTGATGCATCACATGATGTTGTAAATGGGCTTGCAATTGCTGTTGTTGTTGCATGGCATTATGTTGAACCTATGGAAAATAACGAAATAAATATTAAAATATATAATTTTCGTCGTTTTTGTAGGTCAAATATAATTTAACTTTACTAATTTAAGGAACAAAAAAAAAGGAAACAAGTTCCGAGGTAATTTATTAATAAGCTTGATTGTAAACATAATGCAAACACAAAATTTAATTCCATTTAATTTAAAAAGATTTTAAAAGATCGAGTGGCGATATCAGTACCGATATTACGGCTGTGTCACACTGTAAATAAAACGAGTGTCTTTTGGGTAAAATTGGGTGAATTTAGGCTGCTTTTGTTGGTGAATTAGTGAGTGCTTAGTAGGTGGTGTTTTTGAAGCGGTGGAACGATCGAAGGTGATACCAGAGACCGAAATTCGGAAAAATAACAACAAAATTTTAAAAGGTTAGAATTCTGATAAATAAAGATAACGCACGAGGTGTAAGGTGGTCTGCCTAAAGCAAGCGCAAAGTTAAAAATATTTTTGTGAGTTAGATCGACAAAAATTTTAAAGGAGCACTACAACTTCCGAGGGGTTGACCCGGATAATGGTCTCCTACGGGATGAGCAACAGACAGATATATGAAAGTGAAGAATCGAACACCGAGGAGGGTGACAGAAAACGAAGGGCAGAATTTGAAATATTCGACAGAAGCAAAAAACTTAGCAGAACCCTTAATAAACATCAACCCAAGCGAGACGACGGTATGGAGGAACTAACCAAGATGATGAGAGAGCTAATGAAGGAGGTAAAAGACATCAAAAGCGGACAGCAGATATATGAGCAGGAAATTAATAAGCTAAGAGACGAAAATAAAAATCTAAAGTTACGCGTTGGTGTACTGGAAACAAAAATAATTAAACTAGAGGCTAAAGACAGGAAATCCAGCATAGTAATAAAAGGAGTTCAGATGAACGAAAACTTTCTGAAACAGGAGGCCGAAAAATTCCTAAACAAAGAAATAAGAGTCGCTGTCAACCTCAAGTCAGTTGAATTAATAAAGACAAGGTCGGCACAAACATTGGTCATAGTGAAAATTAACAATTGGCAAGAGAAAATGGAAGTTTTGGAAAACAAGAACAAACTGAAAGGAACAATAAAATATATCGAGGATGACTTATCTACAGAGGAAAGAAAGATACAGACTGACCTGAGGAAAATCGCGAAGGCGAAGAGGGAAAGAGGAAATGCTGCTAGAGTGGGATACAGAAATATATTAATCAATGGCAAGCGTTGGGAATGGAATCAATACTCGGGGAAAATTGTTAAATACACTGAAGACCCCGAGGTGACAAAAAACTAAGAACAACAAATGATCGGCCCAAAAGTATGAAGAAAAATGCGTAATGTAAATGATTGTGTAAATAACGTAAATGATTGTGGAATTTTTATATGGAAGATAGCGACATGGAATGTTAGAAGTATAAACGGCAAAGAACTGGAGTTGTAAATTGGAAGTATTGGCAATAACAGAAACAAAAAAGAAAGGGGAAGGTGTAACGGAGATTGAAGATGGATTGATACTAATTTATAGTGGTGTACCAGAGAAGGAGAGATCAGCTGCAGGAGTGGGATGTATTATCAATAGTAAATATAAAAAATGTATTAAGAATTGGATATGTGTTTCAGAAAGATTGATGACCGTGACTCTACAGATGAACCAATTAACAACAATAATAGTGGCGTATGGACCAAATAAAGACGCATTATTTGCTGAAAAAGATAAATTCTGGAAAGAACTACAACTAACCATCAAAAAAGCAACGGGAAATATCTTTGTTATGGGAGATTTCAATGGGCGTGTAGGCAACGTAAAGGTAAGATTGAAGGAGGTCATGAGGGGGTTTGGCAAGGAAACACGGAATGATAGTGGAAACCGATTGATTGATTTCTATCTGATCAATAACCTAATTATAGGAAATACCTGTTTTGAACATAAAAACATACATAAATACACACGTGCGGAATGGGGTAGGCAAGAAAGATCAATAATAGATTATATACTATTAGAAAAGACGCTAAGGAAAACGATCGTTGTTATTAGAGTGCGTAGAGGCTACGAAATAGGCAGTGACCATCTAATGCTTGTAGGAAAAATAAAAGAAGTAGGTCTGGTAGAAACAAAGGTGAAGAATAGGAAAACGAGAAGTCAAGAACTTATCAGGACTTATAAATTGAAGGAAGCGAGAATAGCCAAGGAATACTAACAGAAACTGGAAGATGAACTTTCACGCTCAGAAGTAATAAATGAAGACAACCTGGAAGAAAATTGGAAGTTATTTAAGGAAGCAATAATTAAAGCAGCCAAACAAGCGTGTGGTACAACAAGAACAATAAAAAACAAAAAGCAGACAGCATGGTGGAACCAAGAAGTCAAACAGAAGAAAATAAAATGGAAGACATTTCTGACACAAAAAACAGAAACAACTTACCAGAAATATAAAGAACAAAGATTAAAAACAAAACAATTAATAATTAATACCAAAAACCTTGCCTGGGAAGAATTTGGGAAAGAAATGGAACGAAACAACAACCAAAATCTAAAACTGTTTTACAGAATATTGAAAAACCTGAGAAAAAGCAAACAAAACCCATTAATTCTGCAAGACAGAAAAATTAATGAAGAACTCATAAGGGGAATTCAAACCATCTACGCCAATACAAAGAACTACGTGCGAACGGGAAATGCAAAATTGGAAGAATTTAATACAACAGAAGAATTGAGACAGGGGGGTGTTATGAGCCCGCTGCTGTTTATTGTCCTAATAGATGATATAATTAAAGAAAACACAAAAATAACTAAAAAGATACTGATCAGTTACAGAAACATGAAAAGAGTTCAGATTTCGGAATGTGCTTTTGCAGACAATTTGGTGATATTTGCAAGGAATGAGAAAGAACTACCACACAATGTAAACGTCTGGGTAAAGAGTTTAAAAGCAAGAAATATGGAAATAAACATCCAAAAGACAAAGGTTAGATGATAGATAAAGAAGAAAGAACGGCTGATATTAGAATAGGAAATGAAAGAGTGCAGCAGGTCAATCAATTTAAGTATCTCGGTGCGGTGGTTGAAAGCAATGAAAGTTACGAGGCAGAAATTAACAACAGAGTGGGATCCGCTGCAACGATGTATCAAGCACCGAATAGAACCATCATAAACAAAAAAGAAATATCAAAACAAACAAAGTTGACAGTCTACAAAACGGTATATATTCCGATACTGACATTCGGTTGAAAAAACCTGGCTTATAAACTCCAGAGCGAAGAGCAAACTGGAAGCCACCGAGAAGAGTGGAAGGACTGACCAGAGCAGACCGAATAAAAAGCTGTGAAATCAGAGATAGGTTGAATATGGAATCACTAACGATAAAAATAAAAAGACAGCAACTTAGATTGTTCGGTCACATCAATAGGATGAGAGAAGATATGCCAGCAAGGCAGTCGTGGTTGGCGAGAACAAGTGGAAAAAAAACACGAGACAGACCCATGAAGACATGGAACGACAACATACAAAGAATACTGGAAGAAAAAGGACTAACATGGGAGGAAGCTAGAAAACTCGCAACTGACAAGGAGAGGTGGCGCAGATTTATAAAATAATTTGTTGTAAATAAATAACATGTAGATTTAACAATCCTCTACACCTTCGGGTATAATGAGGATATTAATTTGATTATAATAATAATAATAATAATTTTAAATATTTTTAAATTGCAGGTTACATTTTTCGATTTTCATTAAATTTATTTTCAAAATTCACAGAAAAACTTACCTGTTGTTGATTTTGTGTAGGGCTAACTTGCATGTGCAAGTGTGAAGGTGGAGTAGCTCTCTGTTGTTGTCTCTGTTGAACTGGAGCATGCTGAGAAGGAGGTGTGGATCTAACATTGGAGTGTTGTTTACTCGAAGGTGTATTTGATCTGTTCCTCTGTTGCTGAACTTGTCGCTTACTTGAACTGCTCTGGTGCTGATTGGCAGTAGGCATAGGAATTTGTTGTTGTGGCTGCTGTTGCTGCTGATTTAAGTTGTTTTGTTGTGGACTGGCAGCAGACACGGTATTATTTTGTTGTACCTGACTTATTGTTTGGTGCATGTTGTGTTGTACCGAACAATCGTAAGTGGGTTGCGATTGAGGTTGATTATGGGAAATTGTGTGCACTGATGGAGGGCGGGCGGATTCAACCGAATTTTGTGATGCCATGTCACTGGATATAGATGTGGGAGATTCTAAGCCTAATTGGCCGACGTCTAAATCGCACTGTCCATAGTGAAGACTGTGTACTGAATTTGTAGTCGAGTCGGGCGTGTACACACCCATTGAAGGTATGTCAGGAGCAGAAGAAGTAGGTGGTGTATGTTTGAGTAAACCAGAAACTGAATTGTGATTATGATTCATGCTAGTATCTTCCAATTTATTTGTGGAATCTGTGTGGTGTTCCAAGTTATCATTTGACTTTGCTTTGGACAAAAATTTGTCGTTTCCATGTAGATCGCCGCCAATAGCGGCATTATTATTACTATTGACCTTATTAGAAGCACAAGAGTTCTTCATCAGTTCGTTTGAAATACGATGGTGAGGATTATTCATGTTAGCATAAGTTTGACTTTCTTCTATATTAGATTTCGTTTTAGCCATAGCTTTTTCAGCAATTTTTTCCGTTTTCTTAGGAGAAACCTTTTCCTTCGAGTCTTTTACTTTTGAACTGCTTTGTTTGGCTTCGTGCCGAATTGTTTTTACTGGTGGTTTTTCTTTTTCCATATTGTGCTTTGGTAACACGTCCAAAGGTGGAATATGAATGGGCATTGGATAACCACTGTAATCTCGTTTTGTAGGATCAAAATAAATACTTTTCTCCCATGCATACCTATCCCACTGCCACTGATTATATTGAGCCTGGGTCATGTGATAATTTGGATTTGTCATTGAAAAGTCCGTTTTCGCCAAAAGGTTTTCAGAATTTTCCATAAGACAAACTTTTTTAGCTTCAAACTGCTTATCTTCTGGTGGTTTTTGGTATCTAACATCAGGCAATTCAAGTTTATGTTTGGTTTCAATTTTTGCCGGCTGTTGAATGGTTTCTTGCTTTGGTAGCACTTTTGGTACTTCTTTAGGTTTCAACAAATCTGCGTGTATTTTTGGTTCTACGATAGGCACTTTAGTTTCTATTATAGGTTCTTTGGAAACTTTTAACTTCTCTTCTTTTGGTTTATTCTCATCCATCTTAACAATTGGAGCTTCAATTTTGTATTCCACTTGTGGCATCTTACATTCTTCCATCTTCAAAGCAACAACGTCTTTGTTTGGTTCACTTTCAACTGGATTTTGTATTTGGACCGGCTCCACTTTAGATTGTATCACGTTAACTTCCTCAATCTTCTTTTCTTTTTCTTCCACAATTTCAACAGGCTTCTCGACAACAGCTTCCACCACTTCCTTTTTCGAACTCAAATTATCACTTGGTTTTGGAATTACTTCTTGGACCTTTGGTGCTTCTTCCACTTTTATAGGGTTATTTATCACAAGTGGAGTTTGTTTAGATAATTCTAAGGCTTCTTTTTGACTTATGATTTTAATTTTTTGACCATCAATTTCGGTCTCGGATTCTGACGACGTCGAACAAGCTGGAGATGGCTGTTTTTCTATAACCTTTTCCGGTATTGATTCAGCAACAACTTCCGTTTTGGTACTCTTTTCGGAGTTTGTTTCATCAACAACTACTTCGGGTACCTTTTCTTCAACTATTTTTTCGATCGATTTTGGCCGTTCTAATATACTCTTTGCAGTTTCTTGTTTAGAGAAATTAGAACTGAGTTTGTATTTTGTGATGGGCGACAAACTCTTACGTTCCTTCATCGATTTTTGTTCATCACGTTCATCATTTTCCATCTCATCATCAGCTTCTGCAGAAGAATCTTCTTCACTCGCAATTTTGCTGTTCCTCTTTCGCAAACTAACCTTTTCTTCGTCACGTTTTGTTTCATCGCCTTTCAGTTTCGAATCAGAATTTCGTATCGACGGTCTGTCGTCGTCTGATTTTTCCGAAATAACAGATTCGCTTTCACTACTTTGTTGAAGCCTGCCCATGAGAAGTTCCGACAATGTGAGTTGTTTTTTATTGTCAAACTGATTTCGTTTCGCCCGTCCTTTACCGCGCTTTCTTTTAACTGTTCTTAAAGGTTTGGATTTAGCTTGAGGCAACACAAGTGGAGTTACGGGTTTGACCTCCATAGGAGTTGCAACTTCCTCTACCGGTTTTAATTCTGGTACAATTTCTTCTTTGGGAGATTCTTCCACTTTAGCATTATTATCAATTTTCGTCTCAATTTTCCGTTTTGCCCGCCTTTGTGGTGGTAACTTCTCGTTTGGAGTATCGCGATTTTGACCGCGCCTTCCACGAACGTTTGGCGTTTCTGGTAATTCATTTTTGGTTTCTTCTTTAACAGTTTCAACCAACAAAGAAGTATCAAGTTCTTGTTTGATTTTCTTCTTGTTGCACTCTTCCTCTTTGTCGCTGGTGTGGGATTCTTTACGTTTCCGTTTACCTATTTCTGAGGAATTGTGAATCTTTTGTTTGACGTCGGCATAAGTGGTTTCATTAAACTTACTGGGGCGGGTTCTTCTTCGACCAGAGGAAGTTACTTCCATTTCAGTATCCGGAACAATAGGAGTAGCAGATTCTTCGTTAGGATTAATTTTTGGTGTTATTTTAGGTGTCTTTGGCGTTTTGGGAGCAACTGAAATTTTACGTTTTCTGCCTTTCTTTGTTTTAACTCCATGTTGAGTTTCAATTATAATTTTTTCTGGCACAGGAACCACTATGTCGGCGGTTTCAACTAAACTAGAATCTTTTTCACAATCTGATTTGTCTTCTCTGAACGGATTAACCATTGTGTTTAATAATGGGGTCCAACGTAAACATTCGGCATCAATGGGTATTCGTGACTTTGATTTTGAAACTCTTTCGGCATGCTTATCCACCAACTTCCAATCTACATTTAAAACTGCTTTAGTAGCTCCGTTGTCTGTTGTAGTAGACTTGATGAAATTCAGCAGATGCAATGCGATTGCAATATCATGACAATACATGCCAGTCTCTTTGCTGATAGTCGTAAGGCAAATTTTTTCATCTTTATGTTTATTTAGATATTCCAATACAACTGATTTCCAATAAGCGTGATATGACACTCTTCCTAAATCAGAAAGAGGTTTTTCTGGGGTTCCCGGTTGACCTTCTTCTTTGGATAACAAGTAACCTATTGAAATAAATTGTAGTGTTAATTTTGATTTAAAACACGGAAGCAGGGTGTTCAGCAAAAATTAAATTACTATTTTTTAAGTTAAGGATCAAAATTAACTTAAAATTTAACAAATAGAACTATAAAATTTTGGAATAACTGAAAGGAGATAGTTTAAAAAAATACTCACTAAATTCGATTAAAAATCTTCCAAAACCCTGCCTCTGACATTGCGGCATGGTCATAATGCACGAAACATTGTATTTTTGTTGGCAATGCTTTTCTTTGGAAAAATAGCCTACCAAATGGCATCCTTTCTTATCGTTTTTGGTGAGAACATAAAACAGAAATGGTTCGACGTCGTAGTACAAGGTTTTGTGATCCAAAAACAACTTTGCTAGTAGACACAAATTTTGACAATAAATTTTGTTTACGTTTCCGTCAACTTCAAACATCGACAGTTCGCCACACCTATAAATTTCTGTTCCTGGTGGATGCCTCCACGTACATTTATCTTGATGTCTCTCTAATACAGCTTTACTTTTGGTGTATTTGAGGCAAAATTCGCACAAAAATAATTTCGGTAATCGTGCGTATTCTTGAGGAAATGGACTTGAATACCAGGTTTGAATATCGTACATTCCAAACTCTATTGCTGCCGGACATCTGCCTTGTGCAACCATCATTTGTGAGGGCGAGGTATAATTTCCGGTAAAATTGTCACTGTTTGTAATGGCATTTGTTCCTATGGCTGTATTTATTGTGGTGGTGATGGTATTGGCCCGTTCTCTAGTAGTGTGAAAAATTTCGACATCTTTTTGGGTTACACCAGGTGGTAACGTTGGTGTTGCAAAGTGGCCTGAAACAATTTACAAAAATGATGCTTTATGTACGCCAAATTGTATTTTATTTGTTAATATTTTGTGCTCAATTCAAACTTAATATTGGAAAATTAAAAAGTGCAATTTGTGTTAAAAAAAAGTTGTTTTAATTATAAGCCCAGAAAATTATAAAATTATACTAAATTTAATTTAAAAGGAGTAGGTCACACATTCGTTCAACTTATAATATGAATCTTTACACACCAGACGGTAACAATAAATAAAAGCAAACTTAAAACAAAATTTTTCATTTTCATTTGTTAGTTTGAATGAATTAAATCTTGAAGATTACACCAAAGTAATTCAAGGTTACAAAACTTAAAACTTGTCACTTAATCTAAATATTTATTGTACCAACTTTATATTATATTGTTTTTAAATGTACAAAGAAATTAAAGTAGTATTTTTAACTTAATTACACTTTAAAATTTGGATTGATTAAAATATAGTAAAATATTTATTTTTTTATTTAAATAAATCAAAGATCAATAAATAACTCAAAAAGTAACCATTTTATGATTATTCCTATACACTAAAAGCTCAATATGATTGAGAGCTCTTGAGGGTAGATTGTACGACGCCATAGATTATAAAAATTAATAAACCGTTTCATAAAACTTTTAACAAATTATTAAATTTAAGCGACAATTTCAATTGGTTTAACAGATTTTTCTATCGATTAGTTAAATTTAACAGCTTATTAAATGTTTTACCAAATGGCAAAAATAACTTAAAATAAAATTGTTATTTAATCCACAAATTTGTTGCACCAACTTAAATTAATACTAATTTTAAATTTGTATTTAATTAAAATGTATGTTTACTTTTAAGTATTAAATATACATCGACTCCCCTTGTCGAAGCGAAAAGGTGGAGCAATAGAATTTAAAAATACGAACTCTATCTTGAATTATTTCACACACACTTTTTCTCTCTAAATATTAATTTGAGTGACTAAATAAAATGGGAGTGCAAAGTAAAATATTAAAAAACAAATCTAATAAACCTTCATCAAATTGAGAGAAAAAACCATCTTCAAAAATCTTCACTTACAACACCACACATCCAATAAACTAAACCTTATATGCCATATCTATGCTAAGGAAACTTTCTGTGAGTTAGCCAATATTGAAGTTGAGCATGCAAATTCTAGGTGTTTTAAGAAAAACTAACCCAAATATAAAGAGTGAAAATGTTTCAGTGTTTGATTTTAAAAATAAGATATACACAAAAGCATTAAAATTCCACAAGGCCAGCCAATCAGACAAGTAAAATCTTAACGGTGCAAACCTTTGCAAAAAGTTTCGGTCGATAATAAAACGCAACGGAAAGTATTTGCAATGTGGTTTTGTCAAAAACATACCAAACACATGCAGGAAGAGGATTTGGAATGTTTTGGGATAAGCAATTAATTTTTGTCCACTCCATATTAGTATCTACTAATTGATCAGCCTGAAATATAAGCTACATGATTTAGAAACAAATTCCTGTAAACAACACAATTCATCATTTTGTAGTTTAATATTTCAGACGTGAAAGGAAAACAAGAGTAATAGGGTAGAAGGAAATGGAAAAATGTACGGTTTTGGAGGCGGATCTTACCCGTCTGATTGTTGGAATTCGACGGCACCGACAATGGATGATTTGTCTGTGTGGCCTCAGCAATTAGATTACGTTTTTTCGTTCGAACGTCCTCTAAAGTAGCCTTTTGAGAGAAACCCACCGCACCCACCAACCCAGCTTCACTCTTAAGTAGCTTTCTTCGCTCTAATTCGTGCCGTTTCGAATTGACGGCAGTCTTAACCAAATTGGATGGCGTCATCATTTGTTTGGGTTCATCTGTTATGTCTGGGACTTTGATAGGATTTGGGATTTTGCGAATCGACATTTCTTTTCGACTTTTAGTCTTGCTTTCTACTATCTCATCGCTCTTTTCAATTTTTATAATAGTCTTTTCTTTCGGTAGATTCTCCGCAACTTCGACATTGTTAACTTTTTCCGGCTGACTATCTTCTTGTTCCGTAATAATCTCGCTCTGATTTTCGTTTTTCTGACTTTCGCCTTTTTGTTTCTTTCGTCTGGTTAAGTTATAGTTAGGCGAACTTGTATTCCTCGAACGATTTAATGTGGGCGTGGCAAAGAGGTGAGACAATCCGTCAAATAAATTTTTCAACTGTCCAAAACCTGGTCTGCCTTTTTCGCCACATTTATTTGAATCTTCCTGTTTTATTTCATCCACTGAGCTTTTATTATTTTCGTTTTGTTTTGCTTCGGCTGCCGCTGCAGCAAATCCCCAAACGTCATCCTTATTGTTAGTGGTGATGCCCGCCACAGTTCCAAATGTTTTGGTTTCCAAACAAGAACCAAATATCATGTTTGAGCGTTTTATATTCAAACTGGACGTTTCGGATGCTTGTAAAGAAGAATCCGAATCGCAGTTGGAGGTGGAATCGATATCCTGATCGCTACTACCACTGTCACTACTAGAACGCGCAACTTTTTTATTTCTATTGGGACTTTTGTGTTTTTTAATTTCGTTAACACAATTTGAATCTGATTCCATTTTATTAGATTTCTTTTTAATATTGTTTTGTTTACTTTTTACAACTTTTGCACCAACACCTCCATTTTTTTTATTTATAGAATCTTTTTTAACAGAATTAGTCAACTCATCTTTGCTTTTAACATTTTTACATACTCGACTTTGTGTCACTCTCTGAGCTACCTTACCTATTGATTTTTTTTCCATTTTACTTGCATCCTCATTATTTTCACTTTTGGCGGTTTTTTTATCACGTTTTTTATCTGCGTTAAATGCAGAGAGTCTAAAGAATTTTTGTTTTTCTTTTGACATTCGATCCGACGTTTCAAGCCGATCGCTGATGGGAGAGGTTTGAGAATTGGGTGAATGGAGATAAGAATTGGTAGGGATTGGCGTACCATCATGATCACTGCAGTCACTGTCACTTGGAACACCATTTTTTCTACTGCCACCTTTTGAACTTATCGGAGTTGCTAAACCTGACGATACATTTGCACTAGAATCTTTTGTTACTCTGAAAATACAATTCAGTTATAATTCAAAATACAAAAGAATTGCCAATTTACTTACTTTTTATTTTTTTCTTTAATTTTTTCCCGCATTTTATCTATTTTCTTTCTCATATTATTTCCGACTTCAGATTTTTTACTTTTACCATTATCGTGATGTGCTAAACAGTGCCTACATCTCCAAGGACATTTTGGTTTACGTTCCGAAGGCGGATCCAAACATCCCATATGGAAAATTTTCTCACAATTACAACAGCACAGCAAGCACGTAGAAATATTTGCATTACCTATAGAAAAGAACAGTTTTATTTTCTTTTTCTCTTTTACGAAACAAAATTAAAACAGAAAGTGTTAATTACCACATGCGTCGCACGTTCTGCAGTCTTCACAAAACCATTTGTTTCCTTTCGCCAATAGAAGACCAAGTTCGGGACCAGATTTTACACAACTAATATGTACGCTAGAGCCACATCCGGTACAAGCACTCAATTTTTCAAAAATTCCATTTTTGTTTTTAGCTTCTGTGCCCAAACATTCCATACATATTGGAAGCGCAGCGGGAGTCTGCAACAAAATAAATTATCAATAAAAGGAAAATGTTTTATAGCATCAAATTATTGTAATATGTATTAGTTTTACTGAGGAATCTTAAAAGTCTTTCATTTAATTCAATTTCTTCGAGCGGGATATATTAGTTTGAATTTTTATGTTTTTAATAGACAAAACAAACTATTTAGTTCTGCTATTTTGCTTGATTTTGTATTATTGTATGGATCAGTGATTATGCAATTTTTAGGTAAGTACTATTTTCCGAGTCATTGTTAATATGAAACAATGATATTTCAACTTTTTACTGTTGGATTTTATTTTTTCAACTTCATGTAATTTTGTTACAGCATAAAAATTACAATTAGTAGGTCCGATGCATTTAATTTTTTATTTTTGACGAATTACATTTTATAATTAAAATTTTTTAGTGACAAAAAAATATAAGAAAAAAACTTTATTTTTTTTAAAAATGGGAAGTGTCTTTTATTACTTTTATTACAGTAATTTCCAAATCACTGTTTTCGGTTTTTCGCCCACGATTAGGAATAAACGAGTACACTAATTGACTTGAAATTTCACGCAAGTTTGAATCAGCTGTCAATAGTGAGTTTATGCAAGAAATTTAATTTATACGCTCCAGCTTACATAAACAATATTTTACTCTTTCTCAAGGTCAGTAAAAGTTTTCGTTTATTTACTATGATTAATCAAATTCTCCAGTTCTCCAGTACAAGCACGGATTCAGATCTCGGTTCTAGAGGGGATTATTATATTATTAAGTTTCATAATGAACTTTTCGTGATATACGATTAATAATGACTTTACTCCCGAGTAAAATATACTATTTTATAGGTCATCAGAAAATTAAGTTATATAAATTAATGTTTTATAAAAAAATATAAGACAGAAAATGATTAAAAAGAATTACAGAAATATTAGTCACCAATTTCAAAGTGGTATCTTTCCATGTTTCTTATGACTTCGAAAAATGAAAATCTTTGTAAAAAATTTATAATCTTTTAAGAAACCGCTTAGCATTGGCGGTATTATTTTTGAAGTTCGTTGTAAATACACCTGCTCTTTTGTTTAATTAAATTCCAATATATCATAAAGTTAACTTAAAAAATTAAATGGGGGGAAACCATAAACCCCACTTTAAGCTATTTATTAACTGTTTAAAAAAAAACAATTCGATGTGGCAACACATACATTTTCCGTAAGTAGGGAGGATTAGATGAAATTTTTATAAGAAAAATTTAAGCACAGGCAGACTTCATTCGGGAAGTAGCTTAATCGCCTTCTTGGTCCTTTTGCCCTGGTTTGCTAACTATTTAATTTTGAAGTATTTTCTTTCTGGGTAGATACCTCGATAATTTGAGAATAAAACCTATTAACACAATACTTCTTGCTTTGCACTTTTCTGTAAAATATTCAATTTTTTAATTACTATTTCAATGTATTTGTAAAATTTTCATAATACTGCCGACCTTTTACAAAAAAAATTATAAAAAAATTTGTCAGGCACCTAAAAGAATTTTGTTGTAAATTAAATTTAAAAAATCAAAATAAATTGAAACTAATCCAGATTAGCGTTGCCTCCCGACACTATTTTCCACTCGGCACGTGGTTTGAAACTCCGCCCAAATTAAATGATTGGTAAGCTCAAAAAGAACCTGCTGAGATTTACATTTTTTCTACATCATCAATCTTTCTAAATGGCATTTTTAAGATTCTAACGGGTGCCAAAAATACCTCCCCCAATGTCAATAAAATAACTAATAGGAAACATGGTTGATTTTTATTACTTTTAGCGCGGTAGCAACTATATGACAGAGAAACCCACCTACAAAATTTTAATGAAGCAGAAAAAAACTTTTGTATGCCATAAGAATTCTTAATTATTTACCTATCTCAATTTTTCGATTAATCAAGAATATTCTGTTATGTTTTAATGTATACAAGCAATTTTTTAATCCTGTAATTATTGTAATTGAAATTTTACTTCGACGATTCCGCTTCTATCTAGAAGGATTCGTCCAGATTTGTATGATGAACAATGCAAATTTTTTATAAGCGCCACGCGCTGCCCACTTTAAAACCAATAATAAATTTGACTTTCGCCAATTAAATGTGAATAAACAAAGAAAAGAGCTTCAAAAACCAACACATTAGATTTTTTACGGTGTGGGGTGGTTGCCCGTGATGTATTTAAATAGGTACCTGTTTCGTAAGCAAAGAGGCTCAATTGAGGTACAGACAAGAAGAATAATTTTTCAAATTCTAAAATTCGATTATTGGGATGGTACCGAATTGAAAATCAAGCATGCCCGGTTTGAGACTTTTTGCCACGAACCTTCTAGGGAAAGTGAAAGTATTAACTCTTTGTTCTTAGAGAAGATTTTCACAATCCAATACAAATTCCTGACCCGAAAGTATGACGTAATCTTTAAACAAACCCATTTGCTGTATAAATCAATAAAGAACGGTCGCAACGATTTGTTGTAATTTATAAAGTGAAAATACTTGATACAAAATCATTTCTCAATAATTGATATTCGTCGACCAACACAATTGACTCTTTTTATTTAAAAAGAGTTGGGAGTAAAAAAAGTTGCAATTTATTTTTGTACGCTCCTAGTTTTTTGCAGTCGCAAAAACTAAGCATGTTTTTACATATCGCAAAAAATTAAATTATTCAACAAGTTTGTTTAAAATTCACATCTTTTGTTTTCTCTTCTATTTTTGCTACAACACATTCACTTGTGTTTTTTTAAATAAAATATGCAGATTGTTTTCCCATCGCTAAAAATGTTATCCTGGTAGATGGAACATTTAGCACCCAGTCAAATATCATTATCAAGCGTTCTTCCAAGTTGGTTTGTTCCATTTCCAATTCATAATAATTATTATAGAATAGTTATTTATTATTCAAATTTCGCATCGATTTCCGAATAAACTATTAAAATAAAACTGGGCAAGGATATACGCAGGAAACTACGAACGCATCTATACTTTTGTTTGTATTTCGTATCTGAAGAGCACTCCAATTCACTAATAATATTATTTGAAGTAGTGCCTACCAGAATTTGGATATTTACTTAACCCAGGTTCGAGTAGATAAAATAAATAATAAAAATAAAATATAATATTAATTGTTTTTTTATACCCCGACCCTCCAGCTAGTCATTATTAATCTAAACAAAAACAGTATTTTCCGAATGTAAAATTTCTTCCATATACTAATAACAGCCTTTTATCAAAATAATTGATCAAATCCAAATTTAAAAAATATTTCGACTAATTGCTTCCAAAAAGAGTTTTGATCGATAAAAATTGATTAAGACGAGAGCTAGAAAAAGTATGTTATATTAGTCCTTGCCGGGTACTACACACCACATAATGATTTTATTAAAGGTGATTAAATTCATGTATATTGTGTTTAACTAAAACTCGACACGTTTTATCATTGCTTCGTTAACCACAGAACCAGTCCCGCCAACAAGTTTTTACACCTGCGTATGTCGTTCAACTTACTATTTAAAAAAATGATTTTTTAAATTAACATTTAATGAAATTCAATTAAAAATTTTTCAAGGAGAAACATTCTCAGGGAATTATTTCCGCTAGAATTTCCCAAAATATAACCCATTGGTCTAAAAAGAGCTGCAAGTTATACATAGGCCATAATCCTGTCAAGCTGAATAGTGTAATTTTCTCATATTTATTCTATTTTGTTGACCGAAGTTTTGATAAACAGAGGAAAACTGAAAACTCGTCCATTCGATCCAATGAACAATGATCGAGAGAAAATTGGGCAAAATCGAAAAATATTTAGCCACGTGAGAACCTTCAAGAACTGAAGGATGTAGACGGGTGAAGGCAGATCAACGTATGTATTTTTTATCACTTATTCGGGAAAAACACACAAAAATAACAAACAAAAATTATCACCTAGTTTTATTACTAGCGTGTAAGGGCGACGGTAGCACGGCCTTCGGCCTCATTCAAGGGTATCCACATCTCACATTGAAGAATCAGGTCACTGGCTCTGTTCGTCCTCTAATCTTCGCAGTTATGATTTTATAATAACTCGATAATAGTGTAAGATATCAAATGTCGAAACAATCCAAAAGTGCTCAATATGAAAAGAAGAACATTTTTGATCTTTCAGTTTTGAGTTATTACAGAGAAACTGGGTCGAGTCATATTCGAGCTCTAATGATTTTTACTCTATATAATAACACGTTTAATATTTAAAACCATTCATAAAAGTAAAAAAGCCTGTGAAAATTTTCAGCTATCCAGGTGGTCTAGAAGTACGTGACGTTGTTTTGGTAAAAAATTTACCTCCGACCTTTATTTTCATACTTCCATTTTCATTAAATCGAGAAAAGCAGATTTAGAAAAACTATATTTTAAGAATTATTTGAAAACCGAATACAAATAAATAGTATTAGATGATGTTGAAAAAGGGTCGGAGAGGTTTCCTGAAAATTCGAAAAGACAATGTCGATATTTATGTTTTAATTTTGACATTTACGTAGTAGATAGAAGGTCACCCATTTAATAAAATAAAAATCAATTATCAAATAAAAAGGGACACGCTTCCACGTAGTAATTTATAGTAAAAATAATTTTAGTTAGTGAATCCCCTAGTCACAACTACCGATTAAATAATAAATTTAAGGACCTAACTATGTATGCTATGGTTCTAGAGATGAGACATAATCGCTGCATTTTGTCATAATTTTCGAGTAGCTATTAAAGATTCGAATTTTTTTATTTGTCCTATAAAAGTGCCACAAACTTTTTATGTTGCCAAAAAAAAGTGTTGGGACATTTTTTTCCTATTTTAAAATTGGAATCACTGAATTCGTGTTCCAATATTTGTAATACCTAGTAAAAAAGAAAAACTGATACAAAATTTATATTTACATAATATGTACATATGCCAAAACAATTAGTGATGGGATTACAGAATGAAACTGAAATACAGTCGCAAAGACCAAATTTGTTTTCGAAGTTTTTAGTATTCATTCCATTACGATTAAAAAAAAACTAGCAAAATGCAATTAAAATCTTTTTCGTACTATTTTTTTTAACTGAAACCGACGGACTTGATTCCGTTTTACTATCCATTCATTTTTAGTGGATTCCGCCCGAAGCCGAAGCGCTGAGAGTATTGAAACTTGATATTGAAGCCTTCCATTTGGAAACAACGTGCAGATAATTCATTCATAATCAGGCAGAGAACGCCGATTCCATTGAGATTTAGAAATCGTAGTCTCAGCGTGACGCTTTGGCGGCAAAATTACAAATTAATTTTAATCATTACGATTTTATTTACTATATCAATTTACCCTCATTAAATTTTCGTTAAAAAATATAGGCATTATTTATCTCGTAAAGCCATAGTAAATTCTAAATTGTGGGTGGTGCGTATTAGTCATAATTCACGCACAATAACATACTTAAACCCAAATATTTACACCAATAATTTGTATTTAATTCAATTAAATCCTTAATCCTAGCTACCGATGACGGGTATCCAACAGTAGCTTATGGTATTACTTTTGAAAATAAATCATTATCGAACGCGTAGGATATTTGCACAAGGCGGTGCCGCGCCGTCGGCGGTGTTCAACACGTGTTTCTACCGAATCTTTTTCGAAATACAAGAACATTATTTAAATTGACGTTAACAAACGAGAAACAATTGAATTAAATTACTTGAATTTATAATTTAATTTATTTGACTTTTATTTGATTATCTTGTCAGATTTTAATTCGACATACATAGCTATTTTAAATTAGAATTTGTCCAATAAAAAACTAACAGAGCAACGAGAATAAGCGCCACAAATGGTAAAATTTTTCAGGAAAAAGAAGACCGCATTGCCCCCTGTGACGTTTTAAAATTTATTAGAAAAAAACTAGGTTGAATCATACCTAAGCTCATATAGTTATGCATATATACTTTCTTTTGGACAGGTAGGTACTATATATATAACTTTTGGTAGGTACCAGTGTAGCAAAAAGTTTCTCTTCGGCTAGGAGCTTGGATACTTTATTTCAAGTGCGGTTCTGGGGGAGCGTATGATGATAACTTGATAAACTTCACCTGGATTTTAAAAATATTATAATGAAATTATAATATCAATGTATTTATATCGTTCACCATCCATTTTAATTCGTAAAATAATAGTTGAGACAGAGGTCAGTAATAAACAATTCAATTGTCTGACGTTTCGAGTCTTTATTGACCCATTATCAAGGCTACAAAAATATGTAGAAATTAGAGATACAAATAATAAAAACAAAATGACATAAATGACAAAATTGAAAAAATAATAAAATGTAAGTAATAAAACAAAAATATAAAAATACAGAATTAAAAATTACAAATTTTAGATTACAAAAAATATAAAAGTGAAAAACGAAAAAACTGAAAATACTTTAGATGGAATACTAACCTATAGAAAAGATAAACGGAGGTCCAGAAATTACGTCCTTTGTCGAAACGAGTGAAGGTTCGAACTAAATAAATTTAAAATGAGGTTACCACCACCTGGATTAACAATGTGTAAAACAGGATTAGTTTGGTAACTAACCAGATTAAAATTTAAAATTTCTTCAAAAAAGATAAGAAACCTCGTGGCCCACGATGACGTACGCATCTCCAGTCTGGGGAAACGCGGCCACCACTCATATCAAAAAATTGCAAGTGATCCAGAATAGATGCCTCCGTCACGCTTTCGACTGCCCTTTCTATGTCACCAACCGACGACTTCACGACGATGTAAACATCGAAACCATCGACGACTACATCAAAAAACAAGCCGAGAATCTCTACAGCTCCACGAAATCCACGCAAAACCCACTTATCGCGCAACTCGGCCAATACGCCGGCCCAAGGACTTCCTCCTCGTTCACGCACCGACGCCATGCCCTCTGCCATATAGGAACCAATCACAAACCGCCACGACAAACGCGCACAAGGACGAAGAAAAATGAAGATTGAAGGAAGAAGAAAAGAAAACAAATTACACCGTTCTCCGCACCCGCGGCTTACGAAGCGGGTTTCTTTATTATACGCGCTTGGTACTAACCCCATCACCTCACCCAGGATCCAAGGATTCAGCCAGTTAAGCTTAGCGCTAAAAAAAGAGAAAATTAACCTCATAAAATCCACCGCCCGCCGCCAACATCAGAAGAATGAAGATAAAGGGATCACCATGGAACTCCACAATGCCAAAAAGTTCCTTGTTCCTCGTGGTAATGGTAAAGACTCGAAACGTCGGACAATTCTATTGTTTATTACTGACCCCTGCCTGAACTTTTATTTTACGAAATTATAATAGTTGAGAGCGTAAATTACAAAATACATACGTATAAGCATAAAATTTTGTGGATCATTCCAAAATACAGAATGCGTCGACAGCATTGGCTGTTTTCATAACGTAGTTCCCGCCTATTGAGTTACTTTAATTTTTACAAATGTTCTTTAGAATGCATAATTTGACAATTTGTACCTAAGCTGTTACGGCCAAAAACATATTAAATTACATTTTTATTAATTTTTATCGTTCAATAATCGCTCGCTATAACGACAGATTTAAACAAATAACAAAAGTTGGAACGAATAAGTTTCTAGGCATACTCTTTGGCTAAAAACATCCCTGGAGACAGTCCGCAATCAAAAATTATGAATTTAGGAAGACGAGGGTTTCTGAGTACCCGCAATTGCAAAACATATCCTTGGAAGCCGCTCATACTCAAAAGTTATGGGTCTAGGAAGACAAGGGTTCTCTAAGCTCACGCAAGGAAAGCATCCCTGAGCGACGCCAAAACTCGAAAATTACGGAGTTAGAAAGACCTGAATCTCTTAGTCCATGCAAATGTTAAATACATCACCGAAGTCACTTGAACTAGTAAATTACGGGTCTAGAATGGGAGTCGTTTCAAACAACTGGTGCTTCTAACGTACAAAATATATATCAGAAATTTCTCTTTAGTGTAATCGCATCATTTCGGTATTATTCATCAAATACAGGATTTCGTTTAGAGGAGGGTGGACATTTTTGTGCGATTTTACCTATCTTCCAGAAAATTCATTCTAAACAAATAATTTGATAAAATTTTGAAAAAATTCTTATAAACAAGTAGTAATATCGTTATGACAATTTCAAATTTTGAAATTGGTCCTAATAATGTGCTCGATAGTGAGTCGAAGACGTGTATAACAAAAGTATGCACGATGGAGTCACATTACTCTATTTTGTCAAATGTTTGAAATTTGAATCAGAACGTCTAAAACTAAATATTTATACTAATTCATCTAACTTTCGTTTAAAGATATGAAAGTTAACTAATTTATAATGAAACTAAAATAAAATTAGCCTAGTAGTTACCGCAAGTAACTACTTTTCTGTCGGTCCCCCTAGGTTTAAACAGTCGTGAAGTCTAAATAGCTTCAGTATTTAGATTTCTAAACTTTGAGACGTTAAAATCCTGTTTTATTTCATTCGTCAATTATTTTTTTATTTTGTTTTGATTTTAATTTTTGTAAACATGCTGTACATAAAAATTTTGTAAACAAAATTATGTTGGTAACCGTACTGTAGAAAGAAGTTACTTCATGCCGAGGTGGCGAATGCAGCCGGTTACAAAATTGTGCAAAATTTAGTAGTATGTGATGTTAAAATAATCAAACAAATTAACGTCACATACTACTAAATACCACAAAAATACTTAAAAAATTCTAAAACCTTTTTTAAGTTATTTTCTATTTTATAGTAAACGTGCTTTAGGTACAAAAACGTGGTAAAATTTGAAACTTCTTTTCAAATTTAGTTTTCGAAGTGATAGATGGCATTGTATGTCTCTACTTCAACCCTATTGTATAGGGGATTTAGGATTCATATTCATTTACTTAACCTAAAATTTCATTTAGACACATGACGTCGCTCTCACTTCTTGTTATTTTTACTGTTATACATGACTGATGATCGAAAATAATCTTGAAATAAGGGCCTTTATATTATGTTAGAGTTTTTTATTTTTAAATAATTTTTATCATTTCTATAGCGTAATTTTTTCAGAATTCCATTTTCTTGTTTATTCAAATATTCTAAGTTCAACCCTGTTAAATGTGAATTATTGTCATTTTAAGGCCTCGCCACATAGCCTGTGCTATGCTATGCCAATGTAAAATGTTAGCATAGCATGATCCAACATAGAAGTGTTTACATAGGTTGTGCTGTGCCATGCCATTAAGCTCCGCCTCTGACTTCCACGTTAAACATAACCAAAAATATTTTCAGGTTTTTGTAATTTCGTTTCGAAAACTAACAATATATTTTGATTATTTTTGTTGAGTTGTTTATTTTTAAAATGGATGTGGAATCTAGTGACGTTGCTGTAGGTTTAATTTTACTGAATGTACTCTTACTTAAAAAAAAAGAAATCGGGTATTGCCTAAAAAAGTTCGTCGTTGGTGGGACACGGATGCAAAAGTATTAAAATTATTAATTGTTCGTCGCTAAAATTTTTCGACATTTTACGACTCAAAATAATAAAAATAACCTCAAAACCAATTGATTATAGGTACACCACCACAGAACATCTATACAAAATATACACAGAAGTAGGATTGAGTTCAACTTCTATGCTATGCCATGCGGCATCAAAGTCAAACAATTTCTTGGTTATGCAAAACATAGCATGGCAACCCGCATAGCAATGTGGCCGTTACCATTAAAACCGTATGCTTCTACTTCTGTGTTTTACACAGAGATGTTTATGTAAACATCTCTGGTTTTACATTGGCATAGCATAGCACAAGCTATGTGGCGAGGCCTTTAGTTTCTTTAAATATTATGTTTCTTTGTAGTATTAAATTTTAATAAAACTAAAAATAGTAAAATTTTATTATTTTAACATTTTGTTAGGTTTGATTATTTTAACATCACATACTACTAAATACCACAAAAATACTTAAAAAATTCTAAAACCTTTTTTAAGTTATTTTCTATTTTTCATGTTTAAAAAAACCATTTTAAAAATAAAAATTAGAAAGAATCTTGTATAAAACACTTTTATGGTTGTTTCATCATCCCACTCGTTATACAAAATGGAGCATTTCGTAACTGGTTACATAAATAGCTATTTTTATTATAGACTTATTTACTTAAGGACTTTGTCCCAGTGGAGATTTTATTACTTCTAGAAACTTTTGAGATCGAGATTATATTAAGTTATTCAGTTCATTCCACTGGTATTTATTGGTATCAATACCGGTAGTTGAAGAATTTGGTTAGTTGCGATTGATCACTTTTTTGTGGATAATATATATGTACGACCATAACCTGTATTTAAGAATCTGATGCAATCTTGTAAATTTTCGAGGTGTGAAGAATTTGTGTTAAACGTCAATTGGTTACTCGTTATTTGATTTATGAAATTATCGATCCAAGTTACATTTTATGTTATGTAGATATTCGCCGTCTTCGTAATCAATTATGATTGATTATTTGTCAATTAGTATTATGAAATCTTAACTAGAATGTACATTCTGTACTGTAGCTATTCCTCAAGAAACTAAACTAACCACCATCTTACAATGATTTGCAATCTGCTGCATTGAAATGATATAGCGGGGGGGGGGGGATTTAAGATAAGTTGCTTGTTTGTCTTACAACGTAGGTATGACAATTATCACACCTGTCATTTTATACGTGTGTACCAATCATGCTTTTAAAATTTTACGTTTAAAAACCGAAACGTAATAATATACCATCTAAACTTTTGACTGTTTTAATTTGTAGTCTCTTCGCAACGCCTATGGCCCGGGCTAGTTACGTCTGATAGATTCTACTGTAGAATACCAATTTGGAAGCACATAATTATATATTTTACTTTTGTACCCGGCGTAGCCCGGTTAATGTCATTACTTACGCACGATCAGTATTTGAATTTAATCCTCCTTTTTTAATAGTTTAATCATTTCAGTATAGCGTTCGTACCCGGACCTCCAATGTCCATATCTCAGGATGGAATAGAAATTCGCAGCAGAACGTTCTGTAAAAATTTCATGGCATTCGAGTGTTCTATTCGCGAGTTTTGGTGAGAAAGATAATGTAGAAGAACAAACTTGGTACCAGATTAAGAATGTAGTTAGGACCCTTCAAAATACAAAAACAAAAATAGCATTGCATATTGCAGAGTGGTAACCCAACTCATGTCTGCTTCAACTGCAATCGGTAGTTAGATGGAATTGGGTATAACATATAAATTTGAAGGGTTTAAAGGAAGTGATGTTGATACCATAGCACCGTTAGTCACGACGCTGTTCTCTAAAGCTTTCATATTATGAAAACTTGAATCATTGGACCATAGGTTATAAGTGACTAATGTTATTTTCCAGAATACGTTTAAAATAAGTATGTTGTTATAATTATGGCATTTACGACCGCGGATGTAGACACAACTCATCCCTCGACGATCTCAAAGCGCTGGCGCCGATTTAAGTTGGAGATTTAAAATTAGGGTCTTCCCTCGTAAAACTTTTTTCGAAAAGCTGCCCGAGGCACCGGAATAATTTAAGCATCTGCTACCGAATGTTTAGGAAGTAAGAAGAAATTAATCGTATACTATGGACCAACTGTGTTATGTCAAGAAGTAAAGGTATTGTATAAGAAGCTGTTCGTTTGTATCTAGCTAAATTTTGAAAGAGAAACCAACATATTTCGTCAATTAGTGGGACAAAGCCAATACTTTGCCAATCATTACACGCAGCATAATTAGAATATCAACAACCACTTTGCTTTTGTTCCAAATGAATGAGCAAGAAACCTGTTCAGACCAAATTGTATGAAGGTTCGCTCAACATAGACAAAATAATCTGTAATAATAAAGGACGAAGCTTGCGGTTTTCTAAACCAAATAATTTATGATTTTTTGCATTAAGATGCTTAAAAATATATTTTAAATTTTGTAATTTGTTAACCTAAATTACGCAGACAGGAACATAATTTATTTCAAGATTATCACTTAAAGTTGACACACAATTTAACTCAAGACGTGTTCGCTTGTATTGTCTGCTCTCTGAAAATGTGGCACTTCAAAAACCAAGTGTGCAAAGCTCGTCTCCATACAAAATGTTGAATAATATAAGAGTTACCGACGAAATTAATTTCAAACAAAGAGAAAGACATGAACGTGATTTTAATTAGCATGTTGCTTATATAAAGCAATATAACAACTTTTACTTTCTTTGCTAACATTTCGCATTGATCTGTGTTCGATATTTACACTTGCAAAAGGTAAACACCAGTTTACCGAGTTTTAACGTAAAAAAGCCCACCGAATTCGCAATTTCTCGAATGGCAGTTGGTGCAAATTCTTTAAATTTAATTTATTAAGACACTGGAAGCGTTTCTAACCGTCCAATTTGTCAAACTGTCATGGGTATTTGATTTAGCGTTCTCGAGTTTAAAATTCAAATTCTTTTGAAAATGACACGAATTCCGAAACGTCGTTGGGCGTTCTTTTGTTTATAAAGAAAAGTGTAATTGATTATACATAAGCTTACCTTGGCTGGCGAGTTAGGAGTTTCTTCTGAAGAAGTATTTCCTCGTTTTGGAGTGGAGCATTCTTGTCTCTTTTTGGCAGTCGGACTGTGATTGTAGTTGTATTTGAAAGCCTTTCCGTCTGGCAAGATTAGTCCTCTGGAAACCGCACGTTTGGCTGCCATTCGAAGGGCATTTTTTAAGTCGGCCTCTCCACCTTCCACGACAGTATGTGATTGCCTAACATATTTTTCGATGGATTTAAGCGTGGATCCATCGCGTTGACCCAGTTCGCGTACCGCTTTGGCGATGACTTTGGTAATATCGCCTCCCTTTTCGATGACAAGGGTGCGATTCTGCAATCCCATGGGATCCTTGTAAGAACTCTGGCCCTTGTTGAAGACTTTGAGGACCGTACCGTCCTTGACGGCGGCTTCCAAATGCTCGGACACAACTTCTTCATGATAATTATGATGCTGGCGTATTGCGTGACAAATGCGTTCGACACTGGGACGTTGTTTTTGTGAACGAATTTTTCTTATGGCATCCAAAATCCATCCCGACCAGACCTCTTGAGAAACGTCCTCGGGTTCACACATGCCGGTTACTGTAATAAAGCAGAAAACATTTGACACCTGGACTATGAAAAATACAAATCGCGCACCCAGTCCTTTTAACGTTTGATCGCCGGCTTATTATAAAATTTGGTAAAACAAATTGATTACATTAGGAAAGAATTAGATCGGTGCACGTGTAAATCAAATCTTTTAATATAAATCGACATGTAACACCGCGGAACTCCCGCTTAATCATGAAATCGCGCGCTTTCGAGTCGCACGAAGCCCAAGCAGATCCCGTCGTTAGCCATCTTGGACTAACTAAACACTCGCATATTTAACGAGTTTTTTTCGATAGTTACACTCGCGATGCACGTTAAACAACCACAAAATAACAATACTGCACTCTTTGCGATGATAACAATAATATTAACAAATTGATCACTTACGTGACAATCGAGATATGACGTAAATTACTACAGCTTTTGAGTGGTCGAGCGCCCAACGGTTGTCGTCCGGCGGCACTTAATGTTCCAACATAAACCATTCACGTTCGATTGACGTATTTTTTTGCATCAATAACCCAACTTAATTTTAGTATTACTAGTAACATCGCACAAATAACTCACGTTCAATAAATGTTCACACTAATTAATTTTCATCGACATAATTCATCGCAATAGACACATCACAACAAAAGGTTAATATTGTGACAAAATGGCCAAAATCGCTGCGCGCGCACACACGAACCCCTCCACCCTTCAAACTGCAAGATTGGTTACGCTTATAAATTTCAGTGGCGGCGCACATTAATTTACCACGACCCATCCCACATCCGAAAGAAAAAATTGCGAAACATTTAAAATTAGAACAAAAGTTTATTTCACTGTCAATACAATAATAGTAATAATTAATCAAGTAATTTGTTTTTCAATTATCTCTAAACTTATTCTACCTCTAATTAATGTTACAAATCAAACTCAAGTGGCAAATATAAAAAACTGTTATTCTATAAGATCATGAAATTAATTCTCGATAAAATAATTTACATCGTAATTATTAAAAATTAAAAATACATTTATATGTTCAATACGATAATTGATTGAACGAAATGCCACCACAACGAATATTACTTCTTGGTGAAATTAATATAAATCTCTTTAAAACTTTTCAAAGCCGATGCCAATTAATCTTAAAGAGTAAATGTGACATTTCGCATTTGTCATAGCTTATTACTATAAATAAATCCAGTTAGTATGGAGCGTATCGTCTGGAAGGTGATGGGCCTCTCATTCCCGGTCTGTTAACATAAATCAGGTTATATTACAATTTACAGATTTCTTAGTTATTTTAATAGTACCTTCTATCGTCAAAGGAATCTCTGCTAAAATCTTCGTACATTCGACTGACCCTCGATCCTTGCATACCACTCGAAGGTGGGGGCGATCTTCTACTGAACATACCATAGTCGCTACTACTTCTTCCAAAACCAGAATCTCTGATTCCCCCGCTTATACTGCTCGATGGCGGACCTCTGAGACCAATAGAAGGCATCGGAGGTAGAGGTTCGCGCCTTGGTGGGAGCGGAGGTGGCAAGAAATCTCGTCCACCCCGAATGCCCATTTCGCTACGTGTGGGTAATCCAGAATACCTACGTTCGTATAAATCACGTGGTTCATCGTATCTTCGGTCATAATAACTGTCGTATCCATCCTGTTAAATCAAAAAGCGTTAATATTGAGCAAGTCAAGAGTCGGTGTGATTAAAAGGAAAAGTGCAAAAAAGGAATCATGACAGGTTGAAAAGAAAGAAGGAAAATGTGATAAAACAAATATAATATTTTATATTGCCCGTACCCCAAAGCGGCCCATCATTCGGTCGCGCAGGAATGGTGGAGGTGGTGGCGGCGGATAAGGGTCGCGTCCGAACATCCGGTCACGGAATCGATCCGGTCCCATGCCCTTTGGGCATTCCTTAGACCAATGACCACCACGACCGCAACGGTAACACTGTTCGGGATCACCCATTCCCGGTCTTTGGCGAACGCGACTCGTTGACAGTTGCACCTTCATGGGCTGCCCGTCCACCATAGTTCCGTTCAAATCTTTGATAGCTTCGTTGACGTCGCCCGACGACTCGAGATGTACAAACCCGTAGTTCCGGACGATATCACATTCCACTACGGCACCGAATTTTTTGAATAACTCGCGTACTTGTGGCGCCTTTGTATTTTCCGTCAAGTTTCCTACAAAAATCTTAGTCGTCGGTGTGGTAGGCGCCTTCCGACTTTTGGCGGCTTCGCATTTGATGGGCTGCCCATTAACTTGTGATCCGTTCAAATTTTGTATGGCCTCGCGTCCTTCCGACTCGCTCTCCATATGAATAAAACCGTAATTCTTGACTACATCGCATTCCACAACTTTTCCGTATTTCTCGAACAACGGTTTGAGATCATTGACTGTTGTTTTCTCGGCGAGATTCCCGATAAATATTTTGAATGTACCCGCACTGCTAAAACCCGGCATTGCTCTAGCCTGAAACTCGTATTAATCAACACCCGATTGATAAGCAATTAATTATGATAAAATAATGATCAAGCCAATGAGACGGGCACGGCGACAAGATTAATTTTAGTGTTGCGGTTCTTTTTCACTCGACTTTTTTTAAACGGTTTACGAAAATCTACGCCCATGGTGAAATTTCGGTTGTCAAAACATCATCACTCATGTAATCAATAAAAATGTTTTAATGCAATTCCAAACATTCCCGAATTTGACAAATCGAACAGGCCTCATCCCGTTACTTTTTTTATCTCATAAAAATAGTAAAGAAATTGAATTTTTTTAAAAGCGTAAACACAAAATGCAAACAAAAAATTACTGAATCCGGCAACACTGACAATAGAATCTTGTCTCGTAGCGACAAGGCCGACTCGTGGCAACTTAGCGTCGTTTGGAGAATCGACCTCCATATTTAAAATTTTTATGAAAAAAGAATTACGACGTAATTATTAAAATATCGTACAATTGTAACCAATCGACGTGGGTTCAACTTAAATTTACGAAAAAAATTATCAAGAGGTTGATTCGTACACGCCAGATTATTTGAACGATGTTATTAATGAAACTATTACGGTACCTCTTAATCCATTTTGAACAGAAAATATAGTAATCAATTGTAACTTACCTCAATTGTAGGGCACAAAAATTAAATCACTGAATGTAGTGTAAATTTTTGTAATATTTTATGCAACTCTACACGTACAACTCCCTTTGAACAGCAAAATGACGCTTGATGCTACTACTTTGTCAATAAATTGCCAATTAATATTTAAGCGCCATCTACAATCGTTAAATAAAATAACTAACAACTAATAAATATAAATAATAATTAGAAAATCCAAGTTACCTATGTGTCTGTCAAAATTATTTTATTTACACAAAAGTACGAAAAATTACACGACTCTCTTGATTTTAACCTTTAAATATACGAATCAAGTTTGTGAGTAATTTTACCGCCAAGGACCGGCTTCTAAAATTCGAACTAGGAATAATGCAAGTTCTGAAGTTTTATATTACCGACAGAGCATGCCAGTGGAGTATCCAGACTGCAAAACGGGTGTCCCGATTTTTGTTGAATTACATTGTTATCATCTACACGGGAAACGCAAAGATATTTTTGAATTTCGAATATTATTTTATTTCCATCCATGCGGACACGATCACAACAGAACATATATAAAGGAGAAGGGAACCTCGCATGTTAATTGTTCGCAACCTGGAGGATATTTTTAAACTTTTAGATTTATCACATTTTGATTGATATTGTAGAGCACCGGAGCATCGCCCCATATCTCCCTCGTCGGTTGGTTGGCCACGTGGTGTGGATTTTACGAGTTGGAGTTGTTGCACCTGTATGGTCACGAAAGAGAACGAAGACGGTCGGGCGATTTCATCGTGACTTTCTGGATTTTCGATTCCTCATGTTGGCAAACCGTCTAGCTTGTTCGACGGCTGAAGTTCAACTTACACATTTTTTAAATTTGTGGAAACAAATAGTGGAAATGTCCATGTAGTTTTAGGTGCTTTAAGAAATAACCCCCACACCACATTAATCAAGAAATAAGGGGGTAGTGAGATATAAAAAAAGTAGCCAACCAATCAGAAAGCCTCCCACCCTTCCAAAAATTTTAAAAAACTTAAAATTACGACGAAATGCGTTCTCATTCGTTCGTTAATCAAAAAGTCGGGATTGGGTAATTATATGTATCATTCGACGAGCTTCTATTGCTTTACCTGATGATCAACTCAAAGAGTCAGATGTCTCCCGGTAATAAAATTCGGATCTTCAAAGCCATCATCAGGCCCACGATGACGTACGCGTCTCCACACATAAAAAAATTGCAATTGATCCAGAATAGATGCCTCCGTCACGCTTTCGACTGCCCGTACTATGTCACCAACCGACGACTTCACGCCGATGCAAACATCGAAACCATCGACGGATATATCAAAAAATAGTTTGAGAACCTCTACAAATCGACGAAATCCGTGGAAAACCCGCTAATCGCACAACTTGGCCATACAAGGACCTCCTCCTCGCTCCCATCCCGACGCCACGTCCCCTGCCACTCGGAGACCAATCATAAACCACCACGACGAATGCGCACAAAGATGAAGAAGAAAGAAAAGAAATAAAAGAAGACAAAATACACCGCTCTCCGCACCCGCGGCTTCCGAAGTATAGTCGATCCAAGATATGAATAATATAGGTGGCGCGTCGTTTGTAAGTCTAATTTACACCGAGAAACTTCAGATAATTTAAATAGGACTTAATCTTGTAGTAATATTAAATATTCGCCACAGAAAAGCAAAATGTTATAACCAAATAACTACGTTTATTCAATATTACATTTAACTCTGTCCACATCTATCTTATTTATGACTTTTCCCGGTTCAGTTTAGACAACACGCATAGCACTTCAATCGCAAAAATTTCGTTATTGTAATACCGTCTAACTTCAAAACAATTTCATTGGTTTACATTTGGAGGTCGTCGCTTTAGTACCATTTCCAATATTTTTCTTAAAAAAAACAGACTATAGGTTTCTATATTATACGCGCTTGGTACGTTACCCCATAACCCCTCCCAGGATCCGGATCCAGCCAGTCTAAGCCTAGCGCTAAAAGAAGAGAAATTCAACCCCATAAAATCCAGCGCCCGCCGCCAACATCAGAAGAATGGAGATAAAGGGTTTACCCTGAAACTCCATAATGCCAAGAAGTTCTTCGTTCTTCGTCTTCTATTGCTTTTAATATTACAAATTAAGAATAATGGTGTTAACCCCCCCCCCCCCCCGCCGGGGTATACCTGTAAAACTTTGAAGAATTTGCTAGGTGGGGACAAATCAACCACAATTCAAGGCTTTTTTGCCAAATATGGCGGCCGGAGCGGTTTAATTAATTTTTGCTCTGTGAAGATTTTTGAACTTTAGGTTTGAAATTGTGATTTATTTTTAAATATTTCTAATTGAATTGTTTGGAAGTGTTTTATGGTCGAACGTGATCAGGAAACGTTTGAAACGATTAATTTTGTAAGTTTTTGGATTTATTATTTATTGTTTGATTAATAAAGATTATTTTCTTTTTGATGAGCGACGGCGACGTTTTTTTGGATATAGTTTGGATTTTTGAAAATTAATTTAAATATTGGAAATATAAAATTAATACATTTAAAGAGAGCGGCGTGTGGATTGATAGAGACCACATTTGGAATGATAATTTTAAATTATAAGTTCGAACCTCGAGAAAATATAAAATTTTTAAGTTTAAAAATAATTTACATCGAAAATTTTTTGAAATAGAATCCTGATATAATTTTTTTGATAAATTTTTACATTAGCATCTATTGGCGCCCCACGTTGGGCGCCTATAAATGCTATGTAAAAAACCGAATCTTGATATTTTTTTATCATAAATATCACAACCGAATTTTTACATAGCAATATTTACAAAAATGTTATAACTTTGAAGATCCGGAATACCACAATGAAAATTTTATCTCTAAAAAAACCAATCACATCAACAGGCATCACTAGACTCTAGGAATTATTAAATATTGACAAACTGTACGACGAGGTTGGACTTTTGCGTGAGATGCAGCCACATCTCGTTGAAGAAAATCGAGTGGATTTACGCTGGGTCGACTTCTTACCAAAATCGAAAGACAGCAACCCCTGTCCTGAACTGGAAAAAATTTGTCACGTTTGTTTTTACCATTCCTGTCCAACAAGTAGTATGAAGCAAGGAAAGAAACTGAATGAATATTTCTTTAGTAAAAGCAGAGTTACAAATACTAACAAACTTTGATTTTTCATGTAAAAACTTTTATGATTTTGTGGTAAAAAAACGTCAAATATTAGATGCTGCTCGAAAGCAAAATAAATATATTGGAATTGAGATTCCCCCCCCCCCTACTCGATTTCTTAAAATTCTCCTTGGTTGGTCTTTTCGAGAGTTGGCAACCCGTCACAAGCCAGATATTATACTTCCTTAAATTTATAAATATTTTATTCAAATAAATAAGTATGCATTATTTTCTGAAAACAATATTACTACTTTGTGTCAATCGAGTACAATGTCAAGTTCTTTAGTGCCTAAATAAGGGATCGGCAACAATACTATGGCTCCCGAGTCAGATATACTTCCTTAAATTTATACATATTTTATTCAAATAAGTAGCCATGCATTATTTTCTGAAAACAATATTAAAACTTGGTGTCAATCGAGTACGATGTCAAGTACTTTAGTGCCGTCCGTTTGTCACCGGCAGTAAAGTACTTGAGTGCCCCGGCGCTAAAGTAAAGGTAATGTTAATTAAATTTAATAATTATTTTTTTAAGTTTTCAGGAAAAATAAGGTGTTTCATTCGGAATTATCACTTCTCGACTAACGGAATCAATCCTACAAACTCACCACAAAAAGTTAAACATTAGCTCCTAATAAAACAATAATATGCTATTCAAATTCTACTACACCTCAGATTCTAGCGTAAAAGCGGGTAATTTCACGAATCTTCTCAGAGACGGTCCTGTCCAAAATTTTTCCGGGGAAGCAATTTGCAGTTTACCAAGTGATGACTTTTTTTTAGCTTCTTCACTTTTCAACGATTTGTTCATTTTTCCTACAGTGAAGTGCGTCGACTATTGGCAGATGGTTACTGTCAGATAATCATTCTCACGATTTGAACTTTTTCTTATTGACTATAGGGAAAAATACACTTTTATAAGCATATTGTAATAAAAATGTTGTAGGATTAGGCATTAGTTGTCGAAAAAACAGAATTTTAAAATTTCACGCTACGGACCGAGCTCCGAGCGACCCGGTATTCTGTTGACGGTCCGTGTACTCTGATATACTCTAATGCCCGGTTTCACAATCACATGTTAAAACTTAATCTATGATTAAAGTTTTACAACAATTCAAATGTATTGTTGTCATATTGTTGTAAAATTTTGATTTTGATCAAATTCCTTAATTATCGTTTCTGAAACCGAGCATTACTGTTCGATGTCAGTTGCAGTCGACACCCGAACGAGTTCTTGATCTTTGAGTTCCACCGTTGGCGAGTTCTGTCATTCTACAGAGATATTTTTAATTTTCGTTATGCGTTTGTCAAAATACAGACAAGGCAAATCGCGAATCCATGTTAAAACGAACATTTTCCTATCTAAAATTGCCTACGATGATAGCAGGCTCCCTCACCATGGAGCCGTCCCTGCAGATTCTTGTTTACCGCAAGGATTTGATTACAAATAAAATCTGGAATATTGATTAGAATTCATCATTCTGATGAATTAAATGATTACCTCCTTATGTAACACACAAAATAAGAACTTAGTAATCAAGACCCACACTCTTGGTTTACTCGAAGCTCAAGAATGGCAAATTCCGAATGCCCACTGCTTTATAATCTTTTACAATATATTATCACAGCTCTCAATCAAAAAAAATTGCAATTCTGTATGCTATGCTCAGTATGTTGTATAACATAGTTAAAAACAAGTTAGGGCAAATACTGAAGTCGTACATGACAGATAGACACTTGCTCAGACTGGCTATAAAGGTTACCGAGTGAAGGGTGTATATTTCAAAACAAACCATTAGTAATATTAACATCAGTAAAAACTTTCCACACCGGCTCTGTTTCCCATAAAATCAGGTGTACCACTTTATCCTTCAGTTTTGTCAACTAACTCAACACCAAAATAACCACTTCTACCATAGTATAGTGATCGTGGCTTTAGGTAGACCCTAATGTGGTTTTTAGATAACATTTTTTTAACAGATTTTAACAAAGTGAAAATATAAAACCCTCATTACATCGACTCTTCTATAAAGCAAAAGCGATTGCAGATAGGTCTTCCAAAATGTTTCAGATAATAAACTTAATATATCAACCCATGATTAAATCTGTGTAAGCATACGGCATCCACTTCTGAGTTTCTACTAGCCAATCAAATATTTCGAAGTACAGTGATTCCAGTCTTTTCCATATTTGCCTCAAAAGCAAATATCGAGCACACAACCACCGGATATGCTGACCTGAAATAATTCAAACTTAACTCTGTTGATTCAAATAACTTTTAAATGGTTGATCAAAATAAAATTTGGGTTATGTAATTATAGTTATGAACGTAAAAGACAGCAACCAACCACAATTGCAGTCAAGTCAATTCTAAATGTGGGACTACTTAATGAGACGTAATGATGATCAGAGGTAGAAAGATAAAACAATCGATCATATCATCAAGTCAAGGTGAAACAAAACAATTGAATGAATACAATAAAACGCAGTCATAATAAACATGGTGTAGGCCAAAAGTATTTGACCTCCCTGCGGTAATTCAATTATGAGAAGTTAATTTTAATTAATAATTTAAAAACTATTTTTATTTCTTTTTTATATAATTTTTACAGAAAAACATACCCTAACATTCAAATATCAGTCTTGAAATATCTAAAATCAACGTTCATTCGACATTTTATAATACATAAAACAACACTTTCAGCAATCTCAAATAATATTATACACATAAATGCACATTTTTTTGAGTCACACGGCCTACTCGTATAAACACTATATAATTTGACAAAAAATAATGGGCCAATTTTAAATTTTTGCGAGTCTATAACAAAATAATATTGTACATTGGTCCACAGACTCCTAATATCAATTGTACAATTTTTAAAATAAACTTTTCGAGTGCATTTATTTCTTAACAATATTGAGCCATATAAAACATCTAAAAAAAAATTTTGTGACTTAATATTAACAGGTGTTATAATAATTTACAACTGTAAATAAAAACGATTGTCATAATTAAAAGCACCCAAAGTAACAAACAAATTGCATAAAACAATTATTAAAACATTAAAGTAAAAATGGCAACATTTTAGGACAATTCAAATTTTCTTTTTTATAAAATAAATAGCATTTACGCATCCCTTATAATATTTTAAATACATATTTACAATATTAAAAACTAATTCGTCGCTATGTACACTACATTATTGTAAATCCCAGCCTCGAGAACAATTTTTAAATCATTAGGTACAAAACTGCATTTAAAAAAATAAGTATGCATTGGATTAAAAAAACTTTTTAGGTTTTGACTTCACAACTTGTACATTGTTTTATTTACCGGAGCAAACCAAAAGATCATGCTTCCTCGTAAGGCTCAAATTTATTTATTCCTCGCTTAATAGGCTGCCGCTAAGGCTGGGCGATATTGAAAAATATCAATAATATTAATATAATATTGGTATTACATATCAATATTATATTATAATTACAGATCTATCGATATATATTGAATATTATGATTGTATCGTAATATACCATATCGAATTGTCGATACATATCGAAAACTTCCTTCGGCCTAGTTGTCAATACTTTTCTTGGCAAAATGGCAGTAACAGAATTTTTGCAATTGAACAGAAGCTGCAATTTACACCTCCCGTACACATAAAACAATTTCCAAATTTGAATCGTTGAAAAATTAAAATGTTTTGTCAAAAATATATATAAATATTATACAATTTTTATAGTTGCATCAGCATTTAATTTGGCCAAAGTCTTTTTGACTCGAAGAGACGTTAACCTAACTGCTGGATTGCTGTGCCAACATTCTTGCATCACTTTCGCCATAGTTTGTAATATTTCGTCCGACTCCCAACGCAAAGACATTGCTGGTCTGATCTTTTTTATACACACAATTTCCATCATTTCGTCAAAGCTCGGATCACTGGTCACACAATCCCAATATGCCAACTTAAACTCTTCCGCACTCATGATTTTATCGCCAGTCACACACCTTCGCGACATTTCCCAATAAACCAATCCCAACGAATACATATCCGCCATTTTGTGTGCTTCAAAAGTGTTGATGTTAATACTATTGTCCAATCCTTCCGGTGACATGTATCTCTTTGTGCCGCTTCTTTGATTTGGCGGTACGTCAATCTTGTTGATATCACTTAAATATTTTACGGACAATCCAAAATCGGCAATACAACACTCTCCATTTCGTTTAACCAAAATATTTTTGGCCTTAATATCGCGATGGGCTATAGCGGGCTTCCCTCTAGTCCCGTGAATCTCGGCATGTAAATGTGCCAATCCACTCGCAATACTCAAAGCCATAACCAGCAAAGAGGAAGAACTCAAAACTTGGTTTTGTAAATAATCGTACAATGATCCGTTTTCGTGATAATCCGTAATGAGAAGCATTTGCGTTAACGAGCCGGTCCCTTTAATATCGGCAGCCACAAAACCCAAAATATTCTCATGTCTCATCAAAACGGTTTGGTAGATTTCGGTCTCTCGAATCCAAGACTGCTCGTCGATTGTGAAAAACACTTTAACAGCTACACGTTCTCCACGCCATTTTGCTAGCCAAACTTGACCATATCGACCCTTTCCGACGGAATTGACCATTTGAAGATTTTTCGAAATTGTGCGTTGAACTAAAGTGGGTAACCCGAACCCAGAACCACTGGAGTTTTCGATAAAGTTGGCAAGACTACTACCGTTATGAAGTTTATCAACATTTGGATATTTATCCGGATATCTTTTGATGAAATAGTGTTTTTGCTCCTTTCTTTTGTAACGCAGATAAACACACGCCACCACAAGCAGAAATGCAGTTATACAAATTGTCACTGACGCTAAAATTACAATATATGACACGCTGTCTCCCTGATCTAATATGGACGGTACAGGTGTGGTTGTTCTTTGTTCTATTTTCGGTCTTAAATTTTTGTTGCAAAAATCGAAATCGTCGCAGCACTCTATTGATTTGCTTATCCGATGCGGCACAAGGGAGCCTTTACACTAAAAAAGAAATACAATAATTAATATACAAACTAAATAAAAATAAAACTATAATTAAATTTTGATACCTTAAAGGAAAAAAATAAAATTGAAATTTATTGCGAAGCTGTTGCAATAAATCAGAAATAAAATCTCGAGAAATTAATTTCACGCTACGTTGGATAACAATGAAATTTAAAATTTACCTGCAAAAATCCCCTTTCATCATTTGGCAGGCAACCATATGTGACGTCATATTCTATGGTTCTGGTATCTGGATCAAAGATTTCTTCGACTTCTGTAAAGCACTGTCCGCCTTGTTTTATTTCGCATGTACCATTGATCATATCATTAGGACAGTGACCTTCGCAATAGCATCTTCTCACTGTAACAATTAAAAATTAAATTTAAAATTTGTGCTTCTCAAATTAAAAAAAAAATTAATTTAAAATAACATTTTAATCGGAAGCTGTTAATTTTTGCGATAATTTGTTAATAATTTCAAAAAAGTTCAAGTTGGTAAAAGTAATCTCCCCTCAACTGAAATAGTGTAAACATCTATCTATGCGAAAGCGATTCGGCATCGGATATTCGGCGACGGTCAATTCGGCTATGCTAGTTTAGGCGATTCCAATTCGGCACCGTCATTTTGGCGATTCCCATTCGGCGACAGAAAATTCGACTACGTCAATTCGACGACGGAAAATTATTAAAGTGTTAAAATTTATTAAAAATTAATTTTTTTTGTAAATTAAATATTTATTTACATAAGTACATCACGAGTATATACTTTTTAAGTAATTAAACAAATTTGAATCCATGTTATAATTATAAGCTATACCGCGAAGATATTCTATAACATTATTAGAATTATTATAAATTGGTTAACCTTCGCCAAAATTCAAGAAACTGGCCTAGTCGAATATCAGGTCGCCGAAATGACGGTGCCGAACTGGAATCGCCGAAATGACGGTGTCCGCTATGGTACACCACTATTAATAATCACCGTTTCTCGCCCCCCTCGGACCAGCCACCACTGTACATTGAAGTCAAGAATGATAAAGAATCATAAAATTGCATAATTTAAAAATGTGAAGAAAAAAAAAAGAAAAACACAGGTGTTGATAATAAATGCATTATTGCTATATATAAGCAAGCAGCTGTTATATCAGACAAATAACAAAGTAACGTAATATCCCAGATATGGTGACAAATAATAATGCACTGATATTGTTAGGTACGAAAGTGTAAACGCGTGGGCATTTTTATTTACATTAATGCAATCCCAGCTGATAATTGTTTATTTTAGTAGGATTAAGCTAATCAAATAATTAATTATTCTTATAGAAAAATAAATTTTGCGAAACTGATGTTATAATAATAAAAATTTGCCTAAAATATTCTATAAACTGATCGATCGCTCGGAGCAAATCAATCGAGATATTGCGTTCTAAATTTTTTAATTTGTACTTCTCTATGAAAATGTTTATTTTTTATATTATTTGGTCTGGTGTGACGTCCTAGCACCTATTGTTAGGAAATGCACTTGAGAAAATTAAAAAAATTGGCTGCTCTAAAGTATAATGCAATCCTGATGGTGATATTTTCAGCTGTGATTAATAATGAAAGTCCCAATATAATATACCTATTGCCGTAATGAAAAGTGAACATTTCCTATTTGAAACTTCAACTTAAATTTGCGTCAACTTAAAATCATGACACGATTCTCCCAGATGACTGACGCTGATGCCAATAAAATTTTGAAAAGAGTCCAATTTCCTGGACATAATTCAAGATCGTCACAAGTTATGCACAGTTAATATTTTATGACAGCGTGGATCATTACGATTTTACAAACTAATCAATTATTCATCAAATTAGTTGGTAATTATCAAGAGAATAAATAGTGGAATGCGCCGATTAATAAAAACCGAAGTCGAATCTCCCCCAAGAAAATTATTTGCCATTCCTGTCGCCATCAATCGCAGATATCGACATTTAGTGTCCTACATTGTTTCCACATCAAATATCATACACGGCTCAATCAACAAGGCTTTTTTAATGCCGCTCCCTCGAAGTACTTAGAAATAAGTTGGGTAACAAAAGACAATAATTTTATTATCAACCCACGAAAGTCTAAATCTTATTACATTAAAAATTTACAATTAAAAAATAAGTAGGTTCGCAATTCAAGCCATTATCTAATGCAGTTATGTCTTCCTACACAAAATTATTTTTAATTAAGCATACATTCGGTAGTAAAATTAAAATTCGTGATAATTTTTGATAATTTCTCACGTAAGAGATTTGGAATTTAAATTAAAAAAATTGTTCCGTAACCGCAATGTTATTACTGCGTCTAAAATTGAATTTTCCAACCGATGCGTTCGTTCGAACTGGAGAGCAAGTGGTTTTGGGTTGTAAAATTTAAATTTAATCGTGGAAGTAATAACAACTATGTGGGTCAATTAATAAAACGCATTTCATTTTGCATATACGACCAATACTCGAACGGATTGAACACGTGCACAAGTTACATCTAGCGTCCGGGTACATTCAAACAGGCCGCAAAACCAATCCCATACACCCACAAGAATCAACAGTCGATGACCTTGGATATAAAGTGGTGATCGACTGATAATGCAAGTAGAGCTACTCGATACTGCACATTAGCTCCAAAAAAGTAAAACAGGTTTAATTAAACCTAGGTGAAAATCCAATTATTGTCGTTCGGAAGATTTAGCTGCTGTCAATGTCGGATTTTGCAATCAGTCCAAAAAAATTACCATCAGAATGAAGTTACTTTCTATCGCTTCCAATACATAATGGACACAAAAAATCAAATCTAGTTAAGTAGACACATTAGTCAAACACGGTGGGGTTTCGTATTACAAGATGAAGACCAAAGTAATCAATAGCTCTAGCTGGAGAGGGTAAAAAAAGAAAAATGGTTCTTCGAGCTTCATTGTAGTTGAAAGTAATCGAATCGAAATTTGAAAAAATCCAAATCAAATAAAGCGACTCGTGCTGGCTAGCAACTAGGAGTACTTAGGACGATAATCTCGCCCTCCGTAATTGTAAGATTATCTGTGAATAAATATACTCGACTTCCTTCCGTTTAAATGGATCGATTGTTTTCTTTTGGGGGTGATTCCATTAAGAAAACTTCCTTGTAGTAAAACAGATGTAACTCGTTTTATCGGCGAGTTAAGTGTGTGCGTGGGCTCACAACTGACTGAACAGTAAATTTGAATATCCCGATACTACCCGCACGTACGATAATAATTATTGAACGGCCCCGGTAATGCGTCCACTCGCAGCTTAAAAGGAAACACAAATATATATTATGCAAAATTGTGTATAAAAAATATAACTGTTTCGATAAAAATCAGTTACGTTTCATTGATATTTCTCGATCGAATGTTCAAATTGAAGAACAATAATTAATGACCGAACAGTTAGGATGAATCACCAAAAAAACGTGTTTTAATTATTAGGAAATAATTAATTAAGAAGGCGAAATTGAATTGAAGAGAAAAATTAAGATTTGTCGAAAAAAGAAGGTTAAATAGTAAAAGGTGTGGCCGAAAATTTTTTATGTTTATTATTGATCGGCGTTTTGGAGTCGCGTAGCCAAGGTTTAAAGGAGGCGAATGGTTCATTCATAAATAGACATCACATCGATGGGTGGAGAAGAAAGTCATAAAAATGTTGGCGAATTTAAATCAAAATAATTGGATTCGGTTGTTACGATGCATAATTGTACAACAATTTCGTCACAACTTTACCATGGTTGATTAAAATGTTGGCAGAAACATATGATTTTGTTTGTAGTGCTGAAGGAAAAGTTAGGATATGTGGGTTGTGCAAAGTTACGTTTTGTATAGGAAAAAAAAAGCGTCTTCAAAGAGCTATGTACTTCGTCCAATTAACATAAATTCGTGTAGAACAAACGTTGTATTTCGAAATAGCTCAGAAAAGCTACATTTCGAGTTAATCGGTCGTGAAAAATTAAATTTTCGACTATTTTTACTGCTCGAAAAACAATTTTTTATAATGTGACAAGTAGTAAATAATTTATTTATTTCGTGGTTTTGTATTTTTTGGCCGCCCAAAGAAATCAAACGTTTTCTTTACTAATGATTGCCCCCAAGGTAAGCAATTTTTTTGTCGAACGATCCATAAAAATTAATACGTGTAGGATGCCAATTCATACAAATTGTAAAATTCGCAGACGTTACTAAAAATAAGAGGATATTTAAGAATTATCTAAACGAAGAGACAGCAATTGAAGAGAAGAAGCATTGGGTTATTTTTGAGTTGACCGTCTGCGTCTGTAGTAAAAAGATGACATAACTACACATCTGCAGCAAGAAACCAAAATAATCAAAAGCACCTGTGATATTTGCGGCTACTATTTATAGCAAACCCCCATCTAAACTCTCTTGTGCCATTTTTTAAACCAAATAGAAACGAACTATAACTGCACGTCAACCATATCGGACGCATCGACACAAAATGAGCGAGAAAGTAAATGCAACCTTATAGCCAAGTCAAAGTGCAAAATATTCAGGATGTTATGCAAATTTCAAATCTTTAAAGCACACCTGTGCTTACAGCTGCACTGCATTGATTTCTATTAAAATTTACATACCGGTAACGATACTTTTTCAATAATCTTGGCTAGTTTTTATTGTGGGTGTGACGATTTGAGAAATATTCAATCGATAAATGTTAATTATTGACTTAATATCATATTAATTATTGTTCTATTTTATATTCGTTTATCTCTTCATTGCTGCATTACGATCTAACCAATTCGAAGAACAAGTGGGATATTCCAACACATTTCATTTTTGAATTATGACTTCCTCTCTCCCTAAGGCATTTCAATACTCGAGATGCTCAAAATAAACGGTATAAGAAAATTCCTACCCAACAGCACCAACGGACCCAAGTTTCTACCTTGTGGACCTCCAAAGTCGATTTTAAATAATCCAAAAGAAATACGAAGTCGCAATTCTAATTAATACAGAGCGTTTCCGTTTAATATTTTAAAAACGTAGTTACTGCGTCGTAACGACAGCATACAATTTGTATACCATATTATGTATATAGTATATACTGCATAATATAGTATACAATCTATACTTATAGCACATAATTATTATAACAGACCAAACTGAAAATATTTTAGAACATTTCAATTTGAATAATTTTGATAATTATTATTATTATAAATTATCCTGTTTTTCCTATGTACATTTCAACGTTCTAGATCTTCAAAATAAAACCGTTATAAGGAAAACTGCGCCCAAGATAAGATTCTACCTTGTAATAAGGTAAAAATAAAATAAAATTTGTCATATAAAAAACACAATAAAATGAATGTATTGTGAGAGGGGCAATCCCAGTATCACACCTCAGAAACTTCAGGCTTCAATTTTTTCAAAGTTTACCCCCACCCCCCCGAATTCCTATTTGCTTTCGAAGATTCAATTAAAACATAAAAATAGTACCTGCCCTATACAAATAAGAGCACATTAAGGACTTTAAATCCCATGACTTTATAGAGACAGCGGCGACAATAACCCCATAATCTGCTTTGGATGTTGCAAATTCAACCAAGAAAAATTTTCCCTGGTACGGCATATTTTTTGAATTAAATGATTTTCTGTTTCTAGCGTCAATAAAATTCATTAATGTAAAAAAAAATTTGTAACAAAAACATCGTAGCCAATCAAAAATCGGGTATTACTTACCCGATCAATTAAATTAGTTAATTTAGTACGCGAGTCACATTCGACTATCGATCGAGAGAATTATCGACTGTAAGTACGAGCGTTAATATTTAGTCGGCTCATCTTCTATAGATAAGTCGACACGTTCTTCCTGAGCTAGAATATTTTTCTATATGCTGTCATATTTTTTTAATCAATGTTATGAAGTTTCCGTGCCATAAGTGGCGGTTGATACTAGAAGAGCGTTGACATGCGCCTTACCAAAAAAAGACTGTTAAATGACAATAATAATAATTATTGCCAACTCTGAAGAATAGAAACGAGTACAAAATTCTCCACAGCTGATTTTCAACACCATTACTGGGATACTGGAACTGATTTTATTCCTACATTTTTGACAACTGCCATATAAAAAAAATTTTAAATTCGTTATTTTTTGGAGCTTTCCGAATGCTAATAAAGGTTGACCCCCCCCCCCATTCTTTACAATAAATACTATACACCATTATTTATTTACTCGGATACTGAAAATTAATTTTTTATAATTTTCGACTGAAACGTCAACTTTTTAGTTGAGCAAGCATTTAACTATTTTAAAATGTTTATCAGATGGGATTATTATACACTGAGAAAAAAAAGTTGGTAAATTGAACGAAACTTAAACGTTGAATATTTTCTTGTTGAATTAATCAAAATCTCGTTCAATGAAACCATTTTTAGTTGTTACAAGAAATTCAAAAATGTTGTTTCAATATATTATTTTTGTTAAATAAATATTAGTTGATTTAACGTTTCTAATGTGTTCGAATAAGATTCTACGATATTATCGTTGAATTAACAAAATAGTTCGATTGGAAGAAAACTAATGAAATTCTTGAACGAAACTATTATTTTGTCTTTCTGTATCATTTTATTATGTAATTTCAACGCAAAATTTGATGAAACCAAAAATTTTAAACGGATAACTGAACATAAAATAAGCTTGAAAAATATGCTACCTACTGCTTATAATGCATTTTGTTATTGTGTAGCAATAATTATTGTCGATTAAGCAAATTTATTGTCGGATGTATTGCAGTTGGATGCATTCAGTCTTGACATTAAGTGTTTTTCAAAAGTGCAAGCAAAAATGGATAGTGTAGTTATTAATTTTTTAAAAGTTAATAACTTTGAGGAATATTTAAATATTTTCAGAGGTAAGTGATATATATGTGTAGTAGTTTTCTATTTTTGTTATAAACACCACCAACAACTGCATAGGTAACATTTTCTTTGTTTTCATACAATTCGTCTACGTAATACAGTACTTTGCAAGATATTCGTCCACTTGCAGAATTTTACTGGAAATCGTGTACCTTTAAAATTAAATTTTAAGAAAAACAAATTGAGAGTTATAAAATTGATACTAGAAAATATTTTTAATATCTAATTTTTGTTTGCTATAAAAAATAATAGATGCACAATTGCATCATTTTTTGAACTTCAACGGAAAAAATTATTATTTCTGTTCGGCTAAAACTGATGAGACAACATTCTTAGCGCTAGATCTGGAAGCTTTTATTGAAAGCTCGCAGCAAACGCACTGTATTTGCATTTTCTTTTCTTTTCAATTTTTTAATTATTTCTAATATTTTATTTATTTAGAAAATGAAATAGATGCAGAAGCATTACAAGAATTGTCTTATAATGGATTAAGAGATTTAATAACCAAGGTGGGACCAAGGGACAAGTTTTTTAAAAAAATGTTGGACTGGCAAGCTAGAAACCGATCACAAATTGATGTGGTATGTATGGTTAACAAAAAATTGAACTAATACACGACACAAGTATAAATTTGATGACATCTCTTTTTACCACAACATAAAAATTTAATTCCAAATTTCACATATTATGCGAAATACGATTGTCTAGTGATTTCTAGTTTATCACGTTTTTGTTAAAGTTGATACAACTTGAAAATTATTTTTACGACGGTGTTCGAATATGACGTCATCAATGCTTATGACGTGTATTGCTTGAAGTTTTATTTGAACCATATAAAGGATTTACATAAACGTCAAAATTTACTTTCCTATTTAATAATTTAGCTACAAAACTCACAGGAACTGGGTGACCCCGACGTAGAATCCAACAAATCAATTATGGCATCAAGTGATGATAGTCGGTCATCAACTTCAACGGAAGAGCATGTTCAGGTAGGTAATACTTCGTTGATTCGATATAAATATTTGTGAAATAGATACAAAAGCTTATAAAAATATTTTTAGGATGTTGTTCTAGTCCCTGATTTAGAATTACAACGAGAAATAGAAGCAGCTCTTAAATCATCAATGAAACATTATGCATTTTCTGGTGAAGAAAACATAAAAAAAGCTTTTTCGACTTCTTATCATTTAGATCTGAAACAGTTTTTAGAAAACACTAATCAAGGAAAATTTATTTTGACAACTTACAAAACCGAAAAATGTCTCACCAGAAAAGCAAGAAATATATTAGTTGATGTATTAGTAAATGCATTACTTTCTATGACAGAGTAAGTTTTTTATATTAATTCATATTCGGTAACTATTGGTAATGAAATTTTTTATATTTGTAAAATTTTTAGGAAAATTACATCAGTCGATTTTGAAAATTTTTCAAAAAAAATATGCGAATTATTCCCGACCGAGTCACAATATACATACTACGTTCCTCGTGTTCCGCTACGCGAATCAATAAAAAACAAAGCTCTCAACGCTAAAGGTAAATTAATTGACAAATACAGGAATTTAAAAAGATTGTACAAAAAATATGAACCCACTACCTCAAGAACTCAACCCGATGAGGATGACGATGAATTCATATCTGATGATATGAAGGAGAGTCAGATATGGTTAAAAAATTGGTCCGAGCCTTGGGATTTAGTTAAGAAACATTGGGAAAATTCTTTTAGTATTAGACGACAGAGCCAAGTTGTAAACATTCATGATTTTTTTGAAGAATGGCCCATTTTAACAAAACAAATGGCAATTGAATTGGTAATGTACATTAATCTAGTTTTATTATCAAATAGCTAATTGAAGTTAAAATTTGTTTTAAGGTTGAAATAGATTTTACACGAATATTTAAAAATAATCATAATTCTTTATTTTCCAATTGGGATAATTTTTTTTCTAAACTATTAACTTTAAAAAACACTGAAAATGAACTTCTTCAGCAATATTTATCTATGGATTTAAATAATGAAAGTTAGTATAATAGTGTACTTCACGTCATTTATTGTTGTAACAAAAATTGTATTTGCAGATAGTAGGAGGACAATTGAAATAATGTTGTTACCATTATTGTTTCCACCCAAAGGCAGAACCAAAAAGGGAAAACCTAGTATAGCAGAATGCACTGAAAGCATTATATCCCATGTTAAAGTAAGTATGGGTAACAATTTTTAAAATTTTAAAAAAGCGTCTCTTTCGTAATTATTGGTACTGTTTTTGAATACATAGGCAGCTTAAAAATTAATTAAAGTTATTAAGTTTTATAAATTAAGTTTTATTATTCTTTTAGATACCTGGTGATATAGAAACTTTCATAAAAAACAAAAGCCGTAGTTATGGAAACAACAAGTTACAGCCCTATATGATTGTAACTGGTTCAGATATTACAAATATAACTTCAACATATGTTGTAGTTGAAGAAAATATGTACACCTGTAAAAGTGTAATGCAAGGATTAGATTACATGTTTAAAGTGTTCCATGTTTTTACAGCGGAATATCCGCCTGAATCGGAACATATTTGGTACCTAATTCAACTTTCGGTATATGGTATTAGTACCAAGTGGGATAAAAAAATTCCATACGTGTTTGCTTTGGCGAATGAACTGAAAAATTGAATTGTAAAGATAGCATTTTTTTATTATTTTCATTTAATTTGTTTTAATTTTGTTTCCTATTTTATTTTTTTTTATTTTATAGAAGATATACTAGCATTAATTTTAATTTTATTATTAATAATCATTAACTTTTTGTAATATTTTTTTGTTTTCATTAATATACTGATAATTACGTACAATATTATTTGTTCTTTAATTAAATCATATTATACTTCTGGTAATATAATTTTTGTATACTAATAATATGTACTACTGCAGAAACTCTTAATATTGAATGAATTTCTTTATAGTGCGGACAGACAAAAGTTACGTGAACATTTATTAAGAAGTATTTTGTTTAAAATTTACATGAAAGGTAGTAGATATTTTATTGCAAATTATGTTTTATGTTTAAAAACATAACTCTTCATAAATTATCTATAGAAAGATTTGCAATAAGGTACATTATTATTTTGATGCAATTTTAAAATCTAATAAGTCTTAACATAAATGCATATAAACTTTATTTGTATACACTGAAGTATTACATAGGATATTAAGTTTTTGTAGTAACATAGTAGTATTGAAGTAAGATTTCCCATAATATCTATTTAACACTACAAGGTTAGTTAAATCAATAACCTAAAGTGTTTCGGTGAAACTATCAATTGATTGATACAATGCATACAACTGTTAATACAGTACACATATTTTGTTGGTTCAACATTGAAAATGCATTGAATTCGCATTTCCAGCATTACGCTTTAATAACCTAAAATGATTCAAACGATCGAATGCATTGATTAATTAAATGTAAAAAGGTCGTTGATACAACATACCTACTTGGTTATTTCGGCAAGTAGAACTTTGAATTAATGTTTTGGGTATGTTAGATTAACGTACCCTAAAGCTTTAGTCTAGAAAATTTTGATGCAATTAAAAAAACGAGACCGTTCAAGGAAATACTCATCATGTTAAAATAATGCAAAAAAGTTAACATTTTTTTTGCACTAGTTTAATGCACGTTTTGCATTCGCCACCCGTGATGCAAAAAATTTGTTGATTGAATCGTTTATCGTTTGATCACACAGTTTTTTTCTCTCGGTGTAGAATTAGGACTTTGAGATAGAAAGCACTATGAGATTATCAATATTGAACTTTTGTCGAATTTTTAATACCTAAAAACTTCAATTTTTTGTGTCCCATTTTCGTATACAGGAAGTATATACTTAATTCAATTTTTTTATCAGGGCTATTTTAAGATAAAGAAAAAGTTGACAAGTAATTTTGAAAAAACAAGTATTTCAATGAAAACCTGACAGGACAAATGCTTGATTTCGACATCGAGAGCATTTTGATATGGAAAGAATCAGCTGTATTTGAATTTGAATCGAAAAAAAATAATGTATAATTTAATTTTATTTATTTTAGTGGTTGTTCTATCATTGTCCAGTCCAAAAATAAAGTTAAAGTTATCAAATTTTAATTATTAAGTGAAATCTACCCCAACTTTAATTTATAATTAACTAGTTTCAAGTGTCATTTGCAAAATTTTATAATTTTATAGATTTAATTTAAAATCTTCTGTCAAAGTAGCGGTCTGAAAGACACTACTATTAAAACTTCCTTTATATACGATTTGGAGATACTTCTAGAAATCAAGTTCATAAAAAAATTCAGCCAATGGACTTTCATATTTTTAAGAAACTTTCATAAACACAATGAAATTTTATTGATTCAATGTTTTGCTTCGGTGTATGATTTTGATAGGTCTTCTACTATTACATTTGCAGTGTTTGCTAAGATTGCTTTTTCAGCTTAGTGATGGCCAGTTGCTTTGAAGGACGTTCGCAATCCATCCTCCGTTGTTACAATCGAATGAACCACCTGTATGTTTGGTTTCTTGCGACTTTCTGAACCAAAATTATATCAATTTGCTTATTTGATTGTGTTTGCATTCCCGATATCTCCTTCAATGCATCAGTAGTTCCTTTTACTGTATTCAAGTTTAATGATCCAAAGCCAAGAAAGAAGCTGGCAACAACTTAATTGTCAAGTTTTCTTTCAGTTCAATAGAAACAAGGTCACAAAGTATTGTGCAACTTCTTGATTTTCAAGTTTAATAGAATTTGTGTTTTACTCAGAACTCAACGTCGTGAAAATGTGGAAACTCGAATGTTATTCATTCAGTTTGAACCTCGCCCGTATACTTGGTATAACGCATCGTGAAATTGTAAGTGTACAATACTTACAGATTACCTCACTATCGAAACTCCAATAAACCAAAGTATGTTGTGTTCTCTGTTTTAGACTTTTATTTTTAAATAAAGACTTCTTTTCTTCGGAGTATGCAAATTCGCACTCAACAGCAATGAGCTCAAGGTTCTGCCTTGAGAACCTCCACGGTTCTTATCACTGCACATCTTAATATACAGGGTGTTTCTGGTTATAATTTTTTATAACGTCTTTGCGTTGTTGGAAAATATAAAGGTGAATTACCAGGTGAATATAAAGGACAATTGCATCGCAACTCCATATAAGTATGGTATAGGCCAAACTGGAAAGCACTTCGTATTGCTTTTATTTTGCAACGAACAAAACCAGACGTTTATTATGTATGTACAATACGCGTTGTTTGCATCTTAAAATAATTCGAGTAACTGGTATTATTTTAGTTTAAGGTAAAAATAAATACAAAACTTTGCTAGAACGAAATGGCAAAATTAGTCAGTTTTCATAAATTTAACCAAGCGAATTACGTAAACGAAATTTATAGTGAATCCACCTGTGATTTGAATTAACAAATTTCGAAAATTCTACACTACTAGGAAACAAAATGCTACAAATTTTCGTAACAAATTGATTTCTTGACGTTGCTGATGTCGCGTTAGTCGTAACTAATTAAAGACAGTAAATTTTTTTAATTGTGGTTATTTAATCGTCGTTTCAAAGCGATTTTCCAATTACGTTGGTGAAATTTTAAATGCAGTAGCAGCAAATATTGTTCTTAATTTATTCAATATTGATTACTTGAAAGCTTTTTGACATTTTCTGATAAACGTAATGATAATGGAAGCATAAATCAAAAGTGTGACTTCTTAAGTGCAAAAATTACCAAAATTTAAGAAATTGTTCCAAAAACTTCTCGTTTTCAAAAAATCGTAATCTAATATTAAAGATCTTAATTTCTGTACGCGGGGAGGCGTAACTTCACTACCAATCTCGCTCGAGTCGGGGACTTGGCAAGTTTTTAACCGATTCCAGTCTTGGGAGGATGGGCGCCATTGGAACAATTAATAGGCTCATCAAAATGTATATTACGGCAAGAAAAGTGCGTTTATTTGAAATCACTGAAAAACAACTTTCCATTTTTTATTTTTCCATTAATCGAGTAATCTATAGAACCTTGAACTATTAAAGTTGACAAGTAGTGCAAAATAGTGTGGGAAAAACTACTATCCCATATACTTGAAGACTTTTCTATGGGCGTTTTATACAAACGTATATGGGTTTTAATGCTAAATCGCAATGTAAAACGCTTCCTGCCTAAATTACATACCGATTAAATCGTGACATCGTCTTATTGCATAACTAGTTTGATCGGAAAAAAATCTGCGTTCTCACCTTATTCTGTCTCCGGCGATAGCCAGACAAGTCGATCAAAGGAGAACGCACATTACTCGGAGGACGTAAAAAACTAATTACTATGTAAGTATTCCATAACATAAAGTAACTCGACCACTTGAGGACATTTAATTATCACCCAAGTTTACAACCGATCTACCAGCTGTAAAGTAATGCGGAAACCATCATCTCGGTGCGAAAAGGGTTGAGACTTCTAGTTTTAAATCCCTAAAGCCGTATCTTATTGATACCTTGTGCTAATTCTATTTACGATCCCGTAACATCGATTTGCAATTTAATGATGACGTAAAACAGTTTCTCCGGCGTTCGCAAGTTGTACAGTGACCCTTAGTTGGAGCAAATGTCAAAAAGGCACTTTAAATGCGACGCGCAACACACCAAACGATTATAATAAACTGAATAACAAAATATATAGTTCTGGTTTTTTAAAACTAGAAGATCCGTACGTGTTTTTTAGGCGCCAGGTATGCGAGACGGCAGCATCAAAAATTCAGAACCACAAGACATAGATAGATGCCAGAGATAGGAGGGTTAACGGAGTACAAACCAGATACACCTCATTCGTATTCATACAATTATTTTTTTGGAATTTTCAAAAAAGAAGAAAATCCGTGCCGCTTGAAGTTTAATTTCCCAAATTAACGGTGGGTAATAGATTTTTGACTTTGGCGCGCTTTCGGTGGAAGCAGCTATCGTCAATTACAGTTCCAATATATTTAATAATTATATTCAACACGTGATTATTTTAAACGAAAGTTAAATTGATATTAACATATCACACTTGTAAAATTATCGGGGCGTAATTTAGAAGCGTGTAATACATATTGGATAAACGGTTTGTAGAAGGGACAAGAATGTAATTTAACTTATGATTTATTGCTAACTACGACATACTAATTAAACTTTGCGTCAAAACCATGCAAATCAACCAGCACAGCTGACCAAACTGCTTTTGGTTCGTATAAGGAAAGACCAGACCATCAAATCAAACTGTTGATAAAACCGTATGTCGTTTTTTTGTCTGGAAATTAAAAAAAATTATTTTTTAGAAATCCAAGTTTTGATTCATATCCGATCTCTCGAAAGCCAGCTTGTCTGAACCAAAAGTTGCTTATCTGACGATAAGATATATTTTTAAACTTTTACCAAACAGTTTATCTAAAATGAAAATAAATATGTCACGAAGTTTTCCAATGAAATGATTAGATAAGGCAATCCCCAAGATACTGCGGATGATATTCCTACTCATAAATATAATATGCCGAGTTTCCCAAGACTAAATAGAGCAACTGAAGAAAATCAACAAAACGTAACTTTTCCAAAATAGATAGACGAGAAGCTGAATGTAGATGAAATTATGAATAGAAAAATTGTAACCTGATTAAGAGCAGTTACTCTTACTTTTGCTCCAATTCCGGTGGAATTGGAAAACAACAATCTACATTCTACAATAAGGGCCTTTCCTTCTGGTAGAAAAAAATCAGTCGCGAGGCTGCTTCCCTTCTGCTTCCTCCCCAAAAAAGATAATCGCAAGTACAAGGGAATATAAAGTAGAAAATTGATTTTCGATGTAAATGTAGCTAGCAGTGTGCACATTTACCCTAAACAAAATCCATCCAAAAAATGTAATCTTGTGAGCAAACAACGTGTACAAACTCGAGTAAACTCCGAGGCGATGCCGATCAATAAACTAGCTGAATATAATTTTCAAATCCCCCAGAATGTTCTAATTGCACACAATACATACAACCCCGTTGTGGTAATAATACGATTTCCTCGCTGTTACAAAATGCAAGTACATAATGGAAAAAATTAAAATAAACATACCGTTCTGTTTTTTGGCACGCATGTTTTTGTTTTTTCTCTTAGGCATTTGTACAAAGGTGTTTTTAACTTATTAAGAATAGAATATCACACAAACACTGATGTTACTATTTAAAAATAGTTTTTATTGTATGGAACACTTTATGTAATAAATAAACCACACTTGGGTGTTATAACTAATTTGTACTATCACTACAATATTATTATCACAGATTTGTAAGTAAAGCCAAAATTTGTAAGGAAAACGGTTTCAAGTTCACATTTCTAAAAACTAATAACAAAAAAATGTTTGTAGTGGATTTAAGTTTAGAACTGCTAACCACAGTCAATGGCACGATGAATATTCAGAAACGAAAACGATACTTGTGGGCGTATTGAACACATTGCCGAACACCTTGAAAAAACATAACACACAGCGCAACGGCAACTACGGAACTGAAGTCTACCCACAGATTACAGGTCGTTATAAACTGGCTGTGAAAAAACTAGCAATCCTGCAGCGACGGAGCTATGCCGACCGATGGTGGGGAATGCCGGACTATTGTTATTCCGGAGGATGCTGTGGGGTGCGCAGCCCGAACCGTTCTAGATCGTCAAGATATTGAAAAAAGGAAAAAATTTCGTATTCACTTGTTTAACGCGACACGCACAATCGCCCTTGTAACCGGGTACGAAAAAACTTAACATTTTTTTGCCATTTTCCTAACGACAAAATTAATTGATCCGATCGGTCGGCGAAATACGTCTCCAAATTTATTATGTAAATTAGGTGTCTATTTTTAATGCCGTAACCGCACTTATCTAATCAAAAGTGTTTCGATTATATTTACACGAATATTATGATAAGGCGTAAAAAATAAAAACACACTTCAGAATCCGACGTCCTCCAATTTTGGAGGATCGGTAATCTCGAGATTAGTATTATGGTTATCAAAACTTTCGACCCAACTTGAATTATGGTTTTTCTCGGCTGGATAGAAACGCTTGCTACTAACAAAAGTGTTAGCTGCTACAAGATCAGGTTTTGTAGGTATTGAACCATCAGGTACGTTGTTTAAGGTCCAAAATTGCTCGCAGCAAAACTTTGTAAGGTGTGATGTGGGATGCACAGATGTTTCTTTATTCTTTTTCTATTGTGCCCAAAAATGCAAGTTGGCTATAATTTATTCAGCTTTATGACATAGGTTAGGGGTAATTCGATTATTTATTGAGTTTTTTTGTGAACCTGACTGCTATTATAATATCGAACCCACTATGGGAGCTTCATTTTAAATCAAAATCTAAATTTTCCATTGTACGACGAAACGAACAGGTATTTATAGTGAAACTCATAAAGCATCACAATTTTCTACGCAATAATACTTTACAATGCATAGTTACCAATCAAAACTGCTTTATTCTTTTACCATTCAATAACAGCATTCAGTATAAAACGTTCAAGTTCATTTCAAAGAAAATATTCTCCAGCACATATCGATTTTTAAATTCTATACAAAAATTTCAAAGGAATAACAAAAACATCATAACATTACACACCGCTCCCTTGCACTTTTGGATCCCCCTTTTTAATTAATTACATTCCAATGGTGATAAATGGTATTATTCTGATTACCAATCCGCAGATTCCGGCCTATTCCGTATCCCAAATGCTATTCGTAATCATTGAGTACCCGTTTACTTTTAATAATGATACGAAAAATCTGATTTCATTTCAAATTTTCTTTTTTCTGATAATAACGCGCAAGACTGGATTAACCAGATTAAAATATGTTTACACAAACAAGCAGATGCGTTTCCACCATTTATTTAACCTTCATCCGGGCGCGTGGGCGGTAATTTACCGCTTTATTTATAATAACGCGCAAACTTTTGCGTGCAAGTGTTAAGGAGGGTGGAAGTGCTTTGTATTCCTAATTGACTTAATATGACACTAGATAGAAGTGTCGTTGTTACCTACTTTTCATGTTTAATTGTCTCAGCCAACGCCAAACTTGTACAGTCGAATATTGGCGGTAGATTACCAGTAACGCTCCCATTTGTGATATTTATTTTCTTCAGCCATTGCAACGAAATATAATTACCGATTTTATATTTTTCGTAGGTATTCACAATTCAAGTTACTTTTTTCACAATTCAGTAAACTATACTCCAAATACGTCATTATCGTGACGTCACATATCAGATTTCACATTTTTACTACGCATATTGCATGTCTCATGTCAGAGCACGTTTCAAAAATCCGGAAGATACATATACATCGACTTCTTGAGATGGATTCGGATGAAGAAGAGTAAATTGACGATCAAGACGATATTAATTTTGAACCTGAAGTCATTGAACAAGATGAACACAGCAGTGACTGAGAGGAAGATTTGCATAACTCAATGCACGACCTGATTGACGAAGATCAGTGTGACAAGAAAGATCAGGAAATGCAAGATTTGAAGTTTTCATTGAGAGGGAAAATGATACTATTTGGGCTAACAAACCAGTTTCAATAACATCGAAGATCAAATCAAAAAACATTATAAAAACTCTTCCTGGTCCCAAGAACCAAGCTAAGAACTGTAAAACAAGGCTTGAATGTTTCTTCCAAATCATTTTTTTGGAAATCATAATCAACATGATCAAGTACACTAATATTTACATTGCTCAAAAAAAAACTGAAAATGAAAAGTCGTTTGATACTCTTATTCGAGATAGAGATTACAAATTAATCCCTATCCCTACTGTGTTAGCTTATTTTATTATTCAAATTTTAATAAAAATGATTTATCATTTAAATAGTATTATAATGTTTTTCATCGTATTTATCCCGATTTTAAAGATTTTGGATGAATGACGAAAGAAAAACCGAAGACGGTAAATTACCGTTGCGCGCCCGCTAATGTTACGGAAAGAGGCGGGCCCGGATGAAGGTTAATCAGAAACAAAAAAATAATTAAAAATCATCAGATTTTCAAATTGGGTTAAAATAGCACTCCCTCCAAAAATACTCTTGGCTGTGCCACTGCATTTAAATATCTCCAATGTATATACATAATGCTTATTCATAATGAAAATGCATCAACTTGAACAACAGCAAATCAATGCAAATAAATGTTCACAATGTGTTTACGGAATTTATTCTTCCCATGAGATTACATTATTACAAAGAATTCCGTAAATTTAAACATCTTTTATTTATGTAACGCTTAAAAAAAGTTTTATTAGGTTTTGTGACAAAGGAACTTTTGTATTTGGAGAAGGGGAAGAAGAGCGGATGGGTCGCGGTTGTTGAGTTTTTTGAAGAAAATGAACATTTTTGTGAACCTCATAAGGAGTTCCTTTGAGATGAAACTAATAATTTTCTTTGCCTTCGCATGCCCGTGGACCAGAACGATCGGAAAATTCGGAATCGTCGTTGCAGCGAGGATCGATAAGGTAACTTTTATGTTTGATCGATAAATTTTTCCAGGTGGCTATTTTTTATGTGGAATTGCTTGTCGTTACGCAAATTTATTGATTTTTGGCCATTTTGGTCATCTACCAGCTAGGCTATCGGTGTTCGCATTCCGGATTGAACAAAATTGTTTTTGCGTAAATGGCAAGATACAGAGGTTCACAAGATAATGTTTTTGAAGTGATTTTGTCACTTGATTTGGCCTGGTTATTCTTGTATTTTATCCTACCGGAGAATATAGGACAATTTAAGTCATCCGCTTGTTTTTTTTGTAAGCCGTTTTCCTGTTGAGGTTTATTTTATTTGTGTCGGGTTGCAAGTTTGTGACGAGCTAGACTTTTTTTTCTTCATTTCGGAGTGAAATAAAGCTTCCTTCGACGTTTTATTGCTTTGACGGCGCCTACACTTTACCATCTAATTTACTCTTTCAGCTAAGTGGATTGGTTTTCTGTACCGTCTTCTTCTTCTCAGTCCTTGGCCCTACATAAGAGGGTAGTGACCACTTCTTCTTCAAAAGGATTTTCTTGGCAGAAACCTCGGTAGTTTGCCATTGCTCTCCGTAGGAAGACGGTCAGAATAAAGTTTTTACTCCGCTCGGGCTCGAAGCGATGATCTCGTCTTAGTAATCGACGCACATAAGCATCATCAGGCCGACTGTCATCAGTGACTGTCTTACTACCTATTAAAACGATCTCACCATAGTTCGCTCTCCGACTGTTCAGCTAGCTGTCCAGCAGACTTAAGAAGCAAAGGTGCAAGTCGTCAAGGCTACATTTAATTTTAAACAAACTAATATAATAAAATGGATTAATTAATATTAAATTCTCTATTTTTTTTTAATTTTGTCTTTGCCACGTATTTTAAATGTGCTCCTGATAGACCTCACCTATCTGACCTATCCGTACATTGAAGGGTTAATAAATTTTAAATTCAGAATGAACGATGACGGCATCAATTCGTGGTTTAAGGTAGATAGTTATCTACCACAATATCAGCTTTGTAACCCATTATTAATTTACTAGGGGGTATGGAATAGGACCCCCCCCCCCCGATTTCAAAAACCAAAGATTTGTGTGTACATTTACTGATACGTAAATTAACTTAAAAACAAAGATCCCGTCTTTCTGTATACATAATTTATTAGTTGGAGCCGCTTCAAGTATGTTTTTATGACTGGGACGACTCAAGAATCCCGTCTTTGAAGACCTGCAATTTTCGAGTTAGGGCCGCTTCGGGGATGTTTTTAATGTTTGGAGTGACTTAGATACATATAAATGCCCCTATTTCACAATTTACCTTTATATCGTATTACATAGTTCTTATTTTAAAAATTTTTATAACGTAATTTTTTCAAAATTTTTAGTCAGTATTTAAAGATTTTTTGTCATTTTTCATTTTTATTTTTTAAAAGTCCAAACCTGTTAACTGTAAATTATTGTAGTATTTATTTTTTTAAATATTCTTCTTCTATGTAAGTATGTATTCTTTACTTAACAGTTAAAATTCATTATTTTAATATTTTGTTTAGTTCGTTTATTTTAATATTACATACTACTAACTACCACACTATTGACTTAAAACAAATTCATTTTTTAGGTTATTTTTCTATTATTATACTTTTTATTTCTGTTAATGCTATTAATTTATAATTTATTGTACACTGTAAGTATGCTGCTGAAAAATTGAATAGGTTTATTTAAGCTTATTTTTATTACAATTATTATTTATTATTATAGCGCAGTTATTAGCAGTGTAATAATATTTACTATTATTTCATTTTATTTTAGTTTTATTGCAAAAATAACATTTTTTATAGTTTTACACTTAAAATAATATAGCAAAAAAATTAATAATAAAAGCACAGTAGCGTTGAAAATTTTTCAAGTGGTATTTATAATTTAAAATTGTTGTATTTTTATTTATTTTTATCGCATTTAAATAGTATCTTTAATTATTTGCTTTAATAGTGATGTGATGATCAACAAATACTTTTTTTCTTATTTTTATAAGCTGGTAAATATAATAAATACTAACTGGATTATTTATTCTATTCATAAAAAAATCATAAAATTTATTAAAAACAGTACAGTAAAAGAAAATCACAAAAATAAAAAAACACTTTTGGCCGTATTTGTAGTCGTTTGTAAGTTGCCCGAGAGCTGTCTTTGTGTGTCAATTTCCCGATTGGCCTTATTGTTGCATTAGAGAACGTTTGGTTCGATTTAATAGTTGAGAACAACCTAAATATGAAATCAATCGAAAAAGTAATTTTTGATTTTGTGAGAGATAAGATTGTAATTTGCAGATAATATAACATTTAATTACTATAAAATGCTATTTTCAGGTTTTCCTGTTATAGCGTGATGATTTGTTTGTAAAAACCCAATTGGATTTTTTAAGTTAAGCTTACCCTTACAATTCTTTTTATAATTCAATACGTTTTTTGCACTAGACTGACAGAATTCAAGAGATCCCAACCACAAAACTGCACATTATAAAGCTTAGCTTCTAAAATGCCTCGCATTTTTTAAGCAGTAAAATGTCGAAATCAGTCCGCCCCTGTTCAAATTGCCGAATTAATTACGAAGAAGAGAAGCCAATCAAGCAGCAGTGTAAACAATTTTGAAAAAAAATTACGTCAGGTTTCTGAATACTTAGAAAATCTGAATAAGGATTGATTAATTGAACAATAAAACTTGATTAAGGTAGAAGAATTAGCAATCAAAGCACGCAAAAGTGGTTATAACTTATAGAAGTTAACAAAATCCAAATTATGTCATTTAATAATTTTAATCCCATGGATAAACATATTTCAAATTTCCCCTAACGTTTTTATGAAACCCGACTCTTTTGTTGAAGTCAAAAAAATAAAAATAATTTACGAGACATTTATGAAAATTATTTTTCAAAAGCAACCTCACCAATTCCTGTAATTCAATGATAATTTATTAATAATAAAAAAAGTAGAAAAATATTCTTAATAGTACAAAACGAACGAACCATCGCAAATGATTTTATTAGGAAAATATGATCATAAATCATAGTGGAATTTATTTATTTCCGCTCCAGGTTGTCTTGTAATATTCACACCTTCGATGGTCAGGTTATTGTTGCGAGTAAAATTAATGACCTCACGATATTTTCATAAAGAAGAATTACCAAGTTAATCTAATCTTAACTTACGTTAAGCACGACTTAACAAAAACAAAACGCAACGATCTAATTAACGATTTTTCATTTGCTCTGTATGTGTCAAATATCAACACAGTTTTAGAAATCTCGAAAACCAAAATTTATGAAAAATGAGCGAACGGTTCGTGCAACAAGAAATTTCTTGTCACGATAGTGCGTTTGCCAAAACTTTTACCCACACGTTTGCGGTTTTGCCTAACAAATTAGGCAAAACTTCCATTGTGACATTTCTCCTGCTGATAAATTACGCACAAGATTAATTTGAACCTTCGTCGTAGTGAAGTTATTTTTCAAAACGTATTAAAAATTTTATTCGATGCAAGGTTGATTATTTCGAAAAAAAACATACGCTTCTTCATTATCTACCGGTCTAGTCCATTTCCTATTACTTTGCAAAAATTGGTTGCTATGTCATTATACTCATTAAGATTCAATTTTTTTGATTTTCGCAACGGGAACGATTAACAAACAATACTAAGCAAATTCAAAAGGACAAGGTCGGTTTTTCAAGAAATCAAATTAGTCGGAATATTTATGATGTTCCAAAAATTAAATTACAAAACAAATTCGTTCTTAGATATTGCAGTTACCCCTAACTTCCAAAATGGATAAAACTTCGCACTTCTTCGTATTAAGACCGGAAAATAAATCGATGTAATAAATATATGGACCCCAAAAGTCACCCTTCAGTATTCACAGTTTCGAACCCTCGCATCTCTGCGAGGACAATTTTTTAAATGATGGAACAAAATGTTTATGATTGCTATAAATTTTTTCCCCGCTCATTTATCAAGAAACCAAATGAAAAATTATAAATTGTGAAATAAACTCGATAAATATACGAGGGCAGTCTGAAAAGTTTTCGGGCTAACAGTGATAGAAACTTTTTATAACGTGAAATATGTTTTATTTTCAATATAATCCTCCTGATACTTCAATATATTTTATTCCAACGTTTTCCCGATAATTTAGTACCATCATTAAGGTCAGATTCCGGAAGGTCTGCAAAATATCCATCCACGCCTCAATAGCTTCATCATTTGATGTATAAAGCTTTCCAGCAATAAGATTTTTCAGATTTGGAAACAGATAATAGTCAGAGAGAGCCAAATCTGGTAAATGCGCTGGATGTTCAAGCAATTTGTTGAATTTCGCCATCGTCAAAAAACTTGTATGAGCACGTGCATTGTCTTCATGAATAATGATTTTCTTCTTCTTTAAAGCAGGTCTTATCTTAGAAATTTTTGCATTCAAATATTCAGAGTTAATTGTTTTACTTTTTTGAAAGTAATCGACCTTTGTAATCCCAAAAACCTGCTGCCATAATCTTTCCTACTGATGGAATCGTCTTTGCTTTCGTTGTTGCATTTCCAGCGGCTTCCATCCATTGGTTCCACTGTTCCTTTCGCTCTGGTATATAGTGGTGGATCCAAGTTTCATCAACAGTTACAAAACGACGCTTGAAATCCATTTTATTTTGCTTAAAACAATCCAAATATGTTTGAGAAATACGCATTCGAATGCGTTTTTGGTCAATTGTTAGCAAACGCGGCGTCCATCTTGCACAAAGCATTGGATGGATTAAAGAGCATCAAGAAAACAAGAGGAATGCAGAGGTCAACGCGCTGGCGAGAACGAAGTCGCGCAAACCACCATGTGAACCCAAACCATTCGTTATACTGACCATCGAGATCTTTAACACTCTCCTTACTGAACAAACCCATAAGCAGCACACAAGCATATAGATTAATAAGAAGAAATGCCGACAAGCAAGTGAAGCAATACAAGCGACCTCAAGCAGATATTCCAAATACTTTCTGCGGCTATCGAGAGAAAAGCTGCGTACAAAAACGGGAGTCTTGACGGGACACTGCAAATTAAACAAACACCTGCACATACTGGGACTGGTAGAAAGCTCCACTTGTCGAGGGTGTGAATCATCAGAGGAAAGGTGGAGCATGCGCTTTGCGGAAACCCAGCATTAGCCTCCAAAAGAGAATCCATGTTGGGGAACTTCTGGCCCACCATGGCCAGTGTCTGTGGCACACTCCCCTCCAAGATTCTCGAGTTCATCCTCGACGCTGCCCATATTTTCACAAGGAAAAGTGAGGATCCTTATATAATTTTACCAATTTTCAATTTTAAACAGCTGCTACTACTCGAAGGAGTTGCTAGATCAGATATAAAAGATGGAACTTTTCAATACAGTTATGGTTTCACAGTTTCTACCGGTGTCTATGTGTCAGGTTGAGAACTTTTCAAACTGCCCTCGTATGTTTCCTTTATAATAAAGTTTTCTGGCGTAACTATCCATTTTATGCAAAAAACAATAATTTATCATCGTCAATCCCTTGCCGGATCTCAGATTCGCTAATCACTTACTTGGTTACTTCAGATACTAATTTCTCAATTTCCCTACTGAATATAGTACATAGCTTTAGGAAACAATGTAGAAGCTAAATCAGCAAGCTTTCTGCATTTATCTTTTTCTTTTCTGCTGGAACTCGGAACTGAACAGAATAAACTTAAAATTACGAAATTTGTGTATTCAAAAAAATCGGTCTCACAATAAATTCTCATGACTGCAAGTTTCCGTTTTAGTTTCCACTGCCGTTTGCAAGTCTTCTTTCTATCTATATAAAGCTCTTAGATATACGATCGCACCAAACTAAGAACTCAATTTATCGATTATAGTACTTGAAATGTGACTTTTTGTTACGACAACCTCGATTCAAGGAAATTTACTTTTTAGTTTCCTTAAATGTAGTAAACGCAAGTGAAGAATTCCGAATAAATATAGAATAATGGAAAAAGTTTCCATTTTAGACAACTATAGATATGGATTAAGACCATCATTAATGTGTTTTGCTCCTGTTGTCCTTATATGATAATTTTCAAGAAATAATAAAAATATTTTTTTGCTCTATTCACCGTCTAGTGTAAAATCTCATCTGCATAAATATTGTAAAATCAACGCGGAAATTGTTAATAGCAATGAATAACGATTTTCTAAGTGCAAGTTTTTGTAAACATGAAAAACCGGATAACTAAATGAATTAGTTTGCAATTGAATGAGAACGAGTAAATTTTATGTCTATAAGTCGTAGTTCTCATACTACAGACAGGTAGACCGGCTGTATAGATGATGATGTTATAGATGAGACCTGTGGGGCTCTTCCTGCCGAAGAAAACGATTATGAAACAGAAGTAGACTTGTACGAACTTCCTTATCGGACTGCAATACCTCGAGGCTACTTTTCACTTGCGAAAATTTTCCCACTATTAAGTTCATTGCCAATCATTTATAGTCGTAATTAAATTTATTTCATAATTACTAATCAAAATATTTTTATATACAGAAATTAATTTCTTAATAATTATCCTTCCACTTTACAAAAAGCTTTTTAATAGATTTATATCTAGTCGCCAATGTTTATCGGTATCCGATATTAACTGAAAAACCAACTAAGTTGTTCATAATAATTATTCTAGTTTGTCTCTGCTGAAACTACATGGTATTAAGCTGGAGCCACGATGATTGGCGCAATCGTCGCCGTAAGACAGTGGTTAATAATCTTTTTTATACCGCAGTATTAGTCTGGGCAGCCGCACAAACTTCCACCCTCAATTTTTCGGAAACAGCTGCTCACGGCATTTTTGAAAAAATTGTAGCACCCTTACAACTTCAGTACAAGGATTCCTCCTCGTAATTGAAGCTTTAATTATTAGGTGCGGTCAAACAGTGGCAGCCGCACGAAATAAAATCAATGTGCGGTATGGTGCCCGCGGGTATAGGGTTGGAGAACTCGATGGTATAAGTTCATGATGTGTACTACAAGCTGTCGATGTCGTGCTGAACACAAAGAAGTTTAAGCGAATATTCAATGTTGTGCCGGTGGCATTTTTTACAATACAAACCCAAAGTTAAGAAATACCAGATGGTTTTTTCTTTGATGTTAGCATTTAGCAAGGACAACGGAATAGTTTCCGGTAATTTTTTGCCATGCAGATTTTACTATTGGCTCGTCAAAGGTAGCAGAAAAAAATAATTAAAAATCAATTACTTCCCCGAGGAAAAACATTTAAATTTTAATTTTGAAATCACGTAACAGTAGAGCCGTTAGCGATTAAATGAGTTTAATTGGATATAATGATGGGTTAAATCTATACTCGCAAACGAACCAAACATTTAATTCTTAAAAATTGGGTTAACCCGCAAAAAGTTTGACACACAATTAAAGTTTAATTCTTTTGAAATTTTTCTCTAAAAAAGTAAGGCTGATTCTCTGATTTCATTTGCTACGTTGAAGTGGTTGGTTGGATACTCGTTTGTTACGGATTTCTGAGCATCAGCTTCTTATTGAAATTAACCAAACCGTGTAATTAAACACGTGTAAAAGTGATCATATTTTATGAAATTGTAGAAATTACGAACTACGGTTGTGGCAAATTGTTCAGTAACTGCATTAAAAATAATTAATTGCACTTTCATTATCAGAAAAAGATTAGATTTTCATTACGCCTCGAGTTTTCTTTCAACCATTCTAATTGCTTGTAATAAATATAAAGAGAACAACTCATCATTTCCTTACAAATATTTGAAAACTATCTACACTAAATAGAACGCAGGAAAAAAGTTTTGCCTGTGGTATTTCATGATTTGCCAATTAATAAAATTACCATCACCATGACCAAATTTGTTTTTTTTTCTTTCCCGATTTGTATATTATTTGTTTTTAATTCCCTAGGCCGGAAAAGTTGAGTTTCAAGGTAGCAATCTTTCTAAGTGTAAACATTTAAATTTTTAGCTCATTTTCAGATTACACGACCATAATCAGAAATCTCAACAAAGCACATGAACAATAAAACAAAGTGAATGTACTCGGTTAATTTATTTTAAAGACGCATTCCATATATGAGAATAGATGGGCAATAAATAAATTAAATGCGGCATTGGATTTATTTTCAAATATGGATTTTATGTGAGGTTTATTTTGCAATTCGTTACGATTTCAATCAAGAAATACAATCATGCTTGCAATTCACAGGCTACTTGTTCTTCTATAAATGGAACACTTGGTGGTCAACACTTCTAGTACCTACTTGACTTTCATTATGGTGTCAGATTCAATTATATTCAAATTTCGAGTATCACGTACACCGTAGAATGTACAGTTCATCTCGGCCCAAAATGTGATTTCTGTTCACATTTCCTGATTGAAAGCTAGAACCCATTTCAAATTTCTCCTTAATTTAAAAAAATACAAATTTAGTTGATCGTCAAAAAATTGTAACTACCCAAAAAAGAAAATGGTTGTCCAACCCTTGAGAGGTAGCTCTCTTAACAACATAATTTTAATTTTTATTTTTCATTGGCCATAAGATCCGAAACTGCACATTTTTGTGGTTTAATGTCCAAGTTCTTTTTTAAAAAGAGGGAAATTGTCTACAAACTATGTTATAAATATAATCCCTTATTGCTTAAAATCAAAGACTTTTAAGTTATAGATAAATTTAAAATATACGTAAATATGTTAAAAAAGTCCTATTTTTATTTTTTTGTTACATTGTCTCTTTAAATTAAAAGTTTTATAAAAAAAATCAAATTTTCCTTTCTAGGCTACCTCTTCTGGGGTTTTCCAGACATTCACTAATTAATAATTTTCCTAATCTCGAAAGCTTGTACAGTAGCGGTCATAAAAATGTACAAACTGCAAGATTTACAACATAAAAACTTAAACTGTTGGGAATTATAATAACTTTCAAATGATTAAGCATCTTCGAGCTAAAATAGTAGAGTACTATATAACTCACCTTTAAGTATAAAAACTTTCAAGTGAATGCACCAAAAAATAATAAAAACAGCGAGTAAATAAAGAAAGCAACGATTTTTTATGATATAATCGATAGATAAGTGATTTAGGTAGTTTAACTCGATATGAATCACATCAAATTTTTTAGGTTTTACAAAATTTTCAAAATTGGAGCCAAAAAAAGTAATGAACCACACCGTAAAACAACGACCGCGAAATTAATATTTTTTACTTTCGTTTTCCTCGTAAATATGCTCTTTTGTATTACATAATTAAATTAAAATTAGTGTAAAAATTATAAATATCTGTAATTTTTCAAAATTTAAGTGTAGTTTATGACCGCTCCTGTAGAATCGAAAAACAAAAGTTAAAAAATTATATTTCTACTAAACGAAATATAATATGGTATCGATATTGCTAAGTAAAAATATACCGTATAATATGAAATTAAAAAGCAATTTAGATAAGTTAAATACATACATATACATACATTTTAAAAAAATTTCACAGTTAAATATAAATTAATGTTCTAATTTAAAACAAAATTTATAAAACATTTCGCTGATAAATTAATTTTGTTGACTTTCGGTTAAAAATCTAAATTTCCCTGAGTTTCCAAAACTGAATTTGTAAAACTTTTAATTACTTTGTTTACTTTGTGGATTTCAGCGGCGGCTCTTAGTTCGCTGTAATAGGGAACCATGTTAATTCTAGAGACATTTTGACGTCGAATTAACGTTTATATTATGTTGTGATTGTTGAGTCTGTATTTCCAGTTTTCGTAGGTATATTTCAAATCGGGTTTCAATAAATATATTGGTTTGGGGATTCCCCAAACCTCCGGTACGCATTGCCGCGATCTATAAATGCATTTTGTTACAAAAAAATTAAAGGTTCTTATATAATAATATAAATCCAAGACCTCTTTGTACAAGCAGCCGCCACTGGAGGATTTTAAGAAGAGTGAGAGCCTTGAAATATAATAATAACCAGTGGTGTGGCTTCCCCGAAAGCTATAGATCTTTTTAATTTTTTTAAATTCTTGACTACCTTTTTAATTTACTGCTAAATAATTATTTATAGAACTTGTACGAATTTTTCCGAAATTAAAGAAAAAATTAAACTTTAAACATAAACTGTTATAAAAAGCATCAAAATCGTCAATTAAATTAAATTAAAATATTCTAAATTGAAAAAAAAACAAGAATTTCAAATGTATAATGCAAAACAATGTGTTATTTGAAAATTTTAATTATGTATATCCATATTTAAAGTTAATTTAATGTATAAATTGTACAAAAACCACAAATTTAATGTAAAACTTTTAATTTTTATATATTTATGGTGAGAAGCATTGGGAAACATTAGCAAATTAATTAAAAAGAAAAAGTATGAAAAAAAAAATTCTTTAAAACACGGTATAAATCCATTTTGAATTGTGGATTCAAAATAATCTAAATCTTTTGTGTATCTATCAATCCGAAAATTCCTTTTCGATTTTATGCTTATTTTCTTTTTATATTCAGTTTAAATTTAGAAACTTAAAATCTTGTTAATCCAATATGTGCGTCACGATCAATTTTTCAGAACCAAAAGAGCTACAAATGATTCCCAACAATTTTGATATAGAATTCTAAATAAAGGTATCTTTCTTTCGATCAAGAAGCTTTTAATTGCAATAAAATTTATCTCACAAAAAATACATTCAATACATTTTTGTCAAGGAATAATATATTGTTTATAACTTGTGTTTATATTACACGTACATCTAGTACATCAAATTTAGTGGCTTTAAAATCGTTGATTGTGCATAGCTATGTCACAGGTGTAATATACGATATTATTTTCCAATGACAGGAACATTAAGAGTTGCAATAATATGTTCACTCAAATACCTATTGAAAATTAAATTTTTATCTGCTGTTTTATTTATTTTCACCATGACAACTACTATTAAAATTGTTTTTTAAACCAATAAAATGATGGTAATTTTTAGAGAATTACACCATAAGTTGCCGTGGTTATCATTGTTAACTAACCTTGGTTACGGTTAATCAAGGTTGGTGTAACTAAAATGTACGAGTGCTTAGCAACGAATTAAGCAACATACATTAATTATGATTAGCTAATAACTAATAGAGCTAAAATAGAACGGCGAACTTACCCAACCCGCCCCCTAGTTGCTACTCTTTACTTTTTTACACTATAAATTAATTTTGTATTTTTTTTAACAAGTTAAGAATTAATTAAAAAAACACTGTTATGTTAACAAACTAAAAAAATCCCCAGGATAAATAATTATATTTTCAGAGATCTTCCAAATGTAACAAAAGTCACGTTTGGGTTAATTTTAACGAAGTGAAAGTGTAAACAGTTTTTCTACTTGAAATTTTTAAAAATACAAACCAATTTGATTTTGTTATTTTGGTGATAGTCTTTTAGTCCTTATAGAATGTAAAGCCAAATATTGGTTGAAAAATTGGACCCAAACCATACAAAGTCGTTAATAAGAGAAGGTTCTAAGAATTTACACCCTAGCCGTAAAATGAGAATAGAGGGTTGTTTACCGAAAGCCACCCTCGTGCACATCTGGAAATAATAAAACCTTCAACTGATACATTCAACCGGCTTTCAGCTCGAGAAGAAACGTGACGATTTTGTAATGTGAGATTATTATGGTTAATGATATCAATTTTCAAATTTTAAATAATAGTGGTTTAGCTTTTCTAAATTGATTGAATTTTGTGCAGGTGCTAAGTCAAAAAGCTTTTTTCAACAATTTTTTTAGCTATACAAAATACAAAGTGTTTTCGTTACACAGTAAAACAAGAAGTGATAATCGAACAATGATTTATGATAAACACCGCATAATAAAATTTCTTATAGAACTATTAAATTCGTTTACATGCAATATAAGCACATAAATTACAATAATTAAAACGCATCGAACTTAGATTTTCACACACAGTCCGGTTTAACTCCGGATATTATCGGGGCATTCTCATTTGCAACTAAAAACTTATCGTTTTTCAAAAATTTTAATTCACTATGTATTAGTAGTAACTTCCTAACTATTTCACATTATTATGCCTGTGAGAATCGCAATATTTTTAAATTATTTAATAAACCGGTTAGTCATTTTCATTTTCTCAGATCTAATGATAATGTAAATTGTCTGATCGGAAATTCAACGTTAAAATGCTTTTATGGGTAAACAATATCGATTTTATATTCTCCATTAAAAGACAATGGTCTTGACTTTTTCTTTTACTGTATGTGGAATATTATAAAAACTGAATTCTCTTATTAAGGTTAGTAACAAGGCAGGCTAACAATGTAAGTTGTAAACTGTTTATTTTAATGCGGCTTATTAAAATAACTACGTATCTATTTTACATGTGGGGTAAAATTGTAAATGAACAATGTAATGCAAGTAATTGTATTAGAAAAAAATAGCAAATGCAACCCCAAAAACAAACAATAAATATACTATACTTTTTTTTTGCCGTTAAGTAATAAGTTTATTTCTGATCGTCTCCCCTTGAAAGGTAATGGCAAACCACCGAGGTGTAACCTATCTGGGTTAAAATATCAAAAATAAGAAGAAAATAAATTCATAGTTATTTCTGTTCACTGTGAAATAATCGACTTTTCTTTCTTAAAAAATTGTTTCAGCATTTAAACCAAACGGCTGCTTATTTTACTATTGAGGGTGACAATCATCAACATAAACAAAGTGATAGTTTCACGTACACTCCGAAGTACAGAGATAGTCAGACGATCGCGCGAATTACAATTTAATCAAAAATATTTGCGGTTTTTGCCCTCAACTGTGATTTGTGCAAAAATTCTGCACTCTCGGGATAAAAAATCCTTTTATAGATCCTTGATATGTAATATACTATTTCGTAGTCACCTCGGTTCAGCCTAAAGGCAATCTCTTTTTTTATTTAAACATTATTATCGGTTATTCAATATAGCGATGGTGAGAATAGATTTTAACTATTTTCCTGAAATAATATTTTATCTAGCTCTATAAATTATTGCCAACATATAGTAGATGGTAATTAGAAAATAAAATTTTTGCCTCATTCGAGGCAAAAAAGTTCTATTATATTTTCCAAGCGATCATTACAAACGCTGACAGCGATGCTGTTTATTCATGTGTAAAATTTAAAATGAAAATATTTACAAAACAAGTAAATAATTATTACTTGACCCTATTTAATCAAGTTCTATCACATAATAAGATAATTATTTTTTTAAGGTTGATTAAAAAATCTTTTTCAATTAATTTGAAAAGTTCTCAAGAATTTTATTGCGTACCATAAAATTACAATAAATGATCCATTTAAAATGCAAATAAAATTAACTTCGTCAACTAGAATTTTGGTTAAACGATAAAAAATGTAAATTCCAATTTCCCACACTTATTATTTATAATCCAAATTTTCGGTCAATTAAATACAAATTATTAAAAAAAGTGCTATATGGTTTACTCAGATTGTTCATAAATTATCAGAAAAACTACGATGTTTGACGTTTTCCCTTATAAGTAAAAGACTACCGGTAGTCGTGTTCTATCTTTGTGGTTGGTTAGTAAACACTTGCAGGTAAGGCACGTAGGTTTCTTATTATCACGCTAATGGAACTACATAAGGAATTGCTGAACCACACTAGAAATGGAAGTACGACAATAAAGTACGATTCATTTTTAATTCAAAATCACCGCTAATGCTGAGAAAATTCTCCACAAAACGGTTACACCAGTAGAAGAATAAAAAAACACGATGAGGTGTTCTCAGAAAAATTACATCATTCGACTAATTAACAGATCAATCGCTGCAATTTAATCCATAATACTGATTTTGAAAAACCCAATCAAAAATAATGAAAACTCCGGTTAAAAAATTTATGCGCATTTTAAATTTAATTTGTTTACTGAGCGATAGCAATTTAATACTGCTTAATTTCAATAATTTTCATGTAGAACGCACAATTTAAACTCATTATAAATTAATTACGAATTAATATTATATTATGACGCCGTAATATATATAATTGCCGATTTATTTTAACAATTACGCTGATTTATTTATTATTTATTACCTTCCGATAAGATGTTATGTGTATTATTTGATAAAGCTCACATGTGACTAATTGAGTGAATTAATTTCCATTTAACCATCTCCGTTCAAATTAATTTATTTTCAAACATGGGAAAAGTATCGATAAAAAATTATTAAATTAGCTTTATTTACAAAATAATATTGTTCCACCTACAAAAGTACCATGTCGTAAAATCGTGCCTACTCATAAAATTAGACAAAGTTCAATATTTTCTTAAAGGGTTAGGTTTACGACAAAAATGGATTGGTATGACAAAATGTTCAAGTGCTCATCATTTAAAATCAATATTTGATTTGTATTTAACACAGGATGAGCCTCCCACATGGTTATTATAAAAATACAGGCGTAAACTCTTGGTAATCATCGCATATTAGCAAATAAGAAAGAACGCGCCCAAAAGTAATTTATGAAGATTGAAGAATATGTAAATTAAGTAGGTATCTAATTTATCAAGTATTTGTCATTCTCATTTTTAAATAAACAAAATTTGCAATAAGTGTAAATTCCATTCGAGATTCGATACAATAGAAATATTAATAATTTATGAAGTGTTAACCTCATCAATGAAGACCAATCAACCAATCAAAAGCCTGATCCTTGAATCATAACTTTGTTGACGTTCTCAATTCAACTTAGGAGAACCCCGCAGCATGGGGGGTCAATCTTCAGTCTCTTCACCAAATTTAAGATATTCTTCATCTGGAAGTGAACATAATAAAAAGAAAATTAGTAACATCCACTGCAAAATTGTTATAATAGCTCTAATGTAACTCACCAAATTTTTCCTTAATAACTCGAAAACGGTGCAAGTTATCAAAAACTTGCAAAGCTAGAATTGTTCGTTGTTTTATGCCAAATAATTTTGGCCTCTTCAAGATTTCTTATATCTTTCATAAAATATTCATCTTCACATAATCAAATTTTTAATAGAGCTGAAGTTTAGATTGAAAAAATATTCAAGTTTAAAACAATCAAATTTGAATAGTAAAAGTAAGAGAGAAATGCATGAAATTTAAAATCATTAAATAGAATTTGAGATTAACAATAATTAAGTGGAAAATTAATTTCGTAATTCATTTCTAAGTAAAACACCGAGAAAATATTTTACTGTTATAACGTTGTTAAACAAGGTGCGGCAAAAGTTTACTTTTGTAAAACGATTCGGATGGTGTAAATTGTACCGTGCGTAAACTTTTTTGTTATATAAAAATCGCTTGTACAGCAAATTTTGTAACCAATTTCATTCCCTTCTTTTTTGTTTATATACATTTTTCTATCTCCTCGCATTGAATTCGAGATACAGTGACTTAAAAAAAAATTTTAATAAAGCTAACATTATTTACTCATTTCAATAGGGATTCAATTTTTATAGGGATTTTTTAAGTCGCTGTATCTCAGAAACGGTGCAACAAAATAGAAAAATGTATATAAACAAAAATATAAATATTTTTGAGTTCACCAGAAAACTGAACTAGGAAATTTCGCCGATTTAATAGTAGTATTTTACATGAGTTGAGAAAAATGCATATTACTGAATGAGTAGACAAATTTACGTATATGAGTTTAGTAACTGATTTTCACCCGCGATATAACACTTTAGAATTTAAGGGTGTGACGTGTTATTACTATTTCGGTGGCGGTTTTAAGGAACAGGCAAGATAGGCCCGGCCTACCCAAAATTTAATGTACATAATTAACATTTTCTTTATGTATAATATAATTAATATTTTAATATAGCGGTCAATAAATTTTTGTTATTTTTCATTATTTACACTTAAAATTACAATTACAGCTGCAAAAATGAGCGGGTTTTATATTTTTATTTGCTTCAAAGTATTATAGCGTAGGCACCGGCCTAGCTTGGTCCATATAGCGCAATGTAACAGTAGGATCATGACGCCAGATACAGCAATACTATAGCTTCAATAGCGTGCGCTTAGGCCCGGGCCTACCAGATACTTGCAGTTATATGATACCACGCGATAAACAGTTTTTCTTATCGGACATATGGAATCGGCATTTTAAAGCTTTTTAGATGACAAAAATGAAAATTTATCTCAAAATAATCGATATTTAGCACTTTGTAGTTTACTTTTATTATTGCAAAATTAGTTTAAGGAGTAGGTTGCTATTGCTAAAAAAAATTGCTATTGCTACAATGTCCCAAGATCGTCTAACTTCACTTGAACTGTTATCAATACAAAAAGACATAAGAAATTATAAATAATTCAAGAAAATATTCACATCTTCCGCAGTTTTTATCTGTTCGTAAAATATTGCTGGCCTACCCAAAATTTTTTTCTACGAGCCGCCACTTACGGCCAAATGAGACATCTGATAGAGAGAGATAAGGCCTTTTTGGCCAACTATGGACGACAGCGGATGTGAGAATTTGAATACCCGTTGAGTTTTGATATTGATACGAGATTGTTTTTAAATTGTGATTAATATTTTATTTTGATTTGATTTAAATAAAGTGGATTTTATACGAATACATTATTGCCTGATTTTAATAAGTATTTTTTTTTATAATTTTGATAATTTTTATATTGAGTGGCTACTGAGCGGTAGATTGGATTTGGTTGATAAATTGAAAGAAGATCAATTGAAATTAAAAAATTGAATCTGAATTATTTAAAATTTGCATTCGTAGGAACGAATGGTGCTATTGATAAGCGGGCGATTTGGATAAAGTCGGAATCAAAACCACGATCCCTTCAAAGAATACTACTTTTGCATTGGAATTACATTTATTTTTGGAAACATTTTTTTGGATTACTATTTAAATTTTTAAAACAAGAAGAAATTTTTTTATTTCATTATTTTTTTTGAAAACGTAAGAACTCTCGACCCTTGAAAATTCACAACTGCTCCCGCACACCAGGGTTGCCCGAGTAAAAACAAGTGTGTGGTAAATTTTCTACTAAAATACCATTACAATATTATAAAGACAAAGACAAATGCAAATGATAATTTGTACACGAAAACATGAATAATTTGATTATTCTGCAGAATAAAATGCAAGGAAAAAAACAGGTAAATAAATAAATAATAAAAAATTTCAGAAATCTTTAGAAATTCTAAACCAATTGATCCTATTTTCAACAAAATATTTACTTATGATTGCGTAAATATTTATTATCAATCGATAACCTACTCTGTACAGTTAATAAACAGTTGGGAAGGTACATAATGCGCATCGCAAAAATAATGGATCTCCTTCGTTCATTAAAAACAAATCCATGGGGGTTTGTCCAGAAAGTTGTAAAAGTTTGTTTTCCTTTAATAAAAATATTCTTTGAATTAAAATTTTTAAATGTATACCTCCCCTCGTTCACCCAATCTAAAGAATTGAAAACAAAAGTCTATAACAATTTACAAAAATTAACTGGGTTAAAATAAGTGGGCTACAAGGATTACAATGTATTTCTGTGACAACTAAAATAGTCAATGACATGTCAAAATAGAACAAAAACGCTAGATGTGCTAATTAATAAAAATTACTCTCGGCCCAGGCTTATTAGGTCAAAAGGTAAAAAAGTGGCAAGAATAATTATTGTTGCTTTTTGGATATTGGAATACATTATGGATCGCATGATTTTTAAATTATAATTTCCATAATTTTTAGCCCCTTACACACATTTATTTTTTAATTTCGACTTAAACCAGTTTCACAACCGAATTGAAACGGAATGAGAACAAAACGGTAACCAAGACGGTAGTAGCTTAAAAAGAAAACAAATGATAAAAAAACTATATGGAAATGATTGCAAGAAACCGATAAAATTATTTTATTATATACACTTTTTTTAAGCTTGACGTTTTGTAAATTGGTTCGACTTACATAAGGTATAAAAATAGAAACAATTCTTAAATTCACAGTGTGTGGCTGCTCATCGGAAAGCCACACCCAGGAACTCCAGAAAAAGAAATTTTTATTTTGTAAATCAATCAGTCAACACATAAAGCACTTCCGTTTGAGTTACCATAACGACGTGTAAAATGGTTTCTCATTTGTATAAATTTTGAACTTCATAACGTATAATCTGCTGGGCTTATCCCAGTCAAGTTCAACAAATCCAATTTCGTGTGCATTAAATTGAAAGATAAACATAAACAAAAGTTAAGAAACAAAAAAATTTCTCGTTGGTAACCTTTAAACCCAACTCTTGTTTCTTCTATCTTTTGATTTATTAAATAAATTTGGTAGTATGCAGATGAGGTTTTCGTGTTAGTTAAACTTAACCGATTGTTAGATAAATCCAGTAGATTGTATGTATCAAATTTAAAACTCGTACTAGCGAGAAGTCATTTAACTTTTAGTGACGATAATTTAAGCAATTCAAAATAATTCGACCAATTGAATTTTAGTACATAATCTCGCCTGATTTTAGTGGAGATGGGTAGCTATTAATAAAATATTAGGAGTAGATACGAAGTCATTTTCGAGAAATTGAGAGTGAAAATTTTTGGGGCTGATAATATCTCCAAGTTTTACAGAAAAAATATAGCAACCGATAGTCGACCGGTGACTGTTTTAGACTTCTGAATGTTCATTCCATTTGTCCCAAGCTGAAGAGTCGCGCTGGTTTTTTATTCCCACGAAAAGGCCGTAACGGCAAGTTTATCTTCAATAGCTTAGACGTGAAAGGCATTAAAAGTCGCGGTAACAATTAAAATGTCAAAATGTGTGACTTTGAATGTCTCCCGCGCGTAAACTTTTAAAATTAAAAATATAATATGTTTTGCTAAACTTTATTATATTGCCTATATAATATAATTTTTACTGAAAACGTCAAAAACTTGATTTGATGCGGTCATATTTCAAGTTTCTTTTTTTTATGACAGCAATTATTGTGCTTTACTGTGGAATACACAATAAACATCGTGTTACAAACCGGGGGGTCTGGGGGGTATGGAATACCCCCCAGCTTATAATTAGGTGAATTTATCTAGACATCCAGAATATAATCAGAAATCACTAATCAGCTGAATATTATATTGTTCTACTGTATACTTCTATAGCCTAATGCTAAGATTGAGCATGAGGGCCTACATTTTTCAATTTCGAACAACTGTTGCTAAAGAAGAGTTTCAGCATTTATTTGGTTCAGGCTGATGTTTATCTCAGAAAAGAAAATATGAGTAGTATCAAAAACTTCCATTCTTAATTTTTCGAAAACGACTGTAATTGTATAATTTTATATCAATAAATATAATTCAGATTGCTTTTTGATTTTAATTGGTATTAAAAAGCGATGTAAATCTACACTTCTAAAATTTTGGGTTTTCCAAATATTTGAATATAGAGAAAAATATTTCTTAGAATTTAAAGGTTAAAATGAATAATACCATCACGTAGGTATTTTTTAATTATATTGCACAATCAAGAATTTAAAGTTATTTTTTAATTCTTTAGAATTTTTACAATTAATTTCATTTTAGGTGGCATTCAAATCTCAATAAAAAAAATTTAAGACCGATAATGCAAGGGTGAAATTTTCTTCAATAAAAATTAAATTTCATAATCTTTTGAACGTATTTTTCTGTTTTGTTCCTTATTTTCGGTTTTACTGTGAAACGAATCGATTTTTCAAAAAAGTTTACCAAACTAAAGTTAGTAGCGCATTAAATTTTATGTTCGAATAAAAATATGAGTGTATAACGCAAAACTTATTAGCGGAAAAAATATTTTGTAGGAGGCTTCTGTACATCATACCACAGTTTTCAATTCACCTGACAAAAACAAAAAGGTTTCTTCCTGAAGTCATTGAAGAATGAAACTAAAAAATTAAAAGCGTCAATTTGATTATGTGTGAAGCGTATAACATTTCTGATCGGTAGATTCTGAGAGTGTTTATAAAAAAATTGATCTAGCAAGTAAAAAAGCGTTACTCTTCGATTAAGGTGAACTTGCTACGTTTGATGGACCGATGAGTTGAAATTCAACATTAATTACGTATTAATTAATATTTAAAACTAGTGAAAGAAGTTTTTATGGTAAGCAAAAATGGCAAATATTCAAGTGAATTTGATTCGTTTGTTGTATTTACGTTCAATTTCATTCGAGTGATTTATAATGAAAATCATAATGGATCTAAATTGAAACGAAATGAAAGCAACATTATGGACTTCTTAAACTTTTCCACCTATAGAAATTAATAACAAAGAAAAATAAGATTCCAAGATTGAAAGACGGTTCAAGGTTTTCGACCTGTCCAGCACTAAAAACGAAGCTTGAAAAGCTTGGAAGTCCTATTCTTGCAAGGTATAATGCATTCTCGGTCTTCTAGTGACACACACAGGTGTTCTCTCTATCCAACCCTCAAAGCTTTGTAATTCGATGCATAAGGCTATCGAGATTTTAACGTTCTACAAACGTTAGGGATGGATATTATACGAAATACTAAAAGGCAGGTGTTTGGTGACCGCCTTTGTTAACACGAAAAAAGGAACGGAACTGCACGTTTACAAATTTATTAAAATAACATGGTGTTATTTTTTTTTCTTGTACAGAAAATATAATATCTTAAATTATTCGTCATTTGTTAGATTTTTGAATTCGTTTGAATAAACAACAATGGGTGCTTATTATATTTTTTCTGTAAAGATAGTAAACATGAACGATAATAATTGTTGGAAGCACGTAAACTTAATTATGATGGACGTTAAATATCGTGAATGAAAGTACTTACTTTTTTAGCAGAACATTTAATTTAAGAAAAAGTAAAAAAAGACGCGAATGCATTACATACTTTAAAATTACATGGACTCCTACCAAAAATTAAAACGCCCGTTAAATTATACAACGGTTCTCAAATTATAGATTCGAACTTTGGTATAAGTCAGAATTACCAAATTTACTAAACGAATAAATTGTTTTTTGTGCCTCCCTATGTAAGACAAACAATGTTTGAAATAACCGGATATAATGTAAAATTGAACGGATCAAAATTTACGAAGATCAAAGAGAAAAGTTTATTTACCTACGAGGAGTAAAATGTGATTTTTTACTATGTTCGATCAATGAACGTATATATTGATTGCATCAGAGAACTTCCTGTTGATAAAAATAGTAAACCAAGTTGTCATTTACCCGAGAGAATAATAAAATAAGTCGATAAAAATTACAATTCATTGATAATGTTGTATAACATTACAAGAATTAGAACGCGCTCGATCGATAACTCAATTATTGAACAATAATACGGTTCATTCCTAACGAGATAAAATCAGATATTAATATATATTATTTGCTTCAGAACAAAAGAACTTGCAATTAGCTGTATCAAATTCTTTTAATCTATTAGAACATCATCAGACATCAATCTAAAAAATCAAGTCGACTGAATTAATACAAAAAATAATTTAGAGTTTCAATAAAAATTTAATGCATCCATAATTTAATTAAACTAAATCGGCATGAATTTGAAAGTGCAATTTTATTGAGAAACAAAAATTATATGCAAATGTATACTACGTACATTACTGCAGAAACACGTGTGCATAATATTGATTCATTACGTTTAATGATAATTTTATCTGTTTCTAATTATACCATACTCAGTGAATGCGACGAATTTTCAAAAGATTTTTACTGTTTAGATTATGAAAAGCCTTAAATTGAAAGTTAAGTACTCATTCATGTGCATAATTTATTGTTATTCGGATCAGTTTTGCACCCGACTACGTTTCGAGCAAATAAACTTTTACTTCACAGTTCAAAATACTTTTCAACAAAGGATTTCTTTAATAAGGATAATTTTGGATCACTTTTATTCACATATCTCATGAGTATATCATCGAAAATCGACTAAAAGTAATTAAAATCCACTACAAAAATGGTGTATATGTGAAAATTATATATCATACAATTTTGGCCATTTTCGGTCGTTATAATCGTCATACAACAATACGTGTTCGTCCGGGTCGTTCAGCTAACAATATTGCTATTGTAAGAAAGATCCAAAGTTTTCAATTCCACGACGTTGTCAGTAATTAGACCTATCCACGACTACCACATGACGAATTTTACGTAAAGATTTTGGTCTAAAACCTTAAAGGTTCAGTTCGTGCAAGAATTAAAGCCAGTCGACCATGTTGTTCATCAACAAAGCGCTAATTTTATCATCGAATAATATTACGTTTTTCTTCGGAAAAAATCATCTTATCAGATGAAGTTCATTTTCATTTAAATGGATATTTGGGGTTCAGAAATTTCAAGAGTGATTGTTGAGAAGTCTTTACATTCCGCTCGTGTAGTAACACGAGTAGAACACGAACAAACAGTAGTTTGGTGAGATTTTTGGTCTGGAGGAGTGATGGACTGTATTTTATTAAAAATGAGATAGGAAATGCTGTTACTGTCTTTGGTTACAGGACCATGTTCATATTTTTTTTAGGCCTATTATTGATGATATGGATGTGAGTGATATGTGGATTCAGCAGAACTGCGCCACTAAAATAATTAATTTATTGCGAATGTAATTTCCTGATGGAATAATTTTGCTCCATTGGCTGCTTAGATCGTGTGATCTAACATCAGTGGACTATTTCCTGTGAAACTATGTGAAAGATCAAGTCTATGCAGATAATTCACAATCCATTGAAGCCTTGAAAATCAACATCCGACGCATAACTGGTGATAAAAAGCCGTAATTATGCAAAAATGTAATGGAAAATTTTGACAAAGAGATAGACATCTGTATGTGTGGTCTGAGCAGACATTTGTCCGATATTATTTTTCATTCATAAACGGTAGACTTTGTCATTATAATTATATCAATGAAATACAAAACTTTCATTCACAATATAGGTTTAATTTTTTTAAATTTAAAAATAAAGTCCTGTACGATGCATGCTTTTTCTCCCATTTTGAATAAAAGTATCCATCTTACCATCAGAAATGTAAAAAATTTATTTCTAATTACAACAAAAAGTTAGCACAATTACTTATGATTGTGACTTGGTTCAGTATTGACCTGAAATGAACAGGTAGACAATTTTAATTTTTCTCTCGATTTCGAGAGTAAATACAAAATTTTTCTAAAAATGCCAAAAATTATGAAAGAACGAAATTAACAAACGGTATTTGTAAAAAAAATCGGATCACCTGTAAGATTACAGGCTTCCCAACTATGTCGACTAATATAGATATTTCGTGCAAATTGACAATTACTTTTTCATTGAGATACCTCCGATTCCTACTGAGTTTTCACCGACATCCCGTGTAAATTAAAAAACATTTTAGTCAATATCTTGGCTCCTTTTGATCTAATAAAACTTGCTCCCATTCAAAAATCCCACGGAGATTGTATTTTTATTGGATACTTTTGTTTGATTTTCACTGTCACTTTTTTGTTCTGTTAATTTTCTCCTTTTCCCATTTTTTACAGCAAACTATAAACTGTCCACTGATTTAAGATGATTTTTTAATGCAGTGTTAGAATTCGACTTAATAGAGCGAGGGACAAAATATGCGTAATAAAGGTTTACCAGAATGAAATAAGTCTAATGAATGTCGGAGATTTAGACCAAAATAATACGAAAATAACTAATCAAAAATTTGTAATTAAAATATAAATATTATACATAATAATTACACATTACTATATAATCGCACTATAAAATAGTATGACAAAAACGCATAATATTGCAATTGCAGAGATAGTGATTTATTGCAATTGCAAGCATAAAATAATTGTCGCCACCCTGACGTCGCGGTACGTTAATGCCTACAATAAGGCTAACTGACAAACAAAATGATCGTTAAACTTTTTATTCATTGCAATAATATTAAGTTTGTCTGTTATTCTGGAATTTAAAATACAGACACATCTCTTTTTTTTCTATTAGTTTGGAGTGATAATAAAGCAGCTTTTAAATTTTCAATTTTAATTATTACGTCTAGCTCTGAAAAACAACACCTGCATTATTTGTTTTTCACAATTAGTTTGTAAGCTCTATGAACTGTGTAAGGGATGGTCATAGTTTCGATTGTTTTCTTAATACAGTAAAAGTCGAGTATAACGACAGAGAAGATATTGTTATTTGTGGACGTTACAATTTGGCGCCCGCGTAGGGACGGAAACCAGAAAGAGACTAACTAAAATAACTTCAAGAATTCGGTCCAACTCCTGGCCGAGCTTCTGGAGTTAGTGGTAAGACAACTCAGTAAGGGTAAGATTAACTCAAGCCTGTTGTTATTTTGTAAGAAAATCTATCCGATTAATCAGATTTATATTAATTTGCATTTGATTAGGGTTGTCAGTTGTCATCTTCAGTTTAACAGATCTTTTCCCATATAGAAAGGTCACATTAGTCTTCGATTAATATTAAAAGTTACATAGTTAAGATTACTTCATTGCGATAGTATGAAGTAAACCTGTGTTATTCAATCAGGAGTACTCAAAGCAATTTACAGTGGTGCACAATACTATTAGTACAATCGTTTATTTATTCGTAAATACAATGCAATTAGCCAACTTGTTATCTTCAGTAAGAAATATCGATGTGAACAGCTGTGTGCATTGAAAATGTGTTTTGACTAAAACCGAGAAAATGAACAGGTTACCACTAATAAGGTAAGCAATCTATAATTACAATAATAAATTAAAAAGGTATAAAATCCAAAGCGCTGTTTTTTTTATAAAATAAAAATTTATAGCCGTTTAAACTGGAGCCTTAACAATGCTACGATAAAACTAAACTGAATGTGTAGGTGTATGAATAATAGAGAAACAATGAGAACTTTTTATTTAAAATAAAAATAATTAAACCGTGTACCTATAATGAATGACATTTATATACCGTTTAAATTGCAATTAAAGTTATGGTACTAGAATTTATCGGTTTTCATTTAAAAAAATATCTTTTTATAGTCAAACAAATACTTTCTTTGTTTTTTGTTCGGTTTCATAATCAATTCATTAGCAAACTGATAAGTTATATTCACTAAAAATTTACATAATTATTAATATTATAATAATATAGTAATAAATAAAATAACTCAGAAATGAATTTTTTGATTTAAACAAGATTCAAACCGAAACAGGGGCAAATTATTTGTTACCTCTGAATTCATATTCAGAAAAGTTCTAAATCTAAAAAAAATTTAATCAAAATAAATTCGAAATTTTCAGTTTTCGAATTTTTTTTTCTGTCTATCTGGCGCAAAAAGTCGTCTACATATAAGTAAAGCTGACTTATATGTAAGTCTATTCATAAAATTACTTTGTAGCTATGATGGGGCCTCAATTGTAAGATTTTAAACTTTATCGCTATTAACCCCTTTTTGCCATTTATTAAATATTTGTGCATAGCTCAGTGCATCTCTGGCACAATGTTAACATTATTTAAAGTGTAGATAACAAATTTTTTAAAACAAGAAAATCAGCTGTTTTATGTAAAAGCCAGCTATTATACGTACTTAGAAGAGTTGTCACCCCAGTCACAGCCAAACTCACCATTGCATAAATATTTTAAGTGAAATGATTGCAGTGCCACTAGCCACGCCCACCAAAGTACGCAAAGCTTGATCGAACTATACATTAGACCTTTAAAATTTAGATGAAATTAAATAATAATGAATAAAAATTCATTGATATGTAAAACACAACGAAATGTAATTTTGCTATGTAAATACACAACAATCTGCTAAGAACAAGATAATAAAGTAACGTATTTTATTAAAAAAAAAAAAAAAAATGTTGGTACAATGAGATTATAAGCATTGTTATGTCGAGATTGTGGTTAAATTTAAAACTAGTTTTACTTGGTCTTCCTTATCTAGTCATACAGCAAAGAAGATCTGGAAAAGCTCAAAATGTTTGCAGCATTCCCTTACCTTGTTTTGCCATTTTCTAGTTTGTTATAAAATATGCCTAGCATAAATACATTAAAAAAACGTTAATACGATGTTGGTTCAAGGCAAAAATTTGCTTGGTTCAAATTTAGAAAGAGGACGAGCAATTAGAAAAATTTATTCATCAAATTAAAAAAGAAGACAGGAGACGGATACTTTATGACTTTCTTCCATTAAAAATACAAAAGTTGGGCTAAAAATAAGTATAAATAAGCAATTTTGCAAATTGACTTGAACAATTCGAATGCCAAGCGTACAATTTAGCAGGAAACTTGCTTCACAGGTAGGTGGTATTCGTTATATGTGCGCAACATTTATTCTTCAATTTATACAAATAATAAAGTCTTTCATGTGCCAGCAATTTCAATGAAAAAATAATTGTAAACACATTGGCAATTACTCAAACATTCATGATAAATTAATCAAGGTGTGCAGACAAAAGATCATGATTCAAGATGTGTCTCTCCGTAAATGTGAATAAAACTAGCACCATTAATTTCAACTGCTTGGGAAAAATCTAGTAATGTTAAAAAAATTTTCAATCGAAGTACGACTACTGGAAATAAAAGTAATAAAGCGAGCACAAATTACGCATATCGTGAGAATCAAATCTGATGAGAATAATCAAATAATTACAACAGGAAGTGTGTAAAACAGGAATATTTTTCATCAAGTCTGTCGTGTTGACTATCGAGAGAGGACTCCAGCATGATAGACACAAAAATTGTTCACTAGACGGACTGTTTGACGCGTCTTTTCCGCATCGCGACACCTGCAATTAATTTTATACTCATGCTTACTTTAGATTGGACAAGATGAGCATTAAATAAAATTAAAATGCTTGGGAAAAGAAATATTTAGTATTTGCGTAAAACGACTTTAAATAAACCGTCGTTAAAATCAAATAATGTATACTCCATTCAAATGGTGGAACTGATGGCGGAGTCAATGGACTTGTCATCCTAATTATTATTACCCACTTCACTACCAGCATATAGATCGAATTCGCTGCAGTTTATGAATAAGTTAACCTCGACCCCAGTTATTAGATTGAGGTATCCTAAATTTGAGTTCGGATTTCTTTCGTCCAAATCGCCTAAAGTCTAATCCTATTTCCCAATGCTTAATGTGACTCCATGGCTCATCACAAATTGGAAAAAATTTAAAATCGAGAAAATTTATCTTTGTGCACGTAATAAATTATCCATTCAAATCTTCAAGTAGTAAGCCGAAATAGAAATTACAGATGAAGAGATTTAGCGCAATTTATGACTTCGACTGTGGAGCCAAATGTCCAAATCATGAATGTAATGACGTTACCGATGCTTTACTTGTCAGATTATGATGATCGACGATAGACTAATTTAAATCATTACGTGAGTAATATCTTCTAATTTTAATAAAATTTATCAGCTCAAATCCCCACACCTACTGGAATGTTGTGTACAATTAGAACATTTCGTGCTTTAAATAAATTCGACTCACGACGGTTATTTGTTATGTTTACTTAAATTTTACCAAGATTAACTAAATTGTTTGAAAGTACACAGTTGTAAAGTTTGGAGACACAATTACATATTTAATAGATTAAGAATTCAGTCTAGTAGTTTCCAAATTTAGAAATGAAAACACAAATATGACACCGATTTCGTAATAATTTTGAAAATCTTTTAAAATAATTGATTTTCTTTTTAATTATTATAGTTAAAAAATCTTCATAGAAAACTCACCGATACCGCTATGGAAAATTAATTTTTGGATTGGCTGGAATAACTTACCTACAACAACAAAAATTTATTATATTTAACAAATTACAGCAATTTCTGAAAGTAAGAAAATGAAAGGCACCCTCGACGTGTTTGAATGCAATTTGCGTCAAGTGCAGGCAGTTTAGGGGATGTAAAATTTATTGTTATTGAGTACTTTCGTAAAAAAGATGTCCGTCGTTTACTATAAAGCATTAAAGCGAGAGATTATTTAATAATCCGCATAACTTGGACCACTAAAAATTATCCTCAGGAAATCAAATTACAAACGATATAATTCATATGGTAATACACAATGGCGACTGGTACGGGGAAGGAAGCACTCCCAAAACAAAATTAAATGATTATTAAATTTTAAATATATAATAATTAATAGCTAATATTATTGCAAATTCTAAACAAAATAAACATGTAAAAATACCCCCGATCCCGGGTTAGAAATATTTTTGATTTTATAAAATATGATCCTTTCGGCCTTCACAAAATGAAACAATCAATTACAAATCTTTAACTTGAAAAATTTTTTTGTCTGGGCATTGACGGAACAGCTAACTCCAATAAAATAAATTTTCAAAATTAATAATTCGAATAAATTAAAGAAAGTAAATTCGTGAGAAAATGTATTTTTAATGTAGTATATTAAAAAAGTAGGATGAAAATATGTAAAATATGAATGATCTAATAATTTACATGTAATTGAAACAACGTGTCACAAACTAAACACATTAATTTAATTTCTGATTTTTAAGAAAGCGAAGCTTATGAATTTAATTCAATTAATGCAACTTGTAAATTATTAAAGCATTTATATTTTAAAAAGTAATAAGATCCTCTTATCGAAATTAAAAGTGACAACTGAGAGTTGATATTTCAGTTAAAAATTAATTTAAATTTATTTAATAATAATTAATTAAATCAAATCAAATTTTTATTAAACAATAAAATTGTTTTACTACATCTCAGCCACTCTCCCGAAATAGAATATTAAAACATTATTAAATTTTAATTATACCATTATTTTTAAAGTGCGCTCGGAATAATATTTTTATACGCTTCTTACGCAGTGGCGTCGCTACTGTATAGCAAGGGTTAACTACACGGAAAGGTAAAGTCAGTCAAAGTAAATTGCACGAACTTGCAATATTAGTAAATGACCATAAAAAAGCTGCAAAAATAAAATACAGAATTAAGTAATAATTTTGCAAAATTAAAAGCCAGAAAAGACTGTTTTGATTTGATTTTTTCTATTTTTTAATTTTTCATATTAGTCGAAACGCCGACTTATACACAATAATTATAGACGACATATTTTTAAAAATTCAACTTTAATTTATTTTAACAACAAAGAAGGTCTTTCGACTATGCTTGCGTAAAGACCTAATATTTTCAGCTACGCCACTGACGGTTACGTTAATATATGACTGTTTATCGTTTAAAGCAGACGATTATCTAAATACTGGATAATCAAAATAATAGTTCTGATAGATAGATAGAGGGTATTTCAAGCCCACCGATCTTGGGAACGATGAACTTCTTGGAGATATGGAGTTCCACGGTGATCCCTATATCTATTTTATCTGATGTGGGCGGCAGGCGTTGGGAATTAGTGAGGTTGTGTTCCTCATCTTTTAAGCGCCGAGCTTGACATCTTGCTGTTTGAGGCTAGGAGCGGGTAGAGCTTTTCCCTGGTTTGCGGCTGTGTCGATATGATCTTTCCACAGTAGTCGGTAATCCAATGTGACTCCCAGGTACTTTGAAGAGTTCGTCCATGGGATTGGTCGTTCAAACATGAAGACGTTTGTTCGGAGCGGGGCTTTCCTTTGTCGTTTTTTGAACATCGTAGTGGTGCTTTTTGATGAATTTACCCCGATGCGCCATGTTTCGAACCAATCTTCGAGCTCGTTGATGGTTTCTTGCAGGCGATCGGTGACGAGGTCCTGACTTCTGGAGAAGGTGTAAACGGCCGTGTGGCCTGCATATCACTCATGAAAATGTTGAACAGTTTGACGAGTGCTGGTTGGATGTTGGCGTTAAACATCTTGTAGAGAAGACCTCGGTGCCACACTTTGTCGAAAGCCTTCGGCACGTCGAGTAGAACAAGTGCGGTAAACTCTTTCTTGTTGAAGCCGAGGGTGATGTGCTCGACCAGGCGGAGGATTTGCTGGACCGTGCTGTGTCCTGGTCGGAAACCAAACTGCTCGTCTTACAGGATATTGTTATCGGAGATGGCTTGCTTGATACGAGTGGAGATGACTCTTTCGGCAACATTTCCTAGCGACGGGAGGAGGCTGATGGGGTGGTAACTTTGGGCCTTCCGGAGGTCTTGTTCTGCCTTGGGGATGACCACCACGTCGGCGGTTTTCCATTTCTGTGGGAAGTGACGGAGTCTGAGCGAGGTTTTGATGATGCCGGTGAACGCTGTGACTGCCTTGTGCGGCATTGCCTTGAGGGATCGATTTGTGATAGCGTCGGGTCTGGGTGTCTTCCTGTTCTTTAGGGATCGGATCTTCGATTGGGAAAGTCCTCTCGATGAAATCATCAACCATTGCGATGTGGTCGTGATAGAGGCGCTCGTTGAGTGGGATACCAGAGGATTTCCAGGTTGTCGGCGAAAGTGTCGGCCTTTTCTTGGTCGTTTTTGGCTTGCGTACCGTCGAGGCGGGTGATGGCGGGCGTTTGGTGATTTTTAGGTCTTATGAGGGCATTTGCCATTTTCCACGTGGATTAGTCCTCGAAGTTAAGCAATTTGATCTTGTTTGCCCATTCCTGATCGTGATGCGCCTTGACTTCATCGGTGACTTGTTCCTTGAGCGGTTGTATCGTCTTTTGGATTCCGGGTGGAAAGTGCGTTGTGCGCCTTTCCTGGTTCGACGTTTTCCGATCTTGGGGTATATGTACACCAACATAAATGATTAAAGAGGGGGGTACTTTTACATTTTTCTATATTATTTGTAATTCAATAAACGTCAAATAAGCGATATTGAAGAGGGAGAAAAAATTAGAATAGAAGAAGTTTCTTCCCAGGGAGTTAAAAAAAAGATACAAGATAGTTTTATGATAGTTTTTTGTTATTACTTTCTACACATACGAGATTAGGTTCAACGCTTCCTAGGTACCGAGGTTATGTTTAAGACATGAAACATGTTTATATAATTTAAGTGTTATGCCTATCAAATGTCAGAAAAAATCAATTTATACAACATCATAAATTATTATTACTTAATAACATTTTATCGAATGTGTTTTAATGATGGTGGAAATTATCAATCCAGAGGAACTGGAAGGTTTAGGTGACCTCCGAAGCACGGAGATGGTCATAAGAAAGTTTAGACTTTCTCTAGTCTTCTCCAACAATTGTCAGCAATTAAAAATGTTAAAAAATTAACCAATCAAATACGTTATTCAGAGTTATTACGAAGAAAACGAATTACTCAAACCAACTACATTACCTCAGCCCAGACCTCAGTTTTAGGGGGTCTTACTCGATGTATGTACTTTGCACAATATTCTTTCAGTTTTTTACTATTACTAAAAATAATATTACAATTTATAGAATTATACATCCTAGCGACTAGAATCAGCAACTGAGACCTCTAGGAGCATAATTACCCTTATTACTACACCCGCACCTTAGATCCGCACCGCTTCATTATGAAGCCCAGAGAGAACAAAAGGACATAAATCTCTAATCAAATAACACTCGAATAAATTAGTCTCAAAAAAATAATATAGGCTCGGGCATAATTAAGAAAAAATGCAAAAAGATAAAATGTCAGGCAATATTATTTTTGGAACCCCCTTCTTGTAAAAACACAAAAATAATACTAAAAATGTGCTAAGAAAATTCTTTCAAGCGTCTTAAATTTGAGAAAATTAAAGCCAAGTATTATTAACTTTTGAAACAAATCAGAAAAATGCTAATAAACTATAAGTCATTCGTTAATGCCGAGTTTTACACTAATTAATGAATAAATAATCTTAGCAGCAGCAGCTAATCTACTAACTCCATTTGTTACACTTCATTGCGAACTTCCGGTCAACAATAGAAGGGTAATAAATCTACACAACTATAAATTGATTTAAAGTGCTTAAATTAGTTTAAAAGATGTACCATTAATTAATATATTAAATGTAATAAAGTTCTCCCCTCTTATTCGATTATATTCAGATGTGGGCTGTCAATAAGAAATATTGAATTAACACTGAGCAAGTAATTAATTCAATTTGTTAGTGGTAAATGCAATTAACAACAAATATTCCAAAATTAATTTAATTTAAAAACTGTAGTTTTCAAATTTATTGTTTTTGCTTTATTAGGTGTGAAGTTTATTCATTAAAAATTTCTTCATGGAAATTTGTGAGATATTTTGATGTCAAAAGTTTTCTATTTAATGGTCGTAAAATTAATTAAATCTAATATGTGAATACATATACATAAGGTAGAATTGACCAGAAAATGGAATCCCAATAAGTTAAAATTAATCAAAACAGATACGGTAATTAATTTTTAATTAATAGCGCGCGCACGTACATTCAAATTTAAAATATTGCAGGTAAGTTAATTAAATTACATTTCCTTTCGACTATTAAATTTAAAATGAAAAATATAAAGCCGCTAGTAGAATATAAATAATTATCGAGAATTTATTTTCGTAAATACTCGAACGTGTGAATCGACACACTAAAATTGAAGGATCTTATTAATTATTCGGATTATTTTATTGTATAAAAAATTGTATTAATTGTGTCATCTGTGGCTAATTAATCGTCAACGTCCATGGAACACATGTAGTCGCTAATAAACACACAGCGGGAACAGCTTTTAATGTGGGTGAATACTACAATTTCATTTGAAATATGACAAGAAAATCGATGTAGTATACACATGTCACAAAATAACAAACCTAATTTCCTTTTGAAGGAAATTCATTTGAAAAAATCTTACACGTGTAATATGAAAAATATTAATCGTGGAAAATATCGTCGGTAGCAGAATGAAGTTGAGCTAACAGAAGATTATGCCCAACGGAGTTGAAGGGATAAGGTTAGCCTAGGGGATAGAGGTTCGCAACAAAAATGATAAAATGTTCGGTAAACATTCGAACTTTCTAGTTATCGTCGAGAATCATGAGCAATAAGAAACATTCAATATCCTTCATATTTAATCGACATTTAAATATTATAATTTACATAATTCACATTTTTTAAATAAAAAAAGAAATGGGCTGCTAAATAAAACCATAAAATTAAAACTTGGTCGGCATTATTTTCTCACAAGATTCACCGAAAGCAATAAAAGAATGCATTAAAGTACCCGGTCTTAAATCCAAAAATTTCATTAATTCAAGAACTCTGAATAATTCCTTATGTATATTCTAATACAATTAATTAAAAGTTAGTTATCAGATGTAAGGTGTAAAGAACTTGGTAGGTAGTTGAAAATTTAAATTTAAAATATAAAAATAGTATGTTATAATATATAATACAGGTAATAAAAAATAGCTTCATGTTTTAGCCAGTATTACGAACTTGTTAGACAACTTCAGCGTTTATTTTTTAAATTACCAAAAAAACTCGGAAGATATATGATAAAAAAGGACGTTAGACATTATAATTTAATTTAATGTATGCAAGAATAACACCAAAATTGTTGATCTTTTTATGGAACCAGTCCGCTGTTCATCATAAAAAGATTTATGTATCTAGATATTTAATTTTTTTCTGAAACGACCACCATAATAACGTGCATGCAATTACGAGTGGCAATAAAACTAAGAGTTAAAATTCAATTAGTAGGTAATATTCAATGTTTTGTGTTAAAAACATTTCGCGACCGTGCCAAACCACCTACCGAACAACCAATTGTGTGCGAATTGGTTATTTCGGGGGACAATTAAATTTAGGAATGCGACGCGACTCGCGATTGGTCACGGTTTAATAAAGAAACATAATTTCAACTATAAATTTGCATAATTCCTTGGGCACCAACACATTGTTATCTCAAGACACCAAAAACATTTAAGTCAATAACAATTAAGATAAACTATCTTTATAATTAAATACTTTTGTTTACATCTTAAAACAACTCATAAAAATCTTGTAAATTTGGCGCTTTGGAATTAAGATTACAAGATAAGATGGGTGCAAAAAACCCGTCAATGTATATTTGAGGTTATGAAAATGGAGTCTGTGACGATTAAACATCCAACAACACCTCGTTTTTCTTTTACATAATCGACCTTTTTTCTGGATAAATACAAATCTTTCCTTCCCGTCTACCACACAATATACGGTTGAACACAGACTTCCTGAACATCAAAGTCCAATTTGCAATCTGGCATGCTACCAAAAGTTACTACATTGATATATGTAAACTATTACGGTTTTTGCAAATTTCATCTTTCACAAAAGAAGCTGAAATTAATTACAAATCCATGATGAACTTGATAATAATTTTTATCGATAAGAATGATGGTTTTTTTGTGCATAAATTTAAGCTTCTAAAGAAAAGTATATTTCAAAATGAAAAGCTTCGTTCGGTTGAATAAACAGCGGCCATAAATCAGCGCACAGCAAAAATATAAGGTAGATTTGGGCGCCGAAAACGCACAAAGAGAAAAATTGTCGCCAGCATAGTGACATTTAGCTGATAAAATAATCAAACTCAATCAAATAAAATTGAATTTCCAAATGAAATACTGGTGAAACAGAAGTTTTTCTACATAAAAGCCATTGTAAATGAAGTTTTTTCATTCCTTGTATGTTTTATAAATAAGTTGATTGGTTACAAGATTTTTTTCAGTGTACTATAACCACTTCTTAATTTATTTGTTGACAATCATTTACCATAAAGAGTCGAGACCAATCACCTCTGCAAAATGTTCCAAACAAACAAAGCGATAAATAATTCAAATTGATAATTGGTACGTGAATTATTATAAAATCTCCAAATACAAATGAAGGGAGGTCATAAGCCCAAACCAATCAACGTATTTAACTAGTTAATTCCTAAATATTTTTTACTATTTTTCAGAAATGGCCTCCTACTCTAGAAATTAAAGATATAATCGCCCCTGTGTTTATTTATCCTTGGTTAGAAGAAAATATCCTCTAATCTACGCAGAAATATATACGTATAAAAATTGTCTTCAATGGGTACATTATCGAGGCACATAGATAACCGTCCAGTTGACACCATGAATTGAAAGAGTAAAGTATTAACTTATACTGTCAGGAACGTAATAAACAATTTAGTAGAGTTCGAAATGATAGATATGTATTTTAAAATTCCTCGAGTTCGTCAATATACAATTTTGTTAACTGGAGCATTAACAGTTGAATTACGTAAGATATTGTTCTAGATTTTTAAGATGAAACATCTTGATTTATTTTTAACATATCAAGAGTCACGGTTATAATTAATTTTAGCTTTAGTGTAAGTAATTTTGTTTCCTAGCATTATTATTTCATGGCAAAGGCAAAGCCTTAAAGAATCGCTCGTAAGAACGAGATCTTTCGGGATTGCAACTGCGAATCAAAGCCGTTTGTTTGACATCTGTGGATAAGTCGCATTTACAATTTTGGGGATGAGATCCAGTACTTAGGTGCGGCCGTTTAGACGCAGACCGGTCAGGCGTTGGCTATATAAAGGCAGAATTACTCGTTTTCCTGCCTTTGGCAGCACTTAGGCGTTTGATTTCCAGACATTTATAGTTTCTGTTATAAATTTTGATTAGTATAACTTCTCGCGTTCTTCAATAATTGTAATTAAGCGATATCAATCATGATGTTGAGGCCGGGGTGTATGAAATACCGCCAAAAAATTGTAAACAAATAAGTTCTTAATATTAACGTGCAAATAATGAAAAAGAATAAAGAGTAAAGATACCATAGCAGTACGGTATAAGGCTTAAATTGGTACGCTGCAAAGCGGGAGACCACAGTTCAATGCTTGGTCGCGCCGATTACACTGCTGTGATCTAAATATCGAATTTGATCTAAGGGCCATGCATCTGGCAAGGTTAGCACCCTACCAGAATATTGTACAGGTGCTAACAGAACCATGAGTATTATTGCATTAATGATAAAAAACGGAACGAAAGTTCTAAAATAAGTTAAAGAAGAATAAAGAGTAAAAAAATGGTGCTCTGGAGACCATTCCAGATCTTTAAGATTCCCCGTCTGGATTAAACCCTGCAGGTTGTTTTTTGTAAGGGTCGGTTTTAATACAGAAGTTTAACACTCTACCAGCGCGTACATGTAAGATATAGACTATTATTAAAATTGTTTTATGCCTATGTGACGCAACATTATGTTCAAATGTTTCTGATCCCTTGAAAAAAGGGACCTGCGCAAGAAAATGCGAGTTGGTAGGTCGTATTATATTGGTGGTAAACTTCTTTAAAAAAAAATAAAGTAAAATTAATTGTGAATCATTGCCGCAGCACAGGTTAATAAGTGAGTTCATTTTTTTGCCTTATTACTCAATTTATTGCTTTTATTGCGAATTATTTTTGGTAATTTATGATATAAAAATTTAAGGCGTATAAATTTTCATGCAACGCAAATTTGTTGATAACCATACGTGGTATCAATCGCATTTAATCTTTAGTTCGAAAGAATTATTGGCGATCATAAATATTTTTAACAAGGTGATTTTTGCATTTACTAATATAATTAATTGCATTTACTTGCATAACAATTTTCAGAAGTGATTTTGTCACTTGATTTTGCCTGGTTGCTCCTGTATTTTATTCTAACGGAGAATATAGGACAATTTAGGTCAGTCGTTTTTCTACTGAGGTTTTCTTTCGATTTCTTAGTTTTTTTTTGTACGACTGCGAGTTTGTGAATAGGACTTTTTTTTCATTTCGGAGCAAAGTAAAGCTTTCTTCTGTGCCATATTGGCTCCACGGCGCCCACAGGTTACAATCTGAATCTACCCTTTCAGCTAAGTGGATTGGCTTTCTCACTATCGTATTAACTATCTTAACGATCCCACCCTAGTTCGCTCTCCGACTCTTTGGCTAGCTGTCCAGCGGACTTAAGAGGCAAAGATGCTAATCATTAAGGCTACAGTACATAGAAATTTAATACCCCAAAAATGTTGCCAGTACCTTGTACATTTACGTAAATAAGAACTTATAAACTCTAACGAGAGATAAAAATTTAAATAGTCATCTTTACGTAAACAAAGGGAAGGAGTCGTCAAAATCTTACAAACTCTTACTAGGAAAGAGGGAGGGGTTGAAAACGAGAAAAATAATCTCTACGGAATTAATGAACGCTCACCAATAAAATTAAAATAAAATTTTGAAAAACTTATTTTTTAAAACTCAGGTTAATTACGTCGAGATGATTTTAAAGTTTCTAACCTTTCCTCTCCCCAGTAAGAGATCTTAAGAGTTATTATTGTAGCAATTAGATTAAAATTAATAATGGTCGGAAACCAGAATAATATATAAATTGCAATACACCTGCTTTCATTTGACAAATGATTTTCCATACGAGAATTTTCGAGCACCTAATTAATTTTTAAATTTAAAATAATTTAGATGCAATCATCATCTGCTTACGTAAGTAATAAAATAAGTATTAGCTTTCACAAAAATAAATAGAATTTTATTTTGTATTTTATAGTAGAAATTTTTCAAGTTTCATATTAAATAATATTATTTAAATTGTATTAAATATAGCCGAAAAGTGGCAGTGTATCGGCCGGTGTCAGGACCTTCAGGTGGAGAATGAGCTAATAATGTGTTTGTAGAATTTTTTCGATAAAACATTAAAATAGTAGAATATTTAAAAGGTCAAGTTTTTTTGAACATAAGGACGTTCTTAATTATATCCGGTATAAATTTTACAAATGGCAAGTAAAAAATAATATTTTACATCATATCAAACACGAAATTTTTGTTAAATGGCCGTAAACAGGCAGATTTAGCCTCTTACATATCAAATATAATTATTTTCAAATATTTTTATCCGGTAAGATCCTTGAAACATACGTAGAAAAAAAAAATTGTTTGTAAAGCAGAAATACTTTAGGGTGACCTTTCCTGGCGCAGTGACCATTACCGGTACACTCACCCTATACTATTTCTTTGCAATTTAATTTTAATTGCGTCAAATTAAAATGGCTAACTCTGAAATAAACACATGTTAAAAATTAAATTTAAGCTAAGCAAGTGGTGTCAGCTCAGCTTATGGTTCAAGATAACTAGAGAATTTCAAATGAACAAAAGCTCATTCTGGTGTTGGTAATTAAACGTCGGTTACTCATTTGTTCCATTATCAACGCTTGTTTACGTTAATGAACAAAATTTTGTATACCTGCCCAGTCGAAGTCACGTTTTTGCCCAATTACCAAAACCCTTTGATCATTTATGAAATTACGTATACTTTGCTTTGGCATATAATTTATTAATAAGTTATGGTGCAGGTTTGAAACAAATCGATTGTTATTTTGTAATGAACATTGACCGGAACATACGGCAATACGTGCCTGGAAACTATTAGTTTTAATTCTGTAATGTAATTTGCGTTCAAGCACGTAAATAAACAAGTAAGCCTAGAAGTTACAACGCACTCTGCTAATTAGCATCGCCGCCGATAAAAGAAAAGATAGGTTTAATGCGTTTCGGCGTGGAGGAAAAATAGGATGCTCGTGTGTAGTATTCTCGCCGAGATAAGTACAGCCATGTTTAGGTAAATACAGACAAGAAGATAACGATGCTACTTTATGTCTCAATGCGAATTACATGTGCAATTTGCAAATTACCACCTCCGTATGTGCAGACATATCGGCAGACCGACTGCTAATGAAATTATTTATTTCCCAGCAGTTTTCCAACTTTCATTATCTACCAAGTACTTTTACTGCAACTCAACTTCAGATCGAACTGGCTATAATTAAAATAAAGATTGGACGTTGGATCCAAAAATAAAACAAATTGAAAGTTCGCATGTTGACCCTTTACCTCCGTAGTTATTATACCAAAATACATCTTTTGTTGTTGAAAAATAAAACATTTAATTACCAAAAATTCTTCACTTCATTTACATATTTTTACGAGCAATTCTCCATTTAGATCCCAATCATATTTTTTTTTATTTTAGAGTTAATTGTCTTCCTTAATTAATACAGCTGTTTTGAAAAATTTTATCGAAAAATCGTCCTAGAAACTATCAATTTAAAAAGCTATTCGAGCTAATTAATAAAAAGTAAGTTAAAAGGTCGAACCATCGTCGCATCAATTTTTCATGTCATTTTAAGATTTTGATATCTAAAATTTAAGCTACAGCGGCGGTGGTCGAAATGATCAAGTCAACTTAAAGCCTATATGTAACAGGAAAAGACGCGCATACTAACTAAGTGGACACGTAAAAAACGAGGTAAATAAATAACACGAGGAGGCAGGTTTCTTCTCACTAACAAGCACAACAGATACAAAATTAAACGAGGTGATTTTAGATAAACCCAACACATCTTATGCTATAGATCAACTAACTAAAAATAATTGGGCCGGACGTGTCGCACGATGTTGAATTAAAAAATATTTGGACAACATTTGTTTCTATCATTGTAGTGCATCCAAAACATGCGAGGGGAAGGGTCGAGTAGTTGAGCTCGACAACATTTGGTAAACAAAAAAGTAAGGTACATGACATTACGCAGAAAATTTGTCACTGAAGCGGAGTCAAAAACATCTATCGAAACGTGTGATGCAAGGCGTGACTCGTGTCTAAACATAGGAGCATCACATGCTCTTTCAAACCGTGCAAAGATGTTCCCGCATTCGCAGACAGTTCAAAATAAATGAGGATTAAAACCAATACTGCTTTAATTAGCATAAAATTGTGGGACCTTTCTTAGCGAAATAGTTCAATGGAAAAATATAAATTAAAAGTTGGTTTACGCAGAGCAAATATGTGGTTAACGTGAAATTATGTAGATAGCTCGAGGCATATTCCCATTCATAAAATCATAGATGAATAAATAAATATTGACTTTTATGGCGCTTAACTGGGTATTTTAAAATATGCAATGCTTATGCTGTCGCTAAAAATTATTATTTTATGAGATTTGGCACAAAAAGCTATTTAGTAATTATTTACACCTACACGTACTTTTAATTGCTTCTACAAACAGTTTATTTTTAATAAAGCATTGCGTGCAATCTCGAGAAATAACGATATTAGTTATGGAATGGTTATCAAGATGCTCAGGAAAAAAGATAACTCAAATTTATAGCCATTCCAATTCCAATATTTTTTATTCGAAGAAACTCTTGAAATTACATACAGCTTCCTCAGTTTAAGGTTGCAAATTGCATAATTTAATCAAAAATATAATCTCTCCCTCAGAAAACCTTCCTTTTCCCACTCAATGTCGAAGACATTTATTTGTTCAGTTGCAAACTCTTTAGCTCTTGTGTTAATGCTGAAGGGTCGTCCTTCAGATTTCGGCTCGAATCATGACAATTTAAAAATCTTATTCTTTAATCCGACAAAAAAATAGCAATTATCAAGCATTCAGTAAATCGAATTGTATACAAAGAAGCCTCTATACCTATTTCTGGTACAAAAAACGATTTTTAATCACCGAAGTAATATGAAAGTTCACCAACCGAATTGATGTTTCTTTTAAATAAAATTATCAATTTTTTTCGAAATTCGTTTTTAAATAAAAAATAGTGTAGTAATCTCTTTCCAAAAGTAAACTCGAGTAAAATTATGATTCACAGATTAAATTCAAGAGATGATGTTCTTTCAATGAAATGCTAACACATAGTAGATAAACTCATTAAATGAATTTGAAAGTTACACAGATTGAAATTTATATGTACATTGCAGGTACTAAATAGTTATGATATGATATTCAAAGTAAATAAATAATAAAATTAATTTCTATATAGAAATCAGCCATCTATAGGTAATAATGTGTGTTTTTAATTCGTGATAAATAATGCAAATTAACTAATACATTGTAATGCAAGTTCTTTTATAACAAATAAATTAATAAACAATAATTGTTGCATAAATCCATTAAATATCGTTACATTATTATTATATAAATATGAATACTTAATTAAAGCTATAAAATCTTAAAATTTCATAAAACAAAAGATTAACGATTTCCAGTCACCTGAAATATCGTTTAAAAAATCATAAAAATTATTGCGAGTAGTCTCACAAAAGAGTGAAAAATTTCCTTCGGTTTTCTTATTATGACAGATAACCATCCACTTTAAACCATGAACTGAAAGAGTAAGTTCATTGGGCAAAAGATTTGGTTAGGCTTGCAAAAGCAAGCAATAAGATTATTCTGACAAGACAGGAACTTAGAGGACCGATGGTTTTACGTGCCCTCCGAAACATGAAGAAAGCGGTCGTGTTTAGTAGTAAAAGAACATATCAATAGAACTAGATGTGCAACCCTGATGAAGGAACCAAAAGATCGTAAGTTGCTTGCTGTGCAAAATCTTTTTAAGGTTGATAATCGATAAACAACCACAAGAAGAGACGGGCTCGACATCCTAGAGCGGTGATGGCGAACCTTTTTGAGAAGTAGGTCAAATTTTGTTCACTAAATTATTTTAATCTTAACCCGTCAGTAAGTTCACTTGTAAATATTTTCTTTTATATTTTCAATTGTTTGTTCTTTTTTATGATATAAAATATAAGTTTATAAAAATCAACGCGTGGGCCAAAAATGTCTTCGTGGCCTCGCCTCGAAAAAAACCTTCGCTTCATAGGTTCACCACCACTGTCCTATAAGAAGTACTAAATTGTATTTTATTATATTTTTATTTTGATAAGGAATGCAAATGTGTCGTTCACACCTTAAGACCCAGTTATATAAGAGAAGATCAATCCCGGATCAGAGTTAACCCCCGGAATTCCCAAGCATTGGTTACTCTGATTAGATCAACCGTAAGTTGACCCTGGGTTAACTCTGATCCTAGGTTGATCTTCTGTTATACAACTAGGCCTAAAAGGTATTTCATACAATTACTGGATATGAAGGGGGGGGGGGAATATTTTATCCACTCCTCCCCCCGTTCGGACTGTCATGAATCATGATGTATAAATGTATTTATAAAATCCCCGTTCCAAATCCCCCAATACTCAGCTGATTATATGATGGTTTCATTGCTTCAACTGTTTAACTTCAACTCTACAAGAAACTTTTAGATTTACTTAACTTATTTTGGATTGAAATCGTTAAATACTGGCGAAGAAGATATTGTGGTGTTTCAAAATGGTTCGCACCTACCCTATACATTTTGATGAAAATTTTATTTTAATAATTTTAAGTTGTAAGATTGAAAAATTAGAAAGGTGGGGGCGAATCGACCGGGATACCAGGCTTTTTGCCACGAGTCGCGGCGAGAGTAGGCGGTGCGACTTTTGGCTCGTTAATTATTGAGATTTTTTTTTGTTGTTTTAATTGATTTGAAGTTGTGAGTTATAATTTTTGATTTAATAAAGAGAATTTTGTGCGTTCGCATGATTGCGTATTATTTGGAATTTTGATATTTGGATATTGGATTTTTTTCATGAGTGGCTATTGAGCGGTAGCAAATTAATTTGATTGATAAATTAGAAGAAAAGCAATTGAAATTAAAACTTGAATTTGAATTATTAAAATTGGAAAATTTAAATTACATTCGTAGGAACGAATGGTGCTATTGATAAGCGGGCGATTTGGATAACGAAAATAGAAACTTCGTTCCCATTTAAGAAGTAATAAAATTTTACATTTATTTTACATTGAATTTAATTTAAATTTGGAATATTAAAAATAATTATTTTTGATTATCATATGCAAGTGAATATTTTTAAAGAATTTATTTATTTTTGAGAAATTTTTTTGGTTTAAATTTTGAAAAGCATTGAAATTTTAATTTGGATTTGATATTAGTTTAATTTTGGACAAGCGATTTAACAATTGCATCTTTTAATTGGCACCCAGAACTTTATTTAGAATTTTATTTGAGAACCCACCCTGAGATGCGACAATCTCATCTCCCGCATTTAAGAGCAAGTTTGGAGCACTTAGGAATGCTTGGGAACATAGCTTTTTGCTAAAAAACCATTGCAATATACATACAGAATATGGAGAAAAGTCGGAATAGAACCACGGTTGCGGGTTAGCAGTTAGAGTGTTGGATTACCATGCTTATGATTATTACTAAAATTCATTTTAAGGGTACAATTTATACATGTGGCCGCATCAAATTATTTTGTTAATTTTTAATATTAATTAATTTAGAAAAACTTTTAGCCACGCAAAATTATTATTTTACGATTGCATCCCTCGTGTGCGGAAGGACCAACCGGGTAGTCATATTTTAGACCTATTTAATGGGCGATTAAGAAGTACAATGACCGAATTGTGTGTTCCTGTTTGTTATCGACAGATATAATTTAACATCTCTTTTCACACATATCCTAACCATTGCTTGCTCCCCAAAATAATGTACCATTCGGATTTTATATTCAATTAACATCCTGAACGTCTAAATATTTCCTGCATCTTTTATAGCTGCATTTATACAATAGCTTATACAAGAAAATCCGTATTAAAATTTTTGTAGGAAATCTAAGTTACTTTATTTTTGTGAAAAAAAAAATTATAATAGAAATAATAGAGTTAAGGTCAAATAGGGACTAGCTTGGAAAACCTGAAAGTCCGAGGATATTCTATAGATTGATTTATTGATCTAAGAAATATTAGAAAATCCGAGGAAATAAGACGAATATTATTTTTTTCGCTTTTTTCTTTTCTTTCGATTTTCGAAGAGAAATCTTAAGGCATCTACGAGAACATCTGAGAAAATATCTATGTTGCGATATAAGGTTACACGACAAAACGGTTTGGCGAAATTTATTCCAAAGTTTCTAGAAGCTATACAGAAAAATTCTCAATTTGCAAATAAGGTAAAATGTATAATACCAGAATTGCGAAACAGTTAACTCGTAAAAATAATTTTTGAAAACCAACACCAGTTATAATCAAATTTGTCTATTAAAATGTAACGACATGTGGTCCTATCAGTAAGCAATAATTTTCAAACCCACAAAAATTTTATTGATCTATTAGAAGAATTAAAAGAAAGAAACTCTGCTTTTCAAACTTGTCCAGATAATAAATTACATTACATTACACTCCAGATTTGCATTTTTATTAAAATTATCAAATCTTGGAAATACTTAAACTAAAATGTATGTAACCGAAACTAGATGTGGGTGATTTAATTAAAAATAAATATTCAAAGATGCGCTCGACGTAGGTGTGAAAAAATGGAAGTTAATTTGAAATGAAGAATACAAAACGGAATTGATTGGAACATATGTACGCTGACAGTTTGTAAATGAATAAGACTAATATCAAACAAAAATTGCCTTGACCTAAGAGACGTAGGTGGAGTTGTTCGTTGAACATAAACCTGTTTTTAGATAAAATTTAACATAAGGTGGTAAATGAAAATTTTTTTTCCAAAAATTACTAAAGTAACAACTTAAAATTAATCCGTTACAAAACGAATACATTAAGCAAATTAGGAAACCAACACAAGAAACTTTTACAAAAATGGATAAGACAGATTCGAAACAGTTTATAAATTATAGTAATAATAAAAATAAGTAGGTATATATAACATTAATAAATAATAATATATCTCAAGAACACGTGTTCGCGAATTACTAAATGTTTCCTCAATAACAGTTTGCTGTAATGAAACTGTTGGTCAACGAGTAATACAGAAAAAAAATTTTATTTTCGGATTTGAACCTTAGATATTACGACTGCAAAGCACACAGCAAATATCTAGATAGGTAAATCACAAAACTTGTTACAAAACTAAAATAACCCTCTTTATCATCCATCAACACAATTTTACTTCCAGAGAAAGGTGTCACTTTGTTGAAGCAACATTCTGATTATACACTTTCGGTGACATATCACGCAAATTACTTCACAGTTTTACATAAAAATGAAGGCAACAACGTGAACCAAGGATGTCACGCTTCGTTATTAAAAAATTCCATTTTATGCAAAACAACTCGAGCCTTTTATTAAAATGAACTTACAGAACGAAATTTCACCACGAGCTTTACTTTACGAGTATAATTTTTTTCGTTTCTGCTTTATGGAAATTTTTGACGTACTGCATCTAGATGTTTATAAAATCGGCATTCAAAAATTATACGTATCGGGTTATAGTAATGGCGAACAGTAGTAGTTCAATTACTTCTTTATCCTCGATATTTAACACTAAAAATAAATTTGTTAACCTGGGGACTGCAATTATTCTGTCAGTTTTATGCTACCGAAGAATTACTTGGACTTTAATTTTATATCTAAAATAGCATTTAATATTAACAACATCACATTTTACAATAATGTATTAACAATCAAGTGCCATAATAATTGTCAAAGCCACATGTTTTCTTTGAACCTTTATGGAAAGTTAACTGCAATTTAGTGTATGTAGGCAAGCCAGTACATTAATAAGGTAATGCATAAGTCATTAAAGATGATCGGTTACAAATCAGGATATGCATTTATTAATCGACAAGTGGCCAGATGGTCAGGTGAAGAGGTGTAGGTTGAAGACCCACTCGTATGTAATGAGTACGTGGGCACGTGTGGATTATGATAATGACCCCTCCCTCAATCACAACAGTCTTCTTTCAAATTACAGTGCATGTACACAGATAAATAGTCAATATTTCAGTAACCTTTTTTTAGTGCAAAATATTTTGAAGCACTATCTATGTACGTCTCAGCATCAATTACCCATAGTAGAATGGTTGAAAAAAAATTGAAATTTATGGGATACTATTTTACATTTAATAACAAAACTGGATAACATCCTCTACCATGTAAATTTCGTATTATGTGTTTGTGAATTGAAGTTACATTGTGTTTTGGCTTTCATGCTCGACCGATGGTCTTAAACCATTCTTGTTATGTTCAAATCATGGAGAACTACCATAATTTTTATCACGGAATAAAAAAGTTGCAGTATATTATGTAACGTGTGAAATGTCAGTATTGTTATGTTTTTAAACTTTTAATGTTTTTTACAAACATTTGTTTCATTGCTCTTTTATTCTTCTCTACTGTATCCGAATTCTACTGATGAGTTCATCAGAAAATCTAGTCTAGTTTGAATCAAGAATCTCCAAACTACGACCCGCGAGTATCACCAATCCGTTTTCCGAATTGATCGGTCGCCGAATTGACCGGTCGCCGAATTGACCAGTCGCCAAGTTGCCCGGTAGTCGAGTTGTCGCGTACCGGTTAGATAGGTCTTGGCCCCTGAAATTTCATCCCGGACGATTCATCCCAGACGATTCAGCCTCGCAAAACTTAATTCGCCAACTTAATTGGGATAACAATCGTGATCAATTCTATTAGATGCAAAAAAATATATACGATGTTTTGGCGCTTAATTGAATACCCAGTTTTCGAGTTTTTTTTTTGAAAATATTTGAAAATTCGACATTGGGAAGCAATGTCAATACTAACACGATTTCTGTATCAGTCAACTTACTTTATCTCAATTTGCTAGTTTTGAAAATTCTGTAAATTATTATTTTAATTAATTTTATTCTGGTTTTTTATTTATTTCAAAACTCGAGAACTGTCAGTCAAACCACCCCACGATTTTAATTTTTTCCTAAACATTATTGAAAAGAAGACACTTTTCTAAGCAAACTACAACCAAAATTTTGTAGGATTATGCATTTGTTTTCGAAAAAATCGAATTTGAAAATCAAAAATTTTAGATAGGGAAAGGTTCGTTTTTACATGGAGGTGTAATTTGCCGTGGTCGAGTTTGTCAAATTACAAGCCAGGAGGAGCCCGAGGAAAATTAAATATAATTTTGTGCGATTATTGTGAAATTGCCATTTAATTAAAGCATTGTTAATTATTACAATATTGTGTTTGAAATTTTTGGTCAAACGTGGCCGTAGTTAAAATTATTTTTTGGAAGGTGGATATTTATTTTTTTATTATTAAAGATTTATTTTTTTGAATAAACGATTTTTTTGAATAAAATTTTAATTTTGACCTTAATGCTAGTTTAATTAAATTTGAAAATATAAAATTACGTTGGAATAGAACCGAACGTATGACGTTGCTTATTGCTTTAAATTGATACATTAAAATCGTAAGTTCAATCCTTGAGCAAATATAAAATGTTTACAGTTTAAAATAATTCGATCGAAAGTTTTTAAAATCGAATTCTGGTATTATCATTTTTTTTTAACCCTCGACCCTGAGTAAGCCCGACTGCCGCACACCAGAGCTACCCCGAGCAAGCAAGTATATTTGGTATTCCGAGTTTTTACGCAAAATATCACATCGATATACACCGTAAAAACATTTGAAACAAATTAATCGACAACAATTTGCGCAATGGATGATTTTTATTCTTTATTCCGCGTATGGCAAATTTAGCAATATTATACTTTTTTGATAGTTCTGTCACTGCCTGACCTTTACTCAAATATTTCGGTATTTCACATTTCTCATCCAATTCTAAATAAATTTCAAACTCTTGTTAACGGTACAATTACGCAATTCTCTGTTAGTAGGAATCAAAAAAATATTGGGTTCATTATTTCAGGTAATTCACTATTATATACACGATATAATTTTCAAAACTACCAGGTTGAGTAAAACAACATTTTTGGATGATACGAAAATCGAAACTAGACAAGTTATTTGCATGCAGGGCCGGACCTTCAGTCTTAGTACTCGCTTTGATTTGTTGAACGACGATAATGTTTTATTTGTCCGTAATTTTGAAATATAATATAATAATATAATAAATCAACTTTCTTCTTCTCCTATGTTTTTCAAGAGGAATAATACATTTATACGTTTGAGAAAGTGATAAGCCGGTTGAGATTTGAAGTAGACCTTAAAGTCTAAGTTTTCAGCACAATACACGTTATTTTAATTGTAACACGTAAAAAACCCGTTGATAGACCATTTTTGTGCGTTATAGGTATCATAGAGTTAAACCACTCTTAATTTTGTAAGGAATTACGTTTTTTAGAAATTATATCTGTATAATTTTGTCGTATTTCTGGTCAGTATGGTTTTTACGGTACCTATGTATTATTTCCAATGTAAGGTTTCAAGAGTTATATGAGATACACACATGCACTGCTTGTTACATATTCAACTAATGCAACTAAAGTATGAATTGATTGTACATTGCTGGGACTTTGTTCTATACAAAATAAAAGATAAAATATAATTTTTCAAGATAGATGCAAGCTTATTTTAGTAATTCAGTAATCTGTCTTTTACCAACTCATAGCGTAAAATACTATTTCAGACAAGTAAAAGTGCATAAAATGCATATTTTTATCACGAAATAAAGAAGTTTGGATATACAGACGGCCCAAGCTTATTGAAAATTTAAATGCAACTAAACTCCAACAGGAATTTTTATACACAGTTGCATTGCACGAAAATGACACGTTTTTATAATTTAGTACAAAGCTTTTACATAACCGAGGACAACTGGTCACGGTGCAGAATACGAGATCTCCCGTATATTTAATTCCTACCAGGTAGGTATGCGGTTTAGAAGAAACACGTGTTTTAAGATAACAATATCGTGGTGTTCGTAATGGTCACGATTTATTATAATAGGACGTCTCGAAAAAATCCCATTTCAAAAGTAAGAATTGGTGAGTATAATTCAGCTAAAAAGAAAAAAAGGAATCGAGAATAAAAGAAAACTTCCTTCGGGAGAGTAAGTAACACGTTTTTTGATATTTAACAAAATTCCTGAAGTGGTAATTAAATTTGTGAGGTGTAAACTTTTAGTTAGCAAACTATTCAACCAGTTTGTTGTACAAAACAAAAACAGCATGTAAAAACAAGCACAATACAAGAATTCCTGAATATCTCTTCTTGTCAAGATTTTTTGGATAAGAGTGGATTCGGTGAGAACGACTTTTTTGTAATGCGCGAGGCATTAAATTTGACGCAATTTAAATTTAATGAAATTCAGTCGACTTTTCCTTTGTCACGTCAGGATTGTGGCAGCGAATCGAATAAATAACGACGGAATAATATAAGAAGATGCAGCTTTAGATGGTCGTGGCGAGACGAAACTCGATTTTTAGTTTTTTTACAATGTTACACTCGGGTGCCCTTTGTTGAAGAAATTAGATATCTTGTAAAATTGTTAGGACGAGTAACTTTATATCCCCCATTTACCCTATAAAGGCTTTGTTTGCAAACATTTACGTTTAATCGATATCAAGTGATTTTCAGGCCATAAACAACTAACCAGATGAAATTTCATACTGTCCTTTCAAAATTTCAGTTATTAATTAAAGAAAGCAGGATATTCCTCGGATTGTTTCTCCCCAGTTTTAATCCCGCTTTATAATTTTCAATGTATAGTTTCACTTTATTCTAAAATTTGGGTTTCACTGTGCTCAGGTTCTGGCGCGTCCTCTATAATTTTTCGGGATCTACTTAATTTATCGTGAAATCAACGTATAATTTAAAATTTAATTTATGTAAATTTCATGTTAATTACACCTTTTTAAGTTTCTATTCAAAACGGTAGCGTCTGTATTTTTTAAACGCACCATAATAACAGATCCAATTTTAGAGAGCAACGTTTTAAAATAAAATGATTATAATCGTAATAAAAAAATTTTAATGCGTGTTAATAGTTTAAAAGCTTGAAGAAATCACGAGATCAAGTATTATAATTTAAATGTAACCAACCAGCGAAACCAGTCGAGTGTGGCCAGCTTATGAAGGTATCGAATGATCGAAAAACTAAAATTGAACAAAGCGAAGCCAGGATTAGCTACGGATGAAGCGAACAAGAGGATTTATACGATCAAAACGAAATTCGATATGCATAATAATTCAGCATAAAAAAGGATAAAAATCAAGGCGTGAAGAGTTGTGTCGACCCACCATCGTGGTATATTATTGTATGTAAATTACATCTAAAATCGATAGGTTTAAGCCATGGAAAAGTTAAAAAATTTCTATTTTGTATCGAGATCGACAGTGAGATTTAATAAATTTAATTTAAAATGCGATGCTATCAACATTTTACAATTTTTAAATTGTAATAAAATTATTATGACCCCACCTTTTTGGATCCTGTGATAAATCGGTTAATTAGGTCTACTTAATAACCTTTTTGTCCAAAACGTCAGCTCGAGGTGAAATATCAAAATTGAACTTAACGACCAATGCAATCTAATAAAAATATGGCCCAGCACGTCATTAATAATAATATCAAAAAAGATAGTCGCTCAAAGAACTTGAAATAAATTTATTTTTTATATTGAGTTATAACAAAATGTCTAATTTAGTATGGTTATTTTTTATACAAATCCTTATTGTATCACCTTCAAGTATTACTGTCAAAAAGAATATTATAAATGGACAAAAAACCGGATTTAAGCCGTAGTGGTCCCGTCATTTCATTTAGTCTTCTACCTATGACTTCCAACCTTGATTTGTAATTACATTAATAAGCAATATATTTAACACCTGCAATTTATATTTTTCCTAGTAATTCTCAAACTAATTAGTTACGATCTAAAGAAACCTCGAAACGAATATTAATTATTCCATTTAAAAAAGAAGATTTTATTTTGCACGTTTTGAATAAATCAAAAAAAACCCATAAGATTGGGATTAAGTTTCGCAGAATGGAGCTTCTAAAAAGCGAAACCAATATTTTAACTAATATCAAAACAAATTGGTTTTATTGTTAATAAATACATTTTGTATAAAAGGCTAATTTATTAACAAAAAATCACCTGGCGCAGAAACTGCATGCAAAATAATGAGTTTGATAACCCCGATATATTAAACTACCCTTGAGAAATTAACAATTATTGAATCAGGATAGAATATTAATTCGGCTATCAAAAGCATTTCGCCGCCTGTCTTGGCCATTTGAGGAATTCTGCGCGAGGTGGAAGGTGGAAGAAAACCAAAGATCATTGTAGAATATTAACCAATATAAATATTCAATAAACCAATCCTTGGAAATCATTTCAATGTACATATTATGTAGTACAACTTGTAATATGAAAAATGTAAATAAGAACTTGTAACAGAAATATGATTTACATTTCACAAATGATAATAAAGCCCACATACTAATAAGAACAATAGGTAGAATTCCGGTATTAACAATTTTATGATGCAAGGCTTTATCCTTAATTGAGACTTAAAATTAAAATTGTGTAATGAATTTGAAACAATAATCGGAAACAATAACTATGTAAGTAGGTATAACAATCTGCAACAATGTTTGATAAATATTTTATCTTAGAAGGAATGTCCAATGATATATTATCGAGTAAATCATATTTTAATTAATTTATTTCCCCAGAACGGAATATTAAATCAATATTGAATGTTTTTCTTCTGAATACAATGAACATAAATTCTTCTGATGCACTAATTTTCCGGTTTCGAGATCAACGGTTTGTGTGCAAGTGTTTGAAAACCTTTGACTATTTCAGAACAAATGCACTGACGCACCGGGGGAGCCGGAGGTATTTCTCGGTATCCTAATAATTCTATGATAATATCCTTTATGGTTCAGGTGTGAAGATTAATATTAAAATTCTTTGTTTTGATTCCCCGCATTATTACAATAAAATTAGTGCAAGTTTGCGACAAAGACTTAGATCGACATAATTTCAGATATCTTTTTGACTGCTGATGAAACCATTTCTTTTTTTGATCTTTGAGGCCCTCCGGCCTGGAATAACTCCTGTTTAGAACTTTACACCATTTAGATACACCAAAGAGGAAAGCAGTTATTGTCAACTCGAATAAATTTTTTTTACTGCATCTAGGTAGAATTAAAGTATGATCTAAGATTTCTAGTCGTTGCCCCCCCCCCCTATTATACCGAGTTATTACTGCTCTGAAGTAATCTTCAGGACAATTTTAACAATTTTATTAAAGATTGTTGGCAAAATTATACTATGACACTATAATTATAATTTTACGCATTTTTCTAATAAATAAATCATCATATAGACACCCAAAATTTGTTAGAAAAAATGAATTGAAAGAAATTATTATTTTTTTTTGTTACCTATTGAAATATTAATAAAATGTGCAAAAACTACACGACTGGACAAAGCTTTTATTTTACATAACAAAAGCGTTATTTTAAATTTAAAAAAGACCGTAAACCAAGTTGTATAAATGAATTTTATTGTAACAGGATGCTTTCGGTTTTATGAAACCGTTGCAATGGATATTGTGTCGATATAGCATATCGGCATTTAAGCACATACCAAGTAAAATAATAAAATCTGTGAACAAATTTGATACACCCTGGAATAATTAACAATAGAACATATAACAAGTAATAGAAGTCAAACGAGAATATTTTGTATGCAGATTAGATGAAACAAATAAAATTGTGATTTGAACGATGTGTTTTTGAAAACTGAGCAAGTGACCCCGTGCCCAAGACGTTTGCCCGTTGCGGATCATGGTACTGTTTGGGTTAACAAAATTTGTAACGCGTGCAACTTTATTAGCTAGTAATATGTCTCGACTGGGCGGTTCAGAAGCTTGTAAAACGTTGTGGGTTACAAAATTTGGACATTTTTTTTTATTTCACCTACAACTATAAAAAATAATCTACACAAACTGGATTTTTACCTTATAGAGTTAATAGGGTCGAGTAACAGATGGTGAACTCGAATTATATCAGATGGACGTTAATTAACGAAAGAAATGAGTAATAATTACAAATTGGGTTCTTCCCCTATTTTGGAAAATCAATAACTCTCTTTTTATTATGTCCGTGCGAAGATCTCGAGTTCTTTCAAAGCGAGATTAAAAATTTCGATAGGAGCGACACAAACAAAATCAAAAGTATTTTTCATCTGCACACCTTTCAGATTTAACAAGTATAATAAAACAAAAAGAAAGAACCCATCACACATTCGAACATAAAAAACATATAAAAGGCGACCGCCATACCAGCATGGTCAAGACTACTCGAGAGTATCTATATTCAGGCGCCTGAAATTGTTATTCCAATTGTATACAAGACAGCATCTTACGGATCAAACTTTTTGAATACAATCGATTACAAAAAACATTTTTATTTTTATTCGCGTGATTTTATTCCGCCGCCATTTCTTACCTTTCGTGATTGAAAAACTTGTTAGAAAATCGTGTAGGTACTTACCTAGAACAAAAAAAAAAAAAAGAATTATAGACAAAATTTTAACGGGACTTTTTATAATTTAAATGGCATGAAAATTCTATAAATATGTAAAAATTAGCAATTTTGTTAAATTAATTGATTAAGGTAGGCGTAGCTGTGGGTGTGTAGTACAATCTTACAAACAAGCATTTCCTAAATAAATAATAAATTAATATAAATAAAGTTTACAAGCTTACAGAAAATATAAAAAGTAGACAAAATATATTATAACACCTTTGCGTTTTTTTGTAAACAGCTAAACAACAATGTTAAACAAATTTATTATGTCCATAAAAAATAAGACTTTTTCTTCCTAGTTGAAATATTTAATTAGGTCAATTAAACGTTTAGGAATATTAAAAATTGGTGGTGGAATGGTAACACATCGAGTGTATAACTTATAGATGAACCATTAAATTAAATAGAAAAAACTTGGCGCCTTCGAACCTACATTTTAAAGGTAGTCGTCAGGTTAGTTTTTGGGGAAAGTATACGTTCATCGGATGATTGAACTGCCATCCACAATGGAAACTTTTAAAATTAAATTGAGATACTAAAGCCATTACGAGTTTGCAATTTAAATGGTTAATTGAATATTGCGATAATCATAAATGAAAACGAGTTCTTAAGTGAATTCATAATTCACGTCTTCATAAATAATGTCGTACTTATAGACTCAATTCAATTATTTGCAAGGATTTGCATAAAAGCCATACCTACTATTTTTCATTCATTACTGTGAATATTTATACATTATTATTTGTTATGACACAAATTACACATGAACGGCCAACTCTAGGAAATCAAATATTTTAGTTTTCCGCGGGCTTAATTAGAAGTAATCATAAAAGTAGGGTTAATGTGACTGACGGATACCGCCGCGTATGCTGGTTTATGCAGAGCAAAAACGTTTAGAAAACAGGAGCGGCCCACCTTGTAGATGGACGAAGAAGTTATGATGTTTTTCTTAGTCCATATTTTGCATAATTTCGATCAAATGCTCAATCGATACATAAAAAGCATTATAGCTCTAGGAGTTAAGCGTTGTTTTCAATAAAATGTTTAAAGATAATTATTAAAAATAATACAATTTTCAATGCAGATAAACATAATAATAGGTTAACTTTTATAATATGTTAATAGTATATAGTTAAGCCATTAATGATAGATGACGAAGCTAATTTTAAAAGAAATGAGGTGCGTGTATGTGGAAGATGGGTAGCACATAAAGAGCATGTTAAGATAGCAGGGATCATAGCAACCTTGCCGCCAGCAAAATTGACCTGTTGCTTTAAAAACTTGCCTCCACATTATGTACCCTCTCGTTTTAAGGATGCTGATCTGTTCGTCAGATGTTGCTCTATGATACAAACGCAATGTTTATCGATAATTCCGAGGTTATTGACTTTCATATTTATGCAATTTTTGAAAATTTTAAGATTTATTATTATCACGGCAAACGAGGGTTGGTTGTTACTTCTATCGCTCCGACATAGTCAGGGTCGGTATTTAATTGCACACCCCGGATACCCTAAATGACGCCCCTGGCACAATTAATAACACTGCACCGCTATTTGTCCTACATATCGAGTTGTTTTTAAGCCGAAGTATTAATAAATTAACCGAAAAACTGAAAATATTTCAAATACTTTTCTAAGTGCAAATGATGAAATATGTACAGAAGCGTCGAAATAAATAAATTTTCTCAAAAATGCGACATAATATAAGGCATTGAAAACAATAAATATTCTAAAAACGATTTATAAAAATTCCAGCAAGAGATATTTTTTCATTTGGATATTAAAACACCTACAAATCTTTCAACAAAAAGAAGTCTGCCAAAATAACTAATAGAAACCTGTAAAATTTAATAGTTGTATGTTAATACAAAAATAACTTGTGTATTGTAGTTACTACATAATTAAAAGTAGTGGCTTTCAATAATAACGAAAATTGTCTAGTCCAAATTAAAACGAATTTCGGCATGCAATTACAACCAATCAGCGTCACAAGTGGGAGAAATCTTTTTGTGGTACACAACTTTTTTTACCAATTGTGCGTTAACAAGTATAAAAAATGAACGGCAAAACCGGAAAAGTCCCTTTGTCATCCCACATATAGCATACACACCTCCAAAAACATCTCAAAAGTACAATGGGCAATCAAAACATGAAAGTAAAATTAGAATCAAATGTTGAACATAATTGAAATGGACACATATGTCAAAAAATTGAATTAAATACAATTTTGATTATGATAAATGTTCATTCGTCAATGTCATTCTCATAATTACACATTTAACCATCAGGTAACAAAACTTTTTATAAATTGCAGGTTCGTCAAACGTATAATGACACTGATTCTGCCATTCAGAACTACACTGACTAAGTTATGATAAAATTTTGACTTCACAACCCCCCATTTCAGATAATTGCTACTCATTTAGTCGTTTGTAAACGACGAGCACGTGTTTCCAAAAGTATAAGATGGTAAGTCATTAAGACACCTTTTTCAGAATGTAAGAAATTTAACTAATAAATTTGACATTTTCTTATTGAAAAGTGTTACAGGATTTATGTATATATTATGTTGTAGGTATATATAACTTAGAAAATAAAAATAAAGAGCATTAGAAACCTAATTACCGCATATAGAACATAAACGAATAGAAAACAAATGAAACCATAATACATGATGCTGCCATCTGTAATTTTAGAAGAAACCTAACGTCATCCAGTGGCGAGTATCTACTATAAGTTAAAAACATTTAAATGGTCCATTTAAACTAGTTCATCTCTGCGATATTTTGTAATACCCCCTCCTCGCCCCGGTCGCAAAAATCGGCCACAAAGAGCTACTGTAATACAAAAAAAAACTACGATAATACAACAAGATTATAGACAGATGATATAAATAATAATAATAATTATGAATTACTTAAATACCAAATATGACCACAGCAACTAACGAATCGAAATCGAAAGCAAAAAACTGGCACGGATCCTTAAAATGGATGACTCACGCCAACAACTTTAATTTGGAAATATCTCATTGTGTAATCAATACATTTGATAATTAATATCACAAATTATTGCAAATTTAAGTTGCAATTTATCCAATTTGCATATACAAAACAAGTTGCATGTTATTAAAAATAAAAGAGAAACTAGAAACGGCTACATAATTGGTACGTTCGTGGTTTTAGAATTGGATGATGTGTTGTATATGGTATAATTATATAAACCAATTCCGTTTTTGGAAATGTGAAAGTTTTGAATCCATAACTTTAAATATTAAAACTGAGAAATAAATTTGATTACTTTCAATCAACTTTATGGACAGCAATTAGAATAAAAATTTAGCACCTGATTTTTTAGTCAACGAAATTCTAATCGGCATTGGAGGGAAATTAAACAAAAAGTTAAAACATAAATCACCGAAAAAAAGAATTTTATACCAGCAGCAAGTTGACTAAATTTGCTCGGGGCTTCGGACTCGCTGGCACCGCATAGCCGTTGGTCGACAAACCCCACCAATTTGGTATATTGAATGAGAGATATAAAAAAATACTACAGGTATCGAAAGAAAGAAAACAAGCCTTTTAATCTTGATTTAATTTCATCATTAAAACACAAAAATTAAATTAAATCCGACGATCATCAACAAAATACTTTAGATTTTGTGATAAAATTTTACCAAAAGTTGGTAATTTAAAAAATTTCATAAGCTGATAATTAAAAAAAAAAGAAAAAACTCAAAATGGTTTGTATTGATCTAACATTTTAAATAATTTATTTAAATTAAATTAAAAGCAAATTATTTACATGGTGGGTGTTTTATTTTTTTATTCCGTGACGTGGGGTCGTCAAATTTTACTTATCTACAATAAATGTGTTTGTACGCACATAGGTGCATATGACTTATGCATACATTATAAGGGATGATAAAGTGGAAAGTATGCAAATAGTCAAGATATTACTTCTTTATGCAAAATATAAGGAAAAAATTGAAAAATATTTTTCGTGGTGTCGAGTGGATTAAGGTCATCAATTATAACGATAAAAAAACTGTTGAACAAATTCATTTTTCTTAAAATAGATTTATTATTAAAAATAGATGGTTGATAATGTTTAATTATAAAATTATCTAATGCTATTTAAAAAATAATAAATTTTTGTTTACTGTTAATAATTTATTACTCTTGGATATTAATCTACAAGTGTACGACAAAGAATAATTTTGTATTACCACGCAAATTGCATATTTACAAAAGTCATAATCCTGCTAGGTATGCTGCGATGTGCAATAACTTTTGGACAATGAACTGGATTCCAAGACAGACTCAGATTGTTCCTTGCATTAAACGCCAAAGTACTTAATAAAAAATTAAAATTAAATACTAATATGTAATACTCCTATTACATTTTAACCATACTTGATTTGGGGCCCCAATATATTCTTCTCTAGCATAAACAACTGATTTTGTATGAATCTGTTATTTCCTAATAACAATCCTTCATGAAAGAAAAACTCATTCCCGATGGAAAATATTTAAAATAAAGCAGTTTTGAATTTTGATCAAACTCAATTTGACGTTGATTGGTTGAATTAACTTTCTAGGTTAAATATAAAAGTGTTTATTCATAAACAGTGATTAATTTATTAAGTTAATATAAGGTAGAGATACAGTTTCCAATCGACCGGTCGATCACGCGGCGTTTTGTTGGATTATTAGACGAACGTTAATTTAGAACGACCCTGACTACGTCAGGACATTAGAATTACTTTTGCCAATACTACTGACATTAAGGAGGGGAAACCGATTGTCTAATTATAACAAAGCTTTGCAATATACTATGTTGGTGTTGCCCAGTCTCTGAATGTCAATGTGAAGAAGAAAATTCGGGATAGTAGAAATAGGCAGATTGTTTATAGGTTCGTTAAGTAAGATTTGTCGAAGTGCAGGTTTCACTTATCATTTGGGCTTGGATGCCAAAATTGTAGAGCTACATTTAGTGTTCGGTAAATGGATAAATAAATGCATACTAGAAATCCCCTATGACAGTAATTGGTAATTTGAATATGGCGCCATTTCTAAATGAAAATGAGTGCGCCGTAATTGAAACTAAAAGGTAATTTTCTTTAAACGATTAATAGAATGGAAGCTTGCCTAAATTATTTAACCAATGCAGGCGACACTTTGATTATTTACATCCGGCGCAATATGACCCTTTTCCGGTGTGATATTTAGAAAGCAAGCCTTTAAATGGGGTTGTTTGAAAACTATAGCTCATTATGTACAATTTGGATGTCTCCCCATGAAGTTAAAAAAATCAAGATTAAGCATTCAGTTCTTCATACGTCAAAGTAATTTTGCATTTGGAAAGAGCAATTTAACCATAACAATGCTACTTCTGCATAAATTGGTTTATCTGATAGAACAATGAGGTCTTCTTATTAGTTAGTTTAACGATATAAATGGTCATCAATGTAATTCAAAGCGATTATTTATTCAAACATCGTATGCGGTTATAAATTATAATTTTATTTCGTCTTCAACTTTTATAAGCACAAACGTCAATTAAATTACCGTCGAGTTATCAACACAAACTGTTAAGACCTATTTTCTCGTATGGATGCAATTAATATTGTAGCTAATTAGTACTTCAACTAACTTCATCATCGGTGCAGGTGGATGAAAAAATAACAAAAATCGAGGTCTCGCCTGCACTTGACGTGTTTGATTAGCAGGTGACACATAACTCGACAAATATTTGAACAAGCAATTCCAAAAGTTAATTAGTAAAGATACTAAAATCTTCCTAATGTGAAAATTAAATAAGTGTAATTTTAGTTGGTTAACACCGTATTGGATTATGTACACCCCGACAGAATGCACGAGAATAAATCAGTGTTGGTTTTGGTGTGTAATTAAATGTTAAGATCGAAATCTGGAAGTCATAATTCAAAAATTTTGAGTTAGATTTAATCGTGGTAAAAAAATTGATCCAGAATTAATCGTTTTAAAATGTGATAAGGAAGGGGCGTAAGAAGCATTATTATGGGTTATAAAACAATTGCAAAACGTGAATAATGGGTGCTTCCTTTTACTCTAATTTACTGTTTCGCAATTTCACAAAATAGTAATAATAAAAATTCAATTGCCTTGAGCGTGCTGCTATGTTATCGCAAAAATAATAATAAAAAGTTCAAAAATTGAAATAGAAAAATTGCGTGATGACCGCTGACCCCGTTAGAAGTTGCAAAAAATAGAATAAAATAATTGACCTATAACCCCGTGTCGCTTTAAATATCAATTTATCTTCATTACAATTCAAAAATTAATAGAAAATCATATCTGAGATTTTCAAATCAGCCTTGTACGGTCGGGCTCCTTCCTGAATGCTCGAGAATTGCAATTTCTTGAACAATTGCATTTTCGCAACGGTTCGAGAAAATTACCTACAATATTAATTAGCACAACAAAACTCCACCACAATAGAAACCTTACAGCATTTTGTTAGACAATCGGCAATTTATAATCTAATTTTACAGTCACGATTCGCAGCTTGATATGAAAAAAGCTATATAGCTTCATATTTTTATTAACGATTATGTTCTACATATCAGTCACTTCTGGTTACTTTGTTATAATAATTGACCTCGATCGGAACGAAATAGTTGCAACGAAAAGGCACAAGTAAAAAATTGTACAACACAAAGTTAGTGAGTAATTAGCAAGAACGAGTTACTAATCACCATTCTTATAACGGTCAAATGGTAGGTGGGTGCACACTTAAATGACTAAAACAACATTTAAACAGCAGGATATAATTATCATTTTGTTATTTATCTATCATTAAATATGCAATATTTTCAAAATCCACTGTTTCACTATCATCCTTAATATATAGCATTAAAAGTTACATCGATACTGCAAATTATACCTCACATATAGTACATGGAAGTTTTCTATTATTATTATTAGCAAAATAATCCAACAGAAAAATTGTCGTCAATTATAAAATAAACGTAAACAAAATAGGTAGTTAATGGAGAATCAATTTCCTTATTGCATACTAATCTGCGATAGTGTCATCATAACATAGTATTTGTTTCGCCAATAGGTACAGATCTGATAAGATGAGTGCCACTGATCATCTCCGAACCAAAATATTATGTGAAATTTAGATAATTTTTGTTGGCAATAAATTAAAAAGAAAGAGGCTTTTCAAATAATTTTTTTACATGGAAGGCGCCAGCTGTATTTTTATCACATGAAGATTATAACTTTATAGCCATTTTATTAGACATTTACATTTAAAAACAAGATAAATTGTACATCATAATATGTATAAAGTTCGCATCCACAATTTTTATGTAAACAATAAAATTGGTGTATATTTTAATAATTTGTTATATTTCCATATCAAATAATTATGACGTGTTGACACATTGATATACTGCTTTAAAATTATTGCAATTATTGTGAAGTTGTAATAAACTACTTGGTTATTTTTAAAATTCTGGTTAATTTTCTAAATTAAAGATGCGGAAGACTTCCGTACATTAAGAAAATTATATAATTGGTTATGTACGAATTAAATTATACGACATTTTTAATAACTTAATGTATGTCTCTGCTCCTGGTAAATTATTTTAAACTTTAAGGCGACAACACTGTAAATCTCAATTAGTTCCGTTAATTTTAATACTCCCTAATTATAACATTAAATTTAATAACTCAACCTCCGATTAGTGTTAATGCAAAAAACAAAATTGATAGATATAATAAAAAGTTGATTTTTAAATTTACCAAGTTTATTAACACAAATTGTACAAACCTTTTTATTACTTATATCTATTACTAACTTATGGTATACAATAAATAATGGAAACATAGTAAACATTTTTAAAAATTTATCTTTTTTTTATTACTTTGGAGATATCACTTGGTAGCTACATAAAACTATTTATTAACTTGTAATTCAAATGTCAGAATAATTTGAATGCAAAATTATTGAAAAATAATGTTAACACATACATACAATAAATTAACAATAATATTGACAAATAGCATAGCAATGAGCTAGAGCCGGCCACTTGGCTGCGGATGGGTTAGGATGTAAAAATTGAGAGTACCCCCACCCCCGACACTTTAGCCATTATGATTTTTTTGAGTATTCTCAATAGAGGCGGATTAGGATTTTTTCAACCGGGATAGGGCCATCCTTCATCCAAATGTTTATATTTCAGCGAAACTTGATTTAACATAATTTGATATTTCCACTTTCTATAGTTTATGTTATGTCAACATTCATCCTATTACGAATTTAATCATTTGATGATTTTGATTAAACAATCAAAACTTAATATTAATTATTATGCTTTGAAAAATCGTACATGGTACATATTTCTCATACAAACCAATGAACGGAGATCATATTTATTCAGAGAGAAACCGCGGTTCAATGCTTGATCGCGCCGACTGCACTGTCATGATCTATGGGTTATGCATCTAGCAAGGTTAGCACCATACTAGAATATTATTCACGTGCTCACAGAACCATAAATGATAAGTGTAAAACTTGGTACATTAATGGTAATAACAGAAGAAGTTCTAAATTAAGAGGAAGAAGACTAATGAACTGTTAGAAGTAGACGTCAGTTAATCCACCCCATGTAAAAATTTTCTTATGAAATTATGATAGTTTATTGCATAAATTACAAATATAAATATCAAATTTTATGCATCATTCAAAATTTTGGACAAAAAAGACCAAAAAAACAATGCAATTTATGTACAAATTTAAATATGGATTATTTTTTATGTTATACGAGTATTTTTGAGCATAAATTGTACTCAAAAATTATGGAACTAGAAAGACGGAATCTTTGAGTCGCTCCATTTATTAAAAACATCCCTGAAGCCGCTCCAATTTGAAAATTGCGGAACTAGAAAGACGGGATCTTCGCTTTTAACTAAATTCGGTTATAATTAACAAAAACTCAATTTAAAATAAATTTATAGTATGCTGTTAACAGTTGTACAACTAGGAAACAATTCCGTCCGGCTCTGCCCACTAAACCACAGTGCTGTATCTATTTACGTCGAACACATGTACCGTCAATAGAATGAACAAAATACTGACTTTATATGAAAAATCAAAGGGGGGAGGCAGAACGCAGAACAGGCAAGTACTCCGGCTGGGAGGATTATACCGGATTCGAACCCCGGCCAGATCGAAAAGTTCACATCTTTGCGTCCAAATGGTGTACATGAAAATCAAATACAGCCTTCTCGTAGTTTAGATTCCACGTAAAGCTACAGGTCCCGTCTTCCGCCATGGGCAACCAGCTGTCGTACTTGTTGGCAGACTGGATTGCGAACACTAAACACTATAAAATCTCCAACACGATTTCCAATTGGATCATTTAGAGTACGATCTCTACAGAAAAGCCTATAACGGTTAATACAAGATAAGAGGTAAATGTAAAGACTTAGCACTCCTTATCTAAGCTACGCAATTAAATTCGATTTAAAATCGATTATTTTTGAAATGAAAGTAAAATGCAAGTTTACCCAAAGTTTAATCGTTTCCAGCTTTGAAATTCTATAATATTTTATGGGTCGGGATAAAACATAAATTAGTTTAGATTGGATTATGTTAATTACAGTTGACTTTAACTTAAAAATAGATTCCTGTCATTTAAATCTGCGCTTTTCGAGTTCGGTCAGTTCCAAGGATGTTTTTCAAAAGTGTGTGGAACTCCATAGATCCCGTTTTTCTAGATCTGTAATTTTAGAGTTCGCGTGGCTGCAGAGAACTTATTACCAAGAAAGTGGTCTCAGAGACCAATTCACCTTAAATTTCGTTATTTTTTTAATCTGTCGTTCAAAGCGAATATTTTTTTGTAAAAGCAAAAAAATATGTTATTTTAATATATTTTTGACCGTAACAGCTTTAGTAGTAACGTGAAAATTGCCAAATTATACCAAAAACACACTTAAAAAAAACATCAAGGCATTCCATCGGCGAAAATAATCTTACGGAAACGGCCAATATAGTAGCCGTTTTAAATTTTTAAGTGTTTGAGATTTTTTCACCCAAATTTTGGATGATCCCTAAAATTTAATTATATATTTGTAATTAACGTCATCAATTACCATAATTTTATTTAAAAATTTTTAAAACCCAGGTAAAGGTTATTGTATTTTCAACGGGGAGAGCTGGGAAATTGATTGAATTGAATTGCTTATAATGATAACTTTGATATATTAAATCCGTCGTTACTCTGTACCAAAATTCAGTTAACCCGCTAGGCCCATAATCTGTCGTTCTTTGTGTTTCCCTTCGGGATGAAATCTTGTAAATTGTCCCATGCTTTGCACTGTAAAAAATTACATACACATGTAAATTTTCAGATGGGCCTACAGCTTTAGTATTAGTTGTACGAATGTTGAAATTTAATCGGAATTGAAAAGGAATTTACTTGGAATTCCTCACTAAATTAAAGGTGCTAGAAAAATTGGTTCAAGTCCAAAGTGACAAACAAATCCACGTACATAGAGTATACATTTTTCCTCTGGTCTGGTAGACTGCTCGAATTCGCGAGAAATTACTGCAATTTTTTGGAATTCAATTGGAATCGAGACGTCATATAAAAGAAATATCCCATGTAAGGTTATGAAATTTTTTTATTAAATTTCGAAGAATAACGGATTTGCCATACAAAATAAATGGCTGAAAATAATGTTTAGGTTAGGTAATCAGATTAAATTTTGTGTAATTTTATTATTGTTCGTATTTCGGTTGTTGTTGCTAAATTCCGATGAAATTTTGGTTGTGAGGCGATGTTAATTTTTCACGACAAGGAATGTTCATACATTTATTTCCATTTTTAACACTGAATGAACTATATTCTGAAGTTATTTGTGTAGATAATTCAGAAATAGACTGAATAAAAATAGAAAACACGTTTGGATGAAAACTGTATGGGAATTATGAAAAGTTTATAAAGAAGTATACACAATAATCAAACAAGTGTGTCTATTCCTACGCTTAAGAGCTGTCGAGGATGTAAACTAACAGCTTATCGATTACATCTTCTATGTAATAAGGACAAGAACCCTAAATTTCGCGCCTCTAAAACCCGAAGCAATTAGACATGACTATGATCTGATCTAATCTTAAATCAAAAGTTCAAGGTAGGTCAACTAATAACAAGTTCGAAGAATCATTATTCAAGAACGTAACAATGGCGCCTGTAGCCGAAGATTAAGCGCCTTTTTTACATCTAAGGTGTCAAAAAAATGAACGTAACTATCAAAATAGATAAAAGAATATAAATTTTCAACTTTTATAGCTGACAAAGCTTATTAATCGGGCGCGAGATGATTTACCACTATTTTTTTTATAATGGCTTAGAAGTTTTATTTATTAATCTTCATCGACTAAAAAACCAATTTTTACACTAATTTGTTGTTAATGACCAAAACATAACCACTTAAAAGTAAGTGATGCATGGAGAAAAAATTAGGTAGGCACTTATGGAAATAGAAACAAAAGGTAATTAATAAATGCGATTACATTATACCGGTGCAATTTTTAATAACTGCAATTAATTGTGTTCAGCACTGAAACCCAAATAGTCATTAGACTTGATTGCAATACTTACTTATCGGCCTATTTAGTCAACAATTAAACGTCACTATTTTAATCACTCAACTACGAATTAATCAACGAATTTGTAAGCAACAATAAATAGGTGCTTTAGGTAGTAGGTATCTATAATAAAATGATTTTGCAAAAAATATGAGTCGCCGGCACTGCGGTATACAAAATTTTAAAATCATTACATATTAAAAATTTGTTCTTAGAATGTCACATTAATTAGAAGATTACAAAAAGTTAATATACAAGTCAGACAGTTTAATGCTTTTGTGGCTACAGAAATTGTGGTCGGTTAATTTTTAACTTTAATTAAAATATATGATAAATAGGCCTAGGACAATAACATCATTCGCCTTGGGGGTATAGTTCAAAACACAATCTAATAAATCATTTTTCAGCATTTGTATACCGCTTCTTAAAAATCGAGATTCACAACACTAGCTGGTCCATCTTTATTCACCCATCAAACTAAAACCCGAAAGAGGTAGTAAAAAGTCGCCGTTGCTTATAGTCTGTGCCATGGCATAAAAAGAATTACATGTCAAAAATGAGATCAAAATTTATAACATTTTTTTAAAATTCAAGAATGAAACATCGAATAAGCTCTCGGTGCAACTAAACAATTCAAAAAGGCGAAATAAAATAAATATCAAAAGAAGATTTATGGTATACGTTGGAACGGACTATAAAAGCACCCATGTAGGTGAGGTGAAACCATCTTCTGTAAGGTGTTACATTAATTATATTTTTGACGCCTTACGGCTCCACGCTCCAGACATAATTTTTACCTTTTTTATAGTAGGTACAATTTACGTTGTATAAATTTTATTGTGATCTTTTACGATTAAGACAAGCTGAAATTCGGCTGAATCATCGCCTATTCAAATTAAAAAAGAAGTATTACATGGTTTTGGATGATGGTATCTGAAACTAAAACCAAAATCACTAATTGCAGTTTTTTTAATATATCGTTCAATTTAACGGAACAAATACTTAATTTTCACCGTTGAATTTCAAAATAACTTAAATGTGATCTTCGCTACGTGGAGATAAGGCGTTAGAAATATTAGAAGCTATGAAAAAACATTAAAGCTGAACATAAGTTATGTCCCCACCATAAATTAATTAAAAATTAATTAAAAAGTACACAATTTATGTACAAAAAAATGCATCCAAAAGCGATTAAATCGAATACGGTATTATAAATTAGGTACATAAAAATAATTGGTCATTCCAATTATTAATTAACTGCTACACCTTATTATATAAATTAGCAATATTTGAGCTATATAGTACTAATAACTTGTAACCACTTAAATTGCTGATTAGTAACGTCGAATTATACACATCGAAATTATTTGAATGAGAATTTGTTACTTTCCAAATCATCTTCACATATGGCAAAAAAATTTAAAACGAAATTAATTCATTTAAAATTATTAGGTAGCTTGTGAAAATAATATAAAATCGATTTAAATCAAAAAAGAAAAAAATAAATAAATAGGAAAATACTGATATCGATGATTTAAACGTTTACAGAAATGTCCTTATTTAAACTTTTATAGGTTTTCCTTTATTTGGATAAAAATTGACTAGATTATAAATCGGTGTTTCTAATAAAAAAATGCTTATTTGGAAAAAAATATCTGTTGTACTTGCATTTTATACAATAAAATAGATTTTATCGGAAATGTTCCGCGTATTTGATTGACTAACCCATCGGTTAATCAAAGAGGATTATAATCGACGGGCACATCAATTAAATTAGATAAAACATTATAAAAGTTAAACATAATCTTATGTAAGTTCATACAGATAAGTGGCGTTAAATCCGTCTATTATTTAAAGCAAAAAAAATATATATACCGAGCGTTTCGCAATCTACTGAAAATGTAATAGAAATACATAATGTTATTAGTAAGATTCCGAAACAAAAAGTTTTAGTACAATTGTTATAATAATAGACTGTATGATTGTTTTTTCGGAGACACAGTGTGGTTTTATCCGTAAGTGTAATAGTAGTTTACACAATGAGTGGGAAAAGAGTTGAATGATGTACTAAACGAGTCGATTAACCATTTAAGAACGAGTGTTCAATTGAGTTGGAAAAGTGTGGCTTTTATTACAGCCAAGGAGTCCGGTGTACTTATTATAAAAATTTATATTTCAAAAAGCTTTACATCAATGCTAACAATTTAAAAAACTTGCAAATCTCAGCATCCACAAGTGCATGTATACCAAACTTGAGGGTGATATCTAGGGAGCCGATACTACATGCATAGTACATCAGCATTTAACTTAATTAAAAAACTGAAGAAGTTATCAAATTATCTTTATTATTACAAAAACAATATGTTTTGTTATTTGTCAGTTATAATTTTTTATATAGAGTAAATATTCAGAAATCCCCAAATTTAAAATTAAAAGTCTGAAATCTGTTGCATTAGGCCTGCAGCCCAGGCCTTAATGGTAAGGTGAACCTGTAAATATGTAGCAATGAAAATAATAAAATTTAGATCAACATCGTAACATATCTTTGTTTTTTACTTAGAACATCTTCCCCTTAGTTTTTTTCCGTATGTTTTTCGGGAAGACCCATAATTCGTGACCTACAATATTGGCCATTTTCAGATTTACGCAGTACTGTATTTTCTATAATTTTCTCTCTAGTATCCTAAAAACTCTGCACCAGTAATTTACTAATTTATAACTAGGGATCGGATTTTCAGACAATTGCTAATTCTTTTTTGCACAGGCACGTGAAAAGGTAAATATGTTTTGCGTTTTTCTGAGTAGTTTTATGTCGGTTTGCCAATGGCAACAATTGCCATTTAGAATATTTTCAAATTTTTTAGTGCCTACAAATTCTATCCTTATTATTTATAATCATAACTGCCATATCCATATGATACAAATAACTCACGACTAGAGGGCGGATTTATATGTAGTAAAAACCATCAATATAAATTTTTCTTCTGCGTTTAAAATTAGATCTTACCCAGATTGAAAGAAGATATAACTAGGGAAAAGCAACGATAAATCGGGATGCATGGGAAGGCATTATACAGTAATGTTTAAAATTAGCGCAATTAAGTTTTTTATATGCGGTTACAATTAGTCGACATATTATTCGAAAATAGAGCTAAAACATTATTTAAATTAAAAAATGTATTAAGAAAATTGTTAAATATGGGCATTATATGCGGAATAAAATTTCGTATTTTAGTTTCTATCATATAAACATATAAATCCACCATTTATTCATGACCAAAGATCGGATTTTCAGGCATTTCCTTTCTTTGCGTACAGTCACGTGAAATCGCTTTATGTCGGTTTTATTTCACTGATTTGAAAATTTGCTTGTAGTTTGCATATTTATCAAATTGCGAATAATATTTTAACTTGTTTATTCGAAGATTATTTAATTATATTTCACAAGTTAAAAAATTAATTTATTGAATAATATTTTGAGAGGCGACACAAGTTAAATTTTTGTATACTAGATTTCCTCTTACGAGATTTTCCGGTATTTCCTTTTATAGAATGCCTTTTGAAAAAGTGGAAAAAACAAAAAAAAGGCAAACGACTAACTACTAACTAAAGATCTGAAATTTTTGCATACATCTTCAACCAATTTGTAGAATTTTTTTATAATAATTTTTAATATAATATGTAATTATTTGCCATCATTTTAAAAAGTAATGAAAAAGATATCGCGCAAGCTTACACCACTCAAAACGCTGAACCAACTATAATAACTACACAAAAATGAAATATAAACAATTTTTAGAAAATTAAATTTCCAATATACATTTAACTTTTACTTCAATATTTAGGCGTGAAAATTCACGATAAGGGCAAATAAATTTTGTTTCGATGCTGTTCGTTTTATATATATTATTTTATAATTAGAATTTAAATCAATAATTACTTGATAAGTAGTACAGCAAAAAATACAAAAAAATGTAGATGACTAATGATGTTATAGGGCAGTATTTTTGCAAATTTCATACATAATTTTTTTATGCAAGTTCCATTTATGGACTAGATTACTTCACGACCGCGACAGACCAAATAAAAAAAATATTGTTTGTAACATTGATTGGAAGGATTTAAAAACATAAAAATTAAAACAATATTTTTTGTGTAAGTATATATTATTATATTGCTACAGTGAAACTGCAACCACTCTCAAACACCAACTAAAGTTCAACCGACGAAAGTGCAGTTCATTTATTTTTTGAACCAATTGGCACGCAGCATTTTAATGCAAATTAGAGTTTTTAGCACATATTTTGAAGTTTTTAGTAAATAATATTTAATCAATAGATAAGTGGTTTAGGTAGTGTAACTCGATATTATTAATCATATCAAATCTTTTAGAAAAACCAAAATATCAAACGAATATATTTTAATTTTAATCAAACAAATCAAACGAGATAACAGTTAAATTCGTTAAAATCGACGTACGTTTAATTCATTTTCATTACCAAGTTACGACGACGTATTTTTTTTTTCTGTCTATTCTATTCTATGTCTATTCTAATAGTTACTTTTTTCTAAATACGACAAAGATAACCAAATGTTATACGCTAAATCTCACTGCATTTAGAGATTAGTCATACGCGAGTTAAAATAAATTCGACTATAAAATGTTTTAAGTTAACACAATATAATTACACAGTATATAATATTTATTATCGCAAACGTTTTCACCAAACTATGGCATAATCAGACGATGAACTAGAAAGAGAAACGAGAAAATTCAGTATTTGTCGTCCAAATTGCAAAAGAAAAAGGAGAGGGTAGAGGGGGGATATTTTTGAAAAAATTGTATATTTTAGTGCAAATTTACTAGAGGGTAGGGATATAATTAATATAAAAGAGAAATAATATAAGTGAATGTAGGGTAAGTTAGAAAGGAGGGGGGGGTATTATTTATTAAATATGTTTAGTAGGGGTGAGTTATTTAAATCAGATTGACTATTTAGTAGTAAAAATGAATATTTTAATTTATTAATTTCCATAGCTTCCAAAAATTCAAATTTTTTACTTTTTACGAAATTATTATCGGGTTGTAAAGAATGTAACATTAAAACAAGAAACTCATCAGGCCAACGTTTCGAAGATTTTATTGCTTCATCATCAGGGCTAAAAGGAGGTGGAACAATGGTAACATGTTGAATCAGCCAAACAAATAATTTACACTCACCAAAACGAAAAAGAATGTAGTAATGTGTAACAAAACACATTACATTCTTTTAGTAGAATTATTTCAGTAGAACTGAAAAATGATGAAAAATTGTTGATTAAAATAAAATCTAATAACTCCATAACAGAAGTCTTAAAATTTATAATATCATTTTTGAACCACACTGCTTGAATGACAATGGTTGCGCATAAATTGCGCCAGAAACGTCATTAGAATACTTTAATATATTTTTGTTAAAATAATTTGTGCCGTATAGTAAAATATAAATAGTAGGTACTACTTATAATAATTATTATAAGCGCTGTTGTATTGTGCAATAATTTCTTTAACGCTTAAGAAAAGGGCACCACGACGAACTTTGAACACGGGCTCAAATTTTGTTGTTACGGCGCTGGCCTTCGACTATTATCTTTTTCCAAACCTGAAAAACTTCCTGATTGGAAAGCTTCTTACATAAAACGAAGAACCTAATGTTATATTAAAAAAAAACTATTTCATGCAAAGAAAAAGTTCGATCATGTTAGTCCGAGAACTTTTCAGATTGCCTGGCTTCATTGCAGACTTAAAAATAATTAGGAATGTTTAGCAATTTTTAAGACAAATTCATTACTTCAAAATAAGTTACACCCGAAATATTTTAGTATGTCTCTGTCACATGGCAAAAAGACATTCAAAGATTCGAATTTCTCTCAAATATTTTTTATTTTGTTCAAATATTCCATAGGTGAAAGATGGGACTATACTACTTTATGATTACAACGACGTATAATAGGTAATAAATGCTTTGAGATCTACGTGTTAATTTGATCAGATAGATTTTTGAAATGTGCAATAAAATTAAGCCGCTCTCAAATTCCACCGGTTCAAAAAATGTATATAATTTTTCATCTTCAATTATTGTTGTAGCACTTGTCGTGTTTATGCAATAACAATAAAATTGTAATAACAGTGTAGTACTTTTATGATAAAACTTATGAATGAGTTGGATGCGTGGTAAAACCACAACGCTGGTTAGTTAGTAGGTACTTAGTATAAAAACAGAACGATAAAAAAACGATTATGTATTACGTTATTGCTAATTTTAAGAAACTATTAAGCGTCATTATAATTTTGATTAGTGCATTTTTAAATAAACATTTAAATATAATTATTCACCTGTTGTACCAGAAAGTATCAGCTAATAAAAGATTATATAACAAAATTTATATTGAAAAAAAAGTCTAAATCTGATGGTCACGTGGTGGCAAGTATTCTAGCAACTTCCTGAAAAATACAGACCCACTGCTGGCGCCAAGACTAGCGCCTAAACCCACAAGGGGTCAAGAATAACATTTTGAGAGCTTGAAGATGTATCTAACGTTGTCTATAAAAAAATAGCAAACCCGTTTAGCAGTTAATTTAAGATAATTTTATACAAATACAAAAATTTCTTTCTTCGATCGAGAATGAAATAATGTATTTAAAACGAGAATACATTTATGTCTACCATTAATCGGTCATCAGGTTATTCGTATAAGGAGATGAAAGTATCTTGGCTTGATCGTAACTGCAAGTTTCATTTCTTAATAATTAATGTTTTCGATTTGCATGGGGCCAAATTATTTAATTATTATTTTAAAGAAGAACCGAGGGGTTCCTCTAGGGCGATTTGTTTAGAAATCGTAAAAATCGAAGTGTAAAAACGATCAAAAGAAGTGTCGGGTCCAGAACGCGAATAACATCTATGGAGACTACTTGCACGACCTTGCCCCCTCTCAGGAGGAATACTTGTCAAGACACCAGTTATATTATTGTTTTTAACAGATGGACAATTTGAGAAATTTTCTAATAAACTACAAAACAAAAATTACATGTCCCTTGATTGATTACAACTCAAATTTTATTTCATTGCGTACACCAGACACCGAAAACCTCAATATGATACAAGATAAACCGTGTAATATTTTGTGTCTGCCCCAAATTAGGCAAGTTTGAAATATCGGGAAAACAAAACGTCAAGAGAATTATTTATTTAGAACCATTCATTAATCCAATTCGAGATTCTATGACGCATTCCAATAATAAAGGCCACTTAACCTAACATAAAGAGCAGTTTATTTATTACTTACATGGTTGTACGTAGCTCGAAGCTGATGACAACTTGGGTAAATCGTCGCTTTTCATCCCCGATTCCAGTAAATCGGCCATTTTAAATCACTAAATTAACATCCACGGCACAAAATTTATAAAAACACAAGCCACTGGCTACTTACCACTCGAAACACACACAGAACGAAATGTTAATGACTAAAACTTTAAAATACTCCCGGCGCCATCTGACAGTGTTTGATTTATTTATTATTTGTAATCAATTTTTAACTGCATTAAAAGATATCTGTTTGTTTATTTAAGTTGTATAAAATTCTCAAATTATTTTATTATAACAAGTATTCGTGTATTTTCGTCAAATATTACAATAATTAAAAATACTTTTACTTTTTAATAAAGTTTGAATAACTCCGCAAAGAATTTATTTAACCTTCAGTTGCGATGGTGGTGTAATGGTCAGCATAGTTGCCTTCCAAGCAGTTGATCCGGGTTCGATTCCCGGCCATCGCACTTTTTTGTAATTTTTTTATTAGTTTTAAAAACAATTTTTAGTTTATTGTAAACGTAAAATTGATTTTTATAATCAAAAAAGCATTATTTGAAGGTTTGAATTGCTAATAATTTAGTCATCAGGCAACTCTTTTGGGTGACCCCAAGCTTCTAACATTTTTTGCTAAACATTAGGAAGAAAAAAATATTTTTTGTACAAAAGTCTAAGAAAACATGACTTTGTTATTCAATTTTTAAAACAATTATTTTACTTTACTGCCAGTGATGGGCGGCATTGAGGCACTTTAATGGCTCTCGTCATCTTTGGGGTATGGAATGGGGCGGAGAAAAACCAAAAAATGCATCCATACTTTTTAGAACTAAAGTGTTTTTTTTGCAATAGCGGAGGTAAAGTACTCACTTTAAACTCCGATTTGCGGATATAAAGTGACCATTTGTTGCCCAGAGAACAAAAAGGTGACGAAGCAGGCAACAAGTAATTTTGTTGATCTTTGGTACAACAAATAAGTTACTTTATTTTTACCCGTTGTAAAAATATCTTACCTGAATTCCTGAGGGTATTCAGGTAACAACACCTCGTGGTGTTTTTAATTTTTAATGAAAAAATTGTAGCAGCCCAGGGGCGTCGTATATTTTAGGACGGCCCTGGTCCCTCTCGTCAGTGTCCCTCTTAACATTTCTTATTCTTATGAATTGATGTTGACTTATAATTTATATATATAATTTTATATATATTACTTATAATTTATAAAATCACAACTCGCCGATTCGTAAAGAATGATACACAGGATGTACCAAATAATTTTCACAATAATTGTAACGACGATATTCTTTGAAAAAATAATTATGTTATATTAAAGTGGTTTTCTCGTAAAAATTAAAAAATTTCCACTCACTTCATAAAAATACCACGTCGAGCTTCTCAACGCGGAAGATTTGACGGCAGTCCAGGGTGGGTTCTCAAAACAAAAATTAATTCCAAATCTCAAAAAAAATTGTTTTCCAAAATAATTTTCAATTAAAAATTAATTTCAATTGTAAATGTAAAAGTTTTATACTTTTTTCCAGTATCAAACTTATAAATTTTTTTTTATCCAAACAAGTGTGATAACTTCGCTTTTTAAATACAATTTTAAATTTATCATCAAAATTAAATTAACTAGCTTCCAAATATCTACATTCAAAAATAAAACACACTCAAACAAATATCGCTCAACAAAATCTTCATTAATGATAAAAAAAAAGATTTTCACTTACAAATCTACAAAAATAATAATTAATAAATTTTTGCTTAATCTCAGATTAAAACGTTCAAAACATGCAATCTCTACTGCCAAATAATCGCATAAAATTTCACAAAATATTTCCTTTTTAAGATTTCCTGTCTTAAAACATGAGGTAGCATTTTAAAGAGTGCTTTAGTAAATAGAGATAAAATTTTTACTGAGTGTTTATTACCGTAAACACTGTCATTTACGACTATACTTTAAAATTTTCAAAATTGTTATGCCAACTGCATTACAAAATATGTATTAAAAACAAGAATCATAAACATAGAATACATGTTGTATTTAAACCATTTTTGTTATTTATAAATTTATTGTGTTAAAATTTTAAGTTTTATTTGTCATTTTAGTAATTTTTTATAAGTGTCCATACTTCCGTGAACAGCAGTGTACGTACTACATATTGTACAATTTCTTTTCGATTTTAAGTATAATTTAAAAAAAAAAGTTGTTTCAAAATTTTAAAAGTTTTGTTTACTACGATATTTTAAACTTACGTTTAAACTTATTCATATTTTAATTTTAAACTTTCTTGTAAAAAACAGTCTTTAAATACAATTTTTTAATTTTAAAATTTGAATAAAAATCACAAACTAAATTCATATTTTACCGATGGCGATGGTAAAATAATGTTGTCAAAGCGAAGAACTGTACATATTTTTAATTTATTTACAAACAATTTATGGGTTTACAATGCTCACTCTAATTTATTGAGGAAGTATTATTTTAAGCTATGCTGCCGATGATGGTCATAAAATTTATTTTCCTTTTAAAAGAACAAAATTTTCAAAAAATATTTTACACAGTACTGTAAATATTTAGGGCTTTTTATATTCTTCATCGTCAGTTTTTATATTTTTGCAATTTAGTAGTAGGTGTATTCAATCCAGTGTCGAATATAAATACGAATTTCCGATTTTTTAATTTGGGATTTAATTTATTAGAAATATCTCTTTAGTTTTAATTTCAACACTTCAATGCCCGGTTTCAGCAACATTAACTTTAACCTGTGTTAGTTAACACGTGTTAAAGTTAATCAGTTGTTAAATTTTGAATGGGTTGCAGCAACGTTTTCTAATCTATAATTAGTTAATCTCCGATTATGTGTAATATGGTTATATTGGTACTCCCGAAACGATAACCACGCCTAGTTTTTATTATATAAGTAGTTCATAATAGTTCGTTAGTTCAAAAGTTATCATAAAATGAGGTTCAGTGCAGTGTTAATTAAAAGTACAATTAAAATTAAAAGTACATAACAGTAAGCTTAATTTTAATGGTTAATATTAAATTACGATTGAAAAAATAATGATAACGCAGGGGAACACTGTCTGCTTTAGTTTAGTTTCGCTTTAGTTTTTGAGGAAGCAACCCTCTTATATTGAAAATAAATGAAATAGAAATATACTCCAGGAAAAAATATTTGTTGTATTTCACAGTGTAATTATTGGTGATAAATAATAAATTGTTAATATGATAATAAATGAATTTGTACTCATAAAACAATAAAAAAATTTATTTATAAAAGTTTTTAAAAATTACTGCGTATTAATGCAGTGCGTACACTTTATATTTGAATTATTTTGTTTGTTTTAAGCGAATGGAATGTTCATTTCTGCTTTTTCTATGTCTTTTACATCATTGAATTCGTCTTTATCTTGCAGTTAGCTTACTGTTATGAAGCACGGCACATGCAAAGATGATGATGACTGACGTGGTGGGTACACACAATCCTGTGTGTCCTCAAAAGCTGTTGGAAGGACCCCGTTGCATAAAATCTCAACGTTAGTAGAAGTTGAAGCATCCCGAAAAAAGATTTGCTTCGATTTGCATCTGGCTCCATCTTGTCTAATCTGTTCATTAACTCGATCACACTTTTTTTGTGCTGAACATTGTTTATTTGCAAAATAAAATAAATAATATTGACTCTTACTAAATATAAATATAAAAAATATAGGTAAATATAATTATAACTCTGTCACCGTACAATATGAAAGGGTATTTTCTATCAGGAATGACACGGACAAATCAAACATTTTCAAAAAAATTGTAATTTTCTAAAAAAAATTTTTTATTATATGACAATTTTATTATATGACAATATTTCTTGACAATACAAGTTAACTTTTATAATGTATAAATAACTTTTTCTTTAGTTGATAATTATCAAATTCAAATTCAAAGTACTTTAATCACTGGTCAACCAGTAATTAAATATTTTGGGTATTTAACCTGTGTTAAGCACAAATTAACGTTGCTGCAACCCAAAATCGTCTCAACTACAGATTTAATCTATGATTACCCTAATCATAGATTAAACTTAACCTGTGTTAAAAATTATATTGCTGCAACCCAAATCGGATTTAATCTATGATTAAATATTTAATCTAAGATTAAATACCTAAGTTAAGGTTGCTGAAACCGGGCACAAGTGTTTTTTGTTGTTAGTTGTAAAGATTGTTTTTGTTTTTTCTGATTTTTTTACGATTACAGTCGGAGTGATAAATAATTTCGGGGGGGGGGGGGGGTTGTAACTCCTGCCCCCCCCCCCCCCCCCGTAAATACGGCACTGTTCTACATCACCTTTGCATTCTTTAACTTCATGAATTTTAGATTTCCAATACAAGAATACAATATGACAGAATTGTTTAGATTATCAAATTTGTCGATGAATACAACAATTACCCTGTATCCGGTATAATTACCTAACTTAAGCACCGCTTATCCTTTTGAAATTACCTGAAATTTTCCAAATTTTAAAATTCCTTTGTGCATATATATTTTAGGGATTTTCTATAGTTTAATTGAATGTAATAAAAATGTCAACTAATGTATTGTTAACATCGTCAGATAAAAATGAAATCAGTAACGCAAAATCATTAAAATTTATTTAGTAACCTTTGTAGTTTGTAACCATATTTTTAATTGTACTGGAAACAAAAATTCTTTTCAACTAAAACATTAGCTATTTATTTGGCAAATTCTTAAATAATAAAGACAAATAAAGACAAATAAAGACAAAAAACAAATAAAAGCAGATTTTTCAGAAAAAAGAATGGGAAGACCAAAGCGATTCTTTTATGAGATAAAGAATCATTTTCAAATTAAAAGTAATGAACAAAAGTTTAAAGTGAACGTTTTTTCTTTAAACTGTAGATATAATAATTATTGCTCATCAGATGAATAGAAAGAAGTCGTAATTTAATTAATATTAAGCCAATTTTCGAATATTTAGCTCTGAAGTTTTAAGTAACGCATCATACATTTTTGAGTTGTTTCAACTAGGGCAACAGTTTTATTTAAAGTATGTATTCTAATGACGTTTCTGACTCAATTTTTTCGCAACTACTATTCTTCAGGCAGTATTTTAAGGATTATATAAAATCCAAAAATCCTTTTGTTATGGAGTTATTGGATTTTATTGTAAATTTTAATCAACAATTTTTCATCGTTCAGCAGCTTTACTGAAATAATAACTGCATGCTTCTTGTTTTTAACAATCCCAGTTTCAGTTGCATCTGCAAAACGTTCATTTTTAATTAAAATTAATAAAAAACTCTCTGCGTAATTCGACGAGTGAGGTAAGATTATTTCGATAGAAAATAATGTTGCAAAAACATTAAACGTTTTAAAAATTATTGAGAATTTTAAAAATTTAAAAGTTAGGAAGAGAAAACTATATGTAGGTAGAAGCCTTAAATTTATTTAATGATTCAAAATTTTTGTATTCGTACTGAGATTGTTAAAAACAAGAAACATGCAGGGATAATTTCAGAACTGAAAAATGATGAAAAATTGTTGATTAAAATAAAATGTAATAACTTCATAACAAAAGTCTTAAAATTTATAATATCATTTTTGTGACCACACTTCCCGAAGGACAATAGTTGCGCAGAAATTGCGTCAGAAACGTCATTACTCATTATCATTAAAATACTTTAAATAATTTGTATTTGTAATTTTTAATATTCTAATATAATTTTGTTGTATTGTGTAATAATTTTTTTAACGCTAAGGAAACGTTTTGAACAAGGGCCCAAATTTTGTAATTACGGCGCTGTTCTTTCCTGTATTGTTTGTCTCTTCCTATTAATTCTTTCTTATATTGTTTGTCTCTCTTTCCTGATATTTTCGTTTAAGCTATTGCTTATATGTTCCTGGCGTGGTGTTAGGATTCCTAACACCACGGTTCCTAGCAGGGCCGTATTTAAGGGGTGGGATTTTAGGGGTTACAACCCCCCCCCCCCCCGAAATTATTTATCAATTAATAAAGTACTGAAAGTTTGACTGTAATCGTAAAAAAAACAGAAAAAACAAGAACAACTTTTACAACTATAACAAAAACATTAAATTTGAAGTGTTTAAATAAAAATTAAAACTAAAGAGATATTTCTAATAAATTAAATCCCAAATTAAAAAATCAGAAATTGGTATTATAATCCGGCGATTGGCGACACTGGATTGAATATATCTACTACTAAATAACTAAATTGCAAAAATATAAAAACCGAAGATGAAGAATATAAAAATGCCCTAAATATTTACAGTACTGTGTAAAAGTCTGCAACCACTTAATTAATTGTTAAAAAAACTCCTATTAATTAATTTTCGAATTTTTGAAAAATAATTATATTGAAATGAATGAAATAGGTATTTTATCTTAATTCTTACTATTATGGTAAAAATTTTAAATTGCAATAAATTGTTTGAACCAAAAATTTTAAAAGGAACATAAATTTTATGACCATCATGAGCAGCATAGCTTAAAACAACACTTGCGCAATAAATTAGAGTGGGGATTGTGTAAACCCATAAATTGTTTTATATTTTGTACATTTGTATGTAAGTGTACATTTGCTTAAGATAATCTAATTTAGTTCTCCGTTTTGAAAAATTATTTTACTATCGCCATCGCTAAAATAAGAATTTAGTTTGTGATTTTTATTCAAATTTTAAAATTAAAATATGAATAAGTTTAAATTTATTAAAAATATCGTAAACAAATAGTATATTATCTACGCGGGAGATATGAGATGCATTACCGGCGAAGGATTTGAAAGCCAGAGGGCCGTAGGCCCGAGGGCTTTTGAATTCTCCGCCGGTAATGCGTTGTTATCTCACAAGATTCATATACTATTTTATCTACTTTCTTGCTTAAATAGCATTTAATAATCAATAATAATTAAAAATAATAATTAAAAAAATAATTTGCACATAAAAAACATAAAAAGCTGATTATCTCGAAAATAAGACAAGATATCGAAAAAATAACGCAAAAATGTCACCCCCCCCCAGCCTGCTCATCCCCTTACCGAGGGTAGAGTTCCCGCTACCAGATGCACTAATTAGAGTGCACTAACTTCAAGAAATATGGATAAAAATTCGATTAAAACAAATAAAGTAATAAAAGTTATAAGAAATCTAGTGATTGAAAAATAAAACAAATGAGTAATTTGTCAAAAAAAATTGTGTAATTACATTGACATAGGTGATACTCTTGATGTTGATGAAGCAGCGGCAAAGCTTGTAGAACAACTATTGCCGACGAAATCAAAAAAGAGATTTAAATTTTAACATAAATTTTATTTTATTCATTAGGGTATTCACACTCTCTGGTATATTTAACACGTGGTAAATTTACCACACATTAATACCATATCTGTGAACACACCTCGTGGTATTGAGTGTTGGTATTTTAACTTTAACCCTACTTTCGACACAATCAGCTGTTATTATTTTTGTAAGTAGTAGTTACTTTAAATCAGCTGTGTGCACTTCGCCATATTAGAAGTAAAAATACAACAACGCAGAAAAGCGGCGCACTGGTTTAACTTTAGCATACTAGAAATACACGGTCGAGGGCTACTTACGAATACCACGAGGTATTTGCTCTTATGGGAGATTACTACACAGTCAAATAACACCCTGGTAAACGTGGTATATTTACCACGTGGTAAATTTACCACGGGATATACCAGAGAGTGTGAACATCCTAATTGTATCAACATTGCCCATTTATTTTCCGCCATTTTTTATGCCCAAAATACTTTATTAATAAATTAATAAACTATTAATTTTCGCCCCACCATACGTTCACCAGTTTAGTTTAGGTGGAATTTACAGTCAATTTATAAAGTGGTACAATAAAAAAAAAAAAAAAAAAATTATTTTCATCCACTTTATAAAAAGTACCACGGCTATAGCCCTCAATGCGGGAGATTTGACGGTCCATCTTAGGGTTTAGTAGAGATGAGTATTTAGTCAGATTGACTGTTAATAAAGAGGATGAATATTTTAATTTTCATTGCTTCTAATGTTTTACTCTTTTGTTCAATATATAAAATTTTATACCCCCTTCTCCCCTGTTTGTGGTTCGTGTCTAATAAATGTTCGCGAATGTCGATTGTGTCCATCAAATCATGTTTTGAAAGATGTACCAGTAAAGCCAACGTATTTTTGAGCGCATTCACAAGTAAGCTCATAAACCCCTGATTAGTCAAAATGTCAAAAAGAAAATATTATCTCTATATCCTAGTAATTAACTCCCTAAAAATATTCCCTCTTTCTATCTCTTTCAATTTAGATGATATAAAAATGGATTTGTTCTCTTAGTTCAGGATTCAAGGATCCAGCCAGTTTTATCCTAGGGCTAACTAAAGAAAAAAATCACCTCTCAAATTCCACAGCTCACCACCAGCATCAGATGAAGGAGATAAAGGGTTCGCCCCTGGAACTTCACATAGTCATGAAGTTCAGAGTAGTACATTGCCTGATGATACCATAGTATGGTGAAAACGTTTGGAATAATATACTGTCGTGTTACGAGATCAAGTTTTGGTATTTGTGTTGATTTTGAAAATTTTGTGTTAGTTTTGAATTTGGTGTTAAAGTTGAGGAAGTTTTAGTGGAGTATTATTTTAGTAATAATTTTTTTCAGATTGTAAATTTTAGAAAATAGTGTGATTCAAATATTATTTTTGGTCAAATGTAATTGAGAAATTTCAAATTTTGTGAGTTGGAGAATTTTTTCTGAAATTAAAGTGATTTATTTCTTTGAGCGATTGTTTTTATTAAAAGTTATTGATTTGGTTAATATAATTTGGATTTATGTTTAAAAAAGTAAAATTATATTGTTAAGAGAAAGACGTGTGGAGTAGAAGATACCACATTTGGATTGATAAATCGAAATCGTAAGTTCGATCCTCGAGGCGAATTTGAAATTTTTAACATTTAAAATAATTTCGATTGCAAAGTTTTTTAAGGCGAATTTTGGTGTTAATATTATTTTTACGAACATTGAACCCATTCCCTGAGCAAGCTACATCTATTCTCACAAAAAAATAGCTTGTCCGGAACAAACAAAAAATGTGGTGAAAATATTTAAAAAAAAATCACTGCTATACTTACTGTGTATTTTATTTGTGATCACTTAAAAACAGTTTAGTTCAGAAATAGCATCTTCGTTGCCAGGTCCAAATAACTTGGAATATCCATAATCTTTTTTGTTTTCTTGTGTTCTAGTCAAAATGGTAGCAGCAATGATAAAGCTTGATTTCGTTAGAACAAAATCGACTACGACATGAATAGACATATTAAAATGTTTAATACAAGTTTTAAATTTAATAATCGGAGTTCTACATTATTTTCTTTAAATAATTAATAAATACTATAAATTCTATCATATTTGTAATATACAATACATAAAATGTAACAAATTATTACGCAATTTTATTTGCACAAATCAATATTTAAAACTATTTACTTTATGTTATGCAGTTATTTGTTAAAACCTATGTATATACCTAAGCAAATGGCAACGATAAAACAAGCTCCTACAATAAAAAACACAATTCTGTGTTGGATGGAACGCATTATCATAGAGTTCATTATTCTCGAAGATCGACCCAAATCTTCATTTGTTTCTCGTAACTAAAAGTATAAAATATTATTATATAACAAAATTGTTTCAAATTTTAATTAATATTTACCCTCCCCCGAGACCTCTGTATCGTTTCCCTCTGGTCATTTAAATTTTGTAAAATTTGATTACCTACTTCTTGCGATTCAATAACAACACGATAACCTTCCTGCAATCTTGCACCCGTCCTTTCTATCCTTTCGGAATTGTCCAACAGTCTTTGTTTCTGACCCTCGTCAATTCGAACATCTTCAAAATCTCCGCCGGAGTCGTAACCCAACGCCCCCTGTTTTACGGCGCGAGATTTAATATATTCGCGTATGAGACGCTTTAATTCGGCTCGATAGCAATCTAGCTTGGTTCCGCACCTTTGTCGTTTTGACACTTCCACTTCGCGAACTTCCAATTCCATTTGTTCCAACTAAAAAATTAAGAAATAAATAAAACAAAACAAAAACACAAGCTCAATCTCACCAATTCTTGCGCCTCTTTAACATTTTTTTCGATATTTGAAATCAATTGCCGCCGATCTTCTACAAAAAGTTGTACACATGAAAACAACCATAGTTTCTACTTTTTATAGCAAATTTAGATGTAATTGCAACTTACTTGTCCCCGAATTACTAAGCTGACTAATTTGCGATGTGATATCAGCAGTTAAAACCGAGTATTGCTGTTCAAAAGTCTCAAAAGTGGATACCATTTCTTTCATCACATCACAATAACTTTTTAAATCTGTGTATAGGTGTCGCGTATGACGGAAACAAAGTTGGCAATCTTGCTGGTGTTCTGGTGGCAATCGTAGCGCTGTCATTTTTCGTAGTTCTTTCGGGTTTTTGTAAAGAGGTAAGTTAACATGTGTTAATTTTTACATTCACGAACATCTATTTAAGGTGAACACTTTTTTGCAAAATTATTAATTTTTGTGGTTTTGTAAAGTACATTGCTTATTTGTTCGTTTGTATTTTTCTTGTACGATAACTAATAAGTTTTATTTTTGTAGTCAAAATGGTACAACGCTTAGTATACAGAAGACGCCTTTCGTACAATACCAAATCTAATAAGAGGAGGATGTAAGTAACTTATTCTTTATACTTCGTTAAATGCTATTTATTTCATCAATAATTAAACGTGCATAAATTTGAGGTTATGATACCCTAACGTGTGCGCTTTTCATGATGAAAACAAGGCTAGAGTCCTGAATAATTATGACGACAATCCTTTATCGTTCGTTTTATATCTGATAATTTGCTTAAATAATAAGTTTGAATGGTATTAGCTTTGAAATGGTAGTTGACAATAATGTTTTTGTAGTGTTCGTACACCTGGCGGACGACTTGTTTACCAATATGTAAAGAAAAATAAGACGGTTCCAAAGTGTGGACAATGTAAAGAAAAGCTAAGGGGAATCGTTCCAGCCCGATCCTTCGAAAAATCCAGAATGTGCAAAAGGAAGAAGATGGTCAAGCGTGCATATGGAGGTGTTTTGTGCCACCGTTGTGTAAAGGAAAAGATTGTACGTGCTTTCCTCATTGAAGAACAAAAGATTGTTGTTAACGTTCTTAAGGCACAAAAACCTAAAGTTGTTGTTGCCAAGAAGAAGTAAGACGATTTAATAAATGATAGTTTGTATTATTTGGTTTTATTACTAGCTCCTAAATGTTGTTTACTTTGTTGCAAAGAAGCATCGTAGTTATAAGAAACTAGATAAATAAAAATTTGTAATACAATTTCTTAGTATTAATTTTTCAAGTAGGAGCTATTGGAATTCTTTATTTGGAATTACAACTTTCAGTAAATAGATCTTACGAAACATATCACATAATATTTTGATTATCAGGGCTAGGATTTTGTAACTCATTTTTTTCTAAAAGTCTCATTTTCCAATTTCTGTAATTTTTTTTCATTATTCACGATCAATTTTTTTTAGATTGCAATCAAAGTTTATGTATGTTTATTGTCGTTCACTGCAGTTTAAATACATTATATTTTACATTTAATGTGATGTAGGTTTCAGGTACAAAATTCTTTTTAATCAGTTAAGCGCTATGAGGTATAATGCACGTATTACACACGCTTTTGTTCTTTGGGTGATGCGACATATGCTGACCCCGCTATCGACTATTTTAATTTCAAGTGTGGTGGTGTACAGATGTCTCGCTACTATAGTTATTATATAGAAAGTAAAAGAGTGTGGCTTGACGAACCACCTGATGATCGTGGTCTGCGAAATTTCTTTTTTTTTTATATTTACAGTACAGTCTCGGTAATCTGAACTAACTGGCCTCATTCGGATTACTGGATAAAGCTAAAAACGAAAATTTCCTCTTCTTGTAATTGCTGTAACAATAAAATTTTATGAGATGGGACATCGTTTTCATATGCCCATTTTAAATAAATGTTAAAACTATCGACAGCTTCTTTATTCTTTACGTGATTTGTCACTTTCTTCATCTTTTACGTTCGGATCTTCAATAAATTTGTTCAATAATTTCTAAATCAGTTAAATTATTTTTTTCCTGATTTCCCCCGTTTATCCACTTCTATTTCAGCTTGTAAACACTATTTTTCATCCTTACCTTTTTTCTGCAATTCAAACATTTTTCTATAATTCGAAAATTTTATTAGTTGTGTTTGGATTACTGGATGGTCGGATTAGCGTGTGTTCAGATTACCGAGACTTGTATTTTTTTAGTTCAAAGTTGGGTATTTCGAACCAGGTTTTTTCACCCTACGATGGCGCGTAACTGGTTAAGAAAACAAAAATTATTATTTTTAGATCATTTTAGAGTATTGGTTGGGCCTTTTTAAAATAATTGAAATCTTTTGGGCCCTATTGATTTGTATGTCTGTCTGTGACTTCATAATTCTGTAACGGGAGGTCGAATTTTGTGTTTTATTTTAAATAATAGACTGGTATGTCTAGAAAGTTTTTAATTATGTAATGTTAACCCTTCTGTTTATCCAAAAAACAAATTGATATATTATTATGGTATATTATATTTGAAACGCTGAGATAACCTTGTAGGAAATTAAATTTTCTACATAGAAGTCGAGGGGAGCATGTATTTATTTTTATTAGTTAGACGTAAGAGGCATTCCAAATCTCGGATAAATATACTTTGGTAGTTTTAAGGATGTATTTTCATCTTCGGGTTTGAATCAATTAGTTTTTTTTTTTACATTTGCAAAGTAAAATATATTGAGATTATACTGTAAAAATTTCAGATCAAAATTGAAAATATCAACAAAGTTATAACAGAAATATGAGAGAGCCTCGTAGTTGCGGTCCGCTAGCCGTACAGTTGTCGTAGTATACGCTGTTGTTCTGTTCTTTTTATACCCACGTTTTGTATATTTTAATATCTGTATTTTAGAAAATAACTTTCTTTAGAAAAATTTTTTTAACTTCCCTCTGGTTTCGCCATCGGGAAGTTTTGAAAAAAATTTTTGTTGTGAAAGTTCGTATTTTCAAATTTTCCCTCGACTCGGGGCTGTTACTGTCGAGTACTAGAAGTAGTATACTTTTGAAACTCAAAGTGTGTGCATCAAGTAAACATTTGTAAACATGGATCGCAAAGGAGAAAAGCGGCATGGTAGAAGCCCAGGACAGTGCTTTTTTAAAACTTTTTAAATCTTGAAACGCGTTTTTCTCGAAGCAACGTTTTTTCGATCGGCCCGAGGGGTTTACAAAATTCTATTGAACCGATTGGGCTGAAATTTGGATATGTTATTCTGCATATCAGTGGCTCTCGCGGGTAGTAAATTGTATATTTTCACTCAAAATTTCCCATTAATTTTCTACAAAAAAAACCACGAGTTTTGGAAGTCCCCCATTTTGTTACTTTTCAATAAAAATGTTTAAATCTACTACCTGACAGAATGACAAGTATACTGAACAATAATCAATTTGAATTTTTGATTTCAAACCACTACAAGTGCTGCAATCACTCGGGTCAGCTATCTGTTTTTTTTTGGACCTCCACTTTGACAGTAGAAAGTAGTAATACATTATTAAATAAACTAAAACAAAAATTATTTTGTATACTTTATAGTATCAATAATAACATAAAAATTTTAAAATAATTGAATGCTATTACTTATAAAAAAAATTCCTGAAAAAATCTTATAAATTCGGTCGGAACATAAGAATACATTCTTAATTCAGAAATTCGTTAATTTTTGATTCAAAATTCTAATTATATAAAGTAAAACCGAAATTGAGATTTAGAATATAGAAAACTAGTTAGTGGAAACATTTTGTTTATTTTTTAGTTATTTTGTAAGAATAGATAGGGCAAGAATTTAGTAGCCAGAAGTTTGCAAGGATAATAGCCTTGACGGATAAGGCAAATTGCAGGAGCTTTGTGGGGGAAATATTGGAATATTTATGATCAATATTTCTCGAACACCAAATGTTTCGGAAAATTTGTCTCTTCGGAAGGCTATTTATGCAAGTAGATCAGGAATGCGAAGCATGAGGGTTGTAATTGAAATGTTTAGTTCTTTTACCCTGTAACTATCAGGGGGACTATCAAATTCTTTTGCTTTCAGTTTGAACTTGTTTGTTTGTACATCAAATATATTGCCAGTACCTACCTAGCGTAAGAAAGAAGTGGTCGGAAAAATTTTGAACACTGAAAACTTTGATGATTTGATTGTCAACAACTCGTCGAGAGAAAAAATAAGGGTGAAATTTGATGATTATTATTATATATTGATGATAAATATTGACAGCAATTTAAATTTTCTGTTTTAAATTTTTATTTTTAACTTAAGCTGGATATAAACTATACTATCAATCCAGCTTTAATCGTCATCTGTCATGCTAAAAAATTTTTACTTCAATCGCGTGTGACGGTTACACGCATTTTCAATTTTTTTATAAAAATATGTAAATATAAGTTAATATACTGCTATATAAATGAGGGGGGGGGCACCGATAGAGTTTTGCCTAGAGTGTTAAATATCCTAGCGCCGAAAAACTCGAATAAACATACAAATGGGGTATAAAATAGTTACCTGACTTCCAAAATTATAAAAATCTGTTATTTATAATAAATTCACTTGCTATAATTTATTTCAAAGTAGAAAAAATTGAAAAAATTTAGACCTACAAGGCATACCGTAGAGTAAAGAAGTTGTTACAAAATGCAAGATGCCAAAATATTGAACCTATGTAATTTATAATTTTAAGAAAGAAGTGATCATTCCATTTATTCATCACTATAAATTGCCGATGATGCTGATTTATAGAAATCAGTTGTCCAAGTACAGGTGTAATTTCTAGTAGTATTCCATTTGTATCAAAAAAACACCATAAATTTGTAACAATTTTTATTGGATCAAGTGCGACAAACATGGCTTAGAAAAAGAAATTTAATACATAGGCATACATCAACTTAAAATAAATTAGTTTGCACTACATATTAAAAAATTGATTTTCCGTGGACAACAAAATTATAAAATACAATTTTGTTAAACTTGTCTGAAAATTTTCATTTTGAAACCAAATTTAAACAAAAGGTACTGTAGTATAGGTAGGTTATATTTCATAAGTGAATGCAAAATACAGTGCACGAAAAGAAAAATTAAACTTGGCTGTGTGAATTAAATTTAACGATAATTAATTACTTACGAGTGTAAAAATAATCAACAAATTATTTAAATATATTAAAATAAAATTTATTTCTTGTTTAAATATCTTTAAACTAGATGTATTATTTAATCAAGGCATTCCGATTATTTAACTTTTGCATCTACGCACTAACCAAATGACCAAAATGTCATTTCAATTTCTTGCTAAAAATTAAACTCATGCTAAAATTAACATTTTGCCTATTTAATAGGTAATTATTATCGATTGACTTTTCAAAATCGTTTTATTTTTGCTTCTAATTGTCTAAATATTTGCTTAATGTTTACAAGTTAATTAATTATAGGATAAGTAAGTACGTATAGAAAATTGATGCAAATATTGTAGAATAAATTTTATCACCAGTGTCATAATTTGCTTAAATATAAATTAAGTGCCAATTCACCTCGAAGAGCAAGTTTGTTCTGCGAGGCTACGGTTAAAAAAATTACATACTTCAGATACTAAAAATTATCTAGGTAATAAATTAAATTAGTATAACATAAAATTGAGATTATGAATTTGCTGCTTCCGTTTAAAAAATCATTTAAGTATTAAAGATTAAGTTTGATATTCTATGAAAATCGGTTATTTGGAATATTTCGTTAACATAAGTTTCAAGATGTAGTTTAGAAGAGGCCTTTCGGTAGCCTTTCTTGTCTTTTCGTCAAAGTAAGAAAAAAAAACTAAGTAATTTTTCATGCAAATAAGTACATCTTTCTTTTATTAACTAGAAAAAGCTTTATCTTCAAAAATTTAATTGACGAATTTTAATATCTTACGTTTACTTCCACCTTATTTATAAACAAAACAGTAAAATTAAAATCAAATTGTTCATTTATATAAAACAATTTTCCCCCTGCGTTATACCAAATACCTTTTTTTCACAGTATATCTTACAAATAGAACATTAATTTCATAAATTATGTACTATACAGCATGTTCCAAAAAAAACCCACAATTGAAATTTTATTTTACATCAAAAGGTTGACAACAAAAGATGTCAAGAATTGATATTTTACAAGAATCCTACTACTCGAAAGTCACTTCTATTTTCTAAAATTTTTTCTAACTTAATTTAATTTCTTATACATGTCTTCTAACTGCGGTGTGAAGTAAGATTTAATTTGTGGTCTCTTGGATTTTAAAGTTGGGGTTAACAAACCATTTTGAACACTGAACGGATCTGGATGCAAGTAGATGTCTTTTACCTAAATTACAGAAATCCGCATTACAAAATATTCAATCGAAGAGAAGTGAGTTCAAAATAACTTACTTGTTCAAAAGATTTGAGACCTCCTTCCTTTCCCCAAGTTATCATATCGTCAAATATGAGTTGCTTAATCTCAGCATTGTTACATAAGACACTTAAAGTTCCTGGGATGTTATTTTCTACGGCCCAAGATTTAATTACATCCACGTCTGGCACAACAACTCCAACAATGCATGACTAAAAAAATTAAATTATTTCTCACAAAAATGCGTCATAAGAATACCTTACCTTTAAGGATTCACCATGGATGAATACTTGGGAAATGTATTGTGACCGAATGTAGATATTTTCAATTTTTTCCGGTATAATGTACTCCCCTTGGGACAATTTGAATATGTGTTTTCTTCTATCAACAATTTTTAGAGTTCCATTCTAAAACAGAATATCAAGATTTAACTTTTTATAAAATTTAAGTCCTTATTTTTGGAAATAGAGATAACAATAAAAGTTATCCCGTCCCCGCGCGGGACAGCATCGGTAGTTGGAAAAAAACTGTAAATTGCTTTGAATAACATTTTTTCGGGTAGAACCGCTTTTTTATAATTAAAAAAATTATAAGTTAAAAGTTAACTAAGTTAAACGGTAATTCAGTTAACTTAACTATCAGATTTGTTTACTCGAGTTCTAAAATTCAATTTAAAGATTCTCAGAATTTCAATTCAATTAAATTCCTTAGTTGGAGTTTAGTTAAAAACCTATAGAGAACTATTTTATAAATTATTAAGTCTACAAGATTTGCTGCTACCCGCAGTTCACGTGTTAAAATTCAGTTTATTGTAAAAAACTATTAAACCGAATTAAAACGGAGCATCCTGTAAGTACAGCCGCTGATAAAAAATTAATAATATTCGCCGAAAAAATGAAATACCGATATTGACTCACAAATTTATATTTAGTTTGATAATTATGAAATTTAAGTTAATATATCAAGAGATCGATTTTGTAGGGTATAATTATTATATAATTTCTGACAAATTGAATTCTAGTTTTTTGATTTGCCATGAATAGTTCTGAAGATATTAAAAATTTAGTTAATGGCGTCACGGCGTGAAAAAGACCGTTCGTTCTTTTTTTTTTGTTTATATCTATCAATTTTTAAATTATGGCCTACAAAATACATATTTGAAGTGGTAAAAAAACTTTTTTTTTTAGAAAAGATAGATAGGTAGTAAAATTTCTTACATGTATTAAAATAATGTCATATCTCATAGTTTATTTATTACCTTCCGCCGTAAGGTAAAATTCGATATTACTTGACGGCATATGGTAATGTGTTTATGTTGGTAAACATAAACACATTAAAATTCAAGTCGTCAATCTCTAATTAAATATAAATGACTTTTATACGCTTCGCGTTTGCAAAATTTGTTTGTGAAAAAAAGATTGTCTTTCCAATAACCCAGTATGCATTGAAATAAACCCGTAAATACAATAAAATTGTAATACTCACTGGCATCCATTGGCCAATATCTCCTGTGTGATGCCAACCTTGTTCATCAATAGTTTCTTGAGTTTTGATTGGATCTTTATAGTAACCTTGAAATACATTTGTTCCTTTCACACACACTTCTCCTTGGTTATTTTTTGCCCAGTATTCCATTTCAGGAACGTCAACTAATTTAATACAGCAACAACCAACTGGTGGTCCTACGTGACCAGGAGTATGATCACCTTGCACACTTAACGTAATTGGTGCACAACATTCAGTTTGGCCATAACCTTCGACGACCTGTAACCAAACAAGTAAAAAAATCGGTTGAACATCTTTTAAATCGTACTCACCAGACATCCCAAAGCGCAGCGCGTAAATGTTAACACATTTTCTGCTAAAGGCGCAGATCCGACTAACATTAATCTTAATCTACCACCCATTCCTTCTTGCACCTTCTTAAACACTATTTTATCCCATAAGCTATTATTGCGAATAACTCCTCTAAAATCAGACAGAACCCGCGAGTTACGCGTTTGCTTTTCTGAATCAAAATCTTACCTCTTAATTTCACTTTCTTTGGCACTCATTGCCATGTTAAACAGCATCCTCTTCAAGCAACTACCTTGAATTTCTGCGTGCACTTTATCGTAAATTCTGTTTAACAGTCTTGGAACGGCGGGAGTTATTGTAGGACGTAAAGCTTTCATATCATCAGATAGCCTTCTAATATCACCCGAATAAAATCCTACAGCACCACCCATTAGATACACAGCATTCTGCAAAATAAAATATTATAAACTTAACATTAAAACGCAACCAAGTAACTTACCTCGCAACAACGTTCTAACATATGAGCTAAAGGTAGAAAAGAAATCATAATATCATCAGTTGTGGGTCTATGATCCCCCAATTGCATCAACACAGCCGCTACAGACGCCATAACATTTTCGTGAGTCAACATAACACCTTTTGGATTTCCAGTTGTTCCACTTGTGTAACAAATCGTACATACATCGCTTGCTTTGGGAGGCTACAAAAAGCAGATAACATCAAGTCGTTAACAAAACTATAATCAAAACTCACAACTTCTTCCCGGATATATTTTGATCCGTGCGTTTCGACGTCTAAAAATCTCAAAATTTCAACGCCCTTATTTTTCGCCCTTTGCTTGGTCGCGGGCCTTATGTCTTTAAATATTATAATTCTCTTTAAACATAAAGGAGAACGATCCAAGAGAAGATTGCATTTTGCATCGTCTTCGCACACAACTGTGGTTATTTCAGCTAAAAAGAAACATCAATCAAAAGTCTTTGGGCGTGATGAAAAATCTTACCCTGCTTAATTATGTGGGCGCAAGCATCAGGCCCAAGGGTATCATATAACGGAATTAAAACCATGCTATAACAATACGAGGCTTGTTCCGTTATAATCCATTCGGGGCAATTTTGGGAATAAATTCCTAAAAATGTGGTTGGACCGGTTTGAAGACCTTGAGCTATCAAACCAGATCCAAAATTTTTTGCTCTCAAAAGGGTTTCATTGTAACTCAACCATTGGTAGGGTTTGTTATACGACTCTCTCCATCCCAAACAAGGGCCATTATCTTAAAATTAAAGTAAATGTAGCAATCAATTTTGATTAGATATAATTATAATTTACTTGATTCTTTGGCACCTCTTCTGAAACCTTCGTATAAGGTTTTGGTGTCTTCGTAAAGATACTTGACGAACTTCCCATCTCTTGCTTCTTTGCAAAATCTTGAAACGCGAATTAACTCTGGACCCTGCAATTTAAAAATTCCACAGTTATTTGAATAAATGTCAGCTTTAAGTTTATGGATTTTCTTAAAAAAAAAAAAATCAATAAAATAAGAAATATATAACTAATGTCTTTAACAGCTGAACATGAACTGACGTAAAGTGCGCTATTTTTAATGAACGTGGGAACCCAATATTTTTGTTTTAATAAATAATGTGGTATCCGAGAGGATCAATATTGTTTTATGGCAATGCTTTATGATACAAAAAATACATAAAATGATTTGCATAGCAAATTGTTGGCTAAATTCTGCTCAGTGAGACACTAAACTGAAAGTTATTGCTCAAACAGTAATTTCAAGTTTTGTTACTACTACGAAATCAAAAATAGCTTGTGATTAATAAAATAGTTATATTTAAAAAATTAGAAAAAGTTTTGCAATTTATAAGAAAATAAAGGTGTTCAAATTTTTTTATAAGCGTAGGTCACGGAGAGCTCAGCATCTCTGATGTAAGCGATGAATTTTCTCTAAGTATCTTAAAAATGCAATGTAAATTTAATTAAAATTTGTTTCGCAGCAAATTTTAAAAATTAGTACAAGATTGAATGAAAATCAATCTTCTATAAATAAAAACTTCTCCCAAGAGTTTTCAAACTGAATTACTTCTGTCAATAATTTATCTACTTCTGCCCCATATTTGACCTTAAACCAATAATGTGTCCTTTGGAATTGCTGCAGTATATTTTAATTAAAAAATAATTAAGAAGGTTGGGGATTCGTCTCCATGCCTACACTCTACGGATTTCATCTCACATCCACGAACTATTTATTACCAAAAAATATTTTCGTTATGTTTCCTTGAATTATTGAAATATTTCAATATTTTGGCTCATCTCAAAGCGAGGTGTCAATTAAATAGGTAACCTACTTTGATTTCCGCACAAAATATTTCGCATCAGTCAAACGCATCCGTTAGACGCCGATAAGAAATCCTATTTTCAAATCTGTTGCGATTTCAATATGATAGCTGCATTTCAATCCACGAAAGTGTACAATACGATTTAAATTTGGGATTGTCTGAATAATCTAGAACGTCTGTCACTTTAACTTATTCTGATGACTTTCCAATAAGTTTCTTATTTTTTCTTAGCTGGTATCTATTTTATTATCTACATGACCAACATATTCTATTTTATTCTACTTATGTGCTCATACTAACATAGTTATTTTGCATTTATTGTTTCTATGATGTCGATGTCCATTCTATCTAGAATATTGTTAATGCACGACTCCTATGCCAAAAATTTATCACGTTGCTCTCAGATTCCTTGAAATCTGTCGAATTTTTGGATGTTTGTTATGTAGCAGCCTGAAAAACCATTGCTTCTCAAGCACTGTGCATGCTAGGTGACACATTTTATAAATAACGTAAGACATTTTTTCTTTATGATATACTTTTTTCTAAAAATTTCTGCTTTCCAATGTCCATAAGAATGAAAATAGTATTAATCAAAAGAGATTTTTCCCTGCTTCTTAAGATATACAATTACAGAGATAATTAATTTCAGCGTTTTTAAAAAAATATGTGGATTGTGTAATATAAATTTCTCTACACGAGTAGCCGGATTTGTTTTGAATTTCAAATGGGAGAAATATTTTAATTTCAACTTTACAAAAGTGTATCCCAATCTAAGTTACTGTTGTATATATCGAGTGAATGAAACGTAGACATTGTTCAGACCGCTACACGATCATCAGATGCAACTACAAAGAACCTCAAAAAATGTTTTGCTGAAAACTTCAAAATATTTTAATTTGTCATTCAACTGTGAGATTTAAATTTTTTATTTTTTGCGATAGCGATAATTTTGAAAGAGTTCTTATTGCCTGTCGAAAGAATACGACCAGAATAAAGTCATTTCTTCGCCTGGGCTTGAACCGAAAATCTCGTCTTAGAGTAAACGCAGTGAAGCGCCAAAGCGTAGATTTCTTCTTCATATCTGCCTTATGATATTTATTGACTTTATTAAATAAAATTAGATAATTAGAAATTAGAGCTTCAGGCATAGTCAGCACGTGCTAATTAAATTAAGATCATCTAGAATTAGACTTTTATTAGTATAACATCAAACATTTCTCGCTAATTAAATATGTAATATAATAATTATATTCTGGTGTTTTAGTTCAGCCGACCCTGGCTGGGGAAGGGAACTTCGCTAAAAAATATGATAATAGCAAGTCACGTTAAAAAGTAGCTCTGGGTGTTTTTATGTTGTTGACGAAGATTTAATTTAATAATATTAAATGTAGCACATAAAAGGATAAAAAGATAGAAAAAAAGAATGGCAAAAAATTTAATCAAATTTAGTTGTAAAAACAAAAACAATTTATTGAAGGAGTAATAAAATATAATTATTATTAATGAAATAAAAATTAGCCAGCACGTAACAATCAGGTGATTTCGCGAACGTTGCATTTTCCCTTTCCCTTCCCCTTCCAAGTTAAATTTTACACCATAAATTTTATATGAAAAATATTTGAAAATTAAATGTTAAAATTTGTAACTACCCTAATAATAAAGGTGGAACATAGCAATATTTTATATATTATATAATTGCTTAATCATTAATTTCGTATACTTCTCAAAAGTTTTCATAGACTAAGTTGGAACATACTTGTGCTTTATTTGCATTTGTTGAACTGTTAATTTTTGACATGAAAAGATTTGTTTTTGGATTTTTGGCTTTACTAGCAAAATATCAAACACGAAAAGAGAGAAGAATAAGATAAACTCTAGACCAAATAGTAAAAGATTGATTATCAGATTCATGAAAGACACGAAACCATCGTAAGCGAAACGCAGGAAAAGTACAAGAGAAAGGAAAGTTCGGTGTCCACAACAAGAAAAATATTAAAAAAATTATAAATATGTGAATAAAAACAGACAAACGCCTACAATAAAAAAAATTAAGGACAATTATCAAACAAGTTCCGGGTTTCTTCAGCCTTGGTGAAACTCGGGTTTCGACCGGCATCGAACCGGTATTTTGACTGTATAGCTGTATATGCATTTTTGCACCAGGTAATAAACGTTTTCTGTCTATTAATTGTTAATTATAACTCATTGATGATTTCTTCTCCTTAAGCTGACATATCTTAATTATTTTTAACCTAAATAATTAAACTCGAAAATAGGTATAATTTTTTTACCATTGGGATTAAAAGAAAAACAATTTTCTACTTTTTTTCATACATATTATGAGAGCTCATAAAACGTAATTTTAGTATTAAATTATTTGGAAAACAACCTCAAGTCTTCCATAAAAATTTATCTTAGGAGCAATTTCGACATTCTCAGTTTGGTTAATAAAACAAAGGAAGCTTTTTACGAACTTCAAATCCCAAAGCTGAAATACTTGAAAGAAAGAGGGAACGAATTCTAATGCTAGTTATTTTGTTTCGGATACCTTTTATAACTCAATTTTTTCGGTTGCGTTACTCAAATATTTGACTTTGAACCTGAATTATTCCATAAGTATCATTTAATCTTTCGTTTATACCAAACTATGTATGTGCAACAATGTGGCATCTTTAAATAGACCGTCAAAATATTTTTATATATGACGTTTACAACTTCCGTTTTACTACGAATTACTCACATTGCAAATATGCGCAATTCTTTATTCGTGTTTTATTTCCAGAACGCTACAAAATTTCATTTTGTATGCATTAACCAATCAGAGCCAATTAAACGCAATGCCACTCTTTTGATTGGCTAAACGGTGTTTCTGTTCCGTGAAAAGCCAATCAGAATCGTGGTGTGATATCACATTACGATATATGCATAAACCCAGTACAATTATCAAATTTTAGATAAAAAGTTGAAGAATGTTTGCAAATAATCTAAATAAATCTAATAAAAAATAGCTTATGTTTGGTTACAACTGTTTTTTCCGGTGTAACTGTGCGATAATTTGTATTAATAAAAAGTTGATAAAATTTTGGTAATTAGTAAGATTGTAAATTATTGTTGTAATACCGTTCTATCGGTAGATGTCAATAAATATAAATCAAAAGCAACCAATTAAAATTTATTGCCTACGCTTATTTATTTTACTTTTTAGCGTGATATGTAAATATATTAAATCTTTCAATACTGTTACTTCGCATTTCAATATGGAATGACTTGAATGGATCCCAGTATTAATATTTTCATTTTTGCAATTAATAATAATTTATGCAATAAAAACATTGTAGTTTATATTTATTTATAACTTTTCAAACAGCTACTTGTTCATGCAACTAGAAATTTAAACCATCCGTTCGTGCTTTCTGATCCATAAACGAATAGGAAAACTTCTGACATTAACAATATACAAAGTGTAAAACAGCTTTAATTATGTCCGACAAACTTGGCAAATAGAAACGCCTGTATTTTAAATTAACCGTGTAATTTTTTAATATACTTTTAGATAGATTTTGCTAAAATAGACCGTGCAAATTACCTCATTTATTTTATTTTCATTTTGGTCAAAAAAATATATAAATATTTCTCATATTTTGTTTTTCATGAAAAATCTCGACCAAGCGTTAGATTTAAATAAAAAAGGTATTATCGAACTGCAATGCAATTCATGCGAAAAGAAAACGAGGGCCCAGAAGTAGTTATTTGGATCACCAAAGCAGAATTTGAATATTTAATAATATGTGTCCAAAATAGCATCCGTTCTTACAAATTCTCTAAATTCCTAGTCGGAATCAACCATCTCTCATCATGTTTTATGCAGTTTCACAACCTAAATTGAGATATCTGAGGATTTTTCTTCGAGAAAATTTCGCAATGGAATTAGTCATTTTTAGAGCATTGCAAATCAGCGCACAAGTAACCTTTTGAAAGGTAGGCATTAATTTAGATTTTTTTATTTTTTTATGAAAAACTTACTTTCCAATTGTAAGTATCCGATTGACGCTTAAGATCAGTGGGAGGTCGAATTGGTGGTACGCTGGCACAACAACAATCACAACACATTTTTCAGTTTTATTCAGTTGCAATAGTAAAAAAAAAAATTAATGACTCTCATCAATCACAGGCTGTTGAATAATGTCTTACACTTATTGTACAATTTTACTAACACGATAGATAAATTCATCACCACGGAAAAGTCAATTGTCGATAAAATTCAATTAGTAGCATAACTGCGTTGAATAATAAATTTTTTGGCTTATAGTCAAGTACCCAATTTTATTAGGTAATCGTCAACTTAACAAGTAATAACTTAATTTTCACGTTAATTAAAATTAGATCACTTAAAATTTTATTGCTAATACACGCACACACCTTTACGACCGCGAAAATTGAAAAATTACTGATTCTACAACGCTGAGAAAATTTTAATTGAAGATGCGATGCTGAAATCGGACAGATGTAGGCTTGGACTGTCTCCATGAAGTTCCTACGGGATAAAACACCCAAGAATACTTCTTCCCACTTATACTATCGAAGGTCGTTATAGTTCACTATCCCAGGGATAAAAAAGTCCACTTACGAATCTGATGAAAGATATTCTATTGGCGTTTCAACGTAAAGCTTATTTTAGAAATTTGTGACATTTATGTAAGGAATTCAATTTTTGCAAATATTTTAGAGCCAATTCTCATATTAAATTTACTACTTAATACTTACTAACTTGACAAATGGTACCAGATGTAACAGATATAAAATAAAACTAAAAGTGTTTGAAAATGCCACTATGAATAACGAAACGCATGTCGTAAATGATATTTGTCATAAATCAGAGTAGTTAGATTAATGTGAGTACTCGCAATTTCTCCAATTCTTACAAATTAATACACGATGTGAAATAAGATTTTATTCAACATAACAAAGATTCAATTTTAGAGCTGAAAAAAGATTTCTGTTCCAAAAAATTCCAATAGAAGTGCTTCCGAAAGGTTAGATCAAAATTAGAGCAAAGTACAGTAAGAGTAAATGCTGAAACTAATTCAATGATAATGCACCGGAACATTAGCTATTGAAATTCATTAATTAGCAGATAATGTTAAACTCATTAAAAGTAAAGGTCGACGACACATTGGTATTTATGCATGGTTTTCTGCTTGTTCCAGATTAAACACGGAGTACTGCTAGATATAATAGGGCGAGAGAGTATTAAAATTTGATTGGATAGCGCCTATTGATGAACAAAGAGAATTGGACTTCCGTGTTGTTTGGATACAGTTTTACGTCACGGCGAATATCGCATTTTCATATTGGCGATTGCTGAATGTTATGCAAAAACGAACCGCCTGATAAATTAGGTAAATACGGTTGGAACAAAAATATTTTGAACAGTATTCAAAATCATCACGAGCTTTTTTGTCTTTCACGTCAATACAATTTTAGAGGTTATCTCCACGTGGTTAGTTTTCTAACGTTTAAAATTTTTGGCAAGATGATTTTTCCATTCAAGAACTATTTTTACACTATTTTTCGAATTTATTTTATTTTACATGTAGGTAACGTTTTTATTAGGTTTTTCTCATTTTCATTATTATTTCTTAATTATGAATTGATTAAGTCTTTGATTATGCTTTCCCGATGAAGATTTAATAAAGTCGAAACAAAATTGTTGTAAGGTATAAGTTATAATCTTAAATTAACTGAAACATTGTTAACTAACTTTCCAAAGTATTTATGATGTATATTATGAGAAAGTAAATATTAGCAATATGCGTTGCTTCTGATTATCTCAATTCAACGTAGATGATTACACAATGTAAAGTTACGGACGTTATATAATATTATATTTATTTTTGTTCAAACACAATTGAATTTTATTGGAAATGTAATCAATTCGCCCGTCTATTTTATTCTCTCCTCGTCGCTACGTTTTAGACTAAAAGCCAGTTACGTCTCTCTTAAGGCCAATGGGAACCCGAATAAAAAAATGTATGTACGAAATTTGTAAAACTACGATTTCTATGATATCATTAGCCATCTGAGTTTTTTTCAAACTTTAAAACTTTTAAAATTTTTGTTCAGATACTTAAAACGAGAAATTATTATTGAAGTTCTATTTATAAAAATATTCAAAAACAAAGTGTGAAGTTAAACTTCACACATTCATTTTAAAGTATAATAAATTTGTTGAATTTTAATTTTGTCAATCTTTGTTTGGTATATTTTTCTTACTTCTCATTATTTTTACGTTTTTCTTATGTTATGTTATATACGACTGATGATCAAAAATAATTTTGAAATGAAGGCCTTTATATCGTATTACACACTTTTTATTTTAAAAATTTTTATCATTTCTATAGTAACGTAATTTTTCAGAATTCTTTTTCTTGTTTATTCAAATATTCTAAGTTCTAACCTGTTAAATGTGTATTATTCTCATTTTTAGTGTTTTTTAAATATTATGTTTCTATGTAAGTATGTATTCTTTACTGAACAGTTAAAATTTATTATTTTAACATTTGTTTAGTTTAATTATTTAAAGGAAATTTTGTTAAAATTAACGAAAGAAGTTTGCGGACGGATAAAATTCGCGATAAGAGCACACAATTTTGTTGGGGAGCTGTTCGTGCGTAGCTTTGACGTTACACCTCGTTTTTAAGTATATTTAGTAATAAATTAGAAATTCAATAATTAATTTATCGATAAGTAGTTGAGCAAAAATTCAGATAAGATGATAGGCATTGTATTTTTTTCCAATTTTTCTTTGTGTTCAAATATTATCCTTGGTATTTGAATTATCGGTGAATTATCGGTAGGAAGGCATATGCAAAAATTCAGATTGATCGCGCGCAAGAATTCTTCTGTCAAACTATTTTGCAAAATGGGTTATCTTAAAACTTAATTCTTTTAATTAGCAATAACTCAAGAACGGAGCTAGACATCTAAAATCTGAGCAAAAAATTTCCCCCCCTCGTCTCGTACTCACCTCCGGTGAATTTTCGGTAGGAAGGCATATGCAAAAATTCAGATCGATCGCGCGCAAAAATTCCTCTGTCAAAAATAAATTAATTAAATAATCTTGAAATGAACAAGTTAATAAAACGTTTAATAATAATGTTAAAAACATTATGTTAAAAACATTATTATTAAACGTTTTATTAACTTGTTCATTTCAAGATTATTTAATTATATTTCACAAGTTAAAAAATTAATTTATCAAAAATAAATTATTGACGTATTTTTTAATTTCAATTATTTTATTGCTTACTAACTTGATCATTATAGTATGTATAACGTTAAATTATTCCGTATAATATTATTGTTATCGTCCATTTTTTGTAGAAAGTGTGTATTTTATTCCAATTACACATAAAATAGTGTATGCACCTTGTCCTTAAAGTGCGTTTTTGGCATTTGGCATTCGGCTACGCCTCAGTCTATAATTTTCAACGCTCATACCAAAAACATGCACTTTCAGGAGGTGGCACATAAATAACTATTTTTTTATAAAATTAATTTTATAAAAAAATATTTTGATTTATGTCTAAATACAGTGTATTTTCAAAAAAAAAGTTTTTTGATGTATTTTAAACTTACTTTTATATAACGGACTTTCGGCTTTGACGGATACTACCCTCCCCCTAGTTAGTCCGTTATATCGAGGTTTTACCATGGCGTAAAGAGTTACAAGGTATTGTTTGAGGTTTTACACTGAGTAAAAAGAAGAACTTTCCACGCTTTGAGAAAAAAGCGCCTAAATCCCAGCAATTATATGGAATACCATTAAGGGTGTAAAGTCCTCGAACGCACGTTTCTCCTTATTATAAACTACAAGTCGCTACTGCTTAAAATACAAATATGGTCGACAAAAAATTCCTCGAGAAAATCAAATGTACAAGAAAGGAAAAATCTGAGAAAATTCGAGAAAACATTTTGCGACATAAATCCGCTGTACCTGTACAAGTAAAAGGAAATCTAGAAAATTTGAGGATATCTCTTAAATTAAATCTGGTGTTGTTGCTTATTTGAGCAAATCAAATCCGCAATTGTATAATATAAAATCTCCGATGCATCTGTACAAGTAAAGGAAAATCTGAGAAAATCCTGTGTATTTTATTTTGAAATTGAAAAACTTAAAGTTAACGAAATTTCAACTAGGTTATCGAATTTACAAATACATATTTGCAAATTTAATGAAATCTCTATATCCATGTGATTGTAATTTTTCTCTTTTTGTTTGCCTTGTGGTAATTCTGAATGATTCTTAAAAAAACTATAAAATTATGCTTTCAAATATGTGCTTTGTGTTTATTGATTAGTCAATAAAAAATAGTTTTCGAACAGATAATTTACTATTGGTGATAATAATTCAGAATACCTCTTTTGACTGTGTAAAAGGCTAAAATCAAGTTTACCTTACAATCGAAGAACCTGTTAAGTTGAGTTATTAAAAATTGATTTAATGGATAATTAATTCTAGTTGCATATTCAAAAGTTTGATATACTACATTTCATTGAAATAATAAATTAAGCTAAAATTTCGTCAAAAATAAGAGAAATCAAATAAAAAACTCCCTATTATTACTACTTTTGGACGAGTACACCCCTAACTTTTTTTTTACTGATAAGGACCGGGTAATTTTTGTAGGTAGAATTAAACCTAAATTTTTACAGTGTAAATTTATGCTTTTAATTAAAACATTGTTATATTCGTTGATCTTATTTTAAAAATCGAGTTTGTACATAGTTGAAAAAGCGGTTATTAAAACAATTAAATTGTCCGACGTTTCGGGTTCTTTATTGACCCATTTTCAAAATTTTAAGGGAAAAAATAGAGGTTAACAAGCCACCATATTCTTGTTTCAAACTTCTATTCTTAAAATCACCAATCCCAAAAACTCACGTGGTGTTCACAGTAAAAATGAATGCTTCCTTTTAAAGCCTTGAAAATGGGTCAATAAAGAACCCGAAACGTCGGACAATTTAATTGTTTTAATGACCGTTTCCTCAACTATTTATAACATTTCAATAATTTTTTACTTTTTTAAGTGGGTAATTTTCACGGGTAAAATTTCATCAAATTTTTATAATTTTTTTTGTACATACAATTTCTATTATATAAGCAATTATCCTTGTCAGTATCTAACAACACTGATTTGTAATCAGTGGTTTAACTATCAATAAAACCAATAAAATCTGTTTTATTTTATAGATATAAGAGTTTAGAGTGTATTTTAAATGAACATTTGAACAAAAATTGTTTGGTGTGATCTTCTTAAATTTCAATGTTCATAAATATTAAGCTTTATGACAAGAAAATTTTTATTTTAAAAACTACTCCATGGATTAAGTTTTTCGTTGATACCGTTTAAAAACTAAATTTTGAGTTCCCCAAAGTTTGGGAAAAACTCTTCAAAGCTTTAACTTGACCATAGTTAATTTTTTTTTACTATTTTAGTTAATTGATTACTATTCTTTTACTATTATATATCTACCAAAAAAGTTTTCCTGTTTCAATTTCGGTTGCCAGAACAAAATTAAAGACGGTGGAAAAAATCACATTCGAACATTTCTGCTTTAATAATTTTTAAAAACCGGCGTATGTCCTTCAAGATAATAATAAAAAAAAATAAAATTCTTAAACTATAGTGGGCTAGTGGCTTAATAAACAACTTTATTTTGGCAATGGAAAATTGCAAAATTCAAAAATAGCTAATCATAACATTCATAATTTGTTTTAACCTTAAATAAAATTTATAGACCTTGACTTAGATGAGTAAAAATATACGTCACCTGATAGACAAATAATATAAGTGCCAAATAGTGTCAACTGGAGTAAACAAAACATTTGTAAAACTTAAAAAAAATTTAAATTTATCACCTGAATGGCTCCAAGACATTCCAATCGAAAACTATTCGCTTCCTTAAAAATGAAGTAATCTTATATTCTGAAAACGGTTATTTTTACATAATTTGGACGGCTTCATATCATATTTACAGGGAAAAAAGTTCAAATCGATAATTGAAATAAAAATGTCGTTCGCCGAGAAGATTGTGTTTTTTTTGGAAAAAGCCAAGGCGCTAAATGCATAAGTGAAAAATACTTTTAAATGGGGTCAGCCGCTACACATTCCGAACAATATATTTTGATATGAATTTTGATAAGCTTAGTGTGGACTTGGTACCAACGGGTACTGACCTTTTTATTTAAATTTATGTATCACTAAAATTATTATATGACCACGTGGAGTATGAGTTACCATAATATATTTTACTTTCAATTTTGTTCCAAGTGATATATGATTTTTGCTTCGTTTTATGATATTCACAAGGTACCTAACGAAATATCGCTAAATACTTAATGAGCTTTTCTAATAATAAAATGAGACAAACTTTAATTAAACGGAAGGGGAAAGGTCGATTGTCTAAAATTATCGTAACCAACAAAGAAGTGAAATATTTATTTAAATGCCCAAAGTTCAATTCGATTTGGAATTTATAATGAACACTCGGTTCGAAATTCTCACCTCGTGACTACAACATATTCACACTTGACGACTTGTGACTATTTGGACCAAAGCCAACATATAAATTTAAGTTTAAAGTCTTATAATCATTAGTTGTATATTTTTATACAATTTATATAATTCTTTAATGCGATTCTTTTTTTATTAGTTTTACATACGATTTTCGGTTCCAAATTTTGTCATAAAAATAAATTGTGCGAATTTCCCGGAGCATCGTTAGTGTTAAAAATTGTAAAAGATGAAATGATTGACACCCAATGCCAAATTAGTTGTTTCAAAAGTTTCTAAAAATATTTGGCATTCTGTTTTTCAAAAATATTGTTACTTTAAATGTTTCGTTATACAACGACGTCGAAGCGATAAAAATAGAAAATTTTCATCGATGTTTGTAACTGAAAGCTGTCTTAAGTGGAGCGATAGAAAATGCCATTTTTAATGCAATAAACTTGTCGAACCAGAGGGGAACCCCGAGCCGCTAAATTTGGTATGATACGCCACTGCGGTTGCAATGCCAACGGTTGGCGGATCAAACCGAGCATGCGTATTTGAATCCAAAATATTTACTCATGTTAATCGTACGGGGTTTGTGATATTAGTTTGATTTAAAATTGAAATAAAAGTTCTTACCGGTGCTATTTTACATTGTTCGTCAAGCGGGAAAAGGGGCTGTTGAGAACTAGGTCGGCTGGCTAAATAAAACGCCGAAGCTGCTGCTACTCCTGTAAGGGCTAAAGCGCCTGCACCTCCCCCAATGTAATGCAGGTACTGATCCATCTCCTCCACTGGAAATATAAAAATTATTAGATACAAGTATACATCAAAATTGTAGGGTTTGATAAACCTATAAAATAACCGCCGATTGTTTGCGTACATACTCAGACCAGGTGGGATTTCCCTTAAACGTAACACCCTATTATATTGTATGCAAATTAATTTATTAACTAGCTGTAATAGAAAATATCACGTTCGTGACGTTAAAATTTGGTGGAGTACGTCATCTCCCCACTAAACATAAAATTGTACAAATACAAACAAAACCACGTGTATTTTAAGAGGTTACATTTTTAGGAAACGACAAAAAATATCAAAATCGCTACTAACTTTTTTATTTGCTATGTGGTAATATATAAAAATTAATCCTAAAAATAAACTAAATTAATTAGAACTAACAGTAGATATCTACAAAGTTTGTTTATCTTAAATCCGAGGGTTACCCCTAGACTAAACCAAATTGTGGTGTGTGGCACAATCTGTGAATGGTTTTCAAAAGTCGCTTGCGAAATCCTTGTGCGAGGTCTATGAACTAACTTTAATTCACAAAAAATTATGGCATTACCTACTAAACTAGTAACGAAAATATTTTTAGGGGTTCAAATTTTGTATTTCACTAATTTTATTTAATTAATTCAAATTTTTTATTCTATCGTTATTTAAAAAGATATAAATTATATCAAGGAAGATATCCATAAACATTTAATTATTTATTTTTTTTATTATGGTAAAACCTTCTTTTGCGTTTGATTTACATAATTATTTGCATATATCCAATCTTACTGAATTATTATATTTTTAATAAAATATAAATAAAAATATTTGTCGAAAAACGCCGGACATGCACGTGATTTTAAATTATGGTGCAAAGTTGAAGGGCGCTAACGGCGAAGAACGTCATCGAGAATAATTTTTTAACAAGACAATCCAAATTAGATATATTTACTTTTTTCTATTTTAAGTCAAGGTTACAGTGCAAAAAAAACATCGTGAAATTTATTGAAACAATGCCATCATTTTATTTTTTTTGAGTAGACAATAAGGGAAAAATTAGGCAGTATCATGCCAGGGGCGGACTGGTATCAAAATTTTGGCGTTTCAAAAATTTAGAAACGATTTCGGATGTACTAGATAAAATTTTATAATTACTTTTGTCCTTGATCGTAATGTAATAAAATAAGAAAATACTAAAATATTTTTGGTTGAAAAACATGAAATGCAGTTAAAGAACCATACGTGCGGTGTTAGGAACTCCCAATGCAAGGTCAAATCGAATAACGAGTGGGACAACTAAAAATAGAAAAAGCGCCGCCGGCGAATTTCTTGACAAAGTATTTAGAGCATAGATTCTTAAAATTGGTAGTTCGATGACCCTCCTATATTATGAATACTATTAAATATTTTTTGGCAGTTAAAATTATTGGCTGTAGTAAATATTGATTGTAATATAAAAAGAATTTAAAAAATTAATTATTTAAGTGGATTTTTGTGATAATTAGTACTATGTAATGTTGAAAATAAACAAACTAAACAAAATGTTACAATAATGAATTTTCGTACGTAGAAAAATAATATTTAAAGAAACTTAGTAATACGATATAAAGGCCTTTATTTCACGATTATTTCCGATTTTCAGTCGTATATAACTAAGAAAAACAAAAAAAATAATGAGAACCTGTTAAATGTAAATCAATGTATTTTTTATTGCTTTTTAAATATTATTTTCTACATACGTATGTATTCTTTAATATTTTATGGACAGTACTCTTTCGATTACGATATTATTTTTAATTTTTTTGAAAAAAGAAGTTTATTATTTTAATCTCAGATTCGATCATCAAGTCTGGGGAGTATAGAAAATTTTAAAATATGCCAGGTCAACAAAATAATTTAACCTCCAAATGACGCCCCAAAAATTTAAAACTTAAATCAGAATTTACTCAATTTACATTCAGATAATTAGAACTCAATCTAATAACATCTATAATATTGATGCTAATAATAAGGAATGTACGATATGAGCAGTGGCGTGAAATACCGATCGAATATTGTATAATTATTGAAATATATGTATAGAATATTAGGAGTAAGAAATTCCACCTATTCAGATGGGGGGGGGGGCATTTTACCTGAAAATACCAATCAAACAATCATGCAGCTTTACAACCTTGAATGAGCCTTGACTGACTTCATAATATATTTTCATTTTTCTTGCTCTGACATGAGCGTCTCTATCTGATTTTCTGACGTCTGCTCTGTGATCGTCTTAAAGAATTTTCCCTAGAGTTACTGCTTCCCATATCATTTTAGTTTGATTTGATTTTTTCTGTGGTCTAAACATCTTAGTTGTTATGATTTGGTTTCTTGTATTATGCCTAGATCTTTGTATAGATTTTTAAGTTTGACGTTGCTGTTCGTTTGCTTTGATGATAGTCCATGTTTTGGAGCGTTTTTTTTTTTTGATTTTTGAGATTTTCATGCATTGGTTTTCTATTAGGTAATTGCCTTCGGTGATCATAGATCCTAGATATTTTAAATGTTGGATTTTTCAAAATTATTGTTATTATTGTGACATTTTGCACCACTTTGTCTCTGCGAGGTAACATATTCAGGCACATGTATTTGGTCTTCTCTTCGTTTACTACCAAGCCTATGTTCCCGTTTATTTTTCTACTCTCACGAAGGTATCCTTTACACTGAAAACATTATTACCAATAACGTCTAATCTTTTGCAAAAGCTAGCAGTAGTCTACATCTGCCAGCCTTATAGCCTTTTAAAGAGCTGTCTTAAAAAAGAGAGACAAGAGGTCATCTCCTGGTTTTACGCCATTGCAAAGGATTGTAGTGTTGCTTTTTAGACTCTCCGTTTACTCACATTTTTGTGAGCTGGATGAGTTTTCTAGGTATTTCGGATTCAAACATCGAACTCCAAAGTTCAGTCGGGTGTAGATCGGCTGTAGATTTGCCTAGTCTAAAATCCGTTTGGTACTCTCCTATGCTGTTCTCTACTAGTGGTGTTATCTTACTTAGAATACTAATTTTTGACAGTATTTTGTATGCTGTGTTGATTAAACATATTTCTCTATAGTTGGCGCAGTTTGATTTTTTCCTTTCTTATGAATGGCTACTTCAATACTTTCCTGCCAGTCTTCTGGTAGCTTTTCTGTTTTCCAAGTTTTGAGTATTATGTAGTGTTTACATATTATGTAACGTTTCAGGAGTTTTTGTCTTCTTAAGTATCTTTATTGCTATTGTAACCTCTTCAAGAGTTGATTCGTCTGTCGCCCAGTTTTATAAGTTTTATAAACCTTTAGGTGAGAGTTTCGAGCTTTCTACGTTTAGTAAATCTTTGAAATGTTGTCTCTATGTTTGTAATATTGCTTCCACGTCTGATGTGTCTTCATTTGATTTTTTGAGAAAAGTTTTGCATCTAGGTTTAAAGCTGATTTTGGGAGTTACATTTAATTTTAATGGTTTAAGCGGTTTAAAGGCATTTAAAGCTACGCATAATAATCACCACTATGGTGTGGATCTGCATAAGACGAGGGCTTCGATGGAACTGATGGTTACCAAAGGTTTATCAATCCACGAAGTTCTATTCAAACAAAATAGTCTTACTCTTACATACAACATTCGGTCTGAAGTTCGAAACTAAATCTGTAATTCACGGAAGTGTAAAAGTGGGCGACAGGTTTGATTTAAAGTCCATAATATAGGTTAAGATCACCACAAAGTGCGGTTCTGGTTACGTTAAAGCGATAAAAACTAAAAACCCAAAATAAAAGTTTTGGAAGAAGACCACACTATTGATTTACCTTCTACATGAATAGAGATATGTAAATACAAACTTGCTTCCTTGACCAAATTAAGTCAATAAACTATGTTTATTTACATTTTTGTTTATTTTTAGAAGTACTAAAGTTACTATGTTTATCAATTGTTTAATTACTATTTTGAAATGGGCGTTCGTTCCGCTTATAATATTTAATGGGTATGTGGTATTACCAAAACAATTCTTACCGCATTTATTGATTTATATTGTAATAATAAAACTAGTTTTTGCACGATTAAACGAAATATTTTGCAACGCATTACACTGTTGATTGGTGTCATCCGACTTTTTAAAAAGAGCTACCGGTCCAAATGAGTGGACCGTCTGATCAACGAGAAACTTCCGCTTTTTCATCTGCCCAAACCGACACCGAATGTCACTGTCGCAGTTTTGTTTTGGAGAAGTTTGATGTCACTTACCAAAGTTTTGATTGGATGAAATTAAATATTCTCACTGTATGTATTACGCAGAACTACATATAAACTAGCTATCTTTAGGATTTCAGATTCAATATTTGCAATTGTTGAGTAATAATAAAATGATAAAGTAAACGGAAAAGAGGCACAATCATTACAACGATTATGTATAAATATAATGTTTTAAATATTGGATAAATGAATTTAAAAATGTGTCGTTTCATTGATAACATTATTCAAGGTTCTGTTTTATTATCAGAAATAATCTATAAATTTTATGATGTGGCCTGCTTTGGTCCGTTTATTACAGCCAGCAGCATAACACTGATTATCAATTTGTGTAATTCACTAAAATTAAGGAGTTCAATTATAAGGGCTTACCTAATATTTGAAACAAAATCATTTTTGTTATCGTCGTTGTTATTATAATACTGAATTGCAAAAACATTGCCTGCTAAAACATAAACCGGAACTCTGCGGAGCAAGATCCCATTTTTGATAGCCAATATGAGTATATTACAATTCGCTGACGTGGTTATGGTAGGTCAAGATACGTGGAATCATTGAATTGTTTTATTCTTGAATTGTCATTAATAATTTAGAATCGAATTGTGATCGATAAACGCATTTTTATTAAACTTTCTTGAATGTATGAATTCAATTATGTTACAGATGTTATGAAAAATGACATTAAATTTTATTTGACTTGCCCAAAATGACATTTGATTAAAAAGTTTTCTTTATTTCGTTCACTGAATTAGTAACACGCCAAATGCTGGCAAAAACGATATTTCATAATAATTCGGGTGTTGGAATTGAACCGAAACGTTTTTCCACTTGATATTCATAGTTTGGATAAATAGTACCTACTATTTTACGTCGTTTTGGGCAAGAGTGTGATATTACAATTAAATTTAATGTCAGATCAGTAGCGGGACAGTGATTAATATCAGGGGATATTTTTGAAAAGATAGCGCCAAATACAAAATTACATTTTTCATAATCCTTCTTCCATCAGCCCAATTGTGGTTGTGGTATTGTGGTATTAATAATATAAAATTTACATTTAGTACATTTTTAATAATAGGTATTCCATGGTCTGCATTCGATGATAAAGCTTAATTTCTGTTTTATACAATCCGGGAACCAATTAATTAGTCGGATTATGCTAGATACCACTATATTTTTGGGCTGAACTTTGTTCACTTTCGACAGGTCCCTATTTTTTTAATAAGCAACCATTCATAATCGAATATAAAAAACTAGAGAAACTATTCGTAAAGTAGTAATTTTAACAACAAAAATGAGAAATGACAAACGAAGAAACTAAGTATGCACTAACCAAAATCACTTTGGACGTACATGTGGCAGAAATGTAGTTCTTACAATTTTTGGAGGTCAATTCGCAGTAACAATCTAATAAAATGAAATTTATCATTTGATAGACAATACTATCTCGAGATAAATAATATATCGATCAAATCATAAAGAGAGTACTATGGAGCCCATAATATTATGTAATTCGTCAATAAGCAAATCGATAGCAAAAGAAAATCATACAGAAACAATTGTTGACTTTACACTTTATAATGTTCTTCTTAATTTAGACTTTATCCTGTTATTGCCTATCACTATATCAAGTTTACATTTGGCACTTGTGGTTCTGAATAATATTCTGGTAAGGTACTAACCTTGCTAGATGCATAGACCATAGACCGAACGTAGGGCTTTCCCAACTTTTATTGTAGTGTCATACACTATGCAGTGCGTAGGCCAACTTGACCAAAGCCAAGATGATTGACTAGGTTATATAATAATTAATGGGGTGGTTTCCCGTTTCCTTCCGCATAGTCTAGAGACCACGAATTGATATTGGGTTCTACTGAAAAAATATACACCCTTCTTGTATACATGTATATAATGTGTATAGTTTTTCATCCTTTCTGCCTACATATACTCGAAGTTTTTAAATTAATAATTTTTACTCCTTTAAAGACATTGAACTGTCATTTCTTAACTCTGCTAAGCGAACCGTTAATTTGGATGCGGCAGTTTGACTCGACCGTTTCTTTGAGCTATTTTATCATTAAAATTGTAAAACAAAGAGTTGTGAGAAAATAGTAACAAAGAAATCAAGTATAATTATTGTGAAAAACAGAAAATATCAAAAATTGAGATAAAATAATTCAATATATTTGTTAAAATATATTCAGTGTTCATTACATTAAAGTAAAATTTAAAAATTTACTATTTGTAAAATTTGCAGTAAATCTTTTAATTTAGAGGGTTCACATAGCAATACAGATAGCATAAATATTAGTCTAAGTGCAATACTGCAATTTAGATAAATGTAGGTACATATTTGTGTCTTTCGAGTATACTTTGACAAATGTAGTAGATAAAGATTACTTATGTTACCTCAAGTATAATAAATTTAAATATTTGTGTAAGATATCAAATAATTCGACTGTTTTTAACTTTTTAAAAAATTGAAATTGAATTCAGATGAAATTAAAAAGAAGGTTAATAGTTGTGTTTTAGTAATTAGTAAGATTTTATGGTATATAATTAAAGTTAATTTAAATTTAAATTTAATTACTTCTGATAAGTATTTTATCTTAACGTTAAAAGTAACACAACTCTTTAAAAAATTTTAATTACTCTTCAAATTTCGTAAATGTCGATTGTGAACGGATTAACGAGATTCCGATGAGTGTTGAATGTTATAATATGATTCTTCTACAGTAAACTTATTATAACATGTTATAAATGACAAACGTTCTGGAAACGGGCTTAACCTCTAGTTTATAATTATTATAACTGCGATTTGAACTTTTATGGTTTAAAATGAAGCAACAATACCGAATAGTTAAGAGCTTTAAAGCATTTGTAGAAATAAGATTTTACGTTGTCCCTATTTTTGTTTTTATTATTTAATATTTTTATAAAAATGTTTCTATAACTTGGTTATTAATGCAATAAAATTATTTGAAAATAATTCAATTTAAATTAATAAGGAACAGTTTAATTATTATTACAATTGATAATAAAATAAAATAAGATATTTTTGTGTCATCGTACGTATGTTTTTATTTTTGTGACGCGTTTCCACTGCAAAAAATTTAAAAAATATAAAAGCACTTAACCAAATAAAACGCTTGATATATTTTAAAAATTGAATGATATAATTGACAACGACAGCGACAGATAAAATTCTTTTTTCACAAAAATAGAAACATACGTACGAGTAGAGTGCAAATCTCTTATTTTATTTTATTATTATATTAACCTTGTAATAATTTTAATTTTTTAATTTGGCTTAATTATTGTTGTTCTTTAGTAATTAGCGGGAGTCAATGGTTGCTCTAATAGGGGACGGGGCAACGACTAGAAATTTGAGTGCAGAGTGAAATTCTATCTATGTTAACAAATATTGTTCCAAGTTGGCTGTATTAATGATTCGATATTAGTTTTTAAGTAGGCGTTTTGAGATATTGTTAATGGAGTTCTAATTGTCTGGATGTGATTAAGATTCCAATTTTAAATTCTTGGGTTCCAAACTTTCTCGTCACCCTTTATACCCTGGGGCCTGCGGAGATTGGACTACAGTGCTGAGCACATGTCATTTCAATTGTACGGAATAGCGTAATTAGTGGGATACAAATAATTAAATATTTGTTTTGAAATTAAATAAAAATATTTAATATCAATTACACTTGGCCTATGAAACAAGGAGGTTTATTTATTACCTTAGTCATAACTAAATTTTATTTTAGCTTTAAGAAATATCTCATACAATTAAAAGTGCATTGGGAGTAATCCATACCCCCCAGGTTTTCCCTGACTAAAATTAAAAATTTTCCTCAATTTTAATTTTTATAATTTTTGTGATTAAAAATTGTTAGTTCTCTGACTTTTGCGTAAAAAGCTGAAATTCCTTGATGTTCTTTTATCAAATTTGAACAATTTTATAATCCCGGACCATTTCAGGTATTTAAGATGAGTGGATTCTTCTAATAGTAAATAACCAGCATAACATGAACCGAAAGAGCAATGTGGTAATTTACGCCGTAAAGTATATTATTACGCCGTAATAATATAAAAATATTATTTGGAGTTGGCAATAATAATAATTATTACGTATTTAGTATTTTTTCTTCCGACTGCTTTCCGTTGTTTTTCACGTGTACTCCTAGTTATTATTATTTATCATGTTTTGAAATCCCATTGAAAAACTGTTTTGTTATTTTTGTAAATTATTTTAAAAATAAAAGTAAATTATATTATTTTGTGACGGGGTTGGTAAGTAAAGTAACAACAGAGAGAGAAGCGTGGCCTTACGACAAGGAGCGTAAAGGTTGGTGGACGTATTTTGTTCCCCGATCTATAAATTTAATATTTTTGATTGATTTTGGAAATTAAAAGTCATTTTGATTAAATTAAAGGATTTGTTTTAATTAAGTGAAATGTTGAAAGATAAAAAATTCGAAGATTTGTGAAGATTTTGGTAATTTTGGAAACCACACTACGACGAAGTTATTTGATAAACCAGACAGCTGCGCAACGACGCGCACACTATAACCATACCACATAAAGTAAATTTTAACAACAAATTTATATGACCACATTTAACCCTTTCAGACCCAGGGTACACCATAGTGTACCTTTTATTAAATTATTTTGAAGTTATTTATATGCTAGGTAGCAATCACTTTTCAATAAAAGAACAACGAGGAATTCAATAATTCTTTCTTTAAAAAAATGATTGCTATCTAGCATATAAGTTTGTCACAAACTTCAAAATAATTTAATAAAACCCGAATACACTATAGTGTACCCTAGGTCTGAAAGAGTTAAAATAAAATTAAAAACGAAAATTTTAAAAAATTTTAATAAAATTCTAAAAAATAAAAATCTGATAAATTTTACAATATTTAAAAATTAATACTGGGGGTACATCGTAATATATCAAGTATTATCGATAGCTTTAAAATTGTTTATTTTGTTTTATAATTTCAAAAGTCAATAACAATTACTTATGTCAAATGACTTTGAGAACAAAGTCATATTTTAAGTTTGGTCAACGAAAATGAAAAACATTAAAATTTTATAATTAAATTAATTAAAATCTCTTTTGGGGAACAACCTCTATGTAAATATTAAAGAATTTATTTAATAGTCTGCACATATTTTTTGAAAGAAATTTAAATTTTTCCTATACTCGTAAAACATTCAAGCCAGATTTATTCAATTTGTCATTGGTTTCCAAAGCTGATTGAAGCAGCTTTGAATGATTTATTTAATTTTCGAACAATGAAAATTTAAATTCGTGTATTTCCTACGGTTTATTTGCCGAAAGTGCGAACCATTTCCCTAATAAAAATCCATCATATCGGGCAATTAACTAAAAAATATTTTAAGCGATTCTTTGTATTTCAGCAGAATTTTCCATTAGCCTATAAAGTAAAATATAAGTACCATGTAAATTTTTGTTAAAAAACTGTATTTTACTTATCTCATTTGAATTTTCAATTTTGGTTGGAAAGAAAAATTTAAAGTTAAAAGGTTAAATATCTGAATTAATTTAAAATCCATTATTTAATTTTATTAAAATACTAAATAAATTATTAGGTTGTAAAATTAATATAGCTTAATTGTCTAAAGCTTGAGAATTAAATTGAAATTAATTATACGTTTATTTAGCTAGTTAATTCATAATTCATTAATTATTTTAGTAAACGTGTATTCAATTGACGTAGCTGTAATTTTCAATTGATCGGGATGCACCATTTTGCCTTGCCCTGTACATAATAAAAGTCGGCGTACGTTTCGAAACGAGATTTTTAAAATTTTTTGTAAAAGAAAAAGTTGATTTCGAAAACAAAGGTTTTGACATGATCAATTACAAATTACAACATTTCCATAATTTCTTGAACACGAAGTTCACTTTAATTAAACTTATTACTTGCAGCTACACCAAACATGTTATTATGGTAATTTTGTATGATTTCAATATACAAACAGTTAAAAATAATTAAGATAGTCAAAATTGTTTTTGTGGCACCTCGTTTTAATAAAAAAGATGTTCACAATTTATCTATATCCACCTACATAGAAAATGTAAAAGCATAATTTCATAAAAAAACTTGTAGAGAGATTCTTGCTATGCCGTGCATATGCAGTCACGTATTGCCTACTTTCTATTAATTTTTAAACAAACTGATAAAAGCAGCTGATATTAATTTATTACCTTGAACGTGAAAATTTTAATATCCGATTTGAGTTCAGTGAACTATATGAACAGTAGCCACGAAATGTTATATTTTTTTGAGAATTTACAGTTACTAAATTTTATGTGCGTACGAAACGCACAAAGAAACCGATCAATTTTTTCACCATATAACATTGGCATCAATAATTTATTAAAAATTGAATATTAATAAAATAAAAAACTTACAATTTCGCCATCGCCTTTTATACTTTGTTTTCTGCGGTTTGTTTCGATTATTTGTTTTCGGTTTGTATTTATCACTCTTTTGTTGTTTTGGCTTGTGATGTTTAATGTAATGTTTCGCACTCAACACTATCTCTTCCTTCATTTTCGCCTTTTGTTGGTATACCGAACACAAGATATCGTTTACAAAATTAAAAATTCACAATAAAAATAAAATTTAAATTATAATCACATCAAAATATGACTCATATCTGTGTTTTGGTGAACTGGCGCTCACCAAATGATTAAGTAGAATAGCGCGGTTTGGAAAATTGGAGCAAATTTACGGTAAATCTTCCGGATTCTCTGCATTAATTTTCAAGAGTTTATAATATCGCGCAACGGTTCGTATATTACTATTTACTCAAACGCGATAAGTAATTGTTGAAATTCAATTTTTACATCTTTTTTGGATGACTTTTCTTATACCGAATAGCTGTATAAGTGTGACTCGGAAGAGTCTTTCATGGACCATATCAGTCAACTCCACCACATTTTCAGTGCGCACCTAAATTCATGTAAAGCGGCAAACCAGTTTCCCAACCACTTTATCTTTGTTTCTATTGTGTTCTATAATAGGGATAGCAATTAATTATAATTATATCTGTTTTTAATGTGCGTTCATCTTTTGGTATAAAGTTATAAAATTTAGAAATTTCACCTAAGGCATATTTCGAAACTTAACCCTACTTGCAAGACCTAAACATGCTCAATTACGTACTACATGTAGCCAAAAAAATTGATAATACCTAAATATTAATTTTGTTAAGGGGAAGTTATTTGGGGCCGGCAAATATTTCCAAATTAACTTTATTTTGTTTGATTTTATAGAATTTTAGTTATCGCTTTGGAGTTTTTCCCTAAACAGCGGTTGAAAACTCGGCGAGGAAGTAACTTTTGAAATGATACCGGTTTGAAAAACTTCAACGATTTCATCGGAGTGCATTGTCCCTTCGTGGCAATGCGGTTCCAAAAATTTACTGAAATAATTTTTCATTGTTCATAAAAAGTTTAAAAAACTAAATTATACGTTATAAAATTATTACAAAATAGGCTGACTTCAGACGACTGAAATATTACAATATAAAGCGGTGGACAGTTATAATAGTTAGTTATTGTTGACAGGATAATGTTGGCAAATTATTCATTTCATCGAAGCATGTATGACAAAAAACAATAAATTTAGTTTGTATTTATCTTCTCGAACGACCTAGCCTAAGTGCACAATAAATAATTGGCTTAATAGATGGTAAAATTGTTCGATATGTTAATTAAATTGTAAATAGAACACATAAACCATATTTTATTATTATTTATTTTTATTAATTCAGCAGTCTATAAATTACCTATAACAGCTCTAATTAATAATTGATAGAAAATTTTTCAATCATAACTTAATAATAGGTTGTTTTAGTAATGGGGTTGTGGAAGAACTCTTCGGTAATATTTATTTTCCATTACATTTTAATTAGATTGCAATAAAGGGTGTTCCAACCCAAGGTAGTCTATTTGAATTTCTCATCGTTCCTCTCACGGTGGTTATTGGAACTACGAGTCTGTACATAAGTGTTACATGACTTAAAAACGCATGTCTAATAATACTATAAGGAAATGCTTTAACTAGAGTTTTAAAGATCATCAGCAACCGATGAGCAAATGCCAAACAATGAGGTTATATCCCTCTGTTTGATCGAAAACTTTGAAGCGAGGAATTTTCAGATGATTCAACAATTCCGCTTGTATTCACAGCAAAGAGTAAATACCATGTTCAAGATGGACCAAATATCTGCATTTTCATGCTTACAAGATTCAATTTTTTTTGCATGTTTTAGACTTTGGCCCTTACGTCACTCCCGAGGATTCAATCATTTCCAGGTGATCCTGCATCCTTCTAATGGGCCTGCACAGGTATAACTGCTTTGATAGTCTATCATTGTTAATTCTCATCAGATGGCGGTTTCATTAATTATGGTATTTTTTTTGTTTATGTCAGAAATGTTTAAAACGGCTCGGACGTCAACGTTTCTTATTTTCCAGATGCGTGAGTTCCAAAATAGTTCTCAAAATTATAGAAAAAGTATTATAGCAAATGTTTTATTCGGAGTAAGTATAATTTTTGTGATTCCTGTGTAATTTTCAGATTTCCTCAGTTCAGTTCGTCTATTAATCCCAGCAAGAGAAAACTTTTCTATAAAGTTTAACGTTATTATTTTTTCCTAATCAAACAATATACTATTTTTCTCTAAACGTCAAAAAAAATTTACTTTGTCATTTAAGTATCACACTCAAAAATTTACAATTGTTTTACTTTACTGCCGGTCAGTGGCGGCCCTCAAAACAGAATATCAAATATATTAAATAATATCAAATTTAATAATTTATAAATTTTTTTTTTAAATAAATTAAATGTTTAATAAACTTGTTTAGTTAAAAACCTTTTAATTTTAAATGTTTTATAAGTTAATAATTTGTTTATACTATAATAAAGATAAATTCTTTACAATTTAAAAAATTTGTTCTGATTAGATTAGAATTTTTTGTGAAATTTTGTATTGTATGCAATGGTGATTACTGATTAGAATCATATAAAAAATATAGATAATAATAATTTTTACATTATACCCTTCTTAACAATATACCAGTGGCGTAACTAAGCTGGTACGGTAGATGGGGGCCTATGATAAAAACTGGATAGACGTCCACGTGGTTCATTGCTTACAGAAAATTCAGCTTATAGAATTAACTACTAAACGGAGATAATTTGTGGCAAAACATCTTAATGAATTGGTATAGAATCATAGTTTTAGTTTCAGGAGGCTATATTTTAATTTTAATTTTTTTGAAAAATTGTATGTTTAGGTAGCTACATTTATTCCATATTTTGGAAACGTAAAAAATAGAATATTTTACTAGTGGTGTAACTTCTGAGTAATTGCTATAAATTACTATCAGGAGTTCATTCATAGCAGATTAATTTAAATTTACCTTGCGGACCTTAAAAAATATATATTTTGTAAAGAGTTTAAAGGGAGTAAATAGTAGAGTAAAAACCTTATTTTAACTAATGACAATGGCAAACCATCGAGGTGATATGTCAATAACTCTCTTCGAAAAGTCATTAATATAATAGAATAAAAATATGCAACGTAAAAATTAAATTTTGCAAATTAACTACGAAAAAAGCGCCATGGCACATTTAAAAAAAGTTTGATCCAAAAAGTTTGATCCGCCACTGTTTATTTCTGCCTTTGAAAGATATTATAAAGAACTGATAGTTCGCACTTAAGATAAAAAACTATAAATAAAAGTTAAATAAATAAAAATAACATCCTACAAAATTTGGTACTGTTTACTGTATTTGGCTTTTCAACTTTTTACTGCCCATATGAGCAGTAATACGGATACTAAAAAGTTGATCTTAACTTCGTGGGATGTTGGTCCAAGAAACTTTTAATCGGTTTTGACTTGGTATTCTGAGTCATGTTCATAATTCGTAATCCGAAAAGAATTTTTTTGTAAGAAAGTAAATATACAAATTGAGGAAACGTAAAATAAGCAATAAAGTTTTTCTGCATCCTGATAAAAATGATTTATTTACATACTTTCCGCTTGGTAGAAATCAACAATTTAACTAATAATAATATAATACTATAGGAAAATAAAGATAAAAAAAACACTGTACCACTATACAATTGATATTACGGTACCTCGGTATAAAGTGCAGACAAACGTTTAATACCCGGTCCAATCATTTTAATATAACAAAATAGAACATCCACAGAATCCGTAGGTTGCAGTACAAGGTTGCCCATGCGGAAATAAAGAAAATAATAAAATCATGACCCACTTATTTTTTTCGTTACATACAGAATTACACCATAACAAGGTTGTTCACCTTTGCACGTTATTTTTAGCAGACAAAAAGGTGTAAGTGACTGATTATTAACAATTCTTTGTTAAGATCCCAAAACGACAATTTTCCGATTAACCGACTATGTGAGCTTGTTCAGAACTTGGATAATAAGGAAGAGCATTAGAAAATTTTGCAGATGTTAATTATTTAAAGTGTAGTTTATTCAGGTCACGAATTGTAGGTTACATTTTTCTACTATTAATTCAAGAAGTGCATTCATTAGATGGTAAAATCATAACTGATCATAACATTCTCTTTTTCTTATTATGGAAATAACAAAGGTAAGGCAATAAACTTATTGGTGCAGATAAAAAGTTTGCCATTATAGTAGATGAAAGAATAAACTTAAAGATTGTAATTAAATAATGAAATATTATGCAGAAATGTTGATGCTGATTCATCGCTGGAGATAGCGTTCGGAAAGTTTTCTAATTTGCGCAAATTGCATAAATTCTGTTTGATAACTGCATTTCTACTTTATATCTCCTATCTTTATTAAGGATAATTTTTGTTTTATATTAAAATGTGAGAACGACGTAGTACGTTTATTCCGTTATTCTTAAGGAGGTCAGTTACCCGATAATAATAATTGATTTAAGGGCTTGGAACTTCAGGAAAGATCGACAAATGGTACAGTGACCAAGTAAGCAGGACATTCACCTGATGTGGGTGTCCCGTTACTAAGTAGAGTAAATTTTATGCCCATGCGATCTTTTAATCTATCGCTACACTGCTTGTGAATCTCTTTCAATGGCGAAATACACCTTTGGGCGCTTTTTAATAATTAATCTTATAGGTATCTGGTGGTAAAAATGATACCACAATAAATAAATCGGCAACTAATTAAAGTCAAACGAAATGTTTGCTTTCGTTAAAAGTTTTACAGTAATTATCGGTAATTATATTCATCTTCTTCATCCAAGTGGCATTCCGGATCCACGACGCCCAAAACCTCTTCTATGGGTGTGGGTGGTGGGCGTACAAACTTTGCCACACACATAGGGAATCCACTTTTTAACTTGCGATCCGAACCACGGAAGTTTAATAAATTTTGTTTTGAGAAAATACATTAGGAACATCTTCTTCTTCTTTCTTCATTAGGTCTGTGACCTGTTTTTATTAACAGCAACCTCAGTGATGTTCCGAAGTTACTGTTAGTAATGTAAGCGCATTGTTTTAAATCCAAGGTAGCTTGCTAGGCTTATCTCAGATGTGGCAGTAACTCTGGTTTTTATTGTTGATAAAGGCAAATCATCAACCCAGAGGAACCGCCGGCTTTTACGTGCCCTCCGAAGCACGGAGACAATCATAAGAAAGTTTAGACTCTCTCCGGATTCGAACCGTTTACCCAAATGTCAGCAGTTATTCAGCTAACAAACTAGGCTAACAACCGACTGACTAGAAACTACTTTTAAAAAACTGATTAAATCCAAAACCGTTCAAATTTTAACGTATGAAGACGACCCTATTTGATAAACCAAGAAATAGATATTTCTTCTACAATGCATATTCCAAATTTGTATTGTATGATTACGATTTCGAGGTTATCCCAAGTGTATTAAGCAGTTTTCGGAAGATAAATTCATTATTTAAAGTCATTTAAATTTATTATAAAATTTTTTATAGGAATCTACGGAGATCGCCCGAAAAATTTGAGTTTAAAAGAAATAGATTGCAACTTTGAAATGTTTCATCCTGTATTTATTTCGATTAAAATTATGGTATATCCTTATTATCAAATTTTCAACAATTATTATTTAAATAGAAAATAACTTAAAAGAGTTTTTAGAATTTTTTAAGTATTTTTGTGGTATTTAGTAGTATGTGATGTTAAAATAATAAAACCTAACAAAATGTTAAAATAATAAATTTTAACTGATAAGTAAAGAATACATACTACACAGAAAATATAATATTTAAAGAACACTAAAATGACAATAATTCAAATTTAACACGGTTGAACTTAGCATATTTGAATAAACTAGAAATAGAATTCTGAAAAAATTACGCTATAGAAATGATAAAAATTACTTAAAAATAAAAAACTCTGTAACATAATATAAAAGCCGTTATTTCACGATTATTTTTGATAATCAGTCATGTATAACAGTAAAAATAACAAGAAGTGAGAGCAAATATATCAAACAAAATTGAAAAAATTTAAAAAATCAAGAAATTAACCAAACTTTAAAATAACCAAACTAAACGACGTCACGTGTCTAAATGAAATTTTAGGTTAAGTAAATGAATACAAATCTTTTTCCCTATACTATAGGGTTGAAGTAGAGACATACAATGCCATCTATAACTTCGAAAACTAAATTTGAAAAGAACAGTTAAAATTTAACTTAACAGTTAAAATTTTATTATTTTAACATTTTGTTAGGTTTGACTATTTTAATTATTATTTAATAATATTATTGACAATACAGGTTAAACAAGATTAAACTTATATTATAGCTATATTATTTATGTGGTTTTTAATATAAATTTAATTATAATATAGAAATTGCATTTATGTAAATGATAAAACTATGGAACTTTTACGTTCTCACGAAAAGCATTGTCACAACCTTAGTATCGTCGAACACTTTGATCTCTAAGTTTTTGACTCCTAAATTTATTTTAAATGGAAGATTGCGTCTGCAGTTTTTTTATAATACTATTAATTTAAAGTTCACACAAGAGTTTTTGTTTTAATTCTCTAATAATTGACCGATTATACCAGCTAGTTGAAGGAACTAAATAACGTAATTATTTTTTACTTTTTAGTGCATTTTTTCACAGTCGTTTTTTTTGAAGTCGGTTTAATTTTTCTTTTAAATTTTTTATTTTATGCTTTTTAGTGCATGTTGCGTTCCGTAACTATTTATCGAAAGCGAGTATGGGTAGACCTACTAAACGCAAAAAGAATTTTGAAAATCCGATCATAGTTGATATAAATGTATTTACTATTTACCTTATACTTAACGTACTACTTAGAAGATTAATAATAGTAGGGTACTTAAAAAAAATTCTGACCCACCGGGCAGGTACAGGTAATAAATAAAACAGGTACAGGTACGCAGTTCTTAATGCGTTATTAAGCCGATTTTTAGGAGAGTTGAGGAGAAGTTTTAGGGTTTTTCCGGTTTATCTTTGAAGTTCAAGGTCCAATACGAATGAAATTTTAATGGGACCAACTCGAAACTATACTTGATTCAACGCCGAAAGAATTTTGAAAATTGGTTCATAAATGACGGAGTTCTGAGGCAACAAACATAAAAAAAAATACAACCGAATTGATAACCTCCTCCTTTTTTGAAGTCGGTTAAAAAAAGAAAACAATTACAATACATACTAAATACCACACAATCTACTTGAAATTTATTTTTAAGTTCATTTCTGTTAAAATCAAGAAATTTAGTATGAAAATTTATTAAACCAATGCAAAATTTATTTGTCTCAAATATAGAAGTATATACTTGTATTTGGTGAATTATAGGTAGACGTTGAAAGAAAGAAATTTGGCTGATATAAATTTGTACTAATTAAAGGAATATTTATGTAAATCATAGATATTGATTCGAGCTAATTAAATATAATAGTAAATAATTCACTTTAATAATTCAATTCAGAGAAAAATATACAATTTATTTATGTAAAATACTTAAATATATTACATTTTTCACGTATGTAAAAAAAATTCATATGGAGGACGAAAATCAAAAATGGTTAACTAAAATCAATTAAAAAAATTTAAGATTTTATACTGTACTTTTGGTGTTTCGTTACTTCTTCATTTTGTTTTCTTTGTAATTCGTTAATACATACGTATAAAGTTATTATAAAATATAATCACTGGCCTAAGGTTGGCCTGAAACAATAACCTTAGAAATTTTTCGCCATTCGTGTTCATATCCAACACAAATTTTTTACACACGTGGAAAACATTTTATATTTATCTAGATAAATTGTAGGTTTAATTAGACAAAAACACAATTATTTTCGCCAGTATACTGTCGCGAAACAAAACATTTTGACCAACCCTGTGTTTATTTACTACTTTGTAAATTTTATTTTTAAAAGTTGGAGATTTTGAAAAGTACAAGGTGGGGAGTCAAGAATGAAAATTTAATTGCTTTTTTGCCAAGATGGCGAAAATGGCGGAGGCCTGAATTTTGCTCCGCTGATCTTTAGTAACTTTTTTGTGCAAATATTTTGAAATTGTGAGGTTTGGAAAGCATTGTAATTTTGGATATTGATTTGTATTATTTGAAAGTTTTTGGTCGGATTAGACCGCAGCTAAAATTATATTTTTGGTGAGTCGAATATTTGATTTTTTATTAAAGATTTATTTATTTGATGAGCTATTTTTTTCGGATGAAATTATAACTTGAAGTTAAATATTGGATTGAAATTAAAAATTTGAGAGACGACGTGTGGTCGTGAAGATATCGCACTTGATTTGATAAGTATAAATTATAAGTTTGAACCTCGGGCAAAGCATAGTTTTTAAATTTTAAAAACTACGATTACAAGTTTGTAAAATAGAACCAAAAACTACCCAGGTTAGAAAAGTATTTTGGTGTTTCCGAAAATTTTCTAGGAACACTATTGCAATACCTATATTACCAAATAAATTAAAAAAAATTTACCATAGGTAAAGTTAGTTTAAATAAATGTACTATTTATTCTAATCCTATAAAATATTCTATAGAAATAATCTAGAATTCGATCAATTAATTTTGTTATGTTTCTTTTAATGTTACGGTAGATTTGCTTCAATTCTATATTTTCTTGATACAAATAAAGCTTCATAGGTCTAAATAAATTAGTCAAATGTCAATTAGTCAAAATCTATTTTATCTAAATACTACATTATTGTACATTGAACGTTATTAATTTTTTTGGTTTTACTCGGAAACTACTTAAATTTAAAAATTCTCTATATTTCTCTGTTTTTAAATAAAACGCAGAAATCAGTCTAATTTAAAATATTTTTATATTTGCGCCAGATATCCCAAAGACACGAGTCTAAGAAAGTAGGAGTCTAAAATGTTTAAGTAAAATTCGGCTAAAATTAACGAAATTTATTTTAAAATCAAATTGTTAATCCTTGATCGTAACTGCGATCTTAAAAAAATTGTGGTTTTATTTGCGTAGGTCACACGCACCTTAATAACGGAGTTAAGCCTTACATGAAAAATCGAAACTCTAGTGTCGATTGTAATTTCCAAAACTTTTGCATATTATCGTTTGATTATTGTAATAATATTATACTCAATCATAACTAAACCGTAGCGTAGCGACAATATTTTCTTAAGTTGGATCAAAATACAAACAGTATGTGTGGGTTAATTATTGATATAAATTATGTAGTTTATTCGATTCAAACTTTGTACGATTATTGATATATTCACCGCGACCTCGCATTAAGAACGCTGCAAGAATAAAAGATGTTTTGTTTAGATGTACAATTCTTAAATTTTTAATTAATCTGGATTACAGTTTGCATAAAGTTGTTAAGAGTTGTTAAAAACCAAAACTTTTTGACATTTTGCGTTCTAAATAAATTATTCAATAAACAAAAATACAAAATCAAAATTGCGTTTTCCTAATATTTAGCTCTAACTTTGTATAAGTAAATTCGTAAGCAAGTTCTGTTTAAAAATTGTAAGGTATTGTAAATAGAATTAATTATTAAATTTTCTAAAGGAATCTCTCATAGCAGTTCAAGAATTTGTGATTCACGTTAGTTAAAGATCGAGTTAATTTGGATCCAAGGATGATCATTTTTTTACAATTCGCTATTGTTTGTTAGAAAATAATTTACTAGTTGTTATCCGTTAGTTTTTTATATTTACTATTTTTTTGATGTCTACATGTTTTTGTTTACTACTGCATATTATTGTAATGACTTCAATGTATAACATTGTTTGTTGTCGGAAAATTTATTATAGTTAATATGAAATTAATGAATGATAAGTCAATTGCCGATATCTTATTATAATTGAAATGCTTTATATTATACAGCATTTCTTGCACTTTCGACTATTTATGAAATAACAAATAATAAGTACCAGAAATTATAATTTATTGTATTATTGGGTCTGAAAACATTTCTATTAAAATCACAATTATCATCATCACACTTTTACTTAAAAAGTAAATATTTTAATTTTCTGTGTTTTCTGTCAAATTAAGACGATCGTGGAAAATATACTGTATGTAATTAGTGCAAGTTGTTTTGACCATGTTTTGAGTTTCAAAAATATTTTTATTTTTTATAAAATAGTTTACAAGATACCTTTTAATTATATTATTTAAAACTGATTAGCATTGAGACGGACGGCAGCTAGAGCGGTTAATTGCGTTGCTGCTAATGCTGAATGCCTGGTTCGACTCCGGGCTCAGTAAAACTTTGTTCTAACCGTCTCCCCTCAGAAGGCAATGGCAAACCATCGAGGTGTAATCTGCCTGGTACATCCTCTCTGGAGATGAAGTGTATACACTTCCCGCGGTTTGGAGCCCGCGTTAAGCAGTAGGTCCCCTATGTGTGTGATAATACTTCAAACGCACAACACAGACATAGAAGAGAGGTCGCCAATGTCCGGGGAACCGGATATGGCACATGAAGAAGAAGAATCATTGATTGCATTGAATAATAAATACTTATATATCTCAATTATTTTGAACTATCAGATTAAACTACAGGAGAGCGTCGATAATTCGAAACAATTGCAGCCAGAGTCTATCCGGATTATTGAAAGTCCGGATTATCAAAAAGAACCAAAACAAGAACTATTTGACACCTTAAACAAAATGAATACTTGCTAAAACCGTTAATAATTCACTTTAGTACGATTAACAATTATTGAGGCTCTACTATATTAAATTACATTCAATGTAAAATTCAAACAAAATCGTCGTCGCAAAAAAACTTATACTATGAAATGCGCGTATGAAAATTCCGACTTTGTCGAATGAATGATGATACTCTATACTGCTTCTAACCGCAAAAATATTCTTGGTAGTAATCGTAGTCTTTACCCGCTTATCGAATAATATACTATTATATTTATATACAAAAATTAATCAGTATCAATAAAATTATTGATTTACTTTAACCAAAAGCACCTCGATATAGATCGACCTCATAAATAGAATAACCCAATAATATAGCCCGATTAGTCAAAAAAACATTTTGGAAAGTTTACGAATAGTTTCAAAACAGGCTCTATTATTGACAATATTTTATTATTATTGCTAGTCAATAATATTTGTCTGACAGGAAATATCCTCACATCAATTATGAATAAATGAATATATAAATAGTTAAAAAAATGCAACGATATTATTATATTTGTTATGAACAATAACTTAAAATTAAAATGATTGTAGTAAATATCTTGAAATACGATTAAAATAAGCTAATTGAAATTTATTTGCACGAATACAATACAATGTGAAAAATTGATTTAGGTACTACATAATATGATGGTAAAATGTATATAGTATAATATCGTAATAGTATTTACTATTTACTTACACATTTTTGAAAATGGTGCTATCATAATCGTTCACTAATAACAAATCAATTAAAGTAGTAAAATGTTATAAAGTACTACTACAGTGGATTATATAAAATTCAGTGGTTTCAACTATCTTATCAGAATTTAATGTTTATATTATCAAAATTATTTAATTAAAATACTTACTGGTAAATTAACCTAAGTACAAAGATTAACAATTACGTATTCAAAGTAACAACGATAAACTATGTTTATTAATTATTTATAATTAAATTCAATTAAGGTTTTGGATAATGGATTTTTTATGTTTTTCAATTAAAAACAAAAAATTTAAATCGTTCTAAGTAAATATAAAACTATAAAAAAACAGAAATTTTCCGTAACTTCTTTCGTGTTTCCGAACGTTTGTCTGTCTGTTTGTAAACAGGAGCACGATAACTCAAGAACGCGTAAACCGATTTCAAAAATTCTTTCGGCAATTTGAATTTTTTATCAATACAATGAACGATAAAGTGATTAGGTTTGAAGTTCTAACTATAATATTATATCAAACTTTGAATGAAATGTTTCGCTAAAATCATGCTTTTGGTTAGCAAAAAATCTCGAAAGCAATAAATAATAGATAATTAGAGGTAAATCTTTTCAGGATTCAGTAAGGTGGAGAGCATAAAAAATTAGCAAAACGTGGATCCGTAGTTCTAAAAACATTTAGCCAAAAACACATTCTCGTTCTTGTATACACACATACACGCAACTCATTGGAGTGGATCATTATTTGTTGGGCAACTCTGTATGTTTATTTTTTAAACATCTGTTAATTTTTGTAAGCGCAAATTTTCTGAAATAAAAATTTAATGGGATAATTAATTTTAAAAAGTAGTAGTAAAATAAATTTTGTCGTGTGATCTATCGAAGATAGGATACTTCTCTCACAATACATGCCAAAAGCGTAACATGCGGATACTACAAAAGCAACATCTTTAGTCTCCGACAGAGGGCATGGGACGCTGAGGTCATTCAGAGCCAGTAAGGTCATTTTAAAACTCTATAAAATAAAATGAAAGCTTGGAGGGATTAACGAGATTTACAGTTTCATTAAATTTTTAATAATGCAATATTAATAATAATTCATACACTTACTACCTATATTTTGTTTGATTATATACTGAAACCACTTACAATTATTCTGTTATTGCTATTTATCAATATCGGCAAAAAACATAAGAAAACATAATCAATATTATCGTCAGCCTCCGTGGCACAATTGGTTAGCGCGTTCGGCTGTTAACCGAAAGGTTGGTGGTTCAAGCCCACCCGGGGGCGAACTTTTTATGGATTTTGAAAATTTAAAGTAAATCTATTTTACATATGAATGTACTTACAAAGTAGTATATTTTTACAAAAAGAGCAAGTTGGTACGTTAAAACTTTCCGACCAGGTTTTACGGATTCCTTTTTTAATTTCCATGCAAGAAAGAATGGTGAAGTGACAGTGTAAGTTACATATGAATAATATAAACTTATTACTACTTTTTTTACTATTTTACTATTTTACTATTTCACTGATTACTATTTTTTGTATAGTTAAAAACAAAAATAAATAAAAATAAAATAGTATATTACATAACAAGGTCGTAAAGTATCACAAAAGAAACCAACATAACCACATCAATCAGAATTTACTCGAACGCTTATTGCTACTTATTTTCTTGATTATTGATTTAAAATTAAAATAAAAATTGCCGAAACCAGGGATCGAACCAGGGACCTTTAGATCTTCAGTCTAACGCTCTCCCAACTGAGCTATTTCGGCTAGTTATTTGTTAAGTTTTGTAACTTAATTTCTAAATAAAATTTGAGTTAAAAAAATAAAAATTAATTACAAAATGTTTTACTGAACAGTAATATCTCGTTACAGCGAACCTGAAAGAACCGGCCTATTTTTTTTTATTACTCTCAAAAATTAATTTTTTTTTATATTTGTACAAAAAAAATTTAAAATTATTATATTATTAATTTGTTGGATCTAACGATGCTGAAAATGCGAAAAAATTCTAAGGGTTTTCTATGGTTAGAAACTAAAATCTCGTGGTTTCTCATAGTTATAACTAATCTTAACTACATATTTGTTTGTGATCCACTATTGCTATTTCAGGTAATTTTTCACATTTTAATATTTAATTTCTGCAGTTACAACGCACGCAAAATTGCATTTCTTTAGAATTTAGACGCAGAATTTTATTCCCCAAAAAAGTAAGAAATTAAGAAATTACGATTTTAGATGTGTTGAAGTCCTATTACCGAGGGTTTCGGTCGCGACGTTGAAAAGGAAAGGAGAAAATAAAAAAATCGCGGAAATAAGGGTCGGTCTGAGGTTACTTGCTCATGCTGGTTTGATGAAACAGTACTACATAATATATAACTATATAAAACTAAATATTAATCATATCAAAGTTTATAGAAAAAAATTTGATATGATTAATATTGAGTTACACTGTCTAAAGCACTTATCTATTGATTAAACTAAATATTTCATATAAAAAGACTTACTGTTGAGATTGGTAATATAGTTGTTGCACACACTAATAAAACTCGAAGGCAATAAAAATAAACGTTAAGAATATTCAAACTAATGATATATCTTATATCTAACACCTATTACTATTATTTTTTTTTTGAATATGCAATATCATCAGCAAATTTTCAATAATAATAACGTATAAAACGTGTAATTTTTTTATCATTAAAACATTATCTGTTATGTAGGCACTATAATTAAATATTAAGTACGTAATTTTGAACGTCAAATATTTCTGCAAGGTGCTTGCTACTAAAACATTCAAAGTTCGTTTCTACATATCCAAATTTTATGTATTAGTGAACGACGGATATGACTTTTTACAATTTAAATTGATCATATTCAAGACAATGATTTACAGTCTGGTTAAAATGTACATATTATGTATAATCTTGTTGACCTAATAACTAGATATGTAGATATATTTTTAATATTTGAATATTTTGGTAACTTTAAAACTTCCGGTAAAAAATTTGTATGCGTAAATGCAAACAAACAATTAACACTGATCGCCTGATCTTGTGTTCCGCCACTGCGTCAGCAATACCGAAACAATATAAACTTTTTCTACCACAACTAAAAAAAAGTAATCAAAAGAAGTGATCAAAATCACACGCTCTACCATGTGTAAAGTTGCTTATTAAAGTTATTTGTTTAGTTGCCATGACATTGTAAAATAAATAGTCGAAAAATTATAGTTACTGGCATGTAAGTATATTTAAAAAAAAATGTAATTTTGATTAAAAATTAGAGTAGGTATTACTTTATTTTATTGTGAGTAAAATGGTATAATATAATATGTTAATAACACTGTATTCCATTAGTAACTGTTATAACTTATAACTTATAACTAATGGAATACAGTATACAGTGGAACTCGATTGATGTGTAACTCGATCGGTACATAAATATACATTTATGCTGATCCTTATGGTAAATGTACTTTACAATGTACATTTCCTAACAGAATTAGGAATATCTACACATAGACCAAGCGATCTTGGGAAAATTATGTATATCGAGACTTGTGTGTTAGAATTCAAATCAGTGGCGGCTCGTGAAAAATATTCTTGAGTGTTCTGCATTATAAAAATGGCAAGATATCAGTAAAATAGCAATCTCAAAAAATAAACTTACTTATTGCACATTTTTAAATATTAAACGTACAACACTTATTTAGAATGTAGTATTTTATATGATTTTACATTTTTACAATAAATTGCAATTCTAACTAATTTTCGAAATTTTTTTATCAAGTACGGCTTATGAGAGAAGTTGTGTTAAAAATATTTGTATTTTTTTTATTTTCATTTTATTTTTTCTTCATTTAATTCATAAGCATTTATTTTATGTACTAGTAGGTATAAGATACTATCTTCGATATTCATAATTTCAATTAAAGTTCATAACGCAAGATGTGTTTAAAATAAAATCGTATACTATGTTCGTAAAACCAGCGCTGCATCATGAGCAGAACACGGTTGTACCATGGTGGGTTACTATATCTTGTAATCTGCGAGTTTAATAATAAGCTTTATTGTAGATAAAACTACATAACTTTTAATTTTACTAATATTAATAATTAAACGTAATTTGATTTCGAGTTTCTAATATAGGATTTGCCAAAAAGTTATTTACTTCTATTTTGATAATATTTATAAGAAACTTGGTAAAATTTAAATTAGTACTACATTTTCAAATTACACTATATTACAAGTATTAAACTATTGCAGTTTATTGTTTAACAATGTTGTTGAACAATCAATGAACAAAAATTAACTTACTAGTTGTTTTCATAAGTCAAATTTTAAATTATATCACAAAATACGACATGTAAAACTGCATAAGATGCAGCACAATTTGTAATGTATACCGTGGTGTTAGGATTGTCCTAACACCACGATGTATACTGATATGGATACGATTCCACCCGATAGCTCGCGTCATTTCATGTTCAGAATCATTTGCAGCTACATAGTGATTTCGAACAGTGATTTCGAAAGCGTAACGGACTTGTATTAATTATTACAGTACTTATTTGACTGACTGATAAAAGTACTTATAACTCAAGGCAACGTAAGAAGCGCGCTTTGAAACCAAAATTGATTATTCTTCAATTATTGAAATAATTTGAAATGTGGTGATTATACTAATAAGTAATAATTAATTTGGTACACTTCATTCTTATTTTTGGCGGTTCTGCAGCTCTGCAGTTCCTATGGTAGAACCGCCCCTGATTCAAATTATAATTCATAATAATATAAATTCATATTAAATTTAAATTTGGAAAAATAAAGGTTTAAGTTTTACAATATTAAAAACAGCATTATAACTAAATTAATCTTTATTTCAGCACAGATTGCCGAAACTTTGCTAATTGCAAATTGTGATTGCTAATGTTTTAATATAAACAAACTAAACAAAATATTAAAATAATACTCATTATTTTAATATTTTGTGTTTGTTTATTTTAACATTACATACTACTAACTACCACACTATCGACTTAAAAAATTCATTTTTTAGATTAATTTTCTACTAATGTTTTATATCTTTAAAATTTGATTTATGCACTTATGTTACAATATACTATTTTAATTATGGTAACTTAAAAATGCAATTTATAGTAAAGGTATGGTAATTTTCTGCGTATTTATTTTATGTAATATTGCAGGTAAAAATCAAACATGTTAGTGTTTTGTTAAGCTTTTTTTTTAAATATTTTTAATTAATTTTTTTTAATACAATAATTACAATACATTGTATATTTATTTATAAGTACATAATATTATATAGCACAATATAAGTACTTGAATATATTGATTTTTAAAATTATTGACGTAGATGATAAGTATGGAATCGACATGAGTCACAGAAACACGTTTCATTCCTTGCTTTTGCACTACACGTGTTACGAAAGTGACAAATTAATTTTTTTCAAAAACAAAATTGTGATTCAAATTTTGAGCAATAAATAGCATTATATTCATATAACGAAATGTAAATTTTCTGGCATCATTACATCTTAATCACGAGAGGGGCTTCCTCCTTCTCTTAAATTTGAACCATGTTTTGCACATATTATTTTAAATAATAATGCCATTTATTTCTGTTGCAAAATAAGCCAATATTTGAAAATAAATTATTTACAAATTTTTCATGTAAACTATATTAACACGAGGGCTGGATTAAAAACAGTTTGTTAACTCTTGCTTTAGAGGAAATATACTGCCCCTCTTCACTTTTTTTTAGACTATGCTACGCCACTATACCCCGCAAAGTCTGTGAATCAAATCTGGCTACAGTCGTTATCTTTATTAAAATTAATTTATTACTTAAAATTACGATAATTGATATGTATGTAATAGTTATTGTTTTACCAAGACGGAAAGTTTACCTTTTTTCTATCCCATTGAAACATGTTACTTTTTCAACAAATAATAATGATCAGAGTTCAAAAATTATTTTCAAATTTAATCTAGCAATATTTTATAAAACTAAACAAAAATAAGGTGATATAATTTAATTTTCTAGTTTTAATTTAACAATAAAATAATTGCAGGTATTTTATTAAATAATAAATAAAATACTCTTAAATTATAATATTAAAACATTTATAACCTCGCAGAAGGATGTTTTATTTATTATTTAAATGTCATGAAATGTCATGTCATTTCTCATGTTACATGAGGTATGTCATTCCTCATGTTAGCTTATTTATTATCTTCCGCCGTAAGGTAAAATTAAATTTAATTTACGCCACGTGATGTGCTTACGTTGGTATGGAAAACTATGACTTTCGTGTTTAAAATTAGTACTAAATTATAATTAAGAAAATCAGATTACTGGTTTAATTAACTACAGATTTTTTGATCGATCGAAAGATGAGGGCGGTATTTCATTAAACGGCATTTCTGGTAAAAATGAAAAAATTCATATATATTTTTTCAAAATATTTTTGTTGTTATACACACAGATAGAAAGTCTTGAGAAATTCGTAAATTTTTACTACTTTTTTTAATATTATGTATGGCGTTCTACTCCACTTTCCCCTAACGTTATAATCTGCGGTAAAGTTATTGCTATATTATTTTATTTAATTATACTGTTTATATCTGAAATTCGTTTTGATATAACTTTTAATTAATTTTATGATGACATAAAATAATGAATATATTGCCAAAATACTATACTATAATATTGCAATGTAACCGATACTAATCCTTTAATCGGTAAAATAAATGGTAAATATTGTTATCATAAGCCTCCGTGGCACAATTGGTTAGCGCGTTCGGCTGTTAACCGAAAGGTTGGTGGTTCAAGCCCACCCGGGGGCGTTTTTTTTATAAAGTTTTCACATCATTAAATATTTAAAATTGAAGCAATTGTTAAATTAATTTACAATGTAAATAAATTAATAATTTGATAGAATTACGATAGTAAATAATATCAAGGTTGAAATAGTGGAGAAGATTACTAATTAGTTAAAATATTTGAAAAGGGTAAACATTTGACGGAAGCAATAAAAAAACAATAGGATTATTAATTAATTTATAATTATTATCTTAATTATATTAAAATATAGGGTGTACATCTCTTAGGTACTGATAAATCCTTGCTTAAATTATTGAAATCCTACACCGAGAGAAAAAAACGGTGTGATCAAACGATAAACGATTCAATCAACAAATTTTTTGCATCACGGGTGGCGAATGCATAACGTGCATTAAACTAGTGCAAAAAAAATGTTAACTTTTTTGCATTATTTTAACATGATTAGTATTTCCTTGAACGTTCTCGTTTTTTTAATTGCATCAAAATTTTCTAGACTAAAGCTATAGGTTACGTTAATCTAACTTATCAAAAACTTTGATTCAAAGTTCTACTTGCCGAAATAACCAAGTAGGTATGTTGTATCAACCACGTTTTTACATTTAATTAATCAATGCATTCGATTGTTTGAATCATTTTAGGTTTTTGATTTAACTTACGATGAGATTAAAGCATAACGTTGAAAATGTTAATTGAATGCATTTTCAATGTTGAACCAACAAAATATGTGTACTATATTTACAGTTGTATGCATTGTATCAATCAATTAATAGTTTCACCGAAACACTTTAGGTTATTGATTTAACTAACCTTTTAGTGTTAAATAGACATTATGGGAAATTTTACTTCAATACTACTAATATGTTACTACAAAAACTGAATATCGTATAGATTCCTCCAGTGTATACAAATAAAGTTTATATGAATTTATGTTAAGACTTATTCGATTTTAAAATTGCATCAAAGTAATGGTGTACCTTATTGTAAACCTTTCTATACATAATATATGAACAGTTATGTTTTTAAACCTAAAACGTAATTTGCAATAAAATATCTACTACCTTTAATGTAAATTTTAAACAAAGTACTTCTTAATAAATGTTCAAGTAAATTTTGTCTGTCCGCACTATAAAGAAATCTATTCAATATTAAGAGTTTCTGCAGTACATATTATTAGTAGTATACAAAAATAATATTATGAGAAGTATAATATGGTTTAATTAAAGAACAAATAATATTGTACGTCAATGCCAGTTTATTAATAAAAACATAAAAATTTTAATTATACAATTAATTACAATACGTTTACATATTTTAAGCCATTTGGCATAAGATGTATAAGATGCGTTTTAAAAACTTGAAGTTCATTATAATCTACACAAACTACGTCATCGTTATCATCATCATTCGCTTCATATGCATTATAATGAACATCGAGTTTTATAGTTGACAAAGTTTTACATATAAAATAAACGTTTTCTTCCGATAGTACAATTAAAGAAATTTTTCCAAAGCATGGTAAAAAATTGGAAATTTTTAAAAGTAGAACTAAATTATGCGTATATTTTACACCATGAATTTCTACCCAGTCTGTTAAAAAACAATTCTCTGCCTTTTGAGGAAATTTATTTTTAAAAAAGGAAAAGCATAAATTTTCTTCTACAAGTGTCACATTTTGTGGTCCATAATCTATTGTTTTAAATAGTCCTTTATTTGATAAAACTCGATTACAAAACGAAAGCTGATTTTTAATCGCTAATGAATAAGGAATATTTTTTCTTGATGCAATAACATTAGCAGCTGATTTAAATTGTCTATGTCGAGCTTCATATCTTATAGAAGAAGTGTTTGATAAAGGACCTAACATTCTCATTAATCTTGGATAATGTACCAAGAAATGATGTTTAGGTTTTAGATATCCGAATTTTTCAATGTATAATTCATGATGTTCACTTATAATGTTCTGTAGTAAATAAGATTCTTGGAAGGTGACAACTTTACTATCAACTATTTCTATTATTTTACAAAGCAGTAAATACAACTGCCAATATTCACAGTTTTGAGGAACTAAATCTCCGATAATTAACCCTAAATAAGACGTTAAAGTTTTCATCTCTGAAGCCGACATAATTATGTATTTATTGCTTAAACGTTGTTTTGTGAGGGGGGGTGGCTTGTTGTCGTTTGAATTAAAATTAAAATATTTTATTCTATTATTTAAAATATCTAATGTAAAGTATTTTTTGATAAAAACAAATTGATAGAGTATTTCGCCCAAATCGTAACGCGATACACCCTCGTGAATGTCGTGCATAACATCGCAAGATAAATTATTTGTTACATGGAAACGTGGAAGATTATTCCATATACATTCCTCTTTAATGCCATTATTAAAATTTACCAAATCTTTTTGGTAATTGTCAATATTTCTTAATAAATTTAAATCTTCTGTAACTTGAACACGGCAACTGTTTTTATCGCATAAACAAAACTGGCAATAATTGTTACTTACAAAACTTTCATTGAAACCCATTAAAGAATGAATACCAAGATTGTCTCCTAATACTGAAATAACAATGAAATAAATTTGTTGTGAACCTTCAGTTGTGGCAATTGTAATTCCATTTTCGAATAAATCTTGCAAATCTTCAATGACCTTTTTAATTAAATACCGAAGCATTTCCAAAAACTTTTCTATATTCCGAATAATGTAACAACGCTAAAAATATACTATCAAGTTGTGATGAGCATTCTGGTGGAAGACAAGCTAAACTAAAGTATAAAGCTCCAATTTTGTTTTTACCGGCATGACTACCAAGTGGATTACCTACTTCAAAATCATCAAAATATAAATATAAAGGTAAAATATTTTTTTTAACATTATATTTAATATTGTGCCATAATTCACCTTGCATAACATTACGAATTTCTACGCGATTACACAATTTTACAACATAATCTTGTATGTCTTTATAAATATTAGGAATTTCTAAAAACAATTTTAAAGTTTTTTTTATAGGTACGTATTGAACATGAGCTTCCATCGAATGCAGTACTACTTGATCATGTACTTTTTTATCAACTATTTTTTCACCCAGGTGTAGGCTTTCAACTTCAACAAAAAAATTTGAATTTTTAAAAAATTTGAAACGCAAATATTCTGTTTTTAATTCTTTAAACGGATTTTTTAATAATGAAAGCATATTTTTAATTAATTCTCGATCTTTACTATCCTGGGATAAAATTATCTCCTCAACTATTTCTAATGGTTCATTATACAAATTTTCTATTTCAGTAATAATTTCCTGCACTGTAGATCTAGCAAAAGAATAATTACTATAGAGTTTTGCAGCAAGCGACACTGTAGAGGACTTTAAACTGTTGGTAAAATCCTGAAATAAATCATTTTTTGATCTATATCGAAAAGCAGAAGCTTTAAGAAAATCTATATTTGAAACCCCCCCACCCTCTTCGTTGTGATTTACGTTACAGCTTCCACAGCTGCTTGTTGTAGGTTTATTGTTTTTATTAATGTAATTATTTGTTAAAGTTTCTGTTTTCTTTACATTTTTTTCATTGCTGTTATTTAAATGTTTCAAAATTAAATGTTTTCTATATGAATATACATTTGTAAAAATTCTAGTACATTTCCTTTGCTTACAACAGATATTCGATAAATTGTAGCGATGTCTTAATTTAAAATGAATAGAAAATTTTTTTACCGTTTTAGATTTATATTTACAAAAAGGACAGAGAATCATCTTTCAACCAAATTAAAAATAGAGAACAATGAACACAACAAAAAGAACAAAGATAAATAATCAAATTAAAATTAATGATAGTATCGATTATATACAAAAATTAAAATAAAAATTATAAAAAAAAATAAATGAAATGATAAAAAAAGTCACTACCTTTTAGAAGCTAACGATCAAGTTTATTTGACCAAACAAACATGTATGGAATTTTCTTATCACACTTGATACTAATATACTGAATGTTGAATAAGATTTCCAATTATCTTCAACTATAACATATAGAAATTATATATTGGTAATATGCAAGCCAGTAACAATTACGTATATCGAGCTGTAACTTGTTGTTTCATAACTATGGCTTTTGTGTTTTATAAAAGTTCTACATCACCAGATATCTAAAAAGATAATAAAAATTAATTTAATTTGCTATATTAAAAGAAAGGCACTGGTTACACCTGTAACTTTTAAAAAATTAATAACTACACTATCCATTTTTGCTTGCACTTTTGAAACACACTTTAAGTCAAGATTGAATGCATTCAACTGCAATACATCCAACAATAAACTTGCATAATCGACAATAATTATTGCTACAAAAAACAAAATGCATATATAAGCAGTAGGTAGCATATTTTTCAAGCTTTTTTATGTTCAGTTATCCGATTAAACTTTTTGATTTAATCAAATCTTGCGCTGAAATGGCATACTAAAATGCTACAGTAAGATAAATTAATAGTTTTGTTCAAGAATTTTATTGGTTTTCTTTCAATCGAACTATTTTGTTAATTCAACGATAATATTGTAGAAGCTTATTCGAACCCATTAGAAACATTAAATCAACCAATATTTATTTAACAAAAATAATATATTGAAACAACATTTTTGAATTTCTTGTCACAACTAAAAATAGTTTCATTCAACGAAATTTTGATTAATTCAACAAGAAAAAATTCAACATTTAAGTTTTGTTCAATTTACCAACTTTTTTCTCTCAGTGTAGGGGCTAGCCCCCTGTATAACCCTCCATTTTCTAAAATCAACGTCTTTTTAGTTTTTAGTTATAGATCAAATTAAGTAATAAATGTTAAAAAAGATTACTTTTTTTGCTTTGTTATTTTGAAAACCGTTATTTTCTTTCGAAAAAAATATTAGCAAAATGTTTTACAAAAACATTAAGTTTGTTTCTGAAGAGCAAATTTAAATACCTACAATTTTAGTATAGTAAGTTTGGTTTCAATAGAATGTAATAGCCATTATTTTAATTACATTAGCATTGATTCACAGAAGTCCAAATAAGTACATGGATATATTCGCTGTGTTTTTGTACCATTAGTTGTTTTTATTGTTTGTTATTTCGGTAATATTTTTTTAAAAATACCCTTTTAGAAGCTTTTTCTTAACTTACTCTCAGAATAATCCAATTAAAGAACATAAACCAACATAATACCATAATACCAACATAAAAAATAATATAAATAAATAATATAATAATTAATATAATAATATAATAAATAAAAAGATAATTAAAAGTTGAAAATAAAATAAATTTAAATAAACTTTTTAAACAAAGCTTTTCCTAGAAATTAAATATAAATAAAAAAATGCACTAAAAAGAAAAAAATAATTTTTCAAACAAGAACAAACAAATCTCCCTGAAAACATCAATATAAAAAGTGTGGGCTATGACTATAATTTATATATTATTAACTATACATTACTATTATATATTAGACTATATTATTTGAAAAGTTATTTTTTACTTTTTAGTGCATTTTTTTATTTATATTTAATTTCTAGCAAAAGGTTTGTTAAAAAAGTTTTTTAAATTTATTTTTAACATTTTTAGTAAATAATAAAATCTTCTTTAAATTTACAAATAATACCATCTCTCTAGTTTAACCTGTAGGAGATAAGTTTCTTTCTCTATCTCTACTCTAGTAAACTCCACTCAAAAATACCCTAAATGTCCATTTTCAAAAATACCCACTCTCCCCACCATCTTTTTTCTTGTAATTTGAATAGTATTTAATTAAATTCTCTCTACTTTTTCTTTCTAGTTCATCGCCTGACGATGGTCAAGTATTTTATGGTTATCAATATTCAAAAATATCAAGAACGTTTTTAAAATTAGATGTAGAAATATTTATCAAAAAATATAGATATTTAATGATGAAAGTAAAACAATAATAAAATTATTAAATTTTTAACTATTAAACAAAAATTTCGAAATTGTTTCTAATGACTGACAGTGATGTTGATTAAATCAACTTTTGTAATTTTTTCGCAAAGTTTCCTCATGTCTTTCTAATACTGATCACCAATAATTTTTGTTACTTACAAAAATGCAGGGTTCAATATCTTTGTTGCTATATGACTGAGAGCGATTGTAGGCCAGCTTGAGGTTGAGGTTGATCCTCGATCTGGCGACATCCTTGAGGCATTACATGCCAAATTACCACTCAGCTCTGTAGCGTCTCTTATATACCTAAAATATTACCAATTTGATTGACGACTCAAAACTGATAGTGATAAAAAACTTCTTTAGAAAAATCAGTTCAAATAGAGCAAAATAATTAAACTTAGTTTGTAGATTGTAGGCGATTGTTTTCCAAGCAATTTTAAAACTGCATGATCTAGTTTCTGCTTTTTTGACTATAATAATAAGGTAATTATCAAATATTGGGGATCTTCAGACACGGGAAACAATTTTTTTTGGTGGAGAAAATAATAATAGAACGTAGGAATATTAAAAATCCTTATTTACCAAATTACTTCGCTAAGTTTATTATGTGATGGGACACCCCACCTAGTACCATAAAAAATTGAATAATTAAAAAAAAAACCTGTACTTACCTATGTTAGAGATGTCCAATTTTTGACTTAATTCCAAAGTCATTCTTGTAGCATTCACTATAAACTTAAGAGCCAACATTAATAATGTTTATATTTTGTTGTAATTTAAAAAGGTGGTGTTATACCATTTTAAAAATTTTATTGTTATTATTATATTACGCATCAGACACATGCGACATATTATTTATAAATCTGAAAAGAACATAGCGGTTAATTACAACATGAAATAATTTTCTGATTAATGTTAAGTGATTTTATTGAAAATTATTGTTTTAGTGACATAAAAATGATTACATTAATGAAAATTAAAGAGCCGATTTTCATATAATATATTATTATAAAATCTAAATGGGATTTTTATACCTTCAACGTTATCGAAGAGATTGCTTTTATATATTGACTCTAAAATTAAATGATTATATTATTACGTGTATTACAATTTTTTGTAATTAGAAATTAGTATTGCTTAAAATTTCACGGTTGAGGTGTAAATCAAGTTTGATTTTATTAATTTATTATTAATTATGTGAAAACGATGCATTTAGGTTAAGTCACACTTAAAGGAACAAATTTGCATTTACCGATGAATTATTTTAATTAGACGTTTTGGCACATTATTTACATTATTTTATAAACGATTATTCACAATAACTAAAAGTATTTCACATTAAAACATATATTTTGTTAACTGAACCGGATCATTGCAATCGAATTTTTGGTATAAGTTGAATTTATCAAGGTTTATACAACTTTTAAGGCTACTTGGATCACTTTTTGGTTTTTATTACACATATTTATTATTGCGGCTTTAATTGTTAAACGTTGTAATAGCACGGCATACAAATGTCCGAATCAAATTATATTAGAAAAGTAGAAAACTTTTGATCACAATAATATTTAATAACTTTTATCGATTGATTTGTAATATAATTTCACCTTTTATGGGTGTATCTTGGAACGTATGATACCCCAATGCGCATTTCGATTGGTCACATTACATGACGTCATTTTCGACGCTAGACGTCGATATCACCCTGCCGAATGTGGGACTTTTAAGGGCGCGCTATTTAAACCGAGGGTTTATTACTCTTCGGCTTTGCAAGAAGTTTTCAATATGATGTGAAGAATCAGATCTATTATCTATTATGGAATCCATGGTTCAATTGCAGGTTTCAAATGAGAAATTTTATATTTATGCTACCATCGTAAAGTTTATCATTTAAATAATTTTTAATCACTGTTATGCAGTAAAATATCACGAACAAATAAAAAAATTCATACTCACCGAATTAGCACTAGTTTTGTAATTTATCATTATACACCTTGGTATATAATCGTAAATTATATTATGGTCTATTTTAAGTTTTGATAATAATGTTTATAACAGGAATCGCAATTTTTGTCATTTGTTTAAGTTTTGATAAACATATCGTAAAACAACTAAAAACATTGTTAAATGTTAATAATTGTATGAACAAATAATTATATAAAAATAGTTCCAAAAATACGAAGTTAACCGGAAGTACTTCGAATCTTGTCTGCAGAAAACTTACTGGCCATAATATTTATATTTATTTATATTTACGTTGACTGGTAACTACTATTATTATATTATAATTATGTATACAATACAGTAAAGCGTCGGTTATCCGAACGACCGATTATCCGAACTGGTAAAATTTCCGACGCGCATAGTGGAATAACGAGATTCCTATTGCCAATAATATTTTATGTTTGTACTTATTCGGTATCTACAGTATATAAGTCGCACGGTATATCAAACTTCATGTATCTTTTATTATTGTATCGTTTCACGTGTTAACTTAAATAAAACAACTGATCCAAGCAAAGTGTTTTAGATTGTGACAATTGAAAATGTTTAAACGTGCTGTTCGATGATCCGAACAAATCGATTATCCAAACATCCATGTCTCCCAATTAGTTCGGATAATTGACGCTCTACTGTATATTATTTAGAGAATAAAGAAAACTACGAAAATGCGGCGCTGACAGACTATATACAACTATCAATTCGAACGCAGGATAGCAACTGGGCTAGAAGAGATGAAGAAAATGTCAGTACTTTTGCGGAACATCTTGGAAAAGTTCTTACATCATAAGCAATGGAAACTCTACTAAAGGAAGAAAAACTCATACAACGATGAACGATGAACTTCTTGGCGATATGGAAATCCTACGGTGTACCGTACTTCTCCTTCATCTGGCGTTGGTGTGGCGGGCGTTGGAATTTAGTGAGGTTGTGTTCCTCATTTTATAGCGCTGAGCTTGAACGGGCTGGAAAAAACTCATACATCAACTCTTAGAAGCACCTTATCAAATGGACCATTAAGTACATAAAAGTAGCAGAAATCAAATCGTGCATAATGTTCAGTATCAACCCAAAGAAAACATCGATCGATGTACGAAAACGTACGATCTGATAACAAGAAGAGTTCTGAAAGAGTTACCACCCGTAGAAAACATTCTTGGAATGCCATCCTTATATTAGGTTACTTTCCTTCACAATGGAAGGTGACCCACTTATCCAATAAGTCTCTTGCCTGTTCTGTCCAAGGCGTTTGAAATAAATTTTGTGACTAAGCTCAAATCACTCTTTGATCCAAATTGAGCCATCAATTTGGATTTCGACAGAAACATTCTACCATCGAACAAGTATACAGGGTTGTTAGAAGGATTAGATAAGATTAGAAACATTAACGATACTGCTTGGAGGTCTTTTTAAACATCTTCCAAGCTTTTGATAAAGTGTGGCGTGCAAGATTGATTTATAAGATTAAGTACAGCTTGTCATTGTCAACTACTGTGGTCTTACTTGATAAACAGACACTTCTTTATTAAGTGCGGTGACGCATATTCCACTCTGGTTCTCATAATATCTGGTGTATCACAAGGCAACGGCAACGGTAAAATGGCTTGCGGAGCAAGTGGCGGCTTCATCTGTCGGTATCTTTGACGTTGACCTTTTCAGGGCCCGCTAGACCCGCTGTGATGGCATTGAGCCTAGTCCTGGCTTTGGACCGCGGCCGATTGGCCGGGTATTAGGTTTGTCTCCTTTGTAGCGATGCTTCTTCGACGTATTTTCCTTGTGCGTACTGTCCGATTGAGTGAGTTTAGTATCGATTTAATTTGTTTGTGTTGTCTGGTTGCTATGCGTTTATTGGGAAGCTGTTTGGATATTCAGACCGCTTAGGATCGCTGATATCTTCTCTGGGCTGATATCATGAATTGCCATTTGCGCCGTGATGAGTGCGATGATTGTTGGTGGTATCGCTTGGGGTTCCTCCTGTGGTTGTCGGTGAGGTGGGGACCAGTTTAATCTGGCGTTCCTGTTTGTCCCTGACGGGTTTCTGTTCCCTGTTCTTGGTTTCGGGAAGCTTTTACATCCTCTGTAGCTTGCATGTGGCCCTCCGCAGTTTGCGCAGGTTGCTGGTGTATCTCTCGTTTTTGTGCAGGCGCTTGTTAAGTGGGGGCCTGCACATTTTACGCATCGCGCTGCTGATCGGCACTCTCTTTGTGAATGCCCGAACGTCTGGCAACGGTGGCATTGCCCAATCCTGAATTTGCGATTGGGTGACTCGATGACGATGTCGATATCGAGGATTTTCTCTACTTCGAAAATCCTCTTGTTTTGGTCACATTTTGGTAGGGGGGACCAGTAGTAGTGGGAGGGGCTTCCTGTCGCGGCCCCTGTACATCCTGGAAATATTATCGATTTGGAAGTGTTGTGCTTTCAAATCCTCCTTGATGCTGTCGGTTTCGATGGTGTGGTGGATGCCCCTTATCACGGCTTTTAGGGGCTTGTCTGTTTCTAGCCGGTGGGTGAAGAAACCGGCGCTTTTCGGTGTTAGGTTCGCTTCCAGTAGTCTTTTCATCTCTCTGTAGTCGTTTGGGTCTTTCGGTCTTTCGGTCGGGCGTTTGCTCCAGGGGTTTGAATCGGTTTACCTGGTGCAGGTCTTCGCTCGAGGATGATGGTTCGCGAGTGTTCCGCCTTGCTCGTTTTCTTGGCACTGCCTCGAACGGTTCTTCCTCCATTTCGTCATCTTTGGCGGAGCTGGGACTGCTCTCGTATTCGGGGCTATCTCTCACTCTAAACGAGGGGTTTGATCCTCCCGAGAGGCTATCGATTTCTATTTCGAGGTCGCTCATTTCTGTCCTTATATCTTGTATGACTAGAGCAAGGCTGTCGCGATAGGTCATGAATGCAGTTAGCCGCTTGGTTGGTGACTCGTTCTGATTGCTTGGTCTCGGTTGGTTGGGGTCTGCTGACCTTTGCTTCGATTCCTTGTCTTCTCTTGCCTGGATTATCTTTTGACCTTCGGCGAATTTCTGTTTTATTCGCACTCGTGTCTTGTCGTCGTTAATTTCTTTCTCTGTTTGTCGCTTTTTTGCTTTCCTGGTACTTCGTCCGGTCATGTTTGTGATAACTTCGCTGGTCTGGTCTCTAAATTTATACGAGAACACCTTGACGAAGAAGATAAATGGCTTAGAATGTGGCAAATCAAAGCCAACAGCAGAAAATCAACTCATATCACGTTTACCTTGAGGAGTGGGACATGTCTGGTGGTCTCATTAACAACATTCAACATTCAAACAACATTCCTTTCCTATAAAGAGATAAAGTAAAATGCCTCAGTTTTTATCTGAACAGATGCCTAACATAGACAAACCACACTTGGAAGAAGCGGTTGTACCTGCGCCTTATCTACCGCAAGGTGTTTTGGTTGATGGGTAGAAACTCCAATTTCAGCATGAAAAATTAACTTCTAATTTATAAAGTGATCATCAAAACCTGTGTGGATATTATGGCATAGAGTTGTGGGGTCCTGTTAGTAAATTAAATATTTGGCGATTACAGTGTTTCTTTGTGGTATGTTATTTTCTTGGTCAAGTAATAATGTTTACTGTTATTCATGTAACAGATTGCATCTAGGATGTTTATAAAAAAAAAAATAAATAATTTATATAAGGTAAAAAAATTGGGTAAACTCAAGTTTGTTTAGACTTGGGTTAGGTTTTCTTTAAAACAATTTATAACAATAAATTATTTTACATGATATTTAGAAGTTTAGAAAAATCTTACGAGGAGAACTAATAATTTAATCTCATCGGTTCCGGTTGCGAATGGATTAACGAGATTGCTTAAAATAAATTTATTAAATTGGAAAGAATTGAAAGAACAGACATTAACTCTTATCTAATAAAAATGTTTTAAATTTCAACAAACCATAAATTTTTATTTATTTTTAAAATTATTTATTTATTTATTTTTAAAATTATTTATTTATTTATTTTTAATATTTTATTTTTGATTACAAATTTGAAAAACAAACTTATGGGATAAAAAGAATTTATTTGTCACTTTTTTGTGGTTAGTAAAAAAGTTAACCAATCATAGTTAGTTTAACAAGAAAGAGTGAGAGAGAGAGAGATGAAGGAGAATTTGGTTCGTAATTTTTATCTTATGGTTATTATTATGTATTATATGAATTTTATAATTGCTAAGTATTTAACTATATTATGTAATGTAAAAAAAATTGAATTATAATTATAGACAAACAAGAATAGACAAATGAAAATTAGGTTATCAGAGAGATTTATAAATTTTAGAAATATTTATCAAGAAAAGAAATGCATTAAAGGCAGGAATTCATTAACAAAGGTAGATATAATATTTCATTGCAATTGAGAGAGACCAAAATATAGTATCATTTCTCGATACTAACAAAAAATATTGTACATTCACGAATAACTAAGGAAGAAATATTAAATATAAAGATAAGTCTTTCGAATAAAACTACCATTCCAAAATTGTTGGATAAATTGGTTGCAACCCAACTTCTTTCTGGTAGTAAAAATCACATAATAGCTGAGCAACACGGCTTCTTTCCAGGCCGTTCGACAACTACAAACTTGTTATTGTTTGTATGGGATGTGGTAGAGTCGTTTGAAAATCACATGCACGTGGACGCTGTGTACACAGATTTCTCAAAGGCATTTGATCGTGTACACTATAAAGCTCTCCTATCAAAATTTTCTTCTCTAGGCTTTAGTACGATGGCAGTTAAGTAGATTCTTAGTTATCTAGTTGGTAGGAAGAAAGGTACGGATTAAGAACTTTTACTCAATTGACATTTCTCTGTGTCGTCTGGTGTTCCTCAAGGTTCCCACTGTGGTCCGATTTTGTTTCAGTTATTTATTAATCATATTGGTAAATTTATTGAAAACTGTTGGTATTTATTGTTTTTTGCAGATGATCTTAAAATTTACAAAACGATTCGATGTATTCGAGATTGTTGGTTATTATAGGTAGATCTTGATAATTTTTATCGGTGGTGCCAGCACAATAAACTTTTTTTAAATTTTGAAAAATGCTTTGTAATCTCATACTCCAAACATAGTTTTGACGTATTTGGTTACAACATAAATGAAAATATACTCAATCGTGAAATCGAGATTGACGATTTAGGTGTTTGGATTGATACAAGCTTAACATACAAGAGGCATATTGCGCAGATTTGTGGTAATACCTTGCAAACTTTGGGTTTTATTCGTAGACAAAGCAGACATTTTTCTGCAGAAACAGTTAAAACGTACTTTTCTTTTGCAAGGTCCCAATTGGAATATGCATCATGCGTATGGTTCCCATTTTACCAGACCGACATTAACAGACTGGAAGCGGTGGAACGAAAGTTCTTTAAATATGTACACTTTAAAGCGTCATTCACATCCAAGTAACGTACGTAGTGAACATACAAGACATAACGCGAGGAAAGTTGAAATGCATGGTTTCAAACGCTACCAGTGATATTCGTACAAGACATAGCCGACATGAGCCGATCGTAGAGAAACCGATACCTTAGTCAACCGATCGGGTAAACATACGCGTGCGCGTTCTTTGTTTCTATGTTGATGTAAATGGCAAGTCATCTGCTATGTTTTGTACGTTATGTCTTGTATGTTCGCTACGTACGTCACTTGGATGTGAATGACGCTTAAGATTCGAGAGTTCAAGTTGCCTCGTTGCTTGCAACATTATGTCGTTGGAATATAAATGCAAACTTAAGACTTAAGTTTTGTCTTTTCGACTGTTTAATGGTAAAATAAACTGCCAACGCCTGCTTGATTATTTCGTACCTTATGTATCTTCTCATAATACTAGGCATAAGAATGCATTTGCCACCGATGTGCATCCAACAAATTATAGCTTTCATAGTCCTATACCCAGAATAATCAGGTTAGTCAACAGACTTAACGAACATGAACGGTTCAATCTGCAGCATCAATCATAGGTCTGTTTCAAAAACGACATCATGTGGAACATAGATGTATTGATTTAAAAGTATGCCTGATAGTCGTAGTAGTATTTTTAATATTGTAATATAGTGTAACGAAAATTAAAACGTTTATTTAATTTATTATTTTAGTTTTTGAAGAGTCATGGGGAGCACTTACCCTCAATACGTTACCTTGTATCTGTTTTTGATCACAAGGTAGTTAAAATATGATTTAATACTATAAAGTTATTGTATGCACTGCACTGCTGTGATCTCAAGTCTAACATCAATATGTGGTCGACAAGAAAGATATCAGGAAACTTTTTCTTCTACATATATTTTGAACTTCAGAAACTGAAAACATTTACAAAGGTGCATTTGTTTCTTCAGCCTTTAGCTTCTCGTCTTATAAAAGTCACGATATGCCACTGAGAGTGGTAATTTACCGGCTAAGTACCCGGTGCTATCCAGGGTGAAACGAAAGTTTATTTTAGTTTATATAATATACTATATAAATAAAATATAAATTGCTAGTGCTTCCCTTTACTTTAAGAGCTAATCTGCACTCAAGTTTTATTTTAAAGAAGTAGATTAAATAAAATTGTTAATTTTCATTGGTAAGTTTGAATCAAAGAAAATACCATACAGCACTATTACTATTGCACTCTCAAATTTTTGCTGTATACTAAATTTTAAGTTAGAGTATTGTTGATATTTTAACTATCAACGACCTGATGTCTCTAAGTGGCATTGTCTCTACAAAGTAAAATTTCTCATGGCATTGAGTGATTTGTTTTATATAATAGTATGTAGACATATGATTAAAAAACTGATGATGTTCTGGGCAGTTAACTCAAATTATATAGTAAATATATACAATTATTTGCTAGTTTAATACCTATCATTTTCAGGTCTAATCGTGAAAATAAAAAACATTCTGTTTTCTTACGTTCATCATTAACATAATATTATGAAAAAATAAAATTTATTTAAAAATTTTCAAATTAAAAAGTTACTCATTGTTACTCTTTTTCTCTGTAAATTTGAAATGAAATTAAACATTTGTAAGCATTCCTCTTGGAATGGTTCTTGAGTTATTGTTTTTCTTACTAAAATTAAAATATGTTTCGATAGAACTGACTAAAATAAAATCATCACAATTTATTGTGTTATTTTTAACGTATAGATGATAGGGTAGCAGTGTTAATGTTGATAAATAACTAATTGAACCTCAAGTGCTTTAATTTGGACGATGGCATCTTGACGCCCAACATTTCTAGTTCAAAATAATCGTTTGAAAAAGGTGCATCTGTATTTTTTATATTTTAAAATGGCATTTTATATTTAAAAATGTGGAATTACATTTTTGTATCTACCACCTTTAGTTTATGTTTGTATTTCTTTATTATAGTATCGAATAAAAATGCCAAAGTTATCTCAAGTACATCAATTCAATTTCATTTTATTGATGCTAATAAATTTCAAAATCAGCTAAATAATTTGACGAAGGGAAATAAAAAAGTTACAAGTAATGTTAGGAGAAAAGTGCACATTCCCAAATTTATGTTGGATTTGTATGAAGAAAGAAAACGCAGTGACGACGATTACTCGAAACCTGATGTGGTTCGCAGTGTCATACCCAAAAATGCAGGTGAGAAGTCAGTCCTTCCTTCTCTTTTCGTGTATGTTATTTTGCGTTTCGGTCATCTCGAGAAGAATAAATGTAATTATTTTACAGGAACATTACCAAATCAGAGCGTACTAAAAACTTTGGAAGAGAATCATATCTTAATTTTTGATATTCCATCGTCAAGTGACGACGAAACTTTTTTCGACGCAGAGTTACGTATTTTAACGTTAATAAATATTGACAAAAACGTTTATTCAGGTAAATTTTTATTGCGGCCACACCTTAAATGCAATCTATTAGTTTTTTGTAGGTGTCGAACGTTCCATAAAAGTTTCAGTTTACAACGATTCCACAAACACATTAAGCTTGCTGCACGAACGTCATATTTATTACGCCGATAACACCTGGATAACATTTACTTTGACTAACTTAATAGAGCAATTAATTAAAAGTAATTATAAACACAATCTTTTGAAATTAGTCGTATCCGTGCAAGCATTTTTACCTTACCTAAACTTCAAATCCAATCATTTCCAATTATCTTTGATGCCGGTAACAGAGAACATTGAACATGATTACCCAATTTTGTTGCTTTCGTATATGACTCAAAAAGATGTTACAAAAGAAATAGCGGTTGATAGGAAAAAAAGAAATATTGAAGAAGATTACGAGGAAGAAAGTAATCGTATATGGGATAACGAGCAGATAAATAAAGTTCAAGCTAGAAAACTTAAAAGGATAAGAAATACTTGTAAACGTAAACAGCTCTATATTGATTTCACTGAAATTCATTACAATAATTGGATTGTCCAACCTAGTGGATACGAAGTAAGTAGGCGGTGATTTATGTCATAATGCTCTTAGTATTTAAAAAAAGTAACTACTTAATTTCAAATCAATTTTAGGCTTATCAATGTGCGGGAAAATGTTTTTATCCCGTTGCTGACCATCTCTCACCAACAAAACACGCAATTGTGCAAGCTTTGATGCACAGCGTGGCACCAGCAAGAGCTACAAGATCTTGTTGTGTGCCAAGCAAACTGGACTCCATTTCGCTTTTGTATGTGGATGACAGAGGTGTTCCAACTTACAGATATGGCTATCAAGATATGGTGGTTGCCGAATGCGGATGCAGATAAAGATAAAGTGATAAATTTTCAATAGTTACTAAATACTTGAAATAAAATGGAACACTCAAATACTAAAATAATTATATTACATATTTTGCTATTCACAATTCATATACAATTGAGCATATTTTAGTCGGTGTTGCACAGCACACACTCACACAGGATGCAGTTTTTAAATGTAGTTTATTGATCAGTTTATTTATTAAATATCACATTGCACATTTCATTATTCTTCTTATTTAGAGAATACGTTTTACCAGGCATTACATATTTTCTGTATTTTACTTTACGTAGTCTATGTTTACTTCCAGGTATCCTCTCTATTTTAAATATGTTGTGTCTGAAACAAAAATACGATTAATATCGTATATAACAAAATAATTATAATTATTTAATAATATATAATTTATAATAATTTAATTATTATCTATTATTATGCAAATAATTGTTGAATAGGTATAATGAGCAAACATAGTATTTTGCAAAAATATTACAGATATAGTAATAATAATATCTATTATATTCTAGATAATAGATAATAACCGATAAAAATGATATTATAATTATTTAATTATTTTACTGTATCTATTTATTTAGTTACGGAAATATTGTGTTTATATTATATAAAATTATGTCAGATACTTAGTATATTAGATAATAACATATTTATAATTATTAACAAAATAAATGTCAATAAAATAATTATTGTGCATGGGTATTTTTAAATTATTAACATGTGATAATATTTATAAGGAATTTTCATTTTTACATTTTAAATTAATAAGTTAAATTTCAATAAAATATATTATTTTTAAATATATTAATTATTAATTTGTGATAAATTATATTAGATAAGTTTAAAAACGAACTAGTTAAAAAAAAGAATAAACAATTTAATGTTTATTTAACTTGTTCTTTTTAAATTTATTTAATATATTATTTTTATAAATATTATAAGTATTTTATAATATGGTAGAATAATATATAAGCAGAAATTTATTTCAAATGTTAAAAGCATGTAAAAATTAAAACTCCTTATTATAAAATAATTGTAAGTAATAAAATAAATAATAATGTATAATAATGGAGACACAATACTGTTCGTATGTAATTAATTTTAAAAATACTAAACGGAATGTTGTTTTTTGTTTAATAAAAAAGTACAGAAAATTACACTTTATTACACTATTAGCCATATGTATATAGCTGCGGGAACAATTTTTTGAGCCTTCACATTTCTGAAATGTAATAATTTCAAAAATCCGTTAATTTTATCAAAGTATAAATCCGTAATTTGTAGAATGTAATTTTTTCCCGAGTATTTTGCTTTTGTTAATTATTATATAGTATTCATTTCTCTTGGGTGCTTTTCAATCATCGATATCGAGGAGTAAACATTTATTTGTGTCGTTTCTACTAAAGTAATTTTAATTAAACAAAATACGCGACAACATAATTGGTCAGCATAGTTGGGAAACGAGAACTGGTAAGAGACTACATAGGTTAAAAAATTAGAAGAAGAAAATAAGTTTCGAAATAAATAACAACAGGCTACACAGAGAAGTCCCGGGAAGGGATCCAAAGAAAGAAGGGTAACTGGAACCTGGCGGTAGCTTAGCAATTCGTCAATCAAAAAACTTGTGACTGTTTGAGATGTTTTGCTTCCTAAAGCCGAAATCTTACAAAAAATGTAATATTAGTGCATGCAAAATAATATCACAGCAAGTCCAACTGCCTTAACATAAATAAAAAGGAGGGTTTAGTGGATGAAAATCTCATACGATCGCTCAGTAATGAACTGATCCAAACAAATTCCTTCCCAAAAAGACATTAAGTTGGGTTAAGGATAGGCTAGGTTTAAGCTAGATTAGGTAAGCTTAGGTTTAAATTGGGTTAGTCATGAACAAAATTGCTTAAAAATAAATTACTTTATGTGCAATCCTTGTGGAAAACGTCAGATAATAGGAGACTGACCGAAGAAACATGAACTTATGAACAATAGTTAAAATTAAGTTACATAGCACAGGAATCTTGAACTTGATTGATAAAAAACCAACAAAAGAAGAAGAACTTAAAACCTAAAAAAAAACCCCAACAGAGACAAGAAAGAGCGCCATTCTTCCGTATACGGTAAATTGATCCCGGGGATTTGATCCCCTGGTAATTTAACCCCCGGTAATTTGATCTCCCGGTAATTTTATTCCCGGTAATTTAATTTCTGGTAATTTAATTTCTGGTAGTTTAAACTGTACATAAAAGGCATAGAAAGACATGAATCTGTCAGTTAGTTCTTGTTAGTTTATGTTATTTGTTTAGCGAAACTCTATTTAAAAGGTAGAACCGCGCGAAGACATGGATCGGTCAGTAGGTTAGTGTTAGTTTATGTTATTTGTCAGTGGCGTATTCAAGGGGGGGGGCCCGAAATTTTCTTTGTATTGTAATTTTCTAACTTTTTATTAAGAGTTTGACTTTGAAAATTTGAAAAATTTTCATCTTCGACGCTATTACAAGACTCACTTTGCTCGTGGGCACCCCCCGAATTAAATTCTTGACTACGCCACTGTTATTTGTTTAGCGAAACTGTATTTAAAAGTTAGAACCGCGCGAAGACATGGATCTGTCAGTTAGTTTTTGTCATTTTTTGTTTAACAAAACAGTACGTAAAAGGTAGATCCGCTCGAAGACATGGATCTGTCAGTAGGTTAGTGTTAGTTTATGTTATTTAGGGCCACTTGTACAGTGTGAGTTTAATTTCGAGTTTAGTAAAACTTGGTTTAATTTATAAATGACATTTAAAAACGTAGGTGTTTTTAAATTAGTTTAATACCAACAATAGAAATTACTGCTAAACTAGTAAAATTATCTTATCTATATCTATATCATTAAAGCTATAACCTAACCCAACTTACAATGTTAACTAATTTAACTCAAATCAAACCTAATCTAATCTAACTCAAACATTTGTGCTAGAAAGAAGAGCAATCTTCCAAATGGTAATAAAGGATTTCTACCCAAGAAAATATCCTCCTATTGTAAAAATTTGTATCGCTCTTTCATTCTCAACGTAGTCCCTGTTTATCTTAATGCATCTGGCTTTTGTTCTTTCGAGACTTTGTAAGCTACTTTTTTATTAATGGCCTTCAAGTTCTTTGACTTCTTCTTTAACTTTGTTTTAATAGTTGATATGATAATCACTAACTCAGAATAACCGACGTGCCCTCCGAAGCACGGAGACTTGGAGATTTATTATAAATAAGTTTAGACTTTCAACGGATTTAAACGGGATGTATTTTAGCGTCAGCAGTTCTTCTGTTCGGCTCAGCTACTAAGCTAATGATTGTCTTTACTAGATTACTGCTAATCCAATAAAAACATTTACAGCTTACCAATAAATATGAAAATCAGCAAATGTAAATAAACTACATAAAATACTGGTCAGAATACCACGCCAAAAAATAAAAATAAAATAAAAGCAAAAGAAAACTTACCTGAAACTAAGATCTGGTTGTGAAAGTTTCATACATAAACTAACACTAGAGGAAAAATCTAAATCTGTGTTGAGATTTAATTTGGGTTCCACCGCAACACTAAATTCCACTTGTGATCGTACAAACGCTGTATCAACCTTCATAAAACCAAGTACAGTAATTCCGGCTCTAAAAAATTAAAATTGACTTAACGGTTTCCAGCAGTTTCCTTTACTTACGATTTTTCAACTAACGAAACTGCATTTCTGTTCCATAAAGAAGTTTCAATTTGACCTGATAGATCAAACGAAATACCTCCTTTTACGTCTAATTCTGCTATAAAACCCGAACCAAGACGTAAGTATTCTAAATGGTCATGTAGCATTGCTAAAGCCTGATAAAATAAAATAATTAGAATATAAAAGGATGCTACATATTCCTTACCCTATAAGCAGTCGTTTTTTCTGATGCAGTTCCCGACCAAACATGTCCCATAAGTTCTCCTTGACCATTAAAAAAGACAAAGGGTCGAATTTTCGTTCCAAGTACTGCAAGTTCTATTCCTGCGGTAGCGGGCTCATCCGAATCGGTAGCTTCCGTATCGCTGGATACAAAACTACTTAATCCCCCGGAAAATATTCCCAACTACAAAAAAAAAATTTTTAAGTAAAAGATTCGAGTGTCAAAACAATCCTCTTACGCTGAATATTTCATGAGATATTTCATTTTTACTCATGACAACATTTACAACCCCGCGTTTAACAATTCCACTTTGCATTTCCTGGATTGTCACTAAACTTCCATTGCTAGATGGATTTTGTAAAAACGGTCTCGTTAAAGCCGTCGATAATCCTCTTTGTGCCAAAAAGGCATAATTATTTAATTTTTTATCATTTATAATGATTTGTTGTATTCTATTTTTAAAGTCATTACAATTTTGGGCAATCATGGTTAATCTTTGAACAAGGTATTGCTGAATTTCGTAAGCTTTCGGATCAGATAACAGAAAATGGAACATACTTCTTAAGGTTTCATCTGAAGGATCTAATTCTATTATAACGTCAAGCGCTATAGTTCTTGAGCTTGAATCCTGTTTTTTGTGTAATTGATAAAAGGTATTGAAAGCTGCTTTTAGTACGTCTTTATTCCAGTAGGATTTATCAAAAGATCTTATGGCTTTCCATGCTAATACTTGTTCCTTAATGGTACCCTTTTTGGCAACTTTCAATAACTTTGAGGTTATTTTCTTAGATTGAAAATTTTTTAACGCCCTTAAGTAAAGTAACCGGTCGTCTCCTTTGGCCGAATCTAATCCATGCAACAAAGCATCTTCCACGTTTTGGTAAAGTTTTTCGTTACTTGTAAAAATTGGAAGTTTAGATAGTCTATCAGCCATTGAAGCTATAGACGACAGCAAGGTTTCTTTTACTTTAGGAGATAAATGAGACGTTTTACGATATTTGCTTAACAAATCTTCAATAATGTAAGGGTTTGGTTGGGAAGAAGTCGAAAGAGCCCACAAATAGCGTTCAGTCAAATCTTCCTTATCTTTGTCATCGAGCTGTAAATTTTTCATTGCTGCTTCATGAGATGCTTTAGTTTGTACGTAACCAAGTATATCATATAACTGATGCCTGTAAATGAATTTATTATTATTATTGAAATTATTTTAATAGGATTACATACAGAATAGCTTGATTTTTTTTAACTTCTAGCGCTTTAACAATGTCGCTTTTGGTGGCAATTCGACCAACCCCAATTATCTTTGGTAAAATTTTAGCCGATGTAAGAGAACCAACGACTTTATTTTTTAAGTTGTCCCTATTTTCTTTGATAATTTTAGTGAAAGTAATTGCTTCATCGGAAGGTAGAGCTTCTTTTTCGGTTAAGAGCGATTCTTGGGTAAAGGTTACACCTTCCTTGTTGCTTATTTGATTAATGGCATCATCAAATGTGTCACTGTCGATTATATTTGCATGCTTTTCTTTCACCAACGATAATATCTGTTGTGTCTCAATTTTATTTCCTATGTCTTCTTTTGCTACCGTAAACATTGTATGTTTTTCCGAAAAGTGAATCGACTTGATGTACGAGTTATCATCATCCAACACGTATTCTCCTATTCTAGACGAATCAATTTTGGTACTAAGTAGCAACTCGGGATTTGCAAGGTACGGTAAATCGACCGATGTGCAAGAAAATTTGGTTTTTCTGAAGGAAGTAGAACTTACAGAGTAGTATTCGGCTTCACATTTGCCGGAAGAATCTGTCTCCGTCACTTGTTGGTCTAATATTTGAAACTGTCAAAAAATAAATAAAATAATTTTCTAATTTATTGGAACTAATGGGCTATGATTAAACTTACTTGGAAAAGAGAGGCAATTCCTTTCTTTAAATTGGCTATAGAAACTGTTTCATCTTTCTTTAAGTGGATTTTATTGATCCTTCCGCTACTCCATTCTACTAAAAACGGACTTTGGATCAATGAATCCAATTTAGACGTGTGTACTACAAATCCATCAGGAGCCGGTGCTTTTCTAGAACGAATGTGTAATTGTGGTGAAAGTAACTACAACAAACAAAGAAATGTAAAATAATCATAGATTCTATTAATGAGAAAAATGAGTAACAATAAGTTTGAAATTTTTATCTGGCAAATAATGAATTTTCTGAAAAATCTCGTAATAAAAAATACTTTTAATTTTTTTAAAATAGGCATTTTTTTAAAACTATAATTTTTAATCTTGCAAAAAATAAATATAAGTTCAGTGACTTCTATTAATATTTTTATTAACGAGATAAGAATCTGAACGAATTAAATTACAGCTTTTTCCGTTAAATTCATAAAATTTATGCATCAAAGAATAAAATATGTTTCCTATTATGAGTTTTGGATTATTATGTATTTTATGATAATATTTTGTTATGTTAAATCTGATAGTATCTTATATTATTATACAATTACTACTATGACTATTATCGTTATCTGATTATTATTAAGAACAAGGACATGAAGCTGAATGTGAAAATTATCCGGTCTGATGTACAGTACCGTCATAAAAAATCATTAAAATTATACGTAGTAATTCGAAGTATAATATGATTTTTTGGTCAAATTTAAAGTTTTACTTTTTGTGAAAGCCATTGTTTTACTTCAATGTCGGCAAGCGGCGCCAAACTACTGCTTTAGTGCTGCCCGTGGGAAGTAAAAGTAATGTTAATTAAACCTAACACTAAATTTTTACTTAAAAAAAAATACATAATGTTTTTATTCTGAGAAATTGCATTGTTCATGGCGCATCTGCAAAATAGAGAATTTAGTTTAACTTTAGGAAGAAAAGTCCAATACATATTCCTAATAAATCAGTTTATGTTGTTTTCTCCGATTAACATTAAAAGTTGGCATAAACATAAACTGCGCTGCTTTATCTATGTATTATCAGTTACGGCAGTAAAACCGCTACTTTATTGCCTGGTTAAACATATCAGTATCCTTAACAATACGGTCACGGCCTGATGCTTATGTGCGTCGACTGCTAAGCCGAGATCCTCGGTTTAATCCCGAGCGGAGTAAAAACTTTATTCTGACCGTCTTCCCTCGAAAAGCAATGGCAAACTATCGAGGTATCTGCCAAGAAAACCTTTCTGAAGAAGAAGTAGTCACTACGCCCTTATGTAGGGCCAAGAACTGACAAGAATGAGAAGAAAATCATTAACAAAATAAACCAAAAACAAGTAAATCATAAAAAAAAATAAAAATTTTTTTCAATTATTTTCATTTCGATGAAGCCATAGCTGATGAATTGGTGTAAGTGCATGTAGAAAACAGTAAAAATTCAAAGTTGAATAATTGCAATTATACAATTAACTGTATAATACAACATTGCATTATTATAAATATTATGTTCTACATACATTTATGTAATGTATTGAAAGGGCACAACACCGGCATTGATAAAATAGTATTAAAAAGTGAATATTGTTTAATATATAAATAATTTATCTTTCTAATTTGAATTTGAATGGTTCTGTAAAAAAAAGTCGCTGTGCTGGTGTTATGTGCATTTTTAAAAGAGTGCCGGGCTTTTGGACCCGGACTTTTGGTGTTTAAAATTATGTAAACAATATTAAATTTTGAAAATTCAAACTACGAGTTTTACCGGTTTAGAGATAATTTCAAAGAGTAATCTCGAAACCAGTAGCCATCTGAATTCTTTCTTTTAAAGTTAATTTTGTTATTTAAAATTATGTGATAAAAAATTGAAAGAATAAATTAAAGTAAACTAATAAAAGATAAAAGCGAATTAATTATGGAAAGGCGGAGAAAATTATACTCTAAAGCAATGCAAATTAATTTTCATGATATTACTTTTTACGTTTGAAAAAATAATAAAAATAATGTTTTATTCGGAGTAAATCTAGTTTTTGAAGCTCGTATGTCATTTTTAGACCAAACCTCTTCGCTCAATCGTCAATCTTACAAACCGGCTACGAAAAGTTTAAAATTTACTCTATATCAGTCAATTGTCAATCTTAAAAAGTTATTTTTTTGTGAAAGCAATTATTTTACTTTACTGTCCGTGATAAACCCACCCTCCAATAAAATTGATATAAATTAAAAAAAATAAAACTGTGTAGTGCTTATCTAAAAAACATTTTAAGAAGAAATAGTGACATAAAAAAAGACAATTTTATAATTCGAGCAAATTAACGAGAAAAAGAAGCCAAAAACACAACTTTCCGGAACTCATTATGTTATTCTATTTTATATTAAATATTTAGAATTGCATTTCGTTTAACTGTAAATATCTTAATGATTTGCAAAAAACTTAAATATAAATAAAAAAGTAGCAATAAACGTTGGTTCATTATTTTTTTTAAATTTAAAGCTTTCACTAACGCAAACTTAATGACATAATAGTAAAAAAATAAAAATTAATAATTCTTTAAAATATTCTGAAATAATTCAAGTGTTCAAAACTATCAAGTAATTGAAAAAAGCTCTTTATAATAATATAAAATTTTGGAAAAGTATATAATAAACAAAATATTTAGATGAAATGATTATTATGTTTTTCATACTTGAACTTTGGTTCATTGTTTAACCTTGTAAGTAAGGTTAAAATTTGAATATATTAATAAATTTTCAGAAAAATAATACTACTATTATTTATAATAATACGCTTCTGCCACAATAAGTTCCTATTTTAGTCATTGATATGGAACGGCGAAGAATATGGATATTTATCACAATTAATTAATGGAACACACACTCCCTAATGATAGAACAAAAATGTCCACGCATTTAAACTTTTTTACTTGCATTGTAATTAGTCACATAAGATATTGTATTTCTATATTATTTTGAGAGCATACATAAAATATATTAAGAATCGAGATAAAATATTTTATATTTTTGTATGTTTTAAAAAGACACTTATTGTATGTCAGCAATTAAATACAATATTTTAAAAGTTGTTATTTGAAATACTGAAACAAAAATGTTTCAAAATTCAAATAAATGCAATCTGTGTTCGATTGCATGTGATTGACTTAAAACTTTGAAAATATAAAATATATTTTTGTATTTAAAAAAATACAAATTTTATATCAAAATATCTAGGTTTTAGACAAAAGTTCCTAAAAGTTAGATTTTTAGTTATAAAATTAGTATATTTTTAAATACAGTATTTAAAGAATTTAAATTTATTTAAAATTTCGAATATGTTAATATTTTCTTTTCTTTTATTTTTCCTTTCGTTCTTCTTTTCTTTTTCAGTTATTCAAAATAAAATTTCAGTTATAAAAGGAAACTCAAAAATAAAGAAGGTCCAAACAAAAATAAAATAATAAAATGTATAATAATAATGAATAAAAAATTAACAAATTAATATGCATGAATGATTTCCATTATTTTGAATTTAAAATGAAACGGGGAGAACTGATTGAATTATTGAAACTAAAATTTTTGTTGTATACAGTAGCGGACTATCGTGTACGTACGTCCCTGCATTGCAGTGGAGCCTGAGGTGTTTGGATTTCTTGATCCAAATGCAGACACATCGAAAACTATGCGATTAAAAATTATTTCTAAAATATATAATCAGATTATAATAATTTTGTTATTAATTTTTTACATTTATATAGAAAATTTATTTCTTCTTCTTCTGACAATAATTATTAATTGTTGTCATATCATATTTACCATTTTATGTATACAGAAATTGTTTGCGGGGTGACTCAAATTTGATACACTCTGGTTTATTTAACTTTTATAGTTAGTTACATTTATGATGTAATGTAGAATATTTTGTGTAACGTTAAATATTAATTGAACTTTTTATGTACCTTAAGCTATGCTATTTACTCGTTTTATGTTTTAGTAATTTTAAATTTAATTAATGTATCCTTGATGTTTCAAAAATATCATTATTAAAATTTTATAAATTAAATCTCAATGTTTTTTAAATAATGCATTCAAGTCATATAAAATTCTTAAAATTAATTAACTGTTATCTTAATTTGCTATCATAAAAGAGAGTAAATCACAGCTTTTAATACAAATTAGTTAAATAAATTTTGTAAACTTTTCTTGTTATAAAATCTAATAGATATGCATGTACTCAAAACTTAGAAATAAATATTCTTGTCATGCTCTGTTAGGGTGACAAAACTAGAACAAGCAGAAATTTTAATTGCTGATTAATTTGGAATATTCTGTAATGCTAGGTCAAACGTGACCCAACTTTTTTGGATGCGGGCCTTATGTAGGTTATAAAATTATTTGCGGGCCAAAACAATAATTACTTAAAGTAACAAACAAGTGCTATGCTTTAGCGTTTTCTTATTAATTTTCTTTAAATTGTCAGCATTTATCTCAAATATTGCAATATTACTTTTCGACCTCGGTTTTATCTGAGTTATAAGGCGAGAATGAAAGTGAAAGAAAAAAAGATAGAAAGTTCTATGGAGTAATTTCTAACGTTTTTCCCAAAATTTTGAGATTATTCCCCCAGCAAAGTCTCGATTAAAATTTACTAAAAGTAGAAAATAAAGACATATCGCCGACCTGACAAATATGTATGCCAAAAATTGTGTTGAAGTCAGTTTTTAATATAGTCTTAAATTTATTTCTTGAGTTGGTATCATGAATTAAACTTAGGTTTAATATGGTCTAACGCCTAATTTTCTTATACCTACATATTATGTAGTTATAAAAAGGTAAGGAAATATTACGAACAATAGTTTGACCATGTCCTGTTTTGATGGAATATACTATTCGAAATTTTGAAGTAAAAACCTCAAAGAAGAATTTATACCAGTATGCAAGTAAATCATAAACATTAAATTTTTTATGTATGTATACAAAAATCGCCATAAAAAATAACTACTCGGGCTATTCAATTGTTTCTTGATGTTTTTAAAAATATGAATGACTCAAATTTATAATCCAGCTTCTACATAGCCTCTCTACTGATTCATTTTCGTTATACCTAAGTCGATTTTACGACTTGCAAAAATATGATTGAAGGACATTTTAATATGCATTACGTTTTAACTATAATTTTTAATGGTAACCATTATAATCGATTTGCATCAATGCCAACAATTTTAATTACCACTCTCTTCGAGAGATCTTCTTGTAAATTAAAAGAAATTTTTATTCTAAATTTTACTTAAATATTATAACTAATTCATACCTCTAGTTTAAATAATCGGTCCAATTTTGAATTTCCCCAAACCGATTCTACCAAAACCTGTGCCGTTATCAAAAATCCAACGTCCTTCGTGGTTCCATCTTTTTCGTTAAGCAATACGGACGTTCGCAGATCATAAAGCCATGCTGATCCAGGTTTAAGCGTATTTTCTTGTGGAAACCCTCCAGCTCCGGTCGCGGATGACAACAAAACAAAACCATAACACAACCCCCAAAACCACGTAAAAAATAAACAAAAAGACGGATTTGGTATCATTGTTAGTTTGTAAAAATTTCAAAATTTACGTCCACAATAAAAAGGTTCTAAAAAGAAGTAGTAAAAGAATTAACTTAACATCACTAAATTTTCACTTTACACCCGTACACCGACTTCAGAGTTGTAGTGAACTTTGGTCCTGCTGATAAGCAGCGATCTCAGCTATCCATAAGTTCATAGGCCATCTTCTAATTGTTATTCCTATAATAAAATTTAACAGATTAAAAAAGTAATCTTAAAAATTTTTTAAACCTGCTGAAAATGCATTGTAAGAACTTAAACATTAACTCATGGTAATACAATTAAAATTAACTTCTAGAATTAAAATTTACCTAATCGAATTGACAAGCATTTAAATTGTTATCCTGCCGAATTAAATCCAATTTATCACTTATAATAAATTTAAAAAGCAAACCATTGTAAGGGATTGATAAGAGTGATGGAATAGGATTTATGTATGTATTATTATTATCATCATCGAAAAGATCGTAAATAATTTTAATAAAATAATTACATTATTGTTACAACAAATTTTAAAAATTAACCCTTTCAGGTTCAAGGTACACTATAGTGTACTCTGTTATTCCGCGATGTTCGCACAGTGGCGGTCAAGCTTATTTATGCGTTTAAATACTGAGAATAAATAACAACACGTTTTCCAAATATTTACAATTTACTAAATTCACTATATGATAACAATATTTTCTACTATAATAAGTTGCTTCGTTACCTAACCATTACTCCTTGACTTGTTCTTCCTCGCTTGCACTATTGGAATTCTGGTTACACATCTCTCTGCTGCTCCCTTTTATGCTCGTTTTATTTTTTCCCATCGTTACCAACTGCTGCTCCCTACTAGCGACCTCTACCGATAATCTCTTCAACTTACTAAACCCGCGCGCGCGATATTTAAATTTAAAACCCGCAAAGTCCCAATTTTCCATAACATACTCGTGTTTTATTAAATTATTTTGAAGTTTGTGACAAACTTATAATGTTAGAATAAGAAATTAATAGTTGAGATAGAGGTCGTTATAATCTACAAAGTAGATGAGTTAAAATAGTGTGATAATTGCTGACCTTCCATAAATATATATTGGGAAAAAATTGTTGAGAAATGCGGTCAAATAAAACAGTATGATTGTCCGACGTTTCGGGATCTTTACTGTCCCATTTTCAAGGCTATAATATACAAAAACAAAATAAAATTAAAATACAGATCACGTTAAAATTAAAGAGAAGAATTATGCAAAAACAAAAATATAAAAGCAAAACTAGGGATAATTAACAATGACGTGATACGTGTCCTGGACAGAATCGAAATAATATATTACCAGTTATGTTCATGTTGGCATTACACCAAAAAAATACTTTAAAGGAAATCCACTATAAATTTCTGGTTCCTGGCCACACTCACCTAGAATGTGATAGCGAACATGCGTCAATTGAACGATTTCTTAAAAACCATAACAGTACTATCTCTGTTCCTCAAGATTGGGTGTCCATGGTAAAAATGACAAGTGCTAAATTTGATGTGAAACTCATGACTCAAGAAGATTTTTTTGGATTTTCCCAACTGTTAACTAAAAATTTCATAAAGAGAAACATCGACACCAATAAAATTCCTTTTGCTTGGAATAAAATTTTTTGGTTAATGTTTAAAAGATCCTCTGATGAAGTGGCATTCAATTATACATTAGATTTATCTGAACCATTCAGATTTTATTCTATGCTGAAAAGAGGTAGACCAGTTGCTTGGGAAAATATTCAGGTACCCCTGGCCTATACAGGAGGTTTAACAATAGAAATAAAAAAATATAACGATATATTGGATCTGTTACCGTTTATAGATCCAATTTATCATAATTTTTATAAAAACTTAAAACATACTAAGTCTGAAACAGCGTACATGAGCGACAGTGACGAAAATTACGATGAATGAAGTCATTTTTAATGACTTAACTGCAGACATTATATGATAAGTCCATTTTTTCACTTTCAAATTTTTTTGGTACATTTGGTACAAATATGATAAGTAGCATTTATTCCAAAAATACTAAATTATAGAAATTGTTATTATTACCTTCTAAATATATAATTAATAAATGCACAAATAAAAATAAATTAGTCTTTTATTGATATTATTACTATTTATTAAACGATGTTGAACTTTAAAACAGCTATACTGAAAAACTTTTGCACTTATCAGTTTTCTCCCCAACACCACGGATATTTATCCCATAAATTGAACCCTTTAATAAATAGTACAATTTTTAGGTATATTTTTGCAAATCAATAATGACAGAAATTTCAATTAAAAAAATTATTTTAAGTAAAAATTATGTTGTATATAGTTTATTAATGAATATTTGTTTTATTAAAATTTGGTAGAACCCCATTGTGCCTTTATGACATACTTTAAAGGGCGAGACATTCATTACACTAACTGTTGCAGGTAGTCGACCCTTAAATTATTGTTCCATACAAATTTCAATACATGTAAATATTACGTTAGGATTACTCTTTGAAGAGTTTTGAAGCACGTACCGTTTTATTAGTGTCCACCAATTCTTAATTCGATTCAAATTTGGGTTATTACCTGGCTAATCGATTACATAAATTGCATTATTAATTAAATAATTAATTACCTGTAACAAATAAAAAACTATCAATTGGATATTATTGCATAATTTGTTACTTTAATGTACTAAAATTATTGTGTGAGTAATAAATTTTGAAATAAAAAATTATTTACAAAAATATTTTTTACGATTTTTGCAATATAGCAAACTGTGTTATTTTACAAAAAATATCACTCTTCATTTTCTGCGGATAAATTTAATACCGACGGTTATAAACTGCTTTTCAGTATATCTGATATAATTTTGAGCATTTATAGAACCTTGTAGAATATTTAAATATACTGAAAAGTAGTTTACAACCGTCGGTATTAAATTTAACAAAATATGCAAAAATATCCAATTGATAGTTTTTTATTTGTTACAGGTAATTAATTATTTAATTAATAATGCAATTTATGTAATCGATTAGCCAGGTAATAACCCAAATTTGAATCGAATTAAGAATTGGTGGACACTAATAAAACGGTACGTGCTTCAAAACTCTTCAAGGAATAATCCTAACGTAATACCATGGTACTATTAGAGAAGGTATGTTCTTGCGCAGAGAGAGATAGCATTCTTGGATAATCTCTCTCGCTCATTGAAACCCAATCGCCGCCATATTGGTTCTTTATTTGTTTTACATTAGTTCTGTGTGTTTGTTTACATGTTAATAATGCAGTGGCGGCTCGTGAAAAATATTTTTGGGTGTTCTGCATTATAAAAATGGCAAGATATCAGTAAAATGGCAATCTCAAAAAATAAACTTACATATTGCACATTTTTAAATATTAAATGTACAACACTTATCTAGAATGTAGTACTTTATATGATTTTACATTTTTACAATAAATTGCAATCCTAACTAATTTTCGAAAAAATTTTATCAAGTACGGCTTATGAGAGAAGTTGTGTTAAAAATATTTGTAATATTTTTTATTCTTTCATTTTATTTTTTCTTCATTTAATTCATAAGCATTTATTTTATGTACTAGGCAAAAGCACCAAATAAGCATTTATGCTTAATTAGTTCGCATATAAAATATATAAATTCTCCAAGAAAGTGTCTTTTATTTCATATTTAGAAATATTTTATTTGTTAATAAACACAAATGATTTCAATTACGTTAAAAAAACATGAATTGAATAATTTTATTATAAATAAAATGTGATAGTAAATGCGAATTTATTACTAGAAATAATTTATTTGTTATTTACATTTCGTACAACATTTGAATTGGGCGGCGAAATAAAACTAAGATGGCGTCGATTGGATATGTGCGTGAACTGAACCAAAACGCGTTTCAAAACGAACATACCTTCTCTTATAGTATCATGACGTAATACATGTATTGAAATTCGTATGGGACAATAATTTAAGGGTCAACTACCTGCAACAGTTAGTGTAAGGAATGTCTCGCCCTTTAAAGTATGTCATAAAGGCACAATGGGGTTCTACCAAATTTTAATAAAACAAATATTGATTAATAAACTATATACAACATAATTTTTACTTAAAATAATTTTTTTAATTGAAATTTCTGTCATTATTGATTTGCAAAAATATACCTGAAAAACGTACTATTTATTAAAGGGTTCAATTTAGGGGATAAATTTAGGGAATGTTTCGAACCAAAGTTTTACCTACCCTGTTAATTTGCCATTAATTTTGATGTTAAGTTTATGAAATATTTGAATTTGAATTTTGGGAGGTAAGACTTTGAAAATTAAAGTTGGTAGAAGGGGGGATCTTATCGAGACCTTTTGCCAAAAATGGTCGACGTTGATGGACGTGTAATTTTTATGTCCGAGTAATTTTTGATAAGTTTATAAATTTTGGAATACTAGTAAAAGTTTTTGAAGATAAAATGTTTTATTGATAATTATAATTGGAGTATATTAATTTTTGAAGAAAAGTTGAGTGATTTGGAATTATAATTGGAACGGAAGCTATCGAAGATAATTGTAATAAGATAAAGAAGATAATAAAGCAAGAAAAAAGAAGAAGATAATAATTTTAAAATGAAGTAGTTGGTAAAATTTTTACATTTATAAATTAAAAATTTGTTCAAGGAACAACAAATTGTTGGTGATAAGCCGGACTGCGATACCGGTATCGAATAAAATTTTAACCAGCCCATTTGGAAATTTTATTAAAAACCAAATCAAAATTTTAAGAGAATATTTAATTGAAGAAAATGAAAAATAATTTAAAAAATTGAAATGCTGGGGGCATTTCAATATATTATAATTATCGAATTTGTAATTTTTATGTATATTATAGTTAGTCAATTAAAAAATATAAGTATTAGTTATATGTTAATACAACATCTCTAAAAAAAATACTAATAACTTAAATTTTTATGACCGTGCGTTTCATATTGCCGCTACTGTAAAGTGTATTCAAAAGTCTTTTTGGTCAAAAACCAAACTTTGGTAACCTAATATGTTTCTGTTATTTCAATCTAAAACTAATCTGTGTTCCATTTTCTGGAGAATTTTTAATGCTGCACTTGGTATTCCTTAAGTGCCGTGCCAGTATGATTTCTAGGAGAACAAATTGGAATGGAAACCAAGATTATTAGGTTGCAACCAATTGCCCTGTTCCGGTTCATTTTTAGAGGATCTGGTACTGGTGGATTCGGTTAGCTTTTTTTTCGTGTCTGAAATAAAACTATTTTGGTCTACATAGATATCATAATGCCGCATCGTGTATGGGAGGTTTGTTATTCGGATTGAGATCCGCTTGATTATGAATTGTGAGACAGTTATGGGTATTGAATTTAATTTAATTACATTTTGTTTCTATTTTAAATTTACCGATGTTCTAAATAAAGTCCTATCATAAACTATGAGAAGAGCGACCTATGCCATTTGAGTTGAGTGTACCATCGATTTATGTAAGAGAAGGTGTAAGGGTAAGTTTTGTTACTTCAGTTCAGAGTACCATTAAACGGTCTGCTACGAGCTTTCGTTTGGGTGCATAGAGCATTATACGTTGGTTTCTCTTTTAGAGAATCCTGGCACTCAGTTTCTTTACCAGGGTTACTTTTTAGTCTTCAATAGGGAGTTCCTAGATTTTGAAGTTTGATTCTTCTCAAGTTTTTTTATTTTGGATAACGTTTTGATGATGAATAAACAATCATACTGTTTTTGAGTTACTCAAAGATAAGATTTCCTAGATAAACAGAGATTAACTAGAAATAAGCTGGGTTTATTAGTGCCATAATTTTCTGTTAAAATTTTTAAAATTAGTTGAAAAAATTCGCCGAGCTGCAGTTTAACTAAACTTGACTTAAACTGCTATTTGTAAAATTGGCCTATAAAGACACAAAGAGTTGGTGTAAATCTGGGGAGTTTGGGGGATTATGGAATTATACTGTCTAGCACATTCTTTTCTGTTAATTTGCTTGCCAAAGTTTAAGAGTTAAGCTTAGGTTTACCAGTTAGATAAAAAAAAGAAACATAAGCCAAAAATTGGAAACTCAAAGTTCCCAATTTTGAAAACAAAAAGTGCTTCACTGCAATTGTCGGCTTCTATAGTAATCATCGAAAACAGAAAATTTGTTATACATATTTACGTCGTAAGTCCTAAAAACCTGAAATTTTACACAGCCAATGATTATTTTTCAGCATGCAGAGTATATGAGTCTACTTAAAAAAAGATGGATTGAAGTGTAGAATTTTTTTCCACGAAGCTAGATTAAATTACATCTAACATCTAAGCGTAGAAGCCTGATAAGTTTGCTTCATTAGTTTCAAAGTAGATCCACTGTTCCCTCTCTCCAGTTAACATAAAATAGATTCTACCATTACTAAAACCACAGTGCGTTTTTTCGGGTCTAGGACAAATGGACGCGGCCGAAAGGACGCGACCGAAAGGACGCGAGCGTTAGGACGCAGACCCGAAAGGACGCAGATCCGAAAGGACGCGGGCCATAAGACCGCAGACCAAAAAGAACGCAAACCCAAAAGGACGCGGCCAAATGGACGCACAATTCTACCCACAAATTTTCGCTTTCTTGTATTTTATGCATTATATTAATTTTGCCTCTGATCTTATTATAAATTGGTTAAACTCAGTTGTTTAAAGCTATTGCTAGGTATACAATTAACAGTAACAAAGCTAATTTATAATCATCGTTGACATAGACTTTGGTATCTCTACAAAGCTCATTTCTAATGTTAATTAACTGTTGACTAGTGCCAATTCGTTCAAAGGATCCTACGGTTTATTTCCAGGCACAAATTCATAGAACTTTTTCATATCTATAAAAATCTAAGCCAAGCAGGTTTTTGTCCTGTCCATAATCGCTTTTTCAATAGCGAAAAAGTTGTCAACGCATGAACGACCTAGGGTAAAAGCACTTGGATTGCCTTTTAGCTGATGAAGTCCTGAAGAAGTCTACCACAAAGATAACCAATATATCACCAGTTACATACAGTTTTATTTAACCATACTTGTCCAATATTCAGCCATCAGAGTAGAAAACATACACAGTGAGAAACATAGTTTTTTTCGCATTTCCTCTGGAAAACCATTGCTGTGTATCAAGTCCATCATTGGAGAAGGTAACGGGAAACTACCCGATTAATTACATTTTCATTGCAAGTTTTATTTGCTTAGTCAAAGGTTCTCTTAGCGAATATGTGATTCTAACCCATACGTATCAAATACATATATGTACATCCTAGTTCGAATTCAGATCAAGAAGAATATTTTGAAAACATCTGTTTGCTAAATTTATGACCCCAATGGAACATTTTCTAAAATTTAATTTCTGAGAAATCATTCACCAATATAATCTAAACAAATGATTGCAATAGATTAAATCATTGATTTACTGATATGTGCAAATCAGCAGAGTTCGTAACAGGTTGCAAAACATTTATTGCGATGAACCACATTTTGGACGAGATTTTTTGACATTGCAAAAAATTGTAACACCAAATGATGTAAACGTATATAGAACTAATTGCACAAAAAAATTTTGTTGTGATTTTATATTAAATTTTTATTAAAATTCTACCATAATGGTGATATGGTTTATTGCCTGGACGGTTAATTTTGATGTTTAAAATCAAACCCATGAAAATTGTATTATTCAAAAAAAGTTAGTCGTCAAAAACAATGTCATACATGGAAGAAAGTAATTGGTCCAAGTAATTTGTTACAGTTATAAATAAATAAATATAGTTTAATGGTTCAAAAAGTTCTTATAACACCAAGCGATTTTTAAGTTGTTCCTAAATATTAAATAAATATTAATGGTTTCAACAACCGTTATTAATGCAAATCCGTGAATTTTTATGACGTTTGAAAAACATGCAACTTCAAAAACAACAACAATAATAATTTAATTCAAAATAAGATAATTGTCGTTACTTACTTATTTTTTGTTTTTTTAATAGATGTATAATATAAGTACACAAAGATATCAGAAATTACTTTTATTTAAAACGTGTGTTTTCATAAACATAATATACACTGCATACTTCACATAGCTAAAGAACGAGTAAAACTGAGACCGCTCCACGACTCTCTTTCATCAATTTGTACTACGCGATACCGGATCAGTATGCGTTAACTGTGATTGGTTCAATTTAATTTTGTTGAAAAATTTTGGTTTGTGGGTATATTGTACACTAACCTGGGTATAAAAACTTGCGAAATAAAATTTTTTTTACTTTACAGGTTGGCATACTTAACAGGTGTTTGATAGCTAAATAGCAACCATTAAAAGTTTCGAATATAATTTTACACACCGGAGACAATAAAACTTTTCTTTTCACATTAAGTTACCTATTAAACATAATTCTTAAGATCAAGAAGAATGCATAGAAGTGCGGGTTCTTTAATTAACATGGAAGGATGTACCGTTATATACAGTTAAGTCGGAATGATACGCCGACATGTACTATAATATTGTCACATTAATACATAATGCATTGTTTTGAAGAAAAAAAAATCCAAATAAATTTTGTAAGTACCCGTACAAGTTTTGATTAACCAATTTAATTATAGGTTAATATTTGCGAAAATTAATCAATAAACAAACACGATGTTTAATAATTATTAAAAGAATTAAATGTTATGGTGTTTGTATTTAACAATTAAAATTAACTTTGATAAGACTGCAATAAGTGATAACCCACTTTTAGAAACGAAATTTAATGACAAATTATACAAATGCTCATTATCATAGTGACGTAAGTTTATCAGTCAAAATTGTCCATAAACTTGAACTTGAAGAAGCAACCTTGCATAAAAACTGGTTTAAAAAGAACTTGGGCCCAACGGAACCTGTTGGACAAGGTTAAGAACAAGTAGAGTACCCTTGCTTTAATTGGTCTATTATTATACTATTACACATTTGAGATCTGTGTGCTCAATTATGATAAAAGGTTTAAAAGGAAAATTTTTAAAAACTAAAATTAGTGTCATTTATTCATCATCAATGAGAAGCGGTTTTGAACCGCACCATCGGTTGAACGGTGTATAACTGGGTGCCAGTGAAATTTTAAGAAAATTAAATTTTTGTATGAAATACCAACAAGTACCTACTTCCTGTTAAGACTTATGATTAGCTTTGGAATGGCAATGAGAAACGAAGACAACATAGGCAACACAAATTGAGAAGGATTTAGTTTTAAACGCACGAGTCTAGAAGAACAGAAGCTTCTGGTTTTAAGGTAAAATTCGGCTATAATTAACGCTTTCTTTCTCTCTCAAATGTTGTTTTTTTAAGACCTAGTTCCTAGTTCATCGCCTGATGATGCCACAGTATGGTGAAAACGTTTGCGATAAAATACATACAGTGTATTTATATATTGTGATAACTTAAACATTTTAGTTTTCGAAAAAGTGTTTTGTGCATTTTTTGGTTTATGCTAAAAATTTGATATGATTAATATCGAGTTACACTACTTAAACCACTTATCTATTGATTATGATACTTATGTGCTTCGACTGCTAAGCCGAAATCCTAGGTTCGATTCCGAGCGGAGTAAAAACTTTATTCTGACCGTCTTCTCTCAGCAAGCAATGGTATACCATCGAGGTATCTGCCAAGAGAATCCTTTTGAAAACGAAGTGGTCACTATGCCCTAACGTAAGGGGAAGGCCTCTGAGAGAGTCCTTCAGAAAAAGTTACCTCAGAAAAAGCCATAAGAGAAACACGTAAGGATACTTAACTATTTAGAACCGATTCTCGTTTTATTGGTTTATGTAACGGGAAATCATGCGTGACTGGATGATCTGAAAGGTATGCAATACTTCCCAGCATTGGTAATCGAATAACTTTTAAAACTTGGCTAGTAAATAAAGAGCACTAGAGGTAGGATCAGATTGGGGAAATTTTTCGGCCCCAGTTTTGTTTTAAATAGCCCCCAGCTATTAAAATTTGTAAATTTTTAATTTACTTCAAAATATTCTCGCTGGATTAGCATCCATTTTTAATTGAATAGCTACGAGACTCTTCCAATTGTTTTTAAATTTGTTTTCCAAATATAATTTTTCGTATCGTTTTATTTTTGTTTCAATTTTTAATTTTCATTCAAATGCGTTGAATAAATGTTAATGTTTAACTTTTACTTTGTGTGGCGTCCTAATTGCACATGCGCCCCGCAGCTGGCTTCTCTGGTCATACAAATTTTGTAGCGAAGCAATTTCAGTTTTACCAATATCATCGAAATTCCAAATTTTCTTAATTTTTATCACTTTTGTAACTTATCACTTCACCAAATAAAATAGCTCATATCAAAATAAATTCACATTTTTATTAATATTATCATAAAATTAAAATTATTACTTAGACGGGAATGAACACTCATCCCGCCTTTAGCCAACGCATACCGCTTATGAACTCACCACCTGAACACATTCTCCCACTTATTTTTATTGGCAATCTAATTATTTACAATTAAAACTTTATGTACAGTATGTTTACAAATAAATAAACAACATTTACAAACAAAACAAACTTCAAAATAATTTACAAACTAACCAATGTTTTTAACGTTTCAAAACACGACAATATACCGGTCCACCTGTAAAACTAAAACAAGACAAAAGATTAACAGCTGTGTTCATAAAAAGTTACAACAGGTTTATAAAGCTATTATAAGCAAAATGTCAAAAAACATTATTCATAAACGTTCAATAGCGCTAAAACACTGTTATAAGAATGCTATAAGACTGATATAAGCGGTTTATAACCTAAAACAACCAATCAACTATAACCCATAACCTATAACAGTGTTATAACTAAAATATTCCTGAGCGACACTTCAAGAAATTTTTATGAATACGGGTGTAAGATTATAGTGTTCCATTATTTCATGGTTGAGCTTTTTCAACTCGCTGTCCAAACGTCTTTCAGTCTGTCGCGAAGGGCACCCACATTACCTTGATTGCCATGCTTTTTCTTTTAATTTATCTTTGAATTGTCTCATATAAGACGCCCATTGCTGTTTTGGCTTATATCTTTTATTTGAAAACCTAGTCTAGCTCAGAAGCGCGCTCACATTTTAAGTTGCAAATTTCTACTTAAAAATTAGCTATTCGACCGTCACGTACATAATTTGGTATTTATCTATTAATCTTCGGGATCATCTTATTCTTCGCGTTTGAGCTGTTGCTTCGCTGATGGTAATTTAGTTCCTACCTTTCTTGGGTAACCACCGAAGGTAACCTCCGAAGGTAACCACACATTTGATCTGTTTACTTATAAAACATATTTTTTAAATTTTTCACATGTTTTTGATTCATCTGGGTAAAGTACGATAACCCGGTCCCAAAGATATTATAGATATTTACAAATTATAATAGATAACACTAATACGAAGGAAATAAACTAGTATAGGCAAACTTCAAATTGCAAAAAATTCCTATCCTCTAGATCCATGCCTTTCGAGTACGGATGGTCTTCAGAGATGGCTTTACCAAGTGCGTAGGACCACAGATCGGTGTTTTTCTACATGTTTTAGAGATGTTTCTAATAAGTAACAGCAGCTATTCGCGCGACCCGTTTACCTCTACTTTTGTTATTTTCTTGTAAGATGTTTATTGTGAATGCTTTCACTAAAACTAGTAAAATCACTACTTTAAATTATATTTTTATACGTAACAGTAACAATTTATGCCAGAAAAATTTTTGTGTAAAACTAAAGTATGGAAATAGGCGGAGCCTATCTTATGAAATTAGCCAATACATTTGGACATTTTTTTAAACTAAATTTGCGAACGATCTATTAAATTGAATGTTTATATTGATATTTTAGGTCTTCAGCTACCAGAATTTCGCTAGAAAACTTTTATTCCGGGACCGGGTTACCGTACACTCCCGAGAGAATATACTAGGTATTTATAATTAGTTTATTTCTTGAAGTGTTTCTTAATTGATGTTTTTCAATGATTTAAAAGTTTCTGAGATAAAAGCAAGTAAAAAAATATTAAGAGTATTACTTCAGGTAGATTGTTCCAAGTAACATTTTCAACCTGGTAAACCTCTAGCAAAACTCTTGACAGTAAAATCTCACAGGTACCTGTGCCTGTCTAGAACCCTGTATGGAATTATGATAGGGCTCTATTTCAGAGCATAATGGCGCACATTTTGAACTCCTACCAGGTACCTCTAACAGGGGTCTACTAAGTACCTCTACCAGGTACCCTGGTAGGTCCCTCGTACAGAGATCTATCAGAGAGATTGGTATAATGTAAAAAAAAATTAATTTATTGCATATTATTTACATAACGTGTATCATTAGATAAACAATACCCCCCCCCCACTGAACGATTGGATACTATCTAGTTATATCTGAACATTAACAATTAAATTTTATGTAAATATTTGAAGAAAGTAACGGTTAAATTTTTACAGGGCCCTACAAAGTTCATGTAAACAGGTATATCTGGCAAATATCTGTATAAACAGGCCTGTCATACTTACCTACCAGGAATTTTCCATGGGTCTAACAGGGTCCAAGAGTTACGAAGTTTAGTTAAAATAAAAGAAAAAGAAGTTCTTTATACATTTGTCAAAAATTCAATTTTCAATTAAAAAAACTCAATTGAATTCAAATTCAATTCAATTTTCAGAATTTCTGTGAAAACGGTTGGTTTCCCAAAAAAATTTATTTGACCAATGTTGTTGCCCGTTGAATTACCTATCCGGTTTAGGCTATTAGTTTTTTTCTAAGACGTTTTGTTTAAGAGATACGAAGTTTGCAAGTAAAAAAAATAAAATCAGAGTTTTTTTAACATTTTTTCTCTTAATTTAATTTATAACTCGAAAACCATTTATTTTAGGCGATAAGAAAATATAAACTAATTTGTAGATAAGTAAATGATCTTTCAAAAAGGTCTAATCCATGAAATCTAAAAAATCAACAATATCGGAGATATGGCCGTTTGAAATCAGAAATTCAAAATATTACTTTAAAGAGAGATACCCCCTAAGGGTTTGGACTTGGACCAAAATTTTATTTGAAAATTTGTCTTAGAAAAGTGTCTTTTATCACGACCTCAAAGATTCTCTATAGTCACGGGGACATCCTGTATAGACAATCTTATGTTATCTCAATTTGTCAAAAACTCGACTTATTTCCTTTGCATGTGAACGCCGAAATAATTCACGCATTTTTAAGTACTTACATATTTTTAATTTAATTTTAAAAAAAGACGTGCTTTGGATGTACATACCTTTCATTTTCATTCAGTAATTTCAACATTTTATTTTTTTAATACTTTGAACCTTCTAATTAAAAGTAATCAGTCCGACATTGAAATAAATTGAATTTTAATAACCTTATACATGCATATTGTATTTTAAATAACAATTTAAGAAAATTTTTTTGAACGAATTATTTCTACTGCAGACCAAATATCATCAGAAAGTAATTGTGGCTCTTCGAATGCAGCAAAATGACCCCCTCTAGGCAATTCCGTGGATTGAATTAAATTGACGAATTTTTCTTTTAAAATACTATCAGGTTGATATATAATTTCATTTGGAAATTTAGCACATGCAGTAGGAACAGTTACGGGTATTCTGAAACGAATAATAATAAATTACTTATGATGGGTTTTATTAATTATTGATGGTTACCTTCGTAACTTTAAAGAAGCTTGAGCTTTACTTGATGATTCAGCATATAATCTCATTGCCGTCGTCATCGATCCAGTAATCCAATATATCATGACGTTGTCTAATAAATTAGTATAAGAAAATTTTAAGGTTAAACCACCATCTTCTCTATTTTTCCAATCCGGATTGGTTCCGGTAACAAACTTTTCCAAAATATAAGCGGCCAATCCCGCCGGAGAGTCATTTAATCCAATTCCTTAAAATATAAATTGAATTATTAACTAAAAGTATTTCTTAGCTATAACTAACCAACGGTATCAGGTTTTGTCGCCTGAATATGAAAATAGCCTGACTCCAATATTAAGTTAGCATATCTAGTTGATAATGGGTACATTTTTTTCTGGTATTCTTTTTTAACTATGAAAGGTGGATAAATGCTGCCCAAAAGATCTTTAAGAAAGGCTATGGGGGTATGCGATCCAGGCATATTTAAATGCAGACCCAAAATATTTTCGGGATATAGAACAGCCATGTCAGTAGCAATTAAAGAACCCCAATCTCCACCTTGCAAATAATATTTGTGGTGTCCTAAACGCTTCATTAAATTATTAAAAATAACTCCAATTTGGGCTGCTCCAAGGCCAGGTTTAGCGGCACCTTCGGAAAATCCATAACCTGGTAGCGATGGAACGACAACTTCAAAAACAAAATTTTTGCCGTTTTGTGGAGTTGTCAATAGCGGTATTATTTCATAAAATTCTCGAAATGAACCCGGCCAACCGTGTAACAATAGTAAAGGAACGACTTGAACGTTGTCTTCTGTTTTTGGTTGTACTCGAATGAAATGAATTTGTAACCCTTGAATTTTTGTTTTGTATTGTGGATATTGATTTAAATATTTTTCTCTTTCAATCCAGTCGTATTCGTTTTTCCAGAAATGAACAATTTTTTTTAGTAAATTTGAGTTCATTCCATATTGCTGTTGAATTCCTTCTAATGGTGGGGTAGGTATTCTAGCAGCATTTAACCGCTGCTTAAGATCTGATAAAACCTAGAATTTTTCAAATTGTTGTATTTTATAAATAAAAATAATAATAGTTCGTAGTTCCTTACATCAAGAGACACGTTAATTTTGAAAGGATGTACGCTCGTATCTTCAACACCTTCACTTCCAGGTCCCCACCAAGTGTTTTGTAATTTAGGAGTTTTGGGAATTCTAAATAATTTTTTATATATTTTAAAACTCACATATAAAAACACTGCAAATCCAATTAAGAAAAAATTACACGCAATAAAACAACACGACATGATATTTAAGTCAAGATGAAAATCCAAATTAGTAAAAATATTCACAAAATTTAGAAATAGTTGTTGTAAAATTCACTACTCACTTCGTCGACATTAAAATTTTTAAACTACTTATAATTTGTTATTTTAACTGTTAACCATAGTGGTGGGAATATATTGCACAACCAATGCGATAACAATAATTTAATGTGTCATCATAATCATATTGGTGCTCCATATTGTATCGCAAGGTTACATGTTTAAAAAAATATAAGAACTTTACTCCTACTGTAAAGTAACTATAACTAAGTTATCGTAGTAAAATTAATCTATACCTATGTATATAAAATTTTTTAAAATATTTTAAATATTTTAAATTATTTATTTAAAATATTTCTTGTACTTAAAGTATGCACTCAAAATTATGATTATGATTATGATTAAGTTATTATGTAATTTATTTATTTATTTAATTATTGCCGTATATATATCTATTTGCATATATGTAATAATATATTATCGTGTTACAAAATATTTAGACTCACCCTGCACTCTTTCAGTAAAATTTTGTAAATTGTGATTTTGATTTGGTGGTTTAGAAAGAGTGCAAGGTGGGTTGTGCGTATTTTGGCTGTGAGAAATTTAATTAAGATTTTGTGAAATTTTTTGCAAATATTTTGCAATCGAGTTTTGTTGCGAGTTATTTTGGAATAATTAATTTTATTTGGAAGATATTTTGTTGATTAAAGGTGACTATTTTTATGGATGTTTTTTTGACTTGATTAAAGATTTGGATTTGGCAAGAATAATTAAAATAATTTTAAAGTAAAATTATATTTGAAAGAGCGGACAGTGTGGTCGATTGTGATAAAGCACTTTTATTGATTATGATAATTGGAAATCGAGAGTTCGATCCTTTGAAGAAGTAGTAAAATTTTACATTGAATTTGAATTATTTAAAACTCTCGCCGTTAAAAATTCCCAACTGCTTCCGCACAACAGAGTTACTACGGACAAACAAGTGTATTGATAAAAAAATTCTACAAAAATATATCATAGCAATATATTATTTTGTATCATGTACATAATACAAAATATATTTGATTTGATATACTAGTCTCGCCAGAAAAACAAACATATCAGTTTCGTCTTATAAGGATAATGGGAAATTTTGAATTGATTGGGTGAGATTTGAGTTATTAGTGAAAAAACTGGGTTCAGTCATACTCTAGTTCTCGTTTCCATTTTATGGTTATTTATTGTACATAGTAGTATGTAATGCCGAGTGGGAACGTAGTAGTATACGACGTAATAGAGTAGGCAGGCCGAGCTCCAGCGGTGATTTTTAACAGGGGGCGCCAAAACATGTAATAATTGTACTGTCAAGCTTATAGAATAAACATTTTAGTAATAAAATAATATTCTTATATTAATTATATATAATAATAATATTATTATTCTATCAGTAATTTAATAAATTATACATTAATATAAAGTAGAATATTAATTATTTCTTGTATGCTTTATTATTTCGAAAACCGCCTGAAGGTAGATGATTCATTGCAGTCTAAAAGTGATAAATATGTAGCTCATCAAGCAAATACCAATAAAGGATACAAAAGGATCGAGTGATAAGAATTGGTTTCCGGAAAGTAACTAAGAAAATAAAATAACCAGACAAACGCAAGATACGGTTTGATATACAAGAATAATTTATTAATAATAATGTAATCAAAATTGTTAATTAAACAATAAAATAAATATAAAATTAAAAGGTTATGTTATAGTGGTGACCCTCGACTAATCACACAATTTAATGCGTTCTTAAAGCAAATTCAAAATATTCTGATTTTGATCACTTTTAGAATTTTTGGAAACCGAATTGAGGGAATACAACATTCTTGTGGTGAACCCGTGTGCATAGAAAATATTATAAAATAAAAATATATAAATATATTAATTTTTAACTTGTGATAAAAAATATCAAATAAGTTTAAAATAGAACAAGTTAAATATACATAAAATTATAAATTTCAGCGAGATGTATCCGACTTCATCAGAATAATAATAATTAGAAATAATTTAACGTTTATTTAACTTGTTCTATTTTAAACTTATTTGATAAAATAAAAATATATAAAATTATTAAATATAATTTTTTTTAGATAAGGGAGTTATAAGAACCATGACTATACAAAAGTAATTTAATAGATAAATTATCAGGATTAGATAAACCGTGTCTATACAATATATTATAATTATATTTTTTTAATTTAATTTCCTCCACGTTTTTCACTGATTTAATACTATATTATATTCTAGAGGTATTAAAAATTTTTTTTGTCATTTTTGTCAATAATATAAGTTCTACTGGAACTTTATATTTTTCATGTAAAAATTAATATTTGCTACTTGAAACTAATATTTGTCATTTAGATTTTATATTTTATCACAAGAATATAATATAATTCATAATATGTTCGGTTTCACAAAGGTTATATTAAAATTTATTCTGCGATTAAAATTATAGGTACAACAATTAAATTGCATTGTTGCAAAATTTTAATCATGGATAAAAATTTAACACAACTTTATGAAAAAGTTGAAAAGTTGAACGAAAGCTTTGTCTCCAATAGAGTGCTGAGAACACTGACACAGATCTTTAAATTTTAATAATAAAGAATTTGTTGTATATCTATTCCAGTGATTAGTAAGAAATGCTTAAGTCAAAAAACATAGTTTTGAGTAAACGCAATTAGATTGAAATGCAATTGGTAAAGCAGGTAATTATAAGAAGTATATTCACTTTTATCGTCGTATATTTATTAGATTTGTTATATTAGTATACCAGTAATGTGAAATAATTATATTGTATGTATTTACTAAAATTTGAATGAAAGCTTTTCATGATTCCAATATTTTAGTGTTTTTGTGCTACTTGTCTTCTAAGATCAAATCAAAAGTCAAATAAGCATTAGAAACATCGCAAAAAACGCGTAAAATGAAATTGATCAGAAATGTACTGAAGCCTGCATTCAAACATTTCTTTTTTCTTCCAGGAATAAAGAACATTATAATATAAAAAAATTTTACGAAAAACCAAAGCCAAAGAATTACGAAAAATTTCTTTATTAAGGATTTAAGTGAGACTACTCTATATAACGCTAATGACAAGGTTTATACTTTAGTCTTTAGTACCAATCGAAAAAGAGTATAAAATTGACTTATTTCCAATAGCTAACAAAAAAATCTGAGAAAGGCCCCGATTTTAGTCTTTATAATATTGATTTGTGGAAAAATGTATTGTCGTGTTTCGAAACCATAAAAACCATAATTCATTTATTTTGTAAATTATTTTAAAGTTTGAATTTGTTTTAGTATTTATTTGTATTATATTGTATAAAAATAAGTTGAATTTTAGCTGTAAATAAGGTGGGGAGAACGAAAAAGATAAAGTGAAAAGAGTGGGGGTTAAATAGAGACTTGGGCTGAGGCCTTCGCATCGAGTGGACTGACGGACGAACATCATTCCCGCAATAAAAATTTAAATTGTTAATTGTTTGAAAATTAATAAATAAGTTACGTTGAGTTGATGTTTTTGTTTAATTTTAATTGTGGCAAAGTGCAAATTGTTGATTTAATTAAAAAAATTGAAAAATTTGGGATAATATTTGGTTATTTGTTAAATTAAATAACAACAAAATTGTTTAAGCAGACGTACTGAAGCCAGCTGCAATACCACATGTGGAGCGTGCACGTGCGCTTGCAAGGCCACACATTACAAGAATTTGAAGAGCTCATAGCTATTAAATAATCTGTGTTACCTCAGCAAATTTCACAAGAGGGTGAAAATGCATAAATTTGTAAAAGTTGGGGGCATAGCAATATTATATAGTTGTAGATTATTTACAACCTATTCCTCAACTGTAATTTTTATTGTTATTAGTATAAGGTCAACTACTATATTACAGTTTTTAAAAATGCAAAATTTAAAATAGAAATTTTTAAAGCTTTACTTATTTACAAGGAAAAGTATCTCATCCAAAAAATATTTGCAATACGTAGAAAGGATTTCGGGATATTGGAAATTGTAATTTCCCCGCTTTAGGGCTCATTTTGTTTGTCTTTCTTCTAGTCCTGAAGATAGAAGATTAAATCTTCCGAAACGTTGACACTTCAAATCTCTGTAGTTTGATTTACAATTTCCAATATCCCGAGATCCTTTCTACGTATTTACTTATTTATTTTATTCATTTGCTTATAATAGTGTTACGAAACAATGATTAGTTATATTTGATGACTAATGTATGACGTCATATGTGATGAGTCATACATGATAACATTCTTGTCATTCAAATATTGTTTAGTTTGCAGTCTAGAAATCTATCGGAATTTTATGAAAGTTTCGGGAAAGCTGCATTTAGGTATAAATGCAGAATGATTTCCGGTGACAGAATAAACATTTTAATTTTCGTTACAATAGCGTTATAAAAGTCATGTTATTCTTAAATTCACTATAAATACGTATAGCTTTTATGGCAATTGAAATTTAATGTTTAATTTTTTTATAACATTTTTATGCCCATTAATCATTTAAGCCTATACTATTTACCTAAAAACGGTTTAGGCAGATACTATTAACCTGAGCAAATAGCATTTCAATAAAAATAAAATGCAATAATGCTATTTGCCCGGACAGACACTATTTGCCTAGGCAAAAGCTATTTGTCTAAAATTACTATTTCCATGCAGCATATACAAAAAACCCATTAAAGTGTATGCTTTTTCCAAGATATTGGATTTTGAAGGAGTTTTTACAGGTTTAACAATAAGTTCAAATAAAGGTTTACATCGAATTTTAGAACATTCCTATTTATTTCCGTTTATTTAGCTTCATTACCTGGATTATTATTAATATTTCGAGCACCACGAAAAAATTCCACGCTTTACAGTGGTAGGTATATAAAATATGAACATGTAATGTGAAAGAAGTAATATTTACATATCATAACTTTATTTTAACATTGAATTGTTTAACACTTTTTATTTCAAACTTACTGTTTATATTGTATACAGTTTAAATTAATATTTTTAAAACCTGTTTATTATTTAATTACGGTAATTAAATTTTAAAATGTAAATGATATTTTTTTCAATTATGCAATGGGTAAGTTTAATGCGTTTTGAAATATTAATTAATTTTTTTTAAATTTGTTTTCAGGAATTTGTAAATACAAAATTAAATATTTGAACGAATTTTTTCTATAGCAGACCAAATGTCATCAGCAAGTAACTGCGGTTCTTCAAATGCAGCAAAATGACCACCTCTGGAAAATTCTGTGGATTGAATCATGTTGACATATTTTTCTTTCAGAATAGTGTCAGGTTGATAGATAATCTCATTTTGAAATTTAGCACATGCAGTAGGAACAGTTACGGGTAGTCTGAAATGAATATTAATAAATTATTGTTTTAGATAAGGTTCCTTAAATAATTGTTGGTTACCTTTGCAAGCCCAATGCGGATTGAGCTCGACTCACATTTTCAGCGTATAATCTCATTGCAGTTGTCATCGATCCAGTAATCCAATATATCATGACGTTGTCCAATAGAGCTAATAAAAAAATAAAAAGATAAGAAAGAACAAAAACTTATTATGGCTTAACTACCATTTTCTCTATTTCTCCAGCTTGAATTAATAGGAGTAACAAATTTTTCCAAAATATAAGAAGCTAACCCTACAGGCGAGTCATTTAACGCAATCCCTGCAAAATAAATTCAATTGTGCGCTTATAAGGTATTTTTAGTCAGAACTAACCTAAGGTATCTGGCTTTGTAGCTTGAATGTGAAAATATCCTGTTTTTAACCATGTCATAGCAAGTCGCTTTGATAATGGGTACATTTTCGCTTCATGTTCCTTATTAACTACGAAAGGAGGATAAATGCTACCTAAAATATCCTTGAGGATTGCTATGGGCGTATGCGCTACACACAAATTTATATGCAGGCCCAAAACATTTTCAGGATAGAAAACGGACATATGGGAAGCAATAAAAGAACCCCAATCTCCACCTTGCAGATAATATTTGTGGTGCCCTAAACGTTTCATTAAAGTATTAAAAATAACTCCAATTTGGGCTGCTCCAAGGCCAGGTTTAGCAGCACCTTGGGAAAATCCATAACCTGGTAGCGATGGAATAATCACTTCAAAAACAAAATTTTTGCCTTGTTTTGGGGTTGTTAATAGTGGTATTATTTCATAAAATTCTCGAACCGAACCAGGCCAACCATGAAGTAATAGTAAAGGAACTACTTCAATGTTGTTTTCGGTTTTGGGTTGTACTCGAATAAAATGAATTTGTAATCCTTGAATTTGCGTTTTGTATTGTGGATATTTGTTTAAATAATTTTCTCTTTCAGTCCAGTCATATTCGGTTTTCCAGTAATGTACAATTTCTTTTAACAAGTTTGAGTTCATTCCATATTCCTGCTGAATTCCTTCTAACGGTGGGGTAGGTATTCTGGCAGTATTTAAGCGGTTTTTGAGATCCGTCAGAACCTAAAATTTTTTAAATTATCGTATTTAAATAAATTAAAATCATAGAGATTCTTACATCAAGCGGAACGTTAATTTTGAAAGGCTTTACACTTGTATCTTCATCTTGTGGATTACCAGATCCCCACCAAGTGTTTTTTAATTGGGGAATTTTGGGAATTTTAAAAAATATGTTATAAATTTTCATGGTTAGATATAGAAACACTGCAAGTCCAACAGTGCACAAAAAGTTTGATGCAAAACAGCACGACATGATGATTGAGTCAAGTTTGATACAAAAATCTGTTTTAAAAATATTTTCGTTAATTATCCAATTTGCAATAAACTTAAAACAACTACATATAATATATGGAATAAGGAATCGTAAGATTTAGATAGTAAAAATTGCACAATATGCAATATTTTGTGTTTTCTTACTTTATTTTTTCAATTCATGATGTAAAGTGGACAGACATGTATATTTTAATGTTAGTGCTGTTGCCACGTAGGTATTCGCAGTAGCGTACCGTGGTTCAAAGGATGAAAGTGTAAAATTTTTGTTCTGATCTAAATTTTTTCACGATTGGGCAGAAATGAGCGCTAAATGTTTTTTATTTATATTAATTATTAACAGGGTATTTAATAACCCCCCCCCCCCCCCCAGACCTCTCGATTTTAAAGACCGAAAGTTTGTTTGCATAAACTGTGATTGACTTTATGACTTTTTATTCTTTTAACAAATGAACAACATAATGAACTATGTATAGAGAGCAATAGAACGTGCCGGGGGTTTGAAAAACTCTGAGCATACTTTTATTAAATAAACATACTAAACGAAATGTTAAAATAATGAATTTTTTCTGTTAAGTAAAGAATACATACTTACATAGAAAAATAATATTTAAGAAAAACAATAATACATACTACTAACTACCACACTATAGATCAGAATAGATCTTTAGGTTAATTTTCTATACTTTTATTACTTTTTTTTTAATAATGTCAATATTTAAAACATGTATTTAGTTTTTACAATACTTAAAATTTTTATATTTAAAATTTGATTTTAAAAGTTAAATAATGCACTGCTTGAAAGTGTTTTAATTTAATGATAATTAAACCCCCCTCCACCACTACACGAAAACATTTATCGTAATAAGTACACTGCAAATAATAATACAATACATATAATTAAAAATTATTATTTTTAGAATGATTAAAACGTACTATGTACCTACTCAAAAACATTTAAGATTTATTTGTGTAATGCAAAAAAATTAAATTGCACTTTGATTCTGATTTCATATTTTTATAGTTTTAGGTAGTGGATTTGTCGAGACCTATTAAAATTATTGCGAATCAGTACAGTTGGTGCCATCTAAGCATAAAATCTGAAATTAGCTGTTCACGAGTTTACCACTAGGTGGCTACACCCTAAAAATCTTTATCCGAAGTAATTTCCTTTAAATTTAAAAACTTCTTTAGTAGTTTACCTTTAACTAAAAGACTATAATTTTTTATAGAATTAGTAATACACAGTACCATTTGGCAATCTTTAAAAATATGAAGGAAAATATTTTTGAAAGTTAATATATGATGACACTTGAAAGTAACTTACAACTTGGTACAAATTCTTTTAATTTATGTCAAATAAAAACATACTTTTTACCAAAACGGCTGATTGTGTTTTAAAAAGTTTGCAAGTAAAAAAAAAATTATTTTGTTGTGTATTTATAGAATTAATATTAAAAACATTTAACGTACGAAGCGATATAAATCGATTTGTTATTTCCGTTGAACAAGTTGATGCGAATGCAGTTATTTTATAGCAAAATAGAGTGAGAAAAAGTTGGTTGAGTTTTCTCCAAAAAATTAAATATTTGAATATTAATAATTTTGTAAGTTATTAATAATAATAAGTAATCAATTGTTTAAATAAATGAAACAAACGTCTAAGTTTTGTATTAGAAATTTTTTTAAAGATATACACATAGTTGACCATAATCTGACAATAAATTACAGAGTAATCTACAAGGTGCAATCTACAAATTTAGCTACTGGCTATTAGCTTTTTTGGGGGTCTGAAGTTTGAATATGTTAGGGACCTCTCTTTTTGGCAATTTGCAATGAAACTTCTCTATATTGCAATGAAAACTCGGATGAAGAGACTAGTCAATAACCAATAGTCAGGGGCGGAACTACCAGGGTGCGATGGGTGCCACGCACGCGAGCCCCCCCTGCTAAAAGGACTCCCAGTTCTTCTGTGACTACTCAATCTTAAAGAAAATTTTTTATATTATTGAAAATATAAAATGTTGTAGTTTGTATGTACAGTTACTCACAAAAGTACTCGGGCGCTCCTAATGTTAGCAATGTAAATTGTTTCTTTTTAACACTTCAGAAATTTTTTGTCGCAAATTTCAATGTCTTCATTTTTGTTCATATACATTTTTTTATTTTGTCGCCTCGTTTTCGACTTGAGAGTGAAAATTTTTTAATAAAATTAAAAGTGCACAATGAAATTCTTATGGTTTTCCGAGGAGATTCCCATGGAATTTTTACCGAGGCTGCTTTAAGTCACTCTCGGTCGAAAACGAGAGTTAAAAGTAAAATTTCATTGGTGAGCCTCAATGAATCAAGACTATGGGCTGGGTCTGGTTTTATTAATGGAGATATAACAAATTTTCCACCAAAATAATAAATTACACCAAGAAAAACGCGAGTGATAAGAAACCGAAAAAAAAAAAAAACAAGAAAATGTACCCAAAATAATTAATTTAAACAATGCGAAAAAAAGATGACACAAATAAAGAGAGAAAATAAAAATTTGTTTGGTGTACAAGATCTAGGAATTCCAAGAGAATTATCTGCTGGATTTGTTAAGAAATTGAAAGAATTGAAAACAAAAAGAGGAATTAGTGTACAAAATTTTGATTTGCTGTTTTTCCTTAACAAATATGCAACCATAGAAGTTGTGAAATAATTTAGACAAAATCTATGAAATAAATTTGACAAAAAGAAATACTGAAAATGTAAAAAAGCCAAGAGAAAAAACAAAAGAATGTTAGTTCTGTAAATCCAAGAAATTCAAGCAATGGCCAAAGTCTATATTTAAAGGAAAACACCACTGAAGAATAAATGGTTCAAATAATTGACGATCAAGTGTATTATAGCAACATGGTATTCCTTCACAAGTTATCGGGAGTTCTCTCCTTGCGAGCCAGTACCTCCAGTCAAATTAAAAAACAGAAGAACAAAGTGAAATTAAAAAATGTTACTTTAATTAATTCAATATTTGCATTTTTAAAATTTATAAACAAAATTGTCAACTAGAATTTTAGTTTAAGACGCACACAGGCTTTGCATTAAATCAGCAGAGATCAAGGTATTAATTAAACAAATATTTCAATTATGTGAACGAACAGACAGACGGACGGACACAACCAGTCACAAAATGATCGCATTTAGAAAATTCTCAAATGTTGTCAAGATGTTATTGATTAAAAAGTTTATGTCAATACAATATTAAAACAGATTAGAATAGAATAGTTTCATTTTAAAAATGTTTATTTCTTTAAGAAAAAACACGGAAATCTTATCGAAAATGTTTTTGCTTATAAAGAACCTCCTTCGTTTAGCTTTACAGCATTATAGTAATAAAAAGAAATGTGTAGAGCGTAATTTGGTATGTGGAAGGTGGTACTTACAACCAGCAGCACACAAAGTTTAGTAGTAATACTACAAACTGAACCATAATAAACTAAAATGTTGAAATAGAATAATTTTAACTGTACGTTAACATTCACGGCGCGGCTGCAATAAAATTATATTTTATGAGCATTCCAGAAATTTTATTGAAAAGTAAAAAAAAGTTAAACAAAGGGAGAATAGTTAAAGCATTTGTTGCCCTTTCTTAGTCTTTATTTTCTACTGCTAGATACTGGGCTTTTAGCATCTATGTAGATTCCACGCTTGCTTAAATGGATTTGGGGATGTGTCAATGACTTTATTTTATTGTTCATAGTGGCAATCATCAAATCATGAGAGACGATCGCTTAACCTGCTTCTCGAAGCATAGAAATTGTCATAAGAAAGTTAGTCTTGATTTTGGAATCAATTAAAATATTCATCTTCATCGGACTTAATCCGTGAAGTCTAAATTCTGAAACCTTCTTGTAAAATAAAAAAAATTAGTAATAAAAAATATTGTACGCTAGTTCTCAGTAGCACATAGAAATAAAACAAACACTCTTCGCAAAGATACTCATGTGTATCATGTTATAAGATTAGTGCTGAGATTTAATGATGTTCATTGTGTGTATGCAAAAGCATAATATATAATAACTAACAAAGTAATAGTATCCATAAAATTTTTGATTACCTTGGAGTAGATCTAATAAATTCGCTAATTAGAAAGATATCGATAAACATTAAAGATAAAAGTAATTATTGATTGTAGATTTCACGACTAGAAAGTAAATTAATTAAGCTATGTTACATAGATTCAATATCTAATTAACTATGTGGAATGGTTATCAAGGACAATAGGATAGCCTGTATATCGCTACTATATTATCATAAGTCGGGTGTATATCGATTGAAATGTGGAGATTACGATGCTGTCTGTATAGGTCAAACGGGAAGCACATTATTGAAAACTAGAATTAAAGATCGCGCGGCCAATACAATATTGGTAATAAAAACCGATAACATAGAGAACCATGAGGGTTCATTTGCGGTACGGTTGAGACTGCTACAAAATTTGGCCATTTTGTCCACTATAGCATGAGGGAGCTATAATCAGGGGCGTATTTAAAGAAAAATTGTAAGTTGAAATATTTTGTGGTAATTGAAGGTATTTTCATCACATTTTGCACATATAATAAATTTAACCTTGCATTTATTACAATGTATGTAGCTATGTGATTAGGAACATACCGTGTTATCAGTTTAGGTCACTTACTATACTTATTTGTTGATTAATTATTTTAGGTAAATTGTCAGCATTAGATGATGATTTGCAAATTGTAAATCCGAAAGAGTATAATTTTTAATAAAGAATATTTGAAAATTTTATTGTTACAAAGTCGAGCAATATGGAGAAGAATGTGTTCATATTGAAGACCTTAATATAAGGAAAACCACTTTTGTACAAATTGCTAAAATAAGTTATTAGAAATGGTGTGAGCTTAAAGTACAAATTAGGAATGTGTACTACAAGTTTATCTAAAGCTTTAACTTAGACTTCTTACGAAGATATTAGTTTCTCACGGAATATTATGAAATTTGTATGAGTATCTTTATTATGTACTTACCCCCTAACAAATCATTAAGAATCAGATCAATTTATACACAAATATTGAATTATATCTTATTTTTAACCATTACAATAAAAATTAATGTCAAATGGTAAACTATACTTAATATTTTCTTCAATTTACTTAATATAAACTGTCTCTACTTAAAATCGCTACTCTGCCATTTCAATGTTTTCGCTCATACTGATATGATATCATCAGACGGGGTTATGAAGGTAGAGTTTATGATAAGATTAATTTTTTCATGTTACATGAAACTGCAATTAAAATTTAATTCATAACTTACATATAAGTTCAGAAACTATATAATTGAATGATATAGTTTGTTACATACTGTTAACATAATCATATCAAATTTTTTAGCATAAACCAAAAAATGCACAAACACTTTTTCGAAAATAAAATGTTTAAGTTATCACAATATAGTTCATCGCCTGATGATGCCATAGTATGGTGAAAACGTTTGCAATAATATACATACGGTGTATTCATATATTGTGATAACTTAAACATTTTAGTTTCGAAAAAGTGTTTGTGCATTTTTTGGTTTATGCTAAAAAATTTGATATAATTAATATCAAGTTGATTGTTAACATAATGTTTCGAACTTTCGATTCTCGTCAGACAAACCTGGAAAAATTATGTAATAGATTGAAATTCAATAATTATTTAAAAGTGATTTGATTGTGACTTTTTAAAAAATAAAATTATACATATTTGATGCAAAAATGAACAAATAAAACTATTTTGAAAATTTCTAAATCGATCAACTAAACAAACCCAAAAAAAATTTATCGAAACGTTAATTGTAATTAAAAATTACATTGTAGATTGCCCTAATTACAAGATTTCATGGGTTTTAAACTTGGAGAAATGGGAGAAATTTATGCAGAACCGATGTACGTTTTGATTTGTTATAATGTAGTATAATAAGTGATATGATGATAATTAATATGATTAAAGTTATTAACATGTGATAATATTTTTATGATAAGATTAATTTTTTACATATTACATGAAGTTGAAATTAAAATTTAATTCATAACTTACATAATGTTCAAAAACTATTTAATTGAATGATATAGTTTGTTACATATTGTTAACATGATGTTTCGAATTTTCGATTCTGTTAGAGAAACCTAGAAAAATTATGTAATACTGTTGAATTTAATATAATGTAAATTTTATATGATTGTAAAAACAATGATGTTTAAGGATACGAAAAGAAAGTTAATTAAAAACCTTAATGAAGTGTTGGAGAGATGAACGGAATACTTCGAGAAATTGTACAACACAGACCAAGAACTCGAAGAAGAAGTACTATCAGAGGTGGACGAAATAAATGAAGATGCATAAGACCTATAAGTACAGTGAGTAAAAGATATCGAAAAAATAATGGAAAGCTTGAAAACCAACAGAAGTGTTGGCGAAGATGAAATCCAGGCTGAGATGATCAATATGGTGGAGAAAAGTTTATCAGAACAATTCTCATGATCTTAATGATCATTAAGATATGAACTAAGGAAGAAATGGCAAATTCTTGGAGGAAAGCAATAATATGTTTGTTGCACAAGAAGGGAAACAAAGAAAATTGTGAAAAGTAGAAGCATAGCATTACTAAATGTAAGTTATAAATCGAGTGTGGAATTTAAGCACTAAAAAGTACCAAATTTATGCACATACATATGCAGTAATAAATGCCTGAAATATGCACGTACATATAAATATGCTTTAAAAATAAAAAGATTATGTACTAAAAAACAAAGACCTTTAATTTTTTTAATTAATTTTATTGCGAGATTTAATTACAATTAACAATGAGATTATACGCCAGCCGCATTTTCGTAATTTTTGTCACTTATTGTGCTGGAAGGTCAGCCCTCAAATAACTATTCCCTAAAACTGTTGGGTCAGATGGCAAGAAATTTTCGAGCAAATCGACTTTGAAATATTGAAAGTGGAACCGTTGCAAAAAAAGTACAAAAATGCACCAATATGCACAATCAAAAAGTTTGATTGAAATTTGGTATTGAAATTTGGATTGAAATACACGAAAATATGTACCTAGTGTTAAAAATATGCAAAATATACATTTTAAAAAGTATTTTATTGAATTCTGATTTGCCTAATTCGGCTTTATCTATATGGATTTTAGTGACATTTCAATTTTAAGAAATATGCAAATGCATTAAATTCCGTGCTCTAATTATATGACTCATAAAATAATCATATAAGCTACATTTCCATTATGACGGCTGACGGCACAATAAAAGGAAATATTGATGTATGATGTTTATTGCGGATGCAATAATTCGTTTTCAAACGAATTCTATTCGTTTCCAAGCCGTGCCTGGGCCGTGCTTTTCAAAGATATTTTTGCAAAAGTTTATCTTTTTTAAATTTGATTTTTTTTAAATTATGAAAATATGCACTTATATGTTTTAAAAATAAAAACATATGAAATATGCAGTAAAAATAAAAACATGAAATATGCACTCTCAAATTTTGGTTGTAAACTCTAAAGTTGTAAAAACGCATAGATACAAATTTTTACAGCTTGTAAAAATTTGTGATTGTACCAGAGTGGCTTCAGGAAAGGCAGGTCACAGTGATAGATTAAATATTTTGTTCTCAACAAAATTCAGACTGTATGATAAGTTACGAACACAAGCTGAAAACTCATGTACTATTATTTGTAGATTTAAAGCTTGCTTATGACAGCATCAACAAAGAGCAACTGTTCCAGACCCTAATTTCGGAATTCCTACAAAATTGATACGACTGGTAAAAATAACTGGGGTCATTTGAGTCATCAGAGTGAATGAGGCGCTATTGAGAGATTTTGAGGTGAAGCAAGGACTGAAGCAAGGAGATCCACTCTCGGCAGTGTTGTTCAATCTGGCGCTTGAAATGACATTGCAAAATAGTAGAATTAACAGACAGGCTAGCATATTACGTAATCGGCACCAATGTCTTGTCTTCGCTGATGACATTACAGTACTAGTGAGAACAAACAAAGAATTATAAAATGTCATAGCGAGGATTATGGTGTCGGTCCGGGGGTTGGGTTTAATAGAAAACAAACAAAAAACGAAATAGCATATAGTTTGGAGCGACGAGACATTTGGAGGCGATAGTTATTTACATGTTAAAGAAAGTCAAATCGAGAAGTACAAACTCGAGGAGGTAGAGTCGTTTATATGTAATATGACATGAGAATATCATCGGAGTGCTGAAAGTGCAACGAATAAGATGGCTGGGATACGTAATAAGAATGGACAAAGAAATAATACCCAGTAAGGTAGGGAACGCAAAAATGGGCGGAAAGAGAAAAAGAGGTAGACCACGCACATAGTGGAGACTAGAAGTAAAAGAAGATCTACATACTATGCACGTTAAGAGATGGAACAAGGTAGCAATGAACAAAAAAAGATGGGCAAAAATTGCCAATCAAGCCATGGAACTTCTAGGCCCGTAGTGCTTTATTTATGAATTTAATCGCATAACTTTTCAATCTAATAGATAATTTTTCCAGGTTTGTCTGACGAGAATCAAAAATTCGAAACATAATATTAACAGTATGTAACAAACTATATCATTCAATATTAAATAGTTTTTGAACTTATATGTAAGTTATGATTTCAATTTCAATTTCATGTAACATGTAAAAAATTAATCTTATCATAAAAATATTATCATATCATGTTAATAACCTTAATAATATTAAAGTAGAGTTCAAATCAAGTTCTCTTCAAGTTATGTTAGATTCTACGTTAAGATATAGATAGGGCCGATCAAAGATGAGGTGTAGTGGATAAAATTAAAAAAAAACCTCTTTGCAGGGGCTCCTATTTAGTGTATATGGAAAATCTTCCGATTTCTTAAACAAGAATATATTTATTGTTTTTTTAATGACCAACTTAAATTTAACCCGAAAGAAATACATTCAATAAATTTGTAACAATATGGTAGAAAGTGGTGCAGACGTTCTTCTGAACTGCGTAACACTTCATTACGTAATATCCGTGATAGGTACTAATTTCAAATTTGGATGAATTTGTAAGGAATGATGTTAAATATCACAAGGATCAGATAAGTAGCCCAGCATATTTACCCATCTTCACTGGGAAGGGGGGAATTTTACTATGGAAAAACTGCAGAGGGATCGGATCTGCAAAAAGTTTTCATTAACATTGTTATTATAGTTTTTCAGGCAAGAAAAAGAATCGTACTGGCACTTAGATTTAGGCGTGAAAGGCTTTTTACGGAAAATTCGGACATTGAGATTTAATTCTACTTACCTTAGAAGTATATTATAATAATATTTTCCTGGGATAGATTGTCGCGATTAAGAAAATTATAATTATACTCAAAATTTTCAATTTCTTATTTTAAGAATCTATCGATGTTAGCGATAAAGTAGAGTAAGTACATAATCTTATAACATCAAATAAATTGCATCAAGACTAGCACTTTTAACTAGCGAGAAAATTTGTTTGAAATTCAGTTTTCTCAGAAATATGTTGTTTACTCGCATCTCAAGTAATTAGTAAGGTTGGCCTTAAGCGAAGCGTCAGTCCTGGCTATACTATTGGAAATTAAACTTAAATTGCGAATCTTTCCTAGATAAATATACGAAGAGATACACTGTTTAATTACCTCAATTCGAGTAATAATTTATTTAATAGGCTCCAGATATATTATTTATTAAGACAAAATCTAAATATGTAATTAATGAATATAGTGGATTACCTATATTTATACAAATTTCATTTTATTAAATTCACAATTTTCTTACCATAAGGTAACGCAAGATTGAAATTATTTCAAAAATTAATTTATGTTAATCTAATAGCGCTATATGCCACGAAGATATATTTTTATCGGCATTATTATAAATGTCTGTGACCTAACCTGGACCCTGACCTATGTATCGCCATATTTGTGATCACTAATAAAAAGTTATTTGTGTATAAATCCTAAGAGTCTATAAACTCAAATTAATGATCAGTCAATCTCAATGAATGATAACTCAATCAATTTATTCTCAAAATTAAAGATTAGAAAACTAAATTTAAAAAAGCGCAAAGTAAACTTAAAGAAGATAATAACAAAATTTGCTGAGCGTAAATTCTGATAATAAACAACACATTTAGATCTACCGGTACGGTTTATGTGTAAGAAGTTATGGAGTGGGGAGATGATTTTAGTATTTTAGGTATCATTACTAACTTGGAACTAACTAAATAAATTCGCTGCAACTATGCTATACTGCAGTGGGGCTTTGTAAACAAAAATACTAAACACTTTTCCTTGCTTAGGGTTGCTGTACTATGTCTGGTGTGTGGGAGTAGTCGGGTTTATTCAGGTTCGAAGGTTCGACGTTTGCAAAAAAATAATAATCACCAAAATTCGATTTTAAAAATTTTCCATCAAAATTAATTTAAACAGTAATAATTATTGTATTCGTCTCGAAGATCGAACATATGATTTCGATTTATCAATCCAAATGTGGTAGCTATCTTCTAATCCACACGTCGCTCTCTTTAAATACTAATTTTTAAATTTTTAAATTCTCTAATCAAAATTATAATTAACTCCAAAATTAAAACTTCATTCATAAAATATAATCGTTCTTCAAAAAAAAGAGATCACATAATAATCACAAAATCAAACTTACAAATTTTGATTATACTATTAAAAAATTATTTCACAATCTCAAAAGAAAATACCACTCCCAATTACAAAAAATACTCAAAATCTCCTGAGTCAAAATCTACTCAACCGTTTCGGAGGTCATTTTTGGTAAACACCCCCCATTTTTCTCAAATTTCCGCCAACGTTCCTTTCCAAAACCTTAACCGCCACAATTTAAATTAAAATTCAAAAATTATCAAAATATTTACAATTAACAATAGGATCGGTCAAAATTATTCTGTAACACGACAATATACACATTATAATGTTATATTGCTAATAAGTTCGATGCACGAATAATAATAATTAATCAATAGATAAGTGGTTTAGGTAGTGAAACTCGATATTAATCATATCAAATTTTTTAGAAAAACCAAAAAATGCACATTTTAGAATTAAAATGTTTTAAGTTAACACAATATAAATACAAATACACCGTATATATTGCAATACCCCTAGCCATTTAAATTTGTAAAATTTTATCTTCCCCAAAAAAAAAGATCCTCGCTGGAGCGCATCCATTATTAATTGTAGAGCTCTTCTTCAAAATTTCAAGTTTAATTTTAAAATATAATTTTTCGTATGGTTTTATAATTTTATTTCAATTTTTAATTTTCCTCCAAATGTGGTTAATAAATTTTAATGGTAATGCTTAACTTTTACCTTGCATGTCGTATTGTTTCGCACATGCGAAACATGCCTCGTTAAAAAAAATTTGCTATGAATATTTCACAATCTTCAATCTTCATCAAGAAAAATCATTTAGCACTTGCACTTTAATAAACAGAAACAACTCTCAACTCAAATTAAATTACTTTTTATTATAAAAAATTATGAAAATCTTCCAGTTATAATCAAATTTGTGCGAGCGTTGTAAAAGCACGCCCGCTCTTGGAAGCTAACCTCGCATGAAGCTATTCTCCCACTGACTTACACCGTTACCAACTTCGTTATTTACAACAATAAATAAATACATTTTCTATGTACAATACGTTTACAAAATTTACAAATTAAAGCAAAACAAACTTTAAAATAATAATTTACAAAATAAATAAAATAATGGTTCTAACGTTTCAAAACACGACAGTATATTATCGCAAACGTTTCCCCATACTATGGCATCATCAGGCGATGCACTAGTTCATCCTGATTGCCAATATATTCATATTTGATATGAATAATAATTAATTTCTTATATAGATGTTATTCAGTAAAATTGAAGCAAAAATAAAAGTTTTATTGAAGTTAACAATATTATGAACAAAAATAGTTATTTAATTACTATAATAATTATTATAATATTACTTGACCATTAATTTAAAAATAAATGTCATTGGAAATTATGGTACTTTATAGTGGTTACTTACGGGAATGCTCCAAATATCGTGGGCAGAGAGGGTCACAAATGAGCTAGTTTTGGAAAGAGCAGGGACTGATCGTGTGCTGCTCAGTGGTGTAAACTATAGGAAAGTTGCTTACTTGGGGTATGTATTATAGAGGGGAGAAAAGTACCGACTGCTTCAGCTGATAATGAACAGAAAAATAAGAGATCGTCGGGGAATGGGAAGAAAATGGATAGCGCAAAACAGGTCAAAAATTATGACATCCATTTATTTTATAAACTACAAATTTTGAAAAGTAAAATCTTTTTTTTTTTTGATTTTTCGGTTGTTTGCTTTTTTAATATTTTATGAGCACCTGTATTTGTTTGCGTATTGTAACAAAACAATATGTTAAGAGAGTAGGACCTAGTACGAAAAATCTAAAATACTCTCTCAGACTCAACCACTGACAATCCTAGTAGTAGATTTGTGTACAAAGTTTAAGCACTTTGATCTTGCCTGATCTAAGTTGTATTTAAACCAGTAAGTGACAATATTATTCCTTTCAACCTCTTGAATACATAACCTGGTCTTAGATGTTAATTGATCAGTTTGCTGCAATAAAACACGCTTACTAGATAACCTCCCGAATACAATATAAGCAAAAATGAAATGGTAAACTCAAGTTGAAGACTCTAATCCTCAGTCGTTAATAACAGTCGTTACTTTTTGTTGAATACAAAAACGTTACGTCACAAAAAAAGATCAAAAATCCCCGAGGGAAAAACTCAGTCCAAATGATCTGTGCTCTTTGACGCTACACCGTACTGATAATAAGACAACAATTAAGTAAATCCTTAAATTCAAAAACAATTCACCCCGCGATGACATTAAAAATTAATCTTACTACAAGAATTCAAATTTCAGTTTTCTCTTCTCATATGTATTTAATGCTAAGGTTCCGGATAAATTTATAAAACATTACAGAAAAAAATGAAAAGTAATAAAATAAAGTTTATTATTTAATATTTGTGTCATAATCTGTAACCTCGCAGATCTTAATAGAACACCAAACCAGCTATTCAAAGCATATTATAATTGCCAAAAATAAATCTCCTGAAATGGTACTTCGTTTTCCACCAGCGCGGCAATCTCTATCTCAAAAAAAGTTAAAATGATCGAAACTTCTTTCGGGCTTCACAAATCTACCATCCAGTTTCATTATGGCTTATGCTTAACCAAATCTTCTTACATGAAACTGACTGTGTCGATAAACAGATAGCGTATCATAAGACTGCTTCCAATCTTTTCAATTTGTACTACCTTTCGACAATACGCAGCCATTTGTGTTGTACGTATAGTCGATCCAAGATATGAATAATATAGGTGGCGTGTCGTTTTCAAAGTCTAATTTACACCGGGAAACTTCAGATAATTTAAATAGTACGTAATCTTGTAGTGGATATTAAATATTCACCACAAAAAAGCGAAATGTTATAACCAAATAACTACGTCTATTCCATATTACATTTAACTCTGTTCACATCTATCTTATTTAAGACTTTACCCGGTCCAGTTTAGGCAACACACATAGCATTTCAATCGCAAAAATTTCGTTATTGTAATACCGTCTAACTTCAAAGCAATTTGATTAATTTAGATTTCGAGGTCGTCGCTTTAGTAGAAATTTCAATATTTTTCTTAAAAAAAGCGGACTATAGCTTGTTAGGTACGTGACAGCTAGTTCAAAAATCAAAATCAGTTTTTTGGTAGCTACAAAGTAAAACTTCAGGGTACAAGTTAAAATAATCTGGGGCGCCAATTGATAGAATAAAACACTAAGCAAAGATGAAGAAGATTTATTTTTCAATAATAAAATAATCAATTAAAAAGAATAAATAAATGAAAAACTAAGCAATTTATCGAAGTAATATACGCTGATAACAAATTTGTTTTCGATCTGGTCGTTCGTGCAATAATTCAAATTACTAACATGCGACAATGCTAAATAGTTGCATGCATTTAGTAACACTAAACAAGCAACAATCGTATAGTAAATTTTAATAAAAAGAATCTTTTGCAAGATCGACTTACCATTCCAAAATGACGTTGTCAGATGTACATACAAAATTTGTAGAATTGCCGTTGAATGACTTTTATTCCAAAAACAAACCATTTTCTTGTAAATGTTTTTATATTGTTTTATTTTTTACAGGTGAACGCTGAAGAATTATTATTTACTCAACTTTTTATCAGCAGTTGATTAAATTAGGACTGTTGCCGACATGCAATTACCACTTGAGCAACATTTTGGTTGCTTGATAAATTACAGTGTGGTGTATTTATAAGTGATTTTTGCAACTAAATAGTTGCACGTGAGGCATTCTCATATAAACGCCTGGTCGATCAACTAATAATTGCATGTCAACATGAGATCTTTGAAAAGAGTTGCCGTGGATATCAATTGATAACGCGTTCACATTAATTCCAGACGATGAGACTGAAACTAGCCAATATGATGATTTTTTAAATTAGTATTTAGATTTAGATTTTGAAAAGGTAAACAAAAGTAAAGCTCCCGAAAAGTCGTTAAGTAGTCAAAGACTTTTGAGGTAAACTTCATATTGTTGTACTATCTTTGTTTACTGAAACTTGAGTCTTCAACTTAGTAAGTTGATTGAATCTTATGTATGTGTCATGAAAGCCATTTTATTATATTATTTTTGTGCTTAAGATCTGCATGAAAGAATTATTAAAAAAGGTGTGTATCGTTTGATTTTCATAATGATGGAATGATTTTTAAATGAATAAATTTATTTAATGTTTGTAGATGTAGATGGTTTGTATTTAGAACTAAAATTAATACAAAAGACCATATTGAAATATATCTGTTTGAGAAATTGAATATAAAATAAGTTTTAACAACAATTAATTAGTTTTGGATAGTTTATTTTATCAAAATATTTTGCATTATAAACGTGGATAAAATCTTTTTGGTATCCAATTACTTGAATCCGCAAAACCAATTCAACTTGAAACTCTAATGAAACATAATGAAATGAAATACCCTACTAATATATCGGGTCCAGTAACAATTACAGGTAACTAATACTACTTGATACGTGTTTAAAGTTAGCTGCATTGTTTTGCGATGCGACCACAGTTTCAAGACTAATGGCGTTCAGCTTTGGTTAAAGGGGGCCAAGCAGAAGAGGTCAAGTCAAACCAAGACAAATGGTATTCGCGTTCAGGTTAATTTCTCTAGTTGTAAACTTAAACGATCACCAAATTCCTAAAGTTAAGGTCCTCTTTACTTGTAATCGACATTTCTGTACTGTCCACCACCCACTTTATGTTCAGATCCAATACGATTAGATTCAAAACTTATAATACCATGCTTAATTCGTATTCAAGCTTAACTTGACAATAATTATTATTAATTAAATATCCTAAGTAAAGCTTCTCAGTGCCCAGTTAATTTTCAGACGGAATAACTAAATGCTTACGTTTACGACATTTCGTAAACTTAAATTAACCCTTAAGCGACCTCAAACTATTTTCACTTTAATACAATTTCTTTCCTGCACAAACGACAATTTAATTTGTAAATGCTGTAGATGCAAAGATACTTACTTACCTACCTCACCATAATGAAATAGTCAAACAACGCATGCAAATAATTAAAATATTTTTACAAAAAATTAAAACCGTGTTGTTCTTAGTATAATTACTGTAATCAACCTTTTAAAATTCTTCAAATCCTTCGCAAAGACGAGGAAAGTAAAACAAAAATTCCAGTTTCATCTCCGAGCATTAATTAATTTTTAATGCACTACCCATCTTTCTTGTTTAGTGATTTTTATTCCTACTTTTATTATAATTTCCTAATAATTTTGAAATGTAATTTTCATTTAAACTTTGATCATTTTCATACGCTACTACCTAAAATTATTAAATATATGTTTTTGCTATACTTATTACAAAATTATTGCATAGTCAGTAATTTTAATAGACATTTTATATAACAAAAAAAATATGAAAATCTATTCTTTCATTTTTTCTTCTTAAAAACTTTATTTATTTTTACATCATTTGTTTATAACATTTAGCCATGTCTTAAAGCTGCCCACAGAGGATTAAGCTTGTCATAACATGCCTATCAGATTCAGTTCTGTTTTTTTAGTCTATACTGTATACGATTTATATGCGGGTGATACTCCAGTGTTCTTATATTTTCGACCTAGGTTCTTTCGAGAGATTATTTATTGTATTCCGAGTATTTATATAATTCGGCGTCTTCGGGTATAGAGAAATTCTGGTTGGTTATGTTATTTGGTGGGAGAATGATACGTGAAAAAGTTATGCTAAATGTAAAAATTTAAAGGAGTAAGGTAATTAATTTGTAAGGAATTTGCTATCCTGATTAGGACCTTAGATTAACGCTTTATCTCAGTGGTTTTCAAACTTTTTTTTCATTACCTTCAGCACGGTTACCAACACAACATTATTTACAATTAAAATCTTATGTACAGCATGTTTACAAATTAAATAATAAACACTTACAAACAAAATTACTTTAAAATAATTTATAAAATAACTAAAATAATGATTCTTACGTTTCAAACCACCACAATATTGCAATGTCCCCAGCTATACAAATCGTAAAATTTCTCTTAATCCAGAAATATTTCGTTTGAGTTCATTTATTATTTATAATTAACATAAAACTCTTGTAATTGATATTTTACTTTAGAATTTAAAATGTAAATTTTTCGTATCGGTTTATTTTTGTTACCTTATGGCATCTGGGTTACACGTGCGATCCACATATGCTCGCCGGTCTAACAAATTTTTTGTGACATATTTTTACGCAACGACCAAAATTATCACAAAGTCTTCTATTTTCTTCAAGAAAATTCTTTTAGCAATTGCACCTTAATTAAAACAACTTTAATTAAAATTAAAAACCACTTTTATTATTAAAATTAATCAAATAAATCAAAATTATAACTTGGCGTAACGGGAATAATAATCATCCGCCCGCCAGACTAACGCAATGGCGCTTGCCTTCTTCAACCCATCTCCACTCTACCTTTACCACGGTTACCACAACATTATTTACACTTAAAATCTCATATACAGCGTACTTACAAATAAATAATTTACAGTAACAAAAACGAACTTCAAAATAATTTATAAAATAAATAAAATATGATTCTTTGGTTTCAAAACATGACAATATATTAGTTTTTCTTTTTGTTAGGAGATTGGCAACTGCGCTGAAACCTCTTTCCACTAGTTATAAGGATGGAAAATCAATTAAAAGTTTCTTGCGATATTCCATAATACGAGATAAGTAACAAGGTACGTTTTTTTGGAACCACAATTGGTGATTTTTAAAACTGTACCTTAAGTTCTTCGTTAGTACTTATTCCGATCAGTTCCTCTTGTAATATGACATCAATTTCTTCAATGTCACCATATGGATTCATTATCCACACAATCAAATCTAGTTTCAAAATTTGAATAGAGAGCATTTAAATGTTGAACGTAGGTTAAAACGTCGTTTTCCTGGTAGTTTATCTGTGACAAATTGAGAAACTGAGAAAATTAGCAATGTTCAATGTTTTGCTTCATTAAGGCAGTCACCCCGTGTGACGATAATTTTATAAGTTATTTTTTGGAATTTTTTTTCACGAATAATAAAAATTTAGAGGTTTTAACTTTTTTTTATGTATTTATTGACATTTCAACAGTAAGTCAGAATATTTTCAAACCAAAATTTTCATTACAATTATTCCAAAAGCCAAGTTTGTTTGTTGACAAGTTTGTTGACGGTCGCTATGATTCCGGCTTATTGGCTTATCTGAAATCAAAAAAACAAACCGAATTTCATTTTGTAAAGCTGTGGCTATCGAATGAACTAGAATCATTCAAAAATATTGGTAATTGAATAATTGACATGTTTTTGAAAATTACTTTTCAAATTTCATGATTTTATTCGATTATTTTGTTACGAAAATAAAAAACGGCTCGGAATTTTTTAATTATTTTAGTTCAATCGATGATCATACATGCTCACAATCTACCATTAAAATTTCAAAGTTATGGGTCAAACGGGTTTTGAGATATCGTAGAAATTAGTTAGAGAAATGTAGTTTTAAGAAAATCGCGTTTAAAAAGAAGTTCAAATACGATTTAAAGTATTTCATAGTTTAAATCTTTTAAGATTTAATTCTTAATTCTGAAAAGAAACGGATGAAGTGATGAACTTTCTTTTAATCAAATTTAGACTGTCACCTTGTAACTGAAAGTTAAACTCATCAAATTTAGTAAACAAATCTGTTAAATAGGCAATGTCTGGTTTCCACTTGATTAAATTTTCTTTTAAAATTAAAAATTAAAAAAAAAAAATTTTAATTATTAATTTTTTTTTTTTAATTTTCAGCATCCAGAAATTCTAAAATAGTCTCAAAAAGTGCAAAAAGTCTTGTCAAACATAAGTCGTCGACCCCTGGGGGTCGATATAGATTATAAACCACTTTGAGGTCTATATAGTCACAGGTGTCACAGGTCACTGGTCTAAAATTAATATTTGCTAACAAATAAATAAAACCGAGGTAAAACTGATCTTATTTGACGTGAAAACATATACACTAATATTCTTATTACAGAAACATTAATTATTGTCCAAGAATTCCTAAAAGATGAAATATATTTGTATGAAATTAACAGAACAAATACATAACCAAAAGAATTAATAAACTTTACTATTCAGCAAAACTTCAAATTTAATGGAATTATTTATAAAAGAAAAGATAAAATAAGTTTTATCTAATTGGGATAACAAAATTTTGCTTTATTACGATTTTTTACGTTATACAACGCTACTTTGTGTAAAATACAGAAAAATTACAAACAAAATCAAATCGTTTATATAAAATTCAAAATTTAATAAATTTAAATTTACTGCGTTAACAATTTTGATAGTTTCAGAAGCTATACGAGTATATTCTTTATCGTGAAGCATTATTTTAAATTTCATAAATACTCTAAATCCTTTCACTTATACTTGCGTTATACTTGCTACTCAATCCCCACCGCTTGCTATAATTTTATTTGTTTTGTTACCTGTTATAGTTAATTTTTTTCATAATTATTAAGTCAAGTTTTATATCTCACATGTAAGTATAATTTCCTTTAAAGTGCATGAGGGAGCGTAGCATCCCTCACGCAGCAATTCCACACGTGCTGAATGTTATGACTTATTGCATTACTGTTTAAGTAAATAACTATTATCTCACCGAGTTTCTAAACGATTGAGTTGCAAATGTTTTACTTGCATAATTTTTGCTATTGGATGAATGTTTAACCTGATTACTGCAGTTTTTCTTTCCCCATGAAATTTCTTGTGCGTAAAATAAATGAATCCTTGCAGGATAATGTCCAACCCAACTAACTTACAATGTAAGTAAGTAGGTACATAATGATAATTATGATAGTTTCTAAATATTAAGAAAAGTACTTTAGCTTCATAAGCTATTATTGGGTAATCACTCATTTTATTAATACATTTTCTTTTAATTATAGTTAAATTTTATTGAATATGTTTTATTTGACTTGCGTTTAATTTGATTATATATTTTCATATACATAATAAGTAAATTAAACAAGTAAAAAAAATCAGAATAAGAAAATGCATTTTATTAAATTTCGAATATTGTATTACTATTGGTTTTCCAGCAATAAAGTTGACAAAATTCCTATTTGTATTAGAACTCCCTTGTTGAATGTATTTGCAATCAAGTTCTTTAGTCTATGCTACGACATGCACATAAGAAATTCTTATAAATTTTACTGCTTACTACCAAGGGTTAGCTTAAAGAAAACTTTTTAATTATACACCAGATTTCTTTGGATCAAGCACCCTCGTCTTTTCAGATAAATGATTATAAATTTTTAAGCGTTAGTAATTTGGTGCGTTTTTAGAATGTGCAGCCACTAGAAAGCACTCTTGTTTATGGTGCCATAAGTAGAACATTTTCATATGGTAAAGTGGCGGTGACTTTATGAATATGCGAACGACTCAATTGGAGTCGAAGCTAGGTATATTTATCGATTAAGAATAAAAAAAAAACAGTTAAAACTACTATTCGACCTAATGATTAAAATATTCACTTATAATAAAAATAAGCGAAGATAGCTAATGAACTAATGTGAGGTTAACACGAATATACATTCAATCAGAACTAGGTAGGGCGGAAGAAACGGCGTCACCGGAAATGGTCTGAAACCGGAAAGAGTGCACTAGTCCCTACAGGGTTAGGCATACAAGAATATGTAAAACTGCAATCGCTTACATTAACTACCTAATCTACTAATCTATATAAAAAAAAGATTGGTTTGTTTAATGTGTAATCTTCTCAACATTTTAAATTAATGATTACTGAAAAACGCATTAGCTTATTAAAAATTAATTGTCTCGTCGTGTCGCAAATTTTTAGAATTTCTTCATAAAAAAAACTTTTTTAATTTTGCGGCAGATTAAAATTACGGAAGATTTAAAATTTAATATACGAATATAATATTATTGCAATTAAAATAAATAACGCTAGAAGTAAAAAAAATGTATTTTAATACAAATTGGTAAGGTAAATCAGAGTTACAAAGAAGACTTTCAAAACGACAATTAAAGCAAGTACAAGTGCGTATCCCTTGAACTAAAAGATGTAAGAAAGAAGAATTACTTTTATTGTCTCCAGTTGCAGCATTCTAAAGGGGTTACCTCATCCCCATAGCCCGAGCTTTCAGTCTTAAAAGGGAGGTTTTTGCATGACAGCCCAAAGAAAACTTCTCTCGCAAATGTAGATAGAATTTCTTCATTTTGTTATTTCTCTCATTTTATCATTCACTAATGAACTATTTCCATCTTTGTTTTACATTCCTGTACACTCATCAAGCTTTGCGTATATTCTTACATTACAGTAACTAATCAACGACTGCCGCCCCCATTCTTTCTCTTTTTAATGAGACTTCAAGTTCTAATTTTCGTGAATTGTTTAATATTGCAGGCACGACTTTAAAGTTTTAAATTTTATATTCTAAATTTCGATTATAATCGATTTTATTTCAGCGCATATTAAGCAAAATTGAATTAACGTTCGAGTAATGAAAAATATCAATGAAAAAAGTAAATTAATCTTGTATTAAAAAGAGAAGTTTATAAATAAACATCGATTTTTGTTAATAGCAAGTAATTTTCAATTATCTTAAATAAACAACCTTTAAGTTTTTCCACTTATCTATCGCAAGAGATTTTCCCAAAAATATAAATTATTTTTACTAATTTAAAATTCTTCCGTTTTAAAATTTATTATACGTCGTATGGCAAATATGTTCCATATACATTACAATTTTTCTCACATAATTTAACATACTTCAACACCACACCCCCATAAATAATGTGAAAAACTTGAACGTGTTATATTTATTTTTTAAAAATGCACTCGATTCTACATGAAAAACCTAGAAATTAAAAATGCTGTTGCAATTTAAATGTTTCTATAAAACGGAAGAGATATTGAAGCTAAAAGTCTCACCTCGGCTAACGTGTGTTAAACTATAGAGATAAGAACTTTGAAAACCGAAGTTTTTCTTTGCACATGAATATTTTTCAACATCAAAATTACTCAAATTAAAAAAACTTATACAAAGCCAAACAGTAATTCTATGAAAAGTTGAGGTGACAGAGTAATGAATTTTCGCAAAAATCATGACAGCGTACTTTTTATCTCTGGAAGTCGATTGAGGTGTTTTTCGGCGTAATAATTCCAAATTTTCTTTGCCCTTTAATAACTTTCTACTAACTCTTTTAAAAAATTTTTGTTTTTTGGCTACATAGGAAAATTTTTGGTTATCTCTGAAGCATTTTACTCGGCTCCATAAATAATGTAACTAGCTTTTATTAAATTGTTTGTTATTAAGCATTAAATTGAATGTATTCAGTATTTGCCATATTTATATATATTTTGGTCAGATAACACTTTAGTAGATTTATAATAAAGACCTTATTTCTTAATCGTTTGTTTTTTATCAGTTTCCGGTTAATTAAAAATTGTTTAAAATATTCTAATTTTTAGTAAGTCAAATTTTTAACTAATTAAATATTTAAAATAGTATGTTATAGTTTAATAATTTACAAAAAATATAAAGTGTATTTAATTGTTTTCTGTAATTTTATTTATAACATAATTAACAGGAGCGAATAATCATGGCCTTTCAAATTGAGCATAAGCGTAACTAATTTTAGTCATAAGCCTTATTAATAACGTCCGCTATTCCGTAATGCACCTCTGATTGATACATTTTTACTAGAAGACTAAAAAATTGAGAGATTTCTAAAAACTAACAGGTTAGTGCAGCTCTTAGGCCGCGCAACTTAGTAATATGGTTTAATAAATAATAATGTTATATGTATTAATTATATTGCCGTGCTATTTAAAAATCTCAGGGCCGTTCAAAATTCTCAATATCTAAATAATTATTTAGAATAACTAGTTGATCGCCTGATGATGCCATAGTATGGTGAAAACGTTTGCGATAATATACATACAGTGTATTTATATATTGTGATAACTTAAACATTTTAGTTTTCGAAAAAGTGTTTTGTGCATTTTTTGGTTTATGCTAAAAATTTGATATGATTAATATCGAGTTACACTACTTAAACCACTTATCTATTGATTATAGATAAGTTTGGATAGAGGTTGAATTTTATTGGTATTCAGCTGAGTGATCTACTAAAGTTTACTTGGGGATATTATAAGTTGATTTTTTTGCAAGTTTTCTGAGGTAGTGAACCATGAGAGCGGCACCATGAGTGCCCGGTACCGGTGAATTAGGCTAGTCTTTTCTTCATTTCCGAGATAGAACTGGATAGTTCACACTCTATATATGTAGATGTCATGAACTGCTTGTAGGATTTTATGATTTTAAGTCGATTCATTATCGGACAATTCATCCTCAGACTATTCATACTGGACGATTCATTCCCGGATGATTTATCCCCATATGATTCATCCCGGACTATTCATCCTCGAACGATTCATCCTCGAACAATTCATCTCGGACGATTCATCTTCGTAAAACTTAATTCGACAACTTAATCATTTTTATTAACACGATACTCTTTTTTTTAATTATTATCCAAATCCTATTTTAATTATATTTTAAAATCATAAACCATTTATCTAAATCCAATTTGCCCAATTTTGTAAAATGATATTTTAATTTTTGAATTGAGAATTTGTTTTAATTGTTTTTGTAAATGTGTATGTTGGTTGGTTATTAATGAGTTTTTATGAAATAAAATTTGTTTAAATTAATGTGGAATTTTGGAAAAAATAATTATTTAAAAATATTTTTTTTAGATTTTAAATATTTTAAAAATAAGGAAAATAACACAATTAAGGTAAGAGAGGTAGACACATTGCCTGCTTTTTTGACCGTCTAGCCATCACACAATGTGTTTCTGTGATTACATCTAGTATGCGGTACCGATGACGACTAATGAGTCAGAAACCCATTGTGTTTCTAATAATATTATTGATATAATAATATTGATATAAGAGTAACGTTTACCGAAGTTAATTGAAAGCAAGTTAAATTCAAAAGTAATATTAAGTATTTTTGAATTTAATTTGGTAAAAATAGTTAAATAATAAAAATGATTAAGGCTGTTCTCCGAGACTATCCATCCCAACGTAAGAAAAGGAATTTCGTGTTGTGCAAAGACAGCAAACTTGACGTGTAGAAACTTTGTAATGCTTTTAAAGTGTAAACGTGTGTAGAAAAATTAATACGAATTAAGGAGAGATTGTAACCTGATACTATCGTACTATGATTTTTACCGAAGGTATTTAAATATACTTATTTTATAATCATGCTCTAATTATAAATGAAATAATTTTCGTAATGTTTTAAAAATTATTTTTTTCGACAATTTTATGAAAGCTTACGATGACTTGGCTATATACAGTGACTGTCGGTTATAATCGTGTAAAGTATAAATAAATCAATTTGTAATTTAAAAATAATTCCTTGTTTTTTGTTCGTATTTCCTGTTACTTTCGAAATCAATTACATTTCCTGGGCAGCAAAATTCAAAATTATGTTGAAATTATTGAATTTCTTTCCGAAAACATGCTAAGCATAAATCATAAAACTGATTTTCTATTTTTAGTATCGGTGTTCTTTTGTTTTGATGATATTGAATCCTTTGATCTCAAGTGCAAATACAGGATTTCGTTTAGGGAGAGTATTATATTTGTGTGATTTTACCTATCTTTCAGAAAATTCGTTCTAAACAAAAAATTTGATAAAATCTTAGATGTTACGCATGTAATACTTGCATTTAAATAATGCTGTTTGTCTTAAAAAAATTTGAAATTGGTTAAATAAAGTGCTTAGGTCTAAGCATTCGTATAATGTTACACCGTGGTTACATCATAATATAATACTATAGCATTTATCTTACTACTAAAAGTTGACAAAGCAATTTTTAATTTTATGTTCAACAGATGAAAAAATTTTATTTTAAAACATCAATTTAAATTTTTAAAATTTTTTTAAATTTGAAGTTTTGATTTTTGAAATTGCATACATAGTACGTAATATGTCAACTTGCCATATTATATGGTACACCTTTAAAATTGTTAAAAAAATATATTTGTTTGTTACCGTATGTACATAGTACATACTCACCCTTTTAGACAAATTAATTTAAACATACTTTCATAACACCAAACCAATAAACCTTTTATTCAAAAGAATTTTTAATTCATACCTACATTTTTAAATAGTAAAAGTAGTAGAAACGGTGTACATAATTTATTTATGCAGTATGTAACATTATACTATGCTTTATAATCGCAAAACTGGCTTACTATTTTCGATAAGAATAATTGTAAGAGATGCAAAACATTCCTTCTCAATTTATATACTTTCTACACGTCAATTGTAATTACGTGAAGCAATTTGAACTTTAGGTCCTAAAAACGTTTAAACTAATTAAGATATAAAAATTCTGTCTGAGCCAAAAGTTTCTAAAAATCGAGATTTACAAAATAACGGAAGATCTCAAATTTAATGGTTTTTTGGCTTTTTTGGAAAAACCAAAAAACTTATTCAGAAAAGGATATTCGTAAAGGTTTGTAATAATCTAATACACATTCTGTCAAAATTTCAAGTCAATTGGTCCAGCCGTTTAGAACTTATAAAAAGGCACTAAAAGAACAGCCTTAAATTGGCGAATTAAGTTTTACGAAGATGAATTGTTCGAGATGAATCGTCCGCGGGATGAATCGTTCGGGATGAATCGTCCGGAATGAATCGCCCAGAATGAATCGTCCGGGGATGAATCGTCTGGATACCGGATTTTATTTTTGGATTCAAATGTGTAATTAAATAGAAGAAGTTTGATGTCGGTTAGGATCTGCCAGGCTATAGATCATGACACAATAAATTATAAGTAATAAACCCAATTTAGTTATATTTGTTTTTTGGTTTATTATTTTAGTAACTTCATAGCAAATCCCTATTATAAAGTATGGTAAGAAAAACCAATCATTCAAATTCTTATGGTTATTTTTATCGAATCATATAGTTATATTATTATAAAGATTTTATATTTGATTGAAAACTAATTTTATAATTGCGCAGCTTATCGTTTCTGAATTATCAATTAACCAATTAATCATTATTGTACTCGAAAATATGGTCAAGGCAATAAGAAGTTCATTTTTTATAGTTATGCATTTCAGATTATCACACGAATTCTCAAAATATTTTAATAAGTTCTGCCAACCAAACTCTTACGCTAGCAACCTGGTCTCTCTTTCAAATAGTTTAATTTTTTTCACAATAAATTATACTTACCCTAGAAGTAAACCGCTGTGTTAATGTTTAGCTGTTATTAGTTAATTAATATTTCATTATTAAATTATTAGTGTTCAGTGTTTTAGTAACAAATTATTTTCAAAATTTTAATCAAAATTGTTTTTGAAGTAAACAATCAAACAAAACAAAAAATTATCGGAAGTAATATTATAGTAAGTTAGGCAAAGAATATTGTTGTTCGTTATTAAAAGATGAAGTTTTCTAATTTTTCTTTTAAATTAAAAAAAGATTAGAGAAACAATTTGGACTACAAACAAGGACTATTTTGTGAATCAAAATTACATAACCAAAATTTATACTACAAATAACAGTTTTAATGCACTCTTTGTTTTTGCAGCAGTTTGAAGTTAAAAAAATAAAAATAAAATAAAATAAATGAAAACACTGTGATTTGATTGATTTCATTCGGTCCTTTGTTTAAGAAAATTTGTTAGATCTTTGTTTGAACATTAATTGATTTCTACAGTTTGGCTGGTCAAACATTGCTTTGTAAGTTAAGCGTTTCACGCGTTATGTTCAGTAATTTCAATTGGTTGTTAAGAACTTTACGCTCTTTACGCTAAATCGTTAGTTCTATGCTTTTTATATTTCAGTTTTTCTGATATCTAATTTTTTTAACAATGTAGGTATTTTTCTTTCTAAATGCATAAAAACAGAAAATTGTATAGGCAATAATAATTGAACTCTCCGGCGGCGCCAGTCTAGGCGCGGTAAAGGAATTAAAAAAGCATATTATTGCCAGGTTTAGTATAATTTTTGTGAGTATTCTGCCTTTATATCACATTGACATTATTGTATCAGAAGACCTTGAATAAAATAAGTCAACATTTTTAACTTAAATTTAACCGCAACAGGAGATAGACTGTCCAATAAAAGTCATTGTAGCGAATTATTTAAGTTTGATGTTAGAACAAACTGCTCACAATTTCACCATGGCTTTTTGGCTTTAGAATCGAATTGTCAAATTCAAATTGTAAATGTATATGTAAATGTTCCTATATATTTTTAAAAATTTGTAAATTCAATTAAAATTGATAAAAGGCAATTTCTGTCTGAAAAAATGTTCAATTTCAGAATTTGAACATATAAAGGTATAATAATTTCACGTTTATTGGCTGCTATCAAGTCGACAAGTGTTTACCTTATGACAAGCTTCGTTGGCGAATTTGTTGGACAACAACTTGTGTGTGCCGTATCGTAAACGTACCTTTATAAATAAATGCTTCAGCATGAGCATTACGGAAATGTTGCTAAAGCTTATTTAACTTTTATAGGGTAAATTTACTTTAAAAATCCCAAAAATATAGTATCTTTTGACTTTTTTGTTAAAATATACATAATTTAGGTATCTATGTATTATTTTTAAAAAATAGTAAAATAATTGAAATTTTAATAATAAAATAAAAATTTGAATTTCGTTAACGGAAGCTCATGGTTAGATCATTTAGATATTAAATAATCAAAATGTGCATATGTATTTTCTGAAAGTCGGGTTATAACGCATGAAGGTTGATTTATTCTCAATACCGTTAAGCTTACGATTACATTAAGAAACGAGGACGTGACGAGCAAAAAAATTGATAATTAGAAAATTGAATAAAAAAAAACAAAACAATAAATTTTAGAATTTTAACTGTAAAGTGGAGAATACGTACCTACACATAAAATTTTTATTTAAAACAATAACATGCAAATGATAAAATGCAAAAATAAAATTTAAAAGAAATTAATAAAGCAATATGAGCTCCATTTCACGATTATTACATTAATCTTCGATTGCACTTAACCAAAAATAATGAAAATTAAGCTAAAATAATTAAAATCAATAATATTTGAAAAGCTTTTAAAATAGTAAAAATTTAAAATAGTAATAATATAAAAGGCTTGCTCTAATAAATCAAATATCATATCGAAGCGATGTCACATAATTTATAATGGTTTTTAAAGCCAAATAATTAATAATAAACTAATAGATAAAAAAATTAATTAAGTTATAGTTTATCTTTTTATTTGAATCAGATATCTTAGCGTTAGCAGTTGATCATCCGAACTTAGTAAGCAATAAGCAATATAATAAGCACGATACTTGAGAAAATTAAAATATTTTGCACATTATATATAATAAATTATAATTGCAGTGATCTAATCAATTTTTCACTAACCTTTAAGAAGACTTCGAGTAGCTCAACAAATGTCAGAAGCATAAGATCGTTCAAGGAGGTGAGTTTTGGTGATATTAATAAATAAAAAGCAAAATTTTGTCGTTTTAAATTAAAAATTTTTAATGATAATTTGGCAAATAAAAAGATTGTACTTGTCCAACAAATTTTGGATACTTTAAGACTTGTTCATTTGTGATCTTAAATAAGCTTTTAAAAATAATTCGCATTTCTAAAATACAAATACATTTCTACAAATACAATTTTAGTTTTACCGTAGTTATCCTAAAAATTAATATATTCCTGCGTGATCTTCTCTAATAATAACAACTAATAATGACTAAGATACCTCTATCATCAAATGCTGTCTTATCATTTAAAATATTTATTGTCCTTGCCAACAAATATTATAATTTTTAAATTTCACCATAAATATTTCTGTTTTATATCAGAACTTCATCGATATTCAAGTAAAATTAACTTTTTCAAAATATTTTTTACATTTTTTTCTGCTTTATTATTGAAAAATTAACATTTTTATAAAAGTTCACTGAATTATGACCCACCTGCTTACTTTCTTGCTTCACCAATGTTAAAATTCTCAATCTTACTCAAAAATTTAAAATTAAAAAAAGAAAACACAAATACAAAATTATGCTGTTTGACATCCAAAATACACAGCAAAATATATAATTATTATTGTCGTGTATTTTCCTACAATTTGATATTTTGGTGTGTGAATTGACTTTTTTGATGGTCTATGTTTGAATTTTGAGTATTTGTTAAAATGAGGTTGGCAATAGAGATGGAAGATTTTTTTTTACAAAAAATGGCTGACGTTTAATTTTACTCAGCTAATTTTGCATGAAAAATTTGTAATTTCAATAGGCATTATAATTGATTTTTTTGATAGTTGTTTTGTTTGAGATTGAAAGTGAATGAGAAGATGAGATGTAGCGTAAATTTTGATGGTTGTTTTGAAACGACAGCACTAATTGGTGTGTTGGAGAATTGGAAAAATTGGATAAGAGCAACAATTGATTTTAAATTAATTTGAGACATTTTTTTTATATTACATAATATGTGTGCAGGATGCACTGCAGCTAAGATCTAAAGATCAATATCAATTTGTGAGCTATGAGAAAGGCAATAGAAAACCATTCTATCAATGGTATATTTGCTACTAAGTCATCTTGGCTTTGAAGATAATAAGAAGATATATCTTGAATATTTTAATATTCCTATAAGAATATGATCATCCTGGAAATCAATCTTTCTTTTGCTAGTGCTTGACTATTTTAATAATGTGACCTATTCTCTGTTTGCTGTCGCTATAATGACCTCTGACGCTTCTTTAATAAATGCGAACAGATTTAATATTATGTACGTAAACAATCATTTAAACTTCTAATAAAATAAAATGCTATATAATTTTTGAAATTGCGTTCAATAGTATGTAGTTATAATTATGACCAACCAAGGTTTTATTATTTTTCAAAAGTGTTTTAACGATGGTCCTCGAATTAAAGCGAATGTAAGTAATGGATGTGTGGAGTTGAAATTAATTCAAATAAAAATTTAAATCTGACTTTTTATAAATTTATTTTTATAAATAAATAAATTTTTTCTTGTTAGTATCTTTTCTAGATCCGTATTATCCGTATCCGTATTAAATTAATCATAATTAAAATATTTTTTCAATGATATTAAAGTTACTACTTTACTCTTTCAGGTCATGGTGTAAATGGTTTTAAAAACGCAAGTTTATTATACTTATATTTTGTTAATTGATTTTATTAATTTATTTTGTATAAAATAATTTAAATAATTGATTTTGTTTTTTATTTTTATAGAGAAGTAAATTAATTTTACGAAATAAAAATATTGAGTTAGTGTTGTATTTTGAGCTCGCACATAAAATTATACCAAGATTTCCTGGTGGTGCGGAAAAAAAAAGTTGAGAAAGATATTGTTTAGAAACTATCTCAATCCGAATCGGCAAAAAAGTGGAAAATGAGTTTTTAACACCCAAGACTCTTTTTTCGTAGACCAAGTCACATAGTATGGAATATAATTGAATATAATATAATTAATATAATTAAAATAATAATAATTAAAATATTTTTACTTGTATTACAGCTTCAGTGATGTATGTATATATACGTGGTTTACTTATGCATATGATGAGGATTACAACTTTTCCAACTTTTCGAATTGTTATATCTCAGAAACGGTGGCTCTTAGGAAAAAAGTATTCATTAATTTTTTATAGATAATTATATAATCTACAATTTTTGTCTAAACTAATTTTATGATAAAACTTACCGTTTTGCAGAAAATCGCGAAAAACTAATTTTTTTTGACTTTTGACCTCGAATAAATTTTTTTCTACGTACCGAATCGATGAGGACTTATTAAATTTCATTTATAATTATGTTTTGAACAATTTTACCAATTTTCAGCTTTTTGAGAATTACTGTACCTTCACTCTTATTTTTTGTACTAATTTGACCGGACTAATAGTTTTTGATTTATAATGAAATCAAAATTTCGCGGTTTAATATCTGTCATATCATAACTCATTTAAAAACTCAACTGCTTATAAATTCAACTGGAAATTACTATCTTTTTTAAAAAATTTGTATTTTGAATTTTGTGTATGTCACTTAATAAAGATAAGTCGCTGAACGATTTTTTGTATTTTTGTTTTACTAAAACTTTTAAAGAAATCAATTTTTTACTAAAAAAAATTTGTCATGGTTATTTTCTGAAAGTTTTTTACAGTTTTCATAATAACGGGATTTTAAAAAATAGGCTAATACTTTTGACTCCAGCTTTATTAGTTTATCAAACAGGAAAGAAATTTAAAAGACTACATTATGAAAATTAGATATCAATAAATTCAATAATAACAAGCAATAAAGAAACTGGTCTATTGAAAGCATCCATATTATCCACATTGCCAGTCCACCCTTGAGGAAAATTTTCTATCTAGTTTAAAACCTCAAACTAACTTTTCGAGCGAGCTGAAAGCTGTTTCAATCTGTACTAAGTCGCCATTCGAAAATAATGAGTTATCCTGGATACATTTTTTTAAATTGTCATTAAATTAGTTTACAAAATTTATTTATTGTTAATAATGATTATAATATAAGAAAGTCCACAATTAGTACATATTTTGTAGAGCTAATTTAAAATTTTAAAATTCACTGCAGTCAATTTCATTATTAAAATCTGATGAGTAAAATTTTTGAGGAAGGTGTTGATTGTTTTTATTCCGCTTGGTGTTTGATTTTATATTATTTGAAGTATATTTAATACTAATTTATATTTATTTACACTAACTAAATCGATAAGCAGAGATTTCAACGATAGATAAGGCTTGTAACTTTGTTGTAAAAGAATGCAAAACTTTTAGTGTCAATGTAATATTTAACGGAAATTTATATAAAAATTGAAAAAGTTTAATCGTTCTTAATGATCAAATTAATTATTTTAGATTTAATGAATTAAAATTAAATTTTAAATCTGGTTTTGTCATGTTTGGTTAAATTTATGAACATCGCATCGGATGGTGAGTTTGTTAATCCTCGTATTGCTAAATATTTATTTTTAATTAGCAATGTTTTCAACAAAATCGGTGAGTCAGGTTAAGGAGGTCAAGGAAAGTAAAAATTTTACAATGATGCGAAGAAAAATTATTGTTATTTGTTTATTAATCTTGAATTAAAATTTAATTTAAATTTAAAAACTTTGAAGTAATAATTTTTTTTGCGAATGTATAAATAAGTTTTTACGGAAGCAAAATAACGGTTGAATTTTCTTCGGAAAGTGTGAAAAAAACGCGATAAGAAGTTTGACCATTGTTTACAGCATTGTTAACAGTTAGTAAATATCGCGTAAACTAATAAACTAGAACTAAAACATAAATAGAGAGATAAGCGACTGTGGCGCTAATTCTATGTTATCTAAATTTTCGCTACGAAAAAGAAGCGGACCAGCATAATTAAAATTTGAAACGAGGAAAAATGCTTTACATACTCGGTCCGCTGTACACGTACGAGCGCAGTCAACTTTCTTATATTCCCCTTAAATCCTCATACCTCTGTAACCCCTTATAACACCCCCATCCACTGCCATTAATACTTCTTCTTCAAAGCACAAACTCGCATTTTAATCGATTTCATTTGCGCATGTGAGGCTGTGGCAAAAACTCAAGCTTTAGATGCTGTTAGGGGGGCACAGCGGGGGGTGAAAACTAAGCAGTAAGCATCCCAGGGGTACAGAGGGGAAGAAAGAAACGGAAGAGTGCGCGTGAATTAAGCAAAGACTCACTCTTTACCTTATTTGCATTCTTTCTTGTTTTACTTGAATGTTTTATATCTCGCTTTTATAATTTATTAAACCTTAAAGAAAACAACATCGTCCTCTTAATTACGTAGAGTAAGTTTTACGGTGCTCCATTCTTATATGTGTGTCGTTTCATGTGGGGGTTGAAGCGAATTTATAATTATTCTTTTCGACGGGATGTAGCTTTGATTTGTGGGTTTTCTTAGGGGAGCATTTTTCTAATGTGTTTCTTTTATGTGTACGATTTTATTTTGCTTATTTATTTCTATTTAATTTAAATTGTATCGATTCGACTTCCATTCCTTATAATTGCTTTAATTACAAAAAACAAAAGCACAATTTGGTTTCGAATTACTATTTGCAATTAAAAAATACTTTTTTTAATTACTTGCCCGCATAACATTTTCGTTTTTTTAAATCTTACCGGCAAATAATTTAATTCTTTGTCAAGTTGAAAAGTTATTAAAATTCGATAAAGCGCTAATTTATTTATTAACTAATCGCATACTTAGGTATCTACTATTATTTGTGTATGTTTCTAACAAGTGCAGAGTAAAATATAGCCCGAAGGAGAGAAACGGTTTGGAAAGCTTCGTCCTTGCTATAAGTCGCATCATTAAAAATCCGCGGCTCCTTAGATATGGTGTGCGGTGGCGAACTTTTCTTTGTTTTGTCTTGCTTACGTCATTAAGAGAGTTGGGGATAAAACTCTAGTTATCCCGGGCGTGGTCATATATCTGCATATAAAAATACTTAATTAATTTATTTTATTTTCCGAGACGCCGCGAGTGTGCGACAGAGGATAATGCAAAATTAGATTCCGTGGGCTTTTAAAGTGAAAAGCTTCCAAAATATTTGTTTATAATTTTGAGAAAAATTCATTACAAAGAAGGATAAATGCGTAAAAAACATCAATCAAGCAACACTCGAGAGTAATCACGAGTAAACTCTTATTTCAAAAATTTGCTGCATCACAGTATAACAACTTAGTACAACTTGATGTAAAAATTAATATATCATGTAAAATTAACACCAAATTGTTAATTAGTTTCTCGCAAATTGTAAATTAAAACCAACAACGTCGCGATGAGTGAGTGGTTAGAATGGTGCAGTATTTTATATTTGCAGCAGACAGCGGAGCGAGGCATTTTCCAATAAAATTACTGGTCGACCCAAGATGGAAATTAATTTTTATCTGCATATATCTGAGAGCAATGCAAGCGTTCTTTACTCCTCTTTAGTTCTGTTCGTTAGTACTAATGAGCGGGAAAAACTGTATAATATATGATTTCGCGAAAATATCGATTGTTTCTAATATTATTCTATTATGCAAAACACTTCGATGAACTTTGATGGCATCTCCCATGCCCTGGCATTTTCTTTCAAACCCATACTTATTTGTTAATTAAAAGCATTTAAAATAGTAAACGTCCGATGGATTTTCAAATAAAATCTCAAGGATAACTGAAAACAAGTGTAAGTTTCAATTACTTTATTGTATACGCTTCTTTTTTCCTAGTTGGGTTATAAAATTTATTGAAGCCAGTTACAAACAATTAACATAAAATCCTAATTGCTTCTCTCAGCTAAAAATCCCCAAATTCAATGAACACATAAAAAGGGTTAAAACCGTAAAAGCTTTCTCTTTCGACGAATTCCTTTACTGCACTTTAACCCTTTAGTGTTTATTCACCCTAGTGAATTTTATTTTATTTTAAAATATCATTGGCGATCTGAGAAGGGTGCGTCTTCGAACCCTATTTTTTAAACTTGCGAAGCAAGTTCTACATTGGGTTTTGCATATTTGCGCTCTCTTACATATCTTGAAATTGAATATTCGTTCTGCAGATGTTTTAACGCGAATAATTAAATATACTTTAAAATTGTTGTTCCAGAAATGTTATACTAACAATCATATTAAATTAAATTTTAGGACTTATTCACAGTGTGTGTTAAATAAAATGTCTAAGACATATTTTTTTCTGAGAAGAATAGGAAAGTCTTTAAGTATATACAAAATTCGTTCTATACAAGAAAGTATTTTTTATACTTTTAATAAAAAGTAGTTTAAAAAAATTTAAGTTATTTAAAATAATTACAACGTAGTATATACCGGTTGACCGGCGAAAGAACTGAACATAGAGAAATAACATAGGATATTGATTTTTCTAAATTTCTTCTTACCATTATAACGGATTAGAATGAAAAAGGTATCAAATTAAACAGTTTTTTATTCCGCTTCTAAAGATACCCAACACTTGATATTTTATTCATTAATTACTGTTAAAAAACTCAACAGTAAAATTAAAAAATACAGTTTTTAAAAACATATTATAATTTATTGCTATTAACAATAGCAATGCGGCGACTAAGCTTGCTCATGTTTTTTTTTAAATCTGTATTTTTTAATTTTACTATTGAGTTTTTAACAATAATATTTAAATAATAAAATATCGAGTGTTGGATATCTTTAGACACAGAATAAAAATTTCTTTAATTTGATACCTTTTTCATTCTTTTCCGTTATAATGAGAAGTAGGAAATTAGAGAAATCAATATTCCATGTTATTTCCCTATGTTCAGTTCTTTGACGGGTCACCCGGTATACACCTATTAAAGACATGTTAGAAGCACTTAAAATTATAAGTATTGAGAAACAAATAAGGTATAGAACTATTTAGTATATTTTTCTAATACAGTTTAAAAGAGAATTAAATATTTGAGTAAACAATTAAAATATGTGAAAGAAGTCCGTAATTATTTCATAAAAAATAATTTTAATTTCGTCATAAAACAAATCCGAAAATAAGCAAACCGAAAAGTTACTGTTTTTAGAAGAATACTAACAAATTAATAACTTACCTGGTAATATTCAAAATTTAATCGAGATTAAGTTACTAAATATAAGACCGCATACTAATTAAATTAATTATTTGTAATTGGTATAGTTTAGATATTTTTAAGAATTAGATTTTTAGATATAGTCGGATTTTTTTTAACTCGCGTATGACTAATCTCCAAGTGCAGTGAGATTTGACGTATAACATTTGGTTATCTTTGTCATATTTAGAAAAAAGTAACTATTAGAAAAGGGACAGAAAAAAAATACGTCGCCGTAACTTTGTAATAAAAATGAATTAAACGTACGTCGATTTTAACTATTTTAACTGTCAACTCGTTTGATTTTTGACATATAATCTCGTCGAAGATTATGACATCTGACATCTCGTTTGATATAAAGAACGACATACGTTTTGTAAATTTTGATTTATACAATTTTTTTGATGAGTCATACGCGAGTTAAAAAAAATGCGACTATACCTATTGTACTTTCTAGCTTAAAAAAATTAAAATGATTATTATAACAACTGAAATAATTTGACGAATAATAATATTATCAAATTTTGAAGTTTATTTAATATCCATTTTATACGCCAGTTTCCAATAAAAGACATTATTTACACTCATATTAAAATTTTAGTTTAAATTTTGAAAGAATGGAAAAGTAAGCTACAATTTTAATTTTCTTAAATTATAATATACAATCGTAGTCACATGATCGGGTAGTTTCTGACTTCATACCATACTAGTTTAAATTTAAATTAATATTTCAATAATTTAAATAAAATAATAGGAGTTATGCTTGTATGCTTATGTTGTGTTTCAAAGTAATTTGGACGCATCCTATGCCTTTTAGTAAAATTTTGGTATTGTAAGTAACAGCCCCGGTTTGGGGGAAAGTTAGAAAATACCGAACTTTCACGACGAAAAATTTTTCACGACGGCGGAGCGTAGCGGAGCCGAGGGAAGTTCAAAAAAATTTTTTAAGGGAAAGTTATTTTCTAAAACTTTCAATCAGATCAGGGCTGTTTTAGCAATTACAACGCGAGAACTGCTTCAATCATTAATTAATTAAAAATTTGACATTTGCCTCCGAGCAACATGCAGTATATTTCGATTTTAGATTGAATATTTTCGTAGAAATTGATATTTTCACTTAATTTTGCATATTAGATCCAGTCGAGACGATAAATCGACCGAAAGGCTGGCTCGAAATTTGACCACGTGGTAATAGTTATTCGTAAAAATAACGGTCAATTTGTAAATTTTTATCGAAATTTCTTGATTTTTGTAATTAGTAAATCATATACTTTTTGCGTGGTAATAAAATTTTTGCATTTTTATACAAAATTTTGTACAACCACGTTTTACGTACTTGGCAAATTTCGATTTTCGACTAGCAATGTCGCCGATTTTATTTCACTTTTTTGCGATTTTAGACTGAATATCTTCATAGAAATTGATATTTTTACTAATTTTTGCATATAGCCCCAGTCAAGATGATAAACCGGCCAAAGGCCGGACCGTAATTTCACCTCGTGGTATAAGTATTTCGCATTTTTATACACACATATTTAAACAAGTTTTAAACATGTATAACCGATTATTATACATAATATGCAAAATTGTGAATTTTCCTGAGATTTGTCATCGTGGTATAAGTATTTGGCATTTATAATAATTTTATTTCACATTTCTTTCATATTTAAACAAGTTTTAAACATGTATAACCGATTATTATACATAATATGCAAAATTTTGAATTTTCCTGAGGTTTGTCCTCGTGGAATAAGCATTTATAATAATTTTATTTCACATTTTTCTGCATTTTTACGAAATTTTACGTTACTATTGCCTGAAAATACGTATTTCCGAAGATTGCCGAGGGATTTACCTAGTACAACTTTTGCCAATATGGCCGCCGCAAAGATTGTAATTTGCTTATTAAGTTGTAACTATGTAAAATTTGTTAGGTGGGGACCAATCACAGACAATTCAAGGAATTTTGACAAAAATGACCGACGTGATGGATGAATAATTATTATGGAGTTCGAAAAATTTTTGATAAGTTTATAGATGTTTTGAAATATAAGTGATTTTTTTTAAATCAAAAGTGTTTAATTCGGATGTATGATTTGTGTTTATAAGATTTTGAAAGATAAAGTGGATAGTTTTGAAAATAAAAGTTAAACAGAAGCAAATTACATAATTAAAGATGAAAATGGATAAAGTTTAAGAATAAAAATTAAAAAATTAAGTAAATGGTAAAAGATTTTCTATTTTCATATTAAAAATTATTGAAGGTACTACGATTTTATTTGATAAGCAGACAGCTGCTTGCTATACGGGTATCGTATAGAATTTTGCATTTTTGGATATTTTATTGTAACGAAAATTGAAATTTGACGAATTATTTTTAATTGGAAGATTTATTGGAGAAGAGTTCGAAAAGTAACTTGAGTTGGAAAATTTACATTGCAATACATACCTAAATCATTATACTTTTATCAAAAATATGTACATCTTATGAAAATTTAGCAATCGCGTTGGGTTACCATATAATTTATACTGTAGTGGTATTCTCCCAAAATCTGTACAGAATCCTTTACTATTTGAAGAGTTTCACCTCGGCTAGCTTTTTCCAGGCCTGCTAGAATTCTCGAGTTCACCTTAAGGTTGGAATGGCTTAGGGAGTGATGGGACGGACCCCGCTAAATTGGAGGTAGTACAATGGGTCCGATCAAGAGGCCTAAGTGCGTGTGAGGTTTAGTCTTTGCTCTCCTACCTATAATCCAGACTTCAGTGATGGAATAGATATTTTCGATACAAGTTAGGAAAAGATAGTTTTCCACGAGTATCGAACAATATTTTTTCTAATTATGTTTTAAAAAGAACCAATAACATTTCTCATTTCTCAAGAAAAAGATAGTAGGCGTTTATACTATAAAATTTTTGTATTTTGCGGTTGGTAGCTCATTATAGACAGTAGGTAAGTCATAGATAGTAGCCATTACAACGTGAACAGGTAAGTGACCACGTTATTTTTATGGTTATACAATTTGTGTTTTTAGAATACTAGCAAATATGTCAGATATGTCAGAGGCGGCGCAGTTAACACTTTTAATAATTGTTCTAATGTAACCGTTAATGTATATTATAAATAAAGTAGATTAGAACTTTTTCTTTCTTTTCCGCACACTTTCACAAGTGTGCAGAAAAGTATTACTTTTCCGCACTAGGGTGGAAAAGTAGTACTTTTCCGCATACTTTTGAGTGTAAAAAGAGACACTTTTTGAAACATAATTAGAAAAACTTATTTATCTTCCCAATCGTTAAAATTTTCGATCTTCGTAATCCATACAAAAAATCTAGCGTGTTGTGATAATTCACACAAAATAATTCTTCCTGCTTCGGTAAATAATATCGATTTGTAATATCGAAATCTTGGCTTGCAAAATGGAGTCGTATAGATTTTGAATATTGAAATTTTATTTTCAGGTATCTACCTGATATCGTAAATTATTATGTTTTTCTCGATATTACGAAGAAAACTACGCTCTAAAATATGTCACTTTTCACAATCTCGTGAAAAATGCACTCACTAAAACTTAATCGCTCAGGATTAAAACCGCAAAATTATAGGACTCAATCGAACGACCTTCGCTCGCTTAGTCCAGCACTTCTCTAACCAACGTCACTTTTCAAAAACCTGCTTCAACTTGACAAAACGAAATTTCAAATCGCACTTTGCCGCTTATACTGTGTCGAACAATTTAATTTGTCTTTATTTTCAGACCACTGCACTTTTTAAATTTAATGTGTTCAAGTAAATATGTGTTTTGTTTTAACATAATTTTACTGCTTTTTCTAACTTTCAAAATGTTCTACTTTTAAACGTAGAGGCTACTGAATATTAAAATTTCGACAATCGAGCTTGTCACAAAATTTTACTGCTATTACATTATTTCAAAAGTTTTTTTTTTAACTTTAAATTCATAATTTTTATTTTCCACAATGAAAATAATATTGATATTGAGATCTAGAACTAATATTTCTAGGAAAGGAAGACTCGCTCTGCTAATTAACACTATTTAATTAGTAAATAATGATTTTTCTGGTACTCAATTATCTCGTTTGAGAAGTCTTATTTTATTATTTATCTTAAATACGTTTTAAATAATTCACTATTCAATTTGTAATTTTATTTTGAATACTAAAATTTTATGACTTCAGTATTATAATTTTTTATTTTCTAAATTTATTTTATCAGATATTTTTTAAAATTACTATTTTTTTAACGAACGTAAATTATAAACAATTACTGAAAACTTTAATGTTTGAAAAAAAAACACGTGGCGTTCGAGTTGTCTGTAAAGTCGGTTTACGGACGATAATTTTACGTGATAACGTCATAAGAAAACGTTGATGAAAAATTGTATACTTTTATGAATTGAATTGAATTATGTTTTCTTATAACGTAAAATCACGTAAAATTATCGTCCGTAAACCGAGTGTTAATTTAAAAATTGAATTGAATTATGTTTAAGTAACAGATAATACGAATTAAAACTATGTTATTACATTAACCCTTAATAGGCTAGAGCGTTATGTGCATGAAACATAATTGCATCATTTGGTGTTTGCGAGATCGAACATCATGCCGGATAAGTTTTTTTTAACGGCATTTTTTATAATTCAAATAATGTCTATGTATGATGCAAAGCCGATCGTGCCTCTTTCTCGCTTGTTTCGCGCTCTTGCTTGCGGAACGTGACAATTTTTTGTGCGTGCAGCCGGTATATCAATTTATTCAATTTATAAGACGTTATCACGTCAAAAAAGTGATGTTGAAAAAAAAATATACTCGATCCATTTCTAAGCTAACAGAAGAAATTATTTTCATTCTTCTTCATTCTTATAAAGCTCTTTTCTTGTGAAACTTGTTTTTTACTTTGTTTTTTGATTAAAAAATAACAAAAAATATAAATTAGAGAAACATAATTGAATTGAATTATTTGAATTTATAATTTAATAGTAGGTATATAATTTATTTGGGTAGCTCTGCACAACCACTGTATTGTCATATTGTCAGATTTAAATTTTACATTAGTATTTTTTAGTTAAAATTTATTTTATTTTATTTAATTTATTTTTTATTAAACCACTAACAGAAATATATTAAAATCATGCTATACCTCAGAAATCAGAAACAAATACAAAAACATTAACACATATTTTTTCTTCTTTAATTTATTTTAGTATTTTCATTTTACACTTGATGCTCATGGTTTTGTGAGTACTTGCATAATATTCTGGTAGGGTGCTAACCTCTTAGATCAATATCGGTTTTTAGATTACAGCAGTGCAGTCGGCGCGATCAAGCATTGAACCGCGATTTCCCTCTAGCTTGTTGTCTTCAACATGTTAAATGTAAAAACAGGTTAACATTAACCCTTCAATGTAGTTTTTCAGATGGAACACTGTTTCTCACTATACCGTTACCAAATCACCAACGTTGGTGATTTTTTATTTAATTTTAAAAAAACTAAATTTAACTAACGTCAAAGTTAACCATTAAAATATTGAAAAGTTGCAATTTATTATAACTTAAAAACGAAAAAATTACTACGCAATCAAAAGTTTGTTAGTTTTAGTTAACTATTATAGAAGTGAAAAGATCGAATTCAAATCTTATAATTTTTATACGATAATTTGTTTGTTTATACTGTGTTTATAATATTTTTATTATTGTGGTTTTAAAATTACGTGTTAATTTGTCAAAATTGTAGAACGGGCAAGAATAATCACACAGTAGTTGTATTCAGCAGATTTACAGATATAGGCTAACCGATTAGCTATTTGCTAAACGCATTTTAGTAGCGCATCGGTGACCTGAAAAATTAACCGGTCGAGGGTTACCGATAGGTACCGGTATATTCTGTTGAATATGACTATTATAACATTATGTACCACAAAACTAATAACAACAGAATCAGTGGCATAACTATCGGGTAGCAAGAGACGAAAATATAGACAATGGAATGCCATATTGCTTTTTTATCTCAAAAATTTAATTGTCATAAATTTATCAAGTATGTATAGGTTTATGTACAATAACACATTCAAAAAATAGCTCAATAGTTAATAATCAATATTACTAAACCTAAATTAACTAGAGATATAGGTTAAAGTTTTGTTTTTGAACCGAATTAACTATTAACTGGAATATTATTAATTAACTGGAATAATTTAAATTCATTTCAAATTTGAGTTTTCAATTTTCTTGAACTAAAAATAATGCCAGTTATTAATTTAAGTATATAAAAATAAGTAGGTATAGATCAACAATGCTAGAGGGGCGCTTTTTTTATTATCATTAATGTTCACTAAAAAGGACATTCCGGAGCAATAACAATTTTATGATATTACAATTTTTTGTAAGTTTATAATTTTTATTTTTAAGTTTGCAAAATATTCTTATCGTTCTTATCTCAGGTTAGTATTAATACCTTTCGGAAGGTTAAAAAATTAATATTATCTTTATAATAATAATCACTATAAGTCTTAGTTGAAGTGGTTAATATATTATTACAAAATGGTTTACTTTTTTTTTGTTGTTTCTTGATTATTATTTATGTATTTTAATAGTTTGTAGTTTTAACTTGTTTATCTACCCAAAAATAAATTATTTCGTGACTAAATGAATATCTGTATGGCATATTGAGACAATGATAATGTTTTTTTTTCTTTTTTTGGCTAGGAAAAATCTTATGATCATTCGGTGGTAGAAAAAAACAAATTTTAAGCCTCGATTTTTTAATTTATTAACTAACCATTATCTTTTTATTTGTAGTAAATGCTATTAAATTTAACGCAAGATTTATTTCAATTTAATTAAGTATTACAGTATTTCAAAAATTTTCTTAAAAAATAATTTTTATATTTGACAATTTCTTCTAAGAAGCAAAAACCAGAAACACACATTGAGTGCAAATAATAAGTAATTTAAAGCTGAGCTAGTTTTGGCGATAAATATACTGTATTTTGGTCCGATTGTGCAGGTCTGTAAAAGTTGTTTATGTAGTAGGACCAAAACTGAGATACTATCAGAGTTTTCTTGTAGTTTTATTGCATAATTTGGAAAATCTTAGTAACAGTTTGTTAATTTAGTATAATAATTACAAAATTTAAAAGTAATGAAATTAAGAACCTATTAAACTCGCCATTGTCATCTGGAAGAAACTAAAATATTTGCGAAGAAAACTTATTTTATATATGAATATTTATTAAGAATCATTTTCAAAACTTCCATTCTTTTTAAAATTTACACAAATTATAGATAATTAGTAACATTTTATTTTAATTTTTAATTAAATTATTTTTAAAATAATGATACCTTTAAGTTAGGCTTTTCTAATACAATTCGATAAATTAAGACACACTAAAAAGGCAAAATATTGGTTCAATATTTAGTAAAATAGTGATTGTCAACATTGCGTCAATGTTTTAGGATAACATTGGTGCAATATAGTGTAAACATTGGTACAATACAGTATAAAGATCGATGTAATATTGCTGCATTTGACTGCTAAGCATAAACCAATAATAGTACAAGCAGACAAAAATAATTCGTGTTAATAAATATGAAAATAAATTTGTATCAAAAATAATATTATAATTTTAATAAAGTATTTGGTAATTATCTTAAAAAAATTAAGATTTTAAGCATTAAACTTAACATTAACAGTTTATAAACGAATAGGTAAATTCTTGATAATCTATGGACAAAAAAATTGGTGTTTAGTTTGCAAAATAAAATAAATAAAATTTAGTATATAAAATTATTGGTTAATTTTCCACAACAAAATGTGTTTTTATCAAATAATTTTAGAACAATATTAAATTTCACAAAATCAGATATTAATTGTACAGTGTTGCTGAAAAACTTTGTTGAAATCTATACCACTAAGTAATTAAACCCTTAAAATTGATGGCAACTTATAGTACCACCAATTTTCGGATAATATTGGGTTTTTGCAAAGTTGCCGTTTTTTGCTAACTAAATAAAATTTAATGTTATATACTGTTATTTTTCGCATTTGTATCATCATTTTGTAGGCAACAGAAAGCAGATTTGTAAAAAACAACGGCTTATACACAAGTGCCCACTAGTATAGCATACCTCTTGATTAGCCTCTTCAGCCCACTGCTAGACTATCATAACCTCTTTCTCTGTCAAGAAAGACTTCAGCACTTAGACCCCACGGTTTCTTTGATCGAATTAGAGAATGCCTGTAACTCTGTTTTTAATAGTTGATGGTGACAATCATCAATATTTACCACTAAGTATAAACCAATACGGGTAGAATATTGATTAACTATGTAAGAGGTATATTGCGACAATAATGTCTAACAATAGTGGTACAATATTGGGTGAATATCGGTAAATTATTTCAGCAATTTATACGCATAAGTTAATATTTATAGAATAATAATTAACAATATTACGCCAATAGCCTGTTACAATATTGGTGCAATATTGCTGCAACATGGATTTCCAATATTGGTCGCCATGTATAAGTTAATGTGTATCTCTATACAAAAATGCTTGTTGTCGATTACTACTTTAGCAGTAAAAGAGTAAAATATTTTGATAATTTTATATTAATTTTGATTTTAATTTAAGATAATAATAAACTGATGTTAGCCTTTATTGTGAGATTCAATAAATTGAAACATTTAAATTAAAAAAAATGTGGGAAATTAGTTTTGCAATACTCGTATTTATTTTAAAAAAATGTATTATATTTTTTATTTTTATTAATATTAATTTATTATAAATAACTTCACTAAGTTAAGATTATATTTAAATTCATAAAGACTTATATTAACATTGTATTTTGTTTTATGTCTGCACTATATTATAATTAACATATTACATACATTAAATATTTTACTTAATTATAGTAAAATTGTTAATGAAACAAACAATTTAATTGTTTATGTCGACACAATACAAAGGTAGTTTAATTTCATTAATTGGTAAAACAATAGTTCCGTAAAGATCTATTTAAATGGCTGCAGTGTTTATGTGCACTACATTTTATTACTTGTTTTAGTAGTCAGTTTATAAATTAAATTATATTACTCAAATGGATGTTCACATAAATCACTTCTTGTATTACCCAAATAAGAAAGTAATAAAATTTGTTGGATTATGAAAAGGATTTAAATTTTCGTTACCTAATATTTAAATCATTTACATGATAGCTCATAGCACTAACTTTATGTCTTGTTTATGCTCAGATGATTTATAAAAATCGTATATTTATGGTACAAAAATATTTATATAAGGTTTGATTTGAAAGTTGACATGAACTTTTTGAAATTTCAAACTGCCGTTACGTTTATTAGGTTTTGCAATTATTGCAATTGGATTATAATTGTAAACTAAGATCTGCTTCCCTACATCCTAGTTTACATATTACGCAAATTTCAAATGAGTAAATCAATTTATATTTTGTGTTTGCATAAGAACTTCCTTTAATTATTACATCGCGTTTAATTACGCTAAATAATAAACAATTAAAATTTTAGTGCCCCACGTTGGGTGCCCTATGTTTATTTATAATATATTTTTATATCTCAGGAATACCTTTATTGGACACAATTCAATCAATTTAATATAAGGATATTTAATTGGTACTTACTGTATTCGTTTATCCTTGTTAATCCTTGCTGGAATTTCATGCTTTGTTATATTATGTAGGTTATAGTGAAAAATGTATTTTTGTAAAACTTGACGAAATAAAATAATTGTAAACTGAAAATCTGAAAACTCTGTAAAAAAAGTGCAAATCATTTTATTAATCATAAATCAAAACTCGTTATAAACATGTTCATTAATCAACGACATACAAAATATATCGCGAATATTTACAAGTACTTTTAATAATTAAGGTTTTAAAAACATATCAGGTACATACAGTTTATAAAACTGCTTTGTAAAAGCTCGGATCTTGCAACTTTTTAAAACTTATATAATGCACTACAAAATTTTAACTTCGTGGAATAAAAGTTTTGCTACACGAAGTCAATAAACCGGTCGCGCTTGCATTTTAGTTTTCTTTGAGAAATTTAATAATCAAATGCACTTTTAACAAATAATTAAAGATAATTATTATGATCGTTTAAATAGTTCGATTGTAAATAAGTAAATATAATATTTTCAAGTATTGAAGTGAATTAAAATAATTTTGAATATGAAATTGAGTTAAGTTTGGTAGTTTGGGGGGTGAAGGAAAATCCGACCACACCAACTTATTCGAAGTAAATGAAACTTTTAATTATTAGTGCAGTGTTTTAAAGCGATTAATTATTTAATATTAATACTCTTAAATAAATTAAAATATTTTTCTAACGCCACTTTTCCGCGACATTTGTAAAATGTTGGTAATTTAAGAAGAGGCCGGATTGGAAAGTGTTAAGATTCGCAGTACATATGTGTTTCTCGCTCTTATTTTAACTGCCCTTCCCGCACTTTTCAAGGAGTTGGGCCGCACTCATTTCCCATCAGCCAGCCTTCTTTTGCGGGGCTCATTAAGTCTTGTATCGATCGTCCGGGTCTTCTTCTACACTTCTTACAGCGTGTGAGAATTTTAATATGCAGCACTGTGTACGCGCCCCTCATTAATGCAAAGATTGTTGGAATTGAATAGCTGTCTTGAGGCTTTTCTTCCAAATGTTCGATGTTCTTATTTTGTCGTATTCTTAAGTTCTTCAATGGATTTTGCTTTCATTGAAAAAAATGAAACAAATCACTTGTTAATAGTTGGCACTAAGTGAAAGATATTCACCCCAATCAATATAAAAATTTAAGGGAGGCTATCTTTTTGAGTTGGCGGTAAATCGATTAAGAATTTTAATGCATAACTTTCAAAAATCCCGTTGTCTAGTAACGAATGGTATTTTGTTTAAAATAAATATGAGAATTGTTTCATCAAGACATAAATTCTTATTATATTAAAACTTCCAAATCGAAATAAATAAACAAAATTGCCTCTTCAGTATATTTTCTGCATTGTATACAAGAATTAATACCATAATATTTTACTGTAGTTTAAAATATTTGAGGACACTCGAGGGCTGGCTTCCTCATCCGGTCAACCGAGTTTCCTTTGCCCGTTGTTGAAGTGGGAAACCGCTGAAGTATTCGAGATTCATTGAAAAAATAAAACTATCCAGAGAGAATACTTATATAACAATTATAGTAAATAAATTAAAAAAATATATGAATACACTGAATGTTTAATTTAAGAAGAATTTACCTACTTCAAAACTCAGACTGAAATAAAATACAAAAAACTCACTCAGTTTTAAATTAATTTTCATTGTCTAGTATATTTTCTCGCATCTTAACTAGCTTATCCATAACAACAGTATTTTTATAAATTTAATGCTAACTTTTAAAAATTTATTCAATTAATTTAGTTAAGTAGGAACAAATAGGCAATTTAAAAAATATGTAAGTATGTAAATCTGTGTTTAGAATTTTAGGTTCAAAAGTCTTGGGGGTAATTTTAATGGTATAGCATATTTGATAATCTCTATCAAATTAATATCATTTTGATTTTTTGACTATAGAGTTACTTACTATTTTCAGGCAAATTTAGTTTTGAAGGAACGAAACATAATATTATAAAGTAGTGTGCGAAAACCAGATTTAGATATAAAACATTAAATTGATTTTCTAAACTTATGGTATCTACCTAGGTAGAGTTAAAGTGCTTTCAGAAATTTTATAATTATTGACTGTAAAGTTAGGACCAGTTTAATTCGGTTAATTTTTAACGCCAACCGATCGAAATCCCAGAATTATCTCCTCCTGAAAATTTATTTGTTAATTGCTAATTCCTCAAGATTAAGATTGTTAATAATTCTAATAAACAATTCAGTCTTACATATTACTGTTATAAAATCATTCTCTGAACGTAAAAAGCCGATTATTTATTTTAAATATTAATTTTAAATTCAAAAAAGTTAACGGGTTAAATAAACAATAAACAATAATTTTTGTATTTCATTGTTCATTTAACATGTGAATTGTTCAAAAATTTGATTTAATATTTTTATTTCATTTGTTAATGATTTAATAATAATAATAATATTAGTTCTTGTATTATATTGTATAATTTATTTTATATTTACGTATATTAAATAAAAAAGGCAGCTTTTGTCGCTGCCAAAACTGCTTTGTGGCTTTACTATAGGTTATCTAAAAATAAATTAAGTGACAAAAGTATACAATTTTAATGTAAGACGTCACAAAAAATAAATTTTTTCGAGAGCGGATTTCAAAAATAAAAACTTTTTTTTAAGAAGCCTGCTTTTTATCATAAGCTAGCTAGCATAGATTCAGAGAATAAAATCTTTAAGCTTCTCATGTGATCAAATTCGTCTACCATAATTTTTTTCAAGTAAAATGAGCACTTAATCAGTATAATCAAACAATAAGGTTGTTCAGAAATTTAGTACCAAGCTTATTTTACTTAAAATGATGATGATAGTAAACGATTTTGATTACATGGATTTGAATAATCAAGCAAACTTTAAATTTCAACAGCTTTCTGGTACGGGATCGGATTTTCGAATTTTCGAGTTTTTGAAACAAGGTCACAGAACAGTGAAGGAATAGCAATTGACAAAATGACGGAACAGTGGCGGAACAACATTACAATAAAAGCTTATTTATTAGGCATCTACTTAGTGATAAGCTTATGCTCTTTGAGCTGGCATGTTTTTAAATTATTTCTTACAAACGGCAAATTTAACATATTTATTACAATCCTGATTTTAATTACCCCGGCAATTAGATATATCAGTTAACGCCAACCTATCAACTGCATATGAATGTATGCAAGTATAATACATATTAAATATTAACATTTGTAATGTGGACATTGCCAAATCCACATGGTTGAAAGTAAGATAAATAAAAATTGTGATTATTGTTGCGTGACTTCTATTTTATTCAACAAATAATTTAAATACATTATTAATGTAAAATAAATCTTAAGAATTTATAATCTTTTACTGTATTAATTGATTTAGTAGAGATATTCAACAGTGCGGCCTTGAGACCACACAACCTTGACAATCTAGTATTATTTTATTACAATATAAGCGTAGAAAAGACTTTATTACAAAACTTGTATGAAAATTAAAGTACGACCGCGAGTGACGGTTCTGATAATGGCAATGTGTCTACCGTTCTTACCTTAATTATGTTGGATTTTTAGTTTTTAAACTTTTATGCACAATGCAAGATTTTTAACTTTTATATTTGATTAGAGTATTACTCGAGAACGCACGTTGGCGCGGTTCCTATTTTTGTGTACTGACGTCGCGTATAGCAGTCCACATAAAGTGTGAACCAGTAGCTGGTTTAGTGCACATAATTAAGTGATAACACCAAGTAAACGGTACTGATGACGACTAATGAGTCAGAAACACATCGTGTGATGGCTAGACGGTCGAAAAAGCAGGCAATGTGTCTACCGTTCTTACCTTAATTATGTTGGATTTTTAGTTTTTAAACTTTTATGCACAATGCAAGATTTTTAACTTTTATAGGTTCTGATAAAGTTTTAACATGGTTCTTTTTGAAAGTGTGTTGCATACTACTTTTATGAAAAATAAATGAATGGCTGGGACTCTTTAGAGAAGGCCCAGCAATTTCTTCCTTCCCAAACGGTTGAAAATCAAAATTTCTAACCTTTTATTTGGTGAGGATACCCAAGATGGAAAAAACTAGCTTTTTTCTTTGCGGAAGCCAGGGATGAATCCGGCGTAACTGCAACAAGTTTGCACTCTCTCTCGTAACGGAGAAAATAAAAAGTATCTACTATGGGGTACGAACTCGGAAGGGACGTTTGCAACGACCGACGCTCTAAGCACCCACCCAGCAACTGTTAATGAAGGCTTCCAATATTTGAAATATTTAAAACGGTGCTTGAGCTCAAAACTAAATCAAAAAACCAGAAAATATTCGAAACTAGCGTCGGCTATATCGTCGAACGCAGCTGACGATTATCAAAAAATATTATCGGTGTTGTACAACTTTGCAGATGAAAGAAACGAAAAGAAAGTAATAAGGAAAAAAACTTATCTTATTGCTGCTGTTGAGTGGTCGCTATCACTAGATCTTTCAGGTGTTCAAGAAATCCAATGGCAAAAAATATCAAAAAAATACAATTTTTTTTGAAATTGACGCAAATTCGCAAGAAGGAGCGGTGGTAACTCCAGTAATTCTCACTACACAAAAATCAGTTTAAATCAGTTTCTCTGCATTAAGCCGCACTCTCGGAAAAATTTTGAGCAATAATAAACCGTAGGTGCTAAAAAACGAAAAAATATTCTGTAATTTTTTCAATTGCTAACTTCTGTCGTCCTCTTTAGTTAGATCGTAAGTACACGCCTGTATATAGAAACAGAAACACAAACAAATTTCTTTTAATTAAAGGCGACGAAGATCCGTGGCAAGTCAGACCGAGGCGAATTGGCCTAGACCCAAGATTTTGATCTCAGATCAGTATATCTGCTGTAGAAAGGGAAAAATGTGCAAACTTTATAGATACCAGTTTATTAGAGGTTATAACAGTTTAAAGGTTTTTAACCAATAAAGGTTTGTAGTGTGATACACCTAGATATGGAAGCAACGACAATAAATGCAGACTCAAAGTATATTTCCACCCACATTAAAAAGTATTATTTATAGTTGGTAATAATATTTATAATCTATTGAAAATATATAATACATATTCTGTTTTGCAAAAACGACGTATCATCGTCCTAAACCATCATCTAAACCAGGGTTTCTTAAAGTAGGATCTACGAACCCCTTAGGAGCCGTAACATGAGTTCCAGGGGTCCACAGCAACTCTATTTACTCTTAACATATTATTTATTAGAAAAACTGAATATCGTAATCGATATTAAACGTCAAAGATGACATCAGCCTTGCCTTATCGAAGACAATTCCTCAATTTAACGTACTCACTGAGTCCAAACAACAACATCCGATATAATTTAATTAAGAATTAATTTAAATTAATTATTAAAAGTTATTTTTATTAATATTATGCTTTGTTTTCTTCTCCAAAAGTTTTCTTCGACAAGGGTCTGTGGAATTTTTGAAATTCTGAAAATGATCAGTGGCTACTAAAAGTTTAAGAACCGCTGATCTAAACCATCTTCTAAACCATGTCCTTCTGACACATTAATCGAATTGTGTACCAGTCAAAATAAAGTTTTTATTGCAATTTTTTGCCAATTAGTTTGATAATGTAGCATTTTAACAAAACTGTCCCGTGCAAAACCGGGTATCCAGCTAGCTAATTATTAAAAAAGAGACCAATTAACAAAAAAAAATAAAACTAAATCAATAACCAATAAGTTAAGTAGAGGAATCAATAGTTAATAAGGTAGTTATAACGAGCAAATTAAAATTAAAATTAAATCAATTCTTACAGTAATCAACAGTCATTGACAGTGCATATGATCGACAGTCAAGTGTCAATTATATTACCTCAAGATTAATCTAAAGAATCTTCGGCGATTAACAGTAACAAAGAAAAAAATAGTTTGCACTTTTAGTTTAAGTACTGACGAAGAAGCATCATCGCTAGTAAGTCATGCTTTGGGAATTCATTTAATAACTTGATTTTAAATTTTTATTAAATTATTTCTTCAAAATGTTTTCAAGCGTGAATTATGTTTTATTCAATGTGGGGCGGAACCATCAGTTCTAGTAAGAAATTTAACTTTATCATTTATATTATATTTTTATGCTTTGTTTGTTTTTAATCTGGAATTTAAAATGCATGCACTTCATTTTTGATTTATTATTTTAGTGTAATAATCAAACATCTTCTTAATGTTTAATTATTTTAATTACTATGTCATGACATTCAAAGCAATACTTCATTTTGTTTTTAACTATTACTTGTATTACGAGCACCCGAACAAAAAAAAGTTACGATACTTGGCTCTGTGAACTATTTAAAGGCTAGATGTCGCTCATAAATGCAGGGAACTGCGGTGCAAGTGTATTCTTGGGTATAAAAGGTCAGGTACAACTGAACTTAACTCATGACAGGAAACTGGGTTTAAATACTAGGTATAGGTTGTAAAACTCTATTTATATCAAACTAGGGTTACTCAAGTGATTTTCGCCGTTTTTTCGTAAACATAATATAACTCCAATAACAAATTTAGATGTAAGATTTTAGTATTTTTAAGCCACGTCTATGAACTTTTAAAATCGCTTGTTTATTAAACGCGATTCTGAACGTAGCCTTAAAAGTTTTGCGTAAGCTATTTATATAATGATATTCTGGCGAGAATGTTCTCTATCCTATAATTTGATTTTAATGCAAAAGTGGTTAAAACTGACCTTAAAGGCTTTTTCGCACAGACCGGGTGCGAATGCGGTTCGCAAGAAGTTTTAGTTTATAATTGACTACTAGCTTTTAGTAGCCAATCACAAGTCCAAATTATTGAAAGCAAGTAGCCAATCATAAGTTAAAAATTTATTGCAGGCCTGCATCCGCTCCTATGAGAGAGCTCTAAGCAAACCAACTTAAATAAATAATGCAACCTTAATAAACTCATGTTAAAGTAGTTGTATATCTAAACGTGCAGTGTAGTGGCTTCTTTAAACCTACGTTGAGTTTAGTTATGCCTGTACAATAATTTTGATTAACAGTGTCGGCGCTAGAGCCAGACATCTTAATTAAAATTATAAATAACAATTAAAAATTATTTTATTTTCTTTAAAAAATCTTGCGCTGCCACTGTTAGGTTACATTATTTTCCTTTTTTTGTCTACCTTTGTATTATGCAGTCTAGAACTAGTAGATTAAAGCTTAAAGAGTTGTAGATAAAAATGATAAGGTAGTATAAACTTCAAAGAACTATAATAAAGAAAAATTACAACCCTTATATAAAAAATTGTATCTGTGCAATTTGTTTTATATGTCAATAAAAATTTTAAATTACGAGTATCAATTAGAATGTTCTTTAGTATCGTTGAAATGAAATTAAAATCTTCCGCATGTAACAACCAGCACATAATATTGAGGTAATTATTTTTGTTAGGATTTGCTGTAGTTACGTAGAATAGCGGTCATATTTGCATTTAGTGGTGAAATAATGGAGTAACAACGATCCATAAACATCCCGGTAGATTATTTGTAGTGTTGTAGTTAAGCTCGAAAGCTAAATTTTCGTCGACTTTTAACGGTTTTTCTTTCGGAGTTTTTCATAATTTAAAAGAATGAAAAAACGGTTGCCTTCAAATTGCGCTTTTGTCGGGTTTAATTAATATTTGTGCATTAAATTGCGAATGTATCGGTATTTAGACAAAAAGAAAACAATAAATCACGAATATAAAAACATGACTTGAGGCTGCAATATCAAATGTTTATCATCTCGACACACTAATAATAATAACAATAATCTATCATTAGTAATTAACGAGGTAAAGATGGTTACTTAGATTATGCTAAATGGACTATTTCGCTCTTCATCATGACTCGAACCAATAATCGACGTGCAATAGGCGTATCCGCTTAAACTAATTTACTAAATGATGCAACAAATTTATAAAAATGTTACCATATATATTATAATCTTACATTTCTTAACAGAAGTTGCAAGCAAATTTCATTCGTGCTTTTCATAATTATTGTTTGGGGAAGATATCAATTGATCAATTATTATAACGTAATTAATAATTTAAATTGGACGAAAAATGCCAAAATTTGCATTCAAAACTTGGCAGCTTAAAAAATTAGTTTTAAGAGTTGCTGAAAAAATTTTATTCAAAATTTAATATGAAAATAACTGCCTCTTATAGCAATCGGCTAACATGTTCGGCTGCTAACCGTAATGTTAGTGGTCCGTGCCCATCTGGGGGCGATATTTTTATTGCAATATTAAAATTATTTATTATATTTTTCTAAAATTAGCCAGTACGCAGGCTTATGGTCTTGCTACTTACCGATTTGCTTACTAGTTCAACAAGTTTGTACGGTCTAAAAAATCAAGATCCCAATTTTTTGGTGATTCTAGAGCTGAAACAATTATACCGTGTTTCGGAACTTTGTCTAATAATACTTAGTTTTTGAGTTATCAATTCATTAAAATAAAGAACTGCTTTAGTAATTACCATAATCGGTAATCTGGCATGGTAATTTTTTGTTTAGGTTTACTTCCTATATCGGAAAAGATCTATTATTAATTAATTTGCTAGTTTGAAAAAGTGTGTACTTTGTTATTTGAATTTTAAAATTTTATTTTGATTTTTTAATTTCATTTAAAACACACTATTAGTTACTAATAATTTTTAAAAATAGGTAGTATTGCATTAATTTATTATTTTTATTGATTATATTTCATACAATAAATAAATAAATGCAAATATGAAAAGCTAAATATTAGATAAATAAAATATAGGTATAAAATATAAGAAAAATAGAAATAAAATATAAACAACATGAAAAGGATAAAGTTTCGTTATTTTCAAAAACTTATTTTCATTTAATTAAAAAAAATCTAAGTTGTTTAAAAAAAAACTGTTTTGTAAACTTTTGGTGTTTTTCCGTGATGACTAAAAATTAATATAATATAAATGAACTTAAAAATGAACGTTGACTAGATTTGTATTTGTATTCTTTACTTTACGGTAAAACTGTCTTATTTTAACGTTTTTGTTTAGTTTATGTTTAATTTTATAAAAACTAATAGTCTGATAATAATTTTCATTCATAATAAACTAAATCTTGATTTTATAAGGTTAAACATTAGAATTACGTACAAAACTCATCTTTTCTTATGTCTTTCCTCCTTTAGCAACTATCTCATTGGTAATTTTTTTAAGAAATCTAAAAAGAACCCTCATTGATCCGCTTTTTCTACTAACCTAAATTCACTCATTAGAAGGTCATGGCAGTCGACAGGCCGCCTATTAGTAGATATTAATAGTCTGTTACTTATCAAACTGCCAAGTCGAAAATGTCGAGTAATTTACTGTTGAGTAATTCAAAACACAATACCAAAATATTTTCCAAAATAGTAGTAAAAAATAAATGCGTAGCAGCATTGAATATATTGTCGTGTTTTGAAATTCTATTGAAAAAATGTTTTGTTATTTTTGTAAATTATTTTAATTTAAAATAGTGTAACATATTGTATATTTAAAATGTTGTAAATTATTTTGTTGTTACGAGGTTGGTAAGGAAACGAACAATAGAGAGAGAAGCGTGGCCTTACGCCGAGAAGCGTAAAAAAAGTGATTTTGTTTAAGATCAAAAGTTCTTTAATTAATTGTGAGATTTTGGTGTATTTAGAAATATTTGACAACGAATTTGTTTGATAAGTCAGACAGCTGCGCAACGACGCGCACTCAAAATGACCACATTTTAAATAAAATAAAACTACAAGCCAAAAGTTAACGATAAGAAAAGAAATTTAAAAATTAAAAGAAGAGTCTCATGTTCATAAATTTGTACGTAACCTCTAACCATCGATTAAAATTAAAATTTGATAAATATCACATTTTTTAAAATTAATACCGGGAGGACATAGCAAAATGTATGTATAGTAGGAAAATGTTTTCTAGAGTGGTCAAAATGATCAAATGATCAAAATGATCAATGATAAACTCTTGACTTTAATGCAGAAAGGCTAATTTATAGTACATAGAAGCATGAAAAAAAGAATAATAAAAAGGATTTGGGGTAGAAAGCTAGAAAAAGAAAGATGTTGAAGACAAATCAACCAAAAGATACATGAGCTATATGGAGTCAGTAAGAGCAGTATTCATAAGAGAACACATACTAAAGTTGTTGAGTCATCTGTCGAGAATAAGTAAAAAAAAGTAAAGAAGTTCCACAAATTTTAAAAACAAACCAGGTATTCCAACACAAATGCATAAATTGTATCATATTTATTGTTATAAAAATAATAGTCTCGTAAAAGTCTTGTAGAAATTTTTAATATCCGTTTATTGAAGTGAATTACTTCACATTTTTTTAGAACTTTTTGTTTTAGAACTTAGTCATGTGAGAAATGTAACAAATATAATGTAATAATGTCTTCTGGTAAAAGAATGTTTATTTTTCTGCATTTTTATATCTGAAGTAAGGCAGGTGATAAACAGCAATCCTGCAACGTTAATTCTGGTGTTATTTAACATCTTATGTTTATTATTTTTGTTTATATTAATGTTTATTCTTCTCATCAGTTCCCGCAAGTTTGCTATTGGGACACTATCATATGCTATTGTTATTATACAGATTGTCTACAGTAGATATACCCGCTCTAATTCAAGTTTGATCTTCAGCTTCCATAGATTTATAATCACTTTTTAAGATGAACAAAAAATTAATTAAGAAATATTAATTGTAGAAAACAAGTAATAGAAAAATTATGTAAATAATTTAAATGTATCACCGTGGAAGAATATTATCAGAGTCTTAATAATCAATAGATAAGTGGTTTAGGTAGTGTAACTCGATATAAATATATAAATACACCGTATGTATATTATACGGTGTATTTATAATATATTGTGATAACTTAAACATTTTAGTTTCGAAAAAGTGTTTGTGCATGTTTTGGTTTATGCTAAAAAATTTGATATTATCAGAATCTTGCTACAACTTTTCTCTCAACTCTCACTTTTCCTTTGACAGATTTTTATTTCTTTATTCCACCTAGTAGAGAGATTTAAAGTTATTTTTAATAACAAATCAGAAGTGTTGGCAAATTGTCCGGAAACGGATTAACGGAATATCCGGTAGCGATAGATTTTTTATGTGGAACGAGAAGTAAGCTCGTTACCCCAACCCCAATCTTTAGAAGAGAGGTGTTCTACTCTTAATCTAGCTTTTCCTTTTTGACTTGTGTAACTAGAAAAATCCTACCCGGAGCAATGCTGTCCCCGACATAGCTATCAAGTTTATTGAGGTAGACAAATATATGTAATAAAAAAAATTGTTGTTGGGTTTGCCACCTCAAAAAATTGAGGTGTCCTCCAAAGGTATAAAGACTAGTGATATTAACGAGTAACTTTACCTGCCCCCATACTTCACCGGTGAGGCAGAAGGCCGATCACGCCGGCTAGTATTTTATAAAATACAAAAAAATGTAATAAAATAGTAAATAGGTGTAGTACCGTATGCAAGATAAAATAAAAGAATTTAGTAATAGATATTTCGTGGGCATACAGGTAAAAGTGACCAAGTCAAAAAATAGAATTTTGAGATAAATCAAATTGAATGTTTCGTATTTTGCGAAAAATCAGCTCTATAATTTTTTTAATTATTGTTTCCGAATAATGAAACATGTACAATACGTTATTAGAACATAGACGTTTTGTTCAGACCTGTGTCTTACATTTTTACGGTACTTAGTCATTATAACTCATTTCCAAAATTTTTTGACTTAGTCACTTTTACCTGTATGCCCACGATTTAAAAATTTATATATTACAATATTTTAGTGCCTATTGGTATGGATCGTATTAGTATTTATAACAATTTACATCAGCGATAAAAACGTATCAAAGCTGCAATTAATAAAATATTTATGTAATTCACGACCCGGAGAGAATTCATTCTGATATATTTGTTATATCAGTGGATGTCCATCGGACCACTCGCCGAGTAAGTAATGTTGTACTGTCGGTGTTATTACACACGTTTCGATGTAGATATTTCCAATGAGCGGTTCGTTTGTTATTTTACCGCAGCATAAACTATCCTAACTATAATCCTTTATAAAATATACTCGTACATCTTGGATGCTAGAGGTTTACTCATTCATACGTAAAATTTTTGTTTATTGCTAAATTAAAGTTTACAACAGGCAATTTTAAGATTCATCTATGAACTGCTAATTTATAGACCATTAAATTTTATTACTATTATAAATTATATATTTTTTCATAACATATGAATTGTCCATACGGTCCTGTCTCATTTTTTTTCGTTCGTCCATCTAAAATGTATTTTCTAAAATCATTGTTCGTTAACTTTTTATAATATACAAAAGCTATATTTTTGGATCATTCCAATAAGGAAATAGCAACAAATCAAACTAATTTCATAGATATTTTATCAAATCGACTAAGAAAGATAAAGCGCCAAACAAATGTATTCTTAAGGCTAAATAAGATATCAAAGAAAATTTGTTTTGAAGATAATTTTCTACAATTTCTGGTAATTTATCATTGCAACCCTTCTGGGATACGACACAATATTGAATTTCTTAATCATTTTCTAAAGGTTTGATTAAAATATTTCTTTGCTGCTACGCTAGGAGATTTATAAAAAAAATTATACTCCTAATACATTAAATAATAATGTGTGTATGGGTTTTTAAATTAATAAAAATCTATAATCAAGATAACTCTCTTGAGGCAATAAATTGTAGTGTTTACAAGTTAACACGTAAGCAATTTAAAAATTCCTGTATGTAGGTATACTTGCGATATATTAAAAATTTTAACAATTTTTAAAACCAACACTTAGATAACCGTGTATTGCTACCTTTGTACAAGGTAATCATAGTTAAAGCTGTTACTTTCCTATTATTATCAAGATATAACCTTTGGCCTATTCTTCGCATGCTGCTTTGGGCATCTTAAGCACTTTGCGTATCAAGAATCTTTAATATAACCAATTTAAAATTAAAATGTCATTGTGGTGATGATGATTTTTATTGACATTATCAATTTTTCTATCTAAACTTAAGATTAAACACTTATGAATATCTAAGCATCTCCGAAAGTAATTTATATCGAATAGTGTTGAGGTTTAAACTTTTATATAAGGCGGAAATAACATATCATTTATTGTTTCATGAAGTTTGACTGAATGAAATAAGAAATCTTAATTTTTTACTTCGGATTTAAGTTTTTATAGCTTTCAACGTATTTTCTTGCTTCTCTCATATTTATGTATAATTTTTAAATATTAGTACACATATAATTGTCGTGTTACAAAATATTTGGATCCACCTTGTATTCTTTTAGTAGAATTTTGTAAATTGTGATTTTGATTTGGTGGTTTGGAAGGAGTGCAAAGGGGGAGTAAAGAGGGGGAGATAAGGGCATTTTGTCAAAAATGGCTGCACGAGCCGGTGGTGCGAGTTTTGGTTCTAGTAAAATTTTGTGCAAATGAGTTTTGAGATTGCAAATTTTTGGAAAAAATTGTTGAGTGTTTTATAATTTTTGGTTGAAAGTCACCGCACCCGAAATTTATTGTGAGTTATATTTGAATGAATTATTTTTTTGAATTATATTTTTATTATTAAAGATTTCTTTTTGATGTGGATTTGATTTTTTTTTTGATTTTAGAAGTTGACATTAATTTAATAAATTATAATATTTGGATGGATTAAAATTAAAGTAAGAGCGCACAGTGTGGCGTGATTGATAAGCTGACGATTTAAATAAAAGAAATCCAAAGTTCGAACCTTGGAAGAAGTATAAAAATTTTACATTTAAAATTAAAATTATTCTAGAAAACGATTTAAGATATTTTTTTGAAAACGATTAGTTTTCGAATTGGTAATAATTGTTTTGTTTTACAAACGTCGAAAACCCTTGCCCTTGAAAATTATTTAATCTTAAAAATTTCATTTAGACACGTGACGTTGTTTAGTTTAGTTATTTGGTTTTATTCGGTAAGTCACATTTAATTTAAAATAATTTTTTTAATTTTTTGTTTTTCAATTTTAATTTTTCAATTTTGTTTTCTTGCTATTTTTTATTTTATTTTACGTTTTTTTTTTATGTTATATTACGACTGAAGATCAAAAATAATTGTGAAATAAGGGCTTTTATATAGTATTACAAAGTTTTTATTTTAAATTTTTATCATTTTTATAACGTAATTTTTTCAAAATTCATTTTTTTATTTATTCAATAACAGATTCAAACCTGTTAAATATGAATTATTGTCGTTTTTATAGTTTTTTAAATATTATGTTTCTATGTAAGTATGTATTCTTTACTTAAAGCTTGATTTATAGTTTGACGGACTGTAAACGTAGACGCACTGCAAAAAGATCCACTATACAACTTATGTGTAGTTGTTTATAAATAAACGCAAGTGTATGTCAAAACGTAAGCAAAACGGACTGGAACGTCAGAGTTCGCCAACTTTCATCTCTTGCAGTGCGTTTCTTACGTCCGACCAATCAAATTAAAGTGAAACTGTCAGCCGTCATGTATTTAAATTTGAATTGAAATTACACAGGAGGCAGAATTTGTGTATAAATAAATAAAATAATTAAGTTGATAGTAGAATTGTAGAAGTTGTCATCTCATCGCAAGATAATAAATGTTCCACTAGTTATAATTATAGTATGTTATAGTACGTTTTGTGGTGAATATTACTACAAGATCAAATGCTATTTAAATTATCTGAAGTTTCCCTGTGTAAATTAGACTTTGCAAACGATGCACCATCTACTATAGTATTCATATTTTGGTTTTTGTTTCGTTACGTCGATTTATAAATTGAATAACATTTTACAGTGCATTTGTTATGCATGCAGTGCGTCTACGTTTACAATCCCTCAAACTATAAATCCATCTTAACAGTTAAAATTCATTATTTTAATATTACGTTTAGTTTGTTTATATTAACATTATATACTACTAACTACCACACTATAGACTTAAAATTTCATTTTTTAGGTCAATTTAGTATAGATGTCATTCGGCGTGGTGTCGATAAGGCGGTAGAAGTGTTTATTCCCTGCTATGTAATAATTTTGATTTTGATGGTTTGATAAAAAAAAATATAAATTTGAGTTCAGTGAGAAGTTGTTTTTATTTCAATAATGTGTTACAAGATTAAGATGATTTTGATCTTTTAGTGATAATTTGGTTGTTTGTGAAAGTTATACTACGAAATTGTTTGATCGGAGCGGCCTGCTGTGGGCGTTCACGTGCGGTACGAGACTACATTGCAAGGTAACTTTTTAACTCGACGACAAAATTTATTGACCATTTAGATGAAAATTAAAAATTATAAATCGATAGGAAAAATTAAATTTGAAATTTTAAAGAAGAGTCTCTTGCTCAATTAAAGATGGATGCCATCCAGCAAGGATTTTTCTATCTTTCTAAGATCGGAAGAACCGCATTGGTGTACAATAAAACTGCAAATATTGGGTAACAAGTCCCAATTTGTGAATACCTCTTTCGATACAAATTTGATCCAACCTGTCTTACTTAAGATGTTTATGAAATATGAAAACTTTATTCCGAGAAATGAAAATTCTGTGTCGATTTATATGAAATTTATAACCTCCCGCAGTCATTTAAAGTTGATTATTATTAAATTTTAAGTAACCGTTGTATAATTTTAATGTGGTGTGAATACCCAGACGTTACACTTATCATCTACGAGGTGGAATACACATGTGTAACTGTTCATATCAATTATAAATGTAATTTTTCTGAAATGTGTGAGTAAGTTTCATTTATCGTTACGTGCATGGCTTTTCTAAACTGGGAAGGGTTCTTTATTTGATAATTCCTGTATTTGCTGTTGTCTTACATTGCAATATATAACAAAGTAAAACTTCTGATGGACAAAGTTAATTAATTAAATTAAATTAAATTGAATTTAATTAACTTGTTTAATTTGAATTTTTACTTTAATATGATATTTAAAACTCAATCAAATGCAATCTACCAATTCAAGTTTTGCTTTTCATTCAACTTTTCATGTTTTTCCAATTTTTTCTTATAAATTACTGATTGCTTTTAATATTATCATTTTTCGTTTACAATTAAAATTTAAGGGCTTTTAAAAAAAAAGACTTTGTGCTAAGCACAAAGTTAGCAACAGTCTTGGTTCAAATTTCTAAATGCTGGGGTTAGAAGCTGTACACTAATATACAATAAAAAAATAGTCGTTGATATTAACAGTGCTTTAAACTCATGCTCTAAGCTGTGCTCTAGCCAAACGATATATATTGTCGTGTTTTAAAGTGATTTGGAACCACCCTATGCATTTTAGTAAAATTTTGATATTAATTATTAAGTTGTAACATTGCGGAATTTGCTAGGTGGGACAAATCACGGACAATAAAGGCCTTTTGTCAGAAAATGGTCGACATGATGTGGTCGACTAATGTGATTTATTAGTCCGAAAAATTAATTAAATAAGTTTATAGTTTGAAAATATAAGAAGTGTTTTTTGATAAAAGTGTTTTATTGATATTTATAATTGGAGTATATTAATTTTTGAAGAAAAGTTGAATGATTTGGAAATATAATTGGAACGGAAGCTACCGATGATAATATTGTAATAAGATAAAGAAGATAATAGAGTAAAAAGAAAGAAGAAAACAATAATTAAAAATATAAATAAATTAAAAATTTTTATATTAATAAGTTAAAAATTTGTTAAAAGAACTACATCAGTATGCGGTACTGATGACGACTAATGAGTCAGAAACACATTGTGTGATGGCTAGACTATCGAAAAAGCAAGCAATGTGTCTACCGCTCTTACCTTAATTATGTTGGATTTTTAGTTTTTTAAACTTCAATGCACGATGAGTGCAATATTTTTACATTTCAGAACTACAAACTTTGATGATAAGCCCAGCTGCGATACGGGTATCGTAAATTTTAACTTGACCATTTTAAAATTACATTCAAATACAAATTAAATTTAATGGAATATTTTTGATTGAAAGCAATGGGAAAATAATAATTTGATTTACAAAATTTTACATTTCAATATGTACGTATACCCAGGTGTACAAAATTCTATTTCTACTCTCTTATTGGTTAAAATCTTTTACTAACTTAAATGTATGTTGCAACTAAATATGTTCCACTGCATTTGTTTGCTAGGGGGTCAGGGCGGCCGATAGGCCACCTGACCTGCTGGTTTAAAATAATACTCATCTTTCTGTGGTCTAACAAAAGCATTGGTATAACAAACAGCCTACGGTTTATTTCTCACCTTTGGGGTTACTTAGAACTTATCCATTATATTATATTGAGAGTAGGTATAATATTATTTTAAATGTAAAACTTGTATATTTTAGCTAAATAATTAACAAGAGATTTTAAGTGGATATACATATTATGTAGGCATGTCTTAAAAACTGCACTCTCTGAGTGATTTTTTACTTTTTAGTATTTTTTCCTTGGACCAACCATTTCAATAATCAGTTAACCTTTAATATCTTTCAGTTAAAGAACAAATGGAACTTAAAATTTAATAAAATCCTCTAAGACCTCTTAAGCTTTATTTGGCATTTTGAATTCTCGCTTTATGCTAAAGTTAGTAACATCCTTAAAATTTGAGCGCTCACTAAATTTAAAAAAAAATTAAATCTGAATTTTGGCACGTACTTCCTAAAGGGTTTGTAACCCTTGCTTCAAGTTTAGCACACATTTGCTGTTACGCTCTAAGTACACCCCGTTTATGTTAAAACGAAACCAATTAAATTAATTTTCAAATTTTTGAAAAATTGTACTCGCTGCTTATAAATTATACTTTAAAATGTTTCTTCAACCATTTATTTAATTAAAAATTCCAACGTTTGCTTTAATTATTGACTTATAATATGATATGTCATCCTGCTCGTTGGCAAGCTTCAAAGAAGTTATCTATAATCTCCGATTAAGAACATAATAACAGATTCAATAAGATAATGCAATACATATAATCATCAATTATTATTATCAATATTAATGTGTGGTCACATTTCAAATAACAAAGTGAGTTAGTTATAACATTTTATTCAGGGAAAAAATCATTATTAATCAAAACAGTAAGGCTTTCAAATTTTTGCGTAAGAAGAATTAAGTTTGTTAAGAAGAATGTTGGACCATTAATATTTTTAACGATAATCGCCCTAAATGAGGATTGACAATAATGTATGTAGACCGTTTCTACTTACTTCTTGTCGGAATAAGAAGAACGCCTTAGGGAACAAAAAGGGTAAGTTTATTCTTACTCCCTAAATTTCCACCCCACATCTCTTTCGTTTTGTTTTAAAACGACGTGACATAAAATTCGTGCACGCACTAATTTCTTTAAGAGGTTCAAGTCTTTACGGTTTCTAAGTACGATAAGTTTAAAATTATAAAATCTACGTGTGCAAAATATGTGATTTTTTTATAATAAATAATAAAATACATCATTTAATTATAACAATAATGAAAGCAATTTTTAAGTTTCGTAAAAGCTACGGCTTAAAATCTAATAAAGATTTTCTGATATTGTTTTTGTCGTAGTTGCAAAGTATTGAATCAACCTACTTACTTAATTATTTTAATTAATTTGTAATTTAATTAATAAGTTTACATAAATTTAGAAGATTTTGTCAAATGTTTTTGCTAAAATTTTAATACAGATGGGAGCCGGCGAAATAAATTTAATAAAAGAATTTTTTTCGTGATGACAGAAAAACAGTAATCGAAATTGAATTATAAATTATAGTAAAATAGTAAATCTTATTGTAGAATTAACAATTATAATTTTTAGTTTCATATGAATCATTTTTTCACTCACTAATCAAAAATGCATGAAGTAGCACAGAAGAAAATTACTCAAAACAAAGCAGAGAAAAACCAGGAGTTTTCCAATAGAGCAATTGAACAAAAAATTAATAGATCACAGAGCAACAAAGCATTTGGCAATTTTTATGATGAGACAGCATTTGCATCGCAAAATAAAAATGATCAAAACTTTAATATCACTAATCGTCAAATTCAATAAATTATGACAAATCGATATTTAAAAGGTCTAAAGTTTTGAAAATTTTTTAAAAAAAAAGCGGTATGAAGAAATGCTTCATAAGAAAAAGATCGCAAAAATTAAATACATATTTCCCAACGAAGAAGGTTTAATATGGACGGTTCTATTGTTTTTAAATGTTACAGGAAAAAATAAACACCGTGAAAGCTTTAGTGGTGGAATGATTTGGGCTGTATTTTATTTTGTTGTTTCAACTAAGAAATAATATAGTTTGTGAGAGTGAAGTTAATCCAATTTCGTGTTAGTTGTTGCGATTTTGCAAATTTGTGCTTTTAATAATCTTTTCTCATGTTTAGGTACATAAAAAAGAAGTTTTATCAATCATACGTAGTAATCACTTTTTTACAAAAATAAAAAAAATTCAAATTTTTTTGATTTTTATTAATGTTTTTTTTCTGTTATTTCTTACCGAGGTTAATTCAATTTCGCTGACTGTATGAGAAAAAATGTAATAAATTGTGAGATGTAATATAAATTACATTACTTCCTTTATGTTATTTCTTCATCGTATAGTTTATTAGTTTAAAAAATTCTGGCATTATAAAATCAAAAAACATATAGTAAGTGATGGTTCATCAACTGAGGGAAGGCGTAAGCAGTATCTTCCAAAAATGATTGGGGAAGAGAATAAGGGTTGCTTTTACTCCCATAAGAACGAATTTTAAGCTTTCTCTTAAATGGAAAAGATTATCTAAAGTTACGCTGAATGTAAATTCTTATTTCGAAGGGATAAAACTTGAATATCAATAAAGTTTGAACGCAGGGTAATGCAATTATAAACCATTGCTTAATTAGAAATGTCAGGAAAAAGCTTTTTAACCCTACGGATATGTTACTTTATCAAAATTTAAAATATACATTATTTTTGCCTAAGTTGCAGATGAAATTATTATTTACAATTTAGACAAGTTTTGAAATTAATGAATAATTATAAGTTGGTAATTCTTCAAGTATTTAAATTTACTTTTTTATTAGGTACAACAAATGGAAGAATATTTTTCATTATCGATTAAATTAGTTATATATTGTGTTCAGGATTATTTATCTGTGCGTAGGAATTTTAATTGAAAGATCCTTTAAAGACACTTTTTTACATTAAAAAATAGTATTAAGTATCATCAAATAATAGTTAAACAAAATACCAATTTTAAGTAAAGATCTCGTATAATCGCTAAATATATGTTTGGTTTAATGCAACTGAAGATTGGCAATGATCATGAAACTTCCTGAAAAGTTAAAATTTGAATTATTACAAATCATACGGCCAAAGCAATTTTACTTATTTAAATTTTTATTTGAATTAGAATTTCCTTTTTTAACAAATTTATTTTACGAGTACTATAATATATATATAATATATAAACACCATTTCTGTCTTTTCTTAAATAATGTATCTCTTATTGGTTAATTTTTTGATAGCCAAATGTGCAGATTGACAACCCTACTCAAAAAAAAAATTATGATAGTTTAAGGTGAAAATTATGATTATAAATATTAAAATTTAAGAACCTAAAATTTCTTGTGAAAAAAGGCTTAAAAATAATATGCTTTGATTTGATTGGCTGTTTTTATGTTATGTAAGTATTTTTGAGCATAAATTGCACTCGAAAACGGCAGGTCGAACGGCAAAAAATTTAAAAAATTTCAAGCGGCCCCAACCCAAAAATTACGAATATAGAAAGACACAGATCGTTGTTTTTAAGTTAAATTAGGTTATTAATTAAAGAAATTTCTGGCAAATGATACTATTAGAATACGTATGGTTTTAAATACAAATTTTTAATTTTTTTCAAGTTCTTGCATATTATATATTTAATTTCTTAATGTTGATTGACACAGTATAAGGATATATACAAAAATGAGATTCCTATGCTATTATGGATTTATTCTGTATTTAACTTGGGTTTTAAGCATTTAGGCTACAGAAAGATGGTTAGTACTTGGTCGGGGTTGATCCAATTTTAATTTTCCTAATCCAATCAACATTATACCACAGTATTTATTGCTTTGTAGTGATTACTGCTTGAATTACAAAAATGAAACTCAATGTTTCTGTAAGTCGAGCAGATCGGCAAAAAATTAGGATAAAAAAAAGAAAAATCTACTTATAAAGTCGTCTTTTGAAATATATTATAGGATGTAATAATGAGTTCCTTATTCTAGCACAGAATGTGTTTCATTTGTATTATTATTAGTTTCTAAAGCAAGTTAAAATTTTAATAAAATAAAAATTGTATTAAAATTCGTTTTAATCTAAAACTCTATATAAGTATTTGATTTCATTAAAAGTTACTTTCTGTGTAAAAGCGTAACATTTTATGTCTAAAACTTAACTGATGAAATTATAACAAAATAATTTGCGGAAAAGTCGTATCATTTTGGATAATAAAGTATCTCAAGGCTTTGATCTCAGAACAAAAGATTTTTAACTAATTATAAATTATTATTAAGTTGAAAATTCTTATTGTATGTTTTTTATACAAGTTCATTATCCTTTAAGAAATAAAATTAAAATTTTCTCAAAGTCTACTCTTTCAGTATAATAACTAAATAAATTTATTAAAATTAGAAACTAAATGATGTCAAAGAAAACATTAAGACTACAGGAATGAAAAACCGATCTTCTTGCACATATAACAGAATTTACTGTATTCCGTATTTTAAATTGCAAGTAATTAAATTATTTATCGTACACCGTTACCGAACAGTGTAAGTTAAAATGAAAAATCCAGATGATCAATTGATGCTATTAAAAATTTCTTAAATCCGTGTGTAGGTCTATGCTAAAGATCTTGTTACCAAAAAAAAATACAAAAATTTACCCCTTGTAAAAAAAATAAAAAAGACAGAATTCGTTAATATTGGTCAAAAATCTTAAACTTTTGAAATGTAACTTGAAAACAAGTACCTAACTAAGACAACCGTTAGAAAATTACATTACAGACCTAACTAATCAACTTTGAGGGATTGGGGAATATCAAAAAATAACCCTCTTTGAAGATTTAAACTTTTTAATTATTTACAGCTGTTAACTTAAATATAACACATAATTCTAAATTTATTTTTGTTTTACTTGATAAAATTCGGTATATACAGATTTATTTAATATTTTTCGAGATTTTTAAAATAATTGATGAAAATTTTGATTCTGTTCAATTTAAACACAAGTATAAGTACACAACTATAGATACCGTAAAAAAAACTGAATAATATACCAGAATTTTTGGGTACTTTTTTGTTCTAAACAAATTGTTTTTTCAGTTTATTGCTTTCATCAAGGTAATTTTAAAGTGGTTGTAGTTGATATAATATCTTTTCTTCTTCTTTGGTAGTTATTCGTCCATTCCTGCACACAAGCCCCTCTTTTCCAAAATCAGAATTTTAGGTGAAATAGTGTCAACCGTTTTAGCTTCCTTTGAGCTTTAACCTTTTGCGGAATTTGTATACTATTTGTAAAATTTGTAGAATGTATGTATTTACATTTACATTTTTATTTCAAATTTTTGTGTTAAGTTTGATGGCGAAAAAAATCGATTATATAATCATATTTAAAAAAAAAAATGACTCACTCTGATCAAAATATTTGCATGGGAATGTGTAAAGTTTTCCAGAGATCGTCAATAACCTGAAATTTGCGAAACAGCATTTTGGAAACGAATTAACGCTTTTTGTTAAAATGATGACTGATTTTTAGATAAACGGATTTTTTACTTTTTAAAATATTTATTATAAGTTTCTCTTTAAATTTCCGGAACAGTGCCCGTGATCTGATACTATACAGTGTAAAATTATGACTGGTAATTTTTATCTAGATAACCATGAATAGTGCCGAAAGCAAAAAATAAATTTCGAAAAACATTTGTGCACAAGATTCGGAATTTCAACTATTTCATTCTAGTTATTTTAAAAGATTTTCAACGGATTCCAGTCTTTTACAACGAATTTCAGTAATTTCCAAAAAATCTTCAAGAAATTTCAGAGATTCCAAACAGTTATATGAATTTTCAAAAGAATTCCAAACAAGTGAGCACAAATTCTTTCTTAAGTTTTCAAAATTCTTAAGTTTTTTAAAGAATTTTAAGCTGTAGACCAGATTACCGTAGTAATCTACTACTCAATTTATTTTAAATTTCTTTAAATTAGTTGGATTTAAACAATAGATTTATTAAATTTTTTCTATTATTAACTACGTTTATATCTAAATTTTCAAATGTGACTTTTAACTAACAAAAAATATAAATACAAGCAACAGTGGCGGCCTGTCAGCGGAATCTTTGAGACTGCGTCTCCCCAAAAAACTCAGCTACCAAAAAAAAAATAAATGTTTTATTAAAAATTACAATTTTTAATAAAATTTTCAAATTGAAAAAAATAAGGGGTATTTTTTACATAATTATTATCTAAAGAAAAGCTTTTGAAATCAACACCTGCAGTTAAATTTAATAGTGATGCTTAATTACTAATATGATAAGATAATGACGGCTGCCAGTTGCAAGAGACGTTCTTACGAAAGACTCATACTTAAAATGCACCTATGCTAAATGCTATAAATACATAACGTATACAAGCGTAAAGGAGTGGGAAAACTGCATACAGCTAATATTTCCACCTTGAGTTTAGTCCAGTGGTGGGCAAGCTTTTCTCATTAAGGGCTAAAAAAACCTTAAAAATTTTACGGGGGGCCAGAATACCAAAAAAAAAAGATCTTGTTTTATCTCGTATCTGCTTTACACCTGTTTGTGTCGACGAGGCTGTTAAAATATATTTCCGAGAGCCACACACTGCTACTTTAGAATGGACATTAGCAGGCCGGATTAAAACTTTTTTGAGGCCGGAGATAGCCCGCGGATCGTACTTTGCCCATCTAGTCTCTTTAAAGTTTATGCAATATAATTTACATATGTATTTGCTATTACAAGTTTTACGTTTTTGTGCATGTATTGCTTTATTGTACTTTTTAAATTATTTTCATTAATGAAAATAAACGATAAATTAAAAACTAATAAACCAACACCTTTTCTTTCAGCCTTTCATTGGAAGATAAAGAAGCTAAATTTCCTAGAAAATTAGTTGGTATACTAAATTTTTGTGGCTAACGGTTACAATAAGCGAAATAAAATGTTTTGTTTTACTTGCGTAATTTTTGACGGAAAAAAAATATTGATGAATTGTCGCCAATAAAAAATTTTATAAAAAAAGCAGAAAAACATTATATTTCCAAAAATCATTTGAGAAATCAAGAAAATTTTCATGTTTTGGGCAAATTCGAATTGAACATGTTATATCAAAAGGTCGATAACTTGCTGCCTTAAAACATAATGAAAAAGTCGGTATAAATAGTCGTTTACTAGCACGTTTAATTGGTGTTGTTTGGTTTTTGAGTAAGCAAGAAATTGCTTTTCGTGGACATCGGAAAAATAACCAATTTTTAAATAAAGGAAATTATCTGGAATTACTAGAACTACTTGCACAAGAAGAGCAGTTACTTAAAAAACATTTTTTGTTATCAATAATATTTAAAGGAACATCTAAGACGATACAAAATGATTTAATAGTGTTCAACTTCAGTTTTAAACTTAAGAATTATTATGTACATTATTTAGGTATATTATGTAAAGTTAATAAGTAAATAATGTTTAAAGTACTTTTTAATGCTTTAGACTTCCAGTCTCTCCAAATTACTTACTCACGGACCGCCACTGACACGCAATTGTAATTGCTTCGAAACCTTCAACAGAAACAAGTCTTTTTTAGATTCCAAACATCAAGATAAATCAATTCCGCATTATTTACCTTAAACGAAGTACGTCATTTAACATTTAAGCTGGACTCTGTCGAAACTTATGTCAGCCTCAGAAATATTATTTAATTTAAAACTTAAAATTTAAAATAGAACAGGTATATATAAATAAAGAATATTTAGAAATATGACGCAACAAGTACTTATTATTTTATTTTTTTGCATTCGTTTACTTTCTTTATTTAATACTTTATTATGTAGATAAAAATTATATAGTTTGCTTCGTTTCTAGTATTAACCTTCGGGATTCCTATGTAATTGGAATTATTGCTATGTTAAATTTAACTTCTAGACTAGAACCATTGATTATATATTTCCGGGTGGTCATATCAATGTATGAATTATAATATTCCCATTCTAATAGAAATAGAGAAATACACCTATCTCGGCAGCACAATTAATGATCAGTGGGACCACGGATTAGAAATCAGATGCCGGATTGAAAAGGCAAGAAACGCGTTTGTAAAAATTCTCCTCCTCTCTCTCCAAACTCCTCCGCTGTTATGTCTTTTCAGTGCTCCTCTATGGAGTAGAATCCTGGACAATAACAGAGACATCCAGTAAGAAATTGGAAGCATTCGAAATGTGGCTGTACAGGTGCATGTTAAGAATTCCGTGGACTGACACATGACGAACAGTACAGTGCTGAAACGGGTGGATAAGAATAAAGAAATAATGAACATCATCAAAAGAAGAAAATTAGAGTATTTGGGTCATATCATGAGGAATGAGAAACGTTATAGATTATTACAGTTGATACTCCAGGGAAAGGTGTACGGAAAGATGGGTCTGGGAGAAGAAGGATGTCATGGTTAAAAAACTTAAGAACGTGGTTTTCGACAACTACAACAGGACTCTTCCGGGCCACAGCAAAGTGAAGAAGAAGAAGAATAGAAATGTATTAAGTTTCTATTGATACTGAATCTAGGTTTACTGAAAAAGATCTAATCTCGTTCTTTCTGTAATCATCCATAACTCAAAGTTTCTACAATGTTCAACTTAATACCTTCGACAGGTCTGCGTAGCTTTAAAGAAATTCTAGTAGATATAATAAATAGTTTTTACAATTTAATAGACGATTGCGTTATTACATTTATAAATCTAATATCTTAAAATTTGTTATTCAAATTGGATCACATATTAAAATAATAATAATCAAAATAGGGTTAGTAGGTAGTTCATTTAATCTAATGTTGGCAGAAATTTTACTTTTATTATCGTACAAATTGAATTAAAAATTACGAGAGTAGGTTACCCCACGAAAAACACCTTTATTTATTTGATTTGACACTCGCTTTTTTTAAATCGTTTTATTTATTTGTTAAAAGCTTTGGCTTTCATCCGATGCAATTAAAAACATACTAAAAAATTAATTTAAATTTTTTTGTCAAGAAAAACAAATTGTGCGTAATTCAAACTTGTGAAATGTGAGTACAAGTTTTGGGAAGCGAAATACAAATACCGCCAAAATAAATGGATAAAATAATTAATAATTATCAATAAGAAGACTTCAACTTTGTTGACACCACAGTTTGGTTGAATTTTCAAAAGTTTAGTTCCTTCAGCATTTCCCGACAAGTTCGTTTAACTTACGTCACAAATATAACACAAATAAACATATCTGCCTGGCGCATTTGATTAAGATGGCATTGTCAGTTGCGTTAGAAGAAGTGTGTTCTTGTCAGCCTGCATTGGAAAGATACTCTTTAACAATGGCATAAAGAAACACATTTTGTGATGCTACATAAGAAATGTCGTGAGAAGAAAAGCGTGCGATATTGTCTTTGAATAAGCACATTGAAAATTGCTTAAATAGTTAATGCATTAATTAGTTGACAAAAATTTAGAAAAAAAATATTTCTTTTTCAATTTTTGAAATTTATTTATTATTTATCGAATAAACAGGACGTAAACTTTATAGATTAAAAGTTTTTTTTTCAAAAAAATTTAAAGTTTTTGTTGTCACAATGTATCGAAGAAAATATTGGATTAAAAAGTGACTTCATTTCTAGAAGCCACGTAAGTAAGTTATTAGAATTCTTTAAAAAAACCGTATAAATTAGGCTCTATTTTGCATATGCCTCGAGCGCTGGTTCTTAAAATTGCCTTCTCTCATTCTTACCCCTGCATGCGTAACAAGATTTTTTAATTAATGTCAGCCTTCGGAGACATTAAAGATTTCCTTCTCGAGAAAAGTGTAAAAACTGTATTGTGTTACTGTACCTATATTCGTTGCTACGCGTTGCTAGGGGTGGGAGATTAATTAAAGAAAGGGGATGCTAAAACACTGGCTGAATGCTGGAAATAAGACGTAGATATATTGTATGGAAGAAGGATTTATAATGTGAAGGAATGAGCAGAATTTATTTTTGATGTCGCGGGGAAATTATAATTGTTTGCCAAGTTGAATAAGATTTGGAGATCTTGAGTTTCGCTGAAGAAGTTGTCTTAACGTCGTTGATGTGGTTGACATCCGCTTAACTTCACCACACAATGTCAGAACAAAAAATTAATTTAATAATACCAGCAATTATAACTTAAACTTGCTAATATTTCAAATATTTTATTTTGTAATAAGATTTTATTTGTTATTGTAATAGAAAATGCAAATAATTTTCGAACGGAGCCTAAAAGCAGTTACTTTACAACTTTTACAAATCAAAAATATAATCTAAAATTTTTTAACAAAATGTCCATACAAAATCGATGCGGTTAATCGTACATCGGCGTCGTATAATTAATTCAACACAGGGGAATTCCCTGCAATGACCACATAGGGAGCTGTTACTAGTACGGTGCAGATTTTCTGCTTTGAAATGAAGACATATTAAGAATTAAATTATATCGGATAAATAAAATTGTCACGTCATCCACTAGTTACATATAAGATTATACAGGGTGTTTACAATTAAATCTAAATATATATCGCTAATAATTTTGTCATTCAAGAAGAGGAACATAATAAATGAGCAACGTTAAGTTGTTCTAAGCTTAAGTGTCGTTTACGTTCACCTACGATAACATTAACTTAACATGTGCAAATTAGAACTTGACCGTTTGCCGTAATAAAAACTAAAATACCTATTTGTTAAGCAAGAAAGAGAGAATTACATTAGAATAAGTACAAGTTATAATCAAACACATTCAGTTCAAAAAAGTTTTACTGCTTATTTCAGTAAATGTTCAGTTTTATATTACTTTAACTGAATGTAAACCATATTTTGAAAACCACTTAGTCTTTGTCCTTATACACCGGCATCTTACCGTTCACCCAAATTGACATTTGGCTCATCCTGAACCTTTATGTTAACCGTGCGGATTTGACTATTGTTTCGTATAATAACAGTTTGTTGTTGAATTAATTTTGACTTCCTTAAAATTTAAAATAATGGTTTACTTTAACGATCTGTATTTGTAGTAGTTTGTTGCAACCTTTGCGTAAAATAATTAAGAATAAATAACCGTATCATCTGCGTAGAAAGCTGTGTTCTCAACAGCTTTGGTTCGAGCACTAATCGTTTAGGAACTCCAGAACTATTATAAGAGTTTAACAACTTTTTAAGATTTTCTATTTATTTAGTCAGTATTTCAAAATATTTTTTACCAGTTTTTTAATTAAATGATCGGTATTTTAAACAAGAGTGCATAAATTGGGCGCTAATCTTTTCATCTTTTTTAATCTTACCCTTAAATTGGGCACCGACGAGGGATTATGATAACATTGAAATTCAGCGCCAAAGACGGGATTGCGTTAGAAGGAATTTATTCTGGTAACAATGGTAATTAATTACCCAGGAGCTCTCAGTCAATCCTTATAACGATTAGATGACTGGATTTTAGGATGAAACCCGAGATTTACCGTGGTTGTATAATATGTCAAAACCGATCCTCTGCTTCGGTCCCTTCCGCTCTGGATTCTCCGCTTCGGGGTGGTTTGACAAACGCTGTACTAACTAAAAATATCCCACTGGACCAATCCTCTCGGCAAAGTGTGTTACTAGAAAGGAGGTAGATCTCTCTTGATGTATACTCAACACTGTGATATTGGCGACTTTATAATTAAATTATACTCTATAATACTTAAACGATTATTAACTTAATCCTAAATAGATTACATAATCTTAAATGATTAACTTTGAGTATATTGGTATGGTATTTTCGTAGAAAATTTTCACACACTTATATTTGCTCAGGTAACCCTGGTTTGCGGGAGCAGTTGGTAATTTTCAAGGGTCGAGAGTTCTTACGTTTAAAAAAAATAATTAAATAAAAAATTTCTTCTTGTTTTAAAAATTAAATAGTAATCCAAAAATAATGTTTCCAAAAATAAATGTAATTTCAATTCAAAAGTAGTATTCTTTAAAGCAAGGGATCTTGGTTTTGATTCCAACCTTATCCAAATCGCCCGCTTATCAATAGCACCATTCATTCCCACGAATGCAAATTTTAAACTTTCCAATTTTAAATAATTCAGATTCAATTTTTTAATTTCAATGCTCTTTTTCTAATTTATCAACCAAATCCAATCTACCGCTCAGTAGCCACTCAATATAAAAATTATCCAAAAATCCAAATATCAAAATAACGCAATAATGCATTCGCATCAAATCACTTTATTCAAATCAAATCAAAAATATTACTCACAATTTCAAAATGACAAAATTTCGTATCAAAAATCAAACTCAGCGGGCATACAAAATTTCGCACCCGCTGTCGGCCATAGTTGGCCAAAAAAGCTCTTATCTCTCTCTTTTCTCCCCACTCTGTACTTTTCCAATTTAAACGTTTAAAAATTAAATTAACAAAAATTTACAATTTAGCACAGGGTGGGTCAAAATATTTTGTTTCGCGACAATATACAGGTATTACTAGTGCCCAATTTAGGACCGCTCACTGCAAGTTTATTATTTATACCGACCCAAATATTATTATTTACTCACCATTTATTTTAAAAAATACTGACTATTTAATGATAAAAATACTAATCAAAAAATTAATTGTTGTTTGCAATACCACTTTTAACTTGAAATGATTCTTTATAAAATATAAAAGATTGGGTGTCTTTAGCAAATATGACAATCCACTTTCCAAGAAAGTATTTGACTAGAAAATTCTTTTGTGCACTCATTATTGATGAGCAATATGTAATATTCTTAGTAATACAAAGTAGCAGTAAGACAAAGTCAATTTCTGAAAATTTAAAATATATTTTCTCTATATAAATTACTTCAAAGAAGAAAATCATCTATAATATTGCGAGAAATAAATGAAAGCTTGAACTTCTAGGCACCATGCATAAATTGTAATTTTAGTTTTTGCTTTTTGATCTGTTTTTATTAGAAATGATTGTCATGGGACTATTTTGAAGTAATCATCTTTTTTTGGGACTGTTTTCCGATAATAGATTTTTCTATTTATTATTTCTTTTGGTATTCGAGTTTCTTGGTGGCTCATATTACTCCTTGCTTTCTTTCGTTGATTGTAGTATAATCTGTTTGATTTACGTTAATTTCATTTTATTAAATGACCTGTTTTTCTTAATGTATTTTAATATTTCTCGTTGTTACGATTAAAAATGAACTAAAATTAAAAGTTAACTAATTAAAAAAAAAGCAGAAAGCGGTAATCAGCGGAGAGCAAAAACTTTTAATCGCTGGTTTATACATATTTTATTACTTTTACTTACCTGATTGATTTTTTAAATCCGTCATTGTAATTATTAACACCTGTATAAATAAATATAAAATAAAAATAAACTATCAAATAATAATGCATTTTCAAAATTAACAATAAATTAATATAAAAAATTAATTATTTACTAATGTACTCTAATTTCAATTTAAATTGTTTTTGCATCTGTTATCTCTCATCGTATAAGTCAATATATTTTATGAAAGTGCAAATGTAAAATTTTTACTAGCCGCGTTTTACTTGTAGAGTAAAAATAATATTGAAAAAATGCTAATCAGTTTCCTTCAAAGTGAGGTACTATTACGGCTCTGTACAGGGAGGAAGATCTAAAGATAAAGAAAATGTTTTTACGTAATTATTAATGGGCGCTTCTTTTCCATCTTTAAAATAAAAATATTCTATTTGATAGAGAATATTCGAACAGTAGTTAACGATAAATTTTGAACTAAAAATTAACATAGTTAGTAGAATTTACTACGCGTAAAATTTAGCTATCAAAACTAACTCAAAATATGAAACTTAGCTTGTTTCCCATAATTATTCTAGCAATTTTCTATATCATAAAAAAAAGTTTTAACTCATTCACAAAATCTTAGGATTGGTTAATTGTGAACCAATAAATAAACTTCGATGCCTAAATATATTACTCAATCATTTATTCAAATATTAGAATTGGTTTATTAAATGTATTTTAATTTTTTGCATTACAATTAATTTTATAAACTTTATGTTTCAGAGTAAGTAAGTATTATCAATTTTCTTATCAATAAAAAAAAAAGTTATTTAAAAATATTTAATATCAGGAAATTTTAAGACAATCTTAAAACTACTATTGTGAATATTGTATATTGTAGTGGTATTCTCGGTGACAAACGAGAACCCTTCACTAATCAAAAATTTACCTCGGCTAACGTTAATAGTCGCAGAGCAAGATCTATTCCCAGTAATAGGCTCCTGTGGCAAGCCTCTGTTGCTGTTGAAAGAAAATAAAAACTCTGTCTAGTAGGCAAATTGAATCAAATTTAGTGTTGAAAGATAGAGTTTTATTAGGTGACAGTTTCACCTTTAGCAGATTGAAATTTGGGTGTTTTGTGTTGATTCGTAAAATTGAATGCACATTTATTGTTAATCCTGATGGTACTAGCATGAAATTTTATTAACCTTATAAGTGTAATTAGGTCAGAAATTTGTACAAAGTAAATAAAAAATTAATGTTTATAAAAATTAATAAAAATGCACTTTAAAATTTAATAATTGTTTAATCTATCTGTGGATACGCCACTGACTCAGCAGGATGTTGCATTTGCTCACCGTAATCTGCAGTTGAAGTTCTTAGGTTCTGTGGAAACCATCTGCTTCCCGTTGCCGCTACTGTTGAAATCTTATTTGACTTCCAAATAATTTCTAGTGACGCTCGCTGTAATCTTCACAAATTTTCACGTGTTTTGTGATAATCTACACGTAATATCAATCGTACTTAAGGTAAGTTCTATAACTTTTTAAAATCCTCTCTTGAAGCGGCCGCGTCCTTTTGTAATGTAAAATGTGGCTTTCATTAAGTAATGAATAATGACTTTCAGGAAAAAGTCTCTGCTGCAAAGATGTTTCTTTTCGAAACTTGACAAATGGTGTCCACCTCAAACACTATTTTCACCCTCAACAAAGTGAAATTCACACAAGAAAAACTAATTTTCGGTGACTAGCAAATCTATTTACAAGTCAACCGGCTTCAACACTCGCTCGCCGACCACTTTAAATTCTTCCCAATTCCTGCTTTCAACTTGACAAAACCAAAATCTTGAAGTAAGTCAAATTTTTTTTACACCCATAAACATTTCTTATTAACACTGTTGTTTTAAATCACTGTATTTTGTACAAATTTTTGTGTTGATAGTGGTTGTGATTACATAAAATAATTCTGCTTACACCACTTTTCAAGAAAGGTTGCTTCATGCAAGCGAAGTGGTTACTGAACAACAAACCGAGAATGACACAAAAATACACGACAATATGAAAAAGAGTAGGTGGTTATTAGCTTAATAAGTTAGCCGAACAACTGCTGATGCTAAGGTATCCGGTTCGAATTCGGGAAGAATCAAACTTTTCTGAAGACAGTCTCCGTTTATCTGAGAGTATGTAAAGTCATCAGTTTAACTATTAAAAGAGGGTTCCAGGCATTCCACAATCCAAGCAGCCTAGGAGTCTAAATACTGAAACCTTTCTGTTAGATAAAGAGCCAATTGCCATACAGTGACTAGAAAAAGCTGGTTTAGGACGTTTTGGCGCGACCGTTTTGGCGCGACCGTTTTGGCGTAACCGGTTTGGTGCAAAGACGGTTTGGTGCAAGCAAAGTGCAAGCAAAGCAAGTAAGTACATTTTTGTACTTACTTTAATTGAAAACTTGAAAATCGTTGATTTTAGAGCAGAAAAGATTTAAATCTAGTTTATAGATTATTTCATGCTATTTAAAAAAGCACCAAATTATTTTTACTGAAAAATCAATATATTCAGAACTATGGACACGTAAAAGTGGAAATTTAAAAAAATGCTTTAAAGAAGCCTAAAGGCCTCGCCACATAGCTTGTGCTATGCTATGCCAATGTGAAACACAGAAGTAGGAGCATACGGTTTTAATTGTAACGGTTACATTGCTATGCGGGTTGCCATGCTATGTTTTGCATAACCAAGAAATTGTTTGACTTTGATGCCGCATGGCATAGCATGGCATAGCATAGCATAGAAGTTGAACTCGATCCTACTTCTGTGTATATTTTGTATAGATGTTCTGTGGTAGTGTACTTATAATCAATTGGTTTTGAGATTATTTTTAATATTTTGAGTCCTAAAATGTCGAGAAATTTATTAGATACGAACAATATTAATAATTTTAATACTTTTTCGTCCCACCAACGACGAACTTTTTTAGGCAATAACCGATTTCTTTTTTTTAAGTAGGAGTACAGTCAGTAAAATTAAACCTACAGCAACGTCACTAGATTCCACATCCATTTTAAAAATAAACAACCCAACAAAAATAATCAAAATATATGGTCAGTTTTCGAAACGAAATTACAAAAACCTGAAAATATTTTTGGTTATGTTCAACGTCGAAGTCAGAGGCGGAGCTTAATGGCATGGCACAGCACAACCTATGTGAACACTTCTATGTTGGATCATGCTATGCTAACATTTTACATTGGCATAGCATAACACAAGCTATGTGGCGAGGCCTTAACTCTCAAAGCTTTGAAATTAGAATTTCAAAAGAATTTTAAAATTTGGAAAACTTCAGGTAGCTAATCTCAAAGGGATAAGCGTTACTTAAGTTAGGTAATATCGGATACAGGGTACTTGCATTGTTGCATTCTATCGACAAATTTGATAATCTATTTAACAATTATGTCATATTGTATTATTTCATTGAATCATTGAAAATCATCTGTTACAATCTTTTACGTTTCTACAATAAATTATTAATATAATTATAATATAATTGCTAATAAATATATAATAAGCCAGTATAGTATCAACGTAACTGTTCCTAATGTGTACCTTACCAAATTTCAAGTTAGATTTTTAAAAATTAAATGTTTGTAATTATTTGCGCCAAAACGGTCTCGCGCCAAAACGGCTGCACCAAAACGGCAGCGCCAAAACGCACCATCCCGAGAAAAAGCTGCATTAATTGAGGAGAAAATCAGCTGAATTTAGAACCGTTTTTAGAATCAGTGTCGAATGAAACTATCGCAAGAAAAAGGTATTAAATTCACAACAGTCTTAACGAATAACATGCTTCAATCTGATTCGCGGTTTTAGTCGTGAAATTGCTCTGATCAGATTCATACTGGAAAATAATGTCTATTCCTTTATATTTTTTCTTCTATTAGACATATAACACTAAATTTATAAAAATTTATAAATTGTATAAATATTAAAAGTATCGTGGGTATTAAAAGTATTTAATAATAGTATCAAAAGTCGGCAACGTCAGTTGCAATCAAAATGTCTTTATCGCCCAATTTAAGAGTAGCTAAAGTGTACTCTCGCAGGTCTTGTGCTTTACCACCGTCTTTCGATACTAAGTATTCTTTAAGTTTACGGTTTCGGTAACAATATGAACAATTTGTTTAACTCTATATATGGTTTTTTAATGCTATACCAATGTAGACAACAGTTGGCCGACGTAAATAAGTGCAAGCAAGCTTTACAACTGCCGTTGGCATAATAGCTGTAAACATAACCGTTTGACGATATTTTTGACTGCTATTATAATTTGCCAAAATTATTTCAGAATTTTCTGATTTCTTGGTATAGGCTTTTAAATTTGTATTAGCCATATATTCAAGAATTTCTTACAGACTAGGATCAAAACCTAAATCTGTCATTCTATCAGCTTCATCTAAAACTATATACTATAGTGGTTTTCTCCTAAAAAATCTAGGAAAAAGCCTTTACAATCTTTTATTTAAGTTCGCTTCGGCCAGCTTTTCAATCGTCGGACAGCATTTAAGAGCTCTACTCAAGAGTCGGTTCCTATGGCAGTCCTCAACTACCGCTAAGAGTAAATTTTTCTTCTCAAAATTAATATTATTAAGCATCCGAAAATTATTTGCAAAACTAAAATTGTACTTTGCAAATCTAAAATTAAAAATTATACTTTTCAAAGGTTTGAACTTGCGATTGTCTTTATCCAAATCGTCTGCTTTATCAATCACGCCACACCGTGCCCTTACAAATATAATTTTACCATCCAAACCAAATTAAACTAAACTTTCAAAAATTCAAAATCAAACTCGTATTTAAGATAATATTTGCTCATCAAAAATTATCTTTAATCAAAAAAATAAAATCCTATCCTAAAATATTCTATCTCAGAGGTCACATCCGACCAAAATATTTCCAATTATCCACAAAGTCAATATCATTCAAAAACTATCATTCGCAAAATAATATTTGCATAAAATTCTCACTAAATATTAAAAATATCTCAAAGGCCAAAAACACGCACAACTGGCTCGTGCGGATTCTCTTGGTAAAAGGCCTCGCATTTCCTGTGATCGACCCCCACCTAACAAATTTTTCAATCTTACTACTTAACTACTATAATAAATTTTCACCAAAATGTATAGGGTGAGTCCGAATCACTTTTGAAACACGACAATACGTACACTGATTCAATACTAAATATTGATTTTCTAAAACGTCAATAAGATGGCCTGGGGATAGCAATTACAATTTCACATCCTATACGTAAACTAAAACCTTGTTCTTCACGACTTAATCCTCCTACCACTAAAACGCTACGAATACCTAATGGTTTACCAAACTTTATAGTTCCTACTTTAATTTAGAAGTATTTAGAAGTTAGCACCAACTCACGAGTGCTAAAATTATAGCATGAGGTTCTAAACATTCATCATCTGCACGTTCTACTTTCTAACGATTAAATCCAAAAGAGAAGAGGAAGAAGAAAAACCAAAGTTTTACCAGATCCAGTTTCAGCCACACTAATAATATCCCTATTTTGTATACTAATAGGAATTGTTGCCTTTGAATAAAAGTGGGTTGCTTGTACTCAATTTTTTTTATTAAATTAACCTACTACGAATAGGTTCAGGAATTTTACTTTCTTTGATGGTGATATTATAATCTTTTCTGAAAATTCTTCAGTATCTCTTGGTCATTTCATCTAATGGTTTTTCAGACTAACGTCTAAGATCACACGACAGTTTTTCTTTTTTTTTTGAAGAACTTACTTTAACCTTACCTTTTCTTGATCTTTTTTTGCAGCTGTACGTCTTTTGTCTAACAAGTTACCATAAAATTTACTCTGATCTTCTTCTTGTTTATTGATGTCTATGCCAGCTAAATTATCCATGCCGAAAAATTAAACTTGGTGTCTCTTCAGATATAAATTATTATAGTCGGTAAAGATATCTTGTTTAGCATCTCAATCAAATACAAATACTTTTTTAATTTAATTTCCTAACAGTCTCCTTATTTGATAATCCCGAATACCTTTCTTTTATAGCATTTAAATCCATTTCTTTCTTCTTGTCATGTTCTTCTTCTTTAGTAGTTGATCTGTAGCTGTTATTTTTATATCTATAATCATCACAGTGCAAATCTTTCTGTCGACTTATTTTACACTATGCTGACTAATTTTAGGTTCCTCTTCTCGCTGTTTTTCTAATCTCTCCACTTTCTCGTGTCTACTATTCGACTCTTTGTCGAAGACTCTTTTCGGGAATATCTCGGAAAATTCTAAAACGTTTGTTTTCTTTTGCCTCACGTTCGAGTGAATAAGATCTGTGTTTTTTATAACTTTGGTCTTTGTTGTGAGATCTGGTGCGGTTTACTTTTTTTATTACAATCGCTTCTTTCTCTACTATGCGAACGACGTTTTCTAATACTTGCTATGTTTTAAATACGCTAATAAAATTTTATTTAAGTACTTACAAAAATTACTCCCTTGATATTATGATGATATTAAATAAAAAAGTATGAACCTAAATTTTAGATTATAGTTAGTTCTCCACTAATATTTTGAAAACCTTTTGAATTGAGAACTATGATTTTAATTTATTAATATTTCTTAAATATATTTTTTGTTTTTGAGAAAACTGTTGGAATATTTCAAATTAAGGCAATTGTGACACGAAAACAGAAATACTTTTATTTCGTTAACTTTCATTTTAGTATTACATAGGAACTTAAAAAAGGAAAACTATTTTTATTATTATCTATGCTTGATGCGTGATTTATAAGACTTACCACTACATGTGATACCTAATCATTAATAATAATGCCATCAAAACACCATATTGTTCTGATGGATTTTGATAATGTTAAACTAAGTTCTTGTGTAAATTTAACAAGTAATTACTCAAATTTGCATATATTACCAATAGACAAGAGTGGACTTTAAGCAAAATTTTAATACAAAAAATGTTTGAGGTACTGACGGGTGGCTGCAGCTCTGTTACAAAATTTAATAAAAAACAGGCCAATAATGAAAGGTTATTAATGCTTAAAAGGAGGATATTAAATTCGTAAACATAATTATTAGAAAATAAATTCAATTTAAAAGCACCGCGGTTAATTTTCGTAAAAACATATTATAAAATATTGAGTAAATTTTTCGAAACTTTTCTTGTGTGGGTAAATATAATGTTTCATTAATTTAAGAAGTTACACTTGAATAGATATTAATTTTTGTTATAAGTATTAAAATAGGATTAGTTTTAATGTATTGCAAAAGCTTCCAAAAACCATTCCAATAAGAGTATTTTTAGTATTTAAATTATTCTAATTTGATTGGCTTTTGAAAGCTGTGATAATACATTAGAATAATTTTCTGGATAGCGACGGATCTACCCTGAAAGTAATAAAACTAAAACTTTAGGTCCGCGCAAAATAATAAATATACAAAATAAATAAAATTCATACAAAATAACTAAATGTGTCTAATTTTTAATTACGATTATAAAATAAAGAATGAGGAAATTTTAATTTTCGTCTAAGATTCTAATAAAATTTTGCTTCGCAGTTTTTTTATCTGGTGGTGGGGGGGGGGGGTTAAAAGAATGCACCGTTTACTTTGTGTTCTGTAAGAATCCAGATCCCCTTAGTCTCAAATTCTCAATTATTTCAACTAATTGATACCAATTAATTGCCGATACTAAAAATTGCAAAGAAAGCTTAGGATTGAAGAATAGTAAATTATGATAAAAATTGGGAATAAAGATAAAAATAAGATTAGAAATTTAAATATAGCTAAAATGTTTGATACCAATTTTACCTAAAATTTCCACTTGACAAGAGCCAGCATGTTTACATTTCTCCTCAAAAGGTTTTACAAATGGCTTTGCGATAGTTACTATACTGGAATAAAAGTTCATTGAGGCTTTATCTGTCATATTATTATTATTATTATTATATTAGTAAATTCCTATTAATTGGCTTTGGTACTACCATGGTTAATGGTAGTTTCAATGATCAATAATCATTAAGTAAAGCTAATGCTAAGTAGAAGACGTAAATCTTAATAAATAAAAATGTAGTTGCTTCTAGAGAAGTCAGATGAACGATAAGAAAGTTACATTGTCGATAAGAAATAAATGTACATACCTGATCTTAACATTGAGAAATTACCGACAAACCAAGTCACCAGTAGGAAATTTGATCTTCTCTCTCTTCTTCCTTTCAAGGTGTAGGCAGTGTTTGCCTGTTCCGACTCTCCTTTAGGTTATACGATAGAATCTTTTTTTCCATCCCAGAAAATTGTTTTATCGCAAATATACAGAATTTTATTGGAAATCAAATAAACATGTACAAAGTTAATCCAGCACTTCTCATAAAAATAATTTTTGGAAGTTGTTTCAAGGTACTATAGGTTTGTTCTATAATTTCCTAAACTATTTTTGCAAATTGATAAAATAATGCGAAGATCGCAAAGTTAGATTTAGCCTCAAACTTTTAAAAAATTTAATTTTTGTTATTATTCCTTTCCAGGTTCAAAATTTGTTCCATATTACTTTAGAAAATCATTTTAATATATCAAAAGTTGAAGTGGTTGGAGGAGCAATATTTAAGCTTAGCACCGATAATTAACAAAATTAAATTTGTTCTAATTGTTTCAAAAATTTTTTACAGGAATTGAAAAAATAATGCAAATAATTGCGAAACCACGTTTTCTCGTTAGCAATAATTTTGTAATTTCAAAGAATATTAAAAACAATCCTACTTACTAACTATTGCTTAGTAAAAACCATAAGTAAAAACCTCTTTAATACCCCTTCAGTACGCTTATAGACCTTGGTAGGGTGTATCTTATAGGTGAATCTTATACATGATAAGGTGAATTTTATAGGGTAAACTGTAAATAAATTGCTTTAAAAATCTAAAAATTAGGAGATGAACTTAATTTTACTAAAAATGTATTGAAAAAATTGTTACAAAACTTAAATGTCTAAAGGGAGATTTAGGGTGGTACTAAAAATAAACCGCCTTAAAATTCTGAAACTTTGGAGATGTGCTTTGCACATTTGCGTTAACATAATTATAATATATAATAAATTGAAAATCAATATTGTATTAAAAATTTCAAAATTTAAGGATACGCTTAATTTGATTTTTTTAATACAGGTTAATTAAAATTAAAAACATTCCCAAATTGTATTTTTAGAGCAATTTATTTACAGTTCACCTCCTAAAACACGGCCCCATATTTTAATATAATTATTTTAACTAGTTTTCTAATATGTTATCTAAACTTAAATGCATGCCAAAGTTTTTAGGGTTTTAGTCTAATTTTTTTTTGGTTTGCCCCCTACAACTAACTCTCTTTAAAGTTTTATTTTTTCAAGATAAGTATGTTAACTAAGGGCATCCCTAAATTATTAAATTTTCAAAACAATGTATTTTTAATTCACCTTCTGAAATCCACCCCCTCCAAGATTTAATTTTTTAACTGTTTTTCAATGATGTATTAACTCAAATTATAAGCTCATTCCTAAATCTTTAAATTTTTAATGCAATTAATTTTTAATTTACTTCTTAAAATCCACTTCTTTTTGAGATTCAATTTTTTCACCAATTGTTTTAATGGATGTTTACTTAAATTGATCGTATCCCAAATTTTTAATATTTTAATAAACTGTTTATATTTCACCTTCAAAACTCATATCATGCAGAAATATAAGTTTTTTAATTATTTGACCAACAATTACCTATAATAATATTGTACTTTCTTCAAGTTACATTTTAAACGTTTTTGGGCTACTGTCAGACAACCCTCATCTCGAATTTCAAAATTTCAACTACACTATAGGAAAAAGGACAATTTTCTGTGTATAATGCAACAAAAATTTCTGCGGTCCATGCATTCGTTTTCGAAAAAAAGGCATTTTAAAGTTATTAAAAGCAAGGTAGTGGTAACCCGATACACCCCGTTGCAACGAGTCGAGCCACGGTAAACTTGCACGTTCCGTTCCTGCTCTTCATTTTGTTGACGGTACGAGTGCTTTGATATACTCTTAATGTTTGATTTCAGTCGCGGTCGACACCCGGACAAGTTCTATGGCTTCGAGTTCCACTCTTGGCGAGTTCTGTCATTTTTCAGGGATATTTTTAATTTTTTTTGTCTTACACAAAATCGGTTAATCGTGCAGCCGTGTTAAAAGGTGTATCTAAAATACATGTAAATTTAAATTTTTCAAATTCGATTTTTTCGAGAACTAATGCACGGACCGCAAAAATTTTTGTTCTAATATGCTTAGAAAAGTGTCCTCTTTCCTAGAGTGCAGTTGAAATTTTGAAATTCGTGATGAGGGTTGTCTGACAGTAACCCGTTTTTGACTTTCTATCACCCTTTGCGAGTTCTGAATCACTGGCAGTTAACCAGTTAACTATAGCTAACCGAAAAGGCAAAAAAAAATGTGTACTGTGCAATGGTCAGTTATAGGAATTCTTTCTATGAGAATACATGCAAGTCCGGAAAATGTATGTGGCACTGTTAAAAACTAGGGGTGAAAGAATCCAAATGTGTAAATTAGATGAGCCGACTGTTGAATATGTTAAAAATTTGCTGAACTAAGGTATAACTGAACTCCTGTCCCAGTATAAAAGTAATTTATTCGAAATTTCTATAGTGACTCTAGGACTTCCAAAATAGTAGCACTATGTAGTTGTATTTTTTTAACGGCAATATTGCTAACTTGAAAAAACGATTTTTTGCATTACTTTTTCAGTTTGTGAAAATTTTTTTTAGAATAATATAGCGGACACCTAAAACAATTTGAAACGACATCAAAAATTAAAATTTTTTAAAAGTGCTGGTCTAGCTTTAAATTCTGCTTTTCCTTCCACAACTTCAATTTTAGATACATGGAAATTAATTTTAGAAGCAATTTAAAACAAACCTAGAATAACCTGGAAAAATAATAAAAATTACTTTTTCTGAAAGTGCGGACTATGTTGCTATACTTTTTTTTAGCTATCATAGTGAAAAAATAAGATAGTATTCGCAATTCGAAAAAGAGAGTGATAGGATTAAAACATTTAAAATAATTATCTCGATAAGAATTGATGCTACTGTTTGTTTTAAAGAGAAAAACTTTTATAAAGTCAAAAGGAAACTGTAAGTGGCCTTGTCGCGGTCCCATAGCGGGATGTAAGAAGCAATCAATAAAATATGCCATTATAGGTAAAAATTTTGATTATTTAATTTATTTTGTTGTAAAGTGAGATAATTTAAAAAAAGTTATTCAAAATTGAAATTTGCACAGTTACATAAAATTGATGTCAATATGATCGAAGCAAAAAAGGGGATAAATACAATAGATTGCGTTAGGAAAGTTATCGTATATTTTTGATCTGTTACTGTGCTCTGATTCATGAACAGGTCTTCGACCTATCGAAAATGTTCAGGATATCTTGTGAAGATTTAAATTAGCAATCTACATTAAAAAAGCATTAAGTATGAGGCATGACTATGTATTGTCAATACACAACACTGTCAATTTTCGAACTAACTCATTTTATATTAGTCACACGTATCATGCGTGAGAACAATTTTTTACATAACCAAATTTTTCTTTATACGCTATCGAACAATTTTTATGGAACATATTCTCATAATAGCATTCAATGTTTACTGCTACGTCAGAAAATAGAATAAAAAATCTAGAATGCAGAGAAAATAAAAATTGCCCATCATATATTCAGTGCTCAACTTGAAGTTCTCAGCATGAAACAATAATAATTTCCAGCATTAATTTCTGAAAATTCTCGTTATACTTCTATCTTGTAACAAGTGTGTCCTCCCTCTCAACCAGGGAGTAATTTGTTGGAGTTGCTCCGATAAAACGCACGCAGAATGACGATAGATTTAAAAGTAAAGACAGAGACAGATTATAAAATAACAATGACATTTAAATAAGAAAAGGAGTATGCTAAAGAAAGCTTTAAGATATTCCATCTCAATTAAAATCTAATATCAGCAAACGTAATAAAACACATCGCCCAAATGCGGAAAAAAAGTAGCCCATTTTGCGATCGGAATTAAGTATTTACGTAATTAAAATTTTACAAAATGAAATGTTAAGTCGGCCCGGAATTTACTTAAAATAAAATATTTGGTCCACAAGAAAACTACGTTTTAATTCTGATTTCCATTGGGGTTTATCTGAATTAAACGCAAAATGAGAAAGGATTTCAGATTTCCAAATTTCTAATACTTCGCGTTTTACTGCATAAATCCAATCCAAGAAGTAAAATATTATATGTAATTATTTTCAGTTCTGACTTGAATTTAATATAATTTCTCAAAGTACACCAAAAGCACTAAAAGATTAAAATTGTAATCAAACGCAATTATTTTTCTTTAATTACGGTATACCTTCACGTTAAGAAAATAAGTCGACAAAAGTAAAAAATGTGTCAACAACGGCGAAACATTAATTAATATTCTAATTGGGTAATGCAAGCGTATATGCAAAACTAAAATGGAGGAGCTATAAAATTACTTCAAATTTTATTTCGAAACAAAAATGTGTATCAAATTCTTCAAGTGTTTCCAAGGAACGAACGGGTAAAAAGTACAATAAATACGCGCGCATACTTTAATCTGGACCACTCAGCATTGCAAAATGCTAAAATAAAATAGATTGCAGACTCTATGCTTTGCTTTTGCTGGGGATTAATTAGTTTAATTCTTAGCCAGGCTCGCTTAGATATAAAGAAGTTGATGTAATCCAGAAGGAACTACAAAACAGGTAAATCTATTATCATTAACTTCTTACAAATGGAAGGGGCGACTTTTACGTTTATTGTCAAAATTCAATTTATTTTGGAAACGAATTTTGCTCGTTCAAAATACGGCCAGAGCTGTATTTTGAAAATTAAACTTCGCAGGTACATTAACTTCACGTTTTGGTCGAGTCGTTGAATAGAATTACCTTTTAACATTATCTTGTAACGTAAAAGAATTTTCTTCCAACATCGTTCACCCTTTCTCATTTTACTACATCCTCTCTAAATCAACTCTTCCATCGAATTAAAGACTTTCTTATAAATATTATCTTTTTTAGGTCAACATATTTGAAATGTCGTCAATTCGAGTCGATATTAATTAAATTATTCGATTTTACAGTAAAATTTTTCGTAACTGTAATTTATTTTTTTTGTATAAAAACAATAACGCGTAAAGAATCTGAAGTAGTTGGATTGGATATTTCTCACACACACAGAATTCCTTCTAATCGATGCGTTACAGCATACGTTATAGTCGATGAAAAAATTTGAAACAGTCAATTTCGATAGACGCATAAAAAAAACGAACAAAGAACGACTAACTGATGGCATCAAGCGATTGAAGATACAGTAATCGGATAATGTGTGAGACACGATCAAGCGTGCGACTTAAGACACATCCATGAGGTGTTGTTAAGTGCAAGTTCACAGACCACTTAGATTAAATCAGACGCCAACTGCCAACATAAAAGGACGTTTTGATTATGAACAACAATTATTGTTAAATACAACAATAACAACTATAAATATTTAACTTAACTTCTTGGAGGTTCTTCTTTTTGTTAAGAAATGTTAAATGAAAAAATTTGGATCAAGGCTTCGTATAAAAGTTTAATCATGTGTGCCTTGAGGTATAATTTTAGCTTACCAGTTTATGAAACCGTTTTGTATTGTATACATATCTTGTAGTAATTCCTACAAGCAATACAGACCAGTTAAGAGTACTTTTTCATTGTAAGTTTCAAATAGGGTTTACGAAGACAAAATCATAAACGCCAAAAATATTTTTTGCACCATCCAATATCTGATAAGCCTCTGAGCTGATCAGTACAATCTCATCATTCCCTACGGTCATTCCTTGCAAAAATTTTCTTACATTTCAGCAAAATATATTTCAGAGGCTTTTTGGAACAGAATCATGAATTGCTGTTAATATTTTTTACTGACATATTTTCTGAAGCTGTCACAGTTGAAATCGAGAGGCCGTCAGCTTTGGAATTAGTTGTACAATAGTTGAAATTTAATCGGAATTGAAATAGAATTATTGGAAATTAAATTAAAATAAAAAAAGTGGAATAGCAATACTATACGGTTTCTCAATAAAAAGTTTGGGGAAAATGGTTTGAACGCTGAGGTTAGTTTGGCCCGTCGAAATTACTGTCATAAATAAAGTACTGAAATTGACATAGAATTAAGGAAATTACTGTGAATTACTTGAATTATTTTGGAATTAGCTTACAGGGTAATTTGTTGTACTAGTTGTTATCAAGCCGGCGAAGACTGCTCGTCACCTTTTGGTTTCAATTTCATTGGTTTTATATTTTGAGTATTTTAAGTTTTGGCGGTGTTACAACATCATTACTGTACCCAAATATGTGCCACAGTCTACTCCCTTTGATCATTCAAAATTTATTATTGGGCTAACAGGAAAATAAACTTGAGAACATTTTTATGGAGTTTTCAAGAAGTTTTTGATATTTATTGGAATTTTTCTGGAATTTTACACAATTTAGCTTTTGGAGAAACCTCTATAAGCAGTCTGAGGTTCAAAAAATATTTTGGATAGGTTTAAAATATAAAAACTTACCTTTTTTCCACACATCAAAATAATCTGCGTTCACCATTTCATTATCAAACTAAAAAATTTACTTTTATGTAAAAGCAATTGTTTCAATTTACTGCTTGCGATGGAAAACATAAAATTACTTTTATTTTAAACTATTGGTTAAATGTAACCTTGTGTATAACTCAAAACTCAACTTACTAGCTAAAAGCTCTATAACTTTTAGTGCTGCTCGATTGCGATCACATTTTGAGTATATTCTACAAATAACTAGGATAAAGTAAATTTAAAACTAACAAAAGCATGTAAGTTATACTGTTGTTGTCAAGTTGTAATAGACATAACCACAAGTTGAAACTTTACATCTTCAAGCAATTTAAAGTGATATAGACAGGAGAATTTTGGGGATCCTTGGAATACCTTTAGTCCAATAGATTTTTATTTATAATATATAATTGATGCAATAGAATTATACAACCAAGCTCAAACTTTTAGATTATTTATTAGTTGCTATTTTTATTTTTTTAAATTTTTATTTATTATTTTTTATTTGCTTATTCAGTTGATTATTCGTTATTCTCAGTTGCGTGATGGACAGTCGAAAAATACGACTATAAGATTTGATTTAAAAGATCCCTTCATTATAAAATAAATAAGTCCCAGCGACCTCACCATTATTTTCATTAATATTGTAGAAATTTGTTTAAAATCATATTATAATTCCAATTATATCAAGTTGGGGGTATGCCATATCCTCCAGACCTCCCGGTCTGCAATTGTTTAAAATGCGTGACTTCTCTGAATTTTTGATTTCTAGTTGATTTTTGATGTTGAAGTTAATTTTTAAATTTGAAATTAATTATTGAATTTGATTAAATTGTATTATATTGTTGTAGAATAGTATGTAGAATAAACGCTATATTTTATTAACCTGAATTATCAATTTAATCTACTTAGCACAACGGTGTCAAATTGACCGTGTCAAGTTCTACCAGGTCTACAAGCGTCGCTTTGTCTCTTGTCGGAAAGGCTTAGTGACTCACTAAGTAAAAGTATTTTTAAATACATAGAGGACCTAATTGTTTAACGTAGGCTTCAAACTAAGGAAAGCGTACTAACACTTTATATCGAGAAGACTTTAATGCCAGATTAATTCGGTGGTTTGCCATTGCTTTCCAAGGCAAGACAGTTTGGATAAAGTTCTTGTTCAAACAAAAAAAAGAATAAAGATTAAGATGGTTCGATGTTCTATTCGTTAGATGGTAGAAGCTGGCTGTTGACTTAGCATCACTGCATCTTAGAGAGTACCTATTCAATTTGGAAGACGGTTACGGCTTGGTGCTTATGTGCGTTGACTGCTAAGCCGAGACCCTTGGTTCGATCTCGGGCGGAATAAAAATTTTATTCTGACCGTTTTCCCTCGGAAGGCAATGGCAAATCACCGAGGTATTTACCAAGAGAGCCCTTTTATATTAAAAAAAGATGTCACCACGTCCTTGAAGTCAAAAGGACTGAGGAGATTCAGTAAATACTTTGCAAAAGTCAGAAAAACAAGACAATTTGCTTAATTTTCTGGTCTGAGCTGTCAAATGCAGTACAATTGCGCTTACTTGATGTTTTCTTTTCTAGGAGTGCAAATAGAGTTTTGGTATGTCATAGAACAGTTTATAAGTCACTTTGCAAGTACCAAAATAAATTAGATCGAGAAATTCCAATAAGCAAATCTAAATTTTTTTGGTATTTATGATATATCACAGAAGCATCAAAAGTTAAAGTTGGGATGTAGTAGACAGTTTGATGTAAGTCACTGTTGGTAGTAATATGCTAGATAAACAGTCTAGAAAAAGTTTCCATTCCGCAATCTAAATTAATTGATCATTGTAGTATTTCACAAAATAGTCGAAGAAAGAAGTTCTGTTAACAATCGTTATACTGTTTGTTCTAAGGGAGGACAAAGAGACTTAGGCACGTTGAAAAACTTTTTCTTGACTTAATATAAGTAAGCTATAGAGACTGACGTCTTCCAAATTCTTAAATTAGAGACATATAAACATAATACCAATAGAAGCTTCCTTCGTCTTATGCAATAAACCAGATGAACTTGCAAAAAATACAAAATTGATTACACATTACATGGTTATAAGTTATAACTTATAAAACATCAAATTCTCATTTGGGCTTTCCCAAAAATAAAAATAATAATAGTACTCACGATTGTTTTTTATAGAAATATTTCAATGCTTCCAGCTATTAATAATTGTAAATTTTTATCTCCATCTACTCCAGAAAAATCCATCTCGCCGGGGTACATCCATTATTAATTGTAGAGCTATCAGACTCTTTTCCAAAATTTCAAATTTAATTTTAAAATATAATTTTTCGTATCGTTTTAAAATTGTTCCAATTTTATTTTCAAACTTGGCGAATAAATGGTAATGTTACCTTGCAATGTTGTATTGTCCTACACTTGCGTACACAGTTGGCCGCACCGGTCAAACAAATTTACTTCACAATCACCAATAATCTTCAATTTTCTTCAAGAAAAATCTTTTAGTACTTGCACCTAAATTAAAACAAAAACAACGCTTAATTCAAATTAAATCACTTTTTATTAAAATTATCAAAATCAAAATTAAATCATCGAAATAAACATTCCTACCGGTTTGCCGGTCCATCGCCGTCTTTTCAAGGCTAACCTCGCTAAAGTCATTCTCTCACTTATTTACATTGCCAACCTAATTATTTACAAATAAAATTTTATGTACAATGTTTACAAATAAATAATTTAAAACAATGAAAACAAAACAAAACGTGCTTAACGTTTTAAAACACGACAATATATTAGAAATTTTTTTAGAAGATATGGAATACTTTCCAGAACCCCAGAAATTGTATGAAATACTCATTAGGACGAGAAAATTAAAATTACAATCTTTTAATATATTATGTAGAAGCTATAAATACCAAAGGCCTTAAAAATCTTTTACATTCGGGTCATCAAACATATTTGGCCGGCCCAGAATAATCATTTTACAGAAGGAAAAACTGTATCGCCCACGCGAATGTCTCAAGTAAACGGACGGACAAATATCAAAGATCAAGCTTCGTAAAATAATATTTAAAAAAGTAAATAACAAGGAATTTATAATATTTTTAATTAATTAAAAGTATATTCGAAGTCTTTTAGGAAACATCTCAATATAATCAATTGTTTATTATTTATGGCATATTCTAAACAATAAATATCGCACATCTCTAATTGCGGTTTAAAGCCTATTAATATAGAGTAATTAGAATTCTAGATGGGTAAGTTCAAACTGAACGGTGTTATGTGATCGACTTAAAATGAGTCACAATAAAGCTGTAAATTGCATACCACTTTTCTCACGACATACGCCGTGGGTGGTTATATCATAGTAAATTCTGTGTAAAACCTGCTTAGTAATTAATATGAGGTATCCAACGATGCGCTTATAATATTTTTTTAAATATGGGTGGCCGGGGGCTGAAAAAGTGTGCTATTGTGATATATTAATTACGCTAATATCCTATTGGTTTTCTATATAATTAATAAAATTTAGAGATGTAACAAATTTATTTTTAGTAATGCATCAAATTTTTTTAAATAGCGTTCTGCAGATTTTTGTAGCACGCAATTCTTTGCAATAAAAAAAATCAATTGCAATATTACAAATAATTATTACAATCGCAATAATATGAATTGGGTGTGGCTTGATAATGTTTAACATAAGTTTAAAAAAGTTTTGAATCTCACTCTATAAGTAACAACTTATCAAGCCTTTTATATTCAGGTCGATTCTGCCTGTTAAGTGGAAAGGAAGTTTTCAAACCTTGGCGTGAAGTTAGAAGAAGACTGTGTAGGGTGAGCGATTATCCATTTATACAATATTCTATTTAGGTATATTTAATTTTTACAAGTTTTTTTCAAAATAAAAATTGTAATGGGTACTCACATTTGTTTTACATGATTTCTCGTTTTCTTCCTTTTTGAATAAATTTCTTACCGACGAGAACTTATAATAGGGAACGCGTGTAAGTTGTCGATTGTTTTACAATTATTTTGTGGCTAATTTTCAAAATTACAATCGAAAATAATGATAGTAATTCCTAAATCAGAAACAGTTATATGTGACTTATGAAGCGATTAATGAGAACCTCGACATAAATCTTGTAAAATCATTGAACTATAACACTAGAATTCTTGCATTTTGCACATTAATTCGCATTAATACGAAAGTAATTTTGTATAGTAAGTAGACAACTAGAGTTTTGTTAATTTTTACTCCGGCCAAATTATTCAACACTTTTCCAATTAATGCTTTCCGAGTGGATACGTCTTGCAAACTTGAACACAAGATCAAAGAAATTTGAAATTTTTATATTAACCGATGAAAATTTCACCCTTTAATATACCCCTTGAACGTATCACCCTGAGGCTGTTACCTCACTTGCATGTGGCTTGCAGGACCATGGTGATGAGATAAAAGATAAGTGGTTGATAAAAGCTAATTGCTTTTTTAACAACCAAACTTTCAATTTTACTTTTATTTAAGTTATTATTAGAAAAGCTACATCTATAGAAGGTATTCACGATGGAAGAAATTGAATTTATCGAAACAATCACTTAAAAATTACTCGCTTCTGTTTAAGTTAAAAGATTGAAGCTTAGCTTAATACAAAAGGTAATTTAAAAAATAGAAATAATTTTATTTGAATGAAATATTGGTTATAATGCAGTAGTTGTTGTACGTGATCACGCGTGGAGTTCTTTTGATCAAAGAGCGGCTCATCGCAGCCGTCATATACTGAGTAATTGCACCTATACCTTGGATATATTAATCAAACCTTCCATGGGTTGATATTACCGATCGACTTTCTAACTTCATCAAAATTTAAATAAGATCCAATGGCAAACATTTCTTGGTTTCGTCTTCGCATTTCATTCGTATGCTAATTTATCAAGATGAGGTATAAAGTAATTAAAAAATTTGAATAAAAGTTTTTTGATGTTAATAAGTTATACTGGTTTTTAAGATATTTAAAGAAATATTTACTAAACAGAAAACCTACAGAAATGAAATCATTAACATAATGAATCTATATCGGCGATTTTTGACCTCACATGATGGTGTTCGGTGGCGCGTTACGATTTGGCTCGCGGCTTTGCATTTTCCTAGGTCTAGGCGTTTGAATTCCTAGTTTCTGCGATGAATCGTAATGTTTGGATATGTACGGGATAGTCAGCTCTATCTTTTTATTACTGACGTGCACATTCTTATATAACGTTCTGTTGTACAAATTTTTAGACTTAACGAAGTTTAGCTTAACGAACTTAGTTTAGCTCTCTGATCGACAGCTACGCTCTGCGATTGCAACAATTTCTATCTACATTAAGTTTATCTTGACGTGGCTCTATAAGAAGAACTTATAGCAAACTTTAAAAATCAATTGTATTACTGTGGCGATTTATTTTATTATGCATATCTTAGACCATATAAATTTATAGATACGCCCTGATGTTCAAGCAGTGAAGCAAACATAACTTTGCGCATGTGACGTCACGCGTGGGCTAAATTCAAATACATCCATGGACTATGTATATTGTAGCGGTATTCTTTTTTTTTATTAAGAGAACTCTTTACTATTTTAAAAGTTACCTCGGCTACCGTTTTAATCGGACAGCAAGATCTCCCTCAGAAGTAGATTCCCGTTACAAATAACTCTATTTATTTAAAAATTTATTTTGACTTTCAAATAATTTCGAGTATCTTCTACTGCAATTTTCACAAATTATTATCATAACATTATCTTCGAAATGTAATATCTATCGTGATTAAGGTAAGTTTTATAACTTTTTATAATCTTGAATCCAAATTCAAGTATGGCGGCCGCGTCTAATCGTAAAGTGAAAAATCTGGATTTTCTGAATAATCAATTTTTAATTTCATGAACAAATCTAAGCTGCGACAGATGTTTATCTTCGAAAATTGACGAAGAAACTCCGTCTCAAACCAAATTCACTTTTCACAAAAATGTGAAAACTCTCACTCGCAAAACTAATTGTTGCTGGCCAAGCTATCTATCAATCGACCGACTTAGAGAATCTGTAGGTCTCAAATCTTGTTCTTCCGCCCACCACGCTAATTTTCCAAAATTCCTTGCTTCAAACTTTACAAAACCAAATCTTTAACGTAAATCAAATTCTTTTATACACCCCCGAGCATTTTTAATCACTTTTGTTTTTGGGTCACTGCATTTCATACAAATAATCGTGTTGATAGTGTTTGTGTATTAGTGTTTACATAAGATGATTCTGCATACTTCACCCTTCAAAAATAATTGCTTTATTCAAGACGAAGCGACTACTGACTATCAACCCGAAAATGAAACCTTGTTACAAAAGTATAATATATTGATAAAATATATGATAATGATAATGTAAAATCGCCCAAATTTAGAGATTCAATGACATTTCGCTATGGGGTATTCTTTTTCTACTTTTGGTTTGTTACTAAAAACAACTTTGAAAACAATAACTAACAACAAATTATTAATTGCAGAAAAAAATAAAAGTATGAAAGGTCATGCAAAATTTTTCCGTAATCCATGGTTTAATTTTTTGGTTTGCAATGTTTAATTCCTAATATTTGACCGTAGTTTATATTAATGCACAGTTTTCAGTATAAAGGTTCAAGTAATTAAGTAAATTTTTATTTCATTGTGTTGTTGGAGGTATTGACGACAGGTCTGCTCCTGTGTCAACTAAAAATTTTAAGTTAAAACGTTTGTCAAAATAGGCGGCTAGACTGCGTAGAGTCTTTGATTGGAATTTACATTATTCTATCTTTTTTTAAAATAAAAAGCTTTAGCTTTAGTTAGTAATTGGATAGCGTGATTTGGTATTCCATTAAAAATTACTAGCTAGTACTAAAATTACAAAAAAAACTACTAGCAGAAGCAGACAATTTGCGTCAAATTATTTGAATAGATTAGCTAAAATGTTAGGTAGCAAACATTTAAGAACTACAACTTATCATCAAACAGCAAATGGTATGATCGAAAGATTGCACAGAACCATTAAGACATCAATTAATTGAAAACTAAAAAAGCTAATCTTTCTACAAAAAAATTAAAAAATTGTAGGTTACTGTTGCGTATCCCATCCCAAGAATTGAACTTTTTCCTATGGACCACTGGAAAGAGGACAATTTTCTGAGTATATTAACACAAAATTTTTTTAGGATTATGCAATAGTTGTCGAAATAACGGCATTTTAAAGTAACGAAAAGCAGGGAGATGTAATATGATCACCCCGATGCATGACGGTCGGTCTCACGTTGAGGTACGACTCGTCGGTGACGGTCTCATTTTGTTGACGGTACGTGTGCTTTGATATACTCTTAATGTTGTTGTCAGTCGCGGTCGACACCCGGACGAGTTCTATGGCTTCGAGTTCCACCCTTAGCGAGTTCTGTCATTCTTCAGGGATATTTTTAAATTGTCTTACACAAAAACGGCTAATCATGCAGTTATCCAATGTTAGTTATCTATATTGTATCAATATTCATACTATGTTGTACCCAGAGTACAGTACAAAATAAGTAAAATTGCTTGTTAGGTCACAATTAAGGGTGCCATATTATTGTCACCGTATTGTTAGTTAATGCTGTACCAACATTGGCTGAGGCTAGGTACTAATAATTGGTAATCAATCTTTAATCTTTTTTTAAAATCCACTGCCGGACAGGACCCTTCAATTTATTTATGTACATCTATTTCTCATAAAAAAAGAATTCAGCATTTATTTTTCTTTACTTTTAAACCGGATTGGAGAATGTGCATGTGACTCTGTTATTATTGTTGATGATGGATATCTTCAACCCAAATAGATCGATCACAATTCATTACTTTCTAAATATAGAGACAGTTATAAAAAAGTTAATGTCTCTCAGATTCGAACCATTTGGTATTAGCACTTCGGGCGAACGTAAAAGTTTCAAAATAAACTAAAAGATTGTGTCATTTGTAACTTTAAAGTTTTTTTTTTAAATTAGCAACACTTTTTGCGACAGCTATTTTAATAGCTGACTCTGATTGTTTGGTTTACCTTTTTACTACGAATAAACTTACGCCAAAACAACGCTTGTAAATTGTGCAAATTTATTTTGATAATCATGGTTCAGTTCGTGAAAATTATTGAACGATACGTCTATTTAACGGTCTATATAATCGTTCATCCGCGGAGCAAGTAACTCGAATAACCATGAATTGCCTTCGCACCTGTATACTCTAATTGTTAATATGTATTTACCATGCTGTTGTTGCTGTGGAACGTAGTATTGAGAAGGACCCAAATGAGTTAATTCACTTTCGAGCATAGCAATTGGAGCTGTGTTGGCCAGAACGTTAAAGGATGGAGAGACATAATAACTGACTTTTTCTTTTTCAATTAAATGCCATTAATGTAAACGAGCTGTGGTTTCAACAAGGCCGCGCAATATGTCGATCGAATGCCTTCGATTTATCGAAGGAAACGTTCGATAAGCGCATAATTTCCGTTATGGACCTCTGAATTGGCTTCTAAGATCGTGTGAATTTATACCTTTAGATTATTTTCTGTGAGAATATGTGAAGTCGCTGGTCTACGCCTATCAGCCAAAGATGATTGACGATTTAAAATTGTATACTCCTAAAAAATATTTTCATTTACATATTATAAAAACTAAAAGTGATATTATTTTATTAACCTTAACTTAATTACGCTAATTATTAAGCCAATGATTGAATTTCAAACCATGGAATGTAGTCGGTTGGAAAATATCAGGTTTAGTTTATATAATTTTTCAGATAAACTTCTTTTTCTTGTGTTTTTTGTGCTGCAAATTTTTCGTTATGTAATAATGTGAAATTATTCAAATTTTTTTGTATACATTGACTATTTTTAGAGCAATCTGTAAGGATGAAGACCAAGCAAAAGAAGATTGAAATGTTCTGTCAACGCTCACCAAAATCGCGACATCATCAAGTTTTGTAGTTAAGAAAATCTGAGAAAGCAAAATTTAGAAAGCGAAAAGCTCAAATGCTGATGGATGAAAACAGGCAGGTAGAACTAAAGTAACATTATTGTTCATTACCAAAATCCAAACTCTGTCATGAGCGGTTTATGTGTTACCGGAAAAGCACATCTGTTTTTTTTTTTTAGAAGAAAAGCTTAATATCAATAAGGAAATCTACTACCCGAATTATTTTAGAAATTAATTTGTCTGTCATTTGAACAGCACTTCGACGAACATCATCGGATTCTACGCCTGCCCATTAAGTAAAAAAAACGTAAGAGTGATGTCAAATCAATTTTCCTGATTTTGTCAGATCACCGGATTTCAACCCGATGGGTTATATCATGTGTCTATGGTCAATGAAAATGGCTAAAGCAATCTTTGCGTTAGGAATATATTAAAATATCCATCGAAGAGTTGCGAAAGCAGCAGAGCGCAAGCCTTTTGGGGGCGGAATTTTTATTTTGATCTTTTTTACCTTCAAAAAGAATAAAAAATTATTTACAATCTTTTTTGGGATAGAGCAAATTAAATGATATGAGTATTTTATATACAGAGAAAAACTTATTTAACAACTTAAATACAAGTGATATTATATAAATTACTTTTGTTTTTTGTTAACTCTCAAGATTGTTTCTGTTTATACAGGGTGTCTCCGGATACACTTTACAAACTTAGGTGCTGATAGAGGACACTTTTCTAAGAAACATTTTTAACAAAATGTTTTTTCTAAGTTCAAGCCTTCGAGAGTTAGGTCTCTTTAAAGCATTTTTCTTGAATTTCCACCTTCAGTGGTCATGGCCCAGAAAATATTAATTTTTGGGTAAAAATAAATTAGTACTTTTTAAAGAGCGTGAAATAATCTACAAACTAGATTTAAACCTTTTATTGTCTAAAACGAACGGCTTTCGAGTTATAAATTAAAGTAAGTAAAAAATGTTGAAAAATTCGAAATTTTTCTATTTTGATTTTTTTCAAAACTCTGTATTAATTAATTTTATTGAAGAATTATTCTAGTCACGTCAGTGTATTGAAAATAAAGGTAGTCATTTAGAAGATTTACTTAAGATAATGTAATAGATATTATTAATTAATTATTAATAATAATTTTTATTAATTACCTTAATTAATAAAATAATTTTTCAATAAAAATTAAAATTTTGTGAATTTAATTTTTTATTTTGTAGCTGCCTTGTTTTATTATTTTCTGATTTTCTGGGAAATGAATTGGTTTTTTAAAAATCTTTATTAAACAACAGTTGTACTCCGTTAAATTTTCTATCCGGAATAGGGTGTCAGCATTTTTGTAAGTATTTTACTTAAAAGATACAGGGTTTTGAAAAAAACTAAAATACAAAAAGCTTAAATTTTTCAACATTTGTTTTACTTACTTTTATTCATAACTCAAAAGCCGTTAGTTTTGTGCAAAAAATGATTTAAGCTAGTTTGTAGATTACTTCCCGCTCTTTAAAAAAGCATTAATCCATTTTTACTAAAAAAGTATTTTTTTCCCGGGCGACGGTGACAACGTGAAAGTGAAAATTAAAAAAGAATGCTTTAAAGAGGCCTAACTCTCGAAGGCTTGAACTTAGAAAAAAAATTTGTTAAAAAAATTATCACCACATAAGTTACGTAAAGTATATCCGGGGAGACCCTGTATATATTTTAAATTTTTGTACGAATTTTATTTTTTCGATTAGGCTAACAGTAATAAATTGACTTTTTCTATTTTGTATTTGTGTGTTTTCTTTTGAAGAGGGATGCATTAATTTTAGTAGCCCAGGAGCGTCGTATATTTTAGGACGACTCTGGAAGAAGTCGAAAATTTAATTCGACATTGGATTAAATTTATATTTAAAAAAACTTTGTTTAGGTTTTTGTGGTATAAAGTTTACGTAACTTATGTGGTGATAATTTTTTTAACAAATTTTTTTTCTAAGTTCAAGCCTTCGAGAGTTAGGCCTCTTTAAAGCATTCTTTTTTAATTTTCACTTTCACGTTGTCACCGTCGCCCGGGAAGTGGTGTAAAGTTTTATGGTATCAACAGTTATATCCAGATAAAAGAGCTAAGAGATTGTTTTGAAGATATTGAATTTATATAAATACAAAAAATAACTGTATACTCTTCACCTCCTCTTTAACTTAATAATTATTTACATATAACTTATAAATTTAATAATATGAGAGAAATTGTTGAAGGTTTAGGGGAAAATTGTTTTGAATTTCGAAAAATTGTAGGAGTAATTTTTTTTTTGAAAAATTAATAAAAAATTCGCAGAAAAATGAATTTTTTTTCTGTCATCACAAACTGTTCAAAAATTTATCAAACTGATAACTACATTATTGTGCAAATAAAAAATTTAGAAGTTTGAATTATTATTATAAAATGTTTTGATTGTTCGATCACATTAGATGTTATTTGAAAGTTACGTAACTGTATATTGTCGAGAATATTAGCTACATTTAGAGAATAAAATTAAAAACTAACGCAAAAAGTTGCTAAACAAATTTAAAAATATAAAGGCGTGTTACTTGTTAACAACATTAGCTGTCAGGCGGGACCACCTCATGTTTCTAGCACATATATATAAATTTAATTAGTTCTAAATGACTTGCGATCTTAAGTCGACAAACGAACTATTTAACTGTTTCCATTGTAAAAAATTCAATTATAAACTACAAAGAAAACTCATATATGATGTAAATTATTTTGTGTTAACTTGTTTCAAAACTCGGTATTCTTGTGTTATTAATACAGTAACAATGCGTTAAAAATAATTCTTCGGCACAGCATATAATCTTTAATATGCGCTCATTTCTTTTTTGTTAAATTTCGCCAAGAAACATAAGAAGACGAAGAATAAATTTTATTGGCACAATAATTATTCTTAATCGACGTTTTGTTGTTAGCTGAATTGGATGGGTATTTCTTAACCGGCATTACGAGACGATATCGCAGATGCTGAACTTTGGGCTGTTCAATAACAAGGCATCAGTGATCAAAGTGTAACATTTGCGATAGTAGCGTGCAGTTACTTTACTGAACGATTATTTTACATTTGTTAATTAACACAGTAAAAATTTATAATTTGGCTTGGTGTAAAAAGTTATGGAACGGGAAGGGAAAGGAAGTGCTTAATCCTTTCCGAAAAAAAGGTGAATATCTATATTGGCAAATATACGAGAGAACATAATTATTATTAAAATTTTTTGAAAAAATAAATTCTAGGAGTACAGAAAGCTTCGTGAAATAATTTGTGTTTTATCGAAATATTATTAAATATGTCGGGAAACCGCGACTTTCAATGTTGGTGACTTCAACAAACGTGTAGAACACAAAACTATATTTTGCACTATATAAGAGCGCTCTTGCAATTTCAAAATTGCCTTTAAAGCGAATATTGTAATAAAAAAGTTGGCAATTATTATTGGTAAATTGATTGCACAAGAAACGGCACTTATTGGTTGACATTTAAATACATGATAATCGCTAAATAAAATGTTTTCTATTTTCGACATTGGTACACGAAAATCGTGAATTACCTACAGATTCACCACCGGACGTGGTTTATATAAAAGTATCGATGTGCTATAACAAGATTCGATGCACCGGACCAACGAACGAACGGATTGTTTCTCATGGCTGGCTTAAGATCAAATCGAACTATATTAATGAGTAATGATGCACGACCGATTCCAACATACACAATCATTAGTAACAAATAGCACTAATAATAGTTACAATGATATATGTCGAACCGCTGATTCTAATCATATCGATTCGTGCTGTAAGTTATATGACTTCCCTAAATGTGCGTTTCTACTTAACGTCAAAGAAAAAAAATTTTGCAATAGGCTCCATCAAACGAAATTAAATTATTAAAATAATTTGTCATAAAGCAAACATGATTTATTGACTAATAAAGTAATAAAATAAATAGAAATATTAAGTTCCATAGTTTATGTAACAAAGCAGACAACAATAAAACTTACGATGTTCAATAATACTTTCCTTGTTAATAATTGATCATTATTTTTAGGTGACCCATGTTTAAACATTAATTTGAAATATGAGACCACCAACCTATTGTAAAATGATCAACAGTGGAATTTTCTCATCCAGACAAATCACGTCTTTCAGTTCTCATATTGATATGTGGCGCCGTCAGAACAAAAGCACACGCATCTTCATCAGATAAATGAATCGATTCTACAAAATAGTTAATAAATAATTCTACACATACAGGGTGGTATATAACCACAGCATATTGCACCGAATGTCCCCACCAATAGATAATTTTCTATTTCAAATTATTGTGGGCATGTTGCAGCTCCTCGACTCAGAAACCAATAAATTTCTTTTTATTACTTTGATAATAATGTTGGGTAATTATCGGTTCAGTTGCTTTTGGGTTAAAATCGTTTAAATTTGCGAATATTACATTCCAACGAAATTTCAAGTTTATAAGATAGAGAAATTAATAGATTAATATGTAGGTAATCATAATATATAGGTACATAGCTATGGGTAATAGTTCCTCACCACAAATTCATCAACGGAATGCTCTTATGGTCTTATATAATGCCGTATTTAGTATTATCAATTTGTAATTGATTTATTGGCTATAATTATTCAACAAATTGTCAAAATTTTAGATTTTAAAAGAAAGTAAAAGTAAATGTTATAATGTAGGATTTTAATTAATGATTAAATTTAATTCTTTGTTAAAAGATTACTTCTTTTAACAAAAAGTTAAATATCGTAGCATTTACTACTGTGATAGGGTTTTTAATTTGTGAATTGTTTGAGAGCTTTTTGCAATCAATGTAGAATGTAGCTAATTACTATTGCAATTATCGAGTTTTAACTCTACATAAGGCAAGATAAATTTATCATTGATATAACTATTCTACTATGCCTACATCGTAAATCGTAGCAAGAATATTATTTGGACGACTATCAAAAACACTTACAATAATAGTATATTGTTTTATTAGGATTGAAAGTTACTGTTTCACTTCGCGTCGTACGTACAAAACTTGCTTGCCGTAAAAGTTACCTTTATCAATGATCAAAAATCCAAAATTGATTTATTCTGAATTAATCGGATAATAATTAATACGAAATTGTGGAAATACTACTTGTGGGGGTCTTAGTCTATACATGGTTACCTTGTCAGAGTCAACCGATTTAGTTTGACCTAGCCTCGCACTATTCGAAGAGGTCACCGTTTTTGAAACTCCACTGCTAGCTGGTAGAATCCGATTAAAGAGATAGAGTAAATGTCCATAAATTAAATGAAGATTAAAGATGGCTACTTATGGGTTCATTTGTACCTCTTCGAAGTATAATTTCAAAACTATCGCTAGCGCAGTAAAACCTTTGATAGGTACGGGAGAACAATAGGTATTTGCAACTTTGAAGCCTATATAAAAAAAGTTGACTTTCTTTTTTTTACATTTGAAATTTGACATACGGTAAAGAAGCTTCCTAACTAATTACATATATAGTCTCTATATGATTTTCAAAATTCAAAATTTAACTCAAAATGAGTTTCTCTGTAAAAATAGTTGAACAGTAATTACAGACTCACAGATCAAAAGTAATAAAAAAATTACTTACCCTGATAGCTATCGATGAGCTTACAAAATCTCTACTTATACAGATAATACTTCTAACCCACGAGTCTGGCAGTATTCGAGTTAATAACAACCGCAATCTTTCTCCGCCCACGAACAATTGGAAATGAGGGTCCAAACAAAAAACTACCGCACACTCTTGCAAGGAACTTTCGGTGTCGAGACTTCGAAACAATCGCAAAACCACACGTGCCACTTCTAAAATAAAAACCAACAAATGATGATATGGCTAAGGTCAAGATAACGATAGTATTTAGTTTTGTTTAAATAACCAAAAACAACGGTAATAATGGTAAAAAGATGATCAAAGGTAGTATAAAGGTGCTTTCTAATAAAACTGAAAATTATCTTTAATTTTATTGGCTAAAACCACCGGCTGTCGAGTTATGAATTAAAGTAAGTAAAAAAATATTTAAAAAATCGAGATTTTTCTTTTGATTATTTTGAAAACCTCGTATCTTTTAAACGACACATTTTACAAAGGATTACAGTTTAAAATTCCTCGGTTGGTACCGTTTAAGAATTAAATACATTGTTATCGTTGATTGATAAATAGTAAAGATACGCAATGCAATAGGAAATTGTTGCTTATCCTCCCATATCAGGTATTTCAACACCCCACTGCCTCTTAGTCAACAAACTCAGTGGTGAGGGTGGTGAGCAAGTGCCGCCACCAACAGTATTATAATTATAAGATTATACTGTATAAGATTATAATTAATACTAATTTAGTTATTTGGAATTTAATGAAATTATTACATTTTTTATCTTTTTATTGTACTATACAAACTTGTTAATTTAAATTATATTATCTAATATTGTTTATAATAATTGTACCTAACACTGTATTAAGTAAATAATTTGTTGTGAAGGTGTTTTATTCTATTCTCGCGCCGAAAAGTCTTTGAACTGGATTGCGCCGAATCGGCTCGCGCCGAACCGTCTTTGCGCCGAACCGTCTTTGCGCCGAAACGTCTTCGCGCCGAAACGTCTTCGCGCCGAAACGTCTTCGCGCCGAAACGTCGTAGACCGCATTAAATTATTACATTATAAAACAATATAAATAAGATTAATGGTAGGTTTCCAAAAAATTTAGAAATCCGGAAACGAGTTAATTTATTTGAGAAGGCATGCTATAAACAAATAAAGATTCATTGGGTAGCTCATAGAAAAATGTCTACGATTTTAGAGGTTCTATAGGAAACAGCATACTTGATGTCCATAGAAGACAAGGTCGATAGAAACAGGAAGAGAGAAAATTGGCTAACAGATTTATTTCTCAAATTAAGAACTTGACCAATCTAGCCTAAGCAGAGGTCGTGCAAACAAAAGAAAAGACGAAGAAGGTTATGAAACAAACCTATCCAACAAGTTTTTTTATGGGTTTGTGTTTTTTGTGATTTTTCCATGACACCTATATCGACATGTCTCGATTTAATGAATAAATATGCCTAATTTGGAATAAAAGCATGAAATGTTTTGTTAAGGTGATGTGGTAATTTATATTAAGTATGCCTGATCTGTTTTTTAAACTGTTGAATGAATGATTACCGCCAGTGTGGTCGTTGCAGAAATCACGAAGAGTCGACACGTTTGGATACGCGTCCATCCTCCCCAGGACCACTAGATGCACATTAGTGCGCTCATTACAGTTTCTCATTAACTGAGCATGTTGGTTTAGACTAATAAGTAGGTAGGCTTAAATTTCTTTCATCTTGTCAAATTTTATTACAGCATGTCAGTAGTGTAATACCTAGAATTATCTTTTTAAATATCGTCTAAATTACTTTATCAAGTTTTTCTGCACTTTTATTGCATACATCAGAATAATTTAAGTGAGTTGTAGAATTTTTAATTATCAAATAAAAACACAAAGAAATCGAGCCATGCATATAAAATTGTAGGAGGATTGTGCACAAGATTTATAATTTAGTGCGTGCACATTGCATGCACTATCGGAGTGCACAATGGCATTTTGTATCGCATACGTGATCTCACCGCTCATCATTACTCGAAAGCACGTGTGTTTGGATTTGTACCTGAAATGAAAAACAGTAAAATTTGACTCACTTAACCATTTTGCTTCCATCATACAACACGAAGTAAAAAGAAAAGTTGTCTGTTAAACAATGACTTGTTTAGCACGTAATTTCAATTTAAATGTAGACAAAACCCTATTATTAAATTCAAAGTGCTTCAGTGTATTGAAAATTCTATGATATTTTACATCTGTAGACCACCTACATCATAAGCACAAGTTGCTCTCTACTAGTCAATTTATTCGCACATTCATTCCATTCATTTCGCCTTTAGGCATATAAGATTGATCTCAAGTTAATTTATTTCTATAAATATATAAAGAAAACTTTGAGTAAACTTCATATAATTTGGTTATTAATATCGGCTTATCCGTACGTGTATTGATCTTGGGTGTATTATAAAATTTATTCTTGTTAATATTTATAAAATTTTACTTTAATTGCAAAAACTAAAACCGTATCATATAAATCAACTAAGGTTTGTGGATGATATATTGAAAAACATAGAAAATTAATGAGTATACCGAAAGGTATTCATGCAGTTTGAATTACAGTATAGGATTTGAACTGAACTTGAAAAATCAAAAGCAAGCTCTGAAAACCTAAGCTTAAATCAAAACAGAAAAAGTAACTCAAAATATTATAAGAAGTGTGAAAAACGATAAATAACATTGAGATATGAAAATATTTTCAGCTCGATCCATATTCAACCCACTCCTTTTTAAATCCCATTATTATTTTTTGCTGTACACGGGTTTTGCATAAATGCGGTAAGATTGAGAATCAGTTAGAAAAAATAGAGAAGGTGGTAAATTTACATCAATTAGAATTATATGAAGAAAATTCTGTCGAGATGCTGATAGGTGAAGACGAAATACACAAAGAACAGGACATTTAATTTATTTTATTATCATAAATGCTTGAGATATTCTAAACAACTAATAAACATGATTTTGTAAAAATATCCAGTTATGGAAAGAAGTTTAAGATGGAATTAATATAGGAAATTTATAGAAGTATGCAAAGCAAACATATTTTGCTAATCTTTTCAAAAATACGTAAATTGTTCCAAAATTTTTAATTTTGTTTTTATAGGTTTTTATCTTTTGTTTTTGTTTTTAAAGTTCCGGAATAATTAAAACAGTAGCATTGGGTTTTCAGCAATACATTATACTTATGTATCTAGCATAATTATAATAAAAATAACCTAACTACCGTGACGATTTGAATATTTTAAGTAGTTTTAAATAACAGCCGAAAATTTTTAGTTTTATTGATGATATTAATAATTGATCGTTACCACCACCACCTTTATATTTTGCCATCCACTTCGATGATAACATAAAGGCAATTAATAGTCATTTGGTATCGAACTTTATTAATTTATTAATTTAGAGCAAGTTTATTAATCTGCTGTAATCATCCTTAACTAAGGTATATTTCCGTAGACAATTCTTAAAATAGATTTCCAAAAGTTGAACAAAACCTTTTCGTAATTTAAAGAAGTTTAGCCTTCTAGAAGTCATACCAACATAAACACAACAGGTTACGTAAAGTAATATTTGAGTTTTACCTTACGGCGGAAGGTCATAAACAAAGTAATATAATACTTTTATTACTTTAATAAATTATACAAATTTTGGTATCTACCTTTTCTAAAATATATTTTGATTTATCTAACATTTCAAATATGTATTTATAGGCCGTAATTAGGCCTATAAAGTTAAATAAAAGTAAGGGATGTAAGCATCGACGTTGATATTTGCAGAACCTTCAATACTTAAATATAATCAATTTAAAATTTTATTTTTAACTAAAATCACTAGAACAAATAAATATTTTTAATCTTTAAAAAATTATTAAATGTTGCAATTGCAGTTGACAGTTGCAAATTAGACTATGTAAAATATTACCAATTTAAATTAAAACCAGTTTACCGATTAAATCATGCCATTTTACTTTTGTTTGATTAAATTAAGTTTTAGATTTTAATTGTTTGGAGAAAAAATAACATGTTTCACTCACTTACATGTTTCACTTGTTAGGTAAGAAAAATTAAGATTTTTATTTTAATAAAACAATATATCTCGTCTCAGAGTCCTTGGTCCTACGTAAGGGCATAGTCAGCACTTCTTTTTTTTAATTCTGTTTTTTAGAAGGGTTCTCTTGGCAGATATCTTGGTGGTTTGCTATTACCTGCGGAGAGAAAATGGAAGAATAAAATTTTTACTCCGCTCGGGATCGAACCGAGAATCTCGGCTTATCAGTCGACGCAAATAAGCATTAGCAAATATCCCTCTTTAAAAGACCGTTTAAAACATAATTATCATTATATAAAATTTAAAAAAGAATGATTGAAACTTTAAATAATGTATCATTTTATTAATTATATTCTCATTTATTAAAGCAAAGCAACCTGGATCCTATCTATTATTATTATATTTATCATTGGTATCAACATTATAAAATATTGTTTAGTTAACTTATTCGATTACAGATTATTGAATTTAGGTATTAATAAACAATACAGAAATAACAAATTATAACATAATTATCTTTTGATTAATCTTGGTTGCTCTTATTCTGATTCTATTCTATTCTATTATATTAAAATATGTCGTGTTAAGAAAGAATTTTGACTGCCCTTCCTGATGTTTTATTAATTTTGTTTAATTTTTAAAGTGGAATTATAAAGTGGTAAAGTTTTAAAATCGTATGGTTGGCAAGAAAGAGAGTTAGAATGGGGCTTTTTGCCAAAATATCAAAACCAGCAAACGTCCTAATTCTTGTCTGTAAATTTAAAGTAATTTTTGGCGCGAATAATAGTTTTGAAATAGTGATTTTAATTTTGAAAGTTTGAAAATATTTTTAGGTCTACAGTGACCGCATACAAGAGATTTACTTTTGATTTGTAAGTTAGGAAATTTTGGGTTATTAAAATTATTTCATTTTTGGATTTAATTAAGATTTAGATTTGGTAAAATTAGTTAAAATAATTTGGATTTAAAATTGGAAAATTAAAAGTGACGTAATTGATAAGAGGTGATTTGAGATAAGAGAAAGAGACATTTGCAGTGCTGTTGAAGCAGATGGGTTTTTAATAATGCAAATTTTTTTATATTTTTGGAATTTAAAATTTATAATGTTAAATTTATTGTGAATAACTGGAAATAATATTTGGTTTTAGAAAGAGGACAATGTGTGGATTAGTAGATACCACATAGAATTGTTAATTTGAAATTGATTGTTCGATTCTTGAGCTAGTAAAAACTTTTTTGGAGTTTAAAATTTATTGGAGCGAATTATTATTGTAAACCAAATCTTGTTCTTCATTTTACCATACCTGAAGACGAGCAACAGGAAAAGAAAACTTAGAACCTATTCCCTGAGCAAGCTCAAGTACTCCCGCATAAATATAGCTAATTAAGAGCAAAGTAATAGTGTGGTGAAAATTTTTTAATAAAATTCCCTGCAATATAAATTGAATTTATTGCAGTTTACATCATACAATAACTAAAATTTATTGCCAAGCAAAATTCAAAAACTTCTAAATACTATAACTTGTCGAGACTCCTGTTCAATTGATACTTAATATGTATTACTCAATGATTTCTAAGAAAATTGTTAAATCTATTACACTATGATTTCAATGAAAATCATTGAGTAATTTCAACCCTATGAAATTGAAGAAAATTCTGTTTGTTAAAGTTTTATGTAATAAAAAAATGAAAATTATAAGTTTAAATTTATAATATGCAGAATTTAATGATAGCTAAAACAAATATCGAGAGTGTACCAAAATGTGAGCAATAAATAGAAAAATAAGAAATCAGGAAAAAATCCTGTTTGATGTGCAGGATATTGGGTAATAAATAGACTGACATTTTTACTTTTTCTGTAAGTATTTACAAATTTAAAATTATGTTGATCAATCGTTTTTTTTTTTTAATAAGCTCGACATTTACATAAGTTGAAGCTGGTTACAAAATTAATATATGTTAAGTTAGAAACTAATTAACATGTAGTTAGTCAGATATTTGGCAATCGCATTAACAAATTCGTTTATCGATTTTATACTAATTTTTCGATATACCTATACATTTTAAATAAATTATATTTGCGCTACTATTTTTATTTTTCTTAGAAGATTTTTTCTGGTGTTGTGTTTTGCAGCAAAACTGAATAAAATTGTATAATACTAAAAAAAATTGCGTAGTTAGAACATAAATTCTGCAGGGTTTACAATGAACTATGCCTAGAGAAGTACAATAAATTGTGTAAAAGTGGATTAATTTTAATAATTGTTATTAATTATAGAGCTATTCATACAAGTAAAAGAAAGCTGAAAAAAATTAATTTTGAACGATTGCCCCGTATTTTTCAAACAGAATAAGAAGTAATACATGCAATGCATTTAATTAAAAAGCAGATGATTTAGATTTCTGGTCACGTGTAATTTAAATTGTTCCATTCGTGGCTTTATTAGAGAGCTGATCTAACTATAAAATTAAGTCATGTTAAAAAGTCAATTGAAGAATATTGAATTTAGGAATAAACTTTGTTTTTAAATTAACAAAGTGTAATCTCGGCTTCTAAAATTGAAGTAAGATTTATTTGTGGTGTCCAAATCAGATTTGTATTCTCTAGTGCAGATGTGCGTTAGGCTGTAAAAGATAACCTGAAAATTGCATTTGCCAACACAAATCTGCTAATAATTTAATAGAAAGGTGGGTATGCATCCGTCGAATACGTTCGCCTAAAGGGGCCTGCTGGATGGAGTCAGTAATCTAATATGGATCGGGATCTGTCACGTTTCTGTCCAGTACGTGACCTCGCGAACTCGACCATGTGAACATGCTTCAGTATTTGCCTTTTAATACCAACTGTTGGACAAAACTACCGGACTCTTGTTTGCTTGCTACACGAAACTTACTACGCTATAATAAACTTTTTACGATGTTGTTTACCATGTTTTAAATTTTTTCAACGGGCTAGGTACTCACAACTTTCTGGATTACTATATATTTACAATATTAATTAAAATTTAATCTGAGAGATTAGCTTTATTAACTTACTTATTTATCTTTTTATCCATAACGTACTGATGCGGTTTAACAGTCTCAAACTCGTGCTAAAAGTATTAACGATTCAAGTTAATGGTATCTATTAAAAGTATATATAAAAATAACAACTTACCTAGATAATAATAATAATAGGTAGTATAAAAAAATCGATGTTCTAAAAAAATTCGGCTCGCTCTCTAGAGTATCGGATAATACATATTAATTTATTGCATTGTTTTGTCGTTGGCAAAATTTCCGATTATTAGTAAAACAAACAACTTGGAATAATAAGTTGAAAACCTCAAAAACCCTTTCCCTAGACACTTGTCTGGAATGGCTAGTGGTTTAATTCGTTATTCAATGATAGTGATTAGTGAAATTTACAATTCAAAATACACCATTGAAAAAATTTATAATTTATCTCTGTTTTACAAAAATCGAGATGAAAATTCTGAATTCTTTATTAATTTTAATAATATCGCAATTTCGAGAGTTTACCAACGTCTAAGTGTACGAACGCAAAACTGATAAATCAATAATTATATTTGTAATTCAAATCAACATATTTTAACATTTGCGTTATAATAGCAATTTAGTGAAAAGTGATTTATAACGATAGTTTCCATTTGTATTCACGATTATTTTCTAGTGGTTGACACAAAATTTCAACTTTAATTGCCCGTTCATAGTAAGGGCATATGAGATTGCGATCATATAAAAATTAAGTAAAAGTAATCTGGATCTAGATCCATTAATAAATCTGAGAAGCATTAAACAATAGCTCGAAGTTAGAAATAGTGCACGTGTGCTTTGTAATCACACGTGAATGGCAGTTGATTGTCACTTTCTACGTTATAACCACGTAAAAGTAACAATGATACATTGCACGACACCGTAATTATTAACATAGTCGTAACTTTTATTGACTTCTCAATAGAACCATCACGTACCTCTATAAATTACATTTTGCTACAGATTTTTGTATTCTCTAAAAGTATATCTTTTATTTTTAAACAATTATTTGCGGCGCCGTAATTGCCTGCACCGTAACTGCGTGTTTTGCAATTTCATAAGCCGTAATTCACTCGACAAAGTTATAAATCAAATTTCTAGTTATTATCATAGGATAATTTTAATACGTAAAAAACGAATATAGCAATTAATCGATACTCATAATATCTGTAAGTAGCAAACAAAGTGAGGTTAAATTTTTTATTAAGAAATTGCTGGAATCGCTTAATAAGCTCATTAGAAATAAATCACTGTTTTTCCGATTAGGTCAGTGATTTAAGCTTTACATATTATTACACACTGAGAATGTTCGTTTGTTTTATAATTAGCTCGTAAATTAGCTGTCTGTTTACTTAGTTCCACGTTTTCCTCATATAAGTTTCTTTGCAGAGTGGGCAAATTCATAGGTTTTTGTTTCAAAAGTAAAATTTATAATATTTGAAGTTATTGTACCTTATGATTAAACAAAAATTATTTTACAGATTATGTAAAATTTTAATAGTAGATACGGCAAATAATACTTGTAATGACAGCGAAAATATTTGCTTAAATTTATTTAAATCAATATAATATATGGATGGCTTGAGTATATACTGCTATATAGTGATGAACTTATTTACGAGAAAAAAATTGGATTTGAGTAATAGAACGTGAAATAGAGGAAAAGGAGAGCGATGTTAAGAGATCCGGAGGGAATAAATGATGTTATGTGCTTGTTATCGCTCCATCGAGATCTGATAATCGGTCTTTATCTAACACTGGGGGTGCCGCTCCCTAGCTCTGGTCACTTGACAAATAAACACTTAAATAAGTGTAAATAAAATGGATTTATTGATATAAATAGCCTAATTTTATAACTTACATATTAGGTTAAATATGCGAGGGCTCGAATAGGGTGAGCACAATACAATTTATCAATATGTAATAAAATCAATATGGTTAGATATAACCACCACCTTATTTATTTGCTAAAGGTATTACCGTATTTATTATGCAGCATTAATAAATAAAGAAATAAATTGCTATGTGTGCTGTACTTAATTTTGTTGGCGATTTTTAATTCACAAACAATAAATACTTCAATTACAAGGAAGAAATTAGGACACATTTAATGCAACAAAGATGTTGCCAGCACCTTATGACAAATATTCACTTACATAAATTCTGATGTACTAAGTTAAGGTTTAACCCCACGAGTACTATACAGCATTGCAACCGTTTAACCAAAAGGTACGAACATTTCATTTGTATGCTATACCCTCCCCAATCAAAAGCGCTTCTTCAGTTATTTCGGGAATTTGGTCTTCTTATCATATTGTCATTTACTATCCTTAGGTATTATTACACGAGTTAGCTAGCTTAGTTATTTAAACACAGTCCTCGAGAGCGCCGATTCTATAAAACTTCGTAGATTTGTAATAATGTTCTAATAACACTCAGATTTTATCTTAGCTAAACCGGAAAATTACAAAGTTGTGGCAGGCGTTAATCAGTAGCGGCTGGTAATAAAAGAACAACAAAGTGCCAGCCCTTCTAAAACCTAACATTAAGGTATAGGATATGCAACGACAAGCCAATTACAATAGCTTACTTTAAAAGCCTATATTTCACTGTTAATAATAATTTAAACTTGAGATTAAGTAAAACAAAGTTTAAACTATCATGTTATATTTTTTGCGATTATAAACAATAAAGATAGCCTTTAAGTCAGTCGAAATAAACTTTCACATATAGCATGCCACTTGAACCACTCTACTGCAAATACAATTAGTGTTACATAAATATCATTAGACATTTTTTGAGAAAGATAAACTACAGTAAATAAAATTATGTTACGGCTGAAGTAAGTCTCACACTGAATTTTAATTACTCCGTAATTATTGTCAATTAGCAACTATAAGTAATTCTTTGGAAGTTTCACTGCCAGTAAAAATGTTCTACCTAGCTTTATGATTTTCCAAGGAAAGGAAATCTGTTTGCCTGCTTAAGAGTTTTCAGTGACTAGAATCGCAGCTTAATTCTGGTTATGAACCGACAAGGAGTAAGCAGAGAGCCGGTTTTATTTCTGAGCATATTATCTTAAGAATCCTTCTGATATCAGTAACATTACTTCATTATTGCAGTAGAAAGTCACTCAGAAGCAGTTGTAGTTTATAATACATAGATAAACACAGATATTGTTATCAAAATGATACATGACAAACAATACTACTGCAAAATTGGCACACAGTAGTGTACTTGTAACAACGTTATCAAAATAAGATCAGCTACTTCTTCTTTTTGCTCTTCCGATACTTTTTTTTCTTTCGTATTTTTTTTTAAATTGATTTGCGCATATTATAATCTGTTGCGTAGTCGTTATTCTTTCTGGAAAAATCTCACTGGAAATAATGATGAGATGATTCATGAGGAATTTAGATAGTGGAAAAAGATGTAAATCCCCGGAGTTTAGAGTTATTAAATATACAAATTATGTATTTGTTAAACTTGGCTTGTTCACTGAGTATGGCACTGCTTCTTATGATTACCCCAACAAACCGCTACTGGTAGTAGTACCCTTTACCACATACTCACTGAATACTGCCAGGTGAGATATCACCTCAAAAAGATGAGACTGGTAGGCAATGACTGATACAAACTCTGTGAATCGGAAATTGAATCAGCCGAACACATTATCTGCTGATTTAGGCTAATCCACTTAGAACAAGTACAAATGACACCCAAGGAGGTGCGAACAAAACCTTTCAGAAGTATTATATGTTTTGCTAGCAAAATTGACTTCCTGAAAACTTAATTAGTAGGGTTACGAACAAAAGATCAATACTGGTCGTAGTTCTGTAAGGCTCTAGTAGCCAATCGATCCTTAAGTACAATACAAATACAATACCACATTAAATGCAGCATTCTGCTACCATATCCTGATTGTATTTCATATTTTCTATGATGTTTCTTTCTTGATGTTTTGTAGCTATGTAGATTTCAAAAGATAAATATTTCAAATTTTGCTTATTTCTTTCAGTTGCTCTGTTGGGACTTCTATTGTTTTTTTTCTTTTTTGGCAGTAGTAAAAAAGTTAGAACTTAAATTACTTTACTTACTACAGTTTTTTAACAACAATTTATTTAATAAATAAAAAATGTATATCTGGCAATGCTTTAATAAAAACGACAAATATGTATATAACGTTAAAATTTGTGCATGTGCAACGTTACAAGCAATGGCAAAAATAGTCAACGTTTAGATTGTTATATTGCAGCTTAACAATCTTAACTTTTCTATCTTTATGAGACAGGTTACTTAATATAAACAGTGAAACGAGTTTATCTTTCTCGTACTATTATTCAATACTAGCTGGAAAGCCCGTCCGTGGACGGGCAGCTAGACGGTGGATCTCTTTTTTAACGATATTAATTATAAAATTCATAACGCTAACCGAAGATCAACTGATATAGAATCTATATTTTAATGATACAAATAAAAACAACATTATTTTCTAACATTACCAATTTTAATTGTTCATCCTTGCGTTGAAACGTCCCCGCGTTTCACGTAACTCAAGGTACATAACCCAATTACTAAATAAGTCGCTTATTAATTATATTTTTTTTATTTGTTAACTAAAAATCAATTATTCTAGCAAATAAAATCTTTAGCATTGTCTGGTGTGTTAGTATTTCCTAATACACAATATTTTTTGTGTAAACTGCTTGTAAACCTTGAATCATTTTCCCTTGTTATTTTCAATCGACTATTTTAATTTTCAGATCTCCGTACTCTTAACATTGCTACATAGAGATAACCGTGGCTAAACACCGGTTCGAGCAGATATATTCCCAGTTTTTCTAACCTTTGTCCCAGCCTTGTTTATCGTCATGGAAAAGGCAATTTTAATTGGAAACTGTCGCTACCTTAAAAGAAATAGCAAGTCTGCACTTGTTGGGGCAAAATCTATGCGCGGTATAAAAATAATTTCTTTCTCGGCAGTTCCTGTCAAGACTTCTGCCAAGATTAAATTGGGTTTGAACGATTTAACAGTTAAGCGCGCCCAATTACAAAAACCACATTTAGAGTTCAAATTTCCGAAGAACATGATCACACTTCCAACCCTCAAGCACATTCTGTGCACTGGAATCCTCGAGGGAGTTTGTTCATTCGATAATTTCATCGGATAGTTTTTCCAATCGTTATCATCACTATCATCAATAGAATCACTACTTAGATAAGTGAACATGCTGCCGTCTTAAAGGTCCAAAACTTTTTCGTTTATAACATTAACGTCAGTATTTTTTGGGTAAAGTATTGCCATTTTGGAATATTTTTTCACGTCATCAGCTTTAAGGCTTTCTCCAAAAATTTCTTGTATCAAAGAAGTTTTGCATATATAATTATGCGAATCTCAATTATCTCTTCAGACAGATTTTTGTCATTTGTAAGTTTCCCGTTGCTCCACTTTATCAGCTAATTACTGAATGCCGATTCAATGAACCGGACATTTTGACTTAATTTCAATACTGCAAATTTACTCGACAGATCATTAAATTTAATGCTGAAGTAAATAATTTCTGACCTTTTTTCATGAGGTACGACAGGAAAAGTTTGGGATGGTACGTTTTGGCGCGACCGTTTTGGCGCAGCCGGTTTGGCGCAGCCGGTTTGGCGCGGGCCGGTTTGGCGCGATGCCGGTTTGGCGCGAGGCCGGTTTGGCGCGAGACCGTTTTGGCGCAAGGCGGTTTGGCGCAAGGCCGGTTTGGCGCGAGGCCGGCTTGGCGCAAAGCCGATTTGGCGCGAGACCGTTTTGGTGCAAGCCGGTTTGGCGCGAGGCCGTTTTGGCGCAAATAATAATTACAAACATTTAATTTTTAAAAATCTAACTTGAATTTTGGTAAGGTACACTTTAGGAATCGCTACGTTGATACTATACTGGCTTATTATGTATTTATTTATTAGCAATTATATTATAATTATATTAATAATTTATTGTAGAAACGTAAATGATTATAACAGATAATTTTCAATGAAATAATACAATATGACAAAATTGTTAAATAGATTATTAAATTTGTCGATAGAATGCAACAATGCAAGTACCCTGTATCCGATATTACCCAACTTAGGCAACGCTTATCCTTTTGAGATTAGCTACCTGAAGTTTTCCAAATTTTAAAATTCCTTTGTGCATATATTTTAAGAATTTTACCATCACTTTTACCACCAAATTTAGAACATGTTCTAAATTTTTCTCATAAAAATTTAACACAAAATTTGCTGATAATTTTTCTGTATGCAACGGTGTTAAATATTTTTATAAAAATTTACATGTAAATTTTATGTAAAATTTAACGTCGTGTCAAACAGGCTTAACTCTCTATTCCGGTTAAGAGATTTTACGGACTACAACTTTTTTCTAGTAAAAATTTTTGAAAAATCAATACATTTCACAGAAAATCAGAAAATAATAAACAAGGCAGCTACAAAACAAAAAATTAAATTTAGAAAATTTTTATTTTTTGTGAAAATTTATTTTATTAGTTAAGTTCATTGATTAATTAATAATTAATTAACCATAATTAATAAAACTAAGCTACTTCTATAACGATTTCGTCTTATAAAAAGTATTTTATAATTTTTGCGCCAAAACGTCCTCGCGCCAAAACGGGCTCGCGCCAAAACGGGCTTGCGCCAAACCGGCTCGCGCCAAACCGGCTGCGCCAAAACGGTCGCGCCAAAACGGCTGCGCCAAAACGTTCTAGACCGGGAAAAGTTTGTCTGAAATCATCACCAAGAATTAAAACGTTACCGCCAAAAGCTTTGGTGATTTTTATAATCTCTTGAAGAAGTTTGTTCATACAATTTAGTGCGTCATTCGGTACCATTGTACTTTGTCCAAGATTAAAATTTTTGCTTTGCATAATAAGCTTGACATCGGAGCTGGTTATCGTCATTTTCGAAGTGAAATAAAATACTTTGATTTTATTAATTTGATTTTGAAATAATTCCGGTTTCCTTTATTATATTTTATATTTTGAATAAATCAAAAATTTTTATTGGATAATTCTGTTGTTAACCACGCCCCCATCATGCGCCCCTCTAAAAAATTTGTCAAAAATATGACACGCTGTAGCAGGAGTGAGCTGGGATTTTATATATTAAAAAAAAAACAGAAGATTATTACATTAATCTAATTATTTTTATGCAATTTGATACAATTTAATTCTATGAGGATAATGAATCTGGAGACGATTGCTTTTGGCATAAGTTGTTATGTATTACAGAACAAGGCAAATTACCTCAAGATAAATTAGAAATGTGTAGATTGCTAGTTAGGTTTCTTTTACTTTAAAATATAATTTATGTTAAACCAAAAACTATTCTAGTTTTCTTGTATTTGTGGTTTGTACTTGATTACTCAGATGTTATTTGCATGCAGCAGCTAACTTTGTCTATTTAACACATAGTTCCGAGAGCATAGTTCAATTATTTTATTAAATGAAGTTTCTACGTTGTAATATTCACATACAGTAGATCAGATAAAAGTAATGATGCTGATGTGGACAAAAAAAAATAGCAGAGTCGTTTTAATGTATTAATTAAAATCGCACACAAGTGCTTTCAAGTAGCACTTTAAAGCTAAGAAATAGCTTTATTACAGATATTATATATTTTTATCATCAAGATATTATCTCTAAATAATTACAAACTACCATTACATGGTCAATATTGCAAGGTAGGTAAACGTAACTTGTTCAGGCACGGTAAAAGTTTGGTGATTTCTGTTTTAGCAAAAAAATTACTTACTTAATTTTAACATTAAAAGTAAAAGTTAAAATATATTTAATTGTTGTATTTTACGTACTAATGAATGGCTGAGCTAATTTTTTTATCTTTTATAATATACGACACATATTTTATAAATTATAAACAGTGGCGTCTTTCCGTCGGGGCCATCTGTCCTCCAGTTACCCTATATTTGTATATCTAGTTAAGTTTAGCTAATATTGTTATAAATATTTAACATAATTATGGAGAGAATTAGAATTTGAAGAAATAGTAACAATATACAAAGCAAAATGAATATAATTTTGCATGATCGGTTCTGACCTTTATAAATGTAATCGTAATATGGCAAATTTGCTTTTGAAATTTAATACCATAGAATTACAAGTTTGTTCATGTATGCTACTAAATTATTCTCAATGTACAATTTTAAAAATCTAATACAATGGTATAATCAATCACGTTTCAAATAGTGAAATTTTTTTTCGAGAAATTACTGATATAGTTCACACAAAACTCACCACAGGTATTTTATTGGGTAGCTTTACCTGCAATAAAATATTTTAATGTTAATCGGATCTGAAGAAAAAAAAATTAAAAATACATACACGTCATTAAATAATATTGAAAAATCGTGGTATGCGTCGATATCAATAACTTAAAAATACAATACAAAGTAGTCACCGTAATTAACTATTAAAAGATAGAAAGAAGCCCTTGAATTTAAAAGAAAACAAATAATAAGCAATAACACGTTCTTCAATGACCCAAATTGAATTCAATTGAACTAGCATCCTTCCCATTTGCGAATATAATACAATAAATTAACAAAGTCTCTTTTTTTTCTTACAAACAATAAAACACTAAAACAATTCGTTGAGCCCGGAGGGAGTTAAAATAAAATCAATTACATGTATTACCTAATCCAAAAAGTGTACGATGCATGATGAAGAAATTTTGCAACAATGAAAAAGAAATGGAGAGGTAGTTCAACTCGAAAATCGTACGTATTTAGGCTTTTTTAACATCGTAGTAATGTTTGGATTAGTTTAAAGAATGGGTTATATAAAATTGGTATCACTGTAATTACGGCGAAGCTTTAAATAGAAATTTATAGTTTGGAAAAAGTAGATCAACCTTTAAAATGGTAACCTCTTGATATATAAAAGTAACAAACACGTTTCGTACTTGCTGCAGGCATAACCACCTACGACAAAACATTGTTGTATTTCAGGCTTTGGACAAAAGGCAGGCGAGGCAATACAAAAAGCCCTCGTGATTAGTTCACGCGTGCATGTAGGTAATGCAATAAATGCTCTTCCTCTTAGAATTGGTTTAATAGATAGATAATCGATGTGAAAGTAGGATTTTCACAATCAAATAGTTTAATTGAGAAAATAACTTTAATCGCGTATAGAATTAATTTTTTTTAACTTAATCTTCTTGCAGTCGACATTTTTAATTGATATAATAATTAGTTTTCGATTTCATACACGTTTTTATTTAATCTCTTTGCAAAGTTTTCCTCTCAAATTTAGTTTTTATACTATAGTCGATCTAAGATATGAATAATATAGGTGGCGCGTCGTTTGAAAAGTCTAATTTACATCGGGAAATATCAGATAATTTAAAAAGTACTTAATCTTGTAATAATATTAAACATTCACCACAAAAAAGCAAAATGTTATTACCAAATAACTACGTCTATTCGATATTACATTTAACTCTGTTCAAATCTATCTTATTTATGACTTTACCCGGTTCAGTTTAGGCAACACGCATAGCACTTCAATCGCAAAAATTTCGTTATTGTAATAGCGTCTAACTTCAAAGCAATTTCATTGGTTTACAATTCAAGGTTGTTACTTTAGTACAAATTCCAATATTTTTCTTAAAAAAAACAGACTATTTGTACATTAAAGACGGCTAGTAGGTTAGCCGAATAACTGCTGACACTAGGGTCCCCGGTTCAAGTTTCAACTTTCTTATGATCGTCTCCGTGCTTCGGAGGGTTCGTAAAGCCGGCGGTCCTTACAGTCCGAGGTTATAGAAATTCCTAAATTCGGCCTAAACAATCGTGGGATATAAAAATGCTGAAATATTTTTTGACAGAAAAAGAGGCTGATAGAGAGAGAGGCTATATTTGCTAATATGAAATTCTTTTCGCTATCTCTGAAAGTCTGCTCGGTCTTTAGATGCAGTTACGAAAGTAAATAATATGTAGACGGATTTTTTAAAAAATTTGTCACGGATGTATAAGCTCAAAGAGTAATATATCTAGGACCGTAGGTTAACAACTAAATTTTGTAATAATAGTTTTGATTGATAGATTGATTGATTGTAGTAAATAATGGCTTCAATTATAGAGGAAGTATTAGATAGACAGAATTTCATTCATATGTGACATATAGTATGTAGAAAATATGTACATACATATTACTACATATTATGTTGGTACCCAGTATATATCAAAATGTTATCAATCAGGTTATTATGTATTTTAAAATTTATATGTCATAAAGAATTATTAAGTACTTAAATACACACATTTGATAACAACTCAATCCATATTACGGGTTCTCACGCAAATACTGTATAAAATTCATACATTTTTTTATTTTTATTAACATACGTAGGTTATACTGACGGGTTTTTAACCTTTTTGAGAAATAACGCTGCATCAAGCAAGTATTCTCTTGGTGGATTATTAATTAAATCTGAACTACGGTTATCAATGAAATAAATTTATTTTTAAAATAAAACCTTGTTCTGAAATTTTTTACATAATTTTTTAAATAAAATTTAGTATTTGCATCTCGACTTAGACTATTCTTTCTATATCATTTCCATAAACTTGGCTTATAATAGGCAAATGAAAAAATACTCAATTTTTCCACCAATTTCCATATGGAAAAACTTAATCGACATTAGCTTATAGTTATGAAAGTAGATAATAATAATTATTCTTTACTCTTTTGTCACTTTATAAGTTATTGCAAATTTTTATATACTTCTGAAGCAAAAATAGAAAGATTAAAACAAAATGCTGAAGAAAAAAAGCTATTCAATTTTTACCATTACAACTTAAATTTGCATTTTAGACTTAGAAGAACTTCTACTTCTTCAAAGAAGTAGAAAAAATAATCAATTTTAAAAACCTACTAAATGCCTCTTTTAAGTACAATCGTTATTCTATGGAAAAATGTATAGAAAATTGAGTCTAGTTTCAGTAATCTCTGAACCACTTTTCTTCACTGAAAGAAAAAAATCGTTAAAAACTGAAAATTATTTCTCCTCACTTAAAATAGGTAGCTCTTCAAAGTTATAATTAATTTACAAATGTTGTAAGAAAGCATTATTTTAATAAAGCAGAAAATAGTATATTGTACAACGAGTGTGAAAATGATGCCTATATCGCACGAAGATGAAATATTTCAATCGTCAGAGAAAATCGTAATATATGAAAATCAAATAAGTTGCGTTATTTTTACATAATTATTTATAATCGTTGACTACTCTACTGTAATTACTACCTGATTGTATTTTTAAGGTGTTACGAAATTTAGACTTTCGTTGGAGCTCCCACAAAATCCCGAAATCGTTTGGTCTCGAAATTTCAGCTTCTTTACCCTCTTTTCTAAATTCAGATTTGCTGTGATTTAAAGTCTAAGTTTAATAATAATAATAATAATATTAATAATATAATAATATTTATTGCAACAATAATAATAATATCATACAAATGGTTAGATACATAGGTTTCCCATGATTTTAATTTAACCGGTTTTTTTAGAATTTGGCAAAGATATCCGAATCCAAATTCATACACTGTATGTCAGTTTTTATTTTTCTTTTGAGATTTGATACCAATAGTTCCCAATAGTCCGGTGGCAGCTTGTTTAGCAAGTATGCTGAGAGATACAAGAACAACTCTTCATATTTTGCTGATCTGTGGTGTTGCTGTGTATATGTACTTTTTGCATGTCTCAGGTTCAAACCATGCATTTCATGCCTTTGCTGCAATTTCCTATAAAGGTCTTTGGGTTGGCCATTGTTCTTTATTTAGATAAAATCTATGGACTATGCATCTAACAAGGTTAAAACCTTACTAAAATGTATTATTCCAGTACTAACAAAATCATAAGTACCAAGTTGAGCGTTTAATATACAGGGTGTTAGGTATATATGCAGCAAAAATTTAAGGGGTTATTTATTGGCATATTCTTATTATTGTAACGGGCTGCGGTACTGACCCCACTGCACTAAAGCTTAAGCTTATTGTGCATCCCTTCACAGAGTGTTGATATTCGCAGGAAGGCCGAGCTGAGATATTCCGTGGGTTTGCCATTCGAACACGGAACTCCCGCTCGTTACTCAATCAGCGATCGTATCAAACCACTACCGTGGACTTTCCATAGCCCATAGATTGATATTGGGCTTATTTAGATCACAGCAGTGTGGCGTGGACATGATCGAGTAGCGAATCGCGGTTTACCGCGTCCTAGCATGATAATTTAAGCATTGCGCCACACTGCTGGTCTTATTTATTTATCGGCATATTCTAAAAATATTTTGTTTTATTATGATTTCTGAAAAACCACTTTCTTCCGAAAATACAGCGTGAACAAAATTTGCTGGATTATTTCTTATGAGGGCCTCTAAAGTCATTAGTTTACGCTACTCTAGTGAAAAATTTAGACAAATTGCGAAATCGGATAATTGCTGGGTGTAACTCAATTAAAAACAACCCTGGTGTGTTTGAAAAAGTTCGGCACTCAATCACGAGAAGATTGAATGCTTTGTATCCAGACTGAAGGAACTCATTTCGAACATTTATGGTAGATTGAGCAGCTTTACATGTACTTTTTGATAATAAAATGTTGTTACTGTCGCAAATTTTGTTCACCCTGTATTACGGAAACAAAGGGATTTTACAGAAATCATCATAGGACAAAATATTCTTAATAGTTAAGATTATTAACATGTGATAATAATTTTTTATAAAATTAATTTTTACATGTTACATGAAATGTAAGTTATGAATTAAATTTAATTTCAATTTCATGTAACATGTAAAAATTAATTTTATAACAAAATATTCTTATAATAAACCAAGGAATAACCTCTTGAATTTTTGCCGCATGTTTACCTAACACCCTGTATAATGTAATTTAAATAATTGATTTTCACTTGAAGGTCAGAACCAATGATTAAGTGCTATGTAAGCTTTCTGCTTTAAGTGATGAATTAAAATCACTTCCGATTCCTGTTATTGATGTCATATATTGCAGCTTGGTGATGTTTATTGTTGTCCGATGGGTTAAGATTTAACGTAAGATTGGTATTGCCAGTTTGGTTGCCATTCGTGCTTGTGATAGGAGAAAATTAACGGACACTGCATTGGAAAATACTTCTTCGATCCAAACTTCAGAAAATTGTAAATTTATTCTTTTTTTTCAACCCAATTCATTCGGTAACTTTTTATGTATTGTAGTGGTATTATTCTAATAAAAAAAGGAAGAACCCTTTACTATCTTAAAGTTTACTTCGGCTAGCGTTATAATCGGCCAGCAAGAGCTCTTCTCAAGAGTCGGTTCCTGTGGTAGACTTCAACTACCGCTGAGAGAAAAATTTCCTTCTTAAATTTAACTATTACCAATTCAAAAATTATTTGTAAAATTAAAATTCCATTTCGCAAATTTAAAATTAAAATATTCTTTCAAGGATCGATCTTGTGATTGTGCACCTACAAATTTCACTCCAATATCTAAATTGAATTAACCAACTTTTGAAAATGCAAATCAAAACTATTTTCAAATAATACTCGCTAATCAAAAAAAAAAATAACTTCTTTAATAAAAATTGTAATCCAGAAATAATAATCAATCCAAATACATATCTCACAATAAAATTCAATCTCAGAGACCACATCCGACCAAAAATTATAAAATCGCCATCTTGACAAATTTCACTATTGCAAAATAACCTAGCAAATCCTACAAAGTTACAACTTAATTATTAATTCAAAAATTTAAAGTACAAATCATTTTGAAATACGACAAGTATATTATGCATCGTTGATTTTCATAATCGGGTCGGGACATCAGAGATGTTGAATTCACTCGGTATTAAAAATATTTAGTTAATTTCCAAATGTTGTGTAATTTTGATTATGTGCAGGTGTTTGGTGATTTGTATAAATTACAATCGTAAAGTTTTGGTCATAGTTTTTGTTGATTGTGTCTTTTTAGAAATAGATTTTCAATATCTTCTTAGACAATGAATAAATTCTCCAAATTAAAAGGTATTAGAAGCATACATTAGAGAATTTCGTCGAACTGTCGAGAATTGTTTGCACTGGCTAATGATGCTAACATTTGAAGACCCTTTCGTAGAATATGCGAAAATATGTTACACAAATGATGACAACGTTTTATGACTCTTGACTGCCATCGTCGTGACTCTGTGTCGTGGTATTTATTTGTTTATTCTTAGTAAATTTTTGGGCCTTGGTTGTTTGGTGTATAAACGTAGACTGAGGTAAATCACATATTCTATATCGTTTCCGTCTCTTTTACTGTTTGTCATTGAAGCTCTTCTCCGTTTTTGCATTACAAATTATTTTTTAATTTTAAAATTAAAATTTTCTTCAAATTAAATTTTCTAACAACTTTTCTATTTTATTCAAGAATTGTATTTGATTTCAATCAACTGAATGTGAGGTGTATTTTTCTTTCGATTTAATTTTTAATCTTTTTATTCGCGTCTGTTTATCCGGGTTTTCATCTATAGATTAAGCTAAACAAAGTTTAATATTTTTTAAATATTCCAGTATAACAGGTTATGGACCCACTTATCTATATATTAACCAGTATGTTAAAGACACAAAAGAATATCCTCTGTATACTTTGCTCTGTATTCATACTCTAAAGCAAAGAGCTATTCAGTTGCTATTGGTATCCAGGCCCTCCTAGTCGTAAAAATTTACAATAACTAAAGCAAGATGACCACTCTTGTCCACATAAAGCATAGTATTATACTATTGGGATTATGCTATTTGCAAGTTTGGTTAATTTTATCGGAAGATATAATTTTTGATTATCTTCGAATTGTCCGCTATGGCTGTTGATTAAATAAAATTAAATGAAGAAAAAAAAGTTTAATGGTCAAAACACTTCTAAAGTAAATTAATGCCAAACATTTTTAAAAACTTTTAAAATATTTTCAATTTTATTTAATTTATATAAAAAAATATGATTTGTTCAAATTTCTAAAGGCTAGTAAATTATTATTCACCTTTAATGGTTAATAAAACTACCGGTTCGGCATTAGGGACTTTTAAGTGCAAAACTTGATTGATGCCTGATGTAATAAATATTATTTAACATTACCTTTAGGCAAATTTCAAGTTTCAGTCATCAAAATTTTATCACATTATCACACTATTTATTTAAAGCAGTTATTTGCTACTGATGTTCTTGGAGTTTAAAATAAAAATATTATAAGTAGTAATAAAATTAAGAAAAGAATTATGTTTTTGATGCAAACCTGAGGAATGCTGTAAGCAGCAGCATTCATAGATCTTTTTCTAAATGTTTTGATTGATTTTGAATTTCATTTCATTTTAACAAACTGTAAATACAAAGTTATTATTAGACGGAAAACGAAACCGTAAGCATTGCGATGTTAAAAAAAAAACTTAATTTTTCGTTTTGTCTTGGGAAATGTCGTTCAATATGCTGCGTTTGTATCACACGTGGTGAAGTTTACAAAAGTTAGAATTTTATATTTTTTGTGTGTATGTGTCTATGCTATATTTTACAAGCTCCAGTTATACATCATCGGACGGAGACAGTTTCTGAAGCATTTCTGATGGTGAGACCCGCACTGAAGCGTGCAGTCCAACAAATTACCTGAGCACGATTACAATGAGGTCGTATATATTCTTCAGTCATGTAATTTTGTTCTTACTTTGGCTTTATGTAGAACAATGCACGTGTGGATATGAAAAATAAGTTAAAACTTATCTACCAGTCAAATTGCGCAAACTTAACTGAATTTCTTTACAAAGTTGAAATTTTTCTTTTTATAAAGAATTATGAAACTCCGAGTAAGGCTTTTCTTTAAATAAAAAATAAAGCAGCTTTATATTAGGGATGTTCTCCAAAATATTTTTAAAAGATTTTTAAAATTGATGGTTCTAAACTTGAAACTTACAATAATAAAAAAGGTAATTTAAAACTTACATATATTAATAACATCGTTAAAGTTAAATCAGCCTAAAGGTAAGTAGAGTGGAAGTAAAGAATTTGAAAGTAGAGGAAGTTAGTTGCAAGAAAGGGAAATTAACCCCGTGTATACGTATTCAGAGGAAAGAAGAACACGTTACATTAAACTCCCCAATACTTTGCGAATAATGTACCAGTAATAATTCTATATTATTAATGATTGCAACCTCTTGCTTACTTTTCAAACAGCGATACTAAAACAGTTTATTCTTTAACGCCAGCATTAACGAGATTTTCTAAGCAAACCCCCAAGATGTAAGTTCCGACGATGTCGTATGTATATGCGAGCGGATTTTCCACGGTGGCCAGAAAATTCAAGACGACGCGACTTCATCGATTGACAATTATTTAGATCGAGAAATGCGAAGAGCGAGGTTCGATTTTTAAAATTTTATTTAACCCTTTATTTTTACACCTCCACCGTTTTAGAATCAACATCTTCACGTATTCGAGAGGAAATTAAGGAGCACGCACAAAAATCTCCGTCGTGTATATAAAGCTTCTCGATTCAACGCACAATTTTATTATTCGCCTCGATTTTATCACACAGACTTCATAAAACTTTGTTTGGGCTTCAAGATTAATGCATATTTTACGATTTTAATATGAATTAAGCTTTGGTTCGGTAATTAACTATTCCGAGATATCAGACTATAATGAATGCTCAAGAGAAAATGTTACTCGTTAGTTTGTGCGAATGTGAATTAAGATTTGTTAAGATATCCGATCCTCCAGGCAACATTCACTCTTAAATTTATTTCTAACTTAAATGAAATTTTTTAAACTTTTCCTAATAAGAAGAAGTAATTTATCGAAGTTATTTCTCTAACTTTTATAATAGAAAAAATTTATTTCGTACGTGAATTTATATTTCAAATTACGTAAGCCCGTGTGGTGTCGGATAAAAATGGTTGAAAAATAAAATTGAATGTATTGTTTCTGTTTTGAAGCCAACTATTTATCACACGATTTGGTTGCAACTCTCGGAGAAAAACTAATTTCTCACATTTATGCTCTAAATGCTTCATATAAAGTAGAAAATCATTGGTTCTGCGAATAAGAAATTATTGAACCAACAACACCACTGTGATCCAATGTTTTTCTAAGCGTTTTAAATTAAGTTCTACATTTGTCATGCATGTACGTGGTTTACATGGAATTTGCAAATTAAAATCTTCAATATGGTTTTGACAATTTTCAACGAGATACGAGTAGGAATGTGTAATTAAACATTTGCAATTTTAATATTGTGTTCGCAATTTATTTCAAATTACCTAGTACAAGCTAATTTTAATAAAATTTTCAAAACTTCTAAGAAAGTTTTTTCTTAATTAAGCTTTTAATCAAAACGAAACTAAGCCTGTGTGTAAAAGGAATACGTGGCACGTTTTACAAACTTTAAATAAATTTCCTGGTGGTAAAAAGTAACAAGCAAATGTTTACAGATTTTAAATTAAAACAAACGTATTAAAAGATTATAATTTAAAATTTAATTACATTTTACGATAAGTACACAGGTTAATTAATATTGTGCTACAAAAGCTAAACACACACGTCCAGAATAAGTAAATCAATAAAATTATTTCACAAATCACTAAATTATTTTACTCTGATATTATGCATTATTTGCATCAGTGGTGTATCACGCAGTTTGCCCTGAAAGGGGGAAGAGTCGCTTATACAAATACATAGAAAGCATTCGGAAATTTAGCTTGATTAAAAAATCGAAGAAAGCTCTAAATACAATTTTCTGTTACTACTTGAGAGCTTTCGCTCCATAAGCTTTTCTCCAAATAAATCTATGGATTAAATTTATCTATTCTATTTTACTATTTACATAACATTCGTTTTGTTTGTGTTCAAGATGCGAGGTTTACACGAACCTCAAAAGTTGTTAACTACGGTATAGGTACGGCAACTTTTTTAAATCGCTGGCGTTCAATCCGAATCATTTATTTCTGCAAGCAAATCTAATTTACGCAAGACTATTATTACCTTTTTTAATTATTTTCCTGTAACTAAATAGCTATTATGCTTTTACATGATGTAGTTCACATTTAGAACATGTTTTGGCTTTTTATTTTCTACGTCCAATATATTCTGCAAAACATATGAACATACAACATGCAAAAAACAACTTGCTACCTTTTTCTAAAAAAAAGCTTCCACTTTTTGCCCTGCACGTATTATTATACCGTTTCTTGTACTGTACAAGTTGTGCTGTACTACAATTAAATTTTAAATAACGACGACTTTTGTTTACAATTCTGTCGGTATTTAGCAAATTGTTTTTTACATTTGATAACTTATATGCTTGAAATTTATTGACTATCGGCGATGATTATGAAAGAACACACATTTGACGTTGCTAATGAGTGCGTGAGGAGTCAAGCTGTGGCGGTTCTTATATAGTTTTTAATTTTCAAGCGCCGACTATTGTTATTAGTTTAAAACAATGTGTGGTCCACTTTGCGTTGCAGATCATCAAAATTGATAAAAATTGATAGTCAACATATCCTTATTATAATCTGCAGTTTGCAACTAAAAAAATCTTAATTTAATCAAATAAAAATACTAGAAATACTAACAAAAACATTATTATTAAAAAAAAAAGAACAAAACAGTAAACAGAATCGTAAAAAAACATTGTGGTTATACGGAAGGTAACGAGAAACCACCCTAGTAATTCCATTTTCCTAGTAAAATCACTTTAGCTAGCTTCGGCCTTTGGCGAAGTCAATCTTCATTTATCGGTGACCGCACCTTGAAAAATGTCGAAATGACATTTCAAAAACCATCATTCGCTTAATTATAATAGAATTAGAAACTAGCAATACTGATTAGTTTAATTAGGAAAAAATCATCGACAAATAAAATGAATAAGATGTGGTACTAGGTTACGATCTCATCACTAGAAAAACACTAATAAACTAAATTTCATTCCAATAAAAAGTAATTCAATTTGTTGTAACGGTACAAAGTTCAATTTGTAGCGTTCCAACCTTTTTTATTAGTTGGTTTTAAAATTTATATACATATAATTTGAATATTACCAGTGGCTCTCATGGTATTACCGTAAAAAATTTACTATTTTATAATTATTATAATTGCAATATTGTGGTAGTTCACTACTACATATGTATTTGTATTCATTACTGCCTAAGTCTTTAATGTATAACTAGCTTTACTTGATTACTATGTATTAAAAAAAAAAATTAAAACTATTTAAGGGTTTTACCGGTAAAGTTTACGTAACAGTACATATACTCGATGTACACTATAATTCCTAGGTAATCTAAGTAATCAACAATTATAAATAATACATAATAATTATGTAAGTAATATAAGATAATAAAACAACTTAATAAATAAATAATTTAACTAGAAAGAATTTTAACATAATCTTAAATCTATTGATTTGTGGTTTATGTACTGAAACTTGATAGTAACCATATCATTAAAGATTTAACAAATTATTTACTTGAAACAATTTAAAAAATTGTTAACGGGATTTGAAAAATTTTAAATTTAAACACGACAATTTACAGAAAAATACTTTTTCTTTATTTTCATTATCTGTTTATTTAAAGTCAACTTGTATAAAGTTTTAGATTGTTTTCTAACTGGATTGTTTTCCATTAAAAAACAGGTGAGTATTAAGGCTATTTTTAGAAGAATTTTGATGAGTACGCCATAAAAGTCAAACAATTTATGCTTTCACTTATCTTTTTATTACTTTTAACAACTAAATTCCAAATGAAATATCTTGTAAACTATAATGTTGGCTTTGTATGAAAAACCTTAAGTAAAAACATAAGAAAGTTCTTTTTTCTGCAGATTGTTTCGATTGCATCCGATATTCTTAACACTTCAGAGGGCTATGTGATCTTTAACCCCTGAAAATCAAAGTTATATATAATATTTACACAGTTTAGTATTAAAAATACACTAAAAGTACATCGGCTTCTCTGGAAGCAATCCGTAAGAATTAAGACGCAACATCTGATGTATTCTCAAATATAGGTAAATGTCGGTTAAGTGTGTGACTGCTAATTTGAAACACTTTTGATTATCTTTAATCGTTTTATCTTAGAAGTTAATAGTAAACCACCGGGATATAATTTACCTAGTAACAGTGTTAAATTAAAGTTTATTACACCTCTGCTTAGACCAGATGAAACGAGTAGAAGGTAGGTTTACACACACCAACGATAGAACATAAGGTAACCTCACAGAAATTTCAAAGAAAGTACATGAAAGAAGAAGGTAATTAAGAAACTTAAATTATTTTACATTAATTTATTTTATTATAGAGACCTAATAACTTTTAATATTATTTTTTATAACACCAAAAAATTGATTATTGTTAATATTAAAATAGCATAGCATGAAATTTTCTCTGCAAAAAGTAAGCTTCCGGAATGCTTTAAAAATCAGTGATGGAAAAGTATTTTCACTACTTATAGAGGGGGTTGATTTTATCTCCCCTTATATGTTTTTAATGTCCGGACGGTGTTCCGCTGTGTTCCGGTTGTAGAAAATCTGTAAGATTGTATTAAAGGTATTATGATTGGAACGAATACTAAATTTGAAAACTAAAAAAATGAACAAAAACAATGTTCACAATTTTTGCCAAAGTTTAATTTTTAATGATGAGTGTAAATCTCAAACTCGATTTTAATCTTTAAGTTTTTACCGACTGCCTTGACGGTGGCAAAAAGAATTGATGATCCATATTAAAGTTAAAAAAAAACAATGCCTGGTCTTGAGAAACTTCACGAAAACTCACCTAAGTAATATTAAGGTTTGTTAATTTTTAATCAGAACAAACATTTTTGTTCAGTAGTAGTAATAGTAGTTTTTGAGATCGCTAATATTAATTTAATTTAATAATTTAATATTAATAACTTTCTAAAATCGGTTTAAACAATTATCCGGATTTTCTGATCTGGTTAACTTTGTAATTTAGAAACTGAAGAAAACCCTACCATTTCCATTCCAGCAATGTTAAAATATATCACAGTATTTTACAATAATTATAATTAAACAAAAAATTTCAGACAATTTCGAGAAGCATTTCACTATTTATTTCTGTGTTCCCGATTCTTTGGTCTATTCGTAATAAAATCTTATTAACATAAAAAACCACAGCAACTTTTTCACTATAATTTTATAAAATCTTTTTAATAGTGGTGTTCAAGCATGTATTTATATCCAGACGATACTGTATTATACGCACCTTTAGCTAACCAACAAAATTATATTTATCTCAACATCTCTGAAGCTTACTTTTTTAAATAGAAAATAAAATTAAACTATAAAAATTTAGAGACGAAAATTTTTTCGCGAAATCAGAATAATTTTTAAATCTGTCACAGATCATAAGTACAAAATTATACCCGTGTAAAACAAACGATAAATATCTAAGCATGAATTTGGAGTCGAAACTTAATTTTAAACCTGTGCTTCAGCAGCTTGGTTAACATTTCAAAAAAGTATTTTTGCAAAAACACTATTTATAGTAATTTTAATTCTAATTCTTTTTTGATTTATTTTGAAATTAGAAATCAAGCAAATTCAGTTTTAATTTGGAAAACTTTCAATTTTAATTGTGTGATATTGTTAACAAATCGGGTAAATTTTATTTTTGTTAGAATACTACTAATTTTCTTATTGTTAATTTTTCAAATAAGCTAAACGTACTAAAAATCTTTCTTCCTGGGTTAAATAAGTTTTCGTGGTTTTAAATAAGTTCAGGTCATCTTTAAAAAAGAAAGCTCCTCTGTTACCTAGGTTTGGCGTCAAAATGCGGCGAATAGCGGCGAAAATTTTTAATAAAAGTAAAAATGATTCTAAATTTTTAAATTCTTATTTGCATTAGAACTTGGGACTCGTATCTATTAATGTGCTTTTATGACTACTCTTACGCACTAGCGTATCTAGAGGGGGCGCTAGGGGCGGACCGCCTCGGGCGGCACATTGATATTAGAGGCGGCATTTTGCTTCATTTTGTACATACATATTTTTATATAAAAAAAATTTTTATAAAAAAATATTTATTATTATAAATATTTATTAATATAAACATTTTTATTAAACAATATAAAAACGTTGTAATTAACAGAATCAATAATAATAATAATTAAAAGAACCAGTTACCTATTTACTCTGTATAATATTGAGATGACCCTAGCTATACAAATCTTATAAAATTTGCTTAATTCCAAAAATTATTCTTTAACTGGGTTTTTATTATATTTTTAGTAGCTATGAGCTCTTCAATGTTTATAAATTGTTAATAAAAATTGCTTAAATTTACCTTTGCATGTGGTATTGAAGCGCACATGTATTTTGCAGCTGGCCTAACAAATTTGTTGCCATGCAATTTTGCATCGGCCAAATCTTTCACAAATTCTTCACTTTTTAAAATTTGGCACTTCACTTTAATAATTAAAACAAAAAAAACATCAACTCAACTTATTTATTTTCAATCAATTTTATTAAAATAGAACAATTAACAATCAAATTATTGCGGGAATGGTGTTTCATCCGCTTGACGCCAAAGCGTCCACCTCAGTCTACTTGCATCAACCTACTCCTGACTTTCAAGTCTCACTCTTTCTTACGCTCCCCACTTTCCTTTATACAGCAAATTTTTATATGCTATTTTATACAATATGTACAATGTTATAAATAAATAATGAAATTAAATTTTAAAAATTATTTACAAAATAAATTAAACTGTGATTTTATAGCATTTCGAAACACGACAATATACTGTCATGTTTCAAAAGCGATTCAAACCCACCCTATACATTTTGGTGAAAATTTATTTTCTATTTAAGTTATGTTTAAATTTATTTAATTTGTAGGATTGAAGAATTTGTTAGGTGGGGGCCGATCACAGGTAATTGAAGGCCTTTTACCGATAGCGATCGCCCGAGCCTGTTGTGCGATTTTGTTTAAAGTTTAAAGATTTGTTTAAAGATTTTGATAAGTTTAAAATTGTGAGTAATTTTTGATCAAATAAAGTGATTTTTATGCGATTGCATTACGGCGTATTTTTTTGATATTTGAATTGGAATTAATTATTTTGCTACCGAGAGGTAGGAGATTGATTGGTTTCGCTGATTTAGAAGAAGAATAATTACAAGTTATAAATTGGATTTGGATTGTGTTAAAAATTGAAAAATTAAAATTTATTACATTCGTAGGAACGAATGTTCATAATGATAAGCAGGAGATTGGGATAACGCTAACAACGAAACTTCGTTCCCTTTAAAAACGGTTCAAATTTTACTAAACATTTATTTGATTTTGGATTTGGATTAGTAATTATTTTTGAGATAAAAAAAATTTATCATTACAACTAAAATTGGCGCAACGACGCAGGAATTTTTCTGTAACAAGGAAAACTTTAATTGTCGCCGTAATGGCCACAGGAACCGACTTTTGAGTAGAGCTCAATGCTACCGACGATTGGAAAGCTGGCCGAGGAAACTAACAAAATAATAAAGATAGTAAAGGCTTCTTCCAATATGTTTTTTGAGAATACCACTACAATACATTGACTTAGTTTAACCAATCAGGTGAAAGATAACATGCTATTTTAATATTAATAATGTTGGTACTTATCAAGGGGTTTTGACTTCATTTTAGAATGGAGCTTTTCCAAATTAAAATTAATTAAAAATTATCTTTGTTCCACAATGAGTGATTTAAGATTGCAAAATCTAGCGATAAGAAAATAGAGAAAAGAACTAACGGATGTTATAAATTTTGACGATATCATTCGAGACTTTGTAAATAAATAGGCAAGAAAAAAAATATATAAATTTTTATAATTTTTATTAACTTTTAATTTTTTTGTATAAAATAATTTTTTTATTCATTTATATTCACTAATATTTATATGAAGGGTGGGCAAATTTTAAGACCGCCCCGGACGGCAAAAGCTCTAGATACGCCAGTGCTTTTACGTATTTAAGTTTCATTTAAATACGAAATTAAACTCAAACTCGAAACAAAAATTAATTTTATTTGTTCCCAAAATTTGTCAATTTAGCAAATGCCTTAATATCACGCACCAACTAAGTTATTCTTGTAGGAGTAACAAATTAATTAAATCAAATCAAGAACTTCATAATGGTGAAAAACTGTTCATCCAAATCAAATTAATTTATTTACAACAATGAACATTTTATTGATTTAATGATTTACGATTCATTTGTTGGGAAAATTCACGACAATGTATATTCCAGTTCGTAAAAAAAGTCGAACAATCATAGCTTCTTTCTTTTTTTCGGTTAGCAAAAGGTTACCAAGTGAAGGAGTGAAGGAACGACTGAAGGAGTTTTGTACGTAATTCTATTGTATATTTCACGGAGATAAAAAACAAACAAACGCTATTATATTTGCACATAGATATAAGTACGTTTGAAAAACAAAAACGTTTACGAATTTCGACTTGCAAAACTATTTTTATTTTAAAAAATGCCGACCAATCGGAGTTTTTTTTCGGTTGGCAAATGGTTACCGAATGAAGAAGTGAGTGAAGAAGTTTTGTACGCAATTCTTCTGTATATTTATATTATCTTTATTTAATAAAAAATTAATAATAATACATAAGCTGAGCATGTAGTTTTTCATTTCGAGTTTAGTAAAACTGAGAAGTATGTAGTTGTTTAGTTTTAAAAAACTCTCGTGATATATAAACACGAATGTAATATTAAAAATCCGATTATCAGATTTAATTCGCAGATAATAAATTATTTTATTAAAATATGTTGTGTAGTTTAAAAAAAAAGATCTTCATTGCAATATTGAAATAAAAACATTTCTAAATATTTTTTTATTTAGAAAAAAAAAACGTGCGTATAATGTACTATATGGTTAAATTGTGTGTGTTCTATATCAAAAAGTATTAGCAATTTCCTAAAAAATTTCGTGTTTAGTTCTTTAATATGGAGACTTGAGCTAATTAGATTTTGGTTAAAATCGATTAAAATGAACTTGATTTCTTGCATAATTTTTTTTTCTTTTTTCGAAAAGTATGATAAGGTCATGTGGAAACCACATCAGAGTTTTGAAGTATTTTTTTAGGAAATTTTAGAAAAGCGTCTTTATTAAAATTTCTATATAAAAATATTAAATGGTTAAGGTTATTAACATGTGATAATATTTTTTTAATAAAATTAATTTTTATATGTTACTTGTAATTGAAAAATAATTTAATTCATAACTTACATAAAATAGTTCAAAAACTATTTAAATGAATTATATAGCTTGCGACACCCTGTTATATAACCGATGTTTCGATTTTCGGAATCTCATCAGGCAAACCTGGAAAAATTATTGAAACGATTGAAAAGTTATGCTATTAAATTCAAAATTCAAACTTGATTAAAAGTCAAATTTATTTGCCTTTTGTAAAAACAAAAAAAAATCGAAACATCGTTTATATAACAGGGTGTCGCAAGCTATATCATTCATTTAAATAGTTTTTGAATAATTTTATGTAAGTTATGAATTAAATTATTTTTCAATTACATGTAACATGTAAAAATTAATTTTATTAAAAAAATATAAAAATATTATTAAAATTGAAATAATATATTTATGAAATATTATTATAATATGCGCATTTATTGAAGTAAAATTAGCTACGTCCACATATTATAGGGTATTTTATCGGAGCCAATTTTGATATATAGGAAGAAGTAAAAGATTATACATACGAGTAGGTATATGGAAAAAAATTGTAGTGGTTCGATTTAAGTTGTATAATTTAGTTTAACAATACGACTTAAAGTTTAGTTCTAGTTAAACACAAGCTTGTCTAACGAGTTAACGATTAGTGGGTAGGATAACTTTATAAGTTTTCCATTATGTACACATACACGCAGCAGACATTAGAAGATAGAAAATCAATACGTATAGCTCGTTATTAATGTGAAATTATACAATTTTGATGTGTACACTATTGGGACAAGTGTTAGTCTGTTGATTTAAGAGGGGTAATTCTAATAAGTATAGAGCAGAACTTATAACAAGAATTGTGATGTGCGTGATGAGATGGATGGAAAGGTAGCATAATGTGAATTCATTTATTATTAGCAGGTGAACTAACGTATGTAGTATATCGTTCTACTACTAACAAAGGCGTGTAATTAAAGATGTTTAAAAATTTAAACTCGTATTGATGAGTTCGTTATAAGCAGAATATATTCATTAATTTTTTATTGCTATAACTAGTTTTTAATTGAATCTTTGTGTATAACCTGTATTTATGTTAGTTGAAATTATAATTACAATATACCATATTACTTACTTTAATTTTCTTCTTCTAAATTAAACTTACCTTTTTTATAATAGATATTCATATTACAAATTTTATTATCTGAATAAATCATCGCCTTAACTCTCTCCATTTATTATTTATGAAATTTTACGTGCACTCGATAAAGAAAATCAATTAAATGACCATCGTCGTAATATTAAAATTTCTAAGGATTGTTAAGGATAAGTGGACTGTTTAAATAAAGGACTGATTAGCACTACTCCTCACAACTTCCTAATCTACCGCAAAGCTTTGAATTTCTACCCCACTTGCTATTTCAATAGTTGTCAAATAATTACGCGTAACTTACTTATTACAATGTTCAAATTATATTTTACCAAATTTTTATTTCCAACTAATTAAGAGTTCTTGACCGACGTCTTTTATTATTTACGACTCCGCCAAGTCTAATCCCTTAAAACCTTTAAGGTTTAACCATGGCTGTACGTATGAATGTGTAATGCGTGTGCAGATGTACATTGTTCCTACTGGTAATGTGGATTATTGATTTCATTCCAGATCTCGGTCTGTGCGTGTGTGCTCTGCTATTAGTGTGGGCTTCCCCATCCCACAGCTTCCCTTATGGACATGATCTTTCAACTATTCCACCTCAGTTGTTATTCCATTAGCACAGCAAATTATAAACAGTAAACTAATTTCTAACACCACATTGATGTAAAAAACTCTTGATTCCTTCAAGATCCTTTGTGAAAATGTTAAATAGTTCCCAATTTAAAAAAAACTGAACCATTGCAAGAAACTTTGTACCATTCAATGCATATCTCTATTTATTTTATAATTATTACAAAAATACATTTAAAACAATTAGTAATAAGTAAACTAGGCAAATTTGCAATCGCAACCGTGGTGGAAATTATAAGAATAATTGGCCAAGCTAGATATAGTAGTTGTGTTGTTTCCTTACGTTCCAAGGGTTGCGTGGGAGGATGTTAGATTGTGGTTAGCACGCACGTGCTGCTGGACCTATCCCATACTACTATTACTACTCATCCCTTATCCCTTACCCTAATTCAACCTACGTTCGATATAGTGTAATATGTATATGTTACATTCGAAGTTTCCAAACGTCTACACAACTAGTTAGAATTACAACATGGTTGCACCACAAACCCATTTATATGAATACTAAAATACAATTTTGATATTAGAAATAATATTAAATTTTCTAAAATTACCCAACTGTTACAAGGAACAAATTCTATTCAATTACGTGCAGTCATTTTTTGCTTATAATGTTTTTAGATTTTCCTGCATTTACATGCATTATATTATTTAGAAAATATCAAAAAAGTTTAAAACAAGAAAAACTTTAAAATAAAACCAAAAGATATTATTACCAAAAATGTTCAATCCAAACTTATTACGACCAAGCATTTCGTAAAGTGGAATACCTACCATTGCTATGTGAGCTGCAAGCATTTAGCAATCCGGGTTGCAAATTTATTTTTCACTACTAGCTATGCTCGAATGTAAAGTCAAAAGTTAGTATTATTGACACTATTAAGTATAAGCAAATTATCGTTTTCATCGAATTATTTAAAAAATCTCAATTAAAAACAAAACTTTCGGTGTTTGAAAATTTTGAACTTTTGAACTGAAAATATAAGTTTTATTAAATGGACAAATCATAATTTTCGCACATGCTTTTTATAAATTTTAAAATTGCAACCTGAAAATTAATTAAAATACAGGCATTTGACTTTATATTTAGTTTTTTTGTATTTTTTCTCAACTAGAGGTAGGTATTGGATTTCAACCAGGAAACGCATACTTACTAATTTGTCGAGAGCCCTATGTTGGTTTATGATTAACCTTGTGGTTAGTTAACCGTCAAAACTTTGTATCATTGGTTTTTGGGTTATGATTTCCTGATGATGAAAGGTACTTGGTTTATTCTAATGATAAAAAGTATTCAATAAAATTTATGTTACACCATTGCGGGGTATGGAGTAGCGCAAATCTTTCGGTGTGTATCCTACATAAAAATATATAAACAACGAATAAAAGATTCAAAACATTAATCGCAAGATATGATCACATTTCGGCAGCTGAAGTTGTGCGTATGACTACTTACTTATCGAAGTAAGTGTATTCAAAAGACTAGCTTTTATTATGATGGATAACCTTACACTTTACATCACGAACTGAAAGAGTAAAGTAGTAATTTAGATCGGTGCAAATAATAAATATTTGCAGTTACCGAAATAAATCAAGTATATTTTTATAATGTTAGAAATGAAAAGTAATATTTGGGTGTAATATCCACTTATCTACTAAACGTGGAGGTAATTTTAAAATCAGTCGAAAAGTAGACATCATCAGAATAAGCTTATTTACAGTATAAGTAATATAGTAATATATTACTATGAATTTGAATGCAAATAGATGAACAGCTAAAATAAAATTTAAAATTATTAAAAAGTTAAATTTAAATGGTGCGTAATAAATCTAAAGAGTTTTGTAAAAATATACTACAAATATATTTATTTGAGTTTTGGATATTATTAAATATGTAGATGAGATATACCCATTAAGTGAAAAAAAAATCAGTAGAGCCTAAAATGGAAAATTGTTTAAAAATCTAGCAACTTATATAAGTTTAAAAATTTAAATAATTATAAATTTAAAAACTAAAAATTAATAATTAAGATAAATTAAAAGAAGACATAAGTAACAAAAATTGGATAACAGCAGAAACGAAAGTAAAAATAAGTAAGAAAATGAATCAAGCAATTAAAGAAAAATAAAATAAAATTCTAATAGGCGAAAAAGAAGAACATGTTAGAAATAATGTTTGATTAATGAAATAAATACAAGAATAGGAAATTAAAAGATAAAAGAAAAAATGTATAATAAATTTAATAAAATCAACAAATTAAATATTAAAAACCTTACGGATATTAAAAATAAAAGATAAATTTAAAAAAAATTAATAAATATATGTAATGCTTGAAAATTGTCCAAATGAGCATGTAAAATTAATTTTAAAAAAATTGTGATATTTAAAAATCTTGATTTAAAAATCAAATCACGTTTTAATGTGAACGATTTTAGATGAAGGATAATTTAAATTTATTAGTTTGATGATTTGATTTGATTCTATGTATTCTATGTAAGTAGGTATGTATTCTTTACTTAACAGTTAAAATTCGTTATTTTAACATTTGTTTAGTTTGATTATTTTAACATTACATACTACTAAATACCACAATAAATACTTAAAATATTTATTTTTTAGGTTATTTTTCTATTTAATTTAATTTCAATTTTTCGATTGTGAAAAATGTAAATAGTTAAATTTTATAAGTGTATAATTCAATGGTTTTTAAAATAAAATAATTTATTTTGATAACGGAGCACGAAGATAATTTATTTATAAGAGTGGGGAAAGAATATGTAAAAAATTAAGAATAAACTACGTTTAAGATTTTTTAATAAATTTAAAAATATGTTCGATAAATAAGAATTTAAATAATATAAATTTTATGTTTTTTATTTATTTATGATAACAATTTGAATTGCTATAATTTATGATATTATATTTGAATTTTGTAAATAGTATAACAATATTTGGAGAAAATTCTTATTAATATTTTTAAATTGTTAATATTATGGAATGTAAGATGATAAATTAAATATTTTTGTAAGCTTAAACAAAAAACAATACAAATTTAGTTATCAATCTTGTTTAATTTACAATTAACCATAAATTTTTAATTCAAAATTATTTATCGAACTTTGAACACACTGTATATATAATTTTATTTAAACTAATTGCAATTATTCAAATTTACTAAATCAACAAATTGTAAAAATATATTAAAACTTTAATAAAGACGTCGACAGGTTGCACATGCAGCATTAACAAAATGCAATTTCACAAAACCTACTTTAATGTAGGAAACAAAAACACTTAATACAATTTATTTATGCATATCTCGCAAGATTACAAATTCTTTTATATTATGATGTAATTACTAGAGTGTGGAATTATACGTAAATGCATATTTTTGTTGCTTGTTTCTAGAGTCGTAAAAAATTGTATCTATGCGTTTCTATAACTTTAGAGTTTACAACCAAAATTTGAGAGTGCATATTTCATATGTTTTTATTTTTACTGCATATTTCATATGTCTTTATTTTTAAGACATATAAATGCATATTTTTATAATTTTAAGAAAATAAAATTTAAAAACGATAAACTTTGCAAAAATATCTTTAAAAAGAACAACTTCCCAGGCACGGCTTGAAAACAAATTTGTTTATTTATTGTTGCTCCGCAATAAACATCATACATCAATATTGCCGTTTATTGTGCCGTCATAATGGAAATGCAGCTTATGATTATTTTATGAGTCATATAGAGCACAGAATTTAATGAATTTGCATATTTCTTAAAATTGATGTTACCAAAATCCATATGGATAAAACCGAATTAGGCAAATCAGAATTCAATGAAATACTTTTTAAAATACATATTTTGCATATTTTTAACACTAGGTGGAAATTTTCGTAGGTGCATTTTTGTGTTTTTTTTATTTAACGGTTCCATTTTCAATATTTCAAAGGCGATTTTCTCGAAAATTTCTTACTATCTGTCCCAACAGCTTTGGAAAATTGTTATTCAAGGACTGACCTTCCAGCACAATAAGTGACAAAAATTACAAAAATGCGGCTGGCGTATAATCTCATAGTTAATTGTAATTAAATCTCTCAATAAAATTAATTAAAAAAATTAAAGGTATTTGTTTTTTAGTACATAATCTTTTATTTTTAAAGCATATACGTGCATATTTCAGGCATTTATTGCTGCATATGTATGTGCATATATTAAGTACTTTTTAGTAAGGCTGCTAACACTCAGAAGTCATCCGCCCTCTCTATAATATCTATATCGAGATTATTCAAATCTTTACAAATCTATTAAAGTTTTGAATATTTTTACAAATGTGAAGATCATAGCAATATATATATTTATATGTAAAAGACCACCAGAGTGTTATTAGCACTAGATTATATTAATATTAATGTAATACGAAATTTAATACATTTTAAATGTTTTTACAATGCCCATTGTTGCCGTGTAAAAACCATCTTTAGCTTAACCCCCACTGATTTTTTGTGGGGTTTAAGCGTGACTCCTTATTTTCAATGAAATATTATATTTGTAATATTTTCGTACAAATATATCAGAGGCAATCCATTTCTGTAGGTAAGTAGGGTATCATCCAAATGCAATTGATAAAAACTTTGACTAACCCAGTTTTTAGGTTAACTAAAATAGAACAAATTATATAGTTAACATCAAGTAGAAGATTTAAAAAAGTTGTTGCAATTATATTTCCAATATTATTATGAAATTAAACAAGAGCTTTAAGTGCAAATATGGATAAAGAACAAATTTTTAATGAAAATTTTATTCGCGTGACTGAAAATTAAACAAAATGCATCGCTGAATGCATCAAACTCATGACCAAACAGTTATAAAAAACTAAGAAGAGCGATTATTATTATCGACTTCTAACGTAAACATTACAATATTATTAGCGCAACTTATTGCCTCACACATTTTACAAGCTACATTTTTCAAAATGCGGTCTACACCCAGTTTACTCTTTCCACCGTACAGTACCAAAACAATTGTATTTTAGAATATTTGTATAAAACTAGATTGTAAGGTTGGTATACCGCTTTCTTACTGAGCGATCGGTCGGTTTCGAATCCAAATCGTGATTAAAAAAAATATGCTTAGAATTTATTAAAGGATAAATCGATGGGATCGATCGACGGCGACGCAGCAATGTGAGAATTGATTAATTGGTGCAAAGCTTGCTCGTTGAGTAGAACGAATGAAATCTATAAAATTTATCATCAAAAAACGAACATTGAAAAATGCGTTCAACGGTCATATAGTGTTGAAGAATGCAAATGGATAAAGTGCAAGTTGAAGCCTATTAGTTCCAGCGTAGGTTTGTATCAGATTGAATAGCGTCGCACCTATCGCTCACAGGTCAGACGCCCCCAATCATTATTACACCACGAAGAAATTACACTGGTACTTTATTTCATTTAGATAAAAGTTTAATTTTTATGTAATTTTTAAACTTTATTTACTGATCAGTAACAAAGATAATTTATGTGTTTACTCTCTACAATTTAATGATCATGTTGAAAAAGTTGAGAAAATCATTTTAATGATATAGGAAATCACACGTTGATTCTAATGTTGGTAAATGCAACTTAACTTATCAACTATAATTTATTGTTTTTATAAAAACTAATAAATTTAACTTTGATGGTCAATTCTAATACCATTTTTTTAGATCGAAATGAAAGTATAACGATATTATCGATGATAAATAATCTCACACCAAATTATATTTTATTATAACGTCAAAAGAGTGTGTCGCTATTAATATAAAATATTATTTTATAAATCCTTGTCTTTTTTTAATATAATATCTACTAACCTAATTTTCGTTATTAAATAAAGTCTTAGCAGCTACTTCTTTTTTTAACTTATTTCTATATTTAACCAAATGAAAATTGCATTTCATTAATTTTATTAATGAATTTTATGTTCATCAATTAAGAATATGCTGACGACGTTATGCTATGACGAAACTCATTTACGCAAGAGTGGTTTCATAATTGAAAAAAAATAGACAAACTAAAGTTATCGAGAATTACGCCGCATACTGTGTATAATTTCTATTTGTTGTAAGAGGTATGTTATCTCTTTTAAAAACTTTAAATAAAAAATTGTAAACCCTACTTTGTTTTGCAGTAAAGAATGCATCGAGGAATTTTTATTTTTTTTTAAATTAAATTCTTACTCTATTATTATATAATGATCATGATTCACGTATGATGCCGTAATAAGCAATTTTAAAAATTACAAGAATTTTCAAATTAACACTTCGTTATTTTGCTTAAATATGGTATAAAAATGTTCCTGATAATTAAACATAATTATAATACAGTAAGATACAAAGAAGTTTTTCAGTTAAAGTTTAAAATTAAATTTATATTCAAATAAAAGTGCATTTTTGCTTCAAACGTAGTTAGTTCAGCTGGAAAAATTGTTGGAAAGTTTTACATGGACAAATGTGTGTAATTGAATGTTTGTAACAATACCTAATCGGAACATAAATTATTCTGTTACTTGCAAAGAACCGTTAGGTTTTACAGCTTAAGACTACAGAGGGTGGTAAACAAGTACTTATTAAGAAAACCTTTTCATTTGGCAACTTATATGGACCACAGCTAAAATTTTTGTGTATAACTAGCAACATGAATTGGGGTGTGAAAAAACCGAATAGCAATTGTTTTACATAAGTGTAATATTTTAAATAAGAAAATTTAAAAAAAGTAGTTAAAAATTTTAAAAATATTTCAAAGTCTTGGTATAAAACAGTTTACCGATGCAAAAAAATTGAATAGCTGACAGAAATAAGTGGGACTCTTCGTACTATAAAAACTCTGCAAGTGATTAAAGCAGTGCATGAAAGATTTAGGCAAAATCCTCTGCAAAATCAAAGAAATTACGGCAATAGAGATGCAAATTTCAAAAACAAATGTGTTTCACATGTTGAGGTAGGACTTAAAACTTTTTCCGTTTTGCGTTTTGTAGAGGAACAGAACAAAGGCTATACCAATAGCCTTAAAAAATTAGGCATGAAATATTGAAAAATCTATTAAAGAGGCTCCGCAATAATAATTTTAAAAATATTTTGTTCATTGATCAAAAAAAATTTACCACCGAAGATGGTATGCCCACAGCTCTAAAAAGAAGCAGCAGAAAAACTTACAAGAGTTCAAAATAGCTATTATCCAGCATTTGTAAAAGTTTTTTGGGGAGTGTCCTACAAAGAGGTTACACAATTTTACTTCTGTGAAAAATACTTTAAAACATCGGCACCAGCTTACGAACAAATAAGAGATAAAATAATGCAGGTGGAATAGAGACATAAAAAAAAGATAAAAAAAAGTTACCAAGTTACTCCCCCCCCCCTCTCCCATCTTCTTAATTGGGTATTTCAACAGATTTCCGTACCAGCTCACAAAGCTGTGAAGCTAATTCAAAGGTGGTTAGCAGAAAATTTATACCAGAGCTTATTGCAAGCAGATCAATGGCCTTCTGGAAGTCCCTTCTAAATCCTTTGGTTTATACTAAATTAATATGTTCAATTCTTGAAAATATGGCTTGTAGTAAACCTCACAAAAACATTGAGTTTCTGAAACAAGACAGCATCGATATTCTTAAATGCCCCGGCGCAGCGTTTAAATGCTACAGAAGGGCATATTGAATAAAGATATTAAAAACGTAATATAATTTTAATATATTCAGTAATAAAATAGTAGTTTATAATATAATGGAATTTATTATTTTTAATTTTACAAATTCATTTAATATTATGTAACAGAACTTATGTTCTGGCTGGGCATAATATTAATTTCGCTACACGCTCGCCAGTGGTAGAAACTACTAAAATCTAAATAAATAATAATAATATCTACAAAAACTTACATAATATTATATAAATACAAAACTACTTAGCAAAATATTTTAGGAAACAAGATAATAAATTTTGTAAAAGCAATAGCAATTATATCTAACAAAAAATATTTTTGAATCAAAAAATATTATTTGATGATAACTTCGCAATTAAAAAAATATTTTTGCTAATTAAATGAATATTATTATATGATTATTAATAGTTTGTCCCACATGTTATAAATGATTTCCTAAAATTTCAGTTGTGTATTATACAAATTAATTAGAAAGAAATAAAAAAAAAACAAATTGACAATAACTTCTAATTTTGAAAAAATCAAATTTTTTGCTTCAATAAAATTTATTAAGATAATTTGAGTTATTGGTGTGGTTTGAGTTTTGTTCTTTTTTCCTCCAGATTTTCTTGTATTTTATAGAATTTTATAAGCATGGAACATCGTACTTGATTTCTAATAACATAAAAATTTAAAACATTTTTAAAATTATCATAAATAGTGCAACTTTTCTTAAAAAAATTGAGTTGTTTTGGAGGATATTTACTCTATATACTCTCCAAATTTCAATATAAATTTATTATTAGTTTCGGAGATATTAATTTCTTAAATTTTATGTTTATACGAAATATTAATGCTATCTGTATTTCGTAATAGCAATAACTAATGCAAATTATAAACATCCAAATAACTAAAAATTAATTTTGTAAATATTTCAAAATGCAGATTGAAAGTAAATCACAGAAAAAAAAGAAAACAAAACAAAATTAAAATAAGCAATACTGTTTAAAAGCCAAAAGAAAATAATAAATTGAAAATACAGGATAAAAGAAAATAAATAAGTGATTAATTATATAAGGCAAATTAATAAAATAAAAACTACAGGACAAATAAAAAAAAAACTAAATGTACTGTACAAAGGATTTTAAAAGTATGAAACGTTAAAATGTATTTTTAAATTACATTTAAAAAATCAATTAATAAATTAATACCCAATTAATCTAAAAAGGGTTTGTTTTAATCTAGTAAACCTAAACTTCATGTGTTGTCACTTTACATTTTTTACTCAACACCTCTCAGCTGCTAAAATGAGTGTAAAAGCATCTACGGCAATAATTTTGTGTATTTTGTGTAATCTTGAAACCGGTCATGCGCTAAGAAAAAGAAGCTGTTAATATACATTTTAGATTTTATATAAATGACACAAACGTAAATTAAATCATTGTTGAACCTACAAATTTTTGTTAAATAATTAAACAATCTTTGTTAAACTTTTGATCTTTAACTTTTAGAATGTAGTATTCACAGTCATATTCTAGCGCTTCATAGTTTCATACTAACTTTTAAAGTTTGAAAATTTTTGCTACTACTCTTATTTAAAGATATTTAAAAAATAAAATAAATTAATTGCAAGGTTTTAAATCATTTCAAAAATAAAAAATTAATTTTCTATTTAATTTGGTACATTTAGAATTGAAATTTTTAAAACTAAATTTTCCAAAATGTAACATAACCGATTTTATATTTATCTATTGAAACACTTGTCAGTTTGATTAAAACTTCAATTATTTGTTGGTTTGTAAAATTTTATATTGGCTATCGCTTAACCTTAAATTAGCATTAACTTTTCTTCGCTTTGGTAAAATTATGTTGTTAACAATTGATAGGCAACTGAAAACTGGAATAAAATTAATAATAAAACATCTTGATTATTGTATTATTCCTTTGATTTTGGGATTTTGTTTATTTTGCTATCCTGTTGTACATCTTTATTTTCGATATAAGGTAAACGAATATTGTATCTTTTAAATACGAAGGTAAAGAAATTATGCTTTTAGGTTTTGGCGCAGAGAAAAAATGTTCTGCACTATTCAAAGAATGTCTTAGAGATATACTCCGTTTATTTGCCGCTTACTTATGCAACTATAATTATCTCTCAGATTTTTAAATTTATAGTAAATGAAGCTTTAACTGGATGGATAAAAAAGAAGCTGGTTTGGCTTTTAAACGGGCAAGATCCATTGTACGTCGAAAAATATCCAGAGAAAGCTGTGGTACCTGTATTGTTTTTAGTAAATTGTGAAGGAGATGCAGAAAAATTTTACACAAGAATAAGACAACATTTTAATAATTCCGCTTATAACATAGCAAAATCCAAAAAGTTTTTTGGTACGCTTGAATCTTGGAACAGATATTATTATATTAAAAAGGAAACAACAGATGTTAACCAATATTTTAAAAAATTACGGGTACTACCGGGCAAAGAAGTTATTAATAGATTAGAATTACTTTTACTTATGGAAGAATATTACGCACTACCTCTTCCAAAATTTAATAAAGCATTGTGGCAGGTTTTTATTGGAATGCAGCCAGTGGAATGGACTACAAATCAGCAGTGCAAACTCTATCCGATATTGTTCAAGTTTTCTCATTGCATATATGATCAGGAAAATTTTATGAAAATGCTATTAGGAACTTTCTCAGATAATAAAGATTTGAGACATGTAGCTCCGCCTTTGCAAACTCCAGGCTGTTGTTCAAACCTAAAAAAGATATTCAACTTCTGTAAATACACGTATCAGGGTATTCCATTGTTGTTAGTAAATTCACGTTTACTACGGTTTAAGCGAAATGTATTAGTTGGGGCAGAACTCGGCACTAAAAAATTTTTTTGCATTGGCAAAAACGACTCTCAGGGTTTATTGGTTAAGGTCAATGAAATTCACAAAAAAACTGATTTTAAAACTAACTTATCCTGTATTTTTGAAACTGCAATTGTCTCAAGCTTGTCGGAATTTTATCAAAAGGTAAGACATTTCTTTTAGTTGAAAATTTGCCACAGATTTTATTATTTTAGTATTCGTACTCTATAACAGAGAAAGATTTACTTTACGTTACAACTATAATTGAAAATGATAAAAGTTTCACAGACTTGCCAATGGATGATTTAAAATTTGAAAAAAGTGGAACTTGTAAAAATGAAGTAAGATTTATGCTTCTGAATAGCCCAATACTAAGTCTTCCGGACCTAGATAATCCAAAAATGATTATAACAACATTAAAACACATTTCTTCTCTCAAGGACTTTGTTAAAGAATTTGGAGAACCCGAGGTCGGTATTTATCAATTTAAAGTAGGAAAAAAATTAACAGAAATTTTTAGTTGACTCGGAAATTATCCAGTGGAGTCTTCAATTACTTTCCGACTGCTTTTCAGGATATTATTACTGCTAATAAAATCTCTCCTCCAACTATAGTCTCAAATTTAACAGCACCATCTTCTGAAATTTCAATTAATGGTCTAGTTGTTGAAGATATATATGGGTGGTGCCCTAATTTTAGAAAAACAGGTAAAACATACAAGTATGCAATGTTTAAGCAATTTTAAATTTATAATATTTTTAGGTATTACCTTTTCCATTTGCACATATCGAAATAAATCCCACATAACTTTGAATGCTGACGCAAACTTGATCGGAAGTAATGCTGACGCCCAAGCCCTCCTAGATGGGGTTTATAAATATATAGACCTCATGTATAATTCTTTTTCTTAAGTTAGAAATAAAAATTTGCTTCTCTGATAATATTTGTTCTTGTGTTTATTTGGTATATGATTTTATGTACAAATTTAATATTTTTTTCAAAATTACAAATATTTTAAAACTTGAGTGGGTACATTTCATATTAAAAAATGTAATATTCCTTAAAGTTTTTGCCAATTGGTAAAAATAAAACGACTTACAGTATTATTGAGGGCAAATTACAAAAACTACAGTTTTAGAGATCAACGAAATCAAAACACAAACAACAATCCGCCCAGTTCGTTTATAAATAAGACATGTATACCAACATAAGAATGTGGCTGTGACCTATAAGGTGTGGTTTATAAAGCTGAATTCAGTTGATCTTGTTTATTGAAAAGGATGTGTTGTCTATTGTTCTTTACTAGTTTTCCTATTTCTCAACGCTTCCCATAATCTCAGCTTCGGGCTCTTCTTTTGTCGGTGTGGTATCCTGATTCTTCCTTTATCTGCAATGCAGTTTTCAATCTCAGGTGTTGTCCAAATTGAAATTTCATAATTTTCTTTTAATAATTACGTAGTTAAACTGAAGTTTTCTTCAAGTTCATAGATGACTTCATTATCACAGAAAAAAATCACGATTTGATATATTATATTCAATCTATATTGGGAGTTCATTAGAAGTTTTAAAAAGCCTAAAGTTCCTAAGTAAGTAAAAGTAATCAGAAGTTTTTACATTTTAATAATTTTTTCAAGTTAACTAAATATTAAAATTTTAATTTTAACTGTAAGTTTGATATAACATAATATTACTATATAGAATTTTTATTCAAATATGCAAAATGTAAATTGAAACGCGATTTGATAACGCAACTATTTCATAATTTTTATAATTATCAGTAATATCATAAATTAAGCAATGCCCGAGAAATTTGTTTGCAAGAATTTTGGTAAATGAAAAATATTATACCTAATATAATATAAAATCACGATAAAAAGTTTTATCTTAATCTATGAGTTATAAAAAGCCATTTTAGTAAAATTTAACATAATATTCTGTACCTTGGAACACAAACACATCTGGTTTATATTATACCACTACTTCAACCCACAACATGTTTTCTGTCTTGTTTTCCGATATTACGAAAAACAATGTTTGCTTGAATTTTAATTTTCTTAAAATTACTCAAAGGGATTTTGGAATTTTTGAACAAAAACGCAAAACAACATTTTATAGTAGTAGAAGACATTGTTTACTGCAAGTTTACAGTTGGTTGCAGTTGGTGGAAAATAATCTATGGTATGAATAAATGGTTTTATTTTATTTTTGAAGCTATTGAAAATTTATAAGAGCAACGTGTGAATTATAAGATATCACGTTTAGCTGATAATTGAAAATCGTACGTTCTATACTGGAATACGCGGTGCATCTTAAGTTAGGTAATTACACCGGATACATTGTATTTACATTGTACTCATATAGAATTCTTGCATTTTTACGGAAAATATTATATCCAAGAAATGTGTTTTATTTACTATTTTACCAAATTTATACTTTTTGACGTGTGTCCTTGAGGGCCCTCTTTTGCCAGGGGCCCGTGTTCCACCAAACAAATAGAACACTGGTAGTTACTGTGCTGGCGTGTAAAATAAATAGCCGTGGGTCTAAATGATAAAGCATTTCTAAAAAAGAAGAAGCTGATTATGCAGAGGTGGACTGAAGGCTTAATCAAAATAAGTATGATAATTTAGTATATTGTATTAAATTATATAGAAACAAAAAGACAGAATGTTTATGATGTATAATTTTTATCAAAGTTTAAAAATACATTTAAGAATAATGATAGTTTTCTATTTAGTTACGGACAGCTGTTTTATGCAGCCGTAGACTTTATAAAATTTTTGTATAGCGTATAGAATGTTAAATAAGTACCAAATATTAACAAAGCACTATTTCTCTAATTGTTAGAAAAATCTTAATTAAATAATAATTAAAAAAAAATAAAATTTTAACAAAATTTTGAATTTTGTTAGATTCTTTTGGCTACACCTCGTATTCGTATTTTTAATGATACGAGAATATTTTCGAGACAAGACGATTTTGGGCGCATGACAGGAATTAGAAAAGAGAGCCAGATTTTGTCGTCGAAAAGGTTGGTTTTGACTTTTGATTTTGGGGAGTTATTGGTGATTTTTTGTGTAGTGAGAATTACTGGCGTTACCACCGCTCTTTCTTGCAGATTTACGCCAATTTCAAGGAAATTGTGTTCTTTGGACTTTTTTTGCCATTGGATTTCTTGAACACTTGAAAGATCGAACGATAGCAACCACTCGGCAGCAGCAATAAGATAATTTTTTACTTTATTACTTGCTTTCCGTTTCTTCCATCTGAAAGACTGTACAACGCTGATAATACTTTTTGATAATTGTCAGCTGCGTTCGTCGATGTAGCCGACGCTCGCTTCGAATATTTTTTGGATTTTTTGATCTAATTTTGAGCTCAAGACCCGTTTTAAACATTCAAATTATTGAAAGTCTTCATTAAGAGTTCGTGGTTGTTTGTTTAGAGCGTCGATCGTTGCGAATGTCTCTTCCGGGTTCGTACCCCATAGTAAGTACGTTTTTTTTGTTACGAGAAAGAGTGCAAACTTGTTGCAGTTACGCCGGATTCATCCCTGGCTTCCGCAAAAAAAGAGCTAGTTTTTTTTTACCTTGGGCACCCTCACCAAATAAAAGGTTGGAAATTTTGATTTTCAACCGCGTGGGAAGGAAGAAATTGCTGCGCCTTCTCTAAAGAGTCCTAGCGATGGTTGACATAAAAGTTCTTTATTGGCGCTCTCCATCTCTTTGTTTAATAGAGTTTTTAGCTGGCAAGTTAAATCTGTACTTATGTATAGTGTATTTTTTATATTAAAGGAATTGGACTAATTCCTGTTGGTCAATTGTTATAATTTTTAGTGCTTCCCAGTCGAAGGTACATGCTCAATATTCTTTTCAAAAAATTACCACGAAGCAAAAATATGTAAAACTAGTCAAGGAACAAAATTAAACTGTTGTACGAGTAGATCGGGGGTCTGGGGGTATAAAATATTTCTTAGTAATGATCATAACCATCAGTTGGCAAGCTAATATTCATATCGTTTAAACTGTTGCAGATCGGATATCTTGCGGTACTTCCTAAAATACACTCTAACCCGATATATTCATGTAATAAAATTATATCTCCTAATCCAAATTTCTAGATTATTAAACCGTTAATTTTAGTTACAAATAATACAATAATTCGTGGCAGACAGTGGAATAATTTGCGTGTAACAGTAGAGTTATATAATCTCTTAATTATAAAACAAAAAAATCTACATTATTGTTTTAATTGACCTTAAAAATGCATTAAACTTTACTCAAATCCAAACTATAATTTATTCTATACTATGTTGAGAAGTTGTTTTGGAATGTATCTAAAGCTCTTCTTTTTTACTGGTAGTAACAGTTTAAACGGTTTAAAAATTTAGCTTTTCAACTGATGGTAATGACCATTGTTAAGGGGTATTTAAATATTCCATACCCTCTAGACCCCCTGGTCTCTTACAATTTAAACTATGTATGTATAGGTGCATGCTTTAACTTTTCTTCTTCTTTAAATTCTTTTAAAAAACTAACTTTTTACAAAAAATGGATTTATAAATCCAGAAATGTATTAAATTGCTGAATATTAGATATTAGCTTATTACATGTTATGTTTGATTATAGACACAAAGCTATTGTGGCGTCCTGCAACTGCGTTGTTTGTTCAAAGAATATTTTCCAAAACAACTTTATTGCAATTCCACATATTTATTGCAAACAACAGAAGACGCCTACTGACTCTTCTGTCTATTTGGCCTATCTACTTGTCTTCAAAATAATTTATTCTCTCTTCATTTTTAGTGTAAAAGTCTCTATCAAGTAAAACTTGAAACAAATCGAGAAGGTCATTCTCCGACAAATGCATAAGCTGGCAGTATTAGGAAATTTATTGCAAAATCTGTATCTTCTGAATTGACTTTGCAGACCATTTTATTGCAAATGTCTCCATATGAACTGTGTGAAATAAAAGCACCCGTGTACTTGGAAATTCGTTGCGACATGCATTCATTGCAGCTACTTCAAAGTCAAACATAATTGACAAAGGTTGAAGACCAGGTAATTTAGGTACATAGTTACAAAAACAACAAAATTTATGCATTTAAACACCTGTATTTAATGTTCTATTATGTTCATTTATTAATATGCACGCGATAAATTGGTACACCAAAGAGAATCTTTAGAGCTTCAAGGAAATAACTTCTTCATAGAGTAGTTACTCAAACGTAGGGGCATCTATATGTGGGGTACAGCTTCTAAGTTCAATAAAATTCAGATACTCCAAAAAAGCTCTCGTGTGTATAAAAGTCGTAAGTCAAGACGTGAAAGGTGGAGGAAAGCTCCAGGGTTTTACAAAAAAGAACATAATGTAATGCAGCTTTTAAGCCAACTTCATTTTATCACATATTAATTTGATATCTTCTACTTTTTAGATATTATAATTTTATTTACCTCTGATTGATTGAATATAAATAAAATGAGACATGAAAAGTCGCGTCAATCCGTTATTTTATAATATTATCAAATTCTTTAGAGATGTTTTATTATTAGTATATTATTATAGTAAGTAAAAAGGTAATTCCTCTCTCCAGTCCGTTTAAGCTCAGCGTTTCAAAATGAGGAAATCCACCTCACAAAATCCCATCGCCCGCCGCCATCAACAGTTGAAGAATCGTAATTGCTCCAATGATAAATTTCAATTAGTTGAGAAATGAGTTATTATTAACTTTAATTTTGCAAGCGGTCGGAAAATAATCACTTTCCGACCTAAAAATTTTAATTAAATAATTACAATTTGTTTCTCGGGAAAGCAATACTATAAACAAAATTCAAAATGTTATAAATTATTTAACTGATTGTGAATAAACTTATTGTATTAGAATATTTTGCTACAGTTATCTTAGTTCACGATAGTAACTAAGCATTTTCCACCTCGGTTGTAATTTGCTATTTGTGGAGGTGACCAGATTAATACTTTTTAGATTTATTTAATTAAATTCAGACTAAATTTATGTCAAGGATGTACAAAGGACAACTAGATTTTTTTTATTCTGGAGTTTTTAAGTGAAAATCCGCTTCTTCTGATAAGGGGATGAATTTAGTAAATGTGAGATGGAGCACTCAAGTGTCATTGTGCATAAAATAAGGCATATCAAATATAATAAAATAATATTTAAAACGAAAATTTGTCAAATCAAATTTTGTTTTAGTTTTAATTATTTATCAGTTTCGAATAACATTTTTAAGCTTACTTACGTTTCGCATACTTTTGCTATACAGTAGCTACGGTAGCGGCGGAGGGAAACAGTGGTGACGCCTTGAACGGATTAATGAGATTCTCGTACAAACGTTTCTGTAGTTGGAAGATGGAAGTAACTATTTTTTTTCTGTTGGTGACTTACAGGACTGCTTAATGACTTTCTGTAATTAGGTGGTTCATTGCATATTCCAAAATCATTTAAAAACCACTTAATTTTGATGCGTTAAGTTTGGTTTTCAATGTACATATTTACTGAAATGAGCCGTAACTTAACTTTTTCAAAAACGTAACTGGAAGTAGTTTAAGTTGTTCCTTTTCGAGTAACAAACAGGAAATCACTGCAGTGGTAGTTAGTTACACAGTTTTATGAATGTAATAAATGATGTAACTATTTTATTACTTCGGATATAAACGTCTACATTAAGAAATTTTAACTTTGAATACTTGAAGTTAATTGTTTGGTCAACTGGCAATCTTAGTTAAGTTTTCACTTGGAATATTTAAAATAATAGAGAAAAGAATTGAAGTTAATAAATTTGCGAGATATAATAAGGAAATTGTGTAAATGTTTCGAAACGTGTGCAACGGAAGCTTGATGAGCTTTAAAAGTAAAATTTTGATATTTGAAATTATTGATTTGTAAAGTCCGGTTCAAAATGTTATGGTTTGATTTAGGTCATAACATAAGGGAACAATTAGAAACTTGTAGATGGACTGTACCTGCCGTCTTGTACAAACTTGTGCTTGTTTATGACAAGAGTGTACTAAGAACAGTGAGGAAGGGCTAACTAACATCAGTCAGTATGGAAATCAGTATGTGCTGCCCAAGTAGATATGCATATAAAGCGAATATTACATTACATTGTTTAACTATAATCACAATACAGTAAAGCAAGAAATTCGAACATAAATGTGGAAGTAAATTTTACCACTAAATTTCAGATCGCCCTTAACAGGCCTAAAATCATTTTAATATTCCCGAATTTTTGGCTAGAAAAAATATTAAGATGTAGTTTAATACGTGAGTGAACGTAAACAGAATTCGTATAAAATTAACGGCCGTAAGTACTTACAGTACACTTCATTAGCAGGCAAAAACGGTGGACACTGAAATTAACTTAATATTACACAAGGGAAAAATCAAAGCACTGCTGTTATTCGCGATTTAACCAAGACTTTTAAAATTAAAGTTTTAAATATGTACCAAGTTATTCTTAAAAGTTATTTATGAATAAAATTATTCTAATTTTCTTCACTGACTGGAAACAATGTCGGAAATGAGGATACAACCAAATACAACCAAGAATACCAAATTGTGGTCTTACGTTGGGTGATTTCTTACGAAATAAGAAAACTGCAGAGCTTTCGAACTTTTTTTTGTGCTAAAAAACGTAGAAAAGATGGAAATATTATTATTACTATCGATATCGATATCGATATTATTAAATTATGTTTGCTTTAGTAATTATTCGTTAATTAGTAAATTAGAGCCTTTGATTATCTAAATTTATCTTCCAAAAACATAGGGTTGCTTTATTATTTTATCTCAGTTGTCCGTCATGATGTTAATCTAAAGGAAATTCAAGCTCCACTAATACTATTGTGAATATTGTAATACGGACTGTACGGGTTGAGGTCGAACGATATATAACGTCGCCTGGTGACATTAGCAAGCTAAGACAGTGGTTGGCAGGGTTCTAGTAAGACATCGCGACCGGGCGGACACGTTACGGTCCATTATAAGTTTGCAGTCGTCCAATAATTAATCATACATTGTAATTAGTTCCTATGAGAACCAGGATCCTATTCTACGACCTCTGGATCTAACATTTCGTATCGAGTGTGGAGAAAGTAAACTGCGACAAGACGGACGACTTGTCCTTCTTCGCTTTCTTGCTTTCCTTCTTTATTGTTCCGCACTTGGAAAGTGTAGACGACAAGAAGACCTAAGTCGTGAATCATTTTAATGTCGGTCTTCCTTGTAAATGCTAGTAGTTTTGAGTTAGTCGCTTCTACATGACTTATGTTTTGTCCCGTTCCTTGTTTATATAAATGTTGCACAAACTTACAAAGACATAATAATATTTTATAAGAAAAACAATCGAGAACTTTTTTACGTGTACGTGTTTTAATTAAAACTTATATTTAAATTTTTCCATCCGAGCCTTAAAATGCGAACTCATTTCAATTAAGGTCGCAACGTAAAAATTGCTTAAACTGTCGACAAAATTTGCGAATGAAATATCAAAACAAATAAATCCACACATCACGAACCCTAAAACCATTTAATTCATAGTAAAATCCCCAGAACACACATTTTAACACTGGTAACTTGACCCACGCAGTCCTGCAAATACAAACAAGCAGCCGCTCATCTGCATACCAAGTAAAAACATATCGGGCATCTGAAAACTCTATATGGCCTGCAGCATAACTAAGGGTTGTTTTAGGCTAAGCAATTCGAGGGTAGCTCCATTAATCTTGCCTCATCTCCAACCCCTATTGCATATTCACGTCCACACATCACGGATTGCTGGCCAGGATCTACTACAGCGTTAAGTCCATACATGCGAAGATTGAGTTAAGATGTTGATTCAAGCAATTTCAAATACTAAGATAATAATTAATGCATACAATTTAACTAAATTGTCAAATTATTTACCTCCGGCTTTCGTTATTAATTAATTTCTTAAAATAATAATTAAATAATTGCGAATAATTTATAAATTGTTGATTGTCTTTGCGTCCATTATAATTTGATTCAACATTTTTGAAATACTGTGTCTTACTAATTGGGATGGAGTGTAGGATGCTGTCCGCAGTAGGGTTCTGACAGCCTGCTATTCCTTGCGTGTGACTGAAGCAGAACTTGATAAGATTGGAAAGGGTTGGTTTGCTAAACCCAGGATCTTAAACTCATTTACATAGAGAGTTGTTCTTAGTGATAGATTTAGCATGAAGCAGCAAAATTACATAACACAAATTTTACTTACACCAACTTAGGTATTGCTATTAGGTAGCACTTTTTTTTCGAACGGCGCAAAAAAATTACATTCGTGACAATTAAGTGTGTCTCCGTTTTTAATTTATAAAAATTTAGAAATCTGCAGGTGTTATTTAGTATTTCCGACTGACTTAGAAAACCTTTATGCATTAATGCTTCACTAAATCTAATATTATGTGGTTAGTGAATGTCAACTAGTAAAGAAAGCAAAAAATTGGAAAAGTACTACACAGCATTAAATTTTATTCCATTATTGCTTATTGTTTTTTCACTTGCGCTGTTTTCATTCATTTCTAAGTACTCCGAATCATTATTAATTTATTGCACAACGCATTAATTGTTGAAATCGATTCGCTTCTTAAAACGAAAAAAGCAAGACGGAATTGAAACAAGAAGAGAGGTAAGAAAAATAAAGATTTCGTGTATGTAAATTGAACGAAATAAACAATAGATTTTCGAGTATGGAATAGCATTACAAGAAGCAAACATGCATAAGTAACTTCTACATATTCAGTATGGACTACATCAGACAATCAATTCCTTACTTATTCCACCTCGAGTTGGCAGCCTTGCTGCTTCCGTTTCCTGGGGTCCGAATCGTGTGTGTGCATGCAGATACGGTCGTGTATGAATCTATTGATTAGAAGCAGTAAGCAGCCACCCTTAGCATGTGGCCACCTCGTTTGGTCTCTCACACCACTCACCGATATCCTTAGTCCTTGTTCGGTAACATATCTCTACCCTTTAACCCTTACTAGGGTCGTATTACAACTTGGTCCTATCTATCTTTATGAATTATATAACAGAAATGTAAATCGAAAATTTATTTAATTGCCTTTATTTTGTCTAACAATTTCAAGATAAACAATTAAGAAAGCAAATTATATAACTATTTATTTTGACTGGATAAAAACAACGGAGTTGTTTATACGATATAAGTAATTAAAACGATTGCAAAATTTCAATCTTGTCATTTTCTTGCTAAACCAATAAATGTGTTCCTAAAGGGTTGAGAAATAAAATGTAATACGTCCTAAAAGTTCGAACAGGAGTGAGAAGGGTAACGCTGACTTGGCCATTATAAAACCTGACCGGAATGTATATGAAGCGTGTGGAGGTATTATTTAATTTGTGAGGTAATTTGTATCAGGTGTTGGATCTGTGTATTTTGCTGCATACCTTTATTTGTCTTGCGGCCAATTATGTTACTAACCACTGATATGCGTTTTTAATTAAAATCCTACAATAATTCAATTAAAATTTTTTCAAACCGTCCTGTTTTGTTCTGCTAAAAATAAGTGTTACTTAAATACGTAAGCCTGATTTACCGTAATTTTGTGTTTATCGCAATTCTATTTTCATAATACGTATACTCGAAAATAATTAATATATCATAGTTTTAACATTCAAAGCACTTGATTTCTGTCCCAAAAAATTATCTATTATTTTTTTTCTCCTTAATTTACTTCTCTCGATTATTGAATTTTGTTCAAAAATTTAATTCAACGCAATATCGCTAATATTATTAAACGTAACGCTTCGGTACTAATAGCAAGTGGTTATAATTTTCTCATGCTTGGAAGTGGTTTAAAAATCACGTTAAGTCGCTGGATCTATTAATTCAATTGTATATTATTTTTGCTATTTCCTCTAGTTTTTGCTAAATAAATGATTATTAAATTAATTTCAGTATACTGCTTTGCGGTTATCATTTTCCATTTACAACATAGCAATTTTCACTTACTTGGTAAGTAGGTGACGTCGCCCGTATTACGTAATTGGTAATTTTTTAAAGACATTGGACTAGAAAGTATCGTCTTGTCGATTTTATAAAAAGTTAAGGAAAATTTGATAACACGAACTTAAAACAAACTGCAATTAAAAACATCCTTGTTTTAACCACAAACAAGTTACCTTTCCCAAAACATTAGTCAACCCTTTTCACTTGAAACATTCAAAAAGACATTGTAAACCACGCGTACTATGGTAAACCATGTTTGGTTTTACTAAAGCAATATCTGTCTTGTTTTCGCTTTATGTCCAACACGAAACAAGAAAACTTAGTCGTGATATATGTAGACAATTCGAAAATGCACTTTGAACATATTAGCACGACATGCAAAAGAGATAGTCGTGAGAAGTACGAACCATTGGTTAGCAAATCAATAATGAGTTTGATTTGATCAAATAATGAGGTAAATCGAAGAAATTTCACGTTTGGGTTTCTAATTCGAGAATTCTACGCATGCACGGCCGTACATTAAATAACGGGAAAATAGGCACATAGCACATACATACATTAAGAATACGCTACAATTATTTCTGCTTTTCAGCTTGTATGCAAATTTCTTTTGAGTGCTGAAGATTTTAATCATAATAATACCCCCACATTTCGGTAAAAGATTGGTAGAAGTGACAATTGTTAAAGCATTGTGAAGGAAAACACAAAACTTAGTTAAAGCGAGCATCATCAACTTTAATTATACCAAGTCGGTGATAAATTGCTAAAAAAATTAAACTTAATATTCTATTAGTCCTTATTACGGATAATATTTCGTATGGTTGCTCTAAACGCAATTACGTGCCAATTATTATTGAAAACTCATAAACTTTTATTGTGGGCTACGAATGTAATTACCAATTTCGTATTTTCCCACAGACATAACCCAACTTATGTTTGTATTAACAAATTTTGTGTGGTACTTATTAAAGTCGATATCTATATTACAACGATAAATAACTTTCTACTTTGAATTTGGATAAATAAGTCACGAAAATGAAATGGAGACTTAAATACACTCGTCGAACGTCGATTCTAAAATAATACCTTACAACTTAGATGATTGTAATGCATGATTTATGTTATTACATTGTAGTATTATTTATTTCGTTAACAAAATTATGATATATTTCTGCCACCTAAATATATAAACATCATTATTAGTTAAATAAGTTAAAATGAAGAGGTTTACCTTTTATACGGTGGCACGATGTAGTTAAGTAATACACGCTGCTTTAGAGACTTGCATAGATTTGAACCGGATATCTTGGATGTAGAAATATTTAAATTGAAAGAAGCATCCCACCAAGAAATGGAAACATTCCCATAAACTCTCCATAAAATCATCAAAGAGACTTTGAGATTTATCTAGTATTAGTATTTGGAGAATTTTTCAGAACGATTACCAATGAAAGTTCAATCAGTTACTCAGGTACTCAGTTACTCAAACAACCAAGTACCTAATGTGTTTTTTAAAGAACGACATATATTGAAAACTGGTTAAGTGAATAACCTAGCGATTATAGTTTCTCGTGCCAAAATTCACGAGTTTGCATCTCGCAGCGTATCATCTTTCACTTACCAATTGTATAAAGCACGGGCTAAAGTTAATATCAAGAATTAATTCAAAATACTTTTAAGTCTGAACCGAAACACAATTAACCCTTAATAACTAACGTCAAATAATTGTCACATTGTAACTACTGTGCGGTCGCAGTGACCGCGCTTTATTTCTTTCGTTAACTCACGAACAACTTTTGGTTTTTTTTGCAACAGATGTTTCATTTGGTATTCTATTAAGCCAGAAAAAATTAAAAAGTAATTAATTTTAAAATTTTATTAATTTTTAATAGTAGGTACAAATAAAATTATTATCATATTTGCACAACTTTATACAACAACTTAAATTTAATTTTTTTTCTTAATCTAAAACATGTTTAAGCAAACTAAATCGTAATTTTTTGAAGTACATACTCGAATAATTGTAATTAAAATACAAAAATAAAAAAAAAAACAACTAGATCGCAAAAATCACAACACCTGAAAATCACAGTTTTTGTTTGCAATTCGTAGACAATTTTGCAATGCACTGCAAACGTATTGCTTTGTGGCACAAAAAACAAACATAAAAAGTCTTTCTTTTAATTTTGGAAGAACACACAAACATTTTCTACTTTAACAAAAAACCAAACTAGCGTCTCGCGCTCGGTTGCAGATGATAACCTTCATTTCATATGAAGAATTAACGTTACGCAACTTGAATCAAAATGTTCAAAATTTAGTTTCTGAAAAGTAACACCAAAAAAGGTTGGTCTTCACTGGTTTATAATCTTTAAATGTGACGTTTACTAGAAACATAAAAATTACAGTAACACTAACGTGCGGTCACAGTGACCGCTAGCTTTTTTGTTTTCATTCTATAAATAAAACAAGGCAACTTTTGACGACCACTATTTGTCAACATACTAGGAGTGATGTAACTTGAAGGTACTTAAACCCTTAATGATTAATTTTGAGCAAGGCGTAAAATATACACAAATTAAAACTTGGTGCGGTCTCAATGACCGCAAGTTAGCGATTAAGGGTTAAGTATTAAACAACTAAATTCAATGCAACCGACGCCACAACTTAAGGCAAAAGAACTTCAAACCTGCAATTGATTCAAATACTATTGGAACGGATTTTCAGTTGGATATCTCTTTTCAAAGACGTTAGCAGTATCTAAAATATTTATAGATATAATTTTAAATATATTTTTATTAAACAAATTTGATCTTTCTCGTCAGCCAGCGATTTGCTATGTGACCATAGCAATCGTTGGAATCCATGAGGGAAAAAGTAAAATTTAAAGCCAAAACTGTTGAGTGCAATTACTTTTGTGTTTCGTGTTTATTTAAAGAAAAAGAAGTAAGATTTGTTATTTTTTTAAACCTTTGAAATAGCAGAGGGTTTTGCAGCTTGAACTGTTTTGTATGAGAGAAACCTTTGTGGAGTAATTATTAATTCCAAGATAATTAACTATCTACCAAAACAGCTGAAGCATTTTTCACCTGATATTAGCTAATATAGTTTCGGTGCTTTTAGTTTTTTATCAGCCTTTCTATACTTGTTTGCACTTTTTAGGCTTGTCGTAATTTCTTTCAAAAATGTGGACGGTCGGGTACAGTTCGGCGCAACCATTTCGGCGCAACCGCTTCGGCGCAGCCGTTTCGGCGCTAGTACAGTTCGGCGCAGATCCAATTCGTCGCGAGTACGAGTCGATGTAAACGCATCAGATTATCTCAAATTATCTCAAAAAAGAATATTTTTATATTATTAAATTGAAATTTTGTTACGTCCTAAAAAATTAAAAGTGTTTTATTATGGTATTAAAATAATAGGTAATGTAATAATATTAAATTATAACTTAAAAAAAACGAATTTAAAATCAAATAATAAAAATTACACACGCCAATCAAAAATATCTTTATTTGCAACCAAAATATTCAAACATTTATCAAATTATCTCAAAAGTGACTTAAATTTTACAATTATTAGAGACGCGTAGATGTAACATGTTGGTATACGGTCTCTGGGGTTTTTGGCGCAGTAACAACCCCCAAAAACCAGGATAAATACTGCAATATGTTAAGATTACTGATCGGTGATGTAACACTTAATAAAATAAATCAAATTAAATTATGAATAAAAATAAAAATACGTTACTTTATATTATTCAAGCAATCAGATTAAAATATTATAACCTAAAAAGTAATTAATACCAAATTAAGCTCTAAAGATATGACAAAGCACTCCGCAATTTGTATGGAAAACCTGGAAAAATCAGGGTAATTAAAACTTGGAATCTACTATATTTAATTTTTAATTTGAAAATTCAGAAAAAATTGTTAGTTTCAATATTTTAAAGAAAACTTGAAAAAATTGGGTTTAGAAAATTTAGTAGAAATTCTGCTATAAAAATTTCTAAATTTGAATAGATTTTTTGCTTAGCGGATATATCCTGTTGGTAAACGTACATACAAAATAATCATTAAAATTGTCCTCGGCCATATTAAGTAATTTTAACAATTAAAAATTAAATTAAATTTGTAAATTTATAATGTCAATATCAAACGTCACCACTCTTTAGGCTGCGGTAACTTCAAGGTAAATTCATAACTTCAAGGTAGGTTTATAAAATGTATTTCGTGCACTTGAGGATTCCTCACAGCTAAAAAGGACTTAAGAAATAAGTACCACCTTATGAATGATTGAGGTTAAAAAATTTATAGTGGCCCACTTATTGTTAACATTTGCTTCTATGCAATTTCTTCCTTAGATATCACAGCAGCGGCTACTCGTAATTGGCTTCTGAAGGGGAGCGACGTTAATTTAACAACATTATGACCTTGAATTAACGTTTACATTACGGTCTTATTGAGTGTATATTTCCAACTAGCAATTTTAATCTATAATCAAGTCCATTGAATTACTGGAATATTGAGGGGTATTTTATAACCCCAGTGCGTACTGCCTCGAATTATATTTTATTCTAAAATAGTAAAAGCTTTCTATTTAATAAAACCAATCGCAGCACATGTACACAAACCTTCGGTTTCTAATTCCGGGAGGGGGGGGGGGGGGCTGGATACTTAAATTCATATGTCAGTATGGAATGCTTTCCAGTACACCAGTAATCTAAAAGAAAAATCTGTTAGGTTTAGTATTTTATTTTTAGTTTAAATCCAAAATTAACTAAAATTAAACTAATTAAATTAAAGTTATCATTAAAGAACAACATACAAAATTTAGTGACAGTGATGGTACAGAACCAAATGCAACAATTACAGGCTTCTGTAAATATTCAATGGTATACCCCATTTCAAAAAGAATAATCCGGATTTACTATCTAAATCTTATGTCAGATGCTTATTTTGATAATCACTGCTATTTTAACAAAATTTTATATTAGCCTGGTTTATTTATAATATCTTAGAAGTCAGGGCCGTGTGGTGCTATGAGGCGAAAAGGCGGTCACCTCCGGCGGCACAGAGAGAAAAAGGGCGGCATTTTTGACTTTTTGTAAAACGCTTGCTAAAAACACAATTTGGTTGTACCACTTTCAGTGTTGACAAAACTGATTGAGGAATATTACAGTAAATATTTCAGTAAGTGAAAGAATAACAAAAAAATGGTAATAAAATATTAAAAGGAATTAGTACGGTTTAAATTTATTTTCCTAAGTGTTACAGGAAACAACCCCAATATAAACTTCTTAAAATATTAGAATAGTACTTATTTCCTGTTATGAGTGAATATCTCTCTAATTTGACAAATGTTTGCAAAATTTTATTACTAGTAATAAATTTTTATTAGATTACCGAACTTCTATAAGCGGTTGTCTATACATATACTAAGTGCACGGTGTACTGATCATTTTGCGAATTTAATAAATATTCTGTATTCGTATGTATTCAAACTTTTGCAACGTAGTGTAATATTGAAAGTGAACTAAACAAGATAATATTTAAATATTTTAAATAAATTTTTTTTACTGAAGCGTAAGTAAACGTTATACATTTTACGGGAACTGTCAGACAACCCTTACCACAAATTTCAAATTTCAACTGCACTATAGGAAAGAAGACACCTTTCTAAGCATATTAAAACAACAATTTTTGCGAATTATGTAAATGTTTTCAAAAAAATCGAATTTAAAAATGTAAAATTTATATGTATTTTAGATACACGTTTTAACATGCACTTATGATAGACCGTGGTTGAGTTAGACAAAAAAATAACAATTTAAAAATATCTCTGTAAAATGGCAGAAGTGTAAGAGTATATCAAAGCACACGTACCGTCAACAGAAATAAAAGCAAGAGCTTAACGTGCAAGTTACCATCGCGCAACTCATTGCATCGGGGTGTATCGTATTACAACTGCCTGCTTTCAATAACTTTAAAATGCAGTTTTTTCAAAAACTAATGCATAATCGTCCAAAATTTTTGTTGCATTATACTCAGAAAATTGTCTTCTTTCTTATAGTGCAGTTGAAATTTGGAAACTCGTGGTGAAGGTTGTCTGACAGTATCCGAAATTCCTACAGATCCTGATTTGTGAAAAATATCATGAACAATAAATTTCGACAATTACTTGTTGAAAAAGGGCCAGTACAAGTTAAAAAATACGATTTTCCATTAAAAAATAAAGACAAACGTCGATTGAAACGTCAATGTAATTTAAATTATACCGAATTAATACACGAGTTTGCCAAAAAGTTTGTAATAAAATTATAATATAATATTAAATTTAATAAAACTTGTTATTTTAGTTAATAAATATCCCTGTTAAAAGGCGGCATTTTAAAGATTTGCCTCACTCTTAAAAATTTCACCACACGGCTCTGTTGGAAGTTCTAAATTAGAATTTGCATCATATACCATAGAATCTCATCGAGGGTTCGTAATATCATAAAATTCTAGAAATTTTTAAAAAGATACATATAGCATTGCTTTTTAAAAAATTTAATTTTTTGCTATTTATATTATAGATAGCTATGGTTGAACGGGCCAAATATCGTACTTAAAATTGCTTAATTATGGTAATTTTTAGAATGTATTATCTCTTCCACCATTTGCATAATTTTTCTTCTTTAACTTTTTTGAAATCTGTTCTGCACTATTAATGTACCAAACTGTTACACTTGTCACTCGTGGTTTGGTGAGCATTTGAATAGCATTCTAGTAAGGTGCTTACCTTGCTAAATGCATAACCTATAGTTCGACCAAGCATTGTTTACATTACACTGCTGGTCTTCTGCTAGAATGCTTTGACGTGACGTTTGTATACAAAAGCATTTGGACCTTATAATTTTCCTATAATATTTTAGGAACTTTTCAGAAGTTTTTTCCTTGGAAAGCGTTCTAGTTTATTAGGATGTTGCATTGTGTATATCATATTGATTTGAGAATACAATACAAAATATTTTCTCATTTGTCAAAATTAGCGTACTATATAGTTTAAACTAATGACCGTCTGATTATCAAAATCACCCATGTGTAATTAATTATTGTTTATTAATACATTAAATTATCTTTTTGAATTTTCTAGCTAAATTTTCTAAATATCCTAAATATTTGATTGGAGATTAATAAATCCTCTCGTTAAGATATAAGAAAATTTAACTCTCTCGCTACACTCGTTCATTAAATTTTCAAATTGCATATTAAACCTCTAGACTTTCTTAAAGCATCTCCGATAACATAATATTATTTTGTTGTATTACATATGGTAATCCTTACAGTCAAATTAGTAAAGTGAAACTTTATTACATGCATGAAATTCCTTCTATACGCCACTGATGAGATCTCATAAGATCAAAACATCCAAGTCGTTGTTGAAACTTCTAAAAGTAATTATACATAAATTATGAAGAACTTTTTACTTTGTTTTGAAAATATTACTTTATTAAATTTGTAGATATCGCATTATAAACAATTTTAGTTGATTAGAAATTTATTAATTAAGAAGCAATGCTTAAATTAATTAAAATAAAAACATATTAGGTTAAAAAATTCAGTTTTTTAAACCGAAAAAATAAAAATTAAAAATTCAAACTATACAAAATAAACATAAACAAACTTATCAAGCAAATCAACCATAGAAAAAATGAAAGGTATTATGAAATGGTTTTGTTCATAATTAAACAATCTCGAACACAGTTCAAAACTTGGTATAAAAAAATGTGGTTAGGTTAATTTTAATTTTTAATCTAGGATGAAAAACTTGAAGTGTTCGCTACTTTATATTTAGTAAGCAAATTAAAGTAACAGCGATGTTATGGTAGTGTGGTTATTGACTTTCTCGGCCAGGTCCTTCTGACCAAACAACCATATTAAAAATAACAAACATTATTTGATTGATCAGGTAAATTATTTAAATTAAGTAATTAATTTAATAAACTAAACTATTTTTGTATAAAATTTTTGTTTTAAAGAAATTCAAGTGAAAAATAAATAAGATACTTAAGATGTGTTTAAAAATTGGCGATTAAAGCTGGAATGAAAATACAAGGAGATTTTATATCACTTAAATTGAAGGAAGAAGCACTGTAATATATATGAGATTAAAATGTAATTAAAAGTTTGCTTTCCACTATTATAAGTAGCAAAACACCAAATTCAAATTGAAAGACCTTTAAATTTGTAAGTTCACTAAATTAGCTTGCTATTATTAAATCTAACGCTTATTTTAAAAATGCAAAATTGATAAATTAAAAACAACGCAGTTAACGATAGAAATCAATATTACCCAAAATTATATCTATTTATTTATAAAAACACCTTTTTATATAAGTATCCAAGATATTTTTTTAATATTTTGATGAAAATTTAAACACAATTAGTTTTGCATTAACTTGCGATCATCAAGACCTTATTTTAATCTAGAATCTACATCAACAATAGCAACATTTTACATTAGGATTCCAGATCGAGATTCGAGATCGAGACTGAAGATTTATTTTTTCAAGACTATTTATATCTATATCGTATCGAATAACAATACCTTTTAACCGTATACCTGCTTCTATGTACTTGTTTACAAATTAAAAACATCAGAAGAAAACAATAACCTATTACTTAGCTTATGAAATAAATAGAAAAAATAGAGCACTTCCTATCGTAAAAATAAAAGTAATGTTAATTCAATATATTAATTAGCTTTTACGTTTGCACAAACAATGGCATGATTTAATCGAAACGATAGTGGTTTATTGTGACTCGTCTTTCAATCTTACAGTCTTGTCATAAAAAGTCCTGCTTTTGCTCCTTATAAGACAATGAAACTAGTGATTTCAATTTAATATTTTTGTCGAAAATACCCATCGTCATAATTTTTTTATTAAATATCTGTATTTGCACTTTAATTGAAAATTACATTTTTTAATAAATTGTAAAAGCGTAAATAAAGTATCGCACTTTTTATTCTTGTTGAAATCAAATTTCTCTAAAAGAAAATCTCGGAAAAATAAACTACCGAAAAACTTGACTGTGCATTCTTGTTTTTTTGCTAGATGATTTTAGTCTTCGTGCATAATTAACAAATTTATCCATGACTTATTTTCATTAGGATAAAACTCCTTTAAATTTTAGAAAATTGAAAGAAATGCTTTAAATGTAGAAAATGTCTTAGTTATTACTAAATTACCCTTTACCCTGTCCCAAGAGTCCCCATAATTATTTTCCTTTCCAGAAATTCTTCCGCGATGTAATCCTGCTTTCAAAATAACTAACTTTGAAAATGCCTTAGCAGTCACTCTTTTAATTATTAAAATATTCATAATTAATAATAAAAATAAAGAGAAACAGAATAAATACGCATAATAATAATAGTTATTTAGGCTACTAGGAAGCTATTAACATTCAAGAAAGGTTAATATAAACCTCGGCATCCGCCTCGGATGCTAAACAACTACAATGTAGGTTTCATCAACAATCACAAAACGGTAACTGCAGAAAACGAGTTACAAAAAAATAAAACCAATCTTTTAATTAAATATTTTTTAAAACCAATAAACCTAAACTATTAAATTTAACTGGTTCCTTGTCAATTATATAACAAATAATCTTGGTTACTAGGAGCAACATAATCTAAATTCTTCTTGAACCTAATTATGACAATGTCTTCCTTAATTTGAATACAATGTTTATTAGTTAGAGTAATTTTTGTAGACTTTTATTTTACATATTTTTACCAAATACAAAATAAAAATATATTTTTGTAGTTTCGTATAATTCGAACATACAAAATTTTTATAAAAATGAGATATAATTCAAAAACTTCAATCGATTCTAACATATCGCGCACATTTTCGTTTTGTTAAATGCTAGTTGTGTGCTTAAAATTTAATGCTAACCTTATTATTGTGCCTGTACATATATCAATATTATATTTAATAAAATATGGTGATTTAATGTTATGAACAAAGAAGAAAAAGAAATGGAATTATATGAACTTAACTTGGTAAGCCAATAATTAACTTATGTATAGTTTAATTATTATTTAATCATTGATTAATTATCTTTATATAACTCATTTCTCTTAAGAATAAAAATAAAGTATACAGTAAAGAGTTACTCTTGAGTATTGAAGAATCACATCTAAAAATTATGAAGGTAAAAAATATACGGTACATGTAGATACCAAAAATATTAAACATTAAAATCTTTTCATGTTCCACATCGCTGCAGATATTATAAATAGTAAAATACTGCAGATATAAAACAGAAAATATTTTAATTATTTTCATTAATAATGTTTTAAATCATACCATGAAATGTTTTTAGGAAATCGCTAAAATTGAAGCGGAAGAAAAACTCTCTAAGCCGAAGAAACGGCAATCTCAACTAAAAAAACAGGTAAGGTTTTAAAAAACCTTAATTTTACGCTAAAATGTTTGAATTTGAATTTAAATTCACTTTGAATACAATTATTTATTACTTTTTGACAAGACCGAACTCAATCCACGCTTTATATACTACTATGTTTTATAAATTACATAAAATTTTATCCAATTTTTTAACCTAAGCATTATTGTCATCCATTTGAAATTTTATTCATCATTTTATTTTTCTGTTAATATTGGGACAGTTCAAAAAATTTAGATAAGATTTATTTAAATTTTATTAAAAAGAAAAATTTTTTTTAAATCGTTAAATTAAAAGTTTCAATTTTTAGACAATCATGAACTTGTGCGATGATAGTGGCATATGTATGGACAAAGAAGATCAATGTAAGAAAAAGAAAAACATAAAAAGTGCTTCTAGAGTAAGAACTAATTTATTTTAATAATTTATTATGCAAATATTTTAATGCCGAAAATTTAATTAGAAATCAACAAGTAATTGCAACGATAGTGAGGTATGTATGAACCAAGTAGTTCAACCGAAGAAAAGGAAGAATACAAAACCCGTTTTAAAAGTAAGAATTGATTTCGGATTTTTATACAATTATATTTTAAAATTTTAACTTTTATTAGAAATCAGTGAGTATTTACAACGGCGATTGTTTGGACCAAGAAGTTCAGTCTAAAAAAAAGAAAAATTCGAGAGTAAGGCAAGAAAAATTTTAATTTGTTAAATCTGTAATTTAAATTATAGAAATTAGAAAACGCTTTTAACGATAATTTAATATGCATTGATGAAAAAGAGCAGTCTAAGAAAAACACGAATGCAAGAAGTGCTTCAAAAAAAGTAATTGTAATTTTTTAATGCATATATCAAGTAAAAACCTACATAGTAATTATTGTAACTTTAAATTTAATTAGAAATTAGTGAGCGTTTGCAGCAATGATGGCTTATGTACGAACGAAGTCAAGCCTAAGAGAAGAAAGAACGCAAAAAGTATTTCTAGAGTAAGATCGAAAATTTTAATAAATTTAGTAAATTTAAAAAAATTTATAATCTAATTAGGAATCAGATGATGTTTTTTACGATAGTGGCACATCATGCTTGGACAAAGAAGTTAAGTGTACGAAAAAGAAGAATACAAAATGTAATTCAAGAGTAAGACTTGAAATAATTTAATATCGTAATTTTTTCCAACTTGTGAGTATAATTAGAAATCAGTGGATGTTTGCAATAGTGCTGGCGCATGCATGGGTGAAGAAGTTCAGTCTAAGAAAAAGCAGAATACAAAAAGAGTTTCAAGCGTAAAGTTATTATATTGTAATACGGCAATTTTAATAGTTTAACGAGATATTTTTAGGAAAATGGTGAAATTCCCGATAATAAAGCTAAAATTAAAAGAAAACTCTATATAGTAAGTAGTTTATTTTAGGTTTTATACTTTTAATTGTATTTCATAATATAATAAACATCAGAGTGGTGATAAATTAACGGAATCCAACCAGGTCCTGAAAGATATAAAAAAAAGAATTAAACCTCGCGCACCTAAAACCAAGAAGGATAATTCTAAAAAGATCAAAACTGCAGAAAATTCTACAGCGTGAATTTATTGATTTTTTCTATTAATCTGTGTTTTAATTATTTGATGTATGTTTTTTATAATATGTAATTTATGTTAATGTTTGATTATTTTATTTAGATGAATTAATTAAGAAAAAATTCTAATAAAGAAAAATTGACAATAATATTTGGTACATTATTACAAAGGGCAACAAAAAAACTTTTTGCCATAGGCGGAAATACGGAAGGGGCTAAACTTTAGCCTTTCCTCTTATAAAAGTAACATAAATTTGTCTCTCCGAAAACCAAGATCCTTTTTCGCCAATGCTGTTCTCTCGATCTAAATGGTACAAATTTAATGACGCGTTAAACAATATCTTGAATATTTGGCTACCAATATTGATTAAAGGTTTTGTAAGTTAAATCTGAAGTATAATTTAATACCTTTAAGGTTAACATAGAATAATTTATAGTGTAGTTGATGATATCCGTATTACCACGGCAATAAGGCAGTAAATGGAAAATAAAAGTCAACTTTGGTGTGAGGACTCAATGTAGCATTATTTTGACTTAATTCTAAGCAGTTGCAATACTTATTACATCGTGTTTTGAAAATAAGAGCTATGCAATTATAGTGTTAAAATTATGCACGTCACTAGTCGTGCATGCAATTCCTTGATGATGAGTACATTCGAATATCTTGGTCTGCACATTACTTGTTTATATCATACCATCCTCTTCGTCTTCTTACAGATTTATAGACTTCAGATATATTTATGCCGCATTATTAATTTCAAACTTAATAAATTATTCATGAGACGAAACTGTGCATCATTATATCCACGTTTTGTCGTATTAGGACGTGAAACTTGAGTCCATATTTAGGTCTTAAGAGTCAAACACTTTCGACCTTGCAATAATCGATGTAGTGATTTATGCTAACAATAGTTTTGCATAATTTATTCAACAACAGCACGCCAATGAAACTATTTAAAAAGTAAGAGGTTTAATATAATTTTTTTTCTCTAATAATTTCCTATAAGTAGAAAAAATATTACTTCTTATTAATATGTACAAAAAGAGCCGAAAGTCTATCATCAAATTACAACATGTAATAGTGCTCGCGATAGAATCTACTTCGTATATTTATTGACTTAATAAGATTAAATCAGTTTTTTAAGATTGATGAAGACGTGAATGGTTTAGTACCTACAACTAATAAATAATAATCACATTTAATAAGTGAGTTATCGATTTTGATTTAAATTCTCAGCTAAAACAAAAAACTTGTTCCAATGCTACTCATACTCAACTTTAATTGTCTTATTAAAATAATAAAAAAACAATCCTAATTGTTTAATTTGGTAATGATATACTTAAATATTTGAAATACCTGTATGGTTGTTTTGACGACATTAATCTTAAGCATGGGAAATTGTAATGTTCTTGACCAATGGAACCCACAGGTTTAACATGGTATTTAAACAATGGTACAAATAAATCAGAAAAATTGTAATTCAGATCTCGGTGTCAGTTTTGATACTTCTACTCGGTATTGAAACGCCAAAAAGCTTCTTTAATAGTTGTTTCTAAAGCAAGAGAGAAACAGAGAGCTGGGCTAGGTAACCACGTGTGAAAATAGCAACATTCCAATAATTTTAATTTACCATTAACCTCGCTAGCCGCAATGGCTTCCAACACTACAAAATAATGCAAAAATTTTTGAAAAATGATTGTCAAGTTCAAAGCATAATTTTCATAATTTGTTTCATAAACTTTCATTCATGTTATTTGAGCTTCAGCCGTTGTCGAGTTATTATTAACAGTATTGTCAAAGAAGGAAATCTTATAAATGCGTTGCTTTCAGAAAAAAAAAATACAAAATTGCGGAGATAAAAATTGGCACAAGCCAAGAACACTAAAAGAAGAACACAAGAGTAGTACAATTCAACAAAATGTTCATTGAATCAATGAATTTCAACGAATGAACTTGGATTTAATGATATTATGAACTTGGTTTTCTTGTGTTTATAACCAATTAACAAGCTAGAAACGCTGTAACTTTTGACTCCCAGTTTTAGTATTTTATTTAAATTAATTTGAAACAAAATTAAAATTAAAATAAAAGCCCAGAAGTTATATTATTGTAAACAGGAAGAGGTGTGGGGGGTGTTGGAATACTTTACAGTAATTACAATAACAATTAAATAACTAGCAAAATAACCTAAAAAAATGAATGTTTTTAGTAGATAGTGTGGTAGTTAGTAATAAATTAAATAACTGTTATAAACAGGGATGTCTTGAGGTATCTCGGAGTTGCCAATGAAAGGTCTATTATTTATTTTCCTATAACAGTTTAAATTAAGTGCTTTCTATGTTCTTCTTTTAAACCCCTTTAAATGAATTAAACATTCTCAAACTTGAAAATATTTTTTATGATACATATTTTGACAAAAAGATTACAAACCCAGAAAATGTGATTGGTGCAAAATATTAAGGTGCGTTCTTATGCGTCAAGTTTAGTTGATTAATAAAAGTTTGATTAAAGACCACTTGTACAGTGTGAGTTTAATTTCGAGTTTAGTAAAACTTGGTTTAATTTATAAACGACGTTTAAAAACGTAGATATTTTTAAATTATTTTAATACCAACCATACAAATTACTGTTTAATTTTACTAGTTTAGCAGTAATTTGTATGGTTGGTATTAAAATAATTTAAAAACATCTACGTTTTTAAACGTCGTTTATAAATTAAACCAAGTTTTACTAAACAAGTTGAAACTTGTCTTGAAGCGTGTAAACTTATGCCCATTTGAGGCATTTATGACTTAAGATTAACGGTAAAAATATTTGCAATAACTTCTACAAAATATATTTTCGTTGTTGTTTGTGAATAGCTTTTTGTAACTACTTTCTTTGTTGTCAATTTGATATCAATATTAAAAAATTAAATTTTATTAATAAAATAGAAAGACAAAAATAAATACCTTCTTTTAATCCATATAATTAGCTTCCGTCATCAATTGCGCTTGTCAAGTTAAATTTAATACCATTATATTTCAGAACTTTTTTAAGAAATTTGTAATATTTTATTATAATACATTGATGAACTGAACTTATGTAATTTTGTAATTATTATATTATTTAAATCTTAATAGGTTAGTAGTTAATATAAATAATAAATACTATTTAAATTGATTTGCACTGAACTCTTTTGTTTTGCTCAATCATTGTTTTAGTTAATGTTTACTAAAAACGACATTGCTGAAATTTGATCTATTTTAACACATGTTTATTATTTAACCCAGTTAAATCATTTTTAAATTAATTTTAATAGTCTCCTGCTACAAAAACGTTATTGGTAGACCGCGTAGAGATGATTTTTAGAAATCGCAAAGAGTAGTACTAGCATACCTGAAAAATTTCGCAATCGCTAATTATTTTACAAGTCATTCAGCTAGTAGTAAGTGTGATCAATTGCTAATATTACGATAACTGGTTCAAATCTGAAGAGAGATGTGACCATCATGTTTCTGAGAGCACATTAAACTGACGGTCTATTCAATTTAAGTATCCATGAGATCTAAATGCTGAAATTAAATAGAGTTAATAGGTTTTTAAAATTCAACTTGTCTTATATTTGTTTTTAAATCTTTAAATTTCTTAGATACTTAGAGCGTTTAAAGAATTTTTCGGAATTAAAAAATTACCACAATATTATAAAATAAACAAACCTAACAAAATGTTAAAATAATGAAAATTTGAACTGTTAAGTTATTTTAACATTTTGTTAGGTTTGATTATTTTAACATCACACATACTACTAAATACCACAAAAATACTTAAAAAATTCTAAAACTTTTTTAAGTTATTTTCTATTTACAATATTATAAGTTTAAAGTAGACCAGTGTGTAGAATTAAAAAAAAGATATCTTTGGTCGCATGTAAAAATCATTATAATTTTACTTTATGAGTGTTCAGATGTCATTTAGAGCCGTTCTAGCCGGTTTTAGAATAGCTGACGAGTTGTAATTTATTATTTACTTTAAAGAAATAATTGAAAATTTGTAAGTTTCTTCAAAGCTCCGGTTTTTATCATTGTACACACGACTATTATCAATGTAAGTTAACTTGAATTTTTTGTCTTAAAGAGGGCCCCCAAGAACCAACGTCGAAAAGCATAAATTTTGTAAAATATTAAATAAAACGCATTTCTTGGATATGATATTTTTCGTAGAAACATAAAAGATCATAACAGTAGATTTTTAATACAAGAATACCATATGACAGAATTGTTAAATAAATGATCGAATTTGTTCATAGAATGCAACAATGTAATTACCCTGTATCATGTATAATTACAAGACCTAACTTCGGCACCGGTTATCTCTTTGAAATTACCTACTTGAAATTTTCCAAATTTTGAAATTCCTTTGTGCATATTATATTTTAGGGTTTTTCCACAGTTTATTTAGATGTAATAAAAATCTCAACTAATTTATTATTAACATTGTTGGATAAAAATAAAATCAGTAAAACAAAATCATTAAAAAAATTATTTAGAAACCTTTGTAACCATATTTTTAATTGTATTGGAATCAAACATTCTTTTCAATTAAAGCAATAGCTATAGCTATTAATTTGGCAAATTTGGCAAAATAAAATGAGATTCTTCGGAAAGAAGAATAGGTAGACCAAAACGATTTTTTGATTAGATAAAGAATCATTTTTAAACTGAAAGTAATAAAATGAACAAAAGTTTAAAGTGAACTTTTTTTTTTAAACTTGAGATACAATAATTATTGCTCAGATAGATAGCAGAAGTCGTAATTTAATATTAATGCCAATTTTCAAATATTAAGTAACGCATTAAAGATTTTTGAGTTGTTTCAACTAGGGCAACAGTTTAATTTATAGTATTCTAATGGCATTTCTGACACACTTTTTTTGCAACTATTGTTCTTCGGGCAGTGTTTCAAGAATTATATAAAATCCAAAAATCCTTCCGTTATGGAGTTATTGGATTAACAATCCCAGCTTCAGTTGCATCTGCGAAACGTTCATTTTCAATTAAAATTAATAAAAAGCTATTTTCATAATTCAATGTGCAAGGTAAGATTATCGTCTCTTGTTTTTATTTCGATAGAAAATAAGTTTGCAAAAAAATTGCACGTTTCAAAAATAATTGACGAATTGACGATTGACGATAAGAAAAAAAACTATAGATAGAAGCTTTCATTTTATTTAATGATTCAAATTTTTGTATTTGTACTGAGATTGTTAAAAACAAGAAACATGTAGGGATTATTTTAGTAGAATTGAAAAATGATAAAAAATTGTTGATTAAAATAAAATCCAATAACTCCAAAACAGAAGTCTTAAATTTATAAAATTATCCTTAAATCACTTCCTGAAGAACAATAGTCCTTATAATAATATTATAAGCGCGGTTGTATTGTGCAATAATTTTTTTAACGATTAGGAAAAGGGCTCCATAAAAGACTTTGAACACGGGTTTAAATTTTGTAGTTACGGCGCTGTGATGAAATTACACCTTTCTTAGGAAAAAAGAAATATTTTTTACGAACAAATATTACGCTGGTGAAAACATATAACTTGACTCTTTAGTTAAGCATATGTTTAATTGTATCTCCAACATTATATTCCACAACTAAAAATCACATAGTGCAATAACGAACTATTAGTGCCGATTATGTTCACTTTCGTGGAAACTTTACTGACGACTTCTTATTAATTTTGTTTATCGCTGACGCATTTGCTAATATTTTATTCATACCCTCTAATATTCGACTTTGATATTGATACAAAATTTGCAAACGTAATACCTGTATTGTATTTTTGTTCTTCTCTTTTTGACAAAAAGTTTGTGAGCTCGCTGACAATTAGTCTACAGGCGCAGGAGCAAGGGGTCAAATTAATCAAAATAGTTTTTTGATCACCTCTAAAAAAAGGTGATACACCAATAAGAAAAATTTCGCAATTAAAAAAAATCCAAAATTGACAATATTAGCAATCGTTAATTTTGATTACAATATGTAGAATGCATTCAAAAGAGTACAAAATATACATAATTCGAAACCGTAGCCTTCAAGCTAAATTTAAGAATTATTGAAATTTTTAAGATATTTATCAAACTATCACTTACGTGCTATAAAATGCTTTAAGAGTTGACATGGTATTCTTGGCAAATTTTTATTTTGACATGTGAATATTCTTAGAAAGTGTAATTAGCTTAAGAGCATGCTAAATTTTTGCATCTCTTGCTCTACCTTACAAGCATTCCATTGAAAAGCACTTTATATGTTAAATAAGGAAAAGTTTTCAATATGGCATTATTAAACATCACATACGATATGTTTACAAAATTGCGCTTGTAATGTTATAATTTTAATTTTTATCCGTAGTATAAGATCGCCAGCCGCATGCGGCTCCCTGATATAATTTATTATATTACCAAGTCGATTAATTTGTTTTAATTTATTTTTTATTTACTCTTATATTACATAGCTTCGTGTGTAATAGGTAAATTATATTAAATTTCGGTGGGTTTTCTTCATTTATTAGTTTGTTTCAAAATCAAATCAACTTACTATTGCTCACTTAACTGAACACTTAAAGAATAACATTATATATTAATCATATTAAACCCGTTACATTAACAATTGTAGATCCAAGGTAAATTAGATCGCCGATAGATCGGTGATAAACAGCATTAGAATTACTACTTCGGATATGGTCCACTAATCACATTAATTTACTTATACAATGAGTAATCAACTATTTTTACATTTAAAATAACGTACTTATCATTATAGCTACAATTATTACTTAAAAAAATACTTAGTGGGTCCAGTATAAATAATACTGGGCCAAAATGTACAAATTTTATGTCTTTCCGACGGTTTTGTGTGTCCGCCACTATTTAACCACGATAGCGTGCAAAAATGTTAGAAACCACTGGTTTAGTGCAATTAGTCAATATATAAACTGAAATTTCTTAAACATCAATATCTAATTTTTTCGGCTTGCATTTAGATCTTTTAAAATTATATGCATTCCGCGCTATCGAAAAAGTTTCTTAAGGTTTTATATTTTCTATTATAGAACTTGGTTTTTAGATAAAATTTTCATCAAGAAGAATCCTTAGAATACCAAAACCGTAGTTAACTTCACATTACCGTCAAATGTAACACTTGAAATTTTTTGAATTTTTCTTCGCAGCTTTACATATTTACAAATTCACATTTAAGAGATACATTTTTAAATAATTGCATAGTAAACTTTTAATTGTAATCTGAGCATTTCTATTGTTCGCGTGAATACAATTAATAAACATTGGAAATGCAGTTTAAATTCACAGTTCCAGACGGACTTTCCTCGTTCTGATTTATTAGACTGCACCGATTCCGCCTGAATACAAAAATAGAAACAAATATTTATTTCAATCAATACGTGCTAAAACAGCAATTTTTAAAATTTCGAATAATTCTTCGTAGAATGGAAAACTTCTAATGCATCAATTAATTAAAAGTTTTATGTTCGTCTAGTCATCGAACAAAAATGTTCGAAATTGTTCTTAAATTATGAAAAATAATGTAAAATTTTCAATTCACCTGTTAACTAAAGATTGAAGTTGCTCTTTTACTTCCAAATGGAATATACCTGTAGGTTTCTTGACGATGTGTGAAAGTGCAGGTACATACACTGCACACATATATTATTAAGAGACACATCCTTTATAACTTCTAGGAATTGCATTGAAAAATTTTCTCTTATGAAACATATTTTCTACCTGTTTCACCCACTGTTTTACCTTTTTAATCGGTTCATCGACCTAGAATATACCTGTCCTACCACAAGGGTTGATGACTTGGAACGGTCAGTAAAATACTTTTAGAATTATCCGTTACTAAAATAAAACTCGAGGCTTTTTTATTGGGGTTGTTTATCATTTCTGTACCTTCATGATCGTTTAAAGGTATATGCAATTCGGAAGAATGCTTGCGAGGACTTCATGGAAAATCCAAAACTGCGTAACCGCGTAAACAAAACGTTATTTATTTTTAATCCAGCTTTATTGGCATTATATTTAAAAATTTAGATCAAATAATAAAAGCAGTTGTAAAAACTCAGCGATAATGGCATTTTTGCTTGTTGTATCAATAAAATATTTAGAGAAATGGGGAAGCACATGGATCATTACGATAAGTTAAAAAATACCGCGCGCCCTCTCTGAATAAATGTTTGTGCCCCTTAGTGGTTGAATGAGCGAGTGACGTGTAGAATAATTTAAAAAAATAAATAATAATTATACCGCTTTTTAAATATCACATACTTATATACGAGCTTATCAGAAGTTAATTTACAAGGATAATCATAATATTAATTTTTTGTTATTTATCATTTTTTGTAATGCGTATTATAAAAGCTTTTGCAAATGATTAATTAACTTGACAAAATATAACTTTCCGTGATATAAACCATTCTTTAGTATATCACAACAGATTATCAAAAAGGACTGACACAAAGATATATCAGGAAACTACCCGCTATTAGAAATATTAATAGTTGGGTATATTTTTAACTTAAAAATGGCAACAAATTATATGTAATTAATTATTTCTCTCCTTAATATAAGAAACTTATGTGATCGCTTTTAAAGATATTATGTAAGTTACAGTTACTTTTAAATCATAATTTTTTAACATACAATACACAATTTTCTAGAACTAACTCCAATTGGAGATGGTTTGCCAGTATTTTTCTTCGTGTAAGTTTTGCAATTTTAGTTACAAAAAGTGTGCAGTGTATAAAGAAGTTAAGAATCTATCGAGTAATAAAAGAAATATTCAAAAATAATTTTTTGAAATATAAAGATTAAAATATGCAATATTAAGGAATATTAATAGTCAATTATTTAACAAGCATATAATGTAGGCTATAATTCACGAGGATGATTTGATGATGAGGATTCGACAGAATTAATTATAGCCGTTATATGCGATTCCAATACGACGTTTTATCTACGACTCTGAATAAAAAATTTCATGTTTACAAATTTTTATTTACTAATTAAAAATCAAAATTTGAATTTTGACAACCAAAATAGCGATTTCGGCACGTATCAAAATCAATGTAAATTCGCAATCATCCGGGATATTTTGAAATTTTTTTAAATTTACATTAGGCTTTAAATAATTTTTTTTCGCCCAGATGGCATAAATATATCAAAATCAATGTTTTCAAAAATTTTGCGCTTTTTTCATTCAACTGTGAAAATTATTAAATTACAACATTTTCTTTAATAATTCTTTATGGATAAATAGATAACTTTGCTCACCCACACCTACACACCAAGGTTTGAATCCCGGTAAAGGCGACTTTGATTCTAGAGGAATTTGCAAACCGATGACTCGTGGTTTCCAAATATTATATTAAAACATTAATATGACGTCCATTCGGTATTTTAAATTTATAATCCACGGGCAAGGATTCATAATCCATGAGTGTGAATTATAAAGGATATTACATTACTGTGATTACGTACATAATAGATGTATTATGTACCAGTTGAAGTCGTAGTAATATGAATACAAAGTTAGTAAAAAAATATATAATGCAGGTGGAAATTTTCTTAATTATTATTAATTTAGATTTAGATTTATACTTCATAGGTATTATCATAAATATTAAAATATTAGTAGATACCTCTGTTTTTCTGAACTTTTGTTAAGATCTTCTATCCTTCTTTTGTTCAATTTATTATTTTACATCCACAACTATAGTAAATTTCACAGTTAACTGGTTGACAACCGTTGAACATTATAAGAACATTATTTTAAAAACTATGATTTGCTCGAATCGAAGCTCTCAACGCTGTAAATTAAATAGTCAAAAGCTAGCTATCACAAAATATAATAAAATTTACGATTAGAGATAATATAGCCAACCGATGATAAAACTAAAACCAAGTTTTGGTACACATTAATCTTAAAAAGTCAGAATATTATGACATAAACACAAAAAATAGCAATTATTTTTTTCTTTGCCTAAGGGTGAAGAAGGAGGCTTTGCAAGCCGACTTGAAAACTACTCAAATTAGAAAATTTAAACCAAGAGACAAAACAGGTCACCTAAAGATTCTGGATATTGTTAGAAGTTGTTATTCGGCACCGGAATACGGCCAGAAGTCAAATAATACAAATGGATACAAAACCTTCCAATTGGCATACTTCTTCTTCAGCCGTTATCCGTCCACTTCAGAACGTAGGCATTTCCTTTTCTATTTCTTTAAAAGTTTTTAAAGAAGGTTTTGGCAGTTAAAATGCCGCGCTTTCCGAGCGTGTTGGCAAGTTTATAGCTCATAGATCAAACTTGAGCTTTAGATCCGAACAGTGCGGTCGACGCAATCAAGCATTGAACCGCGATCTCCCGCTTTGTAGCATGTCGATTTTAATTTAAACCTTATACCACACACTGGTATACAGATGGATCTAAAAAGAAGCAATTATGGGCGTATAGGGCGCAAAATATGAAGCCTTAGGAATCAACCCCAAATTATGCAAGCTGAAATATTTGCAATAAATTGTACTATGTGCCTACGAATGCATGTAAAAAAATTTACAGGGCAAACAAATTAATATAACGTCTGACAGCTAAGCTGCGATAAAAGCACTCAAAGTTAATAGCTTTGAGTCCCTATCCACATGAGAAACTGAAACTGGTCAAACTGACCAAAGACAACAAAATTGTTCTTCACTTGGTGCCAAATTATGAGAAAATTGAGGGTAATAAAATAGCCAATAAACTGGCTAGACCGGGCTCAAAACCAACTCTAACTGTACCCGAGCCATTCTGTGGGCTATCCAAAGAGTACAAGAGACTGGAAGCCCAGAAGTAAAAAGCAGAAAGCAAGAAAACTCTCAGGCACAAAACACGAGGTCAAAAACAGTTGAAGAAAGTTATAGAGTACTCGACTACAGAGGCTAAACAGCTTCTTTTTCTATTAAAATATGAAATTATGCTTATTACGGAGCTGCTCATTGGACATTGCCAGGTGAGATATCATCTCAAAAAAATGGAAATATATACCTTATAAGTAGGTATTGTAGATTTATAATTGAATTTTACCACATTAAGTTTATTAATTACGAAATGACTGAAAAGAGAGGAAGGACTTGCGTGACGATAGAAAGAGATAAGACTTTAAAATTATAATGTTACCATCGTTAATTTTTTAAATTTTATTTATATTTAGAATTTAAAAATTTTTCGAAATTAAATATATTGAAATTTGAATTTTGAATGAATTTCTGAAGTTAATGTTTTAAATATATTATTTGGTAGTTGGTATTATATCGTTTTATTTTTTGTTTTGTTTGAGTTTTACTTAAGGCAGTAAGAAAACTAGAAAACTGAAAAAATCGAAAATTTTTGTTTTTATATTTTGATAGTTTAGATATTCAAAAATCTCGTCTTAAAAGGATTTTTTGAAATTCAAATTATTTTAAAAGCTATAGCCACTTTAGTGTCGTGGCAACTCGACCGGTTTAGACGGAACTATTCTAAGAAAAGTATTAAAAAATACTCTTTATTTCTTTTTTTTGTGTTTTTTAAATATTTTTTATTTAAGGATGTATTCTCATGTTCCGACCGAATTTTTAAGATTTTTTCGAGAATTTTTTTTTATAAGTAAATAACATCCAATTATTTTAAAAATTTTATATGTTATTATTGACACTATAAGGTATATAAAATAATTTTTTTTTAGTTTATTTAATAATATTTTATTACTACTTTTTGCTGTCAAAGTGGAGGTTCAAAAAAAACGTAGGTGGCTGGTCCGGGTGATTCCAGCACTTGTAGTAGTTTGAAATCAAAAATTCAAATTGATTATTGTTCAATAGACTTGTCATTCTGGCAGGTAGTAGATTTAAACATTTTTATTGAAAAATAACAAAATGAGGGACTTTCAAAACTAAATTTTCAAAAATCGTGTTTTTTTTGTGGAAAATCGAGAAAATTAATAAGAAATTCTGAGTGAAAATATACAATTCTATTACCTGCGAGAGCCACTTATATGTAGAATAACATATCCAAATTTCAGTCAAATCGTTTGGGTAGAATTTTGTAAACCACTCGGGCCGTTCTAAAAAATGTTGTTTCGAGAAAAACGCGTTTCAAGATTTAAAAAGTTTTAAAAAATCAAACTATCCTGAGCTTCTACAATGCCGCTTTTTCCTTTGCGATGCATGTTTACAAATGTTTACTCGATGCACACACACTTCTCGAAACGTACAGATATTATAATATACAAAACACAGGTATAAAGAGTACAGAACAATAAAGTACTACGACAGCGGTACGGCTAGCGGATCGCAACTACAAAGCTCTCTCGTACTTCTGCTATAACTTTGTTGATATTTTCAATTTTGATCTGAAATTTTTACAGTATAATCTCAATATATTTTACTTTAAAAATATGTAAAAAAAAATTAATTTTTTCAAACTAGAACATGAGAATACATCTTTAAATATTCAATTTGAGGTAGAAGAAGGCCCGATATATGGAGCCGGAATCGCTGATTGAAAAAATGTAAGCATAAAGTATCAATGTATGGCTTAGGGTCAGTTGTATAATGTGAGTTTAAACTAAAAAATTTAGATTAACCAATAATATTTCTTAAAAAACAGCTTTTCGACGTATTTCATTAGTTAACCCAAATTTTCTGGTTTAAACTCACATTGTACAACTGGCCCTTAGACTTCGCGTAACTTTACCTGAAATTAATCTCGTTTTTCTCGAAACTACATTTTTCGAAATTCTTGTCATGTTTTCGCAAGTTCTACTGAACCGATTTACTTGAACTTTGGTGTGAGTCTTCTTTATACATTTCTCTATCGTATGAACTAGGATTATAAAAAAATTTCAATTTTTACTACTTTTAAAAAATTCGCAAAAGTAAAAAAAATGTTAAAAAACCTTTTTTTTTCAAACAGCCACAATATCGCGGAAAAGCATTCTTTCAACTTTGTTTTAGTCAGTCCGATAGCAGTATTCCTCTAGATTTATACATTTTTTTATTTTTTTATTTCAGATTACTAGGAGGGTTACAATCGTGACAAACTTCACACGCCATTTTTTTTAGAACACTCACTTTATCAGCCTGTAACTTCTTAAACTTTTAATTTTTTAACTTTTTTTTATCATGTATTCTTTAAACGTTAATAAATATTTTGTAAAATAATGGACAATAAAAATAATGCCTGTTTTTACTTTATTGCACCTAAAGGGCACTTTACACGAGAGGATTTTTTCAAGCGATCGATCGCTGCGATCGATCATTCCTAATCATTCCTAACCCTATCAGCAAGTGATTTTCCTGTTATCGCTCTTAGTACTTGCATTTCGTTAGTTCTTAGCATTATTTTGCACATATATCCAAAAGTAACTCTTTATAAGAAATGAAACAAAATTATGTTGGTTTTTGTGAAACCTATTTTTCCGATGTATACGATAATCGCAATTAAAGATCCTGAGCGTTATTCTAAGCGGTTTATCCCCAAATCAATAACGAATTTCTTAAAATATTTAGTTTTGATTTCGATAGCTACCTAGATAATATCTCGTATAGGTACTGAAAGTTTAGTTCGTACATCCATTGAAATGTTTCAAATTCGTCGTCCATGTTGAGAGCGAAGAAAAATCACATTTTTACATCTGCATGTGTGAAAATAAATTTAAAAGTAAAAAACTCAATGCTCCATATTGCAAGCAAAAGTTTAAGCTACAACGGAAGGAGTGGAGGTAGAGAAATAAATTTTTTATTTTATGAACTGAACTATTACGCAAAACGAGTGCGAAATACGTATTTATATTCACAACCTGAGAGATGCCCATATAATTATAATGTTGCTTTTGAGCAGAAAACCATTGCTTTTCTGTAATATTTATATTTTATATGTTGTACCTTTTTAAATTGTTTGGTTTCGCGCATATCAAGGGAAAGAACTTAAAAAACTTCCCCTCCCGACAGTACTTTCCTCAGTATTTAGGATTAGGATTTGAAATGCTCATACTCAATTTCATACAAAACTCGAAGTTTTATGAAACCGATCATCAAAAGTCTTTTAGTTTATATTCACAAAATAATAAAAGCTTAAAAATTTTGAATTTGAAAAAATTCAAAGTATATAATTATGTAAAATATAGTTATATCAAATTTTTAGCATAAACCAAAAAATGCACAAAACACTTTTTCGAAAACTAAAATGTTTAAGTTATCACAATATATAAATACACTTGATTTTTTTTTTGATTGATTGATTATTCAATAAACTAGTATCATTTGACGTCACTAACCTTTTTCCAAGCGTACCCATTAAAGATACCGTTAATATTATCCGAAAATTATTACAAAATAATAGAACTAATCCCGTAATTATTGAAGAGATCCTTACCGCTTTAGACATCTGCCTTAAACAAAACTATTTTAAGTTTAATGAAAAATTTTATCTTCAAAAAGATGGTTTACCTATGGGAAACCCTTTATCTTGTTTACTAGCTGATATTTTTATGGATCATGTCGAAACCAAAATTCTTTGTTCAGATTTCAAAAAACATATAATTTATTGGTACAGATATGTTGACGATATTATTATTTGCTTTAATGGTTCCATCAGACAATTAGATCAACTTTTTAACTTTATCAACATACAACACAATAATATTAAATTTACTAAAGAAATAGAAGTAAACAATAAAATCAATTACTTCAATCTCACAATTATTAAAGACAATAATAAACACTCTTTTGACATTTTCCATAAACCTACAGAAAGTAATATAATTATTCCTAATAGCTCCGCACATCCTTTTACACATAAAATTGCATCTTTCCGCGCTTTTCTCAATCGCTTAATTAGAATTCCCCTAAGTAACGTAAATTTTAAAAAAAATTAGACAGAATTAAATATATCGCGATCTCTAATGGATACCAAGTCACTCTTATTGATAACTTATTACGCCAAATTAAACAAAAAATTCTATCGAACTCAATATATCCCAATATTTTTAAAAAAACTAACGCGAATTTCAATGTCATTACTTTTCTCGGTAACAAATCAAACAAAATTGTAAAATATTTAAAAAATAACGATTATAACATTGCTTTTAAAACAGATAATAAACTCAACAAATTTATTAATAACGCGAAATCAAAATCAGACATGTTAACTAAATCAGGGGTTTATGAGCTCACTTGTGAGTGCTCTCAAAAATACATTGGTCATTCCGGTAGATCTTTTAAAACACGTTTTGATGAACACACTCGATCCCACAGACTTGCAGATGGAAAATCGACTTTCGCGAAACACCTAATAGACACTAACCATAAACAAGGGGGATATGAAATTTTACACGTTGCACAAAAAAGTAAAAAACTGGAATTTTTGGAAGCTATGGAAATTAATAAATTAAAATATTCATCTTCATTACTTAATAGTCAATCTGATTTAAATAACTCACCCCTACTAAACATTTTTAATAAATAATACTTCCCCCCCCTTCTAACTTACCTCACATCTACTTACATTTTTCCACCTTTTTTTCTTTTTTCTCTTTTGTATTAAATTTACACCACCCTCTAGTAAATTCACACATAATTACTTTTTTAAAAATTACCTCCTCCTCTTACCCCCTCCACTTTTCTCTTGCAATTTGTCGATAAATATGGATTTTTCTTCTTTCTCCTTCTAGTTCATCGCCTGATGATGCCATAGTATGGTGAAAACGTTTGCGATAATATACATGGAGTGTATTTATATATTGTGATAACTTAAACATTTTAGTTTTCGAAATAGTGTTTTGTGCATTTTTTGGTTTATGCTAAAAATTTGATATGATTAATATCGAGTTACACTACTTAAACCACTTATCTATTGATTAAAATATAGTTGACCTATTTATTATTGATAATAAAATGTCATTGAGCATTTATGCCTCAATTGACCAAAAAAAATATTATTATTGTTATTATAATATTATTGTTATAAATAGTTATCCGATCTCGACCACAATTTTACTCGAGATGTTCGCATCAGACCCAGAATTTACCATTTTCTAAACAAAGCCGGTTAGTGTCGTTTCGAAGTTTTCGGATTTGTTTGAAAAAATTTTAATTTATAATTTTTATTTGACAATCTGAATTTGACGAGTTCAATTCTACGAGTAAAATTGTAGACAAGATTGGAATCATTCAGTAGGTTACTTTCAAATTTATAACTTTTATTTGCTAGTTTTCATACGTAAATGATTCTTAAGACGTCCCTGCATGTCAGATTTAATATTAAAAAATATTTAAAATTTGTAGTATTATCTCTTTTAAATATTCACCGTTAGTGTATTCTGTATTGTGTAGTTTTTTGATTTTTAATTTAAATATAACACTAATCATACGTAGTGTAATTTGTGACGTTACGTCTTGAAATTCTATTTTAATTTTGCATTCGAAATTGACGCATATGATTATCATTTGGAGTGCAGACAAAAATGTAATTATTCAATTATTAATTTTAATTTATAATTATATTTTGATTATATTTTGTAATTAATTAATTTACCGAATGACCAAGCCAAGGAATTCCGTAATTCAGACCCAATATTTCCGCATCGTAAGCCAATCAGCGATAACGCTAAGCTTTGCTATTGATTCATTTGAATAGGATTATTGTAATTCAAATGTAAAAAAATTACACATTCAAGTCATCTTTATCCTTCTCCAGTATCAAAAAGTAAGTTTTGTGTTTCAACAATCGATTCGATCGAGTTTTAGGTAAACGTATCGATAGCACTTGACGAACCGATTAAATAAAGGTTTGTAAATCTGATCAAATGATCTCGGACAAGGATGAACAATGTTGTTAACCTCCGATTCTATTTTAACAATGTTGACCACCGTCAATATAGTTTACGTAAATTTTACAGATTTTGAAATTTGAATTAAAACATAGAAACTAAATGCGGGAAATAATCATCCGGAATACAACTTTTTCTATTTGTAGCAGCACCATTTTAATGAAAACCTAGCCATAATTCACAAAATCCTATAGTAAATAATTAAAAATAATTTTTCAGTTGTTTGGATTTGTAACTACCGATGAACATACGTGGTGGAGTCGGAAACCTTTTATTTAGCTGTGCTTAAAATGTGATTTTGTCAAGTTTAACCAAAACAGAGTTAATCGTTAAAGAATAATAACAATAATAAATCCCGTATAGTAAGATTCTTAGTGGTCGAGCTTGAGGGCAATCCCAACGAAGGCGGGCTTTCTTACCTGACCAACTCCACAACAGGTAAACTATTTACCGTAGATCACTAGTTCTTTGGTAACTTGTCTTTGCGCATCTTTTACTTCACGGTTTTGCTAATACTAACATTGGTAGTCGTAACAACGTAAGTGCAGTTTGTTATCTCATCAATGAATATTTTTTTGTTAGCAATAAACTCATAGTGACTCTCTGTATATTAATAATTTATTGTGTTAGTGATTTCCTGTGTATTGCGTCGAAAGTTATCGGAATACAGTAAAAATTGAAACACTGAAACTGTATTAAAAAGTGTCATATGTTTTTACAGGGTGAGTAATTTAAAATATAATGTAGTGCCCTTATTTTATTTAGTTTGGTTTTTGTATGAATTTAAAGTAAATTAGTTGCGGGTTAGATAAATCATAAGATATCGTGAAAGAGTGAAAAATCGAATTAAAAAAAATTCCGTCAAAGAAAATTTGAATTTTCATTATAACGCAAATAATATGGGACTAGAATGTGTGTGCGCCGGGGACACGTGGTTCCTCGTAAGGATGAATATCATCCAAGCAACGCTTTATAATTTTTAATTTATTGTTATCAAGTTTTAAGATTTATCTTGTCAATCTAATGTTATTTTTGAAAACTAAAAAAAAGACGATGAACACAGCAAAATCGACGCTATCACAGGTGGGTAACAGGTTTCAATTAGTTTATTCAATCATGTCTTAACTTTTCTATTCATAATGCTTTTTACTTTCAAAATTTTTTGTTATTTATAACAAATATCATTATATCTACTACTCTTTAATTCATTGTATTGGAGCTAATCAAGTTAAAGCTAATAACTCTTATATTTAGTTTAATCTGTGGTAATTGTAAAGGAAATGCTGATTATACTTTCAACATCTTCGTCAGAGAATTTGGAAACAATAAATCGACATATTGAAAATAATATTCAAAACCATGAGCCATGTGTCAGTTCCTAGAAATACATGGGAAATTTTTACTTTTGTCCTTAGGGATAATTCTACCAGAATCAAAATTTTAGAAATGAAGGTTGTCTAGACCAGCAAATCCTTTGCAAAAATACCTAAATGCATATGATTAAAGTTGTGACTTTACGGTCGGCAGGTACATTTTTGACCATGTTTGCATATTTACACAATACATACAAAACACATGCTATGTATAGAGAAAAATTTCACTTTACAAAATATGGAGGATAATTAGAAAAGGTTCTTAAATCCCTGTCATAAAAAATATGACGGTTTAACATTTCTATTTAACACCACGAACTTTCGACATGTTTATTGCATGAGGGATTTAACCGAAAAATATTGAACCGTACCGACAGTATTCAATTCTTCCAATAATAGCTCGGAATGGTAAGTTTTGAAATTTACCTTGCATTAGATTTTTAATGAGAATAACAGACATGCACCAAATAATAAAAAAGATAAGTATAATGAATCGCCGTGAGGGCTTTACACATAATTTTAGAGAGTTAATGGTACCTTTAACAAGTATCGCTTCAACTAAAAGGATAATGGCGGCATATAGTAATTGATTACTAATGTTGTAATTAGTAGTTAGGTGCAAACACCTTTAATTATGAATGATTTAGTGCGTGCAAATCGAGCAATCGTTTAAAGATGCACTGGAAGTGCAAATCTACAATTTTCTTTGTTTTACTTCACACGAGAAAATTTAATTTTTAATTTAACTGCTTTTAGATATAATTAAATATTGTAAAAGTCTATCTGTGTTATGTAGAAACCTAATAACATATTTCCGCAACAATTTATTACTCAAATCTGATTCATGATTTACATATTGGCACTTGCTGTACCTAATGGTCTTGGCCAATTTAGCGCTGTAATTACACTTAATAATAAAAATCATTAGACACATATTCTTAACGCTTAATTAATTATCCGTATTTGACACATGTAGCATATGTTTTAGCTAATACATGGCAAAATTACGGCTAAACATCTTGCATGCGTACCTACTACTTAGTGCAGTTAATTAGCAATATAAGAAGTTATTTTAATATTCTAAGGCGACTTACCTATTGAATTTATAAAATTTGATTGTTGTACTCTTATTTGAAATTTAAATAAAAAAGCTAGTAGCAATATTTTTTAAAGCTTATCATATGAATAAGCGTAAAGAATGAGTGATTTCTAATTACTCTCGAGGTGTTCCTAATATAATTAAAATTAACATTTGTAATTTGTTGACAGCTGACGTGTGAACTACATATTTACATAAAAATGCCTAAGAAACAAATTAAAAGCCTCAGATTAATATGTGAAAAAACTGTTAAAGTAATTAACAACATGTAGTTTGTAATTTACTTATTTATTATTTGTTTGTTTAATTGCGCTTCATGAATAAGTGTATCGTTATAATCTTATAAAGAAGATAATATTAAAACAAGATTTAGTCATAATTAAATGAATAAATTTGTTATAAATTATAATAATTAATTAAGTTAAATCTACTCTATCTAATGTTTCATGAATGTAATAGAATTAACATGATTAAAAGTAATCTTTTAATTAGGGAAGTTAAAGTGCCCTTATAACAATATCTGCCTACTCGCAAAAACAATAACCTTAATAATTAATCACATTTTCGCCAAATTATTTGACAATATTGATACGAAAAATACAAACTTTACATTTCACACCAAATAAACTTCCTAATCCTCTTAGGTACCTCTCGACAGCAAGAATTTATATTTGGTATTCCAAAATTGTATTCAATTTTTTCAAATCAGCGGAATTAGATTTGCGGCTTTTAGGTTTGCACAATTTCATTTTACAGAAACTACCTTAGCTAATTGAAAAACCTATTCACTTATTTATTATTCTAACACAGTAAAATGACAATATATGCAAAAGTAAAAAAACTGGAAAGCTTTAGAAATATCCATTACAACCCTAAGGGATAGAGCAAATGAGATTGTAGCAGGGTCAGTCAGAATCCGAATCAAAAACATAATTTGGACTTAAATTTCATTCTCCGATTTCTACCATGCTAGAAATCTGCTCATAAAATAATCAAAAATGCGTATTAAGTACATGATCGTTTTAATATTTGGAATAATTTGATTTTATGTGTGGTGAAATTTCCGCATTGTAACGGCTTTAATTCAAAGATTACTAAGCACTGACCATCGCACCGGCGGAATTACACTAAGTGCCTACTTATCGTTAACTTCTTTCAACTATCGCCTAAAAAAAGATCTTTAAGTCAACTAGGTAAAACATAATTTTTACAACATAAACAGTTTTATTTGAATCTTCTAAACTCATACCTAATTAATTCGATTGTTCTTGATATATCAAACAAATGATTTTTTAACTTGTTTGATCCCAATACTTGGGTATTGATTCGTACTCCAATTAAAGGTTTTGCTAGTCTATAGTTTTTTCGTATTTAATCAATCAACTTTATCGTGAAGTCGCCTCAACATTTTAATTTTCACTTTTGCTTTAGATTTTTTGTTGTCCTACAAAAATTTAAAAAATCAGTGCTTCATAAATAATGCATGTGCGTATAAAAATAAGTTATAAGAATGAACAAGCCAAAATATTATAGCAAATAAAAATTTAAAAAGTTATTGCAGACATATTTTCCCTAACCGTTTTCGTCTTTCGTTTCTTTACATTTCCGATCAGATCAGTAATATAATATTTTAGATGATACTTAGTACATAATTATGTTACGTAAAAATAATCAAAGATCGATTTAGAATAATCAACATTGAAATGTCTTCAATTATTTTTAAACGGCGCCGCAGGCGATATTCTAAAAATTTCAATTATCAGAATTGTTAAGCATACATTACATTTTTAAAATAATTAATACTATTATTGAAAGTAAGAAAGCAAATCTAGACGATACTAAGAATATTAGTATCCTTTCAAAAGCACTTTTAAAAATAATTTAATTGACATCTAGTAATTTACTTTTTTAATAGCAGGTTTGCAGACTTCTATTTTTAACTATAAAGCTTATTAGAAAATTATAAAACCAATTTTGTTTTTATTTTAGCATTAAATAATATGGTTTTCAGTTGCTTTGGAATTTCCATCACAACAGTGTATCCGACGCGACGTGGATTTGAACCGTGGTTCTCCACGGTTCTATTTGGCAAGCTTTATGTCGTAATGGTAATAGATTGGCAGTTTAGTTACATAGCTGTGTATAGGTTTTACATAACAGCAGGCATTAATTTAAACTAAAATTTTAGCTAAGTTGGTGGTGAAGAATCTATTTTGCATTGTATTTAATCTTTACTTAAAAATAATTTAGCAATATAAATATGTAAACAATATAAACCAACAAAATAAGCTTCTTAAGGGTTCTATTCAAAGTTTCAAAAGAAACGACATTATATAACCACAGGTAAAAAATTTCTGTTTAATTGTTCACTATTGAAAAGTGAAATTTTTCCGGTGGATAAACTTAATGTTTCTCTAAAAATATTGTGGCAACATCTATCCACAATGCTTTTAGGTTTTTCCGCATTTTATTAGAACAAACAAATTTTTGTCGTCTTCTTTTAAATAACGATTTAATATTTTTACAAGATCAATTTTAAAATTTAATTGGTGAAGCAATTTTTGTCAGCCGAATTTTCAGTTTTCATCAATATATTCTTTTTAAAGCATTTGAATCCAGACACAAGTTGTTTTCTATTAGTTATAAATTCACATCTGGTTTTTACATATTTATTATTATTATTTAAAAATTGGAAAAACTCAAGTAATAAGGAGGGAAGGATTTCATTTTAAATTCAAAATATTGCTAATCGCGTTTACTTACTTACGTACTTAAATTATTTAATGAATTGGGAAGGGGAAAGCTGGAATCACGTTAATTTAAAATTTTGTATTTATTTGTAGATTATTTTCGAACCATTGCGAGATATTCAAATAATAGTCCACTTTACACCATGAGTTGAAAAAGTAATTTTAACATCGAGAAATGTTATCATATTTTGATCTTTATCAGTTATATTTCCACATTTCTTTATTACATATATTTGTTTTCTAAATGACTAATTATATAAAGTATCAGATAAGAAAAATTAAATTATCATCTAATTTTATTGAAGTAATAAATTAGTCGATAATTTATTTTTTTTATCTAATATGAATAAATTTTACTATATCGGTTTAGTACAGACTCCTTGCGATAAGTACTTCTATTTAACATACCGAATAGTTAATTTTTATGATAATATTAAATTGTTTGCATGTTAAATTAAAAATTAAAATAAAGACATAACTTATTTATACGACAAAAACTATTGAATTTAATTGCATAACTTTTCAATCTTTTAGATAATATTGCCAGGTTTGTCTAATGAGAATCCGAAATTCTAAACACAATGTTAATACGGTATAACAAACTATAATCATTTAATTAAATAGTTTTTGTCCTTATAAGTAGATAAGTTACGCCTTTATTTTAATTTAACAGAAAACAATTTAATCTTATCATAAATATTAACACATATTAATAACATTAACCATATGAAAAGATATTTAGCATTTTCTAGAATTTAACATTTTGAAGACGGAAAAATCGCGGATATTTGCTTTAAAAATTTTCACGTTCGTTTTCAACTTTTCAAGTCAAATAAAATTTATAATTTTTAGTAAATTTGTAATTTTATTTGTCGATAATCAAAAGAGAGGAAAACCAGTTAATCTGTTTTGATATTTTGTAACAGTTATTTCAACTCAATTTCAAGTCTGGAGACATTACGTTACCTATCTATTATTATTAAATATTTTCATAAATAAGACATAACGGTTTTTGAAATGTAAGCGAGTTTACCCTTACTAGTATTTTTACGCGCTTGAGCTTGAAAATTTGTAAGAACTATGCGTTATTTGATGAAATACAGCTCGAGTAAGATTTTTAGTGTAATTGAAGTGTTAATATTTGCAAAATTGTTAAAATTACATATTTAGAGAACATTTAAATGCAGATTTGGTACAACATAATATGCAGAACATCGTAATAATACCTGTTTGAATGAAGCTTTGAGATAAGTTTAATCATCAACAGGTTGTTATGGGGGCCGCGCGTAGACGAAACTGCGCCCTAAAACGCTATTTTCTGTCATTCAAACATCAAACTAATCCTTCTATGATCTATTTTATTGCACTTTTATTGCTACTTCATCGATAAAAATCATTTTCTAATGTAGTGATAATAATCGAAAATTTATTGATTTCATATTTATCCTTCGTTTCAAGCGTGAAACGTTAAAGTAGTAAAATAAAAAGCGATTTTAATATTATAAATTACCATTAAAATAATTGTGAGAATTGTATACATGTTAGCTGTTAATAAATTATTTATTACTATATTCAGCTATAAACACGTGTTTGATAAATAGGAAACACAAAATTCTAAAATTATATGTCATTATTTTAATAGTTAAACTTATTAAATAAAACGAAAGTTGAATTTTAAAGTGTTGGTTATTTTATTAACAATTAAAACTTTTTCTAACTTTTGATTGGTTTTACTACCGTTTGATCTACGGTTAAAATAGGTAATAAATAATTTTACCAACACTAAAAAGAAAAATATATATTTAGCCAAACTCGGCAGCTATGATTTTTATACTTAATATTATATTTTGTTGCGTCAAACAAATAATAGATTATCCAAAATTACACCTCCGCCAAAACAATTTAGTTATTTTAAAAGCTCGAACAATTTTTATTTTATAATTTTTATACGCGAACATCAAAGGTGCTGACCGAAGAGTCAATTGCAATTGCCTTGTTTCTTCTGTTACTTGCATTGATTGTACGTAGTAATTTAAAATTTAACTTTGAGTAGATTTACCACATTCACTTGACGAATAAATAAAACTAAAAAATAATGTCAGGAACATAAAAGGAAACATGCGTTTGATTTCAGTTGACGAAAGGATAACAAACATCAGCAATTAGTAGCTGCTTCAATCAACTTTGAATTAATCAAAACTCATTCCGTTAAAACGGTTTAATTCTCCAATTTGACCACATGTCAGTGCCATTGTATATGTCTGTAGTTTCTAGGACGAGATTAGACAATTTAATATCGGCGAAGAACTTTGAAATCCTCTAAAATGTTAACTAAAATGTCTCGTGGAACAGATTAATAATGGAAAAATCAAATTCGTGACGTTTAGTTATTTTTTATTCGATATCGACCATTAAGAATAAGTTAAGAAGTGCAGTAAAAAATGGCATGGAAAAGTTGCAAAAAAAACGATGGTGGTTTTTCAATTGTGATTATTTCAATTGTACAATTTCTGGCACGATGCTTATAACCAGCTACACAAATAAAATTAAACAGATCTTAATCTGTTATTGCAATCAATAAAATAAACAATAGATATTAGTAATGTTGTGGGTAGAAATAATATAGTCCTAAGTAAGACAAAATCTAGGAGTGGTTCTCTAACATATGTACTGGTTTCCATAATAATATAGGTAATAAAAAAAATCTAATAGCTACGTATCGATAGTTTATTGAAAATTGTAGGTAAGGCATGCATTTACTGATGTTGTACGATTTAATTAATATGTTGTTGAACAATAATAAAAAGAAATATTTGTTGATTTCTACATCACAATTTTCTTTTATTAACAAAATTTCAAATAGAAACTTGCATTGATTAAATCTAAATTATATTTTCTATATGACTATTATATTAATCGGCCACGCATGAAGTTAAAATGATTAATACATAATGCAAAGATTAACTTTATATTTGAAATAAATAACAGCAGATGGTTGTCGGAAATGCTCTATTAAGAAGCGAATCATTAACAATAACTTCCATATACTTGCAAAAATTACCTTAGAGTTAACATTCGATAGAAATCTTCAATTAACATAACTCAATTATTTTTTAATCAATTAGTCTGCATATACGCCGTATACGCTTTAAAATGGTGGAAACATGAGGTGCTGCGATTAAAAAGCAATAATACCAACTCATATTTTACATGACTGCATTATTACGGTCGATATTTGGAAGAATTTAATCTTAAGGATAACGACGGCATTGAATATTCTTTTTCGCGACCAATCATCGACAAACTTTAGATTATATTCGTAAGTGATGGGTATACGTTCTAAACATGGGCAATGCCGAGGGGTAACTAACGGGTGAGATATAGTGCACACGATGCAATACATGTAAGGAAATGTTTGCGAGATATGGGTCAGATATCTCTCTCCGTCAAATGGAGATGGAGCTATAGATTTTTTGTTCATTTATATAGTATTTTATTAATATTTTTTAATAAAAGCATTTCAAAGTTTCAATAGTGATTATTCAAATGGAATGTAACAGCCTCTGGCTTTCACTACGAGTCCAAGTCTTTTGCGAAATGCCAAACACGACGTACGAAAGAACTTCGGGCTTAAAATCTGCCATTTTCGAACAAGTAATTTTTTTAAAGATTCAATTTAAGTGTGTTTTGTAGAACAAACCTTCGCCTATAAATCCTCCAAATGTCGAAGTCCAGCGGATATACGGTGATCATTGTTCAGCTAAATTGAACTCTACAGCCAATTTTGTTTAGTACCAGCTTTATGTGCCGAAGCAGAATTTTGGAGAAATTAAATCAAATCATCACTTGAGCTGCCGTTTGTTGCCAAGAAACGAGTAACTCACCAGAATAGTTTTTGAAACATCGCTAAAGTCAATCGCAATTAGTTTGTTTGCTAATATGCTGTTCACCACAGAAAACTTTCTCTCAAAGAATGCCAAATTAGGTAATTGACTATTAATTATCGAACATTTAAATTAGAAATTTTATACAGCCCTAGAAATAGCTAAAATTTGCTCCGAGACTAAAATACCGCCTTAAATGGCAAACCGTAAGCTGTCTTTTAAAGTATACAGCAAACACTGGAATCACTAATGCCGAAACTTGATTGCGCTGCGAGATGATTTTCTAATTAACCGATCTAGTACCTTCTCAACTTTCTTTCTGTTGGTTAAAGTAAAATTACGACTTCCTTTATCGCGTTTTTTTAATAATACCAGTCTGAGTGAAACGTTTTATTGTTTGAGCAACATCTGGGGGGTACGAAATATCCTCCAACCTTCAGAGTTGAATAACTTTTCAGCTTTGGCGCTTGAAGAAAATAATATTCCATACCATCCAGACCCTCCAGATTATGTATTTTTAAGAGTTAATTGAGACAGCAAAAATTCGGCTAAACTGAAGTTCAATGAATATTAGAAGTAGATTAACATGTCTATTGTTCATGGTGACAGATGATTTTTCTACGTCCCTGATGAACGGAATTATTTCTACGTATAATTGATAATATTATAATTTAGAGATAAATTAATAATCATAACCATCGAGAGAAATAATGATTAAAAAATCTATTTATCTCATCGAAAAGTACGAAAAGTACTTGTGAGGGAGACACTGTCGAAATAACCATATGCCGTTGGTCAGAGATCAAACCCACCATTGTGCAGCAATTTAGCATTCTAACTGCTAGCCTACGACTACGAAATAATAATTCCAATAATTTGCATTCTAATAATACGAGCCTATTGGACTTCAACCAATTTTTCTCGCACTTGTTATTCGATGAGTTTTTTCTGTTTTTTCTAATGTTTTCAATTCAATTTGAATAATTCTGACAAAATTCCAACTATTTGTACATCTAATTTCAAAGCTACCGGCCCGCCGATGCCGCCTGTTGAAAAATAAAAAAAAGTGTTAATTAAATTATGTAGTATTTATTGACTACTAATCGTAATAATGGCAAATGACAGATGTACACTATTGTAACTTAAAAAAATTTAAAAATAGAAAATTTGACCACTTTGTCACTGCTAACTATCATCGACCACAGCATAGGTATATGTAAACCACCTGGCTCAAATTTGAAAAAAAAATAATTAAAGTGACTTAACCACCCGGCGTCAGCCTAAACCTGAGTATATGTTTCAATATTCATTCTAAAATATTTGCAAAAAAATTGCAGAAACGATATCGATATAACATTTAAAATAACAAACAACGATAGTTAATAAAACAACATAATATTATGTTATATCATACTTACGACGGATATAATTATTTTATTAACATAAATATAATAACATGTTTCTTATGTTTAAATTATTAACTTAAATGCGATAATCTTAAATCAAAATTCCCTGTATTTATTTCAATAATTTATATAAAATTATACTATTTAATAAAATTTATTTATTTTTCTCTAAATTTAAATTTATTAAATATAATTTATATATAACTATTATATTTTATATATTATATTAGTTTAAAATATACAACACATTTAATATTTATAACTTTGAAAATGAATTGATAAAGTTTGAAACGTTGCACAATATATCACAAAATTCTATCTTTTTTACAGTAAAAGTTATTCAAATTAATAAAAAAAAATATTTAAAAATATTACATTACAATTTAAACGTACGTGTAAGACTTGTTTCATTTTTTAGCATAGTTTAATGATAATTAAAAAAACGTTTATTCCTAAAAAATCACGGGTGTTTTTGAATTAGCGAACTTATTTCAAATTTATAAAGTTGCAATATTTATAATCTTAAAATTAACGAGTATAATGAAAGCAATAAAAGGAATCGAGCATAACTTGCAAATTTTGTTCATGTTCTTTTCCATGTTTTCCATGTCCATTCCTTGACGGAATCTTGAAATTTAAACTATTTGTGCGATAAAAGTTATAAATTATCCCATCAGCTTCATTTATATGCAACCATAAAATTAGTTAATATTGATAATGTTGAGGTTTGTATTGAGTTTATACTTTATTTGTAATTATTAATTTTGGGGTTGTGAATGCAGTTTAAAATTATTTAAAGCAAAAATTTTAAATTTATAAATTAATCTGCAATGGCACCGACCACAAAAATAAAAAAAATATTTGAGATGTCGTGGAATAAATAAAAATCACTTACATAAATTCTTGTCCCGTGCGGGTGAATTCCTCTGGTAGTCAGAATTGTCAACCTTGAGCAATTTATATATGAATATTCTATGTTGAATTTCACATTAGCCGTAATAGGTGCTTTATTTAGTGTTTTTACCGTTTTATAATTAGTCGTGTCATTTTGTTTTTCTATGGGATCACTTCTTCTCATACTTTGTAATTTTAATGTTAAAACAATGCATTCACATTTTGAATATGTTTTGGTGTTGTTATTTATTTCCGTTTTATCAATCTTAGCATCTAGTCCTATGTAATTTTGGCATGCATGAGAATTTTAACTGCTATTAGACTACAATTTTAATCGTCAACTGTTATTACTTAACCTTTTTCAGTATCATTAAAATAAACAGCTATCAAGTACAGAAAGAGGTAACGTCAAACTAAATATACCACCTAAATGTAATTAAAACTAATTTTAGAATAAAATTTCCATTACGAATAGTAATTTTTGGTAGTTTTTATTAGCCAAAGTGTTATTGTTTCAAAATCGTTAATTTTCACTTTACATTCTCAAACTCAATTTTTATATTTCTTAGATTTGTGGTTTCTGCTTTATGCTGATTTACTTTCTTATTCGTAAATCTTCAGCAAAGCCCCTCTTCACTTAATTATTTTATACCCTAATTTTATTTTTTCTAAAGAACATAGAAATATTTTTCGTGTTATTAATTTCAATTTATATTTAAAAAGCAAAATTATATTTAGGTTAGGGAATATAATTGATCTCTTTTCTCTAAACAGTGGAACATAAAGTTGTTGGAGGATTCCCCTACGACATAAATATCCTAACGTAAATTTTGAATCAAAGAAGCTCACTTACGTCGTATATCGCCGTGGACAGCGGCTCAAGTCCCAAGTGGGGTGTCCCCACTTTAAATGCCATCATCTAACAAAGAGCAAGTGCTATGTGAAATTTTTAATGACATTTCTAACAATAAAGGGAGGAGTTCGGTTAGCACTCGTCCATATAAAGTGTTCCTTTAGATTTAGAAAATAACACTTGTCGTTGGACTTCTATAAAGGTATTCAACAATGATAAATATATTATATAGAAAGTGGCATCGAAGATTTCAATTACCACGTAACAATTTTCTAATACAATGGCTAGCAGGAAGTTAATTGATTTTCGTGTGTTTTCTTTTTTATAAAGGATCATTAAAGCTTCATCATAAATTCTAATGACTAATTAAGCAGTTGATAATAATTGCTAATCACCACTATTATTAAATACAACATAACAAAAGTCTTCCAATGCAAACCACCTTGACCCAGGTATTCTCGTGAGAGCACTTATTTAAAAACTATATTACTGTTGTTACAGAAATTACTTAAAACCTGAATTTATTACTTTTAAAAAATATATTAGTATCTTATCGATAATCGAGGATAAATTCTGCCCCCAACAATACCCGCACGATAAGTTCCTACAATCTGAATTGTATCAATTTCTAATTATTTTAAATGTAGGGCACCATTCAATACTACAGATCTTCTAGTTGTGTAATTTAATATAATTATTAAAATGATATAATAATATGTTTTTAAACTTTATAGCAAAAATAACGGGTCTAAAAATAGCATAAAGCACAAAGAAATATATAATATAATATAAAAAATTGTCTCCCATCCGATCCCCTAAATAAATATTAATAATGTCGTCAACACAAAATATAATCGAAATAGCAATGGAACGAAGGCAAAAATGTTGTTACTGTACGGGACTGATTTTTTTTTGTATTTTTGAAGAATTTTAAGATATGTAAAATTTTTTTCGTCTTTTATAAGAACATTGTCAACACCACCGTATAAACTATATAATAAGTTGTATACATATAATCAATTTGCTTCTTGTTCTGAACGAACTTCAAATTAAAGATTTTTAAATTATGGTTTTTGGTTTTTTAATATAAAGTAGACCAAAATGACCAAAAGTTACGTGTTTGGAAATTAATCAAGAACAAAATGCGCATTTCAAAAAGTCACAATTTATCATACAAAATCTCTAGATTTTAAAAGTTAAAAGAGACAGAAGCAAAATAAATGGCTCGGCTACCTTAGTAAAACTTCTTCGTCTTGTGATTGAAAAACATGGCGTTGGGTAATTTTTTATGGGATTACTTAACCTGGAAGTGGCCCAAAACATTGACGCGTTTTTCTTTTCATACTACACCAAAACCTCACTTTGCGTCGTAATAACCCTCCAAAAAAAAACGACGCAAATTGAAACGACGCAAAGTGAATTATGATTTTCTATAGCAAACAATGTAAAGATTGAAGATAGGTTCCAGGGTTACGAAAATACTACTCTTTAAAAAGAAAATTGAACAAAGTAAACATTTAGAAAACAAAAATAATATAACTCTGCCAATACATAAATTGGAAAAATATTTACCTTTCCTGTAACCAGAAACAACCCGTAAAAATTTATATAAATTTATTATTCTCTTTTAAAAAAAAGCACAACACACTAATTGGAACAAAGTGAAAATAAAACTGTATTAAAGTTGCGTAGATTTTCAGTTAGAAAGGGAATCCCCGAGTTTTGATAGCATGGCGCAATTAGAAACAGAAGTCATGCCATCTTTTAGAAAAAAAAAAATAAAAATTTTAAGACTCGAACACAAAACAACGACGCACAGTGAACCTACCAATTGAGCAGCGACGCAACTGCAAAATGCAAAACAAAAATGCAAAACGAAACGACGCAAAGCGAGGTTTTGGTGTATTGGGTATGGATAAAACGAGGTTTAACGAAAGAATAAAATTTTTCATAATAAAGAATGATAAAGTAATAAACTAAAAAGTAAACAAAAGCAAAGAAGAATAAAAACAAAAGTTAAGATTAAAAATTGAGATATAAATAAAAATAAAAAAATAAATATAAAAACAAAAAAATATATAAAAATAAAAACAAATATAAAAACAAAAAATAAGAATAAGAAATAACAATAAAATAAAAATGAAAAAGGTTGTTTGGTCGCTCTTGGTTTGAAAGAAAACCTACTCGTTATTTTGTAGTTTTTTGATTTTCGGAGGCGTAGGGGTGTTGGTTTAACGTTGTTTAAGTTTGAGATTGGATATTTAGATGAATATTGATTTTTGTAATCGCGAGAGAAGGGGGAATGGCTTGTCGCGAGTGAGACCCAAGAGGAGTCTTCATATGTACACAGCTCAAAACAAATAACTATTACCACGTACTTATTAACATTTATCAACGCTAATTCTATCTGAACAGAAACAGATTAGTGTTTTTGTATTCGGTAAGAATATACTTAAGCTGGGGTGTTCTCTTCGTTCGGCTATTTGTGGATTCGACATTTTATCTGTCTGTTGTCGTGGCTGGGGTGTTATGCAACTTAATACTGGTAAGTGTATGTATTTGAACAATTTTGATACTTGTTCTGGAGCTAGGGTACTTCTTGGTCTTTTGTGTCGGAGAAAGTCTTCAATGTCGTAGTTTCCTAAGTTGGCAACGAGCGGATTCTGTGTGTCATTTTATCTGGCGTAGAGCTTTTTCGTGAGCTTTTTGACAACTTTTGCTAGGGTTTCCATGTTGGTTTTTCTTCTTGCATTGACTTGTTTGATTGCATGAAGTGCTCTTTCGCGATTCTGCTAAGTGCAATATTTTTTTCCACTTGGAGGCGGTTCATCTGATGCTTAGACGCAAAGGTCCACGCCGGGGCTGCGTATTTTAAGGCCTGTTTCTAAAGAGCTGCATCTCCCGATAATTGGATTTAGTGCGGTATTGCAGTGGGGTTTTTCGCTGCTTGCAGTGAAGAAATTATTTGCTTTTTGAACGCGGTTACGTATCCTTCCAGTTTCTCCTTAGGTTCAATTATCGGGATTGTTTCTATGGTCTGTGTTAGGTTATATTTGAAAACTGTCCCATGCGATCCTGTCAGCAAAGCGTTTTCCGTTTTGCGGGTTTGACTGTTCTCTCAGATGAAAGAAGACTGGGTAGTGGTCTGATTCCAGCAAAGATCCCACATTTACTTGGTACTGGTGGTTTACATTATTGAGTACTATATTTGGTACGTCGTCTTGGCTTCTGACCCTTTATGTGTTGGTTCGGTTGGTCCATCGATCATGAAGTTTAGTTGAGTGGATAACTTGAGAAGCGCTTTTCCTAAAGTTTTGACTTTCCGCGAGTGCCAGTTTGTGTGTTTGACATTTAGGTCTTCAGTGATGATTTTCTGACCTTTTTCTGCAAATAGCAAATAGCAAATAGCAAATAAGTCTTGGGAGAGGACCCCTACATACATCTACTTTAATATTATCCACTTAATATTAATAACAATTGTGTACCTGTTTAAAATTTAATTATAACTGAATATTCTGTTTTGGGAATGCCGGTCGGCTTCCCTTGGCCTCCCTCGTATTAGTTACGTCTAATATGATAAATTATAATTTGACATAATCACAAGATAGTCGAAGATACTTGTTTGCAAGTATTATGAGATGAAAAAAATATTTGCTTACTTAAATAAATAATGCTTACTGAAAGACTGACGAGTCTACTTCAATACCACATTGACGGACCCAGGAATTAAACCCAAGGTAAACTATCATAACTAAACTGTGGTGTGGTCTCTTGTTTATTCTATGGTGTCATGCAGAACTAAATTGTCAAAAATGGCATGTTCAATTGAATTTAATTACAAATAACTCAATTGCTCTTGGATGTTTCTTGGAACATGGCCGACCTTAAAACGCAATTTAATATTGCATTTTATTTTGAAAAAAGAAGGGGAGAAAAAGTAAAAAATAATAATTAACTATTTCTTGAACCTGATGTGGTTACCTTAAAACATAAATGGGTTAAAGTTCATACGATGTTAAATTTTGTATAGTTTATGTAAATCTAATTCCAATACATGTCACATAACTGACAGATCATAATACGGCTCATAATGTTGAGCCATCGTACTCACCCGGTGTTTTTTGACAAAGCTGTTCTAATGTGACGTCATCAATTGTATGACGTGATTGTAATAAGGTTTACAAATACTTTATCAGAATAATGATGAAGTTTTTAATTAAGTAAGTACTAGTAATTATAAATAAAAAAAATTTGATATTGAAAGGTTACCAATTAATTACAACTGTATAATAGAAAAATTTATTATTTGAAAAATAAACCTACATTCGCATTGGCTTGGAAGTTTCATAATATTTAAATCTCAACTTCTACTAAATTACTTTTTAATTGTGGATATCTCTATTCTGTATATTATTTCGAAACTGCATCGTTCACATTCATTTATTGTTATGACATCTAATTAATTTATACAATGCCACATCAATTTCCTTAAAAAAAGAAAAATTAATATGCAAGATAAATCAAGATTATTGCGAAATGTATTATAGGTTTTGATTTTCATTAATATGTTTAATCTTCACCTATAGTAAGTAATCGTTTCTTTTTGTAAGAATAAATTTAAATGGTGTAGAGCTTCATCAATCATCAGAACTGACACATTTTTCTCTTGGTAAATTACATAGAGGAAGTACACTACATTTTTTCACTTACTTTAAGAAATAGAAAATTCAAATAATTTACCTTTAATATCAGAGTGTTAAATCAACTTCCCACACATCATTTTATGTATGTTAGCGTGTGACCCCATGATGAGATGCAGACAAGATTGGGCTTTTAAAACAATAGACTTGGGGGTCCTCTATTAGGCTAATGACGCGCTACCGCTCATCTTGTTTTGCTACTTCAAGTGCGTGCACTAACTACTCGTCGTGGTACGTGGTTATTAAGTAAATACTAATTGCCGCTGTCATCTCATACTAATTACTCAAAATTATATAAAATTTAAAGCACAACTAATAAATAATATTGTGAATAGATGGCCAGCTTTGCTCAGCGTTTCATAAAATATGCATTTAATAAGATTTTTTATTCGTCCTATTGTTTATGTCATTCAAATATTACTTGACAAAAAACTTCAAACGCAGCTTCAAAATGTATATTACATTTTTTTCAAAAAAAAAAAAAAAACTTTAAAAGATGTTATCTAATAAAACAGTAAACTAATTATCCTGCTTTATACATAACATTAAAAGAATGTTAGAAATAAAAACGAGAAATTTCGTTTAACTCTTAATACTTTTTTTTTTTAAAAAGAATACAAAGTGCGAAAGTTATGTGAATTCTTACACAAAATTTAAAAACATACACACATTATTGTTAATATCTTTTTAAACGCACCACTAAAGTAAATATAATTGCAAACGTTTCTATTATTCTAAACAATATTCCCAAAATTTAAACATGTCCTTGATTATTAATGTGTATAACACTTACAAACAAAATTACACAGATAAAGTAAAATGAGTTTACAACTGTAAAATTCAATTTAACTTTATACCATAATTAATTACTTATATTGCGAATATGCATTTGTTCATACTTATAATAAATGGAAATCATTGTGCAATAATTTTACTCAAAGAGCAGTTTCACGTTGTACGAACAATGTTCATAAAAGATTATACTGTTTCATAAGCACAAGGCTGTACATCTATCACCGACAACTTTGTCATTCCACCACTGCTTAGTTTTATCTTCTCATTTGTACTCCAATTTTCTGGTTCAAAATAATTTTCGCTATCGCTTAATTAGTTTCGACAAATAAAACATTCACAGCATAACAGAGCACAAACATTTGCTAACATTTTCTCTACGCGATTTCATGGATAATTTCGTATTGAAAAATTCATACACCTATAACGGCGGACGTTCGGATATTCGGACATGTTTACAAACAATTTTAAAAGTTTTACTTATTTACGCACAAATAATTAATCATAGCAGTTAGTTGTTTTGGTGCGATTGCCTGTTGACCGATAAGAGAATAACCAAAATATAAAACATTTCTCCTCAAACTTTGAATCTTATTGCATTAATTTAAGTTAAAATTCAAAAAACAAAAAGTTTTGAATTTCAAATAAACAAAGGTATTTGTAAATAACATATATTTCTAAATAAACAGTTGGTTATGTTCGGCTAAAATTTAATAAAGTTCGCGCGGTTTATTTTCTCTCCTTAATTTTTCTAATCTCAAAATTTTCAAGATTATCGGGGATTTATCAACTGTGGTTCAATAAACGCATACCTGAAGAAAGCATAGAAATAATGTACATATATCTACTTGAATAACGAAGAGCTTTGTTAAACAAGAATTAAGTTGTTTTCATACACTCATTTCTCTCTACTCCGCAATAAAAGAAGATGGATATTAATAATATAAAATACAACACGGCAATCATTTTGCATTTTTATCGGCGATGGAGCAAAAAGATCACTCGTAGCTACGAAAGTCCACTGCATATCATTAAATTATCACATGTGTAAATACAACTTCAGTTATAAAGTATACTTTTCCTAATTAATTGCTTCGTAAATTTGTCTACCTTTTAATTATTGCATGCAATTCTTGATGTGAATTTTAATTATTGCTCACATAAACTTTAAATTTAATTTTAATTCATATTTATTGTTTAATAAAAGATACCTACACTGATTGTGAGATGCAAATCACTTCGAATATTTTATTGTTCTGCGCTCGAGCTATAAGACGGTATAAGCATACGTACAAAGAGAAATAAGACTTATTTATCTATAGAATCAATTCAATTAATTAATGCCTGTTCTTTTAAAAAATGGAAAAACTACATTATATTAGATTTTAAAATCGTCAGTACATCATACAATAACCTGGGGTATAATTTAAGGTGTCCACTTTTTTATTATTGAAGATGAGAATATTCAAGATTTGTTATTAACATGTTTCAAAAAAAGTTTGAGAGTCACTGATTTATATTACTATATTGACCATTACGATTACATTTTTTTACAATATTTAGCAGCTTCGTTAATTGAGTATTAATTAACGAAGATAATTAACATACCCCTATGATATTACATTAAGTTCAAAAGAATATTATTTATTAAGTATGGTATACTTTATAACGAAAGTTTTTATTTCATTTTTCTTCTATCCTGTTTTTTAGTCTTTAGCGACATTACACTTTTTCACATACAAAATTACTGCTAATGCTCATATAGTTTTGTAGAACTATTATTTACTTTAATATTGTGATTTTTTTATTTTTTTATTTTCTAAGTATTTAATAAAGCAAAAAAAGTTATTTTGATATCAAAGTAACTTTTCAAGTTTAATCTACGATTATTAATTACTAATTTATATTTTCGTATTTTATGTTGACTTAAACTCAATTTAGAAACAAAAGCGTAGTTGTTTTGCCCTTTAAACAATAAATTGTGTTGGATGCTTTCAAAGACGTGTGGCTAAAATACCAACAAAAAATAGTTTCATAAAAGTATTAATTTCCTAAAATTATAAAAATTTTAATTCAAAGTATGCTGTTGAGCTACAGTAAAATATTACAAAAATTAAACCATTGACATTATAAATTTTTTTTTATATTTTTCATATTTAAACCAAATGATAAAGACAATGGTGGGGTCCAAGGGACGCTTACTTCCTCTACTGATTGCAAGATTTATATTGGAAAACACATGCAGCACCGGCCGCTCTTCAGACCTTGCTGTACAATTAGATAAAGATAAAATAAAAGATTATATAGCAGTTATTTTTATTTTACGTTTATATTTAAAAATGGTTAATTTTCATCTACTATGTAGATTAACTGCTTATCTCATGCCAACATAATTGCCAAGCGTCACAAGAAGTTCAAGCCAAACATTCCAGACATTAGAATCTATTTTGACCTCCTCTTTTAACAATAACAATCCTCAAATTATGGCCAACGTGGTAGGATAAGATTGTGCGACCTAAATGCCGCACTAACTCATAATTTGACCGTAACTTTCCAAAATTTTTAAGTACGTAACTTAAAATAAATCAATCGTAAGGAGATACGTAAGAAATGCCAAACAGAAATAGATTTGTAGTGCAAAATATTAATTTAGTGATTTAGAACTTCAACCGTCAGAAGCCTATAATATTATTATATTCTAAAAATTATTAAATTATTATGGTAATTATTAAAAAATTCATAGTTAAAATTCAAGTTATGTCAATTTGTATATTTAATTTTAAATATTTTCTATTACACAACGATTTTTATGTAAATCGTAGATAAATGAAAATCATAAATCTGAAGTTTAGTGTACAGGCAGCATTTAAATTAAACACTAACAAAAATTAATTTAATTATAATATTATAAATAAATAAACTTAATTATTTACTTTTGCTTTGTTTCAGGCAAAGTATTCGCGATTTATTCTGCGAGATGAATCAATCCTTTTTTCCGTGACAATAATAGTCACCGGAAAGATGAGCTAAAAAAAATCCGTGAAGTTCTGCTATTTGAATTTCCAAGCCAAACTCACAATCGGTTACTTCTTGTTTGTTACGTTAGTTTTTCTTGAGCTTTGTGTTTACTGAAAATTGTTGTCTTTCAATTTGTAGAAAAGCCGTACAACTTTTAATTTTTGTATAAGTCAAAAAACTTGTAGAAAATTTTTACCAGACCCCAAAGTAATTTAAATTTTCATCGAAAATATAAAAAAAATATGATTAAACTATGAAAGCTTTCCCGTGATGGTAGGCTAACTTCTTCTAGAAGCCATTAAGTCATTAAAAAGTTAAAATCTAGTTTAGTTATTCGTGCTTAAATTTGTAGATATCCATACAAAAAAAGTATTTATAACCTCAGTTATACGCAGTTGATTTTCTGAACTTAATAAAACTCTCCATTATAAAGATCTGTTTATGAGTTCCAATTTTACGGTCTTTCTATTAGCAAAACTTTTCACAATACAAAAATTTCTTTATGATTACAAAATTTTAATTATTTTCATTTCACTATAGGCTTCTTTAGATTTTTGAGTAGGTAGGTACGAGAAAAGTTGTGTTGTAACATACGCGTTTATAAAAATCCCAGCTAAATAATCAAGTTGTAAATTTCTCGTTTTAATAAAAATGCAATAATTTTCTCTTTAAAATTGCGAATGGTTTGAGGTTTCGCCGCTAAATACGTAATTATTTAGATCCCACAATCAGCAAAACCACGAACTAACTCAATTTAAAACAAATTCATATTCTTAATGCCTCAAATGCAAAGTTCAACTAGTACTTTATATAAACTCGCAAAACATTTCAAAATAAACTAAATATTGAATTACAAACTGCAGGTAACATCAAAGATTAATTTATACGATACAAGTTTACCCGTTCACAAAAATTATTTCATTTTCTGTTTAATTTCGTTACAATTTTACATTTATAGCTAAATTAAGTTTATTTGCCACAATTTCATTAGTAAATTTCTATTCTTCACAAATTGCAATAAAGCAGAAATTACCCTATTTTCCCTCCATTCCGTTTCCATCATTTTCGGAAACACTTCTCTTCTTCATTCTTTTTTTTGCGTCTCGTTGAGATAACACACATGCACATAAACATTATATTCAAGTTACGTATTGATTTACATGACAAACAAGAAATAAAATTAGTAACAGTATAAACCAAGCTAAAATAGAGTAGATTATAGTAATAAAATTCGAGATGGGCCCACAAATTATGCATATTTAGCATCGCGTGCCTCCTGTAGTGAATTAAATTAAAGCGTATCTGGTGAACATCAAAAATAATATATCTGCGTAAATTTTGTATGCGTACGCCACCCCACGGGCCATGTGTGTCTCCAAGAATAATCAGTCAACCTGAAAAATTTTCTAAAACTTTTCTGCTATATCACCAATTTTCAGATCAGCAATATTAAACCAAGCTTTTTCGTAATGAGTCGAGTCGGAGTTGGCTAAGCAATTTTTCACTAGGTATAAAATTAAATTTATAATAAATTTATTCTAAAATAAAAATTATTAATTCTTGCACCTATTTACTTTGCTCTATCTAAAATTGCATTAATATTAATGGACGAGTAAAGTGGCATCGTAGTCGTGAGCATTTTAATTATTTTGTGTAATCGATTTTTTTCGAAAATTTCCACTTTACCTCATTATCGATAGTTTTCCGAGAAAGTAATTTAAAAATTTAAGCCTTACACGCTTAATTCTCGCTCCATCTTTGGAAATATTCTTAAATCACTTTTATGTTTTATTTTAAAATAATTGTTCTGATTAACCAATGAAATTTTCTTTTCTTTTGTGTTACAGATATCGATCAACGTGCTACATGCAAATTTGCCACGCAAGCAATTGGTAAGTCTTAATTTTTTTTAAGAAGCTACGAAAATATACCACTATTTGTACAAAATGTGAAAACGCATATAAATTTCCTTATTATTAAAATGGAAAAACGAAAAGTGTTTTATTATATAAATCATAGTAAGTTGGGTGTATAATTTATTTCGTCGGTTGTTTTGAGTAACTAATAGAAGTGTTAGAGCGAGTAGACGTAAATTATACTCGTTTACCTGCACGCAGTGTGTACACTCTAAACCCTCCTGCTGCGTATGTGTTACTGCTGAAATTTCCTGCTACTCTACTTCGTTCCTGCTGAATGTCCTGCGCTCCATTTAACACTTAATTGTTTTCAACTCGTATATTACTTTAACATATTTACTTTGTGCTTATTTTTCATTTCATATTTATTTCTATCTTATTTTAATAGGTACTCATTTTCATCACAAAACTATTTACATAATTCACTTTGTAATCGTTCTTGCACTCTGAAACTTTGATATAACGTTTAAACACGTAAACGGTTTTAAATGTATAGTCGGAAGTATAAAAGCAAACTTTTATTATTCGCATACCTATATAACCGACACCCCATGTTCATAGGTAAACAACAGGAATGGAGAAGAGGTTAAATTAGGAATTCTATTCAGTCACTGATGTGGTACACTTTGTAAGACTCAATAAAATTATTCAAAAATTATATAAATTCACAATGCTCATAGTTGCAAAACAATTTTATTTATTTTGTTTATCAAATTTAGATATATTTCGTTTTGTTTCAAAGAGATTTCAAACAAAATTAATTTTATCTAGGTTATAATTTTACCTGAAAATCTTTTACTCCCGAGTTCGGTAAAAATACCAACATCTTAGGTTTACGTTTAAATTCTATGGGGGCCCCGTGTAAACATTTTCTATATAAAAATTTGTCGCATACATTTCTTTGTCCGATGGAAAACGTTCTGGCGCTTTCCTAATAGTAGATAAACAACTCCGTTAGGGTTAATTAAATTGAAGTCAAATAATACAAAGATTTTAATTAATTATTCATATTCACATTTTTATATTTGTACAAAATTGTAATATTTTTAAAAATTTATCACATCTCTAGTCAGAAATAAATTCGTAGATAAATTCCGCATAAAAATAATGTAAATTTTATATATTTTGTTTCAATGTCTGGAAAATTTTCCACCGGAGATTTTTGTACAATGTCCACCTGATGGTGAACGACGATATATAAGATATTTTTCACAATTTCGAAAGGAAATTTTAACCTAAGTAAAAGCAACTTTAATTTTTTAAATAAAAAAAACTAAATTGTTGAAATCCTTACTAATAATAATATCACCTAACCCTCAGTAACTAATATTCGTTTATAATTCAAAATTCAAAAATTATAAAAACATAAACCTTGCATAATCTACAATCCCAATTCTTAAGACATGAACGGCTTATAGTAAATCTTGTATTATTTTTATTTATTTATAATTAAACTTTCTAGTTTTAATAAGTTTTCCTTTCCACCTAAGCTTGTCAGCCATATTTTATTTTTTTGTAAACTAATGATTGTTACAATCCTGCGACTTTTCTTTAGAAATAATCATTGAGATGTTCTATAAAATATAGTATGTAGGTGCTACGACATCATTGCCAATTAGTAATTGAAAAGAATTACAATTATTTTTACAATTTTATTAATATTCATTAATTTTATTATTCATCAAATACTGGTTGTGTTGGTAACTGTCTTTACACATATTAATTTAAAAGCATAGAAAAAGCCCCCAATTTTCTCACCCCAAAAAGGCATTCCGTGTCTAGTATCGCTTGATTTTAATGTTATTACCTAGAGATTTCGTAGCCCATTCTTATTTCCAGGTCCAGACTGATAATAATTTATATTATGAATAATTTTAATTTAATAATTTAAATGTTACATCAAAAATAATTTTTAACCAATAGCAATCTATTCGTTTTCTTGTATCGGGTAACCCAAGTCTAACCTTTAGAACCGACCGTTCAAAATATATATATGCGAACACTACAACTTTAGATGTTTTTACGATGTGTACATTTGCAAACTAGATTAAGAATATTTAATTACAGTTTATATTTAAGAAAAAATTAAGATGTGCAATGTTTACAACAAAAGCTCATAAATTATAATGTCACAGACCGCAAAGTTCATTACTGGGGGGAATAACTCCCAGTAATGACCATAACTATCAAATGAAAAATTAAGTTTTCAAACTATTAAAACTAGTAAATATTGGGTAGTCTTGGGGTATCTCCTTAAAAAACCTGCCACATGATATGAACAATGTATTAGAATTATACCCACCAGCCCAAATTTGTAGACTACTAGACCGTTAATTTTAGTTGTGAATAATTTATTCGTGATGGACAGTTGAATAATTTGCGTCTAATGTTTGAGTTAAAAAATCCCTTAATCATGAAACAAATGAACACTTACCTTTTTATAGTTGACTTGAACAAGAATTATTTTGTTCAAATTTAAATTGTAATTCTACTAATTTAATTATATCTAGCTCGGAGTATTCCATACTCAAAAATTATATATTTTTATCCCCCCCCCTTCTCTTTTGGTCTGTAGCAGTTCAAACTGCGTGCTATTATAAACACTTCTTCTTTCTTTAAATTCTTTCGAATAAACTTCACAAATTTAAAAATATATTTTAGGCTGTAAATTTACAAAACGAAAAATATTTTGTTGTATTCCTGCAGCACATGCCCATCAAATGGCACGTTTCGAAGTTGTTCTACTTTCATCTCCACAGATTCATATTGACGTAGGAAAGAAAAGAATGGTAGTTATAAAATTTATGACAGTAATCTACAAAGATATTTGTCCTATCATGATTGGGATAATATGTTGAGATAACGTAATCAAATTCATCGTAACTGCATTTCCGTTGTAAATTTTGAAGAAGTAAAAAATGTTCTTCTGTGTAGCATTACATGACGACTAATTGCAATAATGACAGATGACAAAACTGAAATATTTAGTATCGTTAACCTAATGAAACGGTAATGACCAGTAATTTAATTTTGGCGCCGTAATAAATTACTTAATTTAAAAAAAATGAATACCGGATAACGGAAATCATAGTTAACAATATAGACTACAGCAGACATTTAAACAAACCGGTTTAAATACTATAAAATAGCTCTTATATTAGCCTAAAAATTACAAACAAATTGTAGTAAATGTGTTTCTAATGAGGATAACACTGATTTTTATACAACTTAAATAGATATAATAAATTGTAATTATTAATATTTTTTTTTTAAATACGGGTTATTTTTTGTAATAAAAATAATATTTTAGAGAGGCAGAAGATTTGATCTTATATTTCTATACTGTAGTTATTCTTAAATAATACTATAATAATATTATGTTAATATTATTCTGTGGACATAAAACTTTATTGTGATTTGTTTAAGCCTGTTTAGTGGAAATTTTTTAAAGTTTATATTAAACATTATATCGTCATACTTTTGTTTAAATCATAATTAAATGTAATCGAGAAGAGGCATCGATTGCGGCCGGTGGCAAGACATTCCGGTCAAGAACGAGCTAATAGTTAGGGTATTCACACTCTCTGGTATATTTAACACGTGGTAAATTTACCACACATTAATACCATATCTGTGAACACACCTCGTGGTATTGAGTCTTGGTATTTTAACTTTAACCCTACTTTCGGCACAATCAGCTGTTATTATTTTTGTAAGTAGTAGTTACTTTAAATCAGCTGTGTGCACTTCGCCATATTAGAAGTAAAAATACAACAACGCAGAAAAGCGGCGCACTGGTTTAACTTTACCATACTAGAAATACACGGTCGAGGGCTACTTACGAATACCACGAGGTATGGTATTTGCTCTTATGGGAGATTACTACAGTCAAATAACACCCTGGTAAACGTGGTATATTTACCACGGGGTAAATTTACCACGGGATATACCAGAGAGTGTGAATACCCTTACTATGTTTTCAGAATTTTTCCTATAAAATATTAAAATAGTAGCATATATTTAAAAAAATAATGTTAAGGTTCAATATAGATATTCAGACGTATATCTGGTATAAATTTTACAAAAAATATAAAGTAAAAAAATATTTGATAAAGTGTCCGGCTCCCGGCAAATTCACTATATTTAATTTTTTTAAACTGGAAACTTTATTAACACAAAGGTTAATGTTAAATTATAAACAAAAACATAACTAAAAGATGAGTACAACAAAATATGCAATTTTGTGCAATAATGTACCTACTGGAATTTTAGATAGTTACATACATAGTTTGTTTTTTAGTCATATAATGCTTTTATAATACATAGTTGTAACTAATATCCAACAAAATGTAAAATTTTATATAACTACAAAATGTGCAAATTTTTGTAATATAAAATTTCACCTTTCGGCTCTATTTGAATAAACTCGCGTCTATTTTTAATCAAAATTTATTTTGATGTACTTGGTGAAAAAAATGCATTATGATGAACTTCCCAATTTTAATTGCGGTTATTACAGCTTCAAATTTAAAAAAATTAAGATTTTGACATCTGGCATAATTAGCCATTTACACAAATTCCAAAAAGAAAACATCACCACAGTGTCCAGATGAAAATAAAGTAACTGATATTCATAAAATACAATTTAAAAATGAAAAAAAAAATATCTTGGTAAACTTTTAGACTCGGAAGCAAATACGTAATGGACAATATTAATTTTCTATGTTTTACAGTCAAAAACTAGAAACTTTAAATTTAAAATAAATTTTCACACTAACAGTTTTGTTTCAGCAGCAATTTGAAACAGTTTTCCTACAATTTTAATTGCATTATTCTGTTTGGTTATGAAATATTAATTTTTGAAAGTTCTGCAAAGGTGGACGGAACAAAATTTTCTTAATTTTCTAAATTTAGAAAGAAATACCTTTGAATTTTTACGTTTTTATTGTATTTTTTATTTATGACATACCCTGTGAATATTTTATCAATTTTAACTTGACTTTTGTAGTAAGCGGCAATTATTATAATCGAATCTTTTGTATCATTTACTGTATTCTAAATAATAAATGGAAAACCAAAATATAAATTGTAATTTAACACTTAAGTACCTATGTGTACGGCATTTTTTTAACTACATTGATTACAGAGGTGGCCAAGCTCTATAAGATAATAGGAACTTATATTTTACACAAACATGAAAGTTGCGGTTAGATTTTATTGTTCTGTTTTGTCACCACACCGATAAGCATCGATTCGACCTCCTGATTGATTACACCGCTTTACATAAGAGATTCAAGAAATTTTTATTCTATAGGCTATGAGTTCGATATAATTAATTAATTGAACCATTTCAACGATTAATTTCTAGATACAAATTTTCATATTTTTAAATCCCATTTTTTAAAAATTTAAATTATAAAAATTCTTTCTTGTCTGTGATACTTCAAAACTGTTGATAAGATTTATTTTATTTTCTCGAGTTACGTAAAAATTAACTACCCGCTTGACATCAGCATTTGCATAATATGTTAGTTATGAAATAATTAACTCAAGTAAAATTTAATACAAATTAGTGCTTACTTGAAAATTTAATAACCAAACCGTTTCCAGTTTAGATTATAAACTTTTCGATTCCGATTTGGTTTTCGTAACGGCTTCCTTAAAAAACTTTCAAAACTTAATACACACAAACATTACGTGCATAAACTTGCTTCTCAAAATTTTCTACTTTGCCATTAATAAAGTACAAATCATGAATTTAAAACATATGGCAATTTATAATCAATAAAACTGAAACTTGAAAGGATTGGTTTATCTGTAGACGTAGCTTATCTAAATATTAATATTTGTCGGTATTATATTTCAATTAATTTGACGGATATACAGTAGCGGCCATAAAAATTTACTCAGTTCAAAAATTTTAGAATATCAGATAACTAACTTCTAATCATTACTAAGACTCTTTCTGACTTATCTTCCTGTTAGAGACTAACTAAGATTCACATTCAGTCATTTATGTCAAAAACAGTCTGAAGCTGAACTCTTGGTTTTCAAAACAATAAATATCAAGTGTTGGGTATCTTTAAACGCGGAAAAAATCACTTTGAATTGATAAAATTTCATTCATATGATGGAAAACAAAAATTTAAAAAAAAATTAATTAGCTTGGTCATCCGGTCAATAACAAGTGGAAAATCGCAACATAATTTCTGTACACCTGACTTCCATTTAAGAATTTAAACTTCTCTAAAATGTCTTAGATTTTCATGGATTTCACTGGATTTTCTAAGAATATTTCTTCAGTTTTACAGCAGACTTCTGTTCTAAAACGAAAAAGTAGAAGAGTTAAAAAAACTTTTGAGACTCTGAAATTTATCAAATCCAGCAACGGCATGCAATGTTTAAATGGTTAAATTTTCTTATTTTTATTGAAATTTTCTCAAATTTTCCCTGTGAATCCCCTCAGGCAATAAGTAGTGACTGTTGATTTTTGATGTCTATTCCCGTTCCAATGCGTGTTCTTTTTTTTTTAAGTCCGTCGTTTTTACGTCTCTACGTAGAGAATACTGTTTAGGAAGTACAGATTAGAAATGCATGAAAAAAAATTAATTCAACCTTAAGATGTCTCTCGAACGTATTTTTTGATAAGTAGCCACATTTTACACGTGTACATTTTAACGATATATCCATCACAATTGCGGATGATGTGTAATGAAGATTAGGGATTGTCTTGTTCCAAACAGAATATTAAATATTAAGTACGTATTATTATTCTTATTATTTTTAACAAAAATTTCCACAAAATAAAATTGTGTATAAAAATAAAATAAAACACATAATAATATTATGTATTATTATTGCCAATTTTGAATATTTATTTTTTAAATATTATACAAATTAATCGTCGTCACTCAATTATAGCAATCCAAGATGAATGTATTATATATAATGCTTGCATAAAATATATTATAAAATATTGTATATTATATAACATGAGATTTTTAAATTCCTGATGATGTAATGCACTACTATAATTCGGATTTTTTTGTATAAGTTGTTTAGCAAGGACTCTTGGGCTTTATAAGTACTTATTATACTATAGATATTATATTATGCTATTATGTATAATATATTACAATATTTTTAGTTCGGTGTTTTTGCTCCACGCCATTACTAACTTATCTAATGGTATACTAAATATATCTATGGACTTATATCGATATGTATGTTAACGGGATATAGGTTTATTTAAAAATAATTAAACTTGGCATGTTTTTTAAGTTTCCACCCTTTTCAGCATGTTTTAGTATGATATAAATAAATTCCGTTTTAAAATAAAACGTAGCGTTTTATATAAACTTTTCATATTGAATAAGTGTATAATTTTACATTTAATAATTCATAAAGTAATTACATTAAATTTAGAGTATTGAAAAATTTTCTTCTTTTCAAATAAACGTTTGTATATGATAATAATAACGAACCTCTTCAAATGTAATATGTTTTACATACAGCACATTTAAGATTAATTGCTGTATAATTTGCGAGGTATAACACGACTACTAGAAACTCCTGCAAGAAAAATGAAACATTTTTAACAACCTAAAATTTCGACAGTTTAAATATTCATATACTCAAATACAAAACGAGACTTTAAATAGGATATTCCTACAATAATTAAACCTCTAATATACCTACATAATATATGAGTCTATATAACGTGTAATTACTACTAATTTCCTATTTGTTTAGTATCACTAAAATTTTCAATTTAAGCCTTCCGTTCTAATTCAATTTATATTAAATTTTTCAGTAATTACAAAAATTTAGACGATTTTAAAATTAAAAAAAAAAAAAAGAAAAGAAAAACTTATAGTATCATAAAACGCCGTGGGTTAGGAAAACAAATTATGTGTTAATTATATTAAATTTTTAGTTAAAAAGTTAATAGAAATAATTGAAGAAAATTTAGTTTTTTTTATGCTGCGTTTGTAGTTTTTTCTACATAAGAATTAAGTTCCGAGCATGGGTATGTTTTATAAAAGTCCCCATTCTTATTAAGCCACCCACTTAATGACATTCAATAATGCTTCAAAAACAAGCGTGTGTAATAAAAGGGGAAGAAGGGTGTAGTCGAGCGAACATTATACTCTAAGGAGAAGACGCAAAAACACGCCAAGAATAAGAATGCATGCATAGAAAACGAACATCAATACTTTTTCTTATTAAAACTCCCTTATAATGACAATCAAGCTTGCCCCTGGAAGCGAGCGTGTGTGACGAGGTAGGGAATGGGAGCAAGGAGCGAGTAGGACGTAAGGAGAGATCCTCCGTTTATGCATCACGGCACGGCCGCCTGCGATAACGATTTTTTTGTTAATTATCAAGTCGCGTATGAGACTGTAGCGGGGAGGGTAAGTAACTAAGACCCTCGCGAAACTTTTTCATGCAAACTGATGCTTATAAAGAATATCATCATTTTTCTTTGCCACAAATTTAAAATTTACACCGACAATTCTCTAATTTTAAAAGTGGATTATACAAAAGTGAATTCTTAATTAACTATTGCCACTAGAAAAATTTACGTCATTTTCATTTTCCACGTTTCTAATTAACATTTTTTTAATTAATCAAAGAAACGAAACAAAATATTTTCATTATTGTGATCGATATAATGTCGAAAATTATCGGTCGCTTTTAAGGCACTTTAAAATAATATCGAAAAGAAAGCCTTACAATAATATTAATATTTGAAGTATATTCGGGAATTTTAAAAGAAATTCTTTCAAGTTTCAAAAATAAACCAACGTTGTTTATATTATTTTCGAAATTGCTGTGTATAAATAGTATTGCGAACATAAAATTTATATAACATTTTTAATTAATATTAATTAGAAATTGAACGTATGCAAATTATCGGAACAAGATTTTATGTGAAACGGGTAGTAAGTAGGTCCGTACGCAAACTCTCATAAGGGAGTTTGGGGGCAATAAGAACCGAAAGAATGGTGGTGAGCGGGGAACATCATCTCATTTCGCCCGCACTCTTACTGTTTTTACTCTGACATACACTGACTACAATCAGTCTTCTTCACCCCCTTCTTTCAGTTTCTCTTGCCCCTCAGTCCTTGCCTGCTTCAACCCCTTCGGTACACTCCAGAAGGAACGTTCTCAATTATTAATCGAGAGGAATTTTTAATCGATCCGCGTGTTTTTAGAAGGCGTCTTGTTATTTAAATATAAAACGAAACTGCCTTTAAAAATTCAACAAAGATTTTCAATTTTAAAATTCTTTGATTGATTCCTTATTAATAATTTCATTCCGATGTAAGTTTAAATTTTAGTTCGTCGTCTACAAATTAATATTTAACATATTATAATTCGTTAAATCTATCTTTGTAAAAATTGAGGATTTAGGTTACTCGCACAGTTTCTTTGAAGTTTACAAGAACTAAACGCAGATTGGAGGTAGACGTGCATTCAAATTTTAAACCAATAATAGGTCAATCATACAAGATATGGCTGAATAGATAAACTTGCATTTTATATGAAAATATTCACATAGGGTAGATTTTTCAAAATTTTGCAAAGTTTTCCGATGCAGTTTTATTCAAGTTTTTCTGTCTTGATATTTTAATATTTAAAGCCATCATCACCTATTAACTAAAAGCTGTATGGCCACGCCCAACTTGTAAATTAATTTTTAAATTTCTTATTTTGCTTTCCTTGAATCTGGCAGTTTTAACCAAACCATATAATCATTTGCTAGTAAACTTCGGGGTAGCACGGCGGTGGATTCTAATTTCTATGATGTGGATTCACTCATCGTTATTAGTAATTTGTAAGTAGAAAATCTCAAGTAGTACTATTTTTTTTAATTTTTTTAAGAAATACATTAATCTTGAGATATTTGTCACTATTTTTCGATTATTGAAATACGAATATAAGTATACTACATACGGTTTTATTGCACTTTTCTGATTATAATCTTTCAGCAGCAATTTAATTACATTGGTAACATTCCTGTGATCTCAAGTCTAAGCTTAATTGGTTTGTTATGATAATCTCAATCTAAAATCATATCATAAGAAGATGTGTGGATTACAAACTTCTAATTTATAGTCAAGTTGCTAAATCATTAACTTCTCAGTTAAATGTAACACCATCTATAGATGCTTTCTTGGATTCTCAGCTCTTTTGGAGCCTGAAGCTAAATATATTATGAAACTCTCGACGAGGCTTAATATTTGCGTAAAGGTTGTAACAAATAATTTAAAAATATAATAATAAAGTTACCAATATTTTTTTTGTATTTAAGCAAAAAAAAACTATTAATGTGATATCTTTTTCTATAATTTTAGAAGTTTTAACAGCAAACTAAATATACCAAGAAACATAACCGGGTAGTGATATACATAATTTGTTTTTAAAGGGTCTAAAATAGATAGCAAAAATTTATACCAGTTTAGCCGAACTTAAACTGCTATTATAAAGCTACAAAATACAACTGTAACGCTGGGGGTCTGGGGGTATCGAATATGCTTAAGTACATTCTTTACTTTTTAGTTGCGCTACTTTATTTATCCAGTGCCTCCGCAGGTTACAATAAAAAAAATGAGCGACATAGAAAAATTGTAAATTAGTTGCCGAAGATCGGATCATCACCTCCATCACTAACTACATAACCGCAGTTCTGTAAATTTGTATGTTTGTTAGCACTAGCGACCAAATACGATTACTTTTTCGGGTTTCCAACGTTTTTTCACGGAAAAATATTAAATCATAATACATGTCATAATACAAATCAGTTACATAAAAAAGCGCTTCGGACACTTCAGAAAAGAAAATTGAGCAATGAAAAAACCACGTACAAACTGTGAAAGTATAGATAAAGCCTTGATTAAGCTTCTAAAAATTATACACAATAGCATTTTTTTATCTCTGTTAATGCAGTTACATTTAAGTAAATATTTTCCACATTTTGGGTTCTCTCCCTGCATCCCAAAATAATCAGGTGTCGGATTTTTAAAATATTGGCTATTTAGAGAAAAATATTCTTAATTCAATATTAAAAATATTCAATAAATATATTAAAAATGTATTATTTATATTTTTATTTACTTGCAGCTTTATATTCATGTTTGAAATATAGCTATCCAGCTCGGAATTTACAGATTCGATTTAAAAGTGAGAATCAGCCCCTAAAGAAACATTTTCAAATACCACAAATCACAATTTTCTATGTCTAGTTGTCTCCGCCACTATTCTCTTCACCGCCTCTTCTTCCTGAATATTCTCCGCTACCCACATACTCCCATATCCACCAAATCTCCCGTCATCTGTTTCTATCATCTAATTCTTAGTCTACCCTATATCCTACTTTTACTTGGCCTCATTAAGGTTTATCTTCTTCATAATGTCTTCATCCAGGCTCCGCCTTATGTGTCCCAGCCATCGTATTATCTGTGACTTGATGAATTTTACTATCTCTTTTTCTTTAAACTCCTGCAGAAGTTCATGATTTATCTTTCATTTTATATTTCAGTCTTTGTTTAGAATAAGCACAGTGTTTCCAGTGATCTTCTCAGTATCTTGTAAATTTTCAATTTGATGTCTCTGTTTATTATCTCTTAACATTGTCTTGTTTGCGTAAAAGGCTCGACTTCCGTTTGTAATCTTTTCATTATTTCCTCTGATCTACTGCTGTCACTATTAAATGTTATTAAAGTTTACCCAGGTAAACGATCTTGTCCATATTTTCGAATGTGTAGGTATCCATCTTTAATCATATCAAATTTTTAGCATAAACCAAAAAATGCACAAACACTTTTTCGAAAACTAATCTTCTACCTACCTAACCTACCTACCTAACTAAAGTTCATCGCCTGATGATGCCATAGTATGGTGAAAACGTTTGCGATAATACAGTGTATTTATATATTGTGATAACTTAAACATTTTAGTTTTCGAAAAAGTGTGTTTTGTGCATTTTTTGGTTTATGCTAAAAATTTGATATGATTTCGATGATCGAGTTACACTACTTAAACCACTTATCTATTGATTATATCCATCTTTAAATCGTGTCGCGCACCCTTATCTTTTCTATCGCATTTCATATACTTTGCTTTGTCTTCATTCAAGCCCAAACCCATTTTTTGCCACATTCGCAATTTTCTTGAATAACTCAACCATTTTTTTAAGAGATCTAGCAATTATAAGAATGTCATCCGCATATACAATTATTTGTACTTGTTTTGTTATTATGAAGCCATCAGCGTTTAATCTTATCAGTTTTTCTAAGACAATATTAAATAGTGTCGCCGACAGTGCATTTCCCTGTCTGAAACCACTGTTGATCTCTGCATCACCTCTCTTTCTTGAGGGGAAACCTCCTTGCTTTCATTGATGGCACAATGACTCTTTCGTTCTATTCGGTGAGCATATTTTCTTCTGTCCAAACTCTTTGTATCAACTTGCACAATCTCTTTTCCTCTATATTTGATAAATTCGTTGTTCATTTCATACTTTCCTGAAGCCTTTCCATTTCTCATCTTATGAATTACACTCTTCATCTCTTTTCGTGATAGACTTATTATTTCCTTCTCATTATTTTATTCCACTTTTATCTCTCATACTTTTTGGCATTAATTTGTAATGCGGTTTCTGTTCTCTTACTAGTTGATAAAAAACTTTAGCATTATTATTGATTCTATTATTCTCTTCTAATTCCTTTATTTATTTCATCGTCCATGCGTTATTTTTATTTTGTGTAACTTGTCAGACTTTCCTATGCTTTCCTTGTATTTCTCTTGTTCCTCCTACCCAACATTTTTGAACCACTTTAGTCTACTCTAGTAGTCTAGTCAGTTACTCATATTAAGTAATAAAACAATATAATATATAATTAGGTAATATAATTGAATAGTATGCGTATCTGTCTTTACTTTTTGGGAATTATTAGTTATTTTTTTATAAATGAAACATTGTCGCTTTTCAGATTTCTGGTTGTGATTCGACTATATTTGATTAATAAGGCAGGCCCTACACGCAAAATTTTAATTCTTCAAATTAACAGTATGGTTGTCCAGGCACGCTTGTTTGTTTTTTTTAATTGATTTTTATAGTTTATCTACATAAACCTGTTCATTACTTTCATATTTTGATAATGTTGTTTAATTTCAAACTAAAAATAAATTTAAGTTTTTTTCATGAGAAACTAACTGATTTTAAATGTTCAACATAATAATAATAATAATATCATTTATTTACGGATAAACCTTTTTTACAACAATTAGTACAGAAATTAATCAGAAAGAAACTCACAGCAGTGCATTCGGCGCAACCAGGATTGAAACCGCGGTTTCCCGCTCACAAGACCGTCCTTGCATGCTTTACGCCATACTTGCTGTGTTATATTTAATTAAAATATGCTTAAAAGGACCTAATGTCTAAACTGTAAAAAAATATTTATAATATTTATAATATTTATAAAAATATTAAAAGCGTTGCTACCACCAAGAAGAAAAATTTTGTTAGGTCTACAAATAATGCTATAGCATCGATAGAGTTTTTCGCTGCTACTATAAAACAATTTTTGTTAAATCAACTCGTTTTGTGTTAGATTTAGTAATATTATATCAGTAGAAGGAAACCAACTCTGGAAAATCACTTTGCGACCCTGGAAGTACATAAGTCAGTAATAAGAACTTTGAATGGATTTTCGGTTTATTATAAATTGCCTGTTCTTGCTATAATTATTATTTTTAAAAGTTAATAAATCAGTATATAATTATATCAATCATATCAAAATTTTTAGCATAAACCAAAAAATGCACAAAACACTTTTTCGAAACCAAAATGTTTAAGTTATCACAATATATAAATACACTGTATGTATATTATCGCAAACTTTTTCACCATACTATGGCATCATCAGGCGATGAACTAGGCCATTACAACTCTTGAGAATTACTAAAAGATGCATTCTGCCAGTGCTGCTTTTTGCTTCTTGAGTTCAATCTGTTATCTTAAATTTTTCAAATTTTTAATTTATTTCTAAATATTTCAAGTCATAAAACATGAAACAAACGTTTCTGAAGTTTTCTTTTATTTTTGCAGTTGAAATTTAAATATTTTAGCGCTTTGTTCATGTTTTTAAAATTTACATTAAAAAATTATTGGATTTCGCAATCGAGAATTAGTAAATTATTTAAATAAATTTGTCTTTTCTGATCTGATTGTTCTATTACTTTGTTTTATATTATAATAACCGACGAAAAATTGGTAAAAATAATCCCAAGTTTAATTTTATCTCGATGGAAGTTCTTAGGCCAACTGTACTAGAAATTTCCTTTCATATAAAAGGTTTGAAATTTACTTAAGGTGTGATTTACATTATCGATGTTTATTTTATTTCTTTGACACAAGATACATTCATTAAAAGTTAATTATAGCAAACTACACTACAATTCTTAATTGAATTTGATATTTGATACAATCGCTGTGTTACTTTAAAAAAATGAATAAGTAATCAAGACGAAGCTAAAGGTACTAAAACGAAACCCTCTCACAAATTGTATAAATAAATAGGGTGATAATGGAGAAGTCGAACTACGCATTGTTATAATATCTTATAAGCAAGAAATGAAAATAAAACTCACATTTTAATAATTTTATAAAGTAAATCTAGTCAACTTTACGAGAATGCCAGGTATGGTAAGCAAGTTAGCTTCTTATCTCTTTCTTGGAGCAGTTAGTCTGCCACAAGTTAATTGGTAAACGTGTTGCTGCTAAGTGAGCTTTAAGTGTACGACTTATTGTATACCTTATAGATATTGAGGGGAAAACTCGGCAAATAAGCAGCGTTAGTTTTGAATAATCAAAATACGTTAAGATGGGTTTTGCATTGTTTGGCCTCCTTATTTACTCTTTTACGATTTTAGATGTATGTTTATGAATTTTTTCTTTAAGCTTTGCTCAGTCTCCTATTGCAAAGCTATTAGTTGGAAGTAATGGATCGATCATGATAATATAATTTCAATTTTTTCGTATTAGTTAAAGGATCATGTTGATTAGAAGGCGTTGTCCTACTTTTGCACTCAACCGTTATTTATTTCTTTCCGCCGTTTATTGGATATTATCGAAATTATTGGGTATATCGGTATAGGTGTGTGTTTTCCAAATTGTGAGACCTTCCGTGTGCTTTGCAATGCAATCTTGAGCGAAAGGCGAGTCCAGAAAAGGTTAGAATTGATTTAATGTGTTACGCTTCAAGAAAGATCGTTTTGCAAAATTATCATTGCGTATGACTTGAAAGGCCGGACATAAATTTTTGACAAGGTGGTATTAAAAAATTTTTTTGGTAGAATTTTGAATTATGACTAAACGGTGCTATTATAAAACTATAAATTAGATTTGGTTTATTCTATTAATAGACGGCGTACCATAATAGAAGTTAATACACGAATAATGATTAGTAAAAATACAAGGTCGTTGATAAAAAAAACAAGTGTAAATAATTAACAATCAATTATGATTGAGTAACAAATCGACATACAATTAGACACATCGTTGTTTTAGTATTTAAAAATAAACCGTGCGAGTTTTGCAGTTTCAATAAAAATTTCAACCAAAAGAATCTCGCAACTCTTCAGTTAAATTAACGAAATCACTGAACCATGGCGTAATATTGTACATCTGCGCGCTCTGATTTTTCCTTATACATTAATTACATGCAAATTCTTGCTAAGAATGTACAATCCGCCATTTTCTAACTCAATTCTCGTCTTGAAGGAGTCTTATTCCTTTGTCTCATATATACGTATATACTTTCTCGGCTCACGCATTTTAAACATCGGCCCCTTTCTTTCGGATTCTTAATTAGTAATGTTTCTTCTCGCTTTTCTTCTATGCTTAAATGTGCAGTCGTCTCGCTCGCTCCTATATGGAAATGTAACGTCAGGCTGAGACGAAATTAAAGTTCCCCTCGCGAAAACGAATTTTCTACACCCGTGCAGTCTTTCATTACACACATACAGGAGGCAGTTTCTCTTCAATGTCTTTTCTCTAAATAATCTACGTGTATTGGTGCACACATTAGGGTTTAAGGAATTCGCAGGTGATACTGAAAATTCCTTAGCATTTAGCAGATTTCGACATAAATTTTCCCGTTTTAATTATTTCCTTTTTGTTAATTTAAAAAATTGTTAACTAAGAAAAGTCGATGACAAATTTCTCGTTTTTCATTAATTTATCTTTAGAATTTTCTAATTTAAAAGCTATGTAAAATACTAATAATAAGAAATACGTCGGAAACTGTAGCTCATGTAAGCACATTCAATAATTCACGAACCGAGCACAAAGAACTGCTAATTATTTATTTTCCAAGCTAAAAAGGCCTGGCAGTTTCCCTACACCTCTTTTCTTTACAATAATCGACTACGATTATAAAAGCATACGGGAATGATCAAGAACCCAATCCGAAAAGGGACTATAAAAGAGATGTGTGCGCGTTTCTTCTTTGTTCTTACATTAAAATATGCAATTTTGAATATAATTTAATTTTCTATTTTGTGTTTTAGTAAATTAATTAAGAAAGTTTTAAAAGATAAATTATTTAAATGTCATTATTTTCGTTACTCAATCAAGAAAAGATACGACGCGAAACCATTTCAAACAAGTGCGTCTTCGCGATGACGATTTTAAATAAGTCGACGTATATGTAGTAGTAGCAGTCGTCAGGGGAAGTTTTCATTTCTCCCCTACTTTTGCACAATTTTATGTACTTTTAATTATTATCTTATTGATTTTGTATTACGTACTCGTTATTAACTTTTTTCCCATTAGACTACATCTCTTGCCAAAAAGTTTACCCGGCTTTGGGATATTATTGCTCGAATCAAGTGATTTATAATACCCACTCGTACCTACTATAGTAGTACCGATGCAAACTATGAAAAATATAAATTAAAATACAAAGAGTAGGCACTAACCGCATATTCCAATGAATCGACTGGCATGATCAAATACACGACGATTGAACATACATTTATGCATGTATGTAGATATTAGCAACCGGGTGTTCTTTCCACGCAACATCGAGTTTTGCATATGGAAGAGTTGCTTGCTAAACTTCGTGAGATTTCATAATTTTTTATATTACGTGTAATAAATGCCGAACTACGCTTTGAACTTGGGTTTCGAAATTAAAAAATTTATTTTCAATCAATCCAGTTCGTTCATTTCATGGTTACCGATTTGTTCGTTTTTTTAAGTTTCCGTGTGAAAAACTACATTAGTCATATACGTTCAAACTGATTCGTACAATTAACATTCAACAAATACGTCATTAAGTAAAACATAAATCAGGAAAGCAATCGAGTAAGGAAAGCACGGTGTAATATCAACCTTACATAGTACAAGTATCTCAGGTCTCCACGGTTGGATGCCTTACTCTATGCTTACAAATTATGTCCGCTTGTTTTATGCATACATGAACTATTGTTTATTATTTTTAAGTTTTTAGCTAAATTCAAATATGAATTATCGTAGTTATACTTATGTTCCGCAAAAACCCGCATCTACTCCATGTACCCAACGCTATTTTTCTGCATTAATGCAACAACTTCACGTGTTTGTAAAATCGCTGCAATAACAATCGCAACCTTTAATAATATGTTTTACATATTTATATTTTACAAATTTATCTTTATGTACATTTCTACCATTCAATATTTTGCATAACAAGTTTACCATTTTCAAAATTTACCATTAAAATGTTGAAACTATTGCATATCATAATAGAAGTACAGATACCGCAATACAGCATCATAGATATGTATTTGCTATGCCAAGACAATTTAGTTACTTATGACCCCCGAAAAGACACTATTAACATTAACATTATTCTTTCATATCCAAGTTACACATTAAAATATTTATATCTCCACTTCTTTCTACTAATCAGATTATTAATTTGTATCGACCTCAATAAAATTTTTGCTATCATACATAACAAATTTTTTTTTTATTTGTACTCATATTAATATATAACATATTCTTTCTATTTACCACACTTCAGCAAAAAAGCATTTCTTTTTATAAAATAATCAATATTTCTGATTTGAAAAGAAGTTCAAGTAAAGTTGGTAAAAGATTTAATTAAAGCTGCAGGTATTTAAAATCTGTTTTATTTTATTTTTACATTTTTAATATTTCCTAATAAATTCAAGATAGATTAAAATAAAACGTTTTATATAAATATAATAAATATGTTTTGATTTTCTTTATTGGTAATTGGAAGAAATACAAAAACAATTGCATTATATAACAGCAATTCGATATATCATTTTACTATAGATTTTTATATTATATTTATACATATAATAAATTTTAGATATAGATTTTAAAATAATTTATCCGTAAAAGAAAAATAATTAGTAAAAGGAATAAAATGTTCATTTATTTTCCAGTAGCGCACTTAATTATTTATTTAAAAAATACAAACTATACTCTTTTTTTTTTTTAATTGGTTATATTTTTAAGTTATAGCAACTGATCTCACTGAAAAAATTATTTTAAGAGAAATAATATGCCAAAAGCTTTGGAATGTTTCATTAAAAATTTATTTATCAATAAAAATTTATACATTTTTAAGTACCTACATTATTGCTCGATTCTATTATAATTATCAGTTTAAAATATTATAGAGACTTTGAATTAATTGGTAAGTATTCAAAATGTTTCTTTGTATTAAACGTTGCTAAGTTTTTTATAAATCCTTAAAATATTTTAAGAAACTTAATTGTTAAAAATTAATTGATACTCAATCAGAAAGAATTATATTTATTTAAAATCAGAAGCTATGCATGTAGGTCAGTGACGAATTTAGATATTTCCGGCCGTGTAGATACATATGGACTTTGTGAACCTCTAGACCAGCGGTTCCCAATTAGAGTTCTTCGGAACCCTTGGGGTTCCACAAAAAAATCCAAGGATTCCGCCAAAAAAGAATTTCAAAAAGGCGTAAAAATAAATTTTGCTACTTAAAATATATTTTTAACTTTTTTCTATTCCATCCGATGGCAATCCATTCATGGAATGCTAACGTCCAGTCGAATTTTTTGCTGTAGATTTCGAGAATTCAATTGAAATTAGGTGCGATTTCCAATTGGAAAGTAAATTTAAAGAGGTTCCGCTTGGCATGTTTTGGAATAAACTGCTCGAGGAATATCCGCAGTTGTCCAAAAGTGCAAACCGTATTTTGCTATCATTTGCGAGCACATATGTACAAGTGTGAGACTGGATTCTCATTATATTCAGGAACAAAAACAAAGTATCGAAAGCGACTTGACGCGGTTCCTGATATGAGAATCCGGCTTTCAGAAATCAAACCAAATATTAAAAGAATTTATTAGAAGAAAACAAAATGTCATACTTCTCACTAATAATAATTGTAATAATTTATAATTCTATAATAAAAAATTTTTTGTACTTCTATTTACTTGGTCACTGGGAGGGGGGCGTACACAACCTTGTATGCAGTAAACAAATCGGCTTGGGGTTTCGCCAAACTTTTTACATCGCCCAAAGGTTCCGCGGCCAAAACTAATTGGGAACCGCTGCTCTAGACAAAGCTCAATATTTGTAGCAAAATAGCAAACAGCTACCCGTAGTTTGCCATAAGAGGGAGGCAACAACTACAAATGTGGGATAAAAGTGTAATTACATTTACAATAAAAAGTATTATTTGGAGTTGGCATTTGGCCAAATATTAGAGAGTAATAGAGAGTATTCTATATGACAAAGACAGTCATTGCTCTAGTTTGTTAGATGAATAACTGCTGATCATAGGGTACCCGGTTTGAATCCGGAAGAGTCTAAACTTTCTTATGATCGTCTCCGTGCTTCGTGCGTCTTTGCCTTCATCAAATCTACAGTTGTTATGTTTCAACTTCTCCGTTCTCAACATAGTCGGATTTAGTTAATGTGTAAAATCATATTAATTCAAGAATTCCATACTCCATTACACCAATATTTGTGGGGTTCCATACCTTTTAACTCTCATCTCTCTAGTGCGGACTATCTCGACATGTAGAGGTTTTTGTTTCTAAAAACCACAGATTTCTATTCAATAAATCGATTACAAAACATGCACGCAAATCTTCACAATTTCCAAAATTATTGTGTTTATGATAAATAAATATATTCAGGGTAACGCTCTGCAGACCCCGATAAGTAATTTCCACTTAATTTTCAAAAACAGTTCTAAATTTTTCATTTTCGAGTTTTTCATGATTAAAATTGAAAATTTTTTCCTCACTTCAAAATTTGAAAAATTTCAAAAATCATAAATTTGTTTTATAGATTAACGCTTTGACGATTAACAGTAAGAGTAACGGACAATCGAAGCACAGTATAACGAGTCACAAAAAGTACGTTCGCTCCGATTAAAACGTGATATTTTCCAATAACGTAATAAGTGTAAATTTTATCTAAAACTATTAACTGTAAGCAATCTTTTAATACCTTAGCTGCATTTTTAGCTAACCAGTAACACTCTAAACTAAGAGTTAAAAATTTATACCTTACGCTATCTATACAATGATGTCGACAATAATTTTAGATTACAAAATTCTTATTTTGTGTGTAGCTTAAAGCAACACAGTCATCTTTGGGGACAACTCAAAGCCAAAAACAGATCTTGGATCCCGATCGCAATATATTATATAAGTAATATTTTGAAATTTTTAATTACTTCACGAGAAAGAGAAATTCACCCTTATTGTTGCTAGTCGTCAAAGGATTAACGAGATTTTCGAGTATTGCTGGATTATCGAGACTAAAAAATTACTTTATCTAATAAAAAGAAATTAAAAAAACTACAATACATTATTGATGTTCCAAATGAAAAACTTGCTGACGTGTTCAAGATTTTACATTTTTACTTTCTTATCCATTATTTTCATTGATTTTTATTATCAAACTAAAAACACAAAAAGGTTGAAATTGTTTCACTATTTTAGCCTTTTGTAAGTTTTACTTACTATTTCTATTATTATACTTAGGGCCACTTGTACAGTGTGAGTTTAATTTCGAGTTTAGTAAAATTTGGTTTAATTTATAAACGACGTTTAAAAACGTAGGTGTTAAATTGTTACAATTTTTATTAATTATTTATTGTTTTCTGTACATATTGTTATTTTTTTTATAAATTTCTATATTAACTTGTGTTTAATATATTTTATACACATTTTTAAATTGACTGAATTTTTATTGATAACCAATCTTATTCAGATTTGGCAGATAATTATTTTAAAATCTCAAAAAAATTATTTATATATTTTCTATAATTACCTCTGTTTATTATAGAAAATTTATAAATACATTTTTTAAGAATTTGAAATTTTAAATCTTATGAAATTATGAAGATTAATTCAAACGTCGGGCTAAAATTTTAGTTTGAATTAACATGCGTGATTTGCTTCTTCTATATATTATAAGTGTATGTATTGCATTGTCCAAAATATGAACAATCTAATTCATTGTGGATAACAGCAATATTAACCAGAATATCGATATAGAAATAGTGATTTGGTAAATTTTTGAAAAAGAAAATTAAACTTACAAAGAAAAGTTATAAATGTTTAAAAAGACAAGAATCGAAGAAATAACGGATATATGCAAGCAAACGAGCTTAAATAAAATACTCCCATAAGCAATGTAATACAATCGAATTATATAATCTCTAAGAATGAACTAAGAACACTTGTTTTAGTTTGATCGTCATCATCAGTGTGGTTTTAATTTTTTTTTTTAAATAAATTTTGGTGTAAATAAGAATTATCTCTAATTACTTGAAACGATCTTATTTCTCGTTACATTTTTAAATTTAGCTATTTATTTATTAAGTAAGTAATTAATTTTTTTTTGATAATTGGAAAATAAAATCTCAATTATCTATTTTAGAATTTTTCATTTTGTGAAGTCATTAAATTCGATCTCTTTGTAAATTAATAATTTTAAATCTGAAAGTTTGGTCGCGGGATCGTAAAAATATTAAACGAATATTTTGGAAAGCAAAAGAAATAAGCACAATAAAGGAAATATTCTTGAAAATAGGAAAAGTTTACAATAAAAAGTGATGCCATATCATGAAAGTATTCAAGTGCTCGTTGTTATATTAATAGTGTAAACCACAATTTGTAGTAACTTTAGCTTTCGCAAAGTTTTAAATGGAAATTGTGTTAACAATCGCTACAACTAAGTTGCATGCAACATTGAAAAAATGGAAATTTAGCAAGTTTTCTTCTGTTGTACATTATCCAAGTATAATGCCATTAGCAGTTAAATGTTTTGGCGAAGTGAACGTTGAACTAAATTACCCCAGAATCGTCAAGCATTCTGTCATAATATCATACTTATGTCCTCTTTGACTGCCAAACGTACATCAGACGAAGAAGGATATATTCAAATTAACAATAGTTAGATGAGTGGATCATACAAATTAACCTGCCGACTAAATTTGTTTAAAACATGCAATTATCATAGGCCGTGCAACCTGGAGACTGGCACTATCCTGCATGTTCAACCAGACAAAATATATTTTAAAAAAAAGTTATATATGACTTACGTAACTACTACTTTATTTATTAGATTAAAAACGATAATTATTTTAATTTCGAAAATATTCCCAAAATAAATTCCAATTAATTATTACGAAATGTTGCTCGGTATGTACGTGGCGTAAGTAGCATTATCAACGAATGGGACCCTTCCTGTGGTGGAAGGGAGCGAGAACTATGCCATAAAATTTAGATAGACAGGTAAAACACAAATACCTGTCCCTGACTTTACCTTCGCATAATTGAACATCACATGTTCACCTGTCTAAGTGATGTATGGATACAGAGCTGGCGCCACAAGCCCGTGACGTCACTTTCTTTACCTGTCTCCAAAATTATGCAAAAAAAGAATTTCGAACCTCAGACCTAAACACTTTTGACAAAAATTGACAATTAACTGTAAGTAATATTCTACGGCACCCTAAAATTAAACATAAACTGGAAAGCATTGCTCGGTATAATTAGATTATTAAGTGTAAGTGATTATATAATCATCAACCAAAATATTGTAACGGCTTTGTGGTTTACAGAAAATTTAACAATTTTAGATCTTAACAGCCTCAATGTTTAACTAAACTTGATTTTCAACAATTCTCTCTTAGTGTTCTTCGCGGTGAAGAAAACCACATGTTGCTTGTTCAACTATAGCCTTAAATTAATCAAACAAAATTTATTGTAATCTCATATAATTAATATTTTATGAGCTATTAATCGATTATCAATTAGGTGAATTAGTTGACTACATAAAAATTACTAAACTCCCGAATTACTTCCGAAAAATACTTTCCTACTAAATTAATTATCTGCACGAACAGTTCGCAGGTACAAAAAATTTTAGCTATTAGTTCACATATTACACACGAACAAATAGAGGATTCGGAACGTTAACACAAAAAGAAAGAACGTTTGGGGAAACACAATCCATTATTCAGAGACAGCGGTAATAGCGAAGTGGGTTGCAAGGTTAGTGAACATAGAGAAAAGTGAGTAAGGCGTCCTCCTCTCTACGAACGTTTTCTATAGATAAAGATAGAAGTCCTTACAGAAATAAACGCAGGAATTCCCATATTCGCATACTTACATGTAGTTTTTACGATCAACTTAAGACAATCATTTTATGATTTTACATAAAAAATAGCAAATCATACTTCATCCTATTGCACTTTCTCTCGAATTCCACCCTTTCTCGAGACAAACAAAAGTTTATGCTACATACTAATAAATTGTTACAGAGTTAAATGAAGCGTTGTCAATACGTACCGTACACGTTTCTGTATAAGACATGCTCAATTATAAATTCCTTAAAATTTAATACGAATTACTAATGGAAACTCGTAGGGTGCTTAATTTGTTCTTATATAATGTTTACGTTCATTGTATGAAAAAATAAACTTTTACGTAGTTCGTCAAATATGTAGCCTACAGTTTGGAAACGATTTCTTTTGAAAGGGTCCTAACAAGTAATTTATTAAGTTTCAACGAAAGCTTTTTTACAATTTTTGATTCAATAGCACCTGTTTCACAAATTATTACATTTTCTATTTCTATCAGTTTACACACAAAAAAGTGTATTCTATTTTTTAATCCAGTAATATTCAATAATATTACGCTTTTTCAGTATCAATTCAAGAATATCATTTTTGACGTCAAAGTTTACATGCATATCAAATCGTTATCAATCTATTTCTATTACACAACGATTTTCATAGAAATAGTTGAGTAATAAAAATTTTGAACACTTAAATCTGTCTATACGTTTAGTATGCTCGTTTTTTTCAAACTAAAATTTTATCTAATCTGAAATAAATTAGTTGTAAGAAGAAATATTTTATTAGAATCGAATCTTTCAACCATTCAAGAAAATCAAATTTTCTTGTTTACTTATCAATGGTGGAATACTTTTATGTTTTCTATGCAGCTATAAAAAATTCTCAATTATTATATCTACTTACGTAAAGCCGTCGCTTCCACTAGATTGATGCTTGCCATCATCGACAATAAGTAGGTTATAAGGTTATAGGAACATTCCCTAATCCAGTCAGCTGTGGGGTATGAACCCCTCTTAGCGTTTGACCAATACTATTTATAAGGTGGATATCATAACTATACAATAATAAATTGAAAGAGAATTTAAAAATTAAGTTTTCAAATGAAATCGTAAAATAAAGGCCTTTATATCGTATTACTAAGTTTTTATTTTAAATTTTTATTATATTTTTATAACGTAATTTTTTATTTCAATCATTCTTAGTCAGTATTTAAAGATTTTTTATCAATTTTCATTTTTATTTTTCTTGTTTATTCAAATATTCAAACCTATTAAATGTAAATTAAAATCTTTTTTTATTGTTTTTTAAATATTATTTTTCTGGTATGTATTCTTTACTTAACAGTTAAAATTTTTTATTTTATCATTTTGTTTAGTTTGTTTATTTTATATGATGATTATATTGGATCTCCCCCCCCCCAGTTTCGCAATATATTTAGTAAGGAAATTTACTACAGTATCTCAGAAAATTACTACAATCAGGCTATTTCCAAAGTATGCTTTCGGTTTCATTTGGTGGTGGAAAACCGTTATAAATACGTATAATATAAATTCAAGTAAAGGATCTAACTCAGGCAATGTTTTCGAGAAATTATTTTCTTTGCATTTTATAATACAGTAAACCTTTACAATTTTTATAAACCGACCCTTATCTACGTTTTACTTTACATATTCGTAAAGTAAAATATATATCCATTCGAAAAAGCAAAAAATGCCTCTCTGTATTCTCGTGATTTTTATAGATTTCTTACATTTCCTGGAATCTTTTATTTTAAACATTTTTTTCAAATTTCAGAAATTCTTCAGATTTTCCTAAATTTTTACAGTTATTCCTTCATTTATATACCAGATTTTACAGGCAAATCTCAGCTCATGTTTTACTATACTAGTGGAGGCTGGTAAGAACCCATCGCCTTTTAACAATAAAATACATATCAAATCAATATTAAATAATGACTCAATTTAAATAAAGTATTGAAGGTATTTCGCACTTTCCACCCCGACACACCCCGAATTCAAAAACTGAAGATTTGTGTTTATGTTCTGTAATTGATTTTATGACATAAAAATTGTTTAGAACAAAACGCGAAAAAGTTGACTAATTTCTTGATAGTATTAATGATTGTTATGATGAACTGATGATGAAATGTGTCGCGGCAATACGTTTATATTTATCGAATACCCTCGAGTACCCGATAATTGTAAAGAATACTTTTTAGGGCGTAAAGAATAAAATTACATTTTTTTTCGCAAAGGTAGAATTACACCGTAAACGAAATTTGTTCTTTACATAATTCCACATTTAAAAAAATGTTTAAAAAAAATTACAAACTACAAGCCGCTCGCCGATGAATCAGTATGTAATTTACTGGAACCCATAATCGAAATTAATTTTTGGTTTAAAAAATGCAATCACTGTAGAAAATAGAAAAATTAGAGAAGAAAGTATTATAAAATATGCGATTTCTCACTATTTTCAATGTAAAAATACACTAATTTACATTAATTATTTATTCAGTATAGATGCCTCTAATTTTCTTAACGAAATTTATTAAATTTTAATTAAACAGTATAAAATTAATTTAATACAGTGACGAGTAGTGCGGTCTAATACTTATGGAAATGCCTAATTAATTTAAGCTATTAGTAATAGGGTATACCAATAACTTATAGTCAGAGGTGCTAGGTTTTATTCTATTTTGACACCCTATTGCTAAAAAATTAGTGTGAGTTTGCGGAAAACAGAATTAAATTCATAATAATAATAAAAAAACACTTTCTAAAACTTTTTAATATTATTGACGTTTACTTAAATTTTTTTCTAGAAGTTATGATACCATTAATAATTTTTTAATTACATATTATTTTTGGTGTCTTTTGGTAGGGTTTTAAATATCTTCGACAATAAAAAATTAAAAAAATGTTTAAAATAACTATTTTTGAATACAAAGTTTTATATTTTAAATTTCAAAAAATTGATTCAAATATTCTGGATACTTGAAACAGTAGACCGACAACTGGTCACTGATCAATTAGTCAAATACATAATATGAATGTTATTAATAATAAGTTAAAGGTACATTAAAATATTTTTTAATAATTGGTTAAACAATGTTTCAATCTACTGAATATTATCAGAGAGGCTTAGAAAATATATAAATAATAATATATTATTTATTTAGATCGAATAATATAATTAATTTAGAAAATAAACAAATAATTTTGTTTTAGAAGCACAATAATAAATTTGTTATAGCTATTAAGCTAAATCAAGTAGTTGATTCATTTAGTTCCGAACAAATTTCGATATATTTTGTATGTACTATGTGTAGTATGCCAATTTCTTGATTTTCTGTCAGCTGGTATGTGAATGCGATAATCATTTTAGTATGAAACTGCAATATTCGGTATCCACATATTAATGTATTATGTATGTATGCGATGTTGTATGTGTGGTATCTATAATATACTACGGTTATACATATAGTATATAATATGATTTATAATTCGTCTTAATTAAAAATTAAAAATGAAGTTATAACTTAGAATGTTCAAAAATCTACAAAAATATTGTAATTTTTAATTATAATTAACGTTTCAAAAAAATTTTTTTAATTGATAGGTTTAGGAATTTTTAAAATAATTTTATTTGTTGATTTCGGCAACAAGTAGGTATAATTTTATTTTTACAGAAGTCAAAATAATTTGACTTTTCAAATACAATTGAATTTAATTGAATAACTTTACAATCTTTTACATAATATTTTCAGGTTTGTCTGATGATGAAAATACAATGTTAACACGGTGTAACAAACTTATGATCAGTCAATTAAATAGGTTTTGTCCTTCTAGTAAGTTATGGCTTTCTTTTTAATTTTTAGTTTAACATAAAAGCAATTATAATGTATAAAACAGAATAATATACAAAAACAATATTGCTAACATATTGAAGCGGCTTTACTCTTGTTACATAAAAAAAATTTTTTGTCCTACTAGTCTAAAAATCTGATCATTATTGGCCGATTTCTGCTTTTTACGTAACCGTTTTCATTATTCACTACTGGTTAATTTATTAATTTTTGACTTGGTCACCGTCAACTGACTATTTTAAAGTAATTTAAGTTTTGAAATGTTACTTATAGATAACAGTGAAATATTTGACAATATGTAGAGAATTGTTATAGTTAATCGCCTTGCCTTGCATCTTTTATAAGTATAATATTTGTTTATCAAAAATTTAAAAATTTCTAAAGAAGTTTTGATTATGAAAAGAAATCTAGGTGCCAATACTAATATCTAATATAATCTGTGTTAGAAATTTATTAATAAGATTAAATAAAATAACACTCGTAATTGCTGAGAAAGTTATTTCAATTTTCACTAATTGGCCGTTAAAGATTATAGCAAGTAAACTTATTATTAAATTACATTATATTCTCATGCACACACACCTATTGTATAATTATATACTAAGCGAGCATACGAGATTCTAGAAAATTGCTTGTTTCGTTATGCTACCTGTAATTATCTATTAAATGTACAAATACATGTTTAACCTTTACGCTAGGAAAAAAGTGTTATGGATATTTTACAAGGAAATCACCCACATCGATACGAGAAAACCGACCGCTAGTTTTATTTTACTTTTTCTCATGGTTTTTAAATTCAGATAATATTCAGAAACTGTTTAGTGTTGGATTTAATTTTTTTCTTTCGCACTGTTGACATGTCCGAAGTATAAAAACAAATAATGCTTTAAACTCAGTTTAACACGAAATGGTATTTTTTCGTTTTTAATAGAAAAACAATTAAACGGTGAATAAAAACTGGATCTAAAATTTCATTAAAGTGAAATTACAAGAAATCGATCAAAAGATGTGAACCAATAAATAATCGTTACACATGAAAGCATTGCTTGCGTATATGTCGAGCATACGCGTCTGTCTGTGCGCCCATCCATGACATTAACTCGCCCGTGGAGATTCTTAAATCAGGATGTGTTTTGTTATATGGTCTGAGAAGTTCGGCGATGAGAAATATCTAAATGCTTTTCGCTCTCTGATCCCACCTGCTATAATTTAATAATTGATGTTTCGATTTTGTACTATCGAATAGTTTTCAATAATAGCCCGAAAAGGTTGTGTGTTGCAAAAATTGATCTATTAAATACACGAATTGATGCAAATCTAAGAATATCGGAGGCACATTACATGATAACAATACACATTAACACTCCCTCAATAATACAATAGAATATAACTAAACGCATGAGAAAGCAAATTTTCTAAATAAAACTCAAGTCATAGAATGACATGCAGCGTGGTTCACGCTTAGCGATTTCCATTATAATATGAAACAAATCTTATCCTAACTTGGATTATAGGTAAGATATTTCAAACCAAAACTAGCTCACGATAACTTTCATGATACACACGCTATTAAAGTGTTACTTTACTGAAATATACTGAAGTAAATATAAACAGTTTTATGTCATTGTAATTAAGATTATAGAATTAATTAACTTCACACTAAATTTTATATTTGACATTCAATGCTAATTTTCTATTAATAATTCCGAAATTAATAATTTTATGCAGACATGAAATAATAATCAAGATTAAACAGACGGCATATAAAAAACTCAAGTTCTTTTAAACAATATAAAGCGCCCCCCCCTTAATTTATTAAATACTGCTACGGAGAACAAAAAATATTTCTATTAGTTTGCCGAAATGCTTTTCCGACTAAATCAACACTTAATATAACAGGAAGGAAAAATTAGCCAATTAGTTTAGTCCAAAATTAATGCGCTCTAAGTAACTAACTATATTGTGTGTGTGTAAAGCTTTTAAGAACATTTACTTTTCTGAGTGTGTCATTGGGTTAGACTTTCTTGCTTTTTTGCAAATAAAGCTACGATAAATGGAAGATCATCAAATAATTTATGTATAGTTTTTGTAATTTGAAACCCATTATTAGCCAGAATCAATCTAATTTCCAAAAAAGTTAAATCAATTTATTTTATCTAAGCTGTATAGAAATGCCATAAGAACCAGTACATATGCTTTTAAAATCAAGTTTTTGTTGTGTTTTAAAAGTGATTTTCTGATTATAAGAAAGCAATAATGCTTCAACCGCAAATTTCCTGACCCGCTCACACGACTGCTACTGGTCATGCATTGACGGATACTGCCAGACAATCTTTTCAATTTTGTTTTATTTTTTAAATTGGATTTATTTTCTGTACGTGCTTTATTTGAATTGCATTGTCAATTTAAAAAAATATATAGGTATTATCGTAACATATCTGGATAACAATCACGATTCTCACTACCAGTGCAATATTATGGTCAATTAGGTTATTAAATAAATTTATTACTACTCTCTTTACTTAATAAATTAACGCAGATTTAAAAAATATTAATTCATAATTTAACGTAAAATTGTATTTTTTCAAAACATGTCATAAATATACGGTGGCCCCGCAGACCGCTGTTCAGAGGGCAGCTAACCTTCATCTGTGTATCTTCATCATCTGACATATCTTGAGTTTATTCCTGTTTAATGAGAAAAAAACGAGAATAAGGTCAAAATTTACTCCTAGTGATTGAATGATGTGGAACTCGATTGCATAGATTGTGCGGCCTGAAGGCCGCACTGGTCTGTCATACCTTACCATTACCAGAAGGAAAACTAAATCTTACTTTAAATTTTTTATATATTTTAACATTTACACACACAATTAAATGACACTTTTTGACATCCATTGAAAATTTGAATCTTCCATATTTCTAATCTTATTCACCTTTCATAGTTTTTATTCCAGGAAACAGATGAAATTTCTTATCTAACGTGTAAGTGGAATGAAATGATGTAAGTAACCTACATCAAGTTATCATATCAATCTCGCTTCAACCCGACTTTTTTTCATTCGATAATTTCCGCTGTACAATTTAACCTCAAATTTCTTCAATTTTATCCAAATGAACATTTTAATATAAATATTTAAGTCCGATTTTGCCCATGTAGATTATTTTAAAATAATATTAGCTTTTTTCTATATTTTGTAAATAAAAATATGGAGAGTAGCATACTAAAACTACAAAATCTATTTGTTGGATAGTATCTGTTAAGGTTCTATGCTGAAGGCGCTGCTTCTGCAGTAGCCTCACCTCAGGCTATGGATATGTATTGTTGAAGAAGTAACTATCTTTGATATACATATAACACGACCAAAATTCTACTTAAATATTTTTTTAATTTATTGCATAATAGTCGTTTTCATATATATGCTACGTTTTGAATTATTTCAAAATGAAATAATGAAGTCTGAAATAAAACCTATGAAGTCTTACTTACAAAATGGACATTATACTTGCATCCTAAAAAAGTAATTTACCTTGCAACATTTCAGACAGTTATAGCTTAAGATGTACACTAAGCTCATGGAAGTTCGGACACCTAATTAAAATTTATTAATGACAAAAAAATTACTTATGGATTTGTTAAACAAAAGAAATATTCACTTATAACGGAATATAAGTAGTTTATATTAGTTTTGTTTCCTGTAACACTTGGGAAAATAAATTTAAACCGCACTAATCCCTTTTCACATTTTATTGCCATTTTATTGCTATTTGTTCACTTACTGGAATATTTTATTCCTTTTGATTTGAGGTAGGCTGCCGACAGTTTATTGTTGTGGCAATATAATTTTGGGTACAATTACTTCAATATTTATATAAATTTTAAAAATAGAGCGTTACTACATTTGTCAATCTTCAAGCAAATGAGCGTACAAAAATTGAAAATTAATTTGAAAATGCCACGTGGAAAATCTAGACCCTTATAAAAATGAGAAAGTGTTATTACACTATTAGAGAGAGGCTATTCGGTTCGTCAAATTGTAAAAAAACCAAATATGAAAATCTTGAATGTGAATGATATTATTCAGCAATATCAAAGAACGGCTAGTTTAGATGATCAAGATCGTTCGGGACCATCTAGGAAAACAACTGCTGAAGATTTAAAAATTATTTTATTAAGTAAAAAAAAATAAAAAACTTACAGCACCCGAAATTACTTTGGAAGTGAATCGCGGACTGAAAAACAAAATTTATAGATTGAATTATATCTACGCAGTAATTTACATTACCATAATATTAACTTACAGTATTTTTTCACATTACACAACACACAACTAGCACTACAACTCACAGTGAGTTTTGGCTAACCACTTCAATTTATGAAGGGTTTTACAAGGCATAATTACCTCGGTGGTTTGCCATTACCCGCCGAGGAAGGACGGCTAGAAATTAAAGTTCTTGCTCCACTCGGACTCGAACCAAGGATCTCTGCTTGGTAGTCGAAACACTTAAGCATCAAACCGTAACCGTCCTCATTATCGCTTTGAAAATTACGCAAACTAGTTGTTTTAATTTTTAACGTATGGCAGACCTGGATCATAATCTGTTAATATTTGGTTCACTATTAATGAAAAAAAATATTTTTTTTGTCCCGCGTTGAGAAAATAGGCCTACAATTCTATAGCTAAAGCTGCAGTTATTTAAGGGGATCTTCCGGTTTTTCAGATATCAAAGCGGGTAGTTTTAATTAGCTTCAGGATTTTTGTATAATTTTTAAAAATAATTACATTTTTAAGCTTAAACAAAACATAAGCAATTTTTAACCAAGTACCTTGACACTACGTTACGAATGGCGCCTGTATGAAATGCATAAAAATATATTAGAATTTCAAAAATAAGTAGATATCACTTGTAATTAAGACAACTAAAGTCATAAATTATTTTAGAACTTTAAATGAAAATTTTGTGTTGCATTCATGCCGGAATATCTCCTGTAGTGGAAATAAAACTATTATTACTGTATGTTCATTTGTGCAAACCGACGATTTTTGAACTGAACTAATTGTTGAAAGCTGCTCTCTCTTTTAAATTTAGCAGCAGTTATGGAAATCGTCAATAAATTGAATGTAGCTATTATAAATAAATTACAATCATACAAGTTCTACTTGACAATTTTTGTGGTTTGAAGTGAAATTGCTTGCATGGCCAATCGGACAAAGTCATCGAGCGTAGCTTTTGTACCTGGCCGTTCCTCACCACTATCTAACTGCAACGTGCAATTTATTCTCACAACTACCTTGAAATTATATGAGAATTGCAAGTTAAAACTTTTTTTGTGTTTTGTGAAATTACACTTGTTTTTAATTGTTACCGATAGGTACCATTCATGGTTAATCGATACACATTTAAAGCATGTGAAATGCGCTCGTATTCCACCTATAAATGTGCAAGATCATCGTCAACGCTTCAATTGTTTTTAAACCAAAACTGAAAACTTGCAAACTTTATTCGAGCAATAAATTTCACGCCAATAGTTAAAAAAGGAAAGATAAAAAAAAGAGGGCATTGTTTGGTTTTGCATTATATTCAAAATATATAAGTAGTGTAAACGACGATGGCTGAAACGTTCTATTTGTTTAATTTGCGAATAGGAAGAATGTGGTGATACACGTAACCAAACTGAAATTGTAATAAATTAATAATTCAAACAAACTCATTAGTGAAGCATATGCGGCAGAATATATCCAGTCTAACTCATTAATAATTCGAAACTTTAAATGAATCCAAACTTAGATGTAACTTCTACATGTGAACGTAATAATACAAACGCATATATCATACGGGCCCGTCAAGTGCTAATATCCAACGTCTTTTAACGTCTTACGTTACCTACGTATTTCTTACCTAGGGGTTAATAGTCTAAAGAAAATTCGAGTGGTTCCAAGTTCCAAGACAAGAAAAGTTTTTTAAAAAAATTATAAGTTTATTATAAAATATTGTCTGCTATGCATACATTGAATAATTTCGTGCAAGTTTGTATATGCAAAAGCCCAACCCGTGACAATTATTGATTGAGAATTCTTCCTTCTCTTTATATGCAATAAGTAAAGACAAGAACTTCGCAGTCTGGTCATTAAAACTTTTGCCTCTTAAAAAGAAATAGATTCATTTTCTTCGCTCGGCAAAGGAAGAAAGACGTACGGATTAGAACCAGAATATGTTATAACTTGAATAATTGTGCTGCGGATGAGTTTAAAATCCTACAGTCGTATTTATTGGTCGAGAATAAAGCTCTTGATTATTATTCTAGAAGACTTTCGCTTTTCAAAGTTCGACGTGTGGATCCTCGTACGTTTTCTTAGGAAATTACAATGCAACCGACGAGGAAAGGCAAATTAACGAGGGCTCGAATTAAGAACGGTGTTTAATTTAAAAGTAGCGCGCGCATCACACATCTCTCCCCACCCTTTTCCAATAACGGTACAGTCCGAGCTGTTTTTAATTTAAGATATACGTGCGAGTTGCGATTCCAATACATAAGAAATGAAATATTGATTTCATTTTGCATGCAAACTTCTGCACTTAGCCAAACGTACGATGTTTATGTACAAACGCTATTGGAAACTCGAGATGAAAATATATCAATTAATTTATGTTTTTCTTCTCACCCTCGCGCTTTGCATATACATTATCTTTCAAACTCTACATTTTTCAAGATTTCTATTGTTTCAAATTTATCAAAAGAGATGAACCATTTCAATTTTAAAATATTTATTACAATTAATTTTCAGTTCACAATTGTGTTTTGTAACCCAAAATATATTTAATGGGCTTAAAGTGAACTATTTTTCAAGTGGAATTGATGTTCTTATTTGGATTAGACATTCAAACTGATGTTAATACTTTTAAAATGTTCCAACTTAATTACCTACTCTGTCCAAAATATAAAATTGAAAATTTTCAATATAACTATGAACCAAAAATATATTACGCTTTTATTCATTTTTCTAAATTTGCTCTTTTTTTCATATTTAAATAACTTTTTATTTATAAATACTTATTACCATAATATTATGTTAATAATTTTAAAAAACTAAAAAATTTTTGTTTAACTAATGATTAATTTTAAACTCGGAGCTTCTCAAAAATGATTTGCGATTCACAAATAATTATTGCCCCAAAAGTTTTAAATTACTTTTTTTTTAAATTATTAGTCAATTCGGTCATAATATACCATCCATCTAAAGATAGATATTACTTTCGAATCTAATATAGCGTTCACCACAAAACAAGATACAAACGACCAGGAATAATCGACAATTAGAAGTATTTTTTGTCCTAAATTGCGCAAAAGACGGAGCTATAAGCGAAATAAATGCTAAATACAAAAACATTAACAAGAAATAAGTTAAAAAATTATATAAATCATTATTGAGGTTTAAACCGCAAACTAAAATTTTGTTCGCCAATTCTTCTTTTTATTTCTTATTTCTGCAATTTTTTGACAATTCCTGCAGTTAATTTCTACGTAAATTCCAGATCATGTGTACTATATCAAACTATACGGTTTACCTTTATTATTATTAAAAAAAAAAAAATTTTAAATAGTTCTAGTTAATTTAGGGTTTAAACTGACACTGAAATATTGGCCCTATGCGGTGATCTCCTTGCACGGGGAGGTATAGAATACACCCCAAACCTCCCAATTGGAAACTCGGTAGATATGTGTTCATGTTCTCTAATTTATTGGTTTAATTAAAAAAAACCTTTCACTGTATAAACATTAATCGTTGCATTAATTCAATGTTGGCCGCTAATATAACAAACTACATGGGTTAGCTAACTACTATAACAAAATCTAAGTATTTTAAACATAACTTTGATGAATACATGTAAGTAAATATGGAAATTTAGCAAAAGAAAATTACACTAAAATATTTTTCCTTTCCAAAAGTTATCATTGTAGATATAAAAATACTGTGGTTAATTTGAATTTGAAACTTGAAGAAATCTTTAGAAAAAAATTTTTTTTATTTCTTTTTAGAATAAAAGTAAAGCTGATGAAACGGTGATTTAAATAAAAAATTTATTTCTGTAGAAATAATGTCCAAATGACCTGCTCTTGGTACTCAAGGATGAAATACCACCTTTAAAATAATTTTTCGTTGCCTTTCCAATAGCTTTTACTATATCCGACACGGTTAAGAATAAAGAATTTTGAGAAAAATTGCAGAAAATTAAAATTTAAAGACCCCACTTGGCCATGTGACATGTTTATATTTGATTTGGTAAAGCTTATTTAATATTATATTAAATATTTTATTCGAGATAACATCGTATATTTACTATGTAAGCTGTAGCTTAACCTTAAAATATCAAATTAAATTTTTATCAAAAGTTTTTTTAGATATCTCTCAAAACTTTTTTTAGTTTCTATATTTAAATTTCAATAGAGTTTGTCTGTCAAGTAAAGTTTATTTAAAAGGTTTCAAAAGGAGAAAGATTAATTTTGGTCACAAAACCCTGAAGCCTTAATACCGAAGGTTTTTTTAAAATGTTTTTTTAAAATGTTTTTTTTTAATTTTTTGGTACTTTTGCCAACTTCACAAATATAATTGCTTAAAATTACTGGGAGCCTATATTTCTTTTCTACTCATATTCAAATGTTTTCCTACCGCTTTCTGTTTCTAACATATTTTCTTCAATTTTTCGGCAAAAAAAATCTATTTGCAAATCCAGACATCTGAGCAATAAACTTGCGAGCATATCAAACTCAACCCCACCATCGTCACCTGAAAGAAGCGTAATCAACCAAACCGAGTACAGAGTAGCAATGGAAACCCAGGATAGATTCAAGACTCGTCCACCGCAGAATTGTACTGCTCGAACCGATTTGAGCCAATTGACGTCATGGAATTAATAAAAGCCAAAGAAACAAAAGAAAAAGTAGATGACGCTGAGCTATCAACAATCGCATCGGCAACGGAAACCGGGCCTTAAACTAACCAGGCGCAAAACCCAACAATCTAAATGGGACTCACTTGCTCGTCAAGAGTGCCACCAATCACTTTCAAGAATAGCGCTGCATGGTATCGGGGTTTAATTCACGAAAAAAATTCAAGTACAAAAATGTCTAAAGCGTTCCTGAGAGCATCACATTGGACCCGTCACTCCAGATGACTACAGAGAAAAACAAACATCTAAAAGTGGTTATTAGAGGAATCCACCAAATGATCAGAATGCATTCGTCAAAAAAAAATCTGTTTGTTACCGATGATCACCGTGTCAAAAAATCCTGCAAACATGACGATCTTAAAAATTGATAGAATAGTTAAAATCGATATAAAAATAACCGGTAGTAATAACTAAAATATAAATAGTAAAATTATGGATTGGATTTGAACAAAATTGCCAATCAATTTTTAAGAACAATTGCAAATAAATTAGAGATGCCTGCTACATGGTTAAAAATATTTTTAATTCGATATTACACGCGAAAAATAACCTATTAAATTTTAACACTTTTGGAAAAAATGTTTCTAAGAATATTTTAAATGGTTTGAAAATTTACCTTTCCTCCTGGGTACAACAAGGTACATATGTGCTTTGTTTAGTTTTAAATTCAATTTAAATTAACATTTTTTGTAGAACATACTGAAAATGTGTTCCCGACTAGCTGGGACTTAAGTTTTGAACTTGCACTCGGTGCACACTAAGATTATATTTGACCAATGTAAATTAATAGAGGGTTTTTTAATGTGACTTTATAGCTTAGTACGCCATTGAGTGCAGATTAAACTTATCAGCTAAAAACATGTAATTTCAATTTTTGTGTAACAAAATCTAAAACTGGATTAAAAATTTATAAACACAAGCTGAAGTCACTCGCCAAATTTCCAATATCGAAATTGCATTAATGTGGATACAGGAACACAAATCAACACGGTCGTGAAAGCCAGGTGTACTTGGTCGGAGATCGAACCCACAACTACGATATACTAACCTAACACTCTAACTACTAGCTTACGATCGCGCTCATAAACATAAATATAACTATACGAAATTAAGCCGCAAACAATAAGAATTTATCAAAATAAAATTATATTTTTCTAATTAAAATTTATGCTATTTCTTATACACATTAATAAACATATAGAAATAATATTGATGTTTCTTTGCCAAATTAAATGCTGCTATAGACTTTCGTAGTTCTGAATGCTTTTAATATGCTTCAGTGAAATTTTTAGGGTTAATTTTGCTTTCTCCCGAATTTATTTGTTTTTGGTGAACCTTTGGTTGCCACGGAAAGTTCTTGAAAATTAAAAGAATTCTATACTTTTTATAATTAGGTTTATTTAATAATTGGTTTTCAAAGAAAGCAAACTTTTGAAATCTGCGCGTGTTTAAAAAATATGTAGGCAAGCTTTAATAATTTATTGGAAATTCACTGCAGTTTTATAGAAATTTTGGGGAATTTTTTAGGAATTTTTGAATTCTCACAAATTCTCATAAAATCCGGTAACTTTTAAGATTTTCTTTTGTTAGACAAAATATAGTTTTTCGTTTGTTTCTATTTGATCAAAATTGAAAATCTAAAGTACTTATTTACGGTAAAAAAAAACAAATAGTATATTTCAACTGTTAAAAGAATTTCTTTAATTATATCAATAGCCTACATTGTGGCATAGTGGAAAACGTAATCGACTTGACGTTTTAGCTTTAATTTTTTGTGTGAATAGTTTACATTAAAAAATTCTATTTTAGCATATAAACGTTGAAAAATTATGTATAACCTTAATGATTATTAAGAAAATTAATTTAAAAAGATTTTGTGACTTGAAACCAACAATGTTCTAAAGCTTAATACTCATATACCCCAATTTGTCACACGCTATATTGCGATTTGTTTCAAGGTCCACATAGTCTTTTTGATAATCATAAGTTAATTTTTTTTAAATGCGTTGGTAACACAGTTTGCGATTATCTGTTCTTACATCCTTGAAAGATCCTTGTCAAAAATGTTATTTCAAGTTTTTAACTTACCGAAGATGATAATATCCTCCTGTCGTTATTTAACTTGGTATTTTCGAGTTCGGTTTTCCATTACGTATTTACAAGTTAGTTTGATTTAATCTGACTTTATCTCTTCAGTTAATTTTCAGTAATTTACATCACCACGTGGTGTCAATTTTAAAACTCTTCAACTAATTATGTTTGTTAATTTTAATAGTTTAAGGATAATTTCGCTGAAACCTGTTGAGTATTTGAACGAAGTAAAATTTTAATTTAAAAATCAGTTTCTAAATAACATAACGATGGCGCGGGATCGGCGTTGGAATCTATTGAAATTGAAAATTTTTCGATTTAAAAAAATGTAAGTAAATAAAAATATTTATTGAAAGTTAAAGACTTGTTAGAAAGTGTTAAAGGCTATGTTTGTATTATCATAATTTAAACGCAACTTGGCGAATAAAAATTTGATGTAAAAATTGGAAAGGCTCGTAAACTAAAGTTTTATATCAGAGAAATTCTTAATATTTTTCTGTTTTATTTTGTCGTAACTTCCAATAAAATATATCTCTTAGGATATGATCTCTAGAGCAGTAATTTCCTGTACTAAAGAATTTTCAGCGATTTAGGGGTAGATCCGATGAACAACCCCGAATCGCGTTGGCGCGTAGAACTCCTACAGGACTGTGTCCGTATCGCTTCAGTCCTGTCCGGAACCTCTCAAAACCCGCAAATATAACCGCACGCTCTAGAAAAAAAGTCTTTAACGTTTTAGTATTGTCAAGAAAATGTTTTAAGAAATGAACGTTTTTGCCGGGCTAGTGTAGGATAAAAAGTAAAGGAAAAATCGACTGTAAAAACATGTCTGTGTGTGTGCGCTAATGAACAAGTTGAAACAAAATCTTACGTCTTCAAAAGAAACCTTAGTTAAAAAGAAAAACTTCTTGAGCGTACATCATTTCTTGGTGCATTTATGCAAAGTAGAGAGAGTTAAGGATTCGTTTCTCTCCGTCGGTGGTAATTAGTGGTCGGCGGGCAGAAAGAGAGGGGGCGCTATACGTGTGTGATTCTAACGACGGCCAAGTATACGCCGCCCCTTAATTTATATCTAAGGGTAAAACAGTAAGAGTAAAGGAGACGGAGAGGGGAGTCTTGTGTGTGGGGTGGAAAGGCGCAAGCGTTCTTGGCTCTTGCAAGCTTTGTCTAATCGGATTCATTAACGGGGATCCGGGAATTATGCGTCCATTGCGAGCCGGCATATTTTTGAAAGCAGTCGGACCCGCACCCCTTTGGAGACGAGCTCCAGCGGGACCTAGTGCAAGGTTCGTGCGCGCCCCCCTATGTGTCATGTGTGCTTGTGTGTGTGCTCTTGCGCTCTTTTCAGTGCCGATGCTTCATTAGTTTTTCGTGTTCAGTGTTGTGATTCTCTTGTTTCTTACTTTTTTGCCACTTAAGTAGTTTAGTTCTGTTTTCATATTTTCCCGCCTTTACTTTCTCGCTGCTACACTCTCTATGTTTGTTTCCTTTATTTTGGTTTCAAACTTTGTCAAACTTTCAAACTTTCCTAACACAGTTTTAGTTTGTATCAGTTGTTTAGTCTCTATAGGTGGTGTTGTTGAATTTTATCATTACGTATTTACGCACACACACATTTATCAATCACTCCATTATACTCCTCTTCCAACTTTTTGTTTCCACTCGAAAACTTTTTAGATATTTATTTTTTATTGCTTGTTATCAAAATATTTTTGTCAAACTTTCATGCACGTTTCCATTAATTGTTATTATTGTTATTGTTATTGTTGTTCAATATTGTCATTACTATGCCATAGTGTGTTTAAGTCGAGGTAAGTTTTCATGTGCAAAATAATTAATTGTCGTTGTATCGAAAATGTATAAAAATGCTATACTACCAATAATTGGCCGCGACGTAATAAGTTAAACAACTTTCAGACGACGACGTCTGAAAGATCCCAAAAATTGCGGAAGGAATTGGCAAGCGAGCAGGTTATGCGATAAATTTTAACGCGTTTAAAATAATTAACTAAAATCACATTTGGATAAGTAAACACACAACAAAATTAGTTTAACTCATCTATTCGGAGAATGTTAATCGAGTATAATGAGAATCAAAGTTTGAAACTTGCGCTTTTCATGGTCAACCAATTTAGAATTAAACCGAAATGTTCAGCAAGTCATAATAATTTTGTTTATTTATGATTATTTGTAAATTTCGTGTGTTTATTTCAGTAAAAATATGCAAATAAGACTTTGTAGACATGTAAAAAAGTAAGAATTATGAGGTTAGTTAAATATTAATCGTAACTAAAAGTTGCGCTTATCGAAAAGCAAATGTGTAGACGTGCAAAAGCTGGAACGTTATCGCATTTTCTTAAGAAAAGCGACCTATTCATTTTGCGACATGTCGTGGTGCGGAACTCGTGAAATTTCTGAAATAAAGCGCCGCTTTAAGTTCATCCAAACTTTATCGTGTTAGTGCCACGTTAGTTCTACTCTCCATTTAGTTGCGCTTTACGTAACCCAAAATCGTCGTTTTTGTCATACTTAAGCGTTAGACAAACATGAATCAAAAAGCTCGATGTTATTATTGTCATACAACTTTGACTATAATTAACGTTAATTAAGATTCACACAAATTTATTCATATTTACACCCACTTTTTTGGTCCAACCAATTTTCACTTTTCGCGCCATTTAATACGAAAATTAAAAAAATTAGTAAACCATAATTATTGCTAACCGAAGCACGAATAAATCAATATTTACCATTTTATCCGACAATACATACTGCAACAGCATTACGTGTTCATAATACAACGTCAATTCCAAAGCTTCGATTTCGCTCCATCGAATCGTTGGGAACAACGTGGATTCGCTTAAAATGAAAACAATACTAACTTTAAGTCACCCACTTCTTAGTTTATCGATGACAACGCCAAATATCGTTTGCCTAAAACTTTCTTTCAATGAGAAAATTTACGGCTTTCCCGGTTAATTTTATTTCCGTTGCCAAACTTTATTCTAAAAAATACATTCACATAATATACGTAATTAAAATTAGTATTATAGAAATTCTACAACAACTTTCAGAAAATCTATAAAATTGCGATTTTTCCGCCAATAAGATGCCAATATGTGCAGTTTTAATGCTTTAGAAAAAAGTTAACAAAGGAAGAGGAAGAATCTAAGAAAATATTTTTACGATGTTCATAAAGCGTGCGAACAATATTCAAGAGTTGAAAATCAAATGCGAAGAAAACTTAATAGTAACCCTTTTAAACTAGCGGAAAAGTTATTCAAGAAAACAAAGAAAAGCACTGAACTCAATGACAAAGTAAAGATGGCTTAAAAATAAGAAAATCTCAAGATTTGTTAAAAAAATTATAATTTTTGCGTTGTTTTTTTGTGGAAAATTAGATTTCCTTTTTTAAGTGCGCTGCTAGTTTTCAAGATTCTTACTTTTACAGCAGACGATGGAAATGAAATAAGGAAAAAATCCGGTACTTTTATAATGGACACCTATCAGTTGTCAATTAATTTTCAGTAGGTGTACCGCACGCCATGTATAGGTACGTCGCCCCAAGCACGTATTTTCCTGATGAACGCGCATTAGAATAAGGAAGGAAATAGACTAAATTAACTACAATAGGATTGACATTACTGCTTGCAACCTATTGAAAAGTCATTGATGGATAGGAAAATTAAAATTTAATAATAAAATGTAAATGAAACTAGGCGAAGTTGGTGGTTTCTCAATATTCTGCGGTTCCAGATAATTGATACAACTTATCTTTTATGACTACGGAATCTATTCAATATAAAACTAATCACGTCTGTGCCTTGCACTTCAAAAGTACTCCAAGTACTGTATTTGGAAATAACAAGCAATACCAATACTAATTTACTAAATTGGTGACTCCGTAAGAAAATTTAAAATTTAATTGCTGAAAATGAAACGACAAATTTTTCTATTACTAACTCATATAATATCTAATTTTTCTCTAGTACAGAAAAAGAGAAACTTTTCGCAACCGGTATGCTTGCAAGGGGAAGGACTGTGGCGGTTACGCATGTATGCACAGACTGCGTTATTCTGAAAGATAAATTTAAACAAATTTAAATTCATTTAAATCAAAACCAACCAAAATTGGAATAACTTTTTTGTGTGTAAGTTTGTGTAAAAATTAAAATTAATACTTACGAATATGAAAATGCTGTTAGAAACTGATAAAGCTTAGTTACGGCGCAGTGTTTCAATCGCATCCTTCGAATGAAACATATTACAATACATACCTATAGGAATTTTTTCACATCCAAAATGAATTTCTGTTTATGTATAAAATCTTCAAATTTTTGTGACAGCGCAACGGAACAAAAAACCAAAAAAGTGGAAATTGCAAGTTTTTCCGTTTTTTAAAGCTCTTCTCAAATTGACCGTATGAAATGTATTATACTTATTATTATTAACTAAATATTTTTAACGCAATATGTAGCGTTAGAATTGTGGCTGGTACGGGGAGGACGATGAGACGCCGCCCCCTCAAAATCTAATAATAAATTATTATTAAATTTTAATTGCTTAATAATTATTATTGTTAACTCGGAATAAAATTTCTTCCGGCTATTTGGCACAACTCATTTTGGCGTAAAGCCAAAGCGCATTCGGAGAAAGCATATTTAGTGCAAGGCAGATTCGACATAAAACTGATTCGACGTAAGGTTGATTTGATGCAAAATTATTCGGTTCAAGACCACCTCACAGGATCTTGCCCCGAAAGAAAAAATCACGCCGATACTTGTCTTTTGTCGAATCACTTTCGCTGAAAATTATCTTCACTTCAATTACTAAAATACGTTAAATTCTCGGTTTGAAAGACCGTAGGTTTGTGTGTATGATCTGTATGTTTTACGCTTTTCGAACAGCAATACGCACCGGGGGGTTTGAAAAGCATGGAATACTCTTCAGTACCCCAATAATTTATAGAAAAGAGTGTGAAGAATAAAATAGCAAGTTTAAAAAAGTCATATTGCCAACTATAAAATATTTTTAAATTGGTCGATTATACTTTGATTTCACTTTATATTTTCGATAAATATATAATATTAATCAATAGATAAGTGGTTTAAGTAGTGTAACTCGATATTAATCATATCAAAATTTTTAGCATAAACCAAAAAATGCCCAAAACACTTTTTTGAAACTAAAATGTTTAAGTTATCACAATATATAAATACACTGTATGTATATTATCGCAAACGTTTTCACCATACTATGGCATCATCAGGTGATGAATTAGTTGAACTAGATAAACTAACTAAAAAATTTTGATATGAGATAATATTATGTAAAATTTCCACTTTTATAATTTTTGGTTCCACTGTGAGGTAGCTATTGAAAAGTTTTACTCTAAAATGTAAAGTTAACAACACAACTGGTACAGTATAATTTGTCGTGTTGCTTTCAAAGTAATTTAAATTAAAGTATTCTTTGTAAATTAAATTCACAATTGCAAACTATTCTTTATTACGCTTTAGTAAAACCATTCGTTTTGATTCATTTTGAGGCAGGAACGTAGTGCGACGCAAGGAAATTTAGTAAGATAGCTAGCAGCTACTAGTTGGGTGGGTGACCAATTTAAGAAACCACAAATTCTTTGATATCTACAACTTCACGATTGAGCACATAATAAGATATATAGTTTGTTCTAAAGCCGACGCTAAATTGTAGATCTAATACCCAATCTAAGCTGTAATAAAAATGTGTGGCTTGCTATCTATCCAAGGATTAGAAAAATGCTAATAGAGATTTATGTAGAAAAAAAATTAATTATTTGTTGCATTTGTGGAAAACGTTACATTTTAAGGTTAGTTTATGCAGAACGCCGTCTAAATTTGACGCACCGTACCATACGGAATAAAATGAAAGAGAGCAATTCTGAATTTGACTGTCTAGTTTTCAATGACTAGTGTAGTATTTGAATGCTAATGCAGAGATACCCGGTCTTAATTCGGTAAAAATATTATCTTTATTCTGGTTGTGTTATTTCAAAATTAGATCATAGAAAATATTTTTGTTTTTGGTGATTTTGATGCAGAATTGGAAACATTTGTAATAGTTCTATTCAAGAGAAAACACTACGTTACTAACAGCTTTCAGTGAGTTTTTAATGTCTCAAGATGATTATTTTTTCCTACAGTTGGTAGAAAATTTCAACCGTCGGAATAATAAATATACTTCAGTTTTGATCTGTTGCTCAAGTATAATTTTCGCCTGAACTATAATTTTTTTGCCAGAATGACGTTTTCGATTGTTCAGGTAGTGCGGCCTGAAGACCGCTCTGACCCATCACTCTACTTTTAACTTTTTTATGTTTGTAACATAAAATGAACTAATCGGAGATGCATTATAGAAGAAATAACAAAAACATGTGACTTTTTATATTAAAAATAGATAATTCCAGGGTTGGAGTTATTGTTTATACAATAACGAGTATATAACTGACTTTAGTTTTTCGTAACTGACGTATCTGGCCAAACAGTCGATGAGACGCACATAATCAATAATATTTATTTATATCTATCACATATTTTAAAAGACGGTCGTAGATTTAACGGTTAAATGAGCGTCTTTTAATGCTGAGTAGTAACTACACCCGATTCAATTCCGAGCAAAATAGGAACTTTACTTCAGATTGCTAATGCACGATAAACAGCATGTATTTTTCATAATATGTATGATAAAACTTTCTACATGACCATATTTATAAATATGCAGTATGTACTATATAGGAAGAATTATTCAGGAAATGTTTAAATAATTAGTAGTGACAATTTTGGTGCGGAGCATATTGTAAAGATGAAGTATCGGCTATAATTCACACGCTAAAATTGCCTTTTAAAAAATGACAATTGTTTAGAAAGGATAATCACTTATTTTTTAGTGAAAAATTCATTTTAGTATTCTAAAATACACAGAAGTATTCAAGTTTGTTTTTGTAAATATCAAGTTTTGTTTATTTTGTTTTAACTTATAATAATTATTATATACGTAAACACAAGGAAGTACCCATTGAACAGAAATTGCTTGTTTTAAACACAAACTATAAAAATAAATTATTTACACCTAATTTCAAAAATTTATGTTATGTTATGTTTGTTATGTGCAGTTTAAATTGGAAGTCTCATCTAAAGATATCTGTAGATATAATGCAAAAACTTTCGGATTAATACTCAATCACTAATTTTATTATTTATAATTTTATAGTAGAAAAAATTTTAAAATGTTACCTCCCCCTCTATTCGTTATCTACGGTCTTAGATAAATTATTATTCATGAGAAAATAATGAGAATTGTGGAAAAATAAATTAAAAATATATCGAGTAATATTGAGATTTTTAAAAAAATAAGATGTAGTGTACACATTTTTGTCTCCTGATGTACTCCTCGGTTCTCACTTTTTATAACGTCAGATTTGATTGACAAAGTACATTCCATTCTTCCATTATAGATGACCTCAAGTATAGCAAACTAAAAACTGTTATATGTACAATAAAAATATTCATTTCATCAATAGAATTAAATCAATGAAAAAGGTTCGTTGTATTTATCAATTTGTTTATTGACTGATTAGCAAATAATTAAAATTATTGCACAAATAAGTAAAAAAACATTAAATTAAAAGTTCTAAGTGATCTCCACTTACTGATCTTTACTGAAGCTTCTGTAAAGTAATTAATAAGAGTAAGATCTGTCAATTTAGGTGGCCATTTGATTGTTCTCCTGCAACCAATCTTGGTAAAATCTTGGTTTAGATATTCACGATCGATTACTGGAAAGTTGGAACAACAATATTGTGTTGTTGGGCAGATCTGGATCTCTATTTCACCCGTTAAAGTGCTTTCTAAAAAATGAGCTCAATATTATGCTTACCCACAATGTTAGCCCAAATTTTAAGTTTTTGTGGAAACTTGTTATAAGCTTCTATTTTTCAGTTTCGGCTGATAAGAAAACAATATCTACAGTTTTGCTTGTTAAATGTGCCGTCGAGATCAAAAATAGCTTCATTAAAAAAAGTTATATAATTTTAAAATTTTCTTCATTTAATTCTTAAACCGAAACTATGCCAAAACGGATGCACACTGTAAGCAACAATTTATCACTAGAACACAGATTTTAAAATTCTGTTTACTGTAAAAACCGTCTTGTAGGAAAGAAAAGGGAAAAAAAGTTTTTACATTTTCAGACTCAAAATTCCTAAAGAAAAAAAGGGTTGCTATTTAAAAAAATTCACAATGACGTTACAGCTCAGAAGCAATACACAATAAAAAAATGTTAATAATAAAAAATTTTATTGAATTTGTTCTAAACTTTACGAGCCCGCTGTATATTTATTGTTATTTCTTAACGCTTTTTCGAATGCTACACTTTTAGATCGACCCAATTTTCGACAAACGTCAGATATTTCTATTATATTGGATACTATAATTTTATTTTATGATGATGAGCAACTAAAGCGTTAATGTTTTTGTTGTTCCTGTTTGTAAACCGATCAATGAAAACCCCAAAGAATAAACTAATAATTATTATTGTCAAATTATTTATTGTTGAAAAGGAAAACTTTACTTGAGATGGCTTATAAAATATGTCGCATGCTTTTAGTATTTTTCAAAATTTTCTGTATTATAGAGATTAGTAAAAGCTTGCAGGAACCAATCAAATTAAAGTAACTATACCCGCTCTTTCTCTCAGTGTTATACTTTAATTTGATTGGTTCTTTCAATTCGATCAATCTCTAAAAGAATGCTACTTAAAGGTATTTACCAGAGCACGACCATGAAGCCAGCTGCTACTAAAATTTTATTCAATTTTTGGCCAAACCGTGTGCGTCGGAACTGATTGTCAATCACGGTGATCAAGCAAACGTACGAATTGATGACACTGTAATGATAATTACCTTTGCTATAATGTCAAGTAAAATAAGTTAGAATTATTTCAAATGATTTGATGCAATCGACTATTGCCAGTTATAAAGTTTTTGTTCGTGTAGCAGTTTTGTGAGACGACAATATTTGATTTTCAACCACATTCCATAATTCCATCTCATACGTTGATAGGGCTTGATGCACGTCTTTTACATTAAATCGTTTATCGATAGAAGGGGAGGTTGGCTCATCCAGTAAATTTTCCTGGCTTGTAGGACATTACAATATAATTTCTAAAAATTTATTCAGAAACTTCGAGCTCAAAATTAAGCTCTTTGTTGAACGAATGCAATAGAAGTACTTATTATTAATAAACAAAAGAAATAATAGAAATACGGTTAATTTTTAATTTTTTTGAAATTTATTTTATAGCTATAATTTCTTGCATGTTCTCTTTCAAGTTTCCAAGTTATTGATTACGTACGTACGTTTATTATAAAGAAAATTGGCTTAATGTAAATTTATTACAAGATTATAGAATCTGCTATTGTTTAGTTATACTTTCGGAACTCAATTTAAGTTGTATTAGTTTAAAATAAAACATTTTATAAAACATAATGCTGCATTGAAATATTGAAAGTAGTTAAACTAATAATTTTAACTTCAATTTTCATATACCTATCTACGTATCTACCTATTACCGTTTTTAACCCATTAATTATTTAATCGAAACTTGAGGATACTATTGTAAAATATTTAATTTAATCATGTGCTCGTTTTCACATGAATTAATTTTTACAGTTATTTTAACACTTGTAATTTGTAAAAAGGGAGTACATTAGGTTAAATTACTGATGGGATTGTTTGAATTGGGCGTTTACGACGCTTGTCCATGTCCTATTATTTAATACCACTTATCGGTTTACTTTTATTAGGGATAATTTTAAAAGTTTTGTAAGAAACGTGGGCTAATAGTACAATTATTAGATATAGACAGGGTAATTTTCAATACTGTTTTCGTCAAAATATTAAGTAGGCAACCCAGTTAACAGTTTGATATATGATTGGTTGCGATAAATAGGGGTTTTTTATGTAGTTATTTCATATAACGCAATTGACAATAGATATTTTTATATAATAAAAATATTTTATTAATTGGTTGTTCAAATTAAACCGCATAATGAACTTTGTCGAGTCGGTAACTTTTAAAAATCAGAAAGCGCAGGAAATTTATGCATGAATTAAAGGTTACTGAAAGGGCACTTCCATAAGGACGCAAACTAGACAAGGAACTTTTTTTGTTTTTATAATTATTTCTTTTCTATTTAAAACATTTTTTTGTCAAATGCACAGATCAAAGGATTAAAACTATGTTTTTGGTTCTTTGGAGTATTTTAATAAAAAACTCTACAATACCGCATATTTTTACCTTTGAAAATGTGAAATATTCAGCTAAATAGCCAAATCATCGTGTCAAATTTATTGGAAATCTTTCAGCAAACTATTTATTCCTTAAAACGAATAAAATATTATATTTTCTTTAGGTTAGTTATCTCGTGTTTTACTATACCATCGTGCCAAATTTTCACTGTATCGTTGCTAAGCGATTATATACGTGGGTGATATGTCACATACGCACGCGATTTCAAACTTGCATGTTATTTTCCCTGTTTCGTGACCAAATTCATACGAGTTTCGTATTCTTAGAACTTAATATGAATTTTGATCGGTTAATTGTTTAAATGATTTGTGTTATGACTGTTTCGAAAGTTGAATCTAATTTATTTTATAGACGAGCAAAAACCTTATAATAAATAGCGCAGCATAATTATGGAATATCGTTTAAATGTCTTTAAATATTTTAATATCAATTTAGTTTTGCCTTAACCCCTTTAGATTAAAATGATAGAGAATCAGTTTATTTTAAACTAGTCTATTAGCATTTATATAGAAACAAAAATATTTAAATTTAACAATAAGCGTGATAATGTCGTTTGTTTACTTACTTGCCTTTTTGCAAAGATTGTACAATCAATATTTAAAAAATTGCTTTAGATTTAATCCACCAAAGACAGATTAAAGGATTCTTATTAAAGGATAACTAGAACAAAAATATAAAAATTACTTTTACGCTTATTAGAAACATATTTACGGTCTTTCTCTATTGTTTTCCTTTCACCTTTCGGCAAAACCACAATCGTAACTGTAATAATCATAAAATGTGGTAAATAGTTGGAAAATTGAAATATGTGCTGTTGTAACTCCGCAGAGTGGAAATTTTGATTTTGAAAGAAAATGTTAGAACTTGAAAAAATGTTTTCCTATTATATTTAGGAAAAGGAGATTAAACAATAGTAGTTTACACATCAAATGAGAAAAGGAACATATTACTGAACAAGCATTTGCAGAATTTCAGGTCGATTGAATTAGTTTAGTAACAATGGGACTTGGAAATGTTGCTAACCTACTTACCTGAATCCATTTTTAATTTCTATAAAAATCGTTGTGTAATAGAAAACGCTTTGGCAATATATAAGTTTGACATTGATTTTTGAATTCCAAAAAACGGCTTTTTGCACGAAATAAAGAACGAAATTAAAATAATTAAATTTTTGTAATATATAAAAATATTTTTGCTGGAATTGCACATCTATGTTTATGGAATAATTGCAACGAGACTGTGCGACGGTAATACAGACGATAAGATAATCTCAAAGAGTTAGCCCGATATTCCAAATTTATGTGCACAACTATTATTTATCGGCAAAATATTAATTTTTTTGCTTTGTTTTGATGTTGGAGGATGTAAAAACGAACTCTGCAAGCGATGTGTCCAGGAAACTGCTCAAAGCATTTAGCTGCTGCTTTTTGGACGTTGTTGGCCGTACCGAACTGAAACGTTACTATTTAGAATCAGCAGAAAAATTTCTAAAATTGAAATAATCTTAGCCAAAGACTGCAGATTTGATTTTATTTTTGAGATACGTCAAGAATTTGATTTTTTTCTAGCTCCAATTACTCCGACGCTAATTACGGCAACAGTAAATAACCTACACTGTAACCTAACCTTTAATCGAACCTTTAAAAGATCCTTTAATCTAGTTTTTAACCAAATCTCTAACTTAACTTTTAACTAAACCTTTAACTTAATTAAAACTAACTGATGTAATTGTAAACTTGGCCGTTCACCGTTAAATTTTTAAACATTAAAAAAAATTTTTCTTTACTAAGTTGACGAAAACTTTTATTACCTACTAATTTATTTAGCTTATTAATTATTTACTTGCTAGTGTTTAAGTAATGCTCAACTCTATAACCGAAGTTAAGGTCGCATTGACGCTTCATATTCTCTAATTTTTTTTAGATTAGTAGCTTAAAATTTACAAATTATTACGTAAAAAAAGACATATAGAAATAGCTTTTTATATTATATTACTAGCAGGTCAGGCAACCTCTATTCCGTCCTGACTTTCTAGTGTTTGAATGCTGTAAAAATTTATTATTCTGTAATTAGTTGGATACTATACCCCCAATCCCCCCGGTGCGTACTGCCGCGACATATAAATATATTTGTTCTATAAGATTTCTATTTAATAATGTGAAGATCGAAACATATACACAAATCTTTGGTGAGCGTCGAGGTGAAATGTGAACCAAGTTCTCAAATGTCTTGTCCTCCCAAAGAAACGATGAGGTTCCCAAAACAGAGACCCAAAGTCTTAGATTTTTATCATAACATTAACGATTTAGAAGTAATCGTAATATAAAAATTTTACTGGATAAGTGATTTGAAATATAATACAGACATAAGCACCTTTGTCAAAGTTAATATTCAACAAACTCACCTCGAAGAAAATTTAAAAAATATTATTTTTAAAAACTAAAATTTTGTAATTTAATCGAGTTGGGATTACCGTTGCTTCGCATTTTATAGGTGGAACTATATTTTAAAACATTTTACAATGTAAACAAGATAATATTAATTAAAATATCTAATTAATAATCAAAATTTTCAATTCACAAGTTAAGTGTATTACTTGAGCCTTGAGAAACATCAACAGCGTAGCAATTAGCAAAAACTAAAATAAACAAATTTTCCTATACTTAATTGCTTCCCAGCCTGCTTTTTTTAAGAGAATGTTGACAATTTCCTTTGATTGCCTTATGTCCAATTTCATTAGTTTTACATAGTCATAGATTTTTAAAAGCAACTTTATTGCTTATTGGTACAACTTATTTTTATTTTTCAGATTTATAAAATTCAAACGAAAAAAAACTACTTCATGGGACAAGCGTAGAAATAACACACGGCAAGATGGGCGAGTCACATTATTCTTTACGATGGAATAACCACCAGGCGCACATGCTAAATTCGTTTGAAGCGTTACTTCAGACAGAATCCCTCGTAGACGTAACGCTGGTGTGTGAGGAGTTTTCAATTCGGGCTCACAAAGTCGTATTGAGCGCAGGATCTCCCCTTTTCGAAAAGATAATTTCAGAAAATCCTTGCAGGCATCCGGTTATTGTTTTGAAAGATTATACCGGTTGGGAAATTCAATCTGTGGTGGACTTTATGTATAAAGGTGAAATTAGTGTTGCGCAAGAACACTTGCAAAGTCTAATTAAGGCAGCGGAAAGTCTACAAGTGCGTGGTTTAGCTCAAGATGCTTTTGAGGCAGAAAAAGAATTTAACGCGATAACTAATCAGGCGCCCACACCGTTGGCATCCCCAAATGAATTCGATCGAAACTTTTATTCAAGCCGACGAAATGCCTCGACAACAATAACGACGACAATGCCCAACGACAGACCGTCGTCTCCTTTTAATACAACAAATTGCCTGGTAAACTACGAGAGTGGTCATAAGTTACCACATATGAATCACTTAAGTTTTACCGATACGCTCGTACCGCGATCGGATAGTCAATCTCCAATACCACGAAGAAAACAAGCGAGGCCCAGGAGAAGATCTGGAGAAATGTGTGTAGCCCAAGACCTTACTACCAATAGTACAAAACCGACATCACCATCGCAAGACGTAGCCGAAAATTTAACTGTTAAAAGGAAACTTCACGAGTTTGACGCGTCGAAATCTAAACTAAACAAAGTAGATATTTCTAAAAGTCCGGAATTGGATTTAAATATGCCACTAGAAAAAGATTACGGTCACTCTCCAACTTTACCAGTGCTTAACTTACATCAGGACATGGACACTCATTCTACACATTCGCCGTTGCCTTTCCCTCCAATTCCGTCAGTTTCAGCTCTCGCGATGTCGTCACCTAAATGTAAGTACTATATTACTCATTAATTAATCAATTACACATAAATTTACTAATCCAATATTTACTTGACGTTAACATTTTTCTTAGATTAATTTAGATAATAATAAGAATAGTCTGAATAGTTTACTTTTATTAATTTTACCCGGAAATGTAAATTCATTATTAATTTACGTATTTTCAATTAACTTCGTTGTACATGTATTTCTATAATTTGTAATAATATAACTGTCACAAATAATTTCGAGTGCATGTTAGAATTTTTGCAATTAAATTTATTTCAAATCGAAGTAATATTTTCGTTTTTTTCTTTCAGTTTTCGGTTTAGATTCGCCATTGGGTTTATTTCCAAACAGTTTAGATGCTTGCAGAAATCCTCTCTTAGAAATGGCCGATCCACGGAATACGCCAGATCAGCAGTTCTATAACAAGAAAAAAAGTATGTATGCATTTTGAATTTTTAAAATGATGTAACGTTTTTCCTGTTTAGTAGGAAGGCCCAAAGGTCAACATTCCGCCCCTCGGGGTGGACCGCCTAGGTCGTGGACAAACGCAGAACTAACTGAAGCTTTACAACAGGTTTGGTTCAAAAAAATGACAACGAGCCAAGCGTCTAGAGTATTTGGAATTCCCTACAATTCACTTTTAATGTACGTTCGAGGAAAGTATGGTAAAAGTTTAAAATTAGAACAATTGAGGCAAGATTGTATAAACGGTACGCAACCTGATTATATGGGTAGTTTGAGAAGTAATAATAATAATAATTGCAAATTGGAACAGCGCGAGAGCGAAGCGAATCAGCCAAACACGAGGCCTTGCAGCAGGGAACAACAGTCGCCACCTCAACCACACATGTTTAGTCCATTCACACAAGGTTTTTATCCAGAGTTCGGAACAACGTTTCCAATTCCGGTAAACATGATACACTTGCTACCACAGAGTGAAAAAAATCGCGATCAGTACTCCACGCAACCGCTACAATCCATAGAAGTTAACTCAAAAAGTGATCGAATTAAATTAGAAAACGAAAATAGGGAGGTTGTAAAACAAAACGGGCAAAATTAGGAAAAAAATTAAATTTACTTGAAAACAACGCGTTTTAAACGCGTGTGTCCATAAACTAATTAGGGGCAATATTAGTGGTAGAATGTAAAAATTGTGTCTACTGGTATAAAAAGATCGTCGTTTTATATTTTGTTATTTTTTTAGGGTTTAACAAATTTTTTTTAATATTTGCCGGGTAAGTTTTATCTGGCGGAGATTGTTATTTAAATGTTACGATAGACTTTAAGATTCGTATGTGCTTCCTGTTTTATTTCTTGTATTATTAAAATGATTACTGACAAATTCTAGGTACGTGGAAAACTTTGGCAAATAATTTAATGTTGAAATTTAAATTTTGCCTAGAATTTAGTAAACATAAGACTGATAATTCATATTGCCAACGTTCCAACACATTTTACAGCAAACTAACCTACTGATTTATTTTTTACTATCACAACAGTTCCTGATACTATTTTATTGACAGATTTACAGATTTTTACCAAATATATACACATAAATAATACTATTATATACAATGGTTTTTCGTTCATAATTTTTAAATTACTACTTACAGATTCGGCAAAAGTGCGACAAACTTTTGTTGAAATTTAATTAAACCGATATAATTCACCATACACTGCGATATTAGTACAGTAATTTTTTACAATAACAATAAAACAGTTTTGTACAGAAAGTAATAATAATATATTTCAAGTATTTTTTTTAAACATTGCAAAGGTATCCGATGTGGTGCGCCCGAGCATCTTCATAAAACGAATTTGTTGTTTTGCAATCTCACATACATTTTTAACAATCAAATAGAATTATTGGATTTAAATTAAAAATATCAAACGATAATAAAAAAATAATAGTCTATATTTCGACCAAGCTTACGCAACTTTTTCTTGTTTCTGATTGGTCGGTTGAAATAGTTTACGTTATATTCTCCTCTTACGTTTTTGATATTTTTAATTAACAATCTTACCGTTACACAAAGAACAAATTTTTTATTAAAAATAGTGAGATTTTTGTTGGAACCGAGTGTTTTCATTGTTGAATTGAAATAATGTGATCTGCGATTAATTTAAATTGTTGGTACGTAGTTTTACTTAAATATTATAATTCCGTAACGTATGATTTAAAAGCGGTCTTGAATGAAGTGAAATGCAGCCTTTAGAATAAATTTGTAAATTTTTTATACATAATACAGTTTGTACAAACTCAGTGTTGGCTAAATGTTAGGACATGTTACCCCAAATTGATGTTTGAATTCTTTGCCTAAAATATAAAAAAAAAATTTAAAAACATTTTCGAATCTTGTTATCTTCAGTATTCAAGTACAAAATTGTAAATTTCTTAATTTAAGCGCTAATTTAAGTATACGGAAAAATTTAAAGCGAAAGTAATGAATTTCTTGAATTTGACCAAATTTTTTTTACAAACCGTCATTGGTTTGTTCTATTTTTCATATATACTACATACATACAACCAACGCATAAAAACGATATTGTGACGTCAATAAAATTTTGGTGAATCTTTTAGGATGCATCCGAATTTTGTTGGGAGTAACTAATAAATTCTATAAAATTTACAAGCAATACTTTATGACAAAACTACGCCGAATTTTGTTTAGTTCATTGAAAACTTTTAATTTCCTTGTCGCGAAAACAATAAAAATGTCATAAGGTATAAAATTTGTAAATTGATTACTTTACACTAATAAAACTATATAAACAGACTGAATTGAAAATTTTAACAATTTATATTAATTTTATAACGTAATTTTTTACGTATTATAAAACACGTTGCGATAATATAATGCTTATGGATATACAGAAATAGATATTTTTCATCAGACACTGCACTAGAAATATAAGATATAGATAGCACAATAATTACTCTACTAATAAATATATTTTTCCATAAAATAGTCCACATAATACAGAATTAAACATAAATCTGTTGTTTCAAATTTGCAGGGTAAAATGTAAGTTCAAATTGCAGTTTTTCAAAATTCAATCAATAAAAATAAGAAAATATGTAAAAGACACATCATTAGATTATTATTGTTCAAAGGCTATTCAATGTAAAGTAGTGTACTATTAAAATAATTCGACACAATAATACAAGATTGTTTCTTTTGCAATTTTTTTGTAAAAATTAAATTAAATTATTCGATAAGCGTTTTGAACATAGATTTTAAAATGTGTAGAATATGTTTGTATATGTACACCAATAAAATTGTTTGTTTGACCTCTTGATCTTCTTTAAGTAAATTGTTAATATTTTTCTTTAATCTCTAGAGCTCGAACAAACAAATTTTGAAAATATAAAACTTGTGATAATAGTTGCGCATTATATTTTTGGGCAACTGTGACAATTGTTAGTAGTAGGTGGTAGTGAGAATTAAATGTTACCATTTCGTGTTTTTTGTATGTATTTATTGAAGTTTTGTGTTACGTGTATTATGACGCATACGTTTTTTATTATTATTATTATACTTATAGTTAATTAGTTTTTTATTATTATTATTTGATCGTAATAATTAGTACAATAGTTGTTGTAAATGAATCAGACTAACGAGGTTGTGCGCATAAAGTATTATTATTTTTATGTAATTTTTTTGTAAGTCTTTTCTTGGTTCCTTTGATATAATTCGTTTATAAAATTATATCGCAATACTACAACTAATTAAATTTGATTAAACATAGCAAGTTATCCCAACAAGCGTACTTAATTTTAAGTTTATTGCAAATCAAGTGCAAATTACGTAATCACAGTTAAAAAATACGGTGCTGGTATTTAATGTTAAGTTGTAAATATTAAAACCCAGACATTCCTACAAAAGTATTATTAGTTTAATTTTTTTAAATTACATATTATTATCCTTCGAAGTTCCTTTTCTTTTTAGTTAATTATGTTAATTGAATTTAGAAATAAACTATGTACTTGTTTTTTTTAATTTTTTATTTAATCGTATATACTCCTACCAAAATTTAGCATGTTGACAATATAATACTACTCAAAGTTTTTTGTTTTCAATTTTCATGGGGATGCAGGGTATATAATAAAACTTTTTACAAATGCACATAACTATGTTAGCAACATTGTACCAAAAATAGTCGTTATTGTAGTGAAAAAACTCTAAATTTAATTTAAAATTAAAAATAATGCAGGCTAGTGCAATATCGTTTGGTAAAATATAATAAATTATTTTCTTTCAATTTGAAAAACAATTGTAAATTTAAATAAAGAATTTAAAAAAATTCTTATTAAGGAACGTACCCTTGGCATAAATTATGTATAAATTATATGTAAAATTGCAAACTCTGTACATGGTGCAATCTGTAAAAAGTTAGGTAAGAATTACATTTTAAATTTATTGGCAACACCTCGTACTCTCGTTGCAATAAGAAATTCTTAAAAACCTTTCTTTAATTTTTGAAAAATACAGGGTAAGATAACAATATCCATAAACTTATTTTAATTAATATAAATAACAATTGTAGGTATACCATTCGAATATAAAAATTATTCTGCATGATAGAGTAAAGGCTCATGCAGTAAGTTTTTGCTAATGTACGGGGTGTTACTTAAAATAAATACATATTTTAAGCGCAAATAATGAAATATTGTATTATAAATATGTAGAAAAACGTACATTACAAAGATTAGATATTTGATATTTAGGTAGGCCTAGTTTTTGATGATGTTAAAAAAAATAAATAAAGCTTTGTGAAAATGTTCGCTTTTCATTATTTTTATTTCATTATTGGCACAAACTAAAAGTAATATGCATATTATCATCAGAAAATAAATTAATATTTAAAAGAAAAATTCATATTGGTGAACGAGTAAAAGAAATGGAGAAGTAAGCACGAAAATGTAAATTTAACGTAACCATGTAATATTTTTCTTACAACTCAGCAAGTAAATTTTTCTGCAAATAGAGGCATCTAAAATTTTCCAGGCCGGCGATAATAATTTATTATTACTGTAAATAAAGTAGTCAGTGGCGGTGATTGGTACAGGGAAGACGAAGAAGAGCAACCGTCCAAAATCAGAATACAATATGGTTATAAAATTTAATAATTTAGTTTAACCTATTAAAACCCAAGATATTATTTTAAGCAGAAACAATATTTTTCCGTATATTTATTATTTATATATTATTATATTATATTTATATATTATTATTTGGAGAACAAAAGTAACTGTAACTCATATTCGGAAGTTCATGGGTAGCCGCAAGGCCCATGTACTCTCAAAATAGTTTTTTACAAAAAATAGTTTATATGCACAAACTTTATTAAAAGAAAACTCATAATTTTTAAAGATAAACAAAAAAAAATTCTAATAATCTAATAAAATCTAATAAAAATTTTAATATTACAAAACTAAAAACATAATTAGGAATGATAAATGGCAAAACTATCTCTTTGGTTCTCTCTTAGGTTGTAAATTTTGCTGAAATATCTAGAAACCTTATATGGAAAACTATTAACCTTTAATGGTATATTTAATCTACTGTTTCCTAGATGGACACAAAAATATATTTTCTATAGTGTATCTACTCATATGAGTACAATGGGTTAATTAATTAATTTAAAAATTTTATAACACCTACATAATGTGACCACCTACAAAAAAAAATGTAGTACTAATAGTGGGTACATTACTGCAACGTTTTACAATTAAAAAATCCTAGTAGATAAAAATTATAAAAACGTTTTCAGTTTTTCACTATACGTTTGCAACTATTAGTCTAAAAATGTAGAAAAGAAAAGTTAGCAGTTTGATATTCAGTTTATGTTTATAAAATTGTAACATTTTTCTACTCTTATGAATTATGGACAGATAGCCTGGAAAGCAAATAATACATTTTATTCACAATCAGTTTGTAGTGGACACATTCCTGACTTGTTGGGAAGCAGTTTATTATTTACTTTCACTTGCCAACCAATCAGAAGCGGGAAAGAAAGAAAAAGTTCTAATCTACTTTATTTATAATATAAATTAACGGTTACGTGTAGTTCGTTTTGCACATCCGAACACTCCGACATATCAGACATATTTGCTAGTATTCTAAAAACACAAATTGTATAACCATAAAAAAAAAGTGAACACTTACCTGTTTACGTTGTAATGGCTACTATCTATGACCTACCTACTGTCTATAATGGGCTACCAACCGCAAAATACAAAAATTTTATAGTATAAACGCTTATTATCTTTTTTCTTGAGAAATGAGAAATGTTATTGATTCTTTTTGAAACATAATTAGAAAAAATATTGTTCAATACTCATGGAAAACTACCTTTTCCATTCTCGGCTTCGGTATACGATCTCGGCCTTCGGCTTCGATCGTCAACCTCCGCCTTGAATAGAAAAATGTTAGTTTTCCTAACTTGTATCGAAAATATCTATTGTTTTACTTCCTAACTTTAGGTCGAGAAGTGGTCACTTCCCAACCTGCAATGTTGCAATGTCGGTTGGCAAGAAATAGAACTAAATATGTTCCTTAATCAAATGAAATTTTATGATATTTAGTTATATACAAACTGATCGTGAATAAAATAAGTAGTAAATATACACACCTCACGCTTACAGTTGACTTTGCCGCTTCGTGCCTCAGTTAACTAACTTCGGCTGTAATGAAGCATTTTCCTCCTCGGCACGTAATATGCTATTTTTGATTAAGGAAGAAAGTGTGATAATTTATTCGATGCATTAAAGTTACATCGCAACAAATTTGTTTGACAAGACGCCAGCTGAATACCATATGCAAGGTAAAAGAAAGAGCATTTTAATTTACAATCTTTTAAACACTGAAGAGTCACGTGTTAAATAATGGATACCCAGCTAAAGAGTAATTTTAGCAAGCAAATTTAAAATTTGTATAGCTCGGGTAATCTCAATATACATCGACAAAGTAATACGCAAATGGAAAAAGAAATGCGACGAAGGAATTCCTCTAAATAAGAATACAATATTTAACTCTATTTTATATGCTGACGATGTAGCAATAGTCGCCGAAACAGAAGACAAGCTGCAAAGGGATGTACATATACTGTCAAAAATCTGCCAAAAATATGAAATGAATATATCAACCGATAAAACAAAGACAATGGCTTTTATAGGCACATCACCAACAAGAACCAAAATAGGCATTAATGATAAAATATTAGAACAGGTTAAAAACTTTAAATATCTAGGATACGATTTGACATGTGACTATAGTAACGATATAGAACAAAAATTAAATTAGATTTAACAGTATATTATGTGGAACGATAAGTCGACATCTACGAAATAAAACAAGGAGAGACATCCAAATGAAATTTTATAAAACAATTGCAGTGCCAACAGTTACATACGGGAGTATGTTAATACCGACGGCTGTAAACTGCTTTTCAGTATACCTAATATAATTTTTGGCATTTATAGAACCTTGTAAAATATTTAGATATACTGAAAAGCAGTTTACAGCCGTCGGTATTAAATTTATATGCAGAAAATCAAGAGTGATATATTTTGCGAATTAACACAGTTTTGTATAGTGCAAAAATCGTACGAAATATTTTTGTAAATAATTTTTTATTTCAAAATTTATTACTCACACAATAATTTTAGTACATTTAAGTAACAAATTATGCAAAAATATCCAATTGATATTTTTTTATTTGTTACAGGTAATTAATTATTTAATTAATAATGCAATTTATGTAATCGATTAGCCAGGTAATAGCCAAAATTTGAATAGAATTAAGAATTGGTGGACACTAATAAAACGGTACGTGCTTCAAAACTCTTCAAAGAGTAAACTTAACGCAATACATGTATTGAAATTTGTATGGGACAATAATTTAAGAGTCGACTACCTGCAACAGTTAGCGTAACGATTGTCTCGCCCTTTAAAAGATATCCTAAAAGGAGGATGATGTTCTACAAAATTTTAATGAAACAAATATTCATTAATAAACTATATACAATATAATTTTTACTTAAAATAATTTTTTTAATTGAAATTTCTGTCATTATTGATTTGCAGAAATATATCTGAAAAACGTACTACTTATTAAAGGGTTGAATTTAGGGGATAAATATATATTATAATTATCGAATTTGTAATTTTTATGTATATTATAGTTAGTTAATTAAAAAATATAAGTATTAGTTATATGTTAATACAACATCTTTAAAAAAAATACTAATAACTTAAATTTTTATGACCGGGCTTTTCATATTGCCGCCACTGTATAAGAAATGAACTGGACATACATAAACTAAACAAGAGGATAAAGAATTATAGAAGTAGCTGGAAAGAACATGTTGACCGAATGAATAAGGATAGATTAATTACCAAGAAAAGCTATGAATTACAAATGCATAGGAAAAAGAAATATAGGCCGTCCGAGAAAGAGATGGATTCCGTAACAGGCAAAGTTGCCTAATACTTGAAGCGAAGAAGAAGAAAAAGTATCTAAAAAATAACGATTTCATAAAATTACAATATGTTCTTAGCCCAGTACGTTTAGCATTTGACCTACACATGGCCATATTATGCACTAGTCTGACTAGGCTAAAGCCTAAGGCGTCTTTTGCAGAAAAGGCATTAGGCTCTAAAATTACAAGTGGCAAAACAATAAATTATTATTGAATCAAGGAATATGCACAAATATATTGCATTTAGGCCGAATGATATCATAATCGTAATTGCACACTTGTTTTGTGTAGTCACTGTAGCACACTAGCACAACTTACTTCTAAGCACATTTTTTATGTTTTAAATTATTAATAGGCAAATTAAATAGGCGCCAAATCTGTATTAGCCTAGAGCAGCGGTTCTCAATTAGTTTTGGTCGCGGAACCCTTAGGCGATGTAAAAAATTTGGCGGAACCCCAAGCCCATTTGTTTACTGCATACAAGGTTGTGTACGTACACTACCCCCCCCCTCCCCCCAGTGACCAAGTAAATACAAGTATAACAATTATTTATTATAGAATTACAAATTATTACAATTATTATTAGTGAGAAGTATGACATTTTGTTTTCTTCTAATAAATTCTTTTAATATTTGGTTTGATTTCTGGGTTACTGCCAGAAATTCTCGCCCACGATTTCAACTTTTTTCTATTGACCATTGGAAAGACGACAATTTTCTGAGTATATTAACACAAAAATTTTTTAGGATTATGCAATAGTTGTCGAAATAACGGCATTTTAAAATTACGAAAAGCAGGGAAATGTAACATGATATACCCCGATGCGTAACGGTAACTAGCACGTTCGAGTCCCTGCTTTTTATTTTGTTGACGGTACGTGTGCTTTGATATACTCTTAATATTGTTGTATTATTGGCGAGTTCTGTCATTTTTCAGGGATATTTTTAAATTTTTTTGCCTTACTCAACAACGGCTAATCATGCAACCGTGTTAAAAGGTGTATGTAAAATACATGTAAAATTTACATTTTTAATTCGATTTTTTTCGAAAACTTTTGCATTATTCTACAAAATTTTTGTTCTAGTATGCTTAGAAAAGTGCCTTTTTACCTATTTTCAATAGGAAAAAGTTAAAATTGTGGGTGAGGATTTCTGACATTTCCCGATTTCTGAAAGCTGGATTCTCATGTCAGGAACTGCGTCAAGTCGATTTCGATACTTTGTTTTTATTCCTGAATATAATGAGAATCCAGTCTCACACTTGTATGTACTCGCAAATGTAATCAAAATACGGTTTGCACATTTGGACAACTCCGGATATTCCTCGCGCAATTCATTTCAAGATACGCCAAGCGGAACCTCTTTAAATTTACTTTCCAATTGGAAATCGCATCTAATTTCAATTGAATTTTCGAAATCTACAGCTGAAAATTCGACTAGACGTTAGCATTTCATGAATGAATTGCCATTGAATGGAATAGAAAAAATATATTATTTTAAGCGGCAAAATTTATTTTTACGCCATTTTAAAATTCTTTTTGGCGAAACCCTTGGATTTTTTTGCGGAACCCCATTTGGGAACCGCTGGCCTAGAGCGTCAAATAGACGTGATCTGGCCCTGAACCTAGAACAAAATTTCGTATCTCTGAAAATTGGCTTAAATGATTTTCAATCTTTGTTATTGAACAACATATTAAAACTCCCAAGACTTCCACCGTCGGTGTCATTGATTTTTTATAACAACAAAGGCATAAGTCACAAGCATATTAACAAAGTTTTAAAAAAATTCAGCAAAAAATATTGTTAATTAAAAATTAGCTTAAATACGTAAAGGTTGTTAATTATTACAATTTGTCTATTTTCATCAAAAATTGATAGAGATATAATTTTTTAAGAGTTACATAATTTTTGTCTTTTTGTAAATTTCAATTTTTAAATGCATTTCTTACGATTTGATTAAAAAGGAAGGGGCGTACAGAAAAATTGCACGTAATAACAGTAACGTAAAAGATAAATTAATTCTCTGTAACTCTGGTAACTCTATGGTTTCTTTACTCCTCCATGGTAAAAATTGGATATATTATGGCTATCTGTTGTTAAAAAATTAGGTTTGTAAAAATGCAAATTTTTAATTTCTTAATTCTAAAAAAAAATCTTAATTGCAGCTTTTGAAATAATCACTTGAATCTTAGTTAAATTATGAAAACACTATCGAATTTGGAAAGTAACATAAAAACTCTTTATGGCCGTTAGAAAAAAAGTTAATATATCTTTTTCAAGTAGATTATTACAGCTACTACCACCTTAAAAGTACTTAAGCTAATTTTCAATTTACAATATGTTTGACTGATGACTGGGAAGGTATTGAGAGATGTTCAGTAATATTTAATAAATTTATTTTGTCAATTTCCAGACTTACAATATTTTTTTCTAGGTTTATGCAAATTTCACCTAAAATGTCGTAAGTTATCTTGACGTCTTGGTGCATTTTATATGATCCTTGAGCTAATAGATGGCAGGTCATACATTGAATAAAAACCTATTACAATAAAAATAGTAGCAAATTATCTTATTGAAGTTAATAATTTAAACATTATCGAAATGGTAGTAAGTTACAAAATTATAGACGGCATTTATTATGAAGTAATTTACCAAGCTTTTTTTTAACCTCTGTGTTATTATAAATGTTTTTGCAAACTTTTTTGAAAACATTTTTCAGTAAATACTGAAGCATCATAGACCTAAATGATGACTATTTTCACTATTGCTCATCGTTTGATGTTTTTAAATTTTTTTTACGGTAGATCTGATTTTTCACTGCAGTGTGAAATAGAAGAGGACGAGACAATGATGCAAATTGATTTAGAAATTGAAGATACATAATAATTATGGTTGATCTGAGTTTATATAGTTTTTCCAGATTTTCTTCATTTTTCTTAGTGTATTCTTTCGTGTTTAAATTCTCTTCTGTGCTTTGTGCTTTAAAATTACCCATGATTATGAAGTAATCCCTAATCTATGATTCACCTGTACCTGTAGTATGTCATTATTCCATTTATTGTATCGAATTCCATCATTATATTATTTTATGGTATGTTCTACTACAAATGCTACTAGCTTTCTGCTTAGATATCTCTCTCCTGAATACAACAGTCTTATTGACTTATCGCTCTACTCTCATTTTATTTTACCTCCCATAAACGAGTTGTTCAACCAATTTTATATTTTCTAATTTAACAAATATTTTATCTATTCTTTCAGATCTCTACATAGTACCCTTTTCTTCTTTTTTTTTCTCTACTATACTACTTTTCTAATTTTATTATGGACTTTCATCTTATTCCTTCTATTAAATTAATATTGTTTTTTATTATTTTACGAATTTCTTTTTCCGGTTTTATGTTCCGCTTTATGCCTATTGTCTTATGCTCTTCGTTTCTTCACATTTTGGAGGACCTCGTTATACTGACAGTTAAAACAACTTTATTCCATGGTTTCAACTCTTCTTGTAATTTTTTGATTTGCCAGGATTTTGATAACTCAGATTTTCTTTAACTTGCATAACAGGTTTCATGATGGAATTTTCCCTGTTATATTAGTTTACAACAGGGTTACCTAAATTGTAAGTTGCGACAAAAAAGTATTACATATTACATTACTTACATTCTAAAATGTATATAGGTAGTAATGTTTGAAAGTTGGGAATCTCTGACCCCGACTGTAAAGTGTTAAATTAAAAAGTGACACTTAAATTCATTATATTATGTTTGCAAAGTCGTACTTTTAATGTCACAAGAAGAAAATAGCAATTTGTGCAACTAGTGCGAAAAAGAAATTATTCTCCAGCGTATTATGCAACTATTTTTTTACCACAGTATTTGGAAAAAAATTTAACAGCTTGGTTAACCGCTTGAGAAATTTTAATGTGGGCTAAGCTTCTCTTGACCAACTGACGAGCCGACGCTGGCTATTCACACTTCTTTTTTCTCTAAAAATCTAAGGATTTCTGTTAAAGATTGGAATTAAAAATTGTTTTTCTTATCTTAAAAATATACTATCAGACTACTTCGGGCTCTATAAAAAATAGTTTTTTACAAAAAAGAGAGAATTTTGATTTTAAATTAGAGTTTTTAAAAATAATTAAAAAGAAAACAAGTTAAAGAAACTCAAACGCAAAAGATACCACCAAATTTCAATTTTTATAGTGAATGACAATTTATTGGGAAGGTTATAACAGTTCAGCGGACAGGGTTAAATTTTGTTATTTTAAAATTCAACTTGATTAATTGTCGTGGGTGGTTTCACTACCCTACGCTTATTAAAAAAGGTTGTATTCTACACAAGTATAGCTTTCTTCTTACTTAATTTTTTTTTGTTAACTCCCACTTAATTATTAACACCTGATTATCTCAACTTAAAGTGTTTAAAATAATCACTTGATTATTTTGGAATCATAACTTTTACAACTAAAATACGCAAGATTTTATGTATGTATCAAATTTTAATTGTTTATTTAATTTTACATTAATCGCAGTAATTACACATTAATTTAAATAATACTATGTTAATTTCTTTATTTTTCAAATTATAATACATTTGATTGATAACTTTCACTTGATCCCCCTTCAAAACCAATTATTAAAAAAAAACAAATTAAAACAGATTAATTAAATCTTATTTTATTGTTGAACTGGATGTAAACTATCAATAGGAATCCTAAACGTTTCTTGTATTCGCCGCACATATTCAATTAAATAATAAATTTGCCATTCAAATCATAATCGGAACTATTCAAAAACCTGCTCAGTAAGAATTTATAATTTTATCAATCGATTTCACTAATAAGTATGTATTTTCCAATATCGGTGGGTGAAAACACTCGTGGAATTATTTCAGAAGACATCGGAATTATTATATTACAAGAGTTACTTATAAATAACAATTAAGTGGTCACTGCAGTTGTATTTTAAAACATTTATCAAAAAATATCACGTTCTTATTCTTTGTAAAGCAGCAAATTTTAAAACAATGTGATTGGTTGTCATTTCCTGAGATTCGACTGACATATGAAAGGTCTTTGAAAAAATCAAGATAGATGTGTCTGGACCAGCAAATCGAAGTTTACAGCCTTATTGGAATTTATAATACGATATTTTCTTTAATTGAAGACAAACTTACAAATTTATTGTACTTATTTATTAAATTCGTTTCGTTTAACCATCAGCAAACTTTTCTAAAAGATCAAAAATCAAAAAACTTGCTTCGGGAAAACACTTAGAACAATAAATTAAGCTCTAGGCTTCTTAAATAGCGCAATGATGTTGAAATGGTAAACTTTAAATTTACATGTTAATGGAAGAATGTTCTTGAAATATTAATTGAAAATCAAAAAACCTGTGTTACTTGTAAGTATATCCAAAATTGATTAAGTGTGTTTTATTAATCAATTCTTCAATTATTATTGCGTTATTGCGATATGCAACTTGTCTTCTACAAACCACTAGTTAATTATAAATTCAACTGTGCAATGTATCAATTTTTTCTTATAGAGACAATGTAGGATCTGATTTTAATTGATTCAGATGTTGGCATTTTGAAAGAGCACTACAAATGCATTGGCCACGGTTACCTAAAAAGTTCTTTTAAATTATGAGGCGTGATATTATACATTTATTGTGAGGATATTTTAAAAGCAAATATATTAAAATTTAGCAACATTGTAACTTTCTTTTGTATAAGTTATTGATATCATGATATCTATACGTTTAATTATATTTGAAAGTTTTTCATACGGTATAAGTTAAAGTGGATATTTAAAGCAACAATCTTCAAGCAAAAATGCCTCTAAAATTTGTTTCAGGTATGTATAAAGTATTCTATTTGGTGAAAATGTATAAGCAATAGACAATTTTTGTTGTACAGAGTCAAAGTAAATTATTAATATTTAATTAATTAGAAATATTATTGAAATTAATTTTAGTGTTTTCCGATAATTAATATTTTCTGTTAACTACCCGTTCTGTTAACTTAGCTGGCATTCTAAGTAGACAATTAATTTGATTTTTTTTTCGGAGGATGATCACTGAAGTTATTATTTAATTGATAACAAAGATATTGTCGTGTTTTGAAACGGTAAAAACATTATTTTATTTATTTTGTAAATTATTTTGAAGTTGGTTTTGTTTTTAATGTTAATTATTTATTTGTAAACATACTGTACATAGAATTTTATTTGTAAATGATGTGGTGTTGATAACCGTGTTGGTAAAGTGCCGATGCGGCTGGTCGCAAAAACTTTGAACCCCTGCACAAATTTGATTGTAGTTTTGATTTTGATGAATTTAATGATTAAAAATGAGTTTGATTGGGATAAGAGTTGTTTAAATAATTAAGTGAAGTGTTATAAAAAAATAAAAATTTAAGAAAATTTAAACTAAATCTTACTGAAAATTAACTAAATCTTTAGTAAGATTTAGTTGAAATTGTTTCACACCAGAATTTGTTTGAAAGAGGCTAGCTGTGAAACGCACGTGCAGTACGATACAACAGGCAAGCTAAATTTGAAAACAAATTGCACATTTTGAAATTTTGGAACAAGGTTTAATACGACACAAAAGTAAATTAATAAATTTAAAATTAAAATTCAAAGAGTCTCATGCTAAAATGATGGATGATACCTCAGAGATAATTTTCTGGAATTTTATAAAATTTTGCAAGTTTTATACACTTATTATAATATCAAAAATGTTGATATTGCTGCAATACCGCATAAAATCTAAATTAAATCAAACAAATAAAAAAATTCTGGAACTTGAAGTTCTATTTAATTTCACCTGCCTCCAATTATTATATTCAATAGCTTTTGTTTGAACTTTTATTTTTACATAATTATTATTAATTAAACAAATGTTCATCTTAAGTTACAACTTTATTTTATTATCTTTTTCTTCTAGGACTACGTCCTGTGTACCTTTCAACTATAGTGCTTTCTTATTTAGTTTCTGGAATTCTTATGTCCAGCTTCCATGCCAACGTTTGGCGATCTTTTTGTGATCTCTGAGTAATTGGTTTTTCCAACATTGCTACTCGCAGTGGTCAATTTTACGATATTCTCATAACATAATCTTGCATATAATTATTTTTCAATTTATGTCTTATAGTACAGTTTGTAGCCGATTATTGCGCGCGGGTTCTGTATTTCCAGTGTAAAATAGCATTTTTTGTCCTAGGGCAAAAAAGTAGTCACAGCAGGCAAAAAGAAGGCTACCGGGCAAAAATTAAAAAGTTGTTATATTTTTATTTTTTTTTTATATCACCTGAATGAATTCCTAGGGGTATCACCTAAGGGTATTTAATTAAAATATTGAAACTTATGTTTTAAGTTTCGTACTTTACTTCTTGCAATTGCAAAGAATAGTATATGCACCTCGGGGGTGACTTTTGACTCGAGGGTAATTGCTGCCATCGGCTAAAGCCTCGTGCAAACAAACCTTTACTCTCACTTCAAAAATTTGCCACTTTATTTCCTTGTTGCATAATTTACTATTGTCAGAAGAGACAAAAAATAGATCATTTTAGATAAGGTGTATTGCATCTGTCTTATTTAATCCATTTTTATTGTTTAAAATTATACGTTCTATACAAAAAAAACAAGTGCCTCTGTTACTAGAAAATCAAATAAGATATAATGGTCGATTTATACTCAACATTTAACATTTATCATTTAACACTTAACATTTAACATTTATCATTTAAGAAGATAAACAATAGGAATTGTGTATAAGCATTTATACTCCTCATTTAACATTTAACATTTATCACTTATCATTTAAGAGATAACCAACTTTCATCTATCATTTAACATTTAAGAAATTTGGTCACACTGCGCAAGTCTAACTGCGCGCGAAAATTTATCGTGTATTTTGCGTGTATTTTTTAGTATTAATAGTAGTAATTCGTTACCACAGCAATATCTTGTACTTTTCTCATTACATAAAACAAACCGATATTCACACAAATAAAAATATCACCAAGATTTACTGATGTCAAATATCGAAAAACTGTCAGCACGTGCTAAATGTTAAATGTTAAATGGGCTCAGTATGTATCGGGACCCTTAAATGTTAAATGTAAATGATAAATGTTAAGTGTTAAATGTTAAATGATAAATGTTAAATGTTGAGTATAAATCGACCATAAAACGCAAAATTTGAAAATTATCAGATACGTTCTATTGCGTCTTAGTCGACGTTTTGTTCTTATTATATTGGGTCTCATGCCTCTCTTATAGAATTCCACTTTGCTTTTAGTATTCATATATTTTTTTCGCCATATTTAATTTTTTACTGATGATTAAATTTTATATCTTTTTATTTTAGGGTTGCTTTAGGGTATCCTATCAAAAACTTGGGAAAGATTGACGAAGCACATAAACGTTGATATGTTAAAATCTATACTCTATACAGCGATTCCCAAATAGGGTTCCGCGGAACCCTTGGGGTTTCACAAAAAAATCCAAGGGTTCCGCCAAAAAGAATTTAAAAATGGCGTAAAAATAAATTTTGCCGCTTAAAATATATTTTTAACTTTTTTCTATTCTATCCGATGGCAATCCATTCATGGAATGCTAACGTCCAGTCGAATTTTCTGCTGTAGATTTCGAAAATCCAATTAAAATTAGGTGCGATTTTTAATTGGAAAATAAATTTAAAGAGGTTCCGCTTGGCGTGTTTTGGAATGAACTGCGCGAGGAATATCCGGAGTTGTCCAAAAGTGCAAACCGTATTTTGCTATCATTTGCGAGTGTTTGCGAGTACATACAAGTGTGAGACTGGATTCTCATTATATTTAGGAACAAAAACCAAATATTAAAAGAATTTATTAAGAGAAAACAAAATGTCATACTTCTCACTAATAATAATTTTAATAATTAATAATTCTATAATAAATAATTTTTATATTTGTATTTACTTGGTCACGGGGGGGAGGGGGTTAGTGTGCGTACACAACCTTGTATGCAGTAAACAAATCGGCTTGGGGTTCCGTCAAATTTTTTACATCGCCTAAGAGTTCCGCGGTCAAAACTAATTGGGAACCGCTGCTCTATAAAACGCTTCACTATTTTTTGGAAAACAAATATTGCATCTGTGTTGGATTGATTCTGTCTAAAGCTCTGTTGTTCTTGGGCTTAGGTCCAAATAGCTTGGGCTATTTGTTCTTAAAAGCCATACCGGTTTTGATAATCTCGTTAGATAGAATTTTTTTAAAGTTTTAGTGTACCTCAAAATTCAATAGGTATATTTCCTGTTTGTCTGCTTTCCTTTTTTGAATATAGGATTGTATACTTTTCTTCATCCATTCTATTAATATTTTCTCAGTTTTCAATATTATTTCAAAACAGCGTGTTCGACGTGTTCTTGCAGAGTTTTTCAAAATGCAGCTTCCGTTATTCTGCAGTGTATGGCTGATATCATCGTGTTCCATGTCTGCTCCTCTTCTCTCTTGTCCTTTCTTTAATCTCTATCGTAAACTAATACTTTTCTTTTTTTTTTAATCTAAAATCTTCTCTTTCTTAATTCCAAATGTGAATTTTTCTTACTCAGCACAGTAACAATTTAATTTGCCACGTCAAATAAAAAATTCAAAATTTGAATAAACAACCAATTATCCGAAAAACTCACTTCTTCTTCTTTGTGTGCCGTCTCCTATTGGAGTTTGGAGATCATATCAGCAATTCTTACCTTAGATACTGCTGCCATAAAGAGTTATTTAGCCAAGATGTTCTTCTTCCTTGTATGATTAACTTTTTACTTTTATTAATACTTCTCTCCGCGCATAATAATATATCATAGATAGTTCAATTTTCTTCTCTTTATTATGTTAATCGGTTCTCGTTCCTTGCTCACCCGATGCAAGATCTCTTCGTTTGTCCTTTTTTCCGTTCACGATTATTTTATTTCAGATACGAAAACTCACATTTTACAATAAATACTCGTCCCAAAAGAATTGCATTGAACTAGTACTTTCGATGTTACTCGGTTGAATCAAATTTTTCGAAAAAATATTAATACTAAAATTAATTATTTGAGATCTTATATAATGTATGGTAAACCGTTCTTTCTTTTTAGTTTTTTAGTTTTTCAATTAGGATAATTGGTAGGTTTGTTTTGTATTATATTTTGTGCTGGATTTAAATCTTGTTTTCCTCACGTATTGTTTTTATTATTATTAAATTTTATATTTATTATATTCTAGACATATTTTCGTAAACTTCTTTAAATTTATTTCTAACCAACTTCTTCACTTCTTAGTGAGCTAATATTTAGAATACAGTTTTAATTAGTACGACCTGTTAATATAGTAAAATAATATTATTTGTATAATGATATTCACATTTAAATATGTGAAAACAAACATAAACAAAAAATACTTCGCAGCTCTGAACAGTAAACGCAGAAAAAATGGTAAGTACTACGACCACAATTTATAGAGACTTACATTTTCTACAAAAAATTGATTGATTGATTTTAATTTTAAGTTGTTTTTGCGCGACTTTGAATGCATCTCACGCTGAAACTGGTGAAAATAAATATTGCTATCAATTACTTAGTGAAAAATTTAATTTTTTACAAAATTAACTCTATACAATTTTGTTGTTTTCTTTTGCGTTCTCGTAGCAATTATCATTTTAAATTACTCCATATATATATGGTGACGAAATATCTGAATTTTGGATACAAAGCAACTCTGCTTTACATAGAAAACAAAATAAAAAACAACAATCGGTCATTGTGCCAATATTGCAATGCTGACGCCTAGGGATGAACTGAAACCAAACATTATGTACATCTCTTTTTAAAAATTTTATGATATTTCCACTTTTTTGTATACCAATTTTAAATCGCGATGCCCTTTTGGCTGATACTGCGTTGGAAACACTGAGTAACAAGAAAAAATAAATCTAGACAATTTTGTAAAAATCAACTTTTTACCAGAGAAATTTGGTAAGACCAAACAATTGAAAATAAAAAAAATATTTACAAAAAAATGCTTTTAAACATTCTTTTGGATACATCATCGTGACTTAAAGCGTGAACGCTATTAATTGAATGCAAAATTAGTGCTCTTAAAAGCACCATTTTGAAATCACCGAATTGACTAAACACGTGGGACATGTATTTTGATTAAAGTTAAAGTCTATGCTTTTAGTCAATTTAATGCTTTTAAGAAATTAAAAGCATCAATTTTGCATTTAATTAATAGCTCAAAGTTTTAAATCATTTTGATGTTTTCATGTTTTCAGTACATATTCTTTTTGTCAAATAGCGTTTGTTCTTCTATCTTATTTTGTTTTTAAAAGTTTTTTCGTATGATTTGTACGTTACATGATAATTTATTTCGTTTCTGCATCTTTCAGCTTCCTCATCTTAGTTCACACTTTTTCTCATATGTAATGTATGTTCCCTTTTCTTGTTCATTCTTTGACCGTTTTTTACCACTTGAGCTCCTAGGTGTTTTAAATTTTGAATTTTGACTGGTTTGAAAACAAACATTTAATAATTTTTTTGAGCTATATTTTAACCAATAAGAACTCGACAAAAATTTAAAAGTTTGAAAAATATTTTTGAATTGTATATAATAATAATAATGTAAGTATTTTATAGTATTCATTGTATTTCATATTTTAAATATACATTTTCGTGCATTTTTCTCTCTCTTGATTATATGTACATTAATTTATGTGAATAATGTGGTGTTCTTGTGAAATGGAACCAGACAGGACTTGGGGAAAATGTAAAAAGGTAGATTGGTGAAAATTAACTTTCTAAATTTGAACAAAATATATCAAGAGGTTGACATCATTTTAGAGTTGTTATACGGTGAACTTAGTCAATCGCTCGACATTGCCAGCCATCACACAAGTTACATCTTCAAAATATCTTCTTGCAATAGGTAAACTATAAACCATTAAAAATTATTTTCTTCAAGTGGATGGAGTAACAATACGATCATCAAATGATTTTGAAATAATTCCATCGAGTTTACAGCATAAAACAACCCAAAATAAGGATAAATCCAAGTTTTTGAAAGATGTAAAGCTAATTCTTTGTACAAATTATCATGTAGATATACAGTGGAGTGTCGGAAATAGAACCTACAAAAGTAAATTAAGATAATCAGCCGACGAAATTTCCATGACCGCTACTGTATGCCAGAATTATAGGCGTAAGCTACTTATAGCTCTAAAATTTGTATTTGCTCTATTTTTATGTCACTATTTTTTTTATCTGGATTTCAGTACATTGAAAATTAATTACAGGTTTTAGATGATTTTTGGAGTTTTACTTTTTAGAATTTAGAAGAGTAATAAACCGGTTCATCTCTAAATCATGATTATGATGCCTCGTTCTATGTATCGCTGTCGTCCTCTATCCAACTTCAAAGTTTCGAGTTCTCCTTCTTATTCTATGGTCAAATTTGAACAATGTTTTACGTTACTAGCAGCGAAATTTATGGAAGACTGAATGATTGTTAACGTTAAGAACTTTAATTGCGGTTTTGAGGTAAATTAAAAAAAAAAAGTTAAATAATTACATCTTGTGTGATTACCTTTATAAATAAATTAATATTAATATATAACTCTTGAAGTGATTGAAAATTAATTATTAGCAAATAAAAAAGTACTTTTTTTAAATTAAATAATATGATTGATTTAAAAAAAAATAATAAATTAAAAAGTAAATAAATAATCTAAATGTGTTGAAATATCTAATAATTGCTTATGAAAGCTACATAGCTGAAAACAGGCATACAAAATCTTGTTTTTCGTAAACCTTTGTAAACTTTTTTTCTTATTGCTTTAATTTACGTTAATTTTAGTGATTATCGTCTTTCGTAACCCGCAATTTACTATTTTGAGTTGGTTTATCGATGCAAAATTAAACTGTCACTAATCGAATATCTGCTTAACATTTAAATAAAACGATATGAAGACATGCGAGTGGTTTAATTTAATATTGAGTATTTCTTACTTTTGCAAAAAATTAATATCCTTAAATTCCTAACAAAAATTCCAACTTTTGATCACTTCCGAGCATTATGAGCATAATGAATGCTTGTGCATTAAATTAGTGACATTTCGCCATTATATACATAAAGTTTCAATCAAGAATATCTAAAATAAACTGTAAAATCTTACGGTTTCTACAAATGTGATGGTATTTTGCAGCTAAGAATGATTTATATTTACAGCATAAAAAAACTAGTTCTGTATAATGAGATTTATGTTACATCTAATGCAATATTGAAAATCTAAAAAAATTAAGATAATGCACATAAGGAAAATTTACAAACCGCAAGCCTATAAGCAATACATAAGAAATCGCGGTAAAGCGATCTTGAAAAAATAAAGCAATAAAAGATCATCTAAAACCTTTAATTTATAATATATCACAAAAGAAAAATTTCGAGTAACCCTTAATTTTGTTGTCGAATTTTACATAAATTTTTTTCGGTAATATTAACCTGTTATTTTTAAAATCTTTAACTAATTTCACATGTCAAGTTTATAATTTAAATAGTTAGTGGTGGGGTGCAAAAGCTAAAGTTGGTGGGGTTTTCAAAAGAACTCGCGCGTTTACGACAGATTTTAAACGCGACCGCCAAGAAAACATTAAAGTTGTCGGGATTTGTTAATAAACCACGCTGTGAGAGACGTTCAACACTTTTTTAAACATAAATTTTAATGTCAAAATATTAAATTAAATCTTTTGAAATTTTTGTCGTTAATTTTTATTTCGTTAATATCGCACGACAATTATTTCCTTTTTGTGAAAGTATCGTACGTGATTTAAAGTGTACCTTTGTAAATTTTTTTTTTAAATTGTTTTGTCTAAAGCTTCAAAGAATTTTTTAACCTTTAGCAGTTCAGTCTCCAGTTGTTTCATTCAATTTTTCCCTATAACCACGTGTAAACAGTAAGTTAACAAGGATAGGTGCAAATGATCCAGATCCTGTAAATGAGACTTAATGGTTCCGCTAATTCCCTTACTAATTCTGTCCATGTAAGGGTAATAGGATTTAGCTTAGGTTTCAGAGATTACAAGAGCAATGATCTACTGTATTAAATTTCACGCATCGTTTATGTAAATTCATATAAGAAAGTATTTCACCTAGTCTTTCAAAAATGGTGAGTAGTATATTGATTTTTTTAAATAAATAACACAATAGGGTGTTCCACATGCAATTGCTGGCATTTGCCAAAAAAACGTGGTTTTCAAAACCAAATAAAGTCACTTACCTCAAAAGATTTTGTTCACCCCTGCTTAGATAATAATATTATACACACATTACATTTATTTCTATGATTGTAAAATTTTGTTTAATCGGAAGTTTCAATTTTAAAGAATTCTGTAACTTGAATGCAATGGTAATTTTTAAAAATAAATATAATTTTTCTCGGAAGCAGAATGCACAGCTTCGCAAAAAGCTCAATTTGAAAATTGGGAAAACATTTTCTTTGAAAATTTTTTTATACGTAATTTTTATTTTCAGATATACCAAAGTTTGTATAGTTTCTGCACCTTACTGATTTGTGCGTCCGTAATTGGGCTAAACTGCGAAAGAAAAGGACGAAAACTTAAAGAAAATGCTTTTTACGCAAACTACGAAATGCACCGCACAGAAAATCTCCCAAGTGATAAACAAATATCAACATTTTTGTTTAAAGGCGAAACTCAAACGTAAGTAATTTTGAAAACTTTTTTTTTGGGTAAATTTTAATCCGACATAATTAAGAACTAAAATGTTTATTTCTTATACTCGTCATCAGTCTAAGTGAATGAAAACGTGTTTTGGCACGTTTGTAAAGTACCACTTAATATTTGTTAGAGTAGGCTAGGTCTAGGTTAGCTGGCTTTGATGTTGGTACATTTCAAATATTATGTCTAATATAATTTATTGCTACAACAGCTTTTTGTTACATACGGTTGGTTATATTTAGCAATTATTCTGAAATTCATTTAAAGCGCTATTAAAATAATAAAAGATTTATACCAAATTGATAAATTATTTCAAAATTTTCTCAGAATTGAACAAGAATTTTTATTATCGAAGAAATTAAAATACAATCGATTGGTTTCGTAAGAAACACAAAAAAAAATAAATTAAAAAAAATATTGATTTACTATTTAGTTGTCTAATTCGAACAAAATAAATTTTTTCGACAATGTTTCCCAAAATAATTTTGCATAAGTTAATGTTGCAGATTAAATGTCATCAATAAAATGTTTTATTTAGTCTGAACTTACCGCAGAATTTGTTTATTAAGATTTTGAAACAAATCTACTTCGACATAATAATTATTTTTAATTACTTTATAAATTAAGTTAGTATAAATATCAAATTAAAATTAACATTTAAATGCGCGATATTTTAGGGTGACCGCTGCCGCTGGCCGGTTGAGTTGCAAAATTCCGAATTCGAAATTCAGGATACTAGAGGATCAGGATTTACTGTGGTTTGCGTAATTTGCACCTTAACTCGATTGTGTGATTGAACGAACAAATTCTCCGTAGTCATAAAAAATTAATAACAGTTAATATTTTTTAAATTGACTTAATTTGCTTTTTAATAAATTAAATTCAATTTATTTTTCAGCATTATGTCTATAATATTATACCGGTATACGAATATGAGAATCTTTTCGATTTTGATTTATTTACGAGTAAACCTTCCGGCACGCTAATTTATTTAGATATGTAATTATAACTAAATTATAATTATGCTAATATAATATACACATATATTTGCATTAAGCAAATGCATTCAGTCGGTACCTACTTATTGATTTTAACTAAACGTATATTTCATAATATAACTGGATCTGTAAGTTAACATGGAATCTGAACCTCGGCTTAAATATTCTGCCTTGGTCAGAATAGTGTGCAATGTTTTAAAATCTTATTATTACAAAAACTTTTAAAAACTTTTTTAAAAACAACCATAGCACAGTCTTTCCGGTTGTTTTAATGTTTTTTCCAAACAAAAATAACAAAATTTACAAGTGGGCTGTTATACAGATTTTGGTTATAAAAAAACACCAAATTTGAATCTTATAATTTTGGCATTTTACATAAACCAATCTTAAAATACAGATTTGTACTTAATGGGCATATTATAAGCGTTTAGATTATTAACACCTTTATTAAGGATAATAAAGATAATTTAACAGTTATGTGTATCAGCCCATATTAAAAGCGAAGATATTGAATCAAATATTCTAAAAATGTGTTATATTTATATTCAAAATTTTCTATAAGTTTGGGCTTATTTTGCTTCTGTGCCTGTCCCTGCTTACAGTGTATTTTATTTGTGAAAACTTAAAAATGTGTTCCTTTTTTGTGGCATAAACCACGTATGCATGGATTATTAAACGATTTTTAATTTAAGATGTCACAAAGGCTACAGAGCCATTTGAGTTTTTCATGTGAAAACAGGTGAAGCTAGGTAAGAAAGAAGGCTTTCTTTTTCTTTCCAGAAAATCTTCTATTAGAGTATTTTTATATTTTTTGTAGTTTATAATAAATTTAAGATGGATCGTTTTCAAATGTACCTTCTTGTATATTTAAATTAATTTTGAAAAATGCGCAGGATTGTGAAGTTGGAAAACTAGAGATGAGGAAATAAATGACCGCAATTTTGGTTGTCGTAAAATAATTTTAATTAAATTTTGAAAATTCTTTTTTGAAAATTGGTTTTATTAAAAGACAAAGTTATGGTAAAATTTATTAAATGCAAGATATTGATTGAAAATTAATATTTTTAAGATACAAAACTGGTAGATAAGTAAGCGACATGATAACTGGGTATCAGTTTTATGAGAATTTTTACATTGTATTTTATTGAAAAATTAATTTATAAACTTTTGAATATTTAAGAAATTTAATGGTTTTAAGATGCACCCTGGGTATTTATTAAATATTGCAGCAATATAATAAATACTACGAAGTACTACAAGTTTCAGCATTACATTCTGTCTTTTTCTAAAAACTGTTAAGTCTTTGTAATTTTGTCTATAATTAAAATTTTATTATTTTAATAAGATTGGATTTTGAATTTTGAATACTAATAGATCAAAATACGTAGAAGTCTAAAAATTATTCTTTTTTTGTACATAAAACTTTCAAATAGAGAATTGTGTCACAGTTATGTAAACAAAAATAAATTTTGGTTTCAAATTGGATCTCTCTAATTTTTATCAGATTTTAAATTTTAGCAAAAAAATTTTTATTGTAACAAGAGTTATTTAATATCCTGGAAAATTTGTGTATAGAGGATTAAGAAATCCAAGGATTGTTGTTCACTTGCTACCTTGTAAGATTCTAAAATCTGATGACCACTGTTTTGTAACTAGAACACAAAATTTTGATAACTTTCAGAAAATACCTAAAAATTACAGGAATAAAAAATTACTTTAAATATATTTAAATTAAAATCTTGATCTGAAATCTATCTAGTACTGTTAGCCTCATGTTACGATTTGGATATGTATTGTGGAAGAAGAATCCATCTGAAACAAAAATTCACTTTTTTACTTTTTTGGAAACCTTGATAACTAACTTAAAGAAACATCATTTTTTTAAAATTAAATTACAAGTAATTTTTGGGATTTGTTATAAATTACAAACATTAATTTGTTTAACTTGACTAACCTGGAAAAATTACAGTCTTTCTAAATGACAGCTACAATAACTTTCATGTAAATTCTATTCTAGAATTCTAATTCTAGCACGAAAATTATACATCGCACGGCGAAGCAAATCGAGCGTGACAACTTGTAAATACCTGTATTTTCAAATTTGTCCAACTTTGTTAAAAAAATATTATTTTGAAAATAAGACTGAATAAACTGGTTTGTGATAGATTTCTACTCGATAAATACACACTAAGATATCCTAATATCCTGTCAAGTGTTCCTATCTGCTATAGCGGAATCCGATTTATACCAGTAGCAGTGTTGAATACTCCTGGCGAAGCGAAAGTCAGAAGCAAAAATATTACTAGCATGAAAAGCGAGGAAATAGTAAAAAACTACAAACCGGATAAAAAATATTAGATGGAAGCAGCAATTTATTGAAAAACTGAAAAATAAGTATGAAAACCAAACTACAACAAAAAAACAAAAAAAGACCTATCCATCTGTAGTGTTGCATGTCAAAGAAAGAAGAAAATCTGCAAATGATCTTTGAACGAAGAATATTAAGAAAAATAATAGAACTAGTAAGAGTAGAACGAAAACAAACAGCAAATCCATGGAGAGATCGGTAAGGAAGCTATCGTAAAATTAAAAAGTTGAAAATATTGCAATGGTTTAGACGTCTAGGACTTAAAAAGAAAAGAATACAAAGCGACAATGAAATCTATAATAACATAGTGACCAAGTGATCGGAAATGCTTAAAGGTATGCAATGCCAAAAAAATTATCTGAAAAAAAATTATTGCTGCTGGGAAGCGAACCTGTACTTGCCAATCTACTAGCGGACACTGTACCAATTTAACTTTACAAAACTAGCTAAAGTATCGCATTTAAATCATTTTCTCAGAAATGGTTGCTCATGGAACTTTAAAAAAAAACAGGGGTTTGCTCAATTTTAGTTCTTTTTGAACCTACCAAAGCTTGTACCGATCCTAGAGTTATACTTGAGAGGTTCTCCTCGTTAGTCAGAATAGAGATTATTCTTATACGAGAACAATAGCGTTTATGGAATAGTGAAATTGTAGATTAGTATTACTTGAATTTAAACTTTCCTTAATAATAGCATCCACAATTTTCCTTCTACGGTATTTTAATCTTTTAATGAGAATTTTTCTTACAAAATTATTCCTGTTACCATTCTTCTTCAAACTGATAGTGTCAAATATGGACTTTTTTAACATCTCTCCGCAGAATAAGTTATACTTATAGTTGTATGTTATTGATACCCCTTGATGAAAAAAAAGTTAATTTTATTAATTTCACTCGGCGACTTCCAAATCAAATTAATATAAGATGACAACATTTTACACTTTAGCGCGTGTCATAGATTAATTGTTAGAAATATTACGTTACAGCAAGATGTTGAAGCAAGAAATAAATGAGATTTGGAAGTCATTCACATTGGTGTTACCTATACAAGTTTTTTTTGGGATTTTTTAAATTGTTATCTGATACAACAAACTTTAAGGCAAACATATAGTTAATTTTTAAATTTATTGGATGAAAAATTATACACTTGTATTTTTTATTACATAATATAAAAAACCTTTATGTTATTAATTTCAGAATAATAATTATTACCTGCTTATTAATTTTTCCCATGAATTAGTTTTTCGAGAACGAAGCATGCAGAGGTGTGTAACGGAACCTTTTTAATGTTTCATATTAATTGCATTTATTTAATTAAAATATTTTACGCTGTACTCAAGTTGATGTTTTAAAATAATTTTATTATAAATAGCTTATAGTTTTCTGTTTATAAGCTGATCAAAATGTCATTTTAGATATATTTTGTAAATTTAAGGCGGTTGAGTGGGGGTAGTTGACACAGTAGTTTCAATAATTTTCAATAGTATGAAAGTTTTATTATTCTTTAAATTATTATTAGTATTGAATAGAAATTTTTGACTTGCTTAGATTGTTTGTTATTTATAAATTATGGCATTAATGTTTCTCAGAATCAAATTAATATTTATTTAGTGTTAACATTTTTATTTATCAAAATAATAAGATGTGGTTCATGTGGTGCTCTAGACCAAGTGAATCAAATTTTTTTTTATATCAAAACGAATGATGGTTACTGTCAGAAATTTGGACCCACGATTTCAAAAATTTCAACTACACTATAGGAAAGAGGACAATTTTCTGAGTATATTATCACAAAAAATTTTTAGAATTATGCAATAGTTGTCGAAATAACGGCATTTTAAAATTACGAAAAGCAGGGAGATGTAATATGATACACCCCGATGTATGACGGTAAGTCGCACGTCAATTTCCCTGCTCTTCATTTTGTTGACGGTGCGTGTGCTTTGATATACTCTTAATGTTGTTGTCAGTCGCGGTCGACACCCGGACGAGTTCTATGGCTTCGAGTTCCACCCTTGGCGTGTTCTGTCATTCTTCAGGGATATTTTTAAATTGTTATGTGTAAGGTGAAAAATTTTATTTTTTTGCCTTACTCAACACGGCTAATCATGCAGCCGTGTTAAAAGGTGTATCTAAAATACATGTAAATTTTACATTTTTAGAATTGATTTTTTTTGAAAACTTTTGCATTAGCCTACAAAATTTTTGTTCTAGTATGCTTAGAAAAGTGTCCTCTTTCTTAGTGTGTAGATGAAATTTTGAAAATCGTGGGTATTTAATCTAATCTGGTATACCAGGGCCATACTTGAAAATTTTTTTCTTCTTCTCATTTTGGCTCAATTCTAACAAGTCGATTAATGAGTTATAAGGTAGAGTTGGACCAATTCTATAAATTGCAACTAGCAAATTTGGTATATGCAATCTAACGAGATTGTATAAAAAATTAAAATTAAATAAATAATGGGACTCTTCATTTCTTGAAAGTACTATTTGGTTGATATATCTAATGGTAATATGGAGACCACCTTGTGAGTGTACGCCATTGTGTAATAATTTATTAACTTGGTAATAAGTATTCTCACTAAATTACATTGATTTTATGGTCGTTTCTTGCATAAAAACAAAACCCTTGTAAACAAAGTTGTTAACGTAACTAGAAATATTATCGGCAAATTCAAAACCGTGGTGCACATAAAAGTCAAAATATAGTAACGTTGATTATCGTAACAATAGTTCGATATTAGTGCAGTGCATTGACAATTTTAGTACTCTACAGCGATTGATATATTGGTCTGTGTTAATAGCGTGACTACATAAAATCGTTTGTCGAGGCCACCTTAACATGGTTCTTATTACATAGTTTAATGTTACACCCTCTTCCTGCAACTTTTCATTTACAACTCTATTAACTTTACTGCTAAAATATTTATACTTATTTTTATAGTTGCCTTCCTTACATAGTAAAATATCAATTTACAGAACAAAAAATTAATAATTAATTTGATACTTCATACCTACATCATACATATCAAAATATAGCAAAAAAATTTGTCTATAAAAAAGAGTGATCTGCGACTTCATTATTATGTTATTTTAATTAACAATAAAATATAAAAACTTGATTAATTCCAATAGTTTTACAGTATTTACGGATCAATCATTTTATTTAGCAATAAATCTATGCTAACAAATTTTTATCTTCGTACTACAATTTAAAGTGAATTCGCCTTTAGGTACTGCCAGGACCTATAATATGGTTTGATTTTCTAGTGGTTTTTCATTATTTTAACTTGGTTTAGAAATAAAAAGAAATAATAGGAAAGAGCCAAGTTTCTCTTGTTAAATAAATATTCTGATTGAATAAATATCATCGTAATTCTTTTATTTACTACGTCTAAATTGTTTAGAATTTGTAAGGGAGGAATTCAGAAGTTTCAGTTATCTCAGACTTTCCGTAAAAAAAATCTAAAAATTCATATTTTTATTATTTCAGTATTTGAATTATTTTTCTTTTTCCCGAACATAAATCCAGAATGACATGCTTTAATTTTCGTTCAAGCGATGTTCTTATAGAATCTATCATGTGCTTGGAAAGTTCTATAAAGTTTTCAATGCACTAAAATTAAATAAATTATGCATAAAAATCTCATTTACTAAATGTTAACAATGAGACTTTTATGTAAATTAAGTTTGCCAGATGGATTTCAAAAAATTAGTGCTAGAAACAATTTTTTCTGAAATGATTTTATTCTGCACAAATACATATATTGCGGTGTTATTTTGTTTAATTTATGAGTGTGTAGTTTTTTAAAAATAATTAAAAGATTTTAATTTTATCTAAAGCAAATCTCTTTAAATTTGTTTTCTTTATAGCTTAAAAAAAATTTCCCTTTTTACAAAATTGTAATGATCTGGGAACTCACTGGGAAAAAAGTTTCAACTATTTAACAACACAATTTTACGCCTTTATTTTGTTACTTAATGGAGAGGAGTGGAATTTATAATTTTAAGTTGTCTCTTACTGCACACTGTCTTGCTTCTCTTTTAAGGAGGGCGGGGCTCAATTAACTTCGTCACAACAGTTTCATACTAATTAATATATCTAGTATAAATATCTTTGAAATCACTATTGCCCAATATTTATAATTAAAATTGTGTTTCCTACTCTTTCTTTACTTCTTTCGAAACGAACTTCTTTCTTTTTTTTTTTTTCGACGAACAATTTTAAAATCATCTTGTATTTAGAACTCTACCGGACTTAAAAATAATTAAACAAATAATTCATTTTGGTAGTGGACAGGCTTTAATTGTTCTGTAGGTATTATTTTTATCAGTGATTTTACAGACTTAAAATTTTTATTTCGACGCATAAAATTAAATTGTTTGCATTTTTCATTGACATTTTTGGGTGAAATAAAATTTACTTGTGTCTGGAACGGACATTCCCAAACAAACTAGAACATACACGCAATATCTAATCACAATAATTTTAAAATAGTAAAATTTTTGTGATGACGACAGGTGCTTATGGCAGATCATGCTGTCTGTTAACTACGGTGACACCGCACCGTGAAAATTAAAACCAGAAGATGATTAAAAATAAATTTTAAGTTACTGACCTATTTCTTTTAAGTAGAGATATAATATCGCACATATTTACTCTCATTTTGGTAAAATATTTTATCGCTTCTCTTAATAAACATAATTATTTTTTATACTATATTTAAATAAATATATAAAATAAAAAATTACTGCTATTTTTTAAATAAAATAATTATATAATTTTGTTTAATGCTTTTTTAGAATGAAAATATAATTTCAAAAAAATTTACAAGAAATTAATTAAAATGATAATCTTGTGTATTTTCCAAGATTAGTATATTTTTATACTTTAATATATAAATATAAATAATATTAATATATAATTTCATTAGAATTTATCTATATATATTAAAAAATATGAAAAAGTAGCTTTAAAAGTTTTTAATTGTTGCAATAAGAATTCAAAGATTTTCGCGTCCACAAGTGGATTGGAAGATTCTAAGTTCGATTCCTCGCAGAAATAATATTTTTTCAGATTTTTCCGAATACGATACAGAACATGCTATAATCTGCTACTCTTATAACTTGGTATACTAAAACAAAGAAAATTACTATGAGAAATCTCAACTCTCGACCTTAGCTAGAAGACTTTTGGGCTTTTATTTTATAAACTAGCTTAAGTATGACATTCAAACTATTATCTCAGAAAGAGTTGCTCATAGCACTTAAAAAAAATTCGCTTATTGTTGGTGCTCTTTCAACCTACAGAAGTTTGTTTCGATTCTAGACTTCATTTGAGTAACTGTTTGTACATACGAAAAAAGTTATAAAAATTCTAGTTTGTAACAAAAAAATAAAAGGTTAGTTTTCAAAAATTAAATCGATTTAAGCAACTTTTGGAATTTTATTCAATTTTTAATAGTAGTCGGTTCTAACATTTGTAAAAATGAAGAAATTCGAGCAACGCTCTATGATAAGATTTTTTAAAGAAATGGGGCAAAAGTGCCAAAAAATACAAAACAATATGCTTGAAGTGTACAAATAATCTTCACCTTCATTAAAAACAATAAAAGCAGAACAGAAGTTCTTAGAATATAATCACCGCTCGGCTGTCCTGCGAATGCAGTTAATCACGAAAATGCACTAAATGTCGAAAATTCGTTAATAGATAATAAACCTCTAACTATCCTACAAATATTACCAGTAGTTATACAATTTTACATGATTATCTTCATGTACCAAACGTATGTGCAGGATGGTCTCCATATTTATTATCTACTGAACAGAAGCAATTTTTGGAAATGTGTAAGGCTGATTCGAAAAAACTTAAAAAACATTACAACAGCCGATGAGACATAGATTCATTATTATGTTTCTGGATTCAAACTAGAGCCTATGCAGTTGATGGAAAAGGAAATACCGTCATCAAAAATTTTTAAAATTCAACCTTTCGCTGGTAAGATGATTTATTCTTTGGGATGCCAAAGAAATTTCTTTAGAGGAATAGAACATAACAGAAATTAAAGAAAGTTGTCCAATTGTTGTTTCTCCACAACAATGATTCAGTACAAGTCGAAAATTTCACAAGCTGCTATTAAAAAGTGCGACTTTCAGGGCCGTATTTAAGGGGGTGGTTTTAGGGGTTACAACCCCCCTCCCCCCCAAAATTATTTATCAATTAATAAAGTACTAGAAGTTCGACTGCAATCGTAAAAAAATCATAAAAAACAAAAACAATTTTTACAACTATAACAAAAACATTAAACTTGAAGTGTTTAAATAAAAATTAAAACTAAAGAGATATATCTAATAAATTAAATCCCAAATTAAAAAATTGGAAATTTGTATTATAATCCGGCGATTGGCGACACTAGATTGAATACACCTACTACTAAATTGCAAAAATATAGAAACCGAAGATGAAGAATATAAAAATGCCCTAAATATTTACACTACTGTGTAAAAGTCTGCGACCACTTAATTAATTGTTAGTTATTACTCTTATTAATTAATTTTCGATTTTTTGAAAAATAATTATATTGAAATGAATGAAATAGGTATTTGATCTTAATTCTTACTATTATGGTAAAAATTTTAAATTGCAATAAAATGTTTGAACCAAAAATTTTAAATGGAACATAAATTTTATGACCATCATGGACAGCATAATAGCTTAAAATAACACTTCCGCAATAAATTAGAATGGGCATTGTAAACCCATATTATATTGTTTTATATTTTGTACATTTTTGTACATAAGTGTATATTTGCTTAAGATTTGTGAAATTTCTTTCAATCTAATTTAGTTCTTCGTTTTGACAACATTATTTTACTATCGCCATCGGTAAAATAAGAATTTAGTTTGTGATTTTTATTCAAATATTAAAATTAAAAAATTTTATTTAAAAACGGTTTTTTACATGAGAGTTTAAAATTAAAATATGAATAAGTTTATTAAAAATATCGTAGTAAACAAAACTTTTAAAATTATATAAACAAAATTTTATCAGCAATAACGCCCCCCCCCCCCCAGAAATCAACCTGTAATCAAAATTTGTCGCTTCTTCGACAAATTATTTTCAACCATTAAAAATAGAGTTCATAAAAATCGAAATTTTCTCTGAATATCGAACTCAAATAAAGAAAAATCACGCAAAAACATAATTATTTTAATTAAATAAAAACAATTTTTTCACAAAATTTCAATATTTTTTTGCAGTAACTTTCAAACAAAATTTTCTAATAACAATACTCAAAAATAAAATCCTAATTGCAAAAATATTTGCACAAAATTATACTCAAAAAATCAGCGGAGCAAAATATAGGCCTCTGCCGTTTCCGCCATCTTGGCAAAAAAAACCTCCCTCTAGTCACTTTTCTCCAAACATTACATTTCAAAAATTAATATAAACTTCTTTTGTATTTTAATAAATTAGCTATTTATTTTGTAATTTTTTTAACTCCCCCCCCCCCTTCCCGAAAATTTAGTCTAAATACGGCCCTGGCGACTTTAAAAAAATAAATCAAAAAAGAAAAAAAATTTATGTCAGCTTTATAGGGAAGCAGTATTTTGCACTCAAATGCAAAAATATGAAAAAATTATGTACAAATCATTTGTTAAGAATTAAATTTCCTGCCAAAAAGTTCAGATTGGCATATATTTTTCTTTGATAGTTTAGGCGTGGGAGACTTTCAAAGTTGGAAATAATAATTATAAAGTCAAAATGTTTTTATTTAATTGTTGTTCACACCAAAACTATTGGGAATAAATAATATACCTACACATACATATTGTATGCCGTCGCGGACTTCAAAAATTGTCTATTTAAAACACTTTTTATTAAGTGGTTGTTAGGTGCAAAAGTTGTTTTTAATGTATTGGAACTAATTGAGGAAGCGAGAAAAATAATAAGCAAAACTTGGCAAAATAAGGACCTCTCTAATGTGCACGGTTACCTGTACTGGTTGGGAGTTATATGTGAAGATGATATTTTTATTATTTATGATACAAGCAAGATTCATACGTTTTACAAAAATATTTTAGAATTTTTTAATTTTATCATGTGTACACTTAAAGATGTTTTAAAGATCATTAAAAAGTCACATTAATAAAATATATGCTCCGGTTAATCCCATTAAAACAATATATTGGCATTGTTTGCCAAAAGTCTCGTTCATTTTGTTGACTGACCAGCGAAGTCGCTTTTCAAAAATGTTTTAAATTTATCTTTATTAGCATGATTTGAAGGGATGCAGTTAACGATATATAAAGCTTCATTCATAAAGAACTAGCATGAACAAAAAAATAAACCAAGTAGAAGAACAGCCTTACATTTATGTTCTAAAAGTGATTTAAAGTGCATAGATTTCTCTAAGATAAATTTACCTTAATACTGCCAAATGTTTTTAACTATCTTTCTCTAATTTTAAAATTAATTAGCAGTTTTTTAAATCCAATACAAGAAAACTGTTAAGGATGAAAATGTTTTTTAAATATCATCGTAAATTTTGCTCACTGCAACAATACGTAACCAGTTTTGATTCCCATTGATCTATAATGGAAAAGTTTGTTTTTGTAGTAATTCTAATTGAATTCACTTTTACCTGTAGAATCAATAAAATAAATTTTAAATTTGTAAAATCTTCCGCGAAGAAGAGTAGTATCTAAAAACTAGAAATAAAATATTTTTGCATATACTTAAAAATGTTACGTATTGAGCTATTAACGGCATTTCAAGTCCATAGAAAACCTAATTATCTAATCTGAATATGCGTCAGATAACTTCAAGTTATTTAAACCTAAAGCATTCTCTTACCAGAATTAGCTATAGGTCGTGTATGTGACCTACAGTTTTATTTTCTTTCCTCCAATGTACAAATATATTTTTTGCACACATGTATTATTGCTGGCTATGACTTTAAGTCAGCAAATTTATTTTTATTTATAAATACCAAATCTAATTGATAGAGTAGCATCGGAAATTATACGTTTGGTTCTTGGAGATTTAATTAATCATCCTTAGGAAACAAAATAACGCTAATTATTATTATAAAAATCATGTAATTAATAGTTCAAAAGAATATTCTAATTTTTCATTTTGTCAAAAACTCGATCCATAAGTTAAAAAACCGAATAAAAATATTTTCTATTAAGTTATTTTGTTTCAGATTTACCTATCTCTCACGGTTAAACAACCTGCCAATATCTGTAACTCTTATCAGTTGCACCTCACCAGTTTATTGGTTAGTGAAGCTTCGACCGACCAACTCATCAAACAGTTGTAAGTTTAAATAATATTTAAATATGCAATTTAATTATTTAAAATTATTTTTAGACAATACAGAATACAAAATAAATAATTTCACCACTTCGAATTTACAAACTGTTCACTTAACCTCCAGTAAAGGAACCTACGTAATCCAAATCACTGCGATGGAAAAGGATACCTATGTTCACATATATGTTAGCACTGAAGTTGGTGGGCCACAAGTATTTCAAAATTTGCAAACCAAAAGTGTTCTTAAACTCATGAAAAGAAGGCAACAGAAAAAGCTTAGCATAAGATGGGACCAGAGGTAAAATAAAATTCAATTTTTGTTTTGTTTTTCAAATCCCGATTACTATATTTGAAATTCTTTTCTTGTCTACAATGTAAGCAGACAATGCAGTGGTATTAATTTTTTTAATCTTATAACAATTTTAAAAATCAAACAAGTTAGTGTTACGGTGCTAATGAACTAATTCCAATTCAAAGAGTACAAGATATTAATCCACAATGTCTCGATTCTGATATATCCTGCTCGCATAACACAAATTTTTTACATTGTTAAGAGAAATGTATTGCAATAAATGCATTCTTACAACAGAATGAGCGAATTCAGAAATTCACATGCTTTTTTTTATTTGCAGTTTAGTTGATCCACAAGTAACCGATTATTGTTTAGTTATCAATACACAGCACAAATATTTAACCTATTGTTCTGCATATGGGGCGAAGTATGGAGTAAGTCCACCCAAATCGAAGAATAAATTAACTGCAGATTCCCAAACAATTATAACTTGGAACAGAAATACAAAAGATAGTAAGTAGGCAGCCAGATATACAACAAATTTATTTTTTTATTTAATCTCTGAAATAAGATAGTAATCATAATCTTACGTTTTTTCTAATCTGAATTTAAGCTTGTCCATCATAGTTAAAATAAAACTAAAACTTTATTAAATAAAAATAAAGCAAGACTGGGAGGTATGGAATAAAATAATGAATTATTTGATTTCACTAAGATCTCCACGTCTCTGATTCGATAATCATCCAATACGCGATTAACCCTCTCTACGAAATTGAATTGTGGATGATATACAATATAAAATCTAAAATAATTGTTCCATTTTATTTCTATACTTTTGTTTATTTTTAATTAAAAATTGTTATATTTTAAAGTTATTCACTCTTGATTTCAGCTCTAAGTGAACCTATAATAAACTGTGTTGGATCGAAAACCCAGTTTACTTTTACACATCTCCAATTAAACCAAGGATACTTTTTTGACTTGTTTGCTTTTAATAAACAATCCAATTTAACTTATTTGTACGGATCCAGCTTCATGGTATTCAATAAACGCACAAAGCCGATTCGCTTGAAAGATAACAAATTGAGTTATGCAAATTTGAAGAAGTTCGATGGAAAAGTGGTTTTCCAATACAAGGTAAAGTTTTCACTAATTTTTTCAATTTCACATAATTTGCTTAATCCGATTTTAGACAGGACAACTGCTAAGTGATTCTTTAAAAATATATGTAATGCCGTGTGGAGGTTCGGTTGATATTTACATCAGTTGCAAGGGAAAAATTATAACCAGCCGTAAAAATATTGAAAGTTATGGTTTATTGATGATCCCGAATCTAAAAGCAGGATTGAGATATTCGATAAAAATTTTATCTACCAATAATGAAGAATTGAGAAAAACTTCTGGAATAGAGGTAAGTCGTTTTCAGGAAATGTAACTTTATTAACAATTTTTTATTTTAGATTCTTGCAACAGCAAAACCTTCATCTAAATCTTTTCTTCCAGTCATGCCGTTAGAAACATCACTTCAAGAATATGTTTCTCTGCGAGAGTGCGAGAGTGTAACAGTTGGATGGTTAGCTTCTCCAGGCCAGCGCGTTGTTCGATACTGTTGGGTAATAAAAGAACAACAATTAAACGAATTGCAGTCATATAGAATACCAAATCAGTGTGGTTTGGAAAGCAGAATGAAAAAATCAGCTGATTTTAAAGCAAAATATTGCCGAGATATAAAGCAGGAAAATCAGTACGTATGATTTTAAATTTTATTCTTTATGGAGTTAATGATTTAAATTAATTTTAGAAATGTTATACTTCAAAAAATTGAACATCTTACACCAGGAAAGCATTACGTTGTTCAAGTGACTGTTAAAAAACCGAAAGGAAAAACTTTATCTTATGATCTCTTGCAAGTTCACACAAAACCTTCATGTAAAACTCTTAACACTATATCATAGCTTTTATATAAAATTAAATAATTTTCTAATTTTTTTAAACTGTTTATTTATTTTTTTTTTTTTTTGAAAATCAAAAGTAACTTTAGTCTGCAATACCTAACTAATCATGGAGCGAACAGTACAGACAGTATTGGATCAGGAATCTGGCAAACTTCTTGACTCCGATAGTTATTTTGCGAAATTATGAAGGTATTACTGGGCGCCAGATCAAATTGATAAAACAAGTGGGTAAAACGAGAAAGAATTTGTTTTTATTGTAACGCTAAAGATAATTAACAGAAGAATAACCGTTTAAATTTTAAAATCTAAGACACAGGAACGAAAAGAAAAATAAATGATATAATACTCGGGGAAGCCCAAATTTAAATTCCACTCTTGGATTTGTCGATCTTAAAACTATCCGCAATCGACGTTTACTTAATTCCGAATGCCGTCGTCAATAAAGTTGAGACTTTGCTAGCTACAGCATTACATCAGATGTTGATGCTAAAAATTTTAAAATTTTTGGTTTTAAAAAACGATTGTAGAATCTTTTTTTTTATCTAAGCTACAAAAATATTTTAAAGTTAGTTTAACGCAAAAATAAATGTACTTTAAAAAAATGTGCTAAAAGAAAATATTAAGATAAAAGTTAGTTTTTTATCTGAAAGTAAAAAACATAAAAAATATTGCGTTTTTCATTATTAAGTTCATAATTATAATTTTATTTTGTTTTTAGGTGGCAATAAATTATCTACGGTTTTAAAATTTACTATAATATAATATTGTTGACTAACAACATTTTTCAGCATAAGCTTTTCATAATTGTTTAATATCATATAATTTATTATTATACAAAAATTATGAAAAATATTGTCTGTTGAATTAAATGTTTTTAAAATTTTGCTCACCGCTATGTTAGCTTCATCCCTTGTTAGCCTTTCGCCAAAGATAGCCGCCGGAGCGGTTGATTGATTTTTGGCTCCGTAAAATTTTGATTATTTTGTGCAAATAATTTTTGGAGATTGCGACTTGAATTAAAGATTTTTGAAAAATGATTTCGGTCGAAAGTGACCGCAGCTAAGATTATTTTAGTGTGATTTTTTTGAATTTTTTGTTTTTGGTTATTAAACACAACTTTTTTTTATGAACGATTTTTTTTATATAATTTTAATATTGCAGTTGATTTTAATTTGAATTAAGAATTGGAAATTAAAATTACATTTGAAAAAGCCGAAACGTATGTCGTTACTGATATTGCTTTTAATTGATAATTTTAAATCGTAAGTTTAATCCTAGATCAATATAAAAATTTTAAAGTTTAAAATAATTTTGATTGCAAGTTTTTAAAATCGAATTTTTGTAATTATTATTTTTTTAACAAACATCCGAACCTGCGACCCTGAATAAACTCGACTGCTTCCGCACACCGGAGCTACAGCTACCTCGAGCAAACAACAGTGTTGGGTATATTTTTACAAAAATCCACTTCAATATCGTCGGTTTAAAGGTAAAACTCACTAAGTGACAATTTTGAAAAAAATTAGTTTTTACATCAGGGGACCATATTCTATTAGATTATTAATTATTAATTGAGTTTAAAAAACTTACTCAACTACAGGTTTTCCCAAAAAATCATCTAAATCAAAAGCAATACTGATTGTTAAAGTAAAAAAATATCTTTAAACTCAATTATTGCATAACATCAATTGTGTTACTTAGTGAATTTTACCTTTAAACCGACGATATGTAAGTACTAGGTTATGCATTTAGTGTTTTAGATTTACTTCTGGGGTTGAAGGCTCTTAGATCGAGAGAAGAATGCTATTGATTTTTAATAGAACTTGATAAAAAAAAGTTATAGCTGAATCTTGGTAATAACTATGATTAAATCTTGATGAATTAATAATTCAGAAAAGTCACTACTTGTTTATAATAGTATTTACCGACCAACGTCGATTTCTTGGCGTCGGCTAAACCAACTGGGCGATATCTGATTGGGCGCCAAACCAACTTGGTGGCAGCTAACTCGGCACTGGTTATCTTTTATTTCCGGTTTTACCATAAATAAAAGCTAATTTCCAACGTCAAATTTGATCTCAATCCTTTAATAAAAATCTGCGATTATTTTCTAAAACTAAAGATTTCATTTCCATAGAGGACTAAAGGGGTTTAGGGCCAATTTCATAACAAAAATTAACATGGCATTAAAATTTAAAAGAAGACTTAAAACAAAAATGAATTTCATAATCAGTTTTAACGACCTGTTAATATTTAACGAAACCTTAACTTAAGTAGTCGATTTTAGCTTGTTAAATATTTAAAAGTTACGTTAAATGTAACCTACAAATATTTAGTTGACATATTGACAAGTTGTTGTGAATTAAAATGAACATTTTAGTAGATAATAGTAGTTGTAAGTTCTTCTTCAGAAAAAGAATTATAATTATGTTAGGCGTAAAAACTGGTACAGTAGAAAACAAAATTATGTTAAAATCTTAGACGATGTAGATTTTTTTTTATCGGTTTTATTTAACGAAAGAAACTTTATTTGTAATTCGTCTTAGTAAAGTTTGAAAAGAAAGTAACTCAAAAAATAAGTTTGAACTTAAACATACTACCGCGCGTATTCAATTAAATACTTATTCATAAAAAACTATTAATTTTGTAAATTAATTATTATTATTCTTTACATTCTTTGTAATAGGATGTATGCAAAAATCAGTAGCAGACTTTTGTAGGGTATCTACATCGTCTGCATCTATTGCAGATCTATTACAGTGTCTGATTCTATTGCTATGTTAGCTCCGCTCTACTAAAAAATGTGAGAAACCCAAGAGAAAATGGCAAAAACTGCTGAAGAGTTTTATCAAATTTCTCGATTCCCAAGGGTAATATAGATGCAATAGATTGCACATTGTTAAAAATTCTGTCACCTGGAGGAGACGATGCGGAAATATTCAGGACAAGGAAGAATTTTTTGGGATTAATATTTAAACTATCTCTGATAGTAAACTGTACATTAGAAATATTTTTACAAGGTGGCCTGGCTCTAACCATGATCAGACTATATGTATTTAACAATTCCAGTTTAAAAATATTTTTTGCAATAAAACACTTCAGAAATATTTACTAGTAGGTGATAGTGGGTATCAATTAAAACCTTAATTAATGACGAATCTGTTAAATATTGAAACGTCAATACAAAAAATATCGTCAAGAGGCATTAGAGGTTTGGAAACGTCGCTTTCCAGTATTGTAAAAGAGTTTAGCTCTAAAACCAAAGGAAAAATAATTATAGAGGAATGCCAAGTGCAACAATAAAATAAAAATGTGAACGAAATAAAGGAAGAAACCCATATTTTAGAACCTTTAAGTCAATTGTCTAGACGGAACTTTATTAATGATCATTTTGGAAGATAGTAAATGTTAAAGTTTATTATTAGGTTTTACATTTTTATTTTAACAATTCTTTTTCTTTTAATTTTATTCTAAATCTAATAAAACAATTTTTCTCTCTTCAGCTTGCATCTTTATTGCAATTTTTTGCTTTTGAAGAATACTTTCTTCTTTTTGTTTCTTCTTCCATATAAAATCTTTTTTTTTTCATAATATTAATCTTTTGTTAGATTTTCAACAGCACATCTCGTTAATTTCTTAGACATCGGTGTCTTTAACTTCACTTTTGATTGTTATTAAATATTTAAAATTATAATAGCAATAAAATAATAAAATTTTAAAGTAATTTTACTGCTAATCAATACGAGACTGGTGCATAAATTAAGGTGATATTTTTAAGTTCAAATACACCATTTTTTGTAGTTCTAATAGCACATTGTAATTTAAATGCTCCATTAGTTAACTATAGTTTTAAATTTATTATGAAATGCAATATCTTAACAGAGCATTTAAGTGTCTCGTTAGCTAAAAAAATCTTTTAGTTAACGGAACGTTAACGCAGTTATTATGAAATTGGCCCTTAGTCTATCACATCTCTGCCAAGATGTGATTCTGTGTACATGGGTGAAAGTTCTAGGAAGTTAGGTATTCGCTTAAAGGAGTATACCTACATATTGTCGTGTTTTGAAACGCTAAAAACTATATTTTATTTATTTTGTAAATTATTTTGAAGTTTGTTTTGTTCGTAAATATTAATTATTTATTTGTAAATGTACTGTACATAAATTTATTTATTTGCAAAAATACGATGTTGGCAACGTGAAGGTAGAAGAAGGAGAGAGTAAATAGAAAAGAAAGAAAACGGCGTTACGCCAGCTTAACGAGCAAAAAACCGTTATTCCCGCTATAATAAATTTAATTTTTTGATAAGTTTGATGATTAAAGTGATTTTTATTTTTGTATTGTAGTTGTTTTTGTTGAAGTGAAGTGCAGAAAAGGTGAGAATTTGTGAAGATTTGTATAATTTTGGTTATTTGGGTAATTAAAAACTAAATTCACAAACAAATTTGTTTGAACGGCTCTGGCAGATGTGGAACGTTCACGTGAAACCCCAATACCAAATTTCAAGAGTCTCATGTTAAAATTAATAATAGATGTACCCTAGCGAAGAATAATTTTGGATTTAAAAAAATTTAAAAATTTGTATAGCTGGGGACATGGCAATATATAAAGAAGTACAAATGTTAAAAAGCTCACATTTTTATGATTACGGAGAATAATAATATTAATACTGCTTTATGCAAACATATGATTGCAAACTCATATTCCATGAAACATGAGAATATTACAATATTTGATCGGGAAAAGATAGACAAAAAACGTAAAAAAAGCTATTAACGTCTATTATTTGCCATCCAATTTACCGGTTATGGCGCACTAGCTCATTATTGTTAAAAATATTCTTGAGTTGGTCCTGTTCTGAGAGATGGCTATTACATCGCATACTAAGAGTTTGGTAATTTCCTTACATTTTTTATAATATTTACATATTAAGGGCACTTTACACGAGAGAATTTTTTCATGCGATCGATCGCTGAGATTAGTTGCAGGGATTTTTTGGCATGCACAAAGTCGCAGCGACTTATCGCATGGTCACTTTACACGAGGCATTTATTTTTAGGGGATTCTCTAATAAATGACATATTTGTTGCAATACCAACTTACAGTGTCAACTTGAAAATAACTGGTCTGCTTAGTAAATCATGACCTAGATGTTTTTTTAACGTTTATAGGTTTAATTTATATTTAATAATTTATTAATAAGAGTATATAATATCAGGTCGATGAATATTTCTAATGAATGTTTGCTCCACATAAATTCTTCATTATTTTTTTCATAAATTTTATAAAAAAATGTTCAAAAATAAAATAAAACTTTCTTTATAACAAACTTTAATAACTAACACGAGGTTAGAGATTGAAAAACTGTGAAATAACAACAAAATGTTGTCTTTATTGTTTTTTCTTAAACATTTTTAAGTTGGCAGCAAAAAATCGCAAGAAAAAATTGCATGAAATTAGAACAAGTTCTAATTTAAAAAATCGCACGTGTGCAAGGTTGCAGGGACTAATCGCGCGTGCGATTTTGCATTACACGAGGCGCGAAGAAAACTCTTCGTGTAAAGTGCCCTTTACAGGTATCGTATTTTCACTAACTACATTCATAATTTTTTAAACTCAAACTTTCACTTTTTTAGTGAATGTAATTGTTGTGCGTCAATGTCGGCGTGGGTTAGTACTAAAGTTTTCAGAAAATATAATATGCTTTATTCGGAGCAAATATACTCTTGGTAGTTTATCTGTATTTGTCTATCCAACATTTGCCCACAATAAAACAAAATATGTAATAATGTTATATTAGTTTGAGTGCTATAAGATAAATAAATAATAAAATTATATTAGGGATATTGTACATAAGCATTTAAATATATTATAATTAAATATTAAAATGGAAGGTATTAATATTGCTGTAAATATTTTCGATAAGAACCTGTATGTTTACTGTATCATTGAAGAAGCATAACAGTTGCCAAAAAAAAAATAATAATGCATATATCTGTAAATAAAATTTCTCCCAATATCGACCATCATAAATGTTAAATAGATTAATGTGGTGATAGTAAATTTACATTAAACAAAGAAATATTGTTTGACGAACTTAGTAATCTATATGCAATAAATCAACGTTATATGATAATTGATAACACTTCCAAAATTACAAATAAGCACATCTGGAGGCAACAGTGCGTACAATTTATAATAATTGGAGAAATTAATCCATAATTAGTCAATAAAATTAAACAAAGGTCAAAATATATCATCTTTTGGCAATAAAATTTTAATGATTATACGGGGTGTTGCAAAAAGGTAAATTAATACTTTTTACTTTAAAATTATTATTATTATTAGATATTGATCAAATACTTTTTTATTATAATGAAAGATTCTAATTATAGTAACTAAGTCATGTAAATGATTGATTGGAGCTTTTTATTAGTATGTCTACGTAATTAATAACATATTTTAATATTGGCTAATGAAAATGCATAAAATTTTAGTAAAAGATAATTTACAAGTTCAGTTATCCTTAACAATAAAAATAACACGTCCCAAATAGCTATAGGATAATCAATCAATATAGTCGTTGCCTAATAAAATTATTATATTATCTTTTTTATCTCTACCTCTAAATAATAATGAATAACCATAATTGTTGTTAGTTAAACTTAGAAATGGTACAAGAAACATAATGTAACTTAAAATTTAGTTATGGGTGCAAATTTTTATCTCGATTACCTTATACGTAACGAAACATTACAAAATGTATTATTAAATTAAGGGTTGTTGCTGTTAATTTTTTTATAATTCTTAATATTATTTAGGAAGTGAAACAAAATAAATCGCGGTGTACAATCACTGAAAAAGAAGTTTCGTATATATCTCAGGAACAGGAGATAATATTTTCTATTTTTCATTTTACTTTTTGCATTGTCGCCGTATTTGGAAATTTTTCGGCAATTTTCGTGACAATAAAGCGGTAAGATATTAAAATTATTTTAATTAAAATTTTTTTGTTTTTTTTATTATAATATTTTTTTCTTTTTAGACAACATCGATACATTCAAAAGGCCTGCGTAATTTCATTAGCATTGAGTGATATTATAACTGCAATTTCCATTTCTATATTAAATTTAAGAGTGTTTTTACAAGGAAATCATCTCTGGGTAATTAATAACGAAGCATTTGGCAAGAGCTTTAACTTATTTTTTACATTCTCATTTTAGACTTTGGGATCTTTTATGTGTAAATTTGGACCATTTCTTCAAATTTTTGGAGTTGTATGTAGTTCAATTTCTATCCTATCAATTGCTTTAGATCGGTACAGAAGCGTAGTTCAAGGTTTTAAGAGAAGATATAATCCAAGACTTCTTTATTGCATATTGGGAATTGCTGGAGTATGGATTTTATCTGGAGGTAACAAATCGTTCAAATTGAAATTGCATATTTTACCAAATGTGTTTCAGGTGTTTCTTATCCAATGTTTAATCTTTATACCTTCGTTTATATTAGCCTGATAGATCCAGACCCATCAAACATAGATGGTTGCAGGTGGGCATCTCTGTGCATAGGGCTAAATAAAAATAAACTGAAAAATTACTACATCATCCTAATATGTACTATCTTTTTACCTCTTCTTTTCCTATTTTTATGGTTTTATTACAAAATAGCTCACCTTATTTGGAAGCATCGCAAACCCATAACTTCCGGGACGTGCGAAGCGCCAAAATCGACAACGGTTAACGAACCATCCACCAGTCAAGTGAGAGTATCTCAGGATAAAACCACGATGAATTCGGAAGCAGAATCAAAGTTATCAAAAAGGAATAAAAACACAAGAGTAACACGCAAAATTCGCACATTCAAAATTATTATATTTTTGATGTTTATTTTCTTGATACTTCGACTTCCACTTTGGATATACGATGCCATCAAAAATTCGTCTCTGAAAACCATTCTCTCTTCGTGGACTGTAAAATATATTTGCAGTACTTTGACTCTGTTAAACTGTGCTTTAAATCCTCTCTTGTACACATTTTTAAACCAAACCGTCGAGATGTTTTCGAAAATCTTCAACACCATTAAAGATTTTACCTGCGAAGTTTGCTGCTGCTGTATATCAAACAAAGAATTTGAAGAATTCGAATACGATAATTCTATATTTGGTAATCACCAAGGCAAAAAAGTTAGCGACAAATCAGTTTCTAATAAAAGCAACGTAAAAATATCCCAAGTTAAATTTGATGAGTATCCAACTACAAATAATAATCTTTTACAGGATTTGTGCAAACCAACCGAAAAGTCCGAAAACGCCAACAAATTTTGAGACGCAAAGTTGCATAATGAAATTTTATTTTAGTATAAGTAAAGCCAGATTTCACAAAATTAACAAAAGTTTGTTACGGTTTAAGTTTAGCTTTAAGTTTTTTTTTACAAAAAGCATCATACAAAAGTATCCAATGTTATCATGTAAAAACAAAATATAATACACGTATTATAGTTTTAAATTACTCATATCTTTTTTTATTGCTTCTAAATCATCTTTATACCGATCCATCCAATTTCCTAACTCCTTATTGGAACTGGACAACAACGTTCGTAATTTTTGACCCGCAGATGAAGGTTCAGCTTTTAAAACGTTCTTTGCTTCGTTCAATGCATTAATCGCTTCTTCCACTAATAAAACCAGTTGTTGTTTGTTTTCGACGTGCCATTTACGTTTCACATAGAAAGCATTAGCCAAGAAGAGTTCATGAAGTAGTACTGCCAAATACAACGGCAATCTGAAAGAAAATAATAAACAAATATGGTTTTGCATTATGAATATCCTGACCTTGCATTTCCAGGGTCTACGGTTTTCGTAATCCGGATCAGTTCTCTACATATATCAGATTTTTGCAAAAGTAGATCATCGCTTATTTGATTTGGTAAATATCCGTTCTGATAGCCGTATAATTGCACCAAAGAATGTTTAACCGAATAAACATGATAATGATGAGGATGTAAGAAATTTGATATTTTATCTAACAAATCTTTCATTTCTTTCACGGTGGGATCGCTTAACTGGACCATATCAACTTCTTCTCCAATTTTGTTTATTAAATAAGCTACTTCGTCATTACTAATCCTGACATCACATTTATTGCAACACCATTCCGTTGCGTTATCGCAAGGATCTATTGGTAATTGAATTCCTCCACAAGGTTTTCCATCAATACCGATACATTTCAACGCACTTAAGTAGGTTCCCATTTCTGTCGGATCTTTACAACGAGCACAAAAGCACGAAAAATATTTTGTTTCTTTCAAATGCTCTCTTCTGGCTTGAGTTCCCCATAAAGCATGAGTGTACATGGTGGATATGTGATCACCTTTTTTAATGGGAACAGAAGCCCTAACAGTTATTTTATAATTATCAGATGCATCTTCAAAAGTATGATACGTATTGCAAATGCAACTATGTTCCATAAAACAAACGGTAGGATAAAGAGCAGACAATTCGGAATCCTGATTAATTTCCAAAGCGTTTACATCTATAATCCCACATATTTTATGAATTATTTCTGGAGAAACATCCGGTAAAAGATTTTGCTCAGTTTTTCGCTCCATTTCATGCAATTTTTCAAAAAAATTTTCTTCGAAATAACTGATTACGCGTTCTTCAATTGATCTAAAAAATAAGTGTTAAAATAATTCAAAAAGTATACTTGAAAATATAATATCTACTTGTATGCATCTGTGTTTTTTCCTCTCGATTGTAAATGAGCTTCCATTTCTAATAAGTTTTCCCATTTTTTAACCCCTTTCTTCTGAAGCAACAGACATCTTAGAGCTAATAAAGTATCTTGCCTGAAGAAGTCGTGAAAATCTTTTATTATTCCTTCTGGTCGAAGACCGAGGATGAGACATTCCAGGCCATGGTTGTTAGGATCTTTAAGTCCCTCGCAGGAAGAGTGGCAGACTGGCCAACCACAGCCGTCACACCTTGGACATTGATGAGCGATAATTAATCTAAAATTAATATAAATACTTAAAATGGAAAAATTAAAAATTGGTAAATTTTTACCGAAAACATCCAACACATGGAACAGGACCTTGTTCCACTACATGAGGTCGGGGTCCATACACCAATGGATATTCACATAGAACTATGTCACCTGCATTCAAATCTCTAGTCGCAATGAAATGTTTTCCAAGATCTGAAGATACTTGAATCTGATAAATAATAAAATAAATTAAAGCAAAATAATGGAAATGCAGAATTTTTAAAATTCTCAAAAATATGCAGACTTGACGAAATCTTCTATCTTTAGATTTAAGAAACTTATTACCTCAAAAGGTCTGCACAGACTTTTATGCGTTTTCCAGTGCTGCTTCTGATGTTCTTTGCTACAATAATTCACTAATTTGCATGCAGAACATTTTAAATTCGCAGGTTTCTGACACTCGGCACACAACAATTCCGATTTAATTGAAGAATCATCAATGACGGATTCATTGACAAATTGAGGCTCAGATTCACATACTGCAGCCATATTTTTAAAATTTTTTATTTGATTGTACTACTGTCTTTTTAGTAAATTCTTCATTAGCATTCTCAACACTAAATGTAACTTCTCAAAATTCACGTACTTTAATAAAAGTAGGCTGAACTATAAATAGTGACTGTGGTAGCACTTTTAGATTACTGAGATTACTTGGAAACGATCCAAAAATTTTAAATAGCATTTTTTCTATGGTGGCGACTAATTATTATATTTCACAAAAGTAAAAAGAATTTAAGAATATGTTAATAAAACTAGAAGCAATAACATTTCAACTGCTTAGTTCAAATAAATTTTCGTATAGTTGAAAAAAGAAAAACGCTAACTTCGTTATAGTTATGACACTGAAAAATGTAATGTGACTAACGCATGATTTTTTTAACCTACAAAAACTATAAATAATTTATTTTGAATAGCAAAAAATTAAGAAAATATTAAACAAAGTAAGACATCAAGAAAAAGAGAAACTCGTATCAACATTAGTACATCAAGGCTCAACCTCGCCTGGTTAACTGCACAGAAAACCAAATAATCCGGCCTATTTGTATCCCGTTTATAATTTTTTTTTCAGTAATAGTCTTTGGTTTAAAATTCGCAACAACGAAAGACAAGGAAGACTAATGCAAAAATAAAATAATTCTTCATACTACGAATTAAAAGTCGGCTGTTACCATTAAATATACCAAAATTTTTCAGTTTTTCACTTTTAACTTATTACCGAAGTGCGACAGAATTACTAGGTAATTCCATAAATTAATTAATTTATTACACTCAAATTTGTAAATCGGCATTAGGGGGTTAAAAATATACTTATAATAATATTTTTCAATATTATTGAAAAAATTTAGTTAAATTCTAGTCAAGTTTTTTTATTCATTTGTTGTTTGCTGACGGAAAACCGATGTCTTTGGGGGTCATTCATATAACTTTATTATTGATTTCTGGATTAGTTTAAATAAGTCAATGGTAATAAATCCATGAGTTTTTCTTCAACTTTCAATAACGCTAAATTATTTTTTACGGTAATTAAACAATCAACATAGATAGAAATTCACTGCCACGACAAGAATGAATCTGTCACCGCAAGGCGCATTTATGTTTCTGGTATTATTTTCTCACGCGGAGGCTAAATTGCAAGGTAAGCAATTTCCAAACGCATTTATATATTGTAATTTGTAATTATAGAAATAGAACAATATTTGAGTCTACAAATTTAAAGATTTTTAATAAAATTATTTAAAGTAGATGCCTAGCCAAACTTTCACAAATTTGAAAATTTCAAAATACTTTTTCGCTAATTGAAAAAATTACGCAAAAAATTACGAAAAAGCGTTTTTCGAGTTAACACCGCACTTTTAACAAAATTAAATTAAATTTAAATATTATGTTTTTTTGTAGTATGTAATTATTTACTTAACAGTTAAAATTTATTATTTTAACATTTTGTTAGGTTTTATTATTTTAACATCACATACTACTAAATACCACATAAATACTTAAAAAATTCTAAAAACTTTTTTAAGTTATTTTCTATTTTAAAATTAATTTGTTTTTATTCTTTTAGGTTTCTTCTATACCTTATTGTTCTAGAAAATTATTTTTATGTACCCAAAAATAAAGTCATGGGAGAGAGTATTCAGAAGCGCAATATTTAAGAACAAATTTGAAAAAATTGATTTGTTTTATTGCTCCAGATTTAACCAAAAAAGTAACGAAAAAAATTGCGAAAAACTGATTTTCCATTTAGTACCTAATATTCTTGTACTTTAATAGAACGTCAACAGATGGCCTTATCTAATTTGAATACTATGAATATGCAACAATAGCTGCCTTGTTTATTATTTTCTGATTTTCAGTGAAATGCATTGGTTTTTCAAAAAATTTTACTAGACAAAAGTTGTAGTCTGTTAAATTTCCTATCCGGAATTAGCATTAGATTTTTTGTAAAATGTTTCGTTTAATAGGTACCCACAGAATTAAAAAAAAATATTAAATTTTTCAACATTTTTTTCTACTTATTCGTAAAAAGATCTTAAAGACCTTGATTTTAGACAACAAACGAATCTATTTTGTAGATTATTTCACGCTTTTTATAAAAAGGACTAAGTCATTTTTACTAAAAAATCAATATTTTCGTAGCTATAATTGAAATTTTGAGTATCATTAATAGAGTGTGGAATTATATGTAAATGCATATTTTTGTTGCTTTTTCCTAGAGTCGTAAAAAATTGTATCTATGCGTTTGAGAGTGAGAAAATTTGAGAGTGCATATTTCATATGTCTTTATTTTTAAGACATATAAGTGCTTATTTTCATAATTTTAAGAAAATAAAATTTAAAAAAGATAAACTTTGCAAAAATATCTTTGAAAAGAACAGCTTCCCAGGCACGGCTTGGAAACAAATCTGTTTATTTATTGTTGCATCCGCAATAAACATCATACATCAATATTGCCGTTTATTGTGCCATCATAATGGAAATGCAGTGTATGATTATTTTATGAGTCATAATTAGAGCAAGGAATTTAATGCATTTGCATATTTATTAAAATTAATATGTCACCAAAATCCATATAGATAAAGCCGAATTAGGCAAATCAGAATTCAATCAAATACTTTTTAAAATGCATATTTTGCATATTTTTAACACTAGGTGCATATTTTCGTAGGTTTTGCATATTGGTTGATTTTTGTACTTTTTTTTAACGGTTTCACTTTCAATATTTCAAAGTTGATTTTCTCGAAAATTTCTTGCCATTTGACCTAACAGCTTTGGGGAATTATTATTCGAGGGCTGATCTTCCAGCACAATAAGTAACAAAAATTACCAAAAAGGCGGCTGGCGTATAATCTCATTGTTAATTGTAATTAAATCTCTCAATAAAATTAATTAAAAAAACTAAAGATCTTTGTTTTTTAGTACATAATCTCTTTATTTTTAAAGCATATACGTGTATATTTCAGGCACTTATTGCTGCATATGTATGTGCATATATTTGGTACTTTTTAGTGCATAAATTCCACACTCTAATCATTAATAAACAAGCGCACAAAGAGCCGAACATTTATTCAGTACATTTCATTGACTGTTACTATAAGATTAGCCCCGCCTTTGATGATTTTGCAATTTTGTAAAGTATTTTTGAGCATAATTTGCATTCCATTAGTGCCCCGGTCCTTGTGAGAGCTAAAAATAAATTTAAATACGGTTTTATATTATTTTTTGACGAATGACTAGCTTTTTGCGTGGATCCGAGATTGCAGTAGTTGCGCTTGTCAAATTCAACTTTCCGCTTCTGTCCCGTTCGCTCCAACCGCTCCAAGTCATTTTGCCAAAAATTAATATGATTAATCATTTGTTTCAGTTTATTATTACCTCAAACGTCATAAAACTATAATAGCACATATTTTAATTTCAACGCTGTAATAAAATAAACAAACTAAAACAAAATATTTTTAGTTTGTTTATTTTAACATTACATACTACTAACTACCACACTATTAAATTAAAAAATTAAATTTTTTATGTTCTTTTTCTATTATGCTGTAATAAAAGATAAAAAATAAAATTTTCCAAAGTAAGCAATTACGACATTGCTAACTATGATTAACATTAGTAGAGCCGGTTTAAATGCTAAAAAAATAAATTGAAAAACAACGGCCCGAGATCTTTGGCCCCCAAAAGTCACCAGCCCACTAAAATTTGCTTTTTTGTCCCCTGATGTAGGTCCCCTTTACTAGGTACCACTCCTGCTCCACTCAAATCAAGAAGTCTGGAAGTTCCGTTGTTTATGATCGTGAAGAATTTCAATTCTCAAATTCCGAAACTATAGAAACTGTAGATTACCAAAATGTGTACTCAAAATGCAATGTTCATTTAATAATATATTATTCGTAGAAAATCGATTTAACATTACAAATTAAAAATTATATTATCAAATTTTTTAGAAAAGCCAAAAATTGCACAAATACTTTTTAGAACTTAAATGTTTTAAATTAGAAAATTATTCTCACCCCAAAAAAATGATAAAGAGGAAACTTTTTGGGCATTAGGGAAAGCAGTTGTGCAGTACAAATAAAACAAAACGGGAGACGTCGACTAGTTTCGATTTTAATTAAATCATCCTCAAGACTACAAAAAATAAAAACAAATAAGACAATCAACAAGTCGCAACAAAAAACATACCTATTTTTGTTGTGAGTTTATAGAAGTTCAACTCAATACGAAAACATGGGAGCATTAAAACAAACAATAAAAATCACGTGGCACTCGGGTTGTCTATAAAGTCAGTTTACGGACGATAATTTTACGTGATAACGCCATAAGAAAACATTGATGAAAAATTGCATACTTTTATGAATTGAATTGAATTATGTTTTCTTATGACGTAAAATCACGTAAAATTATCGTCCGTAAACCAAGTGTTAATTTAAAAATTGAATTGAATTATGTTTATGTAACAGATAATACGAATTAAAACTATGTTATTACATTAACCCTCAATAGGCTAGTGCGTTATGTGCATGAAACATAATTGCATCATTTATTGATCGCGAGATCAAACCTCATGCCGGACAAGTTTTTTTAATGACATTTTATAATTCAAATGATGTCTATGTATGATGCAAAGCCTATCGTGCCTCTCTCTCGTTTGTTCCGCGCTCTTGCTTGCGGAACGTGACAATTTTTCGTGCGTGCAGCCGGTATATCAATTTATAAGACGTTATCACGTCAAAAAACTATTGTACGAAATCTTTCATTATTTATTTATAACTGCTTTTTTAATAGGTTTATTAAAATTCTTAGACTAAACTTAAGGTAATTTTATTTTATTTATTTCTTTATTCGGGTAATTTGAAACTATAAAAATAACCTTCTTCTCCTTTGTGTGTCATACACTATGCAATGCATAGACGATTAACTTGGCAAAAGCCAAGGTGATATATCAGGAAATTATTAATGGAGTGGTTTCCCGTTGCCTTCTCCATAGTCCACATATTAATATTGGTCTTTAGATCACAGCAGTGGATCCGACAAGATTCAAACCACGGACTCCCGCTTCTCAATCCGCCTATGTAGGCTTTATACTATACTGCTGGTATATATAACCAAGAAAGAAAAATTGAAAAAATAAGATTATAGGTAGCTTTTGAACTCTAATGCCCCAGTATTTAAGTCAAAGCAAGCAGGATTGTAACAACTAGATTTCAGAATTTTCATAAAAATATGAGTAAACTTATGGTAATTTCGCTGTGCATCAAAATAATTGCGACAATCGATTTAATTAATTTCTGAATAGACAAACAAAATTTTAGTTATATTGTTGTAAGTTAAAAGTTATACCCAGATTGGACTGCTGTACGTTTTATTATAATGACGCCACTGTTCCCAACGAGCGTTTCCTTTCTATTTGTGCAGTAAACTTCAATGTGTCGCACGTCGCACTTTAACTTTTGTGTCGCAATACAATGGAAAAGAGAATGGATTATCCGGTATAATTAAAACGTTAGACTAAAAGTTCATAGATGTCGCCGCCTAGAATTTAACTTACAAAAATAAAAATTGTTGTTTTTCCAAAATTTATAAAACTTGTAAACGTCTAAATAAATTTGTTTAAACTTCAATAATCTAATATTTAATTATAAATTAATAGATGATATTTAGCTGATTGAGTCAGCGAGAAAATAAATTAATCAAAAAATGTTATCAATTTCTGCACGTTATTAGTATTTTTGCAATTAAATGATATTTTAATTACATAACGCGATTGCATCACGTGTGCACTAATATTTCGTGGTTCCTCCTCTCTCAGGAAGTTGTCATCACTGCCATCTTACGTTTTGTGCGTTGAATAAAATTTGCCGGTGAACATCGTCACCTCAATTGCTGTTCCTCGTTGGATAAATGTGATGTGACTGACACACGCCAACAGATTTATTTCTTAATTTACATTGATTATTAATCACAATTATTAAGGTTAGTATTTAATTATATTTTAGGAAGTGTACTCATTATTGTGTCCGAGACTATCGGTTCTATTGTAAAAGTGTATGCATAACGTATCTGACTTTTCCGCATTAATTCATGTTGTAGGTCAGTAACTTACATCAGTCACGAAGTGGATATTTAATAGGAAATTTACTCTTTTCAATTTTCAAAAATGTGTGAAATTCATCGTTTTTTACCTTAAATTTCTTGGAGTACTTGGCGGTGTAGATTAAGTGTATTAATAATTAATGAAGAAATTGACATCATGGAAATAGTACAGTCCATATAAAAAACGTGGTCTTAATTTACTTCCTTTTCAAAATTCCGTTTATCACATTATTTATAATTAATAACCGTATGTGACTGCTTGCACTTTGAGGTTAAATTACTTGCACAATTTTTGGTCGAAAGCCCTTGAAATAGAAATTATTTTTTTATAAAATGTTTTTATGTTGACACTTTACACTTTTATAATAATAAAAGTTAAAATAATACAAGCACAATAATTTCAAATGGTTTCCATTTAAATATGCACATTCACCTTCGTGTTAAATATAGAATGCTGTTGTAACTCGGTAGGTTTGCTTATATATATGTATATACAATATATGTGGAAGATGTTGTGTTTTTCCTGTCTTTTTAAAGGTGTACCAACTATTTTGCTAGTTTCTTAAGAGGTATCTACTATTAATTGATACCAATTTATTTTAGTCACAATTACGGGGGATGAGTTGTTTTGATAATTATTTTCGTAAATTGGTAATTTTATTTTTAAAAAGTGTCATCACTATTTTATTAAAAACGCACTGTTTTCTCTAACCTTTGATCTTTTGGCTCTTGCCGAAATTTGATTAATGTTTTTGTATGTTTTGCATTTGATAATGGAATCACTTTGACATCACATTAAATTAAGTAACACTAAATTAAGCAATTAAATGTTTCAGTGTTGTTGGAGTATGCCCAATTTTAGTCCAGAAAGTTACTACATGAACACAAATGGATCTCCTAACCCCGAAAGGGTAGTTATTTTGGATGCAGGATCACAATATGGTAAAGTTATAGATCGAAAAGTTCGAGAATTGTGTGTCGAATCTGATATTTTACCATTGGATACGCCTGCATTTAATATCCGCGAAAATGGTTATAAAGCTATTATTATTTCGGGTGGACCTAGTTCCGTTTATGCAGAAGATGCACCGAGATATGATGCAGATATTTTTAGGATAGGCTTGCCAGTTTTAGGTTTCTTGTTAAAATACCTGCAAATTTACATCAGTTCTAACTTTTCTTATTTTAAGGTATTTGTTATGGTATGCAAATTTTGAATAAGGAATTTGGTGGCACTGTTATTAGAAAGGATGGTCGTGAAGATGGTCAATTTAATATAGAAATAGACACAAAATGCCTCTTATTTAAGTGAGTATTTTTGTAATTTATGGTGTTTTATTGGCGGTCCTACATTATTATTTATTAAAGACATCTAAGGAGGATTGATGAATTAATTTATCAGAAATTCTTAATAAGTCTGGTATATATTTCAAATATCTTTCAATTAAAGTATCAAAACTTTTTCGAGGGCAGACAAACTGATTAGAATCCTAAGTTCTGCAATAAATTGTCTGCTAGTTTTGTTTCCTTCAGTAATAGTGTTTAGAATAATAAGCCTAAGCTTTTTACATTTGACTCACGTGAAGGAAAGAAGTTTTAAATATTACAAGGTCATGGGTTAGCTCTTGTTGATGCATCTTATGCACAAAATAGGGATGGGAAAGGTAAACTAAAACACGAATTGTATTGCAACATTTATTAATTTTCAGGTTTTTTTTAAATTGTGACAAATTTTGATGTAGATTTTTACTGTTGACTTGATGCCAAAGTAATACATCACAACTTTCTAGCTTTAATAATGTCCTACCGTGTGAACTTACAAAGTTAATCATTTTTGTAAACAACTTAATTTTGATATATCTGGGGTACTAGGATTTGTAATTTTGAAATTTAAGGTCTTAATTATTCTTCAATTTTAAGTTTTCTCTTGAAAGTCCTTTAATTTTTAATCGTATTTATTTGTGATTCCTATAAAACTACATATAGATTAAATATGTTTATTATAGACAGAATGAATCACGATTTACTCGCATTTACTTCTAATTAGACAGGAATTTGTTGTTTATATTGTAATATGTTTATAATCAATTAATTAATTTTTATTTTCCAATTTCTAATTAAAAATATTTCTTTTAAATTTCAATTTTATCTTCAATACAATCAAATAATCCAAAATGATAACATTAAAATTTCTTACGATACCGTTCGCAGCTGTTTTCTTATCACACATAAAATTTGTCGTGAAATAATTTCACAAAAAGAACAATCCAAAATCTTCTAAATCTTTAAAATTCTACTTTTTCGACATACTTCACTTAAATAAAACAACTTCTTTTCCAAATCAAATTCACTTTAATAAAATTTAAACGGAAATTCTCAAAATAAATCTAGAACGAACGAAATCTAGAGAATTTTGACCGAAGGCTCTCTCTATTTCTGTTACCAACATTGTAACCAAAACAACCATATAAAATTTTCAAATATACAAATTGATACAAAATTTTAAACCAAAACAAAACAAATTTTAAAACAAGTTACAAACAGTTCCTTATAACTATCTCAAAATACGACAATATACTATCAGAAAATAAGCAAACCTATTGCTTGCCTTTATTAAGTTTTTTAATTGAGTGACAATCTGTTGACCAGTGGTGGATTAAGCAGGTGGCAGATCTGCTGTCGGAGGCACCGAGCTCGATAACTGCCAAAGCTTACAGAACTGAATCCGTTTAAAAGAAACTCTGTATCAATTTATTGCAAATTCATATAAAATACCTTTTTTAACCATTCAGTGATATCATGTGGGAGACTAATTTTAGTTTTAATATTTTAACGTACTTTTTGTAATTTTTAAATTACAAATGGAATAAATTTCAAATCAGTCTGTGAGACCAAACCAACAAAACATCTCGCCGAAAGCTCAATAAATAATTCATAATTTAACGTTTATTTAACTTGTTCTTTTTAAACTTATTTAATATAATTTATCACAAGTTAATAATTAATAAATGTGACCTGGTCTACGAAAAGGGGGTTTACGTGCGAAAAACAGTTTTCGAGAAAACAGCGGTTAAAGATAAATAACTTTTTTTGTTAGTTTTTCTCTGCGTCGACCGATGTTTCACTATTTTTAAGGAAGTCAAGTGTTGATTCTGTTCAGAATGTTATCGTAGTTAATAGTGTAAGTTGCTAGTTTTGGATTTTTAAACGAGAAACACTAAAGAAATTCGTTGATGAATGTTATCACGTTTATCCAATCGTTTCTGTACTCTTCTTTCTCTTCATTTTTAGTGAACTTTTAAACAAGTTATGACATTTTGGTATTCACCATGTGAAAGAGAATCTCAAACTCAATTCGAATCGACAAAAAAGTGGAAAATGTGTTTTCGACACCTAAGCCCCCTTTTCGTAGACCAGGTCACATTTAAATGTTATCACTAATAGGTTAAGGTTAAACACCTTTATCTCAAAAGGTTATTTATTATTGTTAACGGGTTGTGGTTCATGACATCCACTGCACTGTACGTCAAGCTTATTGTGCTCCTTGTTTCAAGTTTTACACGAACAGTTACGTCTTCTTGACTAAATTGAGTATGCAGTTGAAAGGCGCTTGTGCTATTTCTTCAGTTGCTGGTTATGGAAAACCAATATGATGTAGCCTACTAAAGTAGCAAACTGAAATTGCTGATAAGAGTAGTGATAAGATAAGAAGTTGCTGTAGCCTTCATGGCTACAGTGCTGGCTGTGCTGATAGAAAATGACGTCACTGCTGGCCTGCTTACTGGTTTCCGGATATCTGTGATAGATCCCATACTATTTTTGTTGATGATTTATGTAATTTATTTCAGCATTAATCAATGATAAAGTCGCGTTGTGTTTGCGTTACATGAGTAACACACCCGTAGTTGTATAAGTAGTGTGGTCGTAGTCGATAGACTATTTTTTCTCCTTAATTGATTAATTAACAAAACTATGCTAACAGCTAATCTTCTACAATAAATTTCCATTATAATTGCATTCATTTTTTACAAACTGTCACTACCTGCATGCGTATAGAAACCACGAAACGCATGTGTAGCCAACAACGCACAGCAACCATCGCACAACCAAGCTGCCCGGTACCCCGCAGAGAAACAAGTAAGCAATCCATCAGCATAACAAGCGTCATGTGAGATGGGCTTTAGATGTGGTGAGGGGTTTCATTCTCTTCACCACACATCCTACAAGTAGGATCTACAACCAGCCGCATGACGTTGAAGTGCCTTTTAAGGCAATAGTGTCCCGTAAAAAGTCCTACTATCTTGGTTGGTTCCTACTCAACTTGAATATTTTATTCAATCACTCTTATGAACATCAGAGCTTGTCTCGAGCCTGGGAGATTCGTCCAGTGAGCAAGGTGTAGTTCTCTTAGTTTGTTGCTGATCCTTCGAATTAGATGAGTGATTCCTGGCTAAAAAATCCGCTTCTTTATTTCCCTTGAAAGAATAAAAAGATTTATATCTTGGATATAAATCCATCCATATATCCATATATTGGATCCATATATTGGATAGTTCTTTATGAAATACCTATGTACCATTTGCTGTGATATCGGATTATATCTTAAAGCTGTTAGTGTAGCCTATCTAAACAAGGCATATATTCAATCTCATTGGATGAAGGCAATAGATCTGTTTGTTTGTCATACTCTGAACTATCTGGAGTAAGTTGGTGTAGGTAGTGTAACCTAGCGCAGGTACATTTATGTTCTTCAAACGAACACGCTTTACCATTCTCAGTGTAACATGGTGTAACAACAACAATAAATATACTGTTATTTATTTTGCGAATGATAGTTTTAAAATAATATTGATTTTGTGAATAATTGGAAATATTCTGATCGGATTTGATCGTATTTGAGATTGAGTAACTTTGTGAGTTGAAAATTTGGATTTTATTTTTGATTAAAGAATTTTTTGATGAGCGACGTTATTTTTATTGCGAATTGGATATTTATAATTGAAAAGTTAAAATTATATTTGAAGCAGTCAAGTGTGGCGTGATTGATAACACGACGATTTGGATAAAGGAAATCACAAATTCGATCCTAGAAGTATTCAAATTTTATTTTAAATTATTTGCGATTGAATTTTATTTGGAGATTGTTTATATTTTTTTAACTGGAATTAATTTTATTTTGAAACTAGGAACCCTCGATTTTTGAAAATTGCTAACTGCTCCTGCACACCAGGGTTACTCCGGACAATTAAGTGTTGTGATAAAAATTTCTACGAAATAATCATAACAATTCTTATACAACAATTATACTTGAAAATACAAGTATAAACAAGTCAACTGCAGAGAATCATACAATGATCTTACAAAGTGCTGAGTGGATCGATGCTACTACAAAATTGTTAAATCAATTATATAAAGAAAATCATCGTGAATAAAATTTGCAATAATAGTATCGTTCATTTTAATTCAAAATTTTTACAATTGACAGCTATTTTCTTTGTTAGGTATTTTTACACTATTGTATACCGACTTTACACTGACAAACAAACACGAACAGTTCATTCGCACTGTGACAAACTAACGCAATTTTCTGCACTAACTTACTCGGAGTAGACAAACGAACAGGCCTAATGTACAAACAAAAATGTTAGATATAGTTATGATTGTATGCTCGCTATTCACAACTCTTGGACTTCATTTTTTTAAATTTATTTATTAATGATTTTTTTTTTAAATACTTTAAAAAGTGATCCTACATTGACATAGGTATCTTTTTTAAAAAAAAATAATTATAAATTAAGCAAAACTTCGTTGTAAAAACAGATAGTATTGTTATTATTTTGAGGATTATTGTCTTTAAACTGGGCTTTTCCTTACTCCACTTAAATGTAAAGCCATTCGTGTTTAACAAAAATCTCACAATGGTAATTCCAATATGTTGTAAAATAAATTTGAATCTCTTCAAACCTCCTAGTCTTCCAAATGACGCTCAATGCAAACTACTTGTATATATTTTTAATATTTTTGCAAATAAATTAAATTATGATAATAGGCCTTTAAGTTTTTGTTTTTCTCACGAAAATTTGACAACGATGTACTAATCTTAGGGAACTTCTTAACAAAAAGTTGAATACAGTTTAATAACTTTCAACCACTTACTACTAGATGAAAACCTGATTTGAATGTGTAATTATTTAGCAGGGTAATTGGCCAAACTGGTTTGTTACAAATTTATGAGGGGTTTAAAATAGACATTTTAAAAATAATACATTTTATTTAACTGCAGTTATTTAAAACAAAATATATTTGCTATTTGGGATTACGTTCGGGCAAATGAATGCCAGATTTTAGTTTTATAGTTGGCATGGGTACCAAAAGCGCCGTAAGCTTTTAACTCGAACACGGCAACACTCATACAAGGATATACTAAAATCACAAATTGTTTTTCAAATATTTTATGGTAGTGCAGACTAGGTTTTTTTATCAATTTTAATTCTATTCTGACTCTCTCACAAATCAAAGAATTTAATAATAATTTGATATTTTTTCGTTGAATTAATTTTCAATGTTTATTTTATTTTCAGAGGTTTAGATAAAATTCAAACTGTTCTTCTAACGCACGGCGATTCAATTGATAAAGTAGCAGATAATTTTAGAGCCATAGCACAAAGTAGTACGTTGTGTGCAGGCATATATAATGAAAAGCAGCGCTTTTATGGATTACAATTTCACCCCGAAGTAGATCTAACCATAAATGGAAAAATTATGCTAAAAAATTTCTTATTTGATATAGTCGGATTAACGGGCAATTATACAATGCAGGGACGCGAAGCCGAGTGTATAAAATACATAAAACAAACAATAGGAACAAATAAAGTGATTCTTTTAGTTAGTGGTGGTGTAGATAGCACCGTTTGTGCGGCATTGTTACATAAAGCTTTATCTTCCGATCAAATTATAGCCATTCATGTCGATAACGGATTTATGAGAAAACAGGAAAGCACGAAAGTTTTAGCATCTTTACAGAAACTTGGCCTTAATTTAAAGGTTATCAATGCGAGTTCGACGTTTTTGGAAGGAACTACAATTGTTCCGCTCGATAAAAACGAACCCAACTTGCGCACTCGCATCACAAAAATGTTGTGCATGATTTCTGATCCTGAAGAAAAAAGAAAGATTATTGGCGATGTGTTTGTGAAAATTACTGACGAGATTATATCAGAATTGAATTTGAAACCTGAAGAAGTTTTGTTAGCACAGGGTACCTTAAGGCCAGATTTAATTGAATCTGCATCCACTTTAGTTTCCAGTAAGGCCGACACAATTAAAACTCACCACAATGATTCTGAACTTATCAGAAAGTTACGAATTGAAGGACGAGTTGTTGAACCTTTGAAAGATTTTCATAAGGACGAAGTGAGAACTTTAGGTAAAGATTTAGGATTACCTAACGACTTGGTAATGAGACATCCATTTCCGGGACCCGGTTTGGCTATTCGAGTGTTGTGTGCCGAAGAGCCCTTCATGGAAAGGGACTTCTCTGAAACACAAGTTTTAGTCAAGATTATTGCCGAATTTGATCAAATGTTGCAGAAAAAACACGCTCTTCTGAACCGAGTTGAAGCAGTCACAAGTGATGATGAAAGGTAAATACTTTTTAGTTAATTACCTTTTTAAACTTTAACTTCACCATGTATAATTTTTTTTTTTTTTACTACCAACCTAAATTATATGTGTATAAAAAAATTCTGTATTTATGCATTATCATATTGATTATTGAGTATTTATTGAATCAGTTTTAATTAAGGTGTTTGAGAGTAATAATGGCTACAAATTCAGTTTTCTTGGACAACAGGTTCAATATTACCTTGTTGGTAAATATCAAATCTCTTAAGAAATTGAATATTTATGGCTTAGGTTATAGGTTAATGCATGTGCTGGATGTACAGATTTAATTTAAAACTTTTTATTCAGGACAATCTTGAAGAGAATTTCAAAGAAACAAAAACTGTCAGCAACTTTATTGCCTATTAGGAGTGTAGGCGTTCAAGGCGACTGCAGATCTTATAGTTATGTGGTTGGCATTTCTAGTGAGCAAGACCCCGATTGGGACGACTTAATGTTTCTTTCACGCCTTATACCTCGTATTTGTCACAACGTTAATAGGGTTTGTTACGTATTTGGTGGACTTGTTAAGGAATTTATTCCCGATCTCACTCCAACATATTTAACTTCAAATGTTTTAAGTCAACTTAGGCAAGCGGACGATGTGGCAACCTCGGTAAGTTTTATTTTTTTAAATTTTAAGCGGAGAGTTTAGAAAGTGGTATTCTCATGAGGTTTAGATACTGCTGATACTGCTCTCCTAAATTAAATAGAATTAAAAGAACACTTCTTTGTATTTAAGATTTCTACAAAGAGCTACATTTTAATTTACATCTGAAATGTAAAAAAAACTGAGTTTTTTAACTCGATTGGTATCTTTAATTTTTACAGTAAATTTTATTTTAGGCTTTACACAGCAGTGGTCATGTGAATGCAATTAGCCAGATGCCAGTAATTTTACTACCGTTACATTTTGACAGAGATCAAGCACTTAGAATCCCTTCTTGCCAACGTTCAATAGTTATACGACCATTTTGTACTCAAGATTTTATGACAGGTGTGCCTGCAGTACCTGGGAAAGACATTCCATTCGATGTGAGTTTTACGATAATTACTTTTTGTTTTAAAATTGTTTGTGGTTTGTTTACAGGTTGTTCAACGAATTGTGACCGATGTTTTAAATGTACCAGGGATTTCAAGGGTTTTATATGACTTAACTTCTAAGCCACCAGGTACTACAGAATGGGAATGATAATTTCGTGTTCTGTCACGCTTTTTTTTAAGTGAACTGTGTGGTTTATTGTTAATCGAATGAACGATTTAAAAAATATCCCCGTTTTACTTCAGCAAATTTGTTATATATCTAATTGTTACAAGTTGACCGATAACACAAGAACCAAAATTTTAAGTATACTTTTTATTATTTTGTTGTAATAATTTGTGCATGTTCTTTGAAAATCTTAAAGTTTAATTGTGGAAGATGGTATTTTTTTAATTATTCAAAGATTTATTGTTGTTTAATATTCATCTGAAAATCACATAATTGTAATTACGACTTCTATTCATTTTATAATAAATTTAATTATTAATTATTTAAGTAATTTTTAATTTATTTTGTAAATGTATTTTATCTTGTTAAATAGGAAACCTCAATTTTTTTTGTATCTTGTTATTGATGATAGTGATGTAAATGTTTTTACTCGATTTTTTCAAATTTTGATCTTTTTGGAAATGTGCCTCACCTTGTGTTAGTTGAACCTAAATTTTTGTAATCGAAATCTTTTTATATTTTAATAAACGAAAACCAATCTAGAAGTCATCGTTCCCAAAATAATTTGAACAAATTTTTTATTACCGATCAAAAATTAAGTTATTTTCGTCATGATGTAAAAATTTATAAGGGAAATGCTTGGAAATAATATTTGTGTGCAAAATAAATTTTTCTTTTATAATATCTTTGTTTTACTATTACACCTTGCAAGGTTGATTAGTGTGATTAACCCAGTGGTAGAATGATTGACTGCCGAGATAAAAGTATCAGGTTCGACTCATAGTAAACTATGTAACAGTAATTTAAAAATTAATGCTGTGCTGTGTGTGCCATATATGCATTTTAGAGAAGAAAAATAATTCAATCAAATATTTCCTGTACCTTTTTGTAAATTCTGTCTGACAGTCACATGAGTTATTCGATAAGTGAAAGCTATAGTGCAATTTCACCACGAATCTTAAAACTAAGTTGGCATTTTTGCGAGTGTTTCATGTCAGCCTTGTTCATCATGTTGGATAACTGTTAGTCTGTTGGTAAAATATTTCCACTACACCACTGCTTATTAGTTGTTTTTGTTTTTATCTGGTTTTACAGTGGCGTTACAATGGAAACAGTATCCACTTCAACCTCAAGAAATAACGATATAAAACAATGGTAAATATCTGGAGTTAGGTGGTTTACTTAAAACTTTCATTATTAATTCTGTTGCAATTTTATTGTGAAAAAAATACTTAAACTACATAACCTTAAAATTTTAGGGCTTCTACTTTGATAAACAATCATCAAAACCCAGTTAAAAAATTCGAATCTCCCGGTAGTAAACTGTTTTTACCTTGTAAGAATGAAAACGAACAAGAATTGGTAAATAATTCCTTAGAAGGTATACAACGTCTTCTTAGTTATGAACGTGTGGACAGAAGGTATGCAGGTATTGTCTTTCGTTACTAACAATATTCTAGTTTTTATTATTACACAGATGTGCTCGATCGGTAGCAAACTGGTTACCTGAACAAAATTTAGCAGAAGTTACCAAAATTGTAGGATCCTTAAGTAATTATGGTTTTGCTAACAAAAGTGGAAAATATCTTTACCCAGAAGAGGCACTGTTTTTATTAGAAACTGTGAGTTGTTTGTGTCATACGTTACGGTTCAAACTGAAATTTAATTGCAGAATCGACTCGAATTGTTACACAATCAAGTTCCCTTAAGTATCCAAGAAGCCTATAATATTTTAGTCGGTAAATCAAAATTTTCGTTAAGAAGGTATCTAACTTTTAAGAAAATAGCCATTGAAGGTTTTCGAATAGCTCCATACTCCCCAGGAGTGGAGCAGTTATCGAAAAGAATAAAATTACGTAACGAATCAAAAATTTTAACGCTTAAGTCACCAAGATGTAAATTGAAAAAAGGTTTTGGGAGAGAAAAAAGTGATAAAATAGAAAGTTCATCTAGTGAAAATTTAAAAAATTTATTTACGAAATTGCAAGAAATGGGTCCTAAACAATTTAAATCGAAAGACATAATTGAACCCGATTACGAAGTTTTTGTACCTTTAAATTCAAATACGTCAAAGTTAAATCTCTATATTTTGTAAGTGCCTACTCAATGTTGTTTATTGTATAAAAAAGATTTAAATTTTATTTTTTAGAGAAGATGATGTTTTACCTTCCAATATAGGATTTTTAAATGAGGAATTACCATCTCTTGTAAGCTTTGCACAGTCCGAAGCTTCTAGTTATTTTTGTTTTGGAAATGTTGAATTACCAAATTTAATTTGACGACAAAATAATTTAGGTGTTAATGTACTAATTTTAAAGGATTTTAACTGGATCAAAAGTGACATTTATACAAAAAATAATTTATAAATTTTATGAGTTTTTTTTTTGAAAATCAACAAAAACGTTTTTAACAAATAATTTATTCGTTTTAATGTTTTTTTAAAAATTTTATTCTTATCTTTTTATATAAAATCTTTAAATAAAATTTTTGCTTGTTTGATTTGCAAAAATGTACCTTTAATGTCTCGCAACTTTAAAAGATATTTGTAGAAACTTTAATTACCTAGTAATTGCTGTTTAAACAGAGAAGATTTATATTTTTGTAACTGCATCTTTTATTTTCTAATTCTAACAAAACTTATAATTTATAGAACAAAAGTTTGGAAATTATAATTAGTAAATCTGAAAATTTGTGGAATTTTCTTAAGTATTGTTATTGACTAACAGTGTGGTGTAAGGCTTGAATCAACATGCTACGGAGCGGGTGACCGCGGTTTGATGCTTGATCGCGCCGACTGCACTCTAAAACTCAAGTTCGATCTATGGACTATAATATGCGCGGCATTTTAACTGCTAGAACTTCTTTTATAAACTTTTAATTGAGGGAAAAAAGGAAAGACCTATGTTCTGGAGTAGACAAATAATGGCCGCAAAAGAATAATATTGCTATTGATAAGTCGTATCTCCACTAAAGTAATGTAGAAAATCGCTATTGCTCAGGAAATGGACTTGTGATGCTCTTAATAGTTTCAAGCATAAACAAAGACATAGTGAAATAGTATTTAGATTTTTATTTTTTTTTAACAAATCTGCGACAATATTTTATTTGATTCTTCAACTCGTAATTCATAGTTTTTAACTTACGACAGTATTTTGATATAATGACGTGATCTCGACTTTTAAATGTACATAATTTTTTGAAATCCATCTAAAAGTTCAAATACAATAAGGTGCGCATGAATGGATTAATGAGATGCACGGATAATAAGAGGTCATGAAAGCGTAGCATAGATATTGACACTGCGAGATCTTCAGTGAATTTTCGTTGTAATGATTTTTGAATAAATATTCAATATCCGTATATTTTGATTTCGTATTGTATTATATTATATAGCTATGTTTAACAATAGATATTAAATATAATAATTTTTATTATACGGGGTGCCCCGTGACCATGGAGAACATTCGAAGTGGTGATAAAGAACACATTTTTAAGACAAATTTTTAAATAAAATTTTTGTCCAAGTTCAAACTCTTGGGGGATACCTTTCTTTAAAGCAATATTTTGAATTTCTGATTTCAAACGGCCATATCTTCGATATTATTAATTTTTTAGGGTTAATGGATGACGACTTTTTATAGATTATTTGTTTATGTACAAATTAAGTTATAACATAACCCTTTAACGTCTAGAATCAATGGATTTCGGGTTATAAATTAAATTAAGTGAATAAATGTTAAAAAAATATAGGTTCTATTTTTTTTACTTTTCTTGCGAATTCCGTATCTCTTAAACGAATCGTCTTAGAAAAAAACTGACGATCCAAATCAGATAGGGAATTTAACGGGCTACAACTTTAGTCAAATAAATTTTTTTGGGAAACCAAACATTTTCACAGAAATTCTGAAAATAATGAATAAGGTGGAGGTAAAATAAAACTAAATTCACAAAATTGTTGTTCATTATTTTCAGAAGTTCTATGAAAACGGTTGGCTTCCCAAAAAAATTTATTTGACTAAAGTTGTAGCCCGTTAAATTCCCTATCCGGTTTGGACCGTTAGTTTATTTCTAAGACGTTTCGTTTAAGAGATACGGGGTTTGCAAAAAAATAGAAAATATAAAACCTGGGTATTTTTAACATTTTTCCCTTTAATTTAATGTATAACTCGAAATCCGTTAATTCTAGACGATCAGGGGTTATAACCTAATTTGTAGATAAGCGAATGATCTTTGAAAAAGTTTTGATCCTTAAGCTTAAAAAATCAATAAAATCGGAGCTATGGCTGTTTGAAATCAGAAATTCAAAAATATGCATTAAAGGGAGGTACCTCTCAAGGGTTTAGACTTGGACAAAAATTTATTTAAAAATTCGTTGTAGAAAAATGTTCTTTATCACCACCTCAAAGGTTCTCCACGGTCACGTGGACCCCTGTATATCTGGAACATTTTCCACATCGGCGCTTTTCTTATTTGAAAAATCAAATGGGAGTAAATTCATAATGAATTATACAGAGTTCAATATTTTAAATCAAAATTTGTTCGATATAGCCTCAGTCCATTTGAGCATGGATAATAAAAAAATTATTTAATAGGTAATTAAATCAAGAAAACCAATCAATTTCTAACTATTCAGTCATTTATTAAAATATATTATAAAAAATTAATATTGTAACAAAACACAACCATTAATATTACGTAATCACAAATATTTAAATATACAAGATCATTAAAATAATAACAAATTATTATATTCACTTTCAAATACAAACATAATAAAATATAAAAATAAAATATTTAATAATTAATATAATAAAAGTACTCTAATATATTTTTGGTGTAAAATGTAGTGGGTAGCGACGTAAACAATAAAGACATTTACTGTTAATATTATATGTATATCAATATCTTTGCTTATATCTACTTCTTAGACTAGCTCATTATTATGTTATCTATAATATAGTATCATGATTTGATGCTACCCATTTGTGCAACAGGCGAATAAAAATTTCTCAAAAATCTTATAAATCAACTGCATCGTTAATGTATTATTACTTACAATTTGTAATATCTAACAATTTGCTATAAAAGTTATAAAAGTAAAAAGAAGAAGTACAACTGTTGTAGAAATGTAGGCACAGTTTAAAGAGAGAACTGTGAGCAGTGAAAGTTTCTTTTACGAGTAGACTTAGTGTTGAGGTACAATAAACCAAGCATCCATAATCGCACCTAATTGGGTTTTCTAAAAATTTATTGATAATTGCAATTTTTATTAAAAAATAGGGAATTCGCTATTACTCTTGTTTTCAAATTTGAGCATTTAATGGAATGTAGAAGGTAAAATTTATACTACAGACTGATGTTTTCTTATTATTGTATTAATCATGTCCATCCAAAATTGATCCCAGTCATTTGATAAAATCGATTGTTATAAGGTCTATAAAAATCTCTCAACTTTTGTAAAACTACGGGATTAATGTGTGGATGATTTCTACCTTTCGTTTTACCCAAACAATGAGGCGAACTACGACCTTCACTCTTGAACAAACACGGAAAACCCTTTGTGGAATTAAAGTAAAAATGCTTTTCGGTTACAACTCTTTTAAGACCTAAAAAGTCCTGAACTCTTTTTAATTCTATTGCAGGATCTACGATTAAACGTTCGCCACTGACGAATAAAAATTGCGAAAGTGGAAAACACTTTAACCATCGCACCAAGTAGCGTGCGTAAACTCCTAATTTAATAGGACCCCAAGTCGTGTCGATTCCATTTTTTACCGAGTTGTTTACAAAGGCTAAGTATTCGAATGGTTTCATTTCTGGTTTTTTGGAAATAGCTTGAGTGTAATCGGAAATTGAGCGAGTTACAGGATCCCTAACTACTACTAACAGTTTAGTGGATGGATTCATGTGTTGCACCCTACGAGGTGCTTCTTTGGTGATAAAATAAGAAGGTGATTTTTCTATAGTGATTTGCCCTTCTAATGTTAAGGGCATGTGATTGCGGTACCATTCAAAGCCCTTGGAATAGTGTTTGTCGAAAAAGTGAACTTCGCTTCCGGCTGCCCGTACATCTGGATGAATTCTAATAAATTCTAGTAAGGCTCGTGTTCCTCCTTTTTTCACACCGATTATTAGTGCACTTGGTAGTTGTCGCGCTGGCTGTAGACCTTGTTGACGAAGGAAACGATATTTTGGTGAGCCATCGGTTTCGTTTATTGCAATTAATGGAACTACTCGTACTGATGTTGCGTAATGTAAAGTTGTGCTATCTTTGGATATCAGTTGATGGTGTCGCCACTGTAAAAAGTACCATAAAGTAATTTTACACAAATAGCTATTATTCACTTCATACGTAAACTGAGAATCTCGTTAATCTACCTGCGCGTACTTATGTTTTTCTTGAATATCTCAAAAGTATAATATAAATAAAAATAAAGAAATGCGTATAATTAACATATTATGTATAATAATATTTATACTAAGATTTAAATTCAAATTCAACATAATATTATTATAAATGTTATCACATGTGAATAGCATTAATTATATTAATTATTATCATATCAGTTATATTCACATTATAACAAAAAATAAAATTGTAAATTAATCCTGTATATTTTACCACATTCGAATACCATGAAATCTTGAAATTGGGTCATTCTACAAATACTATAATTTTAATTACAATTAACGTTTTCAATTGATCAGTTTAGAAATTTTCAAAATAATTTTATTTGCTAATTTTGGCATTAAGTAAATAGAATGTTATTTTTTACAATAGTCAAAATAATTTGACTCTTCAAATACTATTCAATTAAATAGTTTTTGCCCCTATTATATAAGTAAGTTATGGAATTGAATTTTTAATTTTGAATTTTTTTCAAAACAGATTTATGAACTATTTAGCCTATTTTAAATCAAAAATTAAAAAAAAAAAAATAATAGATAAATATTAAATCAAAAAAACAAAATGTTGTATATTAATATTATTAGATACTATTACGCGTTATTTAATTTTTACAAATGCTGTTGATTTTTATTTTGCAAAATTTGTGCCATAGGTAAACAAAACATTCACAAGTCACTTCTAAATTTACAGTATTTGGTAGATTCCAAAAATGGAAAAACAATAATAGTCAACTTGTTTTATGCATATAAACATTCGCAATATAAAAACAGGTTATTTTATTATTCAAATTTAAAATAAAGTGTTAGTAGCCGATTCAAAATTTTCCAAAATAACTGCATAATATACAGAATTAGGTTTAAGAATCAAATTAAAATTTTAACGTTTTTGCAAAAACTTCGTTTTGTGTTAATTATTTTATGTGAACCGCGAGCCTTCTTTACCTATGCTATGTTTAATTAGATATCAAGGTTAAAAAACAACATAAAATATGCACAATTTAATTGTAATAAAATTCAAAACTTTTCTAAATTTAAAATTTTTCTTGCCTAATTTTTCCTTCTATTTATATTTTTGTCGGAGAGTTAAATTTATAAAAATAAAATACTTACTTTTGGCAACGATTTTGAAATATTCGACACTAAACACGAATTAAATGTATAAGATAAATAGAGGGACAATATTCCTAAGCAAAATAATGCCAATATTATCTTTTGTGAGGCTGGTATTTCCATTCCATTTAATTAAATTCATAACAATTAATTCACCCACCATTGGTTATTGCTATTTTTTAAATTAATATGCACTCGGAACGAATTTTTCTTTCCCTAATCGATAATACGTCATAAAAAAACACCCCACGAACGTCTCTAAATTAATTTTAAAAAGCGCGGTAAATTAAAGTAAAACATAATTTAGTTTATAAAAACACTGCGGCAATGTACTGCATGATTGATTTTATTGGTTGTTGCATTTATTTTGGTTTTATTTTTAATTTAGTACTTGCAATATTCTGCTTTATCGATTCATTTTAAATTTATTCAAAATTTTTGCTTATGCTATCTACTTATAGATGGCTCATTCGTACTACTTTCAAGCTAAATTTTCTTTCGAGAAATATAATACCATTTTTAACCAACTTAAAAAAAAAAAATTATCATATTATTTAAATATGATCGATATTATTTAAAATAGTGCCCCAAACAGTTAAAGTACCCACACTAGTATAGAAACTATCGCGGGTACCGAAATTCAAAAACAGCTTTCCGCCGAAAGGCTTGGATCGCAAAAAATTCAGCCCTGCAAACGGACTAGCAATAGTCCAATGCAAAATCGTTGCAAACTAGCAAAATCCCTTACAGATAGTGAGTTCAGCCAATACAACCTAACAGCTCCTGTCGACGAGGACATCCTCCACCCCGAAGATCTAAGACATAAACAAGCGGCCGATGAATTAGGCATAACTTTCACCTACAAGGATTGTGCATTTCCCCATAAGACTAAAACGTCACTGAGTACAGACTTAGCAATAATAGCCAACGTCACCACCTACAATAAATCTGGAATAGTGCAGTTAAGCATTCCGGAACCCGCGGCATTAAGCAACAATACACCTAACAGAAACATGGAAGTGGAACATCCAGCAAACATTCCCACCTACAATAGCTTTAGCCTGCTCATAAACGCGCCAAAAAAACCTCTCAGAAGTACACCTCCATCACGAATCAAAGAGCAAACATGGACATCGACCCAAAGAAATGTCAACACAACAACCACAAAAGAACCAGCACCAGGATACAAATTAAAATCGACACCGCCACCCATAATCTTAACCACTCCGATCGGTCAGGCTAAGACATTTTTGGACAAGCTCAGCACAGTAATCAAGGGCAAAATAATGTTGAAGTACATTAGAAACCAAACGTGGGTCCATACAGAGACAACGGAAGACCACCGAGTCGTAAAAGCCCAAATATTTGCCGACCCCACAACACGAGGTTACAGCTATCAATTGAAGGAAGACAAACTTACCAAACTAATAATGAAAGGCTCGCCATATTCAACAGAAATCGAAATAAAAAACGAAATAGCCAGGGAACATAACATAATCGTAAACTCAGTAACCCAAATGAAAAACAAATATGGCGACATCACCGGATCGTTTCTTATAGCTTTTAACCCCACCACCACTCTAACAGAAATTAAAAAAATTAAAAGCCTCGGTCAAGTTATGGTAAAATTCGAAGAGTATTCGCGAAGAAATACCCGCACCCAATGCTACCGATGCCAGAACTTTGGCCACGGATCAAACAACTGTTTTATGGCCCCGAGATGCATCAAGTGCCTGGACGCACACTTGACAAAAGACTGCCCCAGGAAGAGCACGGACGATCAAGTTAGATGCTGCAATTGTGGCGAAGCCCACCCTGCGAACTACAACAACTGCCCTTCGTACACCTCCTACGTCGAAAAGGTAAGTACAAGAACCCAGCGTCCAAGCCAATTTTATAGTCAAAATCAAAATTCAAATCAATATCAAATTTTAAATCTAAATTCAAACCAATACGATTTAAATCAAAACTTTCCCAGATTACCGACGCCCACCCAACAATACCGACAATTTGCTCCACCCACAGTACAAAAACAAACTTACGCACAAAACCTGACCCAAGTCGACCCCCAGGACAATCCAAATGACTTGAAAACGTTATTCAAAGAAATCAGAGAACTTAACGAAACCGTCAACATCAATCAAATGATACAAATAGTTAGAGAAATAAAAACAAGTATGGCGGGGGTCACCGACACTTTTCAAAAAATTCAAATACTAGCAAACATAGCCGCAAAATACGATGTCTAATACAAACAAATACAAATTGAAACTCATATCCTGGAATGCCAACGGACTGACGATAAGACACAACGAACTACGAGTACTGACCGACCAAATAGACCCAGACATTATACTGATACAAGAGACTAAACTCAATAAATGAAACCCGACTAAAATTCCAAATTATAGCGCAATAAACAAACCACGCACCAAACACGGAGGGCTACTCACTTACGTTAAAAATACTATCGACCTATCGACGATTGACATAACCACCACCCAAGCAGACACACAAATTTTCCAAATCGACGATCTCACCATAGTAAATTACTACCTCTCTCCCTCCATTAAACATGACTTCACAAAACTTGACGAAATCCTACAGAATTCTGACAAAGTAATAATTGCAGGAGAGTTTAACTCCACACACGTAACCTGGAACAATACAAAATCTGACACAAATGGCAACGAACTACACAACTACCTGCAAAACACTAATGCTTTTCTCTCTTACCCAACAAATGACTACAGTCACTACCCATACACCTCTCACCACGATCCATCCACAATTGACCTGGCCATCACAAAACACCTTAACGTACAAAAAATAGAATCCCAAAACAAGCTAAGCTCCGACCACTTACCGATACTAATAGAAATCTCATCACTAAAAATACCCATAAACCCACCAAGACCAATAAAAACCACCGATTGGAAAAACTTTGGTACACAATTACGCACACTGACAATTAACACGAACGTAACAACAAACTCTGACATCGACGAAGCCATATCAAAATTCACAAACCAAATAATGCAAATCTACGACGACTGCACAAAAGACTCCCCACCCCCAACATATAAACTGAAACTACCACCCGAAACACTACAAAAAATCAACAACAAAAACAAATTAAAAAAATTATATCAAAGACACCACTACCCGACACTAAAAACCCAAATAAACAGACTCACAAAAGACATTAACAATGACATCGGAAATATTAAACGCGACAACTGGACGAAAGCACTCCCAAACATTACACCACAAAACACCCAAAAACTATGGCGCATCACCAAAGCGCTCAAGAACAAAAACACAAATTCATCATTTCCAACAATTCTAACACCACAAGGACCCAAAATTACCAACATGGATAAAGCAAGCGCCATAGCCGACACCTTTCTAACACATCACTACACAACCGATCATCCTTCAGACCCTGAAACAGAAACAAAAGTCAAGCAAACCATCAATTCACTTAAAAATTTAATCTACCTCACACCCCCTGAAGATCTTACATCTCCCACAGAAATTCGCAACATCATTAGAAAACTTAAAAACAAAGCAGCCGGAAACGACAACTTAAGAGCTTCACTCATCAAAAAATTTTCGAGAAAACTTACAGTCCAAATTTATTACATATTAAATGCATGTCTCAAAAATCAATACTTTCCCACCTGCTAGAAAAATGCAACAGTTATCCCCATTCCAAAACCGGGCAAACCTTCTAACCTTCCGACTAGCTACCGCCCCATCAGTCTTCTGCCCGTACTTTCAAAAATCTTAGAAAAAATCATACTACACAGACTAAAATTACACGACCAAGAACAATTTGGGTTCAGGGAAAAACACAGCACCACACTACAACTCGTCATGCTCACACACAAAATCACAAAAAATTACAATTTGAACAAAACTACAGCTGTAATAACACTTGATATGGAAAAAGCATTTGACACTATCTGGCACGACAGACTAATATACAAACTGACAACAAACAATTACCCTCCACACCTTATCAAAATTATTCAAAGGTTTTTAAGCGACAGACACTTTCAAGTTAAAATTCAAAACAGTCATTCCACCATTCACCACATCCCGGCCGGAGTCCCACAGGGCTCCGTCCTTGCACCCACACTTTTTTACATATTACATAAACGACATACCGACCCAACCAAACACTAACATATTACTTTTTGCTGACGACACCGCCGTTATTTCTGAATCGTTTAAAAAAAACCAGACCATAATTTACCTGCAAAGGCATGCCGATCTACTAAATACATACTTCTACAGATGGAAATTAAAACTGAACGAGACAAAAACGACACTCACTACCTTCTCCCACAAACGTGACTCTCTTACGACGAAACTCAAACTCAACAACGTAAACATTACAAAAGCCTCGACTGTTAAATACTTCACTAACTCTCGACGAACGACTGACATACAGAATACATCTACAACAAACAGCAGCAAAAGCTAACAAAGCATTTCATGCACTCTACCCACTACTGACATACAAAAACAAACTCGACCCAAACCTACGGCTTTTAATATACAAAACCATGATAAGACCAATACTACTATACGCCAGCCCAATCTGGAGCAAAGCTTCAAACACAAAAAAAACTACTGCAGAGAGTACAGAACAAATGCCTCTGAGTCATCACCGGAGCACCAAGAGCTACAGAAACTTTACATTTACATGACTTAGCAGGCTTACCGACACTCACGAACGTAATATTCCATACAACAACGAAATTCTTCACGGACACTGTACAACGAAACCCAACGACCAGCCACATCGCAAAACTTACAAACTCAACGATGCCCTTCAGGCAAAAACACAGGCTAATACATAACTTACTACTTTAACAAACTTTAATAACTAAATGCTTCTCTCCTTCTTCTCTCTTCTAAATTATTTTATTTTAAATTTAAGGTTTTAATTTAATTTAAGTTATTTTTAATAAACAAGGCGCTGGGTTTTTGTACTCCTTTTCCAGCAATAAAAGTTCACACAGCTACAAACAACAAAAATAAACGACAAACAAACCTGCCTGTTTAATCGCAAGATAGGTACAGGTAAAAAAAAATAAAATGTAAACAAAAATTCAAAGCAATAAAGAGTCTTAATCTTAATCTTAATCTTCAAAAAAAGAAACAGACCGATAAAGTCCCCCCCCACACACACACCAGCATAACGTTAATTATTTTAATTTTATTTTTACTTTAATTTCAAAACCTTAATCGTTTTTATTTTTCCTCTACTGCGTCTGCCACTATTTTTTTTCAATGCCACCGATAATACGATTTTTCGACACTAAAATTGGAATTCCCCGACACGGAAAATTCCAGCAGCGACGCGACGTACCAAACGCGACTGATAATCGTGTTTCAAATCGCGCAACTGTTTTTTCCCGTTTTTCGGGGACATCCTTTCTCAACCCCTTTCTCTGGTCACCACTGCACGACCCGCGAGTCATCCGAGACGGTACAAGACGATATAGATGTGTGCGCTTTTTGATATTCGAATCGCTGATTGCCTACAAAATCCCTTTTGTTAGTTTTCGACACACTTTGGCAAACTTCGATCAAACTTCTTCAAAGTTCAAAATTCAAAATTTTTCAATTCCCCTTATAAAATTTTATTCACCACACAGATCGATGCGGCCAAACCCGCGTCAGCGTATATTTTTGATCCAAGATCTCCAACGTCCGTTACCCACTCACCAGACGAAGAAGATTAAAGCGCCCACGGCGCTAAACGCTTTGCATTGCCATTCCGCTACGCTTCAAAAAAAGAAGGAGGTTATCAATTCGGTTGTATTTTTCTTTTTTTAATGTTTGTTACCTCAGAACTCCGTCATTTATGAACCAATTTTCAAAATTCTTTTGGCGTTGAATCAAGTATAGTTTCAAGTTGGTCTCATTATAATTTCATTTGTATTGGGCATTGAACTTTGAAGATAAACCGGAAAAACCCTCAAACTTCTCCTCTATTTTCCTCAAAATCGGCTTAATAACGCATTAAATACTGAGTACCTGTACTATACAAATATTCATTAGCGGAAGACCGTTTAGCCTTTCTTCACCAGTAGAATTTCTTAAATAATAAGTTTTATTTGCTTTAAGCTGGAAGAATTTCTCTCGGCAGTTGCTGCAGTCACCGGTAATATTGCAAATATTTTTAATATTGTTCTGACATTGGAAAAAAATTGTTCAGAGCATTTTGTCAATGTATCTAACAAATTATTTGACAAATCGTTCACATTTAACTATTTTTGTATCCAGAAAATGAATTCTTCTTCAAGAATTGCTGAGTATACCTCCTCTTTAAAATATACCCATTTGATTTTAGAAATTCAAATTTGTTACTTTCAAAGAATCCTTTCTTTTAAACAATTTGTGGGGGAGGGGCACTTACTTCTAGGTGCCTCCTCCTCTGAATACGGGCTTGCCTGAACTTTCAAGATTAAAAATCTGTACGACGCTATTTTGCAAGCCAAGATTTCGATATTACAAATCAAATTATTTACCGAAATTGGAAGAATTATTTTAGGGGCCGTCCATTAATTACGTAAGGACGATTTTTGTAATTTTTGACCCCTCCCCTCTCTTTGTAAGGGTGCGGAAGATTGTGGCAACCCCCTCTCCCAACATCTTACGTAAAAACCTAAACTAAATAAAACCGACTTCAAAAAAAGCTACTGTGAAAAATATGTACTAAAAAGTAAAAAATAATTAGGTTATTTAGTTACTTAAACTAGCTTAGCATAGGCGGCCAATTATTGTTATCTTTGGAGTCGGTGCCAGTTAAGCTGACTAAATTACTAAAACTAAATTTCTTAAAAGCTTGGCCGGCACCGACTGCAAAGATTACAATAATTGACCGCCTATGCCAGCTAGTTGAAGTAACTTAACGTAATTATTTTTTACTTTTTAGTGCATTTTTTTCACAGTGGTTTTTTTTGAAGTCGGTTTTATTTTTTTTAAATTTTTTATTTCATCCTTTTTAGTACATGTTGCGTTCCGTAACTATGTATCAAAAGCGAGTATGGGTAGACCTACTAAACGCAAAAAGAATTTTGAAAATTCGATCATAGTTGATATAAATGTATTTACTATTTACCTTATACTTAACGTACTACTTAGAAGATCAATAAAAGTAGGGATCAATAAAAAAAATATTCTGACCCACCGGGCAGGAACAGGTAATAAAACAGGTACAGATACTCAGTACTTAATGCGTTATTAAGCCGATTTTGAGGAGAGTTGAGGAAAAGTTTGATGATTTTTCCGGTTTATCTTCGAAGTTCAAGATCCAATACGAATAAAATTATAATGGGCCCAACTTGAAACTATACTTGATTCAACGCCAAAACAATTTCAAAAATTGGTTCATAAATGACGGAGTTCTGAGGTAACAAACATAAAAAATAAAAAAAAACATACAACCGAATTGATAACCTCCTCCTTTTTTAAAGTCGGTTAAAAACTGAATTTAATTTTATAATTTGGATAAAACTCTAAGTACTTAACTCTTAGAAAACTGATTATCGTGGTATTTTCCAAAACTTTATTTAAATTTAATATAATAAAATAAAACTAATTTAATGCATACTGTTTCAGGTTATTACTGTCATGTAAATTTTATTCTTAAGAATGGCATATACTTTAAGTAATAAAAACAAAGAAAATATTGAGTATTTAATTCGAGTCATAAAGTAGCTCAATGCTAAAAAGAACTTAGAAAGACTCGATGCCAGAAATTATGTGTTATTTAGGGGGGGGGGGGATTAATAGCATAAGTAATTTAAATTCGAAGCCAGATTGATATTATTGCTTTTCATATTAAATTAGAACTTTACCCTCTTAGTACAAAATTACAAAAAATAATTCGTAGAAAAAGTTTTTTATGTAATTGACGCATTTAGAAAATAGCATAGATTCGTCTAGCTGCAGAGCCTATCCTACATAATATTTAAAAAAATATATTGTTGGGAGTACAAATTTTTTATTCTTTTAGTTTATTCTGCTAGTGTAAATTGTTATTATGTTATTTCTTAATTTTTAATTTTTATGTTCACGTTTGAATATTTTCCATTCTTGAATTGTTTCGGCTTCTAGTGGCCCCCAATTTGAAAAACTAAAAGAATTTTGTATAACCTAAAATATAAAATAATCAGAATTTTAAAATTTTTTAGCTAGTTTTAAATATTTATTAATGAATAAATTGTAAATAATTAAAAATGAGACTTTACCTTTTTCAAACTGGATTTTTTATTTTTACATAAATAAATTATCCACCAAATAAACGGTTGAGAAATACCAATTGCTGTTATCAGCCATCCATAGTTTAAAACTCCATCTGGATAGTCATAGTTTCCGTATTTTAATTTTTGTATTGTGGCTAGAAAGTATATTAAAATTGCTATTAGTGAAGCTGGAGTAATAATTCCCCAACACAATTTCCAATAAATTCCTAGCTTTGCTTTAAGCATAAATTCGATATCCAATTTAAAGTTATTCAAACCTATAAATATTTTATTTAATTAAAAAAATTTAATTTGTTGTAAAAGCTAATTTACCATAAATCCAAAGAAAGATAATCACTTCTGCAGTTGTTAAAATGAATAGTATAAACGTTACTCCAAAATAATCTACCATTGTCAAAACAAATTGTCCTCCCTAAAATGTATTAATTTATTGTTTGTCGTTATTTAATTTTTTTATGTTTTAAGTACCGGAGTTATATAAACCAAACTTATTAAAAAACCTCCGGCAGTTGTTATTAAGGCTATTTGGTAATATTTTAATGACGGAAAATTGTCCTCAATTACCATGAAAATTGTAAACGTTAAACCAATTAAACTACCAAAACCTATAGTAAACAACATAATAAAGAATAGAATTGAAAATAGCTGAAACAAAATTGTCTATATGTTGGTAAACGAATAGCAAGAAAAATAATCTAACCCATGGGACATTTTGAAATTTAGCAATAGCATCTGGATATGTAACAAATGCTAATGTTGAACCACCAGAAGTAATAACTTGAGTGATATCAACATCAAGTTCGCTAGCCAAATTTCCTAGTATTCCAAAAGTAATAATTCCAGACATCAGTGATGTCATAGTATCCAAAGCAGTGAGGATTATGGTGTCTCTAAAATTATAAATTTATTAAATTTTTATAAAACCGCGTTTATCTTGGTTAATTTACCTATGTAAATTGTGGTCAAACTTATTGAAGGAAGAGAACATAACAGTCGAACCTCCTCCTATGTTTAAAGAGAAGAAGCATTGAGTAAGAGCATTGTACCAAACCTAAAATTACATAAAACTTTATTCCTACTAATTGGGAGCAATAACGAAATACGCACGGTTGCATCTAGTAATTTACTCCATTGTGGCTTAAAGAAGAATAGAACTCCTTCGGCAGAACCCTCAAGAGTAACGGCCCGAATTAGTAAAATAAACATAACGATGTAAGGAAAAATTGCCAAAAAGTAAAATACGTTTCCGGATTTTTTCATTCCACTTGCCGTTATAACAAACAATAGTAACCAAGTTCCAAATAGTAAGCAAGCGGCTAATCCATTGGGCCAACCTATCCCATCATCGATAGAAGTCTTTTCATGCAAAACTTCTTTTCTGTGAAAATTATATTAGAAAAAAGCAGAATGCTTTTGCTAGGCATTTGGACGCACGATAATTGAACGCGGATATTTGAACGCGCGACAATTGGATGCATGCGACAAATAAGACGCATGACAATATTGCACTCGAAAAAAATAAGTTGGATTTATTTTTTTAAATCTGTGTTACTTATTGTAAAATAATTAAAATTACTTAATAAAAATCTTATTTTAAATAATTTATTATTTTACTCAAATAAATAGATTACTATATTATTTAAGTAAAAATGTTGTTAAAATTATATCTTGGAGAACACATCCAGTAAAAATCATAATAAAAACAAAAAATTTTTCCGAATAAAATTATGATTAACTAATTTTTGTTTTTAAAATTTATTCTCCGTTCAAATAAATTTATTTTAAAATATAAAGTTTAGTAAATTGTTATTAGGTACAAGTACACTTTAGTTATTACTGCTTAATAAATTCTAACTTATGATAAGTTACTTAAATATGCTAAATATTGTAAGTAATCTTTTGTTATTATGTTATACACAATTAATTTATTATTACTTATAATAAATTAACTTATTTTATAATAGTTAATTTTAAGCTTAAAATAAATTTTATTAAATGGAAGTAAAATATTATTTGAAGCTGTAGCAAAAGAATTTGTTACTTATGGTAATACACCTTTTAATTACACAATTACACCTTACACCTTTTAATTTCACGAAATAAATATATTTGAACAAATAAATAAGAATAAGTTATCAATTAATTATTTACATAATATTAATAGTATATTATACACCAAGGTTTAGATGAATATCAGTATAGCCCTAACGTCAAGATTATATTCCGGGTTCGAAGCGATATAAGCAAATCTTATCGCAAAAATTGTAATTTTTAATAAGGGTTTAATAAATTGTAAAGAATGCGGAATGCGAGGGTTTAAAAATAAATTAATTAAACGTATAATGGGCAACTTGCATGACTTTTTCAATTCATAGAAAGTTGAAAGTTGGAAGAAAGAAAGGCATAAAGAGAGGCAGTTTGTAGTTTTTAATAAATTTTATAGTGTCTTTTTTAAATAGAAAAATTTGTTTGTTTTGCATAAAAATAAAAAAATTTTATTATATAAAATCTGTCATTTTATAATGTATTTTCCACTTAAGGCTTTATAGCGTTAACACGCAATATTGTGCTATACAATCTTAATTGTATAGTTTATGCATAAGTGAAATAACCTATCTATTATATAACTCAAGCAGTTTTGATGAAAATTAAAATCCCATGCAAGTACCTTATAAAACTTATTTCCTAGCTAGGTTCATTTTCGTGCGTTCAATTGCCACGTGTCCTTTCCCTTATTTGTTCTTTCAAATATTCGTTCGGTAAGACTTACGTAAACCACAATTCGGACGAACTTATAAAACTAGCATTTATTAAGCTGTGATTAGCCGAGCTTCCAGAAGGTATACAATAAATTTGCTCTGTATTCCATTCTTCCTTACAATGAGTCCAGGGTAAATTTGTATTAAAAGAATTGATCAAATAATGTAAGGTAATAGCTACTACTGAAGAGTAATATGTAACCAAACATACTATTACAAACGCCTGTCCATAACCCATACCTTGATTGGAAATATTATTATATATTTATTTTTTTAACCTCCACATACCTTTGAAAGCTGGAGCAAATGATTCAAACATATGTACATTTCGTTTTCCAGAGAATTGTCCTAAGCAAGCTTCAAAATAATAAATTGGTCGTCCAGCCAAGATAACAATAATAATATATGGTATCAGAAAAGCTCCACCTCCATTTTCGTAACATGTAAATGGAAATCTCCATACGTTTCCTAGACCAACAGATGATGAGATGCACGTCATAATAAAATGGAGGCTGTTAGTCCATGTATGTTTTTCATTTGCTGGTTTATGAAACTTAAATTTTCATAGATAATAATCGTGATTGAGGTATTGAAATATTTATTAATTTGCTTACCTTATAATCGTTAATGCCAGTTTCTATTTCGTGTTGATTTAGGACTGTCAATTCTAAAGCATCTGTTGCCATATTTTCTGCACATAAGTATAAATAAATTGCAAAATATTAAATTAAATTTTATTTTATTATTATTTAAATTTATTTAAAAAAATATAATAAATGTAAAATGTTTTAAAATATATTATAATAAAAGATTTACCATGTAATTAAATATGCATCTACCCATTTACATATAGGAGTTTAAAATGAATTAAAGGTTAGTAGTAATGTAAATGAAATTTCTTTAATAACTCACAGTCATTATTGTAATGTCGTGAAAACACTCTAAAATTGTATTTCAATAGATTTTAAAATCTGACCACAAATAATAGAAAGTAATCGATGGGTATACGTGGTTTAAGTACGTAATGTGCATCATATTAACTATAACAATATTTTTAAAATATCAAAAATAAAATATGTATATATATTTGATGTGGTGTTTCAAAATGATTGCGACTCACTCTATGCATTTTGGTGAAATTTTAGCTTTGGTAATTAAGTTGTAAGATTGTAAGATTTGCTAGGTGGGGATCAATGACACGAAATTCGTGGCTTCTTGTGCCAACCGTGGCCGAAAGCGGGTGCGAGATTTTTGTATGCCCGCTAAGTTTTGATATTATTGTGAGAATTGTGAGTAATATTTTATTTTGACTTGATTTAAATAAAGTGAATTGGATGCGTTTGCATTGTTGCGTAGTTGTTTTTGATATTTTGATAAGTTGGATATTTTTTTATACGTTGCTACTGAACGGTAGTGGATTTGATGGTTTTGATTGATTGGATAGATTTGATGGTTTTGATTGCTTTTGGAAGTAAAGATTGAAATTATAATATTTGAAATTGATGTATGATTGGAAAGTTTAAAATTACATTTGTACGAACAAGGCCAGCTGGTGATAATAAGGCGATTTGGATACGCATAAGTTTGAAAGTACGAGCCCAGTAAAGTTTTACATTTACATTAATTGAAATTGAATACGATTGGAAGAATTATTATTGGAGAAATTATTTATTTGCTCACAAGACAAGCGGGGTGATTTTCAGGAACCGACTACTGAGAGTCTTTTTTGTTCTCCACTGAGAAAAGCTAGCTGGGAAAATGAAAGATTGTGCAGGGTAGGTAAATTTTACCAATATCACAACAATATATATATTGTAATGTATGTAGTTTTCTCTTAATTTTTTATTTCTCTATTATCAATATAAAATTTTACCACCCTTACATACAATATCATGAGACTCGTAATTCAATTGTATAACTTTCTTATTACCAAAATTTGCACCTTATTCACTTGAATTAAACACCGAATTCAAAAATATAATTTATTTTACTTTAAAAAAAAAACAACTTATTCAAATATCACTCGAAACTCAAATTCAAAATTCAAAAAAATCCTTCACACTCGCCATCTTGGCTCTTACTGCCAACCTTTTTAAAACAAAAATTTACATTTCCTTTTCAGTTAATTAAAACAAAAATCATCAAACAATAACTATTACATAATAAAAACGAATTGTAGGAAAATACACGACAATATACATATATCTTAAAGCCGATTATAAAATCGAATTTCCGAATGCAAATTATTAAATTTTAAGATTAAGCTTACAGTATTCCAAGATAATTATGTAACTACCAAAATAATTTCTATGCTAAAGTATTAAATACACACTTATATATCAGATTTTTTAAAATATAATTTTTTAGTTTGCGTTTAGTTCGTGCTCCCATTGATATTTTGCGCCCATGATTACCCAATTATTCAAAATAGTCTGAGCAGCCATGAAGTTTAATGGTTTATTTAAAAAAAAGGAAACTTACATCCGCATAGAGAGTTCATAGAAAATATAATTTTAAGAAATATTAAAGATGTTTGCTATTTTACTTGATTAATAAAATTGTATACTATAGATAAAGAAGACAAATATTTCTTTGTTGCAAATTCAACCAAGAAAAATATATTTGTACGTGAAACAAATTTTCGCAAATATGGCAAGTATGGCAAGCATGGCAAGTAAATTTTATAAAATTTATCAAAAAGTAACTAAAAGGTTAAAATAATAGAATTTTAACCGTAAAGTAAAAAATGCAAATGTAGAAGTAATTTTCAATCACTGATGGGGTTAATTACAAAAGATACACATTACACTCTCTCTAATGCGCGAAACAAAGCAATTGAACAGTAATTAGTAATTTTAATGGAAATTACTGTAATCTCTAAAGTGCTGAAATTTCATTTCCTGATGTACCGTGATAATATAGGGCAAGATATTTTATCCTTTATTTACTTTTTTTCTTTTTTTTTAAATTAATTTTTACATGTTACTTGAAATTGAAATAAAATTAAAAAAAAAATAATATTATCACATGTTAATAACCTTAACCATTTTATCCTTTATTTATTATTGAATAATAATTGTTATCATATATTATGACATAGTACCACCTCCGTGAAGTTGGCCTCCCATCTGAAACATTTTGATATAAAAAAATATGGAATCGTTAGGTCATCGTTAGGTCTCGAAAGGTCACCCGGTTTTATCGTTAGGTCACTTTTAGTTTTATCAAAAAAAATTATTCAAGTTTTGAAAAATTTTCTTGGTAAGTTAGCCTCCCCATTAAACGATTTCGACGAAATAAAAGTGGAAACCGGTAGGAAATGCACTGATAAGGTTTGGTCACGTATATTTATCGTTAGGTCACCTTTCATTTATTTGCAATTAATTAATTTCAATATCATGTCTCTATTGCGCATGCGCTAAACAAAAATATAGTGGTGATGAAATTTTTCTTACAAAAGTAAGAAAAATATAACATTTTGATATAAAAAAATATGGAATCGTTAGGTTGTCGTTAGGTCTTGAAAGGTCATTTGGTTTTATCGTTAGGTCACCTTTAGTTTTATCAAAAAAAATTATTCAAGTTTTGAAAACTGTCTTGGTAAGTTAGCCTCCCCATTAAACGATTTTGAGGAAGTAAAAGTGGAAACAGGTAGGAAATGTACTGATAACGATTGGTCACGTATGTTTATCGTTAGGTCATAATTAATTTGTTTGTAATAAATTAATTACAATTTTATATTCCTATTACGCTTGCGCTAAACAAAAATATAGTTGTGATGAAATTTTTCTTACAAAAGTAAGAAAAATATAACATTTTGATATAAAAAAATATGAAATCGTTAAGTCATCGTTAGGTCTTGAAAGGTCAATTGGTTTTATCGTTAGGTCACTTTTAGTTTTATCAAAAAAAATTATTCAAGTTTTAAAAATTTTCTTGGTAAGTTAGCCTCCCCATTAAACGATTTCGATGAAATAAAAATGGAAACAGGTAGGAAATGCACTGCTAACGATTGGTCATCTATGTTTATCGTTAGGTCATAATTAATTTGTTTGTAATAAATTAATTATAATTTTATATTTCTATTACGCTTGCGCTAAACAAAAATATTAGTGTGTGCAAAATTACATCTTGGGACACGTTCTTGTTAACTCTTGACTTGGGGTGCGTTCTGTGCGTTCTCGCCAACACTTTTGTACATAACGTGCGCTCTAAATGGTTAGAAAAGCTTCGTAAGCGCGGAACTTGAAAGCAGCTATAAAGCATAGAAAATTTATATATATCAAACGATGCGTTCGAAGTGTGAGAATCTTCTATTTTGTAGCATTTTACGGTGGATTTGAATATTATACAAACACTTTTTAGAATTAAAATATTTTTAACTTAACACAATTAAAATTCGCAGTAAGTATAGCAAACGATTTCACTTCAAGAGATGAAACGAACAAAATTCTGCTTTTATCGTTCAAAACGCAGGAAATGGGGCGGGGAGAGATATTTTTGAAGAATTGCTTTTTTTAAGGGGGAGGGCTAATAGTTTAATAAGACCATAAAGTCTTTTTTAATTATTGAAAAATATTTTTAAATTAGGAATTAGTTGTAAGAATTCATAAGCTCCTGGGCTTTATGGTCTTTTTAAATTGCATAAGCCGGGACATCCTGTTTAGGAATTATTAAAAAATAATAAAAAATAAAACCAACTCGGTAACTACTCAAGAAATTGTAATTAAAAAATATTTTTTAATTAAGAATTAGTTGTAGGAATTCATAAGCTCCTGGGCTTTATGGACTTTTTAAATTGCATAAGCCGGGACCGGGACATCTTCTTAACATAATAATTTTATCTTCAAAAGGATTATGAGAAAACCCATATTTTATTTTAATTAACAAAAGAAATAAAAGTTAACAATAGAATCAATTGCCTCGATCTCATAATAATTAAAAATAATAACATGCACTCTTTTGATTTTTTCCATAAACATACTGAAGCAACTTTTTCAAATTTAGCAATAAATAATTATTTGCTTCAAATAAAAGCAAATTTATTGAAAACATTATTAAAAATAGTGTTAATGTTAAAAAGGAACGAGTTACAATACTAAAATTATTATTTCTCATAAAGTGTTTTATTATTTCTAATAAGAAGATACACTGTATCTACAATGTATACTACATATCCCACATATCTATATCACATATGATATACTACATATCTATGTGGGACAGTGCAGCTGCTGTATGGATTAAGTGTTTTGTTTCAACACCCAGTGCATTAGTGAATTATAATATTGTAATTGTGGATCACCGTCAAGTACATCAATAATAGACGCTACTTAAATAGAAGATTTTCGCACTATAAACGTTTTGATTACGCTCTATAGTTGCTTTCGAGTTCCGCGCTTACGAAACTTTTCTAACCATTTAGAGCGCACGTTATGTACAAAAGTGTTGGCGAGAACGCACAGAACGCACCCCAAGTCAAGAGTTGACAAGAACGCGTCCCAAGATGTAATTTTGCACACACTAATATTTTTGTTTAGCGCAAGCGTAATAGAAATATAAAATTGTAATTAATTTATTACAAACAAATTAATTATGGCCTAACGATAAACATAGGTGACCAATCGTTAGCAGTGCATTTCCTACCTGTTTCCATTTTTATTTCATCGAAATCGTTTAATGGGGAGGCTAACTTACCAAGAAAATTTTTAAAACTTGAATAATTTTTTTTGATAAAACTAAAAGTGACCTAACGATAAAACCAATTGACCTTTCAAGACCTAACGATGACTTAACGATTTCATATTTTTTTATATAAAAATGTTATATTTTTCTTACTTTTGTAAGAAAAATTTCATCACCACTATATTTTTGTTTAGCGCATGCGCAATAGAGACATGATATTAAATTTAATTAATTGCAAATAAATGAAAGGTGACCTAACGATAAATATACGTGACCAAACCTTATCAGTGCATTTCCTACCGGTTTCCACTTTTATTTCGTCGAAATCGTTTAATGGGGAGGCTAACTTACCAAGAAAATTTTTCAAAACTTGAATAATTTTTTTTGATAAAACTAAAAGTGACCTAACGATAAAACCGGGTGACCTTTCGAGACCTAACGATGACCTAACGATTCCATATTTTTTTATATCAAAATGTTTCAGATGGGAGGCCAACTTCACGGAGGTCATAGTACCTACATAGTACATATTCTTATAGCAGAGAAAATTTAAGAAACATAATTGCATGAAAAACATAACATAATTATTGGGATACTGAAAGAAAATTTCATACCTAGACTCCGGTTCTAGAACTAATCTAGAGTAATCTAGAAATAGATTAGCGCTTTTTTAAAGAGCGTGAAGTAATCTACAAACTAGATTCTATCAATTTTTGTGTAAAATCAACAGCTTTCGAGTTATGAATAAAACTAGGTAAAAAAATGTAGAAAAATTGGATCTCTTTTTTTTTGTTTTTTTTTAAAGCCCTGTATCTTTTAAACAAAACATTTTACAAAAATTCTGGCGCCCTATTCCGGATAGGAAATTTAACGGACTACACTTTTTGTCTAGTAACATTTTTGAACAACCAATTTATTTCACAGTAAATCAGAAAATAATAAACAAGGAAGCTACAAAGCAAAAAATTAAATTTACAAAATTTTAAGTCTTATTGAAAAATTATTTTATTAATTAATGTTTAAGCTATTACATTATTTAAGTAAATGTTCAAAAATGCTACCCTCATTTTCAATACACAGTCGTGATAGTTTTAAAAGATATATTAATTAATAAAATAATTTTTCAATAAAATTAATTTATTTAATTTTTTGTTTTGTAGCTGCCTTGTTTACTATTTCCTTATTTTCTGTGAAAGGGATTGGTTTTTTAAAAATTTTTACTAGACAGAAGTTGTAGTCCGTTAAATTTGCTATTCGGAATGGAGCGTTAGAATTTTTGTAATACAAAATGTTTTGTTTAAAAGATACAGTTTTGAAAAACATCCAAAATAAAAAAGTCTCAAAATTTTCTTTACTTTACTTTAAAATTTTAATTTTAAATTACTTTAAATTTTTACAAAATTTACTTCGATTATTTGTAGATTATTTCACACTCTTTAAAAAATCACTAATCCATTTTTACCCAAAAATTAATATTTTCTGGGATATGGCCACACGAATGTGGAAATTTTAAAAAGTGCTTTAAAGAGGCCTAACTCTCGAAGACTTAAATTTAGAAAGTTGTTAAAAATATTTCTTAGAAAAGTGTTCTCTATCAACACCTAATGTAAAGTGTGTCCTGGGACACCCTGTATAAACAGAAACAAATTTTAGAGTAAACAAAAAACAAAAGTAATTTATATATTTATTTTTTTAGGTTGTTCTTTAACAAATTGATTAACATAATATCATTCGTATTTAAGTTGTTAAATAAGTCATTCTCCATATAAAATACTCATATTATTTAATTTGATCTGTCCCGAAGAAGATCGTAAATAATTTGTTATTCCTTTTAGGGCTAAAATAGATTAAAATAAAAATTTCCGCTCCTAAAAGGTTTGCGTCCCGGGGTTATAGCCCATTTAGCTCTGTGGTTAGGGTGTAACAATCAATTGTTACATTTTTTGTTTCTTTGAATTTGTTTAATTTTGGTGTAGTGGTTATTTGGATTTTTGTAAATATTGTTTTATTTTAATTTAAAAGATGGCGTTGCTAGCTTTTCAATTTTGAAAATGCTGCGGTTTTGTGTGGTTGGCAGAGAAAGTCATCGATGACGATCCAAGATGGTTGTTTAAGAGCGTCATAGAATAAAACCACAAAAGCAGTAATTGGTGAATTGAAAACATAATATTTAGTTTTAAGTGAAATTTAGTGAATTAGGTGAGTCACATTTTAATTGATTCTACTATTGATTTACTTTTTGGAATTCTCAAATGAGAAATATTTGTTTTTGGTTAATATTAAATTTTACAAATGTCGATTGTAAATTCACATCTGGCAAACAATTTTTATGTGATATAAATTAAGTTCACAAATTACGTTGAACGAATAATTTTGGTATTTTCTGATAACAGAAAATTTGATTTCTTTTACAACCATTTTTGCAAGTGACCACAGTTGCTTGGATTTGACCTGATTGCCTTTATATGTTTATCCTTAGGAAATACTAAGGTAAATTAGGTCATCCGCTTGCTTCGTATGCAAATCAGGACTGAGGAGGAATTTTTCTTTAGTGAACCGGCCTGTAGCGGTATCACGTCAATTCTTTTCTTGCTGATAAACCTTCCTTTTGAGTGATAATAATTTTACATTTTGGAAATCTAGTTTTGTGCGATGCCCTAACTGTTAAAGGATTTTTCGGAATATGCTAAGGGCTAAGGATAAAAGTTTAATTTAACGAAAGCCGAAACAGACGGTAAATATACTTTATAATTATTTTAAATATAGGTATACATGAGAAGTGTAGTAGCAGACACCTTATTTTGAAAATGTGCCGTATATTTTCTGATTTTAGCGATGTTTTCACTGTTTAGTGCTAAAAATTACAAAAATTTGAATTCTGATTGTGGCAGAGCCGGGTCCTTTTAATGCCAAGCCCTTCTTCGATCGAACACATGGAACACTGGTAGTTACGCCACTGCTACAACCCACAGTGAGTTTTGACTAACCACTTTATTTTATGAAGGGGTTTTCAAGAAATATTACCTCGGTAGTTTGCCATTACCCACAGAGGAAGGACGATTAAAATAAACTTTTTGCTCTACTCGGGCTTAAACCGATCTTGATCTCCCCTTAGTAGTCAAATCACTTGAGCATCAAACCATAACCGTTCTCGAATTAATAGTATACTTTTAATAGGATACTTTTAATTTACCAATATACAAAATTTAAAATGAATTACTAAATAAATGAATTTATTTTTTGCAGCAGGTTAATATAAATAATTTTAAAGTATGAATTTAGTTTTTAAGTGTGGTTTTTCTAAAATTATAAGTAATTTTGATTCAAATTTGCAAATTGAAAAAAAAGAAATAAACTACCTAAAAAAAGTTAAAAAAAGATAGAAAACACGAGATTGATGGTTTTGTGATTAGACAAACGTCAGTTACATCGCCGCCGTACAATGTGCGGTTATAAATTGGCGAAAATCGCCAAGAGATAGACGCAAAATGTACCTGCGTGGCGAAAGCGCTGAAGCAATGCAAGCATATTATAATATGCTTTGGTTTATTATATTTATTATAAGTGTGGAGTAAGAATGGGGTAAACCACCTATAAACTAATTGGGAAAACAAATGTATTCCAAGGGAATGAAAGTTTCCGAGTTGTTTCCGAAGAAAACGGATACAAAAATTGAACGACCAGCAAAAGTTTCTCATCCTAAAGACTTTGCAGGATTTAAATCATCTATTAGGAACATAATAAAAGAAGAGTACAGAAATAAAGAAAAGCGTAAATCAAGATTAGCGTTAAAAACAATCCAAAAAAAGCGCGCAAAATAAAATTGTTTGGCCCAAGAATGTGCCAAAACCTGCATTCAAAAATTTCTTTTTCTTTCAGGAATTAATTTGTACTTTATAAGTAAATTACGATATTATAAAAAAATCTCTACAAAATCGTTTTAATCTTATCTTACATTTAAATAATAAAACCAACTGAACCTTCATAATGAAGGTATATTAAAAAATATAATAGAAATATCAACCCAATAATTTCAACTAATGCACCAATACACTGCACAAATTGATTTAAATTTCGCGTTTTATAATGCAAACATCATTTAATAACGCTATACAACCCATTCTTAATTTCACAATCTATCCTATAAAAAGTTCCATATTTCGCCACCCAAATCGCTGACATCGAATTTTAAAAAATTCAAATCACCTGCACATAGCTTATATCCGTATAACATATTTTCCGATTTGTTCCGTAAATTGAACTTAAATCAGAGACAATAATAATGTTTCTAATGTAACAATAAAATGTAGTAATAAAATAATCTAATAATCTACCCTATATATTGCAAAAATCTGATCCAAAAAACATATAAGTGTTTAGATTTTTCAACAATCGAATCATTTTATCCAGACAGTTCAGTAGTCTGCAGATATACCACAGTTATATATATTTTATTTCGCATACAACCCCAATTAGTAATATCAGTATATAAAATAAAATTTTAAAAGTATAATTTTAATAATTTTTAGAATAAATAAAAATGTTAAAATGAATGTATGTCTTTTTTTGTTAATTTTTTTAACTTTGGAGTCAGTTGTAAATCTGATTAGAACGCTAAAAATTAATATGTAATATAAAAAATCTTTTTTAATTGATCTATAAAATTAGAATAATGAAAATAACTATAAAAATAAATATGAATAATTACTTCTAATGCAGAATATTTATGATTATTTAAAATTTAAAAACTTAATAGCGAAGATCAGTAAGTAACCCTTGACTTCTGCTCTTTACCCGCGCACTAGAGAACTAATACTTACATTTAATCCCGGAGAGTAAAAAGAATAAAATTCACCTTTCGATAATTTTTCAAAATTTAGAAGTTACTACTCGAGTTTACACAGACCAACTGCATTGCTATATAAAGAGCTTCGGGATCGGACATTTGACCGCGGCCGGTAGACCACGGCCTTTAAACCACGGCCACTAGACCACTATATCCACTAGCCCGCAACACCAATAGACCACACGGCCATTAGACCACAAACCCATTAAACCGCAAGTCAAATACCACAAGAATTATTTTTATTTCCGCACATTATATTAAGGTAGTACTCTTGGTTATAGAATTACCGTTCAGAATTTATAATAAGATTTGGCATATTAGTAGTATTAATATAGTATAATAAGATAATAAACCAGTTAAATTTTTAAAGAGCTGAAGAGAACCAGGAAAAAGATATTAATATATAAAAATTTTTGCTTTTAGCATTGATCCTTATGAGAAATCACAGATTTTATTTTATTTCACAAAAAGTACCGTTCAGATTACAATAGAAAGTGGTAAATGAAGGGATATCAATGTTATACACATACACATTATACACAAGGGGTTTATTTTTATATTTTTATTATCGACAAGAACAAGGAAAATTTAAAAACCATTCAGCCGTCGATAAAAACAAATCAAAATTGCATAAGTCGTAATTCAATATTATGTTTATCATTATAGTGCATTTATTTAAAAGAAGGAGTGCATGAAAACAAACCTCCGATACTCCCCACCGTGTAATTAATGCATATTATTGCATAATGCACATCTAAGCACATGAGCCGTACTCCTACTATTTCCTTGCAATTAATTGTGTCGTAAGTTGCTTCGAATAATTTATTTTTATTTTTAGAAATAGAATTATTTTTAGATTTTAGAACTTTTTCATTATTTTTTTATTTATTTTTCATATTTTTATTTATTAGCAGTATTTATTAAACTAACTTTTAATAAAATTTTTAAATACGTTGTTTTAAATTATTTGTATAACACTGCGCCTATAGGGTCCGTCCCTGTTCTAGTTAGAACTTGCTCAATGTGCTGTCACATGATATTAAAATCACGTGCATTTATTTACATGCACTCCGTCTTTTAAATAAATGCACTATATAGTTATCTAATTTCGTATTAATAATTTCAGCTTTTTAATAATTTTTTAATAATAAATTTGTTTCTTGCTTTTTATTTCTCAAAATTACATTTACATTTCTTGAAACTAATAATCGTTATAAGATTATAATATGCTATTAATTTAGTTATTCTGAATTTAATAAAATTATTACATTTCATATCTTTTTATTGTACACTTATTAACTTGCTAGTTCAAAATACATATATACCTATTGTTTATAATTGTACCTAACACTATAATTAAATAAATAATTTGTTATTAAGTTGTTTATTTATTTCTTTTGAGTCTCTAAAATAATATTTCCGATATTACTCCACAAGACCACCAGTATTAACTATAGCGCGTTGTCGGTCTCTGTCTAGCATTGACAGGGACTTTCGTAGGCCATGAAATTTGCGTTGTAAGCTCACCTCTTATATTATACATCTGTGATTGTTATTGTAACGTTGTAGTTATAGACAGAGAGTTCAAATTTTCTGTGCGTGCAACCACATTATCAGTTAAAATGGAGTGTAAATTTCTTTTGAGTCGAAAGGAAAAAGAAAAACTTACTTTGGACGGCTTTATGTTTGTGTTTGATAGAGTTAGTTCATGTGAAACAAAAAAATTTTGGAGATGCGACAGAAGAAAGTCTCACAACTGTAAAGTGAGGATTTATACAACCATGGAAGGTCTATTATTAGAGGAATTTAATTGTCACAGTCATGACAGTAATGCTGCTATCGTAGAAGCAGCGATTATTGTCACTGAAATAAAAAGAAGAGCGAAAGATACTATGGAACCAACGTCTCAGGTGATAAATGAATGTGTTGCTAAAGACAATGGATTACCCGAGAGTGTAAAGGTTGCATTACCAACAGAAGGTGCCTTAAAAAAAACTGTAAGAAGAATACGGAATCAAATCAACGCGGCCCCCTCTGTTCCTACCAAAGTGGAAGATTTGATAATCCCAGACGATTTCAAACAATTTGTGCGGCGATGGTGAGCTAGACAGCTTCCTGTTAGCTGACAATGGTCCAGTTTCCAACAGAATTATCATTTTCGGACGTAAAAAAAATTTAAAGGTAAGCTTAAAACTAATTAAAATAAAAATATACAGAATATCGTTTATGTGCAAAATTAGTCGTATTTCAGGGTTATTAAATATGTTTCGATAAAAAAGAAGGTATTGTTAACATTTGTAAAATGTACTGAATTTAATTCGTTACCTCGCTTCTTTGGATTTGATTTTCATGTAATTTTTTTTTAATTCTAAAAATTTTCTAAAACTAAGAAATTAATTCCATTACAAAGCTAAAATCAGTTCAGTTTGACTGTCCTATATTATTTCACTATTTTGATTGATTGAATAGTAATTATTACTACTTTTTTATTTCAGATTTTGGTCGAATCTAATCATGGTTTGTGGACGGTACCTTCAAATCTATGCCTCCTTTATTTTATCAAGTCTACACCATATTAGCAAAAAAATTTGGAGCTGTGCATCCGATAGCGTACGCTCTATTGCCTAATAAGTCGGAATCTACGTATCTGAATATGATAGATTTATTAAAAACGTCTAGCGATGTAGATCTACGTCTATCGAGAATATCCTGTGATTTTGAAATTGCAGCGATCAATGCATTTCAAACGAGTTTTCCCGGGGTAGACATAGATGGGTGTCTATTTCATCTTACAAAAAATGTGAAAAAGAAAGCGAGAGAACTTTATCTACTGCGACGATATAACAATGAGTCGGATTTTGCGGTTAAGGTTTTAATGATCACATCGTTGGCGTTTTTAAAAATCGAAGATCTCGATGAAGCGGTAGATTTGCTTTACGAAGAATTGCCGCCAGAACTGCAAGAATTGCTACAATGGTTTGAGCAATATTATATGGGTAGTCCCAACCAACGTGGAAATGGTCGCCAAAGTCCAATATTCGCTCCCCAACTTTGGTCTGTTTACGAAAGGGTGATGTCCAATACAGACAGAACAAACAATTTTGCGGAAGTAGCACACAGGCGCTTACAAAGCAAACTAGGTATGGACCACCCCACTGTGTGGAAGTTCATAAATCCAACATGGCCGTGACATTTATTATAATAAATTATTAGCTGGACATGAACCATCAAAAAAAACTTATACGTTATATAGATGCAGATAAGAGGATTACAAAAATTGTAACAGAATATACTACTACTCGTAGTTTTATAGAATATTTGAAAGCAATTTTCGTATAATTATGAAATGGAACAATAACAGGAAGAAAGTAAACCCAATATCATAGTAATTATTTATTGGATATTCACAAAACTTTAGTAGTTTTTATCTTTTTTATTTAAGTTTGCTTTCAGATCAGAACAACTTTTGAAGACGATCTTGAATAAAAAAGATCAAAACTAGTAAAGTTTTGTGAATATCTAATAATTTTCCTGTTTTGTGTTTTGTCTAGAATTTAAGTATTAGTTCATTGTTTTTAAGTTTTTTTAATAATAAAGTATTTTAATAAAATTATTAAATAAATAATTTAGTCTGATTTCTAACCGTTGATTTATGTAGTTACCTGGTAAATTTATTATTCGCTCTTCCGGGAGTAAAGAGATTTTCAAAGTAAATCTACAATTTATTTTCAAATGGAATATGTCTATTGTAGTTTCGTTTTAAAACATAAATTTCATACATTTTTAAAGTGTATTTTTAAAAATTAATTTATATAAAATTAAAATTATTGCAATTATGTTAACTATTATAAATATATTATGTACAAATTTCGAAATCCCAAATTTCGTAATCTTTCTGTACTTCAGTTCAACAACTTATGAAATTATAATAAGAAACCAGGTATCTAGAATTTGTAGCAAAAGCTTTTAAGTCTATCGTTTTTAGCGTATTTATTTAAAAATTTCTAAAAATTTACAATAGTTTATTATAATAAAATAATGGTATATGTATTTATAATAATGTAATGAAATAAGAATTTTCGTGGTATTTGACTTGGGGCCTTATGGCATGTGGTCTTGTGGCAGTGGTATTGTGGCCGTGCGGTATAAAGGTTTTGCGGCCTTGTAGTTAGTGGTCTAGTAGCGGTGGTCTAACGGCTGTGGTCTACTGGGCGCGGTCAAATGTCCTAGACCGATTCTTGGTTCAAGCCCGAGTGAAGCAACAACTTTATTTTAACCGTCTTCTCTCGGCGGGTAATGGCAAATCACCGAGCTAATATGTCTTGAAAAACCTTTCATAAAATGAAGTGGTCAGCCAAAACTCACTGTGAGTTATAGTGCTACTGAGTGTATATTCATTGAAATTACGTACAAAACTTGCTCATTCATTCACTCGGTAATCTTTTACTAACCAAAAAAACAGCACTCTCTAATCGACTTTTTTTAATAACCGAAAAATATATCAAACCACTTTTGTTACACTTTTAGAAGTAAAACATAAGTGACTGCCCCACTGTTTCCACACATTGGGAGATTAGCGCGACCGATATAATAAATAAATCTTTAGGTTATATTTCGTACAAAACTATGTCTCTCTATCTCTCTAACGAGTTGTACATCAGTCGAATTCTATATTAATCGAGTTGTACATCAAATTGAATTCCCAACTAATTTAATTCCAATGTATTCATTTAATTAGTTTATAATAATGAAATTAAATTATTAAAATAAAAAATTGAATATGCGTGTAACCGTCACACGCGATTGAAATAAAACTTTTTTGGCATTATGACAGATGACGATTAAGTTAAAAATAAAAATATAAAAACAGAAAATTCAAATGGCTGTTAATATATAATCATCATAACGCCCTTTTAGTCAATAGAAAATCTAGCTAATCAAAGTATGAACTTGAATAAAATTTGAATATAACTTTAAATTATAAACAAACTTGACAGACAGTCACAAATTCACAATAGAAAACACAATAATGAAACTACTTTCATTATAATTATTATGTACGCTAAGAGCTAATGTAACTATCTTTTTTAACGCATACATTGGGTATCATTATTATTTTCGACTTACCGTATTTTTAAATTCACACTCTTCAAATTTATTTCAGTTCGTCTTTGTTGCACCTGTTGCTAGTTATTAATTTAAAAATACCGCCATATTGCCTTAACACATTTTTGCTGCATTGTCGTCCAGTTACCGCTTAGTGGCGCCTAAAGAAGTTTTACTGATTTTAATACTCTTTGCATATGTGCAAATGTGATATTATGTTCTATTTCTTTTTATTATGTATAAACAGTTTAAAGGATGCAATCACTCTTCAAAGTTCGAGTCGAGACATAGATTTTAGAATTATTTTATAAAAGAAATTTTTCAATTTGGATGAAACCAACGCCTGCACACTTCATTTTAAAAGTTATTATTTATTAGATATTTTATAGTTACAGTTAAAAATTACAACAAACAAAATATAATCTTTTTTAAATTATAATTTAATTATCATTTTATTTAAATAATTTAATTGGATGGCATACCTGCGTTCTTTGATAAATACGTCAGTTTTCCACTTTTATAAAAAATCTAATTTTTCCCGTTTCTCTCAAGCTCAAGTGAAAGCTCAATAATTAAAACATCTTTTTCTTATGGCTAAAAGATTCTATTTATTGGTATTTTATTTAAACTATATTTTTTTGAAGTAAATTTAATATCTATATTTATAATTAGGGTTAATTGCCTTAAATATAACTTATTTATTGCAATAACAATTAATATTATATATATTTATACAATAATAATTAGTAGTTTTAATTCGAACTATTCAACCCGTTTTATGATAATAAGGTTGATAATTTTATGTATTATAATTTAAAACTAATATTTTTTTATAATAGTTACATACGTGCGTACTACTATATAAAATTTAACTAAATAGCAAAAGCAACATTATTACTTCTACAAAATTAACATAATCATTAATTTGACAACAAATTTAAAAGCAAATATAAGTAAAGCTAACGCTGGAGTGTTCAACCATTATTGGCTTTTAAATATTGTGTTACAAAACGATTTGTACTCACTCCGTACTCTTTTAGGAAAATTTTGTAAATTGTATTTTTATTTTGGTAAATTTGAAAAGAGTGCAAGGTGAAGGTCAAAGAAGGAAGATAATGGCTTTTTGCCAAAACATGACCGCCGGGGCAGTTTGTTTGATTTTGACTCCGAAGAAGTTTAATATTTTTGCGAAATAAGTTTAAAATTTGGTGAAATTATTTTGAATATTTAAATTTTAAGATTGTAATGCAAAGAGTTTGGTTAAAAATTTATTGCAGATATTTTTTGTGGATATTTATAAGTGGAGATAGTTTTTGGATGGATTTTTTTGAGCGAACGAATTTTTATTTGGAAGTATTTTTTTGCTTGGATTTTTATGCAAAGTGATTATAATTTAATATGGATAAAGTTAAAATTTGAAAAACCAGCGTTGTTTTTCAAATTTTAAACCAAATTTTAAACCTTGATAAAGTAGTTCGATTCTTGGAAGAAGCATAAAAATTTTGCATTTAAAATAAAAATTTATTATTTACATGGGTGCGCGTGCTAGCTTAATCCGGCACTGCCAATAAAGCATAAGAAACTGACAATTTTTATTGCATATTTGATCAATTTATTTTTAAATTTTATTTTAATCAACTTAGAAGTTTTCGTCAATAACAATTGTGTTATTATAATTTTTTTAGTAGATATTTCAATGTCATTTTAATATATTATTTTATTATAAAATCTTTATTTTTATGAATGACATTGTTTTAAATTTTAAATTTTGTATTGTATATTTTATATTTCTTAGACAAAAACATATTTACCAACAAAAATTTGTTATATCATAATAATAAATTGTGTTTATTATCATATTTCTTAAAAACATTAAGGGGCTTACAAATAAGATTACCCAAGGCATAGGAAAAGCTGGCTACGTTACTGCATAACTGTTTTATTATTATTGAAAAAATCAGGCAAAAACAAGGCACATGAAAAATTTAAATTTCAAAAATAAATATTTAAATTATTTTAAATTTTTTATTTTAATTGAACAGCGATTGACAATTTGCATTAGTTTTTTAATGCCTTACAATACAATATACAATAAGAATTATCTAGTAAAATATATTATCAACAAAAAATTTAAAACAAATTAAAACAACAAAACAGCAAAGTCTTACTCTAGAAATGTGAATTACGAATTTATTTAGAACACTAACAAGACATTCTTAGCAATCTGTATGCCAAACAAATTAATTTTTTTCCTTTTTAAATTAAAATTTAATTGCATTTTAGATTATTATGCAAGAAGAAATTTTGATAAGTGAGATATAAATTTTATAATTTAATACTAATTTGACCTAATTTGTTTCTAATTTAAATGATCGACAGAGTACATAGTTTGGATTATGCCTGGTATGAATGAACTTTGCTCAAAAATAAATTTTGTTTTAGTTAAAAGATAAGATTAGTAAAATAATACCACGTAATTCTTTAAATTAGATTCTCTTTTGGTTATACATTGGCGTCAAAAAATTTAATGCTGCCCAAAAAATTAAACCAAATTTTGAATGTACTCGTACCTTTCTATGCTTGTACGTGAATTTAATCCAAGTGTTCACGGTTTCATGTAATCACACCATGATTTTTTTACTAATATTGAGTAATAGGTCTTTAACACAATATTCTGCAAATTTAAAGTCAGCGGGATATGAGAAGTAGGGAAGAGAATTCTATTTTCTGCTTCTTTATGATCAGGGACTAAATTCAACTCTAAATTTATACTTTGACATATTATCTATTGATCAAATTTACTTTTAGCTTGCGCATTATAACTAATAACACCAACAACAATAACGTGCCAAATACCCATCCATCCATAATTTTCTCATTTTTTTGCACATCATACTGCGGAGAGATGCTCGTAAACAGCTTATGAATATACAATAATATTCTTGCATAATTTGAAAGTGAACATTATTATGAAGCAAATAAACGGAAGATATTGTGGTGTTTCAAAATGATTGCGACTCACCCTATGCATTTTGGTGAAATATTGGCTATAATAATTAAGTTGTAGGATTGTAAGATTTGCTAGGTGGGGATCAATCACAGGAAATTCGTGGCTTCTTTGGCCAACTATGGCCGACGGCGGGTGCGTGACTTTGTATGCCCGCTGAGTTTTGATAATTTTGATATTTGTGAGTAATATTTTATTTTGATTTGATTTGAATAAAGTGGAAAATGAAATTATATTTGTACGAGCGAATGTGCGAGATATTGATAACTCGTCGAATTGGATAAGGACAAATATCGATACTTAGTTCCCTTTAAATAAAATTAAAATTTTATTTAAAATTTGCATTACATTTACTTTAATTTGAATGCGATTAATTAATTTTTGGAGAAGCATTTTTCTTCCGTCGTTAATGAGGGCGAACAGGTGAACTTACCCCTGACGATACTTGCTCGACGACTGAGAAAGCTAGCCGTGGTGGTTTTTCTGGTTTGTGGTGAAATTAATATTTTTTAAAATTTCACATTATTTCAATATATACATATTTTTTTAAATTTTAAAATAATCAAATTTTTAGCAAGTACAGCATTTGTCAAAACGGTCCGTAGCGCCCGGAGCATAGGGGACCGAACTGAAACGTACAGAGAGTCGGTTTTGACAAACACAACCACGGCAAATTTCGTATCAACCATAAAATCTATTTAGGGGTCTAGGGCTAATTTTCTAGTGAAAAAATACTTTAATAAAACAAACACACCATGGGCTAATCTTATGTGAACAGCCAATAAAATGTTTCGTTGCACATTTTTGCCTTTTTTGCGTGTTTTTGTATGATCTTTAAAAATTAAGTTTTATATTTGTAATTTACGTCAAACCTACCATAATTTCAGTAAAATGTTTTTGAATTTGTGGGACCACTTAACGTGCTACTCCCACGTTTCGTTCTATTTCTATGTAGTTCAAAAGATCATCAGTCCTGAGAAGTCACAGTGTTGCAGCTATTTTATTGTTCGTCCGTCTTTCTGTATGGAGATATTAGATATTTCAATGTAATTTTGTTTTTAATGTTTTTCATAAAATTTATATTTAATAATTTTTGGTGGTTAAGTTATATCTTCACATAAATAATAAACAAAGCAATATTTCACATGTTAGAACAATATTATACAAAATTGATAATATTTTATTAATATAAAATAATAAAAGAAAATAAGAACATGCAATAGTCTTAACCGTTGCATTCTAAAAAAGTAATTTTCAAACCGCAATTACTTAATAATAGAGAAAGGTTTAGTTGGTCAAAACAAATTATTGAAGAGTAAATTATTTTAGCAAATTTTATTTGAAAAAATAGAAACTTGCTTTATAATTTTATAAATGGTATTCATAAAAATAATTAAGCTATTGAAATTTTTTTGTATTTTAATTTTTCTTTAGTATGCCTTAATTAAAATATTTATTTAATAATTGACTTTTTTATTACAGCGTTGGGTGGTTAATATATTTTAAATTATGTTACCTTATAATTATGTTACAGAAAAAAATAGCATTGGCATAATTTTTAAAAGTAGTTTGTTCTACACAAGTAAATTTTTTGTATTAATATCGAACATGCTCAATTCTGCAATGCCAATTCTTCGTGATTCTGTGGCACTGTGTCATTTACAAGTACGTGTAGACAGGTTAAATATAGGTAGGTACACATATACGCTCGGATTTTCAAATGATACATAATAATTATAATATTATCCTACATTCTTTGCATTACTTAAAATTAATTATTATTAAACTATAAATACACTCTTCGTTAAAATTTTGTTTTGTTGCACTTAAGCTGAAATGAAAAAATTTTCGATTTTGCACCCAACTTACAAACAATGGGAACCAAAAATTAGGTTCAATTTGATGAATGCTTTGTATTTGGGTAAATTAATAATTTCATGATCGATTATTCCATTATTGAACATGTTATTTGCCATAATATATTGCTTGCTGCTTCTGGGCCAAATAGTAAATCATCTGTAATTTTATTACCGAAGAAAGGTTTTAGAAAGGAACTGTTTGGTGCTATACTAAATTAAATAATAATCATTGCAAAAAAAATTTAATTTCAAGTTACAGGTTTCCTAATAATAACTTCACTTAATATTCAAAATCAATCAAATTTCGTTCTAGTTTCCATACCAAGTTAAAAATAAAATAACGGTTAGCAATTTTATTTATGATCTTATGTTTACGTTTGTTTGTTTGTCTTTGTTTGATATTGTATTTTTAAAGCCTACAAGTTTAAATTAAGAACAAGTATACAAAAGAAAGATATTTATTTATATAATAATATATAAATCAATAATTTTATTTATAATTTTTAATTACCTAAATTTATTATAACACTATCTACATATTATTATATACAAATTTAAACCAAAAAATTAGACACTTTTCAGAAATATGAAAGTTAAAAAAAAAAAAAATTTAATAAAAAGGGGACGCGCGTGTTTTACAAATTAAATTGCCCCTTTATAGATTGCCGCTTTAAATTCTAATAAGATTGAAAATCAATTTTAAAAATAAATTAATAAATACAAGATGCAATGTATAAAATTCATATTTGTTATTAAAATTATTAATCAAAATTAAAATTAGTAAAAAAAGAAAGTTTAATTTTTACTATTTGATGGACCCTCAATGCAAGCAATCGATTTGCTTTATGTATTTATATCATAAAATTAACAGATAAATCAATTTACTTAAAATATTATATTCATCACAGAAAATTTAGAAAAGAAAAAAGTTAATTCTCTAGCTTCAGACGCTGTCGAATTATAAAACTTGGGTTTCAAAAAATATGTAGGACAAAACTTTTATTTCAATGTTTTTATAGTTAAACTGATGATTGTTAAAAATTTACGTTTTATAAAATTAAACATTTGAAAAATAAAATTTTTCAGGAGAATCCATTGCAAGTGAGTTGAATTTTATGACCTAGAATTATTTTCTTGCTTCTTCAATTCATAAGAAACAAATTTTGCTAAGTTATATCTTTCAACCATTTCAAGTGCATCAAAATGATTTTTAGACTACTTTTTATGATTCGAGCAGTTGAAAATTATTATGAAAATCATTCAGACAATTCACAACAAATTTGAAACTGTACCATTGCAGTACTACAGAGTGCACTGCACTTTCAAATTATTGTGCATGTGTTGCAGGAAAAACTTGATTTTAGCCAAAGCTAGTTTGGCCAGATCGAAATAATGCATTGTCGTGAAACAAAATATTTCGACCCACCCTGTGCTAAATTGTAAAATTTTGTTAATTTAATTTTTGAAAGTTTTATTTTAATAAGTGCAGAGTGGGGAGAAAAGAGAGAGATAGGAGCTTTTTAGTCAACTATGACCGACAGCGGGTGCGAAATTTTGTATGCCCGCTGAATTTGATTTTTTATATGAGATTTTGTTATTTTGAAATTGTGAGTAGTATTTTAATTGTATTTAAATAAAGTGATTTTGATACGAATGCATTATTGCGCTATTTTGGAAGTATAATTTTTGAGATTTAGAGTTAATTTGGATTATTTTGATCGTTTGCTACCGAGCGGTAGTGGACAGTATTTACTTGATTAATTTGGAGGAAGAAAAATTAAAAAATAATTTAATTCGAATTTGATTTAAATTGAGAAAATAAAATTAAAATTTATAAGAACCAAACGTGGCGTTGCTGATATCGAATTGGTTTTGATAAGTGAATATCAATAGTTTAAAACTAAAGAGAAATAAAATCTTATATTGGAATTAAATTTATACGATTTAATAATTAATTTTTGAAAGACGAATTTTTTTTTTTTTTTGATAAGAAATTCTTATGATTAATTTGGAAACTAGAAACTCTCGACCCTTGAAAATTCCCAACTGCTTCCGCACACCAGGGTTGCCCGAGTAAAAACAAGTGTGTGGTAAATTTTCTACGAAAATACCATTACAGCATATTCCGAAGTGCGTAAATCATTCCAGTCAGACATTTAATAAAGCTTGCAAATCATACTAAAACAATTTAAAGATCTCTGAGAGAGAGGTTTAATAGATCATTCAATATATTGCATTATAGAATTAACTGCCAATCAATAAAAATTACCACTTGATGATCATTTTGTAACAACCAATTGATTGCACAATTAAAAATTAACCATTATTAATAATTTTTGAAATTCCATAAAAGGTAATTGTAGTTACCACCTTATTTCTTCTTCTCAGGCTGTGTATGCAGAGTTTCAGCTTGTGGGTATTTATATCATGTTTGTGTAACTTATGAGGCTAAAACTTCCTCCTCAAAGGCGCCTTCTGTTCACTCAAGATTTTGTTGATGTGGTTGGAAAACGAAAGTTAGAAATTCCAGATTATTCTGAATTCTTCACGTTTAAGTTGACGATGCAGTCATAGAGTTTCACTTTGACACTTTTGTTGTACATATCTGCTATGCATCCACGGAGACTGGCAATACCGATGCATTGGGATTTTTTGAGGTTGAGAATCGAACCATTATGATAAGACGATCTTAGTACTAGATAAAAATTGTGGATTAAAATTTTAATGATTTTGTTTAATAGACGAATAATTCTCCTCCAGTACACGTGAATGAAAAGGATAATCTCGGGTTGTCAGGATGATAAAACCAACAAAAACTTTCGTTAAGCCAACGTTTCGAGAGATTTATTCCCCCATCATCAGAGCTGAAATGGAGAGAAACAAATGGTTACTTCGGCAGACTTCAACAAATAATTAAGCTTGATTTTGTTTATTTTGGTTGGGAGATTAGACATGTGTATAACTGCTTGTCGTCTGCATACATGTGATAATTTCAGTTTTGAGTAAACACGTTTGGAATATCAGCTGTTAATATTAAAAGCAGTAGAAACAGAAGTAAACTTCCTTGCGGTATACTCATTCTAATCAGTAGATCATTAGAGTGATAACTCTCCCAATGAATTCTTTATGTCTGATTGCTCAAATAATTTCTCAGAAGATTTATATCCACGAGGCTGCAACCATGGTAGAATAATTTGGCCATAAATAATTTAATAACATCAAATGTTTTGCTATAAATAGAAAATATCTTAAAAAAGTTTTATAATTTTTTAAGTATTTTTGTGGTATTTAGTAGTAAATTATTTTAACATTTCTTAGGTTTGATTATTGTTTTGCTATAGTCTAGAAGTGTGACTACAATTACTTTAAACTCAGTTGCAGTACTACGTCTTTTTAAAAATCTGAACTGGTAGTTCAGAACCACTTTATTAGCTGAGACATGGTCCAAAAACTGCCTATGGATAAAACTTTCTAGCACATTGGAAAGAGACGGAAGAATATTAATATGTCGCAAGTTCTTCAACTTTTGCTATAGGAAAAACTGAATGGTTGATACAATAGTGTTAACCAATAAGCAGGTATTAATCAGATCAGTTAAGCTCGTGGTTACGTCTGGAAGAATAAGTATTAGCATTTTGCAAAAAGATGTTATCGACTCCTGTGGCGGTAGACATTAATTTGCTTATTGCCTGATTTATCTCTTCCAATGTAACACTATAAAAGACAAGTTCATTGGAAGCGATTGGAAGTTTGTGAGTGGTAAAGAAATTTATAACATTTTTATCGACAAATATTCCAAGAGCAATTTTGTACAAAGCTTTTAAACATGTGCTATGATTTTTTAATAGAGATAATTTTTGATGTAGTAACAATCTTTAATTTTAATCAAAAATTGCATAAAAGTAATTAAAATTTACTACGAAAATAGTTGATCTGTGAAAATTAACATACTGCAATATTTTAAATATTTTCGGTCGTTATAATTGTCCTTCTAATACCACTACTAAAACTTTGGTGGTTTAATTTTAGGCTAGTGGTTTGGTACAAGACATACCATCAATAATACGTGTTTGTCCGGATCGTTCAGCTAACAATATTGCTGCTGTAAGTAAAAATATTCAGGAAGATCTAAATTTATTAATTTAACTACGTTTGGACAATTGGACCTATCTACGACTACATGGCAAATTTGGAGTATGGAATCAAATGGATAGACGATTTGAGTCTAAAACCTTATAAAGCTCAATTAGCACAGGAATTAAAGCCAGCCAAATATGCTATTTGTTAACAATTCGCAAATTTTATCAACAAGATGATGGTTTTTATAAGAAAATAATTTTTTCAGACGAAACTGATACAACTCTAATCTGGATTGTATAAATAGGAGTGTGGTAATCAAACAATCAACTCTCCGGAACAGATCATGATATCTCAGTACGTGAATAGTTTCGTTTTTAATCAGATTAGATATCGTTAATGATTTTGGCTCTATGCCGTGAGTTGGTAATAAAAGTACTTTTTATTTATTTTATTTTTATTGTTAATTAAGTTACGAATTTTGCATTTGTTAGTTAAATTGAGACGAAAAATAGATTTTTGATTACTTTGCGATTGGAAATGAGAAAGAGAAGTCGCGTTTAAAGTTGCTTGAAAATTTTAATTGAAAATTATTAATTAAGTGGTATAAATAAGATGTTAGTTGAATTTGTTCAATAAAAATTAAAGTTTTACTGAACATTTTTATAATTTAAAAAAAAATTAAAATAAAAAAGAAATAAAATTAAAAATTTTTAATCGATGACAAGAATTATAGTAAAATAAAACTAGGAGATCAACAATAAACTTGTAAAACTGGAAACTTAAAATAGAAAACATCCAAACACTCATTCTTTAAAACTATTGGTTTTTTATTGTGAAATAAGTATGTTAATTTAAAAATTATAATTAAACAAAATTAAAATTATCAAAAAAGTAAAAGTAATAAAACAATAATAACAATTTTAATGCATAACGAATAATCGCCTTAAATAAAATTTTCATTCACAATTTCTCAGAATTTATTAAACTGTCTAGACAGTTTACGTATTATAACTGTAACTGAGTAATTATAGATTTATACTAGAAAAGAATACATTAAGTTTATTTTTTATTTATTATGTATGCTTCTATTATCAATTACATACCATCAAAAGTGCTATTGTTATTTACGTATAAGATTGTCAAAGAATGCAGAATAAGAAGTATAATTAAGTATTGTTACGAATTTGAACAATATAAATATATCTACTTCATAAAAATAAATAACTGTTTATTTAATTGTGATATAATTAATTTATATAATTTTTCTGCATATAATCTTAAATCTAAGGTATTGTTTAAAGAGGAACTCACGAAACCATTCTGCACATCTCTAAGGACTGAGTTTATGAGATGAGTGAATTGCTATTGTTAATTGTTATTGATAACACTTAAGATTAATGAAAAGTAGGCTGCGAAAATAAAGTTATTTTTTTTAACAAAACAATTTGTTCACCGTTATGCTTTTTAATGTTTTACGCACTTACTCTAGGTCTGATCAAGTAATTCGATAAACGTTATTTGTGCGTCACTTAATTACGCCTCGGATATGTAAATTTACTGACGAGACTTAAAAATTCAAAATGGATAAAACGATTCCGAAGAAAAAACGTGTTAACAATTAGAAACTTTCTGTTAGCAATTAAAGTGGCCAATCGGTGCACGTCTAGAAACTTTTTAAAAATGAATCAAGTAATGACCGTCTACGTAAAATATCAGTAGATCTTTCTGCAAAATTAAGTGTAGATAAATAAATAACTTTAATTGAAAACGTGCAACATGCAAAATATGTAACAAGAACAAATTGGCACTGTTGACCAATAATTTATATACGATTTAAAATTACATAAAGTTCTGCAAAAACGATTTAATAAATTGAATTAAACTACATTCACTTACACTTCGTTAGGTGTCTGAAAAAGCCTGAAAACATCGCAAGATTAAATATGGGGCGGTGTATACCAGCGGTAGATTGTAGTTTGATGAATCTAAAGTATATACGTTTTCATATATTATATTATTAAAATAACATAAATTATTTATATATGGTTCAATAGCATCAGATAGAAGTTTCAATTCAATTTCAATTTTTGCAAACTGAATTGCTCCGTGTACTTACGATCTTACAATATTTATTCTATGAAAATATAAAAACATAATGAAAAATTTTGAATTTCTTTCCTGAAGTCTACTTACATTTGTAGTACTTATGCATAGAATTAAATATTTACCTTTCTTGTCTTCGTTATGAAAGTAAAGAGAATACATACAAAGATTTCACTGTGAGGATTAACTTGCGAATTTATCATGGGAACCCAATTCAGTTTAATTATGGCATGAAATATGTAAGTAGATATTATGAAGATGACATGTAAATTTTACCATATTCAAGCATACTTAAATTTGAAGCACCGACTAATGACAGGATTTATGGACAATTGAAATCCGAAGTATTTCATGTTGCATACTTCAATTTCAATAAATTGGAACAAAATCTTCCCAAAGGAACTTTTTTACAGAAATAAGTAGCTTTCAGGCAAACTTAAACATTTCATATTTCAATTTTTTTTGTTTAAATTATTACAGACCATTAGATCAAGATTTTTATTATAATCATAACAATAAAAATCTTGTATTTTTTGTCTGAAGATGGGAATCTCCCGGTGTAGCCTAACAAAATCATAAATTGATGTCGTTTATGTTGCTGTAGTTTAAAAGCTAGAAAATGCTAACTATACAAAATTTTAGCCAAAAAAAGTTGGTCGAACATTTTTGATATTATAAAATTAAAATTGTTTTTAATTAATTACTGTTATAAAAAATATTGTACCTAATTAGAAAAATTATGTTATTGATTAAATTTTGAATCTGCATTGATATATTCGAAGCGATAAATGTTTGTTGGAAGCCTTGCTGCTTTGATGCGTGAATAAAGAAAATTTTACTTAGCCTAGAACATTGAGCTAACCAATTCGGTTTAAGTTTCTTCTATGATTTTTATAAATTTTGTAATTAATTGATATTGAATAGACATGAATAATAATATATTATAAATTGAAAAAAAAGTGTGTCGTTATAACTATAAAAAATTTTGGAGTATTTATATGGTATAAGAAAAGTAATTAAGGCTGTATGAAAAAGATATTATTTAGGTATGATTATTTAATTTATTTTTAATTGAGTTTTAATTGGAAAGAAGAAATTTATATTGAATTGATTTATGAAAAATTAATGGCATAATAAAAAATTTAAGTTTGTATTGTAATGTCATCAAGCAAGTTAATGATAAATTAGAATACTTATATGTCGGACAACTGCGTTTAAAACTGACTTTATTACCATTATTTGATTACACAAAAATAAAAATTAAATTTTTTAACAAAATTTAATATTTTAAGTTTTAGTATTGAAAAATAAACACTGCAGTATATGTATTGCTTTGATACTTTTTGTGGAAAGTTATCTCACACTTGTACTTCCTCAGGTAACCCTGGTATGCGGGAGCAGTTGATAATTTCCAAGAGTCAAAGAGTTTTTGCGTTTTATAAAATTTAAAATATAAATTTTTCTTGTCCAAAAAAAATAAATAGTATTCCAAAAATTAATTAATCGCATTCAATTTCAAATTTAATAATTTAATGTAAAATATTATTGGGCTCGTACTTTCGATTCTACGCTTATCGAAATCGCCCGCTTATCAATATCGACATTCGTTCCTACGAATGTAAATTCAATTTTCTAATTTTAAGTATTCAAACTTAATTTATAATTTCACCAGCTTTTTCCAATTCAATCACATCAATCAATCAACTACCGCTCGCTCTCGGTAGCGACTTATTAAAAATATCCAAATTCTCAAAATATCAAAATAATCATCCAAAAAAGGCGCAATAATGCATTTGCATAAAAATCACTTTATTTAATCAAAAATAATTACTCACAATTTCAAAAATTTGTCAAAACTCAGCGAGCATACAAAATCTCGCACCCGCTGTCGGCCATAGTTGGCCAAAAAAGCCTCTATCTCTATCTTTTTTCCCCACTCTGTACTTTTCCAATTTAAACGTTTAAAAATGAAATTAACAAATTTTTACAATTTAGCACAGGGTGGGTCGAAATATTTTGTTTCACGACAGTACATAATGGTTCCATGAAAGAACAGAACATATAAGAACAGAACACGAAAAAACAAATTATGAAAAAAAAACATGAAAAAAAGAACATGAGAAAACAGAACAACGAAAAAACAGAACAATAAAATAAAAGAACATCGACAAAAAAGAACTACGAAAAATTAGATCATAAAAATTGTTTAAATTTATTAATTTAAATCACAATAAAAATTAACTTGTTCTATTAAAAAAATTTTAATCTAATATAATATTTTTAAAATGGTTAAGGTTATTAACATGTGATAATTTTTTTTTATAAAATTAATTATTACATGTTACATGAAATTGAAAAATAATTTAATTCATAACTTACATAAAATTGTTCATAAAGTTTTTAAATGAATGATATAGCTTGCGACACGCTGTTATATAACCGTATGTTTCGATTTTTGAAATCTCATTCAAAATTCAAAATTCAAACTTGATTAAAAGTCAAATTTATTAATTAGGTTGAATTTAATAGCATAACTTTTCAATCATTTCAATAATTTTTCCAGGTTTGCCTGATGAGATTCCGAAAATCGAAACATACGGTTATATAACAGCGTGTGTGTCGCAAGCTATATCATTTATTTAAATAGTTTTTGAACAATTTTATGTAGAATGTATGTATTTTTTTCATGTAACATGTAAAAATTAATTTTATAAAAAAATATAATATTTTTTTATAACTTAATAATTTATATATTTCGACAATAAATAAAATAAAATAAACAAAATAATAAAAAAAGTTGCATCGGTAAGTAATGTCTCGCCTGAATCCATCCAAGAAATTCCATATAATATATGGCATATTATGCTGAGATGACTGCAGTAGAAAATGGAGTTTAAAGCGTTGTGGAAACCTTCGCAACAATTTGTTTTTTTCTGCGGCTGCTTCAAAATGGTTCCACAAAACAAATTTAATGTAATAATAGCTAAGCAAATTTAATTCAATCCATTCTTCTTTTTTCGTGATTTATTTGAAAATTAATAAATTTAAAAAAAGTTATGTTCTCATTTTTCGTAGTTTTCTTTTGTCAATGCTCTTTTATTTCATTGTTTTGTTTTTTTATTGTTCTGTTTTTCATGTTCTCTTTTTTCATATTCTGTTTTTTCGTGTTTTGTTTTTTCATGTTGTGTTCTATTCGGTCACCGCACATAATGTAGCTTATGTGGTTTCAGGGAAGATAAATGGTTTATTATTTATAATGTCTGTATACAAAATCAGCAGTATGACATGAAATATTCACCAGTTTGTCAGAAAGCAAAAAACTTCAGTTTTATTCTCGATTACTCCAGATAAACATCGATCTGTAGATTATAGAGAAGACAACACCAATTACTCCTTGAATTACATTTTCCAAATACGATCTTGATCTTGACTTTATCCAAATTGTTAGCCAACCCCTGATAAAGATACAGCACTGCATGAAAAAGAAAAATTTACTTGACAATTGACAATAAGAGATTGACAATAATTTTAATTTCAATAAAGTTGTAATAATATTCTCTTTAAATAATCAGATGGATTACAAAAATTGTAAAAAACTATTTAATTTCTTTCTATTTATTCAGCTTAAATAACTTTTCATCCATCGACGTAATATTCCAAAAAATATATCTAATATTCCGTTTTCAAAAAATTTACATTGGTATCTCATCTAAAAATTGGGTACATTATTATGGGTTTACTAAAAATGTGATAACAGCAATCAGTTTCAATTTCGTTTCTTAAATATTTTAATTGAATATTTTGAAACTCTTATCACTATTTTATCAAATTACGATTTACTAATTATAATTTTTTTAAACCAGTTTTTCTTTCATGATTATCCCAATTTTATCAACATCTATCTCTAGGAATAAAAAATTATTGTCGGTGGCGCTACAATCAATTGCAAATGGCTGGCATAAGAAGTATTACATTTAAATTAATGTGTAGGTTAATGTATTTATTATAATTAAAAGATACTCCAAGTTAAAACGAATCTCGTTTTATAATTATTTTATAAACAGTTTATCACTAGAATACTGTTTTAAATGCTCCATCACAGAATGCTTAGATGCCGAGTCAAATTATTTTTGTGTTTAGTTTTAAATTCACAAATTTCACACTTAAACAATTTTTCGCTGGCATGTGCCCAACTAGTTGACTTGTAGCTGAACATTTATAGTCACAAATTGTACAGATAAGCGGTTTCTATGTGAGAAACGAAAAAGTTATCTTGTACATGTAAGGCAAACAATCGAAGAAACGTAAACACATAGCAGCACTTCTAATTTTATGTACCAGGTAAGATCTACAGGAACATATAATTATAAGCATACAGAGCATTCGTAAATTTATTTTCTATAACAATATTCGTTTATATGAATTGGTAGCACTAGATCTCATTCATATAGATAAATAGGTTGTCGAAAAATTCAATCAATTTTTGTGCACCTATTTAGTATGTTATTGAAAATTTAAAAAAAAGTAGCGTTGGAAAGTATCAAATCTGCTCGCTTATGAATACAGAATACCTTTTAAAACTTACTGTTATTAGCAGATGAACTAGGGATTGTAAAAGTTTTTCAGGAGAAAGAGCCTGATAGTGCTGCAGCAAAACACATAGGTACTGAGAAATCTTTAGAGTTGCGATACTTGGGATTCCAAGCATGAATTCTTACCAAACTAACAGATCATGTTTAGAAATTTATGAAAACTTACACTTCTTCCTGTGGCACCCGTATTATACAACAATTTGTATTATTTTTTCTTTGTGCCATTTTATTGATAAATTATAATAAAAACTATACGATAAATTAAAAGTACTTTCTCGAATTTTACATCTATAATGTTAGTAAGATACTGATACTCCTTGTACCAGTCATTACAGTAGTTGCAGTTGTGACCGTCAGAGTGTGTTTTGTTAATATTCTTTTTCCGTATATCCAATTTTACTTCCAAATCTAAATTACATTTTTAACTTAATATATTGCGATGAAACATTCCAACAAGGATACGAAGTTTTGAGGTGAAGGATAGTAACATTAAATACTAAAAATCTAAAGATATTCGATGGTTCTGCAATTTATGCAGAACTACTGAATAACACGATTAATCATAATCGAATAATAATAAAATCAAGTCAATCGATTATCATAAACAGTTTAAGAAAATAATTTTAGTCTACAAAATTACACCACCAGTCAAAAGTGCTATAAACCAAAAAACAAAAAAACAAAGAAGTTGAGTTCTGTTGGCCAAGGAGATTCATAGATTCCACAGAATCGGAGATGCTAAATCCATTTATAAAAACCAAACAATGATATAAATTATATTTAGTTAGATTCCATGAGTGAACTCGAGAAGTTGCAAATTTATTCGTAAAATAAAGGATAGGTAAACAATAAATTTTTACTACAAGGTGAAGACGGTTCACGACTTGAACACCAAAAAAAAAATTTAATCAAGATTTTTGAGGTAAGATCGCAGCATTTGTTCCAGAAGTGAGGAAGATTTTCGAAAGTTGAGACAAGAAGAGGTGAAGTCTTAATTTGTAGATTACGTACACAGTTTGTTTGTATTGCATACAGGTTTTATTTTTAACTTTTTTGTTAAATAAAGTTTCATTTCAATTTTATTTTACTTATGACGCTTTTGTTGTGTAATTAGTTTGATAATTACTCACATCTTTAAACAAAAGCTTATAAATAAGTTATAATAAACACCAAGTATATTAAATTTTGCACCCGACAGAAACATTTTTTAAATGGTTAAAAAAGGTTAAAGATGAATTAACCTTTCAAATTTTGCGCCCAACTCATTATTCACTTGCTTATCCTTCGGAAGTTTTTATAAGCATTGGTTCCGAGGATTCCATTAGGAAGCACATAGAGTAAGCACGCGCAGACTTAGCCGGGGGTCATTCCAATATGTAATATAATATACAGCACAATATAGTGCTATATACTATTATACTAGTATTACACACTTGTTTTTGCTCGGGCAACTCTGGTGTGCGGGAGCAGTTAGTAATTTCTTAGTGTCGAAGGGCTCTTCCGTTTTCTACAGCCAAAATTTGCTGTGGTAATTCGTTTTCAAAATAAAATAAAATTTCTTCCAATTCAAACAAATAATTTCTCTAAAAATAATTATTAAATCAAATCCAATTTAAATTCACTGTAATGTAAAATTTTACTTTTATTCGAAGAGAATGAAGTTTGATTTGCCTTTATCCAAATCGACGTGTTATCTATCTGGCCACACGCTCGCACTTACAAATATTATAATTTTTAATTTTCCAATTTTAAATGAACATCGAATTTATTATTCGAGCTTATTCTTTCTTCAAATTAATCCAAATTAACCAAACTAAGTCGATACACTACTGTTCGGTAGGGACTTATCAAAATTATCTACTTTAATCCAAATATCAAATATTTATTCAAAAAACGGCGCAAGCATGCATTCGCATCAAAATCACTTTATTAAATAATTCCAAAATATTACTCACAATTTCAAAATAAACAAAATCTCAAATAAAAATTAAATTCAGCGGGCATACAAAATTTCGCACCCGCTGTCGGCCATAGTTGGCCAAAAAAGCCTTTATCTCTATCTCTTCTCCCCACTCTGTACTTTTCAAAATCAAACTTTCAAAAATTAAATTCACAAAATTTTACAATTCAGCACAGGGTGGGTCGAAATATTTTGTTTTACGACAATATATACAAGCTTTAATATACTAGCATATAAGACGGTAACGGCATGATGCTTATGTGCGTCGGCACATAATGCCAAACCACCTAGGTATCTGTCAAGAGAACCCTTCTAAAATAAAAAAAAAGAAACTAGTCACTACGCCTTTACGTAAGACGAAGAATTCAGAGATATACTGTAAGACATAGTTAAATCTGTATGTATTTTACGTTTTTCATTCATTTCAAATAGTATAACTTTATTATTAAATTATAAATTTAGTGTTAATATTATAGCAACATAAAATTAAAGTTATTAAAATAATAAATGTCTATTTTAAGTGCAAGATGGTCGTTATGTTTAGTATATGAGATGTTACCTACTTAGTTAACAGTAAATTTATTGGTCGATATAGAATTTTGCTTTAAACTAATTAATTTTAATCGCATCTTAAATCAATATTTATTATTAATTATATTTTCTATATCTCCCTTATTTACTTATTATTTCTATAGAATTTGCATTATTTAACTTAGGATTAATCTTATCGAATATTCTACTATCAGACCAAAATCTTGATATTACCAATATTAAACTTTTGTTTATTGCTCACGTAACTTTAATGCAGAAGAAAATACGAAGATAAATTATTATAACCACAATAATAAGCTTCGGAACTTCAAACTGTTTTGAAACTGTCAAGCGCAAACGCAGATTAAAATTACAAGAAATTCCATGAATATGAAAAAACGAACATAATCGGGATGTAATTTTTGATTTCAAACATGGTTTGGTACTATACAGGCATTTTTTAATTATTAATCCTAGCCACAAAAGTAGAGTAATTGTTGTATAATTTCAAAAAAAATATGAGTTTACTTGTCGATCAATTCTCTAAAATATTATAAAATTTCAAGATGGAGATATGATGAACGGCAAATGATTTAGAAGAGATAAGCAGTGATATAGTTTCAGTTAGTTTACCTTAAATATTACATAATTTAATTTTTATTTGCGATATATTATGTTCTAGCCATATATGAAATAAAATATATTTATCCTTGAAAATGCAATAACTAAATAATAAAGTGTAGAAATAACATTGTAACTTATTATTACATTGTATTTTGGTTTGTTTGCGTAAATCTGTGTGAAAAAAATACGTATAATTAAATTTGCAAAACTAAATGTCATGAAATTTGGCATAAACATACGTACGACATATATCATGGCTAAACTTAAATGTCAGATGAAAATGTTTATAATCCGTTAAAAATTACGAAAACGATAAATAAAATAAAAGCTCAAAAAATATCAATTACTTTTAAAACACCATTTTTCAATGTTTTATTCGATATGTTGTTTGACATGATTTAAATGTTCAGATTTATACCTATGGTGATAATCTGAAAAAAAGAAAAAATGAAAATAATAATAATGTGTAAATATTATTGGAAATTTAAATGTTCATAAAAAATAAAATGTAAGAAATTATGCTTGATTTAAAATTTTAATGGTATGAATTAAATGGAATTTTGAGTATTTGTTAAATTAATGGCGAGGTAAGGTAACTTTTTAGTGCTAGTACTACATATTTTTTTTCTTGACAATCTATTATATTGATGTTAAATTGAGAGAAATCTGTTGTAATTTTCAGTTTTCATAAATTAATTTTATTTTTTAATTTTTTAATGAGAAATAAGAATGTTTAAAACTTTTTATTTGTGGCCTTACAGTAGGAAGAAAGCTTCCAGATAACTTTTATTAAGCATACATTAGGACATTTCTAAATCTTCAATAAAATTATTTATGAACCCAGTTTGAATTTTAAACTAACCTAGTTAATTAATCGATTTTTTTTAGTTTTCCATTTTGTTTTTCAGTCTTACCAGGGTACACTTCGATTTCAAGATTTTAAAAGCGAAGAATAATTATTGGTGCCAACTAGCGCTATTGAAACTTTAACTTCAGATTCATGATCACGATGAACGATTTTACACCTCCCTCGGCTATATTACTAAATGGGGTTAATATAATTATCCGCATTATTCGAATTTATGCCTTTAAAGCAAAGCATTATTGAAAATTTGGTAATTCAAAACTTACTGTTAAAAATTTTGTTAAAAGGAAGGAAAGGAAATTTTGTTAAAAACAGCTGTATACTTTTCTCGCTTTTATAAAGAAAAGTTTCGCTTGATAGTAATGAATTAATGCGAATTAATGAAAAATGCGGATGATGTATAGCATCACCCATATACAACGAAAATACTGAAATATTTTATTCATACGATTTATTGTTTTGTAATCTGTAAAACACCAGCAGCCAGGTAAAATTAATTAAAAGCGAAAAATTGGTTTTAAATTTCAATACAACTTTTTTTTTATTTATTAAAATCCGAAGTATTGGAGCTTTTTTAAGTTAAAAAAACAAATGTGTTTGATATTTTATTTACTAGAGGTTAATATGTACATATAATATATCAAGAACGAAAAATGTTGTTTGTCAACGGTTTTTCTTTGAAGAAAGTTTAACAATTAAATTTAGTTAGAAAAACGAAGATATCAAATGAATATATATTGTAATTATAATTAACTATAAATTTAAATCACTGTAAATAACGGTTCTTAATTAGCAATAACTGTAATGATATAACCATAAAGTGGTTGTTCATATAGTACAGATATAAGGAATTAAGGTCGGTTAACCGGAGATAGGAATCTGTTGCATTAATTCATTTAATTGTTAAATGTGAAATATGTAAAATGCGTTAAACTTTGTTTATATAGTACAGAACTGGTCATGTTTACCTTTCTTTCTGTACTTTTGCATGATTAAATACGTTTACTTGAGAGACACTTGCATACCTAGTCCATCAAGCAGCTATTATTTGTACCTATTACTTTTTTATTGTTATTTATATCTGTTTAATTGTCCTTTACAAATTTTCTCTTATTCAGTTAATTAATTTTCAATAATAAAGTATTATTGTTAACAGTAGAAATAACGTAAAAGTAATATAATTTATTTTAATGCCATTATTTATTTTATTTTTATTCTGGAAAGTAACCAAAATATGTAGAGCTAATTAAGCTTGAAGCGACAACTTTTGAGTGCAATGTCACAGTTACTACATTTTAGCACATACAATTTATAATATTACAGAAGTAGTATATTTAATATTTTATTGCTTTTTTTGCAATAAATTAAAGTATTTTCTGCTCTATTTAATTTTTATCTCATCCAACAAGCGCGAAGTCCTGTTGATTTGGTGACAAAATAATTGTACAGTGGTAGTTCTAGCATTGACTACCACAAATAAAAAAAAAGCTTTAGATTTCACTGATTGCAAGAGTACCCAGTAAACCCAAAAGCGTATAGAAACTGGTACGTGCCACTTGCAGGAATAATTATACATTTTAGTTGGCCATAAACAGTAAAATGTAACTTTCGTATAAAACAATGTTTACATAAATATCAAGCAGTTTTCAGAGTGTAAGTGAGCGATCATGATTTCAAATTAAGACAACAGAATGGTGCAACAAGCCTGCAAAATGATGAAACTCAAGCTCTCTTTATAATAATTATAATCTACATGTTGAATCTGGAGTCAGCTCATCAAACAGTTTACACGATCCATCCATCCACAGTCTATTCTTGATTGGATCATAATTTATTATTTTATAACAAAATACTGTAACACTTTCCAAAAATTTTACAATCTTATAGCAGGTAGTCACAGAATTGGATGACACTGATTCACTGATTGCGTTTATGTATTGGCTGGTGTTCCTGTGAATGATCAGTAGTATGAATTTTATAAAACGATCGATGTCTTTTTTAACAGCCAACTCATCAAAAAACAATAACTTATAGTAATCTCAAGTACACCTTGGCCTACAGCTAAACTTGGGAGAATTTATTGAGGAAAAGAGGTACATGTGGCAGAGATACGACCGAAACAGAACATTCAAAATACTAAATTTAAACAATTTAGTATTTTGCATGTTTTGAATGGAGAAAGAGACTGATGAAGAAAAGAGGTTTACTATCTACTTCCAGTTCACTTCTGAACCATCAGCCTCTTTTTCTGTCAAGAAATGTTCCAACATTTAGACCCTACAGTTCCCAGAGCCGATCATACAAAATTTAGATTCTCTTCGGATTCGAACGTGGTACCTCAGCGTTAGTAGTTATTCGGACAACATACTAGGTTAATGACCATTTCCTATTGTCTACTGATAGCAGGGATTATAAAGAAAATATTATCCTTAAGCCAGTTCAAAAAAGTATTATAAATACGCCAAGTTAACAGGGAAGACGGGCTCCTTGTGCAAACTTGTTATCCATGTGCTGCTAACATTGTTTCAGTGACCCGCCTGATCAAATCGGAAGATGCATTGATAAACTGAATGTAACACATCTTTCGGCTTAAACGGCTTTTCAGTTCGTTTATTGAAACACTATTTTTTTGCTCTTATCGATGATCATAGAAAACTCGAAAACACTGACTGTGAACTTCTGGATAATTGGCCTCTATCTTCTAAAACTGCAATCTTTAAGAAGGGTAACAAACTTAATGCTAACAATTATTGCTCGATCAGCTTTACTACCAAACTGATGGAGACTAAAATTCTTCAAGATGCAGTTCTATATTGACTACAATGTACTAAAAGATCATTTTTGGCAGATGGTGATGGTGGCAGCACGGATTTCCATCTGGTAGCTCCATCATGACTTATTTTTTGATGTGTTAATAACAGGAATTCTTGTCTTGATTAAAACATCCCAGCAGACATAATTTATTTTGATTTTTGGAAGCCTTGATTAGGACACCCAAGAGAAGACTTCTAAAAATATTGATATATTTTAATATTAGAAGAAAGTAGAAGATATAAGTTTTTCCCCCTATTCTTTAATTATTGTTGATCCTTTTCTTTCTATATCCAGTCTGGTCTAATAAATTTGGGCTAATTTTCTATCAACGTTTCTATCAAGTGAAGGTTTCAAACATTATTTGATGTTCTCCGAAACGGTGACAAAATATTTTTTCAATACATTAGAATAAATGTATTTTCATTTCACGAATTTTGTTTTTATATAAACACAGGTATACGAAAGCAAACAACAGCATCCAATATGTTATTTTAGTGAAAGAAAAGAATTACAAAGCTAACAATTTCGATCTATAATTTGCCTTTTTCTGTTTGTAGTAATAAATCTATGTAAAACATTTTTCATGTACGTTTCTGTAAAATCATTACTTACTAAATTTTAAATACACAATAAATTAATTTGACAACCAGATTCTTAGTCCAAAGTTATAATAGCAATAAATTAATTACTATTAATTAATTTTTTAATTTAAGAGGACGACATTAGCGAAGCTTTTATCAAAATTAGCTAAGATCCCCACCAACCTTAAACTATTAATCAGAAGGGGGCGACCATATACACTTTAAAACTCGAAAATATTTGAGCTATTAAAGCAAGCATTATTATTTGTCTCTCTTTAAGCATATGTTGACATCAATCGTACTCAACTGATATTTTTAGAACGAAATATAATAAAATTTTCTTTAAGTTACTATAGTTTTTTGATAAAAAAAATATAATTTAATTATTTAATAAAAGTTAATAAAATAAACAATAAAAGTTTTGCGTGGCATGTGAGTCCGTGGAAGAAATGCGTTAAAAGTAGTCCAGGCCGTCACTTTAAAAACTATTAAAAGCACCAACGAAAAACGGTTACTTGCCGAAAAAAATTATTTCCTGCAATTAAAAAAAGCAAACGGAGTTGTAAAACACCAAGTGTGAGTAAAAACACAGATTATGGACAGTTTGCAAATGAACCGGAGGATATTGAAGATTCACAATTTATTCTGACGGAAGCTAAACAGCAAACACTACGGTTACAAGTAAAAATATTAACATATTAAAATTTATAAGCTAGTTCTGATTTTGTTCATTTTCTAGGTTACTACGGAAGAAACAAATTGTATGAATACGAAAGACATCCCAGATTAACGGCATCAATATTTGGAAATGTTGTAAAACGTCGGCAACATACATCGTGCCATAACCTAGTCAAACCGTGCTTAAATCACAATTCATTTTATTCTCTGGCAACCGAATATGGTATATCAAGAGAGACTGTGGCTGCATCACTATTTTTGAAAGCAACTGGAAAGAAAGTTCAAAAATCGGGTCTCTGGATTGACGAAGATCATGGTTTCTTAGCTGCTTCACCCGATGGTAAAAATAGATTATAGTGGATTATAGTATTAGCTATTCAAAGAAATAACATAACCTTAATTTATTATAACAGGTTTGATAGGAGAAAATGCAATTTTAGAAATCAAATGCATTTATTCACCCGATACACAAGTTACTTCTTTGTTAGAACTAATCGAGATAAAGAAATTGAAGATTTGTTTAAAAAAACCCGAAAACAATGCCAGATACAATTAAATCACAATTATTATCAGGTACTTTTAAACTTTATGTAGATGTCAAAGTGCTAATAAAATATTTTTAGGTTCAAGGACAACTAAATATCACCAAAAAGGAAAAATGTTATTTCGTTGTTTATATCAACGACATGATACCAGTATTCATAGAAGAAATTTACAAAAAAGAACAGTTCTGGAATAATTCTATGTTGCCTAAATTACAACAATTTTACACTGAATGTATAGCTCCTGAATTAATTCGCAACAATTTAAAGAAAAACAAAAAATGTATAGATCAACCATACATTCAAGATGCTATTGCTGAAAATAATAAAAGGAAATTACCAAAAAGTGTTAAAACAAATACAAAAAATAATGCAGGGTAGTACAACTGTAAAAAATCGCCTCCGAAGGTTTGACCCGTCCACTGTTTCTCATCTGCGAACATATGATTATTAATAAAGAATTTACTTTTTAAATTGTGTTTATTTATTTTATACTTTAAAAAAGTGACCCTTTGTTTTTCTTTATATTCGATATTGTAAAAAAATATCTGCTTATCTTTTATATTAATGTGAAGTTACCGAAATCTTACATAATTTAGCAGTAAATAAAAATTGTTCGAGTTTGTAATGCAAAAGTAAAGTCAAATTTAGATAAAAAAATGTGTTCGAATTACCACAAAGTAGGTGCCCGATTTATTTTCTTAGGGTCATAATTGCCTCATAAACATGTTTAATCTATATATACGATAAATTTTACTTTTTTATAACATTATGAAAGCAAAGTACAGAATTCTGTATTATTACCCTATGAACTAATGGCCGAACTAGAAAAATTACATGTGCTACTCATGATTAGAATCTAAATTTGAAATATTTTAATTATCGCAAAAACATACAGAAAAACTTTATTAATGAACTGTTAACGTTTATACTTTTAAATTAGCACATTTATAATGGTAGCTTGGGTACGAAATAAAAAAAGTTCACTTTATTAACAAAAAAATTCCTAAATTTTCAAATTTCAATTAACAATAAACAATACACCACGGCCGAATTTCGTAATGAAATTTTTTCGTGACCTAAATAGATCTATTGTTTTCATATATTTTCAATCAGATGCAAAAAATTTTAAAGTGTTGAACATTTGTGCATTCATAAAAATTTGTCTAATTTTGTACATGTAGCGCTCGTAGCGGTTAAATTCGCAGCGGCCGCCCTCTTAAATAATATTTTTTATGCACTTCTGATGGTATAAGTTATTACTAATTTTTCACTTTATAGTTAAAGGTAAACATGGTTATCTGCCATGATAAAGTTATTAACGAGGTAATACACCCCCCTCCACCAAAGACCGAAGGTTTTCGTGTAAGTTCTGTGATTGTGATATTGTGAATTTCTTAGTTTTTTAATTCAAAAAACAACTAAGACAGTACGAACCGGGAGGTCTAGAGGGTACTAAATACCTCCAGTATATAAGTAATTGTATGAAATTTTGAGTGTGAAGAATAAAATTTCAATTATTATTTGCAATTGCAATTTATGTAGAATTATACTTGGACCTACATATATATTGCAATGACCTGAGCTATACAAATTTAAAAAATTTTCTTAATTCTAAAAAGTCTTCTTTTTTGCTCGGTGTACATTCATTATTTTAAAGCTATGAGCTCATGAAATTCTTGTAATGTGTGGCCTTGCAAGCGCACGTGCACTCTCCGCATGTGGTATTGCAGCTGGCATCTGATCAAACAAATTTGCTGCGACGTAATTTTACACATCGACCAAAAATTATCACAAATTCTTCAATTTTTCCTTTTTATTTTATTTGCACTGCACTTTATTAATTACATAAAAAAAACAACTTTTATTAAAATTAAATTCACTTTAATTATTATCAGTTGCGAGAATAACGAACATCCGTTCGTCTATTAGTGCTTGTTCACAATGTACGTAAGACATAAGACAAACATAACACAAACATAAGACGTAAAGTTTAACCTTTGTTATAAAGTTTGAAAGGGGTTTGAAAGTTTATTTAGTTTATTTTTTTGTTATACGCATGCGCAGTTTCATATATTTCTTATGTTCATTGTGAATACTTTTGCGGCTTATGTAAAAATTATGTTTTATGCTTATGTTATCCTTATGCACCTCTTATGTTTTATGTACATTGTGAACAAGCACTTAGACGCGAAGGCGTCAGCCCAAGTGTCTTGTTCAACCTTCAAGTTCCACTCTCTTTACTTTATATTTCTCCCACCTTATTTACAGTTAAAATTTAACTACTTTACACAATACGATACAAAATTAAACTTCAAAATAATTTACAAAATAAATGAATTATGTTGTTATGGTTTTCGAAACACGACTATATATAGCAAATTATGAACGGAACCGCTGCCGACGCTTGTTAAATTTGCTATAAGGTGACAACTAAAAATGTGTTTTAAATTTTTGTACACTAAAACTTTTCGGGCTTTTCCACATCGAGATCAGGTCTGCGAGAACTTAGCTACGGAATCGATGGAATCCTTGAAATAACATGTATCTGATGGAGTATACTATGGTGCCTCCCGTGTGGAAAATTACCACACTAAGCTTATCTCGGCATTGCCCTGGTATGCGGGAGAAGATAATGTTTTTCAGGGTCGTGGGTTCAAAATTTCGTTTCTTCGTCTTCTCGGTGAATTACTGAAAGATCTGATTTCAAAAATATTCGATCCAACTAATTTAAACTTTAAAAATGTAATACTTGCTCATATGTGCAATTTCAATATGTACATTTTTATTTTATTTTCCAAAGAAATTGCATAAAATGAAAATGCTAAAATTTATACCTACAATACCAGTCAGCAGCTGTTCGGCTTATCAAACAACTTCGTCGCTTTTTTGACAGATTTTTCAAAATATTAAACCAATTTAATTAAAATCTCAATTAAACAATTATTCTTCAGAAAAATATCCATTTAATTATAAAAATAAAAAAAACTCAGATTTAGCGGGCCCAAAAATCACACGTCGGCTCCATTCGCTATCTTCGCAAAAATCCAATTAATAAAAAAAAATCAGTTATATTTTACAAAATTATAAAATATTACTTATAGTCGTAGTACACCATCATATTTTACATGTAAATGTACATGTAGATGTTGAATGTAGCGTATACTACACTAAAATTGCACTTGTATTTATACATGTATTTCTACATGCAAAAATTGACGGAATAGAACAGGTCCTATTTTTGAAGGTCATACACGTGTATTTCTGGTGACTATTGGGGATTTTACACTTAGGAGTTGGCGTTTCACTTGTTGCACTTAAAACAAAATGGAAACGCAACTGAAATAAGAAATTGGTGACAGTTCTTTTAGTGATATTTTATTTTTCCAACTATAGCCAACATTACTATTTTAAAAACTATATCATTTTTAAGATGTAAATATGACAGTGTACTACAGTACAGCGTACATGTAAATTTACATGTATTTTATCATATATTTTTACATGTATAAATATAATGGTGTACAACCGCTTTTAGTTAAATTCAATCTCAACGGACTCCCAAATCAAACGTCCGCCACCGTTGCCATCTTGACGAAAAAAAACTCCACTTCCGCAATCTTTATTGCCAACCTTAATTTTACAAAAGTTTAACAAATTTAAAAAATAGCAACAGGGAGGTCCACATCACTTCGCAACACGACAATACATATACGTATGTGCATCTCTAAAATTTAGTTATTTTAAATATAATGTTCGTTCGTTTAAACACTTTCAGGTGTTTTTGAAACATATATTATAAATGGATAAATAATGTATTTATACTGTAAAAGTGAAAAATATACTATAAGGAACAATAATATACAAAGACTGATGCAATTCCCATTGCTGTATGTTCATAGTTAAATATTTTGTAATGTCAAAATCTCATTTCCGAATACCCGTTACTGAATGCCCATTTAACGAATGCGCGATTCCAAAATATCAAAAAATAAACATAAAAACAATAAGGAGGGCGTTTTTCTAGAAGGAAAAACAACATACAATGTTAATTAAGTTCTATTCATTGTGGGGTGGAACCTTTAGTTCGGTCACCAATTTAGCTATGTTAATAAGTTATTTATAGTATGTTTGTCTTACATTGCAGAAATAGCAGCATCTTAATCTTTAATTATTATAATTATTGCGTCTGGCGTCCAAAGTATATTACTTACAATTTATTATTTGTGATTAATTGACATACAAACACCTGAGCAGTAAAACCCACAATATCCAGCTTTCGGGACTGCATGAAAATTAGCCGCTCTAGATCATAGCAACTTCTGAACAAATGTAAGGTACTCTAGGGCAGATGTTGTAAGTAGTATTGTATAAAATGTTGAAATATTAAACCGATAATTTTTGATACAACTTTTCATTTAATAAACGACCAACTTGTTTATTTAAATAAATTTACACATATACAATTAAAACCAAATTAATTTGGGTATGCTTAACTTAGTGTGTAATTAATACTTTAAACTAATAAATCACTAGTGAAATTTGAAGAGAAATTATTTATTTCATAGTAAAAATTACATAATATTTAACGTTATTTTTAGCTTAATTAGAAATTTTAAAAATATTTCACATCGATTTGTATTAATGTTAATACGAGGTGCGATGCTTTATGGTGTCTGTAGATCTGTCTGATGAGATCTAGCCACGCTTAATTAATTAATTCAAGTTATATTCCGTTCTCATAATTTTTAGGTTTTTAAAAAAGAACTAATTATATTAAGTTACAGTTATGGAAAGTAATAAATCTTTAAACTTTAATGTAGAATTCTCGTTGATAACGATTACGAAAATTGATAGGATTTATTTAAAAATATTGAACCTAAAGACTATTCGCCTCTAGTATTACATAATTAGAAATAACCTGTTATTTGCTAAATTAAAGATCAGACAGAGGTAACTAGATACGTTGATGTTTTGTAGTTTAAAACAATTTGCAGCTGTTAGGGCCCCAAGAGATCTGTCAACGATAAAAGAAAAATCAGTGTAGTATCATTTGCATAGTAATACGTTTTATAGGAAATTAATAGCGCCGGTTCGACTGTATTACGACGGAAATAAAAAAAATGATTATGTTTAGTTAACCAATACATCACATTATTATTAATTTAATCTAATTCGTAATATAGAAGTAATAATGGACGAAATAATAATTAGAATTCTAGCAATTCGCCAACTGAACTGCGAATCCATGATGAATTTGCCGAAGAGGAAAAATCCAAATGCAATAACAAGAAAATGCTTTGAGCAATTTATTGGAGATGATATGAAGGTCGTTGCAGCATACAGATCTGCACGTAACGTTACAGTTTTTTCCACGCACGAATACAATTGGCTAAAAACAAGAAGAAATGCAAAATCATGTTAAAAGTATGATTCATTAATTTTAATTCATAAATATTTTACTTCTGGAATTATTCGAGGTATCATTAATAACTCCATAACTTAATTTGCCAGAAGCTTTAAATTAATTTTCTTACTAGGATTGTTATAGGATGACATTGAAAGTGTGAAAATAATCATATATTGTGCATAATTTCAGCGTTACATGCAGGAAAATAGCAATTTAAAAATAAAAATATGTAAATGTCAGAATAATAACTAAGAATTATTCATATTTCGATCTTATGTAATTATATATCTCAATATAATATATACTGATTCTATTTATTAAATTTTAAAAGTACACGCAATATCATTTAGGATAGACGCATTCCAAAAAAGCGAACGTAATTATTATTCTAAAATTCTAAAAAAATCTGAAGAAAATTACTTAAACTTCCTAAGTTGCACTACATTTTTTTCCTATTTGTTTTAGTACTTTTTCAAAGTTCTTAATTATTATTATTATCACTTTATCCGATGAAAGATTTCTAACTTCTTCGTATTTAACATTGTCGTGCGTGATAACTAGAAATATAAGTTAAGAAGTAATTCTACTAAATTACAAAAAACTTAAATTCTACTTTCATCGGGCTTTTATTTTAACCGGAGCAAAAAATTTTAAAAATTAGAAAGCTGTCCAGAAAACGAATTGAAACTAACATTATACGAAATTTTATATCAAAATTGCTATACATTTTGCACCCTTCCTTTTTGATTTTCCTAATGTTAGCATGAATAAATTAAATTTAAATTTACAAAAATGATTAATACATTGATTATGCGAAACTATAAAGCACTGATTTTGCCTGCGGCATCTTTGCATTTGCAAAATTGTTACCCTCTCAATCATGCTAATTGTTGTAGAAGATTTATAATGCACTGTGAAACCAATTTGGAAGGTTCATAATGTATAATAATAACTTGAACAGTTATCCGCTTAATCTAGTATGCGTAACATATTATTGCTAAGACTATGAAGCTATAATGCTCACTAAATGCACTATTTTTTTAAATCAAATACAAATTGTTAGTAATTTGAAAGAAATGCTGCAATGGACTGCCAATAACGTTCTATATATAACTGTTTGCATGTTTTCAATGACTTTTTGAATTATTACAAATATTTTAATACAAAATATTTTTCAATAAAACAAAATTTTATTTCGAAATCACCAACCAGGATCAGTTAAAACGAAACATAGGAATAATAGGTAATAATCGTGGTGTTTAACATAGAGAGCGAAACTAATTTGATATCTAGTGGTTAGTATTAGTTTCCTTCAATATATTAAAGTTATTGAAGCTTCAATTGAAAATAGAGTAATAGCTACGTATCGTTAAATAACATATAATATTAAATTTTAATATGCAAAGTTTGAGCGTGAGTAGAGCAAGAACTTTATTCTAACCATCCTTCTTTGGCAGGTAATGGCAAACCATCGAGGTAATCAGCCTTTAACACCATTCATAAAATGAAGTGAATGGCAATGAAATGTACAATTGCAAATTTAAAACACATGCGTCGGAGCAGAGGTCATGTATGCCGCAGAGGTACTTGATCTGACCAAATGAAAAAAAAAATTTAGAATTTTTGAAAGGAAAATTTTAAGAGTAATTATGGGACAAAAGAAAATTAAAGAAAATGAATACATAATAAAAAAGAATAGAGCGTAACCAAATAGAAATTATGGAAAAAAAATATATTGTGATAAATTATGTATTGACGAAATAATTTTAACCGCTTCTGATATTTGTTTTTATTTTTCTTGAAAATTTAATATTTTGTAATGTTTTTAAATTTTAAATTTATGGCGGTTAAAGTTTTTGAAAAGGGAGTTGGCAAGAAAGTGAAAAGATTAGGGTTTTTTTTGTCAAAATGTCGGATAGAGCGCACATCTAAATTTAGCTCTGATAGTTTTTGAGTATAATTTTTAAATAGAAAATAACTTAAAAAAGTTTTAGAATTTTTTAAGTATTTTTGTGGTATTATTTTCTTGTTTATTCTAAGTTCAACTCTGTTAAATGTGAATTATTGTCATTTTAGCGTTTTTTAAATATTATGTTTTCTTTGTAGTATGTATTCTGTACTTAACAGTTAAAATTTTTTATTTTTTTAACATTTTGTTAGGTTTAATTATTATAGTATAATTTTTGTTCGAATAAATTTGAAATTGTTAGTTTTTATTTGAGTATTGTCGATTTGAATTATTTGAGAGTTTTTTGATCTAATTTGACTGTGAAGATTTATTTTGATTTTTTGTGAATTAGAGAATTTGATACCAAAAAAGAATTTTACATTGCCATTTTGTTAAAAGATTTTTATAGCAGTGCTGAGTTTTCAAAGTTGATATTAAGTTATGGTTAGATATTTGGAAGGTTAAGTTCTTGACGAAAACAAAAGTGTAAAATTTAAATAATTGAAATTATATTGTTAAAGAATCACGGGTGGCTTGGAAGATATCCAATAAATTTGAATTTTTTGCATTTTTTAAATTCTAATAATTTTTTCAATTTTGTTCGGTATATATTTTTTTTTGTTAATAACAGGAAAACAATCCTAAATAAAGAGAAGAAGAAAAATATATTTGTTTTAATGAGCAAAAATAATTGTGAAATAGAAGCCTTTATGTCGTATTACAAAGTTTTCATTTTAAATTTTTATCATTTTTATAATTTTTTCAAAATTCATACTCAGTATTTTAAGATCTTTTGTCAATTTGTATTTTAATTTATTTTTCTTGTTTATTCAAATAATTTAAGTTCAAACCTGTTAAATGTAAATTATTGTCGTTTTTATTGCTTTTTAAATATTATTTTTCTACGTAAGTATGTATTTTTTACTTAATAGTTAAAATTCATTATTTTAATATTATTTTTAGTTTGTTTATTTTAACATTACATACTACTAACTACCACATTATAGACTTATAAAATTTATTTTTTAGGTTAATGTTCTATTATATTACTATATTATTATAAATTATAATGTACTATATGAATGTTAAAGATTCCTAAAATATTTGGGTGTTGATTCAGCTCAATCTCTTTTCTATCGCCTTACCTGTAATAAGCTGTATGTGACTATTTCAAGTAAACTACTCAAGTAAAGGACATCTACATAAGCAATTATTGTTCTCTATATCGTCTATTGTATAAATGCTACGTGACGTTACAAGTAAACTGCAACAGTGCCAAAATTTTTCTTTAAATAAATAATTTATTTAAATATTTAAAAATTACTCACTATCACAACCCTACAGTATAATTACAATTGAAATAAATACTCGATCGCTAGATGTTGTTCAAACTATGGGCATGTATGTATAGACTTGGAGCAGAGAGGCGGAGTCGACAAAAAATGTACTACTAGCGCTCGTAGTGGGCAAATCAAAAAATAAGTGTTGTATATTAATAATGAATAATATTTAAAAATTTTGCATTTACCGAAATAATTCAGAAAGTATTTGTAGTTATTGTAGATATTTTCAACCCGCTTTTTTATTTACAATTCGGAAAAATATAATTAATCCCGACGTCGCATTTTACAACATTGAAAACATAATCGCAAACTAATTTTCACAGAGCTTTTGCCGTTCGGGAAAAATTATTTATCAAATCTCTCTCAGCCTACGGCTTCGGGAAATTAATATTCCAAAATTTCCCTTATGAAGCTCCTGAAATTTGCCTCGTCCCAAGGCTGTTATCCCTAATAGAAGCTGCTAGCCACGGTTGGAATATAGGAACAAAGGCCCAATGCGATAAATCTTAACACCAAAAATGTCTTTATTTTTGGCAATCGCTGTCTGTCAAACCATACTCAAAGTTTTTTAAGTTCTTTTTATTTTTTTCTCTATTTTCTAAGTTTATTGGCTCATTTGATGAGTTAATTTTTTTACATATACATTGTGTCAACTATCAACGTCGAACATAGGGAATTAACATTAATTTTAATTGTTTTGTAGATTTCTGCTCGCTAATTCGACCTCCGCCAATTTTTTTGGTATCTATGAAACGAGAAAATTATTGTGCATCCTGTGATACTAAAATTAATATTTTTCATCGATATTTATTAAAAAATGTTAATTTAAAAATTGAATGTCAACTTTAATCTACTTTTTTAATAACATTAAATTTTTAAATTAAAATTTTATATTAAATAATATCGATGAAAAAAAATTAATTTTGGTATCATAAGATCCTCAATAATTTTCTCGTTCCATAGATACGAAAAAAATTTTCGGAGGTTGAATTGGCGAGCAGGAATCCACAAAACAATTGAAATCAATGTTAATTCCCTATGTTTGGCGTTGATATTGGACATCCTGTATATATATTTAAACTCCCCAATACAAAAATATCTTGTTAGTTGTTTTTAAAAGCATAAATAAATATAAATCTTATATATCTGTATACAAACACTTACAATTCTATACAACAAGTTATTTTATTTTTCGACACCGCGGCGCCACCTGTAATTCTGCTCCAAGTCTATACCGTGGCGGATTATTGCACAGACGCATGAAGCGTGCGCTTGGGACCTCCACATTTTGGGGTTCTTCAAAATTTGTTCATTTGTGTAGTAGAATTTTAAATTAAAAATTTTTTATAAAAATTATACCTATTAAATATAAAACATTTATACGAGTAAATTAGCATTAGTTCAATCTTTTTTATAATTGCTAAATAATTGTTAAGAGCGAATAAATAGTATCAGTAAATCATTACAAAATGTTGATTCCAATTTATAATGAATGAACATATTCAACGTAATTTGCGACGCACTTATACCGGAAATTAATTCTAGATGCACCGTTTACGACCATGTTATGTATGATTTTAAACTTTTTCTAAATCATAAGCAGATGATATAAGAAGATCATTAAAATTAGAAGCTTAAGTTACCGCGATTAGATGACTAGATTTTAGTGTGCGTTCGAAGATTTGCCGTTTAGTTAGTACTCACTAAAAATATCCCCCCAGACCGGTCCTACTCGGCAAAATGTGCTATTAGGAAGGGGGTGAATGTCCCTCGATGTGCACTCGACTCTGTGACATTTGCGATTTTATAATTAATTAAACGCTATAATTCTTAACGATTATTAACTTAATCCTAAATAAATTACATAATCCTAAAAGATTATTAACTTAAAGTATTATAACAGGTACTATTGTGCCTAATTTAGAATAGCCCACTGTAACTTTTTTATTTATACTGACCATAAAATTAGTAGCCATAACTAAGTACAAAAATGTTATCTAATTTTAATGTCAAAATGTATGTGATTTTATTGTTTATGAATTTGGTATTAGGTTTTGTTTTTCTTGTACGATAATTTTAAGTTATGGAAATATTGATGATTATAATGACGTCATTATGATTTAAAAAAAATTAATTAGTTATTTTCCTTTTTATTATAATTATTATGTGTGGGTAATGATTATAAACAAATTTTGAAACAAAAAAAATTTTTAAGGAGGCCGTAATGGGACTTGCGGTTAATCCGCCACTGTAATGTATATGAATTATCCTTTAATTTTTAACGGATTGTAAAATTTTATTCAAACTTACATAATTAATATTTTCATTTAGTCTTATTCACAAATAGATTAACTATTTTTCTAAATGTCACTCCTTCAATTATTATTTAAATATTATTACCTTTTAAATCGATTAGTCTCTTCCTACTTCAATGGTTTTTATTTTTATTACTTCTGATTTTCCAAATGACTACCTATTCATTAACTTTTAAAATAATAAATTATTCTATAATACTTTCCACTTAATACGTTTTATTTTCAAACTAAATATATAATTCAGTCACTGTTTTTCCACTCGTTATTTTTTTTAAATAAATAACGAACTCAACTGCAGAAGTCTAGTAATTATTTTAGATTGCAATAATTATGACGCCTTGCAGTATATGTTTTTCTAAAAGAATAACTGATTTTGTGAAAAATATTTCTGAAAGCCTTAGCAAAATTTTATTTTTTGAACGGAGCTACTTAGCAATTTAAAAATTTCAAAAACTTTATCTATTTATATTGTCATGTTCCGAACCAAAGTTTTACCTACCCTGTTAATTTGCTATGAATTTTGATTTTAATTTTTTATAAAATATTTGAATTTGAATTTTGGGAGGTAAAATTTTGTAAACTAAAGTTGGTAGAAGTGAAGTTTTTATCGAGGCTTTTTAATCAAAAATTAATTAATTTAATAATATACATACATATATAAATACACTGTATGTATGATTTTCAGTGTATGATACAGTGTATATAAATACACTGTATGTATATTATCGCAAACGTTTTCACCATACTATGGCATCATCAGGCGATGAACTAGGGACATGAACGATGAGCTAGTTCATCGCCTGATGATGCCATAGTATGGTGAAAACGTTTGCGATAATATACATACAGTGTATTTATATATTGTGATAACTTAAACATTTTAGTTTTCGAAAAAGTGTTTTGTGCATTTTTTGGTTTATGCTAAAAAATTTGATATCATTAATAAACTACTACTAAGATTAAAATCCATACAGAAATTGATTATAATAATTATTATTAAATAGCTAAATAATTACTAAACTAAACGAGAAACACTTTTTTGTGTATTTTACAATATTCAATATTATACTATACTACAAATCAAATACAACTTTTAGCAACATATCCACAACCTAAGATTCTCTGCAAATTTTTTAAAAATTATGTGTGAAGCGAATTTCGATCTCAAACACATACTATAATCCTGAACTGGACACTAGGCATCCAGGTAACACATTCCATCTTAGTATACTTATTTATAATAAGATGTACGTATAACTGCGTAAATGCGACCGACTTCAATACCCTTTAATGACTTCTGATGAACACAAGTTGAACGGAAACGCATCCACTGGACAATCAGCTTAAGACCGCTAAATTTTAGCTGTATTATTATTTTAATTGTTTATATAACACTGCCAACTTTTTATTTCACGCCAATTAAAAACTTACCATTAAATTTCAAATTTGTTATAATCATCAATTATTTAAAAAATATTTTGTTCATTACCAACTTAAAAATAGTTTAAAGCTCTTTGTTCGACGAATACAGTGCGAATAATATGCTAACCGAGTAGTAACTATAAATAACTCTACATAATTATAATCATAGTACGAAATATTTTTTTATATAAAACCAGTCATACTCATACTAGCACGATAATAACTTTGAAGATACCATCAACAGTCTTTTCGTTAACCGATGTTGATTAATTACCTGATAAAAAATGTAAGAAAAGAATTTAGACACCTTACTTCGTAATGATCGACATATTTTTTTTTTCGGGCCGACCTTTTTTTTAATATACCGTGCCGCTCATTATTTATTAATACTTTTTTTATTTATATATCTGTTTACAATAAAAATATTTTCTCGACTTTTTGCTACTATAATTTTATTTTTTATTAGATTTTTTTATGATGAGGTACCTACTAGATTTAATATAAATATTAAAAAAATAATCATATTAAATTAACAGTTACTTTTAAATACTTCACACGCCCAGAGTTTATTTAATTTTATTATTATTATAATATAACTACTTAACAAAAATTAAACTATTTTTTTTAACTTCCACAACTACTGTTCTAAATCTACGTTTATGGTATTTAAAATATTACCATATTTTTCGTGTAAAATTGAACTTAACCACCGGTTGTATGAGATTTTTTTTTTAATACTTTTAATTTATTTTATATTTTATCTCATTTTTTTAGTTAAGTGCTGCTATATTGAGATCACAATACTGTTAAATATGAGCATAGATTAAAAAAATCTGTTTTTTAAAATTATTTAAAAAATTAACCATGCCTTGTGAGATGAGTGCTACTGTTAACTAGATAATGTCTTAAAGCGGCGTTTGTTAAGATAAATGAGTGAATTTATGCTTTATCGTTAGTGCTGCCGTCAATCTTATTCAATTCTTCAATTCAAATTACTTTTGGAGGCAATCTCTTTTTTATTTCTTTCTTCCAGCACTAAAGACCTCACCCATAATTAGTAAATTTTTGATTAAACTCTTGTCTTTGTTTATGCCCTAAAAGTTACAAAGTACAACTTCTCTAGAACCAATTAAAAATTAGCCAGACTATAACATTCACCAATTGTACAGGAATCCAGCGATACCAAAATCTTTTCCGTAGGTTTCTTTTGCATTAGAGTAGAACACACAAAACATTTTTATTCTTATAACTGTTATAAGTTATAAATAAACTAGTAGATAGTTTAAAATTACAATTAATAATTTAAAAAATATATAACCTTGACTGACACTTGACTGTCGATGGTGTTTGCGTACGTAGTTGTCGATTACTATTTAAAACGGATTATTTTTCCATTAGTTTGAAGAAAAATAAGATGATGCTTTGTTGAAGTTGAAATGCAGACCTGAATTTATTTTTACTTTAGTGTCATTCGTCAATTACCTTATTAACTTTTAGTTTTCTTAAGTAATTTATTTTTTATTGGCATTTTTTTTTTGAGATCTTTTGCTTTGTCATTCTTTATTTTAATTTAAAGGCCTCAACTTACCAACCAACGCTGGAAAGCGTTGTCTTTATTTTGAACCTAATTTTTAAAAAATATTTTTGAAAGCTTGGGCACCGCTTATAGAGTTGTCCGACAACTAAATATAAAGCTGACTTTCTATTGGTTTGGTGTATGAATTTTTTTGATATCAGTTAGATGAGGTCTGTTATTTATTAAAGATGTTTAAGAAAAGTAAATTATTTTAATCAGATTTACTGTTTTATCAAGTAGATAAATATTTTAATCTATTATTATCTATTGCATCCAAAAAGGTGTTTTTTTTGTTTTCTTCTCTAATTAACATCTTAAAAAACAGGCGGTTTGTAAATATTAAACTCTATGAGATCGTACGTTTGAATTATGTTTAAAAGCTCAATTTGGTCTACAATGTATTTTTGGGAATCTTTACATCTTACGTCTAAATAAGCAATTTTAATTTCACGTTGTTAATAAACTTATTTATTAATTTATAAAAGCAAATTAAGTTACTTTTTATAATGATTCTCACAAGAGCTTTTTCTATGCAAAAAAGTGAAAGTTTTAATGATTTCTTCATATTAGCTACTGTTTAAATGTATTTTGCACAAAATTTGCTGTAAAAGATATTATAAAATTTACGGAATTTGTTTATCTTTATTTTATTTTGTTCAAAAGCCAAATTTAGCGTTTTGAGTATTCTACCAAATTATATGGTAATAATAAAGTCTACTTTTTATAAGACATTAACACATCTAAAACTCGCTTTTTAATAAAAAAAGAAGTCACCGACTCCACCTAGACTAATAAAATAAGTAAAATTAATTAAATTTGTAAAGTTTTTCTTTTACTAATATATTTACGTTAATGTATTTAAATTTTTGTCTATGGTTAATTGCTTAGAATTAAAAAAAATAGCTAATTAACTATATTTCATAACTTTTCTATTAGCTACATTGTAATTACAAAATATTATATGTAACTATGATAAATAAAAACATAAAAATTATTTCTTGTAAGCGTTAACAGAGTGTGTAATTTCTTATGAGTGTCCGTGACATTGGATTTATAATTAAAGCTGCATAGAGCCGGCTATTAAAAATATTTTTTAAACTACAACATTATCTGCTTTCGAACTATTTTACTAAAACAATTTGCAGAAACTTTAAAGTAATTAAGAAAACGATACATGAAAAACTATTAAATTATAATTTAATTACAAAGATTTCAAATTGCAGATTCAAGCATGCGAGAAATGTAATAAAAAATCGACGATGGATAAGAGCGACCACGAGATTAGACAATAAAAGAAGTCGAAAAGAGAAATCGCAAATACAAAAAAATATAGTTTAGAAAATAGAAGATTCGACAAATAAACAGTTAAAACTAGACAAGTTGGCCTTTGAATTTACATAATTATGGTCTCTAATATTTTATACAAATACTGAAGCAATAGATGTACCTATCTATAATAATTAATTTTTTTTTGTTTAATTCGGTTTATGAGTTTATTTACCTTAAAATCAAATCAAGTCAAGCTACAAAATTAAACAGCAAGTCAATTTTCTTTCGTAATGCGTCGCTACCTTGCAAAAAATTAACATTAATTTTTATTTATTATTTATTGTTTACTTTAATATAAATTATTTGAAAACCAGTGGATACGATTCCATCAGCCGGAATGTAGATTTTAAATATTCGCGTCGCGTATTAGAAAAGGTACTAATAATATTATAAATTAATTGCTGAGATTATCTATGACATTTAAAAAAAGTATTAGTAAAAGCTTTTTAGTAAACAAAAAACTCAGTTTTTACAAACATTTTAACAAGAAAAAAAAATTGGAAATATTAAGCACGCACATTATCTTAGGATGGTGCGTGAAAATCGGACGAGACAAGGGGTTGCTGACCGAAAGAAATAAATAAGTATTACAATTATTTAAAATATTTAAATAAATTAATAAGCATTAAAAGCCTTATATCTACAACTGTTATGTAAAAGTAATTATAACTACAATAAAATTTTTATATAGAAAAAGCCTCATAATTAAATTTTATAAAGCGTGAAACAGTTCCATGCTGTTATAATTTTTGTTAACTGGAAATTTTTTGATTCATTAATTAATGTCAAATTAGTTATAGTTATTGGTGTAACAAATAACACAATAAACATGAGAAAGTAAACGCGAGAATTTAAACGCAAAATTTATTTGCTCGTTTTATTCATTATTATGTTCTGCTTTGTTGTTATAGTACAATTAAATGATAAATAATTAAAAATAAATTAAAGTTTGCTAAAAGAAAATTAACTTTTTTTTATCAATCTTATTCAACAATTGCTTATTTTTATCTTTTTATTTGTGTAACTTGTAGTTGAGTGTAAGCATTGTAATCAATCATTATTGAAACCTCTTATGAGTTTTTTTTTTTAATAAAATGTTTGGTATTTTTCATTGTATTGCATACAGGAAGGAAGGATAACAAAAGCTGTTATTGTAAGAAATTAACAGTTTTAATTTTTTAATTTAACATATAGTAATTAAGTACCCACTTCATATTATAGTGTGTATCTTACTTTGAATCCCGATTACTATCTTCCTTGAAAAGCATTAGCACTTCAAGTCACACTTCGAGAAGAATCTAGAATTTTATTTTACTATATAAAAAGCTTTTTTTAATGATATCAAGTTTTAATTCACCGAAAGCTGTTGTTGCCAAGAGGTACATTTTAAATCGTCAATTTTGAGAATTTAATTTGTTTGCACGCTACAATTCGGAATTTAAATGATAGCCATTTAAATTTTTACCACACTTTCTTTGACATTATAATAGAATGTAATCTATTCTAATAGCCAAAAAAGTATTTTTAATATGAACTTCTATAGAAGAAAAATATTTAAATAGTGGGTTGTATTTGGTAGGTGACCAAAAATCAGACCTCACCGGTACGTGTGGTCGAATCGAAAGGCTGTAGGGTTGAATGTCCCTCAAGTTTGTAAATTATAGTAATATAACCATGTTATAAAGTGTAGGAAAGTAATATAAATTGATATCGAAGTTATCATCGTCAAATAAAAAGAAGTTAACTAGCTCCGTAAGAGGTAATGCGTTTTCCTTGGCAATCGAAGCTTGATTTATTCTGCACTTCCGATTAATGGAAAATATAACAAAAACTGCTCAAGTTTTATTCTAACTTGTCCCTGTTGATAATATTCATTAAAAGCACTCAGGTTAAGAAATTAATCTAAAACAATCTAACAATCTAGTAAAGCTAGTGCTAAGTTTAAGACTTAAACCATTAGCAAACTTATCAGACATAATTCTTAAAAAAATACACAAATAGGTACTCATTATGAAAATAAATATATTTACCAAACCTTCAAAATAATTCGATTTTGCGTCCCAGATAGACAAAAATGTCAAAACATTCAAAATGATCAAAAAGATCATCTTGAGAAATTAGCAAATAAAGTCTTTTGTTGCACTTCATCTAATCCTTTTTATAAAATATATATCAAATCTCTTTGATCATACAGTTTCGGAAATTCAAAGAATTCTCACAGTAGGAAATCAGAGAAGTTTCAAACAGGAGTACACCCAGATATTTTTGCTAAAAAATTCATTTTTGCAGTTCTATAGTTACTAGCTTCTTTTTTCAAGACATCTGATGCATCTTTTTTATTTTTTAACTTATTTTTAAGAAGATATCTCTACTTAATCCAAGTTATTTTTTATTATTATACTTAGATTGTCATTTCTACAATTTAAATGCCAGTTCTTGTTAATTAGTTATCCTAAAATTTCTACACCTCGCAGATCCCCAAAGTAAGTTAACGGCCACAACGATAAAAGATACAATCATTCGCAAGTGTAAGTTTTCATTCTAAATACTGCCAAAATTCATTGAAAATCATTGTAATAGTTTATCTTATACTATCTTCTTCTTCTTCAAAAGCTATCTGTTTGTTTTTTGATTCATCAATTTTTATTACCAACCTAAAAAATTAAAAGGTTATGGGAGAGTGACGAGTCAGTGTGACCTTTCATTAAAGCACTAGTAGATTATGACTATAGTATCAGGATAAAAAAAAGATAAAGAGATAATTATTACAGGTTACAAACATTATAATAATTAAACCTAACAAAATGTTAAAAAAAATAAAATTTTTAACTGTTAAGTACAGAATACATACTACAAAGAAAACATAATATTTAAAAAACGTTAAAATGACAAAAATAAAAATAGAAAACCTCTGTAACATAATATAAAGACCTCTATTTCACGATTATTATCAATCGTCGGTCATGTTTAACAATAAAAATAACAAGTGAGAGCAAATATACCAAATATAAATATACTATTTTTATTTTATAGCGTAATTTTTTAAGAATTCTATTTTCTTGTTTATTCTAAGTTCAACCCTGTCAAATGTGAATTATTGTCGTTTTAGCGTTTTTTAAATATTATGTTTTCTTTGTAGTATGTATTCTGTACTTAACAGTTAAAAATTTTCTTTTTTTTAACATTTTGTTAGGTTTAATTATTATAACATTACATACTACTTAATACCACAAAAATACTTAAAAAATTCTAAAACTTTTTTAAGTTATTTTCTATTTACAAACATTATTCTCGAATACTATGTAGAAGAATTACAAATGGTACAAGTAAATTACATGCAGATGTTATCAATTCTGATATGTATCAAAAGTAATGATAGACTAATAATAATTAATTAAAAATATTTTAATTGAACAAGTTATTAATTAAATATTAATAACATTTAATATTTATTATTGAGCTTTCAGCTAAGATTATCGTTTTCATCCTTGATGATAGACTAATAGAAAATATACTAATGATTAAATATTGCTTGATATTCAATTTAATGTGATATACATATTAGGTGGAAATGCTTTTTTTCATGTTTAGCTAGCAAACCACTTTATCAAACCTATTGTAGGCCAGAGCTAAAGTACCTTACTTTAATGCCGCCTGTAAAGTAATGTTAATTAAATTAAATAATTATGTTTTACGTTTAAAGAAAAAATTACATATTAAAAAGTGTCAAAATCACATTAAATGTATTTATAAAAAAGATATCTATCTATCTATCAATCTATTTATTATTCAAGTGAAGCCACTTTCTTTTTTGATTTATCATTTTAAGTTGTGTGTACATCAATCGTGAGGATACTATGTATAAAAAAAATAAAAAAATGTTTTTTTGTAATAGCTTCATTTCACAAAGAAATGTGTAAATATAAGTTTTAAATAGTAAATAAGTTCCAAATATTAAATTCATGTAAATCCATTCAATTTATATTATATAATAATTATTTGATCTCTAAAATATCTATAATTATAATATTGTATATCTACTAATATGCTGGAAAGCAATGAAAGTAGCAGAAAATTGCGGATATTATTTTAGCGAATGACTTCTGGTTGAAATACAACTGAAATACAACTTTATTTTAAATTTTTAACCAATCAAAGAGCCGCAGTTTGCTGCTGTCAAGGCTTATCTTCAATTTTTCATTTCTAATTATTATATTTTCTGTCCATTGATAAAAATTATAAGAAATTTAAAATTCGAAAAAATTTGCTATAAGTTAAAAATTATAATTTAATTGATCAAAACTTGCGCAACAAAAGCAATTCACTTTTAAAACATCAGCTTTTAATCAATTTGAACATATACAAGTGTTAAAATTACTTCCTATAAACTCGAATTACTGCTTTTATCAAGATCTGTCATGTATTTTAAATATCATGCCCGTTGATATACAGAATATACAAACCATTATATTAGAACGAAGAATATTATAATTATGTGTATATCGCTGCCCTAGTTCAATTTTGAGATAGCTACAAAATAAAAATTGGGCTAACCATCAAAATAGAATAAGTCTATTTTAAAACAATCTTTAAACCAACATTACTCAAAACTAATTTTTTTTTAAATTTCAGTTTAGGACTAAAGCAACGATAGGTAGAGCTACATGTAGTTCTCCGTAGACTATATCGCCGGCGCCATACTAATACAAACTATTATTAAAAAAGACGTGAGAAATTGTTATGAGAAAATTTTTAATCATACTCATAATTCTTGCTACTAGTGATGACTTCTACCTATCATATTTCTTGTTTATCTTGTGTGTGCAGGAACTAATGCCTATTCCTAGTTTCTTATTATATTAAAATTGTACAATTATTCCAATGGTAGAATGGAGCTAGCGGAATTAAGGTTTAGCTAAGTTTTTGTTTAAAACTGAAAGTAGTTGTTAAACATCCACAGATAAATTGAACAAACATATATTTTAGTTAATATACCGGTTTCGGTTTGACGTCATTTTTAGTACATATCACAAGTTAGCAATACAAGCAAACCTTCAACTTCAACTTGTTTAATGAAAACGTCCCAACTTTTTTCTCAAAATTTTCCGATGTAATCCATTAATAAATTTACATTAAGACAGAAAAACATAAAATAAATTCTTTATTGATTACATAAAAAAATTATAAGAGAAGATACAGTAGATAATGTGATCTCATTTAAAAATACACGTAACCTGTCGAGTGTAAATTCAAAAATAACGGCTTTAGAAGCTGGGGTACATGTATGAAACGGTTTGTATGCTTTTAAATAGTTTTATACAACACATTTAATAACAAATTGATACAGTTATAATAAATTTATTCTCGACTTTAATATTTTATAAATTAAGCCATAAAATTTAAGTTTATCGTATGGTAGATGCTTTTATTGTGTCTGACAAGGTAATTAGGAAATACGTACTACTAACTATATTGATCATATAAAATAACTCGGCGCAAATAAATAATTACAGACTTAGATAATTAATTATCGATTAGCTAAGATATTCCAATACGATTAAGCAACGTATATAAATCAATCCGCAAAAGTAATTTGATTCAAACATATACTTAAGAGAAAAACAAGTATTTATTCCCAATACGTCGATTAAATATTTCAAATATTATTTAAATTTTTCTTTGTATTTCATACATATGCTTAATACAATCGGTTAATCTTAAAGTGGAACAATAATGTTTCATAAAATTACACATAAGTTTGACGACTTTATCAAAACTCTGATCTAATTTGTAATATTTTTCCCACCTTGACTTTTGCGAAACTCAACTGAAATAACATTACAGAATATCTAATGATGGTGGTAATTGATACAGGTGGATGACGTTGCCCGTATTAGACAAGTTACACATATTAACATTGTAGGTTGAAAAAGTTCAAGTTAAAATTTTTAATTTTTTTATTTGCCCGTTTCTCCAACTCCCATGAACCCAAGATCTGAATTCTGAATAATGAGGGTAATGTGTAGTAAGCAAGATGGGTACCATATATGGCAAAATATATTTTTCTTCAGTTATTGATGCAGTCCCCAGCCAATTAATTTAAACAGGACTGGCACAAAAGCCAATAACAATTATACATTAACACATCGGCAATAACGAACTCCAATAAACTTGTTTTAAAAGTAATTATATGTGACACACTAACATTGTATATGTATTTGCTTACAATTTCACTTATCGTGCACTTATGTTACTTAGCTCCTGGGCATGGTAAGTTTTTGCAAATTATTATACTTTTGTCTCAAAAGTGGAAATAACCGCATTATAAACTAACTGTGTAATTATAATTGCCTATAGAATTTTAATTGAACATTATTAAACGCCATTTTTGGATGGAGTACCGCAGGGTTGGCTCAAAATCGCTACGTTTTTTATTTTAAAAGGTGAGCATGTCATTTCTTACTTAACTTGCATAATTTTAAAAACTTTTCATTATAACACATAATATAATAGGTGCATGATTAAGTGTAAATAATTTTTCTTTGTAAAACTTATTTCACGGTTAAGCAATTTTGAATTTTTAACTAGCATAATAAGCAGTCTCCGCACTACCGTTGACATCAATTAAGTAAAATTTATCACATTATTTTTTATATTAAGAAACTATTAAAAAGAATAATGACGTACCGTTTAATGTTACTAAAACAGAAGCATTTACCTTTCATGATTTTTCATTTTCTAGGCCGATAATAGCTAATTCAAGTATAGTGAAACTAATGATGCTATCGATTTATTTGAAATAACATGTCATCGATTAATGTTCTTCTAACTGCATAATAATCAACTCACATTACTTCTACAGATTTGTATCTTGATAGATAATATCTCTGCTTTATTTACTTTTAATATTTATAGTAGGTATAGTCTTGACAGTAAAATATTTCTTATAACTAATTAATTTTTTATAATCGATTCCCTCAAAAGTCCAATGACTCGCTTTATTTTAATATCATTATTAATTAAATTCTTTAGTAGTAATGATAAACGCAGTAGCACAGCTATCAATACATTATGTAACAGCTTTTTTTAATCCTAACCATGTTTGTTTAAAATGTATTTATTTTTTTTGCATTTGCAGAAAGCACAATATTCAGAAAATTAATTAATCTTACTTGGTTATCCTATCGAAAGAAACAAGATCTTTCGGACAGCTAAAGTTTATTTTATAAATACAGCATTGGTTGGCATTTTCAAATAAAATTACAACTGAATTTTAATTAAAAAGATAGGCTCCCCATGTCTATATTTTATGACGAAAAATGTAATAAACACTACCACTGCGTCGCTAGTGTTGTACCTTCAAAGTTGGATATATGTAAAGTACCGGATTTAAGGCGATATTCTGGGTATTCTAGTCTAGAAGCACAAATTTTAGGTGTTTTTTTTAGGTGCATTAAAGAAAAAACAGGCACTATTTTTATTATCCATTATTTTACAAGATATTTATTAACGTTTAAAGAATAAGTAAAAAAATTAAAATTTCAAAAAGTTACAGGTTGATAAAGTGAGAGGTCTCAAATAAATGGCGCGCGAAGTTTGTCACGATTGTAACCCTCCTAGTAATCTGAGTTAAAAAAAGAAAAAGATTTATTAATCTAGAGGAATACTGCTATCGTACTAACTAAAATAATGGAAAAAAGATGTTTTTTTGCAAAATTGCGGCTGTTTGAAAAGAAAAAAAGTTTTTTACAATTTTTTTTACCTTTTTTTTTTTAAATTTTTAAAAATAGTAAAAATTGAAATTTTGTTATAATCATAGTTCATACGATAGAGAAATGTATAGAAACGACTCACACCAAAATTCAAGTAAATCGCTTCAGTAGAACTTGAGAAATCATGACAAGAATTTCGAAAAATGTAGTTTTGAGAAAAACGAAATTAAAATTTCAGGTAAAGTTACGCAAAGTCTAAGCCTTACATTGATACTTTATGCTTACATTTTTTCAATCAGCGATTCCGGCACCATATATCGGGCCTTCTTCTACCTCAAATTGAATATTTAAATAAAAAAAATTTTAAAAATACAAAAAAAATAGAGTATTTTTTAATACTTTTCTTAGAATAATTCCGTCTAAACCGGTCGAGTTGCCACGACACTAAAGTGGCTATAGTTTTTAAAATAATTCGAATTTCAAAAAATCTTTTTAAGACGATATTTTTGAATATCTAAACTATCAAAATATAAAAACAAAAATTTTCAATTTCTTCATTTTCTAGACTAGAATACTGCCTTAAGGCAGTCAGCATGTGATATGTCGAAAAAATCAAAAAAAAATTTTTCATAAATTGGTTCCTAAACATGTGTAGAACATGCTGGTAAAGTGATTTTCTAATTTTCTACACACATTTAAACTTTAAAAACATTACATATATTCTACACGTGAAGATATGCTGTCTTTGCAGAACTAGCGGCATAGCTTTTCATCCCTTGGGATTGAAGCAAAAACAGAGCCAGCAATTTTAAGAGACTTCTAAGATGAAAAAGAAAGAATTATCTATAGACCAGGCATAGCAGATTAATGGTGATTAAAGATATTAACTTGATTTAAATCTTAAAAGATTTAAACTATGAAATATTTTAAATCGTATTTGAACTTTTTTTTAAACGCAATTTTCTTAAATCTACAATTTCCTAACTGGACTTTACACTGAAATCTTTTAAATTTTAATGGTAGGTTTTGAACATGTATGGTCATCGATTCAACTAAAAGAATTGAAAAATTCCGAGTCGTTTCTTTTATTCGTAACAAAATAATCAAATAAATTCATGAAATTTAAAAATTAATTTTCAATTATCAATATTTTTGAATGATTCTAGTTTATTCGATAGCCACAGCTTTACATATTGAAATGCCGTTTAGTTTTTTGATTTTAGATAAGCCAATAAGCCGGAAGCATAGAGACCGTCAACAAACTTGTCAACAAAAAATCTTGGCTTATGGAGTAATTGTGATGAAAATTTTGGTCTGAAAATATTCTGACTTACTGTTGAAATGCCAATAAATATATTGTGGTGTTTCAAAATGATTGGAACTCACCCTATGCATTTTGGTGAAATTTTGGCTTTAATAATTAAGTTATAACATTGTAGGAAATTCGAGGCTTTTTTTTTATTTTGTATGCCCGCTGAATTTGATTTTTAATACGAGATTTTGTTATTTTGAAATTGTGAGTAGTATTTTGATTTGATTTAAATAAAGGGATTTGATGCGAATGTATTATTGCGTGTTTTTGAATAAATATTTTTGATATTTTGATAATTTGGATATTTTTGATCAGTCGCTGCCGAACGCGAGCAGTAGTCATTTGATTGATTTAAAGTGATTTAGAAAGACAATATTTCGAATAATAAATTTGTTTTGCACATAAAAGTTGAAAATTAAATTATATTTGTACGAGCGAATGTGCGAGATATTGATAACTCGTCGAATTGGATAAGGACAAATATCGATACTCTGTTCCCTTTAAATAAAATTAAAATTTTATTTAACATTTGCATTACATTGAATTTAAATTGCATTTTGCATTGTGAATTGGTTATTTTTGGAGGAGCATTTTTCTTCCGTCGTTAATGAAGGCTTACATGTGAACTCACCTCTGACGATACTTGCTCGACGACTGAGAAAGTTAGCCGTGGTAATTTTTATAGATTGTGGTGAAATTTATATTCAAAAAAAATTACATCTCAATATAGAAAAAAGTTGAAACCTCTATATTTTTATTGTTTGTCATAAAAAAAATCCCAAAGATAACTTATAAAATGATCGTCACACGGGGGGGGAGGGGGGGTAAATGTAATCTATTAAAAAAGTAAAAAAGTAATTTATTAAGTTGCTGATTTTTCTGATTATCTTATATTTCAATGCAATGTAAATGAAATTTTAAAATTTCTTATTATCTCATCAAGCTCCACATTTCAAATTTACTAGCTCTACTATTTATTAACTACCAGCTAGCTGAAGTTTGTATCTGAGCTAAAGGTAATCTTATAAACCAGATTATAACGCTTTTGTAAAAAGAAGCTTTTCTCAAACTGTTTCTTACCCAAGCCAACTGTGAATTTTTATATGTAAATATTTATAAGAAATTAAACAAGAATTATTGCATATTTATTACTTAATAGTTCCTTTTTAGATATAATTTTCCACAAAACGCGTCAATTATTTATTTTTACTGTGCATAATTGTATAGTAAATCGAATTAAACTGCAATTTACATTAAGTAGATATAATTAAATCCATTACCATAAAAAGTGTAATAATTGAAAATATCTAAAATATACGTAGGCGGTATAATAGTAATAAATTTTTTTTCAAAGTTTTTGACGCGATCACGATAAAATAAAATTCAATAACAAATTTATGACATCTTGAATCCCAAAGATTTAATTATCTTTCTCTTCGGCAACTTAAGATCCACACTTATATGACCTTCGTTTTTTTATCCTTTCAATAATAATTATAAAACATACAGGAATCTATAGGATATTCCTCATTATTTCCTCATCAATTATAATACGTAATAGGTAAAAACTTTATTTAATTTGTGGCTTTGCGTAAGAATAGCTGCTGTTCTTACGGATATGGTATATGCCCCCCCCCACTTATTTTTCTTAATTTATAATATTTTTTAAAGCATGGAAAGTGCATTTGCCTAATTAAGTAGTAAATAAGGGGTTTGTTCGTATTTTTCGTAGTTATTTCTGAAGATTTTTTTTCTTGTTATTTTTTTAAATTTTAAGGTATAAATTTAATTAAAACAAGGAGCCCGACAATTAATTTTTAGGATATTGCAAATTTAAAGTAACTTTTTTTTAAAACCTATAATTTGCACTACCTCGCATAATTTAAAGGAAATTCTGGAATGAAGACAAATAAAGCAATAATAAAAGCAAGAAGCTGAAATTATTTACCATGCGTGAATAAAAAGCAGTAAACTAATAACATTGTTACAATTTGTAAAAAGATTAACCTTATCCTATACATTATCCTTAAACATCGAAGGCTCATATATTAAAGTGAAAATATTGTTTTATCAATTGATACTTTATAGGTATCGATTTCTCTACACATGTTCTTCTTATTTATGTATTTCTCGTTGGTTGTAAAATGTTAAGAATACATAAACAAACTAATTTAAAAGCGTCAGATTTACGTATATCTTATTACTGAGTAACTATTGCTTTAATTTTTAATTAACTTTCTTAGGTTAAAATTAATGAAAAATTTCGTAATGTCGAAATTATGTAGGTAATTGTAGAAACTTGCTCTGAAAATTAGACGATGAGAACAGTTGTTAGATTTGATAAAGAAATTAGATTTAAAATTGAAGTTCCATATTGAGATTATCAGATCTTGGAGAAAATTTTTTAAATAAATTAACTTTTTTTGTAATTAAAAGCAAAGCTTCCAATCATAAATTAAAAAAATGTTCATATTTTTGTTACAATTTGTATTTTGATTCGTAATTGACATTATCAAAAATGCGTTAATTAACAATTAATCATGTTTTTCATATTTCCTTTGGCTGGTTGATGGAGAGACTGAATCTCCTATGAAATACCATCAATAATAATAAAAAATTGTTATACATTATTTGATCCATGCCAATAGATTGATGGTTTTTTGATATACGCTGTCTTTTTTTATAGTTCAAATTTTCATTTGGTTTCGACTAATTGAGACTTTTTCCTTATCTGATTTATCTAACTTGTTTTCAGAAGATTTTAATTAACTTCAGCTTCACTTAAAATTCTGTAATGACTTGGCATAGTAAATATTTTATAATATAGGTATTATAATTGATTTATTTCTGGTGCTTGTGTTAACACCTATTATCTACCCACATGAATACTTTATTACTGAAAGATTTAATTTATGTCTTATAATTAATAAGTAGATTCTATGCAATTTGCAGCATATACAGAATAATAAAATAATTTTAAAAATCATTATATCAGTTAGTAGCGGATCTAAAATCGGGTCAAATGTTAAGCACACCCCTATTGTTACAGTCATTATATTCCAAACCTCGTTAATTATTTTTTACTGTGTATGCATTTCCTGGCTTTTCAAGCTGATATTCCAAAATAATCGTTTTAAACGTGTTAGAAATAAGCAATAAAATCAAAATTTTAATAACTCAAGCTATAGTTGATTATTTGATTGTACAGCAAAATGACTTATATGTACCTACCTAATTAGGTAATTTCTAATTTACGTTTATTTTACTACTTTTGTTTATTACATTATCTTCTTTCTTAGCACAAGTTTTGACCTATGCATTTTTATCAAATCGGATAAATATTAAATATTTTATGATACCTAAAAGGACATTATATATAAAATTATAAATTATACATAGATAAAGTTTTGTAAACTATAAAATCATAAAGTGCAAATATTTAATGTATTGTAATATATGCATAATCTAATTTGTTGTTTTAACTGCCACGATAAAAATATAAAACTCCCTAACCGGTTTTATTGGCTAAGCATAAATGTTACACGAGCAAGAAAAATTTTGGTTGAATCGTAGCGTAGTTTTGGATTGGCGTGAACGATCCGTTACCTTTGGTAAGTCCGCATCTTTTACATAAACACTGCATTGTGTTACCTTTGGTGGCGTTTAGTAATTTGTGGCTTTTTGCACAAATATACAATGTATTTTAAAACTCAATATAATTTTTAAAAAATTGACGTACAGGAATCTACAATTTCCAAATGTGATGTTGAAAACAATATTTGGAACAACGGCTCGTAATAGTCTAAAACATTTCGCTGCTCTAAATTTATATGGTTGAAAAGGTGGCCATTTTTCTTCTTTTTTAAAAAGAAAAAAGATAAAACTGTAATAGCAATGTTTTTTGATTTCTGTATTATTCAATATAGCTTGGTATTATTATCGGTATTATCTTGTAACGTAAATTGTGTATCGATTCTTCGTACACACCAGGCCAAACAGATAGGAAGATCAAATTTCTCTCAACTCAGGCACTGGTCGGAAGAAATAAATGATTGAAATAATAAACAAGCACTCAAAAAGTCTTCTTGTAAAGACAACGAACAGGTAGAAATCATCGATAAAATGACGGTGAAAAACTTTAAAGTGTTTTTTAAATAAGACACAACCGGTATGAAAAATTAATAAAAGCAAAAAGCTTAATTAAAAATATATTTTTGAATAAGATTAGGTAGTTATTTTTTCTGAAATACAATCCGAGACATTGAGCCCGGTAAGAGGGGTAGGAAGAAGTTTAGAAAAAATAATTATAAAAAAATTGACACATTTTTTCTCACCTCTGTGATTATAAATTTTCTCAAAAAGAACATTTGAGAAAGCATACTGACGAATATTCAAAAATAATGCGAAATACTATAAAAACTAAATTTATTTTGATCAAATAAATTGCTAATTCCGGAACATTTTCCAGGACAGTGCTAGAATTCGGTACTAATTTAGACAATTTGATACTGTCCTGGAAAATCCGGGACGAATGTCTACCTTATTAAATAAGACACAAGTCAGTATTTTGTGATTTCTTGATTTACAATAAATTATGTTCGCAAAGTCATTTGAACGGAAAAAGCATTTCAAGAATTTTTTCACCAAGTGTGTGGGCTCAGATATCTGTGTTTTCCAAGTTTGGGCGGCTAAACACCAACTCGCTCCAACTTTCATTATTTTCTTAAATCTATCGTTTAGAGCGATGTTTTTACGTTATTTTTTTAACAATATTAAAAGATGTGATTTTAATATATTTTTGAATCAAACAGCTGCGGTATTCTAACGTACAAATTTATGCAAAAAATCTTTGTAAGAAATACAAATACATCATGAGTATGGCTACCCTTATAGAAACAGCCAATCAAATAATTTCATTACGTTTTAGAGCATTTTTATTCGAGTTTTTGAATGATCCGTAAATTTTAATGTTTTTTATTTATAATAATTGCTTCCCTAAACTACGGTATTTTTACGTGTTATTTCCTCTTAATTATTCGTTGTTTCATATTCTAGAATTTAAAACCACGTTTTTCTAGTTTTTTTTTTTTTTCTAATTATTTCATGGTGAATTCAAACAAATATAAATGTTAAAGTATTGATAAAATTAAATCAGTGTTTTCAACTACTTTATTCGGTTGATTTAACATTCTTTTCTTTGGATGTAGATCAAAGCCTTGTTGCCGGCATTACAAGAATTGGAACCGCGGTTTACCGCTTCCTAAGCTCACCAGCATAATGCTTTATGAGCCACTGCTTGGTTAGTATATTTCAATTGCAGACTAGAATAATTTCAAGTCTGCTACGGTAAATTAGCAAAAACAGTTGATAAAAAATTTGGCACTTAAGTGAAGGATGTCTGTTTTCCGCAAATTTTCCGTTTTACTAGCACAAAGTATTAGTCACTGATCTACTTTCGTTTAAGTCATATTGTTTATAATATTAAAATAGTTAATTGCATCCGACATAAAATTTAGTAAAATTGAGTTTACTTTCTTTTCAATTATTAAAATATAAAATTTTATGAGAGCAAAACCTATTAAAAAGTAAAATTATATTTATAAACATTTGATTAAAATGGTAAATATAACTTGTTTAATGCAAATTATAAAGCTAATTTTGGTTTTCATTTCATACTCATTAGCTGGACTACTAAACGAAAATTAGAGTATATTTTTTATTATTTTAATTTAATTTTTAAATACTTTCTTCCTTTATACTACTTAGATATTAGTAAATTATTTTGATCTATAATTTTATCTTTACGCTTGAACGCATTTTTTTAAGTAGCACTTACTCAATGAACGCTTACAAATGTAGTAATTTAATAAATTTAAACAATAAAATCAATTAAATTTTTTACTTACAGTGAAAGTAGAGTAGGTACGTATTATGTAGATATCATAAAAATTTATTAACGACAAACGCAATTAATTTACATGTTGGCTTTGTATCTGCTTAATTTCTTGTTAAACTATTACAACTATAAATCAAAAAATTTATAATTTACAAGGCCCGAAACGAGCCTTATTTTTTTTATAAAATTTTCAATTAAATTTTTAAAGTTATTTTTGCCAACGAACAGGGTTAATTATAGTCCCATTAGTTATTTCAACCTGTTTTAATTTGGCAAAAGCGAATTTTTTGCACATGTGTTTTCGTGATTTATTTTACGGTATTCGTTTTAGCTTGGTATTTTTAAGTAGGAAGTTTCTGACTTAACAATTAGCTTAAAAATTTGAGTTGCTGATGAGGGATAATTTTAATGTGTAATAAATTAACACTTACAAATTTCAGTTTGTTTCGAGAACTGATCGACTTCATTTAACGTTCGTTTAAATTATTTTCGTTCATACTTTAAAATGATAAATGAATTTTATTGTGGAAATTTGAAATGTCGTAACTCCATAAATTTTATTTACTCTGTAATTATAACTGTACATTGCTGTAATTAGATATGTAATTTGAAAAGGGCAAAACTATAAATTATTAGACAAAAACATTGAATTAAAATTCATACAGTGGCGTAGCCAGAGGCGTGGACGTATCGGCGCGAGAACTCCAGGGACCCACGCGATCCAAACCTTGAATTTTAAATATTGCAAAAATCAACAGCATAACGAAATTTCTTTCAAATATACGTAGATAATATTGAAGAAAAATTGTTTGTAACTTTTTAATTCAATTAAACACTCGTCAGTTAAATTAAGCATAAAGTACGAACGAAAACATGTAATTTGTTAATTTGCTACTTGTACCACCGAAAAGATTTCAAGATAAGTAACCTTTTTTGTTGAGTGTATGCATTACTTTCAACCGTAAAATTAGACTTCTGTTTAATTTGCATAAATAGAAATTAGGGTAATTTTCCTTTTGTGAAAAATAATTTAATTCAGTTCCATCTTAACTTTTTCGAATTATTCCGCCATGCTATGTTTTGCATTGCAATCTTCTATGCATGTGGAATATATTGTAATGTAACTGCACATATTTCTTTTCATTGAAATTTTGAAAATACTAAAAAAAAACATTGTTCAGTTATGAACATTAAATAATTTAATTAAAACAATACAAGCTATGCTTGTGGTAGTATCTTAGATATTTATTATCAACAAATATTTTATTACAATTCATAAAATTTGAATTATGATCTGAACGTTAATTACAAGTTTTTTAGTTGCTTTGAGATTAATGTCTTCAATAACCTACGGTGATTTTGCCGTTCATTAGTCAAAAACATTTTCTGCATTAAAATTTTTATTACTTGTTGGGTACACTTATAAATACTTGTGTTCTAGCTAAACCATTTAAAATATATTTTAATAAATTAAAAATATTCCTGATATTCTTAAAAATAATATTTTTTTTTAAACTTTCAAAATTCCAAACAGGACAATTATACCAACTTAAAACTGTTTCTATATGATGATAAATTTGCTCAATTTGGGGTTATCCATAGTAATCCCGTAGGTGCATTGCATAAGCTGCAATCTCCAGCTCTTAGTTTTAATGGTACATTCTTTGGATATAGGTAATTACTATTACCCATTGATAGTATTGGTGACCTTCTCTGGTCGCTGCACTGAGCTTTCGTATCGAAGACCTGCAATTTAATATGTTTATTTAATTCTTATTGCCAACGTAATAAAATTAAAAGTTTACGGAAGAGCGATAGATGAGTGCGATTATTGGGCAATCAAATTGCACGCTAATAATCAAATTCCAGATCGGTATAGATATTCGAAAAATTTTAAACTAAAAAAATACCTAATATACAGAGCTTAATTTAGCACATTTATCGTTTCTTTTCTTTTTTAATACGATGCCAACTTCTTACATATATAAATTTAAAAAAGTATTATGATGCAAATACCAATGTTTTAGTTTACATGTTCAACAACTAATTACAAAATTTTTAGTTTTTGAATCATTATTTTGTTCTTATACAGCAAATAATGATGTTATTCTCAAGCTCATTGGTATATTATACTATATATCATAATATCGTAATATGCGAGATATCTATGTTGAAAAAGCTATTCAAACTTGCTGTGTAAGTTATAATAATGTATAATTAAATATTTACATATACATAGATATACCTATATGATATAATAAAGTTCTAAATGCAGCATTTTCAAAATAATAAGTGTTATTAAAATTTAACATAGCAATGATAAACATAAATTTAAAAGAAAGAAAGAATAAAAGAAAATGCAAATTAGTGAATAGTAAATGAATAGTATAAAATAATAAACGTTTCCATTTTTTTTTTAATCGGCGCGGCAATACTTTAACAGCGAGCAGTGGACCTTGAGAAGGTTGTTCTATTAAAACGATAAATAATTAATTTAATAATAAACTTTTTGTATAGCAAAAGACCATTTATTTTTTTTTTCTAAGTAAGAATGCTACACTTGCTATACCTTGACCGACATTTTACTACGTACGGTTCAATATGCGGAACTGCCATGTATAAAAAAAAATTATCATTTTCGTTATTTTATTTCACGTTTCTTAATTATCTAGCCATAAAGTAAATCGGAACCTTAAAGTTCAGTATCCATTTTAATACTGGATATGCTGAATAACGCAGACAGGTTATTAAATTATTGCACATGTACTGGAAAGTTTTTGGATTTGTGATTTATTTTCATTTTTATACTATTAATATTTATATAAATTTATAGTTAAAATTTGATCACATAATATTTATTGCAATATCAACAAAGTGGCGTAAAGCATACACCTACAGTTAAGAAATAGAAAATCGCGATTCTGATTTGCTCCGGATACACTGCAATGATGCAATTCTTATTTATTATTTTTTATAAAGATCATAAGATAAGACTAACTTTAATTTTATTAGTACTATTAATTAATAAAAATGTTATTAATAATCGTGTACTTAATGTTTTCTAAAAATTTTAATCTTATGAATTATGATGTTCTTCGCCATATGATATGATCACTTTTTTATAACCTAACTCATTTTTAAGTTATTTAAAATAATTTAATTTTAATTTAAAACTTTGCGAGAGTGCCTCCTTATTGACTTACCCGATGTAAGATAATCTCGCTATTCAGAAAAATAAATCAGCTCTGGATCACTCGAATTATGCCTCGGATGATAGATCAGATTAAATTATCACAGAATTAACCTTACACTGTAAAAAAAAGTGTAAAATTACACCATCTAGATGTAAAAATTACCTTTAAAAAAAGAGCATTTTTACTTTGTTTTTTTGGGTAATCTCAAAAGTACTCTTTTAATGCGTGTAAATTTACTTACTGTTTGATATTTCTACATTATAGTGTAATTTTACTGTATTTGTATAGGTAATTTTACTTGTGGCAATGCAAACTATTACATTTCTGTGTGTAATTTACAATATTTCAAGTAAAATTATCTTGCATATATTTTGTTTACCTTTATTGTTTAAAATTATCCGATATTAGTATTCTGAGTTTTTTTAATAATATGGGTTGCTACTAATTTAAAATTCATATGGATATGTTATGTATTTGTAGGTTCATAATTAAAATTGAACTTATAATAATTATTACATTATGAAATTAAAAACTGTAAAAAACAAACAAAAATTTTAAACTGAATTTGTCTCTACAAAAACACGAGGATATTTTTGAAGTTTACATATCAATAACTGAAATTGAAAAAAGTTAATTAATAACAAAACGAATTAAGTCGTGCGTTTATGCAGATTTTGAACTTTCGAGTTGGGAAATAGTTCAACCTTTTTGAAGAAGATGAAGTTTTGAATTCACAGTTTTTGTCAGGTAGATATTATCATAGATAAGAAAGAATGAAATTGAGGATAGCGCCGATAGAGGATTAAACTATTACACGGTACCTAAAAGAGGATGTTTTTATTACAGATAAAATGTTCTATAGATTTCAACAATTTGTAATATTTGCCCCCGGTAAAAGGGGGCTACCAAGGACTTACGTCAAAAAAGATAAATTTGATAAAATAGTAAATAAAACACATTTCTTGGATATAATTTTTTTTAAATTGTTATTATTTACTGTTATTATTTAAATAAACAGAAACTGAAAAAACCGATAATTTTGAGAAATATATAGGGCTATGCAGTGAAGTGTCACAAGAGAAACTGCAAGTGTTGCAATATTAATTAACAAAAAGTGAAAAAACCGTATAACTTCGTAGAGTTAAATAAATGATAGAATATTTTTTTTGTAATACAAAATAAAAAAGAATTAAAGTAACTATAATAGAGTGTAAACACCAAATAAAAGTAAAAGAAAAGAAACAGAAGGATTTTAAGAACAATTACAAATTGCATTAGATAATACTGAGAAAAACCATAATTAAAACGAAGAAACTTCAATGGTGGAATAGAAAGAAAACCGGTAGATAACGTGATTATAATACACATAACGAAGACCTCTTCAACGGAAATGGTAAAACATCGAGAGACTTTATATGTTATAATCGAACAAATATAATAGATACCTTCTAAGCATGAAAGGATTGTATACAATGTAAGTAGTAAATACACAGGTTCTGCCAGGGGATATATTTCTACAATTATTGATTATATTATGTCAGCTAAGTAATGATAAAACTTCTGAGTGTGTTGCTCACATATGAGCATTCTGGTTTATATATGCAATTATGCAATTAATTTATGCACTAAAAAAAGATTTGTAACAGCAACAAATGTTTTAGTAGAAAATTCTTCACCCAATTTTTGTTAGTTGCCGCAACAAAGTTTTTGCTACTAAATTACAATTTTACTGTTGAATCAACTAATTTAGACTCGTAATATACTAGCAGAAGTCAAACGGCCTTCTAGGGAGTAAATACTGTGGTATACGATTGGTGTACAACTCGATTGGTGTGCAACTTGATTGATGAGCAACACAATAATTGGTTTGCAACTCAATTAATCTGTTCGTATGTTAATTCATCAATCATTTAACAATAATTTAATAATAATGGATCTGTATTTTGCGTCGAAACAATTATATCTCGGAAATTATATACAAAATTCAGAAATAATGTAACGCTGTTCTCAATTAGCGGCGCGGCGGCTAATGTTTTACTACCTCTCTATTGATTCTAAGATTTTAATTATTTAATACCTCTTCATAGATCGCAAAATTATCTACACAATAGATTGTAACCACTTATTGTCTAGAATCAACGATTTTTAAATTGTGGATTAAATTAAACAAAGAAAAATGTTAAAAAGTTTAATTTTTGTGTTTTGCAAATCTTATTTCAATTATTTGGCTTATTTATTGCAATGGACTTTTTATTTATTTTTTGTAAATGTTGAAATAACCGAACAGGTAGGCTTACATAATAATGAAGCTTTGATGTGAAACCTGACATAACATAATAATATAAAGCTGAGAGTAAATACTTAAACAATCTGACATTAATTAATGACTTCGTGTAAGTAAATCACCTACTGTTTACGGTACATGGGGGTATATGTAGCGGCGTATCAAACGTTACAAACCGCGCAAGATACACCCGTGACTCATATCTATCTAATACATCATTATAATTACATAAGACCTACTTCTACTTCAAATTTTTTTGCTTAATTCGTTTTTTCGTTAATTTACTTAATGTGTACCCACCCTTAGAAGGCATTGGCTTAGTGCTGACAGATTGTTAGCAAGAAAATTGCATACTACCTACAATTATTATTTCTGAAGCCAGCTTGCGCACTTAATTTCACCAGTCTGTAAAAATAATTTTACATAAAATTTAACTTAAAAATTAAAATACAATCATATCGAAAGCTATCAACCAAGTCATAAATCAACAGACACTTTAAAATAAATTAAGAAATACGAACGTAAATTGAAATAATCTAGAACGCGATAACCCTAATACGCCTGCTTCAATCTTGGTGATCTATCGCTAATTACGATCAGAAATCGGATTAAAACTAAACAACAACAAAATAGAAGTATTTAAAATATAATCAATAAATTTTTCATGAAAATTGCAACGTGAATGAACTGAAATAATTTTTTCTGCAAGATGTGATTTATGTAGTTTGATTAATGTTCGGCAATCAGTAATAATTTAAATTTTAATATTACACTTTATGCGGTCATAATCGCAAATTATATAATGCTAAATTGTAGAAAATATACTAATCGAACAAATTAATGATATTACTTTGTGCATACATTACCTTACATCTGTACTTAATTTACAAACTCATATTTATGAAAACTATGAGATGATACTAAAACCGGTGTACTTGGGCGGCAAGATAATTCTTAAAGTTGCGAAAATAAAAAATTAATTATAAATTTCATTGTAGAAGGTTGTATAACCGGCATAAAAGAGCAAAAGAAAATTTTAATTCGTATCAAGCTGGCAGTATGTACTAGAAACGGTACAGATTGAATCGCAGCCATCGTTCAATTTGAAATTTTAATGCTTTCAAAACTATAATTAGAATACCATGCCGCCCCCGATAAAACACTTTTTTGAAACCTCGGTGTTGGATCTACAATTTTTTAAGCTAGAAGATTTGCACGCTATACGGCTTCTCCAATCATCATATCCTGTAAACTGTCATTTTCATCAGAGAAGTTAAGGTATCTCTCTTATATTTTAATTTGATTGGTTCTTGCAGACGTTGCAATGAAATACAACTAATCTATTCGTGAATGCGGCGTCAAAGATTTAAAAAATGAAACGAATAATGATAATGATAACATGACACGATGTCGGAGCTCTTGTTGGTCTGTAGGGGGCTCCTGTTACATCGGAAGCAAAAAAGCTTAAGCTGCTGTGCAGATCTACTAAGCCGCAAGTTTTATTACTTCTAAACATCCCTTATTAATATTCAGTTCAGCAAAGAATCTTGGTCAAGTTTGATAATTCGATGCCCAAATCGAGAGTATCCACTCTGTAACTTATCTAGAGGTCACATCAAGCACTGATGCGATTATTTATGATTTTAATTTAGCTTGGCTCTGGGAACATAATAACTCCATCGGCGTCAAAACTCTTAGTTTTGTATAACAGCAGACGATAATAATTTTGCAACTAACAAGGTAAAAAGTGTTGTCTGCATGTTATAATGTAATTTGCCTTCATATTAATATAACTTTCATACTAGAACATCAAAGTTGGAAGGAAAAAATTATCGGTCGTTTCGCTTTCTCATTAAAAATATATCAAAAAGAAGTTATATGCACGTTTACATTCTATTCCAATTGTGGTTTATTATAATCAATTGATTGATTTTAAATCTGCACGTCTATCGTTCATCTCGCTTCTTTGCATTTGCCATTTTGGAACATTACTACTATCAAAAAAAAACCTCACGTAAATATAAATTCGTTTTGATTTAGACATATTTTCTATCTTCTCTCAATGGTTTTTATTACCGATGCATTTCGTGTAACTATGTAGAGCAAAACAATTTCACATAAAATATAGGTTTAGCCAGTTTACACGCATAAAATACAACTTTCTTGTTGTTTTACCATGAAGCGTCACAATTGTGTTAAAGGAGATAACATTGAATTTATAAGGATGTATAACAGTAAAATTAACTTAAAAATTACTAATTTTATTATCATTGCAGCTACGAGAAAAGAAAGGATAATGAATATATTTCTATGCAGTCCTGCATTATTTTGTCGTTTTAATTAGATCTGCATCGCTTAATTTAATGTTTGTTTAAGTGAGCATATCCAGCTTAATTGAATTAGTTAATTTGTTTCAAGGTCACACCGCACAATTTCAATTTGCATTTACTTATTTATAGTTCCCTTGAACTTGTATTTTTATTCTGTAATTTATTTATTCATAACTTAGATTTTGTTGTTTAAATATGTTTACACTGTGAAAGTTTATCTACATACAACCTTCTTCATTAATAATAATTAAACATTTATTTACTTTTGCTTTACAGCTTAGTAAAATGAAAAATTATAATTAAATATTAAGTAAACCTTTTATACGTGCTTATATATTATTAAACCTACACATGATTACATTGTATTGATTGAAAAATTACTTATTACTCAACTTTATTTTTTTTTCAATAAAAGACTATATAATTTTTCACGCCGACTGGACATGAAACTTGCCTGAAAAGATTAACAGCAGATCAGCAAAAATATTGATTTACATAGCTTTTTAATAGATTTTTATTATTATAAATAATAATTATTCTTATACAGTTTGCTAAGTTTATATAGGTTTGAACCTGAGCGAAGTATAAAATTTATTCTGGCTGTCTTCCTTATCTGCCATAAGAACTCACTATATTCTATTATGTACGCCAAAGGATTCGGAGAGAAAGAATTTGTTCAAAAATTATTGATTCTTTATTTATTCTAAAAAAAATCTATTTAAGAGGTAAAAGATCTTACAATTAGAAATTTTTTAGTAATTAAAGATGTATTCTTGTATACAAGTTTAGCAGCGGTAGTTTCCCAACTATAAATGTTGTGAATGTAATTCTATGTAAAAATTGTAATTCTTCCTATATTAAAAAATATTATTTAGAGTCGCCAATAATTTCTTAATTCTTATCCTTTTTACCAGTATTTCATATCTCCCAAACCTCCACACTCCTGGCACCAATACTGTAAAATATTTAAATATATCTGTTCTGAACGACTGAAAGATTTCTGTTGAATGAAATCAATGTACAACAAACTTTATGTCTTAAGATCGGGAGGTTGAGGGGTATTCCATACACCTCAGAGTCCTAGTAATTGTGTTAAAAGAACACGTGGCACTCGGGTTGTCTGTAAAGCCGGTTTACGGACGATAATTTTACGTGATAACGTCATAAGAAAACATTGATGAAAAATTGCATACTTTTATGAATTGAATTAAATTATGTTTTCTTATGACATAAAATCACGTAAAATTATCGTCCGTAAACCAAGTGTTAATTTAAAAATTGAATTGAATTATGTTATTTAACAGATAATACGAATTAAAACTATGTTATTACATTAACCCTCAATAGGTTAGTGCGTTATCTGTATGAAACATAATTGCATCATTTGGTGATCGCGAGATCGAACCTCATGTCGGACAAGTTTTTTTTAATAGCATTTTATAATTCAAATGATGTCTATGTATGATGCAAAGCCGATCGTGTCTCTCTTTCGCTTGTTTCGCGCTCTCGCTTGCGGAACGTGACAATTTTTCGTGCGTGCAACCGGTATATCAATTTATAAGACGTTATCGCGTCAAAAAATATTTATGTGACATATAACCGTTCACTCCATACCACTGATTAAAAGAGTATAGTAGGAATGTAATACTGTGACTTACAGATAAAACAGAATAGGCTTTTATCACATTAAATAGAAATCTTAAGAATACTATATAATTGAGCTTTTTGGTTCTTTCTACTTTTTGATACTTTTGAAGTTGATAATTCTTGTTTTATAAACTCAATTTAGAATTAATATAAAATTTTTTTTCATTTAATTTGCACTACAATTCTAATACACTTAACTAAATCCGCAGTCAACTGCGTCTTGTAAGCCAAATTTGGGAAGACAAACCAAAGTAAGCATGGTTCTAAAAAAATGATAGTCTAAGATAAGTATGTTCCCTGGAGTTAATTTTAAAAAATTAATTTTAAATGCCCTATTTTATTAAAGATTGCCTTACCAATTTCAAGCATGTTACAGTTAGAAATTGAATTCACTTTTTGCAAGACTTAAGATCAAGAACATATTATTTTGCAACATTCATAATATACAATATTTAAATTGTTATATAAGATATTATTATAAATTAAACAGTAAATAAAAAACATTCTTCTGCAGGGTTGGATAATTTAATTATAACCAACCGGTTTCGTGTACCTAATATCATAAATGTAAAACTCTAATTAAATTAAAATAAAAACTCGATTAGATGCACACCTAATCTTTTGCTTTCTTGTTTTTTATTTATTGTTTAATTAAAAGTACTTGCAGTTATTTTACTATTGATTATTATGACTATAATATTATTGATATTAATAAATTATACTTATAGAAAAATTAACAGAGGTCTGAGATAACTTCCCTTGATATAAATAAAATTATTTTAGTATGAGTGTACCAATTTTTGACTTTGTTTGAAAGATACAAAGCTATTTTCTAAACAGAAAATATTTAGTTTCACTGTAAATATATTATTTTAATTATATATGTCATTTAATTGCAAGATTTAAAAAGTCACTTATTTACAATGCAATAATTATTCTATTTACTGCCGGCAACGGGCGGCACTAAAGTACTCAGCGTCACACACTTTACTTAACTTTTAGTGTCGTCCGTTGCTAGTTGTAAAAGAAAATATAACAATTATATATTTTTTTTATATAACTAGAAAATATTGAGAAAAGCAGGAAAACTGAAAAGGCTATAGAAACTTATAAAAAATAGAAGAATCCCCACTAGTCGGCTAGATACAAAAAAAATGTTTTGCTCGCATCGATTGTAGATAGAAAGATAAAAAGAACCACTCCTTAAACATAGCGAAATAGACTGCAAGATAGACAGTTATAACGAAATGGAAAGAAAAACTCAAGACCAACAACAGTGAAGCACCGCAACAAATAAGCTGACAAACTGACAACTAGAGAGCGCAAGATGTTATACTAATTACAAAGTAGTCGTCAAAGTTGAGAATTTAAAATATTTTTAAAATTTGATAATAAACTATGCCTATAATTATAATTGATAATAAATTAAAACGTTATGTAAAAATAAAACATACTAAAGCATAGTTTTGATTACTTAGCAAATTAGCTGCGTTAAAATTTTATATCCATGTAATAAATGCATATTATAAAGAAGTAATAAAATAAGTTATTGTGTGCACACAATTAAATATTTAATACTAAGAATTAAAATCTGCAGTTAAAAAACATTCTAAAACTTGTTTATGTATTTTTTAACGCAAATACATTTCATAAAATAAAGATAATTCTCCTATATTTCTGATACCATTAATTTTCAGGGCCTGCCTCAAAACAATTAGAAATAAAAATATAAAAGAAATTAAGTTTCCTTATATAAATTTAAAAAAAAAAATAAAAAAATCCAATAAAAAAAATAAAACTGTTTATAGTAGATATTTAAACTCTACTTCATAATATAATGTAATCAATAAATTAAAATATATTTGTAGAACTGGTAGACTTACCTTTATAAAATCTATACTTTTTAATGATACTACTGTTGGCTAATTTTTCGCAATTCGAAATGCACGAAAGATACAAATTGTTCTATAATTCTTCATATTTAATTTAAAACTATCCTGACGTATTTGAGTCACAGTAAATACTTTTAAATGATCAGTAAAAGCCTTTAAATTAATATATTTATCAAGGTACATCTTCAAAATCTGAATTTAATTAATGGTGCACCTACATATTTTTTGACAACTGAAGAATTTCATTGAAGAACTTTAGCAAATATTAATATTTTATATTTAACCGTAACTTAAATTCCCGAAAATTTTAATTTTATTAATGTAATTATTATGATAATTATTCTAAATAAATACAACTATATTAATTTTGTTCATTTTTCAAATTGTGTAATATTCATTACCCCTCTCAATTTTCAGAATTTTCAAGAAATATCTAACGATTAAAATTCCACGCATAATATATCATCTTAACTTACAGTTACAAAATTTGAACATATGTATTTTGGAAAATAATTATATTACAATAGAGGTACATGCTATTATAAATTACATGGCAATTAATTACACTTTTTTTATTCCCATATACATAAATATTTTGGGTTATTTGTATTAAATATATAAATAAGAACAATGGATGATAATATTTTATTTTAATTTGAGTAATATACCAACTGCGAAGAAATAATATTTTTAAGTATGCTTAATATTGTACACGATAATTAAAGATGGGCAGTTATTTATAATTACACATTGTGTGAATCTACTCATAATTATTTTAGTTTATATAAACAAAATTTTTCTAATGTTCTGAATGTGTAATGTTAGATTAATATGCTACCTACAGTTAGTATAATATATAATAATTGTATAAAAATATGTGGGGAGTGCAATATAAAATAATTATAATTATAATTTCTACTCATTATAGTTGTATTATAATACTATTGTAGGTAATTATATTTTAAATCATTGATTAAATTAATTGCTACAATATAGAGTTTAAAGATCGATTAGCGTGAATATAATTTAATTGGAACAAATTTATTAAAATATTTTAATTTAAATTCACTTTCACAAAATTATATTGTGCGTATCTCAAGCATTGACATATTTTATTATTCAATCATATAATAATTAATTAAATCTTTAGGAAATCTTATATTTTAATAAATCATTTTCTTTTCCCCTCTTCTTCTTAAGTCGGGATATATTCTATAAAAATACTTAAAATTTCCATAAAATTACGTTTTAATTCCTGATAATTGTAAGAATTATTAGTGAAAATTACTGATAGTTATAATTAATATATTAATAAATTATTTATTATTATGTATTACGAATATATTAAAATACACAAAATTTCACAGACAAAATGCATACTGTGAAGTCATCAGGCAATTAATTATTAAGTTATTTATTATATTTACAGTGTAGATATTTTATTTGCAAAATGTTGTATATTACTTTTTTTTCTAAAAGGTGTTTAACATCTTTTTTATTAACTCGATAAGACATAATATAACGATTATATTATATATTTTTTAAATTGTTTAATAAAAAGATGAATTCTTTTTAAAGCAACGTAATTTTTTTTTAAATTGCAACAAAGTTATTCAAATGCCATTATTGCCATAATTTATAAAATTTTAAATAGATCATTAATTTTTTAATAGATCGTTAAGTTTTTAATAGATAGCTTTATTTTTTACATTGGATTAATTAATAAAATGAAATAAGGAAGGATAATTAAAAATTTACAAGTCTAAATACAATTTATTGATCCTTATAGTTATATGTATTTAAGAAAACATAAAAATTTAAAAGCATAAATATGTTGAAGTAAAGAAGAAAAAATAAAAATTGGCTTGTGCCAGGATTTAAAAAAAATTATTTTCTGATTTTATCGATAATAATTTTATTGCGTTTGAATTTTTATTATTATTCATTATTATTTTAATATTATTTACAATAAAAATATATATTTGTATTTGTATTTATGATTGACACAGTCATGGGTAGACAAACAGACAGACAGAGCCTGTTATTTTATAACTGTAGAAATTCTAATTAACTGTTGGTGGTACGAAGAGCAAATCATCAATTCGTTACCATATGTCGCAAGCCTTTAATGATGCATAATTAGGCTTTTTACAATTTATTCTGAAGGTACAGTTGATCTAAAGCGGTGTATAAACTGAATAAATAATGTTTGATCCAACTAAACAAATAATAATACTGAAACCATTTTTATAATGGTTCCTATTTTCAACTTTACAAGAATATTGTTCTCATTCATGTCGTGGAAATATTGGCTACAATAATAATTTAATTTTAAACAAAACATGGACTTTTGAAATAAGTTTCAATTTATAACATAAGAGTAAAATTAAGTTTAGAAAAGCAATTCTAAGACTTTAGTTCTTACTCATCTGAACATATCCCTTACATCCTTATAGGAATAAGAAATTAAAGATTATTTACGATTACTATGATTATTATGCTTATCAAAAATTTAACTTTAAAGTGATTTTCTCGAAATCATGTTTTTATCTTTGTATATGCAATTATTTTGAATCCAAGAAACCGACTGGCTTTAAACCTATTTCTTTTAAAGCAGGCGCTTGTAATTAGTTATATAATTAACCTAAACATCTAAAAGGTCAAACTTTAAACTCGCTTTTCTCGAAACTACATTTTTAACTTTTACACGATTAAGTTCGAATAAGTTTGAAAGATGTTACCGATTGACTAAACCCTTTTTTACTTAAATTATACACTTGTAGTTAGTTGAAGAATCAGCCTGAAACTTAATAAAACATTTAACTTCTACAATTTAATTATTTTCAACTTGACATTTTTATAAACTTTTCAACAACCTTTACAGGATTTAGATTTTTCTTTCGCCTAATTTAAATTAATTGAAAAATTTTTTTATGCATTTGATTCGAATCATTACTCGTATCCTAATCATGTAAACAGTGCAGAGATATTTTATCTGCTCTAATAAATGTGACGTTAGCTGTCTAGTTTACACTTTTTATTAACCTTTTCAGTTTCAAGATGTAGCTCAAATGTCAATGTAAAATATATACATATTGAAATTTATTTTCAGTTAAATAAAATAATCCCAAAACCCTGTTATTTTTAAATCATCTAGATAGAAACCTTCTCTTAAGTTAAAAATTATAATTTTTATTTTATATTGATTGCATGCATCAACTGAAATTGCACAAAAATAAGTAAATAAACTTTAACAATAAAAACTCAGTTTATTTAAATTATTATAGGGTGCAGTAACCCCTGTAAAACTGCAATTACTAGACATGCAAGGGTTATTAAAAGCTTTCACTAAATTAAAAAAATAACATACATATTATTTAATTTACTAACTAATTTTACATAGAATCTGACCATTCTGATATTACATTCTGTTGTGCTCATTTCTCGAATTTTGTATAATTTAATTAATTATATGTTATAAAAATTGAATTGATTCTTAGTGATTTGCTAACAAACACTCAAAGATCAAGTTTAAAATTTATTCATGTATCGTGCGGAAGCATATTATACAGGTAAGTGCATAGGGCAGTAGCGGATCCAGCGATTCCGGGACTTGAAGCTAAATATATTATAGAGAGAGGTCTATAATAAAGGCTGTGTCTCTATATAATTCTATATTCTATTTGGACCAGGAGAAAGCTTTTGAAGAAGAAACAATTAATAATAAACGGAAATATGGAATATTTTTTTGTTTTTAAAAATGTTGGTGTAAATAAAACAAATATGAAAACTCACAACTTGGATTTACAATAAAACCTTAATTGAAGCTAAACTAAACTTAAATTCAATGAATTTCAAAAGTTTTAACAGCAAACCAGGTACTATACCAAACACAATACCATTATCGGAAAAGAAAACCCTAAAAAAATAATACCCTCTAGTATACTGATTAGCACCCCCTTGCCGGATTCAGCATCAGAATTGGTATAACCCGATTACAATAATTAAAAAAATCCTGAACTTGCGAGGAAAAGTTCGGAACAAAAGTTAAAAATTAGGAACGTAAAGTAAATTTAGAAATCAAACGTCTCCCATCAAAAGTACTTCGGAAATCTATCTAACCAGCCTTAATTAGCAACTACAAAGTTAGGGCGGCTGAATGTTCTCTAATAATTTATTCATTCTAGTAATTCTAGTAATCATAATATAAAGCCGATGTTTATAAGTTTTTTTTACATACAAATCTTACAATTTTATCATGCAATTATTGCTTCAGGGTGCAAAGTATAGGTCTAAATATTGTGGTGTTTCAAAGTGATTTGGACCCACCCCATGAAATGTAGTGAAATTTTTGTATTTCCTATTAAGTTGTAAGTTTCTAAAATTGGTTTGGTGGAGACGATGCATTCACAGAAAATTGAAGGCTTTTTGCCAAAGAATGGCCGCCGGAGCGGTTGATTAAATTTTTGGATCTGTGTATTTTAATTGAAATTTTTGTGAGATTTTGTTGATGCCAGTATTATTTTGCAACAGTGATAAGTATTTGTCAAGATTGCGATTTTTTAATTTTTAGTCGGAATGTGAACGCAGCTGCAGTTATTTTTGAATATTGTGAGTTTATGGAATTTTGAATTTTATTTTTTTGATTAAAGATTTTTTTTTGACGAGCAATATTTTTTTGTTGCGAGTAGATTTGGATTTTGGATTTTATTTTTGGATTGTTGGAAATTTGATTTGGTTTAATTTTGTGAGTTAAAATTAAAATTTGTAAGAGCAAACGTGTGGCGTGATAGATAAGCCATCGAATTGGATAAATCAAAATCTGAAGTTCTAACCACGAAAGAAATAATTTAATTCTAAATTTGCGAAGTGGAATTTAAATTTTGCCAGTAATAACTTTTTCATCAATAAAAAATAATTTTAGAAGAAATTTTCCTTTCAGCGGTAATTGAGGACTACCACGGGAACCGACTCTGAAAAAAACTCTTGCTCTCCGACATTTAACGCAAACCGAACTTTTTGTTTAGTAAAGAGTTCTCGATTCCCAAAAAGCATTTATCCTATCTCAAGATAAACCAATCTTGCACACAGTGTGAGTAAGAAGTTATAAAAATAAATTGCTAAACGGTAATCATAGGTTCGATTCTCGACCAAGTATAAAAATTTATAAAAGATTTATAATTTAATAATGCATCGTTTAGCTTGCAATTTATTCAAAAAAAAGATTTTTACAAATATTTTCCTATCCGGAAGAAGTTGTATAATTTGTATAATTAATAGAAAGTGATTTAGACAAAAAAATGTTTAATTTAAAATTTAAACTAAAAAATCTAATTTTGATAAAAATCTGGTTATTTTAAAAAGAAGAATAACAAAAGTCATAGACAGGTATTAATTAGAAAATAAATAAAATTATTATAGAAAAAGCTAAATGAAGAGATAAGAAAAATTATAATTTATAAGTAAATTAGAGTTTAATTGAATTATAATAAGATTTTTTTTAATATTTTATTTGTAAATATGCCGGATCATATGTCTTGCTTTTATCTTTTTAACAAGCCTATTTTTAAGTTGAAAATTTAAAATTTATGTCGACAATTAATTTATAAAATTTATTTGAATTTTGAAAATATTACTATGTAAGAAAAAAAGTTATAAATAAATTATAAAAGTTTAATTTAAACTTTTAATTCAATTTTTAACAATACTTATAAAATCTAGTAATACATAGTATATTACGTACAGGAGAGGGAAATGCTTTTATGAAACTTGTGTACTATTTGTAATGAAATTTTATTCATAATAATCAATTAATAAATGACAAATCAATAATTGTAAATAATTAATAATTTATTTTATTTAAACTATTATTATATTGAGTAGGTATCTTAGATCGGAAAGTAATCACTTGTCGATTAGTAGATCGGAAAGTATAAGAAAACTTTTCACCGCTTTGAAAATTAAAGTACATAAACAATTTTCCAGCTTATTAAAATTTAGTAATGAATTGATTACTAACTGATTGGGAATAAAAGTTATTTTTTATGATTTTTTGATGAAAAAGTGTTGTAGTATTTTTACAGATAATTTATGGCAATAACATTAAGAAACCCCAAATGTTCTATTACTTCTGTTTTATTTAATTTCATATTATGTTTATCTTCAATTTTTCAATAAAAATTAACAAATAATTGAATAATTTGTTAAGTCTTCTTCTTCTTCTTAGCCTGTATCTATCCACTCCTGAATGTTAGGCCTCTCTCATTTTTATTTGAGAGGTTACTTAGTAGGCTTTAAAACGCCACGCTTGCCAATGCGTGTTGGCGAGTATAGTCCCAAGACGTAAGTTAGACTTTTTAGATCACAGCAGTGCAGTTGGCGCGACCAAGCATCGAACTGCAGTCTCCCGCTCCGTAGCATGTCGATTTAAACCTTACACCACACTGCTGGTTCGTAATTTGTTAAGTATTTCATTCATATTAAGACTGCACCTGCAGTATAATTTATTGTTACATAATAATGTATTATAATTATTATATAAATATTATTAATCATTCGATTGTAATATTTTATTGGCAATTAATTTTCAAGATTATTGAATTGATTTCATTCAATTTAATGTTAATACTATATTGTAATATATTATGATGTATATATAACTGCATACAATTTTTCTAAGTTTTACAAAACATCCATCAAAAACTGATTTATTTTGTAAATAAATTTTTCTTTTACTTTTCATAAAAATTTTTTTAATACATCTAAAATATTTTTATTAAAAAAATAATTTACAATTAAAACATTTATTAAACTTAAATTTAAAAATTTATAGTCTGACGTCACAACTGTCTTAAAATGCTTCAAGTGAAAATCGTGTGCAAAATCCTACCAATGCAAAAAAGGATAAATATTTTGGTATGTGAAGATCATATTGAATGCACCAATATGTAAAATGAAAACGTAAAGAAAAAAAATTAATAACCACTAAAAAAATATATTGTAGTGGTATTCTCGGTGGCAATTGAGAAACCTTAAGCAACCAAAAAATTGCCTCGGCTTACGTTAATAGTCGTAGAGCAAGAACACTTTTTAGTAGTCGGTTCCTGTGGCAAGCCTCTATTGCCGGCGCAAGAAAACAAAACTCTTTCTAAGGCAAATTAAATAAAATTTATTGATGAAAAATGGAGTTTTAATAGATGACAGTTTCAACTTTAGTAGATTAAAATTTGGGTGTATTGTAATAATTCATCAAGTTCGATGCACATTTATTGTTAATCGTAATCGCACTAGCATCTAATTTGATTAACGTTTTAATTTGATTAGTGTCAGAAATTTGTACAATGTAAATAAAAATCGATGTTCATAAAAATTAATAAAAAAATATTAATGCACCTCAAAAATTAATAGTAGTTTGATCTACCTGTGCATATGCCACTGACTCAGTAGGATGTCGTTTTCATTTATTATAATGCAGTATGCTGTTGTTGGAATAAAAAATTCAGCTTCCAATTTAATTTTGTGTGTCATTCAATGCAATCTTCACAAATTATTACGTGTCTTGTGATAATCCACAAGTAATATCAAACGTAGTTAAGGTAAGTTTTATAACTTATTAATATCTTGACTTGCAATTTTCAATATGGCGGCAGCGCCTTATCTTCATAGAAAAATGTGGCTTTCATAAAATAACGAAAAATGAATTTCAGGAAAACGTCTCTGCTGCAAAGATGGTTCTCTTTGAAACTTGACAAATGATCTCCACCTCGAACATTACTTCACTTTCCACAAAGTGAAAAGCGCACAAGAAAAACTAATTTATGCTTCGCAGAAATTCGCACGTCTCACGGAATCAACAATCCTCCGCCGACCTCACGAATCTCTCCAAAACTCTCTGTTTAAACTTAACAAAGCAAAATCTTGAAAGTAAGTAAAATTTTCATACACCCACAAACATTTTATTAACACTTTAGGTCACTGCATTTTATACAAATAAAATTGTGTTGATAGTTTTTTTATTTTAAGTTTAACATAAAATTGCCTCATGCAAACGGAGCATTATTGAACAACAAACCGAGAATAAAGGCTTGACAAAAAAAATACACCACAATAAAAAATTTAAATGATATCCGAGCAAATTATCTGCATGTTTCAAGCTTATTCTCGATGTTACTTAGCTCTGACACCGCAATATTATTAAATCAATACTGATAGCAGGGAAAAATAATAAAAACTCTCTAAAATACCGGCAGTCTTTGTACTCGTATTCATAAAATTACGAACATATAATTCTAATCAGTTATACTACTTTACAGATTGGCAAATAAATATTAATTAAAATATTTTTGAGAGTGCAATCACTTATATCTGAAGGTATTATAATATATAGACACGTTTATATTATAGAATCTGGTGTGGTCAATGTCAGTACCAAAATTGGATCAAGTATTATTATTATTAAATTTAATATTTTCAAAAAAACTTATTTTAAAAAAAATTGCCCAACTTATCAATGCGACGCCGACGATTAAATTTCATATAGAATTTCTTTGCTAACTTTTTAGTTATAATTATTTTGAAAACAATTCCGAAGATATATTGTTTTTATGCTGTTACTTTGCAGAAATCCGTATATAACATGCAGACAGTAAGAATATTTTAATTTTTAAAACATTGGACTGTGACTTGCTGTTAACGCTTCTTGATCAAACCAACTATACATTGGATTTCCTAGCTCAACCTCGCAATGAAGTTAATATTACATGGAGGCTGATCGAATTGATAAAAAACATTATCAGTCGACCAAAAAAATGCATAGGTATGTATACTAATAATGTTCAATCATCAATACGTTTTCTTTTCTTCGATAAATGTTTTCATCTCTTTCTTCTTATACATTGCAGACTTGTTTTGATTGAAAATGATTTGCTTGAATTTCTTGTTAACCGTTCATTCCTTTTATGTCAAAAACATTGTGCAAGTTTTTTTGTACAATTAATTCTTGGCAAAATATTTGTAACAGAACTTAGTTATTGTTTGGTAGGACAGAGGCACCAAATATTGCCCACGCTAAAGTAAAAGGAAGTAGACAATAAGATGATCAATTGAGATATTTTTAAATTAAACAATATTTTTATTTATAAAAAAAAGTGTTAATTTTACATCGTGGGGAAATTATTTCCGTCATCGTTTACTGCTTACTGTAACATTAAAATTTCTTTTAACACCTTTGGATCGATGTTAGTCATACGTCCATTAAGCTAGGACTAATAATTCAATGAAAATATTTGCAACCGGTTTAGATACAATACATTAACTTACAGAGTTTTATATGTTTTCCATTAGTAATTTATAATAAGTTACAGATTATCTCGGATTCGAAATAGACTGCGAAATTATGCACAACGCCCTCACTAATAGCATCCGGAAGGAATTACTCTCTTCTTCTCTTTCATTAAAACCGCAAATTTTTCTGCTGGTAAAAACTTTCATGAATTTCCCCCGCTTATGTTCAGTAGCATCTTATATAGTTGAAGAAGTGTGTAAGATTTACATTATAGATATTCCTGGTAGCGTATTATACCAAGAACGGTGTTTGTGTCTTCAGTTGGTGCCTCGCTTCTTTGGTTAACGCTCAGAGTTGTTGACTTCTTGCGAAGGTGTCAAGTGCTTCTAGTGCAAGGCCGGACAAGGTCGCTCAAGAAATCTTGAACCCCACAACTAACAACTTGATCAATTTATTACACCAAAATTTTGTTATTTCATTTAAGGTCAGTAACATTTTTCCAATATATTTTTCCTATTATTTTTAAATATTCTTATGACAATAATAATAAACCAGTAGTTTCACCTAAAAATAGTCATTAAATTGCGAAATAAATTTTTTAAATTTTTTAATTAAGATAAACCTGTTCCACCGTACAGATTAAATGAAAATTTATTTTAATTCCTAAAATGAACGTTATGTTGAATATTAAATTAAAATTAGTAAATAGAACTATGATATTATTAACTGTTTCTAATATAAAAAAAGACTGAAAATAAAAATAACGCTCAAAAGTGTGCCGTGTTGAACTGGACCTTTTTTATTTGACTTGGAAAATAAGCTATTAATTTGTTGAAAAATTGTTGGATTTTTAGAAACTGCAATAAGCAAAAAGCTTTTAATTTAAATAGTACTTTCTTTTACGCATGTAGTGCAATTATCGCTTCTTTCGAAGGAGTGTTTTAAAAATTTGTGTTTTGTACTTCAAGTAATAATCGATTTTTAATTTATAATTTAACTTAACACTTATTTTATTAATTTAAAAAAAAACATAAAAAAAACCGATCGTGCGTCGACATTAATTAAAAGAAATATATTTATTAATTTATTATTTTTACACTAATATCGGCACCTTAAAAACCCATAATATAAAATGTTATTAGTTATTACTATAAAGGTAACGGTTCTACATAATAAATCGGTAAATACCATAAAAATAGCAAAAGAAATAAAAATGTTGTGGTTTTGTAGTGCTTAATTAGTGAATTAAATTAAAATTGCTCAAACAGTTGTTCTTAAAACTTTTTATTCTTTTAACCTAAAAATTTCTTCAATTTTTTAAAAATTTTAAAGAAATTATTATTAGTTTAAAATTGTTTATCCATCTGATTTATTGATTTATTATTCCAAGTTGAAACATTTCAAATATTTTTTTAGCCCAATTTGAAGAAGTAATACAATTTATATGTCTGTAAATTGGGTTTTACCGATGGGGTTCCCCACAACTAGTGAGATACAAAATAAAATTTTCCACTTGCTCGAATACCAGAAATTTCTTTTCGTTTTCTATGCACACATATATACAGCAACTGAAATTGAAATTAAAATTAAGTTTTGCATTAAAAGTAGAACAAGTTATTTTAATACTCATATTTTAAAAATAAATTAGTTTAAAGAACAGACAACTTTTTATTATCGAGTTTATCTTGTAGAAAATAGTGCCCAAATTAGATAACACTTTTTTACGTTTTTAGATGCTAATTGTGTTTAACAGAGCATGTAGTAAATTTTTTAATTGACTAGTTTTCTCAAGTACCTCTTTACAGTAATTTGTTTTGACATTCAACACAAAAAGAATTTAAAAGTTAAATTTTTCATTCAATATTTTTGAGCAATTTCGCATTTTTAAAACCTGCATTTATTATATTTAGGTAAGAGTTTTTTAATTGACCGTTGAAATAATGAACCAGTGATTAAATTTTTATTTGCTTTCGAGTTAAACCATTTATTTAAAATTTTTAATTTACCTTAATTAGCAAAAAAAGCAGGGAAAGGTTCAATAAAATTAAAAGCTTTTGTAGCTCACGCTCATTAGTATCAAATAATTTTGTAAAATATTTGCCAAGAATTTATTAAAAAATTAATTTACATAACTTTTGGTCCCATTTACATTTGAAAACCTGACCTATCCGAAACTTGACGCCACATCAAATGTAGTGACATACTAGTTTTTCTCTTCCATGCTGAGAGTATCGGCGAATCAATTATACGTTAACTAAACTATACGATTTACATTTAATTAGTCGATCAGAACAGGAAAATAAAAAACATGTAATGAGGAATGTTGACCATGATCAGATGAATATATAAGATCTTAATCTTGTTGTTTTAAAACGCATGGGTTCCGGGGGTGGAAAATGGTCAAGATAGTATACCAATTTTGCTAATTTTACAAATAAACTTAAACTGTCCACACTTGATTCATTCTTTAGTTAAAAAAATATTATTGGTTTTTCAAATTTTAATAAAAACATAATTCATTATTATAAATTTTGTAGTCAAAATGTGTAGAACGTAATATAAAAATTACGATGATTATAATACAAGTTAATCGATTTTTTGGATATCTATATAAAATATTGTTTTAAAACTCATAATAATTATTTTGAATAGCCCGCAAAATTTACATAAATTCAGATTTTTTTATTTTGGTTCCTAGAAATAGAATATTAATAAAATGCAAAAAATTAAATAACAAGAGGTAAATTCTCAAGACTTTTTTCGAGAATTCAAAATATTCGTTTTTATTTACTTTATTACTATAAAAGTTATCTATAAAGGTTTCACAACTAAATAAAAAACTAAAAGGTTATCGGCACTCGATAAAACTGATATATTTTGGGAGGAATTCGTAAAAATAAAGCTCGAATTTGAATATTTTTTATTTTAAAAAATATTATTTAATAGCAATCTTTTTCTTTTTGGTATTTTAGTAATTTTTAAATGGTAGCTTGTTTTCGTGTTATTTAATACTTTTTAATTATTTTTTGACAGTTACTGAAAATTTACATTTAAAAAGTTTTACAATTTTCATGATTTGCTTTCAAAATCAAAACCAAGTAGTTATTAAATATTTTCGATGTTTTTGTAGAAAAGTTATATTATCTACAAATAAAAAATTACGAAATTAATCCAGAAATAATAAAAAAAAAATTGGTTGCCATTTAAAAAAGATTTCTGAACTTAAGGTTTTTATATTTGACACCAAAATAAGTAATTACTATTATTTTCTCAAATTTAAAAACCTATTTTGAAAAAATGTATTCTTATTGCCAAACTCATCAGCATGATTGAACATGTAATTAATATTTATAATTTATTAACATATAGTAACTCCCATTATTTGAATTGACAATAGCCTAAAGGATTTTTTGATATTTTTGTTACTAAATAGTTTTATGATTTGATAGGTTGTCACATAAATTGAGTAGTACTAATTTTTATTTCTGATTTATGGATCGTAAAATCGAAATTGTTATAATCCATTATCGAACTGAACATACGAGATGATCCTAAATTTGCAGGTGAACTGCACCGTCGTGGGGCCTCAAGTATACATAATTATAAATAATATTGTTTAGATCAAAATGAAATATGAGACCTCTAGGTAACTTAATTAGAAAAAATTTACTGTTAGCAGATATATTTCGGAATATATTTCTTATATCTACCTACTTTCAGTTTCTTTAACATTGTAATTCGCCGCCGCTAACATTCATATTATTTACTTATAATTGAGTTGCAGAAACGTCGGAATTATTTTATTTTGGAACCTTCAGGCTTTAAGAATTTAAAATAATCTCATTGTATAAAAACTGGTTTTAGAAACGTTTTTGACTTTATAATTTTCCAAAAATCAAATTTCTGCTTAAAAAATAAAATTATTTTAAATAATTATTATAGGTTCTTTGGTCATCAGTCCGACAATGTAATATAATATAGGTCGCGGCTCCCAAAGAAGAAAAACCACTGTTAGGTATAGATTTACCATTTGCATAATAATGACCCAACATAATATTGTGGTAACGCACAATTGAAATAATAAAATAAATATAATGCAAATTTAATAAAGCAAAATAATCAGTTATGAAAACATTAATTTGTTATAAAAAAAATAAAAATAGTAATTATTACTTTATGCTATGTTTTTAATAACAATTTGCTACATAAAGCATTACGTGTTTGGCTTTTTAATGGTTTTTAAACTTGTTTGGTTTGTTTTGTGAATAAATAACGTATTGATAAATAATTATTTCGAGTGCTAATTTTTCATTTTCTAAATTAAAGGTATGCGTGGCTAAGAAATTTACAATTACTAAGGATTCCTGCTGATATTTATCAAATTAATGCTGAAATATTGTAAAATTCGATAATAATTTATCAACTTAGAAAAATTAATTTTGAATTAATGCTACTTAGTCTTCCTAAGATGCCATTAATTAAGAAATTATTAACCAATTAATAATTTTTCTTATACTTTAAATGCATTCGATCGTTTATTATCATGAACATCGGTGTCATAATTATTAGATTTTCTTCAAGTAATCTAATAATTCATCCTTGAGCCTCTTTAATTAGGCTATAATTTAGAAAATTCCAATTAATATTCAAGTTTTATGTAAATCTATAACGCGGATATTTTACCGTTTAGTGCCACTTTAAACCGATTTTTTAGTCGTAAATAATAATTTAAAAAAATAACAAAGTCTGTTGTAACATCGTTTACCGAAAATAATTATTAATTATGATAAAAATGTTAATTAAACAAGACTACCTACAAAGTAAAAAGAAATTTATTCTTACGTGTGTGATTCCTACACGTGTTTAAAGTTTTCTCTGCGAAAAACACTAAGAAAAAATATTTGTTTTTCCAACAATATTAAAAATTAGTTCATTCAGCAAATATATTTCAGAACAGAGAAAACTTTGTTGCAATAGTAAACTTTGTTGTTGCTACAAAAAACTGGGAATAATCCAAAACACTTTATTTGCTTAAATGTTTTGTTTCCTATTATCCTAAACAGAAAATTTGATTTAAAAAATTCTGTAACGGAATATACTTGTTATAAAAATATTAGAAATTCAGAACAAATAAATTTAATTGTTTAATTAAAATAATATATTATTTTATTAAATACAAGCAAGATTTATTATGAGTAGATTATTTTTTTGAGGTAATTTAATTTTAATAAAAAAATTTAGTTTTATATTGTTTAAATACTTTAATTATAAGAAGACTAGTAATGCTAATTCTTTCTCTCGAAGCTGGTCTTGTTTTTTGATTTCTGAAAATAAAATATGAAATTCGTTAATTTATTCGAAGGATTTTGACAGGCCAGAGAAAATGATCGTAATCTAAAACCGATTTGATAATAATCACTGAATAGATATTATTGGACTCGAGATAATCAAATAATTTCTTGTAGAAAATTAACTGCATGTTTTAGAAAACTGTGATTGTAGGACGGTAATTATTAATGCAATGCATGTCGCACCTTTCTTCTTGAAAAGTGAATATGGTATAATGAAAATCAAAACGATAAAAATAATTTTTTGTTTGTGCCGCCGGCACCGCGTTTAAAGATTGAATTTTTTTATATCTTTATTTATCTCTAGTTTATTTTTAGTTTGCACTGTGTTTGCAGTCGGGGGCTTTCTAAAACAAAATTAGATTTTATTAATTCTTATTTATGCATATTACAAATTTTTTAAATCACATTAAATGTGATAATAATTATAGGATTAAAAATGAATATTTATAAGATTTAAAATTAAATTACTGGTAGTTTAATTCAGGAAAATTATAATTTTATTAATTTATGGATAATATCACTCTATAACCGATAATAAAATTTTTCCGTTTAAGGTATTTGTCCCATTTCGTTATTTAATTTATATGATTTTAAGGTAAACCTTTTTGCTTAAGTTTTTTATAATCATATAACCATAAAATCTGGTTGAATTGTAGTGCTGAATTTCTGAATTCGAATCAATAACTCCACTAGTTACTTACTTCCTTCAGTGAATATCGGACACATTGTGAATTTAACAATTATAGGTACTGATTTATAATTAAAGTTTTTCTTTTTGAAATAAATTATTTTTTTAGAAAATCTGCGAAAACAAGAATAATTATTAAGTAGCTATAAAAATAATAACAAATATTTTTTAAATTCTTTGGCACATTTTTATCTAAGTTATAATAACCACACCATTACACTAGTGATTGCTACCTTTGTTAGATTATTCTTTTTTTTTGCCTGGAGCCTTGCTTCATATTATGCTAGTTTATTATTTTATTTTTAATAACACATTAATGATTTTCAATAAACATGTTTCCTCTTATGGTTTTCTAAAACTAATTAACATGTTTCTTTAAACACTTTTTAGATTTAAAATAATATGCTTCGTTAATATTTTTCATACAGTTTTGTTGATAAATTTCTTATATTCCCAGCTTAATAAACGAAACCATAAATTTAATGATCAAGTTAAACTGCTTTAATAAGGAAATGAATGTTAAGAAAAACTTCTTCGTTTAATTTATTTAAAATAGGATTTTCTTTTAAAACCGCTTTATTGTAACCTTACTTATGATTTCTTCATTTAAAAGATACAATGGAAATTAGATAATCTTGAAATGAACAAGTTAATAAAACGTTTAAAAATAATGTTTTTATTGAGCTTTCAACGTTTGGTACACGTCTTCGTCAGAATAATTCAATTATATTGAATATTTTATTTTTAATTTTTATTAACTTGTTCATTTCAAGATTATCTAATTATATTTCACAAGTTAAAAAATTAATTTATTAGATACAATGGAAATGCAATAATCTATTAAACAACAATGCAATTATTATTGACTTTATTATCGATAAATTGATAATTTCATTTGCAATATTTTTGATAAATTTAAATTAATTATTGGCATTTGTATAAAAAATAATGTCTTGCTTGTACTACTTTTCGTAACTACAATAACACATAAAATAATACAGCTTCAGTTTTACTAAATAAAAAAATAATAACAATTATAATACAATAAATTAATCAAAAATTGAGTACAGGAAAATTACAGGCAAACAAAAATATTGATATTTAATAAATCAAATTGAGTTTTGAATTAAAAATTTAATAGAAAATAAAATAAAATTTGAAACTTCTTAATATACTATAATCAACAACATACCGACAATATAAATACCAAACGTGACTCTATACGCAGATGACACTGTAATTTATGTACACACCTTTGCGACAAATTGGAACCATAATACGTATACTAAATATTGGAAATTGAAATTCACAAAAATCTTAAATCTTTATTTTGGCATAAAATTGGACCAACTATGATCTGCGAACTGATCGCAAGTCAACGGAAAAAGACAAAATTTGTCTACATTATTATTATCTATAAAATTTTACGAAAACCAAATGTGCAAGAGTGACCTCACACAAAATTTTTAGATTAAACATGAACTGTTTATTAAAATTTGAAATATTCAGCCAATCACTGCAATACCATCTAATTAACGCTACGTAAATTATATTTTATAATTAAAATTATAAGTTAACATAACACTATGGTACGTATAAGTTTTAATGTGCTTTCAATGTGTACTGAAATTATAATATAATTAGACTTCTATATTTTTTTCTAACTTCTGCTATAGAAAAAAATTAAATTTTATATACAACGATAAAATTTAACTGTGGAATTAAAAAAAGAAAAAAGTAAAATTTTATGGTCTTGTATTGTAATAACTATTATTAATCATTAATGTTTGACGTTTTAAGATGAGTATGTAGAATTAATAATTTATTACAGACGAGCCACAAAACGTACATTTGCTCCGAATAAGTTCAATGAAAGTTCTTGCTTTAAAACAATTGCATTGGTGAAAAACCATACTTGAAGTGTGATAATTTATTAACATAAAGTAAATTTTTACATTTTTTTCAGAAGAATTAAAATTTGAAAAATATTAACGGACAAAATCATTTAAAATAATATTACACAGAAGCAATATATATTTATTTTATAATACAAACAATATAATATAATATTTATATAATAATAAATAATTTAGAATTAATTAACTCAAATTCAATAATTATAAATTCAACGCTGAATCGTGGGGTTTCGACAACACCTGCTGACATTTTTAAATATATAATTTATTTAATAATTAATATATTCAAACTACCGTGGTATAGATTTTATATGTTTTAAAAACTCTACTTTACTTCACGATAATCAAGTTATGTTATAATTATAAAAAAAAAACAAAAACAAATGGGTTTTTTCTGGGTTCGTCCAATAATAGTATTGCCACGAGCCAGTGACACGTACCATTACAGATTTTTAATTTATGGGTTTAATTTGCATAACTTTCATATCAAATAATAAATAAATTATTAATTACTTAAATTAATAATAAACGTCGGAGAGGTTTAAATTGCAATTTGAATATGGTTATGCAATTTAGCATATTTTTGTAATAAATTTTAGAGCAGATTTTAATAAGTAAAGCTAAGTGACCACCCAAAATAGATACTAACCAAAATACGAACTAATGATGATTAGCCACAGTAAATTACAACCCATTGCTAATTAGCAGATAAATAGAAAAAATTACAGAACATAATTAATATTATAGGTTTTAAAGAGGCAGCTAAAATATAAATTAGCGTATATAATTAATAAAATATGAAACACATTTTAAGTGTATAATTAACACTTTTTTCAATAGGTTTTATCCTATAAGCTGTACTTACCTATGCGTGATTAAATATCTTCTATAAATCACCGGTAACGAGAAAAACATAACACGGCGAATGTAGGCGGTAAAAGACAAACTAGGAAGAAACTACAATGTGTAATTTAATTGCTCATAAGATCAGGTAGTTGTAAGCATCGAGGCGTTTGATTATTACCAATAGTCGTTTTTTTAGCTAAACCATCAAGATAATAATTCGTTAACCTGAAAGTACGATCTACTGCAAGTTAATATTATTTCAAATAAACAACTTGCTACATAAATATTTTCAAAAACAGAAACCTGAGCACTTAAAATTTACATAAGGTATTATCGTTACTTGTGAGAATTTACATTTGAGAGTAATTGCGTGTTAACTGTTCATGTTAAGTTAAAAATCAAATAATGTAAATTATTTCAATATTTATAGCGTCATGCTCATTAATCATTATTTAAACATTTTCGCCATTTTACAGAAGCTACAAATTACTTGATGTGCAATCATTAATCAATTAGGTGCCTTACCAGTTTTTTTTACTTGTAGCCAAAAAAATTACCAGCTAATAAAACCAATTAACGATCGATATAAAACCAAGCAATATTTATAAAAATATTACTTTTCAAGTGCAGAACTCAAAAAAATTTTTAAAATGAAATTATAAAAAAAGTACATTCAAAATTGGCGCCTATCAAGTTAAGGCACCGGCGGTAATCAGTGGTTAACAACACCTAGGGGTGCGAGAAAAATTCCAGAAATTTCAAAAAAAATTAATAAAATATTGTAAATATATTTATTTGTTTATAATTACAATAAATAAAAAATGTAAACCCATTTTTCAAGGGGGTACGAAAATTTCTTTTCAGATACAAGGGGGTGCTGATCACACGGCGGGTCGCCGCTTCTGAACTGGAAGCTAACTAATTACTGTTTTAAAAATAATAATTTTTATAAAAATAATATCGTTAATTTAATAACAGCCTTCTATAATGTATTTGTTCCAATTAACTGGCAGTTAAGTTACGTTGCACCGTACACAAATAAAGAAGCTCTTTGCGGTTATAAAGAGTGTAAACATTTTTTTAACGAAACATTCAAACACTGAACAAACACGTAAAAACATAAACGATAATAAAATGTAAAAACAACACAATTAAACAGGTAGTAAAAATATAATAAGATGTTTAATAAAACGGTAACTATTTATTGTGTAGTTTTTAATCCTTGTGAAGACTGTTAAAACCGTTCTGAAAGCGTGCCATATAAAATAACATTAAAAAGCATATCTAAAATTGTATTGAGAATAATTATTATACTGTTTACAATATTTTCTGAAAAACCAATTATGTTTTTATCTTTTGGCTTTAGTTCAACTTCGAATCTATTGCAATTTTTTATTTGCATACTTGATCCAATTTTATTTAAATAAACTTCTTTTGTGGTACCAAAATCGATTAGTAGTGTGAATATCAATATAGTCGAAATAAATTGTAATATCATTAATTTTATTGTAGGTGCATGCATTTTTAAAGGTAACGGAACCTGCATTACACAAAAAAGTGTAATTAGTACACAAACAAGTTTGAAATGAAAACATAAATTATGTTAAATTTCGATCTGCCTTTTTAATGTATCAATTAAAACGATCGTATTATAAAAATGAACATAAAGTTTTAATGATTACATTTTATGTTGTAATCGGTTTGATAATTTAAATTTAACTACTAGAAGCGAATGACATGAAATAGCCAAGATAGATGGCAGTAACTAAAAATTTCGCTAGTGTTATTATTGCACAAGATTTACTTCAATATCAGAAAATTAGCGGTTGGTATGACTGGGCTTACTCAGTCATCCGCTCTTTGCTAGCGTTTCTAACCTAACCACACAACTCTTGGAGTTTATGGATTTGTTTTGGCAGGCTTGCCTTTTCTTCGTCCTGTGAGAATGAAAATAAAATTTTAAAAAAATAAACATAAAAATCACTAGTTTGCTTTCAATGTGAACAAATTTTTGCGATTTAATGATTATACTGACTCACATCTTAAGAATTTGAATTATAAAATCGTATTACACAGTTACACTTGCAGTAATATATAATTTTTTATTTTAAATTTATTTTATGTTGTACCTAAACAGTTGAGTAACAATTTTTCTTGATTGCTGATCAGTTTGTAGTCTGTGGGCGATAAGCTGCTGCGTGTTTAATTTTAATTCCGTCATGTGACTAGTAAAATTCTCGACTACATCTGTTGCTTTGAATTCAGTAATTAATTTTCATCTATATCTGATACAAACGGTCGCACATTTTTCACTTATTTTCTACTGCAGATAATAAATCTTCATCTAGCTTACGATATGCTCGTTCTGACCCTAGACCCTAAGAACACCGCAAACAAATCTGGTAGATTTTAATAATATTTAACTAATTATACAGAATTACAAATTTTTAATATTAATTTGAATATTTACTGTTCTGATATTTTTAAATTTTACATTACTAGTTTTATAAAAACTACTGCTTGAAAACTGATGCGCAAACTTCAAAATAGTACATTATGCAACAAGGAGATAAAGTGACTAATTTTTGACCTGAGACTATAAGTTTTTGCACGAGGCTTTAGCCGAGAGCAGCAATTACCCTCAGGTCAAAAGTCGCTTTATCCCCAAGGTGCGTATACTGCTCTTTGCAATTGCGAGAGGTAAAGTAAGAACTCCACCTATTACAAAACTTAAAGCAAAAGTTTTAATTTTTTAATTAAAAACACCACAAGGTGTTGCCACCTGAATACCCTTAGGTGATACACTTAGGAATTCAGATGATACCTGAATACCTTCAGGTATCAGGTAAAAATATAACACTTTTTTTTATTTTTGCCCGCTAGCCTTCTAAAAGTATGCCATTTTACACCCGCAAATCGGGGTGGAAAGTGACTACTTTAGTCCCGCAATAGCAAAAATTACTTTTACACTTACAAATTCATAAATACAGTATACTTTTGTTTAAATTTTTGTAAAATTTTTACTTCTAAAGACATTTTAATCTGTATCGACTTATGAGGAAGTCTTAGTCTAAAAAAAAAAAATGTCAACAGATGGCGCGACAATAGAAAAATCTTTATGGGTGATAATGACATATTTAAGATCTTAATTGCAAAATATAGATAAAACAAAAAATCGTAGTGCGGTTATCTGTCCATATATTGTAAAAGCGCGAAATATTGAAATATTTTTGTTGATTAAGATCTTAAAATTATTTAAACGTTTTTATATTTTTTTTCTGCTGTCCGTACATTTTAGATCTTGGTGATCATAATTAATAGCAATCTATACTTTATCTACCGCAGTAGACAAAAAAGATTGAAAGTCGATCATACAGATCAGTGTAAAGTAAAAGTACAACAATAAATTAATGTTTAAATAATGAAAAAGAAGTTGAAAATTGAGAACGTAACTAAGGTGACAACCAATAAGTTATAATGTCAGCTTATAAAAATGAAAAATTTCCTGAGAAATTAGGTATCGCCATGCTTTTTCACAAGAGTGATTACAATGACAATTATATCTTACTATGAACTTTTAAACTCAGAGGTCACCAATGCAGAAGACTTGCTGTGTGTGATTTGTCAACTGTTTGAATCAGTTCATCATCAGCACTTATCAATCCCATTGAAATAACTAATAAGTTATAATACTTTTTAGAATTATCTATGATTCGTAAAACCAGCGGTGTCTTTTGTGCCTGAAATTTGATTTTAATCTTGAAAAATACTCACTAAAAGTTTATGTAAAATACTTCCGGGTATGTTTTAAAATTTATAAGTAGCCACATAATATTAACATTAGCTAATTTTTAATGCTCCTAGCCCATTGACCTAAAATTCTGAACACAACAATGTATGCAAATACTTTTAGCCAGGAAGCAGCCAACGTAAAAATAATATAAATTTTAGAATGACTCGAATAAATTTTTATTTGTCTCAAAATCGATGTATTGAATGGTCCCACAGTGTTAAAATAAAACTTAACATTTTACAAACATATAGATTCCTGGTAAGCCATGATCAAAAATCGCCTGCGGCAATTTTTTGAAACTACATAAAATTATTTGGTTTAATAAGATATTACTTAGAATTAGTTACACATTTTTATTAAAATCTAGTTGTTTGAAAATAAAGTTTCCCATAACGCTAATGTATAGCCCATATTTTATGGTACTCATGGAATTATTTATAATATTAAATTATAGGTAGCACCTACAACCTGATATTCTTCGTTTAAGCATTGGTGAATTATTATGAACAGAATGGAGTTATGCATCTTACAATTTATTATTATTTAAAGCATTTCACATAATCAATGTAAAAGCTATGAATTATATTGATAATCCATTTTATTTAAATGTAATAATAAATTATTACTACTGTAAAATAATCCCAGATCTTAGATATGCTTGAAAATTCCTGCTGCCAGACATTTTATTATTTATATTCATAAAAACTAAGCTTGTGGCAACAAACGCTATTACATTTCCTTATTCGTATTGTCTACATAATGCAGCGTGGTGATAACCCAAGATTAAAAATATAAATTATTTAAAAATTAAACATCTTTAATCGACAAAATTAAAAATTTGAATTGTTATATACTAGACCGACAGTGAATTCCTCCTACCTACCCACACTAACTCCGATGCTAATAACAATCTATACTTTTATATTGCCCGGTGCAATTTGTTATAAATCGATATTTTAATATTATGAAGAGGTGAATTGATCACATTCGTATGTTAGACTTTTATTTTTTGATTATACCTCAGTGGTTTGCCATTGTCTTCCAAAGGGAAGCTGTATCTCTTGAAATCTCTGGTAAGTTTAAAAATTGCTATAGAAATTTGGTTGTAATTAAAAATGTATTAACATAGAAGTTGATATCATCAGCTGATTTCAGGGTAAGGAGATAAAGCTGAAAGTTTCTTTGATTATTTATTTTTACTGTCAAAATTTGCATAGAAGTTATGTAGCTGCTGTTGCATTTAAAAGACAGTATAATAAGTTAAATTTTTCTATAGATCTTTAGATGTTATCTATTTACGTATCCTATCAGCATTAAACTACACTCATATATGGCGAAAAATTATTTCACAAATAATTATTCTACTAATACTTATAAATGCCGTTCATTATCGCAATTAGTTTTTAAATACCGAATGAAAAAAATATTCATGTAGTCAAAAATTTTAACCTACTTAAAATACCGGAAAATTCAACATGAACTAACCGAAATCATTATTTTTGTAGTTATTATCGAAAAATTTAATAATAACAAATATATAAATGCAAATTAGGTTTAATTGAGTTTACCGTAATATAATTTTAAAAATATATATTTGTAAAAAACTTAATTTATATCTAAATGTAGCACAAATTATAAAATGACAACTTTTTTTGGTATTATTATTTAATGTTCAGGTATAAATTGGTACCATTTTTTTTCTTCACTTTAATAAAATGTTGATAATTACGGCTCCGGGCTGAGACTAAAAAACGTGACCACACAAGCTAATGAAGAACGTAAAAAGACAAGACACGAATTTTCACTCAATATGTTAACACGTAAAAAATTATTACGCAAATTGTTCAAAATTGATTATACAAAAAAGAAAAAACTTTTGGCCTTATTTATGAACAGTAGTTTTAGCGAAAAAAAGTTGGGTTTGGAAGAAAATCTCGTGCGTGAGAATAAATTCAGCAAATTTTTATATCCGAGTGAGATCGAAGCCCATTCTTTTGAATTACCGGGGTGTTACCGTTAGACTACAAAGCACAATGTTAAATGAAAGAACGTATGTAATAGAAAATATATAAATTAAATTTGTCGTAGAATGCTAATTACAGAGGAGTCTGCGATGAGAATTTTCAACAGCACCCAAGAGAAGTGGGTCAGCTCCCATCGGAAGTACATATCTACATAGCAGAAATTTTTTATTTTAAAAAGATTTTAGCACAGAAAAGTGAAAACGGTTTAAAAATTGAAATAATTTTCTTTTTTTATTCTAAACGTTTACGCTACTATAAAACTATGTTATTTATTATTTTTTCCTAATACTTAGTTGATCCATATAATTAATTTTTTCTGGTTTCGCTTTCAGGTTCATGTTGTTTTTTTGTAATTCTATCATAAACGAAATAAAACAATTTGTTTACTACTGTTTGTAAAAAAATTAATTTTCATTTCAGAGAAAGTGTCAGTTACAGTGTAAAGATGACTGTAATTTGCGTTAAATTAAATAATAGTTAGAAAAGTAAAATAAAATTAACTAATGCCGCCGTTCAAAAGCATATAATTATGTAAATGTACATAAAATTATTGCAGACAAACATTAATTTGAATATAATGAATTTTATATAAGTTGATTTATTAATGTTCCATATATTAAATTTACTGTTACGCTATACGCGAGTTTTAATTATAAACTTGCATGTGCAAGAAATAACAGTTTTGTTAGATTTCGTTTTTAAATAAAGCTCAGAAATAAATAATTTAGATACAAATCTGACAATGACATTGTATTTACTTTAATGAAAATAAAATATCATCAATTAAAACATACACGCATGCGAAAATTTCTATAGCAGATTTGCATTGTTCGCGTGAAGAAAACCATCTGTACTCACCCATATCTTAGCTGTTTTATTTATATGCAAGTAACTGTTTACCGTAAAGCTTTCAAATGAAAATTTAAACGTTTTTATTCAAAATTATGTTAACTACCATCAATAAATATATTGGAGGCGTATCTGCATTAAATTTAAAATCTTGCTAACAAATACAAATTTCTTACATCTCCACTAATATCTCAGTAATAAATTTTCATTGTTTTCATAGACAACATAGCTATATCGATCAGGAGGCGTAGGAATTTTACGGTATAAGGCCGTTTACACCTACAGCTTTTACAATTCATTGAATGTTAAATGACGTTTATGCAATCGACCCTATATAAGCAATTTTATTAAATATTTTATAAAATATTAAGAATTAAAACAAAAAAAAAGTATACTGGGTGTTCATTTAAAAAATATTTTGAACAAAAATATACAATATCAAAAGGGAAAAATAATAATATGAAAAAATAATTGATTTTTAATTAGTGCACTTTTGATAAAAAAAAACTACTTTTCGCGTAAGATGCATTAAAACAAATCATATTATAATAAAAATTTAAGCTATAAAGTACAATAACTTATAAACCACTTTACAAAATGCATCTGTTTATTTACTTTCACTTTCTTACCAACAAACTTTCCAACTTCGAAGATCAGAGGCTTTAGTAAAAAAAAAATTATTTGAAAGATACAGGATTTTTAAAAAACACAAAATAAGTAAAAACTTCCAATTTTTCAGTTTTTCAGTAAAAATTTAGAATAATAATTATAGTAGTATATAGATAATTTCATGCTCTTGAAAAAATACCTACGACCCAATACCATTTTTAATAAAACATCGTTAATGTTTTTTTTAACAGATTATTTTCACAATTGATTATTATTTCTTACAATTACGTATATAGCCGATTATATGCACGTTTCTACCAATCGGAGGTGCGTTATGAACTTCCTATAATGTGCGGCCTAAAGGCCGCACTGACCAGCAGTGGCTTAACGAGTGAGTGATATAAAAACTGAGTATTTTTCCAAAAAATTAAAGTACATAATTTGTAAACGCTTTATTAAGCTTTATTTTATGAAGCTTTTTTAGTTCCCCCCGCTCTTCAGTAGGGTCTCTAAATCTCCGGACTTAGGAAGTAATAAAACTAATGACAAGGTAAATTAGTAGAGATTCTTATACAGGTTAAATTAGCAAGATTTCCGTCATTTCCCCGTAACAGCACAATTTTTTGATTGCTAATTTAAAATGAACTAATCTGATATGAATCAGGTATATCAAAGAGAAAAACAAACTTTTTTATTTGTAGTATAATTGTATAGTATAATAGTATAAATTATTCCCACTATTATATTACCATTAGGTTGATAGATCTATAAAATTTTAGGTACAATCAACAACTAGTACTGTTCCAAAAATTGGCAAAGAATTCATTTACATTGAATGGCGTGCGTTTTTCCAATTTGATAACTAAATTTTTATAATCTCAAAAATGATTGATAAATTCTATCCATTCTCAACAATAAATGATATTTTTTTTTCATATTATAAAAACTTTCTTTTTTACATCAATATGGATCTGAGGAGATGAATTTTATTATAAAAATCCTGAACACCATTGGAACATGTCATTTGATAAGAATTTTGTTCTGCACCAATGCAACCTACAAAATATTTTTAAATTCGTAGTACCTCCCCCCTATCAGCCGATATAATCGATTAAATTATGGATTGATGTTGAAATAAAGTAAAAATTTCTTGGTTTTATGATTGAAAAATTTATTAACTCAAATATTGCACGCGGAAAACTCGAATGCCCATCACGAATTATGCACTGAAAATTTTAAGATTTGAGCTAGATAGACTTATCTGCCTTCCCCCCCCCCCCAAAAGACTTATGACGGTATAATTTGTGTTTTTTTTAGTTCTAATCTGCGAATGTCGCCACAAACTGAAAGCATTAAAGGTTGATTTTTAAGTACGCATTCAGTTCATACTAAGTTTACATTTATCCAATAGAAACGGGTTGCATTAAAGTGCAATTAAAAAAATTAATACTATAATAGAAATTATTAACTTCTAAAATATTTTAAATTAAAAAGTTGTTAAAGTAAACAAGTTAATTAAACCTTCTCTGAAAGCTTAATAAAAATATTAAATATTATTAATGTTTAATTAACTTGTTCAATTTAAAAAATTTTCAATTAAAAAAAAATTAATAATGCGCTATTAACTTTATTAAACAAAAGGATAGAAGACGCAATTAACCACTTCAGTGCTCCCTGTCGCCGGCTTTAAAGTAAAACAATTGGTTGCATAAAAAAGTAAATCTTAAAGACTGATCATGTTCAGATCCAAGTTATTTTAACCTTTACAGAAAAAGAATATATTTTTTAAGTAAAATTAAAGTAAATTCATTATTTTAATATTTAGTTTAGTTTGTTTATTTTAACATTACATGCTACTAACTACCACACTATCGACTTAAAAATTCATTTTTTAGGTTATTTTTCTATTACCTTAAGAATATTATCAGTACCTCTAGCTATTAAATTACTTATATTTGAAACATTTTTTTATGTTGTAATAGAAGTTAGTTTTGCTAGAAATTTTCAAATAAACACAAAGGTCAAAAATTGCAAATTTATATTTGCAAAATTTGTGACATCAAAAATTGATAACAATTAATTCTTCTTGTATTTCTTGGTCTTATGCTAATAATAGCTTGTAGACAAATAATTCCCGTATATGTTGAACCTTATCTCATTATAAAGATTTATGATAATAAAGCGTGAAATCTGTCAAGTGCCATATAATCAGAGTTATTGATGATATAAAATTTAGACAAAAAATATTCTGTGCAATTTTTGCCCAGGTGAAAATTATATGACATTTGCATATTTTTTGTTCGTTTCTAATCGGGAGGTCTATTTTTAAACTGCCAATTATTTGCAAACAACTATTGATAAAACCGATAAACAAGCTAATATTATGTACACGATTATTATTTTTTTATAATAAATTCATACTTTCTTCGTTTAAAAATATATTAGTCAATAAAAAGTAGAGCAGAGGAAGAAAACGAGAACGTTTATAGTCGATGATAAACACTAAAAATATTTCTAATTATACTTTTTTTTTAATATTTAGATTATTTTAATAATAATGAGCCGGGAACGATATTTTTATATTCTAAAAATTAAAAACATTAACATACATTCATACTATACGCAATTAGAAATTAAAAAAATTGAAAAATTATAATTAAATTTTAATTAATAAATAATATAAGTAGCTATAATAATGAAAGTATTAATTTTAACTATTAAATGGCATTTTAATTGAGCTATCAAAAGTTTATGGCCAATACCCAAGAATTTCAAACGCATCTTATAGGCCAGTCATTATAGTAAAACAAGGTATGAAAAAGTGCCATAGTTTTTAAATTTTGGGGAAATATTGGAGAAGGTAAAACAATAATAAATCCGAATTTGCACCTTTTTCACCCCCCCGGAACATTGTTAAATTAACAAAAAACGTTTATTTCAAATAACTTTTACAAAAAAATTCACATAGTTATGCAAACTTTAGAGAACACTTTAATAATTATTATACACCTTCTATTAAATTTGCACCCTGCTAGGATGAACGGAACACGGCAAATAATAATTATTTGTTGTTTATTAACTTTATTTTGCTATATCTTATCGAAAAAAAAATGCAAAAGTTATGCAAATAATTGTTTATGTAGCAGAGAAGGGTCGCAAACCCGCGTGCAATTTTGCATAACTTTTTTTAACCCGGAAGATTTCTTTTACAATTTTTTTATCTGAGACGGCAGAAATTTTGACGATATAAACAATGAGTGGGTCTCCATATAAATGCAAAAGTTTTAAAATCTGGTTGCAAATGATTGTTACACGAATAGATGACAAAATCTGAATTTGCACCCTCGTAAATGTACCGCAACTTAATTAAATTACCAATTATTTAAATAAAAGTTAGTCTCGACATACTGTCGAGCATGTATTACTTGTTCTTGCTGTATAATAAGAAGCTACATTGATAAGAAGTTTGTTGCATTATCGTTGCATACAACTGCAAATCACCGTTAGAACTTTTATAAGCCGACTCGAAGGTCGGTACCATAGAAGTAACCGCTGAAATAATACAATAGGTATAATAATAAAACTATTTTATTATGAAAAAATGTAAGTTTTCAATGGTACATGAAAAATTAGGAAAAGTCAGGACCAACGGCGGATCCAATTTTTTATGCTTTACTGTAATATAATGGAATTGCAATTATTAACTAGTATTTTTAATTACATCAAAAAACAATAGTTTTACTTAAAATATTATATTAAGGATAAGTTTTCGTTCATTTTTTATTAATTTATTTTTCTATTTTTCGGATGGTGAACTCTTAATTACTTGATAAAATTTAGTTGAATGATAAAATTAGTATACTAGATGAAATAAAATTAAATAAAATACTTTCTATTTGCTGACGAAGCTGTAAATAAATTACCGAAACGTTGAGTTTTATAATTAAGTAATTGATAGTCCACCACCCGAAAATTAGAAAAATAAATAAAATATTATCTATGATAATTTAGCTTTTTTTCGTGTTTGATATTTCGGTGACTCATCTGATTCCGAATTGTCGGTTGTATAAGAAGTTCCCGGAATGCTACTGATTTCATCAAATTGCATTGTAGACCCCTGCGGACCCATCTCTTTACCCGCTCCGGCGATGTTCATTTCGAGAAGTTTCTCAACTTCGGATTCCTCCATTTCATTTTCATTGACGGCTTCGAGGTCAGAAGTCAGATTTGGATCAATGGGATTACCAACAATATCGGATTGTGTTAGGAACTTCGTCAATTCACTATCTTCCTCTTCAGCATTATCTTCATCCTCCATCTCCGGAACATTATTGCAAGATTGTCCTTGGCAAAAATAACAAATTGATGAGCACTTCAATCCAGCTTTACTACAACCACATTGCTTATCCAACTTACCGTTTGAGCCCAAGCTTCTTCTGAATTATTTTTACAAGCTTCGATGATTCCTTTCCCCCTATTTGCATTTCGGATTTTATAAACCATATTTCGTTTGTCGCGAGGCTTTTTTGCTTCTCTTTCCAAAAATTCGGCAGTTATCTTTTCGTCGCAAAAAAAACACTTGCTTTCAAAATCAAAAACACTTTCAGAGACAGGTAAATCAGCGTCAGCAATAGCAACTGCTTTTTGTTTGTTAATAGCTGCTTTAATAGCTTTTTCACTTATGTAGTTTGCGACACTTTTGGTGAACTTTGACTTCGTTTAATTCCCGTAATAAGTCCACTTGTCCATCATCTCTCCTTTCACTCGCATTGATAAAAGTTGCGATACCTCTCTTTCTAACTATATCTGTTTCACTGCCCGGTAAGAACTTTTGTTTACAAATAAAACATCGATTAATAATGCCCTCCATAACTTAATGCCGTTATGCTGTAACTATACTAAAAAAATTTGACTGTAGGTACGATCTACAAGTTACTCAGAACGAATGCGATATCTATACCAACGCAAATTTCATGACCTAGGAGCGTCTCCATCAATGCTAGACAGAGACAGACAAAGCGCTGCAGTTAATATTAGTGGTCTGGTGGAGTAATATCGGAAATATTATTTTATAGACCCACAAGAAATAAATAAACAACTTCATAACAAATTATTTATTTAATTATAGTGTTGGGTACAATTATAAACAATATTAGGTATATATTTTGAACTAGCAAGTTAATAAAATTGTACAATAAAAATATATGAAATATAATAATTTTATTCAATTCAGAATAACTAAATTAGTAGCATATTATAATCATATAACGATTATTAGTTTCAAGATTTAATGTAATTTTGAGAAATAAAAACGAGAAACAAATTATTAAAAAGCTAAAATTATTATTACCATTTTTTTGCTTTAAAAAATTGTTCAACATCTTGAGAATATTGTGTAAAATTTTCATACCAATACTCGTAGTACTTTTTTAGTAAGCTATAAATCATTCAATTGTAGGTATTATTGAAATCTGTAGTATACCCAATGTGTTTACTTAAATTTTATTATTTATGTTGCAGTTTCTGTAAACAATATCCCGTAAACACAATAAAGCAAAGGGCTTACTTAAATTTCATTACTATTTAATATCTTGAAAACAATTTTTTTTTGAATCTTTATTATATGTATGTATAATTGTGGGTTCGTTAAAATAGCCAGGTTTCTGTTTTCTATGCCTTTGTAAACACCAATTTGTTCTAAAATTTTATTTCTGAATTATTTTAAAATGCCGCGCGTTGATCGTGATAAACAGGGTTCGCGTTGAATTACCGGACTGCTTTCTATGGAGAAAAAAAGAGCAAAAATACCAAAATCTTACCAACTCTTGTTCTTTTCGGTAATATTGTTTGACTCTCAAAATGTCATTTATTTCTAATTGTTTGTCCGCCATTGAAAACTTACATTTTTTCATAATAAAATAGTTTTATTATTATACCTATTGTATTATTTCAGCGGTTAGGTACTTACTTCTATGGTACCGATCTTCGAATCGGCTTATAAAAGTTCTAACGGTGATTTGCAGTTGTATGCAACGATAATGCAACAAATTTCTTATCAATGTCTTCTTAATATACAGCAAGAACAAGCCATACATGCTCGACAGTATGTCGAGACTAACTTTTATTTAAATAATTGGTAATTTAATTAAGTTGCGGTACATTTACGAGGGTGCAAATTCAGATTTTGTCATCTATTTGTGTAACAATCATTTGCAACCAGATTTTAAAACTTTTGCATTTATATGGAGACCCACTCATTGTTTATATCGTCAAAATTTCTGCCGTCTCAGATAAAAAAATTGTAAAAGAAATCTTCCGGGTTAAAAAAAGTTATGCAAAATTGCACGCGGGTTTGCGACCCTTCTCTGCTACATAAACAATTATTTGCATAACTTTTGCATTTTTTTTTTCTATAAGATATATCAAAATAAAGTTAATAAACAATTATTTGCAGTGTTCCGTTTATCCTAGCAGGGTGCAAATTTAATAGAAGATGTATGATAATGATTAAAATGATCTTTGAAGTTTGCATAACTATGTGAATTTTTTTGTAGAATTTATTTGATATTTTCGTTTATTTGTTAATTCAACAATGTTCCGGGGGGGTGAAAAGGGTGCAAATTCAAATTTAGTATTTTTATACTTCTTCCAATGTTTCCCCAAAATTTGAAAACTATGGCACTTTTTGTATAACTTTGCATTTTTGAAGTCTCTAGTGACTGGCCTATTATACTTTTTTCTTGGTCAGTTATCCCGCAACCGTACGTGTTGAGAACTGTGATTCAGAACAATTTAATTTTTCTAATACCGTTTTATTAAAATTACGCATACCAAATTTTATTATTTATTTTTAATGTAATTTACTTTGTAATTTTTAGTTATGATTTAAAATTACTACATTTACTTGGATAAGATAATCCAATTCTCAGTTCATCTTGCAAACTAATTGCAAGTTTCGTTTTAATCTAAACATCGCGGCTCAAAAAACTTTTTCTTTAATAACCTAAATTGTTGACATTGGCATTCATATTATCTAATACATCTATTTTTTATAGAATTAATTATATACCTACTGGAATTTATTATAATTCGAATGCTTTTATTTCAGCATATTTTAAGTCCCGGAACTATGTATTTAGTTAATCAAAATTGCGGATTAACTACTTAGACCCTAAAAGTATTTTTTTTTGCAAAGTTCCATTGGATAAACCTAATTTTTATTTTCGCGATCCACTTAAACGTCAAGATAAACAAAGAACATACAATTTTTTGTTGATAACTGATAATGACAAAAAAATCATAAAATTTGTAGCGGTTTCTGATGATGAATATAAATAAAATAATGAGAAATTCATAACATAATAACTTTTAATAATTTAAAAGAAGAGGTAATGGAATGAAACTGACTGTTACATTTTGTCTGTTAAATTTAAATTGCAATAAATAATTTTAAAAGAAATTGTAAAACCACTAAATTTTTTCTTCAATTTCAGATCAATAAATACCAAACTTTTTTAAATCTGGAAAAAATGTGCATTTATTTAATAGTTTACATCAAATTACAGATTAATTAAAAAAGAAAGATTACCACGTCGTTAAATAAATTTTTCATCGAAAATAATATTTTTCAAAGCCTCTTCTTAACTTACTCTCAGAAAAATTTCAACAAAAAAAAATTTTCGTCAAAGTCATTATTTCCATTCTTCTTGAAGGATTTTCCAAAAGTGTTCCTTTGATGAGGGACATTTCAAGCGTACTTTTCTGTCTAATTCGTCCCACAACAGTTCAATAGTGTTCAAATCGAGAGTTTATGGTGGGTGGGTCATTATTTTTAAAATATTTTGGAGATTCTTGCTTTTCCAAATATTCGCGGTAAAGCTTAGATGTATGTTTTAGATCATTATCTTGTTGGAAATGAAAACCAGTACCAATTAACCGCAATCCAGATCATATAGCAAGTTGCTCGTTCACCTATTCCAGCGGCAGAAAAACTTTCTCAAACCATAATCGATTTACCAGCATGCTTAACTGTTGGAATAACACATACTGATATAATTTTTTTTTACGCCGAATGACTAACATAATTTTTTTTTGTCCAAACACCTTAAATTTTGATTTATCGGTCCATAAAACTGAATTCCACTGGTGTGCTGTCCAGAACTGGTCTTTTAGACTCCATTATAGTCTCTTTTTTTTATTTGAGAACCTAAGAAGAGTAGCTATAGAAGTATTTGTTATGAACAAGTTAAAAATTCCTAGGTAATAAAATCAATTAAAATTGTAGGCGCAGAACATGCATAATGCACCTTCAACATCGAAAAAATATAAAAAATATCAAGTAAACAAAAAATATTTGGTGTACAGAAATGAACATTTTTGCTTTACAATTTTTCGTATCTTTCACCGTTTTCGAGAAAACCTGAGTCAGGTCATATTCGAGCTTTCGCTACTTTTACTATTTTTACTTTTTAGCCGATGGGGTTTATTTTTTTAAAGCAATATTTCTAAAAATAATTTTAAATGCAATTAAAAATTAATTCCATCGTTAGCCGAATTTACTTTTATCATTTATCAAAAGTTAGACGGGCCAGGCTCTTGAATCTACATAGATTATGCGAATCTAATTAAAATAAATACAAATAAGTTTAAATTTAGTATAAAAATACCTTATACCACAAAATTTATTAAAATAAAAATATAACGGATACTATCATGGACGATGTGACAAAAATTCATAATTTATATACACACTTCGTAGCACAGGAATAATTAAACCTTTTATTGCTTTTGTGAACCCAATTTGATTTGACTTGATTTATTTTACTTTTTCTATCATTAGGAGATAATCAGAAAAAAGTTTGTTGGTATTTTTCATTAAATCTATTAATTTTCGACCTTGCTAATAAATTTACATATATAGAAAAAATTAAATAGTAGACGAACATATTAATATATTAAGTATGTTTACGTTTTTTTTTTGCTTTTTGATTATCTTATTTTATAGAACAGGATTGTACTCAAAATATGTTTTTCAAATCTGTTTGTAGGATAAGAAAGTTAAAGTTGTGGTCACATATTTTTAATTTTTATATTTATAGACTGAAAGAAAGTCTAGCCTGGATTTCAATGTTTTGTTTGCATTTAACAAAGAAAACTCTATTAAAATATATAAACATATTAATTATTGAACATACAAACTTGTACCGTCACAAAAATTTCTTGGTTTTTTACTTCATAACCGAGGAGAACGTGATTAGTCAAAACACATTACCTACATAAGCATATTTAGTTAAAATACATTGTCGGTTCATTGAAAAGAAAATAACATAAATTTGAAGTTACTCATATGTAAAAATTTATAACTTACTAATTAACCAATATCCATGTTCTTAAACAATTTTAAAAGCCGCGGTAAAGCTATAATAAAACATAATTAAATTTAAAAGTTTGCGGTTATTTCAACATTTTAGGTTATGTTTGTAATAAGTCGGATACATAACCCTTGATTTTGAACTTTTGTCGTAAAATTGGTTATAAATAGGTATAATAATAAAACTTAATAAATAGAATAGAATTAATTATTTTAAACGGCTATAAATATATCTACAGCAATGTTAATTATTATCAATGGGTAGAGTAGGTTTAAGAGAAATAATTAATTTTAAGTCTTGACAATCTACAATAAAAGGGCATTAAGAAATGAAAATAAATGTATGTATGTATGTATACATTTATTGCATATGCTGGTAGTAATTAGAAATGCAAAGCACTTAACCTGTAAAACCCGGAAATATGAATCCTATAAAAAATATTGTTTATTCTGATTTAATTGCATTTCGATAAATATTTAACACTTCATTTATTTAAAGGTAATTTGAAATTTTTAAAACTTATGAGTCATGTTTAATTATGACTGCGAAGCACGAGAGCAACAAAAGTAGAGTAACGTGCCACTTGCTATTCTCACAATGATTTATTTCAATTAGCAAAGAAAATAAATCTTATTAGCGGCAATTTATTCTCAATAAAATTATTATGTTAGTTTGCTAATAAGATTTTCAAGTTAGCTTATTATTAACGTCGGATGTTAACCGTTAAAGCATTACTTGATTTCTAGTTTAAATTGTTATGACGAAAAACTAAATACGTTTGGTCAATATTTAAGTTATGGATTAAATGAGTTTCTTTTGTGAGGAACATGTTGCGGTTTTTTATTTTATAAACGTAGGCGGATAGTAAATGTAAATCTATTGTAAACTTTATTTAAATTATTATCTTCTTTCGCTATACTACATTATTTTCAGATTTTATTAGTTTTTTTTTCACCTCAAAATTTTTTGAAATACCAATTTATGTTAATTTTTTTTTTACTTCTTAAATGAATAAATCTCAATTAAACTTTAAGCTAAAACTCGCAAAAATTATCTATTTTTTGCAAGTTTAAATTTACTTAGGTCAGGGATCAATAACAAAGTTTATGCTTATAGTTCTAGTAAATATGTATATTACTTTGTTTTATCTAAACGCCCAAAGCCTATATAATAGTGTATAGCATCTGTGTATCGTCGTGAATGTAATATCGTCAAACTATACATTAGTCTATTAAATGAGATAATATTGGACATAACCTCAAATTAAAAAATATTCAATACGCCTGCTTGACTTACGTTATCAAATCTCTTTGGTTAAAAGTTGTTTTCAATTGCCTCAACATTTTCCATGATTTACAAAACTTCCGGACTACAGTTATAATCAATGTGTAAAACATGAAAGCGGCATGAGTTATTTGTAAAACTTTACCCATAAAGACGTAAAAGCTTCCAAAATAATTCAATACGGCGATAATTTTCTGCAAAATGAGTGGGATGATAAATTTTAAGTTAAGTAATTTAATCCATAATTGCCATCTTCTTGTGCGGCTTTTGTTGAGATAGTGCATTAATATTTTGCATTATTAACGGGTTTTTATATTTATTTGATCCTAAACTTGATTTAGCACGTTTTACAAATCCATGTTTGCTTCAGCTTAAATAAATATCTAATAATAAAAAAAGCAGGAAGTGAAAACGAATAATTTTAATAATCATAATGTACCAATATCATCAACACGAAGGAAGACATTGAATATGGCTAAGGTTCAAAGGTTTCAAGGTTTTCTCTAATAATACTGTTTACTACAACCAAAAGGTACAAATCCTTCAAAATAAGACTACCTACTTCCCTGTCTATTAATTCGCCTAATTATATATTATAATAATTAACGTTTTCGTGATATTAATAAAATAATAGAAAACCCAAGTATACAAGCGGTTCTAATACAATTTTTCCTTAGTATAATTTTGTTTTCTTCTATTTTATGTTTTTTTTGTGTTCTCTCTCTGTGCTACCCAATTTCATAATCCTAAAAAGCAACTCTTCAAATAAAATTCGTGTCTCCGATATACCTAATGCTGTTACTTAAAGAATCCAAAGTAATCACGAATTATTTGGCTCGGGGAATAGATTCTAAAGTGTCAACGAAATTAAAAATTTTTTAATGAAATTACGATAGTTTATGGCATAAATTACAAATACATATAAATATTAAAGTTTAGGAATCATTTAAAAGTTCAGGCGAAAAAGGTCCAAAAACCGTTAAAAAATTGAAAGCAGCTACTGTATCTGCTGTTTCCATAAGGTTAGTCCTGCCCGTGGCGTGTTTTTAACTTAAACAAGTATTTTTAGGCATACATTGAACTTGAAAAAGGCAGATCTAGAAAACGCAAAACTCTGAAAAGTTAAAATTTTTTTAAATTTCTGAAGCGGCTCAAATTACATACGAAATTATATGCCATGGTTACGAAATCTATTATTACGCAGATATTTGTTTTTTTAGTTAAATCCGTCTATAATTAACAAAATCCAATTTAAAATAAATTTTAATGGCCATAGTCTATAGTCAACTATGGCCGCCTCCGCCTACTAAAACACACTACAGCACCTATTTGCGTAAAACTCACGTACCGGCAACAGAATGAGCTAACCACGGACTTTCATGCAAAAGTTTGAATTATCGATCGATTATTATTTTTTGGAAGTTATGATAAGTTATAATAAGATAAGTTATAACTTTTTTTTTCAAAAAAAATAACGTTTACTTCCAGACTTGGCGAGTTTCTATTTTCTCATCGAAATTATTGTCTTTTGTCAAAAATAAAATACACGTACCTATTATTTTTTAAGTATTATATTTTATTTGAATAATTAAAAACCCATCAAATAGACTTTTGACTGCTGAAAATCTTGGAGTCAAGAATTTTCCTTTAAACAGCTACATTTACTTTTTTTTATAAAACTTTTTTTACTTACATTTACAAAACTACATTTAAAGTTTTAAGATCATAAAACTTATAAATGCTTTGAATTTAAGATTAAACGAAAACTTAAAAATCTAACTATGTATGTAAAACATTTGAAAAAACTACGGAGATTTTCAGAAGGAGAGTATATCTATATGCTTAAAATAAAGTATAATACAAGAGGGAATAGGGATAACTACCTCGTCTACAACTTTTCAAAAACACAAAGGCGCAGTTAAATGAAGTAAATTGGTATAAATTAAAAAAATGTATCTTTTTTATTGTAAAATGTTTTATTAAATATTTAATTACTCTCACCGCACCACCATAAACTTTGGCTGGATCCGCCCTCGTACTTAAAAATTAATTGGTAAAAAAACAAAAATGCAGTAAACATTAAATTAAATATTTTGCTATGTACAACAGGGGGGCGTCGACCAAAATAATAGCATGTAAGGCTAAACAGGGTTTCCACTCATCTGGAATATATGAAAATGTCAGGATATTTATAATTGTACAAATTTTGGTAGATACGGTCAGAAAAATTTTGATTTTTATGCAAAAGTCGGGAAATTAAAATTTTGGGTCATGAAAAATTCTTTGAGAATGTCTTTCACAAAAAGTTAATTTTTTACATAAATTATATATGATTATAATTTTTACAAAATATTTACAATATTTACAATTTACAATATTATTTCTTCAATTTATTTAGGTTTAAATAACAACAAAAACCAACGGGTAATTTATTTTTGAAAATTTAGTGAGAATCTTGCTAAATAAAATAATGTGTGTATAAAATTTAATAAAATCCATATCTTACATTCTATAAGATGATTACATAATAATCTATATTATATAGTAAGTAAATTATTGGAAGTATTCCATACCACCAGTCGTCTCGGTGCGTAATACAGCGACATACATTATGTATTGCCATGCCCCCAACCTTACAAATTTACCAAATTTTATCCGAGTTCCTGTTCTTTCTACTTTCTTCTTCTTTCTTCTCTTTTTTTTGCAAGTCCAAATCTCCGGCACCAGTCTTCGCCACCTCCTATTTTTCCATTTCTTCACATTCCTCTCCAATTCACTGTTAATTTTCCTCCTTGATCTTGAATTTTCTGTCTTGCTATTTTCTTCAATTTTTGTAATTTTCAGTTGTCAAATTTCCAACTTTTAATTTCCAAGTTTTTTTTTTATTTTCTTTATCTCATTTCCATTATTATTTTTATTGTCCTGTGATCTTCCCTTAATTCTTCATAATGTTTGTCTAATTTTTCTTTCATTTGTTTATACCATTTGTCTTGCATATTCATAATTTGTTTAATCATTTCTTCTGTCCATGACATTTTAGTTTTTTGTTCCATTTTTACGGTTTTGTTAAAATTTTCTTTACAAATTAATTTTTTATCTCAAATTTCTCAAGGTCAAAATGTAGGTTGCTTTTTTCGAGTCCCACGTTGTCTGCGCCATTTAATAAGATGTCTCCAGCTATACAAATTTGTTAAATTTGTACTTAATCGAGAAATAATATTTTTTGCTAGGCACATCCATTATTAATTGAAGCAATGAGACTCTTGCAATCTTTTAAAGTATTACTTTCAAATAAATAAATTCGTTGCTTAGTTAAAAATTTATCTTGCAATCTGTGGCATTACAACTTCCACGTGCGTTATGCAGCTGGCCACGCCGACTGAGTAAATTTGTTTGTGAATTTTAACAAATAACCAAAAAAAAAACATTAAATTTCTTTCTAATTAGCACTTCACTTTATTAATTAAACAAAAACAACCCTGAACTCAAATTAAATCACTTTTATTCTTTATTAAGCAGGGAATAGACATGCTACTTAGTAGCACGAAAACATGCTACTAGGTAGCAAATGGCTTTTAGTAGCATGTGTATACCGCCTTGCTATTAAAAAGCTTGCTACTAAAAAGCATGCTACTAAATCGCAAGGCATTTGATTTTTATCCTGCTATATCAAGACCGGGTAGGCGGGGGGGTGTGGAAAAAGCATGTGTGAACGCTTACACAGATAGCATGCTAGTACGTAGCATGCTCTCAGCTTTGTCAATGTGTCAAAATGTCTCGATAGAGTGACAGCAAAACTTTAAATATTATAATTGACTACCAACAGTACGAGTGTTTGTGGAACATAGGTTCTTCTTTGTACAAGAATAAACTTGTACGTGAAAATGATTACAAAGAATTATTCGAGTTTATAGGTGACGAAAATATAACTATGAAAATGATAAAAGCCAAAATAAAAAATCTGCGATCGGTGTATCATCACGAATTAAAAAAAAATAAAAGACTCAATCCGTTCTTAAGCTGATGAAGCTCAAATATATAAATCCACAATACCGTGGTTTGAGGAAATGCATTCCTTCTGGGTGACACTGTGGAATATAGAAAAACAATATGCATCTATCTTCATTTCTCATTTCTGTAAGCAAACAGTTTGCCTTCTACTAAGCCAATTTTTCACCCAAATTTTCCGGTTTCTCTTTGTTCCGGGTTTATTACAGTCTAATTACACACTGTGTAGCCAGTAATAATAATACAATATTTATTTGATTTTGTAGTGAAACTTCCATGGTCAGGTTTGTTAACACGTAGGTACTACAAGACTAAAATTCTAGCTGACAAGTTGTGTGTATTCCTGTCAGACTTGATAGCATGCTATCTGATAGTTTGCTATGAGAAAGCATGCTATTTCATTAGCAAATGTATTTTGCAACAAGCATGCTATTAAATAGCATGCTCTTTTAATAGCATGTGTATCTAGGCCTTTACTATTCATAATTATCAAAAATTAAACTTATCATAGCGAGAATAACGGTCTTCCGCCCGTTAAGCTGGCGTAACGTCGTCTTTCTTTCTCTTTAATATCTTTAGCACGGTTACCAACACAACATTTTTACAATTAAAATCTTATGTACAGCATGTTTATAAATAAATAATTTAATCGTTACTTTAAGTATTTGAAAAGTCACGAGGGTATAATATCTACCTCTGATGTAAAGATTTAAAGATCTACCTAAGAAACAAAAAATATTTTTGATTCGAATATTAGAATTTTGTGGTGACTCAAAATGGAGTGACACATTTTAACCATTTCAATTTTTTTAAAAATAAGTTCTACATATTTACTGGGGTATTGAGAATAATTAATACATACTTTTTTTATATAAATAAACCCGTACCAATACAGAATTTAATTTTATTCGTATAAAAAAAAAGCATTTTTAAAGACTTAATTTTAAAATATCAGAAGTGGTAGAGCATCATGTAAGATTATAAAGTCATGGTTGATTTTCATACCACACAACCACACTCAATAAATGTCAATATTTTGCATAAACCCATCTTTTTATTGGGATAGCTTAATATCTGTCAGAATTTATTGCTAAAATTTTCATTGACAATGCTATTCCACTATATAAAATATTTATCAAGAGATATAAAACTAAAAAAACTTAATAATCACAATCATATGCAATTTTATACTGACATTGACAAATAACAGTTTAAAAAAATTAACAACTCGACATCCTGCGTTGGACGTTTTTACAGGAAGAATAAAATTTACTTATTTTTATTATTAAACATAATTTATACTAATATTTTTTCATATCGAAAATTTGTAATTTATCTCGACGTGGGCGGAGGTGTGACTTTCAGGAACGGTTTTAAAAATTCTGTTAGATAACAAAAAGTTTAGCATACAAACCAAATAAATGTTAATTTGTTACTTGTCACCTATTCAATATTATTTCAATAACACAATCTGTAATGAAACGTTCGTCAATATTTTAATTAAATATGCAAACGCTTAATTATTTTCATATCTTAATTGTTATTATTTAGTATCTCTGCGGGATATTATGTTGTTAACATCTTTCTAATTTCTTTAATTTATTATATTTATATCTTTAGTCTGAATAATTTAACACATAATTAACTAACTTTTCGCATTTAAATACCGACACTGCGTTAATAAATAATTATCAAGCATAGCAATATTATGTTTTATATAAAAATTAATTAAACCCCCAATTAACGGAGAAAACACTGTAATATATAACTTTATAATATTGTCGACCAACCGGTAGACATTTGGTCAGTGAAAATTCTCATTTAGATGAATTAAATAAATGAATATAGTAAATCATAATAGGTATAATATTATTTTCTATTTATTAAAAAATTTTTCTTGTTACAGAAAATGGTTACGAAAGCTCTGTTGCCGTTGGCTTACTTCATCGGTTTAAGTTTAGCAGCTCCGACCATTAGCAAAAATGAAATGGAATCGATTCGGCAGCAAAAGTCAATACCATATTTTGATTATTACCAGCCCGAAGAGATGGAATACAATCCATACGAAGTTGAAAGCGACGATTACATCAACGTAGACTTAAATGAAAACGATTTGAGTAGAACCATTCCATCGCGTAAAAATTATCCTAACCGACAGCAGCAGACGTCGTACAATTCGCCAATTTATTACATTCGGCTGCCTCCTCAACCATACATGTTCATCCCTGGTCTTGGTTACGTTTCCCAGCCCAGTCCGCATCCAATGAACCAATTTTTAAACGTTCCAGTTAGTTTTGTTGCAAATGGAAAACCATCGACGATTTATCAATGGTCTGGATTGCAACAATTTCCAAATCAAATTGCACAATCACCTCCGGTACCAATTTTGCCCCCAAGCAAACCATCAAAACCCAAGCCTGAACCTGCAGACTCGACAGTTCATAGACTTCCTGGAAAGTACCAATTCAACGGAAAGCCCGACGATATTTACGTCTTACGAGATTCCTACAATTCTCTTTATAGTGACGCACTGCAAAACTTTTATCCTTAATTTTATAGAAATTTGGTTCGCATTTTTGAACCCAATTCGTACATACATGTGATTTTCCTATTTAATGAATAAGACTTATTACTTAGCTAATTTATATTTTACACATTATAGGCGTTTGAATATAAGGAAAAGTGATTTATTTATTAAAACTGGTTTAGCAAATTCGTGTCATGTTACTTTTTGGTATTACTTAGTGTATAGCATGTGCATAACAAATGGATTTGGTTTCACTTTTCTGAAGAATGTTTTAATTATAAATGCTCATTTCTTTAACGCACGAATTTTTAAGGTTGTAACGGAAGAGGCTACATTCCTTGTAACGTTATAATTATTTGTGTTTGAATTAGATGCGTAAAATTACTTTTAATATTGAACCAAAAGTTGTCAAAACACAAAAATGTGGATAAAAACTTAATAATATCTCTATAAGCTACTGAAACATTTTAATTGGGTGAGCACATAAATTTTGATGCTGTAAAATTTAACGATGTCACGATTAACCTGTTGAGCTTTTCAAAGAAAAGCTTCGAGAGGTAATTGTTCGAGAATTTGCTTGATTTTTAGCAAAAAGTTATTACCGAAATTGGACAAAACAGGTTCATAACTCAATTTGGTTTCTTTTCATTTTTATGTTATTAAAAGATCGATCGTCTACTTTAATGAGACTTGATTTTAAATGCCCAAAATGATTATTTTAATTGCTTCTAACATAAATTTTGCATGTTGTGACAAGACGATTATCTCAAATGGTTAAATAAATTATTTTCGAAAATTTTATGGTTTTCTCAAGCTGTTCCCAAAGAGCAATCGTTCTGACTTTTATACGAAGACACCTTACAATTTTATATGGACAAACAGAAAAACAAGAAACTATATAATAGTATTTTATTAAATTTTTAAATATTCCGCTCGAACCTTTAAAGATTACATTTACAACTTTAATGACTAAAGTGAAGGCATTTCTTAATCAAGAGCTAATCAGTTCTTTAAGCGAATACTAATTGAAAAATTTAATTCGTTTGAGAAAAAAATCAAATAGAGATAATTGGTGTAGTTAGACAAGGTCGTCTAACTAAGAGCAATAAATATTATAATCGGTAATCTGAAAGAGCTCTTAGGTATTATTTATTTGTCATTTAAACAGCATTTACGATATTACGATTCTTTTTTCAATTTCGTCCATTAATTATAAATTAAAGTTTCAGTATTAAATTAATTAGGATTGCGTTTTTTAAGCTTTTAATTCGAAAAATATAAAAACTATTAATATATAAGGTCGTTCACCGAAACCGGTGGAAGTGAAAAAATTACATGTAATTAAAATAGGCGGTATTTTTAAATGCAAATTCAAAATTCAATAGCTGCAATTATGATTACGGTTTAGATTTAAAAATAAACTTAATATAACGTATATACTTAATTAAATCGTAAAAGTGTATCATTCGCTTTTTGCATATAATAATTAGCTTAATTTAATTTAAATAATTAATCAGTCCTTACTCTTAAGTTACGATTCTCTATAGATTGTTCTCATATAGAACGTACATTAAATGTTCCGTTAGCATTACTTTTTAATAATTTAATATTGGCGATGTAAATTTATTCTATTTTTATTTAGTATTTATTGTATTAGTTAATTTAACTGCGAATATGTTTTTTATTATTTATTTTTTATTATGACTGTATAAAATCCAAAATGTAAAATAAATTTTTGTCGATATAATTACCTAATTATTTTTCTTTCATTTTTTAATTTCCCGCCAAACAAAAATTAACTTTTGTTGTCAAAAAGTGTTGCCAGAACATTGGAAGAGAAATATCAATCCAAAACTCTAACCCCCAGCCTGCGACTGTGCTCTCATAAAGTCAAAAATATTAAACAAAGCATTCGGGTGGTCATAAATAATTAAATAAATTTAAAGAAGTAATAAAATTTTTAAAAATGACCAAGGTACAACAAAATAAATCCGACCATCAAAGGTTTATTGACAAGAAGGTTAACTTTACATGGAAAATAAATAATCATATGTTAGAAAACACGCAAGTACTTTTAAATTCAAACATTTTCTTTTGGTCTGGTTATTGTATGGAACCGAACTAAATGATTGAATTGAAATGCATTAATTTGAAGCTTTTTATGTAATTTGCAGTTAAGAAAGAATAAACTTTTTAATTAGTCACTGTTCATTTATGGAACTCCAAAAATGTACAAAATCGATTAAGAAAAAAATGTAAAAAAAAATAAATAAAACCGATTTCAAAAAAAAACTACTGTGAAAAAAATAATTACGTTATTTAATTACTTCAACTAGCTGGCTTAGGCGGTCAATTATTGTAATCTTTGCAATCGATGCCAGCCAAGCTTTTTAGAAATTTTTAGAAGTTTCCTAAAACTTACAAAATATATTTAAATTTACATTAATAAGATTAATCACCTTTATTTCACGCATTTATATAGTTCAACCTATACAGTTTCGATCTGTTGAGCAGATCCGTTGATCCTTTGACCAGATCAGTTGACCAAACCCATTTATATGTTGTTTTAAAGTTTTCACTTATTAGATGTTCCTATATACAGGGTGTCCCCGTGACCGTGGAAAACCTTTGAGGTGGTGATAAAGGAGACTTTTCTAAGACAAATTTTCAAATAAAATTTTTGTTCAAGTCTAAACCCTTGGTGGATACCTCTCTTTAAAGCAATATTTTGAATTTCTGATTCCAAACGGTCATAGCTCCGATATTTTTGATTTTTTATACTTAATGGATTAGACTTTTTTTAAAGATCATTTACTTATTTACAAATTAGTTTATATCCCCTTATTGCTTAGAATAAACGGTGTTTGGGTTATAAATTAAATTAAGGGAAAAAAGGTTAAAAACATTCTGATTTTATTTTTTCTATTTTTTTGTAAACTCCGTATCTTTAGTATCTTGAGTATCTGTACCTGTTTTTTAAATTACCTGTTCTTGCCCGGTGGGTCACAATCCTTTCTTAAGTACCTTACTTTTATTAATCTTTTAAGTAGTACGTTAAGTATAAGGTAAATAGTAAATACATTTATATCAACTATGATCAGATTTTCAAAATTCTTTTTGCGTTTAGTAGATCTACCCATACTCGCTTTCGATAAATAGTTACGGAAAGCAACTTGCACTAAGAAATGAAATAAAAATTTTTTAACAAAAAGTAAAACCGACTTCAAAAAAAAAATACTGTGAAAAAATGTACTAATAAAAAGTAAAAAATAATTACATTATTTAGTTACTTCAACTAGCTGGCAATTATTGTAATCTTTAGTGCTTGTTCACAATGTACGTAAGACATAAGACGAACATAACACAAACATAAGACGTAAAGTTTAACCTTTGTTATAAAGTTTGAAAGGGGTTTGAATGTTTATTTGTTTATTTTTTTGTTATACGCACGCGCAATTCCATGTATTTCTTATGTTTATTGTGAACACTTTTACGGCTTATGTCAAAATTATGTTTTATGCTTATGTTATCCTTATGCACGTCTTATGTTTTATGTACATTGTGAACAAGCACTTACAGTGGGTGCCGGCCAAGCTTTTAAAAAATTTAGTTTTAGTAATTTAGCCAGCTTGGCTGGTACCGACTGCAAAGATTACAATAATTGACCGTCTATGCCAGCTAGTTGAAGTAACTAAATAACGTAATTATTTTTTACTTTTTATTAGTGCATTTTTTTCACAGTAGTTTTTTTTTGAAGTCGGTTTAATTTTTTTTTTTTTTAATTTTTCTAACACAAATTTTCAAATATAATTTTTGTCCAAGTCCAAACCCTTGGAGGGTGCTTCCATTTAAAGCAATTTTTTAAATTTCTGATTTCAAACGGCCATAGCTCCGATATTATTAATTTTTTATTCAATGGATTAGAATATTTTAAATATCATTCGCTTATTATTTATAAATTAAGAAAAATGTTTAAAAAAATTCAAGTTTTATTTCTTTTGTGATTCTTGCAAACACCGTATCTCTTAAATGAAACGTCTTAGAGAAAAACTGACGGCCCAAACCAGATAACCAACCGGAGTGCTGCGTGATTTTTCTCAAGTAAGGAGGAGAAGAAAGGACTACCAATCTGGTTTAGCAGATAGTCAGCGAATCTACAAACATCTTCGTATCTACATTAATACATCATAGAGACTACAATAACAAGTTAATAAAAATTTTTGGTATTAAAATTTATTACACAATAAATAATAGTTTTACAAAACAAAAAAAGTTGGATGTTTACCTTCTCGACTTCATTAATTCTGAAAATAGTTCTTACTCCTAATTATTGCTCTCACTCTTCTAAATTAGCCATTATATCAGATAACCATATATCAGATAAGTTCAACATATTCAAAATATCTTGTATGGCCTCATCACTTAGAATGCTTAGATCGTCTTCTATATTCATATTTTGCTTGAAATCAATTTGGCTAAATTCTCTTCTACAAAGTGGACAAGTAGATTTAATTTTTGCCCATTCTCTAATGCAAGCACTACAGAATAAATGGTTACAAGCATTCGGTATACCTATTTCTTCATTAATCTGGTCCAAACATACGGAACAAGATGGTTCCACGCAACTCGATTCATTATCGGTTTTTACAATAGGTAAATCTGTAGTTTTATCCATTTTCATAAATATTTTCGATGGCTTTTATACAAAAAAAAACTTCAAAAGACTTCCAAAAAAATACACTAAAAAATAATTAAGTTACACAAGCTTCTTAAAAATTTTTGCAAGTTTAATAAAACTTACTAAATAAGTAAGTAACCTATATATTTTCGTTAATCCGTCTATCTGTTGATCCGCCGGGCAGATCCGTCCTCTATTGAGTAGTAAATTCCTTTGATCTGTTGAGCAGATTCGTTGATCTGTTATTTGAAGATTTAACTTACAACCTTTTTTAAAATTTAGTTTTAATAATTTAGCCAGCTTGACTGGCAGCGACTGCAAAGATTACAATAATTGACCGCCTATGCCAGCTAGTTGAAGTAACTAAATAACGTAATTATTTTTTACTTTTTATTAGTGCATTTTTTTCACAGTAGTTTTTTTTGAAGTCGGTTTAATTTTTTTTTTTTAATTTTTCTAACACAAATTTTCAAATAAAATTTTTGTCCAAGTCCAAACCCTTAGGGGGTGCTTCCATTTAAAGCAATTTTTTAAATTTTTGATTTCAAACGGTCATAGCTCCGATATTATTAATTTTTTATTCAATGGATTAGAATATTTTAAATATCATTCGCTTTATTATTTATAAATTAGGAAAAATGTTTAAAAAAATTCAAGTTTTATTTCTTTTGTGATTCTTGCAAACACCGTATCTCTTAAATGAAACGTCTTAGAGAAAAACTGACGGCCCAAACCAGATAACCAACCGGATTGCTGCGTGACTTTTTCTCAAGTAAGGAGGAGAAGAAAGAACTACTAATCTGGTTTAAGCAGATAGTCAGCAAATCTACAAATATCTTGGTATCTACATTAATACATCATAGAGACTACAATAACAAGGTAATAAAAATTTTTGGTATTAAGATTTATTATACAATAAATAATAGTTTTACAAAACAAAAAAAGTTGGATTTTTACCTTTTCGACTTCATTAATTCTGAAAATAGTCCTTACTCCTAATTATTGCTCTCACTCTTCTAAATTAGCTATTATATCAGATAACCATATATCAGATAAGTTCAACATATTCAAAATATCTTGTATGGCCTCATCACTTAGAATGCTTAGATCGTCTTCTATATTCATATTTTGCTTGAAATCAATTTGGCTAAACTCTCTTCTACAAAGTGGACAAATGGATTTAATTTTTCCCCATTCTCTAATGCAAGCACTACAGAAGAAATGGTTACGAGCATTGGGTATACCTATTTCTTCATTAATCTGGTTCAAACATCCGGAACAAGATGGTTCCACGCAACTCGATTCATTATCGGCTTCTACAACAGGTAAAACTGTAGTTTTATCCATTTTCTTAAATATTTTCGATGGCTTTTATTCAAAAAAAATCTTCAAAAGACTTCCAAAAAAATACACTAAAAGATAATTAAGTCACACGAGCTTCTTAAAAATTCTTGCAAATTTAATAAAACTTACTAAATAAGTAAGTAACCTATATATTTTCGTTAATCAGTCTACCTGTTGATTATAAAAAAAAATATAAAAAAAATAAAATAAAAAAAAATCGGTTAAAAAATACCCATATTTTTAACCTACTTCAAAAAAGGAGGAGGTTATCAATTCGGTTGTATTTTTTTTTTTATATTTGTTACCTTAGAACTCCGTCATTTATGAACCGATTTTCAAAATTCTTTCGGTGTTGAATCAAGTATAGTTCCAAGTTGGTCCCATTATAATTTCATTTGTATTGGACCTTGAACTTCGAAGATAAACCGGAAAAACCGTCTAACTTCTCCTCAACTCTCCTCAAAATCGGCTTAATAACGCATTAAGTACTGAGTACCTGTACCTGTTTTATATTACCTGTTCTTACCCGGTGGGTCAGAATCTTTTCTTAAGTACCTTACGTTTATTAATCTTCTAAGTAGTATGTTAAGTATAAGATAAATAGTAAATACATTTATATCAACTATGATCGGATTTTCAAAATTCTTTTTGCGTTTAGTAGGTCTATCCATACTCGCTTTCGATAAATAGTTACGGAACGCAACATGCACTAAGAAGCATAAAATAAAAAAATAAAAAAAAAAATAAAACCGACTTAAAAGAAAACTAGTGAAAAAAATGTACTAAAAAGTAAAAAATAATTACGTTATTTAGTTACTTCAAGTAGCTGGCATAGGCGGTCAATTATTGTAATCTTTGGAGTCGGTGCCAGCCAAGCTGGCTAAATTATTAAAACTAAATTTCTTAAAAGCTTGGCCGGCACCAACTGCAAAGATTACAATAATTGACCTCCTATACCAGCTAGTTGAAGTAACTAAATAACGTAATTATTTTTTACTTTTTTGTGCATTTTTTTCACAGTAGTTTTTTTTTAAGTCGGTTTTATTTTTCACACAAAAGATTTTAGTTTTTTTAATTCACTGTGTATATTTCAAAAATTAGTACCACCTAGCGTGTTTTCGTATATTTATATTAACACGTAATAATTTGAGTTACCGCTAACACATAGTAGATGTCGCATTAAAATAGTAATCTAACCTTACCACATCAAACAATCTATAAATTTAAGGTTGGTACTTGTAAGACGACATAAGTTAATAAGTTATAATTTTACCGAATTTTTCCTTCGGGTTGTGGACGCGTATAGTATTTCGATTGTTTGTGCTTATTTATTACAGTACTTCACGAAAAGTTTAACTTAATCACATTGAATAATGGGAGAAGAAAACAATAAAGGTTTGTAAAATTGCATTCTTGAAACCGGCATTTATGACGTAACCAAAATGGTTTCTTGTAGCATTATTTTCAATTTATTTATTTCTATTTTTAGATAAAGAACGGCGTTCTAGCGATAGAGATCGTAGACGGAGATCTCGATCGAGGGAACACAGAAGAAGATCTCGATCAAGAAGTCGAGAAAGACGTAGAAGAAGTACTTCTGGGTAAGTTTCATCGTTTGTACATGATACAATTTAGTTATTTATTTATTGATTTGTTATAGTCCCAGACACAATAAAAATTATTCACGGCGTCGTAAACCTTCCTTATATTGGGATGTACCCCCACCGGGTTTTGAACACATTACACCCTTACAATATAAAGCTATGCAAGCTGCAGGACAAATTCCTGCTAACATTGTAGCCGATACACCACAGGCAGCTGTGCCTGTGGTTGGTTCAACTATAACACGTCAAGCCAGACGTTTGTATGTTGGCAATATTCCGTTTGGAGTCACAGAAGAAGAAATGATGGAATTTTTTAATCAACAAATGCATCTCAGTGGATTGGCACAAGCTGCAGGAAATCCTGTACTCGCTTGTCAAATTAATTTGGATAAAAACTTTGCTTTTCTAGAATTCAGGTCAATTGACGAAACTACACAAGCCATGGCATTCGATGGCATTAATTTCAAAGGTGAATTTAATATTTCTTTAGCACAAAATGCTTATAATTTTTTTTAGGACAAAGTTTGAAAATTCGACGGCCACACGATTATCAACCAATGCCTGGCATGTCTGAAACTGCATTGGCAGTACCTGCAGGTGTCATAAGTACAGTTGTACCTGATTCTCCTCACAAAATTTTTATTGGTGGTTTACCAAATTACTTAAATGAAGATCAAGTAAGTTGCTCTTATTTATCTGTAATAAGAGTTTTGTATTTTTTCCTAACACGCAAAATATTTTTGGAACATATTATTGTAAAAAAAATATTTTGCTACTTTAGTATAGGTCCCCTATTTTTTCCTTTCGTAGCGTTAACAACTGCACAACGTTACTGCAGCACAATAGAATGAACGTATATGTGGAGTCATTAAAAAGGTGAAGAACAAGTTGTAAGGTTTTCTTGTTTCAGCAAATTTTCAGATAAGGTTTTTCATTTTTGCAAAACTTAGGTACTAACTGCGGTTATAATTTTTTAAACGGGGGGGGGTTTTATTAGGATTTAAATTTTTGGCACACGAAAGGGCTATAAAAATTCTTTGGCACTTTTTGCAGATATTTCAGCTCAAATTTTTATTTCAGCGTAAACAACAAAAAGAACTTTTTAAGATTTCAGGTTCTTGTTTGCAGGTTTTTACAAAGAATTCAGCATTTTTTGTTTTTTTTGTGTTTTTAATTATAGATTTGCAGCAAATATCAAAATTTTGTTTTGATGCGCTACTTTTCAGCTTTACATCAAAGATTAAATTTCAGTAATGTACACAGCTATTAAAAAGAAAATTTATAGTGAATCGGTTTTCAGGTTATTGTATTGCAGGTTTTTACTTATTTACAGGTATTTTCAGATAAAATCCACTACGTGTGTGGGTTTATTTATATGGACAGGTATTTTAAATTATGTAAAAAAATTCAATATATTTTATAAATTTTTTACTCATACATATTTTACTTGTTTGCCCTATAGCTAGGGTTTGGGACAAGGTCGTTATAATGAAATCACTGCCACAAAATACTTGATCCCTTGTGGACATGCAGGCAAGTTTTAACCCTTATCTGATACAAAATTAATAATTAAACTTGAGACAAATAGACAACCTTTAACGTAAGTAACTGTTGGTCATTCTTGAAAAACCTTAATCAAATTTAAATAACCAAAATTTTTACCTCGTAATTTTTCCAAAGTATATACGTTTTAGTTTAGTTGTGGAAATCATAATGCATCAGTTATCATTTTGTATTTACACTTTTTTTACAAATAAAGTTTTAATTTCTGTCTCCATATCCATTTTTATTTGCTTAGGGAGAAACCTACTTGGTTGGATTTAAAACATCAAAACTTTTTAATTTACATTTCCCAAAAGTATTTGCAATAAAAAAAAAATTTCTGTCAATATTTTCTAACCAATGGTAAATCAGGGTCAGTACGTATTGCTGACTTACCATTGGCCGAAAAGTAGAAATCTCAGATTTACCAACTGGGGCCTGTTATACAATGAAAATTCACTAATATTATAAGTAGTGACCAGATTATATGCAACTTGAAATGGTCGAAATATGCAATATGAAATTTAAATAAATACTAATTTATTTAAAAAAGCTATTTTTATATAGATCTACTTATATGTATGTAGTAGTATATATTTTTAGGTAGGTGATTCTCCCACATTGCCAACTCAAAATTTAATTTGTTGGTACCGACAAATTTAAATGTTAGAAAATATGCATGATCAGTAGATTTCAGTCGGAATATGCAATATCCTGAAAAAATAACCAAAATATGCAAATGCATATAATACGGTTTCTAATTATAAGTAACTTGACAAATAATTAATGCGATTAGCTAGCTGTGTAGTTTTTTGTACTTGTTAAAAAAATAACCTATCCTTCTCAAGATTAATATTTAAAAAAAACAAAACAAAAATTAAAGTGCAATACAGTAAATAGGTAACAATGTTGACACGTGAAAGTATACAAAACCAAAATAATATATTTTCGTTTAAATAAACCAATAGGGCAATAAAATTTTTCTAAAAACTGGTCACTAAAATTGCCAAATGCATAAGATCGGTATAAGATCGATTTTTTTAATTTTCTAACTAGGCTAGACCTCAACAATCTGGTTTTAAGATGAGCGTAATATTCTTAGGAATTTTCAAGTTTGGCAATAAGTCCGTGATAGGTTTACAATGAATTAACTGTTACTTGTTGCAATAAAATTGGAGTGTCCTCCCAAAAAAAAAGAAACTTAAATTATCACATTTAATGTTTCCAAAATCCATAAGGGATCATATAAAACTGAAAGTCTTCACACATATCCAAATTTAAGTCTGGGCTTTTATGCATTTTCAAGTACATATTTGAATTCCATTTTTAAATAAATTCAATTATTTGTCAGGTGAATTGTGGGATAAGTGTGAACATTTATAAATTGAATAATTTATAAAATCTCTTTTTTTCAATCGAGAAAGTAGGTTTCCTCTATAACTTTTATAATTTATTATATTATCTGAAGGGATGGAGAAAATAAATTAAACAAAAAAATATTAAATTTAAAGGATGAATTAGCAATTTGTTAACTGATGCTTTAATAAACATCAACTTATAATTTTGTGAATTAAAAATAATTCTGTAAGTTGATGTTTTTTTCCAAATTTGTTAACAATTCAATCTTATTAAAAAACAAATAATTTTAGGTCAAGGAATTGCTGATGTCATTTGGTCAACTTCGTGCTTTCAATTTGGTTAAAGACTCATCAACTGGACTTAGTAAAGGTTATGCGTTTGCTGAGTACATTGATATTACTATGACCGATCAGGTAAATTTTTGCTTTGCTTTGCTTCTGCAAAAGTTACCTTTTTTTTGTTTTAGGCTATTGCAGGTTTAAATGGAATGCAGTTGGGGGATAAAAAATTAATTGTCCAGAGAGCAAGTGTCGGTGCAAAGAATACAACAGTAATACCAAGTGTACAAATTCAAGTACCAGGATTAAGTCTGGTTGGTGCATCCGGACCAGCTACAGAAGTACTTTGTCTTCTGAATATGGTAAATTTTTTATTTTGCTTGTTCAATGCTTTAGTTAACTTTTGTTAAAAATAGGTTACTCCTGATGAACTAAAAGATGAAGAAGAGTACGAAGATATTCTTGAAGATATTAAAGAGGAATGTAACAAATATGGTGTGGTCAGAAGTATTGAAATACCACGACCAATCGAAGGTGTTGATGTTCCTGGATGTGGAAAAGTTTTTGTTGAGTTTAATTCAATTTTGGACTGTCAAAAGGCTCAACAAGCTTTGACAGGACGTAAATTCAGCAACAGAGTGGTCGTTACCTCTTACTTTGATCCAGATAAATATCATCGACGTGAATTCTAAATAGAATTTTATTTCTCTAAGCTATTACATGTATGTGAAATATCGTTATTGACGAATTTTATATATATAAGTAAAACTTGATTTTACAATAATTGGCATTTATAATTTAATTTAAAAATTAATTGTTTGTCTTGCATTTAAGAAAAATAAAGTACATCAAGAAAACAAATTTTTTAAATTTTCAATACACCCATTATACCTTGATGAATTTTCAGAACCTCCAAGTTGTGTTTATCTCCTTTTCAGGCTTAAAGTTGGTCATCAAGTCAAGAAATGTTCGGCAAAATTAACTCCTGAACTCTTCTCCCTCTCCATCCTCTTAACAAGTTCACTTAATTTTGTTCCGGAGGATCTGTAAGTTCTTCCAAGATCTTACTTGTCTTTGTTTTACAGCTTATCTTACTAATAAGATCTTTTTTGTTAGGGTTGTACATTTTTGATGTTTTAAAAATTATTACCTTAATTTTGGTAGGTTTCAGAATGTTTTTAATTGTTGGACCCAGTGTGGCATGAAATGAACTCCAAAATATTCTCATCTCGAGACCTGACATATAATTTTGTTTATAGTTGCCATAGGAAATCTATTAGTTTTCACGGTAATTTTCAATTCTTTTTAAAGGTTCGCAGTGCTCATTGGAACTTCCAATCAAGACGTTGAAGCCTACACTGGCCAATTGAGAAGAGAGAGACTACCATTTAAATCCTGGTCATGTCAGGTACACTGCTTCGGTCTAAAGCCCAATATCAATTTGGAAGGCAATGAGAAACCACCCCATTAATTGCATTTGCTAGCAAGTTATCTTGACTTCAACAAAAATACCGCACAAAACTAATTTTAATAAGATAATTGATTTAAATTTTAAATGGCAATTTAACTGATGAAATATTTAATTAACCAATTTCAGTTTTACAGCATCGTTGCTGTTATTACAGGGTCTTTTTGACAAACTCCTAACTTGTCTATCTTGTGTTACTTTTGTGCCCGAATATACAAAATATACTTTTTTGTATTCAAAGTTGAATTTACAGATAATAATTATTTATTACCAAGATTACGATGCTCCTTTAAATATCAGAAATCCTCGAACTTCTGTTCAAAAACAATTATAAAATTGACTTATTTCCAGTGGTTGTTTTCGATTTTTCTGACTGAAAAATGCATTTAATCCTTGAGATAATTGCTCAATTTAAATGGTCTTAACTTACCCTAAGAGACCAACTTGAAATTATATAGCTTAAAATTTAAAATATCGAGTATTACATTATTTTGTTTACAAATAATGGCAATATTATTTTATTTATTTTTTCAATTAGAGCTGTAACGAAAAAAAGTAAAAAACCACAAAAAGTACTATATTTGTAGCTATTGGCTATTAAGTAAAGTAGTGTATCCAAAACTGTATGATACATACTCCAAGTCCTCCAGAGATGAAATCATTCGAGAGCTGAACTCAATGACTAAAAGTACGAAGCCAAATACACTCCTTAAATAATTTTAAAACATTCTACTTCGCATACTTCAAGTTTGAACAGAACTAGGAACCTATCAGTCAATCCATCCCACGATTTAAACTTTTTCCTATAGACAATACGGAAGAGGACAATTATCTAAGCATTTTAAAACAAAATTCGTCCTAGATTATCCATCATTTAAAAAAAATGGAATTTAAAAATCAAAAATTGACATATATTTTAGATAGGAAAATGTTCGTTTTTACATGGATGTCTGATTTGCCAGGATAAAAATATCGCTGTAGATGACGGAACTCGAAAACACAGAACTTGTCCGGGTGTCGACCGCATCTGGCAGCGAACAGTAAAAGTAGTTGAAAACACACTTACCGTCAACAGAATACAGAGCGGGGCGCTTAACGTGTGAGTTCCAATGGCATTGCTGTCGCATTTTACGAGACTATAATTTCAAATTTTAAAATGCCATTTTTTCAAAAGCTAATGAATCCAGGATGAATTTTTTTTTAAATACTCAGAAAAGGAAACTATTTCCCTTCTTATTTTAAACCAGAATTGAAATGGAACTTCAATTTTTAAAACAAATGTAATAAAAATAATTTATTGAAAATTCTATAAATCAAAGCGGAAAAATTAAATTTAACATTATTTTTTCAAAATTGCAAACATTTTAATAAGTGCTATTATAGAGAAACTTTGATATAATGAAATGCATTAAATAGCTTGCATGAGTAACACACAAGTAAAAAGATTACATACGATGTTTTAATCGGTTATGATATACATGGAAGCAGATGAATTAAGTTATTAATTTGTACGTGAATGGTCATAAATTACGTTTGATCAAGCCCGAGGCTGTATCGACATCACTTTAATTAAATGAAAATTACAGTAACTACTGGGATATTATTCCTAAATTTAAACTAGAATATACTAGTTTCTAAATTTTTACCCCATATCACATGCCATCAAAACTATCAAAAATAAATCCTTAAAAATTATTTAAAAACCTAAATTCTAACTAAACTAATTATTTAGCAAATGGAAATGGAGGTAAAGAGTCAAGTTCGCCTACTTCAAACTGTTCTTTATCTGTAATTTTAATTTCATCGAGTTGTTGCCTCAAATCGCTGCAGGTATTTTCCAGTTCCTTTTTATCCTTGAGTAATAGTTTGTTAATTTCACTACTGCAAGTCATTTTCATTTGTAAGTGTTTTATCTGCGACTGTTGAACTTCAAACGCCTTTTGTAAGTCGTGAGTTATCTTTTTCAATTTTTCTATGTCGGTTTTACAGTTGTTATGCTCATCATTGGAGATGACAGCTTTAAGAGTGCTACGAAGAAGTTGATTTTCTTCTTTCAATTTTAAAACCTCTTCATCTTTATTCATCAGTTTTATAAGATTAGAAGAATCGAGAGATGAACAACTGGACACGGACTTGTAGTTTTCACTCAAAAACAAATTTGATTTGTTCGTAACACTACTTGTGAACAAAGAATCGGGGCATTCTGAAATGTTGGTAAACTTAAATGGTTGACTTGCACCATGAAGGTTGTTTTCGCCCGAAATAAAGCAAAACTGGTAAACTTCGTCGACATTTTTTGGTAAACAATGTTCTAAAATGAATAATTAAGATTTACAATCTGTAAATAAGATGTGGTTTACTTACTGTTAAATGTGACACAATTGGTTTTGTTATCTTTCGGGACCCACTCGAATAATTCATAATCCTTAACAAATTGCCAACCGATTCTAAAAATTGCAACTCTATCGCCTTCTTTTACTTGATAATCGTTTAATTCATATTTACAGACCAAATTTTCGTTATAATAATGCTCACTTGGAACATCAACGAAGTCGATCTAAAAATTAACAACAATAATAATAATATAACATTATTATAGTAAAATTTACCCAAAGTGCGTTAAACCCCATACTCAAACACTTCGAAGTCATTCTAATATCACAATAATTAAATGTTTACGTAAACAATGATGTTGATTTATTGCTAAATAAAAAAGCACCTAATGATCAGTTTGTTTTATAAAGCGGCCATACGCTTTTGATAAAACTCAACAATGGCGGCGATAAAGTTCCACGGTGCGGGGCACCGAGGTAAGGAGGCCCATGGTAGGAGAGCTGCATGAAAACTATAAAATTTGTTTTGAAAAAAAGTTTGTCGAATGTTCATGCTTGAAACCTCAGGCTATTTGTCTGTCACTCATAAAACAAAATTATTAAAAATCAGGCTCCCACTGGCGGCTTTCTATTAGTGGTAGATGTGACAATTGCTACCTGTTAACATGTAAAGCTGAAAAAATTCTCAATAGTACTTTAATCCGTATTAAAATCAAGTATTATAATGTATAATTTAACCTCCCCCCTCCTTCTAAAACGTACGGATCTGTGGGAGAGGGTTTGTCTTGGCTTGATAGGAGAATTTATGAGACCCATAGAAAAGATAAACAACACTAAAAAAGAAATTCAATTCAATTCAGAATTTTTTATTAAAAAACAAATTTAACAGATACTAGAATTGATTTTACAAGTCCGCGCGTATTATTTCCAAAACAATTTATTGGATTGTAATGAACTACAAGTTATGGTTTCAGTAATAATTGAAAATAAACTAGTTTAAGAGAAAAGATGAGTTCATAAAAAGGGAAGCGGAATGAAATATTATTTTTATTTTGCTCCCCCCCCCCCCCCCACCCAAGTTAATTGAAAAGAAATGGAAACAAAATATTTTTTCACGGAGTACTAAAAAAAAGATTAGAAGTTGTTTTTTTGTTGAGAAAAAAAAAGTAAAAATTATTATTTACTTTCCCATAAATTTACGCTTAGTCACCTCAGAATTAACATTCCAGATATAGAATGAATATTAAGGATATTTGATAAGCATGACTACAGGCACGGATACAAGGGAGAAGTGCACCCCACTTCTCGACACACTTTATTTTGACTAATTTCATGGTTAACAAACTAAAATTTTATCAAACTTTTTGTTTACAACAAATTTTCTGAAAGATAAAATCACACAAAAATTGCCCCCCCCCTTCAAAACGAAATTCTGTATCCAGATCTGCATGACTGCGAATGAAAAGTGTCTAATCTGTCAGTTAATTTACCTGTGATTGGTGGAAAATTTTTGATTAAAACAAAATCCAATAACTTCATAACAGAAGGATTTTTAGATTTTATACAGAGTGTCTCAGTGTCCGTGAAGAACCTTTGAGGTGGTGATAAAGGACGCTTTTTTAAGACAAATTTTCAAATAAAATTTTTGTCCCAAGTTCAAACCCTTGGGGGGTACCTCCCTTTAAAGCAATTTTTTGAATTTCTGATTTCAAACGGCCATAGCTCCGCTTCATTACTTTCAATTTGAAAATGATTCTTGATCTCATCAAAAAATCGTTTTAGTCTTCCCATTCTTCTTTCCGAAAAATCTGCTTTTATTTGCCACCGGTTTGCCAAATGAATAGCTATTGCTTTAGTTGAAAAGAATTTTTGATTCCAGCACAATTAAAAATATGGTTACAAAAGTTTCTCAATAATTTTTTTATGATTTTGCTTTACTGATTTCATTTCTATCCAACGATATTAATAATAAATTAGTTAACATTTTTATTACATTTAAGTAAACTATGGAAAAATCCTAAAATATAATAAATTTATGCACAAAGGAATTTTAAAATTTGGAAAATTGCAGGCAACTAATTTCAAAAGGATAAGCGATGCTTAAATTAGGTAATTATACCGGATACAGGGTACTTACCAGTACTTACATTGTTGCAGTCTATTGACAAATTTGATAATCTATTTAACAATTCTGTTATATTGTATTCTTTTATTGAAAATCTACTGCTATAATCTTTTACTTTGCTACGAAAAATATTATATCCACAAAATGTGTTTTATTTAATATTTTACCAAATTTATGCTTTATGACGTGGGTCCTTCGGGCCCTCTTATGCCGGAAGCCTGTGTTCCACCGAACACATAGAACACTGCTAGTTACGGCACTGCTCCATGTCATTCAAACACTAGAAGCCCCCCACCCCCTTCTCATTGTTAAAATTTGGCAATTTCAAGATTAGTCTTAAAAAAATAGCAAGGTCATTTTCAAATAACTTAAAAAAACAGGTATATTATATTCTTTTAAATTGGTGTAACATTAATTTTTAAAATATAGGGGATGTCCTTTATGAAAAACTTAGAGAACCACTGTTATAGTTTCAAACAAACCTATCCAAATTACTTGCCGATTGTAAATTTCAATCTAAAAGTTTGTGTTGTAACTTAGCCCTATATCAACGACGAATAAATATAAATTTTCGAGCCAAATGCGTAACGAAAGTTGACAAATCAAATTTTAAGAAGGAAAAATGTTCAAGTCGGGTTCCCGATAAATGAATCATCATACCAACAAATTACAACTAACATCCCCGCCCCTCGTGTTATTTTCGTAATCAATTGGTGTGGTTTCGTGATTTCGTTCGTAGGTACTGTCACAAAACACCAATATTTAGTAATTATTAATTATAAATAAATTATAAAAAAATCGAAATTTATATCGAATCGAATTTTTCGTCATCACTTTATACTCACCTCAAGTTGGTATTTACTCGGAAGTAAATTATTAGTTTTGCGAATAACAGTTGTCAAGTTGTGTTCCGAATTTACATAACGTTTATTTTTGGATCTTTGTAAAATGAGGTACGTAAACAAATTATAAAAATACTCACTGTTCACGTCGTTATCGAATGACAACAAGTAAATACATCAGAAATTATAAAATTCTCCAAGTGTGGGAAGTCAGCCCCCCAAGAGCCGCCTAAATATTTTAGTATCTTACAACCTCGACATGAACAATTATCTTATTAACCACTTCTTTAATTTTTAACTACAGGTCCGAACGCCTTTTTGACTTGTGCACTTAAAAGGTCGCATCACTCCATATGAATCATCAATTAATTGATTCCATTTCCTTTATCAATCGATTGATTCATCCGAAACAAATGGAATAGTTTTTGTGGTTGCCATAATTTTACATAATTATTATACAATAAGGAACTCAATAAAAAAAGGCCTGCTCTGAATTTTAGACATCTGTCGGGTGTCACTTTTATTTAAAATGTCCCACAATGTCTTTGGTAATACTTTGGAAGAACCTAACTTGGAATTGTTTATCGAAACTCTTACTGGAACAACTTTCGAATTGAAAGTTTATCCTCACGACACGATACTTGATATTAAAAAGAAAATTCAAAGAGTGGAAGGTAACTATTGTCATAATTTGGTTTTTATATTGGCTAAATTTGTGTTCGTTACAGGTATACCTGTACATCATCAGAATCTTCTCTTTAGATTAGAAGAAATTGAAGATTACAGGAGATTGTGTGATATTGGTGTAGTTAGTGGTTCTAAATTAAAACTTGTGCTTTCAATGCGTGGAGGGCCAATATCCACTAGAAGATTATCGGCATGTGATCACCATTTACTATGGAAGGATTTAAAAGATCTCATCGATAACACAAGGTCAGTGCATGGGAACATTTTAGTACTTAATACCAGTATAATCAATGAATTGCTAAACAACAACTAAAAATAATTAGTAATAAACAATATTGGGAAATTGTTGATAACATTCTTTTGTGATAATTTTCACAGTTTGTTTTTTAATTCCTTTAAATAAAGTACTTATTAGATTTATTAATTTAGAAGCAGTTTTATTTTTTTGTCGAGTAGTAATTTCTGGAAGTGCAGATCTTACTAATTCTCCACGCCACTTTCTTTTAAGAGAATATGCACTTATTTATGTCAGTTTGCTTATTGATTTATCTTCTGTCAATAGCGAGGTCCTTTTTATTTTGATTTCTTAGTATGCTCTTCCCTAAACCTAATGTTTTATTAATTTGAAATTCAAAAACATAATTCTAATTGACGACATTTAAAAAATTAAGTTTTTTGATTATAATATGGAAAGGCCTTAAATAGTAAACATTTAAAATATTTAGGTCACAGCTCACAGGAAGTTGTTATATTTGTTACAAAATTAGTTTTACCTTTGATTATATAATTATAATTGAGGAATAGGTCATCGAAACCAACAAAGTGAATAATATTCCTACACAGCATGCATCCCTGAAAGCATCTACAGTCATCAATAAAATTAGCGTAAAATGAAAAGCTAGTAATAATAAATCATAAAACTCCAAAAGTCATGAATATATCACATGTTATTTATGATTTTAGCTGTGAAATACATTTAATCAAACTCTCATTTGCAACATGGAAATACAACTTAAAATTATCATTTTTTAAAAATCATATTGAAACCTCACACGTATCTCTAACCGCCCAATGCATTTATAGAATTAGATCAAATAAAATTTATTAATTTCGTAGTTGAAAGATAACTCAAAAAAGTACGTGTTACATAGGTTATACATTTTAGGAGCATGCAGCTGCTCTTTGTATTTAATTAAATAAAAATCGAGGGATAAACTGCAGACCAAGATCTTGTACATCAATTTCTCTTTTTGTTTCCAATTTCTGCAATTCTTGAAAATTCTCTTGCAATTCCGAGATCTTTTACATCAAAATTTCTCTGCGATTTACCCCTCGATAGAAGTTAATTGGCAGGCTCAGGTTTTTTTGTCATTATGCTAAAGATCATCAATAAATTACGTCTTGCACGCAGGGGACGGGAATTCAGCACAGAGTGGTGATTAAAATTATAGGGAGGGGTTTCCAACATTGGATCGCACTAGATCTAAATTTGTATAGCAATGGGGGGGGGGGAGGCAAAACTGTTTGACTTACGATAATTTATGGATGACTCCTTAGTTTAAACTCCTAATGTTGGGAGAAGAATAGTGTAAAGCCTACATTGATCAACTACGAAGCTAGTAATTGCGGTTCAAATCTTAGTCACAAGGATACATTGCTTGGATCTGAAGTCCAAGACATCTGTGGGATATGGTAAGGCAACGGGACAACACCCCCATTAATTCTAAAGGAGAAGTTAAATTAATATAGGGGAAAGGGGGGTTAGTTCGAACACTTTTTTACAAAATATAACTTCAATGTATATTACAAAACTGAAGCTTAAATATTTTCCCAGTATATTTTACTATGTATTGCAGCTTTTTTTGAGAATTTGAAATACTTTTGATAAGTATTGCTATTACTTATTTAATAAAATAAAAAGTATTGCATTTGTCCGAAACATGAAAACTGTTATAAACAATACACAATTGATATTATTTGACAGAATACCCATCAAAATTTATATACGGAATTATTTACTGTTACTGTCCGAATCTGCCCCAGCACAAGAAAATTTGCAGGAATGCTGATAACGTGATAACTTTTTTCTAAGGTTATATTTCCTAACAAAATTTTCATGCAAGTGTAGTCACAATAAATACGTATCAGTAAAAAATTAGATGCTTACCCAGTGTTATCAGGCAAATATCGATTTGCTTATGAATAACTGTCTGTAAACTATAACAAAACACTCAAAAACAGTAAATCGAAAAAAATAATTTGATAAGTCCGAATGTGCCCCTTGTCCGAACTAACCCCCCTCTCCCCTACTTATCCAAAGAGGTTTTATAATAAAATTATTTTTAATTAATAATTTATTTTTTATAGTGGCTGAATCTGTAACTAAAATATTTCTTAAATGTAAAAAATAAATAAAATAAAATTATCGAAATTATAAATAATTACAATGACGAATTCTTCAAGTGTAATTCTATAATAATGATCAGTTTTTGTTCAACTATTTGTTTACAATTTTCAATTTTCTAGGAATTTGATTATATAGTTAGTCAATAATAATACTATACAATCAAAAGTTTTTCTGAACTTGTATTGGATTACAAACAAACTTGATTTTTCTCAAGTTTTATTCTTTTCTAACAGCATAATTCTTACTAGATGAGAGAGTTGTCTGTCTACAACTGAGAAATTATCAAAGTAGTTAGTCTTTTATTAGGACAAAAAGATACTTTCCCAAATAAAACATACTATTTTTTTTAATATTGAAAAATAATTCAAACCATAGATCTTATTGGATTAGGTCAACTGAAAAAAATAATTAGTATTTTTTATTTTCTCAATTATTAAAAGTGTAATGTCATAGCCTGCAATAACATTAGTACATTACATGTTTAAATGGTGATTAGTATTTTTACTGTTTTATTATAAGTATTAATTATTTTTTATTTAATTTTTTGTGATTGTTATTGTTCTAATCACAATTAAAAAATACTAAAAATTTTTCTTCCGATTTAGTAAGTTGATTATTATATAAAACTTTTATTAGCCTTGTAAAGTAGCTAAACAATGTTTGTTCAAGTTGATAATTTGCTTTTATCAACAATGAAAAACCAGAGTTACAGGTATATCTGAAGTAAGCCTAAGAAGCTATATCAGATGTAAAATAATTAATACGCTTAAAGTACTGACAGTGGCTTCGGATCTTCGAGGTTACTGATATTATATATTTGTACTTGTATTCTACAAATATAAGTAGAAGTATGTATTTATATTTTTAGGTAAACTTCCTTCTCTTGCGAAGATAAATCAAATCACGAGGCAAAAATGTGTATATCACATCTCATTTTTCTAATAAACGTCTCAGAAGTCAGGGGATTTTTCCTTGAATCACTACATCTTCACATACTCTTATCTCATTCGGAATTCTCAAACATTTTTTTACATCTCCTACCACGTATATACCACATCTCTCTCGTGACGTATGTCTCGGAAAGTTGTTTTATAACGATAAAAATTTGAATGTTGGAGTCTATTTGTGGCGAGTTTGTAGGATTAATGGACCACGATTACAGATGAACCACAAAAAGTACATTAACTTGGAATAAAACAAAATATTATATTAAGCACTTAATTTTTTACGTTTTTCCGCTATTAGACATAAAGTTAAAAAAATACTTACGAGTTTTAATAATTAAAATCTGACGCTTATGTACAAGTAGTTGAATGTAATGCATATAGAATTATTCATATAGAATGTAAAAAAATTCCGACCACTTCCAAATTATTTGTATAATTATTTTCAGAAATGTATAAAGGGCTTATATAAAAAATATAAAGAGAAGTTTATCACACTAGTGATGGACGATAAGGAAACCATAAATAATTTCCTCTCTTGATTCATCATGCATCATAGAAAAGATTAATTTATTAATTTACGGCTTTCATGTTCACAATAACTTTTTTTAAATGGTAATTTGTAATTTCATTTGTTATTCAATTTAAAAATATATCAATAATAATATAAAAGGGGGTCTGCATGGGAATCACTCGGAATGCAATTTGTTTGCTTAAACTGTTTAGTTTAGCATCGAAAAAAATACTAAGCTTCAGATATGATATGACTTCATAATAATATTGTAGATTTAAGATAAATAATGTCAAAACTTATTTACATCAGCATTGCATTAAGCTGTTTGTTACTAAGCCAGCCTTCGCAAAGTATAAATCATCAACTGTGTGTGGGTTAAGATGCGGAAGTTTTAGGATACATAATTTTTTAAGATCAACTATGCTGGTGCTCAATAGTCCTATTAGAATATTGTGTAGGTCATAATTAATACTCTTTTTATTTTTAGGGAAGAATTTGGTGATAAACTCAATGCAGGATTAAAAGTTTCTGTACTGATATTTCGTGATGGTGATATTATAAATTTAATACGAGTTATAGAAAACGAGGATGGTAGTTTTAATACGTTTAACGATAAACCTCTATCGTCGCCTTCTAAACTGTTGGCTAAAGAAAATGGTCAGACTTATTATAATAAAATCGAAGAAAACAATGCCATGTCGTTGAAATTGATAGAGTTAAGGAAGAAAATGGCAGAAGTATGCTTGAGAAGGCATTTCAAGAATAGTAAACCTATGGATCTCGAAGAGATTATATCGATAGGTTGTATAGGGGAGAAACCAAGCAAATCAACCAATGATCACCCCGAAGAAGCAAAAAATGACGACACCTTTAATTCATCAATTAGGTAAAGGAATATTAAATTAGCTAATCTTACTTATTTAATTTTATTTATTTTTTAGATATCACTTATTACAAAAATTTAAGAAAGATGCTGAAAGTCTTTTAAAATTACACGAGAGCCAATTTGACGACGAGGATGACGACGACGAAGATTTAGAATTGTATGACAGTGATAGTGAAGACAGTGAAACATTACAAATGTGCGAAGATTCCATTGCTCTGAAAGAAAAGCATCGAGGAAAAAATAGTTTTTGTAATATATTATTTCAAAATCCTCGTTTTAGTAACGAAAAGCAACAGTGGAAACCGCAAAAGCTGCCCTCAAAAGAATCTCGTGAAAGAACCAGTTTTTATTTGAAACACAACGAGTCCACATTGAAGAATCTAAAACTTAAACCTAAAACCTCCGAAATAGGAACCAATATTATGAAAATGTCTGAAGGAAAGTTTCCCGAAGTGCGCAAAACCGAAGATCGACAAAACAATTTCATCAATTCTCCATTGTATAGTCGTTTCAACAATAGCAGTTACTGTAGGAATCGTAAGCAAGATGGTAAATTAAATTTACCTAAAGTTATGTCGCCTACAACAATCGTAGATGACAATCATAAAACAAAAGAAAGCACTCTGGTGTCTCCGATTGGTGTTTTGCCATTTGCAGGAGCTGTTTCAATGTCAAAGGTAACTTATTTTAATCTTTCCGATTTTTTATATTCACAATATTATTTTACAGGTACCTGCACATAAAGGTGTCCGTTTAACGCCACTTTTGGTTCAAGACAGAACCGACAGACCAAAAAGCAATCCGGAAGCGGTAAATTTAGAAGATAGTGCACAAGAATTCTGTGATATTTGTAGTGGGGAATCATCAGAAAGTTTCCATGGTAACGAATTAGGACTTTTGAAGCGTTGGCAGAGTGTCGATTGTTCGGCAGAAGAAGTTTGCAATTCTGGCAGTACGAGGAGTCCTATAAATTTTAAAGAAAGTTGTGATAGTAGTTCAGATTTAGAAGTAGTGGATCGTGATTATTTTCTGCCATCTCTGTTTCCTACTAGTCCCGGTACAATTCCAAGTCAGTATGGGCCAAATAAAGACTGTGTGGGCGACTTATTTTTTGGAAATCGTATTAATGAAGAACGAATATCGCGGTGTCCGCTGTATCGACGGTACTCGCAAAGTGGAAACTTCTCGGTGGAGTCTGATAATTTTGCAAAAAATAGTGATAATCATAGAAAACACATAAACGAATGTTCGTCTATTTGGGAAACAGGTACTTTAAATGAATCAGAAAGTCGACCTAACGAAAGAAACTCAAATTGTGATAATTTAAATGGAACTTTGTATAACTTAATTAATAGCGGTAGAAGTTCTGCTCCTGAAAGTGACTGTATAAGTGGTAAAATAGAGTTGAATCCGGTACGTATACGAGGGGATAGTGAATCAAAAAAATTAGAAGAAGAAATTAAAAAGACTCTGTTTTCAATTAGGAACGATTGTCGTGATAAAAATATAAATAAAATTGAAGTGAATGCATCCAAGTTGGATAATCTCCCCGCTATAATTTCTAAAAAGCGAATGCGCTGTGGTGCGTGTAACAAGAAATTAAACATCACAAATATGTATGATTGTAGGTGCGGTAAAATTTTCTGTGGTCAACACCGTTATTCAGAAGTGCACGGTTGTAATTATGATTATAAAACTGAAGGACGTAAATTATTAGAACAACAAAATCCCCTAATTATTGCTGAAAAGCTTAATAAATTATAAATTTTTTGCTTTGTTGGTGCATAAAATTTCGAGTGCCTAATTAAGAATTTTTATTCGTCATTTATACCATTAATTGTTTTGTCCTTTATTTGGGAATGCTTATTTCTTGTATTTACAAAGTTTTTTTGTATATATTGAACCTAAATTTAATAAAGCTTAAACACGTTTTTATGATTCTATTATCAAAAATGTTTTTTTATGTGCTTTGATGAATAAAAGAGTTAATAAGGGATTAGTTTTTTCAGGGTGCTTCACCAAAAGTTTAACGATTTTAGAAAACACGTAAAACTTGACACAGCTCTTATTGGGGACTAGCTAAATTCACTATATATTTTTACAAAGTCTAAAAATCAATACTTACACAAGTTGAGTTTCTCTCAAAAATATTCATTTTATCCGGGGGGTATTGGGAGGTAAACACCTCCCATGGCTCTTTAAAAAAGGCTGGAAATCGTCTAACTCACTAAAAGTGTGGTCTGTAAATTTCTCAACGTCTTCAATTCTTAGTCTGTATCCCTAATTATTCTTTGCAAGTTTTCAAGTCCTTCTTTTGTAATTATTGTGCCAAACATGATGTTGAAACCGGGAGGCTGTGGTGTATGGAATACCCACCAACAATGAAAAACAAATGGTACAGTGGAAGATATTCAAGTGATTTTAGACATTGTGTCAATAAAGATCAATTTTATAATCAATGTTAAAACTTCTTAAAATCAGCCGAGTGCAGACTAATTTTTTTTGTGAAACCAGCTTACGAGATCTCACATTTTTTTAATTTCATCTAAAATTTTGAAAACAGATATCCTAATTTTTTTTCTACGTTCCCATTTCACCTGAATCAAATTCGTTTATTTTAAACTACTAATCTAATAAAATTGGGAGGCTACAGAAGAGTTGAAATCAGGTTTCACACTAATCGCCACAAGTAACAGCTAATGTAATTATATAAATGGCTTATTGAATGTCTGATAAATATTTTGCATAGATCGCAATTCACAATAGCATAACGTTCACTTAAAGATAAATATGTTTCCCCCTGCCTATATTGAGGTGTAAACACAAATTTTTTTCTAAAATTGTTTCACATTTGAGTCAAAATTTAAAATTAATTATTAAGTGAATGTGCTTTGGAAACAAAATATAATTAACCATAATAATTCACAGTATACGATATTATTTTAAAGTAATCTGACCCAAATCTTAAAAAATTGATCAAGGGCCTGCTGCGAATCAAAAAACACCGGCCCCTACAGGACATTTGCAGTGTCACCGGTCCAGCCAAGATGTGTACTCTAGATACTTATTGGTTTTGTGAGCACTAATAAATCAAACTTGCTAGGAAACTCAAAGATTGATATTTAGGACAAATTCTAGAGTGACTAGATCGACGCAAAGCTCAATATAGACGCTCTATGGGGGGGGGGGGGGGGGGGGGAGTCAATGAAGTGCCTAGTTTTTGTAATCGAGTTTGTTTAGCAACGTTCGAACTAGATTCTGCATTCTAAAAACACAATATCTATTCTATACTTACAGCAATATTTTTTATTACTAAAAACTTTATACGAAAATTAACATATCAATTCAGAGATCATCTCTTCTCCTTTTAAAGCTGCAACTATATTTTTTGCCGTTACAATTGCCATATTATTACGCGTTGTAACACAGGCACTGCCTATGTGGGGTAAAATAACACAGTTAGGTAATTTGAACAGTCTGCTATCAATCGGTAATGGTTCTGGTGTTGTAACATCCAAACCAGCACCTTCAATTGTTTTATCATTTAAAGCTTCAATGAGATCATCCTGATTAACAATTCCACCTCGACTTGTGTTTATAAGAAAAGCATGACGTTTCATTTTTTTAAAAGCACACTTGTCAAAAATTCCTTTCGTTTCGGGTGTTAACGAGCAAGTAACAACTACAAAATCGCTTTCATATAGCAGCGTATCAAAGTCAACAGAAGTTGCACAGAGTGCTTCAGCTGCTGCACGTTTGTCAGATTTGTTGGTATACAATAATTTTTTAATCTTAAAAGATTGCAAACGTTTGGCAACTTCTTGTCCAATTCTACCAAATCCAAAAATGCCAACTGTAGAATCAACAAGACTTCGACCGGTCATCCAATACGGAGACCAAGCCTTCCAACCGCCGCATTTAGCTTCCACACTTGCCTCAATTAAACGTCGACTTGTAGCTAACAACAGAGCCACCGTCAACTCGGCAGTTGCATCTGTTAAAACGTCCGGTGTATAACCCATTCTTATTTTCCTTTTTTTAATTTCGTCGACATTAAGATGATCATATCCAACAGACATTGTTCCGATAACCTTAAGAGTAGGCTCACCAGCATAAAGAACTTCCTCGTCGATCTTATCATTTAAACCACAAAATAGTCCATCCATTTCGTATACGTTGAGCAATAATTCTTTCCTAGGGACAGGACCTTCTCCTGCCCAAAAAGTAACTTCACAGCTGTCAAAACGAAGTTAGGTTAAAAAAATAACAAACTCTATTCAAAAACTTACTGATCCTTCAAAATTTTAATTGCTTCCGGCGTTGTGATATTTAGTGTCACGTAAACTCTTGGTTTAGCCATTTTTTTACCAGAAATATATCGATAAATGGAATGTGTATTTGTAGCGACGGGTACCAATTGGTTGTACAATTTTACGCAGTGATTAAATTTGTTGATATTTTTTAAGACGAACATAATTTATTGTAATTTAAATTATTTTCTAATTCAGACTTTGAAATTTATAGATCCTGATAGAAAATTATGTAACTCAGCGATAACATTTTTGTTTCCCAAATCAAGGTTTATTATTGTACATTAGCGTATATTCCAAACTAAAGTGGTCCATACCCAATCAGGCACATTGCGTGAATTAATTCGGAAATGCGTTTTTTTTGCTTAAAACTTTTTGTTATGGTCAGTATTTTTAGAAATTGTGATTGATCTAATTAAAATAAAAGGTTGTCGTCTAAAGTGATGGTGTGACATCGACTGCGATGTAACTTTGCGAACAATGGAAACGGTGTAGGTCAAACTTAAAATCAATCTTATTCACAAAAATTTATTTATAACCAATTAATTTATATTGTCTTAAATTTAACCATACCAGTATTTCAAAATAATCAAAACACTGCAAACATTTTAGAATTAAAATGTAGGTACCGGTTTTCAAATTTCCGAGTATGGGAGACTTACAGTTTAATATAAATTCTAAACGAGAATTTTAGATAAATAATCTTTAAACATGTAAACTCCGAGGCTGCCAATACCAACGTGGGGAATTACGTGAGGTTGTCTGGAGCTTTTTCAAACTTGCTACTGATATGGTTAATATCGAGATTCACAAATTTATTCTTCATCTTAAATTTAGTAAACAGCTATAAAATTTATAATAATAAATATCTCGATATAGTCAATACTTTTGTTTTTAATACTCGATAAGGGAAATTTAGTTACAAAATTTTTATTGGTTCTCGATTGAAAGCTGCTTTAAACGTATTTTTCATTAACATTGTTACTGTCATAGGACCAACGCCTCCTGGAACGGGCGTTATGTGACCAGCAACTTCACTAACACCTGAAAAGCATTAATTGTAACTACCAAAAGCTTAAATATTTTCCAATGCCTCTCACCTTTAAAATCAACATCACCAACCAATTTAACTTTTCCTTCTTCTGTTGTTATCCTATTTGTACCAACATCTATTACACAAGCCCCTTCTTTAATCATGTCTGCTGTGATAAGTCCAATAACACCTACAAATATTGAGTCTTTATACCGAAACTTACAAAAAAATTATCAAACCCACCTGTAGCACTTATAACAATATCGGCTGTTTTAGTAAAAGTTTTCAATTGTTGTGGTGGGGTATTTCTATGACATAGTGTAATAGTTGCCTCCAGCCCAGGTAATTCATATTTAGCGTCAGAATTTAAAATTATTGAAAGTGGTAATCCAATGTACTTAGATCTTCCACAAACAACCACATTTTTTCCGAACGTTGGTATCTCGTATTTTTTCAATAATTCGATAACCGCCAATACTGTGCAAGGAACAAAAGTGTCAATATTTAGACAGAGTCTTCCCATATTCATCATATGAAATCCATCGACATCTTTGCTTGGGACAACCGCTTGGCAAACATTAGTCTCTGAAATATGCTTAGGAACTGGTAATTGAACTAAAATACCATCAACAGATGGATTGCAGTTGAGTTCTTCAATTTTTTTGATTAAATTATCTTCTGTGATACTATTAGATAAAGTTTCTGTCCAGCTCTTAATTCCTGTAAATTGAAACAATTAATTACATATAAATCGGTTGATTTACATTTCTCTTGTTATCTCTAAACAAATTTAAAATAAACATTTGATTAGGGAAAACGGAATATTGAGAAACTTGTACTCAATCACTTACCGACAAATTTTGCTGCTTCCATTTTCTTTTCAATATATTTAAGACTAGCTGGATCTTCGCCGACCAGTATCGCTACTAAAGTGGGTTGACGGTTGTTTTTTGCGCTCCATTTCTTAATATCGTCACGCAGTTGAGATTGTATATCTTGGGCAATCTTTTTGCCATCGATAAGTTGAGATTTTAACCTAAATCAATAATTCAATTCAAAATAAGAATTAACGGTTGAGAATAGCGAGCATAACATAACGCGCAACATAGAACATGCAAAGCTAAATTTAATAATAACGAAATTTAAAAACTGTTGATGGTATAGAAATAGTAGCTAAAGATGGCTAAAGCAAAGTTTAAAATAAGTACAGTAAGACCCCGCTTAGCGCTGCTCCATTTAGCGCTGTTTTATTTGAATAGGGGATTCCCCGATATCCAAAGTGTAATGCGAAAGAGTAGTATGCCGATCGCCGCTGATAAGAGTATATCGTATATTTACATATAACCCATTAATTATTAATTATTTAACGATCTCTTTGATTTTTTCTATTTTTCGCATCGAGTGTTTGTTACTTGACGCACTTTTAAAGGTTGGTATAAAATAAATAATATTAGGTGTATGTTTATTTATGTTTCTATATTTGTAAGAAATAAATTTTTGTTGTATTGTTATATAAAAAAAAACATAATTATTTAATAAACTTTGACAAAATACATATTCATTAATAAAAATTTTACCCTAAACCCAATATTTACATGGTGACATAACCTCGTTTAACGCTGTTTCCTATAACGCTCTACTTTGCTGGAATGTATCCGCGTTAAACGGGGTATTACTGTAATAACAAAATAGGGATTAATAAATTTTATTTTAATGGTAAATTATTTCTAAGAACGAAGACGGCGCAATTAACCAACCCAATTTTCAAAATCGGAAGTTTTTGCTAATCCGACCCTGCCGAATTGCAATGATTATCAAATAAAATATGCAATATTTAAATAGATATTTGAATGCTATAATGTAAAATGAAACCAATCAAACGAATTTGATTATTTAAATAAACATTTTTTTGCTATATAAGTTAGTATATGATAAGAAAATAATTAAAATAATAATACTGCTATTCATTATGAAATCATGATTTCTTTTAAATAGTCAATATTTCAAAAAAAGAACAAATACGCATTTAAAATATTTCACCAAATAGGAAAGGAAAATTTTTTGATAATAACTACAATTTAATAATATCACATTTTTTAGAAAAACCAAAAAATGCACAAACACTTTTTAAAACTGAAATGTTTTAAGTTAACACAATATAAATACACCGTATGTATATTATCGCAAACGTTTTCACCATACTATGGCGTCATCAGGCGATGAACTAGAAAGAGAAACGAGAAATTCCGTATTTATCGTCCAAATTGCAAGAGAAAAGGAAGAGGGTAGGAGGGGGATATTTTTGAAAAAATTGTATATTTTAATTTTAGAGAATTCTGCTTAATTCTTTTTTAAAATTTACTTTACTTAGGGGAATTCTAATTAAGCGACTGAGCAAAGCGCGAAAAGAAGTAAAGAAAATAAAAGTAAAAGGATGCGCAGAATTATTATGAATTACTGATGGTGCTTCCGTAGGTTTATAAAAAATATCAAAAAGTGCTTATTACTGACTTTAATTATTGTGAGATTCAAGTAATTGATTCTATTGTTCACTTCTATTTCTTTAGTAAATTTAATATTATTGTGTTATTTGTTAATAAAGTTGATCTAATTGTCTGAGGAAACCATTGAAACAAATAATAACGTCATCAACGTATCTATACCAATAAATTATATGTTTTTTGCAATCTGAGCAAAGACTTTTTGTTTTGAGATGATCCATAAAAATATCTTGGTTTTTCTAAAAAATTTGATATGATTAATATCGAGTTACACTACCTAAACCACTTATCTATTGATTATAATTTAATAGTAAAATAAAATTTAAATTTTTTAAAATAACCTTGCATGTAGCGTAATATAATAATTCCGACATACAATAGAGTTGCAACTTCATATTTTGTTTTACTTTATATTGATTTTGTAAGTTTTGTCTTGTTTGAATAAAGCCCTTATCTTATCTTATTATAAACATGCTAAAAAAAATTTTTAGTATAAAAAAAATAAAATTTTAATTGCATATTACAATAATTATTATACAACAATTTTTTCTTAAATTACTATAATAAAATTTATTAATATAATAAATTTAAATATTATAATAAACCTTTTATATATATATATTATTCGAGCTATTAATTATATTTTAACATTGTTTTATATAGTAGAAGATAACAAAAATTTGAAAAAAAAATTCTAGGAAATATTTTAACGGCACGAGCAGTAGCGAATGATACAATTTATTCGAGTACATACTATAATTAGGAATTATTATTAATTCAATTATAGTCGTATAATTAGAACAAATAATAATAAATATTTATTAAATTGTAAATAATGAAATATTCAATTCCGCGATTAATGAGATCCGAATATAGGGAATGTAAATGATTTGAAAACTGCTTTCGATATGGGCTGAAGGGTATGCTTTGGATCTCTTTTTTTAAGTCAGTAAAAAAATTTATCAATTGGTAATGGGTTACAGAAATCAGAGAGCGAGTTTTGTGCCTATTATATTTATAATAACAAGATTCTCAATACATACCTTGATATGTGCATTTGAATTATTTAAATTGATTTTCAAATTATTTTCAGGAAGGTGGATTGAAGGCTCGACATAACGTCTGTACCGCCAAAAAATTCTTTAATCTAGAGCAAGTTTCATTTATTTTTATCATATCATTTCAAATGGTAGATTTGAATGAAATTTCTATGTACCGAAGTATAATATCAACTTACAGTTAAAATTTAAATATTCTAAGTACTATTTGGTTAGCTTTTGTTAAAATCTATAAATGTAAAAAAAAATGTTTGCCATAAAAAAAATAATCAAAATAGCATACCTCTGTGTAACTGTTACATTTTGGAAACGTGACTTGTTGAAAAACCAAACCGTTTTATACAAATAATTAAATTTAAAGTTATTTTTAAAAACGTTCATGTTTAATGTAAAATCACAGTGGTCGGAATATGTAAATTATTCGACTTTATATATTTTTTTCAACTTTAAAATTGATAGGTAAGAAAATATTTTCTCCAATCAGAACAAACTTTGATTTGATTATGTTTTATTGTAGACAGGTCTATTAATTTGTAATCGTTTTGTAATATCCACTATTGCCGTTCCCAGACGATGTAGTTATTAAGCGAATGTTCGTGTGCGTTTCACTTGCCATATTACGTTCGGCGATGTTATCTCTACGAATCATGCATTTCCAGACGGATTAAATAACCATACAGGATTTATTTGTAAACAACAATTATTTTAGCAATTGAGCTTAGGTGACCAATAAGAAAAATCTTTACATAATATATAATATTTCGTGTGTATATTTCGTGTTTTTGTGTTACTGTTGAAGGCTGGACCGATTTGCATAATTTTTTTTTAAATGTTTGTAATAGTCCGAGTAAGGTTTGTAGATAAAGAAAACTTGGAAAACTTGAAGAAGTTGCCCGGAAAATTCATATGCAGACGATTTCGGTGGCCAACAGATGACATATTATAAAGCAGGGCAGGACAACGTCTGCCGGGTCAGCTAGTAAAACTATAAAATATGAATAAAAACAAACATTATTTCACTGCAGTGATACCGTATAGTTTTTTCTGCTCCAGAATTCAACCATTAATTCAAGGTATTATATCAAAATATCTAGAAATAAAAAAGTACTTTCTAAGATATTTCGTTCCCGAATATTTAGACATATTAGTAGCTATCAATTTCACTCAGCAAAATAAGATTAAATTTTTTGAATGTAGTCAATATTTCGATAAATCAGTAGATCTCAGTTATGAGATCGCAGGTCGAGCTAAAAGTTGAAGTTAGCTGAAGCTAACTATTTAGAAATATAATATGCAATTTCTTTAATTATTATACCATGAGTATGTCAAGTTTGGAACAAATTCGACACAAATCACAAAATCCTCGCACATGTCAATCTTAGCTTTTTAAATGTCGCTTTTTTCTGCCATTCACATTTTTATAGTGTTTGGTTTTTGAGCTGTGACGTCATCGTAATTTTTTTAAATAGCAAACTTTATGTTTCTTTGTGAATTTTGTCGGAACACAGTTTTCTGAGTATAAAATGTAAAAACACTATAACTTTAAAGTGTAAAGTTTTAGAGATAATCAATCCCAAAGTTTCAAAAATGTACGATCAAATTATTGGAGTAGAGTAGACCAATTTCTTAACATTACATTTCCATTCTTAAATTTAATGTAACTATCCAAATCCGCCAAAAAAAATAAGGGTAGCCATTTAAAATTTTTACAACGACGTCACAGTTCAAAAACAAAAGAGGTGACACGTGAACAAAGTTGGCGTATATAAAATACTATAGTCTGTTTTTTTTTTTTAAACATATTGGAATTTGTACTAAAGAGACAACCTTGAAATGTAAACCAATGAAATTGCTTTGAAGTTAGACGCTATTACAATAACGAAATTTTTGCGATTGAAGTGCTATGCGTGTTGCCTAAACTAAACCGGGTAAAGTCATAATTAAGATAGATTTGAACAGAGTTAAATGTAATATCGAATAGACGTAGTTATTTGGTTATAACATAACATTTCGCTTTTTTGTGGTGAATGTTTAATATTATTACAAGATCAAGTACTATTTAAATTATCTGAAGTTTCCCGATGTAAATTAGACTTTGCAAACGACGCGCCACCAATATTATTCATATCTTAGATCGACTATATATATATTTTTTTTGTTAATAATTTTCGATACAAAATTGAGCTGATTATCAAAAAATTATATTTATTATATGATGACGTAATAGCAAGTTGGAAAACTAACGCTGTATCTACAATAAAATTATTATAATGCAAGCAAAAAAATATCCGAATTACCAACATTAGAAATAAAAAAAGCTGCACATTATGAAACCAAAAAATAGTGATTTAAAGAAAAATAGATTAATTTTCCTACCTTTTCATACTGTTTGTATTTAAATTTGATGGTTTTAAAAATAACTGCTTCCCACATATTATGTTATTAAAATAATTAATGTTCTTTAAAAGCTTCATCGAGTATATTATGATTATTATTAAACATTTTTGGTTTATTATTTTCTAACCCCGATTCACCCTTGCACATGCGAATTACTGCGAATAATGGGTTGCATACACTGCAGAAGAAAATAAGCCGGGAAAAGAAAAAAATATAATAATTATAAGATTAAAAAATATAAAAGCGATTCATTCACCTTTCATTTGACATCTCACTGGTAAATAATGTAATTTTTATGTACCCACTTCTAAATTTAACTGTGTTAACAAACACGTGTTAATTGTCAAAATTATCCACGTTACTAGGTAAACGTGAGAAATTTCTATTAACCTGACTGATTGATTCGTCGCTACAGTTACGCGCACACTCAGTTTTAGTTATACCATAGTTAGTAAGCAGTGGCGTAAGACACGAAAGATTTGATAGAGGATAAAATATTATCGGATGTGTGCTGATAATCACCAATTTATTAAGATGGAAGTGAAACGGAGAGCTCGTAAAAATCAATGTAGCGGCTAAACCAATGCCAAAAAAATTGAAAATGAAATTTGAAATTGAATTAATTTTCTGCACGGGTAATCTATTGTAAAAATCACCATACCAAAATACAGATGGGAGTGGAACTTCGTAATAAAAACAAGCGCGAATTCAGATCTGGGTTTTGAGGGTAACTAAATAAAAGTGATAATCACTTGGTTTTTTGTAGATTGTCTTTATCGTTCAAGATCCACCCTTCTCTTTCTAACAAAGCGATTCAATAAAGATTCGAAATTGGGGAGTGCGGATTAATTACTTCCAAAAATTCAAGTGAATTTGCGCTTGGTTAAAAAAGTCAATCAACCATAAGATTATATTATTATTATTATATTATAATATATTGTAATGTTAAGCCATATATGGCAAGATTGACATAAGATTTTAGTTTATATATTAATTAATACTTTCGTTTATTTAGGAATCAAAAAGTAGGTTCCTAGCGCCGCGCAATAGGAATAACTATTGAAGAAAGTAATTTTCTCTAATAAAAGCAGATAACATAATTATTAATTTATAGTTTTGTTAATTATTATATTAGAAAATTTATTATAAATTTAAGTTTTTATTTATATTTGAAAAATATGAGGAATCAATTTTTTTATTAAAGAAAAAAATGATAATGTTGCAGCAATTTTTTTTGCAATTGCATTGTGGTTATTTTTTTATTTTTTTAAAACGTCGCTGAAAAGCGTTTCGTAAAATTAACAACAATAAACGCACATTCTCATAATTATTAACATCTTAATTTTAAAACTGCACTTAATATAATTCTTAAAAGAAAGTTGCCGCTTTACACGATTGCTCTTTAGTTATACATTGAATAATTCGATTCACTTCCCACTTATTGTAAATTAATTAATTTATATTTTTCTACATTTATGCATTTTTAATAATAAAAATGTTATTTATTGATTATTTAATTAAAAATAGAAACTTGAACTTAAAGAATTTCTTACATAAATTTTGTCTCGAGGACCTCGTATATTTTAAAAATCTTGTCTACTTTGTTGTAGGTATCCCACACGAATTTAACCAAGTCATTGACCAAGCAAACACTTGCAATTTCCGTTGCATAATCAATTTAGTTTTTCTAAATTTTATAATTAACATTATTTTTACATTTTTACTATCTTGTACATAATATTATCTATTTACACTTACCTACCTATTATTATATTTTTATTATTAGATACATAAAACAGGGTTAATTCTTAATTTACTGGGTAGGGTAATTTTTGACCCCAAGTCAAAAACTGTTAATATTCATAGAATAGCTTGCTTTTCACATAAATATTTTTAACTCCTTTTAATATTGTCGATATGTCACTTTTCAATATAATATATTATGATTTGATTGGTCATTTAAAAACTTTATGCTAGAATAGTAAGGACTAAAGTAAAATGTAAATTTTTACTCGGATTGTTAAGGCTATAAGTAGCAAGTAGATATATAAAATAAAAAATTTAAATAATGAAGATTTGAATTTTAAGAAGGACCAAAGCAATATTTAATTATTAGTGTAATATTTTATATTTAAAAATATTGTTGCTGTCCCCTACAAGCAAATTCAGCAATTATAGCGGCCCACTGAAAAAGTCTTGATTTTCTTATGGGTTTATTCGTTCTTAATTCGGACATACGTATAACATTTATTTTTTATTTTTTTTTGTATTATTTCTCCATTTTGTTTAAATACAGGAATAAAACTGGAAATCTTAGTTTTATTTGTATATATTTTTTTGGGTACATTAAATAGATGAAACAAATAATAATATTTTGTTTTCAGTTTAGCGAAGTAGCACTGATGTATTAAGTTTTTAATTTGAAAGCAGTGGCGGTCCGTGAGTAAGTAATTTGGGGAGACTGGAAATCTAAAGTATTAAAAAATAATAATAACAGTATTTACTTATTAACTATGTAGATACATAATGTATGTAAATAATGTACATAATAATTCTTGAGTTTAAAACTGAAGTTACACACTCCATTAAATCATTTTGTATCGTCTTAGATATTCCTTTAGAAAAAAACTATTGTAGTTTTTAATTACTACTAACGTTTCAATATAGGTTTTTTAGTTGGGTTTGTTTAGTTTTCCGGTTTAGAATTTTTTAAAACAAATTTATTTATTCATTTTGGCTTCAAGTAGGTATAATTTTTGTTTTTACAAAAGTCAAATAAATAGCATAAATTCTCAATCATTTTAATAATTTTTCCAGGTTTGCCTGACGAGATTCCAAAAATCGAAACATAATATTTAAAAACGCTAAAATCACAATTTACATCACAATTTACATTTAACAGGATTAAACTTAGAATAAAACGAATAAAACCCAAGCGTTTTTTAAATATTATGTTTTCTTTGTAGTATGTATTCTGTACTTTAAGCAACTGCTCTTCTTGTGCAAGTAGTTCTAGTAATTTAAGATAGGCAATTCCCTTTATTTAAAAATTAGTTATTTTTTCAATGTCCACGAAAATCAATTTTTTGCTTACTCAAAAAACAAACAACATGTATTAAACGTGCTAGTAAACGTCTATTTATACTGACTTGTTCAATATATTTTAGGGCAGCAAGTCGTCGACTTTCTGATATCACATATTCAAATCGAATTTACCCAAAACATAAAACTTTTTTTGATTCCTCAAAGAAAATATTATTGTTGAATGTTTTTATATAGAATGTTTTTCTGCTTTTCTTATAAAATTTTTTATTGTCGACAATTCATCAACATTCTTTTTCTTCGCCAAAAATTACGCAAGTAAAACAAAATTTTTTATTTTGCTTATCGCAACCAGTAAGCCACAAAAAATGTATCTTCTTTATATTCCAATGAAAGGCTGGAAAAAAGCTTGTTGGTCTATTAGTTAATTTTTAGTTAAAAAAATAATTTTAGTTAAATTTAAGCTCGCCTCACACGATGCTTGTTTCCCTGCATGTTTCCTTGCTTGGTGCCGTGATGGTTGCGCTGATGGGTGCGCAGTTGTCGTGCAGGTTTGGCTGCATGTTTTCGTGCACGATTTCTCTGATAGAACCGGTGCTATTTTCTGCGATGGTTTACGTGCTTCATGGTTTCAGCGCTAACCAATGATAAAGCCGCATCGTACGAGTACTACCGAGAAATGCCGAGTTTCAGTCAAGTTTGAATTGAAATGATGTAAACAAATAAGTTTATTAGGTTAAATAACCTAATTTATTTTAATATTAAAAATAATAAAATATTTTTATTATATTGGTTATTATTATTGATTCTTGTTGTTTTCTTTATTTTATAATTTTTTCGAAATTGTTGTTTTTTGGGTAACCATATTTGAAAGAGATTATCATTTTAAATTGGTAGTTCGATTTATGTATAATTGCAATTATATTGTTTTGTGTATTTTGCACAAAAATATGCTAACTTGAGACTGTCACTGCTGCTGCGTGCGCATTGAAGCTTGGAACCATGCTTGCAAACCATCATGCACAAAACCCGTGTGAAGCCAACCATGCACAGGAGCCATCATGCTAGGTACCATGCACAGAAACAAGCAAGGAAATCATCAGCAAAACAAGCATCGTGTGAGGCGAGCTTTAGTTAATTTATCATTTATTTTCATTGATGCAAAAATTTAAAAAGTATAATACTGCAATAAATGCACAAAAACGTAGAATTTGTAATAGCAAATACTTAAATTACATTTCATGAACTTTGAATAGACTAGGCTCAACGGTTGAAATATTTGCTGTATGCAATTTTCCCACTCCTTTACGTTCGTATACGTTATGTATTGATAGCATTTAGCATAGGTGCATTTTAGGTATGAGTCTTTCGTAAGACGTCTCTTGCTACTGGCAGCCGTCGTTATCTTATCGTATAGCAATTCAGCATCACTATTAAATTTTAACTGCAGGTGTTGATTTTAAAAGCTTTTCTTTAGATAATAATTATGTAAAAATATAATTAAGAAATTAAAACACCACATCATTTTTTCAATAGAAATAGTGTCTGTGTAAATTTTATTAAAAATTATGATTTTTAATAAAACATTCTTTTCCTTTTGGTGGCTGACTTTTTCTGGGGAGACGCAGTCTCAAAGACTCTCCTGACGGGCCGCCACTGTTTGAAAGTTGTAAAATTTAAATAATTTTTACACAAATTTAAAAAAAATTTAACTTCCTTTAATCAATAAAGAGTATGATGACTTTTCTGCTAATTATTTTAAATGCCATACGAGTAGATATTGTTAGGTGCGTCCGTATAATAAATAATAATGTGATTGCGACATTCACGGTGCATAAAAGATGTGGAATAATTTGTTATTCATTATTTTTATTTAAATATTTTAAAAGATTGCTGATATTGTTTTAGACATCGCTTCGTCATTCGTCTACTTATATAACATTTGGTCATGTATGTACATAGGAATGAGAAGTATGTACATTTTTTAAATCTTTTACCATATAAGACAGAGAGCTTAAATCATATTATATTTTTAATTTTTTGGACCATTGGAACATATTTGGCTTTTGAAAATTAGTATGCGCTGCAGATACCCAATATTTCATAAGGAGTGTGTTAACTTAGCATACAGATATTATACCGTTTAGCTTTAGCAATGAGGCCAAATGCATTTTTAATGCATTGTTTAAAAATTCCATAACCTAATTTTCCATAAAATGACAAATAAACCGATTAGCCAAAGAACGACAAGGCTGTGAATTAAACCGTTTTTATTGTCGTCTATCTTTGTAATTTTAAAATTAACATTTTGATGATGATAGCTAAGAATACATAAAAATACGTTTTATTTACATTAAAATTGCATTAAAAAAACCACAAAATTCAGTTCACATCCAGTTAGGTCGGAAGCTGATATGTTCGAAGCAATCGTGGCTTCTTAAAATATGTTTTTGTGAGCACTGGTCAGAACAAATACAACTAAAAAGAAAGGGTAAGTTGTTATTGTTTCGAAAAAAATTTGTCCAATTTTTTTTTTCTTAATACTCGCGCTTTCCGAATTAGGCGGAACTTTTTTTGCATTGTTTATTCTGATGTTATTACAAAAACTTACAAAATGCCGATGGTCGATCGTTCAATTTGGCGTATTACACTCGAAAATGTAAGTCAGAAATTGTGTATGGAAGAAATTAGCTGTCTCCAATTGGATGTCCAAATCCACATTGGATGTCGCTTACTGCGAATCTTGTTGGGTTTTTGAAGATAAAAGTTGCGGACCATTAAATTGAACAAATGGCTTTAATGATTTGCATGATATTTCTCGGAATATCAGTTTACACGAATCATCAAATATTTACTTTTCTGCTTGCCAGATGTATAACAAATAAAAAAGCGATAAAACCTTGAACATGGAGTTAGAAGAAAAGATGAAATTTGAGATTAATTACTGCGTTAAAGTGCTGGAAAGAGCTATCTATCCTTTAGGGAAGATAATGAATCCCTATATTATGATGGTAATCATAATCGTGTAAATTTTTTAAATATCAAATTACTGTAAATTTATGATCCTGTTTTAAAAGATCAGTTATGAAAAGATAAGAAATCCGTAAAGTATTTATCGCCAACCATTCAGAATGAAATTATCGACCTCTTAGCCAGAGAGGTGAAGACTAAATTGATCAGTCAAATCAGTGATCATTTTTTAAATAATAATGAATAGATATCGGAAAATTGATCAAGTGAGTTTTGTAATGAAATAATCCAGCTAATCAAGAACACCGAAAATACAAGCATACGTGATCTTGTTATAAACAGAGGTGTGTCTTGGTTTTGAAAAATGTGTAGGGCAATCGGCTGAAAACATGGTGAAACAAATATTATTATTTTTTAAAAACCGTAGAAAAACTAAGTTTTTTTTGTAAAATGATGGAGGGGCCCGTATGGTCTGCTTGCACCAGCGCCCGGCTTTGACTTGCTACGTCCCTGAACTGTATGATGTGTACAGTGAAACTTATAGATTTAAAATAGAAATTGCATTAATGTCCATGTCCATAATGAAATAAACTATTTACAATTAAATAACAAAAAATATAACACAAAAATTCTAATAATGTGGAAATAAAAAAATACTTGTAATGCAACTTAAAGTAACTAAAAAATGGTACATTACCAACTAAAATTTTATTCGACATTTCACAAAAAAACATCCAAAATTTGCTTCTAAAAACTTAATCACAATACAAAAAAAAGAAAACAAATAAACACTAAGAAAAAACCAAAAATTGTGGAATAATTTAACGTTAACCGTTCTTAATGCATTCTTGTCTTGTTCTGGATGTATTTTATTCGCATTCAATTATCACGGGGAAGTACCTAGTGTCTTCTTTTGTTTTTTTCATTAGAACTGGCGCCTAAGTTATCGGTCGCGAACTAGTTATGCCTAGTTTACATTGGCATAATAAATGGGTTATTGCTTGTACCTGTAACTTGCAAGACAGCTACTAATGCAATGTAAACCGATAGGACAGGACAGGACCAGGAAAGTTGACTAGCTAGGCTAGTACTGGTATATGTAACGGGTACAAGTAACTTAACCAATGTAAACTAGCCATTACTCACAAAAGTACTCGGGCGTCGGGCACTTCTATGCCAAATCACTTTTACAAAAATACTTTTCAGACATTTTTTGTAGATAATTAATTTCATTTTTTTCATTTTTGTTTTCATACATTTTTTTATTCGTCGCCTCGTTTTCGACTGAGACTGACTTACAGCTAGGGTGACCATTCGTACTGGTTTTACTAGGACGGTACTGGTTTTGGAACTTTTGTCCTGGTTGGTCAAGACAGTGAACCAGGACACAAAAGATTTTTTTATAGCAATTATTTTTGGTGTTCCAGAAGACCTAAAAAAACTGTTGGAGGTGTATTTGTAAATACAGAAACAGAAAATCAAAATACAGAAAATCAGTAAAAATTTTACTTATGATATTAATATCCATGTACCGAAAGAGAGGTAAGGAACCTAATAAAAAAAAGGTTCTTCGTTTTTTTATGTCTTGGTTTTACATTTCTTGAAAATGATCACCCTACTTAAATCAGCGACGGTAAAAATCCCATGGGAATCCCCTGAGAAAATCATAAGAATTCCAATGTGCATTTTTAATTTTTTTAAAAAGTTTTACGAGTCAGCTTTAAGTTACTCTCGGTTGAAAACTATCAATAATGAAATTTGCGACAAAAGATGTCTAATAAGTATTGCTGTAAAAACGACTTTTATATGATAAAACCAGTGTTAAAAAGAAACAATTTACATTGCTAACATAAAAGCGCTCGAATATTTTTGTGAGTAACTGTACGAGGGACGTTTAAAAATGATGATATTTACATAATATTTTAAAATTTAAACGCGTAACAGCGTGTTTTACTAAATTATAATATATTGCGATGTCCCGTTGTATAATTTTTGTAAAAATTTTTAATTTTACAAATTATTCAATTTATAATTTTTATCGCGGGTTTGTGTGGAGGGCACGCAAATATTTGTGAGCATGAGATTCTTCTTATTAATTTTTAATATAAATTTTCGTATTGTTTATAAATTTTCAATTTTAATTTCAAATGTGCAATAAAATGATAATATTAAAATTTACCCCATGTGGTATTGCAATAATTGTCTTGCACGTGAACCCAACATTGTGTGCACAGCCGTCTGCTTTTTCAATTAACTTCGTTGTGACTTAATTCCACAAAGAACTCAAAATTTTCAAAAACTTAAAATTTCTAAATCTTGCAGCTCTTCAAATCAATAAAACAACTTTTTAATCAAATTAAAATCACTTTAATTTCAAAATATCAAAATAATTAAACTAATTTGGCGCTAACATAATTTTTGCAACTGGCTGCGTTGCCATATCGTCATGAAGCTCTTCTCTCCCTACAGCACGGGTACCAACATAATATTCAATACAACAGTTTTATGTACAGTATATTTACAAATTGGAAATTAAAATAAAATAAACTTCAAAATAATGATTAACATAAATAAAAACCATTTTAACGTTTCAAAACACGACAATATATTGCGATGCCCCCCTGTATAACTTTTGTATAAAATTTTTATTTACAAAATAATTTAATTTTAAATAATTTTTATCGTGAATTTAGAGGAGACATGCAATTAATTATCAGCAAGAAACTCTTTTTATTATTAATATTCGTTATTATTAAGTTTCGTTATAATTTATCGTATAATTATATTTTTAATGTTAATTTCCCTTATGCTCAACAAAATATGTTGTTACTATGCAAAAATTTTACCTCATCTGGTAGCAAATGCTCATGCGTATGAGACCTGAATTCGCCTTGTTAAACTTTGTCGTATAAATTTTCACACAACGATCAAAATATTCACAAAATCTTCAATTTTCAATTTTCAAACACTTCCTTTCAATTAAAAAAACCCTGATCTAATTAAAATCTATTTTTTAATATTAAAATTTATCAAAATTATATGAGACGAACAAATAATCACGTTCGTCCGCATTCAGCACAATGGCCTGAAGCGTCCTCTCTTATTTACAGCGTTACCAACATAATTATTTACAAATATACTTAAATAAATAAATTTGGTATGTACAGTGTTTACAAATTTACAAATTAAAACAAAACAAACTTTAAAATAATTTACAAAATAACTGCAATAAAGATTTTTCGGTTTCAAAACACGACAATATATGTATGTACATAATACTAAATCATATAATAATTATGTATAGTACCTACACAAATATTTTTAAACCTTAGATTTAATATTTATTGTACAGGTTAATAATTTATATAGTATCTATAGTGTATAATGTAATATATTACTATACATAGTGTAGTCTATAGCACTATATAATATATTATATAATATACTACTACCACTACATAGTATGTAATATATTACCAGAAGGTTACTACGATTATAATTTAGTAAAAGCATAATTTTTCCTATAATATAATAAATTATAATATGTAGTATTATATGAAAACTCAATGATGTAAATGACCTCATGTAAAAAAACAAACGTTTGCAAATAACTAAAATATAATTATCATAATGGTAATAGGAACACCTATTCAAAACAGGTTGAAAATAACCATTTTAAAGCATTGATATTTAAACATTTTATTTATTATCGTATTATTAAAAATAAAACAATTTCATTTTTAATTTTAAAGAAATTAAAAATTGCGGTTCCATTAAAATAGCGAATTAAAATAATAATGAATACATTTATTATACAAGTGTATATTTTCTTAAAATTGGAAAAGTAAAAGAGAAATGTTTTTTAAAGAAAATTTATATGTAAAAAAGTTGATTAGCTATTGTTTACAGCTAACCATGTTTACGTAATTAGTAAACAATTTGATGAGTCTACATTATGGTGGCTATACGCAGTCAAAGAACAAAAGAAGTCTGTATATTCGTCTTTATGTAGTCTATTTATTGTTATAATAACAAAATAAATTTCTCAATAGATAATAGGAAATTAAATTTGTTCCTGTTTATAATTTGCCAATTAAAATGCTGAACGTTATAATATAGTTGCTTGCATTGTGCTAGTATCTAGCAGTTTTGTTTACCTAAAATTCTTTAAAACCTATAATACATAATAATTATATATAGTATATAGTAGGTGAGAAGTGTGCCTTGGGAGTTAGCACACTGCACCGTTATATATATTTTTTTAGTTTTAACAAAATTGATTGCAATTAAATATACTGATAGTAGTGATAACATTAGTATCACCTGTTGCACATATAATAATCAGCTGTCAATTAGTTGTCATCCAATCTTTGAATATACTGGGCACATGTCCTCCCATCTCATTGGTTGACAACCGGTCACATTATAGTACTAATTATGTATGTGCCAGCCGAAACCTCAGCTGGCATCTCTTTTAATTTTAACCAGGCAAAATCTCTTGGGTATCTTTAATCAGTCAATTAAAATAAATGCTACCTTTCAACCACGTGATTTTGAAAATGCTCCCAAGTTATAATAATCCCAAACTAAGTATACTTGGCGTAAGCATAAGGACGAAAAATTTACAACTTGTTTAATGTTAATTGATGATCATGGACATTTTAACAACTTAGCATTATGCTAACCAGAGAGGCTTCTTAATGAATACCCATTGAAAAGACAAAGAGGATGTAGTTGGTTTTATTGAGTACTGCAATCAACGAAGAAAGCAAGACATTGAAACAGGGTATGGCAGTCACGTTCGGCAAAGTTATTTTCATTATTCGTGGTTAGTTGGTTTGTTAGTTGCCTACGAACACGTTGTAGAGCAGGAGGAATCGAGTTCTCCTGCTAGTGCTTTGCGTATGCGCCGTACCTAAGTCAATGTAACCGCATTTTAAATAATTTTTAGGTGAAATAATAATTGTGTAGTTTTTAAAATATATTGTAGTGTACTTATTTATTAATCATCTCGAAAATTGTTTTTGGATTTTTTTGGGTACGGAAAAGGTTAGTAAATATTTTGTGATCCTCTGGAATTTTTGTATTATTTTTTGTTGTTTTTTTTATAACATTTTTAATGTTTTTTTTAATTAAATGTTACTCATAAATTGTTCGGTTTAAAGGCGATTATAATCAGAAGTTAGGCACCAAATTTGGGGTTTCATTAAAAAATAAAAAACTTAGAAATTTCATTAATGAACTTAATTAGTTTTTATACAATATCATCATTATTAAAATATATTTACGCTATAATTAGGCGGCTTATTCATTTATAATTTTTGTTTAAGTTATAATTTATCGAATAACAATCGAGTTATTGAGATAACTCAAAATATTGCTAGACTTATGGAATTTTAAGGTTAGATTCCATGTGTATATATCATAAAATAATGTACTTAATCAAAATATTTTTGAAAAATATTATACTAGTGTATGCAATTTTCATGAAATTTAAGTTTAATTATTTTTAATTGAACAAGGCAAAAACGATTTTCGTCTGCGATGACGACAGTAGTAAAAATAGAATTTTATCTTCCAGTAGGTTTATTACTCGAAGTCAAATATCTTCGCGTTTGGGCGTACATATAATTATACTTATATTAACTTGAGTTGAGAGAGTCTAATTTACGACATCGAATCAATGTATATTTTCTGATTGTGTGAGAAGGAACCAAACTTGCTCGTCTAGCAAATGAAATTATTTTATTTGTAAGTGTCGAGTAAATTTTGGGGAAATATTCAACAGAACTGACATATGCTCAAATAGATAATAATCTACCACAAAAAAGTTTATAATAAATAACATACTATGAGTGTTGTTATTTTTGGATTGCCGATTGGAGCAGGAAAATAAAGTAAACCGTCGTTTGGATAAACATTTTAGGCAAATTCATGGTATAACGTTTCCTGTTTTCCTTTCCTTCAGGATGATGGTCACGTTAAGGTTACGCAAACTTTTAAAGCTTCAAATTCTTACAGAGATAACCTTTAAACAATGGATGAGATACTGTTACGAGATTACAACAGAGCAATCACTATCAATTTGAGAACGATCCATAACTTTCAAAATCTTAATTATGCGGCAATAAAAGAACCGAAGATTCGACGAGGAAGTAAACTGTCAAAACTGATATTTTACTTACCAAGCGGGAGGTAATTCAAAAACGATATCGTGCAGGGTTAAAGCAATATAGCAATCAATTGACAATTCAAAGTCAATTTTATCAATCAGAGAATTAATCAGAAACTTTCATCATAAATACAGTAAAACAACAATGCCAACAATAGTTAATTTTCATTGTTGCAGTAGTGAATGTATGAGTCAAGGTAATAGCAGTCAATATCTTCGACGTCAATACCATAAAATTGTTATTATTAATTGATTTTTGTCCATATAGACCATTATATATTCATTACGAAATCCATATGCTGCATATCCTGATTGTTGCATATACCAAGTACAACTTTGTTAATTATTTGTCCAGCAACAGGAATTAACGACCTATTGCAAAATATGAATGACCTGGCCTTATTTAAATTTCATAACCGTTCGCCTACAAATTACAATTAAACTGAAATCATTTATCATGAAGTTTAGCTGACTCGTCTTAGCTAATACTTGCAAAACAAGAATTTCAGTTATGGAATTTCTGTAATATATTAATTTATGCAAAAAGAATTTATTATTAACCAAGAAGATGGATGGAAGAAATATGTCAAGGTGAAAAGTACGGGGTAGGCTCGAAACCCAAATTTTTTACTATTCTAGTAGAAGGCAGGCGTTTTTACTAGAACCGTTATTTTTTTGTTCATCTTTCATAATTACCTGTTTTATTTGTGTTAAATAAAAGAAGTTTAAATGAAGTACACTACTTCCATATAATATCGAATAGTTCTATAATTTTTATTATTAGTACCTATCTAATTACGTGCTGTTTATCAGAAACATGCTCTAATGTAAATTGATATGGTAATCGAAGGTGATTTGTTAAAGCTTTTTATTTACAAGGAGATATAATAAAAATAGAAATATGATGAAGTGGTAATCTTAGTAGAAGACGTATCAAAATATTTTTCTTGCAGAAATGGATTCTGCCCAATATTGGGCATAGGTCTTTTCGTCATTCCTCCATTTATATCGATCATAGGCTTTATTTATCCATTTAGTCCCGGGGTATCTGTTTTTTTTCCTATTTTATAGTCTCATATTCAGCAGTGTATTTCACCAGGCAAATTTTTAAGTCAGTATTTTGAATATCAGTAGTCAACTCTGGTTTCTATATTGGATCATGTTGGAGTCAAAATTTATTATTATACCTACATTATAATAGCCAAATGGAATTAAAGAGTACTTGTCGATCTCACGATAAATTGTGTGTTTAAAGTTTGAGAAGTTTTAATTGTGTAGTTTTGCGAAATTAATTCCAACGAGCCCCTATATATTGATATAAATAGTGATAACAGACACTTACAGTTACTCTAAATATAAAATACCCCCGGTGAAAAAAATTGTTCGGCAGGTGTCTTTAAACTAACCTCAAAATGTAATAATGGTAATAAACCCACATATTATGCAGCACAGTCAACAAGCAGTAGAACCGCAGCCAAATTATGAGACACAAATGGTGAATCATCATCCACAACAGATGCAAATCCCGGTCCCACACAGCTTAACATACTACAATCAACAAATATTGGAAAACCCACAAGTAGGTCAACCTCAACTTGTTCCATCTTATCAATATGTCCCTACAGGAAATTCCAACTTTCCACCACTGCCCATACCGGAAGGAAGTGGTTGGAAAACTGTAGAAAATAGGAAACGTATTAGAAGTCCGGAAAAGAATAATATAATCTATAAACAGGCAAAGATGAGTGACTACTGGTTGAACTCAAACCCAATTCAGGTAAAGAATAGATTTCTCGCACTACCGCGGGATAACAGTACCGACAAGGATAACACGGAAACAGGTGAACAGAATGTAATCAGCAGCGAATCAAAACCGCCACCCGTCTTTGTGGAAGGTGTGGGCGACATAAATCCACTTATCGTAGAACTCGAAAAAGTGGCAAAAGATGGCTACACTCTAAAATCCGTCAATAATGACCTAGTTAAAATACAGCCAAACAGTAGTCAAAACTACACTGACATCATTAAAGCACTAAAGGAAAAAGAAACTGATTTTCACACATATAAACCCAAACAGGAAAGATGTTTTCGAGTTGTGCTGAAGGGACTACACTCATCAGCAGATACGGAAATTCTTAAGAAGGAGCTCTCTGAATTAGGGCACATAGTTGATAGTGTAAGTAATATTAAGAATAGAATTACCAGGAACCCACTGTCAATGTTTTATATCAACATTAAAACAAAAGAGAATAATAAAGAAATATATCAGATCACACGCCTTATGAATTCTATCGTAAAATTCGAAGCTCCACACACTAAGAGAGAGATACCGCAATGTGCAAAATGCCAGAGATTTGGGCACACCAAAAATTATTGTAATAAACCTCCAAGATGCGTTAAATGTACAGGTAATCACTCGACAGACAAATGCGCAAGAAAGGTAAAAGACACTGAGGTCAAATGTGTTAATTGTGGTGATGCTCATCCTGCAAACTATAGAGGATGCTTAGTGCACAAACAGTTACAGCAGCGATTATATCCTGCCTTGAGAGAAAGAACACACATAAATCAAAATAACACCCAACAACCAATAACTCCTCAAATGGTGCAGGCAGGAATATCGTATGCGCAACAAACATGCCAAGCCAAACAAGATCAATATATTAATTACTCCAGCCACATGCAAAAAGACATCCCAATACAACAACCAAATGACATCACTGAGCTCAAAACTATGATGAAACAACTAATGGAACAAATGGGAACAATGATAAGCCTACTGTCAACTCTAGTCAGTAAAATGGCTTAATGGCTGGAACACTCAAATTAGCAATATGGAACGCAAACGGCTTGTGTCAGCATGCACAAGAAGTTAAGCTATTTCTTGAAACGCATAAAGTAGATGCGATGCTAATATCGGAAAGCCATTTTACCTCAAAAAGCCACATAAAAATTCCTAACTATACCCTATATAACACTAACCATCCAGATGGAAAAGCTCATGGAGGGGCAGCTATAATAATTAGAAGTAATCTTAAACATTATGAACTTAATAAATTCCAATATGATTATCTCCAAGCGACTAACATAGTTGTTGAAGACCGATTAGGAAAAATAACTATCTCAGCAATATATTGCCCTCCAAAACATAACAACAAAAGAGAACACTACCAAGCATTCTTCAACACACTTGGAAACAGGTTTGTTGCCGGGGGTGACTACAACGCAAAGCACCGACATTGGGGTTCAAGACTTACTAACACAAAAGGGAGAGAACTATTTGCAACAATGAAAAATAATAATATGACAAGTTTATCAACAGGACAACCAACTTACTGGCCAAGTGACTTAAATAAAATCCCAGATGTGATTGATTTTTGTGTTACAAAAGGCATAAATATAAAACAATTCAAGATAGAATCTTCACTAGACTTGTCATCGGATCATACTCCCATTCTATTAACAGTATATTCTCAAATCCTCTGCAAACAGAAACAACCCTCACTATATAGTAAAAATACTAACTGGGAGGTCTTCAAAGCAGCATTGGACGAACACATACATCTGGAGGTGGCCCTAAAAACACACGAAAACGTGGAAACTGCTGTCGAACATCTAACAAAAGTAATTCAGAATGCGGCTTGGTTTGCTACCCCTGACTCAAATTCAACTATTATTAACGCATCTACTCCAATAGCAGTCGAACAAAAAATTGCAGAAAAGCGGAAAGCTCGCAAACAGTGGCAAATTACTAGATCACGGGAAGACAAGAAGAAATATAACAAAATAGGTAGGGAACTTAAGGCGTTACTTCTTAGCCACAAAAATAAATCATTTTATGAATACATTGGTAACTTGTCGGCAACAAAAGCAAACGATTACTCGCTATGGAAAGCTACAAAAAATATTAAAAGACCGCAACAATTTGTACCACCTATTAGAAACGAAAATGGAGAATGGGCTAAAAGCGATAAAGATAAAGCTTATGTTTTTGCGAAACATCTCTCACAGGTATTCAAACCATTCCCTTCCACCCTTACAACTGAAGAAACTTCTGAAATTCATCAATACTTAGAAGCACCATTCCAAATGGACCTGCCTATTCAAGCTTTCAAAGTCAGAGAAGTTGACAGAGTCATTCAAAAAGAAATTAATCCAAAGAAGGCACCTGGGTTTGACCTAATAACCGGTAAAGTATTGCAACAACTAACACCTAAATGTATGAAACTTCTAACTTTCATTTACAATGCTGTCATACGATTGAAATACTTCCCCAACCAATGGAAGGTCGCTCAAGTTATCCTTATCCCAAAGCCAGGTAAGAAGTTGGAAGAAGCATCATCATATCGACCAATTAGTTTACTGCCAATTCTTTCAAAAATACTCGAGAAGCTTATCGTTAAACGTCTCAAACCGATACTGGAAGAAAGGAAACTAATTCCAAACCACCAGTTTGGCTTCAGAGGTCAACATGCTACTATTGAGCAAGTACACCGAATAACCAAAAAGATCAATGACGACTTGGAAAATAAAAGATATTGCTCCGCAGCGTTCCTCGACATTAGCCAGGCCTTTGATAAGGTGTGGCACGAGGGATTGTGTTACAAATTAAAGAAATGCCTACCGTATCACTTCTACCAAATCTTGAAATCGTACTTAAGCAGCAGACATTTTTTAGTGAAATATGAGGAAGAATATACAGATCTCCATCCAATGAGTTCCGGAGTACCACAAGGCAGTGTATTAGGGCCATTACTATACTTACTTTACACTGCAGATTTACCAACAACAAAACTAACAACAACAGCTACGTTCGCGGATGATACAGCGGTACTTGCGTCACACATCGATCCTAGGATTGCTACCAAAAACCTTCAAGACAATTTAAATAAGATGGAAGACTGGCTCCGCAAATGGAGAATCAAAGCTAATGAGACTAAATCTACCCATGTGACGTTCACAATGAGAAGGGAGACCTGTCCACCTGTGAAGTTGAACAACTGCACCTTACCACAAGCCGATGATGCCAAATATCTCGGTATGCACATAGACCGAAGGCTTACATGGAAAAAACATATTTTCATGAAGCGCAAACAACTTGGAATGAAGCTAAGCCAAATGTACTGGTTGGTGGGAAAAAGCTCTCAGTTATCTCTTGAGAACAAACTTTTAATTTACAAATCCATAATAACACCGATATGGACATATGGTATCCAACTATGGGGGACTGCTAGTACCTCTAACATTGAAATCATTCAAAGATTCCAGAACAAATTTCTGAGAACAATTGTCAACGCTCCTTGGTATGTGCCAGGCTATGTAATCCAACAAGATCTACAAGTAAAATCGGTCCATGAAGAAATTCAATCATTTCATAAAAGATATGCAAATAGATTAGAAGATCATCCCAACAAATTAGCCAGTAAATTGATGGATACTACCAACGAAGTAAGAAGACTAAGAAGATTCAAACCTAGTGACCTACTTACTCGATTCTCGACACAAATTTAGTATTCAATAAATTGAAAAGTACCAGTAGGATTCATAACTACATTTAGTGTATATTTATTAAGGAAACATTTAATGAAGTGTTTTCAGCATGACATGTAATTTAATCATCACATTTACTTATTGTTTGGAATTGAACAAATTGTAAATATTAATTGAGTTAAAATAAAAAAAAAAAAAAAAAAAAATTATAATGTATTATTTAGGTGAATTATCTTAATTTATTAATGGAATTTCTATTGAATCGAGAACAAATTATATGCGGATTTAAAAATAATTTGTTAATTTTTTTCTTTCGAAACATAACTGTTTTTTATTTTCAAAAACAAATTTTAATAAAATTTTTGAAATTAATATAGCAAAATAGTTCTACCAACCAGAAGGTTACAGTTAATAGCTAGCTTAGGTTGATCTATGAGCTAAAAGAGAAAAACTGTCGGGAAACATTAATATTCCAGATGTTATTACACTAGCTATCAAAAACAGCAATTACAAGATGACACGAGGATATACTTCAATAATTCATTACCATTAATTGACTATAAAAGTGTTAAAATTAGGTCAATCGTATATTCTAACCAGTAATGACAGTTTACTCGCCTTCTAAACTAATGGTATCCATTTTAAGTTATGCAGGACACCGTTGACTCTTTGTAAATTAACTTACCATTAGTTTTATATAGCAGTTTTGTGTTATTAAAAAAATTGATTTATAAGTTTTTTTTGAAAAATTTGGGCTAAATACAAAATATAATTTAACGTGGAATTTGTACCACGTCAGACTACCTATAGGTCCATAATTAAACTTTTTTCACACACCAAATGCATATCATCAGACCTGAAGCTATAAATTTATTATAAATAGTTATATTAGTATTCTGAATGTAACAACTGATTGAAATGATTTAGTCAATAAATTTGATACTGTAGGCATTGGATTGTCAAGACTCTGTTCCATTTGTTTTAATTGTTTGTGTTTATGCATCATCTCAATTGTTTAGCTTAACAATTTGCGCTTGTATGAAACTTTCCAAGCTTGTCCTCGTGCAATTAATTGAACAATTGGTGTATGAAGGACACTTTGAGATATACAAGTACCACTGATGATTCCCGGGATGACTTTATTTAACTTTTTTTTAGATTTTTTTTATAAACTATTAATATTACATTTTTACAATCTAAAAGCCAGGTCGTTAATTTAATTTTTATTGAAACAATTTTAAAAAATTTAATAATTACTAAACTGAAAGCGAATTAAACTGTTTTGGAATATTTAATTACTTTTCTAACTTTTAATATTTTAGTAATTTTGGCAATAAAAATAATTAGATTTTAATTTTATGAAATAGTGAAAATCAAATGTAATTACTAATTACTATTAATCAGTACAATTATATTTAATTTTAGTTTTTAAGAAGTTAAATTTGAATTATTATTCCATGATTTAATAAATATTTTTATTGTTTTGAAATACTAATATAGAATTTTTTATTTATTCCTTAAAAATTGATTATTACTAAACGTCATTTTTTTTAATAAACAAACATTTTGCATTTATATATTGATTTAAAAGTTCATAAACTCCCGTGTTCTTAATTGTTTAACAAAATTTAGCATTTTGTTAGTCTAAAAGATTAGTTATCTTTTTGTGTTCATAAAAATATAATGCTTGGTGTACATACAGGTGTCTAATAATATATTGCAAATAATGTAAACTTTAATTTTAATTTAATGCCAAAATTAAGTTATAGAAATGAAGCACTTCATAGTTTTGTAAGCCATCATATAAATTTTTATATTTTCTACATAATTATATTTTATAAATTTAATGAAACAAAAATATTAAATAAAAAAATCTTCTTGTGCCATGTATAATGCATTGTGTAGGTGATCTTTTCTCCTTTGTGTCTGTTTTCAAATTTTCATACATATACGTACATCTCAAGCGTTTTAATCTCGAACGTAAATTCCGAACCGCGTGATATATAATACAGTTTATTTTGAGAAAGTACATATCAATATCACATATCTGTGGTTGCCATCATTACTTTCCAAGGGGAGACAATCTGGATATTTTATTTTTATTTATTGTTTACATTGTAATAGTTATTTTTGGCCCTGGTGTATTGGCTCATATATGGTATAATATGCGTTACAGTTTTTCAAAGCGTTAAATTTTTCACAAAATTTTTTCATCGTCAGTGTAAACAGCGCATAGTGTTTACACACGTCAGGGAGTTTACATAAACGGTTTTGGGTAAGCTCTAATGCATCATTTTGTGTTATTCACGTCAGTGTTTCAATTTTACGGCATCTGATATAAACTCACTTTTAGATAATAAAAAGTAAGAAGACGAGATTCGAATGAAAATATATCGTGTTTGGAGTTACCGTCGGCTTTTAAAAATTATAGACGGAACCTCTCGTGGCACCAGGCAGTCTGGGCAGAGCAAAAAATAAACAATCTTGAAAATCTCAGGATTGTAAATCCAGCTAGATTAATGGTTGGTTGGCCATCGAGTATTTCATTTAATATATTTCCTTATATTTATATTTTAGTAAATTTAAAGAATTACAAGTTTGCAAATTTATTAATACAAAAAAGAGCTAACGCAAAAAAACTAACGTGGTTCCAAATTTTGTAAAGAAAGAAAGTTGTTGATTTTTAATAGTTCTTCTAAACTTAAAAATTTTTACTGGAAAAACTTTCGTATATTGAAATTGATATTTTATGAAATATTAGTTCAAATAGACCAATTTATTAACATATTATTCGAAACTGACTGAACTTTCTATGATTATTTGAAAAATTGAGCGGATATAATGCATACGTTTAGATGAACAAGTAGGTAAATAAAATATTGTGACTCATTTTATTTAAGAATTGAAAAATCTCACTATATTTCTTCTTAACAAAAAACTGAGTCATTTTTTAATAAGTATAAATTACGTTGTTTTCGTGGTCAAAGCTCAGGAACACCAGACAATTGACTACTTTTCAACTATTAACACATTAGTCATGGCTTGAAGGTTGCAATTTTTGACGAAATGTAATTGTAAATGAATTGTTTTCACGCCTAAACGAATTTTTACGAGCGAATGGCTTTAAGGTTGTACGATTTTTAAGAAATTAAAATTTAAAAATTAAAAATTAACAAGTTGTTATAAGTGTCATAATTCTTAACCATAGTGTTAAGGGCTGTAAGGGTGTTTTAAGGGCTAACACGATGGTTACGAATAATACAAATGAATAACACTTATACCTACATAAATATTTTATACAATTTTTATTATGTAGCCGAGTTTTAATAAAGCAGATTCACATTATAAATTAGTTGTTAATTATTGACATTGGAATGAAATATTTGAATAAATTAATAACTTATGAATATTCTGTAAGACGGCTTTCATATTTTCTGCAGAGAAATTGATTATTATCAAGTGATCCAATCAGAACATTAACCGAAAACGTGCTGTCATTTTTTGAAAAAAATGTACTCAAAATGGAAGTTTGCCGTCGTTTCGTTTATTTAACTGAAAACCTTGTATTTTCTCTTATGGAATTTCTTGTTTTTATTGCAATGATCTCTGCCGAGGTTAAATCCGCATATGGTCAAAATGTGAAAATTCTCTAGCTTGTATGTCGGTAAAAAAAATTTAATTGCTAAAAATTGTACTGTCCTAATAAGACAAAAATTATGATGCGATTTATTCAAAGTAGTTCAGTAGAAGGTAATAATTTCGATCAATCTACTTTAGAACAATATAATATACACGAAGTAGGTAACGAGTCATTGCACCTTTTATTACCTTTATTATTGGTTCGTAAATCTTAACATGATCAACGAATTTGCTATTAATTTATAAAACGATTCATGCACTTGCAGTATTTGCTATTCGGTAAGCTAAAAATACAATCGCTTTTTAACTTTTTTTTTTCAATTTTTAATATATTATTTGAAAGTATCGTCTTGTTACATTTTCAAGCTTTTGTGTTGGATTATTTTAATTTCAAATTTTTATTAAAAAAGTTGTTCAAATATTTGAAGATACATATAAAAAAACTTGATATGTTGATAACCTATTTTAGAATCGCTTGAATAGGTCTTTTGTATTCTTTTCAAGTTTTAGACCACCAACAGCAATAATAAATACCACACCCTATATATTATGTAAAGTTCAAGTATTTATTCTGAGCGTGTGTAAGCTTCTGCAGATATCTGTCGAGTTCATCTGTTTAAAATAATAGACATCTGACTTGCTTTTAGTTTTATTTTTGTGTCTAATTGTGAAACTTACTATTATAAATGAAAACTAATTGTTATTCTCTTGTCTGCAGTTCTTGACGATCCTGCATTCGTAATGCAACATTGGCGCCATATTCTTCATGCTATTTTTTATTTTGTATTTTATAAAAGTCGGATAGATATTGCGTAAAGTCGCATAGTTAGTATCTTTTCTACTGCATTCTGTATACAAGGTGATTTAATATTGTGTACTTCCTCTACAACAGCTCCTTGACCATTCAAACTATGACAAAATTTGATTATATAATTTAATTTATTGACGGATTTACTAACTCATTAAAAAATTAGGATTGGTTGAAAATTAACCAATAACAAATTAGAACGGAAACGACAGGAAAGAAATAATGCTGAAGGAAGCTAGGTACTAATTCTAGTATTTTTATTTTCTACGTAAATCACATAATTTCTAAATTATTTGAATATTTCAAACAAAGTATTTTGTCACAAAATCACAAAATAAACAAAAAAATAGAACATTGTATGTAATAAATAATATTATTTTGTTTTATTTTGTTAAATTTTCTTGTTTTTATTATTTTAGTTTTGCTTGTATGCATTATTTAATTTTGAAACAGTTCTCGCTGTGCACAGCGGTGGATCTACACAGAAGTTAGCTAAGCTTAACTTCAGGCCCCCGATATAATAAAAGGGCACCCCAACCAGACCAACGGGGTTTCGAATATCATTTTTATGTCATCAATGTCACATTTTGTTTTAATGCCCTTTGTATAAAATACAGTGGTCGATGAACTTTTTCTTTAGTGAATATCACTTATTTCTACAATATTGTTTCGTAATACAACAGAAGAGGTTCCATTAACAAGAAAGAACTAATATAATTTGTAAAATAATACACATAATATTATGCATTGCTATGACTTACCCTTTGTATTGCAATGCCCTCAGCTATTAAAATTTGTAAAATTTTATTTAATCCAGAAATATTCTTGCTAGGGTAGCATCCATCTTTTTAGCATAAGACTCTTTCGATTTTTGTTACCTGAATTTTTAATAAAATCAATGATATGTAAAATTATCAGCAATGATACTCTTTTTATTGTTTAAATTTTTGTAATTTTTAATATAAATTTTCCTATCGTTTAACATTTTTTGTTTTAATTTAAATTTCAGTTTTAATTTTATTTTCATAGTACTCAATAAATGTGTGTGATTTATAGTTTGACGGACTGTAAACGTAGACGCACTGCGAAAAGATCAACTATACAATTTATGTGTAGTTATTTATAAATAAACGCAAGCGCATGTCAAAACGTAAGCGAAATGAACTGGAACGTCAGAGTTTGTCAACTTTCATCTCTTGCTGTGCGTTTCTTACGTTCGACCAATCAAAAGAAAGAATTCTGAATAAAACTGTCAGCTTTTATTTATTTGAATAGATAATTACACAGGAGGCACAATTTTTGTAAAATAAATAAAATAATTAAGTTGATAGTAGAATTGTAGAAGTTGTCATCTCATCGCAAGAAAATAAGTGTTCCAATAGTTATAATTATAGTACGTTTTGTGGTGAATATTTAATATTACTACAAGATTAAGTGCTATTTAAATTATCTGAAGTTTCCCTGTGTAAATTAGACTTTACAAACGACGCGCCACCTATAGTATTCATATCGTTCCGTTACGTCGGTTTATAAATTGAATGACATTTTACAGTGCGTTTGTTATGCATCCAGTGCGTCTACGCCTACTTATATGTTCTGTGGTTTACAGTCCCTTAAACTATAAATCCAGCTTAATGCTAAAATTTTACTTCGCATGTGGTTTCGCACCTCACGTGCACCCACAGTTGACCTCGTTAAACAAATTCTGTCGTGAAACGAATGTTCACAAATTTCCAATTTTAATTAATTTATAACTTTATAATTGCAGTTTCAAACTTACTTGCTTCCAATTTAATTATTTTTTTTTTTAGTTTTTGTGTTGCTTATACCATTCCAATCTTCAATTTATAATTTTTCAGCTCCCGCATTCAAAAACAACTTAAAATTTCCACTAATCTTCAAAATTTTCACTTTTATTTTCCACACTAATAAAAGCAACTTTCAATTGCAATCAGAATCACTGTTAAAAATCAACAAATAATTAATTAATTTTTTAGCGAACACAAATTTTGCGACTGGCTGCGTCGACCATTTTGACATGAAAAGTCCTCTCTTATTTACACCGTTACCAACCTAATTATTTACAAATAATTCTTATTTACAGTATGTTTACAAATTTACAAATTAAACAAATCAAACTTCAAAAAATTTACAAAATAATATAAAATAAAATTTTTAACATTTCAAAACACGACATTTTATAATGTAGTTGTAAAAAAAATTAAATATATTAATTTTTAACTTGTGATAATTATATCAATGTAAAAAATATTATGTTTAATTTTGTAAAACTTCTTGACTTTATTAATTTTGATTTTCTATTAAAACTATTACACATTATTTTATATTTATTAGTTTTTCATAACTTAATATCACGAAACTATTACTTTAACGCAAAGTATTATTATAATTTATTATTTATATTATTATTTAAAATTTCAAAAATTAATCTTAAATAATATAATAAAATTTGTTAAGCCCGAGGACAAAAAAATCTGATAATCGGATATTTTTAAGACGCCTTTACAAATTTTAAGATATACTAATTATACTATTTATTATTATTTTTGTATTATTAATTAGTAATTACAACTATTATTAGCAAGATTCAGCTGAGAATATTAGGTTCAAAAATTTACAAGTTTATCAATCGGTTACATCATGACACATAAATTGTATTGATTTGTAAAATAACAAAACGTATTCGTCGGGGGTAGGGAACTAATAAAATAGATAATCAAAATTATTTTGTTACATTACAACATTATTTACTTTTAATATTTGGACTTAAACAAAATTCAATAATCTAAAGGTAAAATAGTTATGGAACGAGTTTATCATTATTAATTCACCCAGTGTATACAGGGTGTTTTGGCCTAAAAGTTCCATCAGATTTAAAAGTAGTTTCATATGTATAAGCGATGAATTAGAGTAATTGCTACAAAAAAAAGTTTTAATAATTGCACAATTCAATGTTTCAGATATTAGTTTCACTTTTTATCTACAATTAATTTTTTTAGACTAACATTTGTGGGTTACACACCAATAAGTTCTGAATTTTAAGTAACCTTTAAATGTTATTTGTACATTCAACAGTACCGTTTTTACCTTTCTACAATATTGCAATCAGCTAATATTAAAACAATGAAAATAAAAAATGATTTGGGTTACCGCAAGCTTTTAGTTTACCTCGAGTCAATTTTTGGGGGAGAGTAAACTTAATTTTATCACGTGATTAACTTCGCTACCTATACTTTCTTTGTATATATTGATAATCTCAAATAGTTTGAGTACCGCTGAGTTGGGAATAAAACGAAAATAATGTCTGCAGATGCTAATCTTCAGAACCCAATTTTAAGTTTAATGCTGAACTTAGTAGCGTTGGATTATTAAGTAGGCATTTTGAATTTGTATAAAGATTAATTATCGCATTCTTTGAAAATATATAATTCATTGTTCAATTAAGAACATCTTGCATATTCAAGAAGGTTCATATAGCTGTATATTTCAAGCAATCAAAATTTTTTTGGACCGGTTCAAAATGATGCAATAAAAATATAAAAATTATTTTACCGTTGCATTCGACTTATGTGCAACAAACTGTTAAGATATTATTGTACAACTGGTACAACTACATCAGTGCTCCCAAGTTACACTTCGTGGAGCAAGTTGTTAAAGTGCTCATTTTCTCACATTTGCAGCGATTATATTTATGAGAGCCTATAAAATTATGTTTATAATAAAATATAAATTTTAATTAAATCTGGTTAACTGAAATTTATAACAGTTTCTTTATTTCGTCGATATCTGTTCTAAATTGTATGAAAAAATCTAACTGTTAATCAGTTATTGCTTTTAAAATTTTTTGATTTATTTAAAAATCGGTAATTTATTGTCGAGATTTTTTGACATTGAACACAACAAGCTATTAGTTATAACTGCATCAAGACCTCAGTCGGGTTTAGATTGTTGTTTAATTTGATGCAATTCCCGTACATATATGTATTTTGCATTTTATATACCCGGTAATATTTCCAAATGTCAAATATTGTTTAATTTAAAATTCTCAATTTCTTTTGGTGCATAGAACTATATAAATTTATTAGTTTTAAATTCAAACTTTTACTTGCATTTTTTTATTAATAAAGTGAAAATACACTATTGCATGCGTTTTAATTCTTTGAATAATGTATTAGGTAAAATTAATATACCTAACAGTTTTAAAAGTAAAAGTGAATATTTTACAGTTGTCTGGAACAGAAAAATATTTTATTTCAACAATGTTCATAAGTGCCCATAAGATCATTTTTATATAATGCAATCGATCATTTAAAAAGGGAAATCTAAAATTTGATAATTTTGGGTGTTGTTGTGTCATCGACCTGTTCAACTAGTCAATTTTTATCATTACTCATAAAACCAGTTTTTGATACAAAACTGCATTAGTTCTTTTTTTAAAGAGATGTGGCTAAAACTCTTAAATCATTATTACTTATCCATCCATGACATCACTGTCTATTTGGATTTTTATTTAAACTTGACTGATTTAAACTTGGCTTTTGACTTCAATGTTTTCAAATTTGTTTAAGTAAAATTGTTTAGGATAAGAAAACTGCAATTTGCTAATAGCAAAGCTTCTATCAGTTTGTGTAGCAGAGCATTCAATATTGCAAGCGCTATTTCACGATAAAATATAGATTATTCATTAATTGATACTACACAAAGAAAAGTATTTCAAACTTTAAAATTTTATTTTAAAGAATAATTTCAAAACGTAATTTCTAAAGAAAAAATGACTTATAACTTTACAATTACATAAAAGCGTTAAATAATAATAATCAATTATCGTTCGTAATTAATTAATATTCGTTTTTGGTATAAAAAATTAACCCCGCGATATCTATAATAAGCAAATTTGGGATGAAAATAGAATTTTGAAGCAGACCTCAAAATCGCACCATTAAGCAGTAGAAATTTTACCAGGTAGTTACTGGCGTTGTAATGAATATATTAGCTGGTAGTTAATAAAAATTAAATCAGTCTAAAATAAACTAGCCTGAGCGTCGCGTCGTCCGTGACTTTCAATGCGGAATAAACTTTCTTAAAATTTAGAAAAATAATTAAATTTGTAGGATACATTTAAATATAAATTATTATAATAATCGCATTAATATTATTCTTGAAAATTTGTATAATGTTGTATTATGGATCACATTATAAATTAAGATGACATCCAATAGACCGAATAGACGATACGGCAGTTACAGCAAATTTAATCTAGAGCTAAACTAAACCAAATAAAATATAATAAATATTTATATTATATAGAAAATGGGTTGACTATTTTCTTTCGAAAATAGTTGAATATTTGTACCTATTATATTTTCTAATGATAAATTTGTTTGAAATATTCACTTATATAATGATTGTTAAGAAATAATTATCAAAATGCGAATATGTTTTTTCTCTCGTTGATTTTGTGGCTACCAACTGACACCCGGGTATTAAATAAACAACATTTAAATTAGAAACCAAAAGTTTGCAACTTTGTGATTATTTCTTTAAAATAACTAATATTCATTATTGTACCCCAAAAAAATTTGATTTAGAGAAATAATCACAATTAAAGGTAAAGTGGATTTCCTATATTATTTTTTTGAAAACATTTCTACTCTAATGTTCGTATGTGAACATTTATAAAGGGTTAATACGCAACAATGAACGAGCAGTAACTACCTAAGTCACCCCAGAAACCTAAGGGGTGAGCACATTCTCCAATTAAAATTTTTTGAAATACAGTCATGAATAACAAGTGTTTTTTTATATTTATATGTCTTCCTCTCTACTATTGAAATAGAATATTTTGAAATTATAATTTGTAAGGCACATAGATGAGCAGTTGATAGAACAGTCTTACTCAGTGATGCAAGATTAAATTATTACAGTGTGATATTTTGTTTAAAATTTAACATAGTAATAATAATTTATAATCAAACTTAACAAAATGTTAAAATAATAAAATTTTTAACTATTAAGTAAATAATACATACTACGAAGAAACATAATATTTAACGAAACCAAAATGACAAAAATTCACATTTAACAGAGTTGAACTTATTTAAATAAACAAGAAAATAAAATTCTGAAAAAATTACGCTATAGAAGTGGTAAAAATTACTTAAAAATAAAAAACAAAAAACAAAAAACCCGTAACATAATATAAAGGCTCCTATTTCACAATTATTATTGATCCTCACTCATGTTTAACAGTAAAAATAACAAGTGAGAGCAAATACATATACCAAACAAAATTGAAAAAATTTAAAAGTTAAAAAATCAAGAAATTAACCAAATTTTAAAATAAATGTTGCGCTTACCAAATAACCAAACTAGAAGAATTCACGTATCTAAATGAAATTTTAGGTTACGAAAAAAAAAATTAAAAAAAAAAAATAAAATTTTGAGTTAACTTTGAGTTTAAGTTTGATTATTTTAACATCACATGCTACTCAAATACCACAAAATTACTTAAAGAATTCTAAACTTTTTTAAGTTATTTTCTATTTATAATAATTTATGTCTATTACAGTGTAAATTAAGTGCGTATTTTATTAATTTTACAATAAGATTATTAAAACGTCAACTGGTTTTGAAAACTTTTTGTATTCTTTTTGAATCTATTCGAATTCTAATCTAAATTGATTAAATTGATATTATGCATCGTTCGGTTTTTCGTTTAATCGATGAAAATTTATTTAAATAACAAATTATGGATTTTTGTTTCCTAGGCGTAGTTTCGACCAATTCCATATGAAATTGAATAAAAACTCTAAAAGAAATGCTTTGATTAAGAAATTTTAGACTTAATTTAAAAAATTTAAAAATCGGTTTATTGAAAACATCAAAAAATGAACATACATAAATATATAAGGTAGTACCATCAGAGTCCCACGTTTTCTGTTAATTTAATATTTTTAAGGAGTTATCTTACTAATTTTAAAAATTATTTTGTACTTTTTAGTAATAATTTTTTTTAAATAATGGTAATAGTATATTGTTTTCTCAGCAACAAAAAGTAGGCAGTCGGTAGATGAGACACAAAAAGTACTTTTGCTCCGAATACTAGAAAATTTTATTTTTTTTTGCAAACATAAAAATAATAAATAAATAGAACTACTATTTAGTATCGCCTGCCACTGGTAGGTAAGTTAATAGGTTAATTGTTAGTGTAGAAGTTTGAAACTTTATGCAATAATAATAATATTATAAAAAAATATTCAAGTTTCCTGTATATTAAAATTAAACTTCCCTTTATAATATTTAAATACTTTTATTTGTACGTTACATAATAAAACAATTTAATTACAATTATATTTAAACTAATTGTTTAAATTATTATTAATTATTAAATAGGGAAGTTACAGTTAATGGATCTTAATGTAGCGAGACAAATTTTGTAAATATACTTTTGAAAGTTTACACGTAGAAGACAAGCTAAAAATGTTTAAAGCTCGTGTTAAGACGATTTAATTATTACAGAATAATTTTAACTTTCTTTTTATTTGCAAAAACTTGATTTTAATGTTGTAAATTAACATCTAATTTATTTTATTGTTAATATCCTGAATAAGTGAAGCAGTTACGAACAGGAAACTCTCGATAGTGTTACTATCAATATGGAGGAAGTAACTTTAAACTTTGCCTAGGTACTTTTACAATAATCTACATGATATATAACACAACGATACAAAAAACTATTTATCAGTTTTTCAACTGCGAGTTTTTAGTAAAAGTGTCGACATTTTTATCAGTCAGGTTGGACTAATATTTAATGCAAGTAGGTATAGTATTCAAATTTGCCTGTGAAGGCCGACATAAAATGTAATTATTTGGTAACTTAGTTGTGGGGGTGTAAAATATTACAATTGCGTTATAATGGCTAATCTTTTAACAAATTAATATTGTGAAACATTAACTTGTTTCATTATATTGAGTCATTGGGTAATTTGTTAACGTTTATTGCTTTATTCAAGTACAGTGAGATTTTGATTACACTTTTACTTGTGGTTAGCTTTAAAATGCATCAGGTACCTACAAAGGATTTGTCAACATTGCAGTGAAGTAAGAATTTTTTCATTGTGTAAGAAATTTTTTAAATTGTTGAAATTCGGTGTTGGTAACAAATACCTTAAATAATTTGTGAATCATATTTTAGTATGTATGGTTTTCGTGTTCATTAGTGTGTTTGATTTAGCTAGCTAGCTAAGTAGCTTGGTTAATAATTTTTGAGCTAAACTTAAGTAAACCACTTTCATACTTCGTCTTTCTAACATAAATAGATGCAATTATTTTAATTGATAGGAAGTAAGGAAGCATAAATAGAGCTTGTAAGATGAATGATTCTGAAACATATAAAATCAATTTATGAGTTACTAAAGTTTAGTTTTTTAATTTTCTGAAATCTATAGCCTATGTAGTCACAATTAGGTGTGTTATTTTGTGTATACTGAGATATAAAAACAAGTGAAAATATTATGTACTGTTGTTATCTAAACTATAAAATATTGATAAAACATGAATCAGCTAATCTAGAAACGGAGACGTGACGGAGAAAAAAATGCTGGTTTATGCACGGCTGAATTTTCTGGTGACAAATTTTAGTAGAATCTAAGAAACTGGGGTTGAAAGTACCTACTTGGGATAATTTTGCAACAAAAATTTCTAACCAGATTTTCTTTTCCGGCTCCCTCCCCCCAACACTTTGAATTTTCTTTCCCGGTGGGGCTAAAAATGCTTCCGCTATTACAAATACTAATTTTTGTACATTTATTTTTACAAATAAACAAATTAGTTGTAGCTTATAAGCAAGCAATTAGACTGTTAGAGTTGTAACAATCGTACTTCAAAAATTATAAATATTTTGAAGATAATTTAATGAGAATCTTTGATATTAATTAATTAAATGCACCGGTTAGTGACTTTATTTTAAAGGACGAAGAATAAAAAAAAAGAAATTTATGCAATTAATATTGAAATCAATTACTTTATTAAATTAAGAAATTAATTAATCCAGTTTAAAATTGCATACAATAAAATTACCTAATAACTATTGAAGCGAATCAGATAAGTTCGTGATCAGGATGAGAGCATTGAAGCATACGACGCACTTTAAATTACCTTATGGTTAAATTTTTTTGGAAGCAACTTATTTTAAAGTGATGGCTTAATTTAATTTATTCGAAAAGGTGTGTCGCGTTATAATCCAATTAAAACTAAAGCTTCACATATTTTTATTTATATTTAATTTTATTTGCAAGAAATTATTTGCATGAACCTTTAATATGAAAATTTAATGAATTACTTCAAAATAAGTTGCGCTAGAATAAATCTGAACATGTTACATGGTCAAGGACAATCTAACAATCGAATTTTCGTACATTTATCACAAGAATTTATTACTTGAAAATATCCCGATGCGTCAGAAAATTATGTTGTGAAAAAAATTTCTAGTATACTTGGTCGGTGATTAATCTCACAACTACGACATAGTAATCCAACACTCTAACTACCAGTCTACGATCAGTACGGTCGGACAAATCGTTCTTGAGAAGAATTTCATGTCATACCCAATGAAGTTTCGGTTAGCTTACAAACAAACTAAAATTTATAGTGGTTATTACAACAACTACCAACTTTAATAAATTGTTTCAATTGGTAAAATTTAAATATAAAATATTTGCTATTTGTTTAAATTACCGACAGGCAGTTAGTAGTTAATGCGGCGCGGCGGTATTGTCAAAGCAAATACGAGCACCACTTTGCCCAAATTTTAGCTTATTTTCCTAATTTTTTTATCGTGAGTTCTCATGTCTTTCAATTTTAATTGAATAGATTTACTCGCGTTTTGTGTCGATAAGAGTAAGTTTTAGAAAAGCAGTTTAAGTCTTGAGGTGCTCGTTGCTGAAATTTTTTAGATTTGGCGAACTTGCGTTCAGTTGAGCTTTGATTAAGTTTTTATTTTAAGCAACTCACAAGTGCTTATATATTTTTTATTTACTTAGATTTATTTCCTACGTTTTTATTTATGTATAAGATACTAGAAGGTCAAACAAAAACAAAACAAACTTCAAAATAATTTACAAATTAATAAAATAATGGTTTTTAACGTTTTAAAACACGACAATATATGAGTGAATACAGGGAAACTTGATTGTTTTGCAAATCTATTTTGCAATAAAATTTACGGAACGCTTCGATGTTTCCACTACACGAAAAGAACGACGTTGGGGATGGACGGTTGGGAATAGTCGCATTCGCCTTAGCATTTGTAGTAGAACATTAAGTTTAAATTTAATTTTGTTTGAGCTTTTCGCGCGGAAGATTTTGATGGGTTAGACATACAAAATGTCGTGTTTCGAAATGCTATAAAAACATTAATTTTATTATTTTGTAAATTATTTTAAAGTTTGAGTTTGTTTTATTATTTATTTATTTATTTTGTATAAAATTGTATAAAAATGTTAGCTGTAAATAAGAGTGGGAAGAGCGAGAACTAAAAAGAATGGGACTTGAAAAGTGAGAAGGTTGATGCAGAAGACTTGGGTTGACGCCTTTGCGTCGAGCGGATGACAAACCATTCCCGCAATTATAATTAAATTGTTAATTGTTTTTAAAAGTTAATAAATAAGTTGAGTTGATGATTTTTGTTTGATTAATAAAGTGAGGTGCTAAGAAATTAAAAAGTGAAGAATTTGTCATAAAAATTGATTATTTGTTAAAATACGTCGCAGCAAAATTTGTTCAACCAGGCGTGCTGAAGCCAGCTGGAATACCACGTGCGCTCCAATACGACATTCAAGGTAAAACAAAAGTTAAGCATTTTAATTTTTAATTTACAAAAAAAAAACAATTTGAAGAGTCTCTTGTTCAAAAAAATGAATGCCCAGCTAAGAGTAATTTTTGAAATTAAGCAAATTACATAAATTTGTATAGCTCGGGTCATTGCAATACATACAAACTTGGCGTTTTGTAAACTAAAATAATATTAAAATGGTTAAGGTTATTAACATGTGATAATATTTTTTATAAAATTAATTTTTACATGTTACATAAAATTAAAGAATAATTTAATTCATAACTTACATAAAATTGTTCAAAAACTATTTAAATGAATGATATAGCTTGCGACACCTTGTTATATAACCGTATGTTTCGATTTTCGGAATCTCATCAGGCAAACCTGGAAAAATTATTGAAATGATTGAAAAGTTATGCTATTAAATTCAAAATTCAAACTTGATTAAAAGTCAAATTTATTTGACTTATGTAAAAACAAAATTATACCTACTTGAAGCCAAAATGTTTGAATTTTGAATTTAATAGCATAACTTTTCAACCATTTCAATAATTTTTCCAGGTTTGCCTGATGAGATTCCGAAAATCGAAATATACGGTTATATAACAGGGTGTCGCAAGCTATATCATTCATTTAAATAGTTTTTGAACAATTTTATGTAAGTTATGAATTAAATTATTCTTGATGTAAGATGTAAAAATTAATTTTATATAAAAGAATATTATGCTTAAACTTTATAAAAATTGGGAATTGCACTTGATAAACTTGATAAACTAGAAATGAAAAAAGACAAGTAAGTGAAACTTGTGAAACTATAACATTGGGGATATATAACAAAACATAACTTTTATTGGTGTTTGAAGAAGAAACAGCATGTTTTATTCGGAGAAAACAAACTTTCTACGGCTTGTCTGAATTCACGTATAAACTTGTAAACTTCTAAAAACTTTTATTTTAACTTCTTCAAAAACGATGTACTATATATTTTTTTTTTATATTTGGGATAAATCTTTATTAACCGAACACCGATTGTATGAAAACTGCAACAGTATAGGAGATTTTTAAATAATAATAGTAATAATAAGATGTTTCGAAGCGGAAAATATTTTAATAAAAGGTGGAAAGAAAGAAGTAAATTTTTGCGCATTCTTTGTAATCATGAATGCAAATTGCGTTTTTATTAATGTAATAGAATAAAAAGTTAAAGGTTCTCCTAAAAGCAACTTCCTTATTAAACCGTAGTTTTAACAGTTACGGCGAACGTATGTTGTTAACTGGTCGAGATTCCATTTACGGATTAATTAGTAAAATTTCACAGAAATTAACCATATTGTTGGTAATTATATTAAATATAAACGTTAGAAATTCAAAATCGTGTCAAACCATTACTATTATTATTTTTTAATCTTCACCGAAAATAAAAAACTACGAACATCAACTGTTACGAAAATTGATCATCTTGGCAGATATTACATAATAATTTTCAATTTCTCTTGTTAGGACCACTCAAAATCGTTTTAATGAATTAAAAAATAGGTCTTTCAGAAATAATGATTTTCTAATTACGTTCTTTTTGTTGCAATCAACAATCAAGGTACTAAATACTTTACTGTCCTATTTTCAAATTTATTTGTGAGTCACTGGAACTTCAAGCGATTACCACACTTTTATCTATTGTTGCTGCTTTCATATAAAAAATTATGCTTATGATAATCGTACACGAGCTGTCGCGTGTCGCAAGTGTGGTCAGCTCTATTAAAAATGCGTGACACCTCATTGCAACCGGTACGCAGCGTTTATGTCGCGGCGTTTAGGTCGCAAGCGTGGCACTAGGCTTAAAATTTTTAAATATCATAGATAGAACAGAAAATCAAAAACACGTGGCACTCGGGTTGTCTGTAAAGTCGGTTTACGGAGGATAATTTTACGTGATAACGTCATAAGAAAACATTGATGAAAAATTGCATACTTTTATGAATTGAGTTGAATTATGTTTTCTTATGACGTAAAATCATGTAAAATTATCGTTTGTAAACCGAGTGTTAATTTAAAAATTGAATTGAATTATGTTTATGTAACAGATAATACGAATTAAAACTATGTTATTACATTAACTCTCAATAGGGTAGTGCGTTATGTGCATGAAACATAATTGCATCATTTGGCGATCGCGAGATCGAACCTCATACCGACAAGTTTTTTTTAATGGCATTTTATAATTCAAATGATGTCTATGTATGATGCAAAGCTAATCGTGCTTCTCTCTCGCTTATTCCGCGCTTTCACTTGCGGAACGTGACAATTTTTCGTGCGTGCAGCCGGTATATCAATTTATAAGACGTTATCACGTCAATAATAACTTATTCCATTAATTATAAACTTATAACAAGATTATGGGAACTAACAATGCTTTTTCTGTTTACAATAAATTATAAATTAATAATAATACAAGAAAAAATAAGTTATAATATTAATCTCTAACTATATAGTAAGATGAAAACATTTGTCTATAAATGCTCTTGTAAGCATTGATCATATCACCCAAGCGGAATTTCCTCGTCGGATGCACAAGTTGATTCTTTGAATTAAGAAACTGTTACGTGCCCATCTTCCGATACATCGATTAGAAGACGACTGATCTAAGCGACCAAAGCTTTTGCATTGCTGCTCCAGGAGTCTAGGGCCTCTACAGTGAAAGCTGAAAAATCAAAAATGATCTTTTATTGATTTATATTTATTTTATTTTTAAGTTTCTGCTTTCAGAGCTTTCGAATTGACAATTTGATACAAAATTCCTGAGTGAGTTAAAGCTAGGGTATCTACACAAGTCACCAAAACTCTCCCTTGCCGCCACGGCACCAAGGTCATACCATCTGGTGTTTTATAATTATCACGTAAAATCCCCATGGTTAGGGATGCTAGATATGTTCGCAGTTGCAAGAAATCGTCTAATAATGTTGTGAAAGGCTGCATGTCTGGATAATCTGCTTGCACTGGTTGCGTTTACACACCCAAAACTTTTATTTGGGGAATTGATAAATCAATCATATAAAAGCTTCTAAAGAGCAAAAGGTTGGTTTATGCAGAATGCTAACGTGACGCAACGCAACGCCACGATACGATATTCTCATTAGTTTACCTTTAGTGTTGTTCGACCAATCAGTATCGTGAATCAATGCCGTTGCGTCACGTTGGCGTTCTCCGTAAGTACTTCCACTGCTAAGTCGAGATATTCGGTTTGATTCCGCGCAAAGTAAAAATAAAAGAAATAGTAAACCACTGAGGTAATTCGTCAAAAAAGCTTTTAAACTTAAATGTTTTTTTGAAAAAATGTGATTTAATTTTTAAAGTTTTATAATTTATGTTACATTTGACGAATGCAGGAACTATGCAATTTATTAAGTATAACAAGTTTTAACGTTGTTTTAATAAAAAACAAGGAGTTGCATTCAACTCATGTCAGTGCCGGTGGTAGTGGGATTATTGTTTATATGAATCGTTTTGTACACTTGGTCATATCAACAATTTAGTTATTAATTTATTACTTTCTTTAACGTCATGCTTTTGTAATACGAGTACAGTATCCAGGACGTAGGTGTTAAAATTCATTAAGTCTTACGAGAATAAATCGTGAATAAATCTATTCTTTGCTGGGCGTGCATTAGAAAGCTTTTAATTAATTAGAATTAATTTAGAATGATAGTTTTTGCATTTTGATTTTCTAAGAATTAAAATGTACCATTAAAACTTTAATCGTCAAAAATAAGAATTTTTTTTAAATTTCAAAAATACTGAAATTCTTTTAGATTTACGTATACAGTAATAACTAAATAAATTGTTGACGGTAATACCATTGTTATGATCAATTACAAATTGATTTGAATTGACCACTTACTTGGTCGTTCTTAAAAGTAATTGTCGTTTAACCACAATATTTGTTTAGATTAAAATGGGCGTCAATACGTCATAATATTTTATTTGAATGCATACTATAATAGATTGGTTATTGTTTCTACAAAATAGTTCATGAACACAATTTTTAAGTTAACATTATTTGAAAATTTATTAAATTTTTCCGTAAGTACATAATTTATAATTGCCTATATAACATTAGATTTCAATTAGGTGTTTAATTAAAATAATGAGCCAAAGAAATTAATTTTTTAAACTACCGATTTTTGTTAATTAAAATATTCAATTAAAACGTTTATTTCAATGGATTAAATTTACAATTGAAAAGAAAGTAGGAAAGAAAATCTAAATTTTTGGTTACAAAATAAAAATAAAATTTGAAAGATTATGAAAGATAATTTTTATTGTATCGTCAACCTGTTAAAGTTTAAATTTTCGAATATTTTCGAATAGTATTCAAAAATGTAAAAGTGTTGAATTGATCATTTTTAGCAGATTTGTAGTTTTTATTCATATTATTATAAGAAGTAAGATCATTTTTCTTATGTCACTTTCAATAAAGATGTAAAAGCCTACGTATAATATACTTTGAAATTTTTTTTATAAATATCTCAACATGAATGAATTTATTTATACCGTAGAAAAATTTTTTGCTTTTGATTGAAAAAATCTCGTTTATTCATCTTTTAAGTGATTTATCTCTGTTGCAATGCTTTCTTGAAATTTTTTTTTCTAATTTGGAAAGAGGTGTGCTAAACGTGTTGTTTCTCATTTTTTTGTATCAATTGACATAAGTAGAATTACTTAAAAGCGATATTTAGATTAATGGAGAAGAGTCCACATCTTTGTGATTAATTATTTAAAACAAGTAAACAAACAATTTACACTAATTAAATGTAAATTAATTGATTGTAAATTTTTTATTAGTTACCAATGTAACCAATATAATGAATGTATAAAAAGAAATGTTGTTTATAGAATACACACACCAAATTCCGACCTTTACAAATGCAGTATGGGAATTAGTGAGTTAAATGCCTCGGTAACGTGACAAAAATTAAGCTATATCATTGGTAGATATAATAAAGTCAATATTATCGAATTGGCAACTAAATTGTATGTTTGCGGCTTGAAGGCCGCATTAATCCCTCATATTTCCGTAATCTATTAATTGATTTAGAAAAGAAAGACATGACCGATATACATAATTAGTTACCCGTGGTTGGTTATCAACTTCGTTTTATGATAGATACTTTTTCTCAACGTTGAAGTTTAGTATGGAAAACGGGATCCGTCAGTCAATCATCACCACTATTTTAACTTTTTTTCTATTAAAAATAGGTAAAAGGACACTTTTCTAAACATACTAAAACAAACATTTTGTAGGATAATGCAAAAGTTTTCGAAAAAAATCGATTTTAAAAATATAAAATTTACATGTATTTTAGACAACATGTTTTAACACGAGTGCATGATAGGCCGTTGTTGAGTTAGGCAAAAAATAAAACAGATTCTCCGGACACCTTCGGCGCTCTCCGATTTTGTTTTATTTTTTCAGCTAACATAATATAACAATTTAAAAATATCTCTATAGAATGACAGAACTTGCCAAGAGTGGAACTCAAAGCCATAGAACTCGTCCGGGTGTCGACCGCAACTGACAACAACATTAAGAATATATCAAAGCACACGTATCGTCAACAGAAGTAAGATCAGGGCGGTTAACGTGCGAGTTACCGTGGCGTTACTTACCGTGGGTGTATCATATTACAACTACCCACCTTTCAAAATTTTAAAATGCCGTTATTTCGACAACTAATGCCTAATCCTACAAAATTTTTGTGTTAATATACTCAAAAAATTGCCCTCTTTGCAATGGTCAGTAGCAAAAAGTTCAAATCGTGGTGATGATTGGAACTGTCAGAAAATCTATCCCACGATTTGAACTTTTTCCAATTGACTATTGGAAAGAACACTTTTCTAAGCATACTGCAATAAAAAATTTTTTGGTTTATGCATTAGTTTTTAAAAAAATCGAATTTAAAAATCAAAAAGTTTAGATAGGTAAATGTTCATTTTTACATGGGTTCGCGATTGGCCATCGTTGAGTTTATCAAAACAAACTCTCCGGACGTCTTCGGCGCCCTCCGGGCCTGTTTTTTGACAAACATAAGAAATTTAAAGATATCACTGTAAATGACAGAAGTCGCCAACGGTGGAACTCGAAGACATAGATCTCGTCTGGGTGTCGTCTGCAACTGACAGCAAACAGTAAGAGAATAAAAATGGGGCGCGTACCGTGCGAGTTACCGTGGCATCGGTATGTATCGGATTACAACTCCCTGCTTTTTGAAATTTTAAAATGCCATTGTTTCGACAACTAATGAATAATCTTACAAAATTTTTGTTTGAACATGCTGAGAAAATTACTTTCTTTCCAATAGTCAATAGGAAAAATTTCAAATCTTGGGATGAAAATTCTGACAGTAACACAAAATTTATAATCAATGTTTAATATCATTGTTTTTATAGTGTTACACCCAAGCCACAAGTATATTTTCTCCAAACAAAATGTTTTTGTAATATATTAAAATCATTAACTTTAAACACTACAAACTTAAGAATTCACTTGTCTGCGAATGCAATTTATTGCTTTACTTCACCGCCCGTCGGAAACTTTACTGCCGTTTTCTCAAAAGAAAACAATACACTATAATTTTATTTAAAGCTTTATTTTTGCGTACTAATAAATTTAAAGCAATTTTCTCCTAATTTTGTTTTGTTATTTTTCATAAAATTTTAATTGCCATAATTTTAGAATAAATACCTTGGTTTGAGGTACCTAAAGGTATATTTTATGATAGATAAATAATACATGGTCAGTGTTTTTTCTTGCGAATTTAATTTGACGTTTAAAAAAATCTTTATATAGAGGGCATAGAGTATTTTTAATAACGCAGTAGTTTATTGATAACTTTAAAATAATCTAATAGCTTAATTTTTAGATCTCGTTAATACTATCCTAGAATAGGATACAAGGATAATATATAACGCCAATTGAATTATAATTTATGATTCATAAATAAAGAGGATTTCGTGAAATCTGTTGAATCCCACGTACATACTATATCTAACCAATCTAAACAACCATCGAAACAAATTTAATAAATAAGTTCAGCTTAGAACCAATAGATCAAGATTCTGATTTATGTTCAAGTTTGGACGACTCTATATCTAAAGAAAAACAAATCGACGTTACGATGCAGGCAATTGCAGTTACTGATAATTAATTGCCGATCAAAAACTGGAACTGTCATCAAATGAATTAATTCATACTAGAACATTTGAAGTTTTTTTATAACTAAAAAAAATTTAACGGTAGGCGACATCATCGATATTCTAAAACAGTTCAACATCATCACAATTTTTAAACTTGTTGCACAGATTAGGTATCTACTTTATATGCAGTATATATCAAGAAGCCTTATTGCCTGTCTCCGTATTCGTCTGGTCCGTTTTGCAACTTTTTCATATTTTTTATTTTTTCCTGCGAAGATATACCAACTATAAATTATTAAATAATTAAACATGAAATAAGAATAAATCACGGAATTTGTGTAACCTTGTATGTAGTGAAACTTTAAGATGAGATCATGTTACTTGTACTGACATTTAAATGTATGTAATTTTGTTATGTATGTGTTATAATTATTATTGTGGGTGAAGTTTGTGTATGTAACATTAACACAAAAATAGAATTAATGTTTTCAGACACGCCATAATTAATAATGTCAGTTAAATTTTACATACTGTTGTAATAAATAATTAAATAACTTACAGTAGAAGAACAATCACGTTTTCCTGAGAAATTACTTAAATTACTTGAAATTTAAAAATTTACTTCCCTAGGGTTAAAATAAACAAACCAAACAAAATATTAAAATAATAAATTTTAACTGTTAAGTAAAGAATACATACTTACATAGAAAAATAATATTTAAAAAACAATGAAAACAACAAAAATATAACATTTAACAGGTTTGGACTTGAAATATTTGAATAAACAAGAAAATGAATTTTGAAAAAAAATTACGTTATAAAAATGATAAAAATTTAAAATAAAAACTTTGTAATACGATATTAAAGCCCTTATTTCACAATTATTATTGATCATCAGTCGTATTTAACATAAGAAAAACGTAAAAATAAAATAAAAGGAGCAAGAAAATATACCGAACGAAATTAAAAATTTTGTTATTGTTTTTATTGTTTTTTAAATATTATTTTTCTATGTAACTATCTATTCTTTCCTTAACAGTTAAAATTCATTATTTTGATATTTTGTTTAGTTTGTTTATTTTAACATTATATACTACTAACTACCACACTATTGACTTAAAAATTCATTTTTTAGATAATATTTCTATTTGCTAGGGTTCATTAAATTGGTAATTTAGATATTATTAAGATCAAAATCAAGCACGATGTAAATTTAAGTGGACAAAGCCCTCAAGTCCAATCTTTCAAATTTTCTTTGTTATTGTTTATTTTTCTTATCTAATTGTTCTGATTATAAGCATTGGTGTGTGGTATGGCATTGAATATAGGCTGATAAGATTCGTTTCCATTCGTAAAGTTAAAACTATTTGAAACATGGTTTAGACTTCACGTTAATCTAATAAATATTTAAATTGATGAGTGAGACCAACCTTCTACGGAATTTTATTACTGGGCGTTTGTTTTGTTTATCTACAAGTAGTGATAATTTGTTATTGTAACTTTTGGCAGACGAAACTATAATAATATAGTAATATTAGTTAGTATTGTAAGTACTTTTTGGCACAGATCATAATGAAAAACAAACTCTTCCACTTAGAAAATATTGCTAGAATTTTATATGAATAAAAACCTAAATTTAACTCATAGAGCTTTTGTACTTTTTAACGAGTGCCTTTAATTCCACTTTCAGTTCATTCAAGTCTTTCAGCCAGTTTGTGAAGTGTGAATAATGTTCATAATTTTACTGTCATATTTTCACTATATTAAAAAAAATAAAAACAAGTAATGAACATTATTGTGCTGTCTTGTTCTTAAATTAATGATTGTTTTTAATTGCAGGCAATTGAATCCAGTATATCAATCAACATCGTTCAAAAAAAAGGTATGTTAAAAAATTAATTTTTGTAGTTTTTGGCTTTTCAAGAACTGTTTACTCTTGGCCTAGTTGTTGCTACTATTAACCTTTTCCTAACCTATAAAATATTTTCTTCAGTTTTCCCTGAACGGATTAGCCTTTGACGACCTTGCCATTAGTAGCAATCAGATTTATTAAAGTAGTAACGAAAGTATAGTGGATTATTTGTATAAATTATATTTATATTTTTTATAGTAATTAGTATTTTAATATTGTTCTACTGTATTACGGACTTTTTCTGATGAATTAATTTTTATAGGCGTTTAAGCACCGTTATTGTGTAGGAAATAGATCCTACTTGCAATTTTTGGCATACACTCGCACCTACTGATTGGAACCATCAACCTTGGATTTTGCTCAACGACCTTTTTCATTTTTTTTATTTAATATAATAATGGGTTAGTCCAACGAACCGTATACATTATTCGTATGTACTTATTTATTACGAGTCGATGACATACCTACCAGTAATTATTGGGTTGTCTGTGTATTATTACGAGACAATGACATTTGCACAACTTGTCTGATCACATAGTAGATTACACAAAATTTCTAAAAATATTAATGTTTTGTCCAGTTAAATGAATTATTTTTACAGATTTTAATTTGTTATGCTATATTAGAAATTTCTGTCATTCTTTTTTGATAACCAATAATTATGAGATTAACTTTCTTCGTATAAAATTGGTCTTCTATTATTATCAATTTTTTAGTTTGTTTCCTATTGTACCAGGATTAATTTTTGTATTGAGTATACTGCTAATAACAACTTTTACCTTGATTACTGTTCCGGTTCTTAAATAGGGTTTGAGAAAATTCTATCCAAGTATTTTCTGCTACAAGGAACAATTTTTATAAAAATGTAAAAGGAAAAGTGGCTCTTGGCTGCTTTGCAAGCTGGATTAAAATACAACCTAAAAATAAACATAATTATTATTTTATTAATTTATATGTAGGTTTAATAATTATTTGAAGTGATTTAAAGCAAAATTTAATCATACTAATGCTGATAGAAGTGGATTTATGTATTTATGGATCGTTTAATATTAAAGGATTCATTTATTTTATCTTCATTGTAATTCATGTGTAAAAAATAGGTTATAATATTATTATTATTGTAACTTTCGATGAAAATATTTATAACTATGTAGAAAAAAATATCTTTCCCAAAAGTAAAATATTACCAATTCGAGAGTATTGTTATAGAAAACGATTATTAAGCATTGTATATTGTTGTTCGGGGAAATTTTATTTATTGCACATTGTCTAAAAAATTACGAAAAATGGCACCTACATAGTAATAATAATAATATTGCTTATTTAAATTTTAAAGTAGTGCAACTTTATGATATCATTTTCACACAATCTAATTTCAGTAATAGTTTTCTGGAAAGCTGTCTAGCCATATTTTATTTTCGTGTTCCAATTTTGTTATTCGGTCGTTGTGTATTGGAAAATCTGATTCATTCATAATTTTATGTTATAGACCTATTTACATGTACACACATGCTGAATGAAGGGTAATTTTAGTTGACTCATCGACGCGGGAGTTAATTTTGTCGTGATGTTTATGGTAGTGTAAGTTATTTATACATTTACATTATGACGAGGGAGAACACCCCGTCATTGTAAATTTAGCCAACAATGTTTTGGATTACAAATAGATATCTACATATGTACATTTAAATGAGATTTTATGTAGGCTTACTATCATCAATCTTCTTCAATGATGATTTTGTTTTCTAAATTTAAAACAAATACAAACATTGCTAGTATGCTTTTCAAATTTTGGGGAATTAATCGAGGATTTTCACTAGAATGTAATGAAATATTCAAAATTTTTGGAGAAGAATGTATGTTCGTAATGAAACCTACCACCTCTAAGTCACATTTTTGCGGTATTCCCAAAAATTTCTTAAATTGCTTTGCCGTAATTGAGACTTAATGGAAGCTCATTTGAAGCTCAAACATTTGATACCAATTTTATACAAAAATTTTATCAGTGCAGTGCTAACTCAATACAAACGAAAGAAGAAAAAAAATAGAATAATGCAAAAAATATATCTTTTTTTAATAAAAAGAAACTACAAAAGAAAACTGTAACAAAATCTGCACAAATTAGCTAACTTTTGACATCGAACCTAACAGTTCTCGAGAACGTGATTTCAAAAAAGATTTGAAAGTATTAATAAACTTAGAATTTATAACATTTATCTCAATTAAATGGAAAGATAAGCGATTGGCGTTTTAATCTTTTAACAAACATAGAAAACAGGTGTGGTTGACAATGTTTAACTAATTCACCAATTAAAAAGGGAACATAAAGCACATATTAACAATTACCCAACGTTAAAACTTGGTTGAAGAATTAAATTTTAATAAAGAAAGATAAAAAGTTCAGAGTTAAAGTACTAACATTTATCTGAAGGGCAAAAGACAATAATAATAATCTAACAATACAAGGTTAACCAACTATTAACTAACTACTAATTAAAATCATAATAAACAAATTACCGACAGAAAATATCCCTGCAATCATATAAAGAGCATACTTTATCTACATAAAAAACTAAGTCTTTCTGCCTGTATTTTCTTACATAACGCACTTCTGATTGGCTTATTTCAAATTACCAACCTAAAAAATTGGAAAGTTATGAGAGAGTGACAGCTCGATGCGGCCTTCAAGTATTTTCGATTGGATATGAGCTGATCTTTATAATATGTGTTTCAAATTCAGTAGCTTAATGTTCTTGTTTAAACCAGCTAAGTATTTTTTGATGAAAATCTAAAACAGAGGAACACAGATGTTTATTACATTCACTAACCATACTTACTTCTGTACCCGTAGAGATTTAGTGGCGGGCCAGAGGGAAACGTATATAACGTCTAAAGGCTTTTGACACGTTACAAAACAAAAATAAGTATCTACAAGATTTTGATAAAAGAACTAGACGTCGAAATGAAAGGAACCCAACAGGTGATACATATTAAAGTACTGAGATTGGAATGGATGAATCATATAATAAAAATACCAGAAGAACGAGCCACCAAAGAAGTGATGAGATGGAAATCAGATTTGAATAGTTGGAAAAGTTGGTTGAAAAAGTATTTAAAACATTAGCGAATAAGTAAGTCGAGTAATCGACTTGATGATTGCTGATGCGGAAATGGAACATATAACTAAAAAACGTTAAAATAATATTTCCGGTTTACCTTATTACAGATATTATACAAGGCTAACCTTTTAATAAGTATGTCACTCATGAATTTGTCGATAAATTCTTATCGGTATTTGTTTATCATTGTTAATATCAAGTGATCGCTAATTTTGGGTCATAAATATGTAAATTTGCGAGTACGTCAGCATAATGGTAAATATTTTGATTGAATATCAGTTTTAAAAAATATAATACAGGAAAGGAAATTCAAAATTGTATCATCCACATAATATCACATTGGGTATGTTTAAAATTTTGTATAAGAATTTTTTATCAAATCTGTAAGTTAAAGAAAAGTAATAATTAGTAAAAGAAATTTTATTTCAAGTTTATATGAAAACTTAGTTCAAGATTTCATAATTCTTTCCACTTTCTTTAACATACATAATTATTTATTCCACATTGTTTACGAAATTTTACATAATTGTATATGCTGACCTAAAGTATGGTAAGTGAGCGGAGAGTCAAGTTCAAAATCTTTTCAATGCTTTATTTTATTTAACGACTGTTGAGTAAATATATTTTTGAAACTATAAAGTTGTAATTATTACTAACTAAATAATATACATATTGTTGAGCTTTACATTGACACAGTTGAAAATGACCCAAATTATAGTCGAAACGTTTCCTAGTTCCGTAGATTTTTTCCATTTCAAATATTGCGTAAATTTTATTTTTATTATTTTTGTCAACAATTACTAATTTTTAATAATTTTATTGCTCATTTTAACTTATCATTGTTGATTTATAAATTTTTAAATCCTTTATATGTTTATTTTAAAGATTACGAGATTACATTTCTCGGTATTTCTTAAACAAATGATAACTAACGTAGTATTGACAAAATTATGCTTGGTCTGTGTTTTTCAAGAGTGTAATTGTAAAGTGTTATCTTTTGTTACAGAGCAAAAATGTTACAACAAATTTTAAAAGACATGTGGGTCGATCCTGAGATATTGGCTGGTTTGGACGAAGAGCAAAAACAGACTTTGTTTTGTAAAATGCGGGAAGAGCAGGTGAGAAAATGGAAAATATGGGATCAAGAGGAAACCGAAAAAAAATCGGAGAAGGATAAAAAGAAAGTGGTCGATTTTTTAACAGGATCGAACGGCGAACCGTGGGTTTGGGTCATGGGTGAGCACGAAAACGATGAAAGCATAGAGGATATTTTAAAAGGAGAGGCGATCGAAAAGGCTAGAAATCTTGCGGAAAAAGAAACCCAGCAAATCCGCAAGCAAGTTGAGGCCAAATTATCCGAATATATAGATTTAACACCAAAAATTGAAGATGAAATTTGTTCTCCAAAACTAACAATCGAAGATGATGTTGATATTTATTGTTCGGTTGACGAATTACGTGAAAAAATGAATAAGCCAATTAGGAATAATAATTACGCTTTTAACCATTGTCAAACTAAAAATAGATTTAATATAATAGATACTAGGGATGTACTTCAAGAAATTTCGCTAAACACACAAAAAGTTGCCGAAAGGGTTGCGTTATGGGAGAAAAGACTGACGGAAGAACGAACCAGTGAGATTTTTCAAAAAATTCAAAATAAACGGTTGCAAACCGCACGCGAAGCTGAGGAAGCCGAAAAGAAACAGGAAGTGGTGTGGAGAGAACAAGGTTAGTAAGACTTTTCATTGCGAAACATTGTTTATAATTTACGATTGATTTCTAATTGTAGAAAAGAAGGCAAAAGAAGCAGAACAACAAATTAGGGAAATTGCTAGAAAAGCTCGAGAACAACATAGACTTAATAGTGCGACAGAATTGGAGGCTGCCTACAGCGAAGCTGCGTCAGGTGTTCCACCGGGCAAACAGGCTGTACTGGATTGGTATGGTACAAACGAATTACCTAAGAAAGCTGGAGTCGATTCGTCCAACAATATGGAACCTTGGTTTCATGGTGAGTCGTTATTTTAGTTTTAACTACCCACGTTTTTATTGTTATATTTGCAATATAAAAAGTAATGGTAGCGCATACGTCACCTCTAAAATCGAAAGTTATAATTTTAAAAGTAAAATCTGCGGTAACTAACAACTACAAATTAGAAAAGCAACATCATCTTAATATCTTCAATCTTGTTCTGTAATAGCATCGAAGAACTTGATTAATTTATAAGTATCCAGTTTTTATAGTCACTCAAACAAAAAATAAATTTAACGTTGCTTTCTTAAATGCCAGAAAGTATGTCGATATAATTTTTTTATTTCCTTAGTTTAAGTCGATCTTTTTAAATACGGTATTCATTTTAGGTCTTATAACTCGATTGGAAGCAGAAAATCTTTTGTCGGATAAACCGGATGGAACGTTTTTGGTTCGTTTGTCAGAAAGGATTTGGGGATACGCATTATCGTATAAAGCTCCAGACAAGTGTAAACATTATTTGGTTACAGCTGCAAAACATTATAGTTTTTTGGGAAAAAATCATATTGCACATCAAACCTTGGGTAAGTTACAGATGCTTGGTGCGCTTTAGATTTAAATAACCAATGTGCGTTTCTATATTATTCTTCTTTGTTTGTATTATTTAAATCCAAAGTTGTAGTCGGCCATAAAAAAGCATTTAATTAATTATTCTTATTTAATACTTCCAATTTGCATACTTGAGCATGAAGTGGCTGTACAATGTAGCCTTGAAAAGAAAACAAGAAACGATGTTCTAGTATGTGTAAGTGTGGTTTCCTTTTATGCGATCAAGTTAATTAGGAATGTTCATTGTCATTACAATTATTAAATTCAAGGCCTTTATAGATTTAAATTGCAATCTTTTTTGTTACCAGCGTAAGTAGATCAAATAGGTGAAAATCTTATCTTTATTCTTTTTTTGTGTATTGTTTCATTTGTATGTGTTTTGCAGTTTTATAATTTCAAATTCCGACTTTTTGAAAGATGGCAATTATTTATGGCCAAATTGAAGGATTTCCATCTGCAAAGCAGATGTGCACCTGTCAATGTAAATAAAAATGCAGTAGCTACATTTTCACCTGTTCTAGTAAATATTATAATAGTTCCCACGCGTTAATAAGTATAATAATTTAAATGTAAATATTTGTAAAAATTCACCCAAGCGATGTTGATGGCTTCCTTAAGTTCAAGGAGAACATGAGGATTTTATAAAACAGTTGCTTTCTTCTCTATGGAAGTAGGGTTGCAGAGATCCTTGGTATGCCTGGGAGAGAGATTTTGTTCCACATTGTAAAATATTCATAACGAGAGTTTGGGCATAAAAATACTAATGAATTAACCTATGTATATAGGTATAACAGTAGTCTATGTATAAGAGAAAACATCTTGATGTTTTCTTCCATGTTACATAGGTACTGCGTAGACTACTGAGGACTATTAAGTGTTAATGTGGTAAGATCCAAATATTCTTAAAAACCAAACATGTGGAAGTGTAAAATTCTCTGACAGGAACAAGAACCTTCCAACTCTATTGAGGCATCACAGTATGGAAGAATGAAATCTGAATTTGCTTACCGTGGTTGTTATCGTGACGTAATGCCGCAGTAATACCAGGTACCAACCGTGAGGCTTTCAATGAAGGAGTTTTAGTGGGTGGAAAGCCCACACTACCACACAGAACAGACTGGCGGTGTCTGAAACATTTTCCCCTATCCAAGGGAAAAAAAGTTACATTTTGTTCAATTAGTACTGCAAAACACATTTTAATCAGAATAAAAAATTTAACCTCACCTACTTTTAGAGTGAAGTTTAAATGTTTTAATTTTAATTTTAATTTTACACGAACGGAAAGTTTGTTAACTTTATGTTCTATTGTTTTCTTCAAACGAAGTTCTCATAATTTACATATTAGTGTCACGAGTTTAAGCATGATTTGGGATGCTTATTGTCTTAAACTATCAGGTACAATTGCGTATATCCCTGAATTTCAATCAGAAATCAATATTTATTATTTTCATAATGCGGAAATTAATATAACGGTTTTCTGATAACCTAGAAAGATGAAATAAATTTTTGCATAAATTATTTTCCTTTTAGTTTTATAGATCCTGTTTTTCTTCCAAAGCCGTTATTATTATTTAATAAATATAAAATATTATTAGCAAAAAACCATTTTCTAAATGGAAAGTATGCGTGTTGAGACGACAGCTGCCTAACAGCTCCGTAATTTCCAGCAGTTTTGATAAACATTCATTTGGTTGTTCGCAATTTACAAATTAAACATAGTACACTATCAATTTTTTTAATAGTTATTTCTGTATTCATCGCTTTTTATTATTGTTATCAACAAAGAAAACCATTATAACTTTTTATTTAGTAATAAAAATTTTTAAATTGGATGTTGATATTATGTTAATAGAGGAAGTACTCGTCAAGAGTGACGGTCCGTCTCCATAGAGCTACCCCCCTTCTGATGTATGGCAGACTCCATATTTAACAACGATTAAAATTGTTGGTTGCTGTATGTCTTTTTCAACTTAATAATCTACTAATTTCGATTCGTTTTCGAATAAAATGGTTTATTCGTAAATATTAGACTACTCACATTTTTTCACCACGTTCACACGGGTTCTAATGAATAAATTTTACTAACCAGCTATTTTTCACAGTTAAATATGTGCAAAAAGTTCCATAATATTTTTTGTTTTAGGTGATCTCATAAAATACCATCGTCAATTTCCATTATCCGGAGGCGAAAAGTTAGAACGGGCTTGTCCAAAAAATGGCTTTTCGGCAATGGAGGAGTTAGTAAGATAAAACTATTCTGAAGGAACTGAACGCCTTGTAAATTTTTGCTGTGATTTTTACTTTTTTGTAGTAATTTTAGTCGAGTATGTGCGTTGACTGGAGTTGTTTAAGAATTTAGGATTAAGTTTGAAGTTTCCCTTTTATAAAATATTCCATATTGTTGATGAAATAGAAATGAGTCATAATTATTTAAATGGTTTGTTTAGAAATTAAGAAGTGTAAGTAATGTCGTTTTTAAGGCAAACTATGAATGTGCAAAGAATTATAACGTTTAATTTCCATTGCTCTTCTAGAAATATTTAATCGCAAATTTTTTATATTAAAAAATATTTTAACTTTTGCCTTAGAAATGATGATGTATGCCTTAGTATTGAAACCCCTAAAATGAAACGAACATCTTTTCGTTTTGATAAATTGAAAATATATTTTATTTTAACAGTTGAGTAAATATCAAAAAGAAAATTATTAGATTAAAAAGTATTATTTTCGTTTAATATCGAATTTCCAGTTTATCCCAGGTTTCAAAGTAGCAAACACTGGGAGGCAAAGTTAATTGCTTATGCTTAGAATTTTGTAAATTAGTTAACAATTTTTATACTTCTTATTATTGTCGTGGATGCATTATAAAGTGATTTTTATGTAGCTAAAATAATAAAAAAAGTGTTTTGATATTATTTGTGTATTTATTTATTATTTTAGAAATAATAAAATGTATAAATAATAACAATTTATAAAACTTATAAATAAAAAAATTAACCCTTTCTTAATTTCTTTTTGGTGCTCAGGTACATTTGTTATCGATGCAACCATATTTTCTTTTGGCTTTTTTATATCTCACATCCTAGAAGAAAAATTTACATTTATAAATTAATTTTTATGGGTTTGACTAGTAGCACGTCGGGAATTTTTCAGGAAAAATATTTCAAGTTTATTTTTACAATTTATATACAGGGTGTCCCCGTGACCGGATAAAAGACACTTTTCTAAGACAAATTGTCAAATAAAACCCTTGAGGGTTCCTTCCTATAAAGTAATTTTTTGAATTTCTGATTTTAAACGGCCATAGCTCCGATATTCTTAATTTTTTATTCTTAATGAATTAGAACCTTTGTAAAGATCATTTGCTTATCTGCAAATTAGGTTATAACCCCTTATCGTCTAGAATCAACGGATTTCGAGTTATAAATTAAATTAAGAAAAAAAATTTAGGTTTTATCTTTTTAATTTTTCTTGCGAACCACGTATCGCTTAAACGAAACGTCTTAGAGAAACGACATTGTTATAAAGCGCATATTAGTTTATCGTAAATTACTTTGTTTATTTATTATTGTTAATATTGATAATAATTAATTTGTTATTTATCTTTTTACCTACACCTTGTTCGTTATTTTCAGAATTTCTGTAAAAACGGTTGTTTTTCCAAAAAAATTTATTTGACCAAAGTTGTAGCCCGTTAAATTACCTATCCGGTTTGGGCCATTAGATTTTTTCTAAGACGTTTCGTTAAAAAGATACGGGGTTCCCAAGAAAAGTAAAAAAAATAAAACCGTACATTTTGTAACATTTTTTAATTTAATTTAATATATAACTCGAAATCTGTTGATTCTAGACGTTAAGGGGTTATAACCTAACTTATAGAAAAGGAATAATATTTCAAAAAATTCTAATTTATTAAGTCTAAAAAGTAATAACATCGGAGCTATGGTCGCCTGAAATCAGAAATTTAAAAAATTACTTTAAAGAGAGGTACCCCCAAGGGTTTGAACTTGAACAAAAATTTTATTTGAAAATTTGTCTTAGAAAAGTGTCTTTTATCACCACCTCAAAAGTTGTCCACGGTCACGGGGACACCCTATATTTGTATTATATATTTAAATATGTGGTATTAATGTCAGGATAGTAAAGAAACCATAAATATTGTAAAATTATATATTTCTTTAAAATTACAATTATGTAGACCCTATTGTTGCAAGTAATGTCAAATAGCATAGCGAATCAGCCACAAAAACAATTCACTATAAAATTCCTTTTTTTGATTTACTCCTTTCGGAGATATTTGCCAATAATAAATACTAACTTAAGCACAACGATCAGAAATTCATATTCTGGTCACAACTTGTTTTTAAGAAGATTGGGGCTTGAGAGCTATTATTTTTGATAATGAAGTTTTGCAAGACGTAGTGAAATGCAGCCAAGGGAAATCGTGCTAAATTACTACTTTAGTGCCGCCCGTCCCGGCTGGAAAAATGATCGTAATTAAATTATTTTTTTACCGAATTTAAGAATTGGTGCTGTTATTGCATTAATGTATCAAGTTTACATTTTGTATTCGTTGTTTTGCGGTCACTTCAAAATCACATTATATCTAGTATTGCAAATTAAAGCTTTAGATCGGTGTATCTGGCGCGATTAGATTTTGAGCTATGATTTTCCGTTCTGTAATCTGTCTATTTAAGCTTTTACTAGACTAATTATTATTATAAATAGAAAATTTACGCAAGATTTGAATTTTACGCCGTTTGTGCGGTAAAGTATTTCCAACAAAAGAAAATAGTTCAGTTATTAAAAATGAAGCGCTAAACGAAAGTACAACGCATTTTCAATGCTGAGCAATATTTAAGAATTGAAAATGCGTGTAACCGTCACACGCGATTGAAGTAAAACTTTTTTGGCATGATGACAGATGACGATTAAGTTAAAAATAAAAACAAAAATTTTAAATGACTGTCAATATTATAATCATCATAGAGCCCTTTTATTCAATAGAAAATCTAACAAACCTAAGTATGAACTCAAATGAAGTCTGTGTATAGCCTTAAAGTATAAACAAACTTGACAGGCAGTCACAAATTTACAATAAAAACTACTTTCATTATAATTATTATGCACGTTAAGAGCTAATGTAGCTATATTTTTTTAACGCATATATTGGGTATTATTATTTTCAAAAATTACTTATTTTCGTATTTTTAAATTCATACTTTTATGACAAATTTATTGCATTTCGTTTTTGTTGCACCTATGTTACTAGTTATTAATTTCAAAATATCGCCATATTACCGTAATGCATTTCCGTTGCATTGTCGTCCAGTTACCTCTTAGTTGGGCCTAAAGAAGTTTTACTTTAAAAATTATTCAAAAAATTATTTTGCTCAGGGTTAGGTGGATATATTTAGAACTTGACGACAATAAAAAAACGTTAATATATTGTTTTTTCAGCTACAAATTTGCTTACACAATTGGTATCCGATATCTCGATAGCCAAAATCTTGACAAGAAAACAACTCTTCGGTTTCTAAGATCGGCGTTTTATGAATTGCAGACGGCGGTCATTAAATGTGGTAGTAGTTCCATGTAGCGGTTTGCAAGAAAATACCACGTTAAGGGTAGCGCTGATGAGCGGTTGAAAAGTCAATGTTATGGTGAGATTCACAAGATATTAGTCAAAAAAATTGAGAAGGTACTGGAAGTGCAGCAAGGAAGGTCTCTGTTATGATTTATGTAGAAAATAAGAACTCTGTATGGAGTGTAAAGACAGAGGTCACAGTATTGGCAGCAGACGGTGCTCGACGCGATCTGTCTAATATGGAAAACAACGCAGTAAGGAATAAACACATTACTTTAATTACGGTAAAGGTGCTACCAGAAAAATAAAGAGAAGCAAAATTTTCCCGAAACGCCAAAAGATCTTAAAAAGTTATACACTTATATGGCAAAGATCAGGAAGAGCAAAAGACGGAACGGGTGGAATATGGAAGTAATGCCAAAAAATTATTCTCGATTTTATCAAAGAACGGGAGTTTTGTATGTAAGAATTCCACAAATCTTGAAAAATTCATACTTCTTTTTGTAACAGCCCAGAGGCCATCAGGATTTCTATCACTTAATTTACATGTTATATAAACTGATCAAGTTATTGAAACTGATGATTCTAAATGTATTTTTATGAGGATTGGAATAGGATTACAGGTTTGAAAGTGGATATGTAATATGTCATCTGATAAAATATCATCCGACTCGCAAGGAATTTGTACACAGGAGTTACGATTCACGTATTCATTTCAATTGAATGAACACATTTAATTTCTAAGCCGATAGACTAACCGTCTGAAAGTGAGAATATTGAATTATTATACCCAAGTATTTCTCTGATACTAGGAAAATTAGAGAAATTAATTTCTTCGCTCTGCTCGTCCGTCAGTTTTAAAAGCTGACAAACTTTTGTTGTTTGACGTTTGTTATTTGACGACCTTTTAGCTCTTTATCTTGTGGTGACAACTCCCCAACCTTCTTAAGCAAGAAGTGACGATAAAATATTTAGTACAAATAACATTTTAATTAATTGAGAAGATGCAAATCAATCAAATTATGAATGGCCGATTAAATAAAATATTTTAAATATCACAGACAGACTTTTAAAGTCTAATTGCATAAGGAACTTTTTTTAAGTCCAAATTTTAATCAAAATTAACTAAATTTAATTATTTTTGTTTATATAGCTTGTAAGTTTTTAAATTTTAATTTGAAATATATTTCGCTCTATATTTAAATTCTGGTTACCCTTGATATAGAGCCCGTAGGCCTTACGATTAAATTCTGTGTTTGGGACTGATTGCACTTATGTTTATTAGTGTTGCGATAAATAGTGAGAATCTGTTGATTTCTGTGATATTGATGATTTAGTTCTCTGAAAGGAAAATTTTCTAAGTTAAATACTTTTTAGATCAACCAGCAGCAAATCACATTGTGTCTGATGTACCTTACATTTCACTTACCGGTGTTATGGCTAAAGTAGTTAATTCCTCCGGGCTTGTTAGTGGCTTTTTGTTAAGTTTATTTGGACAGCAAGTAGCTAAAAGCAAAATTAATGAAATAATTACTTTGCAAGATTTTAAGTTTACTTACCACCAGGACAAGTGGGCAATGTGAATTCATCATACTTTGGTTTTTCTTTCTTTTTCATTTTATTTAGAAAATTGATATCGACGTTACTATTTTGATTTATAGAATCCGGAATGATTATGGGTGGTTCGCAAAAAAGACCTTTATCAATTTTTCGAATATACTGCCCTCTTGGAGGATTAGCCAATGGTAATTGGTGGAAAGTGTTTCTTATTGAAGTATTTTGAATTGTTTGTAAAATAGTTTTCTGTTTAATGGGTTCTTTGCAAAAGCAAATATTACTAATACTGGGATGTAAAATATTTTGGGAATGGAGTGATGTACGAGAAGGAGACTTAAAATCTGAAAGATTTGATTGAAGTGATTGAAATCGTGGCGGAGATGAAGGATCTGTTTCTTCTTTTTGCACAGATGCAGGTCGTAAATTATCGGACTTTTGATTCAGTTTAGTAACGCTTCCCGAAGGCTTTTGAAGATTTTCTATATCGGATCGTCGTTTTTGTGTCGTCGGGGGAAGCACAAAGTTCTGATTCAACTTTTGTGTACTTGCGAATTCCTGACTTATTTTTTCTTTTATCATGGTTTGCAGAGAGCTTTCTTTTGATTGGATACTTTGGAAACTCCTCTTTTGATTTGTTCTTAATGCGTTTAAATTTCTATCACTTGTACTAATATTATCACAGCTATTAATTGTATCGTTGCTTAATTTTCGTTTAACTGCTTCTCCCACTTTAATTTGCCACTTGTGAGGTTCCAAATTTTGTTTGCTTAGAGTTTCTGAAGTTTGTGACAACTTTTTAGGTTTATTCAATTCATCTCTTCGACTTATTCTATCGGTGGACGATATAACTCGATCTCGTACGTGACGAAGAAGTGGATTTTCGTTGAATTCCATTATTACTTTTTGACGTAGTTTTCGTAAAAAGTTATTTGCAAAATCATCGTAAGTAAATAATTTGTGTTTTAACAATTCTTCAGAAGTTGGACGACTTTGTGGATCCATTTTCAAGCACCAACTGACAAAATTTAAACTAACTGACGACCAACTTGAAAATAATTTTTGCAAACCGTTTTCGCTTGGTGCTGTTTTAATTATACCACTGAGATGAGAACTTTTTATCATTACCTGTTGATGTTTTGAGCAAGGTTGTCCTGCAAAGAATACTTTGTATTTACTTATTGTCTTGTAAATTATTTATTACCGAGTAATTTAATTGTGAGATACAATTGATCGATATCGCTATCCCCGGGAAATAATGGATCACCGGTCATCATTTCTGCATATAGACATCCAATAGCCCAAATATCTACTGGAGCACCATAATTAACTTCACCTACTAGTAATTCAGGCGCTCGGTACCATCTTGTAGCTACGTATTCTGTACAACATTCTCCAGCTATGCTAACTAACCGAGCAAATCCAAAATCACATAATTTTACTACTCCTAAAGAAGAAATTAAAACGTTCTCTGGTTTTATATCTCTGTGAATAACCTAAAAGTAAAACAATTAGCAAAGAAGTAAGTTGCTTTGTTTTGGGCATACATTATTCATATGGCAAAAGTGAATCGCTCTTGTAACTTGAAAAATTATATCTCTACAGGTTCTTTCATCCAAACCACCAGATGTTTTATCTAATTCGTCTAAAATTGTGCCTTGTAAATGTTCAAAAACTAGATAAAATCTTTTTCTACATCTAAATACTTCTATTAAAGTCACTAAATTTTCGTGTCTTAATCTCTAAAAAAGATCAAAAATTGTAAATCGGAAAAATAGAGAAAAGCGGAATACTTCACTTTTAACATGCGAATTTCTCTCAATGCCACTTTTCGAACATTCGGATCTTCTTCAGTCTCCAAAAATTTCTTTATTGCAACAATTTGTTCGGTTTCTTTATGCTTACATTTTAGTACCAAACCATAAGATCCTTCCCCAACAACGGATATTTGCTGATATCTCTCCATCAACGTAATCTTGATTTTGTTTACTTTTAAATATAAAACTGAAAAATTATAAACTCGTCTAAACTACTTATACCATTCCAGGTGCATTAGCAATGCTTATCTAAAAATAAAAAAAAAAATCAATGGCATTAGACGTAAATATAATTATTGACGATATTATAAATTGCTCGATTGACTTACAGGATGGTCGCTCTATAAAGCACATTAAGTATTTTGATAAATTAACTTCAAACTAAAATTAATTTTTTGTTTAAGTGAAAAGATAACATATCACCAAATTTTAATTTAATTTTTACATTTAGACTTGTTAATCCACTTATTTAGTCAGGATTTGAAGGTATACCTAAACCTAATCAAATGCTCTTTAAATAAACCGCGAGTAAATTTTACAGCAACAAAACTTTTAGTGTTGTCTATTATTTAACCTTTTCGTATCCCCAAAGAGATTGGATACATTTAGCAAAAAAACAATTCTCCGGGGAACCATTTATCAGGGGGCATGAGTTACCAGGGTGCGATTTGCTGGCGCGCACGGAAAGTTTAATACTGCATAGCAGATACAACGTTATTTGTAAATGTCAAAAGATCAACATTGGAATCGTGCAAAATTTAATTATTTATTTATTTAATACCTTAAGAAATTAATTTAGGATCAGCGCCAATCTCGAACAATTCAAAAATGACAATAAATTTTATGTTAACCTCCAGCATAACCTCTAATCTATCCAACAATCTAAACTCTAACCTAATTTTTAACTCAAACTTCCGACTCAATTTCTAACTAAAATCAAATAAAAATTTATATTAAATATTGACTGCATTCAACGGTTTGTTCTTTAAGCTGCAAAAAATACATTTGCCCCGAATAAAACACGGAGGAATAAAACAATAATTATTTCCTTAATTAGCATTACTGTCACATATGCAGATAGGCGGCACTAAAATCGTACTTTATAGTACTGCCTATTAACTGCTCTAAAAACCTAAGAAGATTTGAAAACGGTTATTTGGTTTAATTTCTTGTGGAATAAAATTTTATTCCGACTTTTCTCCGAGGACAATGGTAAGTCACCCAGATATAATTGACTAAGAAAGCCTTTTATTTGGTCTAGTTAATTTTTAAATAAAAAGAATAAAAAATCGTATTGGTTTATTACTTTAATTGAATGCATTTTTTGGTTTTCACTATAAGTAAATTCGATATCCTATGAATTATTACTATAGGTAAGTAATTGAATTAAATTTTAAGTTAAAAAGATCAATAAAGCTTAACGTAAAACAAGAATAGATGATATCCATCAGAGGGTAGCTATTATAAAAGTTTGGAAACTATTTTATCGATACTCAAAGGAAAAATACACGTCAAAGTAGCTCAAACAAGTCATTAAGGGTTTTTCAATAACTTTTTTAACTTTCATTATTTAGCAAAATGAAAAATGTTATTCACATTAAAGAAAATTATTAATTGGATTATATGGCGATTACCGATAAAAAGAGTTAAGAGGTAATAAATTTCGGAAAAGAAATAATGTATAAAAAATTGAACAAGCAATAATTTTTACAGCAGTTTTATGCGACATACAAATTATGATTAGGTTTACAAACTGTTCTAATTTTTTTTGTAACATTTGTGATCATTAGGTTGATTTAGGTTTCAGAAACTTAGAGAACATGAATGACTCATTAAATTGAATTTTAATGCTAAATTTATTTTATAGCATGGAAGCAGCAGTCACGAATTGTATAACATTTATAGATTTGATATTAAATAAATACAATGCAATTATATTTTATTATTATTGTTATTGCTACCTTTCTTATAATATATTATTCAATTTTCAAAAAGTTTTAATTAAAATTTTTTTCCCACAATCACGTTGAATAGTCAAAGGATCAAAACTCTAAATATGCTGGAAAATAAAATTTCACAACACTCAGTGCAATATTAATCCTGTGTACTTGATATTACTTTTAATATACTTACTGGAAACAATATTTTTAATGCAATATAATTTTGCTTTAATTTAAAAAAAAATTTAATCGTTAATGAAAGAGAAATAAATAGAAAAAAAATTAATAAATCTTGAAACTAATAATCATCACCTAAAATTTTAAAAGTAATTATTTTATTGCAGTATAGAGAGATTATTACTAGCTTTGTACCAGACTTCGCCTGGTTTCACAGTTTCTATATCAAATTATAAATAATTGTGTTGGGTTGGAAATTCACAACAGAACATCCGTAAAAGTTTCATATTGCTAGAACATTCAAATCAAGATAATATTATACTATGTGAATATTCTACTATAGATTCTATAGAATCAAAGATATAACAACGAATTGAAAATTACAAAACCGATATTTATTCTAAATAAAATAACAGTTTTAACTGTCAGTTTTTATATATTTTGATTATAAACTGATTTCTATTCTCTATAATAGAATATAGCATTCGATTACATTTTCTTCCACAATAATTCTCGATTATGTAGGTTATTCAAATCAATGGTTAACAAATAAATTTGCATAGAAGAAACACTTCGTGAAATACACGCACGAAAACTAAACATATCATAAAAGCTTTCGGTCACTGACCGCTAGAGTTTATCAGATTGGATTTAAGTACATGCACTTTTAAGTTCCTCGCACCACTACGACACTTTAGTTATTAAATGTCACATTTAAATTGATCACACGCTGCACATCTTAAATATTAATTTTAAAAATTTAACTGGTAGGTGTGCAAATAAAAAATATAGGAGAAAAACTTACTTTCTTATTTTTCCAACAGTTTTAGCCGAGGTATAGTCAAAACTTTCAAAATACATGTCTAAGAAATCACTCGTTACACGCCACCCTTAAAATAGTACTAAACGTAGGTAGGAAAAAGCACGAATCTGTTATGAGTTTCCACAGGTGAATTTTGTTGACACGGAAACTTTCCTTAGACTAACTTTCGTAAAGCACATTTTCGAGCTCTGGTATAAAACTTGATCCAATAACAGATTTTTTTAATCAAAAACTAAGCAACATTACTGAGAAAAATCTAGTTTTTATAACTGATTGTAGTTTGAAATTTTGATGAAAGCCAAAAGTGTATTACAAAATTGTCTCAATTTCAAAACATCGACTTCACCTCTAAAACGAACAAGTTACTGTCATGCGCTAATAACTTCCATAATATAGTCGGTAGGGTAAAATTATCGATTAATTAGAAGTTACCTAAAGTTAGAACAAATTAATTTATTACTTACCTATTTTATACTATTTATAGAAAGACTTCTTGCCACCGTTAAAAGTGTTAATAATTGCAGATAATAATACAGTAAAGTGTACAAAAATATTTTTGACAATTATCTATTTGAAGTTATTGAAAACAAATATAATACCCAAATTTTGACTGAAAGTAAATAATTTTCAATTGTTATAATATTTTAAAAAAATTTAAGTAAACCCTTGGATATTTATCGACCTTGAATAATAATAATGCAGTACATATGTATATTATTACTTTTAGTCCCAATACCCCAATGGTATTGCACATGGAAGCTCATCCACTGCTACGTTGTGATTAATTGCAAAAGACAGGCATTGTTGTCTTGCTGCGGTCTTTATCAATATTTTGAATATACTGTGGTGTTTCAAAGGGATTCGCACCTACCCTGTACATTTTGACGAAGATTTTGTTTTGGTGGTTTTGAGTTGTAAGATTGTGAAATTGGACAGGTGGGGGCGAATCGACGGAGATAAGAGGCTTTTGCCACGAGTCGCCGCGAGAGTAAGCGGTGCGACTTTTGGCTCGTTAATTTTTGACTTCAGTGAGTTATTTTTGAGATTTGTCGTATTTTTGAGATTGTGAGTAATTATTTTGATTGAATAAAGTGAATTTTGTGCGAATGCATTATTGCGTTTATTTTGGATGATTGATTTGAAATTTGGATAATTTGGATATTTTTGATACGTTGCTACCGAACGGTAGTAGTTTTGATTGATTTGGTTGATTTGGAGGGAATAATTGAAATTATAAAATTCGAAATTGGTGTATAATTAGAAAATTTAAAATTATATTTGTGCGAACGAATGTCGATAGTGATAAGAAAGCGATTTGGATAAGTGTCAAATAGAAAGTAAGAGCCCAGTAAAATTTTATTTTACATTATATTAAAATTTTTACATTGAATTGGATTTAATAATTTATTTTGGAGAATTGATTTTTTTGGATTGCAACACAATTAAAATAGAAAAACAAGAAAGCCACCTTGAAACCCCCCTGAGAAGTCTTAGCTCTCCGACTTGTAAAGCTCTAGAGATTAGTGATTATTTGCCGTTTGCCACGCATTCAAAAAAATATCATTACAATACATATACTTCTAATCAAAACCTAGTATCACTCTAGAACAGCATGATTAATATTTCAGTTCAATTAGAAACCACAAATTATAACTAGTGATCAATAAAAACTGGAATAGAACTAGAAAAATACCAAACTTTTGAAACTTCAAGCTCTTACAGATTCTTATGTATCACAGATACATAGAAATAGTGAGTAACTCTATTCTACCACCCAACTTGGGCTGGCGATGTCTTGCTTAAGGTTTCCTTAGTTCCAACACAGAGAAAAAAATGAACGAAGTGACTAAACTACCTCCTAGTTAACAACAGAAAAAGATCAGCTCTAGTTACAGGCGATTTTAATGCAAAGTCATCCATGCAGAATTAGATGAGAACTGTTAATGTTAGTGAAGACAAAATTTCAAATTTACAACAAAGCAACAGCTAGACATTCGAAAAAGGCTCTTATCAGGATAAGATAAAATTAACAACGCAATCTATCTAAATTTTTTGGGTCTGAGAGGGATACTAACCTAAGGCTGGTTCTGTGTTTTTGACTAACCTTTTCAATTGCCACGAGGTTTTTTCAAATTTAAATATTTTGGGTACGTAGGTACCAACCTAGTTTACACTAAACATAACCTGGGAGGGGGTTGAATTGGATGAAATTTTGTTTCATTTCAATTTAACCAAATACTATGGATAGGATAATACGTACAGCTTAGGCCCATTACAATAGAATTTTCGTAGCCCGAAATTTTTGCGCCATCTGTCTGATTGAGTTGGAACCTTCGAACTTTTGGTGTAATCAAATACTATGTGTTATTTTTTTAAATTATATTTTTTATTAATATATAAGTAGTTACATGAAATAAAACTGCGTATGTTAATTGTGAGAAATTTTTATAAATTTATTTTTAGTTTTTGTATTATTTTTTTTACTTTTTACACTTTTAAACAATTTTAATTTATTGTCTTCATTCAATTTATTAAAACATTAAAATATTTATCTAAAAATAAATTTATACAAGAATCGCATACTATATTACAAATATTTTTCTTAATAAGATCACAATTTTTTAATTTTCTTTTTACATTACTCGCATTTTCTTCTAAAAATACAGTAAACATGCTTTTAAAAGTCCGATTTATGCTGTTTTAGAAATTTACAGATCTTTGTTCTTTGGCATCCTGAAAAACAATTTCGAGTCTTTCTGTTGTTTGTAATTTCCACATGAAAATATTGAATATGTAGAACCAATTCCTGACATGTTGATGAAAATTCACTCAAATATTCAATTCACGACACTATTTTGAATTATATATTGATTTATAAATATATAATACAAAAGTTTTACTTTTATACTACCATAAGCAAACATAACATTATGATCAAATTTACAAACATAAACAAACTTAAAATTAACTGTCAAACTGATTTAGTTCCAACTCAATTCGTTAGAGGCGCTCAAGTGCTGGGCTACAAATTTTCGTCGAAGCTGTACGTATTATCCTATCCATAGTATTTGATTTAACTACTCGTTAGGTTGGTTTGGTGATTACTCTAAGTATATAATGAGATGACCCGAGCTATGCAAAACTTTTAAATTTGCTTAATCCCAAGATTACACCCTAGCTCGGTTTCATCCATTATTTTTAACAATCAGACTCCTTTAATTGTTTTTAAATTGTCAATTGTAAATTAAAATGCTCACTTTTGTTACTCTTGAATGTGGTGTTGAAGCGCACATGTACTCAGCAGCTGGCCTAATAAATTTGTTGAACTGCACCTTTTGCACATCGACTAAAATTATCACAATAGTTATTTAGCACTTCACTTTGTCAATTAAATAAAAAAAACAACAAATCAAATCAAATCAACTTAATTTATTAACTTTTAAAAACAATTAACAATTTTAATTATTGCGGAATGGTGTTTCATCCCCTTGACCATTCGACGTCAAGGCCGTAGCCCAAGTCTTCTATAACCTACTAGCCGTACTCCCTCTAGTCTTTTCTTTTTCGCTCTTCCCACTCTTTTATTTTTACATAGCAAAACTTAACAACTATTTATTACAATGTGATAAATAAATAAATAATAAAATTGAATTTTAAAATTATTTACAAAATAAATTAATTAATGGTTTTTAGTGTTTCGAAACACGACAATAAATAAGAAATCGCCACGTGGTATTACTGAGGTTTGGCAAAGGACGGCACAACGCTGGAAAATGGTGGCTTTCTAACCTCCATTTTTCTCCTCTTAGGTTAGAATATTCTTTCTTAAAAGTTTTTCAATATTTTCTTTTACTTTTAGTTTCGATTTTTTCGTCTTTCATTATGTATTTCATACGATTTTTCATACGAATTTTATACGATACCCATATCGCAGTCCGGCTTATCAATTGCACACTCTTTCCTACGAATGTAGTTTTAATTTTCCAAATTCTAAAATAATCCAAGTCAAAATTTTAATTTGTAATTATTCTTCTTCCAAATCAGCGAAATCAATCAATTTGCTACCGCTCAGTAGCCACTCAATATCAAAAATATTCAAATCTCAAAAAAATATACTTCCAAAATAACGCAATAATGCATTCGCATCAAATCACTTTATTTAAATCAAAATCAAAATTATTACTCGCAAATTCAAAATTTATATCAAAATCAAATAATCGCCTCGAGCCAAAATCGCACAACAGGCTCGGCGGTCGCTATCGGCGAAAAGACCTTGAATTACCTGTGATCGGACCCCACCTAACAAATTTTTCAATCTTACCAATTTAATAATTAATACAATAATTTTACTACATTGTACAGGGTGGGTCCAAATCACTTTTGAAACATGACAGTATATATAATTATTATTTTTTTTCTTTATTCCTTCATTTTGTTTTTGTCATTGTTATTTATCCCTAGTTTTGCTTTTATGTTTTTGTTTTTTGTATAACTCTTCTCTATATTGTTAACGTTATCTGTATTTTAATTTGATTTTGTTTGTTTGTGTATATATAGCCTTGAAAATAGGACAGTAAAGGTCCCGAAACGTCGGACAATTATATTATTTTATTTGACCGCAATTCTCAATCATTTTCTCAATATTCAATCTATACTATCTCCTAAGATTGCAAACTCGAAGATCATAAAGAAAGTAAATCAAATCTTGGTCGCGTCGGATAGACTTCTGTGATCTAAAACCTAATATCGATCTGTAGACCACGAGAAAGGAGACAGGAAAACACTCCATTATTTACCACCTAGTAAGTCATCTTGGCTACGGCCTAGTTGTTCTACGCACTGTATAGTGTATGGCGCTCAGCATACGGCATTTTATAACCGTATTTACACTATGGAATTTATTACATAAGAAATTGGACAACCTCTGGACAGAAACCTGTTTACAGTATTTGTTCACTGCGCGTTATATTCTGCGCACGAGCTGTACAATAAATTGCTTACGACTATTCGTTAGAATTTGTCACCTAAAAATTGAAAAGATGAAGTAGACATTATTATACATTTTTATTGGAATAAGTTGACTTTGTTACAAAAACATACGCATTTTCTTCAATAATACAATTGTAGAGCTCGACAAATGTAAGACCAACATTTAATTTAGCGACTGGAGCAACCGTACATGTTGTATATTGTTGATCGAAATCCGCAGGAAATATGAAATATTTGCCGTATGTTAGTAATTGATGAAATAACGGTTTAAGTTTTTCAAAATCTAATGTGTTATCTGACTTTACCATATGGTAAGCTCGTAACTGACACTCAAATAGTTTATAGAAATTATCATCATTTACAATGATTTTAAAATCATTAGAAAGCACAGTTATAAGATCGTTTAATATTCTTGGATTGTCCTTCATACATGCTTTATACAAATCCAAATCAAAATCTTCTATCTGTCCAGTTACGATCTAAAATTAATTTATAATAAATTATTTTCACAAATTGTAATTTACATTCACATGTTCGTTCATACCGTAACAAAAATTAATAAACATATGAATACTGTAAGTTTCATGGTATTGATTTACTTTGTAGTAAATTTTAACTAACAAATATTGTTATAAGTAATAAGTTTTATCAACACCATTGTACAATAAAAGAAATAAATTAAATTTATTGTACAAATCATTGCTTACTTAATGGCTAGTTTAATTATTAAATACTTCGAAATGTTGAATTCGTTATAATTATATGCCATTAGTTTTTATCTTTGCCCACTTTTGTCTGTTTTTCCCTCCATCTATTCACTTCTGAACTGAACCTTAGTTTTCAACATTTAGTCAATCTAATAATTTTGCATAAGATTACCTTGCTATTATTTTTTTTCTTTTTGTAGATACTCAACTAGAAGTATGCCACGAGAATCCCAAAAAACAGTAATCATAAGTTTTCTATCCGATAAAATTACTTTTTGCCTTCTTTGAAGAGCTAGATCCAGCTTTTATTCAAGGTTTGAACTGTTTTTTGTCTATGATGTATACTGTCGTGTTTGGTCAAAAATGATTTTGACCACTCCCTTTGTAAAGTTTTTATAGTTTTAAATTTGAATTTTGGGGTGAAAGTTTTATATAATCTAATGTTTGCGGAAGTTTTAGAAGAGTGGGAGGTTTTAGGCCAAAGATAGTCGCCGGAGCGGTCGATTGAATTTTGGCTCGTAAAATTTGAAGATAGTTTTTGAGAAATAATTATGAAAGTGTGATTTTATATTGTTGAGTATTGATTTGAATTGTTGGAGAATATTTTTGGTCAAATTTGACCACAGCTGAAATTATTGATATTGTGAGTTATTTTTGGATATTTTTGATTAAAGTGAATTTTATTTGGATAAGCGGTTTTTTATGAAGTTATTAAAGTTGAGTTTTGCCAAAAATTAATAAAATTATAATTGGATATTTGATAAATTTTATTTAGATAATAAAATTACATTTAAAAGAGAGCAACTTGTGCATTAGTGGATACCACGAAGACTTAATAATTTGAAATTGTAGGTTCAATTCTTGAGCCAGTATAAAATATTTTAAAATTGTAAAATTTATTGGAGTGAATTTAAAATCGGACTTGCGTTTCTATTTGAAGAGGAGGCTAGTAACGAAGCTTTGAACCGCACCCTGAGAGGTTTCTTTGTTCCCGCATCTCAGAGCTAATTGTGATAGAAAAAAAGTGTTCGATAATTTTTTTTATAGAATATTATTACAATACATATTATTTCGTTTACAGCAACAAAATAACGCAAAAAATTGTTTGTATTATGTTTGAACATATCTAAAAATTGTTTTGGAGGGGTTGCACGTGCACATTTTTGATCAATTGTGGACAAGCATGGCACCCATCGTGCGATAACTTTTTCATATATAAATATTCGTGTAAAATTTTAATTATACGTCCTTTTGAAATGCCAACAGCTTCAGTTATATCACACAATTTCAATTTTTTCAACAATTTCTTTGATAGCTTCATTTGAACAGTTCCTTATCAAAAACACTCGTTCGACCACGTTTCATTTCATTAAACCAAAATCGAATTGTTGTTATCGAAGGTGAAAAGTCGCTATAAAAAGCATCTAACTTTTTTTTAATTCGTTCACAAATTTACTCAACCAGAAACAGGAATCTAATTATTGATCAATATGAGATTTTTAAAAAATTAAAAATATAAAGATAATTAAAAAAATACCCGAGTTTTAAAAATGTGTTAACAAAATTATGATAGTCGAGGGCGTAAATGACAAATGTAAACATAAAATTTAGCGGATCATTCTAAAATTTAAACAAAAAAGACCCAAAAACTGTAAAAATAAAATACGATATTCTGTATTGGCTACTTTTATTAGGTAAGCTCCGGGCATTGACTTATCTGATGTTATACAAGGGTTGTTGAATTAAATCTCTGTACGTTATATTATTTAAAAATATATCTAAATTACAGTTTCTATTATTTTTTTGTTAAACTTGTAAATAGTTTTGCTGGTCAGCAAAAAAATTTTTTTTGTGCAAATTGCACAAATTGCAAATTGCACTTTGTGGAAAGTGAAGTAGTGTTCGAGGTAGAGACATTTGTCAAGTTTCGAAGAGAAACATCTTTGCAGCCGAGACGTTTTCCTGAAAGTCATTTTTTATTATTTTATAAAGGCCACATATTTCTATGAAAATAAAACGCGGCGCCATATTGAAAATTGCAAGTCAAGATTTTAATAAGTAATAAAACTTACCTTAACTACGTTTGATATTATCTGTGGATTATTAGAAGACATGTAATAATTTGTGAAGATTGCATCGAACGATACACGAAATTAAATTGGAAGCTGATTTTTTTATTCCAACGGCAGCGTCAAGGGAAGCACATGGTTTCCATTGTACCCGAGAACTGCAATTGCTCATTATAGTAAACGAGAACGAGATTCTACTGAGTCAGTGGCGTATCCACAGGTAGATAAAACTATTATTAATTTTTGAAGGGCATTATTTTTTATTAATTTTTACAAACATAGATTTTTATTTATTTTTTCTTCTTAGAGTCTTTAGCTCTACGTAAGGGCATACTCTGCTCTTCAGAAGAGTTTTCTTGGCAGATACCTCGGTAGTTTGCTATTGCTTGCCGAGGGAAGACGGTCAGAATAAAAGTTTTACTCCGCTCGGGATTAAACCGAAGATATCGGCTTAGCAGTCAATGCACACATAAGCATCAGGCCGTGACCGTCTTCACGGTCATTCTTCATTCTTCACTTTTATTTGCATTGTACAAATTTCTGCCTTATTACACATAAAAGGTTAATAAAATTAGATGCTAGTGCGATTACGATTAACAATAAATGTTCATTCAATTATACGAATTATCACAATACACTCAAATTTGAATCTGCTAAAGGTGAAACTGTCACCTATTAAAACTCCATCTTTTATGAATAAATTTAATTTAATTTGCCTTAGAAAAAGTTGTTTTCTTCTTTCACCGACAATAGAGGCTTGCCACAGGAACCGACTACTGAGAAGAGTTCCTTGCTCTACGACTATTAACGTAAGCTGAGGTCATTTTTTGATTAGTGAAGGGTTCTCAATTGCTCACAAGAATACCACTACAATATATACAAAAAAAAATAAAAGTTGTGGTCTCTGTGGTCTTATGTGTTAATACCATACCGCAATAAGTCAATAGTATAATTTGATGAAAAAATAAATATGTTTTATTAATTTATAATTTACATCAATTTATTAAGAGACTTTATTTAACCTATAAAACATTATGGCGTTTTGGAACGTAACTGTAATTTATAAACAATAAAATCAATTGTTTAGAATGTTCAGTTTCAAGAAAGAATAAAAAAAGGCAACTTTGAAGATAAAAGACTTAAAAAAATTCTATGAATAATACTGTTTCAATAAAAACAAAAACAATTAAATACTTAAAATTTTTCAATTTTTTAGTTAAAATTTAGAATTAAAATTTAAATAAAAAATCGTTTAATTGTCATAATACACTATTTCCATATTAGACTATTTTCATAATCAATTATTTTCACAATCGATTGTTATGAATTTATAGCTGTATTCTTTTTACCTATTTTAAGTGAGAATGTACTTAGATATTCAGTTAAAAGGTTGTTTTCTTTGCCGTTTTGACATAAGTACTGTGCCGTGCCGAACTGAGTTTTACGTGACAAAATTATCCCCTTCCATACCCAAACTGATCTTGCTGTTTTGAAGTGTTACAACTCAGTAAAATTGGGAATGGCCCGAATTGGTTAATTTGAATTAACTGCACCTTAAATTTTTAATTCGTCTTTTTGAAGTTTATGTTGACATTATACAATAATAAAAAAACAATTTGGTTAGTACTACCAAACTTCAAAATAATTCAATTCAAAATTCACTTAGTAGTAAATTTTTCTTGTTCTTTTTATCTTATCTCTTTCTCACTTTGACTCAGTTAATCTCAGTTTGTCTCAGCTCACTTTATTTCAGCTTATAGCTGTATTCTTTTTACTTATTTTATTTCCATCTCAGTTGTACAACTGATATGAAGTGAGCTGAGACGAACGGAGATTAACTGAGTCAAAGTGAGAAAAAGATAAGATAACGGCACGGCACAGTACTTATGTCAAAACGGAAAAAAAAATTACCTTCCAACTGAGTAACTGAGTATCTCAGTACAATCTCACTTAAAATAGGTAAAAAGAATACAGCTATTGTAGTAATAGATTATGATCGCACTTCTAGTCCTGACTACTTTGACTATGTCAGGCTCTCTATATAGTTTTTTTAATTTCTACTTCGTTCTTTTCGTTTACTTCTGTTTTACTCTCTTTCCTTCAAAAATAATTTTTGCAACTTTTTTCTTTTATACTCCTATCATTAGGTCTTCTTTTTTCAATATCTTCCCTCCACCCCTATTTGAAAATCTCTGCCGATATAATTTGCTTAATTTTAAATAGAATTAGCCGGATTGTTTCTTTTTTTCAAAACTTCTATACAAAAAATACTTGTATCTTTGTTGTTGTAATATTAAATAATTTAATTTAAATAATCGTATTTATTATTATAAATTTAATAGATTAAATAGACAAAATTCTTTCATTTGGTGCAACTAACACAATGATCTTTTACAATGCAATTATAGAGCTTTATATATGAATGACCAACACTTTCTGAATCAAATGAATTAGCTGTACAGTTTACATATAGATCGTCAAAATCACCAGGAAACTTAAAATACATGTCGTTAGAAAGAATTTCTTTAAAGTCTGGTTTTAGTCTTTCATAATCTAATGATTTATCTGATGTTGTCATACCGAAACCCAGTATCTGGCAATCAAATAGTTGGTCAATGTTTTTGTCATTTTCAGATAGCAAGAAAGTGGGATTCTTTTCTTTACGGATATTATTTATAACATCCCTAAGTAATGTGGGATGATCTTTCATGCATTCTGTATACAAATCCATATCAAAATTTTGTATCTGTGCAGTCACTATCTATAAATTAATTTACAATAATTTTATTATTCTAAATTTTAATTCATTAGATAACATTATATTAAGATTGTACATACCGTAACAAAAATTAATAAAAATAGGGTTGCCGTAAGTTCCATGGTATTAATTTTCTTTAACGTTAAACAACTTTTGAATAAGAAAATATTATTAAATAATACTCAGTTTTATATTCGCCATCGTGCAATAATAAGTCGAACACAATAGTAAAATTAAATTTATTGAACAAATTAATACTTACTTAATGGCTAGGCTAATTATTAATTTAATTACGTAAAAATGTTGAAATTTTTTAAAAATATTTTTATTTAAATTTTTAAAATCTTTTTAATTCAAACCCAGGCTACAGAAATGTTGTTCGTAAAAGTGAACACCAACTTTAAAACTGCGATAAAGTTATACTACAGGTTGATTACTTATAACAAAATTTAACCGACTATAGTATAAGCGGGCGTTAGTAGATTAAAACGACGCCCATCTCAATTTTCAATATTCAATTATTTAATTTTTGATTATTGTAAACGGTGCTCATATTGCTTTCAAGCAGTGGCGGATTAAGCTATTGGTGCCGTACAAGCGCAATTCCTTGTGAGATCCTTTTATTTTTTTTTGTTTAAAAAATTTTTTTTATAATCACTCGTGATATAACATAAAATAAAATAAATAATAATTTTTCTTTAAATCAAATAAATGTTTAAATAATAATGCCGTCGTTATATTAATGCATTAAATTATTTCCATAATTTAAAATTATCGTACAATAAAAAACCTTATTACCAAAATCATAAAAAATAAAATCATATACATTTTGGCATTAAAATTATGTAACATTTTTTATACTTAGTTGCGGCAACTAATTTTTTGGTTAGTACAAATTGTTAATTTGATCAGAATTATTTATTATTTTACTTAGTATAAATAACAAATTAAACTTAATTTAGGATTAAGTTAAAAATTGTTTAAGAATTTATTATAGCGTGTAATTAGTTATAAAATTGCAAATATCACAGCGTCGATTGCACATCGAGGATAATCCACCCCATTCCTATAGTAGCGCACTTTGTGTAGTAGGACCGGTATCGGGGGATCTTTTTAGTGAGTACACGGAAAATCTCAGGTGCACTCTAAAATCATGTCATCTAATCGCGATAAAGATTTCTTCTTAAGCTTCTAATTTTAATGATCCTCTTATAAGTATCGTAATCTGCTAGTCGCGACGGTGACAAATTTATGCACGCCTGTTTAAAATACTGACCAAATACATACAAGTCTTTAGTTACGAGTATATCACGCAATTTATTACACTTACTTTTCGGGCTTTTACTTTCGAAAATGTATCAATTAAATTATTATAATTTAAGAATTGTACTGTAATTTTCAATAAACATGAGAGATAAATCTGTTAAATGGAAATTAGCCAAAGAATTACGTAAATAGTTTTTCGCTCTTCAACACAGAAACAGAACGTTCGGCTGTTGCATTGCATATTGGTATAGTAAGAAATATTTTAAAATTGCTTCTACATTCAGAAAAGTAGATTGTAAACCGTTTAATATAATTTTATATATTTCCATGTCATTTGATTTCTCTTCTTCCTTGCCATCCTTAAGAAAATAAATAACTTTTTGAAAATATCTACTATCAATATCACTTTCATACTACGTCGCCATTCTTTTTATGGATTCGTTTACCATGGTTCTTATTATTAAGATTATTAACTTAGAGAAGAGCATTATTCGGATTCTGACGGATAATAAATTTGATCTCGCAAAATGGATAATTATTTATTGCTATTAAATTTTGGGTAACAATAATTATTACATTTTTAGAGCTTAAACTGCAAATTTATTCAAGATCCGTAATAACTTAGAAATCTTTTACGTGCATTTGATTGTGACTTATTTTTGTTCAAAATATTCTGAATTTTACAGATCGTGTTTATTTTTAAACTGATAAAATTATAATAAAATATAACTTTCGGACGGCATAAATGCCGTCTTTCGTTCTCACCTTGAATCAGTGATAAGAAAATCATAAATTTTTATTTCACATTGTTTTAAATAGTAATGATCAATAGTAAAATTTAAAATTAAAAAATTTAGATGGTTAAAATTAACTTGGAAGTAAAGCAATGACAATGAAACTTACAGCATTCATATTTGTATTAATATTGGTTGTGGTATGTATAATCTCATGTAACAGCAGTTAATTGCATTCGTTGATAATTTAAATTGATTTACAGGTTGTTGCTCATTTTTTGGACAACTTTGATTCGGATTTGTATTTTAAGTGTAACGAAGAGTTTAATAAAGTTTTAGAAGACATAGCTGCGGCGCATGGGGACCCAGAAGAATATCTTAAGAACAATGATTGCCACTTACAGGCTTGGCATTTATTAACACCCGATAAGATGCTTGATTACGATAAAATTAAAAAATTAATTCCTTCAATGCCAGAACTAATAGATAATGATTCTAAAATTACCGAAGAAATTATAAATAATGTGTTCGAGAAATGTAAAGCTAACGCTCAAGGCGGAACTAATGCAGAAATTTTTACTAAAATTTATAATTGCTTAGTTTACGAAGTCAACTCAAAGATTTAACATAAAGCACCGAATTGGATAGACATACGCATAATTATGATTGATATATTATATTAAATTTGAATTGGATATATAAAAGGTTATAAATCTTAATAGGTGTTTCCGTTTTACCTCTACGTGTTATATTTGATTTATTTAAAGAATCCTGTAAACTATGATCTAAAAAAGTGGTAGTTTAGATTTAAACAATACATCATTACGATTTCATATCCTCTTTTTAATTTCTTTAAATATTTTCAATCCGATTTCATAAATATAGTAATAAATTATATCTTTGTCATTTAAATGAAAACTCTTTTTATATCCAGATAGTATCTTATATTTTACGGTTAGAAATCACATTTTTTAAAGTTGTTAAAATTTATTATTTTTACAATTAATAGGTACCTACTAGATATTGCCATTTAATGTTTTAATATATATTTTTTAATTTATATTTCTGTAAGTATCTATTCCAAAAATGTTTTAATGCTTTATTTTAAATAAATAAAAAAAAAAGATTAGGATAGTAATACCATGCATATACCAGATAGCATCAATATAGCATAATATTTATCGGGAGCTAAATGCTCCTTCGTTCTAGCAAATTCCCACTTGTTGAATAAAATATTGCATTACATTACTGGTTAAATATATTATAATGGTGTTTGCGTCAAAATTCCGTAAACATCAAAATACTTGCTTGCTCTGGGTAGCTCTGGTGTGCGGGAGCAATCGGACTTCTTCAAGAAGTGGGTCCATTTATATTTTAGTTGCTCGCCTTCTCGACAAATAAAAACTCAAGTTCGATTTTATAAATTTGCAATTGAATTATTTTAAACTTAAAAAATTGTATGCTTTGTTCAAAGATCGAACTTAACGATTTCATTTTATCAATGCAGAGTGATATCAAGAACACAACACGTTCGCTCTTCCAATACCCTAATAAAATTTATTAAATATCAAATTACAATTAAATTCAAAACCTTTAATAACTCTATCGCAGCAATAAAATTTTCAAAATGGCAATGCAAAATTTCTCTTTTGTCATCGGGTTGCAGCTGTCGACCTCACTATCAACTGCCTGTCGCTTCTTCAACCAATTTTTTTAACCTCTTTAAAAACATCCAATAAATCCAATTTTTCAATTTTGCAAATTGAAATTAAAAAACCATTTATTCAAAAATAAAAAAATTTAATTATAAGGAAAATCCAAAACAATACTCACAATTAAAATTTAATCAAACAATCTTCTAATTACAATACTCAAAATCAAAAATTACAATTTTCAAATCTACTTTGCACAAAATTATATTTAAAAATTACGGAGCCAAAAAAATTCAATCGACTGGTTCGGCGACGATCTTTGGCAAAAAAGCTTCCACTCTTCTCAATTTTCTACCAACATTAGATCGAAAAACTTTACCACCAAATTCAAATTTAAAATCTTCCAAATGAACCCACAAATCATTTTGTAACACGACAATATATCTATAAATATTTAATTTCAGTAATGATTTGGTTTTTCACCGTCTGAATTTTGTTACCTATATTAAAATTTTGTAACTCAGAAAATATTTAGAATGGTCACAAAAAATTTAATTTTCTCTTTGAAATTAAAATCACGCAGAAAACTTTTACAGCTTCAAGTTTTGAATTTCGTTTTTGAGTTCTCATTAGACTCGTTACTGAGACTTTTTAGTCACTGTGAGGTGAGATATAAAAATGAGATATAAAATGGGACTAGAAGGCAGTGACAAATGCGGACTCTGTGAATCTGAATTTCTTTGAAGCTATAATGCTTAGCTCGACAGATCTTTTTTAGCTCGTCAAATACAACTGACCCATAGGGGGGGGGGAAGAAAACTTTGCAAGCAAAATTGGGGGACTGTCAGACAACCATCATCACAAATTTCAAAATTTTAACTATACTATAAGAAAGAGGACACGTTTCTAAGCATATTAAAACAACAATTTTGTTGGATTATTAATTAGTTTTTAATTTTTTAATTTTTAATTTTTAGTTTAAAAATCAAAAATTTACACGTATTTTAGATATACGTTTTAACATGGATCTACGATAGGCCGTGGTTGAGTTAGACAAAGAAATAAAACAGGCCTGGAAAAAAATCGTCGGATAGTTAAAAAATTATGATAAAAATTAAAATATGCTTATATCTCATCAATTAATTTTCACAAGTAAAAATTTGAATATTTTAATTAAGAAAAATGTAAAATTTAATTTAATTTATTAAAAGCATGTATTATTAAAAAATAACTGTTTTAAGTTTAAATAATTCATTAGTTACTTTACGAGTTACTTCGATCGTTAATAATTTAGAACTAATAAAGCATAAAAATTGTATATAACAATTTTATATCAACATCAAATTTACTTGTCGACAAATAATCTGAAAGTTAGCAATTCAATTGAGACACTTTTTTGTTTGAATTTTATTATTAGGTATATATTGTACTAAAAATTTATATTTGATTAATATAATGAATATTTATTACTAACAATGCTTTTTACAGTTTACAATAAATCAATGGATAAGTGGTTAAGGTAGTGATAGAAATAGAAACAATATCAACATCAACTTGTTCAATGTAATTTGATTTAAATATTAAATTTATAATAAATATTTTGAAAAATCTTTAATATATACAGGTATTAAAAAATTAATTTTAATATTATTTTTTATTAATAATTTTTCTATTAAATAATTTAATCAATCACTGTTTTATTAAATAAAAATTTTAAATTTACTATACTATCTATATTAAATGTTTTCAAAAAAAATTTATTGCGGGCGACTCGCTCATGATTACTTTTTGCCATAAGAAATTTTAAACACGTAATATCAAAAAAAAACTTTTGAACTTTTGAAAAACTTTTTGTCTCCTTTTGTTGACATGATAAATTTTTGTAAATTTCGGTCTCTCTATCTATTGCATTGTGATATGATATCTCTCTCTATCACTACAATCGAAGTTGTAGAAGTCATAACTAAAGCGTAGACCATAGGTTGAATACGACCCTTGGTCAATACTAGGGACCAACAAGGGTAAATAGGCAACAGCGTTCTATTTAACTGTGTAGTGTGTACCAACCATGTACCAACCTTGCTTCAGTTGGAAGTTTTAAACATTTAGTGGAAAGATTTAGGCCACATTTGTTTAAAAAATTGTGTGTGTACAAAATAAAAATGACAGAATCTACTATAACCTATACCTCTGAAAAGAAACTAAATGGAAAATGTGATATTTTAGAAAATTTATCCAGAGAAATTTCTTTGAAGATCTTACTTTATTTATCACCGGACGATATTGACAATTTGCTTAAATGCTGCAAAAAATTGCAGCAATTTATGAATTATGCTTTTCTTTGGAAAGCAATTTATATGAAATTTTGGTTTACCTCGGAAGAAGAGTCCAATAGCGAATGTTATAAAAATATGTTACAAATGTATTCTTCGCACTGTTGTAAGTATATTTGCTTCCTTTCTGTTTCCTCAAACTACTAAGTAATAGTAATCGACTTCCCAATAATCTTTTATTTTTAACCGACTTCAAAAAAGGTTATGTTTGTTACCTCAGAACTCCGTCATTTATTAACCGATTTTCAAAATTCTTTCGGCGTTGAATCAAGTATAGTTCCAAGTTGGCCCCATTATAATTTCATTCGTATTGAATCCTTAAGCCTGTTTATTAGCCTTAATAGGCTATAAGCCTATTAAGCCTGTTTGACACGACGTTAAATTTTATATAAAATTTACATGTAAATATTTATGTAAATTTGCATATATTTTTGACACAATTTTATGTAGGTAAAAATAATTTTCTGTTTGCAACGATGTCAAATTTGATAATAAATTTAACACGCGCGCTTGCGTATTAACAAACAGTTTAGGGAAATTTTTCAGATATTTATGCCCGTTTTCACCAACATTTATTTAAGAATTTCTTAGTAAAGAATTCTTAACGCTAGGTATTCCATAAAGTGAAATTTGCATTTCACCAACATAAGAGTTTCTTAACCAGCAGTTCCCTTGCTAGGTATTCTTTAAGGAGGACAAATGAACTAATGAGGGTCATAAATGTCATATTTGAATTTGTAGGTTATATTTAATGGCGGCATTACGGTTGTGTATGATTATTATGTAGTTAATTTTGTTAATTATGAAGCAGGTACTGTAAAGGATTATATAAACCGTTAATATGTGGTGTACATACATAAGATAACAATGTGAATCCTCAAGTGATGGCAACTGCACTCTTCAAAAATATAACAAGTAACGACCATGTTAAATAAATAAACCATAAATTGTTATAATAAAATGGAATTTGCGGCAAATTCCACTTCATTGAAACTATCAAAATAATTTGCCCGCTTTTTAATGGTTCTGAAGTGTACAACTTCATCATCTGATGAATCATCATATCTTTCTATTCTATCAAAAAGTCGAATAGCATCCATGGCTAGAGAAGAGTGTAGAATAATGCACGACTATTCAAAATCAACAAGCACAAACACTAATTTATAACCTATAAATAGTATAATACAACCGCTAAGGAATACCTAACAGTTTAGGGGTCGGTAAATCGGATCCCTAAGGTTAGGGATTTCTTAATACCACTAAGGAATTCTTAGCGCTTGGTGAAAACCAAATTTGACATAAGAGTTTCTTATCTCAAGTTAAGAAACTCTTAACGTTAGGAATTTGTTGGTGAAAACGGGCATTAGTTTCATTTGATTTTTATGAAATGTTCGTAAACTTCAAAAACCAAACTGGGCGGACTTTAGGCGCAAAAATGTCTACTGCGCACATTTATATGCACTTTTACCACCAAATTTAGAACATGTTCTAAATTTTTCAGATAAAAATTTTACCCGAAATTTACTGATTGCTACAAACCTAACCTAATAATTGTTTTCGAGTTTGCGGTGCGTGGTTTTTATTTTATTGCTTTTTTGGTATTATTATTTGAGTACTTTATAGTTTCATTTGATTTTTATGAAATTTCAAACCAACTTGAAGTGTGGAATTTATGCAAACCATGTCTTCTTCTTATAATTAGTAAGCTAAAATTTTCTATTTCTACTACTGTTTAAAAAAATTCAACTGTTTGATATTCGTTTGAATAAGGTAAAATAAGTTTTTTCGCACTAGTGTGGAATTCGTGCGATTTGCTTATTGAAAACAAAAATAATTTGAAAATCAATATTCTGTAAATTTTGCTTATTCAGACAATAGAAGAACTATCGTGTAAAATGAATATGAAAAGCTTATTTTTCCGTACACTGTCAGATTTTCATCTTTGTTAAAGCTACGATAAAAGAATGTTGCTTTTTAAAGCTAGTTGCACAAATTGGTATTTTATATTTATTGGTATAACTTATTTTTCAGGTGCACCACAATACATCGAGGAATTCCAAATATTTTGCAATCTCGATATTATTGTAGGTGTTCATAAAAACGAGCAGAAGACTTTTAGGCGTTTAACAACAGGAAAACTAATAAAACATGGCGATACACAATTCCCTCACCGAAAGGTGAACTTTATTACCTCTACGAAGACCAAGTTGTTGTATAATTATAATACCTTCACCGGTATTAAGATGGCATATAATCGATTACGAAGCCAAAATAATACCAAAAATTAAACAAAACAATAAATAAAATGTGAATTGTATTGAATATTGGTTACTGTCAGACAACGATCATCACGAATTTCACAATTTCAACTGCACTATAAGAAAGAGCACAATTTTCTGAGTATAATGCAACAAAAATTTTTGCGGATCATGCATTTGTTTTCGAAAAAACGGCATTTTAAAGTTATATAAAAGCAGGTAGTTGTAACCTGATACACCCCGTTGGAACATGTCGAGCCACAGTCAACTCGCACATTCCGTTCCTGTTCTTCATTTTGTTGACGGTACGAGTGCTTTGATGTACTCTTAATGTTGTAGTCAATCGATGTCGATACCCGGACGAGTTCTATGGCTTCGAGTTCCACCCTCGGCGAGTTCTGCCATTTTTTAGGGATATTTTAAAATTTTTTTGCCTTACACAAAATCGGCTAATCATGCAGCCGTGTTAAAAGGTGTATCTAAAATACATGTAAATTTAAATTTTTTTGTAAAAAAATTTTTTTTTTTTCGAGAACTAATGCATGTTCCGCGAAAATGTTTGTTCTAATATGCTTAGAAAAGTGTCCCCTTTCCTATAGTGCAGTTGAAATTGTGAAATTCGTGATGATCGTTGTCTGACAGTTCCCTGAATATTTAAAATTTTTTTATTAGATTTAATAGTGTTCAATTTTTACCAATCTTTTACCTTTCCTTTAAACCTTCCCGTAAAAATATAAAAATACCGAAACAAAAATTTCAAAAACTTGTTAGTAAATTTCAACTTTTTGGATTGTATTTAGGTGGAAATATTTATAGATGAATCTTCTAGCCCATAAAATAAATGGGAACTAAGATATTTCAGTTTGCGCAAACTCTTTAAATTACAGCCCAACTAATTTTGCCTAAAATTGGGTTTAGCTTATAATATATAGTATAATAATTACATATTTTTGAAGTAGAATAAATAAATTATTGCTGTTTCCTCTTTGTTTTGTTTATTGTTTATTTCAGATTGGTTGAATATAAATGAACTGACCAATGAGCTACTTTTTTCAGAACTTCCTTTATCAAATTTATCGATTGCAATGAATTAAAAATAAAGAGTTATTGAATTCTGTTGAGAACTCAAAAAGTTCATAGTAATGTACTCGTATGTTATAATATATGTATTATGCATGGTTTATAAACTATTTTGCTAGAAGCCTATGTATACTTAATAACGTAATTCACTTTTTTTAAACTTGACCACTTGATGTTGCGCCATCTCTGTGTGTCTTTTTATGTTTACTGCAAGCTTCCTACGCTAGCTAGATTCAGTCACCATTTTATATTCAGAGTTACGGTTTATAATACTTGTTCAGAGATGTCACAGGTTTCACCATTTCAAATAAAATATTATTTATCATAAATTGAAATTATTGAATACATTCACAGATGCATATTAAAATGTTGATAATATTTAAATTTAACTTATAACTTACCTTTTCGTTCTTTAAATAAAAAACTCTCTAATTGCAGTTTAGAGCATTCAAGGTTGTAATTTTTACTGTAAACTTTTGCTAAAAAAATTATAAAGAAACATTTATTCGATATAATTTCTTTTCACAATTCTTTATGCGTCGATGCCTACAAATCGCGTAAACAATATTTTTTTCTAAAAAATGTTGTAACTATAATACAGCTTTATATAATATACTACAATATATAATATAAATAAATAAATACTATAATATAGTGTTTTCCAAATACTTATATAATTTTTCAGTTTGGAAAACAAAACAATAATTTGGTGATTGGATACACCTGCAATTTGTTTCAATAAAAAGTACAATGCAAAAGCTATAATTATTTTGTTTGTTCTTCATCTCAATTTTACAAATTTTCATTGAACTATTACATCACAAAATGTTTTTAAAAATTGTTTTGACATTATTGGATATTTAGATTTTACGCGTTCTTATTATATGCGGAATATGACGACGGATTTCAAAAGATTTTCTCATACAAATATTTTGAAGTTACGTGAAATGCGTAAAGATGTATTAAAAAAATATTTAATTATAATATTAGGGTATACAATACATTTTTACTGTTGGCAAAATTCAATTCCAAATACTTCTAAAAAGTCAAAACTAAAAGAAAAAACCTATATGACTGAAATTGATAAAAAAGATAAAATCTATTTTTAAACAAATTTACTATAAAAATTTCGAGGTCTTTCGAGGTTGAATGCACTTTTATGCATTTCATAATAAATATTAAGGAGATCAAATATTTCATAGATCAAATGAAAAACTAGTTACCAAATTAATAACATAGGTATATATAACATTTAATTATTAATGTGTAATAATTATATTTTAAAGTATCAGAAAGAAAAATAAAGAACAATTTCAGCGGTACTGCAAAAAATGTTAAAACAATTTTAATTTTTGGTTTTTGTAATTAAAACTTTTTCGTTTGTTTATTCGTTTGTTATTTTGTTTGTTTTTGTGAACTTTTATTTTTTACCAAAAGAGTAGATACAATTTTATGAGAGAAATCAGAAATTTTTTGCGAGTGCCTCAAATTTGGAAGTAAATAATATTAATAAATTCATTAAATTAATTTTTTATTACATTTGAAGTTACATTATTTTTTAATCAATATAAACTATTGGTTTTACTACCTAATCAAAACACTAAAATGTATAAGATAGTAAAATTATAAACTAGAACTAATATTAATTATGTACAATACAATAAATTATTAATAATACTCTTGTTGATACAATTTTTTACAAAATTTACTGAAGGGGTGAGTGGAGATCAAAATCAAAAAGTAATGTTATCGTTTGCAGTGTTGAAAATATCATAGAATTTATTCATTGCTTACGTAATAAATATCACATTATTTGTTTCCATTCGCCCTAAGTGTCACTATTTAAACCCCTTTTACGCATCTAATTTAAGTAGAGTGACTACAGTACTGCTGCTGCCAACATTTTAAAAATTACAATTTATAAGATAAAGAAGAATTTGGCACTTTAGACTTTCGTAAAATATAAAAACAACCATAAAAAAACAATTAAACTATAAAAAGATATTTAACAAAGGGAGGTAAAAATATTAACAATGCGGCATCTTTCCTGGAATTACTTAACGTATTAGGACTTAATTGTACTTAATATAATAATTATATTTCAAATTTATGTTAACATCCAACAGGTTAGCCGGAACTTCAGAACTTTTAAAAAAATGATTAAGAAAAACTTTGCTTGGGGTTCACACGGATCCCGGCCAGACAGGTAAAGATTGACAACGTTTACGTTTTTGATTAGAAATTATTAGCAACGTCTAACTAAAAATATTATTGCACCTGCTATTACGGAAACACTAGCTACCAATAAAAATATTGCTAAAGCCGATGCTTTTTGAGGTGTTTCTGATGTATAAGAATCTTTTTTATATTTTTCATTATGATTTTTAGAAGTGTTATTTTTGTCAGAATTATTCGAATTATCACTATTGGTGTTAGTTATGTCGCTCTCAGTAGGTTGATTCGTTGTTGGTACTTCTGTGGTTGTTGGTTCTTCGGTTACAGGTGTTGCGGTGGTAATTGGTGGAACGGTATCGTCAAATGTGAGAATTTCAAAACTGTTGTAGTTGTGCCACTTTCCATTTTCAATTGTGGTTAAATCTATACAGTGACTATTTGTCCAGCAAATAACTTTTCCAACTGTTAATTCACCAAACGATGTGGCCCTTCCTACATATGTTAATACTCCTTTTTCATATCCACCTTCAAAGATATGTTTATTTTCAATTTGAAGTATTTCAAGTGTTCTTGTTGGTACCCAAATAAATTTTTCGGGATGTTGCGTACATAATATCTAGAAAAATAAAAATACATTTTGTACATTTTTCATGCTTTATATAGCATGTGGGTGTTTCGAATGTATAGTGGCAATTTTGAGCATGTATCAATCCTCCCACAGTATCAAACCTCCCTAGTCTGTTTTATCAAATCTTAAGGTCTATTAGTTTTATCTTTGCCAACACAAATCAGCTTCTATAAACTTTTTTACTCGTGCTGACTAACAAATAATCAAATTTTTATAAACATTTCTGGAAATAAACAAACCAAAATATATTTACAAACTATTCAACTGATTGTGTAGGTTTGATATCTGTTGAACAAGTTCATGCATTTTTTAAAGACATTTAAACATCTAATTAAATAAATAAAATAGCAATAAATACTTTATCATTAGATAGCAAAATAATAACAAATTTCATAAATAATCAAATTTTTATAACTTGTCCATGATAAAAGACACCAATGCAAACAAAAATTAATTGAAGTAACGGCATAAGCAAAGAAGATGTAATTTAAGCTCCTTTTTAAGATTTATTTAGTATTTAAATATTTTGACACACCTTTATCCACGTAAGCCTTTAGTTAACAGATGTACATTTTCCAAAATGAAACCACTTTGAGAAAAACATTTTGCGCAATTGAAATCAAATATTTATATTTCCTCAAGCGAAAATTTTAAATAAACTGATTTGGTTGTAGAAATATTTGAATGTGCCGTTTTCTTAATTGACAAATTTAGTATGTTAAGAGAAATTCAATGGAAGCAGTTTCGTTAACAATAAACAGATAGTAAAGCATTGTAAAATCCTCTGTAAAATCTAACATCTGCGACAATTCAGATTTTACGTGAGACGATTGATTAAATTAGAATCTCAATTATTTAATCTTCCAAATTTTAGCTAAATTTAATTTTAATATAATCAAATAGAAAAGTTTTGAAATTACATTTAAATGGTATGCTCGAAGTTTTATTGTCATTTTGGAAATAACTTGGAATATTTTGTCTCTTCATGTACATACCTTAATCGTTTCGTTCAGGACATGAACTGTTTTAAATTCTATATGAATTTGACTGGAGTTATGATGAATTTTGCCAGGAATTAACTTATTGTCATATAAAACTTGACCAATGTAAATTGGCGTACCATCTCGTGCTTTCCCTGCTATTAAGGCATCACTAGGAATTACATCATCAAAATCTCTCCAACAATAATCTAAAATTTTAATTAGCATAGATATGCACTTTTAAAAAATTGCTATTAAAAATGTTTGTTTGTACCTTCCAGAAAATCGGCCGAGACGTTTAATGCAACACTGATGAAGACGGACAAAAAAAATACGTGGATGAAAGAGAACATTTTAATATGCACGCCAATTAACAATTAATGCACGGACACGTAAATTTCTAAACATTTATATTTATGATACACTAATCGAAAATGTGATATGGTTAATTTGCTGGTACGAAGAAATTATAAATATTCTATTTAATCAGTATGGAAGCCGTAACACATATCAGTGGGTTAACATGATAAAAAGGTCAAAAAATTTTTAATCTTAATAAACATTTCACTACAAATTAATTTTTTTGGTTGTGTTAACGATACGAGGAAATGTTTTGTGTTTACTATACATATATAGTTGTTTTGAAGAACGAAAAATGAGAAGCCATTAAAAATTTGAAAAGTAAGCTGTTGAGCAATGAAGAAATGATATTTTTTAATGTATTTAGCTGTATTTAATGGCATTTAGCTCCTCAACATTTTGCTACCATTTCTTTTAGTTTATATTGTAGTGGTATTGTCTTGATGAAAAAGAAAAACCCTCTACTATTTTAAAAGTTACCTCTGCTTGCGTTATAGTCGGAAAGTATGAGTTCTTTTCAGAAGTAGATTCTCGTGACAAATCTCTATTGTCGTTAAAAAAAAATGCCCTTTTTAAGGCGAATTGAATCAAATTTATTTTTGAAAGATGCAGTTTTATTTGATGACAGTTTCACCTAAGCAGATTTGAATTTTGGAGTATTGTGTGAATTCGTAAACTTAGATGCACATTTATTGTTAAACGTACTCGCACTAGCATCTCATTTTATTAATTAATTTTATTAGTGTAATCGTTTTAATTCGTACAAAATAAATGAAACACATGTTCAGAAAAATTTAACAATTGCACTTTAAAATTTTAATAATTTTTTTTATCTACCTCTTTATATGCCACTGGCTCATTAAGATCTCGTTGTCCTCGTTGTCGTCCACTGTGATCGGCAGTTGAATTAGGTTCTCTATTGTGGTATAAAACATGTGTTGTACCAGCTACTGTTGGATTATTAATTTGACCTTCAAATATAATTTCCAATAACGCTCGCTGCAATCTTCACAAAATTCTACATGTGTCGTGACAATCCAAATATAACATCTATTGTGATTTAGGTAAGCTTTGTCACTTTTCAAACCTTGACTTTGTAATTCTCAAGATGGCGTATAGCGTTCAAAATTTTATACAAAATATGGTTAAAATATCTGGTTTTCTTGAATAATTACAATTTAATTTCAGGAACAAATCTCCGCTACAAAAGATGTCTATCTTCGAAAATTTACGAAAAATCTCTGCTACAAATCAAATTCACCTTTCACAAAAATGTGAAAATTCTCACTCGCAAAACTAATTTTCGGTGACTAAGTTATCCGCAAGTCAACTGGCTTCGACAACTTACCCTTCTCGAATTCTTGTTCTCCGTCCATAACCCCAAATTTTCAAACTCCTCTGTTTCAAACTTGACAAAACAAAATCTTTTACGTAAATCAAATTCTTATACACTCTCGAACATTTTTTATCACTTTTGTTTTTAGGTCTCTGCATTTCATACAAATAATTATGTTGATAGTGTTTGTGTCCTAAGTGTTTACATAAGATAATTCTGCTTACTTCACCTATTAAAAACGATTGCTTCTTTCAGGACGAAGCGATTACTAAATATCAACCCGAAAATAAAGACTTGTCACAAAAATCCACGACAATATAATTATAACAAAAAACTTTTAAAACAATAATTAACGACCAACGGCAAATTAATTAATCTTAGTTGCAATTCTGGAATGGTAGCAAAATCTTTAGGAACAAAATATTTAGTAAACATTTTTACTAGACAAATTAACACAGACAATCTTTTGTGTTGTACTATATTTACTTTCAGAAAATTTTTAAAAGATTTCTCCGTATTTCTTCTTGGATTACCTTAAGATTTCTTGTCAAAAAGTTGAAAAAGCTTATCTATGACATACCTAAATTTACCTAATTTCCTAAAATTTTTATAGGTAGGTATTTCATAAAATTTAAACTTAAAATATGAGCTATTTATTCTGATAACGTTTATTTAATAAAAAATATTTTGATTTATAAATTGTATGCAAGTTATATTGTAACCAAGACAATTCATAAAGGGGCTACTTCTGATTGTAACAGAATGCTCTATTGAAATAGGTGGATCGACTGTGTTGATTCCCTATGAAATAAATATTTGTCATCTTCACGAGAAACGCTCTACCTTTAGTTACCAGCAAAATGCTGAAACGTCAATATACTGAAAGCAAAAAACCAAATTTTTTATTTCTGTCACTCTACAATTAAATACAAATACTGAAATAAGTTAAAAGTTTTTATTTTGGATTATTCGCGTAATTTTTGCTGCACTAAAGGGGAATTCTATCATACCATTCAGACCCTGTAATCTCAGAAGTAGAAGGTTTACGTGCATTTGTGATTGGTTTCGCTAAATGAAAATTACTAAAAGATTTAACTAGAACAAAATTTATTTATGGGTTGCGGCAGTATGCACCGGAGGTGCTGAGAGGCATTATTTTTAAGGATTGGTGTGCGGAGTCGCACACCAATCGAATTGCATACGAGCCGAATACCAGGAGGTCATAAGACTTGACAGGCTGGCTGACCTAGTTGGTATAATAAATTAGTAGTTTCGAAATATTTTTTTGTATTTTTCAATTTATTCTTTACATTGACTTTGTATGTAAATTTATTGTAATAATTTATGAGAAAAAACACAAAAGTTAAAATTTAAAAAAACATATTGCTGTGATACGCTACAAATAAGCTACGGATGGTCTCCTAAAATTGCCCGGCGCCAGTTATCATTTATTGATAACAATAATAAAAAACTAAACTATAGCAGACCTACCTATCTTACTTATCATGTACACGCCACTGAACATACCATTACTATGATTATGAAAGTAAGTTAGCAACCACCAATACTCGTTATCATCTCGCCAAATGTACCTGTGCAAATTTCGTGACAGTCTTAAAAACTTTTCTGAAAACAAATTATAAACGTTGTGCTGTGGAGTGAATTGAAATACTATAAATTTCTGTCATCTGGTTTAATTGCAAAACACACGTAAGTACAATTTTTTTTTACAATTAAACAAAAACATAAACCTAACCCCACATATTTTTAAAACTTAAACTAAAAAAACGTTTTTACCTAAAAAAAAACAACATTTTTACAATCAAAATTGTTTTATCTACTTTTTATATTCTTCTTATGTAATCTTTTCAACACAACACAACCTAATCACTTAAATTTCAGGACGGCACTATCACATAACCAACAGGTAAATTTGCACGTAATCCTTTTGAAATTATAGTTGACTATATCTTCTCCGCTAACGTCTGCTTCTTTGAAGAATTGTTGGTTGTTGAAAGTAAATTTTCATAGTAAATAATTTTTGTAATTATTTTATTTAAATTGCCATTGCTCGACAATTATAATTTCACTACATGAATAATTAAATTAATTTTTAATTATCAAAAAAATTTCATCAAATTTTTCTAACACCGAAAATTACTTTTCAAAATTTTTCTATCACAGAAAAATACTTTATTTAAATTTGCTGATTTGTCGGGCAGAAGCTCCCGCAGCAACCACTCCAAAAATTGGAAACGAACTCTCTTATTTTTACAAACGCACCTCCTTTTATACGGAATCCGGGCCAAATTATTCGTTTTATGGCTGATTGACCAATGTCGATCGATAATGCCATTTACCAATAAAAATCCACTAAATCACATATTAAAATTTAGGATGGTGGATGATCTTCGCGTCGGCCAATGATAATTCGCGGTTCCATAGGATGCCAAAATTTTGCGTTTCTGTACTAACTAAAGTACTTAATTTCACTTGGTGTATCCACCAACACAATTTTCTTGAGATTAAAAGTTATCTAAAGTCATTAACTTTTAATCCTGCATCTTTTGGTATAAATTTTCCTATCCTAAATGTTTTCGGTCGGACTCCAGCTTCAATTAAAAAGTTCAAATTGTCCAGATCCGTCCACATTCTCGGATGGAATCTCTTCTTATACTCTTAATTTTCATCATCGGATCTTCAAATTGTCCTAAATTAAAGAGAATTTCCTGCTCTTTCCGATGATGTTTTTCATTTCTTGTTTGACTCTTCTTTCGTAAGTCCAAACGACTTTTTGTTAAATTCCGATGCAACCGTTTTTCTTACACGCATTTGCACCACAAAAATCCTAATTTTTCACAAACCCGTGAACACTCGCGAACCTAATCGTCTTTCGTCGCACCTTTATAATATTTTGGTCAATATAATCGTCCCAAAATGTAACCACTTAAATCTATTCTTAACCTAACAATAATACACAAATTTTATACAATTTTTACTCCAGCATGTTTAATATTTTCAATTTTCAGCACAACGATTTTTTTATGGTGGAAACAATCTAACTTTGCAATATTGGAATGTCCAGATTGACTTTAACCATAACAAAACTTGCAATGCCAGACCAAACGTAGCTGAAGGTTCTCCGATAACAAATATCTGGTACGTTGCCTAAATTTACTTTATAAATTAATAAACATTTTATTTTTAGTTGAATCTCCCCCAATGAAGACTTGGAAAGAAATTTGCTAAAAATAATTCTAAGATGATTTCCCTATTTAACCCAATGGTTTCGACCAAAGTCGTTGTACATGAATTTTACCCGAACTATGGATAATTCAAGATTTTAGTGTCATGGGCAAGCAGTGGCGCAGCCAGGATTTTGTTATGGGGGGGGCTAAAAGATGCGAGCTGTGCCGAAGGCGAGCGCCGCAGGCAAAAAATTTTTGAAAAAAGGGGCGTGGTCATCTTATTTTCGAGTATAATTTTTGTGTTACCACTATTACCTACCTTAAATTAAAGTGAAAATTAAAGTACGGCATTTCCGAAATAACTCAGGGCGAAAGATTTATCATTGATTTTTGTTGCCAATCTTTTTATTGTAATATACCTATCTTTATTGGAACGAAGTTCCTTATGGGAGGATGCGAAGGGGGTATCCTAATCGGAAAAAAACGTCCGTAACGAAAATGCGTAAGATTTTTATATCGTTCGATAATTACACCATCTGGTGGTCAAAAGTGGAACATCTGCTCAGCATTAGTACATATTCCGAAACCACGAGTCATAAGTTTGCAAATTTCTCTAGAAAAGAAGTTGCCTTCACCGGGATTCGATCCCTCGGCTAAAATGTGTAGGCGGAGCCCTTTGCTCTACGCCACAATGGGTATCGTTAAAATTAATAGTGATAGGCTATATAAGCTACTCTTGGTGTCCCACGACACCACATTTTATATTTTTTTTCAATAAATAGCAGCCTTAAAGTTAAGAATTGAAACTGATTGCTAATTATCCATAGTAAAGTTATTTTGTATTTAAAATTTCCGTACACACTAAAAATCCGTTGACCACGCCTCTACCTGCGGCCCCCCTCTCTTTGCGCCGGTCTACCCTTGTTAGCTCTTAAGTATAACAGGGGCAACATCTCAAAGTAGTGCCCATAGGCGACAATTTGATAAATCCGCTCTTGGAGGCCCGATGATGCCAGACTTAAATTAACTGGCTTGGCTTTTTGGGTTTTTTTTCATTGCACCGGTAAAACAGCGGCTATGGTCATTAAAAAAAAGAAGAGTGTCTGGGGGGGGCTATAGCCCCCTAGCCCCCCCCTTGGCTGCGCCACTGTGGGCAAGAATAAACATAGCAATATATTGACATGGAAACAAGAATAGAAACAAAAAAAATTCTGAATCTGACCCTTAGAGATAGAAATACCAATATATTAATACGAGAAAATTGCAAAGTTTAAGACGTGGTTAAATAAAGTAAAGTAAGGAAAAAAGAATGTAACGACAAGAATTTGTAAAAATAATCATTTAAAATTGAAACTCTAAAGACAGAAGGAAATGGAATAAAAATTCAGAACAATGGATAATAGAAGATAACAAAAGTAGCGATAAAGAGACAAATGAATATTAAAATTCTAAGAAATTTAGTAAACTGTGATCATCTAATGTAACAAGATGTTTTTTTATAGAAACTAATATTTTGCTGTGATCTATATCCTTGTAATTTAGAGTAAGTCATAAATTCCATCATTTAAATTAAAATTCTAAAATATCTTTCATTTGAGACAATAAAATTTAAAACAGCGCTTCAATATTTCGAGCAATTTCCATGCACTTTCTGTTGCAAAATAAATTTTTGAACTATGTAGTTAAAATTGAAATTCATTTAAATTATAGAATTAATATAGGAGCAATTTTATCTTTTAAATATTATAGTAACGGTCAAATTATTATTTGTTAAAATTTCTTTATCTTATTTACTTTACTTTTTCTTTCAATTATTTTTTTAATTCGGTTGATGTTTTGCTTTTTTTCCAAAAATTTACCGACCATTTCATCTTCATGGTATCTTACTTTCTTCTTTAATTTTAAATAAACTATTTCTCATATCAACTTTTCAAATTTAAAAATAAAACAAATAATAAACTTATCTTCTCTATTTTTAAAACTTGATAAAAAGCTGGTTTCAAAGTTTTAGAGCGTTGTCTTACCTATCTAAAAGAGTTGGAGCGTCAGAAAGAGTCGATGTGGCTTTCAGGCCGCACAGCCTATAAAATCTAGTTATTCAATAAATTTCAAAAGTTATTAATTAAACTAATTAATAAACTAACAAACTTTTCATTGTGTAGTGACCTTAGTGACTTTCTATTTAATTTTACAAAAATAAATTAAACATAAAATTTAATCGATGTTCAATATTTAATAAGTAATAACCATTAAAATATATTAAAAAATCATAATTTATTATAAACAAATAAATGAGAAAATCACTACGTTACTAAGCAATAAAATGTTTATTAGTTGATAGCATCACCAGAAGTGAAAAAAAATGTTTTTGAATCTAAAATTCTTCAGTTTTTTAACTTTAGAATCTGTGTTTTACAGTTATAGTCCGGTCAAATTAGTACAAAAAAATAAGAGTAAAGGTACAGTAATTCCCAAAAAGCTGAAAATTGATAAAATTGTTTAAAAGATAATTATAAATGAAATTTTAAAAGTCTTCATCGATCCGGTACGTGGAAAAAAATTTATTCGAGGTCGAAGGTAAAAAAAATTGTTTTTTCGCGATTTTCTGCAAAACGGTAAGTATTATCATAAAATTTGTTCAGACAAATATTGTAGATCATATAATTATCTATAAAAAATAAATGAATATACTTTTTTCCTAAGAGCCACCGTTTCTGAGATACAACGATTTAAAAAGTTGTAATCGTCATCGTATGCCACGTATATACATACTTAACTGAGGCTGTAATATAAGTAAAAATATTTTAATTATTATATTATATTAATTATATTATATTCAATTATATTCAATATATTGCGATGTATCCAGCCTCTCCAAATTTGAAAAATATAATTATTAATTCCAATTTAATTCAACGCACAAAATAAAAATAAATTCTTAATTTTATTTCAAAAGGAACGAAGTTTGATTTGCCTTATCCAAAGCGTCGAGTTATCAGTTACAACACTCGTTCGCTCATACAAATATTATAAACTTTAATTTTCCAATAACAAATGCAAATTCAAATTTACAATTTAAATTTCTTCTTTTCCAAATCAAATCAATTATAGTTCAGTAGCAATTCATCAAAATATATCCAAATTATCCAAATAATCCAAAAATTACACAATAATGCATTTGCACAAAAATCACTTTATTCATTCAAAAATAATCATCACAATCTCAAAATTAAGACAATTCTCAAAAATAACTCACTTGAGTCCAAAATTAACAAGCCAAAAATCGGCCCGCTCGCTCTCTCGCGCGGCTCGTCGGCAAAAAGCCAATATCCTTGTCGATTCGCTCCCACCTGTCCAATTCTACAATCTTACAACTTAAAATTCTTTAAATAAAATTTTCATCAAATGTACAGGGTAGGTGCGAATCCCTTTGAAACACCACAATATGTGACTTGGTCTACGAAGAAAAAGGTCTTAGGTGTTAAAAACTCATTTTCCAGTTTTTTGTCGATTTGGATTGAGTTTGAGATGCATCTTTCACATGGTGAAAACCAAAGTCCATAACTTGTTTAAAAGGTCACTAAAAATTAAGAGAAAAAGAAGTACAAATACGAAAAAAAAAAAACAAAATTTATTTTAAAATCTGAAATAAAAAAAATTCATAGAATTATAAGATAAAAAAACATGATCTACTTTATTTGTATCCGAAACTAAGGACAGGAGACCAGTCCAACCTAACGAAACTTTGTTCCATATAATCTTCTGCCTGAAAGCAATGTAGTTCATCATCATCGCCATTCGAATTAACATCGTCGTCTAACCTGTCATTGTCCTGAACGTTGTCTTCATCGTTTTTACGAGAATATTGTCTGTAGCCAGCACTGAACTTTTCATCAACACTCTTTTTTCATTTTTTTTGTGATGCGAAAGACCAACAGAAACGATTGCATAAACGTGATAACATTCGTAAACTCATTTCTTAGGAAAAAAAGTATTGATACATTTTTTATAGATAATTACACGATCTACAATTTTTGTCTGAGATAATTTTATGATTAAACTTACCGTTTTGCTGAAAATCGCGGAAAACCAATATTTTTGACCTTTGACCTCGAATAAATTTTTTTCCACGTACCGGATCGATGAGGACTTTTTAAATTTCATTTATAATTATGTTTTGAACAATGTTTCCAATTTTCAGCTTTTTGGGAATTATTGTACCTTCGAATGTCTAGATTGACCGGACCATCAGTTAATAACTAAACGTATTTATGTTAAATACATAATTTATGATACAAAAGGAATTAAATTCAGTGGTGAGTCGCAAGAATGTATTATTGGTGTAAATGTAATGTACGGCCCTCTACTTAACATGCACATTTTAAACAAAAACAATGTAATCCCGGATTTTCGTTTTCAGAATTTCCAAAAACGTCATACAAAGTTTTTTATGAACACACTCGCATTATACATATTTATAATATTGTTATCAAATATAAGAAATAATTAACTTGTTTCTACAATTTAGTTTTATTTATGTGACGTTATTAAATATATCGCATTTTAATTGACGTAGTTGACATATTAAGTTTAAAGTTTATTTATTTAATAAATTTGTTACTAGAATTTAAGTTGTTATTAAAAAACACCTTTTATCATACCCACAAAAAAATTACTTTCAAAATTTGGGATAGGGGAAACATATCTGTTATTATGTTATGTGATTTATTCATAAATCTATTGAATAGTTTCCGAAAAAATAATTTTTAAATTATCTATTATTCGTATATTTGAAAATCAAAAAAATCAACAGCTTCAACTTTGTTTTCAATCCGGAACATATACAATAGGTATACATGTAGCAAAATAAAAGTTCAACTTTGAACAAATATTAATTATTATCATAGTTTATATTATGTTCATAGTTCATAGTTTTAATAGTTAATATGCATAGTTTTGGTTTAGTCCCAAGCATACAAAGTTTATCAACAAAAAAAATTATGATTTCAATTTAAATAATTATTACGAAGGAAAGATACCAATAAAGCAGAGTTAAACAGTTGGGTCCAGCACAAATACATAGGTTATCGAAAAAGTAACAGAATTCTTAGCGATGTTTGCTATTGATCACTTGCGTACTTTATGTTCTGGTAAAATTTCTTCAAAAGTTTTGAAAATAAACTATACATATACTTGACTATGCATTTTGACTGATCTAAATTGAAAAACTAATTTCGATTTTATATTGTTAAAATTTATCATCAGGTATGAAAAGAAAGTCATAATAAAATTATAAATTTCTCTGGTTTCTACATAATTTATAGAAAAATATCAAGTGACGTATCGCTAACATAAAAACTATTAACCCACATTTTGATAAAATTAATTGCGAGTATCAGTAACTACTAACTCTTGCAGTTACTCCCAATTTTCAGCCAAGTGTAGTGATATAAATTGAAAATAATGTCTTTTAGTTGCCAACAGAGTATTGTTAAATGCTCGAGTGTTTAACCGCTTTGCGCAATTTGAAATCCATACTTGGTACCTATTACAAAATTTCGAGTATATCTAAGTTTTTATTTAACATAAAATCCGCATAACATTACAATATTTTAAGGTACTTTATTAGGTTTTTACTTCATAAAGTAAATAAGCTGTTTGGGGGTTGATCTAGCGCGGTGTTTTCAAAACTTGAATCCTTGGTCGCTTGGGGATGCACGAACAATTTTTTGCACCACAATCTGTCTAATGAAAATTAAAAAACTCAAGAAAACCGTTAATTTATTGTTTGCTTATTATTTTTGTACAATTTTTCAAGATCAGAGTTATTTAAAAGATTACAAAAGTTTGAGAAACGCTTGATTAAGTAAAGTAAATTTTAATTTAAGAAACAATTTTCAGGAAATTCTTCCCAAGCAATCCTACGTGTAAAATATAATTTTTTCGCGTAGTGGGCAAAACATACTTTTCGCAACTTTTAAACCTAATTTTTAAAAGTACGCAATATCTAAAATTATGTTGGTAATTAAGCCATAAATTACAACGAAACGTAAATTATCATAAGTTTTAAAAACAAAATTTTATTTGATTTAGAACCTACAATAGCTATAAATTAAATTTTGTTTTAGTCAAAATTTGTTAAAATACCAGAGCATAATCAGCAAAAATTGTTAATAAATTTTACATACGAATTTAAAACTTAAATTAATTATCATAAATTTAAATAATTCTTTTTGATAAAATAACTTTAGCGCACTTTTTGTTTTTAATCCTATTACTTGAGATTAATTTTGATTAATATGCAATGTCGTCATAATTTAACAACTTATGAATTATAACCCACCACATTTCATCAGATGAATACTAATGAAATAAGGGCACCATTTCTCATTGAATAATAATGAACAAATTTTAGAAATTACCTCATTAGGCAGTCTATTTTACTGAAAAGTATTATTTGCTGTGTAATTTAAAAAAATACTTTATTTTTAGATTGTAATTCTTTATTTTATATCCTGTAGTATGAAATTATATAATTTAACAAACTGGGAAACTTAGTCATAAATTGAAAAAATTTATTTATTTACTCGTAAGCAGGTACCAGTGCCGTAACGAGAGCACGAAGCGCCTGTGGCAAGTTAAGCTTGCACCCCTTACCAGAAGATACAAAAAATTTATATTTATACACAAGTAAACTTTTATTTTGTAACTATACATTATAATTATGTTTGAATAAATGTTATTCTGGGTTAAATAGCGCCGAAGGCTAAAATTTTAATTAATTAACACAATTAAACTTTTATATTACTGCACATATTTTAGTAACTACATTGTATTTGTGTTTTAATAAAATATGTTTTTTTAAACAAAATAATGCAGCATACGAAAATTTTAATTGACACAAATAAATTTAAGGTCGCAATTTAACCGGGTATTTTGACCAGGTAATCTAACCTAACCCAACATAAATCTAATCCAACCTGATCCTCTCGGATCTAGGACCAAAACCTCTTAGATTAACACTAAGCGAACAATAATCCCTATACGTAATTTTTTTTTTTTTTTAATATTGTTGTTTATAACTAAAGCACGGAATTTAATAGATTTGCATGTTTCTTAAAATTGATACGTCACCAAAATCCATATAGATAAAGCCGAATTAAGCAAATCAGAATCCAATAAACTACTTTTTAAAATGAATATTTTGCATATTTTTAACACTAGGTGCATATTTTCGTAATTGCAAAGTAATATTACATAAAAACCTGCTTGGTCAACAATTAGCATTTATAAAAGTAAACTTTAATAATATCAGCAGGGTTTTAAAGACTTTAGAGACTCACGACATCTTACTTGTCAACTTGATAAAATTAATAAATTTTTTTTTAAATGAAATGAAGGTAATTAACGGAACATTTCGTTAAGCGATTAATAAGAAACGTCAAGTTGTTTAACAAAAAATTCAGGATTTAAGGTATTAGAAAAATGTCTAATATTCTACTAGGGAACCTTGAAGAAAATTTTATAATATTATGAAAACGTCGATTATTTCAAAATTTAAGTACGTGCCTATAAATTTCGAAAAACTAAGAATTCAGAAGAAAGGTGGCACAGAAGTTTGCAGTCCAACACCGACAGTTTTCATACAAGCATCTGAAAATATATTGGATATAAAAGCCAATATAAGTATTAAAACAATTTTACTTCATTCAAATTATGACCAATAATTCAATACAAGCTTCGAAAAGAAATACGCTGATTTAAAAATACGGATTACCGATGTTTGTAAAGTAGCGGTTGATATGGGAAGCCGCTCTCCCAAAACAATATTAAATCGTTAAATTTGAAATAAAAAATGCGTATAACCATCACACGCGGTTGAAGTAAAACTTTTTTAGCATTATGACAGATGACGATTAAGTTAAAAATAAAAATATAAAAACAGAAAATAAAATGGCTGTCAATATAATAATTATCATAGAGCTCTTTTATTCAATAGAAAATTTAGCAAACCAAAGTATGAAATCTGAATATAACCTTAAATTATAAACAAACTTGACAAACAGTCACAAATTCACAATAGAAACTACTTTCATTATAATTATTATGCACGTTAAGAGTTAATGTAGTTATCTTTTTTTAACGCATACATCGGATATCATTATTATTTTCCACGTACCTTATTTTTAAATTTACACTCTCATGACAAATTTATTTCAGTTCGTTTTTGTTGCACCTATGTTACTAGTTATTAATTTAAAAATACCGCCATATTGCTGTAACGAATTTCCGATGCATTGTTGTCCAGTTACCCACCCTTTAGTCGCGTCTAAAAAAGCTTTACTTCAATAATTATTATTATACTGTACAGTACTGTACTGATAATTTACTCTTTCAATTCAAGGTGTAAAGTAAATTTCATTTCGGTAGCTCACTTCTAAATAGGCCAATGTTACAGCATAAGGAAGTAGTACATTCCCGAATATTCTTTTTTGCTTTTTCTTTAACAATTATACTAAATAATATAATGTGTAGTATAGTTTATAGTGACCAATAGCTTTTTGATAGTAAGGTAAATTTTTTAAAATTTCTGTATTATAACGGATTTTAAAAGAGGTTGGTAAGACTGATTCAGTGATGCCACCTACGATAAAATAGTAACCCTAAAATAGTAACAAAAAATCCAAGACTTCAATGATAATATTTTGTTATTTGATGTTTGTAAACATTATTTTTCAGCTGTTAAGTTATCTTGGAAAATTTTTTTGATAACAACATTGTTGGTAAACCATCATCACTTCCGTCTTTATCATACTCATTATTTTAAATTGACAATTTGTGCACACCCCCGTGTATTAAAAAGTTAAAGTTATTAGTCATGTTAGATTTGAAAAATCTAGCATAAAAATCCTTTGCGGATAATCTACGTATATATCTACAGGGTGCAAAGCTCTGTGTTTAATTTTCTAATTTTCAATTTATTATTACAAGCTACTTTTACTAATTAGTCAAGCTTTCAGTCATTCTTTACCTTGTACACATAACTTTGTCATCTTTTAGTAAACACAACACAATATTGTTAATTAGTAACCGGGAGTATTCATGCAAAGCGGAAATTTTCACCCACTTGATCATTAAGCAAGATTACACCAGTGAATTTTTTCCATAACAGCAACATATTATTATTATTAATAATTTATTGGCAGACAAAAAGTGATTATTATAATCACAAAATTGTTAGATAATTTATTATTGGATAAATTATTTAAATCCATCTTGTGTGTTTTAGAATTGAAATGAGAAAGTATAATTTTTCTAATAAATCTCGAAAATTGGATGCGTGGTGATGACATCTATTGTTTGCACGTTAATAAATTATAGCTCTAAAAACAAGTCTAATTAGAAATCAACTGCAAATTATAATGTATGTGCAAATGTGTTTTAGTAATTGCAATAAAACATACATCTCTTTGAAAATGCAATAATCAGAGAGAAAAGCAAAAATTTAATTTTAAATTATAAAAACATCAAACATTTGAATTTACAACATAAAATTTTAAAGCTTGCAAAGATAGTTATTTTTACATAAATAGCCTGAAATTCAAGTTGTCAGTTCAGAATTGAACGTTGACATTTAAATGCTACTTGCAAACAGAAATGTAAATTTATTTTGATAAGAAAAATTTCAAACCAATTGAAAGCTCGTTAGAAACGGTCTAGCATAGCGAAATTGAAAGAAACAGAAATAATTTATTACAGAGACAAGGAGGTAAATTTTAATCTTGGTTTTGCTCTTTTTTGCAACGGGTTGAAAAAAAATTAGTATAAGTGTTAAAAGAGTAAATTAATTATCATGTTTAGAGTCGATTAAAGCTCTAGCCAATTTGCAGTTCACAAAAAATTACTTTCGGCTTTTAATACGTAATATACTATTTTCGTACTATTTCAAAACTGACGTTAAACTGTTAAATTATGAAGCAAAAGAATGAAAAAAAAAACAACTTAATAATCTAAAGCTCTTATATCTGTATGCCGAGTATGCAAAGTATTATTTAACATAGACTCCGAACCACGTGAATAGTTGTAATATATTGCCGTTGATTTTTGTGACAAGACTTCATTTTCGGATTGATAATCAGTAATCGTTTCGCCTTGAAAGAAGCAACCGTTTTTGAAAGATGAAGTAAGCAGAATCATCTTATGTAAACGATAATACAGAGACACTATCAATACGATTATTTGTATGAAATGCAGTGACCCTAAAACAAGTGATTAAAAATGTTCGGGAGTATATAAAAAAATTTGATTTACGTTTAAGATTTGGTTTTGTGAAGTTTGAGGCAGAAAATTTTGGAAAATTGGCGTGGTGGACGGAAGAACAAGGATTCGAGGCTCAGCCGGTCGATATGCGTATTACTTGATCGGAGACAATTAATTTTGCGAGTGATAGTGTTCACATTTTTATGAAAAGCGAATTTAGTTTGAGACGGAGATTCTTCGTCAATTTTAGAAGATAAGCGTTATTTGGCAGCGTAGATTCGTTCTTGAAATTAAATTACGATTATCGCAGAAGTCCAGATTTTTCACATTTTTGGGATAAGACGCCACCGCAATCTTGAATAAAAGAGCCAAGGTTAAAGTGATATTACTTACCTAAAAAGCCTCGAATTTTTTTGTGATTCTTCCCCACCTAGCAAATTCTATAAAGTTACAACTTAACAATTAATACAAAAATTTCACTAAAATGCACAGAGTAGCTATAGAGTAAAATGCACTTTGAAACACCACAGCATATTTGATATTTCGATGGTTTACCATTTAAAAATAAACAGAAAAACTTTTATATTGACAAAAGCAATCAAAACGTTTCAGACCGTCACTGTTCATCATCATTTTTATTGGTATTCTGTTAAATTATAATAGTCATAGTCTGACGATGCAGTAAGAAGGTAATTGATTTTTGCTTATTAAATTTATAATAACTCTTCCATTCTAATACAACTTATTTTTTAATTGTAAAACATTTTGACATGCGATAGTAACTACTTTATTCAATAAACGATACTTGACTTGTTTCGTTGTGTTAATTGTAATTGCATTAATTTTAATTGTTAATTTCAAGTTAGTGAATGCAGCTTAAAGCATCAGTTGTCATTGTTATTCATTTCCACTAATTTAAGAACTGGGGCTGCAGCTTAAAAGGTAAAAAAATGTTTAATTTACATTTAAGCTACTTTAGGAATAAATTACAAGTCTATGATTTATTCGATCTGTTAATTTGATTGTAATCGAATAAAGAAATTGGCAAATATTTAGATATAAATTAAATTAAAAAGAATAATCTGTCTGTTTTAAGTGTGCAAGACTAGATTGTTCTAATCTAAATTATTGATCTCGTCACATGATTGGCTGTAATTAATGTATCAATTGTAGTCACCTTCTTTAAAGCTTAAATGTCTTTAAACTTTAATTTTATTTATATTAACCAATATCAATTTAAAGTTTTATTTTGGAGCCGAGGCTGAAATAAAATTGTTGATTTTGATTGGTCAGTTGAAACGAATCAAATTTTTTAAATTTATAGAAATGACCAGTAGAATTGACCCATTATATCTAAGTTCACAATGCTGAAATTTATTTAAAATTTTATCGTAACCTGATAATATTGTAAAATTATAGTTGAGTAGTTGTAGTGCCTTATAATCTACAAAGTACATAATAATCTGTTTCTAACATAGCATGCATTCTAAAGACGGCCCTGATTGTCAATGCGTTTGCTTTTTTGGAATTAATGCTATACCGGTAACATAAAATCTACTTTGTATATTATAATGGATTTATTCTTTAACATGTACTAACATACTTTCTTGAATCAATAACAGTTATTTTATATGTTCCGACATTAAAGTTAAAGAAAATGAAGCTATAAAATAGGTGAGATTTTATTTGAGAACAAAAGAGCTTTCAATGATTTCAACAAACACAAAAAATTATGACTGAGTAAAAACAAAGTCAGTTTATTCTGGTCCATGTAAATAATGATATTTTCTATCTCGTATCAGTCTAAAGCAATTATCAAAATTTTTATCGTTGAAAACTTAAGATGTATCAAAAACAGTTTAGCCCCGACAATTTACCCATGGGAGTTTTGTAAGTTAATAGACCAATACTTAGTTAGCTTTGTGCCTATTATAAAATCAGACAAGTTGTTATTAATCATGATACCATTACAAATTTAATGATAAAATCTTTTGGCAACTAAACCATATGAACGGTGAATCACAAAGCAAATTGTTGTACACCGATTTCCCTTTACGAGATTTTCCCAGATTTCTTATATATTACTTATATTGGATCTCCCAATTTTTCGTAAATTTATAATATATTGTAGCGGCCCTTTGCTGTCTTTAAAGTTTACCTCTGCTAGCTTTATAATCATCGGAGAGTATTGAGTTCTTCCCCAGAAGTCGGTCTCTGTGACAAAACTCTATTGTCGGTGGAAAGAAAAATGCTCTTTTTAAGGCAAACTGAATTTAATTTATTTTCGAAAGACGAAGTTTGGTAGGTGACAGTTTCACCTTTAGCAGATTTAAATATTGGGTGTATGGTGTGAACTAGTAAATTTAGATCCACATTTATTGTCAAACTTCCCCGTGCTAACATCTAATTTTATTAATCTTATGGTTTTAATATGTAGACAAATTGTACAAAATAAATCAATTTATTAATGTTCAAAAAAATTTAATAAAAAGGTACTTTAAAATTTTATTATTTAAAATGTACCTGTTAATACGCCACTGACTTTATAAGATGTGTTGTTTTAGTTTTCGTCTACTGTGATCCGTAGTTGAATTGTACGGCTTCTTTAGTGCACTGGAAAATATGTGTTTTACTCGCTACTGTTGGAAAATTAATTTGGTCTCCTAGTAATTTCAAAAGTCGCTCGCTGCTTTGCAATATTTCAAGATGGCGTTCGCTTTCTTTTGCAATACAAAATGTGTTTTGAACACCTAGATTATTTAAATAATTAAAATTTTAATTTCAAGAATCAATTTAACGCCGCAAATGATGTTTCTCTTCGAAACTTGACAATCGATCTCCGCTTCAAAACTATTTTCACCTTTCACAAAAGTGAAAATATTCGCACTACCAAAATTTATTGCCGCTGACCAAGACAATATGCAAATCGACCAGCTTGGACCACCTTCGCGTATCAATTTCTTTATTTTTCCGTCATTTTCCAAATTTCCTGCTTCAAACATGACAGCACTAAATCTTAAACGTAATTCAAATTTTTGTACACTCCCGAACATTTTTACTCACTTGTTTTTAAATTAATCGCGTTGTAAGTTTTTGTGTAATATAGTGTTTAACATAAAATATTTCTGCTTACTTCATCTTTCAAAAACGATTGCTTCTTTTAAGGCGAAGCGATTACTGACTAAGAAACCCGAAAATAAAGCCTGTTACAAAAATCCACGACAATATCTTCCAATAAAGAATACTTTTACAATAGCAGGTAATAGTTTCACATAAAGTAAAATATACTAGTTTTATATTTCAAAGTGATATCCTCCGCGGTTTCTCATATGACTTCAACCAGTAAGAACACATCCATTATTTTCACACCAAACAATCAATTTTAAGAGATGGAATGGAGTCTCAAAATAATGCCCCGCATTGGTCTCACTCTATATACGACAATATACTCCCTTCTGAGCCTAATCAGAAGGTCGATTATATCGACCATAAAATTGGCAAAGTGCTGTATAAGTTTTGCAAATGTAACTCTAATTTTGAAAATAAATTTTCAATAGTTAATTTTTTTATGACTAAATGGTAAACTCTTCTGAACACAATTGACGAAAAACTGTCACCATGACAAACTTTGTTCAATTGTTATCGCTATTGAAAGATCTCATGCAGCTAAAAAAAACACCCTATATATTGCAATGCTTTGTTTTGCGGATTTGGATAATTTTTTCTTATAAAATGTAATAGTTCTAATATTAAATATTCCTAACTTTCGATACAAAATTGTATTGTTTCAAGTTTTTAATTTTAAATATCAAGCAATTCAAACATTTGGTTACTCTACCTTGTATATCGTCGCGTTACGATTTACGCTTCTTTTTTATTTTGACTCAATATTTAATAATTTTTCAAAGATTGAAATAAACTTCAATCCATGGTAACTTCATTAGGACGTCGACGACGGCGACGCAAAGTCTAAAAGTAAATATTTTCAATCTTTCTACATCACATAATGATGTCGCGTCGCACTGTTGTATAGGGTAGGTTACCAGTTACGACGTAAACTGTAAACAGTCTGATCTTCAAAGAGCTTTTTTAATTTATAATTAGAATATTATGTCTAGTTGAATAATAATATCTACCTTAAACGTTATTTGTATCAGAATCAATAGTTTAACGTGTAATTTAAACATGATTGTTAAAACCTCACGATTTCAATAGCAAATCAAATTTTTTGTATCTTAGGCGACGACGCGACGTAGTTCTATCATTAATTAATTAAATATTTTCATCGCTTTAATAGGTATTTTGTTATTACATATTTTACAAAAACACGAATCTAACAAAAGGTGTTACAGAAAATTGGAAAAATTCCAGAACTAGATTTCAAAAACTTTGATCGTAAATAAAAAAGTTTTTGTTTTTATAGAAGCGTAATCAAATTTTTCAGGTCAAGTTATTTCTTATACGAAATTTCCTAAAATACAAAAATACATCTAAGCAGTAAATGTGAATTTGAAAACTTTTACAAACTTAATAATATTTTTAAATCATGCTCTTGGTTTTTATTAGTTCTTTACCCTAAACATCTACAAATATTACGTAATATACGTGACAGATAAAACTCTTATTTATGATATTTTTTGAACTAATTACTTTATTTCTAAAACGCGATTTTTAAAGCAAAGCTATTAAGAAAAAAAATTTTTTCATTACCACCTCGTTAATATAGGTATAACTTGTAATGGAAAACTCAGGTCGTGATTTGATTTTTAAAGACCGATAAACAGAAAAAATTCTACAACATAAGATATTTTATTATATTTTTGAAGAAAGACGCCTTTTCAGGCTTTAAAAATCGTGTTGAAGTGACTTAAAAAAAAAGTTTTAACGTGTCGATTTTTTCGTCCATAAATACGACAGTAGACTTGTAGATTTTGCTAAGCAGCTTCTGATTAATAGATTAACATTACAGTCAGTAATTTGCTTTTTTGCTAACTGGTTATCTATCATGATGACAGTTTTTCTTTAAACACAATTATTAGTTAATGAAGAAGAAGGTGGTATATTCACTATTTCAGAACAAAAAATATTACATCAATATGTCGCGGCAGCACCTACATTGGTCTACCTATTTAATAAAATTGATTACAGAATGTAATCCCCCCTCCGTAAATTATTAATTGTGTTCAGAAGATAAACTTCACTACTATTGTTTTAGTTGGAAGATATAGGTGCAACTAGGAGGAACGAAGGAGTCGAGCTTCATAAAAATTACAATTAGCCAACTTTCTTTCTCTCAAATTAATTGACATTGTGGTACTTGGTTCCGTGTTGGTCGCACTAAAACAATCGTTTAAAAACAAGATGTAAGGAGTTATAAAAAAAAGATCATTCTATTTAGCCCCCTTAAAATATTAATTTTAAAATTCTCGTGAAAAAACACTTGAGTCGACCGGTACATTCTTCATGTCTGAAAGGATCAATGGTAGAGCTAAATTTTGAAGCTGTCGATAGGTGAGTAAGTAGTGAAGACAAATTATTTGGATCTCAAATATTCTCGATCGAATAGTTCGAGGAATAGAAAATAAATACTAACAGACTGTCTCATGCAGAGCCGTCCTTAGGTATACGACGCCTCTTCAAAAGAAAACACACAATTTATTACTATACCGCTAAACAAAAACAAAATTCATACAAAAATAAAAAATATATACAGGATCTCCACGGATATACTTTACATAACTTAGGTGGTGATAGACGACACTTTTCTAATGCCCGGTTTCTGAAGATCTCTGGTTAAACTACACATAGCTAACCATAGGTTAAAGTTAACCTAAGGTTAAAGTAAAATGGGTTTCTAAAACCACAAACAACTAAAGGATAACTAAGCTATTGTCGACTCGTTTGATGTAATTGCCGGTAGATGGCGTTATAGAAAATTTAGTTAAAATTAACCAAACCTGAGTTTGAATTGTTTAACGGAAAAAATTTTAAATAAATTATTTTGTATGTGAAAAGAAAAACGTGAAAAACAGAATAAATTCTAGCAAACGAAGTAAAAATTTCACTGATTTCGACAGGGATTTTTTATTTGGTATAGTACAAAAATTGATTACATTGTAGAAAATAAAAAAACAAATGTAACAAATGACAAGTTAAAATCCCAAGCTTGGATAGAAATATGCAAAAAATTTAATGCCAATAAAACAATGGTCCTCGCAACAATAAACAGTTGTACAATTTATATCTGGCTATGAAAAAGAAAGCAAGAAAAAACTTTAAATATATTATTAAAAAAAATTGTTATAAATAAGTATAATAAGTTAATTAAACACTAATATCACTAATAATTGAGCTTTCAGCGACGTTTATCGCCTTCGTCAGAATTTATTTATTCGAATGCGCAATCTGCGCATATTCCAAAACGTTAACCAACACATAACTCGTGCAAATCGGTAGGTTAACTTTAACCAGAGATCTCAGGTTATCTTTCGCTATAGAAACCCAAAATCTACGGTTATCTTACGGTTAACCTTAACCTTAGTATAACTCAAGCTTTAAAAACCGGGCATAAGAAGCATTTCCACTTTCACGTGGCCAACGCCCGGAAAATATTAATTTTTTAGTAAAAATAGATGAATGCTTTTTTTTGGTCTAAAATCAACGGCTTTTGAGTTATGAATAAAAATAGGTAAAAAATTCTTGAAAAATTTAAGCTTTTTTTTATTTTGTTTCTTTTCAAAACTCTTTTAAACGAACGATTTTACAAAAATTCTGACTCCCTATTCCGGATAGGAAATTTAACCGACTACAACTTTTGTCTAGTAAAAATTTTTGAAAAACCAATCTATTTATTTTATTTATAAAACAATTTTTATTTTTATTGAAAAATTATTTTATTAATTAAGGTTAAGCTATTACATTTAAGTAAATTTTCAAAATGACTACCCTTATTTTCAATACACAATCGCGATTGTTTTAAAAGATGTATTAATTTTGATTTTCTCTGATTTAATCTGATTTTCTGTGAAAGGGATTGGTTTTTCAAAAAATTTTACTAGACAGAAGTTGTAGTCCGTTAAATTTCCTATCCGAAATGGGGCGTCAAAATTTTTATAATATAAAATGTTTCGTTTAAAAGATCCAAGAGTTTTGAAAAAAATCAAAATAAAAATATCTCAAATTTTTCAACATTTCTTTACTCGAAAATTTCTAACTCGAAAGCCGTTAACTTTAGACAATAAATGATTTAAATTTAGTTTGTAGATTATTTCAGGCTCTTTATAAAAGCATAATTGAACTATTTTTTCCCAAAAAATCAATATTTTCTAGGCTATAGTCACACAAAGTTTGAAATAAAAAAAACAGCTTTAAAGAAGCTTTTAGAAAAAAAAATTTGTTAAAAACACGTGGCACTCGGGTTGTCTGTAAAGTCGGTTTACGGACGATAATTTTACGTGATAACGTCATAAGAAAACATTGATGAAAAATTGTATACTTTTATGAATTTAATTGAATTATGTTTTCTTATGACGTAAAATGACGTAAAATTATCGTCCGTAAACCGAGTGTTAATTTAAAAATTGAAATGAATTATTTTTATGTAACATAATACGAATTAAAACTATGTTATTACATTAACCCTCAATAGCCTAGTGCGTTATGTGCATGAAAAGTTATATAAAGTGTATCCGGGGACACCCTATATAAACAGAAAGAAACTTTATGGCAAACAAAAGTAATTTATATATTTATTTTCCTAGCTTTTTCTTTAACAAACTGATTAATATAATATAAATCGTATTTAAGTTGTTAAATAAATTATTCTCTGTATATAAAATAGAAATAATCGTAAATAATTTTTTATTCTTTTTTCAGCCCAAAAAGATCAAAATAATAATTGCCATCCCCAAAAGGCTTGCACCCCGAGACTATATCCCATTTAGCCCTGTGGTTAGGGTGTCCCTGGTCACATGAGCAAACTTTAAAATATAAATGTCATACGAGGTGACGCCTAGCGAGGAATCCTCGTAATGTGTGTACAAGGCTTTAGAGCTTAATTTCCTATTAGAAAAAGTTATTCCTTGCTCAGAGATGACATATTTTTATGTTAATATTTAAGTTTACATAATTGAAAGATTTATCAAAACAAAGAAAAGTTATTTTTTATACGAGTGGAAAATGTTAAAATGTTAATTAAAAGAACTATTTTTTGCGAATTGATAATTAAATTTTATCGTCGTGTATAAAATTTAATTTTTTGCAATAGCATAACTTAAAGATAAAAGATATTATAAGAAATTTTGTATTAAAAATTAAATTATTATTAGACAGTTTTTATTTTAAAATAAATTATAGTTTAGAATTTTAATTGCTTTTCAGTAAAAATAATATATTACTTTACCTACCTTTGCAGTTAAAGTGTCACTTGTTCTACTATTTTTTATTTACACAAATATCACTTTAACATCTACTATAAAAAAATTAAGTTAAAAATAAAATAATAACTAAAAGAGATTTTTTTTTGAATAAAATATCGATTAAATAATTTACTTTCCTATATTATAGGAATAATAAGTAAATATTGAATAATAATAACTTTACTACTTTAAATAATGTAAGAAAACAAAACTATATGTAAACTTAGAATAAATATTTAAATTAGTGTTTGCGTATAAATAATCAATTTCATTCTGTATGGCAAAAGGCAAAAAGTGAGTGCATACAGTGGAATTCAATTGTTTGTAATATTTTTAGGTTAGTAACAACGTCGAGTAACCAAAATGTTTTTTTGGGTTGGTAAAAAATGAATACATGAACAGAAAGACATAGTTTTATACTTAATTCTCATGATTAAATATTTTAGTACTTTAGTTTATTTGAATAATGAAAACCAAAGTTTACTAAACTGTGAACTTTTCTAACTCATCGATCGACCAATACTAATTAAAATTTCATAAATTGTGAGTTTCAAACTTCAGAAAAGTAACATTTTGTAAATCTTTCATTGTATAATTATTTATTTGTTTAGAGAATAAAGCAAAAAAACAACTTAATCTGTTTTGGCAAACTTCTATTTTTCTTTATTTTGTTAAAAAGTTAGATGTCAGAGCATTATTACACAGCCTCTACGCTTAAGGTAATAAGCCGTATAACTTTTACGGAAATATAAAACTGTTTATGTTAACCCATTATTAGATGCTTCCAGCATTTATCGTAGGTACAAACTAGTTAACTTTTATTACTTCCGTGCTACGTTTACATATATAATTGAATAAAAGTTTCTATAATCTGCTGCGAACTACTTCTAAAGTTATTAGCAGTCCACTGCAAAAAACATATTAAGCACATGCTTAATATGTTTCAGTAGCTTTCAGCTTAAGATAATATGAGTTTGTAATTGGAATAATAAGAAGTAATTACTATTAATATCTGACTTGTTAAGCCATACCTATTCAAAATTATACAGTGTGATCCACTTGTAAGGAATTATTTCAGAGAATAAAAAATAAAAGTCAAATTTATTCTACTAAAACTTGTCATATGCGCAGAACGCTTTAAACTAGTTTCCGCGCAGATCCTGTACAACGGTAGAAAGTAAGATTAGAAAAAGTTTGCGTAATTTATTTTTTTAATTTGGCAAATATCTGTTAAATAGCTTACATTCTCATAAAGTATAATATATAAAAAGTAAATCTCAGCTTAAACCTGTGTGTATAAACCTTTAGATAAAAATAATAAAATTCTGCTATAATTAAGAGCAGCAGTTATTGAATCTTCTTGTTATCTCGAACAAGAATAATTGTATTTATAAAAGTAAACTTTTAGTAAGCGATAACCGGATATAAAAAAACTGAGCCCAAATTAAATTATTTGTTTGTTTAGCGTTGAAAATAATATAAATAATATGAAAAGTATAAACGCAAATTTAAACCGCTTTACCCTGTTTGAAACCCTTGAGCAGTGTTAGGTATTTCCAGTTGCAGATCTATATAAAACTTGGAAACAAACGACAAGTTAACTGTCAAATTGTTAACCGCAATTCTCTATTCCACGAAACTTTAAATTGTTTATAAACTTTAAATTTGTTTATTTTTCTGAAAATACACATTGAAAAATGTATTTAAATTAATAAAAACTTTCATGTCCACAAAAAATTGAAATAATTTAGGTTTTCGTTTTTAATAATATTGTGATCATTATTAATTTATCTTCTAATATAATATATCTCTAATATATCTCTAATATATAAAAATGAATCACTACTTTCCTTGGTCACGCTATAATTTGAGAATGACTTGACCGAGTTCATTAATATCTTTCTTTTAAGTTTTCTAATACTATGTAGATGGTTCTTACCGAAAAAAAAACTTAAAAAAATTGCGCAGATAATTGAAAAATTTGGCAAATCTGTTATGATACTCTATGTAATATAGTAACATGTAGATAGCGCTAGAGTTTAGAATCCTTAGTACACTTTTCCACTTGTTTATTAAAAGAACAGGTCGCATCCAGCAAAAGCAGCACCATGCAAAGACGCCTGGAATTACGCCAAATTGCTCGCTCCGCCCCATGGACACCAAGAGACCAAGTTCATCAAATGCTAGAGACCTCAATTCACGGATCGCACACTCGCCCCGCTCCATCGACACCAAGGGACCAAGTTCGTCAAATACTAGGAACCCCAACCCACGGATCGTACACTCGCCCCGCCCCTTCGACACAAAGGGACCAAGTTTATCAAATGCTAGAGACCCAAATCCACGGATCGCAGACGCACTCCGCACCGCCGCCCTTTTGACCGCATAACCACGCCTCCAGGAAAGTTCCTCGCAACTCCCAGGAACCCGCAAATCACGGAAAAATTATCCACATGAACTAAAAACCCAGCCCGATCAAGCTTAGCGCATCAAATGAGGAACCACACCTCAATAAATTCCAACGCCCGCTGCCCACATCAGTTGAAGGGGTTAAACGGATTCCCCGTGGCACCTCCGTATTGCCAAGAAGTTCATCGTTCGCAAAAGCAGCTTTCAAAAACCGGGCAAACCTTCTAACCTTCCGACTAGCTACCGCCCCATCAGTCTTCTGCCCGTACTTTCAAAAATCTTAGAAAAAATCTTACTACACAGACTAAAATTACACTACCAAGAACACGACACAATCATCCCTAAACAATTTGGGTTCAGGGAAAAACATAGCACCACATTACAACTCGCCATGCTCACTGTCAAAATCATAAAAAATTACAATTTGAACAAAACCGCAGCTGTAATGACACTTGATTTGGAAAAAGCATTTGACACCATCTGGCACGACGGACTAATATACAAACTGACAACAAACAATTACCTTCCACACCTTTTCAAAATTATTCAAAGTTTTTTAAGCGACAAACACTTTCAAGTTAAAATTCAAAACAGTTATTCCAACATTCACCACATCCCGGCCGGAGTCCCACAGGGCTCCGTCCTTGCACCCACACTTTTTACATATTACATAAACGACATACCGACCCAACTAAACACTAACATATCACTTTTTGCTGACGACACCGCCGTTATTTCTGAATCGTTTAAAAAAAGCCAGGCCATAATTTACCTGCAAAGGCATGCCAATCTACTAAATACATACTTCTACAGATGGAAACTAAAACTCAACGAGACAAAAACGACACTCACTACCTTCTCCCACAAACGTGACTCTCTTACGACGCAACTCAAACTCAATAACGTAGACATTACAAAAACTTTGACTGTTAAATACTTAGGACTAACTCTCGATGAACGACTGACATTTAGAATACATCTACAACAAACAGCAGCAAAAGCTAACAAAGCATTTCATGCACTCTATCTACTACTGACATATAAAAACAAACTCGACCCAAACCTACGGCTTTTAATATACAAAACCATGATAAGACCAATACGCCAGCCCAATCTGGAGCAAAGCTTCAAACACAAACAAGAAACTACTGCAGAGAGTACAGAACAAATGCCTCCGAGTCATTACCGGAGCACCAAGAGCTACAGAAACTTTACATTTACATGACTTAGCAGGCATACCGACACTCACAAACGTAATATTTCACACAACAACGAAATTCTTCACGGACACTGTACAACGAAACCCAACGACCAGCTACATAGCAAAACTTACAAACTCAACGATGCCCTTCAGGCAAAAACACAGACTAATACATAACTTACTACTTTAACAAACTTTAATAAACTAAATACTTCTCTCCTTCTTCTCTCTTCTAAATTATTTTATTTTAAATTTAAGGTTTTAATTTAATTTAAGTTATTTTTAATAAACAAGGCGCTGGGTTTTTGTACTCCTCTCCCAGCAATAAAAGTTCACACAGCTACAAACAACAAAAATAAACGACAAACAAACCTGCCTGTTTAATCGCAAGATAGGTACAGGTAAAAAAAATAAAATGTAAACAAAAATTCGAAGCCATAAAGAGTCTTAATCGTAATCGTAATCGTAATCGCAAAAGCAGCTGCTCAAATCGAAGCCACGCCCCTATGGAAACCAAGGTCAAACTGAAACCCAAGAAAACAACGTCAATTCGCCCAATCGCACGGACTACGTTCACAACAGCATCGCCATACCCCCTCCTCACCCCAGGAACAAAATTCCAGCCCGCTCAAGCCTAGCGCTATAAAATGAGGAACACAACCTCACTAAATTCCAACGCCCGCCACACCCACACCAGATGAAAGAGAAGTACGGAACACCGTGGCATCTCCATATCGCCATGAAGTTTATCGTTCATCAGCAAAAGCAGAAACTCACCACTAAAATCGACGCGACCTAACCCGCGTCAGCGTATATTTTCATCCAAAATCTCTAACGCCCGTTACTCACTCACCAAATAAAAAAGATTAAAGCGCCTACGGCGTTAAACGCTTTGCATTGCCATTCTGCTACGTAAAAGCAAAAGAGCTTCATGTGGAAATTGGGTGTTCGATTACCGGTAGGGTCGACTTATTTTCATCTGCATTCAATTATAACGTGGCAATCGATTACAAAAATGATTTCAAACGAATTAAAAGAGGTTATGGAAGAGCAGCTAAACAGGACTTTATCTTTCGCACGCTTTAAAGATCTGGAAACAAAATCGGAATACACTCAAATCGTTGAAAATTTTTTATAACAGGCACTAACAGATTTTAGTGAAAACTCTATGCGTCGTCATGCTGAATTAAATATCGCAAAACGAAAAGTAGCAGCAAAACGCATAAGAAAAAGAAAGAAATTTCAACTACGGAAACAAGAACTGCCAGTTCCAGGTTACCCAAAAGTATTTTTCACCGATGCACTAGGACTTCTTTACACTGTCAATCCCAGCCAAGACAAGTGTTTTTATTTGCGTTTACTGTTAGTCAATGTTCGTAGCCCAACATATGCGAACTGTTAATGGTGTATTATGCGGCAAATACAGAGAATCCTGTGATCTTTTTATGATTTTTAGAGAACGACATTTGGAATATATACTTGAATTGATGGAACTACGGCGGTTGGCTAAGAACAATAAACATAAATACGATAAAATTCAATGACTCATACGAAAAAAAATACGACTGGCCAAGAAAAAATTGAATGAAGTAAAGGTGCGAGGAAATGGAAGAGCTTGACGCTAAGCATGATATATTGACGTGTATTTCACTCAGGCTGTATTTTTTTCTTTTTTCAAATTAAATTTGCTTTTCAAAGTTATTAAAATCAATCTAATTTGATTTCAATGCAAAACTTTCTTCAAGGGATCGAAGTTTTGGTTTTACCGTTATCCAAATCGCCTGCTTATCTATCTGGCCACACGCTCGCAGTTACAAATAATTTTAATTTCCAATTTTTAACACAAATCGAATGTCTTACTCGAAATACTCGTTCTGCAAATCAATCAACCAGATCGAAACTATTATCGCTCAGTAGCCACTCAATAAAAATTTTATCCAAACTCCAAATTTCAAAAATTATATCATCCAAAAAAAAGGCGCAATAATGCATTCGCATCAAATCACTTTATTTAAATCAAATCAAAATATTACTCACAAATTCAAATTTATATCAAAACTCAAAATAATCACCTCGAGCCAAAATCGCACACCAGGCTCGTGCCGTCACTATCGGCGAAAGACCTCGAATCCCCGTCATCGGACCCCACCTAACAAATTTCTCAATCTTACCAATTCAATAATTAATACAATAATTTTACTACATTGTACAGGGTGGGTCCAAATCACTTTTGAAACATGACAATATTTAACATTCACAGGAAATGAAAAGAAGTATGAATAGAAGAAGTAGTAGTAGAAAGCATATTTTAGAAGAAAAGAAGATGTTAGAAACCTGGGAATCCTATATAGACAAATTATTTTATAAACAAAGAACAAAAGTACCAATCTATCACCAAAATTGTGAAAAAGCTCCCGAGATCCTAAAATTCGAAGTTATGTACGTGCTAAAAACTGCCAAAAATAGGAAAGCATCTGGTCCTTACAAAATTTCAATAGAGATATTTAAACTAATCGAAGAAGAAATAATATCCATTTATTAGTGAGACTCTTCAATAGAATATACAACACCGGAAAGATTCCAGAAGAGTAGTTGCTCTCTGAATTTATTCGAATTCTAAAGAAGAAAAAACCAAAAAATGTAGAGACTACAGATTAATAAGTCTCATAAACCGTATACTTAAGGTGTTCCTTAAAATAATCCACAATAGAATTAAGATTAAATGTAACCAAGATCTAGAAGACACAATTTGGTTTCAGAAACTTCCTTGGAACTAGAGAAGCAATGTTTTCCCTACTAGTATTGTTACAAAAGTGCCGTAATTGCCCAAAGACGTATTTGCTTGTCTGCTGGACTATGAAAAGGCGTTTGATCGAGTTCAACATTCGAAACTTATAACAATACTGCAAAGGACTGGAGTTGATGAACAAGACATCCGAATTATAAAAGAGCTATATATTAGAGGCAACATTCATTTTTCATCAATTTTCACATAGTAATTTTTATTTTTCTTGTTTATTCAAATATTCTAAGTCCAAACCTGTTAAATATAAATTAATGTCTTTTTTTAATGTTTTTTAAATATTATTTTTCTAAGTACGTATGTATTCTTTACTTTACGGTTAAAATTCATTATTTTAACATTTTGTTTAGCTTGTAGCCCTAAATGCAAATTTGTCCGCTGTAACTTTATTTAGTTAGTTGTTGGTTTTAAATTTAAGAATATTTTGGTAGTTCAAGTGTAAATCCTCTTCATAACTCTGTGGTCGCGTTTAAAACGATAATATATTTGACAGTGGAAAATTATACCTTTGTTTCCTGTCACGTTTGTTTGCAAAATGACGCTCGAACTACTGCCCTAATTAATTTTAGTGTTTAATTTTTAAAGCGGTCATTGATTCTCTTGGCTAATTAAATTAATCTTAAACTTAGTTTTGTTTTAACAATGAAAGTTTTATGGTTTTTGATATGTTCGTTATTTTAAATTATGTTTTGCTAATTTTGTTGCATGTGGTTATGTGATTTATTTATCAGCTGTCTGGAAATTTTTGGTTTCAAACATTAAAAATAGAAAAGATTTGTTTTTTTATTAATGCGTGGATTCAGCGAAGTAAACCAAAAATTAAGTTTTGTGTGCATATTTTCAAAGCAACAGAGAGTGGTTAATGGTTCACCAAGTCATGAATTTCGACTGCCAAATGAATTAATTGTCAAGGTTTTGCGGAAATGGAATAATTGCACACGAACTGACGTTTTTTAACTATTTGCTTACACTAATAGGTCTTTGCTTAGTTAGAGCTAAGCATTTGTATTTAATAAATTACATTGTAACGTAAAAGTTTAAAAGCACTAAATCAGATGGAAGCGTTCACATAAGATTAATGGCTTGCAACACGTTGCAAGCCGTGGTTGCACGTTTGTAAAACAATCTTAATATTTTTACATTACAAAAATATATAGTTTTTATAACTACTAATCATCGACGACAAACTTCTACCATCATCCAAGTGACATAATTAATAAGTTCCATTAACGATTGACAAAAATCTTAAGCATTACGTAGAAAACTTACTACGTTTTTGTCTTAAAATTTGGAGTTTATGATTTCCTATCAGAACTTGATGTAATTTTTACATAAAGTTTAAACACTGATTTATGTTAAGTATAAATGCAATAAGACTTTGCTGCTTTAGACGTTTTTGAAGTAACATTAAATGGCGCCGACATTAGTTGTATTTCCAACAAAGAAGTCATGCCAGATACTTTCAACTGATGGTTGGAATAACTTCAAACATTCAGAAAACAACAATCGGTTGAGCAACGCTACTATTACGTATGAAGGTATTTCACAGAGTGTATAGTTTTCTTATTTTACAACATTATTAAATGTGTTGTTACTTTATCGTCCATGATTAATACGTTCAGTAAAGGTTTTCGGGATTTGGACTACTGGTAAATAAAACCACCTCTTTTTCAATCAGTCGACGTTTCGAGTTTTATTTCACTCTTCTTCAGGACTACAAAAAAGAAAACATGTCACCGCTTTAATTCAAACAAAACCACACCCTACCTTCAGTAAATGAGGTTAGTAAGGATGTCAAGTGAAACAGGCATATAATTGGTGATGACGGTTTCATTTGTTAATATGCCTGTTTCACTTGACATCCTTACTAACCTCATTTACTGAAGGTAGGGTGTGGTTTTGTTTGAATTAAAGCGGTGACATGTTTTCTTTTTTGTAGTCCTGAAGAAGAGTGAAATAAAACTCGAAACGTCGACTGATTGAAAAAGAGGTGGTTTTATTTACCAGTAGTCCAAATCCCGAAAACCTTTACTGAAATTATTAAATGTACCATGTTTTTCTTATATAACGACAAATAAGTCGGTTTCATGGAGAAAATGTAATAAATTCTATCTTGGATAGTTTTACGTTTTAAAACCTGCAAAAATCTTAAAATGTATACATGCCAAATTTTTTAAATCTGTTGTAAGCGATGTTGGTATAATCAGGTGCTTTTGGTGCAAGGAAAATAAACAATTTTGTGCTAAATTTATGCAAAAGTTGCAAAGTTAGTTTTGAAAGTGCTAAATTTTAGTAAGTGTAAGGATATGCATACTAACTAATGTAAATAAATGCTTGTAAATAAATTAAAACTTTTTAAACAATTATGGTTCATCATATCTATTTTTTTAGGTTTTTTAAAGCAACTTAAAAATTATTACATAAAAATAAAATTTAAATTTAGCTGAAAGTTATTAAGGTTACATTTAAAAATAAAACTCAACTAAAAATGTGATTGTACCTTCATTTCTTGTTGGGCTTCATTGCGAGTTTTAATTAACTCTATTGTACAGGTTGCTGATGTAGGGCTTCAAGCTGAACTTTAGATCAAAACGTCCTATGTAGGTTTGATTATTAGTTTGTCCCATATTATCAAAAAAATGTTGAATGTTACAATCAATGCAAACGCAGATCTAGTAAAAGTTGTTCTTCAATTAGCAAGAGTCTAGCTTAGTAGAACTTTTTTACAGAAATAAGTGAAGAGTTCATCTGTTTTATAAACATCTCAATTTGTGACATTAGGGTCATTGGGAACACTTTTAATCCAGTTCAAATGATTTGAATACCCTGAATTTGAACGAATACTATATTATATTGTCTTGAAAAACAAGCCTCACGTTTGGGCGAAAATTTAATCTGTCATTCCCTAATTTAGACTTGAATTTTAAATAAAAAAATGCAATTCTAAAATAGCATCATGAGACTCGTAAAATATGTAATTAAAAAAAATTTGCCACAAATTTAAATTGAATATAAAACGAAAACTATTACAATAATTTGGTCATGAAATGTGCTTTTATTTACAGACAGCAAAGCAACATTTAACAAATTTAAACTAAACTAACTTTGCTATCTACAAAAAAAAAGAAAAAGTAAAATTTATAAAAATAATAATACACACTAAATTAAAAATTAAATAAATCATTAACTAATCATAGTTTCTCCTAGATTGTTTGTCATTTAAAATAACTTTATTGAATTCGTTGTAAACAAAAATTGTAAACTGTACAAAGCTGCAAAATTAATATAGAATTTCTAGCTGGAATTTATTCTATTTATTTATTCTAGTTCTACGAACTACATTAGATTGGTTTACCATTTGAACTTCGCGCTACGAAATTGTCTCTAGGAGAGGACAAACTTAGAAAATTTGCAGCAATACGGCGTAAAGAAGAATTTGTTAAAACATTGCGGTACGATTGAGCAAACGAGAAAGTTGAAAGTTGAAATTTGTGGATTCCGCGCCAAAAAAACTGTTGCTCTTTTGAGGCAAACCAATCATCAAGCCATTTTTGTACATCTTCGTAAGAGGTAAAGCGCTGCTTAGCAAGTGCGTGTCTAATCGATGCAAACAAGTAGTAATCGGATGGGGCAAGGTCCGGTGAGTAAGGCGCGTGCTGAAGAATCTCCCAACGGAACGACTTTATCGTTTCCTGGACCTGTTTTGCTTTGTATGCTGGTGCATTGTCATGCAGCAAAATCACCTTGTGTTGTCTTTGTTGGTATTCTGGTCGTTTTTCACGCAAAACTCGATCCAAATCGGTCATTTGTTGTCGGTAGCGTTGAGTATTGACAGTTTCCCCAGGTTTCAGCAGCTCGTAGTAGATTACGCCCTTCTGATCCCACCAAACACACAGCATTGTCTTTAGTCCGTAGCAGTTTGGTCTTGCCGTCGACGTTGATGGTTCATCCGGAGTAACCCATAACTTTTTGCGCTTAGGATTCTCGAAATATATCCACTTTTCATCGCCAGTCACAATTCGATGTAAAAATGACTTTCTTTTGAACCTGGCGAGCAGCATTTTGCATGATATTTTGCGGTTTTCCTGCTGTCTTTCGTTGAGTTCATGTGGAACTCATTTCCCCACCTTTTGTATCCTTCCCATGGCTTTCAACCAAAGGGAGATGGCTTCTCGGGTCACCTTTAACTGATCCGCCAGTTGTTGTTGTGTTTGAGAGGCGTCTTTGTCCAACAAGGCTTGCAGGTCAGTGTCTTCAAACTTTTTCGGTGGTCTTCTACGTTCTTCGTTCCTCACGTCAAAATCGCCACTTTTGAACCGTTTGAACCACTCGAAACACTGTGTTTTACCGAGAGCATGCTCACCGAATGCCTCCACAAGCATTCGATGCGATTCGGCTGCGGTTTTCTTCAGATGAAAACAGAAAAGTAGTGCTGTCCGCAAATCGTAATTTGTTGGCACAAAACTCGACATGTTTATCTCTAATAAACTAATGCTACTGAATGAAACTCGTGTTATTGTGAGTTGGAAATCTTTGTCGGATATCAAAACAATAACAAGACACCGTTGACGTGATGTGTCGGTAACTGCATCGATATCTAGCACCACCTATAGGCAAATTCCGGTTTCATACTTACACACCTTAGTGTAAGTAATGACGCACCTTAGGTACGTCATTAAAACTTTAACAACGAACACCGTAAAGTTAAAATTTTATGTCATTCAGTGATAATTTTCTAGAGCACGTTGAAATAATTACGATTTATATATTAGAAAATTAAAACTAACGGCACATTTGTAACCCATTAACTGATCTTATACATGAAAAAGTTTAAAAATATTGAATTGTGGTAAAACTTTATATTAAAAATTTATGATTGCGTTTTTAAGTATTAAATATTGAATAAATATCATTGAATTTTATTGAAATTAATTAAAATTACTTAAGAGTCTCATTCTAATAAAAAAATAATCTGTGTAACCCAACAAATTTCACAAGAGGATGAAAATTTATAAATTTGTAAAGTTGGGGGCATAGCAATATATTTAAAGCACGCGGAGGGGTTTTTAGAATGTTGTCATTCTAAAACTTGAAAATAAACCACTGTGCGACGTATGGTCGAGAAGATACCGCATTGGATTTGATAATTTAAAATTACAAGTTTCATCTTAGAAGAAATATTAAAACTTTTATTTTCGATTTAAGGTATTTTTTTTGAAAACGATTAATTTTATTGTATTGGAATTTATTATTTTTTTGAGAACTCACCCTGAGACTGATCGTCGAATCTCCCGCATTTAGAAACAAGGCGTTTTTTTTTAAATTTTATTAAAAATTTTTGGTATTAAGATTTATTTTACAAAACAAAAAAGTTGGATTTTAATCTTCTCGACTTCATTAATTCTGAAAGTAGTCCTTAGTCCTAATTATTGCTCTCATCCTTCTAAATTTGCTATTATATCAGATAAGTTCAACATATTCAAAATACCTTGTATGGCCTCATCACTTAGAATGCTTAGATCGTCTACTAGGAGCCTATTCAAACTTCTATTGGGTTGTTCTAAGTTATTATCGCCTAAATTAACAGGTCTGGTTATCGATTCATTCATATTTTGCTTGAAAGTAATTTGGCTGAAATCTCTTCTACAAAGTGGACAAGTGGATTTAATATTTGCCCATTCTCTAATGCAAGCACTACAGAATAAATGGTTACAAGCATTCGGTATACCTATTTCTCCATTAATCTGGTTCAAACATACGGAACAAGATGGTTCCACGCAACTCGATTCATTATCGGCTTTTACAACAGGTAAATCTGTAGTTTTATCCATTTTGTTAAATATTTTCGATAGCGTTCAAATAAAATTTAAAAAGAAAAATAAAACCGACTTAAAAAAAACTACTGTGAAAAAAGTGCACTAAAACAGGACTGATAACTATATAACATTTACTTCATACATTTAGTATAGAATGTTGCTTAACCTATATACGTAGTTTCGTTATTCCTTTCATGTGTTGATCCGCCGGGCAGATTCTTTTCTCTATTGGTTAGTAGATCCGTTAATCTGTTGGGCAGATCCGTTGATCTGTTGTTTAGAGATTTAACTTACGTGTACGTGTAAAAAATTTCTAAAAAGCTTGGCTGCCACCGACTCCGGCACCGGCCGCCTGTGCCAGCTAGTTGAAGTAACTTAATTATTTTTTACTTTTTAGTGCATTTTCCTTTTCTTTCCTTCCTTTTCCTTCCTTTTTTTGAAGTCTGTTTTATTTTATTTTTAAATTTTTTATTTCATGCTTTTTAGTGCATGTTGCGTTTCGTAACTATTTATCGAAAGCGAGTATAGATAGACCTACTAAACGTAAAAAGAATTTTGAAAATCCGATTATAGTTGATATACATGTATTTACTATTTACCTTATACTTAACGTACTACTAAGAAGATCAATAAAAGTAGGGCACTTAAGAAAAGATTCTGACTCACCGGACAGGAACAGGTAATAAAACAGGTACAGGTACTCAGTACTTAATGCGTTATTAAGCCGATTTTGAGGAGAGTTGAGGAGAAGTTTGAGAAATTTTCCGGTTTATCTTTGAAGTTCAAGATCCAATACGAATGAAATTATAATGGGACCAACTTGGAACTATACTTGATTCAACGCAAAAAGAATTTTGAAAATCGGGTAATAAATGACGGAGTTCTGAGGTAACAAACATAAAAAAAAATACAACCGAATTGATGTGGTAGTACTTTTTAAAAGTGGGTGGAAATTATTTTAAAATAGAAAATAACTTAAAAAAAGTTTTAGAATTTCTTAAGTATTTTTGTGGTATTTACTAGTATGTAAAATAATAAAACCTAACAAAATGTTAAAATAATAAGTTTTAACTGTTAAGTAAATAATACATACTACAAAGAAACATAATATTTAAAGAAACTAAAATGACAATAATTCACATTTAACAGGGTTGAACTTAGAATATTTGAATGAAAAAGAAAATAGAAATCTAAAAAATTACGCTATAGTAATAATAAAAATTACTTAAAATTAAAAAACTCTGTAATATAATATAAAGACCCTTATTTCACGATTATTTTCGATCATCAGTCATGTATAACAGTAAAAATAACAAGAAGTGAGAGCAAATATACTAAACAAAATTGAAATTTAAAAATTAAAAAATTAAAATAAAAAATAAAATAAAATAAAATAAATTAAAAAAATTTATTTGCACGATTATACTACTTTAATATACTGTAAATGAATACTTGTTTGTTTTGAATACTATGATTACTATGAATACCATGAATACTCCAAATATTCTAAATACTGTAAATACTATAAATTCTATAAATACTATGAATTACTACTAAGCGTCCGAAATCTAAAACCAACACCACAAAGATTGAGTTTCAAATATTTGACGTGTAAGTCGAACCTTTGTCTAAACATTTGTTCTAAATTATTATTGTTTTAAACTACAACATTTTGCAAATTTAATATTTTTATCGTGCTTTTTTGTTTATTGGCTTCATGTTAAATATAATAAGGATAACATATCTTTTTATGTAGAAGTTTTTTTTGCGGTCGCGTAAATGTGATGGTTAAAAAATTTAAAAGAATTGCGTGCAGTCCTTTTTACTTATCCATGCTGCTTTCAAATTGTTCTTATCTTAGAAGATAAGAGCTCTACTAACATGTTGCTACTAGTTGCCTTTGCTAGTATAGCGTGTGAATTTAGCATAGCATGTTGTGTGTGGTTTATACAGTTTCGAATCTCAATTAGGCCAAAAATGTTTATCTACAAAGAGTTATTATTTAGTATTTCAATTACGAATTAAAGTTGTAGTAGAATTATTGCTACTTATTTTTAAAGAGCCGGAGGTATATTATTTTCTGCGTATGTTATTCAAATTTTGTTGTAAAATGTATTTGATTTTCTGGTTTTTATTGTACTGTGCTTGGATGTTATTATTGTAAATGCGGATTCATTTGCATTAACACGTTTAAAATATCGAGAAAGACGGAACAAAAACTTGCTCAAAATTCAATCTGTGCGGCATAATAAAACATAAACTTATATATACGGCATTGAACAAAAAGAAAACGAGCGATTAGGGATAACTTTTTGTTGTACTTTTTATGGGTTACACCCTGCAACGCGCATTTTATTAGTAACTTCTATTTATTTAATTAACGTGAACATTCAGTTTTGCTTCTATGTTTAACTATTTGCTAGACTCATTTGCATTGGTCGTATGTTACGGGTATTGCACGTAACTGTCAGCTGTATATTTGTTAGGACAGGTTAAAGGTTTAATTTTACCACAGCGGCCAGTTTTAACAGTCGAATTACTTCTAGTTGGACAAACACGTTAGTAAAATTGAAACTTTTTTGCTAATTATTTGTAAATTTTAATCAACGTTATATAAAACTTTTTTCTTCTTTACCAAATTCATTAGCAACAGGGTGGTTTTTTTATAACTTTTGGTTTAATAGCTTTGGTATTACACTAAAATGTATCTAAATACAATATTATCATATTAAAAGGCTACGAACTATTTCAAATAGAAAACCTTAATAAAAAAGATACATAAGTTGGAAACTCAGCTTTCGACGGATCAATTGGTAAAGTTGACCAAACTGGTCAACTTTAGATCTAATAGAAAAATAACATAAAAAATTAATTTTTAAGTCGATAGTGTAAAATGGTAACGTGGTAATATTTGAAAATTCTTTTCAAATTTAATTTTTGAAGTGACACGATGCCGCTGTGTGTTCTCCACTTTAAATCTGGTTGTACCGTGATAAGAATTATATTATTCATTTAATATTAAAAATTTTATTTAGACACTGACATTGCTTAGTTTAGTTATTTGGTTCTATTTGATAAGTCATATTCAGTTTTAAGTAATTCTTTTAATTTCTTAGTTTTTTTAATTTTAATAAATTTCTTTTCAATTTTGTTCGGTATATTTTTTCTTACTTCTTTTTATTTTTATGTTTTTCTTATGTTATATACGACTGATGATTAAAAATAATTGTGAAATAGAGGCCTTTATATCGTATCACAAAATTTTTATTTTTATAACGTAATTTTTTCAAAATTCATTTTCTTGTTTATTCAAAAATTCTAAGTCCAAAACTGTTAAATGTTAATTATTGATGTTTCTATTGTTTTTTAAATATTATTTTTCTATGTAAGTATGTATTCTTTACTTAACAGTTAAAATTCATTCTTTTAATATTTAGATCTGCAAAAAGGAATGTAAACATTTAATGACTAAAAGATGTTGCCAACATCTAGCGATGGAAACGTACTTGATCGAGGTTAGATACCACGGCTACGTTATAGTAATTCAACGCTATAACTGGAAGGTTACGACTGTGCTTTTCCAGTAACCAGTACTCTTCTTAAATACCCGTATTTTATTGCTAAGCTTTATTTAACTTTATAACTTACATAGAACAAGTTATTCTCTATAGATTCAACTTTTATGCCAACAACGAGTTCTTAACTGCCTATACTTAGTGCTAGGATAGAGCCAAAAATCGTAAAACAAATTTTCTACGTTTTTAACAGTTATAGCACTTGAAAACTTGAAAATAAACTTGGCGGTAAAAGTTAAAATAGTTTAAACGAAGATCTTTTGTAAGAAACGTTGAAATAACGTAATAAGAAATATGAATGTAAAAGCTTTATGACGAACATCAACCGAATGAAGTTAGTTATTAATCACTGCTGTAGTTTGTCTAGCTTGCATAAATTATAAGTTTTGGTATTATATTGAGTCCGCTGCCTAACTCAAATAAAGTGACATTCATACTGTAACGAATTATTACAATGCATTACTTTAATAATTACTGTTATGCTAAATTATGAATACAATTCTACTATTAAACTTTCACAAGTAAACTACTTTCGGGAAAGACAGTATGAAACTATTTGCAAACTCAACTTATCTGCAAGAGTTTCCATAACTTTATTTTCCTTTTAGTTTGATTTTTATTGGAAAACGAATATTCAATAATAAAGATGTAAGCATGGGTTTTCTTTGGCTTACAATGTACGAATAATACTAGGAATTTTACAAACTAAGGATTGCTGTAACCCACCTTACGTTGGTAAATTTTTTGTCAACTTACCAAATAAGAGAATTAAAAGAATTCTGTTCACCTTGTTCTCAAGTGATTTCTAAACAAATCACGTACTAGAAGGCCAGTGTGACCAAAAAGTCGCTTGACCTACTATAAGTTTTTCCATATTTAACAAATTTCGATAAATCTACTATTAATATTATTCTTATTTTAAATATACTTGGGTTAAATTTACGGTTGTACCGTTAAGGATCAATTCTATTTATTTAACCTTAAAAATTTTATTTAAACACATGACGTTGTTTAGTTTAGTTATTTGGTAAATCACATTAAATTTATAGTAATTTTTCTAAATTTTTTGTTTTTCAATTTTGTTTGGTATAATGTTTTTCTTGCTTTTTTTTATTTTATTTTTACGTTTTTCTTATGTTAAATACGACTGATGATCAATAATAATTGTGAAATAGAGACCTTTATATCGTATTACAAAGTTTTTATTTTAAATTTGTATTAGTTTTTATAACGTAATTGTTTTATAATTTATTTCTTGTTTATTCAAATATTCTAAGTCCTGAGCTGTTAAATGTGAATTATTGTCGTTCTTATCGTTTTTTAAATATTTTTCTATGTAAGTATGTATTCTTTACTAAATAGTTAAAATTTATTATTTTAATAATATGTTTTACTTTCTTTATTTTAACATTACATACTATTATAATATATACCACACTATAGACTTAAAAAATGTCATTTATAAGGTTTATTTTCTATTATATAAATAAATAAGTTATAATAAATAATATTAATTTTTACATGTTACATGAAATTGAAATAAAATTTAATTCATAACTTACATATTGTGCAAAAGCTATTTAAATGAATGATATAGCTTGCCTACATAATATGTTTTAACTTTATGTTTTGATTTTCGGAATATCATCAGGTAAACCTGGATGAGAAGTTAAGTTAAGTTTAAATTTAACAGCATAACTTCTCAATCATTTTAATAATTTTTTCAGGTTTGCCTGATGAGATTCCGAAAATCGAAACATAAAGTTATAACATATTATGTAGCAAGCTATATCATTCATTTAAGTAAATAGCCTTTAAACAATATTATGTAAGTAATGAATTAAATTTTATTTCAATTTCATGTAACATGTAAAAATTAATTTTATAAAAAAAATATTAATTTTTAATTGTTTGATTATCAAATTCAAATTAAATTATACCAAATACTCCTTTATAATTATTACATTTCTGAATCCCATCATTACAAAAAATATATAAAATTTTCACTTTTTATAATTATAATACTAGATACCTAAAAACTATAAAATAAATTCATTGTGAAAAAAATTTAATTTAGTGATTGCATTCTTCACAGGTAGTAATTTTTGTCGTATGTTTATCGCATACGGGCTTTTCGCATCAACAGCAGCATTTCCTAGTCTTTCTTCGTTTGCAATAAACCCCCTGATCTATTGTATCGATGCCAGCTTTCTTTTTATTGTGATATAAAATTATTTTTGATGCTTTTATTTTTTGAGAGATATATGCTTTATTTTTTTTTAAAAAGCCAACGAGAGCGAGGTTTCATGAAAGAAAACCTTTAGCTAAAGGTAACGTAAAAATCTGTCGTATGTTATGTTTCAGCCAGAACCTTTGAAACCAACTGCAAGTTTTTTGACAACTCTTTCTTCTTAGTTGATATTTCTTAGTATTACCATTTTAACTGTATAAATAATCCCTTTTAACGGAAAATCATCCGCTGCATCACATTTTGCTGCATTTTGCAATTTCAGTACGATCAAAATATTAACAGTGGTTACTTGTTTTTTGTATTTACAAGAAAGTTTCGAAAATTTAAAATATATTTTAGTATAAATACCTTCGTTAATTATTAATAATTCAAAATCCATCAAATACATACAATAATTTCAAGTTAGCGCTGAATATTACATACATACAAATTCGTACATGGGTACCGGAGTACCCTGGTTGGCCAATAGTGTACTTTATTTGGATGGTAACACAAGTGTTAAAGAAATGTTGTATGTGATTTGTTTCATGCAACAAGTTTCATGAAATTTTTTTCTGGTGGTTTATCTCCCTAACCATACTTTTTAATTCTACTTGCTATTTTAAGTGAAGATTATTCTAAAATGGTTTATTGTTACTGGGCGCTAAAATAAGCACAAATACAGAGTAAATTTCAAATTAATTATAGATTAAATATTTCACACTTGTATTCTCCTACGTGCAAATTATTGTGCTCTTGATAAAAATGGGCGCACGCGACGAATTAATACGCCTGTAATTAATACAAGGCGACGGCGAATTGATTGAAGATATGTACAGTACGACCTCAATAATTTAAACCTGATGCAATCTGATTTTCCAGAAATTTAAACTTGATTAAATATCGAAAACCTGACTGCTTATCTTAAAATTTCTTTTTATTTAAGTGTCCTTCAAGGATAGTGCCCAACTCAGTATCCTTCCTTGGGAGACCCATCTGGTAATCAGTGGAATTAAAACAATGGAATCTAGCCATGCTGACAAAATGTAATTGCAGCGACGGGATCCAAACAGAAACATAAATACTGTTGGCTGTTTTAAAAAGCTTTGTTGGTAACTTAGAAACTTGCTTTTTAAAATCTAGAACAACTTAGAATGTGAGTAAGGCACGTCCAGTAATTTATTATAAAAGCGTTTATTTGACTGTCAGTTTTATTCTGTTTTTATTATTATACAAACACCCAATTAGTGTAACTAGTAAAACTAATAAAATTTAAATTTTAATGTAAATATTTGGATTATGGAATGTTGTTACATTTAAAGTGCGCAATTAAAATATGTAAATGAAGTTAATGTCACAGATTTGATCAATATTAAAAACAATACGATTTGATAAAACTTTTTCGATTTAAAAACCTAATTCAAATTTAAATTAAATACTAGTATTGCACAAAATGAAATATAGCTTCATTTACCTATCAGGATTAGGTAATGTAATTTAATATTTTGTTCTCCTTTTTAGTATAGATTTTATTAGGATACTAAAAACGTAATTTAATTATAGAAATCTGTTTTAAATTATTTTAGAAGGATTCAAATATTTTATGTTTTTGTCATTCATATTTTATAAATCTACCTGCATGGAAGTGTATTGAAAATTGTTTTGAAAACACCCTGTATATTTGGGCTAATTACTTATCTTCACTGCATTTTCAATAAATACGAAAACGTGTAAGTCTGTCAATTAAACAAAAATGAGTGGGTAATAAATGATACTAATTTATTTTCTAATTGTTAGTAACATTTTAATCAATACTAGCAATATATCAGACCACCGCATAACCCACCCTAATTTTTGAAATGTTAGAACTTTCCATTTAAATAAAATGCAAATGAATTATTCAAAGTTCTTAATAAATATTCAGATTTAATAAAAGGGCCAACGCAATGGTTATTAGAGCATGTTCTGGTGTTCTCTCTTGTATAGAAGTGTTAAAAGCTATTAAACAAGCTTATTGCGTTGAAAATTTAAAATTAATATTTAAATATTACTTCCTTTTCGAGCTGTGCAATAATGATTAAATATTGGCATAAAATTTCGTCAAAACTTTGATTATCAACTTTGCCTATATGTACTATTTTGTAATTACTATTGGAACTAAGTATGTTCTAACTAAAAATCAATTGCAGTAGCTACCGGAGACCAAAGATACATTTTTATTTACGATTCACAAAAAATTAATAGTTAGAATTTAATGACTACTTAATTTATTATACAGTGTTTTTTCCTATATATTTTTTTAACATTACATACGACATTTAACGCTGTGTTAAATCATAATTCAAATATAATTTAATATAAGAACTTAAACAATTTATCGTTCCGAAACCCTCAATTGAAACGAATCGTCTTTTCCCGTTTATACTATGCAAAACCTATAAAACCCTCAATTTAACAGATAATCTATTATAAATTTACATATAAACCTTTCCCACTCCTGTTTCTTATTATTGATTAAATTTCATTAGTAAATGTTAACTTATCTACTAGATACTCTAGAGCTATATAATTTTTAATTTTATAAACTATACCATTATATATAGGTAATCAATAGATAAGTGGTTTAAGTAGTGTAACTCGATATTAATCATATCAAAATTTTTACCATAAACCAAAAAATGCACAAAACACTTTTTCGAAACTAAAATGTTTAAGTTATCATAATATATAAATACACTGTATGTATATATTATCGCAAACGTTTTCACCATACTATGGCATCATCAGGCGATGAACTAGAAGGAGAAACGAGAAAATTCCGTATTTATCGACAAATTGCAAGAGAAAAAGTGGAGGGGGTAAGAGGAGAGAGTAATTTTAAAAATAAAGTAACTATGTGTAATTTACTAGAGGGTAGGGGTAAATTTAATACAAAAGAGAAAAAAATGTAAGTAGATGTGTAGTAAGTTAGAAGGGGGGAGGGCGTTTATTTATTAAAAATGTTCAGTAGGGGTGAGTTATTTAAATTAGATTGACTATTAAGTAATGAAGATGAATATTTTAATTTATTAATTTCCATAGCTTCTAAAAATTCTAGTTTTTTACTTTTTTGTGCAACGTGTAAAATTTCGTATCTCCCTCGTATCCTCCACCATTATATAGTTTATTCTCTGAGCTACATTAATAAAATTGTATTGATTATTATAAAATTAATATAGCTAAATTAACAAATGGCTAAAAAAAGCTAAATTAATAAAATCCGGGGTTTAACATATACTTAACAGATGCGTATCAGTTTCACTGAAGAATAATTTTGTATAAAAATTTTGAATTTTGTTATATTTCTTTTGGCTACATCTCGTATTTGTATTTCTGCTGATACGAGAATATTTTGGACGCAAGATGATTTAGGCGCATGACTGGAGATACGAAGAGAGGGTGGTGCGGCGAAGATTAGAAAAGAGAGCTAGATTTTGTGGGCGAAAAAGTTGGTTTTTACCTTTAATTTTGGGTAGTTATTAGTGATTTTTTGTGTAGTGAGAATTACTGGAGTTTCCACCGCTCCTTCTTGCGGATTTACGCCAATTTCAAGGAAATTGTGTTCTTTTGATATTTTTTCGTCATTGGATTTTTGAACACCCGAAGGATCGAGCGATAGCGACCACTCAACAGCAGCAATAAGATAAGTTTTTACCTTATTACTTTCTTTTCGTTTCTTCTATCTGCAAAGTTGTACAACACTGATAATACTTTTTGATAATCGTTAGCTGCATTCGTCGATATAGCCGACGCTCGCTTCGAATATTTTTCGATTTTTTGATTGAATTTTGAGCTCAAGCACCGTGTTAAAGATTCCAATTATTGGAAGTCTTCATTAAGAGTTGGTGGTTGTTTGATTAGAGCGTCGATCGTTGCGAACGTCCCTTCTGGGTTTGTACCCCATTAGTAGGTACTTTTTTTTGTTACGAGAGAAAGTGCAAATTTGTTGCAATTACGCCGGATTCATCCCTGGCTTCCGCAAAAAAGCTAGTTTTTTTCGCCTTGGGTATCTTCATCAAATAAAAGGTTGGAAATTTCGATTTTTAACCGTGTGGGAAGGAAGAAATTGCTGGGCCTTTTCTAAAGAGTCTAGGCCATCCATTTTTTTTCATAATTTTTATTGCTTTAATTTGTATTTTCTGAAACGGATATGTTTTAATTTGCAATAGAAAATCCTCAGCTTTAATTTAAAACAAAACGCTTCGATTATTTTTGGAAAAACTATTTAAAATTTTTGGAAACGTTATTGCTCATCTAACTAGAACTTTCCAATTTAATGTATTTATTTATCGACAAATAAGTCGATAGATATCAAATTAAAGTATATGTAAATGGATTTTTTTTCAATTACTTTTATAACTTGCATTCACAACTTTTTCTAATAAAAATTGCTTTCCATTAACAATACTTTGGGTTCCATATATATAAATTTTTTTCGAATTTAAAATTATGTTGTTTTCAACTAATATGAAAGCTTTCTAAAGAAGATAGTAGTTTATTATACTGGCTTCCAATGTTATTGCAAAGTGGAATGCAGGATAATAGCATGTAAGTAATGCTATAAGATAAACGATGAGTTGTCTTCAATATTTATAATAGGTATACTTATGTAAATGAAGCTATAATACTGCAAATTGGTACATTATGAAGAAAAGCAGGAAATAAAAACGATTTGCATTATTTTTATTGATCTACTTAGGTAGATAATGGCATAATAGTTTTCTAAATTTAGCATTTTATACATTTTGTTTTAACGATAATATCGTTAGCTAAAACAAAATTAACATTACATTGGCACAGTCGTGCTAAAAATGCACGTTCGTGCTCATTCTATAACGCTAGGTAATTATACCTTGAATGCACACACGATTCGTCAAGCAGATACTTATGTAGTTAAATAAGTTAAAATTTTTATGCTGAATCGTTAACTATAAATTATTTAATAAAAGGTGAGAATCGAAAAAGGCCAAATTATAAATAACTATATTAGAATTTTAAAAATACCCACTTTCTCCTAAGTCAATTTAAAAATAAGCCGCTTTTCTAAGTTTCTTTTTCTGTAATACTGTTTTTCTTTTATCGAAAAGCAACAATAACAAAACGCAATAGTTTTGTTTCGTAATTAGTAACTTATTTATATCAACGTATGATTACCTTGGCTCAGTTTGATTGCTAGTTGAATTACAAAATTAATTAATAAAATAAGTTAAAATAATTACAAAAAACAAAATTAATTAAAATATTATGTTTCGCTTCTTTAATTACAACTGTATGTCGTTGTTACTTTTTGTATCAAAGAATTTAATAAATACGAAAACAAATTATTTATTTAATAATCCTAACATTTTTAATGATAAAATATTTTTTATCTATTTTATTTTTGTTGTTGACTAGTATTGCTGTCATTAATCTTTGTACCAATTTAGAAGAGTTATCCCAAAAATGTAATCTGCTAATGTAATCTGGTATAATCTGCCTGGTAGGCCTCTTTGGAGATGAAGGGTCTATACCTACACACTTACCTATACCTATACAACTATACCTATACACTTCCCGCGGTTTGAAGGCCGCGTTAAGCAGTAAGTCTCCTATGTGTGTGATAATTAGAGTACGGATTTCTAGCAAATTTGCCATACATAAATATTGATAGCAGAAGTGTAATTGTTATAAATGTCCACAAATTTACTAAAAATAAGACATTTCACGCTATGTTTTTTGTGCTTATATGCTTATTTTGATACTTTAATGCTTAGATTTATTTTTAAGCTTTTTTAGTGCTTATTTTAGCACATTTTCGATAAATTCAAAAAAAAAATATATAAAATGTGATGTCGTGGGACACCAGATAGGAACGAAGTACCTTATTACATAAATATTAATTTCAAGTTCTAGTCGAGGTCAAAAATAAAAAATTACTTGGATAGAAATATTTTATTATGATTTTTTATCGATAAAAATTAAAAACTACTTTACAAAATTGCCAAAATAGCGATTTCGGCATGTGTCAAAGTCGATGTAAATCTGCAATCATCGCGGTCATCTTAGAAGTTTTCGAAATTTTTTTTGCACATTCGGCTTTAGATAATTTTTTGCATCTGAGTAGCATTTTTCAAAATCAATTTTTTTTTTAATTTTGAGGGTTTTATTGTCGGCTGAAAATTTTTAAAATTATTAAATTATATTTTTTTAAATTATTCGTCGGTTTAACAATTTTAACGCGTTCTTAATTCGCCATACGCAAAGAGTAGCTTATATAGCGTATCACTATTAATTTTAACGATACCCATTGTGGCGTAGAGCAAAAGGGCTCTGCCTACACATTTTAACCGAGGGATCGAATCCCGGTGAAGGCTACTTTTTTTCTAGAGAAATTTTGCAAACCTACTATGACTCGTGATTTCCGAATATGTACTAATGCTGAGCAGATGTTCCACTTTTGACCACCAGATAGTGTAATTATCGAACGATATAAAAATCTTACGCATTTTCGTTACGGACGTTTTTTTCCGATTAGGCTACCCCCTTCGCATCCTGCCATAAAGAACTTTGTTCCAAAAATTTGCAATAGATATGTACATAAATACCCATATTTATATATATTTTGGTTTTTTTGAATTTAATATTTAGTAGACTTTGTTTATGGCTTGTTGGATTTGTTTGTATAGACGAATAATAAATTAAAGACTGCAACTAGTTTGAAAACTTAATGATATTTGATATACTAAATAAGAGGTTTAAAGAAAATATTGGAATTCTTGAAAATGCTTATCATCAGTTTTTTTTTTTATATAAACGAAATATCGATAATTTTAACACCTTTATAGTTTGATAGTTAACGCCGAACATCCGACGTTTATAGTTAAAAAGTGTTGATTATCTTTAATTTCTAATTCCAAAAGTTAAGCCCACAGTAAACGAGTAGATATCATCTAAAATTAAAATATGAAAACAATCGATTGGTTTACAAGCATGCTTATACTCGTAGATGATAAGTTGTCATCTTTATATTTTGAAAATTTTCTAGATAAACACTAAAAATATTAAATTTCTTCTTCTAATTACTAATTTCCTTATATAGTTTTATAGTAATTTACGATTTTATTCAGGATTCTCATATTTTTAATAATTATTGCTTATTTAGCAGTAAGTGTACTATATTTTTCTTTAATATTTACGTACAAATACTCGAATTTACACAATAATAAATATTAATAATAATTGAAAGTTATTGAAACTCTGAAAATGAAACATTTTGTCAACTTTCTTTTTGTTCACAAATTCTGAACCTTTTATTTTATTGTGTTATACTTTACAAATAAATTTATTTAAAATTTTTTTTAATGGTTATTAATTTTAAGTTTAATGCATATGCATATAATGGCAATTTTTTGTTCTATTTACTAGATTTTTTATGCTTAAAAGACCGTACTACAATTATCACATTTAACAATAAAGTAATTAATTTATTTGAAGTACATTTTGTTGTAAATTTGTTTTTCTGTTTGGGTTTAGCCATGATCGTTTTTTTTTTGGTTTTCGTTTTGTGAAAAAATTAGTTGTTAATCTAAATATTGACAAATTAATCAAACATAGACAAAATAGCAAAAACCCAGAGAGTCTAGTATTTTGTTGGCTTGACAATAATAGTTATTACTAGAACAGAAAACGTAATAATAAAATAGCAACTTTTAAATGAAATAATGCAGGCATTTGTCCAACTTTGAATAGAAAAAATGATTAATATTAATTAACTGCTAAAATAAGATACATAGATAAGAACACTATTTCTTAGAGAATAATTAGCGTTATACAGGGATTTTCAATAAAAATTTTGTTATTAAATTTTAAATAAAACATACATTTTCCATAAACGCTCTGTATTTTATTATTGATGTATTATGTAAAAAGTCTACTATTAATGAATAAAAAATAATATTAGACAAATGTCTGCCAACACCACGCATACAGACGTCGATTGTTTTGGTCAAAATTTTGTATTACTTACAATTTTGGATAATTGCGGCTTTATATCACTAATTACATGTTGGATGTTGGTTTTCAAGTCTTCACTGGATTGTGGATTATATGCATAGACTTGATCATTTACATAGCTTCACAAGAAATACATAGTCTAACGGCGTTAGATCACATGATTTAGGCGGCCAATGGACTGTAGAATTACTTGTAATTATTATATCAGGAAAGTTCGTTTTCTAATTAATGAATTGCTCTGTATCATGTGTCGCCTGCCGTCCTTCTGAAACCACATATGTAATCACTTAAATCCGTATCATTAATAATTTTCCAAACAAATTTGTCATCATGTTGCGATAACGCAATCCATTTACAGTAACAGCATTTCCAGTCTCATTTTTAATAAAATACGATCAAATTCTTCCTCCAGACCAAAAAGCGCACTAAACAGTTACACGAATGGAATCTAAAGACTTCTCACCAATAACTCTTGGATTTTCTGAAACCCAAATGCGGCATTTTTGTTTATTAACATAACAATTTAAATGAAAATAAACTTCATCTGAAAAAATGATTTTTTCAGAAAAACGATCACCTTGTTCAACGATAAAATTAGAAAATTGTATACGAATTGTCGTCGGACGATTTTAATTCTTGCACTAACTGATCCTTATAAAGTTTTAGTCCTAATGTATTCAAGTGCTGAGATTATCGTAAAATTAATAAATTTGGATCTATCTCAACATTTTTACTTATTGCAGCAAAATTTTTAGCTGAATAGCACGGACAAACACGCATTGTTGTTAATATATAATGTACTGAACCACTAGACTAAAATTTAACCATTAAACTTTTAGTAGCGGTATTAGAAGGACGATTATAACGACCGAAAATATCTAAAATTTTTCAATATTTAATTTTCACAGATCCATCATTTCTTTAATGGATTATAATTACTTTTATAGCACCTTTGATTAATATTGAAGACATTATAATGAATGGTAGACCTACAATTTATGTGAAAAAAGAAAAACAAAGTCATTTGTAGAAAAGCTTTTTAGAAGTTCGAATTAGAGAAGTTTCACTGTATCTTGAACGAGAACGACAACTAAAAAAGATAATAAATTGTATTAAATTAATATCTAAACATAGGAATCTCTGGATGTAAAAACTAAGCCAATATTAGATATATTTTTCAGTTTATTTGGTCATTAACGGATAAACAAACAAAATCCATTACACCTTAAACAAGTATACATTACACAACTCTTACTTTTTCAGTCGGGATATAATTTTTTCTAATTATTAAAACCAACGCCGCAGTAATACAACTTTTTTTTTCACTCCGAGGGATTAATATCGTTAAATATGTATCAGATATATTTTAGAAAATTAACCTCGTAGTCGGATACAAAATACTAAACCAACAGAACTAATTATAAATTCCGTGAGCAAGTAATTATTGTATATCGCTAAGAAGAGTAATTGAGTAATTTATTTCTAATATAACATCAAACTAGGTATGAAATCAAAAGTAGTATAATCAATAATTTAATTATTCGTTACATTATCTACAAAGCGTAATCTGGAAGCTCATAAATTATTACATATAACTTGGGTGTATTCCTATTAAGTCATTGCTATGCGCACATGGTTTTATTTAAATCCCGCAAACTAATTAAAACTTCTATACTAATTAGGTTGGTTCCTACTTTTATTATTTTGATATTTATTATTTTTAACATCTTGCCGCATTATAATAAACGAAAACATCAAATTTACTTTAAAAGGTTTATTTTATGAAAGCTTTAAAAATATTACATTAATTAACTGCACAGAAAGTAGCTTAAAAGCTTTTTAATAAAAAAATATTATTTACTTGAACCTAACTAAAAAAATTTATTTTGGATAAATCTTTTACATATATAAATAATTAATAAAGTAATGAAAGTGGATGTGGGCTATGCATCTTCAAAGTTCTTTGGAATCGTATACAGTAGCAGGTATGTAGTATAATGTAGAAATCCAAAAAGTATGGATTCCATTGTGTGATCGTAGATGATAGATACTTTTCTTATAAAATAAGATTACCCCAAACTCTGTCACAAACATGCTTCACAAATTCTTAGGGTATGACCGGTTTAAAGATTACCATTTTACGATCGGTACCAGAGCTGAAGCTATTCTAGATGTTAAAAAAAAGGGTATCCAAGTCGTTTGACTGGAGATCTCTAGTTCCTCGTATTAGAGAATTTTTATTTTAATTAATTTTATAACCTAATTTTTTCAAAATTCATTTTATTGTTTATTCAAATATTCCTAGTCCAAACCTGTTAAATGTTAATTATTGTTGTTTTTATTGTTTTTTTAAATATTATTTTTCTATGTAAGTATGTATTTTTTACTTAACAGTTCAAATTCATTATTTTAATATTTTATTTAGTTTGTTTATTTTAACATTACATATTACTAACTACCATACTATCGACCTAAAAATTCATTTTTTAGGTTAATTTTCTATTATTGAATTAAAACTAGTTTTGCAAGTTTGAATACCACTTAAAAATATAGATCGCATAAATGCTTCTAAATTCTAATATATTAATACCAATACATTAAAAGATCAAGTGACTGCAAAATGAGTCTTGGCACTTCGACAAATTAAAAATAGTTATTCATAACCATATTCAGTGCCAACCCAATAACGAAATAAAGTTTTTCCACTGAGAGCGAACTAAACAAATAAAAACATCTTTACAAAATCACATTTAAACCAACTTGAAGTATTTTCTATATCTTATTTTTGTAAATAACTTGTTTTTTATACGCTAAAAATTGTTAATCTTATTTACCGCCAACTTTATAAATATAATTATAATAAAATTCTCCCCTGTTTTTAACATTCAACATTTTTTATTCAATTTGTAAATTTGATTTTATAAATGAGAATTGTTTTATTAAATTGTAACTAGCAGATTAAAACTGAATAAATGTAAATTGGATAAAGTGGTTTAACTGTGAATCAAAAATTTTAACTTCCAATTTATGCCTTTCAAGCTACTGAATTCGAAATTAAAACTATAAACTAAAAACCCTTTCGGTTGCACTTATACCTATTCGGGACGTAAGATCTGTTATATTATTTTATACTGTTTTACTACTTAATATGTAAAAAATACATTTTTAATATAATTATTTAAAATGCCTTTTTTTTAACCTTTACAGAATCATTTAAACTCCGCGGCTAACGAAGCTACTCCTGTTCTAGCACAATTTCATCATGCAGTTCATCAAGAAACCGTTTCTTCTACCGCAACGAAGGAAGGTTACGTCAACAACATTTTTTTCATAATTGGAAGCACAGAAGGTCTTGGTGGTGCAACCACTATCGTAAAAAATTTTGTAAACCTGTCTGAGCGCTTGGGTAAGTTAATTGTAGCATTACTAATTCCCTACTGTGTTTGGTTTTTTTGGGACGCTGTTAGTTCCAAATTGTTGTTTGCGACGTGGCTTGTATGCCAGATTTGTAGCTGCCGATTCAGATTTATCAAATTGGAAATTGTTGTAACAACGTTAAGTAAATTTTGTAGATTGTATTTAATTACTATACACTTATTATACGATTTTCAATTATTAGTGTTTTATTTGAGAAAACGGAAGCAAATTCTTTTACAGGATTTACGCTCATTGCCACCGAAATTAATAAGAGCTGGTTTTCCATCTCGGTTTCATCACACATATATTTTAACTGGAAAATATCATTCCAGGTGTGGTGGAAGTTTGCAGTCTGAGTGATGGCAGCATAGACCATCATCCAGCATCCAGGATCCAGTTTCCAGATCCAAAGTTTTAACTTTTTCCTCGACACGTGAGAAATTTGTGTTACCATTGTAATAATTTTTTATTTTAACACAGGATTTTGCCTAATTATTTCACGCACTGCTCGAATTACTTAAAGAGTTATTATACTATGCTAAACTGAGTTGTCCTTTTAATAATCAGCATGCAGCCATTCGAGTAAATACAAATTTTGACACAATTAAGATGCCATTCTTATTACAATTTGGCGAACCGAAAATTATCTTACAGCAAAATAGCTGAATATAAACTGTTAGCGTAGCTCTTTTTAAAATTTTGACAACTGCAAAGAAAACTAGGTGTATACTGATAATATAAGGTTCGCGTTGTTTTCTTGAAAGTTATTTGGAGGGTTTTGCATAAAACATATACATTAAAACCTTATTTACATATAAATAAACACTTTTTATTTGACTTACTTAGGAAATAATGTAAACTAATCCCTTCGTGTAATTTGTTTGTTTACGACTACTCGGATAAACTTACTAGGGTGACTAAGAGACAATTTTTGTGTCTCCTTCATCCGGCGTATTACTAATAATAAAATCTTACAATGACTTTCCTCATAATGGAAAGCATCGCCTAAAAATATATTTGTTGATTTTTGTCCTCGCCGCAATATTTTGCTCCCGGTCTCAAAAGAAAATAAAAATATATAAACCGTGACATTTCTTAATAAAAGAAAATATAAAGTGCTTTCAACTTTTATTCAGTTTTTACTTTAATCACGAGTAATATACAGTGAGAATAATTACTTTAAATACGCAATGCACACTTTATAATTTTAACTGAAAATAATTAGTTAAGTGAGTTTATTTCAAAATAATATTTTGATGCCCTTTTATCAATTTACTTCTTCACACGTTGTCACAGAAACATTTGACGGTTCGAGTTCAATTTATATTTTATTTTTCCATCGCAGATCAATTTTACGTTGAAATTAAAATTTTATTGACACTTGAAATTTAGAAATTTTTTGCCAATCTTTTACAGTCAGCAATGATTTAAAACACGACCCTGCATGTTGGATTTTTTATGGGATGCGTGTGTACAAACCATATTATCTACTTTGTAGATTACTATGATCTAATCCTCTCCTATAATTTTAAATAATAATAGTTACGAGTTTATTTTTTTAAATTGAATTCAGTTACATCAGACATGCAAGTTTTATCAAATTTTTGTGATAAATGTTTTATTAGAATTTTATTATGTTTTACCAAAGCTAAGCAAAACTTGCCAAAGATTCCTCCCATTATTTAAATAGTTCGACTAAATCGCGGATCCCGAAGTTCCAAAGAGAAATTTGTAGGTCAGTGCAGCAGGTGATGGATGAGGTGCACAATAAAAGTCTGATGTTGATTGAAAACGCAGTGTTGGATTTGGAAGGAAATCACTTATTACAGTACCACCCGCTGTAACAAGTTGAAAAATTTAAGAGACTTTATTAGTTCAACTGCGGCCTGCTTCGAGTAGAAAGATGCGCGAATAGTAATCGTCTCAGATCCACTTGAGAAAAATGTGATTAATAAAAGACGTCATATGATAGCTGATTGATTAATTTATTTAAATGTACTATACGTACAGCGCCTGACGTAAACAAGTGATAGATGTAAATTCCGATAAATAGGTTTCAAGTGATCATAAATTAAAATAGCATAAGGTTTTGTAGCCTTAAACTATGAAGTTATTATCAGAAATATTATTCTGATGAAGGCGATACAACTCGCTGAAAGCTTAAAAAATAAATAATTTATATTTTAACAAATAGAAAATAACTTAAAAAAGTTTAGAATTTTTTAAGTATTTTTGTGGCATTTAGTAGATTGTGATGTTAAAATAATCAAACTTAACAAAATGTTAAAATAATAAAATTTTAACTGTTAAGTAAATAATACATACTACAAAGAAACATAATATTATTTAAAAAAACTAAAATGACAATATTTTTTTAATCATTTAACCTTGTTAAATGTGAATTATTGTCATTTTAGTTTCTTTAAATATTATGTTTCTTTGTAGTATGTATTATTTACTTAACAGTTAAAATTTTATTATTTTAACATTTTGTTAAGTTTGATTAGTTTATATTTTAACGTTTATTTAACTTGTTGAATTTTAAACTTATTTGATATTAAACTATAAAGAGATAAATTATGATTATAATTGTAATACAGGATATTATTAAATATGAAATATAAATTCACAAAAAATATAAACGCAGTCGATCATTAAATAGTTATTAATTATATAAGGGGATTAAGAAGCATCTAATCCACGAGAAAAAAATGAGCACTCGAGGCGCAGCCGAGAGTCACATTTTTTCAAGAGGATTATAGACTTGTTAATTCTCGAATGTAATTCAACGTTTTATCCACGATCATGGTCAAAACTACAAGAAAAAATTTTGGTTTTGAAAAAAGTCAGATTTGACAAATTGATTTTGACTAATACCTACTGATTTTGAGCTGAAAACTAATCCACTATTGTATTATGAATTCTAATCCACTAGTGTATTAAAAGGCCTCTAATACACGGAAAACGGACGTATTAAACCTTCTTAATATAAGCTGTATTCTTTTTACCTATTTTAAGTGAGATTGTACTGAGATACTCAGTTACTCAGTTGAAAGGTTGTTTTTTTTACCGTTTTGACATAAGTACTGTGCCGTGTCGAACTGAGTTTTATGTGACAAAACTATCCCCTTCCATACCCAAACTGATCTTGCTATTTTGAAGTGTTACAACTGAGACAAATTGGGAAATAGTCCGGATTGGTTGATTTGAATTAAACTTGTCACTTATTACAATCATTTCAATAATATCTACTGCACCTTAAATTTTTAATTCGTCTTTTTGAAGTTTATGTTGACATTTGGTTAGTACTACCAAACTTCAAAATAATTAAATTCAAAAATCACTAAGTAGTAAATTTTCGTTGTTCTTTTTACCTTATCTTTCTTTCACTTTGACTCAGTTAATCTCAGTTTGTCTCAGCTCACTTCATCTCAGTTGTGCAACTGAGATGGAAATAAAATAGGTAAAAAGAATACAGCTATAGTGGTCGTGGATAATAGTTATTAATTATATAAGGGGATTAAAGAGCCTCTAATCCACGAGAAAAAATGGACACTCGAGGCGCAGCCGAGATTCACATTTTTTTGAGAGGATTATAGGCTTGTTCATTCTCGATTGTAATTCAACGTTTTATCCACGACTATGGTCAAAACTACAAGAAAAAAATTTGGTTTTGAGAAACGTCAGATTTGATAAATTGATTTTGACCAATACCTACTAATTTTGAGCTAAAAACTAATCCACTAGTGTCTTATGAATTCTAATCCACTAGTGTATTAAAAGGTCTCTAATCCACGGAAAACGGACGTATTAAACCTTCGTAATATAGTGGTCTAATATAGTGGATAAATAACTTTATCCACGACCACTATATTAAGATAAATAATTTTATCCACGACCACTATATTAAGAAGGTTTAATACGTCCGTTTTCCGTGAATTAGGGGCCTTTTAATACACTAGTGGATTAGAATTCATAATACAATAGTAGATTAGTTTTCAGCTCAAAATCAGTAGGTATTAGTCAAAATCAATTTGTCAAATCTGCCGTTTCTCAAAACCAAAATTTGTTCTTGTGGTTTTGGTCATGGTCGTGAAGAAAACGTTGCATTATATTCGGAAATTAATAAGCCTATAATCTTCTCGAAAAAATGTGACTCTCGGCTGCGCCTCGAGTGCTCATGTTTTCTCATAGATTAGAGGCTTCTTAATCCCCTTATATAATTAATAACTAAAATATGTCTCCTGTAGGATATGAAACCCAACGTACACCAATATAAATTTTTGTTAATTTGGCTAACGTAACATATTAATTTAAGATAAATTTTTAAATATACAGTGGAAGCATACAAATAATTGTTTCGACAAGTGTGTAAAAGTAAACAGAACGTATGTGACTGGCAAGACTTCCTAGTTAAGAAAATATAATCTTTTATAATTTTGATACAACTGCACCGAGTTAGTCAAGCTACTAATAATAACATATAATAAAATCACAGACCCCCACGACGGACCCCTGATATCATATTCTCTTCAATCGAGATTTTTCTAAATTTTTAACTTTATCTAAGGCTTCCGTGACTTAAATTAATTGGAAACCACTGCTCTATTGTATATTTTTCTGAACATCATTGAAAATTACGGATACTAAGGTATAATTTTTATAATCTTACAATAAATTATCGTTGCAATTCCTTTGAATAAACTGAAAGCGGAGTAATAATGATTGCAATCTCTTTCAGTGCGTTCGTTAGGCCGCTCAACTTTGGCAATCAAGCATTATATGGCTAAAGGCGACAGAAGAAGTAAGTTCGACAAAGAAAAACATATTATTATGCTAATAATAAGTATATCAGTAAAGTGAAAAAGATTCCTATTGGTAGTAAAATGAACATCAGTAACATTTTCTAAATGGGTTGAGTACATTTGATCTTAAATCGTGAAAAGAATTGATTAGAGCATCTCTTTATATGCAAACACTGAAAAAAAAATATTTTACTTATGTTTTGCATTTCGCGTAAACTGAGTATAAACTTCAAAATAAACTTTAAATTAGTCAATCGTTTTTTTTCCAAAAAGATATAATAAGATTCTAGAGTACTAGCGATTATTTAAATTTTTGTAGTATTACTAAATGACAAGTTTAGTAATTCGTGGCAAAACACGAATAACTCAATTATCGCTACATATTGTTATTAGTATATTGTGTATTCATTATAATGTAATTGTATGTACTTTGTTATCATAAATACCAGTAATGTCGTTAAGTAATCAAATGAATATGATAACCGCATATATTATTGTAATGCAAATAAATGTATGCGGAATCACAATTTTAAAAATGTGAGAGTTGCCATTTATAAAATAAATGGAACGTCATTACGAAAAAAAAATATGATTTAGGCAAAATTGACAACTATCAGTAAAAATAATCAAACTAAACAAATGTTAAAATAATAAATTTTAACTGTTCAGTAAAGAATACATACTTACATAGAAACATAATATTTAAAAAACACTAAAAAATGACAATAATACACATTTAACAGGTTAGAACTTAAAATAATATTTGAATAAACAAGAAAAAGAATTCGGAGAAATTACGTTACTATAGAAATGATAAAAATTTTGAAAAAAAAGTTTTTAATACGATATAAAGACCTTTATTTCACAATTATTTTTGATCATCAGTCGTATATAACATAAGAAAAACGTAAAAATAATGACAAGTAAGAAAAATATACCAAACAAAAATTTAAAAAATTAAAATTCAAAAATTTAAGAAATTTATTTTACTTTAAAATGAGTGTGTGTGCTTAAATATTAAATATTCACCAACTGTAATTTTCTGAAAATAAACAAACTAAACAAAATATTAAAATAATGAATTTTAACTGTTAAGTAAAAAATAAATACATAAAAATAATATTTAAAAAACAATAAAAACGACAATAATTTACATTTGATAGGTTTCGACTTAAAATATTATTTGAATATGACCAAAAATCTTTAAATATACTGACTAAATTTGTTGTTTGTTTATTATTTTATGCTTTTTTATTTATACTTTTTATTTATATTGTGGTGTTTCAAAATAGTTTGGATCCACCCTGTACAATTTAGTCAAATTTTGAGTATTAATAATTAAGTTGCAACTTTGTAAAATTGGCTGGGTGGGGACCGATTACTTGAATACAAGGCTTTTTTGCTAAAAATGGTCGACGTGATGGACGTGTAATTTTATGTCCGAGAAATTTAATGAAATAAGTTTGTAATTATGAAAATATAAGAAATTTTTATGATGGAAGTGTTTTTATTAGATATTGTTAATCAAATTGAATTGATTTTGAAGAAAGATTTTGGAGTGGTTTTGAAAATAAAAATTAAACGGAAGCTAAGTAAAGTTAAAAAGATAGAAAAATGGAATTGGATGGGATTTACAAAAGTTGCAATTAACAAAATTTAGTAAATGGTAAAAATTGTATATTTTTAAATTGAAAATTTGTGCAAAGAACAACAAATTGTTGATGATAAGCCGGACTGCAATACCGGTATCGTAAATTTTAACTTTCCATTTTATAATTATATTGAAATTAAAATTTGAAGAATTATAAATTTGATTGGAAGAAATAAATATAATCATTAGTTAGAAAATTCACCAAGGGGTGCATAACACTTCAATGTATTATTTTTAGTTTATTTATTTTAACATTACATACTATACTACCACACTATCGATTTAAAAATTCAATTTTTAGGTTATTTTTCTATTATGTAATTTTCTTATTTAAAACTTATTCTTCTTTAACTTATATTAAAACGTTTGTTTTGTTTTTAACCATTAATGCACCAAGATTTTACACTTAGTTCTTATGGTTCTGTGAGCACTTGTATAATATTCTAGCAGAGCGCTAACTTTGCCAAATGCATAGCCCTTAGATCAAACTTGGACTTTAGATTACAGCAGTGCAGCTGGCGCCATCAAGCATTGAACCACGGTCTTCCACTTTATACCACTTATACCACACCGCTGATATTTAAATAACATTGCAAATTGATTGTAGCATTTCAGATAAGACTCATGGCGATGGTGCCGAGTGTTTCCTTGAAATGTTTTGGGTTGGTTTCCGATCTTAAGGTAGATAATACCAAGATTTCTAAGAAAGCAGCGTACGTGATAGACTCAATATCATGCATACGATTGTTGGCCAAAGAAAGAAAAATAATATAATTCGAAAAAAAAAAAAAAAAACCAGTAAAAATGAAGAAGGTTTCTTACAGCATGACTGTATTCTTAGGATGATATTGAAAGAGAGCGGTGGACTTGCACGTTAATACTAGACGTTGATAGGAGCTATGTTGAGAAAATCGTACGAGGAAGCTCAAACCTGATTTGGCCGTAGATGCTTTAGCGCATATTTTAAAAAAATCGATAAATCAGAAAGAATAGGAAAACCTAAGAAATAATTTACTCCCAAAGAAGTCACGTAAGTTGGGTTGCGAGTTCTAGTAGCCCCAAGCGTAATATGGAGTAATTCTTTAGTGGGAGAAAATTATACACCTCACTCAGTACAGACTGGCAGTGTCTTAAGTTTACGTTCTTAAGCCTAAAGTTCACAAGGATCCAAAGTTACGTTTAGATAACTTGGTTCCAAGTTTGATATGATTTGGGTTAGGTTGAATTAAATTTTCTTATTTTGTTTTATTTAATTTTATTGCTTACTTTATTAGTAATTAGGTGCTTTGTAGTAACATTTACGATATTACGACGACTTTATTATCTGGTTATTACACCAAAATTAATCTCGTAATCTGAGGTTACAGAAGATAAAAAAAAGCTTTGTAACAGAAAACAAATTGTTTGAAATTGTAAAATGATACAATTATTAACTAAGATTTATCCTTGTTAATTAAAATAAATTTTAATTCTTAATTCTGTCACAATAAACAAACAATAATTATTATTAATTCATATCATATTTTAGTTGTAAAATTACAGACAAATTAAAAAGATCAAAAAGCTTTTCTTTTAAGATTTTAAATAATTAGTGGTTGTGATTATTATAAAGATTGAAATTACTGTAAGTCAACATTTCAGAGATTTAAATTTTCAGGGAGTCAAATTACAAGAAGTCATTTTAATTTAGTACTCAATTTTTAGTACTGTAATGTATTGTAAAACTTTCTAAAAATCGAATATGTTAAGAAAGGGAAATTTACATTTTATTTTTTATTTTAATACAAAAATTCAGTAAAACCAATGTTTGGTCTGAACGAGAAACCTGGTAGTCAAAATTAAGATTAAATTCAATTGATTTAAAAATTTCAAGACAGTTAAAATTGTTGAGCATTGGAAGTATGGTGAACATTATTTAATATTTCTACATTGCGGGAATTATAAAATTACTTAATAATAAATCTTTCACGAAAATTATTTATTATTATAACTGCTTATATCTTAATTAAAAAACGAATACATAAAGTAGTCATAAAAGTTTCTTGTTAAGTTTAATAATTGCATCTTTTTATTTTGTGGAATTATTTATGATAGATACCCAACTTTTTATGGGAGTCCTTATCGATCAATAGAGAGACATTTAAGTAAATGTCATGTAATTAAATTTTGTAAAATAATAATTTTAGAGACTAAAGTTTATTATTCTCTCATCAACTTTTAAAATCCGTGTGAGCACATACCGGTGTCGTAAAAAGTGAAATAAATAATTTTAATTAGGTTTCATGCAATTATCGACCGAGGAGATGCATTAAAAAGAAAATCGAGAAACGAAAACTGAATATTATCTTTGCGGCTAATTAGCTTTCGGTTAAGGATTCCGTTAAGTAGGATTGTACTATGCTTTATAAAAAAAAAATCAGAAAAAACTTAGTCTGTAGTTGCAGTTTTAAATTGTAGGTAGTACTTGAAAATTGTGGAAACTTGAAAATTCATAAGTTTGTGGGTGTTTGAAACCACTGTTGTGTTTATCGAAGTTTAGATAGAGCAACTGCTATAAAACCGTAACGATTCGACTAGCTGACGCCACTAATAGAATTATTACTTTTCCGGCGAGTTTTCCATGCAGATGGGGTCGATATTTACAATTGCGGCTATGATGCATCTGGAGATTCCTTTACGTTATAAAGAGAGTCATGCAGCATTTATAGTAGGGTAATACACCCTCCTCAAGATTTATAGCTAATGGGGAACAATAATGTAAAAGCATTCTTTTATACACAATTTAGATTTACCTAAGTGCACGCAGTCAGTTTGTTTAAAATAATTTTCTTACTTCAAGCGAAGAAAAACTTTAATTTTTTTAAGCAACCACCTCAGGATAATTAAATTTCCAATATTTACATACTTTAGAAAATTGCATCGTTAATATTTTAAGTAATCCTACTTCCGATTATGCTCGTGTAAAGTTTAATATAAACTTTTAATGTTCTCAAAAATTATTAATTTGAGATTAGCAATTATCCTAAAAATACGCCGTTGTAATTTAATGGATCAGTAATTCAAATTAATAACGAAATAAGGCAACTTTTAGAAACTCGAATACTTCTTTAAGAATACAAAATTTATACATTGAATAATCTTTTTATTTTTCGAATTGTATTAAAGAATCGTACGACTGACTGGTACCTATAATGGTTATAAAGAGTTTTCTTACAATTCATCTTTAAAAATGACAAATCGTTTCGAGCATGCCAGTTAGTAATAACAATAAATTTGGAAGTACAATATTATTTTTTTATTTTTCGCAAAAATTGTTTAGAGCTCTTTAAAATTTATGTAATAAAATTTCGAAGTTTGTGTCGAATCATCAAAATTTAACCCTTGCGGATTTATTATAATAATAATTTGATTTTCCAGTTTAAGTTTTACGATTGGTAGTTATCGGACTTTTTAAAATGATTATATTTGATTAAACTACCCTATGACTTATAACCATTATTTCAAGATGACGAAAACTTTCCACCCTCTTCTTATAGAACAGCCCTCTTACCACATTACTCAGGGGTTACAATGTAGATGTCAAGACTAAGATTTGTTTCTCGAACTGTAAAAAGGTTTGTAATGACGTTTTTCACGATTTATACACCGATTCCAAACGGTTGTTCCCCGGAACCTTTCAATTCCGCCTCTTTAATACTGTAACAATTAATAAAATTGAAATTCTAATCGCACAATTAGACACAACAAGGGTAACAAACTAATTAGTTAAACCATTTTGTTTTCAAGTAAACCAATTTAAATTATATTATTCAAATATTCCACACTAGAAAGATTAACAATTCAATAGTTTGAACTAGTGTTTCCAAAACTTTTTAACACCGCGATTCAACCCCAATGCACCCAACCCTTCATATTACACAAGCACGAAACGCGAACAACTCTAATACTTGGGAGGCGAAATTTCTTTTAGAAGAAGAGAAATCTTTCATTTTTACAGAAATATAAGATACACCATCGATAAATTTAAAAATAATTTGTAAAAATCTACGATTCGAATTTATGAGTTTTTCTTCTAAACAAAATTACTGGGAGTACTGAGGGGTATTTTATATTGCTCTCTCCCTCCGGTTTTACATTTCAAATTTTTGTGTGTAAGTTGTATAAGTTTTGTGCTTGCGAACCGTTCATTCGTTTAAAACAAATACATCTAAAGCAATCTCCACTCTATTAAAAGTTTTAATTTTATGAATACATATTGTCTTGAAACAAAACGAATTTGACCCACCCTGTGCTTAATTGTTATTTTTATAAGTTTTATTTCTGAAAGTTGGAATTTTTAAAAAAGCAGAAGGTGAGACGTTTTTTGCCAAAAATGACTGCATCCGGTTGTGCATAATTTGACTCCTGAATTTTATGCGATTATTTAGATTTTTGAATCTTTTTGATTTGAGATTAAACGAACATTTATTAATTATTATTATTTTTGGAAATTTGGAAGTGAAATTTTGTTATTTGATCATTAAAGAATGTAATTCTGATAGAGAAATATTTTTTTAAATGCGTTTTATTTTTGAATTTGAATTTTTGGAAAGTTGAGAATTAAAATTAAATTTATAAAACCAGCGTATAGCGTGATTGATAAGCGTCGATTTCTTCTTGGAGTGCCTTCTCCTCATAGGAGGTTGGCTACCATGGTGCTGTATTCCTCTCTGTTCTTCGCGAGTCTTATTAATGTTGCGGCGTCCCGAATATTGAACCATTGCCTCAGATTTTTTAGCCATGATTGTCTTTTTCTTCCGAAACCTCGCTTGCCTTCTATTTTCCCTTCCATAATCAGCTGCAGAAGAGCGTAATTTTCATTTCTGAAGATATGCCCAAAGTAAGCAGCCTTTCTTCTTTTGATAGTTGTGAGGATTTCTCGATCTTTATGCATGCGGCGTAAAACCTTTTCGTTTGTGATATGCTCAATCCAAGATATTCTGAGCATTCTTCGATATATTCACATCTCGAAAGCCTCCAGTTTATTAATAGATAAAACCTTTGATGTTTATCCCTCAACGCCATATAAAAGTATCGATAGGATATAGCATTTTGCGACGCGCCAACGGGTTTTCAGATCTAATTCCCTGCCGCATAACAAGGTCTTCATCTTAAAAAATGAATTGCGTGCTATCTCTATTCGCTTCCTGATCTCATCATCGGAATTCCAATCTTCGTGTAACCTACAGCCCAAGTACTTGATCTTATCCACTCTCTCAAGTCGATCACACCTTGAAGGAATTATTAAAATTTTACTTTTAATTTTTGAATTATTTGCGATTAAATATTTTTGTTTGACAACGAAGATGATATCGTGACAGGAATTCACTCCTGAGGTTAGATTGTTCCATCGCATTGAGAGCTAACCGAGGCAATTGTGATAGTTCAGTAAAAGGTTTGATAAATTATAAAAAATTAATCAAATACCACTATAATATAAACAACCCAAATTTTAATATTTAGACAACCCCGTATCTAAGAGAGAGTATAGAATACTCTCAATACTCCAGTAATTCTAAGCACAATTCTAAGCTAAGCAAAAGCTTTATAAAAATTCAAATAAAGTTTTATTAAATCAATGAACTAAAATTTGCTATATTTATGAATATTTCATAGTATACTTATGAATTTTTATTTTATTGATGAATTTATTCATTGGTTGGATTTTTGTTTCTCCAGTGTGGAATATTTAGAATATGAATGTTATATAATAGTATTGTAATTTAAGTAGAATTACATTTTGACCCCAGTTCTCTAGCCAAAGGTTTTTACAGATATTAGCAAAATTCTTTTAGAATTTGAAAGATTAGATTAAAATGAAGCGATTAAGTTATAGATAAACTTAATTTTTTTCCTTTTAATTTTGGAAATAACCCATTTTAAAGTTTTGATTTTTCACATAAAAGTCAGTGAATAAATAAAAACTTTATTATTAAAACGTTTAATTAACTTGTTTACTCAAAGATTATTTATTTATATTTCACAAGTTAAAAATTAATTTATTAAACATTCTGTTGACAGTAGATGTGCTCGACGTAAAAAGGTACAGCACTTGTTCTTGCTAATGGCGGGGCCATTATCAGTTCACTTCCAACCGTGCTAATGCTATCAATGCATTATAAATTTATTTAAAATAAGATTCCGTTTTATAGCCGAATTTAACTTAAAAATCAAGATTTGTGTTTTTTAAACAAGCAAGTTTTTAAATTGTTTTGCGGTTCTCAGAGATCCATGTCTTTTTAGGTCTGTAATTTTCCAGCTCTGGGTATCCCAATAAATTTTTTAATTTTTTTAAGGTTTTCAAAGGGTTGGATTCCTCTAAAACAATATTTTTTGAGTTTTAGGTATTTCAAGGATTCCTTTAATTAATATATGTTAATTCTAAGTGTAATCTATGCCCTAAATATTATGGAAACAGCCAATCGAATACACTCTTATACAGTTTTTGTTCTTTTTTAATCCGAATTTTTGGATGGTTCATAAATTTTAATATTTGTATTTATAATTTACACCATGATCTACCATAATTTTACTAGAATACTTTTTAAATCAGAGACTCTCACTGTACGCGTTATGCTCATGGCTGCAAAGTCAACAACGAACTAGGACTTGGTCCGCTAACTAATACACACTGTAGTATCTATTTACGTCGAGCACTCATACCGTCGTGAGGACAGTTAATGTTTGATGCTTAACTGCTTCGACTACCGAGCAAACATCTTCAAGTTGAGCCCGAATGGATCAAGATCTTTATTACAAACGTCTTGCCGCGGCGAGCAATGGCAAACCACCGAGGTAGTCTGTCTTGAGAAACCTTTCATAAAATGAACTTTCTATACAAAAAATTTAAACTATAAAATTGATTATGCTTTAATTTATTCAATATTTGTAGTTTGCTCATAGTCTATTCGCTTCATTTTAGTTTTATCTATAAAATTCTGCAACAATTTTACTTATAATATATTGCCATGCCCCCAGCTTTTAAAATTTGTATAATTTTTAATTTCATCCAAAATATCATCTTGCCTGGGTACATTCAATATTAATTGATCATAAAAAAATCAAAATCATAATTAATCTGCAGTGGATACAATTCTGCTACCCGCTGCGTAGGCCACCTCGACCTAAGCAAGCTTATTCAAGCCACTCTCTCACTTTATTACCTTCAGCACGGTTACCAACACAACATTATTTACAATTAAAATCTTATGTACAGCATGTTTACAAATTAAATTATTAAACACTTACAAACAAAACAACTTTAAAATAATTTACAAAATAACTAAAATAATGATTCTTCGTTTCAAAATACGACAATATCTATAACTTTTAGGTGTACATCTTGTCACCTGTTCCCGCTCTAGTTCTATCTATATGAGCATTAATTTTGTTACACTGTTTTTCTCACTGTTCATTTTTTTTCTCTTATTAGAATTTCTTGACCTTGCGCATTGTTTCCTATTTTCTTGAATTCTATCTGCCAACCAATATTGGTATGATATCTTCTTTGCATTCACCAACGTCTCTATTTCTGATGTCTACCGGTAGTACTTCTTTCTGTATTTTTCATTCCCGACGCTTTCTTGGGCAGCTATTGCAATCATGTTGATAAATGTTTGCGTTGTCATTTTGTTTATGTCTTTTTTGTGTTTTTGTCTGCTGATTACATAATACATAATAATCACAAATAAATAGTGCAATACGTATAAATAGAACATTGATTTTTTGTTTTTGTTTAATCTCTCCGTGACGTCCACAACCAACCCATCCCTAGCTGTTAACAAAAAGAGTTAAACGATTGATATATAAGACTATTGTGGAAGCTGTCATGTTGTTTGGTTTAGGGTTATAGGCAATAGTGAGAAAGAAAAAGAAAAGCTAAAAGCAGTCAAAATGGAGTACTGGAGATGAAGTTACAGTCTGACTAATTTTGGATGAAGTGTGAAATGACGACATCGTAAGACAAGCTGAGGTGGATATAAACATAGTGGAGACAGTAGAAGTAAAGAAAATAATATGGTACGGCGATTTTAATAGAATAGAAGCAAAAAGATAGACAAAAAAGATATTAATTTGGATTAAAGGAACCCCTCCCCCCAAAAAAAGAAGTTCAGGCAGACCGAGATTCTAATGAAAGGAAGACGTTGTTGTTACGATGAAAAGCAGAAACCTCGTGGACAAAGACATTCAAAACCGAAGCAAGTTGCGACTAGAATGCGGAAGACATCTTCAGATGCAAAAGAAAATCACAATATATGTTAATATCTATATTTGCTGACCGTTGAATTTTAGTAGCTTGCAGCTAAACGATAAGTAGTTGGAAGAGCTGTTATTTAATTAAAAAAATTAAACACGAATTATTTATTATTTAAAGGATACCCTGTATATGCAAGTGACCACAATTTGAAGCAATTTAGGTAAAATTGGTAAAATTACAATTACGATGGACTGTAATTTCAAGATTAAAGTAGAAATATGCGCGGGTAATTTAATTATAAATATTAATATTACAATATAAATAATAACATGTAATGAAGGCATTGAGATATTATTATTATAAAAAACAAGTAAAAGTTCTTACTAAATTATTGAGTGTATAAATAATTGGAATCTGCGGCTACACTTGATTAATTTATTGTGTTTGCGACTAATTTTTTCAAAATACATTTATAGTAAATTACTGGTTGATAAAAGAATTTCGAAATTGTACATAAAAGCAACTTAGTAGAAGATTCTTAAGAAGATTGGATAATAAAATTAAATTTTAATAAAATTTTGAAAAATCGATACTTTTCAGCTTTATAAAGTTAATTCCATCAAGCTTTATGTTCATTATCTCTAATTAAAGGACAATCAAAAATAATTGCACAAAGAACAGCTGATTACTTTTCTAATTAAAGTTTTGTATTGTAATTAATCTTGCAATCTTAACAAAAATAATTTACTTAATTGTCTAATTTCCTGAAATAATGAATACTTCAAAAATTAAGATTCGCTTTTTCGTTGTCGTTTATTATTTTTATTTTAAGGAACGCGAGAGAAACTTGCGTATTTTTTTATCTTAAATTTGAAATTGTAATCCACGGTGTTTATCATTTCCAAATGTAAACGAAAATATATACAAGTAAACAAAATTTTATTAATTAGTGTAATAGTAACTATGCCACCGGCAAACTCTATTAATGCCTAAGAATTTTCACAATTTAACCTAGCATTCTGCACAGTAAAAAAATGTGAATTGAAGTACTGTTGCGTTTCAATAAGTATTGAAGTTAGAATAATTTATTATACTTACAGAGGTTTTCTTTATTCGGATCTACATTTTTTAAAGTGATATATAATCGTTTAGTTTATCTACATCTAAACATATTTTTAAATCCCTAATATTTTGTTTAGAATAATGTGAAAGTATTTGGCCAAAATATAAATATAATAGAAAATTTAAAGTGATTTATGCACATCTACTGAAGTTGAAAGGAAATGCTACTTTTGATTTATATTACCATAGAAGTCAAATCACGCAAAAGCTTTGCAGCGATATTTTAAGAAGCAACATTCATGAAAACGTTTGATTGATTTTACAATAAATTTTGCATACTATTAATGCGACATAGTTTATTATTTTATAAACAACCAACCGTGTTGTTTTTCGAGTCATTTGTTGCCAAAAAGAATTTATTAAGAATTCTTCCGTGGTATAAATAGGCACTTGAATTGCGAAACACGTTTCAGACCGTAACTAGAATTTCAATCGGATTTGTGACGTGCTTCTTTTCAAGTTACTGTGGATGTTTGATTTAATTACGCAAAGTTACCTAAGTACGATGTACACATCCTATACGAAAACTTAATATTACCCTAAAATTATTTAATTATATACATTTAATAACTACAACTTGGATATTATATTATCTCAATAATTGGTCTAATGGCTCTAAGAATTACTTAGTTTACTGATGAATAACAACAATATGTACGTAACAGTTGTAAAAATAAAAAGATTTTCACAAATCGTTAAAAATTGTAAATTATAACAAAACTTGCACAATATTATGTAAACAAGGAATTAAATAGTATTTTATCACGAACTTCACGGATAAATTGTTTCAGTTTTTAATTTCCTCCCAAGTGAATACATGTTAAATTAAAAATGGCGAAAAACATAAAGAAATTAACAATTTATAAAAAAGCTGTTATTGTAGGTTTAAATTCCAAAAATTGGTCTATGCGTGTAATTGCTGTTAAAGCAGGATGAGTGTTAATCGGCTGCTTTAAAATGTTTACAAAAATATCGTAAAACCCAGAGTGTGGAGCGTAAAGAATGTAAGTTTTTTTTGTGATTTATAATTATATTTTATAATTAACCAAACAGCAATGTCAAAATCGATATAATATAATATTAATATTTTTAGTTCGGTACATTTTTATGCCCGCTACTGTATGTACTTAAACAAAATCGAGATGTAGATATATTTTGAAGGTGATTGACGTTGACGACGAAAAGCGAACCATATTCCGAATAATTCATTATAAGAAGACCTATGAATAAGAATTAATAAAAAATGTATAACTTTTTCTCAGCACAACTTTAAGAGTTCAACTAACAATGCAAAATCTCAAGTAGAATTCATTGTAATGTCCGATTGTGTTTTATTGTGCTTATATACGAAAGATTTTGTGTTATTGATTGATTACTTTCTATGACGTTTCGAAATTTTCTAGAATGGAATGGCGACCCTAATACAATCCAGAATATATATATAACAGTAATAATTCTTATAGTGGCGTCAGAATGTCGCTGAGGGTTCCTCGCTTTAGTTTGTTGTTTACCCTGAAACAGTAGAAGTAAAAGTTAAAGAAGACACAAAAAGAAATGAAACTCATTTTAAAAGTTTGTTTACAGAAGCTGGCTGATGTGCACTTTTCATGTTATAATGTACATGTGACATGTTTAATAGCAGCGGGATAAATTTTCAATACACACTCAAATTACTGAAGGAACGTGAATACACGTTCGCAAATTGTTCAATTTGCCGAACTGAATAATTTTGATTTATATAGCGAAAACTAATTGGTAATAATTATTCAATGGTTGTTTTGTTCATTATTATGCAAGGTGGCCAACCGAAAACAAAACAGGCGCATTTTTTTGGTATTTACCTTTATTTGTTCGAAAAACCACCCAGATAAATCAACTTTATTTTTTAAAAAAAGGTTTTACATGCAATTTCCTTCTAAAACTATAAATATTTTTATTTAATCCTCTTATATTTACACATAAAATTCTTCTAGCAATTATTAATGTTTATTTGGATTAACAAAAAATCAACTAATAAGTCAATTATGACAATAGTTATTAAAAATAAATTTTTTTTCAAGTAACTATAAGTTTGGTTTGATTTGGTGTTAATCTGAATGCATGTTGAACTTATTCTAATGTACAGCATTATACTGTCATGACCCGAGCTTGTCAATCTTATAAAATTTTTCTTAAACCATAAATTGATTAATTAACAACTGGGCATCCATTTTTTTTGTGTAGCAATGAGCTCTTCAAAGTTTCAAAAATTGTAAATTAAAATTTTAAATTTAATGCTCACTTTTGTTAGTTTTGTTGTATTGCATGTGGTATGTGGTGTTATGCAGCTGGTCCAATTACGTCTGGTAACACAAATTTTGTTGCGTTGTAATGCACCTTTGTATCGACCAAATTTTCACAACTTCTTTCAATTTTTCCAAGCTATTTAGCACTTCACTTTGTTTAAAATAATTAAAACAAAAACTCAAATTAACTTATTTTATTTTTTTTTTGTTTTTAAACTATTAATAATTTTAAATAGAATTAGGCACCACGGCCTTCGCCTCATTCTCCTTGCATCGACCCGCTGATCGTCTTCCCACTTTTACTTCCCCTCCCTTATTTACACAGCAGATTTTGCAAACTTTATACAGTGTGTTTACAAAATAATGAAACAAACTCAAACTTTAAAATATTTTTACAAAATAATAAAATTAATGTTTTTATGCATTTCGAAACACGACAATATATTTATAAATTGAATAAAAGTTTTAACCTTAAAAATTGTTTCTTTGTTTTTTTAAACTGAAGGTACCGGCTTGCAAGCAAAGCCCGTTTGATGATTTGTCCAAGAACATCGTGTTATTGTTATCAATCTTCGATGATGATAAATTTATTTTACCAAACTGCACTGTGCTATACTGTAATGACTGATTACTTATCATGGCGTTGTTGATATTTAACCGTCAACAGTATAGGATTGTAAGTTATTATTATTATTATTTGAAATTACAAATTTTTGGGATAACAATTTATGTTGTTCTTGGTTTCATATTCGTTGGTCTACATTTTTGTTTTTTTTTTAATATAAAATTTGTTCATTGGTCCAAGTTCTTTAATTGTAACCTTTCAATGTTGTCAAATTATAGTAACTTACAATGAACAATTCAAAGGTTATTTCTAAAATTAATAACAAGGTAGGACATTTAGAACACAAAAATATGTTAATTAAATTTTTTAAATTTTGAGATTTAAGCCAATTGGCCTATAAAGTGTTGGAATAATTTATTTAGTTTTTACTGCCTCTTGAAAAAAATTTAAAATGATTTTACATATAAACTTTTTGTCTGTCACAACTTTTTTAAAACATCTCTGATTTGATTCTTTTAAGTTTCCAAGCTAAAAATGGGAGATCATGACTGGTAAATTAAGTACTGTATCTAGAATGTCAATTCTTTGTGTCTGTTATTCCGTTTTGATTGCCCACCATGTAAAATAGCTAATAGTCGCTTTAACTAAAATTATACTTTTATATTATGTAGAAATTGTTCAATGTTCGGTATAAAACAAAAAATTCGACGACATTCCGATTACTCCTAAACCAAACGTCGCCTTGTATACGGACGACACGGTAATCAACACTGTGTCTTTTACGTACAAGTGGCCAATAAACAAGGCTATTAGCAAAAATAAAAAGTCAACGTATAAAAAATTTGGCAAAGACAGTTTAGTCAGTGTCTTTCAGTTTCTCACTTGTTTTAAAATGATTTAAAATGTTTCCTTTATGTTTTAAAATCATTATTTGTATTGTTAACTTGTATGGTTCTGAATCTGAAAAGACAGGTCACCTACCTTAATATCTATAATCTATATTATGTAATGTGTGTGTCGTTTGGTAAAGTATCAATATTTTATATTTTTTTGTTTAAAAACCTTATTTAATATGCCATAAGTATACCAAATTAAATCTACTGTGATAATTAACAGTACATCTATAATATAAATTTTCAATTTGTATTCCATGAATAATCTGAAACTTTTGCTACATGACAAATCAATATTTTTTTACTAAATAAATTATGTTTACCTAATAATATAGAAAGTTTAGATTGGAAAATTGTTTGAATAATTATTTATGATTACGAAATAATGTAAAAGAGTAATTTATAAAACTTTTATAAAAATAAGTAGGTTTATAACTTTTTCTAAGGTGTTTCTTCTTAGGAAGATGCGTCGAATAATACAAAAATTTCAAATTTTGATTCATTGGTACACAGTATATTTTCCACTGTTCTAGTGTCCAATATCGATTCTGTAAAAACCATTTATGACATTTTTTATTATGTTTTTTGAGGCAGTTTAAGTTCTTTTACAGCTATACAATCTTTTATACCAGCACTTCTCAAACGTTTCTTTACTATTGTGAAAGATACTGAATTTAATCAGCTTCTATTTTCTGTTTTTATATTTTGATTTTTAACATAATCGTCATCTGTCATAATGCCAAATAAGTTTTACTTTAATCGCGTGTGACGGTTACACGCATCTTCAATTTTATACTCTAGACTCTACTCTTTGTTACGTAAAGTGATAACTAAAGTGTGGAATTATATGTAAATGCATATTTTTGTTGCTTGTTCCTAGAATCGTAAAAAATTGTATCTATGCGTTTCTATAACTTTAGAGTTTACAACCAAAATTTGAGAGTGCATATTTCATATGTGTTTATTTTTACTGCATATTTCATATGTTTTTATTTTTAAGACATATAAGTGCATATTTTCATAATTTTAAGAAAATAAAATTATTTACAAAAATATCTTTGAAAAAAACAGCTTCCCAGACACGGCTTGAAAACAAATTTGTTTATTTATTGTTGCATCTGCAATAAACATCATACATCAATATTGCCGTTTATTGTGCCGTCATAATAAAAATGCAGTTTATGATTATTTTATGAGTCATAATTAGAGCACGGAATTTACTGAATTTGCATATTTCTTAAAATTGATATGTCACCAAAATCCATATGGATAAAGCCGAATTAGGCAAATTAGAATTCAATAAAATACTTTTTAAAATACATATTATTTTGCATATTTTTAACACATTGGGTGGAAATTTTCGTAGGTGCATTTTTGTGTTTTTTTTATTTAACAGTTCCATATTCAATATTTCAAAGGCGATTTTCTCGAAAATTTCTTACTGTCTGTCCCAACAGCTTTGAGGAATTGTTATTCGAAGACTGACCTTCCAGCACAATAAGTGACAAAAATTACAAAAATGCGGCTGGCGTATAATCTCATTGTTAATTGCAATTTAATCTCTCAATAAAATTAATTAAAAAAATTAAAGGTGTTTGTTTTTTAGTACATAATCTTTTATTTTTAAAGCATATATGTGCATATTTCAGGCATTTATTACTGCATATGTATGTGCATATATTGGGTACTTTTTAGTGCATAAATTCCACACTCTAGTGATAACACTCTGAAGTAAATGAACTAACAAAATCAGAAAAATTGATTCGACATTAGGCTTGCGTAGTTTGTGCTTTGTGATCAGGCGCAGAGTCTTGTTGAAAAATCCATTTATAGTCGCCAAAGTTCTGTTTGGCCAAAAGATGTACGACAGCCTCTAAATATACCGGCAGTACATTTCTTTATTGATTTTAATCCTTTGTATGAAAACCAGCAGTGTTTTACTTGTAGCATAAATTCCACAACAAACCATAACAGACTTGGGGTATTGGCGATGAACAACGATGGTACAACTTCCGGTTGCCCTTTCTGACCAATGAAAAAACAAAATATTCCATCATTGAGTAGCGGTGCGGTTTAACAGAGCATGGCATCGTCGAAGTCGTATTTGCTTGTTTTCGTTCATCACCATTTGAACTTTTTGTAGATTGTAAGGCTTTTTCAAGCGCATTTTTAGACTCTTACGCGATTCCAGTTTTACGAGTCAATTTTTGCATCGTCAGTCTCAGATTTCATTGAATCCGAAGTTGTATGATGTTGCGATTCCGATGAGTGTTTACATACCATTTTTTTCTCTTTCGGGTCGGTCCTCTTTATTGCCAAGCTCTTTGAATTATTTGATGACCTCAGAAACGGTTTGTCGAGGAATGTAAAGCATTCAAACAATTTCACATTAACTTCTGGCTTCTAATTACGATAAATTTTCATCGCGTGATTTAACGTATTGTTTTATTAGAGTAACATATTTATTATGAAAATAGAACATGTTCTTCCAAATATGTTCACTGTGCCCCGGTTTCATCTACATTTAATTCTAAATATTGTGGTAAAAGAATTAATGCAAAGCTATTAATACGAGGATTTTAATATTCAACAAGAAGATGCTACGAACATAGCTCAAATCCTACAAACTATTTTAGAAAGTTTGAATATTCTTGAGGACATTAAAAGTAAACGAATGATGTTAACCGAAGAAAAATTTTAAATTTTCTTTGTTAGCGTAATATTATGCAACTAACCAAATATCATTTCATTAACATAAAAAATTAAAAGTAAAGTAGGTAAATATATCAAGTTCCTACTTCTTAGCAATTTGGATTATTTCGATTCCAATGTGGTAATCAATATAAGAAAATCGAGTGGGTGCAAATTGGAAATACCTCTATCTTAAAATTCCCCACTAAAAATAACAAATGCTATGAAATTGTAACTTGTACTCTTACAAAGAAAATTAAATTTTCAGATCAATGACTGCAGATGAAAAACTTGGAAACTGTAGTTTCTCCAACATATTATACATAAAAGTTTCTTGGTTTATTTATTAGTTCAGTAATCCAAATAATTTTACATCTAAAATTAATTGCATTGCCGTCTTGCAGTTATAACTAGATTGCATTGACATTATATCAAGCAAAATTAAAATAATAGTAAGTTTGAAACTTATTCTCCGCAAAATGAGTATGCATAAATTGCTGTATCGTCTGCGTATAGTGCCGCATTAATTCTTGCAAATGTCGGTATATTGATTATATATATATATAAATTAAGAGCTTCAATGACAACTTTTCTATTTATAAGCAGACATTCTAATAAATTTTATGTAATACCACTTATCGATAGATAATATATTTATCAAAATGGTTAGTTTCACCTATTTATAATAACAATCGTTGTCTTGCATTCTATACGCATTCCTTGAGTTCGTGCTTTTTGCTTCATCAATTACGTTCAAGATTTCGATTTAATCTGCTTTACTTTTCTGTTGGGAGCATCAAGTTGCTGTTATTTAATTTACAGCTCCTTAGGTAACTTACACGAGTCGATGCGATCGAAGATGACCGTAACGTTTGATGAAATTCAATAGTCTCTCATTAAACGCTTAGTATATCTATTTTGTTGTATTTCGTTAATTATTAAATTTTACTATAACGGCAATAGAAGTAATTTCGGCTATGCCTCTGTTAGTTTACTACGTCGATGATAAAGTTTTACCTCTTCATTGATGTTTTGTTTGTTGACATTAAATTTCATCGTACTAACGTACAACTTTAAATTATTCTGCGTAAGTAATTAGGTATAATCCAAAATACAGAAGCATACTTATCTCCATAATTCATAAAGTAATATAAATTTAATTGCAATATTATTGTGCATTTAGATTGGCGTGTGTTTTAGCAGTAAAAACAAACTAATTTAAAAGTTAATAAAAATTATAGCAAAATGTAAGTACGAATTTGTTTGATTACTTGTGTTCACGAATACCAATTTATTTACTGTTTTAATCACTAAACATATTTAATTTTTCTTCTCAAATTTAAAACACATAAAAATTTTAAAATATTAAAAATTTCAATTGCGCTTGAACGTCACGCACCAAGACCAGAGTATTTACGATATAAATAGCAATGACGATCGCACAATTTCGTAGGTCGTCAGCGTAGCCACTCTCATTTATATACTAGATGTTACACATCATTGCGACCTAGTCGCGACATTTATAACTTGGCGTTCGGGTCGCCACTCAGATCTGGTCAAGTTAACTTATTAGTTAAAAATACAAAATGTCAACGTACAACTATGTTTTCAATTAGTAGGATTATAGTTAAGGAGTAGGTCAGTAAATCTACAAAAAATTTAAAATTTTAAATTGCACACGTAAACCAAAATAATTCAATGCGCATTACCATCCATAGAAAAATTGCCAAGAAAAAATAGAAGTTCCATATTTGAGTTCCTTACTGTTTTCTTTGAATTTAATTATTTTAATTAAATTACGATAATAAAATTTTTTCGAGAATAAGAAAATTATATTTCAATTTCAAATTTAACTAAAGCAGGAGTCGAAGGTAAATTTAGATGAGCGCTTGAATGTACCTTAAACAAATATTTTCCTAAATAATTTTACATAAATCAAATATTTGAAATACGTAGATATAATAATTATAAATTGATATTGTGTTAACCATATAAAGAATTATAATAGGTGTAGGTCAGAGCACTAGACTAGAATACAATAAGAACATAATTAGACAAAAAAATTATTAAATTACACATAAACTGAACAGAAATTTTAAAATAATAAATAAGCATACGTAGAAAAATATTATTTTAAAAACAAAAAAAAAAACATTAATTTATTACCTTAGCACTGAAATTGATCTATTTGCCAAACCTAAACAAATAGCCAAACAAGTTCAAGTTCGAAAGCTTACAGCTAATAGCTTACTATAAGCTTACTAACAGCTTACTATAAGCTTACAGCTTATGTTTACTGTAGCTAATATAGCTACAAAGTTGTTCTATACGTACATAGATTTACAGATAATTGCGTCTAGTTTCATTTGGCTGTACACTTCTTTCACCTCAGATACACAAAAGAAAAACTCTACGTCGAAAACTAAAAACTAAATTTTTTTAGGTAAAAATCGATAAGTGCTTATTCAAAATGTACATAAAACATAAGACCTGCATAAGGATAACATAAGCATAAAACATAATTTTGACATAAGCCGCAAAAGTGTTCACAATGAACATAAGAAATATATGAAACTGCGCATGCGTATAACAAAAAAATAAACTAAATAAATAAATAAACTTTCAAACCTCTTTCAAACTTTATAGCAAAGGTTAAACTTTACGTCTTATGTTTGTGTTATGTTTGTCTTATGTCTTACGTACATTGTGAACAAGCACTAACAATCGACGATCTATAAAGGATTTTATCTCGGCAACTAGATAAATTAAACCAATAATTTTTTGATACTTTTACGTATAGCTGTATCTACTTTAATTTTGATATAGGTATAGGATGTATAGGAATCAGCCTATTTAAGAGTTTATAATTTTTTGAACTCTTTTTTGCAAATTTCCCCCTGTTTCTGTTTGAATCTGATGTAGAAAACAAAGATCTGTTTTTAATACTGTAGTAAAATACTTAAGTAAAAAAATTTAATTTTTGATTTAAATATTTCTATGCATAAGTACTTAATAATGGAACTAATATCAATATTCAACATTTGTAATTAAACTAAAACCGTACAATGAACCTCATTACACGCTTATTTAGGGGTTGCTTAACTGAATATTTAATTTTATTAACGATAGCTTGACATTGTATTGAATATATTTATTATGATCGTCTTTCAAAATTGATACAAAAATTAATGCTTTTACGTGCATATAAATCAGCCGGCAAATATATATACATAATACTATATAGTTAAAATTTATATTAATTTATATCATTCATATTAATTCTCAACAAATAAAATTCTCGCTAATAGTTATATTAAAATTAATGCAAAATTAAAATCACAAATAATGATTTCATCTATAAACTAGAGAAATAGACTTACCCTATGCAACAAAACATTTTCAATTATTCAGTTAAACCTTCTTGGCAGGAATCTTAACTGGTATTATTGATTGATTGTGGGTAGAAATTAACTAAAATTTATTTACTTAATTTTAATTAAAGTTCAATAAAATAAACATTATTTCGAAATGTATATATAACGTAGTTTTAAATTTATTCTCAGTTCTGATCCACACTATTATTTACATCCAAGTATTTTTATATTTTATTTCCGTAGATAAAAAGTTGAGATATATAAAAGCTTAGTATGTGGCTACTAGTAGCTTAAAGCGTCTAAACGTTTTTCTCAAACATTTATACATTTATAATAAAAGTAAAAACAAATTTTTATGCTATTTAAATAACATACATTTGTATAACGTTTGGAGAAGTAATCGAAATATTAAATATTTAATGCTAGTGATAATTCAAATTCTGTTTTTACAATAACGATATACCTAATTAGTTTACAGAATTAAGAAAATTTCGTGTGTTAAATTTTATCAGCTTAATTTCCTTTGTGTTAAATTAACACTAATACCAAAATACCGGAGTTAAACTTCATTTGAGATAGACTCTTATCTTATTGGGTAATTACAAAACAATAAGTACAGTAACCAAATATTAATTATTATTAATAGTCAATTTAATTTTAAATTTTCTATTGTTTATGTTGACTGATTTTGCACTATTTTCTGCATCAGTGAGACTGTATTCAATTTAGCTACTTCTTTGTTAACGTGTAAAATTTTATATTGTCGTAATTATTATCTACAAACAGATATAAGTGGTTTAAAATAAGTTAAAACGCCACGACATCCAGCCGATAGCATTAAATTCGTAAAACAGCATAACATAGTAGGTTAATATTATAGTGATATAACATAAATTCTATTCCCCATAGATCCGAAAGCGAAGTGGCTTAATTTGTCCCTTTAGAATATTCGAATATTTGTGAAAGCTGATATAACTAATTCAGTAACAATTACGTCCCAAGATTTGCTACAAATATGATTAAAAATTATATAAATTTAAATCAAAATTATTAAAATATTTACTTTGTTTATTTTAAATTAAATTACAATAAATTAAAAAGATTTTAATAGAACAAGTTAATTAAACATTAATAACATGTAATATTATTAAATTTATAATTTTTTTATTTATATAATTTACCGAAATACGACATACTTACAATACCTACAATACAATAGAAATCAAATCGGATTATAGTAATCCAGCGTGAAACAGTAAAAAGCTTACGTAACTAAAACAGTCAAATACATATTTTCAATTGTTGCTTTTAAATATTTTGCAAAACTCAGATTAAAAATTTTAAACGTCAGTTGAAGTGTTTAATTAAAATTCAGAAATCAATAATTAGCATAAAATAGTAAAAATCAAGCAAACCTATTAAATTTAATACACTTTATTCAATTACGCCCATCCGATGAATTTCATTAAGATTAAAACTCATGTTTTTTATTTTATTATTATTGGATTATTCATTTTTAATCAATAAATTTAATTGTTATTTTAATTTAATATATATGATTTATTAACTTGTGAAATATAATAAATTTAGGGAAGCGTACGGCACTGGAGTGGTAAACATAGTGGTTATAAAGGCTCCGATATTTAATTCAAATTTGGATGGTATCGAGCGTGAATAATTATTAGAGTGCATCAAGTTAAAAGAATAAAAGAATAGATAGTGAAAAGGTGATAGGAAGAGATTAATCCTAATTAACTAACATTGGTAATATAATAAAATATTACACATTGGTAGAGGACGTCCACCCGAAGGGTTGACCTGTGGACGTTTGCTGACGCCTAAATTAGGGTGGATCTGAGGTAAGATTGCGATATAGGGTGAACAGGAAGTTTTAAAAGGTTATATCACAGTGGAAAAAGGGTTATAAATAAAAAGTGGAAATTGTAAAACTGCGATCTTCCATAGGTGAGGGTAGGCAACCCATATACCAACGTTGTCAATTTAAATGAATAACAACGAAAAGCCGAAACATGAACAACTAAAAACGGAGGTACGTCAGAAATCTAACAGTATAGGTAGTTTAGACGACTATATTAAAAGAAGACGACCCCGAGAGGTGGAAAATAGTAGTACTGTTTTTAAGCGTAGCAAGAGAACTGAAAGAACACCAACTAGGGAAAACAAATATATTGCAGCAGAACTGGAAGTAATAGACCTGAAAAATATGGACGAAATAAAAAGGTTCATGGAAACTATAAGCTCGGATATAAAACAGATGAGAGAAGAAAACTCTGAAATTAAACATGAGATAAGGGAAAATAACAAAAAAATGCAGAAACAAATAGAGACCCAGACAGAAGAACTGAAAATAATGAGAGAAGAATTGAACCAGGTAAAAACTAGATGGAACCAAGAAAAGATATCTAGCGAGAAGGAAATAGATGAACTCAAAAATAAGTTGGAGACGGTTAATTTCAAAATAGAGCTACAAGAGAGAGAAAAGAGAAGAAACAAACTATTGGTGACAGGACTGAAGATAGAGGAAATGGGAAAATCCACAATCGAGGAAAAAATTGAAGGTTTTTTAAGGCAGATGTTGAATGTGGAAGTAACGATAAGGACGGCATATAAGATAGGAGAAGAGAAATGTGTGATAGAAGTGGAAAGCTGGGAAAAGAAATTGGAGATAATGAGAAATAAATTTAAATTGAACCGATTAACGAGTGAGAGGGTATACATCGACCATGATTTGACCGTTATGGAAAGAGGAATCCAAGCAAAAATTAGAGAGCAGGCGGGAGAGATGAGGAAAAGCGGGAAAAGGGTAAAAGTGGGATACCAGAAGTTCATATGCGACAGTAAGTTATTAAAGTGGAAAAGAGAAGATGGGTGCCTGCAGGAGGTACCAAAAAACTGATGAAGCATAGCAATCACGGGAATCTTAAGACGGACCGGCGAGTAAATGGACTAAGAATTGGTGGTGGTAATGAAGTATTGATTTTGGGAACATGGAATGTTAGGGGTACTTATGTTGAAGGGGCATTAAAGCAATTAATAAAGATTTTGAAAATGTACAGAGTTGATATTTTGGCAATACAAGAAACAAAACAGAGTGACAATGACATAGTGGACATAGACGGATATACCTTTTTCAAAAGTAGTGGGAAGGACAGAAGATTGGGTACGGGTTTCATGGTGGCAGAGAAAATGAAACCAAAAGTTATTGGTTTTAAACCTATATCGGATCGAATGTGCACCTTGAGACTGAGAGGAGGACATAGAAAGATAACAATAGTAAATGTACATGCGCCTACAGAAGAAAAGGATCTAGAGATTAAGGAAAGCTATTACGAGATATTAGACAAAATATTTGAGGAAATCCCAAAACATGACTGTACACTAGTAATGGGGGATTGGAATGCTAAAGTGGGGCGGGAGGAGGTATATCAGCCCACAATTGGTAAATTTAGCATACATGAGGAAAGCAATGAAAATGGAAGATTTTTGATAGATTTTGCAATGGGAAAAGATATGCGAATAAAAAGTACATGCTACGAACATAAGAACATACACAAGGGGACATGGATGAGCCCAGACGGTCGAAATGTTAACCAGATAGACCACATACTAGTGGGTAGAAGAGACGAATATTACATAAACGATATAAGATCATACCGAGGGGCCGATGTAGACTCTGACCATTTCATGGTTAGAATGAAAATGAAACAGACAAACCTAATAACGGTCGAAAAAAAGAGGCAAAATACCAAAACTAAAAGTAGGAAAATACAACTGGGAAACATACAGAAACAGATAAAATATAAAGAAGAGATGGAAAATACACTAACAGCGACAAGTACACATCTTGGGGCAGATGCAATATTGACGGTGATACAAGAGAGCATAAACAAAGTAGTAAACAACCAGAGAAAGGAAAGAGGAAAAAGAAGAAAAGAATGGTATGATGAACGGTGTGAGAATGAAATAAAGAAACGTGGAGCAGCAAGAGAGAATATGCTAAGAGAGAATTCCGAAGAAAACAGAAAGAAATATGAAGAACAGCGCAAAAGATGTAAGAAAATAATAAGAGAAAAGAAAAGAGAATATAATATGCAGAAACTAGTAGAAATAGAAGAAAACTACAGAAACAGAGAAATAAGAAATTTTTACCAGGGGGTTAAAAAAGTTAAAAAAGGTTATCAACCAAGAACAACCTTCTGTAGAGATAAAGAAGGTAATTTGGTGGGAGCAAAAGAGAAAATTACTGAAAGATGGGCAGAATATTTCCAAGAACTCCTAAGTAGTACTCGACTAATAAATAGTAAAGATCGAAGTGTGGAGCAAATAAACAGAGAAGAGGAAAATTTAAGAAATGAGGTACCAAAGGAGGAAGAGATTGTGGAAGTAATACAAAGTCTGAAAAATAACCGAAGTGCAGGCGAGGATGGAAATCAGGCAGAAATGATTAAATACGGAGGAAAAAAACTGCATCAACTGATTGTGAAACTGATCCAAGAGATTTGGAAAAATGAAGATATGCCCAAGTCATGGAGGGTGGCGTTAATATGTCCAATACACAAGAAGGGTGATAAAACGGAATGTGGGAACTATCGTGGTATAGCACTACTAAACGTTATGTATAAGATCCTGGCCACCTGCATAAAGAATAAACTTAGAATATATGCCGAAGATATAATAGGTGAATACCAAAGTGGGTTTAGAAAAGACAGATCGGTGACGGACCAGATATTTGTATTGAAGGAAATACAAGCAACAAGCTATGAATATAGATTGAACACTTATGCACTGTTCCTGGATTTTAGACAAGCTTATGATACAATAGTAAGAGAAGAACTTTATAAGGCTATGTACGAATTAGAAATACCAGCAAAGCTGATCCGTCTGACAAGAATGACACTAGATGAAACGCAAAATAAAGTTAGAGTAAACGGAGAAATATCTAGTGGATTTATTGCAGATGTGGGATTGAGACAGGGCGATCCTTTGTCACCAGTTTTGTTCAATCTAGCTCTTGAAAGAGTAATAAGAAGAGCTAACCTAAATAGAGGTAGTACTATATACGGACGAAGACACCAGTGTTTGGCTTTTGCGGATGATGTAACAGTGTTGACAAGAACAAAAACTGAATTGAGTGAGACATTGCAAAGACTATTGATTGAGGCTAAGAAGATAGGACTCGAGGCGAATGAGAGAAAAACAAAGTACATGATATGGGAGGATAAACTTTTCAGACCAAAACAAACTTTGAATGTCAAATTGAGTGCATTGCAAACTTTACAATTTGAGGAAAGTAGAAACTTTTAATTATTTGGGAACTGTTATAACAAGAAAACCGAGCAATGAACAAGAACTAAAAGCTAGAGTGGCAGCTGGAACACGAAGCTCGTACTCAATGAAAACGATGCTGAATAGCAAAATCTTCTCGCGAACCCTAAAACTAAGGCTATATAAGACAATAATAAGACCAACAGTAACATACGGATGTGAGATATGGAACTTGAGAAAACAGGATGCAACAATGCTGGAGGTTTGGGAAAGAAAGATTCTCAGGAAGGTTTTTGGAGGAAAGGAAGTAAATGGAGTGTGGATTAGAAGAACAAATGATGAATTGAAAGAACTATATGGTGAACAGAGTATAGTGGGGTACGTCAAGGTGCAGAGATTGAAGTGGTTGGGACACCTGACAAGAATGATTGAGACAAGAGTGCCGAAGAAAATATGGGAAATGGACTTTGGAGGTACTAGGAGAAGGGGGAGACCAAAGAGTAGATGGTGGGGAGAAGTGCATGAGGATCTCAATAGTATGGGAGTGAGAGATTGGGAGCGGAAAGCAAGAGATAGGAAGCAGTGGAACCACGTGCTCAAACAAGCCATGGGCCTACTAGGCCTCTAGTGCTATTTATATATATATATAAAAATTTTTTAATAAAACATCAATATTATTGCGTTTCCAGCGAAGATTATCGCTTTCGTCTAAATTGTTTTTCCTTAACTCATGATCACATACTTTTTGATGTCAAGACTAAGAATTAATGCTTAGATCATAGATCGTTCAGATGACAATACATTTGTGTTTCGGTTTACATGTAAAAATTATGTAAATAAAAAAATTCTGACGGTAGCGATAATCTTCGCTGAAAATTTAATAATATTAAATAATTTAAATGTATAATTAACTTGTTCTATTAAAAACTTTTTAATTTATTATAGTTTACAAGTTAATAATTAATATATTAAATTAAAATAAAAATTAAACATATTGATTAAAAAAGGAATAATCCAATAATAATGGAATAGAAAAACATCAATGTCATCACAATGAAATTCATCGGATGGGTATAATTGAATAAAGGGTAACAGATTTATAAATTAAAAAGTTTGCTTCGTTTTTACTATTTTTTGCTAGTTATTGATTTATGATTTTTAATGAAACATTTCGATTTACGTTTAAAATTTTTAATTAGAGTATTGTTAAATATTTAAAAGGAACAATATGAAATTGAAAATATGTATTTGACTGTTTTAGTTACGTAAGCTTTTTTACTGTTTCACGCTGAATTGCTATAATCCGATTTGGTTTCAAAATTTGCGTATCTTTCATCGAGATTTTCGTGCAAAATTAAAACTCATAATTACAAAAACCAAATATTTTGTCAGTAGGTCAACAAAAAAATTGTTATAATACAAGAAAAAACATAATAAAAATTGGTGGTAAGTAACAACTGCGGTACTGCGGTACTGTAGTATTTATTTTGTGCTAGTAAGGTAAAATGGTGGATATTGAAAGTAAATAACATTACCTTTATTATACTCCTATTATGGTGATTAAAGAACCAACTCTATCGATATGGATGATTATTGTTTGAAGTAACAAACGAAAATAATATTAAAACAGAGTGGGTCAAAGGTCAATGCGGCAAGCAGGGTGTAATAAGAAGGGTTCAGAGCTTGGGCAAGACGAGCTTCCAACCTGATTCCGCAGAGACTGGAACCTATTGTCACGGCGGCAATTTTAACTATCAATGCCTACTGCACAATACAAAAAATTTGTATTCGTATAGTTTAATAATTAATCTTAAAAAATTTGGCCAAGGAGGCGGAGATATTATTAATAATGCTGGTCTATTTATAAAAGTAAAACATTTCAAGATGATAAATAATGATGTTGTGTTATCAGATAAGAATAACGCGAAAAAAGCTTTATAAAAGGGCCAACAGCTTTTAAAATACTGTCATTCAGTTTTTACTACTTAAAATTCAAATTTCATGCGTTACATAAAAATAATTGATTGCTCTATTAAGAATTTTATATGCACAACGTTGTGTTGTTATCACAAATTAAAGTAATAAATTTTGTGGAACTACGCACCTGTTTCAAATGTAATTTAAAGAAACAGAGTTAATAAAATTTGTAGTCTATGTTACAAAAATAGTATGTAATTTAGTATTAAAGTATAATGAAAGAAGGCATCGTCATGTTTTTACATAGAATGTTAAAATTTAACGACACCGATGCTGGTTCAAAAATATTGAAATTTTTTTTACCGTCTATAATCGACAACCTAGAAATTTTTCAATTTTTCGGCACACAGACGTATTTTTTCTTCATAAAAATCTTTTGGCTGGTGATTAATTTTAATCTCTTCGATCAATCAAAAGCCTTAGCATTTCCATCAACAATTTTTGTACTTTTTATTCATTTTTTTCGGTGTAACGTTAAAATAATATTAATAATTACTTGCTACTCCTAAAGCCCGAAATAGCAACATAATGATAAATCAATATTATATAATGAAAAGTGAAAACTCATTTAGACTCATGTGAAATGTATCACTCCTCTAATGGAATGATGTGCAATACAAATGCAGCTTAATAAATTCAAAAGCATGAAATTTTATTAAATTAATTTATGTATCTAGTCATAATAACAACACGTACGCACACAGACTAAATTTAAGTTAAAGTACCTAAATTAAACTTTGATGAAACATTTTTAAAAAATATATTTTCACGCATTAGGCGTTTTCTATCTTCACCCAATGTTTCTCCAATATACGTATATACTACTTTTAATCGATTCAAGATACCTGCTTTATTGATATAGTTATATTTAATCGCCTCTCTATCCAAATTGTAGGAGCTATTAACATTGAGATTGTTATCACAAAATTATCCAGAGAAAGCTGTGATAACAAGAAAAGGTCAAGTTTATACAAGCGTCAATTGTGGAATAAATGATGACGCTTAACAAAGATCTTCAGTGAAGCTTAGCTTTCGTAGTCTCTTTCAAGTCGGACTGACTTACTTTAGTGTATAGTTGACAAAACCACGATGTAAAAATTGAAAAATTTTGTTAAAAAATTAGGCTGAATGTAATGATAAATTATAAAAATAGACTATCACGACGTCACAAAGGAGAAATCTTCCATGTGACGTTACATCACATAAGAATTCTGAAGCAGAATTGAATTATTAAAAAATCTTTATAGTTTCTTTAATGACAGCCCGAGAACTGTTGCACAAGAATCAGTACAATAATAATTTATAATTTACAAGTTATAACTTATCCTTTAAATAATTTATTAGAGTGCTGACTGATCAGCTGATTGAATAGTTTTTGGTATTTCTTCATAATATATTCTATTTTACAAGTCGAGTAAGAGATAATAAATGTCTACTTAAAACTTTTAAACTTGTAAATTTATTTCATTTATTCACGTCTTAAAATAATCCTTCTGCATTAATAATCTTTGAAAATTGATTTCAAAAATGGTATAAGTAAAAGCAATTTTATTAACTTTTAGGTATATTACAATGCCCTCAGCTATTTAAAAATGTAAAATTTTATCTTCTCCAAAAAAATCCCCGCTGGAGAGAATCCATTTTATTAATTGTAAGAGCTATGAGACTCTTTTTTATAAATTTTAAGTTTAATTTTAAAATATAATTTTTGGTATCATTTTATAATTTTGTTCCAATACTTTCATCTAAATGTGGTTAATAAATTTTAATGGTAATAATGCTAAATTTTTACCTTGAATGTGGTATTGTACCGCACGTGCGTTCAAAGTTAACTTCGTTAAACAAAATTCTCTGTGATATTTTTCTATTAACCAAATCTTCAATAATTTTTTTAATTTTCTTCAATTTTTAATTTTTTAACATTTTAATTAATTAAACAACTCTTATCCCAATCAAATTTACTGTAAATCATTAAAATCATCAAAAATCAAAATTATAATTAAATTTGTGCAAGCGTTCTAAAAGCACGCCAGCTCTTGAAGACTAACCTTGCATAAAGCTATTCTTCCACTTATTTACATTGCCAACCTAATCATTTACAAATAAAATTTTATGTACAGCATGTTTACAAATTTACAAATTAAATAAATTAAACTTCAAAATAATTTACAAAATAATGGTTTTAAAGTTTAAAAAACACGACAATATATAGGCCCTAGTAAGTACGACATAATAATTATTAAAGTTTCAGAACAAAATTTTTTTATAGCAGCTACGTAAATTCGTACACGACGTAGTTATTCACGTGCTTGGATGTATGGTTTAGAAGATTATTTAGCCGATTTGATTGAAGTGATTCAAAAAAACTCACTTTCCGCACTAGTTAGTGAAAGTGGCTTATTTGCAACTCAAAATTGTATAATTTATAATTACATAATTTTAGAATTAATTAGAAAGAATAATATTATGTTTTAATGTTTTACTTTTAATTATAGAACTTTCTTTATTTCTTAAGCTTTCTTTTCTAATTTTTAAATTTTAGTTTATATAGTCTTTTAGTCTATAGTATAACTTTGAACTTAACTTATCCTAACTCTTTCGCCTCTTTAAAACTTTTTTGCTTTTTATTGATTTCTTTATATTTCTGCTTACTTACGCACAATGGTATTATTCTAAAGTAATTTATTTGATAACGTTTTTTATTATAACGTTACCTTATTGTAATAAAAATACAAGAAATACAATTTTGAGAAACAAAAATTTCTCTTTTATAAAAGTTTTCTATAAATACCCCATATTATTATAAAAATTACCTTAAATTTTCTTTCTATTTCATTTCAATTTCACAAAAATTTTGTTTGTTGCTGTTTATTAATAGGCGGAGCCGGTTGCACTTGACTTCAAAAAGTGCACAATACAAATTTAATTTAAACTCGATATCGTTAAGTGCAGTTGAATTTTTTTGTAAAAACAGATTCCAGCCATTTGAGCAACTTAAAGAATTTTAAAATAATTGTGTGTTTAGAGATTTCGTCTTTCTAGGACAGTAATTTTTGAGTTTGGGTGGCTTCAGGGGTATTTTTAATAATTGCATGAACTCTGAGAACCCATGTTTTACTAGAACCATGATTTTCGAATCCCGGCGGCCCACAGGGCTGCTTTTACCAAATAATAAAAACCATTCTACATGTTTTTAGCTCTAATATGAACCGGTTCACTATATCAAACATATTTGCGAAACAAATCAGATCAGGTCTCGTTCCGCGATTTGCTGCAACTTGTTGTTGAAAAGATCAATATAGTTGTTTATTCGTATTGCTTAGTTCATGTTGCTACCAACAGAAACTGATTCAGGTAGCTTATTGAACTTATAACACCTAGTCGACGACAATACTGCTTCAATTTCAACCAGTATGCAGTTTCTGCATACCCTTGTATCCGAGGGTCACTCCAGCAATCTGTCCAAATTTCGGTACAACGTTTTATATATTTTAAGATAAGCCGTTTTAACGTTTCAGTATACAATATCACGTTTTTGAGTGGTACTATACAGACTCAAAATCAATTTTTAACTTCTGGCTGGTATTCTAACAACGTAATACTTTCTTTTCGTTAACACGCTCTCGTCGATATGTACTACCTAGTCTGGACCTCCATTAGAAGAAGTGCCGGACTATTTATAAGTTGCCACGAGCAAATATTCCAAAACAAATCATAGAACCGGTAAACGGCGTCCTTAAAAACCCAAAAAGATTACTGACTACACCTGTGCCAATATTGTAGACCCACATCCACAAAATATAAAATAAATTCTTTGGTGGCAGTCAAATGTTCTCAAAGAAGGTATTACCTGTCAGGCGGAAATTTTCTTTTTGCTAGACACCTGAATGAATGTTATTAATGTATCACATCGTCGCGTCCAAAAAGTTGAGATAAAAATTGTTTCTTCTCTTGCAGGAAAAGACAATCTTTCTCTACACGCTAGAAATATTACGAGCTGCTTTTTTTTGTCCAGGGCTCTAATTGGTTTTAAAGGTAACTGAATATTTGCGAAAGCGAGAGAGAACAAGATACAAACAATTACTTCCAGGAAAGCCCAGCTTCTCAAAAAAAGAACGTATAAAAAACGGTATTTATTTACTCTAATAATAGAAATCAATACCGGTAGAGATGCCTTCAGACAGCATATATAATTAATCTAAAAATTTTAAACATAAACTTTGTGCACGCCGTCGAAGATGTTGAGGATCACTCTTTCATGTGATCAAACAAAATTAAACTAACTGCTTTTTCTAAATATAAACTCACAGATTAAAAGTAATAAAAACATTACTTACTCCGATAGCTATGGACGCACTTACAAATTTTCCTCCTTATACAGAGATACCTCTACCTACGAGTCCGGCAGGATCGGGTCAAGCACACGAACAATCATCGCTTTGCATCACGAATAATCGGAGATAATGAACCAAGCAAAATTAGGAAATTTTACTTCAGTTGTCTTACGCTCTTCCAAAGGAACCTCTGTGTCAAGCATTTGAAACAATTTCATAAGGTGGTAAAGAAGCCACTATCAAAATCAAACCACATAAATATAGAGATTTGTGGCGATAACATTAATTTCGCTCAAGTTGAAATTCAAAAATAGAGTAATGGGCACGAAACAGGTACTAACGGGTGGTAATGGGTGTTAAAAGAGTGCTTCCTACAAAAGCAGAAAAATTTACCACAAAAAAATTATTTCCTTTACCTATTATAAAAGGAAATTTCTATTTCATTAACTATTTCTATACCAAACATTGCATACGGCATCGAAACTTGGACAATTACAAAAAAAAATGCGACAATTGTAAAGCGCAGAAATGAGATTCCTACGAGCAGTGGCCGGTTATCAAAGAACCAATAGAAAAAGAAATACGGATATAAGAAAGGGCCTAAGCGTATACAGTTTAAATGAGAGAATTAAAAGGATTACTCTAGAATACCAAAAAAGCCGTTCCAATACAAACCCAAAGGAAAAATATCCGTGGGTAACACCAGAAGGAGATGACGAGATCAGTTTGAGTGACGTAACGGATCGCGGTCTTACACGTGTAGATGATGATGATGATGAAAAGGAGATTTTATAAATTCAGACTTGTGATTCCATAACTAAAATTGCCTTTTCTTATCTTTTCTCCGTACAACCAACATTTTATAACTCAATCTATCACCATAGACCATGATGACCATAGACGTATCGCTCAAAGGTATTCGAGACAGTGGCGCACGTAAAACTAAAACAAATTAATATTGTCCTGAAAGTTTGATACATTCGTGACGATTGAAAGTTTGATACATTCATGACGATTGAAGGTTGGACACTTATGAAATTTTTAGTTGGTTACTAAGCTTATATTATTTATCTTCGGTTGATGGACAGAGCTAATAAAACATTTATAACAAGTATTTGCATTAGATATTTACGGTTTTTTAATATTTTTCTCCCGAATTTTCAGATGATTCACAAATTTTAATATGTTAATTTTTAAAATCTGGGTAAAAGTTACTGTAATCTCGCCAATACAGAATATAATTATCATTTTTTTATCTCGACACTATTTTGTTTGGTTTTTCCAGCTATCGTACTAGTTTGGAACTAAGAGAAGCGGCGACCAGCTTAACAAAACCTGTACAACTAATTACTCTAATTGAAGTTTAATTCCATATTAATTTGAATAATGGATTCCTCTATATGTTTTGATTTATACCTCGAGCTTAAAATCCTCCGTTTGAATTTCCTTCGTCTGAACTTCATTTAAATAATCTCAATTAAGGTCCTGTAAACAATATAATGTGTTAACCACCGTAATGTTAGCCTCTCTTCTTTCCATCTTCCAATCTCTCAAAAGTTGTCTGGTTTTGTCGTTAGGCTTCTTTTTCAAAATTATTTAATTTTTGAAAACTTTTTTGATAAGTTAATCTTTCATTTACACGCTTTCGATGAAATAAAAATAGAAACCGGTAGGAAATCGACTGCTGAGGATTGGTCGCGTTGTTTATCGTTAGGTCGTCATTAATTTGTTTATAATAAATTAATTAAAATTTGATATCCTTATTGCGCTTGCTCTAAACAAAAATACTGGTGTGTTAAAAATCAACTCTTGAAATTGATGTTCCTACAGTTTTCTGCATAAAATTTAGTCTAAAAAGTAAGAAAGTAAGAAAAGTAAGAAGAAACGTTAGGTCGTCTCGTTAGATCGTCAGTTTTATTGTTAGGCTGCTTTTAATTTTCTCAATAAAAAATAAATAAATTCTTCTTTTTCTTGCTTTAATCTTATTAAACTACAGAAAATTCAAAGTTTTCATATACTTACGTTGCATCAAAGAAGACAAAAGTAAATTATGTAAAACACTAACGTCAATTACTAATAAATTGAGACTTTGTGACGCAAACGACACAATTTTAATCAACCAAAAGACTAAGTAAAAGAAATTTAAAGTTTTACTTTTTAACTAATATTTAAAATATTTAACAGTAATTTTCATACAACTTAAATAATTTTTTTTATGTTTTCTACAACCCAATTGCGAATCAAAATTTGATAAAAATTGATAAAATTTATTATAGCTACTTAATGAAGTGCAGTTCATGTTTTAAAATTTCTGTGCCATAACACCGACAATTTAAATTAGTTGAGTTTAGGCTAGGACAAAGAAAAAAAACTAATATTATCCTACTTTTGCCAACCTCTAAATAATATTTTTACACTGACTTTGCTGGTTAATATTCACATTCGCATACAAACAGGCAACGCCAATACCTGTCAAAATCAAAATCGGAGAGACTGATGAGTGAATTGAGAATTTCTGACCTCAATTGAGTTTCGGTTACATAGATAATGTAGAAATTAAATTGTCTTATAAGACAAAGCATAACGCATAAGTATTACAGTTTGATCCCATATAATTCAATGTTGGTTATTTATTCTGCTTGCAATTCAATTTTAGATTCTTTGTTATTGTTCTTTATGTTACCACTGGTATTATAAGAAAATCGAGATAAATTTTATGGGTTTGAATTTTTACTTCTTCTCGGTTAAATCTGTTGTAAAAATTTTTAATTGTGGCTTATCTTTGCTCTTTGGTATTTATTAATAAGAAGTTAGTAAAATTATGGCATTTACAAGATGTAGGTTTCTAACTCCACTTACGACAATATCGGCAACTTGAAGTTATCAGGATTGTTAATCCTGATTTTCCATAATTATTATTCTACTATGAGTAATTAGAAAATAATAATCAAAACAAATTTTTTAGAAAAACCAAAAAATGCACAAATACTTTTTAGAACTAAAATGTTTTAAGTTAACACAATAGAAATACACCATATGTATTGCCATGCCCCCAACCTTATAAATTTACCAAATTTCCTCCCTCTAATTTACCTTGGGTGAGGACATGCATTTTATTTAGGATGAGACTCTTTTTTTTAATTTTGTTACCTTAAATTTAATAAAATTCAATGATATGCGTCAATGTAACTTTTAATTTTTAAAAACACAATTATTAAGTTTCAAAATAAAACTTTATCACAATTCAAGATTTAATAAATTCAAATATAGTCGATGTTTTTAGACTTTTTCTGACATAAGATAAATTAATGATTTACTAATTTACCGTTAGTTTTAATTTTCTAATATTTAATTCGTAATTATTTTAACGTACTCTAGAAAATTATCACGGAATGACATAAAATAAAAATTTTAAATTTTAACTTGTAATACGGTGTTCGTCGTTAAAGTTTTAATTAAATGAGCTTACAATATTTTTCTCACCATGTGTTATTAAACGTTGGTTGTGGTTTTCTGGTTACTCGCATCTGGTTCTCCTGGTTGTACTCTGCTACTGTTCGTATTTGATCCTGAGCATCTTTTTCAGTTAAGTGATTTACCATCAATTTTAGGTAAGTTGTATGCACTTTTATATCACTTTCGATTGCGGTATGTTTTATTTTCATCAATTCTAAAATTTCAGATTACACAAATGTCCAATTTTTGTTGGAACTACAAATTTTAAACGATTGGAAACGATTTTGCAACGCGAAATCAAAATGGTAAACCAACCTAATGTTGTTTGATGCACTTTTTGTTATATTTTTTCAAACACTTTAAAATTTTTATAACCTTTTAAGCGCTAATTGATTTTTTTTTATTTTCAAGTATTTTTTTATTTTGAAATCATTTTTTAACTAAAAATCTGCTTTTTGTTTTAGAACTTATTAGCAAATCAACATATCATTCATTATAATTAAAATTTTTGAACTCTCATCTTTGCAAGAGCAATTTTGCACACTGAAATAAAATAATTTAATAAATTGTTATATAAAAAATTCATGACAGTATATTATCGCAAAACGTTTTCACCATACTATGGCATCATCGGGCGATGAACTAGAATATCGAGTTACACTACCTAAACCACTTATCTATTGATTATAGAGAATAATAATTATTCCGGACTCATTGCGTAAAATTTTAAATGATTCTTATGGCGTTTACAATATTTTTATTTTAATATACTTTTATGTAAATTCCAATTCTTTAACATATAAAAGTTTAACAAATTAATGGTATAATTTATCTTTAGAAATTGCGTGAGGTGATTTTCTTGTGCGACTCTACACATGCATTATTGATTGATTCAGTTTGTTCTTTGCAATATACATACTATAACTCAAGAATTACATACTTGGCCTATTTAAATATAATAAAATTGATTTTGTAGGACTTTTTAAAGTTAAATTTATTATACTGTTAAGGAACAAGTGCTAGAGTTAACGATTAGCATAATATTCTTCAACACAAGGTATTCATGACTTATATTAGAACAAAGTATGTTATAAACATTAAAAATAATGATATTGCTTTTATAAGGAAATGCTTATAAATTTACTAGACAAAAGCGCATTCATGTTTAATTTTACTTTGAAGTTTGAATACCAGTTGTGACTTCTGTGCATTCTCCGCTCAAATGGAAAACTAGACTACTTTAACAGTAGCTTTAAAAAAAAATAGAAAGCATTTCCAGCATTTAATTTAATTTTTCCATTTTTATAATTTATGGTGCACACATAATGCGAATCGCTTTGTATAGAGAGGGTAACATAATTACTGCATTCATTATGAAATATCTGCCAGTAAGATATAATCCCGGAAATTTAGAATTTCAAGTTATTATTAAGATAGGTCAGCCTACCTATCCAAAGCAAACCCAACAATTCCTTGATCATCTTATACATTTATGCGGCAGTAACCATTGTTGGAAGTTGAAACATTAACATAAACTTGGCAATCCAGTTTTATTTCATCTTTCATGATAGCCGATACATTCATTTTTTCAAATTCCATAATTAAATATATTGATGTACATTTATTAGGTAAAATATTGAAGAACTTTCTTTTATTTGGAGTTTTTAACTCGTCTGAAGCATATTGTTGAAAATTATTCATACTCAAGCAAACCTTACAGAAGGTTATCATAACATACTCAAAATTTTATAGTCCTGCATAATTTTCAGATGTTTGCTACTCCGTTGGGCAAACTTTTACCCTACGGTAGTTTGTTATACATATGTAGTAGCAAATTATATACAAAAGATATAAACACGCAGGCAGCGTTGAAAGATGCCATGATTCTTGTATATGTGTTTTAAGAAATACCTTTTTTTTTAATTTGAAACCAACTATTTGCTAAATTTTATTTTGAAAATTATATTAAGATACACAAAAATAGCAAACACTAGAGCAATTTTTAATTTTTATTATTTTAAGCGTTGGTTGTTGTACAAATTATTTGCATTTTCATTAGCATAATTATAAGAATGTGGAAATTAAAATTCACAATTTGAATAACTTAGCATGAAGTACTTTAAACATGCATATTTAAAAAAAATAGATTTGCAAACCGCTCAAAGAAAAAATGCAGGTGTGCATTGAAGAGTTTTTTCTTAATTTGCAAAACGAATCTAAAAATGTCTTTCATTCATTATGCATCACCGCTACAAAAACAATTTATACAAGTCAACATAAATTCAGGTAATTGCATAATAAAAAATAGAGTAGATATAAACTGAATTCTAAATAATAAATAACAATCATTAATAGCAAACTCTTTGTTAACATGTTGATAGTCGACGTTGAAGCAAACCAAGTTGATTATGTTCAATCTCATCATCTCTCACGTCTTGTCAATTATATTATTTATTGATAAAATTGTATTCCTTAACAGCAGCAAGGAGGAAAATTTTGTGTTAAATTAAAAATTTTAAAATTGACAAGTTAAGCCAGCAAAATAAAATTTTATTTTATAAGCTTTCGACAATATATGGTTTATTACCTTCTTCAACATTTTTATACGTTTTCATTGTGTTTGCTTATTACCTTGTTATTTTAAAAAAGCAAAGTTGGCTTTCTGACTTTCAATTAAATTTTTATCGGGATTGAAAAATCTTAAGATTTAATTTTTAAATTCACAATTGACAATTGCTTACCAGTAGGAAAATTTAATTCAATATCACAGCAAAAATAACACAAAAATAATAAATTGGATATGGTATTAGGGCTTCAAACCGAAGATTATGGAATAATAATTTATTCACACAACTCTCTTATAATTGTGAGTTCTTAGTAATTTAAATTAAAGACCAAAAACAAGATATACTACGAACAATAAAAATTATAGTAAAACTACATAAAACAGGAAGAATAAGAATAAGCCGAAATTAATAGAAAAATTTTTAGAAAATTAATTTTTACATGTTACATAAAATTGAAATAACATTTAATTCATAACTTACATAATTAAAAACTTTTCTATCAATTAAATAATTTTCCAGGTTTGTCTGATGAGAATTGTAAATTCGAAACATAATGTTAACAGTGTGTAACAAACTATATTATTCAATTAAATAGTTTTTGAACAAATATGTAAGTTATGATTATAAAAATCATAATTCATTTATTTTGTAAAATTATTTTAAAGTTTAAATTTGTTTTATTGTTTATTTATTTATAATATTGTATAAAAATGTTTGTTAAATTATTAGCTGTAAATAAGGTGGGAGAAAGATAAAAAAGAGAGTGGAACTTGAAAGTTAGAAGTAAAAACTTGGGCCCACACCTTCACGTCGATTAGACGAGCGGACAAACATTATTCCCGCAATAAAAATTAAAATTGTTAATTGTTTAAAATTAATAAAATAACTTAGGTTGATTTGATGTTTTTATTTAAATTGATAAAGTGCAGTGCAAATTGTTAAATAACTTGGAAAAGTGAAGAATTTGTGATAATTTTGGTCGATATGTAAAAATACATCGCAGAAAATTTGTTTAACCAGGAGTTCTGAAGCCAGCTGCAATATCACATGCGGAGCATGCACGAGCAATTACAAGACCACATGCAAGGTAAAAGAATAAGCATTTAATTTACGATTAATAAGTATTACTTAAGAGTCTCATGCTAAGTAAAAATCTGTGTAATCTCCACTATTTTCATAAAAGGGTGAAAATACATAAATTTGTAAAGTTGGGGCATAGCAATATATTGTCGTATTTCAAAATGATTTTACCGCTCCTGTAGTTATTTTGTTAAATTTGTTTGAAAATTTATAATTAGTTTATATTTTAATTTGTGTAACTCTGTATGATTGGGATAAAAATATTTTTGAATGTTAGTAATTGAGGAAGTATGATAAACGCCCTTTGCCAAAAATGGCCAACGTAGTGAACGTATAATTTGTCCGATGAAATTTTTAAACTTTTTAAAATAAAAACTAAACAGAAGCTAGTTACATAATTAAAGATTGCAATGGAATTGGATAATAATAAAAAAATTTAAGTAAATGGTAAAATTTTTAAATACAATCTTAGTTTCACAATCTTAGTTTCAGAATTTTAACTTGAAATGTACATACTTAATAATTATGTAGCTTTCAAAATATTTTTAAATTTAGGAATTCTCTTTTATATTTTGTATATACAAATAAAGTTAATTTGTTAATAGCCATTATAACAGAAATTAATTATTTTAATATTATTTTTGTTAATTACTCAAAAACATTTCCTGGTAGCTTTAAGCAAAAAATTCTAATTTCTGCATGAAAATTAAATTTTTGTATAAAAATAGAATATTAACAAAAATTAGAAATAAACAAAATTAAATAGAGTTATTTTCACATAATTAAATTAAATTTGATACGGTTGTAAGAAAAGCAATGCTAAGTTGACATAGCATGAGTATAAGGGAGAAGAAAAACATTTTTTATGTACTTTTTGTATGCTAAAACCTTATAATTTGAAGTCGAATCTTAAGATTACCAAAATTATCTCTTTTATTTGTAATAAATTAATAGTTTCATGTTTTAAATACAACTTTTTAAATTTTATAAGATAAATCTTTCGTCTTACAATGCATACAAAAAAAGGGTATCCGGACGTTTGGTTCAATTAAAAGAAAAATTTGTGACGATTTCCACTTAAAATAAAGTGTTTCAGTCTTAAATCAGCCCCATCCGCCCCCCATTGCATCCGCGTCTGACTATAGTAAATCAAAATTATTGTTGTGATACATAGTGAGATACAGAGTGATCAATCGTCCGCTGGATCAATCGTCCGGATATCAATCTTCCGGGACCAATCGTCCGGGATCCAACCCAGACAGCACACGGCGAACAATGAACGTCCAATTTTCGACATTCTATGTATGTCTATAAATAAATAGCCGCTGAACGTTCAATTTATGTCCAGTCAAAATCAACATAAATATTTAATATTGCAATGGTGCAAATTTTGTCCAATGAAAATCCGTATAAATTTTGTTGGAATTAATTATGTATGTTTTTGAAAAAGATTTGAAATTTTTGTTTTGGTTTTCGTGTTTGACAAAGTAATTAATTTACTAAAGTTGTTGTTAGTTAAATATATATAAATTTATTTTAAATAAATTAAAAACAGTTATTTACTTGTCTTAATTTAAAAAATATTACATGTGGTTTTAAATTATTTTAAATAAAATTCTAATTAAAGTTATTAAAGCTTGATATTTTTAAACTGAATTAAAATATAGTTATTATTGAAAAACTGAAATTGACCATCAGCAAATTTAAATCTTCTGCACACTCTAGGTAGGTGTGACGGTTAAGTTGTGTACTTTCGGATGGAAAGGTTCATGCTGCACGGGTTCGAATCTTGCGGCCGCCGTTCGGAAAAAAAAAGTAAGAAGTATATATTATTTGGTGATTAATGTTAAATTTCAGATGTTAAACCAATCAATCAACCACAGGGTCCAATGGCTGAAGCAATATCGTAAATTATGATTAAATAATTAAAATTTATAGTACAAATTTAAATAAATGTCTATAATGGTATCTGAATAAATATAAAAAAGACGATTGGCATAAGTCTACGATTTAAACATCGAATTTCTAAATAATTCCAGATATTTTTTAAATTGTTATTGAATATTTTTTATATATTTATTTTAATTAAAAATATTTTTTAATTAAAATGGATATCTATAATGGACGTTTAATAGTCGTCCATAATAGACGTTCAATGGATGTCCATAATGAACGTTCAATGAACGTCCACAATGAACGTTCGTTTTCTGTCCAGATTAGTGCCATCTGGACGTCGATAAGACGTCCATAGTCGTAATGTGAACATCCATTGGACTTTCTATTGGTCCAGTAACGGACGTTCAATGGATGTTCATTATGTCTGTATGTGTGCTGTCTAGGAAACGTCTGTGGACTAAAATTTCTTTTTCTAAAATAAAAAAAAAAAATGAGATTTACCATTTTCAATAGATTTATCAGGTAACCCCAGATTTTTACATTAAAAATGGTATAAATCGGAGACGTTAGGTTGTTGTTCAAAATAAACACGTTGTTTTAAGCTGTATGTACTTTTGCAGATAATAAATTAATTTTATTTGTGTGATGCAATATTAACAAAAGATGTGTGCTGGGTTGTCATAAAAATGTGCATTTGTTAAATTTTAACTTTGAGCAAAGAATAAATTTAGGAAATAGAGAGCTGAATTCAAAAAGCCATCCGAAGAGCGTTTTTTTATTCTTTTTGTTGCGTAAAAATATAACTTGCTTTATTTTTAGTAGGTATGGTGCATATAAATGAAAAATCTATAAATAAAATAATAAAATGTTATTGTTAACTATTAAACTAATAATATCTAGCTGTGTGTTTTGTAACCCCATATTCATAGAGGTAACAAAGTACAAATACAAAACTTTTTTACAATTAAATTAACATATCCACTATACCTACAATAGAAAACAAGCAACATAAAATTTTAAATTGATCGCTTTTATTGTATAAAGCATACTATAAAAATTTATTTTTGCTATTTTCATTTTAATTTGCCATGTTTAGGCATCATAAAATATTCTTTTATTTAAAAAAACTATAAAAGATATTGACGTATCGAGAGACATATGTAGAATTATTTAAATTATTTAAATAAAAGTATATCTTAGACTATAAATTGTGCAGTTGCAATGTTAACTTTTATATCTTATTTTATTCCAATTTTTACGAGAATATTAATTATTGTTTTATTTTAACTTTTAAAAGCATTAAATTTATCAGAACGTATGAAAAAGTTCGATTGAAACTTTTTGTAATAAAATGAATATTTTACTTTATTTTTACTTTCGCAAAATAATTTTAATCCCGCCCTGTTACATATAGTGGTAAATTTAATATTATTTTTTAAACTTTACAGTAGAAAATCAAATATTTGTTAAGTTCTGATTAAATTAATATTTTTACAATATTTATTTATCACTAAAGTTTTGAAAAGTTTTTAATAGTTATTTCCTTGAAATCTTTCTATGAATTTTTATTTAAATGCTAGTAATACCTTTTGCTTAAATGGATTATATTTAATGGAATTATTGTGTAATATAACATAATTTTGATAGCAAGAAGCACTACAAAGTAATTTTGATATTCGAATAATGTAAGAAAATTCATTATATTAAGTAATAAAATGTACCTACCTTACAAAATTGAAATCTTGACTATAGAATGGAGAAAATATTCTTGAAGTATAAAATTCGTTATTCCAATTTATTGGATTATGTACTATAATCATTTAATAAATTAATGTACGCCCTACAAACTGATTATAATTAAAATAATTATTGTAAACTACTAATTTAAATTATAGATATTAATAGAGTGTATCAATAACTAATAATAATAATAATAATAATAACGTTCAACACTTACGGAGTATTTCGATTTAGAAACAAATTCATGCTTATGCAAAAGCTTTTACCATTTACAATATCAAATTACTATACTACAACATACCCGAATTATGCTGTTACACTATTTTTCTAATTAAATATTTTAACTTCAAAGCAAATCTTGTAAAAATATAAAACGTTACCATTAGCTAATGTTTTATTATATATTATAAAATAAATTAAATTAACTTTAAAATAAAACAATTATAATATAAATGCTACAATTTATTATTGTACTTACATAAATAAATTTGTAGACGTATGAAACAATGACGATAAATTTGATTAAAATATTGAGAAGAGCCAAGACAAAAAGAAAAATAATTGACTTGTTGCTCTGTAAACTTCTAATCAATCTATTTAAATCTCTCGAATTGTTATTCAAAACTATATAAACTAATATAAAAATTCTTTCCTGTTAAATTTCGTATGCCAGATATTCAATTGAAAAGTTTTTTCCCTATACATTATACAACCCAAGGGGCAACAATATTTCAGAAATATATAACAGCATTCAATTTATTCTTGGTGATATATAATATATCTTAAAATTAAATCTATTATATCAAAAAATTGTTAATCTAGATATTTATAATTTGAACTTAAAATAATTATTGTATTAGAACATTTCCGATAGTTTGATAGTTTGTGTTTATTAAAATTGGCGTAATATGTATTAAAATCTAATAAAATACAAGATACATACATATTATACTTACTTAGATTGATCAATATAAGCAGAAATCGAGTGAAACATAAATGAGACTTAAGAATTTCATATGTTAACTGTTTAAATATTGATTACAAATTTCAATTAAATATTTTTTTAAACAATTTGTTCTTATTTTCTTCCGTTTTCAAGCCATAACTAACTTGGGTCAAGAGTGAGCAGTATTTGAAATATATATTTAAAAAATATTTTTATCTCAGATTTATTTTTTTATTAACATCCTAGAATTTAATACAATCTGTTAAATAAATAACAATAAGCATTATTACTTGACTAAGAAAATAACATGGATGAAGCTGACCCATCGGTAAGCCTCATAATGATTGCTAAAACATTTACATTTTTATTGTTTTATTGTGGTCATAAATAAAGTTATTTAGGTCACTAATTACTAATTAGGTTCGCTGGGCCAAGTCTAGAGGGTCAAGCCTCTTTAGTCTTCTAATATTGGGGGCGATAAGAAGATTTGAAGCCAAGATGTTAGGATGAGCGCTGAGTCTGTGTTGATACTTTTCGCTTTTAGATGCAATTTCCTCCTTGACCGTAGCCATGCACATATCACGATGGATGACTTCGTTTGGGACGTACCAGGGTGCATTGCAAATCGCCCGCAGTGTTTTAGATTGGAAGCGCTGTAATCTTAAGATATTTGATGCACTAGCAGAACCCCATAACTGGATTCCATATATCCACACAGGTTTGATGATGGCTTTATAAATTAGGAGTTTATTTTCCATGCTGAGATTGGAGTTCCTACTCATTAACCACAACACCCTGCGGTAGATAAGGCCCAGCTGCAACCGCTTTTTCCAGATGTGTTTCGTCCATGTCAGGCGTCTGTCTAGATGAATACCGAGATATTTGACTTCATCACTTTGCGGGAGAGGAATGTTGTTTAATGAGACCACCGGACATGTCCCCCTCCTCAAGGTAAACGTAATATGGGTAGATTTTGTGCTGTTGGCTTTGATCCGCCACATCTTAAGCCACCTATCCACTTCACCAAGGTGTTCTTGTAGGTATCTAGATGCCGTGCCTGGGTCCTGATGTGAGGCCATTATTGCAGTGTCATCCGCAAAGGTGGCTATTTCGGTGTTTGTGCTGGTTGGCAGATCAGAAGTATACAGTATGTACAAAAACGGGCCAAGCACACTGCCCTGAGGTACACCAGATGATATGGGAACCAGAGTGGAATATGCGTCCCCACATTTCACGAGGAAGTGTCTGTTAGTTAAGTAAGACCGCAATAGTTGACAATATGGATGAGGTAAGTTGCTCTTGATCTTGTAGACCAATCCCGCATGCCACACCTTATCAAAGGCCTGGGAGATATCCAAAAAAGCCGCCGAACAGTATCGCTTGTGTTCCAGATCTTCTCTTATCCTCCTAACAACTCTGTGTACTTGTTCGATGGTGGAATGATTTTGTCGAAATCCAAATTGATGGTTAGGTGTTAAATGGCTTTCTTCAAGTTTTATAACCTTCACGGTTATAAATATTTATTATAACTAAAAATTTTATTGCAAACAAAAAGTTAGTAAATATAGCCGCTAATTGAGTTATTAGTCGTTAATACAGTGTTTATTGGTTAGAAAAACTAGTGGAATAGTGGTGAGAGTTTTAATTTCTTCCAGGATCGTGGAAAAACATATTTACCATAGGTTTGCTAAATTGAGGTTAGAATGGAATGATGCAACGAACACCACCTCCCAAGAGGAATGATACACCCCAAGTGGTGGGTATCCATAATGAAATATTACGAACAAATCAAGCAATATTACCGAACGCCTCTACCTATTATGATAACGGTACAAGTTTATTGTCAAATCAACAACAGCCAGGACCGTACTTGCCACAAACGCAACAAACCCCTTTAATGTATTACAACCAAAACTATCAGTCACTACCGGGGCCCTACCAGCATCATGAAATAGCAAGCGCCAACTATTATTTACCCCAACAGGAATTAATGAATCCTAATAATTACGGGTTACCTGCTACAACTCAGAAAGCGCAAATAGCACCACATAGCGAACATGAGTGGAATACCACAAAATACAAAAAAAGACCACGTCAAAGCGAAAGTCCAGAATTTAGAGGAAGAATGAAAAGACAAACCACCCTAAGTGATTATTGGCTTAGTAAACCTATATCGACTTCCAATGCATTCCAGGTTTTGGAGAGTAAGGATGACGGTGAAAATAAGGATGAAGATGATGACGGAGAAAAAGAACAAGAAGTAACCTCAGTAATGGAAGCAAAAAAGCCACCACCTATATTTGTGGATGGCGTTGAATGCATAGAACCTCTAACTGAACTACTAAAGAGGTGCGCACCAAATGGATACACTATCAAATCTTTACACAATAACCAGGTGAGAATACAACCAAATACTTCTAAAAACTATACAGATATTGTAAAAGCCCTCACCGAGAAGAAAACGCATTTCCATACCTACCAATTGAAAGAAGATCGTACCTTTCGGGTAGTAATACGTAATATACACCCTACTACAAACCTAGAGATCCTCAAAGAGGAAATTGAAGCCAAAGGACATACAGTAAGAAACATTTCTGGTATTAGACAAAAAGGCACAAAAGATTTGCTACCTATGTTCAATGTCGAGCTAACAACGAAACCAAACAACAAAGAAATTTACAACATTAAAAATCTGGGAAATGTTATAGTTACAGTAGAGCCTCCTTACCCTAAACGGGAGGTCCCTCAGTGCATCCGATGCCAACGTTTTGGACACACAAAAAAATACTGTCACCAGAGACCACGGTGTGTTAAGTGCACTGGCGATCATGCAACCGAAGATTGCCCACGAAAGGAAAGAGACGGGCAAGTACAGTGTACGAACTGTAACAATAATCACCCCGCCAACTACAGAGGTTGCTCGGTGTATAAGGAGCTCCAAAAACAAAGATACCCTACACTACGGAAGAAACAAATCAACGAACCACTCATGACAGCAAATTTTCCACCTCTTCCAAATAGAAATCAAACCCAACCTAGAATCTCCTATTCCCAAATAACTGAAAACAACATCCAGTCCCACCAACTTTTCAAAAATCCGCAGCAGAGTCAAATGATACCGGTTATCCAACAACAATCACAAAATAATCTCGAGCAAATGATCACAAAAATGATGGAGAAGATGGACAAGATGCTCGATCTCCTAATAGCCATGATTGGAAAGATGTAATGGAAAGTAACCATAAACTAAAAATTTCAATCTGGAACGCCAACGGCTTGGTCCATCATGGCCAAGAAATCAAATATTTTATTACAAACCACAACTTGGATGTCATGCTTATATCAGAAACACATATGACTGAAAAAAGTTATATAAAAATCCCAAAATATTCTATATACTGTACCAATCATCCCGGAGGAAGAGCTCGAGGAGGAACAGCAGTGATTATCAAAAATAACATCAAGCACCATGAGATAACCAACTACAGCGAACATAACCTTCAGGCTACAGCTGTGGAAATAGCAGACTGGAATGGTAAACTGATCCTAGCAGCAGTGTACTGCCCTCCTAATGTAACCATCAAAAGAGAAAACTTCGAAACTTTCTTTGAAACTCTTGGACACAGATTTATAGCTGGAGGAGATTTTAATGCTAAACACGATCACTGGGGCTCTAGATTGATTACACCTAGAGGCAGACAATTATACCAAGCAATGATGAGAAATAATCTGCATCAACTCTCCTCAGGGCATCCAACTTACTGGCCAACTGATGCAAATAAAATACCTGACGTGATAGATTTTTGCATCACTAAAGGCATTGCAAGAAATTACTTAAAAATCGAATCTTGTCTGGATCTCTCGTCAGATCATTCTCCTCTACTAGTCACCTATGAAAGTCGAGTAATTGTAAATTCTCCACCACCAAGTTTGACAAGCAAAAATACCGACTGGGAGGCATTCCGTAAGATATTTTCAGAACAACTAGATATGAATATCCGATTAAAAACAGAAGAAGACGTAGATGAAGCAGTTGAAAAATTGAACCATACTATTCAACAAGCCGCATGGTCTGCTACTCCATCAAAGCAAAAAATCGTTCAGCCAGAATATTGTCCCAATCATATTAAGAAGAAACTTGAAGAAAAGAGAGGACTACGAAAACGCTGGCATACTACTCATGCTCCGAGAGATAAGGCAAAATTAAATCGCTCTACTCAGGAACTGAAAAAGATGTTAACCAATAACAAAAATCAAGGTATTAGAAAATTCTTACAAAATCTCTCACCCACAGAATCGACGGACTACTCCCTGTGGAAAGTTACGAAAAAAATCAAACAACCCCAAAACAAACAACCACCAATTCGAACACGAGAAGGCAACTGGGCAAGAAGGGCTGAAGAAAAAGTCAATACTTTTGCAGAACATCTTCGCAACGTTTTCACACCATTCCCAATGGAAACCCTACCAGAGGAAGAAAAATTCATACATGAATTCCTAGAAGCACCTTATCAAATGGATGTTCCCATTAAACCCATGAAAGTAGCAGAGGTAAAATCGTGCATAATGAACAGCATTAACCCAAAGAAAGCACCGGGGTACGATCTGATAACAGGGAGGGTTCTGAAGGAGCTACCTCTCAGATTTAATAAAAAAAATTAATTAATTTTTCAATTTTAATTAAATTAAATAGTAAAAAAAACTAATTTTTATTGTATTTTGCAAAATTAAAAAAAAATATATGAACATATTATGTAGGTATTTCATTGTCATAGTAACATACACATGTATTTTAAATAGTATATTGTTTTATTTAAAATACATATTTTGAATGTCCTTTAGATTATAAATACACATTGTCTTCTATTTAGCGCTACCCCATTTAAATAGGTATAGGTATGTCAATTTCTGAATAATTAAGAGAATACTAATCGATGCGCTTAATTTTATAAAATTCAAGAATCGATTTACTTTGTTTCATTTATGATCAACTTAATCTTATCTGTTAAAATGCAAAATTGATCGAAAGGAAAGTAGATAAAGAATTTACTTCTTCCCTAAATTTCCGACTAAGTTTGTTCACTGCAATTTATTGGCACTGAAAAATATTGATATAATTATTATATTTGAAAAAATACATAAAATTTTTATACATTTGTAGATTTTGTAACTTAAATCTTAACATGGTATGAGGTAGATTTTGAGAGTGAACATAAATAAATAATTAAACTAAATAACAAACAACTAAACAACATTTTAACTGTTCAGTAAAGAATACATACTTACATAGAAACATAATATTTAAAAAACACTAAAGATGATAATAATACACATTTAATAGGTTAGAACTTAGAATATTTGAATAAACAAGAAAAAGAATACTGAAAAATTACGTTACTATAGAAATGATAAAAAAATTTTATAATAAAAAGTATGTAATACGAAATAAAGACCAATATTTCACAATTATTTTTGATCATCAGTCGTATATAACATAAGAAAAACGTAAAAAACTCAGAAGCAAGAAAAAATACCAAACAAAATTAAAGAAATTAAATTTTTTTTTTTTTTTTTTTTTTTTTTATTTCAATTAATATTTACAATCTGTCATGTATAAAATAACAATAAGTAAATGGTGTGATACAATAAGTTAGGGTCATGTAGAAAATTTTCCATTGAAAATTCTCCTTCTGCAATATATTTTTAAATGTTACTTGTTACACAGTATTAGCGGAATTTAATTTATTATGCAAATCGAGTTTCTAAATCGGTTATCATGAAACGATTGAGTCGTCTTATTTCTTGTGTGTTGTCTAGTAATGCGTTGGCGAGTTCATTAGGATGGTTTTCCAATCTGTTCTTATAGTTTATGTGGTACTTGTAGATTTCTTCCCGAATAGAATTTAGGTGCAAGTCGTGTTGTATGACATAGTTGGGCACATACCACGGTGCATTTGTAATTGTTCTAAGTACCTTGTTTTGAAATCTCTGCAAGATTTCGATATTGGATAAACTGGCAGTCCCCCAGAGCTGGATGCCGTATGTCCATATGGGTTTTAGTATAGTCTTATAGGTGAGAATCTTGCTTTCTAGAGATAACAGTGACGTTTAAATTAAAATTAAAATCAAGGATTACTTAAAAATTTCATTTTTTAAGTTATTTTTCTATAAACATAAATAAATTATTAAAAAATCTGGAACTATGAGGATTAGTTCAATTCGAGTTATTTATTCCAAAAATAAAAAATAAAATCTTTGAATGGGGTAGATTTTAGGGTGTAAATCAAAAAAAGGAACTGTTTTAAAAATTCAGGGATTTTCTTAATTTCAGCTAACATAATAGCTCCATTAATCACCATTTATGGTGAGGTCTTTAAGTTCAAGAGCAGCGAGCTGCGCTTTGTGTGAAATTTTAATTTAAATAGAAATAAAGATGGTTTTATTCAATTAACAGTAAATTAATTGATAAAAATTGAAAAGTTAAGAAGCATAGTGTAGTATTGAAAAATAGAGCACTTTAAAAATTTCAATTTTCAACGACGGAATTATTGAACATAATTCGACGGGATGTGATAAGGGCAAGGGTATGCCAATTTTAAAAATAAATAAAACATTAAATAAACGTTAAATTATTGAAAGATGTAAGGATTTACTTAAATTTATTATTGGAGAGTGACTTTTAACCCCGATAATAATTATGAGAAAATCCACAGCAGGATATTGGAAAAACTAATTAATTTAAAAATGAAATGTTTAGAAGGGATGAGTTTCTAAGGAATTGGAAAACAATTTTTCTAAAAATGTACAAATTTAGGGATATGTTTAATTTAAGTTACTACAAAAGTTATTACTAAATCTCCCCCTGAAACGCCCAAGGTAGACAGGCGTCAAATTAAGAATGAGTAGACGATTTTCGTAAGTTTGAAGCGCAGTTCCTTGAAAAACTCCATTACGCAATTAGTTTGTCTAATTAGCACTCTAAAGGTTCGATTACTAAGAAACGTTGCTCACTATCATAGCAACTTTCTTATAGTACCAAAGTACGCTAATTTTTGTAGAAATCTTTTTCTACACTGCAAAAAATTCTCGGCTAAATGCTAAATGTACTCCTTAAGTTACAGAGTGGTATAATTTTCAACAGGTGTATTTGATAACAGTGTACAATTACCATCTGCTTATGTAAAATTCAACGTTGTTATAAAATTACCTGATAAAATTATATTTAGTTGAAGAAAATTCAGTTATAAAATGAAATTTTAGATAGAATAAAGCTTTTTTTTAATCGTCGTTTGATTGAAAGTGAAAGAAAATGAAATAAAGTCACAATAAATTTAGGTGTCCTGAAGACATCTATATGCGGTACTAATTCGGTGCCACCGTAATAGGGAAGATTTAATACAGTTATTTCTTATTAATGGTATCACAAGTTGATTTTTTGCTACTTAGCTTTTTAAAAATAGAACGCCATAAAGAGTGAATTCAACGTCAATAAAGTCATTATTATTAACGGGGAGTACATTTCCAAAATTTTAATAATTAATTACTTTCCGCCAATAATTTTAAGTTTATATAAATTTGAAAATTACGAAGTTGTCAATTATTTTTAATCATTACTACTCAATTCTTACGGCTGACTTTCGAAGGATTAGCGATGACGTATTCCTAGTAGTATATTATAATATATTGCAGTGAAATGTAATTCGGTTTTGTGCTCGGTTGTCTAAACTTTCAATTCTCAACTGCCTACTTCAAAACCTTACTTTCAATAACGGTTGTAGAAGAATTAAATTAAAAACTCTCAAGTTATAAATTTTGACTATAAAATTATGTACAATGGGCATTTGTGCCACATAATTTATTAATATAGTGCTGGGTGTAAATTATGTTCTAAATAATGTTTGATATTTTCTTTCAAAAGCATACGAGAAGATAACATTCATCTATGAATATACTGCCAATTTGAGGAAAGATACATAAAATAAAAAAATACTGAATTATTTATTTGTTGTATTATGTTGTCAATTTTATGTTATTGTTAATATAATTCAAAATAACTGTTATTTGCAAGAACGTACTAATGGAGTCGATAAAATGTGAAAAGATAAAAGTGAAGAATTTTGAATACAACTTTTAATTTATAATAGATTCGTCAAAAATAATGTAAAGATAAACTTTTGTTCCGGTCGACTAAATTTAATATAGTAATTTTCAAAAATAAAACATTTCATAACGATTCCTGTGGTTGCTTTAACATACGCTTACCCTTAAAAATATTTGGTTAGTAAAGCCACATTTTGTAAAGTAATATCAGTTTTTGCTGAAAGCTGAAATAAAATTATGTAATTTTAGTCAGGATTTTCATTAAAACTGAGAAGTGCTGAATGTTATTGACAATTAAAATGGTAATAAATCGAGGGTAGATATATTTCAACACTCGCAGATTAAATACAATTTGAAGTAAGAATCGGTGATACGAAAATGTAAACATAGTATTTGTGTACTATTGCAAATATTACATAAGCAAAAATTCCCTCCCTTAAATTAAAAAGATAAATGTGTTGAAGAAAAATAATATTTGTCGAAAAAATCTCATTCGTTAAACATGTGTTTTCAATACGTACACCTATATCTATAATAGTATACCATAACAATATGTATATATCATAATTTTTGTTGGTTAAGTACTTAAATTTATCTAAACGTTGAATTTATTTATCGCTCTATGTTCTAAGCTGTGGATTCTGATACAATATTCGTCCAGATTCGTACGATCAATATTGGGTAAATAAAAATTTAATGGCGAATTACCCGTATAGTAAATAAATAAATTAAATTAAAGTAAATAAATAGAATTAGCTCAAACATACTGCTTTGTATACCAGTAAGCAATAAAAAATTTTTTGTAAATTAAATTTAATGAACGCTTTTTTGAATAGGTTTTTTTCAAAAATTACCGTGTATAATGGTCCAACGGATGAAGTAAATATTCATAGTCGTAAAGAATAGTTTAAGTAATACATGTCGGCATAATCGGAAATAAAGAGTGATAATTTCGAAAAACAACAAAAATTTGTAATTTATTACACTTTTTCCGCACTGTAATTCTTTAATCGCACCTAATATATCACTAGAATGGTAAGGAAATCATTAAACTGAGATTTAAATTATCGAACACGTTGTGAACCGTAATAACCAACCAATTAAGAAAAGAATTAATTTACAACAGTTTGCGGTACTATTATTAATGTCGGTATGCTATTATTTGCAACACGTAAAATTTTCTTAGTTAAAATTTATTACAAAATTAAACTCTTAAGTACAAAACAGTACAACACTAAAAGTCATTTGTAGTGCTCTAATTACTAACACAATGAATATCTTTGCTTGTTACAAATTAACTGTGGTAGTTAATTTTTTTACAGAAACGATAGGTGTTAGGTATACATTATACAGGATGTCCTAAATGTAGTAAAGTGCAACGACTTATGTTATAAACTAGCTATGCAGACTTCTAAGCATAAAAGTCATAAGTGAGTTAAATCTTATTTTAAACTAGAAAAAAGCTTTTACAGCTGTAGCCTCTAATTTGAAAATATGATTCACTGAAAAGTGTTCTTGGAGTGAGTTACTTCTAATAGTTACAATACAAACTTTTTAAATTATTATGCTTATATAAAAATTATATGTACATTTGTAGCGATAATTTTAGCAGGTAAAGCCTGTTAAGAGCTACAATACCCCTTTATGAAGTACGTAAAACGCTACGCATGTCATACCGTTTTTCGTCATTGTAAACTCATCTTTCATTAATATTAAAAATAATGTATCACAAGGCTTAATGATTAGAGGATTATCGGTATTGATTAATAATATAAATATAATATTTTTCTAATATTTTGTAGCGTAAATAAGAAAGATGAAAACTACATTCTAAGAACCTCCAAACGCGATATTCGTTTTTCTTATTGCTTAGATCGGAACGTAATATTTCAGCACGCACGCCTGGAATATCTGTAAAGACAACCCAATGTATGGAACAGTTTAAAAGACGTTAGAAAGGACATTATATTTATGAGTGGAAATAAATCGTATATTTAATGTTGACGAAACATTCCGCCCCAAACTTTACAATTAATCTCATTTACTATCAGAGGTTTTCACACAAAGACACATTTTGAAAAAATATCTCTAGAATAATTTTTATTTAAAGCTAAACGAAGAAATTCCAAAAAACCGAAATAAAAGCAATCCCTGCTCGGGCGCCAAATGTAGCGCCACAATAAATAAAATTGTATATTATCTTGTTTATTGTTTAAATATGCTTCCTAAATAGCGCTTTTAAAAATCTTGTAAATCCGGATTATCCAATTAACTCGTAACCAATCAACGTTAAATTTAAAATGCTAATACAGTGTATTAACGGCTACGGTGTGGTAAATGTCATAAATCTCATGTCATCGTTTGTTTCTATAAAGACACTGCAACTGTAATTATTGCTCGATTTCGATATGCCATTTCTAGTAATCTAGTGCCTATGTAAATAGAAATTAAACATTTCGATGCCATTTCGGAGAGCAATATGCACAACGAGCAGTTTTGTCCCTCGTGCTTTACTTTTGCTTTTTTAATTTACCTCAATAGCAATTCTAAAACCGTATATTGTGTTTAGTTAAAATTGTTAATTATAGCAACTTAAAATTGCTTCACTACATTTGACGCCTAAGCAGGGACTGCTTTATGCAATCAACGAAAAAAAATTGTTTTTTATCTGTTATCGGTAAAATTATGTGCACCATCCAAAATGTAAAATAGAAAGCAAATTTTAAAATCCATCCACTAAAACTATTATTTATTGCTTTGACATGCTACCTCAAAGACAGTATTGTTTGTGACGAAAGAGTCAATAGAAAACTGAAAACTTTCGTGGTTCTATGATTTGTAAATAAAACCTTTTCCATCTTTTTGCTTTGTTTTAAAAAGTTTGCAATATGTAAATTTTTAAGACCAAACCTTACGCAAACTAAGAACAAATAAACAAAACATATCCTAAACTGAACACGATTAACATCAAGAACAATTCTAGAATCAACATTTTTTAACGATAATCGAGTACAAGTTTATCATTTACTAACAGAACGACAAAATTTTAGAAGTAATTTTATACTATGAAATTAGACAAATAATCAAAAGTGATGTAAAAGTGAAAAAGCTGTTGGCGATATGTATTAGAACAAAGCCAGAAATACAGTTCTATATTAGTCAATGTAAGCAAACGATTTCATAAAATCAGAAATGCAGAAAATCATTTCAATAAACTGAATTAAAAACTTAATAAATTCTGTTGAGAATGGAACACTATCATTGTTACGGAACTTGAAAAATTGTTGAAAAAGTTTGAAGCCAGTTGAAGTGAAGTTGAATTCGTGAGTGCGTCATAGTTTGTGGGAATATCTACCTGAAATCAGGAGCTACTTAGATTTTGAAATTTTTATATTTTATTTATTTTATATTTTCATTTTTTTTTTAAAGGAGATATTATTTATCGCAATTTTAATATACACGCTAGAATACGCCACATACCACTTTTAAGGAGTACCTTTGTGGAGAAGTTACAATAAATTCAAGTTTCACTAAATTTTCTGTCTAACATTAAAAATTTTTATCAATAAAATGTTCAAACATTTTATCTTTAAATTGGCGCACAACATTTTCTAACGAAATAACTCTTCAATGGACGAGTTTCACTAGTCGTAGATTTTTAAAATAATATATGAATATAAAACTTTGAACAAAATGCTATTTATCTGTATAATTGGTTGGTTTCAAAACTCAGCCTAAGATTTTAAAAAAAATTTTGAAATTTGGAAAAGTATTTAAACTAAGCGCCATGATTGACCAATGAAAATTTACCATGATTATGCGCTGTTGTTCAAACTAAAGATTAGCTGTTGAAATATCAAAACAAGATGAACAACTACTAGATATCCACGTGTAACAAGTGAGATTGGTATCTACCTTACCAACTTTTAACAGCTTCGACTTGGCAACTGAGCTGTTTTTATTGGCTTCTAAAGCCGCGCTATTTTTTGCAATAACCGACCCGTGACGTCAGTGGCCGGTTCTTTAACAATTATTTTCTTACCTTAGATATACTCAAAAAATTTTGGAAAAAATTGTAAATGCTAAGTTTGACCTCTACTTTCAAATAAAAAAATAAAAAAAAACAGTAAAACTCGTTCATTGCTTAACAAAGATTTTAAGTGGAATTGCTTCACTAAGCAACCTCATTTATTTGTCTTGAAAATGTTATATTGTGTTGTCTTTTATTTTGTTCGACTTCAAAATTATTGCTATTAATGTTATCTAGCCGGTATAACTAAGGACATTAAGAAAACCAGAAAAGTAGTGGGCTTAAATGCCTAATCTTTTGGAAATGAATAAAATTAGAATTTAATAATCAAAATTAAAAAATTATAATTTTGTAAAATTGAAATTAAAAAAAAGAACAAAATGAAATAGTCACTCATTTAAAATTCCACATTTATTATTTTTGACATGATAACGTTTCATAAATTGATATACCGGCTGCACGCACAAAAAAACATGACTCATTGTCACGTTTCGCAAGCGAGAGCGCGGAACAAGCAAAAGAAAGGCACGATCGGCTTTGCATCATACATAGACATTATTTGAATTATAAAATGCCATTAAAAAAAACTTGTCCGGCATGAGGTTTGATCTCGCGATCACCAAATGATGTAATTATGTTTCATGCACATAACGCACTAGCCTATTGAGGGTTAATGTAATAACATAGTTTTAATTCGTATTATCTGTTACATAAAGATAATTCAATTCAATTCATAACAGTATGCAATTTTTCATCAATGTTTTCTTATGACGTTATCACGTAAAACTATCGTCCGTAAACCGATTTTACAAACAACCCGAGTGTTTTTAGGTTAATTTTCTAAAATAAAAATAAAAATGGGTCTTAATAACTTACGACACAAATCGGAGATATTTGACGTTATTTTTTAAATAGATAATAGGAGATTCAAAATCCGGGTTCTGGTGATCATTGATTTACTCACAGAGCGGAAATTCAATTCCGGCCGAAAATACACAATAAATTATAATATAAATAAAATTGTATAATTATTAAAAATTACATTAATAAATAAGCTTATAAAATGAACTAACAAAATAATATAAATTATTTAAGCGGAAGCTATAGTTTACCGTGAAATTTTGAGCAACTAAACACAAAAATTAAGCCAAACGCGTTTTTAATGAACCTACTTTGTAAGAAATTGGCAATCACCTAAAAAATACAAATGTATTCAAATTGTTTTTATTATGTACCTACTTCAAAAATTGTGTAAATGTGAAATTATGGAAATTAGTTTTACTGCTTTGACTAGTGTATAGTATTATAGTAGTACTACGGAATTGCCCTTAAAACTTTTCCTTATAGCGTAATTTCCGTTACTCAATAAAACAAAATACGTTTATTCATTCAAGAGCTTTATTTATGCCTTACTGAAGTAAATTTTCAGTTGACTTCTATAATTAAATTAAATTACGTTCTGTTTTTTTTTTAAAGTACATTTTTATTAAATATACAAAAATGCGTATTTCTCTTTTCATTTTATTATTGCTGCATGATGTTTTCCATAAGTTGGGTTATTATTTCATTTAAGATTATTTACTTTTCTGATTATCATTTTTTATATTATACATTAAAGAGGCCTTGGTTTTTCTAAAATATATTTTAATTAAGCAAATAAAGCTTTGACAAACACAAAAAAATTTATAATCATACTTTTTAATTTCAAATATTCCGGTTTTAGCACAATTATCGATTCCTCATCTTATATAAATTTTGTCATTTAATCCTCCTATTTCATCTTTTTGAAAATCTTTGAACGAAAGTGTAAATGAATTGTTTGTATAAGCATATTAGAGAGTAGAAAATATAATAAAATTTTGAGTCCTGTATGCGAAATATTTTAAAGTACCAATCAACTGAAAGGGGTCTTAAAAATTAAGCTATGAATATTAAATTTAAATATTTAATTTTGTAAATGGTAAAATTAATAAAAAGTGTCGGTTGATGAAATTGTAATTTTAAGGAACAAGAAAAAAACAACTTGAATTTTTATTAAAATTTCTTTTTCCATAATTTTAACATAATTTAAAAAATCTGCACTAATAAATAAAATTTAATTTGTATCCACCAAAAATTACTTTAGTAAGTACAACAATATATTTATAAAACTGCATTTCTATGCATATAGTCAACCGCGCTTTACCCTGCAGTTTTACATTTTTTAATCCCCTCGTGATTTATTCCCTTGGTAGCGCAAACGATTTTTACATTTACAAATTTCTTTACAACTGACAAGTATTGATTATTATAGCTTTTTGCAACTAAATTGAGACCATTGCTTTGATGATGGGACGTTATTTTCAGTTGATTGCGTTTTATTGTCGTCCTATTTTTCTATTTTGTCGTCAAATGCTATTATTTTGTTACATTAATGCAAATACAAAAATTTATTATTTTCGTAATTGAAACACAAACTTTATTGAATTATTTCCTTAACCAAAAACAAATAAAGTAACAAATTGTTCCGAAATATGCTCAAATTAATTTGAATCAATCAAGTTGAGCTACTCCGAAAGTATTTCAGTACTAATTAACATTTTCTTTTCTCAATTAAAACTAAAAGGTGGGTGCTTTTCACTTGCAATACTCTTAATATTTGTTTTCCTCGAACTGTACGTCTTCTCAGTAATCAAAAAATATTTGATACATTCATTTTAATTTAATAAAATATTTTATTTGTATTATTTTTGCTAAATATCTTCGTAATTATAATTACAATTAAACTGCAAAGAAAAGGTTTTCGTACGGTGTTAAATGAAATTATTAATTACAGTTGAAATGAGTTGAAATTCGAGAATTACTAAAATTTCTGTAGAATTTTTTGGGACCATCTTCTATCCAGTCGCAGATTTTAATTACAAAATACTGTGTAACGAAACTTAAGCTTATAAGTAAAGGTTCCGTGGTGTCCGTTTTAACCCGAAAATGCTTCTTTGTTTAATAAACAAGTTTATTCCCTACTTCCCAAAGGATTCCAATGCGACTTTTAGAGATAAACTATGTAACTAAGAAAATTGTTCAACTTGAGATAAAATCTCGAAAGAGATATAACCTACAGTTTTTGGTCTCCATCGAATTGAAAGCATTCCAATTTATGTATAAAGGTGCGAAAGTTTTATTTACGTAATTCGGCACAGGTTTCAATTATTTAAGATTAAAGTTAAAAATTGAGATCTTTAGTAACTTCGCTTAACCAAAAGCATCCCCACATATAAATTACTATTTTTAATTAACTACGTGGTTACTAAATAGAAAAAGGTCCAGTTCAAATGAAACTCGGAAATTTATAGCATGAACACAAGATAAAGCGTTTTATCGAACTGGTTACATTCCCAAATCACTTAAAATTATTTAACACTTATTATGTTATCTTATAAATTATAACACCAAATCATATTTTTCTATATCTTTATTAATTTTGAAAACACATAAATTATTAATTAATATAAAAAATTCAAAATATTAATGCCAAGGAAATAATAACAAAAGACAAATAAGCTTTCAGAAATTGGTTTTTGCTTTCTTCAGATATGTTTAGTTTAAAAGAAAAAAACTGAAAAATATTATTTTAGATTATTTACTTCTTTTCCAATTATGAAATTATTTTTTAATAGTGTATTTTTAAACTTTTAAATTTACTTCTAAATTTAGTTCTAGGATCTTGAGTTCTTTATTCGTTAAGAACTTCAGCCTATAAAACTCCCTTCCCAACTCAAGATTTTCAGTCTACAATCAACCTGCGTTTACGACAACTCACTTTGGGTTAATGGGTATCTGCATTTAATTAAAATGGCAATTTATCTACAACAATTTTTTCAAAAATTAAAAAAGGGCAAAATCGTTAGTTACTTTTGATATTATCTAAATTATAATAATTCTTACTTGTCTAGTCATAAATGATAATAAAGCAATTTTACCAACATGATCAATTATTTTAAAGTCAATCATTATTAAAACGGAAGAAAAGTAACAATCGGTTGATACATTAAAAATTCCATCGACAATAATAACGCCGAACGATCAATTATTTATATGGCTCGTATCAAAAACGATATCTACATACCATCAAGGTTTTGTCCATTAAAAATCAAATTAATTTGCACTTGTGAATGTGATTTTTTTTTATATTTGCATAATTTTTTTTGTTTCATACACTTTTAAGATTTTCATTCAGATTTTACATTCAGTAATGATATTAGATTTATCTGTTTTCATTAATGTTTTAATTTTTTCAATTTAAATAAATGAAGCTTAATACCTATATTTTACAATTCGCGATACTAAAAATAACAAATAGTGTTTTTTTAATTTAACTAACTTTGATTTTGACGAACAATTTTAAGCATTAGCGGTTACCTCATAAGTTAAAGTTTAAGAAATTAAAGAACTATAAGATTATAACAAAGACTATTTTCAAGAAATAAAATTTAGTTATAGTTAATTAGTTAAATAATTGCACGTTTACTTCATTTCTACTACAATTTTTTTTTGTTTTACATTTTCCCCAGTTGACTACTAATACTTGGTGCAAAGAAGAAAAAGTAAAATAGGTTTTTATTATAGTTTTTTATTATTTGTTTTATTATCAATTAATAAAGATAAACCACGGGAGTAGTTTAACTGACCTTTTAACCGTATTTATATTGAAGTGCTTCAGGGTTATAAATTTAGTTTAAATTTTAATATTTTGTTTTTAATTGTAATAATTTTAAATAAAGTCATTTAGGCAGTTTATCGGTTAATCGCTATAAAGAGTGAAAAGGTGAAAAGTAAAAATGCAAAAAGCATCTGAGATCTGGTAGATCCCAAAGTAAATCTCGTTGACATAAGTTTTCACACTCCTAGAAATATCTCTGACTTTTCAAATTTGTGTACATATAAGAATATTATAGAGAGTCTTAATATTTAATACTTCGTGTTTGATCTCAATATTTTAATACATTTTATAAGAAGATTATAAAAATATATATATATTGTGGTGTTTCAAAAAGATTTGCACCCACCCTGTACATTTTTAAGAAAATTTGTTTTAAATAGTTGTAATTTTGAAAGATTGTGAAATTGGAAAGGTGGGGGCGAATCGACGGAGATACGAGGCTTTTTACCACGAGTCGCCGCAAGAGTAGGCGGTGCGACTTTTGGCTCGTTAATTTTTAGCTCTGTGAAATTTATTTTTAAAATTGTGAGTAATTTTTAATTCGAATAAAGTGAATTTGATGCGTTCGCATTATTGTGTAATTATTTTTGAATTTTTGGATTTTTGAAATTTTTGATAAGTTGCTACCGAACGGTAGTTGATTGATTGGTTTCGTTGATTTGGAAAAACAATAATTGCAAATTATGAATTGGATTTGGATTGTTTAAAATTGGAAAATTTAAATTACATTTGAAGGAAAGAACGTGCGAGGTAGATAAGCCGACGTTTTGGATAAGGGAAATTAAACTTCGTTCCCTTTTAAAATTATTAAACATTTTGCATTGAATTTAAATTAGATTTGATTTTATTTATAATTTTTGAATATATTAATTTTTAACTTGTGATAATTATATCAAGTAAATTTAAAAGTAAACAAGTTAATTAAACGTTAAATATAATTTTATTTATTTATATTTTATAAGCTTTCGGTGAGTTGTGTCACCTTCGTCACCTTTTTATAATTTTTGGAAGACGATTTACTTTTTTTTATTAGAAATTTTACTTTTGTTTTGAGAACGATAGAACCCAACCTGAGATACGACCGTCTTTACTCCCGCATTTAAAAGCAAGCTTGGAGCACTTAGGAATGCTTGGGAACATAGCTTTTTGCTAAAAACCATTGCAATATACATATTGATGTAGTAATTTTGTAGAAATTTTATCACACACTTGTTTGTGCGGAGCAACTCTGGAGTGCGGGAGCAGTTGATAAATTTTCAAAGGTCGAAGGGTTCTAAGCGTCAATAATCCAAATCCAAATCAAATGTAATTTAAAACTTTCAAATATTTTAAAAAAGATCGCAGTTTTGATTTCCCACTATCAACTCGTCGAGTTATCAATATCTCACATTCGCTCGTACAAATGTAATTTTAATTTTTAAATTTTACAGTCCAAATCTAAATCGAAATTTATAACTTCAAAATACTTTTTTTCTTTATTAATCAACCAGATCGGAACCACTATCGCTCATTAGCCACTCAATATAAAAAATTATCCAAATTTCCAAAAGTAATCAACAATTATACTTCCAAAAAAAGGCGCAATAATGTATTCGAATCTAATCACTTTATTTAAATTAAAATCAAGTACTCACAACTCTCAATCACAATCACAAATCTCAAAATTAAATCACAAAGCCAAAATCATCGACCAGCTTGGTCGGCCATCTTGGCGAAAAAGCCCTTATCTCTCCTTCTTGACACCCCACCTTGCACTCGTTCAAAACCACCAAATTAAAATCATAATTTACAAAATTTTACTAAAAGAGTACAGGGTGGGTACAAATATTTGGTAACACGACATCATTTTGCCCCCTTTATGAATTGGAGTTATGGGCGCAAACTTTATTCCCATCGAATAAAAGTATTGAAATTTTACATTTATTTTAAATTAATTTGGATTTGGATTATAATTAATTGTTGGTTAATTATTAATTAATTTTTGAATATTTATTTTTTTGACAAGAATTTTTTATTTTATTTATTTTTGAAGAAGCTGTGAAATAGAAAGCAACTAATTTTGGGGCCGCAGCGCAGGAACTATTCGATAAAATTTCAACCAAACTACCATTACAACTTTTGACTATTCAGTTAACATTTTTTTTTATTATTATTACGAGGAGTAATAATACTGAAGAAATGGATATCACTGGTATTGTGAGATCATTGATGCTATTATGGAAAGAGAAAACCAACAAACAAACAAAAGAAATGTTTAGAAGATTTGAAGAAACCATGGACATGATAATAGAAAGAGACCAGGAGAGAGAAAAGAGAATCATGGAAGAATTTTTAAGGGGTACAAAAAAAGAAATTTTAGGAGAAAAAGTGTCCAATAAAGAAGAAAAAAAAATTTTTAAAAAAGAGCTACTAGAACAAAAAGATGTAGAAAAAAATGAAATTGTGGAAAAAAAAATTTTGAAACAAAAAGAGTCCAGTGAAGAAGTAAAAGAAATTTTGGAAAAAGAAAAACAAAGAAAGGATGAGCAATTGGAAAAAGAACAAGAAAAACATGAACTATTCGCAATGGAAGAACGAACGAAAGAGGAATCCGATGAAAAAGTGGATGAACTTATGGAAAAGAAAATTTTGGAGGAAAAAAAGCCCAATGAAAAAGAAAATGAATTTTTGGAAAAAGAAACCTTGAAAAAAAAAGCTACTAACGAAAAAGACGAATTAATGGAAAAAGGAAGGAAGAAGATTTGGAAGTGTTGGACGAGTCGGGGGCGGCAGAAGAAGATGAAGATAATCATTTGGAAAGCAAGAAGAAAGAAACAAAAAAAAACAACAAGACATTTGGATGAAAGTAAGATGGCAAAATTTGGAATAAATGTGCATTTCATCGGCAATTTGATTTAATTTATTTTGTTTTTTGATTTAGTTTTATAAATAATTTTTGATATTTTTGTTTTGTAGCACGACTTAGGGTTGCGAATTTTCGTTCTGGACTGCGCCCATAACTCCAATTCGCACGGAGACTTTTAGATGTCGTGAAACAAAATATTTTGACCCACACTGTGCTAAATTGTAAAAATTTGTTAATTTCATTTTTAAACGTTTAAATTGGAAAAGTACAGAGTGAGGAGAAAAAATCGAGATAGATGCTTCTTGTGCTAACTATGACCGACAGCGGGTGCGAGATTTTGTATGCCCGCTGAATTTGATTTTTGATACGCTGAGTTTTTGATATAAGTTTGAATTTGTGAGTAATAATTTTGATTTTGATTTAAATAAAGTGATTTGAACGGTAGTAGTTTTGATTGATTTGGTTTAATTGAAAAAAGCTAGTGAAATTATAAATTAAATTTGAATTATTGAAATTGGAAAATTTAAATTACAATACATTACATAGGAACGAATGTCGATAGTGATAAGCAGGCGATTTAGATAAGCATAAAATTAAAAGTACGGGTCCAATAATAATTTAACATTGAATTTAAATTGTATACGATTGAAAAATTTATTTTTAAAGAATTTATTATTTTTTTGGATTAGAAATTTTTTTAGTTTATTTTTGAGAACGCAAGAACCCTTCGACCCCTACAAAATTCCCAACTGCTTCCGCACTCCAGGGTTAACCCGAGGTAAACAAGAGATTGTAAATTTTCTACGAAAATAATCCACAGCAGTATATTATGTTTTATTATTTTTTTAACTTATGTTATTTATTCGGGTATTTTAAAATTTTATTTTGAATAAATCGTATAATTGCGTTTTTTTGTAGTTAGAAAATCACAAATTTTGCACAAAGAATAAGAAATTCGAATAAGAAATTGAAAAACGCGGACGAACAGACACGGAACCAGAACATAAGGTCTTTTATTGTCTGTCAGTCTATAATTTTATTGGTTACCTTATCTATCTTTTTTAAGCAGGATCGCTGACCATAATTAGTTCGGTTATACGACATACTTAATAAATTAATGGTTTTTAAGGATTCAAATGAATGTCGAAAGGAAGAGATTGAGTAGGTACATTAAAATAATATCGTATTAAGTAGTTTAAAACTAGAAATGCAAATATAAAATCAAAGTAGTTTCCACGTCTAGCAAGTTCAGTTAATGAAAATTATCTGAGCAAAAGATGATTTGTGGTGTCATAATTTATATTAGATCAAAACTTCCTTTTTATGTCAGGATTTATATGTTCCACTTTCTTGGTTCATCCTTCACTTACTTATACAAGCAAGTAAGTAAATAAACAAGTAATATTTTAATGGTTTAAATACTTATTTTTGTTTTGGAAGTTAATCGTCTGATTAACTGATGAATAACTTATTTATTGAGCTGATATATCAAGATTAACAAAATAATTCTGTAAGTTACAACCATCGGCGGCTCGTTAGGAGAGCCAAGGGCTCTTGAAGTTCTGAATAATTAATGTTTTAAAGTCTTCAAAATAGTAAAGTTGATTTTCTATCGTAGGATCTACCAAAAGATAGATACTACCAAAAAGCAGCGTCCTTAGTCTACAACCATGTAGATGGTTTAGTCATCACATGAACCACAAAGTTTATTAAAATAATAAATAGTTTATAAAAGTATTAAAATTGCTTCAAAGAAATTTCTTATCAGAAATAAATAAATCCCCAATGACTTTGTATCATATAAAAAGAACGCACTTTCTTGTAATGCATCTAACACCAGATCTTTACTCTAGTAGTTGAGAGTAAAAAAGTTAAAGTGGGGATTACACTTTAATTAAATACTGTAATTTAATATTATACTTATAATTAACGGTCTGAATTGCGAAAGCCACAAAAACAAACAGGTGAATTGAGCTATAATATTTGAAAGGATTATCAGACAAGTTGATAACCAAAGTAAATAATACTCACGCTAGCCTTTATCGTACCCTAGAGGCTGAGATTGCATATAATGGAAATCTGCAGTATGCAAATACAAAACGTGATGCTTTGTATATCGGTCAAACTGGTGGAAAGTTGGAAACTGGGATATCAGAACAGACATCGGTTTAAATACCTACCCCAATGCTAAACCGACTGCTGCATCAAACCCAAAAATAAAAAAAATATTGTAAAATAGTTATATCACATCGTCATAATTAATAAATTGGATAGTTTTTAACACATAAGCTTGAGAGATATTAATTTTTAATATATTATGTTAAAATTGATATTATATTGAATGTAGTCTTCTGATTTAATATTTTTTTTTTTTTATTAACAACCCAGAAAAATTTACAATCTGTTCTAAAACAATAAGTAAATAGTTTAACAAATATCAATAACATTTTTAGGTATAATCTCACTAGGTCATACCTTTATAAAAAAAAAGTCATTCACATGAATTACTTTTGTAATCGGGCAACTTTCGTAAACTCAAATTAATAATTACTTATTAAATCTACTTATTAAGTCCTGTGGCTTAAATTTTTTTAGTCTATGCGTGACAGTTTGTTTATTAAGCAAGCTCACTTTTAATTGGTTTGGATGTGCACTAATCCTGTCTTTATACTTTGCACTATATGCACTAATTTATTTCTTCACCAATGGAATAGCAAGATCCTTACGTATGACCTCATTTGGGACAAACCAAGGAGCATTCACTATATTTCTAAGAACTTTTGATTGGAACCTTTCAATGATCTCCAGGTTAGAGTTGGATGCGGAACCCCACAGTTGAATTCCGTACGTCCAGATAGGCTTAATTACGGATTTGTAGATTAATTAATATCTGTTTTCCAGCGAAAGATTAGATTTAGGGCCAAGAAGCCAGAACATTTTCTGATATTGTATGTTTAATTGTTTTTTTTTGGTCCAGATGTGAGTTCTCCATGTTAGGCGACGATCCAAATGCATCCCCAGGTATTTTACGGTTTCTGTTAGTGGAACTCGTTTTTCATTCAACCGAGAGGCATGTTCCATTGCGCAACGTGAACGTTATATGTGCTGATTTGGTTTCGTTGACTTTAATTCGCCATGTTTTTAGCCAACGTTGAATTTTATCCAGGTGTATCTGTAGAAGTTCCAAGGCAAGAATTGGGTTGGTATGAGATGCCATGATAGCCGTGTCATCTGCAAACGTAGCCGTGATGTTTTGTTCCATAGTTGGTAGATCTGACGTATGCAAAAGATACAAGATTGGTCCCAGAACCCTGTGGAACCCCAGATTTGATTGGGTATATTCCTGTATATTCTTCTTGGTATTTAACAAAGAAATGTCTATCACTAATATAGGACTTGATTGGGACACGTCCAGAAACACCGCCGAACAATATCTTTTTTCTTCTATATCTTTATTGATTCTTTCTATAACCCTATGGACTTGTTCTAGTGTCGAATGTTGTTTTCTAAACCCGAATTGATGGTCTGGTATTAATTTCTTCGTTTGCAGAATTGTTCTCAACCGTTTCATTATTAATTTTTCTAAGACTTTCAACATTACAGGAAGCAGGCTAATGAGTCTGTACGATGCTGCTTCTTCCGGACTCTTTCCCGGCTTTGGTATCATAATTACTTGTGCCACTTTCCATTGGAGAGAAAAGTAGCTCAGTTTTAACACTGCGTTAAACAAAATGATAATCATTCTGATTGCTTTTATGAGGAGTTCCTTCAAAACTGCACCAGTCACTAGGTCGTAACCCGGCGCCTTTTTATGACCAATATCTTTTTGTATTACCTTCTGGTCTTCTCTCACCTGGAGCTTTTCTATGGGAAAATCCATCTGGAGAGGCGCTTCCAGAAATTCGTTGATTTTTCCTTCCTTCTCATCGCTCATTTCTGAAGGAAAGGCTTCGAAAACATTCTGCAGATGTTCTGCAAATCTTTGTGCTTTCTTTTCATCAGTCCTGGCCCAGTTTCCATTATCGAGTCGAATTGGTGAGATGTGTGATTGTGGTCGTTTGATCCTCTTTTTGCCTTCCACAACGAGTACTCCGTCGCTTTAGTTGCGCTCAAACTCTCCAAGTATTCCTGGATCGATGTATTCTTTTCATCATTTATAAGGCTTTTTAGTTCTTTTATTAATTGATTAAATTTTGCTTTATCATGAGGAGATCTTGATGCTTGCCATATTTTCCATAGTTTACGCTTCTCTGCAATTTTAATTTTAATAGTTGTCAAACATGTTTGATTTCTTCTTTTTTTTTCATATTTTGGAGTAGCTTCCCAAGCTGCTTTCTGTATCGCTGTGTTAAAGTTTCCGATTTCTGATTCAAGTTCTTCATTAGTTTTTAAAGATATATCAAAGCAGATGCGATTGTTTAGGATATCTCTGAATTCATTCCAATCTGTTTTACTATTATGGAGTGTTGGAGGCTTACGATTTTCTATCATCTGAGAGCTAAGAACAACCAATATAAGGGAGTGATCAAAAGATAGATCCAGGCAAGACTCTGCTCTTATATTATTTACCGCTATTCCCTTTGTCATGCAGAAATCAATTAGATCAGGGACTTTTCTTTGATCTGCAGGCCAGTAGGTGGGTTCCCCAGTTGATACTGTTTGTAGATTACCCTTTTGCAAGGCTAAGTACAATTGTCTTCTTTTTGGGATGGGATTATTAGATCTTGATCCCCACCATGAGTGCTTGGCATTATAATCACCCCCTGCAATAAACCTATTTCCAAGTTTTTCAAAAAATTGTGTAAACTGTTGTTCTTTGATAGAGTATTTTGGTGGACAGTAAATAGCCGAGAGTGTTATGGATCCAATCTTGTCCCTAATACTAGTTGCTTGCATATATTCTTGCCTGAATGAATCTTGCTCGTTATGCTTAAGTGATGACTTAACAATAATTGCAGTATCCACATAAGCAGCACTGTCTGGACGTTGTGTGCTATATAAGAAATATCCCTGGTATCTTTAGATAACTTTTTTCCGTGAAATGTGTTTCAGAAATCAACATTACGTCGATGTTTTGATTAATTAGGAAAGTTTTGAGTTCTGGTCCTCTTTGGACCAGTCTGTTGGCATTCCAGACTGCTATTTTTAGTAAAGGCATAATTATGGCATTTTGGAGATGAGGGCTGTAAGAAGATTTTGGATTGTGTCCATTTTTCCCATTAAATGTATTAGCATGTCTTCTAGTTTATTTTTTGGCTGTTGTACTTGAGCATTATTTGTTAATTTAGTATTTTGAGATTGGTGTTGCGGGAGGTTTGAACGTGATTGTTGCGCGTATGATATTCCTGGTATAAATTTAGCTTGCTGGCTTGTTTGATTATTATTAGTTTGGTTATTTTGCTTATTTCTAAGAGTAGGGAACAAAATTGATATTATATTGAAGGTAGTCTTCTGATTTAATATTTTTTAAGTGAACATTTGTTATAGATAAAATGATTGGATATTAATTGTAATAATTAAAAAGTGTCAAAAGTATTACATGGTTTAAAATATTTTTTCGCATTTTGACTAATAATGTGCTGTTTTATTAAATTCAAAATCATTTAATAAAGTGGCACTTTAGCACATAGATATGTCACTTTATTGTATAGTAATGTCACTGTCAATAAAAAACTATTGGATAGAAGATTGTTTATTTAAATATTGGAATCATTGTTATACATTTATGTATATTAAAAGTACAAAATTATTATTTAAACTAGAAAACTTAACAATCTCACTTTTATAATTAATATTATGTAACTTACACAAAATTCGAATCAAAAAATAAAAATTAACTGTTGTTATGTAAATAAATAAAGCCGTGTCTGGTTACTAGATTACGAAAATTTTACACAAATATCTATTTAGAAACTTTTTGAATTAGCAATAACTCAAGAACGGCACTAGATATCGAAAAACTGAGTAAAAAATTCGCCCCCCTCGCCTCGTACTCACCCCCCGTGAATTATCGGTAGGAAGGCATACGAAAAAATTTAGACCGATCGCGCATAAAAAAAATTTACTCATAAACGTCTAAATTCATATTTTAGATTAGATTTTCACAAAATACGAAAAAATTGTATAAACAAACCTCGTAAGAAAAGTAGTTTTACTAAACTCATATAGCTTTTAAGTTACTCGCTCGCTGTGCTCGCTCATACTTAAAAGCTATATTCGTTTAGTAAAACTTAACTTTTCTAAACTTGTTGTTTAATATACTATTTTCGCATTTTGACTAATAAAGTGCTACTTTATTAAATTCAAAATCATTTAATAAAGTAGCACTTTAGCACATAGATATGTCACTTTACTGTATAGTAATGTCACTGTCAATAAAAAACTATTGGAAAGAAGATTGTTTATTTAAATATTGGCATCATTGTTATACATTTATGTATATTAAAAGTACAAAATTATTATTCAAACTAGAAAACTTAACAATCTCACTTTTATAATTAATATTATGTAACTTACACAAAATTCGAATCAAAAAATAAAAATTAACTGTTGTTATGTAAATTAATAAAGCCGCCGTGTCTGGTTACTAGATTACGAAAATTTGACACAAATATCTATTTAGAAACTTTTTAAATTAGCAATAACTCAAGAAAGGCGCTAGATATCGAAAAACTGAGTAAAAAATTCGCCCCCCTCGCCTCGTACTCACCCACCGTGAATTATCGGTAGGAAGGCATACGAAAAAATTTAGACCGATCGCGCGCAAAAAAAATTTACTCATAAACGTCTAAATTCATATTTTAGATTAGATTTTCACAAAATACGAAAAAATTGTATAAACAAACCTCGTAAGAAAAGTAGTTTTACTAAACTCATATAGCTTTTAAGTTACTCGCTCGCTGTGCTCGCTCATACTTAAAAGCTATATTCGTTTAGTAAAACTTAACTTTTCTAAACTTGTTGTTTAATATACTATTTTCGCATTTTGACTAATAATGTGCTGTTTTATTAAATTCAAAATCATTTAATAAAGTAGCACTTTAGCACATAGATATGTCACTTTACTGTATAGTAATGTCACTGTCAATAAAAAACTATTGGAAAGAAGATTGTTTATTTAAATATTGGCATCATTGTTATACATTTATGTATATTAAAAGTACAAAATTATTATTCAAACTAGAAAACTTAACAATCTCACTTTTATAATTAATATTATGTAACTTACACAAAATTCGAATCAAAAAATAAAAATTAACTGTTGTTATGTAAATTAATAAAGCCGCCGTGTCTGGTTACTAGATTACGAAAATTTGACACAAATATCTATTTAGAAACTTTTTAAATTAGCAATAACTCAAGAAAGGCGCTAGATATCGAAAAACTGAGTAAAAAATTCGCCCCCCTCGCCTCGTACTCACCCACCGTGAATTATCGGTAGGAAGGCATACGAAAAAATTTAGACCGATCGCGCGCAAAAAAAATTTACTCATAAACGTCTAAATTCATATTTTAGATTAGATTTTCACAAAATACGAAAAAATTGTATAAACAAACCTCGTAAGAAAAGTAGTTTTACTAAACTCATATAGCTTTTAAGTTACTCGCTCGCTGTGCTCGCTCATACTTAAAAGCTATATTCGTTTAGTAAAACTTAACTTTTCTAAACTTGTTGTTTAATATACTATTTTCGCATTTTGACTAATAATGTGCTGTTTTATTAAATTCAAAATCATTTAATAAAGTAGCACTTTAGCACATAGATATGTCACTTTACTGTATAGTAATGTCACTGTCAATAAAAAACTATTGGAAAGAAGATTGTTTATTTAAATATTGGCATCATTGTTATACATTTATGTATATTAAAAGTACAAAATTATTATTCAAACTAGAAAACTTAACAATCTCACTTTTATAATTAATATTATGTAACTTACACAAAATTCGAATCAAAAAATAAAAATTAACTGTTGTTATGTAAATTAATAAAGCCGCCGTGTCTGGTTACTAGATTACGAAAATTTTACACAAATATCTATTTAGAAACTTTTTAAATTAGCAATAACTCAAGAAAGGCGCTAGATATCGAAAAACTGAGTAAAAAATTCGCCCCCCTCGCCTCGTACTCACCCACCGTGAATTATCGGTAGGAAGGCATACGAAAAAATTTAGACCGATCGCGCGCAAAAAAAATTTACTCATAAACGTCTAAATTCATATTTTAGATTAGATTTTCACAAAATACGAAAAAATTGTATAAACAAACCTCGTAAGAAAAGTAGTTTTACTAAACTCATATAGCTTTTAAGTTACTCGCTCGCTGTGCTCGCTCATACTTAAAAGCTATATTCGTTTAGTAAAACTTTACTTTTCTAAACTTGTTGTTTAATATACTATTTTTTATTAATTATGACCAGACAGAAACTTTTCTGTTTTGTTCTTATTGTAGAAGGTCATTATAATATTGACAGCGTAACATCAAGTTGATGAGAACTACAATTTGTAGTTTTCAATTTTACGTTTTTTTTAGCAAATTATGCCATACTTCCAATAGTGATTATAACAATTGAAGAGGCAAGTGGAAAAAGGTGTTAAGTAACATTTTCTGAAAAAGTCAGGTTTTGATGTGGATGAAAGAGTTACTATGTACATATGCAACTTGCTTCCTAAGCATTTGGCTCTATCTTTTAAATTAAAGCAAATACAGAGTGGTAGAAGGAGTCATGTTACACTAATAATCAGATGTATTGTGGAAGAAAGAGCTATGTGTCCATAACCCTACATAGCACCTGTAACATAAACTTAAAATTTATTCTATAGTGACAGTGTTTGTGGCAGTAAGTTTGTGTATCGTGTGAAGTGAATAGAAATGTAGAAATGTTGTCTCGAGGACAACGGATGATGCAGAAAGCTCAAGATGCGTGTAATAAGTAAGATAAAAGGTATCTGGCTCCCAATCTGAAGATGTCGCATATGTATAGGCTATACATTAAAAAGTGTAAAGAAATGAATAAAACAGACAATTTCTTAATAAAAAAAGTCTACATATTCTAAAATATTCTGTAGCAAGTTTAATTTATTATTTAGTCACCCTAAAAGCGACATCTGCAGAAAGTGCAATTCTGGAAAATCGAATGAGGAACACCAAAAAAATGTTCAACTAGGCTTTGAGTTGATGGCAAGGAACCGCGAAACCGCTTTAAAAAACGAAAATGAGTGCTACATAACAGTTGACTTGCAACAGACCATGCCCTTGCCAAAACTAACTATGTCAAAGGCGTTCTACCTAAGGCAACTATGGTTGTACAACTTGGGAATTCACGTTATCACTACTGAGGGGCACCAATCAGTAATGAAAACTTGGACTGAAGATGTAGCCTGCAGAGGTTGTAAGCTGTTTATGGAATTTCGTGCAAACTTATGAAAGAGCGCAAAATAAAAAAAACTTACAGTGTGGTCTGACTCATGTGCTGACCAAAACAAGAACTTCCAGATGATTTGTTTATACCAGTTTATGATACTGAAAGGTATTTTTGAAGCAATAGACCATAAATTTCTGAAGTAGGGCACACTTATTTAGCCTCTGATAGGGATTTTGACCGCATAGAAAAAGTTGTTAGAACTCACAACACGATATTTACCTCTAATGAGTACAGCCGAATCATTAAAACTGCGTGCACAAAACAGTCGACTGTTAACGATATCGAAAACTACTTTCGTGATGTGGATAGTTTACCAAATAAAATGGGCCTAGTGCAGAAAAAAAAACTTATTAAACGAGATAGTTCCATTCAGAGATGGCATCAAGTGGATCCGTGTTGACGAATTCGGTAGCTACTTATATAAGGAATCATACGATGAGTATATCCCATTCAAAAAAGTTTCGTTATTCAAAAACCAACTATTAGAAAGTTATTCACCCTCTAAGAATATTGAATTTACTAGAATTTATCACAAAACAGGAAACGTATCTCAGCCAAAAATTAAAGATATTCGTCAACAATTATCTACCTTTTATCCTAGAAGAACATAGGAGATTTTATGAAAGTATTATTGGCGTAGAAACAGAAAAACCTAAGCAAAAAAAAAAGGCGGGTTACTAAGTAATGTAATACTTTTGTTTAAATATGTTAATATTTTATATTTTTGAAGAATAAATGATTATTTTGTGCTAATATTAAGGTATTTGACGATTTCTTTCATTTTTACTCAACAGAATTATTGTCAGTAAATGAAAGAAGAGGTTATGTACATTTAAATCAAAAGTTTAGTATGAAAATTAAGTGAAAGCTCAAATCTTTATTTTCTTGAAAACAATACACACTCAACTCTTACTAACCGAATAAATAAAATCTTAAAATTAGTTTTACTTAAAAAATGCCAATTAATTTTACAAAATCCTATTTATCTCAATAATATGCATTTGTAACATAACACCTTCTTCCACTTGCCCCTTCAATTTTAATATTTCAATTGATGGGATTATCAGAAGAGATTAGATGTAATAAAGCTTACTGTCACTATTTCTATCCCAAGATTTAAACTTTTTCCTATTGACTATTAGAAAAAGGACAATATTCTGTGCATATTAAAACAAAATTTTTTTTGGATTATGCATTAATTGTCGAAATAACAGCATTTTAAAGTTGCTAAAAGCAGGGAAAAGTAATACCATACACCCCGATGCCACGAGTTGCGTGACGGTAACTCGAACGTTAAGCTCTCCGCTCTCATTTCTGTTGACGGTACGTGTGCTTTGATATACTCTTACTGTTCACTGTCAGTTGCGGTCGACACGCAAACGAGTTCTATAGCTTCGAGTTCCACGGTTAGGGAGTTCTGTCATTCTACAGGGATATTTTTAATTTCGTTATGTGCATAATTTATTCAGCGCCCTCCAGGCCTGTATTTTGACAAACTCAATCACGGCCTATCGTAAATCCATGTTAAAACGTATATCTATAATTACGTATATCGTATTACATATAAATTTTTGATTTTTAAATTCAATTTTTTCGAAAACTAATTTACACATATAACCCAACAAAATTTTTGTTCTAGTATGCTTAGAAAAGTGCCCTCTTTCCAGTAGTCAATAAGAAAAATTTCAAATCTCGGGATGAAAATAGTGACAGATTCCGAATCCCGAAATACATTGTAAAGTTAATAACCCTAGTTTTGATTTATAAGATATTGAACTTTCTTCATTTAAAAAAAAACTATTCAGTGAAAATTAAAATTTTTTTTTTTAAAGTTTTTATTAAACTTTAAAGAAATTTAAATAAAGTAATAAAATATACTATAACTTGATTATAGATATTATAAAAGAAAGTGAAAAGTGTCATATTACCCAGAACGTTGAGTAATATGGCAACCAGGGAAATATACAATTCATTACGTACGCATACACAAGCATTTATTTTTTTCTAGATTTCCTTTCACATTTATCGTCTTGAGAGGGCCGATATTATTTTTATCCTTTGTAAAAATTGTAATATCTAAAAACGGTTAATCACAAATAAAAATAATAATATTCTGACCAGTGGTCATAATATACTTCAATTACTGTAATATCTAATTTTTGGCCATCTTAGCTATACATATTTTTGGGATTTTACAGAAAAAATATAGTATTTCGAAGATTTAAAATATCTATTTCAATCTCGAACTGTTTCCACACTATATTTAAAAACATTAGGAATGCAAGGCATTACAAAAATAAAAGATTGCAAATTAGTGTAATTTGTTACTTCTTACTGTGTTTTTTTGTAATAATAAATTATTCTAGCTTATCAATGTTCAATAGTACAAAAATGAACGGTTTATCGGCTGGTTGGAACAAACCTTATATGACCACCTTATAAAGAATACCGCTTTTTACGACATTTTTTTAGGATATTTTTACGACATTTTTACGACAATCGAATAATTATTAAATATCTGTTAATTTACATATTAATTAAAAAGAAAATTAATTAAAAAAATAATATTAAAAAAAAAGTACTGATGCTAGAATCGAACCTAGAATCCTTTGCTTATTAGACCTACCACTTAACCTCGTTGCCATGAAACCTTTCTTGCAAATTTTATCTTTTATTGCGTTAATTAGTGCAATAAGAAGAAATTTTCAAATTCGATTTTTTCAAAATTGGCTGAATATGGCGCGCTAGTATTTCATTCACGTAATGTCTTAGGTATAATCTTTACGTAGTATAAGTATAAGCAAAAACAAAATTTCGCATACCTGGCCCTCTCCTTGTAAGTAAAATTTTTAAGCTTAATTAAATATTTGTTTTTAATGTAGGAATATCTATCCAAAACTATTTCAACTCTAATTTGGTCTAGATAAAAATTCTAAAGGTATACAGAAATTGAGTAAGAAATATGTTTTGCGCATGATAAACCAAGAAATTTTATTTATTGAAATGGAAGCTATAAAAGATGTTATTGGTTGACAAATCAGAATCTTAGTAGTAAGAAATTTAACCCAAAACTTTTTAACGATGTTTTGTGAATCTAAATCTGGTTTGACGATAAACCTAGCTTTTATTCTTGTATTAACCTTAAAGGATTAAAAATAAGCGTTAAAGATAAATTTTTTTTTGACGTGTCGGAAAGTAAAGATGATACCCATATAACTTTTAATAAAGCTTTAGAAATTCTTAAGGGTAGATAAACTAAAAAAAAAACTTGAAATTAAACAATAACAAATTTTAGAGATAACAGAAAAATACTTAACAATAGGTGAAATTTGTAAAGTAACTGAAACACAAACACTAAAAACACAAAAATAATTGGTAAGAATTTGAATATTTAAAAGCCAAGTGATTTAAAACTAAAAGTGGAAATGGTAAATTTGAAATAAAATGAGAAAGTTCTGAAAAAGGCAGAAAATTGGTAAATTTTGGTGTGGTGTGTCGACGACCATCGTAGAGACTGGTCAAGCATTTTACGCTATTGACGCCTTTTGTGTGATTTTTGATTTGTGATGACGACCATCGTAGACTGGTGAAGTGTTTCACGCTATTGACGTCTTTTTGTGATTTTTTGAGAAAGAATTGAGTATGAGTATTCAAAGTATCAGTATTCTCATACAAGAGTATGAGAGAGGAAGCCGACATTTGGAGCTGAAGACAGATGAAAGGAGATCTTTGCTACAAGCCGCTAGGAGTAAGCCTGACAAGCATTTGTAGAATTAAACTTTGCGCGGGTGTAAAATTACCATTTTTAAAAAGACATTGAAAATAATTTTTAAACATGTAAAAATAAATTCATCATTTTGACTTTTTTTCTCAAATTTAGTAAAAATTGTATAAATTACACTGTGGTTGATCGCGCTTCAAAAATTATACAAGAAAGTTTAAAATATTTAATTTATAATACTTTAAGACTACGAGGGACTTCTTAAGTTTATAATTATTTTGGTTCATATTTTAAAATCTCTGAATGTTATAATTTCTAACAAAAACCAGAAGATTAAACAATATTTTATTTAAATTTAATTATTGCTGCTGAAGTCTACATTGTTTCTTAAAATGCCTAAATCAATTTTATACAAAACGTGATGATGGCTAAAAGTAGCAGCATTTCTATAAAATTAAGATTTATACTTGGAGAATCTTTGCGTATTATTTTAAATTGATTGTTCGTGTTTACAAACCAACATAAAAACTGTTTCAAGTTTAATAAAAATGAAAAAATTTAAACCAATTTTAAATTTAACTTTAATATAAAAGCATTTTTGCTAAAAGTTTATAAAAAGAATACTGCATTAAGTGAAAGAACTCAATCATAAGACAAACAATAAATCAATTCGTATTGTGCATTTACAGTAGTTAATTTTTTGTTAATTATTTTTAAGTATGTACTTGATTATAGTATAACTAAAAATAGATGAGCACATTAAAAAGTTTTATCGGCACCGTTAATTATCACTTTTAAGTATTTCTGTTGATTGATCTATTTAGATACAAACAAGGTCGTAATAGTAAAGTAATACAGTTTTAAATTTTAATTACAGTTATCTGGAATAAATTATAATCAATACTGTAATTCCAAACAAACTGTTTAAATTTTATGTTTCATCATATCGTCGTCAACGTATAATATATTGACGTGTTTTATTTATTTAACAGTGCAATTTATTTAAACTTTGTATTTGATACACCCACATGTAAGTTAGCGATCTAGCTACGAAAAGTTGATAATTGTTAAATCGCAACTGCAGTATACACATCTATGCACATACCAATGGGCACACATGAATATTGTGTGTTTGCCGGTATCGATTTAGTTGCAGTATCTGCACTTGGGACTTTTTTGCTTTGTTATTCTTGCCAAATACTCGTTACAGCAGCCGTGGCTCACCGGTCAGATAATAATTTAGCTCTCCATATCTTCTTTCCATCCATGGTTTTATCAGTGGTATTATGCGTTTCGTCCATGCACCTTCTACGCTGTTGTCCCATCGAGTTTCCCATTTCTCAAAGAGCCTTTCTTTTTTTCTCTTTTTGCCAGCACCAACAGTGCGTCTGTAGACAAAGTTCTTTCTCTGAGCTTTCTCATATACTTATTTCATATAGCTTGCTACGTTAATCGTTTTACTCCAGACCGGTGCTGCATACAGTAGTATGAAAAATCTCAAAACTGTAGCAACTCTGAACAATTGGTAATATTGCTAAACAATCTGAATACAAACATTGAATCAGAAACCGATTTCCTTACAGACAACGTCATCATTCCAAAGTACTTCAAGAGCATTCCAAGTCTAAAAAGAGTACTGAATGCAATTCAAAGGTTTAATCAAATCTACGTCGAATTCTCTTCTAGACAACCAATAGACAATAGCAAACCTACAAACCTTTTTGTAAATTTTATAGCTTTGCATTTTTTAGCATTCAATAGAAGACTACTGAGCTGACACCAATCTTGAAGTCTTACAAGATCACAACGAAATAATTTTAATTCATCGGCACATAGCAGAAATTTGCAAAACTTTATTACTAAATTCACATCGTAACAAGAAAAGAATAGAAACCAGATGGTATCTATGACTTATTCCGGATGAAATACAAAAGTATACTACACTTTGTTCCGTTCCAATAAGATAAGACTCTAACCAGTTAATCAAAAGACGAGATATTGAATAAAGTTTCTTAAGCTTTATCGACAGCAGATTAATATAAATTTGATTAAACGCCTTTCATATCTACCGTCTTAACGCTGTTAATAACAGAGGAAACACAACTAGTAAAAGAGAAGATATTAGTGCAGAAGGAGTATCCAGACACAAAGCCATGTTGGTTATTAATTATGGAGATTTTAGTGACTTTTTTTTCTAAATTTAAAATTTTAGATGTTATTGCAGCAGTAATGAACACTTTTAGTGACAGAAAAGATTCAATTAAATGTTTTATTCTTAACCAATGTAAGTATAGAAGAGTTTCTAAAGCTAACAGTTTTGAGCAAAGGTCACTGCAATGTATTACATTTTTTAAATATTTTATTTCTTTCTAACTCTTAGTAAAAACTTGAAGCATATAAATTGCTAGATATTCTGATGAACATGATATAAGTAGACGACAAAGGAGGTGAAGTATTGATATTTGCAACATCCGCAAGCAACCTCATAAATAGAATCAATTCAAAAGTCAGAAGGTAATAAAGTTATTAACAATAGAATTACCGAATTATAAAATAAACATCAAGATTATAATAAGGCAACCTTTGTACCACCGTTTTACATTTATGAACCCTGAAAGGAATATATTAAGTCTAAAAACTCTGCATAATTAATACGTTAGTAACCTCAACATAGAATGCGCATTAAAGAAAAATTAGATGCATCAAGACTGCACCAATGCAATTAGCTTCAGTTAGTTTAAAATATAAATTGTAAATTGTATTAATTTATAAAGTAAATAGGCATAAAGGAATACATGCAAAGATTTACGTTTAAGATTGGGAAATTTACCGTCATGATATTAAAAGGAACGGTTCACATAGAAATTAAGCGGTAAAATCAAAATGAGGAACAAAACACACATGGTAACACACATTCTTATTTTGTTGACTTAACTAATAACTAAAACAATATTTTGTCTATTGATTAATCTTGTAATCCGTTTTTAATTAAACGGATGCTTTTAGTCTCATGTTAATTGGATAAATAGGGGCTAAGATATTTCATATAAGTTGAGGGACTCCTAAGATATTTCAGTTTTCTTAAACCTTAATAATTCTGAAATTATTATATCACATAAAAACAAACAACTATGCAATTTTAATAATAATAATTTTTAATTTTAACTATGAACTTATTTGGCTACTAATTGCACGAAACAAATTATTTTTTAATCAAGTGTAGCCTAAAGCATCAAGGACGGTTTTGTGAGCGGGAAACCGCGGTTCCAGTCTTGGTTGCGTCGAATACACTGCTGTGAATTTCTTTCTGATTAATTTCTGTACTGATTGTTGTAAAAAAGCTTATCCGTAAATAAATGATATTATTATTATTTTTTTTGTCATGAGTGAATATAGTAACATTAATTTACTAATATTAATGTTTAGTGACATACTACGTCAGTGGATTTTATAAGTTATAAGCATAGTAATTTTAAAATAGTAAAAATTGTTTTGAAATTTCTTAAATATTTTCATCAAATTTCAACTTTCATTCATGATTTCTTTTTGTAAATTAAGCTACTTACTTTGAATTTACTAAAACTTTATATTATATTTTATAATATAAGTTTAATTTTTTGTACTGATTTCTTACTGACTTTACTACGAAAAGAACTCTCGAATCAGAACCAGCTTTGGTAGATCGAAAGAGCATAAGAACTTTTTTAAAACTGCTATGGGCACCATTTCTGAGAAAAAAAAACAGTTTAAAGGTGTGGATCGAAAGAGATCATATTCGATTTCTGCATGAATATTTTATTTTTTTGATATTTTTATATCATTCCTATATAATATAGCTAAATTTGAAAACCAGCGTTTAAATAAAATAGTAATGGTAATGTATAATAACATGTATTCGCCCGCCTGGTCCGGAATAGGGACCTTGTCCTTCACTCTAGAGAACAGAATTCTATGTAGGTTAAAATCATTATGAAAGGTCATTATAGGTCATCTTAGGAGAGATGAAGCTGACCTTTCATAATGATTTTAACCTACATAGAATTCTGTTCTCTAGAGTGAAGGACAAGGTCCCTATTCCGGACCAGGCGGGCGTGGTGTACAAAATTATGTGTAAATGCGGAAAATGCTACATTGGCCAGACCAAGCAAAGGCTATCCACCCGAGTCAAGCAACATATACAAGATGTAAGACATAACTCGAGCAAAACGGGACTCTCAGAACACATGATTGACACATCACACACTTTTACGCTCGCCGATGTTACTGTCCTGACCACAGAGAGGAATTACTACAAGAGAACGTTCCTGGAGGGAGCGTACATATCCACCACACGAGAAAACATGAATAAGCAAACGGACTTCCGGAACATCAATGACATGTACAAGGCCATACTTAATGATTTTATAACTGAACATAAGGATACCACGTGATGGCTTACCTACCTGAGATGGTTCCCTCCTGCTGGTTTTCGCCGCTGCAGCTACTGCTGCACCGGCTTGTTTTCCTGTCCGCCGCTATGCTCTTCGAAGGGTGTCGAGGTAGTCGCGGTGATGCTCTCTCTCTGTGTATGGAGTTGTATTAGCTCACCTTTATACTTCAAGTTTAATGCTTCTACTGTGCATGGGTTACCAGTGGATGGGTCACATACCTGAGATGGTCACCGCTTATATGGTTTCTCGCCGCTGCAGCTGTTGCTGCACCGACCGGTTATAGCTGTCGTTGCGCTCTTCGTGGAATGTCGAGGTGATTGAGGTGCGGCCATTTCTGTGGATGAGTTTTTTGGATGATCTACTTTCTGGTTGGGTTGCTCGATACTTACCCGACGTAACGCTACCACCCGCACCGCTCTTTGCCCGTTTAGACTCAAGTACCCCGGAGGGGCACCGCACATTTCTGCGTTTCATTGGCGTTTTGGATCACAGTTGTACACTTTTACATTCCGGTGGCGTGTTTTTGTTCCCGTTACGTTTTCGCATGGCGTCATTGTAATTACACAGCGTCCCACCAGTTGGTCATTTACAACTACGACACAATGGGTTGCCTACCCGCCGGCTCTATCTGCACACACGAGATTAGTAAGAGGATAACACATTTTATTCCAAGTTTTGCATTTTGATTTTAATTACACCGTTTTTAACATAGTTATTTATAGTTATTTATTTATTTGTACATAGTTATTTATAATAATTTTACATTTTTTAATTATTTACAATGTGAAGTCCCTTCATGTTTTATTATGTTATGTATTGTACATTCAAATATTTTTGACCTCGTGAAATGTGCTTACTTTGGGCCCTGGCAACTTTCGACACATAGGCTTATATCGAACACACTCCATCCTTTTTGTTCTTCGGTGAGTGATACAACTTGTATACCAATGTAATCAATGTAATCAATGTTAACTACAATTAAGCAATAAATTTGGTAATCAACAGTCACGTAAATGATTATCAATATTACTTACGTAATTAAAAAATTTATTAATAAACAACGTAAACCTAAAAATAATTTTATATAAATAGATATCATTTTTTTTGCAATTATAAGATCATTTTTTATTTTATTTTACATTGACAATGTTTGATATACAGTAAAACCTGCATATACCAACATATTTGGAACAAAATATTAGTTTAATAAATGAAGTATATCTCAAACAAGAGCGTATTTCAACCCTACTTGGTCTGGATAAAAGTCCTGAAGGTATATAGGAATTGAGTGAGAAGTAGTATGTTGTGCGCATGATAAACCAGGAAATTTCATTCATTGCCATAGATATAGCTACGGAAGAAGTTATTGGATGTCAAATTAACATTTTAACATGTTGGTATTAATATAAAATTAGATGAAGCTGCAGATCTTTTTCATATAATATTTTCTTTACGGATTATTATATAGAACCAGCAATTGCAGTGGTGGTACCCAAGAATCGACAAAGTGGAGTCCTGAAAATATTGGGTAGAATGACAGTTCGTATAGCAATAAGTTTAAGTAAAGGTGAATACGTGAAAGTACATTTAAACGGTAAACCGTCTATTATATTTTACTTCAGTTGCTACCAGGAAAGCGTTCGAAAAACTCGGATTTAAAACAATTTACGAATTTGATATGAATACACTGAATTATTTTCAAGATAAATCTTTAAAAGTAGATGTTTTATTTAAGAGCGTAGATGAAAATAAAAAAATTTAAGGAAGTACAATTTTTTAAATATGAATTATTCAGATATTATGCAAGTTACACAATCAAGTATTCATTCAGGATTAATATTTCTATTAGGTGAACACACGGCACGCATACACGCAAAGGTAATATATAGTGCTGTAAAATTAGCAACAGAAAAAATAATTTATAAAAAATGTAAAAACCTATTCAATTATCGTTTTTATACCACTATGTGAATTTTTTCTTAAAAGTTTTTTGTAGTAACTCAAGTCATGTTTCAAGATGTCTTTGCATCGCGAATCCGAAGTCCAGAATTACAACAAAAGATGAGAGGTTTTATTAATATTTTATTGATTTATATTTATTGTTCTAAGATTTCAGGTTTTTATAAATAAAACGAAATGAAAATAAATAATAGTACATTATGCACCGAGGGGTTAAAGGGATTCTTTTTTGATCTGATTGCGAGAGGTAATGTATTCACTTAGACAATTACGAAATTTTAATTAAAATTTTTTTTTGATAAACCGCGTGGTCGATAGTAACAATGCGCAACAAGTTTGCGCATTTTGTTGTGCCTAGGACTAGCAAAGTTACTTTGTTGCCCGCTTCGTCACCTTTTTGTTGTCTTGGGCAACAATTTGTTTATTTTATTTGTTTTTATTATTTTTTCGTATTTACAACAAATTTTCAAAAATGTAAAAGATATTTTAGTGAAAATACCTTCGTTAACCATTATTAAATCAAAATCCATCAATACATATAATAATTTCAAGTTAGAGCTGAATATTATATACAAATTCGTACATGGGTAGGTACTCCGGTTGACCAATAGCGTATTGGTCTTTTTTTTTGGTTGGTAAAACAAGGGTTAAAAATAAAATATTACTATATAAGGGCAATACTAATGTAACTTATATATTGTCGTGAAACAAAATATTTCGACCCACCTTGTGCTAAATTGTAAAAATTTGTTAATTTTATTTTTAAACGTTGAAATTGGAAAATTACAGAGTGGGGAGAAAAGAGAGAGATAGAAGCTTCTTTGGCCAACTATGGCCGACAGCGGGTGCGAGATTTTGTATACCCGCTGAGTTTTGATATTTTTGAGAATTGTGAGTAATATTTTATTTTGACTTGATTTAAATAAATAATTTTGATTCGAATGCATTATTGCGTGTTTTTGGATAAATATTTTTGATATTTGGAATTGATTTGGATTAATTTTGATAAGTTGCTACCGAGCGGTAGAAGATTGATTGGTTTTAATTGATTTGGAAAGAGAATAGTGGAAGATAAAAATTGGACGTCGAACATTTAAAATTAGAAAATTTTAAAATTGTATTTGATCGAACGAATGTCGATATTGATAAGCGACGTTTTGGATAAGGATAAATTTAAAAGTACGAGCCCGCAATAAAATTTTAAATTACATTGCATATAATTAAATTTGGATAATTTATTTTTGAAGAAGATTTATTTTGGAGTATTTATTTTTTTTGCATTAGAAAAAAATTTTTTAGTTGATTTTTGAAAACGCAAGAATCCTTCGACCCTTGAAAATTACCAACTGCTCCCGCAATCCAGGGTTACCTGAGCAAGAATAAGTGTGTGGAAATTTTCTACGAAAATACCATTACAATATGAAAGCTATCGAAAATATTTAAGAAAATGGATAAAACTACACATTTACCTGTTGTAAAAGCCGATAATGAATCGAGTTGCATGGAACCATCTTGTACCGTATGTTTAAACCAGATTAATGGAGTAATAGGTATACCAAATTTTTGTAATCATTTATTCTGCAGTGCTTGCATTAGAGAATGGGCAAATATTAAATCCACTTCTCCACTTTGTAGAAGAGAGTTTAGCCAAATTGCTTTCAAGCAAAATATGAATGAATCGATAACCAGACCTGTTAATATAGGCGATAATAACTTAGAACAACCCGATAGAAGTTTAAATAGGCTCCTAGTAGACGATCTAAGTTTTCTAAGTGATGAGGCCATACAAGATATTTTGAATATGTTGCGCTCTATGTTATCTGATATAAGAGCAAATTTAGAAGAGTGAGGGCAATAATTAGGACTAAGGACTATTTTCAGATTTAATGAAGTCGAGAAGGTAAAATCCAACTTTGTTTGTTTTGTAAAACTATTATTTATTGTATAATAAATCTTATACAAAAAATTTTTCTTAACTTGTTATTGTAGTCTCTATTATGTATTAATGTAAATACGAAAATATTTGTAGATTCGCTGCCAATCTAATTCTCTGACTATCTGCTAAACCAGATTGGTAGCTCTTTCTTCTCCTTACTTGGGAAAAAGTCACGCAGCAATCCGGTTGGTTATCCGGTTTGGGCGTCAGTTTTTCTCTAAGACGTTTCGTATAAGAGATACGGGGTTTGCTAGAAAAATAAAATAAAAGGAAACTAGAATTTTTTTTAACATTTTTCCAAATTTGTAAATAATAAGGGAATGATCTTTAAAAAGTTCTAATCCATTGAATAAAAAATCAATAATATCGGAGCTATGGCCGTTTGAAATCAGAAATTCAAAAAATTGCTTTAAATGGGTCACCCCCCAAAAGTTTAGACTTGGACAACAATTTTATTTAAAAGTTTGTCTTAGAAAAGTGTTCTTTATTAAACTCTAAAGGTTCTCTAAGGTCACGAGAATATTCGTATGTATATCTTTTTATAGTAATAATTAACATCTTGTCATCAAACCGGCTCAGAATTCTAGTAAAATACTTTAACTTTTTAACAGGCTTCAAAAAAGAAGGAGATTATCAAATCGGTTGTGTTTTTTTTTATGTTTGTTACCTTAGAACTCCGTTATTTATGAACCGATTTTTAAAATTCTTTTTGCGTTAAATCAAGTATAGTTTCAAGTTGATCCCGTCATAATTTCATTCGTATTGGACTTTGAACTTTAAAGATAAACCGAAAAAACCCTCAAACTTCTCGTCAACTCTCCTCAAAATCGGCTTAATAACGCATTAAGTACTGAATACCTGTACCTGTTTTATTACCTGGCCCTGTCCGGTTGGTCAAAATCTTTTCTTAAGTACCCTACTTTTATTAATCTTCTAAGTAGTACGTTAAGTATAAGGTAAATAGTAAATACATTTATATCAACTATGATTGGATTTTAAAAATTCTTTTTGCGTTTAGTAGGTCTACCCATACTCGCTTTCGATATATAGTTACGGAACGCAACATGCACTAACAAGAATAAAATAAAAACTGTTTAAAAAAAATAAAACCGACTTCAAAAAAGAACTACTGGGAATAAAATGCACTAAAAAGTAAAAAATAATTACGTTATTTAGTTACTTCAACTAGCTGGCATAGGCGGTCAATTATTAAATTGAATTGAATTCTAAAAACTGTTTGGTATTTCTTCTTAAAATTTAAATAAAATATCTAAAAAATAAGAAGATTAAAATATACCATTATTTGTTATATTAGTGGTACAAAATTACGTCCCTGATGTTAGCATACGTTAAGACTACTACTTTACTTTTTCAGTTCGTGTTGTCAAGTTGAAAAAACAAATTTTTTTTCTTGAACACAATTACTAACATACCAGGCGGTATTGGTACCTTTCAAACACACAGATTGGTTTGTGTGAATGTTCTATAGTTGATTTTATTTAACGAGATTTTTCCCTATATTAACACATAATACTGCAAAATTAATTTTTATTATAGCGTCAACATCGTATTTCGCAATATTGCTGCAATATAGTATACAATATTGGTGCATTATTTAATTTCAACATAAGGCCAACATAGTGAACATCTACACCCCCGAAACCCCGTGCTTTCCAAAGTATGAATGTATATTCTTAGATAAGTTTAATTAAATAAGAATCTTTCACTTTTTCAGAAGAAGTACATCTATATGTTACGCTAGTACGCTTTGCGGAGTACGATGGTCATTGAATACTTCTCAGTAACTCACAAATTTTATGGAATAGCCTTTAGGGAGTGATAAAGTTTTAACTTCCACATTTTTACAGCACGAGCCACCAATAATGTAAGATAAATTACATGATTTGATTTAAATAGAAATCGTTTTATAAAATTGGTTATGTATTTCGAGATTTTGATTTTATTTTTTATTAAAAATTTTTTTTTTAGAAATGAATATCAAATAATTACAATATCTAATTATAACTTTACAAATTTTACAAAAATAACTTGAACTCCAGTGTTTCAGTTAGAGTAATTTTTGTACACTAAAATCTACCTCTGCTCAAATTTTAATTAATAATTTCACTACTATTCATTTTAAATTATAAAAATTTTGTTTTATTTGTTTCAACAACGCTGTACAATTACCAACTGATTCTGTAAACTTCAACGTTGTTGTAAAATTTCTTGATAAAATTACATTTCGTTGACGAAATTTAAATTATAAAATTTTAGATAGAATAAAGTTTTTTTAATTCATGATAATGCTTCATTTTATTCAAATATTTATTAATTGCTCTGGCGCCAGGTTAACTTTATTCTAAAAGAAAAACTCTCGAGTAGTTATTTGATTTAAAGGTGAAAGAAAATAAAACAAATAAAAACAACAAATACATATTAAATTATTAATCATACTAAAATAACATAAAATTGTGCTCTACTTTAAAACAGAAATGGTAGTTTTGTCACCAAAAATTTTTACCCGAGTTTTTAATATTCTGGCTGTAATTAGCATGAGTTCAAAACATTAGATTTGAATATAGTATTCTACCAAGAATTTTTGTTTATTTTAAGTTTCCGCTACGAATTAAGTTGACACATAATTTTACTTGTATAATTACACTTATTTTTTTGCAGTGACAAGTTTGTACGAAAATGACTGCATAAAACTGTTGAAAATCTGTATATTCTTTTATTATAATTTATTCTTCAGACAAATGTCAGTTCAGTTTTACTTTTGTTTACGAGTACTTAAGTCTTCAGCTTAGTACTTATAGCACTACTTTATTCTTCCGTGTCATTCAGAAAATGTATTATTTGGTTATTAAGCTATGAGGTCATATCTTTTGATTTAAATTTAATCTTTTTAAAATTTTAAAATTTAATATTTTTTTAGTAAATATATATTTTTTATTGGTTACAGGAAACTAACCTGACGCCTCAACACCCAACTTGGAGAACCTTTGCCTCAATTCGATATTAGACTATAGATCGTGGCAGTGCACCCAACGCGACGAGGATTGGAACCATGGTTTCCCACTTCCCAATCGATCGGTGTAGGCTTTACGCGATACTGCTGGTATAATTTATTTATTTGAATTAATTATTTTAAAATAAGTTGCGTTAAAAAAATTCAATTATGTTACGTGACCAAAAACTGATTTCTAGCGGTACCACCTAGTAGAAAGTGTGGAATTGGAGTATAACAACCCATAAATTTGAATTATGTAGACATCGACGGGCACGGAGCCAAACTATAAGGATTTTAGCTATACTGCGTATAGAAGCCAAAAATTATGCATCAATTGAATTATAAGTTTCCAAAAATATTTGTATGTTCTAAATTTTTTATTGAGCAGAAGTTACAACTTTTAAATATTTAGAAACGAGGATTTCTTACTTTCAATTTGATTCAATTTTTTCCTATTGTGTTTTCTTAACAACTTTTCATTACAATAATTTAGTGCACTACAACCACTTAATTCAAAACCATGAACATGCATAATGTTGATTTTCTAAAAGCAGAGAAAGCTTTTGTATATTTTATATTAAAAGTACATGATGGAAACTAATCTTCACAATGTGGGTTAAAAGGAACGAAGTAAAGACTAATCTGAAATATAAAAGTAAGTGCAACGTTAAACTTTAAGTTATTTATTTCGATCCTCTCACTAAATAGTTGCTTTTTATTGTTTTCCTTTTGCAAAAACTATTGTATTTTGCAAAGTGGTGCACATTTAAGTGGTTTTAAAAGACATTCTACAAATATTACCATTTCCTAATTAACGAATCAATTTAAAGCCGGCACTGGCTTGCTACAAGGAAGCAAAATGTTGAAATAACAGTTAAATGTGCTTTTAGTATGTGACTCTTACCTAAATAAAAACATAAGGGAAGCTTTTCATTTAGAACAATAAAAGCTTTTATACAAGCAACCTTACAATCGATTTTCCTAAATTATAACATTAACAATATCACCAGGTGCGCCTGGAAAATTAAATCGGAACAAATAAACAATTTGGAGTTTTTACAATTTTATTCAAGGTGTACGTACAACTTTGTATTTTCGTTTCCGGTTGGAAGGTTTTGCAAGATGAACAAAATGATACCTATACGTTTGCCTAAAAGTAGACAATGTAACAAATGTCAATTCACTAATGCCCTGTGCTGACAAGGCATCAGGACTTGTATAAATGTATCAATTTCATTTAATCGATATTTTCACGTTGTTTAATCTTCTTATTGTACGTGTACCTTACTTCTTTCGCAAACCCTCAAAAATCGTTAACTATACTATTATTTTGAAATCGAATAAATTTTACTTCATCTTTGATTGCTTTATTAGAAAAATAACGGAAAACTAAAATATTAGTAAGAATAATGAAAGTAATTCAAAAAAATAAAAGTAATTAAAAACATAAAAACAAATTTTTTTAAATTTATTTTAAATTGTAAAGAAGTAGGTGTATATTATTTTTATTTCAGCTTTTAATCAAAGTTTTAATTGACTATTCAGAAGAGCCTAAAAATTTAAATTTACTTTGTACACAGACAAATATACGTTTTTTGTAAAAGATGTTTCTTACTTTAATAAATATTACGTTTTGCATGTTAGAATAATTATAAACTCAAACTATTGACTTAATTATTTAAATAATATATGATTTAACTAGTGCCCAAAGCGTAATCAAACACTTAAGGAAAGACAGCACTGTAACATCAGGAAAAATAATTTCATTGTGTAGAATTTTTTACATTCTTTAGTCTTCCGAAGTTATTATTTCTTATGCTTGCAGCTGCATTCCAGCCTCAAAACAACGCTGCAACCCGGTCAATTTTACAAATTTTTCCTGAAATTTCGAGAGAACATTATTAATACGCGTGTCTTTTGATATTAATGTAAAAAAATTGAATTTTTGAAAATTTTACAGTACTTCTCTTCCTTACAACATCTATAGTTAAAAGATGAAAATTACACAGAATTAAAGCTTATGTCGTATGGATTCTTAATTAATAGGAAAAAATGTACGCGAAATGTATTTTTTTCAAAGATCTTTGATTTGAACCTTGGTAGAAATTTTATACTCTTATTTTTATACTGCTTTATTTTTAATATAAAAGCCTAAATAGAGCATTTTCGTTCTAAACAAAAACTAAAATAAACATCGCATCGGTTTAAAAATATAATTTTTAATCGTATTTTAGGTAATATTATGAAATTAAATCTAAAATAAATAAATAAAATGTTCAAAACAAAGCACTAGACGTAGTAGTTAAAAAGGGGAAGTTTCCATTCAAGTTTAGCAATTTTGTTCCTGCGCCTTATATTAGGAAATTTGCTCCTTATTTCTTTTGCAGCTATGCTCACAGGTATAAATACTAGCAACAATGTTTTGCAGCTCTGCTATGTAACTTCCAAATTATATTTTAGAGTTTCTTAAATAATATACGTAATGATAAGCAGTATTATCAATTAATTTTTACAAAGTAACCACATAGATGTGTCACAACCCTACGTTTAATCCCCATCAATAATCCATTTTACTTTTTTAAATTAAAAATTCTGCAAAAAAAACTTGCTATTTGCATAAGTCAATAACTTGTTAATGTTATTTAAATTTAAAAAAAAAAACAGTTTTTAAAAAGGTAAAATCCAATTTTAATGAAATTCAGTTGTAATGTGGTTTTGATATTTTTTGACCACTTTATTTACTGTTTCGCCGAATACATAAATGTAAATAATAGATTTATCTATAAGTTACAAAATAGAATTTACATTTATTAATGTCAAAAAAATTGAAAATACTAAGAATTTTCAATTTCGGGTCTTATTATTGCAGTTTGTTTGAGACCAAATCGTAGCAACGCATACAATTTACAAGATTAAATAAGCTCTTATTTAACGATTAACTCAAAACTTGTTTGTACATGAGCTCTAGGTACATAATATTAACAGAAGCTTTGATACGAATTGAAGCTTGATGATTTCAAAACAATGTAGTTCATACCACATTTCATTACGATTTGGAAATTTTCTTCCAGTTTAAGATGGAGTAATATAAATAATAATAAATTATTATTATTATTAGCTTTGTATTATAAAGAATATGGTTATCCTGCACCTATGATTTACATATTTCTTTGGCAAGGAGGATTAAGCCCCATAAAACATATTTCAAGATATTTCGTTTACAATAACATATTTTATTTATACCCTATATTACATTTTGCAATATTATGAACAGCAGCTTTCGTTACAACTTTCTTCCACCACTGTCTATCCGAAATCCTTAACAAGCAACCACTTACTTCTATTGCACTCAAATTGGCGGAAGAAGCTAGCTTATAATAAGCCACTAGAACAACTCTTGCTTGAGAACCGCGATTTCTATCCTCAGTCCGGACTGAAAATTTAGTTGGTCTGTTTTCCGTCGTGGTTCGGATTCCACGTTAAGTCGTAAGTTCCTTTCGCAAAACTCCATATCCCACTTCCGCAAAACTTTTTGCCACCTCTCTTTAAGTTATGCACACTCTTTATAATTAGCTTCTGACTTTTTAGAGTGTGACTAAGCCTAATAAAAATTTTAAAAATATTGACGGTTATCTTATCCCACCACCTCCTCCTCCTAGGTCCTCCTCTCATTCTATCTTCTCCAATTTTTTGTAATGTTGCTTTTTTTACTATGAAGTTGAAACTAGCACACATATTGTATCCCAGCCACCTGATTCGTTGCGACTTAGCAAACCTTAATAAATATGTCTTTTCCCTTGATTTCTTCTGTTATTTCGTGGTTTATACAAGCCCCTTGTTCTTCGTTTTTTACTCTCTTTAAGTTCAGGATTATAGTTCGTAGAAAAGCTCTTTCAAATACCTTCATTACCTTTGCTTCTGACTTATCACTGATTAGATTAACATCTCATAATTAAAATTTTAAATTGCACTTAACATATTTTACTTATGTGTCGTAGTATACCTGATTTGATATTAAAATTTAAATAACTGCACTGGTATGCATGTGTGTTTAAAACATGCATATTTAATCCTATCTACTATAGTCGTAAGATTTATTTAATCTCATTACTAAGAATTTAAATACTTAAACCGTGTATCAAAATTTATTAACAAAATTGTAATGACCTTACACTTCTGCAGTTGAAAAATGATTTCCTAATTTTCTTTCAAATCATTAAAATCAATCACAGAAATTACTACCAAATTGTAAAACAACCAGTAAATGTTGTTGAACCAGGTTTGATATTTAGAATGGTTCAACACTAATATGACCAGCAAAACATAGAGCTGAGTTTATTAGGATATTATGGTAGTCAACTTCTTGAAAGAAAAACTAAGGAATAATTAAGAGTTATACTTGACTTTTTGTGGCAAATTTGTAGTATCGACGGACGAGCAAAACGCCGACTAAGGAGTTTGACAATTGCAAACTAGCTTCAAAAATTATATTAGCTCCGAATAAAATGAGTTAGCTTTTTGAAAAAACGTAAAAAATTATTATTAAATTAAAGATGGCTTAATTTCTTTAGCTTCGGCAATTAAAATGTGTAATAATAAAATATATGTTTTTAAAATATCTCTTTAGATTTGATTTGATTAGTTTTCGACAACAGAAAACACTAATCACCATCATTTAGAATCTACACCAACCGAATAAATCACATAAAAGCTATCGATGCGTTTAGTTTTCTAAGTACAAAACTAAACGAATCGTTCATGATTTCCGTAATAAACTTAAACTTTAAATATTAGTGTAAAATATTGACATTTTTCTTAAAATATTACAAGTTACAATGCGTAGATTAAAAATCAGCATGTGTCTATTTTAGCCATAAATTTGGTAACAAAGCTAGAGAATACAGCTATTTATGCTCGCACAACCAGAGGAGAAACGAAAACAAGGATTCGTAAAGACTACAGTTAATCCTTACATTTGAACTACGTATAGCTCCCTAATAGTTACTAACAAAACATTAAAACTTTGATATTTAGTTTATATTGAAGCAAATTTACCTAAGAATATTTTTAAAAGTTATACAACTTTTACAAAAATAAATATTATTTAAAACAAGAATTGGGCAGTAACAAGTTTTTTTTCACCCCACCATTCAAAAAGAGCGTATTGAATTCATAAATAAATTCTCACTAAGTTATACTTTTTTATTTGTTAGTGATGAGCTAGATTTTTCTCAATCACATCATAATATTATTAAAATCTCATTAATCCATTCATTCGTGTCATTACAAAAATTGCACAAGAAAGTCAGTTTAAAGGGTATTGGGTGCATTATTTAAAAACAATAATCTTTATACTATGTGGATTCTTTAAGGTTTGGTGCACAAATAAAATATTGATAGCGAAACTTATTCAAAATACAAAAAAATAATAGAGATACCTAAATAGCAATCCAAGTATATTTAATTTATTTTCTTTTAAAGTATTTCGACTTTTAATTTTGTGTTGCTATGTTTATATTATAATAAAAAATATTAACAATAATTTTTTTCCCATACTGTAATTTACATTCGCGGATGTTTCTTAAGTTATGATTAAGATATCCATAGCCCCAGGTTAACCTTTCTTCCACTTTTCTCGAAACTTTTGTACTTGAATATTAATTTATTTAGTAATACCTACACTGTTTTCCTGAACACCAAAAGTTGTATTACTTAATTTTAAATAAAGTTTATAAAAAAAGTCTCTACTTTACATTTTGAAGGTAATTGTTTTATAAAAGTTTTACAATTGAGTATAATAATAAATTTATGTACCAAAAATTAATTTATTAATTATTAGAACAAGAAAATTATGTTGTGATATTTGAGATACAAATAATAATAATCAATTATAAATATAATCATAACGAACAGCAGACCATACAGTATCAAAATACCTCAGCTTCAATAATTAATATTATTTCGATTTTGACTTGGAAATTTTCAAGTAAGAGGATAGAAGGTCACAGTTGAAACGGATAGGCATGCGGTTATTGGAGCAGTCAAAATTACCCTCATCATATCTTTCTGTTCGCTTTAAAAACTAATAAACGCACAGAAGCTGTACTTTTTTGTCAGAAAGTTTAGATGTTCCGCAAAGAAAAATTTATGCAATAATTGGTACTCCAATATATTCAATAATTCAACAAACACTGCCCCAATTCATTTATCAGCTTTCTAGATGCTTGTTCTTGACTGCGAGGCTCAAGTATCAGGTTAGTCTAGAAAGGTTAAAAATATTTAATACTGCTGGTGTCACTTTTCATGGTTAGAGTTTTTTCCAAAAATTAAAAAATTATATGCTACCTTTATTTCAATTATTTAGCTAGATGTATTGATTTGGTACATTTTTGAAAGATATTAACTAAAAGTTGATGGTTTTGATAATCTAAATTAATATAACAGAAATACGCCCAAAACCTTTAACAAATTCATATCTTTAAATAATTTTTCTCGTTTATAAATGAGAAGCTGTTGCATTACAAGCTGTTATACAGCTTCGACTACGATTTAGCAAAATTTTACTGAGATGCAATTCATTGCCAAAAATCAATGATTCCGATGGCTAAGGTCTTGCAAATTTTAGTATGTTGTTCGGTAATAAAATTAGAGAAATTTGAGCAAATTTTTAGATTTATCATTTTTTTCATCAAATTCTAGAAGTCCTTGGCTATATAAGTTTAATTCTGGTTTGATTACTAGTTGCAAAAATTGTTATCTATTAATATCTTTTAAATGTCGCATATTTGATAATGAGAATAAACTTTTTCAAATGCATTTTTATCCTCGGAGAAACTAAGTTGAGCGTTCAGTAAAATAGCTTAATCTACTGTTTCTCAATTTTGGCACAACAGATTTTGAAAATATCAAATCCTAAAGAAATTTGGTTAGAAGAAGCTTTAAATTGAAATCAATTTTTTGAACCCAAAACTTATATCTTATAGCAGTAAACAAACTGCCGGAAATAATATTTAAGATAAGATAACAATTACGTAGTCTTTTTATTAAAAAGTTACACAACCAATTAACTAATTTTTACGCTTCAATTTAATTTTGTAGGACATAGTGGCTGAAATATTTTTCATAACAGAGTCTAATTATAATGGTTCTTATTTCTATATTTAGAATACAAGTAAATAATTTATTCATAAAAAAATGTACAATGAAATGTTTGAAATTTGTCGTGAGTAATTTTTTATTTAATGATAATTATTATTATGAACGAAAACAAAAATAGATATTTGTTTATTTACTATTTGGTTGTTTGTTTCGTCTAATTTTAATCTATTAAATGTATCTGCTTTAATAGCGTTAAACGATAGAAATAATATTGTTTATAATATATTAAGTTTTTACTTGATTAATTCTTTTCTTTCTTCCTTTTGTGGTCAACTTGGTTGCAATTAGATGGCAATGCCAGTACCTAATATTTATATTCTGCTGGTAAACTAGAGTCACACCAGGCCATTAATTGCCACGATTTAAATTTATACGAATGCAGAACTTTTAAAATTTTTTTATTTCAATGTTACAAATAGGTTAATATTGACCGCACTCTATCTTAAAAAGATCTAAAGTGAACCGTGTTTTACCTAATGTAAAATGGAAATACAAAAATTTACATATTTTACACCTAGAGAAGTCAATATTGTGTGAGCATTGATCACATTCCATCAAAAAAATTTTAATTTATATAAAACCAATTTGTTTATTTTATTTAAATTGCATAATTTAACATTAAATGCTTGGTGTATGAAGTGTGCATAACAAAGGAAACTCGAAATGGCTTAAGAATTGTACGAAAATAATTGTGTTAATGTTAGAACTTAGAACTAAAATCGTGTTGCTACTGGCGCAGGCTCGTGCTGTCAGAAGCTTTCGTAAAAGGATAAAGGATAATTCAGTCTGTTACTACTTCAAGTACGTTAAAGTGTTTCTTCAAATGTTCAACGGACGCAAAAATCGCGTGTTTTAATAAAAAACTTTTCGAGTTATTATTTTGTACAACTTTATTATGTAATTTATTTTACTGATTATAAAACGATGTGTTGGTATTTGTTGTGTATCCTTTATTGGACTTTCCTATTCAACGGTAAATATAAAATAATATTGCACTAATTAAAATTCTTTCTGTATTTCCTTTGAGAAAAATTTATAAACCTCCAGACGGACCTTGCTTTTAAATTAAATTTTTTTGTTACAATCTGCACGATCCTTCAAAATACATAAGGCTTTCAAATTTTAATTTTTCAAACTTGATTTATGCCGAACGAAAAGATGAACGATTAAATAAAAGTTTGAAAGTTTTTCATGTACCTACGATTTCTTTTTAATAACAAATTCTGCGTTTCATATTTCAAAGATTTTGTTAGTATTATTTCAAAATAAATTTTAAAAATTTTTTTGATACTGTTGAAAATCGATTATATTAATATGAACGTGAAGTTTAATTTCACATTTATTGAAAAAAGTTTTACATAAAAGTTTTATATCTGTTAAATATTAACCTGATATATCACATGACATATATCATACTTTTCATCATTTTTGAAATTTGTTCTTTTAAATTAATGGTTAGAATAGTTTTGGATTTTATTAATATTTTACTGACGCATCCACAAGATTAACCCAATAGCAGCTTTTTATCATTTTTGTAATCTTTTACGATAATAAATTGCTGGACATTAAGCAAAATTGAATAATACGCTTTTTATTGTTATACATTTGTTTGATATTTTATTTCTTTTTACCTAGACAGAGCTTTTATGAATTGTTTCGTAGTTTAAAGCACATGGAGTAATACAATTAACGATAAGCAACAGCATAAAAATTAAATACAGAATTAGCAATAAAATATATTCAAGAGTCTTGGAAGTTTTTATCGCAGTGTAATCTTGAAGTTTTTGTAAGAGATTAGGTAATTTATGATCAAATAAAATTAATTAATCCAATGGGGCTAATTCAACTATTTTTGCGTACCCAGTTCACAAGTTCCTGTCTTGCAGATAATCACCCTATATATATATCTTAAGGTGATTGCTGTTTAATTGAATGCATCAGTTACAATATAACAATTTATTATATAATAATACTATAGGTAGTTTTTTTTCATATTTAAAAATTAATAAAATATTTCAAAAATATTTTCAGAATTATAATTTTAAAAATAAAATAGGAAATATATTAGATAATCGTTTTATTGTAAGGGAAAGTTATTATTAATATTTGACATAATCCTTCAGTTCTATTTACAGCTTGATGAATACGTTTCGGCATACTCAATATTAATTTTTGTAGAACTGTCATTACTATGACACCCAGGCTTTATTAATTGTTCCATTCAGTTTCTTCAGACCGTGGAATTTCATTCCATTGGCATAACCCACTGCATAAACTAATGACGCAATAATTCGATTTCACATTCCTAAAGTCATGTCATTGATTTTCACAATTTGTGATTAGCTGCAAGTTTTCAGTTTTATCGAGTTACTGCACTTCAAACTAAATGAAAGGCTGTCGCCACAGAAGTTTCCACTTTTGAACTGCAAATTTCGAAAACCTTTTGAATGCTTAATTGCTTCTTATTTGACGAGAATAATATAATGTCTCAAACGAACATGATAGAATCACATTAGCACAAACAATTATTGACAGAAGTATCGTTAAAAATTTCCCACAAAATAGGTTAACGTTTCTTCCACCCCCTCTTTACATTTTTGATAACTTTTAGCAATCGCTGAATCACAAGCAAATGGAATCAAAAAACATTAAATATATTAATTAATCCTAAATTGTTTCCTTTGCTTTTAAAAAAATTTTCTTTTACCATTAAAAGCTACAAATGGATTTTAGCTTTATAATAGTAATAGATATTAATATTGAAATGATTAATATAATTCTCTTTCTATGAAATGATTAATGCTATCCATCTAACTAAAAAGGAAAATATTCTTAAAAATGAAAGATTTGTATTTTTTTGTATTGTTATTTATATGTGCATAATAATATGTAGGTATTCTTACATATTTTAATATCTCATTTTTAACACAAATAAGCAGCCCTTCATAATTATTCTTTATTCGCCTCTGCTGGTATAGGTATTACATTAAACTATAAATTTACAATTTAAATTTAATTAAATTATTATTTTTTTTCATTAGCAAAAATTATTTATTTAAATTTTGTCTTTGATGCAACAAATTAAATTATTGTTCTTGCACATGTGCAAATTTCATGTGAAACTTCCGTGAATATAATTTTAAGGCATATGTAATATTCTTATTTATAATTTATCTGTATGTGTCTATCCGCTGTCTATTTAGACTCTGTTCTATAAGTGATTAGTCAATTTATTTTACTAACTTAAAATAGCTTCGATTGGTCGACATTTTTTACCAACCTAAAAAAATATATTTACACGTCAATCGGTTCCACTCTATTGGATCGTAATTTTTAACCGGCGAACTGCTTATTATTCAAAAGTATTAATTTGATAATTATGTAATGTATTATTATTTTAGGTAGCATATTAATTTATATTTACTAATTATTATACAGAACAAAAACAAAAGTAACTATACAGATATTATTTGGTCAGTATTTATAATAATATTTATTTATAGTTAGTTAAATTCATATATTATTCTATCAAATTTGGTCAGTATATTTTATTCTTTTCAGTATAAATTACAAAATTACAGTAATATTTTTTACTCGGTAAATTTATTGCTTAGTAAATTTTCTTTGTGTTAAACAAGTTCGTACGGAATATATTACAAAAATAAAGAATATTTTTAAACTAAAAAGATGGCGGGCGGCACTAAAGTACTTTAAGTTCACTTAACTGAAGGATATCGGTCTTGTAAAAGCAGTACTTTTAATTATTCTTGGTTAATACTAGAATATAATTCTGTTCACTCCGTATACAAATAAGCTTAGATCTAGAAGTAATCAAATAATAATTGCTTCTAATATGGAACCTGCACCTTTATTATAAAAATTACTGGTAGAGCAAATTTATATGCAATTTTATTCCACATTATACCATTTAACCATTTAACCTCTCCGTCACCAACGTTTTAGTCTAAAGTCATTTTATATTAGCAGATATAATTAAACCACAGAAACTTGTCAAACTTGCATTTTCAAATGTAGAGAAATTTAAATTGACCGACAACTGGTCAGCAAGTTCACTGCTTAATCTCATGACTATACAATTAACCACCCTAATTCGTTCAGGTTTTTCTTAAATTCAAACTAAGCTTTTATTTTCTACATAATGGTAAATTATCCTGTACGGAAAGTTTTACTTTTTAATTAAATTAAAATTTATTTTTTAATCGGTAAATTTTTTCAAATTGTGTAACAACCAAGATATCTGGATTTGTAAAATAAATATTACCAAATTTGAATAAACTTCGAGTGTTCTTTCCTGAATTTTAAAATTAGAAGATTTTATTGGAAAATTATAAAATTCAATTTAAATTTTAATTCAACTAAGAGTATTGATTATCTTTGTATTGTTGGCTTTAGTTCAAATTAAAAGATCCGTGTAGGTCTGTAATACTTATCTTAATGTAAATGCAATTCATAGAATTTGTATTGATTGCCTGCAGTTTCGTCTCGAGTACAGTTTGAATAGTATTGCAGCTTTTCTATTTTTCGTCATCTTTTGCCTTGAACTAAACTTTGATTAGAAAAATATCAAATGGATTTATTTCATTTCCTGATAAGCCAGATTATTTAAACAAAATTCTAATAAATAACAAGAAGATTTTATAATTACATTTACTATTTTTAATAAGAGTTGCAACAATTTCAGAATTTCCAGTCAACTAGGAAAGCGTTGGTTCTAGAACGTCGCTTTGCTTCATTTTTCCTAGTTGTAAAGCAATAAAAATAAAGCTTTTATATACACGCTTTCTATTCAAAAGAATTTCTCATTTCTTCGACTTTAATAAGCTCGATGAAAAGTTATGTAAAATAACTTTAAATTTGTTAAATTTCTTTAATAACACTAATTACTAAGTTATCTTTCGTTATCGTTATGTTTCAAATACATATTTCTTACTTCATTATTGGGTAATTATAAACAAAATTTATAACTTATTTAAGTGGAAATCTTTTAATGTGAAAAACCTGGAAAATGCGATTTGAGCTGCTTTTGAAATATAAATGCTCAAAGAAAATTAAAATCTAGACTATGAATAAATAATATTAGAATACTATGATGATATTAAGTATGTAAGCTAAGTAACATGTAGCTACAATGACCTAAGTTCCTAAATAATATAGACGGTTATAACCCGGCAATTATTAGTGCTTAATGCCGACTTTCTGCCATGGGTAATATGCCTATAATACGACTTGAAATATAACTAAAGAACTGTATCTTTTTTACTACCTTTTAATTTTTCTTACACTAGCTGGCATTGTTTAGTATTAAATTAATTTATTGAAAATTAAAATTTATCGATTTAAATTCTTTTTGCGTGAAAAGATGGCACTTTAAATAATCTTTTATTTGAGGTATCATAAAGGGTATAATTATATCATTTAAGTTTTTCATGTTGGGGGTAGGTGAAAATAAATTTTTGTTCCATCTAGAAAAGCTTATTTTCTTTCTTCACAAGATATTTAAATGAATCATTTTCAAATCTACGTATTCTATGTAGCCGAACTAATTGACAAACAGAGTTTACAAATATATTATATTAAAGTTCTTATTTGTGTTTTAGATTGTAATATAAAATTGAACAAAATTATTGTTGTGTAACTTGGGCTAAAATTTTAGAAGTTCTATTTTATTTTAAAATTTAAGTTATTTAAAACATATAATATTACATGCAAACACGTCAACTCCGGTCGGCAAAACTTTGTAATTATATTAGTTTAATTAATTCCAGTTAATAATTATTATTACTATATAATTTAATATAAATTTTATTTGGAGGGTGTGGAATGGGTAAATACACCTCAGTAACGTACCAATTACAAGGAATATCCTTTAAGCTGTTAATATTAATTTATTGTAGAGTATGAAGATCCTCTACAGTTTTTCTAGTAATAGTATACCAAATAATTTACAATTTATTATTTATCTTATAAATAACTTCAAAATATGACGGTTCATTTCAAAGAGATATCGAGTTTATTGGATTTCAGAAAATAAAAACACTCTCTATTTATTTTACGTTATAATTATTATTATTTCTAGCATAGGTACGATTTCTGTTAGGAGTTTATTTCTAAAATTATTTTATGCGTGGATTTATAGGAAATGGTAGATGATAACAAACTTAAAAGTATTTATAGTTATCTATCTGAAGGACATTTCAAGTGCCCCTCTTCCCCCAGCAGTGCGGAGGTTGCGAGAGTATAATAATTGTCGCTGCTGGATGGATGATTAATCAACAAACATAATTAATTATGAGATTCTCTGGAACTTACTCTTGATGCAACTCATCTACCCCTTGAACAGAAAATTTAAATACAAATTTAAAAATCTAACATTTGCTTTTCTCTATTGTTTTTTAGAAAAAACTCGTTAACCTTCATTTTATAAATTTGAGAAGTAAACATTTTTAAATGCCAACAGAAATATATTATTCAAAATAAAGCAATTTAGAGAACTCATAATAAAATAATTTGTATTAGAAAAAAAGCAAATACAACTTTAAAGAACTAACACATATTGGAATTAAAAGAGATTTTGTTTATTTAAAAGTTAAAAAAATTTGTGCAAACTTTCTCTACAAATTACTTCAAAAGATTCATTAAAGTTTTGACAGAATGTCTTTGACGAGATTATTAAATTTTTACTAACAACAAAAGTGCAAAATTTACTAATAACTAAGATAAAAATAGTACGGTCAAGTCTTTTTTACGAAACGCCTTTCCCACTGATTCATTTTAAATTAATAATTTAAGAAAATTTGAAGATAAAGTGACGGTCGGCGCGGCCTTCGGGCCGCACAACCTGTGCAATCGAATTGCACATCAGCCCAGTTTCTTAGTAGTATAATAGTTGATTAACAAATATTAGCTTGCGATATCCCACTTTTCACTTTAGTTTCCTGTATTTTTTTTATCATTTCTCTAATTTTTAATTGGACTCTTTTCTCCTCATACTTATGTTAAATCATCACTCATTGGCTCAAATTATTATTGCGACTTGTGGTTCAAATTAAAAGAAGTAAAAAAGATAATCAAAGCACTAAATCCTACAAAGGCCCCTGGGTATGATCTAATCACAGGAAAAGTTCTACAAGAGGCTAGTAAAAAATGTCTAGTAGCCATTATTCAAATTTTCAACGCCATCGTTAGACTGAATTATTTTCCAGCTCAATGGAAAGTCGCACAAATCGTAATGATACCCAAGCCTGGAAAAAAGTTAGATGATGTAAAATCCTATAGACCGATCAGCTTGCTCCATGTGCTCTTCAAGGTCTTTGAAAAATTATTACTTGAACATCTAAAACCTATTATCGAGAACCGTAAGTTAATACTGAATCACCAATTTGGATTTCGCAACTCTCACGGAACAATTGAGCAAGTACATAGAGTAGTCTAGAAAATAAACGAAGATCTCGATGCTAAGAGATACTGCTCGGGGGCCTTTCTGGATGTTAGCCAGGCATTTGATAAGGTGTGGCATGATGGACTACTATATAAACTAAAAAAAAATTTTCCATATCATTACTTTTTAATTATTAAGTCATATATATCCAACCGACATTTTCTAGTCAAACAGCAAAATGAATATACCAACCTTTTTCCTATTAACTCTGGAGTGCCTCAAGGAAGTGTGTTGGGTCCTGTTCTGTAACTTCTGTTTACATCAGACCTTCCTCAAGCTGGACTAATTACCATTGCAACTTTTGCTGATGACACTGTCATTCTTGCGTCACATATTAATCCAACAACTGCATCGGAAAATCTTCAAGTAGGTTTAAATGGAATTCAGAATTGGCTTAAAAGATGGCGAATTAAAGTCAACGAATCTAAATCTGTCCAAGTAACATTCACAACCAGAAGAAGCACTTGTCCACAGGTTCATCTTAACAACTGCCAGTTACCACAGGCAGATGACGCCAAGTACCTTGATATGCATCTCGATAGAAGATTAACTTGGCGTAAGCACATCTTCGCCAAAAGAAAACAGCTTGGACTGAAGCTCAGTGGAATGTACTGGATTATTGGCAGAAAGTCACAGCTCTCCTATGAAAATAAAATCCTTCTTTATAAGGCAATAATTAAACCGGTTTGGACCTATGGCATCCAACTTTGGGGAACAGCTGCCAACTCAAATATTGACATTCTGCAAATGTTTCAGAATAAAGTGTTACGAATAATCGTTGATGCACCATGGTACATGCCAAACAGCGTAATTCAGAATGACTTTCCAATGCCCTCCATAAGAGAAGAAATCGCAAAGTTCAGTAAAAGTTATCGCGAGAGACTTAAAGTGCACCCTAATGTGACAGCCAAACAATTATTAGTGCCAAGTGACGAACCGCCCAGACTCAAACGGTTTAGACCAGCAGATTTGACCAACAGATTTAACTAAAGTAATTTCTAGTTTGTAACTGAAATCACAACAGTTTTAATGTAAATAATACGGAGCGTTCACTGGAACACTCTGCACATGATATTCTTCTTTTTTGTTCACCCAAATGCTTATTATCTGTAGATAGATTGCTGAATAAATTGAATTAATAAAAAAAAAAAAAAAAACTTGTGGCTTCAATTACGTATTTTTTCTATCGGTTTATATGCTTCCCGTATCTTTAGATCTACTTTTAGTTGTGTGAAGCTTTCAAACAATTGAAACTCTCACAAGATATTTGCATTTTGCTATGTTGCATATTTTGCTTGCAAACCAAAATGTTTGTTAAAGGAAATTTACATTAATTTGATCATTTTATTAAAATTTTTATTTTAATATATGAAAAACCAAGTCATGAGATTTTTCTAGGTGTTATTAGGTCAAAAGATATTTTGTATGCAAGTATCTAACATATTTAGCCTAAAATATGTCACCTCATATTTTTAAAATCTTCCACTCCTCATCTCTTGAGAATTAAGAAAGAAATTGTTTTCTACTTTACAGCAAATTTCATGGATTCATTTTTTGTGACAGTTAAAAATTTTATAACACGTATTCGCTTCAACGATATGTATTTGAAGTTTTATTGTCAAGAAATATTTCATACATTGGCGTTTTCAGTTGTTATTTTCTGATTATATTACAGGTAGATTTTAATATTTAATTCTTGTATTTGAAAAAAATAAAACACTTTAATTCTAATTCTTTTACTTTTAAATATACAAATTTATTTGTACTACCTTCACAAATTACGAATGCAATTATAATTTTAATCCAGGAGTATTCAATCCTTAATCCTCGCACTTGATTCCTTGCGCGCCATTATCCAAAAACTTTATTAGGAAGTTTTCGTATGGAAAATGTCCGAATGGTTTATTTGTTAGCTTTCGATACGTAAGCTTTCAGTGTTTTATTGGTCTGTTAACTTACTGGTCAGTGGCGGGAAAGTCACTCACATAATTCAATTAAATTATTTTCTACAATTTTAATATAGCAAAAACATTTAAATGAAAACTTTCAATTTTGAAAAATATTCGGAGGAAGATAAAATTTTGTATGAAACAAAGTGCTGAAATGAATCATTATTGAAACTGGTATCATAAACTCTATTTTCTTACAAAGCTTTTAATATTTTCCGTTTAGATTCTAAAGAAGAGATTACGTGCTAGAAACAATTTTTGTACTTTTTTCAGTTTTTGTTGTTTATTCTGCTACAAATAAATACCATTAATTATGTTGTAATCCTACGGAATTACTACAACTTCCCTTATTTAATCGTTGATATTTTTGCAAAATATGATGATTGTTAAAAGAAAATAAAACTCCAAAATAAATAAATAAATTACTTATCCAAATTAAAAAAAGCGAAAAAATTAAAAGCGTTACAAGGTTTTTAACAACAAAATGTTACTTTTTAATCTCTTAGAAAATTAGTAAACAGAGACGCTCTTCATTAGAAGTTTAAAGGGTAATAAGGTGACACTACGCGAACTTTTTTAATTACTTTTACTTGCTGTAGTAGCAATACCTATTTAGTAAGTTACAAATTAATAATAAAACGAGAAAGTGTGGGATATTCTGCTGTTTAAATGTTTTAATTACTGAAATTCTTCTACGCTTTAAATTCAAATTTCATTCGGCTAACTTCACGAGAAATGTCAAAATTATTTTAATACAATTTTCTTAAATATAATTAATACAATTTTTTTATATAAATTTAATATTTCAGTGAATTTTAAGACATTTCCAGTTTTGAACAAAAATTCAAAATTTATTAGTAGTATTTATTTGAATTGTATAATAAATTATTAACGAACTTAATTAATCAAAATTTCCTCATAAGCTTTGAGCATGGTTTGTTGCTATTATCTCATGTTTTAATAAACATTTCTAATGTCCTGTATTTCTAAACCGTATCAAATGGCATTATACATTTTAATTCTGTTTGTTTCCATGTTTCTATTTGTTTATTAAAGAATGTGAGGATATTAGTAACAAACCATTACTGAATGTTTATAAAACATTATTTGAATTATTTAATTATTGAACCTCTTAATTTTTAAATTTTAATTTATTAACTAGAGATTAGATGTAAATATGATGTTATGTAGAAAATATTTGCTGAGCTTTATAAAATAATATGAAAAAAGTATTCTGTAATTCAAAAACGTTTGGTTTAATTGGATTATCTATTAATAGCTATTATTAATATTTTTGAAGTAAAAGTGGTCACTTTGTGACCACCTATTCCACAAAATTCTGTGGAAATTTTAATCCCGTGGATATAATGTTATACTTCAAATTTAGTTTCCCTGATGGTATTCAGCAATTTCATGAACATCCTTGAATAGAATCTATTCGAATATTGCATTTTTTCGAAAATTATTATATCAAATTGATTCCTGTAAGTAATAATATTTTACGATATTTTCTTCTATCAGCCGGTTTTCTTTTTAGCAACCACGTGAACGATTTTGACTTTTGTGCGGCTTAATTAGTGTTTATCAAAGGAACGCAGAAATTAAATTTGACACTTTTTGGAAATTAAAGTTTAGAATAAAAGATGCTTATGTTTCACCAGAGTCACCAATTTAACGATAAGATGATCTGATCCAAGCCATCTGTCTACCATTTTAAATTATGTATAAAAATCATTTATTTCATCAAAATCTAGCATTCCTGAATAACAATAAATTTTGTAATATGAACATCTTCTATTAGGCAATCAAGGCAATAAAAACATTCTCTAATTTGTTACAACTGTCAATTTTTACTTTCTACTGTGTAATTTGATTGATTTTCAAATAACATTATATCCGTGAGTTTAAAAACATTAAATTGACTTCTAATAAAATATAAAATTAGGTATCAAATAACTTTTATTTAATCGCTATATTTATTTATTCTGTATTGACTTTATTTAAACTTATCGTGTAATTTGCGGTTATACTTTCATCAATTACCGGATTATTAGTATTTTTTTGATTAATATTGTAACGAAAATTAAAAACGTTTATTTAATTTTAAAGGGCTAATACAAATATATTGAAATGGTATTTTCGTAGAAAATTTCCACACACTTATATTTGCTCAGGTAACCCTGGCTTGCGAGAGCAGTTGGTAATTTTCAAAGGTCGAGGGTTCTTACGTTTAAAAAAAAATAATTAATAAAAAAATTTCTTTTTGTTTTAAAAATTAAATAGTAATCCAAAAATAATGTTTCCAAAAATAAATGTAATTCCAATTCAAAAGTAGTATTCTTTAAAGCAAGGAATCTTGGTTTTGATTCCGACCTTATTCAAATCGCCCGCTTATCAATAGCACTATTCGTTCCTACGAATGCAAATTTTAACTTTCCAATTTTAAATAATTCAGGTTCAATTTTTTAATTTCAATGCTTTTTTTCTAATTTATCAACCAAATCTAATCTACCGCTCATGGTAGCCACTCAATATAAAAATTATCCAAAAATCAAAATATCAAAATTTTAAAATCACGCAATAATGCATTCGCATCAAATCACTTTATTCAAATGAAATCAAAAATATTACTCACAATTTCAAAATGACAAAATCTCGTATCAAAAATCAAATTCAGCGGCCATACAAAATTTCGCAGCCGCTGTCGGCCATAGTTGGCCAAAGAGGCCACAAATTTCGTCTGATTGATCCTCACCTAGCAAATCCTACAAAGTTACAACCTAATTATTAAAGCCAAAATTTCACCAAAATGCATAGTGTGAGTCCCAATGATTTTGAAACACCACAATTTACATATACGGTTTATAACAATAAAACGATTACTATACTAAGATTAACACTAACACCAATTTACACTACAATTTATTTAACACTAAGTCTATATTTCTTTAAACACTCTTTAAACACTTTAAACACACTGTTTATCACTTCACTTTATTTATGTTAACACTTCTTCATTTATGTTCACACTTGTAACTTCAAACTGGAATTGATTTGTCATACAGAAAGCATCTGTATTTATACTTAAATGTTAACTTCCAGAAACTTCCAGGAATTTCTATTCATTTTCAGATTGCAATCTAGCAATATTTGAATGACTAATGATGTTATCATGCATGACTCATCACACATAACTCATCATATATGACTCATCATGTTTGGCTCATCATACGTGACGTCATACATTAGTCATCAAATATAATTACACGTTCTTTTGTAACAATATTTTATTTTATCCTTGTATGGTTTTAATCGCGCATTTTTGTTAATTTTATAATTTACTTTTACATCAGCAGAACAATGACGAAGAGACGTAAGAGTCTAGACTTAAAGATTATGTTAATGATCATAAATTTAATTGTTTGAAAAATATTTTGTTATTTTTGAATATACTGCTATGTCCCCAACTTTGCAAATTTTAAACAATTTCACCCTCTAGTGAAAATAGCCAAGGTAACACAGATTTTTATTTCAGCAAGAGACTCTTAAGTTGTAAAATTTGTTAAATTACATTAAAATGCTCCAACTTTGTTCCCTTTGCAAGTGGTATTGAAGCGCACATGGTCTTCCAGCTAGCTTCAGTACGCCTGGTTAAATTTGCTGCGATGTAACTTGCATCGAATAAATTTTCACAATTTCTTTCAGTTTATAATTTTCTCACCATCCACTTCACCACAATTAAAGCAAAACGCCAATTCAATTTAAGTTATTTAATAATTTTCAAACAATTAACAATTTAAAATTTTCATTGCGGGAATGATTTGTCATCCGCTCGACGCAAAGGCGTAAACCCAACTGTTCTACAACCTCAGCCACACTCTTTCTAGTTTTTCCGTTCTCCCTACCTTTATCTACATAGCAAAATTTAACAAACATTTTTATACAATGTGATAAATAAATAAATACTAACACAAATTCAAACTTTAAAATTATTATTTAAAATAAATGAATTAATGGTTCTGGTTTTCAAAACACGACAATACTTTTGGTTGAAAGTAAATAGAGTCGGCCACTTAAAACTGCAAGTGTTATCTAGTAAGTGCTTTACTAAGATAAATGTGCAATATACTATTAGTTCAACATTACAATACAACAACAAATATAATGTATTTGTAAAACATTATACGTATTCTATTGATCTGACATGTGCATACAAGCACTACTATAGCTACACATACACCTGAAGTTTACGTGCTCTGTATAAGCTGCTGTTAATTTTTATTCAGATCATGGTTTTCAATTTTTCACGATGCGTGCAGTTGTCTACTACAAGATATCAGGGAAAAAAACGTTAAACGGAAAAATAATAATAATTCCTATCGTTTAAAATAATGCAACGTGAACATTAGGACTGTAAATTATTGATGATCATTAGAATACTCGATTGCCTGAATAATGCTTAGCTTTACTAAAATTTATTTTGAGAGTGCAGATTTTAAGAAAAATAATGTTATAACTAGAAAATCAATTAGTTCGTCTACAAACCAGAGTTCCGCTCGAAGTGCTCTCTAATGATGTTGAATACGACCGTAGCGATTAAGAAAGCTCGAAGTATGTTCCTGTTTTTAGTTTCGATGTATTTTAAACATAATTAATAATATCAGACAAACAATCATAAATGCTGGCAGCTATTTTATTTGTTTATTCATAGTAGATCTTTTATTAATCAATTTTTAAAAATAACTTAGTATAGATACCTATAGCATAACATAAATTGTTCCGCTGTATTATATTATATTATTATATTTCACCGCATATTGTATCTACTAAAATTCCATAATATAAAATTTATCAATATACTTTAATCAAAAATGCGGATTACCCAATAATCCTTTAGAAATGCAATTAAATCATTTATCAATTTAAGCTTTTCGTTTATATTTTACATTTTGCTATATTTGGGAAAGTTAATTTACAGTAAACAAAGGCTTGCAGCAATACTTTATGGATTTAAACGACTATCTTAAAATTTAATAAATTTACAGAAATTTAAATTTTAATACAATTTCATTTAAATGCAGATTTTTTAAATTTATTGGTTCTCATAAAGTTCTAAAATTTATTTTTAAGTTAAGCGTTGCTATTTTCAAATCGTAAAATTCAAAGTGCTGATACGTTTGTTTTAAATAAAATCAGTCGAATTGTTCGGTTTGATGACATTTATATTGTTTCACTTTATATCTAAAAACAACTTAGATAAACAAATTTTTGTGAAAAGATCACTTTTGAAATATTGCGTTAGCTCAATAATTATGATTTTCTTTTTTATTAAAAGCTTAAGTTATATCTGTGAAATTTCTCTCTAACGCCAATATTAAAAAGCGAACCAATAAAATCAATTGATAATAAACAATGCACCACATCGCGATTTGACATTTAGTCAATTTAAAACTAATTTATTTTTTACTCCAAAATGGGAAAAAAATTATTTTTGTTTGAGGGTTAGCCTTTTTGTCGTTTGCATTACGTAATTATTTTTATATTTACACATCATTAATAATCGGTCTGGTTGGCGTTATTAGAATTGCTATGAAAACTTCATTAAATTGTTTTTATGTTAATTTTAATTTGTCTTAACGGATATTACAATAAAAACTATTTAATTTTTTACGTAAAATTAACAAGTTTCTTCCTATTCATTCCATAAATACCAATTAGTAAGTTGAGCGTTTAACAATTAGCCAAGTTCGTTAATTTAGTTTTCATTCTTATGAATCATAAATTACTCAATTAGTTTTATTTTGGTTGTATAGGTCATCGAAATGCAAAGGGTAGTTTTCTTTTCGTTTGAAATTTTCCAAGCAAACAGAACAAATTATTTTATCAATAATTTATAATTTTTTAAATACTTGTTTGACGAACTCAAAACTCAAGAGTCATTGTTTGTAATGTTGATTTTTTGTATATCACCAATGAACCAAAATCTACAGTTTTTATTAGTAAGTACATAATAAAAAGCTTTGCGTATCTGTGAAAGAAATTCAAATAGCATGAAAGTTTTAATAACTCATTTGAATTTTTTATCAACTTGATTGCTGTGGATAAGATTTTCAAGTTTTAATACTATTTAAGTTTAACGTAATCGTATTTTTAATGCTAACGATTAAAAGTATCGAAAAAGTCAACTAAGTACTTAGAAAATCGGAAATAAATAAGTCATTAAAGTTTCTCAACATTCGAGTGAACAAATTTGTATAGGTGACGCAAAAACATGGCAGTTGTTTTTTTATTGTACTTATAGTACATATGAAAAATTAATGTGGAGCATTTATACTTTATTATATATTTATTACAGAACAAATAGTAATATAAATACACGTACATACTATATTGAGTAATATTATTATTTAAACATTAATTTCGCTCTTTTGGGCGTTTCTTTTATTTTTTTTATCTTAATGGTATTATTGCTTCCAATTCTATTTGAACTATATCATTAATAGACAATCTATAACGAAATAGTAATATATTGAGATGTATTTAAAAAAGGAGTATAAAAGAGAGAAGGGTGAAAAAAAAAAGAAGGAGAGTAGTGAGGGTAGAATAATAAACCAGGTTCCAGGTAAATTTTGAAGAGAAATTGATCTCTCAAAATTTAATTAAATCAAAAACAAAGATAAAGAAAAGAACGATTAATTTCGAGAAGGATTGGGCTCTCGAAGCTATAAATTTGTAAAAAATAAAATTGTTGGAGAGATAAAGTTTGGAAAGATTAGAGAAGAAGAAATAACTGTGGCGGAGCAAAAAGGCGACGGCAATAAAAGAGAAAGGAAAGAAAATAGTGCGACAAAAAAAAAGGTATTCCGTTAACGGTATATTTCAAGTTTAATTTTATTAGTTTAAGTTTCTGTTCCTGTTTCTGTTTCTGTTTATGTTTATATTTTATGTTTATAGAAAATAAAGGTACGGTGATTAACCATTCAGTTTTATTTTCAAAATTAAAAAAAAAACGTTTAGATTGGTGACCAAAACTCCAAATACCACCAGGGAATTTATCTGGTTGAAGTGAAAAAAAAAACACGACAATATATTATTGTCATATTTTGCAATTATTAACCAAAAAAATTTAATTACATATTTAACGCTTGAAAACAGGCAACCTTCACTACACTAATTAAAATTTAGGTTATGTTAGTAACTTTTGCTGGTTTTCAGTCAGTTTTTAGAAAAACTATTTATTTTATTAAGTGCAACTTATGACTTACATAAATACGAAACTATCTGTACAGGAAAGTGATTACGAGTATGTTTTTGTCTCGTTAAGTTACACAGTTAGGTACACATTATTGATGAGGTTCATTATACAAACTTCGCGGTGCAGTCTCCTTATAATTAATGAAACCTAAATTAAAGTGAGATACTCGTTACTAATAATTTAAGTACTACTTATTGTCTTTGTTAGCAAACTGCTAACTGTATTTTGTTCTAATCCTGAATAGTACAAAAGTGTCTTAAGATTAATTACTCCAGAAAATATTAAGCAATTATAAGTTATCTTGGTATGGGTTCCTTACAAAACACTTTTCGCAATTATCGTTTAATATTCAATTGTGTAAGTATTACAAGGAATAATATTATTTTAGTATTCTGACAAATTATCAAAAGAATTTCTTTTTTAGAAAATTGCATACCATTAGATTGCTATAATGATTGTGATAATATAGTATTATTTTCTCATTTATGCAACAGAATAATATAATGTTATATTATTGGGAAGCATTTTTACGTTAAGTCGTAAAACACTATCATAGAAATACAAAACAGCAGTTACGGATAGACAGTCAAAATTATATCAAGAAAATAGTTTTTACCGCTACAAAAGAGTATTTTTTTAAACATTTTACTAAAACGATTGTAAAGATCTTCCCACGTTCACAACAGTGACCCACTAAGAATCTATCTGTATTCTATATCAAAGTAATATTAAATTTTTAATTAAAACACCAACACAATTTTCCCTGTGTATTATTTTGAACTTTTTAATTTGTTTGGAAAAATTACAAATGGGACGAATATGACGAACTGTTGATAATCATACCCACAAAACCATCACGAAATGTTAAACTTTACAAGCTATGAATAGTATCAAAAAATCGTCTATCCTCAATATTTCGAAAACCGCTGTTTGGTTAAGGTTTGGTTAGGTTGGTTTAGGTTTATTTTTATTTTGTTTTTGACTGCACGTAGAACGCTTACATATTTCTTCTGTTTGTTAAATTACCAATTATTAAATTACAAATTCAAAATCAAAAATTTTAAAATTTTAAAACCAGAAATAATATCAAAAGGTTTGAGAGGCACCGAATAGTAACCAAAAACAGGAAAATGTTATTTCGAAACTCACGTAAGAGTACATAATATATGAAAACTAAAAGTATTTTGTAGAATATTTAAAAATTTAATAAAAAGAGAAATTAAGAGCTTTTATACATATAATATATTACATACTTTTATATCATAGCCTATAATATAAGATGCTTGCATATAATCAAAATACTCGCTGAAAAGAATATTATATTTCGTAAGAAGAAATATTAGTCTTGTGATACCGGCTTATATTTTCATTTTGTTTTCATTTTTATATCATAAATTAGTTTTTAATTAAGTTGAAATTTTTAAATCTCTTCATAATGACTTGAAAATAATTCTAAAATGAACACTCTAGAAGTAAGGAACGTGAGGTACATAAATATTTTTATATGTAGAAGTTCACCAATAAACTTACGTTCTAATATTTTAAAATTTTAAATGTTTATACAGAAAAATCCCAAATTTTTTTGAAAATGGTTTATTAATTATTTTTTTAGTTTCATCTTTTTGTTTTTCATTTTTTCATTTTGAAGCTCCTTGTGCAAATATATTGTTTTTAAGTTTTATTTATTTTATTTATTGTGCTTTTGAAATTTTAACTTTTATGTTTAAATTGAAAGTATGCTATTTAATTCGAATTAAAATGCTATTAGTAATTACGTTCTTTTATAAGCTTTTTAATTTGTAACCTTGAATTTGTGAAAATTCACATTGGCATATTTCTGGTACTTTTTGTTACTATTTTTGCTTCATAATTTTGACTAGACAATTAAAGTAAAATTTTCGAGTTAGAAAGATGTTTCTGCTAAGTGGATGAAGCAATTTTCAATTAAGAATCAGCTACTTTCATGTTGTGGAATTCTATCTACACTTACTATGATAAGATCATGGTAAGAACCCACTTCAGCTTTGCAAAGGCTTTAACCTCATTTTGGCAAATGCAGCATCCCAATAAAATATAATGGTTATACAAAAGTTGTTAATGAAATTGCGCTCCATAAGAATCATCGAAAGTAAAAAATAATTATATATTGCGAAATCCTGGAGCATCCACATAATTGTAGAAGGTAAAGCTATAAGTTAGAAGCTAACCGAATTATTTTCCGCTTGACCAACATCTTTACTTCATGTACAATAATTAATACACCATTGTACAGTAAGTGATCAATTTTCTTATGACATTTTATATGACAAGCGAAAATTATTAATATTAAATTATTTACGTCACATAAATCTTCTACCAACTACTACGTCAAATGCTCACTTTTAGAACGATTTTGGCATCTATAATTTCGGAAAGTTTATGTGAATTTTCTAATAAATTTAAATTATGCACATGGGTTCATGTAAAAAGATTTACATTTGTTATCATAAATCATCTAGTAAATTATTAAAATTATTAATAATTTTCTGTTCGTTTTGAGATCAATACCGGATATAGTACACTATTAATGTTTTAATTGTAATTTTTCTTCGTCCTATTGATTAACGTTACAATGAAATGAAATAATTATTTTTGCTGAATAGAACGCTCTGAATAGTACAATTGAAAAGCTAAAATTACTTTTTTTTTTAATAGTTAAGTCAAAATTGCGAATAGAAGCAATTTTCAGGATAATTGAATATTTGAATAAACCCTGTTTTTGCATTTTCATTTTTCTGTATTTTCAATACACAATGTAGGACAATATTTTTCAATGCCTGTATTCCGATCCTTCTCATGCTCGCTTGTCTAAAATCTCAACTACATACTTTTGAATTTTATAAGATAAATCATAACTGAACTAACAATAAATAATATTAAAAAGATTTATAAAATTTGTATTCTCTTTTCTTTAAAAGTAAAATCGGGTTTTTAGTTAATGATGTTAGTTGCTTTATTTATTTTTGAAATAAAATACTTCTACATAATAAAATTGAAAAATTATTGTCGTTGGAAAATATGTACGTTCTAAACTTAGATTTTTGTTTATAGTTTAATAACATTATTATTTATTTGAGTACATGAGTAACTAGCAAACTTTGTCAGATTTTAATTTGACATATTCTTTTAGTCTTCAATGCACTGCTGATTGGTTCAGGAGTAAACTAATGTACAAACCAATAAGAAGTGAGTAATTTACTAGTGATTAAGTAAATCATTTTCAATACCGATAAATCACTTTCAACGCCAATAAATTACTATCAACATGAATGCTCATAAAGTAAGCTATTGTGCAGAAAATACAATTTTCTCAAAGTGCGTAATAGTAGTAGTTTAAATTTTCAGCTTTAAAATAAATCATTAGCGAACAACATTGTATCTTTTAGAGAATCGTTTTTAAAAGCTTTGATTGTTTTATTAAAATAAAACAAACAAATTTAGATTTATTATCTAAATTGATTTATTGAGCAAGCGGTGCTGTCACTATTTTGTTATTCTGTCAGATTTTAGGTTACATTCACCTCTTCTGATTGGTTCACGATTGACTATCTTTGATTGCGTTTAGTTCTTTTGTTTAGACAATTAAAATTCAGTCATCCAAATATTTGTTCTAATTTCAAGCTAAAAAGATACTATTACATAAACGCATTGTCTTTCTTACTTTTACATTAAAACAAATATTTTGATCACAGAATTTAAATTTATTAAATAATAAGATAACAAGAAAACAAAATCAATCTAAATATAAATTGAACTTAAACGCCGTCTTTAAAATTTCAATGGCTTTGTATTTAGTATACATTTACAAAACCATCGAATTATCACTCCTAGGTATATGTAATTGCAAAAGTCGCAAAACTGTTATAAGCTGTCGATCGGCTTAACGTGATGCACGTACCTACCAGCGCAAGTGACCTAACAAAACCCACAGCATAATTCAAAGTTAATAGTGTCGTAGTTCAAGAAGCGGTAAATAAACAATTTTTTTTTAAGAAAATTATATAAGAAATTATAACTAAATCATTATATTTGTATTGCCACATACAAATAAATAAATAAATATTTAAATTAAAATTGGGTTACTGTCGGAATTCCTATCACAAGAATTTAACTTTTTCCTATTGACTATTAGAAAGAGGACAATTTTCTGAGTATATTAAGACAAAATTTTTTTAGGATTATGCAATAGTTATCGAAATAACGGCATTTTAAAACTACGAAACGCAGGGAGATGTAATATGATATACCCCGATGCGTGACGGTCGGTCTCACGTTGAGGTACGGTCTCGTCGGTGACAGCTCATTTTGTTGACGGTACGTGTGCTTTGATATACTCTTAATTTTGTTGTCAGTTGAGGTCGACACCTGGACGAGTTCTATGGCTTCGAGTTCCACCCTTGGCGAGTTCTGTCATTCTTCAGGGATTTTTTTTAATTATTTTGCGTAAGGTGAAAAAATAAAACAGGCCCGGAGGGCGTCTAATCATGCAGCCGTGTTAAAAGGTGTATCTAAAATACATGTAAATTTTACATTTTTAAAATCAATTTTTTTCGAAAACTTTTGCATAATCCTACAAAATTTTTGTTCTAGTATGCTTAGAAAAGTGTCCTTTTACCAATATTCAATAGGAAAAAGTTAAAATCGTGTGATAGGAATTCCGACAGATCCCTAAAATTGTTTATGTATTATCAAAGCTAATTTTACACTTATTTGATTTACTATATTATATTTTTTTTTTGATTTGGTTAATGCTCTTAAGTGATGCCAAAAAGTATTAAAAGAGATGTAGTAATTACAATTAAAGTTAATGTTTATTAAATTTCATGTTTAAAAGTATAAGATTTTCAATTTCCAATTTGAATTCGATGTACAATAATGATTAGAAAAAATAAATTCCATGGATTGCCGAAATAAAAGAAATTGTAAAATTCGACACGTAGAGGTTAGATAATTTAGTAGTTAAGTTGAAAAAGCGGATAATTTTAAAAAATTTGGCAGTCAATGCATAGCCAATATATAAGGTTTTATTGTACATAAATACATCTACATATTCCAATTTATTGTATCTAGCTATATAAAAATAAAATTTAGAAAACCAAAGACAACAGATGATGTACTCACACATGTATTTACATCTTACAAACCAGAGTAGTCATAAATAGCATATTGTCGTACTTTTCAACCATAAAATCCTGATTTATGTATTTTGTAAATTATTTTGAAGTTCAATTTTATTTAATTATTTATTTGTAATATACTGTACATAAATTTATTTATTTATTTGTATAAAGAATTATGTTGGTAACGGTGTAAGTAAGTGGAAAGATTGCTTATGCCAGGTGTAAGATCAACAGCGGGCGTGAATAGCCTAGGCTCGCACCAAATTTGATATAATATTATTGATTTTGATTATTAAAAAAGTGATTTGATTTTAGTTAAAATTTGTTTTATTTAATGCAAAATGCTGCATAATTAAAGCGAAAGACAAAATTATTGAAGATTTTTGACAAAATTGCAAATTTTTGTAAACCCACGAAGAATTTGTGTAATAAGCCCGACAGCTGTAAGCACGTGAGCACGTTCACGCGCAAAGACGATGAACTACAAGAAAAGAAAAAGCTTTACATAGCAACAATATTTTATTCACCGCATTGAAATTAAAAATTATAAAAATGTATAAACGATACGAGAATTTACAATAAAGATTATTTATAAAAGAAATGTTATGCTCAAATAAAGATGCATGTTCTTCAGCGAGATGTCTTTCTTTGAGAAGGTAGAATTTTTTACAATTTTGATCGCGGGAGGCATTGCAATATATATGTGGTCAGAATAAGAACTAAATTTAAATCAATGCTTTCAAAACTTTTATTATAATTAAAAAAGTTGGTAGATGAGCTAAAATTTTTACCTATAACGCGTTGTGGATTTTGAAAGTTGTGGGTAAATTTATTTGTTGTGTTTGTTTTCACTTCAAGTATTTTCGTATCTTCTAAACCCAAAACTAATCTACTCTGAAAATCATTGCAAAAAATTATGTTTTGATGTTTATTTTATACTGTTTACATTTAAAATGAATACTTATCTACTAATCATTTTTTGATTAAATCAGAAATTTATTTTTAAGTAAATTTAAGTAAAATAAAAACATATGTACTTATGGTTATTTGTTACACAATAAATTTTTATCCAAAAAACATATATGAAAATATATACACATATGAAAATATTTCTACTACAAAACCATATTACAAAAATAAATATTTTAGTTGAATTTAATTATTACTAAAATAAATGTATTGTATTTTACATAATATTCCAATTTTAAATTAGAAAATAATTAAAATTTCGAAATCACTTAATTAATTCGATGGCACACTGATAGTAATCTCTAATTTTCTCTAAGTTTGTTATCTGTTTAACTGATTGACTGACTGATAACTGATGATTGTCTCCGTGCTTCGGAGAGCACGTAAAACTGACGGGCCTTCTATGTTGATGATTTGCCTTCATCAACAACAAAAATCAGAGTTACTGGCACATCTGAGATAAGCCTAGCAAGCTACCTGAAATGTAAAACAATAAATATGCTCATAGTAACTTCGGAACATCACTGAGGTTGCTGTTAAGAAAAAACAGATCGCAGAACTAATTAAAGAAGAAGAAGAAGAAGAACTTAATAATAAATGAAATCAGAAGTACATTTACGAAATGCATGACAGAGTATAGTATGCAAAATACTATCTCATAAATTGAAATATAACTCACCAAGATTTAGCTACAACTATTCGCACGATTTAGTAATTACATTTGTTACTTACTCTTTTAAGAAACTTATTGCCGGCGTTGCTTAGTCGTTGATAAAAAATTAACAAAGAGAATTTCGGGGGGGGGGGGGGGGTTGTAAATTGCTTATTGTTTTAGGAATTCCTCAAGAAAAAAAAACACAATAAAATTCAAGTTTATAATAGGTAAATTAAAATTCATTATATAAAAAATTAAAGTCTTTGGTTCAATAACCTAATAAAATATAAGAAAATTACGCTTTATGATTTGACGAAAGTAAGTCGGTATTTTATTCACCTTTGCTACCTGTTACCTGCCAAAGCCACGATGACTCAAAGTACATAGTTGGCCATCGTTCCTACCTGTGTTGAAAGCATGCCCTGAGAAACTTTCAGCTTTTATAAAATAACGAAGGTCTGGCGGCCACGGGCTCTTGCTCTAAAAGAATGTACGAGGTTGATACAACAACGTAACACATTTCAAATACCTAGCAGCATCTTCACTTCACTTCAGTAGCATCACTTCGTCAATTTCAACAGCAAGCAATCTTAGATAAAAGTCTAAAACAGAGAATGTACGACATATCAATTTACAAATAACCTGCAGTTGTCTCATCAATTCAAGATGATTGTGTTGTTTTCATAGCGAGTGGTAATTTCCCCTTTATTTTGTTCGTAAGTGTAGAGCTTCTTCTAAAATTTTTCTAAAATTGTTTTGATTAATTTCCCGAAATTATCTAATAGAAAATTTAAAATGATTGACAACATTTTTGATTAATTCGTCTACCTCTGCGTGCATAATAAACATAATAATCTGCCGATTATGTTCGCATTGCTATATGCTTTCCGCGTAAGAAAATAGTGCTCATACCAGAAACGCAAATATTTAAATATTGAAATTGTAATTATTAATTAAATTTTACGTATTTCAAAAAAAATTAAAGGTAAGTAATACTGATTTGACAATTAGCACAATACATATAGTTTAACGTGTAATTCTAACCACGACAGAATTATTTGAGAGCAAGCCTGTAGAGCCCGTAGTCAACCTACCCTTAATATACTACAATAAAATGACAGCTATTATAAATGATCAAATCCACTAACAAAATTTACATTATTTTTGTTAAAATAATTTAATTGGTATATGAATATAATTGATGCTACATTATTACTCGTTTAAATTTCTTTCGTAAATTTTATGTTTGCGTGTTCGTGTCTTTGTGGTCAAAAAAGTTCAAAAAGTCAATTGATTATTTGTACAGATATGTTGATGATATTTTGATATGTTCTGCATGTTCGTGGGGAGAAAGCAATCGACGTGAATACTCCTGCATTTTTGTGCATTAAATCTAAAATAAGACCACAAAAATTATATTTACTTATAAATTAATCAAAAATATTTAATTTTGAGTTAATAAGAATTAATTAGTATTTACCTCAATCTGTTTCCTAAAAAGGTAGTAGGTAGGTGCACTATACGTCTTTTTAACCAATATAAATTATGTACTTTAAGAAATTTCTTAAATAGCAAGCAATGAAAGTTTAATTAAGCTTAATTTATTAGAATGTTTTTTAATTAATTCGGGGTGTTATTTTTAGAAGGAATTATTTTTTATATTAAACAAGAGTTGTATGGAATAAATTTACATTCGTTTGTTGTGTTAAATTTGTTTTACAAATTACACACTAACCTGCAGTTACTTTGTAAGGGCGGATTGAACAAATGCACGAGGATTTTGTTAATTACTACATGACACGTTTACTAATAACGCAATTAAAATATTTTATTTACTTTGTTTCATATTTAAAAAATTCGACAAGTTCAAAATTCAAAATGGTGTTATAAACTGTTTAACGTCGTAATTGCTCTTTCGACTGCATTTTTATAAATAAATCATTTATAAAATGATTCAACTTTCAATTTTGATCTGGTCGTTTTGATTTATAAATTGAGTAAATGAAAGACATAACGTGTAATTTATTGAAATTGCGTCCCATTGTGCCATTCATATGAAATAATGCCTATTAAAGTGGACCAATTTAATCAAAATTTAAATAATAGTTATGTAAATTAGGGGTAAAGTGTTATTGGATACTTATTTATGAATTTAAACCTGATTTCATTTTAAACTTTGATAATTTCATACGCAATATTTCGATCGACACGGTAAATTTTAACAAGATATTCTTGATAAAATAACACTGTTTTCCTTATTTTAAAAAGTTTCAAAAAGTTTTATGCAAAATTTGTTTTTTTCGAGGTGGAAAGGTAGCAATTTACTTTAAAATAACAATATAGGTACTATAGGTACATAGTTTGTTGTTTGTATCATTTTACAGTCGGTTGATCGCATATTTTCTTTAAATTACATTTAAAGCTCATAAAATAGAATTTGAAGTTTCCATGGGTTTTAAAAATTTAGAACGCTTTGATTGCTGTTAGATAAATTAAATAACTTTTTATAGAGAATGCCAATGGCGATCGTGCAGAAATTAAATTAATTAATTCAAAGGACCGGCCATGTAACGAAGGTTTAATTGCAAAATTCACATTAACATGTCAGGAATGATAACAATTGAATATATTTTTTGGAACCTAACTGGCAGAAGTCAATTGGTGGAAACCTATTATTGGCTTATCACTGCTGCTGACCCATGATTTCTCAATATGCCGTTGTATCGACGACTAAATTTATTTCTTTTTAAATGTAAAGCGTTATAAGTATTAGTTGACCTTTTGTTAAATTTATTTATATATTCAGATTTTACTATCTATCACGGACTAGCCATATTTTTTATAAAACAAAAATGTTATTATTAATCATAATGCACATCCTACACGGGTTTTTGAAAAATAGCTAAAGATAACTCCTAACTTTATACTTTAAAATAAATATATCTTGCATATAATCCACTTTCTGCTATAATACATATGATAAATTATATAATTTTTGTTGAAAGGAGGTAATCTTACAAAAACGGAATGAAACCTACATTTATCATATAAACTTAACTTGACAAGAAAAATACTCATAATGCTAACCACTAGAAAGAATATAAACGATACGAAAAAATGTACCTACCTATTCAATTTAAATAAAAATTATTTTTTCACAAAAACATACATAAATATCGAACAAATGAATTGCATCCACAAAAAGGAATAAAGTGTCGTAGGTCACAGCACGAATAAAAATTGATCAATTTTTCAAAACACAATATAATTTTTTACCTGTTTGCTTTTAAAAATGAAGTAATTCCCAACACGCCAAGACAAATTTATATTAGGAAGGTACTGTTTTGTATTATTAAAGTAAAAATATTTTTTTGTTTTTATCTCCACTGAAAAAATACATTTTTATATTTTTTTAAAGAAAATTTATTCTTTTTTGTTGCAATGTTATTTTTCAATCTTGTGTTTTCTCGTATTAAAAATTTTCTTTTAATGATTTCAAGACAGAATATTTTTTTACATGTTATTCAATTATTACGTAATAATATGTTTGGCTTTAATTATACCACAATATTAATTATTAAACGTTGTAGGTCAACCTTTTTCGTATCACCAAAAGAAGATTTATGAATTAGTTTGTTTTTGTAAATCCTTCAAACACAATAAAATAAAATTTTTGTTGGTGAAATGTTAACCACCCATTGCTTGTTTGTTTTAAATTTCAGTATAATACCATAATATCCTATAATTAATCAAAATATTCATTATGATTGTTTAGTTCCAAGTAGAATAATATAATTATCTCGGTACTTTTAACTTTATTTTAGGTTTCATTCGCAGCAACTTGCTTAAATATACCGCTATATTAATCACGGGATGTTTATAAAATTCTTATTATTTTATAATACAACTTTGTTTTTCTGAAAATTATTTAAAAATTTTATTTTGTCTTTCGATTAAATTTAACGTAACTAATAAAACTTAAGTTTCACTTCTTGTAAAAGCAATAATTGTATCGAACACAGTTCGATACATCGTTTATTTTTAATTATGTAAAAGTTTTCAAAATTTTATTTTACTTAACTTATTTCTCCGTTTACATTTTAATGCCAAATTAAGTTTTATTATCACTCTAAATTGTTTTACTTCTGAAGAATTAGATTTAGAATTAGATTCAACTTTTGCGAAACCGATCCTACAATTCTCTTTTTTTAGCAGCGGCGGCGCAGCCCCCATCGTGTTTCTCATTCAAAATTGAATTTATATAATAGGTCTGCTGATCGCAGAATAACTAAAGCAAATCGAAATATAAGTGATTCTTGATGAATCATTATTTTTACTGTATTCTGTGGTGATGTGCTGTAAATATTTTATCAACGAGCTTGCAATTTTTGTCTAAATTTAAAAAATGTTAATTGTACCTATTGTTATAATTAATGGACCCAAAACTGGTTTTTCTCGTAGATTCAATAAGGCAAGACAAACATGAGAAATCCTAGTCTCCAGTAGAAGAATAAGATTGTTATAATTCAGTCACATAGTGAAAAAGATGCCTGTGTAGAGTAACCCAAAAATTAAATTCTTTTTGGTTAAGCTCTTTACTTTAAATCAGGAAAAAGACCTTAAGTTTTTCACAATAGATTCAAACCTGAACAGGAGCAAATCGGTCATGATCCCAAAAAACACAAAATCAAAAAATAACAATTAAGATATCATTGGTAAACAATTTTAGAAAAATATCTGTATCGCCAGTATTTCGTACTATATTGCTATGACCCGCGCTATACAAATCTATAAAATTTGCTGAAATCTATAAAATTTGCTGATTTCGAAAATTACTTTAGCTGAGTGTACATCCATTATTTTAGCTATGAGCTCTTGTAGTTGAAGTCTTTAAAATTGTAAATTAAAATTGCTCAAATTTTTGTTTTACCTTCTTGTGGTATTGGACTTTGGCTTCACGTGCGCGCTCGCTTCGCATATGGTATTCCAGCTGGCGTCTGGTCAAACAAATTTGTTGCGATTTAAGTTTTACGCATCGACTAAATTATCACAAATTTTTCAATTTTCTTGTTTATTTAACAATTTGTACTTTACCACAATTAATTTAAACAAAAACATCAACTCAACTTAACTTATTTTATTAGTTTTCAAACAATTAACATTTTAAATTTTTATTGCGAGAATGATGTTCATCCGCCCGTCTACTCGAAGTTGAAGGTGTCAGCCCAAGGGTTCCTATTCAAGCCCCTCTTTTTTCTTTACCTTATCGTTCTCCCCACCTTATTTACATAGCAAAAATTTTTAACCAACATTTTTATATACAATATTATAAATAAATAAATACTAAAACAAATTTAAACTTTAAAATAATTTTCAAAATAAATTAATTATGGTTTATATCATTTCGAAACACGACAATATATTATCAATTTTGTTAATATGCGGTATGAACATAGGTGTCTTGCGGCACTCCGTTATCACATTGTGCTTCGAAAAACAAGTAGTCAACTGCACCTTATTGCTTAAATATGATCAAAACTAGTTTATCATTAGAGTGGATAAACCTATTTTACTTAATTTATCGTATAATATATTTCTGTTTATTGTTTTAAAAGTACGACAAAAACCGCCACTATCCCTTTAACATAGTAATTGTAATTAAGTTGCACACGAATGACCATGACGAAATTCTGATTGATTTTCAATTAATACCTTCCTACCATTAACAAATTTCAACAATTGCTTATATATAAGTTTCTCGAATACTTTTTCTAGAAACACAACTGAATTATGTGGTATTATAAATACCACATAAATACTTATGAAATTCTAAAAACATTTTTAAGTTATTTTCTATTGAATTATTTGATCTAAAATCAAAGCGTTGAGCTGGAGTTTGCCGATTTATGTATCGGTTCTCGTAAATTTTGTAAAATTAAATTGAAATAATTAAAAGGGATTAAGTTAAAAAGCTTACAGCTAAACCCCTAAACATTTCACAAAATGATTACTTGCAAATTTAAGTAAAAATAACAAACTCATAGCTACAGAATACCACTGCCTATTTTTAATACAGTATAAAAAAAATTGTCGATTTCTGGATCTAGATCAAAAGTTCCCGAACATTAAAATATTGCGACCTACTTCATCCCAGGAACATTAAATTTTTTCAGATTTACTTACCTACTTAGCTATGAAAATAATGAAAATAAAATTTAATATTGTCGAGAAAACGCTGTCTGATTGAAATAGTAAAAAAAATTAATAAGATATGATAAGAGATGTGAGTATTTAGAAGTTTGAAAAGTACAAGCTAAAAAACAGAAGTAGAATTAGATTAAAAGAAGAATTGAAGTAAATTCGTTATTATTAAATAAAACCAAGTTTGGTTTCACGGAGTAAATATAATTATATTAAATTTAAATTAAATATTATTGCGCTGGAAAAAAATGTACGCGTTTGAATTTATTACAAAAATTAAAAGTAAAACTTTTACATTTAAATATTTAAATTAACAATTGAAAATTGGTTGAAGTAGATAATAGCAATATATGCATAACATACAGGATGTCCCGGGACCGTGGAGAACCTTTGAGGTGGTAATAAAGAACACTTTTTTAACCCAAATTTTCAAATAAAATTTTTGTCCAATTCCAAACCTTTGGGTAGGACCTCTCTTTAGAGCAATATTTTGAATTTCTAATTTCAAACGGCCATAGCTCCGATATTATTAATTTTTTAGACTTAATAGATTAGACCTTTTTTAAATATCATTCGCTTATCTACAAATTAGTTTATATCTCTTATTGTCTAGAATAAACGGTTTTTGAGTTATAAATTAAATTAAAGGAAAAAATGTTAAAAAAACTTGCTTTTTTATTTTTTTTACTTTTTTTAATAAACTCCGTATCTCTTAAACGAAACGTCTTAAGAAAAAACTAATGGCCTAAACGGGATAGGTAATTCAGCAGGCTACAACAGTGGTCAAATAAATTTTCTTGGAAAATCAACCGTTTTCACAGAAATTCTGACAATAATGAAAAAAGTGTAGGTAAAAAACATAAATAACGAACTAATTAACAGTAATAAATAAACAATATAAATTAACAAAGTAATTAACGATAAATTAATGCGCTTTATAACAATGTCGCTTAAACGTTAAACACTACAATACGTTTTGACATTAAAACAAATTTTAAAACAAATAAGATTTTTGAAAATTGTTAGAATTTATTTCTTTTTTACCTACACCTTGTTCATTATTTTCAGAATTTCTGTGAAAACGGTTGGTTTCCCAAAAAAATTTATTTTACCAAAGTTGTAGCCCGTTAAATTTCCTATTTGGTTTGCGCCGTTAGTTTCTTTCTAAGAAGTAGATATTTTCAAGTAATGAACTTCAAACTTTTAACTTAAATATGATTTTCAGGTTCCCATCTCTATAATCAGAAGTAGATATTTTGAAGCAATGAACTTCAAACTATTTAACTTAGATTTGATTTTCAAATTCACATTTCTAAAATCAGAATTAGTTATTTTGAAGTAATGAACTTCAAACTACTAACCTAGATCCTAATCTAATTACCATCTCTAAAATCAAAAGTATTTATTTTAGAGTAATAAAGTTCAAACTATTAACTTAGATCTGATTTTCAAATTCCCATCTCTAAAATCAGAAGTAGATATTTTTAAGTAATGAACTTCAAACTATTAACATAGATTTGATTTTTAAATTCACAATTCTAAAATCAGAATTAGTTATTTTGAAGTAATGAACTTCAAACTGTTAACTTAGATTTGATTTTCAAATTCATATTTCTAAAATCAGATTTAGTTAAGTGCAAGTAAAGAACTTTAAACTATTAAATTAGATCTTAAATTTCAAGTTATTATCCCTAAAATCAGTAGTTATTTTGAAGTAATGAACTTCGAACTTTTAACTTAGATTTGATCTACAAATTCCCATTTCTAAAATCAGAAGTAAATATATTGAAGCAATAAATTTTAAACTATCAACCTAAATGTTAGGTTACTTCTGAGTTTGTGGCCTCTCCGGCAGGGGCCCTGGCTCTTACGGAGCTCGTGGCATTTTGCCAATCCTGCCACCCTATAGTTACGCTGCTGTTGAAATCTAATCCTAAACATAGTTTTTACCCAAAAAATTAAATTTGTCGTTTAGCTAATAATTTGTTGTTAGCAAGATATAAATGAACCAGAAACACAAATAAAGAACAAAGAAATATGCATAAAATTATCCGAATAGTTCGGCAAAGTAAACATTTTGAGTGTAGCACGTAAAGTAAGCTTCCTTTTTTTTATAAATATGTTGTTTACAGCAAATGTTTTTATTAAAAATGGTCGAAAAAATAATTTTAATGTTTTTGGCCGTTTAGCTTTCATAGTAATAATCATATGACGTTTTTGGGCATTTTTACTCTGATTTTTAAATGATCCACTAATTTTAATCTTTATACTTACAATTTAAGGCATAAACTACCATAATTTCATTACAAAATTTTTAAATTCATAGGCTCACTTTGGGTATTCTCAACTTTTCTATTTTTTAATTGTTGCAAAATATAATCACATCCACTTTGACATCGTCGGAAACGGAAATATATGGATTTTCAGTGTTCAACTTTCAATATTATTTTATGTATGTTTACTACCGCAAATGCGCAATAACAAAACAAAAATATTATTTTTTAACGATTACAAACCTAATTTTGCAAATTTTTAATATTTTGACTTTTTTTAAACTTCAGATCGCGTTTTCTCTATCAGACATAGCACTACTGACCATTAATTGCCTTTTTCTAGTAAACCGCCTAAGCTAAGATCGTAAATGCAAGACAAAGACGTTTTTTACTTTTTTGGTGAAAAAAAATGTAACTCCCTGTAAATCAAATCACAAAAATTGCAGTAAAATTTTAATTGTACGTTTTATACAAAATATTTTGCGCGGCCGTTTATAATTACTCTGGTTTTTATCCATTTGAAAGTTTGTAATTTACGAAGTTGTTCGTATTTTTCTTGATGTAGCTGTAACTTTGGAAACGCTGAATACGTGATCACTAAAAATATTAAAAAGTTAAGCTTTGTGAAATAGTTATAATTGCTTTAAATTGTATTTACATAAAATATTTTAATTGTGCACGAAAGTGTTTTTTTTATTCCTATGGCAGTCGGACATGTAATAGTTAAAATTTTCATTTAAGTTTACAATTTAAAGCAATTTTGTATTATAAATCTTCTTTCCACGTTGCATAAATATTTAAATTTGTTGCTTTATGTTTTATTTATTTTGCTTGAAATATGCAAGCTACAAAAAGTTATAAATTATTAAGTGGAGCGAAAAATTAATTTTAAATGGATAGGTATCATTGTAACATTTACCAAACAAATTTTTACATTTATTTAATAATAATTAATCTGGGGTGTAGCGAAGGTGATTTTTTACAATTACTACCACAGCAAATAAAATTTTTATGCTATCGGATGCTGACTATATTTTTTTTCTACTTCACTATTCTACCTGTTTCTTCTATCTTTTACAATTCAATCGGTTGAAATAGTATTTTTGTTAGCGTGGAGTTGTGTAAACTTGCGTTTATTTTAAATAACTACCTGAATTCAGTTTTTACTTGCAACGCTTGCACTTCTCTTTTGTGGTTGAAGAGGTATTGATGAAGTAAATAAAGGAAGCCAAAAGTCTAACGATTGTTTAACTTTGCCTTAAGTTAGAACATTTTCAATATGCCAGTGGAAAGCGTTAAATAGTTAACAACGAACTTTCCCTTCTGAACTAACCAATTGAAAGTCTCGCCAACTTGAAATTAAATTTTTAACGTACATATGCAAAGTTAATATTTTTGTATTATGATTTATACTTTAAAAGAATGCTTGATCACTTGTTGCGTAGCTTTTATATTCCACACTCCAAAATTTGATACTGAAAAAACAGACGAGTTTTACAATATAAAACTTTCTGTAAATATTTGAAAAATCATTGAAATAAATTTATAACTTTCTGACATTTTTTAACAAATTAAAAGGATTAAATTAGAATTTATTACTAGCAACAGGATTATCTACACAAATACAAAAGTATTTTCATAATTATATAATACAAAACAAAAATAGGTAAAAATCTCTAACTTCTAATTATTGAGATATACAATTTAAGTATTCGAAACCAAGGTCACGTTTAGTGCCTAATCATATATAACTTAATAAATTCTGGGTGGATAGTTCTTTCCAAGTTAAACATTTTAACTAACGGACACGAGAGCTTTGGTAAGAAACACATTTCTTATCTTCAACTTTTGACACGTTTCCACTCAGATCGTTAAAGGCGATGTTGAACGCATAGCAATTATGTTCACACGATGTTCTTTTCCATTCGCATCAACGCATACAACGTGTTCGAAAGTTATCCTTACCTTGTTGAAAATAATTTATATTTAATTCAACATTTGCAATTATGGCTTCAGGGTATTTTAAAACAACCGTTTTACACATTTAGTGGCTCTTAAAAATTTAAAAAAGAATTTGGCAGTAAATTGAAAAATTAAATTAACTTTCGCTTATTTATATTAAATTTTAATTGAAAGAGTTTCGAACGGTTCCGTTAACAACAATAAACTTAATTTTAGCAGCAAATTTACACAAATTTTAAACAACAAACAATTTATTCCTTATTTCTAGCTACATTTCAGAAATTTTATTATTTAGTATAAAATAATAAAGGAAAATATACAAACACACCTTGTCTTGAAAATGTCTTGAGATGTTAATCTTAATTTATATCATGAAGTCTATCAAACCCCCAACGCACCTAAAATATGTATGTTAACATCTCAATTTTTTTACGTCGGTGAAAGACATAAACCAATCAGAAGCAAGCTGTAGAAGGAACGTCAAAAAAAAGACATGGCATTTTACTCTTCCGTAACTTCTGATTTTTTTAGAATTCCAACAAAAATTAACCGATCTGAGGTTCGTTACGTAAAAAAAACAGAAAAAATTTCCTGTGCCAATAAATTTATAGAAAATCATTTACGAAAAATTCACTTACTACATTACCTTTTGTTTAGCTCAACCGGAGAAATTAAAATATACATGAGCTATTTTTAAAATGAAGATCAAATTTTGTGTTTACAAAATAAAATTTTTATTAAATCAATTTTATCAATCTTAAATTTTAAACGTTATTGTCTACAATCTTAGAAAAACGCATTTTTCTTTTATTTGCTATGGTTATTTTTCAAAATATGATAATCATAAATTTAAATTGTAAACTTTTGTAAAATTCTGTATTATCATTTTTGTTTAGTAATTATTAAATTAAAAATAAACACATTATAAATGAATATGCTTTTTGATGAATTTTAACTTAAAAACTTTAGAAATATTTTCAAACAAGTAATTGTCTATCGACTATTACAAATGGGTTAAAATTATACTTCTCAAATTCCAATTTTATTTATTAATTATTAAATCAGTTCAATAAACTTGATTTCAACCTTAAAATTATTATCATCCAGATGTGTGTTTAATTACAAATTTGTTTTCGACTTTTTGAGTATTACCACTTGAATTTAGTAACTCAAAATTAACGCTATACTTGTTTTGATTTTGGAATTATTACTCGTTTCTATAACAAATTTAAGTGCTAATAACCAAGTTGTTGATGCACTCAAAACTTCAAATAAAAAAAAAATTTTTTCTTGTCAAAAATCGATAACTAAATTTTTAAAACTTTTTTTTGATTTTCAAAAGTTTCAACCGTAATTTAATTTAATTTGCAAGTAATAATTATAAATAATTATTTAGAAATTAAAATTCATAATATATTGACCTTTACTAATTGTTTTCCAAAAGTTCAGTGTTATTTGTTTGTCTTATTAAGAACTCAAAATACAAAATCAATTCAAATAACATAGAAAACAACTTAAAAAAGTTTTTAGAATTTTTTAAGTGTTTATGTGGTATTTAGTGCCTAAAGTTTCATTTAGACACATCGCGTGGTTCAGTTAGGTTATTTGGTAAGCGCATTATTTAATTTATTAATTTTAAAATTTTTTCAATTTTGTTTGGTATATTTGCTCTTACTTCTTTTTATTTTTACTGTTATACATAACTGATGATCGCAAATAATTGTGAAATAAAAGCTTTTATATTATGTTACAGGTTTTTTTAATTTTTAGTAATTTTTATCATTTTCTATAGTATAATTTTTTCAGATTTTAATTTCTTGTTTATTCAAATATTTCTAAGTTCAACCCTGTTCAATGTAAATTATTGTTATTGTGGTTTCTTTAAATATTATGTTTCTTTGTAGTATGTAATTATTTACTTAACAGTTAAAATTTATTATTTTAACATTTTGTTAGGTTTTATTATTTTATTAATTCAAATAACTCTTACTTGAGCAAAATCGTCAATTTAACAATTAAATTTTGACGAAAAAATAAATTAAAGTTTTTTTTTAATAAATTCATCATTCAATAATGAATTAATTAATTATTTTTAATTCATTCATAATTTATAATTCATTAAAATAAATAATATCAATATAATTCCAATAATTTTATATTACTGACGTGAAATTAAAATACAAAGGTTCATGCTGGAATATAACAAACTAATCAATGTCTCTAAAAATACATGACAATATATTGAGATGACCCTGGCTATGCAAATCTATTAAAATTTGCTTATTTCAAAATTACTCCTTAGCTGGGTATCCATTATTCAACATGAGACTCTTCAATGTTTTTAAAATCGTAAATTAAAATTCTCAAATTTTTGTTACCTTGAATGTGGTAGTGAACTTTTGCTTCACGTGCGCGCTCGCTTTGCATATGGTATTCCAGCTGGTTTCAGTACGCCAGGACGCCTTAAACAAATTTGTTCCGATGTAATTTTAATGCATCGACTAAATTTTCACTATCTTCAAGTTTTCCAATTTATTGGCACTTCGCTTTATTAATTAAACAAAAAAACAACTTCACTTAATTTATTTTATTACTTTTTAACAATTAACAATTTAAATTATTATTGCGAGAATGATGTTCGTCCGCTCGACGTAAAGGCGTGAGCCCAATAAGTCTTCATATTCAAGCCCCACTCTTTTCTAGTTTTATTTTTCTCCCCACCTTATTTACAGCTAAAACCTTATCTACATTGCATTTTTAGAATAAATAATTCAATAATTTATAGTAACAAAATTAAAACTTCAAAATAATTTTACAAAATAAATGAATTAATGGTTCTATGGTTTTGAAACACGACAATATAGGCATAGTACCTAGCAGGCCAGATGGCCAATCCGTCGACCTGTCTTCTTGTTTGAATGATGTGGAAATTTCTTTTTGCGGGAGATCACTTATTAGCAGGGCTCGGAAGTTCTAGCAAATGCATATATTTTCTGGTAAGTCTTAGAATATTCAAAGCAAAATACAAATTTGTTTCACACTTCACCGAGGTTGTATACGAAATTTTATACTGCTAATTTTTGCATATTTACGGGTTTTGGTGCTATTTTGGTATTTTAGAGTTTTAAGTGCTATTTACGAGCATATTTTTATATAATAAATAAAATAAATAAAATGTTATTGAAATAAACAAAGTAAACAAAATTTTAAATTAATAAATTTTAACTGTCAAGTAAAGAATACGTACTTACATAGAAAAATAATATTTAAAAACAAAAAAAAATTCTTTAAATTAACATTTAGCAGGTTTGAACTTAGAATATTTGAATAAGCAAGAAAAATAAAAATGAAAATTGATAAAAAATCTTTAAATATTGACTAAAATTTTTTGAAATCATAAATTACGTTATAGAAAAATATGATAAAAATTTAAAATAAAAAATTTTGTAAGACGATATAAAGACCCTTATTTTACGATTATTTTCAATCATCATAATAACAAAAGAAAAACGTAAAAATAATGAGAAATAAAGAAATATATACCAAACAAATTGAAAAATTAATATTAAAAAACCAAGATATTAAAAAAAAAATGTTATGGGAGAAAAAAATAAATTTTGTACCAAATGGCCGCATACGAATAAGCAAACAATAAGAATTTGATTATTTTTAAAATTTATCAGATGCATCGTAATGTAATTAGCACATCGAGGTATTTAGTTTATTTCTAAAATAAAAAAAATAAAAAAATGTATTAACAATTATTTTATTTTGCATATTTTCAATTTTTTAGTGCGCTTTATAGCGCTAATTTTTGTGTTTTTAAGTGCATATTAAAGCGCTAAATATTTACTTTTTTAGAGCTATAACTTCCGAGCCCTGCTTATTAGTTTTAATTATTGTTTTTAATACAATTTATTTTAAATAAAATTGATTTCTTTTTAAATTTAAATTAATGATTTAAAATTATATTAGTAATATAATATTGCCTATGTTGTGCGGCCTGAAGGCCGCACTGAAATATTATTTTCTTTTTTTTCCTGTAAAGTTATGAAATTTGTTTGTCTCTCTCCCGAAAGTCAATAATAATAAGCAAAAAGAAAAATTGTTAATGCAATACTAAGTACTATTAAATAAACATTAAAAATTTAAAATTGCTATGACGAGAAAAGTAGAAACTACCACAATTACAATTAACACGTAACTCGTATCCCAAATGGCCATTGGGATCGTTAGCACTTACAAGAAAGACTGTTTTAACCTTTGACCTCTTCCCTATAATTTATATAGGAAGTTTGTTGTATCTTTTGGAGAATTTTCATTAGTTAGCATTGAACTTCTGTTTCAACTTTTAAATTAATTCTGATTTAATAAATTATTGCAAAACAAGAGGAAGAGTGAATGTTTATGTTGAATTTGCTCGCGGTTTATTTGCTGTATTTCGAGCTTTATTTATAAAAAATGTATAAAAGTTTTAATTTTAAAATGTAATATTTACCTATAAATATAAATATAAAAATTTAAATAATGTTAAGATTAATACAATAAAATTATGTGATCAAAATATCTACCACTACACCAATAATTAAAAGAAAAATTTTTCCGCGTGAAAAAATAAGCAATTGAAAGAGTTAATTTTCTTTTAACTGTGTTAGCACAATAGAAAATTATTCCTATAACTTATAAGCATTCTGATAGAAGCAAATTTTAATTGTCAAAAGTTAGGTAATTATTAATTGCGCCGAGTTGGGATGAGTTTTAGCTGTAGCTAAGTTAATTTGATCGGTTGGTAATTTATGATGTTTACTTCATCTCCACTCGATTCGGTGAACGAGTTAACTTCTTTCGGTTTGTGTTTTGCTATATCGACGTACAATGAAAACTTAGTGTGGACAGGCAATTGGAGCGGGGTTTAAATCGGCCGGCGGCGTGTATATTATAAAGGTTATAATATCGTAAAAGTTTTGAAGAAAAATGTTTTAATTGGAATAAATTTTTAAATAATACCTAATTAAAATCGCTTTTTAATTAAATTTGTTATCCTTTTCCAATTTTAACTATAGGTATTAGTAAGTAATCCAATTATTTGCATTGAATATTTTAATTGAAAAAAGAGTTTAGGTAGATTATTTCTTTTAATTAAATTCTTCTTTGAAAGTTATTCCAAATTTAAAATACATCAAAGTTAGAAATTAAACCTTTGAGAGTATTAAACAAACACTAATTTAAACTAATGAAAAATGAATCAAAATTTGCGAAAAAGAGAAAAGCGTTAACTTTTCTGCAATTTACGATCAATTATGCAACATGCTACTAATGCCAATTACAATCTTCATATCATAAATATCAATTGCTTTAATTAAGTTAAAACTCCGGAATTGTTAGAAAATTTTACTAGGGACCACTTTGATACCGCTTTCCGCCATATAATATTGATTTTAGTTATGGCTTTATGTTACCATTAAATGTTAATTGACATTTGTTGATATTAAAATCAAATTAAGCGCGTTGGCTTTATTTGGCTGTTTAAGATAAATTATTGAAATACTTTTTAAATTTACTTTTGTGTTATGACTTTTTAATTAAAACGCCAAGGATTCGTTAATTATTCTGCATTCACTTAAGGGAGTTATAACTCGGATAATTATAAAACTTAGGTAGGTAGGTATATTAAAATAAATTTTTATTTCAGGTGAAACAAATCTGCATAAATTAATTAAAACTTTAAATTTATGAAAAGATTGTTTGAATAACTTATTAACAATTCTAAGCCAAGATCCTGGTCACGCACTTATCTCCTGATTACTTAAAGCTCTAATTTGATTTTTAAATTAAAATTTTTTAACTGACATTAAACTTACAAACTAATATAAGTATACACTTTTGTAATACCTATGTACGCATCTCTTCATAAGTTTTAAATTAAAGTTGAAATATAATCTAAAAGTTTTCGTCTTGCGTCAGTTGATATTGCGGATATTTATTAAGCTCACCAAAAAGAAAATAAATTTGAAAAGATTGTAAAAACCAAGACTCTTTCAAGAAATATTTAGTTTATTTATATCGTAAATACGTGTTGTTTAACATAACCCTAAGAACGAAACAAAATATAAACTCCGGAAATTGGGGTCACGACGCAGGATTTTTGTGTTATGTTTACCAATCAACGAATTTATGTTATTTTTGATAAACTGAAAAAATATCAAAGAAGATTGTTTTTTATATTAAATCACCTCAAGTGTTACATTTTTTCTGTAATGTAGAAAGCATATTTATCTAGAAAAATGGTTTATTCGACAAATGGGACGATTAAAAATTATCCTGCAACTTATATTAAATTATTTAAATATTTCAGTTCCTCTTTAAAACTAACACTAATTTTTAGCAGAAAGCGCTGCTGCTAATTTTCATTAAGTTAATTTTTGTTTTGAAACTTACAAAATCATAAACTGAGATTTATCAAGTCAAGTGTTTTCCTATGAAAACACTGCAGTTAAGAAAGCAAATATTTTGTGTTTGCAATCAGTTGATGTTTGAATGAGCATCGTTTCCTAGGTAACCTCTTGAAGAAAAGCTCGACGGCGCCATCCGTAACATGATCAGATAAATATCAAATAACTTTGTCCGAGAGTTCTAAAGTTTTATTAAAAGTTGTTTTTTAACTTCGGCGGTCTAAAACTATACTTGGATATTTAAATTGCGTATAATTTTTCCGTTACGAACAAAATTTTAAATAATTACAAGAAAACGAAAGCTCTTTATTTTTAACTTTAACACGAGAACACAACATAATAATTATTGACAACAAAATTATTTTAGAAAAACTCTCCGTTTATTATTTTTTAAGTTTTAACAGTATTTTTGGCATTAAAAACTGAAGTCGCCTAGGTAGACTACCTAATATTTACGAGTTATTGTGGAGGGGTTTCTATGATGCTTACGTTGCTTGTTTGCATAATATTTTGTTGAATGTAGGAGGATCGATTGTAGATCAACCTCATTTTGTAAATTGCTCACAAAAACTAATAGAAATTTGTATTGTAAAATATAAGTATTTTCTTTTTAATATCTCCAGAAGAACCGCTTGTAAAAAAGTAATAAGTCAGATATAAGATAAAATGAAATTCTTAATAATTAGCTTGTACAAATATTAACGCACAGCGGATATTAAAAAATTCCGAGTAAACATATATAATATTAGAATTAAAATAAGGTTCAATAGTCAAGAAGTACAATTTAAGCTGTATAAGATGACAATATGAAATTGTAACGAATTGTGAAAAATTAATAGTTAATTTTATGCAAAATAAATTTTATTTTATTTTTTTTTGTTAATTTTATTCAATTTTTTGGAACGAAGTTTCTTATGGGAAGATGCAAAGAGGGTACCCTATTCGGAAAAAAAACGTTCGTAACGAAAATGCGTAAGATTTTTATATCGTTCGATAATTACACCATCTGGTGGTCAAAGTGGAACATCTGCTCAGCATTAGTACATATTCGGAAGCCACGAGTCATAGGTTTTCAAATTTCTCTAGAAAAAAAGTCGCCTTCACCGGGATTCGATCCATCGGCTAAAATGTGTAGGCGGAGCGCTTTGCTCAACGCCACAATGGGTATCGTTAAAATTAAGAGTGATACGCTATTTAAGCTACCCTTTGCGTATTGCGAATTAAAAACACGTTAAAATTGTTAAACCGACGAATAATTGAAAAAAATATAATTTAATAATTTTAAAAATTTTCAGCCGAAAATAAAGCCCTCAAAATTTAAAAAAAATCGATTTTGAAAAATGCCACCCAGATGCAAAAAATTATTTAAAGCCAAATGTGCAAAAAAAATTTCGAAACCTTCAAAGATGACCGCGATGATTGCATTTACATCGACTTTGATTAAAATCATAATAAAATATTTATATTCGAATAATTATTTATTTTTTACCTCGACTGGAACTTGAAATTAATATTTATGTATAAGGTACTTCGTTCCTATCTGGTGTCCCACGACACCACATTTTTATATTATTTCTATATCAGATGTGATGGAAAAAGGTATAAAAAATGCCAATTTTAAACTAAATTATTATGGAAATAGATGGAGTTCTTAGGATTGTGGACAAAATAAAACTACAATATTGTGCTAGTCGAGGTTTCGCACCATTTATTGATCCATCTTCAGGATATACGCAAATAGGTGATAATTAGTTTTATCGTAATTAGGAACAGTTCCAAGAACTCCATTTATTTCCACATTATTTTTTGGACAAAGAACTTCATTTTTCATATTAAATTATTATTTTACAGTTTTTATTTTACAATAAATTAGACTGAAATTGAAATTAATGTACTCTGTCAGTTAAAATGTCAATTTTATTATTATTTTACATCTAATATTTTATTAAAACACTTAAATATTTAAGATAAACATAAATTTTTATATTACTAAATTGAATATGCGATTATTTTCGTGTACTCGTACGAACATTTGGAAGATTATTAATAAGAATTATGCCGCTTGCCAGCGTATCGAAAGCACTTTTTTATAGACAGAACTTTTAGTATATTTTTTTAACTAGTTTAGAATTCATTTACATGATTAATGTAATTAACATGTGATAATATTTATGATAAGATCATAAAATTCGTAACTTAAGAAGGACAAAAACTTAATTTTCTTTAAAAACATTTTATCATAAATAGAATTTATTTATTATAATATTATGTATAGTAATTTGACATTTGTGTATTTCAAGGATAATCATGACTTTTAATTCAACATAATATTATTTAATTATTTTAATGTTATCTATTTTATTTTTCAATAATTAGTATAACTACTAGAGAATACAAATATTTTAAAGCACAAAGTTAAACATATTTTCAGGTTCTTTGAAGAAAGATCAACGAATAATTTAAATATTAATTGTCAAGAATTCTGAGATTTCTGCGCAGAGTATTGATATTTTCACAAATCTACAAAGATGTCCTAAGGCCATACATAAAAATAAATTTTCTAATTGTCAATGACACTTACAAGTGGCAATTATACCTTAATTTTTTTACCGTAAGTTTTACTTAATTTTACGTAGTTTTTACGTTATAATTACAATTGCCAACTGTAAGTGTCATTGACAATTAGAAAAAATTTTTATGTATGGCCTCGGGTCGCCTTCGTACAAATCAGATCAAAGTAAGAAAATTCTTTACATTCATAAAAAAGCTTTAATAACGACAGGTTATATGCCCATGTCAGCTATATGTACGTAAAAATTGCAAACAATAATTAACGTGCTTTGCAATGTAATAAATCGCTAAGAACATAACCTAAGCTGATAATTATAGACGTAAAACCCAGGTGTCAATCTAGAGATCTGAAGATATTCCATACTTTCTGGATTAGCCTGAATAGTCTAGTTCTCAGCTTTTCTATCGCTAAACATTTTTGTTTTTTTTTTGTGTTTTTTCTACAGTTTAACATGTTTAACATATTTTCACTTTGTAATGAAAATTGTAATCACCCTGGAGCAGTTGCAACTTCTCGGTACACCTGGAATTGATCTTTTCCAGTCGTAATTTTTTGTGGTGAAGCCCAGATGGTAGTATACTACCAGCCCTTATTATATTTGGAGGCCGGGACGCGGATTCTATAAATAAATTTGCTTCCACTTTTTATAAAGATAACAACCTGCCGTCATAAATTGCCTTAGTTGTTATACAGCAGCTAGCTTTCCTAATTAAAGGAGAGCGAAGCAAGGTTATGAATAAATGAATCTAACTACTTTCTTGATGAGGAAACCGATAACCGACCGAATAGAAAATTATTGAGTGGTGTTCCACAAAAGAAACAATCCCACCTGACTAGTGACTTCAATGAATCTTTGCAACAAACGGATTCTTACTACCACTGAAAATTCGAATCTCTAACAATTTATTTGAATTAATAATGTATCTAAAAAGAAGAAAGCCTTAACTAGATTCACTTAACATAAATGCCGAAAAAAGTAAATGTGTTGACAAGATATCAATATCTGTGCACATAAATTTTGCAATTTAATAATTTTAAAACAAATAATAATTTTAAACAGTTACTACCTCCTAGCACCCAATCCTATTCATTATTTAACAAATATATTTTAAAATATAGTATATTATTTAAGAAGCATATAATGTAATGTAATAATGTGCGAGTCTAATACGACGTTTTATCTATGACTCAAAATAAAAAATTTTATATTTACAAATTTTTATTTATTAATTTACAATCGAAATAGAATTTTGACGGCCAAAATAGCGATTTTGGCATGTGTCAAAGTTGATGTAAATCTGCAATCATCCGGTTTTATATAATTTTTTGCATACGAGTGGATTTTTTTTTAAATCGATATTTTTAAAAATGTTTGCACTTTTTTTTTGACTGAAAATTTTTAAAATTATTAAATTACAATATTTTCTTTAATAATCCATCGGTTCAATAATTTTAACGTATTCTTAATTCCCGATATTCAAAGAGTAGCTTATATAGCGAATCGCTTTATTACTTTTAACGAGAACCGTTATGGATAAATAGATAGCACTGCCGCCACACTCACACACCGAGGTTCAAATCCCGGTAAAGGCGACTTTTTTTCTAGAGGAATTTGCAAACCGATGAGTCGTGGTTTCCGAATATTATAGTAAGTTCGGTGCTCTAAATTCATAATCCACGGGCAAGAATGAATCCATAATCCACGGGTGTGGATTATGAAGGGTATTACATTACTGTGATTACGTACGTTGTGAATGCATTATGTACCAGTCGTAGATAAATAGTATTTACACTTATGTATTATTAACACTTGTTGATGACTAAAATATATTTGTAATAATTTTAAATTAAACCAACTGTTCTCTTCCGGTGTTAAAATGTTAAGGGTCCCTTGCTGTTCTTCAAAACCTAACGGTCATTTTCCATAACTAACAAAAAACTAGCGACATTGTCAAACCAATCAACGTTAACGCAAATGAAAATGAACTAAAATTTAAAATTCGCGCCCATTATATTTAAATTCAAATTTTACAATATTACAGTGCTGCTGATAAATATACTTTATTTTAGGTATACCTGCATATAACAAAATACGAACAATGAAGTAAATTACTACTAAAAAGTTTCGAATTATTATAAACAACTGATAAAATTCAAAATCATGTGAAACAAATAAACATAAGAATTAAGCTTTAAACTTCGATTTCCGTAACTCACCACTGATTATTCAATTTATTACCTTTCTAAAATAAAAGATTTAAGTCATCTTGAACACACTATAGTAATTCAGGAAGGTTAATATTAATAACCTACAATTAATGTAGAATGTATAATTTTATTGAATTGTGGCATTTAAAATTGCACAGTTTTTTAAATGTAAAATGCAAATATCGATGTGCTTGGAATTCAAGAGCACTTTGCAAAATTCTATCCAGTTCCTATAGACTGTCTCGTGGTCAACTCACATTTTTTGTTCCACTATAATGTTAATTTAATTTTTAATTAAACTTTTAATTTCTTGTTCACTCTGTATACATATATTTATTTGTTTTAATTTAAAGCCCCGCTGTGTACTGTCCGAATTGTTAAAGAATGTTTTTATCTGAAATTTATTTGGTTATTGCAAAGTTTAAAGTTTAAAAGTATAAAAATCTGTGAAATCTGTTTTTTTTAAGAAAAATATTAGAATTTGTACTAAAGTGACAACCTTGAAATGTAAACCAATAAAATTGCTTTGAAGTTAGACGCTATTACAATAACAAAATTTTTGTGATTGAAGTGCTATGCGTGTTGCCTAAACCGAACCGGGTAAAGTCATAAATAAGATAGATTTGAAGAGAGTTAAATGTAATATCGAATAGACGTAGTTATTTGGTTATAACATTTCGCTTTTTTGTGGTGAATGTTTAATATTATTACAAGATTAAGTACTTTTTAAATTATCTGAAGTTTTCCGATGTAAATTAGACTTTGCAAACCTACACCGCACCACCTATATTATATATCTTAGATCGACTATAGTTTTGTAGGAGTAGATCATTACAATGTATAGGTAACAATGCAATGCGATCTCTAGGACAGAAGAATTTTGATCATTTAAATTCCAGTCTGTTATTAAAATTGTTTTGATGTTCCCGGATTTTTTCACTAATTTATAGATTTGGCGCCTACCCATTCGTTTTTTATACCGAAAGTCATTAAATTTAAAAAGACATAAAGGATAATCGTGGGAAGTCATCACAACATTATATTATATATCACAAAGCAACTTTCTTTTAGAAAAAAAAAAGCATAAAATATTTTATTATAATTTATTATACTTAAGTATATTTTTATGAAAAGATTGATTTTTACAAATATTATCACATGATGTTAACTTTAATCATATGCTATGTATCATATATGTATAGAAGAGCAATAGTTTAAATTAAAGTTCTTGCAAATATTTTCAAGGTGATCGAATTTAATTTAAAATTTCACAAGGTCTAACTGATCATTTAGAAGGAATCCAATTTTACCATTGTCATGTTTTTAAAAAACGAATTGAGATTACCATTAATCTAAATTAAACTAAATTGAAAATAATCGTTTTAGATCTCGACAACGTTTCGTTCACTTTCGAGACAAAATTTTCCAAAATAAAATATGGGATTTTATAAGAGATAACGGTCTATTAAAATTATAAAGTTTTAGTGACAAAGTGATGAGATGAAAGAAAATTTCAGTAATTATGAAGTCTTCTTATCTTCCTTTCCTGGATCAGTTACTTTATTAAAATTAATAAATATTTCAAATTTCTTGTTAAAATGTACATTATTTTACATGTAGAAGGTGGCTCGAGCAAGACGTTCCACCTTTCATAACTTGTAAACAGATTGGAAAATTTCTTAATATTTTTAGTCTTGACTAATCACAAAGTGATAAATAAAATACCTTTGAAAGTGATTTTTGAAATATTTGTAAGTATACATAATACTACATATCTCATCTTGCAGTCAAAATTAAAGTACATATTTTGAACTTGAGTTATGTTTTGATTAAAATTTATAATTATATTTTAATAATATCGGGGATCAGAAACAAGGACTAATCATTTTAGTTTATAAATCAAATATTAATATCCTAGTAAACGAAAGATGAAAGTAAAATTTATTGAAAGTGTAAGCTTTGCAGAGAACCATGGAATTAATATTACAAAACCAAAAACAATTGATCATCTTATATATGGTTTGTTTTGTGTGGTTTATGTTTAGAATACTATCAAATTCAAAATAATTACTTTGGCACTCATACTTAAACTATTGTTTATGCAAATGTGAATATGCCATTTGGGGATTTCCTAAACCCTAAATTTAACTGCACGGCCGTCTGAGCATTACGTAATTATTTTAATTACGTAAAATATTTATTTTAATGTGTTACTGTCAAATTATTTATTCCGTGGTTTGGATTTCACGGTAGTCACTAACGTGATTTAGGCTAACGGATTTATATCAACATAAGGTTGTAGATTTTTCATAATTAAGTACACCTATTAATTATTTCGTGGTTTGAAACCCACGTTAAACAGTGAACAATAACATTCAGGATTATTTTACATAAGTACAAGTTTAATAATAGGACCATTATTATAATAGGGGCAATGTAGCAACGAAATAATAACCATTATTTAACTAATTAGATAATTTAGTACTTTTATAACATACAAGTTGAAAAAAGAAATAATTTATGAAAAAAAATATCCGATTAAATTAATAATTTTATGAAGAACAGGTAACGCAACGAATAAAAGGATAGCAAAGTATAGAGGTTCATGTGGAAGAAACAATCATACACTAGGAATTTCCTTTCAGTAAGGAAATATTTAAAGTATCTATGACATTTAAAATAATACGTAAAAATAATTATTTTATCTTCTGAAATTTTTAAAATTATAAACCTGAAAAATTAATATAAACTTAATAGATCTCGAATTTCATATTAACAATTTGATTTCAGTATAATTAACTTTATAATTAAATATAATTAACTTTTTGTAACTAGTTGCGTAACAAAATATATTGGGCAACTGGCAATGTAGTCTAATAAAGTGATACTTTGTTATCATAATTATTAGATATTAATTTTGCGTTTTTTAATATTTTTCTACACAAAAGTTTTTACTGCTAGATTTTATGATTTTAAGTTTTTACTTATGCATCGTCAATTTCCACTCAATTGGAAGCAATATTTTTAAATTTATGATTACATACACATACTATAAAGGACTCGGCAAATATACCAGCGTTGGCAATTAAAATCAGGAAGCGGAAGTAAAGTCAATACACGTAGCTAACACAAAGAGCAGGAATTCGTAGATTTTCAATAATTTTACATTTGTAAGACACAATTTACGCAGAAATCTAGCATTTTCTACAAAGATGAATGCCGTATCAAAAGATTAGCAATTTTTTCATAAGACACGCACCTGTTCATATTTTTTGTTAATATTACAATGGCGCTAAAAATTTACGGCCATCACAAAGCTGCTAAAATTAATATTATTTATGAAAGTTTAAGTTTCAACCTGCTAAAAATTTGTAATTAATTTTTACTAAATCAGAAGTCCTTGCTATTGCATTCAATAATTTTCGAGTTAATCTTAAGATGGTTTTCATAAATTCCTCTATCCATAGCCTCTATCCTACATAAATGAACTATCGATTTAAATAACTATTACGTCTGTAGACTGTAGTATACGGTATTAAGTTTATATGGTAAATCGAAAATGTACTAAAACAATTTAATGCTCAATAATAGTATAACAACCACTTATTTGCAATATCTGATATCCTATAGAAGGGTACATTCTGTATTTTAGATAATGAGAACTATCAATGGAAGATGTTAAAGTTATATTATATATTACCTAAATATAATGTTATAATATGATAAGATGAAATTATCGATAATCTGGATATAGCAACAGTTAAAGGATAACAATATATCCTGCGTTATAACTTAAAAATTAAATTAAACAAATTTGATCAAACAAGATTTGAAATAAATTAAGTAGAAAAAATACAGGATATTTGACTTTTGAATTATAGTTCATCTTGAAAAATTGTGTTAAAAACGGGTTTCCTTAAATATCTCATAAACAGTAAACCATTAAATTGAACAAATTAATGAAACATTAGTAATGTTCTTAATGTTTAATTAACTTGATCAATTTAAAGCTTTTTAATTTAAAATATTTCACAAATTGGTAATTAAAAAATTATTTCAAAACTTTTAACCAATAATTCTTTAATACTAACTCTTGAGCCACAACAAAAGATTAAAGTATTAAATACTGGGATACAGTTGTTATATTCAGTGGCGGTCCGTGAGTAAGTAATTTGGGGAGACTGGAAATCTAAAGTATTAAAAAGTAATAATAACAGTATTTACTTATTAACTATGTAGATACCTAATGTATGTAAATAATGTACATAAGTTACACACTCCATTAAACCATTTTGTATCGTCTTAGATATTCCTTAAAAAAATAAACTATTGTAGTTTTTAATTACTACTAACGTTTCAATATAGGTTTTTTATTTGGGTTTGTTTAGTTTTCCGGTTCAGAATTTTTGAAAACAAGTTTATTTATTCATTTTGGCTTCAAGTAGGTATAATTTTTGTTTTTACAAAAGTCAAATAAATTTGACTTTTAATCAAGTTTGAATTTAATAGCATAACTTCTCAATCATTTTAATAATTTTTCTAGGTTTGCTTGACGAGATTCCAAAAATCGAAACATAAAATTATAATATTATGTAGCAAGCTAAGCTATATCACTCATTTAAATAGTTTTTGAACAATATTACGTAAGTTATGAATTAAATTTTATTTCAAGTTCATGTAACATGTAAAAATTAATTTTTTAAAAAAGGATATTTCTTTATTGATAACAAAAAGTGTTCTTTAAACAACTGCTCTTTTTGTGCAAGTAGTTCTAGTAATTTAAGATAGGGAATTCCCTTTATTTAAAAATTAGATATTTTGTCGATGTCCACGAAAAGCAATTTCTTGCTTACTCAAAAAACAAACAACATGGATTAAACGTGCTAGTAAATGTCTATTTATACTGACCTTTTCAATATGTTTTAGATAATATCACATATTCAATTCTAATTTACACAAAACATGAAATTTTTTTTGATTTCTCAAAGAAAATATTATTGTTTAATGTTTATATATAGAATGTTTTTCTGCTTTTCTTATAAAATTTTTTATTGTCGACAATTCATCAACATTCTTTTTCTCCGCCAAAAATTACGCAAATCAAACAAAACTTTGTATTTCGCTTATCGCAACCAGTAACCACAAAAAATTTATCTTCTTTATATTCTAATGAAAGGCTGGAAGAAAGCATGTTGGTCTATTAGTTAATTTTTAGTTAAAAAATTATATTATTTTAGTTAAAAAATTATTTTTTAATTTATCATTTATTTCCATTGATGAAAAAAATTTAAAAAGTATAATATTGCAATAAATGCACAAAAACGTAGAACTTGTAATAGCAAATACTTAAATTACATTTCATGAACTTTGAATAGACTGAATAGACTAGACACTAGTCTCAACATTTGAAATATTTGCTGTATGGGCTGTATGAAATTTCGCCACCCCTTTAGGCTCGTATAAGTTATGTATAGCATTTAGCATAGGTGCATTTTAAGTACGAGTCTTTCGTAAGACGTCTCTTGATACTGGCAGCCGTCGTCGTTATCTTATCGTATAGCAATTCAGCATCACGATTAAATTTTAACTGCAGGTGTTGATTTTAAAAGCTTTTCTTTAAAAGCTCAAAGACTCCCTTGACGAGCCGCCACTGGTTATATTTAACGCTCCAGGAATTTTCATCATTGACAATTTGAATATGGCCACATAATTAATTAGTACTAGATAGTATTATTTCACCGCAATACATAAAGAATTTGGTATTTGTATCAAAGAAAAATTTATGCGGAATTATATTCTTGAAATTGGATCATCACCGATCATCACCGAGCGCATAGGTAATATATTGCAATGATTTTTGTTTTCAATTTAAGGATTGATGTTACTTTTTATTTAAATATTAATAATTCAAATTTAATTTTAATTTATTTTATTCCTCGTGTAAATTTCAGCCAACTTTAATACAATAAAATTTAAGTAAGTGCCAAATCACAACAGCTGTCGCTATTACAGATTGTCATTTAAAATTTTAGGAAGCGTCCATCAATTTCGTAACGACGAGTTTTGTAATTTTTGATCCCCCCCCCCCTAGGTAAAAGTACGTAAGATTGTAGCAACCCTTCACTTCACGTAAGGATTTTTTTTAATTAATTAATTTTGACCTCCTCCCCTCTTCATATTGCATTCTGCTGAATAATGTTTGGCAACTTATCTAAAAATTTATTATAATTTATGTTATAAAAAATCTTTATATGGGTTATTATGAAATTTTAAAATGGAATTGAATTAAATAGTACATTATCAGAATACTAGCAACTTTCTGCTATTTAATACACCTAATAAGTCTAGTCTGCGCAATGAATATGCCTGGGTGGTTCCCCGGTTTGTGTACAAAATTTTTAGAAAATGCTTGTAAACTGTAAACTAACTACATTTTGTGTGGGAGAAAACAATTTTAAGAACAACAATTGATCACATAAACTGAATTTTTGATTATGATAAACAATGTTTTTCGCGTGTAGTTATATTCGTTCAGCTCGTTCTTCCCAAAAGTGAAAATAATACCCATCACTGAGTGATAAGTGATAATAATAAGTGATAACATTAACCGTGATTTCAGTAAGCGGCGTCCACTGTATAACAATTAATTATTGTTTATTGGTACAATTTTGAATATTTTTTACTTGTATAGCAAAAGATTACAAACGTAAAAAGTATACCAACGTAAAAAGAGAAAACTTTAATTTAAAAAAATATTTTAAGTTAAACTTAAGTAAGAAATATGTCGAACCCCCTCCCCCAAACCATCACGTAATTAATTGACGCCCCCCGTATCACATTTCAATTTTTTTAAACTTTACTTACTATTAATACAAAAATTTCACGTTATCGAACGATTTTCTTTTTTCAATTAATCTCACCAGGTTAATCAATATTATAGTTTTATTGATTATATAAAATTATAATTATTATTATAATTATTAAATTATATTATCATATAATATTATATGATTTTAAAATCTAACATGCTTTACTTCCGCTTCAGGTCAAGTAAATCATATTTCATTTTCACCCAACATTTAATCTAACATTTTATTATGTCAAACAACAATTCAAATTTAAAAATAAACTTATGATGTTTTTTATTAAAATATAATCAATAATAAAACATTTTCAAGCTGGACCCTAAGCTAAAATAAAAATACGTCAATATTATACGAATTATATAATATATAATATAAAGATGTACTGACCCACTCATCAAAATGTTTGTCTACTTGGAGACATCCTCCAGCCAGTTTGTGATTTTCTTCAAGTTATGTAATCTTTGAAATATTGATTTTTTTTTATAAATCTCCATATTATACCTACGTCGACTTTGATCTTTTTTTTGCTTCAACGGTTGCGTTTCTTTGGGGTCTGTTTTTGTTACTATGCCATCCATGTAAAAATAAAAAAAACCATATTGAATGAAACGCTGTAACAAACAAATAAATATTTTTTAGTTTTTTCATAAATTTGAAACTTTACTTTACATATTGTAATTTAAAATGAAACATTTCGTTTGCTCATCGCCGTCGTATAATTAATTTAACTTTCAAGGAATCACGGCGTTCCTTCGAAATTATTCACAATTGTAACAAATTTTTGTTGTTAAAATAATTAATATGAACAAAAATATGTATCAGCGGTTAAAACATATTCTACCAATTGCATAATCGTGGTTCGAATTTAAGTTGAACGATTTTTTTTATTTCTTTATTTTTTTGTTAACATTGTGCAAGTAAATTAATATTGAGTTTTTTATTACATTTATTTTTAATATGATTCTCAATAGAACTAAAACTATTATTACTTTTTCGATTTACACTAAAGTTCTTTTGATATTTCTTCGTAATTTCTAAGCTTTGAGGTTTATTGAGAAAAATTTTTAATTCTTCCCGTTTTCATCGATCGCAAATGACTGGAAAAACGCAGATATATTTATTAAATAGTAAAATAGTAAAGCAGTTAGTAAAAGAGGTATTCTTGAAAAATCACTCGTTTTATTAATACAAAATTTTTGCAAAAAATTAAGAAAATAAAAAGTTTATGTGAAATTTTCGCCTTTCCTTTATTCGTAAAAATAAAAAGAAGAAATTGACAATATTATCAAATCGATTAAAATTCTGATAGTAAAAATTTAAATTTTACTCTTCGTTACTGAAGTAATTGGTACCCAACCCAGAAAGTGTACAAATATTTAAAAATTTAATTCTGCTATCAGCTTGTGTTTTCAGAAATACGTATTTTTTATCATTGCAAATTTTGTTGAAATATGCCAAAAGACTCAAATAATCAATAACCGTTAATATGACAAATTTGGTTTCAACATCTTGCCGTTTTAACTGTGAACCAAAAATATGAGCTTTAAAAATAAAGAAATATTTTTTTGGAAAGTTATCTTAACTTCTTTTTCTTTTTGTATATTTAATTAATCCAAAACAAACAGCTAATTTTGAAGATTTAAAAATTAATATTTATTATTCGACCCGTACAGTTTGAATTGCTCTTTTGCGATAACAAAATTTTCAATTATTCTCTTTTCTACAAATAGCTAATTTATAAGTGAAGTGCGTAAACGTAAGAAATTTTTGCTCAAAATAATTGTAAATTTATAAAAAGAAATTGATCAGTAATGTATTAAATTAGTATCCATTGATTTTAGTCATTAAATCGTCAAGTTTTTACAAAAAATTTTTTCAAAATGTATAATGTCTTAAATTTAGTTTAATTTTCTTATCAGATGCTGTTTTGCCAGCTGAGTATTTATATTTGTGTCGAAGTATTTGTGTTCGAACTGTGCATTTTAAAATTAAAACATAATTTAAAAAAAAATTAATGTTTCATTCGCCAAAAGGTTTAAAATAGTGAAAAGTGGCCTTAGACCAAATTAAACTAAACTAAAATTAAAAGTAAGATTTTATATTAAAATTATAAAGTCTAGACTTTTATTTCTTTACGGTTATATCTAGTTATAGTTATTACCTCAGAATTTTTTGAAATTTCTTATAAACGTGCGCCTTAGTTAAAAGGAGTAAAAATCAAACCTTTGAATTTTTTCTTCCACATATAGCCATATACTGCACATAATACCTGTCTATCTAAAGTCTAAACGAATAACAGCGAAATTTATAAGCTCGAAATTTAAATTAAATAATAAATATATAAAGTTTAAAAATAATCAAAATTTAATAAAAATACTTGAATTAGAAAATAATTCTATCGATCGACTTATAAGTTTAAAATTAATTTAAACTAAAAATAATCAATATACTAAACAAATTTAATGGTTATCAAATTATGTATATTAAAGTTATTACTGAAAATTCTAAAAAATAGGTTTATTTACATAATTTATCGTTTCTATTGTTACGGTATAATTTTTATTAATTCCATTTACCTCTTTTGAAATTTATAATTTAACGTTGATTCAACTTTATTTTTTATTTTATTTTATTTTTAGATAATACATTATGAATACATAAATAGTACATCGAAGTTATTCCATTTAAATTTTCTACACTGTAGATAGAATAGTATTTCAGTAACATATTGACAAAGGTTCATTATTTTATCATCACAATTTAAAAAATAAAGTATTCAAGTTGACTATGGCAACATTAGCATTAATTTCTTTTTAAAATGTCAAAATCGTTACTTTGATATTTTCAAAATTACAAAGTTAGTATAATCATTTTTTTTTAAATTGAAATTGTAGTGTTTGTTCACATTCTTGTAGCTTTAATGTTCACCACCACTCAGTGGGTATAACTTATTTCCAATAGAAAACGTAATGACAATGGTAGTAACAAAGAAAACCTTTCAAAGTAAGCAATCAATTGAACGTAGAAGAATGTGGCTAAAATCGTAGATGTGATTTATTAAAATATTTTTAATTAAATTGAAAATAGTTTTTTTTCTTTTAAAATCATGCAAATGCATAACGATCGATCTGAATTAGTTAAAGAAACTTTTGTGTTATTAACGATTTGATTAAAATTTGAAACTCCTTCACGCTACCAATAAAATAAGTTAGACATCAATCATTTATATGACACGTCAATTAAGTAATACGTACATACTTTTTACCATAATTTATCGAAAATAAATATTATTTTATGATAATATTATACGGTTTATGTGCCTTAATTAGATACATAAACTTGAAAAAAAAAACTAAATCAAGTATAAATTGAAACTTGATTGTCAAAGTGAAGTTTTTGCGGTGTTTCGGCAACTTAGCCACCCAAAATCGAATTAAAACTCACACAAGTAATCTTTGATGTTATAAAACTCCTTGCATTATTATTTTAGAACCCTTTTCAACCATAAAAATAATAATTATTTATTTAATTTACTTTGTTATTATTCTTTCGTGTACATAATATCCACTTCTCTATTGTAACTTTCCCTGCGAATCTTTATAGCACGACAAACGCACGTTCATTATCTATTGCGTACCAAATTGAGTTCTGCATTAGTGGTTACACAAAATGGTTCTTTGGCTTTATCTCATAATTTGGTCTTTATTTTAATTATATTTCTAGACAGTGTTTTACGCAACCATAAAAGCACGTAATTTTATTTAATAAAATACATTCTGTATAATTATTAACACAAATTACAAATAATATAACATAATTATGCTTATTTTTAATTAAAATAATAAATTGTTTATGATATTAGTATTATTTAACCACAGCGGAGTTAGCGAAGTCTTAGGTCAGCCCTCGGGAAAACATCGGCGCGCTGCGTATTTGAAAAAGAAAGTCATTATCTATTTATAATTGTGCTAATCATATATTAATTACCTATAAATTTATATGTGAAAATTCAATAATTTATAAATTAATTAATAGTGTTCTAATAACACCAATCGTCATCGATTAGTAGTTTCTTAGATTTAACCCTCAAGTAAAAGGCTTTCGATTTTCTCTGCAACCGTAAGAGCTATCAGCTTCATTGTTTCATAGTAACATAATATATTAATGTGCGCAGAGGGTTCGTGCAATTAATAGTTTCAGTAATTATGATTTCCGGTTCCAGCGGAAATGAACTTCGACTTGCTAAAAGTTTTCTCTAAAACTACAACAGTTGTCGGCATTAAATTGAACAGAAACATTTTTATTTTAATGTGTATAAGGTTTTTCACCTTTCCGAGCTAACGGCATGACACCGATTGATATGTTTGAAAATTGATTGAAGTCAATTACGATATGTCAATTTTAATTTTAAACACATTACTCCAGGAACAACAATATTTAAATTTTTTAAAAATACATTAAAATACTGCTTTGCAGTTACGCTAACTGACGGTATAATATTACTTAGGTTAGCAGGTATTTTAGCATACCCTATGTAAAAAAAATTAATCGAATTATTACCAATATCGGCGACTGTTAATTACCCCTTGATTTTAACAAACCTTTTAACATTTAATGAGCTGTTTTCACTTCGGAGAAGATGACGCTACACGTCATTTTTTTTAATAACTTTAATAAAATTTGTAATTTTTTTATGTTATTTCATAAAACTAAACGAAATTAATCAGTTTATGTTTTTCTTAAGTTTAAATTGCAAATTTTAAAGTTTTGATAGATCATTACTTGTTGGTATGGTTAATAAAAATAAAAGACTCGGCCTCTCGTTTACCACGTTGGAGTATTAAACTCGATTATGACTATATTAATAGCAATTAACAAAATTTACTGAAGTATATTGCGTTACCACATCTATTATAGTAAACAATGGTAAACAATGCCTAGTCTCAAATTCAAAACATTAATATAGCGATTTAAAGTGCATAAAGTGTGAATGAAGAAGTGTGAAAGAAGAATAAGAATTAAACCAAATAATTTGTCAATAATAAATGCCTACGCGCCAACTGAGGAGGGTACGAAAGAAGAAAAGGAAAGATTGTATTGTAAATTGGAGCTACTGTATGAGATGATACCAAGATATGATACTACGATTCTAATGGGCAATTTCAATGCACAGATAGGAAGAGAGAAATATATAGAAAATGTGGCTGGAAAGCACTCAATTTACATTAAAACCAACGACAACGGAAACAGACTATGCAACCTGAGTCTCGCTTAACATGGTTATTAGTAGCACGAAATTTGAACATACAAAATTACACAAAATTACCGGGATAAGGGAAACCAAATCGATCATGTTCTGGTGACGAAAAGGAGAGCCACATCAATAAGAGACGTGCGAACTTATAGAGGCACCAATGTTGATACGGACCACCTGCTGGTAGTCGCAGAGGTAAAACAGAAAACAATGGTGACAAACATAAAACACCAAGCAAAGAAACTGTTAGCTATAGATAAACTTACCAATGAAGTGAATAAAACAGAATACATGATCAGGGTAACTAAGGAAATGGAAAATAAAGGAGAAAGCAATAACATAAACACAATATGAGACAATATTGCAGATAGTATTAAAACAGGCGCTACACAAGTTTTGGGCTATGAAAAAAGAAAAGAATGGAAAGCGTGGTTTGACGACGAATGCGAAGAAATAAATAAATCAAAAAAGGAGGCAAGAATTAAATGGTTAAGAACTAACGAACAGGAACACCTGGAAGATTACAAAAAAAAAGAGAGTGGAAGCTTGTAACCTGTACAAACGAAAAAAAATGCATAGATTGACGAGAAAATAAGAGAAATAGCATTTAGTAACCTAAATAATAATGTAAGAAATTTTTATAAACAAATTAAACAAACGAAAAAAACCTATATAATAAGAAACATAGGTATGAAGAATAAAGACGGAATACTCGAAAATAGATCGGAAAAAATTAAAAAATCTGGGAGAATCACTTTTTAAATCTTTTGAATGCACCACAAAACGAAGAAATAGAACAAAATCAAACAGAAGATATACAGATTGAAGACGAAATTGACGAACCAACAAATGAAGAAATCATGGAAGCAATTAAAAGGTTGAAAAACCGAAAAACTCCTGGCACAGACGAAGTAATAGCGGAAATGATTAAAAACGGGGGAGAGAAGATACAAATCATAATATGCAAACTAATAAATCAGATATGGATACAAGAAAGCATGCCAGATAAATGGAAAGAAGGAGTAATTGTGACGATAAAAAAAAGGAAGCGCAAAAGAATGTAACAACTATCGAGGCATAACACTTCTGAATACTGCTTACAAGATCTTATCAACAATTGTACACAATCGTCTTACCAAATACACTAAAGAAATAGTTGGAAATTATCAATTTGGATTCAGAAGAGGAAAGTCAACAGTCGATGCACTACACATAATAAAACATATCCAAGAGAAAACCTATGAACATGGAATAGATATGAGTAATTATGCTGTTTGTAGATTTTAAACAAGCGTTCGATAAAGTAAACAGATGCCAGATGATAAACGCCATGAAGGAATTTAACATACCAACCAAATTGATAAGGATAATCTCGATGACCTTAGAAAAATCAAGAGCCAAGGTAAGAACGCCTGAAGGAGAAGCAGACAGCTTCGAGGTGAACAGTGGAGCGAGACACGGAGACGCTTTGTCAGCGACTCTGTTTAACATCGCACTGGAAAAAATAATTCGAAACACTGGCTGTATAGGAACAATTATAAATAAGGAAAGTCAATTAATAGCTTATGCGGATGATGTCGTCATAGTATTGGGAACGCAAGAAGGTCTAATAAATATACTAAGAAAATAAAAAGAGAGGCAATTGGAATGGGTCTAAGTATAAGTCAAGAAAAAACAAAATACATGAACTGTACAAGGGAAAAAAATGATCCTAGATTTGATTTAATAATTGACGACACTGTATTTTAGCATGTACAGGATTTCAGCTATCTCGGTGTGCAAATTAATTGCAGAAGCGACAGAAGCGCAGAAGTCGCAGCAAAACTACAGGCGGGCAACAGAGCGTATTATGCAAATAAACAATTGTTAAAGGATAGACAGATTGCAAAAAAAACTAAAATAAAGATATACAAATCATTGATAAGACCTGTACTTACATACGCAGCTGAGGTTATCTGTATAACAAAAAGAGATGAAGATGAATTTCGAATATTTGAAAGAACGGTTTTAAGAACAATATTAGGATTTAAACGAGACAATGATGAATACCGAATTAAGACAAACGCAGAAATTCTTGAAGAAATGGATGGTGAAGACATTGCAAAGTACATCAAAGCTCAGAGAATAAGATGGTGGGGACACGTAATGAGAGCCAATAACGAGGAAATAACGAGATCGATAATGTCATGGAAACCCATTGAAGAACGACTCAGAAGAAGACCAAAACTAAGATGGTGCGACGGAGTTATGGAGAACCTAAAGAGAATGGAGAAAAAAACAGCTTGGAGAAAAGTTATAAGAGATGCTAAACCACACAAGCACCTTTAATCAAATGTAATTATGAGGATTAATCCACCTCAACAAATGGATTTTGTAAGTCCTACGGACAGCTAAATTGTACTTAACAATGTAATGCTATTATTAATAATAATAATAATAAAAGTGTGGTATAATGCAATTATACCATTCACAAGTAAATTCTCTAGAAAGAGCAAATCACGTTTTCGATTTGATTTACTTTGACGACAATCAACGTAGTTGGTATTGGGTTTATTTGATATGATAATCAAAATCAATAACAGCTAAGGTATGCAACTGTCCGGCTTGAGATAATTTATTACCACTTTTTCCTAACGTGGTCAATGATTTATTATTTATTTTAAATAAATAAAAGGACAGATTTAAATCACCCCCCGGCAACACGTTAATTAAATATTAACTTAATATCGACGCATATTATTATACTGTAACCATTAAATTGTGATTACCATTTCTGTAACCTTTAATTTATTTATTGTATTATAAATATTTCCTAAATTACATTGCTTTATTGAAACAATCAATCAACACAACACACGATAATAACATTACATCCAAATCATTCGTTGTTATGACCAGCAGTAAAGTTCTACACTATGTACGTTTAAGTTTAACGTGGGCTGCAATCTATAAATTTCAGGAGTAAAGTCGCCACAGAATTCTAATTTTAATTATTAAATCCTTTAGTGGTGTCAGTCTTGAAGAGTAGACCTGTCGTTAATGTAACCCCATAGAAACAAATCTAAGGAAGCCAAGTCGGGAAAACGCCGCTAGACAATCATTCCTCCTCTTGCTATCCACTTGTTCGTAATATAGTTGTATAAAATTTGTCGTATACAATTCTTCCAAAAAGCGGATTAGCTTTATATAGCTTATCATACTATAATATAACACATTGTGAATTTTTGTTGAGCTATCGTCATTTTAATAAGAACCCTAAAATATTCAACTAACCAAGTCGGCCGACTTGCCTGCGTTTATATAACAAACAATAATTTCATTTTTACCTTATTTGAATAATTATTATACATAACCAGGCTTAAATCTATTTTTTTCCATTCCATATAATTTTTCAAATATTAGTAAAATTTTAGGCATTAAATATAAAATACAGTTTATAATATACAAATACCATGCAATACATTAAAATTATTTCAAGTTGGCAACTCCTCGCAACATTTTGAAAAACGAAGCGAAACGATGTCTTTATTCGGCATTATTACACACAATTTCAGTTTTGCATTTTATAATATATTTCCAGGTTTCGTTACAACATAAGAAATGTTTGTTATTGACATTTGTAAATTGCGAATCCTTTATCATTTACATGTCAAGAATATGCAAGTTAAGTAGATATGATTAAATTCAAAAATCTAACGTGTTGCAGAGTCATTAAGTGAAATATATTAAATAATTCATATTATTTAATAATTCAATATAATATATCGAGCCGATTACACACGGCAACAGGGATAAGTGGTTAACTGTTAGTTGTTCTGGGTGTTTCTCTGGTGATGGGGAGTTGCATCGCAAATGCTCGAGATCTCGTGAGATAAACCATCATTGCAAAAAAGCGTAATTGTAAATCTTCAATAAATTATCCCATAAAATCATAAGCCATTAACTTGAATTGGAAGTAAGCGTTGGAAAAAGTAACTCCAACATCCATAACTTGAAGAATTAATTTATACACTTATCATGTTGCTATCAAATAAAGAGTAATAAGTCAAAATTATGTAAATTGAGGAAATTTATTTGTAAGTATTCTATATCTGTATTTGAATTCATCTCGTGCAACCTATTAAATTTATACAGTTCAACAAGATAAGTTATTCAAGTCTAAAATACGCTATTGTATTTTATTTTCAACATAACCTTATTATTATACTCCATTTAAAAAGAAAAACAATAACAAAAAGGTTTTTACATTTCTCCAAGTAAATGTAGTGTAGATATTTTAGTAAATTCTCTTTGTTTTTTCTAATGAGAATTTTTCGGTAATATCATCTTACTAATATAATATTATATATGAATATGTTTAAAGTGCTATTATATTCTTTTCAAAACATATAATTTCGAGTAGGTAATTTTACATATTATCTAGGTTTGTCTGACGAGATTCAATAAATTAAAACATCAGTTATCCCTTACGATTTTTACTAACGGCTAAAGAAATTACGTTTTTATTTTACCAACCTTATAAAAAATTTATCAAGCAAATTTACCGAAACAAATACCACAAAAATAAACTCCAGTTTGTATTTAATTAAGCGTTAGAATCACTTTTATTAATTTCCTTACAACTTAGCTCTCTTTTATTGGTTCTGCTATTTATATAATAGTCTGTAATCGTTCTTGCGTTTACCATTTGTAAGCTTTTATATAATGAGAATCCGGTATACTAGCGGTAATCCCCAATACAAAAATACCAAACCACAGCTTTAAATAAAAACCAGAATGAAAACTGTAAAAATACAATTAGTTATCAAAATTTGTGAATTTAAATACCCCGAATAAGACTCACTAAACTTGCAAGAATAAAATTTTATATCGAAATTGTGAAATGTGACTTTAAAAAAAAGAAAAATTTAAATCACATTTTGCTTTCACGATGCAAATTGTATTGATTATTGTGTCCACTTCCCCAAGACTCCGTGCTCGGACCTAAACTATTTAATTTGTATATCAACGACATACCGACATTTAAGAAAACGACAATGGCTTTGTACGCAGACGATACAGCAATTCTCGCTCATTCGTTTTACTCTCAAGTAGCCAATAAACAATTACAAATACACCTAGACAAACTCGAACCTTACTTCAGACATTGGAAAATGACACTAAATTCTCAAAAGACGGAGACTATATATTTTGCACGAAAACGGACAAATCATAAAATTTTGGAACCCCTTAAAGTGGACAGACACAAAATTAAACCGACCAAAAACGTTAAATATCTAGGAATAACTTTGGACCCAAAACTAAATTTTCGGACTCATTTACAAAATAGAAAACAAATTGCTTACTTACAAATGAGGAAAATTTATTCCCTCATGAAAGGAGAGACTATGATTGCAAAGAACAAACTTTTACTTTACAAGACCCTACTGCGACCAATACTCACGTACGCCTCAGCGGCTTGGTGCAACGTCTCAAAAACGGCAATTAAGCCGCTGCAGGTGTTTCAGAACAAGAACCTGCGACTGATCACTGGACTGGACCGTTACACACGAATTACGACACTACATGAACTGACTAACGTCGAATACTTTCAAGACCCCGTTAACCGACTTACATCTAAATTCTACGACACCCAAATTTCAAAAAGTAAACTTACCAAAAACATGACAAAACTGAGACACGACAAAGCCCCTTTCCGACTTAAACACAAATTGACGTACTAAAACCTACCAATATTCCGACAAACACTGACAACGGACAACCACCACGACAAAGACGAAGACGACTACGATACCAGACACTAGCAACGTCACGAGTACGGAGTACCTAGGTATTCCAAATTCCTTGTAAATACTTTAATTTTTAAAAGCAGGTTTTTTTTAAACTTTTTCCTGCAACCTTTCTAAATTTAATAAGTTATGAAACGATACGGACTAAAACGTCACAATTTAAGAAAATATTTAAAAATGTCTAAGGCACTAAAAATTCCAGCAAAGAGAGTTACGCATTACTGCAGGATCTCTCATCATCTCGTTCTTTATCATTAAATTTTAAAATGTTCAATTGTTTTTTGTATGTTTAAAGAAAATAATTTTGTGTAAATAGCCAAATAAACGTTGTTGATTGATTGATTGTCTCGTTAACTACGAGAAAGTTCTCATCATCAATGTGCAAGTACATCTACATTATACGAAATTTTTACATGGTACAAAATGGTCTAAAAAGCCTCTGAACAAAACTTGACTAATAAATTGCTTTTAAGCAGCTCAGTGTCGATGGGGTGGCCCGGTGTTCAACAATACCGCGGAAATCCAAGAGTAGAGATAGGGAGAGTTTCTTTATTTCGTAAGTTAAAAATTTGTTTAATTGCAATCTAGATCTATTTCTTCATGAACTTCTGGGTTTATCTGGGTGTATATTATGAAGCCTCGTTATATTTCCTCTTTGGTCTTCCCCTGGAGCAAGTTTTCACAAACGTGGGTCTTTTCCGGAAGTTCGGCCAATTTACTAATCATAGCTACAAAACGTTTGGTGAAACGCTTTCAAGTTAATGTTGGTTAAATTTTTCTAACCATGATTAGTTAACTTACCATTTAATCAGAGTTGGTGGAACCGGTCTTTAATCAGCCAAAATTGGTCGATTAGTTTGGGGGCTGGTTAACCATGGTTAACTTGCTTTAACCATGATTAAAAACGTGATGGAACACTCTTTTTTATTTAACCGCGATTAACTACAACTAACCGACATTAAAGTATTTAATCCGAGTTGGTGGAACCGGCCGTAAAAGTAAGATACAGACAATGCAACCAACATAAATAAGAGAATGTGCTTTTGAGGATAACTTGATACTGTTTGCAAGTAACAAAAGAACTTGCAACAAAAAGAAAGCGGCGTTAAAAAATAAAAACATGAAAATAAACGTAACATTGGGGAGAACAGAAGAACAGATAAAAATTAACATTGATGGTAAACAATTAGTTCAGGTTAAGCAATTTAAATACTTGGGTATACTGATAGAGGAAAATGAAAGCTACAAAGCTTAAATAAATAACAGAGTGGGAGCAGCGACAAGCGTATACCATGCATCAGGTAAAACATTAATTAATAAAAAAGAGATATCCAAGAAGACAAAAATGACGGTGTTCAAGGTCGTTTACTTGCTCACACTAACAGCCGCGCTGCTCATATGTGCGAAATGTGCCGCGCACACAGGCGCCAATGCAATAGGGACGCCGAATAAAATGCCAGAACCAATCATTGAAATTATTTTTACACTATTTGAATTCACCCAATGTTTACGTTTTGGGTTTACATTAATTACGAGCTCTGTGTTAAAATCAAAATCAAAAGCCGACTATTTTATTACAAAAGCCGTGGGTGAGTTTATGTAAGCAACGCAAGCGAGAGAACCAAAACAATTGAATAAACATTTTATCGAGAGTGCGGGTGCAAGGTGAACACAGGGCGGTGCGGTGCTATGATGCAAAGATGGGGCAGCAACAGGCGGAATAGCAGCGAAATTAAAATACAATTTGAATCATTCAATAATTAAAATTTTTTTTATTTTCATTATGTTCATGTCGAAACGCGACGACAAAAAAAGAGGCGCTTTATAGGTTATGAACAGAGGCGCTGCCGGTGATCGGCGCGGCCCTGCACACTAACTTTTAGATGCGGGTCGTGGAACTTAAACCAAAAAATAAAAAGCAAGATCCAAGCAACTAAAATGAAGTATCTGAGAAGAATGGAGAGAGTTATGAAGATGGTCAAAATAAGAAACGAAGAAATAAGATAATCAAACCTAATAAATGTTAAAATAATAAATTTTAACTGTTAAGTAAAGAATACATACTACACAGAAACATAATATTTAAAAAACACTAAAATGATAATAATTCACATTTAACAGGGTTGAACTTAGAATATTTGAATAAACAAGAAATTGAATTCTGAAAAATTTACGCTATAGAAATGATAAAAATTACTTTAAAAATAAAAACTCTGTAATACGATTATAAAGGCCTTCATTTCACCTTCATTTCTCCTTCATATTTGCTCATCAGTCGTATATAACATTAAAAGTGAGAGAAAATATACCAAATAAAATTGAAAAAATTTGAAATTAAAATTTTTTTAAAAATCAAGAAATTTACTAAACTTTAAAATAAATGGTGTGCTTACCAAATAACCAAACTATACGACGTCACGTGTCTAAGTGAAATATAATTTTATAAATAAAAAATATGATTTTATTTAGATTTATGACGTATTTACGGTTGATTTCTTCGCCATTTTATTATGTTAACGCCGCTGCTTTGGTTTTCTATTATTTCCTATCATGACATTATGGGTGAAAGAAAAATTAGTGTCGCCTGTTCTGGCATCACTTTTCAATAATCTTAATTCATAGTACATCAGATGCAGGTAGTTTGTCTCTCTTTGAATATGAAACGTGAAAGAAGTATAACAGCGCTCAAAACTGCTACTAAGATTTGGGTATTCCGAAACACAAATTTTCAATTTACGCAATATTCAAATAAATCAAGATCTTTCGTATTTTCGTGCGGATATATTTCAAGATTGACACAAACTAGTGTTTTTTTTATATTTTACTGCTAAATTTGCCTTGTACTCATCAGAATAACAATGGCCAACGCCCTTAAACTGAAATATTAGCATTTTACATTCAACGCAAACGTTAGAATACACGAACACAAATTATTTTTAATTTTGGTACCTATTTAATAGAAAATTGTTTAAGTTTGCTTTTCTTCTTTAATTTGTTCTGTACCTAAACTTTATGTGTGTTTTTTATTTTTAAAATAAAATTTTATTCCGAAGTTAAAACGAATTACCCATTTTAAAAATAACAGGATGAAATAAGTTTATAATTCTATAAAGTTAATTATAGTTTAAATCTTATAAAGCGCAATGAAATCTTTTTAAAAGTTATAATCTTGTAGTTTAATTAAAGAACATTGTTAATTTGCTAAAATTTTTGAAAGAACCTACATAAAATTTCTTCTAATTAGAATCTGACGCTGCCGCTGTCAAATTCTCCAACATATTGTGCTAAGGAAGCTTTGTTAAAATTTTCTATTAGCATTAAAAAACTGCTGGCAATTTGAATATTATGGTTTTGTTAGGAAGATTGAATAATTAGTGTACATTTTCTCCACATTTTAGTAAAAATATTTTTTTTAATAAAGTAATTTGCTTAAAAAGGACTCTTAATTAATCTCTAATTGATTGACGTTGATAACGATTTAACTTTAAATTAATTTTAAAGTTTGCCATTTATAATAATTGATTAATGTAATTAGCTTAATGGGTTCTTGCTTGGGTGCTTTGTTAAAAATTCGTTACATTATATACACAGGTATGGTGCATTTACTTCTCTGTTTATTAAATGAATGCGTATCGCTCGTCGGTGGTTTTAATTAAGTAATATAAACTCGAAATATTATTTTATACATGAGGATTATGCTTTTCATAGATCGTTCTCTTAAACCCACCCTTTATCTTTTATAAATAAACATTAAACCCTTACGGCTAAGATTATACTACGTGAGCACCGCAGATTTAGTTTACATGCAACACACAAATTTCAACTATTGCAGATATACTTACCTAGTTTTGTAAGCAAATTACGGGAATCTCGAAAAAATTTTAATTTAAATGTTGACTACTTCAAACTTTAAAAGGAATTATTATACTTCGCAATTTAAAAAGATTATGAATTTGAGTATCCTTCACTTAATGAAAATGTTATTTTTATAAAAGTATGAATAAAAATATAAGTTTTAATAATTATTTTATATTTAAAAAAAATTAAACTAGATTTAAAATATGAATAGTAGATTTTTCTCTTCTTCGTTGACTATATTTTGGTGCTTACAAAACAACGAGATTTATGTAATCTAAAAAATTTAGTGACTCCGTTACTTAAGTTTATTAAGCTAATTAAAAAATAATAATCTCATAAACTAGGAATAACAGTTTTTCAAAACCGCAGAATTTATAATTAACTATAAAGTTTCTTGTTTTAACCCTTCTTGTTTAAGAATATAAACTAGTAGAGTACCCAAAATTATTGAGTTATCAAAGCTAGAAAACCAAACAAGTTATTTTACATTAGTTAACGTAACTCATATCTGCTTAGTTTATTTTAAGTTATCAACCTAAAAAATTAAGATGTCATGATGGTTTATTATGGCTTTTAGGCAACACAACCTAAGCAACCAAATTCCACATCATTCAAACTCACAAACTAGCAATAAATACTATTTAAATAAAAACCATGTTTTTCTGTTTATCCTTTACTTCTACAACGCACCTCTGATTTGTTTATTTCAAGTTACCAGCCTAAGAAATTTAGGAAATCAAACTAAAGTGACGAGTCGGTGGGGCATTTAAACCGCACAAGTGATGAAATAATAAACTTACTGTTACATTTTTGATTACATGATTGGATGGTGGAATTTATAAAAATTTGACTAACTGGTCACCATCGCGGATTATAATGATAAAAAATAAACCATTAAATTATTAAATTAATAAAATTATTACGTAAATTTTTAGTAAACTTTTTATAGAACTATTTTTATTATACATGGTAATTATATAATTTTTATTGTAAATGAAATTTTAAGTTTTCTGTAAAAAGTTAATCTAATTTAAAAAGACCTCGACATTTTGGTTAATAAAACAATATGTTATTTAATTACCCTGCTGCTGTATAAATTTCAGCATAGGTTGAAGTTTTCACATAAAAATGCTACAAAAATTTTAAATAAAAAACTTTTCATTAAAATAAAACTAAGTACGTATCTATATAACGACACATTTAATTTCTGCATTTTTGGTTCTTCATCTCCTTCTGATTTCCTTCAAAAAGTTAATTATGTCACAGTGTTTAGAGCATTGTAGAGGAAGTAGATATGAAAATCGTTGATTTTTACATTATTTTTTAATGTACTATGCATTGGTAATATTTTTATTTTTATTTATTTTGACGGGAAATTTAAAATTTGTGCAAAGGTTAACAGTAGTGGCGCTCTACAAGTGGGATAGTTACGAAAGAGAACCTAGCCTTAATATGGCGATTAATTGCGGTGCTTGTGAAAATGTGTTCACTTGGTATGAGGTTTTCTTAGTACAGCGTAAGAAAACGTGTTGAATGAATTGAATAAAATCAGTCAGTCAGATGTATGGGAATACATCTTTCATCTGAACTTCATAATTTCCAGAGCTAACAGAATATTGGGCTTTGTAACCAGATCCACATTTAAATTTTATTATCATTGGTTCTGATATATTCTGCTTTCGTGAGATCAATTCTGGAACTATTGAATATTGAATTTGTTTTAAAAATCAAATTAATAACGATCACGAAAATTATGATGATCTATTGGATTACTTCGGTATAAAGTAGTTGTCTGCAAAAAAAATCTATTTCTGATTTGATGCTAACGTTTAAATTACTGAATTGCTCGGATTTGTTGTATTTGTTTAGAATTTCAGAGAAAAATTGCACAGGTCCTCTTTTGGACAACATTCTGCAGTAATCAGAATTCCGTTTAGCAAATTCAGTTAGCCGAAAACGCGATGATTTAGACCAGTGGTTCCCAAAGTAGTCTATATCGACCCCAAGAGATCGACGACGACCTGCAAGAGGTCTATTTCAGCAAGAAAAAAATATTGGGAGTCCATGAGATGTAAATGGGGGTCAACAATAGTGCATTTCATTTAGGTCCAGTTGTTCAGTTGAGCCTTAGTAGTAGTAGTTACCTAATTGGAAGTTAGGCACTATTGCAGAAACCATTATAGTATACCTGATACGCCCCTGGGTTAAATTTAAATTAACCTTCTTTCCTCATGCCTAGTGGAAAGGAGTTTCAGCGCGGTTGCCAATCACCTATTCTATCTCTTTAGGTTTGAGATTAAACCTAACTAAATTGATGTCAAATATTGAAAATTTGTTAACAAAGTCTCAGGTTCATCTCTCCCACTAAAAGCATTAATTTTTTTGCTGACTAATAACAGATAATAAATTTTAATTTGTTATATTTTAATTTTCAATACCACGTAAGTAGGGGTCTGCCCAAAACCGAAAAACATGGCAAAGGGTCTACGAGACAAAAAAGTTTGGGAACCACTGATTTAGACATATTTCTGAACAATATGACAAAATTTAAGCGATTGTTGATGTTGTATTTTTGCAAATAAGAAGATGTAATCCAGATGTTATTTACATTTGCCGTAAATAAAGTTATTATCCCAAGTAACATTTTGTGCTGAATATCAACTGCGAGAGCGCTGTGTCAGCTTAAAATTCAGCTAATGAGCTGCGTCAGCTGCTGATTTTTAGTAACGTCAGAAGCTGAATTGCTAATTTGGCGGCAAAAAATCAGCTGAAATTGCGCTGCGTCAGCTCTTGAAAATGCTGACTCAGCTGATATTCAGCTAAAACTCAGCTGATATTCAGCATTTTGAACAGCTATTAAAAAAATTATTTTAAATTGATAATTATATTTATCTAATTAAATTGTCGCCCTTTCAATATTTGGTCGTTTAGCGAACATTTATAATACAAATTATATTATTTGTTTTTATATTGTCAATTGATTAGTAATTTAAAAAATGGACCAACATTTGAAGTGCACAAAATTTGTATTTAATAATAATTATAATAATAATTTTCATCATCAATAAATAAAAATAATGTTAATTAAAATCGAAATAATTTTCAATGTAAATCTATAATTTATTTACAAATGCAATATTGGGCTTTCGCTTTAAGACATAAATCGCATACAAAAGCAAAATCGCATAAATTCGACCGCATGGTAAAAGAAATTCGCAAAAATATCATCAATCGTTTAACTTTATTTTTAAATTTTTTAATTTTTGTCATTAGTAAGTCATATACTTTCGCATGGTAATTATATTTTTGAATATTTTATAAAATTTTGTGCACGTTTTTACGGACTTAGCAGAATTTTATTTACGATCCCCAGTGCAGACATATTTATATTAATTTTATTTTCATAGTAAAACAATTTTTAAAAATATGTTACCGATTATAATCGATTTATGCAAAATTAGGAATTTTTGTGTTAATAATTAACCAAAAAAAGACAATTTTTGCTATTTTTAAATTTCAATGTAATCGAATTTAACACAGTAGGTGTTTTTACAACATTGCAGCTAATTTAGTGAATTTTTAAAAATTAATTTTTATAAAATTAAAATTGTCGCAATTTTGTAACTATATGTTCAAATCAATTGTAACAAAATTATTTTGGGAATCCCAAATTTCATAATCTAACTAATGAGATTATACAAATAAGGAAAAAGTTATTTAGAATTTGTAGTAAAATTTTTTTGCGTAAGTATTTATTTAAAAGTTGATATTCAGCACAAAATGTTACTTGGGATAATAACTTTATTTACGGCAAATGTAAATAACATCTGGATTACATCTTCTTATTTGCAAAAATACAACATCAACAATCGCTTAAATTTCGTCATATTGTTCAGGAATATGTCTTTCAGCTGATTCAGCGCTGAACATCAGCTGAATATTAGCTGATTCAGCGCTGAAGATCGGCTAATTCAGCGCTAAATATCAGCTGAGTCAGAATTTTCAACAGCTGACGCAGCGCAATTTCAGCTGGTTTTTTGCCGCCAAATTAGCAATTCAGCAGCAATTCAGCTTCTGACGTTACTAAAAATCAGCAGCTGACGCAGCTCACTAGCTGAATTTTAAGCCGACACAGCGCTCTCGCAGTTGATATTCAGCACAAAATGTTACTTGGCATTATTAAAATACATACACTGACATAATTTTATAAATTGCACTGCAAAGGTGATATAAGTAAATAATCCATATTAATTAAAATTTAAAAATTAATTTTGGTTAGGCAACATAGGTATTATGTATGTACGAAAACCAAAGGGCACTTTTATATCGCAAATTTCAGCAAAATAACTGATTTTAATTGATCGATTTATTTTCTTAGGTAGATAATTGAATTTAATTAAAATATATAGCGTAAACAGTTTTTCTTGTGCTTCGTAGTTTAATTAAGCTGTAGTGTTCTGAAAACTTTAATATTAAGAAAGTTGTTTACGATTTACAAATATATAATTATAATGGAATTGTGGGTAGTTTGTAGAAACCTTTAGAAAATTTGTTACAAGTTGAAAAGTGGGTACTTTTATAATAAAAAGAAATTTGTACTAGAAGTGATTATTGTACATAAATTAAATTGTTTTGTTGTTTAGTTGTTTAGTATTCGACTTTTCAACCAATTTTTTAATTGGATAGATATTATGAAACCATTATTAGTGCCAAAAATGAAGATACAAATAATAAATCTTCGCTTGCGAAACACGTGTAGTGCAGAATTAAAAAATTATTTTCAAAATAAAATTATAAGGTTTTGGTAGCTAAAATTGGTATCATTAGCAGAACCCATAATTAAATAATTTTAAATAAAAAAATACACAACTTGACCCTAGTTCCACAGGTGAAAATGTGCCGTGAATGGCCATTCAAAGATATTGTTAGCATAATATAAGATATTTTAATCAGATATTTTGATCGAGATTACGTAATTGTTGAAAGTTCTGACATTATGTTATTATGTGAATAATGGTTTCACTTCAATATTTGTGAATAGCTAAAGACTCCGTTACATATTTCAAAAGTTAGAGCTATAATATCAATTTTCACATCTTTAATAACTTTATGCTGGCATTCTCTTCGGATCAATATTTTCAAAAATATGAATAAATTGCTTATAATCGGAAAATTTTATTAAATTTAAGTGTTTTTTAATATTTAAAATAGAATCCAACCCATCTCAAAGAAGACTTATAATATTGCAAAAAAAATGCTTAATATTTTTTTTGTAAATATTAACAATAGTACGTTTTTGAATATCGATTTTGAAATAAAGTGTAAAAAAAGAAATTTTTTTTACCATTAAAAAGAAACTTTCATACACCCAGAAAGACCTGGTAAAAATTTGGTGTAAATAATAATACTGTAAATAATCTTTTCGAAGCAATAAAAAAACAACAATCTTGCTAATTTAAAATTTTAATAATTAAATTTAACCACACTCGAAAATCATCCATACTATAAAAATGAATAATTGGTCATTTTGTCAATTTTAATAAGATGTTAATTTAACAAATTTACATTACAAAAGCAAGAAACAAGAAATTATTTAATCATTTTTAAAATAAACGGAGAAAATTTTCTACAATATTATATACTAGATGTAAAAATTGCCAATAATTACATGTAGTATACGTACTATATAAACTTTTGCTTTTCGAATGTATGCAGAACTAAATTTAATTTGAAAATTAATTTACATTTTATTGCTCTTGGAAATTGTTGAACAAACATTATTTGTCATTAATTATTCTCGAAATGCATGCATTTGTAATTGAAATTGTAGTTTCGAATACTGAAATTCGGTAATATCAGATTATAGCCACATACTTTCATAATAATAAAATTGGTCAATGAATGTAGAGAAGCTATGTGGGATTGAAACCATTTTTCAACAGTTATTCAAACTCTACTTGCAATTTGAGTTTGAAAACAAGATGGGAAACAATTAGCAATAAGTTTCGTAGCGTAGGCAAGAACAAGTTGGGCTAGGAACCAGTAGGTCCACGGTTCTATTCCCACCTTCACTAGTTTTTTTTTAAATTTTTTTTTCTCTAGTGCGTATTCACACGTCATTTAATTATTGTAAAATTGATTAAATGATCAACCTTATTAAATGTGAATTTTTGTCATTTTGGTTTCGTTAAATATTATGGTTTCTTCGTAGTATGTATTATTTACTTAATAGTTAAAAAATTTTATTATTTTAACATTTTGTTAAGTTTGATTATTTTACCAATAAGAATTTTATTAACTAAATTGAGTAATATTTAGTCATATTATATAGCCAAATTAGCGTCTTTTATGCAAATATGCTTAAGGGTAGTCATTAAAAGTAAAAAAGCAACAATAAGATAGTCATGATCTTATTAGTTCATTTCTATTTTTTTATATTTTATCAAGATCTTAAATTGAAGCAAAGGAATTTAATTATAGCTACTAACATTTATTTCATAGTGAAGTATGGTTTTTATTCAATTTTTTTAAACTTTTTACCCAAAGTTAAAATTAAACAAAATAATTATATTTGTAAGAAAAATTTTAAAAACTTATTCAGAAGTTCAAAGCAATAATACTTCTACTTTTTACATACATGTACTGTTGTTATCCGGCTCACTATTTTTTATCAATGTCTAGCTTTAGCCAAAAAACTTGAAGGTTAAATAATTATAGTTTTCGAGTATAGTAGCAACATCCACAATCACATCAATCACTTACTCAAAGATAAGAGCGGCCATAGACCGTCTCATCATTGTCAGCTTTTTCAGTCCACTGCTAGACTACAGCCTCTTTTTCTATCGAGAAAAGTTGCAGCATTAGACCCCACGGTTGTTTTGGCCGGATTAGGAAATGCCTGTAACCCTGTTTTTTTAATAGTTGATGGTGGCAATCATTAACTCAGGGGAACCGCCGGTTTTACGTGCCCTCCGAAGCACGGAGACAATCATAAGAAAGTTTAGACAATTCCCGGATTCGAACCGGGTACCTTAATGGCAGCAGTTATTCAGTTAACAAACTAGATAAACCGTCTAAGCTGCTATAATAGTATTTTCAACTCTTTTACAAGTTATAATCTTGCTAACTACAAACCAAACTAAGCTGGCATATTTTACTTACTTTTACTTACCAATTACCATATTTAGTCATAATAAACTCAGGGTGTGTTTACTACAGAATTATTATTATTTTTATATTTCTAACATGTTCAAATTTTTATTTTTATTTTAACATTAGTGCCAATACTACTACCCGCATCAAATTGCTCGCAACTGAGCCAAGTCGTTGTGCCGCATTTAAATACGTAATTGCAGGTAATATTTTGCATCGAATAATTTAAATTTATATTACAGTTGTAACACATTCGTTTTCAAATTTCACAAGCATATCTGTATATCAAAGAAGTAATTACCTACTGCTTCCACTACATTTGGAAATATAAATTAAATTGTAGTAGTTTTTAAAATATAATTATTGGTTATTTCTAGTTTCTCACAATGCTGGTTTCTTAATTTTCAGTTTATATCAAAATCATATAGGACTTATAATTTTATTTCCATATTATACTATCGCAACGCATTAAATTTCCAATATTCGTAACTGTCTGCTATTTGATTTTTATGGGTATTTATTAGTAGATTATTTGATTTGAGTGTAAAATAGCTTATTAATCGCGAGGTAGATTGATGTTACGAGGCGATCGGCCGAGTAACTTATTATCCATACGAGAAATTAAATAAGCAGTTTAAATCCAAATAATATATACTATTTTACCTGATTCTGAAAAATTGATCAGCTGAAATAAATTTATATTATAAATAAAGATGCGCAAAAGCAAATGTTAATAAAAATAAAAATTTTTATTTTTACATTATTACTAATTAGTATATAATTTTTAATCTTTTGATTGGTATGGTCATGGTTTATTGCATGTATTATTTCTCAGAAGAAGATACAACTGACGATTTTTGCAAATCCTGCACAAAACTAATTTATTTTATCCTCTCTCTTGCAGTAACTCTTAGTTTAAATTTAAATTAAATTAAAAGAATAGAGGCAGATAATAAACTTTTATATTTATTACTACATAAAATCTTGGTGTAGCGAATTACTAGTTAAGAAGTTTATATTTAAACTACATTTCATTGCTTATCAAACTTTAAAATATATTTTTCAACCTCATAGCTTCACGGTGCCGGAAAAGTTTATAACTGAAGCTTTTTGTAAAAGTAATCCGGAAGTATCCCTAGAGTCGCATAAAGGCAACAATTTCATAACTTAAACTAACGGCTGAAACGAATGCTTTAATTTTCAACTGACGTTAGTTGTCATTGACATGCAATAAATGTTTCCATTGCAAACACACAATTGTCACTATGTTCAAGCACCATTATTTACCTGAATTACCTGAAAAATGCAAATCCAATTTATTCAATTGCGTTTCATGAAATGCAAATTAGAGTTTTTTTTCAAAAGTTCCGTACGAAGTATTTAAATATCGCAGAAAAATAAAATTTTCTCGTGGTAGATAATCTGACAATATTTTTGCAAACGTAAATTTGGACGTTTCTATTTATTGTTAATTATGTTACAACTCGCAACTGAATTGCGTGGTAAAAATAAATGTGAGGAATTTCAAATTAAGGTTTCTAGATTAGAGAATGCACAAAAAAAGTATCATTTTTGAAACGACGCAATTATTAAAATTAATATCTTTTTTTTTTCAGGTTTATCAGCCCTACGAGACGTAAAATTAAAAATACCATCGGCGGTTGAGCGCGGTAAACAAGCAAAATTGATTTGCAATTATGATATGGAAGGAGATCCATTATATGCAGTGAAATGGTATAAAAACGATCGAGAATTTTTTCGATATACTCCGCTAGATTCTCCCCCTTACAAACAATTTCCTACACCCTATTTGGAAGTTATCGAAAAATTATCTAATGGAACTTGTGTTATTTTAAACAACGTCTCCATTGGGAGCAGTGGTGAATTTAGCTGTGAAATTTCTGCTGATGCTCCATCATTTTTTACAATTGCCGCAACGGGCAATTTGCAAGTTAGTATAAATTTTTTATATTTTGATTTTTTAATCAAATTGTCAAGTTACACGCTTACACTTTATAATGTTAAATTTACTATGGTAATAAATTATTTATTATTCTCTCCATCGGAAGGTATTGAGTTTCGACAACCGGCTTTACAATGTTCTCTTTTTGTGTGAATAAATTATGTCACTTAAACGGTAAGCGAGCATGGGCTAAAAGAAAATTTATGATTAGCAAGAAGAAATTGAGTTATATAGCATCAACAACTCATCCATGCGATTATAAAGTAAAACTTTTACATGAGGCCCCGGTACGGTCGGTGATACGTTTTATTTAAGATGGAAGTTTTGCGTACGTGCATACTAACGTAAAGACGTGTCTCCGGTTTCTTTCTTTCGGCACTCGAGAGATAGATGCACGCTCTCTGTGGGAAGTCTCGTTATTGAAGCATCAGCTTTCTTAACTTGACTATTGTGCCTAATGGAAAAGTGCTAAGTTTTAAAGTGTTTTTGTTGTTTCGAATTACCTATCTAGAATTTAAACTGAATTTTACTACTCAAACACTTACGTAATATATGACGCTTTTTGTATAATTTGTTTGCGCTCTAAAAGTTTGTTAACAACTTCATTTTCCATAAATGGGAATTTATAATGAAGCATATATTTGGAAAGAGGGAAAAAATTATTCAAACGAAAACAAGTAGGTACAAGCTTTGTTGTCGCACTGATGTTTTATTCTTAACGTAAAAAGAAAACAAAGCGGATATGAAAATGTTAAAATAAGAACCAGAGCGACACACTTTTTGGCGTTTGGAATATCTTTTGATCGCTTTCTGGCAAGATACAAATACAAACTCTTCTATGTCGAATATTAAATATTCATCAAAGTCTAGCCAAATTTACACATTTATTTTATACTTCAACAAGTACGGATGCTCAGTTTGTTTGTGGGCGAGTAACAATATTTGATTGCATATAGAAGGTCTCTCGATAAATTAACTTTATAGTTTGTGGATTTTCTCTTAAACATTTTCCTCTTAGGAGGACCTACAAGCTAGTAGTCATATTTGATATTGCAGAGTTATTTTAATTAAAAAAGTTTTGGTTTCATAAAAAAGTTGATATGGAAGATTTTTGAAATTTGACTCCAATATTTAAACTTTTGTTTCAATATTAAAAATTTATAACTTAATCTACTGTGTATAATGTAAACGCAACTTAGCTAAGATGCTTAATAATTGATATGGTATTTAAGTTGTAATAGATGAAAATTTGTGTAACAGCATTCAATGTCCATTCGTGGATAACAAAGGATGGGATTATTTCGCTGCTAATTACTTTTGTCTAATCTTAGCTATACAAGGCATGGATTATTTGCTTATCAAACCCTTATTCGTATCAGACAGGTAGCAACACAATTTTTTTACTGGATTATTACCTAATTACAGGACTAACATAATAATTCAAATAAATTAACGCAGTATTTTATTACGAAACTACCACACTATCATTTACGCCAATTTTTAAAATTACCATTATTGAATTATTATTATCATAAAATAATATTTTCGTGCTCTCTTTTTGATGATGTTTGGTGTTTATTTTAAATAAATAATCAAATTTCTACCATTAATATTATCAAGCACACAAATCAAAATACAAAAAATTTTATAGTTGATAGAACACAAAAAAGAAAATATACTATATAATAAATTGATTACTGAAACGTTTTATAACTATTTACTATTTAGGCATTTACATTCAACCCTAATGGGCAGGGGTGCCAAATTTAGAGTCGTTTTCATAGAGAAATCTGTAAGATTAGAAAGGTATCACTAAAATTTAAACGGAAAATTAAGTTAAAATAAATAGAAGGTTTTAATTGGTTTATTTGACGCTAATTCTTCCATTAAATTTAAATACAACCTTAGCATTAGCTCACTTTCTACACTAGTTGAGTTAAATAATAAGCCACTTTCACGCACTAGTACATAAAGTAATATACTTTTAACATCAATGTTTCGCTGTAAATTTTTTTTAAACATTAGTTTTATACAGTTTTGAAGTTGACAGATTGTCACAGTAATAAACAAATTAGCATAATATATTGTCGTTTTTTGAAACTATAAAAACGTTAAATTATTATTTTGTAAATCATTTTGAAGTTTTGTTTTTATTATTGTAAATTTGTAAATACACTGTACATAGGATTTTAAATGAAAAATAAAGGTTGACAACGTGAAGGGTGGGAGTGGCTTAAAAGCACCACACAGAAGTTCAAGGGGCGCGGTGTGCGTTTACCAGCAGAAGGATTGTTATTCCCACTAAGCTAATTTATAATTTTGATTTTTATAATTTAATGATTAAAAGTAAAATTAAATTTATGTTATTAAGAGTTGTTTTAATTAATTTGATGAAGTGTTTAAAAAATGAAAAATTGAAGAAAATAAAAACAAAACTGAGGTAGAATTTAACGTTATATTTTATGCAAACCTATTACACCTTTAAAAATTTAAAATAAAATAAACGACGCAAAAATTTACAATTTGTTATAAATAAACAATTAAAGAGTCTCAGTGCTTGATTAGAAATAATGGATGTATCCGAGCAGGAGTGAGTTTTGGAATAAGAAAAATTAATAAATTTGTACAGCTCGGGTGAATATATCGCAATTTTTGATTATAAATTTATTAATTGCAATACCCTAATCACCTTATTATAATATTGAGTATAATATAGCAAACATCAAATCAAATAATGAACAACATCGATTTAAAATAATTCGGTAAAGATAAAGTTTTGTATTTTACACGTGAAAAATCGTCTCTTTATCGTACTCATGTTGATAGGGAACTTAATTTTTAATTCTTATTTATTTTTAATTTAAAAATCGCTAGTATATTATAAAGTACAATGTGAACCGAAGGAGCTTCTGGACAAAACAGGTTAATCTCATCATGTTAGACACAAAAATGTTTTAATCATTGCACCGCGGTTTATATCTGCCCAAATTTACATATACAAAATTAAAATATTACAAAGAAATTTAAAGGATTGAATTAGTAATTAAGAGAGAGTACAAATTATAAATGATAAAAAGAATGATTGATTAAAGCAAAAATTTTCACTGCAAAAATAATAAAATTAAAAAGTAACAAGTACTCCAGATTTGACATTTGAAAATGTAAAAACTATTGACATAGCTTTTATCAATTTCAAATCATATTTAGCATTTTATTTTTAATTTCAATTGCCCGCATTTTAAAGTTTTAACAATCTGATGGTGGGCTTTGATGTTCAAACACGTCACTATTTATTAAATTATATATTTGAGAAGACTATTATTATATTATATAAGAGAAAAGTATAAATTTTATTTATGCCCTTCCGGCGGCACAAGGTGATACTTTAGTCTTACATATCATACTGTAAAGTGTGATATGTATAGTAGAATAAGAATTCTCACGTACACCTGAACTATAAGTTCATTTGCCACATACTCATCTGGGATATTATATAACTCCAACGCAAATTTTGTAAAATGCATCACTTGCAACATCTGGTTTATTTTTTATTACGTTGATATCTGTTAATTTTAATTTTAACGAGTAAGCATGACTATTATTTTACTCGATCTGTTTTAATTATATTCTTTTACGTTGGTATAATGTTTTGTTATTGTTATTTAAAAATATAACACGAAATTTACTATGATGTAAAGATGTAATTTGTACTTCAAAAATTGGCTAGAAACAGAAAACTTTTCTAAGCAAACAAATATTGTTTCATTTTTTTATATAACCTGAAAGGCGAAGACTTTTTTTGAAAGTTTTTTCTTCAAACGTCAAAAACACCAATTTAAGTTTATTATTATTCATTATTTTTATTGAAAATTATAACTGAAAACTATTTTGTTATAAAAAAAAAGTTAAGATTTAATTCAAATAATAAATCAAAAACGCTTTAACGTTCATCGCAGCTGTTAAATATTAGTAGCTGAATTCTTTTTCTTCAAATTGTTTGAATTTTCTCTTCAATTTCCAAATCTTTATCTTGGCTTTAAAATGTAGCTTTATTTTATAATTCTCTTTTGAATTTAGTGCGCATAAATATTTTCAGTTGCTGGAATCTTTTTGTTGATACAAAAGCGCGTTATGTCTAAACCTCTCATGTTATAGGAAGAAATATTGTAAAACTTCAACCGCGTTATATGAAAACTAGATTGTAAGAATACCGCGTAATACGAGGAATTACTCTAAGTATCTGGAATGTTTATATGGTTTGCTCGGCTTTTAAATAATCGAGTTCAGCTTTATTTCGAAGTCAATTATCGAATACGTTCAAATGAATCAAGGGTTTGAAAATGCTTAATGATATCCATTTGTTTTTATAATCTTTTTTAATGACGAAAAATAATCTTCTATGAAGAAAAAAATAATTTATTACATAATTTATTGTACGATACTATTTAATCTATTGATTAAACCCATACAATTCTTGAAAAACTGCCGACTTGTTCAATAAAGATTCACTTTCTAGCTGCATAACTGTGAAAATAACTATAATAAATCATAAAGTGTTTAATTTAACAAATTAATTAAACTTTAATAACATTTAATATTAGTTTTCAGTAAAAGCTCAATAAAAACTTTCACTGAAAATTAATAATAAATATTAAATGTTATTTATGTATAATTAACTTGTTCAATTAAAAACTTTTAAATTTATTATATTTCACAAATAATTAATGTCGAGTATGTGTATGAGAATTATGTACCTACCTATTATATTTAAATATTTTTAATGCTGTTACTAAATTACATTACTACGTAGATAATTAATTATCAACTGAAATTTAATTATCAGAATCAGTTTTAGTATTATTCAGAATCATAAAAACTATTTTAATATTATATTTATTTAGATATCATTTCAAATAATTTCACAGCAAACCAACTGGATAACAAAGTTTAAAATAAAGCAGTTCCTAGGTGACTGTAACGATAATAATATTGAGGGCCGGTAGTTTCTTTTCATTGGTCAATTTAGCAAACACAGAACTACCGGCTGCCTACTAGTTTAGTCAGTATGGGTAGTAATATTAAAAACCAGTATTGGTTTTTCTTGTTATTGTTATTCAATACAATAAAATGCAGTACAAATAATCTATATCTAAAACGAGGCTTAACTGTAGCATGATAAAGTCGACTTCTTAAATATTCGTTCAAGATATACGCAATGAATATTTTTTAAAAAAGGGATTAATCAAAATGGCTTGATATAGAAAAGTTGGTAATACCCGAACGGAACAAGTAGTAATTTATCCAGAAACAAAAGAAGGAGGATATTCAAGTTGATTGTAGCATCTGGAAATCTGAAGTATCTTTCAATAATCAATTTAGGAACAACCTTCTGCATCTTACAATAATTACGTTGATTAAAGCCCGCGATTAAAACTTTCACTAAAACTGAGATTACCATCTACTTATAAAACTATAATATTATATAACATACCCTTAAAATTTTTGCTTATTAATATAAAAATATTAAAATAACAAAATGTAATTCGTACCTCGCGAATATAATTATTATAATATAATTACGAGGTTTTTCAAAATTTCTAATTTGTAAATAAAATGCGTGAAAAATGTTATTTAGCTTATCTGAGATGCTGCGATAACTAAATTTAAAATTGCAAGCATGTTTTTGTTTTAAAACAACATGGCTTTTCACAAAAAAAAACAATTTATAATTTGCAAAGTTTACGAAGAGATTTTGCTCAAAAATTACTTTTAAATATATAGCTTAAAGGTTGTAAACAAAAATTATAATATGTAAGATGTCAAATAAACTGAAATGATCTTCAGAAGTTTGTTATTTTCAAGAATAAAATTACGTAAACTTTGCAAATGAAGGTTCGTTTGGTATGGTACCATAAATATTCGTTAATAATTATCTAACAGTTGAAGTAGTATTTCAAAATTGTTTATCAACTGATCTTCATCTGCACGCAATGCATGTAATGTCAGAACTTCTTATTATCCTGCCATCTTTTTGATAACACGATATAGCAATACTTTATTTAATGGAACATGTATCCAAAGAAGAATATGTGCTCAAGGAGATTAAATAAGACTTAAACTTAAAATTGAACACTTTTCTTCTGTCAAAAATCGAACATTTTACTGCTAATACAATAAAGTATTAAATAAACCGCTAATGCTACCAGTAATTAAATCAATAAATATGATTTTTTTGATAGACAATAATATGTTCAAATACGATCGACAAACTTCTGGATGTGATTTCGTTTTTTATTGTAATATTTTTGACTGCAGAATGAAAATTTTGTAGCTAATCTTTCGTGACCGGAGTTTCCTTTTTATTATAATATACTGCAGCAATTGAATCTTAAATTCAGTTTTGCCACACAAACCAGCAATCTCAAAGTTATGTTCTTTTACTTTTCTTTTGCTTCAATATTACTACAATTCAAAATACTAAAAGATGTAAAACATTTTACATAATTTTTATTAACATATCTACAACTATACAATGCATTACACAACGAATAAACTTTTTTTTTAATTTTTTTGTGTCTGAATCTACTATCAAATTTTTCATTTTTTCATTTAAATAAAGAAATTTGAATTTATGAGATACGCATTTCCATCAATTTAATTTGAAGCAAAATTTTTCGTGTTCATTTTCTGAACTTTCAGTAAATTAAAATTTATTGCATGATGCTTCCATTTATATTACTGCAACAGAAATAAATTTATTTTAGGTTTAAAAAAACTACAAATCTTTTACAACATTTTCATTCCACTACACTGCATACTTTTACGATCAGGTATTATAAACCGAAACAGTATCTGTCTTTATTCTAATTGGTTTTGGCGCAAACAAGAAAAAACAAAAATAGTTCATCCGTGCAATAATTGGTTTAAAGTCTTTGTCAGGGCTTTGAACAACAATTTTTCGAGAGAGCATTGAGCTTCATAATAATTATTTAGACTATTTTGTAAAATTTGAAGTATTCTATAAAAAAAACAGCAAAGTTTGGACTTGCTTAAAGTATGTCTTAGCCAAAAATTGCAACGAATCCTGCATTTCCACATTTGTACAGGATGCAATACGTTCTTCAGCAGGCTTAACGTCATAAGTGCTGTTTCTTTAAAGAAAATAATTTTCTAACATCCTCTGCTAATTCTAATAAAAATTGCAAACATTGGCAGAACTACGAATTTCTAATTTTTTTGTCAAGGCATGGAGTTGATTTTAAGTTGATTTTAGTTGAGTTTAATTTATTCAAAATCGGATAAATTCGGCTTACAATTACGCTACACGTTTGCTCTTACAAAGGTTAACTTTACTTCTTAATTTAAACCAAATCAAAGCTTCTGTGGTGGCACAGTCATGCATGCACACGCATGCAGGACAATGTCACTGCAGCTACATTCCATGGCATTACTTGGCCATTGTTTGGCCAATTTTTTAGTTTGGTGAGATAACAGACTTGTAAGTTTAGATATCCCTAGTGGACGCTTACTAACTTTCAAAATACATTTTCTTAGTATGGCATTCGGTTAGTTTAGAGCACGTGGAAGGTTTACATGATCGGTTGATAGAAATGGTAAGTTTAATTTTATATTTTCTTTGTCAATATGAGCCCGATGAGGTCAATTTCGTTGGGTAATACCACGAATAAGTCCGAAACATGTCGTTCGTTAAGGCGTTTTGAATTTAATAATTTTTTTCTTTCTATTTTTTTTTTTCATTCGTTATTGATTCCTAATACGGTCCTGACTACCGATGTCCTGCTACAAATTTGTATTTTGAAATTCATCTACGTTGTAGATTATAACGACCTCTATCTCAACTATTTATTTTTTATTCTTAGTTTTTACGGTCGACAATAAGGATTTTTGAAATTTCATTTCATTTACCGTTAATTTTTTTTTTTAGTTTGGTGAGATAACAGACTTGTAAGTTTAGATATCCCTAGTGGACGCTTACTAACTTTCAAAATACATTTTCTTAGTATGGCATTCGGTTAGTTTAGAGCACGTGGAAGGTTTACATGATCGGTTGATAGAAATGGTAAGTTTAATTTTATATTTTCTTTGTCAATATGAGCCCGATGAGGTCAATTTCGTTGGGTAATACAACGAATAAGTCCGAAACATGTCGTTCGTTAAGGCGTTTTGAATTTAATAATTTTTTTCTTTCTATTTTTTTTTTTTTCATTCGTTATTGATTCCTAATACGGTCCTGACTACCGATGTCCTGCTACAAATTTGTATTTTGAAATTCATCTACGTTGTAGACTATAACGACCTCTATCTCAACTATTTATTTTTTATTCTTTTTCACTTACACTGTACACAGTAACAAATGTTGTCGTGTAAAACATCTAGTGTAGTTGGTAAATAATTTAGTGTTCAGTTTTAGTGTATAATTTCTCTCTACTTTATAGTATTTCGCACTAAACTTACACTAAAATGATCGTGAACAAAAATAAGCGCTATGTAATAGAGTGAATCTCAACCTTGATAAATCGAATCTAGTAGGTGTTTGGTGACATTACAATAATTACCGATGATAAAAACGCATAAAGGCACATTTTATCGAAGTTTATTGCCGGTGATTCCCGGATAAATAAAAACGTTGACCACTTGCTATTGAAGATTACCTCCGTGTTAATATAAAATTACATTCATCCGAGTGCAGTGAACAAGTTAATATTGTTCAAGTGTTTCAGTTCAAATATTTTTTTATAGTGTTGGAAATTAATGGAAAATCGTTGAAATTTAACGTATTAAAAGAATTTCCAAGATTTCTCGATCATTCGTGGTGTGTAAGTTTTATTATGTTTGTTTTTCACATTATTTTAATGTGTTTGTACTGTTACTGAAATATAAAATTTTGCTTTAGATCGAGGAAGATTTTCAACAATTATATCCAGGTATTCAAATAAATTTTGAAGAGATATTTGGTCAAGATATAGATAAAATTATTAAAAATACCAAACGACAGTAATATTCCCGAACCTTACAGTTATTTCAGAATATGAAACGGAATTCAGTAGTATGTGAAGTTGTTATTATTTTTAACATTAGATTTATGAATAATTTTCTTTTTAGATTGTTGGAATAGGGCAACTAAAGTATTATTTCTCTTCCAAGTAAAAAAATAAGGGGAAACGTATCAAAACTTATGCAACGCTGACGGACAAATTAATTACTCTGCAACCTGCAAGTTATTGTAAAATACAGTGGACGCCACTTATTGGAATCATGGTCAAAGTTATCATTCGAGTATTATTATCACTTTCACGAAGAACGGGCTAAAGGAATATGACTACAAGCAAAAAATATCCTTTATTATAAACAAAAATTCGGTTTATGTTATCAATTATCCGTTTGCAGTTACAAGCATTTTTTAAATTTTTCACACAAATCGGGGAACCACCCAGACCTGACTGGTGTATTATAGCAGAAAGTTGCTAGAATGTTGACAATGCACTACGATGTAATCTGTTCTATTTAAAAATTTCACAATATGCGACATGTTTTGACAAAACATGTGAAAAAATGTTTTTAGATTTTTAGATAGAATTATTTTTTGTTTTTTGTGTTTTAATATTTTTAATTGTGTAATATATTTATAGTAATAAGTACTCTAATTAATGTTTTCAATTCACATGTGGTCAGGTAAATTTTACATCTAAATAAAGAAATTTTTACACTACAATATGTATTTTATTTATATAGTGTATTACTAAACTCTAGATTAATTTAAAATATACCCTAATTAGTGTTTTAATTCAATCTATTCATCTAAAAAAGTACCTATACTAGAGTTAATAAATTATCTGTTTAGCGTGTTTAAACTAATGTGTTTATCTAATATATACACAAAATAGTGAAAATTAATTTAAATTTTTATTTTATTTAAACACTAAATTTTGTTTTGTGTACCCGAAATAAGGTTAAAATTTTAACAAATTTTAGTGAACTCTTTACGCTACACTTGATTAAAACTTTTAGTGAAAAATTTACACTAAATTGAGTAGACCTATATGAACACAAGCTAGTGTTTTTTAGTGTAAAATATTTACTCTGTATTTTTTACTGTGTAGGAATATGAAGTACAGACATACAATGGCATCTAACACTTTGAAAATTAAATTTGAAAGGAAGTTTCAAATTTTACCACGTTTTTGTACGTTTTTTGCACGTTTACTATAAATAGAAAATAACTTAAAAACGAAATACCACAAATTTTTCCTGTAATATCATTTTTTATAAGTTTTTTCAATTTTTTGAAAATAAGAAAAAGTTAAAAGGTAAAAGTACATAGCTAACTGCTCTATCATTAAAAAATCGAATAAAAATTTGATCTTTCATTGAAGAGTTACGAAGCTACAGACAGACAAACTGACAAACATAAACGGCAAACTTATGAGGCCCTTCTTTTAGGTCGGAGGTTAAACATAAGTATCGATGAAACCACAGAAGCTGGTTGTACTTGAATACAGGTTAAGAGACACTTACTTTATGCTATAATTTAATTAAAATGCTTTAAGATAAAATACTAATGATAATTTTTAATTATACTTATTGAATAATGCTAGAGCCTAATTTTAATTCATTAACAGATTGTAGAGGTTCGAGAATAAAAAAACTATTTTGTTTAATTAAGTTAAATAACCCTTGATATAACTTTTTTTGAAAAAGGTAGTTAAATATATGATGGTAATAATTTATTACACAGTAGCTTTTCGGTATAATCAGCTGTTATTTTAGAAAATAAATTTTTGGAACTAAAAATACATTATCGCTGAAATGTTTTTTTAGGATGCTATTAACCTGTTTGAAGCTACAAGTAATATTTTTCCACGTAGCGCATTATTCAAAATTAGAGTACAAGTTTATAATGCATAATAAGAAATCGTAAGTCTTATAAATCAAATTTTATATTTCAAAATTTTATATGAAAAGGGAAACTCATAAAAAAAATTATACAAATGTGAAACGTTAAAATTGGCAATAAAAATGTAAAAATCTGTTTTGAACTTTGAAGTTAATGCGCGGGACAAGTTAAAGGTAGAGATTTTAAAATCTCAGGATATAAACAGCACATTACTAGTTGAAGTAAATCAAGTAGAATGGTGTCTGGTATAAGTTACAAGTCGGTTCAATTTTAAATGTAAAAAAAAGAAAAAGAAAAACGAGGCACTATGAAAACTTTGATGCGAAGCTTTTCTTCCGGAATTTAATTATTCGACACAACACGATAGTCTTGGTAATCGTCAAAATCCACGCAAACACAGCAATGAGATCCGGAAAAGTAATTTCAAAACAACGGAAATAGTAACACAAAATTGTAACAAAGTCACTCTAGTTCTAGTGAAATCCGTAAAACTTATATCAACAAGTTGTTCAAACGTCTCGCGGAAAATTGAAACGGTTAACAAACTAACATTTTAATTCGGAAAATGTAATCAACATTTCAAATGTAATTACTTGCATGTAAAATATACTTATCAGTGTTTAAGCATATCGCATGCAGTGTCTAATTTAAAATTTTAATTTGCCAGACCTGATTGAGAAACGCATAAAAGTTACGTTCGCTTAAATTTCGGCATTTCGTTCTACTAATTCAAATATTTGAATGTAATTTATGTTTATTATAATAAAGACGCAATTAGAAGCAATTAAGTGGAAGATTGGTTGTTTGCAGTATAATTAAGTCTCGTATAACTTGCAGTTTACCATCTTCGACATTAATTAAAACTTATCTGAGAAATTTACTCAAGTTTGCGTAAAATCAATCAATAACTTATCTTATGCTAAATTTTAACATAACAAAACAAAATATCTATGTTAGTTGGAATATCATAATTTTAAACAGTTTTAAACAGTTTGCATTTCGAAATCATTTTAATTTCACGTATGTTTGGATTTGTTTTAGGTTGTCGAAGTACCTAAAGAAGGTCCCTCAATTAAAGGACATAAAGCAAGATATCGAATAAACGAGACCCTTAAGGCTGAATGTTTGTCTAGCAAATCCCATCCTGCTGTTAATTTGACGTGGTTTGTGAATGATTTTCCAGTAAAACCCGTACACCTTCGTCGATCTAAACCACATTTATCACATGACGGATTTTACAGGTAAACTGTTCATTTCATTGCGATATAAAAATAATTGAAATTGATTTCTATTTCAGTGCACGATTAGGATTAAGGCAGGTTATCAGCAGGGAATTGCTCATCAATGGAAGACTGAGAATTAGATGTTTAGCCAGTATGCATGATATTTATACTCGTAGTTCAGAAGTTAGCATCGAATTGGAAAAATCTAAAACGAGAATAAAAACCACCCCGATTCCGGTTCTAGAATTAGAGCAAGCTTTACCGGCTGAAAGATATCCACACACAACACGTAAGTCGCATTACTCTTTGTTTGCAATTTTAAATTTTTTCTGTTTGTCCTTACCTGCACATCAATCACAATTATCTCAACTGCTTTCCTTCTCCAAATTCTCTTAAATTATGTCCAATCTCGATTAAGGAAGTTCTGAAAACGCCAATTATTTACACCATTCACTGCAATCATAAATAAGTTGTTCGGAAAAATTTTCAATTTTTCCAACTTGTAAGATTTGCTGATGGCTGTTTTCGTACGAAATGACTCATAATTTAAAAAAAATAGTTCTTTGTTTTTGGTTTTGACTTTCAATAATAACGCTGGATGTTTTATATCAATAATGAACTTAGAAATAAAATAATAAACATAGAAATTAATATTTTGTTCAACTTTCGATTATAACGCAATGTTATTTACACATTATTTTAAAAGATTTAAAAAAAGGACAAATTTAAGTAGCAGTGTAAGTTACAAAAAGTAATATAGGTTGCCTTAAAAATAGATTTAAATATGAACTGTAGTGTAGCCAAGCATTAAAATTATTTATTACCTTACAGCATTATAATATAAGAACTAACTTGAGCTCTAAGTATAGAGCCCTATACACTACCTATATTATGTTACGTAAAATAGTGCAAAATAGAACCATTCTACGCTTACATAAATTCTGTCAACCGATTCAGGTACCGAACGTTTACTTAAAAATTTTATTCAGTTTAAAAATAAAGAAAATGTTTAGCCTTATCATGTAATAAACCTGAAATAAAAACGTAGACAGCAAATACTATTGTCTAAAAATATCAGTTTCTTTAAATTTACCAAACAACAGCTAAAGATACCATAAAAACATTAATACTTAGTTCAATATTTGATTATCTTACGCTAACAGCTCCCCGACAGAATTTTTTTCTTATTTTTTTATATCTTTTTATTTTGTAACGATTAATTAATAACAAAATAGCAAGTTAATTAAATTGAAAACGAAAAACGTTGTTAATCAAATTGATCAGAGAGCATATTTAATCCGAAGATCTTTATACTATAATATACTTTGATTTAATCACTAGATAAATGGTTTAGGTAGTGTAATCGATATTAATCATATCAAATTATTTTAGAAAAACCAAAAAATGCACAAACACTTTTTAGAACTAAAATGTTCATCATAGTTCATCGTATGATGATGCCATAGTATGGTGAAAACGTTTGCGATAATATACTTCAATGTCGCCAGCTATTCAAATTTATAAAATTTTCTCAATCCAAAATATCATCTCGCCTGGGTACATTCATTATTTATTTTAACATGAGACTCTTCAATAGTATTTTAATTTCAGTTTTAATTTTTTTTTTTTCAAACATTGTAAATAAATTGGTTGCCAAGTTAAAATTTTTCCTTGCATATGGCCTTGCAATCGCATGTGCGTCTCGCAGCTGTTGACACCTGGATGCCTGGTCAAACTCGTTGTAAAACAACTCCACAAACAACTAAAATTTTTTTACAGAAAAATCTAGAATCTTTTTAAACTTCCAAATTTTCACTCCTTAACACTTCACAAATCAATTAAACAACTTATATCATAGCGGGGAATAACACTCCTCCCGCTTGCTAACGCACAGGTGAACAGGCAACGCGCATTGCTGAATACCTTCTCTCGCTTAGTTCGTTTCCCACCTTATTTACAACTAAAATTTTTATATACAGTGCGTTTACAAATAAAGAATTAACATTTACAAACAAAATATTTTTACAAAATAAAAATTATATAATTCTTACGTTTCTAAACACGACAATACGTATTTATACTGTATGTCTAAAAATTGTGCATTTTTTTGGTTTTTCTAAAAAAATTTGATATACTTTGATTTACCTGATTATTGGATGATTAAATTTTAATAAACAAAAGTCAAATTTTTTCAGTCGTTTACATAAAGTTTTGAAGACTTGCAGGATAAAGTATTTTAAAAACTAAGTTCAAGTTCACATAAAATGCTCTAATCAAATCACTATATAAATTAGCAAATTTTACGCCACCCCTAATCGAGAGTTAAAGTTTATTCTTTAGACTATGCATCTAGCAAGATTTGCACTCTACTAGACAATGCTAGATGATTGGTAATAACAGGAAGATGTCTTAAATTAAGAAGGAAAATTGTATTGTTTGTCAAGCAAAATATAGGATACTATCAGAAAATCCTCACCATAATTTTAACATTTTCCAATGCACTATTGGAAAGATGACACTTTTCTAAGCATATTAAAACAAAAATTTTGTTGGATTATCCATTAGTTTTCGAAAAAATCAAATTTTAAATCAAAAATTTTAGATAGAGAAATATTCGCTTTAACATGGATTGCGCGCACTCCGAGTCTGTATTTTGACAAACACATAACAAATTTAAAAATATCCCTGTAGAATGAAAGAACTTGCCAACGGTAGAACTCAAAGACATAGAACTCGTCCGGGTAGCGTAGCGTAGCGTAGCGGAATGGCAATGCGAAGCGTTTAGCGCCTTAGGCGCTTTATCTTCTTCATCTGGTAAGTAAATAGCGGGCGTTGGAGATCTTGTATCAAAATATACGCTGACGCGGGTTTGACCGCATCGGTCTGAGTGGTGACCGCAACTGACAGCAACAGTAAGAGTATATCAAAGATCACGTACCGTCAACAGAAAACCGGATTGCTCAGAGCGGGGAAGCTTACTAGTTGTTACCCTAGCGCGATACGGTATCGCGTTGTACAAGTCACTGCTTTTCAAAATTTAAACTGCTGTTTTTTCGTAAACTAGTGGATAATCCAAAAAATCTTTGTTGCATTAACTCAAAAAATTGTTCTCTTTCTTAGTAGATAGATAAAATTTTTGAATTCGTGGTGAGGGTTAACTGACCTTAATCAAAATTTAATCTATCATTCAACATACAGCAAAGATGGTCTGTAATGTTATGATCTCAAGGTTATTATTCAGAGTTTTTATAATTTTTAATTATACATGAAATCATGTATACATGAAACATGATTTTATGTTATCTGCTGTATTGAGATTTCCGTTCACATTAATCGTTGATTTCCTTTTCGAAAAGTCTCGTGGCTCTTCTTCTGAGTTGGTTTTCTTCTTATCTATAGTAGTTTCAACAAGATTGATCTCAGTTCGTAAAGCGTATTTATGGTACTTGTTAAGAAATGGTTTCTCTTCTTCAGTTGGCAAAGTGATTCTCGGAATGAATTTTCTTCTTTTTGTGCTTTTGTTGGTTGAGTTTATATGTCTTCCTTGAATAGTCTCTTGTTGGGTATTTCATGTCCGATTAAAATTTAAGCGAGAAATTAAATTAAAATTAAGGTTTTTATTTATTAATTTTATTCTTCTTCTACTTCAGCCTTTATTCGTCCACTCCTGAACATAGGACTCTCCTTTTTCCCTTCAATTAAGGATTTTTTTAAAGGAGGTTTTGGCAGTTAAAACGCTTAACTGCGCTTTCCGAGCGTGTTGGCGAGTTTATAGCCCGTAAATCGAACTTGGGCTTTAGATCACAACAGTGCAGTCGGCGCGATCAAGCATCGAACCGCGGTCTCCCGCTCCGTAGCATGTCGACTTAAGCCTTATACCACATTGTTTTATTATCAGTTTAAATTTTAATGATACCTTAAATTTCTATTATAAAATCCACTTACTATTAATTTCAAAAAATTACTGAGCGAAGAAAATAGAAAGATTACTTCACCAAGCAAAAAATCAATACTGATTTGAAATTCTCACAAAGAAGAAAAAATATTCTTACCATAAAAAGTCATAAAACTAATCTTGAATTTAAAAATTTAATTTTACAATTAACAAATTAATAATCGATCAAAGAAATTTTAAATGAGTGGATGTATGTTAAGTATTAAAAAAATTATTATTAATAAAATGTTTCGATTTAAAAATATTAAATTAAGATTTTAACTTTCAACTATTTTTAGCGCAGAATAATCGATAGAGAAATAAAAGCAATATATTATAAATAATTAAAAAATTCCTTTATTTATAAGTTCTAAGTAAACTTAACACGCAGGATGACAAACAGATATATCTACTTCAAACTGCCCTAAAAGATAAAAAAAAACAAAGCTAACGGGTAAGCACAATAAAGTACCGATTAACGTTTGATAAAAGTAATGAGCAGTAGTAAATTACAATCAAATGACAGTATCGTCGAATCAATATTGTAAATTGAAAATTGAAAAATAAAATTAATTCAGCAATATCCAAGAAATCTTCTTCTGTAACGAAACCAGCAGTCATGTATGCAATCTCATTAATATGCGTTTATGGTAATTACTTTATTTGGTTTTACGTTTTAAGATTTAGAAATATCTTTTTAATTTTCTAAGTAATGTAATATTTTGAATCTTCAATTTGAATTACCGCCTTCTCAAATCAAAGTTCCAAACCAAATCAAAGCTGTGTTCGTCAAACAAACCGCACACGTTGTGACCCCCTCGTAGTACACTTACAGGTCCTTTTATATCTGCGAATGGCTCTTTGAATGCTAACGTCTTTTACCTTTGTTTACCTCGTTCTTAACCACCCAACTAAGCTTACATGTGTCAGTGGCGTAACCACTGAGAATACCTGAAGGAATAATTAGTACACACAAATTAAATAAAACACATCGGTTGAACGATGAATATTTATATTTGACCGAAAAGAAAAAGATAGTCCAACAACCAATTTACCAGCAAAATTAATCTCCTTGATATCAATTAACTCAAAATACGTTTAATTTCAAAAATTATTTAATAACAGTTCGATAAATAAATCCCCTTAATTATAACAGTCGATATTGTTTATTCATATGTAACGACCAATCAAAATCTTTGTAATATTTTAATAACCAATAAGAAGTACCTATGTGTATTTCGATAACCAATTAAAACCTTTTATATACCTTTGTCGTCACATAAATTGTCATACCTTCTAAATTATCGTATGTTAACTAAATAAATGATCACACCTTAACTAAATAAATTATCATAGATTATCATATCTTAAATAATTATATAACCTTTCAATAATAGCTGTATTCTTTTTACCTATTTTATTTCCATCTCAGTTGCACCACTGAGATGAAGTGAGCTGAGACGAACTGAGATTAACTGAGTCAAAATGAGAAAAAGATAAGGTAAAAAGAACAACGAAAATTTACTACTTAGTGATTTTTGAATTTAACTATTTTGAAGTTTGGTAGTATTAACCAAATGTCAACATAAACTTCAAAAAGACGAATTAAAAATTTAAGGTGCAGTAGGACAAGTTTAATTCAAATCAATCAATCCGGACTATTTCCCAATTTGTCTCGGTTGTAACACTTCAAAACAGCAAAATCAGTTTGTGTATGGAAGGGGATAATTTTGTCACGTAAAACTCAGTTCGGCACGGCACAGTACTTATGTCGAAACGGTAAAAAAAAACAACCTTTTAACTGAGTAACTGAGTATCTCAGTACAATCTCACTTAAAATATGTAAAAAGAATACATCCTATGTAGAAACCTGCTAAATAATTTGTTATTAATATCTCACTGAGAGATATTTGAAATGATGAAACAATTTGCTGAAACGTAAGTGGTCCTAGTTACGGTACTGCTCTTTCTTGATGACGTTATCAGACATACTGCCGCCTTGTACAAATATTAACTAAATTTAAATACATAACAAAGAAAACAATATATAATCTAAACATCTTAACCTAAGACGGCCATTTTAAAATGTGCGACGTTCTCTTTAAATATACAATTATCAATTATCTACCTCATTATTTTATATTTTTTACCTCAGAACAAATAACGAACTTCGTATTACTAAAACAAGCACCTTCATATTTTACCAAAACTATCTACCTTCGTTAACACCACCATTACAAAAATCTTCTAAGGTCAAACAATTTGAATAAACAATTCTTTTGTTACATAACATCAATTCTCGCTTAAATTATATAGTAACTTATAAATCATTTCTCAAATCAATCAATTAAACCTTTCGCAATCCAAAGAATCAAGTGAATTATTATATAGTTTTAAACTACAAGAAAAATTACTCTATCCGCGTCGTAGTTACTATCTTACCAATCTTCGGCAGTCCAAGCGGCCAAATCTCTTTTTCATGTCGATTACAACAAAAATAATTAAAAAAATTACAGGTATCTTATTTAAACAAATTTATTTATAAAACTTATTTCCGAACATTGAAAGGTTCTATTGTTCTTCTTCTTGCTGACGATATCTTTTCCTGCATTTTTTTTTGCTAGTGGTTTCAATGGCGAGGGCTCTCTTCTTATGCTTGCCGTTGCTGTTTTGCTGGTTGTTAAATGTGGTGAAGCATTGTTCTTCACCGACACTACGATTCTTGTTATTCTTTTATTATTGACTAGCTCTTCAATGCGGAGACAGAAACTCTTGCTCAGGGTAGTACGTTCAATATTTGTTGAGAAAATAATTACAGAATTCGATTTCAAAAAACTTCTAAATTCCGACAATTTCATATTTGCTCGTGGATTTCAATTTATCAATAATTTATCTTTATAATATGTTTTCCAAATTAATTTTATTTTCTAAATCTTCTAATTAAATTAATATTAACTCCAAAATTATTTTATGAAAAAAAAAATTGTACACCCAAAAATAAATCATTTTAATTTATCGAAAAATCTCCAACTTTTCAAAAAATCAAACAAACTTAGTCTATCCGATCAAAAACTTTCAAATAATGCACATCGACAGCATTTAAAACAAAATTCACAATTGCAAAACTATTCGTACACAAAAAACTCAAAAGATCAGCGGAACAAAATCTATGCGTCCAACGTGACCCATCTTGGCAAAAAACCCCAGTCTTACTAACTTTTCTGCCAATTTTTTATTTTTAAAATGTTACCATCTTACAATTCAAATTCAAAATTTAAAAAAATTAATAAAGCATCAGGAGCGGTCAAATCTTTTCGTAACACGACAATATATTATATAAAGTAAATTATTCAAACGAAGAAAGATATAATTTATATATTATCATTATATCGATTTATAGATTTACTGAAATGAAATTTTCGCTCTTTTTCAATGATGGAGAATAGTAAATAAGGATCTTATTCATCTATGACCTTTGATTAGCGTGATGACGCATATATTTGTGAAATCCTATATATTTAATTTGTCAACAGTTAAAATTTTGTCCTTTAATTATGTTTATTTTTATTAACTACTCTATTATTATATTATTTAGTAACATCTAATACAATATTATATTTTCACGTAGGCATGTCATTGAATTTACCCTCAAGATTGAATTTACACAAGGCACAATGCTTACTAAATTTTTCATTTGAGAAGATTATAAATTATTCAAATTAAGTATAAGCAAAAGTTTGAGGCAATGTGGTTTATTCGTCGAGATAAGTAAAAACAGAAAAACTCATCGCTTCTGTTATTCCCGATAAATTACTTGTGAAAATGAAAATGTAAATATACATCTTCTTTAATAAGGATAATAAGGATAATTATATTTTGATGTAAAAATATATGACTGGCACAGAGAATCTAAAGTTTAACGAGGATTTCAAACCACGAAAATAAATTACTTTTATACAGTTTATTCGAGTCTATCAGGAGAGCTTTTGATGATAACTTAGTAGTAGATGTTTTGCATCTAGCATGGTGACATGTTAAAAACTTAATCCTCTTACTTCGTCCAGTCGGGGATTAAAAATTATTCAACTAACACAACATGTAGAAATTGAAAAATAAATCTAAATAACTTCATTCGTTTCTAGTCGGTTATTATTATAAAATCATTTTTACATAATAGTGTATTATTTTATCATTTTAAATCCACCAAAAAGAAAACGGCGCGATTGAAAAATTCAACAACGACGTCTTATCAAAAATAAAAAAAAATTGACAAAAAGTATTTTAATATAAATTGGAAAAGAGTGTAAATAGAAAGAGCATCGCAAGGGAACACTAAATAAATAAAATTTCCAAGTACTTGTCATTAGAATTATAAAGCTTGTAAAATTTAACTAAAGCTAAATAAATGTAATACAAATTTGTAAACAGAGCCGAAAACTAGTTTAATTAAAAAAATTGTTTAAATAAGATCGAATCATGTTTATTACTTTTTTCTAAGTTCAATATGACCCAGCTAACCTTTAAAAAACGAAATTGGACCACCCTGTAACTTATATTATATTATGTTTCATTTACGTGCTTTTCAAATTTCCTGAATTCCGACTGCCGCATTAAAATGGATTTTGTTAATAATTAGTAAGAGGAACTTGATACCATAGCTCAGGTTTATTAATTAAAATATGCATATGCATGTACTGAGAGAAGCAATTTACTTTATGCACTATTTCATGCTTTATGTCTAGTCGAATAAGCTTGTAAAGACTCTGACGGACATAGTTGGGGGCGCTGCAAGCATTTATTAGCCAATCATTAAGTTGACAGATTGCTTTGTTGTTTCTGATTGGTCGATTAAAAATAACTGGTAAATTTTTGCCTTTTTTAATCTCGATCGGACCGTAACTACATAATATATTCAATTATGCAAAAGCAGTCTTTTAGGTAAATTATATCATCAATTTTAATAATTAAAATTAAGTAAATTCTTGCAAATTACGATTGGCTTTCTTCGCTACTTTGTTATTTTCTCATTTTATCAATTTGATGCGATATCGAAAAATAATTTTATGTCTAAGGGAAAATACCGTGATGTTCAAAAAATGTGTTTAAAATGAAAATTGCATTAATGAAATTTATTCGACACACACATTCAATTTTTTAAGGTGTGGGGAAAGCACCGTTGACACGTATATCTCAGTCATGATTTATTTACATTCTCTTAAAAAGAAATGTAGAGATTAATAAAATATGCTCTATATACGTAAAGCTTTTAGCATATGATTTTTGTGATCGATTTTATTAAAAATAGAAATTTAATTTGGAGCGTTTGCCCAAACCTTTCTAATTTAAAATTTTTTTTTGTAGTCTTCTTTTCGCCGTCAACGAACAATAATAATCCAACTCTAAATAACGATGCTCATAATAAATCAATGTCAATAATGGGTACATTGTTAATTATTATATTTTATAATATGCGGTGAAATCTGGCTTATTATTATTAATTTTTGTAAGTCAATCTTGATCTATTAATCACTTCCACGAATTATGTGTGATATTTGTAAAAATAAATTAATAAATAAAAATTGTGTACTTAGTTGTAAACGTACAATATGTAAATTTAGTAAAGACATAGCTAAATATATTCTGAATTGTGATATTACGAAATGAAACTTTTATCATATATTTAGATTTTTAATTTATTAACACTCGACTTTTCAACAGTTTTCCTGCACGGAAAAATTCTAAAAATTTCTAAAACAACCAAAAGTACCTGGGTATGGTATATAATTTATTAGAGTGCTATTTTATCATCTCAAAATTTTACAACAGTAAAACTAAGTAAGCATGGTTTTTATGGCCGAATCTGAAATCTGAAAGTGATGTTTTGAGCACCCCCTGGCGATGAACATGAAAGATAAATTAACGTTTTGACGCGATTATAACGTAAATTCGCATTTCACATTTTAAACTGTTAATAACTTACCGAAGTTATCCGATAAAACTCGTTTTGAAATTTTTGGAAAATCCAGCGAGGAAAACTGCTCAGTCGATAGTTTAGGTAATTTTATTAATTAGTAATGAGAAATTTACCGTTAATTTACATTTACTGTAAAAACTTTTTGGAAAAGATGATTGAGTAGTGTTTTAGAAAATCGAATAAAATTCGGCAGTGGCGTATCAACCTATAGGCAAATAGATGGATGGACTTAAGCTGTAACAGAGACGAGATTTTGTTACAAACTTGTTTAGATTTTAATTCACCACAACTTGGAAGTACTTCTACAAGAGTATTTATTGCCTTTACAAAATTTTTACACTGTACGTGTTATGTGTAAGTATGTAATATCTTGAAACAATGTCTTATGTATATGTAATTGTAGCTTAAATTAATATTACTAGGTACTATTTATATTTAATTTTTTATGATGATCCTTGGATATTAGCGAATAATTAACGTCGTACAACAAGAACAAACCTAAATGTCTAGTACACACGGCAAAATAGAGTAAATCCATTTTGTAAATATAAATTCATAATTCAAAATTAAAATAATTAAAAAATCTTAAGTAGCATGTAGATGTTTACTTCAAACGTAATCAAAAATTACTTAACGTTTGATGAAAAAAATCATGTTTATATAGTAAATTGTTCCAGCGTGTTGGTGTAACGACATTGGCTAGTTATTGTTAGGTCGCTAATTACATCACGACATGTTAAACATTGAATGTACAACACAACGACGACAAAAAATTGCTATGTTTATGCTTCATACATTAATAGAATATTTTATCGTTTTATTGATTATAATAACTTCAAAAATTGTTTTGAAAATATAATTAATTTTTTTGTTTATCAAAAATTTTACAAAAAATATAATTTGATTTTCCACCTCATCGTCTACGTTGGAGGTTTCTCAAAATCCTATCAACCAGAAAATCCTATCAAGCTGAAATTACTAAATAATCGATCAAACTTTTTGGCGATAATTATTTAAATAAATTTTCATTACTTCATTATAGTTATTATCGATATAGTGCTTAAACCTCAACAAACATGGGTTCTGATGTAAACTTATTATTTAGAAGCTTCGTAGTGAGAATTTAAAACAAGCTTCGCATCATAACTAATTCAAATCTCCTATGTGTTTTTCGTGTATCTACCTATCTACATATATTTTGTAAAATTTATATTTAAATTTACTTTAAAACTGCTTTTATGTAAATTTTTCATTCCACCAGAAGCAACTGTGGTTTACATTGTTAGAGTAATTGGCACTAAACGGCAATTATAATTCAGCAAAAAAACTTAATAAATTGGCCTGATTATAAAGTCCTAGCAGATAGGACTTGAAAAATTCACCTACTGCAATTAAAAATTTATAGCAATCAGTCCATTTAACTTTTTCGTTCCTTTTTTCTACCGACTGAACTCGCTTAGATTACTAATTATTCATTCCCGCATTAATAATTTAATTTCACTCGGTTTGTTGCCTCAACTTACTTGACCATGTCATAAATATTTCAGAAAAATAGGTAAGTAATTAATTTAAATCAATATTGTCTTTTCTACATGCAAAGTTTACATCAAATGTTTAGTTCTTCTGCCGCAACCCTGTTAAATTTTATATTAGTACTTTGTTAAATCAGCATTACGCAGTATTTGAAAAAACATTCAAGATAATTATATTAAATTTCGTTTTTAAAATTATACTCAATTGATATAAAAGATAAATAGTTTAGTAATGCAGGCGCTTATCACCTTTTTAAACTTGTCAAATCATAATCGGATTAATATTTTAACAAATACTATAGAAAACTGAAAATCTGAAATCAAATAATATATTTAACTAAATAATGTTAATTTGCATTTCATCAATATAATTTGGTTAATTATATTTAAATGAGGGATCAATTATTTTGAAACTCTGCATGCATATTTTACATAGTTGTTCCAAATATTAAAGTATTCCGCAAATAACGCCAATATTAAATTTTTAAATTTGTTTCCCTCTCAATATATTTTAACATTTTTAAACAAACTTTTAAATCAAAATTTTGTATACAGTGAGTTACACTTATTTAATTAAATATCACATTACTGATAATTATTTTTGTGGGATTACGTTAGTTATAGACTTTTAAGATCTAATCTTTCATTCAAAAAAATAAATAATAACATTACATACAATTAAACATGAATATAACATGAGAACATGTTGCAGTCACGTAAAATAATAATAAAATTACAATAATAAAAATATATTAATAGCTCAAGTTGTGAAAACTATTCAATCCTTTTTCTTAAAACTGTATTCTTTTAAAAAGAAATAGACCACGTGAAAAGCAAAAACGCGTGTTTTGATATCATTAAACTGCATTCACAACCTCGAAATATATAATTAAATTTAGCTTTTCAAGTTATTGCTTCAAGTTTAAATGTAACTGATTTAGATTTCCTCTAACTACTAGAAAATCGTGAAAGATTCCAAAAATATTTTAGACTGAAAAGTTGTTAAATAAAAACTGAGCTTTATTAAAACATAGATAATAAATTTGTAATTGATGTTTCCCAAATTTGCAAATTTAGATTAAATTTAAACTAAATAATGCTACCTACTGTTAAAAATCATGTACAATTTTAAAATTAATTTAATTTTTAAATGAATGATGTTCAATTAATCAAACTCTACTGGAACGCCACTGTATAACGCATTTCGTATTTAAACTTTATGCTTTTTATCTTTAACCAAAACTTTGATTAATATAATTTTTTTAATTTTCTGAAAAGAAGTTTTCAGTTGGAAACTTAATAATTTAAGTTAAAAGCTTGAGACCGTGAGGTCGGGAACTTTTCTTGCGAATTAATATATTAAAAGTAGTTATAAAGCAAGATTTAGTAATAGTATAAGGTACCAAGTGGTTTGCGTGATTAAATTCATGGCCCAAAAGGGTTTAAATCAAGATTAGTTTCAAAACTAAAATTTTTTGATGTATCAAGTTCGCAACCATTTAAAAATAAAAAAATAAAAACTATTTCATTATAACCACGATTATAACTGATAATAGCTAACTACCCAAAAAATACAATTAAAAATATGCAAACTGCATTTAAATTGCTACAATGAAAAATCCAAATATCAATATTATAATGCCTTTTTTGCAATGACTCCTAAAAATGAGTGTAAGCCCGTCGAAAATCACAAATGCCTACCTGAAAACATCAGATAAACAAGGGACTAAACTTTCTAGGTAGTTTTCATTACATTTATTAGTGGACTTCTCGTTGACTCATTTATAGCCAACCAATTAAAGTTGCGCTGTTGTAGTAGATGTATTTGGCAGAGCCGTTGCAGAACAGCATCAATAAATTTAATATAATTTGTTAAATTATGTATTCATTTCTTAAACTTTCAATTTTGGAAAAAGGAGCACTATGAAATAACGCTTATGTTTTCTTCTTGGACGCATAATAATACTGATTTTTAAATTTTAGCGCCAAGCCAACGTTTTTATATTACGATCATACTTATATTTTTCGACATTTTAGCTTCGCCTTGTGTATTTTTAGGAAAACTCGCCTACATCTTACATACTTGAAACATGCACAAAATATTTATAAAAACTATAATATGATAAGATATCAAATGAACGGTAAAATCCTATGCGCTGCAAAGTGGCGTACTAATTAATACTTAAAAGTTTGGAACTCTCAAACTCTCACATTAATTCTAAAGTACGAGGTACTAATTTCGAGGTTGTGAACAACCTAGAGAAATTACATATGTTAAACTTTTGCGTTAATTAAAATTGTTAATTTCGTGGTTGTGAATGAAGCTTTAAGCTGCATCCCAAATCTTGAAATTAGTGGAAATGTACAACAATTACAAATTATATACGTAACTTACTAATTTTGTTAGGTTAACAGTAAACTTGAGTTTTCAATGTTAATTTTAAGATTGCGTTAACATAACGCCAACTCCAAGTATGCAATTGTCTGTTAGTTTTCAAAATATTTGATTATTAGATAAAAATTTTGTGATGTCTACATAAGTTTCTTGAAGTTATTAGTTTTATTAGTCAAGTTTTTGTGTTATTAAGAATTGTAATTTTTGAATTAACCTTTCCGAAATATTCGCTGACGCTGCAAATAATTCGCTTCAGAGCCAGTGGGTAGGAAGCTTAAGAAGCCACGGCATTGCTAACTGCTGGTTTGATTAAAGATGAAAAGTAGCATCTATTTGGCCATATAAAATCGTATAATAAAGTAATGAAATATTGTTGTATTTGATACGTTTTCATGTTTAGAATATGAAAAAAGGGAAAAATAAAGCAATATCTGCAAAAACTAAACTTGAGAAGGTAATTCGTGCAATGTGTAACCAAATATTTGAATTGAGATCATTAAAATCTACAAAGCAGATATGTTTGTAACACAACTTGCATCCCAAAAATATCTATAGTCAGGGCCGTCTTCAAAGCAGCGATAAACAGACAGCGAATTCGAAATTTTAACGCTATTATACAATTATTTCAGATTCTTTTCTCACAATTCTTGAAAAACCTGCAATTATAAAAAGCCTACAAAATTTTAAATTTCCGAAAGCTAAAACATTTTTAGCTTTTACTGCGAGAGTTATTCTCATTGAAGAGTAATAATTGCGAGTTCATGACATCGTCAAGTTTTCGGAACTGGCAAATTATAGACAAGTCTGATAACGCTTTCTTGAAGGAGAACTTATTTTCTCATACGAAAGTTTACACCTGGATTATACCTGGCTGGAATAAAGCTGTAATTTAACAGCAAAACACGCGTTCAACGCTACGAAGATAGTGTAAAATTTCGGCACCGGTTGGCAGCTTTCATCACGTTATGAAATTTTTCTTAAATTTAAAAATTTTCGCAAAAGTTCATATTATAAACTTTACAAGTTCTAACTTATAAACTTATAATTATAAACTTTACAAGTTTTTAGTTTTGTTTACAAAATTGCTAAAAATATTATTTTCAAGTTCTGAATTCAGAAGATATAAACTTTTTAAAATTACCATACATGGTGTTCAAATAATCCTTCAATTAATATTTTTTAACAAACTTAACGAACAGTATTGAAATAAAATCCACAGAAATTTTTTTATTCAATAGGTAATAATAATGTGTAATTTTGAAAAAATAAATAAATCAAATTAAATCTTTTTTAACCAAAATTACATAACATATTTTTTATTAAATTAAGAATATTTTTGAAATGTATTGCTACAATACAGAAAATTGTGTGAAAATGTATTACAAAATATTATTACAACTAACATTTCAAAACAAGTTTTTTTTTGGTTTGTTTAGTTCGGTTTTGAATTTTTCAAAATAGTTTATTTATTCATTCTGGCTTTAAGTAGGTATAATTTTGTTTTTACAAACGTCAAAATAATTTGACTTTTAATCAAGTTTGAATTTAATCGCGTAACTTCACTATCAATTTAATAATTTTTCCAGATTTGCCTGATGAAAATCCGAAATTCAAAACATAAAGTTATAACAGTATGTAGCAAGCTAGCTTATGCTTGCTATCATTCATTTAAATAGTTTTTGAACAATATTATATAAGTTATGAATTAAATTATATTCCAATTTCATATAACATGTAAAAATTAATTTTTTAAAAAAATAAAATATTATTAGCTACAAATTATAAATCTTTAGGCTATCGACCTTATGGCAGCCATCAGGTACAGAACTGTATAAAAAATACAAATAAGAAATAGATAAAAATGAAATTTGCAAGCCTGGTTGATATTTTGACATTGAGCATAGCAGATGTCTTCAACCGTTGAAATAATAAATCAATATACTTGCCTATAAAAATGTTTTTTACATTTAATATTTTTTAAGGCAAAATAATATATTTATTATATTATTTTATATCATATTATATTATATATAATATATAACAATAACTGAAAGTATAATTATCATTAATTCCAATTATTATCCAATCAATTTACTCCTTTCAATTTAGTCTGTGCATACTGACTGAATTTAAAATTCAATATAGTAAATTTATATTCAGAAACTCCATTATCAAAAAATATGTTTATTTATTCCTTCAAAGGTAGGCTATCGGAAATTTTCCAACTTTTATGTTTTAATTTACAGTAAATAAAAGTATAATAGCTGTTTATAAACATTTAAAATTCAATTGTTGAAAACGTAAACATGGTGCAAGTAGCTGTTTTAATTGTTTTGTAAAACTTTGCTTGATAGCCCGAATAACGCTTTATTTTAGCGTAAACGTTTAAAAATTGTTTTTATATTTTAATCTTTATTTGCATCTTCTTAAACAAACTTGGAACGAATAAACATTGAAAGTTACAAAAAGCTTATTTTAGATGTTTTCACCTGTAAAAAGCAGAAGGATTGTTTTCTAAATACTAATTATACAGGGTGAGCATGGAATATTTGTAAAATACAAATTTTTGTATCAAGTTACTTTACATCCTTGTACAATTTTATAAATATTATTGCTTATATTAGTACCACTGAGATATTATTTAATTTAATCGAATTACATTTCTTGTTAAAAATTCAATAATCTTGTTTTAATACATTTTTTAATAGCATTCGGTAGAATTTTTCTGGTTTATGTTAACTAACATTTTTTGGTTTTCTAATTAGTAGATTCATGCTGCGTACAATTAATTTTCTGCTGAGCAACTCACAGTAACTTTAGTTTTTTTCCTACTTTTGTTTCCAATTTTAAATTTTCAAAAAATAACCCTGAAATTACAATATCATATATTTGTTAAATTATCTCGCTTTTTCGAAGCCTGACGCTGTGGGGGATCTATAGAATAGGTTTATTAATATTCACGTCGAACTTACAAGGAATAAAATAATAAAGTTACCAAGAAATAATTTTTTAAATTAGTTAATAGAATAAATTTTTTTTTCGATCATTTAAACTTAAATAGTAACGGGTTATGGGTCCAGAGCAATTATACAGTAAAAATTGAAAACGATAGTTTTAATACATTTCATATAATAAATTGCTTCTCTGCGACCCGAGAGACCGGAATTATTCCTTATTTAATGTTAGCAAACGTAAATTGCTACATAGAAATAACCCTGGTCACTTGAGGAAACTGGAGTTCAAAAAGTCATCTATAAATTATAAGTATATTAAGTCATACATAATCCAGATGAAAGAACTTGAAGAAAAAACGATCAATAATAATTGGAAACTTATTAGAAAAATCTCTAAATTTTCTAAAAAATCTATAATGCAAATTTGAGAAAGTATGACCCAATTTTACAATAATGGCTTAAGTTAAACTTACCCTGATTCTACTAAGACAAGGGTCGCTGTACAATGTGAGTTTAAACCAAGAAATTTGGGTTAAACAATGAAATACGTCGAAAAGCTGTTTTTTAAGAAATATTATTGGTTAATCTAAATTTTTTGGTTTAAACGCACATTGTACAACTGATCCTAAGTCTAATTTTATAAATCGTGGTCTACAAATTATCCACGGGAATAATAATAAGCCCGTATTACATCAAGGGCTTTTGATAAAATTTAGCTTAATTAATTTCAATAGTATATTCATGTAGATCAATTGTTGTTCTTACGATTTTCGATAAAAAGAAGAGCAATTCGGATGACCAGAGCAAGAGATTTTTATAATTACAATAAAAATTATTGTAGAATTAGAAAGCTGACATTTAAATAAAGCGATTAAACTATGAATGAATTTAAAATTTTTCTTTTATTTAGGAAATAACCAATTTTAAAGTCGGTATTTTGCTCATTTACTACTGGTACGTGTGCTCGATGTAAATAGATGCAGCAGTGTGTTGTAATATGTGGGAGCCGGCCGCAGTTATCTTCTAGCTGTGCAACTGTTATCATCATATTATAATTATTTTAGAAGTTTATTTTAAAAGCAATTTTTAACTTTTATTTTAAAATTTCAACTGCACTATAGGAAAGAGGACACTTTTCTAAGCATATTAGAACAAAAATTTTGTTGAATTATTCATTAGTTTTCGAAAATATCGAATTTAGAAATGTAAAATTTACATGTATTTTATTTAGAGGTTTTAACACGAGTGCATGATAGGCCGTTGTTGAGTTAGGCAAAAAAATATCTTTGTAAAATGGCAGAACTCGTCAAGGATGGAACTCGAAACCATAGAACTCGTCCGGATGTCGACCACTACTGACAACAACATTAAGAGTATATCAAAGCACACATACCGTCAACAGAAATAAAAGCTGGGCGGTTAACGTGCGAGTTATAGTGACGCGACCGGTGACATCAGGGTATATCATATTACAACTTCCTGCTTTTAGTAACTTTAAAATGCCGTTTTTTCGAAAACTAATGCCTAATTCAAAAAAATTTTTGTTGCATTATACACAGAAAATTGTTCTCTTTCCTAAATATAGGTAGTTTAAATTTTGAAATTAGTGGTGAGGGTTAACTGTAACCTAAATTTATTTTAAATTTAAATTCGTTAATTACAGCCAAATTTTACTTAGAAAAACAAGAATTTTGTTTTCTTAATTTAGTAATTTTTGAGTTGAGCAGTTTCAGGGATATTTTTAATGAGTAGAGTAGCTCAGATATTCACTGTTTAACTATGTACATCCACCAGTTTCAAGTACTATTTATTTATGTATATAATACTCAAATATCTTAAATGCATCTTTATTTATCTCGATATATACCATAGCTTCTCTATTCATTAGGAAATTTACATTACTAGAAGATGTCTGCAAAATCTAGTGTTTTTCATTGCTGAACTAGTTTTTTACCTTATTTCGTCAATTGAAATGTCATTATTCTGGATTTTGGATTTTACTCAGGCAATCGATGAAATTTTTATAATTAAGAGCAGAATTACACACATTAGCTCGCAGTTATTTACAATAATTTATTATAACATATTAATTTAAAATAAGATATTTTAGAGTGGCTGTAATAATTTTCAGAACGTGCAGTAACTTTTTAAACGAAAATTTAATTCTCGTGTAAATAAAATACATGTATACTTTGTCTAGAGTGTGTATTTATAAACATAAGTTGCAATTCCATAACCAAGTTATAATATCCCGGAATTCCAAGATTTTTCTTGTTGAAAACTTGAATTGTTATTATATCAAATAACTTGGAAATATACAAATATTTACATTTCTTGTATAAAAAGTCGCTTTTTGGTGTTGGTTTTTTTAATTGAGAACATCTTTTTATAAGAACTTATAAAAACAATTTTGAATAAAATACTTTTAAAAGTTGGGAACTGGAACGTAATCTATCCCACGATTTTAACTTTTTTCTATGGAAAATAGGTAAAATTTTGTAGGATAATGCAAGTTTTCGAAAAAAATCGATTTTAAAAATGTAAAATTTACATGTATTTTAGATACACCTTTTAACAAGGCTATATGATTTGCCGGTGTTAAGTAAGGCAAAAAAATAAAACAGACCCTCTGGACGCCTTCAGCGCCCTCCGGACCTGTTTTATTTTTTCACCTTACACATAACAATTTAAAAATATCCCTGAAGAATGACAGACCTTGCCATGGATGGAACTCGTTCGGGTGTCGACCGTGACTGACAACAACATTAAGAGTATATCAAAGCACACGTACCGTCAACAAGTAACAGTAACCTAAAAGTTTTTAATAATTTGCTAAATTCTGTATTTTTGTGTTTTAAAATCAAAATATTTTTATCCACGATCACTATATTAGGTAGGTTTAATACGTCCGTTTTCTGTGGATTAGAGGCTTTTTTGGTTTAGTTTTCAGCTCAAAATCAGTAGGTATTGGTTAAAATAAATTTGTCAAATCTGACGTTTCTCAAAACCAAAATTTTTACTTGTAGTTTTGACCATGGTCGGTGATAAAACGTTGAATTACATTCGGAAATTAACAAGCCTCTAATCCTCTTAAATAATTAATAACTATTATTGTTTGTTGTCTGATTTTGAATACTATAGAAAAATTTAAAAAAATAATTCTTATGATGTTCTAGGCAAAAAAATGTGGTCATCGACAACATTTTCTCAATTTTTTATTTTTTAGAAAACTTTTTAGAAAAAAAAATAAAACAATGGGCTTCATGGCACAGCAGGCAAAAAATTATTTTTATTATTAAAAAATTATTCTCAAATTATTAATTAATAAATTTTTAGGTTAGAAATTGAACGTTTTAATTTAATCTAAGGACTTTTCATAAATTTAAAATACATATTTAAATTGCCAGATTGCTTAAAAAAGTTTAAAAAGAAAACAGGAAGTTGAGTTTTGCTTTTTTTCGATTCGATTGAACCTACTTTAATTGAAAAGGTTTTGTATAGGCGATTTTTATTGTTAATACTTTTCTGATATCCTTCGAACATTAAAATATCAAAAATAGACGAATTGTGCGAAAATTTTTTTTTAAATGCGATTTTAAAAACGAATAATGTGGGTATAGCTTCGATTTATCAGCAGTAAAACCATCAATTATAATAAGAAAAGTTCCTGATTCTCTACTTATCCATCCTGGGATGGGAAAATACTTACTTTCCTGTACGCCGCGTGTTCATATTTATATTTATATGGAAAACTGGCCGAAATACATCACTTTCACGTAGTATAGAAAAAGAATTTTATGTCATATTTTCAAAACAATTTTTGGTAGGAAGAGATTTTTCTGTTTTATATTTCATATTAAACCCATTTGCTTCCATTCCAGTAATTATTGTTTGGATTGTAATATTCGATGTAGGTAATAATTACATTTTGCATGAATTGAATAATATACTTTAAAAGTTTTCATTTTTGGATTGTAAATGATAAAACCAAACTGAACCTAAAGTAAGAAATTTTTGGTAGAAATTTGTACAGCACCCAGGCTTTTTTAAGAAATTTTCTCACTGACATAATATAGCTAATAACTGTGTATTATTATAATTTTGTGCTGAAAAATGTTTTTTTATTCAAAAATTTGTAGTTAATTATTAATTATATGATAAAAAATGTAAAAAGATTTTAATTATTTTTGTAAATACTGTATTAAAACTAATTTAAATTTTTGTTCAAATAAGTTTTAGCTGGTAAGGATTGTTTTTAAGAATTAGGTTTATTTAAAAGTAAATAGGAAAGTCTTTAATATATTTTGTTACCTACTAAATAATGTTGTAAATGTATTTATGTAAAATTTAAAATAAAATATTTTATACTTACTCTGATATTATTTACACATTTACGAGTAATAGTAAAATTGCAGATATAATGACTGGTATTTATAGTAGGAAGACTTTTGATTACATAAATATTCTACTATGAGATATTTCCGGATATTTCGAAATAAACCAAGCCTCACATGACGTAGATGACAAATTGAGCATTAAAGCATGATCTACATAAGATCATCACAAGAAGGATTGTGCATGCATACATGAAACTTTACAAGTTTGAAAAGCTTTTACTTGTGTTGTCTGATAGATACTCTTCTTGTTTCGATATTTGACATGGGTAAAATAGAATCTAAACTAATCCATAATATTATATACAAGAAAATCGAAACGATTATAGCAATAACGGATTTTTCTTTCAAAAAGGTAAGTGACATTTGTGTAATTAAACTTTTAATAAGCTTCACTTAAATTAATAAATTGCTCGTAAAGAATTTTTAAGTTTTCGACATTAAAAGTTTTGGATGTAATGTAGAGGAGACTTCTTTGATGTAGGGCTTAAATAAAACACAAATTCATGTACTAAGGGACGTGATGAGACCTAATTTCTTTAACAAGAAACTAGAAACAGAAATTGCAAAACTTAGAGACATTATAAGAACAAAAAGTGTCATTTAGCAACAAATTCCATATAAAGGGTTATAAATTTCAGAAAAAAAGTTTGTTTAGCACAAATAATAAAAAAAACATTGATTTCTACATTTTTTTATATTGGCTATAAAAATTTTTATTATATGTATTTCTACGCGCCTCCAGTTACTTATGACTGCTACATTTAAAAAAAAACATAAGTTACTCAAATTATTGAAACGCCTAAATGGTTTTTTTCTTCCACGTCATTCGTCGTGACATTCAATTACATTGGGTACAGGCGATGTTTGGATGCACCCTAATGTCACGCTAACAGCGTCAATTTTAACTACGTAGCATGTCAATGTAAGTCTAATACCACACTGCTGGTCGTATTCGAAACTAATTTGACAGCTACGAAAGTCTGCGGTGTAACCGCACGTCTATATGTAGTTTTGTGTCTAACTTGAAATTATCATTTTTTTTAGTTAAGTTATTTTATAGAAAAATATCTTTCGTTAAATTCCACAACTGAAATATTTTTTCTCACAGCTGAAGATTCTTAATTGTGTATGGCAACTCAGAAGCAATTTGAATATTGTCTTGCTAGTAGTAGTAATAACATTTCCGGAATATGCATACTGGCCTATCGCTTCATTGTACGATTTAACTTCGTAAACAGTGACAACAGGATGTTCACGACAATAAATTGTTATTCAACAAATGACAAACCTTTAACTGGTCCGGAACTGAACCAGGATTCATTGTATTTATCGCTGTGAATTGTTTGATTTTTTATGACAACATTAATAAAATTTATTTGAAAATTAATTTCATCTCCAATGGATTTTTAAAAGATAAAATTTTTATTTATTCTTTAGTTTATTTAAAGTAATTTATTGAAGTGATCAAATAAAAATTGTTTTCAAACTACGCAATCGAAGAATGGGTTCAACGTCGTTTGAGCACACTGAGAAAAAGTAAATTATAAGTAAAAAAATAAATTCGTTTTAAGTTACGTATATAAACTGCATTTGTTTAGGTGTTAATTATCTTTAAATTTATTTCTTAAATTACTCTTACGGTATCGTTCTGAAAATGATCCCCACGCCGCGCCGTACCGCGTTGCACCGCACCCCTATAAGTATGGCAAGAAAATGCAAACCTTATTTTTAATGCATATTTTTTATTACCGTACATTAAAAAAACCGGTCCATATAAAAAGAATAGAATGTCAAGAAGCTATGAAAAAGCCGAAACTAAAAGGATTTACATTAGGTAGATACTATATAAAATATTCAAAAATATTTTAACTGAAAATTAAAGTAATTTAATTTGATCAGAAACTTTCAAGTTAAAGTTTTATAACAGCATTTTCTTATTCTTAATATTATATTAAAAGAATATTTTCTAAAATTGCATCAGTTAGAATTTCTTTTGAATAAGATAAAATAAGTTTTAAAGAATGAAAAACTTTCTCTTCTGATTCTTGCGTAGCTGGCATACCAAAAACAAATTGACTAGTAATTGAAACAATTGTGGTAACTCTAATTTCTTTCCTCTCGATAATCTGAAATTGACGTAATTCACTTTGGAAATGTACAAACTTTTCAATAAAGTGACAATTTTTACCTCTGTATTAATGCCATCGTGACTGTCACGTAACTACTCGGACTTGATTCACTAATCCGGTAATAAATTCGTCAAATTTATCGATTACGCCTTCGCCACCCCAAATTGTAGGTATGGAAACATATTTTTTTATCTATACTTTTGTCAAGTAAACTTTTGTCTCAGATACTATCTGCAGTTATCGTAACTTGAAATCATAAGTTAAGTTTCAACTCAAATTCTGATATCTAGAATGTTTTTTTCGCATTTTAGCAAATTTTAGATCGGCGCGATTCAAAATAACAACTTTATTTTGACTGTCTTTTCTCAGAAGGCAAATAGCAACCCACAATATGTATCAAAAGAATCCTGAAAACTGTCTTACTTACAAAAGAGAAATTTTTTAAATACTATAACTACAGTGGTTACTGTCAGTTTATCCACCCCACGATTTCAAATTTTTTGTTTGCACAATAAGAAAGAAGACAATTTTCTGAGTATACTAAAACAAAAATTTCAAAGGAATATAAATTTGTTTTAGAAAAAACGGCAAACGGCATTTTAAAGTTACTAAAAGCTGGAAGTTGTAATCTGATACACCCCGATGTCACGGGTAGAGCCACGCGAACTCGCACTGTACGCGCCCTATTTGCATTTTGTTGGCTGTCCGTGTGCTTTGATACACACTTACGTTTGCTGTCAGTTGCGGTCGACTGTTTCAAATCGCTAAACTGTTTTTTTCCGTTTTAGGGACATCCTTTCTCAACCCTCTTTTCTGGTCATCACTGCACGACCTGCGAGACATCCGAGACGGTACACCACGACATAGACGCGTACGCTTTTTGAGATTGAAATAGCTGTTCGCCCACAAAATCCCATTTTGTTAGTTTTCGACACACTTTAGCAAACTTCGGTTAAACTTCTTCAAAGTTCAAAATTCAAAATTTTTAATTCCCCTTGTTTAAGTTTATTCGCCACTCAGATCAACGCGGCCTAACCCGCGTCAGCGTATATTTTGATCCAAGATCTCCAACGCCCGTTACCCACTCACCAGATGAAGTAGATTAAAGCGCCTACGGCGCTAAACGTTTCGCATTGCCATTCCGCTACGCTAGTTGCGGTCGAAGAGTTCCATGGTTTGAAGTTCCACCGTTGGCAAGTTCTGTCATTCTACAGGGATATTTTTTAAATTTGTTATGTGCCTCCGGGCCTGAGGACAGTCGTCTATTTATTTTTGTGAAAGTGCTGAAAGCTTTTTTTTGGTGTAATTTCGAAATCTTCTAAAGAAGTTTTTCTGTAGTAGTTTTTCTGTAGGAACATTATATTCACGGATTGGTCGAAGACATCAATTTTGGTTTTCCACAAAAATTATTTGAGGCAATCATCGTCGCAACCGAGAAAATTTGGGTACGACTGTTTTTTGTCGATGTAATTATTTAAAGTTATTATTTAATTTTTAAATTTTAAAATTGTTAAGACACAATATTTACAATGAAAATATTTCAATCGCTCGAACTGCAACTTTTCACCACACCTGGAATTGATCTTTTCCAGTAAATAAATGAGTGTGATAAAACCCAGATTAAAAACCAGCTCTTATTAATTTCGGAGGCAAAGAGCGTGAATCTTAAAAAAGAATTTGCTTTCACTTTCTCAGAATAAAACACCGATAATTAAAGATCGTATAATGGTAATAAATAAAATACAAACGACAAATTTTACTTAACGTGATTACAACAATTTTCAATTTGATAAATAAGAATCGGCAGCTAAAATCTGGTCTACAAGCCACGTCGCAAACAACAATTTTGAACTAACAGCGTTCCCAAAAAAACCAAACACAGTAGGGAATTAGTAATGTTACCTAAGCGCTCGGATAGATTTACATGATTATGTAAGACAGCGGTTACACCACCAAAGCCCTCTGTGCTTCTAATTATGAAGAAAAAGTTGTCGACGTGACCTTTCCCCCGCTGCGGTGGAAGAAACGGTAGCTTGCTGAACTGCACGGCAGAAAGACGATGAAATCGATGCTGGAACAGGAGTAGCTTCGTTCAAACTATTACTGAAGCAACTTATCACTAACACTCAAAACACGGTAGATCATCGATGCTGGTACGGAGGAACAAAATAACATTACGTGACTCAATCGTCGTTTCCGAAAATGGTTGAACACCCGTTCATCAATTTTTTTGAGATTTCTACTAAATCTCGGACGAATTTCGAAACTAATTCCGTCCGCTGCACTCAAATGCAAATCGTCTTCTTCGACATTTCAAATCCAAGTCTTTATCGTTTCGCACGACGTTTGTAAAGCAAGCAAGTTAGGGATGCGCTTCAAGCTTTGCGCGAATGATTCCCATGGGCGTACAGTGCAACCGATAATCTGAGGTCGGAGAAACAATTATGCAATAAATTGTTACCCGTTTTTGTGCACGTAATTATATTGATATCGTATCAACACATTATTTACAAGCTATATTGATATATTTTATCGGGATTGGCGTTGGTGTTGAATGAATCTAATTATTGATATATTTTTTTTTTTTTAATTTTCAGTGGTTGTAGAAATCTTTTGTAGCGGTGATCTTTTGTAGAACACCACACAATAATTTCCTATTCAATTGGTCATTGGTTTCCTTATTCAAAGAAGTAGTTAGACTCATTTATTTAGAACCTTACATTGCTCTATACTAATTAAGAAAGCTAGCTGCTTTCTTTCCAAGAAGTAGAAATAAATTCAATTATAGGATTCGCGCTCTAGCTTCCGAATTTAATAAGGGCCGGCATTCCATCTGGGCTTTACCACAAAAAATTATTACTGGAAAATATCAATTCCAGGTGTGGTGAAAAGTTCCAATTGCTCCAGGGTGATTGAATTAATGTTTACAAAAAATATGATATAAATATTAGGGCAGACAAGCGCCTTCTTTTCTACTTTTATTCAATATATTTAGTGTTTTATGAAAGTAAAGTTAAAGTTTTTTCTTTAAAGTATGAGAAAATTGCCTGCTTTGATTGTCATTTCAAAAATAATTTAACCTAAAATGAGGGAATGTAATTGATCCCTTACTTTCTTGGTTTAAACTAGTTTTGTACCGTTACAGAATTTAGACGTAGTATTTAGATTTTGTAGAAGCATTATTAATGTTGCAACTTTCAGCTGAAGTCTCGATAGCAACTTTCCGAAGGTTAAATGAGTTTAGTAACTCTATTGGTTAGTTTACTGCGTCTCCATCTTGTAATACAACATCTACAAAGTCATAACAACTCGAATAATTCAAATGAATAAGAACGACATTCAGAATTTCAGTAAATACACATTTTTTTTACAAAGAATGTAATAACCATTCAGAAAAATATAATATTAAAGTTGTTTATTTCTTAGCTACAACTTCTGATAAGCAGTGACGTAAATTTGCAGACAATAAAACATTTAAAATCTTTAGATACAATGTTAAATAGATATAGAAAAATTTGCAATTCTTTAGAGAAAATTTCAATTTTCTTGAAGGAGCCCCATGTCTGATCTACGCTGCTGTATTCTTAAATAACATTTAAACAATTAAATATTAACAAAAATTCTTATTACTTTTTTCAATTTCTTTTAAAACCTGAATCGAAAATATTTTTTATTACCACATAAATGTTATACCGATTTCAATTCATTTATCGATTAAATCGTCTATATTTGCTTTGAATGTTGTTCTCTCTTTGATTATAACGACAATCAAACATTCTCAAACTTGTCCAATCGCGACTACTTAAGAAGTTCGACAGGACTTTTGATTATTACACTGATCAAACGAGCGAACAATGATCAAAACAAACGGTATTATGTATACGCGTAATAGTTAATTAAATCAAAAAGATTTAAGATACGAGAAAAACATTCTCCTTTTTGTAATTCAAAATGAATATTCAACAACTAATAAGCAGATTTTATCATTTTAATGTTTACAAACCGTCTTTCAGAAATAGACAAAGCAGAACTAATATACTTTTAAAAATATTTTAAAGAACGCACATAAATCAAATTTACCGGGTCATAATAGTATGTGGCAAGGTAAACGGAGAAAGCGTTTCTTAGATGATCGGAATCGTAAATCGAAGTTTGAACCTTTATATGGATGTGAAGAGTTAATAATGAAGCATTACTTCTCCAATGATACTCGTCATCCGATTCATTCTAGGTCAAAGTTTGATTAATTTTCATTTGATTTAAGGGATGATGATGCTAAATACAAAGAAATCAAAGCAGAAAATACAGAAGTTGCAAATTGTATAGATCAGTGGTTACCAAAGTAGTCTATATCTACCCCCAGAGGTCGACGACGACCTGGAACTAAAAAAAAATTGGGGGTCCATGAGATATTAATGGGGGTTAACAATAGTAGATCTCATTTAGTAGTAGTAGTAGTTACTACTGGAAAGAGGTTTCCGCGCGGTTGTCAATCTCTTAACAACGAAAAAAAACAGACTGGACGTCATTAACCGAGAAGATTTGAGATTAAACCTAACTAAATTGATGTCAAATATTGAAAATTTGTTAACATCCCTCCCACTAAAAGCATTAATTTTTTGCTTATAGTTAGTTTAAATATATTAATTATTAACTTGTGATAAATAATATCAAATAAGTTTAAAAGCTCAAAAAATAAATAATTTATAATTTAACGTTTATTTAACTTGTTCTATTTTAAACTTATTTGATATAGTTAGTTTATGTAACAGATAATAAATTTTAATTTGGTTCGTTTTAATTTGAAAAAATCTATATCAGGTAAGTAGGGGTCCACTCAAAATCTAAAAACATGGCAAGTAGTCTAGAAAACTAAAATGTTTGGAAACCTCTAGTATAAATGGAGGTTCTATAGAAAAACTATTGTTATATATTGTAGTGATTTTTCTCGTAGAGATTCTTCTATCATTTGTTTTGCCAAAAAAGTCTCAATAATCTCACAGAGCCAAAAATAAACTACCGGCACCGGGTGGCCATCTTTGGCAAAAAGCCCTCTATTTCCTGTCATTCGTTCCCACCTCTCTAATTTTACAATCTTACCATTTAAACTTCATAAAATTAAAGTTTTCTATCAAAATGTACAGGGTGGGTGCGAATCTTTTTGAAACACGACAATATATTAAAATTATCATCAAGAACTCTTTATAATTTAGCCACATCTTTCATAAGTCAAACTGAAGTTGAATGCACAGCAAGTTCCCAATTTAGTCGTATCGTTTTCTAGCAAATAGAAGTTAAAAAGCACAGCAAATCTTTCTAATCTAGTCATATTGGCTTCAAGGGCAAGAGAAGTAGAAAACTCATCGGATGCTTCTGATGTACTAGCAAAATCTTCAACAAGCCAAAAACAAAACTATGGTAAAATGTACTCTAACGATACTAGAAATATATTGTCGTGTTACAAAGTATTTGGACCCACCCTGTACTCTTTCAGTAAAATTTGATAAATTGTAATTTGATTTGGTGGTGTTACAAAATTTAAATGGTGGATGATTTAAATTCGTGCAGCCGCTTATCTCAGGGGCGACTGGGCAAAAAAGAAAGACTTGGCTTGCTCCTAATGCTAGCTCACAACAGCAGGGCAGGAGACACTTACAAAAATAACATACAGAACTGATACTTCTTATAAATGTGGAAGGGTTATACAGGGTGCACTAAAAGATGAGCTTTAAAGAGCAAACGAGAAAGATATAGTTTGGGCGCCACGCAGTTTAAATCCACCCTGTAGACAAATGCAGCAAACACTAGCAAAACTGCGGAATAAGTGTCTCTGCAAAAAAAAATAAAGGGCTATTCGGGTCTGATGCTTCAGAATCAAAAATAGTGCTGATCAGTTCTAACTTCAGATTTAATCGTTGATAAGCTAAAATGTATACAGTTAAGCGCAATATTGGGACTGTCTTTTAAATTAGAAAATAATGAATAATTCAAACAATTATGAAATATCATAAGTTATTAGCGTTCGTAATGTAGCTACCGCGTATACGTATACTCAGTTTACAGATAACTACGCGCTTCTGTAACTGGGTCACAGAGATAAAAAAATATAAGAGTTAATAAATTTTGTTTATAAAAACGTAAATGCGTTCATAAAGAACGGCCCAGCAAATGTAATCCACGCAATAATGTTAGATAGCCAAAAATATAACAAATCAAATCTGACAAAATAAAACAAAGATCTTATCTGTGAAGTTGATGGAGTCTTCGATGTTAAAGGGACGAGCAGTTGGTATCAAGTTAACGATGTTGGTCCTAAGCAGAAATAGTAGTCGGGGTGGAATGGAATGGCGAATCACAGAATGCTTTCCAGATGGCTTTGGAAGCAGGGTTTAAAACGTTGGATTCCAAAACCCAAACAAATACTGATCAAAGGTGGTAAGGTCTTGATCTCAAAGATGTTGTTGGAGGGTTTTAACGATTTTAGATGGTAACCAATTTCCTTCAAGATGTTAAAATTCTGACGAAATAAATCCTTCAAATAAAGTACGGAAAATTCTCCCAAATGCTTACAAATTAAGCCGGTACGAAAAATTGTTCAAAACCAAATGACCAAAATATTTCCCAAATAATTGGATTGAAAAAAACTCGAAGTTCAATAAATAATTTAGTCACTGAAACGTCCAGAAAATAGATTTTTGTTCAAAAATTTGAACACAACACACTTTTCGAAATCGGAAAATTAACCATCTGCATATTTATCACAATCGCCTGTGATAGTAAAATTTGTTCAAATTAAATAGAAAACTTGCATTTCAATGCCGCATATGATATTCTCATTAAACTAATTGAAGAAATCTTCAATTTTTAACTGTGTGAAAACAAGACCGTAACAGTGGTTTGGTAAGAGTGTTAGGTGGGGTGTCAAAAAGTGGAGAGAAGGGCTTTTTGCCGACAGCGGCCGACCGAGCTGGTCGTTGATTTTTAAATCCTGTGAGTTATTTTTGAAATTTTTGATTTGTAATTTGTGATAGTGAGTTGTTATTTCGACATTAGTTTAAATAAAGTGAATTAGATGCGAATGCATTATTGCACTTTTTTGGAAGCATTATTTTTGAGATTTAAATTAAATTGGATATTTTTGAGTTTGATTATTAAGGAAGAATTATTTTTTTTTATGTGAGCTGTATTTTTTGAGTTATTCTGGATTTTGGAAGCTATTAATTTAATTATTTGGAAATATAAAATTACATTAAAATTATATTTGAACGAACGAAATAGTGCTATTGATAAGCAGGCGATTTGGATAACGGTAAAACCAAAACTTCAATCCCTTGAAAAAATTGGACATTAAATTTAAATTACGTGCGATTTAACAATTAATGTTTTTGAAAAACAATTCATTTTTTTTAAGACAGGAAGAAATTTTTAATTTGTTTTTGAAGACGCTAGAACCCCTCGACCCTTGTAAATTCCTAACTGCTCCCGCACACCAGGGTTATCCGGACAAACAAGTGTGGATAAGTTTTGATAACAATTATCACAGAAATATATAATGTTGTATTTATGAGCATTCAAGCATTCGTGATACTTTTGTAACAATTCCATAAAATACAATAATTCGGCCATCTTGGCAAAAATCCTCGAGTTTCCTGTCATGCGCCTCATTCGCCATCGCCATTCACCTCTCAAATTTTACAATCCTACAACTTCAAACCGTTCAAACAAAATTTTCTTTAAAATGCACAGCGTGGGTTCGAATCCTTTTGAAACACGACAGTATATTACATAAATATAATATAAATATAAAATAATTGCATTTTTGTTATATACTATCAGGTGTGGTGTTCTCCTTTCCTAACTAAGTAATTCTGCTTATTGAATGTAAAGTTTAATTTGTTTTTGTTTGTCAATTTTAATGTTTTAATATACTTTAATGTTTCATCTTCATTTTTGTTCTTTGTATTTTAAATAATAGAAAGATACCAAATTAAAAATTAATCATTTTACTTTAGAACTTTTTTTAAAGAAGGTCTTTAATTTTAAAGTAGTTGATATTTAGTATTTCTGACTTAGAGTTTTCTTATCAAAAATAGTACTTTACATTTTATTTGAAATTTTTTAGAGTAAATTACATATTTTAATATCTTAAATAAATTAATATATTAATTTTTAACTTGTGATATAATTAAATTCAATAATCTGTAATTGAAATAAAAAATAAATTAGTAACATTTTGTATAACTGATATTTTCTATTTCAAGACTGAAAAAATCTTCATTAAATTTAGCACTTTTTTCAACTTTGCCTGCAAAGTTTTAAGAAATAAGAATGTTCTTTTTGGCTGGTTGTTTCTTCTGTATGAACTATTTCATTTCCTTTTTTTGTCAGTCTTGTTTGCATATGATTTTAATCCTTCGTTTATTAAAAAATATATTTACAAAAATATACCGACGATATTTACGCCTATAGTGAAAATTCCAATGCTAATACAACAACAGGTACTCATAATTACGCCGTCAAGTTAATATCAATAGCAAATACGCCGACGGTAATACTGAAACATAAATAATTTACATTAAAAAGTTTTAAATTGAACAGGTTTAATAATTTAATAATTTTATTGATCTTTCAGGGAAGGTTATCGCTTACATCAGAATTTAATTAACTTGTTTACTTTAAAACTTTTTAATTTCGAATATTTCGCAAGTCAATAATTTATATATAAAATATAAATAATTAACTATATTTTATTTTTAAGCGCCGACAGAAAAGCGAAGAGTATTATAAAGAACAATTTATAACTTATAAACTAAACTTGTATTATCTACAAGCAGATCTATTTTTTTAAGCAGAATTTTTTTATAAGAACATAAAAATTATAATTATTTTGTAAGTTCTTAACTTATAATTGATAGACATCTTTCTTTTTAACCTAAATATTTTAATAAAAACACGAGCGAGCCTTACAGTACTCGGATATCATGTGTAACATCTGACATCTCACTTTGGAAGTAAGCAACATTATTATTTGAAATAATTAATAATTATAAATCATTTAAAAAATGCAAAGCAGATGAAACGGCATTACGTTACCAGTAACCGTAACACCAATCTGTAACAGATAATGCGAATTAAAATAATTTTATTAGATAAACCCTCATAGAGTAGTACATTTTGTGCTTGAAGTCAACTTTTTCTTTCCCTAAAATTATTTCGACAATAAACATACCGCTAAAGAGAGTTACGCACTATACAGGGTCTCTCAACATCTCGCTCTTTGATAAATTTTAAAAATGTTAAGTTTGTATGTTTTTAAAATAATCTGTGTTGATAATTTGTTAATGAATATTATTCAACACAATTAAGGTAAGGGCAGTAGACACATTGCCTGCTTTTTCGACCGTCTAGCCATCACACAATGTGTTTCTGACTCATTAGTCGTCATCAGTACCGCATACTTGATGTTATCACTTAATTATGTGCACTATACCAGCTACTGGTTCTCATTTCATGTGGACTGCTAAACGCGATGTCACTACACAAAAATTGAACCGCGCCAACGTGCGTTATCGAGTATCACTCTAATCAAAATATGAAATGTAGTTTGTTAAACTTCAATGCACGATGGGTGCAATATTTTTACATTTCATAAATATTATTCTGATTCTAATTCTGACATAATTAAATCATTCGGTGATCGTGAATTTGAACCTCACGTCGGACAAAGTTTTTTTAATGGCATGTTATAATACAAATGATGTCTATGTTTCCCGATAAAATAATTTTGGCGCTTTTTACTCAAATCAAATAGCACGCGCTTTTCTGGCTTCCTGTTACACATTTCGTCCTATTTTACGAAATTATCCCCATAAGCGAGCGGAAAGATGTTACACATAAAAAAAAATTCATTTAATAAAAATCAATTCATAATTTACAGCCTAATTAAGATGGAAAGTATTAATAAATCCTTGAAGCTCTAGGTTGTCTTACAATTCGTTGGTCTAAAAACTGCAACCTAAATGTAAGATAGGCTTTTGTTGGTGGCCTAGAATTTGCACTTATGAAAGATCCTCTTTCTTTAGATCTTTAGGTCTAAAGCCATGCTCTTCAGCTTAAAGTTGAACCTCAAAGTGTTCTCACGTTTGATTCACTTATGCCCCATAAAGCGTCCTTCTCCTTGGAGTTGTGCGACTTTCCTTTACCTTGAATTTTTTTTATAAACCATAAAGCTTTTTCCACCTTTGGATCGCTTGGCTTAAAAACTTTATCCCACATGTGTGGTCCCCTGTTTAAAAGAGTTTATTATATAGAGAATGGGATAGACTTTAAGATTAAAAGCTGCACTTCACATATGAGAAACATTATTTCTTCTTTCTGCTCTTCATAAGTAAGTCTCCTATATTAGAGACTACTGTACGGTATCACAAATAAATCACTAAAATTTAGTTTTTCTTGTTCCGCAAAAGTGTGCACTAAAAAGTCTCTACGTTGAAATGACACGCATCGTACTACAGCATCGAAATTTAAAAAATACTTCTTGGGTGCATTGTTTTTGCTTTCAAGTTAATTTGTAAACCTTAGTTGAAACTTGAAAATATGTCCGGTTTTAAAACTAAGCATGATAACCCCAGTCTAAGCTTGTATCCTTGATGATTAGCACCTTTGTTTCTTCTCCGCTGGACAGCTAGCCAAACAATCGGAGAGCAAACTAGGCTGAGATCGTTTAAAAGAGTTAATACGACTGTAAGAAAGCCAATCTACTTAGCTGAAAAGGTAAACTTCCGTTGGTAAAATGTGAGTGCCATGGAGCCAATAAAGCGCAGAAAAAAGCTTTACTTTGCTTTAAAATGAAAATAAAAATCTTCCTATTCACAAACTCGCAACCATACAAAAAAACTAAGAGATCGAAAAAAAACCTTCATAGGAAATCGGCTCACGAAATAATAAATGAATGACCTAAATTGCCCTATATTCTCCGTTAGGATAAAATACAGGAGCAACCAGGCCAAATCAAGTGACAAAATCACTTCTAAAAATTGTTATGCAACTAAATGCAATTAAATAAAATGCAATTTAATAAATGCAAAAATCACCTTGCTAAAAATAGTTGTAAACGCCGATAATTCTTTCGAACAAAAGATCAAATGCGGTTGATACCACGTATGATTATCAACAAATTTACGTTGCATGAAAATTTATACGCATTAAATTTTTATATTATAAATTAACCAATAGTGTGGTATTATAAGGCTTAAGTCGACATACTACGGAGCGGGAGACCGCGGTTCGCTGCTTGATCGCGCCGACTGCACTGTTGTGATCTAAAGTCCAAGTTCGATCTTTGGGCTATAAACTCGCTAACACGCTTGGCAAGCGCGGCGTTTTAACTGCCAAAACCTCCTTTAAAAACCCTTAATTGAATGGTGAAAAGGAGAAGCATATGTTCAGGAGTGGACAAATAACGACTGAAGACGAAGAAGAGAAAAAGATTATCAGCCTCTTCAGTCCACTGCTGGACTATCAGCCTCTTTCTCTATCGAAAAAGGTTACAGCATTTAGACCCAACGGTTGCTTAGGCCGGATTGGGGAATGCCTGTAACCCTGTTTTTTAATAGTTGATGGTGGCAATCATCAACTCAGGGGGACCGCCGGCTTTACGTGCCCTCCGAAGCACGAAGACGATCAAAGAAAGTTTAAACACTTCCCGGATTTGAACCGGGTACCTTAATGTCAGTAGTTATTCAGCTAACTAAGCTATGACCGTCTCGAAGAAGATTATAAATTACCAAAAGAATTTGCCACCAAAGCAAAAAAATTGAGTAATAAAGCTAAAAAAATGAACACATCTGTCGCGGCAATGATTCACAATCAATTTCGCATTTTCTTGCCCAAGCCGCTCTTTACAAACCTGCGTTCACTGCTTATTACCATATACCTGGTACGTCGCAATAAAACGTACTTATGAACGTAACAATCTTTGAGACTGACAGTGGGCTCCGTACAATCAGACGCCATTATAGCGGACCCACAGAATAACAAATCAGCATTATTAATTTTCAAACGATTTTACGGTAAATTTTGTGATCTCAAAACAAATACCCATGCGTGGTCAAATCCTGTCACCTATTTGGTAGTTTTTTTTAATAGTTTGTCAAAATGATTATTATTTGGTTTTTGGGTTATTGGCTTAAAGTAGATCTGGTCTGATCAATAATCAATAATTCAACCTGAAATATCAAATGTAGACAAAGTTTTGAATGGCTACATATGTATTTCACTTGCAAATCTTCGGATAATCATTTTAATAATTAAAATAAAGCAAAGCGGCCATTAAAAGAGTTAACCCATATGAAATTTTCAGCATTCTCCACCTGGCCCGTTGGTCTCTATATCTTTTAGAGTTGATACAGTTTAACTTTGAGGCGACGATCATTAATTTAATTTCCTTTTGATGTTTACATCACACGGCCTTCATAAAAGACCGAAAGCATATTATAATATGACTAGAAAATAATGTATGCTATCGTGCACAAGTATTTTCAGGACAAACAGATGGGTAAAAAAATAATTACGATAATAATTGGTCGATTATGTAGTAATTTAATTGGCAAATTAATTTATTGGGGTTTAAAAGCTTCGGAGGGAGGTGATTGGTTTCTCGTATTGATAATTGCATTTTTATAGCGCCAGACAGACGACTGACTATATTGTTGTTGGCCATCATTTTTAAAAGCCCTTAGTAATAAAAAATGTCAGACTAAAATTGCTATTCATAAAATTTAATATTACATTCGTAAAAGACTTGGAAATATTTATTGCGTATTATTTAAAATTTAAATTTCATATTTGAATATTTTTCATTCTGAATGGGAAAATCGAGTGAATGGGTAAGTAGTAAGTTATACATGTATGAAAACAAGAACTATAAATTATGCAATTAAGCAAATTTGCTAATTAAACCCAAACCTTACCTTTTATCTAACGTTTTAAATTATTGATTAAATTATTTAGGTATGAAAGTATACATTATATAATAAGTAAAGCGCTGAATGTTTCTTAAGCGGAAAGCTTTCTGGAAATGAAAAGCAAAGCACTGGCATTAAGTTGAAATTTTCTATAGAGAAATATGAGAGACATTTGAAAGGTATTTTCTCTTGCTTCGCGTAGTTAATTAATATAATAAAATAAACAATTATCAACAATAATTGGATAAATTAGCTAAACAAAATTGCTTTTCGGATATTGAAAATACGTCAACAGATACACATAATCTAAGCTTATTTGGGGTCAAAGGATTTTTAAAGCTGAGCTTTATCGACTTGCCAATTCCAAAACGTCTTTCTTATCTTTTATTCCAACTAAAATGGAAAGGGTTGTGTTTTAGCTGAACGGTTATTTACTTCTTGTATTTTTTTTTCGCATATTTTAACATATTATACCCTCATAAATTTATCAAATTTATAATTTGTTTTATAGTCGCTGCATAAGTGCTGACCACCGAGAGTAAGTTTTATATTGTTAAATTATGAGAGTATCAAGAAATATACGGCCAAGTGAAGTTGAACTTTTTATGAGTCAATGTTTTTTTTATTTCTTTTTTTGTATATTTTCCACTTTCATAAATTAAGGTAGATTTTGGCTAAAATTAAATTATTTCAATCTGAAGGATGCGTGACAGTTGTTTGTGATGCTTCATAATTTGTGTCAAGGGCTAATCGCATTTTTTAATTGAATAAATTGCGAATTTTCACGAAAATATAATTTGGTCATTATAAGAAATTAAAACTAAAGTCAATTTGGTTTATAAACCAACAGTGACCGGAAAGCAAAAGTATGAAAATCAAAATTTTGCAAGGCAAGTTCTTTTACTGAACATAGAAATGTTATTTATTTGTGACACGTTGAACCATAAAGAAAAAAGGTTTTCTTTTTTCATGTCTTGATTATATACGTCAGAAACTTCTTGAGTACAATTTATTTTATTATTCAAGCAATATTGACATGAATTGTTTACTTTTGTGTATATTTTTTACACATCAACGAGAAAATTTTACCGAATTGAAGCAAAATGGTTTGTTTTTCATTTACATATTGGTTTAAATATTGAAAGAAGTTGTATATAGATTTGAATTTGTTATGTAAATAATAATTATAGAACCTTTTTCCTTCTACTCGTAGAAGTTATTTAAAGTAGCTTCTCGCTGGTGTGAAAATTCTATATATAAAAGTAACCGATGGAAGAATTCTCTTTTATCACATGTTTATGCGTACTTTACAGTTGGTAACGACAATTTAATCGTACAATGCTTTAGTTGGAACAAAATTAAATTAATAACTAATTTGAAAACTTTTGCCCGTAAATGTGATGAGGTTAATCGAGGACGAACAAATCTTAATGAATGCGGAATCGTGCAATACTATATACAATCTGGAGAAACTCGATTTCAATTTATTACTCTTGGCATCTTCCGAACATCACAATATAATTTCAGACAAATAAGACATGCAGAGAGTATAATTAATTATTCTATAAATTGCATTGCTCAGTTGCCAATATATCTACTATATTCTTTGTTCCAGATTCTAATGGCTTTGAAATGTATAGTACCATACATCTAATTGAAAATTATTTGACCAGTTCTGTTTGGTTTACCATCCAGACTTAACATACTTTACTACATACATTGCACGAGTGAATAGAAGAACAGTTAGCATGTGAAATGTCGTATCAAATTTTCGGATTTGGCTTAGAAGAAAATCGTGGTTAAATAACGCACTTTTTGAATTAATATTTTTCAAGTTTTAAATAAATTTATAAAATTAAACTGTCTTTTACAGAATAAAATAACCAACGTATTTTTTATCCTCCGCAGTGTGCCTACATACTTCATATCAGGATTAATTGCCGCAATGCTGGGTGTTGATAGTTATTATTTAGTTTAGTTAGTTTATTTAATTTCGTTATTTAGTAGATAATAATTTAATATTAATAGTTAATATCATTTTTTATAGCTACTATACAATTAAGAGCATTAAAATAAAAAAATTGAACCTTACAGTACTCGTATATGATGTGTAACATCTGACATCTCACCTTGGTAGTAAGCAACATTATTATTGGAAATAATTAATAATTATAAATAATTTAAAAATCGCAAAGTAGGTGGAACGGCATTACGTTACCAGTAACCGTAACTCCAATCTGTAACAGATAATACGAATTAAAACAATTTTATTAGATGAACCCTCATAGCGTAGCGTTATGTGCTTGAAACATAATTACCTTTGGTAATCGCGAGTTCGAACCTCACGCCGAACAAAGTATTTTTAATGGCATTTTATAATTCCGATAAAATAATTTTCGCGCTCTATAGTCAAATCAAATTGCGCACGCTTTTCTTGCTTCTTGTTATACATTTTCGCCTCATTTCACGAAATTACACTCATAAGCGAACGGAAAGATGTTACACAACAAAAAGAATAGCACGATATCTAGAGAGACTAACATAAAATTCAAAAATTTATGTCAGAAAATGACAGGAACGGTAAATATTTGATGCCTTTATTGTATTGGCTGTTTTCATATGTTTAGCCCCACCTATTGCGTTCTTCTATACATACATTGTATCATGCATTTTGCACTTTTCAAAAGTCCTACTTGAATTTTCATGGTTTTGCTGGGCGCATCTGAACTCCATCGTTAGATCTCTCTGCTCTACGTTGTTTATAACGTGTAGCGGAGAGTTTGAAAACCAAGCGGTAGGTAGATAAAAAATTATCAGATTAAAGTCCACGGACGTAGCAACAAGTGGTGCGAGTGGTGCCGCGCACCAGGACACTAGCTCCAAGTGGCCTAGCGTCTCTTACCACAATTTCACATTCATGCAATCTATAGAGTAGAATCTTAAAAAAATAAAATAAAAGAGAACGGAGAACACAAACATCTAAAAGAAAAAAGTTTTATGTTTGGGAAGTACAAAAACTTGGTAAGTCCGAAAACTACATTATGGAGCAACTTTAAAGTTTAAAAAACTCTGAAAAATCAGTATTGAAAACAATTTGATTACTATTTCACAAATGTTGTCAAACCTCAGGACCAAAAGATGTAAAAAAAAATTCTGATGAAAGATTTATTGCAAGCTATAGACCATGTCAACCAGAAAATGTACCAACAATTTCCAAAAAATGCTGATGGTCGATTGTTCAATTTGGCGTATTATATATTGCAGTAATATTTTCAAAAAATGGTAATTTTCACATGCACTTTAAGTGCTCTGGACTAACCTCTCAATACGGGAGATGAGACAGTCGTATCTCAGGGTGTGGGTCAACAGAAATTTAATTGTTATACTCAAAAAAATTAAATCGTATTTCAAATTATTATTCAATCGCAAATAGTTTAAATCCAATGTAAAATTTTAACACTTCTTTAAAGGGTTCGAACTTGTGATTTCCTTTATCCCAATCGTCGCTTTATCAATCTCACACGTTATCTCTTACAAATTTAATTTTAATTTTTCAATTTGTGTTAATCTAAATCGAATTTATTATTCCAACTATTCTTTCTCAAAATCAACTAACCAAATCACCTCACCTCAGCAAATTATCAAAAAAAAAAATCCAAAATAATTCCAAATTTCAAAAAATACGCATTAAATTCACTTTATTTAATAAAACTTTACTCACAATTTCTAATTAACAAAATCAAAAAAATTTTACAGCGTCAAAATACTCACGACTGGCTCGTGCGGCTATTCTTGGCAAAACGCCTTGAATTTCCGGTGATTTGTTCCCACCTAGCAAAATCTACAATAGCTGTATTCTTTTTACCAATTAAAAAGTCTCACTGGTAAGACAACTAAAACTAACTAAGCTAAGACTAACTGAGATTTAAATGAGCCTAAAAAGAATATCTAAACCATCTAGACTCACTTAAACATGGTACCGCCTATAGCAGTATGTAAACACAAAAACAACCTACAAAATACAAAATTGAAGTGCTAACTTTTAATTTAATCGGTAACAATCCTGCATGAAACAATAGATATTAAAAGCATTATAGTAGGTATCAATTTCTAATTAAATTTTAGTAATGTATAACTCCACAAAATAAAATGATAATTTGTCTTAGTTGAAACATTACGAAATTTATTTAATTTATTTAATGTAAACAAAATTTTTTTCCCTTGCTTATTCTTAATAAATTTAGGCCAGCAGTTAATTTGTTTGATTTGCTTCCCCTTTACACCCAATATTCGTCTAATTTATTAATTTATTTAAATATTATTTATTTTTAAATTTTAGTTAGGGCAAAGTGGGATAAAATCGCCTCAGTTAAATCTTAGTTCGGACTCACTTCAACACGGTAAAAAGAACAGGTACTTCAACTAAGATACTGAGATAAACTGAGATTCTTAGTTAAAAGTGGTGAAAAGAATACAGCTAATGTTAAAACTTAATTATTAAAATAAAATTTTCACCAAAATGCATAGGGTGGGTCCGAATCACTTTGAACACTACAATATATTATTGTTACGAAACAATGTTTAACTATATTTGATGACTAATGTATGAAGAGTTATATGTGATGAATGAGTCATACATGATAACATTGTTAGTCATTCAAATATTGCTTAGCTTGCACTCTAGAAATCTATAAAAATGTATAGGAATTCTATAGAAGTTTCCGGTAAGCTGCATTTAGGTATAAATGCAGAGTGAGCTCCGGTGACGAATTAATTCCAGTTTGAACTTACAAGTGTTAACATAAATAAAGTGTAAATAAATAGTGACGATAAACAATATACCAAGTGTTTAAATAAATCCAGACTTAGTGTTAAATAATGTTGTAATGTAATCTAATGTTAGTGTTAATCTTAGTGTAGTAATTGTTTTATTTTTATTAACCGTATCCGTAACCGGTATTATTATTACCGTAGATTTGTTGTAGCAAATTTCTTTTACGAATTTCTAACTTTCCTACGTGCTCCACAAGAGCGTCTCCAGTAATCCATTTCCAGAGCTTTTAAACGTCCTGTATTTTTTTTGGTTAATTCCCACAATTCTGCTCCATATGTGCATATACTCTCTACTATCGCTTAATATATCATGGTTTTGGTTTTCTTCAGAACGTGTTTATTCTAAAGGACTGAATTTAGCTGGCGTATGGCCAGTTTTTCTTGGATAATTTTGTTTTTAATATCTGCTTCGCTGCTTCCCTTGTTGAAAAGAGTTACCCCCAAATACTTAAAACATTCACAACTCCCGATCACTTCTGATTTCAGTATCAGATCTTGTCCAGGTTTTCCAATTGTTAGGTGTTCAGTTTTGTTGAAATTTATTTCAAGGCCCCACTTTATTCTTCTTTTAATTTTCTTACCATGTAATTTGCGTTCTGCACTTCTTTGGCTTACCTGATCATTGGCGAACAGCAAAGTATAGAGAGTTGAGTTTCCTATCGGAGATTCCATTCTATAGCATTTTCTTTTCCATTTGTTCATTACCTTATTAATATAGATTTGCTAGAGATACATCCATTATTTATTAAGAAATGAGACTCTTCAATAGTATTTTTATTTCTTAATTGTGTCGTTTTAAATTTTTAATTTCAAAATGTGAATAAATTGGTTGCTATGCTAAAATTTTATCTTGCAATGTGGTGTTGTGCTTGCACGTGCAACCCACATCTGCCAGCGGCGGTTAAACAAATTCGTTGTGGTGTACTTTTATGGAACGACCAAAAATTATCAATTAACTTCTAAATTCCAAAGATTCCAATTTTTATCATTTCACCAATTAATTAAAACAACTTTTTATAAACTTAAAATCAATTTCACTTTGTTATTTAAATCATCAAAAACAAATTATAATTTATCACAGCGAGAATAACGATCATTCGCCCGCCAAGCTGGCGCAACACCTGAACACACTCTCCCACTTCGTTTATTTCATTTTTATAAATCAACTAAAATTTTTTGTACACTGCATTTTCAAATAAATAATTAACATTTACAAACAAAACAAACTTCAAAATAATTTACCAAATAAATAAATTGTTTTTTTTGTTTCAAACCACGACAATATATACTCTACTAATACCTCCTCTGTCTAGGCTTCCCCACAGCTTACTTCATGGGATACTATCGTAGGCTTTGCGGAGATCTATAAATATTAGATATACAGTTGCATTTCTCCAGTTGCATTTTTTGTCCATTAGTTGTCTTAACAACTCGCTCAAAACAAGAGCGACCTGAATGAATCTACTCTGTTCTTCGTCTCTAACATCTCATTCCCTATCCTATCTTTTTATCTTTCCATATAATTTTCTAATTAATGCCACGATAATTACGACAGTTATTATGATCAAATTAATTCTACCGTTGTCTTTGCTATCTCTTCGCATTTTTTGCAATAGTTTCCACGCCTTGTTTTCGCGAGTATTTCCAATACATTTATTAATTTCGCTACATTGCTGGTCCCACATCTTATTTTTGGCGTTGATGATTACCTTCTTGAGTTCATTTCGTGATTTGCAGTATTCTCTTCTGTCTTCAAGTGATAACCATGTTTCATACAGGAGCTTTTTATTGCTAACGAGTTTTTCCATCTGCATTGACAACCAAAATTGCGTTTTCCGTATTTTTGTTATTTTTTCTTTTTCCACTAGCGCTTCCTTGGCTCTTGGTGTATACACTGATTGATCGCATTATAGAATTGTTCGGTAGTAGGTAGAACTGTGTAGTAAGATTCCAGATCTTGCAGTTTTTGATGTGTAATATCTTTCCGCTCGCTTATGAGAGTAATTTTGTGAAATGGGACAAAAATGAATTATTCACTGTTACCTCTTATCGTGAACACACTGTATAACCATAAATTTATATTTGCTACAAAATTTATTCACAAGGAAACTAATGGAGTTTACAATAAATTGTTTTTGAAAGAATTTTGTTGTGTGTTTGTTAAATTTAGATGCCATCGATTTGGATGCAAGACTAACCGTGAAAGTAATCAATATAACAAAAAGACCTGCGAAGCAGTGTGTTTGCCGATTTCAGATTTTATTATGGGTGAGTTCGTTGTAACGGAAATAATTTATTGCAAAATATTATTATTAATATATTAAATTAAATTTCAGAACATAATATTATATCTAACAATTTAATACATTTTAGTATGCTTAACTCAAATATTACAAAATTAACTTGAGATAGTCTCCGTGGGAACTTCAAGTCGTAGTAAAATTTATTTAAAAGTATAACAATGCCGATATTATATTTACAAATGAAACTTCTTATAGAAGCTTTAAAATTTGAATATGTTAGAAATATAAAAAGAATACTTAATCCGAGTTACAAGACTTGCACTGTAAATTGCTTTTTAAAATCGTTTTATTCAACTGTAATTGCACTATTAGCATTCAGACCGTAGAGACTATTATTCGGTTCTAGTGCGTAAACTCAAGACGGTTATCAAAACTTCAAATTCCTTAACTGATGTTAAAAAGTTTTTCGCAACGTAATTGCCATTATTGATTTGAAGTCAAGATTAAGTGTAATGTGCGAGATAAAAACTTAAATAACTCTTGGATTCTGTAGGCAAAAGAGTTTTAGCTTTTCAGATAAATCAATTAAATAACCTTTTTGTTTCATATGGTTACGCTTGCTTTTCTTTTTTTGACAAAGCGTTAATATTTTATCCAGTTTATTGATAGTGAGTCTCCAAAAGAGAAAGAAAAGTTCTTTTCTCGTTTCATACATTCCATTATATTATATTCTATTTCAACCTAATGCTTCGAAGCCGTTCCATTTAATATTCATTCTCGTTACATTTTTCATATAATGATTATTGACAGAAATAGACTTCAACCATAATATTGTGGTTTGAAATTTTTTTAAACAGCCCACTGTGATGACAACTGCTATCAATCAACAGGTAGTTCAAACATTTGCGTAACAGATTAGAAACAATCAAATCTAGCAGTTGTTTAACAGTTTGAGTATTGAGTTCTTTAACTATTCTACTAAACATTCTTTTCTATTTCATTTCAACTAATTCCCTTTTATTTATTTTAATATTTGAGAAAGTCATTAACTTGACGCATATTGTTATACTAATTTACGTATAAATTCTAAACAAATTCTCAACAAATCAAAAGTTTATTACAAAGACTTTTGATGAAGGTTGGATAGACGGACTGACAAATTAATGTTATAAATTAATGCACTACAAATTTCTTATTTCAAAACTTCTTAGCCTGTATACATGCCCTCTTTCATTTCCCCCATGCTTCTCTATCCGCTGCCTTCTGAAAAAGGGAGCAAATACTATGCTATGAAAATATGTATGGTACGTACGTATTGTTTGTTTATTCTGAATTTTCTGAAAAATCTGTTTCCTCACTGTTCATTCTTAGGAACACTATAGCGTCATTCACATCCAAGTAACGTACGTAGCGGACATACAAGACATAACGTACAAAACATAACAAATGACTTGACATTCACATCAACATAGAAAACATAGAAACGTGAAGAACGCGCACGCGTATTTTCATCCGATAGGTTGACTACGGTATCGGTTTCTCTACGATCGTAGAGGAACGGATACGAATGTATCAGATCTATAAATTTTCCGTCAACCATAATTAACCAAATAGTATCAATAAAAAACACACGCACAAGAAACACACGACACGCTGTAATTTAACCTAAAAGTTTAAATGTCGGAAGTGTAAACTTCACCTTAAAATTTAAAATTTTAAAACGGAGGTGTTGCCTTGTAAAATGAACGCATCTCATTGGTCAAACATAGAAAACATAACGTAGAAGTTGAAGTTGACCGAACTTTTTGTTACGTTACTTCATGTCGGCTATGTTTTGTACGAATGTCACTGGTGGCGTTTGAAACTATGCGTTTCAACTTTTCTTGCGTTATGTCTTGTATGTCCGCTACGTACGTTACTTGGATGTGAATGACGCTTATAGCACAAAAGTCAGTATGCCGACAAATCAATGAATTGCACAACGAAAGTTTTACAACATTTGTTGTATTATCAATTATTAATTGTAATATTATTATTAATACATATCTTCAGCTCATACAGTTGAATGCTACTCAAAACATGTTTTTTTACCACAATAATATAATATTTTGATAATAATATAAATTATCAGCTATTATCGCACAACCACTGAAACACTTTTTCCAATTCTTAGTTAGTACATCAAATATTTACTCAATATTCGCTCCTGTAATACATATTGTAAGTCGCAAATAAGTTAATTTTACTTTACTTCATAATATCATTTATTAACATAATAAACAACGCAGAAGTCAAAACTGCTCCTAGAGGTCTCTATATTTAATAACCAGTTCTTCAGAAAAACAATTTCCAAACTTGATCTTTTGCTTTCGATTTATCAAATAACTCGTAAGCCATTCCTGTACTTTGCCATCCATATCCACTTTTTTTAGTTTTACTATCAGATATCTTTTATTGTTGGTCTTGTATGGGTGCTTGAGGTCCTAAAACACCACCAATGTTATTTTGTTTTCATCCATACCTCTGCACCATATTTCCGTTCATTCAATGACAACAGTCGCGCATGAATGATGTTTCCGAAACCCCGAAGTGTTTCAAGATCTTTTCATAAATTCAGTAATGGATAAAATAATCAAACCTAACAAAATGTTAAAATAATAAAAATTTTAACTGTTAAGTAAATAATACATAAGTACTACAAAGAAACATAATATTTAAAGAAACTAAAATGACAATACTTCACATTTAACAGGGTTTAACTTAGAAAATTTGAATAAACAAGAAAATAGAGTTCTGAAAAAATTACGCTATAAAAATGAAAAAAATCACTTAAAAATAAAAAACTCTGTAACATAATATAAAAGCTCTTATTTCACGATTATTTTTGAACATCGGTCATGTATAACAGTAAAAATTACAAGAGCAAATATACCAAAAAATTGAAAAAATTTTTAAAAATTAAATGATCGAAAATAATGATTTTCGGAATAATATTAGAAATCATTTCATCCATTGCCAGACACTTAACATCGTGGCAACCCTTTGCCAGACACCCTTAAACTTCAATAAATTGTAACTGTACTTACGTTATAGTTATAGTATAAAAGCTGAATTTTATATATGTTACTTGGGTAACTATTAGAAGATGTTTCCTCAGTAGCCAGACAGTTTCGACAGCTCTAGCCCCTAGCCAGACAAAAATAAAATAACTATAGGTGCGAGCGCGAAGTAATATACTGTCATGTTTCGAACCAAAGTTGTACCTACCCTGTTAATTTGTCATTAATTTTGATATTAAGTTTAAGAAATATTTGAATTTGAATTTTGGGAGGTAAAACTTTGGAAATTAAAGTTGGTAGAAGTGAGGTTTTATCGAGGCTTTTTGTGCCGACCATGGTGGACAGCGGGTGCGAGTTTTGCATGCCCGCTGAAATTTGATTTTGTTACGCTGAAATTTGATTTTGTTACGCTGAGTTTTTTGATATTTTTTGAAATTGTGAGTAATTATTTTGATAAAAATAAATTGATCTTGATGCGATTGCATTATTGCGCCTTTTTTGGATAAATATTTGAAAATTGAATTGATTTGGATTTTTGTACTTTGCTACCGAACAGTAGTGTATCGACTTGGTTTGATTAATTTGAAGTGATTTGGAAAAGAAGAGGTTCACATTATAAATTTGAATTTGCATTTACAATTGAAAGGTTAAAAGTTGTGTTTGCACGAGCGAATGTGGCAAGAAAGATAACAAGGCGATTTGATTAAGGTTAAATTTACAAAATTCGTCCCCATCGAATAAAAGTAAAATTTTATTTTACATTTACTTTGAAATATTTTTGGAATAATGAAGAGTCTCTTGTTAAAAAAAAGAATGGATGCCCAGTTATAATATGATTTGTGAATTAGGAAAAGTTTTTGTAAGATTGATATAGCTCGGGGCATTTCAATACATTCAAGTAGGTTCGAGTTAGATAGTGATAGGTCTTTTCCGACCCTTCACTGCGCATGTTTAAATTATGTATTAGTCTTTTAATTTTAATTTGATATTCGACACGATGATGATGGAAACTTCTTGAACATTTTAATGTTTATGAAGTTATTGATTATAAAAGCAAATAAATTGGTATGATTTATTGATAATAAGTACTACAAAATAATAGTTTGGAATTTCATGAACTTTATTTTTAAATTTCAGATTAATACAAAATTCGACAATCATTAAAATTTGATTGATAATAATTATTCATATAATAGTGTTAAAAAATTCAATAAAAAAAATACTTTAAATGTATTAAAAGCCATTATATAAAAATAAAAAAATATGCGTTTATCAATTTATTACTAGATTTTAAGACATTTTATTTTGATAAACGCATTTTGACGACGCATAGATGTTGATGTGAGTTGTCATGAGAAAAAATACCGCTGAGCAGAAGTACGTGCAATGTAAAAAACATAGTGTGGCATATAAACAAAGTGTATTATATAAAATACAGTTATTGTTTAAATTGTTCTATTGCTATTTTAACTTAAATATAAATAAACGTTTTTATTTTATTTAAAAAAAAAACATATAGACTAATACATAATTTGAACATGCGCAGTGAAGATTCGGAAAAGACCTATCACTATCTAACTCGAACCTACTCGAATGTATATTACTTCGCGCTCGCACCTATAGCTATCTTATTTTTGTCTGGCTAGGGGCTAGAACTGTCGAAACTGTCTGGCTACTGAGGAAACATCTTCTAATAGTTACTCAACTAACATATATAAAATTCAGCTTTTATACTATAACGTAAGTACAGTTACAATTTATTGAAGTTTAAGGGTGTCTGGCAAAGGGTTGCCACGATGTTAAGTGTCTGGCAATGGATGAAATGATTTCTAATATTATTCCGAAGAAAAATATAAGAAAATTACGCTTTATGATTTGACGAAAGTAAGTCGGTATTTTATTCACCTTTGCTACCTGCCAAAGCCACGATGACTCAAAGTACATAGTTGGCCATCGTTCCTACCTGTGTTAGAAGCATGCCGTGAGAAACTTTCAGCTTTTATAAAATAACAAAGGTCTGGCAGCCACGGGCTCTTGCTCTACTACTTTTATTGATTTTCTAAGTATTAGTACGCAAAGTATAAGGTAAATACATTTATATCAACTATGATCGAATTTTCAAAATTTGTTTTGCGTTTTGTAGGTCTACCCATACTCGCTTTCGCTAAATAGTTACGGAACGCAACATGCACTAAAAAGTAAAAAATAATTAAGTTACTTCAACTAGATGGTACAGGCGTCCAATTATTTGTTACGGTTTGATTTTATTTTTAAGTAAAAATTCAATGGTTGTGAAAGATTTTCAAAAGGTGGCATCCTAATTCACTTTTGAATTCAAATTTAATGAAAATTATTATCATAATTGATAATTCGCACATTTTTCAATTTTAATTTTAACTTTGTGATTTTGGAGAAAAGTTATAATTTGTAAGTCGAGTAATTATATTTGGACGACGTAGCTAATCAATTTTTTTGTGAAAATTGTGTTATTTTTTCATCCAGATTTATTTGGAATTAGTATTGATTGCTACGATTTTTTGGATTTTTTCTCCTAATTTTTACGTTTACTTGGGAAGTTATCCGATCTTCATTTGAAGGATTAAATTCGTTCGTGGACCATTGCTTCGCTTATTTCACTAACAAACCCTCACACAACATCTAGAGGTATGTTTGATAATTTTATTCCACATTTTTTAAGTTGAATTTTTATAGGATGTTAATAGCGGTTCACCACCTATTATTTCGTTTATTTGGATTACCGATATCAACCGGTGTATCATATCGATCGTGGCGTTACTCTTTTTTGCTTCTGGTTATCTGGTGTCGTATTTCTGGCTGCATGGTTATTGGGTAATCCACCTGTATAACAACACAACAGCTTGGATAATTCAGTCGAACATTGGTATCGCTATCCTTATCGCTATCGCTATCGCTATCCTTATCGATATCGCTATCCGGAACAACAAACGCTATCTCTGATACTCAGTCTTTTCTTAACCTGGTTACTTCTTTTTTGCAACAGCCAATATTTTTCGTAGTTTAACGTGGCTGTTGATTCGAATATACAGGGTGATTCTTTTTAAAAAAAAAACTTCGTGGTGCCCAAAAATATCAACACTTCGGCTGGCTCTTCGGAGCGTTACTTTAGCGATTCTCCCCTGTATATTAATCATCCCGATCTGAAGAAGAATCAGCTCATTCTCTTTTTGTATTTTAGTTATATTTGCCTTTACGAGCTAGTCAAAGGCACACGACCCAACTAACGATAACATCACCATCAATGGCCATCAAGCCGATAATGAATCAAGTTGCGTGGAACCATCTTGTTCCGTATGTTTGAACCAGATTAATGGAGAAATAGGTATACCGAATTCTTGTAACCATTTATTCTGTAGTGTTTGCATTAGAGAATGGGTAAATATTAAATCCACTTGTCCACTTTGTAGAAGAGAGTTTAGCCAAATTGCTTTCAAGCAAAATATGAATAAATCGTTAATCGATAGAAGTTTAAATAGGCTCCTAGATGATCTAAGCTTTCTAAGTGATGAGACCATACTAGATATTTTGAATATGTTGAACTCTAGGTTATCTGATATAATAGCAAATTTAGAAGAGTGAGTGCAATTATGAAGACTAAGGACTATTTTCAGTATTAATGAAGTCGAGAAGGTAAAAATCCAACTTTCTTTTTGTTTTGTTAAACTATTATTTATTGTATAATAAATCTTAATACCAAAAATGTTTATTAACTTGTTATTGTAGTCTCTATGATGTATTAATGTAGATACGAAGATATTTGTAGATTCGCTAACTATCTGCTAAACCAGATTGGTAGTCCTTTTTTCTCCTCCTTACTTGGGAAAAAATTACGAAGAAATCCGGTTGTTTATTCGGTTTGGGTTGTCAGTTTTTCTCTAATACGTTTTATTTAAGATATACGGGGTTCGCAAAAAAATAAAACTCTTTCTTAATTTATAAATAATAAGCTAATGATCTTTTAAATATTCTAATCCATTGCATAAAAAATCAATAATATCCGAGCTATAGCCGTTTGAAATCAGAAATTCAAAAAATTGCTTTAAAGGGAGTCACCCCCAAGTGTTTCGACTTCGACAAAAATTTTATTTGAAAATTTGTCTTAGAAAAGTGTCTTTTATCACCCTCTTAAAGGTTTTCCAAGGTCACGGGGATACCCGTTATCTATATCTTTTTATAGAAATTAAGATTTTGTCATCAAACCAGCTCAGAATTCTACTAAAATATTTTAACTTTTCAACCGACTTTAAAAAAGGAGGAGGTTATCAATTCGGTTGTATTTTTTTGACGTGATAACGTCTTATAAATCGATATACGACTGCACGCACGAAAAAACATGACTCATTATCACGTTCCGCCTGAGCCATGCGTGCAAGCAAGAGCGCGGAACAAGCGATAGAGAGGCACGATCGGCTTACCTCACACATGTCATAACAATGTGTCAAAAATGACAAGGCGAGCTTTTTAAAAGCAGCAATTCAAAAAATTTCATTTATTTGTCCAATTTCGTCATTTCAAATTAACAATTTATTGATATTGATTTGATTTCAGTTTATTTCTATAACTATAATTGTTCGTGATTTTATTTAAACAAATTAATTAAATTAATTTTGCAAAAACTAACGCCCGGTTTTTCAATCGTTGGTTAACTTTTTAGTTTGGTTACCTTCACTTGCAAGTTAACCTATAGTTAGAATTTATTTGCGTTTTTCAATTTATATTTAGGTGTTGGTAAGGTAACTTCTAGTTTACAGTACATCTGAACTATTAAACGTGATTATAACTCTAAATATTTGAGTGTAGTTGACAGTAGGTTCACAAGTGTCGTTGTATGATTGCATTATTTATTGGTGTTCATAATAATAAATTATTGTTTTTCATGTTTATTAGAATCTGTTACAAAACGATAAGCAATGATAATTTTAGATTTTTATTAATAGTTATATCGAAATATTTGATATAAACAAATACCTATAAAATAAATAATTATAATGCTATCTATAGGTATTATTCTTCTGATATGGAAGCAAATAGTAAATAACGTGTCTTGAATTTTACTCAAGAGGAAGAAGAACTTTTAGTTACTATTGTAGAGCAACATAAAAATGTTTTAGAATCCGAAAAAAACTGGTGCTTTTACTTAGAAAGAGAAAGATGCGATTTAGACCTGAGTTGAGAATGCATTTAACAATATTAATAAAAGAAATTTGTTTTGTTAGTATTCTATTATGAAAAATTTTAGTATAATCACATTCAGGTGACTGTATTTTCACATGTGTGCAATCCAATGCACCTACGCGTTTGGGAAATTATTATTATTATTGACTAGTATAAGAAATTAAATCCTTCATCTCCTCTAGTATATTTTCTAATGTTCTTGGCGTAAGTCGAAATCTATTAAAAAAGTCAGTACCATTGTATTCTTCAAAAAACTTATTTTTATTTTTGGCTTTATTTCTTCATCAATGCAATACGTATTAATATCGCAATTGTAATAATTCATAGATAATAAAATTAATAATTTCAAATATTAATTAACTTATTAAATTTTTCTGAATGAAAACCATGAAAACTGTCACAATTTACGGTTATAAAGTGTTAGTAATTCGCCAACCTATAGTTAACCCACACCCCAAGTGTTGGTAAACATAATCACGACGTAACCAACACTTTACGTTAACCTGCAATTGAAAAACGTAATTTTTAACCTAACTAATAGTTAACTATGAAATAATAGTTAACCAACGATTGAAAAACCGGGCGTAAATAATATTTGAAAATTAATGTTTTTAACCAGAGTTTTAAAAATATTTATGTTTTAATGACAAGTTAACGCAGTGCAAAGGAATACGTTATATCAAGCAGGTTTTAGCGGGCTTTTCAAAAGCATCAGTTTCATGAATTCGATTTATTTGTCCAATTTCATCCTTTTAAATTAACACTCGGTTTACGGACGATAATTTTACGTCATAAGAAGACGTAATTCAATTCATAAAAGTGTGCAATTTTTCATCAATGTTTTCTTATGGTATGACGTTATCACGTAAAATTATCGTCCGTAAACCGACTTTACAGACAACCCGAGTACCACGTGTTTTTTTTTTATGATTGTTACTTTAGAACTCCGTCATTTATGAACCGATTTTTAAAATTCTTTTTGCGTTGAATCAAGTATAGTTCCAAGTTGGTCCCATTATAATTTTATTCGTAGTGGACCTTGAACTTCGAAGATAAACCAGAGTAACCCTCAAACTTTCTCTTCTTCTTCTTCTTTAAACCTCCTCAAAATTATATAAATGCGTGAAATAAAGGTGATATAATAATAGGTAAATACAGCGGAAATACATTAACGTATTAATGTAAATTTAAATATATTTTGTAAGTTTTAGGAAACTTCCAATAATTTCTAAAAAACGTGGCTGTCACCGACTGCAAAGATTACAATAATTCGCCGCCTGGGCCAGATAGTTGAAGTAACTAAATAACGTAATTCTTTTTTACTTTTTAGTGCATTGTTTCACGGTAGTTTTTTTTTACGTCGGTTTTATTTTTTTTTCTCTTAATTTTTTTAAATATTAAAAGTTTACTTTTTTAGTGCTATAACTTCGGAGCCCTGTTAGTAACTATTACTTTTAACTTAATTAGCATCCGTCATAATGCCAAAAAAGTTTTACTTTAATTGAGTGTGACGGTTACACGCATTTTGAATTTTATTGTATAAATCATTTAAAGTTTGTTTTGTTTTAATTTGTAAATTTGTAAGCATACTGTACATAAAATTTTATTTGTAAATATTGGGTTGGTAATGAACAAAGTGGGTAAAGTGCCTTTTGCCGATGTGGGCAAACCAAGCCGGACGTGTCAATTTGTCCGTGATGATATAATTTTAATTTTTGCTATATTTTAATGATTAAAGTGGAATTTTTTAAAAATAAAAGTTGTTTAATTTGTGAAATGAAGCGAAGTGTAGAAAATTAAGATATTTGAAGCTTTTTTGTGAAAATTTGGTTGTTTGTGGAATTATTTCACGAGGTTGATCAGACGACCAGGTGTCAACAGTCGGGCGCTACGATACCACATGAGGTAACAAAAATTTAACTTAGCAACAAAATTTATTCACCACGTTAAAAATTAAATTTGAAATTTTGAAGAAATCTTTTGCTCAATTAAAAATGAATGCGCTCCAGCGAGAATTGTTCTTTCGGTAACGCTTCATTTTTTTACACATAATTTATGAACTGGATGTCAGAATAACAAAAAAAATTGCACCTAATGCAATAAAGTACATACAAATTACTTTTTAGTTCAAAGAAGTAAAAATAGTATAATTTCGAAATAAATGGAAAAGTCACATAAAAGAATGACAAACGACCGACTCCCAAAACAGCTACTATACTTCTACAAACCAGTCAGAAGAAGAAACGTAGGGAGACTTAAGAAGATAAATGGCTCAGAGGCGACGTAACGGGTCAGAGCTTAAAACATCAAGAAGAAAAAGAAAAAATTGTTAGCAACTAATTTTTAATAATAAATATCTTAATAAAATATTTTAATTAAAAAAATGCGTATTTCGAATAGAGCGAGCGTAATTGGTTAAATGAATTTTTTTAAACATTAGGCTACACATTGCTTATTGTTAAACAGCTAACTTAATAATTTAAAAATATTGTTAACTTCTTCGTTACATCGCCAGCTTCCAAATGTCATTTTGCTTTGTTCCGCAACTCCAATACCTCTATCAAAAACCAATGACTATTTTGTATCAATTCTCACGAGACAAAGTGATTGTGTAAATGTGGTTCTCGTCACCAACGACAAATTCAAATTTTTTCACATTAAATCAAAATAATATTATGTTCAATTGGTGGTATTTTAATTTTTATTAGAGAAATTTAAATATAAATTAGGTAAAGATTTATGGCAATTTAAAAAAATATAAATTATCTCTTTAAATAAAGATTTCCTAGCTAAATACATTTATAACTCTTATAGGCTCAAATGTGCACTAAATATTAAAATTTAATCAAATCGAAAAAGTTAACGCGGCCAGTCACGAGCCACCAGCATCCCTGATGTCGCATTGAAGTTCTATCAAAAAGTAACCTAATATTAAATTGCTTGTGTATAACTTGGTCTCAATACACCTACTACAGCACCGAACACTGTAATATGACACTAGAGATGTTTCTGGTCATGCCTACATATATATTGGTCAAATAGAAAAGAATTTTCTTTCCATCGATAGGTTCGAAAAGTGGGTCGCATCGTTGCACCTTGCAACATCCAACATTTGAGATTAAATAAAATAATTTAATGGTTAAATTTATTACGGGATTAATGTAATGCTTGTAAGTCATTTAAACTAATTAACGCCAAGGTTATTCAAAATTATGTCTATTTCAAATTAAGTGTTACAAATAAGACTGCTTAACATAATGTTGAGAAAGTTACGACTGATAGAGAGATTCACGTGCACAAGTAGAAATGCAGTGCTTATTCTTTCGCTGTCATGGCCACTTCGCGAGAAGTGTTTCAGTTAGTGCTAGTTTTTTTATTCGAAATTGTAGTTTTTTCTTCGTGTAAGTAGATGCAATTAAAAACAACACTATTAGGGTTCGCTTAGATGATAAGAAAAAAATTATCTGTAAATTTTTCAAAATTTTGTTTGCCATTGATCTCTTTTTGGGCTATGCAGGAATGTCTTGAAAATAAACGAAAATTTGATTTTAATTAACTGCCTAAATATATTAAAACATGAATATTTAATTCTAACTATATTTGAGTATTGATCTCTTTTTTTAAACAAATTTTTAATTATTAATTAATATTAAACATGTTTAATTTAAATGGTCATTTAAATAATCGATAAAAAAGTGATGTTTTTTATTTAGTACACTTGTTGATTACAATTAAGTATAAATTAATTTTTACTATATTAGAAAACACTAAAAATGTGGAGTAGTTAAATATTTATATTTAATTTGTAAACTTACGAAAAGCGCCATAAAATTGCAATTATGTAAAACTATGAAAATTGGGCAAGTAATTCAAATTAAATGTAAATGCAATGTTTGTTTCAAAATTAACTAAATTGTACTATTTAGTTATAAATTATTCTCAAATTAGGTGTATGTGAAAGCAAAGTTCTCAAAAACACTTACACCACCAAAAATTGTATTTATTTCACAATTAACTGATCTGAAAAATTAAATATTTTATGTAATAAAATGGAACGGAAATAAATTTTGGCAGAGGCATCCAACAGATTTTATTTAATATATTTAATATACTAAAAGTACACGAGTGTGACCGGCTCGTGCTGCTATATTACGAATAAACAAGATTTTTATATACACAATTTTTGAAAAAATTAGGCCTTAAAATTTTTAGTTCCTCTACTTTTTGTATTTAATTAGTGTGTGTGTACTTCAATCTTCAACAAATTTTTTTCGCGGTTGACTAGCAGTTGAAATGCATCGTGGGTTTGATTCCCGACCAAGTACACTTGGCTATTCGGCCATGTCATATCTAAAGTTGCTGCCAACATATTTAAAATTATAGCAATTATGCGATGGTCTAGTGGTTTACATATCAAAGTACTTTTTTATTTTTTACTTTTTGGCTGTTACTGCCAACGTAGTTGCCACTTTAAGAAAGTAGTTTTTCCATTCTACCGGAGTAGCATCTTCCTGAATCTGCCAGCTTTCACATCTGTACAGAGCAAGCTCTTAGATGGTACAATTCTATGCAGGAACTTATCTTGTTATATTTATTTATTGTAATGGATAATATTGGTTTGACCGGAAACTTGAACAAAAAAAGCTTACACCGGTTGGTGCCGGTGAGGAGACCGCAATTCAAATCCTAGTCGCGTTGGATGCTCTGCAGTGATCTAAAGTCTAATATCGATCTGTGGGCAATGAAAAAGTCAACGAGAAACCAGAGATTTATTTATATTTTCTTAAACACACCTATTTATGAATATTTCTAAAACCATGAAAACTATAAAATTCCTCCAGATGAAAATTTTTATAACTTTTTTAAAATCAATTTTTGGCTCTCACAACCCTCTCCATTTCAATTCTTTACCATTTAATTGTATTTCCTATTTATGCAGAAACTTTTCTAAGCAGGGTTCTTTACTTGGAAGCAAAAGTGCTTTTAGAAATATTTATGAACAAGACACATGCGCAGTTAATTTTGGATGTCTTTTTAAGCAGATAAAAATGCATTATAGCCCAGTCAAAATACCATTTCAGTTTGCATAAATTACGATACAGCTGAAAATTGGTGGAGGTCTTCATTTCATTATTGCAAATGAAATGTTGAAAGTCCCCATCGATCCCACATCTGCTAAAAAAGTTATTCAAGGTCGAAGGTCAAAAATTTCGGTTTTTCGCCTTTTTCTCGTAAACAGCGAGTGTTATAGTAAAAATAGCTTACACAAAAGTTGTAGATTATTAAATTCTCTATAAAAATTGTGTCTATGCTTTTTTTTCTACGAATTATCATTTCAGAGATATCGCAATTCAAACATCGAAAATACTCATATTTACTCATATATAAAATACTCATATATTACATATGCTTCATCGGCTATTCTTTTAGTCTTGCATGCAATAACTGGATGCGACACAACCTCAACGATATTCAAAAGAGGTAAAACAGTAATATTTAAAATGTTTGGATTGCTTTATTGTTCACCGGTGTGTACTAACTGTTCAGTCCAATCTTGCTCTAATGCATCAAATACAGCAGATGAAGATTCTTATGATTTTGATGAAGAGACTCGTGAGTCTCTTCTCCTAGAAGAATCTATACAGATACAGGAAGAAACAAAAGGAAGCGACGAAGACATTATAGTAGAAGTAGCACTTGAAGATTATCAATCAGATTGGAATTTCCATAAATATACAATTATTAATTTCATTATAATCATTCGCAATAGTTCAATTTTTTCAATTCAATGCATAAGTTTCAATTTTAATTTAATATTTGCACTGTCTAATTAAAATTTTATCAAGATTGACGATGTTTGAAATTGCGATATCTCTGAAATGATGATTTGTAGAAAAAAAAGCATAGAAATAATTTTTGTAGAAAATTTAATAATCTAAACTTTTGTGTAAACTATTTTTACTATAACACTCGCCGTTTGCGAGAAAAGGGCAAAAAACAGAAATTTGCGACCTTTGACCTTGAATAACTTTTTTAGCAGATGTGGGATCGATGGGGACTTCTGACATTTCATTTGTAATAATGAAATGAAAACCTCCACCAATTTTCAGCTGTATCGTAATTTATGCAAGCTTACCCTATTTTTATGTCTATTTTGACTGGGCTATTAACGAATGCGCAGTTTGGATAAATTTCTGGGTAATTTAGCTTTTTGTGATTTTTACAGCCTCTAAAAATAGTGAAAAAAAAATTTTCTTTAAATACTAAAACAATAATTATGTTTTTACAATATTGAAGTAAAACTTCTTTAGAGCGACTAGGGGTAAATACGACAATGCAACGGAAAAGCGTTACGGCAATATGGGAGTATTTTTAAATTAATAACTATAATAAAAAAACTGAAATAAATTTGTCAGCAGAGGGTGAATTTAAAAATATGGTACATCGAAAATAATAATGATACCCAATGCATCCGTTAAAAAATATAGCTACATTTTTAGCTCTTAGCGTGCATAATAATTATAATAAAAGTAGTTTCTATTGTAAATTTGTGACTGTCTGTTAAGTTTGTTTTTAATTTTTAGGTTATATTCAGATTTCATTCAAGTTCATACAGTGGTTTGCTAGATATTCTATTGAATAAAAGGACTCTATGCTGATTATAATATTGACAGCCATTTGAATATCCTGTTTTTATATTTTTATCCATGACCACTATATTAGGAAGGTTTAATACGTTCGTTTTCCGTGAATTAGATGCCTTTTAATACACTAGTGGATTTGTTTTTAGATCAAAATCAGTATTTTTGATAAAAATAAATTTGTAAAATCTGACGTTTCGCAAAACCAAAATTTTTACCTTATATACCATTTTATCAATTTTTATATTCGTTATATTAACAATATAACAAATAAATGCGTAGATCTGTCCTGTATATTTCGCTAAGTTCATACACATGAAATCTTGAAATTGGAGCAATCTACAACTATTGTAGTTTTTAATTACAACTAACGTTTCAATATAGGTTTTTTATTTGTTTAGTTTTCCGGTTTAGAATTTTTCAAAACAAGTTTATTTATTAATTTTGGCTTCAAATAGGTATAATTTTTGTTTTTACAAAAGTCAAATAAATTTGACTTTTAATCAAGTTTGAATTTAATAGCATAACTTCTCAATCATTTTAATAATTTTTCCAGGTTTGCCTGATGAGATTCCATAAATCGAAATATAAAGTTATAACATATTATGTAGCAAGCTATATCACTCATTTAAATAGTTTTTGAACAATATTATGTAAGTTATGAATTAAATTTTATTTCAATTTCATGTAACATGTAAAAATTAATTTTTTAAAATAATATTATCACATGTTAATAACCTTAACCATTTTATTATTTTTAACTTAATAGACATCTGTCATAATACCAAAAAAGTTTTACTTCAATTGCGTGCGACGGTTACATGCATTTTCAATTTTTATTATAATATATTTTTCCTAATGTATTCTAAAAGTAAATTCAGTTTAGCTTTTTATCTTGAGGAAATGTTAATGTCAAAAAACATTACACATCTTGCATAATTTTGACAAATCACAATAACATAATAATTGAATAAAACAATTTTTTTAAAATACATAATATTATTTTTTCACTGTATTAAAATATTTTTGTACAACATACATGCATTTAAAACAAAGCTAAATTTATGAGATGAACTTATAATAAAAATTCATTAAAATGCACTCTAATTTTTTTTTATTTTATTCTTTTGTAGAATTTCATAGCTTTTATTAAAAGCTAAATATTTTAAGACTTTTTTATTTGTATTTTAAAGCTTTTTCGTGCATTTTTTTGTAAATACTTAAAAATTTAGACTTTAATAAATTATGGCTATAATTTATAGATAGATACTACCGACTTCACATTGCTGAACCTAAAATACATGAAGTAATTCGAGACTCAATTTAAAATTATTTAATAGTGTCCTAATGCTCAGTTTAAATTTTTATACCAGTAAGAACCGATTGCACGAACTTCATATAAAAATTTAATAGACTTTCTATAAAAAACTTCACCAATGTTATTTGTTTTAATGCGGCAATGTTTAGCTACCCCAATATTATAAATAAATATTGCCCTAATATTAGAAATCAATGTTGCTAATACTTGCAAATTTTATTGTTCACGTCTCAATATTAGTATTGATTTTCAATTTTGTGCCAATAGAAGAAATCAATTTTGCACCAATATTGGAAAATATTCACATCGATATGATGCAATGTTGCATCAATATTGTGCCAATATTAATTTATACTACGAGACTTTTAAAATTCTCATTTTGCTAATTTTAAATCTTAATTTTACTGTTAGTGACAGCTAAATCCTTATTAAGTTTCTGCATCGGCCCTAAAGTTCAGGTTTTCAATCTTTACTTATCTCTGATTAAATTTTTATTTTTAAATTTGTTAGGAAAATATTATTAACTAATCTTTAATTTGAGTGTTATGTTTGCTTCTTCTCTTTTTTGACCTATCATCCTGTCCATTCTTAAATTCACAAAGTGTTCATGCACACCGGAAGCAAAGCTAAAAAATTCTAATTCAAACCCAGAATATCAATATGGTAATTCATCTAGCGGATTGGGTAAAATTAGGTAAAACGTTCTGAATCAAAAAATTACTTTGGCCAAATCGATTGTATATAAAATAAAAAGTAGTGAGGCTAGAATGCTTTCTTGTGAAAACCACAAAAACAAAAAATTAAAAATGCGTGTAACCGTCACACGGGACTGAAGTAAAATTTTTTTGGCATTATACAGATGACGATTAAATTAAAAATAAAATTATATAAATAGAAAATTTAAATGGCTGTCAATATATAAAATATATAATCATCATAGAGCCCTTTTATTTCAATAGAAAATCTAGCAAACTAGAGTATGAACTCGAATGAAATAACCTTAAATTTTAAACAAACTTGACAGACAATCACAAATTCACAATTGAAAATACTTTCATTATAATTATTATGCACGCTAAGAGCTAATGTAGATGTCCTTTTTTAACGCATACATTGGGTATCATTATTATTTTCGGCGTACCGTTTTTTTAAATTCACGCTCTTATAACAAATTTATTTCAGTTCATCTTTGTTGCACCTACGTTACTAGTTATTAATTTAAAAAAATTGCCATATTGCGTAACGCATTTTCGTTGCATTGTCGTCTCTTAGGCGCGTCTAAAGAAGTTTTACTTCAAAAATGTATTTCATTAATTTTAATAGGAAGTCTAAACAAATGTTTGAATGAAATTCCTTTATAAAATTTTCCATCGCTTTACTATTTATTATTTACTTGTTACATTAATTATTATATTATTTATTACGGTCAGTGTCAATAATCAGTTATAACCTTAATAATCGGTCAATGAATCTAATGTCCAATTTATTTAGTTACTATTCCCCGTGTTGACTATTATCTTAAAGCGGTATATTTTCAACTACATACATTATTCATCAAACTATTATTCCTACATATTATTGGCCACTGTTGGTTGAACAATGTTGTTATGTAATAAGAAGCAAAATTTAAGCAGTGTGTAGTATTTTAATTTTTAGCAATATTATGTAAATGTCACTACTATGCACTGTAGGTAAAGAAATTAAATTTAAGAAGAGTAAGTAAACAAAATATGTATATAACAGAAGCTAATAAAACATTCTAACAATTCAAAATCGTCGAATTAGCTGGTACCTACTGACGGAAGTGATCAGGCGAAAGCATTGCTATACCTGTAATATTTATTCGATTACTATTGTAATTTTTAACTTTAATGCAATTAAAATTTAATTTTTGTCAATAAAAAGATGTTTTATGTCTTTAAAAAGCAAAAGTACTAAGTTTTCAGTAAGAGAACATTGCTCTTTGCATCTATTACCTACGGTATTAGCTAGCTTTCCGACAAAAACATAAATACAGCATGATAAAATAATTAAGGAAATGCCTACTTAAGGTATGAGTAAAGGTAGGTTTCAACCTCCTATTGGAGCTATTAGCGATGTTTTAAATTTTTTCAAAATTCATAAATAATTCATAAGTTAAACATTTGGAAAATGTTTTAACTTTCCTCTATGTTTAGTTTTTGACGTGATAACGTCTTATAAATTGATATACCGGCTGCACGCACGAAAAATTGTCACGTTCCGCAAGCGAGAACGCGGAACAAGCGAGAGAGAGGCACGATCGGCTTTGCATCATACATAGACATCATTTGAATTATAAAATGCCATTAAAAAAAACTTGTCCGGCATGAGGTTCGATCTCGCGATCACCAAATGATGCAATTATGTTTCATGCACATAACGCACTAGCCTATTGAGGGTTAATGTAATAACATAGTTTTAATTCGTATTATCTGTTACATGAACATAATTCAATTCAATTTTTAAATTAACACTCGGTTTACGGACGATAATTTTACGTGATTTTACGTCATAAGAAAACATAATTCAATTCAATTCATAAAAGTATGCAATTTTTCATCAATGTTTTCTTATGACGTTATCACGTAAAATTATCGTCCGTAAACCGACTTTACAGACAACCCGCGAGTGCCACGTGTTTTTTAATCTATATGATTAAATGGTTAAATAACATGCTCATTTCAATTTTTATTTATTCAAAAATCATTTTTCGTTTTATATATTCCTATCCTATCATCTCATTGTTTATTATTTAATTAATCTAAAAGCACTTATATAAAGTCAAAGGAGTATTTTATTTATTTATTTATTTAAGTTTCTTCTGGTAAATAATATTATACAAAGTTAATAAATGTAATTCTTTTTTTAAACCAAATCCAATAAAATCCATAAAATTTTTGCATAGTTTTCAAACTGTAATAATATATTATCAATTTTATTTGCCTAGTAATTCTAAAATTATATATTTTAGAGTGGAAAATTTCTAAAGAGAAATTTTTTCAGGAACTTACAGGAAGTTAACGGCGGAACACTTTTTGTAGATAATTGCATTATATAAATTAAGTATTAAAGTTTTAATTAGAAAAATTTATAACATTTAAAAAAAATGTTTTCTAATTTTGTGTGAATCTGAAAGATAAATCTGCTTATTTTTACTTATTCAAGAATCCAATAATATTATCTTTTCTTATTTAACTATCTGACCCTATAATTTAGTCTTGCTTTCGTATTATAAAAATGCGTATTACTAGATTTTCCCACGATATGCACCTAGATGACAATTTCAAGCAGTAGCATAATCCATAAAATATCGTACGTACTTTCACAAGAAGCAATCGCGTAGACATCTGATTATATATTTTCTTGAGTCCCCAGATAAGGAAGTTAATTTCTACATAATTAGTTAATTAGTTTGTTTTATTGTTTAGCTCTGTCGTCATTTCGTTTACCAACCTTTTACTGCACTTTAAGCTAACAGAGCTTTCAAATTTCAGGGTGGATAGTTTGGATCAAATTAAATAAATTTTAGGTGACTCTGTGACTGACCTAATTTCTTGCAGAAACCTAAAGAGACCAATAGCATTTTTATTACGAGGGAAACCACAGGAAGATATTTTCAACATAGAACGCCTCCCATTTATTTTTTCTAAAAGAGATCGTAAGAAAGTTTTTGCAAAAGTTTTAAATAACAATTTAATTTAATTGAATGAGAATATTACAATATGACAGAAATTTACGTTTCTGTACATTTATATTTTTATATACCTTGTTTAACGAATAAAAATGCTTGGATTCATTAATCGCCTGAGAAATACCTGTTACATAACTAGTGTTCCAAACTGTTAACTTTTATTTAACTACAGATCTGTTCTAGATTATAGGAGTGTAGCAAGTTAAATAAGACAAATTAATACATACATATTAGTTCGTTCTCGGTGGTTATTTGTCTGTGTACACACAGCAACATCACATCATACTCTTACAAAATCCAGGTTCGAATCTCGTAGCGGGCTGCTTTTTATTTTATATTTAATGTTATAAAAAACAAAGATAAAGATTATGCTTTTGTTGTTTTTACAGAAGTCATTGACCCAGTAGTTTTATGTCAGTGAAAAAACTAGCATTTTTATGTTCATTTGAAAAACACGTAAACCTATCTGCCACCCTGGTTTGAGATCTAAGCAACCTATGCTGCCGAAACCTTTCTTTCAGAGAAAGAGACAAATCTACCACAACTGTTATACAGAACGAGATTTAAATAATGTTTGTTTTCGGAAATTAACAGCGTCAAAAACTACATCGAAATACTAAAACTTAGCGGCTTCTATAAAATACTCGATTTAACCATTAGATACAAACAAGTGAGATTGCTGAATAAAAGCTTTTGTAAGTAAATTTTCAATACCTTCAAAGAAAGACTTAACCTTTTCAATGCGAAAACTTTCTTGTATAGTCAGTAGTTCGCTTTCAAGTGCCTTAAATAAATGTTCATAAATTATTGCATGTTGTACCCATTTTAAGTCTCAATTACTGAAACGCCATTGTTTGAAAAACTCCTTCTTTTGTGTCTGATAATGTAATCGATTTTAGAGTTTCCGAGACAATTGTCTCTAGTACAAATAAAATTTCCAGTACTAATATTAAATTTAAAAATGCAATAAACAAGAATAAAACATGTTTTGTAACTTTGAAATGGAAATGGAAAAGTTTAATTGTTGTTATAGTAAGTTAATATAAATATAATGCAAATAATAGTATAATCAAAACATAATACAACATCCAGATAACTTCTTAATATAATTTTTCCAGTCAAACGTAAATATAAATTTTATGGTTAATAATTTGTCCATAAAGCAGAAGAAATTCTTATTGAAGCTTTCTTTCACCTTTTCACAGCTTTCGCGCAAAATTACTCATTAGTTGGTTATTTTCGTAGATTCAAAAACTTACTTACTCCGATTGATATCGACGTAAAAATAAGAAAATTGGCGAAAATAAAGAGAAAGGCTCAAATACGAAGAGAAATTTTACTTAAAAAATTACATCTGTTAATATCGTCAATGACTTTTAAATCATAAATTAAATAATATGCATTTGAAGATGTTTTGTGTTTTAAAATACTTTTTATGCCAAAATATCTAATTTCTAATAGTTTCATATAACTAAAACTAAACATTAAAAAAAAAATAAAAGACTTTCCTCAAGCTATATTTTTAAATATTACAGTTGAAAGCTTAACTAAACTAAAACAAATGAGAAAAATAATTATAAATTAAATCATTTGAATTTATAATTTAATTTGATTTATTTGTCTTACTGTTTTATCATCTCGTCAGATTTTAATTTGACTTGGGTATATTAACTAAGTAGTTTATGATGTATCTCTGATTAGTTGAAGAATAAACAATAGTAGATTTTTATTCTCAATTTAATAAATTAATTTTTTAACTTGTGAAATATAATTAAATAATCTTGAAATAAGATTATTCAAGATTATTTAATTATTCTCAATTTATGTATCTTAAATCAATAATAAAACAAATTTTTTTTATAACATAAGCTTTCAGCAATGGATTTTTTTTATCTATTATAAACTCGTCCAGTTACTCACAAAAGTACTCGGACGCTTCCTGAAAAAGATAAAAATTTCTTTTTGGCATATAAAAATTATTTTTATAAAAATACTTCAGACATTTTTTGTAGATAATTTCATTTCTTTCATTTTTGTTTCCATAAATTTTTTTATTTGTCGCCCTGTGACGAAGTGACTTAAAGCAGTCTCGGTAAAAATCGCATGGGAATCCCTGGGAAGCCATAAGAATTTCATTGTGCATTTTTAATTTTACTAAAAAGTTATACCGACTCTGCTTTAAGTCACTCTCGGTCGAAAACAAGGCGACAAATTAAAAAAATGTATATGAACAAAAATGAAGACAATAAAATTTGCGACAAAAATTGTACAGTAAGTATTGCTGTAAAGACGATTTTTATATAATAAAAACAGTGTTCATAAAGAACAATTTACATTACTAACATAGGAGCGTTCGAGTACTTTTGTGAGTAACTGTACAATTAATATTATTGCAAGAGATCTTTTTTTTAAGTTTTGAATTTTATTTTAACTTTTTTAAAGTTTATTAAAAAAATTACTAATGAACCGAAATGAGGAAGTTGATGCTTTGGCAGATGAATTTCTTTTCAAACTTCGGTCACTTTTAGAATGGTATAAAGATAATTATCTAGAAAGGGCAAACAGGTGCAAAGATGAGAGATGTCCACTTTTATTTCCGGTAGAGATGTGGAATCTCTACAATAGAACTTTAAACGGCGATGATCGCAAAAAGAGTCACGCCGAAGCTAGCCTTCGAAGATTACAAAGCGAACTGACGATGGACCACCCAACAATAAGTTAAGCGAAGGTTTTAAAGTTTTGTTATTTGAACAAAATTTTAAAAATATAGGGATTACAAAAATTAAAGTATTATTTTATTACGCGATATAGTTTGTAACTATCAAATAAAGCAATGTTTGCTTTAAATAAAAATACATTACAAAAAAGCAGGCCCGGACTGGCCATAGGGCAGATCGGGCATATGCCCGATGGGCCGGTGCAGTCAAAGGGCCGTCTAACCAGTGGCTGATTATATCGCGAAAAAAATTATGCTATTTTATATAAGTAACATAACAAAGTATCAAAATGGTTAACAAAACTTAAAATTTTAGCACAATAAATTTATAAATATAACAAAAACCGTTCAAATACAAGTTTTTAATAGTAGAAGCTCGATAAAGTGAAAATTCGAATTTATGAACATCTCGGTCCTGTGAACACCCAATGTTTTCTATAGCTACTCGGTAACGTGAACATTATTACACTCAAAACAAATATTAAAATATTGAATTTTAACTATTAAGTAAAGAATACATACTTGCATAGAAAAATAATATTTAAAAAACAATAAAAATGACAATAATTAACATATAACAGGTTTGAACTTAAAATATTTAATTAATTATTGTCATTTTTATTGTTTTTTCAATATTATTTTTCTATGTAAGTATGTATTCTTTACTTAACAGTTAAAATTCAATATTTTAATATTTGTTTTGTTTTTTTTTTAATGGGGGCTATAGTCTCCCCCCCCCCCCAGACACTCTTCCTTTCTTTTAATAACCATAGTCGCTTTTTTACAGGTACAATGAAAAAATTTTTAAAACAAAAATTATTGTGTTCGACTGTTCGATATGATTGTATAGTCGAATTTTTTTAACTCGCGTATGACTTATCAAAGAAATTGTATGAATCAAAATTTGGGTCTTAGGGTCTTATGTCTTAGGGTTCTTTATATCAAATGAGATGTCAGATGTCATAATCTTTGACGAGATTATATGTCAAAAATCAAACGAGATGACAGTTAAAATAGTTAAAATCGACGTACGTTTAATTCATTTTCAAACAAAGTTACGGCGACGTATTTCTTTTTCTGTCTCTTTTCTAATAGTTACTTTTTTTTAAATATGACAAAGATAACCAAATGTTATACGTTAAATCTCACTGCACTTGGAGATTAGTCATACGCGAGTTAAAAAAAATCCGACTATAGTTAGGTACTGGTTTTAGTGTAGGTACTTGTTTCTTGTTGATAGCTAATCAGCCAAGCCAATTAATTTAGGTCTGGCATCCTCGGGCTCCCGGGGGCGGGTTTACCAAATTGTCGCCTAAGGGCACTATTTTGAGATGCCGCCTCTTTTATACTTAAAGGCTAACAAGGGTGGTCCGGCGCAAGGGGGGGGCGCAAATAGAGGCGTGGTCAACGGATTTTTAGAGTTTACCGAAATTTCAAATACAAAATAACTTTACTATGAATAATTAGCAGCCAGTTTCAATTCTTAATTTTAATGGCTGCTATTTATTGAAAATAAGGGAAGGTATATTATAATAAGAAGATTGGCAACAAAAATCAATAATAAATCTTTCGCCCTGAGTTATTTCAGAAAAGCCGTTCTTTAATTCTTACTTCAGTTTAAGGTAGGTTACAGTGGTACCACAATAATTATACTCGAAAATAAGATGACCACGCTCTTTTTCTAAAAAATTTTAGCCTGCGGAGCGCACTTTCTACGCAGCTCGCTTTGCTCGCATCCTTTAGCCCCCCCGCCCCCATAGTGGTGATGACATTGTAATATTTTCTTTCATGCTAGTATGTAATTCTTTTCATTTTGCATGCAATTCAAATCAGTATTTTTGTGAGTGCATTTGTTTTTCATTTTGTGAGATGTATTGTAAAATGGCAAAGCCAAAAAAAATACTAATAAAGAATGTTTTTCACTATTAGAACTAAAAAACTAAAAAACAAAAGCCAAACAAAATAACTATGTTTTTTTCATGAATTTTGGACATTATACGTTTTATAAAAAATAAATATGTTAAGTGTACATGTAGCGTTTTTGTGGAAAGTAGGCGGCCGACAGTCTCTAAAATGCCCGGGCCGGTTTTAGGTCCCAGTCCGGGCCTGCAAAAAAGAGATGAAAATCAAGATAAAAGAGGGACGCAAAATAAACAAAAAGAAGAATTAAGTAATCTAAGTTTTAAAACTATTTTTTTAATGGCGGCGGCGCAGTGCCGAATCGGTCGTCATCAAGTTAACGCCAAGTTGATTTTGAGCCGAGTGAGCAGGCGCTGAGTTACATCCACGCCAACTTTGCGGCGCTGAGATCTCGTAATTTATACAACTAATTGCAAAAAACCTTTTTTGCAAAAGATTGCAAAAAAAATAACTAAAATCAAAAGTGTAATGCATAAGATCCAAGCCCACCGAGTACTAAGTATTGTAAAATAAAAGAATAATTTTAAATAAATGGTTAAAATGTAGAAAACGATGTTAAATTAGTGGTACTGACGTTTCGCACATTGCAACATTCCAAAAACCAAATACAAAAAGATTCAAAAGTAATTTGAAGTAGTAAAGCACCGGAAAGCAGTTATGAAATGCTACACAATAGCATTAGTGCAAGTATTTTCGTAATTTAAGAGCAATTAACTTAAGCATTTTAATTAATTTACAAAATTTATTTAAAAAATTAATTAAATCGGCGCTTAGAATAACGTAACCTATTGTTCTTGAATTATTTTCGAGTTAGAAATTACGCACTTTCGGTTTTTCTTAACATCGTAACCGTAATTTCGTGCTAAATTCCAATCTTTAAAAGTACTTCTACGTTTTCTTTTCATGAAAATAAAATCCTCCTTAGGCTTTGATTTTTTTATTTGAACAGCGGATATTTTATATTGTGTTCAAAACAATCCATTCAGGTTAAAGTTAACATGACGTTAATTTTGATTTTACTTTCAAATTAATATTGAGGTTTAAACTGTTATTATACAAGTGAAATCGTTCCAAAATACCTGCCTATCTATATTTAATACCTATATGTATATTATTTAAAAATAATATTTTTTGCTTACAAATACTCAATAATTATGTTTGTACAGCAATCGCGATCTGAATAACTGTGCCAGAAACCTAAAAATTTAACAGGGCGTAATTAACAAATTTGGAAAAACGGCTTTTCAGCACTTTAGTTAGATTGTTTTTCTCCTATTCACTTAGGTTTTCTATAGAAATGTTGCTCGTTACTGCATTTAATTAAAATCTTTAGTTAATAAACCCGGTTGATATCTTTTATTACTGGTCATTTTTCTCATTTCGAACCCAACTTGGAACAATTCAGTCCAGGAAACAAAATAAAATTTTATTACAGAAACGAAAATTTAATATAAAAATTAATTATTAAAAATACAAATGCGATTTCTTCAAGAGATCTTGGTTAGAAATGTTCAACCTTAATTTAGCCTAATTTCTGTTTTGCACATTTCAAGTCGCAGTTCCAATTTATTGAATTCTTATTGTAGACCTGTAACCACTCATCAGATAAAGTGTATTGGATTTGTTGCTCACTAATAATATGTGGAAGATTAAAGAATTAGAAAGTTATTATTTTCACTTTTATGTATCGGAATGTTGTCCAGTTTCATGACAGTAATTATTATTTATGAGTGATACATTAATCTTAATTTTCCATTAACTACTGCTAATTTCCAAGTTAGCCCGTTCCATCTTTCCTGTAATAATCAAAGTTTTCGAGACGAATAATGGAATATTTTCAAACCAAGTGGTATTTTCCAGTCATGTCGAAATAATTTGAAAACGATTTGATCCTGTAACATATTTCAATTTTTTCGCTTTTATATTTTTATATCGATAAATAATTTATTATTTTCTCTTATCTAATATTTCAGGTGCATATTCCCTACAGGTGCGTTGTTTGGAAAATGGACGATTCTACCGAGATCCGGATCGATCTGATCATAAACATACAAAAGAACCAGACTGCTCAAAATATTTCTTGTGTTTAGAAGGAGAAGTTTTTGAATTTCGTTGTTCCGCTGGTCTATATTTCGATGTTAATCGACAAATATGTGACACCAAGTACAACGTGCGAGATTGCAATACTACATCAGGTACATATTTTCCTTTGCGGTAAAAAATTTCATATAATAATGAAAGTAGAACGTTTATGAGTATTATGACGCTAATATACCTAAGAAATACATTACATTTCTGTATCTAAGGTTAGCGGCGTTTACGAGAGATCTTCACCAAATAGAAAAATAAAGACGGTTAATAAGTTCCCCAGTAATTTGACAGATTTATAAAAAATAATTTGCGTAGGTAGTACATTTTTATAAAAAAATATCAACTCTAAAATTATAGGGAAAAACATTGCAATATATAGCATATTATTAAGTGACGCGAAAGTTAATTTAAATTGCTATATACGTATTTATATTTTTTATTTAAAAAATATACTATTCTTTTTATCCAACTTTTCTCGAAAATTTCAAAAAAGATTGTTGCAGCTTATTATACATATAAATCCGTATTCTATTTATTATACAGAGGATATTAATAAACTAATAATTAAAATTTTAATACTTTTGTCGTTATTTTAATTGATACTCGACAATAGCAAAGTTTTTTTTTCATATCAATTGGTACGAGTGCCACTGCTTAAAAAAATTTACATTATCAACAAAAAATTCGCGTTTCTATGTAATCAGTTTTTATAAAATGTAACTTAATCTAGTATTGTAATTTTTTTTAGTATATTACCGCTGTAATAAGGATTAAAAAAAGATTAAATTAATGCAATATACCCAAAATTTATCACTTACAAATTCAATATTAAAAGTAGTAACACTGAAATATTTGTTTAAAATTTCATTATTGATAGATATCACAACTAAGTAAGTAAACATTACAAAATACCAGAGGAAAAGGAACATTTCTGAAAGATAATCAAAACATTAAAGAAATATATAGTTTATATTGCGATGTACCCCCGGTAACAATTTTACAAAATGTAAAATTTCATAAAATTATATTTTCAATCATAGGCTGGAGGTGATTTACATACACATTCTTAGAGCATGAGACTCTTTTTTTAAATTCGTTAATATAAATTTCCCATCATTTAAAATTTTTGTTTAAAATTATTAAAATGTGTTCATATAAATTTGCGCCCAGGTGCTTGTCTTATCAATTAAAACTCGACTTGAAACAACTTCCAAATCATCAAATTTTTCAAATTTCTTTAGTAGCACTTTCAATTAAAAAACTTAAAAAAAAATAAAACCGACTTATATAACCGAGTCATAATAGAACCAACTTGGAACTATACTTGATTTAACGCTGCAAGAATTTTTAAAATCGGTTCATAAATGACGGAGTTCTGAGGTAACAAACATAAAAAAAAATACAACCGAATTGATAAGCTCCTTATTTTTTGAAGTCGGTTAATAAAAAAACCTTTTATTTAAAATAAGCTCACTGTTAATATCAAAAATATTCAATTAACAGATCGGGGAACAAACTACATCCACCGATCTCTACGCTCTTTGGTTAAGGCCTCTTGTTCCTTTCCTTACCAACCTCATAACGAAAACAACATTTTATAAGTTTTTAAATGTACACTATGTTACACAATTTTAAATCAAAACAAAATAAATTTTAAAGTGATTTACAAAAATAACTAAACAGTTTTTCAATAGCATTTCAAAACACGACATTATTACCCCCTTAAATGAGTGAACCAAAGGAGTTCACGATTCAAATTTACAAAAGTTGTCGTGGTTTAACACATAAATTTTTAAATTACAATCATTTTAAAATTAAACAATAATTACATTAAATAAATATTCAAAAATTTATAATATGAATGAATCAATAAATCAAAATAAATATCTTTTTTTCCTTAAATAAATCCTTTAAAACTAGATCTCAAATAAATTTTTTCAATTAAATTAAAATCATGTTCAAATATTTTAAATCAAATCTAATCAAATAAAATGCTCAGATAAAATCGTTAAAATTTTTTTTTGCCATTTTTCATTCGAATTCTTGTTCAGTTTTTATTTTCTTCTCCGGTATTTCCACAAATAAATTTTCTTCTTTAGAGTCAACATGTCCGGCATTAACTTCTGCCAGCCCCTACTCTTCCATACTTTCAAATTCTTCTCCATTTTATCCTTATTTTTTGTCCTCTTTGATCTTTTATTTTTTTATCTTCATTTTTTTCCATTTTATCCTTGTTGATCCTCCTCGATGTTGAATTATCCATTTTATTATCTTTTTCAATATTTTTATTTCCCAATTGTCTAATTCTAAAATTTTTTTTTTCTTTCCGTTCAATTTTGATTTTCTTGTAATTTCTTGATCTGGTTACCGTTCTTAATGCAGTGTGTCATCTTCTTCAATAATTTTCATGGAGCAATAACCTAATAAATCCAACTTTTCTGTTTCCTTATCAATCACTTTATTATTTTTCCGTTTTACAACCTTATTTTTCTTCTTCAAAACTTTTTTATTATCTGTACTTTTTTTCTATTGTCCATTACTGAGTCCAGCTTTGTTATTATTTGCTCACTACCCGCATTAAGCTCTTGTTCTAATTTCCCTCTATTTCTCCTGCTATCTTGTATTATCTCGTTTTTCATTTTGTTCATGTTTTCTCCCATTTCGTACGTGTTTTTTATTATCTGGTCGCCTATTTGTGGCATTGCCTTCATTATTTGTTTCATCATTTCCGCATCTGGCATTTCCGTTTTTTCTTCCATTTTTACGTTTTTGTTTGCAACTTTTTATTCTTTTTCTCGAGGTCAAAAGTGCGTTCAAATGTTCATCGAGCCACACGTTAAGAGATCCCAATTAATTGCGAAGTATCCCTGGTAACAATTTTACAAAATGTAAAATTATATTTTCAATCGTGGGCTGAGGTGACATTCAAATTCTTAGAGCATAAGACTCTTTTTTTTAATTTTGTTAATATAATTTTCGTATTGTTTAAAATTATTATTTTAAATGTAGTCAATAAATTTTGTTGCTTTAAAATTTACCTTATGTGGTATTGTTTTTGGGTGCGTCGTGTCGTTGGGTAACTGTCTGGCTTATCAAACAAAACTCATCGTCGTTCGACAAATGAATTCTAAATACTTTATAATTTTGAACACTTCAATTTCAAATTTTTTAATTTCTCCCATATCAATCAAAATTTAATGAAATAATTTTTAACTTTCACGAGTTTCTTTATCCAAATATTATACAATTGCTTTTACATGCCAGCAACTTTACAAATCACCAAAATCTTAAATCTTCAAAAAAAAATTATCTTTCAACACTTTACTTAATTATTAACCCCCCTAATTTAATCAAAATCACTTATAATTTCCAAAATCACCTACCTCTACGCTCCTCGGCGAAAGGCCACTCTTCCCTCTCTGTTGTTACTTTCCTTCTCATATTGTTACCAACAAAATATAATTTACAACATTTTTATATACAAGACGTAGCACAATTTAAAATCAAAACAAAATAAACTTTAAAATTTACAAAAATAACAAAACAGTTTTTTAATAGCATTTCAAAACACAACTACGACTATAACCCTCTTATGACCGCCCTTGGCAAAGTATGCCTGATTATATTTATTTTAAATGAAAAATATTAAATAACAAATTAAAGGCAAGGTCTACAGTTTCCTCGGCACTAAATAAATTTAAAGCTAATGAATTAAATTAATCTTAAATTTTATTAAGCATAATCGATGCAATAGAATTGATAATTTGCAAATTATAAATTGAAATTAAGAATAATTGAATATAACGCAATGATACGTAAATCATAAAGTTCGTTAATAATTAAATCACGAGTTGACTGTAATATTAATAAATTGTGAAAATAAGTTATTAAATTAAATTTCATCTTTTTCAATTTTTAGAGTTGAAGAAAGAAAACAGTCGCAAAAATGCGAAAAACAAAAAATGAACACAGAAATTCTTTTAAAAACTTGAACTTTAAATATTCCTTAAAAGATGAAATCTTGCCCATATTTGCCCCTTTGCTGCTTGCGATCACTTTAAAAGTGAAAACACGATAGCGTCGTGTCGTCTGCGTCAAAACGTACAAAAACGTAAAATGAAACTGTACAATTTTTCAGTTGTTAATAATGATTCCGCTGAATTACTAAAGAATGCTAAGTTTTCAGAGACAATCTATCCAATATACACGCACGCTAGTTCACAGTGCCATGAAGTAAATCAGCAGCAATGCAAGGATGGGACTTGTTTGCCGCAAAATTATTTTTGTGATGGATCAATCGATTGCGTAGATGGCAGCGATGAAAAATATTGCGAATCAATTAACGACTTAAGTGCTGCAACTCCCTGCAACACGACTACTTGCCACCTTCCAAATTGTTTTTGTTCTGACGATGGTAAGTGAATATGCCGATGCTAAGAAATTAGGCATTCATCGCGAGGAAACTTAAGCTAATAAGATGCAATAATTTTGGCTAATGAAACATTTTTCTGATTCAAAGCAAATATTGTCTTAAGTTTGGAACAACTAAACCCCAACACAAATTAGCAAACTTCTCGTGCTATGCATTAAATTATTATGCTATTTTAATGTGAATATTAAATTGGATACTTAATTATTAACATCGTACCAGTCATTTATTAATAATGAAGTCTTCTTTGATCCATTACTAGTAAAATTTTAAGAATGCTTTGATGCTAGCTTTTGAATAAAATTTATGTTCACAAATAAGCTTCGCGTAACACGTGAAAAAACTTGAAAAATATAAATCACATTTTAAACAACGTGCGACTTACGTATATTTATATGAATTTGAATACCTAATACGAAAAAATACCGAAATAAAATAAATCACTCAGTTGTTAGCGAGATCTCGTAATATTTTGTAAGTTTCCTCCAAACCCACTTCGGTAGCTCGCTCTAATCGCTTGTTTAGTTAAGGCGCAGAAAGTAATATTATTTTTCATAACAGGAACCTTCATTCCGGGCAGATTGGATCCAACGGAAGTGCCACAAATGATCATTCTAACTTTTGACGATGCCATAAATTTCAATAACTGGGACCTCTACTCGAAAAAATTATTCACTCCTAATCGTCGAAATCCAAACGGTTGTCCTATTAAGGGCACATTTTTTGTTAGTCATCCGCAAAATAATTACCATTTAACCCAAAGATTATGGAACGATGGACATGAAATTGCAGTTCACTCGGTAACGTAAGTTGGAAGGAAATTGAAATTCTTTAGTATCACATTTTTATCGTAACTTTTTAGTCACAGAGGACCCGAAAGATGGTGGAGTCACAATGCAACAATTGAGGAATGGTTTGACGAAATGATTGGCCAAGCAAATATCATTAACAAATTCGCCAAAGTTCGGATGGAAGATATCAACGGACTTCGGGTACCTTTCTTAAGAGTTGGATGGAATAAGCAATTTTTAATGATGAAAGAATTTGGATTTTCTTACGATAGTTCCATTGTTGCTCCATTCTCCGATCCACCATTATGGCCCTATACTTTAGATCACAAAATTCCACACGAATGCATGGGTAATTATTTCAATTTTATTAATTTAGGCAAGTAAATGTGACATGATCCTACCGAAACAGTGCTTCGAAGAGTTAATGGATAAGAACTGGGATTAATTTTATTACATACATAGTTTCCACTAGGAAGTCAAGGAATTCAAAATTGTTCTAATTTGATTATGAGAAGTCAGGAGAATTTAAATTTTTGCTCAGAAAATTGTATTATGATATATTATAGTGGTATTTGATTAAATTCTTTTATAATTAATTATTAATTATAGCTCGGTTAGCTCTCAATGCGGTGGAACAATCTGACCTCAGAAGCGAATTCCTGTGACGATATCGTCTTCGTTGTCTATCAAAAATATTTAATCGCAAATACTACTAATTTAAAATTAAAAATAAAATTTTAATACATTTCTTCCAAGGTTCGAACTTTTGATTTCCTTTTATGCAATTGACGTGTTATCAATCACGCCACACTTTGTTCTCTCATATTTAAACCTGATTTTCCAAAAATAACTTCAAAAAATTCGAAAATTAAACACATCCAAAAAAATCATCGCTCATCAAAATCTTCTTTATGATCAAACGAAAAAATTCACTTACAAATTTCCAAAAACCTATTCGTCCAATACTTCCAATTTTTCCTTCTTTTTGTTTTATTCCTCGCCGAAGTTAACCTTTTTTTCTTGAAATCATTCATTTCTTCAATTTTAATTTCTTGCTCTCCTTTCTCAAATAATACTTCTTTTTTTTTTCTCCTTCCAACAATTCAATTTTTCTCTTACCATCCTTTTCCAGTAGTTCCTCTTGTACAAATAACTCCGTCTTTTCTTGTTCTTCCTTTATCAATAGTTCATCTTTTTCCATCCATTCTGGCTTTTCTTGCTCAACCTTTCTGGTGCTTCCTGTTCATCTTTTACCAATAATTCATCCTTTTTTATCTCTTCTTGTTCCAATGGTTCTTCTGTTTCCAATAATTCTTCTTGCTCAAATGTTTCACCTTTATCTTGTATTTCTAGATTTCTTGCATTTCGGTATCTTTCAAATGCGTCCAGTCTTTCCTGCAATCTTCCGAAGCCTTCATTTATCGACCTTTTCATTTCTAATCTATTTTTTCTCTCTATTTGTTCTTTTTTTATTTCTCTCATCATATTCCTTCTCATATCTAGTTTTCTTTCCCATTTCCCGCAAAATTATTTCCAAACCTACCGTTCCCATTGTAACCAGTTTACGAGATAATCAAAACGAGCAAATAAAATGGTCCCTGCGCCGTGCGGCAATTAAGATACAATGGTTTTTCTCTGAAATATTTCGGAAACACCAAAATACTTCCTTGTCCGTGGTAACTCTTTGTGTGCGGGAGCATTGGGTTTTTACGAAGGTAGAATCCACTTGTATTTTATTTGCCCGCTTATTTTTCAAAAGTAAAATCAAGTACGATTTTACGAACTTGCAATTGAAATATTTTCAACTTTAAAATTGTTATTCGTTTCCAGTATCGAACGTACGATTTCCAATCACAAACCAAACGTGCTATCTTCTAACGCACACGCTGCTCTTTCCAATTTTAATTACCAATTCTCGCCAAACTCCAATCAAACAATTTCAACAATAAATTAAATGATCGTCCAAAAAAATACTAGCTTAATCAAATAGAAAATCGAAAATGCGTGTAACCGTCACACGCGATTGAAGTAAAACTTTTTTGACACAATATAATATAATCATTATAGAGCCCTTTATTCAATAGAAAATCTAGCAAACCAAAGTATAAACTCGAATGAAATCTGAATATAACCTTAAATTATAAACAAACTTGACAGTCACAAATTCACAATAGAAACTACTTTTATTATAATTATTATGCACGCTAAGAACTAATGTAGCTATCTTTTTTTAACGCATACATTGTTGTATACGTTATTATTTTCCACGTACCGTATTTTTAAATTGGCCCACTTATCACAAATATATTTCAGTTCGTCTTTATTGCACCTATGCTACTAGTTATTAATTTAAAAATACCGTCATATTGCCGTAACGCACTTCCGTTGCATTGTCATTCAGTTACCCCTTAGTTGTGCCTAAAGAAGTTTTACTTTAAAAATATATCCAACTCACAAATTCAAAAATTTCAGTCAAATCCGACCAAAATCACCTCCAAAACAACTCAAATTAACAATCAAATCGATTGCAAAATTATTCGCACAAAATCTCAAAACTATCATCAGAAATATTAAAATCAATTAAACCGCTCAGGCGACTACTTTTGGCAAAAAAGCCATCATCTTTCCCCTTTACTCCCCACCTTATACTTTTAAAATTACAAACTTTCAAAATTGAAACTTACAAAAATAACAATTAAGCACAGAATGGGTCAAAATATTTTGTTTCGCGACAATATTTTACCGAGAAATTTAAAACTGTAATCAGAATCTATGAACCCTTATTATAATAAACTACGAGCAGTCATTATTTTGCTACCCTAAAATGCAAGAAACTTTTGTATGTCTAAAATTTGTTTACTTCCTGTACTAATAATACAAAATATAAATTCAAATTGAATCCTTACATTATATAAAAAATTTTAGAACTTGAATTTTTATAATACAATGTAAAATGTATTTCAAATTAAATACAACACAATACGAAAACGTTTTTACCTTAAAAAAAAAAGAAAAGCTGGCGCGAAACTTTATTTCGTCGTTTATTCAGTTTACAACAATACAATACAAAAAAATTTTAATTTGTGAAAAAGAAAAATTTTATTTACTTAAATTACTAATCATTAAAAGAACCAGCTCAGTTTTTTCTCAAGTTAATAAGCATGAAATTTTAAGATATTTTATTTTATTGGAAGTTTACATCATCTTAAAAAAATATTTAAATTTTAGGTGGTGCACAAAACTGTCCTACACGCTCTTATCCAGGAATTTGGGAAATGGTTTTAAATCAATTAATCGCTGATAAGTATACCTGTGCAATGGTAGATTCATGTCCGACCACATTTTCAAGTGAAGACACCTACAGATTGCTGATGTATAACTTTAAAAGACACTATTTTTCTAACCGAGCACCTTTCGGATTATATTTTCATTCAACGTGGTTTAAAAATAAAGACTATTTATTGGCATTCCAGGTATTTCAACCACACAAAACTTCGAATTCAAATACTTAAATTACAAATTTACAGAAATTTCTAGAAGAACTGCTGCAATATCCTAATGTATGGTTTGTGACAAACTGGGAAGCTATTCAATGGTTGAAACACCCAACACCGATTAGAAACATAAAAAATTTTGAACCTTGGGGTTGTGAAAAATACTTGGATTCGTCTGAAGAAGTCTGCACGACTCCAAATATTTGTAAATTATACAATCAATATTTACAACAAGAATTAAACTTTTACACATGCACAACATGTCCCCAAATGTATCCAGAATTTCGAAATGAATTTGGAAGAAATTAAACGATAATGCCGTTTTCAATGTTTTTTAATTTTAGCAAAAAAATAATTATTTATATGTAGTTATACACAAGAAATCAAACCTTTGTAGATATTAAATGAATTACTTTAATTTATAAAATACAAAACTTAATTGTTAAAAACCTGAAGTTTGAAAGTTCTATCTACATTATTTATGTACAAACACCAGACAGAATATATTCAAACTTAATCCTGACTAATGAACGGATTTTGAATCGCTTCCATACCATCGACAGGACATATTAAAACTACACTCGTACCTCGACATACTACCAAACCAAGTGGTCTAGTATCTTCTACCAATTTGTAGTGATCATCAGGATCTCGTAAAAACTCTGTCGTGTTATCCAATACAAGATTCAGTAGCGGATCGTAACCTTTTAAAACGCCAGAAGCTTCGCGCCCCCCAGCAAACTTAACACGTATGCTCTTCTCTAAGTATTTTGAAAGATCCAAAATCGACTCTTTGCGCTTCTTTTCCTTCTGATCATTCGCTGCTTGATTTTGCTAAAAAAAGATTTTACTCTTCCAACTAATTTCAAGGCGATAAGTTTACCTTTGCTTTATCTCCGGACGAAGCCATGTTTCACGATGGCTTACTAATATTTTAAACTAAATGCAAGTTAAAAGTAAAAACAAAACGAAAACCGGTCGTCTAACGATTTTATTGAGGTTAAATTGGTTATGTTTTTATTTTGGTGCCCTCTAGTGTAAAAATATTGAAAAACCAACCAAATACTCTATAGTCGATTCGGGTTAAGATTAGTCTTAGATGTCGCTTTCTACCCAAGCCGGGTTTACATAGAAAAATTTATAAGTTTAATTGCAGTTCGTGATTTCAGTATGCTTGGTTGCATACCGACAAGAGTTTATTTTCATGCATACCTACAAAAGGGTTTAATACGTTAAATATTAACTTGATATAATAATTTCAATGAACAAAACATTATTTAGGAATTATTTAATTACATCTTCATTATTACATACAACTTTCCATCATAAAAGTAAGCAAGATTGCTTATAACCTTTTTACATATTACATAAGAAAATTAGAAAAGTTCATCAGAAGAAAAACCTGTGTTTACTTGAAATTCTAATTGCATTTCTTCTATACGACGTTATCATCCATAGTCTGATTCTTTGACTGTACTATTTCCCTTAAAAACAATAAATTAAAGTTCATATAATCAACATTATTAAAAAACTTTCCGTTTCCCACCGATTAAGTTGAATGATCCCCATTCCAATAACTAGGTATATTTGAATACTGTGTTTGTTATGTTTATATCAATACTTAATAATAAATTGTTGAAAGATTTATAATTTTATTGATGTAAACACAGTCTAAAACGTGCAAACGATAATGAAGATGATGATGATCAAATTTGTATTACCAAATTTATTATTAAGATAAAAGTTTTACATTTAATTCTGTCCGTTCTGCTGGAATTCCTTGTGCATCAAGCCATTCCATCATTTGCGACTTGGTCCAACTTTTAAGTGGTCTTTTATCTTTTCTTCTCGAATGATATGAAGCATTGTCCATTACTATAACAGAATTAGCTTCTAAAAGGGGCAAAATTCTCACCATCCATTCTTCAAATACAGTTGAATTCATCTCTTCATGATAGTCGTTAGTTTTTTTCGATTCAAAACATAATAATCCATTTTCTACAAATCCTGCCTCGTTTCCTATATGAAGAATAATCAATCGCTTACCTTTACCTGAGGGGTTTTGTAATCCTGTCTAAAATATATTTATAATTTAGTAATTGATAATTATATAAATTAGTGTATACTATTACCGAGAGACCTTTGTTGAAAGCTTCAGCTGCACTTGTTACAGATTTGTCTTTCCATACTTTAGCCGTAGTGTGACCAGCATTTACCCAAGTTTCATCAAGATAATATATTGGACGCCCTTGTATTCTAAAATTTCTAACACTGTTTAAATACTCACGTCGCCATATGATCAGTTCCGCTTTCTCTACTAATAAATGGTTTCGTGATCTCTTTTCCCAAACAAAATTTAATGATGCCAGTGTCTTGTATAACGTGGTTCGTTGGATGGTAGGAAGCACTTCATTATTTTGCACTTTCTAATAAATAAAATTAATATTTGCTTAAGAAATTATAAAGTACATCATTCGCAAGAAAAAATTGATAAACTATTCTACGTAATGTTGACTTCTGAAAATCGTTTAATTTGTCATAAGTGCTCTTGCGTTCTCTTTTTTTTGTTGGTGATGACAATGTGCCCCTTTTCTCCATCTCAATAACAGTGTTCCACATTGACTGAACTGAAATTCCTAGATCGTTAGCAGCTGAAGTTACACTATGTGTTTTGACGTGTCCTGCATTACGATACTTTATATAAATGTTATACATCATTATCTTCTGTCCACTATGTATAATTTTACCGTGATGATTTTTAATGACATCCCGAAAACTTCAATTATCGTTGGCTTCATTTGAACAACTCGATTCGGTTTGATTTGATTCTTGACTTTCGACGGTGAAAAATGCTTCTTCAAAATTATAAAATTCCTGATTACTAGTTCCTGGTTGATCCATAATTTAATTAAAAAAAAAATAAATTTCTAAAACAAATTAAGGTTAGAATACACAAATGTGGTTTTTAACAAAACCAAAGTGTTATTAGAATAACAATTTATTTTTTACGTATTCTTGGTTCAAACAGCAATATATCCGCTAGCAATATTAAAGATTCGTTACAAAATTTTACGAAAAAATATTTATAAACGTCAAATCTCAAACAATTGTGGTAGTGTAAACTTGCAAATTCATTTTTGAATATCAACCAATCACATTTCAAGGTTAATATTTTTAGTTCCGAATTCAAGACTAATCTTAAAACGAATGGACTATAGTGATGCTCTCGAGTATTTTGTTATAATATAACCTATAAATTTATTGTTAAGTTGCTTTTCAACTTTTGAGCTTACTTTAGTAAGTTAGTGTTTGTATTTTTAGTAAAATTTAAATTTAAAAAAATGGTTGTGTGTAAGTTCTTTTTACAAGGAAATTGTCGTTATGGAGAGAATTGTAGATTTCAGCATCAAGTAAATGGTAAATTTTGATACGATTTATAATTTTAGTTGTGTACATAGTTAGTTTCAGATGCTGGTTTTCAACAAAACTACTCATCTATATTAAGGCAGCAAAATTTTACTGGAAATACAAATACGGGGAATACAGGTGGCAGTACAAAAAATGTTGACTTAAATATGCTAATTCAGTCTGTTACCACCGATATGCTGAGTGCCGAGAAAGGTGGTCAATGGTTGCTGTCGTCCTATGCACCTTTTAAAGAAAAAGCCAACTTTCAAGGGTTTGAAGACAGAAGCTTTGAGGAAGTGCGCCATGGTTACTACACGGCACGAAATACAGGAAATTTAGATCAATATGTAAGTAAATAAAATTATTTTGGTTAAGAGGAATCCTTCTTGGTTCATATAACACTCGAAAGTATGCTTCAGTATTCCTTTGTTAATTTGCATATTAATTATGTTAAATGAATTTGCATACGAGTTTCATCGACCCTCTTGCATAGGAATTTACAATTGCATTACACTATGCCGTTATAAGTAACTTTGCTTACTTTGATGTAAACTTATGAAATAACCCAAGACAAATCTAATTGTGTTTATTTTTAGCTACAAGAATTACAAATAGCACAACAACAAGCTGCCTCAATTATTAGGTCATTACAAAATCCATCACAGGAAGCAATTGCGACCATTAGTAACATTTATAATTCAATTCCTGCTTCGTCAAACACATTCGGTGCTAAAAATTCAAATAGCATTTTTGGTCAAACAAATCAACAAAACCAAGGTTTGTTTGTTCAAAATCAACAAACAAATCAAACTTCCCCCATGAAAAATTCAAATAGCATTTTTGGTCAAGCAAATCATCAAAATCAAGGATTATTTGCTCAAAATCAACAACCTGCAAATCCAGCTTCTTCGATTTTTGGAGGTAACGGTGGAGCGCCTTCAAAAATATTTGGTGGTGGAGTTCCGCAAAATTCCATATTTGGTGGTGGTGGTGTTGCAGCACAAGTCGGAAATGCAGTCCAACCACCTTTTGGAAGTGTTCAACAAAACAACGCATTTGCTCAACCATTACCAACGCAAAATCAACCTGGTAGCTTCTCATTTTTGGGAACTTATCAAGCTGCAAATAATCAAGCAATTGTACCGCCACCGCCGTTAAACCAATTTGCTCAACCTCAAGGTGCTTCTTCCTTTCCGACTCCAACTCAAAATAACCCACCATCAATTTTTGGTGCCCAGCTCAGTACCCAGCCTACTAGTGGAATTAATTTTAATCTACAGCCAACATCAGTTGTACCAAGTGTTGCTCCAGAAAATAATATGCAAATGCAACCAAATATTCAGGTTTCCAGCCAAAATTTATTTGTAAATAATTCTAAACCAACTAACAGTATATTTGCAAATCAAAATAAGCCTACTCTTGAAATCGAAGAAGACATTCGTACTTATTCAAAATTGGAAGATTTAAGTGAAGACGATATCAAAAGTTTTCAGAGTGCCGAATTTGAGTTTGGAAAAATTCCTGAAAAACCACCTACTAGAGAAATGTGTTTTTAAAAAATTGTATATACTTGAGTTAAATTATTTTAAATGTTGCAGTGGTCACCTTCAAAAGTAGAAATTTTAATAACGTCAAGAGTTTTAATTCTAATATATTTATTGTTGTTATATTAATATTTTTGTAAATAGTATTTATTGTTATTCGTAATATTTTTGTCCAGCCGATTTTTCATTGTATTTTTGTAAGAGCATTAAATTGTTTTGTTAGTCATTTTAACAAAGTAATTTTTGCTAATGTAATTGTATATAAATTTTTATGACGATGTTAATAAAAGTAATTCATATTTTTATGATTAATAATCTATTTTTATGGAAATTCTTACGTTACATTTAGGCTTATGTTCGGAGTGATTCCATCATGATTTGTTCTGCGATCTTTATTAGTTTATATAAAGCTGTTTACTATACTTATTCTTCAATTTTCTTTCAAAAATAAATTCAAGTATTTACAACTTCGTTAATATTAATAAATATTTCCTGTGAACTTTTGACACCTAGGACATGGCATTTTCTGTCAAATTGTTTAATTTTAACCAAGAGTGAAATTAATAGGATTTTCGAGCTTAAACTATCTAAATTAATGACATACCTATCAATCTCAAAAAATTATTTTTTTTATAAATTAATTGTGATTTATTGAAACGCCACTGTTATATTTCCGAAACAATATAGGGTTTTTATTTTTATATTCTGTGACGTAACCTTGACAAGAATTTAGACGAACATCTGATTGTTGATTATTATTGCCACTTATTACACAACATTTGTACATAGAAACCTATATATTCTTTATATATCAAGTGATTTGTTTTGTGATATTCATTGTGATTATAAATTAGATATCGTTAAGATGGCCTCTTGGGCTAAAATCGAAAAACCAGCACCTACAAGTTTTCAAGAAATAATGTCAGAAGAAATTGCAAAAGATTTTCAAAAGAAAGAATACGAAAAAGCTTCACAAAGTTTTGTAATCGATACGTCGTTAGTGGAAGAAAGTGCCATCGCATCCTCAACGACAAAGGACGAGCAAGCTCAATCGGATATGGCAATTGCTTTGTTACTGCAGAAGCAATACGATTTGGAATACAACCAATATATAAATCGTGTAGAAAATCAAATGAATGGAACGTCTTCTGTTGGAATTTCGCTTAAGAATTATAAAACCGAAGATTCTCAACCAGCAAACAACAGTGACGAAGAAGAGGACGAATATGATGAATACTGTGGTGATTGGGATCGTTTCGATGAAGTTAACAGGAGGATTCATCAAATACCACCATGTGGTTATATGAAGCAAGACGGCAATATGGTAACCAAACATGACATAGTTTTAAACGGACAAAAAAATGTTTGCAAAATTATGAATTTTCCACCCGAATTTGAAACAGGAGATGGAGGTGCGTTTGATTTTCAGTTGTCAAATCAAGTTTTCAATAAGTAAGTAAAGGATGCTTTGAAATAATCAATATTGATTTCATAATAATCTTTTCCTAACAGGTTAAGAGCACATTCGAAAAACGAACAAAGTAAAAGGCAACATAAAATGATCGACAAGAAGGAAGATCATGCAACTGCTGTGTTTGGTTTAGATGAACATACAAGGCTTATTCTCTTTAAAATGATAAACAATCAAACAATCGAAAGAGTCAACGGAGTCATCAGTATTGGTAAAGAAGCTGTTGTTTTACATGGCGACATGGCCGACTCACGAGAATGTGTACTCAAGGTTTTCAAAACGACATTGGGTGAATTTAAAAATCGCGAACAGTACATCAAGAATGATCATCGTTTCAAAGGTAAAGTTGGTAACCAACGTCTTCGTAAAATCATAAACATATGGGCAACGAAAGAAACTCACAATCTTCATAGGCTTGCCAAAGCAAAAATTCCATGTCCAGAAGTTGTTGCAGTAAAAGATCACGTTGTTGTTATGACTTTTATTGGTGAAAATAATATCCCGGCACCTAAATTAAAGCAAGTCAATTTAAGCAAAACGGAATATATTTCAGCTTACGAACAAGTAAACTGAAAGGACTCTTGATTAATTGGTACTAACTATTACTTTTTAGGTTGTTAATTCAATGAAAGCACTCTATGAAAAAGCAGAGTTGGTTCATGCAGATTTATCGGAATATAATATACTGTGGTATAACAAATTGTGTTATTTTATCGATGTTGGACAATCGATTACATTGGATGGTATGGATGCATTTCATTTTTTGTTTAGAGATTGTACCAATATTTCACGAGTAAGTTTATATTTTTTATTTTACGCAGTCTTGTCACACATCTTCAATTTCAGTTCTTTGAACACAAGGGTGTGCCAGACGTATTGACAGCAGAAGAGTTATTTGAAAGTATTACTGGTTGCAGTTATAACGATAGAATTGCTTTAGATAAATTGCAAACCGAATTCAAAATGAAACCTCATCTTGTGGGTAAGCCAGGTGTTGAACTACACGATTCGTTTGAGAAATATTTGGAACAAATGCAATTGAAAACTTCAGATGAAAGTATAGAAAGTATTACGTTAGTAGATCCAGTTGGTGGTAATAATTGACTACCTTATCAGTAAAATTTTATATTTAATGGAATAATGATGGCAGAAATTGGGTAATAACTTTTCGGTAAAGCATATTATTGTTCGTATAGTAAATTATTAAATTTATTACACGAATTGATGTTTTCTTTATTTTATCTGTTTTTACTTACGTTTAACATTCTAATAAAAACTTAAGACTACTGTTTGTAATTAATTTAATAAAAACATAATGAAATTACTATGTATAATATTGTGATGGGAACTTTTGGGAAGAGGGAGGTTCTTATCACATAAGCTTAGCTAGAAATTTTATTTTAATTATCTCTGGAACAAATATTTTCTAATTTGTTCCAAGTTTTAAAACCGAAAGGACATTTGACATATTTAATATTTTTTAATTATAACAAACTTTTACGTATTAGGGTAAAGTTTTTCCTACTTTGACGGAAACTCATCTTAGGTTGTTCCTTAACTCATGATCATATATTCCTTGTATTTAAGATTTTATAGATCATTCAGATGACATTACGTTGTATTGCGGTTTCCATGTTAACATATAATTCCGACGAAGGCGATACGTCTCGCCGAAAACTCAATCAATAAATAATTAATATGTTTAATTAACTTTTCTTAAAATAAATCTTTATCTCATGTCTATACTAGCAGTTAACGTTGTATTTTTAAGTCACAGTCCTGGGTTTGATCCAACCAAGTACACCTGGTTTGGGAAATTTCTTTTTAAATTACGTTTTACTATGTAGTATTGCTATTTCAAATTAAATTTACCCCTCAGTTTTTCTAAATAAGTACACTAAATCTAACCTGATGATTCCTAAACGCAAATTTAGATGGCCATCTTATCTTTTGCCACAGTAAAGGTAAGATCACACACAGCTACTTTTGCTGTGCAGACTATTAAATAACCGAGCAACTTAAGTTGTTCAGTTAAATAACTATAATATTTAATAGGCAGCGCAGCAAAAGTAGCTGTGTGTGATGTTACCTTTAGTTTATGATTATCTAGCAGCTAAGATCTTCACGTTATGTTACCATTGTGTCTTTCACATACAATACAATCATTGAATTTCAGAGGAGACGAAATATACTTAGTACACATCAATCAAATACAGTTACTCGAAAAATTATTCGGACGCTCCTATATGTTAGCAATGTAAATTGTTCCTTTTGAACACTGTTTTTATTATATAAAAATCGTTTTTACAGCAATATACTTATTAGACATTTTTTGTCAAAAATTTCATTGTCTTTATTTTTGTTCCTATACATTTTTTTATTTTGTCACCTGGTTTTCGACCGAGTGACTTAAAGCATACTCGGTAAAACTTTTTAATAAAATTAAAAATGCACAATAAAATTCTTATAGTTTCCTCAGGGGATTCCCATGAGAATTTTACCGAGACTGCTTAGTCATTCTCGGTGGAAAACGAGGCGATGAATAAAAAAATATATACAAAAGAGAATTAACTAGCTACAAAAATGTCTGAAAAGTATTTTTGTAAAAGCGATTTTTATATGCTAAAAAGTTTTCAAAATACTTTTTCGAGTAACTCTACCGAGTTATTATTTTGTAAATTCCAGCAATTCTTTGTCCAATTTTATATCAATCTTGGTATTTTTAAAAATTCTTGACCGTCGGAAAATTTAAAATAAAGAATTATATTAGCGAAAGAAAAATTACAATATTTTAACTTCATACTTTTTGTTCTAATTAAACTTTTCAATTTTTTGCAATACAAGTCTTGCATTATTAACCAAGTTTTTCATTATTCAACATTCAATTTTAGAAAGTACTAAATTAGCAAGATACTTCATTAGTCACCGTTATCTAAGCCTGGCCTAACCTTGCAATTATATGCTAGATAAAATAAAAATACACAAAAAAGTCATCACCATACCCAGGATTTTACATAAAAAAATAGTCATTACCAAGGACAACAAATGATAATTTATTTGAGAAAATACACGAAAAATAACAAGCAAAATAAATGCATAAATTTTAACAAAATTTAAATTGTTCATATTTTATAACAGAAACAAAAATATTTTAAATAATCCTAATTTTAATAATGTATGTACATACTTATATCCAATTAAAATCAAATTAACAATAATTAATTAATGTAAAATCCTTTTTTAAAGATAATTGTGTACATATTTTATTCTAAAAATAGAGCCAATAAATACTGCCAAACATCACGTTACGAGATTATTCGAAATAAAAATTAAACATAAACTGGCACTATTTTTACTACAAATAGTGAATAATTTAAGACGTTGCAATTCCAAGAGCTATGCCAGCAATGAAGGAAATAGTAAAAATGTGAACATCTTGCACTCTATAAGCGGAGTTACCATTCACGGATGAATACCACCGTTTGGCTTTATTTTTCCCTTTCTTTGCCAAATCTTCGGCTTTATCCACCTTTTTATCGACAAAGCGCTCCACCTAACAAATACAATAACACATAAATCTAATTTTATTTTATTCCAGAAAAAATTTCAAAATAAAATAAGCTATGTACAAATCAGGAGAGGGTCATAAAATCGGTTAAATCAGTTTGGCACATTAGTGGGAAGCGAGACCTAAGAAAAATCCACCAAGAAAGCCACCACTAAACGAACTGTTAGAACGTGAAAATATAGACACCTAAAATAACGTGGATATAAATTAAATTCTACTCAAAAGCTTTAAAATTAAATGACATGGTAAAAATAAAACCAGTATGTTCAAGGCTTACCTTATCTACCCAGCCTGGTTCTCTTCCGGTAATCTTTTCTTCTACACGATCAGTTACTTTATCAATACCTTTAGATATTTTATTCCAATTTATTTTTATATAACCCAATTCGTTTGCAAATTCGAGTATGATTATTCCGCCACCCACTGCAAAAGCAGCAACTTTTCCAACTTTCATTGCCAAAAAACCAGTTAGCCTAATGTAACACAAAAGAATTTAAATACTAAAATAATGACGGCGTTTTAAAATTTTTACCATCCCGTTGTGGCTCCCATAATGATTTGCTTCGATGCAGAAGTCTTGCTAATATCACGAAAAATCTTTTCAATAGTTTCAATAGGTTCATCCTCGTTTAAATCAACTGCTTCATTACTTGTGCTTGGTTTTACGTCCTTTATAATCGGCATTTTTTCGATATTATTGGAAGATGAATTAAACACAATATTTTGCTCCACGTATAATATGTAACGTAAATTTATTACCCTGAGTTATTTCACAATTTAAAAATATGAATTATTGCAGAAATTATTTTTACTTTATGCGTATCATTTATAAAATTCGACAAAAATAATAATCACAGCTCAACTGACGTTTGACGTATACAGGCTGGTTAACCACACCAAACTTTGATTAAACGTCACTATAAATAAAATAGAGCAGGGAAGGCGCTCTAATCAAAACCGGATTTAGCCTAAGTTCATGGTTGAAACAAAGAAATATTTTTTTAAATTTTATTTTTGAAGTTATGAAAGGGGTGCGGATACTTTAAATGATAACTTTTTTATATCACATAAAACAAAAATTACCCAAATTCTCTGGAAAACAAATGTGATGTAAACCCAGCATGCCCGAAGTAGTCGCCCCCGCATTTAGGTCCATCCTTAGTGCGCACCTGTTTGTTGTAACCGTATCAGAAAAGTTAGGTTATTGTGGAGAATTTTTTGAATCAGAGGTGGAATGAAAGACTTAAAATGAATAAATTAGAACTAACGTTTGCTATATTAAAGCCTCACATTATAAAAAATCCAATAGTTTTGAATAAAATTCGAGAAATTATTTTAACCGCAGATTTTAAAGTAGTTAGATCGAAAAGGCACAAATTTTCTTTACAAGATGCTCAAAACTTTTATAGCGAACACGAAGAAAAGTTTTTTTATAATCGACTGGTTACATTTATGACTAGGTATAATTTTATTGTAAAGAAATGTCCATAATATTGAAACAATTTTGTGTTATAGTGGATCATCCGATTTGTATATTTTAGCTCGCAATAATGCAATTCATGAATGGAGGCGGTTAATGGGACCAACGAAAGTTTTTAAGACTCAGTACGAACAACCAAACTCGATTAGGGGTTTATATGGATTGTCCGATACTAGAAATGCAACACATGGATCTGGTAAATACAAATTGCCCCTTTTTGTATCATAAAAGGTTTAACTTTAATTTAATATATTTTTAGATTCTGTTGAATCTGTAGAAAAAGAAATTGGTATTTTCTTTCCTGATTTTAATGTAAAACAATGGTACGAAGAGGAGGAAGACAAATTTAGGAACAAATCTCTATTATTTTGCGAAACCAATTTTGCACACAAAATTAAAAATTAATTTATGGAAATGTGATTTTTTGTTTTTAGTGTAAATATGTAAGGTAGTTCTTATTGTGTTTAGGAACGAATTGCTCTCTTGTAGCGTCAAAAAATGTTTTTTTTAATATGTAAAATTTTATTGAAAACAATAAATAAATAGAACAATTAAGTGTATCTTTAACAATACTATAATTTTTATGTACATAGTGCATCATTACCTTAAAATAAATATATTTGTGTATCACGACGGACAATAATTTAGGTATTAGAATTAAATGTTATGCATTTATTTTTACAAAAACTTTAGGACGTTGAAAAACTTTAATACCTTCGTCTATTTTTTTGAGCTCCTCTTCGATGGCCATTTTTCTATTTCGCATGCGTAAGGTGTCACTTCTGACAGGCATAGAATTGAGTTCTTGGATGCGATCTGCATAGCTTTGTCTTAGAACTTTCAGCGTTTCCTTTCGTTCTTCTTCAGGTAGCAGCACGTGACCGTCAGGGCAATCGGTGTCCACCTCAACCTCCGTCTTCTCCTTACGATCTTTTAAATATTTTGGTAGAGAACCGCGCGGATGAATACGTTGCGCCGTTTCATGAGCTGAATCAAGCCTACCAGTTCGTTGTTTTATTGCCATAATATTTTCTTTAATAAAATCATGATGTTCCTCGTTTAAATCTGTAAGAAATTCTTAGTAATTTAAGCGATTGATTTTACAGCTGTACTTACCTAAATTTTGCATATTTTCGTTCAAACTTTTATTGGGAGAATTGATACCATTGCCATCTTGTTCTTGAACACCCTTGGCATCTTCTTTCTTTTTAGCACTAGATCGGATGGATATGGCTTTGACTAAGGCAGGACTAGGATATTTTATAATTCCAGTTTCATACAACTTCTTCATATCTTCGACACGTTCAGTTTGTACACCTCGATTAATGTGCTTATCGAAGCATTTGACAGGCATATTCCCATGTTGACAGCTCCGTGCATCACCTTTCCCTTTTTCAAATTCAATTTTCTGTTTAGACGCTTTAGCAGATTTGGAACCCTGTAAACAACGCGAAAGTGATTGAGAATTTTGGAGGGCATGACCTGATTTCGTCAAAGAATTAAATTGCAAAGTCGATTTATTTGGTTTATTTCTAAATCTATCTTCCCCAACTCCCGGATTTTGTAAAAGACCTTGCATGTGTTTGATGTGCTTGACATTTTCTTTGATAAAGTTTCTCTTGTAAACTGGTTCTAAAAAATCTATATTGTTAAATAATTTATAAATTGGTCTGTCAATTGAACGGCGATTTGCTTACTTGGTTCTGGAAATACACCACGTAATGTTGTGGAATTCATTTTCTTTAACAAAATTTTAGCACGACATTAGCCTAAATAATTTATATTAAAAACTATTCAGGATAAATCAGCAAGACAACAACAATTTCGTATTTTAAAAAATAATAAACTATGACCAACCTTATAAATAAATAATAATAGGGATCACGTTTCGTGAAGTTGGATGGTAGCGTTCAATAAATCACCGGTTCGTTACAAAAGTTGCAGGTGTTTAAGCGCTGCAATTATATTTTTATTCAATTTCTTGTTTTACACAAAAATATTGAGCTTACTTTAATTTAATTTAATGTTGTTATTATTTTTAAATTAAATGTACAATTATTTATTTAATAAAATTAGACAAATAACAAAAGTTTCACATTTTCAAGGTTAATTATTACTATACCAACACACAAAAAATAAAACTGTTTCAGCTCGTCTTTGTTGCACCTAAGTTATAAGTTATTAATTTAAAAATACCGCCATACTGCCGTAACGCATTTCCGTTGCATTGTCGTATTTACCCCTAGTCGCGCGTAAAGAAGTTTTACTTTAAAAAACTATAGAGCCTGATAGCTCCAGTCATAGATGTTGACTCCAGTTTGATCTCTACTTTTAAATAAAAAATTAAAAAATAGTGAAACTCTCCCATTATCAAATTCAGTTAAAGTGATTCAATTACTTTAGAAGATTTGAATTACTTTATCAATAAAATTAATTCTACTAACTGATAAAAAATAGGGGGTAATAGGGAACGTGATGCGATAATATAGCTTCTCACGTTAAAATGTTAACCTCACCTTCACGTGGTATCCCTTTTGAAACTAACGAGGCTTTGAAGACCAAATCGTGGCGGTATAATCACTCCAACTCACATAGAGGAAATACTATGTGGGGAAAAAACAGAAAGAAGCCAACGGTTGCAAGAGCGGAAGAGCTAATTCCTAAGGTAGAGTCTGTATCTAGGTTAAGATCGGCTACCAACAGCGTCTGATCAACAGTGGACGGCCTAAAAAAAACCCTAGGAAAGCAAGAGGAAACTACCTAGGCTAATTATTATCTCCAAGAAATCAATATGACTCACAGCAAAACACAAATGACCTTTAGAACCGGGCACCCCTTAAATGGGGAGAGGGTACGAAGAATCCCCCGATAGAACAATAGAAAAACACAAAATAGGTACATGGAATGTATACGCAACTTATATCAACCGGGAAAAACTGATAATGTAATAAAAGAAATGAAACGTCTCAACATCGATATTTTGGGCTGCAGTGAACTAAGGTGGCCAACTCTGGAAACATTACAAAGGAAGAACATAGTATTTTCTACAGCAGCGATATATTTATCAACAAAAAATCTTAACGGGGTAGCTATAATCATCAATGGTAGTCTAAACAACCCCATAAAAGGATTTGCACCAACATCAGATCAAGTTGCGTTTTTGCAGTTATCTGGAGAACCATTTGATATAAACATCATTCAAGTATACGCACCAACAACAGCCGGTACGGAAGATAAAATTGACCGTTTCTATGAGGACATAAACACAGCTCTGGGCCATATTAAGAGGAATCAAGTTTCAATGATACTGGGAGATCTTAATGCAAAAGTCGGCAATAGGAGAATGGAAGGTGTGACTGGATGCTATGGCTTGGGAACGCAAAACGAAAGAGGAAAAAAGCTTGTCTTCTTTTGAAAGGATACAAATCGCATTATAGCTAACACGTTTTTCAAATTGCCACCGCGAAGATTGTGTACCCACGTGGAGACCCAAATATAGTACAGAACCAAATTTGATTGATTATTCATATGTGACCTGGGAGGTATCGTTATAATACGAAATATCAGTGGTGATTGGAGATTATTGTGAGCAATACAAAGTAGGGGTATTTGTTTATGATAATTAATATAAAGGCGGTTGTTTGCTGTAGAGAAATACATTGCATTAGATAATTTAATTTAGATGAATTACACAACAGGAAAGGGAACGCTGCCTATCTTAAGATGGCCGTTTCAAGATGTCGTCGAAATGGCTGATCACGTAGAAGTGGTAACCGCAATCTTGGACCTTCTTATGTGCCAGCAAATTATGTAAGCAAGTTGCTTGATTTTCTTTTTTAAAATATCTCTCAATGAGATAATATTAATAATAATATTTAACAACTGTTAATAATATTAACAAAGTTTTCTTTGTGATTATTTGCGATTACATAATAATCTACCAGTTAGAAATTAAGTGGTGACGATCTTAGATTTAAGTTTGACGAGTTAGTAGTTAAGAGCGGACAATTTAGCATTTAAAGGTTTATTGCTTAAAAGGGAGGACATAATAATTAAAGGTGGTTTTAAAAGATCTTAGATAATCTAAAATAATTTAATTGATCATCGAAATACATATAGGCGCTTCTTTACAAAGTATTATAAAGATTGTGGTTGGTCATTACTTATGAATAAACGATTACAAATGTTACAATCAGTGAGATTAATTATCGAACAGTTATTAAATCAAATTTCAAACTAAAGTATTCTGAATTAAATGATATCGAGAAGATTAACTTTGCTGGTAAATTGGTTGTTAGACTCTCTTTTTCTTTTCGGTTAAATAAATATTTATTGTTGAACCAAATTCTGTGTTTTATTTAATTTGTGTGTACTAATTATTCCTTCAGGTATCCTGTCAGTGGTTCCGCCACTGACATATATAAGTTTAGGTGTGAGGTTACAAAACGAGATAAACAAGGTAAATACGTTAACATTCAAAGAGCCATCTGCAGATTTAAAAGAACTTGTAAGTGTTACTACGAGGGGAATCACAACGTGCGAGGTTTGTTTGACAATCACAGCTTTGGTTTGGTTTGGAACTTTGATTTGAAAAGGCGGTAATTCAAATTGAAGAACCAAATATTACAAACGCTGTATCAAGACATTAATGAAGAGCTTAACAACTTCTTCATAAATCATGATAGTACAGTGCAACAAAGATGGAAACAACTAACAAGGCGATTATATGACCTCTGCATTCTTGTAATTTTTGCCACTTATTGTGCTGGAAGTTCAGACCTCCAATAACAATTCCCCAAAGTCATTGGGCCAGATGACCAGAAGTTTTCGAGAAAATCTACTTTGAAATAATACCGTGTCAGTTTAAAGACTAAAGTAATTAGCAATAAGTTTCGTGGCAAAGGCAACAACGAGCTAGGCTAGGAACCAGTAGGTACACGGTTCTATTTCCCACCTTCGGTAGTTTTTTTCTCTTTAATTTATTTTATTTTTCTCCAATGCGTATTCACACATCATTTAATTGTAAAATTGATTAAATTTATGCTTGTAGACTAACAATATTTATGATAAATTAAATTTTGGTACAAAAATAAATAACGTCGAGTAGAGTATTAATGTGTTTATTTTAATGACAATTTATAAACATAGCAAGAACTTAAATTATACAACCTATTGCAACTTTTCAGTTCACAGTCGGGTTTTGTGCAGGTTGGCCGTCTAAATATCCGCAACGTTTTGACGTGGATTCGCGTAAACATTCAAACAGGTCACCTGCTGAGCGATCTTTCGTATGTGAGCCCATAAAGAAGATATCTTTGACATTTATTGTTTTGCTATCTCAAGAGGCCTTAAACAAAATAAGTACCTAATGAACAATTAAGACAACTCGGACAATTACTCCAGTGTTAATTTTTTTATAAAAATCACGGGCAAATGAAAAGTACGCATCGATCGTATAAAAATCGATTCTCGATTCAATCTAAATTTAATAGCCAAATTCATCCGATAGGAAAATTTTAGCTCTTATCGACACCATTGAAATTTTGTGTAAAAGGGCCCGAGTTCAAACATGGCGATCGGTCAATTTCCAGGACACCAGGCAAAAATTCAGTCGATCTCCGGGACACCAATTGATATAGTGACTAAATGCCTTCGCGAAATTTTGATCTTTAATCTTTTTTTTAACAATTCTTAAAGTGTTCTTAAATAAGTTTATTTTTTTTTAAATCTTATTGTGTGTGTTTTTCTCTACAACCAAAGGTAATAAACAAATTTATGTATTTGAAATTATTTTTCTTTTTATTTTATTTAAGTCGAGTCCCAACGAATTAAATGTAATCATTTTTTTATTAGCATATCGATTGTTAATACTTTAATTTATCATTTTCTTTATAATTTTTCTTGTGTATCAACTATTTAATTTTGTGTGTCGAATAAATTAATTGAGGTTTACATGGGTTTATTCTTTTCTCGAGATGTTAGACCTTGACCACTTTTAGGGGCTTTAGATCATTTTCATTACTAAAACGATTAATTTGGTAATAATTCTACGCACTCCGATCTTAATCAAAGTTTGTAGCTTCTCTATAAAAAGTTACTGGTGGCAGCGTTACTCTCGAGGTAAATTCTTATCTTTAAAGACCCCGGGTATTACAATGAAATATCAGTAAATGGAGAAAATTCAATAACTTAAGATATGCAGACGACACCGTACTGCTTGCCATTAACACAGTTTGCAACAACTAGTGAATCAACTCCATAAGGTCTGCGAGGAATACGGCATGAAAATGAATGCAAAAAAAGAACAAGGTTATGGTGATCATTTCCTTCACGGATTAGGTCTTTGACCTGTTCCGACCTATCTCTTCCTCGGTTTTCTACGTCTCTGTGTTTAAAATGGTTAACTTGTTCAATTGGTTTATTGTTGATTATAATTTTGGATCTTATTGTGTCTTTCCTCAAGAATGCTATCACCTTTGTCTTATTAATTGATATTTTGCAATTGAAATCTTCTGCTATCGTATAAAATCTGTATAATCCTTTTTGCAATTCGTCTTCGGTATTCCCCAATATTATTTAGTCGTCTGCGAATAAAAGTGTGTTTATGTGACTTTTGGTCCCATTCTTACACCTTTGGGCTCTTGTCCAATCCATATCCGCAAGATCTCATTCATATATAGGTTGAACAGAATTGTCGATGCGCTACATCCTTGTCGAATGCCCTGATAAACCGTGATAATTTCTTTTCCTGTTGCCATCCTTATTCTAGTGTTTTGATAGAGAGATTTTGTTGCTTTGATCAGGTGTGAAGGAAAACCTTGTTTGCTCATAATTATCCATAGTTTTTCTCGTATAACTCTATCGAAAGCTTTCTCCAGATCTATAAAAGCGATGTGTGTTTCCAAGTTAAATTCGCGTTTTTTTCTATTAGTTGTTGCAGCGTAAAAATGTTATCTATACAGGAGCGTCCTTTACGGAAGCCACTTTGTTCTTTCAGTATGATTGTTTCCGTTATGGATTGTAATCTTCTTGTGAAGATTTTGGAGTATATTTTGTAGGTGGACTTTAAAAAGCTGATTCCCCTGTAATTGTAGCACTAGTTTCGATCTCCTTTTTCAAATATTGGTTGAATGATACCAATTTCCCATTCCGAAAGGATCTGTGTGTATTTCCAGCACATATTAATAAAGTGTAGCATTCTAAGTGTAAAGAAGATTCCCGAATATTTAATTAACTCTGAGTTGATACCATCTGTGTCTATCGCCTTCCTATTTTTTGTGAGTTTCAGCATTTCTTCTAATTCCTCTAATGTGATGGGATCTATGGAGGTATTGTTAGATGAGGTTTTGCGTTATGTTTGGCCTTGGTTTGGCGTCCCATAGTTCTCCGTAATGGGTTAACCATTCGGCCTCTGTTATATTGTGTATTTGGGCCGTGTCTTTTTTGGTTTTGTTCATATGTTTCATCACCTTATACGCAAAATGTTGTCGTCCGTATAGGTCGTGTTCTATTTGGTTTACGTACTATTCCCAACTTTCTCTGTGTGCCTGTGTGCCTAGCAATGTTTCTCTTGTTCTTATAATTTTAATAATCGGTGATTAGTAAAAAAACCTAGTTTACGAGGTAACATATACGCGAATATAGTTACTTAGAATGTTCACTAAACGACGAGTGGGACCACTCTAGGGAAATAAAAATAAGAATAGCCAGAGCTAGAAATATATTTAACACCTTCAGAACATCTGAACATCCGAATTAGGGTCAGAGTTTTGAAATGCTACGTTTTTACGGTTCTGCTATACGGCGACTCAGTGCATTTGAATATTGGTGCTACCGCAGAATGATGCAAATCTCCTGGACTTATCACACCACCAACTAAACGATTAGAAAAGAAGAAGGAAATTGTTGAAACCGTGAAAGAAAAAGAACTAACACCTCATGCGAAACGAAAAATATCAACTTCTGCAGTTGATTCTTACAAGGTAAGATCGAAGAAAGAAGGGGACCTGGAAGAAGAGGTATTTCCTGGACGAAAAACCTACGACAATGAACGGGACAAACATTGGTCCGCAGCTGCTAACAAAATATAATGTGAGCAAGCCTTGATTGCCAACGACCATTGAAGGCACGGCATATTTAAGAAGAAGCAGATAAAAAATAATTATGAATCTATCCGCTTTAATTGAATTACTTTCAGCTAGTGATTGAATGATGTAGAAACTTGATTGGTGTACGACACGATTGCTCATGTTGTAAGCACGAGGCGATACAAGTGGCGTAACGGAATAACCCCCCCCCCATCATGATCCGTAAATAAGTAAGAGAAGAAAAATTAAGAAGACATAATCCTCTTCTTTATGATCGTCTAATACTTGAGATATTTCTAAACATGTCTAAACAGTTCTAAACATTCTAAACCATGACTTCATAAATATGAAGAGAAACAGAAGTGCCTTATTTTAGTACACACTTTAATTTTGGAAGTTAAAAAATGTGTACTATGTACATTTTTTGCTATGACATTGTACTGTGAGGTGCCTCCCTTGCATATATAGATTATAGATTATTAGTTTCTAAATTACAAATAGCAGAGAAAACTTGAAAGAAAAGGATTTAAACTGAAAACTTGCAACAATCAACTTTTTGTATGATAAACAACTATAGTTTATTATTTAGGTGCTCATACGATACATATGGGAGGTTTGATACAAAAAATATTAAACTGTTAATATTTGATATACCTCTACTACTGATTAAAAACTTGAAAATTTAAAAACTGTTATTTATGTTATGTTTTTATTTTATTTTTTCATGTATCATGTCTTCCGATTTGTTATGTATCAAACCTCTCATAAAGCGACTTTTTACGTGATTATGTAAATATCTCGATAATAAAGAAAAAATAACGACATGTAAGTACAAACAATTCCTTTTGCATTTCTGGGGGTAACGTGGTTTACTTTACTTCCCATTTTCGAAGAGTAAAGTGCCACTTTAATTAGAAACACATTAAAATACCGCGTTTTATTATATCCCGATTGGGAATATTAAGAAAATGTAAATTGACTTGAACAATTTTTCGGAAAGATAGACTGGACTATATAAGGGAAAAATTCGGGAAACATTTATGCATCACAATATGTTAAATAATATATAACGTTATAATAAGGCAATTCTAAGCATACAAGTATTATTAAATAGAATACTATTGAGATTACTACATTTTATCCCATTGAGTAATATAATCACTAACGTGGCTTTATACACACAGCCTTTAGTATGGATTTCCAAAACAAGCCCAAAGGTTATCCAACAATGATAAACGTGAAGTGGTAAGCGACTTACCACCTTCAGTTGAACCAACAGATTGCCTAAATTAAAATGATTAAAAAATGTATAAACAAATTTAAGCCTCACTTACATCTGTTGGTTCAGTGCGGGAAGTGGCAAATGTTTATCAATGTTTTTCTTCAAGTTATGCACAGAATAGCGGTTGTACAATCCCCAAATTGCGTTCATCATTTTACTGTTGTATTGCATTGGGTTTAGTTCCGTATTAACTAAAAAGGAATTATGAATAATTTAATTTAGAAATTCGGATTGGACAAACCGTTTCGTTCGAAATGGTGCTCTTGCTCTTCCATTGGCTTCTTTTCATTTTGTCGAATTTTAATTGCAAGATATGCACCTTGACAAACTGTTGACATTTTGTACAGCTGTTGGCCACTATCTGTAATCAATGATACAAGTTTATTAATTTGTTTCTAAAAAATGAATTTTTAAGCTGAATTGTTTTCCAAAAATTACAAAAACTATTCCATAAGATTGATAGAAGTAATTTTTCTAATTTATAAAAAGATTTTTACTAAATTTTTGGTTTAAGTTCAAACCATTCTTTTAGTCTTCTTTGAAGCAACTTTTTACATTTTTATCTTTAAATTACCATAGCAACGAAACTATCGATTTTAATTATCTACAAACTAGATGCTAACCCGCTATTGTTAAAAACCAACGGCTTTGGGTGGAATATAAGCTATTATATTATTCTATTTATTTTAAAATGTTACGAAATAGAGTTTTACTTACAATAAATCAAATTTGTCAAAAGTTTGTTAAAGTTTTCGGAATCAAGCTGACAAAAGTGGCCCAAAAATGCCAAAGTCATGTGCGCGATATGCATACAGGTTTGATGAAGTTGTTCAAACATTAATTAGAACACACAATTGGTAAAAAGAATTTGTAGAAAAGAAAGTACTACTATATAATACAAGGCTCAAAATTGAACTGTTCTAAATAATACAATAAAAGTAAAAATGATAAAATTTGAGATAAATTTATTAATGTAAATAATTATTGCATATTGTAATAGAACTATGGCTATAAAAAAAGCTGAACAAAGATAGAAGTATTATTTAATCAATTTGAAAGGTCGAAGATTAAAAGTTATCTCTGGCAGCCTGAATACTGAGACTTAATTTCATTTTATAAACAGAATAATATTAATATTTTAGCATGCACATTATTTTTAATGCTTCAAAAATTATATATATTTGGATCGACTTTTGCAAAAATTTTAGATTTTAGCTCAGTATAAAATAAATAAGCGTGGTTTGTTATAGTATTTATTAATATACAATAAAAATAATATTTAATATAAAACGAAAAGCACCCAAGGTCCTTAGGTGATTTTTTTGTAAATTTCATAGCTTAACGTGTTTACGAAGCGATAAGTTATCACACTATGAGGTGATTTCAGACTGCAGGTCCTCTCATAAATAAAAAATTTTATAATTATTAAGAAATCGCTCAAATTTTATTTTAATGTTATGAAACAGTGTTTAGTAAATATGGTAATCAGTGGCGTACTGAAAACTACTCATGTCACCATGCAATATTTTAGTTGTTATAAACTACCGAGAGGTCAGCGTAGTCACCAGAATTTTTAAATATAGTGAACGCACTAAATAAACCACAGAAGAACTTCTATTGAAACGCAAAATTCTCTAATTCTTATTCGCTCAAATTTAGGAATAAATGCGCTTATTTTATTGAAGTTACGATAGTGTAGTATTGTCAAAAAAAATTTGCTAACCCTGTAGATTTATATAATTTGGATATTTTTAAAATTATATTCCGCCACCTAGCAAAGGCATTGTGAATTAATACATCGCTCAAGCATCCATTAATTACCTAAGCATATTTATTATTGTAAAGATACGAAAGATTTCCATGCCCATCTTTTCGCTAATTCTTTTGCCGTCCTCCAGATTCATTTACTTCATATAAACTTTTTACAGTTTATAAAATGAGAAAATTTGCTTGTTTAAAAAAAAACAAAAAATAGAGACCTATAGTCTGTTTCTTTTAAGAAAAATATTGGAATTTGTACTAAAGCAACAATCTTGAAACGTAAACCAATGAAATTGCTTTGAAAGTAAACGCTATTACAATAACAAAATTTTTGCGATTGAAGTGCTATGCGTGTTGCCTAAACTGAACCGGGTAAAGTCATAAATAAGATAGATTTGAGCAAAGTTAAATGTAATATCGAATAGACGAAGTTATTTGGTTATAACATTTCGCTTTTTTGTGGTGAATGTTTAATATTATTACAAGATTAAGTACTATTTAAATTATCTGAAGTTTCCCGATGTAAATTAGACTTTGCAAACGACGCGCCACCTATATTATTATTATATTAGATCGACTATATGAATAAAAATATCAAAAACCTGAAAAAAAATTTTTAAATTTAAGAAACAGCTTCAACCCAGCACAAAAAGTTTCACTTTCTTCTTTCAAATTTTGCTTCTAGGAAATCAAGAAAAAAACCCAAAAAAAACAGTATTCGCGAATAAAATTAAGAATGCGACGTCTGGTGGCAGAATTGAGAACACTTCGATGCGAATACTAAACGTGGTTCATTGTACTTAAATAAAGATTTTAGAGCAATTTGTTTCGTCATTTCATCTTTTTCTTTGATAATTTGAACATACAAAAAAATTTACAAGGTTGACTCGATCACTGTAAACACAACTATAACCTCAATTACTCGCATATGACGGCCATTTTGACAATTTAGCAGCGCCCTCATCGTTAATTTTATTCGCGAATAAAATGTTTAATTACTCAAAAAACTTAAAAATTGTTTTACTCCCTCCTCCAAATCGTCACACTTGATCACAAGACCTAGACTCTGGTTTTTTCTTTAAACTTTTGCAATCTTCAGTCTTTTCTTACGGATGATACTTTGATCTATGAGTTATGCATCTAGCAAGCGTAGCACCCTACTAGAATATTTAAAATTCATGCGTTTAAAATTCTGCCTCTTCCCCAAAGCCTAATAAGGTTAATGTCTGAGTACATATACTGCTTAAATTATTACTCTAAAGTTATTTTAACTCTCAAAAAAATAACAAGCTTTCTTTGCAGCTAATGTAACCCTTTTTCTAATTCATCTGTAGACCCTACAAACTCGACAGAAAAGTCAAAACATTAGCTACTAATAAAAAATTATTTTAATCTAATTAGTAAAAAAATATAATTTTAACTCAAAACTGTAAACTATATAGGTAGGTACTTATTTTGTTGTCAAATAATTATTATTTTTAAATGATTATTTATCTCTTATAACAGATTATTTTAATTTTGTTTGGAGAGACCCCAAGCTGCACCTTTGATACCAAAGTTGTGTCCCCTAGAGATGAGCCATGCTTGTTTTAGTGAAGTTTTCTCGATTTCTGCATGGCCAGTTCACCCATGTTGTATAGGTTATCGTTATCGAATATGATATCACCATACACATTATTTTATAAAGTCGGTTTGATATTTATAGAAAAAATTACTGTTAATAATTTTACTATATATAAAATAACCATTTAAAATCACATTAATATCGTTAGTTTGGTGTGACCATTACTAAAATTAGAGAACAAAAATTTCGAATTAGCATCAAAAAGTAGTTAAGTATTTCACAAAATTTTTAATAACAGTGCCGTAGTCTTAAGTTTTTAGTAGAGTCGGAAGAGGATACTTCCATTTATCACTTCCGATGAGCTCCTCGACTATAAAAATACCTAACATTTTTCACTCGGTCCCCCCCTTCTTGGCTATAAAAGTGCAAACAAACGTTTACATTCTGGATCAAACACTAGGGACCCAATCCCACGGACCGCACACTCGCGCCGCCCCATCGACACCAAGGGACCAAGTTCGTCAAACACTAGGGACCCAAACCCACGGATCGCACACTCGCCCCGCCCCTTCGACACCAAGAGACAAATTCTTTCCACGGTCCAAAACACGCACTCCTCTCCGCCGCTTTTGACCGCAAACCACGCCCTCAGGAAGCTCCCCGCAACACCCAGGACCTCGCAAATCAAGGAAGAACATCCCCAGGGACCACTAACCCAACGCGATCAAGCCTAGCGCTTCAAAATGAGGAACTATACCTCAATAAACTCCAACGCCCGCTGCCCACATCAGTTGAAGGAGATAAACGGTTACCCCGTGGTACCTCCATATTGCTAAAAAGTTCATCGTTACGTTCTGGAGCGTTCTATACCGCTTTCTTGATTTATACAAAAATAGTATTAGCAACTCGGTCGTTAAATGCGTTTTTTTCCTACCCTTGCAACTAAATATACTATATATTTTTTATTTGGATAAGAGAAAAAGTAATTTATATGATGTAAATCAATAATTTTTGTACAAATGATGAAGTTTTTATTGGGGATAACAGCTCTGGAACGAGGCAAATTTCAGGAGCTTCGTGAGGGAAATATTGGAATATTAATTTCACGAATCCGTAGACTGAGGGAAATTTGATGAACAATATTCTCCGAACGCCAAAAGCTTCGTGTAAATTTGGCCCTTCGTAGGACTGTTTATCGCGAATACTCTTTTTGGAACCGAAATGCATACAGGAGAAAAAAACAAAAGATACAGTGACGTAATAGACACATAACAGTCATGTAATGTGACCACAGTGTCACAGGTCTATGTTTCACAATGAAATCGGATTCGTAAGTTATGGTTCAAACAAACAAAAATTTTTACGGTCCTTTAATAAGTAAAACACTCTCCTACAAAAGTACAAAGGAGGACTGTCAGACAACCCTCATTACGAATTTCAAAATTTCAACTACACTATAGGAAAGATGACACTTTTCTAAGCATATTAAAACCAAAATTTTGTTGAATTATCCATTAGTTTTCGAAAAACTCGAATTTAAAAATGTAAAGTTACATGTATTTTAGATATACGCTTTAACATGGATCTACGATAGGCCGTGGTTGAGTTAGGTAAAAAATAAAACATAACGTGTTTAAAAATATCTCTGTAGAATGACAGAACTCGCCAACGGTGGAACTCAAAGCCATAGAACTCGTCCGGGTGCGTCGACCGCAACTAGCGTAGCGTAGCGGAATGGCAATACAAAGCGTTTAGCGCCGTAGGCGCTTTAATCTTCTTCGTCTGGTGAGTAGGTAACGGGCGTTGGAGATCTTGAATCAAAATATACGCTGACGCGGGTTTGGTCGCGTCGATCTGAGTGGTGAAGTCGACCGGAACTGACAACAACATAAGAGTATACCAAAGCACACGTACCTTCAACAGAAATAAAAGGGGGGCGGTTAACTTGCGAGTTACCGTGACGCGACCGGTGGCATCGAGATGTATCGTATTACAACTCCCTGCTTTTAGAAACTTTAAAATGTCGTTTTCATATCCCGATCAATTTTTGACCAAATTGTACAAATTTTATTTTTCAGCAAGCTTTGGATTTATTTGAACTAATTTTTAATTTACAATATTTTTGGCTGGGGTTTAACTAAATTTTGTTAATATGCACGTGACTTATGTCTTTATTACTATCAAAAAGCAATGACACCGACGGTTAAAGTCGTGGAAATTTTAGTATATTGTTCAGTAATACTTAAGGATCATGTAGGTCAATTTTCAGACTTGACTGATTTTTCAGATTTTTAATAACTGTAAAGTTCTGAAATATGTACATAATAATTATGTAATAGGCGAAATTAGGCATAACTTTGCGGAACTTTATTTAATTTCTTAGGTATATGTAATAACTAATAAGAAATAATGTATCGATCAGGTATCAATTGACACAAATTAAGTGGGTTTAGTTGTCTACAACAGAGCGTAATAGGGGTATTCCCCATAACTTCAAAAACTGAGAAAACAACAAATTTGCAAAATATACCTTATTTTTTTTATCGTAAAATATTTAATTAACTAGTTTTACTTCCCCCATAAATTTTGGATAAATCTATTCTTCAACTAACTCAAAATTATTGCAAGAACATTTAAATTACTGTTTAAAAATTTTCCGACTGACGTAATATTTTGTTGGGTTGAACGATTCTATTTACATCAAATAATGATGCGGTTATTTAATCAAATTCGACTTTATTTTTATGATAATTATATTGCAAAAATTCAACATTCCTGAAATTATCTACACATTCATTAATTAAGAGACGATAAACAGTAGCGTAGGAAGGATAGGACGAGAATGGGCACTGTCTTACATTTTACTTGAAATAATTTAATATTTTCTAATTAAATAAATTAAAGTTTTAATAACACGACTGTCTATAACTTTTTTAATTATGTCTTTCTCACGCCAGATGAGATAAAACGTTATATATAGGTACACCACTCGCGAAAAACTATTACTGAACTCACCGTAGAGTCCACGCACTCGCTTGGCAGCTCGTGCTGAAATCTATCTACTTGTTCAGTCTTTTTCTCTACTTGTGAACTTCTTCATTTTTTATTTTGCTGAGATGGAAAATATAATGACGATGTGTATTTACAATACAAAAGAAATAATTACTCACAAAAGTACTCGGGCTACTATGTTAGCAATGTAAATTGTACATACATTTTGAAAACTCTTTTTGGTATATAAAAATCAGACATTTTTTGTAGATAATTTCATTCCTTTCGTTTTTGTTTCCATACATTTATTTATTCGTCGCCCATAGGAATCCCCTAAAAAACCATAAGAATTCCATAAGTGCATTTTTAATTTTATTAAAAAGTTTTGCCGAGTCTGCTTTAAGTCACTCGCGGTCGAAAACGAGGCGGCAAAATAAAAAAATGTATATGAACAAAAATGAAGACAATGAAATTTGCGACGAAAAATGTCTAATAAGTATTGCTATAAAAACGATTTTTATATGATAAAACAGTGTTAAAAAAGAACAATTTACGTTGCTAACATAGGAGCGCCTGAGTACTTTTGTGAGTAACTGTATATTGAATTATGTATTTAAAATATAAATTATTTAGAAGTTTTAAAGCTTTGATGGCAAGATTTCAATTTCTAAAAGAAAATAAGTACCATTAAAGTTTAAAAAAAATTAAATTTTGATACTAGAAATTATTTACTTGGTTACCTTATAGTCCAGTCAATAAACGCTCAAATGGAGAATCCAGAAGAAAATATCAAGATTCCAATTTTTGACTTTGGGGCTATGTTTAGGCTAGTTAGCAGGTAAACCATACCATAAGTCCCCGAATTTATAAAGAAAGTGGTCTGCAAGGGGGCACAAAGAAGGTTCGGTTTATTTCTTATATCTTGAAAATGGTTGGCACTAGCCAAAAAAATGATTATGTACAAAATTAAAACTGAAAGAATAGTTGTACTTACTTTGTTTTTATCTGTTACAGTTTTTGAGATATATGCCTGAAAATTATAAATTTTTAAAAAACTCTTTTGCATCACTGTTTTTGATATACTTTTCTACGCAACTTCTTTGAGACCAAAGTCTGACCAAGTCAAATGAGTATATTATTCAGTATTTTATCTTGAACTTAAAAAATTAGAGCGATTTGAAAATTTCCAGATATATGTGCCACAAAATCGTGGCAAAAATTTGAAACAAAAAAGTTTCTTGAAAATTTGGCGAATTTCACAAGATTATACATAAAAAATAAATAGCAACCTTTATGTAAGAAATTTTATCATCTTCTAAATAATATCATCTAAATATAAGCAAATAAACCAAAATCCGTTGCCTCTTTTGTACCCGCACACATCCTAGGTGCAAGGACTTTTAGTTGAGTATGGATCCCGATATTTCCCTTCATTAAGTGGATTACTATTACACTTTTATCAAACTTTTCGATAAAAAATCTTGTTTTTATTTATATGCCTAACTCACTATTTATGTGAATAATTAAAAAAACCAAGTCGTGTAATTAAAATTTACTAAATCTACATTAAAAACATAACATGTGAAATACAGTAAAACAAAATACGTACATAATTAAAACACGTAAATAAAAGTAAATACATCATTTCAATGTTGTACATTGAATAATTTTTATTGTGCTCTACTCGGCGTTAAATCAACTCTTGAGGTAATTGTAGATATTTAAATATTGCTGATTTAATTTTAAAATACTATTTTGTTCTAATACAGCGTTTTCTCACTGACAAATAATACAAATAATTATAATAACAAAACAAGCACCACTGGTTACTTACTGCTTTGCTTACATTGTTACGTAACTTTTTTTACTTCTTTAGATTCTGTAAAGGAAAAAAGATTAAGGACGGTAATTTCAAAATAATACTAGATTAATCATCAAACATAATGAAATCTAAAATTTACACATTTCCAAAAATTTACAATAATAAACCAATTATTATTTTAATCATTTAATTTAATTAGCCTAAATTACCTTACAAGTATATTTTTGAAATCGTAATAAAAACACTTTATTACCAACTGCTCGAGGGTAAATTTAGTAGGACCTAATTGCAGGAGGCACTGTTTTTACGTCATCACTAAGGGTGTGGTCAATAACTGGGCGATAAGTGATGGTAACTTTCCCCGTGTCAGGATCCATCGTTGTTAGGGTGTGCTTTCTCCAATGATTGGTCATTTCTACTTTTGGTTGTCCTTCAATGGGTTTACTGTAATCGTATTCATCAATCCTAGTCTTGTAATCTTCCCTAGCATGAGCTCCTCTTGACTCTTTACGATTTTCTGCTCCTACGATGGTTTGTACAGCATTAAGCATTAAATTTTGTAACTCCAAAGTTTCCACCAAATCAGAATTCCAGATAAGACTGCGATCAGATACTTTGATGTCATCTAATTTACCATACAATGAATCCATTAATTTACAACCTTCTGCTAATGTTTCTTGTGTTCTAAATACGGCTGCATGCTTCTGCATAGTTTTCTGCATTTCCAAACGCAAGTCAGCAGTCTTGATACCACCATCTGCATTACGTAATTTATCCAAGTTGGCTACCGAAGCCTCTCCGGCGTTCTAAAAATAAACAAAAATGAAACAACATAGTTACACTAAAATGAAATTTTCTTACCTCACTAATTTTTCCAATTGTTTCTCCTGGTTTGTTTTCTTCTGCGATTGTTTTTGCACACGCACGTCCAAAAACTACTAAATCTAATAAAGAGTTAGCACCAAGACGATTGGCACCATGTACACTGGTCGAAGCAGCTTCACCGCATGCATATAATCCAGGAACCACTTTATCTACACCATTTTCACAATTAATGACCTAGAAAATGTGAGAACATTAAATAACGGTTGAGGATTTTAAGAAATCTCTTACCTGGCCTCTATAATTGGTAGGAACACCGCCCATGTTGTAATGAACGGTTGGAAGTACTGGTATTGGTTCTCGTGTTACATCGACTCCAGCAAAAATCATTGCAGTTTCAGAAATACCGGGCAATCTTGCAGCCAATTGTTCTGCAGGCAGATGATGAAGTTGCAAGTATACGTGATCTTTTTCGGGACCTACTCCTCTTCCTAAATTGAAATTTAGATAATTATTGATTAAACTACTTCTTTCAAAATTTAGTACCTTCACGAATTTCGATGGTCATAGCACGTGAAACCACGTCTCTCGAAGCTAAATCTTTAGCTACCGGAGCATACCGTTCCATAAAACGTTCACCTTCGGAGTTAATGAGATATCCACCTTCACCTCTGCATCCTTCAGTTATAAGACAGCCTGCACCATAAATACCGGTGGGATGAAACTGAACAAACTCTAAATCTTGATTAGGTAATCCAGCACGTGAAACCATTGCTGTACCGTCTCCTGTACAAGTGTGAGCTGAGGTACACGAAAAGTAAGCCCTTCCGTAACCACCAGTTGCTAAAATCTAAAAACAAAAATTTTTATATTTTGTATATTTGTGTCTTTTATCGGATTACCGTATTTTTACTGTGGAACCTGTGAATAGTACCATCATCTAAGCACAAAGCCACGACGCCCCTACATTCTCCCTCTTCCATAATTAAATCGAGAGCAAAATATTCAATAAAATAATTACAATCGTATTTTAAAGATTGCCCGTATAAAGTATGTAACAAACTATGTCCAGTTCTGTCTGCTACACAGCAGCACCTATGCGCTTGTCCTCCTTTTCCAAATTTGAGTGACTGTCCTCCAAACGCACGTTGATAAATTTTGCCATCTGGGGTACGTGAAAAAGGCATACCGTAATTTTCAAGTTCAATTACCGCCTTAGGTGCCTCCCTGGTCATGTAATGAATAGCATCTTGATCTCCAAGCCAATCGGAGCCCTTGATTGTGTCGTACATGTGCCACTTCCAATCATCTTCTTCCATATTTCCTAAAACAAATTCAAAATTGTAACATTTTTAATGGAAAACATCTAAAAATTAGTTAATTGTTTGTGCTTTTATCTTAAATAATCTGTGGTGCAGTTTAAATGTACAATTAATTTATGTCGTCACTTCTTGTCAAACAATTTTTTTCTTTTCTTTACTAAAAATTCGCTGCAATATTATGTATGTGTTAATATGCTGATGCAAGGCTCCAAGTTAATTAATCATATGATTAATATATTATAATGCTGATTAGAGTTAACAAACTTAAGAAATTCAAAATTCTAGATTGATTCAAGAAATCTAATTCTCTGCAACAGCCAATATGGTTTAACAAAAGGTTGCTCAACTGTAAAGGTGTAGAAGAAATAGTAAAAAAAAAGTCAACACTGAAAGAAAAAGAACCTGGGGCACTGGAAGTTCCTCGATTTATATATTGAATGATCTAGTAAACTACTTCAATTTATTACAAACTGCTTATAATAGAGGAAAAGTTGTGGAAGACTACAATAAAAGTTAACAGTGGTGTACTGCAGGATTCACAGGAGCCTGGCCTACTGATGGTGGCTACCTGTGCAGATTCAAAAGGCGAGAAAACCTCACCTGCTTCTACTGCACCAAGAACGCTAGCACCGAACATACCAGCAAGATGCTCAAAATGGATAGAGACTCCAATCCATTTCGATTAAAGTTCTTGAGTCTCTACCGCCCCTCTTCACAATTTTTGCGAATCTTTTTGACCATTGGGGCACAAATGGGACTGGAATGGAAGTAAAATTTGTATTTTTACAGCTGTCAAATAGGTAAAAAAAATGAGAATATTAGCAAGTAATTGACGCCTAACTCATTAAATAATACGCGTTGGGAGGTAGTAGTAGTTAATGTATTATTAAATTAAAAAACAAAATGCATCTGCACTACAAAATTTCGTTTTGACAGATTTCAATGTGTGTGGTAAGTTGACAATGTCAAGCCGATCAATTTAAATAAAATAAACCAATTATATTATTTGATTATAATAATTTAAATAATTGATTTGATTGAATTATTTAATACCACTGAATTGGATTAATATACTGATGTCTGTTTTTAGTTCAATTTAAGAAATAAAACGAATAATGTTAAATTTATTCAAACAAAAGATTAATTTGCATTAATCATATTTTATATGTTTTTGTAAACTTTTATGGTATTTAGTAAATTTAAATGATTGGAATGATTACGATAAGCCAATTTAAAAGTGAAAACAGTAGTAGACACTCCAAAAATTGTCAAATTTTTTTATCTCTTATCAAGCTATAAAGTAAATTAATGTTAAAGGTTGTCTTGGTTGTTGTTCATAAGTTTCAATATAATTTTTGCAGGTTGATCTCCCTTTAGCTTTCCTATAATTTTATAAATTTAGCATATAAACTTATAATTTCATACCTAATGCTGCATTGATGCCACCTTGTGCTGCTACGGTATGAGATCGAGTAGGAAATAATTTAGTAACGACGGCAGTTTTAAAGCCTTCTGCGACTAAACCAAAAGCAGCTCGTAAACCTGCACCTCCTGCACCCACAACAACTGCATCATATTTGTGTTCGATCACTGGGTATTGTTTAGAAATACTGGTGTTTGTTTTCGAACTGTAGTTACAACTCAAAGCAGGTTGTACCAATTCGATCTGCAAAAAAATAAAAGCCAATTTTTTTCATTAAAAACAAATGAGTGCAAATACTGCAAGCTTTTACTTATTTAAAATACGGTAAAAGAATGTTATGTAATCCAAATTGATATGAGATTCGACTAACCAAAAATTAAAAAGGTGAAATGAATTTACCTTATTAAATAAGTTTCTGGTCAACGTAGACCGGACTTTTAAAAGGGCACTCATTTTTCAAAAATTCACAGCACCCTATTCGAACCTGTACAACTACAAAATAAAATTTCAACCGTGCTGATTTTCAACCTATCAAAAATCGCGAACTCCCGTGTACGGATTTAGCGATGTACACAGGCGCCGACTAGATAGGGGCACCCGCGCACTTGCCCCCGTAGATATGAATATTTAATTTATTGACATTTATACAAAAGTTTTTGATTCTGATAAATGAAACAGATACTAATACAGTCTGGTTTTAAAGTACAAAATTTAATTCTGTAAATTTAATAAACTAAATAATCAACTACGGCACTAAATGAGCTGGGGTCCTTATACTTTATAAAAAATTTTTACGCACGCGGCTGGATTCAATGTATGATCCATATGCAGAAATTCTGCATTGATTTACTTTTTTTTTTATTTGTTTTGAAATTATTTTCCATTTTATTGTTTATTTGTTGTCTCCAAATAAATTTTGAAATTAAATATATTTAGAAAAAATATAAATGAAATAAAAGTACATAATGTCATCGTACCATCAGGGAATACATTCTCTGCCTATTTATACCTACCTCAGTTTTCATTATGTTAATAGCATTTTATACTTTGCACGCTATTTCTACTTTTCCCTCACTCTTAGGACCTTTATTAAATTTTTGATCACATTTCATATTTCTTTTTCTTCACCTGCTGGTACCAGATAGAAATTGCCGAAATACTTACTTTTTTCCTTCCTTCGTAATACTGACTTTTCTTGAATTATAAAAAAAACTTTAATTGTTTAGCTGCATCTAATAAGATCCGCGCCTAATACCTACCAACTTATGGCTATATGAGATTGACTGTTCGTAGTTAATCAGCCCCGTAGCCAGGGGAGGGGGGAGGAAGGGGTACGTGCCCGCCCCCGAAATGTTCAAAAGAAAAAATTTTTTGAAAGTAAAAAAATTGAATTTTGAAAATAAAATAGGTATATTTTAAAGAGGAGGTATACCCAGCAATTCTTGAAGAAGAATTCGATTTCAAATGGTTAAATGTTCTGAAGAATTTTTTCCAATGTCAGAAACCTATTAAAGATATTTGCAATATTACCAGTAACTACATCAACTGCCGAGAGAAGTTTTTCTAGTTTAAAAATGAATAAAAACTTATTTAAGAAATTCTACTGGTGAAGGAAGGCTATAATTTTTAATAAATTTAGAAAAATTAAATATTGAAAAAATTTGTTTGTATAATAATTTCCGGAAGGGGAACCCCCGAAAATTTTACTTCTTACAAGTGCCCTCTCCGAAATGAAATCCTAGCTACGGGCCTGGTGAGAGTGTTCAAGTATCTATTGATTGTAACCACTTTGTTTATACATTTTAATCCAATCATTTATGTAGACATTACATAATTTGGTAGCATCGCTACGCTTACAAAGCATTGAACTTCAAAATCACAATATTTCAATCCGATATACTTAGTTGAGAAATGAACCAACAACTACGGCACAGCAATCCATCACTCTATGCATATTAATACGAGTAGCGTCGTCTAAACTATAAATATGTAATATGTAATAAAAAGCCATCCACTTAGAAGATGCAAACCACGAATTCCTATGTGTACGCAACAATTTAGCCACCGGGAGCAAACTATTATGTATGTTTAATTTCGTTCTATTGTTTTACTCTATGCATTTTTTTGTATGATGTCATTATACGTTTCTTATAGAAATTGTAGATAAAAAAACAAAATCAGCTGATTACTTACTAAGATTTAAATTTTTCAAGCCGATTATTTTATTTAAATTAGTTACAAATTTAAAAATGTCAATGTTATTAATATTTCGTGCGTTAATAGTACAAATATGTTGAAGAATCTAATATATCCCTATACCTCTACATAGATTGGTGCAATTTTTCATTGTTCAACATTTAGAGTTGTCCAACAAGTAATTTTTAATGAATTAATAATTTAAAAAATTACCAACATTATAACAGTAGAACAGACTTAATTTGAACAATATTGTACTAAAAAGAAAAAAAGATAATCTAGGGAATTTGAAAAAAGAAGTTAACATTTTGATAACAAATAAGTTTTATTAGACAACAACCACTACATCTAATTTGGTTTTGTGGTATCAAATCCGATGGCAGCATTACTCTCAAGACCTCTCAATAACATCACACGAATTATTTGTTTATCACGGGTTTACCATATAACTTGTCCAAGTCCAATACACTATTTCGGCAGAATAGCCATTTCTGCTGGGGTTACTTAACTGGATGGAAATCACCGCCTATGAGATCCAAGGCAGAATAGAATGTGCAGATTCGAATCGCAGTTTGACTTGACAATTTAACTTTGTAAGTCTCTCCGTATGTCATCATTGCTGAATACTATTGGAGAGTTTGAAATCCACTCAGCGACACAGCCTATCCAAACTAACCATAATAACCCTTTCCTTGCCATCGCCTCCACCACTCCACAAATATTAATTTGCAACCTACGTATTCAGATTGTGTTACTCATAATGAAAAAATGACCGACTTGCAGCTCCGAGCTGTATCCACGAAAAATTTGTTAGCTGCAACATCCAAATTGCTATAGATATATTAAATTCTTATTCGACAACCAATCATGTTCTGTAATAAATCAACTATGCATTATGAAAAACAAAACTATAAAATCTGATGAGTTCCCAAAGCAACTGTTAAAAAACTAGTCAGTCACATCTTAATGTGAGTATGTACCTACTTGCAAAGAAATACATAAACAGCTAAAAGTAACTTTCAATCAAGTTGTACAGATTGTGTCATAATTAGTAAATAAAAGTAAATAAAGTAATAATGGGTGTAACAGACAGTCGTCAGCTAAAGCGGCTAAGTGCGTTGGTGCTAATGCTGAATGCCTGTTTCAACTCCGGGTTCAGTAAAACTTTATTTTGACTGCCCCCCCCCCCAAAGGCAATGGCAAACCACCAAGGTGTAATCTGCCTGCTACACCAAGTGTATACACTTCCCACCGTTCGGAGTCCGCATTAAGCAGTAGGTCCCCTATGTGTGTAATAATATTTCAAACGCACAACACAAACATAGATGTGAGGTTGCCAACGTCCGGAGAACCGGATATGGTACATGAAAAAGAATGGGTATAAGTTGCAATGAATAAAATATGTGACTTAGTCTACCAAAAGGGAGCTTAGGTGTCAATAACACATTTTCCACTTTTTTGCCGATTCGGAATGAATTTGAGATGCTCTTTCACATGGTGAAAACCAAAAAGTCATAAATTGTTTAAAAGTTCACTAGAAATGAAGAGAAAGAAGAGTACAGAAACGATTGCATAAACATGATAACATTTATAAACTCATTTCTTCAGTGTTCCTCGTTTAAAAATCCGAAACTAGCAACTTACGAATTAACTACGATAATATTACAAACAGAATCAACACTCAACTTCCTTAAAAATCTGAATCTTCCTGAATAAAAATCTACGATCAATGTAGATAAAAACTAACAAAACAAGTTATTTATCTTTAACCACTGTTTTTCGCACGTAAGCCCCCTTTTCATAGATCAGGTCACATATAATGCATGATCAGCGAAAGTAATACCATAGTTGTAAAAGATTAAAATAAAAAGGAAGATGAAATTCTGAATAACTTGAAGAACAATTAAAAATTAAGTTAGTGACTAGATTAAATCATTCGAGATTCGTAATAATAATAATTTGATGTCGTAAGTTACCTCAAGCGAAATAGTGCAATTCAGATATATGTATGTGGATATTTTTTGTGTTCGATGAATTTTACGATTTTAGTACAAAACAAAAAAAGATAAAAATTACTTACATTACTTAAACGTAATAATAATATTTTTATAGTACTCAACATCACTTCGATCTGATCTTAAATGTAAAAGATAAATGCCGTAAGAGAGAGACATTTAAACCGGAAGAACCCAGGTTATGAAAGCTAATTTTCTATAAATAAAATAAATTAAATGTAATCTGAAAAAACTTAAATCGTCTACTTACCAAGTAAACAAGAACTTCGCATCAAGATGCTTCCTTAATATGCCACGAAGTTAAATAACAAACCAAGTTAAATATCAATCTATATACAATTTAATAAAAAAAAATTAATTTTCAAAAACGTTTACATAATAAGCAATTTATAAAATTATAGGATAGGTATGATGTAATGTATTAATTTTGATATTTCAAATATTTAAAATTACGAAATCATACAAAAAATTTAAAAGCACACGCAGAAATTGCATGTGTAAACCTGAAAAAATAGTAGGTACATGTTTCAGAACCAAACAAGAACACAACAAAAAAGATCAAATTTACATTAAAAAAAATACAAAACAGTATGTACAATTTAAATTTTTTTCAATAGTAATTAATTATTTGTGTTTCTTATTTAACATCACAAAACTAATGCAGCTTCATAAAACTAAAATCATATATTTTAATTTCAACAATCAATCAATAGATTTACAATAACAAAGATTAATTAATTTTAAATAATTGAAAATTACTTAATAAAATGATCGTGTATAAATAATCTAAAATTACAATTTTATGAAGCTTCATGATTAAATTAATACCAACGTATGCTTGCAAAATAAGTATAGATAGCAAAATCATTCTGCATCTGAGGACATAGCAACATCACCATTAGCATTAATAACAAGCGTATCGTCTTCATTATAGTCAATACTAAGAACGGAAGATCTACGCACTCGTTTAATACGAGTCCTTTCAAATTCAGACTCAGAATCCGTCCGTTCTTGTTCACAAACACTGTCACCATTTGCCCTGCCATTTTGTAATTTAAGAGTACTATTTTCTTTTTGTAAAAGCGCCACTGTTTCGTTTGTTTTAAGTAATTCCTGTTGCAAAAATAATATGGTGCTTTGCATTCCTTCCACATCTTCATCTAAGTCGGCTAAAAACGAATCTAATTCTAATTGAGATTTCCTCACTTCTTCTGAAAACTTTTTTTGCAATTCTAGTTCTCCCTCGAGTAATGCGATACGACCCGAACTAGTAATTTTACCCAATTCCTCGTTTTCTTGATACAACAATCGACACTTTGCCATAAGTCTTTTACCAGTATTTGAATCGGGAGTAAACTTCCACGCCGATAGTTCGTTTTGTGTGTCTTCCAGCCGTGATTTTGTGGTTTGTAACTCTGTTCGTAATAACTGTAACAAACTATTAACTGCTGGATCCGTCAAAGTTGACCTTAAGGAGGAACTAGTTGGAACTTGTGTACTTTTTAACTCATTCACTTGGCACTATCATACGAAAAAAAGTATTAATGTTATGTTTACATACAAAAATATTATAATATAAGCAAAAACCTTTCTTTAATAAAAGTGATTCAAATGTTCACAATGATCAACTTGAAAATGTAATAAACTAATTTTATGTTGCTTCTACAAACCACATAATCTCGACATTTGAGATGCAATAAAAATTAAACAAATTTTTTGTAAGACACTTTTGTGACCTTAATGTTGTCTTAACAAGTTTCTTGTGCCTTACGTGTCAACATTTAAAAGTTATAATTCACAATCGTATTACAATGTGTTTTCACAGAGTATAATTTGATTAAAATGTTTTCAATCAAATAAGTAAAATTATTCATCGCAACTAAAATAATGCTTGTGAGATTCAATAACTGAAGCTGAAAGCTTACAAAATAATAATTCCTTGTTAATTTTTAAAAATTAATTTATTAATAATAAAAATAAAATAAATAACTCAATCGAGAGAATTAAGTACTTCATGAAGGGTACCAAAACAGCTAAAAATTTCCAAAAACCGTTATTTCACTTAAAATTATTATATAAAATGCTGATTTGGATATAACTATCATTTAAAAAAAGTATGTAATCAATTTTGCTTCCTGCATTTTGTAGTAAAAAATATGAATTATTAACATTAATACGTTGACTATTTTCAGTGCAATTTACTTATTTAATTCAGCATAACCAATTGCAAATTGTAATTACGTAGTAACTTTTGATTTTAAAGTCGTTTATTCTAACGTATAATTATTATAGTTTTTGCTATTTATGATGTACTAATGATAGCGTAAATGTTATTAACTTATTACGATAATAAAGTAATCACAAATCCTTTACTTGTTTGCACGATTTCCTTCAGCGTTCCCCCTTGGTTTTTAACTATCTATCGTTTTCTTCAAAATTAAGTTAACGTAGTTAGGTTCACATTTAATCTCGTGTAGTACGAAACGATGTTATCACTACAAAAAAGTAAATTGAATTCCAAAAAGTAGTAAAATCGCATTTTATTTTTATTACCGAATATAGGAAATTTAAAAAAATAAAATACGGGAATTTCCCAATAATTTTTCTGCATAATGGTCAGCAGGTCAATAGTAGAAATTCTTACATATGCCATAATACGATTTCTCCGCTCATAAATGTCCTCTTTTGTAAGATTTATTTCAATAGTATCTGATGGTAAAACTTTCCAGACAACACACAAGGACTTGCATGCTCCATGTGATTTCTGTGGGTTTATGAACCTCACGAGTTTCTGTAAGCTATCAAGCTAAATAACTAAGCCAAAAATTTCGAGCAGATAAAACATACATTCAATAATGCATTCATCTGTATAATAATAATTATTTTTATAATAATAATTATTTTTATAATAATAATTATTTATAATAATAATTATTATAACGTGCCAGTATATTGTATACCAAATTTCAGTTCTCTACGATGTCCAGAAATTGGAGTTACTTAAAAACGAACAAAAAGCGATCTTACCGAATTAGACAAGAGTTTTTAAACCAGCCGAAACGATAAAATTGAAGACTAAATAGTCCTTAATGCAATGCAGCATAGCAGGACCTACTCAACGAGAAAACTTTAATACATTGACAATTTAGCCTGTTTAAAACTAAGGTGATCTCAAGTGAAAGAAAATTTAAATAAAAACGCGTTCTCTTACTCAAGATAAGTTTTATGCTTTCCCTTTACTTTAATTAAGATACGTAGAAAACAACCTTAGAAGTGAAGTTATATTAGCTTAGATCTAACTTGTAAGTTAATCAAACTAAGCTAAATTATAAATAGAAACCAATAAATGTTTTTAATTTGCCGAATGTTTTACTACAGTTTGATTGATTTGTTATGGTCTTCGCATAATTCGATCCTAGTCCTTAACATTGTGTTAATCAAGGGATAATCGTTAAAGTAAACCATTCGACAAAAAAATTATAACTAGTCTAGCAGATAAGTACTACCCTTAACATAAACTGGTAAGAGATCCATAAATCATTGAATACCACTTATTCGACTTGGTCATTGGTGGTAATGAGAACGCTTCTACTTATGTAGGTGCTGCAAATGAACATTAGTAAGTAAATTTGAAAATTACTTTCAGCCCGAAATGCGTTGGATCCCTTTAAGGTTGGAAGAAAAATAGAGCAAAGGGGTAGCTTACAAATATCAGAGTTTTCTATGTAATTCTAATGTTTATATGCAGCTGTCTTTCGATTTACAGCTAAGTTAAATGAACTAAAAACGCCAAGCAAATTAAAATAGCATAATTAAGACTATTATCTATTAGGATGTTTATTCAGAAGAGACCATTTCTGTAGAATTAAAATGCATCTTTCCTTTTTATTTTAATATAGCTTTCTCTTCACAACTTGAAATAATGTAAATAATAAAAATCACTACGCGATTCAAAAATTTGGCTCCATTACATTGCAGTAATTGTAATAAGTTTTCATTTTATGTTTTTGTGATGTACAATATCGGTAACGTACAATTTTTAGTAGTTTCGATCAGGTTTACAAGACATATAAATATTTTTATATTCTTTTAAATAAAGCTGAACTACGTCCTAAATTATATTTACTATGTAATTTCTTAATCAGAATCTCCTGACGTAGAGACACAGATATTTGAATCGAACTTTAAACGAAGAATGTTTCCCCTTACATTTATAGATAATGTAATATAAAATATTAATTTTTGTGATACACCAAACTTTTAAGAACTGTTGATCTTGTCATCATTTAAGACCATCGTCAATTCATTCCAGACGTCACGGGTTCAAGACTCAAGCTGGCATTTTTCTGTTTTATGTGTCTGTCTTCTAACTGATTTATTTTTTTAAATTTATTCAGTTTCATATAAATTTAGAATTACAAAACAATTTCCTACAACAAAAATCCTGGAGAGTAAATATTTTTCTTCAACAGTTTAATTTAAGTCGTGAAAGACATTTAGCCAAAGTAGAAATGTAATTCTATATAAAACTGCTTTACGTGTGATTTTGCCTGTAGATCTTATTGTCGTGCTGTATCTATTTTTGTATTATGAAAATAGCTTTAACTTCCACCCCTATTTTCTCCCCACTCAGTGCACATCTACCTGTAATATTTTAAACATTGGTAGCAGTCCCCACTATAATCAAGTGTACCACAATTTGTCTCATTCTTAATCATAATTTCATCCCCGTCGAAGTGGAAATCTAGCAACTAATTTCCTTAAGGTGATATTTCTATGCATTCCTCCGAAACCCATTATGAAATTTGCTGAAGTTTTCTTTGAAACAAGATTAATTTAGTTCCAATAATCTATTTGCATTTGACCTAATATTGATATCTTCTTAGCCTGTATCTATCCACTTCTGAATGTTAGGCCTCTCTCATTTTTATTTGAGAGGTTTAGTAGGCTTTAAAACGCCACGCTTGCCAATGCGTGTTGGCGAGTATAGTCCCAAGACGTAAGTTAGACTTTTTAGATCACAGCAGTGCAGTTGGCGCGACCCAGCATCGAACTGTGGTCTCCCGCTCCGTAGCATGTCGATTTAAACCTTACACCACACTGCTGGTAATATTGATATAACATCAATATTGATATAACATCTTTTATCTAGATAGAAAATAAAAAGGTTTCAAAGTTCCTACATATAAAAATATAGATTTATTGAGCCATTTCTTCCCCAACTAAATATTGTCAACTGATAAAATTCAAGATTTAATAATTTGTTTAAAATATGAAAATTCGCAAAGGACCCTGCGAGATGTAAACTGGTAATCGAGGACGAAATTGTAGAGCAGGTAATGGAAATCAACTATTAAGGAGTAAAATTAATATGTGATGAGAAAATACAAAAAGAGGCAAATGAACAAAACATGAAAGCAAACAGAGTGTCTGGATGCATGAACAATTTAATTTGGAACAACAAACACATACAAAAGTAAGAATATACAAGGGCGTAATAAGACCGATCCTCACTTACGCAGTTGAGACTTTACTACAAAAAGACAAATTGAAGTGGCAGAAATGAAGACACTGAGAAGAATACTTGGAAAAACGAGAAGAGATAGCATACTAAATAAAAACATACGAGAAACCTGAAACATCTCAGACTGGATAACAGACAGGCGAAAGCTATGGAAGGATCACATAACAAAGATGGACAAAACCAGACTTGTAAAAAAAAGCAAGAGATAGCCGTCCAAGAGAAAAAAGAAGAGTAGAACGTTCAAGGATAAGATGGCTAGATAGCTTATATAATGCAATAATAGAAGGTTGGTTGCAAACAGGATGATAATCCTAAAAAAAGAGAAGATGAAAATTTATTTAGCATAAGTATATTGGTCAAAATCTAACAATATCATTATGGCTTCACAGTTCGTTGTAGTATGTTAAAGACATCACTTTATTATAATGAAAATTAAATTACTAATTTAAAGACAATTAACTTGGATTTTAAGTTAGACTAAAATTGATGGGATAGGAATCTATAATTTTAAGTAATAGTTGGAAGTTTCTTGTTAGAATCAAATAAGTCAGAAATAAATGATAAGAAAAATTATTAACTGCTTCAAGTTTTCTTATTTTTCAAATAAATTTCAGACAATGAAAATCGTTAATTTCTATAGAAAATGCAATTAAATAGGGACAAAACATATCAACCAAGCTAATAAACAAGAACATTATAATCATGTGTTTATTCAAGCCAATCGTCCAGATTATAAAATGTAAAAAGCAAATTTAATCAAGTATTCCATTTGTGTACTATTTTTGCGTTATGGCCTGATATTAGAAGAAGAAATTAAATTTTTCAAAAATCGGAAATTAAGAAAATTGATTTATTTTTTCAAGTAACAAAATAAATACAAAACAGTCAACATACTGAATTGTTCTGTAATAAGACATTTTTTTATAATAAAAATTTGAAGGTAGCAACGAAAAACTAGAATTTAAAAAACAAATATAACATTAAAAATAAATTTCCTTTGTGGTCGACTCAATGTGGTTTAATTTAATATTTAGTGCATCTCAAGTTTACGATCTCTACTCTTGCAAACCTTTTAAGTTTTACCAAGCTTACTAGCACCAAGTGTGCACAAAGACCCAACTTTGTAGTGATTACATCAAGTTTAACAAGTGAACAATTAAACATTACTTGATTGGTCACCTTAAAATTGGGACTTAATATTGGAATGAATGTAGTAAGCAATAAGATTATTATCGATTTTGAAAACTTGAAAATAATGTAACCCTTAATTTTAGACATAAAATTTTACAATTATCACAACATTACGACAAATTTAGGTACCTTTTATGATTCAACAAACTTCAATGTCAGAAATGTAGTTATTTAAATCGTTAATCGTTCACTGTCTCAATGTTTCACAACAATCAACCAAATGTTTAAATTAATCAGGGGTTTTCAACAAACAAAATTGTTTTAAATTTGCCGATACAAACCACAATTTGTTTTTTCAATCTCTTTGCAAGTTAAAAATAAACAAAATTTTCTCAATTTCTTTCACTCACTGTTAATTTCACGTAAGACACAAAGAACATTTGAATCACTTTAAGGGACAAGAAGAGGTAGCTGATAATTTCAGACTACTAACCACCAACTCCTGAGTTTCCTGTTCTTTAGCCGCAAGTCGCCGTACCAAAACCTTTTCTTTTAGCTGCGAATCTGTGAGTTGAGTCTGAAGCTTTTCGATAGATTGTCGCAGATCTGCAATTTCGCCTGTAATCACGAGTGCATTAGCACTTCACGCACTGCACCAGAGTAGCACCGCACTGCACGGTATAGCATTTAAAAAAACCCTACACTGCACTGACTGCTACATGTTACATCAAATAATACAAATTACAACACTTATTACTACTACTGAACTGATGGTCTCAAGTATAGTCATAGTTAATGTCAAAATATTCCACATATGCGTGGATAGAGTATCTACCTTCCTGTTGTGCCAATTTTTCCTCGACACCTGACACATAAGCATCCTGTAATTCCCACCGACTAGCCAATTCACCGGACGAGAGTGCGGACAGCTCCTTTTCCGTCAAAGTTACCCTGCTAGGCGGTTGCTTTTTATTGTTGGGACTATCACAACGCCGAACGTCACCTCCATTTCCCACGTCTGACATATTTCTGCTTAAATCTGTTGAACCTCCGCCTAAAATTTACAACGCTTTCTTAGAAAACAATTTTATGTCGGAAGCGGCCATTACGATCATTCGACCGCTAAATGTACAAATGTTACTCACCCTTCAAATTTTCCAATTCAATATATTATACAACAAACTTTTATTGTTCTTAATATATTATATATTCTACACTGTTTTTTGGCGAACATTTAAATTTATCATCTAGTTTTAACACGTTTTTATTCCATATAAAAATTTATATTCACACGACGCCATTAACTAAACAGTACTCCCAATGTTGATAACATTAAAAACTAAAACACTAAAGCAGCACAATTTTGTTAACATTTTTAATACCAGATGTCGTCAAGTATTTCATATGTACAAAATGCCAAATACAGGAAATACAGGGTATCCCCGCGACCGACGTCCACCTCTTATGGTGCGTTTATACAACGAGATAATAAATAAGCGATAACTTTCAACTTTTCTTGTCGCCTTATTCCAATCATATAAATTGCGTGCGATTATAAAATAAATCGGTAGGTACCCAGTAACCCACACCTAAAGAATCGAATTTCTAAAAGGCGCTATAACCCATAACACAAATTATGTTTTCTTTAGAAATACTTTCGAGTTCAAAAATTGTTGAAATAACATTCTTGTAACGACCGAATGATAATATTTTATCAACGTTATGTTTAAATAAACCACGAAACTGTTTAGCTATGTTTGCTAAACACAGCTAACCATAAACATAAATATAAAATTTAAAAAGTAGATACGAGCGGTAAACAAAATTGGAAACAAAAGCTATGCCGAAACTGTCAAGTTTCAAAATAATATATTTTGCTAATACGTAAACGAACGCATTTCGTATCTCTTTGTGTCCTAGCGGTTCTTCTTAGCGCTTATTCCTTATCTTATTTTATAAACTCACCATTAGGTGATGAGAAGAGAATCTTTGCTAAGACAAATTTTTAACTAAAACTTTTGTCTAAATTCAATACTCGGAGGGTATAGTCACAGGGCCGGATTAAGCAAGCACGGGACCCGTAGCAGATATTACCAAGGGGCCTCTAGGTTTTATATAATAATAAAAAATTAAATACATATAATATAATTATGGTATATAATATTAACAAATTATGTGTGATTTTCCAGTCGTAAAATTCTTCTTTCGTAAACCGTTACAAAGAGCTTGAATCAGTAACTTTGCAAACAAAACAGAAAAGTTGTCTTTTAGTTTCTGAATAGGATAACCAATCTCTCACTTGAGTTTTATTTGTTGGTTTATGGGTATATAAACGAAAAGCAACTTTTGACAAAATTGTGAATTTTTTTTTTTAGTTTCAAATATTTTTTACTGTAGACGCGAAGCCCCTAAGAACGCGGGGCCTGTAGCATTTGCTACATCTGCTATATGGCTAATCCGGCACTGTGTATAGTCTTCTTTAAAGCAGTTTTGTAAATTTCTACCTTCAAATGACTATAGCACCGAAACCATTGATTTTTTAAGGTAAATTGTTTAGTTCGTTTTTAAAGAGCGCAAAGTTTTATACAAACAAGAATCTTACCCTTTATTGCATATAATAAACGGTTTACGAGTTATGAATTAAATTAAGTAGAAAAATGTTGAAAAAATTTAAAATGAACTATTACTATTACGCAAGAAGTTCTCGCGTTATTAAATAATATATTAGTTATGCACCCGGGCGCGTAATTTTTAGGATTTATATGCTATACATTTTGCTGCTTTTTAAACAAATTTGTTATTGTTATGCAAGAAGTTATCACTTAAAATACTTGTCACTTTAAAGTGACAATTATTGTTATTGTTGCGCAAGAAATTATTTTACTTATGTACTCGTCATTTTATGGTTGATGAACTATTACAATAAAATGTTATCAAATCCTGTATTCTCTGATCCAAAAAGTCAACTTTTTTGAAAAAATGCTCTTAGCTTTCCGCTGTAACAGACATATCAGGCGCTGAACCCGGTCTTGTGGGGGGTACAGCCATAGAGAGGTCAAAAATGCATAGATAAGTTTTTGTTTTAATTAAAAAATTATTGGTAGATTGATCATCGTGAACAAATCTTCCATGTCAATATTTTGTTAATCATCAGTAATCAATCAACTAGTTTATAAATTGTATAAATAAAAGAATACGCCATCCAGGGCCGGACACCTACATTTGGGAGTTCATATAAAAATATTCCCAGGGTTATACCGTTGATTGAAAAAAATATCATTCTTTAATCGACGGTTATACCTAGTATTTACGCAAGAACGGATGAAATGAAGATATTGGGAGTTACTACCTCTCATCTTCGAAAAATATATCTCTATTTATTTTTATTATAATAGCGTTCATTAATTTTTTATATGTTTAGTACCAATTTTTATCTAATATTACGGCGATTTTTTCAAAATAAGTACATGTGGATAAAGATTCAATAATTTTGATTTTATATTACAATATTGCAAACACCTCCGCGGCGAGGGTGACACAGGGGCACGTACAGGACCCTTCCAATGCAAGATGTTGAGTAATTTTATAGTGCAGGTGTTAAAAAATGGGTCATCAAAACAAAAATCCAGTAAAAAAGTAACAAAGAAATGAAAGTGACCCTCATAAATAAAATCTGGCTACGGCACTGCTTTGCAAAGATATACATTATTTTTTTACATTCATTTAAAAACTCTTCTTCTTTTACATGTTGCCCGGGAACGAACCACTGTTACCTTTTTTTTTCGTCGGAATCGTTGGAAGTGGGGAAACCTTGCATAGGCCCCCCCCCAGTATGTGGGGGGGAGTGTCAGATTCTTACTGACTAAAACTCCACTTCTATGGACGGAACCCGGTTTTCGCCGAACATTTCTTCGGGCCCGTCTCTTGTGTCTAGCTTGTCTATGGCACCTGTTGTCGTTAGAGCATTCTTTCGTGCTCCTCTGTATTACCCATGATCGTTTGGACCATGTTCTGAATTTCTTTCCAATCATTTTCGCTGCTCAGCATCAATCGGATCAGGCTTTCGCCATTGAGTGCATATCCGATGAGCTGAGCTGTCGCCGCTCTCGTCTCTCTCTACTGTTCGCACACAAACAGTGTGTGGTGGGGGGTGTCTTTCGCCTCGCAATAAAAACAATCGTCGTTGTTTTTTTCCCCATATTTGTGGAGATAGTTGCTGAAACAGCCGTGGCCGCTCAGAACCTGGCCTAGGTGGAAGCATACCTCACCGTGAGATCTAATTGCCCAGGTTTCAACATCCGGGATAAGGTCGCATGTCCACTGACCTTTGCCAGGTCTGCTCCACGCCGCCTGCCACTCTCGAAATAATTCCTGACGTGCTTCTTTCTTGTTTGTTCCACTGAACGTTCTCCACCGTTCTATTGCCAACATTTCGATTGGAGGTACTCCGGCGATAAGCATTGCCGCCTCCTCCGACACCGTGCGATACAGTCGCGCGACCCGTATAGCCAGCAAACGTTGTTGTCTTGCTAGGTTGAATCTGTATCGCTCCACATCCATGGCTTTGTGCCAGATTGGGGCTGCGTACAACATAATTGAATCTGCTACTGCTACTAGCAATCTTCTTTTGGCCATCGACGGGTCGCGGATGTTTGGCATCAGCCTGGACAGCGCTGCCACCGCTGTTTCTGTTTTTGCTGCGACTCTTTTCGTGTGTTCTCCGAAATTAAGAGACTTGTCCAGTGTAACGCCGAGGTATTTTATAGCGGCGGTTGGTTTGATGTCGACTCCGTCCAAACTAAATACGACGTCCGCCTTCGGTCTTCCAGAAAGAATCGTCGCCTCCGTTTTTTCGGGCACTAGCACGAGTCCTCTTCTTCTCATCCATACGGCTATGCTTGCCAAGGTACTATTTACTTCCTCCACCAAGTTGTCTAAATTGCGGTCTGTTGCCAGCACCAGCAGATCGTCGGCAAACCCCAGCACTTCCACTCCTTCGCGCTGAGGCTCCCGGAGGACCCCGTCATACATTATGTTCCACAGGGTCGGCTCAAAGACCGATCTCTGCAGAACCCCACTAGTCACGTTTAATGTTTCTCGTAGTGCAGCTTCCTCTATTATCAACTGTCTGTTGCTCAGGTAGTCGCTGAGAATATTTCTCAGGTAAAGAGAGACTTTCCTTTTTTTCAATTCTGCCAATATCCAGCTCCAACTTGCCGTGTTGAACGCGTTTTTTACGTCTAACGCGATGGCTGCGCAGTATCGTTGGTCCGCCAAGTTCCTTCTCTTGCTTCCATTGCCATTTCCACCACCCTTTTTATAGCGTGAATGGTGGATCGTCCAGTGCTGTCGCTGAGAAAGATCTCCAGTCTCTATAATTTCCTTTTTCAATCTTTCCAGCACGAGCCTCTCGAGTAGCTTACCCAGATGGTCGATCAGGCATATCGGCCTGTAGGAGGACGGATGGTTTGGGGGTTTCTCCCCCTTCCTCACTAGCACTAGGGTTGCTCGTTTCCAGATGGTTGGAAAACACCCTGCTCATAGGCATCTGTTAAATACCCGAAGGAAGGTGTCCGGGTACAGACCGACTGCGATCTTCAAAGCCTCGGCTGGAATCTGGTCCGGCCTTGGGCCTTGTTTATCTTCATCATTTTGGCTGCCTGGCTCAGTTCTTCGTGGTCAAATTCCTGGATTTCTCCGGACGGCAGTTCCTCTCTAGTCTCGCTCGGGTGGGCTGGAAAGAGTACTCCCACCACATGTCTTATATTTTCTGGCGTCATCCCAGTTGTGGGTCTGCTGCCCACCAGCTTTTTTGTCGCTATCTTGTAGCCGAGCCCCCATATATCGTTGTTAATCTCTTCAACCAGTCGCTCCCAGCAGATTCTCTTACTGGTGGCTATTTCCTGCCTGCCAAGCTCGATTCTCTTCGTTTTATAAAGTTTGAAGAATCTTTGGGCTTCTGCCGGCTAATGCTTGCGCATTCTCTGGGATTTTCTGCGGAGAGAAACAGCCTCCCGTCTAATGCTCGTTAACGTTCCGGTCCACCAATACATCGGCTTTTTTGCTCTGGAGTATCGCACACCTCCACACGCTGCACGGATGCGCTGCGCTAGTTGTTCCGGGTCGCTTCCAGCCCATTCCCAAAATTGATTCTGAATCTCTGCCATAAAGTTGTTCTTGTTAAATTCGGCCCGCTCATCTCTCATATGGTCTTCCAGCGCATAGCGTATATAGCGGTGGTCGCTCAAACTTTCAGTCAGGAGTACCCTCCAGTCTTTCACCGCAGCAATGACCCCATTAGTCGCCCACGTAATGTCAACGATAGACGTTGACTCACGGGTGGGGTCTCACATCGATGGCCTCGAAAATGTTGGCGTCTCGCCTCTTCTGTCGTATCGCTCTTCCCTCCACTCGGGAGCCTTGGCATTGAAGTCTCCGGCAACCAACAGGGGTTTAGATTTTGCCATGCAGTTCTCGAACAACGTCTCCAGAGAAATCTCATATTTACGTTACAATCGAAGAGCATTACAATCATGTCAATAGTACGTTTTTTTAAAGAAAAATATTGAAATTTGTACTAAAACGACGACTTCTAAATGTTAACCAATAAAATTGCTTTGAAATTAGACAATTTTACAATAACAAAATTTTTGCGATTTAAGTGTTATGTGTGTTGCTTAAACTGAACCGGGCAGAGTCATAAATAAACGAGATGTAAACAGAGTTAAATGTACTAATAACAAATAGATGTCTAGATCATCATCATCATCAACTCTTTCAGTCTACTCCTGGACAAATAGCCTTTTTCTCTTTCGAGAAAGGTTCTGGTATTAACACCCCACGGCTGCTTAAATCGAATTGGAAAACGCCTGTAATCCTGTTTTTAATACTGAATGGTGGCAATTATCAATCCAGGGAAACCACCAGCTTTACGTGCCCTCCGAATTACGAAGACCGTCATATGACAGTTTCAGATTTTCCCCAGTTTCGGGAAAATCCATACAGATGCTTATAAAATGCCATTGTAAACAAAGCACTCAGTTTTTTAATCGAAATATTCCTTAACTACGACTTTCCCACGTGCAATTAGATTTAACATTCATACCACTCGTGAAGAAAAGTTGGTTACTGTCAGTTAATTTCCACCTTGATTCGAACTTTTCCCTGTACGCTATAGAAAAGAGGACAATTTTCTGAGCGTAATGCAACCAAAATTTTTGCGGATTACGTTTTAGTTTTCGAAAAAACGGCATTTTAAAGTTTTTAAAAGCAGGAAGTTGTAATATGATACATACTGATGCCATGGGTAGAGCCACGGGAACTCACACGGTACCTCACACGGTACGCGCCCCACTTTTATTCTGTTGACCTACGGTGGCTACGGTGGTTTTAACTACTCTTATTGTTTGCTATTATATGCGGTTGCACCACTCAGACCGACGCGGTTAAACTCGCGTCAGCGTATATTTTGATTCAAGATCTCCAACGCCCGTTATTCACCCATAAGATGAAGAAGATGTATTTTTGAGAGCATTCACAAGTGATCTCATAAAACACCTGATTTAGTTAAAATGTCTGATTTTGATTAAAAGCGATGTTGTAATTTTTATTTTTTAAATATTTCACAATTTTATTTGACTTGTTTCCGAGAAAAGTAATAACATTAAAGTTTGCGTTAGTTTTTTTAACAAACAACATAATAATATTAAATTTACTAAAGAAATGGAAGTGAACAATAGAATCAATTACTTAGATCTCACAATAAAAAGACAATAATAAGCACATTTTTGATATTTTTCATAAACCGTGGAAGCTGATTTCATAATTCATAATAACTCTGCGCATCCTTTTACACATAAAATTGCTTCTTTTCGCACTTTTCTCAATCGCTTAATTAGAATTCTCATAATTAAAGTAAAGTAAATTTTAAAAAAGAATTAGACAGAATTAAATATAGCGCGATCTCTAATGAATACCATAAGTCGCTCTAATTGATAACTTATTATGCCAAATTAAGCAAAAAATTCTATTAAACTTATTATATCCGATTACACTATGCAACAAATTCGAAAAAAAATTTTTTCACTGGATTTACAGTATGTAATTATAATATCTTACCCCAAGCTCAATTAGAATTTATAAATAAAATAGTCACATCACGCCACGTTTCATAGTGAAAAGCGTTTATTGATTGTTAGAAATTATACTTAATTTGCGACTTAAAATATTATTTTTCATTAAAATACTTATATTTTTTTGAAACGATTGGTGTTCCTCTTATAGTCAGTCCTCGCAGTATCCCTCTGAAGGCACAAACAGAAGTTTGCAAGCTTGGGTGGTTCCCATCTACCCTGATAACGCTTCTCAAACTCCGCGATTTCCTGGTGAAAGCGCTCGCCATATTTATCGCTAACTACGCCCAAATTTTCAGAAAAGAAACTTAAATGGAAATGTAAAAAATTGATTTTCAACGAGATATTGCACCCGAGTTTATAATAAGCATTCAGCATCAACTCTATGCCTTTATGGAAATCTGGTGACTTTTGGTTTCTGAGAAAATTTTTTGTGACATCGATGAAAGCCAACCATGTCTTTTTTTCTATTAAACTGAGACTGGATAAAAAATTAATTAATTTCACTAGCACATCACTAGCCGAAAATGGTTTTTATTGCTTTTTAAAGTGAATTGACCACAAACATATCAAAATAAGTTAGGAACGTTAACACAAACGCACTGCATATTATAAATTAATGTGTAATCTAACTGTTTTAATGACGTTTGTACATAAAGATGATACATATCTATGATTACCTGCAAGTAAGCATCGTGCGAGATAAAAAACAAAACACTACAATATATATGTTTTGGGGTGTGATATTTAACTAAAACTTTTTTTTTTATATACTAGGTATACCTAATAGAATCACTGTTCGAGATATTGGTCAATTTTTTAGTGTTGCATGGTGTTTTTAAAAAAAAAAACTAACGCAAACTTTAATGTCATTACTTTTCTCGGAAACAAGTCAAACATGATTGTGAAATATTTAAAAAAAAAAATTATAACATCGCTTTTAAAACGAACAATAGACTTAACAAATTTATTAATAACGCGAAATCAAAATCAGACATTTTAACTAAATCAGGGGTTTATGCTCTTAAAAATACATTGGTCATACCGGTAGACGGTAGATCTTTCAAAACACGATTTGATAAACACACACGATCCCACAGACTAGCAGATAGAAAATCGACTTTCGCGAAACACCTACCTGACACAAACCATAAACAGGGGAGATACAAAATTTTACATATTGAACAAAAAAGTAAAAAACTGGAATTTTTAGAAGCTGTGGAAATTAATAAATTAAAATATTCATCTTTACTACTAAATAGTCAATCTGATTTAAATAACTCACCCTTACTAAACATTTTTAATAAATAATCCCCCCCCCCCCTTCTAACTTACCCTACATCCACTTACATTATTTCTCTTTTATATAATTATATCCCTATTCTCTAGTAAATTCACACTAAAATATATCATTTTTCAAAAATATCCCTTTCCTACCCTCTTCTTTCTCTCTTGCAATTTGGACGATAAACACGGAATTTTCTCGTTTCTCTTTCTAGTTTATCGCCTGATGATGCCATAGTATGGTGAAAACATTTGCGATAATATACTGTCGTGAAACAAAATATTTCGACCCACCCTGTAAAAATTTGTTAATTTCATTTTTGAATGTTAAAATTGGAAAAGTACAGAGTGGGGAGAAAAGAGAGAGATAAGGGCTTTTTTGACCAACTATGTCCGACAGCGGATGCAAAATTTTGTATGCCCGCTGAATTTGATTTTTGATATGAGATTTTGTTATTTTGAAAATTGTGAGTAGTATTTTAATTTGATTTGATTTAAATAAATAATTTTGATGCGAATACATTATTGCGCTATTTTGGAAGTATTATTTTTGAAATTTTGGATATTTTTTGATAAGTTGCTACTGAGCGGTAGGGTAATAATTGATTGGATTTGGATGATTAATTTGGAAAAAGAGCAGTTGAAATTATAAATTTCGATTTGGATTTGGACTGTAAAATTAGAAAATTAAAATTACATTTGTAGGAAAGAACGTGTAGAATAAATAACAAACTAATTTGATTAAGGTTAAAATCAAAACTGCGTTTTTTTTGAAGAATTTTGCATTGAATTAAATTGGGTGGGATTTATTATTTTTTTTTGAGACAAGAAGAATTTTATTTTTATATTTTAAAACGCAAGAACCCTTTTGACTCTTGAAAATTCCCAACTGCTCCCGCAATCCAGGGTTAACCCGAGGCAGTACGAGAGGTTGTATAAATTCTACAAGAATTATCACAGCAATACATACAGTGTATTTATATTGTGTTAACTTAAAATATTTTAGTTTTAAAAAGTGTTTGTGCATTTTTTGGCTTTTCTAAAAAAAAATTTGATATGATTAATGCGTTTATAATTTCAATAATATTTCGTGGTTACAAATTAAGTATTTCCTGCCAGCGTTACTTATGAATTGATGGTCTGTACTAATCTGAAATGTTATGACAGTATTTGAGATTCTCAAAATTATGGATGTCTCCAAATTTGTATATGGACCTTATTACATTCCGGGCCTTATTTGTCGCACCTACTTATACTTAAATATAATAAATTAAATAGACTATATCAATAAGAGAAAATATAGTGAACCTGAAACTAATTTACAACAATGTAATATTAATTCCGTCCAAAGTAAAAGTGACATTGTTCTTACTCGCGCAGAAACTAATTTGTTAATCTAATCTAGTCAGAAGTGCTTTCTTGAAATTATGAGCACATTAATGGAAATTCTAATGTGTTTCAAAAATTTTTTGGAGAAAGTGCACACCCGTTTTATCGTCTCCTAAAAGATCTATCACATTCGGCATTCACATGCATAAATGCTCCAAGAAAAAAATAACAGTGTAGATAAAACAATAATATGACTAAATTTGAGAAATTTTTTTAAATCAGATTTATACAACTATAAATGAAATACTCTCCGCGAGATTGAACTGATATCTCGTCTCGCGCGGAACAGAATAACCCGCGGAACGAGATTTTTTTGAGCCTGCAAGTGCACATTCACACAAAATTCATGTGCAAAATTTACAAAAATATAATTTTTAGAATGTGCTTTGACATTTGACCTTTCTTTATTTTTTGAATAACTCATTTTTATAAGTATGATAAATAAATTAAGTTAGAGACGTGCATACTTCTGCTTTTTGCTGTTGCATCTGTGACGTCACATTAGTTAAAACGTAATTTATTGTTTAATTACTTTTAATAATGTGGTATGCAAAACATTTAGGATTGAATTTTACTGAAAATTTTAATTTTTTGATAATCTTTCAGCAAGAGGTTACTGCTTTCTTCCAATAATTTATTCAAATCCTGAGAGCTTTTGAAAATATTCTTCCATTTTTGGAAGTTGTTACTATTTCAGTGAAGTAGGCAAGTAGGTAGGTATTATTTTATTGTAGCTTGGGGTAGTTAAAAGTTTAAAAATAAATTCATACAATGACGATGTAGTAGGTATATTTTCTAAAGATAGGTACCTAGAATCAAGTTTTACTGTGGTATTTCGTCCTGGGCTATTTTAAAATAAAGGTGACGAAATATGTAAACAGACGAGCCTCCAAGCACTCCAAGTGGCAAATATCTAGAGAAGGGATATAATTAATAGTACAAACGTCAAAATGAAAGGCAATAAACAAGATTGCAAGTATGTGACGATTTTTGAATGCCTGTGCGATAAAGAAAAGATGAGAAAGACGATGCGACGCAATGTGCAAGGCGCATTTGGCCCGACAAATGAAAACGCCGAGCGCCAGTGCGCGCCCATTAATCATTTTGTAACGTTAGTATAGTAAGGACGGTGCTTTATTTTCTTCGGTATCGCACAGAGTACTATCACTTCAAATATCGTGATTATATTTTAACAACCAGTGAACATTTTTACAAATTTCCAAGTAAGTAAATTTTTTTAATTCCGTTACAAAATTCCCATAAAAATAAATTTAAAATAAGTTAATTTCGTCAAATTTAAATTCAGTTTTCTAATTTTAAAATTTTAAATTTTTAACAAATTAATGTAGTTTTATTAAAAAAAAATTGAATTTGAACGAATAAATTTAAAAATTATTTTTCGTACTATTCTAATTTAAAAAATATTTATTATTATAAAATGATAAAAAAATTAATGTAGGTAAACCACTACTAAAAGATTTAAATAAACGCGAGGGCTCAATAATAACTTCAAAACATTCAAAAATGGCGGAAGTGGTAAAACCGCGAGTTTTGAATTCAAAATTATCTATTGTCTTAATATCACATTGGTAGTAAATTTACTCTAAAGCTCTGTTAATATTAATAAACGCAATTACAATACCGGCATCTACTTGAATTGATTATACAGTATAGTTTATATAATAAATATTTAAATAATGTTCTTGGTTCAAGAACAACTAATTACAATATTACGTTTATGTCTTAAATTTCAAGGTCGACTGAAATTTTTTAAGTATTTCTAACAAAAATTTTATTAATCGATTAAATTATCTCAAAATTTTTTGATATCAGATCCCAAATATCAATTTGGTACTAGGAAATGGTACTTAATAATAATTACAGGGTGTTCACGTTTCACCTACGATTTTTCATTGACTGACAACTGGTTATCCAATAAATTTTTTTATTCAAATCTAAAATCCTGCAATTACTGGTTAAGCTAGCCCGGTAACCTTTTACTTTTGTATTGATTGAATGGTTAAATGCAAATTATTTACCCCCCCCTCCGGTTATAAAAGCGCAATGAATATTATTTTATTGTTTTCTTCAAATGTATCGGATTAACCATTTTACTGTTACATTAGGTAAGTATAATGAACCTTGATAAACTATTCTTGAAAACAAGTTAATTTAGTAACGAGGTAGTGATAACTACCAGAGCTGATAACTATGTATGTTATTGACAGTACTTCCGATGTATGTATTACGTATTTTTGTTCCTACCGGATGGTAACCAAAAGTTCGGCATTTTTTTTTCAGACTTTACTAGATTAAAATTATTGAAAATTTTAATGCAATTCAAATTTTTTGATAAATTTATGTTATCACGCGATTGTAAATATTATGCAGAACAAGTTTAAAAATAAAGATTATGAACAAAGATAATTGACGAAATATTATTTCTGAAATTTTTGTTTTTGAAAATTTGGAAAATATAAACATGCATCGTTTCTTAGATAAGGGAAAAAACTACTTTTAGTGCATCTTTGTAAATATTTTCTGATATTCGTGGAAAACGACAAAATCACAAGTTCATATTTGATGATCATATATCTTTTTATAGTATTTGAAGTTTTAAATCGTAATTAAGTAAATGCGTTTAATTTTTAGAAAAAAATTTTTTTATTGACATTAGTAATCTATGAATTAGTTAAATCTAAATATAATTATTTAATTTTAAAAAAGTATGCCAAATAGTAAGAATTATCAGCTTATCTTTAAAATTTTTAAAATATATACAGACATACATAAATAATAAGTGTTTGTACTATATATGATATATTATAATATATTGAATGATGTATCGAAATATTGTAGTATAACTATGGTATAACTATCTACCGAAATATTTTAAATTTAATGAATGATTTTGAGAATGAAAACCTTAACTTGAAATACGTCCAAGTACGTCAAGTTCTGTTTGTATTACAAAATTTGACATTGACATTGAATTGAACTTTTATAATAATATATTAATATTATATTATATATTGCGATTAACTGGACATACAGTAGTAAACATTTTAGAAATAAAATCATTTTTGAATTTTTCGGGAACTGAATACCTAAATCAGTGGCGGTTTTAAAGAACAGGCAAGGTAGGCCCGGCCTACCCAAAATTTAATGTCCATAAATAACATTTTCTTTATGTACAATATAATTAATATTTTAATATTATGGACAATTAATATTTGTTATTTTTCATTATTTGCACTTAAAATTGCAATAACAGCTGAAAAAATTAGCGTCTTTTATATATTTATTTGTATCTGCTTCAAAGTATTATAGTGTAGGCACTGGCCTAGCTTGGTACATATAGCGCAATGTAACAGTAGGTCCATGACGCCAAATACAGCAATACTATAGCTTCAATAGCCAGCGCTTAGGCCCGTGTCTACCAGATACTTGCAGTTATATGATACCTCGCCATAAACAGTTTTTCTTATCGGACACATGCGAGCGAGATTTTAAAGCTGTTTAGATGACAAAAAAGAACATTTATCTCAAATTAAATATATTAATTAAATAACAAAAAAAGAAATTAAGCGGTATTTTGCACTTTGTAGTGTATTTTTATTATTGCAAAATAGTTTAAGCGGTAGGTATTGTTATTGCGGGATCGCCTATCTTCACTTGCACTGTTATCAATACAAAAAGACATTCTTGATGAATTATTAAAAACGGACACATTTCACGACAATGTCATAGACAGATTTACGAAGAGCAAAAATAAAAAAATCAATCATTGTTTATAAATACTATAACATAATGTACAGTTACTCGAAAAAGTATTCGGACGTTCCTGTGTTATCAATGTAAATTGTTCCTTTTGGACACTGTTTTTATTATTTAAAAACTGTTTTTACAGCAATACTTATTAGACATTTTTTGTCGAAAATTTCATTGTCTTCATTTTTGTTCTTATACATTTTTTTATTTTGTCACTTTGTTTTCGACTGAAAGTGGCAGACTCGGTAAAACTTTTTAATAAAATTAAAAATGCACAATGGTTTTCTCGAGGGATTCCCATGGGATTTTTACCGAGACTGCTTTAAGTCACTCTCGATCGAAAACGAGGTGACGAATAAAAAAATGTTTGAAAACAAAAATGAAGAGAATGAAATTATCTACAAAAAATGTCTGAAAAGTTTTTTGTAAAAGCGATTTTTATATGCTAAAAAGAGTTTTCAAAAAGTACAATTTACATTGCTAACATAGGAGCGTCCGAATACTTTTTCGAGTAACTGCAAGTAATTATATTATTTAAATAAAATGACTTAATAGAGCATATTATTATAACTCAAGAAAATATTCACGATCTTCCCCAGATTTTATCTATTTATAAAATATTGCTGGCCTATCCAAAAATTTTCCCCACGAGCCGCCACTGACCTAAATGGTAAACGAGAGTATGAGTTGGGAGGGGGGGGGGGTAGTTAAGTGATAAAACCACAATCTATCATATCAGATTTGTGATTGAATGTTTGTCAAAATCCTCGAGTTTCAATCCCATTTTACAGAAGTACACAACATTAGCGCTATATACCAGATTACCATCATCATCTTTGGTATACACCAAACGTCAATCATATTTTAATTTTTAAATTTGTACCTTTCAAAACAAAATTAAAATTTTATTTTTTTTTCAGGTTTGCGTGGTTTGTAATTAACGCGGTGAAGATATTCCACCAATAGAGTAGCATTTAAAAATAGTAAACGAGTGACGCCTTCGATGGCGTCTTTAGCTAGAAGAAGAAAAAGCGGTGGAATAACAGGTGCGTTGATTGTTAAGTCTATAATAAGTAATTTACAGTTACATTAAACTTGTTTTATATTCTTGCACTGCTAATTTAGATTAGCCAAGTTGTAACTACTTGGAGCTATTAATACAACTAAAACTACCATCAATTTAAAACTCTGCACGCAATAACAACTTCGAATCAGACGATTTTTTCTTCTTGACTTCCATCCAAATTGCTTATGATGAAAATCACAAATCTACTTTACTGATCCATTTTTTGCTCATCATAGTAATTACACTTTGGTTTCTTCTCGTTTGCTCTTAGGTATGGGAAAAGGGTTACTCAATTTTTTTTTGTATAAATTCTTATACATATAATTGCATAGTTACACTTGGTTATTACACATAACCATGGCAAATCATTTCAGCTTATATTATTTGGTATATCTGTGGGGTAAAGTTCGATAATAAGAGTTTGATTAGTTTCGTAATAATTCCTTAATAAATCTCGATTAAAGTTTCAATGATGCAATTACCCATATCATTACTACCATTTCTCAATAACCAATTACCAGGGAAAGTAAAAGTAATCAGTAGCAATAAGTACAAATTAGGTACGGATCTACACCAACTTGGAGCAATGTACCACCCAAATAAAAATAAAATTAACAATTTGATTTTATTATCGGATTTCATCTCGAGAACATCGAGCAAATATTATGATGAGTTGATTTGCATATTTTTTATCCTGTTTGTCTTGGTGAAATTAAAAAACAAAAACTAATTTCCATTATAAAAATATGTTTCAAGAATTGGCTGATTCATAAAAAAAAACTACTGAAGCAAACAGGTTGCAAAAACATGGATTTTCCTATTGCAAAGCTTTTTATATGGGTTTATAGCGACATGTGCTGAAAAATATGTTTTTTGGTTCCTCGAAGTACGATCGATTACAATTTAACCCAAATAATACCAACACATTTATTGGTTTTTTATCCAAAAACAACAATTTGTTTACTCGACGGAAAATTTAAATAAATCTTTCAAGTATTGGGAAACGCTAATTTTCAAGGCGGATGCTCTTTTGTAAGGTTTCGATAGAAACAGCATCAAGATTTCACTTATTTTGTTGTCAGTATTAATTATAAATTTAATTGATAAGGTACAGCGTAGATATTCTATTTTTAATTTAATCGAATGTTATTTTTATAACAAGATTTTCACTAAAAAAATTATCGTACGAGAGTTGGGCTTTGTATTTTAAATATTTTTATTGTTATCGCTATTGGATACAAATTCCATATCCGGTGTGAGAATTGCTTTCATTAAACGGGAACGAAGCATTTTTTAGGTTAATTTAATTTTAGCGACCAATGTCTAGGAGTATTTGAATTTAATTATCGTTTTTACTTGAAAACCAGGTTTCATTCCAAAGCAACAGGTTGTTAAGCAGCATTCACACGTAATTTATAGAAATCTATTGTATTGAAAAAACTTACGAGAATCAATATTGGTTCTTGTAAACCAGATTGATTTTAACAATAACAACATTATAAGAAATAACTTGAATGTTTCTGTGGGAAAAATTTATAGACCATTGACCCAGGGTTCCTCGGCTACAGAGCCCGACCCCTTAAAAACGGCCTCTTCTCTGCATTCTGAAAAAGCAATTTGTCTTTTAGGTCAACGGTGTCACACATATATTTTTACTTTATAAAAATATGATGTTAATTGAAGGTGGCCTCCGGCCGCCCTGACCTTATAGTCTGCAATTGAGATGATGAAGAATTTATATACAGGAGTTTTGTTGACGTTTGGAACTCAGAATTTGGAAAACTAAATAGTCTCCAGAAAAATAATTTCCAAAAAATGCAATAGAGACCTTAGATGAATGCAACAACATTAACAACTACCAGACACACTAGCTTGTTAAATTTTTTAAATTATTTTCAATTATAAATTTTTATAAACTCTTCGAGGATCAAATCTATGATTTCAAATTAGCATTCGTTCGCTAAATCAGCCAAGCCACACGATGGCTCTCATTTAAACGCAATTTAAATTCTCCAATGTTCAATTAAACCATTTCGGATATAAAACTAAAATTATTCGTAAAAATATTGTAGTAAACAAAACTTTTAAAATGGCACCAACAAAACCCTAAAAGTCAACCTATCTTCAAAACTTGTCGCTCCCTCGACGAAGTACTTTTAACCATTAAATAAAGTTCACAAAGATCCAAATTTTTTCTGAATATCAAGCTCAAATAAGCTCACAAAATTTCAACTTTTTTGCGATTACTTTCGGCAAAAATACTTGCACAAAATTATACTCAAAAAATCAGCAGAGCAAAAACTAGGCCTCCGCCGTTTTCGCCATCTTTGCAATAAGGCCTCTATCTAACTCACTTTTTTGCAAGCCTTACATTTCAAAAATTAATATAACAAAATTTAAATTAAAAAAAATTATCAAAGGTTTCCAAATCAATTCAAAAATTAAAACTGGGGCGGCCAAATCCTTTCGTAACACGACAATATATAAGCTTCTACAAATACTATGTACCTTGCCAATGACAATAACCACCCCGGAAAGAAGTTTCTTTTTTTTTAAAGGGTGAAAAGCTATTTAAGAAATTCTATTGGACAAGAAAAGATAACAAGATTAGTTTTTATGCTGTCATAGAACTATGCTAATCCCCAATAACCTGGTTTTAGGATAAATTTTCACATACTGCAAGACAATTTCAGTTGGTACTTTAATTTTTTTATTTGGGTATTTATTTATCGAGTTCCTTCTATTTTTAATTTTATATTTTGTTAGTTTTTTATTATAATTTTTTTTTATTTTTAAATTACTTTATACTTTTATTTTTTGTTTTGAATTTTAGTTCTATTTGTAGTTTCATAAATTAACTCTTCATTTTTTAATTTTTCAATCCCCCCCCCCCAAATCTAGTCTAATTACGGCCCTGTATAAGGCTTTGGTATTCCCACTGGTGAACAAGGTTATATACGCAGTAATTTACAATAGCATAATAATAAATTGCAGTTAGCCGTGGTTCCATCGGGACGTAGAAACATGATTTTCTATTCAATATTTAACGTATTGTTGATCTGGGCCCATAACCCGTAAAAGAAATTTTTTGCCAAAGTTTGATTTTGAATTTCTCGTATTTTTATATTCGTTTGTGATCAAAATCTAATTTTTATTATGTAGTACAGTTTTATATCAAGCAAAATTATCATAAAACATGATTTATTATTGGAAAATCACGGATCGCATAATTAACAACATTTTATATACAAATTGAAACAAATAAATAGTCTAAGAATTTTTTATTATTGTTGTTTATATTAATTTATTATGAATTATTCCTATGAAAAATTCTTAATCGTACATTTACTTCGTTTTTTACCCGTATATACAGGGTGTCCCAAAACGATATAATTTTGAAAACCCATCATTTGTTGAATTTATATTATGTCGTAGAATTTAAATATTTGCTGAGTAAAGAAAAATTAAGATGATATAACTTTTCTGCTAATTTGAATTGATTATAAAGACTTTTTTGTTATTTTTCAATGAGAATTGTCATCGCCTTTAAAATACCGGAAATTTAGCTATGCTAACCTTTTAAAACCGGCGATTCAATGGTATAGAAGCGATTTAAAAAATACAAAATATTCCATAATCTGATGCAATTGTATACAAATTTGCCTCATTCTTTTACAACTAATACGTCTAGATTCTGTGCCCTTTCTAATTAGTAATTATGATTTCTTTTGTTACAGATCTGATAACATGTCGTCAAGTATTAAATTTAATGGTGATCTTAGGATTCATGTTCAACTATATGTTACGAGTAAATTTGACGCTCGCCATCGTAGAAATGGTGTACGACACAGAAAACGACCAAATTCTTAGCCCAAATATTACGTCGCAATCAAATTTCATACAACCAAACGTAAATTATTCCTCGATTGTAACCCAATTTCCCAATACGACTAACTCGTCCAATCATGCAGCAGTTATAAAGCAATCCATTGGCATCAAATTTCATTGGGATAAATATTTGCAAAACTACGTACTCGGCAGCTTCTTTTGGGGTTACATTTTGACCGAATTGCCGGGTGGTCGTTTAGCGGAAGTGATAGGTGCTCGTAAAGTGTTTGGAGGTGGAATGCTCATGGCAAGTTTTCTGACTTTATTAACACCCATTGCGTGTTATTTAGATGTAGTAGCTGTAATAATACTAAGAGCGCTTATAGGATTCTTTTTGGGAGCCACTTTTCCTGCTACTCCTCCAATGGCTGCTAAGTGGATTCCCCCATTGGAACGGTCCAAGTTCATAGCAAATATGATGGCTTCTTCTTTGGGAGCGGCAATGACGATGCCCTTAAGTGGCGCACTTATTATTACGTGGGGGTGGGAAAGTGTATTTTACGTTACCGGAAGTATCGGATTACTTTGGTCTATTGCTTGGTTCTTTTTAGTATACGATTCTCCAGCACAACATCCAAGAATAAGTCCAGAAGAAAGGTACGAAATTGAAAGCAAAATTGCCGAAGGTTCCGGAGGCGGTACTAAACCTAGTAAAGTACCGTGGTTACTCATTTTGACTTCGATGCCCGTTTGGGCCATCGTAATAACTCATGGAACATCAGTTTTCGCATACTTCACCGTGGTCAATCAGCTTCCGACGTATCTTAAGGAAGTACTGCACTTCAACATAAAAAAGAATGGATTACTTTCAAGTCTACCCTATTTAGGTAAGCTAGAATTATGATTTAGCATTGGAACAAAATTAATTAACAATATCGATATGAGAAAGTTGAACTATTAATAATTCCTGTAATAAATAAAGTCCCCCCGAGGTTAAACGTTTTGTTCTTATGTAAATGCTGGCTGCAATAATGGCAAGTTCATTGATTGATTTAAGCAGCCTAATAATATTTCTATTTTCAAAGACCAAACGTAGGCACGAATAAATTTCAAAATAGAGAACAGCGCCAAAATGCAAATTTATTAATATTTGATAATTATTGCGATAAATTGCATCGGTTCAATTTCTAGCGTAAACAAGTTCTGCAACGAGCGAGATTGTGAGCGCAAAATTGAATTTTGAAATTATTGCTTATTTTTTTACGGTATAAATAATATTGACATTAACTCAGACTTGTTTGTTATATCGAAAGTAACGAGCGAAGGTTAGATGCGTCGTCGTCGGTGGTGTGGTTTAACTTTATCTGAATCTAATTAGTTCATTTCGCTAAAAATAACCGGCAAAATGTGGGTGAATATTTTACACTATTCGGTATATTACATAACCATCAAGGATAAAAAACCGGTACCAACGATAACATAAAACTTGCAAATACAAACCATCGGCATATTGCAATTATGGTCGATAGTTTTTTTTTTTAAATTTTCCTCTAAATTGATTATGTACCGATATTATCTTTTGTTGCCCTGCCGATAATAAGTTCATTCGAATGAAGCTAGTTACAGAAACATTTTATTTTCTAAAATTACCTCAAAGCCATTAAAGTCTAAAAAACAGATTCTTTTAAAGATGAAACGTTCAAACCAGTTTCTCAAGTTTTTGCGCAATTAATTTGTTAAAAAAAATTAAATGATCGGTTGCATTTAGAGTTATTTAATAAAATAATTACGATCGTTTGAATATTAAAAGAAATTATTTTTTTCAGCCAAGTATGTAATGGCCGTCGGTGCAAGTTATCTGGCGGATAGGTTAAGAAGATCTGGAAAATACTCGACGACTTTGATACGAAAAGGATTCACGTTGGTTGCTGTATTTGTACCTGGCATTTTTATGATCATCCAAGCTTTGTTTGGTGACGATTCCGTTCTCAGCGTTGTGATATTTACGTGTTCGTTATTCTTTAACGGAGCCGTAACCGGAGGGTATCTAACCAATGGTTTAGATATAGCGCCCAATTTTTCGGGCACCATTATGGGGATGGCCAATACTCTATCCTCGTTAGGCGGTTGGCTATCGACGTTAATGGTGGCCACCATTACTCACAAAAACCACACATTCCAACAATGGCAATATGTATTTTGGATATTAGTGATAATTTATTTCGTTGGCTCGTTAACTTTTACAATATTTGGTACTGCCGAACTACAACCCTGGAATTCTGTCCCACGAAAAGACAGTTTATGCAGTGTCAAAATATTGGAATTGCAAACGTGGAATTCCAAACCGAGAAAAGAAAGCCTGAATACTGAAAAACTACCAGAACTACAGCCACTCACAAAAGAAAACGAAATCAAATCATGAAGTTCGCATTTTTCATTTTTATCGCTTACATATCATCATTTGTTAACGTATTACTATTAATTTTAAGTAATTTAATTGGCGTGATTTGTTATTTTAATATATTTACAATTATTAAATTAATTTTTTTAAATATCCCAGAGTTTTAATTTCAATTCCGAATTTTCTCAGTTTTGACTCAACAGGAAGGTTAATGTAAAAGATACCGAACACCAGTGGTTCTGCATAAAGTGATTTAATAGTTTAATAGTTAATTAGTAATTTACTAATTTTTCATTAATTTTTTTAAACAGATCAATTTTATTTGGGTTCGAAAACGAAGAGAGTATAAAGTGTTTAAGGTGGAAAATATGCTTCAAAATTCAAACTTCTCAAAAAATATATTGAAGTGAAGTTTATAAAAATTATCACCGACCTTTACTTTACAACGGCGTAGCCTGAGTTGGCGGAAGCAGAGATAGTCTTACTCAAGGGTGGTAGGTTCAATGTTTATAAAACAAATTATTAATAATTTCCAAAATTCAATTTTAAAAACTTCCAATCGAAATTATTTTAAAACTAAAAAAATTTATACTCGGTCGAGGATCGAACTTATAATTTCAAATTATCAACCAAATCTGATATCTTCTAATCCACACTTCGTTCTTTTAAATGTAATTTTATAAATCCATTCAAAATCAATTATAAATTCTAATTATTAACGCTGCAATCAAATTTTTACCAATTCCAATTAAATAACTTTCCATAAAAAAAATCACTTTAATTACAAGAAATTAGAAAAACTCACAAAATTCAAAAATTCTGGGTGCGGTCACTTTCGACCAAAAATACAAAATACTCAACAATCTTCAAATTAATCCGCAATTTTAAAAATTATTCGCACAAAATATTCAAAATCTACGGAGCCAAAAATTCAGTCAACCGCTCCGGCGTTTCATATTAATTTATAAATTAATTTATTTTAATTATTAGTTTAATTATTATTAGTTATTAAATTTATTTTGTTAGTTAATTTATCAAAGCAAATTTACAATTAACAACAGAGGCGACCAAAATCATTTCGTAACACGACAATATCACTCTCAAAAGCTTATATATTATACGAAAGATCGTAAAATTCTTCTTGCATTTTTTTATCGCTAAAAGTTGATGCAGTTAAGTAACCATCAAAATGTGGATTGGATGCGTACAACCAAAATTATATCGGGAACAAAATTTCTACCGGCCCAAAATGGGTAGGGTATAGGTTCACAAATAAGGCAGGTTCTAAAAATACAAAAAAAAAATAACTTGTAATTGACGTAATAAGTGAGAAAAAAAACGATTATTTCATTAGTAAAATTAATTTTCAAAATTTTGTATGGCAGTTGCTGGATCATTTTTATTTGTGGAATGATTGTAAATTTTCAAACGATAACGATAGGTTATATTTATACAAAAAATGCATCTTATCGGCAGGAAATACTTACAATTGATTTTAAATTAAACAAAAATTTTTACCGTGTATTTCATATTATGTCAACAACATAAAATTCACGAAAATTAAAAATTATAAGCAGCTCCTTAGCTCAACATTTGCTTAGCCTTCATATCAATAATTACAAATTATGTACAACGATAATTTTAAAGCTATTTTTACCTTTCTTTTCTTTTATTTATTTTTATTTCAATATAAACAAGACAAAAATGTGATATATTACTTCAATAATATCATAGTTATTAATAATATTGACCATGTTGTTGTATAGTTTTTACGCCAGTAATTATGGGTATAAAAATTTACTGAAAGTATGCTGCGAACTATTCGTTGAGAATTGGAAAAAAAATAATACTTTAAAGCTCGCCATCGGCTCGTGCTTCAATTTTTGCCTGCAATGGCTCCAATCACCTAAAATTACTTTTTGCTCTTAATACGCAATATACTATTGTTATAAACCAAAATGAACAGTCGACTATTACAACTAGGCGCCAAGATTGTATCTCTGAAGATGTCAGTAAGACAGTTACCAGGTCAATCTTGAAACTGGGTCGTGGATAAAAGCATAAAAGTATCATATAATTCACTTTAAGATGAGAAGCCGACTATTATTATACCTTCGATACACTACGCGTTTAACGGCCATTAACGTTAATTTCCATTTTATTGACATACTACAAATTTTTAATTTAAATACGCATAAAGAATTTTTAACATAACCTCACTAAACCTGCAAACATGTTTTAGATAACTTAAGAAACCGTTAAGTAATTATTACTACTTTGTCAAATAATAATTACCTTACAAAATTCCTAACTAAAATGTGCTAACCAGAACAAATACAACTTTAAAATGGTAGCAGACTAAATTATCGGTGAAGTTTTTTGTTAATTATAGCCGAATTTTAATTAAAAACAGAGATTATAATTATTATTGTGAGTAATATTTTATTTTGATTAATTTAATAAAGTGAATTTGAGGCGTATGCCATTATTGCGTATTTTTGAAACTTGTATTTATTGGTAGTTTTTTTTTGATACTTTGCTACCGAACTGGGGTAGTTTGATTAATTGATTTGGAAGAAGAATAATCGATTTAAATAAAATATTATTAATTCGAATTTGGATATTTATAATTTATTGGAAAGTAAAATTAAAATTTGTAAGAGGAAACGTGGCGTTGCAGATTAGCCGTCGATTTGAATAAATTAAAATCACAAGTTCGAACCTTGGAAGAAGTATAAAAATTGAATATTATTTTGAAAAACGATTATTTTTTTTTAACTGGAATTAATTTTTATTTTGGAAACTACGAACCCTTTGAAAATTTCTAACTGCTCCCGCACATCAGGGTTACCCGAGTAATACAAGAGTGTGGAAAATTTTCTACGAAAATACCATAACAACTAAAATTGGCACCGATTTTGTATGGCGACCATACAGTGGGACGAAAATACGATAGAGATGCCAAAAATGGACATCATAGCAATTCTCTCAGAATTTAAAAGGAAAGCAAAAGAAAGGCATGAACAAAATAAAAAGCAAGCAAAAGAAATGCATGAACAAAATAGAAAGGAAGCAAAAGTAATAAATAAAGAAATTATGGAAACAATCAGAAAAGCATTGCGGGGTGGATGTGAAAAAAATGTGAATAAAACAGAATCAATGAAACAAGAAGAAACAGAATTATTTGAAAAAAAAGAACTAATAAAAAAAAATGAATCGTTAAAAAAGGAATTTTTAGAAGAAAAAGACTCCAATAAGGAGAAAGAAGAATTTTTGGAAAAGGAAGAGCAAGAAAAAGAACCATTGGTAAGTGAATTGTTTGAGAAGGAAGAGACTAATGAAGAGAAAAAGAATGAATTACTCAAGGAAACACAAAAAACGGAGAAAAACAGTAAAAAAAGGAAAGTTGACGGAAACAGAAGAACCGTTGATAAAAGATGAAAAGGAGAAGAAGTCAACGTTAAAGAGAAACAAAAGGAAATTTGGAAGTTTTGAACAAGTTGGGGGCGGCAGAAGAGAAAGCCGGCTAAGTGGACGCTTCGAACCAAGATAATTTTATGGAAGATGAGAAGAGCAAAATGAACAACAACAGGAGATTTGACTTGGGTTATTTGGTTGGATTTTTAAATTTATTTTATTTTTAAATTGTTCTAAAGTGTAAACAATTTGTTTTAATAATTTGTAATATTTTTTGATTTGTAGCACAACATGGGAGTTGCGAATTTTTGTTTAACCTGAGCCCACAACTTCAATTTGCAACTGGGACTTTAAGATGTCAAACAAAATATTTCGACCCACCATATTGTAAATTTTGTTTATTTTCATTTTTGAAAGTTTAATAAAAAAAAATACAAGGTGGGCAGAAAGAGAAGTAGATAAGAACTTTTTGGCCAACTATGGCCGACAGCGGGTGTTAGAATTTGTATGCCCACTGAGTTTTGATATTTTTGAGAATTGTGAGTAATATTTAATTTTGATTGATTTAATAAAGTAAATTTGAGGCGTATGCCATTATTGCGTATTTTTGAAATTTGGATTTATTTGGAGTTTTTTTTTTGATACTTCGCTACCGAACCGGGGTGGTTTGATTAATTAATTTGAAAGAAGAATAATTAATTTAAATAAAATATTATTAATTCGAATTTGGATATTTATAATTGGAAAGTGAAATTAAAATTTGTAAGAAGAAACGGAAACAAAAGAAACTCTGAAAACTCCCAACTGCTTCCGCACATCAGGGTTATCCGAGTAAGACAAGTGTGTGGAAAATTTTCTACGAAAATACCATAACAATATATTAATTTAAATAAATTCATGCATGGACGGAGTTTATAGAAACTTATGTAAACAGCCAATACAATATTTACATTACAATTTTGCGATTTTAGGCCTTTTTTACCCAAATTGTGCTCTTCACTACTATCATTTCATTAGAACATTTTTTCAATTCTAAATCCGGTTTATCGTTCCCCCATAAATATATATTTTTAATATATTTTTTTGATATTCTTGCAGATTTGCTCTTCGATGCTTATTATTCCTCATCTTAAGTTAATTAAAAATATAACACTTATTATAATTAATAATCAAGGATATTACTACTCGTGAATCGTCCACTTAAGTTGTCATTGGAACTCGTTGAATCTAGAACCCGGTTTCAACTTATAAATATCATCATCATCTGATATTAATGAGTAAATCATGAGAAGAAATAACTGAACACTGACTCTTTTATTATTAATTTTTGATACGGTTTAAATTTTTAATTTCCAGATAGTCACATTTTACAAATTCAATTTATAACTGTCGCTCGTTTACAATACACTATTTATAATCTTTTCCTTTGTCTTTATTTTGAATGATAAAGAATTGTGTATGGTCAAGGTAAATTTCTGAACTTGGTTTCCATACGTAATAATCAATCAAATAATCAAAATGTTTTGAATAAGGCATATCGACGAATCATCTATCAAAATAAATCGATAACAGTAATAATTATTATTACACCATTAAGAAATTGCTAAATGTGTGGCGCGATAAAAAAATAATCAATCTATTGAAAAAACTTGCCTCCAGCATAATCAAAATGCGATAAACAAATTTTGAAAATAGCAACGTCATAAATAGAATAATAAAAAATATAGTTATTGGTCAATTTTAAATAAATAATAAAGCGTGCAATTTTTGTTTATTCGCTATTCGAAAAGTAAACTATGCTTCCTTTAAAATAAATATTTTATTATAATTTAAGTGATAAATAAAATTATTTAGTATCCTCACTCATCTTTAAAAATGTGTACTTTTTATGTTTAAAGTTTAACGTTAAAATTTTTTAATTCCAATTTAGTGTTTCATTATTATCATTACATGAGTAATCTTACTACAAATTTTAATAATCGGTGATGGAATTCGTACACAGTTTATTCGGTACGAAAAGATATAATTATGTATTATAAATAAATATAACTCAAAGCAAAAGTCAAATTTAAAAAATTAGGTAATAATATCTGAGTATGTGATAAAATATTCCCGGCTCGAGGATATCCTAAAAATACTAATATCGCAAAATTTTAAACTGCTTTTATTTGTCAAATGAGTAAAACCCACTCTCTTCCTTCAATTATTTATATAGATAGTTAAATACACATTAAAAAATAAATTTTGGTTTAACATCCGCTAAGCTTAAGAAGAGGTTCCGGTTTCTAGAGTTGAAAAAATTAATCTTTTAAATTTGTTTTAGCATTTTTAAAAATTTTTAAAATGTGCCTGTTAATAATTTTCCAGAAAATTAAAAAACTACTGTGGTTTTTCACGCAACCATCATAAAAGAAACTGTTAAAATTAAAATCAATACTAATTACAATATTTTTATAATTTATATGAATGTTGCTTTTTTGATAGTATTGATAATACTTATAAATCTACAACTAAAAGTTTATTTTTTGCTTTAAATTGCTGAAAATACACTTTAAAAGAAACCTTGAAAAACACTTTCGGTGATAAAAACAAAAGCAGACCCGGACTGGACCGGCGCCGCGTCGGCGAGAAAAAGATATTCAAACGCAAAAATTTTCGGAAGCCACATTTTCATTCATTTTTTTATATTTAAACATTGTTAATTGTAATTATTAAACAAAATTAAAAATGGTGCTTTTTATAGCAAATCTATACCTAAATTAGCGGAGTGTAAAACGATGCTGTTATATTTAAACTGAAAAAATAATTATTGCTGTTATTTAATTAACATTACTTTTAGTGCTTAATTAATTTTATTTTGTTCCTGCATTGAACAAACACAAATGAGGATTGGTTCGAACCCTAGTGGAGCAAGAACTTTATCATATCAAATTTTTAGCATAAACTAAAAAATGCACAAAACACTTTTTCGAAAACTAAAATGTTTAAGTTATCACAATATATAAATACACTGTATTATCGCAAACGTTCATCGCCTGATGATGCCATAGTATGGTGAAAACGTTTGCGATAATACAGTGTATTTATATATTGTGATAACTTAAACATTTTAGTTTTCGAAAAAGTGTTTTGTGCATTTTTTAGTTTATGCTAAAAATTTGATATGATTAATATCGAGTTACACTACTTAAACCACTTATCTATTGATTATTTCAAGAACTTTATTCTAACCGTCTTTCCTCGGCGAGTAATGGCAAACCACCGAGGTAATATGCCTTAAAAAACCCTTCATAAAATGAAGTGGTTAGCCAAAATTCATCATGGTTGCAGTGTTACTGAATGTTTTGGACAAAAGAATTGTTTTTTAAACTTTTTCAAACGTGATTTTGATCATTTTAAAAAGTAATACAAAATTAAAGAAAATAGTTTTTGTAAAAAGGACTTTGTATTTCAATGAAACCACTGTACTTTGAGACTAGAAGAAACCTACAATAAAGTTAGACGAAACTTTGACTAAACTATTGTAGTTTCATTAAAATACAGTGTACTTTACAAAAAAAATAAAAAAGTAATATTTGAGAGAGAAAATAATATGGAAAAACACCGGTTTGGGGTTTTTTGGTTTTATATTCAATTTCTTCAAAATTTTCAATTGCTTCGTTGTCAAATAGAATAAACTTTTAATTAATTAGTATCTCTCATACAGGAATGAAAAAATTTATAATAAAATTCTGCCATATTTTTATTATTTTTAAATAAAGTGCAATTTAAAAATTATTTTTCCTTTTTATTTTATTTTGTAATATAATAAATATTATACTTATGATAGTGCAGAAGGACCTACTTGAATTATGTCTTATACATATTTATCGTAAAGAAATTAAGTAGAAGTCTATTTTCAAATTAAATTCAATACTAAATTTATTTCCTTTTAATATCAATTAAACTTTCAAGTATAATCGATATGTAATATACTTTAAAACAGATTAAAGATTACAATAGGTGTGTACCTATAATAGTATACAAATTGAACAATAAACCTTAAACCCTTCTAAAACAAAAACTCATGTTTTTTTAATCGCGGCATCGTAATATAGATAAAGCTTTTAGTTGTTAATTGTATTTCCTTTATTGATAATAGATAAAATAGTAATTAATTTATAACAAGCTAAATTAAATTTAAATCAAGTGCGTAGGCAATCAACGTGGCAAAAGCCAAGATGACTGACCAATCGATATTGTAGTTTAGATCGCAGCAAAGTATCTGACGCGACCAGAATTTAAACTGCAGTTTTCTGCTTCCTAATCGGTCGGTGCAGACTTTGTACCATACTTAGTCCTTTGTTTGATTAATTTATTTTACTCGTTAATTTTGTAACAGGATGAGATAAAATCTTAAATAAAATATGAGATAAAAATGTCTTTTTATAACTATAGGTGTGTAGTCGATCTCAGCTGACTTCTCGATAAGCAAAAACAATCTTGAGAAATTGCACTTCATTAAATAAATTGTAATTCTTCTTTGAATTGGCCATATCGTCGAAATTGTTGAATTTTTAATGTAAATGTATTTGTGGTTATTTAAAAAACGAAAGAAAAATTCTGAGTTGTTTTTAGTTCGTTTGAAAACTGTGCGACTTATAAACAAACCATTTGAAAAAATTGTACGCGTTTTTTTGGATAGAAAAACACTTTAGTCCAGTAAGTTTTTTGAAAAGTCAACTCATTTCGCTTGAGAACCTAAAATAACGAAGAAAATAAAATAAAACTTTCATTTAGAATTTAAAATTTTGTAAATTTGCTTAAATATATTAGTGTTTTGTTCTAAAGGCACCTAATTTTCAAAAAATTAAAATAAAGAAAAAAATTTTTGCATTTTCAACATTTTTTTACTTACTTTTCACCATAACTCGAAAGCCGTTGATTTTAGACAATAAAAAATTAAAAACTAGTTTTTAGCAAATAAAAATAAAAATAAAAATAAAAATAAAAATAAAAATAAAAATAAAAATAAAAATAAAAATAAAAATAAAAATAAAAATAAAAATAAAAATAAAAATAAAAATAAAAATAAAAATAAAAATAAAAATAAAAATAAAAATAAAAATAAAAATAAAAATAAAAATAAAAACAAAAATAAAAACAAATAAAAATAAAATAAAAATAAAATAAAAATCTTTATTTAACAGTTAAAATTCATTATTTTAATATTTTATTTAGTTTATTTATTTTAAAAATGATTTATGTTGGCGAATAAAGTTTTACGAGGATGAATCGTCCGAGATGAATCGTCGTGGGATGAAAAACTAAACAAAATGTTAAAATAATGAATTTTAACCGTAAAGTAAAAAATACATTAATTTACATTAATGTAAATTAACGATGCCTCTGGTGCAACGAAGACCTATCAGTAAATCATATCCTAACTGAATGTAACCTACATGAAGAAGCAAGGAAAAACTATAATCTTGGCAAAACTAGAAAAGAAATACTAGCTGATCTTCAAGAAAATGTAGAAAATCTCTACGGCTTCCTGTACCAAACCAGCATAATCAAACAAATTTAAATCTCAAATACTTTCTTACCACCCATCAGTGCTATGATCCTGTAATTAAAGCACTTACATAAATTTACAAAAAAAAATTACATTGAACAGGTTTGGACTTAGAATATTTGAATAAACAAGAAAAATAAAAATTACTATGTGAAAATTAATAAAAAATTTTTAAATACTGACTAAGAATGTTTGAAATAAAAAATTACGTTTATAAAAATATGATAAAAATATAAAATAAAAACTTAGTAACTTCATTTCTAAGTTCTTTTTTATTAAATTTTAAATTACTTATAAAATAAAATTTACAGCCGAACCTGTAAATTTTATTTATAAATTTATCACTAAACAGCAATTACGTGAAGTAATGTATTTTAAATAGTACAAAAAATGTATTTTGGTAAATTTTTCTAATGTATTTTGTATTTGTATTTCAAATACAAAAAAAAAATGTATTTTGCCCAGCGCTGGTTATATACCTATAGTACCTAATATAATGTAAAAAATAAAACTTAAGAAACTAAAATTAATTTTAGCATTTCGAAACAAATTATTATTTAATTCGCGTATAGTAGAAGGTGTAATGAAATTTAAATTACTTAATCATATAGCACAATATTAAATTTCTTAGAAATCGATTAGCAAAAAAAGTTGAAATTCTCAAGTCATTTATTTAAAACACAAAAATAATGTATATTAAATTGATAGCAAGTTGGATAATAATGAATGTTTTCAATAAACAAGTTTACAAAACGCCGAAATATGAATATTTGTTCGTCAATATAAATAGCTTAGTACATATCAGTGGCGTTTCAGAGCCAAATTAGGCCCCCAAATGGGTAAAAAATTAATTTTATGAAAATGTAGGTACCTAATAATATTATTTCGTTTTCTTAAAAATTACTCCAGATTTTTTGGTAAAAAACAAAAATCAGAAATAAAAATAATATATACAAAAAGAAAACAGAAAATGTCTTCATCTTCACGAGGAGAGCAATGGTTACAAATAAATAAAATATTTTATTTTTTTTTTTTGGTCGTACACGATTTCGGGTTCGTAAGCCCGGGTCCGTGTTCGATTGAACACATAATTATATTATACTATAATATACACTGATATACTACATACATATTATAGTAAACTGCCATTATCGTATTACATAATATGGTATTGAAATAATAGTATAATACATTTTTTGTACCTATTGCTTACACAGAGTTCGTCTTGAAATAATATGTAATATAACTTGCGCAGGAAGTTGACGATACAAAAATATTCGATTTCGTCAAACGTAAAATAAACCAACAAATAATATTATAGTAATATTCATTGAGTTAATTTTGCAAAATTACATTCAAGATAAAGTAATATAGATTACGTGACAAAATACACATAGCATATTCGATATCATTTTTTGACTCATTTTATAGCTAAGATTAAGATTTATTTCTGAAGATGTGCAAAAATTTTCATAAGACAAATGTTTTGCTGATGAAATACATAAGGCAGAGCTCTTCAAGAAAAGATCTACTCGAAAGGAAAAAACAAAATTTATCTTTGAGTGGCAAAATACTTTAGATAAAAAATTCAGACGATAAGAATTTCATAACCATTATCCTAATGGTTTTGATTATTTTTCAAGCTATGACGTACATACACGCCTCCATTAGCAACCAACAGGAAAGTGGAGTCGAAAAACACACAAATCATCCTAATTACGTAATTGCGATAAAAAGCTCTTAAAAAAAGCACAACAAATAACACTGGCAAAGGTCACACTGTTTCCAAATGATGAACAATAATTACGATAATTATAAATTATTTTTTTATGAAGTTAATGACATCCGGGCAAGTGATCGATTTAAATATACATAAATATAAATTTGTTTACTTGTTTATTTTTAATTAACTCCGCTTTAACCTCGGGAAAAAATCACCAGATGTAATAATTTAGAGTTTCTCGCTTTTAAATAAATTTTAAAAAATTGCGCTCAAAATGTTCAATTAAAAACTTCGCTCGACCGTTAAATAAAATTTGATTATTACTCTTGCTTTTTTAAGCGGTAAAAATAAGAAGATCTGAACATGTTTTGCAACGAAGAACCAGTTCGCTGCAATAAAATTAGCTTTGCTGTTATAGGCGCCATCAATTATAATTAAAAAATTCAACCAAGCAAGATTAATTGCGTTAGTTCTATTTTAAAACACAAATTGTATAGGTAAATTGAAAAACAAACCGCTAATCAAGCTTGTCCAGCATTTTTTATTTGTCTGCCAAATTACCTACCTATCCGATTACCTACATTATAGTAAGTACATGTACCTGTTTTTTCACTATTATTTTGAACCCATTTCTTTCTAATTCGTGCTTTTCTATCTTTTGGTTACAGATTTTCACGTATTTTTTTCACATTTTATCGATTTTATTCCACTTTGTCTTCTTCTTCTTTCATTAGGTCTATGACCTGTTTTTACTAACAGCCACCTCGGTGGTGTTCTAAAGTTACTATTAGTGCTGTGAGCATATTGTTTTTACATCCAAGGTAGATGTGCCAGTAACTCTGGTTTTTGTTGTTGATAAAGGCAAGTCATCAACTCAGAGGGACCGCCGGCTTTACGTGCCCTCCGAAGCACGGAGACGATCATAAGAAATTTTAGACTTTCCCTGGATTCGAACTAGGCGACCATCTGGACTCGGACCATCATCCAGTGCTATTCCAACTTGGTGACGCCGCACTACCCGGAAGATTTCGGCAATCAAAACCAAAGATGAACTAGAAGACTATGTGTCAATCTTCAAAACGCGTACAAATGAAGGCAGGTTCCCCGCACCAACCCCGGACTTCAGACGTCTACTTTTTCCGACGCCGTCAAGGAGCTAATCAAAGGCGCAAGGCAAGCTCGACCAAGAGCAAGTACAACATGGCACCCGTCCGACCGATCCAGGGCAAAACCAACTGAAAATGCAAGTCATCAGGAACGCACTAAAGAAACTCAAATATGAATCGTGGTCAAACAAAATCGAGAGCCTGTCTACCGAGGACAACTCAATTAGGAGAATCGCCAAAACCCTAAAAAAATACCAAAACCCCGATGCCATCCATCCACGGCATCCACTGAGTCGCGCACACGGACGAAGACAAAGCCGAAGCATTCGCGGACACGCTAGAAAGCCAATTCACCCCAAATGACACTGAAGACGACCCAGAACACACCGAATTGGTTAACATGACGGTCAAAGACATCCTCAACTCGCAGGACCAAAACATTATCAAACTCATCGGATACTATCAGGGGTATCAAGAAGAAGAAAGCCCCCGGACCCGGAGGGTATCCCGAACGCAGCTCTAAAATCTCTCTCAAAGAAAGCCATTACCGCTATCGCCACAATTATCAACGCATCATTCAGATTGAAACACTTCCCAAAGCAATGGAAAATCGCAGATGTCAGCGTTCTGCATAAACTGGGAAAATCCAAGACCTTCCCCCAACATTATCGACCAATCAGCTTCCTCACCGCTCTGAGGAAAATCGCGGAGCGCATCATACTCGTCAGTCTGAAGGACGAACTTGATTCGAACATCATACAGGACGAACAATTAGGTCCCCGCCCCGGACCAAGTACTCCATTGCTGCGGTGTTCCTGGACGTCTCCAAGGCGTTCGATAAAGTGTGGCACAACGGCCTCATCTAAAAACTTTTCACGGCAAAAATTAAACTCGCGTTGATCTAACTTCTGGCATCCTACCTGGCGGATCGAAAGTTTAAGGTCAAGATAAACGGCACTCGCTTGTCAAGCAGATAAATCGAAGCAAGGGTATCCCAAAGCTCTCCCCTCGCTCCAACCCTCTCTAACGCATACGTTAACGATCTTCCAAGGACCCCCAATAACAACTTCAGGACTATACGCGGATGATACAAACGTCGCAGCCAGCTCGCTAAAACCAAAACTGGCAGCCAAACGAGTACAAGAAGCCCTCAAGGACCTAGAAAAATGATACCAAACATGATGTACGCCGAGAAAAGCGCAGCCGTTATGTTTACAAGCAAATATACCGTACTTCAAGACTTGAAAATCTTTGGTCAAAGAATCCAATGGCAATCGTCAGGCAAATACCTTGGAGTCTCGGTGGACAACAAGCTATCCTGGATAAAAAACATCACCACGATCAACGGCAGAGCAAGAGGAATCATGAAATCACTGGATGCAATCATCGCAAGGCGCAGTAGCATGGAACCGAACCTCAAGTTGATTATCTACAAGGCAACCGTCGGACCACTCCTCACGTACGCGGCTCCGGCGTGACCAGATGAACCGGCTCCAAACAGTTCAGAACATCGCACTCCGAAAAGCACGAAACGCGTTCTACCTGGTTCCAAATCGCTACATCCACCAAGAATTCCAAATTAAATCCGTCAGCGAATTCATCAAAAAGCTGACAGAAAAACTATACGATCGTTGTCAAGATAAGATCTCAGGACTCGAGAATTACAACGTCAAAGACTTCCGAAGACACAAACGACCCAAATCCATCCTGGCATCAACCCAATAGTTTTTTTTGCGTGCGTTGGAAGGAGGTAGAAAACCTTGCATAGCCACCACTTCTTAGATCTATAGAGGTGGTAGTGCCAGATTCTTACTGGCTAAAAATTTTCTTCTTCTCGCCAGTTTGGTCGCAAGAACCGCCGTGAGGCATTACTTTTGCGACCTGGCTGATTCGTCGAAGTAGATCTTTCTTCCGTGTGGTACTACGTCCGGTTTACATGTAGGCGTACAGCGGCCCCCTCTTCTCTCTCCGCTGCTTCCTTTGAACCAATTATGACGTGTATCATGGCTTCCACCCATTTCCAGTTTTCGGGACAGCGCAACATCACGGACACTACATTGTCGGGTTCGAGTTTCAAGTTCACTCCCAACTCGGCGGTAGTCCTGGCTTGAACCCATCTAGGACAGTTGAATAAGGCGTGTTCGAACGTGTCGTCCATCTCGCAGTGATCACATGTTGGTGACGCCCGTTTGCCGAATCGATGGAGATAGGCTTTAAAGCATCCGTGTTCGGAGAACGCTTGCGTGAGGTGAAAATTCATCTCTCCGTGTCCTCTGGCGACCCATATGTCGATGTTGTGTATGAATCGTCGCGTCCATGATCCGATCCCGGCCGTCCCCCACCTGCGCTGTCACTCTTATAAGGAGCTGGCTTTGGCATCCTGTTGCCCAGAGTAGATGTTTTTTCTTTCCACGGCCTGTAAGTCTGCCGGTGATATAGACGCCAGTACCAGTGCGTCTTCGCCAGACACCGTTCTATACGCGCTAAGCCTAACCAATAGTTAGGAAAATTCAAATTCGTTTCTGTTCGCTCATCAATCCAAACGGCCAGTTATGGCTTTTGTTATGTGACCTGCAGTAAGCCCCACCCCCCTCAATCCTTCCTCTCTCGAAAGTTTCAACACCAGATGAAGGAGACAAGACAGCTTCGCTGCCACATGCTCTAAGGACTTATAATATGCTTGACTTGAGCGGATTCGAACCGAGTACCTTAATGTCAGCAGGTATTTGGCTAACAAATCAGGCTAACGACCGTCTCTTTCTATAAACTTGAGCAAAAATAAAAATTATAAAGAAATATAATCTGACTTTTTCGAATTCGATAATTTGCTCTGGTCTGATCTTTTTCTACGAATAACCATAGCTCTGAATTATTTTGTTTTGTTTGATTTTAAATTTATGTTCGTATTTTTTTTTAAATATTTCTTCTCAGTCCTTGGCCCTACATAAGGACGTAGTGACCACTTTTTCTTCAGAAGAGTTTTCTTGGCAGATACCTCGGTAGTTTACCATTGCTTTCCGAGGGAAGACAGTCAGAATAAAGCTTTTACTTTGCTCAGGTTCGACCCGAGGATCTCGGCTTTGCAGTTCACGCACATAAGCATCAGGCCGTGACCTTCTTCTTAAAATATTTAAAAACGTAAAATTCATGGAACTTAACTTATGCCTGTTTGCACCACCTACACTTAAAATTTAAACTTCATTGAAATTTTATTCCAGACAATAGATATAAAAAAATAAGTGATATTTAGCACTTTAAGGAACTCTTAAATTTTAAGTGCAGATAGTGCAAACGGGTAGTACACATAAAGATATTATACTTATTTTTTTTTATAGTTTTACTTGGAAGCTTGTAACTGCCTTCTATAATCCTCTGCACAAATCGCTTGACCTTAGAAGATCTTTACTTTTTAAAATGACTCTCCTTAGCCTCAAACCTTATGGGCTACGAGTAGTAACAAAATATGATATTGTTCCTAGACATCTGGTGAAATTTATAAAACAAGCTAAAATAACACAAAAAAGAAAATCTGAAAAAATAAAAGCATTCAATCACCATTGCAATCCAAAAAGCTTTCAGAAGAAGTAGCGTTAAATATTGGTGTATAAATAATATACAACTTGAAATATTTGCGGACTACCATATAGAATTGCCATATAAAAATCTTATTATGCCAGCAGCACCGTGTATACTGAATATGCCTAGCCAGATTAATAAATTATAGATATTCATTTAGGACACATCCGGTGATGCAAAAAAAGTGAAACGAAAAAAAAATTATGATTAGAAAGGAATGTTGGTCAATGTTAGTTTAGGCAATAAACAGTAAATCTGTAAAACACTTTAATACTAGCTAACTACACTTTAAGGAAATGTAAACAATGACCTACAGATTTGTGAGATCAAGTAAATTTTATATTAGTAACAATCAATATAGTTCTTTCAACATGCCATCGTTGAGGCAAAAATAATAAAAAGGTTAGCCTTTCAAAGTCATAAAATTTTCTATTACACTTTTTAAAAATTATTTTTGTAACAAGTTGTGTAGTCCAATTTTACTACTAAATTATTTCTACAATTAGGCGCAATAAAAACAATACTTTTTCACACTATAAGCAAAAAGGTTTCTCCTTTGCATTCATCACGTGCCCAGAATTAAAACAACTGCGGAAACAACATTGGTCAATTCGTTTGAACATCACATTATAATGATAAAATTTCTTTGTGCACAAACTTGCCGTCATTTTTAAGAGATTCAAAAAAAGTTCTCAAGATAATTTAATGATTAGAGTTAACATAAATGAATAAATGGAATTTATTTTTTATCATCTTAAAAGTGTTTGTACTTTCGTAATTTAGGAAATAACACTAAAAGGCAGCATTCGATAAATATAGCAGTGATAAAACCGTGAGTCTTACAAAAATTTTGTATTTTTACATTCCACTTGTTCGTCTTGGTATATTGCTTATGATATTGATATCGATTTTTAAATGTGTGGAATGTAAAATTACAAAAATTAAAACTTCATGAACCGCAAGGTGGTAATAAATAGACTAGAGAATAATTAAATTCAAAGAAATGATTAATAACAACTGATAAAATACACAACGCGAGTAGGTCTCATCGATCTTGCGGAATTCTCAAACCACGTAATACTTTACTCTGCTGATACTGTTGTTCGCTGTCTATCATACCCACTACCGACACTATTTGGTACTGACGAGCTTTCATGGCAGATTCGCTTTTTCTTAATAAACGCATTGAGGTAGATCCAACTGTAGATTCCATTAGTTGTCCCATTTGAGGCCGCGAGTGACTCGGATCAAGAACTAAAAGTGTTTTTGTACCGTCACGATGAACTTCTACTCCCATTATTGTACGACTATGCCCTGAAATAATTCAAAATAAAAATTATTTACTGTTTACAAACAATTTTTGTTGTGCAGTTTCAAACAAAAAATTCTTCAAGTCTTCGAGCGTGTGTAGTACAGGCAAATATGTTTAAGATATTATTTTAAACAATAACTGCCAAATTATGCAGGTAAATAACCATAACTACCTACATAAGAAACCACCTGTATATATTTGCACACACTTGATTAAACTCGTCTACCTACCATATAATCAGCACGGATATATATTCAAACCCAGAAAAGAGTCACTTGAATTTTATAAAAAAATTGCAAGAAACCATCAATAATATAGACATCGGGCATAAAGTGGTAATACATACAAACCAAGAAGATGAAAAGATTTAACCACAGGAAGAGGAAATAAGACAGGAGGGAGTAGAGATAGAGATCAAATTTTTCATTTTCATTTCGATACACAATCCAAAGTAGTAACTGAATAATAATTTGATGACTGACCTACGCATTGAGTATTTTTTAGCTGATTATTGTATCTGTCATTTTAAATTACTGTAAATTAATGTTTTGTTGATATTCTTATTACTAATTTCATTAAAATAAAATGATTATTTAATAATTTTTAATAAAATAAAAATAAATTTTTTAAATAAAATAAATATTTTTTTAATACAATAATATTATTAATATATTTTACAAGTTACCAATTAATTAATTATGTATGTAAATATTATATTTATCCATAGAAATGCCTTTCATTGTTAAAAATTAATGTTAGGTTACGACTATGTGCATGAATCAGTCACGAATGTGTTCCAACGGTGGTAATTTTTACATCAACATTTTAAGGTACAAAATTCACGGCTGCGCATAAAAGTTATCCTAACAGTTTCTGTACGGTTTCAAAATCGTACAAAATTGACACGTTGGAACAAACCTTATATCTATCAACAAAACAAAAAGCATAGTCATATCCAAAGACCCGACAAGATGTAAACTGGTGATAGAGAACGGAGCCATCGAGCATTGCATCGAGTTATGCATTTCAATTATCTTGGTGTGAATGTGGCAAGCTACCACGACCCAATGAGAGAGTTAAAACTCAAATCAATAAGGCTGCAGTGGCGTCTGGATGACTGAGAGAGCTAGTGTGAGCCAATAAATATATTGTGATGTTTTAAAGTGATTCAGACCCACCCTATACATTTTGGTAAAAATTTCAATTTTATAATTAAGTTGTAAGATTGTAGAAATTGTTAGGTGGGAACAGATCACACAAAATTAAGGGATTTTTGCCACGAATCGCCGCACGAGTAGGTGGTGCGACTTTTGGTTCGTTAATTCTGTGAGATTTTTTGAGATTTTATTATTTAGAGATTGTGCGTAACTTTTTTAATTTGAATATTAATAAAGTAAAGTTGATGCGTTTGTATCATTGCGTGTTTTTTTTGAGATTTGGATTGCTTTGGATTTTTTTGATAAGTTGGATTTTGGATTGATTATAGTATTTGGATTGAATTAAAATTTAAATTTGTAAGAATCAAACGTGGCGTTATCGATATCGCGTCAAGTTGGTAGGAAAAATTAAATTTATAAGTTCGAACCTCGAGCAAAGGACAAATTATTTGAATTTAAATTATTTGCAATTGAATATTATTTTGGAAGACGATTTATTTTTTTTGAACAGGAATTAATTATTATTTCGGAAACGCTAGAACCCTTTGCCCTAAAATAGTACCAACTGCCAGCAATCCAAAGAGCTACCCAAAGCAAACAGAAGTGATAAAAAAATTTTCTACGGAGATTCCACAGCAATATGAATATAGAAAGTAAGATGTGCATATATAAAACATTCGTAAGGCCTTTGCTGACATATGGCATAAAAACCCGAGCAGATACAGAAAAAACAAAAAATACACTGAGAGCGGCTGAGACATTGAGAGACAGAATAAGAAACACGATAATAAGGCAAGAATGTGGAGTGCATAACATCGTTAGATGACGAAGACAAAGAAGACGCTACTGGAACGAACACGTCAAAAGAATAAACCCAAGAAGACTACCGCGTATCGTACTGGAAGAAAAACCTATGGGTAATCGACAACTAGGCAAACCTCCAAAGAGATGGAAAGACAGCTGGCAGTCCATCTTCCAAGAAGAACGGAATGCGGTTTAAAACAGATCATAGATTTTAAAAAAAGAAAAAGAAGAAGAAGACTTTATTATATAAATATCAAACAGAATTTTTAAGTCCATCAAAATTCTTTAATTTAAAATATCTCAAAAATTGTTCAAAAAATTGTGTGTAGAAGTGTTTGTCAAAAACGTTTCATACATTGATGTTCTGCGTAGAAAATTATATACGAATTTTGTTCAAAAAATGATGTAATATAGTTAATCTTAACTTATTCAGACCTCTCAGCAAATATTAAATAAAATAAAAAACTAGATAAGAAACAAGAAAGTTAATTTGCAGTATTTTTGATGTTTATTTCTCAACAAATGATACGCCACCCCTTTGGTGATGGTTCTAGAACCACCTTTTTTGTCGCTGTATGATTTGAAAAATCCAGAGCCCCTTATACAATATATGAAATTAAAGCTATTAAGTTCAGTTTTACAAAGAGTTTAAGTTGAACTCAACCAAACTAAAGTTCAACAATTTTTAGAAGTTTAAGAGATTCATATCTGGATCAGTGACAGATTTAAGAATATAGTCGAGCATAACCAAATCCCTTCTCAAATATTAGTCCTTTAGAAATGATATTAAACCATAACTCCCCCATTAAAACTCAACATTAATGATGCATCTTAAAAAATGTTAACAAACTTACCGACCATCCAGTAATCCGAACAAAAGAAGAAAAACTCAGTAGTTTGCATAAATAGTTATAATCCGAACACAGCTAATAAAATTTTCAGATTATAGAAAAACGTTCGGATTGCATAAAAAAAGATAAGATGAAAAACAGTGTTTACAAGCTGAAGTAGAAGAGTAAGTAAATGGAGGAAATCAGAAAAAGCATAATTTAATTGATACAGAAATTATTGAAGAATTTATTGAAGATCCGAGCGTAGAAGATGATGAAGAAAGTGACGAAAAGTTTTATAACGAATAAAGAAGCTGTCGATAGTTTTAACGTTTATTTAAGATGGGTACGTGAAAATGATGTCCCATCTTATAAAATTTTATTGCTCCGGAAATTAACTTTATCCACTTTTTATAAACTTCTCTGTAATCCGAATGAGGTCAAGTTTCCATTAGTTCGGATTACCGAGACTGTACTGTATTATTGTAACACTAACCTTGGTGTTGTAAATATAATGGTGGAGTAAACTCGACGCCTCCACTATTTTCAAAATATCTTAAAACCCAATTAAATAATTCTGGATGCGTTCCACCAGCTCCAGTTGGTCTGTGAAAATCGACTAACTGACAACGAACCCTCAAAAAGGATAATAATGTAACTACTTCGGTAGCACCAATCCACTTTCTTGTGTTAACCAAACGACATCCTAATTGTTCGGAACCCTAAAAACGTACATCAAATTTTGATGCTACTTTTTATTGCTTCAGAAAATACCTGTGTATCAAATCCTTGCGACCAAGCTTGTTCGATAAGACTTTGCAGTCGTGATATGCTAGGAACTGAAGACCTTGGTGGTTTTTGCCCTTGCCATAATTTATAAACTTTTTCGTTGTAACCGGTATGAGTCAAAAGACTTGAAATAAGCATTTGAGCATTTCTATACCCACAACCCCAACCTCGATCTCCATATGACGAGGCATAATGATCTACGCATGTGCATGTTAATGTACGAACAACATTTTGCGCGTTGTTACTAAAAGATCGAATTTTTGGAACCTAAAAACTAAAATCTCAACAAAAATCTGGCAAAATCAAAAACAAACTAACCAAATTTCGTGTCACAGAGCTGCCATCATCGATACCACAACTTTCGGCAGCACGTAAATCCAAAGTCCTCTCATAATAATCCGATACGCTCATTTCTCCTGCATAAACCGCTCTCTGCATGTTAGTAACCGATTGTTCGCGAAAATTTCCTTGGTTATCCATTCCATACTGTGCTCTCAATAATTCAAACTCTCTTTGTTCCCGTTCTTTCAAGGTTGCTTTATCTAAAGGAGATCCAGCAGGAAAATGAGATTCCACGTGACGAGCCGCTTCCTCACTCTGCAGATGCACGAAAACTACATAATTTGTTTGAATTAATTTTTAAAATAAGCTTTCATAATAAAATTGGCCCAATTCGGAAGATAATTAAATTTAAAAAGAGAAATATAGACATAAAAACCAACTTACGTCGTTATCATTATTCAAAGTCATTCCACATACTGGACACGAAGTAGTGGAAGGACTGGCAGGTGATAAAATATCCTTATGTTCAATATTAACATGTAATTCTAAATCTGGGGCGGAATCAAATGCTTTTACACATATTGGACACGAAAACACATCTCCTGTACAATTTCCAACGGATGGCGAGGTCAGATCAAAATGTTGCCTAAAAAAATTTAAAAAAGATTACTTGCATAAACTAATTACTAAAAACCACCATAATCGTTTAAAAATATTAAACATTTCAAAGTTTTATCAACAGAAATTTTTTTGTGTCAGTTTCATTTTGTCAATGTCAAATTTTTTGTTATTTTACTATTTACCTATTTATGTGTTCTTCAAGTTCATCTGGACTAATACTCGTATACTTGCACATCGGACATTGTAATGTTGGAGCTGGATTGCGAAGTTTAAGATTAAGACTAGTACGTAACGGAGACCCTTCTCCATGACTGGAATTTTTTGGACTAATATCACCATTGACTGTTGCCTAAAATCGTAACGTTTCCAATATTTAAATAATTCTCTAATAATAAATTATTTCTACTCTATACTTTAATTTGTTAATGTAGACTATAAATAACAGATTATGCTACTTTTTAATTATTTATTTATCAAGTGCATTAAAAATTAGCTTCTATTTCAAAGTTTACTTTTAAAAATATGAGAAATAGCAAACACACAGTGGGAGTAAAATAACTTTTTATTTTTTGTAGAGAAACTATACTGCATCCGTATATATTATTGTTTACAACTTTCCTTTTTATACAGAAGGTAAGAATCAAAAAAGTAAAACTGCTATTTTAACAAAAATAGTTTTAGTGTCATATCCATTTCTTTTCAGTAAAAAGAAAAGTACAAATACATTATTTTTTCTCTACAAAAAAAATATCAACAATGCATATTTTTACATATCTCCATTAGGGGGCCTATAAGATTCTTGCCCAAAGATCCAAAATATTAAGTTACGCCACTGCATTCAATTACATTATAAAATCTGTACAAAATTAATTTGAAGTTTTCTTATTTATTAATTTTTTTGATTGCAATTTGTAAAACAGTTATCTAATTGAACTTGATAAATGAATTTAAAAAAATAGTTAAAAATATTGGTCTCATTTGGAAATACCCTAGAGGTTTGTTACAGTTCAAGAAATATTTCTATTGATTTATAATTAATTATTGATTTACTATTACTGTGAGTGAATGAAACCGCATAACCCACGCTAAAGAACATTAAAAACTTCTTAACCATAAAACTTACCTTAGCAACATAATTTATATTATTGATATTATTATCAGTATTAGAACCGTTATTAGCAACGTATTTACTACTATGACTACTATGGCTCGATAAAGATGGCAATTTCCATTCCCCGTTTATAGAACCATTAAAATCGCTGCAATAGAAACTATTTAAAATTATCGAAATAAAAGCATCAAAAAAGGGGTTACAAACCTAGGACTAGCATCATCGATAAAGCTCATATTGACTTCTGATTCAGGAGTCAAATAATCTAAATGAGCATGATTGACATGCAGAAGTAACTCCGCTGGAGATACTCCCGACAATTGACAAAAAGGACACACCGCTTGACCCTCCACATGTGCTGTATTTGTGTGTGTGAGTAAACCATCTTCGGTGAGGCTCTCTAACCCACAAATTTCACAACTATAAATGATATCGGGAACGTTGCTGGCCATAATCTATAAATTAAAACAATGTCAATTAAAATTATTATAACGAAATACCAAAGGTACCTTATGTTTAAAATAACAATAAATCAAATAAAAAGATTAGTTCATTCAAGTTTACCTAAATTTGTGTAAATGAAACCCTAAAAAATCAAATTTGTAACATTTAACAAGTGACAGAAATTTTCATGACCTAAATGTCTGCAACCCGCAGGACTTATCTGCATAATATTATACATAACCTAAATTTTCATATTACCCCACTTTTAATCTTAATTTTATAATTTTTGTAATAAATTATGACCCCAATATCATTGCCAATATATAGATAACGTTTGCTACTGAACTTTTGCTTTCATTCATCTCATCGGTAGATTTTTAGGTAAAAAATTGTAAAAATGGCCAAAACTGAAGAGAAGTCAATACCAAATTATATTAAATTTCTTTTTGGTGGTACAGCTGGGTAAGTAAAAATATCATTATTTTTGCGGTTTATTCTTATTGCAATTTTAGGATGGCTGCTACCCTTTTCGTGCAACCACTCGATTTAGTGAAAAACAGGATGCAACTTAGTGGAATGGGTGGTGCGGCGAAGGAATATCCTACTTCGTTTCATGCTGTGAAAGGCATTATCGCAAAAGAGGGGGTCTTTGCTATGTATAGTGGTTTATCGGCTGGGCTATTAAGACAGGCTACTTATACGACAACACGATTAGGGGTTTACACGTGGCTGTTTGAACAATGCACCACTGAAGGGAAACCACCTGGATTTGCAATGAAAGCTTTACTCGGAATGGCTGCTGGTGTTGCAGGAGCTTTTGTAGGTAAATGATTACGTATTTTAAGTATCGAATACGATGTTGAAAGTTCAAAATTATATTTAAATTGGGAGAGCGATAAAGTAAACAAGCATTGATTTAGTTTATTCTGGTAATTTACAGTCATTTGCTGTGTGTCTGCTTTATCTTTTTATTTTAATAAACTTCCACATTGTTTTTACAATGCTTCACTCAATATTCAATTCTAATATTTTTCTAAAAACATGACCTTGACTGACGTATATAAAAAATTATGTAACAAAATATATTAACTCATTTGTTACCCTAAATTGTAAAAATTTATTTACTTCTTTATGATTTGCTACAATTATTTAGAATCAGGCCAATAATGCGGGAGATGAGGAAATAAATACCTACCAAATTATTTAAGTAGTAAATATATTCAAGTCTCGGTATTTTTAGCTACAAATTAAAACTTTTTGGTGTGTCGAAATACGCACCTTGTATTGGCAATTATCAATACATTGCTAATTGAAAATTCTGTTGCTATATGATTTTTAAAATATTAATTATTTATTCTAGGTACTGGTTATTTCTGATTAATACCATTTTTTAATTTTTATAAAATGTAGTATTTATTAAAATCAAATTAACATAGATATTACAGTTTTGATTAAGAGACCGAAAAGATTCATACAAAAAAATCCCCATGAACCAGTGGCATTTGAGACATTTTCATTATCATTATATTTTATATTGGTATTTTTCCGTTGCCAAAAATTTCAAATTCCTATGCCAGCTTTGTTTTATTTTTCATAGATAATTATCATTTTCAAATTTTTCTATCTTATCCCTACACTTCTCAATTTTAAAATTCTGAAATAAAATTATGCAGCAAATCCTATCTAGAACGGCTGGCATTTTGCATATTGGGCAGCAGGCGAGAGCAATTTTAAGTTTCTAACTAAAGCTCAAATTTGAACCTCGTCGAAAGTAATTTTGCAGAAGGTAACCGCATACTTATTACAAGATAAATAATAGCTTGAGAAGATTACGTAAGGGTTAAGGGATTATACAATGCTTTTTACCTTGCGTAAAATAGCCGGTTGTACTAGATGGTTTTTTTTCAATGCTTTGAGTAAAACACATTGTAAACTTGTATAATCCTATCTTTTCGGCTTTGATCTAGACATTTATAAAGGTGTGTTGTAATTATGCGAATATTACTTCCGTTAGATAGAAAATTATTTTAATTTGCATTTTTGTATATTTTCTTATTTTCAATTTTAAAATAGTGTTTTCAGCTTTACATGTAAACAGGTGTGTAATTATCACTTTTACCACACCTAGAAAACCGCCAGTACAGCTATAAAATTCCTCTCGTTTAATGCAAAGAAAATTACAATCGCTAAATTCTTTCTATTTTATTTCTGCTAAATATTTTCTGAATCATGCGAAACATCAATATAAAAAAAATTACGAAAATTTGTGCCAAAGGGTGAAAACTATTTTTTTATGTTAAATTGAACTTTATAAATTTATTTTTGATAATTTAATGTTTTTTATTTATTCATTTTTAATATTTCTATTAATGATTGTAACGACAAAATTACATGAAAGTTTTTATAAAATTTATCTAAAATTTGTTATTATAATTTTAAATTATGACCTTTCAATTACCATTACAAAGTATATCAAATTTATAAAAAACGATATTAACATTCTCTGTAAACAATAACATAATTACGATGGCGACTACTCACTGCAATGTAATTTAATGATTAAACCGTGTCGATTTTAAAGAAATAAAACATTTTAAAGACTATTAATTTCTTGTTTTATAGCAAGTAATACCCGAGAATATAAACTTTAAAAATGTTAGAGAAGAATAATCGAGATATTTTTTTAAATTTTTTTGTGTTATATCCGAACCGAAATTTGATTTAACTTTTGATCAACCCTGCTCCTCAACTTTGAATTAATCAGTTCCAATACTTAATAGACCAGACGGCAGCTTGAAAGCGATGGCCAAATGTGTTGAACATGGGAGCCTAGATTTTATGTTTAGAAGTTTTTTAAATTTTCTATATAAAAAATAACAAAAAGTAGCAGCCAAACATAAATTTGTTCACGTATCTTTACTGACATGGGTTTCAATGTTATCTACTTTATTACTGTATTGACGTCAATACATACCTGAGTTATAATGATAATCTATTATAACTTTTCTCTTTTCCCTAAGGTTTGTTCTAGCTTTCACGATGAGAAAAAGATGATAATAATTAGTTAGCTATCATAATAATATCGTGGTGAAAAAATAAAAAGTTTATATTTTCACTGATAAATTTCTGCAGGTACACCTTCAGAAGTGGCTTTAATAAGAATGACATCAGATGGTAGACTTCCTCTAGCAGAGAGGAGAAATTATAAAAGCGTAATTGACGCTTTGTTAAGGATAACGAAGGAAGAAGGCGTTATTGGATTATGGCGTGGAGCTATACCAACAATGGGACGTGCCATGGTAGTAAATGCCGCCCAGTTGGCGAGTTACTCACAAGCAAAACAATTTTTACTAACCACAGGGTATTTTAATGACAACATTGGTTGTCATTTTGTTAGTTCCATGATATCTGGACTTGTAACCACCGCAGCATCTATGCCCGTTGATATAGCTAAAACTAGGTAACTTATCCATTACATAATTCTGTGGTTTAAAATTAGCAAGTTTTTTTTTTAAATTTAGAATACAGAACATGAAGGTAGTCAATGGAGTGCCAGAATTTAAAGGTACATTTGATGTGCTGTCTAAGGTGATCCGTAAAGAAGGAATCTTTGCTTTGTGGAAAGGATTTACGCCTTATTATGCAAGATTGGGACCACACACTGTTCTTACATTCATATTTTTAGAACAACTTAACACTTCTTACAAAACTCTAGTTTTAGGAAATTCTACCAAAGGTGGTAATTTATAAACGCAGAAAAATCATTTAAGAGAAATAGCTAATTTTAGCACAAAAATTATTGCAGGGTATTTTTGTGAGCTATTTTCACAAAAATTTTCTTTCTAGTTTCTCAGCAGATTAAGATTAGACATTTTTTAATATTTACCAATGATTAAAAATGTTTCTAAAAGTCATTCATTGTGTTAATAATAAAATTTAAACTTTGGTGTAGATCTTACTTGTAGGATATGTACATGGAGTTCCTTTCAAAAATTATTTTTTGAGATTTATTTTTCACACGCTACCTTGGCCAAGCTTATCGATCGGGTGCTATTTATTAATTATTTCATTTTTATTTTTGATATTAAATTCTGATTTTAATATTTTATTTACAATGTTTACCTATTATTTTAAATCATAAAGTTTTAAGAAATTGTTATGTTTTATTTTTGAAAGTCGAAATTGTTACCTCAAATAGAAGACTAAGTTAATAGAGCTAAGTCTGTATTTCACTTTTGAAAATTAAAAATATTTCTATCGAAAAGGAAGATGTAATTAACTACATGTTTGCACAACACTTCTTGCACAAAAAATGTAATACGCTTGTACTTCTAATAGAAAATGTGTAATATATTTTTTTAAATATTAATTTAAATATGTTTTTCTACTTGGTACGTCTCCCATGATTTATCGATAGAATTTGTATCATTCGCAAATAAATAAAAAACGTAATCGAAATATTTATAATTATACATCAAATTGTACAATAGATACAGAAAATTACAAATAACAATGGAAACAACAAATTCATATAATATAATTAGTTCTACCCTTTTGTACAATAAAATAGTTTTAATTCACCCTCAATTATTAAGGTTAGCATTTTTCTTGATTCAAGAGAAATTTGGAATCAATCAGTTAATAAATTTTTGACTGATAAAAATTAGAATTAAACGTACATTCTAAACATATTTCTTGCATGCATTTGAATGGTACTGGTACCCTTCATATTATAGCTAATTTAATTATATCTCCAAATAGAAAAAGAATTAAAAATCCACACACAAAAATACTGGTGTGCAGTCAGGCTACCAAAGTTCTGGTAGTAAAAATGCATACAAGAATCTCAGATTTTTTTAAAACACTGCTTCAATTTATTTATTTGAGTTATCGTTATAATAAAAATTATACTTTAGTAATAAGTTAGTACTGCACTTGTTTTACCCTGATTTACTTTTAAAACTGATATCGTAAATGAAAATGATGCCATAAGGAAAACAGAATTTGTAAAAAGTCTTGAAGGCATTCAAAATACAAGCAACTTTCTAGTGTTCGATTATTATAAAAAATAAAAATTTCGATGCGTTGCGTTATACCTGTTCTCAAAAATGTACAATTCAATTTTCGCTAAAAATCAGTAAATCAGATTATCGATAAGCGAATTTGTAACTTTCAATATTATTAATTTTATTGGAATAACTCGATTAAGAAAATTATGTGCCGAAGTTTAACTATGTCTGCATTTTAAAACGTAACTGCAGTATTCCATAGTTTTCGGAAAAAATAAGAAATGAAGGTGTCGTGTCGCCAGCTTATTAGGTAGATACTACGAAGATTAAAAAAGTTGAACTGCTTGGGATATTTTAAAATTAACGCGTTTTGTTTGGAGTGAAAAGTGAAAAAAAAAAATTGTATAACAAAAATCTTAAACAAATCATAGTAACCAGAGCTCCAAGGGTGAATATAACAGTCCGAAGAGTAAAGCGAATATAAAAGTTTATATAAATTATGATTTTATCAATATTTATACTATACCGGAGATAGGTTTATTAGGAAAATATTCAGATTTTAGTCAATTTAACAACTAAAATAATATAATAATTATGTTTATAAATAAGTAACAGCAATAATTATTTTTACATTTGATATTTGTACATTTTTATCTTGTCATAAATACACATTTTTTACCTTAGAAGGTTTTTGAAGAAGTAAAAGAATGGAGCAGCAATGCTTATAGCTGAAATGAAATCAATATGAAATATTGGGAAGCAACGGATTATGGATACCTGGCTGAATAACGTTAGCAAAATAAATCGGAAATCTTCAGTTCGTTTCTAGACTGCGCCAACTGGAAGTGCTTCAATAAATCGTTTAAGGAAAGTTTTACGTTAAGACGAATGATCTTTAATAAAAGTTTTTTTCTTTTAAATCCAGGGCTCAAAATAAAAATTTTAACGAACGAGAACGGTATTAAAAATTCGTTAATCTATTCCTGCGCGTCCATAATTAGACGACGAGATATTTCGTAGAGATTAAATTTTTTGATTCTGTTTTTAAATATTTTTGACAAACCAGAGAAGCTGATGTATTTTGTTTTCGCCAACTGGACCGGTGTTCCAGTGCATTTTCGTGCATTTTGAACGGTGTATTTATCATAAAGGAAGGTCCTACTTCTTAGTGTTGTATTCGACTATCCAAATTAGTTTTCACAGCGAAATGATCAAACTTTCTAACTTCTTCAACCAAAAGAATTTCTAGTTAATAAAAGAAAACAAAAAGTTATCTTTAGAATCGTCTGGATAGCGTCGTCTTGAACACCAAGAAGAGGTCGAATTAGATTACCAGAACGGAGCCAGAACTTGCCCAAAATTCTTCGTATATTGTCAAAATTTTCAGTTCACTTAAATTTGTATACGTTTTTGAATACTGGAATAAATTGGAAAATTTTTCGAAATTCTTAAACATCTTTATTTGTTGAGCAAGAATCTTTAAAATTGGTGTAATTTAAATTTGAAAAATAATTATCATGTATAAATCTGACGATGTCTTCAATCTTGCAAAGATTAATTTTATTTTCCATGGTTATGGTTTCCTTACAAAAACTTGCTTGCTTGGTAATATCTCTGCCGTTACTTAAAATTCTGAAATAGGCGTTCCGTGGTCCACCGCTTTGAGATTCCCTCTTATCGTGATAAACTTCAAAAATTATTCGAGCTCCATAACGTAGCAAAAGAGGATCGTTGTATAAACCTAACGCCGTCGATAACTGTTCCAGTGTATGATCGTGACCCGAATATAAGATAAAATACGGGCCAGTGTCCGATACCTAAAATTATAATTAGTAAATAAATTTGATTAAATACCTAGCAATCTGATACCATATGTAGCATTTGCGATACAATGTGTTTAATTAATCCATATGATTTTAGTAAACAATATCTCTTCCAATAATTATTTCCCCATTTTTGATGATTAACCCAATCCGTGTATGCGAAAATTCCAGCAACATTTTGTCTTCTAAATTAATAATTTAATGATACCCAATATGTCTAAGCATATCGTAAAGTGCCATTCTCATCCAATTAACGCTACGTAAATTATCACAATATACTTAAAAAAAGTTAAAGTACATTGAAATCCATGCGTGGGTCATTAAAAGCTTAATTATCATTCTGAACCCGTACATAAGTTTCAATGTACTTTAACTTTTCTAATTAATGTTGCTGTGCTATTGGATAGGTATGACACTTTACGATTGGATACTATTACTTACTTAACACAGTTATTTATATTTTCACAAGGTAAACTACTAGAATGGCAGATATAAGTTAATAAAGCATCTCTGATAGAGTGCGGATCGCTTCCTAAAGATCCTTGCTCTGCGCCGGGCGAAAATACCGAACGTCCAGTATTTTGAGCCAGTAACGTAACAGCCGGATGCGAGACCAACTGCTGAGATATGTATTTTTTGATATGCCTGCAAGGTTTAATTGGCCATTAGACGAATAATAATAGGAATAAGCAAACTTATCTATTACCGATAGTATTTGTCCGCTACAGGACAACCGCAGTCTTTAAAGCAAAAACTCATCGATTGGCTTTCAAAAATATTAATTTTACTTAGAAGGTCGGCCGAAATGATGCCGTACAAAAAAGCTAAAGCCGACTGAAAAGTTCTTCTATAACGGGTGCTATAAATCAAAACGTCCGAGTTGTTTAAATTTAATAATTTAGGCCACACATTGATATAATTTTTATGTAATAGGTGCCCTAATTTTAACAGTTGCGAAACACCTTGTATTGTTAATTGACCTAATTGGCATTGATTTTGATGAGTTGGTAAGATAGGAAAGCCGTGAAATGGTCCCGGTCCAATCCATGATATTCTTCCTGATATGGACAAGTTGTGAACGTATTCCTACAAATTTTGCAGTATGACAGGTTTTGAATTTATATTAATATTGGAGTTTTACTTGATATAATTTTAAATGTGCGCTTTGTGCATTTCCACAATTTATGTAAGAAATGTTTCTCACATGCTGCAAAGGTCCTCGATCTCCATGACGAATCAAAATTAGAACACCTTTTAATGTCCATTGTTTTGATTCCAAAATACCTTAAACAAAAGAAACATTCAAAAATTTACTCTAGAACGCTAGCCTCTAGACCATCCTGTTGTAGGTAGTCTGCATATTTTTTTAAATGTTTAGCTGCATCGAAACATTTCCTCATTTTGGCTCTATTTTCATTAAAATATATAAGTATAGTAGGCGAAAAAATTTTACTTTGCCCAAAACGCTCTATTGCTCAAGTACGGTTCTGGAAAGTTAATTTTTAAAAATACAAAAAATTTTCTTTAAGCAAATAAAATAATTTTAAAGTAATACATGTAATATGTAGCTATGTGTGTCCAACGGCAATAATAATTATTATTACTGCAGATGTAATTACGTATTGCGCATTTATTGAAGCCCGCAATTAAAATACACAACCCCTTCGTAAACTTAAACTCACATTAATTAAAATTTGTTATAAAAATAGAAATAAAAGAACAAAGAAACTCTGATTTCTTTATCAATAAATATATAAAAAACTTTATAAAAGTAAAAAAATAAAGAAGTGAAATAGTTTTTAAAATAATAATTACTCAATTATTGGGGTAAATAAATTTATAAAAAAAGAAGGTGCTTTTTGCATAAATTTCTTTTCTACAAAGTATTTGATTTTAAATAATGCACTTATTGAAAATGCCGACTGGAAAACATTGCCGAATTTATTAATTGAAAGATAACTAGAGTAAGTACCGTCAAACGGGGTGACACTGATTAGTGGGGTGAAACAGATCAAAGATAAAATTTTTCAAATATGCTCGCTTGGGGCCGAATCGCACGCTCGGAAAATCGAAAATATCGATTAACTTTTAACAGTTAGTCATAGTCTTTCTTATTCTACAAGATCATTGTTAAAAGTTTGTTAGTTTATTCGTACGAATTTTCTCTACAAAACTCTACATGTGAAATAAATCTCGAATATTTTATTTCTTTGTTAGACCTACCGTATTTATTCTTAAGAAAAATGTCTAGAAAATATGCCAAAATGTTAAGGGTTGCGGCTAGGAGGATTTAAGATCTTGTTTATTTGAAAAAAGCAGTGGTGGCGGTACGATGTAGGCGAGTTATTAGACGAAAATACGTCTGAATTATTAATTACAAAGTGTACGCATGTTAAACAGGGTAGAAAAAAGTTAATAATGAAAAGAAATCATTTCAAGTTGGTTGATCGTTTTGATTTAAAGTAAGTACATTATAATGATGCGATATTTAAATTCTTATACTTTTTTTACTCTACATAAATATTTCTATGTTTTTCGTTAAAAAAAATTAAATTTATTTAAATATTTTTACCTACTGGTGGTCTAGAATGAATTTCCTACGAAAAACATAATTTTTGGTGTCGCGACGAATGATGCCCACGGCAATAATTGCCATAATAAATTATCCTTTTAATGAATAACAGCGTGGGAAGACATAGGTCTGCTCTGGAGATTAGAGTACATTTAAGGTATTTTTTAGCAATTGCAATATAAGTAAAATTACACTTTTAAATAAATTTTATTTGCAATCAGTTAGTAATCGACACATTTCTGATTTTTAGTAAGTTGGGAAGCAGTTTATTATTTACTTTCACTTAACGACCAATCAGTAAGCTGTTTTGTTTTACTTCCCAACCTTAGGGTGGGAAGTGGCCACTTCCCAACCTGCAATGTAGCAACGTCGGTAGGCAAGAAATGAAACTAACTAAAAATGTGCGTTAATAAAATGAAATTTGATTATATTTATTTAATTTTTTACAAACCGATTTTGAATAAAATAGTATACGTATCTCGGTGTCAAGCTTCATTTCAGCCTCGCTTACAGTTGACTTTGCCGCTTCGCGCCTCGGTCAACTAACTTAACGCTCGGCTGTAATGAAGCATTTTCTTCCACCTCGGCACGTAATATACTATTATTTACAATCAATAATCGAGTAATCGACACATCCCTGACTTTTAATAAGTTGGGAAGCAGTTTATTATTTAATTTCACTTGGCAACCAATAAAAAAGCTATTTTGTTTTACTTCCCAACCAACCGCAATGTCGGTAGGCAAGAAATAGAACTAACAAAAAATGTGCGTTAATAAAATGAAATTTGATTATATTTAATTATTTACAAACTGATTGTAAATAAAATATAGTATACTGTCGTGTTACAAAGTGATTTTAACCGCCCCTGTAGCTTTAGTAAAGTTTTATAGTTTGAATTTAAATTTTGGAAGGAAAATTTTATAAAATGTAAAGTTGGCGGAAGTTTTAGAAGAGTGGGGGTTTTTCTACCAAAGATGGTCGACGGAGCGGTCGATTAAGTTTTGGCTCCGTAAATTTAGAGAGTTTTTATTTATAGGAACATTTTTTAGTATTATTGATTTGAATTATTAGAAAGTATTTTTGGTCGGAAGTGGCCGCATAGACAATTTTGGTGAGTTTGAATATTTTTTATTTAAATAAAATTGATTTATTTTTAGACTGTCGTTAGATTTTTATTATTGGAAATTTGATTGGAATTAGTAAGAAATTGATTGCAGCGTTAATAATTAAAATTAATGGAGTTAAAACATTTGGATTATAAAATTACAATTTAAAAGAACCAACGTGTGTCGTTGCTGATATCGCTTCGAGTTGATAATTTGAAATAGTACATTCGATCCTACACAAACATAAAATTTTTTGATTTTAAAATAATACGATTGCAAGTTTATAAAATCGAACTTGGTTTTCCTTTTACCGAGAAGACAAGCAAATAAAAGAGGAGCCGACCCTTGAAAAAGCTCGATTGCTCCCTCACACCCGAGTTACCGACCGGGGTTAAGAAAATATTTTGGTACTATTTCAGTGTTTATTTTTAATTACTGTTTAATGTTTTAATAAATTAAACCTAAAACGTATCATTCGTTTTACCAAGAATGAAGTTCTGCTATTGAGATCATGAAATTAATTTATCAGCTGATCGTGGATTATGTGGTTACGTCACAATTTTTGAATTTATATTTTCTTGTTCCTGATTCCGATTGGATTTTTTAAACGACAAAAATGTTTTCGTTGTACATTGTTTTATCACTGGTGGGTCGGGAATTGCTTATCCCAAGACAGGACCGTAGTTCAATTATTAATTTCAATACTTAGTTAATCCAATGTCGTAATACTACAGATTTTAATATATTTTTGTTTTATTATCTAGAATTTAAAATTCGACTTTATTGATTAAAGATACACTTGTTTACCACGAATTTATTGTGCTACTATGATTGAAATATGGTGTTTGTCCTTGAAATGATTGTAGTTCCTACAATCAGAGCTGAAAGTAATTCAAATACTTGGTATTTGAAATACATACTTCAGTAAACTATTAGGTAATCAAGTTTTAAATATTTCAATCTTGCGGGGGTTAAATCGACTGTTTTGCGATACACTAAAAAAACTAATCTTTTATTTTTTTGTATTTTCAGACGACTCCAAGTTAAAATGGTACACAGTAAAAACGCCATGTTTGAATAATTTTATTTCAAGTGAAACTTTTTTACGAAGTATTTTATAATTGGGGAACTGTTAGAAAACCTCACCCATAATTTTAACTTTTTCCTATAGACTATTGGAAAGATGACACTTTTCTAAGCATACTAGAACAAAAATTTTGTAGGATTAGGCATTAGTTTTCGAAAAAATCGAATTTAGAAATCAAAAATTTTAGATAGGGAAATGTTCGTTTTAACATGGATTCGCGATTAGCCGTGGTTGAGTTTGTCAAAACTTTTTGTATTTGTATGTATTTTAACAAACACATAACGAATTTAAAAATATCACTGAAGAATGACAGAACTCGCCAACGATGGAACTCGAAGACATACAATTGGTCCGGGTGTCCACAGCAACTGCGTAGCGTAGCCGAGTGGTAATTTAGCGCCGTAAGGGCTTTAATCTTCTTAATCTGGTGTGTGGATAACGGACGTTAGAAATCATGGATCAAAATATACACTGGTTTATACGCGGGTTTAACCGCGTCGGTCTGTGTGGTGTAAATAAATGGGAATTAAAAAATTTCGAATTTTGAACTTTGAAGAAGTTAAACCGAAGTTTATCCAAATGTGTTTAGAAAAGTATCAAAAGGGGGTTTTTATGGGCGACCAGCTATTTGAACCTCAAAAAGTATACGCGTCTGTATTGTTGGTGGACCGCTTAGGACGTCTCGTAGGACGTGCAAGGATAACAAAAAATAGTTTTGAAAATGGATGTCCTTGAACCGGGAAAAATCAGCTGCGCAATTTGAAACACGATTGTCAATCGAGTTTGGGACATCGCTGCTGTAGTTTTCCGTGTCAGGGAATTCCAAAATCTTGGTGTTAAATCGGTTGTGGTAATTAAGCAGCAAATAAAATAAAGAAAATAAATTAAATTCCATTGGAGGGTAGTGAACTTGATCGATCGGTTGACCGACCGCAACTGATGATGAACAATAAAAATGAACATGTTGGCTTTATGGAGTTCCAGGGCGATCCCTTTTTCTCCTTCGACTGATATTGGCGGCGGGCGGTGGATTTTGTGAGGTTGAATTCCTCTTTATTTAGCGCTAGGCTTGGACTGGGTGGATCCTTGAGTCCTAAGAAAGGGTGATGGGGTTCGTACCATGCACGTATAATAATGAAACCCGCTTCGGAAGCCGCAGGTGCGGAGAGCGATGCTATTTTTCTTCTTCATCCTTGTGCGCGTCCGTTTTGGTGGGATCCAAGTGTTTGATGAGCTTGGTTCGCTGGTCGTGGGTCCTTGTGCGATTTGTGAGTTTTCTCGTTATTGACTGCGATCCAAGGTTTATGATTGGTCCTCAGGTGGCAGGAGGCGTGGCGTCGGGACGGGAGCGATGAGGAGATCCTTGGGCCGGCGGTATCCAATGTTGAAGCAGGGATCGTATTGGCCGAGTTGAGCGTTGAGTGGATTTTCCGCGGATTTTGTAGATTTGTACAGGTTCTCAGCCTCGACAGCAACTGACAGCGAACAGTAAGAGTAGTTAAAAGTACTCGAACGTCAACAAAATAAAAGTGGGGCGCGTAGCGTGCAAGTTCCCGTGGCTCTACCCGAGGCATTACAACTCCCTGCTTTTTTAAATTTTAAAATGCCGTTTTTTCAAAAACTAAAGCATAATCCTACAAAATTTTTGTTGTATTGTATGAAAATTATCCTCTTTCTACAATAGTGTAGGTATAGGAAAAAGTTAAAATTGTGGGTGAGGTTTTCTGACAGTAACCGATAATTGAATTACTTTTTCGTAGTGAAATAATATAGTAATTATTACGTCAATTACTTTTAAGAAGATTTAGTATATCGAGCACTTTCAACATTAATAAAATATTTTGTAATTGAATTACTTCCACCGAGTGCTTTGTACAGCTATGTCCGAATGATACCTATGTATTGTACATCAACACTCCTGTGTTCGGTTCCAAAATGAACCGTAACTCATCTTTATCATTTTTCGGTAAAGCGATTTGGTTAAATTTTCAGAAAATTTTTTAACTTTGAAATAGCTCTGCTGAAAAAATGTAACAATGAGTTACAATTTTATTTCTTGGGGGTGTCGACATTATACCTCACATTCACACCGAGAGAAAAAAATATCAATTAAGTCTTAGATGCTTAAATAATTATTTTTACGATCTCGTCGCAAGATTTATTTAATTTGCTTCATCTCAATTTATGACCCATGTTTACGACATAAAATTGTATTAATAACTTTATTAATTATAAGACGCCCACGTTTGAAATCAGAACTTTTCACCCTGATTGTAAGTTGCTGCAAAAGTGACAGAATATAAAGATGCAATCAAACATGAGATGTGGTATAAAAAACTGCTCTAAAATGGCGTTGGCTAGTGTTGCAAGACAAGATGGACAAATGATGTCCATGATGAAATGTACGAACAGTGGATGGGTAAGAAATGGTGTGCAATAGTACAAGATACATTTTTAGCACTAGCTAGCTGAAAATGTAAGTTACATAGTAGTATTATTTAATTGTAGGCTCATTAAACCCATAAAACAAAGTAGGAACACTTGAACATTAAATTATGATTGTTCCAAAGTCCTGGTTATTTATATTATAAATAAAATCTGATGCTACAACTCAATTCGAGTGTCATAATGACTAACGAAAAATATTACGCCAAGCGAGTTAAAAATACTAAATTAATTTAATAAATTATAAAAGCAGCAGTAAATTTCAGCGATTGCAACTTGCAAACTGAAACTCGGAATTTTAGGTTCGGATTTCAAATTCCATAATATAGTTTTCGAATTTTCTTCAATCCTTCGGTGGGATCCTTTATTAATCAAGTTCATAATATTCTAAAGCAAAGTGAGAATATGGAAGATTAATTTCATAAAAAAATCTGCCGTTAATATTTTATAATTTGCATTATTCTATCAATAATTTAACAAAGAGATAAGCAAATAACGTAAACAAATTGATAATAAATACAAAAAACAATACTAGTCGAGATAAAATTATACATTTATTATAATTATTATGTTGTAGTTACAAGGTTTATTAATTAAGGTGGATCAAATTATCCTAAAATATTTTATGTGATTAACTGATAATTAAGTGGAACAATTTCGTGCACTATTTATCGCGGAAATGATGAAAAACGGAATAGCAATATAATATGTGACCCCATTGTAAATTAAGCCACCCTTCTGTCTTTTGTCCGAAACCTAGTTCTTACAGAGGTGCAGAGCATTGATTTAAATATTTATAAAATCTATAAATAGATTTAGATATTAAAGTCAATGGCACTGGGCCACTGGAGGTTTGCTACCTATTAGTACCCAGTGGGTGTGATTGTCCCGCCAACGTTTTTATGCAGCCGCGAGCGTTTAGGGTCAAACTCCCAAAGCTGGGTAGGATATTTTATTTTAGAGAAAACTAATAAATTTGCAACTACAACTTCGTACTTTGCATGCAATCAAAGTAATTTAATTACCTATCTAAAAGTCATGACAAAACAAAAGAAACAGTGAGCTCAGACATCAGACAACACTAAAAATACCTTCATCTCCAACCTCAATTTGGTCAGGCAAATTGCAAATTTTAAATATTCGTTTCGTTTTCACATCTACGGCTAAATTATGGAAAAGATCAGCATCGCTAACCGCGGAAGACAATTTCTGTTGGGGTTCCAAAAATTTATAGAGCCCAGCAACGAGAAGTAAAATCCAAATGCTTAACAAAATGTAACAATGCAGTGCTCTGCTAGAAATTAACTTTCTCGTTCCATCCGTCATTGTTCAATGTTTTCTCTATAGATTACGTTAATTTACATTTAAGATGTGTTAAGAAGTGAACAAACATAAATTAGGCAGTAGAGTTAATAAGTCATAATCATAATGAAATCTGGTTGAAACTGATAATCTATACTTGAAATTTAGAAGGAAATAATAAAAAAGGATTTACTACACTAATTTGCGTAAAGCTTTTTGACCTCTTTGAACTAGTCGACACAAATGAATGTTCGAAAATGATATTCTAAAAATAAACGCACTACTTGTTTACATCTTGTTTTGAAGTACTAGTGTGTGGGGTTAGGTAATGCAAAAATTTTACTTTGACATATTCAATACTTCAATGGCGTAACAACGAAAAACTAAAAAGGGTGAAAATTCGTATAAATATTACGAAAGATTTTATCTTTTTAAATGATTCAGTTGGATGTCGATAACAACATTGCAAGTTTTCTCCTCCTCGGAAGTCTGCGCCAATCACGACGCTGCAAAAAAAATGTGGAAAATAAATTTTTTGCTCATATCTTATTTTTTCGTTGCTTTGAATAGTGATATACTAAATTAAAGCTGATAAAATTTGCTATAAATTTCGTGTTATACAACTTTAATATAGAACCAATACTTTCGGAAGTCGAACAATTTTTTTGCTTCGAAAAAAATATCGATTTTCACATTAGTACAGAATTAAAGATATTTTGAACGCATTAACTCCAACAAAGGAGGGAATTTCACCATCGATTGGGGTTGGAATTGTAAGTGAATATCTAAAAGTTTCTATCGATAGATGAAAAAAACAAAAATTTAACTTCGGATATTTAAACATTTTTTTTCTTACTTCAACCCATAATTCGAAAAGCATTGTTTTTCACCGTTTTCTACACATTCTATATCCTATGATGTAGAGTTCTTTTTCTGTTCATCTGACGCGAAAGTCAGGGTCACCCTAACCACAGGGCTAAATGGGCTAAATTTAATTTTTTGTTTTGTAGCTGCCTTGCTTATTATTTTCTGATTTTCTGTGAAATAGATTGGTTTTTCAAAAATTTTTACTAGACAAAAGTTGTAGTCCGTTAAATTTCCTATCCGGAATGGGGCGTCAAAATTTTTGTGAAATGTTTTATTTAAAAGATACAGGGTTTTGAAAAAAAATAAAAAAGCACCAATTTTTTAACATTTTTTAACTACTTTTATTCATAACTCAAAAGTCGTTGACAAATGGTTGAATCTAGTTGGTAGATTAATTAAAACTCTTTAGAAAAGCACTAATCCATTTTTTACTAAAAAATTAATATTTTCCGGGCGATGGCAATGTGAAAGTGGAAATTAAATAAAAATGCTTTTTAAAGAGGCTTAACTCTCAAAAGCTTAAATTTAGAAAAAAAAGTTTGATAAAAATATTTCTTAGAAAAATGTCTTCTATCACACCTAAGCTATGTAAAGTTTATCTGGAGACACCCTGTATATTTTTCATTTTTGTATGAATTTTATGTATTCGTGTAGGTAGCCCAAGGGCTTCGTATATCTTAGGACGGCCCTGGCGAAAGTGATCTGAAGATAAATGAAGCTGGACTTAATTATCTGTAAATCTACGAATAAATAACTTGATCTCTTTTGATCTTTTTTCTATTTTTTAATTTTTGCACATAGCCCAATTTGAATACAAACCAGGTGCAATATTAACAATATTCATAACAGGGTAGTACTTTGAGCAGTTTCACAGATACGGCTTCCCAAAACACCCTAATTCTTTATGAAATTATAACATTCTTTTTTAAATTTTTTTTTTTTTTTTAAATTAAAATTTAGTTTTTTACACTTTATCTATTGTTAATGATATACTGAAATTGAGGAGGAGTAGGAAGATAAATTACACCACAAATTTAAAATATTTTAATAATATAGTAGAAAATGGCGTATATTTCAATTATAATAGGTACCTGAAATTTTGACGATCGTTCAAAAATACACGTATAAAAGGCCAAAATATACAACAGAACGTTCTATTGGCTGTTACCATAAGATATACCGGCATATGTTGAGTTTTTTTTTGTTAAACTATTTTTGGGCATAATTTATTCTCGATTAGTGCACCGGTTTTTATCAGAAGCAAAAATTTATTGAATTAAGGTTTTAAAATTTTGTAGTAATGGCTGGCCATTTGCCGTGGTTGCGCTTGTAAAATCAACTCTCCGCAGTCTACGCTCCCGTCCCATCCGCTCCAGTCGCTCCGAGTCGCTTTGACAAGCGCTGTACTATTAAAAACATTCTCCTAAATAGTCCGATTCGAAATAGTGGGATTTAATAAATATTATTAACAGCTGCATAGTCAACAGTCAACTGAGGTGCTCTTCACTCTTTAAAACACGCTCTTACTGCGTGTAAGCAGTCAGACTGCTATGAATTAAAAAGTAAGTTCCTGCCCATTGTTTGCACGGTCTAGCCCCTCTTTTAGCGGAAGCTGAGATAGTCTTATCCCGAGCGTGAGTTCTGAATAATAAAAGTTCTTCGACTTGTCGGCAAATTTCTACCAAGGTCTTCTTTTTGCAATAAAATTATTAGATCCGATTTTAACTTTACAACTTTAAATTTTTTTTATACTTTCTTGAGGTTCGAACCTATAATTTCAAATTTATAATTCTATGTAGTATCTACTAATCCACACGTTGCTCTCTAATAACTAAAAATTTTATAATCCAAAATATTCAAACTCATTAATAATTAAATTTAAAATTATTCGCAAAAATTATCGCAGCGACTAAAATTTTTCAATAAAAATAGCTATAGCGATAACAAGCTACAGCTGTCAACCTTCCATCAAATTTGTCGTTTCTCCGACAAAATATTCCAACCATTTAATAAATTGCACCAGTTCCAATAAAATTATTTGCACTTTAATTTCAAATAAATCCAACTTACAAAATTTCAAACTCTTTGCGGCGGCTTTTGATCAGAAATACTCTGGTAACAAAATTCAAATTAACAATAAAATTATCGTATAAAAAAATCATAATTGTAAAACTAGTCGCAGGAAAAAACGTTATACTCAAAAGCTCAGAGGAGTTAAATCTAGGCTTCCGCCGTTTCCGACATCTTGAAAAAAAGCCCCACTCTTCCTCAATTTTCTGTCAATCTTATATTTATAAAATTTTAACCGCTATAAAACTTAAATTTAAAATTCAAAAATTACAACCGGGGCGGCCAAATCACTTTGTAACACAACAATACGTTGAGCACACGGACCGCCAACTTAATGCAACTTTCGAACTAATCTTACCTGAAAGTCGATATTTCAAATTCGATTACTTTTTAATTAAAAAAAAAAAATTATGTAGATTCTTAGTTTATTCGCTGCGCTTCAGATTACATAAGAATCTTTAGTGTAGAACTTGAATTTTGTTGTGCACTTTATAGCCCTACAACCAAAATTGATAAAAATCGAAGTTGTATAAAGGACTACATCATGGAAACTAAATCGACTTCCCATGATTTAACTTAGGAAATTTTTGATCTTAAAGTACAGAGTTGTTGGATAAAAATTTAAAAAAATTTGCTTTAAAGAAGGCTATCCTCCAATGCAAGAAATTGCCAATTACTCCTGATCGATCAAAAATTTAACATAAAGTCCTATTTACTAATCAGAATTCAAAATTCACTAACCGCTGCTGTAAGAATCTACCTGTTGCAAAAATTTGGGAACGACATTTTATTAGATTGAAAAAATTTATAAATATGAAGTATTCGTAAAATACTTTAATGCCTAGGCGCTAAAGTAAAAGTATAATGTTAATTTAATTTAACAATTAGTTTTTTACATTTAAAAAAACATGTTTTACTGGAAGCTAATGTATTTTTGTGGCTCGTTAATACTTATTAGACTTCCCCTGGTCCGCCATTAATCCTATAAACTTACAACAAAAAGTCATATATTGGACTATTAGTTATAATATAATAGTTTCATTTTTTTTGCATTTCAATTTCAATTACATCTCCAAGAATCTTGATGGATTTCAATTTTCAACGTCCGAAAGCGTCAACTGTAATATAATATTTGCTGATACCTTTGTTGTTAACAGTACAGACATTAAGTCTTTTTTTTAATTTTTTTTTGTTTTCTGAGCTTGTCAGCTCGTAGCGATGCTACTGACCACAAAAAAATCTGTTTTGCTTTTTATAGCTACCCAAAGATGACCACGCTTGGCATGACATGCCTACCGGGTATCAAAAATATAGAAGCAACCTTGTTGGATTCATAACTTTGGCAGTGGCGGTTTTAAAGAACAGGCAAGGTAGGCCCGGCCTACCCAAAATTTAATGTACATAAATAACATTTTCTTTATGTACAATATAATTAATATTTTAATATTATAGACAATTAATATTTATTATTTTTCATTATTTGCACTTAAAATTGCAATAACAGCTGCAAAAATTATAGTGTTTTATATTTTTATTTGTATCTGCTTCAAAGTATTATAGTGTAGGCACTGGCCTAGCTTGGTCCATATATCGCAATGTAACAGTAGGACTATGACGCCAGATACAGCAATACTATAACTTCAATAGCCAGCGCTTAGGCCCGTGCCTACCAGATACTTGCAGTTATATGTTACCTCGCCATAAACAGTTTTTCTTATCGAACACATGCAAGCTGTATTTTAAAGCTGTTTAGATAACAAAAAAGAATATTTATCTGAAATTTTAAATAAATTAATAAAATAAGAAAAAAAGAAATTAAGCGGTATTTTGCACTTTGTAGTGTATTTTCATTATTGCAAAATTGTTTAAGGGGTAGGTATTGGGGTCTATCTTCACTTGCTCTGTTATCAATACTGTTAAAAACGGACACATTTCACGACAATATCATAGACAGATTTGCGAAGAGCAAAAATAAGAGAATCAATCATTGTTTATAAATACTATAACATAATGTACAGTTACTCGAAAAAGTATTCGGACGTTCCTGTGTTAGCAATGTAAATTGCTCTTTTTGGACACTGTTTTTATTATATAAAAATTGTTTTTACAGCAATACTTATTAAACATTTTTTGCCGCAAATTTCATTGTCTTTATTTTTGTTTCTATACATTTTTTTATTTTGTCGCCTCATTTTCGACTGAGAGTGACTTAAAGCAGACTCGGTAAAACTTTTTAATAAAATTAAAAATGCACAATGGTTTTATTGAGGGATTCCCATGGAATTTTTACCGAGACTGCTTTAAGTCACTCTCGATCGAAAACGAGGGGACGAATAAAAAAATATTTAAAAACAAAAATGAAGGGAATGAAATTATCTACAAAATATGTCTGAAAAGTATTTTTGTAAAAGCGATTTTTATATGCTAAAAAGAGTTTTCAAAAAGTATTATTTACATTACTAACATAGGAGCGTCCGAATACTTTTTCGAGTAACTGTAAGTAATTCTATTATTTAAATAAAATGACTTAATAGAGCATATTATTATAACTCAAGAAAATATTCACATCTTCCGCAGATTTTATCTATTTATGAAATTTTGCTGGCCTACCCAAATACCCAAATTTTAAATGCATGACAGGTAGCTTATAAAGTAACATGCTATTTTCTTCAAACGTCATCTCCAATAAAACCACTTAAAAATCTAGTTTGTGTTATTCAATGCTTTTTGTGAAACATTTGTTTTTGCTCTACTACGGGTGATAATCGGTATTAAAGTTCGGAAAAACTAAAAACTTATATGCTTTCACGTTCACTGATTGATTTTATACCAAAACATATAAATTTATTTGTTCTAACTAAAGCGGGGAAAGGGGGGGACTTAGAGTAATTCAGTAATTGTGTTCAAAAGAAAAACTCTTATCATGGAAAATATCTGTTCACTTTACACGATGAACCGAAAGAGTAAATATTTTTTAATATAGCCTTCACCGAGGTGCTCAGTTATTGAAATATTCTTTATTATGTTTACCTTTGATAAGCACACATTTCACAGAGCTTTATAATTGAGAACATACTGTCACTTGTGGTACAGATTTCGGTAATTATTGTAGTAATACAAAATTTAAAAAATTCATTTCGTGTACAGGTTGATGTTCGCGATACAATGTTGATTGTTCCTTTTGAAGACTTTTTTGTCACATGAAAGCCGCTTTTACAGCAATACGTATTAAACATTTTTTTGTTGCAAATTGCATTTTATAGTACCGTTTCTGAGATACAGATGGCAATTTATATTGTATAGGACCAGTATAGGACAGACTTTCTTTAAGTCATCGTATATCTGAAATGGTGCGACAAAATAAAAAAATTTATATATACGAAAATGAAGGGAATGAAATTTGCAACAAAAAATCTAATAAGTGTTGCTGTAAAAACGATACATTGAACCAAAAGTAGCCGTTTAACCCGTTCAAGAAAAAGTCATCGCTACGCTCCGACTTAATCCTCGAGTAGTCGCGTGGTCTACGATTGTAGACCATGCTTCTTTAAACCGTGATCGCATTATGTCGGTGCATCTTTAAATAGCTGTCGATAATGTGTCGGATCAGATTATTGGTTTTATTTGGATTGAAACAGGGCTGGTCTACAAGCGTAGAGACTATTATTATTGGTAACGGGCTGTGGTACATATCCCCACTGCACTGAAGCTTAAGCTTATTGTGCACCCATCCGAGTTTTTACTCAAACAACTGCGTCTCCTCGACCAGGTCGAGAACACAGTTGAAGGGAGATTGTTCTATCTCCTCGGTTGTTGGGTAGGGCAAACCGAGGTGACGCAGCCTGCTCCTGGCCAATGCCGGGCATTGGCATAGTATGTGGAGTAGGGTTTCATCCTCCTCGCCACACATCCTGCAAATAGGATCCTCCGCCAGCCCCATAATGCTGAGGTGCCTTTTGAGGCAGCAGTGCCCTGTGAAGAGACCCACTAACCTTCGAAGTTGTTTCCTACTCAACATGAGTATTTTGTTCCTTTTGGCCTCACTGGACGGTGCCCTTATGAACGTACGCGATTGCCTCAGTCCAGGTAGGTCCACCCAGTGTGCAAGGTGTTGTTCTGCTAGTATATCCCTAATTCTTCCTTTTGCGGTAGAGTAAGCAATCCGGCAGGAAGGCTCCGGGCCCATTAGGTTTGCGGAAGCGGCCTTCCTAGCTAGAGAATCCGCTTCTTCGTTGCCTTTGATGCCCCGGTGTCCCGGCACCCACATCAGTGTGACGCTGTTGCGGAGAGCAAGTTTTACCAGAGCATCTTTGCATTGTTTGACAACCTTGGAGTGTAATTCAACTCCTTCCAAGGCTCTTAGAGCTGCTTGGCTGTCAGTCATGATACAGATTCTCCTCTCTACAAGGTTCCTCCGTACCAGCTCTTCAGCACAGACCAATATGGCAGTTACTTCTGCCTGAAATATAGTTGCGAGAGGTCCCAGGTTAATGCTATAAGCATCCCCCAGTAGCGTAGAGACTAACAACGTTACAGTTTATATCTGTTGGAAGATTTTTTATTATTTTTTTTTATCAATTATGTAAGTACTGATGACTGTAAGTACTGCGGTACTGATGACGACTAATGAGTCAGAAACACATTGTGTGATAGTTGGTCGAAAAAGCAGGCAATGTGTCTACCGCTCTTATACCTTAATTATGTTAGTTTCGTAATTATGTAAGTATTATAAGATGCTTGTAGTGAAATTTTCTAAAATTTGATTTATAGTATTTAGTGTAAATTAATTATTACATTAAAATATCTGCTCCACCCCCGAAACGTCTACGGCGAAATGAAGAGTCATTTAATGAATTAATTAAACCGCAAGAGTGGTTAGAAGAACTGGTCAGTGAAGATGATGAACCGATTTCTGAGCATGAAGAAGATCCAGATGAACTGGAAGAAGAAATTGCAGAAATTCACGATCACGATTCGGAATCAGAACAAGAGTTATCCAAAGATGAAGCAGTTAGAGGAAAATAAAAAATTTTATGTAGGTAAAGATAAAACAACAAAATGGAGGATATAATAAATTGAAATACGATCAAAAATAACGACAAAACCGAGAGAATTTAGACGGCGCGCACGAGTTCATCTGGGAATCGAAGAACAGCTACCTGCGCTTCTGTCCAGACCAGAAGGTTATGTTGGGCGTTGTAATTTATGTCCCAGAAATCGTTATAAATCGACTAGAAGGTTTGGTAACAAATGCCAAACATATGCATACAAAGAACATTTGAGGAATATTTGTACTACCTGTGTAATTGAAACATAGTGCAAAAATGCACAAGTGCAAAAATGCACTGTTTTACCTTCATTATTATTATAGGTGTTTGTTCTAAATTAACAAAACAAAATTTATATGTATAATTATGTAGTATCTAAATTGGAGTACACCAAAAAAACAGTGTTTACTTATTGTAAATTTTTCAAAAAATTAAATATTTTATATACATAATATGTTTTTAAATAAACGTTTCAATCGTACAATAGTTTTTTTTTAATTTAACCAATTACTTTTACATCAATATTTCAGAAAATTTTTACAAAATATGTTTAAAAATATTCAAATGAATCATATCATATGTCTAGTTAAAAACACTCGGGTTGTCTGTAAAGTCGGTTTACGGACGATAATTTTACGTGATAACGTCATAAGAAAACATTGATGAAAAATTGCATACTTTTATGAATTGAATTATGTTTATGTAACAGATATTACGAATTAAAACTATGTTATTACATTAACCCTCAATAGGCTAGTGCGTTATGTGTTTGAAATATAATTGCATCATTTGGTGATCGCGAGATCGAACCTCATGCCGGACTAGTTTTTTTTAATGACATTTTATAATTCAAATGATGTCTATGTATAATGCAAAGCCGATCGTGCCTCTCTCTCGCTTGCACGCATGGCTCAGACGGAACGTGACAATGAGTCATGTTTTTTCGTGCGTGCAGCCGGTATATCAATTTATAAGACGTTGTCACGTCAAAAAAATAAGTCTAAACTACTGTAAGCATAACTTAAATGGTATACAGGTGTAGACCACGCGCCTAAATTTGCAAGTAAAGTATACACGTCTACTAGAGGGTTAATTATTTTTAATTTTTGCAAAAGAAATGTGAAAACTACAGTTAAAAAATGTTGAGTCAAGAAGATAAACCGAGGTATTAATAGATATTACTTAGGTGGTTTAGACGGCGCGACTTAATGAGACTTATGGCCAAGTACCCACTTGATAATATTTATCAAAATTAATTTGTAGATAAATAAACGATGAATGATTGTAAGCTCATTGTGTTGAGAGATATTAAATTTTCGCAGCGGAGTGATTTGGTAGTCGGCGAAAGTGCATTGTACGCCACTGATAGAATAGAACAACTGTGTATTACGATTAATCGTGTACGGTTTATCAAGGACGCGTTGTTTATCGTACGATTTCTTTTGCGATCCACCGTTAATTTAACATAAACAGTTTGTTTTATTTAGAATAAAATATCGAATTAGATAAATGACAAATTATTGAAAAGATCGGTGCAGGTTTAGTGTCTCGACGGAAAGTTTTGCTTACGTTAGTTGGTGCGATGTGAGCGAATCGCACTGATTTTAATTGTATTGATGACAAGAACAAACACAAGACGAAAATTGTTTGAACAAATTTTTGCAACAATCTCAAAATTGTCAAAATTAAGCAGAAATACCGGGTAAACAATACCACGTGATGGAGGCATGGTAAGAAAAGCGGTGGGGATGAAAAATACACGATTATCGACCTTACCAACAAACAATCCAAGAATTAGGTTGTTCGCTTGTTGAATTACGGGCCGAGTGTCACGTTCACCCGCCGATCCGGTCCTACGATTTCGAAACAAATGTGCTTCGATAACGCGAATTTTTAAAAAAAGTTGTAATATGTGAACTATTGCCGACGTCAATACCAAATTTGTATTACCGAACAAAGTTTAGTCGGTTCAAGTGTTATCTGGTTTTATGTCGTCACAGAAAAATAATAATAATACGGACTAAAAGTTAGTATTGTCGAAAGTCCTATGTGATGTCCCAGAAGGAAGCTGTCATCCACTTGTTCGCAGGAGGGTAGGTCATACAAATTCTCCAAACTCTAATTCCTAACCCTACCTCACTGTTTCAAAGCTTATGTAATACGTCAGATGTCAACTTATTTTTTAACAACAATTTGCTTGGCGCCACTTTTAATTTCTCGATAATTACAACGCACCCCCCTCGTTTTACGTTTTCTTCCTAAATTGCGTTTGTACCTCCTCATAACTTCGGCTTGTCATAAAATGTAAACAAACAAGGTCACATGTTTCTTATTGTTTACATTATTTTATTCCATTTTTGAGTATATTACAATAACGCTGCGATATCCGTCGAAAATTTAAAATTGCGCACAATTTCACTCAAAATAATCAGTGTTGAATAATTTTATTAATTTAAAATGTAAACTTTGCTGTGATTACGTTCACTTAAATAATAAAAATATAATCATAACCGTAAAGGTTACCAAAACGAAATAATTGATTATGTAATTCAAATTAACGAATTAATGTTATCGACTTATCTAGATAGTTAATAATAATTATTATGCATACTCGACACGCTACAATGTCGTTTTATCAAAACGAAAAAAATCAATAAGTTTTCAAATACATAATATTATTATTATTCATTTTGAGTAGGTATGTTACAATAACCATGATTTATACTTGCAATTTTCTTTTTCCAAAAACGATTATTATCATTAGCAGTGCTTAAAATTTAATTTATGTTAAATTTTTATTCCCATTTATAAAACATAATACCTACGCAGAACCGTACCTAGAATCTAAATGCTAGGTACTACGCCCTGGGCAACGATAACATTTTGCACCCCGGTGGTAGCTACCAGATCACTTCATAAACACGAGAGCTCGGTATAACTAGACCAGTTTTTTTGGCAGCGTTACCCAAAAATATTTTTGGGACACTAGGACATACAAAGTTTCATTGTTGGCTTTGCGGAACGAACTTACAATTTTATATTTACTTATATTAATCTATCCGTCATAGAATTTAGATAATCAATTGTAGATATAAGTAAACAAGTATTAATTTTATTGCAATTGCTTTTGATAAGTTGAAGTGCATAATAATTTATTATATTATTAAAATGTTTTGTGTTTTACGTCAAAACTTAATTATCATTATTTTGTTTTTTATTTATTTTTTTCTAAACTTAGTTGTTGGTGACGAATTTTATTCCAATTAAATAAACATAGATATGGGGGGCCTCGTTGTAAGCCCTGGGCAAATAAATATTTTTGATTTATTTCATGACTTCGAGCGACCGTGATGTACCTACTTTTTAAGTACATAAAAATAATTAACAACTTAGTTGTCCGACCCTGAAACCATTGACATTTCCACTGTGATAAATTTCTCCCAAGTTGTTTTTCTCGATATTTCGAGATATTCTCGAGATCAAACCAGAAAATCAGCAACTTCATTAAGTTTTAGTGAAAGATGCGCTGATTATATTTTTTTATTAAAATTACAATACAGGGGGAGAATCCTAGTAATTTGTGCAATCTTGTAAATTAACTGCACAAGTTACCATCACTCGCCTACTTCTTATGGCTAAAACTGGAAAATGCTTCTTTTTAGACAAAAAATGCTTCAGACCTTTTTTATAGAAAATTTTATTCTGAATAATATTTATAAGAACTCTTTTTCCCGTAAAATAAACAGTTAATGAGATATTCACAGAAAACTTTACTTCTCCCTTATTTTTACAAGACGTCTGGGCCAACAGTGAACACAACCTACACTGGAAGTATCAAATCTTGGTTGACAGAATGGGACAAGTTCACTGCGAAGCAGCAACGTGAAACGTTATCTAAAATGCATAAGTATCAGATCTCATCAGAAACCAGAAGAAAACAAAAGAACAAGAATCTAGGTCAACGCAAGAATAAGGAAATTTATACAGCACTTGGAAAGAGTTTCTACTGATTCGTCAGTAAAATAAGTGGTCGGGACATACCTGTAAGGAACCATTAGATTCAAAAGCATAAGATTACAGAAGGTGGTAAACAAGTGCATATTTAGAAACCCTTTTTTGGCAACTTGTATAGACCACAGTTGAAAATTTTGTATACAAAATTACAAAAATACAAAGAAAGAAAATCGGATAACAGTTATTGCTGTACATAGATGCGTTATTTCAAATTTTCAAAAATTTTTGTAAGTCTTGCTATAAAACGCTTTACCGATACAAATGGAATAGCTGACAGAAAAAGAAGTGGACGTCCTCGTACTATCAGAACTCTACAAGTGATTTCAGCAGGGCGTGAAAGAATTAGGCGAAATCACCTGCAAAAACAAAAAATTATTGCAATGGAGATGAAAATTAAATAAAAAAATGTCTCATGTGTTAAAGCTTAAAACTTGGAGCTTTTCGAAGAGCAACGGGACATGAAAGATCGAAAATGATATTTAGTTTACTGATGGAAGCAATTTTACCGTTTTTAAAAATTTAATAAACAGAACGATTGTGTTTGTGCCAACAGCTCTAAAGAAGCAGCAGAAAAAATTCCAAGAGTTCAAAAATGTTATTATCCAGCATCTGTGATGGTTTGGTGGAGTGCATCATACAAAGGGGTTACACAACTTCACTTTTGTGAAAAGGGCGTTAAAACATCGGCACCAGTGTACCAAGCGATGTTAAAAGAAGTGGTTAAATCTCTCGACGACTCCCTCTTTCAAAGAAACTTGAGTATTTTGACAGGATTCCGCACCAGCACACCAAGCTGTGGAGACAACTGAAAGGTGACTAGCAGAAAATTTACCCGAGTTTATTGTAGCAGACCAATGGCCTTCTGGAAGTTCCGATCTGAAATTGTGGTCAGTTCTTGAAAATATAGTTTGTAGTAAGTCGGACAAAAATATCGAGCTTATGAAACGAGATTTGATGAAAGCAGCAGCATCGAAAGTAGCCGCGGCGTTTAAAGGCTAAAGGAAGACATTTTAAATGAATATATTACAAATGTCCTCCTCCTCGGTCCTTTTGCTCTGACGACGGCTTGGTGACCACTTCTTATTTAGAAGGGTTCTCTTGGCAGATACCTCAGTCGTTTGCCATTGCCTGCCGAGGGAAAACGGCCAAAATAAAGTTTTAACTTCGCTCGGGATCGAACCGAGGATCTCGGCTTAGCAGTTGACGTACATAAGCGCTCAGGCCGTGACCGTCTTTCGAATACAAATGTATTCTTTATATTGTCGTGTTATAAACAATTTGGACCCACCCTGTACTCTTAGTAAAATTTTGTAAATTGTATTTTAATGTGATAATTTTGGAAAGAGTGCAAGGTGGTGAAGGAAAAGGTGAAGAGAGGGGCTTTTTTGACCAACTATGGCCGACAGCGGATGTGAAATTTGGTATTCCCGCTGAGTTGTGATATTTTCATGCACATTTTTGATATTGTGAGTAATATTTTGTTTCATTGAATAAAGTGATTTTGAGGCGTATACCTTTCTGCGTATTTTTGAAATTTGAATTCATTGTTTTGGAGTTATTTGATATTTTGCTGCCGAACGGAAGTAGTTTGATTGATTAATCTGGAGGAAGAATAATAGTCAATGTAATAAATTTGGATTGTTGTAAATGGGAAAGTAAAATTAAAAATTAAGGAAAAAATTGGAATTGATTGAGTTGTTTTTTTTTTTTTTGAGAACCCACCCCGAGACTGATCGTCGAATCTTCAGCATTATACTGGAGCGTTATACTGCGGTACTTAAAGTGGAGTGCGTAGTTTTTTTTGAATTTTTTTAGAAATATATATTAAGTAATAAATTAGCATACAATATAATTGAATTTATTATTTTAAAACATCAAAAATTTATTTAAGAACATTAAGAAATTCGAAAGTAGATTGCAACACGCGGAGATGACATTTTTAAGATCTATCATGGCCTACACTCCAAAAGACAGTGAGAAATAAGGATATTCGAAACGCTTTGGGCAGCTTCAACTTAAACGATAAAATAGAAGAATACCGTAAAACATGGAGAAAATACCCGATGTGGATGAATGATACCCAACTTCCAAAGCAGTTGGACCTGTACAAACCTATAGGACGGCGTAATGTCGGAAAACCAAGGAAAAGATGGAGAGACCAGTGATTGGTAGTGTCGTAATGGGTATACCTACCTAATACGTGCAGAAGACCGACTAGATATTTTTGTAATCTCTAGAGGAGTGGAGCACGAAAAAAAGTGGACACGAAATTTGTCATCAGCTAATGAAGCAGGCATGTTCGTGTCTGTCTAGTAGAAGAACCAGGCTTGATAGTTAGTGCGATCAACTGTTAACGCTAAGGTACCCGGTTCGAATCCAGATAACTTTCTTATGACTTTTTACGTATTCAGTTGCTCTAAATTGATAACTGTCAGCATTAATAATAAAATATAGGTTCACAGCCACATGCGAGATCAGCCTAGCAAAGCTACCTTACAATCAGAATAATTTCATTATTCATTATTGTAATGGGCTGTGGTACTGACCCCACTGCACTGAAGCTTAAGCTTATTGTGCACCCCTTCACAGAGTGTTGATACTCGCAGGAAGGCCGAGCTGACATATTCCGTGGGTTCGCCATTCGAACACGGAACTCCCGCTCGTTACTCAACCAGCGATCGTATCAAACCACTACCGTGGACTTTCCATAGTCCATAGATCGATATTGGGCTTATTATTGGGATTATTATTATATTCGCAATTTGCTCGCAGTACTAATACTGCCTTCGCAACACCATCGAGGTTTCTGTTGTTGCTTTGTAAAAATCTTTGAAATTTGGATAAAATTATACAGATGCATCCACCGAGTTCTACTACTGTGGCGGTTCAAATGATAGCGGTCAGATCTTCGGTTCTGAAAGTTCTGCAAATAACTAAAGAGACCAGATTTATACACACGAAGTGAACATCGGTACACCTTGGATCTTCATCCACCACATGACAAAATTGCTTGGATAATTTGATTAATGGACAACGGTTTTCCAAAATTCTATACCCGAGGGAACTTTACAGCAATCAGGCAGTGGTTGAAATCGAACAGTAAACTACTTTGAGAAACACAACATTGCGATGGTAATATTTCAGAAAGGTAAAGAAAAACCCAGTAAACTACATAGTGTACATAATACTAACTCTGCATGTGCAGTATTGAAATTATTCACCTCATTAATGGCAGTAGTAAATGGATTTCCTAAGGGCATCACATTAATCTTTAGGTGAGTACCTGAAAAATCAATCGAAATATGCGACATTGTCGTGACGTAAAACAGTATCCAAACAAGTTTACGTCTTGCCACTGAAATAGTAACGAGAAGCCTATCTAGCCTTGCAGCTCTTGTACATATCTTCCTTACTATGAAGCACGAAGATAAGGGCTCGTTGTCTACTAGCCATGCGGGAATTGCAAGACAGGGTTCATGTCGTTTTAATATTTTGAGATGCCCTTTTCCCTGACTTCCCTGACCAAAGATGTCTGCGTCACTTGCACTAGCTGATGAGTGTTATTGATATATTAATTGAATAGAAATGGGGTCTGATAGCTGTGCTGCTGCTTTTATAGTCCAATATCAATCTTGATTTTCTAACCAGGGTAGTACCCGACAAGTGATATTATCATTAGTGCTTATGGAATAAATAAACGGCAAAGAAAATATCTTGGTTCACAGCTGGAAATAACAGGGCCCGTTTTCTAAAAAGAGGAAGAAGAATTAATAAGAATAATTTTAGCCTACACATGCGTCGGACAGAAAGTCACAAATGGCTTTGAATGAAGCTTTTTGGTACTTTCTCTAAATATCTATTTATTGAACATTTGTAAAAAAAATTATAAGATAAAAGTACAATATTGAATATCTGGAAATATCAGCAAAAAATTAATAGTGATTAGCAAATCAATGCCAATGAGATAAAGTGATGTTATCTTATCATTTTTTTTTCTTGGTGGAAGGCCATTATAATTTAAGTTTCTATCAAAGAAAAGTTTTATCCATGAAAAGAAGTCGCTTTAAGTTATCTAATAAATTAAAATTCTAATGAGATTAATGTATTGATGTTTTGGTCATCTTCAGTCCAGAGGTATAATTATAATAATAAAATAACTCTCGTGGGAGTTTAATGAATACTTTGAAGGTATTTCTTATGTACTCTACAACTATGACATATCAGAGGTTCTGTTTGAATTTGCTTGTATTTATGATCGATTATAATAATTACTTTCGGAGTTGTTCTATGGGAATTTTGTACGAGACATGTTCGCAACAAATATTTAAAGCGTTTGTAGTCATTTTGAGACGGTCGTGAGCTAAAGAAGCGGTTAAGTGCATTGCTGCTAATGCCGAATGCCTGGTTCGACTCCGGGTTCAGTAAAACTTTATTCTGACCGTCTCCCCTCGGAAGGCAACGGCAAACCACCTAGGTGTAATCTGCATAGTACACCCTCTCTGGAGATGAAGTGTATACACTTCCCGCGGTTCGGAGCCCGAGTTAAGCAGTAGGTCCCCTTCTTATTCTTCTAGTGCCTATCCGTTTCGAATGTTGGCGATCATCATGGCAATGCGTACTTTTTTTGCTGCGGCTCTAAAGAGACCCACTGTTGTTGTGTTGTACCATGTTCTCAGGTTCTTCGGCCATGATATTCTTCTTCCCGGTCCCATTTTTCCTTCTACCTTTTCTTGTAGAATTATTTGTAGCAACCTGTATCGCTGGCTGTTTCTCATATTGTGACTAGGTATTCTAATTTGCGAGTTTTTATTATTAGGAGAAATTCTCTCTTCTTATCCAGTCTTTCTAGGACAGTCTGATTTGCCATCTTTGATTTGTGATATTGGCTTCGTGACCTCGTCTGTTGTTATGGGTAAGTCTTCCGAGCAATTGAATTCAGATAGGTGTACTGGTCTATTATCTTCAAAGAGTTCTGATATATATGATTTCCAAGTGTCCTTTTTTCTTGCCTGTTAATTATAACTCTTCCGTCAGCAGTTTGCAGCGTTCCTGTTGTATTGGTTTTGTACATCCCAGCGGTTCTCTGACCCTTTTGTGTAAATTGAACAGGTCATGCTTTCTTTCAAGTTTCTCTATTGCCTCGCATTGTGTTGTAAGCCATCCCTCTTTTGCTGCTCTAATTTCCCATCTTATCTTTCTCTGGGTGTAATATGCTCTTTCGTTGTTTTTTGATTTTCTTTTTTCCTGCATAAGTTGTAGTAGCTCTTTTGTCGTCCAGGTTTTTCGGTTTTCATCTTTGTTCAGGACATATGTCCCCTATGCGTATGATAATACTTCAAACACACAACACAAACATAGGAGAAATCGTTTTTAGCGGCACCCTTAAAACGAACTGAAAATGTTTTACACTCAATAATATCATTTATTTACGTATAAATCTTTTTATAACAATCGGTACAGAAATTAATCAGAAAGAAATTTATAGCACTGCATTCGGCACAGGACTGGAACCGCGATTTCCCGATCACAAAACCGTCCTTGTATGCTTTACTCCACACTTGCTGCTTACTATAAAATTACTATTATTAACTTTTATTATTTATGATAAAATTCCTTCCCTACAACCTGCACTACCTAAAAAAGGCTGTACGTTTCTGTGATCGGTGATGGGTACGTTTGCCCTTGTTTTAATTTTATATAGTCATATACAGGGTGTCCCCGTGACCGTGGAGAACCTTTGAAGTCGTGATAAGGACACTTTTCTAAGACAAATTTTCAAATAAAATTTTTGTCCAACTCCAAACTCTTGGGGGGTACCTCCCTTTAGAGCAATATTTTGAATTTCTGATTTCAAACGGCCATAGTGTCCCGATATTATTGATTTTTTAGACTTAATGGATTAGACCTTTTTTATAGATCATTCGCTTATCTACAAATTAGGTTATATTCCTTTATCGTCTAGAATAAACGGTTTTCGAGTTATAAATTAAATTAAGGTAAAAAAATGTTTAAAAAATTCTAATTTTATTTTTTTTACTTTTCTTGTGAACCCCGTATCACTCAAACGAAACGTCTTAGAAAAAAACTAACGGCCCAAATCGAATAGGAAATTTAACAGGCTACAACTTGGGTCAAATAATTTTTTTTGGGAAACCAACCGTTTTCACAAAAATGCTGAAAATATTGAACAAGGTGTAGGTAGAAAAGAAATAAATTCACAAAATTTCTAAAAATCTCAATTTGTTTTAAAATTTGTTTTAATGTCAAAACGTATTGTAGCGTTTGACGTTTGAGCAACATTGTTATAATAAAGCGCATTAGTTATGGTTAATTACTTTGTTAATTTATGTTGTTTATTTATTATTGTTAATTAGTTTGTTATTTATTTGTTTTACCTACACCTTGTTCATTCTTTTCAGAATTTCTGTGAAAAAGGTTGGTTTCCCAAAAAAATTTATTTGACAAAAGTTGTAGCTTGTTAAATCTCTATTCGATTTGGGCCGTTAATTTTTCTTCACAATAAAAGTAAAAAAAAAATCAGAATTTTTTTAACATTTTTTCTCTTAATTTAATTTATAACTCGAAACCCGTTTATTCTAGACGATAAAGGGAAATAACTTATATTGTAGATAAGCGAATGATCTTTAAAAATGGTCTAATCCATTTAGTCTAAAAAATCAATAATATCGGGACTATGGCCGTTTGAAATTAGAAATTCAAAATATTGCTTTAAAGGGAGGTACAAGGGTCCCAAGGGTTTGGACTTGGACAAACATTTTATTTGAAAATTTGTCTTAGAAAAGTGTTCTTTATCACCACCACCTCAAAGGTTCTCCACGGTCACGAGGACACCCTGTATACTGTATATCAAAACATGCCTCGTTGTCAACAATGAATCGAGTTGTAAACAAATTAAATTTTGTTGTAAACCTACAAATTGAAATATAATTGCAAGTTTCTAGAGGAAGTATTGTACTCGTTCTATGTTTGCCCCTTTTAACTAACACAGCGTTGACTTTCTTCTAATTTTTATACGTTTGGTATCTTCTTCTTCTTTAATTAGGTCTGCGACCTGTTTTTACTTGGTTTTTGTTTGGTATCATTTTTCTTAATTACTTGCTCCTGAAATATAGATATTTTCCATATGGCTCACCGGTAAAGCGGATTTCCTAAATTTAAAAGGAAAGCTAAATTTCCTTAATATGTTTTATTTTTATCTACTAAATAACATCAATAAAATTTTAGTGCTGTAAAATTTCATTGCCAAGAGCAAGAATTGAATATTTTTTATTTTTATAATTTAAATCACTTGCCGGATTACGGATTTGAAAATTTTGTTTTTTCTTGCTTTATTTTGTATTATTACAATAAGGAAAATCTGTACCTTGGAACACAAAAAAAGGGCATTAAATTTTATTGATCTCGTAATAAAATACACCTCAAGTATATTCGCCAACGTTTCTATCATACGGAGACATCATCGGGCGGTTTTATCTGAAGAGTTTTACGATTTTCTGATGATTCAAAATTTTGTTACGGTTACTAGCAAGTTTCATCACTTGAACCAATCAATCGATTATTACCACAATTATTTGATGATAATACATAGACATCACATCGCGGAGGTGTTTCAACCTCAAATGTAAACTTATGGTGCATTGGCTTTGTTATTATTGCGCGCTCGCTCGGAAATCGTTACAAATTCAATTGAATAATTTGTACATCTACGTATCTTAATTGAAGAAAGATTAATTTATTGATATTATATTTAATCAAAAACATTTCAGTTTTAATGTAGGAAAGTTTTCAAAATATTACTATCAACTTTGTTTTAGAAGTATTGCAAAACTTTCAGTTAGGGCTCAAACTTTGAGGCGTAGTTGGTACAACGATATTTAATTAACATTTCCTAAAGGAAAAGTAATTTGTTTTTTATTTTATTCGCAAATTAATTAGAGCGCAACTTTTAAAAGGCTTGATTAGTGAGATATTTTGTTTGCAATTTGCCTGCTATAAGGATTCGTTGTGTATTTTGTCCTTATTATAAATAATTTCCTGGCTATTTATAATAAATATCTCGTTCGGCGCAATTAAGTTAAAAAGTATGCTCTAACGCGCGCGAATGGGTTAACGAACCAGGAAAAGCTGAGATTACAAAATTCTGCTAAAAATAAAATATTCGTGTTATCTACCAAAGCAGATAAAATCAATTTGCTCTGATCAACTAAAAATGCCCAAACAAGATTAAAAACAATTAATAGCAAACGTGGGACGTTTTTGACCTACATAAAGGTTATTTATAAACATTCACAAATCTTTTAGATAACTTGCAAAAAAAAATTTAAAGTGCACATTTCAGATAATGTCGATAACAATGCGACACGCAGCTTTGTCATCAAAGCATCAAATTATAATTTTCTTCGTCGATATTAGACTTACTGATTGCAATGATTGATTAAACACATCGATTAATTTTTAGTGTGGCCGGTACAGTCGGCGCCATAGTAACTTGCCCATTGGAGGTAGTCAAGACAAGATTGCAATCCTCCCATAGTGGTTTTGATGCTAAGTTGATTGCTGCCACACAAGAAAGAATAAACAATTACACAAATAGTAAACACTTTAACGAACAAAGACGTAGGTTATGGACGAGTTGCAGCCACTTCAGGCCTCAAGTTGTGGCTCTTTCAGGTTACGGAGCACCATCTCCATCGCCCACAAGTATGAGTCTTATTCAGTGTCTTAAACATATCATAAAGCACGAGGGTCCGCTCGCTTTATTTAAAGGTAGTATCCATCTTTCAAACGAATCCGTTTCGTTTCTAAATTATTTTTTACGTTTTCAGGATTAGGTCCAAATTTAATTGGAGTGGCACCTTCCAGGGCTGTGTATTTTTTAACTTATAGTCAAGCAAAATCGTTTTGCAATGGATTTTTGCCTACAGAGACACCCGTGGTCCATATAATATCGGCATCTTGTGCAGGATTTATGGCATGCAGCCTCACAAATCCAATATGGTTCGTTAAAACGAGACTTCAATTGGATTTAAATAAAGAAAATCAGATGACTGTCCGACAGTGTGTAAAAAATATTTATTCAAAATCGGTAAGTAATCAAAATTTATCAAATCATCTTCTCTGAATCTGGTTGTCTAGCCTACCGCTTTTCTTCGTGACGATAATCGTGCGAGTTTTCTTTAAATTTTGTACTCCACGGGAATGCCCCGTTTAATTATTTCAATTTGGCAAAATATTTTATTAATTTGTTTTATATTATAAAAAAAATTAGTCATCTATCCTCCTTAGGAGACGTGATATGGTGAAAGGATGAACAAACAGTATATGTGAATATTTTAAAATGTGATTGTCCGGAGTCATGGATTGTGTGGTGCACACCCTTGATAATACGTGATACCTGGATTGCAATGGAGTTGAGCTGTTTGCTCTGCCGTTACGCTTTTGATTGAGGTTTTAGAAGATGAAATATAAAATTGGTAGGCACCGCTTTTGTAAAAGTATTTGAATTTATTTTTTGTTCTAGGGAATCAGAGGATTTTACAAGGGCATAACGGCGTCGTATATGGGTATTTCAGAAACTATAGTGCATTTTGTGATATATGAAGCTGTTAAAGCGAAATTAATAGAGCACAGGATGAGGAATTCGCAAAACGTGGATATGAAAAATTATAAAGACTTTTTAGAGTTTATGGTCGCGGGAGGTATATCGAAAACGATAGCGTCTTGTATTGCTTATCCACACGAAGTGGCTAGGACACGTATGAGAGAAGAAGGTAATAAATATAATAGTTTTTGGCAAACTCTTAATTTAGTAGCAAAAGAGGAAGGAATTAGAGGTGTTTATCGTGGTTTAACTACTCAACTAGTCAGACAAATCCCCAACACGGCAATTATGATGGCCACTTACGAAGCGGTGGTTCATTTATTATGTAGAAAATTTATATACGAAGAGGAAACGTAAAATTTCAAACAGAGGTAAACAAATCTCGAATTGCATACAATTTGAGAGAAAGAAGCAGACTTAATTTTGTAAAAACACCAAAACGTACAATTTAACCATGCACAAAGCGAATTTAGTTTCTTGTGCCAAACTGTCCACAGTTTAACTTATAAAATGCAAGTTGAATTTGAAAAAATTTATTAGGCTAGGTTTTTGAGAACTGATACTATGATAGTCATTTTGTTTTCTAAAATTTATTCGTGTTTTCATAGTTGTTATTTAGTAAATTTAGATGAGAAGTGGTTTTGTAAGCTGTAAATTTAAAAATTAATATAAAAATGTTAATTTAATTGTTCCTCCGCTATGTTTTCCACGTAACTGTACTGTATCTATCTTTAGTTATTAGAATTAAAACTCCTTAATTTTTGATGTTGTGTGGACATGCAAAACTGTATGTTTAAGAACTGCCGGTAATTTTTACAGAAATACACTGATATGAAATTTGTGTTGGAAAATCATTCGACTGCATAATTATACCAATCGAGTCAGAATGTTTTATTGAAAAACTAATAAAACTCGACATACAGGGTGTGTTCAAACAAATAATTGTATTTTATTTATAACATTTGTTTATATTATCGTTTTTTAAATTTTTTGTAAATTTTATCAAGTGTAAGAAAATATTGCTTGTTTCTCTTCTGGACACAATTTATTAATAGGGGCCTACATGTATTGTTGATTCTACAATAAATTATTTATTGTTGATTGTAAGTATTGATATTACCCTAAACAGGTTACTGCATATTGTGAATATTTTGGATATAAAAACGTGCTTTTGTTAGTGATAGTTAATATAGCAATTTGTTATTTAATTTTATTTACAATTATTTAAAAAATATTACACAATATATTAGAAAATTTAATAAAAGAGTGTTACTTGATTGATTTTGTCTTTCCCATCCAAAGTGCGAATTTTACCAACAATCGCCACCTATATTCTTAAAAATAATAGTCAAAAATATTTATCAAGCGAGAAAAGCAAACCAAAGACGTTCCGATTTTTAATTGTTCAAAGTCGACGAATTTATATTTTGTTAATTTTAAGTATAGCCCTGTCCTATTTTAAATTATCATGAATATTGCGGGCTCTGATTATTATCGATAGTAACAACACCGAAATGTGCAAAAGTCTCGGAGACAAAAAATTGAAAGAATGACAATTTCGTAACAAATTTATATTAAAATTATAAAATCATATCTATAGTCGCATAGATAATCAACATACATCGTGACAATTAACGTAAACCCTGTATAATGCAACCGCCGTTCCAAATGTGCTAATGATATATACAAAATTCGTCACGAAGTATAGTATCGCTAATGTTACTTGTGTAGTGTCTGAGTGTGCGCTAATTACAACTTATGTTTATGATGGTGGAAAAAATACTCACTAATATAAACAATATTTGATGTAATTACAATTAACTAAAAAAATTATTGATTTCATGACTTCTTGGATATCAAAATCTCCAGGTTTTGGTAAATTCCTAAACAGCACATTCAATTTATACTTTTGTATATCGCTTTCGCTACCATCTTTTGTGATCTCACTGTAATTGTAAAAATAAAAAAAGTTGCTAAAAGTAATTTTCCCACTTACTAGCTGAAGATATATGGTTTGTTGTAATTGAATTGATTTTTTTCTTGTGCATATCCATAACCCAGTTTTCGGGATTTGATATGATTTCCAAGCTGCAAAGAAGTTTGATAAACGTCGCATTCTAATATTTTTATTTGGATCCTTGTGAAGACTTGACGCCTAATTATTTGTAAATACTCATTTTTAGATTGCTTCGTATTTTTTTTATGGTATTGGAATCCATATCCTGTTGAGTTTGGAACATCTAATCTCATCTCAAGATCAAAGGAAGCTAAGTTGCTACTGACTTTTTTGTGATTCCTTTTTGTATTATATTATAAAAATTTAATTTAATGTGGCAGAATTTTTGGCGTTGCTAAAAACACCTGAGATTGGGGGAAATTCTAGCCATCCCTTATGTTTGTTTAATATCTCAATTTTTCTCAAGTAACTTAGAAACGGTAAAACAAAAAATTGTCACATTTTTACACTGACAATTTTGGTATTTTTGATATCGGGCACCGTTTTCAAATTTTTAGACAAGAACTAGGTTGAGTTATATGGCGAACACAAGTGATTTTTCACAATATCTCATAAATGGTGACTTCGCAGTTGGCCAGTTCGTAGACTTATGTCGTACTGTTGGTACAGTAATATATTATAAGAGTAAATTCGAAATCGTCCGTGTAGTAAATCAAATATTAGTTCCAGAAGGTTGAAAACCTAGCGCTCATGTTTTTTTAAAAATTTGACAATAGCAGTGTTCCTAAGCAATCACCCATCCAATATTGCTCGACTTCCATAATCAGACAGTATTTTCAATGTGGTATGGTCATAGCAAAGATATAAATGTAAATTTACATGTTGCTATAGTTATAGTTCACTTTTAACGTCGATTATTATTCCTTACTTATTTAAAATGCCAAAAGTTGCTGAGTATGCAGAAAAGGAGCTGCGTCTGAAGCTAATAACTTCAAAAATGATTTGTTTCGTAATATTTAATTATAGGTGACGACACACCATGGAATAAATTTAATTTTTGTCTTTGCTACTACATTTTCCTTATTGCAGTTTAATTTAATTAAAAAGAATATGACTTATGTTTATGATGGTGGAAAAAAACTCACTAATATAAACAATACTTTATGTAATTACAATTAACTAAAAAAATAAATACTTTTGAGCACTTCGGTTATATCAAAATCTCCAGTTTTTGGTAAATTCTTCAACAGCACATTCAATTTATACTTTTGTATATCGCTCTCGCTACCATCTTTGGTGATCTCACTGTAATTGTAAAATTAAAAATAGTTCCTAAAAGTAATTTTCCCACTTACTCATCATCAAAACCGTGCTTCTCGAAAAAGAACATCGATAAATCTTCCAATATGTTTCTAGAATGTAAAGCGACAAATTGTTCTCGACAAATCTAAAATGAACACAATGTTTAGTTGGATTACAAAAGTGACAAAATAGTTTTACCTGATTCATAATGTCTACAGTTGCAGGATGAGTCCAAAAACAATCATGAACAGATACAAATACAATACCCCTCCGTTGGGAGTGCAACGAAGTTAACATCATATGAGTAGAATCTAACGAATGAATAAAATTTGGAGCAAAAGCATTTTTTTGTTTCCGTGCATCTGGTAATCTGTTTAAAACAATAAGCTTTAGTACATCATTTTTTTATATTATGTAAATTATTTTAACTTACTGGAATGTATCTACACCAATACTGGAGTTCATATTTCCAGTTTTATTACTGTAAGGTTGTACAACTGGCAAGCCAAGAGGTGTTACCCATTCGATTTGTTTTCGTTTTACAGTTACAATGTAGCGTGCACAATTTGTAAACCAATCTTGAATTGCTTTTGAAGAAGTAAACATGGAAGTTAAAGATTGGAACGTCAATTCTGTGATTTAAAAAATAATGACTTAGATTCTGTAATTATAGCAACCCAGTGATGAGCCTTTATTTACTTACTTGATAAATAAATAGATGCCTGCACGACATTATCTTGAGGAAAATCATCCAGAGCTTTAAGTTGTTTTTGAATTTGCAAACGAGCACCATATTCCGTTACACCATAAACTGTGGTCATAATTGTTTGCTTAATAATTTTGCGTTTAACAAATCCTTCCAACGATTTGGCCAACTAATAAAATAAATTAATTATTACAATGAAAATTTAGCATTATTAAAACTTACTTCATTTCCCGCTTTTGCATCTAACGCACGGCTCTTTTCGACAATATCAACTACGCTGCTATAAACATCCTGTGGTAAATCATCAGGTTTTAAATTGACGCTATAAGCACCAGCAGAGTCTCTTCCCAATGCTGCGTAGTGTTGCAAACCGTTACAACTACCATCTTGGTGAATCGGAAAACTGGATCTAAACTCTTCGGGGTTAGGCGATCGATATGCAGCGGCAATTTCCATACAACATGCTAACGATTGCCAGGGTTCGTCAGATTTCACCCACCACATTTTTCCGTCTAAAGGTTTATCAGCCGAATCTAATATATCATCCATTATTTCATTGGCATAAGCTAACCTAAAAGAAAAAATGAAATCGTCCCATAACTTACAAAATATTTGATGTACCTATCTGAAATAGCAGAACGTTTCATCAGTCCTGTTAAATTTACTAAGTGAATTTTTAACCAATCTAAACCTTTTGGTCCTAAAGGACGTTTTTCAGCAAATATCAACATAGATCTTGCTAAATCGGAACCTAAGTGATTTAAATGTGGCGGTATTGGATAAACACGGCCTCTGAAGTCTAAATTGTGAGGTAACCAGAATACATCGTTTCGAAACTAAAAAAAACAAACATATTGCTAGTTATTCTTACTCGTCTGAATTATTAAAATTGGATAATATATTTGACTTGGTCTATGAAAAGAGAGCTTAGGTCAAAAACTCATTTTCCACTTTTTTGCCGATTCAGATTGAGTTTGAGATACTCTTTCTCATGGTGAAAACCAAAAAGTTATAACTTGTTTAAAAGTTCACTACAAATACAAAAAAACAGAATTTATTTTAAAATCTGGAATAAGAAAAATTCTTCGAATTATGAGATAAAAAAACATGTTCTGCTTTACTTGTATCCGAAACTAAGGACAACAGACAAGTCCAACCTAACAAAACTTTATTCCATATCCTCTTCTGCCTGAGAGAAATGTAGTTCATCATCGTCGAACTGTCATTATCCTGGACGTTGTTTTCATCGTTTTTATGAAAATATTGTCTGTAGGTGGCACTGAACTTCTCATCAACACCCATTTTTCATTATTTTGTGATGCGAAAAAGCAACAGAAAAAAAACGGTCAATGTGATAACATTCATAAACTTATTTCTTCAGTGTTTCTTGTTTAGAAATCCGAAACTAGCAACTTACATGATATATTCATAGACCAGATCACATATGCAGTTTCTTTGTTAAATTAAGGTATATTCATACTATCATACCGTGGGTATTCTGCGAAAATGCATTAAGTCAATTTTTATAATTTTGACATAATTGAATTTGAAAGTTTGTTTTCTCTGAACATCTTTATGTATTTTTGACTTATGAAAGAAATTATCTTGGCTAGTTCTATAAATATGACTTTAGTGCGTTTTTGCAGCCTATACAACGTTCACCAAGCAAGAACAGAGCATGATTAACTAAACAAAAAACAACAAAATAATTTTGACTTAATGCATTTTCGCAGAATACCCACGATACTTTAATACAAAATCACAAAACACTTACATGATTGGCAACACATAAGCGATATAAGCAATCGCACCAAAGAGAATACATTTCAAGTTTTTCTTTAGTATACTCATGAAACTGTTTATCCTGTACCTTAATAAAGGCACTTGTAGGAATAGGAACATTTAGTTTATTAGAACCACCCGAGTTAAAAATCTGAAAAAGTTGACGAATCAGTTTACATACTTATTAATGTTACATGGAAGTTACCTGCAAAATTAAGTCTAAAATTTTGTTATTTATTCTCCACGGTACAGCACTAAGTTGATTTAGAGAATCTAATATTGGATATAAAGTGTTGGGCTCAGCGTTTTTTATTTTTTGCTTCTGGATATCTGCTTGAAAATGCAATCGTACTAAATCACAGGGAGCTACTAAATATCCACCCATTGCAGACGAAGACCATGGAACGGGAGGACATTTCATTGGCATGAGATTTGTTGGAAAGCGTAAAGTTTCAGAGATAGACATATTGTATATTTCTTTTAATTTTATATTAGGTCTGTATGCGTTTCTTCTCATACGATAATGAATTTGTCTGCTTGTAAGATAAAATGCGCTTTGGAAATGTCTAAAATAAAAAAAGAAATTTTCATGTAGATATTGAACCTAGAGAATTACAAATACTTACTCCTTCTTATTGGGTTCCATAATATTTACGTTGATTTTTAAATATTGTGTCATAACTACGTACAAATATTGTCCCAGTCTTGAAATCATACTGGGAGGCCATTCGTGATGGTATTTTAATGGAGCAGCACCGTTTGCTTTATGCAAATATTCTAGCATTTGCCATCTGTGCCGATCATTCAGATTATCAACATCTGTTGGTAAAATATCCAATTTAGAACGGCAATCTGCATATTGGTCACAATAATCTCCATGAATTTTTATGATCTACCAAAATAAAAAATTAGTTAACATTTAATTCAATGATTTTAAAAGAGAACATTTCTTAAAAAGAAAAAAATGATACCTTCCAATAATTGGGAATTTTTGAAGTACGTTAACAAGTACACAATAAATATACTTTCACGTTTGATTCTTACCTTATCAAGAATACATTGTTTTTCTTTAAATAATACGCAGTATTTATTGTAAACTTTATAACCAAGCTCTCGGTGTAACTGTTGAAATGACGAACTATACAAATCAGAACCTCTGACAATGGTGTCAGCAGCATGTAAGATAATTTGCACATAATCTTCCACAGGAAGCAGGGTTAAATATGGTCTTAAACGTAAAAATTTAGCTAGGTTTCTTATATACTCAAACTGGGTCTTCCAACCATCTGTAGCTTGCTTTTCCCAACTTTTTACAATTTGCTTCCTTGCTTCGTTGTATTTTGTCACATCATCATTTACCATTATAGGTTCCGATTGTATATTTTTAATCTATAAAATACTAATTAAAAACCAACAATGTTAGCATAAAATAAATACTAACGATCACATAACCATCTCTTTCGACATTGAGTTGATCCTGAACCATTCCCCGTAACATTGCACCAGTAAATAATCCCTGTTCTTGATTAGATTTTTTCTTTAAATATTGAGAAATATCAAGTTGATCTTCACAATTTAGATGGTTCACTAAATCATTTTTGTAGTGTATGTCGGGTTTCTCCACAGTCATAGAATAGTCTGGTTCGATAACTCTTATTGCTTTTACAGCCATTTCACTGCCATCTTTGAAAAATATCGCTTTATTCATCATATCATCAAAAGTTAAACCGAGTTGATGTAATTCATTTGTATGGTGTCGTATTTCTTTCACAAAGTTTTCTTTAACAAGACGACGTCCCAAACATTCAAAAATCAAAGCAAAACTCTGAGCATTCAATTCAACTTTATCTTGTCGTGCATATTTCAGTACATCTTGCACTAGATTATAATGACCTTCTTCGGCTAGCCCGCGTAGTAGTTCATTGTAAAGGGCAACATTTTTATAAAACACATTTTTCGAATTATCTTTTCTGTTATTCGCTCTATGGTCTTGTATTCGATATATATTTACGTGAGGTTGTCCCAAAAACGAACGAATTTCAAAGTGTGCTTGCGTTCTTCTAATAATAAGTTCATTTCTCCATATAGAAGATTTAGAAAAGTTTTCCTCTTTTGTCGGTTGCGTACTATCAGGTATTTCATCGGCTGCCGGATCAAACACTCCTCTGCTTTTTCCGAAAGCTCTAAAAAAAAGAGCAAACTAAATGGTTTTTGAGCAAAATAATAAACTCACTGTTCGTCAACTTCGACATCTTCCACTAAAGCACCCTCGCCACTTAAATTAGTTGATACATTGTTGTTTGTAGCAGTATTTACGGTTTCGTTGGGTTCTTCATTATGTAATCCATTTAAACATGAAGAAACTTTCAATAACTTAAGATTATTGGAATTTATACTTTTCACTTTTACTCTACCTTCGGAGGTTGAATTACTGTTAACTGAAAATTATATATTATAAAATAAACTTGTATATTATACAACTCGGGTTGTGGTGTAAAACAAACCTATTAATAAGTCCGCAAAGTTGTTTTTAGATTTTTTTCTTGTCTTCTTAGGTTTTACCTCCGGTTTTGTTTTTGTGCAGTATCTTCTTGATAAAGCTAAACATAAAAAAGAATTTTAAAAATCGGTTTATAAATGACCGAGTTCTGAGGTAACAAATAGTGATGTGCACTATCGAAATTTTTTGACTATCGATAGTTAGTAACTAAAAATTTAGTAACTAAAAATTTAGTTACTAAACATCAAATCGAATAAAAACTAGCGGATACAAAATTTTAAATATTTTTGATAATCTGATAATACAATAATTATCCGATAATAAACAATTAAATACTATATTATACTTGAGCAATTTTGCATATAAAAATATTGTTCATACTAAGAATTATTTTTTTGTTAAACTCCCAAATATATTAAGGGCACTTTACACGAGGGGATTTTTTCATTTAATCGATCGTTGCGATTAGGGGATTTTTTGGCATGCGCAAAGTTGCAGCGACTTATCGCATGGTCACTTTACACGAGGCATTTATTTTGGCAGCAAAAAATCGCATGTAATTAGAACAAGTTCTAATTCAAAAAATCGCACGTTCACAAGGTTGCAGGAACTAATCGCACGTGCGATTTTGCATTACACGAGGCGCTTAGTTACGGCGACTAGTCCCAGCATGAAAAAATCCCCTCGTGTAAAGTGCCCTTTCTCCTATGATGATTTCTGAAAAACCCCTTAGTTTCGAAGATACGGGGTGAACAAAATTTGCTACGGTAACATTTTATTATCAAAAAGTACATGGAAAGTTGCTCAATCTACAATAAATATTTGAAATGACTTCCTCCAGCTTGAATACAAGCATTCAATCTTCTCGTCATTGAGTGCCAAGGTTGTTTCTAATTGAGTTACACCCAGCAATTATCCGATTTTGCAATTCGTACAAATTCTCCACTAGAGTAGCGCAAACTAATGACTTCAGAGAACCTCATAAGAAACAATTCAGGGGGTTTAAGTCTGGGGATCGAGCAAATTTTGTTCACCTTGTATCTTCGAAACAAAGGGGTTTTTCAGAAATCATCATAGAACAATAATTCGATAGTCCCATCACTAGTAACATAAAAAAAATACAACCGAATTGATAACCTCCTCCTTTTTTGAAGTTGGTTAAAAATGATTACAAATACAATAAAGTGGGATCCAAAAATTTAAGATCAGAAGTTATGTAAACAGTGTAAACATAACCTAGATAAACAATTTTCGAAAAGCGTGAATTTATGATACGAGATAAGAATTTAAATACATACCATTTGTGAACTTATAAAATTTTTGGCAAATTAGGTCGTTATCCTGTTGGCGACTATTTTTTACGACCACACTAGCTATTTTTAAATTTTGAAAGTATGTACTTGTGCTTTTACACTTTAATAATCTATACATTGCTTACGATTAATACTATTAAAACAAGAAACTTAACACTTTGCACACTATTATATAGATAAAATGTTCGTAAAACTCTTAAAAATCGTAGTTCACATAGAGCACATGTTCCCGGACTTAATTTCGATTATTTAAAATTTTTTTATAAATTTTTAGGTTATAAATTATGATAACAGATAACAACACCATCATCTTCGAAAGAAAAATTCGTGAGATGTCGCTGCCATACCGGTAAAAGTTGTGGCGGGATTTTAATTCCATTTCTTTTAAATTTTATCTCGCGTTGATTTTTAGTCGAAAATCACACCGCATCAGAACACCACGGACGTTTAGTTTAGAATAATTTATTTTAAGTTACGCTTAAGATATAAGTAGAATAAATATATTCTAGTGTCTACTTAGTTACGGATAAGTTAAATTTAACACAAATCAAGTAAGTAATTAATTCTTGTTGCTAAATTTAAATTATTTTTTTAAACTCGATTTAAAGCTTTGTAAAACTTGTTTCGATTTTTTCTGGTTTTTTTAAGTTAAATTATTTTGAAGTTATATAAATAAATTTAAAAATCGAAGTCGAGACGTACATATGTTGCGTCGGCTATTTCTTAAAGAGGGTAATTAAGAAGTAACAATTAGTGGTATTCAACTTGAGTTGATGCCCCTATAAAGAGTGGTTAACGATAATTCACATAAACGAAAAGTAAATGATTCCAATGAACGAAATTACTGTGTTAATTTTAAAACTCGGGCGCCTTTAAATGGAACAAATTTTGAAAAAAAATTTCCCTCTAACTGATTATGAATGATGCTTTTGTTTCTAGATAATTAAATATTCGAACTTGCATGATTCAAAAGAATCTCGAGTGTAAAGTTCAAAAAGTCAAACGAATATCAAAGTTATCAATTTTCTTGAAAATTTTAGCGCAATATTGTAAATAATCGTGTTTATATTATTTTCAGGTCTGCATTTTAGCTAAAAGTTAGAGCACAAGAAAAATGAATTACTGTTCGATATTGGGATTATTTGTTATATTTCTGTGCAGTTTTAAAAGTCTGGAAGCAGCTGCGCCCGTAACGTAAGTTATTCTGTTTTTTTTTTACTTCTAAGGACCTACACCGGACGGGCAAAAGTATATTATTGGGGTAAAAATTTGTGGTAAACATTTGGTTGTGATAAAACTAAAATAAACAAAGTCACAAAATACAGAAATATGTCGATCTGGATGGATAAAAATAAACATATGTTCCGCTTATTCCACAAGTTGTAAGTAGCGTTTGTATGCATTTTGAAAAAGTTCAATGTTTGCAAAATTTACACAAATAAGTTCAATATCATGTGGATTCCAAAAATAATTCTATTTTTCATTTTAAAAGTGCGTATTTCGTTTGATAGATCATCGACTTCTTCCTTTATTGTAAACAAACTTCTTCCAGGACCGCATTTGCAATAATTAATTTTTTTTTAGAAACAAATTAAAAATTAATTTTTAGTGCTCCGATCATTAAATATCATAATTTATTATTGAAAGTTATCAGTAGTAGTAGTCAGGGCAATGCCAAATTGTGATAAAAATGCAATAATCTTTCGACATTCAAACAAATATTATTGATTAAATAATACGATACCATTGCATTTCCAGTTATAATAACTATCTATGCAATTAGCCATGAAAAGAGACATTTTTCCATACTAGGCGTGCGATTTTTTATCGAGTCTTTAGCCGAGTAATTAATAAATTAAATTTAACCTTGAGTCAGGGCCGTCTTAAGATATACGACGCCACCGGACTACTAAAATTAATGCGCCCCTTTTAATAAGAAAACACACGAATACAAAACAGAAGAAGTCAATTCATTAGGTACTATTATTACCCTAAACCAGGGACAAACCGCGGCCCGCCGTCGTTATTTTAAAATAATAAAAATAACTTCATTTTTTTTTAAATGGTAACTTTTAATGTCCGACCGAAAAACGATTTTCAGCCGAAACCGAATATTCGGCTTCTCTTTTAGTTTCAGCCGAAACCGTAACCGAAACCAGAGCCGTATCAAGCTCTTCTGGCACCTCACCCAAATTTGAATAATATGAGGTATAAAATTCTTACCGTAAATTCTTTATTAGGTTTTAATTTTACAACAAATCTGCAAAAAAACAAAAAATTCATACAAAAATAAAAAATATATACAGGGTCTATCTGGATATACTTTACATAACTTAGGTGCTGATAGAGGACACATTTTCTAAGACACATTTTTAACAATTTTTTTTTATAAATTCAAGCTTTCTAGAGTTAGGGCTCTTTAAAGCTTTTTTTTTTAATTTCCACTTTCATGTGGCCATCATCTGCAAAATTTTAATTTTTTAGTAAGAATGAATTAGTGCTTTTTTAAAGATCGTAAAGTAAGCTACAACCTAGATTCAACCATTTTTTGTGTAAAATCAGCGGCTTTTGAGTTATGAATAAAAGTAGGTAAAAAATTGTGGAAAAATTTGAGTTTTTTTTTTCAAAAATTCTGACGCCCCATTTTAAATAGAAAATTTAACGGACTACAACTTTTGTCTAGTAACAATTTTTGAAAAACCAATCCATTTCAAAACAAAACAAAAAATTAAATTCACAAATTTTTAATTTTTATTGAAAAATTATTTTATTAGTTAAGGTTTAAGCTATTACATTATTATTTATAAGTAAATCTTCAAAATGACTAACCTCATTTTCAATACACAGTTGTGATTGTTTTAAAAGATGTATTCATTAATAAAATAATTTTTCAATAAAATTAATTTTTTTTGGTTTTCTGTGAAAGGAATTGGTTTTTCAAAAAATTTTACTCGACAAAGGTTGTAGTCCGTTAAATTTCCTATACGGAATGGGGCGTCAGAATTTTTGTAATATAAAATGTTTCGTCATATCAAATTTTTAGCATAAACCAAAAAATGCAAATTGTTTTGTGCATTTTTTGGTTTATGCTAAAAATTTGATATGATTAATATCGAGTTACACTACTTAAACCACTTATCTATTGATTATAAAATGTTTCGTTTAAAAGATACAGTTTACAAAAAAACAAAATAAAAGATCTTGAATTTTCAACATTTTTTTATTTACTTTAATTTATAACTCGAAAGCCGTTAATTTTAGACAATAAAAGGTTTAATTCTAGTTTGTAGATTATTTCACGCTCTTTAAAAATGCACTAAACCATTTTTACTCTAAAATTAATATTTCCTGGGCTATGACTACATGAAGTTGGAAATTTAAAAAAAATGTTATAAAAAGGCCTAACTATCGAAAAAAAAATGTTAAAAATGTTTCGTATAAAAGTGTTCTCTGTCAGCACTTAAGTTATGTAAAGTGTATCCGGGGACACCCTGTATAAACAGAAACAAACTTTAAAGTAGACAAAAAACAAAATTAATTTATATATTTAGTTTCCTGGCGTTTTTTTAACAAATTGATTCATATCATTTAATTTGCTCTATCCCAAAGAAGATCGTAAATAATCTTTTATCCCTTTTAGAGCTAAAACAGATCAAAATAAAAATTGCCGCCTCCAAAAGGCTTACGACCCGAGGCTATAGCGCATTTAGCCATGTGGTTGAAGTGGCCCTGCCTTGAGTTAACTCTTACCTCAGTTTATATAACAGGCCCTTAGGGATCGAATTTATACACCCCTTATGTGAATGTTTTCAATTGGCATTGCTGAGTGAGAGATTCAGTACAGTGACATTTATATTATCGAGATTATCATCTTCAGGGTTTGGCAAGTCAGATAAAAATACTGCAGTTGCTATGAGATATTGTTCCTGAAGAGACCTCCATTTTTATTATTTTTTTTAAGTAAATATTCAAATTTAATTATTAATATTACCGCTAATACCGATAATCCTTTATAATAACCATAAAAAGCCCCCCCCCCCACGTACCTAAAGACGTGAACTTACTATGAAAGTAAATAATTAATTTTCTAGATGCATAAACTAATTTACATGTTGGTCTCGAAAGGAAACTGCATGAAAACCTTATAAGTGGCAAAAAATACTCATTTAAATGCCCTAAAAACACAAGAAATAGTATAACTCATTTAAAATTCTACATTATTTGTTTATTTCTGCACATAACAAAAATTGTTTTTCAAAAAATATATTTTTGTGGCTGAATCTTATTTCAGATTAATAGCTCAGTCAATGAAACTAAACAGACGAAAATAAATAAGAAAGTTTTGAATTTTGGTGTAAACATTTATTTGAACTTACTGTTGAACCTATAAAAATTCCCGAAAAATTCAAGGATGAGGATGATGAGATGCATTCGAGTGGTTTTTTTATTCATAATTCGTTATTTATTAATTGTATTACAAAAATAGCGGTTCTAAAACTTAATAACATTAAAACTAAACTAAACAAAATATTAAAGTAATGAAAATATAATATTTAAAAAACAATTAAAAAAACAATAATTTACATTTAACAGGTAATAAACAAGAAAAGTAAAAATGAAAAATTACAAGAAATCTCTGACTAAGAATTTTTAAAAAAATTACGTTATAAAAATATGATAAAAATTTAAAATAAAAACTTTGTAATACGATATAAAAGCCCCTATTTCACGATTATTTTAGATCATCAGTCGTATATAATATAAGAAAAACGCAAAAATAATGAGAAGCAAGAAAAAATACACAAAAGCAAAATCAAAAAATTAAAATTAAAAAACCAAGAAATCTACTTAAAAAATTCATTTTATACGTTCTTTTTCTATTAAACAAGATTAAATTCCCAATATTAACAAGATCTTTGAGATCATATCATTTTACAAAGTGGCTCAGAAATTTTGAAAAAATTTAACTATGTGCTGAGCATGACGAACAATAAGCAGATCCATTAATAGCCTATCCATATACTAATTTTGAGGTGGAAGAATTAAAATTTCAGAATGAAATTGTCTATCCACGTTACTTCGGGAACTCTATTTAGAGTTTTATTACTATAAACTTTTGTTAATTTTGCTCAGCAATTTTTATATATTATTCACTTTATGTCTTACTTATGCGATTTTTTATCCTAATGGTCCAGACCATTTTATATGGTTACGTACAAATAAATCAAAGTTTTAAAATTTTGAATTTGCATTTGTTTAGGCTTACTGGTGAACACGTAAACATGAGTCCTGAAAAATTCACTCCTTGAAAATGGGTGCACTTGAACAATTTGGGTATTATGCAAAATATGGTTCAAGTGCATCCATTTTCTAAAATAAATGAGTTTTTCGACCTTGAATTCTTCAGCACTTTTTACAAGTTCAATAGTAAGCTTAAACAAACGTTCGTATCAAATTTCAAAACTTGCTTATGTATTTTCTCCAAACGCTAAAAGTAGAACTTCGTTGCATGGGCTATAAATATAAAATAATTATTAAACCTACATTAGATTAAATGGGGAAAAAAAATAAACATTTTTCCATATCTAAGAACATTGAAATTCGGACCCTGATTATTATTAATACAAAATGTTGTGCCAAAAGTTTGTTGTATTTGCACTAAGCTTAATTGGCATCATTTACCAAAATTTTGTACATGGTGAATGGATAACATTTACAGTGGCCACAAAAAGTATTCGTACACTTACATTTTTAACATAAAAAGCGATATTACTTTTTTTATACCGTAAGTAATTTAAAATATAAAAAATGCATTAACAACTTCAGACAATATATTTTAATAATATTTAAATACAATTCATAAATTCAAAAAATTAACTTAAAAAATAAAATAAAAACACAGAACAACTTGAAATTAAAAGCAAAAAGTATTCGTACACTTGCAATAAAAGTTAAAAAAAAACAATTAAAAAATTTTTTTAATATTTAGTAGGATTACCTTTAACCTTAATAATAGCTAATAATCGCCTACGCATCGAATTTATCAAATTTTGAGTAATTGAAGGCGAAATATTACTCCATTCTTCTTTAAGAGCATTTTTTATTGGCTTTTTTTTGAAATTTTCCGTTTTCTTATATTTCTTTCCAAATAATCCCACAAATGCTCTATTGGATTAATGTCCGGACTTTGAGGAGGTGTTTCTATATGTTTCGGGGTGTGATATAGGATCCACATCTTTGAATTCCAAGCCTTATGCTTTGGGTCGTTGTCATGCATAAATATATATTTATTTGCTAGGCCCAATTTTTCAGCACTAAATTTTTTTGTAATATATCAATATACATTTTATGGTCCATTATTCCATCGATAAAATGCAGATTTCCTGGACCAGCCGCACTCATACACCCCCAAACTAACACAGAACCATCTCCGTGTTTAACAGTTGCACATAAGTTTTCTTTATTTAATTCACAATTTTTTTTCCTCCAAACTAACTACCTTCCATCCGAGCCAAATATATTAAACTTTAAAATATATTAAACCTTCCCAAAACAAAAACAAAATTAATATAGAATATTTAGCTACTTGTTTGCTAATTTATTGCTGTAAGCTCGAATTTATTGCTCTTACCGCTCACGAATTACAGCTACTTGAAAGTGGGGGTAGCAGGTTTATATAAAGCTGCAACCCCCACCACCGCAACTCGCGAACCACTGAAGGTACAAAAAAATAAACATACCAGAATTTATAGCTATTTTTTTTGCTCTGGAAAAAATTATTGTTCGAGTTTTTTGCTCTTACCGTTCGCGAATTACAGCTACTTGAAAGTGGAGGTTGTAGCTTTATATAAACCTGCAACCCCCACTTTCAAGTAGCTGTCCAGAGCAATAAATTCGGGCTTACAGCAAAAAAGTAGCTAAAAATTTTATATTAATTTTTTTTTTGTTTTTGGAAGGAGGGCGTTGCAGCTTTATACAGGTCCTAACTTTTGTTGTTTTAAAAAAGCTTTCAAAACTGCTCAGCACTAAAAAAATTATAAAGAATTTTCTGATTGATTTTAACAACATTCTTTAACAAAAAATTCACTGTATATTTGTTAAATGGCAAATTCAAAAAATATGATAGAACTAAACCGTCTTTTAATATGGTGCAGCATGAAGTTTTTTAAGTACCTACGTTTTAATTATAAATATCTTTTTGGTCACACGTTAACTAAAACTATTAATTACTGGGCAAAACCCAATTTTTATTTTAAGAGACTTGAAAAATTCTTTCGTATTTCGCCTAGTCTGGCTAACGGCGCGGCGCCTTGAATGAATGCACAAAACTGAAAATAGCTGCAGTTTGTCGGAAAATGTAAAAGTTTCAAAAGATATTAACAAATTTGCGTTTCCGGCTTTAAAATTATCTTGAAAATAGGCGTTATGCCACTGGATCAATGACAAAATACCCGTTGGTCCAAAACAGAGTAGCTATTGCACCAAGAAAGACAAGACGACGGCGATGCTTAATCGCTCATGTGTAAAATTGCAATTTTAATTTGCACAATTTAAAGAATACTCTAATTTAATCTGTTATCTATGGAATACTCGGAAGAACATTCCATTCTCTCAGGCAATATAGTGAGATGACCCACTTCATCACAATTAAAATAAAAAAACATCAACTCAACTTAATTTATTTTATTCTTACTTAATTAACAATTAAAATGAAATTATTATTGCGGGAATGATGTTCGTCCGCCCATCTATTCGACGTGAGGGCCTCAGCCCAAGTCTTTCTATTCAAGCCCCTCTCTTATCTACTTTTTCGTTCTTCCCACCTTTATTTACAGTTAAAACCTTTAACTATTTTATACAATATGATACAAATAAATACTAACACAAATTTAAACTTTTAAAATAATTTTACAAAATAAATGAAATTAATGTTGTTTTGGTTTTCGAAACACGACAATAGAGACATTCTGTTGCTTGAATCAAAAAAGGCCATGTGCAAAATCATACTTTTGAGTTACGGCTGCCTAAAGATTATGATGCCCTTTTACCAATGGTCATTTGGTTTGATATCTATTATACCAAGAACCATAACTGATACGACATTAGCGATGACAGGAGACATCTAAAGAAGTACATTGGTCACAAAATGCAAAAATCGAAAAATATTACATTGGCGCTTTTAGATTTTATTTCATAAAATCGTGCAAACACGTTCATTCACTGAAACCAGGGGTACCTCAATAATTGAGTTCATAAGAACTTTGAAACTAAACAATTGCTGTATTATTTCCTGCAGCTAAGTTGTAGAAGTGAAATTTTGTATATACGAGGTGTCCCCATTTTACATAACCTAGGTGGTGATAGAAGAATTTTTGTAAAATGTTTCGAATAAAGATACAGGGTTTTGAAAAAACCAAAATAAAAAAAGCTCCAATTTTTTTACCTACTTTTATTCATAGCTCGAAAGCCGTTGATTTTAGACAAAAAATGTTTGAATCAAGTTTTTAGATTATTTCACGCTCTTTAAAAAAGCTCTAATCCATTTTTAGTAAAAAATCAATATTTTTCCGGGCGATGACCACGTGAAAGTGGAAAATAAAAAAAATGCTTTAAAGAGGCCCAACACTCAAAGGCTTAAAAATTTTGTTAAAAATATTTCTTAGAAAAGTATCCTCTATTACCACTTAAGTTATGTAAAGTTTATCCGGGGACACCCTGTATATATATATATATATTTTAACTTAAATTATTCAGGTGTGGTCAAATTATAAGCCACAGGGCTGTTTCACAATAAAAACTCACTAATATTACAAGTAACTTTAAATATTCTCCAAATAATGCAATCATAGTTAGCTGTGTGGGTTTTGGTATTTATTAATAAAATCAAAATAATCTATTCTAAAAGCATAGTCAAGAAATAATCCTTCAATAATAATCGACTTGTACTTTCTAACTAATAGTAGCAGTACTGTTGTACCCCCCCCCCCCGGCCCCCAATGGGAATTATTGCTTAAACGTCTAAAAAATTACATATTATTTTAGAAGTTGGTAGGAAAGAAGCTACCATAGACCTATCACTGCTTTATAATTAATAAATTATAATAATTTTATTTATTTAATTGATATATTTTAAAATGAAATAAAAATTGTCATGATAATTAAAAACGCGTTGATGAATGTTATTATTGATAAATAAAAGTCTCGCATCTTTTTAAGATATGTATTCTAATAAATCTATTAAAATTATTTATAATACGATAAAATAAAAAATAAAATAGATTAATCTGTTTATATAATAATATTATGTATATTAATTAGTTTGTTGCTATTTGCAACTAAAAAATAAGGAATTCGTACGAGAAAAGTTACATGATCCAGAACAAATTTGCAAAGTTTAAAAAATGTTGAAAGGGGCATCTGGTTATTTAAATATTACCAAGTTATTTATTTTTATGGCCTCTAAAAACTGTTTTTATTAAATTTTAATGATAGGGAAGGCATGAGGAGATACACAAACATGACCGTTCATTATAATGTTAACACTTCTCAAATGATAAAGGTTAATAAACCGAAAATCAAAAAATAGTAAATACATTATCTTTATTTTATGGCGTTTTATTAATTCCTATAAAAATAAAATTTTACCTATTCTACACATTTTTGAAAAGGGAAAAATGATGGACGGTATTGCATTATTTATATGATTTTTCAAAATTTATTGATAAGATCTGCAAATTTTCTATTCTGACCGACTATTATTTTATAGTATACTGAATGCAATAAATTTAGATATAAAATATACTTCAATCCTTTGAGACGCGCCGTAACCCATTTAATTATTTTCTTAAAATAGATCCTTATTCACTATCTTGAGTTAATTATAGTGTGCGAGGATTCTTTCAAATAGCTCGATTTTGAATTTCATATTTTATTAAATCTCGCTTCCGGATAGTTTGCTATCCGTCCCATACCATAGGCAATACATCTGAAAATTAACATTATTTCTTCCATAACACAGAAACGAAGACATCCGCAATGCCATTTTATCGGTTGTTCATATGATTCGTTCCACAGAAGATAAATTGGAAAGGCACGAATATAGAGAGAGAACGTTAGGAGACCAATTAAAAAAAATTATGCTGAGTATCGAAAAACGCCAAAGATTAATGGATCCGGTGAAAGGTACACTTGGCCGTTTAGACGAACGTCTAGCGACGGTTGAAACTATTTTAATGCAAAAAGACGAAAGAGAAAGAATTCAAATGCAGAAAACGGTGGAAATGATCGAACAAATTCACATAAGTTTGCCACAATTATTCGAAACCCTAAAAAATGACATCATAACATCGGTAAGAAAAACATATATTTCAATCCTTCAACAACTTCAATTTTTTGCTTCAGTTTCCCAAAGATGATCCAAAACCTGTGCCGGTGGTTAACACAGATTCACTCTCGAAGGTCGATCTCGAAAAGTTGCGAAAAGAAATCGAAACCAAAATCGATAACGTTTCCAATACAACGTTTAAAAATTTTGAAAATCAGTTCGCCAAAATTCGAGAAGAAAGCCAAAAAAATAATAAAATACAAGAATCTGCTTCGGAAAATTTTGAACATGTTAAACAACACATTAACAGCAGCCAACAAGTATTGGAAAAATACGAAAGCAAATTGGCCGAATACAATAACAGGATTGATGTTTTGCCCAATAATCTTAAAGCTCAAAATGATAACCACGTAAATTTACTGCAAGGTAAGTAGATCGAATTGTTGCAAAACACTGCAAGACTAAAAAATATTATTTTCAGTGCTTGACGTTCAAAAAAATCAAGTAGAAAAACTTTTACTCGGAGTGCTAAATATAACCCAAAAGCTTGAAAAGGTTCCAGAAGTGGATAATTTGGACGAAGTGAAAAACGAAACTTTAAAATCGATAGAACATTTTAAAGATGTAGTTGTACTACAAGCAACCAAAGACACGGCCCTTATTAGCGAAAAAATTGACGATTTAAAAAATAACACTGAAGAGAGAAGCGAAAAACTTCAAAACTCTGTTTCTGAAACACGAGAATTAAGCGACAACTTAAATGCGAACATTGCAACAAGTTTCGAGCAACTCAACCAAGGAATACAAGATTTGGCAAAATTAAAGAAAGTTATGGTTCAAACTTCCGACAGTATCTTAGATACCAAGCGTAGAGTGGAATACGGAGTTCATCAAATTTTGTTAGAAGTTGGCGTTTTGGTTAACGAGCACTCCAAAAATGTTAATTCGTCTATCAAGGAAAGGTATGTGATCGTTCGTCTAGGTATTGTGGTGGTGCAAATTTTTTGTTTAGGTTTGATCATTTTGAATCTTCAATTTTAAACGTGGAAAATGGAGCACTAGCAAATATCAGTAATAAAATCAGTGGAGAAATCGATCAAGTTTGGCGTCAGATTGGTATAATGCATCAACAAATGAGTGCAAATTCTGAAACTCTAAACAAATTAGAAGACCAAACGGAAGACTTTGTCAACGGAACTCTAAACACGATGGAGACAATGCACGGAAAGGTAAACATTTATTAACCTTCCTCGCTATAACTTTAAATTTTGATTTTCAGGTCGGCCAAATTACGAGTAGAATGTTGGAGGTGGACGAAAATCTTAATTATTTGTTGGGAAGATTGTCTTTGGTGACGCACGAGTTTAATCAAATAAAATCTGGTTTGGGACAAGCTTTAGATGACATCAAGAGTAGTTTTACAATTGTGGAAAATAAACTAAACGCCAATCATCCCGGACCTCATCAGATTCCGTCCAACGAAATTCCTCCAGAGCAGACACAAAAGTAAAAATAAATGCTTTATTTCCTTAAAGAAATTAAGTGGAATATTTGTAATTTTAGTGTGTAACATTTAATATTCAAGTATTAATCAAATAAGTTATTTTTTATTTACTTACTTAGTTTATAAACTTGAATTAAATTTAAAATAATCTGTTGTAATAATTAGACTGCCGAAATTTAGTGTGTACGTACAGTGTAATATAATTTTATCATAATTAACACTTTTATAATTAATAAAATATAATGTTTTTAAAAAAATGTGCAGTTCTACGTGGCAGCTACAATTTTCAGATTATATTAAATAGACATCGGACAATATTAAAACAAATCTAAACTTACGTAATCTTAAAAAAATCGTAGACCGATCTAAATATAGCGGTTTAAATAATAATCGTGGTGAAAGTTCAATAATCTGAGTATACTGAAACGAATTAATCAATCATTAATATTTTTATTATACAGTACGTACCTTATCCTCTATGTACATGCCACAACAAAAATATATTAAATAATAAATACATTGCTTGTTTTGTAGAAATGATCACTTGAATCCGAGGGGTAAACCGCAGACCAAAATTCCTCTATAGTTTACCCCTCGCTTGAACCACTTAACTCTTCTGCTATGGTAGATAAGTAACGAATATCTATACCACTGCATCAAATAAAAATTATTTGTCTTGATTCCCCAAACAGGGAATCACGTACCAACAGATAAATTATTTTATTAAAATCCATCTCTCAGTAGAATGAAATACTTCGAAGAACTGCCCTCAAAGCTAAACAGTATTGATACATTGGCACGACCAAGCAGAAGTTAGGGGATGTAACATAATTTTTGCGCTTACGACCTCCAAATGGATAAGTATGTACTATCACGTTGCACTAAAATAAAACTCTATTAAATATTAATATTGAATTTATTTATGCAAATACGCGTCTCTAGGTACAATATAGATGCAAGATAAACTGCAATGCAGTCGACCCTACAGATTCAAAAATTCCATACCTCAATATAGTACCTACTCAGTACGTACATGATATCAGTTTCCAACGTTTACTCACCGATATATTTACAAAAAAAAGTTAGTCGAAATACTTAAAGCGCGTGACATGTCAATTTTACTTTTCTAATAAATTTGAATCACAGTAACTTCATCTAAGATATAACTAGCAAGCAACTTTGGAGCATTTTCTAAAACAAATTGACATCATCCTTGACCTAACCAATAATTTTCAAAAACTATGAAATATCTGTGAGTAACGTAAGAAAACCAATCGAAAAACAAATATTTACATAGTTTTATGCATTCGGTGGCAGTGAAACTATCAAAACCGACGTTAGTTTTTTCTCAAAATGACGAGCAATAGATACAGAAATAGGCAAAAATACAGCTTACGGACAATTTTATTTTACACCGCACCGACACGTTTTGACGACTTAGGACGGATATGCGCTAAAAATATATCAAAAATAAAGCTAACAAATGGACATTAAAAATTTCTAAATTAACAATATTTTTATTGTAAAATTCTAAAACTTTTCAGGAAATTCGAAAAGCAACTAGTCGTGTCTATGCTTCATATTATTTTCATTTAACTAATCGATTTCTTTTTAATGTCTCTTTATTTATTTACAATGTCTTCATTACTAGCCGTATTTTTGCCAAATACTTCGTAACAATTTTTTAGTAAATTTTGTACAAATAGTGGTGTACAAAGATTACATTATATTTATATCATTAGAATAATATCGACAAGAATAGCATTTTCTTAATTTTCACTTCAAACATGCATAATAAGTCTTCACAAATTATCATTGTTCAAATTAATAAATTTATAACTAACTTAAGTACCATTGCTCTGTTATAGCGAAATAATAATATACAGCTATAATTCCAGTGATTTAATTTAGAAAATAAGAAAGCCAACAGATTCGTGAAAATATATTGACACAAAACTTCACTTCCTCAATTAGAAAGTTAAAAAATATGCATATGAAGATTGCAGAAATAAACCAACAAACATCGGTGTTATAAGTAAACGGATATGCTCACGTTTTTGGGTCATCGTCCCCCAAAACAAGAAAAATGTGTAAAAATAAAAACAGGGCATTGCATTATATTCAAAGAGTTGAAATCTTCAAATTTCTAATAGAAATAAATAATAGAATAATATTTTGTATTTAAATCTAAACCTCGCAGGGGTTCTTTAAAGCAATTTTTTAGATTGCTACTTTAAAATGGTTGTAACACCAAAGCTATGAGCTCTTTAAAGGCAGTGAAATTATCGCATAATAATCAAAGGGTTGCCCAAAGACAGTCAAGAAAAAGATCCGAAGAAAAGTATAAACTAAAAGACTGTCTTAAGAATAACCATTAGAATATTTATCACATCAAAAGAGCTGCTCGTTTGATTACATCTTGAGAACACTTACTTTGGTCGTTTCCGACGCTCTGAGGAGTTGTCCCCATGACATTTTCTGTCACGTCGTTGTAGTTTGTTAATTCGTCAGTGTAGGTTTAACTCTAAATGTTAAAAAAATTTAATGTCATGACTTCGTAGTGTACCCAAACAAAGCATATATGATCGCATTGCATACAGCAATGCTTGGATACATAATTAGAATTCTTAACTATCGGTAATAAATTTGCCTAATCTCATGAATTATAAAGCTGTATTGGCGTTACGTTACTTTGTAAAATTTGAGACCGTATTAATTGTTTACGACTATATCGAATAATTCGTGTTTCATGTCTTTCGTTTTCAAAAAACAACCAAGATTAGAATAGTCACTGTGTAACACTAATCTTGAAACCTTTATTTATCTAAATGTGAACAAAAATTCTGATTTACAACATCGCTTAAAATTTTTTTAGGAATTCCCAATATTACAAATTTATTTTTAAGCGATGATGCAATGAATACATAATTAATAAATAAATGATATGAAAAATATATAGAAATAGATGAATAAATAAAGGTTTCAAGAACGGAAAGCTACACAGCCTTTATTTTAAATTTACTAATATTTTGGAAATAAATGGAATAAAACACAAATTATACAATTTAAACAAATATTATCACAATTAGACAATTCTGTTAAAGTGGAACCATGTTATTCTAATAAAATTAAAAAATATTTTAAATTATTTTACAGCTCACTTTCATTTAAAAAATAAAATAGTCAATAATACCATTAATTTTATAAGTCAAAAGTGTGTATTTTAGTGCAACACCCTGTATAAATAAAACTGATGTTTCTGTAGGTTGGGGTATTACTTCCAGCTTCCTTTTTGAAAACTGAATTATTGATCATAGATGAAGTTTTGTTTTTGTGTCAAAATATTTTATTACTATTCAACTTAATTTTGACTGAATCAGTCTGATATGTTAGTAAATTATTGTTTGAAGAAACTCATTTATCAAAACATCAAACAATCATACCTATAACAAATTATTAGCTTTAAAATAAGAAATTGTAAAACTATTAAATCACACAAATTACATTTTTGCAATACCTAATAACTTTCGAATATTCTCCAAATTCGCTCACATACACCACTATTATACAATCGATTTACGTCATTCAATTTTAAACAATTTTTCACACTCTACATTTTATTCAACAATTGCATTCGAGTGATCACTCTATCATGCGTAAGTGAACATTTGTTTATACTAATTTATTGTGGTTTGGAGAACAAATCATAACAAACTGGAACGAAACATGAAGTTAACCGATCCGACTAGCCTCATTCCGTATTATTACAACTCAAACTTATTTTATTGATTAAATAGTATTGAGTGCATACTGAAAAAATCTGGTCATCGGGAAAATTTATTTTTATCAGTATGCTCTATTTTTAAAGGCGTAAATTTTAACTGGAGGCTTTTAAAGTTACAATTTTCACCCTTTAAAAAATAAAATAAAGGATCTAAATTTTAAAAATAAAATAAAATACTAGTAGGAACATTATAATTTATAAAAAAAATACAATATAAAAAATCGTAATAAAATATAAACACTACCACATAAAAATCAAAATATTAGCTAATCAACCATTTAGTAACTACTTTGATCTTGCATATCCGATGTAAAATAATATACAAAAATGTTTAATTCTTAATTAAAAAGTTCTTATGTTTGTAATGTGAAAAAATCCACAATGAAGGTTAAATACATTTTGACCTACGAAATCTACTGAAATCGGTGTACAAATAAAATTATGCCGTATCTTCAAATTAACTGGAAGTCTGAAGTCTGAACAAGCGGCATGTCACAACTTAAGAAAGAACATGGTGTACATAACAATGTGCCAACATTTAAAGTGAATGTAAACCCATATTGTTATTTATTATTATTTTTACAGTTCGCATGCACACAAAATTTTGACCAACTATCAGAGAAGAACGACCACATGCTCTAGAAAAAAACTGGATAAATTGCAGATGACATCCTTTGGCTTACCCTGTGTTATTTGTTATGGAAACGAAATTTTGGTGAACAAAGGAAGTCTTCGACAACAAACGCATTAACAATTTTGCACAATCGTTGTATTTTTACAAAAGAAAATAGAACGACACTATCAGATATTGCTAAAAGGAAGGAAGACAGACTAGTCAGTCCCATCAACACACACTATTTACAACCCGTAATGATTATTATTTACATTTGATTTGAGGTGAGCAAAACAACCCATTGCGTAATTTAACCGTGACTAAAAGTTAATTTAGTTAAATTAAATTTAGTGGTATTAATTTAATAGTCGCCTACTACAAGTTTTGCCAACAAAAATAGAAAATAATTATTGTAAAATATTAAGCATTTAAACTCTTTGCTTTAGGCACCTTATTTTTTGCTATTTTCAAAGCCACGTTGCTGTTGGTACCTTCCTATGTGTGCACTCTACAAAAGAAATCAAATCTTGTCACAGAGTTACCATTAGATTTACAATCTACACACGCTCACTTGCGGCAAAAATTAAATAAATAACAAAACAAATACAACTAAAAATTAAATAACCACCTGTACAGCACCAGAAAATCGAAAATCAACTTTCTATCTATATCAAATAGTCTACAACAAAAGTAATTAACCAAATGTACACATATGTACATATTGTCATAGATTTTATATAAAGTCTGTGCGCAACACTAGAGTTTTAATTATAATAATTACCTCGGGAACAATCAATGCTTAGACAATGAATGTCCCGAGTGCTTTCCCTAACTGCTCGTACTAGCCATAGGACTGACAGGAGAAAGAGGAGTACTTGTGGGTTCTTTTAAACATCCATTTATAGTTATGACAAGCTTCCTTGAGCCTGCATGGTCCCTATGTTCACATAACCATACTCCTTGCCACGTACCCAAATTCAACCTGCCTTCCGTTATTGGTATAGTGAGAGACGAACCCAAAAAACAGGCCTTCACGTGAGCAGGCTAAAAATACAAAAAAGAAACGTTAATATTCACCTCTTTGCAATTTTATAAATAAACATTGATATAAATAACAAACAGTCATAAATTTGCTCACAAAATATATAAATATTTTTATTCTACTTCCTTTCCAGTTCTCCCGGTAGGAATAAAATTACCCATTAAATATATTATAAGGATTGATAGTTATTTACTCATGTACACTTTCTTTCCACATAAAATTCAATAAAAAATGTACGATTTAAATTATTTAAAACTAACATTGTTTTTATTACACAAATAAACTAAGCTAATGTCTTTCATTGCTTCATTCTGGTTCCATCATATCGTAACACGTTTTTTAAACATTAAACTGCAATAACAAAAATACCTTTTCGTTTCAATGACTTCCAGTCTAAAGTTTGTTTGAAAAGAAAAAATGTAAACGTAAAACCTAAATTATATGATTGCTTCTAGGTATTATTAATAAATTTTAATAGAATTCAATTATGTAATAGCTTCTGAATCTTGAAGTATTTTTATAATCAGATTTATTAAAACATCTACAGAATTTTCAAGGTTTTCTCGACTCAAAAGTGGTCGCAGCCTATAATACTTTTTATTAAGTTAATCGTTTGATAACTATATTAAAAAAAACTATGTAGCATTCAAAAATTCCTACAAAAGATTTATCAAAATTTTATTACTATATTTAAGTAGTATGTAAAAACCCTTAAATTCTCTATATCAAACTCCGACCACTGCATTTTCTGTCTACTGTAGAATACTCGGCCTTAGAATCTAAATAGGTTTTAAACCCTACAGCTGCTGTAACCCTGTTTAATAGTTGATGGTGACAATTATCAACCCAAGTGGAATGACGGTTTTACGTGCCGTCTAAAGCACGAAGATTGAATGCCTTAGCAATGAACATCTTCACATCAAAAATTGAAAACTATTTTTTGGTAAAAATTAAAAAAAAAAACGGGATTTTATATAGGGTTGTATTTTATTTTTAAGGGGTCACTTTTACACGTAGTTGCAGCAAAACTGTTACGGCTGGCGTAACTTGGCTGCACAAGCCAAATGCAATACCTAATGGGCTCATTCTCTATCAAACCACATAACAGATATTGCATCTGCATCGAGTATCTACAGTTGCTAGCGACACAAATTTTATACAGATCTCTACGTAATTTAATGTTCCTCATAAATTTCTTGGGTATAAGCTACATATAAAACCATTAACTCGTAATTATGATTTGCAGAACCTTCAAGTTTTTTTCTGATACCAAATAAAAATGTCGATTTCCTACTTATGTCCATGTAAAAATATCTAATGACTGGACTACAATGTAAATGTAGACAATCTATTGGTCAAGATTTACAAAACAAGCGATACAAAATCAAAGGTTATCAGCTGATGCCTGTACTTGGAATTGCTTCATAGGGTTGCAGTTCAACTGATATAAACAATTTTTTTCAAGTATAATAAAATGTAAAATTGACCCACCATATCATCTGGCCCTTCGCAAGCATGCCGGTATGCTAAACCTTCTGGTACAATTTTATTTAACATCATTTCCATATCATCTCGGACATCTGGATCCCAACTTTCATTTAGTGCAAGACTAGCAGACGTGTGCAAAACTGAAATCAATAAGAAACCAATAAATAACAGTACCTACCAAGAAGTCAGTAAACTTATTTTTAAAAAAAGGGTTAAAAATTATGGTCAGTTTGAATGTCAAAATAATTGTGTAAATAAAAACGAGTTGTCTGGGTAAAAATCGAAAGGTTAGATAAATTTTGAGTTGTGAATAATAATAATTTAGAAACGTCGATGAAATGTCGATTTAATAAGACTAGCAATTTAAAAATTGTGTCTGTCTGCAAGCAGTAGCAAAGTCTTACTTTGTACATGACAGAGTCCTATGGCATATTGTGATAATTCTGGAACTTGTCTTAAAATTTCCTCTGTGACTAAATGCACCCCTCTGTGCTGTGGTCTTAAATTAATTTTCTTTTGAGTCCAAGCGGAATTAGTCTGAATAATTCGAGATGAAGAAGCCATGTTGGACCTACTGTCACTTCCACTGTCACTCGCCAGTTTGAAAATTAATTTCTTAACACTCACAAATAACCGAAACAATTATACACTCCAAAATTATTTTTATAACTCACTAAATTCATTATTATCATGAGCAAATCATCGAAATTGTATTAAATAGTTTCAGGAAAAAATAAAAAGGTTACACAACACTTGCCGCAGTGCAATACCGGCTCGTTACTGACACTTCGGCTTAGTTCGACTAATCTCATACGGGCGCGGACTTTTTATCGCGCCACCTTTTAAAATTCATCATACGCGCGCACAATTTGTATTGTTTCAAATTCCATTATTATAGGTCTAATTTTTGTTTTTTAACCAATGTTCAACAAAAACAAAGTTCTCCGGTGTTGTTGTTTATTAGGTTTTTAAAATTTTTATATTACATGAACCGTCACGACACACTTATACAGAGTAAATAATTTAAAACGTGCAATACATTAATTATTTATATTTTTTGTATGTGAATAAATTCAGTAAGTTGGAGTAAGATGGGAAAGTGGGGATATACCTACGTTTTTCGCGAAACCAAAAATATTTATTTTATCGAAAGAGCAAAAAAATCAATATGACTTGTAAGAGGAATTTCGCAATAGAAATTCGTATTAAAATTTCCCATTCCGATCTTATTTCGACTGACGAATTTAAAAAATTAATTAACATTCGCTTGATTTTGATGGCATATTTTGCATTTCAAGTATTTCGTCGATATTTTTATTTTCGGTTCGCAAGTCGTCTTGAATTATTCGTAACGCTAAAAATAAAAATTAGATATTATTCAATTAAGATTAAATGTCCTGAGTTACCTCGTTGTAAATCCATTCCATCCATTTCTTGATTTTGAATTAACTTCAATTTTTGTTTAAACTTGGCTGCAATTTGTTTTCTTTGATAATCTGCATCAATTTCTTGTTTCGTTCTTGGGACGCGAAATTTAATACAACAGCATACGAGAATCGCTAATAAAGCAACAAGCGAAAGCTAAACGGAAATATTCAATTTTTCCAAACTTTCGACTCACCTAAAATTACGAGAGCTCCGACGCAGAAGAGGATTACGTGCCAAATCCGAAACCTCACAACATCGGACACAGATCTTTCTATCCATGGTTCATTCGAATCGTCGGGATTTGCATAAAAAGATGCCATGCTTCAAAAACTGCGGGTCAAATCGGACTGAAAGAAAGATTTTAAAAGATTGGGTTTATTTGGCGCACCCTAAAACGCGCCCCCGTGTATAATTAATTTACACATGCACTTCATAAATGATCGCTTTGTGACAAGATGAAAATATATAGCAAGAATCGATATACATTTAGCCAATTCATTAAATAATGTCAATTTAATTTAATTAAAATTATTTTCAAATTAAGATTTAATTATAAAAATCGAGTATATTATTTTTAAAAATGATAATATATTTAATAAATAATAATCTGTATTTGCGAGGCGAAGCGTAGCTTAGCTTAGATTAAATAATTTAATCCAAATTACATTTATGTACCTGCAGTTTTTTCAAAGTGCTTTTAATGTGTAGGAAATTTCGTTAATCCATTCACAACTACTTAATAATTTTTAAGTTTTCTTCTTAATAAAATTAGCTTAAGGCTTAGCTTGTAACTGTGCTTGAAGCTTAGCTAATAATTTCTGCTGAATTTCTTTGGAATTGAAATGCAAACTTCAAACTTATGCGATCCTGATTTTATAGAATGTTAACCTTGATTGGAATTAAATTTGTTTGAATTTTTCTCTTTATAAGATCAGGATCGCACAATAGCGAGAAGATACATTAAAATAAAAATTATTATACTCCCGATACTGGTATTGAATTTTTCACTTTCAGAATCAGGATCGCATAAGTTCGAAGATAAACACAATTATGGGAGTACCAAATCTCCACTACGTTAGCTTAAAAATTAAACCTTTTAATTGGTGATTTTCCTAATTAAATTACTTTGAGGTATTTGAAGCTTGTATAAGAATAAGGCTTAGCTTGAGGCATAGCTTAACTTGAAACTTAGCTTTATACTTCCGATACTTTAAAAATTTACGTTGTTGGTTTACTTTTAATGGAATTTGATTTCTAAATTGAAATTGAATTTGTCACTTTATTGACAATCTCCATTACCTTCGCTTAAAAATTAAAACTTTTAAATGATGATCGTCCTATTTTAATTTCCCTGAGGAATAGGTGGAGACTTAGCTTAAGGCGGTATTCTAGTCTAGAAGCATTAAATTTATGTATTTGTTAAGTGCAATAAAAAAACAGACAATATTTTTATTATTCATTATTTTACAAGATGTTTACTAACGTTTAAAAAATACATGAAAAAAAAAATAAGTGAAAAAATTAAAATGTAAAAAGTTACAGGCTGATAAAGTGGGAGGTCTCAAAAAATTAACGCGCGAAGTTTGTCACGATTGTAACCCTTCTAGTAATCCGAAACAAAAAAAAGAAAAAGATTTATTAATCTAGAGAAATACTGCTATCGTACTAACTAAAAAAAATTAGAAAAAGAAAGTCTTTTCGTAAAATTGCGGCTGTTTTTTATACTTTTCCGAATTTTTTAAAAATAATAAAAATTAAAAATTTGTTATAATCTTTAGTTAGTACGATAGAGAAATGTTATAGAGAAGATTCACATCAAATATCAAGTAAATCGGTTCAGTAGAACTTGAGAAATCATGACAAGAATTTCGAAAAAAGTAGTTTCTAGAAAAACATACGATTTAATTTTTTAGACTGGCAGACACTGGCTTCAACTGAACACAGAATATAAAAGATTATTTCAAAGTACATTAAAGTACTTAACGCGTCACGAAAACAAATCTCCAAAAATAATTTAAATTTCGAAAAAGCCTTTTAAGGAGATATTCTTGAATATTTATCTAAACTATCGAAATATGAAAAATATTTCGATTTTTTTCAACTTTCTAGACTAGAATACCGCCTTAAGGCTTAAATTGGAACTTAGCCTGAAGTTTAAATTGGACTTAGTTTGTCTAAGTAAGACTTACTTGGATACTTAACGTAGGATTTTGCTTGAAGCTTAAGTTAGTGTGGCTTAGCTTCAAGCTTATATATTATCAAATTTCATAATCAAAATTATTGACTATGAAAAATAATCGATAATTTTCAATTATTTGATTATAGAAAATAATCAACCTATAATCAATTACCTTATAATTATATAATTACCATATAGTAATTCATAACAATCGATTATTGAATATTGATTCAAAATCAATTATAAAATAGTATATTACGAACCGAGGTAAAAAATGCTTCATTATAGCCGAGCGATAACACAATTATTAATTAATATGTCTATAATCGATTGTTATGAATTATATTCGAGTACTTTTAACTACTCTTACTGTTCGCTGTCAGATGCAGTTCTGGGTCTTCAAGTTCCACCTTTGGCGAGTTCTGTCATTCTACAGGGATATTTTTAAATTTGTAATGTTTGCTAAAATACAGGTTCGGAGAGCGCCGAAGCCGTCCGGAGAGTCTGTTTTGACATATACTCAACCACGACAAATCACAAAACCGTGTAAAAACGAATAATCTAAAACGCATATGTAAGTTTTCGATTCTTGAAATTCGATTTTTTCGAAAACTAATGGATAATCCAGCAAAATTTTTGTTTTAAAATTCTTAGAAAAGTGTCCTCTTTCCAATAGTGCATAGAAAAAAGTTAAAATCATGGTGAGGTTTAACTGACAGTTTCCCTAAAATCAAATAAACTAAAACTTCTTAAGTGCGTATAATCCAGCCAGTGGCATAACTACTATATAGCAAGAGTTATCGATTGGGCTCTAGAGTACGAAGGACCCTGGGCCTAGCACATGGAGACTGAGTAGAAAATATATAATATAGAACACTATCCATATAAAATGGTTAATAAATTTGACTTTTATTCAAGTTTGAATTTAATAGCATAACTTCTCAATCATTTTAATAATTTTTCCAGGTTTGCCTGACGAGTTTCCAAAAATCAAAACATAAAGTTATAACATATTATGTAGCAAGCAATATCACTCATTTAAATAGTTTTTGAACAATATTATGTAAGTTATGAATTAAATTTTATTTCATGTTCATGTAATATGTAAAAATTAACTTTTTAAAAACACTATCCATATATTATATTGCATTAAAAATATTTACCCAAAAACACAAGCTTTTTATCACCTTGCAGGAATATCGTTTATTGATCTAATCCTAATAACACAATGGGCGGAGAGATTTTTGTGGTAGGCTTTCATTCCGGAATAAAGAAAATCAAGTACTTCTTGCATTTGTTACCGTAAAATTACCAAAAACATGATTTTTGTTTATGTTATAATCTTACTTTTTTATTATTTATGTTGTGATGCAATATTATATTTTTATTTCTGCTATTGATTTATTTAATATTTTATAAATGTCAACAAATAGGAGGCCCTCCGACTATGCTTGGGTAAGGGACCAATATTTCTACCTACGTAACAAAATCCAACTCTTTTCTTTATTTCTGTTTTTACATTTTGCTGCCAAAGCTTCACGACAAGAATTAATTCTTTGCGCCGGATTTTTTCGTTCACAATTTTCTGATGTTTGGAAGTAACTTCATAAGTTAAACTCAAAATAAAAGTGTAGTCATTATTTGTAATTATGTTAATTATTAATTTTAATCATGCAAAATAATTATGATTAGTAGTAACTTATAATAATTTCATCTTTTACTAAATATTTTATACTAGCAAATCAAGTGGTATTTCGACTATTTTAATACTATGCACTACTTAGACTTCAACAAGCTAGAAAGTCGAGAGTAGTAAACCTTGGTTTTATTTCCACTGCATTTTAAGAAACCAGCATGAATGTTACTGATTAAAAAAAACTTCGTGAAGAAATCCAGAAGGTAGATTCATCTTTTGGTCGTTCCTTGGTTTTGTTTAATAATCAACTTCTTGTTCAAATTGTAAATTGCAAGAAAGTTTCACCACAATAACTAAATCTTAAAATATTTAATTTTATCTACCCAGATCTACTCTAAATTATAAATGTACTACAAATTAGTTTAAGCATAATTTAATGTTCCATATTTAGAATGGTTCTTGATTTTTTAAAATCGATTTGTTCGATATTTTATCGCTTTCCCAATAAAACATGTGGGCACTACTGCAACACTTCTTGTATTTGTTTACCGTCATTACTAAAATAAATATTTGGGTTAACTAAAAGTGATATAAATACTTTACCACCCAGAATTAACTTTAATAAACAAATATTTACAAACTGCGTTCCCACAACATTAAGTTTTCATTTTTACAAAAAATGTCAGAAACAATTTCAAATAATTAATCCCAATTAATTAATTCATTAAAATCATATATTAGTTAACGTTTTATACATACAAAATCATGATAAAACAATATAAAAAAAGAATAATTAAAACAGCATAAATCGAATGCGCGCCTTACTATTATCTTCTTCATAAAATGGGCAGTTAAAAATTCAGTTGTTAAAATTTTGAGCTTGATGGTATGAAACTACACCCCTAACAACATCAATCTCTTCGTACAAAAGTTCGACCTCTGCAAAAATTAACATTTATCCGTATGAGTACAAAATGTGATTTAAATAACTTACGTGATGGTTTTCTTATCTGTTGATTTACTTTCAGGTCGAGCTCGGTTAAGCACCTTAAGAAAATCGGACGTTTTAGTTCTCATCCGACTGTGAATGTAGACTTTGGAGCATTTAATGTGGTAGTGCAAGTAATGCCTGAACATGTGAATCAAATTAATGGTATTATCACGTGTGTTCCTTCCGGTGTGTCGAGGAAACAGCACAAACGTAACATAACCAACTTTATTATCTACTACGGCATCAGTGTTTTGAAGCTCCATTGGAGGCTCCCGATGACTAAATAACACTGGCGGGGCCGTATGGGAAGCACGTAAACCTTCTTTTAACTCTTGCATAAATACTTTGCCAATCACAACATCATCTTCATCACGAAATCGTGTCGAAAACACCACTGTCACCCTGTCTGCTTTAGCTTCTACATATCTTAACATATAAACAATAATTTAGTAAAATATTATAAAAAGAAAAAGATATCAGAGACCAGTTTGTTTATCGAATTACAATTGTTTCAAACAATTTTAACCTGATTTAAAAAAATTTAAATATAAAAACATCAAAAAGCAATTTTTATTTCGTGTTCAGCATGTGCTTAATGCATAAGTTACGGTAACTCATTTTTAAAAACATGAAAATTTAGATGCCCTCTCCTAACGTACAAACAAAGAACCTAGTAAGTCAAGTTACTAAAAATTGATTTTAATAGCATGTTTGCGAGAACTTTTTTCCTGATTTTATTTTTGCAATAAAATATAGATCTATTGAACTTGCCACCGTCATTTAAACTATCAATATATTTTAAGTATACAACCAAAATCATCCGTAAACTCAATTATAGAACTCGAGATATTAGATTTTGCGACTTTAAATAAAAATTTAAAAGGGTAAATACAGATTAATTAAAAATATCAAATTATGGCATTCTAAAATTTTCAATTTATGTTCTTACGTAATACGTTACGCCAAATTTCATCCTGCACCTTCAATTAGATAAAATACTTCAGGGTGTTCAATTTAAAAAAAATTGCAGCACTCATAAAAACCTCAACACTGTATAATTAATTATAATGTTAGGTTATGCACATCACACAGATAAATAATTTGAACTTGCATATATTTTTAATATTCTGAACGGAAAGAGAGCTATCAAAGAAATTCCCAATTTTGATTCACCCTGTATATTTGAATGAATCAATATGGGAAGTGGGCGAATTACTCATCAGCAGTATGGCATAATTATTTAAATGCAACAAGTACTTAAAGTAAATGTTTTACGATAATCAATTCGTACTACAGCTGAAACAATCAAAATTCGACAAACATCGTTTTAATTTTTAATATCTAATTTTGTTAATGAAAAAAGAGCAACGTACAAGGTTTCATCGTTTCTGTAATGAATTACAGCTCGCGTGTGTCCTTCGTCACCTCGTTCTTGAAAATCAAAGTATTTCTCAAAGACGGAAGCAAAACAATTACGCTTAAGAAGTCCTATCTTTTTTACCATTTCCGGCCAATCGTCGGGGATGTTTTCCAGGTCTATAAGTAGCGAAACGTTGTACCCACTTTCCGTGGCAACAAGTAGGGGCCCATATAGTCGTTTAAGCAACTCGTCGGCGCCATGCTCCTGTAATTCTTTGTAAAACTTGAGCGATATACTAACTCGAACTTTTGTTTTATCTGAATTTAAATTGGAAATATGATACAGTACGCCATCGAAGTCTGCTACTTTTATATCAATCGACTCGTTTTTGACGCTAAAATAAATATTAAAACATCAAAATTGGGTCACAACAAATTGTCGAGGTTCACAATTTGATTGTGTTAAATTAAAATGGGCAAATTTAATGAGCTACTGGTGTTGGGGAGAGTTCGCTTAAATAGGTAATTAATTTAATAGGAAATGTTTATCTACGGGAGATAAGGAATGCCTCACCCCAAGAGCCGGTCTAACCAAGCAATAATATAATTTTTACGCTACTCACCCAGCTTTAGCATTTTTTATCTTAAGTGTTAATGTTTCTTCAACTACTCTATTATTTATTTCTAGTAAAATCATTTTTAAATAAGTTATTACACTTATATTTTAGTAATGTTAACATTAACTTGATAACAATTTGCATGTATCACTCATCGGACTTGGGAGTAGATCATTTCTATCGCCGGTATTACATACGTTCTGTATTATCAACATGACGTTTGTCGGTTCGCGGTTTATGCGGAATTTAACTGGGCTAAATATTTATTGACGTTTATAATTTTTTGATATTCTTCGATAGCCATCCAAGCATAAAATGCATAAATTATAATTTGTTTACTTCATATCAATCGACGCCCATTAATTATGCTTTTAACCGTTTTAAAAAAAATAAACAATAATTTTAAAATGAGAAAAATATGATCAAGGCCAAAATGTACAGGGTCGCTAGAGTAAACAAATAATTGCAGGCACCGAAGGTATTTTTATGATATTTTTTTATTTACTTGAGTGACTGTAAAGTTAACTAATTAGTTTAATTAAAGCAAAAAATCTATGGAAATTTCCGTTTTAATGATAGGGGCATGAAGGGGCTTCCCCCAGCTAGAAGCAAAAATCTTACCAAGGTCCGTTTTTTCACTTCCAGTTGAACTGACTAAAAAACTAACGAATTTTTGGTAACGTAGTAGAGTTGGCGATTTTTTATTTATTTTGCAAAAATAAATTAAACTAACGTTAAATTTAATTGTCATTAAAATATTGAAGTCATCATTTCTATATAGAAATCGGTTTCGAATGTCTTGCGACGTCCGATACTTAGTCTCTATTATTTCTAGACTTTTTTAGTAAATATATGTTTTTACGAGGCCTCAACCCCAAAATTTTAGAACCTTTGCCTAATATTAGACTTTAGATCGCAGCAGTATTTGACGCTACGAGGATTTGAACCGTGGTTTTCCATTTCCTACTCGGTTAATGTAGGCTTTTACTGCTGGTAAAAGTAATAATTTCTTTAATCAAAAAATGAGAAAATCAAAAACCTTATTGCACAATCATAATTTTTTTTTAGCTCTTCAGATTAACTGGAAGTGAAAAGATAGGACCTAAATAATATAAGAAAAAGAGAAATTTTATCGTTTGACTATCTAACTTTAAAATCAATTTTATTTATGTAGGCATAATTATATTAAACTTCATAATTTTTGGTATTTCTAATCTTCAAGAAAAGGAAGTAAAAATCATTAAGTAACGATGGTTAACCAAAACCATAATTAAGATTAAAATGCAATCTAAAGTATTAATAAACGCCGGCTTTAAAGATTATTTTTGAAAATAAAATTTTTTAAATAAAACTAGTTTTCGACTAGTGCAGCATTGTTTCGATATTATTGGGGTTGTCATCGGGCACTAACAATCAGATAAACTACAGAATATTTCAGGAAATTATTAGTTGGCAACATTGTTTGTTGTTTAAGGTTGGGCAACCTCGGTTGATTGGCAAGGAATTGGAGATAATTTCTAATTAGTCAAACATTTGACATAAAGCCCTGTTAACCAATCAGAATTCCCCAACAATCTGTAGCTTGACCAATCAAATTTTTGATCTATTACAACGAATTTGAATTTATTGTTGTAGTTTCATTGGTTACTATAATATAGTTTTATTTAGCTAATCGATTCGTATCGTAAGATAACACGGCGTCTCCGTGACCGTGGAGAACCTTTGAGATGATGATAAAGAACACTTTTCTAAAACAAATTTTCAAAAAAAATTTTCCAAAGTCCAAACCCTCTCTTTAAAGCAATATTTTGAATTTATAATATCTAACGGTCATAACTCCGATATTATTAATTTTTAGACTTAATGGATTAGACCTTTTTTAAAGATCATTCGCTTATCTACAAATTAGGTTATATCCTCTTATGGTTTAGAATAAACGGTATTTGAGTTATAAATTAAATTAAGAAAAAAATTTTTTTTTAATTCAGGTTTTATTTTCTTTACTTTTCTTGTGAACCACGTATATCTTAAACGAAACGCCTTAGAACAAAACTAACGGCCCAAAGCGGATAGGGAATTTAACGGGCTACAACTTTGGTCAAATAAATTTTTTGGAAAACCAACCGTTTTCACAGAAATTCTGAAAATAATCAAATTATAATAGATAATGGTAAATAAGTAAATAAGGCAAATAAAAAAGTATATGAGGTAAATAAAATAAATAAGGTTTAATAAAATTTAAATCATTTATTATGTGATTGAAAAATAATATTACTAATATTTTATATGGAGTATGAAACATTAAAATATTTACGTTGCTGATCTGTTGAGTTAAAAGAAAATTGATATATTAAGGCATTGTAAGCGGGTATAATAGATAGTGTCGTGTTTCGAAACGCTATAAACCATTAATTCATTTGTTTTGTAAAATAATTTTAAAGTTTAAATTTGTTTAGTATTTATTTGTATAATATTGTATAAAAAAAATGTTAGTTAAATGTTAGCTGTAAATAAAGGTTGGTAAAAAATAAAACTATAGAAAGAGTGGGGCTTAAAGGTTGTTGTACGCGACTTGGGCTGAGGCCTACACGTCGAATAGACGAACGGACAAACATCATTCCCGCAATAAAAATTTAAATTGTTAATTGTTTAAAAATTAATATGTAAATAAGTTAAGTTGATTTGATGTTTTATTTTTTTTTATGGTGAAGTGAAAACTGTTAAATAAATTGGAAGAATTGAAGAATTTAGTGAAAATTTTAGTCAATGCATTAAAATTACATCGCAACAAATTTGTTTGACAAGACGCCAGCTGGAATACCATATGCGAAGCGAGCGCGCACGTGAAGCAAAAGTCGAATACCACATGCAAGGTAAAAGAATGAGCATTTTAATTTTTAATTTACAATTTTTTAAACACAAGAGCTCATAGCTAAAATAATGGATAGCTAGAGTAATTTTTGGGATTAAGCAAATATTATTAGATTTGTATAGCTCGGGTCATCTCATTAAATGTCACCCAGACGTGGAGCTTGAAAAATTTTGAAGTTCATAGCAATAGATACTTGATAGCTATAGCATTCAATTTAAATTGCCTCAAATTTAATGAGCATTGATAATATTTAAAAATAAATACTACAAATATAAATTAAAAGTTAAAATTCAGTAACTTAATTAGAGTATAGAGGTAGATCATTGCAATATATAGGTAGTATAACTCGGTCACGAAAGGAACAAAAAATACCGCAATTCGGAAATGATTATTGAAATATGTAGATCTGGATCGAATATTCAAAGTTTTTCTTCTCTGCAAAAGACGATGGCACTAAAATAAAAATTTTATTGTTTAAATGTATACAGGGTGTTTCAGTGACCGTGGAAAACATTTGAGGTGGTGATAAAAAACACTGTTTTAAGACACCACATTTTCAAATAAAATTCTTGTCCAAATCCAAACCCTTAGAGGGTACCTCCCTTTAAAGCAATTTTTTTAATTTATGATTTCAAACTGCCATAGCTCCCATATTATTGATTTTCTAGACTTAATTGATTAGACCTTTTTTAAAGATCATACGCTTATCTACAAATTAAGTTATATCCCCTTATGATCTAGAATAAACGGATTTCGAGTTATAAATTAAATTAAGAGAAAAAATGTTTAAAAAAGTCAGGTTTTGCTCAAACCAGATACTAAATTTAACGGGCTACACCCTTGATCTGCTACATTTTTTTGGAAAACCTACCGTTTTCACAGAAATTCTGAACATAACGAACAAGGTGTAGGTTTTTTTAATTTTTACTTTCACGTGGACATCGCCCGAAAAATATTGATTTTTTAGTAAAAATTGATCTACAGACTAGATTCAAACATCTTTTGTCTAAAATCAACGGCTTTCGAGTTATGAATAAAAGTAGGTAAAAAAAGTTGAAAAATTTGAGCTTTTTTTATTTTGTTTTTTTTCAAAACCATGTATCTATTAAACGAAACATTTTACAAAAATTCTGATTCCCATTCCGGATAGGAGATTTGCCGTGTACTCACTAAAAATATCCCCCTAGACCGGTCTTACTACGTAAAGTGTGCTACTAGGAATGGAGTAGATCATCCTCGATGTGCACTCGACGTTGTGATATTTGCGATTTTATAACTAATTACACGCTATAATTTCTAAACAATTTTTAACTTAATCCTAAATTAAGCTTATTTTGTTTTTTATACCGAGTAAAATAATAAATAATACTGACCAAATTAACAATTTATACTGACCAAAAAATTAGTTGCCACAACTAAGTACGTAAATGTTACGTAATTTTAATGCCAAAATGCATGTGATTTTATTTTTGATAATTTTGTACTCATTTTATTTTTTGTTATATTATGTGTGATTACAAAAATTTTCACTTTTTTGTCTAAAATGTTTATTTAGATTATTCCCCGAATAATTTAAATCTGACCCTCGCACGGTATAATTAAATAATTGTCTTTGTAATTACAACAATGGCTTGGTGTGATGGCCGGTTAGTTACAGATTATTATCATCCATTAATTTCCATCAAATTATTTAAGTTTGTTTTTTAAATTTTAATTTGGGGTTTAATTTATTTTAATTTAATTTGTTCGTATGTTGAAGATATAGAATATCAATTGACAAAACGTTAAGCATCAAAAGGGGAGAAAATAACTCTTTATACGGGCACCAAACTTATTTTTACATTGCAGCTTTACAGCCAGGAAGCGGAAATTGCAATTAACACTATGTATATTATTGTACAATCGAGGATTCCGGTTTTAACTTTGTACTTGTTTAATTATATACTTTAATTTTTTAGCATTAAGTATTATCGTCTTGTGCTCTTATTATATTCTGGGCCAAAAATAATTTCTTTCTTTTATTTTTAAACCAAATCTTAAAAAGAAAAACTCGAATTCGAACTCGAAAAAACTGCTATTGTACGAATAAAATCACCGGAGATTTAACTGATAAAAAACAAAAAATACTTTATTAATATAAATATACGTTGTTAAAATCACATAAAAGCATTCAATATTGTCAAAAAACATTTTCAGGCAAACTTCCTCTGAACTACAATTATTAAACTAAAATCGAAATTAAAAAAAGAATCAATCTTTTGCATTAAATTTAGGATTATGAAAAATTCTTTCTTCTTCAATGGTTTCTTCGGATTTTGGAACACCATCATACACGAGGACTGGAATATTATTTTTATCTATCTTATTTTCTTGGGGAATTAAAACATCGCGATAATTGAGATCAATTTTGATCGTGCTACTAAGAGAAGACAATTCGGAAGACTTTTCGGTACTCGACGAATTTACAAGTGTGATATTGTAAACGTCTGTTAAAATATCCACAATATCAGATAAAGTCGTTTTGGGAATCCCCGACGTAAACGGAATTGGCGTTAAATTAGCCGAATCCGTTATGTCTGGCTCGATTTGAAGAGGGTTCGGTTCCACCAAATCGGCTTTTGTATTTTCTAACAAAAGATCTGAAACAATCGCAGATGGCTTAGTTTTTAATTGTTTTTGAGTTGTTATTTCAGTCACTTCGATTGTTTTGTTTGCTCTGCTTGATGAATCTTCTTCTGTTATATTCAAAAATATTTGTTCAAGATTCGTTAAATTGATTCCTGCTGGATACGGCCAATCTATTCCAGACGAAATAATTTTAGAAACTGCGGCAGGTTTATACTTATGTTCCATAGCAGTTGAATTTTTATTTCTTTCTTTGTTTGAAAAAGTAGTTGTTTCGTATCCTTCTGATGAATCTGGCCATGGTTTTCCAGGCGAAATGATCTGAGCAACTGTAACAGGCCTAGGATGGAAAAATGAGGTTACGGGCTTGTAGTCCAAATCAGTTTGAGCTGAAATTAAATTATTAGTGTTAGATTCAACTTCACCGACGGTTGGTTCTTGAGTAATTGGCACTTTGTTAACTTGATTTGTACCAATAGAAGTTTTATATCCTTCAACAGAATCTGGCCAAGGTGTTCCAGAAGGAATAATCTGAGGTAGTGTAATAGGATGAGGATGATAAAACGAAGTAATAGGCTTATAATCCAAAACAGACACCGGTGGTATTACATATTGAGTGCTACTTTCCACTTCCTGCGAGGTTGTTGTTGAAGCCGTAGTTTGCTTGTTTTTCAAAGTTGTTTGTTCTTCGTCGACTTTACTGGACAAAGTCGACGGTTTTGTGTATCCTTCGATAGAATCCGGCCAAGGCGTTCCAGATGGAATAACCTGAGCAGGTGTTACAGGATTGGGATGAAAAAATGATGTAACGGGCTGATACTCCAAAATAACATGTTGAGTGCTACTCTCATCTTTCTTTATGGTTGTTTGTTGTTCATTAACTTTATTTGTCGAAGCGGGTGGTTTTGTACCAATGGAAGTTTGATATCCTTCAATAGAATCCGGCCAAGGTGTTCCAGGTGGAATAATCTGAGCAGGTGTAACGGGATTGGGATGAAAAAATGATGTGATGGGTTGATAGTCCAATATAACCGCTGGGGGTATAACATGTTGAGTGCTACTCTCCTCTTTCTTTACGGTTGTTTTCTTGTTCTTCGTAGTTTGTTGTTCATCAACTTTATTTGTCGAAGTGGGCGGTTTTGTACCACTGGAAGTTTGATATCCTTCAACAGAATCCGGCCAAGGCGTACCGGCAGGTACAATTTGACCGAGTGTAACAGGATGTGGATGATAAAATGATGTAATGGGTTTATAACCCAAAATAATTGCGGGTGGAATAACATGTTGAGTGCTGCTTTCCACTTCTTTTGCGGTCGTTTTCGAAACTGTGCTTGGTTTAGGCTTTGCAGCAATGGAAGTTTGATATCCTTCGTTAGAATCTGGCCAAGGCGTTCCAGTAGGTACAATCTGAGCAGGCGTGATAGGATGGGGATGATGAAATGATGTAATGGGCTTATAATCCAAAATAATTGCGGGCGGAATCACATGTTGAGTGCTGCTCTCTGGTTTTGAAACTGTGCTTGGTTTAGGTTTTGTACCAATGGAAGTTTCATATCCTTCGACAGAATCTGGCCAAGGTGTTCCGGTAGGTACAATCTGGGCAGGTGTGATAGGATGCGGATGGTGAAACGATGTGATGGGCTTATAATCCAAAACAGTTATAGCTGGAATAATATTTTGTGAAACTGTTTCGTCTACTTTAGTTGATTGGGGAATTTCGACACGAGAAGTTGTATGTTCTTCGACTTTTTGAGTGGTATTTGCTTTGTTTTCTATTGTTGATCTGAATGTTGTTTTGTATCCTTCTTTTGAATCGGGCCAAGGCGTACCTTGTGGTACAATTTGAGCAAGAGTTACTGGACGAGGATGATAAAATGATGTGATGGGCTTATAACCCAGTACAATGCTCGGTTGATACCTATTTTGATTAGTTCTTGCTTGATAATCGTTATTTTGATTTGGAGAAAATGTTAATAAAGTTAAAGAATTAGTTGATAAATCACTTTTTGGAGATGTTTCTACAACTCTTTCGGTTACTTCGGGCATGGATGTATGCGAAATATCTTCATTTGATGATGGTGCAACTTTCGATTCGTTGATAACAATTTTATTAATTATTGTGGTCAATTCGGGAAATCGATCTAGCAAGTTTGATGATATATCATTTTGAACAGAAAAATATTTTCCCGATTCTGCCGATACATTTGCTTCTGCATTTGAAATTTTCGCCGAGGTATTTGGTGGTTGGTTATTTATTTCGACATCACTCGCATTAACTTGGCGAAATAGTACGCAAAAAACACTAAACAACGCGAACAAATATTTACCGTTTTTCATTTTATTAATCACTTAAAATTCATAAAAATAACTTATTTTAAAATTATACTATAATATAAGATTAACGGCACAAGAACAACTGAATATCTTTTCGCGGATGAACAAAAAATCACCAATAACTCGTCCAGAACCAGTTTTATTTATTTATCTATTTAACCAGTTTGTGGTCGTCACGCTCTTGTATCGAAAATAGATATTTTCACAATAATTTTAAAATTATATATTTTTTACATTATGCGGGTACAATAACCCTTTCTTATTGTAGTAGGTACAACAAACAATGATCATTGACCCGTGTTAATTTAACAATTACCTACGGGGTGATTCAAATAAGTAACAACAAATTTAAATAGCACCTTTTATTTAACGCACCTACAGTATTGTATGTATTTTGTTTCAACAATTTATTTTATAAAATACGTCACATTTTAAGCGCGTTGGGGTCTGATATACCCCACCCCACTAACTAGTGATTAAATGCAAAATTTGATTTTCCAAAAACGTCAAGATGGATAATAAACAATAAACACTTCAAGTGAAGAACGAAAAAACCCAAGCAAACCCGCATGTCGATTTTGTTAAGGTCGTTTATGGATTTTATAATTAACTTTTGCTTATGTTTACTAATTATCAGAAAATAACTAAATTAAATTCAGGAGTGGCGCAGATAAAGTTGACATCGTAGGCAAACGACCTAGGACCTATCCCGCCCTGCGTCCTCGTCCTGATGAGAAAATCGACAAACTCACCGAAACTTTTATTTCAGTAGTTCAGTCATTTGGTACTTTTGCTTTGGAAATAACTGGGAAATATCAGAAAAAATGCTTTAAGTTTTCTACTATAGGTTTCAAACCAGAACCGGAGCAAATTTGTCAAGAAAGATCCCAGAAATCACAAAATCTTCAAGAGGCCTTTCTTCTGCATATTTTATACTCAAAATAGGTTGATTAAAATTAAAATAGAAAAAATCTGCGTAATGTACAAAAAATTATTGTCGAGTTCAAATAGTTTCCAAGCTATAATCTTTCACAGAACTCCATTTTTATCGATTTTTGCTCAAAGAAACGTTATTTTCAACTTTCGACAAGTTGTCTACAGATATGGGAAACTATTTTGTAGCAATACAGGGTTTCCCCGGATACACTTTACATAACTTAGGTGCAGCAGCGTAACTACCAGTGTTTGATCGAACAAGGGCCCGGCATTAAAAGGGCCCGGCTCTGTCACGATCAGAATTCAAATTTTTGTGATTTTTAGCACTAAACAGTGAAAACATTGCTAAAATCGGAAAATATACGGTACATTTTCAACATAAGTTGTCTGCCACATTTCTCATGTATACCTATTTAAAATAATTTATTATAAAGTATATTTAGTGTCTGTTTCGGCTTTCGTTAAATTGAACTTAAAGCCGGCATCGATAAAAAAATAAACGGACCGTAAAAGTAAAATTTCGCATCTGGTAGCAATACAATAGGTAATAAAAAAATAAACTCTCATCCTTAGCCCTTAGCAGATTCCGAAAAAATCCTTTAACAGTTAGAGCATATTTTAATTTTTATTTACATCACATTGCAGTTCGTTACAGTATTTATGATAAGAACCAGTTGTTTTTAACCGACTTCAAAAAAGGAGGAGGTTATCAATTCGGTTGTAGTTTTTTTTTATGTTTGTTACTTCAGAAATCCGTCATTTATAAACCGATTTTCAAAATTCTTTCGACGTTGAATCAAGTATAGTTTCAAGTTGGTCCCATTAAAATTTCATTCGTATGGGACCTTGAACTTCAAAGATAAACCGGAAAAACCGTCAAACTTTTCCTCAACTCTCCTAATAATCGGCTTAATAACGCATTAAGGACTACGTACCTGTACCTGTTTTATTTATTACCTGTACCTGCCCGATGGGTCAGAATCTTTTTTAAGTACTCTACTTTTATTAATCTTTTAAGCAGTGGCGTAACAAGAAGTTGAGAGGCTCGTGTACAAACTTGGGGGCCGGGTCCCTGTTTTTGTAACAAGATAAAAAGAAACAGATATAAGAAACGTATATTATTTACACATAATTTGAAAATAACCAAAAAAAAATTATAGTATTAATAGAATAAAAATTATCAATATTTTATAAACTACAACATTTTAAATTTTCAATAATATTAAATTTTGTTTTAAAAATTGAGTAGTTACAGCAGAACCGGGGGCTCTTTCAGCAAGAGGCCCGCGTGCGTGGCACCCGCTGCACCCCGGTAGTTCCGCCCCTGCTTTTAAGTAGTACGTTAAGTATAAGGTAAATAGTAAATACATTTATATCAACTATGATCGGATTTTTAAAATTCTTTTTGCGTTTAGTAGGTCTACTCATACTCTTTTTCGATAAATGGTCAAAGCATAAAATAAAAAAAAACTTCAAAAAAAACTATTGTGAAAAAATGCACTAAAAAGTAAAAAATAATTACGTTATTTAGTTACTTCAACTAGCTGGCATAGGCGGTCAATTATTGTAATCTCTGCAGTCGGTGCCGGCCAAGCTTTTAACAAATTTAGTTTTAGTAATTTAGCCAGCCAATTGACCGCTTATGCCAGCTAGTTGAAGTAACTAAATAACTGATAAAATGGTAAAGTTATTAACATGTGATAATATTTTTTAATAAAATTAATTTTTACATGTTAGATGAAATTGAAAAATAATTAAATTCATAACTTACATAAAATTGTTCAAAAACTATTTAAATGAATGATATAGTTTGCGACACCTTGTTATAACCGATGTTTCGAGTTTATCAAGTTCAAGCCTTCGAGAGTTATGCCTCTTTAAAGCACTTTTTTTACATTTTCACCTTTACGTGGCCATATAGCTTTTGGATGGATTAGTGCTTTTTTAAAGAGCATGAAATAAACTACAAACTAGATTTAAACCTTTTATTGTCTAAAATTAACGGCTTTCCAGTTATAAATTAATGTAAGTAAACAAATGTTGAAAAATTCGAGATTTTTTTATTTTTGATTTTTTCAAAACCTTGTATCTTTTAAACGAAACATTTTACAAAAATTTTGATGACCGATCTGATGTCTAGTAAATATTTTTGAAAAACCAATCCCTTTCACAGAAAATCAGAAAATAATAAACAATGCAGCTATAAAACAAAAAATTAAATTCACAAATATTACTTTGATTACATTTTAGATATGGAAAATTTTACATAAAAATACTGATACTACCCACATCATTTATATCCGGTACATGTGTTGGAGAATGAGGATAATGAACCTAGACTTATTATCCTTATGACTTATGAACCCCAAAGATTTGTTTTAAGCATTTTGTTTACCGACGAAGCGCAATTTACAAGGGGTGGTGTAAACAACTGCAGAAATTAAATGAGCACCGATGGGCAGTAGAAAATCCGGGGGTAAAACTGGAATCGGAATATCAAGACGTTTTAACGTAAACTGTTGGTGTGGAATATTAGGAAGCCGAATTATTGGTTTTTATTTTTTTCTAGAAAACTTACTCTTAACAGCTGCTGGATTATTATTTTCTGATTTTCTGTGAAAGAAATTTTTACGAGATAGAAGTTGTAGTCCGTTAAATTTTCTATCCGGAATGGGGCGTAAAAATTTTTGTAAAAAGTTTCGTTTAAAAGTATCAGGGTTTTGAAAAAAAAACAAAATAAAAAAAGCTTCAATTTTTCAACATTTTACCTACTTTTATTCATAACTCGAAAGCCGTTAATTTTAGATAATAAAATTTTTGAATCTAGTTTGTAGATTACTTCACGCTCTTTAAAACAGCACTAACCATTTTTACTAAAAAATCAATATTTTCCGGGCAATGGCCACGTGAAAGTGGAAATTTAAAAAAATGCTTTAAAGAGGCCTAACTCTGGAAGGTTTGAATTTAGAAAAAAAAATGTATCAAAAATTAAAAAAAAAACTTAGAAAAGTGTCAATCATTCATCGTTTATTCATCTACAAATTAATTTCGATAAATATTATCAAGTGGGTACTTGGTCATAAGTCTCATTAATCGCGCCAAACCACCGAACTAATAACTATTATTTCTTCTATAAAAATCGATTTTACTAATCGATTTTAATATTACAAAAAATCGATTAATAAAGAATCGATTTTTACGTCCGCAATCGCGTACATTGCTTGTAATGACACTGGCGTACCTAGAGCTTTTGCCGCCCGGGGTGGTCTTAAAATTTTCCGTCTTCTACCTCCCCCCTCCTTCATATAAATATTACTAATTATAAATACATAAAAAAGAATTATTTTATACAACAAAATTAAAAATTAATAAAAATTAAAAAAATTAAGTAGTACCAACATTACTAATATTAAAATAGCATGTTATCTTTCACCTGATTGGTTAAACTAAGTCAATGTATTGCTGTGTAGTTTTCGTAGAGATTACTCAAAACACTTGTTTGCTAGGGTAGCCCCAGATTGCGGGTAAGTTGAGATTATTTTAGAGCGAAGGTTCTCAGTTTCAAAATAAAAATTAATTCTTGTTTAAAAAAATAAATGTTCAATCGCAAATAATTTAAATCTAATGTAAAATTTTTCCTTTGCTTGGGTTCGAACTTTTGATTTCCTTTATCCAAATCGTCGCCTTATCAATCTTACAGGTTCGCACTTACAAATTTTAATTTTAATAATTTTCAATCATCAACCAAATTATACCTCGAATCAGGGCCGTCCTAAGATATACGATGCCCCTGGGCTGCTAAAATTAATGCACTCCTCTTCATAAGAAAACACACAATTATACAAAATAGTAAAAGTCAATTTATTACTATTACACTAAACAAAACATTAAATTCATACAAATATAAAAAAGTTATATAAACAGAAACCAACTTGAGAATAAACAAAAGTTGTTAAATAAGTCATTCTCTATATACAGGGTGTCTCTGTAATCGTAGAGAACCTTTGAGGTGATAATAAAGGACACTTTTTAAAAACAAGTTTTCAAATAAAATTTTTGTCCAAGTCCATACCCTTGGGAGGTACCTCTATTTAAATCAATTTTTTGAATTTCTGATTTCAAACGGCCATAGCTCCAATATTATTGATTTTTTAAACTTAATGGATTACAACATTTTTAAAGATCATTTTCTTATCTACAAATTAGGTTATAACCCCTTATTGTCTAGAATGAACAGATTTCGAGTTATAAATTAAATTAAGAAAAAAAAATGTAAAAAAAATTACTTTTCTTTCAAATCCTGTATCTCCTAAACAAAACGACTTGGAAAAAATTGACGATTCAAACGGGATGGGAAATTTAACGGACTACAACTTTGGCTATTTAATTTTTCTAGAAAAGCAACCGTTTTTACAGAAATTCTGAAAATAATAAACAAGGTGTAGGTAAAAGAACAAATTTTGTAAAAAAATAGAAAGTTTCCTTTATCGCTACCTCATAGGGTTTCTTGTTTTTCAGATTTCATTTTTTCTTTTCCTTCGAATGATTCTGTTTTTCTTTCATTTTGTCCTCCAATTTTTATTTTTCTTGTTCGTAATCTTTCATGTTTCTATGTGTTTTTTATGACCCTCGGCGTATTCTTTCATTTTTTCTTTGTGTCTTTTTCTCCTATCTCTACTTTTTTTCTCGTATTTTTTTATTTTCTCTTCGTGGCTCTTTTTCAGCACCCTCATTATCTCCTTCATCACTGCTTCACATCCAATGATTTCACTCTCCGACATTTCCATTTTCGCAACGCTAAGTGTCAAATAAAAAAATATTAAAAAAATCATTGAGTATTCTATCAATTTTTAACAAAATTGAACCAATTTTATTATTCAGAAAGCCTAGAAGAATGAAACAGCCATGTACAACGTATGGAGGATGGAAAACTGACAAAAGTTTGTAAAGACGGACTGCCGAGAGCCAAAAGACTACCGGGACGACCACTTAAGCGATGTGCCCAAAGCTGGATTTGCTCATCAGTGGAATGAGGCAAGACGAAGAAGAGAAGAAGAAACAAGCATTATATTTGTATTTAAGCTAATTTTCAGTTTAAAATGTGTTTTGCTGAGTTTAATAAAAAGTTTGTTAATATGCATTTTACTTGCGCCTTTATTACTACCTAGTATAAACAGACAATGACGCCGGCAGTGGAGGTTTAGGGAATTTTAGTATATTTTTCAATAATGACGTATATCTTTGTATGATATTTTTTTTAGTGCTCTACCTTCTGGGTTTATAGGTTAAATTTTATTTTGGTACTTAAAACGGACAAACTTGAAAATCCAGCACCGCAACAGATTTTTTGAAAATTGTAGAGTTAAATATGTTTACCGAGGCCAGAGGTTTGCCATATAAGTAGGTACTTTTATTATTAGAAGACTAAACGTTAAATTGCTGTGATGTGCGTCAATTTCAATCAGAAGACAATGGGAAAACCACCCATTACTATTCCCATGAAATCATACTTTAAGAATTTTCCAGTTTGGAGATTTAAATTAATTTTATTATACGTGTCGACCGTGATAATGTACATATAGGCCATTCTGCGTACTTTTTCTTTTAATTCATGAAATAAACAAGGTGAAATTTGATTGATATTGAATTTAAATCTGATACAAATGCGGAGCGATCGTCAGGGCCAATCTAACTACAGAGCTAAATAGGCTACAGCCCCGGAGCGCAAGCCTTTTGGGGACGGCAATTTTTATTTTGATTTTTTTCGATCCTAAAAAGGATAAAAAAATATTTACGATTTTCTTTGGGACAGCAAATTAAATGGTGAGTATTTTATTTATCGGCTGTTCCCGTGACCGTGGAGAACCTTGATAAATGACATTTTTCTAAAACAAATTTTTAAATAAAATTTTTGTCGAAGTCTAAACACTTGGGGGGTTTCCCTTTAAAGCAATTTTTTGAATTTCTGTTTTCAAATTATATTCGAAGTTTATAGCTCCGATATTATTGATTTTTTAGGCTTAATTGGTTAGAACTTTTTTAATAAACATTCGCTTATCTACAAATTAGGTTATAATCCCTTATCGTCTAGAATCAACGGATTTCGAGTTATAAATTAAATTAAGAGAAAAAATGTTTAAAAAATTCAGGTTTGATTTTCTTTACTTTTCTTGCAAACCCCGTATCTCTTAAACGAACAAGGGCAAATGGGTGACAACACGGTCCTAACCACGGTGACAACATTATTTCAAGAAATAATGGGCTAACCACAGGGCTAAATGGGCTATAACCCCAGGGCGCAAGCTTTTTGGAGGCGGCAATTTTTATTTAGATCTTTTTTAGCCCTAAAAAGAATAAAAAATTATTTACGATCTTTTTGAGACAGAGCAAATTAAATGATATGAGTATTTTATATTAATCAATTTGTTAAAGAAAAAGCTAGGAAAATAAATACTTTATAAATAAATTACTTTTGTTTTTTGTTTACTCTAAAGTTTGTTTCTGTTTATACGGGGTAATAGAGAACACTTTTCTAAGAAACATTTTTAACAAAATTTTTTTTCTAAATTCAAGCCTTCGAGAGTTAGGCCTCTTTAAAGCATTTTTTTAATTCATACTTTCACGTGGCCATAGCCCAGAAAATATTGATTTTTAAGTAAAAATGGATTAGTGATTTTTTAAAGAGTGTGAAATAATCTACAAACTAGATTTAAACCTATTATTGTCTAAAATTAACGGCTTTCGAGTTATAAATTAAAGTAAGTAAAAAAATGTTGAAAAATTCGAGACTTTTTATTTTGTTTTTGTTTTTAAACTGTATCTTTTAAACAAAGCATTTTATATTACAAAAATTCTGACGCCCCATTCCGGATAGGAAATTTAACGGACTACGACTTCTGTTTAGTAAGATTTTTTGAAAAACCAATCCCTTTCACAGAAAATCAGACTACTTCAAAAATTTTTACTAGACGAAAGTTGTAGTTCGTTAAATTTCCTATCCGGAATGTTTGTAAAATGTTTCATTTAAAAAATACAAGATTTTGGAAAAAAAAACAATAAAAAAAGCTCAAATTTTTCAACATTTTTTTACTTACCTATTCATAACTCAAAAGCCGTTGATTTTAGACGAAAAATTGTCAAATCTAGTTTGTAGATTACTTCACGCTCTTTAAAAAATCACTAAAAAATTTATATTTTCCAGACGATGGCCACGTGAAAGTAGAAATTAAAAAAAAATGCTTTAAAGAACCCTTTATGTTTTTGTTTAGGGTAATAGTAATAAATTGACTTTTTCTATTTTGTATTTATGTGTTTTCTTTCGAAGAAGGGCGCATTAATTTTAACAGCCCTGGGTCGTCGTATATCTTAGGACGGCCCTGTCCAAGATTATGTGATTTGACACCTTCAGAATTTCAGATTATTTTCTTTTAAGGTATGTTAAATCCATGGTTTATGCTAACAAACCAAAACCTCTAGAAGCATTGGAGATCAATATTCGGCAAGCCATTTATGAAATAAAACCACAAATATTAGAAAAAGTGGTCAAAATTAAGACCGATCAGGGATCAGATGTGCTTTGCAACGATTACTCGTGGTGGTTACATGCCGAAAATCATTTTTAAATCATAAATGGTATTAAATGTATCATAAAAAATATTTCTCATCCAAGTTCTCAATCTGTTAAAAAAAAACCCAAGTCGAAAATGTCTTTTAACCCTTTTAGATCCGGTCCTGGGCGGTACAAAACAAAACAACTTACTTTTAACACAGCTGTGCGAAGAAAAAATTGAACACTTGAAAACAAGCATAGTTTCATAATTAATAATAATTATATAATTACAAATTTTTTAATGAATAAAAACCAAGATCAAAAAATTTTTACCTTCATCGATAATACAAGAACCGGACTTGGAACAGAACCTAAAGATAATTTCTACTCTAACCTAAGTTTTTGTAGATTACCCGCGAATTTTCATGTTTACATAGTTCATCAGCTTTTATTCATTTAATTCGATTGTGGTTATTTTGAGATTTCCTTTAATGATGACTCGTGGGGCTTTAATTGTACTCGAAGGGGTAGATAGATGTGGCAAAACTTCCCAAAGTCAAGAAATTGTAAGATCTCTTGCACTTAAACAAATTGCAGTGGAAAGATTATCGTTTCCGGATCGTACAACTTTAACTGGCCAACTTATAACTAAATATTTAAATGATAAGGATTGTAAATTAAACGACCAATCTATTCATCTATTATTTAGTGCGAATCGGTGGGAAAATGTCGAAAAACTTAAAGAGAAGTTGTATGCTGGAACTACCCTCATTCTTGACCGTTATTCGTATTCCGGTGTTGCTTTTTCTGCTGCTAAAGGTAATACAATATTTTTAAATTGCACAGCTGTTTTTATATGTTTGTCCTATGCTTGCAGGAATGAATCTTTCCTGGTGTATGAATCCGGAAATAGGCTTGCCTAAACCCGATGCTGTTTATTATTTAGATGTAAATTCCGAAACTCAAAAATGTAGACCTGGCTTTGGTGGTGAACGATATGAAACATCTTCAATGCAAAATAATGTTACCAATATTTTTAAAAAGTTGGCTTTGATCGAACATAATTGGAACATTGTTGATGCTAACGGTGATTTTGAGACTGTTCATAAAAAACTATTAAATTGCATACATTCGACCATACTGAATATTCAAAATAATAATGCAACTTTAAAGTATTTTGAACCTAAAGAATATGATTTTAATGAGACATGTGAATAATCTTATCTATAAATATTACGAAGTGCAATCTTCTAAGCACCAGCGTTTATTTTTATATGAGAAACATTTTAAGTATTACTAAGTTTTATATACACAATTAAAAAAGAATCCGGATTATCCAGTATGTAAAAATTCTTATTCTGATACATTTTTGATTTTATTTTTATTAAGATTTTACCAGTGTAAATATTTATTATTTTTGGTTTTGTTTTTTAAAATGAAGATTTTAAAAGTGCCTATTAATTTTTAATTTATTTTAAAAACTGAAGATATTTAATCAGAAATCTGTACATACTTAATCTTTTTTAAAATACATTTAATAACTACAGTTTTATTTATTATAGAAAAACATCGGTTATATCCTTGAGTTCATAAATTGTGAAAGGTAGATTAGATAAAACCGAAAGCTAGATCCTTACAGCAGCAGATTGAGAATCAAGTCCTTTACGTGAACCAAAATTTATCTGCTGTGAGGACCTAGCTTCTGACCTTAAACCGGAATCTAACTTTAAAAAAATTCTTACTTTTTCTTAACTTAAAAAGTATTACTAACAAAATTGTAGTGGAAAATTTCAAAAAAATGTTTTTCTTATAAACCTTTTTTCACTCCAGTTTGAGTGTCAATTCTGCTCAACAAAAATAGCAACAACATTCGTAAAAAATGTTGACATTTCCTCCCAAGCACGCAACGTTTGGGAACCGCATTATAAAGCAATACTATACAAGATACAAGTTAGAAGTAATAAGAATTAGACTCAGCAAAATATGTTATCCTTGTTAAACAACAAAGGCTTCCTTTTAAAAATGGAAATCAGTTTCTCAAGAGTTTAATTTGTAAATGTACTTTGACCGCACTAAATGTGATTGATATTATTTGACCTATTGCGGAACTAATTTAAAACTCTTTCTTTCAAAACAATTATACAATACAAAATGCAAGCAAGATTGGAGAAAGAAAACGCTGCCGAGTTATACAAAGACCTCGAGAATTGGATGAAAAACTTACCTCCTAAACTTAAAACCGTACCGCTACATTTACTTGCAATTCCAGGTAAGCACTCGCAAAATTTTATTTTGAACTTGCACTTATTACAATAATTAAACTGATTTTACCTTTCAAGGTTCTCACGATAGTATGACATCTGCTATTACTTCTCATTCCCAGTTGGCACCAGACGCTGAAGAAGTTCTACAACGCTTAGATTGGTTAGGTCCTCTTCTACGTTATATTATGTCGAGGTGGTCAAAAACACAACAATATAATTTATTAGAACAACTTAAAGTTGGTGTAAGATATTTTGATTTGCGTGTCGCCTTAAAGAAAACCTCACGTTTTCCATATTTTGTACATGGACTTTATGCCAGTGAAGTCTCGGTCATGTTGACCGAACTTAAACAATTTTTGGACCTCCATCCAATGGAAGTAAGTAATCAAAAATGGCTACAGTTTTGCTTGTTACAATGGGAAAATTTTTTTTTATTCTTTAATAATTGATCTTTATTTGCATGGAAGAATGGTATATTTTTAAATTATAAAAGTAACGAAAAAATTACGAAAATTAAAATGTTGAAGAGGTGGCAAAGCAAGTTGAATTATTGGTGAGTCGTCTTCTTTATTTTATCTCCAAAACTGGTCAACTTTCTTTGTGAAAGATGCGATTGGTGTTTTTATTACTAAATTAATTTTGGTGAAGAGAGACCATGGACAAGTTTGGTTAATTTTAAAATATTCGAAAAGGTTTACTTCAGCTTTATGTCTCCAATTCAAACAATATTTCTTTTTCGTCTCTTCTTTCCCTGTCAAACCAATATCACTCTCTCATTCTCCATATCAAACCAATTACTCTCACCAATTGCAATGAAACCTACAGCATTTGCAGCTCGCAAATATGCTATTCGGTTAGGTATCGGCTGCCTTATTAGGTAGTTTCAAATAGAAACTCAAGCTTTTTTTACGTCTGCAAGATGTAGTTAAAATAAAAAAGTTGCTTCGCTATAATAGTAGAGCCGAGTATTTCTGAATTTTTGGTGAAAATATATTTAAAATATTGTTTGTGAAATCACCAGCCATTACATTACAGCTGCTATATGACGGCACCGCTTTCTAGAATACCAATGTTTACCCAAGGAGTTTTTACCGTTATTTAAAAAATTAGTTATGAATATGTTTATTGCTTTTCTCTAAACTCAATAAGTGAGCTAGCCAGCAAAAACAAAGAAGTTTGCTAACTTGATTTATACAACTTACCCCAAGTTTTGTAAAAATTTACCCAACCCGTCCGTGGTCACCTCTTCCGATTTTTAAATGGAAGATGCAGGAAACCATGAGTTTTAAGTAAAAAGATCATCTGCCGGAATATTTTAAAATCATGAAACCAAATTGAAAAAAATCAATCTTTAAAGAAAAATTTGAGTCTATAATACTTAATTTTGAATTTGATTTACAGGTGGTTTTATTGGATTTTCAACATTTTTACGGTTTAGAAACAACCGATCACATCAGTTTGATAAATTTAATTAAAACTAGTTTTGGTGGAAAATTAACTCCTTACACAACCCATATGGAACACCTTACACTTGAATATTTAACAAATAAATGTAGCTATCAGGTTCGAGTCAACCAAACCAAGTTTTTGCAATTTACTGCATGCTAACTGATTTTTTTAGATAATTGTAATTTACAGAGCTCCATTTTCGAGATTTAATGAACCGCTCTTGTGGCCTGGTTCAACTTTTCCAACTCCTTGGCCACAAACTGTTTCAAAAACAGAACTAATAACAAAATTAAATGAAGGCATATCTACCCGATCTTTTACCACGGGATATGTTTCCCAATGTGTTCTAACACCAACAAATTGGTTCGTAACCAAGTATTTATTTAGTGAGTATTATAATTATACCACAGATTAAATATACTACAGATAGCTCGCGCTTATGGGAGAACGGGTGTTCGTTATTCATGTATTTGCAAGCCAATTCCTTAGTATGGAAGCCATTCACTATATATCGTAGAGGCGCTGGCTATTCGTGTTTGTTCGTGGTTAGTACGTTTCATTTCTCTTCTAGCCACGGTTGAGGTATAATCGTGCTGCCAGCCATTCATTTCACACATAGACATTTTCTATAACGCGTCTTAGAGAAAGAGCGTGGGGTGATCGGGTACTTACGGAGTTGTCCTTCTAGTACCCCACCAACAATATATTATAAGGATAGGCAGCCTTCTAGAAATGAATAAAATACATTACGCGAGCTATCTGTAGTATATTTAATCTGTGATTATACAAACAAAATTTCGAGTTAGTAATCCGTCTTTTTGTAGGTACCTTAAAAAAAAAATGTGCAACTCCTGCCCATAAAACAATTTTGGAATGGATAAGTAAACAAAAAATAGGATTTGGCGGCGTAAACATCATAATTTCCGATTTCGTCGATTTAACAGGAAATCAATTTACGAAAGAAGTGATCGGATTAAATGCTAAATTTTTACATAATTCATTATTGAGCGCTGCTGATTTAACGCCTATTGATAACAATTAATGTGATATTTTAATTTAAAAAAAGTGACTTACATTTCATTAGCTTCCATAGTTTAATTTGTTGCCCATTTAATAAAATTTTATTTTTAATAAATCCAACTTTTATTATCAAACCCAATAAAAATTTAACATTGTAAAAATAATTTACTTATGTACAAACTGTAGAAATTGTACAAACTTTACTGTAGAAATATAACGAAGGTATAGCCGAAAATTAATCCAACCAATTTTTAACTGGTTTCTCAAAAAGATAATTAATCTTCGTCACTGGAATCGCTAATATTACACAAATCAATAGTGCGATTGCGAGAACTACGAGAAGAGGACTGCGGAAGTGCATTAGTTTTTTTCGGAGCAGTACGAACTTTCGTTTTACTTGTGTCTTGAAATCCCTTTCTGATTAATTCTACTTCTTCCTCGGTCAATTGTAGCGATGCGTGATGCAATTTAAAATAAATATGTTTGATAAAATGTTCTTTCATGCTTTGCCATGTCCTATTAATTGTCCCCGACTCTTCCAAACTTTTCCAACATGCAGTTCCGCGTAGCTCGTAAAACTTTCTGTTTTCGATTATAAATTGCAAAATAATACGGTCTTCTTCCAGTGTGTATGCAGGACGATAACCTGACATCTTGTAACCTCAAAACTTAAATGAACTTAATAAAATTTTTAAAAGATTTGTAAAACTTGCACTGAATAACAACGCAACAAAACAAAAACAACACTTAACACTTTAAATTTACCAGCATGTGTGTTTTTTATGATACAAATGATACGGCATTTTTGAATTTACAAATATCAAAATTGATAATAAACACCAATTTAAATAAACGGTTACAACCAGTGGCGGACGGAACACCGTAGTGAGAATGTGCAAGGTAGGAGATTTCCAGTCTCCTATTTATGAAAATATGTAAAATAAAATAAAGTAATTGACTATTATTATTCGGGAAGTAATTTTCTGTATTTAGAAGAATGTTTTTGTTAGAATCTGTACTTCTCCTTGACAACAATATCAATATTGATCATTAGCCCCAGCGACTTTTGGCTCATATGACAATAAATGCACGTTAGGTGGGGTTTTGATGTACCAATTGGAACATCGAATTCAATTTACTTCAGTTTGTGAAATAACCGTTGAAGTTTTTTAAATAAATTAACTGTTTGAATCGTCGTAGTGTAATTATTATATTTACAAATAATTATTATTTATTTAACATAAACATAGGTATGTTCGACATAATGCTCTGATTTACCCATTATCGGTTTTTACTGTTCTTTTAGGATGAATAAATTGGGAGGAGGTCCGTTTGTGTCTCGTTTAAAACCACCAACTCCTTCAACACGAATTTTACAACCCCAAAATAGAGCTCAGGAAGATCCAACCCCCAGATTGCCACCTGCTAGACGATTTTTGTCACGGCGTTCTAAATCGGTAGCCGATTTGCGGCGCGATTTAAAATCAAATGATGTAGACCACCTCACACTCAATGCAAAAAGTAAGGTAAAACCAACATCCACTTTAAATTTAAATCGTGTTAATAAACCAACGATTTTGAATAATGTTGATATCAAGAGTCGAGCTTGTAAAAGACCAGCACCGACGAGCACAAACGATGTTAAACCAAAAATGCCAAAGCCTTCAAAACCTGCACCTTACGATTACAAAGCACGATTTGCTCTCTTAACCGAGAAACATAGTGCTTTGGTGGAAACGCATAAAGAGATGAAGCTGAAGTTTAGCACTTATGAACAAGAAATCGAGTATAATAAAAATTTGAAAATCGATTACGAACAACTTGACAAGGAACATTTGAAACTTAAGCTGGAATTTGAAAAACTTAAAAAAGAAAACACAATATTAAAGCAAGATAGTAGAGAACTACAGAAATTAAAACAGGAGCATGCTGCGTTAAGTTTGGATTATACTTCTATATCCGATAAGTATCGAGACTCTAAAACGCAAGTTGAAGTCTTAAGTAATAAAGTGGACGAGCTTACCAAAGATGTGAGTGAATGCAAAGAGTTCTTACAGTCTCATGAAGAAAAACGTCGTTTAATGCACAACGAAATTCAAGATTTAAAAGGTAACATTCGTGTCTTTTGTCGCATACGTCCTTCATTAGAAAACGAAAACCACCGCTTATTGTGCAATATAAACTGTTTGGAGGAAGACACCTTAGAGATTCAGAAGATGCAAGAGTTGCATAATGGAAAATTGGAGTTCAGTTATGACAAAGTATTTGATACAAAGTCCACTCAGGAAGAAGTATTTCAAGAATTATCACATTTGGTTCAAAGTGCTCTCGACGGTTATAACGTGTGTATTTTTGCGTACGGTCAAACTGGATCTGGCAAGACGTATACCATGCAAGGTGGATCTGATGAGCATCTTCAAGGTATGATACCACGAACAGTTAATTTAATATTCGAATTAAAATCAAAATTGGAAAAGCTCGGGTGGGTTTATACGGTCGAAGCAAGCTTTTTAGAAATTTACAACGAAACTATTAAAGACTTACTGAATCGTAACAATCAACAGAATTTAGAAATTCGATTTAATCAAGGACATGGGACTACTGTGACCAACTTGACCAAAAAAAATGTCAATACATCTGAAGAATTGCATTTTTTAATGACATTGGCTAACAGAAATCGTTCCACCGCAGCAACTAATTTCAACGAACACAGCTCGCGATCTCATGCTGTGACTCGAATTACAATTAAGGGCACAAACGAAAATATGCAGAACTGCTACATGGGCTCATTAAATTTAGTTGATTTAGCCGGTTCTGAGAGTGCAAAAAATTCCGAACGAATGGCCGAAACCAAAAACATTAACAAAAGTTTGTCGACTTTAGGTACCGTGATGTCGGCTTTACACAGTAAAGAATCGCACATACCTTACAGAAATTCCAAGCTCACATATTTATTACAAAGTTGCTTAGGAGGCAATTCAAAAACATTGATGGTTGTTAACATTGCTCCGTTTGAAGAATGTTATGGAGAAAGTGTTAACTCTTTGAGGTTTGCCGCGAAAGTGAAGCAGGTCAAGTTGGGTTTTAAACGAAATAAGAGGCAAAATTAGTGCCTTAAATTTAATTTTATAAATCTAGCATGTACATAGCTTTTTATGTTAGCACATCACTTTTTATTAACGCTAATTTTAAAACAATAATATTATATTCGAAAAAATTATATATTATAATAAAATAGTTAACTTATATAATCGATCGTTTTAGTGCAGATTTTCTGTTTTGTATTGTCGAATTTTTAACTTATATTTAATAAATTTAATGTTTTTAATTTCATACTTTATAATTTATTTTATTGTGGTTTTTTAGTGTCAGGACTTCTGGTACTGCATAAAATTTCAGTCGACTTTGTTGGTCGAATTTCATGTTGAACTTGATGTCAAATGTTTTGAGCTTCTAATCTCCTGATTAACTAATTAATCCAAAAACCAATATTGTTTTCAAATTAAAAGTTAAATTAAATTAAATAGAAATATTTTGAAATGCGATTTTAGATCAGAAAATACCCTGAAAATTCTGATCTTCGATTGTTCCATTGGCCTTAAAGAAGGGCTAATTGCATAAACCGAGGGTTAACTAAGGAAAGTCAGTCATTGTGATTGAATCAAGAATGAAGTAACCTCGACTTTGGAGGTTTATACAGCTACCCCACATCAGGCTCAAAACAAAAAAAAGGGCAAACTTGTCAAATGTTCAAAAATCACAACGTACATTGATCTTTCTAATTGCATCCTGTACCGAAAATAATTTTTAAATATAAATTAAATCTTACCTTTTTTTAATTTTTTAGAAAGTTTAATCAAGTCATGTGGGTGGCCACATCAGAGATTTACTTTTAAAATAAATATTTTTTAAAAGTACATAATCACTAGGAAGGAACTAGAATATCTCATGATTATTTTTATTATGAACCTTCAATTTGTGTTTTTTGTACTAATTTTTGTAACAAATTTCATGCAGTAAGAGGAAATCTCGTTAATCCGTTCACGACTGCACAAATTTCTTCAGAAATTTGCTAAAACACAGTTTGTCTTAGTACTAAATTCAATTTGTTTTTAGTACTAAAACTTGCTATGAAGTCAACTTAATGATTTGGTGAAAATCTCATCAAAATTGGTTCACTCGTTCTTGCTGTATGAACTTCGGAGCAAAATTTATTTCTGAAATCCTGTAGGTTCATTTGTTATAGTTTCCGGTATGAAATCGCGTAATTTAGTTTTAAAAATGAATAAGGTGAATTTACCTACCATGTAACGTTCGGGGGAGGGCACTGACAGGCACCTTCATAAATTCAAAATTCCATAATTTATCGCGTTAATGTGAACGTACCTTCAGAATTGACCCGGTTGGTATTTTTTCCAATATTGACCTCTGCAATATTTTTATCTTCACGTGATTTTGAGTTCTTGTCATGCGTACAATCAATCCCGTAAATCTAGTCGATCTTAACCTTAATACCTAACTAATTTCTTATTTTGAGATTTTTAAGTGGCCATTAATGTTACATTTAGTTATTTGTAAAATTTTATATAGTACGTAGTTACGTAGTTTATCACATAAGCCCAAAATGAAGGTTTGGTTGTTTTCGTTATGTGCGATATTATTATTCTCGTTAATTTATTCATCGACTTACGGCGACTTGACAGATAATGAGTTTGCCGAATTTGAGGACTTTGATGCCGAAGAGGAAGTTTTCACTAATCACGATGAACCCTGCGAGGAGGAAGACACGGAGGTAGAAAAAACCGATGACGGTTTCACAAATGATTTTACCAATGACGAAGACGATCAGGATGGAGTCGTCGAAGACGATTCCGAATTTGAACATTTTCAAGATACCGAAGAGTTTGAGGGCTACGGAAGCAGTAAAGATGAAAAACCTGCCGCAGAGCCAGAAATCACCATCGCCGCGGTTCCTATACATTTTAGAGCCAACTGGGATAGTTATTGGTGCGAGATTTTAATGATGAGCGGATTGATAGTTTATTTTTTTAATTTTATGAGTGGCAAAAATAAAAACGCCAAATTTGCAAACCTATGGTTTCAAACACACAGATCGCTGTTGGAAGAGAATTTTTCATTAGTTGGTAAGTGAGAAACACGATTACGAGGGATTTTGTAAAAACTTTGATTTATGTTCTAGGCGATGATATGGTACCAGAAAATAGAGAAGGCGGTGTTTTAATTAAAGAAAGCGAGAATATTTTTACACTCTGGTGTAGTGGACGAGTGTGTTGCGAAGGCATGTTAGTCGAACTAAAATTGAATAAGGTAAAGGAACGTTTTCAGTAAGGCAGTATATTTAAATTTGACAATTTACAGAGACAAGATTTAGTAGCAGTAATTGCCGGTATGTTACGACCGGTGATGGATCAAGTGCACATAAAAATTATAATGAATAAAGAAGACATGGATACTTTTGTATTTTGTGTTGCTTCTAAAAAGACGTCTTTGTATTTGTCAAAAGAGATGGCCGATTTAAGTATTTATTGTCCCGAAAGACGGTCAGGTGACAAACACAATATACCGAGTCAGTTCAACGTTATGAGCGAAATATTTGAAACTACCGCTGCAATTTTGGATTCAAAAGTGACTGCGGTTCTTAATAAATACAAAGACTTAATTGATTATATTCACATTTCGGATCAATACTCCGGTGTTAAACAACCGGAAGATAGTGGTTCCTTGAAGCTTCCCGACACTCAAAAGGTGCTTAGTAATAATTCATTTCCGAATACCTTTTTTTACTTTTAAACTGTTTAAGGTTCTTTTGTTTGGTTTAAATATCCCTATTAAAAATATGTCGCTAAACGAAGCGATGGAGCAAGTGAAACCTCTCATGACTATGGTGTTGTATTGTATGGACAAAGTGAAGCGTTATCGTTTATCTAAGGAGGGTAAAGCTAAAGCTGATAAAAACAGGCAGAGAGTGGAGGAGGCTTTTTTGAAGTCGACGCATACTGCTCGTGCCGAAGCAGCAGCCGCTAAAAGGGAAGAACGCAAGCGACAAGAAAAGGAAAAAGTTATGGCAGACATGGATCCTGAAAAGCAAAGACGTTGGGAAGAGAAGGAACAAAAGCGGCAAGCCAAAAAACGAGCACCAAAAATGAAACAATTAAAGGTTAAGGCACTTTAATTCTCATATTCAATAATTTATTGTTCATCTCGTACATTTTTATTGTTGCTAATTTTTTAGTTTTAAATTTTTTTATTTTATTTAGAATGAATCGAATTCTAATTAAGTGCAAATTTTTGTATCCTGTAGTGTTATAAAATTAATACAATGAAAAGTATAAACACAATAAAGCCGGTTATTATTTTAATGGTTTTGTGAGATAATTTAGCTGCCAAAAATGCTTAAATTTGCAGAAACAAAGAATTGCTTCAAAATTTAGGTCTTTTGGGCTGAACTAATTTATTTTGATTCAACTCGGGCTAACTTCCTCTTATTTCAGGACTAGATCTTGTTATTTCCAATTGTGTACCAAGACTTCTACACTTGATACTCATGACGTTGTGGGTACTAATATACATTCTGGTTGGGTGTTAACCTGACTAGAAAACCTGGAGATTAATATTACGATATTGGTATTTTAGAATGCAAATTTTTGATTTCTGTTAATTTAAAATGATTCTATAAATATTTTATGTAATTTGGTACAATTACAAGTATCTGCAGCACAATAATAATTGAGCTATAAGAATTTGTATGTACTTATGTATTCAAATGTAAATTGGAATACTTGAACATTAAGTTGATAAAAAAAAAAGAATTTAAAGTTAAGAAAAATCTACTTTAATAACTTTTTTGTACATCTATTTTCAGTCACGATTCACCTTTGACTAAAATAGCATATTGATTTACAGTGGCGGCTGGTACAAAACATTAAATTATTATTGGAAATAATATTTTTTATGTGCTACTGAAGATATCACCTCCTCGTAAGTTACTGCTCTACCCAATTTATTACTCAAATACTAAGGGGTATTCCAAACCCCCCTGAGAAATAACAGGTTTCTTTGTATATTATGTGATGGATGTTATTAAATACTCTGAATAATATTTATCCGTAATTATACTTTGATCACCCCCTATTATAGCAAATTACGAGCTGCCGCTGTTGTTTTATAAAGAGCTAAAGTGGAACCTTTTGTGACGAGTTTGCAGGATTGTGACAAGAGGTTCAACTCTTTTTGCTCCGTATAAAACAATTAATGTTCAAGATAACGTCAATATTAAAATGGAATAAAAATTAGATCAAATAATAAAATATTTGAAAAAACAGCAATACAAACCGTGAGAATTGGTTTCGGAGTTACCCAAAGGGTTCCTTATCCCGATTCACACAGACTTGCAATAATCATGAGTTACATACAATATTTTAATTTATTTATAAAATACGAAAAAACCTTATTTAACTTGTTAATTTTTAAAATTTTGATTTGATTATTTTATAGCATACAATAGTTTGTTTTTTTTCGCTTTATAGAAAATACATCCAGGGAAGTTATAAATAGATTGATAACGATTTCGTTCAAGTTATAGGTACTCGAACTCGATTGCAACATAATATTTATTTTTTTTGATTAAAATGCTAGGTAAGTAAAATTCACAAATAAAATTGGTTATGTAATTATGATTGCAAAAATGTTATCTCTCTTGATAAGATATAGGTACCTACGCACATAATAAATAACATAATAACATCGGTTTTTAATAGAAATAAATTTTTCAAAAATTTACTTTTAATTTGGTCATTTAAAATTCAGTATGGAGGTTTTACCGAAGAATATATACTTGAATATTCTTTGGTTTGACGATTGATAGAAGGAAAAACGCATAGAAGCTTGAAAGAAGGGGCCCGTAAGTATTTTATAGGAGGCCCGATATTTTATTTTCGTTCAGCAAGATCATGTCTCGGAACAATGAGACGAACAAAAAAGAGGTCTTAACATTTTTTCGTAACAATAATTAGAAGTTATCACAAAATATAAAATTATGCAACATAATTTTTAAATGTTGTATTATGTAAAAATTATATTATATATGAAGAAATTTGTTTTCCTGTTTGCATAAAGAGATTTTATAAGCTACTGGAATGCTAGTGATTATTTGAATTACTGTAGAATTCTAAAAATAAATGACAAAATCCAAAAATGTTTTACACCTAATGTTTATAACTTATTGTGTACTTTTTCTTTTTCTATTGTATTCACTTGTAGAATAATTTATCTAATAAATATAAGATTATTTGATATCGAAGTGTTTGTTTTTCGAACCAGTTTTATTTTTTTGGAATACAAGAAATTATCGCTATTATATTACATTGTAAAAATTCTATCGACTAGAATCGATCAAAATATTGTTTACGGAACTATTTATTGGACATGTTTTGTTGGCAAAATTAATTTGGAGTAAACAATAATTTTTACAAAAAACAACGTGTAAATAACTACTTTAATAAACAAATATTTGTTTTTGCATTTATAAACAAATTATTATGACTTTAAAATTAAATTTTAAATAGGATTAATATTAATAGATTACTAATTATTAGTTGATTAGCCTAAACATAAGTATATTTTTAATTCTTCTATCAAGTTTACCGCTTTATGAACATTTTTACGTTCATTCCTTACGTAAATTATTTTGAAATGGGAAAATAACATAAATAATCAAAACATGTTTACAATTACCGCTTTTTTTTATATATAATTAATAATTATTACAGCATCAGTTAATTTAAATATACAGGGAGTTCTAGTAACTAACACAGGTTTGAGTTTTTTAACGTATTTTGGGATGAAAAATAATAAATTGGCTGAAATGTAGATAGATTATAATTTTTTTTGCGTAAAACAATAGAATTTCAAATTTCCTTTAATTTTTCATGCAGAGGATTTTTTTTGAATCAAAAAGCAATTTTTTTCAAATAAAATATTGTAGGTTAAATAAAAAAAAATGAATATTTATATAATTTTTTACTTTGGTTAATTTTTTTTTATTTTTGTTTGGTCGAGATTATTTTATTTAAATTAAACAAAGTCCTTAGTAATTACCTGCCATAATTTATTAAAAATTTAGCATTTTTGTTTTTGAAATCCGGGTCTTTTCATTTTAGTTCAACAAAAATTTGATATGATTAATATTGAGTTACACTACTTAAACCACTTATCTATTGATTATGTTGTTTTTGATTGAAAAAATTGAAAATTTCGTTTTAACTCGTTTTGTTTTCTCCTAGTAAAATAGGCCCTTAAGGCCTAAAACCAAAAATATTGTAGTGTGCGTTGTGAAATTATGCTTAATCTGTCTGAAGCAGGTACGTTTCAAGGGAAGTGACCGCGCGACCACATTGTAATTCTCATTATTTCATCTGAACTCGACTGTTTATTCTATCAAAGTTTTTATAATTTTTAAAGTAATTTTGGAATGCTTGCGCATAAGTTTTATTTTTGTAGAAAAAAATCTTGTATAAACCGCGATGCGAAAGTTGTAGGTTGGCGGATTGTTTAATTTGGCCTACGAGCGCGTTGGGCAAAGTTCACTCCTTGTTTGCAAAGTGCTATTATTTCGCAACTATTAGTATAAATAACCTAATTTTTTTCAGGGTGTGATTACGCATTTTCTTGCAAAATCAATCTTGCAGCGTAGGAAAAAATAGTTACGCCACTGGCCACACAGTTTGTATTAACTGACACAATTTTGTAAAATTAAAACTGCTCAAATTCTTTGCGATATGTGAAAATAAGCGGTTTTAAACTTTCAATGTTTCGTCCTCTATTTTCAACAAAAAAAAAGCAATTCTTTCAACTCTCGAGCCTTAATTAACCTTTGTATTGTATTGGCCTCCAGGAAGACCAAAATACTTTGGCTAAAGCTCAAAATACAAAAATATAACATATGCATCGACATTAAACTAAATTTAAACCCAAATTCAAAATGGACTTTATCCTGAGTGGAAATTTAGAAAAACTAATTTTGTTGAAAATTAAATGCCAATAAACGCAATTAAGCGAATTACAGCTTACAATGTTACGTATTAATTAATTATTAGATTATAATATTTAATTTATACTCACAGTCGGGAACATTTCTTTACCAAGGGTATAACTGAAAGGTAAGGTCATTTGTATCGTACCAACTCATTCTTTTGGGAAGCACAAAGGAAATTTTAACCACTAGCCAGTATTCATAATTTTTTTATGATTTGAAGGCAAACGGTATTTTTAGATTTAGGCGCAAAACTGTTCAGGTGATTTGGTTCTCTCACAAAAATATCAAGGAAAAATTAGAAAGACCATTAACATGATTAATGTTATTAACAAGTGATAACATGTTAAATAAAATAAGTTATTTTAAATTTTAATTTAACATGTAAAATTTGAATTTTATAGATAAGGAAGACATCGATTATTAAAAAAATACGAAGAAAGTCGGATGGAATTATTAAACGTAATAAATTTTAACAAAATTAGATCAATCAATGCAATGCAATTAAGGAGTATAACTAATATTTAATTAATTTTGATTCTTGAATTTTTAGCTGACTAACACTTTTATATTTTTTTGATCGGACTAACCTTTCGTGTGTCATCTTGACCCCCACCACATCGTATCTAGATAAAAACAGGGGCAAGTCGATTTTAGATGTGCATTGTAAATATAATTTTTCGTGGTTCTTATATGTTGTCAATGTTAATATTTTGGAAGCTCGTTTTGTCGTTGCCAGTTTTGTGATAACCGATAATTTTTTTTATCGATTAAACAGTGAAATAATTTGAACTTGTGGTGCTTTAAATCGCTGTAAATCTGGCGACTGAATTTCGATATAGGCTTGGGATGCGACATATTTTAAAAAAGTTTATAATATATACATCTTCAGATCACTTTTCAGAGGACTACGTCTTTATTTAGTATTTCTGTGCTCATTTCTATTAATTTCTGTGATTATTAAATTTAATTTGGAATAAAATTGTGTGAAAGTGTGTTTGGACTGTCTCATCAATCCACAGGAAAAGTCAAGAGTTATAGCAACTTCTCAATTTATCGCGAATTTCAAAAAAATTTCTATTGTTACCAATCAACCTGGCACAATGGCTTCATCAACGATTGCAAATTCTAGCACCGATAGAGAAGACAGTAGAGGTAGGTTGGTGGAAACGCCGTGAAAAATCTAATTTATAGCATTGTTGCTTTATTTACAAAAGAAGGATAAACATTTGATTGTTATGATTAATTATATTTACCTTTATATTTTGAATCATCTTTCCAAATTTTGATTATAACAAACTGAGTAGATTTTATTGTCATCTGTGATACGAATTAATCTTATTAAATATTTACAATAAAACAAAGAATCAAGTGCTGGCTGGAAAAACCGGTTTTAAATTTTTTGCAATCGGCATTGGAAATAATTAAATAATCGGCGTGCAAGGAAAACGTGCATATAAAATTTAATAATTCGTTGCAACAACCGGTTTGTTACTGTCATTTCTTGACGCTTGTTTTTGTTTATTTGAAAACTTTTGTTTACCACCCGCGCTTACCTTGCTTTTCGTAGCAATGCGTACGGGGAAGCACACAAATTGTACTTACGCATGCGCGTAGAGTTATTAAAAGAAACTGGAAATCTCTGGTCGAACTCCGAGAATCTCTATTCAAAATTGACACTAACGTCATCTTATGGGTGCGCCTGTAGTTATATATCACCAGGAAGGAACTTGAAATCCATTGGTAATTTTCATACCACCACATTCACTTGTCCAAGATTGCTGTATTTCTTTGGTAATATTCTGAATCTAAAGCTGAGAGTACAAAACATTCGCTATTTTTCTGATAATACAAAATTATGTCACTTATTTTAACCTTCATTATTATTATTATATACCCCCTCCCTCTTTTACTTAAAAAGCATTTTAGTTCTCTCATTTTACAGATGTCTAAAATGCAAGCATACAAAAGTATTCGCACGCTCCTATGTTAGAAATGTAAATTCTTCCTTTTTGAGCACTGTTTTTATCATATAAAAATCTTTTTTTGTCGCAAATTTCATTGTCTTCATTTTTGTTCATATACATTTTTTATTTTGTCGTCTCGTTTTCGACCGAGAGTGACTTAAAGTATACTCGGTAAAACTTTTTAATAAAATTTAAAATGCACTTGTGTGATTCTTATGGTTTTCTCAGGGGATTCCCATGGGATTTTTACCGAGACTCCTTTAAATCACTGTCAATCAACAAAAATGAAGGCAATGAAATTATCGACAAAAAATGTCTGAAAAGTAGTTTTGTAAAAGCGATTTTTATATGCTAAAAAGAGTTTTCAATAAGTCCAATTTACATTGATAACATAAGAGCGTCCGAATACTTTTGTGAGTAACTGTAGATGTCAATGTTTCGTCAGTAGTTTACGTGGTTTAAAAGGCGGAGAGGGCAGCAACAAAAATTTGTAACAGTCAAAGTTTACAAATTGTGATTCAAAAAATATCTGCTTATTTAAAACTAACAGGCAGGCGGCCCATCGGCCGCTCTGACCTTCTAGTGTTTGAGTGATGTGGAATCTCATTTTTACGCAAGATCGTTGATTAGTTCGATTCTTTTTTTTAGAAAATATGTTTTATATCTTTAATATATTTTAATTAAATTTCGCTGACAGGAAATTGAAATTATTTTCTCTCTAAAGAGTCCTTCGCCCTACATAAGGGCATAGCGACCACTTCTTTTATTTTAGAAGAGTTCTCTTGACATATACCTCGGTGGTGTACCATTGCCTGCCGAGGGAAGACGGTCAAAATAAAATTTTTATTCCGCCCGGGATAGAACCGAAATTAGGAAAATCTTAAGCAGAATTCGGACATATGCGTCGGTTGTAACGTAGATAGTACAGTATTGCTTCATAATCTGAGTGTGTTTAAATCTCGATTATTTGTTTGTCTTCTGGATGTATATTTGTTTTCTCATAACAAAAAGTTAAATAGTAACTAACCAAATAGTAGATAAATGAATTGTTAAGATCGTGCGGCCTGAAGGCCGAACTTGGTGATGCCGGCGAAGAGTTTGCCGTTTGGTTATGCTACTGCATATTTTGATGAAATTAATTCTTTCTAATTACATGTGCCGAGGTTCGTAGATTTAGAAGTAGCTGAATATTTTGATTAGTTGATCAATCAGTCAAGGGTGCATCCAGAATTTTTCACTTGATGGTACTTTATATTTAAAAAGGAATTTTCTTCTAATTTTATATTTTAAAATTAAATGTCCAGGAGATATTGGAGATATTTTAAAATTTGGGGGGACTCCTAAGGACCTTTTTAGGAAAAGAGATGTGTATACATTTTTGTCTCGTGATTTACTTCTTAGGGGGCTCAAATACTTTTAATACTAATTTACATAATGATAATAAATTTTTCTGCTTGTTCGAAAGTAGCATTTTGGGAGTAATAAGCAACTAATGTGATTAGTTATTAAGCAGCTATAATGCTGCTAGCGAGCTAATTACACTTTTCAGAGTTTGCTTTTGCTAAAAGCATTTTAAAAGCTATTTTATTGGCTGTCTCAGCAAGTGTACCTGTTTTTAAATAAATTTAATTATTTATTATCAATTATTACGTAGAAATTTCTACTTAATTTAACATCCCGGTGTTCCGGGTAGGGGTAAGCTCCCCGTGGGTGTGCTTTTACAATCAATCGGTCTGTCCGTCGGGAATTGCAATAAAATATGTTAATATAATAATATTGATAATAATTACTATCAGAAGATCTAGTAAATGATTTGGTGGTTGTTTAAACTTGCAACACCAGCATGGGGTAATAATCGCTAATTATCTTATCGCTCTTTGTATAAACAATAGAAAAAGAAACTATTTGCTTTTTTTATCCTAACGAAATGAAAATAATTTATTTACACATTTGAATATGTAAAATGAAAATTAAATTTTGAGTATCCCCGAATTAATTTATTTCTTCGTGTTTGCATAAAGAAGTATAAGATAATTAATAATTAAAGATTAAAAATTGTTAAACGTTAAAGGAGGCGTAAAGATTGTATTTTTATAAATATCGCATAGAATTATATTTGTCCAGGTACCCCAGTGAGCTACATGAAAATTGATGGGCTTAAAAAGATTCTCTTTCTACTCTCCAAGATTGCCGCATATAAAAAAAATAGTGACGCGCACGATAGGATTAACAAAAAAAATCAATTTTTTCAAAACTACATTTTTCAAAGTGGTTTATATAATATCTCAAGATCTATTTGACGGATGAACTTAAAATTTGGTGGGTACCTTCAATATACGTTGCCCGTATCTTATAAATTGCTAAATTATTATTATTCAGTATTCTGGCGGTCGTCTGAAGAAAAACTTATTTTTTCGTTTTTTTTTCGCAGTTTTTTATTTTTTAAATATAGTAATAATAATAATTTAGCAATTGTCCAGGTACGGACTATAAAGCAACATATATTGAAGGCACACACTAAATTTTAAGTTAATCGGTTATATAGTACTTGAGATATTATGTCAACCACTTTTAAAAATGTAGTTATAAAAAATACGCTTTTTTTGACTTTTTAATTAAAGAAAATAAAATTGATTTTTTTAAAGTTCTAATTTCTAAGTTCTAAAAATTTATTTCAAATGTATAAAATTTGAATCGATAATTGTTTTGGACCTTAGGTCTGCTGGAAAGTCCGTTTGAAACAAATACCACTTTTTTTTTTAATTTCTACTTTTCTTTTTTTAATTTAATTAAAAAAAGCTTTGCTATTGCTATGATTTGCTATTATCATAATTTTTGAGCGTCGCTTCTCTTCCGCACTTCAGTCATGAATAAGCTATATTATATTTACATTAGGTATATTAATACTTATGTATATTATTGTACCCACTTGAAAGTGAGTAGATTATGATTAAGTTTTCCTTATTAATTATTTTATAGCAAATTGGAAAATTATTACTTGCGTTCATGTGCATGAGTGGTCGTTTGGTTTGCAACGATAGTATTAAATTAGGTGATTTCTCAATATATAATTAATAACCGGAAAACAGTTTATGTTTCTTAACTTCTACTGCGGTTTTATTATTACATACAAACAATCATAAATATTTATATTTTAATAATAAGTATGCATGTTCCATTGTCGTTATCGTGAAAATCATGCGATGAGAAATGGATCGGGTGATTCCAGTAGAATTCCCACATGCTTGGCCCTCATCCAAATGTTGAAATCACGATTTACCTGTTTGTGTATTATACTAGTCACCTTCATTATATCCAAAGTTTCAATATTAATAACATTTTTCCCAGAAGTGTGCAGTTTTTGGGAATAACATAAACGTTTTTTTTTTGTGAGAAATAATACGTTATTACGTTTTGACGAATTAGGCCAAATAATTTCAGGAAATCCCGTTGCACTAAAATAAAAACCAGAATGGAATTTTCTGGAAGTCGGCTTTATCAGCTGGATGTTGTTCCAAATGCAGCATAATTTGGCATGCTTTTGGTGTGACATTTAACAGTTGTTCAAGTCTGATCGAACAAAGGTGGAGCTGCCAATTGTATAATTTTGACCTGGAGACATCAAGTCTAGCTTCTAGATGTTGCCTTTTAAATTTTCTTAAATCTGACAAAATTGAAAATTTTTTTCCACAACCTGATGTTTTGTTTTTCTTCTTCCTTTGGTCAGGAAATTCTGTGCCTCTCACTTTGTCAAAAATACATTCCTGTTCTTTTTCCCAGCGTGGGGACTGAAGAAAAACTGAAGAAACACGAAACGCAGATTAGATCTCCTGACCCTAATACCCAGCACGCGTAATCTACTCCAATTCCACTACTTTTGATAAGGAATAATGTTAAATTTTTAAGTGAAAATTTGGTGGTAATGAATTACTTTTTATAAATGAAAAGTCACGACCTCGCTGATGAAATTGTAAAATTAATTAAAGTAAGAGCACAGATTAAAATGATGTGCCGTTCATTTGAGACTGATGAAAGTTCAGTATCATCTTGTGACATTTCACCCCGACCTTTGTTTATCTCAACTTCAAATGCAGTGCCGAGTATATAAACGTGCACTTAGCCTCCACGTCAAAACAATTTATTAGATGTCTCGTAGGAGTAATGTACAAGTGCTAAATACCTTGAGAAGAAATTTCAGTTTCTTTTTTATACATTCGGAAGTTATAAGTAAAAATGCCGACGAATACTTCCTTCAGAACTGGTAAGAACCACATCTTTGAGTATATTTGGGGGTTATGAATTTTTTTTTTTTTTTTGAGAAAAAACTTGAAATGTATAAATTGTTTTTTTTCAGGTGCTCATGCTTATAAAAAAGCACCCCTAAGACAATATGCACCACTGCTGGTTGCCATGGTTGGATTACCTGGTCGTGGGAAAAGTCTTTTAGCTAGAAGATTATCGAGATATCTCAACTATACGGGAGATGCTACTAAAGGTAAGAACACTTTTTTTGATAAATTATACCTAAGGATTTTCCATATTTGCATGCACAATAAAAGATTTTTTGGCACGGGCTACCTCTTCAAAAATATAATTAAGGGCCAAATATTTGCCAAAATCCTTGATTATTTTTAGTTCGTATTTGTTATCACTACCCCGCGTATTCTTGCATTATGCAATATTGTAATATTTTGAAAATGCAAATTTTATTTTATTTATTTACATTTTGTAAATTTATATTTTTTGTAAACAAATTTTATTACTGCAATAATATAAAAATAACAGTTTCATTTGAATACAATTAGTTGCATTGTGGTTACAAATTAATGGGCAGTTAATTTAAAATAAAATTGCAGTAATATACGATTTGCTTCGTGCAGTTCATATCTCAAGGTGAATTAGTGCAAATATTTTTCTCCCGTTTCAAGTTGTTTACAAAGTTTTATTTAGCTGAAACTAGCGGGAACTAAATAGCACTAAGCAAAGTTCAAAGTATTCTCGATAGTTATTTTCTGAAATAATTCACATTTAAACAACCTTTTTTATTTTTAATCATAAAAAAACCAGTGCTTCCAACTGCGGCCGATAGGCCGACCAATCATATTAATTTGAATAAATTCAATAATTTCTCAATTTAGGGGCTTCCCAATTATTTTTGGTTAATGCACGATTAAAATATTAATTACCGATATCAAAGGCATGAAGAAATAAACTTTGTTTACTTTATGCTGATGATAAATTACACATAAAATACTTGCCGATCAAATTGTTGATTAGTTTTAAACAATAAATTTCTTGACATAGTTTTTCAGAGGTCGTTTTGGATTTATACGACGGCGATTGAAAAATGTTATTATTTCTTAGTGCGTCACAACTTAGACGTAGTTGTTTTTTGAACTTTCAAAAAACTTTTGGCCCAAATTTTGATCTGTAATTTGACGCAGTCAAATTGAGCTTACATCATGTGCGCTTAATAGTCCATGTTGATTTGGCAAGTACTTTGTTTTTTGTTTTGGAAAATCCATCCGTTGAAAAGCGCCAAAACTTAAATCATCGAAAGGCATGTGAACGAGAATTTATTTCTTTTTTGTTTATTTTAGTATTTGACATCAGCGATTATCGTCGTAAACACATGGAAAAATATGCATCCCACGAAATGTTTCGCGCCGACAATTTGCCTGCTTGGCGTCTTCGCCAGCAGAGTTTCCACGAAGCACTGGAAGATGCTGCTCAATGGCTACAAGAGCCCGAACATTTTGTTGCCATTTTGGACGGCCCTAATGTATCGCGTTCGCAACGCCAAGATATCTACAACATGATTTACACTCAGTTAGGTTTTCGAATTATGTTCATCGAATCCGTTTGCGAAGACCCGATAACTTTGGAGCGCAATTTTAAAGTAATTGCTTAGAGAACTCTAAAATATTTGGTATTTATTCTTGTTTCTTTAGGATATCTTACACTACAGCGCAGATTATCGGGATATGGCCACAGAAAAGGCTTTGACCGATTTGACTTACAAGATGGCTCATTACAAAGCTCAGTATGAGTCCCCCAGCTTGGGAAGCCATTGGGAATTACCTTGCCCGATGGTTAAATTATTAGATGGTGGTTATGGCGGAATTGTCGCTCACGGCGTTTCTGGCATTAGAGAGAGCAAAATTTTGGCTTACATTTCCGTTCCTAAACCTACCCAGCAGGTTTTCTATTTCAGCAGGGTAAGAACCGACACTTTTTATTATTTTCTGGTTTAAATAAAATTTAAATATTTTCTAGCATGGGGAAAGTGAATTTAATGTAGTCGGCCGAATTGGCGGTAATGCTCCACTTTCACCTCGTGGACGTTTATATGCTCAAGCGTTGGCGAAGCACGTCCACGCCTTAAATTTACCTTCCTTGCAAGTTTGGACTTCGACCTTACAACGCACTAAAGCAACGGCCGTCAGCATCCAAGCTCCCCAACAACATTTACACGAACTCGACGAAATATTTTCGGTTAGTTTGATAAAATTTTAAAACATACGAAAAATTATTATTTTTTTGGATTTTTAGGGCGAATGTGAAAATTTGACCTACGAAGAATTACAAGAAAGTTTTCCCAAAGAATTGGCATTGAGAGATAACGAAAAATTAAATTATCGTTATCCTCACGGCGAATCCTACAGAGATGTGATGCAAAGATTGGTATCGATTCTTCAACAACTCGAATGCGAAACAAATATTTTGACCATCTCCCATCAAGCTGTACTACGTTGCGTCTTGGGTTATTTCCTTGAAACTCCGTTTGAAGAAGTACCTTACGTACATGTACCCTTACACACAATCATTAAAGTCACTTTGAAAGGCTACAATTACACAATGGAAACTGTAAAAATGCCGATCGAATGTGTCGACACCAACAGAGCCAAACCTATCAATTGTTTAATTGATCGTCCTGCAGAAGATGCTCTTTTGACTGTTCCTGCCCATTTGGATTCCATGTCCAACTTGAATGCACTTACGACGTGCATTTAACAATTATAGAAAGTGATGAGAATTGAGGAATTTTTTAAATTGTTTGGAAGTATTATCGTAACTTAATCTTGTACCTAAACATTTTTGTATTTAATACCAACTACCTAACCACATATCTAATGCCTTTTATTTGTGTTCATTTATTTTATGTACATTATTGTAGTTGGAGCCCGCTTATTAGCTGATGTAATTCGAAGGTTCCTCCAATAGAAGTTTGTTACAAAATGTCTTAAAAATTCTATGTAAAAAAGAGAATTATCTAATGTTACTGTTGGCAAAAGATATTTATCGAAAACCATGTCTACAATACATAGGTAGAATTTGTAGATTTTTGATAGAAATACTGTGATCTGTGCATTTTTGTATTTGCATACAGAAAAAATAAAATTTGCTTAACTTTGTCTAGAATTTTTTCTTCGAAAACGAGAACTAAGTATATTAAAAAAATTATCGTGAATTTGACCCGACTTAAATTTAAAGCAAAAACAGGTAAGCTCTTATTTTTAAAAATTCAAAGAAGTGAAGTATACAAATCCTAATTTAAGAAAGAGTAATTTTCCTCGTAGCACCAAAATTTTTCGGAAGGTTGGATCAACTCCAAAATTTGATGAATTAATTATCGCAATCCCGCAAGTCGATGTGAAAAATTTTAATTCAATCGAATGTTTAGAAGTGAGTTAAAAAGTAGTCGTAAGATTGTTTACCACGCATTTTACAAGGAGCTAAATAAAACTTTTTATTTACGTTGGAAAATTTAACTTTGAAGAGAATTAAATGCAACCCAGCTTGATTATTTTTTGTAACGCAAATTACAAGTGCATACAAAATTCTCTACCAATTTTAAGTGCACGGGAGTATAATAATTATTTCGAGTATTTCACGAAATGCAATAAGTAGTAGCTTAAATTGAAATGTTTTAGTTAATTTAATGTTAAAATTATTGAACTGGTTTGTTTTATATTTTTTTCATGTTTTGAAAATTTGAAGTATTAAATTGTTCGTTCATTGTTATAAAACAATTTATTATCAAAAAAAAAAAATAGTTGTTTATATTTCGATCAAATTGCACTTACAAAAATAGTAGCCGTTATTTGATCATCAGTTGGTTGAATCTTACGTTAGTTTTTAATTCTATTGATCTAATAACAGTCAAGCAAAATAGTCATTCAAGGACGTCTACGCCTAGAGCGGGAGTCACGAAACGTAATTAAGTGTGACAAGGGGGATTAGCCAAATATAACGTCTGGATAAAAATCTTATTTTAGATCAATGTTTAATCTGATTTTAGAGAAATAAGGAGGATATTTGATTTGCGATCATCAAACATTCCTGGGAGGAGAGCGAAGATTGTGACCAACTGTGACATTTTATAAATAAATATCTAACGATTTAAAAATTAAAATGTAATAATCCCCCCCCCCTATTGTAAAAAATAAAAATTACTTTTTTTCCTCTTGAGTGAAAAGTGGCATTTTACTCCTTCAAAACAAGATCAAGTCACTTCGGCGAAAACTTTTATTAAATTTAACAGAATCTCGTTAATCCATTATTGATGCGATGTGCGACAGTTGATTTTGGACAAGTGACCAATTTTCCCTCTGTTCCCCTAGTGTCTATTAAGTTGTAGATTAAAAAAATATATATTTAAATTTTATTTCTCAACTTTGCTTATGTATTTAATGTTTCATTTCAAATTGTTTGAATCAATCTTCAAAGTGCAAACATAACCTAAAAATGAAACTGGATTGAAGAAACTAAATGCAAATTATTTTTAAAAATAAAATAGGAACTTATTTTTAACTAAATCCATCTCACCAAGATACAATATTGATTTTTATAGTAATTTAAAAAAAATTCCATAAAAACATTCATTTTCACTATGCGAACGCAGCCTATTAAAAATGTCAGATCATATGTCAGATTGTTTTTAGTTGTTTTCGATCGTATGCAAGGCCATGTGACAAAGCGAGCAAATCAGAAACGTTTTGATTGAAATAAATACACTTCGGTTCAACGCGGAAAGTACAACTACCAATAAAAATCAACCGCCTATTAACTTATCGAAACTGTCAAATAGATTTATCGAGTGTTGGTGTTTTAAATCGAGAATTTTAATTTAAGTTTTGAGGTTGATTACATAAGCGGACGCTAAATCCTAAGAGCATGAAGTAAGTTTCCAAATTTAAAACTTGAATTAAATAAAGACAAGTTACACAATGTTTTTTAGTAAACTTTAAAAAAAAATAAATTAATAATGTATTTTTTCTGCAGACTCTCTTGGAATTCGAAATCAGTCGGTATAGTTGTTATTGCTGCATCACTTTGTACAACAACGGCTTATCTTATTTACACGTTATTTAAAAAAGATGAAGAGGATGAAGTTTCGTTTGAAAAAAAATCACATTTCAAGATTGTAGAAATTGATATAAGTGTTCCTAATAAACTCGTGGGCGCATTGATCGGTAGAAATGGTAACAACATCAGAGAGATCGAAGATCTAACAAAAACAATAATAAAGTTTGATAACAGCAAAGATAGTGAATACAGATTATGTATTATTCGTGGCAGCAAAGAAAGTTGTCATAATGCTCGGGTTGCTATAAATAAATTTATTAAGAATCAGCCACATTTAGATAGCGAAAATATAATGGTGCCCGAGGCATTTGTTCCGAAAATTATAGGTAGATGTGGAGAGGAAATAACTGAAATTATTATTAGATCCGGTGCTAAAATTGTTGTTTCCAATAATTGCCAGGGAGTTACAAGAAAAATCACTATAACAGGTAAAATATTGTTACTTATCACAATAAACAGATAACAAGGCATTTTTTATAGGCACAATAGATCAAATCGATATTGCGAGAGAAAATATACAACAAATAGTAGAACGATGTAGAGCTGCTCAAAAAAACCTAGACGAAGCTCTTGCTAAGCGTGAACCTCGACTTAAATCGCCATCGCCAAATTTAATAGTAGTGCACTACCCACTGCTTAACGATTCCAATTCCTCTACTTTACCAGAAGATTCTCTAGTTGAAAGCATATCTCCACTTTTAGGTAAAAGTGACACACAGTATGTTTATGTGTCGGCTGTCGAGGATCCCTCTCAATTTTGGATACAAATTGTTGGAACAAAAGCCGCGGAATTGGATAAATTAGTCGATAAAATGACCGAATATTACAATAACGAAGAAACGAGAAAGAGCCATGCTCTAAATTCTGTACAAATTGGCGATCGTGTTGCAGCTATTTTTGAAAATGATAAAAAATGGTGAGTTTTAACATTTTAGATTTCTAAATTTTATGAACTTATTTTTAGGTATAGAGCCGAAGTTGTTGGTGTACCTAGCGACGTAGAACCAGATTATGCCGAATTATTTTATGTAGATTATGGAGACTACAGTAGCGTATCTTTAAGTGAAATTTGCACCTTGCCTACAGATTTTCTCGAGTTGAATTTTCAAGCAATTGAATGTTGTCTTTCTAAAATAGGTAAGTTACACTTCAAAATTTGCAATTTATTATACTTATTAAAAAGTTTTAAATATTTTTTAGAACCGATAGGTGGCAAGTGGAGTATGGAAGCAATCGATCTGTTTGAAGAATTAGCTCAAGTAGCAAAATGGAAGAAATTGGTAGCTATATTGGATAATTACAGCGAACAACCAAAGTCTGATGGTTCACCTGTACCGGGTATATCGTTGTACGATAACGGTGGGTCCCAAAATATTGCAGAAGTACTTGTTAAAAACGGCTTTGCAGAATTTAAAGAACCAATAATACATAACGGTATTGCACACTTACAAAGTGATATCGAATGTATTAAGGTCAACGAATAATTTATTGTTTGTATATCTTTTAACACTTAATTTAGTTTTATTTTTTCAAATCATGTACTTAATATTTATTATCGAGTGCCTTTACATTCTATAGAACTATTTATTTTGTGTTTATTGTCACGATTCCATAATTTATTGTTAAATAATATAATAAGTTAGGCATTTGAATAGGTACAAAAATGTTTACTGTTCTCAATTATCAATTTCTTGTGTAATAAATATTTAGTTTGGGATGGGTGTTGGACGAAATAACAATCTACATATAGTTTTTATCCTTAATTTTCAAATTTGTAATATTCCAGGAAAACCTTCGCATTTATTTTTATAGTAATAATAATTTATTAGGTTAACAAATTGTGATGTACGAGTCGAGTGCCAAACATGAGAAATTGTTAATTAGTTATTTTAATAAGCTTTGAAACAATTTAGTTTTAAGTGACTTTTTATTAATAGCTATTAATTTATGATGTACACATCATTGTTAGTGTATTATTATAAGCAATAAATTTTTTTAATAAAAAATTCTTTTCAATAATTTAATTTCGTTCGGCTCACCGTGTACATAATAACATAAAACTGGCAACACCATCTATCGTGAAAATTCGCGCATAGAGTTTTTTCGTTAATCTACCGGTGTCATTTGTTCAATCGGGCATTTGGCGGGCTAGCGTTGCTGGTTTATTAGCGCGAATATTGTGTTTGTTGTGCTCGTTTTACTATTTAAAAATAAAATGGGGGACAAAGCTGAGCAAGGTAAGTGTAGCTTGCATTCACTAAAAGGACAATTTTAAAACTTAAACGTTTGGTTAATTAGTACCTTGTGCCCTAGAGTCTTTTGATGAAGCGGTGGAAGAACGTGTAATAAACGAAGAATATAAAATATGGAAAAAGAATACACCGTTTTTGTATGATTTGGTTATGACACATGCTTTAGAATGGCCATCACTTACGGCTCAGTGGCTACCAGACGTTACTAGGCCCGAAGGCAAAGAATATTCTATTCACCGCCTCATTTTGGGAACTCATACATCGGACGAACAAAATCATCTTTTAATAGCAAGTGTTCAACTCCCGAATGAAGATGCTCAATTTGATGCTTCACATTACGATAACGAGAAAGGAGAATTTGGAGGCTTTGGATCTGTTTCTGGAAAAATTGAAATCGAAATCAAGATTAATCATGAGGGTGAAGTAAACAGGGCTCGTTACATGCCCCAAAACCCTTGCGTTATTGCTACCAAGACACCTTCCAGTGACGTACTCGGTAAGATTTTTTATTTACTTCAGTTCATTCACTCGTTGACAAAAAATTCAATAAACAAAAATATTAAAATAAATTTAGGCCAACAGAAATTGCAAATTATAAACGAAGAAATTACAAAAATTAATTTAAACTCTTTATCATAAAATATCTTTTTTCCTCGGACATCAAATTGATTAAAAGCGTTACAGCTGATTTCTTAATTAATTTTAAATTTCCTTTAAAATTCATAACAAAATCAGCTGTTAAGTCTATCTTATATTATAAAATTTCTATTTAGTCTGATTGTCCCAGCATCATGGTCTTCAGAGGTATCCGAACTTTGATTTAAATGCAAAAAGTTAAATCTTGGATTCTGGGTATATTATAGGTATTCCAATATGGTGTGGGGTGTGGTACAAAGTTGTGACTACACTGAAAGTGCAGACCATCAATTAATAAAGCATTATTTGTTTTGTTTTTGTTAAGGAAAAATGGAATTTTTAAAAAGAAAGAGTTTGTTTCAAGATTGTGATTTACAAAAGTTTTAATAAATTACAAACTCTTATCAGGTTTACATTTTCAAGCCATGAATAGCATGTGCGATAGTATAATAATAATGTAATTTAAAATTCTTTGCTTATTTCTGTTTCTAGTATTCGATTACACAAAACATCCCAGCAAACCTGACCCAAGTGGAGAGTGTCATCCTGATCTGCGCCTGCGAGGTCATCAAAAGGAAGGCTACGGTTTATCCTGGAACCCCAATTTAAATGGTTACCTGTTATCAGCAAGCGATGATCATACAATTTGTTTATGGGATATAAATGCCACACCAAAAGAAAATCGTATCATTGACGCCAAAACAATTTTCACCGGTCATACAGCCGTTGTGGAAGACGTTGCTTGGCATTTGTTGCATGAAAGTTTGTTTGGTTCGGTAGCAGATGACCAGAAATTGATGATCTGGGATACTCGATGTAATAATATAAGCAAACCGAGCCACACTGTTGATGCTCACACAGCGGAAGTTAATTGCTTGAGTTTCAATCCATACTCTGAGTTTATATTAGCAACTGGAAGCGCAGATAAGACGGTAGCTTTGTGGGATTTAAGAAATTTGAAATTGAAATTGCACAGTTTTGAATCACATAAAGACGAAATTTTCCAAGTGCAATGGTCTCCACATAACGAAACTATTCTAGCTTCTTCTGGCACTGATCGCCGGTTACATGTCTGGGATTTAAGTAAAATTGGAGAAGAACAAACGCCCGAAGATGCTGATGATGGTCCGCCCGAGCTTTTATTTATTCACGGTGGTCATACAGCAAAAATTTCTGGTACGTTTGTGTTGATTTGGCTTTTTTTTAACTTTTTAACACTCTTTTATAGATTTCAGTTGGAATCCAAATGAACCATGGGTTATTTGTTCCGTATCAGAAGATAACATTATGCAAGTTTGGCAAATGGCCGAAAACATCTATAACGATGAAGATGCTGATGTACAACCTTCAGAAGCTGAACCAACAACAACTAATTAGTTAATATAAAGCAGTCTTTTTCTATCTTTAATTATAAGTACTGTTTAAGGTAGGCCTAGTTTAAAATTTCTAAACTGTAGTCATTTTTGTTCATGTAATTTCTGGAAATTGAATAAATATTCCTTGGTCTTTAAAGCGAATCTATCACTGGCACTTTATGATGTAAGTTTGTATTTATTTGTGTTATTGTATTTTTTCTAACTGTAAAGCAGTTATGTTTTATAAATGTTTATGTCAAAAAGCGTTGCCCTTTTAAAAACCGTTAAATCAATAATAAACGTTTCTTTGTATTGTAAACTGAAAAATAATAAAATAGTTTTACATTCTTTTATATGCAACTTTTAATGCCGATATTGTGTTGGTTAAATTTAGAAACAGCACCGATAGATTAAGTATTTTCAGTTTCTCTGTAGTTGACTTTAAAATAGCATTTTCATCAAATATTTTTAAACATTCTTGGTCTAGCAGTTAAAAAAAGTGCTAATAAATAAAATTCGGAGAAAGTAACGAAAATACTGACATAGAGTTAATTAACTTACAGAAAATTCTAAATTTTTAAGGGAAAAATATTTAAAATGTAATGGATAAGAAGCCTCTGTGCGTTTTAAAATAATTTAAAACCATGATGCAAGTATCTTGAATCTAATTTTACAGAAATATACAAAGGAGACTTCGAATTGGAAATCTCGATTCAGGGTTGTCGCGGTAGGAAATGCATTTCTAGTTCTGCAATTGATCTAACAGCATATATGAGCGAGTAAATATATTATATTCCTCAAAATAAACAAACTAAAACATATTATTAAAATAATGAATTTTAACTATTTAGTAAAGAATACATACTTATATAGAAAAATAATATTTAAAAACCAATAAAAACGACAATAATTCACATTTAACAAGTCAGGACTTAGAATATTTGAATGAACAAGAAAATGAATTTTAAAAAAATTTACGTTATAAACTGATAAAAATTTAAATAAAATAAAAAAGTTTTTGTTTTAAATTTTTATCAGTTTTTCTATATTTTTCCGAAAAGCCCTCAGCCTTCGGCTTTGGGTCTTTTCTTGTGAAAAATATAGCACTCGGCAAAAAGTGTCGAGACTTTTGCACATTCGGGGCTGTTACGTAGAGAATTTTCAATCACTTATTTTCCTCGGGTAGCCCTGGATTGCGGGTAGTTGGGATTATTTTAGGGCGAGGGTTTGAGCGTTTCCAAACTAATTGTAAAAATATTTCTAATCCAAAAAAATAATAAATTGTTCTCCTAAAATTAATTTTCAATTGCATATAATTCAATTCCAATATTTTTCCTTTGCTCGAGATTCGAACTTATAAATTTTACTTATCAACTTGAAGCGATATTTGCTTTTGGTTTGGTTCTACAAATAATGTAATTTTAATTTTTCAATTTCAAATATTCCACATCCAATTTTATTAATCGAACTATTGTTTTTCCAAATCTATCAAACCAATGAATTTACTACCGCTCGGTAGCAACTTATCAAAAAAATCCAAAGTAATTCCAATAACGCAATAATGCGAACGCATCAAATTCACTTTATTAAACCAAATCAAAATGTTACTCACAATTTCAAAACGTGACAAAATCTCACAAGCCAGCAGTCGCATCACCGACTCGTGTGGTGACCTTTGGCAAAAAGCATTGAATTTCCGGTGATTCGTCCCCACCTTACAAAATTTCCAACTTAATTATGAAAATGTATAGGGTGGGTCTGAATCCCTTCGAAACACGACAATATATTCCTCAAGTCTGAATTTTTCTTTCTTGGGCTATTCGAGTTGAATATTATCTACAGTAACGGTCATAGAAATGTTACTCGCTTAAATTATTTTAATTATTTTGTAGTTTTGTAACAAAATCGAGAAATGTTTAGTATGACATATCCCATGATTATTTATTGCATATTAAGTATGCAATACGAAAAGTGGACAATATTAGAAGGAATGGTGACTGTAAACGAGAGGTAAAATATATTTATTATAAAGTGCAATTAAATCATAGAAATATAAAATTAAAATTTTTTTAAGGTTTTTGGGGTTGCATATTTTTTACTATTTAAAGCAGTGGTTCCCAAACTTTTTTGTCAGACCACTTGCCATGTTTTTCGGTATTGGGTAAACTCCCTACTTACCTGGTATTATTTTTTTTCAAATTGAAACGAACCAAACTAAAATTTATTACATAAAATAACTAAGCAAAAAATTAAAAATTTTAGTGGGAGGGATGAACCTGATGCTTTATTAACAAATTTTCAATATTTGGAATCAATTTAGTTAGGTTTAATCTCAAATCTCCTCGGTTAACTACTACTAAATGAGATCCATTTTCTTGGCAGATACCTCGGTAGTTTGCCTTTGCTTTCCGAGGGAAGACAGTCAGAATAAAGTTTTTACTCCACTCGGGTTTGAACCGAAGATCTCAGCTTAGCAGTCCACACACTTAAGCATCAGGCCGTATCCGTCTTCAATCCATTATTCACTTCGATCCACTATCATTGACCTCCAATTTTTTTGTTCGCTGACATAGACCTTTTGCAGGTCATTGTCGACCCCTGGGAGTCGATATAGACCACTTTGGGAACCACTGATTTAAAGTAACAATAACTATTTTTTTTTAGCAATTGTTAATTTATTCATATTTGCCATTAATGTTAATTTAATTATATAGTGTCGGCGCGATATATTCAGAACAAGGATTCAAACAACAGATGATGTGCTTATGCACATCAGATTTCATCTTATGCAAATCTCCTAGCAAGCTATTTCAGCAATAAATATTCTTAATGGAGGATCGAAATAAACGTAACTGTGTACTACAGGATTCGGTTTTGGGGGAGCAACATTGCCTTCGTTGACTTTGCATACAACGGAGAGAGCAATCCAAAAGAAAAAATGCTAGAATTTCTCCCAGAAAAAAACGGTGGCAGTACCGATATCAAAAAGAAGGAAGATTATGCTAGCTTCGTTCCTTCTTAATTAGGCTAGCGTATGTCGTTTGAACCCATAATCAGAGCTGCACTACTGCCTGTACGAAGTTGGTAACCTGAACTCGGCACAAAAAATCAGATAATTTTAATTATCCAAGAAAAAAAATATATTTTAAAAATATAAACAATAATATTGTTCACATATTAAATCATTTAGGCCCTGTAAAATTTTTTTTCAAGCCTTGCCAGCATTTAAAATATTCGGGGTCCAATTTTTCGCAGGTTTCAGCACCCCATTTTGTAACAGCGAGACTCAAACTGCTCTCAAACATGAATGCTTGAGTATTTTCCGCAATCCGTACTGGTTTTAATTGAGCACCACTTGCACCTTCGAAACATTTCACATCTGGCCCGTGAGGTGTCATTATACTATGCAACGTTGCGCCGCCAGGTGTAAAACTACCTTTTTTAGCTTCATATTCTCCCAGAATTAGCCCCATAAATTCGGACATGCAATTACGATGATAATAAGGAGGTCTAAAAGTATGTTCTTGGACGGACCACCTAGGTGGAAAAATTACAAAATCGGCTATTGCGGTTCCTTTTTTATCCGATTGACACGTCAACACAGTGAAAATTGAGGGATCCTAAAATAATTTGAAGGTAAAAAAGGTAAAACTTTTGTTTTTATAAACTTACGCAGTGATCAAACGACACCGAATTTATCACCATAAAATCATCGAGGTCATATTTGTACGGAACGTAATTTCCATGCCAAGCAACCACGTCGTAAGGACTGTGGTCTTGTTCGCAAACAAATAACTTGCTCTGATATTTTGCAATAATTTCAAATTTTTCATCTTTATCTTCATACCAAGCCACCGGAGTTAAAAAATCGCGAGGATTGGCTAAACCGTTGGCACCAATCGGTCCTAAATCGGGTAAAGTGAAATGTCGGCCAAATACTTCCAAAATATATCCCCGAGATGGTTCAGTCACATGAACAGAAAAACGCATTCCTTGTTGTAGAACAACAATTTCGTTTGGTTTCACTTCTAGTTTTCCAAATTCGGTAGTAATATACAAAATTCCAGTTTGTGGAACTAAAATCAAATCTGTTAAGCTATGTTGTTGTTAGGATTTCCACCAACCTATTAAGAAGTCTCCATCTGCATTGTAAAATGCTCTATTTTCCATCGATCTATTGCACGAGTAAATGTGAATTGCTAATCCACTTTTTAATTTTGGATCTCCTGCTCCGCAAACTGTACTTAAACTTTGTACAAAATCCACATCCGCATGACTATCGGGAAAATCGAAGGGGTTCCAACGCATCTTGACAAAAAAAATATTTTATACTTTTTAATTTATAAAGCAAAGAAGTTTCGTACCTGATTAGGATCGGGGGGTTGTTCTGACCAAGAGTGAGATAAGTTTTTAGTTAAAAATTGTTTAAACGGTTTGTGACCAACGGAAGGTCTGATACGATAAAACCATGTTCTCTTGTTTTCACTTCTTGGTGCTGTAAATGCTGTTCCCGATAACTGTTCCGCGTATAAACCATACGGACACTTTTGGGGACTGTTTTGGCCTTTTGGCAGCGATTGCGGACATCTTGGATCTTCCGAACTAAATTCGGAATCAAATCCGCTTAAATACTACAAATATAAATAATTAAGCTTATTATAGTTCATTCAAGTCAAAAATGTGATGAGGATAAAGAAAAATTATGTAAGATTGAATATTAAAAACCAAAAAATATTCGATCGTTATTTTTTGAAGGAACTTTTCAAAAAATTTCATCCGGTTGTTGGAGGAGAAAATTCCCGTTCCTTTTTTAATAAACGAGATTAATTTTATGATGCTTAATTACGTCAAGTTGATTTGAAGAAATTCCAAATTGATAATGGAGACGAGAAAACAAGATATATAAAAATTGATCTCAAGCAAGGTCGCACGTATACATTCGATATTTATTGCGTGACGTTTTAATGAAAACAGATATTAAATTGTTAATAAACGAGTAAACAATTTTAATAAAATCTTTTACAGCAAATTTAGAAAAACAACTTTTCAATGCGTCATTCGGTTTTTGAAAGGAAGCTAAATGATTGCATTTAAGTTAAAATTTTGCTTACCTTTAATTTCTCCATTCTTCTCAAAATTTAATAACACGATTAAATAGATTTACAGGAAGTAAAATCTTTATATAGCAGATAAAAGTAATCTGGTGGGTATGTAAATTAATTTAAAATATGTAAGATACCTTGTGTTTACAAAAAAATGTTTACGAATAAATAATAATGATTAGGTATGAAAAGTTAAATATAGTAAACAACTTGAAATAGTCGCTATGCAAAATTTTGAATCCGGAATTTTTCATATTTTCTTCAATAAAAACCAACCCATCTTTAAGGTTGACCTATGAAATTAACTCGAAATCAATTTTAACCAATCAGATACCGGCAGGTTTATACTTTGGTTCAAAATTTTCTATGGTATACTTTTTAAAAATTTACTCGACGTCCATACAATATTGTTTATGTGTATTATAATTATAATTGTTTACCATACTCGAAGAAAAACTATGGTAAACAACATCGGCACCAATACTTAGAAAGTAGTTTTTATAGAATTACTTGCGTTTTTCCAAAGCTTTTCTACAAGTAAAACAGGTTCAGTAAACTTTAAAAACAATATTTACATTTCACAAATCGACAGAAAAAATATTTTAATTCTTTGCGTAAAAAGATAGCATTTTAGAATTTAGACGACCTTTAGCGACACGACGACTGATAACTAATTTTTGCGTTTCAGGTTCGTTAAATTTGAAATAAAAGCACTTTTTAAATTAAATAATTAACTAAACAAACAAAAACAAAATGTTAAAATAATGGATTTTAACTGTTAAGTAAAGAATACATACTTAGAAAAATAATATTTAAAAAAACAATAAAAACAACAAATTAACATTTAACAGGTTTGGACTAATATTTGAATAAACAAGAAATGAATTTTGAAAAAATTACGTTATTAAAATGATGAAAATTTAAAATATAAAAAAAAAAAAAAATAAAAACTTACAAACAGAGCTATGCCCAGAGCGGCAAAATTGAAAGAACCGGGCTGTTGCATGAAGTGCAACAGCCAGATATAAAAATCTTATAAAAATTACTATATTTAACAGTCCGACAAAACAGTATTTTTTAAAGTTTAAAAAAATGCTACTTTAGAGGCTGTAAATCATTTTTTACATATTTTAAAGTGCACTTAAACAAGCCAAGCTTTTTAACTTTTGAAACTTTTTTAACTTTTCTTATACACAATAGGGAAGAGAACAATTTTCTGAGAATTTAAAAAAAAATCGGTGAGGATTATTCATTAGTTTTCGAGAAAACGGCATTTAAAAGTCAAAATTTTGCATGCATTATTTTACGTAGAGATTTGATCATGTATTACGTTACGGCGCATTGTGTTGACGGCATGTGTGCTGCGAACTAGTTTTAGTACTTGCTGTCAGATGCGGTGGACACTCGGTCGAGTGGTATATCTTTCGAGTTCCACGTTTGTTGAATTCTACCTACATTCAGAGATTTTTTAATTGGTTTTGATGAGAGCAATCACGACAAATCACGAATCTAGCCTAAAAATTAGTTCTGAGTTTTTTTTATTTAAGATTTGCAAAATCTAAAAAAACATTAATTCGAAATCGGCTGTAAGTGCAATTTGAATTACGACTATTTAAGTTTAAAAGTTAACGTATTTGCCGTTACGATTCGATTTCCGTTTGGTCGCACCGGGAAAAGTTGACGCCTACAGTGCGTTCTCTTAATTGGCAAATTTTAAAATACCGTTTTCTCAAAAATTAATTGATAATCCGCAAAATTGTTTGTTTTAATATGCTTAGAAAATTGTCCCACAGAAAATATTGATTCGAATTTTGTTTTAAGAAGATTTTTGAGCAAACGTGGCCCCAGTTAGATTTTTTTTGGACGATCGTCTGATTTTTAATTGGATATAATTAATTTGAAGTTGTTAGATTTATTTGATATTTTTTAGAAGATACATTTTTATTGATAAGAAAGCCGACGTGTGGTTTGGCTGATTTAGCAAAAAAATGCTAATTTGAAATCGTAGGTTCGATCTTCGAAAAATTTATAATTGAATAATAATTGTAAATAATTTCTGTTTTTTTTTTAATAATACTCCTTTCCGAGAGGTAAAAAAGGTAAATGGTTTTGGCAGCTTTACCATAGGTTGTTAAATACATTGTTTTCCGTAATACCTCCACACATTATGCATATTTTTTTTCCATATTGCTACTACTATCCCAAAATGTTTGAACTCCTTGAGCTTTGATAGATTCCAAAATACCCAGTGCCAATTCATCAGCCTCGTTAATGTCAAGTATGGATTAATCGACGATATAGAGCAATGATAATGTAATACAATCGGAGTGCAAATTTAAGTTTCATCTAAAGCTTTATAAAATATCTCGGTTCAGGTTTCGAAAAAGTCTGCAACTGTTTATAACAGCCCATAGATATAATTAATAATTATGCAAGGTTTACCCGCCCAGAGTCTTGCAATATTAATTTCCGAAAGTCCTGAGGGAAATTTAACATAGCAATGTTGAAAGAGCAAATCCTGTAAATATTGATTGTATAATAATGGCCGTTAGGTAAATAACATGCCGAGGACTGGTTCACCCGATTGGTATAAAGAATTTTTTCCCCACACAAAATTAGAACAAGTCTATATTTATATGTAAAATATTTGACAAATATAGGTAACGACAGTTTTCATTAAGAACAAGATTGCAGAACAAATTTTATGAACATCTGATACTGTAGAAAGAAATGCCGATTGGAATGATTCGACTCCAAAATTGGAGATTGAAATACGTAAGAAAATCTTTCCATCATTTTGTAATTTAAGAGTAAAGCTATAAGTATGATTGGCAGAAACGCTTGTATTATAATTCTGACGAGCTAACACAAATGGCGTTGTTGGATAGTTTGCGTTACAGCTAAAAGAAACGACAGGACAAATAAAGCAGTAAAACAGGTAATATTTTATAAATTAGTTTATGTTTAAATCCCATCATTTAGCTTAAAAAAACGAACAAATTTTACAAATGGGCTAAAACAAGCCATGCCATCAAACTCATACAATCAATTATTCAGTGTGTGAATAATAACGTGCCTGGTTGGTTAATTTAAAGTATTGATTTTGAAGTGCAAGTATGTGTCTATATTAAAACAATCACATAGTTTGTATTAAACTTTATTTAAATAACTTAAAGTACTATTGTAAAAATAATAAGTCGGATACTAATGTTAAAATTGATTTTTATTATAATGTAAATAAAGAACAAAAATGAAATTAAGATTTTGAAAAAAGCCGTAGATTATATGAGTATAGGGTAGATACAGAATTTTTATGTAGGTATAACAAGAATTTATTTGTTTACACACACTGACAGCGCAAAAAGGTGGCAATAAATCAAATGTTGACACAACCATTTAAGTTTTGTCAAATTTTAATGCATACAGAACACTAGAAATACATTTACATATCTTTATAATAGTAATTATTACGTACTTACATAAAATCGATTTTGTTTTTTTAGAATTGTAACTTAATCATTCAATAATTGTAACCCCCATGTACCTGTACATACAAAATGTTTGCATTTTCATATCAAATTGTTAAGAAAAGTTAGACTTGCATTCTTTTTTTTCATGCAAACACCATAATAATTTAAATCAATAAATGAATTTGTGTAACCTAAAGTCGTAATAAAGAATACAAAAATTGAATGATTACAAAAATGCGTAGAATGATGTGAGATAAAATTATTGTAGTAGTTTTGTACAAAAAAAATTAAGGATATACAAGAAACTGTACTTGAACATTCATTTTTATAGAGCTAGTTAGTGTACAACTAATAAGTCATATCCTACCTTTCATGTGTAATATATTATTTTGGTCGCATTGCCAAACTGTCATCTCTTATAGTTTGTGGTACAAAGCAACCTCTAATATGTCGATTCGAAAACAAGCCAATTTTTACAAGGTTCGTTAAAACAATATACATTCAACAAGAAACTTTTGCATTTTTCACGCTCGATTTCAAATTAAATATTAGAGTAACAAATAAGGTTTTACTTTTATTTTTCCTTTGCTACAAGAGATGTACTTAACACGAACAGTACAATAATTATATCTAAGCACTGATGATATTGCAGGTTAAATAAAACGATTCTTACAGAAAGTAGTCAGGTGTTCTACGCGTCACATGTGGTTCTCCACGACGAGGCGCTGGGTCAAATTGCAAGCTGAAAAAATTAAATCATATTAACCCAAATTCTCAATATAAATTACTAAAACTTAATCTAAAAGTTTTAATTTTATTTTTATCTTTAGAAATTACAATACATTTTGCTGGACCTCCAATAATAGCCCCACAAACTTCGGTCGAAGTACTGCTGCCCTAGAGTAAAAAGTATTTGACGAATTGTGTTACTAAATTTCACAGACAGCAGAGCAGAAGGAACGAAAAGAGAGTTATTTATAAATTGTTTTCAAATGTTTTTTACATTTTTTTTAGACCGACTGAAGGTTCGGTTTTGGCCAGTTTTGGCGGCAGTTTGGGGTTTCGGCCAAAAATTGGCTAGCTAGCGTTCGTGTCGAGCACTGCCACTTGTTAAGTCGCTGGACAAGATTTTAATTTAACTCTGCGCGGTCGCATTATAATTTCACTGCTTCCACGGTCGCACTGGGACGAAAATGTCCACGTACAGTTTTCAACAATTTCAATTGCTTTAAAAAATCTAAAATAATTCATGAATACTCTCGAATCCTTCTAAAGTGTGAATCCCTGATTATATTATTTTTTTAGATAGAAAACCCGCGCCCTTCTCTTTTTCGACTTAATTTCGCTTAGGACGAAATCGTCCCAGTGCGACCGTGCAGGGTTAAATTTGACGTTTAGAAACCTGGTTTTACCAGTGATAACAACTCATATGTTTAAATTAAGTAAAATATGCACTACCGGCTATGTAAATTACAATCTGTTATGAAAGATAGATGGTCAAAGTAATTTACTTGGTGAAAATGCGGAAACTTCTTTCTTAGCTTTTTGTTTATTGACTTTTTAATTATGAATATTAGAGCTACCAAGTTAGATAACTTCATTAATTTAATTTACAGAATTGTTGTAAAATTAAAACCTAATAAATGATAGTTTAAAATTTTACTGGGAGGGGGGGACATATATTCAAATTTAGCTGAGGTGCCAGAAGAGATTGCTACGGCTCTGGTTTCGGTCGAAGATTAATTTTTTTAAGTTTATTACAGGATGTAAGGAAAGTTTATGACTACATTTCCAAGACCGACAAAATTATGTAATATTTAGGAACTTTCCTGTACAAAACAATGCTAATATCTTAATTATGCTTGAAAATTGATATTTTTTGCTATGTAGTCAACTATTTGATATGACTAAACAAAAAGTTTATTTTACGTATTTCTTGTACTTTATTTGGCATTTTACTATAAATTTCAAGGTTTTGATGGCATTTATTGCACAATCGTTCTAGCTTTATTTTCCATGTAATGTCCTACAAGGATCGCATTAAAAGTCAACAATCCCATGCATTTATTGTTTCAAGGTGAATTATTAAACAAGCATTAAAAACAATTGCTTTATTATTGACAATTGCCAATAAATGGCTAATCAATTTCTAAAGTTATAATTTATTAAAATCTGTTATATCTTTAGAAACCCAAAAATAAATAAATAACTTGAAGGCGTTATCTAAAAATAAATAAAGTTTGTTACTAATCGTAAAAGTTAGCTTCTTGAATAGGGTAATTCACAAACTTCAACAACAAATTGATGGATAATGATAGTGATGGGCTTCATTGTGTGAAATTCTATTGTGGTTTACTCAAAGGTTTTATTTCATAAAAAAATAGTCAGTATTACTAAAGTTAAATTAACTTATTGTGTAAAAAGATAGGGGAGCGATTTAAAAATCCGCAACTTTGAATAATTTGTTGCTAAAATATACCTTAAGAAAATTTATGTGCCCTATATTCCTTATGAATAAAAATGTAGGTGGGTAGTTTTCTCCGTAGTTAAATTTTGAAATGTTGCCAATTTCAATTCATAAAAATTTATTAATGTAAGTTTTGTTTTGATAAACATAGGGTCAACCTAGTTCTTTTTTAAAAGCTTTTATTTAACCCAACATGAACGGTGTGCGTGTGTGTGAATATATTTTCGCGGAGTTCTTGGGATTCATTTTTAACCTACTTCCCCACATCCTAGAGAGTTGAAATTTGGAACACAGTTTCCACAAGTGCGATTTGTTAATGTAGTAATATTTTTTTATCGTTTATTTTTAAATTTATGAAAAAAATATTACGGTGCAGCTTTGAATTGAAAACGAAGAGAATACGGTTAGTACTACAACAATGTTGCAAATTGACAATTTGTAGAGAATTAAATTTCGTTCGAAGGCGCATTTTTTGCCCTTTTAGTCGACTTTGATTGTCTCTCTTTTATTTAGCATTCTTCTTATTTTGTCACTTATTGATCCTAAATATTAGATTTTGTTATAAATGTTGTTTTACTTATTATGTTGCAGTTTTTGCAATATGTTAAAAAAGATTAGCACCAGTCGAAATTGGTCCATTAAAAAAGATGTGGGGTAAATGCAAAACAAACAAAAATTGGGGTAAAAGTGAAACAGGGGTCAAGATTGTTGGTACAGTAATTTTTGGTTAACAAAGCTCCAAAATTATTGAATATCCAGAAGATAAACAGTGCACGTGGCTAAAATGTATGTAACTTTTACCACGTTTATATTTTTATGATGTTTCAAATTGTCTTAAATATTATCTTTTCTTTTTTATTTATTTTCCTAATTTAATATTTTTCGGTTAACTGTAGTTCAAGATTTTGTCAGTTTTTATATTTTTTAGTAATTAGAAGCATTTAGAATCAAGTATTCTCAAATCTTACTGCATTGACTGGTAATTTCCATCACCTGATGGTTTTTTTAAATTCATGTCGAAAGAGCTTACAATATATTATTGTGCAATTTTTCCTGCTTTTCAAATTTTTGCAAAAAAATATATAAATATATAGGAGTTACAAGCTTGCTGCACATTTTTTTCTTTCACGTTTGGCTGAAATCAAGGTTAAAAGTGAAAGTGTTTTTTAATTTTTGCAATGCCTTATTGATATCTAATTTTAAAGAATCATACATAATTTTAAAGGTAGATGATGTAGTTAATACTAACATCAAACATTTTCAGACCTTACATACGTCCAGAATTTTCAAAAAATCGACTTTTTTTAACAAATTGTTGTTCTCTATAGTCTTGGCTTATTTCTGTGAAATCGATTTCAAAAATTCCCCATAAATCCAAAGTTATAGTAGAAAATGTGACCGCTCGAAGAGTTTGGTGCGCGCAAGTAGCTGTCCTTGTTTGAGACTGCTGACCATTACTCTCGGCGCGGCTCCAGTCGGTCAGTTCTTTGTTATTCGAAAATAAACCTGGAGACGTTTGTAAAGCATAATGAGAATATATTTAGGGTCAATTGCTAAGGTTTTTGAAATTGAACCATAGTTGTCTTTGATCGTTTAAAGGTGTCTTTCTCGAAACTACACTTTCTGCCACGGTCGGCACGATAACTTATACAGTTTTTAATCATTTTTGATGCGATTTTGTTAAATATTCACAATCATTTTCTCTATAGTATGTCGAGTCAGATTTTTGATATTTTGTTTTAAAAGTTTTATAAAAATAATTAAAGTATTAAATTTATGACGTAAAATGCATACTTTTTCTTAAACTGTCATAAATTGCAACATTTTTCGAAAATCAAAATTACGGCTCGACAGACTATAACTACAACTTTATTTTACAAGCATTTTTTTAAATTTTGCATATCAATCAACATTTACTGCAGATATGACGCCCGACTGTGGAGTAAATTTGTTTTTCTTAGTGTTGTGGATCACGTGATTTTTTAGATAGTAATTTTTGTAAAAATAAAGTGGAATAAAATTTTCTATAAAGTTTAAATACTAATAAACAATGTATACTTTTCATCTTTATTAATTTCTATTGTTATCCCTACTAAATTTTTTTTTCTTTTAGCGCATTTTGAACGCCGCTAGACGTATGTAAGTGCCTTAAAAATCAAGAGCTGTATTTACCCCATTTCCATTCCCAGTTTCCATGTATTTAACTTTTCGTATTTAAAATCCTATCAATCAAGCTTTTATTGTAGTATTAATACTATTAGTAGCTAAGTACAAGTTGATTATTGCTAAAGAATAACTTTAAAAGGCGATTTTCGGTTATGCTTTTAGAGGAGGTTATTTAATTAGTAAGTACAAAAAATCAGGCAACTAGTAGATCGTACTAATTATTTGTTACAAATAATTTAACTTGTAGTATTCAAGTTACTAATGTAATCTGCAATATTAATGAATTTTCATTATGAAAGTCCCCAGGTGGGTTATTCTTGAAACCCTCGTACATTTAATTGTATTCGATGATAACTCAGAGTGCAGCAAAAAATATTCTATAAATATATATTCTATATTTTTCCCATGAGAAAGACAATGAGAGATTATATATACATTTGTTATCATTAAATTATTTTACCCCAAATTCCAAAAACTACCCTTCTTTGTGACAGAAGAATTTGGAAAAAATTGAAGTTTTATGAAAGGTGGCTTCAAGAAACTGTAGATTAAAACAGTTTAGTTTAATTTCGTAAATGTCTATTTTGAGCATAAAATGCATATCAACCATGATTTTATGATTTTGTCTGATAAATTTGTTCACTCCAGTGCGAACCTGATGTGTTCAGCTTAGACTGTTTTCTGTTGATGAAAATGAGCAAGCTATTTCCACATCAAAGTATTTAATAACTTGACTAATTTATGGCTACAAATTACCCTGCAGATATTTACTACAAGATTTTTAAAATTTATTACAAAGCACATAATATTACGTGGGTGGCAACTATAAGTTATATTGAAAAATAAAAGTTAATGTTTCATATTCTAGTAAGTTCTGCTTCAGCAACAAATTATTTATTCAACTTACATTGCAATTGATAAAACTACAAAAGTTAATCTGATCAACCGTGATCCAGTACGCTGCCTAAAGGCATTAAAACTTTGCAACCTTGAAAGCAAAATGTTTTAATGTAAGTTTAAATTGACTTGGTTAACTTTATCAAGAATTACACAATTCTAAATTATTATTGTATTATCAGGTGATACGCTTGAAAAATTATTTAGTTTTGGGATCAAATTTATAATTTAAATTTGCATTGTGTCAGAAAATAATTGCATGTAAAATATTTGATTAATGAATTCAAAAAAATAATTTGAGACAATGGCACTTCTTATTTACATTAAGATTGTTGATTTTAGATAAATTGGTAGTGGAAATGTGGTAAAACAAATAATTAATCATACAATAAACATTTAAGGTAAAATATACTCACAATGAATACTTTAGGGCATCGTCTAGTTCCATAATAGCAGCTTGATTGCCACAACGATAGCAATAATTGGGGGCACTAAATATAGTAACAACGTTGCGATCGTGACACCAGTTGTAACCTTCCATTACAAGTTGATGAGCGCGTGATACCAATGTAAGTCCGTTAGAATGATTAAACGTTTCCGAAATATCTTGACCAAATGTGTAACCAGCACCTCGAGGTGAAATACCCCAACCACCACGATCATCCGGATCTGACCACAACAAATCACACATGGGCCCTTCGTGAGGTACCTAAACCAAACAACAAATTAAAAAAAACTGTACCGGATCGAAAGAGACAATAATAGTTTACCTCTTGTAAACGATCAAGGGCTCTAATATGATCTAAAGTGTCGATACTTGGACTTAAACCTCCATGTAAGCAAAAGATTTGACCATCTACGAGAGCCGTTAATGGTAAATAATCAAATAAATCTGTGAAAAATTTCCAAACATTTGCATTTCCATATTTTCTTAAACATTCATCGTAAAAGCCGTACACTTGAGTGATTTGTCTAGATTCGTGATTTCCACGCAATATCGTTATTCTCTCCTTATATCGCACCTTGAGTGCAACTAATAGGGTTACTGTCTCTACAGAATAATAACCACGATCGACATAATCACCCATAAATAAGTAATTTGTGTCTGGACTTCGACCTCCTATCCGGAATAATTCCATGAGATCGTGAAATTGACCATGGACATCGCCACATACCGTAACCGGACATTTGACTTCTTGTACATTAGATTCCTTTGCTAAAATTTCTTTCGCCTGCAACACACACGCAAAGTAATCAATTAGTTACAATAATTATTATTGATGGTAGGTATTATAAAAAAAAATGAATCATTAAGTTTCGTCATCAGCGATTAAAAAAATAATTTTAACAGTAAACGATTCATTACCTTATCACATAAAGTTTTAACTTGACTTTCTGTGAGCTGTTTGCACTCGTTTAGTTGTTCAATCCACTGGTCTAGTTCTTTACACGCAGCTTTTTCATCCATTGTGTGCGGCTTTAAAAAAAATCACAAAACACTTATATTTAATGAAACTTAATTTAACACTACACCGTGCAAATCGTGTCGTGTAAAAAAATGATGTGAAGCTATTAATACTAAAACATTTCGATGCAAATAATTCTCTACACACAAAACAACACTCGTATCAAAATGGCCACAGCCACTTGTGACGTCACGCCGCTGATTACTAGCGCTCGATTTTTAACGGCCTCGTCATACAGCAACGTCACCCGCCAAATATAAAAATTTATCTTCCTCCAGTTTTAATTCTGTTTAAATAACCCCTCTCTATAACTTACCCGAAATTGATATTGCAAAGAACGTGCTGAAAGAACTGGAGATTTTATTTGATTTCCAATCGCTGCGGTTTTCATTTTTAAATGGATTTCTTAATAAATTTTTCAAAAATGAAACATAAAATGACAACCAATTTATTGCCATCTTCAAAATAACAATAAACCACTTGATTATTTCATGCTAATAATTTTTAATCGCATTCAAGGGAAAATTAGTATTTAACAATAATTAATTAAATTACCTTCCGAAAATTGTTAATTAATTTCTAAAAAGGTTTCAAACAAAAAAACATTTTTTTTCAAATATTGTTTAATTTAAATAAAATATTTTTGATTAAACAAATACTCTAATATTTAGTTAAATCAAAAAAAAATTTTTTTTCCGAAAATATTTAATTTAAATTAAATTAAATTTATTTATACAAAAAAATTTAAACAAAATGTTTTTTTTTTTGATTTACAAAAAAGGTGTTTTTCTGTGGACTGGTCAAAATTCCTAAGTAATAAATACAGTGGACGCCGCTTATTGCAATCACGGTTAATGTTATCATTCTGGTATTATTATCACTTTCGCGAAGAACGGGCTGAACTAATACGACTACACGCGAAAAACATCGTTTATTTTAATAAAAAATTCGGTTTATGTTTTTCTTTAAATTGTTTTCACCCATTGAAAATAGAGTTAGTTTGCAGTTTACAAGCATTTTTTTAACCGACTTCCAAAAAGGAGGAGGCTATCGATTCGGTTGAATTTTTTTTTTATTTATGTTACCTCAAAACTCCGTCATTTATGAACCGATTTTCAAAATTCTTTCGGCGTTGAATCAAGTATAGTTTCAAGTTGCTCCCATTAAAATTTCATTCGTATTGGACCTTGAACTTTAAAGATAAACCGGAAAAACCCTTAAACTTCTCCTCAACTCTCCTAAAAATCGGCTTAATAACGCATTAAGTACTGAGTACCTGTAACTGTTTTATTACCTGTTCCTGCCCGGTGGGTCAGAATCTTTTCTTAAGTACCCTAATTTTATTGATCTTCTAAGTAGTACGTTAAGTATAAGGTAAATAGTAAATACATTTATATCAACTATGATCGGATTTTCAAAATTCTTTTTGCGTTTAGTAGGCTACCAATACTCGCTTTCGATAAATAGTTACGGAACGCAACATGCACTAAAAAGCATGAAATAAAAAATTTAAAAAAAAAAATAAACCGACTTCAAAAAAAAACTACTGTAAAAAAAACGCACTAAAAAGTAAAAAATAATTACGTTATTTAGTTACTTCAACTAGCTGGCATAGGCGGTCAATTATTGTAATCTTTGCAGTCGGTGCCGGCCAAGCTTTTAAGAAATTTAGTTTTAGTAATTTAGCCAGATTGACTGGCACCGACTCCAAAGATAACAATAATTGACCGCCTATGTCAGCTAGTTGAAATAACTAAGTAACGTAATTATAACTTTATCATACGAAGTCTGAGAAAGTATTGTAATCGTGCAGAAAAAAAAACTTGAGATTTTGATAAATTTAAACATTTTGGGGTCCCAGAAGCGGAAAATCGTCATTTCCAAAAAATGTCTGTATGTATGTATGTGTGTATGGATGTATGTATTGTCGTGAAACAAAATATTTCGACCCACCCTGTGCTAAATTGTAAAAATTTGTTAATTTGATTTTTAAACGTTTAAATTGGAAAAGTACAGAGTGGGGAGAAAAAGATCGAGATAGGGGCTTCTGGTGCCAACTATGGCCGACAGCGGGTGCATGATTTTGCATGCCCGCTGAATTTGATTTTTGATACGTTGAGTTTTTTTGATATTTTTTGAAATTGTGAGTAATAATTTTTGATTTTGATTAAATAAAGTGGATTGGATGCGTTCGCATTATTGCGTTATTTTTGATGTTTGGAATTGGTTTGGATAAATTTATGAGGGGCTACTGAATTATAATTAATTTGATTTTGGAATTGAGTGATTTGGAAAGAGAATATTTCAAATAATAAATTCGTTTTGCACATAAAAGTGGAAAATTAAATTGTATTTGTTCGAACGAATGGTGCAATTGATAAGCCGACGATTTGGATAAGGCTGGAAATCAAACTTCGTTTCTTTTAAAGACAAAGTAAAATTTTATTCTGCATTTATTTGAATTTGAATTTGGATTGTTTGGAATTTTTGGAAAACGAATTTGTTTTAATTATAAGACGAATAATATTTCGTTTATATTTTTTGAGAACGTTAGAACCCTTCGACCCCTTCAAAATTATCAATTGCTCCCGCACTCCAGGGTGAATCCGAGGTAATCAAGAGACTGTAGATTTCCACGGAGAGTACACAGCAGTATGTATGTATGTGGTTAAATTTTGTGTGCGCTCTACCTCAAAAAGTAATAGAAATTTTTTAACAAAATTTTGTATTTAGTACATAAATATTGAGACTTAGAGCTGATTAGATTTTGGTTAAAATCGGTATACGGAAACGCAAAAAAATAAATAATATAAAAAAAAATAATAAAAAAAAATTTTGCAAATAATTTTTTTCTTATTTTTAAAATTTTAACTTTTTAATATATTCTCCTCCAAAATAATATTGTTTTTAAATTCTTTTAAATTTATTATTATTTAAAAGTATGATAAAGTTATGGGCATGGCCACATCCGATTTTTTTTTACTTTTTAGTGCATTTTTTTCACAGTAGTTTTTTTTGAAGTCGGTTTTATTATTTTTTTTTAATTGTGTACCCAAACCGGGGAACCATTCAGACATAAATTCATTACCCAGACCACCATAACCACAGTGCTAAATGGGCTATAGCCGCAGGGTGCAATCCTTTTGGGAGCGGCAGTTTTTATTTTAATCTTTATCAGTCCTAATAAAGATATGATCTTCTTTGGGACAGAGCCAGGTACAGGTATAAGAGTATTTTATACCGGGTATCCCCGTGACCGTGGAAAACCTATGAAATTGTGATTTTTTTTACAAAAATTTTGTTACAAAATTTATTTTTTTTACATACACCTTGATCATTATTTTCAGAATTTTTGTGAAAACGGTCGGTTTCCCAAAAAAATGTATTTAACTAAAGTTGTGGCCCGTTAAATTCCCTATCTGGTTTGGGCTGTAAGTTTTTTTGTGAGAGGTTTCGTTTAAGAGATATGAGGTTTGCAAGAAAAATAAAAGAAATAAAACCTAAATTTTTTTTAACATTTTTTCCATTAATTTAATTTATAACTCGAAATTTATTGATTCTAGACGATAAAGGGTTATAACCTAATTTGTAGACAAGCAAATGATCTTTAAAAAAGTTTTAATCCTTAAGTCTAAAAAATTAATCATATCGGAGCTATGGCTGTTTGAAATCAGAAATTAAAAAAATTACTTTTAAAGGAGGTACCCCCCAAGGGTTTGGACTTAGACAAAAATTTTATTTGAAAATAAAGATGTCCTTTATTTCCGCGTCAAAAACTTTCCACGGTCACGGGGACATTCTGTATATAGAGAATGACTTATTTAACAACTTTTGTTTTTTGTTTATTCTAAAGTTTGTTTCTGTTTATATAACTTTTATTAATTTTGTATGAATTTAATGTTTTGTTTGTTTAATGAAATTGTCTTTTACTATTTTATATTTGTGTTCAGAGTCACCCTAACCACAGGGCAAGATGGTATACAGCTCCGGGGCGCAAATGGGCGTTTGGGAGCGGCAATTTTAATTTTGATCTTTTCTAGCCCTAAAAAGGATAAAGAAATATTTACGATTTTTTTTTGAGACAGAGCAAATTAAATGATATGAGTATTTTATATACCATGGAGTGATAAAGGACACTTTTCTAAAACAAATTTTCAAATAAAATTTTTGTTTAAATCCAAACATTTGGGGGGTATCTCCGTTTAAAGCAATTTTTTGAATTTCTAATTTCAAACAGCCGTAGCTCCAAGTTTTCGAAAAAATCGAATTTAGAAGTTAAAAGCCTGCTGCGAGCTTGCAAGTTCTGTGGTTGAAGAAGTGAGTGATGATCCTTGGGGTCTTGTGCGGGTCCTTGGCTGTATGGGTACCGTGGTATTTGATGAACCTCGGTTCTTGTGACGAATGATGAATTTTTATTGGTCCTCCGGGTTCTTGAAAGAGCGGGGCGTCATGCGAGCAGTGCGGAGGTCCGTTGTGGTTGAACCGTAAGCGGGTCCGGGTTGCGAGTGCCGAGTATTCGATGAATTCGGGCCTGTTGAGTAAGTTACCTTTTTCTTCTTTCTTGACAGCACCTGATGATGAACTTTAGAGAGATTTAGAGAGGTTTGTGTTTCTTATTTTAGCGCTAGGCTTGATCGGGCTGGGGTTTTAGATCCTCGAGAAAGGTGGGGGGGGGGGGTTGGTGACGATGGTGTGAACGTAGTCCGTTACGAGTGAATGAGTGACGTATTTTTCTTAGGCTTCGCGTAGGTCCGGGAGTGTCGGGACCCAAGTGTTTGATGAACTTGGTCTTTGCGGTTGGTCCTTGGCTTTGTTGGGGGCGTGGCTTTGAGTTGAGAAGGGCGGCGCTTGAAGATACGTTGGCTGTCTGGGGATGCGGGTGCCGAAGTGTTCGATGAACTTGGTCCCTTGGAGTCGATGGGGAGGGGCAAGCGATTGGCACAATAGCGGGCGTCTTTGCGTAGTTTATGGCCACCGGGTGTTTGATGAATCCGGTGCCTGGTGGGAACCTAGAACAGATAAGCAGAGACATTAATTACACCCCGGGTGTCGGGGGGAGAAGGATGTCTTTTGGCCGGCTGTATCCCATACTGAAGCGGCGTAGGTCATGGTCGGCCGTATGATAGCCTTGATGACAGCACCTGACAGCAAACAGTAAGAATAGTTAAAAGCACACGTACCGTCAGCAAAATACAGAGCGGGGCGGTAACGTGCGAGTTTGTCGCGTCTTGCAAGTTTCTTCTTTTTCAAATTTTAAAATGTTTTTTTTTCGAAAACTAATAGATAATCTGCAAAAATTTTTATTAATATGCTCAGAAAATTGTTCTCTTTCCAATATTGCATAGGAAAAAGTTCAAATCGTGGGTGGAATTAACTGACAGTAACCAAAAATCTTTTAATCCCCCTTTAAAAAATATGGCACCTAAATCGTACCTTTAATTTATATAGTAACGTTCTGTAGAAAGGGGGGGGGCGATGATGAACCGACATTCAGCCAGTGAATTTATAAAAGTAAATTATTTATTATTTCCAAAATTTATTGTCGCCGAGAGAAAGGAAAAGATATGATAAAATAAAAAGTTTATTTAGAATATTAATGTAAGGTTTTTTAACCTCTAAACATAATTATTATTTAAACGCCCGAAGTAAAAAAATCTTTAAAAATTCAGAAGCTCGAGATTCTATTATTGATTTTATTAACTGAAAATTGTTGACTCTCTCAGGTTAAATATATTTATAAACTACAGCAGAACGCCCCCGGGGGCGAATACCCGTCTACTTTACACCTAAACTGAAAGAGTAAAGTAATATCTTATGTCGTCAGAAACATACTCAACATATTATTTTTTCAAAATTTACTTTAGTGTTCATTTTGGTTGACTTCTAACAATAATTTTTTTTCCAGAAAATGTTTGCTATACTCTAGTTAGCATTGCACTGCCCTGCCAACTTCCCTACTCGCAAAATAAAAAATAACTTAAAAATTACTTAAAAACTGAAATAAAATATTAAAACCAGTGATACGAAAGTTAATAGAATGTAAGTAAATAAACAACAATGGTTTTGCCCGACTTTTAAGCATAATATTTCTGTGTTTCATAATATCTTTTGCGTCTATAGATACAAGATAAAAGAAACGAGAAATGGGTACAAGTTGTAAGATCAGATTAATATATTGTCGTGTTCAATTAATTGAGAATTTTTGTATTTAAAAATAAAATTTTTAATTGTTGTTAATTTTAAATAATAGAAGGATTTCATAATTTTTGTAACTATTACATAAGAAAAATAGCAAAAGCGATAAGAGGTGCCAAAAGTGGTCAAAGCTATAATGATAGTCTACCGTGACGCGTCGACATTATAATTTTTCAGATTTTTTAAATCAACACACGAATTAAAATAAACAATATTAATACTAAAGAATTAATTCTTTATTCAATTAATAAGATCTAAATCAATAAAAATCCAATAAAAAATAATTTATATTTAACTACGCGGGTCGAATATCGATCGTCTAGAATATTACAGAACACCGCCTAAACATCTGGGGATTTTTGATTTATTCGCAATGCGCATGTACGTTAACTAGCGTGGCTGTTGTTAGAACTTTCAGAATTTCCTTTTACTAGATGACCGAAAGTGATTAGGACGTAGTGTACTGTATAATTTGATCGTATATTAAAAAATCGTGAATAATGTCGGAAACTCTTCAACTTCGAGGCACCCTTATGGGCCACAATGGATGGGTTACACAAATTGCAACAAATCCTAAATATCCTGACATGCTTTTGTCGTCATCACGAGGTAAGTTTGCGGAATTTTATATTATGGGGTTTATTCCCTTACAATCGTACTAATTTCGTTTTCAATCTTCTTTGTAATTGCAAAATTGGAGAAAATTGAAGCTAAATAACGTAAAATTTTCGCTCGGTTTAATTTTTGAAGTGAGGTTAACCGCCACGTTTTTTACTTTGATCTTCTTTCATCCATTCATTAAAAGTACAATTTGTGATGCAAATCAATCGAATCGATGTTTTAAATTACAAACTTTGTAATTTAAACAATATTTTTTATTATAGACAAATCTTTGATCGTCTGGAAATTGACTCGTGACGATACTCAATACGGGGTCCCACAAAAACGTTTGTACGGTCATTCCCACTTCATCTCTGATGTCGTATTATCCAGCGATGGCAATTACGCTTTGACCGGTTCCTGGGACAAGACTTTGCGTTTATGGGATTTGGCCGCTGGAAAATCGACTCGTCGTTTTGTTGATCACAGCAAGGTTTGATAAATTTTTACACACTAGTCTTTCATTTTTAAACATTTTTCCCAAACAAACAGCTATGAAGATTTTTTTTTTTAATTATTTCTACATCATGCTTCGACTGAAGAGGTACCTACATTTCTATACTTATCCGAAAGGGTGCCGTAAGTATGGGATGCTGAAAGGCAAAAATTTTTTTTATTGTGATGATACATAATTATCAACTTGAATTATATTATGAGAGTTGCGGATATGGGTCTGAGTTCTAAATTTTAATTATAAGTTGAACATTTTTAATATCTGTTTCTAACTTTGCTTTTCCATTTAGGATGTATTGAGCGTTGCTTTCTCTGTGGATAACAGACAAATTGTATCAGGCTCGCGCGACAGAACCATTAAGCTTTGGAATACTTTGGCTGAATGTAAATACACCATTCAAGAAGAAGGACACTCCGATTGGGTATCATGTGTAAGATTTTCTCCAAATCATTCTAATCCAATCATTGTATCCAGCGGTTGGGATCGCATGGTTAAAGTATGGAATTTGACCAACTGCCGTCTGAAGACTAACCATTCTGGTCATACTGGTTATCTTAACACTGTAACGGTATCACCCGATGGTAGTCTTTGTGCCAGTGGTGGAAAGGACTGTAAAGCTATGTTGTGGGATCTTAATGATGGCAAACATTTGCACACTCTTGATCATAATGAACCTATTACTGCTCTGTGCTTCTCTCCAAACAGGTAAATATCATTACATTCAAGTCATATTTTTTTAAATGTATATTTTATGATGACAACTATAAAAATCTTGATGTATCTGTGAGAGATTTGCGGATATGGGACTGAGAATTATTTTGTCATCAGTTATTTCCTATCGATTTATTGAAGTTTTATTGAAACGTACATTTTTTTTACCAGGTATTGGTTGTGTGCTGCTTATGGACCATCCATCAAAATTTGGGATTTGGAAAGCAAGGAAATGGTTGAAGAATTGAGACCAGAAATTGTATCTAAATCTGAACCCCCAACTTGCACGTCTCTGTGCTGGTCTACAGATGGTCAAACCTTATATGCAGGTTATACCGATAATAACATTCGAGTTTACCAAGTCAGTGTATCGGCTCGTTAAATTATGTCTTTGTACTTGAATAAAGAGCGTTGAAGATATTTGTTTTTTTTGTTTATTTTTTTATATGTAAGCCTAAATTATTATAGGGCATTTTGATTTTCTATGAAATTTGACATGTTCCAATAAAATATTGACAATATGATTTATTATTTTATCCACGACCACTATATTAGGAAGGTTTAATACGTCCGTTTTCTGTGCATTAGTTTTCAGTTCAAAATCGGTAGGTATTGGTTAAAATAAATTTGTTAAATATGACTTCTCAAAACTAAAATTTTTACTTGTGGTTATGGTCGTGGATAAAACGTTGAATTATATTTGGGAATTTACAAGGCTATAATCCTTTCGAAAAAATGTGACTTTCGAGTGCCCATTTTTGCTCGTGGATTAGAGGCTCTTTAATCCCCTTATATAATTAATAACTATTAAAACTGCGTTTAGTAGAACTTTAATAAATTAATTTTTTAACTTGTGAAATATAATTAAATAATCTTGGAATGAACAAGTTAATAAAATGTTTTTTTATAATGTTTTATTGAGCTTTCAACGTTGGTGAACATTAAATTTTGTTATTCTGTTATATTGTAAAAAATATAATTTTAAGGGCCGATTTTTCCATCTCCTTGTAAGTTGCTTTTAATTTATCTGTTGCTTGTAAAGTTGGTTATGTGGCTTATAACTTATAAGCTTAACTTTTAATAAAAAGTAAGTTGAAAAGACAGATATTTCAATTAAAAGGTAGATAAATTTAAAAGCAACTTACAAGGAGATAGAAAGATCGGCCCTAAATCTACTGAATATATTTATAATTTATCATGAGTGAGTTTAGCTGAGGGCAGCAATTCCCCTCAGGTTAAAAATATAACATCTGTTTTATTTTTGCTCTACAACAAAAAATGCCATTTTAATCCCACAAATCGGGGTCGATAGTGGCTACTTCAGCTCCGCAATTACAAAAAAAATGAACGATCCATTTATTATATATATCGAAATATTTTAATGCGTAGAGCTTGGAAAATATGGACTTGTATAGGACTTAAATATCGGTGAAATCTGCAAGTGCTATTCGAATTTTCTCGTCAAAATCTCAAAACACTGAAAATCAGTTGAGATTTCCAGTTTTCGATTTTTTGGGGTTTCATGGAGATTTTTATAGAAGATTTAGTTTTATTTTTTAGAGCGAAACGCGTAATTGGAGATTCTCGTGTTGTTATTTCCAATTTTTCTCTCGGCTCGGGGCTGTTACTGCCAAAACAAACATTACATAAAAACGAGTTACACTACCTAAACCACTTATCTATTGATTATTACTCATAAAAAGCTATTTGCTCGCTATTTTACTTTATAATTTAAAATCGAAGCCCCTTTCATTTTTATTCGCAAGATTATTTATTATAATATCGGAGTCACCAGTCACTGGTAGTAATATTACGAATATGTTAAATAGGGTTCTGACATTAGGAAAAAATTCTTCAGAACTTTTTGCCAATGTATTGCAGTGGATTTTAAAAAAATTAGCGCTCTTTATTTTACCATGGTCTAACCCTTCAGCGGAAGTTGCGACCGTCTTATCCAGCGCGCAGGTTCAATGTTCGTAAAAAAAATATTACCAGAATTCGATTTCAAAAACTGCCAATCGAATTATTTTAAACTTTAAAATTTTTATACTTTGCTCGGAGTTTGAACTTACGATTTCAATTTATCAATTCAAAGTTCTATCAGCAACGCCGCCACACGTTGACTCAATGTCATTTTATTTTCTAAATTTTCATTTTATTCAAAAAAAAATTGTTTACCTAAAAATAAAATTACATTTCCAAAAAAATCTAACCGCAGCCACGTTTGACCAAAAATCTTCTCAAAAACAAAATTTAAAGTAACAATATTTAAGGTATATAAAAAATCATAATTGCAAAACTATTCGCAAAAAAATTCAGCGGAGCAAAATCTAGGTCTTTGCCGTTTTCGCCATCCTGGCAGAAAATCTTTTCACCAACCTTACATTTTTTAAATTTTACCACCTTATACTTATTATATCTTATTTTATATAAATTCAAAATAAAAAAAAAATTAATAAAGCATCACGAGTATATTTATTTTTTTAAATTTAAATTTTTTACTTTGGAATTATTTTTTCTTTTGAAAATTTCGGGACGGGGGGCACGTGTCTCTAGATGCCGTTCCCCCCCGCTACGGTCCTGAATTTAGTAGTACGCTTAATGAGTCTTACAGTTTTTTACAATACCTATAAATTGTTAACCGACTTCAAAAAAGGAGGAGGTTATCAATTCGGTTGTATGTTTTTGGAACGAAGTTCCTTATGGGAGGATGCGAAGGAGGTACCCTAATCGGAAAAAAAGTCCGTAACGAAAATGCGTAAGATTTTTATATCGTTCGATAATTACACCATCTGGTGGTCAAAAGTGGAGTCATTAGTACATATTCGGAAACCACGAGTCATAGGTTTGCAAATTTCTCTAGAAAAAAAGTTGCCTTCATCGGTATTCGATCCGTCGGCTAAAATGTGTAGGCGGAGCCCTTCGCTCTACGCCACAATGAGTATTGTTAAAATTGATAGTGATACGCTATATAAGCTGCTCTTTGCGTATTGCGAATTAAGAACGCGTTAAAATTGTTAAACCGACGAATAATTTAAAAAAATATAATTTAATAATTTTAAAAATTTTCAGCCGAAAAAAAAACCCAAAATTAAAAAAAAAATCGATTTTGAAAAATGCCACTCAGATGCAAAAAATTATCTTAAGCCGAATGTGCAAAAAATATTTCGAAAACTTCAAAGATGACCGCGATGATTGCGGATTTACATTGACTTTGACACATGCGGAAATCGCTATTTTGGCAATTTTGTAAAGTAGTTTTTGATTTTTATCGATAAAAAAATCATAATAAAATATTTATATCCAAATAATTATTTATTTTTTACCTCGACTAGAACTTGAAATTATTATTTATGTAATAAGGTACTTCGTTCCTATTTGGTGTCTCACGACACCACATTTTATATTTTTTTAATGTTTGTTACCTCAGAACTCCGTCATTTATTAACAGATTTTCAAAATTCCTTTTGCGTTGAATCAAGTATAGTTCCAAGTTAGTCCGATTACAATTTTATTAGTATTGGACGTAGAACTTCGAAAATAAACCGGAAAAACCCCCATTTAACCATGCGATCCCAACCGCTGGATACGATGATTGGTTTAGAATGATTTGGAGAAAATTTCTAAAAAGCTTGGCTGGCACCGACTGCAAAGATTACAATAATTGGCCGCCTGTGCCAGCTAATTAAAGTACTACTTTTTTAAAGAGCGTGAAATAATTTACAAACTAGATTAAAACCTTTTATTGTCTAAAATCAACGGCTTTTGAGTTATAAATTAAAGTAAGTAAAAAAACGATGAAAAATTCGAGATTTTTTTATTTTGGTTTTTTTCAAAACCTTATATTTTTTAAACAAAACATTTAACAAAAAACTGACGCCTCATTCCGGATAGGAAATTTAATGAACTAGTCTAGTAAAAATTAAAAAAAAAAAATCTAAAAATAATAAACAAGTCAGGTACAAAACAAGAAATCAAACATGTTTTGGTCAAATTGCAATTGCAAAATTGCCACTATATCTCAAAAACGGTGTGACAAAATCGAAAAAAGTAAAATTAAAATGTCTAATTGCTGTAAAAGCTACTTTTATATGAGGAACAATTTATATTGTTAACATAGGAGCGTCTGAATATTTTTGTGAGTAACTTAGATTAGATTCGATTTCGAGAGAGTTTGAATTAAAAAATTCGATTTAGAGAGTAATTTTTATACATAAAGCCATAGTTAGTTGCACGGGCGAAATAAATAATTCGATTTAGAGAAAAATTCGAACTAGGGGAAGTTTGACTGTATTTAGATTAAAAAAAATTAAATTAAATATCTTCTTTTTAAAGCTAAATAAGTATTGTGTGCATTTACAGATTCACAATTACGAATATTTTAGTCTTACCTCTTACTTGCCTTTAATTACATAACCAAAACCACAGGTCGATGGCATCGAAATATAATATTTCCCAGTTGTTGGTTTGTTTTGCACACCGTTGTCGAATGGGTTGCCTATGTCGAATTTAAATATTTTGAAAATAGTATTTGAAATTTTGAAATGGTAAAAATTAAACAATACGTACAGAAAAGCAATTAAAGCTGAATTTGGTGAAGGTAAAATTGACCGACGATCGACTGTAGCAGAAGCCGTAGCAGTAGGAGATTGATTGGTAAATTAATTGTAAAAATAAACAGGAGAAGAGGTTGTGCAACTTCCACCTGTGTGTTCTGACGCTCAGTGACCGCCAATTGTTTCGTTATGGCGTACCTGTTCATCCGCATTCATTTAAAGCGCCGAGATTAATCCAAGTTAAAGGTGCGTGAGTTATTTTGGGTTGAATTTATAGTGGCCTAACGTTTATAAAGTTGCCTGGTGTAGTATAATAATAGCCAAAACGTCACATCTAAAATACGGCAAAAGGCGAGTGATGAAACCGCGATAGTATCCAAGATCACGGCGAGTTGTTTGTTTCTTTTCGATTGTTTTAAAAATTCGTTAGTTTTGAAGGCATTTGTTTTCTGGTGATATTTTGTGTGAAAGTTGCGCCGTTTAATTAAATTTAAATACCATGTGAGCCGATCGAATTTTTTAATTGGTCCGATGCATTTGTGCATTAAAATTCCGGAAGCTGTTTCAGTATTTAAAGGAATGTAGAATAAAGGTAAGCCCGTTTAAGAAATACCTACTTATTGGATAAGATTACAGGAGATAAAACAATAAAGAGTGAGGCTGATGCGCGTCTTGCTTTAGCGATTTTCGATCATCAATCAAACTTTCCAACTCGTCACTACTTCAATCAAGTTTTTCAATTGCTCTTTTTATCCATTAAACAAACTTACTCTGCACGTTTTATAAACGTTCTTTAAATTTACATCTTTATATACCTACTTGATAAAACCGTGGGCAGAAAATTCGCAATGCAAATTAAAGTTAAGTAATTAAATATTTTTACGATCTAACGCGGACCACCATTCAAAATTATTTACCAAACGGTTGCTCCGTCCGATATTTAAGATCGAGTGAAATTTAAAATTAATCGTCGCAGCTTTCGCTTTAAAGAGACAAAAAATTAGAAACCAATTAAATTTTTAATTAACCAAATTTTTAAACTTGTTCGGGTAACGGGCGTGTGAAATTTTCGATAACGGTCGTCTTTATTGCGTATATATCTGGTATTATGGTGTTGATAATGTAATAAATTACGCAAATTTTTACAATAATTATAATTGTTAAATCGGAACTTTTATTGTTATTTAACACTTTATATATTATCAACTTGTCTATATATCGATTATTTCTTCTTGACAGTTTAAGTACGCGCGCCTAAGGACAAATATAATTTTTTATTCTTTTTTAATTATTATAATTTGTTTGTGTCTATTGTTATGTATCACTAAACATAATTTAAAAATAAGGTTGGTTACGGTAAATAATCTCACAATTAGTAACGCATCATCGAGTCTCCAATAAGAAGACGTAGGTAAACATCCAATGCGATATCTTCTCAAGTTCTCATTTATTACGCTTAATCATATTTTTGTGGTTTTTCGTTTACCTTCTTGTGGCGATAATAACTCCACCATTAAATTGTTTACTTCTTCTTCAAGCGCTAAAATTAAATATCCACACAATTAACTTGAAAAAAATTAAATTAAAGCAGGTACCCACAAATTTGGAGTGCCCTAATTTTTTTATTATACCGACATCGCATCGAATAAAAACCAAGGATATTTTCGAAATCGTTTCATAAATTGAAAAGTAAAAAACTACTCGTTTTAAAAATACATTAATATTATTACGAAGAACGCATTAAAATTACTCAAAGTGTTCACTTTTTCACTTAAAATATTGTTTTTAAATTTCGCGGCTAATCATCTACAGCAACACGCACGACTTTTATGGGTATCGACGCTGCTGCCTTGACTAAACCGCATTTTAGCTTAGTTTAAAAAAAATTTATAGATCTCTTCGCCAGGTCACCGGATTCCAGAGCCCTCCCCCTTAAAGAATATAATTTTTTTGAAAGATTTGTAATATAATAAAGAATAAAAAAATACAGACTTTCTGTTGGTTTTATATGATTACTAGAAGTAATAAGTCGGCGATTGATGTGGTTGTATACGACTTTCGGCATTGTCGTCTAGCACAATGCCCTTTTGAGTATCAAAGGAACTCAATAAAGTCTCAAGTAAGAGCTATCGTTGATCTCAATTAAAAAATAAATTGTTACATTCAACCAACATCATTGTTTCTGGTACAACGGCAGAGCACGATAATCTTCATCCGGAATTTAAAATTTTTTTAAAGAAATTATGGTACGTAAGGACGTAAATTACAAATATAAACATTCAATTTTATGGATTATTTGCAAATTTTGGTAAGAAAGGGTCAAAAACCGAAAAAATGTAATGCGTATACATTATTGGCTAATGTGTTTAGCTCCACCTACTGAGTACTTTTGTACATACAAGCAGCTGCACGCAACAGTTTGTACGTTTTACGGTAGTTGTTACGTCTAAAAATAATATTTAAATTAGAGTATAGTAGTAGATAAATAGAGTAAGGAATTACTTTAAAGAAATATCCACGTATCACGTAGGACGATAGAATTCGAAAGGTATGAGCCTAGAAGGGCAGAAACCCCTGGAGCTACGCACTTGGCAAAAATATTCCTGTAAGCCGCTTAAAAGGGTGTAAAAGGATAAAAAACTATTTTTAAATCAATTCGGCTATAATTAACGAAAACCAATTTAAAATAATATTATTGTATGTAGTACACTATTTATTACACATCTTTGCCGCAAATGCGGTCTTTAAGGTAGCTAAGCTAATTAATAATGTGTAGCAATTATGGCAACAAAACTGCCTCATTTCCATGCGTTTGTGGTTGGTAACGGACGTTGAGGTTGAAGACAGGAAAGTCTGCTTTTAAGTTAACCTCATAAACCATTCCACATAAAGAATTATTTCCGTAAGATGAGCAAAATTGAAAAGCACGATCTAGAACCGCAGAAATATTTGTTTTCAAGTGAAATTCGTAAACTATTTTAATTCAAAAATCAATACTAGTAAAACTCTAATAGAAGAGTACGAACGTCTGTTTTTAAGTAAAACTCGAAAAGGATTTAATTTAAAAAACATTCCTGTAGTACCACCGAAGTTGAAAAGCACCGGTTTAGAAAGGCAGGAAACTTTGTTTTTAGATAATATTTGGAAACCAGTTTAATTTAAAAGAAACGTTCTTATATGATATAGTTATCCCAAAAGAACGAATCTAGAAGAACATGGGTTTCTGTTTTTAAGTAAAATTCGGCTATTAATTATTATAAATATATGTATAATTAACCAAATCTGTGTTGTAACTGTTTACGTAGATCGCTTTTAGTTTTATTTGCCATATTCCTTCGCATTTTTGTAAATATCTCTAACATCTTTGGATAAAAGTTATCATGCTCTGTTAGCCCTGGTATAATTTTAACAATTTTAATGCTTATTTAAGGAAATAGATTTCGGGACGTTTTTATCAAATTTATTTGAATGGAATATAGCAAATAATATTAAATTTTGTGGCGAGTTTCTAGAATTCATATTTGACAGACTGGCAAAGAAAGTGGGACAATAATTATAAGCGAGCCACAAAACATATATGTGTTCCGAATAAAATATGCTATTGAAATTTAATTAACATTGCTTATTACATATTTATTTCTTAACTTTGACAATTGATTGATATAAACTGAACTTTTCATTTTAAAGGTCGAATTTGTATTTCATTGCCATATATTTGATACTTTGAGGACAGAAAAACTTTGCAAAAGGATTGGTTTAGATCAGCATTGGAAAAAAATTATATTACATCAAGTAATATAATTTAATATTATAATAATATAATAACTTTAAAAACTTAAATTCTACCCTTAAGTATTAAGTATCTAATTGTTAATGAATACATGCGTTTATTTTATTCTCATTTAATGAGTAAATCTGGTTTTTCCGAAAATTTTTTAAATAAAACTGGTAATGTCATTAATATTAAGTTTTTCATAAAAAATTTGTTTTATAAATTTTTTAGATTCTGTAATTTTCTAAAAACCTCCGAACAATTTTAATGTGATTTATTTAATGTTTTAGAGAAACCTGGATTTAAAAATATAGTTGAAGTTAACTGATTTCAATTTTATGGTATTCGTTAATAGTTAACATGACGAAATACTTCTAAATTCAGCTTATGTTAGATAAATTTAAATCAGAAAGTTAAATTTTCAAACTGTTACAAATCAGGGTTCTGAGAGGTATGGAATATTTTTCATCCTGATGTATTCCAAGTTTAAATTTCTAGACTCCCGATCTTTAACTTAGTTGTGAATAAGTGGTGATGGACAGTCGAATAATTTGCGTGTAAAAATCGAGTTAAACAGTCTCGTCACATCTACCTTACTTTTAATTCTTAAAAACACATCAAGAATTTTTTTTCAAATCCAATCTATAATGCTATTATCTCGATTATTTCGGGTCGGTTTGGAGAGTATTCCATACCTCCCAAACCCATTGGTCAGTAAAAATTTAAACTGCGTGTTATCTTTAGCTTTTTTTCTTTCTTTAGACTTCTTTTTTTAAATTAAAAAATGTGTTAACTTTCTTTCACACCCCATGTGCGTGTACAACAACCCCTAAACTTTATAATTGCTCTGATATATTATAATTAGCGCGGTACTTTAACTGTGACAGGACTTTGGCATGACTAGGTACATACACTTCACACACAATTACCGGGTGTAACTCCCATCACAAATATAATAATTTTCAAAACTTGTAAATTGAATTTTAGAAATTCTTGGAAACAAAGCAAAATTAAGGTTAACAAAGATCTAAAACCGTCGCATTATTCTTTTATCTATAAATAGCTATAAAGTAATACAAAGAAGAAGTAAATAATTGATTCGTGAAAAATGGGATTCTCTAACATATTGGCACACTACTTTGTTTTGATTAATCCGATAAACACAATATTTTCCCACACGTAATACTATAGGGAATCCGCAGCGAAAGAATGGTTAGTTTTATTTAAAAATTAAATAATGTGCTTATGAATAATAGATTGTTATAATAATAGGTTTTTTATTTGTGGAAAAGAAAAATAACTGTGTAGTATGGGTAAAACTGTTTAATAAATATAATTATTGGCCGAAGATCTGAAATAGAAACGTTACAGGTTTTCTATTATATTGGGAATAGATTAGATATTTGGAAGCCAGCTGTAAGAATTGAGTCGTAGCGACTTATAGTAATCTAGTATGATTGTCAAAAAGTTTATTTCAAACTATGATTTATGTTTGTTCAAGTGCACGGGTTAATACAATTTGGTGGGTATAAAATCGGTGGGATATTTGTTCAAGAGGTTCCAAAAATAGCATCGCACGCTACTACAATTAATTTATATTTAATTACTTAAAAAGTACCACTACTGGAAAGAAAGTTTATATACATTTTTATGAGATGACTGTTATATGAAACCTGTATAAGATGGAGTCTTAACGAACCAATGAAGAAATGCAATGTTTTTTCATTTTAATGAATATTGCCGAAGAATTTATATCAGTTTTCTTTTTCTCGGAGTCCTTAGCCCTACGTACGGGCATAGTGACCACTTCTTCTTCAGAAGGGTTCTCTTAGCAGATACCTCGGTAGTTTGCCATTGATTTCCGAAGGAAGAACGTCAGAATAAAGTTTTTACTCCGCTCGGGATCGAACCGAGAATCTCGGCTTAGCAGTCGACGCACGTAAGCATCAGGCCGTAACCGCCTTCATATTATTTTATACCAAGAGCTTGTTTAGCTCAGTGGTAGAGCACTCAGTTGCCGAGTTGGAAGTCTCAAGTTTAATTAACGCTGCAACCAATAGAAATTGATTGTAAGCAGTCGTAACACAGCGTAACACTTTGGAGTAGGTTACGGTATGTGTTAGAGAAGATGGTGTTTGTCCAAAGATGAAACATGTGCGCTGATCAGTAAATTACAAACTTTACCTATTAAATTTTATCTAGGACATGAAAAACATTTATTTCAATATTTCTTTCAATATGATACAATTGAACAAGGAAAAAAACTTAATAGTTACTATTATTATACATAATATCAAAAAGAGTAGTTTTAGCTGTATAATTATAACATGTCTGATTTGCTAGTAAAGGACATTTCTTTCGCTTATTTTAAGAAAAGCAGATTCATTAAAAGGAGAAGAAGTTTTTGCTTAACAAGTTAATTAAAATTACTTGAAAAATTCCGCTTGGTTCGGAATGTATCAACAAAAACTAAAATTTTTTAAATTAATAATTTTTTATTATTATGTATTTTAATTAGTGTTGGGGAAAAAACAAAGGTGTTTGACAATATAGATCAAGAAGAAAATTAAATAATGACATAGATAAAAATTAAATAAATTTTTAAATGAATAAAAAAAAATAAATTTTTTTTACAAAATGCTCATGTTTTGGTGTAAATGAAAACTTTTACCTGGAATACGAAGTTTCTTTTAAAGTTGAAACTCTTTTTGGCGGGAAAATCTTTTGATAGGTTAGTTTATATTTAAAGTAATATACAATTCCATCTACAACAACTTATATTGCTTATATTGGGCATTATACATACACAGGTATCATCGAAAAATTTTGATGTTACGAAACATCTAGCTGACTCATAATTAGGAACTAAAGCTAACAATCAGGTATTATTGTGCCACGGGTTTCCGTTCCCAATGTTATTTCCTTATCTCGTATTATGTAATTTAAATAATTATTTTTTGCTATTTCACGTTGACTTCTGGCCAGTTAGCCAAATTAATACATCGTTTGAATCAATTCTTTTGCTTTCCATCAGACAGCTGAGCTAAAAAATTCCTCGAAGCCCAATAATAATCACACCAAGCCAACCGCTTGGTTGAACAAAATAATAGCAAATGTGCTAATATGCATTATTATCATTTGGGCAAACACCGACTTGTCATAAGATGATATAATAATAATAATAATCAGAGCTGCAAAGTAAAAGGTAGGTTGTATAAAAATCGAAATTATAGCACGGAGTTGATTTTTTACCGTCACCATTACACAATATTGTAATTAATTTATTTTGAATTATTAACCAAAAAATTTGAAGGTGTAGTCGGTCGTGCCATGATTGTTTTAATTCCCGTTATAGTAATTATTAATGACATGGTACAGGAACTTTATGTATGGTAATAATTTTATATTTAAAGCGAACAATAAATAAATTATGTGAATAATTACGTCATGATCTAATTCCTTCCATATTTTTTCCGTATAAAGTAATCAACGCATTCTTTACCACAGCGCATCATAAAAATTATGTTGTTGTAGGTAATTTTTCAATAAAAATAATAATAATATAAGTAGGTGCCTAGATATCATAAAAAAATTATTTTATTTAATTTGAATTTATACTGTCTGCCTCAATGTCATTTAGTCCTCATTATTTTCACAACCGGTACTTTGACTTTCCAATTATACCGGAAGTATATTATACACCCGGACATGGGGGAAAAAGCATAGTAATCAGATAAAATGGAAATTTCTGCTTCCTATCGCAATGTACAAGGAAATTATTGATATCTACCGAAAGGGAATTTTTTCCCCGTCCAAAGATACCCAACAAATAACATTTACTTTTTAATATTATGCAAATAAAAGAGGCGAATTTTAAAAATATGGTTTGCCTTGGAAAACAATTTGACAGATCGATATGTAGTTGACAGTTTGTTGTTTTTTAATGTAAGCCATATTTTATCAAACGCTCACATATTTGTTTTGAGTAGGAAATCCACAAATAAGCAAGCGATTTTATTTTCACATAGGCGTAGATCACGGGTTCATGTTTGCCCTGATTCTAATTTTGATAAATTTGAAAAAAAAATACATAAAAAATAGTAGTAATATTTTGTAAATTATAAAAAACATAATATTCTGGAAAAGGATTTTTTTTTTAAATTACAGGTACCGCCTGTGTAATTTTACTAATTGCATGGTGGAATGTCAATATTTTACAATTCGTGCCTGGGTTTCCAAATCTATATAATTTTTTACAATTACCTTATATTTTATTTTAAGATTTATAAGAAACGAGAAAATTCACACAAAATTTGAAATACATATTATATTCAATCTCAATTTTTTTACACTTTTCAAAAGAATATTATTTTGTTTACCCCTGGAAACTTGTTGTCGGGTAGTTAGGCGCGGGGTTGAGCTTTAAAAATAGAGATCGACTTTTAAATTAAGAGAAAATTAAAAAATAAAAAAAGTTTACGTTGTGAGTCATCTAAATATTCTAATTTATAGTTTTTCATGGGATTTATAAAATGTGGGCGGCGTTGATTCTGCAGATTTATTTAATTCGGAACAATTCGACTGTTTTTAATAAAAAAACCTCTGCAAAATTTTAAATAGATTGATTGCCAGCTATTATGGTTAAGCACTAAATGATTTAATTATTAATTAACACATCCACACGCTGCTTTGTTAATAATTAAAAGTAACAATACCCAACAATTTATTTAGACAAATAAGATAAAAATAATAAGTAGGTAGGTACTTAATGTGGGTTTGGTAACAATACAAATAATTATGTGTAATATGGATGCTAATTAAATTACACAATAATTATTTAATATTTTCTAATTGCGTTTCTTAACATTTTTTGTTCAGAATGTGCATCAAGCGAAAAAGTAGCAAAATTCAAAATATTTTTTTTGCGGTCAGCTCAGTTGCTGTTATTTTCTTGTTATGCCTTTTATAATTTTTCTGAATTACAACTCAGCCTTTATTTATTGAAAGGTGGGATGCGAACCATGGCACAAATAATAAACTGAAGTAGCCGTCAATTTTTCAAACTAGCTTTTAAACAGTTCCGAGAGCTTGCTAGTAATTTTTAATTAGGTGCATTTTTGCAACTAACTGGAAAAACAAAATCCAGGAGTTAGTGGGGCGCCAGACGTAACGAATAAAACAATTTAAGATGAAAAGGCCGCTTTAGGTCTCCAAAGATAGAAAAAGATAGAAATACACTTTTGGGAACGAATCAGCGCACTGTCAAAAGTCTTGTACATTTCCAGATATACCAACTCTCCCAACAAATCTTTAGCAAATACGTTATGTAGTTTAATTTGGGAATTATGCGATTGGTAATATTTCAAGATCTTTTTAAATTAATTTCTTGTTTACTTTATTTTAAAATAAGATAAAAGAAAATCTGAAAAGTTTGCTTCACTGAAAATGATAAATTGGCAAACTATGTTGGCGTTTTTTATATTATGCGTGTCATCAAGTGGATATATTAAAATGTCAAAATTCTAGTTGCAAAAGCATATAAACGAATCATTTATCGTTTAAACGATGCTTGTGACAGTTACCTATATAGGAAAATTGATAGTAATAAAGACATTAAAATGGTTAAAATATTAAACGGTTATGCTAATAGGTTTGTAAATTATTTTAAGTACTGTTCTCTAATTGGTTAATTATTTTCAATCCTTAGTAGTCCACGGCATCTTGATTTCATTTCTGTGAAAGGTTTGTTGAAGCAATTTGCATAGTAAATAAAAAACTACCGTTGAATAATTAAAAGGAATTAGTGACATCGTTTTTATAAGCTAATGCAAAAATTATTAACCCACTCGATCATGTAACACCTTGTGCATGAGATGCTCATTAATTTTATACTAATTGTTATCAATTTAAATTTGCATTGACATTTTCTTCAATATTTTTCTAGATCAACTAAGAGGTTGCGGTGTTAGCGGATAATTTAAATACAGGCCAAAATATCGACCAGCGTGGGCTAAACAAACAAGTACCAGTGGGTTCGAATTCCAATATTTGCCGGTTTGATCGGTTATGACGTAGCGTATGCAAAATACAAGAAATTGACATTGCCAATATACTCGAAATAAATCTGTTACCGCTAGCAACAAATTGTGTTTGTTAGTTGAACAAATCGTGTTTGTAGGCAGAACAAATTGTTAATTTCTTTCTTACGAATGTTTTTTGTAGAAATTTTTAAAACTTAGTCATGATCATGTACTCATAAAAAAGTTATCAACGGTATAATTTGTGTTAAATAATGCCTTTTCACGGTTGGAATCGTAGTTCTCGTTTTGTATAATAGGTAAAATCGCAGTAATATCATTTGCTCGAATTTCATTAGTATTCAACGTAAAGGAAATGACTTAAGTTATTGTTATGTTGGCGACACATTGTTATTTTAAAAATACAGAAACCCACATAAATGTGTATGCCAAATGACATTTGCAAGTTTGTAGTTTATTTATTTAACTCGTTATAGCGAACACAATAATTATTAATCGTTAGTGTAAGTCTCAGTCACGACTAATAATAGCTTAAAATTTGCGGTTTTTTTTCTCGTCGACAAAATAGTATTATACCTAACATTGTTTTACGTATTGCAACAGTCGGAAGTTACAAGGAAATGTGCAATGTTTTGGATATGTGCAAACCATGTGGTTATGTATATGCATAATGAATAATTTGTTTAGGTTCAAACTAAACAAAATCCAACAATAAATTATAAAGACGATTTACAAAAATATACACGAATTGTAAACTACTTAGAAGACTAAACTTCTTACGGACTTGAGTAGAAAACAATCATTTTTCATTTTTTAAAAAACATATTTTTTACGAATACGAATTCGTGGATATCACGATATGACGCGTGAAAATGTGTTTCCATTACAATAATTTTGTTGTGGTTAAAAATTTTGATCTGGCCAATTTAATTTAATTTAATTTGATTTTGCAATTATTTGAAAAGGAAAATTAATTTGGTTTTATAGAGCAGATTAATATTTATGTACACGATTGCAAGCAAGTTTAAAATAATAGCTACAAGTATTGCAATATACTACCTAAATTAATTGTCTAAACAAGAAACTGTTTAAAAGTAAATTAAAAACTATCACGTAAATAAGATTCTTGAAATACCAGCATTACAAGCTTAATGAGAATTGAAATAAAAATATAAAATACTTTAGCTATTAACTAAATAAACTACTTATAAATCATGCTTGTCAGGGTTTTTGCTTGCAACAAGACAAAAAACACGTGTCCATTTGAGTAAGCCAATTTTGACAATTTGTAGAACAACAAGAAATTTTGTTTGGGTTTAAAATAAAAATAATAATTAATACTGTTAATAACAAAAAATTTACTATGCATGTAGATCGTATACAACTCTCCAAACCAGTTAGTGGGGTATCAATTATTAGTTTAAATTAATTGAAGTGCTTTCAGTTTTATTTTTAACATTTGAAAATAGATAAAATCTAATACTTTTTCTGTAAAATCAAAAGACGAGTTTTTTTTATTTTTTTATTTTATAATAAACCGAATTGGCAATTTCCAATAATAATCATCAGAAATTGTGGTTATTTTCTCCGTGCGACGCTCTACAAAGTTATTTATTATTCCTTTCGTATTTCTTTCTAGATAAATTACATAATATAAATTTTATAGTGAATTTATTATGTATTACACAATAACATTTACGCAAGCTGTATTACACTCTCTTAGATAGAATAAAAAAAAAATTAATTTGGTAATTTATCTGCAGATTTTAATTTTAGGACCATTTCAGAAGATTGTTTGCTAAAATGTTAACAAACATATTATTTAAATACAAACAAACTTTTTGAAAAACATGTAAACTTAAAATTTTATGGCGCTTAGTGCATTACTTCTAATGGTGAGCATCCAGTTCGACCTTTAGCGAAGTAAGAATTTTATTTCAAAAACTTTATTAATTTTATTTCTTACCGTTTTTGCTCGGATGGCAATGGCAAACCACCGAGGTGCAATTTGTCTAGTAAACCATTTTAGTAAACCAAAGTATACTGCACTTCCGCGATTTGGAGCTTTTAGCATTTGACCTAGGAAAAAATATTATAATATAAATAATCCTCAACCGTCGCACAATAAGAGCAAATATCGAAAAGCCTGCCGAAACCTCCGAAAATTTTTGCTTTAGTATACAAAATTTAAATGTAGGGGTGTAGAGAGATTATTAATATTGTTACATTGGTAAAGGAGAGGATTTTAATTTACATAGTTTATTCTGAAATAAGAAGAGAAAATTAAGGTTGGTGAAAGAACTTTTGAGAAAATAGTTGAATTTTAATAACAAAAATTGAAAATAACTTCTGGAAGTATGCAGAATATTCTAGTATTTTGAAAAATCTATAATTTAATGTTTATTTTTCCAAAAGATACAAAAATTAGTTGCTGAATTTTTTTTTGTAAAATGCAATCTAAGAAGCTTATTATTTGTTAATTTGGTTTTTCGCGAAAACGCAATTTTTTAACAATAAATAGCCATAACATTGCTAACTTTTACGATAGAGAGAAAAAACATGATAACAGAGAATTAAATTATCTAGAAAAATAACTTTTGTATAGTTAAGAAATGAGCGATAAACAACGTGTTTCTGGTTTAATAGACGTCCTCAGTGCTGCATATTTACTTATTTATAATAGTATCTTATAGTGTATTATAGTACTATAGTGGTATAGTAATAGTTATTTATAATATATAATAGTAAAGATAATTGTACCATAAAAGTTCTCGCAATGACATTAATGCATTCATTTTAATAACTTTTGCGTTTAATAACTTTAAGAGATAATGTAGTACTGCTGACGGTTAACGAGCCAGACACGGTGTCTATGGCTCATTCTTTAATTATGTAAAAGTTATTAAAATTAATGTATTAATGTAAATATTATAATTTTTATAATATTTTTGTAGAACCCGACTTTTCCAGCATATCACAAAAAAATGCCTCTTTAAATTTGATTTTCACCGGTCAATCTTTGACCAAATTAATAAATTTTATTATTTAGCAAGCCTTAGGTGTATTTTAGCTAATTATCTAATTACAGTATTTTTGGTTAGCTTTTAACAAAATTTTGTTAATTTGCATGTGACTTATACCTTTATTAATATTATTAAAAAACAATGACTCCAACAGTTTAACTCTTGGGAGTTTCAGTATGTGGTTCAATAATGATCGTTTATTTTATTACATTTTTGTAGTTTTCAATAAAATTTTACATAAGATGCCTGGGCTACCACGGTTTAAAAAACTAAACGTTTCTAGGCATGGCCTGTATTTGATTTAATTAAATAGCTAAAACTTTTCACTCTGTCAGAGTTCCAAAAAAAATATTTTTAAATTGTGACAGTACGCACTAGGGGGGGGGGCGGAGAGTTAAAATTTTACAAGCAATACACTTCAAAATTCTGCAGACTTTATTGTGTGGGGAACCTGAGAAATTTTGGAGCTCTAGAATTGAAGGGCTAGTTTTGAGAAAAATGTACTTCAATATTTATCTAAATTCTAAAATTAGAGTTTGTAAGGTTCACTTAAATCTAAGAAACAAACTTTCGAGCAAACAAAAAACAAGTTGTTAAATAAGTCATTCTCTAGATACAGGGTGTCTCCCTATGACCATGAAGAATCTTTGAGGTGGGGATAAAAGAAACCTTTTTTAAGATAAATTTTCAAATAAAATTTTAGGTGTCAAATAGCCATAGCTCCGAAATTATTGATTTTTTAGGCTTAATGATCATTTGCTTATCTACAGATTGTCTAGATCTAGAATCAACGAAAGAATAAAATGTTTAAAAAAATCAGTCTTTATTTATTTTATTTTTCTTGCAAACCCGTATCTCTTAAACGAAACGTCATAGAAAAAAACTGATGGCCCAAATCGGTTAGGGAATTTAACGGGCTACAACTTTGGTTAAATAATTTTTTTTGGGAAACCAACCGTTTTCACAGAAATTCTGAAAATAATGAACAAGGTCTAGATAAAAAAAAAAATAAATTTTGTAAAAAAATAATAAATCATAAAAAAATCATCATTACCTCAAAGGTTTTCAACGGTCACGAGGGCACCCGATATAAAATACTCATATAATTTAATTTGTTCTGTCTCAAAGAAGATCGTAAATAAGTTTGTATCTTTTTTAGGACTGATAAAGATCAAAATAAAAATTGGCGTCATTAAAAGGCTTGCGCGCCGGGGCTATAGCCTATTTAGCCCTGTGGTTAGGTTGGCTTTTGATGGAATATACGTAATTGCTCATAATATGAAAATTGTATAATAATAATAAATAAGCATTTATTAAATCAACGTAATATGCTAATAAGTACTCACTCTGGACAAAGTCTTATCTGCTACACTATCATCGGAATCAAATATTTCATTTGATTCGGCGCTTGAACTATTGGAAATAAACAATACATATCATAATGGCAGTAATGCAACCCCAGTTCGACAGCCGTGCGAGTAACACGTGCCTTGCAACTATCCGTTATGACGAGACGTAACCAGAAAAAATCAAAGCGACAGGGGGCAGAGGTCTCCAGTAGACCAGTGACCCTCCAGCAAATCATGGCTGCACTCGACGAACCAATAAAGGTTAATGAAGAGCCCCAACGACACGAAATAGCTTCAGAGCAAATAGCACAGGACCGTACTCAGGAGCAGCAGGAAGCCAGCCATCCCCAACCAGGCCCAAGTACCCGGCGCGATTCATTCGTTGATTCTGAATACCTAGAGTCGCTGCTGAGTCAACGAGCCCAACTCACCAAGACAATGGAGGAAATGATGTCAGAGGCCAGTGAGCTAGACGAGGAAATTGCTAGCCTATCGGGCGGATCCACCCCTCCATCGCCGGAGGTCAGCAACTCAATGAGCGATAGCCTCTCCAGCACGAACACCGGGAACGAAATGGAAGAGGAAGAGTTCTAGGTGGTACGGAAGAAGAGGGCAAGGAGGTCAACTAACTCCTCCACCGAGGATCTGCACCTGACGAATAGGTTCAAGCCTATGGTGCAAACGCCCGAAAAAGCCCCAACCACAAATCCGACAGAGACAGTCGCAGAGGAGCTCTCAGTTGGGAAAACTCCAGTGCGCTCTCCCAAACCAACGACAGTGGATAAACCGAAGCCAGTAAAAACGAGAGACCCCGTAACAAAGCGACCTGACAAGATCCCGCCTATCACGCCGAAAGATGCAACGGCATGGCCATTACTCGCCACAACAATAAGGGAAAAAAGTTTCCAATACAAGAGGGTACGATGTGTACCTGAAGGATTGGCAATCTTTCCCAGCCAAGTTGAAGATTACAGGGGAATCAACCCAATCCTAGAATCCTCTTTGCCACCCGACAGCGCGGGGTACTTTACCCACCAACTGACCCAGGAAAAACCTCTAAAGGTGGTAATCAGGGGTATTCACCACCAGATAGCGACGGGCATAATCAAACGGGACCTAGAAGCGCGCAACTTCGAAGTCCAGAACGTTGCACGTATGTACAGGGGGAGGGACAGAAAACTTCTCACGCTAGGCGAACCAAGTAAAAGGATTTTCCAGGTGGAGAAAATCCTAGACATTGACGTCAATATCGAGACGTCAAACAGGAAGACCAGGATCGGACAATGCCACAAGTGCCAGACATTTGGACACTTGCAGAGGGAATGTCGATCAGCCCAGAAATGCGTCAAATGTGCAGGCGCACACGCATCAAACACCTGCATCAAACCCAGGGAGACCCCAGCCACCTGCTCTAACTGCGGTGGGCCCCATCCGGCCAGCTACAGGGGATGTTAAAAATTTCCCAAACCGAGGATGGGAATCAAAAATCCAACTAGGGCAATGTACAACAACAGGTCAAATTAGTCCCCTCCCCACCACCACCCAAGGGAGGCTACAAACCCAACGGAGATCTCCTCACAAATCATAGCGATCATTACGACACGGCTGGCAATTCATGAGATTAGCGCCGAAAAAATCGCAGCCATAGTAAACAGTCTGAGAAATCAGACTGCTTAAGTCAAGACAATCGGCAACAAGTTAGACATGTCAAATCTCTCACCGTAACTGACGAACACCAAGTGTCGAAATAGCAGGAGGAAGGCAGCACCCGGCGACATCAGCCGCGGACAAAGCCATTGCTCAGCCCAAAGGCTAAAAATCAGCGGGTCCAGCGGACCCTGAAAACTTCAACACCAAAGTTACATACAGACGAAGGAGCTCAAAAAGTGCAAGTGCACGGTGCATCCGCAAGCCAATTAACCGTTTCCGTTTCCAGTAATGCATTTGCACTTCCTAAAACTGAATATTTAATTTTAAATGGATTATTATTATTATATCAAATCCGAATAATATTTTTTACATTAGGTAGAATACCAAAACCACTTTGACCCTACATTTAGAGTTATCGCCTTTATATTGTAGTAAACTAAGAGCCGCCGCTGATAAATATACCAACGTGGCTTAACATTCAAGTTTGAATGATTAAGAAATTATAATATAAGTGCAAGTTTCAGATTCGTTTAATATTTTTATGTCTATATTCCGTGATATCAAGGAAGAACGAGAACGTACAACGAGGACACTACAATATATATACTTATATTTTAATCTTATTAATATATAATATATAATTATGTAATTATAATATTATTATATAATTATATAATATAAACTATGGTGATGATGAATTAAATCGAGATATAGTAGATCTAGAATCAGATCTGAGCTTTGGCAATTTTAGTATAGTATCTAACTTTAAACAGGAGAGTTTTTGGAGGTGAATTGAGGATTAATTTAGGTGTTTTCAGGATTAATATTTTGATTAGAAGTCGATTTGTTTTATGTTGAATCTTGATGTTATTATTAGTAGTTACAAGGATATCTGGTCAATTTTGGAAGTAACGAGCAGATTCAGCAGTCTGGAACTAGTAATGTTTATAACATCAGGAATAATCTTGTTTTGTCCATATTATATGGCTACTTGCTGCTATTAAAAGCTGCTCGTTTAATTTAAAACAATAATTTTGTTCAATTAATTCGAGATGCTGGTTGGTAGACACCTGCTTGAGATGTGTTACACTACAAACGATTACTTCAATGTGGATATTTTCTAAATTGTAGTTCATCCTATTACGGCGTGTTTTTATCTCTCAAGTGTTACGGCTACTGGTTTGACAGTACTTTTTAATACAAAATAAAATAATGCTTTTTAAAAAATACAACTAGGAAAATAACCGCCTATAAAGTAAATTCTAGGCGATTTCAGATGAGTGAATGGGATGTAAAGTTTTAATGTGACCTAAGTAATGGTACTTCCAGTTTCCAGGAGTACTGTGACGGTGTGACGATGTCTTCAAGACCAACAGCTTTGTGTTTGACTTGCAATTAAGAATGCCCGTATTTGATTAGACCAAAAATTGAACAGTCCAACGCAAGTAGTTGCTAATGCGGATATTTTAGAGAGTAGAGACCACGTGTCAAATAATTTCAGAATAATAATAAAAATATTTAAAAAAGTTTGTCGTTGTTGTCGCAAATGCGACATTTGAAATTTATTAATCAATTAAACATAATGTACCGTTCGCAAATTAAATTTGCATACCTTAGGCTAAACATTTAAAAATTATACTTATTCGTGCAGAAGGCGGTCGTAAAAATTTTTCAGAAAAATTAGCCTAAGAATTTATTACACAAAAATTTGTAATTAAAACGTGTTTCGTTTTATTTAAGCGTCAGATATTAACAGGCGATAAAAATTCCAAAAGACTTATTTACTTGGTTCGAGTTGATGCAATTTTATAAGAGACCCAAAATAAAGACTGTTCCCAATGGAGAACACACACGTTTTGATTAACAAATTTATGAACACATAAATTCTACCTACAATCTGTTTTTTATATTCCAAATAATAGTTGTTAAAACTTGAATTTGAATTTTAATGATTTTCGAAACACAACATTTTTTGAAAGTTCTTATTGCCATTTAAAATAGGTATTTAGCACTTCTGCCGTACTTTCCACTCACTTTTACTCCATTCATTTGGTAATTTTGCTTTATTCTTACACGTTAACTAAGATAATAAAATTGAAAATAAACGCTTAACTGCTCATTAAATCTTTTTAATAATCTTCGTTTATTTTAAAGCGAGCAATTAGCTTAAAAATTGACATTAACTTTTTTATGTTATAATAACAGAGACTTTTTATTATGAAATTCTTTGTTATGCATTGAAAAATATATGTATTTATATACTAAAAATTTTAATTTATGTATTTTAAATGCGAAGTAAATATTTAAATTTATTTAATTACTGTTCAATAGATAGAGCAGATGGCTCGGTTGTTTAACAAGGTCGGAATAAAATGAATCTACTCTAAAGGTGTAAATAAATATCAGTTATACTTCGAAGAATGTTACAAAAAAATTTAATTTACGATGAGAAGAAAATCAGAAAAACAAAAATTCTTGTTTGCCGACTTAACAAACTGGCTTCTTCCGTTCCTGCATTCGATGAGGAAATTTCTTCTCGTTTCTTTAAATATTTTTAGAACCGTTTCGAAATTTTGACCAGATTCCTCTGTAAAAACGCAATGGTTCACCCCACGCTATCCGCCTCAGCTGAAAATGCTAGCACCCCCGTTTTCCAGCGCTACCAAATTTTACTTGCCGCTTCCAATCGGTTACGGAAATAACGTACGTAGGCAATAAAAAATAACAAGAAAAACACTTTCAAATGTGCTACGATTGATTGACGTAAAGGTTTAATTATTTATAAATAAACGGCGCTGCGTTTGAATTTTAAATTGAATTTAAAATAAATATCCATATTATTGCATTGCGAAATGCAGTCCAATTATAAATGTAAACCAGGTTAAATGTTCAGTAACAATATTTTCTCCATTATTGTGCGAATGATAATTCAATGTAAGGTAGGCAGATCGAAACCGATTGCAAAGTGCGTTGAACTTGAAACTTAGACGAAATGCTAAAATGTGGGCACTCGCAATTTTTTGAATGCATAATTTTGAACCACGTCATTTCACCATTTCGTTTGACATTTTTGCTCGAGAGTTTTTGATGCTCGTAATTAATGTATTTCGGTTATTATAACTGAATCGGCGTTTAAATGGCCGACCGCTTTCTGTAATGTAATCTCCTAGAGCACTTAACATTTTAAAGTTTTTGCTAAGCTTCATAGGGCAACGCTTGCCGATAGCTACTGCAATTTTTAATAAAAATAAACGGCATGCATGTCTGAAGTTGGACTAATTTTAGAAGGATGTTTTATCTTCATTCTGTAGTTTATGTTCATTGTAAATTATTTCTTCCTTGCTTTTAAGACTATTCAGTGCTTTCAATTTGATTTAAACCAAAAAACAAACTTAGATAGCCAGGGGGATCAATGTAATGTTTTTAACGCTGTAGGATCATTTTATACGCGCGATTACGCCGAAACCGTAGCTTATAAGGGAAAAATGTTCAGATACCTTTTTGTATTTAGGTAATTGAGTTTACTTAATTTTTAGCGAAAATTATTCTGTCGTGAGAACCTTAACTGACTAGGCTAATAGCTGCTTTGATCTTTTGACTTTTACAAGATCAAAATTTTGCAAAACCTATCATTCGTTACCGTTTTGATACCAGGAAACAGGCGAAATTGCACGATTATTTTGTCTGAATTTAAAAATGTTACATTAATAATTTACACTTCACACAAATTAACTGGTGGTTAACCCATAATTATGATAGACGACCGAAACATCTGGATCTTCTTTCGTAAGCAGTGACTTTTCATAAGCTTCGCCAAAGCTACGGCTTAGCATTTGCACTCTTTGCAATAATTTTAAAGTTTAAGAGTCATCCTTTCTAATAAATTACATTTATTTTGTTCAAAAGTGTAGGACAATTTACTATCTTGTGCACTATTAATCACGAAAAAAGTTTTACGGTTATTTGTGTTAAATGGTACTTGGTTGGTACAATAGTTAATGGGTTGAATCAAATTTATAGTTTAAATTCTTTGGGTTATATTTGAATTATAGTCTTTTAACTTGTTTTTTTTTGGGTAAAATGCCGAATAAATTATTTTTATTAGTTCATAAATTTATGATTTTAAGTTCTGGTGCCCAATTTTGTCTCTATTTGTATTTTATTTTTTTTAAATTGACTTGTTTATGTCAAGTATTACCGTACGCTGGACGGGTGACCGACTTTTGCTACCCTCCTCCGAGCTAAACAAATATTCTTTGAAGGTTTAAAAAATTTGTTAACTTGTTAATTTCGGTAGTTTTTGATGAAAGGGTAGTTTTTATTTGTGAAATTTAAATAGAATCGAAGTTATGTGTAACCGTCGTTCTTTGTATGAATATTAAAAATAATAGATCTGATTTTGTCGTATACCCGCTGGGCTGCATTATTACTTTGAAATAAGTGATTAATGAGGATCTACTGCAAACAACATAAAAACTTGAAGGAAATTAAAAGTTACTTCTACTCTATTATAACTTTCCGTAAGTTATGTTTAAGTATAAATCGGTTAAAGAAATGTATGGGAGAGTATATCTGCTTGGATTTACTTTTTTAAACGAAGCATTTTTAAAATACCTCTATTAGGATGAGAAATTGTAAGATAATCGGTTTTATGAGCATCGGAAACAAGATGGTCATTGATTTATGATAAAAATTTAAAAGTTCTATCACGATCATTCTTGGAAACCAGTTCGATAAAACTTAAAACTTTTAATCAAAAAATTCTAATTTTTCGCTACTCAAAACGGACAAGATGGAAAAATTTTGTTTCTTCTTAATTTAGAGCTTCGTTACACACATGGTTCTGTGAGCCTTTGGATAAAATAATATTCTAGTAGGGTGTTAATCTTGCTTGGCGTGAAAGAAATTTTTGATGTGTAACATCTTTCCACTCGCTTATGGGGATAATTTCGTGAAATGGGACGGAAATGTGTAACAGGAAGCCAGAAAAGCGCGCGCTATATGATTTGACTAATGAGCGCCAAAATTATTATTATGTTACATAGACATCATTTGTATTTTAAAATGCCATTAAAAAAACTTTGTCCGACGTGAGGTTTGAACTCGCGATCACCGAATGATGTAAGGTTTATCAGCACATGAAACACATAACGCACTACGCTGTGAGGGTTCATCTAATAATATTGTTCTAATTTGTATTATCTGTTACAGATTGGGGTTACGGTTACTGGTAACGTAATGCCGTTCCACCTATTTTTCGATTTTAAATGATTTGTAATTATTAATTATTTCAAATAACAATGTTGCTTACTATCAAGGTGATATGTCAGATGCTACACATCATATACGAGTACTATAAGATTTGTTTTTTTTTCGTTTTGCGTAATAACTACATCATTATTAAACTTGGAAGGAAGTTATGAGTTGATTCTCGCGTGCTCACAAATTTGTATTCTTGATTGTTGCTATGGGGTTTTGAAGTTCAACATTTGAAAGACTTCTCGTTATTATTACGACAATGGATGTCTGCTATTGAAAAATCGATCAATTTAGATTAGGAAACTTTGCAACCCAAATAAAATACTCGTATATTTTTGCAAAATATTCCAGCGATGTTCATCGGAATTCAATAGAATGTTAAAAATAATGTCAATTCGAATACAGTGATCAAACTGCTATCCGTGTCCATAAAAATGTGCCACGAATTAATTTACCTGCAGCATTATTCAAATGATTAATGATATGATGTTACACAAAATTACAAATATGTTCATCTGGCGCACATACTAATCAAAAAATCATTCACATGCTGCTTTAAAGTAGGTGATGGTCACATTATACACATACCAATTAGTTCAATTTTTTATTTAATGTGGACATGTCTTCTCCGTATAAAAGGCTACATACGTAGATTTTTTCAATTTCTTTTGAAACGTAAAGGTAGGTCATTTTTTTGTAAATATTTACAAGAAAGCTTGATCATTCTGCAATTAAGAATTACTTTGATAGACCGTTACGAGCATCAGGTATAATTTTTCAATGGCTGACAAAAAAGCGATCCATAATAAAATATATTCTATAGTTAATTAAAGTTAAAGATTATAAATCATAAATTGTAATATTGAAAACTTACTCATTGTATGCGTTATTGTCGTTTCGATTTATTCATTCAAATGCAATTATATATTTCGATCGTAATTGATACGATACACCAACGTACGCATTATTTTGAATTTTAATTTGCAATTAAAAAACATTAAATGTGCTTTAATGAACAAAGGAATTTTTAGTAAAAATAATTATGGCTTCCGAACATTTTCAAATCAAACTCATCAATCACTCTAACTAAAAGAGATCTAATTAATTTTTGAAATTTTCATTAGCGGAACTGTTGTTATAACGTATAATGATATATACAGTAAGGCTATAAAGTATGCGATAAATTTAAAAGATTTCAACTACGAAATTTAATAGTTAAAACTGAAAAAACATCTTACATGTCTGAACATCTCAAATTTTAAAATTTATAATTTTGTACGATTTGATAGATAATTAATTTACCAAGCCAGTGTTACAAAAATAGATAAATCTTCCATTCTTCAGACTTAAATAAATTTTAAATGTGACAGTAGAATATCTAACTTTTTGTCTGTCTGTAATAATATAACACTCCGTCTATTGTCCTATATATATTTGATATATTTATGGAACCTTCATATTATGAAAATTTATAGCCGAAATATTTTTAGTTATAATTTGTATAATAATAACAATTTGTGTCGTTGATTCGGTTGATGGTTAATCCGTTAGGCAAATTGAATAAAATGAATAAAAACTAGGAAATCAAAATTAAATTGCTTATTTTGAAATTAAATATTTAAGCTGAGTAGACACCGGCTCAAATAAACGACAATGATTATTTGTGCAACAAAGAAAGAAAATTTCATATTTGCTGATGTATTCAAAAGAAGAGTTTTGATTGTTGAGGCCGTTGTTGAACTAAAATTATTTAAATTATTAAATGATAAAATTAAGTACCTATGTAATAATTTATTATAGTTGATCTTTTTAATAATCTAAATAAAAATTAATGGAAATTTAAGTTTCTTTTACAACAATTTAAATTGTTTCAAAAAACGCCCAAATCTCAATTAATTTTTATTCGGATAAAATTATTTGTTAAATATTTTCTCAAGTTAAAGCTATTATGCAGAAATAAGTTTGATTAATTAATATTTAAATACATACATATTAAAATTATTGCAAATTTAAATATTCGATGCATAATACTGTTACATGAATAAATATTGAATCACTTTTTTGAAGTTTTACAAAATATGCTTTTAAGTAATATGTAATAACTATCTGGCACAAGCTGCATCCGGTCCACTAAACGAACAAACTGAGAAATTAATAAATATAACTTACAGTAATTTTCAAAACTACAAAGAAAATTACATTCATTGTATAGGATAATAATTGTTAATTATTATTAATTATCATCTTACTTCATATGAACAAAGCTGATAGCGTAAGGTCTTATTACGTTTTACAATAGTGTAATATAGAAGATAATAATAAAGCATAAAAATAAATAAAAAAAACACGTGGCACTCGAGTTGTTTGTAAAGTCGGTTTACGGACGATAATTTTACGTGATAACGTCATAAGAAAACATTGATGAAAAATTGCATACTTTTATTAATTGAATTGAATTATGTTTATGTACAGGATAATACCAATTAAAACTAAGTTATTACATTAACCCTCAATAGGTTAGTGCGTTATGTGTATGAAACATAATTGTATCATTTGGTGATCGCAAGATCGAACCTCATGTCGGACAAATTTTCAAATGTAAATTATGGTAGTTGAAGGTGTAAATTACAAATATAAGCATACAAATTGAAGATCTGTAAAAAAAACAGTAGAAAATGGCCAAAACGTAAAATAATGCAATTATTCGATTGTTTGGTATAAATTCACAATTTGTACGTTACTACCAAACCTATTACGTTTAAAAATATATTTGAATTAAATTTTTGATTGGTTTTAGTAACAGCATTCACCCTAAACGAGAAATCTAAAAAAATTACAAAAAATAATTGGTGAAGGTGACCAAAGAGCATGGGTGGCAATGACAAGAATGTTTCAAAGTAAAATTTTAACTATAATTAACGAAATCCAATTATGAAATCCATTTATTATAATGGTGTTAACAGTTAAACTCTAAACGACAACTGCAACCTGTTCCACCTTTTAACAAACATTGCTCTAAGAATTATCTAAATAATTAAAAAAATTAATTTTATTTAAGAAGAATTTGAAATACATTGATAGGGTAGAATAATGGAATAATGGGTAACTCAATGACCAAATAAATGCGATTCACTGATAGTGAAAAATAAATAATTAAGGGGTGTCTGTATTCCCTGGTACTGCAATAGTACTGTCAGTCCTGCCATGTACTACGAAGTCCTGTGTATATGTTACGGGAAAAGTAAGTATACCGGTAAAAGTACACATTTTCCGGTAAATGTGCACTTATGCAATAGAAATAGGAATATCTGCACATATACCAAGCGATGTTGGGAAAAGTACACTTTTTATCTTTTATCATTTATTATTATTTACTATTAAGTGAAACCCAAACAAAACAAAAAATAAAACAACAAAATACCAACTACAAAATAATATATTTAAAACGTTGACTTCAGAAATTCATTCATAATTCAAATTTTAAAAATTTAATTTCGAAAAATTTTTAATTCTAAATATTAATAAAATTTGAACAATCAACGATGGTAACATAATAATAAATTTTAAAATCCCCTCTCTTTCTATAGTCTTGCAAGTCTAACTCACCCCTTTTCACTCATGTAATTTTTACTTTTTACTTAGTGTGCTATAATTTAATTATAATTTCGTAATACCCACTTAGATATTTTTTTAAATAAATTAAAAATTAAAAAAATAAATATTAATGCTTTAAATTAATTTTATTAAACTAAAACCAGCATAATAATAAATTAATCTTTATTGCATCCCGGATTGTTGCTGTGGCATTTCAAATTTATCAAGGTATTAATAAATATATTAATAAATAAATATAAAAATATTATGACATTGAAAGGTACGTTAGTTAATTTATTTATATTCACATTATCCTGTATTCGTCGATTCACTTTTACCAAAGTACTTGTTCACATGTGTACATTTACCGGTAATTGTAAGAATAACTATGTCTTTGAAATTACTCAACGTACTTCTACCAACTTCTGTGGAATATGTACACATTTACCGGTAAATGTATACATTTTCCAGCTACGTACTTTTTCCGTAACATATACACTGCCAAGTCCTGCCTTAGTTTATTTGCAAAACGGGGAAACTTACAATATAATAATATAAAATTAAAATATAAAAATATATAAAAGGTAAATGAAATATTTGCGAGCAATAAAAGCCGGCAAAAACGAAACATGTTTTGGTAATTTTAATTTTCGTGAACTAACAGAATGTAATTTAGATATACATAGTTATACATAAATATTAATATTATTTACATTTTTATGTAGTTTGGGTTTTATGTAATTTAATTTTATAAATATTTTATTAATATTTATTTTTATTTGTTGCGTAACAAAATTCTCACCTCTTGGCGGCTGTAAGGGAAGGAAGATTTGGTTAAATACAAACCTTTCACTTCTTAAAGACAAATTAATGTATAATATTGTGACAGTAATAAAAACAACTGCAGTACTTAATAATATAGGTTAAAATAACAAATTTTAATTTCTTTTAAAAAAATTTACAAATTGCTTTTAGTAGTAACATTAAAACGTGTCCACTTGTCAACGCATAAATCACCGTTCTCAAATTTGTTGTCAACCGTCTAAAAATTTTATATGGCCTGATCGAAAATGTGCTGTTGCACAGACCGCTATATGCTCTTCTTACATGATAACTATATATACATAGGTATTCCATCTAACAAAGAAATAGTAATTAGCTTAGTAAGTTAGTTGAATAACTGCTGACGTTAAGGTACCTGGTTCAAATCCAGGGAAAGTCTAAACCTTTTTATGACCATCTCCGTGCTTCGGAGGGCACGTAGCACGGCGGTTCCCCTGTGTTGACGATTGCAGCGAAGAGATCCTTTCTTAAAAAAGAAAGAGGATGATTGCTCAGTAGACTAAAGTGCTAATGAAGAAACGAAGAAGATATCACTAACATATTAATTTTATATTATAGCAATCAATTGTTATCTTGTTAATTAACAACGAATAAAATAACAACCCTGAAATCAGAATACAATATATTATTTATTCATAAAATTTTGCCATGTTATCTTAAAAAAAACTTTTAATTCGCAAATTGTAGCCTAGTTTAGCATTAAATTCGGTGTCCGCCTTGCTTTATATTTAGAAAATTAGTCAAGAGATATAAATTTGCAACTACTACTTCTTTTTCTTTTGTATTGTAATATGTATCAACCCAAAAAGTAGGTAGCGTGTGTTTCCTATCATTAAAAAATTATTGGTGTTAAAATTGTCAACATTATCTCTGGCCACGGTTCAACGTTTAGTTTAAACTAATTTGTTTTTTCTCAAAATCATAAAAACGGTTGACGTATCAATTTTTAAATTAGCATCGAGATAATGTATTCACGAGAACAGTTACATCTCATAATTTATTCAGCTCGAGTAATTAATTTTAACACCTCCTAATCAATTTTAACTATTTAGTTAAGCAACATGTTAACGGCGACATTTTTCTTGTTTTAACTCAATTTAAAAATTGTCACACTATTGCATTTTACGAGAATAGTAATTTCGAAACATTGGCATTTCCGGAATATTTTGGCAATTATTCTGTTTTTTGACAATTGAATTATGGGTTATTATTTTCAGAAGTAGTTACAGGTTTGTTTTATCTTCTAGTTGATAGGTTTAATATGTCAAATGTACGCCAAAAAATGGCGACTCATATTTTTTAATTGCCACTATAATAACGTCATTCGCCGTACTTTAGAAAGCAATAACTGCATATTTCGTTCCGGGATTCCCCAACTTACTATTTTTTTTTAAATCCCGAAATACATTTTAATGAAACGTACGAATAATAATTTTTTCATTTCTAAGTTTCTTAACCCTTTTCTCGCCAAATTACCGTTAATGACTTTCATTCCAAAAATAAACTAGATGACTTATTTTTGGGCGTAAGTGTTTCGATCAACATCCACCTTTATTTTGACTAATTGGGCATTAGTTTTGGCTCAGTTTAATTATTTATTTTTAGAATATTGTAGCCATTCAATTTGAGAAATATTTTTTCTTGTAGTCGATACAAACTAACGTGATAATTAGTTATCGTGTTCTTTATCGAGGAATATCTACCATGAAAAGTAATCAGGAATAGCCACGACCAATACATTAATAGTGTTATGGTTTATTGTTTTTAAATAAAACTCGTCAAGATTCGTTTTTTTCTTAATTTTAATTACTTAGTACCTGTTTGAAATATAATTATTTCGCTACCTACCTATTTTATATGCTTTGGTGTTTTAATACAAAGGAATCAAATAATTTTGCAATGAACAGTTTGACGTGGAATTGTAACCACGGCACTATCAAATTTAATGTATGTAGGTAACTGTTTTGAACAATTGTACCGCATCAGTGAAGAGAAACTTAAGTCTAATATAGGCTGTGTTGAAAATACTCCAAAACAGTTCTTTGTTCCATTCAAACTCTGAAATAAAAATCTCACCACTAAAAAACGCTAATTTAAAAACTGTATTCGGGAAGGTTTGGAACTTTTGGTGCAACTGAAATTTTTCTACTAGAACAATTTTAATATCATAAGCAGAAAGTATACAATGAAATCTCGTTAATCCATTCACGGTTGAGACGGACGAGGATAACCTCAATATTTTTAACCATATACCTATTATGTACTCTTGGCGGATCATAATAATAAACTCAAAAGAAAAGTTTTTTAAATTATTTATTTTATAACTTTGGACAAAACTCAAAAAAATAGTGTAAATTTGAACCATAGTTATATATTGAAATTTCGTTACGGAAATAAACAAGAAAGTTTTTGAGTGTGTGCTGTAAATATGGTTGGTAAATCTGTCCGATAAATAATTTTATCAGCAATAGTAGAAGTAGTAAAATGCAGTATTAGTTATTTATCAAAACAATAAAATTTGCTTTTATGTGATTTCAATTTTGGCACCGTAGATCTAAGAAATGCCTGTACACAAGATTATTAAATTTCAAATGAAAGCATAACTTGAATAATTTTATTGGAGCATTAGGAATATCATTGGCGTAGATCACTGGTTGGAACTTTTATTGGAATATAAAACAAGTATTGTAGGACGGGAAGTGAATTACTGCTGTAGTATAGTGTATACTATCAGCAGTATGTGTTAAAATTTTCGACAGTATTAGGCTGTATTAGTAGTGTGTGACAGTATTGGGCAGTAAATGATAATCAGGAAATGGCGGTATCGGTAGTATTATAAATTATTGGCAGTATTGTGAAGTAAGTGGTAGTAACAGGCAATATATATATGTAATATTTAGTATGCTTTTAATAAAGTAAAAAATTTATACTGATTCTAATAGCTACCTAATACTGCCACTCACTACTGATACTGCTTAACGCTGCCTCTTACTGCCTGGTACTGTTTAAATATTGTCACTTACCACTGATATTATCTAATACTTCTCATTATCATTACTCCCCTAACCACCTGGTGTTACTAATACTCCCTAATACTACAACTTATTCGTGATATTACCACGATATAATATTTGGAACAGTAATATTATGTACTGCATATCAAATAGTAACAGCAGTAAGCGGCAACATTAGCAGTAAGTGGCAGTATCGGCAGTACCAGGTTGTAAGCGGCAGTGGTAGGCAGTAAGCGATAGTAAATATTTAGCAGTTTTTTATTAAATACTGCCAAATAGCAGTACAGTACTACATACCTTACAATCCAGAATCCAGTGATCTGCTTCCCCCCTCGGTAGAGTATCTATCCTATGTGTTTTCATTATCAAAAATATCTGCTTTCTTTTTATTAATTTAGACTTCATAATTACTCACTTAAATTACTCATCACTCTAGAGAGTGCTTGTCGATTTAAGCTTTATATCCTAATGCCAGATTATTAAAAGTAAAATAATACTCAGTCATTGTTCAACTCAAAAGTACGCAAAAGAAAAATTAAAGAAAATGATCATTCTTGGTTTTATTTCAATCGTTTTCTTGAAACAAATACGGAAGATGGAAACCTATTACTTTTATTACCTTCGTTATAAAGAGCCAAAAGTCATTTGAATTATTCTTATAATCTTGTTAGAGCATATTATTTATGATTACGGAAACTGTAAAAACTTAAATAATGCGGTTCACATTGGCAATCCTTATAGCATTTAGGTAAATAATTTCTTTTCTCGAATTAAGCTGATGGAATTTTATATTTTATTCTGTACTTTAGATTAGGTCATTGTTATAAATAAAAATACTACTCTCTCAGTTTGGGTGAGAGTTGTTCAAAGCCAAATTTTAATCTGATTTTTTGTTAAAATTGAATCCGGTTGGAATATTTCTTAATATGTGCAAAAGTTCAATAGTTCTCTCTATAGATTTTAAATTTCAATCACATCAGACAATTTTTGAGAAAGTACAATATGGCGGATGGGTGGATAAATAGTGCCAAGATGGGCGCAAGAAGTATCAAAATGTTTGCATTTTTTTAGCAAAAAATCTTCTTCATCTCCACTTTACTGCCAACCTCAATTTTAAGAGTATTTGATTTTAACCAAATTTTTATTCAAAACAAATATAAAAAAACGAACCTTACAGTACTCGTATATGATGTGTAACATCTGACATCTCGCCTTGCTAGTAAGCAACATTATTATTTGAAATAAGTAATAATTATAAATAATTTAAAATCGCGAAATAAGTGAAACGGCATTACGTTACCAGTAACCGTAATCCCAATCTGTAACAGATAATACGAATTAAAACAATATTATTAGATGAACCCTCACAGCGTTTTGCGTTATGTAACATTTTGCGCAACATAATTAAATCATTTGGTGTTGGCGAGTTCGAACCTCCCGTCGGATAGTTTTTTTTAATGGCATTTTATAATACAAATGATGTCTATGTACTCCGATAAAATAATTTTGGCGCTCATTAGTCAAATCAAATAGCGCGCGCTTTTCTGGCTTCCTGTTACACATTTCCGTCATTTTCACGAAATTTCCCCCATAAGCGAGTGGAAAGATGTTACACATCAAAAATACAAACTCACATCACACCCTAAACGCAAAGGTATACCTACACGTCGTTTCTTCGGGGGTAAAAATGGCGTATAGGCTTCCAAACGCATCAGAATCCATTTTATTTTCTAAGTCATTATTGGCCTTTTAGTCTTTTAGTTTTAAAAGAGGAACTGAGTTAGGGGACATCTGAATTAACTAAGATGGTCAGTATTAGCAGTACTTTGTCTGTTACTACCCTGAAGATTATTTGATGTTGATGTGGATTGGGTCCTAGAGATAAAGTTACTCCTGTACAGCAGGTATTTTGAAAAATTGCTTCCCCTATTAAAAGATCTATGCCGATTTTAAATATCTTGAATAATAAATATTCAATTACGTATAATTTATTATAAACAAAAAAATGAAATCGGAAGTTAGTAAAGAAAACATTGGATTGCTTTCGAGCAATAGTGGTTATTTCTTTCGTACTCAACCACTGTTCTTTATAGGTTAGTTTCACTTCGACAATAGTATTTATTCTAATGCGTATCGGAAATTTACAACAGTTTTCAATATAATACTAAAAACGTGAAAATACAGTGTAGTTTCATTGTACGTGCAACAATTAATCTTCTAATTGTGATGGTGCAGACCTCCCAGGTTGTATCAAATTGTTCGATCCTATCCAATAGCTTTAAATTTCTGTGACAATATTTAATTACCTTTCTTTGCAGAAGTGTGTAATAATGGCCTTGGTTGTTAAACAACTTTTTTTTTTTAATTTTATTATATTAGAATTTCTTAAGAAGCGGTAACGTAAAATTTTTTTAAAAATCACTCACGGTTTCCCGCGTTCGACGTCTATGGCAACTGATTATTTAGAATCGTTTCATTACCACGTAAATTTAATTATAGAGTTTGGTTTATTTATTTATTTATTATGTTAAAACAAAATAAACCAACACAATAATTCTTGTAGTTCATTATAATGGAAAATACGAACATAAAATGGAATGTTGATCATTTGCATTTGAATTCTTTCACGCGAGAATTAATTGTTATACAGCATGTTTGGGAATTAACCGTGAACGCCAAAATCACAATACAACGCCAATAAAATTATACGTACCTACCTACAACATTTTTGTTACACGAGAAAAAAAAAGTAACGAAACAAAATGGGATAGTGGAACTCGTAAAAATTAGAAAAGTGCCACATTTTGTGGGACACCATTAAAGATGTAGTTGATATTGTTAAGCTAATTGCCATTTGAAATGTGAAAAATATTTTACATATGTTGTCTAAAATACGTTTACTTTTTATTTTTAGATTTTGCTAATAAATCGCGGAAGGCACAAAAACTTTTAATGGTGTCTAAAAATAATACTTGGTGATTTTTGTTTAGAACTCTCTGATGAATGTTTAACTCAAACGAAATTATTTCGGCTGTCAAGTTCATTATATAATTTTTCATTCTCTACTCGAAAATTTCAAAATCAAAATTATTCAATTAAGAGTTCTTCCTTATCTTTAAGTAAATACGTAAGATGCAAACACTTGAAATCCATGTTAAATTTCAATTTGTTTTAAACACTCGAGATATGTATATATTCATTAAGTTCAATAGCTTAGCTAATTTTTTTAGACTTTTACTGTGTGTGTTCCATTTAACTGTTACAAGTTTCTTCCGTTAAAAACTAATATTGAGATAGTTTCCCGGGTCAGTAGCAGTATTTACTCTAATGGTGTTTTCCAGAACAGAACAATGGTTAAAATTAAAATATTACCATTATTCATACTAAGAAATTGTATTAATATAAAAGAAAGTAATGCATCTTAATTTTTGTTTATGAAATTATTATTATTTATTTTATAAACTGGTTTGGGACTGCCCAAAATTGCTACAAATTATTGTATGTATCGGTTAAATTTTGAATTTAAAATTTAATATTTTTTAATTAAATTTACAAATATAGACATATTTTATTTCGAAGTAGTCCAATTAAAAATTAAAATTGATAAAAATAAAATTGATTTTCGGAAGAAGTTATGTTTTATTAAGTTCAAAATACCTTGGAAGAATAGGAAGATTTGATTTTGTTTTAACGAATTAGAATTAGGCAATTTAAAACAGCAACCTCCAATTGAGATGAAAAAATCCCTGCAATATATATTTTTGTGTTTTGCCTAAAGGTTCTATAAGTTATAAAAATTTAAAGCGTAAGTCGCTACGCCCTGAAATTTTACATCGGAATATAGTTTTTCCCGACTTAGAGTCCCATTTATATTGGAAGAAAATAATTGAGCGATTAAAATCAAAGTTGAATGAGAAATATGGTACCTACTATTTAAAAAATTGCAAGATTTTAGTAAGTCTGGATTCGCATTCGCAATTGAATAATATTGGAATCATTCTGATATTCGCAAAAACCATTTCACATCATGCAGCGTAAGATTTCAACATTGGTTACGGTCACGTATTCTATCCCAAGAATTGAACTTTTTCCTATTGACCATTGGAAAGAGGACAATTTTCTGAGTATGTTAACACAAAAATTTTTGTGGATTATGCATTAGTTGTCGAAATAACGGTATTTTATAATTACGAAAAGCAGAGAGATGTAATTTGATACACCCCGATGCATGACGGTAACTCGCGATGATGAACGATGAACTTCTTGGCAATATGGAGGTACCACGTGATATCCGTTTATCTCCTTCAACTGATGTGGGCAGCGGGCGTTGGAGTTTATTGAGGTATCGTTCCTCATTTTAAAGCGCTAGGCTTGATCGCGTTGGGTTATTGGTCCCTGGGGATGTTTTTCCTTAATTTTCGAGGTCCTAGATGTTGCGGGGAGCTCCTGGGGGTTGTTTTGCGATCAGAGGCGGCGGTGAGGAGTGCGTGTTTTGGTCCGTAGAATGAATTTGTCTCTTGGTGTCTGCGGGGCGGGGCGAGTGTGCGATCCGTGGGTGTGGGTCCCTAGTGTTTGACGAACTTGATCCCTTGGTGTCGATGGGGCGGGGCGAGTGTGCGTTCCGTGGGTTTGGGTCCCTAGCGTTTGACGAACTTGGTCCCTTGGTGTCGATGGGGCGGGGCGAGTGTCCGTGAATTGTGGTTCCTAGCATTCGATGAGCTTGGTCCCTTGTCGTCCATGGGGCGAGGCGAGTGATTTGGCGTGATTCCGAGCGTCTTTGCATGGTTTCTTGGCATCCGGGTGTTTTGATGAACCCGATGCTTGGTGGGAACCTGAAACGAACATGTAAAGATTACGGTTTCTTACACCCCGGCTGACGGGCGGATGAGGATGTCCTTTGGCCGGCTGTGTCCTAGGTTGTAGCCTGGTTGATATTGTCCTAGCTGCGAGATGAGGGGATTGTCCGAGAAGCTCGCGGTCTTGTATAGTTTTTCCGCCTGGTTTTTGATGTGCACGTCGATGGTTTCCATCTTGGCGTCGGCGTGGAGTCTTCTGTTGGTGACATAGTACGGGCTAGAGAATGCGTGCCGGATGGATTTATTTTGCACTACCTGGATCTTCTTTATGTGTGTGCGGGCAGCCGTCCACCACACAGGCGCGGCGTGGGTCATGGTGGGCCTGATGATGGCCTTGTAGATGCGCAGCTTGTTTGCTGGTGACATCTTGCTGTCTGAAGCTAGGAGCGGATAGAGCTTTGAGAAGACAGCTCTTACCCGGTTTGCGGCGGCCTCGATGTGCTCCTTCCACAGCAGTCTGTAGTCCAACGTGACTCCCAGGTACTTCGAAGTGTTTGTCCATGGGATTGGGGTCTCGAACATGAAGATGTTCGTTCGAGGACGGATCTGCCTTCGTTTCTTCTTGAACATGGTCGCGGTTGAGTCCGCGTTGAGTCCCCGCTCTTATTTTTGTTGACGGTACGTGTGCTTTGATATACTCTAAATGTTGTTGTCAGTTGCGGTCGACATCCGGACGAGTTTTATGGCTTTGAGTTCCACCCTTGGCGAGTTCTACCATTCTACAGAGATATTTTTAAATTGTTATGTGTTAAATTGTTATGTACAAAAAAATAAAACTGGCCCGGAGGGCACCGAAGACGTCCGGAGGGTCTGTTTTATTTTTTTTGTCTAACTCAACGACGGCCTATTATAAATCCATGTTAAAATGTGTATCTAAAACACATGTAAATTTATATTTTTAAATTCGATTTTTTTCTAAAACTTTTGCATTAAACTTAATATTTGTTTTTTGAAAAAGTTCAATTTTTGGAGTAGGCTTTGTGACAGATCCTTGAATCTACAATGATATCTCTTATTTTATTTCCATTAAATGAATTAAAATTTTATTCAACTTTGGTTATCGCTATCTTCAAAATTTAATGTTTCATTTTATACAAACCCATATTTTTCTGTCTGTCATTCTCTCCGTAAACCAATTTTTTAGGTTGGTAATTTCAAATGAAACAATCAGAGATGCGTTACGAAAGAAATTACAGATAGAAAAGCAGGTTTTTCATATTGGTTAATTATAAATTATAAATCTAAGAAAAGGGTGAAGCTTAGTGCGGGCTTCAGGCCGCACAACATGGGAAATCTAGTAATTACAATTAAGAAAACCGAATGTAACAAGAACCCGATAAGGATATTAACAAAGAAAATGTTATGACTAACAGGCAACCAGACAATTAAATTAGTAGTTAGGTATCATATTTACTTAGAGAATTATCAGCGATTTTCAGTAATGTAGTAGTCAATGGCGGGTTTGCCCTAAGACTCGGGCCTAGGGTGCCAGATTATAGAAACGGCCAAGTGTGGCAAATAAGTGTGGCCGGTGGAATACTGGTATTGTATTGTATTTTGTCTATCTACGACAAACCCTTAATACAGATATTTTAAATACGGATGTCACTTGTGATCGCTTGTCAGTAAGTATATTAGGATGCGATGAGAATGGGAATGAAACAACTGTCATTTGGTATAAATTTTGACGTATTTTTTATAATTATTATTACTAGCTATACATTCGTAAGAATACAGCTATCCCTTACCGGGATTTACAGATCCGTTTGTCGAAGCGGATCAGTCCTCGAAGACTGAGATCATGTTACATGTTTCTTTCACAACTATATCAAAATCTTTATTTGTTGTTTACAGTTTTTTTATGTATTGCGGCGGCTCCGACGACTTCCCTCTAGCTCTGCCTACTTTGCGCCCTCTTCGTCCATTCTTTTACTCCCATCGCCTTCAGATCGTCTGTCACCTGGTCCCACCACTTAAATTTTGGTCTTCCCTTCCTTTTATCTTCAGCCTAATCTTTTCAACTATGTTACTGTTGCTTTTTCTCGTTACATGACATCTGACTCTCTGTGATTTAAATAAATAAACTAAACAAAATGTTAAAATAATGAATTTTAACTGTTAGGTAAAGAATACATACTTATACATAGAATAATAATATATAAAAAAACCATAAAACAACAAATTAACATTTAACAGGTTTGGACTATGAATATTTGAATAAACAAGAAATGAATTTTGAAAAAATTACGTTATAAAAATGATGAAAATTTAAAATATAAAAAAAACTTTGTAATACGATATAAAGGCCCCTATTTCATAATTATTATTGATCATCGGTCGTATTTAACATGAGAAACCAAGAAATTTAAAAAAATTTCTTAAATTAAATGTGACTTACCAAAATCTGTGATTTAATGTGCTTTATGATAGATATCCTGCTTTTTCTTTCTTTCCCAATCTCACAGTTCTCAGCAATCTTGTTACGCCGTTACCACATTTTTTTGGTCCCATAATGATGTGTAGAATTTTTTTTCGAACGATTTCAGTGTTTCTACTTCACGCTTTGAGTAACATGCAGTTTCGGGCTCATACGTGACCATCAGCCTAATTAGTGTTTTATAAATCTTTATCTTGGTTTCTCTGTTTAATCTGCTATCTCTGCGGAGTGTTTTGTCATGATACAATGTCCTGTTCTATTGTTCTATTCTTCTTGAATATTAAAATAAAATGTTTCTATTCTATTCTTCTTTTTCTATTCGTTTTGTATTCTTCTCTTCACCTCTCCCTCTCTGTCACATTTGTTGTTTATTATCACTTCAAAATAGATAAAGCTGTTTACTTCCTGTATTGCAAGTTCGTATTTGATTGTAACACCCTGTTTTTGTTTATTGTACTTACTGCATCTTGATTCATTTGGTTGGTTTCTGAGCATCTTGGTTCTTTAGCCTTCATCCTCAGCCTTTTGAAGATCTCGTTCATATTCCTTCGTGTTTTAGCCACGATGACGATGTCGTCAGCATAAGCAAGTATCTGCCTCTTCTTTGTTATTAAGAAGCCTTTCACATCTATCTCTTTAACTATTTTCTCTATGGCCATGTTAAACAATGTAGCTGACAATGCGTCTCCTTGTCTCACGCCACTGTTTATTTCGAAACTTTCTGTCTCACCATCCTCTGTTCTGATATTTTTCATTGTCATCTTCGTCAGGTTAATCAGTTTTGTTGGTATTTTCATTTCTTTCAATGCTTGAAATAGTTCTTCTCTCTTTATTTTATCGAAGGCTTGTTGAAAGTCAATGAAGAGCATGCTGAGTTTCATGTCATGTTCGTACAATTTTTTCATCGTTTGCTTTACCGTATTGTATCTATCGTGGATTTCCCTTCGGTGAAACCAAGCTGATATTCGCCTTCCGTTGTTTTGTGTAGTCCTTCAAGCTTCTGTATATCAGTGTTGAAAGGACTTTATACGCCGAGCTGAGCAGCATAATTCCTCTATAGTTTCTGTAATCATTTTTTCAGCGGAATTATCACTCCCTCTCTCCATTTTTTTATTTATGTGGAATTGAATAATAGTAAGACGCAATCCTGTTATGTCTGGTTGTATACCGACAATGTATAAACCGACATAATTATTATGTTAGCAATAAGCAATATAGAGAACCTTATTATTTTATCACGACATAACTAAATTTCTGAATGTATTCGATAAAAATTTGAAAGAGAATTCCATGCAAACAAATAGTTTGACCAATCAAAATTAAAGTAGCGGAAATTGTACCAGGCACAATTTTCACGTTCTAAGTATTTTATTGGTTCAAAATGAAAATTGTGCCTGGTACAATTTTCGCTGTTTTAATTTTGATTGGTCAAAAAATTGGTAATAATAAAGTACCTACTATGTGAAATATTTATATAAATGTAAAATTATACATTTAAAAATTAATGCTATTGGCAGAAAAATTGCAGTTGTAATAATTAACAATTTTTGTATCTTTACTGAGAGATTGATTTGTTTCGACACAACTATTAGTGGGGTTCCTATTACTTGTGTTGCTATCGTCTCTTCTTAATTTTTTAACAATTCTTTCATGATGGTCCTGGTCAAATTGAAGATTTGGTTTTAACGAACTGATATTCGAGTGCCCCGTGAGTTTGATAAGTTCTTGGTGTTGAACTCCAGCTTTTGCCATAAGAGATACAGCGCTGGTTCGATTAGAATGGTTTGTTACTTTATTTTTTTCCGTATCAATTCCTATTCTTTTTGCTGATGTTTTAGTCCATTTTGACATTGTGTTTTTACCAATAGGACAATTTTTATCCAAGCCAATAGATTCAGGCTTTCTCCAATTAGGATTCGGTGTTAGAAAAACTCGATCAGTTCTTATAACGGGTGTTCTTTTAGATAACATTTTCTGGAATAAGCTAAGGAAAATTATTATTAGTATATTTTTAACTATAATAAAATGTATTTGTAATTTATACCTAACTGGACACCTGCCTGGATTTTCAACATTGTTTACCAACCATTTGTTATCAGCTAATTTCTGATCTCCACCCTGCCTTGTTTTGCTAAATACCGGATTGTACTGAATTCGTTCAGTAGGAACATTCTTGTTATCTTTTTCCATCACAAAATATTGAACTAAACAGTTTGATCCTTCATTTCCGCGCCATGCTAATTCAACAGCCGCGATGTGATAAAATCGACGTTGTAAGCCATCGGGTGTATTTTCATCCCAGAGACAAAGTATTTCTTCATATTCTTCTTGTTTAAAGTTTGAAGAACTGACCTTTCTTTTTTCCGGATTAATTTGTAGAAGTTTCCGCTTAGAATTACGTGCATCTCTAGCTAATTTAAATTCAATGTCATTAAAAGGGTTGACATTTCTCTTAAATTCATTAAAATATTTTTCACGAATTAATTTTGCAGTTACATTCCACATCGTTTTTACTACAGACTCTTTATAGTCACTTCCATCAGATTTCTTCATATTATAACCCCAATCAACTAAAATTTGGTTTAGCTTTTCTGACGGGGTATCTGCTTTAAACAAATAATTTCTTTCTGCACAGAACAGTTCAAATTGATTCCAGACAGATGCATGGAACTTTCTTGTATTTTCTGGTACACTATCAATAATTATTTCTTTAATTGAAGCAATGGATTTTTCACCAAAACGTGAGACATTCGTCATAATAATAAAAAAACTAATTATAATTTATTTATTTTGTTTTGTTATTTTTGTTGCTTAGCTTCTAAGTAAAAATAGCCTTCTAGAATTTTGTTTTTATAATTTATGTCAAAAAATATCTCTTAGTTTTTGCATGGAATTCTCTTATAGTCGTAGTACACCATCATATTTTACATGTAAATGTACATGTAGATGTTGAATGTAGCGTATACTACACTAAAATTGCACTTGTATTTATACATGTATTTCTACATGCAAAAATTGACGGAATAGAACAGGTCCTATTTTTGAAGGTCATACACGTGTATTTCTGGTGACTATTAGGGATTTTACACTTAGGAGTTGGCGTTTCACTTGTTGCACTTAAAATAAAATGGAAACGCAACTGAAATAAGAAATTGGTGACAGTTCTTTTAGTGATATTTTATTTTTCCAACTATAGCCAACATTACTATTTTAAAAACTATATCATTTTTAAGATGTAAATATGACAGTGTACTACAGTACAGCGTACATGTAAATTTACATGTATTTTATCATATATTTTTACATGTATAAATATAATGGTGTACAACCGCTTTTAATGAATATAACGCTTGCTAAAATTTCCATTTAAAAATTTTGTGTTGAATGCAACTCGTACCGGTTGATGGTAAAAGCACTCTGGCGCTACGCGCCCTCGTGCATTTAGCTAACAACCGGTACTCGTTACATTCAATACAAAATTTTTATGGAAATTTAAGCACTTGTTATATTATATATGAAAGTTAATTCATAGTACACTAGTACCTAAATGATGAGAGCTGAGAAAAGGGCGGCCTGGGGCGGCCTAGGGCCGCCAAGATTGCATGTTTGACAAATCTAAAGGTTCTACGTTCAATTCCAACTTCCAATTCAATTCCGTGGTGCTAGGTAAGTAAACGTTTTAGTACCATGGCCTACCTATCATGGGAAACCTCACCACCGCACCCCAAAGACCTGCGTTGCAGGAATGAATTCAAATCCACCTTATGTGTGACTCCTATAATTTTAATGAATTTAATTTAATCAATTAAAATCGTTCGATGGTAATCAAAATTATTCGACTATAGCAGTTCTAAGGGACACCATTAGGAAAAAGATTTCGGCCTTTGAGAAATTCATAGTAAAAAGCTGTCCTTGGGTAATCCCCGAGCATCTTCTTGTCGAGGAAATGATATTTCATATGATGGATAATCCGGAACATCAAATATAACAATTATCAAATGTCGAATTTTGATGCGTCCCCCAACCGAGCATCTAAATCACTATATATAAATCTTACAAGAAAAAGTCACCTGAGGCAAGTTTTAAGACTCGAATCTATAATTCAAATTAAGTTCATCAAAATTATGACCGTACTGATAAATTAATATTAGTTATTAGTAGATTGAGGATTCGGTCATTGTAATCCAACCGTATTCCACAACTGCCAATATACTTTTGCGATGAAGGTTACCTATGTCGAAAGGATTTATATGTTTAAAATAGATTGCAACGACCGAATCCTCAATCAACTAATAACTGATATTAATTTATCAGTAAGGTCATAATTATTATTTTGATGAATTAAATTTGAATTATAAATAAATCATAGTTTAACATTGTCTTGTTCCATTTTTGGACCTGCTTTCTGGAATATATTTCAAAATGGTCACATTGTTGATTTCAACTCGTGTATTATTATCAATTATGGCGTGCACAACAAACCCTTTCAAACACCAAAACAATCAAATGGGCTGTATCGCGGGAGGAAACATCCTTTATTATTCATCACTCAACGGATTCGTAATTTTAATTTATTCTTTCAAAAATAACAAAAATAATTTTCACAGACATCTATTGTTATGCAAATCATGTCATTTATATTCTATTACATTTTACTTACCATAAACCGAACCCCTCTAAATTTTGGTGAGCGAGCTTTCTTCGGTAAGAAAGCTGTCGTTGGCTGCTTTAATATCTTAATAATATGCATAGCAGAAGCTAATGACATCGTGCAGCTTAATCCTACATCTAAAGACCAATAAAAGTTATATTTAATGTTATTGTGGCATAAATCGAGATTTTTATGGTATTTTATCTTCCAAGTGCCGCAGGAAGCTTTTCCATCAAATTTGGAAGATTCGGATGGGCGCAAATGCTAACTTAAAGACTTTCTGATGGTGGATTAAACATTAATTAACACTTTCACTTCCTCGAGTTGGTCTTCTTTGTAGTCGAACAAAGAGAAAAGCGGCGATAAGTCTGAACTTACAGAGACTTTTGAAGTAGTATCCATTCAAATAACGAGCTTAAGATATTCCAACCAGTTATTCAGTCAAATACTGCGGCATTATAACTTCTTCCCGTTTCTTTTGAAAAAACTTGAATCTTTTTTGTAACTTCCAATGTGAGTGAATAAAAAGCACCGAACATGCAATACTAGCTCGTTTGAGAGTTGTAAGGATCTACTTTATTAATCGTCTTTTTAGAGATACTTAATGAGAGAACGCTAATGATTATTTTCATCTTGATGCGATTTTAGATTAATTTGGTCTGCAAGAAAACAAAATAATACACATTACAACATTTTAGTGCTATTAATAAAATGGTATAGGTACACGCTTAACGGTTTTCTTTTATAGACCAATTACAGCCCAACGTTCGTAACGTCTTAATGGAGTTTACATTATTACTTATAACCGTTTAACTTTGTATTTTAAAATTTTAAATTTTACTCTAAGGTCGCCTAATTGGATATTTCGTGAACATCCTAATTATGATATCACCTTTAATATCGGTCGCCATTACATAGCTTAATGATTGGAAAATTGGGTGTGCTATGAATATAAAAAAAATAAATTCTTCCAGTGCTTTATATTATTTCTTTCGTCGCTTACCCACTTTAGCAAGCTAAATTCTGATGTGACCACAATAAATTGTTTGTATAACTAACTGGTGGTGACATTGAAGATCTGGCACGAGAAAACCATTGTCGAGTTATTTATATTGCAATTTTTTATGGACGGTATTTATTAATTTTAGCATTGTTTTCCTGGCTATTCTTTTATCTAATTATTGTTCGCAATTTATTTTATTTTATTTATAAATTTGACGATTGTTTTTCTCTTGCAGATAAGATGGGCCACACCTGATGAGTGGAGGAGGTGGCGGCGGCGGTGGAGTGGGTAGTGCGGCACTGCGAGCTGCAGCAAGTTCCGGAGATACTGCAGCCTGTGCAAGATTATTGGGTTCGGCAAGATCTGTTCGTTTTTCCAGAGATGAATTGGGCCGATCAGCTTTACATCTGGCAGCAAGTGCAGGTCATGCCCCTGTTGTTCGGCTGCTCCTCAGTGTCGCCGCCCCTCGGGAAGTAGATAGTCCCGATAGTGCTGGATGTACAGCGCTTCAAAGATCCGCCGCCGATGGCCATGAAGAAGTAGTGAGATTACTTTTAGCCCGAGGTGCAGACGTCGATCACCAAGACAGTATTCACGGAAATTGCGCACTTCACGAAGCCTCGTGGAAAGGTTACAGCCGTACAGTATCCCTCTTAGCTACTGCAGGAGCAAATCTCACCAGAATTAACGCAGGGGGTTTTACCGCACTGCATCTCTCCTGCCAAAACGGTCACAATCAATCTTGTCGCGAACTCTTATTAGCGGGCTGCAACCCAGACCTCCAAAACAATTACGGCGATACGGCCTTGCACACGTCGGCAAGGTACGGTCACGCTGGAGTAACTCGAATATTGATATCTGCAAAATGTCGAGTTTCTGAACAAAACAAAAATGGCGATACCGCTCTTCATATAGCAGCTGCTATGGGCAGGAGAAAACTAACCAGAATTTTATTGGAGGCGGGATGCAATAAAATCGTTCGCAACAAACAAAACGAAACCGCTCGAGACATAGCCTTACGAAAAGATCTTAACGAAATTTTGAACATTTTGGACGATTCCGTACCCAAAAAAGAAAAGAAAGCCAAGGTGAAAAAGCATTCAAAGGGAAAAGTGAGATTCGACGGAAAACTACCATCAGGTAAACGAACAAATTTTTTAGTGTTATATTTCAATATCTTACATTTTTAATATTTATTTAGGTAAACCTGAATCTCCGACCAAATCAAAAAATTTGTCACCCTATGGATGCCATTACTATCCCGACCCGGAAGCCTTTCCATCGCCACGTTTAGAGACGCTTCCGAACGAACCTCTGCAGCGAGGAGAGCAGTATTATTTAGATTTAGCAGGAAAAATTTGCAAGGGACCCGTGGGTGTAGGTTACACTTGTTATTGCGCACCACTATTTAGACATCTCGAAGCTCGTTTAGAAAAAGATAAGAAAGAGTTACAAAAAGCGCAAATTAAACTTGGCCAAAAAGTAGCTGGTTTGGAACAAAAACTCAACCGTGGAGTTCATGGTCGAAGATCTGAACGCATCAATACCATTAAGGAAAATCCACATCCTATGTTACCGCGTTCCAGAAGCCTCGAAATGTTGGATAAAATAAACGAAAATCCCTTACAAGCTACCAGGTAAGCCGATGGTTTTCGACCGGATCAGATTTTTATATAACTTTTTGTTTTAGAAGTATGGACGAATTAGACAATGCAGATGAAGATAGCGCGGCTAGACCGAGTGTCAAAGAACTGGTGGCTAGGATACAGCACCAACAAGCTCCTTGCAGTGCAAATAACGGTGATAGCGAAAGCAGTGACGATGAAGATAGTCCCATGAGGATGGTTCAACATAGTGGAATGATGGGTAATTCCAACTTGTATATTCCGCCCGATCCAAATCCAAATTACGAAAATGTTCCCAACGATGCCCCGAGAAGTAGGACGGGGTTGTACAATCCCACCGCAGCTGCATTAGTGGACTCGAAAGCTAGTTATGTTGAACCAAATGTGCGAATATTAGAATCGACTGTACGATCGACGCCGAATCAAAGACTTTATACCTCTAGTGCTCAAATACCGATTCATTATAATCATCAAAATGTGACGTTAAGTGAATCCCCTGTGCAAAACCCCAAGTATTATGAACAAAATGTTAATATGCAATTTGCCAAATTACGATTATTAGATAATTCCAAAATGTTTAACGAAGTGGAAGGAACTTCCAGGGCATTTAATCCTAATAAAATGTTCGAAAATACTTCCAGAATGTTAGAAAATCCGCACGACGCAATTGATAGAGACACAAATAATGATTCTGGTTATTCGACGAAAGTGTATGGAAGTTCGAAAGGAAATTCGCCGTGTTTGTCGGGACAAACTGATGATTGTGTGGGTGCTTCTAGCTTGGTTTAAATTTCAAACCATGCTAGTGGGTTGTTAAGACAGTAATGTTGTTAGATTGTTAAAAAAACTGTAAATTTTCTACCATGTTAGCATAATGATGTACATAATTATTATTAAATGTGGCTGGTTAAAAATTATATTTTGATACTAAAATATTTTTGAAAGTAGCAAAAATGTGTGTTACACGCCAGTCAGTGCCTTAATAAAATATTGAGAATTTATGCAGTGGCAGATCACGGATAGTATTTTTTAAGTTTAATAAAACTACCTGATGTAATTTTTAAGAAATATAATTATAATAGAGATAATAAATAATTGTTAAATTTTTGAATTTGTACATTTGGCTTTTTTATTAAATTTTTAATATATTTTAAAAGAGAAACTTAAATTTAAAAAAATAATTTTAAAATAAAAGATGTTATACATACTGTAAATTTAAAATTTAGAAAAATATATTTTATTTTCAAACTTGGTGCATTTCTGTTTAATTACGCAAAAGTGAACGGCAACATAAAGATTACAGGCTCTCATTGTCTCTCAAATGTTGACATGCAACTGTCAGGTTGGAAAAAAAAGTCACCACATATTGTGGTGTTTCAAAGTGATTCGGATCCACTCTATGCATTTTGGTAGAATTTTTATTTTCAAAATTGAGTTGGAAGATTGTAGATTTTGCTAGGTGGGGACGGATCACCGGAAATTGAAGACTTTGCCAGTGGTCGCCGCACCAGTCGTTTGTGCGACTGTTGGCTCTGTGAAATTTTTTTGACATTTCGATATTGATTTAAAATTGTGAGTAATATTTTAATTTTGATTAAAAAAAGTGATTTTGATGCGTCTGCATTATTGCGTATTTTTGATATTTGAATTGACTTAGAGTTGTTTAATATTTTGCTGCCGAACAGGAGTAGATTGATTAGTTGGTTAGTTCGGAGAAAGAACAATTAAAATAATAAATTCGATCTGGATTATTGTAAATTGGAAAGTTAAAAATTATATTTGTAAGTGCTAACGTGCGAGAATGATAAGCCGACGATTTGGATAAAGGAAATCAAAAGTTCGAACCTTTAGAGAAAAACACTTAAATCCTCGACCCTAAACTACCCGCAATCCAGGGCTACCCGAGGAAAACAAATGTATGGAAAAGAATTTTCTATGAAAATTCCATAGCAATATGTTACCCCACCCAAATCTAACATAATTCAAATCTACCTTTAGCCGAGTATTATATTTCTTCACCGTGTTGTCGAGTGGCTCTGAACTGATGACTACATTTCAGTTTTAATGATTCGTTCTGAACTTCCCACTTCATGCTTTCGGCCCTTCGATCTCTATTCATGGAAGATTGATGTAATCTTTGTTTTCTTTTATTTCTACATTTTTCATAGTCAATATAGCACTTGAAATGATTTCTAAACTGAATGTTATAGCTAGCTCTTTCTACCTCTAGCTTTTTCTTTTTTCATTTTTTGTGACAAAAAGTTTTGTTGATCTCTTTATGTTGTCTGTCGATTCGCAGTTTAATGTTCGGAGAAATCTCTCTTCATACATCTTTCTGAGATGCTGACTACTCCTGAAGGCTACGTTCTAGATTCAGTCGGTGTTTTTTCTTAGTTTCCACAGTATTTCCTCTATAGTTGACGACTCTTTCCACTGCCATAAAATCAATTGGAGTTAGTTAGGTACATTTTCTTCTTTTTCCCATTTCATTTCCCGAGCAGGACTCACAATCTGTTTTATCCTTTTAGCTTTAAATTTTGTTACATAAATTAGCATTAAAGACGTTATTTTTAAATCACATTTTTATTATTTACCAAGAAATAAAATGTTTTAATATTTCACACTCCGTTTTAATTTAATTTGTTGGTGAGGCAATAAATACGTTTTTCCAACAGTTTTTTTGCTTTTGTCTATCGCATTAACTAATTCTCCTCAGAAACTTTAGGATATGAACTGTAATCCAACGGAACGGAGATCGCTAAAATCGAGAAAATGAAGAATGGTAATTTCAATCTGTTATCTGATGATGTTGTCTTACATAATCGTACATCGCCAGATGAGATGATGAATTCTTGAGAGACAGTTTCAGTTTACTACAGTAACCAAATCCAAAAAGGTAGATTGAATATGCGAGTCGGTATCTAATGCTGTTTTTATGGTAATAAAACTCCGTTTAGAGCTCAACTACTTGCCAGGTTTTGCCCACATTCCATGATATTTATTTATTCCGAGAAGCCTTTGAAATCTCCTTCGAGCTCAGAAACGTTTTTTACGCACAAGAATATCTACATTGTTGGTTTTTCTCCATAAAATATTCAAATTTATTTATTTTATAAATTTACTAAACAAAAAATTGCAATAAATTTAATATGAAACGCAAAATTTTTATAGAAATACCTTTTATTACTCTTTATTAAAACAAAAAGTTTTTTTTAAAACTCAAATCGTGCATATAATTAAAATTGTTCTATCTAACAATTTCCACTACGATGGTACCGGGTTAGAGATGTATGATACAATGGAACTCCTTTCAATATTTGCGAATTTGCATCACATATTTTTATAGCTAAATAATCGCCAGGTTTAATTTCTTTGTGGTTGAAACCATCCTCATCGCAAATTGAACAGGCAGGAAATATTACTTTCAAATTTCCATCAGTACGGCCTTGTAAATTTAAATTCGATCGTTTACTTCTACCTTCCACCAAAACAAGATGTGTTTGTTTAATTTTGGCTTTATTATTTTCTTCGGCTAACTTGCGATACAATTTTGACATTCTTTCTAACCTTTCATGCTTTACCTGAAGTGGAACATCATCTTTAAACCGGCGGTGAGCTGTAGTTTTTTCTCTCATGCTATACATGAATAAATAAGCCATATTGTATCTAAAATTGTACAGATAAAAAAATTAAAAATAGGCTTCAGGTAAATTAATAACAAACTAACCGAACTTTTCCTATTAGTGTCATTGTGTCTTCAAACTCCTCATCGGTTTCACCACAAAAACCACATATAAAATCGGAACTCAAAGCAACAGAAGGTATGAAAGTTTTTGCACGATCAATTAACTCTAGATATGCTTCTCTCGTATAACCTCGACGCATTCTTTCTAATACGTTTGAGTTTCCTGATTGGGCAGGCATGTGTAAATTTTTACAAATGTTCGGTTTCGAATTAATTAACTACAAAAAATAGTTTACAAAATTGGAGTACTTGAAAGCATTATAATAATGCTATAATCACAGCAAAATTGTTTTATAATCAAAATTTAAAAGCTTACTTGTAAGACTTCATCTGGAAAGTCTTTAGGATGTGGCGAAGTGAATCGAATTCTCATTTCAGGAGCAACTTCAGCAGCTTTCTCTAAGAGATCTATAAATCGCAAACCACCAACTTTATTTTTGTAAACCGTTTTAAAACCTTTGGCTAAATTCGTTGAATTAGGAGTCATGTAATATTTACTGCCATCTGAAACGTCACGATAGCTGTTTACGTTTTGTCCTAAAAGAGTAACTTCCTTCACACCCTGTTCTGAAAGATGACGAATTTCATTTAAAATTGATTTTACTGGTCTAGATCTTTCACGTCCTCTCGTAAACGGTACTATACAATAAGTGCACATATTGTCACATCCTCTCATTATTGATCTACAAAAAATTGTACAATAGTTAATAGCTATGATTATCAATAAGTGAACTTACACAAATGCCGAAACAGAGTTTTCGTTTAACCGTACAGGCATTACATCAGCGTAAGTTTCATCAAAAGACAGCAAAACGTTAATTGCAGTTTCGTTTTCATTAGCCAAGGATAGCAATCGAGGCAAGTCTTTGTAACTGTCAGGCCCAGCGACAATATCTACATTTTTATCTATTTCTAATACTTTTTGCTTTAATCGTTCAGCCATGCAACCCAAAAGTCCAACTTTCATGGGCGCAAAACCCCCGACAACTTTCTTTTTCTCTCGAATTCCTTTTAAATAATTTAACCGATTCCATATTCTTTGTTCAGCACCTTCTCGAATTGCACAAGTAATCAATAAAACAATATCAGCTTCGTCGAGATTGTCAGTTTTAAGATAATTATTCTTCTTCAAAATGCTCCAAATAATTTCGGTATCGTTAACATTCATTTGGCAACCGTAAACCTCAAACAATACCTTCCTTTGTTGACCATATTCTTCGACGTTATTAAGATACGGAACCACGTCGGTATCTTCGATTGTCACAGCGCTTGATTGTGTTAAAAAGTCCTTGAGGTTTGGTCCAACTTTCAACGATTTCCTTCGTGTGGTATCAGGTTTATACGTTTCCACGGCACTCTTTGTAAGACTCTCAGAAGCATATTTTAAATTTTGTAACTTGCCGATTTGTTTTATATTATTTCGAAAACAAATACGAGATAAACAGTACATTTTTCACACCGTCAAAGTTTGAGGTTATAAATCATAAATTTCCTAATCCTACTTCTTACTCTTTTGTGAGAACCTTAATATTCTCTTATCTATGTTTAATATAAGATTAGTATGATCCTATCATCCGATTATCAAAATCAAACAAATTTTCTGTACAGTATTTCTTTAAAAAATTATTATCACCCTGTATATCCGTTTGTTTTTATATTTTAGCACCACATCAATAAAAAATTATTTGATAGTTGTCATTTAAAATGTCAATTATAATTTCATAAGTGAAAATACATCCAAAAGTAAATTAAAACTGGAATAATGTCGAGCAAAGACTCAAAAGAGTACAAAAGCAATAAATCTGGTAATGATTCACAATTTAAGAGCTTTTATTTTAAAATTATAGTTTACATAACCTGCTTCACGCACCTACTATTTTATTAAGCGTCCGTTCTATTTATTAAAATCTTTAAATTTGTCAGTGTTTATTAGGGTCAGATTATGGAAAAAATCGAGACAGATCGAGATCACGCTCACCGAGGCGATCAGATCAGCGAAGTGATGGTGCCAGTTCTGTAGCCAAAAATCGTATCAAGAATATGAGTATACAGATGAAACTGGCTGCTCAAAAACCTAGTGGTAGTGTAAAACCAAAGATGTCGGTAGCTTCCGTATTTAATCAAGATAGCGATGATGAACCCGAAGAAATGCCTCCGGAAGCAAGGATGCGAATGAGAAATATTGGCAGGTATTATTTTTGTTATAATTAATCGAATGATGCATATCATCATTCGTTTGCAATTTTAGAGATACACCCACATCTTCAGGGCCCAATTCGTTTGGTAAAACAAAACATGGATTTTCAGATGCCAAAAAACTTTTTGAAAAAAATCTAAAAGAAGCTATGGACAGCGCATTAGCTGATGATTAGTTAATTATAGTTAGCGTTTTGTGAAATAATTATTTAATTGTGATGGTCGAATTGTACTGTAATGTAGGTTGTAGTGGACATTTCAACAAGTTTATGATACACCAATCTATGTTATGGTCGGACTTACCGTTTATACACCTTTTGTCACAAATTTGTTAAGAAATTTATTTATGATAAGCCTAGAATTTGTTCTAAAATTTTATTTAAAGACGTACTAATTATAAGTATAAATATATAAATTGTTCGATTGCATTCATTCAATTGCTTTTATTTATTATTCGCAACGAATTATGTTACCGAAGAACCTAGTAGAAACTGTAAAAATTGTGGTCGAGAATCACAAAATAAAACACTAGAAACTATTGAAAATTATATATTAAGTATTATTTATTTTCTTACAGGTTGAGCAGGCCTGTTGTCTCGTCCAGGGAAGTTTCGTTGTGGAGGAGTACGCACTCTTCTTTCTTTCTTGCTTCTGTTACGTACAACTTTACTGTGGATAGCACAGGAAACACAATAGTGCAGCTTTGCGTATAATTTGGGCAAGACATACTCTGTATAAACGTTTAAGTTAGTACTGACATGTTAAGTTGATACAAGGAACTTACGAGTATAAACTGAAGCTTCTGTGATGTCTCTAACGGCTGCAGCTTCTACGATGTTACGAATGACGAATTTTTTAATTGCTTTATCCTTTGGTACACACCGGGCACAATTAGTACAACGGACCGCTCTAACATGACCACGTCCGTGCTTTGCACGGCCCCCATTACGCCTCTTGCAAGTCTACGAAAAATAGTGAGGTTATATTATTTGCAAGGAATTTCTTGAATTAAAAGCAAAAATTTCATGATAAAGATTTGGGTATATTGCTCATTTAAATTTATACCTACCATTTTATAATTAAATAATTATCAATCACAGAAAAACACTAGTAAACTTTTCGAGAAATTAAATTTTATGGAATACAAAGTGGAAACAAAATTGTTAGTGCTTTTATTTGTAAAAACATGAAATCAAAGGGCGCCTTATTTAAATTAGGGACTCGAAAATTTTTGAAATTGGTTTCATTTTTACCCCTGACTGGTTTTCAAAAACACAGGGTATATGAAGTTACTATGTACAATCTGTGTTTATTTATTTATTTATATATATTGTCATGCCCCCGGACTATGCAATACTTATATAAAAATTTCTTTGCTAATTTAATCCAAATGTACTGCTGGGCATTCATTTTTTGTAGCAAGAGACTCTTCAAGTTTTAAATTTTTAAAATTGTAAATTTTATGCTCACTTTTGTCCTTTCATTGTATTGCATGTGGTAGGTGGTGTTATGCAGCTGGCTTAATCACGCCTGCTAGCACAAATTTTGTAGCGTTGTAATGCACCTTTGCATCGACCAAATTGTCACAAATTCTTCACTTTTCTAAATTTTTCCCTGCACTTTAAATAAAATAAAACAAAACAAAAACTCAAATTAATTTTAATTTAATTTATTTATAAAATCAATTATCAATTATCGGGTAATGGCGTTACATCCGTCAGGCACACCGGCCTCCGCCTGATTGTCCTTTCCTTGCATCTACCCGCTGATCGTACTCCCACTTACTTCTCTCACCTTTTATTTACATTTTAATTTTACAAGCTTTGTACAGTGTGTTTAAATGTTATAAATAATAATGAAAGAAACTCAAACTTTAAAATAATTTTACAAAATAATAAGATTAATGTTTTTTTTGCATTTCGAAACACGACAATATATTGTATATATTGTCGTGTTCTAAAATAGTTGTAAAGATTTTTTTGTTTTGTATCTATTGAATTTGGAATTTTAATTTGAAGTTGTAGAGAATAATTTTATTTTTGAAATGGTGGTAGGCAAGGGTAATATGGCCGACAAAAACGGACTAAGATTTGTCCGCTTCCGTTAATTTTGAGTTTGATGATTATTAAAAAGTGCGATTGTTAAAATAAAAAATTTGTTTTATTGAAAAATTTAATTAAAATTCGAAATTTGATGATTTGACGAGTTTGTCGAGGAAACGAAATATTGGTGATAGGAAGGCAGCTGATTCGATCATTTTAGAAAATACATATTAAATTAATTAAGAGAATAATTTCACATCAATATATTGTCGTGATTCGTTAGATTTCTCTGTACCCAGCGCGGTAGTTTAATTCAATTTTGTTAATGTCTGCAAAATTAAAAGTTTGTTGAGAGGAAAATTACAATGAAGACCAAAAAATGTTACTCACATACACCACACTACACTTAATAATTTTATGGTAAAAGTTAACAAGGAAACAGCTGTGTGTCACGCGAGTGCTACCGAGCGGAAGGATTTGTAACAAAATAAATGTAACGTAACTTGTGAAACATTTGGTATATGGAAGATAAAACTTACAATTTTGGAAAATTTGAAGAGGTTGGCAGGCCTTCTTTTTGAAAAGAGAGTCCGATAGGGGCCTGAGCGAGGCAGACGTAAAATTTTTACGTCTAATAATTTTTTTGCGAATTGTGAAAATAAATTGCATTTTTGGAAGGCGAATCTTACGATTTATTGTTTGAGGCCGTTGCGGAAACAGTAGGAGTGATCTTATTGTTTAATTTGGATAAGTTCTGAAAATTAAAAAGTGTTCACGTGCGTTATTAGAATTCGAAGGTTAAAACCGACGCCATTTTACAACAGGTGGAGATTGACAAAGAAATCAATAAAATTGATTTTACTTACCGTATTTTTGATCGGGTGTAAAGACACCAAATATCAAGAGGGAGCAGTTAATCAGCACAATACGAAGAAATATTGAAAATTTTGAGGGCGCTCACCGAATTCAGCGAGGGAAACTGTACGTCTTGTCAAGCAGATGTGGCTGTGTTCAGGAGCGGAAGTCAAATGACGGTACTAACTGCTAGCCAAGAGAAGCGGCGATATACAAGGTAATACGAAAGTTATCTCATAGTGAAACTAACAATTTATTTAAAATTTTATAATTAAAACTTTTAACAATTGTATTACAATTTTATGACTTACACAATTTACACTGGGGCATATGGTGGCGAAATTTAGGATTCTTTTGTTTTACATAAATAAAATTTCGAGACCATACGCTGTACACGATTACACACAGGGTCACATAGTGAAATTTGTCACTGCAGATAATTGTCCTCTCAATAAATCAATAGAATTTTCGTTATTAAAGATAAAAGCATTATTATTTATCATTTTAAAAGAAGGGCAAACACAGAAATCAACAGGAACCGACTACTGAGCGTCTTATTTTGTTCTCCACTGAGATGATGAACTTATTGGTTCTATGGAGTTGCCACGTGTTTACGTTTATCTCCTTCATCTCATTTGGGCAGCGGGCGTTGGAGTTTGTTGAGGTTTTCTTTCCTCTTTTCTTGGAGCGCTAGGCTTGATCTGGCTAGGTATTTTGGTCCCTTGGGATTATTTTCCTCGATTTTTCCTGGATTTTTTTTTTTTTTTTTTTTTTTTTTTTCTTCCGGTGTTTTCTTGTTGCGTGGTTTGGGGTCAGAGGCGGCGGTGAGGAGTGAATGTTTTGGTCTGTGTGTTAAACTAAACTTGTCTCTTGAATAGGATCTCCACTGAGAAAAGCTGGCCGGGTAAATAAAAGATTGTGCCGGGTAGGTAATTCATACAAAACCTCACAACAATATATTATGTTTGTGTCACCATATCTCCCGAACGGTTACAGGAAGCGATGTACATTTTTGACAGCATGTTTGTAAAGACCAGGGGAGTGTTCCTAGCTGGTCAAATACAATTTTCACCCATGAAAAAAATTCTATCTCAGAAAACTATCTCTACACCCCCCCCCCAAACCCCAAAATTTATGCACTCACCACTGCACGAAGCGGTTTAAAACATATATTACTTTCTCTATACATTTTGACAAAATATACTCTAAAAAGAGTGAAATAAAATAAAAATTAAAAATTTTAAAAACCCCTGACTGTAACAAAATTCTAAATATAAAAATTAATAATAAAAGCAACTTACTTTAAAAACTACTGTTACCTTTAAAAAGAAAAAAATAATTTTTTTTTCTTTATTCAACAACAAATTCTCAGACACTTTATTCGAAAAATTAACTTATCATCCTCCGCCCCCCCCTTCAGCTACAAAATTTAAACATTAATTTTGAAGTCAGGGGAAACGGAGAATGTTTAATATAGAATGTATAAACAGGTTTCGTAAGTATAACAAATCTCCGTTTCCCCTGACTTCAAAATTAATGTTTAAATTTTGGAGCGGGGGGGGGGGGAGTCTGAAAATTTGTTGTTGAATGAAGAAGAAAAAATTATTTTTTTCTTTTTAAAGAGAACAGTAGTTTTTAAAGTAAGGTGCTTTTATTATTATTAATTTTTATTTTTAGAATCTTTTTACAGTCAGAGGTTTTTAAAATTTTTAATTTTTACAATCAAAAAATCGACAAAAAGTGTGGTCAAAGTTGTTTCTACGGTGTCTGTGAGCTCTCTGGCATGTCTCTGGCTCTTTAGCGAAGCATACACAATGCTTGTACGATAGGTTCCGTACCTTCTCGAATAGGCTCGACCGCTATTAGTTCACAAAGAACCACGACAAGACCACTCTCCTTATTATGGGGTATCTATAAACCAAATGGCGACTTAAGTTCTACCGAATACTTTTTCCGAGAGACATCGGACCACACCTGAATGTTAAACCTTGCAAATGGTATATATCTTATGTATTCGTTTTCGACGGTAGCAGAATGTACAACTTCTATCACTTTTAACTAAAATAATATACATTTTTAGTGGAATTTATTAATAATATCAGCCAATACGTAAAATTTCGAGTTATATTGTAGAATAACAGAATTTAAAAAAATTTATGTTTGTACAAGATTTGATGGCATGCAAACGTTGAACCGTTATTAATCCTATCAGGAACGGACTACTCACGTAGAGAATATGGCAAAACTAAAAAAGATCCCTTTACAATTTATATTCTTTTGCTTACATTTTTATTTTAATTTATTTATTTGTTGAAAATATAAAAGGGTTGAAATATTTTAAAATAGAAAATAACTTAAAAAAGTTTTTAGAATTTTTTAAGTATTTTTGTGGTATTTAGTAGTATATGATGTTAAAATAATAAAACTTAACAAAATGTTAAAATAATAAATTTTAACATAAAAATTGCCTTTTTTAAAAATTGTATGTGTATGTGCTTACCCCCCCCCCCCCATGGTCTCACGGCTCTTTCTTTGTTTTTTTTGCATTTGTGTTGCATAAAATCGTAAAAATTGATTAAATCTGTAAGAGACTAACAAAAAAATTATGATAGTAGCAATGGCGTAACTAAGGGTATTTAATGTACTTGATCGAATAAGAGCTTGATTTTATCACGATCAAAAAAATAAAATACATTATTTGTAATATTCCGATTAAAGGACCAAATTTAAAAATAAATAACAAAATTTTCTATTTTAAAGATAGGGTTTGTGGGCTCCTCTTATTTTTGGTAAATTAATAATCTAAAATTTAATTAAATTTAATTTAATTTAAAAATAGCAAAATTGCCAAGTATATTATAAATTTACAAAAAAATAGAGGAAACCCATATACTCTACTTTTAATTATTACCCATTTATAGCAGTGGTTCCAGTTTGACTAGAAAACACAGGCCCATGAGTGCATTGTTACGCCAATGCATACTTAGTGAATAATATACAAACAAGCGCACACGATCCTCTAATGCAGGATATTTTTTCCCAGCAATTTGACTATGAATAACATTTTGAAATCTAAGATCTAGATATCGAGAGCGCAAAAAAATTCTCATAGTCGAAAAGTTCCCAAAGTCGCCCGAGCAGGGACTTGCACTCTGGACCCTATTAGAAGTCCAATGTTCTACCGACTATGAATCAAATTTGAGTTTTTACAGATAAAATTAGTAAATTAAAAAAATTAATTTTGTAATTATGTAACTACTGTAGGTGCTGGGAAAATATAATAAAAGTAATATGTTTTATGAAAGAAATGGCAGGCAGAAAAACAAAGCTTTTTATATAATTATAACATGATTAATTTATTATTGGAGTTAAATTGTCTTTTATTGATCAATTTAATTTAAACATCCGATTAGATTCATAAAATGGATTAATCATTATTGTTCGTCACGAATATTGTGTACATATTAGGTGTTAAGTAAAATTAGAAAACAAAATCAACATGAAATTTCTAACACATATTTAGCTTTCCAAAAATAAAAAAAAACTTCAAAATCAATTTGGTTCGTAAAACAATATAATATTAATATTGTTAAATTTAAGTTTAGTGGAACTGCAAGGTAAAATTATGTTTTTTCCAATTATATTTTCGATTTTTAATTGTTTGCTCTCAATTTTGCAAAAGTGCCATAATTGAAATTGTTTAAGTTTAAATGCGGCAAGCTAAAATATTTCAAAATAATAAAACCTAACAAAATGTTAAAATAATAAATTTTAACATTTAAAATTTAAATAATTAAATTATAAAATTAATAATTATTTAAAAATAAATAAAATTAAAAAAAATAATAAATTTTAACATTTAAAATTTATTATTTTAACATTTCGTTAGGTTTTATTATTTTAACATCATATACATACTACTAAATACCACAAAAATACTTAAAAAATTCTAAAAACCTTTTTAAGTTATTTTCTATTTTAAAATATTTCAACCCTTTTATATTTACAACAAATAAATAAATTAAAATAAAAATGTAAGCAAAAGAATATAAATTGTAAAGGGATCTTTTTTAGTTTTGCCATTCTCTACGTGAGTAGTCCGTTCCTGATAGGATTAATAGCGGTTCCTGTAAAAATAGATTATAATTTTGCGTACGCTTTCAACGTTTGCATGCCATCAAATCTTGTACAAACATAAATTTATTTTAATTCTGTTATTCTACAATATAACTCGAAATTTTACGTATTGGCTGAGATTATTAATAAATTCCACTAAAAATTTATATTATTTTATTTAAAAGTGATAAAAGTTGTACATTCTGCTACCGTCGAAAACAAATACATAAGATATATACCATTTGCAAGGTTTAGCATTCAGGTGTGGTCCGATGTCTCTCGGAAAAAGTGGTAGAACTGAAGTCGCCATTTAGACTAGACACCTCGTAATAAAGAGAGAGTCTTGTCGTTGTTCTTTGTGAACTAATAGCGGTCCGAGCCATCCCTCCAAAAAGGTTACGGAACCTATCGTCCAAGCATTGTTGTATGCTTAGGTAAAGAGCCAGAGAGCTCACAGACACCGTAGAAACAACTTTGACCACACTTTTTGTCGATTTTTTGAAAATGTAAAAACTATTTCATTTTTTTTATTACTTCTTCTGTCACATGTATTTCTGTGACGATGAATGATCGTTTCCTTATCAATCAATAATAATTTTTATTGATTGTAAATAAATGGATGCTTCAGTGGCGTCCTGGGCAACGGGCAATTAGACGATAAAAATATAGAAAAGAATTATAAATAAAAGTGGGTTAAAAATGTTGAAAAGTTCGGGATGTTTTTATATTGTTTTTTTCAGAACTATGTATCTTTTAAACGAAACATTTTACAAAAATTCTGACGTACCATTCCGGATAGGAAATTTAACAGACTACAATTTCTGTCTAGCAAAAATTTTTAAAAAACCAATCCCTTTCACAGAAAATCAAAAAATAATAAACAAAGACAGCTACAAAACAAAAAATTAAATTTACAAGATTTTTATTTTTATTAAAAATGTATTTTATTACTTAAGGTCGGGGATTGACAAACTTTTATAAATATCCGCATGCATCACTACTGGCGCAAAAATATATATAAATATTTAAAATTTAGCAAAGTTACACACTTCACGTGATTGTGCTAAAATCCAATAGATGTCACCTCATCTGCAAAATTTTTAATTTTAAAATTAGAATTATTACAAATTGTTGAAATCGATAGAACATTTCATCTGTAATAAAAACTAACCTTTTTGGGGTACTATAATCCCTTTAATTTTAATCTCTTATCCTCGATTTCATTCTCTCATCTAATATCTACCTAACAAAAGCCGTTAATTTAAGGCTCCATCTTCTTCAAAAAGCTTGAACTATTTTCGAACTCGAAAGTTCAAAATCTGCATAAAATGATAAGTACAAGAGTTCATTCATTTTGTTGTTATTAATTAACTTTTTTCAATTTCATTTATTGATATGTAAACTTTGCATATATCCGCGTGTTATTGTAGAGAAAAATTATGTATAAAATTTTTTTTTTCATTTTTACAGTTTTTAATTTAATAATGTAATTAAAAGTTTAATTTAAATTATGAACCTACAAAAACATAGCAACAGTTTCTTCTACAAGTTGTTAAAAGTATAAATGTTATATATGATTTAGTTTGGGAGAAAACCATGAACTCCGAAAGGTCAATATAGCGTATATTTTGTACGTTTGTTCCCAGCCTTAAGGTTAAACTAGTACATTATTTAAGTTTAAACTGACCACCCTCATAATACACAGTCTTGATCGTTTTAAAAGATGTTATATAATATTATTTATAATATTTCCTCTTTTGTTAAGAACCACTATTGGATTCGTAATTCTCTCCATTAGTTCCTCTCTTAGTTCATTAGTTCCATTATTTCCTGGTGTTGGGCTTTCTTGTGTTGCTGTACACGAACACTTTAACCGCATCTCAGGGCCGTCCTAAGATATACGACGCCCCTGGGCTATTAAAATTAATGCGCCCCCTTAAAAAAAACACAAATACAAAATAAAAAAAGTCAATTTATTAAGGGAATGTCGTCAGGGTTGGCTACCCTTTTAACTTTTGCCCATAACTTTCGTGTAAGAAAGAATTTTGTTGATTTAAGCACACGATCAGAAAGATCTAGGAATAAAGCTACTTTCGAGGCAATCGCAAATTGATTGGATAAAAAATAGAGAACTTATGCCAGAATTAAAAAAAAAAAATGTTGTCAAGGTTGGCCCAATGCTATTTAGGTTGGCTCACAGTTGAGAATTGCCAAATTCGTGCAAAAAAATTGACTGGATGAAATAATAAACCAAATTTATTTTATTTTTATTCGATTGAGTGAAACTTTACAATATAATATCGCAGAGAACTGATTTACATGACACATAATTCCGAATCACCGTTTCGGCAAATAAAATAGCTTCTTGCCATTTTGGCACATTTCAAATGCACATTTTTCTTGCATTTAATGCATGCAATAGAGTTGTTGCGGTTCAGGCGACGAAGCATTCGCTTCCAAGCAGATTATGTATTTACCAACGTGGTTTTTTTGCAACGGTCCAACCTTGATAACAAGTTCCATTACCACATCGCGTCACACTACATCCAAACAGGTAGCGAAATTGAATGTTTCTCTTGAATAATTTTTAAAGACTATCTACATAACACATTTTAGATGCTTATCTTAACGAATTAATGTTTTTCCTCCAAGTTTTCATGCTCTATTTGCAGCTGATGGAAAACTTTTTTTGTCTTAGTTCAGTGAATGAGTGCACAACACGTTTCAACATTACACTCCAAAATCAGTAATAGCACGAAAAGTTTGTTATCATTGAGGGATGTTTTGCCACACTCGCACATAGGTGGTTTCAGTGATCTACACTGAAAAATCGTAGTGGGCCGACCTAGACGACGGGCCAACCTTGATAACATTCCTCTACTATTACCCTAAACGAAAACAAGAAAGTGATACAGGACACTTTTCTAAAAAACATTTTTAATAAAATATTTTTTCTAAATTCAAGCCTTCGAGAGTTAGGCCTCTTTAAAGCATTTTTTTTAATTTCCACTTTTACGTGGCCATCGCCCGGAAAATATTAATTTTTTAGTAAAAATGGATTAGTGCTTTTTTAAAGAGCGTGAAGTAATCTATAAACTAGATTAAACCATTTTTTGTCTAAAATCAACGGCTTTCGAGTTATGAATAAAAGTAGGTAAAAAAATGTTGCAAAATTGGAGCTTTTTTTTATTTTGGTTTGTCTCAAAACTCTGTATCTTTTAAACGAAACATTTAAAAAAATTTTGACGCTTCATTTTCGATAGGAAATTTAACGGACTACAACTTTTGTCTAGTAAAAATTTTTGAAAAACCAAACCATTTCACCGAAAATCAGAAGGCAGCTGCAAAACTAAAAATTAAATTAACAAATTTTTTATTTTTATTAAAAAATTATTTTATTAAGGTTAAACTATTACATTATTTAAGTAAATCTTTAATCTTCGTGATTGTTTTAAAAGATGTATTAATTAATAAAATAATTTTTTAATAAAATTAATAAATTTATAGCTGCCTTGTTTACTATTTTCTGATTTTCCGTGAAAGGAATTGATTTTTCAAAAAAATTTTACTAGACAGAAGTTGTAGTCGGTTAAATTTTCTATCCGGAATGGAATGTCAAAATTTTTGTAATATAAAATGTTTCGTTTAAAAGATACAAGAGTTTAGAAAAAAAAACAAAATAAAAAAATCTCGAATTTTTCAACATTTTTTTACTTATTTTAATTTCTAACTCGAAAACCGTTAATTTTAGACAATAAAGAGTTTAAATCTAGTTTACAGGCCTAACTCTCGAAGGTTTGAATTTAGAAAAAAAATTTGTTAAAAATCTTTCTGCGAAAAGTGTCCTCTATCAGCAACTAAGTTAATATGTAAAGTGTATCCGGAGACACCCTGTATAAACAGAAACAAACTTTAGAGTAAACAAAAAACAAAAGTAATTTATATATTTATATATATATTTATTTGCTCTGCCTCAAAGAAGATCGTAAATAATTTTTTATCTTTTTTAGGGCTAAAAAAGATAAAAATAAAAATTGCCGCTCCCAAAAGGCTTGCGTCCTGGAGCTATAGCTCATTTAGTCCTATGGTTAGGGTTGCCCTGCAGCACCCCATAAAAAATAATCAAGAGGAGTTCAATCAGGCGATCTTGCTGGCCAATTAATTGTTCCTTCTCTTTCGATCAGGGCCGTCCTAAGATATACGATGTTCCTGGGCTACTAAAATTAATGCGCCCTTCTTCATAAGAAGACTCAAATACCAAATGGAAAAGTCAATTTATTATTATTACACTAAACAAAAACATAAAATACATACAAAATTAATTTTTTTTTTAAATACTGCGTATCCAGAAAAATAAATAGGAAGAGGAAAATTTATCAATTGGCCGGCTCGATAACCCAATGTAACACCTCTTGATTATTTTTTATGGGGTGTCCTTAAAGCTATAGCTTACAGCTATAGAGTAAATACCGAAACCAGTGAGAAATTAATGGAAAGAATACAGACATAGGTGCGTGACATAACTTAACGAAAGAAGTACCATTATAAATAATACCGTGCAAAACTTTTTGAAAAAAATACGCTTTTGTACTGAAAATGAGGGAGAGTTATAAAATAAATTTTGTAAATTTATTTTTTTTTACACCTTGTTCATTATTTTCAGAATTTTTGTGAAAACAGTTGGTATCTCAAAAAAATTTATTTAATCAAAGTCGTAGCCCGTTAAATTTCCTATTCGGCTTGAGCCGTCAGTTTTTTTCTAAGACGTTTCGTTTTAGAGATACGGGGTTCGCAAGAAAAAAAATGAAACCTGAGTTTTTTTAACATTTTTTCCCTTAATTTAATTCATAACTCGAAATCCGTTGATTCTAGACGATAAGTGGTTATAACCTAATTTGTAGATAAGCAAATGATCTTTAAAAAAGTTCAAATTAGTTAAGCCTAAAAAATCAATAATATCGGAGCTATGGCCGTTTGAAATCATAAATTCAAAAAATTGCTTTAAAAGGAGGTATCCCCCAAGAGTTTGCTTTGGACAAAAATTTTATTTCAAAATTTCTCTTAGAAAAGTGTCTTTTATCACCACCTTAAAGGTTCTCCACAGTCACGAAAACACCCGGTATATAAAATACTTATATCATTTAATTTGCTGTTCCAAAGAAAATCGTAAATATTTTCTTATCTTTTTTTGAGCCGAAAAAGATCAAAATAAAAATTTCCGCCCCCAAAAAGCTTGCGCTCCGGAGCTGTAGCCTATTTAACCCTGTAGTTAGGGTAGCCCTGCTTTCGATTCATTTTTCAGAATACCCAAAGTGTGGGGTATTCTGTTGGTACTACATTCTTTGACGTGTTGTTAAAATGATAACAACAAAATTAAAAATTGGTTTAGTGCACATAATTAAGTGATAACACCAAGTAAACGGTACTGATGACGACTAATGAGTCAGAAACACATCGTGTGATGGCTAGACGGTCGAAAAAGCAGGCAATGTGTCTACCGTTCTTACCTTAATTATGTTGGATTTTTAGAAATTAAAAATTGATAAGTTTGTAACACTAAAACAATTAAATTACTTTCAATTATTTTTGCAATAAATTAAATATAATAAAGCCACCGACGATTAGTCCGTTATTTATTATGACCAAAATAAAATCGGCTTGACGGATACGGATCCAGATCATAAGGCTTCCTGCTATACTGCTTATAGAAGCCTAAAATAAATCTTTTATTGCTCTATTCGTGAATTACCAACCTACCTACTATATAATATTCTAGCAGGTTAGGCAGCCTGCCGCACGCATTAAATGAGTGAATACCATAAAACTTAGATTTTTGGTGATTGGTAAGAAAAAGTCGATGAATTAAAGCAGTTCTGTTTGTAAAATATCTCTTATTAGTTAATTTTTTAGTTACCAAGAGAAAAAATTGTTTTGCAATAATGAGAGTGCAATCAATCAGTGCGGCCTTCAGGCCGCACAGCTTAGAAAATCTCGTTATAATATAATATTATATCTTAAGAATCTCTTTCCTACTTTTGGGTTTTTGTTTTATTAATTTTTTAATTGTTACAGTGGGCGGTAAAACATTGCCTTTTCATGTTATATTATTAAATTAAATTTTTGAATTAAAGTGAATGTCAAATTGATACTCAACAGGATTACCGGATATTGAAGAAACTGCATTAATTATTTTAGTACAAAATAAACAAACTAAACAAAATGTTAAAATAATAAATTTTACCAGTTAAGTAAAGAATACGTAGGTACATAGCAAGATAAGATTTAAAAAACAAAATAAAAGACATTAATTTACATATAACATGTTTGGACTTAGAATATTTGAATAAACGAGCAAAATAAAAATTACTTTATTTAGTATAGCGACAAAACAGCATTAATAAGAATTTCTATCAATAACCTCATCAAACTTAAGTGCGGCCTTAAGGCCGCACAATCACGGCAATCTAATTTCAAGATTAAATCATTTATTAAATTAGGCCGCCATAACCTTCTAGTATGTGGGTGTAGTAGAACTTTATTGTTTACAATATAAATATTGCTGTGTATTTTGGTGTTATATCGGCTTTAGTTCGAAAAATTTTGATTTTAAATTAATTTTGAAAGAATTAGCAGAGAGAGATCGAACAGAGGTAAGATAATGTCGTCAGAATGTTAAAATTATTTAATTTTAATTGGAGAATAAGTTAAGAAATATTTTGGTTTTGGTAAATCTTCTTTCGAAATATTCGAAGGAAAAAAATGACAAAAGCAAAAAATAAAATTAAACAACTAAATAAATAAGAATTAAAAAAGAACCCAAACAATAGAAAAATTTAAATTGGGTATGACAATAAGCTTACAGCAAATTCAACGAAACAGCTTTCAAGTTAATTATAATGAAAATGTAAAGAAAAAAGGCGATTTACATGAAAACTGAAAGAAAACCTAAAAAGAAGAACCCTAGGCAGTCAATTCCGCGTCGCTCACAAGAACTCAGCCTTTCACAGACATCAGCTTGGCGAATTTTGCATCAGGACTTGGTTCTACATCCGTACAAAATTCAACTGACGCAGGAACTTAAGGAAACCGACCATGGACAACGCCGTGTGTTCGCTGACTGGGCTCTGGAGCAGTTTGAAGTGGACCTCGATGAGGCCCATTTTTAGATGAACGGGTACGTTAATAAGTAAAATTGCCGGATTTGGAGTCATACCAATCTATACGAGGTTCACCAAATGGCAATGCATTCGCAGAAAGTCACTATCTGGTGTGGATTTTGGGCTGGCGACATTATTGGTCCGTACTTTTTTGAAAACGACGATGGCGTTACCATCACTATCAACGGAGAGCGCTACCGATCGATGTTAACCGATTTTTTTGGGGCCAAATTGGAAGATATTGATGTGCACTACATGTGGTTTTAACAGGACGGTGCTACGTGCCACACAGATAATGCCACAATGGAACTTCTGACGCAGCGGTTTAGAGACAAGGTTATCTCACGCAGAGGCGACGTGAATTGGCCACCGAGATCGTGCGATTTGACCCCGTTAGACTTTTTCTTGTGGGGTTTCATTAAGTTCCAGGTCTATGCCAATAAGCCGCAAAACATCGATGCCCTAAAAACCAACATCAGCCATGCCATCGCCTAAATTCAGCCTGATTTGTGCGCAAGAGTAAACGAAAATTGGACCTCTCGGGTGCTTGCCACCAAGCGGAGCCGCGGCGCCCATTTGAACGACGTTATTTTTCACACATAATGTCATTGATAGGCTTTTCGAATAAAAATAAAAATTCGTAGATATCTCACATACAACTTGCTTTATTTAATTTTAAAATCTAGGCGTCCTTAATGGAAAACTCTTTACAAAATTCAGGAGAGTAAAATTTAAACCTCCGCTGCGGTGGCCATCTTTTACCAAAAAAAACTTCTTTATCTCCACTTTACTGCCAACCTCAATTTTAACAAAATTTTTATTCAAAACAAATATAAAAATCATTTCACATTATTACAAATTACCAATTTTGTAGGAAAATCGACGACAATATACAGGATTACTCTGGAACCAATTCACCGATTGATTTAAACTTTTTTTATCTTACAATATCTAAATTCTCTAATTCATTTTTGTGTACACGATTACGCTTGAACAATTTTAACCGATTGTTTATAACTTTTTTTTTTTAATTATAACTAACTTGTAGTTGGACGATAAAGCCAAAATCTAATACAAAGTTAAAAAACTTTGAAGTACGACAGTTTTTTTAATTTTTAAACTTTTGCACCAGATTTAGATTCATCCTCCAATTAATTTAATTTTATTTTTAAATATTTTTGATTGTTTGATTCGAATTATAATTCGAGTTTACCTGTACACAGTGCAGGCTTGTTTCGATACAAAAAATCGTATTTTTATTTTTTTTTTAATTCACAATAACAGGCTTTTTTTGACTATAATAACCGAAACCTCCTCTTAAAAGAACAACAAAAGTAAAAAAAAAATCGTTAATCATGAGTAAATCTTAAATTAGCGCATAAACATAGCATTTTATTCTTTTTGTATTGTATATAAGTAGGTTTTATTTGGTAATTAATAAATTGAAAAACTAAATCTTATTTGTCGGGCAAAAAGCTAACGAATCGTAATGCTTGAATAAAAATCAAACGCTCTAATTCATTAATCGATAAACCAAACCAATATATTTAATAAGTTTTTGTGGTTCTTTAGTGAAAGTAATTTTCTCTATAAATACGAAAAAGATAATCCATAGCTTCAAAACAAATCAAAAGCTTAAGAAGTAACAACATAATTATTACGACTTGGTTCAAAATGAAAACTGTAAGTTATTTTTGTACGCCATTATTTTTAAAACTATATTTTTCCTTTTAGATTTTTACATATCTCGTTTTATTATGCATTGTTGCACTAAGCATTGCTTATCCTCACGATATTTCCGATAATGTTCAAGGAGAACCATCGAATCGATTGGAGAGACAAGCAGGTGGTGGACACCATCATGACGCAGTCGATTTTGGAGCCCATACCGGAAACCATGGGGCCTTTGGATGGTATGCCGATTTTCCAGTTCATACCGACCATTAAAAATATTTAAAGGACAGTCTAGTCAAGTAACACTTTTCAAATTCTAGAAAATAAAGAAGTTTTTTACGGCTAAAAATGAAGTGCTTCAAACTGTAAAAAACTTCAATTGTTAAGTAGGTACTTATTTCTCTTTTCCTTTCTCTTTTTTCTTTGCATGCAATTTTTCGGTAATGGGAGTTCTTATATTAATTTACTTCTATCGATACCAAAGTTTTCTTTCCTCTTTATTACTAACTTTATTTTTTCGTTTTTTTCTTGTTATTATTTCTTTAATTATTTTCTTATTCTATATTATCTTACCTTACCTGTTCTTTGCTCTTTTTATTTTTTCTTGCTTTTCTACTATTTGGCTTATCGAACTTTTCTTTTTATTTACGTTTACTATATAACTTTTTCTTTACTTTTTTATAAGTTTTGTATCTTTTACTCGCTGTTATTGTTAAAAAAATTGTTTTGTTCTAAATAAAATGCTGTTACATATAAGATAGTGTATTTTCTTTATTTATTTGCATACATCCCTGTATATATTTCAAGATGCTTAAATTAAACATAAATATGAACAATTTTTACATTTACATGTAAGAAGTACCTATTTTTAGGTTTTATTAATTAATAATTCTCTATAATTATACAACTTGGTCGCGAATCATTTTAAAAACGATTCTAATACTTTTGGGTAATTATTTATTATTTTTAACAATTTAATAATCTACAAATTTAGTACAATAATAATACAATAACTAACATTAAAAACATAAAAATATTTAAAAGTAAAATAAATTGTTAAGGTAGAGCCGCACTAAATTTATTTTTTGTCTACCGTTGCGCAATTCTGTGCTCGTCATCATGCCGAATTATTATTAATTTATTGAAGATATCTCAGTGATTTTAGGCAAGTATTAACAATCGATATAGGTGTTTATAGATTTTATATATTTTCATAAAATTGGAATATTACATTCGGAAGTAATCATTGAGATTTAATTATTTTTTTATTTTCTACTTACGCTAATATAAAAATATAACTCGTCTAAAATAAATTTCGGCATATTTTAACGTTCAATAAATATTTTAAATTACATTGTAGAGAATATAAAAATTTTAATAAACGATAAAGTATCTTCGCGATTATTCTAAAACAGACGAGACATACATAATTATTATTATGTAGACGTGATTTTTTTGAGAAACAAATTTTTTACTCCTAGCAGAGACTAACACTTGAAGTTTTTACTACTCTTTTATTAGTTGTTGATATTGAACTTTTTTTTAGAAATCTGTTTAAAGCTTATTTATTTTCTGGCTTGAGACTTACTGGCTTGAGATTCGTAATTTATATTCTCTTCAATATATTATGCAGGCGTATAAGTCTACCAGAATTTCCGATTAAAATTTTTCTAATAAATAGATCTTTTTTTGGGCTTGATTACATCGTTTGAATACATTTTTTCAGTTTGTGCAATCTACTACATCGATTTTAGTGATAGGTTAAGATAGTTTTGATAACTATTTAAGATCTCTTCAAGGATACCTTAAAAACCACTTATTTGGAAAATCAAAATAATTTTTCTAACTATGGAGACATCTGTACGCTATAGCTTATTTTGAGCTGTCCAACGCAATGTTTCTTTTTCACAATGATTTATATGTTATTAAATGCTCAAAAATCGCAATTTTAAAATAAATTGGTAAATTTCATATTGGAACGACTTGTGACGTCATTAGTTCTAATAATAGTAGTAGCCACCATTAGAGCACTGTTGCTGCTGAGTGGTTGTAAATTTACCCTAAAGCCTAAAATTCTAAAACAGCTCGAGTAATATTTTTTCTATGCTCAACTACTGCAACAAATAGATCTCTGGAATTAGAAACTGATTCCAAACTAATTTGGGCTCTCCTAGATTGGCTAGAGGCAATTAGCCAATTTTTCAGAATTGTTATTAACATTGGTGTTGTCACAAGTCCTTCAGGTCTACGAGAAGTATGATCGGTAGAATGAAACGGTTTCGTTACAAATGTCATGTTTTTTCATTTTTGAATATGATAATTTAAAAAAATTAAACGTGTAGCTATAAATATTCCTTAACGCCGACGATGCCGTTAGTGGCGGCCGACGGCCGACATCATTTGTATAATAACCAACGAACTTGGCAATAAATATTGATATTTTTCGAGATCTTAAATAAAATTAACGTATATTTTTTCAAAATAGGAGACCAACTTGGCTTACTAATTTTTCTCATCCTAACAAAAACCATAAATTTTATTTCTTATTAAGTTGTTTTCTGCGATATTGTTGCGATTAAGTTAAAATATCAGAATTAAATCTTATAAGATAATTGAGCAAAGATTATTTAATGGAAATAGAAAAGTGTTAAAATTATTTTAGTTTAATTAAATTCAAACAGTTCTCAACTTGTTAGGGTAATCAGCAATATATATTGCAACGATTTTTTATAAATAAAATTATCTAAATAGTACTTCAAAAAACTTTCGAAAATTATTTTAAACTTGAAAAATTTCATATTCGCCTCCAGGATCGAACTTACGATTTCAATTTATCAATCCAAATGTGGGGGATCTGTCAGAAAAGCGGACCCACGATTTTCAAAATTTCATCTATACACTAAGTAAGAGAACACTTTTCTAAGCATACTAGAACAAATATTTTGTAGGATAATGCAATTATCCTTTTTTCGGATTTTTCGAAAAAAATCGATTTTAAAAATGTAAAATTTACATATTAACACGGCTACATGATTAACCGTTGTTGAGTAAGGCAAAAAATAAAACAGATCTTCCGGACGCCCTCCAGGCCTGTTTTATTTTTTCACCTTACACATAACAATTTAAAAATATCCCTGAAAAACGACAGAACTTGCCAAGGGTGGAACTCGAAGCCATAGAACTCGTCCGAGTGTCGATCGCGACTGCGTAGCGTAGCGTAGCGGATTGGCTTTGAGAAGCGTTTAGCGCCGTAGGCGCTTTAATCTTCTTCATCTGGTGAGTGGGTAACGGGTGTTGGAGATCTTGAATCAAAAATATACGTTGACGTTGGTTAGACCGCGTCGATCTGTGTGGTAATTTATTTGATTGAAAAATTTAGAATTTTGAACTTTGAAGAAGTTGAACCGAAGTTTGCCAAATGTGTGTCGAAACATGTCAAAAAGGGGAATTTTGTAAGCGACCATCTATTTGAACCTCAAAAAGTGTACGCGTCTGAGGTTGTCTCGTGGGTTCGACCGCGACTAGCGTAGCGTAGCGTAGCGGAGTGAAATGCGGGGCTTTTCGATGCCGTAGGCATCATTCATCCCCTTCATCATAATGCTTGGTGGTTTTGACATTGAGCCAAGTTGGCTATTTGTACGCTTTGCGGTGGAACCGCTATCGTGGACGAGTTCAATAGTTGGGGTTATCAGTTTGCTTGACGTTGTTTTTGATTGGTTAGTCGAGTAGGAGGGTGTGGCTAGCGTGCCTGACTTTCTTTCCTGTGTGTGGGAGGAGGCTCTGTCAGTGGTTCGGAAGCGTTGTTCAATGGTGTTTTGGTATTTTGAAGTGGGCGTGGCCTGGGTGCACGACTGGACTTTGTGAATGTTTTTTTGCGATGAGTTTGCATCCTGGTTTGATTACGTGGGTCCTTTTAGGATGGATTTGGGCCGGTCGTGGATCCAGAAGTCATCTAGGTTGTAATCCCCCAGGTCGTTTATGAGCGGGTTTTCCGTGAGGTCCGTTTTATCATAGAGTTTTTCAGCTGCTTGCGTGTTTATTGCGCTGATTTGCTCCAGCTTGGCCTCGGAGTGGAGCTGCCTGTTGGTGATGAACCATGGCGCGTTCATTGCTTTGCGGAGGCACACATTTTGGATTGTTTGCAGCTTCTTGGTGTTTTTGGCGTTGGCGTAGGCCCAGGCTCGACCGCGACTGACAACAACATTAAGAGTATATTAAAGCACACGTACCGTCAACAAAATGAAGAGCAGGGGCTTTTGAGAGAGACCGACCCTCATGTATCGGGGTGTATCATATTACATCTCCCTGCTTTTCGTAATTTTAAAATGCCGTTATTTCGGCAACTATTGCATAATCCTAAAATTTTTGTGTGTTAATATACTCAGAAAATTGTTCTCTTTCCTATAGTGTAGATGAAATTTTTGAAATCGTGAGTCCGGTTTTCTGCCAGTAACCCAAATGTGATATCAGCAACGCCATACGTTGGTTCTCTTGATGTAATTTTATATTTCCAAATCTTACAATTAAATTAATATTAACCCTAAAATTAAAATTGTATTAAAAAAAAAAAAAAAAAAAAAATCGTTCATCAAAAAGATATCTTTTTTAATAATAAAAATAAAATCCAAAAATTTACAATAAAAATCTTAACGGTCAAATCAGACCAAAAATATTCTCAAACAATTCAAATTGAAATATTTAAAATAAAAATCACAATTTCCAAAATCTCTCGTATAAAATATTTTCAAATCTTCTTCTTCTTTTTCTTAGCCTGTATCTATCCACTCCTGAATGTTAGGCCTCTCTCATTTTTATTTGAGAGGTTTAGTAGGCTTTAAAACGCCACGCTTGCCAATGCGTGTTGGCGAGTATAGTCCCAAGACGTAAGTTAGACTTTTTAGATCACAGCAGTGCAGTTGGCGCGACCAAGCATCGAACTGCGGTCTCCCGCTCCGTAGCATGTCGATTTAAACCTTACACCACACTGCTGGTTCTCTATCTCTGATCTCTATGCTGATTCTCAAATCTACAGAGCCAAAATTTAATGAACCGCTCTGGCGGCTATTTTTGGCAAAAAAGCCCCTAATCTTCTCCGTTTTCTGCCAACCTTACATTTATAAAGTTAATACAACAAATTTTAAATCCAATAAAATTACGAAAAGTGCCAGGGGCGATCAAAAATTACTTTGTAACGCGACAGTATATTAAAATATTAAAAAAATTTAATTATTACATATTTATTATTATTTTATCATAATAAGCAGTAGAATAAAATTTCTTATACCACGTAGAAGATTTTTGAGAGAATGGCACAAAGAATTTTTGGATTTTAACTGTATATTTAGTTAGAATTTAGTCCCAAACCAATTTATCGATTTTTTGTCAAACAAAATTACATTTCTTTGTAATTGTTTAACTGCTTACCAAATTGGATACTTGGTAAAACTATGCAGTAAAATTAAAAAGCAATCTAGAATCAATCGAACATACTTTCTCAATCGGTGTAAGGCAGTCGCAAGACTTCCTCTCTCGAGGAAAAATATACTGATGTGTGACAACAATTTTTTCACTTTGTTTCTTCAATTTATTGTAAATTGAATTTCTTTAATATTATCGAATTATATTGTCCCGTCCAGATCTCGGTCACGAATCTTAAAGTTTACTTTATTTTATATTGAGCCTATACTAATAAAATACATTTCATCAAAATTTCCAATTTCAATTTCCATTAGATGTTTTCTATCTGATCTAAGTAATTAATGAACCTGGTCCAGGTATTCAACTTGCATTCAAGTTGAAGTTGAAACACAAAAAGTTTGTCCTGGATCCCGATGATGTGTAAATTATATATTATATCAATTATCGTGACCGTTATGACTGGATTAACGAGATTAGTTTAGTTAGAAAATAAATTTTAGTTTTCATTTTTATGTTGGTGAGAGAAATCAGCAGGCGAATTTGTTATCCTATTCCGTTTTTTGTAAAATATTGAACATTAAACTAAACTAAAACATATAATAAATATATTATAATATTATAGCGTACCATAAATTACAAATATAGGCAATATATTATAGTAAATAGTAAAAATTAATGTAATAACATAAGTACTACGAAAAAATAGCTATTTGTGTGTGTTTAGGTAAATTTGTAATCATTAGTTACCTTTAGTTTTTTAATTTTAAAGACTATTAATATTATGACCAATAAGTAAGCGGTTACCGCATATACAATATTAAAAAAAAAATGAAATTGAAAATAAAAATGTATTGTTGCTTAGCAATGTACGATAACTTTAATGCGAGCGCTCGAAGCCGGACAATATTAATATTTACCGGTAGCCGCTTACGTTATAAATATAATGCTTAACAAACTAAGAACTTTTGTGATATGAATCATTTGCATTCCATTAGTTAGTTGCTTAATAAACAGATAGTATAAAAAATATTTAAAAAATCATATACCTATTTAAAAATGCAATTCCGAAGGCCAAGTAATTAAAGTGCGAGTATGACGAGAGTCAATAAAGTTTTCAAACGTAGAAAATCGATTTAAAAGCTTATTTATAAAAATATACCTTAACACCCTGTACATGAGTATTATTGAACTTATTAATCAGTCATTTAAATTTAATAAATGCACGACATGTATCATAAGAAAACTCCATTTTTTTAGTTTTAAAAATATATTTATTATGCCTCAATAAAAATGCTCACGAAAATTTAATGGACGATTTAAAAATTGGCTAATATTTTTATCTAATATAATTTATTAATTATTGCGTATGCCCTTTTGGCATTTTCTTTTAGAAATTTTATTAACTCTTATAAGTTTACCTATGATACATTAAACGATAATTTTTTAATGCTTAATAAGTCTTGGCAGAATATTTTACTAATTTTAAATTATTAAAATAGAAAATGACGTCCCTTCATTATTCCAAAAAGCTTAGATCGGGATGCACACCCACCATGCGTTATCAAAATATTTTACATGGTTTTCGACACTGAAAAAAATATAATTGATTCTTAAGCCGCTAACCTATTTTCGAATGCCGCTAACGGAGCTGAAAACTCTTTTTGTGTGTTCCATTTTTGATATTTTATAGTGCGCATTTCCCTGGAATAAAGCGTTCGTTTATTTGCACGTGGATCCGTGACGTCATGCATACGTCACAGAGTTAATCAATTTTTCATACCGGGGCACGAGCTTAGTATATGATTAAAAAAAATTTTTTCCAATTACCTTTTCAGAGGTTACGAAACACTCGAACGTAATTATCTCTTATTGACTTAATTGACAATAAATTATTTTTAAATTGAAATTTTGTTAGCTTTAAATTAAAAATAAGTATTTTTAAAACTAGGGTCTCCATCCCATGACAACTTTTTTAAATGGCACAAAAATACCGTGATAGGGTTCACTGAAAAATTCTTGCAATTATAAAGTTCGGTTATGTAGAAAATTAAACTTACCAGTTAAAATAACGCCTATTATTGTGGGTACCATCCGAGTATCCGTCTGGTGTGCTCAATTGTACACCAACGAAAGGTTCTATTTGATTTAGAATTGGGCCGATATATCTTACTCTTCCTCCTTTTACCCTTCCTTCGGGTACGATCACTTTTACCCAATGATCAAGGTGCAAATCGCGAGGAGTGCGTGGTAGAAATGGCTGCCAGTCTTGAGGAGGAACATTATCGCCGGATGGTTCTGGAGCTGAAGCACGACGAGAGCAACGAATTTTTGTACTACTAAAAAGTTCGAGTGTACAAATTAATATGGGGGTTGCAGATTTTAAACTCACCTGTACCGATTATCGCCACTAGAATTGATACAATCGATCGATCGTCGTAAATAATTTTCAGCTTCTTCCACGAGACTGTCGGTCGAATCTCCACTATCGGCAGTTGTTCCCCATTCGCCTCTAAGTTCTGGAAGAGACCCATTAGCGAACCGAACTTTGGATATGGTAGGCTTGATCAAAACTCTACGTGCTGACGGCGAAACGGGCGCCGAAAATCTCCTCGAAGGCGGCGGAGGTGATAACAAAGGATTCATGCTACCAAAGCGAGATTGGAATTGACTCGTCTCGCTGGGCGAAATAGTTGTTGCGGTCCAACTGAATTTCTGCGACTAAAATTTGACTACTTTACCATCACACTTTTTCGCCAAAGAAATCACTTACGGCAAACCCCGGTGAATACAAATCCGAAGTTCTTAGAAATTGACCGTAACTTGTTGGCACTGGAATTTTCATGGTTTTTGGGCCCAAATGATCGGCTGAACGTGATAATTCTGGCACCATACTAGTAAAACCGATATCCGATAATAATATCCGCCGGGCTTCCACGTTGGTTTTTTCGGATAACCGCAGTCTTGAACCTGGCAGTGGAAATTTTGATGGCAAAGTTGGAAAATGATCACCAACTTTAACCTGAACAAAAGCTTTTAATATTTTTAAAAACCCACGTATGATTTTATTACCTTATGAGCTAAACTACTCTCTGATCGCCACGAAGAACTCGGTAGTGCCGATATATCTGTTTGAGCACCTGATTCGCGTCGAGTATTACTGGAATGGGACAGTATTGGCCGTCCTTTTCTTATATTTAAACATTTTCCCATTGCTTCCCTAATAATTAAAATCATTTTAAATACTTCCCAAAAAGTATTTAAATGAAGTCTCACCTGTGTATAATAGGCCTGTAAGGCAACGGATTGGGACAAGTGTTTCGCCTACCCGTTCCGTATTCGACATCCACGATACCACATTTTGAAATATCTGTCTCGATAATTCGAATTTTTTCTTCGAAGCGATCGAAACTTTCGTCCTTCTCCAAGGACTTATTTTCAAAACTGGAATCCTGATAGGAATAATAGCTTTTCAGACTTTTATCTTCGTGATTTATTGAGTTATCCGATTTTGAATTAAATAATTGAGAATTTTCCCTATTATACGAATGCGATTGAACGTTAGAATTATCCTGGCTATCGTTCTCGTGAAAAACGTCATCTTCCAATTCACGGTCAGACAAACTTTGATCCAGATCTGAATTTGGACACTGAAGATTCTAAAACAATATTTCCGTTTAATTATGTTAAATTCTATCGATCGAAGGAATTAAATTATTTTATTAATGTTCAAATAAAATTTAACTTGCAAAATATAAGGAAGGATAATATCTAGAGTGGAATTACGTTTCCAAGCAAATATTTGAATCTGTAAACAGATTTGCTTTGCCACAAAGATAATATTGATAGACGAGACGCTCCCATGTCGACATTTTGTCTCTCTTTATCCGTTTTGGTTTAATAATTAAACCAAATTTAGTTAGAAATTTATTCAATACAATTTTTGAACAGAGATCGATTTCATGAATAGGTAGGGTTCATGAAGGTATTCCATTATCTCAGAATTTCGCAGATAAATTATATAAAATGTTCATTTTCCACTGTTAATAACCCACTTCTTAATTTATTTGTTTCAAATTCCATTTATTTAAATTTAACATTTCAGTTATTTTCGTAAAAAAGTAGCTAATTCCAAAATTCAATAAATTTTTTAGATCCTCTAAATAGCTCTCAACAGTAAGTGGTCTAAAGAAAACTTTGAATGTTCGCTACAATATGTGCTTATTAAATAACTGCCATACTCAATCAAAACTTTGTGATTGATAGAATTATTAAACTAAAAACTATGTAAAACTATTATTCTTGAATAACTCTTCATTAATTTACTAACTTTCGCTATAAGATTTTTAATTTTGAAGTGGTTTCGTGCTGTGACGCCGTTATGGTTTAAAGTTAGGAAAAGTTTTATAAAACGCAAACAATTCGTGATATTATTTAGTTAAATTTATAGGAAATGGTGAAGATTTGGGAAGTGTAATAGTAATAATTTTGGCAAGTTTCGGTAAAATTACATTTTGTTTGCTCAATTATTTTGCGCTTTAAAACAAATTTTCGATTTTACATAAGCAAACCCGTAATTGTTGTGTAAAGGTAAATAAAATAAATTTTTTGAAAGTTCCAATGACAGCTTTCGGGAAAATAAGTTATCAAACTCTTAAATTTTACGAACTCGCCTTACGGCTCGCGCTTAAATCGTTCTACTCGCTCAATAATCTTCCTTCCCAAAGTGCTAACCATTACAAACATTTGTATTATTAACTTTATATTATAATTCAGATCCAACATTTGTGTATTTACTTAATACCCTAGAGTGCAGTAATCACCGAGAGGCGCCAATATATTTGAAAAAAAAATCATTTTATCATTTATCAATACGACGTCAAGTCAACACTTCTCTCTCATTAATAAAACATAATCCGGCGTCTGGGTTTAACTACACAAAATAAAAAGAGACGACATGCACGAAATTCCAGAGCAGATTAATTATTAACGGGATAATAAGTTAACGCACAGAAAAGGAATAGGTATTAAAGGTCAGCTTTAAGGTATAGCAGGAATTTCGTAATTTTATAAAAATTACGGTAAGGGTTGGAAGGCTTCGATCTAGTTTAATGGAACACCGCAATTTTCTTTGGAAGAAGTTTCTTCCAAACTGTTAATCAAATAAATAAAGGACAGTTGTTAAGCAGTAGCAAATTCGTTTTTGTTTAATTAATTTAATTAACTTTTTCAGTTGGCTATAAAAAGCTACATCTGTTCCTTCCTAACGCACATGATTCACGTTAAATTATCGACCTAAAAAAATTAAAAGATTGTGTCGGGTCAATTCGGCCTTCAGGCCGCACAACTTTGGCAATCTAGTTATAACATATTGTCGTATTACGAAAGAATTTGACCGCCCCTGATGCTTTATTATTATTTTTTTTTTAATTTTGAATTTGAATTATAAGGTGGAGAAATCTTAAAATGTGTAAGGTTGGCAGAAAGTACAGTTAGAGTAGGGCTTTTTTGCCAAGATGATGAAAACGGCGGAGGTCTAGATTTTGCGCCGCTAATTTTTGAGTATAATGTTTTTTTCTGCAAATAGTTTTGCAATTATAAATGAGAGTATTTTCGGTCAAAAGTCGCCGCAAAAGGTTTGAAATTTTGCAAGTTGGATTTATTTGAAATTAAAGTGATTTTTATTACTGGTGTAATTTATTAAATTATTGGAAAATTTTGCCGAAGAAACGACAAACCTGCCATTTTTATTGCAAAATTTTGGTCGCTTCGATAATTTTTGCGAATAATTTTAAATTTAATAATTACTAATTGGTTTGGATATTGTGGATGATAAAATTTTTAGTTATAAAAGAGCAACGTGTGGATTAGTAGATACCACATAGAATTTGAAATTAAAATTTGAAATTATAGGTTCGATTCTCAAGAAAGTATAAAAAAATTTAAAGTTGTAAAGTTAAAATTGGATCGAATATTTTTTTAAAAGAAGATCTTGGTAGTAATTTTCGATAAGGCGAAAAACAAAAATTTTTGAACCCGCGCTCTGTATAAGACTATGTCAGCTTCCGCTAAAAGAGGGGTTAGACGGTGCAAACATAGGGCAGGGACTTAATTTTTTTTTAAATCACTGCTATATATTTAGTAATGTTGATGTTAACAAAGTGTTCAACAAAAGGTTGAAGACATATTGGATGTGAGAATTTCAGTTAATCTCGAACTATTGACCGTGGTTCAGATTCCATGTTAACATGTTAACATGTTAACTTATAGTTTGTGTTTATGCTTATCCACTACACAGAGAGTAAACTGAGTAAAAGGGATAAAATTGTGAACACTTTTGACAATTCTGATGTGACATCATCATAGTTTTTTTTAATGGCAACCCTTATTTTTCTTTCCTATTTGAACACAGCACACTTTTCTGAGTATGAAAATGAAAAATTAGTTTCAAAAATGCATGATAAATATAATAACCAATTATTTCGACATTAATTAGATTTTTCTAATCTGTGGTCTACTATCTTCTTAATTAATCGTTGCATAATTTTTGTAATTTTGAGACTGATTATCTCGAAAACTTTTCGCTGTTAAGTCATAATGTTTTTACATTTTCATATTCAGAAAAATTGTGTTCTTCCAAATATGTAAAAAAAATAAAGGTTGCCATTTAAAAAAAATTACAATGATGTTATTGTAAAAAAAGTCAATTGCAGAGAAATATTTCTGTTAAACATTAAATATTTGATCGAATTTGTTCCAAACTTTACGAGCCTACCGTATAGTTTACCAAGAGTCTAAGCTAGTACTTTCGCCTAAGCAATCGATCGTTTTGCCACCGACAAGAAGACTATCAAAGTTGTTAATCACAGATTGTAATGGATTTTAGCTAAAATGTAGAGCGACGTTTTCCGTGCACGACAAAAACTGTATGTTTAACGACGGCCTCGAATTTGCGATTAAATCCATCACAAGCTAATGAACAGTAAGATTTTCCTTTCTTACACTGTTGATTCGGAGATCGAATCTCGCATTTGCATATTTTATGTTTTAATGTAAATAAAAATATATAATGAATTATATAAAACAATTCAATAATATGTAATTATACTGGATTGCCCATTTTGTGCGGCCTGAAGGCCGCACAAAGCCTCCACTCTCCCGTAATCGTTCGGAAGTCAAATAAGGAAGGAAGGTAAGACATAGTTAGATATAGGAAAACTTAATTGGTAAAGGTCGTTCTGACCCATTATAACCACCCAATTTTTTTAGGTTGGCAATAAAAATTCAACAAATACAGACGAAATGGAGATACCATCTGGAGATATGTATATTAGATGGCATTTGAATTATCAGCTCTAATATATTATAATGATTTTTTTGTAAAATTAATCAATGCACTTGCTTGTTCGGAGTCACTCAGGTGTGCGGAGCAGTTGGTAAAATTTCAAGAGTCAAGGGTTCTTAGTTTCAAAATAAAATTAATTCCAGTTCCTAAAAAAAAAAAACAAATTGCCTAAAAAAAAAATTCAATCGCGAATAATTTAAAATTAAATGTAAAATTTTATTACTTCTTCCAGGATCAAACTTGCAATTTCCTACTGTCAGTTCAAATGCGATATCTTCGCGACCACCTGTCGTCTCACTCTAAATTTTAATTTTAATTTATTATCCAAACTAAATTAAATTTCCAATAATCCAAAAAAATATAAGCCAAACTCGTGTCAAAAAAAAAATCGTTCATTTAAAAAATATCCTCTTTAATAATCACAAACTCCAACTCAAAAAAAAAAAATCAAATCAGACCAATCTCCAAATCAAATTTAAACCAAAAAATACTCAAAAATTCATTAATCAATTCTAAAATATTCGCACAAAACTCACAAAATTATATCGAACCAAAATCACACATCCGCTCGGGCGGCCATTATTGGCAAAAAGCAATAATTATATTTCCTTTGACTTTTACTTTTTAAATTACAAACTTTCAAAAATAATAATTAAGCACAGGATGGGTCAAAATCGTTTTGTTTCACAACAATAATTCCGATATACCAATAATATATTCCAATATAATATTCCAGATACCAATAATAAATTGTTTTATTTGGTACCAAAGTATCTAATTTTCTTCTATGTACAAGTGACAAAATCCTCGACCTTTTTCATTTATATTTAAAATTTAAAGTTTCACTTTTTTGTAAAAGCAATTGTTTTACTTTCAATGGGTTCAATATTTACTTTTACGTTTGCAGAAAACATCAAAATGTATACGAAGCAAATCTACTTTTGTCAATCTCGCCATAAAAAATCTTTTTGCTTCGAATAAAATAATATTGTATTTCTTACAAATTTATTCTACAAACGTAAAAAAATAATGACTGTATTTAATTAACATTAAATTTAGTGTCGGCGACGCAACCAATTAGAGAGAAAAAAAACAACACATTTTGTGAAAAAATTAAGAAAATTCCGTTGTTAACAATTGAATTTTGTTCTGAACCATGTGATATTCTTATATTTTTCTGGTTTGTCTTAGTTCAAAGTAATTAATAAATTAATTAAATTTAAATTAAAAGACGTGACTCCACAGTTACGCTAAAAATATGAGCTTAGGAAGGCAACGGATCACGACTCCGTATATTTCCAAGTTAGTCATCTTGGCTTTGATCAAGTTGATCGCCTAAGCACTACATATACCGGGTGCTTATAACTACCTTTTCCAATTTGTAAAACGAAAAAGAAAAAAAAAGTTGACGAAAAGTTCTTTTGACGAAAGAAGATTAAGACCAGCCGATTCGTTCTTGAGTTAGTGCAAACGTAATCTAAAAATCTTTTTAATATAATATCTCGCGTGATACAGAAAATATTTAGAATAAAAAAATTACTAAAGTACTTTTATTATACAACCAGTAATTTTTACTCTAAATATTTTCTGAATCACGCGAGATATTAAAATTATTAGATGGTTTTCGTAATAAAATAGCAAATTCCTATAGCTTTCGTTTGTCATTCCTACGTAAAATTCAAAAAATTTTTTTTTTTTGAGCCATATTTGATTTTTTACAGCCAAAATATAAAATTAGGTAACTTACTTTATTATTCGAATCCGAGTGTAAACTAACGTAACTGGTTTCAATGGGAACAAGTTCTTCTTTAAAATCTGAATCTTTCGTTTCTTCGGTGGTAAATATTAATTCTATATCATCGACTTCATCATTTTGTTCCGAATCGCTTTGGCAAGTATTTTGTAACACCGGCTCCGATTGAGCATTTTCTAAAGTAGAACATTTGGATAAGACTTTATTGCCGCAAACATCTTGAGGGGTTTCGGAAAACGAAATGTTGGGTGAAGACGAAACATACATGGAAGAGGAAATCGTCGACGTCGGTAAAGCACTATGGACTGTCGAAACATGTCTTGGCGATGATGCTGTACGATTGGATGAAGTGTCTTTGCGTGGGGAAATACTTTCGAAAGATTTTTTCCCATAATTATCAGTCATAGTTATTAGACAAGTTTCGGAACTTGTGAGATTAGGAATATTGGAAAAACTTAATGTTTTGGACAAACCCAAGTGTTTGGAGCCTGCACTTTTCGATTGATTTTTTACCAACGTCAAGTTTTCCAACGATTTCGAAAATCTTCTTGAGCTTAAATTTTCTATTGCTATGGATATCTCGATAAGATTAGGCTCACTTTGGGGTTTCTTCAAATCCTCCTCGGAATTGTCGCCTTCACTGTCGGAAGGCAAAGGAGATTCTTTTAAGATTTCGACACGCGGTGATGTCGAAATACGCACTTGTTTTTGTTGTGAAATTAACGATCGCGTTTTATTTTCTTGAACATCCTGCGTTTGTTTTATTTCTCGAGTTTGGCTTTCACATGTTTTTGTGTCCGTTCGAGGGTCGACGGAATTATTATTTTTTTCCGAAAAATTTCTCAGCGCATTTTCGACAGATTTTATAGGCCAAACTCGTTGTTTCAACTCTAAAATTTCACTGCGACTTTGCTCTAGGGCCGATCTAAGTGCAACTACGGTTTGATGAAGTGCCCTTACTGTTTCCAAACATGGTCTGCTTTCAACTGCTGTCTCTCCAAATTCCATTTTCGATCAAAACCATCCATTCTGTTATTTTTTTAAATTGTTTTGTAACGAAATATTAAAATTATGTTGCAATAGCGCGATTTGCACGAGCGTAACACTTAAAACTTTCACATAATGTAATAGGTTCAATTTAAAACGTAAACAATCAATTAAAGTCGATTATTTTTAATTATTTTTTCAAACATACAAATCAATACGTAATAATTCGTACTGCCCCGGGAATTAAGGAATCGTATCGCACCACCATTCAACGCTCTCCGTCTCTTTTCATTCAAACGCAGCCGCAAAATCGCGAATCTTCTTTGACGTTATTCAATCTGTGAACAGCGCTTTATTCAAAACTAAATTATTAATGAAAAATAAATCTAAAAATATTGCCTGCCAGCTACACCTCATTATTATCGTCAAACACGGAGAAACACGCAAATTTGAGTGCCTAGCAACACCATCACAATACCAACTTACATGACCAAATGCGCAATTTCGCACACAAAAAATTGTTCAATTTATGAGATCATAAGTTAATTTTATTTCTTTTAACTGGTCCACATTATATACGACTAATTAAAACCGTCAAGTTGAAGGACATCAATTTATTTAAAAAGTTCCCGCGTTCACAAATTCAAATACTCCCATTTGTTGCTTCTCTCCAGATGAATAATATAAACATAACCTACAAATTAACTACTAGCATGTTATGAACGCGACGCTTTTTAAATAAAGTTAAAAATGAGTTTTTATTGTGTTGTGCTAAGAAATTTAAGAACCAATACGAAGATATTTGTTAGGAATAAACATAAAAGTACACATTGGGTATGTTTGTTTTAAAAACGTCAAAAGAATGTCAGGCGATACGAATCCCCTATTATATTTCGTTTGTGGTGGTTTTGGTGGAATCTGTAACGTTTTAGTTGGTTATCCATTAGATACCATCAAAGTTCGTTTGCAGACTATGCCTGTTACACAAATCGGTGAAACACCATTATATACTGGAACCTTCGATTGCTTTAGAAAAATTGTTACTAGGGAGGGTGTTACTGGTTTATATAAAGGAATGGGTGCACCCTTGTTTGCGGTAGCACCAATTTTTGCCATGTCATTTATTGGCTTTAAATTTGGTAAAATGATATTTGCTCCAAGGGATGACAAACCTTTCACATATTTTCACTATTTTGCTGCCGGTTCGTTTTCGGGAGTTTTTACGACAATTATCATGGCTCCCGGAGAACGCATTAAGTGTTTGTTGCAAACTCAAACGGAGGGTAAAAAACTTTATAATGGACCTATTGATTGCGCAGTGAAGTTGTACAAGCAAGGTGGAATTAGAAATATATTTCGTGGCACCGTTGTTACTTTAATAAGAGACGTACCTGCTAGTGGTTTATATTTTATGACATTCGAAATATGCAGAGACTTTTTTACCGATTACGGTAAGAAAGAATTGGGATTAATGGGAACCATTATGGGTGGTGGAATTGCCGGTGTAGCCAATTGGATTTTTGCAATGCCGGCCGATGTGGTGAAAAGTCAATTGCAAACTGCTCCCGATGGTACTTATCCAAATGGTTTTAGGGACGTGGCAGTGAAATTGTTCAAAGCAGAAGGTTTACGTGGTTTTTATAAAGGAGTTACGCCGGTTTTACTGAGATCATTTCCAGCCAATGCTGCCTGCTTTGCGGGATTTGAATTTAGTAGAAAAATATTAACTTCCTTTTTTACGTTTAGTTAATAAAATTAAATAATGCCAAAATGCCTATTTATTTAATTTCTAAATTTTGTCATGTACATTTGGCTGCAATATTTTATTTGATTAGTACATTTTTATTAGGAAGGAAAGGATAAGAAATATACGCTCTCATTTCTTAATAGTAGCTGTTTCAATTTTTCAACAATTCGTCACAATTTTATTTTTATTTATATACTTAGTTTTACCGCTGGTCTCTAATACTTACGGATGATGATTTATAATAGTAATAAATGTAATGTAAATTGGGTAAAAGGTATATGCTCGTAACAAATAAAATCTTATATTATATCTTATAAATAGACAAAAACAAAAATTACAATTTAATAAACTGTTGCTATTCACTCGTCAATTTCTATGTAAAAATTCTTTGTACACGGAATACATATTATTATGAACAGATTTAATAAAAAACTCCAATACGAAAAGTATTTCTTGCAATAGGCTAAAAACTTAAATAAAACATAACATTGTAAATTGAAAATTGTAATTTCTGTTTTATGTCTTTCTGGTGTGTCCTGAAGATCATCGAGGATATACATGCTTTTTACCCAATTTATATTATGATTATGTAATTTAAAATTAAAACAATTTTAATTTTAAATTCATCAAATTTTACAGCTTGAGGTTTGGTAAAATAAAAAAATAGGGCAATTAATGCGGTATATTTTATTAGTAATAAAAATTGGAACGATCGTTGGCCCAAAAGTTATTGTGATCACCTGCTAATGCTTTGAATCCGGTTTAAATCCAGGGAAACAATAACTTTCTTATAGCCCTCTTCGTGCTTTGGAGGATATTTAAAGCCAACCCTTAGTTGGTAGATTGCAAAATATTTGGCGGAAAAATAAATTTAATCCAAAGTTCTGTTTTCCTAAATGATGTAATATTAGCGTATAACCTTTTGGAAACCTCTTCCATATTCAAAAAGTTTAAATTAACGAAGTTAATATGAAAGTTACGTACACATAGTTTAGTGTAGGGTGAGGGAGTTGAACTTTGGTTGTTAGATCGAATATCAGTTACTCGTGAATTATTTATTCCTTGTTGTATTATATACATGCACGTCTAGTTTGTAAATAAAAACTTATCCCTAAATATAATTTTATCTGAAAATTCAAAGTTTTCAAATTACCCATGCGTTGGCTACTTTCTGTTTTTTGCTTTTGTACATTTTTTTGTTATTAATTTTTAACTATTTTTTTTTCAGTCAGTTCAAAGAAAGAAAGATAAAGCAGTGGACAAAGCTCTTGAACACTTTGATGATTTTTACAAGCAAGTTTTTGACAAAAAATGGGACTCGATTCGGCAAGCACTGTTAAAACGACATAAGTATGTAGCTGTAGTCAACAACTTTGGTGATAACGAAGAAACCAAGTCATTTTTAGAAAGTAGTGGGGCTATGAATATGCGAAGACTATTTCATTTGGAAAAAGAATACATAAATGAGAAATACGACAACAACAAAAAAAGTAAGGTCATAGAACAAATTTTGAAAGACAGCAGGAAAAAAGAAAATAACATTGAGACGGAACCTCAGAATGTAGAAAATAAAGATGTTAAACGGGATTATTCGTTGGCAACGGGTTTGAAAAATGCAGAGATAGACGAGTCTCGTATAATCGATGAAACTACTGGACTGACGGCTGCTATTATGAGTCAGTTTCTACCGGCAACCAAAATTAAAGGAAAGGAGGATTGGGTTCCCGAATCGGATTATTATAAATATTATGAAAAAGATTCGAATATTAAAATTGAAGTGGAGAAAGAGTTTGATTTTCATTTTCCAGAAAAGTTGGACGTTTACTGTTTTGATTATGATAATATGACGAAATTCGTATCACCCAAAAGAGGCGTTACGGGTGTTTATAATTATTATGTTATGGATGGTGGATCTGTTTTACCTGTGTTAGCATTGGATTTAAAACCGGGTCATATTGTGCTTGATATGTGTGCAGCCCCAGGCGGAAAAAGTTTTTTAGCTTTGCAAACTTTATATCCAGATGCAATTATATGTAACGATAGTACTTATAACAGAATTCAAAGAATTTATGATGTTTTGTATGAGTACTTCTACGATTTGAAAACTTTATGGCTCGAAACGAATAAAATAAAAGTTACACACAAAGATGGTCGTGAAATTGAAGGCAATAATTATGATCGAATTTTGGTAAGGGAGTATAAATGGTTCTTGACTTTTGTTGTAATTTTTATTTTTTAGGTTGATGTTCCGTGTACTACAGACAGACACGCGGTGACTGAAAATGACAACAACATTTTTAAAAGTGGTCGAATTAAGGAGAGATTGAAACTTCCCGAACTGCAATGTGATCTTTTAGTTCGTGCTTTAAAAATAATTAAAAAGAATGGAGTGGTAGTTTATTCAACATGTACTCTTAGCCCAATTCAAAACGATGGAGTTGTATATATGGCTCTTAAACAAGTCTCTGAAGAAACCAATAGAAAATTTATTGTTAAGTATGTATAGATAAGGTTATTTTGAGCTGTGGATTTATTTCAATTAATTTTTAGAGACATGAGTTTAGCTTTAATACAAACCAAGAGAGTTTTTAATCTAGCAAATCGACATTTACTAAAATATGGTCACCTAGTTCTTCCGAATATACATCAAAATTATGGACCTACATATTTTTGTAAAATAGAAAGAATCAAATAAAAAGAAAATTATCTGCAATATTTTATTTATTTTATATATTACATTTTCTTATCTCGTAACGGTATTTACGATCTCGAACACTTAGTGGTTGGAAAGTGGAATGCATATCTAGCAGGTTAATATTATTTTATTACGGTAATTTGGAACACTAAGAATTTGAGAACACATTGTAGTGTTTTTGTACTTTGTAGTTTCAGATTTTTCTTAAATTATTTTGTCTTTGTTTTTTCCACAAGTTTTTTTTACAGTTTTAATTAGGATTTCTTTTTTCAAAATTACGAAGTGAAATAAATACAATGTTAAATACTATTTTTACCCATCATAGTGTAGTAATAAATCTGCACTTTCCGTTTATCAGATTTCCTAATTTAATTGAAATCAGTAATGTAATAAAAAATATATAGGTAAAAAATGTATGATAAAACATAATAATATGTTTGATTATAATAGTTTTTTTTTCAATAATCTGTTATACATGATCTTAAATTGTGAAATTTTAATTTATCTTATTTGTTCAGCAATAAATACTTGAAATAGGAAACTATATAAGTATTATGTAAAAATAAATTATAGTTTAATCAGTTGCATTGCTAAATAGGATCCAACAAGTTAGTGCATTATTGCAAAATGGCATATAAATTTCGACCAATTGGTAATGATACAGAAGAGGATAGGATGCTAAACACGTTGATGGTTTCATCCTTGGCTCCTAGTTTTGTTGAAATAGGACCAGATAAATTTGTTTTGACAAATGGTTACAATGAAGAAGTGGCGGACGATATAAAAATATGCAAGTCAGAGATGAAGATATTTTCCTTGCAGCTTATCCAAAAACTGGTAAATTAACTGTATTATTGTTAGGTAGCATAATCTTTTTTTATAAATTAAAGGCTCTACGTGGTTGCACGAACTTGTCTATTTGGTTTCTCACGATTTCAACTACAATAAAATAAAGGAAGAAGCACAGATGATGAGATTACCGTGCATAGAGTAGGTTTTACAAACAAAATATAGTTAAATTAAAATATTAATCACGGATGTTTGTTTTTACAGAGGAGCTGGGATTATGAACGTTGACTTACTTAAAAATAATCTTAAGCACGATTTGGACGTCGAATTATATAAAAGTACTATATTGAAAAGAGAAAATCCAAGAAACTTTAAAACACATTTGTGTTTTTCTTTACTACCTGAAGCAATAAGAGATGAAACTAAAATGCCGAAAGTAAGTATCTTTTCGATTTTGTTACTCTTTTCATTGTAATAAATTATTTATCACTTTAGATTATCGTACCTTTAAGAAATCCGTACGATGTGTGCGTTTCATTTTACCATCACAGTAAACTTATGTATAATTATACCGGAACGTTCGATCAGTTTTGCCAACTATTTTTGGCTGGAAGAGGTATTACAGGATTTTTATTTTTTATATCAATTAAGTATGTTAATTATTATTTGTTAAATATTCTGATATGAAAAAGAATCTTCCAGTTATAATTAAACTGGTGGCAGAATTTTTAGGAAAAAAATTTTCTGATGATGATATCGTAAAAGCAGCCAATTATTTAAGTTTTGAAAACATGAAGAAAAACCCAGACTTGAATCAAGAACATGCTATTGAACACTTTTACGTCAAGTATAATCTTGCCAGCGAAAGGAGTTCGTTCATTCGATCTGGGACAGAAGGTGGTTATAAAACTGTAATGTCTCCTGAAATGATAAAGAAATTTGATGCTTGGGTTGAAGAAAATATTGTTGGAACTGGAATTGTATTCTAAAGTTAAAATTGTTTAACTTTATTGTATTTTATTTTGTTACTGTAAAGAAAATATATTAAAGATTAGCATTTAAAGAAGTAGAATGTTGTCAGATCGTGAGATCTATTAAAGATAAACACTTTTTGAATATATCTTCAAAGTATAGCATGAAGCTATGAAAGCAGAGATGCTTCGGCTAGAAACTGGGACTGTTTTTTTGACTAACTCAACCACGGCCTATCGTAGATCCATGTTAAAACGTATATTAAAATACATGTAAATTTTTGATTTTTAAAATTCGATTTTTAAGAAAGCAAATTTATATTAAATAAGTTTAAAAAATGAACAAGTTAAATAAACGTTAAATTATAAATTATTTATTGAGCTTTTCTTGAAAACTAATTTATAATTCAACAAAATTTTTGTTCTAGTATCAATCAATCAATAGGAAAAAGTTCTAATCTTGGAATGGAAATAGTGACAGATCCCCCAATTTTTTAATTCGTTGCCGGCTTTCTGGAGTCCGGGATTCATGGATGAGGTGTCGATGGTGGTTTCGTCGGCATAAAGCAAAATCTTTGTCTTCGGATTCTAATAAAAATTTGTCATTTTGTTAATTCCAAGTTCGGATCTGTCTCCAATGCATCGCGCAAATTGCGGGATTTTTATTTCGTGAAGGTCGAGATTAAATGAGACATATTTGAATTTTGATTTGTAACCAACACTGTTGCAGTTTGAGTGATTTCAATTTCGTTAGGCAGGAACTTTAATTTTAATCTTTTTGATGTTTCAATATTTACTTTTTGTAGGAAGCACCTTTCTTTTACCTTTTTATCGTTGTTTTTTTTTTTTAATCATTTGAACGAACTTAATACGATTCATATTTTGATCTTGGCCACAATCGCCATCTGTTGCGTTTGATTATTTGGAAGTTATTCGTGTGGCTTATGTGAGTACTACTACTCAATACGGTAGTTTCTTGGAAAAGTGTGTGGCAGCTGGAGCACAACTGCTTGAGTTTTTGTTTGGAACATCGTCTCCAAGTGTTTGCGGTGCAATGTGAAGATTGTTGGCTGTGCTTAATTCTTATACTACCAGACTCGTGACTTAGAAGTATTTTTTGTATAAGTTAGAGATTTGTAAGCTCATCGATAGCTATCAGGGTGAGTAGTTTTTTTTTTATTTTTAATCTGTGGGTCTGTATATTTTGTTTGTCTGTTTTTAAGGTAGGAGGCAACCAGTTGGATAAGTGCTGGTTGAATGTTGGCCTGGAACATCTTGCAGAGGAGACCTTGGTACCAGACTTTGTCGAAGGCTTTTGATATAACGAACAGTATTAAACATATGTACTCGTACTCATGTTCATTGAATCTTAGGATAATGCGTTCGACCAAGCGGAGGATTTATTGGACTGTGCCATAAACTTGTGGAATTCTGAATTGTTCTTCTTAGGGAATTGCTTTGTTTTCGAAGATGGCTTGTGTAAGACGGGTAGCGATGATTCTTTCTGCGATCTTCCCTAGGGACAGGAGTAGTCTAATGAGACGGTAGGTAACTCTAAGATTTTCTGGCGTCTTGTTTTGGTGACGTAGCAAGTCAAAGCCGGACCCTGGTAGAAGCAGACCACACGGGCCCCATCCATAATTTCCATAAAAAACTTTATTGCACAAAGTCGATTTTAAATAATTTTAATTAGTTGGTTTGAAAAAATTGACCAATAGAAGTTCACTTTAACTGAAAATTAATTTTTAATAACATTTTTGAAGATATTTTTTAATAATCTTAACCAATCAGAATAAAGAAAAATGTCATCGTTAACAAAATTCTTGATTCTGATTTGTTAAAATTATAATAAGCATTATTGTGTTTATGGTTACTGTCAGTTAATCCACCCCATGATTTGAACTTTTTCCTATGCACTATTGGAAAGAGGACAATTTTCTGAGCACATTAAAACAAAAATTTCAAGGAATATCCATTAGTTTTCGAAAAAACGGAATTTTAAAATTTGAAAAAACAGGGACTTATAAAACGTGACATAGCAATGCCACGGGAACTCACACGTTAAGCGCCTCGCTCTGTTTTCTGTTGACGGTACGAGTGCTTTTAGCTACTCTGTTCGCTGTCAAATGCGGTCGACGTTCGGACGAGTTCTGTGTCTTCGAGTTCCACCCTTGGCGAGTTCTGTCATTCTACCGGAATTTTATTAAATTCGTTATGTGTTAGGTGAAAAAATAAAACACGCTTTCGGCGCCTTCCGGGCCTGTAATTTGACAAACTCAACAGCGGCAAATCACACATCCATGTAAAAACGAGTTTGAAATTTAAGCTGCTTGAGTGCCATCGGGGTGCGAAATGGCGGGAGTGTATCGGCTTTTGGAATTTTAGAAGGCTTTGGCTAGATTGGTTCTCAAAGTAGCACGATTGGATCTTGGAGGTCGATTCTTGGTCATGGATTTCATCTCGATTGTGTACGCTTCCTAGTGCGGTGTTTTTCTTGAATTAATGTCTTCAGTCTTGGTGGGAAGCAATCTCGGATGTCAGCAACGTTGTTAGTTCTCGTTGCGCGTTAAATGGACAGTGAAATACTCAAATAAAGTGAGTTGACGTAGTTGTCTAGTTTGGTGGTTATAGTGATGCTAAGGATACATTTATGGGTTCTAGAAGAGTGGATGACCTGCCAGGAAACTTACAGTCGAGTTTCAGCATTTTGCGTCCTGATGTTGTCTCCAGGTGTAGAAGTACTGGAAAGCGGTTCTAGGTGGGGTCTTGAACTGTCATTTTAAGAATTGAAAAAGGCGATGTTCAGAAAGTTTAGAGTGCTATTTGGCGATAAGAGGTTGGTGTTGCCGATGAATTTCTTGGCGAGGTAGAGAGGGTTTTTTCTGCCGAGTTAATATTTCTGCAGTGCCAGGTGGTTTGTTTGGCGTAGACGTGCTTCCGCTTCGTGCATATTGTCGTTAGTTTCTATATTACATTTTCAAAAAAAATGTAAAAATTATTTTGATTTTTAACTTGACAACAGATTTTATAATTTAAACAAATATCTATATCTAATATTTATAAAAAAACACTTTTAAATATGTTCTTACTTTACTAAAAAATACGTACGTATGTACTTATTAAGTGTTTGATTACATTATTGACACTTAATAATTAATAACTATCACAACTTGCATAATTTTAATTTATCTTATTTACTCGGTAATAAACACTCAAAAAAGGTATAAATAAAATGACAAATCTGAAAACTTAGTTGATCTGCAAAATTGGATCTAACAAGTGTATTTCAAAATGACCTACGAATATCGACCAATTGGAAATGATACTGAAGAGGATCGGATGCTAAACACCTTGATGGTATCATCCGTGGCTCCTAGTTTCGTTGAAATAGGGCCAGATAAATTTGTTTTGACAAATGGTTACAATGAACAAATTGGGAACGATATAAAAAATATGCAGGTCAGGGATGAAGATATTTTCCTTGCAGCTTATCCAAAAACTGGTAAATTAAGATTCACAGAGTATAGCAATCACATTTCTTTTTATCATTTAAGGCTCTACGTGGTTACATGAACTTGTTTATTTGGTTTCTCATGATCTCAACTACAATAAAATAAAAGAAGAAGAACAGATGGATAGATTACCGTGCATAGAGTAGGTTATACAAACAAAATATAGTTGAATTAAAATATTTGATGTTTGTTTTTACAGAGGAGCTGGCATTGTAAACCTCGAGTTACTCAGAAGTGTGACTAAGCTAAATATTGACAAAGACTATATGAAACATTTGGTGAATAAGCAAGAAAATCCAAGAAATCTTAAAACGCATATGTATTTTTCTTTACTGCCTGAAGCAGTAAGAGATGGAACTAAATCCCCAAAAGTAAATATCTTCGTCAATTTTGTCACGGTTTCCTTTAAAAAAAGTTATTTTATTACTAGATTATTGTACCTCTAAGAAATCCTTATGATGTATGCGTTTCATTTTACCATCATAGTAAACTTATGTACAACTACACTGGTACATTCGAACAGTTTTGCCAAATGTTTTTGGCCGGAAGGGGTATGCATTGTAGCAGTTTGGTGATAGTTATTAGTGCTAAACCATAACTTTTAGTTTACTTTGGACATTTTTGGACCCACGTAAAGAGTTATTGGGAACAAAAACATCGTCCCAATATATTATTTGTTAAATATTCTGATATGAAAAAGGATCTTCCAGGTATAATTAAACTGGTGGCAGAATTTTTAGGAAAAAATTTTTCTGATGATGATATCGCGAAAGCAGCCGATTATTTAAGTTTTGAAAACATGAAGAAAAATCCATACATGAATCAAGAAGGCCTAATTGAAAATTTTTTTGTCAAGTATAATCTTGCCAGTGAAAGAAGTTCATTTATTCGATCTGGAACAGAGGGTGGTTATAAAACTGCAATGACGCCTGAAATGATAAAGAAATTCGATGCTTGGGTTGAAGAAAATATTGCTGGAACTGGAATTACCTTCTAAAGTATTTATTTAACTTGATGCACCCGATCATATTTATTATGTCAAGATTGTTAAGCAAGTTTATTGTAAACATAAATTCTTGATAAGAAGTGTATTTCTAAATTTCTTTTTATTAAAACGTTTAAAGGATTCAAATTGCAACAGCAAAAATACAATTTTGTTTTATTTAATAGATCAAATATTCCTAGCATTAATAAATTTATTGCGAAGATATAGCTTTATCCCATATTTTTGAAGTAAAACTTCTTTAGGTGCCCCTAAGGGATAAATGGGATAAATAAATAAACTTATTTTGAAAAATTCTAAACCGAAAAACTAAACTAAACTAATATAATAATATTAACAATATAAACTATACTAATATAAACTTTGTTATATTAACAATATAACAAATTAATACGTAGATCTGTCCTGTATATTTCACTAACAAGGGAATTATATGACCTCCGCATTTTTGTAATTTTTGCCACTTATTCTACTGAAAGTTTAACCCTTCAATAACAACTCCTCAAAGCAGTAGGGCCAGATGGCCAGAAATTTTCGAGAAAATCGACTTTGAAATATTTTCGAAGTAGTTTGAAGACAAGATGTGAAACAATTAGCAAATAGTTTCGTAGCACAGGGGCGATCGAGTTGGACTAGGAACCAGTGGGTCCACGGTTCTATTCCCACCTTCGCTAATTTTTTTTTTTTTTAATCACATGTAATAACATTTACCATTTTATTTATGTAATAAGGTACTTCGTTCCTATCTGGTGTCCCACGACACCACATTTTATATTTTTAATATCAGATCGTTTTCTCTTTAATACAAACGAGATGGTACAAATCTTCTAGTTTAACTTCCACGTTCTCCATTTTGTCAACATTACATACAAATCTTACTGGGAGCTACCAAACCATTAATACCTTCTTCAAATATCTCAAATTGTCTTGAAAATATCACCCAATCCGTACTGCAAGCTGAAGTTGAACAATTTGTGAGGTATTTCATTCTTATCTGGTGTCCCACGACACCACATTTTATATTTTTTATTTCAAAATTGTTATAATTAGTCAATTTCATTTTGCAGATTAACAACCATAAATGCAAGTTCACAAAACCTACTTTAATGTAGATAACGAAAACACTTAATACAATTAATTTATATTGTGATGTAATAAATTATATTTTTAATTATCTCTAATTTTCAAAAATTCATGTAACCAAAAACATCACACTCTTCAAAATTTTTATCTTTCACTCACTTTCAAATTTAAAACAAACCACTATCAAAAAACAAAATCATTTATTATTCTTAAATTCAAAATTTTTCACAAAAATTTAGGGGAACAAAATTTAAACCTCCGTTGCAGTGGCCATCTTTGACCAAAGGCATCTTATCTTCCCTTTTCTACTGCCAACTTTAGTTTTTAAAGTATTACCTCCCAAAATTCAAATATTTTATAAATTTAAATCAAAATTCATAGCAAATTAACAGGGTAGTCAATTAAAACGGATATTGGGTATGAAGGGAAGTAAATCAAACAATATTATCTGCTAGCCGACGTTTCGAACTATTTATTAGTCCATCCTCAGGGCTGAAATATATAACAGAACAGAATATGTAGGTATTCCTACAGAATATGTAGGACAGACTTCCCAACACGTATCGAAAAGAATCTACCAACACCGTTACGACATTCTTCATGGTAAGTCCAAAACGGGATTGTCTGGGCATGCTGTGGAAAATCATCACACTTTTAGAGATGATGAAGTTGAGATCTTGGCATCCGAGAGACATTGGAGTAAACGCCTGTTTTTGGAGGCCTCTTTTATAACTACTAATGACAACTGTATCAACATCCAAACAGATTATAAAATCATTAACAATGGCTACTCCAATCTCTTGAGAAATTATAGACAAAAGATGAATGTATTGCAGCACTTCTGATTGTGGCCGTGGTGGATTAGCGTTGTGTTTTTTTTAGATTTTTTTTTAGATTTATTATTGATTGCTGTATTTTAATTTATTGTTTCTAACTGGTGTGTTTCATGGGTATTTTGATCTCGACTCTTGTACTTGCATTTTGGGTTTGCGTTTCTGATCTTGTTGTTTTATATTTTTATAAGATAATGATAAAAGATTTTTGTCACATTGGTGCGTAGCGGGATTTTTTTAAAGAGAAAAATTAATTAATTTTTAAGATATTTAAGATTTGTTATGCGATTCTGTTCCATTGGGCGAATATGTATGTCACTATCAGTTATCATGCGCTTGAGATAATATTTATACACACTTTTATTCGTATTTTGTATTAGAGTAAAATTATTTATTGACTACTATTGTGATTTTAAATTAAATTAAGTTTGCATGTTTTTACAATATTGTTAATTTTTATGTTTTGACTACGATCGTTGACGCAATTAATTTTTGTATATTCATGTCAATTCCCGACACCATATATGTAACTTCAAACGTTTACCATCTCAAACTGTCAGGTATGTTTACGCCCTTATGGCCGCCGTTTATAGATTTTTTCACCTCTGTTATATATTTCAGCCCTGAGGATGGACTAATAAATAGTTCGAAACGTCGGCTAGCAGATAATATTGTTTGATTTACTTCCCTTCATACCCAATATCCGTTTTAATTGACTATTAGAAGTAAGGGGAAAATTTGTTTACTTTAACAGGGTAGGTAAAACTTTAGTTCGGAACATGACAATATCGTGGGCATACAGGTAAAAAATTGTGGAAATTAGTTAAAATGATTAAGTTCGTAAAAATGTAAGACACGAGTCTAAGAAAACCGTCTATGTTCTAATAACGTATTGAACATGTTTCATTATTCGAAAAAATGAATTAAAAATATTATAAAGCTGATTTTTCGCAAAATGCGAAACATTCAATTTGATTTATCTCGAAATTCTATTTTTTGACTTGGTCACTTTTACCTGTATGCCCACGATATATAACTCGCAAGGTTACAAATTCTTTAATATTACAATGTAATAATTAACAATCTAATTGTTAATTAAATAATTAGTGTGTAATTTTTCAAATAAATTGAGTATCAATTGAACTTCGTAACTTAACTTCGACATGAGTTATTTATTCTTCGAACGGGAACTTTTGAGATCCAAGCCTAAAAATTTGTTAGTGAGGCTGCTTACGCTTAAAAGTTATCCGCTCTTTACCGAGATTATTCACAGTAACAGTAAAACGTACAGTTAAACGTACGAGGAAAATCCAAATTATTATAAAAGTAGTGGAATAATTTCATAATTAATTGATCAAGCACTTAGGTATATTTTGTTATCTCGATTGCTTTTATAATGGAAAATGATAATCTAAAATGTTCTCGGGAATGAAAGTACTAAAAACATGTGATTGTAATTTTTTAATAGAAATTATTATATAAAACGCTTTTCCCAAATTTTTTTACGTGATAACGTCTTATAAATCGATATACCGACTGCACGCACGAAAAAACATGACTCATTGTCACGTTCCGCCTGAACCATGTGTGCAAGTGAGAGCGCGGAACAAGCGTTAGAGAGGCACGATCGGCTTGGCGTTTATAAAATGAAGTGAATATTTTAATGTGAATACCATTGTTAATTAAATTTATTAAATCGGCTACGGCCTCGGGCTTACGCCATAAAAGCTTCTTTACGCTCTAAATACATAAAAAATATTAAAACTCTGGTTAAAAACTTTAATTTTCAAATATTATTTACAGTTTTTGCAAAATTAATTTAATTAATTTGTTTAAATATAATCACGAACCAAATAAACTGCAATCAAATCAATGTCAATAAATTATTAATTTCAAATGAGGAAATTGGACAAATAAATAAAATTTTTTGAATTGTTGCTTTTAAAAAGCCCGCCTTGTCATTTTAGACACATGGTTATGATATGCGTGAGGTAAGCCGATCGTGCCTCTCTATCACTTGTTCCGCGCTCTCGCTTGCACGTGGAACGTGACAATGAGTCATGTTTTTCCGTGCGTGCAGTCGGTATATCGATTTATAAGCCGTTATCACGTGAATAATATTGTTTTAATTTGTATTATCTGTTACGAATTGGGGTTACGGTTACTGGTAACGTAATGCCGTTCCACCTATTTCGCGATTTTAAATAATTTATAATTATTAATTATTTCAAATAATAATGTTGCTTACTACCAAGGCGATGTTACACATCATATACGAGTACTGTAAGGCTCGCTTGCTCGTTTTTTTAATGGCATTTTATATTACAAATGATAAAATAATTTTGGCGCTTATTAGTCAAATCAAATAGCGCGCGCTTTTCTGGCGAGCGGAAAGATGTGCCTTACACATCTAAAAATATTTCAGCCAAAATTAAATGAAATTCGTTCTTATTAAAACCATTTTTGTGATATGTTTAACTTGCCAAAACGAATTTCTTGCTTCCATTTTAGTCAGAATGGAAGCACATCCAAGATTCTAATAGCAATTAACTGTGGAAAGAAACCTAAGTAATAAGTTTCCTCGTTATGTAATATACTATAGCCCCCCATGATCAGTACTTATACCTCTCAATAATTATTTAGCAAGGTACTTGTGTGTATCTATCTAAAAGTGTATCTATCGATACACTTACATGTGTTAATAAAAATTATAAGCTATCATAAGTTGGGCAATTTTAACTTATCTTTCTAATCAGGACAAAACATCAAAAATTGGTAATAAATTATTGGTTAGTTGAACTGCTACATTGGAGCTAACAAGTGCAACGTAAAATGGCATACGAATATCGACCAATTGGAAATGATACGGAAGAGGATCGGATGCTAAACACCTTGATGGTATCTTCTATAGCTCCTAGTTTAGTTGAAATAGGACCACACAAATTTATTTTGACTAACGGTTATAATGAAAAACTCGCAGATGATATTAAAAATTTTCCAGTTAGAGATGAAGATATCTTCCTTGCCGCTTATGCAAAAACTGGTAAATTCATAGTTTCATATGAGTGCAAAATATGGCAATGGTAATTTTTTTATAACTTACAGGTTCTACGTGGTTGAACATTCTTGTTTACTTGGTTTCCCATGACCTCAACTACAATAAAATAAAGGAAGAAGAGCCGATGACCAGAATACCATGCATAGAGTAGGTTTTATAATTAAACTAAAATCTTAGATACTAGAGCTTGTTTTTACAGGGGAGCTGGGATTATGAATTTGGAGTTACTCAAATCGATTCATAACTATAATATTGACGTTGAATTAATAAAAAAAGTTATAGCTGCAAAACCTAATCCAAGAAACTTTAAAACTCATTTGATCTACCCTCTATTGCCAGAAGCAATAAGGAATGGAACTAAAACACCAAAAGTAAGCCCTCATTGTTTTCATTCTGTGTAATAATAAATTATTTATAGATCATTGTGGCTTTAAGAAATCCGTACGATGTGTGCGTTTCATTTTACCATCACAGTAAACTTATGTACAACTACACTGGAACATTCGAGCAGTTTTGCCAATTATTTTTGGCTGGTAGAGGTATGCATTGTAGTATTTTCAAGATATCTATTTTTAAACCAAAACTTTTAGTTTACTTCGGTAATTTTTGGACACATGTAAAGAGCTATTGGGAACAAAGACATCGTCCCAATGTACTGTTGGTCAAATATTCTGATATGAAAAAAGATCTTCCTGAGACTATTAGAACTGTGGCCAAATTTATGGGAAAAAGTTTTTCTGATGAAGAAATCGCAAAAGCAGCCGATTTTTTGAGTTTTGAAAGTATGAAGAAAAATCCTGACTTGAATCGGGAAAGTATGACTGAAAATTTTTATATGAAGTTTAATATTGCCAGCGAAAGGAGTGAATTTATTCGTTCCGGGAAAGAGGGTGGTTATAAAACTGTAATGTCGCCCGAAATGATCAAGAAATTCGATGCTTGGGTTGAAGAAAATATTGCTGGAACCGGAATTACCTTCTAGAATTAAATCTATTGAGCTTTATTGCAATGTAATGTTGTTAAAAATTGTAAACTAAGTTGTAATAGAGCGTTGATATGAAGTTTTTCACAGCTTCCTTCATTAAATAATTTTAACCGATTTCTACCACAAATTACATTTTTGTTATATTTCTTTAATTAAAATACCATCTCTAATTTATCTTGCAATAAGAAAATTTTATTTTATGCTTGTTCCAAACCCTTTGACCCATGTGGACATATGGAACTGCTGACTATTTCCCCCCTCCCTTAGTCTCCTGAAACTTCTTTTGACCGCTCCACATATCCCACGTACCTTTGTTTTTACAACAAAAGTTCATGATTTTTTACTTATCACAAAAAATTCCACTGATTTCAAGTTACAAAGTTGCAACGATCAATATTTGTAATAATAATTAAATTGACATAATTCGTTATCTAGATTATTTTTCAATTAATTTAATAATTCTATCTACACGTGAAGTGGGAGATTAAGTGGTGTTTTTTTTTTAAATTTGTGCTATAAGTGCATGTAATCTTAACTACTTTCATAATCTTAAGTACATTGTGTACTTAATTTTTATCAGTTTCTTCATTTATGAGTCGAATATTTTAATACAAATTTGTTTAGATACTTTTGTGGGTTATACAGAAGAGGTCTACAAAATGGCATACGAATATCGACCTATCGGAAATGACACCGAAGAAGATCGCATGTTGAATGAGTTAATGGTATCTCCATTAAGTCCAAATTTAGTTGAAATTGGACCAGACAAATTTATTTTATCAAATGGTTATGACGAAAAGGTTGCTAATGGAATAAAAAATTTTGAAGTTCGAAATGAAGATATTTTGCTTGCCGCTTATCCAAAAACCGGTGTGTAATTTTCTAATACATTTAAGAGCTGCGCCTATTTAATTGTGTCAAAATTTAATACATATATGTTTTAATTTTAGGATCTACATGGTTGCACGAAACTGTTTTCTTAATTTCTAATGATCTAAATTATGACAAAATAGCTGGTGACTATCAGTTTTTACGCCTTCCATGCATTGAGTATTATTTGATAAAATCTATTTTCCTGTAATAAAGTAATCTGTTACAGAGGTAACGGTATAAATAATTTAGCTCTGTTGGGAAAAGCCCTGCAAGCGATGGGCGTTGATGTTAATGTCTGGGAGGCAATGAATAAAAACCGTTTTAATAAAGAAAATCCAAGGAACCTAAAAACTCACTTATATTATTCTTTGCTACCTGAACAAATTCGAAATGAAACCAAAGTGCCCAAAGTTAGTATTTTCATATTAATCCAGCGAAATTTTGAAAAGACTACAATTACCACAGAATTCTACCTTAAATTTCAGTTTTTAAGTTATATTTCTACTCATCACAATGTTAAATATGTTTTAGATTATTGTGCCACTGAGAAATCCTTATGATGTCTGCGTTTCATTTTATCATCACAGCAAAGTTAACTTTCATTATACAGGAACTTTTGAACAATTTTGCCAACTGTTTATGGCCGGAAAAGGTAAAGGCACATACGAATTTTATTTCACAATATTGAAATTAAATATTAATTTTAGTTTATTTTGGAAATTATTGGACACACGTAAAAAGTTACTGGGAACAGAGGCATCGACCTAATATTCTATTTATCCAATATTCTGAAATGAGAAGTGATTATCCTGCAGTTATTAGAAAAGTGGCAAAATTTTTAGAGAAAGAATTATCCGATGATGATGTAGCAAAACTAGCAGAATATTTAAGTTTTGAAAACATGAAAAAGAATCCAAAATTCAATGGTTCTGAAATGAAAAACAAACTTTTTAAGCAACATAAAATTTCCACTACCGATGATACCGATTTTGTTCGAAGAAAACTCGGCCGGCACCGGAATTATTTTCTAAAATCTTCAGAAGAAATTACAAATTACAATATCAACTAGTTATTTAAAGTAACAAATAACAATAAATAAAAACTGTAAAATTTGTAATAAAAATCTTTGACAACCTGCTGATACTTGTAGTTAAAATAAATTATTGTAATTTCTATTTTATTTAAAAAATAAAAAATAAAATCAAACGTATTCGTGCTAGCATCTAATTTTATTAGTTTTATTAAGCAAATTATACAAAATAAATCAATTAATGTTAAAAAGAAAGAAATAAAAAGCACTTTGAAATTTTAATAATTGTTGATACGTCACTGACTGTGTGAGATGTGGTTTTCACTCGGTACAATTTTAAAGCTGCATGCGCAGTTGAAATTCGCAGCTTCTTTGTGAAACAGGCTCCCGTTGAAAAATTATTAATTGTTCAATTGTTTTTAACATTACTCTTCGTATTCTGCACAAAAATCCAAGTGTATTGTGATTGTTCACAATTAACAATGCTTGAAATTTAGGTAAGTAATTTACTTTTTAATTTGTTGAATCCAAATCTCTAAACGCGGCGCGTTCTTTTTTAATACCAAATTGTGTTTCAAGAACTCCAATAATGCAAATTCAATTTCAAGAATCAATCTGACGCCGCAAATGATGTCTTCTTGAACGTAAAGAAATCTCCGTCTCAAAAACAAACTCTTTTTTCACAAAACTTGTGAAAACTCCACCCGCAAAACTAATAGTCGCTGATCAAAAATACACAAAAAGGATTCGCTTGGACGACCTTCGCGTCTTCAAACTTCGTACTCGTCTGCTAAGGCCAATCTTTCAAAATCTTTCCAAATTTGAAGAAACAAACCAAAACGTAATTTAACTTTCGTACACTCCCGAACATTTATTATTTTTAGTTGTTTTCAGATCACAGCACTTTATACAAATCATCATGGTTAAAGTTTATGTGTAATTGTGTAAATAATTACTTCTATCAAAGCGAAGCGATTACTGACTATGCAAATCCGAATCCTGTTGTTTTTCATACTTTTTATTATCTGTTGTATTTCTTCTTTACTTGGTACATAATTGGAATTTTCTAACTCTTCGATACTTTCTTCCTGCTGTTCGGTTACAACTTCATTTTGCTGTCTATTCAATACTGTTGAAAAAACTCAGCTCATCTTTCCGATACTTTCTCTGTTGTTCCTATTAGGTGTCCAGGTGATAACCTAGTTTTAATCTTTTTATTCCTTGGTAAAAGTTTCTTATTTCTTTCTCATATTTCTCTTCGATTTCTTCTAGTTTACTTATATTATGTTTTTTCTTCTTTTCTCTACATATTCTTTGACATATCGAACGTTGTTGTTCGTTTTTTTGTTCATCTTCGCTTATTTGCTTCTCAACAACTTAATTCTGCTTCTTCTCTTTTCTTTACCTCTTCTCCGCAATCCGCGTTAAACAACTCTTGATCTTTTCTTTGTTGTACCATAGGTTGTCTTCCCACTACTTTCTTATACACTCTTATATCTTTATCGCTGTCTCTTCTATGTTTTGGTGTATACTAATCGCGTCTAGTTTCTTTCCGATTTCTGCGCAATTTCTTTCCGTTTCATTGTAAACTGAATCTTCTTAATTCTCTACTTATCGTTATTCCTACCATCAAATGCTCCTCTATAAGCTCTTATATTTTTTATACAGTTCCTTTTGCATTCTTCCATCAAAATATGGTCTATTTGATTTGTGGTTTTTTCGTCTCTTATTAATATCTTTTTCTTGATAATGTGTGCTCATATTCTTTCCTATTGCAAAGTCTATCAACAATCTTTCCTTGTCATTCGTTTCTTTGTGAAGACTGTATTTTCCTATTTTTTTGGCTGGTATATCAATTCTTGCCCAATTCCAATCTCCAACCAATATCTTCATATGAACTTTTATGTTATTTCAGCTTCATGAACATGTAAAAACGGAATTATTTGAGGAAAACGAAATAATAGAGCAAAACAATACAAACAAGAATTTATTATTTATTTGAATTACATAAGATTTATTAATTAATTTTTGGAATACTAATTATATTTTTTTGGATTAGAAAATTTTATATTTTAATTTTTATTTCGAAAACGCAAGAACCCTTCGACCCTTACAAAACTAACAATTGCTCCCGCAATCCAGGGTTAACCCGAGGCAATCAAGGAGTTTCTTTATTTTCTACGGAAATTATCACATCAGTATATCGTGGGCATACAGGTAAAAGATATTTTTATGGCTGCTCATCCTAAAACAGGTACCTTCAAAACAAATTAATTAAAATCCTCCCATAAGGAATTTCATTCCAAAAATAGAATTTCGAGATACATCAAATTGAATGTTTCGCATTTTGTGAAAAATCTGCTTTATAATATTTTTAATTATTGTTTTTGAATAATGAAACATGTACAATACGTTATTAGAACATAGACGTTTATTTCAGACCTGTGTTTTACATTTTTACGGTACTTAGTCATTATAACTCATTTCCAAAATTTTTTGACTTAGTCACTTTTACCTGTATACCCACATTTTCCTTTCATTTTCCACTTATTTCAAATCAATTCCATATTTTCAAAATTATCCAATTCAACACGAACATAATATGCCTTATAGTGTGCATTTTCTTTATCTTTGGCTCTACTTCGATTTCTTTCTTCATTATTCATCTTCATATTATATCTTCTTCAATTCAGATCTTCTAAATTCGAAATTCACCAAATTCTCAACTTTTTTCTGTAAAATTTATAAATTCAATAAACCAAACTTATTCAAAGTTATTAAAAATTGAAATGAACAGCGTATGGAAACAACTTTGTGCAATTTATATTCTCCATTGAGCGCAAAACATTGCTTTTTATGTATTAAAATGTATTAAAATTTTTTCTGTATGGAAAATCGTTTTCATACCATTTTCATGATTTTAGTAAAAAACTAACAATTTCTAAAAGAAGGAATGAGGTGGAAACAGAACGTTAATATTTTTTTTAAATATTCTTACCTCGATTTATCTCATATAAAGGCTAGTATTTCATTAAAGTATTTTCAAATTGTTTTTATTTTTCACTTTTATATTTTTTTCGCATTTTGACTAATAATGTGCTGTTTTATTAAATTCAAAATCGTTTAATAAAGTGGCACTTTAGCACATAGATATGTCACTTTACTACATAGTAATGTCACTGTCAATAAAAAACTATTGGATAGAAGATTGTTTATTTAAATATTGGAATCATTGTTATACATTTATGTATATTAAAAGTACAAAATTATTATTCAAACTAGAAAACTTAACAATCTCACTTTTATAATTAATATTATGTAACTTACACAAAATTCGAATCAAAAAATAAAAATTAACTGTTGTTATGTAAATAAATAAAGCCGTGTCTGGTTACTAGATTACGAAAATTTTACACAAATATCTATTTAGAAACTTTTTGAATTAGCAATAACTCAAGAACGGCGCTAGATATCGAAAAACTGAGTAAAAAATTGACCCCCCTCGCCTCGTACTCACCCCCAGTGAATTATCGGTAGGAAGGCATACGAAAAAATTTAGACCGATCGCGCGCAAAAAAAATTTACTCATAAACGTCTAAATTCATATTTTAGATTAGATTTTCACAAAATACGAAAAAATTGTATAAACAAACCTCGTAAGAAAAGTAGTTTCATTAAACTCATATAGCTTTTAAGTTACTCGCTCGCTGTGCTCGCTCATACTTAAAAGCTATATTCGTTTAGTAAAACTTTACTTTTCTAAACTTGTTGTTTAATATACTATTATTAAACTAAAATTTGTAATTTTTAATTCTGTATTTCATTATGTTACTACTTTTATATTTTTATTATTTTCAATTTTGTAATTATGTAAAATTTTTAATTATTTGTATTTATTTGTAACCTTGATAATGGGTCAATAAAGACTCGAAACGTCAGACAATTTTATTGTTTTAATACTGAACCCTAATTCATATATTTCTAATAATTAATTATGGAAGGTCAATGACACTAAATACACTATTAATTGATAATTTTGGGTTCATGTTCTTAATTTTTCGTTTGAGTTTGTTTTGTATGTTTTCAATACATTTTTTACTTTCCAATTTTGAAGAAAATAATATCTAAATTTTTCTCCAAAGTTCCCGTTTGTTTATATCTAACCTCTGAATAAAATAATAGATTTAATTGTGAAGCTGACGGTTAGAGCGTTAAATTCGTGAGTTTAAATCCCTACCAATAATTATTACAATGGAACTGCTGGTAACATTTTTAAGAAATGAAAAAATGAAATTTGTTGTTTTACTATTGATTTCTGTCTTCTCATTCTAAGAAATCTATAGTAAGCCTAGAATTTAGCAATAGATGCTTCTTATCTATTACTTATCCATTACTTGGAAAAATATAAATTAAAGGTATCTAATCTAGGTAACAAATCTAACAACCTAACGCCAGTTTGTTGAGATATATTTTATCTTGAAATATAAATTTCAGTATCTGAGATAAACAAGTGTTGTGTTGTCAAGTTAATATTTGGGCGATATCCCTACAATGACATACCAATTTCAAATTGTTGGAAATGACACTGAAGAGGATCGAATGTTAAATGAGTTAATGCAATATCCAATATGCAAGAACTTCGTTAAAATTGGTTCAGATGATTTTATTTTGACGAACGGTTTTAATCAAAATGTTGCCGATAACATAAAAAATTTTGAAGTGCGAAATGAAGATATATTTCTTGCAGCTTATCCAAAAACAGGTAGTTATGTAGAAACCATATTATTTTGGTCTGATTTTTGTTTATTTATTTTTGTAGCGTATTGTATGTATATTTGTTATTCTGTTTATATTCAGATTTACTCCTAAATTCAAAAGTTAGTTATACATCTAACGTTTAATTTTAGGTTCCACTTGGCTTCATGAAGTAGTTTATTTAATATCTAACGAGCTTAATTATAATAAAATTGCCGAAACTTCTCAATTATGTCGACTGCCATGTTTAGAGTAGTTTAGAGAATAATTGTTTTGCTTAAACTAAATAAATATTTATAGGGGCCCCGCAATCGGTGATGGAGATATTTTGAAACAATTGGGTATTGATATTGATTATAAAAGTTTTTCACACTTGTATTCTTATGAAAATCCAAGAAATATAAAAACGCACTTGTACTATTCTTTACTGCCGGAACAAATAAGAGATGGAACAAAAGCTCCTAAGGTAAGTCCACGAATGATTTTGAAGTAGATATGCAGATAATCATTTTTTAATATTTTATTTTAGATAATTGTGCCTCTGAGAAATCCTTACGATGTATGTGTTTCATTTTATCATCATAGTAAGCTTATGTACCACTACATGGGAACTTTTGAACAATTTTGCCAGTTATTCATGAATGGAAGAGGTATTTTTACTTTATATATTTGTAACTTTATCTCACTTCATTTTTAAGTCTTCTTTGGACACTTCTGGAAACATGTGAAAAGCTATTGGAATCAAAAGCATTGTTCCAATATCCTCTTTATTAAATATTCAGATATGAAACGTGATTTTCCAAGTGTTATTAGAAAAATCGCTCAGTTTTTAGAAAAAAGTTTGTCTGATGATGATGTTACGAAATTAGCTGATTATTTAAGTTTTGAAAACATGAGAAAGAATCCGCATTTGAACCAAGAAAACGTAATTGACAATTTTTTTGTTAAATATAATATTGCTTCTGAAAGAAGTCCGTTTATACGTTCCGGCAAGGAAGGTGGTTATAAAGCCGTTATGTCGCCAGAGATGATAAAACAGTTCGATGATTGGATAGTGGAAAATATTATTGGAACTGGGATTACCTTTTAGATATTAAGAGTAACTTTTGCTATTGCACCTAACTATAGCTATTATTACAACTAGAGGAGTATGAATAGTATATTTCTCTTGGTTGTCTATACATCTCTCGGGATTTGCCTATTCATATTTGTATTCATATGTATGTATTTATATATGTATTGCTATGCCCCCAACTTTACAAATGTATGCATTTTCACCCTCTTGTGACAATTGCTGAGGTTACATACATTATTTTATGTAGCTATGAGCTCTTCAAATTGTTTTTTTAAATCGTAAATTAAAATGCTCAAATTTGTTACCTTTCATCTGGTATTTTACTTGTAGCTTTTTGGTGCGCTCTCCACATGTACATTGCAGCTGGTCTAACAAATTTTGCTGCCACTTAATTTTTACGTATCGACCAAATTAACACAAATTCTTCAACTCTTCCTTGTTTATTTAACAATTTGCACTTAACCAAAATTAATTTAAGCAAAAACATCAACAATTTTAAATTTTTATTGCCGGAATGATGTTCGTCGCTAGTCTACCCGACGTGAAGGCGTCAACCCAAGTGTCTCTATTCAAGCCCCTTTTTTGTTTTTCCCACCTTATTTTATTTACCTAGCAAATATTTAACTAACATTTTTATATTCAATATTATAAATAAATAAATAATAAAACAAATTCAATCTTTAAAATTATTTACAAAATAAATGAAATTAATGTATGGTTTTCGTATTCATATATGTATATTCATATATGTATGTATTCATATGATGTATTTATATTTTCCGTGTTGTAATCGAATCAGACAACGATCATCACGAATTTTTCAATTTCAACTGCACTATGGAAAGAGGACACTTTTCTAAGCATATTAGAACAAAAATTTCGAAGGTCTATGCATTAGTTCTCGAAAAAATCGAATTTAAAAATTTAAATTATATACTCAGAAAATTGACCTTTTTCTTATAGTACAGTTGAAATTTTGATATTCGAGATGATCGTTGTCTGACCGAATCTAGATATCGAAAAACAGCAAAAAATTTACCCCTTTTGCTCGATCTCAACCATCCCTAGCAATTTGTCAAAAGAAGCCTTGTGCAAAATTATAGATCAATTGCGCACAATATGTGCGCAAAATAATTCAGAAAAAGTTAGGTTGGCTTTAAAATATAAAAATAAGTAGGCACATTTTTCATTACAAACGTCACTAAAGCTTCGCCACATAGTTTGTGCTATGCTATGCCAATGTAAAACACAGAAGTAGAAGCATACGGTTTTAATGGTAACGGTCACATTGCCATGCATGGCATAGCATAGCTTAGAAGTTGAACTCGATCCTACTTCTGTGTATATTTTGTGTATATTTATACACAAAATTATTTTTCTTATAAATTTTTCTTATAATTATATTTTCAACATTTTATCCACGATCAAAAGCAAAAGCACAAAAAAAAATTTTAGTTTTGAGAAACGTCAGATTTGACAAATTAATTTTGACCAATACCTAGCGATTTTGAGCTGAAAAGTAATCCACTAGTGTATTATGAATTCTAATCCACTAGTGTATTAAAAGGCCTCTAATCCACGGAAAACGGACGTATTAAACCTTCCTAATATAGTGGTCGTGGATAATAGTGTAACGAAAATTAAAACGTTTATTTATTTCTAAAGGGCTAATACAAATATTTACAGATACGATTAATAATAATTACCAAATAATAATTACCATTAGTGTTTATTTACACTATAATTTATATTTAACACTAGGTCTATATTTATTTAAACACTCGCGCGTTCAAACTGGAATTGATTCCTGACAGGAAATCGCGCTGCATTTATACTTAAATGCAGCCTTCCAGAATATTCCATAACTATCCAGGAATTTCCAGGCGCTTCCTCGCATTTTCTAGATCGTACATTCATTTATATTTGAATGACTAATGCCGTTATCATGTATGACTCATCATACATGACGTCATACATTAGTCATCAAATATAATTAGATATTCTTTCGTAACAATAGTATATTAAACAAGTTTAGAAAAGTAAAGTTTTACTAAACGAATATAGCTTTTAAGTATGAGCGAGCACAGCGAGCGAGTAACTTAAAAGGTATATGAGTTTACATCGACTTTGACACATGCCGAAATCGCTATTTTTGTAAAGTAGTTTTTGATTTTTATCGATAAAAATTACCTAAACTAGAACTTGAAATTACTATTTATGTATAAGGTACTTCGTTCCTATCTGGTGTCCGACACCACATTTTATATTTTACATTCAAAAACATTGTAGATCCGAACAGGGCAGACTGCTTAGTACCCTAAGCACTTAGGTATATCAGCCCTATATCGTCCTAGTATTGTTAAAAATACCTCTTTTACACTAATTTTATGTAATGTGGAACTTATGGGAAAAGTACATTTTCAAACAAATTTAATCTGTGTTAGTACGATAATTCTATACCTTTCATTTACTTTTATATTCATAGTTTGCTATATCATACTATTTCAGAATTAAAATTTTATGAACATTTTACCTCTTTTACACATGTTGTAATGTTTCGTAATTAATGAATAAAGATACCTCTAAATGTACCTGGATTCTGGATTTCTGGTGAAGTTGTTGTTAAGGCATTCCAAGAGGCCATTTACTACCAGGTCGAAAAGTGGAGATAGTACGTCCCTTTGGGGGCATCCCCTAGTGGCAATGCCTTTAAACTTTGCGTCACCCACATTGATCTCGACAGCCCTGCCTTCCAACATAGAGTTGATCCATCTTACAATGGTGCAAGGGACATTGTGAGACATCTCTGAGGGAGGCGCACATGGTTTCAAAAGTGGCTTTGTCGAAAGCCCCCTCGATGTCGATGAACGCTCCTAGAGTGCATTTCTTAAGATGCAGTGATCTCGTAATCCGCTCAACTACAACGTGAAGAGCAGACTCGGTAGATCTCCCCAGAGTGTATGCGCGTTGATTCGGATGTAGCGGCCTGGTCACCAGGGCCCCAACACGAATGTACCCGATTGCAAAATCTTTCCAATGTCTTCAGAAAGAAAGACGTCAGACTTATTCATCTAAAGATTTGGCCAGGGAGTAGTCCCCCTGCCTGGCTTGGGTATGAAGATGATCTTGACCCTCCGCCACTCCCTAGATGTGTAGCCTTGCGCAATGCATGCTCTGTACGCCTTCACCAGGTGATGGATAATGTGGTTGAGGCCCAATTGAAGTAGGGCCGGAAACACCCCATCGTGTCTCGGCGATTTATAGAGACTGAAGGATCGGGTAGCCCAAGCCGTCTTGATCGGATCAACTATCTGATTTGCAATTTCCCAGTGCAATTTATTGGGTTCAATTTATGCAATTTATGCTCAGTCTACAAATTATCAGAGACAGATTTGCTACCGGGAAAGTGGGTTTGAAGCATTATTTCAGATGTTTCTTCAAGGCTCTACGTAAAGAAGCCATCCTCTGGTAACACGCTGCCTAGCTAATGATTTGGGTTTTTAGAGATGAGCTTCCTCAGTCTGGCAGCGTCCTTGGTGGACTCAATACCACTGCAGTAGTCTCTCCAAGACTGACGTTTTTAGCGAATCAGTTTCTTGTACTGCGACTGTCGCACCCTAAAAGCGGCCCAGTCAGAGTCGCTTTTCGTACTTTTCGCTTCGTTACAAAGTTTCGTGACCGCCTTCCTCAGCCGCTCCAGCTCCCCGCACCACCAAGGTGTTGCTTGTTTGCTAGAGCTAGCCGCCTTCAGCGGGCACGCCGCTTCGTATGCTTTACTGAGAGATCCTTGTAATGCACTTGTACATGTTTCGATCTCTTCAGTGTTGTTAAATATGACTTTAGTGGCCACTTCCCCAAGCATTTCGGCCTCCAAGGCACCAGAAAGCATATCCAAGAAGGTCCGCTTATTCATTCTTCTCGGATTCCTCTAATGCCTGGGTTCCACTTTAATCGCTTTAACTTTAAAGCATATCCATCTATGATCTGACATAGTCAGTCCTTTGGACACATGCCAGTCATAGATTTTTGTTGAAATACTCGGTGTGGCTAACGTGATATCAATCACGGGGCAACGAGTAGGCGATGCATAAAAAGTTGGCGTGCTTCCTCTGTTGAGTATTTCCAAGGTTGTACTACTTAGGTATTCAAATAATGACAAACCCCGTGTGTTGCAACTGTCACTGCCACATGCACTATGGTGGGCGTTCGAGTCACATGCAATAACAAGGCGTCTTTTATGTTGTTCGCAATGGCTGACGAGGTCCGCCAAGCCTTTAGGGGGTGGCAGATCCCGAGAGTCAATTGGGAAGTAGACGGATGCCAGTATGACATCTTTTGGACCGTCGCCCAAATTGCAGCTCATCCGGACAGCCGTTAGGTCGCCATTGCTGAACTGCGGTAGGGGATTGGCCTGTATGTTACCAGGTATGTAGATACATGTCCTGGTTTTGTCCGATAGGCTGCCTGTGAAGACATGCCCTCTCAGCATAGATAGACCAACTATTTTGGTCTTGACTACATATGGCTCTTGAATTAGAGCTATTGTGTCCGAACACCCCGCCAGGCGGCGGCATAGAGTTGAATTTTATTTATTGTTGATTATTTGATGTCCAATAAAACGATGAAGTCGAACAACGGAGTTTATTAAATATGGTTCAAGCTTGAATCATACAAAACAACTGACTTAAGCTAGATTTAACATGAGCTTTTATAATAAGTTACACTGTATACAATGTGCATTTTGGTAGTGAAATTATACAAATGTATTTAAATATTAAGATTATACAAATGCAGTTAGATATTAGCTGAAGGTTCCTCATGCACAGTCATGAGTTCCAACTCAACTGCTACTTGCTCTGGGGTAGGTTCAGTTCAAGCGCTGAACCTTTACTCTTAGAGAAGAGAACCTATAGCTCAGCTTCTCTTTCTTTGTTTTGAGGATGTCGCTGACTTCTTTGTTGACACCGAAAACAATAAGCTTTCCAATGGGGTCACTTTTGTCAGTGTCATAGAAGACACACCACTCTTTTATATTTATTCAGGGATTCTGTGCCCTTAGCCGCTTTATGACCTCCTCAGTGGGCTCGGGTTTCCCCGGGACCCAGATGGTGGCCTTAGACAGCCTGGGCAGGTCATCTACCTGGACAATTTGCAGCTTTGCCCCCTCCCACAATTGTGGTAGTTCGGCAACTGTTTTCTGGAGCCACTAAAGAGAAGAACCATTATCACAGGTAATCCGGAGAATTTGGCCCGAGTAACGGAAACCTCCGAAAGTTGGCGCCACAGTCAATGGCTTTGGTAAGGGCTTCTTCCACTATTTCCCTCTGGGCAGGTGTAGTTTTGCCCAGAGGTTTGGAGCAGTCGATAACGGCCACCCGAAGGTGCCTGGTAGCAGCCTCCGTATAAGTAGCAGCCTTAGACGCACCAGATGTTACAGTGGAGATAGGCCGAGAAGCTTTAACCCTTTTAATCGGGTGAGAGCTTTATGAGGTGAGAGCTGCGAGTCCAGCGACCTCACCCCTCTTTTTGCCGACGATGTCAGAGAAAGTGTTTTGCCCCTTCCCCTTTACCAAAGGTGAATCACTCCTTATTTGCTTCTGTTTTTTCTCACAACTGCGAGTGCGTTTTAGCCCTCTCTACGCTCTCTCTCCAAGCTTTCCTATCCTCACATTTCTTTTTCCAGTTCATAACCTTCATCTTCTTAAGGTCCTCCGTTACTTCATCCATCCATCTCGATTTCGTTCTTCCTCTACTTCTCTTCTCCATCGGTCTTCATTCTGTTATTCCTCTTACCACACTTCCTTCGCTTCTTCTCATCACATGACCAATCCAAGGTATTCGCTGCGCTTTCACAAATTTCACAACATCCTCATCTCCCATGTCTTTCAATATTTCATGGTTTATTCTCATTCTATGTTCATTCTCATTTATTTTTTTCATACCTAGTATAGCTCTTAGGATTTTTCTCTCAAAAACTCTCAATTTTTTTACTTTCCTTTTCTGTCAAACTCATTACTTCCGCCACATATGTCACATTGGCCTTATAAGTGTTCTATATATCTTTATCTTCGTTTTTCTTGTAACATTTTTGCTTTTTAGTATTTTACTGTATCCGTAGTAAGCTCTCCATCCTTTCTGTATCTTTTCTCCTATTTCTTCACTTCTGTCATTTTTTTTGTTTATCTGTACTCCCAGATACTTAAACCTCTCCACTTCCTCAAATAAATATTGCCCTATTTGGATTTCTTTTCGTTGACCTTCCTGATTTTCTTCTTTGTCTAGTCTTAAATATTTTGTTTTACCTTGATTAATTTTCAGACCATTATTCTGCCTGGTTGCCTAACTCTTGTAAGACTTCTCTCATTTTCTTCCCTGTTCTAGCCATGATAACTATATCGTCAGCGTATTCCAATATTTGACACTCCTTAGTTACAATAGTGCTCCCGCACCGGACTCTCCTGATTATTTTTTCCAGCACTAATAGGAACAATGTTGCCGACAACGCACCCTGTCTGACTTCTTCAGTGATCTCGAAATTATCTGTCTTTTTTTCTTCCCATTTAACTGTGGTATTTGAGTTTTTCATAGTCATTTTTATAAGTTCTCTTAGTTTTCCTGAGATCTTCATTTCTTTCAATGTTTCGAATAATTGTTTTCTTTTCACCGTGTCAGACGCTTGCTTGAAATCAACAAACAGCAGGTGCAGCCGTATATTGTGCTCGTACGATTTTTCGGCAATTTGCTTCTTGATGTGGAGTGCATCTATTGTCGACCTCCCCTCTCTGAAACCATACTGGTAGTCTCCAATCATCCCCTCTGTTGCGGCTCTGAGTCTCCTATAAATTAACGTTGAGATCACCTTGTATATTATTGGCAACAAAGTAATTCCTCTATAATTCTTACATTCTTCCGCATTTCCTGTCTTGTATATTGGCACTATTCTGCTAATCTTCCACTCTTCTGGCATCTCCTCTTTTCTCCATATATCAAGAAGTAATTCGTGTATCCTCATATATACATCTCCTCCTACGTTCTTGATTAATTCCCCGCATACATTGTCTTTACCCGCCACTTTTCCGTTTTTGATACTATTCAAAATCGCCTTCACCTCACTGTATGTTGGTTCTTGTTTGTTTTCCTCCTCGTCACTATTATCTTCTTCCTCATTACCCTGGTCTTCCAGCTCTTCGATGTCACTACTGAGCAAATTTCTGAAATATTCCTTCCATATTTCTCCGTTCTCGTCATCATTATCTGCTAGTCTTCCGTTTCTATCTTTCATACTTCTAATTTTAACATTGCTTTTTCCCTTTTGTTTTTTAATTCCCATGTAAAACTTCTTCATGTTATTTCCCCTGCAGTCATTTTCAATGTCATTCATGAGATAATTCCACCATTTCTCTTTCTTTTCCTTGTACTTCCTATATGCTTCTCTTTTTTCTTCTATATATAACTCTCTATCTTCTTCCCATCCCGTCTGTATCTATTTTTTTCTTGCTTCTCTCTTATTCTCAGCATTCTTTTCGCATTCCTCATCAAACGATCTTTTATTTTTATCTCTATTTTTTAAACCCAGGGTTTTTTCCGCACATGTCATAGTTAATTTTATGTTTTCCCATTCTCTATTCATATTGGTGTCTTTTTTCTTTGCATTGATTTCCTCATTTGTTTTCTCTCCATATTTCTGTTTTATGCTGTGGTTGTTAAACTTTTCTATATTTATCTTTTTCGTTCCCTCTCGGTTTTCCCACACTGTTATTTTTTTTTGTTTTATCTTTGCAATAACCAAAAAATGTTCCGAATCCACATTTGCCCCTCGATATGATCTGACATTACTCACTGCAGGTTGTTTCTTATCACACAATCACATATTTTAGATCATAGATTGTTCAAATGACAATACGTTATCATTCGGTTTTCATATAAACTTGTAAACATTGTATTATATTAAATTATTTTGACGAAGACGTGTCCAACGTCGAAAGCTAAATAAAAACTTTATTATTAAAACGTTTAATTAACTTGTTTACTCAAAGATTATTTATTTATATTTTACAAGTTAAAAAATTAATTTATTAAATACTTGTTTTTTAAAATTAGGTTTTCATCTTGTCAGGTCCTGCCGCTTGACGGTTTGGTAGTAATTTTATTAAGGTCTTAAAAAATAATTTGTATCGATTACAACGAGCGATTTTGGAAATAATTTAGGAGCTGAGATTAATATTTCAACAGTAGCGGTGGGTAACCCGTGAACCTGAGTATGTATGCGCCAACTGCCGATTATCAATGACAAGCACATCTTACTGAGTCAGTAGTGTATCGAGAATTATAAAATTTTAAAGTGAATTTATTTGTTTTTTTCTGTACATTTATTTTACTTTGTACAAATTTATTCAACACTATTACACTGAGAAATTAATAAAATTATATTCAAATATATTAATTCTTAACTTGTGGTAATATCAAATAAGTTTAAAATTAAAAATTGAAATTGAAATTGTTCAATTTTAAAATTATTTGATAAAATTACATAATAGTACGAAGGAGTACGTTTAACTATAAATGTGCATCTGAGTTTATGAGTTCACATAAACACCAAAATTTAGAGTTATTTGTCACAGGAACCGACTTCTGAAAAAGCTAAATGCTCTCTGATTATAAAGCTAGCCAAGGTAAACTTTTTATTTAGCAGATCTTTCTTAATTAATAAGGAGAATACCGCTACAATATTTTACCACTAAATACGATTATGTGGATGTGTGGAAAAATTTATAGGTTAAAATAAAGTAAACCATTAAAGTTCATAATTTATTGCTTATAAGGGGACTTATTTTTAGAGTTTTAATTTTTCATAAATGATATTCTACATTTTCACTTATACATATTTCCAGTATTGAGAGATGAAATCATGTTTTTCTATTTTAAACATCGTTCAGTCTTGTTTTGGAAAGAAAAGAAATGCCGATAGTTTGCAACTTTTTCCGTGACAGTTAAACATCCTCTGATTCTTATTAAATAATGTGAGATAAAAATTTTAATATAATGTCATATACCAAACTTTTGCTATCTTTTCCACTGATTAACGAGGAGTGATTAAATTTCTTGTTTTTTATTATATAAATTGGAGAATTTCTAGTTGCTCTTTTAGATAACACTTCATAGAGCTTCATAGCATTCTTAAAAAAATAAAAAAATTATAATACTAAAATAAATATAAACCTCTGCCCGTCCGACATCCCGAAAAAATTTAAAATAGTTAAAAATTTTACCATTGGTTTTTATCTAAGTCCTAATTTCAGTCATTGGCTAAACGAAAAATTTTAGATAGTCGTCTATTTATTTTTTGCTGCTTATAGCTAGCCATTTTTTACGATTTCTGTTTAAAAAAAATAATTCATTACCTTAACTGTGGCCACCTGGTCGTTGGGAGCAACAATTAACTGGATGGGAATGCTTATGTTAGATAAATAGTATTCTGGAGGTTGAGACGATCCATATTTTATAAAATTTTTCTTAGAACCATAATCAAATTGTTCAAATCTTCCCGATTCCATCATTTGTAAATAATGACATAGTAATTTTGGGGAAGTAACATCTGTACGCAATGTGATAGGTAAAGTTTCCTAAAAGTTAAAAATATGAAAAAACGGAAAATCTGGTATGCTTTTAACCCACAGGAACTAATTGTTCGGGGTTAAAACCTTCAACAAACATTTGGAGTGTTGCGCATAGTTGCGCATGTTAAAATCGATTTCGTTACGGTGGGATTTTTGATACACTAAAATTGTAATTTATTATTAAAATTAACGTATTTAATAATTAATTTGAATTTAATTTTGAGATTGTGAATACAGATTTACTTTTAAAATATGATGTGCTGGTTTGGCGTACAGTTGAAACAAACGATTTCGAACAAATACTGCAGGTGCTAACGCAATAAAATACTTTATATTTTCTGCCGCAAGTTTTGGCCGTAGTGCACCATACACAAAAGCAGCGGTATTACCCATAGAATAACCGATATATATGATTTTTTGCTTCGTTATTTTTTTTATCAAATCAAGTTGAGCTGATAAGTCATAAAGTCCATGTTCGTGAAAACTAAAATTCCAGAACTCATCGTCCGTACTGTTCAAAGATTTGTGCTGCAAGGAATATTTATTTCCCCTAAAATTTCCCAGCCAAACATCGTAACCAGCGTCCGAAAGATAAAAACCTGCGAAATCAAAAATTATGTTGAGATTGAAACTTGGTTTTCTGCTTGCCTAACGAATTCTGGCCTAGGTTTACAAAACATTCGCTGTTCAGGTTGAATCCATGTTCCAATAATACTGTTTTTTTTGTAATTTTTTCTGTGGAATTCTTTGCATGAGGAATTCTAAAAATGGTTATAATATAACCATCATCTGTTGTTACTTTGTGTATTTCTACTGGGTAGCCATGTCTTTGGATTATTTCAGCCTAAAATTGATTTTGTAATATTTATAATTCTGCACTTTTTCACATAAAAAGCAAATTTTACTAAGTTGGCGGCATTTCAGCATGCAAGAAGAATCATCAGAAAACCGCGGTAAATATTATATATTTTGCCACTTTATACCTGAGCAAAACCCGAAATAGTTGAATTGTACAATGTAGTAAGAGAATATTTCTGATTATTGCACCGAGAGTAAAAGAAAAAATAAGAATTAAAAAAAAAAGTTTACTAAAACGCAAATTATAACCATAATTGATTAATTTAAACAAAAAAAAAATATAATTACTTACAGTTGATAATTCATCGTCAGGATTATAATAACAATTTTTATTTTGATCAAGATTTGTGTAATAATCCGAAAAAGACTTGCAAACATTGTTGTGGTATGCAATTGTTAAAATAATATTTCCGAAAACTAATGCTAAAATTTTAAAATTATACATGATTGTCTTGAAAATATCAAACATTTAAGAAAGAATAATGATGGCACTCTGAAGCTAAGAATGTCTAAAAGATATATAAAACACTAAAAGCTGCTTATAATTAAAATTAAAGAAAAACAAAAATTTAAAATATGTGTAGATATATTGTAATTTATTATTATTCTCACTTGTTTCCAGCCGGTTGACCTTATAAATACAATAAAGTTGGTTGGCCTCACTAACAAATTCATAAATATTTACAGTTCCGATGCTATAAATTTTTTACAGATCTTGCTTCCGTATTGGTTAGATCAAAAAAACAATTTAAGAAGAAAAATTTATTCAAATAGAAAAAAAATAACCAGAAAGTTTAAATCAAATTTTGATTTTTGGGTTTCATATTCCTACAAGTCTAATTCTATCCAGAATTTTGAACCATTATTACACCCGAAAAAAAATCACTGGAGAAATCTGGCGTACAATTGAAGAAAAATTTAAGAAAATCAAAAAAAAAACACCAAAAACAAAAAAAAATCCTAGGAATCTAAGAAAATTTATTTTTTTTAATAAAATTAATTTTTACATGTTAGATGAAATTGAAAAACAATTTAATTCATTACATAAAATTGTTCAAAAACTATTTAAATGAATGATATAGTTTGCGACACCCTGTTTCGATTTTCAGAATCTCATCAGGCAAACCTGGAAAAACCTGGTTTTTATTGCGTTTTTTCCTAGACATCTTAAATCAAACAAGGAAAAAATCCTGAGACATCTTTAAAAAAAATATATAAAATGTGGTGTCGTGGGACACCAGATAGGAACGAAGTACCTTAATACATAAATATTAATTTCAAGTTCTAGTCGAGGTAAAAAATAAATAATTATTCAAATGTCAAAGTCGATGTAAATCCACTATCATCGCGCTCATCTTTGAAGTTTTCGAAATTTTTTTTGCACATTCGGCTTTAGATAATTTTTTGCATTTGGGTGGCATTTTTCAAAATCGATTTTTTTAAAAATATTGTGTTTTATTTACACAAATAAAATGAAAATTGGCTGAAAATTTTTAAAATTAATTTTTAAAAAGTTATTAAATTATATTTTTTTAAATTATTCGTCGGTTTAACAATTGTAACGCGTTCTTAATTCGCAATACGCAAAGAGTAGCTTTCGGAAAGGTCCTCTCCTCCATCGCCGAAGGTCAGCAACACAATGAGCAATAGCTTCTCCAGTACCAACACCGGGAACGAGATGGAAGAGGAGGAATTCCAGGTGGTACGGAAGAAGAGGACAAGGAGGTCCACAAACTCGTCCACCGAGTCCACCGAACCTGGCAAACGGGTTCAAGCCTATGGTGCAAATGCCCGTTAAAGCCCCAACCGAAAACCTGACAGAGATAGAAGCAGAGGAGCCCCTGTTGGGAAAACTCCAGTGCGCTCTCCCAAAACAACGCCAGTGGGTAAACCTAAGCCAACCAAATCGATTTTCCAATCGATTAGGAAAAAAGGTTTCCAATACAAGAGGGTACGATGCGTACCTGAAGAATTGGCAATCTTTCCCAGCCTAGTTAAGGATTACAGAGGAATCAACCGGATCCTGGAATCCTCTTTGCCACCCGACAGCGCAGGGTACTTCACCTAGCAACTGGCACAGGAAAAATCCCTAAAATTGGTGATTAGAGGTATCCACCACTTGATATAGACGGGCATCATCAAGCGGGACCTAGAAGCACGCAACTGCGTAGTCCACGCATGTACAGGGGGAGGAGTTAGGAAACCCCTCCCTCTACTACCCACCCGAAAGACGAACCTAGCAAAAAGATTTTCCAGGTGGAGAAAATCCTAGATATTGACGTTAATATCGAAACGCTGAACAGGAAGACCAGGATAGGACAATGCCACAAGTGCCAGACTTTCGGACACTCGCAGAGGGAATGTCGATCAGCTCCGAAATGCGTCAAATGTGCAGACGCACACCCATTAAATACCTGCGTCAAACACAGGGAGACCTCAGCCACCTGCGCCAACTGCGGTGGGACCCATCCAGCCAGCTACAGGGGATGTCGAAAATTCCCTAAACCAAGGATGGGAAACAGAAATCCAACCGGAGCAATACACAACACAAGAACAAATTGGTCCCCTCCCCGCCGTCATCAAAGGGAGGCCACAAATCCAACGGAGATCTCTCCACAGATCATCACGATCATAACGGCACAGCTGGCAATTCACGAGATCAGCGCTGAAAAACTCGCAGCCATAGTAAGCAGTCTGAGAAATTAGACTGCTTAAGTCAAGACAACCCGCAACACGTTAGAAATGTCAAAACTCTTACCATAACAGACAAACACCAAGTGTCGTAACAGCAAGAGGAAGGTAACACCGGCGACATTAGCCGCGGACAAAGCCAAGACGCAGCCCAAAGGCAAACAATCAGCGGGTCCAGCGGACCCTAAAAACTTCAGTCACAGTTACCTATAGACGAAGGAGCTCAAATGTGGCCTCCTGGTCACGGTGCATCCGCAAGCCAAAACCTGTTTCCGTTTCCGTTCCTTCGCATCCTCCCATAAGGAACTTCGTTCCAAAACACGTGACACTCGCGGGTTCTCTGTAAAGTCGGTTTACGGACGATAATTTTACGTGCTAACGTCATAAAAAAATATTGATGAAAAATTGCACTTTTATGAAGTGAACTGAATTATGTTTATGTAACAGATAATACGAATTAAAACTATGTTATTACATTAACCCTCAATAGGTTAGTGCGTTATGTGCATGAAACATAATTGCATCATTTGGTGATCGCAAGATCTAACCTCATGCCGTACAAGTTTCTTTTAATGGCATTTTGTAATTCAAATGATGTCTATGTATGATGCAAAGTCGATCGTGCCTCTCTCTTGCTTGTTCCGCGCTCTCGCTTGCGGAACGTGACAATTTTACGTGCGTAAAGCCGGTATACAATTTATAAGACGTTATCACTTCAAAAACTAGTAAAAGATAATCTGGTCAAAAATGTATCTTCTGACTAAAATTACTGTGAAAAACAATAGCAATAGCATAAAATAATTAATGATTATAGTTATATGCTTTATACTCAACAAGATGGACAGTTTTCCAACACTAGAGGAGATAATGCGGTCGACCGGGAATTTTGTCAACTCCGCGAAAAATTTTAAAATTTTGAATGTCAATTAATGTCAATGTGATAACCGTAATCAACGGCTCCGTAACATAGGTGATCTTTAAGTGCTTTAATAGCAAATTTTAGGTTTTTGGATGTGTAGAAGAGAGGATTAGATACCAATTGTAAGGGAAGAGAGATAGAAAAGAGGAGAGACCTGGAAAAACAGAATAAAAGACCTTTTGGAAAACAAAAATAGTTGTTAGAAACGTTTCAATTTAGGTTTTTTTTGGGGTTAGTTTAGTTTTCCGGTTTAGAATTTTTCAAAATATATTTATTTATTTATTTTGGCTTCAAGTAGGTGTAATTTTTGTTTTTACGAAAGTCAAATAAATTTGACTTTAAATCAAGTTTGAATTTTTAATTTAAAAGCATAACTTTTCAATAATTTCAATAATTTTTCCAGGTTTGCCTGATGAGATTCAGAAAATCGAAACATCGATTGTAACAGGGTGTCGCAAACTATATCATTCATTTAAATAGTTTTTGAACAATTTTATGTAAAAAAAAATTAACGGTAAATGAAATAAAATTACAAATATCCTTATTGTCGACCGTAAAAACTAAGAATAAGAAATAAATAGTTGAGATAGAGGTCGTTATAATCTACAAAGTAGATGAATTTCAAAATACAAATTTGTAGCAGGACATCGGTAGTTAGGACCGTATTAGGAATCAATAACGAATGAAAAAAATAGAAAAAAAAAAAAAAAATTATTAAATTCAAAACGCCTGAACGAACGACATGTTTCGGACTTATTCGTGGTATTACCCAACGAAATTGACCTCATCAGGCTCATATTGACAAAGAAAATATAAAATTATAAAATTAAACTTACCATTCCCTTCACGCGATCATGTAAACCTTCCACGTGCTCTAAACTAACCGAATGCCATACTAAGAAAATGTATTTTGAAAGTTAGTAAGCGTCCACTAGGGATATCTAAAGTTAGTTTAGAGCACGTGGAAGGTTTACATGATCGTGTGAAGGGAATGGTAAGTTTAATTTTATAATTTTATATTTTCTTTGTCAATATGAGCCTGATGCGGTCCTCTATCGACCTCTATCTCAACTATTTATTTCTTATTCTTAATTTTATGTAAGTTATGAATTTAATTATTTTTCAATTTCATCTATGATGATTTATTGAAAATAAAATCACATACATTTTGGCATTAAAATTAGATAACATTTGTACTTAGTTATGGCAACTAATTTTTTGGTCAGTATAATTTATCATTAATATCATTTATTATTTTGGTCAGTATAAATAAAAAATTTACAGTGGGCTATCTTAAATTGGGCACTAATAGCACCTGTTATACTACTAATAATCGTTAAGAGTTATAGTGTGTAATTAATTATAAAATCGCAAATATCACAGAGTCGAGTGCACATGAGAGAGATCATAGAGATCGCTCTTCCTAGTAGCACATTTAGCCGAGTAGGACCGGTCTGGGGGGATATTTTTAGTGAGTACAAGGATAAACGGCAAATCTTGGATGCACACTAAAATGTAGTCATCTAATTGCGATAAGGATTCCTACTTAAGCTTCTAAATTTATCTTCTTATATCATTCGCTTATGATTTAGAAAAAGCCCAAAATCATACATAACATAGTCGTAAACTCTAAACGTACGTAAACGTAAAATTTAGAATTAATTTCCGGTATAAGTGCGTCGCAAATTACGTTGAATATGTTCATCATAAAAGATTTTTTTCTTGTCAACGACCTGGTTTTGTTGTCGGCAGTTTTATCTTCATCAAATCGACGCTTTCTGTTACTTTATTCTTATCTCCTTATAATTCGAATTATCGGTTAATAATTTTTATTTTCAACACGATCAAACGAATTTTGAATGTTCATTACAAATTCGGCTCGAGACTTTTTTTAAATCAACTCTTTTGAATGAATCCTTGTTTTATAACAATAAATTCTAATTAATAGTGTATTTATATCCTTGACCCTCCATAATTAATTAGTAGAAATATAGCTGAGTTAGAGGTCAGTAATAAAACAATAAAATTGTCCGACGTTTCGAGTCTTTATTGACCCATTTTCCAGGCTACAAATAAATACAAATAATTAAAAATATACATAAATTACAAAGTTAAAAATAATAAAAATAAAATAAAATGGTAAAAGTTATTAACATGTGATAATATTTTTTAATAAAATACAATACAAAAGTAGTAAAATATTGAAATAAATATTTTATTATTTTATTATTTAATATTTTATTAATATTTATTATTATTAATATTTTAATAATATTTATTAATATTTTATTATTTCAATATTTTAGTACTTTTGTATTGTGTTTTATTTTTAAAATGGTAAAGGTTATTAACATGTGATAATGTGATAAAACATAACTTTTCAATAATTTCAACATTTTTCCAGGTTTGCCTGATGAGATTCAGAAAATCGAAACATCAAGTTATAACAGGGTGTCGCAGACTATATCATTCATTTAAATAGTTTTTGCACAATTTTATGTAAGTTATGAATTTAATTATTTTTCAATTTCAACTAACATGTAAAAATTAATTTTATCAAAAAATGTTTTATTTTTATTATTTTCAACTTTGAAATTTATGTATAATTTTTAATTGTTTGTATTTATTTGTAGCCTTGAGGAAAGGTCGATCAAGACTCGAAACGTCGGACAATTTTATTGTTTTATTACTAACCCCTAACTCAACTATATTTCTACTAATTAATTAACGATATAAATACACTGATTTTAGTTTGATTTAATTATTAGATAGTTGACAAATTTGATGAAGGCTGGTGTAAATTGGTTATTAATTAGAAGAAATAAAGAATGTTAAAATAAAAATATTTTACAAGAACGAAAAGTTGGCATTTATTAAGTGACATTACATTTTATTGAAAAATTAAATCTATGAATTTTTAGTGTTTGAAAGTTTTGTGATATTTAGATACACTGAGATCTGTATAAGTTTGTTAACGTTAAAAGTTAACTTGTGATCAGTCTTCATATTGATTTTTTAGTAGTAAGGTTTCGAGTTAAGAATTTGTAATAATTAATAAAAACAAATATTTTTAAAAATAAGTTTTTAGTATTAAAAAACATAATTATTTGTATTATCTAAAATACATAAGAAATGTAAAAAAAGATACAAATTACCCTTGGTAAATTTATTGATGTTTTTACAAGGTAATTCGTACTTCTTTAAATGCGCATATTTTATTTTATTTTTGTATTATAACATAATAATTAGAAAGGTAAAATATTGAACAAGTGCTATGTGCGGAAGAAATATTTTTGTTGTAATTAATCATTAACAATGATTAAAATAAATTTTAATTTAAATTTAAATATTCAATAAAAATTTAATTAAAAAAAAATTTTAAAAATTAATAATATTTTAAAAGAAGTAAAGAAAGTTTAATTTAAATAAATTTATTACAAATAATAATAATCTTGTTTTCCTTGTAGTAAGGAGTCCTTATTTATTTCCTAAAATATTTTGGATCAATTTATTGAAATTAATTTTAATTAATTTTTAATGTATTTATCAAATTTGCTACTAGAATAACAACCGCGAAAGGTAATTCAAACACTTAAAATGTAATCGTATTTGATCTCGAGAACAATTTATTGTAAATATATTTATCTTATCGTCGTGAGTAACACTAATATAGGTAGTTTATATTTCACAAGTTAAAAAATTAATTTATTTACTTCAAATAACAATGTTTTTCTTGTTATTGTAATTTTTGTATTTATTTTTAATATTTTAACATTTAAGTGAAATATACAGAATAGCGAAGAAACTGAATTTTTTCTAGGTAACTTTTGAGAAAAAGAATGGCTTCGGAAATCCGTATAATAGGGAGAGATACGGAAGAGGATAAAATGTTGAACGATTTAATGGTTTCGCCTGTATGTACGGGTTTTGTAGCAGTCGGACAAGATAATATTGTTTTGCCAAATAATTACACCCCCGAGCTGGCGGAAAAAATTAATAATTTTCAAGTTCGAGATGAAGATATTTTTATGGCAGCTCATCCAAAAACAGGTAAATCAAAAATATTCTCAAAAATTCCGATTTGAATAAAGTTAATTTTATAGGATCTACCTGGTTGCATGATATGGTATGGTTAATCGTCAATAATCTTGACTACGAGAGAATAGCTAAGGAACCTCACCATATTAGGCTTCCGTGTCTAGAGTAAAATGCAATAGAACTTTTAGTGGGCATTTAATCAGAAATTATGTTTTAGATCGAATGTAATTGTAAATGTCCAAGAAAGCATGAAACTTCTTGCCGATAAAGATACGAAAATTGAAGAAGCAACTGAAGATACTTTTGATGTAATAAAATATATCGACGGTATGGAAAGTCCGAGAAATATTAAAACACACATGCATTGGTCCTTGTTACCTGAACAAATTAGAACTGGGGAAAAAACTCCAAAAGTAACACTTTTAATTTTTGTGCTTTGATATTGTGATATTGTAATTTATTTCAGATTATTGTACCATTAAGAAACCCTTACGATGTATGCGTTTCATTTTATTACCATAGCAAAGCAATGTACAAATACACAGGAAATTTTGAACAATTTTGTCAGTTGTTTTTGACTGGAAGAGGTAGTACATTAAAAATGTTGTTTTTCAATTTCTTCGTTATGCTGCTTTTCTTACAGTTTATTTTGGACCTTATTGGAAACACGTACTTGGTTACTGGAAACAAAGGCATCTTTCAAATATTTTATTTGTTAAATACAAAGATATGAAGGAAAACTTCCCCGGTGTAGTTAGGAAAGTAGCAGAATTTTTGGGAAAAACTTTAACCGAATCAGAAGTTGAAACGCTGACCGAATTTTTAAGTTTTAACAGTATGAAATCAAATGTACACTTAAATCATGAGACTGATTTAAATGAATTTTATGGAAAAATGAATTTGATTACGGAAAAAACTGCATTTATTCGATCTGGTACAGAGGGTGGCTATAAATCTGAAATGTCGCCCGAAATGATTGAAAAATTTGACGTATGGGTAATGAAAAACTTAAATGAAACAAATTTTACAGGTTTTTAAGACTTTCATTTAAAAATATGTCTGTGTATTATGTATTGAACGCTTAAGTAAAATTTTATGAGAAAATATGGTTTTGATTAATAAATTTAGTCAACCCAAAATTATACATAATTTCACAAAGTTTCCGGTCTCCAAACTGAAATAGCTAACTGATACTTGCACAAGCGCCTGCTAAGGCAAGTATTCTTAAAAACTTCGTCTTGAGAAAATTAATAAAATTAATAAAAAACAGGTGGCACTCGGGTTGTCTGTAAAGTCGGTTTACGGACAATAATAAATTTTACGTGATAACGTCATAAGAAAACCGATAAAAAATTGCATCCTTTTATGAATTGAATTGAATTATGTTTTCTTATGATGTAAAATCACGTAAAATTTTCGTCCGTAAAGCTAGTGTTAATTAAAAAGAATGAAATTAGACAAATAAATCAATTCATAAAACTGATGCTTTTGAAAAGCCCGCCAAAACCTGCTTGATTTATAGCTATTATTACAACTAGGGTAATATGAATAGTATATCCCGTGGTAGACCACCAAGGGAAATGTATTCATATTTCCCGTATTGTAATCAATAGTTTTTTTCTGATTGAAATAGTATATTAAACAACAAGTTTAGAAAAGTAAAGTTTTATTAAACGAATATAGCTTTTAAGTATGAGCGAGCACAGCGAGCGAGTAACTTAAAAGCTATATGAGTTTAGTAAAACTACTTTTCTTACGAGGTTTGTTTATACAATTTTTTCGTATTTTGTGAAAATCTAATCTAAAATATGAATTTAGACGTTTATGAGTAAATTTTTTTTGCGCGCGATCGGTCTAAATTTTTTCGTATGCCTTCCTACCGATAATTCACGGGGGGTGAGTACGAGGCGAGGGGGGCCAATTTTTTACTCAGTTTTTCGATATCTAGCGCCGTTCTTGAGTTATTGCTAATTCAAAAAGTTTCTAAACAGATATTTGCGTAAAATTTTCGTAATCTAGTAACCAGACACGGCTTTATTTATTTACATAACAACAGTTAATTTTTATTTTTTGATTCGAATTTTGTGTAAATTAACATAATATTAATTATAAAAGTGAGATTGTTAAGTTTTCTAGTTTGAATAATAATTTTGTACTTTTAATATACATAAATGTATAACAATGATTCTAATATTTAAATAAACAATCTTCTATCCAATAGTTTTTTTATTGACAGTGACATAACTATGTAGTAAAGTGACATATCTATGTGCTAAAGTGCCACTTTATTAAATGATTTTGAATTTAATAAAACAGCACATTATTAGTCAAAATGCGAAAAAATAATTTAACCGTCACCAAAATTAATATCACCACTAACAATTAATATGTTTATCTACGACTGGTACATAATACATCCCATTACGTACGTAAATCACAGTAATGTAATTCCCTTCATAATCTACACCCGTGGATTATGAATTTAAAACACCGAACTGACGTCATATCAATGTTTTCATATAATATTTGGAAACCACGAGTAATCGGTTTGCAAATTCCTCTAGAAAAAAAGTCGCCTTCACCGGGATTCGAACCTCGATGTGTTGGTCGGTAGCGGGCAGTGCTATCCATTTGTCCATAACAGTCCTTGTTAAAAGTAATAATGCGATTCTCTATATAAGCTACTCTTTGAGTATCGCAAATTAAGAACGCGTAAAATTATTAAACCGTTGAATTATTAAAAAAATATTGTAATTTAATAATTTTAAAAATTAATTTTAAAAATTTTAAAGTCGAAAAAAAAGTGCAAAAATTTTTGAAAATTTTGATTTTGAAAAATGCCACCCGTATGCAAAAAAATATCTAAAGCCAAATGTGCAAAAACATTTTCGGAAAATTTAAAGATGACCCGGATGATTGCGGATTTATATCAACTTTGACACATGTCGAAATCGGCTGTCAAAATTCCATTTTGATTGTAAATTAATAAATAAACTTTTTGTAAAAAATATGAAATTTTTTAATTTGAGTCATAGATAAAACGTCGTATTAGACTCGCACGTAATGGCTACATTATTTGATCGTTTTATTATATACACTTAAATAAATTATCAACCAAAATTACCCAATTAGACCTGTTTTAATTATACTGCAATCAACTTTTAATAATGTTTTTAGTTGCCGGTAACGGCATTATTAACGTTAATATAAAATTACTTCAATCTTTACCAAAATATAACCATCTAATAATTAAAACATTTTACTTGAATTGTTTAAATATAACCAACTCAACCCTTGATAACGTAATACGCAATAGTGCCCCTGTTTTAAACAATTGAAACTAAAAAATAAAATTAATTACCAAAATTCACCTAATTTAGATCTGACACGAATATAATTAACATCAATATTATGTTTAATTGGAAAATTCTTACCTAAATTTGTTTAAAACTTGACTGACTTCACAACCTTTTCGTTTTAATTATCAAACCGTTCTCCTGTTAAAACTAAACAAACGTTCCCTTCAAAAACGTTTAGTTTTCAAATACCCGGAAAGTATCGAACCGGTCCGAACTATAAAATAAGATGTAGGCAACCCAACATATTGGGATATTGTAACCTTACAGTATCAATTTCAATTTTTCCTATCGCTTTCATGATTTCCGCTGTGATGTCATCCGACCCAGGTGCTTCTTGCTTTTTAGTATATCTGATTCTCTTTCCTATTGCCTCTTCTAGTGTTTTTGGATATGGTATGGATATTTAAAAAATATCCCTGTAGAATGGCAGAACTCACCAAAGGTGGAACTCGAAGCTATAGAACATCAACGTGCGACTTAAAATATGAAACCAATTTATCATCAGGGAACTGTCAGACAACCCTCATCACGAATTTCAAAATTTCAACTGCACTATAGGAAAGAGGACAATTTGATACGCTATACTCTTTGCGTATTGCGAATTAAGAACGCGTTAAAATTGTTAAACCGACGAATAATTAAAGAAAATATAATTTAATAATTTTAAAAATTAATTTTAAAAATTTTCAGACGAAAATAAAACCCCCAAAATTAAAAAAAAATCAATTTTGAAAAATGCCACTCATGCAAAAAATTATCTAAAGCCGAATGTGCAAAAAAAATTTCGAAAACTTCAAAGATGACCGCGATGATTGCGGATTTACATCGACTTTGACACATGCCGAAATCGCTATTTTGGCAATTTTGTAAAGTAGTTTTTGATTTTTATGGATAAAAAAATCATAATAAAATATTTATATCCGAATAATTATTTATTTTTTAGCTCGGCTAGAACTTGAAATTAATATTTATGTAATAAGGTACTTCGTTCCTATCTGGTGTCCCAGGACACCATATTTTATATTTTTTTATTGGCTTAAAAGATACTTTGAACCTTCTGAAAAGTTCTGAAAAAAAATTGTTCAGTAAAACTTCTAGCTTGTACCCCAAGCATGTCGGATTGCTGTGCAAATTAATCCCTACTGGAAAATAATTCCAATGGGTTACTTTTTGTTTTTTTAGTGTAGTGTCAGTATATGTGCAAGAAGAATATATTTTTTATGTTTTAAACCTACATTTACACTTTGTTAAACGGATTTTTAATTTTGTCGCAAATATACAATTTTTTTATTTTGAAATCACGAAATTTGTGTGTAGTGCTGATTTTTAACAGTGGATTTGTAATTTCAAATTGTTTTTAAGTTACAATGAGTGACTCAAAGGTATACCGAGGCAAGAAAAGAAAGAAATCATACAGTTTGTGTTTAGATGCCGATGCTAAGCTAAACAAACCCGCCGAGCAATATTTCACAGATGCGGCAAAACACGCACGTTCTAGCATAAAAACTTTGATAAAAGAGAACGAGGAAGAATATTTTAGTGTGGAAGAGCACCTTTATGGTCCCGGGATACCAGATTAAAGGTAAACAATTTCAAACAGTCAAATTTTTAATTTTTTTTATGTCTATAACACATTTCAATATTAAACACGATTTTTCAAAACGGCACGCAGCATAACTCTAACAATTTTTGTTCTTTTGATTCGAATATCTTTATAATAATATTTTGAAGAGAAATACGTACGGGATTTTCAATAAGTTGATTTATACATTATTTATTAACAAATGATTACCGATTTTTGTGTCGAAAATTGAAAGTTTTTATTGAAATACCCGTCAATCACACAAAAATCAATACTTTTAAAATCCCGTACGTTTTTCTCCTAGCTATGAACATGTAGATTAAGTGATTTTTTTTGTTTTATTTTAGATTCAAATTTGGACAAGCTACACTGCGTGCCGCAGAGCGCCTCAAATTCAATAACCCTCACGAGAATGGCTCCAGTGTCGCCATTTCTTAATATTTCTAGATGATAATTTTTTGTTTAATACTTAAATATATACTGAATACCTACCTCAAATATTATTATTTTACTACCTTTCTTTCTATGCAAAAAAATGTCAAAAAAAACGCTATTTTTACAGCTGTTACAGTGGTTTTATTCCTTAAACAAATCTCCTACTTCTTATTGCCGTAATAATCCTTAAGGTATTATAAAGATACCGTCTAGGTCAAATATTAATAATCAATTCTTTTCATTACATTCGCCATCCCGTTTAAATATAATAATGTATAAATCATAATTTCAAACCAATAATTAAACCTTAAAACTGAAGATGAAGTAATTTAAAAAAATAGATTCAAACTCGTTTTAAAATTATTCGATCACGTGATCGAGAAGTTATATAAATTTCTAACACCTCATGCTATCCTTATTTAAAAAGATTATAATTAATAAATTTCTTTAACTTACGTATTTTAAATTTGTTGATAACTAAAATATATTTGAAATAATTTTAAATTCAATTATTGAATAACTTTTTTAAAACATTCGCCGCGCGAAAAATCCACAACCTGCTCCCTTGACGTTCAAAAATGTAAAAGCTTCTTTTTACCCTCTTAGTTCTAACGGTAAAATTTCTAACGGAAATTCGAATTCCTGTGTATTAAAGCCGCTGTTGCCAAATCGTTGTATTTTAAAGTAACCAAAATGAACTAAATTTAAAATTTCGCGCCTATTATATTTAAATTCAAATTTACAATATTACAACCTATTTCGTGATTTTATATAATTTCTAATTATTAATTATTTTAAATGCTTATTTTAACACCTTGCTTATTAGCAAGGTGAGATGTCAGATGTTACACATCGTATACGAGTACTGTAAGTTTCGTTTTTTTATTCTAATTTTACGACCACCTTCAGTTTGTTATTTCGGTCTTGTTGATCTTTTTTATAGTTCTAAAGCATACTCATAGATGAAGACTACTCACAACACGACAACGCACCACGTCAATTGCACGGTTTTACCATATTGTGATTTATTGTTAGAAAATTATTTTAATTGTAATGTCCTTAATTTCAAAGTGTATTTATTTATTTATTTATTTATTTTAAACTGTACATATTATTTTATACTGACAAAGTTAACGCCTGTTATCGTGTCTTGAGCCATCAAACATCATCTTGCTTTTCCATTGTGTTTCAAACAGAATTTATATCACGTTACTAAGGTGAGAATGATTGTTAATAATTTGCTATTTACCGACGTTCTATGTTTTGTCTCTCCTAACAGTCCTGAAGATGAAAGCATAACATACCTTTTCTACTTTGTTGACTGCTTCTCTTTAAATCGCCGCATACTGCCTAAAACAATAATTTAAAATTTTACATCTTAGCAATACAATTTGAAACAAAATACCTGAAAGCTGCTAGTGCTATAGTATCATAAACAAATCAATAATTGTGTTAGCGGAGAAAATGGTAACCTACGGTTATTGGGTTTTTGCAGTTTTCGTGCTACCAAAAGTAAAACAACATTTACGAATTGATCTTTATTGAACCGATACCTTCTCTTAAATTAGTTTTCTTCTTAAAATTTCATAGGATTTTCGGATTTTATATTAGGATTTTATACCTGCATTTTAACATAAATATTATAATTATAAAAATAATTTTATACATTCCGTTTGGGAATACTTTAATTATTTCTTATTTCTTCTTCGTAACGCTCTAAATGATCAAAATATTTCTCTAAATCGTCCATTTCATCAAGATATAAATTTCGGATTAACAAACGTTGTTTTTAGGAGGTAAACTTTATTTTTATGACGTTAATACACTTTGACAACATAACGAAAACGCATACGCTAACAAAGGATCGACGATTAATCTTGGTTAGAGCAGGTTTATTGAAAAAGGTTGAATACAGATTTCGGATCGTGTTGGATCTAGGTTTAGTACGACTATTGGTAGCATTTTCGAGCGATCTGAGTATTTATCCGTGAACTCGGATTGATTCTCGACTAGTACGGGCGTTAGAAGATTAATAAAAGTAGGGTACTTAAGAAAAGATTGTGACCCACCGGGCAAGAACAGGTAATATAAAATAGATACAGGTACTCAGTAGTTAATGCGTTATTAAGCCGATTTTGAGGAGAGTTGAGAGGAAGTTTGAGGGTTTTTCCGGTTTATTTTTGAAGTTCAAGGTCCAATACGAATGAAATTTTAATGGGACCAACTTGAAACTATACTTGATTCAACGTCGAAAGAACTTTGAAAATCGGTTCATAAATGACGGAGTTTTGAGGTAACAAACATAAAAAAAAAATACAACCGAATTGATAACCCCCTCCTTTTTTCAAGTCGGTTAAAAAGATTTACAAGGTTGACTCGATCACTGTAAACTCAACTGTAACCTCAATTACACGCATATGACGGCCATTTTGACAATTTAGCAGCGCCGCCATTGTTAATTTTATTCGCGAATAGCTATAGCGCATATTTTATATTTTATATTATTGTTTATATTTAACAATCAAGTCGCTCCGTACGACTTGAGGGCCGAACAATTATGGTTTTCAGGTATACCTACTACCGATATTTCTCCTGTAAGGCCGAAGGCCGAACTACTATATCCGACACTGTCTAGATCTCTAGATAGCTAAAGGCGGCCGAAGGACGCTTGTACCAGCTAGTTATTTAATAATAATATTCGCAAACTATGAGTCATAGGTTTGCAAATTTCTCTAGAAAAAAAGGCGCCTTCACCGGGATTCGATCCCTCGGCTAAAATGTGTAGGCGGAGCCTTTGCTCAACGCCACAATAGGTATCCTTAAAATTAATAGTGATACGCTAGCTATATAAGCTATTCTTTGCGTATTGCGAATTAAGAATACGTTAAAATTGTTAAACTGACGAATAATTTGATAATTTTGATTAATTTGATTTTTATCGATAAAAAAATCTTAAATTTATCCGAATAATTATTTATTTTTTACCTCGACTAGAAACTTGAAATTCATATTTATGTAACAAGGTACTCCATTCCTATTGGTGTCCCAGGACACCACATTTTATATTTTATAATTTTACAAACTTTTTTTTGTTTATTCACCACTAAGGTATTCCAATGCTTTATCAAAGCTTATATATTTTCGTAAATTTTTGTGATAAAGCTTCATTTTCGGGTTCATAATCTGCATCGCTTCGCCTTGAAAAAGGCGATTGTTTTTGAAAGGTGAAGTAAGCAGTATCATTTTATGTTGAACACTTAAAAACTTACAACACGATTATTTTTATAAAATGCTATGAACTAAAAGGAAAGTGAAAATAAAATATTCGGGAGTGTACAAAAGTTTGAATTACGTTTAAAGATTTAGCATTGTCAAGTTTGAAGCAGGGAATTTTTGAAAATTGGCGTGGAAAATTGGAAAATTCGAGACGCGAAGATCGTCTAAGCCGGTCGATTTGCGTATTTTGGTCAGCGACAATACATTTTGATAGTGCGAATTTTTTACTTTTGTGAAAGGTGAAAATAGTTTTGAAGCGAAGATCCATTGTTAAGTTTCGAAGAGAAACCTCATTTGCGGCCATAATTGATTTATAATAAAATGTGTTGTGGGACACCAGATAGGAACGAAGTACTTTATTACATAAATATTAATTTCAAGTTCTAGTCGAGGTAAAAAATAAATAATTATTCGGATATAAATATTTTATTATGATTTTTTTATCGATAAAAAGCAAAAACTACTTTATAAAATTGCCAAAATAGCGATTTCGGCATGTGTCAAAGTCGATGTAAATCCGCAATCATCGCGGTCATCTTTGAAGTTTTCGAAATTTTTTTTGCACATTCAGCTTTAGATAATTTTTTGCATCTGAGTGGCAGTTTTCAAAATCGATTTTTTTTTTAAGTTTGGGGATTTTATTTTCGGCTGAAAATTTTTAAAATTAATTTTTTAAATTATTAAATTAAATTTTTTTAAATTATTCGTCGGTTTAACAATTTTAACGCGTTCTTAATTCGCAATACGCAAAGAGTAGCTTATATAGCGTATCACTATTAATATTAACGATACCCATTGTGGCGTAGAGCAAAGAGCTCCGCCTACACATTTTAGCCGAGGGATCGAATCCCGGTGAAGGCAACTTTTTTTCTAGAGAAATTTGCAAACCTATGACTCATGGTTTCCGAATATGTACTAATGCTGATAAGATGTTCCACTTTTGACCACCAGATGGTGTAATTATCGAACAATATAAAAATCTTACGCATTTTCGTTACGGACGTTTTTTTCCGATTAGGGTACCCCCTTCGCATCCTCCCATAAGGAACTTCGTTCCATCATTAAATTTTAATTATTCCGAGTCCAGGTGTTTAAAACACATTTTGTTTTGAAAATTAAAACGCGGACGCCATCTTACTTACCTAAATCACGATAGATGTTAAGTTTGTGAAGATTGCAGCAAGCGTAATGTTAATTTATGACAAAATTAAATAATTTATAACCAAATTAACATTTATATTAATTAATTTATAACATACCTCGGGTGCGCCATATCCGTTCTTAGGCTCTAAGGGTTGTGTTTGCCAATTAGTCCAACTGGACAGAAGACGGCAAAGTCGGTTCAAAGAGTTTTAAGTCCCGGCTGACCCCAAACCAATTCCAGCCCGAGTGACGGGGAGTGACACCATCGCTCACGACGTCAAGGTTGCAAACACTTAGAGAGGGTATAATTTAAGTTAATTAATAACAATTATAATTAATATTTATTATACAATACAATAAGAATATTGTATTGTATTTAAGAATATACAATATGGCAATATCTGTAAACAAAACCAAAGTGTTGGCATTCATAGGACATGAATAAGTACGCTCAAAAATAGTATTGAATGATCAGGGCATAGAACAACTAAAATCTTTTGACTTCTTAGGTTGCACGATGTCCATATTTGAGAAAGCTGACATACCCAGAAAAATTGAGAAATTTAATTACATAAATGACACAATAAGAAGAACATTTAAGAATAAACCCAGCCAAGATACTGCATTAAAGTTTTATAAGACAATATTGATACCAAGCATAACATACGTCAGCGAAACTTGGACCATCACTAAAGAAAATGAAAGACGAATCCAGAGTGCTGAAATGAGATTCCTGCGTTTAGTAGCGGGATACCGAAGGATAGACCGAAAAAGAAACGCAGATGTTCCAATACAGGCCGAGAGGAAAACGAAGTGTGGGTCGCCTCAAAGAGAGATGGAGCGACCAATTAGAGTGACGTAACGGGCCACCGGCCTAAAACCTGCAGTTGATGATTAATATTTATTTATTCATTATTTAATTTTTATAAATTTTTTTATTGATAAAAAAATTGACCAATCGTACGTAAAATAATAAAAAAAACAATAAATACCAAATAATTAATAGACATAAGTTGTTATTTTGAATTTTAATTTAATTTTATTAATACCATTAATAATTTATTTAATATAGGTGGAAAGCCCGTCCGCAGACGGGTAGAAAGACGGTGGATCTCTTTTTTAGCGGTTTTAATTAAAAAATTCATAACGCTAACCTAAGATCGATCGGTTTTAAAGTTTTTTCTTTTACTTTGATTTTGAAATAATTCCGGTTTCTATTTTTATATTTTATTTTTAACGGATCAAAAATTATTATTTGATAATTCTGTTACAATAAATATATTGAAATGCCCCCTGCATTTCATTTTCTAAATTCTTTTTTATTTTTTCAATTAAATATTTTCTTAGAATTTTAATTTGGTTTGTAATAAATTTTTATAGTTTTAAGCCCCACGTTTGGCGCCAATTAATAAAATGCCCCCAGCATTTACATTTTTTAAATTCTTTTTCAAATTCTTCATTAAATATTTCATGAATTTTGATTTGGTTTGTAATAAAATTTTAAAATGGGCACGTTAAAAATTATTTGATACCGGTATCGCAGTCCGGCTTATCACCAACCATTTGTTGTTCTTTGAACAATTTTTTAATTTAAATTATACAATTTTTACCGTTAACTAAATTTTCCAATTGCAAATTGCAAATTCCATCCAATTTCACCTTTATCTATCCTTTCTTAAGTAATTTGCTTCTGTTTAAATTTTATTTTCAAAACCACTCAAAAATCTTCCAAAATCAATTCAATCCAATATAATAACTTCAATAAAACACTTTAATCGAAAAACTTCTTATATTTTCATAATAATACTACACTTATTTAATTAAGTTTTTGGACTAATAAATCACACGTCCATCATGTCGACCATTTTTGGCAAAAGGCTTCGATAAAACTTCACTTCTACCAACTTTAATTTTCAAAGTTTTACCTCTCAAAATTCAAATTCAAATATTTCATAAACTTAACAGCAAAATTAATGGCAAATTAACAGGGTAGGTAAAACTTTGGTTCGGAACATGACAATATATTCAATTTCCGATTATGAATAATTCCGGTTTTCTTTATTTATTGTAAAATTTTCTTTATTATAGTAAAATTTAAACGGATCAAAAATTATTATTGGATAATTCTGTTGTTAACCACGCCCCTCCGTGCGCCCCTCCAAAACTTTTGCCAAAATATTGACACGCTGTAGCAGGAGTGAGCTGGGATTTTATAAATTAGGATTTATGTACTGTATTTAAATCAGCTTGCACTAAATAAGTGCAATATATACTTTTCTTCTGATTGAAACAATATAGAGCAATATCGCCTTAGTTACAATATGTCATAACACACTAATATTGCCCAAGGGAAATATGAAACGTCATCTCATATTGTCCCTAGGGAAATATGAAACGTCATTTTAAAGTATACTTTGCGCACGGTGATTGGACAATCAAACATGCAAAACAAAATACTAAAGCCATCCCTGTTAAAAAGTGACATTTAAGTGACGTTTAAAATAAAAAATGTGCCTACTTATTTTTATATTTTAAAAACCAACCTAACTTTTTCTGAATTATTGTGCGCGTATTCTGCGCGCTATTGATCTAGAATTTTGCATAAGGCTTCCTTCGACAAATTGCTAGGGGGGGTTGAGAACGAGCAAAGGGGGGTAAATTTTTTGCTCAGTTTTTCGATATCTAGCGCCGTTTTCGAGTTATTGCAAATTCAAAATCTCAAATTTTATTATTGATGAAATATTGATATATTTAATAATATATTTTTCAATCAGAAGAAAACTATTGATTACAACACGGGAAATATGAATACATTTTCCTTGGTTGTCTATACATCTCTCGGGCTTTGCCCTCGAGATGTAACTAGTCAACCTCGGGAAATATACTATTCATATTACCCTAGTTATAATAATAGCTATTTTAACATATAAAGATATTATATAATAGCTTACATATTCAGTCAAGGACTACGCATTGTTATCTCAGAGCTATAAATGCTAATTGATAACCTAAAACTTTTCTTAAATTACAGAACTATAAAAATTTGGTATTAATACTTAATAAAAATTGCTCTCACGTACGTAATAAATTAAAAAATTAATAAATTAAAAAATTCGTGTAATAGAGAACGATACGGAAAAGATAGAATGTTAAACGAATTAATGATTTCAGCAATTTATGCAGGTTTTGTGAAGGTTGTAGCAGATAATATTGTTTTGCCAAATAATTATACGGCAAATCTGGCCGAACAATACAACAATTTTAAAATCAGAAATGAAGATCTAGATTATGGTCGATTGAAAACAACTCCACAATTTAAGAGACTTCCTTACTTGGAGTAAAAATTTTGTAAATTATTTTATTTGCTAGTAATAACGCAATTTTAGGTCCGACACTATAATAAATATGGTAGTAGCCAAAGAACTACTTGCGGCTAGTAACAGTTCCATACAATTTTCTAAGGAAGTTGACGATGTTTTGGTTTTCCTCAACAACCACGAAAATCCCAGAAATATTAAAACGCATTTGCATTGGTCTTTGTTGCCTGAACAAATAAAAAATGGAACAAAAACACCAAAAGTATTGTAATTTTTTGTTGCTTTCTCATCTTAATCAATATTTTTTTTAGATAATTGTACCACTACGGAATCCTTATGACGTGTGCGTGTCTTATTATCACCACAGTAAAGTAATGTATAAATATACAGGAACTTCAGAACAATTTTGTCATCTATTTATGGCCGGAAGAAGTATTTAAATTTTTAGTTTATTTTATAGATTACCAAAAAAAGCTATGAATTACAAATGCATAGGAAAAAGAAGTATAGGCCGTCCGAGAAAGAGATGGGTTCCGTAACAGGCAAAGTTGCCTAATACTTGAAGCGAAGAAGAAGAAGAAGTTTATTTTGCACCATATTGGAAACACATTTTTAGTTATTGGGCGCAACGACATCGTCCAAATATTTTGTTCGTTAAATAGAAGGATATGAAAGAGAACTTCTCAGGAGTAGTTAAAGAAGTTGCAACATTTTTGGGTAAAATTTTATCCGATGAAGAAGTAGATAACCTAACCAATTACTTAAGTTTTGAAAATATGAAATCTAATGTGCACTTGAATCAGGAGATGTTATTTTCACAATTTTATGAATGCGTAAATTTGACTACCAAAAAATCTACGTTTATTCGATCTGGTAAAGGAGGATATAAATCCGAAATGTCTCCCGAAATGATACAAAAATTTAACGTTTGGGTAGAGAAAAATATAGCTGGCACAAGTTTAGAATTTTAAAACACATTGCAAACTGCATATTTTTAATATATTTTTTGATAAAATTAATTTTTACATGTTAGTTGAAATTGAAAAATAATTAAATTCATAACTTACATAAAATTGTGCAAAAACTATTTAAATGAATGATATAGTTTGCGACACCCTGTTATAACTTGATGTTTCGATTTTCTGAATCTCATCAGGCAAACCTGGAAAATGTAAATTTGACTTTAAATCAAGTTTGAATATTAATTTAAAAACATAACTTTTCAATAATTTCAACATTTTTCCAGGTTTGCCTGATGAGATTCAGAAAATCGAAACATCAAGTTATAACAGGGTGTCGCAAACTATATCATTCATTTAAATAGTTTTTGCACAATTTTATGTAAGTTATGAATTTAATTATTTTTCAATTTCAACTAACATGTAAAAATTAATTTTATCAAAAAATATTATCACATGTTAATAACCTTTACCATTTTATTTTTTGGAACGAAGTTCCTTATGGGAGGATGCGAAGGGGGTACCCTAATCGGAAAAAAACGTCCGTAACGAAAATGCGTAAGATTTTTATATCATTTGATAATAAATTACACCATCTGGTGGTCGAAAGTGGAACATCTGCTCAGCATTAGTACATATTCGGAAACCACGAGTCATAGGTTTGCAAATTTCTCTAGAAAAAAAGTTGCCTTCACCGGGATTCGAACCCTCGGCTAAAATGTGTAGAAGAAGCCCTTCGCTCTACGCCACAATGGGTATCGATATATATAAGCTACTCTTTGCGTATTGCGAATTAAGAACGCGTTAAAATTGTTAAACCGACGAATAATTTAAAAAAATTTAATTTAATAATTTTAAAAATTAATTTTAAAAATTTTCCACCGAAAATAAAACCCCCAAAATTAAAAATAAATCGATTTTAAAAAATGCCACTCAGATGCAAAAAATTATCTAAAGCCGAATGTGCAAAAAAAATTTCGAAAACTTCAAAGATGACCGCGATGATTGCGGATTTACATTGACTTTGACACATGCTGAAATCGCTATTTTGGCAAATTTTGTAAAGTAGTTTATCATTTATATCGATAAAAAAATCATAATAAAATATTTATATCCGAATAATTATTTATTTTTTACCTCGACTAGAACTTGAAATTAATATTTATGTAATAATAAGGTACTTCGTTCCTATCCGGTGTCCCACGACACCACATTTTATTTTTTTAATATATAATTTATGAATAATTTATTCTCGAATTAACTAAAATAACTAAATTTTAATATTTAGTAGAGATCTTACAAATCCAACAATTTTGGAATCGACTGCTTTCGGTATAATGAATATTTCATACAAATTAAAAATTTTTAACTAAAGTCAGTATAATTTTCTACATTTCGGGGAATAATTATTTCATTTTCAAGATAAACCATTAAAGACGGCAAAACGTTTGATGCAAGTTAATGGAATCACAGTGAATCGCAGTGGTCTCATTTTGGTAACACTCAAATAAACAATAATTTAAATTTTAAATATTAAATTTAATAAAATAAATAATTTTTTTAGCTTTTATTTTTCCTTGATTATATTATATATTATAATTTATTATATATTATATCTTCTTTTATTATATTGGTAAGTTTGGATGATAAATTGCTTTCATATTTTAAGTCACACGTTGATGCCCCTGCTCTATGGCTTCAAGTTCCACCCTTGGCGAGTTCTGCCATTCTACAGAGATATTTTTTAAATATCCATACCATATCCAAATACACAAAGAGAGGAGAACACAAGGCAATAGGAAAAAAAATTAGATATACTAAGAAGCAAAAAGCACCTGGGTCGGATGACATAACAGAGGAAATTATGAAAGCGATGAGAAAAATTGAAATTGATACTGTAAGATTACAATATTCAGATAGTAAGCTTATTGGGTTGCCTATTATATCTTATTTTATAATTCGGACCGGTTCGATACTTTCCGGGTGTTTGAAAACTAAAGTGGGAAGGGAAACGTTTGTTTAGTTTTAACGAGAAGAACGGTTTGATAATTAAAACGAAAAGGTTGTGAAGTCAGTCAAGTTTTAAACAAATTTAGGTAAGAATTTTCCAATTAAACATAATATTGATATTAATTATATTTGTGTACATGTCAGATCTAAATTAGGTAAATTTTGGTAATTAATTTTATTCTTTAGTTTCAATTGTTTAAAACAGGGGCACTATTGCGTATTACGTTATCGAGGGTTGAGTTGGTTATATTTAAACAATTCAAGTAAAATGTTTTAATTATTAGATGGTTATATCGTGGGCATACAGGTAAAAGTGACCAAGTCAAAAAATAGAATTTCGAGATACATCAAATTGAATGTTTCGCATTTTGCGAAAAATCTGCTTTATAATATTTTTATCGGAAAACATAGACAAAGCGATGCTTTCCGAATGAGGCATTCCTAGTCACATAACAAATCGACTGGTAATGTGTTTTATTCACAATCAGTTAGTAATCGACACATCCCTGACTTTTAAAAAGTTGGGAAGCTGTTTATTATTTACTTTCACTTGACAACCAATCAGAAAGCTATTTTGTTTTACTTCCCAACCTTACAATTAGGGTGGGAAGTGATCACTTCCCGACCTGCAATGTCGCATTGTCGGTAGGCAAAAAATGGAACTAACAAAAAATGTGCGTTAATAAAATGAAATTTAATGATCTTTAATTATTTACAAACTGATTCTGAATAAAATTGTATACATACCTCGGTGTCAAGCTTCATTCCAGCCTCGCGCATAGAGTTGACTTCGGCGCTTTGCGCCTCAGTCAACTAACTTAGCGCTCGGCTGTAATGAAGCATTTTCCACCTCGGCCGTAATATACTATTCATTACTGGTCGCTTCTGTCACTTCTGCATTTCATATCATTTGTATTATAAAATGCCATTAAAAAATGTTTTGTCCGACGTAAGGGTTCGAATTCGCGATCACCAAATGACATTATTACGATTCAATCACTTAATGCATTGCATCATAAAGGGTTGATGTAATAAGATTGTTTTAATATGGTTAAGATTATTAACATGTGATAATAATTTTTGAACAATACTATGTAAGTTATGAATTAAATTATTTTTCAATTTCATCTAACATGTAAAAATTAATTTTATTAAAAATAGTATATTACGTGCCGAGGTGAAAAATGCTTCATTACAGCCGAGCGCTAAGTTAGTTGACTGAGGCGCAAAGCGCCGAAGTCAACTATAAGCGCGAGAATGGAATGAAGCTTGACACCGAGGTATGTATACAATTTTATTCACAATCAGTTTTAAATAATTAAAGATCATCAAATTTCATTTTATTAACGCACAATTTTTGTTAGTTCTATTTTTTGCCTACCGACAATGCGACATTGCAGGTCGGGAAGTGACCACTTCCCGCCCTAAGGTTGGGAAGTAAAACAAAATAGCTTTCTGATTGGTTGTCAAGTAACAGTAAATAATAAACTGCTTCCCAACTTTTTAAAAGTCAGGGATGTGTTGATTACTAACTGATTGTGAATAAAATAATATTATATTATACAATTTTTTTATTTTTACTATAATAGCTAATTTTTATGTTTTCCGATAAAAAAGCATACTCACGTCGACTCGAAACATTATCCGTTACTGGGCGCGCAGCTTTAAAAAGCTCGCTCACGCTCGCTTTTTAATATAGCTGCGCGCCCAGTAACGGATAATTTTCGAGGCTCGGCCAGTAATATACTATTAATTATTGTTTTCGAATAATGAAACATGTTCAATACGTTTTAGAACATAGACGTTTTTTTCAGACCTGTGTCTTACATTTTTACGGACTTAGTCATTTTAACTCATTTCCACAATTTTTTGACTTAGTCACTTTTACCTGTATGCCCACGATATTTCGGTAAATATTGAAGTAATTCTATATTAACGGTAATGATGCCATTACCGGCAACTAAAAACATTATTAAAAGTTGATTGCAGTATAATTAAAATAGGTGTAATTGGGTAATTTTGGTTGAAAATTTATTTAAAAGTATATTATTAAACGAGCAAATTATGTAGCCATTACGTGCAAGTCTAATACGACGTTTTATCTATGACTCAAAATAAAAAATTTCATATCTTTTACAAAAAGTTTATTTATTAATTTACAATCGAAATGGAATATTGACAGTTGATATAAATTTTCATTAAATTTAATTTAAATTAATTTTAATTTAGATTAAATTTCCGAAAATAATTTGCACATTCAGCTTTAAATAATTTTTTGCATACGGGTGGCATTTTTCAAAATCAAAATTTTCAAAAATTTTTGCAGTTTTTTTCGTCTTTTTAAAATTTTTAAAATTGATTTTTAAAATTATTAAATTACGATATTTTCTTTAATAATTCAACGGTTTAATAATTTTAAAGCGTTCTTAATTTGCGATACTCAAAGAGTAGCTTATATAGCGAATCGCATTATTACTTTTAACAAGGACCGTTATGGGCAAATGGATAGCACTGCCCGCTACCGACGAGTACTGTAAGGTTTTTATCTCGATATGTTTATTATGCGAAATTGACGTGTTCGAGTATAAAAAACCTATAAAAACAGTATATAAAACGAGAATAAAAAAATGGTCCTTATAATTTATTAATAGCAATAAATTTTAGGCACGGAGATACCCATTACATAAAAAAAAAATGGCTCCCAAGATTCGTGTAATAGGAAACGATACAGAAGAAAACAGAATGTTAAATGAATTAATGATTTCTTCAGTGCGTACGGGCTTTGTTGAAGTTGGGCCAGATAATCTTGTTATGACAAATAATTTTACGTCAGAGCTGGCCGAAGAATACAACAAATTTCAAGTCAGAGATGAAGATATTTTTCTCGCTGCTCATCCAAAAACAGGTACAAAATAAATTCATTTTTAATAATACACCTAACCATTTTTCCATTCTTGTTTAGGATCCACTTGGCTACATCAACTGGTATGGTTGATCAGCAATAATCTTGATTACGCCCGAATGGAAACAGAACCTCAGTACATAAGACTTCCTATACTAGAGTAAAATTTGTTTATCATAAATAATGAATTAGGTAATCGTTTTTGACAATATAATTTTAGAAGCCATTCACTTGTAAATCTCTCAGAATGCAAAAAACTTCTTGCTGCTAAAGAAAATACCCAAGATCTTTCTGCATATATTGACAATTTCAAGTCGTTTCTGAACAACCTTGAGAGTCCCAGGAATATTCAAACGCATTTACATTGGTCTTTGTTGCCTGAACAAATTAAAAATGGAGCAAAAAGTCCAAAAGTATTATGACTTATAGAGGAGAGCTGTTCAAAATTAAGACACCAAAATTTTTAGCCTTATTAACGTGAAACACATCTTTCATATTAAAAAAACATCAAAACAGATTTTAAAAATTATTTGATTTAATAAAAATTATCAAATTTCCGGCTTTGGACTAACAACAGAATGATCATTCGAAATTTTTAATGAGAGTAATTTTTTATGTGTAACATCTTTCCGCTCGCTTATGGGAGAAATTTCGTGAAATAAGATAGAAGTGTGTAAACAGGAAGCCAGAAAAGCGCGCGCTATTTGATTTGACTAAGAGCGCAAAAATTATTTTATCGGAATACATACACAAAGCGATGCTTTCCGAAAAATACAGGTCGCTTCTGTTACTTCTGCATCATCATTATTTGTATTATAAAATGCTATTAAAAAAACTTTGTCTGGAGTGAGGTTCGAACTCGCGAACACCAAATGATGCAATTATGTTGCAAGCACACAACGCAAAACGCTGAACACAAATCTAATAATATTGTTTTAATTCGTATTATCTGTTACAAATTGGGGTTAAGGTTACTGGTAACGTAATGCCGTTCCACCTACTTTGCGATTTTTAAATGATTTATAATTAGTAATTATTTCAAATATTTCAAATAATGTCCCAATGTTGCTTACTACCAAGGTGAGATGTCAGATGTTTCACATCATAACATACGAGTACTGTAAAGCTCATTTTTTAGTTTATTTCATCGAAAAACAATCGAGAAGCTCTATTGCTTTATCAGTTAAACTTAAAATCGTAAACTAATTGAATTACTCCAGATATGGACAAGTGCTTCAAGTTGCCCATGTCTGAAAATAAAATAACAGTATTTTTGCTTTTAGATATCTGGATACAATAATCTGTAACATGTTAATGCTGTTTATAATTAAACTTATTATTGAATTAAATTATTTCACAAGTTCAAAACAAATTTTAGACCTCATTTTGGACAACTCTCTTCTATCTTAAATCATTTACATCGATAACATAAGATAGTCGATAATTTTCTCAATATTATTGTTGCCCTACTTGTACAATTCTGATGGTTTTTTAGATCATTGTACCGCTGCGAAATCCATATGACGTGTGTGTTTCTTATTATTATCATACTCAAACAACGTCCAAATATACCGGAACTTTTGAACAATTTTGTTGTCTATTTATGGCCGGAAGAGGTATTTCTGAAATTTTTCTGTCAAAAATAACATAAACATAAAATTCTTAAATTTTAGTTAACTATGCGCCATACTGGAAGCACGTCCTTGGTTATTGGGAACAACGTCATCGTTGCAATATTTTATTCGTCAAATTCAAAGACATGAAAGAGAGCTTCCCAAAGGTAGTTAAAGAAGTTGCAACATTTTTAGGCAAGACATTATCCTATCAAGAAATAGATAAACTAACCGATTACTTAAGTTTTGAAAAAATGAAATGCAATGCGCACTTAAATCAAGAAATTTTGCACTCGACGTTTTATGAACCCTTGAATTTGGTTGCCAAAAAATCAGCGTTTATTCGTTCCGGTAAGGAAGGTGGATATAAAGCCGAAATGTCTCCCGAAATGATAAAAAAATTTGATGCGTGGGTCAAAAAGAATATAGCTGGCACAGGTTTGGAATTTTGAAATAATTTTCATCATTCCTCAGTCTGCTTGTGTCAGTATTTTCTTGTTTTCTTCAGCAAATATTCTGTACTAACGGATTTTTTCTTCGGTCCTCCGTGACCTCCTTTGGTGGCTTTTAGGAAAGCCAACTCTGTGGTATCATCAACTTGATCGTTTTTTAGATATTAGTTTTTCAAATATTAGTACCCAAAATATAGAATTTAATGGTTAAATATATGTTATAGCTATATGGGTACATGGTATGTAAATGGTAAATAAAAAATAAGTTACATTACATTTAGATTAAATATAACTAAGATAGAAATAAAGGTTTTTCATCTTAACTCTTCACATAATACTGACAATCAGTTAATATCAGTAGGAATGGGCAATATTTGAAATACATGTATTTGTAATACGTATTTAAAATACATTTTATATTTGTATCTTGTATTTTATTAGCGTTCCCCCCACAACTTACGTAAGGATTATTTAAAAAAAATTTTACTTCAGCTCCCATGGAAAGACTATTTTCTTTTGCGGGCTTTATTCACTCTCCAACTAGGGAAATGTTGTCTGACAGAACATTTGAAATGCTTTTCTTTCTGAAAACTACTTAAAAATTAAAAATAAAAAAAAGTAAAGAATAGTGCCCACTTAAACGAATGTTTTTGACGTGATAACGTCTTATAAATCGATATACAACTGCACGCACGAAAAAACATGACTCATTGTCACGTTCCGCCTGAGCCATGCGTGCAAGCGAGAGCCCGGAACAAGCAAGAGGCCGGAACAAGCGATAGAGAGGCACGATCGGCTTACCTCACACCATAGAGGTATATATTAAAACTACTGGAGGAACCACTAGCACAGTATAAGTAGTTTAAGTTACTTATACTGTGCCACTAGGTGCAACAAAACGGTCCGACGTAAGTTTACGCTTCCCCCACTCCTTAAAGTATTAGGTTCAAATTTTGTAATGCAAAATCATAGAATAAGTAATGTTTAAACGTTTAAATAAATGAATTATAAGAAATTAGGATGTGATAAATAATTAAAATAATTGTAGACATATTATAATGCGATTTTTAATTAAAAATTCACATTCTAATTTAAAAAATATATATAATTATTTTCAAAAAATTAATATCCTGTATATTTCACTAAGTTCCTACACATGAAATCTTGAAATTGGGGCAATCCACAATTTTTGTAATTTTTAATTACAACTATCGTTTTATTTTAGGTTTTCTATTTGGGTTTGTTTAGTTTTCCAGTTTAGAATTTTTCCAAATAAGTTTATTTATTCATTTTGGCTTCAAGTAGGTATAATTTTTGTTTTTACTAAAGTGAAATAAATTTGACTTTTAATCAAGTTTGAATTTTGAATTTAATAGCATAACTTTTCAATCATTTCAATAATTTTTCCAGGTTTGCCTGATGAGATTCCGAAAATCGAAACATACGGTTATATAACAGCGTGTCGCAAGTTAAATTATTCATTTAAGTTAAGTTATGAATTTAAGTTATTTTTTTAAGTTATTAAGTTATGAATTAAATTATTCTTCAATTTCATGTAACATGTAAAAATTTATTTTATAAAAAATATAATTATTTTCTTATAAACACAAAAATAGAATTGTGAATTAAATTAAAAATACATAGCAAATAAAATTATAAAACACCGAAAGAGAAACAATTATACATTTTTTAATAAAATTAGTTTTGTAAGTTTACTTCTTACAGAACTGTCCTGCAAGAGTTTAGAAATTGTTAACAATTTAACAACTAACAACTGCTAACAACTCAAAATTCATAGTTTTGAGAAAAACATTAATTGGAATAAACAATTATTAAAGGTTTATTCTAAAGGTTCTATTGTTTATTACTAAATTTTTACATTATTATTATGTGATAATTGTGGAGCTTATTACTGAAAGGAAAACTTGCCTTTTATCAAAAGAAAATAACAAAAAAACTAGGGTTTTTACGGTATTGCCGTCAAATATGAAATAATTATTCATAATTTTTACTTACGAAACTTAAGATAGGTACTTAATTTTTATTAAACAAACATTTTTTTATTCCATGCTATAAAATCATTTATTTTCTATAACATGGCACATATAACTCCAAATCGGCATTTTTTGAGTTATAACATTATTTTTTTAATGTTTATCAACATTATATTATATTATTATAGTATTATCAACATAATAAGTCTGTGTTGTATTTAATTTTGAGGAGTTCTCGTCTATATAAATCATATTTACCACGTTATTATAGAATGTCAAATCGAGTTTATACCTTTAAGGAGTGGGGGAACGCTATGTAAAATCGGACCGTTTTCTTTTCATAGGGATTATATGCAAGTGGTGCCTCCAGTAGTTCTAATATATACCTCTATGGTTACGAACGCACCCATTCTTGTGGGGTTTTGAATTTGACATTTATGTCTATCTTTTTTTCAAGCGCTGACTTAAAAAGCTCTCAGCCTGTCCACTTGTTAGTGAGGGAACGCTGGTTTTTGTTTATTTATTACCGTAGAGCTCAGTAATATCAGTATCGGCGAGTGATCTGAGGATAGGTCAAAACTTTGTTCTGCTTGTAAGTGATCTGATGGAATTTCTTTTGTCACGCAAAAGTCTATAACATCGGAAATTTTCTTTGTATCGCTAGGCCAGTAGGTAGGCTTTCCAGTAGATAGGACTCCTAAGTTTTGTTTATCCATCGCTTTTACCAGTTCTCTCCTCTTGGTTGTTGTAATACGAGAACCCCATCTAGGGTGCTTAGCGTTGTAGTCTCCACCAGCTAGAAACTTGTTACCCAGTGTGGCAAAGAATTCTTTATATTGGTCCTCTTTTATGGCATGTTTTGGAAGACTGTACATTGCTGATATGACTAGTGGTCCTCTCACGTCTTGGACTGATATGGTTGTTGCTTGTATGTGTTCTGTATGGTATTCGGGCATTTTGTGGTGTTTAAATTTGTTTCTAATAATTATGATAGTGTAGTTATGAGTCTTTAGATAGCTGCGGTTTGTAAAATGTGTTTCTGAGATTAGCATTATATCAATATTGTGTTTTCCCAAAAAGGATTTTAGTTCTGTTCTATGATTTCCAAGACCATTTGCGTTCCATACAGCTATTTTTAGTTGTGGATTCATTAGTTTAGTTTGTTTAGTAGTGTAGACATGATGTTCATCAATCATCATCGTGTCCATTCGTTTTGCCAAATCTTCTACTAGTTTTTCTAGTCGAGAGATTCTATTTTCAGGTTCAGTTGTTGGTAATTTTGGGGTGTTTATTTCAGGATTATTTTCATTGGTTTCTTTAAACCAGGTAAGTAATTCAATTTTTATGCCATTTATAACAAATTGCATCCAAATTATGTATCTTCAATAATCTAAAAAGTTCGGCGTTTCAAGGATATTTTTATTTCCTCAAAACTTAAAAAAACGTTCAAAATATTTTCGCCACCGGTTGGGATGAAACTTGGGTAGGATTAAGCAGAATAAATTAAATTTAAGGCTTTTTTATTCAACTAACATAATTTTAAAAATGTGTTTACTAACAGTATTTATGTAAGTATTTATGTGAAACGTAGAGAAACGTAAACGTAGGTAACACTTAGAATACAATTCGCTTATTTACAATTTAAACTCAACATTTCATTTTTTTTAGATGGTACCACTTCAAATTAATATTCCACTATAGACTGTTTTTTTTAAGAAACATATTGGAATTTGTACTAAAGAGATAACCTTGAAATGTAAACCAATGAAATTGCTTTGAAGTTAGACGCTATTACGATAACAAAATTTTTTACGATTGAAGTGCTATGCGTGTTGCCTAAACTGAACCGGGTAAAGTCATAAATAAGATAGATTTGAACAGAGTTAAATGTAATATCGAATAGACGTAAATATTTGGTTATAACATTTCGCTTTTTTGTGGTGAATGTTTAATATTATTACAAGATCAAGTACTATTTAAATTATCTGAAGTTTCCCGATGTAAATTTGACTTTGCAAACCACGCGCCACCTATATTATTCATATCTCAGATCGACTATAGAACGATTTCATAAATACAGAAAAGTAAATTAAGTTCAAACAGGTTTATTTTAAAGTCACTGAAGTGCAGTTCAATCTGTATTTGTGTACCGAATAATAAATTTCTATTATTTAAAAAACCACAATCAAATAATCGCGTTTTAAATATTGTAATCCCAGTTATCTAGCAACTGCCGGGCCGCACTTTATTTCCGTATTAATCACCACTGGATTAAATATACGAGTACATTTTTTTATCTCGATTTGTTTATCGTACGAAAATGATTAGTGTTAATTATAAATATGAGTATAAAAATATAGTCGATATATTTTATTAATAGTAATACATTTTAGGCACGTAGACCATTACATAAAAATAAAAAATGGCTCCCGAGATTCGTGTAATAGGAAACGATACAGAAGAAGACAGAATGTTAAATGAATTAATGGTTTCTTCGGTGCGTACGGGCTTTGTTGAAGTTGGGCCAGATAATTTTGTTATGCCAAATAATTATACGCCAGAGCTAGCCGAAGAATACGACAACTTTCAAGTGAGAGATGAAGATATTTATCTAGCTGCTCATCCAAAAACAGGTACAAAATAAATTCATTTTTAATAATACACCTAGTCATTTTTGACGTGATAACGTCTTATAAATTGATATACCGGCTGCACGCACGAAAAATTGTGACGTTCCGCAAGCGAGAGCGAGAGCGCGGAACAAGCACGATCGGCTTTGCATCATACATAGACATCATTTGAATTATAAAATGCCATTAAAAAAAATTTGCCCGGCATGAAGTTCGATCTCGCGATCACCAAATGATGCAATTATGTTTCATGCACATAACGCACTACCTATTGAGGGTTAATGTAATAACATAATTTTAATTCGTATTAGCTGTTACATAAACATAATTCAATTCAATTTTTAAATTAACGCTCGGTTTATGGACGATAATTTTACGTGATTTTACGTCATAAGAATACATAATTCAATTCAATTCATAAAAGTATGCAAATTTTCATCAATGTTTTCTTATAACGTTATCACGTAAAATTATCGTCCGTAAACCGACTTTACAGACAACCCGAGCGCCACGTGTTTTTTCTTTTAGGATCCACTTGGCTACATCAAGTGGTATGGTTGATTAGCAATAATCTTGATTACGCCCGAATGGAAACAGAACCGCAGCACATAAGACTTCCTTTACTAGAGTAAAATTTGTTTATCATAAATAATGATTTAGGTAATCGTTTTTGACAATATAATTTTAGAAGCCATTCACTTGTAAATGCCGCAACATGCAAAAAAATTCTTACTGATAAAGAAAATACCAAAGATATCTGTGCAGACATTGCCAATATCATGTCGTTTCTGAATAATCTCGAGAATCCTAGGAATATTAAAACGCATTTACATTGGTCTTTGTTGCCTGAACAAATAAAAAATGGAGCAAAAAGTCCAAAAGTATTATGACGTATAGGGGAGAGTTGTTCAAAATTAGGACACCAAAATTTTTAGTCTTATTACTGCAAAAAAAAATTATAGTATTTTTGCTGTTCTATAACATAATATGACATACATTTTAAACCTCATTTTAGTCAACTCTCTTCTATCTTAGGTTTTTTACATCGATTTCATAGCATGGTCGACTAATTTTCCCAATATATTTGTTGGCTTGCTTGCACTTTTCTAATGGTTTTTTAGATTATTGTACCGCTGCGAAATCCATATGACGTGTGTGTCTCTTATTATTATCATAATCAGTCAACGGACAAATATACCGGAACTTTTGAACAATTTTGTCGTCTATTTATGGCCGGAAGAGGTATTTCTGGAATTTTTCTGTTAAGAATAACAAAAACACAAAAATTTAAATTTTCAGTTAACTATGCCCCATACTGGAAGCACGTCCTTGGTTATTGGGAACAACGACATCGTTCCAATATTTTATTCGTCAAATTCAAAGACATGAAAGAGAACTTCCCAAAGGTAGTTAAAGAAGTTGCAACATTTTTGGGCAAAACATTATCCGACCAAGAAATAGATAAACTAACCGATTACTTAAGTTTTGAAAAAATGAAATCCAATGCGCACTTAAATCAAGAAATTTTGTACCCGATATTTTATGAACCTATGAATTTGGTTACCAAAAGATCGGCGTTTATTCGTTCCGGTAAGGAAGGTGGATATAAAGCTGAAATGTCTTCCGAAATGATTGAAAAATTTGACGCGTGGGTCGAAAATAATATAGCTGGCACAGGTTTGGAATTTTGAAATAATTTTCTTATTCCTCATTTCTTCGGTCTGCTTGTGTCAGTATTTTCTTGTTTTCTTCAGTTATTTTTCAGCAAATATTCTGTACTATTGGATTTTATCTTTGGTTCATTGTATCACTCTTTGGTGTCTCACATATTATTACTTCCTAAAATATTGAATTCAATAGTTAAATATATATTATAGATATATAGGTACATAGTATGTAAATAGCAAATAAAAAATAAGTTACATTACATTTAGATAAAATATAACAAAGATATCAATGAAGGTTGTTCATCTTAACTCTTCAGATAATACTGACATACAGTTTACATAATTAACCTATAAATTAAGAATTCAATGGATGATTAATTTAATTATGGAGATTTCAATGGTTGCAATTCACCACTTGAAGCAAATCTGTTCCATTTTTGCTCCTCTCCAGATCCAAAAATACTGTACACGATAATTTCAATTACGTATAGGACAATAGTTACCCAAAATACAATTTGCCAAGACGATATGGTAGGCTAAAAACATGAAATGATTAGTCAACTATAAAATAGCAACGTCCATAAACACCTACATCTGCTTCCGTTAATTTTCCCACAAAAATTGGTACAATTATACCAGGAATAGTTGCAAAGGTATTGGTTATGCCTATCAGAGATCCGGCGAAATTTGGCGCAATATCGATGTGATTGGCTAAGAACCCGGAAAACATTCCTCCGATTGCTGTGACGGTTACGGTCATGAGAATGACCGACACGGTTCTTTCGCATCCAATGTATGGAAGGATAAGTAAACATATCATTGGTATCACACTTGAAATCAAAGTGGCAATTTTTCTGGCAGTTGTTGTAGTTATAGAATTTTTACTTCTTAGGCTATCGAGAACTTTACTTAAAATCATGCTAAAAAACCACATTGTTAGAAAAGGTATCGAACTTAAAACTGCATTTTCGGCAATTTTAAATTTTAAAATGTGCTTTATGTAATTTGGAAGTTCTATCAGCACCATATACCAGCCCCAGTTGCAACAGACATGTGCTACTAAAATAGCTAAAAATGTTGGAGACGTGAATATAGCCTTCCACGGTATCGGGGGTTTCTTATCCTAAAATAAAGTATTCAATATATAATTTTTTTTTTGATTTATTGTTTTTCTCAACTGATGCTCCGTCTTGATTTGGATTAAGTGATGACGTGATGAACTGTCGTTCTTCATCGCTGATATATATTTGCTTATTGGGAGTATCGGCTATCAAGATAGCCCACATGATCAACCAAACAGCACACAAAGAGCCTTCGATGTAAAATATGGCTTCCCAACCCAAACCAGATGCTATTACTCCAGTAACAAATGTAAAAACCTGTTGAATTATTTTTTGGGAGTAACTGAAAATTTCGAGAAAAAGACAATACTTACAACAGTTCCTAAAGCGGTACCCGAATAGGTAAGAGTACTCATTATGCTTCTTTCCGATGGTGGCGCCCAGTTAGCTAATAAAACATGCATAGCTGGAAATGTTACCCCTCCCCCAATTCCTTCCAAAACTCTTACTATAAGTAAAGCTCCGTAGTGGATTTTGGCTGCCACCGGAGATAAAATTGTACCCAGAACATTGATGGTGACTGCAAAAAACATCACCCATTTTGCACTAAATAATTCGGATACTCGTCCTCCTGGAAATTGGGCAACCATGTACCCCCAGAAGTACGAACTTTTTAGAGATCCTTGTATTGATGAAGACCAATGAAACGGACCATCCTATTTTTTTTAAATTATCAACGCGTCTAGCCAAATAATGCTTCTTACCTCTAACTTGCTATCTTCGGTAACCACGATGTTGCATTCTGCATCTTCTCGTAATTTAAGGGAGTTTTTGTAGTAAGGCGAAGCTAATTGTCTACCAGCGACTTCCATTTGCAAAGCAGTATTATTAACCATGCTAACCATAGCTATACTCAAATTTACCTTGAGACCGTACACAATACCCATACCTATTGATCCCAGTATTGCCAAAAGGTATCGTGCTTTTATTTTACCTAAAATACATTACACATTGGATTATACTATATAGGCTGTTTTGCAATTTTGATTACCCGGGATAGAACCGGGTACCTTAATATTAGTAGTTGATTACCCTAATTACAGTGGACGTCGCTTATTGGAATCACGGTTAATGTTATCAATCGGGTATTATTATCACTATCTAGAAGAACAGGCCGAACGTGAAAAACATCGCTTATTATAATCAAAAATTCGGTTTATGTTATCGATTATTTTTTGTAAGATTGTTTTTTCCAACTGAAAACGTAGTTAATTTGCAGTTTACAAGCATTTTTTTTAAATTTTGTTCACAAACCGGGGAACCACCCAGACATATTCATTACCCAGAATGCAGAAATTACAGCAGAAAATTGCTAGTATGCTGATAATTTACGATTTAATTCTGTTCTATTTTAAAATTTCATAATAAGCGACATAAAAAGTTATTACAACATTTTTAGTTAATATAATAGTTAAGATTATTAACATGTGATAATATTTTTTTATAAAATTAATTTTTACATGTTACATGAAGTTGAAATAAAATTTAATTCATAACTTACATAAAATTGTTCAAATGAATAATGAATTATGAATTAAATTTTATCTCAATTACATGGAACATGTAAAAATTAATTTTATAAAAAAAATTTTTAGTTAAGTTGCCAAAAATTAACCAGCAGAATGCAGCACTATAATTAAACATTTCGCAACTATTTTTGTGTAAAATTAAAAAAGAATCTTTTCGTGTATTGTTATCAATTGGTAATTGTTATCAAAACCCCTGACTCAGTGTATCTGTTTGTTTTTTATTACTATAAGCGGATTTTATTACTAGGCGGATTACTTTTTCAAGACGAATAGTATAGGCACATTTTTTAAAGAACCAAGATCTGTAGTCAAAGATTTTCACGGGAAAACCGCGTACTTAGCCTAGTGATTTAATGAAAGAAAAGTGAGTGAAAGAAAATTTTTATAATTTTGAAATTGTTTAATTTTGAAACTTTAATTTGAATTGTAAATAATATTTTGTTGAAATAAGGTAGGCAAGGTAAGGGGCTCGTTGCCAGAAATGGCAGACGCAGCGGATGTGTAATTTGTGAGTCCATCGAATTTGAATTCAATTGGAAAATTTTATGATTTTTCAAATATAAGTTGGTGATTTTCGGATGAAAATTTATTTCATTGGAATTATTATTGAAACTAGTAAAATTATATGAAATATTGAATAATTTTGTCGAAGGAACGACAAAACTGATTGCTGAATACCAGTATAATATAAATTTTAGCATTTCCATTATATGTGATTTATTGGATTTATTGATTTATTGGAAACTTAATTTTGAATTATTTTTTTGACTATTCGAAAAACTTTGAATTTAATAGATTTCAATTCAATAAGCATACAACGTGTGGCTTCAAAGGTATAGCACTGAATTGCTAATTTGAAATCAAAGGTCCAATCTTCGAAAAATTTATAAAATTTATAATTAAACAAATTTGAAGCATAACAAGATAAATAAATCAGAACCTACGAACCCTGGGAAAGTTTTTCAGCTTCCGGAAGATCAGAGCAAAACCGTGGTAAGGAAGTGTGGTGATTGACATTATAATCACGGGGATTCCCATAATATATTAATAAATAAGAAAAACATTAAAGAAATCGTATATTATTATATACTTACCTATTGTACATAATATTAAATTCACCATTTTCGGTAAACTAGAAAGAAAAAAATTAATTTAATAATTAACAATCAATTGGAAGATTCGCAAAAAGCTTTTGTTATAAAGTTGAATTAATTAAAAACTAAAAAGTGTGGTTTAATAGTAATTTATGGTACTAGTGTGTTATTTACAAATAATTGCTTAAGTGACTTAAGTAATTAACATACGAGTGCCACACAAAATTTTATCTAATACCTCTTAATAATGATTCGGTATAAATCAGTAAAATTTTAAATTTGACGTTTTAAATTATCAAATTTAAATTTAATTTTTTTTTATAATTAGTGCACAGAATGCCATGTGCATTACTATAGTGAACAAATTAAAACAAATCAATCTTGTCAATTAAGTTTATTCAAAAATGGTAGAATTGCAAGAAAAAATTTATATTCCGCAAAAGTTAAAAAAATACTATCATAAAGAATTTCATTAATTTAATGAATGAAGTTAACGGCGACATGTAATTGGAGTCATTGTAAAAATAATATCAAGCTGATCTATTTATGTAATGGCAGAAAAATATTAGCACCTTTAATATGAACAAAATATTCCATATCAAGAAATATTGACAAGGCACGGAAAACTGATTGCCTATTTGAAAAGTGAAGTAAAAACTCATAAGGCTAAAAAGGCTAAATCTTGGAAAGAGAACACGTGAAGAAGGTTTTGAAGAAGATGGACGTATTATTTACTATTCCCCTATATTTAATCCGAAGTATTTATTTGTTCGTATTTTTTGGGTTACATTAATTATGAAATATCAGATGATTGTCGTTGTGGTGAAATAACGAAGATGACAATTGACGATATAGAAGAAGAATCTTTGAAGAAAAGTTCTATATAAATATTCTTGAACTTTCATATTAATAAGAATATTAATTGGTTACATTTAAAAAAAATAATAAAAATGTATTACTATGCAAGTGTTTAATTTTTCAAGTATGAGCAGTGGCGGATTATCGCACAAGCGCATAAGCGCGCGCTTAGGACCTCCAAATTTTGGGGGCTTCAAAATTTGTTCATTTGTGTAGTAGAACTTTAAATTTAAAATTTTCTACAAAAATTGTAAAATATAAAACATTTATACGAGTAAAGTGAACAACCACAAGAGTCCACAACCCAAGATTTCCACCAACCCTCCACATAATTTTTGGACTAAAAGTTATTATTTAAATTGGCATTACTTCAATCTTTTTTATAATTGCTAAATAATCGTTAAGAGCGAACTTTAACTGCTACTTACTAGTAGCAGTAAGTCATTACAAAATGTTAATTCTAATATTAGTAGAAATATAATTGAGTTAGGGGTCAGTAATAAAACAATAAAATTTTCCGACGTTTCGAGTCTTTATTGACCCATTTTCAAGGCTATAAATAATTAAAAATTATACATAAATTACAAAGTTGAAAATAATAAAAATAAAATACAATACAAATTAGTAAAATATAAAGTAGTAAATACAGAAGTAAAAATTACAAATTTTAGTTTAATAAAAATATGATGAAAGTGAACAATGAAAACAATTTGAAAATACTTTAGATGAAATACTAACCTTTATATGAGATAAATGAAGGTAAGAAGAACAATTTCATATTTCATCTAAAGTATTTTCAAATTGTTTTCATTGTTCACTTTCATATTTTTATAAACTAAAATTTGTAATTTTTAATTCTGTATTTCAATATTTTACTACTTTTCTATTGTATTTTTTTTATTATTTTCAACTTCGTAATTTATGTATAATTTTTAATTATTTGTATTTATTTGTAGCCTTGAAAATGGATCAATAAAGACTCAAAACGTCGGACAATTTTATTGTTTTATTACTGACCTCTAACTCAATTATATTTCTACTAATTAATTATGGAGGGTCAAGGATATAAATACACCATTAATTAGAATTTATTGTTATAAAACAAGGATCAATTCAAAAGAGTTGATTTAAAAAAAGTCTCGAGCCGAATTTGTAATGAACATTCGAAATTCGTTTGATCGTGTTGAAAAAAAAAATTATTAACCGATAATTCGAATTATAAGGAGATAAGAATAAAGAAAGAGAAAGCGTCGATTTGATGAAGATAAAACTGCCGACAACAAAACCAGGTCGTTGACAAGAAAAAAATCTTTTATGATAAACATATTCAACGTAATTGCGACGCACTTATACCGGAAATTAATTCTAAATTTTACGTTTACGTACGTTTAGAGTTTACGACTATGTTATGTATGATTTTGGGCTTTTTCTAAATCATAAGCGAATGATATAAGAAGTTAAATTTAGAAGCTTAAGTAGGAATCCTTATCGCAATTAGATGACTACATTTTAGTGTGCATCCAAGATTTGCCGTTTATCTTGTACTCACTAAAAATATCGCCCCAGACCGGTCCTACTCGGCTAAATGTGCTACTAGGAAGAGCGATCTTTATGATCTCTCTCATGTGCACTCGACTCTGTCATATTTGCGATTTTATAATTAATTACACGCTATAATTCTTAACGATTATTAACTTAGAGTAGTATAACAGGTGCTATTAGTGCCCAATTTAAGATAGCCCACTGTAAATTTTTTATTTATACTGACCAAAATAATAAATGATATTAATGATAAATTATACTGACCAAAAAATTAGTTGCCATAACTAAGTACAAATGTTATCTAATTTTAATGCCAAAATGTATGTGATTTTATTTTTTATGAATTTGGTATTTAGTTTTTTTTTCTTGTACAATAATTTTAAGTTATGGAAATATTTTAATACATGAATATAATGACGTCATTATGATTTAAAGAAAATTTATTAATTATTTTATTTTTTGTTATAATTATTATGTGTGAATAATGATTACAAATAATTTTTTTGAAAAAAAAAACGCTTGTACGTCACTAATAGCTTAATCCGCCACTGAGTATGAGTAGGTAATCTAAAAATTTTATCTCACCATATAATTTAATGTTGGTTTATTGGTTTAAAAGCTTTAAGTAAAAGCTAAAAGTTTAAAAGCTCTATTTGGTATTCAATAAAATAATATTTTAAAAATTAAAACAAATTTTAACGAACCGGAACGATATTAAAAAAATTTCGTTAATCCATTCACGCGGATCACCAATTAGTCGGCTAAGTATTCGATAGATTGATATCTCTTTTGGTTTACATTTTTTTGTGATTAAAAATAAGTTCAGAAAAACAGTTCTTGAGTTTATTTCATTCATTCGAAATTTAAATCAAAAATTAAAAAAAAAATACATGTGCACTCTTACTTATAGTTGATACTTCACTTGATCGATACATACAAAATATCGACTATAAATACGAGAATTTATAAATATATTATATAAAATAAACTATAAACAATTAAAAATATATAAATTTCCCTATCAAATTTTTTTAAACGCAATTAGAAAAGTCGATAAATTCTTTATTGTTGCATATGTCGCAACAAAAAAATTAAATTTTTTTATTATGAAAACATTCAACTTTATATAAATCAATAATTCGCTATAAAAACATGCAAAAACTCTAAAATATTGTAATAGCAGTCCAAATTTAAATTTACCTGAAAGTAACTTGTTGCAATACAAAAAGGCGGCCTATTCCTCCCGGCCAACTGATGATGACGTCTCAATCCCAGCTGATTATCGATTGCAGCCCAACCAATTTATTTTGTCGTTGCCGCCTTTCATTTAAATTGTACAGGGAACATAGAAGTCATACATAATATGACAATTAAAACAAGTTTTGATTTTAAATTAAGTAAAATACTAATAATAGTAGAATAATCAAACTTAACAAAATGTTAAATTCATAAAATTTTAACTATTAAGTAAATAATACATACTACGAGAAAGCATAATATTTAACGAAACCAAAATGACAAAAATTCACATTTAACAGGGTTAAACTTAGAATATTAAAATAAGCAAAAAAATAGAATTCTGAAAAAATTACTCTATAGAAGTGGTAAAAATTACAATAAAAAACAAAAAAACAAAAAACCTGTAACATAATATAAAGGCTCCTATTTCACGATTATTATCGATTCTCAGTCATGTTTAACAGTAAAAATAACGAGTGAGAGCAAATATACCAAACAAAATTGAAAAATTTTAAATTTAAAAATCAAGAAACTAACCAAACTTTAAAATAAATATTGCGCTCACGTGTCTAAATGACACGTTAACTCTTCTAGTTTGGTCATTTGGTAAGCGCTTTGGTAAGCGCTACTACTTTAAGGCCGTGTTCGGACCAGAACCTTGCAGTACTTATGCTTAATAAAAAAAAGAAAAAATGAAAAATTTAGACAAAAGCAAAGAATTACAATTTTTCTGAAAAAAATTGAACAAGTTTTGGGGTTTTTTTTCTAAATATTCTACAATCAACGTTTCTAAAATTGGTTCTATCTAAGTTTCTAGTCAATTTTCCGATTAATTTTATTTTTTTATTTGTATCCTCTTCACAAAACTTTCAAGGTTTCGCAAAATTAAAAAAAAACTTAAAAATTTCACTTTTTTAACTAATTTAATTGATAAATAACCTTTTGCGTGTATGTTTAAAAACAAAAATAATTATTTCAGCCTTCGATTCATCTCAAGAACGACCTGTTTTAATAATAATTTTCTACGAAATCGCGGATTAATTTAAAAAATTGTACCTGCACTGAAAAAATTGTTTGTTAAATTTTAACAAATTTTTAATATGATATAGGACAATATTGACAAATTAGGTAGTAATAATGATGTACATATGGAGTTTTATTTTAATGTTAATAATTCTATATTAACACGTAATTAAATACCTTTTTTATATATTGTCGTGAAACAAAACAATTTCGACCCACCCTGTGCTTAATTATAAAATTTGTTAATTTGATTTTTGAAGATTTGGGGTTGAAAAGTGCAAAGTGGGCAAAAAAGAGAGAGAATAATCGGCTTTTTGCCAAAAATAGCCGCCAGAAGCAGTTGTTTAAATTTTTGGTTTTGATTATTTTTGATTTTTGTTTTTATTATTTTTTTGATTACTTACGAGTTTGGATTTTATTTTTGATTATTGGAAGTTTGATTTGGTATAAATTTGAAAATTTTTATTAAAATTTTATTATTAAAATTTATTTTTAAATTTAAATTATAGGCGATTGGAAATTTAAGTTATAAACAAATTGGATAAAATTATTCTGGAAAACGATATTTTTTATCGAATATCTGATAGACGACAAAGACAAAATCGTTACAGGAATCCGCTCCTGAGGTCGGTTTGTTCCACCGCGTTAAGAGCTAAGCCGAGGTAATTTTTCGAAATAGTTCAGTAATGAATTTGGTTAATGGAAAATAATCAAATAATACCACTATAATATTTATATGGAGATAAATATAAGAAATAGCAGAAAAAAATTAACAAATTAAGTAAATTAAAAATAAAAAGAGATGAAAACTGGAAACTGAAAGACGCAATAAATATATTGTTTCTGCTCATTGACCAAGATTTTAACTTACTACTACTACTATATAAATAATATTAAATAAATAACAGTCATAAAAACTATAAATTAGTACAATAGAAACAACAATGGTTAACAACCAAAACATGTATTGTTTTTATTGTAATTTATAGTTTTTATGACTATTATTTGTTATAAGCAGTAAAAAAAGACAAAAAAAGTTAGTTTTATTTATTTAACATGCAAGCATTTTACAATATCACGGCCAAACAAATTGAATAAATAATATTCAAATGTGCACTGTTTCATAAACAAAAAGTTTTTGTTTACTTGAGCTAGTAGAATATTTCTCTTCGAGGATATTTGACTACCATTCCTATTCCGTTATTAAATTTAAATGGTTATTTTGTGAAATATTAAGTAAACAAAATGTTTATTATTAATAATTTTATCGTTATCACTAATAACGGGTTAATTTTGATAATTTAATAAGTTACTGGAAGTGGTAGAAATACCCTGGAACCCTCAGACGAAATGACCTGATTACGATGAACTTATTTTAAAAACTTATAGTTATCTACTCTCTATACTAACGTAAATACTGTAGTATTTAATACTAAAACAGCTTATAAATTAAATAAATTTTGAGATTTATTAAGGCAACACAATAAATAAATAGTTTCAACAAAATAATTTATTTAACAGGCCATACAAAAATAAATTAAAATTTCAAACAAATAGTAATACATAAAATATAAATACAGGTACGTGAAAGTATGAAATGCACATGGCATTATCTATACTAACTAGAGGTACAGGAAATTTATAATTTCCGTACAGGAAATTTATAATTTCCCAAAAATTAATTCAAGTATTTTTGGAATGTGCGCGATATAAAATTGTATCTAAATAAAAGTGCTTTTACAATGTATTACAAACAATAACCTACGGTGTAATGCCCGGCATAAAATGTGGCACCTCAAAAATATTTGTAATACCCATTAGGAAAAAGTTGGCAAATATTTGTAATGCAACTTTCAGCTAAATACTTTTAACTACCTTTTAATTACAAAATATGTTTTGTCTAATACAACAAATTGCGTTATTTCTTTCCAAATAAAAAGAAATATTTTAGAAAAATTGTTATGGCTATTACTAATTTTCATTTAAAAGCAAAAAAAAACAAAATAAATAAGGTGAGTCAACATTCAAACAGTTTATTTGTAATTAACGAACAAACTAAACTAAGCCTTTTATTACCAATATATTCAGACTATTGATTCTGATAATTACGCTAAAAGATTATGATGGTCAATGACCATAAATTTTTTTATCAAAATAATGTCGAAATAAATAAAACATATTTTTGTTTATAACCAAAATAACTGCTTTTAATATAAAATCAGAGTATATAATAAAATCAGTGTAATAAAATTTTCAGTATTAATATATCGTCAACGCTCTTACAATCAATAACATTCTCAATCTTAGAGATTTTTTAAATAGCAATTGTTCTCAAATACTAAACAAATCACAGGGTACATAAAATATCTTGCTCGTTAAAATGTCAATTTGGCCAACAAAGATAATAGATCCCTATACAAAATTTCTATAGTTAACAGACTAGAGTAATATTTTCTACGCAGTTCAATATTGTCTTTAAAACTTCGAAACTTGATTCTTATTGAATTAAAATTTTATTTTAAATTTCCAATACGTATACCATTGACCATGCTTATAAAAATATTTCAATACGCAATTTATGTGATTAAAAATATGGAATATATATCCAACAAAATAGTTTTTTACTGGTAACATAATTATACAAATAAGGAAGCTCCCAAAACTTTGTCATTTTTTAAATATCGGTTATAGTTGGACCGAAAATCTAAAACTAACTTCCAGTTTTGATCTGTAGACCCGTATCCAAATCAAGAATTTGTTTGAACAACTCATACGTTGAAAATGAAACGGCTACCATTGGTATAGCTCTCATGTAATTAATTGACATACCACGATACAGACCTCGAATTATACCATTTTCTTTATAAATATACGTCAAAGTCCTAACCATTGATTTAGCATAATGTTTGGTATCGGGATTCATGAGAGCTAATTGCATTCTTCTCCTAGTGACATCCATTGGATAACTAACACTTTGAGCTATCGCTCCAGCAAAACCACCGCACAACAATTTTGCAGGAACCAGTAGAACTAATCCTCCTGTATTTTTCTTACACGGCTTGCATGTCCAAGAAGGGAAATACTTCATGCAACCATACTTTAGGTATTCAAAGAAATAAAACGATAAACCGGCGTATGGTACCATACCCATTAATGTTGGTGTAAATCCTCTGTACAGAGCTCTAACGCCACCTTCGTCTTTAAATATCGTTGTTGCAGCATGCGCTATACCGGTGTATACATGTTCGCCAGTTATCTGAAACGTACCCACAAAATTAGAAATTATTTGTTTCATAAACAAACAAAAAAATTACCTGGAACGCTAATCGAGCTCGAATAGTATCGAGTGGATAGGTCAAAGTAACTGCCGTAAGCCCTGCACAAGCACCAGCAAAAAATTTGTCCATGTGCGAAGTCGGTCCAAATATTCCATCAAAATATTTTTTGTAGATTTCAAACGAGGTGAACTGGGTTGCTGCGTACGGAAAAATTCTCACCATCTGAGCGCCATTTCCTTTATACAGTGCCAACGCAGATTCTCTTTTAATGATATGGCTTATTCCACCGATAACTCCATGTCGTGAGTGGTGCTTGTTATGGGCTTGCAATAATATTTTTACTCGATCGAGAGGAGCTACTGTAGTTTTAGATATCATACCAGCAAGTCCTGCAAATAAAAATAATTTGTTTAGTTGAAAGTAATTAATTCGGTCTGTGATTTAAAACCCCCCAAAAGGCCCCTGCACAATAATTATAAAAAGTTATTAAATAAAGAATTTTAAATCCGGCAGACTGCATCAGTGGCTACGATTTAATTCTTACGACTGGCTTTCACTATGCCCGAATGCCTGGCATACGTCTATCAAATATAGGTCAAACATAATTATAATACTTTTTCCTATAGTTTTTCTAAAATAATTAGTACCTACTTATTATTTATGAATAATTTACACCGGTCGGACTGAGTTAAAACCCAAAACCAGCCTTATTACATCGACGCCCTAGGCAATAGCCTTAATTGCATTGTTCGTACCCATCTCTGAAATTGATTCAAAACTACAGAGTGATATAAATAATTCGGTCGAATAAGAAAACTTTTGACTTCAGACAAAAATTTCTATTTTTTATTTAGAGCATTGTTAATTAATTTTATAAATCTTCAACACCTGACTTAACTTCAAATTATTATTTAAATTACGTCAGAGAAAGTATTTACTTAGACATTCCTTTTAAAAAGTTACCGTGTAACATAATTTAATTAATAATTTTTCTTTTTTAATTAGGTACACTTAATAATTATTGTTACAGTTATTTAGCTACACAAAGAGTTTTGATTTGGCATTCGCCCAAGAAGCTGATGAAAATTGGAACGCATTACACGCTGGACTAATCAAGTTTTTAAAAAATTCATTCTATAAAAATTGTTTGTCGAATTACACAAAGTAACATCAAATTGTACTAAGCATACCTACATACCTATATAAATTCCTAAAAATTTACTTTCACTTCTTAAATTCTTCACATATTATGTATGTGTTACGTGTAAACAAATAAATATACATATTAGGTCCATCATCTAATATTTTCTAATCGAATTATCAAAAAATAATAAATAATTAATTAAGATAAAAAGAAAGGAAAAATAACAAATTGCACTAAAGCGTTAAATAAAATTTTCTTAAACCAAAGAAATTGCAACTTTTTCTTTTTAAAGTTCAATTTGTTGTATTTTCAATGTAGCAATTATTTATAATGCCTATGCCCGGTTGCTTGACCTCTGCAAAATGTATATACATTTTAAGATAAGTAAATAAAATAAATGGAAAATTTTAATCTTGCGACGTAAATTCTACGTCCAGTGAGTAAAAATAAGTTACACATTTTTAACTTTTTGAAACGATTTATAATTTTTTCATTTTTATTTTAAATTATTGGTAATATCTATCGTAGATATCGTAGACAAAACAAATAATGCCATTTTGCATCAATTTAAAAAGTGGTAGTGAAATGTCCGGAAGTGAAGTCTCCTATTAGCGAAATCTCCAGAAGCGAAATGTCCGGTCACCCTTAACCTCTATTACTACACGCAATCCTTATTTACCCTAGCGACTAGGTACATTTGATCTCAATCTTAAGATTTCCTCGATCGTAAGATCTACCAATCGAATTACTGAAAATTAAACCGTGTAACAATAGCCTGCATTCCGGATATTAATCGTAAATCAGGTCTCATTTAATGAAACAATTAATTTTTCATTAATGAAACTAAACAATACACGCAATCATTTATTTTTCTACACATTTCTAAATTCTTGTATACATATTTTCTTTTATGATTAACCAAATCTTTTACTAAACTTTTTTAGTTACCTCGGCTAGCTCTCTATGCGGAACAATCTGACCTCAGGAGCGAATTCCTGTGACCATATAGTCTTCGTTGTCAATCAAAAATATTCAATCGTAAGTATAGTTGACGCCGCTTATTGGAATCACGGTTAATGTTATCATTCCGGTATTATAATTACTTTATTATCACTCATTCAAAAATCAATCGGTCTCTACTGTCAAATAATCGCATAAAATTTTCACAAAATATCATAACTCAGAAGCCAAAATATGCACAACCGGTTCGTGCGGCCATTTTTGGCAAAAAGCAATTAATCTTTTTTTTTACTCCCCACCTTGCACTTTTTAAAAATTCCAACTTCTAAAATTGAAATTTACAAAAATGAAAAATTAACCACAGAGTAAGTCAAAATATTTTGTTTCGCCACAATATATTGCTAAATGGTCAAAATTTTAAATTTTTAATATTTTTTCAATTTATTGTGAAAAAATAATTTATATCAATCCAAACGCCTCTTGATCTCCAATATTCTCGTCTTCCTTGTAAGAATTTTTATCTTTACACTAATTATTGTATTCTTCTAATTAGATACCCAAATTCAGATTCAGACGCAGGCAATTTCACTATTTCGTAAACATCAAAAATATACTTTTAATTATTTCCATCTCAAAATAAACTCGATTAGCCGAAATTTTTACCTACAACTAAATATTCCTATCATCAAAACTCACCAGACCTCTAGGCAATCAACAAATTCCACCTCTTCAAAAAAATAATTTTATAATTTTCTCTATCCCCCTATTTATACTAAAAAAAAACACAGCAATATAATATGTAGAGAAATAAATTTATAGAAAGCCTTTATTTACTAACATAAACCTATTGTAATCCAATTAAAATAATATAGAAATTATTAGAATATTTTATTTATATTTGTTTTTTCTATTAATGCATTTTTTATACTTATTAATTTTTAATTTTGAGGCAAATAAAAACCTCTTAACCCCTTAAAAGGCCACAACCTTTCTAGCTTTTTCCTCTGCTGGAACAAAAAATATTATTACGCCTTGGGCGTCAAGTGTGATTTAGCCCGAAACTGACTTTCACACCACAGAGGCCATTTACGGTCAGGCCAATCTACCATTTACGCCCTTGGCATATAAAAATTATTTTTAAATCATTTTTTTTTGTAAATTGAAAAATTGGCTCTAGTAAACTATTTTTATATGTTTATTCATTTATTTGGATTGCCCACTAACAACAATAAAGAGGTATCTACACGTGTAGAAATAAAAAACATATGTAGTCAAAGGTTGAAAACACTGTATCTACGAGATAATGAGGAAAAAAGTCCTACGATAAATACAAGGTGTTTGAGTTTGATCGCCTTTTATAATCAGTTGACCTAACTGACTACATAATATGTAGCTGGGCCAGACGAAACTCCTTGGCCTTGGTTGAAACAAAAAAAAATTCTGTTTACGACATTAGAGGGCATGATCCGTTAAATGCATAATTCAAACATGTTAGTTAACCTTCCCACAAAAAATGAATTTAAACTTGGCACTGGTTTCTAATAATAACGTAACATTAGTACAAAGTTCAACTGTGCCGATCTCAAAATATGATTTCGTTACTTAAAAATAATTTAAATTTTAATGATTTCGAATCTTTTATGAATTAATTTAAAAAATTTAAATTTTTGTAAACTAATTTAATTTAAAAAAATTCACAAAATATTTATTTTAACATTTTGCCCCCCTCCGATATTAATTTCAAATAATAAGTACTAAAATAAAATAATCAAATTAACAATCATAAAATTAAAATGAAATGGAATAGAAACAAAGTATTTTTTTGTAAATTAACACCCAGTATAATATATTGGAGAAAAAACCGCTAGACAAACGCTCTTTTTCGGCAGCCAAAATAAATTTTTATTCGATTCTTGGTCTTATTAGTTGGCGTTGACGAGAATGTTTAAAATTACAAAATGAATCACCGATGAACGATGAACTTCTTGGCAAATGGAGTTCCACGGCGAATCCGTATATCTCCTTCAACGGGTGTGGGCGGCGGGCGTTGGAATTTGTGAGGTTGATTTCTTCATTTTAAGCGCTGGGCTTGAACGGGCCGAATTTTTGGTCCTTGGAGTGGTTAAGCGATGATAATGTGAATATTTTCCATGCGAGTGAGTGATTGACATTTTCTTGGGCTTTGCGTAGGTCCGGGGGTTGCGGAATCCGAAATGGGCGATGAACTTGGTCATTGTAGTGATGGTAGATTGTGATTGGTCCTTGGGCTTGTTGGAAGGGCGTGGCTTCGTGTCCAGTAAAGCGATGTTGCAAAGGTACGTGTGCGATCTGGGGCTGCGGGCGCCGAAGTATTCGATAAACTTAGTCCCTTGGAATCGAAGGAACAGGTCGAGCGATCGAGCGAGAAAATGAATCACCAATGCCTTTTATCCAAGATGTTCAAGGTCAACATCCAACCAGCACTCGTCCAACCGGTTGCTTCCTAACTAAAAGATCGATGCTTCAGGATCAAATTTGAGGGCACCCGCTCCTCCGAGTGATTCATCACAGCCGGAGCCCCACAAGGGTCCATCCTCGCTCCGACCCTCTTCAATATCTTTATGAGCGACATTCCCGCCACAAGAAATATAAGAACGAATATTTCGCTGTATGCCGACGATACAGCAATTTACTCATCCTCGCTGAACCAGGACCTTGCCGTCGCTCGCCTTCAAGAAGCAATAAACGACCTTGAAAAATGGTTCGCAACTTTGCGCATTAAGGTAAATTCGCGTAAAAGCACCGCAACGATGTTCCGTACAGGACAAGCCAAAAACGCGATAAAAACTAACGTCTTCATGTTTGAAGACAAGCCAAGAACCCGATAAAAACGAACGTCTTCATATTCAAAGAACCGATCCTGTGGACATCTACGACGAATACCTAGTAATCACGCGCGATTACCGCCTCAAATGAAAGCAACACATAGGAACAGTAGCAAATCGGGGAAAAGCCGCCTTCCACAAACTTTTCCCGATACTCAACTCCAAGAGCCCCATGTTTCCCAGAAATAAAATTTGGATCCTCAAGACTATCATCAGGCCCATGATGACCCAGTCTAAAAATTTTTGACTGGAAAGAATTTTACCTCAAATGACGAAGCTAGTGCAGGCGTAGATGGATTTTTTGCAGACCTTCCAGAATCTTACTCTCATGATGGTATTGAATTATTGGTTCAAATAAATGTAGAGATTATATTGAAAAATAAAACGTATTTCACGTAAAACAAAAAGTTTCAATCGTTGCTAGACCATCACTAGGATGTCGCTCGACCCAGATTGAGAAGGCGCTCTAGGAAATGTTATATTTTTTTCGTTCCATATTTATGTCGTCGTATATTCGTAATTGTATTTGTGGTAATTTGAATGCTATTATATTGAAGACAAAGGGTTACGCAAAATAGAGAACTTAAAAAGTTGTCATCCAGTATTCAGGTAATGAGCAAATGCAAGAAAGCGTAAAAATATAATAACCATAATTTAGATTTCATAAATAAGAGTGATGTGAAAAATCGTCTGTTGTGTCGTAAACTTGGCCCACCCAATCACTTTATATTGACAGTAATAAAATGATAAGATATCTAATATTTATAAAAAAAATTACAGTATAGTTAAATTCAAAGTAAACACGTAAAACCCGTTTTTTCGATATTATTTAAAAAATAATTAAAAGAATATTTTGAGATTATTTTATACAGATTAAAAATTCAAATAACCCTGAAACACCCTAGCGACTCAGTAGTAGTGAGAAACTGATTGAATTTAATAATATAGTAAGGATAAAATTCAAAATATGAAATAAATGCTTACTTACGCTAGTGCAATTTTATGCAATAATAATTTATTATTAATATTAAGATAAAATTTTCACAGCACACCACTGTTCATCTTTCACTAGCAGCCTTTGTATCGTTTTCGCGTAGAAGCGTTTGATCTTTTCTCTCGTCTGTAATGTGATTTTCAAAGTGTTTTCACGTATACTATAAAGGATCTACTATTTAAAGTGTCAAGCTTTCATAGTGGATTGTCTCGGAGGTTTGCCCACTGCCTGCCAAAGAAAAACGGTCAAAATAAATCTCTTTTTTTATTTGCCTTAGACACACTCTAAACAGCCAGAAGTTAATTACATAGGATGACGCGCGTGCTTCAAAAAGCAACGGGACCTACGACTTAACGTGGAAGCCAAACCACGACAAAGGACAGACAAACAAAATTTTCAGGCCGGACTGAGGATAGAACTCGTGGTTCCCAAGTAAGAATCGTTCTAAGGGTACTAAGCTAGTTTCCTCCGTTTTTCTTATTTCTTATTTCACCCGGAGATTAAGCATTGAGAAAACTGCCTGTTAAATTATAAATAAATAATATATTGTCAACAAGATATAGAACAGATATAATATAAACATTACGACTTATAAAATTTTATTTTAATGTTAATATCTGAAGTTAATAATAGCTAAGTTATATTCATTCTTTCTTTACTACTTCATATAATACTGGATTACTGTACAACTGAAACGTTTTGCTCCTGTAAACAAATGGGTAACGATTTTTGGCATGTTGTGTTTAGGGTCATTATCTTGTTGCAATTTTTAAATATTATCCCTGCCTGTTTTACTATTTTACTAGTGCACCTAGGGTCATATTCTTCACCGTTAGATCTTCATATTATGTTGTGTCCGGAATCGGAAGAAAATAATCAATGTTGCTTAGTTATAATTTTCATGCTTCTGGTCCTTATAAACAATGATCCAAAGCGATACGTAATCTGTCCTTCAGATTACGTACCAAATGTCAAGGAAAGACAAATATCCTTCATTCTCAACAATGGTACTTTTTTAATAGTTTGGTTCTGTGTAGATTTTAAGATACTCAAATTAGTTCTTCATTAAATTTACTAGTTTTTATACACTTAATTAATATAAAAATTAATTGATTTATTTATTGGCAGCGCAAAAACTTGGCTATTTTCATAGAAGGGCAAGCACTGACACTAACCATTTACATTGAATTATTATTACTTACATTTTATTATACCTCATGTGTATGTTTATTGTAAAGCTGTTCATGTTGAACTAGAATAGCTATGCGAATAAATAAATAATTATAGGTACTACTTAATTAATTTACATTTTTTTTTATAATAAAATTATTATTATTAAATAATATTAACTAACAGTTTGAAGAAATTTTTTATCTGTAATTTTATTTTATTTGTACAACAATTTTAATAACTCCGTTTTGCAATGTAATGTTTTAAATTATTAAACCAATCAATATATCCACAAAAGAACACCAATTTTTGGAAAAAATTCTTTATTTTGCATCACACGTGTTTCGCAAGTGCTAGAAATATAGGACAGTTATAAAAAAGAATATTGCTAATAATAATAATCTAGTCGGGGACTCCCTGACCGCGAAGATCTCTTATTGTTCCCAATATTTCTTCGATTTAGTTAACGCGATGCCATCGCTTGACTTGGCGAAAATTGGGATTCAAATCAGAGTATGACTACTGAAGTAGAAACACTTCTAATACATAAAAAAAAACGGTTGCAATTTAAAACAATTGTCGATGACGTCACAGTTCAAAAAGTTCCAATGAACTTAAATCCCTATGTATGTACTATTGAAGAACTACAGAAAGAGTTCAGAATTCCAGTTTTGCGGCCTAGCCGATAGAGGCTTGAATGGTTAGCTGCTCAGCCTTTGCCCTCATTGTAAAATAAACAAATTCTAATTTATTCATTAAATATTTATATTGCTAGTATGACTGGTTTAAGCATCCTACACCCGCACCCCACTTAAATTTCTAACACCAAATGATAACACAACATCTCAAGATTAAATTTCACGTGCAGTTCACGTTCATTTTGCAGTTTCTTCTGCGCAACACGTGCACAGAAGCAGAAGTGCCCGCCTATAAACAAATGACTAATAAAGGACGTCACTGATGCGTTGAAAATAGGGCATTGCAAATACGACAAATAATATTAATTTTGAAAACCAATTATAATATGTAAGAATTGCTTTTAGGGAATGGATTTTTAATCAAAAATTAAAGACTTACCTCCTGCGGTAAAACTTTTAAGGATAGCAGTGTAGTTGACACTGCTATCGGAGTTTTTTGACACCATTTCGGCGGATTTTGAAGGATCCAATTACAAATTTCACTAAAATGAACACAAAACTTTCACTCAGATGCGTTGTCTACGATGTAGCTGTAACAAAAAAAAAAGAAAATACTTTCTATTTCGAATCTTCTTCATAATAATTAAATTATTAATAGCTAAACAATAAACACCCGATTAATTTTAATCAACTAAACCGCAATGTTATATTAATAAAAAAAATCAATAGTTAGTTTCTTTGCATAAAATTCAATGGTTGCGAAATATCAAAAATTCAAATTTAGGTTATGTGAAAATTTTGAATTACAAAATGTAATTTTTAAAATTTAAAATTAGCAAAGAAAACTTACGCAATTCATATTGAGCGCCCCAAATCATACGAGCCGCACTAAAACAAAATCTAATACATGAATGAAGCGTAAACGAAGATAATCTATCCCCCATCCTTCAAAGGAGGTGGAAAACTTTGGGACAGGTGTGTGACGCAATTGCACTTATATTGATGCTTTTGAATCGAAAACACACATCGCGATCTTTATGATTCTTCATCGTTGTCGTTGCATTTTAAAAAAATTGCAACCGACTGAAAAATCGCAGTGGCGTAACATACTTATTTTTTAATTCGAATGCGACTTAAACAAAATTAACAAATCGTTTCGGTAATTGCATATAATTTAAAAATATGTTTCAACTAAACTGAAAGAAATATTTTAAACTTTAGTTCGGTAAAAGAATTAATTCATAAGTTTGAATTCAAAATGTGCGGATTTTATTGAGCGTCACTAGTGAGCGAGTCTGCAAGTTGCCATAAATTAAACATAACCTTTTAGGAAAATTTGTTTTTATATCCATTTTTTGCTGCTTTCATCTTTTGAAACGTAAATTTGTGTGTGTGTGTTGTAGCACCGCACAATTTTAATATCATGGTTTCTAATCTTGGTTTCCCTCGAATTATTAGTTTATTAGGTGCTTGCAGAAAAGTGTTAATAACAAGGTTTGTACAATATGCAGCCAATTTCTTTGTGTTATGTTATGGTTTTTAGAGTAACCGTTAATCCAACTTATCAAGAATGTGCCACCCTAAAATCAGAGACGAAAAATAAAATCGAGAATTTAAAGATTCCCGAACGACCTAAACGACCACTAACCCCATATTTAAAATTTGTGACTGCACATAGACTTTTGATAAAAAATGAAAATCCGAGTTTATCGAATACCGAGTTAATAAAAAAATGTGCTGAGGATTGGAAAAAAGTAGGAGAGAATGAGAAGCAAAACCTCCTAAGTGCTTATTCAAAGGAATTAGCCACGTTTGTAGATCAACTCAATAAATATAAATCTTCTCTGACGAAAGAACAATCTGAAATGCTTAAACTTGCCAGACAAGAAAAACGCAAAGACAAGGAAAGGAGACTTGTTCATCAGGTATGTGACAAAACACTAACTCATTGTTACAACCTACAATCAGGATCGACTTAAAATTTTGTCTTGGAGCCAAAATGAATATGAAACTAAAATTATTTCTTTTAAATAATTTAATTTCCTCTTCTTAATATATATATATATTTATGTATTTAAATTTACAAATAAGTATTTAAATTTTGCTAATCCACGTTAAACAGGATGTTTTATTATAATATTGCATTAAAAAGAGGATTTATATTTGATCATAATATGAAAAAATATATACCATAGTTGAGCTTGTTTGTTGAAAATCCAAATGATTATTATTAGTTTTATCTTTAATTATATTTATTAGATATCGTAGATATGCAAGCGTGCAACTGATATGGTACTTCAGACAGTTAGAGGTAGACAGACAGTTTTGAAACGTCAAATTGTTGGCATGACATTTGCACTATTCTGAAATCAAATGATTTATAAAATTTAACAAAAACGAAACAGAACATAAAAATAATAGAATTTTAATCGTAAAGTAAAGAATACATACGTAAAAAATTATTATTTAAAAAACACAAACACAAATTAGGACTAAGAATATTTGAATAAGATGAAAAACCCTTATTTTCTTAGATAAAATGTAAAAATTGGAAATGTGTTCTCTGTCGTCTTCAAACCGGCAGTGCCTTTATTTATTTAACCTTCAAAATACATTAAAGCGCATGGCGTCGTTTAGATTATTTATTTGGTTTTCATAGTATTCAATCCATAATACTTTCAATTGTATTTTTTAAATAATAATTTTCTATATTTTATGTATTCTTTACTTACAGTAAACAGAAATCTACTTGAAATTTATTTGTAAGTTCATTTCTATTCAAATGATTTATGCTTATAAATGAAAGGAAAACAATATAACTACTACTCGGCAACAAAAATGTTAAATTGATCTGGAACATTAAATCTTAATGATAATTTTATTTAAAAATTTGCAATTTTTATTAAATTTTATAACACATTAAAAATTGGTAGCAATTAGCATTTAAAATTTTTTACTGATTTCTACAAATTAATTTTATTTATAACTTTATAGCATTTAAATGTTGATTTTTAGTAAGATTAGAAAGGACAAAAGCATTAAATTTCTCATTCTTCTTCTTCAAGTGCCTATCCATTCTGGATGTTGGCTATCATCCTGGCTATTATAACTTTATTGACTGCAGTGCGGAAGAGCTCCGTCGTCGTCATCGTAAACCACGTTTTGAAGTTCTTGAGCCATGAAATTCTCCTCCTACTGACGCTTCTTCTTCTTTTTATTTTTCCTTGCAATATGCACTGCAGGAGATGGTATCTATTCTCGTTTCTTATAATGTGTTCGAAATACTGCAACTTTCTCGCCATTCTTCTAAGTATCTCTGCATTAGTCACATGTTCCACCCACGAAACCCTCAAGATTCTGCGGTAAATCCACATTTTCGAAATCCTGTAATCTCTTCGTCGTTGCTTTCGTTAATGTTCAAGACTCTACACCATAAAACAGCAAAGAAAAAATGTAGCACCGTATCATTTTTATTTTTCGTTTCCAGTATTATATTGCGACTTTTAAAGAGTTTTGTCATTCTTATAAACGTACTTCTCGTCTTTTCTATTCGAATGTTTATTTCAATTGAATGATCCCACTGCTCGTTAATATTGGTGCCAAGATATGTATATTTGCTGACTCTTTCTATGTATTGGTTGTTCACCATCAGATGACAGTTTGGTATATTGTTTTTACTAATCACCATTAACTTTGTTTTGCTTAGATTTATATCTAGTCCATATTTCTTGCTAGTCTCTGTCACATTTCTTATTAATATTTGTAAGTCTGTTATATTGCTAGAAAAAATTACCGTATCATCAGCATATCTGATATTATTTATACATTCTCCATTTAACACAATTCCGGCATCTACATTGTAAAGTGCCTCCTTAAATATTTGTTCGGAGTAGAGATTGAACAAAAGGGGGATAAAACACACCCCTGTCTCACTCCTCGCAGAATCTTCACCATTTCCGTGTGATCTTTTCCGACCGATTCTCTGTAGTATGTCTATCATTTTTTCATGTTTTACTCTATCAAATGCCTTCTGGTAATCGATAAAGCATATAAACACATTGCAGTTTACTTCTCTACATCTCTGGATCAGGACACTCTGGAACACTGAATAAAGCTTCTCTTGTTCCAACTGCATTCCAAAATCCAAACTGTTTAGGTGTCATTTGTTCTTTGCACAGCTTGTATATTCGTCTGTGTATAATCTTCAGAAACGGCTTCAAAAAATGACTCATCGGACTAATCGTTCTATATTCCCCGAATTTGTTTGCGCCTTCTTTCTTGGGAATTGCAATAAATTCTAATTTCAGTCACTCGTGTGGAATCCTTCTGGTGTCGTATTTTATATTAAATAACCTAGTTATCCATTTCAGTCTATCTTCGTCCATAAGTTTAAAAACTCTGCTCTTATTTGATCCGGTCCTGGAGCCTTACTGTCTTTCATTTGTTTTAAGGCAGCTTCCTGATAAACCCTGATTCGTCTTCTATTCTTGGTCGATCCAATCTTTCATCATGGAAAAGTTTTTTTATGAGTGTTTCCCATACTTGTTTTTGTTCGTCTTTGTTTATTATAATTTTTCCACTGTTGTCAAGGGGTTTCACACCAATTTTGTTCGATATTTGCCTGTGAGTTCTCTAATCTTGCGGTGCTCATTAAAGTTGTTATACTTAGCCTGGAGCAGCTCTATTTCTTCGCATTTTTCTCTCGCCTCTTTTTCTTTTGCTTGCTTTATTTTTTTGAAGATTACCCTGTTAATCTTTTTATATTCACCTTCATTAATGTTTTTCAGGCGTCATCTTTTTTCCATGAGTTCAACAATCTCATTCGTCATCCAGGTGTTTCTTTTTATAAGTTTGTCCGGTTTTAAAATTTTTCTTGTGATGTTTTCTACCGCTTGGTTGAATGTATGCAGTTGTTCTTGAATATCTGTTATTGCTTCTTAGGGTATAAACTTTCTTTTCAGTTTTTTTCTGGATCCTGATCTTTACTTCGATTTCTTTAAGTTTACCAGCGTCGTATGTGTTTGTTTTCTTGTCCACTTTTTTCATTCTCACTTTTAAATCTCCGATAAGTGGATTATGATCTGATCCTATATCGGTCTCAGGGTATGCTTTTACAGAGGTGATACAGTTTTTATGTCTCCCACTAATAAGGATGTAGTCTATCTGATGTCTTATTATATTATCCTGCGAATCCCCGGGCGATTTCCGTTACATGTACCAGTACTAGCCTAGCTAGTCAACTTTCTTGTGCACAAGAGAAATTTAGACAGACAGGTCCTGTCTTATCGGTTTACATTGCATTAGTAGCTGTCTTGCAAGTTACAGGTACAAGCAACTAACCCATTTACTATGCCAATGTGAACTAAGCATTATACACCTTGCAGTCCTGGCCATCTCATCTCACAGACTCCCATGATTACCAACGTGAAATTTGGTACACATCTAGAAAAATCTTTGACAAAACAAAATACATTTGAGGGGGGCAAGCTGCCATGACCCTTTTTACCTCTCTAGTTAAGGGTTAATTTCTATTAAATCACGATGAATGACAAGTCGATTAAAGTAATTAATTCAAAATTTACTACAGGTGTGTTGTAGCTTATAGCGAAGCCACTAATATTGAACAAGGTCATAATTATGTGTTATTGAAGGCACACATATTGAAATAAAACATTAAAAAATTGATGGAATGCTTTTTTTTATTATTTTTTATTCAAGTAAATTTAATACCATTTATGATTTAAAAATAATTTCTGGTATGTAACCACCACGACTAATTGTTACGAAGCGCATCCAATCGGATCAAATTTTGATCACTTTTCCTAATGCTTCCAGAGTTGTTGGTTTATTAGCATAAACCATGGATTTAACATACCCTCAAAGAAAATAATCTAGAGGCGTCAAATCACACGATCTTTGAGGCCAATTGACAGGACCATTTTTTGAAATAATGTCACCAAATTGTCCTTTCAATAAATTGATGGTTTCGTTAGCTGTGTGGCACATAGCACCATCCTGTTGGAACCATAAGTTGTCGATGTTTAACTCTTGGATTTTTGGGAACAAAACCGTGTTGAGCATGTGTCGATATATCACACTATTCACCGCAACGGAAGCTCCTACCTCATTTCGAAAGAAATATGGACCGATGTTGCCGTTGGCGTGTATTCCACATCAAACAATCGAATTTAAGGGATGCAATGGAGTCTATCGAAAGATCTTATGGAGCTAAAGAAAAACACCTATTATAACCTTGAATGGCCAGTAGCAACCATTTGTAGACATAACAAAAGCCTTCGGTAACATCAACAAAAGCTCATTGAAATACTGCAAAAAAGAGGATATCCTGAACATCTAATCTCAGTCATCAGAGCATAATTATATAGAGATACCACAATAGAAATTAACACAGGACTCTATAACGAACAAAATCACAATCACTAAAGGCCTAAGACAAGGATGTGGCTTGTCACCTACGTTGTTTAATATATTGTAATGTATAGGTATTAATAGGAGGGGGGGGGGGCTAATAAATTGTATCTACCCCTTACTTACAATGAGATGAGACTCTTTTTCTATCTTGCAACTTTCTTATTACCAAAAATTCTTGAAATTTAATCTCACTACTCAATTAAACCACTCATTCAAAATTAATTAATTTATTTTTCACTTCAAAAAAAAAACTTATCAAAATATATCTTAAAACTAACAAAATCAAATATCCACTCTACTCGCCATCTTGGCTCTTACTGCCAACCTTTTTGAAACAAAATCTTTTCATTTCCTTTCAATTTAAATTTCAAACAAAAATCATCAAATAAAATGTTATTACATAATAAATATTAAATTATCGGAAAATACAGGACAATATATATCTTGATGACATGATAAGAAAGTGGAAAGAACAAATTAATCTAGAAATACAAATCCAACAGGATACACTCATAAATTTCCTTTTATTTGCAGACTGCGATTTTTGCTCTGCAGAAACTGTGTATCAAATATGATCAGAAAAGATTAAGATTATGGCATTCAAAGAGAAAGAGATAGTCACGAGTAAAATTGTTATAGAAGATCAACCTGTAGAAAAATTTCCTACTTTAACTTTTTAGGATGTTACATAAGCTTCAACCGAGACAACGACTTACCCAACAAAATAAGTAGGCTCCAGCATATATGCGGAACGATACATAGAAACCTATCTAACTTGAAATAAAACAAGAATAAAATTCTACAAAACAATGGCGATACCTATCCTAACATATGGCTGCGAAACATGGGTTCCCTCCAAGAGGGAAAAATCAAAACTACAGGCGGCGGAAATGCAGTTCCTGAGAACAACCAAAGGATGCACAAGACTGGACCAAATAAGAAATGAGGACATTTGAGCTGAATTACAAATCTTCTCGGTCAAGGAAAAAATCTCAGAATATAGAGAAAATTGGAGGACATCTGAATAGAATGGAAAACAAAAGGATTGCAAAAAAAAAGTATTCTTACAATCCAAAAGGGAAGAGGGATATTGACCGCCATAGAAAACGCTGGCGAGATTTGTGAAGTCGGAACAGGCAACAATCCCTGCCGTGCTAAGCTAAAAGGTTGTATTTGACATTTTTTGAAAAATCGAGTTATCATATATCTACATAATTATAAAACATTACTTTTTCCCATGTTTTCCACCTGGTTAGAAGATTGTATCTGCAAATTTGGAGACGTTATGTGGTTGCGAAAATTATCGTAACTGCAAAATAATGTGTGTTACTATTGAAATAGTCGTAAGTAACACATACTAATATAAAACATCGTATCTACAAATACAATTTACAATACAAATCTACAATTTATTTTAAATTTAAAGTTATAAAAATTTATTTATGTTAAATAAAATTATCCCTAAAATAAACAGTTTGTTTATTTTTATATAAAGTTGTCTGCGTTTGTTTAAAAACTGTCAATCATTAAAGAAAAAAACGGAAAAAATATAAAACCTATTACTCACAATTATCATCATCACATATGTATGTAGATACGACCTTCTTGCTTAGCATGACAGAATGTTTAAAGCATGAAAGGAAGAAGAAAAATGGCCAGTAACATTTTGCTTGGTACCATATATAATTTTTAAACTTACATAATATGTACCAGTGAGTACTAACGTTTTTATTTGTTGATCCCAAACACTGAATGGAATTCTTATACTCATATTCACAAACGTCTGTAACTGAATTTAACGGTCCGTTAAACGTTACTGGGAGTCAAATAGTGATATTTGGTATGTCCGGTCAAATTAGTCCAAAAAATAAGAGTGAAGGTACAATAATTCACAAAAAGCTATAAGTTGGTAAAATTATTCAAAACATAATTATAAATAAAATTTAACAAGTTCTCATCGATCCGGTACCTAGAAAAAATTTATTCGAGGTCAAAGGTCAATATAATTGGGTTTTCCCGATTTTTATCAAAACGGTAAGTTTTATCATAAAATTAGCTTAGACTAAAATTGTAGATCATGTAATTATGTATAAAAAATGTATCAATACTTTTTTACCTAAGAGCCACCGTTTCTGAGATATAACGATTCAAAAAGTTGGATCTTTCTGATGCTATAACAAAAGATGTTCTTGCTTGAGTCGAATTCGAATATGATTTAGTTGTTACCGAAGCTAAGTATCTTCAAGGTTGTTGTATTTCTTTCTTGAAACCGACCACTGGGGCTAAAGTTGGTCGTCCTAAAGACGAAACTATGAATCTGGCAATGGAGCAAATATTCATTTACATAGAAAATAGTGATGACTGTCAGTTCACTTTAAACGAATTAAGAAATGTTTAAAATATTATTCGTTTAAAGTGAACTAGTCATCACTATTTTCAATGTAAGTGAATATTTCGAGGACGACCAACTTTAGACCCAGTGGTCGGTTTCAAGAAAGAAATACAACAATCTTGATGATACTTAGCTTCAGAAGCAACTAAATCATATTCGAATTTGACTCGAGCAAGAACAGCTTTTGTTAAAGCATCGGAAAGATCCAACTTTTTGAATCGTTATATCTCAGAAACGGTGGTTTTTAGGAAAAAAAGTATTCATACATTTTTTTATAGATAATTACATGATCTACAAGTTTTGTCTGTTGTTTTGCTAATTTTATGACGAAACTTACCATTTTGCTGAAAATTGCAAAAAAACAATTTTTTTTTACCTTTAACCTTGAATAAATTTTTTTCCAGGTACCGGATCGATGAGGACTTTTTAGATTTCATTTATATTTATGTTTTGAACCATTTTACTAATTTTTAGCTTTTTGTGAATTATTGTACCTTCGAATGTCTAGATTGACCGGACTAATTCACAAATGATAATATAAAATCTCATGTTAAATCAACTGTAATAATAACAATTTAATTTAACGTTCCGTTATACGTTACGGAGGATTAAATAGTGATATTTGGTATTCACAAACGATGATAATGTAAAATCTCATATTAAATCAACCATAATAAAAATAACTTCTTTTTGGGTTGTAATGAATATAACGGTCTGTTAAAACGATTGATTAAAAAAGTAAGGTTGCTGAAAATTAAGTTTATCGACTCTATCAATCAAAATGGATATGTCGAGTTCCGATTCTGATATAGAATTTGTTGAAGAAATTTTGCAAATAATGCCACGTGAGCAAGTTATAAGGGATCGGCGAAATTCTTTTGAGTTTCTAGACGACTACGAGTTTAAAATAAGATATCAGTTTTACAAAAATACTGTTCGTGATCTGATTCTTATAATTGGTCCACAATTAGAGAAGCAAACAAAAAGGAACCAAGCAATTTCAGTTATAAACCAAGTCCTAATTGCTTTAAGGTTTTATGCATCCGGAACATTCTAACAAATTTTGGGTGACCACATTAATGTTAGTCAGCCAACCGTAAGCAGAATTGTAAACAATATCACCAATGCTATTGCGACCACAATATATATTTATGCCACAAACACAAGAATATGTGCGAAAAATACAACATGGATTTTATAAAATCAGACAATTTCCATGCGTAATTGGAGCATTAGATTGTACGCATATAAAAATTCAGTCGATAGGAGGAGAACATGCAGTACAGTGCATTTGCGATGCAAACTTAAAATTTAATAATATTGTGGCTCGATGGGCAGGATCAGTTCATGATAGTAGTATTTTCTTGGATTAATTTTTAAGGATGGATTTTGAAAATGGTCACTATCAGGACAATTATGTACTTAGAGATGGTGGATATGCCTGCAAGCCATATTGCCCTACTCCGTTACAAAATCCTACAACTCCAGGTGAACAGCGATACAATGCCGTTTACATTCAAACAAGGAACTTTATCGAAAGTGCTTTTGGAGTTTGGAAAAGAAGATTTACATGTTTTGCGTCTAAAGTGGAAGGGAATTCTTGCGGTTATAGTAGCTACTGCTAATATAGCAATTGATCTAAAGGACGATGCACCAAACGAAGTTCCCACAGTACCAATTCCTTTAGAAGCATATGAAGTAGTTCCTATCGATAACCATCATTTAAATAACAATTAAATAACAAGGCAGAATTTAATAAATAATGTGTTTAATCGTTAATAATTAATTGTAATAAAAAATGAAATAATAATTAACAAATCTACAATTTAAGCGACAAAATAGTAGGCAACAGAACAAAATGGGAAAAACACCTTCAGAGAATGACAAACTCCAGAATATCTCTGAAGGCATACAACTACAAACGCCAAGGACGCAGAGACGTAAGAAGCCCGAGGTAGAGATAGGCCGGAACAGGTCAAACATCTAATTGATGATGATGAATAATTTATAAAGATTGTTTACTATTTACGACATCTACTTTTTTATCTAAAAGAATCGTATTTAAAAGTTCTTGCCGCAACTTGCTTTCCAAAATTTTTCCTTCTAACTCACTGTTTTTTAATTGTTGTCGCAATAGCATTTCAGACAATTCCTGCTTTTTGGTGGAATATTCTGCTTCACTTTCACACCTTCTTGTCCGATCGGTAACAATTTTATTTAGATTGCGATACACATCGTTTCTACAAACTGCATTAGTTGACTTTTTCTTTTTGGCAATATGAACTTCATCGTCTCCGCATTTTCTTTTTTGATTAATTTCAACAACATCTTCCGTAATGTTTATGAATATCATGTTTCATTTTATTGTCGTAAAAATTAAACGGTCCGTTTTGTAATCGTCCGTTACACACTTTTGTTTGTGAATACGGGCATTAATATATTAAATCCTCATTACGACTTCTGAAGAAATTCGGCTATAATTAATAAAATCCTAGTTTAAATAAATTTACAATGCGTTGTTAGCAGTAGCATGGCTGGAATGAAACTGCTGGCGGCACAGCCCACTAAAACAAGTGGTGCATCTGCATCGAGCAGAAACAAACTTTTATGTGAAAAATCTGAACTTTACAGTCGATTTATTTAGATTCATCCATAGTTTAATTGCTTCATTTTAATATCTTTCAAATTCTATAAAAACTTGTGAGCCCCGTTATCAACTACACCAGAAAAATTTGTATTACCATTTTAACATAATCTTCGAAGTAATTTTTGATCATATTTTAATGAACTCTAGATCTTTTAGTAGCTTGTTTTCCTTCCATTTCGCTTTGTTTTTGTAGAAAATTTTTTTAAATCGTGAATTTTTTATCAGAAATAATTCATTTTTATGAAATTAAATTAAATACAATTTAAATCGAAGATCACGTTGATTTATATTTACAGAGCCAACTTAAAATTCACACTACCTAGCGTAGTGTGAATTTTAGGGCTTCTTGGCGTGGTTTAGAATCAGGATACCGTTTTTGGATCATACCTTTGCAATACTTCTAAAAAACGGGGTGGGGCGTGAAATTAACACTAAACCACACCGATGTCGAAATTTTGAGTTCACGATCCCAAACCAGAAATCTAAGAACAAAAAAATGTATAATGAATGCTAAAGGAATTAATGAGTTCCGCCCCTAGCTTGCCAGAAGTTATTTTGACATTCACTATTTTATATTGTACTTTGAATTGGTCGACTAAAATTGAATTAACAAATGAGAGATCCACCAATATAAATAATATAAGGAAAATTCCCTACGAAGTTCAGTAGAATCGTCAAATATTCAACTGATATTTTCTGGTCAACATTTTTGGCTCTTTTACAAGTTTACATATTTTTCAAGATCATGATCGAAGGTAACATGATGGTATTCATCTTATCTTATAACTTTGCTTAAGTAACTAAAAATTAATAATAGGTAATTATACGGTGCTAGCGGACTGGCCCCAATTGTGCACCAGGCAGCCAAGTTTCATTTGGTGACCTATAGGGCTTCCTCCTGTATTTAATAAAGAGCAGTTTGAACATGATTTTTAATGTCTACTCTGTATGAATAAATAATTGAATTGGAAAACAATTTTTATGCCTTTCAATTTACCAAACTTGGATGAAAATGTTTGATGCATTTTTGGGTAACTAGAAAATATAGCCATGATTTTTGATTGTTTCATAAATTTATTTTAAAAGCAAAAAACATTTTTAAAACTTTAAATTTTCGGACTTTTGGTATTAATCAAACAAATTTAATTACAGCAAATGCGTGAACTTGGAAGACCAAAACGTCCTCTCGGAACGTACATTTTATTTGTACAAGATAAAATGAAACTTGCTGAAAATAAAAACAAATCGCTGACCAACTTGATGCATAACTGCAAAGAAGAATTCAAATCTTTACCAGAGGCAGAGAAGGAAAAATATAAGAAGTTATTTGAAGACAATCAAAAACGATACAATTCTGAAATGATTACTTGGGAAACAAAAATGATCAAGGAAGGTAAAGATGACTTCATTCGCAAAGACAGTTTAGTATTAGCTAAACATCCCAAAAAATCAAAAAATTAGGATGTTTTTTTTTCTGTACCTCCCCACTCTCAAGAATCGCTATTTTTGTAAACATACAAATTGATTTTTTCTTTTATATGTAAAAGGTAATTAATTAATGATATAATTGTAAATAACAGAATTTGCATTCTTGTATTATTAATACCTTATAGAACTGCTTTTCTGTTAAAGGTTTCACTTAATTTTTAAAATACATTTTTTTTGTAAACCGAGTTTAACTTTCCAGTCTTGTGTATGCAATCAAACAATCTCTTTAATTTCATCCTTAACCACACAACTAAATCTATTTTCTCCTTTTAATAATAAATTCGCAATTTAATATACAAAATTTATAAATTTATCAAGGCACACAAATCCAAAAAAGTAAACCATCAAGTCTTGTAATATTCGTAAAATCACACCTATTATGTCAAAAACTTGAGGAGGAATACTGGAACTTAACAAACATGCAATAATGTTATTAGTTCTATACAACACTGGTTTATAAAATGTGTACTCAAATATTTCAAACATAAAAAATGGTATAAAAATTTTGTTGAAATGATAATCGACGACAAATTCACTAGAGACTAGCTCGACCAAAACGTTCATTGTGAACATGCATCGCACCAAACACGGTAAGAACAAAAGAGTCAAAAATCTTTTATACAAACTTTTGACATAAATTGCTTTAAAGGTAGATTTTTCAATTTCCTTTTCGAAATTTTGTCCGATAATTGGGAATGTATCACCGTCGATATTTAAATTAGGTTCTATAAAATCGGAATGAACATGGTTGTCCACCAGTGTTTCAGATTCAATCTTCTTTTGTAATAAAACTTCCCGAACAATTGATAATGTGTCAATGTCCCTGTCGCATAAAATAGGTTCCTCAGAAACATGGTTGTCAATTTTCTTTTGTACCACATTTTCTTCCAACTGGATGTTATTACTATTTATTTCTGCTACAAGTACAATTTAATTAGGTCCTAACATAAAAAATACAATGTTATTGTTCACCTTTGATTTCATCTTTGTTATCAAAACTGCAAATTTTTTTTAAGCGATTTTCGGAATTTCCCAAAATTCTTTTGATTCTAATTTCTCGACGCGTTTTTAAATCCATTTTGATGAGACTTCCAGAAAATAAATTTTGTAAACTTGATAACCAAAAATGAGGTTATAGTCATAACTATGACAGAAGGTTGGTAAGTCTTTTCTGTGATTCTGTCAAATTAATCCGGCATGATATAACCTCAACCTCTGTTTAAAACCAAAATTTTCAAATTCAGTTCAATTAAACATGACCACTCCACTTCTGTCGATGAGCAAGCAAAAACGAGCTCTAAGTGCAAAGAAGAAGAAAATAAACAAAGTGACGATTAAAAATATTTTAGTCAGTCCTTACACAAATTATTGGCCCGTACTGAAAGAGGAAGATTGTGATATTTTAAACAAACTACTTGAAGAAAATTTGATTATCATAAAACCACCAAAAGCAATCATACCTTGGAAAGAATTAAAAGGAATACCTCGAGAAGACCGTCGCAATTTTCGTTCAAAGTATGCCGGAGATAGTTCTCCAAAAGTAACGAGTGATACGTGAGTTGTTTTGTTGCTGCTGTTTGAAATAAATTGATAAGTAATTTCTTGGTGTTTTAGATTAGTCGCTTTTGGAATTAACGAAGTAACAAAGTTATTGGAAAACGATATGGCTGCTTCAATTTTATTAGCAAGCGAAGTACATCCTCAGTTGATGGTGAAGCATATAATCGATGAGGCGGTTTTAAAAAATGTGCCTCTTTTAGTGGTACCAAAATTAAAAACGCTCTTAAAAGAAAAGACTGGGATTGCTAGTTTGGCATTTGCAATAAAAAGTTGTTCTCCAGAATGTAACTACTCAAAAATAACCAAAAAAGTTCAAGAACTTTCATTGAAATATCCAGTGCCTCGTGATCATGTCAATTCGTTGAACAGATCGGAACCTTCCATAGATCCTAAATTACTTCAAAATAATTTAATAAAGAGTGAAGTAATGTGTGAGAGTGAATCTGATGATGAGGAAAATTTACACCTTAGCAGGACGTCAAAAAGTTGTAGAGTTTTCGAACCACAAACATCAAAACAAAGCAAGAAACGTGTGTTAAATGTTATTGAGTTTGAAGATGTGACTCCAATTAAAAAGCTCGTGAAACCCAAACCGCAACCTAAAATAAGCTATAAAAGTTTATTAATTAAACGTATTACAAATAATCCAAATAGATCAAAAAAGGAAAAATTATAAAATTGTTTTAGTAAAAAGAAGCGTTTTTCTTATCCCACATATCATAAAACTTCACTTGAAGTACAAATTAAAAATGCATAGTTAATTTAAAATAAAATAATTTAAGCTAATTTAATAAAAACGCATTTTTGACTATCTGACAGAATCCCTAAAAGATAAGCTGCAACATATTCAAAACACCTGCCTTCGCTCCTTCTTCAACATGATCGCAGGGAGCATATAACATTCAGGTACATTGGACAGGGTATTTTAAAGCTCAAGTACCGATTTGAATTACAATTTGCAAAATTTATAAATCTGGTGTCCCGAAATATCTGGCAGACCTATTAAATAAAAGATCTGACTGTCATGGTCGTAACTTACGAAGTATTGGGGTGTTTAATAAGTACTTAAATGTCTACCGAGACTCCACTTTTCAGCATTTCAGTAAGATTTTGCTTACGGACCAACAGCAGTAACTCTTCTGCTTTTTAGGCATCGATTGAAAATCAGCTTTGCTAAATAAATACTCCAATTTTTTTATTGTAGTCTTTATTTAATGAAGTTTATAGTATTTGTAATTAATGTTCGATTAAATTAATATTTGATTATTCAATTTTCAAATCGCTCGGTCCTATTATATTTTCTAAAATTTTAAAAGAAAAACAAGAATTCCTCGAAGTCTCGATAAAACTGGATTCGTCACTGATTTAATTAAGAAAATATTTTTTTCTGTGTTTGAGAGTGGGTTTTTATGAAACATGAATTTTTAAGTGAATATTAAATTATTTATTTTTATAAACGTTCTTTGGAGATATATTTTTGTTCATAAATTTATTTATTTACATTATTGGTGATTTAATTAAAAAAATTCCGATCCTGCCAGGATTCGAACCTGGAATCTTCTGATCCGTAGTCAGACGCGTTATCCGTTGCGCCACAGGACCTATATAGTGAAATCAGCGGTTCTTTAGCAAAGCAGTTGCTGTAACAGCAAAAATTTAAATTAATTTTTTGACATTTTATTTAATTATTTATTTTGATAAGTAACAACTTATATGTATAACTTAACCTTGTGGTGTCACGTATTTAAATAATTTTTATCATGCCGGATTGCAAACGCATTTCCCACATTCGCTGCAGGCGATTGATTGCCTATTTATAACTCAACGTTCGTTGTGAATGCCGGTTTTTTATTACATTTTTATCTGCAAGCTTGAAAATGGTAAGTTGGAATATAGCTTCCTCAGCTTTTTTTAATTGTTGCTTAATTCTAGGAATTTGTGAGAGAGACTCCGGCTGGATTAATTTTTCCAAAAAACATGGCACGAAAACGTAAGAACAAGGCGAAATGGGCAATTTCTGCAGTAACCCTGCTGATTTTTAGTGGTAAAATATGAACTTTTTATATTATCGTAGCATCTAATGTTTAACCAAATTCACCTTTTTAGTTGGTGTCTTCTTTACGAAGGAGAATAAAATGATTTATTTAAGTAAGTAATAGTTTAAATTGTTAGGAAGTTTATTTTATAAGTTATGGTTACAGTGTCTTCATTGTCAACCATGTTCTTAAGTATGTGCTTCATAGAGATGCTGGTTAGAGTTTGTAAACTATACGAAGAAGTTGACCATTTTCATTCCCGTTACAATAATAATTTAAAAGATCTTTTATATTGTACTTTTAGCTTTCAAAATTCAAGTCTAATTGTATTATTATTTTCAATAATGACGTATGTAATTGTTTTTGTAATCGAAAACCGACTTCCATATTTGATTATCTTCGACAACACTGCAGCTCCAATGTTCTGCCTTACATATATTCTATTACTCAATCAAATCTATAATTTTGTAAGTATTACTTTTGTAAAAGTTTACGTTTAATGTTTGTTGTAGAATTTTTCAATTACTTCTAGTTGAACAATACCCCCTGAATACACTTTCGGTCAATGATTTTAATCATTTATAATTAATATTTTTGAAAATATCATAAAAACTTAGTTTGTAAAATGATAAATACTGTAAAAACAATAAGAATTATGAAAAAGAATTTTTCAATTACTTCTAGTTGAACAATACCCCCTGAATACACTTTCGGTCAATGATTTTAATCATTTATAATTAATATTTTTGAAAATATCATAAAAACTTAGTTTGTAAAATGATAAATACTGTAAAAACAATAAGAATTATGAAAAAAAATTTTAAACAAATACCATTAAATATCTGTAGTTGGAAGGTCAAATAATGTTTATACAAAATTATCAACCCATTTTTCCATTTACCCATTACTGGTACCAAATGAATCACTTACGATAAGCTTTCATTACAATTTGTCAGGGTTAAATACTTACGATAAACAGATCGAATTTATCTGAAAGAAACTGATGTTTAAGTTCTGATCGGCACGAATGATATTTAATGGCATATTAAGTAAGAATATTTATTTATCAACTTATCTAATAAAAAAAATAAACAAATTAAGTTTAGGCTTATAATAATTTATTTTTCTCTTTGAATTTGGCACTTAAAACTAATTAGCTTTGTTTGTTTAGGAGAAGTGTCCATTAAATGAATCTTTACAAATAGACAAATTGCAAGGTATTGATTATGGTTCTGGAATGGCTCATTCGTTCTTTCATGGGTACTTGAAAATAGTTTTACCTAATACGGGAACAAAGGAGAAAGCACTGCTAGAGTTTCTAACAGATTATGAAGATAAAAATGAAATAACCTTTGAGGTGAAAAAATTGTTTGTTCTAATACCGATGTCTCTACATTGCCCACCACGTTTGGATAGTGAATTTTCAAAATCGATTGAACGAAGCACGGTACAAAACTAATTGTTTATGTTTCGTCTGTACTGTAAATCTGTAATTGTAGGAGCTGGAAAGTAAACAAATCGACCGAGCAGGCGTTTCAAAACGCGATTATAAAAATTCTGTTTATAAAATTAAAACTGAGTCTGGGAAAAAAAAGTACGTCTGTGTTGAATATGCCACACCCGTGAAAACCCTTAAAGAAGTTATGGCTCAAAATACTACATTTTCAAGTAATCTTTTTTTATGAAAATTATTTAGTAAAGAATGAACTAATAAGTATGTATTTATTGTAGAATTATATAATCGACATCGTAGGGAAATTACGTTAAATTTTTATCTAACTTTGAAAGAGTTGATAAAAAATGATGCAGATTGTTGCAATTTATGTGAAATTATTTATTACGATGGTATATATTAATGACTTGATGGTTTATTATTGCTACTATTTTTATAAATTACAGATTTAAATAAAGATGGCGAATACATCGATGTTGGAACAATTCTTTTAAAGAGAATGAAGCAGATTTCAGAAAGAAACAGAAACTTTAAAACTCAGCCGTTATGAGATTCTAATCTGAAATACAAGGATTTTATGTATGTTAATCTGTTTTTTTAATTTTATAAGGATGATTTTTTTACCAAAAAATATAATTTTTTGCTATATTAAAATTATATTGTTGTAGTTTATACAGCTTTGTTTCTTGTCTCTAAATTTTTTTTAAATGTAGAACATTTTCTCCTACCAAGGGTTGAACCACAATCAAAAATTGTGTGCACACCTACTTCCAAATAATTTTATATTTTCACTTTTTTGTATTCGATTCGATTCACCTCTCATTCCTTACTATTTTTTTGGTATCGAGCTAATTAAACCAACCCAATAAATATATTAAAATTAAAATTTTATTATTAAAAATATAAGAATATCACAAAACTTTTTTTAAAACTTAATCGCTTAACTCTTCTGCATCACCATTTTCCACAACTTCTGCATTTTCGTTCCTTTGTGCATTAGCAGCTTGAAACTGAGAAGTCCACGATTTGGGTATACGATCTTTATACATCTAAAAATATAAATTGAAAAGTTTTTTATATCATTACTACCATAGAAACAACTTACATTACAAACAAATTTTAACAAAGAATGTTTTGAAATTTCATGATCTGCCTTTGGACCCCAAGAATATGATACTTTTTTAGTAACGTCTTCAAGTTCTGTGTTAAGATACTTTTGCTTAACCATTGTTACTGCTATAAAATCCTTAACGTTACCAAACAAATTATGCTTCTGATCTGGATCAATTTTCAAGGAACGCAAAAAGGAAAACAGTGCAGCTAAAATTCAAATTTTAAAGTTTTATTTAACAAACTTACGATTTTACCTTCTGTAGAGACGTTATCCGACATAAAAATGTGCGATAAAACCAAAAGGATCAAAATTTTATGTACATCTTGGGGAATTTCTTCATCTGTATTTTCTGTGTCTGCCTTATAGGGCATTGCATTGGAAACCAGGTAACTTTTAGTGTTGGCCTCCTCATCCAAATACAAATCATACCCGTATACCTAAAATAAGCAAATTTAAAATCACACACCAGTATCTCTTTCTAAACCGTACGTTTTTTAAAATCGTTTTGGCTCTGTTTACAATTGGTTCAAACGTTCTACCAACATTTTTTAAAGCATTCTTCTGTATATCCATCTTACGTAGAGGTAAATTATTTCCAGCTCGGTACAAAACATATCGCACTAACTTATTTGCATGTTCTTCCAAATTTTCATTCGAAGTTTGTGTTGCAGAAAATGACTGTTCAATGTTTAATTGTGACATACGTGGGTTACCTTGTGATCCCGATGGTTCGGCTTGTGATTTTGTGTGTTTCGTAGAACGTGATGGCCTAGAAGACATCTCTGGCTGTGTCCTTGTTATACGTTGGCTTTTCCTCGACATGATTTCAAATAGTTAAGAATGAACACCAAAACAAGCACCAACCTAACCTCATTTATCTATGAAAACAAGTTTCAAACTAGCAACACTTTACACAGTTGAGTATTGCAATATTGAATTAAATATAAAATGATGAGAAAATTGTGAAAGAATTACATTTCCACAAAATACCAACAGTATGTCAAAAGAAAAGTATACAAATTTAAAAATATTTAAAAATTTATAGGCGCCCTCTATTAATTGATGATTAGGAATTTAAAACTAAAATGTTATATTATACAAGGTGCAACATCAGGAAAGGAAACTTGCTCACAATTCCCTGTTCATTGGTTACAAAGTTTACTTTGGAAGGAAAGTCAATTTTCACTTCTAATAATTAAATTTAATTATTTCCTATATCAAAAACCGAGGTCGACCTCAACACAAAAAAGAATCTAGTGAATAACTTTCCCAAATGTCCTTCCTGTGCAATTTATTATAATATGGAAAAAAAATTCATTGCTTAGCAACGATTCGCTTTTTGAAAATGAGCGTACCCGTTGATCAAATTTTAGCACACCACTGTTCACTACAAAAATGTTTTTATTTTGTGTACGTGCCAATTTGAAATTGTTTTATTTTTTAATATCAACAATTATTTGACGAACGCTTGCGCGAATCAAAATGTAATATCACGTGACCGCGAAACGCTTTTATACGTTCGATTTGCCCTTCAAATGACACTTTAACCGTGGCAAGTGGATATTAAAGGCGGATCGCAGTCTCCGTATTTTATATTTAAATATAAAAAGTGTAAGTATCTATACATTTTTAATTTATTATTATTAATCGTTCATTAATTTGTTTGCATTTTTAATTTTCACGTTTAACGAAATTTAACTTCTCTTATTTAAAGAAATTTTAATTTTTTTTTAATTTGATAAAATCAATTTTTGCGGAAATTAATTTAATCAAGTTTTGGTTATGTAATAGACTTTTTTTTGAATTTCACATTTTTACGACCTTTTGACCTTGATAGTTGATTACAATTTTTATATGTTGTTAGATTACTCACAATGTCGAAAATTGGAATTAACGGATTTGGACGTATCGGTCGTCTTGTGTTGCGTGCAGCTCTTGACAAGGGCGCACAAGTGGTAGCCGTCAATGATCCTTTCATCGGTGTCGATTATATGGTATACCTCTTCAAATACGATTCCACTCACGGTCGTTTCAAGGGAGAAATTAAAGCTGAAGATGGTGCACTCATCGTAAACGGACAAAAAATCTTAGTATATCAAGAACGTGATCCAAAAGTAAGAAATATAAAATGGCTTTATTAATAATTAAGCAAAATAACGATTTTTTATCCTAGAGTATTCCATGGGGCAAAGCCGGCGCAGAATACGTCGTTGAATCTACCGGAGTGTTCACCACCATCGAAAAAGCTTCTGCTCATTTGGAGGGAGGGGCCAAGAAAGTTATCATTTCGGCACCTTCGGCTGATGCTCCAATGTTTGTCTGTGGTGTCAATTTAGACACTTATGACCCAAGCCACAAAGTAATCTCAAATGCATCTTGCACCACCAATTGCTTGGCTCCTTTGGCCAAAGTTATTCACGATAACTTCGAAATTGTTGAAGGTCTCATGACCACCGTTCATGCAGTTACTGCAACCCAAAAGACAGTGGATGGCCCATCCGGAAAGTTATGGCGTGATGGTCGTGGAGCTGGTCAGAACATCATTCCAGCTGCAACTGGCGCTGCCAAGGCCGTTTCTAAAGTTATTCCATCTCTCAATGGAAAACTTACTGGCATGGCATTCCGCGTTCCTGTTCCCAATGTTTCAGTTGTTGATTTAACGGTAAATATTTATTGCAACATTTATTCAATTATTACCAATTTTATTGATTTTTTTTATTGGTCATTAATTTATAAACAAAAGTTGAGATAAAAATTTTATATTGGGTAATCATGTGAAATTCACTATTTTTAGTAAATAAACAATTTTTACTTTTAGGTTCGTTTGGCAAAACCTGCAAGTTATGCCGATATTAAAGCAAAAGTTAAGGAAGCATCTGAAGGTCCATTGAAGGGCATTTTAGGATACACAGACGAAGAAGTAGTGTCGTCCGATTTTATTGGTGATACTCACTCTTCCATCTTTGATGCTGCTGCCGGTATCGCTTTGAATGATAACTTCGTCAAACTTGTTTCGTGGTACGATAACGAATACGGATATTCCAATCGTGTCATCGATTTAATCAAATACATTCAAACAAAAGATGCCTAAGCAGCTTATTGTAAAAATGTTTGTTTTTCAAAAATAATTGAAATGGTATGTCATAATAAAATATCCAAGTCTGATTAGATGTGTTGAATTTTAGGTGTACCAAGTTGAAACCAGTTTACTTGTGAAGTAACAATAAATATTTCAAGTATTTTTGATTTTATTTTATTTATCATACCAAAAAATAAATATTAAATAAGATACAAAACTGAAAGTTTAAGTTAGTTTTACTTGCAACCTTATTTTTTTCACTCGCAGGTAAAACCTGTTATAAATGTACTTATTTATTTTCTTCGATTCTTGATACCACAACTTTTTCGTAGAAACTGTTGCTTTGACTTCATTTTGTTTTATTAACAATGACGATCTTTTAAGCGTGCTACTTATCACAGCTCGCTCGATAGTTGAAATGCGTGCCGACAGGTTTATAAATAATAATTCTATCGCGTATCAGATTGCCTACATTTTGGGGTGAATTTGCGTTTACAATTTCAGCCGTTTACTGCGTGATCCCCCCTATTATGTTAAAGTCTGTAAACGTTTGTAAAATCCATCAATCATCGTTTATTACAGGGATTATGTAACCCCCACCCCTCCGGAGACCGTTTGTACCAACCATTAATCGATGTAATTTGTTGAACTCCCGGCCTTTAAATTCCGTACACTCCCCTTTAGATTCCAAGTTGTAATATTTGGTGTTGGTATGCTTGTAAATTTAGTAATGCACCATAGATAAAGAGAGTAATGCACTGTCTATGTGCACTGTAGTCCACTGTAGTAATTACAATACATGTAACCTCACATTTTCAAACGTGTGAATTTTTTAAATTTTTTAAAGTTAATTTTATAAAAGGCAGAAATGGATAGTGATAACGAGGTTGAAAATAATTATTCCGACAACGAAGAGGATTCGAAAACGCTTAATCAGTTTGTGGAGTCGGTTATAAGTTTAAATAAAAAGACGCAACTGAAGAAGGCATCTCGTACTGAACCCACTTTGAAAATATCGGAATACAGTTTAGTGAAATCGATTACTGGAGATAAGGGCAAAGTTAGAGAAGGCGAATTATCTAAAGTTTTAAGCAATGTTAAATTCGATAAGAAAACTAAACAGGTCGTTCTCCCTGCGAAACGTAAAAGTAAAACACTTGCAAAGCCGGTGGAGAAACCCACGGCAGAACGCATTAAGCAGTTTATTGCGGCTGAAAAAGTATCCACTGAATTGGAACGTTGGGATGCAGTCATTACGTCAAATCGAGCATCAAATCATTTATCGTTTCCTCTAGAAAATAATCTTACGCTGGACAGCGACACAAAAAATATTTGTGGGTTTAGATTAAAGTCTGATTTACAAAAAGAGCTTGAAGCTTTAGAACCTCAAGTAGAAGAGGTAAAAAATGAAGAAGAGACAAAATTTCCGTTAACAAAGCACGAGATACTGGAGCGTCGTAAAGAAATGGCACAGTTAAGGGCAAAACAGAGTTACATGGAAGCTAAAGCTAAACGACAGGGACGAATTAAGAGCAAGAAGTATCATCGCTTACAAAAGAAAGCAAAAACTAAACAGCAAATTAAAGATTTTGAAAAACTACAAGAAACTGACCCGGATCAGGCTTTGAAAAAATTAGAAGAAATCGAGCGCGTTAGAGCACAGGAACGTGCTAGTTTGAGGCATCGAAGTACCGGGAAATGGGCTAAAAACAAGCAAGTTTTGGCTAAATACGATAAAGAGGTAAGAACTTAGTAGTAAGTGGAAATGTGAAAAACTAAACGTTTAATTCTGTTTTTAGAGTCGGCAAGCATTGGCGCAACAGTTGACAATTAGTCGTGAGTTAACGCAAAAATTGCAAAAGAATGACTCTTCGGAATCCGAAGAAGAAGAAGACGACGACGATGAATTGATGAATGCTGAAGTTTCACTATCTAAAAATAATGAAAACAACCCTTGGACAAATTCTGTTCCATCTTCGGGAGAGTTTAACGAATTTGTTGGTGAATATAAAAAATTCTGGCAAGACACTAATAAAGAGGCCCCTCAAAATGTCGAAGAGAATAAAATATTGCAGAAACCAAAAGTGAGTGATGTTGAACCAATCGTCGAGCAATCCGCTACTAATAATTCAAAATCCAGTAAAATTTTGCAAAAAAATGTAAAAGGAAAAGGAGAAAGTAAAAGGAAAGAAAAAGTTGTTAATGGAAGTGCCAAGATCAAAAAAGGAGTTCGAGCTAAAAAGTTGAAGAACGTAAAAGTAGGCACCGATTCTTGGGACGTTTCTCCCTTGAATGGAGGAAGCTCGAGCGATGAAGAATTAAAGGATTTAGATTCAATTTTTGAAAAATTGGATGCAAAAATTAAAAACAAGGTGAGAGATAAATACAAACAATTAAAGAAGGATTTAAATCAAAAACCTGAAGAAATCCCTAAAGAAAAGCCAACAAGTAAGAGGAAACGGGGCAAGACCGATTTGAGTATGGAATCGGAAAGAAAACGTGCAATTATTGATGAAGAACTGATTGAAGAATCTGTATCAACTAAAACGGTTGAAAATGAAAAGTTGAATAATTTAAAATTGCTTTTAAATAATACAAGGTTGGAGAAGGAGACTTCTGTTTCTCAAACGGCAAACATAAACCCAACTAATATTATAAGAACCAACCCCGTTAACTTAGAAACTCAAATTCCAGACTTAATTGCTTATGATGATAATGAAGAATATGAAGACCAAAGGGGTACAATTTCAGAAGCATTTAAGGATGATGACGTAGTGGAAGACTTTATAAAAGACAAAAAGCAAGAAATTAAGGATTCTATGCCGCAAGACGTTAATTTAACTCTACCAGGATGGGGTAGTTGGGGTGGTGCTGGAATCAAACCATCTAAAAGAAAAAATAGGCGTTTTATCATGAAATTTGCTAAGAAGGTTAAGCGTCGGGATGATAATCGTGGCAACTTGATAATCAACGAGAAGTCTAATCAAAAAATTAAACCGCATTTGGTGTCGGAGGTTCCGTTTCCATTTAAAACTGTTGACGCGTTCGAGGCCAGTATTAGAGCTCCTATTGGTGATACTTTTGTTCCCCAAACTGCATACAGGAAATTCATACAGCCTGCAATAGCCACCAAATTAGGTACAATAATCGAGCCAATGACCGAAGATGTTTTATTAAAAAAGAATCAAAAGAAGTAGGATTCAGTCGTTACTGTTTTGTTTTTTGTTGAGTAATGTGTTTATTAAGTGAAATTTAAATTTTACATTAAAAAAATGTAAATTTTTAAACATAAAAGGTAAATAAATTTATTTATATTAAGGAAAACATTCTGTTTATTTGAATTTTAACTAACATGGGGAGGGTGCGAACTTCTACTCACAAATTTTTAAAAATTCCAGGTAGTTATTTTACTTACGTTAGTTAATTATAATACGTTTTTCGAAATTGTGAAAACGTTTACTGCGTATTATAATATTGCAGTGTTTTCCCCTATATTTCAGGATTGTTTTCAAGTCTATTTTGTTTATTTTATGATTAGAAACAACTGCTGATTTTCGATAATTATGAAACGATACCGAATTGCATAATCTCTGATTCTTATTGTTCGTAACCCTCTTTTTAAAAAATGTAATTTTAGTCCACTGTCCACTTGTGTCTCAAATGGAAATCGGAATTTTATATTTTAGCGTTTGAAAGTAAAATAATGTAAAAAAAAACAAAATTAATAATTTTAGGGATTCTTTATAAAAAGTGCGAATGTTGAAATGATGATTGATGGTAATAGCGATAGATGGCACAAGCAATAGAAATGAAAAGGAATAACCAATGTCATTAAACGTCAAAGCGTCCCAAAAGTGTGATTGTGGTGTTAATAGTTGTGACAATTTTAATTTTAGTGTGCGAAATTGTGCAAACTTTTGTATAAATTTAATATGTAAGCATGGGCGATCAGAAAAATGTCTGCATCGAGTGTGGGTACAGTTCACATAAAATCAACATGTACACCATTACTCCATGAAAATTTAAGTAGAATTTCTGTATTGTTTTCTGCGGTTCTAACCGAAAAAAAATCGGACGATGGCACGTGCGATGGTATCACCAGTTTTGACGTCAACTATGCCGTCCCAGGAACATCGGAAAGAAAACCTAGCCCAGATTTTTTAAGCAGGTTACAGGTAGGATGCGATTATAACTTACCTACATTTCAAAAACTGGAACATAGATAGTATTGTAGAAAATTTATATTTAAGTTTGTAAACGGATTTGACCTAAACGTATTGGGGACATTACTTTTACTTTTGTACAATTTCAAGTAGGCACTTGGAGTACTTACGCACCAATCTTGACTTTTTAAATGCATTATTTATTAAATTTCAACACTAACTTGTAACTCGCTATTTTTTTTATTTACCAGTTATTAAGTTTCGCATAGATAATCATTTTATTAGTTTACCTATGGTGAAAGGTGTTATTTTGAAGGTTAAAATTTATAAAAAGGCGCATCCTGGTCCAGTCAGTTTTCATTACACATAATTATTATTTCCTATTTGTTGACGTCATTTTGTTGTTATACTCAAGTATACATTGTTGTAATTTTTACATACATAGCTACATAATTCATTACGGTCGGTGCTATTCAAATTTCTATCAATTTAACATCGATTAAGACAGGGCTACACGTTAACCGAGTTCATTAATTCTGATAACCTTTGATTGACTGATTTCAACCTTTGCTCTTTTATTTTATTAAATTTACTGTCCAAGTGTTGACCCAAGGTAATACCCAAATTTTATAATTAGAATGAATAATAAAGATACATCTTCACTTGTGAAGGTTTTGTGGGGAAATCGAGGCAAATTTAACAAAAAATGGGCCATTTCACATCGGTGCACTTGTTCGAAGTGCTTCTAAATTTAACCACTCGATGGAACGATAAAAGATTACCAATCCAAATTCTTTGTCCCATTGAATACTGAATATTTATTTTCCGGATGTGTGGACAAAAAATCGAAAAAGTCGGAAATAGTTACCAGAAACGAGGTCGCCGTGTACCAAAATATATATCCTGCTAAAAATATGAATTTTTTAATGACGTTCGATTTTTGCAGTAATAAATTATTGATCACGACGATTTTAAAATTAAATTATAAGCTGTCGTTGCTCGTAAATGTGCTATTTTGCATGTTTGATTGATGCGTTTGTGTAAAAATGAAAGTGGACAATTCCATATTCGATTAATTACATTGACTATGTATTTTCTACTTATATGCTTGTGTTGGTTGGTCTCTGGTAATTGCGACCATGATCGCATAGCTCGGGTGTCTTGAGAAAGCCAATTATGGAAGAACATTTGTCATGCAAAGTTTTCTCATTTAAAAATCGAAAGTGAGTTACAACTTTTAAATAAGTTTTCTAATCGATCCAACATTTTTTTGACGTTATTATAGAAAATGTATTACGAAAACTTATAATTTTGTAATTTAATTTGCATTTCAAGTACATATTTTAAATATATTTTTGGCTTTCTGAGCTCTTTCTGTTTCTGCACAGAACACTTTGAAAACTAAATTAATTCGTTAAATTTTTACAGAACGTTCTGGTGTGAGATACAAGTTTTCACTCAAGAACAAACGCGGAGCCGGGTACGTAAGCTGGTGCATATAAATATTTGCGATTTATAATCGTCATCTTGAATGACCTCTCAATGTCCTCCATCGAACCTCTTTTCTATTCTCACTACATTCTTTTTGTCGTCTTCCAGTATCTTTTTGGCTCATCTTCATACCACCTTTTGAAAATCCGGTAAATACTAAATTTCTTGATCGTCGATCACTGCCCACCTATTTTTGACGCAGTTAAATGCTGTTATTGTAATTTTATTTATTCTTGTCAGTTTTTTATTGCAGTTTTGTGGATTTTTGTTCGACTAAATTTTCAAGTTTTGTTTACGAACAACAAAAGACGGCGCGGCGGGGTCGAGAGGGGACGAATTTTTGTCGAAATATAATATTATAAGCTCTCGTTTAATTTCACCGCGAATTTGACTTGTAAAAAACTGGTAGAACCCAAATAAAATGTAATGGTAGTTTTTGAATTTGAGGTTTAGCGTTGGAATTTTTTTTTTGTAGATTTATTGGAAATTTTATATCGTGGGTGTATCAGCTTTGAATACAAATTACCAATTAATTGTATATTCGTGTGTAATCCCTGTATATGTCTGCTTCTGTAGGTTATTAGCGGTGGCCTCGTGACGCAGGCGGAGATCCGGGTCGTGAATGGACCGAGTCGGTCGCTGAACCGTCATCTCTCTGACCCGTTCAATTGATAGGTACATGGGACATTCATTAAGTTTTAAGAATCGATGTTAATAATTCCATCGTTTATCCCAAAAGTTCGATCGACAGTTAAAGTTGAATTTGGGTTAGATTGATCGTAGATCGCATGTTATATTATTGCAAGCTTTCGCAATAACATCCTCGGTGTTATTTTTGTCACTTGTTAAAAAAGTGTTATTTTTGAGGTGTTACATAAAAAATCGACACTTACCCTCACCGTCCACCACTTCGGTAGATACTTACGCTGCTTTCTCTTTTCTCATCCGTTTCACCAAGACATGCATCGAGTGCGGCCCGAAAGTAGGTCCGGGCCGCATTCAAGTTTCCTTCTACAATTCGTTCAGTTTTCGTTTTAACATGTTCGAATTTAACACAACAATTTACGGTATGCAAGTTTGCAAAAGTTAAACGTGTGAATATTCTTTTTTTGTTGTGGTGTTACAATCGACGGGTCGTTTTAGGATTTAATTAAATAAATAATAATAGCCGATAAGGTTGTCGAAATGAACAGGATGTAAAAATCGACGTTGTGTTTAGTGTTTTTAACGCGACATGCAGGAGATCCGGTTGTGATGATTGTTAAGATATGACCGTTATTACAGAGGTGAGTTTTATTTTTAGCATTTTGAAGTAAAAACGTTCGCAACAATTTCGACATTGTTTAAAAAAATTAATCTTAATTTTAAGTTGTCTTATTACGCAATTTGTTATTGTCGGAACATCCACCCTCGTGACGTACAAAAAATAATAAATACCTACGCACGTGGTTAATTGCGATGCACGTTTTTGCCATTTTAATCATAATTTACGGAAATTTTATTGGGTGACAATAATTCTTAGAACATTTTTATTAATTAATTATACATTTAGGTTATACCTACGTGTCTTTTCTATTTGGTAGAGCCAATGTCGTAACTCGCAAAGCAAAATTATCGTGCTAAAATTATTTAACAATAACGGTAATAAATTGAACTAAATATAGAATGTATATAATTTGCAATAAATTATTATACAGTTTGCATGAAATCGACAAAAAAGTTATAAAGCTATAGGGCTTCCTCATTTAATTAATTTAACATTCAAGACCAAGTTGTGGCAAATTACAAGGTGCGATAAAAATTCAAATTAAACCAGCGTTTCTCAAACATTTTAAACTGGACGATAATATGTAATATTTTTTTCTAAACTCGCAACTTCGAGCATAGTACGGTAAGGTCAGCGTCACAAGATGATTTGGAAACAGTTTTTGAAAATACGAAATGCGACTGCAGCTTTAAAAGTGAAAACGATATACTATCCCAGTATATCCCCCCCTAGAATCGCGCTTGAATAGATTAACGAGCAGCAGACGGATAGGTTCGATAAAATATGAGAACATTGTGACCTGAAAACGATCCGACGTGTTAGATTAAAATTTAAATAGTGTAAACTGAAAATACCAAGAGATTATAATTTGGTAATTATTGAAGTACATATCTTAATTCATAACAGATAACGAATTATGTAATTTTTATTATTCCTCTTCTTCGATGTTTTTTGGTGCTTATTTATGTTACACATATTTTTTCGAGATTATCTCAATGTTTGGAAATTTAATGTGCTTGTGTTTGAACTTGTTTTCAAAACATGAAATTTAAATTTAGCGATGTTATAATCCTCATTGGAAATCTTATTTTTGCAAAATTCAAGTTTTGAATTTTATTTTAAGAACAGGGTCGGCTTTAAGTGGGATATAAACTTTGTCAAAGCATCAAGGACGATTGTCAAATGTGAATTAAAATTTTAAAAAGGTTAGTATTCATTGAGCCTTGTTCCGTTTACTTTGGCACCTTGATCGCATTAAAGGACATCAAAGAAATGGAAGTAACGAAAAAGCCTATAGAAATCACATAGAATAACTCTTAAAATTACAATCTTTTCACGATAACACCAATAATTAAATTTAAAGATGTAAATATTTAACCAATGTTAATCAGGTCAAAGTTTGTGAGTTCACCCTAACCCTAATATAATCATAATATATTATTTGATGAACCCAATTAATATGATGTCATAAACTTTCCATGTTCGTCACCGAACGTATATGTACGTTCACAAACCAACGATTCAATAATCTATCCAAAGGTGTGAAGACTGCCAAACTGTTAGCTTTGTTTATGCAACGGTTTGAAACTATCAGAAGCACGCACAAGTTAGTTTGCAAATTTCCGCTAAAACAAAGCGATTTATTTTTGCTCTACTGCTGAACGTTTACTTAGCTACCTACTTATTTTATTCATAGCCGTTTTCTTTCACCCGAGTAATATGAAATTCTTTAATAGGCAATCTTAAGATTTTCTACGGGAATCTATACTATATTGTAGTGGTTCACTACTTAATTTACTTTTTTGCTCATATGGGTCGTATGATTCTTCGAAAGAAATGGTTACATGGAAAAACAATAAAACAATTGACGATATAAAATTATATTTATTTTGCAACTTGAGTAATAAACAACAATAACAAAAACAGGACTCACGCAACTCGTAGGCCAGCACGTGTTCGAGGAACAAATTAACTTTCCCTTGCACGGGATTTCTTTTTCACCAATCTTAACTTTATCGTAGGCCCCTACTTCATTGGACTGCCTCTGGATCGAAATATTTTTTATTCACCTTTGTTGTCTTCTGCATAAACGCGGGAGTATCATTTTATTTAAACGCGTGGCGATGATGGTTTCCTCACTCGGAAACAAATCGGTCTATTAGCTTATTGGGCAAACTTTCTAAACAATTCAACTTCTTCAAAAACTTTGTTTGTTTATTATTCCATTCCCAACGTTTCTTTCTGCTAATCTTTTTTATTGGTTCTCTCATGATTCTTTTTTTTTCCAATTTAATCTAGATTTGAGATTTATTTTAATTCAATAAAATCAATGTTACTGGTTGTCGAGTTGTGCTGACTTACTTGTTGGTGAGTCATAATGATTTTAAACAATTAAAAATAAACATACAAATAAAACAACAACTTAAACTAAACAAAATATCTTAACATAACGAACATAATCAATCACGCATCAATGGATGTAATATAAGAGTGCGAACGTAAAGTCCTGCCTTTATTGTTCCTTAGGTTGCAAAGTCAATGTTTTATTTCTAAAATACGCAACCCACCTCTTATCACTTGATGTGGCCACAACAATATATTGAAATTATATTTTAACAAAAATAATTTACCATCCACTTATTTTTCTCGGGTAGCCCTGGATTGCGGGTAGTTGGATAATAAGCCAAAAAAAACCATCCATAAAAATAATCGAAAAATAATATCTTCCTGAATAACAAAAAATTCAATGGCCAAATAAAATCACAATAAATTTTCTTAAAGTCGAATCCAATATTTTCCATCAACTCGTATCAATCAATTACAAAACTATTGCACAAAATTTCAAAATTATTTTAAAAAAGAACTTCGCCCGAGCCAACAGTCGCACAACCGACTCGTGCGGGCGACCCCTGACAAAAAGCCTTCAATTTTCTGTGATCCGTCCCCACCTAGCAAAATCTACAATCTTCCAACTCTATTATGAAAATAAAAATTCCACCAAAATGCATAAAGTAGGTCCAAATCACTTTGAAACACCACAATATATTTTGCCTTATTAAAAACTTATTAATATTCCAGAAATTGGAAACTGAAAAATTACAAAACTCTAACAAACTTTTTTTTTTCAGAAGTATGTAGATGACATCTGTCAAGAAGGATGTACTGGTGCCGTAGCAGGAGAAGATTCAAGTTATGATTCTGACTATGAAGTTGACCCTCCTATTCGGCACCAGGATGTTTCCAGAACCACTAGCGATACACTTGCCGCGGAGTATGCTGAATATGTTCAATCCGCTTCTGAAGTATCACCAGGCTACACGGCAAGGTAAGATTTTATTTTCATACGATTTAAAATAGTGGTCTTCGATCTTCAGTCTTTGGAACTCTTCCAGCTAATAACATCTTGCGGAACTCAGATTTAAGTACTAGCTAGAATAAAAGATAATATTATGTAGAAGAATATATCAACAATCAAACAATTAATTGTCTTCTTGTTGCATTTTCCATAGCTCACAGATTAATTTTGGGAATGTTGGATTATAGCAATGTATTTGATAGAAAAATCACAGTTACAAGTTACCCCACTGTCCTGTCTCAATATAATACTTTACACAACACTACCTTTAAGGTTCATTTAGAAATGTTATGGAGTCTTATTACTTCTCTTTGTCATTATTAAACTTCTACATGTAGAATAGCAAGAAATCTTATGATCTGGTTTTCTGGCCATCTTCGTTATTCAAATTCTTGCTTATATTTAACTTTAATTATGTGATGGTAATAGATTAAATTAAAAACAAAGAAACAGATTAATATACCATTAAAACAGGATTTTCCGATTAAAACACGAATTTCCAAAATACGAATCTTGTTATTTTAAGAAAAACCAGGAAGCTTACTTTATAAAAGTCTAGAAACTGTCGGAGTTCTACCTCGTTATATAAAAATGCCTTATTATAATGTAGCAACTGGTAGTCAAGCGGTTAAAACTTTGAACTTCTGTCAGTGCAACCCATAGATCCCGTGTTTCATGCTCATGTGGGTTTCTTTATTTTGGTTTTCTTCTTCGAGATTTTTTCATTCTAATCAATTTAATTTTGAAATTAAATTCAATGTAAATTTCTAAAACAAAACTTAAAAAACACATGGTACGATCTTACCTATATTGGAAACACCCAAAATTAAATATAGACAATTTGGAGAAACCGTACTATTACAGAAGTACCATTGAAATTTTAGAAATATTTTTGCTTACACGAATCAGCTGATGAACGACGACAGTTGCACTGCTATCGATAATTCTTGAACCTACCGTAAACAATGCGCAAGCTTTTGTATAATAGGTACTTTGTGCAACTAGATTCATCCTTGCCTGACTTTAAGAAACACTATTGATTTTAACGTTGGAAATTTTCATTTTGTCTTCCCATTTATTTTGAAAATTTTAAACAAAAACAACTGCTCAGCACTATATTTCATATACCCATCACATAATTTGCCTATTTTATCAATTTACACAAATGTTTTATTAATAACAATTTTTTTTGCAGGGTGGAGTTTGCTCTCAAACTTGGTTATACGGAAAAGTTAGTTCAAGCTGCTTTGCAAAAATTGGGACCTTCGCCTGCACAAAATGAACTCTTGGCAGAACTAATTAAACTAGGCGCTCAAAGAGGAAATTCTACATGTGATAATAGTCCAACTGAAGGACTTCTAAGTGTTAATATAGACTACCAAAACGAATCCAACATTTCTGGTCATTTTTTACGTCATATTGTTATAGATGGTAGTAACGTTGCTATGAGGTAAGTTTAAATCTTAAACTATTGTATTTTTTTTATAACAATCTTTTCTTTTGTACAGCCATGGCAATAAAGAAGTATTTTCGTGCCGAGGAATAAAAATATGCGTCGATTGGTTTAAGAATAGAGGTCACAAAGAAATAACCGTCTTTGTGCCTAAATGGCGTAAAGAGGCACCACGTCCTGATAATCCAATTAAAGATCAGGATATTCTTGCCGAATTGGAGAAGGAAAGGATGTTGGTCTTTACGCCTTCACGCCTAGTTGGTGGTAAACGGATGGTATGTTACGACGACCGGTACATAATTAAGCTGGCATCAGAAGTGGAAGGTGTTGTAGTTAGCAACGATAATTATAGGGACCTTGCTCAAGAAAGTGCCGAATTTAGAAAAGTAGTTGAAGAACGAATATTGATGTATTCATTTGTTAACGATCGATTTATGCCTCCCGATGATCCTTTAGGACGATCTGGACCCACTTTAGATAATTTTTTACGTTGTCAGCCAAAAAAAGGTGACCCACCTCCGCCCTGTCCTTATGCAAAAAAGTGCACTTACGGCAATAAGTGTAAATATCACCATCCAGAACGGGGACCTCTTCCTCAAAAAACTGTGACCGAAAGACTATCGGAACACGCGCAACGCCATTTACAAGCGCGTGAAGGTGAAATTCGTAAAACTCCTTTGGGAAGGACGCGCTCCAATATTCCGCCTACTAGAGAAACGCAGCATGCGGTGGTTTCTAAGAGTCGTAGCGTCGACAATGTCGGATCTACTTATTCCAATATATCGCCAAACGAAAACCTGCATAAAAAACTACAACGGCAACTCACATTAAATCCGGCCAACGATCCTAGACTATTGCATATGTGTTTTGTTCCATCAGGTCGGCAACAACAACAACAACAACAACAACAACAACAACAACAACAAAATGCTAACATGCAGCAGTCTCAAATTCAATCTACGTTTTTACCTGCTAATTGGGAACTCCATCAGCACGTGACAAGAATTGCATCGGCTCCAGATTCGTACAGGTGGCCTCCTAATTCTCACACACAACATCGACACATGCAACGCATTTCTAGTTGTTCCGACTCTCAACTCAACGTTTTTCCACTGCAACGGAATCAAGGCAGCGGTACCAACATCCCTTTGGGCATGCAGGAAGACACCAGACGAAAATTACATTATCATTTGTCTGCAATTTTTCCTGAAGATCAAGTTACTCAAACTATGCAACTTTATCCCGATGAAACTAATCCGCAAAAAATATGTGCGGCAATTTTGTCCATGTTTCCGGCAAAATGAACACGGTGTACATGTTTCTTGTTAACTCTTTTTTGTGTGTTTGTGTGTCCAGTTTTGTTACAAAAACGTGGAATGTTTGTGACATTTGTTTAGCAATCTTTTTTAATTTAAATTATCTAATTGTAGGTACCTAAATAAATTAAATCTCAATATTAAATACATGTTGAGGTGGTGCGATTGAAAATATTTTAATCGTGTTTGTCTGGCGGAGGAAATATTCACGTAGAGTATGTGGTTTGCGAGTTACGCATTGACTGATTAATTTGTCGAGTCCTCTCGCAAAGGCGTTTATGATTTGTTTAATTTTCGGTCGTACCATAACATGTTTGTGTAGTCATTTAATGACTTACACGTTGCTTAATTATTTTGTAAGATCATTAATGAATCTAATAAATATCGATTTCACGATTGCCTATTATGATAAATATTTTTGTTAAATTATATGAATATAATTTTACGTTGATTCACATAATTTAATGAATTGATAAATCAAGGCATGTGGATAAAACTTCATATTGAAGAAGAAATTGCTTCTTACTTTAAGGACTGTGGTTTTTATATAACGAACATGATTTTTTGACCGTTTATAAGTTGATACTGTGTATCTCTAGTAAAAATTGTTGTAATTTTGTATTTCAAAGGTTATTGAAATATTTTATGGTTGATTATATGAAATATTAGAAGAAAATTTGATTTTATTTATTTTTTGATGCGTTTAAGACTACAAATTTTTAATAATTATAAATTTGAAAAGTTTCACCATCAAGAAACAACCCCCAGCTATTTTGTTTGTTATTTCGATATTTGTGGTTGTTTTTAATTTTTTATGATTATGTGGTCTAGCGTAAATTTTCTTTTTAAATAAAAAGTATTTTGTATTTTTTTTTTCAATGAGTGTGCACTTGACTTGTGCATTTTTGTTGATTTACTAAAACAATTGATTATGTTAGTCACTGATGGTAGTGCCAATTTTTTCAGCAACCCCCATATCATAAATGTTATAAGTTTTGTTGATTTTAATTATAAGACTGCTTGTAAAACATTAAGTGTTAAATTTTATGTTGTACTGTACACTTCTTGTTCAGTGTTATAGTAAAATTGCATATTGCATTATAAACTAAAAATTAATGTATAACCCAAATTTTGTATCGAAGGACGAAGAGAGAAGGAAATAAATCTCTTCAATACTCGTAAATAGTTTGTAATTGTAATCTAATTATTGAATCAGTAAATTAATAGCTTTTAATGAAGTTTTTTTAATTGCGCAGCCTGGTATGGATTTTATCCAAAAGCCGGTTAAGAATTCACTGCGTCGATTGAACTTTAAACTTCATCGTTTAATTAAATTATGGTTACTAGTCTGGTTTTATGGCCTCATTATAATCTGCAGCCTTTAGGGCGGATTACACTGACGACATTTGAATAATATGGAATTTTAAAATTGCACTGCACCAACCTGTTCCAAACTAACTTATTTACTACATCCTTAAATGGTGTTTGTGCCGTTGGTTCTGGTTCGTCGTGAAAAATTACCTACCTACCTACATAATTTAAATTTACGAATAAGAAAATTCGTACTTGAAATTCCTGACCTGTTTGTACGCCAATGTCTTACATACAAATTTACCTTATTTGAATAATACTAGTACGTAATTTTATTTATTTTACACTATAAATAGTAAATTACACAATAATTTAAATAAAATTATGATTTTATGTTCGAAACCTTGAAACGCAAGATGATGTTTTTATTCAGGAAGAAAATAAAAGTAAATTTTAAATATTACAAAGAAAACGAATGCCTATCTAATTGTTTTTTTTATTTTATTGCGTTAAAAATAATATTTTAAATTTAAATTTGTCGCGCTCCATATTAATGCAATGTTTAGGTTGGCAACGCGACTAAAAAATCTAGTTCCATATGGATTACCTATCGGTTGGTCGGCCGAGTAAGTGGATTTTACATTAGGGTGTACCGTTTTCGCCATTTGCGTTTAGTTAAAGTGCCGCTATAATAAACGTCATGTATTTTTAACAATTTTGTTTTTAAAAGTTTCATATTTTATCGAAATGTGGAAGGATAATTCGAAAAAGGTATGTAGATCGCATGCCGCTAAATAACACGAAAAAGTTGGTTGGCCTTACTTGACATTTGAAGAGTGGTGGTGGTGACATTTGAGAATCGTGTGAATTTAACAGTGTGTGGGGTAATTTTGTTAATTTTCGAATTGATAAAACAATAGGGCGGACGTTTTTGAGAAGTTTGTCTGACGTAAACTGCGAATTAGATCAGATAGATTAGGTTTATTTATTCAATTAGCTAGCAGCTTTGAATTAGTCATTAGAATGTTATGGTGAATTTTAAATGAATTTGACGTTATAAAATAATTATAGTAAGTGTGAAAGTAATTTGAGGTAAAATTTAGAAAGTCTTTAGTTCTGTTGTTCTCTTTTGTATGCACTTATTTAATGCACTGCCACCTTAATTAATAATTCAAGGTATTTAAAATGTTATGCATGACATTGAGAGTTTTGAATTTTTTTACGTTTTCGTATTTATCATCAATTTCCTGCCTCCGGTTCATTTTACTTCGTTTTATGAACAACATCCCACTTAGTCATGATTTCCTCCATTTAAACACCCAACTATTATCATTACGATAATAAGTACCTACATTGTAGAGCTTTTGGATGATATTTGGATTTAAAGGCGATGCTAATAGAAATAACAAACGCCCATTGATTAATGATTGCAACCTTCGAAAAAACAACAACGAAATCTTAGCGAAACAGTTATTCCACAATTTCCTATTTACCGTTTTATATCAATCATACTATTTTAAGGCGATTTAAAAATAGACCACTACATCTTGAGTGACATAATACTCTATGTGATATCCGCTCTACTCTTAAAAAGAAATTAAATACTCCTTAGAATTCGACTCCTGTATTTATTTTGTCTATGATAAAGTCGGTTGTGTGTTTAATTAACACTTAAAAATAGTCTGCATAATTAAATTTTATTGGGCCCCCCCGGGACTTATCAATATAAATTTAGTTGGGAGTTAGATTCGAGATAAATTATTTTTTCTCCAGGAAAACTCACCTGGGGGCCTCCCATTCATTCATTATTAAATAACTTTCGTGTGTTGTTGCCAGTCGCAGCTTCTGTGTAATTCTAAATTCATTAAGTTTTCAAGTATTGTTTCACCGGGAGGGTGGTTTAATAAATTTATTGTTGTTTCATTTATGAGCTAACGAATTTATCGTTCCTTTGTGTTTACAAGTTTACCACTTTTTAAGAATAAACAAAACTAGAGATAAGTTCTTGCTTATCTAATAATATTTCGGTAAACCATTTATTTGCTTCCTCTGATTTCAATAATTATTACATAATATTTTTGAGGAAAATATATTGCTCCAGTTTTTCGAGAAAATTTGTTTAACTGTTGATCGGTCGATTAAACTTACTTACTTTTCCGGATGGTAAGCAGTTGTACTAGGTAGTTATTAGAGCTCGAGGCGGAGCTGAGTGTGCTATTTATTGGTAAGTGCACAGAAGATCTCGACGGCTATGTCGATGACAGAAAGATCAATGTTTAGATTTTCTGATAGGGAGAACCACTCAATGGTAAACTGTAAATACGTCTTCAAAACATGTCAAAAGCAGTAATCTTGTGGATTAAAAATAAAGCACGAAAGTTGGAATATATTTCGAAACTTTACTTTTTTTCCAACATTAAATTTTAAATCGCAATCAATAATTATAGGCGTGTAAAGATAAAACGTTATCAATTTGAATAGTTTCTGTTTACTCGGTCAATAAAATTTTTATCTCGGTATATTTTTCGATTTTGTAGTATTTTTATGTAAATCACTGAATTCTAATAATTCCCGAAAAAGTACCCACAATAAATTATCCATACTCGTATTTCTGAGAAGCAAGCTGTGAATTTATTATATTATTACTAATGATTACAAATTTTAATTGGTATTCGAAGGGTGCGCCTATAGCAGTGACGACGAATCTATGGCGCACGTGTCCGAAGTGCACGCGTAACAATGCGATTGGCACGCCGCTAATTTTAAATACCGAATTTATAAAATGACCACAGCAGTGAGTATAGAGCGGAAGTTCCTGGTTTTCACCCACGGGAACCTTCAGACGATCGAAATCACGGATTCTAACAGTGGCGTCGACAAAGACTTCGGGGCTTTTCCACAAATATTTAATGAAACGAAATTTTTCTTAGAATTTGTAAAATACCAAGTAACCTAAATGATGAACATATCGTCACGTTGTCATGAGACAACATTAATTTGGCAAACTCTTTCAAGGTGAACTAAATTCCAGGGCATCACTTAACACCACGAGGGCTTTATCACTGCCACTGGATTCGAAATATTGTCAAGTAACACTTGCCTTGATCTGAAGGTAACTAGATTTTTATGGTTAGCTGGTATGCTCATCACGAGCACTTAATTTTATACCCATTTGGTTGTTTCATTTCAAAAATTGAACTCCTTAGAGCCTACCACCAAGTAAATAAATCTTTAGATGGTTCTTTCATACCTTTTGTCATTTTTGCTTAAGGCATACGTTAATCTCTTTTCTTCAAGTGGAGGCTAAATCGGAGTGCTTTATCTTTTAGTCTTACTTGTGGGAAAAATGTTTTGTTTCTGGAGCTGGAAGACAATGCTCCCTCATTTTCTTCTACCAATTACTAGAAAACCCGTTGTTTATTCTGACTATTTATATCTATCTATAATTATATCTACCTTAACTTGTTTGACTTGGGAAAGAATTCAAAATTATCAAGTTTTTGATGAAGTACTACGATGTACTAGGAATTTTTTATTTTATATAAGGTTTCGAAATATTCATATCAGCCGTTCGTTATGGACGCGCAAGAGTGAATTAACGAGATTTTCGGTGCGCTGGAATTAAATAATAAAAAGATAAAGGTGATCGATTGATTCGTGGTTTATGTAGTGAAACTTGATAGTAGCCATATCATTATTTAAGATAATTAAAAATGCATAATATTTTACAAAAATAAATATAAAATGAAATATTATATAGACCAGTGGTTCCTAAAGTGATCTATATCGACTCCCCAGGGGTCGACGACGATCTGCAAAGGATCTATAGGGGCTCAACGCCAGTGGATCGAAGTGAATAGTGGATTGAAGATGGTGACGGCCTGATGCTTATGTGCGTCGACTGCTGAGCCGAGATCCTCGGTTCGAACCCGAGCGTAGTAAAAACTTTATTCTGACAGTCTTTCCTCGAAAAGCAATGGCAAACTACCGAGATATCTGCCAAGAAAACCCTTCTGAAAAAGGAGTGATCACTACGCCCTTATGTGGGGACAAGAACTGAGAAGAAGATACTACTAGCAGTAGTAGTTACCTAACTGGTAGTTAGGCACTATTGCAGAAACTATTATAGCACCTGATATGCTCATGGATTGAATTTAAATTAACCTCCTCTTCTCACACCTAGCGAAAAAAGGTTTCAGAACGGTTGCCAATCTCCTAACAACAAAAACAAACGGACTGGACATCATTAACCGAGGAGATTTGAGATTAAACCTTACTAAATTGATGCCAAATATTGAAAATTTGTTAATAAAGCATCAGGTTCGTCCCTCCCACTAAAAATATAGATTTTTTTCTTAGTTATTTTATGTGATAAATTTGAATTTGGTTCGTTTTAATTTGAAAAATACAATACCAGATAAGAAGGGGGTCTACCTAAAACCGAAACACATGGCAGGGGTCTACGAGACAAACAAATTTGGGAACCACTGATAAAACCAAGAAACGACACTCCAGAAATCAAGATAGCTTAACATAATACTGAATGGAATGAAAAAAGGAGAGAATAGAAACCAACGTAAGAATTGAACTCGAGAAGAATACTCCTATACTTGGATGTTAAACTTTACGAACTATTGGCAGTTGAAAAACTCCCACTCTTATTTTCTTAAAATTTTTGTGCTTTTTTAATCTGAAAAAAGTTTTAGTGTAAAAGGATTCTCTTATTGGTCAATCCAATTTTCGGTTCTGTAGCTCATAATTGGAAGAATTAACTATCAGGAAGGAAGATATTATAATACTTTTAAGTGGAGTGACTTATTTCAAAAGCGAAAATGCAAATTTTGAAAAACAACAAAATACAAATAAACGACTTTTGCAAAAAATGAAATGATGACAATTTGTTCGCCAAGGTAAAATTCATAGAAGTCGTACAAATAAGTGATAATTATTAATTAACAGAATGAGGTTGTTTGAACTTTCAGTGATGAATATTTTAATTTTTCACATATGATACGGTAAAAATAATTTACAGATATTAACAGAACTAGGCCATTCTCTGCTGTACCAATACAAACTTTAAAAAACTTTTGAAAAAGAGTTTTTCTAAATTGTCTGGGGTCAAATACCATAGTTTCCGGGAACTGTCAGAAAACCATCACCACGATTTTAACATTTTCCTATGCACTATTGGAAGGAGGACACTTTTCTAAACATGGGACTAATGGGTTATCCATTAGTTTTCGAAAAATTGGATTTAAAAATCAATGTTCGCTTTAAACATGGATTTGCGATAGGCCGTGGTTGAGTTTGTCAAAACAGACTATCCGGGCATATATTTTGACAAACACATAACGAATTTAAAAATATCTTTGTAGACTGATAGAACCCGCCAATGGTGGAACTCGAAGACATAGAACTCGTTCGGGTGTAGACCACAACTGATGATGAACGATGAACATATTGGATTTACGGAGTTGCCAGGGTGATACACTATATCTTCTTCAGACTGATGTTGGCAGTGGTCCGTGGGCTTGTGAAGTGACTTTCCTCTTTATTTAGCGCTAGGCTTGAACTGGGTGGATCCTTAGGTCCTGGAGGGTGATGAGGGTTCGTACCATGCGTGTTTAATAATTGAAACCCGCTTCGGATGCCGCAGGTGCGGATAGCGGTGCTTTAATTCTTCATCCTTCATCCTTGTGTTTGATGAGCTTGGTCCGCTGGTCTTGGGTTCTTGTACGATTCGTGAGTGCCTTCTTGATGACTGCAATCCAAGGTTTATGATTGGTCTCCAGGGGCGTGGCGTCGGGTCGGGAGCGGCGAGGAGATCCTTGGGTCGCCGGTGTCTAATGTTGAAGTCGGCATCGTATTGGATGAGTTGAGCAATGAGTGGATTTTCCGCGAATTGTATGGATTTGTATAGGTTCCCTGCTTGTTTACTGATATATCGTCGATGGTTTTGATGTTTACATCGGCGTGAAGCCGTCGGTTGGTGACGTAATACGGGCAGTCGAAAGCGTGACGGAGGCACCTATTCTGGATCACTTGTAGTTTCTTGATGTGCGTGGCGGCCCCGTTTCCCCAGACTGGAGACGCGTACGTCATCGTGGGCCTGATGATAGCCTTGAGTATGTGTTGCTTCCATTTGAGGCGGTAATCCAGCGTGATTCTTGGGTATTTCGCCGTAGTTGTTTATTGGATCGGTTCTTCGAACATGAAGACGTTCGTTTTTATCGGGTTCTTGGCTTGTCTTGCACGGAACATCGTTGCGGTGCTTTTGCGCAAATTTACCTTGATGCGCCAAATTGTGAACTATTTTTCCAGGTCGACCGCAACTGACAGCGAACAGTAAGATAATCCAAAAAAATTGTTGTTGCATTAGATTCAGAAAATTATCTTCTTTCTTAGTATGTAAATGAAATTTTTGAATTCCTGGTGAGGGGTAACTGACAGTAACCTGCATTATTAATTTTAGCGAGAGACTCTTTTTTAGTATTTTAAGTTTGTTTTCCAAATATAATTTTTCGTACCGTTTTAATCTTGTTTCAATTTTTAATTTCAAATAAATGTTTTGATGCAAATTTTAAATTTGTTACCTTGCATGTGGTACTGTCCGCCCGGCTGTTGACACCTGGTCGCCTTGTTAAGCTTCATCGTATAAATTTTTATACAACGACCAAAATCTTCAAATTTTTTAACACTTCCACCTCAATAATAACAACCTTCACCAAATTAAATTACTTTTTATTATTAAAATCATCAAAAACAAAATTATAATAAATTTGCAGCGGGCACAATTCTGCGACCCGCTGCGTAGGCCACCTCGACCTAAGCAAGCAAGCAAGCACGGTTACCAACACAACATTATTTACAATTAAAATCTTATGTACAGCACGTTTACAAATAAATAATTAACATTTACAAACAAAACAAGCTTCAAAATAATTTACAAATTAACTAAACAATGTTTTTAACGTTTCAAAACACGACAATATATCGAGTTTTTGTCTCATCTTTCTCCTCTATCGTCTGTACCAGGGGGACCTACAGTTTAATGTGAACGGGTAATACGCACACTTCAATTACAGAAAAGGTATATATGCAATTTCGAATCTAAGTTCAAAGATGTTGCTAGCATCTTGCAAGAGAGGCAAGGTTCGAAAACTCCGGTGTGCTTGGTTGGAGACGCAATCTATAACACTCTAACTGCCAGCCTACATCAAGTTCGAATACTTAGGTTTTTTTTGTTAGCTCTTAAAATAATAAAGAACCGAGGAGACAGTTAATGAAAATTTCGGTTACTGTCACGTATGTGATCACAAGAATTGAACTTTTTCCTATTGAGCATTGGAAAGAGGACAATTTTCTGAGTATATTAACACAAAAATTTTCTTGAATTATGCAATAGTTTTCGAAATTACGGCATTTTAAAAATGCGAATTAGCAGGGGCGTGTAACTTGATATACCCAGTTCTGCCGTACTTTACTCGTGGTCTAGAGTGGTCTAGAGTCAGTACTGTAGGCCACCCGTTCAGCATGCAAATTGAAATGTTAACATTTAAGCTTTAAAATTCGTAATTTTAATAGCGTTTTCGATGAGTTTCGAATTATTAGGTTAATTAAAATATCGGAATAGTTAAAAAATTCGGCCTTATTATAAAATAACTTATTTATGGCAAATCTCGGATTCCAGGTAAACGTAGATCTGTGTTTTCGAGTTCCACCTTTGGCGAGTTCTGCCATTCTTCTAGGATATTTTTAAATTGTTTTGAGTAAGGTGAAAAAATAAAACAGGCCCGGAGGGCGCCGAAGGCGTCCGAAGGGTCTGTTTTATTTTTTTTGCATTACACAAAAATGGGTAATCATGCAGCCGTGTTAAAAGATGTATCTAAAATACATGTAAATTTAAAATTTTTCAAATTCGATTTTTTCGAAAACTAATTTATAATCCAACAACATTTTTGTTCTAATATGCTTAGAAAAGTGTTCTTTTACCAATAATCAATAGAAAAAAGTTTAAATCGTGTGATCACATACGTGACAGTTCCCAAAATTTCTTCATCGGTGTGTTTTCAAAGAGAAGTCGATTATTTTCTGGTATATTGCCATTCTACAAGCTCTGCAATACAATAATTTCGAAGCAAACTGTTATAAGTGGTTTTAAAATTTGATTACATCTTGAAAAAACCGTCTTACGAAAATTGATATACATATAATAGTTGTTAGTTTTTTTTATAAAACGAACTGACGAATTTAAAATTTACATAAAAATAATCTGCAATCATATCGACAAAAAGATATTACGTATCAAAACCAGGAAGTTAGCAAATTAGGTTTAATATATTTTATCAGTTTCGTAATTTAAAAATTCTGTTAGTCATTGTTGCAAGTAGATCATCAAAACGGAATCCATATAAATAATAATAACCACGCTTGGGTCATCTATGAACCTTTATATTTTGTAAATTCTAAATCTTTGTTCAAATGCCAAAATTTCTCTTCTTTTTACGTTAGGTCTCCGACCTGTGTTTATTCAACAGTAATTATTTAGTTCTTTAAGCATAGTTATTTTACATCCGAGACAGCTTGTTAGAACACATCTGATGCCAGTTTGTTGTGCTTCAAATGTGTCTGTGACCCTGTTTTATTGTTAATGATGGCAATTCACAACCCAGCGAAGTTGGTGGCTTTACGTGTACTCCAGAGCACGTAGACGGACATAAGAAAGTTAATTTTTGCCGGAAATCTTGGTGTTCGAGCAGTTGATTGTTTTAACTGCTAGGCCAATGACCGTTTCTACTATAATGTTGTGTTTTCGTAATTCTCTTGTCAAATACTCTTTTTTCAACGCCGAGATTGAGTCTGATTTGTCTCAATAGAGAAGACAATTATGTCAATTTTGCCGGCAAACGATCACACCAAACCACTGCTAATAAATAATTTTTTTAAATTCTCCCTTCCGCGCTTGTGCTTAGTCACTATAATTTATTGTCTATGATTTGCACGCATTTCTACCCTTAACTGCAACTTACAGGGTGACTAATCAATATTATCGTGACATAAAATTGTTTCGGCAACAACATACACTACACTAGGAATATTAATAAAAATTGGTGTTCAATGCAGCCCCAGCTTACGGTAATCGTTTTTAATTTGGCCACATGAGTCATAGCTAATGTTTATAGGTACTTCTCTTCGTAGACGTAAACACTTAAAAGTTGAGTACACGGTAAATTAATGTTATCTCTAAAAAAAGATCGTATCCGGGAGTTCTCTCAAGTTCGATGCATGCTGCATTGTTAAATCTTAAACTATGCTTTGAACTCTTCTACCAGGATCTTTACTAATTTATTCGTACCTACTGTCGAATTTGCGTAATAAAAAAAGTCCTTTGCTAAATTGATGATCCTATACATGTAGTAATTAATCTAATGAAATTTATTTTCTTGATTGAATAATTTGTGTAGTACAAATTTTGGGTATAATTTATTGTCGATTACCTTGGTTTCCTAAGTGGCTAATGCATTTTTGAATTGAAATTTATATTATTCAAGATGCATGTCACCAATAAGAAACTAAGATCAAATACCAAATATTCTGGCCTAGATTTAACTCACACAGAAAATATAAATAGGTTATCATGTTACTTCAAGTTATTTCCACATCCAATTACTGTTCCAAAATTAGCTCTGCATTTTTAATTAAAATGTGCATGGGATAACAGTTTGAATTTTGTCCATTAAACTTTTAGTTATTATAAAGTTTGTTGATATATTTTAAAATTTTTAGAGCGGAAATTGTGAATTCAAAACAAAGAACGCTTCAGAGATTATAATATTCAGCTTATAAATTTTGGTCTGATAGGATTTTTCTTTTTACGAAAAGCGATACCGTCAGTTTTATGTTCCAAAATATTTATGATGAAGCCAGAAGAGCATGCTATAAATATGAGATTAAGTATCTTAGGACACTTTAGTATGATGGAGAATCTACTAGCAGATAACTTAGTAAATTAAGTATAGGAAGATATAAAAATTTAATTGACCACATCAGCGACATAAAAATAATATATCAGTAGTTTATCAGGGGATCGAAAGCCGTTGGAAGCAAAAGCAAATAAACAATTAGACTTTGAAATATCAAAGAAATAGCACACCTGGCCCATGGAAAATTAACCCAATTGAAAGTTTAAAGTAGCTCTTGGCAAGGTTGCGAATAGGTTACACACGATTAAACTGTTCTTTGTGCAATGAAAATCAAACAAAATATTTATTAATTAATTTTAAAAAATAAGCTTCATCATAAAGGCAATAAATAGTCGGGAACGTAACCAGCAAAATATAATATTATATAATGCAAAGGCCTTTAAGGTAGTTCTGTTATTGTTCCATTTATTTAGTACAATTTTTACTACCCTTTAATCAATATTCCATGCATGTGAAAATGTTTTTGTGTTCGAGTGGGCATCAAATATCACTTTTCGTGACTGTAGCTCTCGCTTTCACCTCGTGCTTAAATAAATTTTAAGATTTATAGTTTTGATGAGATTAATCGTTAATTGGCCCTTGGAGTAGCGATGCAAAGGCTTTGGTTGCTTAGATCGGTCGTCTTCTAATTGATGTCTCGAGAAGTAGACAGACAAAAAATTTCTTAATCCAAAGATCAGCTTGTGCATCTAACGGGAAAATTCCACTTTGGCACTAGAGTTTGATATTATAACTTATTTATTCTGTTATTGTAAAGACAAGTTAGTGTATTTTATCAATATGTGTATATTTTTAACAATATTATATAGTTAATTTGTTTTTTTTTATAATTTCAGATTGAAAATAAAACGATTTTATACCAACACGCATAATAATCTACATGGAATGAATTAAAAGAATCATCATGCCTCTTCCGAAGCGGGGAATTGAACCAGTTCACGTATCCAGAGGAACTATCCCCGATGACTTCCCACTTCCATCCGAGTTGGAAGCCGTCACCAATGGAACGTTAGCGAACACGGTTCGTCAATTATCTTCTTTATCCCGCCACGCCGAAGACATTTTCGGGGAATTAGCTCGAGATGCACAACAAATTTACGACAGATCAAATTCTTTGCAAGCGCGAATAGACAGATTAGCAATAAAAGTTACTCAATTGGATAGCACCGGTGAAGAAGTGTCTTTGCAGGATATTCACATGCGTAAGGCTTTTAAAAGTTCATATACCTTCGATCAACAAATATTTTCGCGCGGCACGATGCCTACTGCAATGTTAGAAACGTATAAATCTTGTGATCGACCGCCGCCTTTGGATAAATTGAATTGTTATCGAGATGATGGAAAAGATGGATTGAAATTCTACACCGATCCCAATTATTTCTTCGAGTTGTGGCGTCAAGAAATGCTGAAAGATACGGAAAGAGTTATTCACGATAAAGGTAAGAAACCTCACAGGCCTCGTGCCGAAGGAGGTCAGGGTGGAAGGCATAAAAAGAGAGTTAGACAACCTCACAATACTCGAGAAAGGCAAAGACAAATCGCCGTAGGTCACGGAGAGTATATAATGCCTCAAGCTATCCCGTATAGTTCGCCACCTCCACAACAGAACGAAGAAAATTTAATTGTAGACAGGAGGCCGCCAAGGCCAAATTCGATAGAATTGCGCCGTTCGTATCCGCATGAAGTTCTAGATGGCCTACCATCTCCAACTTACCCACCTTACGAAGAAAATCCTTATCAGCAGGGATTGTACAACGCACATCCGCATATACCACCATCAGAACAATATTATCAAAGCACCACTCCGACACGAGGTGGTAAAATTAGGCCCAGTCAACCTCCACCAGCGCCTCCTAGCAACAGTTCAACTCCGACAGCTAATACGCCCACGAGAGGTAGAAGTATTTCTTCTGGTCGGGATGCTTTGCCGCCGCCTCCTCCGCCACCGGAAAATCCAGCGTCGCCGCCTAATGGAATTGCCGCTCACATTTTGTCACGCCAACAAAGCCACTCACGTTCAAATAGTCCTCACTCGCATCAACAAACTCCGGAACCTTCTCACCAAGACCTTCCACCACCTCCACCTATACCCAAACAACCTTCACCACCAAAACAAGCAACGCCGGTGCAAGCACCTCCTCCGCCTCCACCACCTCCCATGCCGATACTCACCAACGGCCCCATCAGTCCGCCAATGATGAACGGCGATTTAAGCAAAATATTGATGGGTTCCTCACCACCCAAGTTGACACCCATTAAAGATCGTCCGATTAGTAAACAAGGTCCACCACCGATGGTCGATCCACGAAACGACCTACTCAAAGCAATTAGAGATGGAATCAAATTAAGAAAGGTTGAAAAAATTGAACAAAAAGAAGTGGAACGAGGAAATGGTTTGCACGACGTGGCAAGTATTTTGGCGAGGCGGGTTGCCGTCGAATTTAGCGATTCAGAATCGGGAAGCGAATCAGAATGTGATAGTGAAGGATGGGGCGAAAACGAGACGTCGGCGTGACATCAACGAAAGGCTAGCACTTCTAGCCAACAAATTTACAATTAACAACGAATGTACATTTTTGATAAGTGTGAATAATAAATGTGTGACAAAGAGAAGAGTTTGCTAAAAAGATTGCAATTATTTAGAAAAATTTAACAGATTATTATTTGGGGTCAAATGTCAAATCAATTTAAATGCTATTTTTGGATTATTATGAAGTTACGGATTTTGCTAATCTTTTAGATGAAATTATAATTTATTGCAAATGATAATAGTATTAAAAAAATCGTATTCCTTCACAAGATTTTGCATTTAGAGTTTGTGTGGAAGTTTTTGCCAAAATTGTATGAAATGAAAAGTAGATAAAACTGGTTTATTATACAGGATGTGATTAATCATTCATACAAACAATTTTTATTCAAAATAATATAAAACCCTGTGATATCTTATAATTTCTTTTCAAGCTTTTTCATCGACTTAATAAATTCAGTGAAAAACTTGGTGCTTATAAATTCATAGTTTGCCAAAGTGTTACTGCATAAGCATCACAGAAAGAGTTCCAAGTTTATGCAATTACCGATTAAATTTGAACTGATAAAGGGCAGTAAAACTATCGTTGACATTTGACCTTGAAGTGCCGACTGTATTTCTATAGCAGAATGCCGAAACCTAAAAGCCCTTTAAAATGCAGTATTAACGAAAAAAAATGATATACAAATGTAGATGATGAAGCATTATTTTGTAATTCCAGTTTATACTTTTCTAGGAGCAATTTATGTCGATGTGCTTTTGAATAATATAAACTACACATAATAGTCAATTTAATACTCTCGTATCCTAATTAATCGGGTTTCTAACTGGGGCTCTTTTGCTTGAAAAGAAAATGAGGAATTGATTTTGCATTTTTGTTATTATTGTAAATTTAATTTTTTGTCGAGTATGCCATTCACGCTTGTAAAATAAATGTCCCATTTTATGTTGTATGTGCAAGACATTAATATATTATAACAAAATTATGAATGAACGATGTGTAATCTAGCAATTAAGCAGGATATTTCATATTGAAAAATACCACATTGTAATTTCACTTTAAATTTTCAATTTAAAACCTGCATATAAAGAAATTTTTATTGTGGGCCCCAGCTTTTGTTGGGTCTAATGTATATTGTACCTATTATATTTAATAACTAGCTCATAGGCAGTTTAATATTACTAATTGATAAATAAATCTGTAATATACACAAAAAGCTTATTTAATGGGAAATAAATACAAACAAAAATTTACTTCATCCTGTTGATTTTTAAACCTAGGAATTCTGACAAGTTATCACTTGGCTATAAAAATAACGTACAAATTATTCCTATACTCGTAAATTAAAATGGTGACTTAAAAATTATTACGCAGTACGAATTGGAGGTGAAACTAAAATAACACCATCCCCTCGCACAAACAGCATGGGAATGTTACGTTTCGTTGTACGATAAACTTCTTCGTAAGTTTCTTCATCAATTTCGACAGTTGTAATCGTCTCTTCGGCGTCACTCAAAACCATATTCATATGCTGATCGTACGCCTAAAAATATTTGTTTATTAGACCGAATTCATATTTACAAATAATAATTTACATGCAATCTACCCCTTAATTCTCTATCGTTACGCATTTTAACGTAAATTCGTTCGTCCAAACTTAACCTCACCAAATCAAGTGGTTCTTTCACGGTAATGGAAGGAATCTAAAATACGGGCATTATTTATTTTGCAAAAACGTCTAAAGTAACTTACGTTTTCAAGATCGTCGGCCATTATTTTGTATCGTAATTTATTTAAAAAAAATTCTTAAAAATATTCAATTTACAAAAGTGAGGTTAATAAACAACAATAAATTATGGAAGGGATATTTCTAGTACAAGGTGCGGCGGTGATACTCGCGTAATTTATTATTATTAAATCACTAATAAAAATTTTCCCAAGGAAAAACATATTGATATGTTTAATAAGATTATTATCTAGTAAGATGGAAAACTTCGTCAATAATTGTTTAGATTTGAAATTTAATTTAATTTAATTAAATTGATAATAACAAAATTACTAGAAGAAGAAAATGAATTATTGATCTGGGTAAACCAAAAGAAAATATTCATAAAAAAAGAACCAAGTAAAAAAGAATTATTAGAAAAAAAAAAAAAAAGAATCAGAAATGAAGTCTGAGGAATTTCATGAGTTTGGGGAGAAGAATGATATTGGCGAGATTGGCGTAAAGAACGAAAGAAAAGTTTGGAATTTTGTGAAAAGGAAAAATGGGTAAACAGAAAATTTAATTTCTTCTAAAAATTTGTACAAGTGACCATTATAACTTGTTTTTGGCCTGGTTGTATTTATATGTTCATCCTTAGGATGATACTAAGGCAATTTAGATCATCCGCTAGTTTCGTGAGCAGTTCAGGGCAAAGAGAATATTTCATCTATGAACCGGCTCCTGAGGTTGAAGAGGTTTCTCTCCGGTTGAGTTGGTCTGGATATAGGTTGCAGGATTGATTCTGAGAATTTATAAATAAATATCACTGCAATATATTGCAATGCCCTTCTGTATATTTTTTGTAAACATTTATTTTACAAACAATTTCAAATTTCAAATAATTTTTTTGTAGGTTTGTGTGGAGGGCATGCAAATAATTAGTGAGCATAAAGCTCTTATTAATTCAAAAATTATTAAAATTTCTAAATCGTACAAATTTTGTTTAAATTTTTATTTAAATGTGGTGATGCAAATTTTTAATGTTACCTTGCATGTGGTATCGTAACTTGCACGTGCGTATCGGACCTATACGGACGGCGTATCATATAAATTCGTTGTGAAACAGTTTCACGAACAACCAAAAATCTTCAAAATTTTTTCAATCTTGAATCACTTCACTAATTAATCGAAAACAACTTCCAACTATAAATCAAATTTACTTTTTATTCAAACTCATCAAAATCAAAATTCTTAGATCGGGAAACCGATAAACCGATCTTCCACGCACAGCAGCGTCTAACCTCGCTGTTTGCGCTCTGTTCTCCTTTCGTTTTTACTTTGTTACCAACATAATATTTTATACAAATAAATAAATAAATTTATATGTACCTACAGTATGTTACAAAAATTTAAATTAAAACAAAATTAGCTTTAAAATAATTTACAAAATAACTAAATCAGACTTTTTCGGTTTCAAAACACGACAATATATTCGGTTTACACCGCCTACGCGGCTTTCCGGTTCGCAAACACCAGGTAACTCGGTTCAGTGCGTTAATCCGTCCTGTATCCGAGGCCTGGCGCTTGGTTTTTCAACATTTTACATTTTTTATCTACGATGAGAAGCTGACCCGACGAAGAACCCTCAACCTGGAGAAGGGCCAATATGCTACCCTATAGCCTACAGATCATATTAGACTTTAGATCGCAGCAGTGCATCCGACACGACAAGGATTTGAACCATGGTTTCCAACTTTCCAATTGGTCGGTGTTGGATTTATGCTATACTGCTCGTCTTGGAACATAATACCAAAAATAATCTTCCAGGATTATCGTCCTAGAAAAAAATGGAGTAATCAATTTGAGGTTGAAAATTTTTCTTCCTACTTCTACGTATTCGCAAGTTCTTCGTTATCAAATATTGCCACTTCCCGTTTGCAATTTTAAGAATTGCACAAAATCTTCTTTGTCACAAGTAAGTAAATTTTTCGTAGCACTTTATTTAAAACTGATTTTGATTTTTAAAGGCTCTAGAAATGATTCAATTGTATTACACAGTGCAACTTCTGTTAGTTCTTTTCTGATAGTTCAAACACCATTAGGCACAATTTACGTTTGTCTTGAATTTTATCATCTAGTTGTTAAATTATCGATTTAACAATTAAACTACATAATTTCCTCCATTTCCCTACACTAGAACCCAGCCCAAATTACCTAAGAGCAACCCCGATGGCCATCATACCCAACATACATCATGCCCAACATACCATATAATCTAATACCAGGAGCCCCACGTTGTGTACACAAGAAAATCACTACTACAAAGAAAATCCGTCAATGAGTCTCGTAAAAAGCATGGGTTCAGATGGTTTTATAATATTGTTGGTTATGTTTGTTACATTTGTCGGTTTTGACATACTAGTAAATTTGTTACGTGTTACCTAGTTACCTTGCAGATTTTATAATATTGTTATTTGTTGCCTCTATGGGTTCTGTTGTCATTGGTCACGTGGACTGTTAAATTTCATACATGGGTAAATTTTACATAAATGTTTAGAATTCATACCAAATTCCTTCATTTGATTGCACAATGTTTGTTTGCATCAGATATAATAGAGAATTTAATTAAAATACACAGTAGATAGCAAATTTCTAATCCCAACGAAGGATCGAGCTCTCGTGTGGCTTTTATATCAATCAGGCTACGCGTATTAAGTTAGATTAGTCAAGTTTTAACACTGACGTCATCGGATATGGGTAGTGCGGAGTTGTGATATCCAAAAAATCCTTATTGTGCTAAGATAATGTGACCAGCCAGACTGGTATCCTACTACTATTCCATAATCAATTGTTAAAGCTTATTGCAATAAATCATCACAATAATTGAATTTGAGTAAAACGAGAATTCGTACCTTTGTTGTACATAGTATAGTTGTAAATTAATAGTTTACCTTAATTCAAGTAGGTTACTTTGCGACAAACAGAACACAGTTACAATTTGGTGCTGCGTTGGTCCTTTTTCCTCCCTTTTCGTCGTTCTCGGGAAGCTTTCTACCTCAGTGGCGTCCATTTCGCCCCTTTTCTTAGCGCGGGATTAAAATTACTACTTTTGACGATAGTTTCAAACTGTACAAAAAGCGCTAGATACAAATTGCATTTGTATCATTAGAACGTGTAAACGTTGACGTTTCTTACGATGCAAGCATCAGTGCAACCCATCTTCAGGCTTGGCAGTTCAAAGACACTAACCAGCGGTGAGTCATGATCGTCTCGTGAAGTTCTACAGAAGTACAACTGTCGATGTAATAGATTATCCTGGTTCTTTCAACCGAATTAATTACTCTCTTGGCTGAATTCCAAGGAATGCATACATGCCAGCTAGGTATAGAAAAATATATTAATCTGAATACTTACTCTAGCATTAACAATAAAAAAATAAAGATATAAGGTTAATATTCAGAGGTATTTACTGTCAATGTGTATTTGGACATCAGCCAAAGCGGATGAGAAGGTTCAACAGGTATCATCAAAAGATCCAAATCTTAAATTAAATTATCCCTTCCCAGGCAGAGCAGATACCTATGCCGAAATCTTTTTGGGGTTTGGATTAAAACAAATTAACAGTCAATCAAAATTGAATATTGACCTTTTCGCTTCAAAATATCGGCCGTAATTGTAAATTAGGACACATTTTTGGTGTTTTAAATTTAATATTGCCTTGTTTGAAAAGTTAAGTGCTTCGTTGATGAATGAATGAAGAAACCTGTTCTTGGCTTGCGCGAATATAAAATTTTATTTTTAATATTTTCCATAAAATATGGGATATTTTGAGTTACTCATAACACGTGTTCTATTTTTATATCCGGAACTTAACAAATTAGAAACAGTCATTCAGTTAAGGTTGCTAGTGAAGCACGTTATGTTTCAATTAAATAATATACTACGTACCAAGAATTTGCATGTCACGTCATACGTGTAAATTATGGTTTAATAAAAGGGCATCTCTTATCTCTATCGATTCATTACTACTGATAAGTTTCTTGTTTGCAGAAGGCACTGCTTATTTTTTCGCCCAAGGGAAAGTTAATCCGGTGCAAAATGAGTGACGAGGATAACTCAAGTTCTGATAACAGTGAAGATGTCGAAGACGGAGCTGCATCTTCCAGCCGATCAAAAAGATCATGGTAAATTTTTATTTTATTTAAAAATAGACAAATTTATTGATCCAGCTTACGTTCGTGTTTGATTCGGCAATAATATTTACTAATGTGTTCAAAATAAAATCTTGGGTACGTAAATTCACGTAATCGACATAAAACAGTTCGTAAATTTTATATTTGTTTGAAATTTAAACTAACTCAACTAATCTAATTCGATTATAAAGCGGCCAATTAGAAAATTGCGTCGCCAAAAAATTCTTTCGGAGAGCAAAAATTTTCCAATATTTCAGGTGTGGAAATAAACACAAACATGAAAAATCTAAATTTTCTCATAGCCGTTCGCCCAATATATCGTGGCCTCCGGACCAATCAAATTCTAATTCGTACGATTGGAGAAGTCAATTACGAACAGTTCATAGACCGGGCAATCCTACTTATGGCAGAAAAATGCAGCTTTTTTCCAAAACCAATTATAATGTTGGGATTTATCCAGATGGTTGTGTGAGAGGAACGATGGATGATGATGATTTGCACAGTAAGTATGAAACTACATAAAGGAGAGTTTGTTGCAGTTTATATTTTAAGCTCATTTGGAATTAATTTCGGCCGGAAATCCAGGACATGTGCGAATTCAAGGAATACTTACAAAATTATACATAGCTATGGACCATAAAGGAAGATTGTACGGCGAGGTAAATATTTTCAATTTTCCAAGTGCGGTCTCCCATTTGATCCACGAATCAAATTTATTTTCCCGCGAATAGGAAACCATTGATATTTACTGTCATGACGTCACGAAGGAGAAATATCCCATTTTTTTAAAATTAGAAATAGAATAGAATAGAAAATTAGAATAGCAAATCTGAGATTAATTTTAAATTGTAGCCAGATGTGATGGAGGAAGGAACTATCTTCATCGAAGACTTTCAAGGATCATATAATTCCTATTTGTCAAGAAAGTACGCACATTTAGGCTGGTACCTAGGGATTAAAAAATCGGGGAAATTTAAAAAAGGCCCAAAGACTTCGTTCAAGCAAAAAGCTTGTCATTTCTTACCCAGACGATCAAAATTTGAATAACTATTATAAAATTAAGACGACTTCAATATTAGTCCAGTCAAATTAACGGATTTGTCGTGCACCCTTTAATGTTTTTGAACAAATTCAACACGTAAGAGTGTATTTCTCTTGTAATATGGAAACAGTCACTTGTGTAGTGAAAAACACGGGAGCTCGAGTACAACTCAGCTGTCCCCGATAACTCGAAAACAATGCAAGACTTGGTCTAACAAGAACGGGCAAGAGTGGATTAACGAAATTCCAAAATTGGCGTTTTTTAGCTATTAAGTTGAGTGTGCACCAAGTGAAATTTTATTGGTTTTTGGTGCACACTTAACCTACGCTGTTAGATGTTACATTTTTAATAATACGAAATCTCATTAATCCATTCATGCTCGTCAGACGTAGACAGTTAAAAGAGAATCGACAGATAATATTGTAATTTTGATATACGTTTTCGAGTTATAAGCAAAAAATGAATCACAAGTCATTTACGACTAAAACATTTCTGTCGTTAGTTCAAGCACCACACATAAAAATATGCATAATTTGACTGGATTATAATTGGCCAAGTGTTATGTACAGTCCAATAGTTAAAGTATTAATCGATGTTGTGTTCTATTAAGTATTTTTGTATTAACATGGCCGTACCTACGTTTCAAGCCTGCATTTCTATAAAATAAATAATTAGAAGTGAACTTCATAAAATTGTTTCAAGATTTTGTAGTGACCAACTGAGCGCAGTATTAAAACTCTTATATTATTCCATTAATGTTTAATTATTTGTAATTACCCAATTGCCACATTTTCACTGCCGAAATCCAACTAATTTCAACTCTATCATTCCTGGACTATTTGACAATATTTTTCGAATTTCTATGGCTTTCTGCAATGTTGTTCTTCAATTCCAACTAAATCCTTTATTTTCCTTCAAACGATCCAGGTTTTATCAAGTCAGAAATTAGTTTTATTTCAAATTTTAATTTGATTGACCTAAAATGTTATTTAAAATGTTAATTAAGATTGTTTATTTTATTGTTAAAATAAAAAAAAAATTGTATTTCCAAAATATTTATTTAATATTAATACACTAAACAATAAATTAATATCACAAAAATTCGTTACATTTTCTTGCATCCGTGCAAAACCATAATGGCATTCCTTCGTTATCACCAGAACTACTGTCTATTTTTCGACATTCAAGTTCCAAATTTATTAGTTTTGCTACATTTATTACTTTTACGGATGATAAAAGTGCTTCACAAAAGACGTTCACATCTGCTTCCTAACAAATAAAAACTTTTTTATTACTTTGTACAGTGGGGGTTTAACCACACCTACGTATGAAAATAAAGATGATCCATCTTTTTCGTATGTATATTCCTTTACCTTCTTAAATGCATTACACCAAATTTTCCACTGTGGCACTTCAAGATCTAAAAGAGAACGCAGTAATTCGACACTTTTACTTATTACTAGCGCTTGGCCCTTTTCATCATTAACATAAAAACTAAAATAAAATTTTCTTTTGCATTTCGATGTTAAACCTCATTCAGATAGGATATTGCATAAATTATGTTATAAAATGCAATGGCCTAACTAAATGAGACTTTACTCACGTTAAAGTTGTTTCCAAGCCTGAATCACCATCGCAAGAGCATACAGACAAAGAAACGTCGCACTTTCCACACTTATAAACAATTCGCAAAGAACGAATATAGATTTGCAAAGGTTTACAGCAAATGAGTACATTTGCAGGAATTAAATCACCTAAACCCAAAAATGAATACTTATTGTTCACTGCTACCTGATCGATATTTCTAAAATTACCCTTTGTTAAAACTTAAGAGCTAAAAATTGAAGTTACTCACAGATTAACAGTATCAAAATATACTGGGGGTTCGTAACTTAAAACTTCAAAAGTTGTCATTGCGGTGCACTTGAGGTACTTATTTTTTTGTGGTACAACATTTTTTACACAAATCCTCATCGATGGGATTAATCCTAGTGGCACTTGTAAGTGTTCCCAATTATTGATGTACAATACTAGCGTTTTTTCGTATAAATCGTCAACAAATTCTAACGTATGAGTATGTTTACCTTAAATACATAAAATAAACAAAAATATTTTTATAATAGATTATTTTATTTATACCAGGAGTTCCAAAACTATTCTCACGCTGTAAAGTTTCGGTCCTTGATGAAAGAGATGGTGTCAATTTCTTGACATTTAATAATCCTTGAAATGAAAATAAGTCATTTGTTTCTTTAACTTTTTGTACTGCTTCTGAAACGTTTAATAAGCTGCTTGTTTCTTCGATTGGCTTAGGTTTATGAACAAATATACTGTGTTTGTCCAAAAACATCAGCATCTTGTAAGGTTTCAATCTGGATAATTCTTTATTCATCACATTATTTCTGAAAGTTTAAAAATAAAATTGTGTAAGCCAATAAAAATAGTTTGTCAAGTATTTTAGGGTAATTTTTGTGGAAAACTCTTAAGGGGGAGGTAAGGTATTAAAATTTTTTATACCGTTTTATACCAGCTTTTTAGTGTTCAAAACTTTAAAGCGTTTTCCCCACAACTTACGTTTTCAAAGTCGGTACCCCTCATAACTTCAAAACTACTGCACCGATCCCTTTGAAACTTTGAACGGTATTTCTGTACATAATTTACGAGGTAACGCTGGAGAGTTTTTTTAAATTTGTAAATAATTTTTATTTCACAATAATAAATTAGCCGATTTTTTTCGCAAAAAATCGCGTTTTTACCTTCAGTGTTCCAAAAAAGTGAAAAATTGAAATTTCAAAAAACCCTCCCAGTGTTACCTGGGGAAAACTATTATCTAACGAATGAACTTTGATGTTTTGATTTCTGATGATCCAGCACCAAGTTATGAGGGGCACCGCAGTTTTACTTTTTTCTGAGACACGTCCGTTGCTGTATTTTTTAATATTTCTTCGTGAAAATTTTATACAATATTCTTCAAATGTCATACTTTAATGTACTGTTGGTTTTAATAAAGAGATTTTAACTGTGTCGTCACAAAAAATTCACAGAAACATGCCTTTTTTTCGTAGGAATTAACCTTACCCCCCCCCCCCCAACGTTTATCGACAACAATTTATTCCTGTGTGCAATGTGATTTATGCCATATACAGGGTGTCCCTGGATACACTGTTGGTAAAGGACACTTTTCTAAGAAACATTTTTAAGAAATTTTTTTTTCTAAATTCAAGCTTTCGAGAGTTAGGCCTCTTTAAGGGGTTAAGTGGGTTTCAAAGACTCAAAAAAAGCATATTTTTACTGATGTTTTTTTTAATATAACAAATGAAATATTTTACTCATACAATTTAGTATATCAAATTTACATATTTAACAAATACATTGTGAAATTTTTATTTAAAAATTTTGAAAATGCAGCCATTGAGACCTAATTTCTTTAACCTCTCAAAAAAAAGTTCTCCTGGCGTAGTCGGGATAACTCATGACTGGTTCATTTTAAAATAAAAAGCAACATTTTTTCTGGTAGTAGATGTATAAAGCTCGTGCTTGAACGAAGGAAAAGAAAAAATAATGAAATTAGAAATTTTGGCGGAGTTGTGAACAAAAAGTCCCATTTTTTGCTCAAATTTTCACCACGTATTGCCTGATAAAATAAGTTGCAATAAAAAAAAAAAATCCTTCGTTCAAGCACTAGATATTATTATTTTGAGAAACCATGACTACCAACTTCAAAAATAGTGTTTTGAAGAAAACGCTATTGAAGTTTTAAGTTGTACGATTCCGGCACCATAAAGTAAAGAATCTGCTATAGTGACAATATTGAGGGCATCCTTTTGCTCATGCCTGTGACAAATTCTTGCGTTGTTAAAAAATTATAAAAGATGTTTATTACTAGTTGCCTTTAGAAAGTAAAATCAAGGGAGAAACAGGCGGAACTTTCCAAGTGTGTATCTCTTAGAATTTTACTCTGATCGATTCAAAATTTTAGGAGAATATTCTAGATATACAATACAAAAAAAATTCGATTTTTTGAAATTTTCAAACCCACTTAACCTCTTAAAGCACTTTTTTTAAATTTTCTGATTTTCTGTGAAAAGAAAAGTTTTTCCAAAAACTTTTACTAGACAGAAGTTGTAGTCCGTTAAATTTACTATCCGGAATGGGACGTCAGAATTTTTGTAAAATGTTTTGTTTAAAAGATACTACAGGATTTTGAAAACGCTCCAGTTTTTCAACATTTTTTACCTACTTTTATTCATAGCCAAAAGCCGTCGATTTTAGACAAATAATGTTTGAATCTGGTTTGTAGATTACTTCGGGCTCTTTAAAAAAGCACTAATCCATTTTTAATAAAAAATCAATATTTTTCGAGCGATGGACACGTGAAAGTGGAAATTAAAAAAGATGCTTTAAAGAGACCTAACTTTCGAAGACTTGAATTTAGAAAAAAAATTTGTTAAAAATGTTTTAATAATATACATAAAAATACTAATTTATTTACGGAGTGGTTTAGTCTCATGGTTATCACAAGTAAGCATGCATAATAAAAATATTAACATTCTTACAATTTATTGCTGTGGTACACATGGTATGTCTCACCTTCTTGTAAAAACGGAACCACTCGTACTTGGAAAGCATTCAAACATAAATAAGCATTGTAGGAGTCACAATTATTTTCTATCAAAACCTCCAACCAACATTGTATGGAACTACCAAATAAGCTTACCTGAAATAATCATGTTTAATGATTCCCAAATAATCCTAAAAATAAGATACTCACGGTAGCTCTACCCACTAATTTAAATTCAAAATCATAAATGAAGCAACAGTCTTCTGGAATAGTTTTAAAAAAGATTTCGTTCTGGTTAACGTTAACCGGTTGAAGGTTTAAAACTACCACATCTTCCACGTCAAATAAAATATATTGGAAATTAGGAACATCCTTATCTCTATAGGTTTCCGTAAATACTCGATAATTTTTTATTACAACAAAATTATTCAGTATCTCTTTTTTTGAAACCTTCGAAGCTACCAAGCAAGGAATCTTATGATCAGTATCAGCATCGCACAAGAGGATTATGCCATACCTCTTGCTAATTTGTAAATTTCCTATCAAAAAGTCACATTCGTGCCCTTTCGAATGTGTTCCAAAGTTCCACGGTGGGCACTTCGCCTTTTTAAAGTTTGAGTGGATATACTTTAAACTTGAAACGGTTTTTAAATTAAAAGTAGGTACAACTTGATTTAAACACCGATGTGAATTTTCCTGATGTTTCAAACAACTGTTTGATAGAAGACGATTGATCACTTCAAAAGCAACTTCTTCGGACGACTCCTGCACCAAAGGTTTGATATGTTTTTGGATAACTTTCAAGTTGTTGTCTATTTCTAGTAAATCGGAGACTCCGAGTTCATACTTGTTCACTAAATTAAATAAAGTACTGTCTTTTACTACAGTCTGATGATAATCACAGGTAATTTTACTTCTTTCACAAAGAAATAGTTTGCCTAAATCGTTATTATCGGTGAGCATGTAATGAGAATTTGAAATTTGTACAAATTCTCCGATATTTGGTAATAACTGCTGAGATTTATTAGTTTGTTGATGTATCGTATGAACTGTTATCTTATTGTCCAATTCAAATGTACACAAACTTGTGTTAATTGAAGACACGTAGCCCTACAATGATTTTGTTTAGCAGGAATTTAATTAAATTAAAAGCCTACCTCGTAATTCATGGTTTGAAATAATTACAGCACTAAACATTACAGCAAAATTTAAATAAAAAATATTGCAACCTATAAGTTTTGCCGCGTTAACCTTAAAATAAAAGTCAAATTTGAATATGAAGCAGTGGCGGTACGTTTATTGGTTTATGAATAATAACTTTAAAAAAATCAAAAATTTCCGAAATAAATCTTTTTACTTTAAACATGAAGAAAGAAAACAAAGGTAAGTAAACAATACTTTATTAAAAAAATTGATAATTCTTACAAAAAAATAACAAATTTTAAAATATACTAAAACGTAGAACATCAAAATTTGACAAATCCTTCAATTATTGGCTTATCTGTTAAGTAACATTGCACATTTCGGCGGAATATGGTGATTTAACGATAACAAAATATAATACGAAGCAAAACTTCAGAGGAGAGGTACAGGGGCACATTTCCTAAAATTTTAATTATTTAGGTGTATACCTACGTGCAGTAGCGGTCATAAAAATTATTAATAAATAATTGGTATTTTACAACTTTTTTCTTTAAACATTTTCTGATTTTTATACAACTTTGCAACAAAATAAAGAATAAAATGTAGATTTACAAGATAAAAATAGTATATTATGCAACAAGGAGATAAAGTGATCAATTTTTGACTTGGGGGTAAAGGTTTGCTTGTACGAGGCTTTTGCCGAGAGCAAAAATTACCCTCAGGTCAAAAGTCATTTTATCCTCGAGGTGTATATACCATTTTTTACAATTGCGAAAGGTAAAGTAGGAACTCCACCAATTACGAAACTTAAAGCATAAGTTTTAATTTTTTAATTAAAATTTAAAAACACCATTTCTTTCATTTTTTCATTTCTGCCCGCTAGGCTTCTTTTTTGTCCGCTGTGACTTCTTTTTTGCCCTAGGACAAGAAAATGCCATTTTAAACCTGCAATTCGGGGTGGATAGTGATTACTTTAGCCCCGCAATTGCAAAAAATAAAATTAATCGTGGTTTCCTAGTAATTAATATTAAAAAATTAAAAAATTTTTGTCCAGAAGAAAAATGCCCAGACGCAAGGAAACAACTATCTTTTGTTATTTGGAAGGTAAACAAATTTTTTCCTTGCTTCTTAATAAATTTGACTGATATTGGGTGTAAAGGGAAAGCAAATCAAACAAATTAACTGCTGGCCAACGTTTTGGACTATTTATTAATCTATCTTCAGGGCTGAAATATAAAAAACAGAGGTACTACAATGCAGTGGTGCAACCAAAGGAGGGGCTAGGGAGCTATAGCCCCCCTGCGTCCCTCTAGATATCTTTATTTGAAACATTGTAGCACTGGTGCAGCCATGATTTGTTATGGGGGGGGGAGCTAAGGAATGCTAAGGCTAAGGAGCTAAGGCGCGCGCCCCCGGCAAATATTTTTTTGGGAAAAGAAGCGTGGTCATCTTATTTTTGATCATTAAAAAAAAGAAGAGTGTTGGGGGGGGGGGGCTATGGCTCTCTAGTTCCCTTGGACTAGGGGGCTGCGCCACCGAATTGTAGTACTTCTGTTTTTTATATTTCAGCCCTGAGGATGAATTAATAAATAGTCCGAAACGTAGGCCAGCAGTTAATTTGTTTGATTTGTTTTCCTTTTATACCCAATATCCGTTTAATTTATCTTTTGTTAGTTGTGTTCCCCCAGGATACTTTCCTAGGTATTGTAAATATTTTGATGTTATATAATACCTTTTTTAAAGATTTACAAAATAATTTTTTTATATTTCAAATTTACATTATTTACATAATATTGTGTATTTACAATAATTCTATTTACAAAATATACAAATTAATTCAATAACTATTATTTTAAAAAATATATTAATAATTTAAAAACTGGATGTGGATGCAAAAGCTCATGCCAGAACTTTCGGAGTTTGTGTTTATAATATAAACAAACATCAATTATATTTCTCACATTTCCGCATTCCGCATACACGAATGCGGAAGTGAAATCGGAAGCAAGCGATTAAACTGAATCTGAATCGGAAGTAGATCTCCGATTTAATATACCCATACATAATTGCATTTATACCGGGCACCACCAACTACGTAAAGGTTTAAAGTTCATTTTATTGACGAGAGTCTCGAGAGAATTAGTCTCCCTAATTTTTTATAAAAAATTAATTCATATTTGCGCTTCCTTGGCATTTAATTCCGCTTTGCGGTGATCCGATTGGTTAATTTTCAGCTACCAACCTAAAAATCGTAAGTTCATTGTCAATCCGGTAGAGTGGAAACTTATTCGCATTGGCGTATCTGAAATTCGGATTTAAAGAGACGCAATATTGCAGAAATAAAGTAAACACAAGTTAACGTTTATATAGAATTGCTTTATTGCGATTACTTAATAATTATAACAAATCTTTTTCAGAAAATAATATAATGTAAAATATAATGCGCTAAATTATTGCAATATTAAAAAAAAACTATTGTGATTGTCATATTGTATGATTAGACATTAATATATTATTGGTTAACTTTAAAGAAAGTATATTTTGATTTATTTCTGCCATTGCATCGTCGAATCTGCATTTTATACTTTGGGAAACTAGAAAAAAAATTTTATTGTAACATTTCGATAAAATGTAATTGACAATTTTAAAAGGACGGTGATCCGATATGTTAAAATGCTAACAACAAAAAAACTGTTCTAATAAAATGGAAGGATGTTATCTAGGACGGCTTCTAAAAATATAACTGCTAACAATTAGAGAAAAAATTGACGGAAAATGGAAACTTTACAGCGCATTAATTTCTATTATATTTATTTACACTTCAAAATTTTATTGCTTATTTTTAATATTAATTTTTAAAAATACACAGGGTGGATCTAGGTCGATCGGTACTCGTTAATTGACAGCTTTGAGTAATTTAGTTTGGCTTGAGTTAGGGGCGTACGACACGACGCAATTTATTACAGAAGCAAGCGCGCAGTGCGCAAACGCTCCAAACTCGTTTCTGCGCAGAAATTATTATAAATTGCGCCCTGTCACACGATATTACTTTTAAAAAATGATACGTCGCAAACACGATAGAGGCCAGCCAATAGGAATTAAACTAATACGTTTTCGGTACCGCACCTTTTTCTCAAAAATTTTAAATTCAAAATTTTTAACTCGAGCACCCTGCATATTTCTATACAACATAAATTATTCTTGGCGATAGTTTGATTACTTCACGAACGCATACCAAAATATACTTAATTATTATTTTATACAGTAGGCGTTTCTTAATTGTAGAAGAAAATAGACATTTCTTTTAAGTTAATTATTGTTTGGTCCAAGATTTGGCTCCATTTACTATTAGTACTATTCTAGGTAAAACATTAAAAGCGATTAAAATTTTATTGAAACAAAATAAATAAATTGCGCGCTACCGCGTAACTATTTCAAACGGTTCAACGTCAATCTCTTCCAAATCTTCTTCTATAATATCTTCTAACTTCTTTATTTCTACCCTTGCTATGTTGCTAAAAAATACAAAAATATCTCTACGATTTGTAGACTACAATCGTAACTATATTTTTCTAAAGCAACAAAAATTTCAGCGCTTTTTAAAAAATTTTTTCTATTTTTTTTACTCGAATCTCACAATAAGCTACAAGCGTTTTAGTAAGGATAACATCGATAAAAATCGCTAAATAAATTTTTAAATGCATAATTTATTTACCGATTTTTAAACAGAAAAAATAAAACTCTAAGACAACATACAACAAAACGCTTACCATTTCATGCAAACCAGGATTCGACTTCGTCAGAATGTTGTCGACTGCATGCAAGTCAACATCATCATACACAAACAAAAACATTACATAGAAAAATATCAATTCTTACCGTCTACTAAAAGTAGGAACCATCGATTGTTGTACTAAATCTAAAAGTTCTAAGACGTCGGCAGGCGATCGGCTTTGCGTCACGTTGATTCCTCTCAATTCTCTTAGTTCGACTCCGCGAAAGAAGTCGCAACATAGCAATTCTTCAAGGCTTGGTGGTTGATTCGCATTTTGAAAAATAAATCTTAATACGTCTGCTATACGAGGCACTCGTTCTAATTCTAATTGAAGATGAGCTGGACTTGGCGGCGTGGGCAACTCGTAGCCTGCCGTCATTTCGAACAACAGGTAGCCGAAACTAAGTATGTCGGAACAATTTGGAGGACGTGGTGATAAACCTACTAAAGGATTTTCCAAACCAGCTAAACGTGCCACGCCGTTTTGGAGAATCACATTTCCAGAGTGAAGGTGATGGAACATCGGGAAACTACGCTCACGAAGAAAAAGTAACGCTTCCAATATTTGACGTCCTAATCGTTGCACCTAGAACAATTAAAATAAATTATTTACTTGTGTTGCCAATGTTGCCCATATCAATAGGTCTAATAGACGGAGTTGGACGTTTGAACGCAAATTATAGCCAAATTTTACTTAAAAACAGAAATTTTTTTTTTTAAACAAGTAGACCAGGAATGCACAAGCCGTGGTCCCCGGGCCGCATGCGGTCTGCCGTCGATGTGCGTGCGGCCCGCGAGAGAATTAATAGAAATGGTAAAAAATAATAAAAAAAGCTCAATTTCATTTAAATGGTAATTTTATTATATAAAATTTTTACTAAATAAAGATAATTACTTTGATTAATGAACAAATAGTTTAATTTAGGTTGCTTTGTATTTTTACTAATTCAAACACTTGCAACGTCGGAAGAAAATTATACCGGGTGACCGGCCAAGGAACCGAACATAGGGAATTAACATGGGATATTAATTTTTTCTAAATTCTTGCTTCCCATTATAACGGATAAGAATAAAAAAGGTATAAAATTAAAGAGATTTTTATTCTGCGTCTAAAGATACCAAAAACTTGATATTTTATTCTTTAATTATTGTTAAAAACTCAATAGTAAAATAAGAAATACAGCTTTAAAAAAATTATTAGCAGGCTTGATCGCTGCGTTATGTCGCATTTTCCGTATTGGAGCCAAATATTAAAAAATTGTTAGCATAATGCAATGCCATGTTTCGAAGTAAAGATTATAATGTCAATAAATGTATTTTGAACTTTTATTAAATTGTCTTTATTTATAAAGAGCCCGCCTTTAGCTCATAATCTGCTTGAGTGGCCCCTAGGCCCAATAAGTCTGTGCATCCCTGAAGTAGACTGTATCAGAGATCTATTGATTTCAAGTTCCACTAAATGGGCTACAACACCGGGGCGCAAGTCTTTGGAGAACGGCCTTAAAAATGATAAAAAAATATTTACGATCTTCTTTGTGACAGAACAAATTAAATGTTTTATATACCGGGTGTACCCGTAACCGTCGAGAATCTTTTAGGTGGTGATAAAAAACACTTTTCTAAGACAAATTTCCAACTAAAATTTTTGTTCAAGTCCAAACTCTTGAAGGGCACTTCCCTTTAAAGCAATTTTTTGAATTTACGATTTCAAACGGCCATAGCTTCGATATTCTTGATTTTTTATGCTTAATGGATTAGAACCTTTTTAAATATCATTCACTTATCTACTGACGTCATGTATGATGAGTCAAACCTGATGAGTCATATATGATGATGAGTCATGTGTGAAGAGTCATGCATGATAACAGCATTAGTCATTCAAATATCGCTGAATTTACAATCTAGAAACGCACAGAAGTGAATAGAAATTCCTGGAGAGTTATGGAATTTTCTGGAAGGCTGCATTTAAGTATAAATCTTAAGTATAAATGCAGCGCGATTTCTAGTGACAAAATCAATTCCAGTTTTAACGTGCAAGTGCGTTAACATAAATAAAGTGAAGTGATAAACGATATACCGAGTGTTTAAATAAATCCGAACTTAGTGTTAAATATAAATTGTAGTGTAATTTAGTTTAGTGTTAATCTTAGAGTAGTAATTGTTTTATTGTTATAAACTGTGTCTGTAAATATTTGTATTAGCCCTTTAGGAATTAAATAAACGTTTTAATTTTCGTCACATTATAATCCCTTATCATCTAGAATCAACGGATTACGAGTTATAAATTAAATTAAGAGAAAAAATGTTAAAAAAATTCAGGTTTTATTTTTTTTCTTGAGAACCCCGTATCTTTTAAACAAAACGTCTTAGAAAAAAACTCACAGCTTAAACCGGATAGGAAATTTAACGGGCTACAACTTTCATCAAATAAATTTTTTTTAAGAAATCAACCGTTTTCACAGAAATTCTGAAAATAATGAACACGGTGTAGGTAAAAAAATAAATTCACCAAATTTATTTTAATAAATTAATCTGTATTTTTTCCATTAATTCCTCTCTGGTTTCGGGCTTTTTTCTATCTCTATAAATTATAGCTTTAAGAGCACCCCATAAAAATAATTGAGGGGTAAAAATTTGATATGATTAAATTTTTTTTGGCAGTGGCCTTCAAAAAAAAATAAAAACAAATCTAAGAGCCAATTTCATAAAAAATTTAAGGTAGCCTTAAAATTTAATGGAAGAATTAGCGTAAAATAAACCACTAAAACCTTACATTTTAACTAATTTTTTGCTTAAATTTAATGCCTGATTAATATTTTCATGAAAGCTTAATGTCAAATAAATCAATCAAAATTTTGGATTTTAATTTAATTCTCTAATAAATGAATTATTGAATTGAAGAATGAATAAATTCTGATGAAATATTAATGATTATTTAACTTGTTCAATTTAAAATTTTTTAATTTAATTTAATTCTCCGCTATAAATTTTAACTCTTAATAACTAACGTCAAATAATTGTCACACTGTAACTACACTTTATTTCTTTCGTTATCTCACGTACAACTTAACTTTTTTAACTTTTTTTGCAAGAGATGTTTTATTTGGTATTCTAGTAAGCCAGAAAAAATTAAAAAATAATTAATTTAAAAAATTCTATTTATTTTTAATAACACAAAAAAAATTATTAGCATATTTGCACATCTTTTTACGATATAACTAGTTGAATAATTATATTTAAAATACAAAAATTGAAAGAAAAAACTAGATCGCAAAAATCACAGCACCTGAAAATCACAGTTTTTGTTTGCAATTCGTAGACAATTTCGCACTACACTGCAAAACAAAGCACAAAAAACAAAGATAAAAAATCTTTCTTTTAATTTTGGAAGGACACAAACATTTTCTACTTAAAAAAAAACAAACGTTTAAAATTTTCTGAAAAGTAACACCAAAAAAGGTTGTTCTCCACTGGTTTTTAATTTTTTAATGTGACGTTTACTAGAAACATAAAAATTACAGTAACTTTAACGTGCGGTCACAGTGACCGCTAGCTTTTTTGTTTTCATTCTATAAATAAAACAAGGCAACTTTCGACCACCACTGTTTGTCAACATACTAAAACCCATAATGACTAATTTTAAACGAAGAGTGAAATAAACACTAATTAAAACTTGGTGCGGTCTCAGTGACCGCAAGTTAGCGATTAAGGGTTAATGCCAGATTAAGTTTTATTATGAAATTAGGTTTAAACCTTCTGCTAACATATAAAAACTAGATAAATGAATTTGCACATTTAATATTTGATTTTTTACCAATTTTAAAAAAATTACAAAATAAAGAGCTAATTTATTAAAATACAAAGAAAATTTTTTTAAATTTAAATTTTGTTATATTAATTTTTGAAATGTAATGTTTGGAGAAAAGTGAGTAGAGGAAGGTTTTTTGCCAAAATGGCGGAAATGATGAAGACCTAGATTTTGCTCCGCTGATTTATTGAGTATAATATTGTGCAAGTATTTTTGCAATTAAAATTTTATTTTTGAGTATTGTTATTGGAAAATTTTGTTTGAAAGTATTTTGGTCTAAAGTTACTGAAAAAAATTGAAATTTTGTAAAAAGATTGTTTTTATTTAATTAAAATGATTGTTTTTATTTAATTAAAATGATTATTTTTTTGAGCGATTTTTGGTTATTTGAGTTCGATATTCAGAGAAATTTTCGATTTTAGTGAACTTTATTTAATGGTTGAAAATAATTTGTCGAGGGAGCGACAAATTTTGATTACAGGTTGTTTGTACCATTTTAAAATTTTGTTTACTACGATATTTTTAATAAGTTTAAACTTATTCATATTTTAATTTTAAACTCTTTTGTAAAAAACCGCTTTTAAATAAAATTTTTTAATTTTAAAATTTGAATAAAAATCACAAACTAAATTCTTATTTTACCGATGGCGATAGTGAAATAATGTTGTCAAAACGAAGAACTAAATTAGATTGAAAGAAAATTTCACAAATTTTAAGCTAATGTACACTTATCTACAAATGTACAAAATATAAAACAATTTATGGGTTTACAATGCCCACTTTAATTTATTGCGGAAGTGTTATTTTAAGCTAAGCTGCCCATGATGGTCACAAAATTTATGTTCTCTTAAAAATTTTTAGTTCAAACAATGTATTGCAATTTAAAATTTTTACCATAATAGTAAGAATTAAGATAAAATACCTATTTCAATTATTTCGATATAATTATTTTAAAAAAAATCGAAAATTAGTTAATAGGAGTAATAACTAACAATTAAGTGGTCGCAGACTTTTACACAGTAGTGTAAATATTTAGAGCATATTTATATTCTTTATCCTCGGTTTTTATATTTTTGGAATTTAGTACCTAGTAGCTGTATTCAATCCAGTGTCGCTAATCGCCGGATTATAATACGAATTTCCGATTTTTTAATTAAGGATTTAATTTATTAGAAATATCTCTTAAGTTTTAATTTTTATTTAAACACTGCAAGTGTAATGTTTTTGTTTTTACTGATTTTTTTACGATTGCAGTCGAACTTCCAGTACTTTATTAATTGATAAATAATTTCGGGGGGGGGGGGGTTGTAACCCCTAAAACCACTCCTTTAAATACGGCCTTGTGTTTAATTTATAGTGTTTAAAACTCTGTATCCAAAGAAGAGCGCATTTTTTCTTAATTTAATCAAAATTTTTGAGTGATAGCATAAAACGTTTTCCGGGTCAGCTAGTTTAAAAAATAATAATAAATAAATAGAATAAATTGTAAAATAATAAAGATACATTCTAAAGATTGAATAATTTTACGAGAGTGATTGACTGTTGTATGACCGTCTCCGTGTTTCGGGGGGCACGTAAAGCTGTTGGTATTCTTGTGCTGATGATTTGTGATAATTAACAATAACGCAGGATCACAGGCATATCTGAAGTGAGATTTGCAAGTTACCTGGGATAACCATACTCTTGAAATTAATTATAGTTTTGGTAGACCACCGAAAGTTTGTCTTGTCAAACAAAGTTTTCTGTTTGATCCGAATGGTACAATATACTATTACAGATAATACATTAATTTTTTTTACAGCAGGTACCTACATTATAAGTTAATTATAAAAGTACTTAGGTACCCAAAAATTTATAATAATAATTTAGTGGCGGCGTTCCTGGTGGCTACGAGGCAATGTTCCGTCGAAGTTCCAATAAACTTTGAAATTTATCGAAATATTTTTAGATCGTACGATATTACAGTAATTGCCGTCTACATTTTAATAAAGTAAGTACAAAAGTTGTTTTCTTTTCCCAACTTTCCAATTAAGTGGTTAATTTTAGAATTCGTTAAAATTTTAACGATTTTTCACATAATGGCACATAAAATTGTTTTCCATTATGCCATTAAAAAAAGTCTTAATTTAGAACCTATGTAAAGCACAATTATTAAAACAAATTGAATTGAATTATTTATCAATCGAACCTTTTTAGTACAGGAGCCAATAATTAATTATTTTTATTTATCAGTTGCGGCAACAAAGAGCGCACGTAATTAATTTCCCTTCAGAGTGAAATATGTTCCAGAGCCTACGTTATTTTTATTTCATTTTATAAATAATACAGTTAGATAACGACCAGATAAAGCTTTAATTTAAAATGTGGTAGCATACGCCACCGAGATAAAACAAATAAACGTTGAACAGCATGGCAGCATAAAAAAGTTTATTATAGCAAAGATTTTGCACATCAAAATTTGATATTTGAACACTAACCTGCCACAAAGGAAGCCCTTCTCCTCGCCCTCCATATTTCCTGTCGTATTCCTCGTGCCATGAACAAGAATAGATGAGATCGCGAAGACTACCAGCCGGATTCAGTGGGCTTATTAACGCCATTTGGGAATCCCAAAATTCAATATCTAAAACTGGATGAATATATGGATGTTGTAAACCACGAAAAAGTGTTAAAAGCGTTTCTTTCGTTGTTTCTGACGGTTTTATGGGGCATAATCCGGGAAGAGAAACTACGCTTAGTAAGCGCTCGGCACCTAAGGCAACGTCTTGAGCGATAAACCTGTTAAGAATAAAGCAATGTACAAAAGTGATCTAAAGACAAGGAAAATGTTCGCTTACCAATGCTTATCGCCTCTCGAACCTATTTTATCTAATTGACTCTTCAGCTCATAGCGGTTGTTAGAAGAAAGCAGATTGCGCCATTTCATAAACGTTTCATCACATAATTGGGTTTCCACATGATATTTTTCGTTGCAACCACTGTCTGTTCTTCTTAAAGCACTGTACTCGTGTCTGTTCACGTTCGAAGACCTGAAGTAAAAAAATATTTTAAACGACGCACTTGGTTACGACCTGCATATACCGATTATTTTTGGAAAAAAACGTTCTGACTGGTGATTTGGTTCTCTGCTCGTCTGGGCTATCTTTGTGTTCCGAACTGTGGCTGCGAATTTTAAAAGAATTTCTTTTTCTGGCGGCTGATAAACTAACGTTCGAAAACTCGGCTACACTTTGGGCTCTTTTCGGCAAACGTTTTTTACGTTTGAAAGAGCGCGAAGCTCTGTCTTGGGAAAATCGATCGTGCCCTATAACATCCGCTTCTTTACTATCTTTATCGTCCTGACGATTCATTTTTTGGTACATGTTAAACATTTTGTTATAAGATCCTTTCAAGAAGGAGCCGTATTTTTTGACCCGCCGCAAATTAGAATTTTTCAGTTTCAATAGCAACTTAGTGATTGTCCACATGAAGAGCAACTAAACGAATTAGTCGGCTTTTCAGCAGTGGGGTATAGGAGAAAAATTTTAATCCCATTAAATGTTAGTTGCTCCGTATACAATTTCATATAGAAATAAGGTGAACTTTAAAGGTTTCCACTTTCAGGAAAGTTCATCGCTCAACGAATATTAGAATTTAAAATCTGAGAAGACATAAATTTGACTTTCGCACTAATTATTATACATTAGGGAAGTTTTGCGATAATTGGTAAACTATAGTGGCAGGTGCGATAAACGGATAGAATAAATGGGAATTAGTAAATGATGTGTAAGGCGTAGATTAGCGCAGGGCTACCCTGCCGTATAATTAAGTAAATAATCTCTAATCTGTAGTATGTACGTAGCGAATTCGCAAAGAAAAAAAAAACAAAAATTTTGAATATAATGTAGAAAGAAAATATAATTTTCCTAAATATTTTATACAGGGTGTCGCCGGATACACTTTACATAATTTAGGTTGATAGTTTCCACCTTCACATGGCTATAGCCCCGAAAATATTGATTTTTTAGTAAAAATGGTTTACTGCTTTTCTAAAGAGTTCGAAATAATCTACAAACTAGATTAAACCTGTTATTGCTTAAAATCAACGGTTTTCGAGTTATGAATTAAAGTAAGTAAAAAAATGTTGAAAAATTTTTGAAAAAAATAATTTTTTTGTTGAAAAAAAATCCTGTATCTTTTCAAATCTTTTAAACAAAATATATTACAAAAAATCTGACACTTTTGTTTAGTAAAAGTTTTGAAAATTCAATTAATTTCATTTCAGACCATCAGAAAGTAACAAACAAGGCAGCTACAAAAACAGCTATAAAATTCATAAAATTATTTTATAATTAAGTTTAGTAAAACTTTACTTTTCTAAACTTCTTGTTTAATATACTATTAAACTAATACATTATTTAAGTAAATATTCAAAATTATTACCCTCGTTTTCAATACACAGTCGTGAATCATTTTAAAAAATTTTGTGTAGAATTATTTATAACATTTGCTCGTTTGCCTTGTTTATAACTTTTTGATTTTCTGGGAAATTGATTGGTTTTTTAAAAATTTTTACTAGACAAAAGTTGTAGTCCGATAAATTTCCTATTCAAAATGACAGCATCAGTTTTTTTGTAAAATGTTTCATTTAAAGATACGGGGTTTTGAAAAAACCACAAAAAAAAACTCGAATTTTTTGAAATTTTTTTACTTTAATTCATAACTCGAAAGTCGTTGATTTTAGACAATAAAAAGTTTCAATCTAGGTTGTAAATTATTTCACGCTCTTCAGAAAAGCACACACTATTTTTACTGATAAATCAATATTTTCGGGACTATAACCAGGGCCATATTTAGACTAAATTTTGGGGGGGGGGGGGTAAAAATATTAAAAAATAAATAGCTAATTTATTAAAATACAAAGGAAACTAAAATTCGAAAACAAAAATTGTATAAAGTACAACATATTTAAAAAATAAACAAAACAACAATAAAAAACAAATATAAAATGAAAAATAGATGGAACTCGATAAATAAATAAATACCTAAATAAAAAAATTTAAGTTCCAACTTAAACCGTCAGTCATGCTAAAATCGGCAAAACAAATACAATTTTGATAATTTTTTTAAATTTAAATTTTGTTACATTAATTTTTGAAATGTAATACTTATTTGCAGAAAAATGAAGAAATGAAGAAGAAGGTTTTTTTTGCCAAGATGGCCGAAACGATGGAGGCCTAGATTTTGCTCCGCTGATTTTTTGAGTATATTTTGTGCAAGTATTTTTGCAATTAAGATTTTATTTTTGAGTATTATTATTGGAAAATTTTGTTTAAAAGTACTTTGGTCGAAAGTGACCGCAAAAAAGTTGAAATTTTGTGAGAAGATTGTTTTTATTTACTTTATTTAATGGTTGAAAATAATTTGTTGAGGGAGCGAAAAATTTTGATTACAAGTTCACTTCTGGGGGGCTTCCCGGATAAAATTTTGTTTGTGCCATTTTAAAAGTTTTGTTTACTACGATATTTTTAATAAGTTTAAACTTATTCATATTTTAATTTTAAACTTTTTTGTAAAAACCCGTCTTTAAATAAAAATTTTTAATTTAATAAAAATCACAAACTAAATTCTTATTTTACGGATGGTAAATAATGTTGTCAAAACGAAGAACTAAATTATATTTTTCTTTTAAAATTTTTGGTTCGGTTACTGTCAGATAACTATCACCCCGATTTTCAAAATTTCAACTGCACTATAGGAAAGAGGACAATTTTCTGAGCATTTAAAAAAAAAATCCTTGAACCGTCCATTAGTTTTCGAGAAAACGGCATTTTAAAATTACGAAAAGCAGGTGAATGTAATATGATACACCCGATGTGTGACGATCGGTCTCACGTTGAGGTACGGTCTCGTCGGTGACGGTCTCATTTTGTTGACGGTACGTGTGCTTTAATATACTCTTAATGTTATGGTTAGTTGCGGTCGACACCCGGACGAGTTCTATGACTTCGAGTTCCACCCTTGGCGAGATCTGTCATTTTTCAGAGATATTTTTAAATTTTTTTGCTTTACACAAAATCGGCTAATCATGCAGCCGTGTTAAAAGGTGTATCTAAAATACATATAAATTTTAAATCTTTAAATTCGAATTTTTCGAAAACTTATGGATGATCCAAGGATTTTTTTGTTCTAAACTGCTTAGAAAATTGTCCTCTCTCCTATAGTGTAGTTGAAATTTTGAAATTCGTGATGATAGTTATCTGACAGTCCCCTTTGGTTCAAACAATTTATAGCAATTTAAAATTTTTACCATAATAGTAAGAATTAAGATAATAAATATCTATTTCATTTATTTCAATATAATTATTTTTCAAAAAATTAACTAATTAATAGGAGTAATAACTAACAATATTAATTAAGAGGCCGCAGACTTTTACACAGTACTGTAAATATATAGGACTTTTTTATATTCTTCATCGTCAGTTTTTATATTTTTCCAATTTAGTAGTAGGTGCATTCAATCCAGTGTCGCCAATCGCCGGATATTAATACAAATTTCCGATTTTTTAATTTGAGATATAGTTTATTATAAATATCTTTAATTTTAATTTTTTTTTAATACTTCAAGTTTAATGTTTTTGTTATTAGTTGTAAAGATTGTTTTTGTTTTTTCTGATTATTTTACGATTGCAGGCGGACTTCCAGTACTTGACAAATAATTTCAAGGGGGGTTCTAACCCCTAACCCCCTTACCGTAAATACGGCCCTGACTATAACCATTTGAAAGTGAAAGTTTAAAAACAATCTTTAAAGAAGCCTAACTATCGAAGGTTCGAATTTAGAAAAAAATTTTTGTTAAATATTTTTCTTAAAAAAGTGTTCTCTATCACCACCTAACGTAAAGTGTATCCGGGGACATCCTGTATAATTAAGTCGGAGCACAGCATAAACTTTCTATGGCGGGTAACTTTTGGTTTGGTTTCTTAATTAATTGTATGAAATTACATTTCTGTTTACTGAAAGTTTACTAAATTATTAATTGGTTGAAATCAGAAGTAACTACTGATAGCTTTAAAGCAATTAAATTTAAACTTAACCGATTGACTCCTATTTGTTATTAGACGAGCGACCCTAAACATTTTTGTGCAAAAAGCACTTATGAGAGCTTTGGTTGGGATTTTTATTATGAAAGAAAAAGCACAGGCAATTTATATTATGCATTATTTAAAATTTAATTTGCATTGAAAAATACGGTATATTCCAAACTTCATATTAAACATTTTAATACTTTAGAATAACAAAAAAATGTGTTACACACTTTTAGAACGAAATTGTTTAAAAAATTAGAAAAAATCGGTTTAAAAGAAATGAACCAAGAACTTAAAAATTTCATTGAATCAATAAAAGTTTAAGCAATGAAATTCATTGCATTATAAAAATTTCGTAGTATTAATGATTAATATTCGTTGTACTAACGAATTTGCACATTGTACTCACGAAAGTTTCCTAAATAACTTCATTTAATTTATAAATTCCTAACTTATTTAATTTACAACTTTTTAATCTAAATAAGTTCATTGGCTGAAAAAATTTTACTATTGTTTCTTTTGAATATTTTGGTCTAGTCATTAGGTAGTTTTGCATAAATATGATTGGAAAATTAATTTTTTTTGCTAAAGCCTTAAGTTAAAAAAGGTCCACAGAAACTGGAACAAGAGCAAATTTGTCACGAAAAGTCCCAAAAATCGAAAAATCTTAATTTAGATGTTTCCTAATCCATCCTATGCCCAAAACAAATCATATCCAAATTAAAGTATACAAAAAAAGTTGAAAAAAATTAAAAAATGGGTCAAAAAGAATTACAATAAACAAAGTAAACGAAATATTAAAATAATAAATTTTAACCGTTAACTAAAGAATACATACTTACATAGAAAAATAATATTTAAAAAACAATAAAAACGACAATAATTTACATTTAACAGGTTTAGACTTAGAATGTTTAAATAAACAAGAAGAAAACAAGAAAAATAAAAATGAAAAATGACAAAAAAATCTTTAAATTGTTAAGCTAAGCTACTAACCTACTGATAAGAATTTTGAAAAAATAGGTTATAAAAAAAGATAAAAATTTTTATCATATAAAAATAAAATAATATATCAATATATGATATATCGACAATAAAATATTATATCGACATTTAAAAAAAAGTACTTAAAATTTTATCATTCATTTGAGATAAACTTGGTTCAATTTGATGATTTTTTCTAGCTTTGCATTTTTTTACCCACAAGTAAAAGTTAATTTCAGAGCGCGTATATCGCGAATTGCTCAAAAGGTAAAGGTTTTACCAAAAAATATATTAGACTACCGCTATAAACAAATAATAAATTGTATCAAATTTTTATTGTAAATTAACCATAACTAAATATCTTTCAAAGTAAAATTAATTTAAAAATATTAAAATTTTACAATTTTAAACGAGTAAATCTTTTTATAATAGCTCATTATCACAGCTATCTAAGCACGAAAGGATTATCTTTTTGTACAGTTAGTTTTTAAATCTGTTATGTGTATTTTAAAATTCTTTTTTTTTTTTCATAAAATTTTTTTAAATTTGTAAAATTATTAATTTTTTGTGATACAAAATACAAAATTGTGTTGAATTTGCTTAGTTTCTCAATTACATTTCAAAAGTTCCATAAAATTGTTTTTTTTTTATTTAAAAAAAATTGTATGTGTATGTGCCTTCCCCCCTGACTGTTTCTGGGCTCTCGGCCTTTTCTTTGTTTTTTTATTTGTGATTTGTTTTGCATAAAATCAATAAAATTTTATTTTTGATAATTCTATTTTAAAGGTAGGGTTTGTGGGTCCTCCCCTTATTTTTGAAAAATTAATAATCTTAAATTTAAAAATAGCAAACTTGCCAGATATATTACGAATTTACAAAAAAAATAAAGGAAACCCATATACTCTACTTATAATTATTACCCATTTCGAGGTCCCAGTTTGACAGGCCCATGAGTGCATTGTTACGCCACTATATAGTTAGTAAATAATGTACAAACAAGTATCGAGACCCAAAAGAAGCTGCCTTTCCAAGCAGCTCTTTAGGATCCACGTATGCCCACTGACTTCTTAAAATAAATCAATTAAATTTTGTACAATATTGTATTATTCGATTGACCAAGTTGTGCGGTCTAGTGGCGCAGCCACGATTTTGTTATTGGAGGGGGGGTTAAAAGATGCGACCGAAAGTGAGCTGTGCTGAAGACGAGCGCCGCAGGCGAAAATTTTTCGGAAAGAAGCGCGTGATCATCTTATTTTTGAGTATAATTATTGTGTTACCACTGTTACCTTAAATTAAAGTGAGAATTAAAGTACGGCATTTCCGAAATAACTCAGGGCAAAAGATTTATTATTAATTTTTGCCCATAGGCGACAATTTGGTAAATCCGTTCTTGGAGGCCCGAGGATGCCAGACCTAAATTAACTACCTGGGCTGATTAGCTACCAACAAGCAACAAGTGCTACACTAAAAACAGTACCTAACTACAATTATATCGAACAGTCGAACACAATCATTTTTTTGTTTTTTCATTTCACCGGTAAAAAAACCGCTATGATCATTAAAAATAGAAAGTGTTTGTGGGGGGGAGCTATAGCGCCCTAGCCTCTCCTTTGGCTGCGCCACTGGTGCGCTCTGATGCCGTAGTAACCCGTCACCGTTCTGTAACCTCCCAATTTTTGTAACTTAAAATGATCTAATCATATAATCAGTGGTGTTTTATAAAAGAAATGACAGGAGAAAAACAAGGCTTTTTATATATAACATGATTAATTTTTTATTGGAGTTAAATTGTGTCTTTTATTGATCAATTTACCTAATTTAAACATGATTTACACTGTAATGAAAATTTACTCCTTAATCCGATTAGATTCATAAAATGGATTAATCATTATTGTTCGTTAGAAATATCTAACATATCTAGCTTTAACAAATAAAAAAAAGGATTTCAAAATTAATTTGGTTCTTAATATTAATTTTGTTGAATTGAAGTTTAGTAGAACTGCACTAAAAAATTATGTTCTTCTCTCATTATTTTTTGGATTTTTGATTGTTTGCTCTAAATTTTGCAAAAGTGCTCTAATTAAAATAGTTCAAGTTCCATCGTTTCATATTTTCAACAAATAAATAAATTAATAATAAAAATGTAAGCAAAAGAATAATATTGTAAAGCGGTCTTTTTTAGTTCGCCGCATTCTCTACGTGAGTATTCCTTTTCTGACATGATTAATAGAGATTCCTGTAAAAATAGAATATAATATTGCGTACTTTTTCAACGTTTGAAGCCATCAAATCATGTATATTTAAAAAAAATTTTTTTAATTCTGTTATTCTACAATATAACTCGAAATTTTACGTATTAGCTGAGATTATTAATAAACTGTATTAAAAATGTATATTATTTTAGTTAAAATTGTTAGAATTTGTACATTCTGCTACCGTCAAAAACAAATGCATAAGATATATACAATTTGCAAAGTTTAATAATCAGGTGTGGTCCGATGTTTCTCGGAAAAAGTATTGGGTGGAACTTAACTCGCCACTTGGTTTATAGACACCCTCTAAGGGAGAGTGATCTTATCGTTGTTCATTGTGAACTATTGCGGTCCTAGCCTATGCGTGAAGGTTACGGAACTTATCGTCCAAGCATTGTGTATGCTTCGGGAATGAGCCTGAGAGCTCACAGACACCGTAGAAACAACTTTGACCACACTTTTTGTCGATTTTTTGAAAAAGTAATAACTATTTCATTTTTTTATTACTTCTATAATATTTTCCTCTTCCGCTCCTGACACATGTCTTTCTGTGATGATAATCCTTATCAAATTATCTATCAATATATCAATATTTTTAAACATGAATGATTGATTGTAAATAAATGAATGTCCCAGTGGCGTCCTGCGCGACGGGCAATTGGACGATAAAACCAATAAAAATATTAACTATTAGAATTTTTTTGATTATTTCAAGTCTAAAAGAATTTTTAAAATGTGTTTACTGAACTCGTGGGAATTCAATTTCTACATCACAATTCTGTACCGTTTTTTCTGATAACCATTTATGGTTATCCATCCACTATGATTCGAACCCGAGGTAAAATTTATATTACATCAAAATCAATTCTGGAATTAAAATCATTCTTGCAATCTTATATTACTACGCTTCGCATCTTTAAACCGTCTTTTATTCTAAAATACGATCAAACGCTGAGACTCGTATTTTCTCAATTATGGCCGAAATTTACGACTGTAGGTTTTCTTTATAAGTTTTTATAAACAATAGTCAAGAACGAACTGGCTCATTAAAAATATGTTTGAAGCCTTAAATATTATTATTAGAAATTAAAAAAAAATAATTTGCAGTTTTTCAATTTAGAACAAGTAGTCTAAATTTTTTGCAAAATTATATTTAGAAAATATTTGATTATGGATAGCACCGAATAATTTTTATCAGCTTAATTCATCTAAAACCTCGGGTCGACGGATCATGAATTATATATTATAAACTCATCAATATATTGCGTTTACTAGGTCAGAGCTGGGGTGAGTCAGTTTTTTTACGGTGGACCAAGGAAGTCACATTACGTAAGATTTGCTTTAATATCTTAGAGAAACATTTTTAATACAATATTTGAATAATTAAATTTCAGTAAAGTGGCATGAAAAATACAACACTACGGAAATCTCACTGTCCAACGTAAATGTTCGCGAAAATATTAATTTAATGTTTAGGTAACATTTAATTATTATTATTAAATTATAAGAAAAACATTAGAATTTTTTAATATTACTTCTAGTTAATATTGTTTCCAAAAATCGATCAATCATATAAAATGAGAAAAAAAAAGTAAAAATTAGTAAAACAAAATACGTCGATTATTACTTTTCCTGCAATGTCTCTACGGTAGCGGTACTGATACTGAAATGATTAATGACAGATCCACGTGTCATCAATCACCACATAGTGTGGCAAGGGCCGCTTTATGTTATAGATATTCAAACTAATTGGACTGTAATAACTTACCTTTGGAGTCAACTCGTTCCAGTCTCCCCTACAAAACAAACCTCCAAACAAATTATATCAATCAAACAAATGCGTCAAATCTCAAATAAATCAAAAAAAGAAAATTATTTAGTGTAATATAATTTCTCTCTCAAGAAATGTAGACAAGTATAATTACAATAACGCAGTTCTCGAAGAAGTAGATCTATGTCTCAGTGTAGACTTTGGCTTGGGAGGGAACTATATTATAGAGAAAACCTCTCAGATAGACAAAAAAATTTTCTTTTGGTAAAAAAAAAGAAATTTAGTACGAAACTCAAACCAACTTGGTGTCGAACAATACAGCAGTTGGTAGACTGGCGGTTAGCGTTTTGGACTTACCTTATTGAAACCCATCTATCTTGTTGTCAAGGTTCGTGCTGATGTTTTCTGTTAATCGATTTAATTTTTAAATAAACTTTAACTTTAGAATGATCAAATTTTAACAATACATAAGCCGGCACAGAAAATAATATTGGAGGCTTCAAACATTTCTTTAATGCCCCAGTTCGTTCTTGACTATTGTTTATAAAACAGCCGTAAATTTCGGTCATAATTGAAAAAATACGGGTCTCGGGGTTTGATCTTATTTTAGAATAAAAGACGGCTTAAAGATGCGAACCGTATAGTAATATAAGATTGCAAGAATGATTTTAATTGCAGAATTGATTCTAATGTATTATAAATTTTACCTCGGGTTCGAATCAGTGGATGGATAACCATAATTGGTTATCGGAACTAACGGTGCAGGATTATGATGTACAAATTGAATTCCCGGGAATTCAGTATACACATTTTAAAAACTCAAATTTTCATATTTGAAATAATTAAGAAAATTCTAATTGTCTTTATTTTTATAGGTTTTATCGTCTAATTGCCCGTTGCCCAGGACGCCACTGGGGCATCCGTTTATTTACAATCAATCACATGTTTAAAATTATTGATTGATAAGGAAACGACCATTCATTATCAGATTATCACAGAAATACATGTGACAGAAGAAGTGATTTTTTTTTCAAAAACACAGGGTATATGAAGTTACTATGTACAATCTGTGTTTATTTATTTATTTATATATATTGTCGTGTTTCAAAATACAAAAAAATCACAATTTCAATTTCAAGTGGGGAACGTAAAAAGAGTGGAGCTTGAAGGTTGTACGTTGTAGGAGACTTGGGATCAGGCCTTGACGTCGAATAGTCAAGTGGATGAAAAATCATTCCCGAAATAATAATTTAATTTTGATTGTTAATAAAGTAAGAAAATAACTTAAGTTGATTTGAGGTTTTTATTTTAATTGTGACAAAGTGCTGTGCAAATTAAAAAAAATAAAATTGGAAAAGTGAAGAATTTGTGATAAATTTTGGTTATTTGTTGGAATTACGTCGCAACAACTTTGTGTGACCAGGCGTGCTGAATCCAGCTGGAATACCATGTGCGCTTGCAAGGTCACAGATAGAATACAAAGAAAAGTTGAGCATTTAATTTAAATTAACAATTTTTAAACATTTGAAGATGTACACCCAGCTACAGTAATTTTGGAAATTGAGCAAATTGTAATAGATTTGCATAGCTCGGGTCATCTAAATATATATGTTTCTGTCACTATATCTCCCGAACGGTTACAGGTAGCGACGTACATTTTCGACAGCATGTTTGTAAAGACCAGGGGAGTGTTCCTTCCCTATTAATTTTTATTAATAAAAATTTACTACCATTTTGGCTGAAAATACACCACTATTATGGCTGTCAAATTCATATCATTCGCTAACTATTCGCGCTACCATATCGGCTGACTGGATCACGAAGCGGTTTAAAACATATATTACTTTTTCTATACATTTTGACAAAATGTACTCCAAAAAGAGTAAAATAAAATAAAAATTAAAAATTTTAAAAACCCCTGACTGTAAAAAAATTCTAAAAATAAAAATTAATAATAAAAGCACGATACTTTAAAAACTAGTTCTCTTTAAAAAGAAAAAAATAATTTTTTCTTCTTCATTCAACAACAAATTCTCAGACCCCCGCGCTACAATATTTAAACATTAATTTCGAAGTCAGGGGAAACGGAGAATGTTTAATATGGAATGTATAAACAGGTTTCGTAAGTGGAACTAATCTTCGTTTTCCCTGACTTCAAATTAATGTTTAAATTTTGTAGCGAGGGTAGGGGTCTGAGAATTTGTTGTTGAATGAAGACATAAAAAGACACTTTTATAGGTAGAATAAAAAAAAAATGGGAGGATGTGGCATTAATTTTCGAAAAAATCGATTTTAAAGATGTAAAATTTACATGTATTTTAGATACACCTTTTAACACGGCTGCATGATTAGACATTTTTGTGTAAGGCAAAATAATTAAAAAAAATCCCTGAAGAATGACAGAACTCGCCAAGGGTGGAACTCGAAGCCATAGAACTCGTCCGGGTGTCGACCGCGACTAACATAACATTAAGAGTATATTAAAGCACTCGTACCGTCAACAAAATGAAGAATAGGAACGGAACGTGCAAGTTGACCGTGGCTCGACACGTTGCAACGGGGTGTATCAGGTTACAACTACCTACTTTTAATAACTTTAAAATGCCGTTTTTTCGAAAATTAATGCCACATCCTCCCATTTTTTTTATGTATTCTACCTATAAAAGTGTGCTCTTTCCTATAGTGCAGTTGAAATTTTGAAAATCGTGATGAGGGTTAAGTGACTGTACCCGAAAAAATTATTTTTTTCTTTTTATTATTATTAATTTTTATTTTTAGAATCTTTTTACAGTCAGGGGTTTTTAAAATTTATTATTTTTACATTTTCTAAAAATCGACAAAAAGTGTGGTCAAAGTTGTTTCTACGGTGTCTGTGAGCTCTCTGGCTCGAAGCATACATAATGCTTGGACGATAGGTTCCGTAACCTTTTCGAAGGGATAGACTCTGACCGCTATTAGTTCACAAAGAACAACGACAAGACCCTCTCTTTATTACGAGGTGTCTGTGTCTGTCTATTCTATAAACCAAATGGCGACTTCAGTTCTACAACTTTTTCCGAGAGACATCGGACCACACCTGAATGATAAACCTTGCAAATGGTATATATCTTATGTATTTGTTTTCGACGGTAGCAGAATCTACAACTTCTATCACTTTTAACTAAAATGATATACATTTTTAGTGGAATTTATTAATAATCTCAACCAATACGTAAAATTTCGAGTTATATTGTAGAATAACAGAATTTAAAAAAATTTTTGTTTGTACAAGATTTGATGGCATGCAAACGTTGAAAGCGTACACAATATTATAATCTATTTTTACAGGAACCGCTATTAATCCTATCAGGAACGGACTACTCACGTAGAGAATATGGCAAAACTAAAAAAAATCTCTTTACAATTTATATTCTTTTGCTTACATTTTTATTTTAATTTATTTATTAGTTGAAAATATAAAAGGATTGAAATATTTTAAAATAGAAAATAACTTAAAAAAGTTTTTAGAATATTTTAAGTATTTTTATGGTATTTAGTAGTATATGATGTTAAAATAATAAAACCTAACAAAATGTTTAAATTATAAATTTTAAGTGTTAAAATTTATTATTTTAACATTTTGTTAGGTTTTATTATTTTGAAATATTTTAGCTTGCCGCATTTAAACTTAAACAATTTCAATTATGGCACTTTTGCAAAATTGAGAGCAAATAATTAAAAATCGAAAAAATAATTGGAAAAAACATAATTTTACCTTGCAGTTCCACTAAACTTAACTTTAACAAAATTAATATTATATTGTTTTACGAACTAAATTGATTTTAAAATTTTTTTTATTTTTGGAAAGCTAAATATGTGTTAGAAATTTCATGTTGATTTTGTTTTCTAATTTTACTTAACACCTAATACACAATATCCGTGACGAACAATAATAATTAATCCATTTTATGAATCTAATCGGATTAAGGAGTAAATTTTCATTACAGTGTAAAGCATGTTTAAATTAAATTGATCAATAAAAGACATAATTTAACTCCAATATAAATTAATCATGTTATAATAAATTATATAAAAAACCTTGTTTTTCTGCCTGCCATTTCTTTCATAAAACATATTACTCTTATTATATTTTCCCAGTACCTACAGTAGTTACATAATTACAAAATTAATTTTTTTAATTTACTAATTTTATCTGTAAAAACTCAAATTTGATTCATAGTCAGTAGAACATTGGACTTCTAATAGGGTCCAGTGTGCAAGTCCCTGCTCGGGCAACTTTTAATTTATTTTAAGCAATTTAATTTGGGAACTTTTCGACTATGAGAATTTTTTTTCGCTCTCGATACCTAGATCGAGATCTTAGATTTCAAAATGTTATTCATAGTCAAATTGCTGGGAAAAAATATCCTGCATTAGAGGATCGTGTGCGATTGTTTGTACATTATTCACTAAGTATGCATTGGCGTAACAATGCACTCATGGGCCTGCGTTTTCCAATCAAACTAAGACCCCTATAAATGGGTAATAATTAAAAGTAGAGTATATGGGCTTCCTCTATTTTTTTGTAAATTTATAATATACCTGGCAATTTTGCTATTTTTAAATTAAATTAAATTTAATTAAATTTTAGATTATTAATTTACCAAAAATAAGAGGGGCCCACAAATTTTGTTATTTATTTCAAATTTGGTCCCTTAATCGGAATATTACAAATAATGTATTTTATTTTTTGATCGTGATAAACTCAAGCTCTTGTTCGATCAAGTACATTAAATACCCTTAGTTACGCCACTGCTACTATCATAAATTTTTAGTTAGTCTCTTACAGATTTAATCAATTATTACAATTTTATGCAAAACAAATCGCAAATAAAAAAACAAAGAAAGAGCCGTGAGACCATGAGGGGGGGGAAGCACATACACATACAATTTTTAAAAAAGGCAATTTTTATGAACTTTTGAAATGTAGTTAAAAAACGAAGCAAATTCAAAACAATTTTGTATTTTCTAAAATACTCACAAAAAATTGATAATTTTACAAATCTGAAGAAATTTTATAAAAAAAAAGGATTTCAAAATACAGATAACATTTAAAAACTAACTGCACAAAAAGATAATCCTTTCGTGCTCATATAGCTGTGATAATGTAACTATTATAAAAAAATGTATTAACTTGTTTAAAATTGTAAAATTTTAATATTTTTAAATTAATTTCTCTTTGAAAAGTTTCAATTTAGAATAATAAACACAGTTTGACTTATTTGAAAGATATTGCACACAAAATGCACATAAAGAAACAGAATTTTTAGATTTTAAACTATTCATATTAAAAATAGATGCCTTTTTATTTTATTCTTGAAAACTACACAAACTAGTTTACAAATTTTTTGTGAAATTACAATTACTTAAAGAACTAAATTAATAATTTAATTTATTAATTTATTTATTTTAAATTTTAAAAAAACACACTTTCTTGTAAACAAATAGCCATATCTTTTCCAATTCTTATAGCAGAGGGATAAAAAAATCTACAGAAATAGTAGTTAAATTACCTTTTAAGTTAGTATAATATATTTTTAGGTAGGACTTTTATCTTTTGAGCAATTCGCGATATACGCGCTTAAGTAACTTAAGTAAAAAAACACAACACTAGAAAAAATCATTTCTCGGTTAATTGTAGACCAAATTGAACTAAGTTTGTCTCTAATGAATGGTAATATACTTAGCTTGAAACGGCAAACTAAAATTTTTTTTTTCAACATTAAATTTTTAAATTGGGTAATTTTCTCAAAAAGCGAGGTGTAAAATGTAGATAAGCCTAAATGAAGCTTATTTTTTTAAATATTAAGCTAATTGCTAACCAGCAAGTTCTTGCTTCAAAATATTGTTCTGCATAACAACATTTGTCAACTTAGATAGCTAAACTTGACCATGACCTGATAGAAGCGTCAATTTTGGTATAGAGCCAAAATGAATCTTAAAAATTTCAGAACAACTATAGAAACTATAAATTTTTTATGGAAATCAACCTTAACAGTTCGTAACGATAAAATCAATAAATTGGATTGTATACTAAATTAGCAATATTGTTAATTAACAAGTCGTCACGAACACTGATTCTACTAACTGGTTTTCCAATAGGGACGGGTAAATTTTGACAGTTTATGGCGGCCATGTTTTTGAAGGTGCTTATGTCAAACTTGTTGTTTTTATTCAGTGATAGTTGACAAATCATCATGTCAAGTTACAGCGTTGATTAACACGTGCATATAATAAAATTTTATTATCAAAATGGATGTTATCTTGTGGCAACGATGCACGCGTGTACATGGAAGCAATCGGCCAACACCCGTATGTCAACGAAACGCACGATCTGCCGAAAACATCGTCGCTGTCTGTGAGAGTGTACAGCTACCCTGGGCAGTCAATTCCGCGCCGCTCGCAAGAATTCGGCCTTATTGCGTCGAGACTTGGACTTCACCCGTACAAAATCCAACTGACACATGAGCTGAAGAAAACCAACCATAGAAAACGCTGTGTGTTCGCTGACTGAGTTCTAGAGTAGTTTGAGGCGGATCCCGATTTCGGTAAAAAAAATCATCTTTGGCGACGAGGCCCATTTTAGGATGAACGGGTACGTCAAAAAACAAAATTGCCGAATTTGGGCGGTTCCAATCCACATGAGGTCCACCAAATGACAATGAATCGCAGAAAGTCATTGTCTGGTGTGGATTTTAATCCAACGCAGCGGTATTAACAGTCCGTACTTTTTTGAAAACGACAATGGCGTTGCCATCACCATAACCGATTTCTTTAGGCCCAAATTGGATGATACGGATGTAGACGACATGTAGTTCCAACAGAACGGCGCTACGTGCCACACAGCTAATGCCACAATGAAACTTTTGCAGCAGCGATTAATTGTCATGGTTATCTCACACAGAGGCGACGTGAGTTTGGCCACCGAGATCGTGCGATTTGACCCCGTTAGTCTTTTTCTTGTAGGGTTTCGTTAAGTCCCAGATCTATGCCAATAAGCCGTAAACCACCAATGCCATCAAAACCAATATCACCCATGCCATCGCCCAAATTTAGCCTGATTTGTGCGAAAGAGTCATCGAAAACTGAATCGAATTACTCAATTTTAAAATCTACCCGTTCCTTAGTAAGATTTTTGGTTATCATATCATAGCGAAATTCAATTGGTTAATTAGTTCAAGTAAACTAATTTTCCTTTACGTAAACAAGATGGGACAACACAATGGTTATTTGTGCAACTAGTGATGAAAAACGACATTATTTGAATAAGAAACAAAAAAATTATTATTTAACCATTAAAGAGTATTGATTTGCAAATTATTTTCTGAAATCTAATTGATACAGCCCTGCTTACTTTCACTCAGTGCCTGGGTATTAGACTACGGAAACTACCTATAATCTGATTTTAGGATTTTTTTGCTTGGTTATGTACAATTTTAAATTACCAGAATGAAACTGGTGTGTGAAAAAATTGCTTTTCCGTACTAGTACGGAAAACATTTATTTTGCCTTACTCGAACGAATATCAAAAAATGGTACAAAAAAATATAAAAAAGTCGAATAGAAAAGTAACCTACCTCAAAAAGAATACTCGAAAAAGTCTGCAAGCAGTAACTTTAATTACATGAAAAATCCTCATTGTTTTTTGGCCGTGGTGGCAGTAATAGAGGTGCCCACGTTCTCGGGCTCCATCCGCATCCGCGAATATTAAGCACAACACGCGAAATGACAAATTTACTAAAAACAACATTTAAATATGTCCCTCTCATACGTAAATTATTATTATTACTATTTTTATTAAATATCCATGTGCATTCGTCACGCACCTTTTACCTATAAATTTATTATGCTAATTATTAATTACGAAATTAAAAGATCAAAAAATAATATACTCATAAAATTAAGTAAAGTGGCATAAAAAAAGGTGAATAGAAAAAATGTCAATCAACGGATTAATCTCGGGAAGTAATCTAAGCTTGGATTACGGATTTTCGTTTTAAAACGCAAGCCGAAAATTTAAATTTTAAAACAGCAATAGTACGGCTAGTTCAGAAATGAATGAGAAATAGAGAAAGTAGAAAATTGGAATACAGAAAAATGTCATGGTCATAGAAACCCTAAACTGACGATATTTTTGGGGCTACCTAGAATTGCGCTATGGGTGCTAAGGTTACAGGTTCGATTCCCGATTATATCTAAATTATTTATGAGGTGGTCAGATAATATCGGTATTTTTTTACCTTACACGTCTTTTATTTTTAAACTGCTTTTGAGTTCTAAAAAATTGCATGCGACGCTATTTATAGCTACTACGGAGAGATACAACGAATAGATGACAGGATAACTGACAACCACTTGAAAAAATTAGCATTTATAGTATAATTATGACTTGATGTATATTAATTTTGTATACATTATGCATGCAGTTTAAATTTAAGTAATGTTCTCAAAAATGATTACATTGTAAAACCGTCAGGTTCACTTTGAAGTCGTGGATAAAGATGGAAAAATGTTGTAGCGTTTCAAAAAGTGTCACTTTTGTTTTGCACTTCCTCTCAAATAATCATTATCTTTGACATAGCAGAAAGAGCGTCTTTATAAGAAGCTGCTTAAAATTTTTTCTCGGCGACTTCATCCCCAATTTTAGATAATGCAAAGTAATTTGAAGAATAAACACGAAGTGCTTTCAAGTTGGCGAATTTGAATATAATCCTTAAAAAGCTTAGCATATTTTTGGATTTTTGAGCCGGATAAATTATGGCCAAGGTTAGCTGTTGTTTATCGTCGTTTTTGACCTATTTTTAATGTGGAGCTAAACATTATCTGTGCATTAAACATGCAAAACTGCTCCCCCGTTCACTTTCACTTATGTAAATTAAAAATTAACGTTAAGTACTCTCATAATTACAGAGCATAATGGAATAGTGAAGCAGAAATTATAGTTATTCTCACATGACTACTTACTTGCATTTCCGTATCCAGAATCCAGCAACTGCTAAAACACCAAATCCCAAAACCATGAATAACGAAGCAGTCTGGAATAAAAAAAGGTGCTTTCGTTATTTGATTAATGCTGCTTTTTTTCCAACGTACCCAGTGATTGTGTAATGTGGCTGCGTAAGTTTCATTTTTATGAGGCACCTTCATTTCTGCACATGATTTAAATTGTTATCGTGCGCTCTTTTGTATTCCAAAAATAACAAATTCATTAGTAATGGTGTACAATATTAATTGCCTACGGATGCGGTAGATTCCGATAAGGTTTGCGAATTGAGCCTTGTCAGTTGGATTGCTCGAGGAAAAGAAAAATTGGAGAAGCAACACTCGATACGAAAACGGAATTAACAATTAAACGCCTGCAAGCATGCAACTTCCTCCGCACGCGTGTTTTGCAGAACGATAGTAGTCGATAAACAAGAAAACGACGCAGGCGCTTTCCGTCCTTTCATCATTTTACGGAAATCGTTCAAACTGTGCCCATTACGAACGGATCGTGTAGTGGTATGCTCAACTTGCATTGATTTTATATAAATAGCATTATTTAATCGATTTGTTAACAAGGAATGCGATAAAATACCATATCACACCGTTTTATTCGATCAACTGCTCAATATTGAGTTCAATTACTCCTTCGACGCTACAATCCTTTCAAGAAAACCTATAAAGCTGCGCATCGCTTTCAATCAAACGAATTAGATCCGCCTACAAAGATTTTCATCCTAACTTTATCAAGAATTCATACTAAGTACCTTCCCGTTCGGTTGAGTTCTGGAGCAGGAAGCGCGGCCAATTCTGAAAAAAAGCTCGATTTAGAAAATCTAATGCAATGTAGAAGAATTGGAATCATTTTATTTCGCTCACTCTTCATTGCAGAACAACTGGAATAATTATGGATAAAACGTTATCACGTCTGAAGCGCTACTAGATTGAGCAATCCGAAAAATACGTAGAGGAATTGTAGAATCAGCAATTTGGGAAAAACGTTTTTTGCATACCTACTGAACAAATTTAGTTAAAGTTTTTTTTTCTTCATATTTGAACCACTCAATTTATAAACTATCTTTAAAATCTTCTCTACATCTTTCGGACATTGCCTTCTCCAAAAATTGATTTTTAGAGAAATTTAATTTACTAAAAATGCCTATGAGATTGTAAGAGTTCGACAATTGTAGACCAGGTACAAAAAGAACATTTGCCCCGAATAAAACATAATTTTTACTGTCTCGGTTGATTAATCAACTCGACAAACAGTAATAGGTTTGGAGCTCAGGTCAGCCATACGTTAAAAAGTTAAAGCAATAATTTTCGCTGAGAAAACATAGTTATTTTGGAAAAATAAGAAGAGTATAAAACCTACCTACCTACAGATTAGGGCTTGTATTACATTACTTATACCAGCAGTGTAGTATAAGTACCTGCAGTTCGATGCTTGATCGCATCGACTGCACTGTTGTGATCTAAAGTCCAAATTTGATCTACATATGGGCTATAAACTCGTCAACACGCTCGACAAGAGCAGAGTTTCAACTTCCAAAACCTTCTTTAAAAATCCATCAAAAGAAGAAAAAAGGAGAAACCTACGTTGCGTGTTGAACAGAGACGTGTTTAAGGGGGAGGGGGGTAGAAGTTACAACGCCCCCCGAAATCATTTGTCAATTAATAAAGTACTAGAAGTTTGACTGCAATCGTAAAAAAATTAGAAAAAACAAGTCTGTTTATTTTAAGATTTTTTAAGACAGATTTTTTTAAGACAAATATTGGAATTTGTACTAAAGTGACAACCTTGAAATGTAAACCAATGAAATTGCTTTGACATTAGACGCTATTACAATAACGAAATTTTTGCGATTGCAGTGCTATGCGTGTTGCCTAAACTGAACCGGGTAAAGTCATAAATAAGATAGATTTGAACAGAGTTAAATGTAATAGCGAATAGACGTAGTTATTTGGTTATAACATTTCGTTTTTTTGTGGTGAATGTTTAATATTATTACAAGATTAAGTACTTTTTAAATTATCTGAAGTTTCCCGATGTAAATTAGACTTTGCAAACGACGCGCCACCTATATTATTCATATCTTAGATGGACTATAATAAATTACGTCGAAAATTCGTATTAATAAAAAACAAAAACTGACGATGAAGAATATAAAAAAACCCTATATATTTACAGTACTGTGTAAAAGTCTGTGGCCACTTAATTAATTTTAGTTATTACTCCTATTAATTAATTTTCGATTTTTTGAAAAATAATTATATTGAAATAAATGAAATTGGTATTTTATCTTAATTCTTACTATTATGGTAATACTTTTAAATTGCTATAAATTATTGTTTGAACTAAATTTTAAAGGGAACATAAATTTTATGACCATCATGGGCAGCATAGCTTAAAATAATACTTCCGCAATAAATTAGAGTGGGCATTATAAGGTATCACGTCAAAACGTGAAAAAAATTTTTCTTTTCACAAAATTTCAACTTTTTTGCGGTCACTTTCGACCAAAATACTTTCAAACAAAATTTTCCAAAAACAATACTCAAAAATAAAATCTTAATTGCAAAAATACTTGCACAAAATTATACTCAAAAAATCAGCGTAGCAAATTCTAGGCCTCCGTCTTTTTCGCCATGTTGGAAAGAAACCTCTCTCTACTCACTTTTCTGCAAACATTACATTTCAAAAATTAATATAACAAAATTTAAATTTAAAAAAATTTTCTTTGTATTTTAATAAATTAGCTATTTATTTTTGAATTTTTTTAAAACCCTCCTCGAAAATCTAGTCTAAATTCGGCGCTGGTGTGGAAATAATTTTTTGATTAAATCCTTTACTATGGGATGAGAAAAGAGGTCCTAAGTTTTCAACGACAGACTCAAACCAAAACAAAAACTAATTTATGATGAAAGATTCCAAAAATCATAAAATACCAAATTGATAGTTTCCTGTTCATCCTGTTTATCGACGCAAAATTATGCGTAAAATTATAAAAATATTATTGTTCTAGTCTTAGTTTTTGAGCCTCTAGGCATTCATCGAATTTCGATTTTATTCGATGTTGGCCCAAAAATATTTTTGTTTCTGTTTTCGGTATGGTCTTTTTTAAGTGTTTGAAAAAAGTGTTTTGCAGATAATGAAACTAAACTTAATTAACTGTAAACCTATATATTATCATGTTCTAAAGTGATTTAGACCCACCCTATGCATTTTAGTAACATTTTTATATTTTGAATTAAGTTGTAACTTTGGAAAATTTGCTAGGTGGGTGCCAATCACGGAAAATTCAAGGCTTTTTGCCAAAAATGGCCGCATGAGCTGGCCGTACGTAGTTTTGACTCCGAGTTTTGAGTTTTGTAAATTGATATTGCAGCTTTGATTGAGATTTGTTTTGTATGAGAACCATTTTGATTGCGATTGATTAGTGAGTTATTTGAATGAGTTGGATTTGACCCCTTGGAGATTTATCACTGAATGAGAATTGTAAGTGAGTTTTTGAACTGATTAAATGTTATTTCTGAATGAATTTGATATTTTTATAGTTATTTAAATTGAAAATATCGAAAGTATTTGGATGATAGAAGTTAACAATTTAACGATTGATATAAAGCACTTACATTGATTATGATCAGGGCGCGGAAGTTAAAGCACTAAAAAAGTAAACTTTTAGCGCTTTAATATGCACTTAAAAACACAAAAATTAGCGCTATAAATAGCACTAAAAATTTGAAAATATGCAAAATAAAATAATTTATTGTTAACCAATTTTTTGGTTAATAATAATAATTGTTAACCAATTTTATTTTATAAATGAACTAAATACCGCGAATCTGCTAATTACATTACGATGCGTCTGATATAATTTTAAAAATAAAAATTTATTTATTACCAAATTTATTTTTTTCCTAAAAACATTTTTTTTAATATGTTTTTAATATTAATTTTTCAATTTGTTTGGTATATATTTTCTTGTTTCTCACTATTATATCGTATTATAAAATTTGTTATTTAAAATTTTAACGTAATTTATTATTTCAAAAAATTTTAATCAATATTTAAAATTTTTTTATCAATTTTCATTTTTATTTTTCTTAATTATTCAAATATTCTAAGTCCAAACCTGCTAATTGTTAATTTATGTATTTTTTATTGTTTTTTTAAATATTATTTTTCTATGTAAATACGTATTCTTTACTTGACAGTTAAAGTTTATTATTTTAACATTTTGTTTACTTTGTTTATTTCAATAACATTTTGTTTATTTTGTTTACTTTAATAACATTTTGTTTATTTTATTTATTATATAAAAATATGCCCGTAAATAGCACTTAAAACTCTAAAATAACAAAATAACACCAAAAACTGTAAATATGCAAAAATTAGCATTATAAAATTTCGTATACAACCTCAGGGAAGTTGAAACAAATTTGTATCTTACTTTGAATATTCTAAGACTTACCAGAAAATATATGCATTTGCTATAAATTCCGGGCCCTGATTATGATAAATGGAAATCACAAGTTCGAACCTTAAAAATAATAATTTAATTTTAAATTTGCGAAGTTTAATTTTAAATGCAAGTAATAATTTTTGGATTAATAGTAAATAATTTTTGAAGAAATTTTCCTCTCAGTCAGAGATAATTGAAAACCGGTGGTTAAAACTGGCCCGGAGACTTAACCACCAACTTAACCACGGCCTATCGTAGATCCATGTTAAAACGTATATCAAAAATACATGTAAATTTTAAATTTTTAAATTCGATTTTTTTGAAAACTTATGCATAATCCTCAAAAATTTTTGTTCTAATATGCTCAGAAAATTGTCCTCTTTCCAATAGTCAATAGGAAAAAGTACAATTCTTGTGATGGGTTATTCGTGACAGATCCCTTAAAATTAAAAAAAAAAACTCACTTTCAATGTATCTCAAAATTTTCGACAAAAAAACGGTTCTCAAAATTTTTTTTACATTATTAAAAAAATTAAATTATTTTGGAAAGCCGTTATCTTTAAAGCTATTAAACTAAATACACTGTTTCTTTTTATTCTGTACTCAAAGTTTTGTTTTCTATACTTAAGATATTACTTGAGATGCACTTAAATCTTGCACAAACTTAAAGATGCACAAACTTAATAAGTGGCAAAAAAGGGTCGAAAGAAATTCAACTTGAAAGCTTATAGCTATAAAAATATTTTATGCATAGATTTATTGATAATTGAGTCTAGTTTTACTTATCTGTAGACGACTTTGCGTCAAATGAATAGAAAAAAAAAAACTAGTGATCGAAAGATTGAAAACTAGTAGTTTGGAATACCTTCCAGACTATAAAATTATACCTTAAGGTGGAGATTCAAGGTCACAGAGTTGATTCGCAGCTGACAGATGGCGGATATTAGGGTATGCAATGAATAAATCACTTATGGAACTTCTTCTATCAAGTTATGGGTGTCGCTCTATAAGTAGTAAATAGGGGAATACCCGCAGTCAAGAAAACGTTTTTAATAACGCGAAGCAATGAAATTTATACGACATCCTGATGACGTAACATAAACAAAAATAATGAAGCTCATTTAATTTCAAATGAAATGAACAATTTTGAACTTTTATTACAAAATTTATTTTAATTAATGATTATAAATTAATTATAATTACACATAATTATATTATAAATCAACTATTCACCAAAAATTAAAAATACCGTAACAGGGTGGATCCTAGGTTTCAAATTATATAAACCGAACCACTACACATGGACCAATTTGATAAATTACAATAAAAGATAAAATTTATTTATAGCAGAAATAACAACTATAAGCTTAATATTGTCATTATTAATTGATTGAATTGGGAAACGTCTTCCATTAAGGTTTAATTAATTTTAAAATTTGAGCCTTTTTAATTTCTATAATATATAAAATATAAATCTCTAAATAAAAAAACTCCATAATAAAAATCTGTAAATAATAAAAGTAATTTTAATCTTAAAAACTTGTTTAAAAATTCGAAAGCAGCAGAAAGCAACTGAAAATCAAATTTCTTACTTTAAACCCACTTAAAATATTAAATATATCATACTTACGCGAAATCTGCAAGCGCCATTCGAACTTTCTCGTAAAAATAAAGAAAAAACCGTCGAAAAACCTTATGATTTCTAACTTTCGATTTTTGAGGTAAAAAAACTTCAAAGGAGTTAACCTTCCTTTTATTTCAAAATTCTTAAAAAAATGATGTGGTCTTTTTATTGCATATATCGACTAATTTTAATGAGTAGAGCTCGGAAAACACACCGGGGCCTAGCGGAAGCGTGTAAAACGGTGAAAAAATGCAAAAGCAGCAGAGAGCAAGCGAAAATCGACTTTCTTACTTTAAATCCACATAAAATGTTAAATATCATACTTACGTGAAATCTGCAAGCGCCATTGGAATTTTCTCGTAAAAATAAATAAGAAACCGTCGAAAACGCTTATGATTTCGTACTTTCGATTTTTGGGGTGAAAAAATTTCAAAGAGGTTAACCTTCCGTTTTTTTCAAAAATCGTAAATAATTTAGATGATCTTTTTATTGCATATATCGACGCATTTTAATGCTTAGAGCTCGGAAAACACACCAGGCCCGGCGGAAGCGAATAAAACGGTGTAAAAATTCGAAAACAGGTTAAAATCGAATTTCTGACTTTAAACCCACTTAAAATGTTAAATATCATGCTTACGGGAAATCTGCAAGCGCCATTCAAAACGTAACATTTCAACTTCAAAACTGCGTTTGAAACTTCAAGAATAAATGTTTGACATAATTATTTAACTAGCGATTTATACGATAAATGTTTTCCAATTTTTTTCAACTTGAATCATTTATATAAATTTTGGGAGGGTAGCGCCCCATTGCTCTCCCAGTACCAGGCGCTACTGGCTATAATTTTTCAATTGTTTTAATTACTTTTTAAAATGGCTGTATAAATTTGTTTAAAAATATATAATAACTCCATTAAATTTTTGTAACAGTTTTAAACCCCTCTTTGTTTAAAAGGAAAAACTGTAATATAGTTCGAAAAATAATAGTATTTTATAGAAAAAGTACACAACAGATTTTTTTCAAATCTTCTGTAGATTTTATTGATTATATGATAAAATACAAAAAAAATTTTTTTGATCATTCGTAGCTCTTTATATCGGATTATTCCGTTATTCGAGACCCAAAAGTTCGCACTCAAAAAAAAGACTGCCTCGTTGACAACAATTTGGCCCTATGGTTAGACTGAAATAAAAACATCAAAAATATTTATAAAGCTAACTAATACATAGTTCGACGACTGGGAAAAAAATTGATATCTAGAAAAAGAGCAAAATGGCAGACCTCTGATAAAACTTTTTGAAATCAATTATTTTTAAGATTTTTTTTCTTCTTTCTATTGTGGATAAAAAGAAACCACCAATTATCAAAAGCTCCCGTCGTACTATAAAAATGGATTTTGCAAACAAAATTCTTTCTTAAGCCTCATCCACAACCTCCAAATTAACCGTAGAATTAGTACATAAATTAGTACTTGAAATTTGAACATAAATTAATGTTTTGGTAGCATTCACAATGCTTAAATTAATACGCAAATTAGTGTGACTCCATCTAGTGTCAATGTTTGAAACTTAAGTATTTCACTTGGTAAATTGTTGTTATTGCTAGATATCCTAATGTTTCTATTTAAATCGGGTACAGGTTAATACCATAGCGTTGTACTTTTAATATTAAATGTAATTCAGGTCACAAAAGTTAACAGGTTTTAGGTTAGAAATCACAGATGACACTTGAATGATTTTGAAGCATGCGTAGTAGTGACTTGACAACTAATTTACGTTAAAAAGCTTGGACCTTGCAATGTTCTGCATTAAGTACTAAGTACTAAAGCCTCATCCACAACCTCCAAATTAACCGTAGAATTAGTACATAAATTAATACTTAAAATTTGAACATAAATTAATGTTTTGGTAGCATTCACAATCCCTAAATTAATACGCAAATTAGTGTGACTTCATCTAGTGTCAATGTTTGGAACTTAAGTATTTCGGATGGTAAATTGTTGTTATTGCTAGATAACCTAATGTTTCTATTTAAATCGGGTACAGGTTAATACCATAGCGTTGTACTTTTAATATTAAATGTAATTCAGGTCACAAAAGTTAACAGGTTTTAGGTTAGAAATCACAGATGACACTTGAATGATTTTGAAGCATGCGTAGTAGTGACTTGACAACTAATTTACGTTAAAAAGCTTGGACCTTGCAATGTTCTGCATTAAGTACTAAGTACTAAAGCCTCATCCACAACCTCCAAATTAACCGTAGAATTAGTACATAAATTAATACTTAAAATTTGAACATAAATTAATGTTTTGGTAGCATTCACAATCCCTAAATTAATACGCAAATTAGTGTGACTTCATCTAGTGTCAATGTTTGGAACTTAAGTATTTCGGATGGTAAATTGTTGTTATTGCTAGATAACCTAATGTTTCTATTTAAATCGGGTACAGGTTAATACCATAGCGTTGTACTTTTAATATTAAATGTAATTCAGGTCACAAAAGTTAACAGGTTTTAGGTTAGAAATCACAGATGACACTTGAATGATTTTGAAGCATGCGTAGTAGTTACTTAACGACTAATTTACGTGAAAAAGTTTGGACCTTGCAAGGTTCTGCATTAAGTACTAAGTACTAATTTCGCGTTAAGTACTAATTTCGAGGTTGTGAACAACCGCATAGGATTTAAATGCGGCAAACTTCTACGTTTAATTCTAATTACTAATTCTACGGTTAATTTGGTGGTTGTGGATGATACTTAATTTCGCGTTAAGTACTAATTTCGAGGTTGTGAACAACTGCATAGGATTTAAATGCGGCAAACTTCTACGTTTAATTCTAATTACTAATTCTACGGTTAATTTGGTGGTTGTGGATGATACTTTAGTCCTATTAATTTGATGTACAACTTTCTTGATTTGCTGTGAACCAGGTTAAAATTTATCGTTCCAACAAATTAGGAATTTCTGAAATTTTGAGAGAACACTCTTGATATAATATATCGAATTTTTTACCTGTTCGCCTTCCTCTCTTCCTTGTTCTCGCATTTAAGTTGAATCTCCTGTATTGAACCACATTAAAGTAGTACTTTAATCCCAAAAGTGCGAAAAGCATTTTGTAAATTACACCAGATGTGTCTAAACATACCATAAGGTTGGCGTATCTGATAATTTATAATCAAAGCTACTAAACTAATTCCGTGAAATCGCAAAAACAGAAAACAATTTTTATGACATTAATAACTTAGCTGCGTATAGTAATTTTTCAATTATATAATATTAAAAGTAATTTAAAGTAATTTAAATGTTATGCGTGTAAAACAATAAATAAATTTTTTAGATTAAACAATAAATGATATCGTTCTAATAAGTTCGGAAAATTTAAAATTGATTAACTGATTTGCTACTTATATTGAAAATTGGCATTTGAGTGATTCGAGGTGCAATTAAGCGGGTAATGGTTATTGAAGACGTAATTTCTAATTTCACAGATGTATTCCGTAGAAATATGAATTGCATGTTATGGTGAACCTGATTTTCACACTGAAAAACTTCTATTTACCTGCTAAGTTTTGCAGAGTAATTCATGCATTAATAAGTGCATGGTGCAATGCAGATTCATAATATCTGCATTACCCAATCTATTCTGGTATTCAGAGGTTGTTAAATTTGCATTGCCTACTTTAATAATCAGTTTAATAGTCATGTGGCATTGCAACTTTTAAAACGTTTACGCAAGTAGGTAGGTCAGCTTATGGAAAAATAAAAACCCATGAACGAAGTTGGTTTCTGTATAGCGGATACCGCCTATCAAAGAGCTTCGTTATTGGGATCCCATAAATGGAAAGACAAAGAACAGATCAGGAACACATTGCAATTAAATATCGCATTATTTCCTTATTTCCTGTACTGCATTAGGTAGTCCACACCTATGTTGCATTTAGATAAAAGAAGCCTATAATCCTTTTTTTAAATTGAGAGACATTTCTCGAATACAAATATCGAAATTGGTTATAAATTTCACGTATCCACGGAAATAAACATTCGGTTGGAATATTTATTAAGTAGGTTTCTCTAGTGGTCAGTGGTCACCCATGGGAACTTCGTGGCTTGAAAACTTTAGCGGTGGCGGGCGCCTCACCCCGAAGTTCAATAATCCAATTTGAATTTTAAACAGAACGAAAAACTTTTTATATAAATTAACTACATTTATTTACACAGTAAACAATTTAAAAATTCTTATTAAACACATATCACAATAATATAAAAGATCAGGCAATATACTTTTTTAAAATATACATTAATAAATAGATTCGAATCGTAAAATTAGTTAGCATCGGAGCCAATCCAACGATGCGACTCCAATAATGGCAATGTAAAGAACGCGTGTTAAACTAATATACATAAATAAATAATGTTTTTTAAACAAAATAGTCTCTTTTCCACCCCTCTCCTATTGCGCACTCTTTTTTCGAGGAGATATAAGCGGTAATCTGTCGTATTGTCCTATGTACACTTCTTCATGGCATAACGAAGCTATTAACAAAGCGCCCGAGTAATTTTACTTAAGCTCTATAGCACGGTTTCACCTCCACTTCGATGATGGTGTATCCTGGGTTTTCGATACGAATGAGATCGACCCGAATGTCTACTACCGCTGGTGCTAAGTGTGGCAGGAGGCAATTGGATGGAATTGGTCGGCGGTGCGTATCTCAAAACGGGAAGAGTTTGGCATTTCACTGGTAATTGTTTGCGAGGACCTAACCTCCTGAACACTGCTCTCCAAGCGGTGACACTTTTCGACGACCAAATCCAAAATATTGCGCTAACCCCGATGAACACTTCCATGAGATAACGCAGTAGGAAAATCCACAGTGCCGGCTTGTCGGTTCCCGACATCCACGCATCCCTGTTTTTGTACTCGTAACAAACGGAGGCGAAAACGCAGACGACTGGAAGCAGATATAGAGAACACAGAGCTCCCAGGAGATCGTTGTCTTTTCGCGGCGCGGCTCCGGTGAGCGGAGCGGCGGCAAGTGGTCTGGGTTTACGCACAACGAATACGCAACCCAAGAAAAGCAGCCCCGTTCCGGCGACCAAATATAACGCTTGCGGTATTAACACCAGTGTTAATAGCGTCGTCAAATCTTTATTTCCAACGTAGCAAGTACCTGAAACAAAAAAGTAATTAATTAAATAAGTAGCATTGGAGTGTGCGTGTATGTGCTCTTCAGAAACACTCTTAAGTGTCACCGAACAGGTTTTCCGTGATTAAGTGTACATGCATTCGACTGCGAACAAACGCAAAATGTAGAAATGCAAAACAGCTGCGGCGACCGACTCTTTTGTCTGGTCCGCGCCCTATCGATTGGCAACTTGTTACTTCTATATATGCAAATGCATAAATACTTAAACAAGAAACATAAATTTTAAATTCCAGACATTTATTAAACAGCAGAGATTGAAATCGCCAAACTTTGCAATAAATTTTAGCTCCGTAAGCACCGCGGCAGTTCCAATGTGTAAAATTTACATCCAAATTCGGTTTTTATAACAAGATTAAATTTATAACTTTTACAAATTAATAAATAACTTTTCGAAAATGGAATGCTTAATTTTTGTGGATTTTTTGACAAATTACATAAGTCCGCTCGGGCGTAGGTAGCTAAAGTAACTCTTTTTCTCGAACGCCAGGTATATTACTACCATTATGTATAATACATAATATAAACAGAAAGATTGCGATCTGGAAAAGTTAGCTGCATTGCAGTGGACGAATAAAGAAAAACTGCACGACATTATAAACCAAAGATTCTTGATAAATTGGACATGATAAGAAACAAGAGAGGATCACGAAGGAAGCTTGCGGCACACCTTTGTTCCTAGCCAAGTTTCAATGATTCTGGCCAATCTGACAATAAATCAAGTTAAATATTTACTTCGTTTGGTAATACTTATACACCCACGAGGAATTTAAGTGTCGTTAGCATTCACATCCCGTGTGAGAGTAAGAAAAAAAGCGAAGAAAAAACTATCGGCTAAATTGGATTTTTAATTATTTCTCGATCTAATTATCTTAATTTGAGACTTTGGCTAGAAAAAGTTGATTTTAAAAACATGCAATGTTAATTAGCAAAGCTTATTAATCACATGGCGGCCGTTGGTCTTTCCATCTTCCCAGAAATGGCTTTCTCTGCACAACTCCGCTTAATTTGTTTGCATTGCCAATTATTTAAAAGTAAAGCACGCGGTATTGTTATTTTTTATTTTCAAGTCGTTATCCAGATTTAATTTTCAAATTTAATTGGCGTTTCATCCGGCTGGCAAAGCAGTCGCTGAGATTATAATGGATTTATGCATTGAAATCGTCTGATCGCGATAACAAGCCTACCAACCAACTTAAAAGAATTAAAAGACGTCGGCACAAACACGACACTTGTTCGCTTGGTCTGCATTATTTATTGTTCTCTTGATTGTACTTTAGTGCTCCTTTCGTTTGACTCATTTTATTGCCAAATTAATTGCCGGCCAAATTATCTCACGGCCAGTTCGGTAGACGGGTTCGTTCGGCACAGATTTGGCCCGTCCAAAAAATGAAGAACCGGACGAAATATTATTACTCTTTTGATTTGGAATTTCAGCGGAAGTATTTTGAGATGCATACGAGCAAGTCGGTATGAGTGCAACAATTAGTGGGTGGTAACCTGTGGTTGTGGGATACTAACTTTTAATTTACAAGTAGTTTTGCTCGGCGCATTTGGGGAAAAACTGTTGAGCCGATCCTGAATAATGAAAATGATTCAAAAACTCGATACTTGGCTGAAACTTTGAAAGCTTCTAGTGTGGCTTTATAGTAGATAGTAATACTCTCTAGGGTACGGTTATGAGGCAAGCGCTCTAAAGAAAATGAAGCGATAAATATTTTCCCCTTTCGCTTCCATTTTCATTTTGTTAATAAAATATTAATACGGAAGATGTAGTGAAAGTTATGCTTAGAGCGGCAGTAAATTTAGAAACTTGATGGGAGTTTCAAAAAAATCACATCGAGTTAGACCACAGACTTTCCTCCGCCGTAATTTTTTTAGCGGGATTAAATTTAGCCAAGTGTTAGCGTTGTCGGTATAGGCGTAATTGTTAAAGTAAATATTTAAATGAGCGTGTATTGTAAAAGCAATAAATTTTGTCGTTTGATCGCTAAATTTACTCCTGCAATTTAAATAGTTTATGAACTTGGCGCAGACAAATTGGATTTAACATTCCGTAAGAAATTAATTAACTCGTGTTTGTAGTCAACAAAAATTAATAAGAACGAAAGATTGAAAGCTTTCCTTCGTTTATCAACGTAACAAATTTGTTTCTGCACTTAAATCACCATAACGAAAACTACACTGGAAGTATCGGAGGCGGATTGGGCATGCAGAAAATCAATCTGGTTTGAATTGCTTTTATTTTTCATTGTTACTCTCCGGTGCTATTTTTAGAATATTTAGGCTAAAATTTTCAAATTTCAATTGCTTATTTCGTTTATTCGAAAATTCGAAACATCTCAAGAAAGCACTGGGTGGGCAAATTTCAACATAATTACAGATTTTCTTTAATTTGACGTAGCCTGTCAAAATTTTTAATCCAATAAAATATTATTTGTCATTTCTACCATACAATCGAAAAACCTAGTAAGTCGAGTTAGTAAAAATTGAGTCAATTTTTAAATTATTATTTTTTCTGACAAATTTTTTCATAATTTTATTAACAACATTGAACTTTTGTATCTTTACTTAAAACTATCTATTGTATTATATTGAAATGAATTTTCGTAGAAAATTTTCACTACACTTGTTTGTCTAGAGTAACTCTGGTGTGCGGGAGCAGTTGGTAAATTATCAAAGATCGATGGTTCTTAAATTCGAAATAAAATTCGTCCATCTTTAATAAAAACAAAATCCAAAAACTCACAATTCAAAAACATAATCATAATCATCTATTAACTGAATTTTTAGCAACTCGATTTACTAGGTTCTCCGATTGTATGGTAGGAGTGATTTTAGTCTTTTATTGCCTATAGTAATGCGAATCGCATAAAATCGTAAACTACATTAGAACGAGCAGTTTTAAGTTTTTGAAAGTTTTGTGTTTGAAAGGTTTATTTAATGGGGTTTAAAGAAAGAAGAAACCTTAGAGAGAACACTCAATTTAAACCATCATAGATCGGGGAACCTGGCTGTATGGAATAACTGCCAACCCGATATAATGGATATAATAAAATTTACATTAGTTTGAATCGTACCAAAATTCTTAATATATTGTCATGTTCTGAAGCAAAGTTTTACCTACCCTTGTTAATTTGTTATTAATTTTTATTTTAATTTTGTGAAATATTTAAATTTGTATTGAGAGATAAAACTTTGAAAATTAACGTTGGTAGAAGTGAAGTTTTTATCGAGGCCTTTTGCCAAAAATGGTCGACGCGATAGACGTGTGATTTATTAGTCCGAATAATTTTTGTAGTTTTTGAAATAACAGTGATTTTTTTATTAAATGAAAGGTATTTGATTGAATTATATAATTGGATTATAATTAAATTTTAAGAAAGTTTGAACGATTTTTGAGAATTAAAAAAAAATTAAACGGAAGCTAGTTAAATAATTAAAGATAAAAGAATTAGAAGAATTTGGATATATTAATTAAAAAATTGTTTGGATGGGTAAAATTTTATAAAATTAAAATTATTGAAAAAACTATAAACTTTGATAAAAAGACAGCTGCGATACGGGTATCGTATTAATTTAACTTTACCTTTTTTAAAATAATATTCAAATACAAATTAAATTAAAAGAAATATTTAAGGAAGAAAGTTTGATTTTGAAAATTAATTAAAAATGAAATGCTGAAGGCATAGCATTAATCGGCGCCCAACCGTGGAACTCGAAAACATAGCAATATTTTTAAAAACTAAACAATTCATAAGATTGGGGTTTCTATGAATTAAATATGATTAAGAAATTTTTAACTCGGATATTACACGCGAATAACTCACAACTAAGATAATCTGTCTGGTTAATCGAGAAATTTGGACTATTACATTAGACTACACTATTCTTCTGCATTATAAAAGGTTCTATCTAATAGCCCCAAGACCCCCCCCCCCCCGTTTGTACAGTTTCACAATTTAATTATTGAACTGGCCATTCATCTTCAGCCTCTCTATCCATTGCCAAACAGAATCATTCAGCTTTAAACATGGGCCTTTTTTTCATAAAGAAAGGTTTAAAATTTAAACCTCACGGTTGCTTAAACAGCAGTGAGAATTGTGCCTGTGACCCCCTTTTTTTTTTGTTAAAGTGGCAATCATCAACTCAGGGAAACCGAAGTTATCTGATGCATGAAGACCAAGATCGATAATCATTTCAAGAAAATACAGAGAATGTAGCCCCCGATCAGATAACACCAATATTTTTTATAATCGTTTTTAACTGCTAATCTTTGAGTTTTGAGTATGCACTCACTGTATATTAAGCTATCCTTTGACCAATAGGAATTAATCAAGCGATTTTAAGATGACTTAAATGGTTTTCTTTAGTTTTTTATGCCGGCTTATCAATAATTAAATATAGACAGACAAAATAAAGACAGATTATAAGCATTAAAACCCCACGGCTACTTACACGGCATGGGAAAATGTTATACAATTAGTTTGCAGCATCAGTTTTTAATTTATACTACATAGTTACCGAGAGTTTCTGCTCTACGACTTGGTTAATGACACCTTTGTTTTTTTGGGGTGCGAAAACAAAAGGCGAAGCCGAGAAAGTGTGGCAATTACAAGCGAGCTACAAAAAAGTAAGCTTCTCTGAATAAAACAATATTTTTATTAAAACTTTGATATTCTATCGAAATAAAAAATTTCATGGACTGAAAAAGGGCAAAATGCCACTTAACCCTTGTTTATTAAATGTCATACAGATTACTTCTGATTGGTTGAAAATTTGACATAAAGTCCTAATCGCCAAAGTGAGGATCTAACTATAAAGTTAACTTTTGAAAAAAATATTGATTCCTTCCTGTCAGAAAACCTTGACTTTATTTAATAAACAAACTTGAACACTTACTATTTTGTGAAAAATATTAAAATAGATGGGGGGGCATTAAAAATTTTTGTTTAACTTTTAGTGCCTCTGATTGTCGGCAGTAAAACTAATACTGATTAATACTAAAATTTGATAAATAGTAAAAAAAGGGTATGCGATTTCATCAATCAGTCTTGATATGGTCACCCATACAAATGCAAGTCGCTAGAAATATTGACCGATAATTTCTTTATTGAATAATTTGAAATTAGATTTCCTTTTTTTACATTTCCTATTGCAAGTAGGCTCTAGAACATTTGATATCTTTCAAAATGTTTACATTATTTATTTAGTAATAAAAAAATCCGGTCGAACGGGTATTTTTATAAATGACGATAATTTTGAAATTTACGGAGGCGTTTGATGATAAATTTTACATCCAGTTTGTCAACATAATAGAAAAAACTACAAGAATTTTTAAAACTGATAGTTTATTTTTATTGGTTTTTAATAAACATGTTTGATTTAATGCAAACAAATCTATTTAAATAATACAAAAAATTAAAATCCAGTTTGTTTTGTATAAAAAATGATATCCATGGATCAATAAAAAAATATTAAAAAAGTTTTAGGCCAAAACATTGGGTCGTATCTTTATTGGCGGCTATTCGTCTAGGAAGGCAAATAAAAGGGGAAAAAGATAAAGTGGAAGAAGAAAGTGGCAGCTTCGTAATAGTTTCAGTAGAATAATGACGCTATTAAATTGGCGTTTAATTTATCTGTCGTTAAGAATGAAAGAACGACGTCCTATGATTTGGTCCCCAGAGAAAAGTAAATAAATAAGACGCAGATGCGTGAATAAAATGAGAAAATATTTTAGATATTTAGCTAATGCACGTGTCATGTGTTAAAGCTGAGAGCAATTTAAAATTCCACGCGATTTTCAATGCGGTAATAGCTTCATCACAAACGAGATAATTTCAAATCAACTCGGAAGCAATGGTTGACATGAAGTAACGTAAAAACTAGTCAGCAAGTGTGCAGGTTTTTATGGCCGTGTTATTTTGTAAACTGCTATTTGAAAAAGGAACTTTGAATTTTATTGGCTAATTAGTTATGTTCTTACCTGTCAATTCGTCTGCGCTCACGTCTCGTCGAACCAAAACGAACACCGTTTGGGCAGCAGGTAAGCCCCACGCTATGACGTGCAGGAAGGTGCCCAAATTTTGGAGTTTCTCTGTTGACCACGAAAGGCCAGCTCTCGCCATCCACCAACCGCACAAGCAAACCCACCTGAAATTAACAAAGAAAAAAATTATTCGGTTGCGCAAAACAACTTCTTCCGGAGTATCAAAATTTTTGCGATCGCTTCAAGTTTTTTGTTGCGATTCTTAAAATTCGGAAAATTAATTATACATTCAATTATTATTTTTCGTCGAAGGAATGCACCTCCGCATTTAATAGGTGATCGATCACGAATTGTGACTTGTCCATTATTTTTAGATGATGTATTAATGAGCGGCACACGAAGCGAGAGATAGCTTTCACCCGAAAATACACCAAAATCCATAATATTGGAACAGTAGCAGACAAGTTCAACAACTTTTAAATTTGTTCTCCAAGTACCTACCTACTATTTATTCTCGGGCGTCTCGATGTACGAAACAAGGCCATGAAAAATGTAAAAATAAATACTCGGAACAAGAAGATGGTCCCCTTCGGTGTTATATCCAGTTGGTGTTAATAAGAAATGACAAAGCTTGGTGTAAAGTGGCGATAAAGAAAGAGTGGATGGTTATTACGTGAGAGCAAAACAACCATGAATATCGACCGTCTAGTTAGCGCTGTACAGGTAAGAATCTGTATGGGTTCTTCGATAGTTTACGGTTGCGCGACTGAACAATGGACCGCATTACAATATTACGTGGATATCCATTCGGCGCTTTCCTTTTGTTAAGCTCAAATAATGCTCTCCGCAATGCAGTCTCGATATCATAAATCTATACCTAATTTAAATGCACTTTTGTTTTGCATACAAACAAAATGCAGCTGTTGAAATTTCAAAAAAATACTTCTGCAAGTAGCAGTGTTCGACTTGACTGAAGGAAAAAAATCAAAAAGGAAGTTATGGTTACCTATCGCTATGCTTAAATAAACTTCTTCAATATTTATTTTCTATTCTTTTTTGTTTAATTTCAGTAGTATCGACAGCTGTTCAAATATGATTGGTGTTAAACTACTTGTATTTTCTTCTCGACATTGTGATTATGGTAAATATTGTAACACATGTAAATAACTTCTTACATAACAAATCTTAAAAACAACTTCAATAAATAAACCTATTTGTTAATTCAAAACCCCCTAATGTCGTTCAGGGGTGGGCAAGCTGTATTTTTAAACAATAGCTAACTTCTTTAGTTGACAGCTAACTTTTCTGTACTAAAATCAAGACCGCCAAAAATGGCGTCTAAAAAAAAATTGAAAACTATCGAGCCAACAAAGAGACAAATTATTATGTCACTTTTAAAGAAAAAAAGTTTAAAGAATTGTATGCGGTTAGTTGTAGCAATCATTGCTCTGGGCACTTATTGGCAGCGGCGGCATGTCAGAGGAAGCAAGAGAGGCTTAGCCTCCACTAAAATTCTGAACTATTAAACTATTAAAATTTCAAAAAGAATACATCATATTCAAAAAGTAACGCGAGACTACCGCAAAAACAGGACCCTCATACAAATAGTTTCGAAATAACTCCAAAGAGATTTCTCATTATCAGACATTAGACAGATTTAACGCTTTATTGTAATATATCTAGAACATAGAGAGAACGCGCTTCGTTATTGTGTATCTCGTAGCTCTTTAATGACGTAGTTGAGCCTCAACCTTTGTGAGTCGTGCGCCTTTATATACCTGTCAATAGCATCATATGAATTAATTTTTTTTTATTAAAAAAATTTGGGGTGGGGTTGCACTCCTACAATATATTTTAAGATTAGTCGTAACTGTTTAATGGTTCTGCGAGGACTAACAATTTTTTTCTATAGTTGAGTGCTAACCTGGCTAGAAAACTGAAAGAATGAGATTGCGTTTTAAGAATTAAGTAGTGCGGCTACAGTTTACATTACATTGCTGAATTTTATCAAAATTGATTTATTATTATTAGAACGGAAACATTCCCAAGGGCTTAACTATGTTGGCCCTTTGAAGCTATACTCGTAATATCCCATATGACATGTACAATTTTTTTCATATATAACATTTATTAATTTTCTATATTGCAAAACAAGAAATACAATTCTCGCAGCACTATTATTATTACTTTTATAAAATATATTATATTATAACTTATTATAGAAATCTCCTAGTCAGTAAATACAGCGTAACTCGATTGCCCAGGTTGTGCGGCCTAAAGGCCGCACTGACCCATCACTTTTCCGCAACCTTCCAATTTTTTTAGATTAATAATTAACATTAGTAACGTTACAAAAAGAATAACAGACAGCACTGGCTCTTCATATAATATAATTTAATATTATTTTTGTTTATTTTGAATTTAGCTTTTTTGGGGTCTGAAGCTAAACTTAAACGTCGAGGAAAATAAAAAAGCGGACTCTCTAACCAGGAACTCTCTAGCAGACCCAGAGTCTTCTTGCAGAATCCCATAAACGACCGCAAAGGAAGGATAAGGAAGATACTTAGAAAACAACACCTTGCCCACTGAGTAGACCTCCCTGACATGAGGTAATCGCAGATTTTCATAGGGGCACCATAGAGTGAGACTAAAAGAAACAAAATACTCATTCTGAGTAAAAACCAACTGAAAAAGTTAGTGGGACTTTTCACATGACACTGCTACCTCAAAAGGCACCTCAATATCATTGGGCTGACTGAAGATCATACTTGCAGGATGTGTGGCGAGAAGGATGAAACCCCGCACCATATATTATGTGATGCCCGGCTTTGGCTGGAAGTAGGTTGCGTCACCTCGGTTTTCCTTACCCTCACTGAAGAGATACCGCAAGCACCCTTTAACTGCATACTCAACCTGGTTGAAGATACGCAGTTGTTGGAGTAACACTCAGAATGGGGGCACAATAAGCTTGAGCTTCAGTGCAGTAGATGTCATGCACCACAACCCGTTAATAATAATAATAATAATAGATAAGAATTAATGTTATAATTATAATAAATATTTTTTTCTTTTTCCAGTGCCATATACTATAGAGTGCTGAAGTCACGGGGTAACGGGGTGGTTTCCTGTCGCTTTCCTCATAACTTAGATCTATCTTGGACTTTAGATCACATCAGTGCATTCGACGTGACCAGTCGGCCGGTGTAGTCTTTACGCCATACCGTTGGTTAACGAATAATTTAAATAGAATACTAAAGTCACCAATCTACATCAACTTTATAAGTAGCTGTGGTCTAAAATTTTACAAAGAGCAGAGCATAAAAATGTCTTTCGTAGATTGAAGACTAAATAATAACAGGTGATAGGCACAGATTAACTATAAACTAATTAAAAATAATAGTTTTCGTACTTGGTTCCTGATCTATCTCATTGAACAGTACGCAGCATATTAATTTTAACTAATTTTAGAAGTTTTCACAATGACATACCAATGCAGATAAATATGTGTTGTTAAAACTTTGTAAAAAATGTGTTGTAAAAATTCATTAATCTTCGGTTTAACAGGATCTATACCAAATTTTAGATCCGGGAGGTCTAGAGGGGGTAGAATACCCTTCAGGACATCTTTCGCTGTATGCCAAAATTGAATAGTTATTCAATTGTAAATGTTGGAGACTCTTCAGTAGCGATGGCTCGCGAGAAAAATTCGAAACTAACAAAAAATTGGAAGATGCAGAGACAACAACCACCTCAATCAAATAGTAAACCGAACATTGATGGGTTTCTTTATCCCCTTGCTATACAAACTTTGTTGGGGGATTCTACAAATTTGTTTCACGGTAAACTATTAAATCGCATCCAAGTAAAGCCGATCACTTCTACTAGTTTTTTATAATAATGGGGCACCTACAATATCGTGCCGGGGGGCCCGAAGCTTTCGCTTCATTAGTTGAAGTGAAGATCCGCCGCATCATATTGTACTTACATATAAGTATCTTAATTGCATTGTTCAAATTACATTTCAGATTTCCTCGAGCTCTTTAATCGTTGACTTTCCCATTTACTTCGTTCAGTACTTTTTATAAATTGCATCTGTTAAAAGAATTAATTTAGTTCCCGTAATTAACAGTTACTTTTTTTAAAGGGCGTTTATTTTGCTTTTGCAGTTAAACGGTAGTTTACCCAATCAGCAGAAAAAAAAATAGATTACCGAACAAGTAGAGAAATTCAAGCACAAACCGTTAAAGTAGTGAGAGAAATCTGAGAGTTCGGTTGCCTTTTCCCACTAGTGCGTACAATGTTTTATCCAATAATTTATTAAAATCACTCCTGTTGATATCAAAAAGAATTTCAAAATAAGATTAAATTGTTTTCATGCTAAATTAAAAATTTAAATTAAAAATAAAGTCATAAAAAATTTATTTTGTTGCTTATTTGAACTTAAACTTTTGTAACAACTTGAAATTCATTTCCGTATAAGTTTGTAAATTAAAAATTGTTTTTTCAAAAATGTGCATCTCGAGTAAAATAAAGATTGTTCAATGGGCTTTCTAAATTCTACCCAGAAGAGATCTGTATGTTGACTAAAGAGCGAAAGTTTGATCTTCACACTTGCACTTTCGCTCTATCTATTCTCTATTGTGTGCTCACGTAAAAGTCCTTAGCTTTTAAACTTGAAAGTAACAAAATAAACATTGACATTCACTCATCCACTTCTTCTAAAAGTATGTACCGTTATTATAATAAATATATAAATAATAGATTGTTGTTCTTCCAACACTTTGGTTTAAGAACATACATTTTCTCATCGCAATCTCATCGCCTTATGCAAATTAAAGCCATTACACATTTAACTTACATTCCTTCATCTTTTATTTATTAAAATTACCCATCAGTAAAAGAATATGTAAAAAAGCTTGTAAGATGCTTATCAAAATACTGAACAAGCTGACACGTTGACGGATGATTATTTTGATTGCTTTGGCTTTTTAAACAGCGGGTTTTTTGTATCTCCTAAAGATCTACAATATTAATATAAATATTTTAATAGAAGCTTTCAAATTGATATATGAACATTTTTTTAACCAAATATGATTGGAATTTAGCGTTTCAAATTGGGAGATTTAATTCCGATGTTATCATATTAAATTAATTAGAATTTCTAGAATCTGGAGCAAAATTTATCCCGGGGTTCTTAAAAAAACTACTTTTTGTATACATTGTACACAAAGACAAAAAACATTTTTAATGATATACTCGACATTAATATGTATAATGGGTCGACTTATTTAATTGGAGAACAGAAAAGCCAGTGATAATGACGATGGGATGCAAATTATTTTACAAATTCCTTGACCTATTAAAAATAAAGTGGCCATTGTTTTAAAATGCTCGACTTTGCTTAGAGATAACACTCGTCAACCATTTTAAATTTAATAAACTTTACATAAAAATCACATGTAGGCGAAAAGTTATGATAGCGTAACACTTAACATTTTTTATTTTGTATAAACTTTGCATCCATGGTGAAAGGTTTATTGTTCATATTTAAAAATATGTACGTTTTTCTGACGACCAGCTTTAATTTATCAAATTTTCTCTGCATATAAACGTTTGTTTGAACCTGTAAAAGGTCCCGAAGAATTCAAGGATGGGAAACTTCGCTATCTTATAAAAACGTGCACTTTAATAGTTTTTCGTATATAACTCGTTATTTATTACCTTTATCGACAAAATAGTTATTACAAAAATTAAAGATCATTAAATTCCCTACAAAAAAGGTAGAAATCATTTTTTTATGAAGCTAACATTTCACGAGAAAATTAATGGCGAATATCAAGCAGTTCAATGAAAAACCTTTCTATGTGCTTACATAATTTATTGTTATGGTTTGTAACCAGCCTACCATTTAACCATAAACAATAATTGTTTATTTAAGTTATTCTTTTAACAAAGTCGCTCAGAAATTTTGAAAAAATTTTACAATGGACTGAGTATGACGAACAACAAGCAGATATTGCTTTAGCGTATTTTCGTCATTAATTTTTAGATGAAATATTAGTTTTACAAAAAAAATGAATCAGACCTTTTTTGTAGATAATTTAATGCTCTTTAATTTGTATAATCACTATTTTTTCGATAAAGTTACTAAGTAACAAGTTATATGTAAAAAACTATTCGAGTTCATCTTTTTTCCGAGATGGCGGAGTTTCCCATAATTTATTGTTATAGTTACTGTTATTTAAGTTACCTTTTAACAAAGTCGCTCAGAAATTTTGAAAAAAATTTTACAATGGATTGAGCATGACGAACAACAAGCAGATCTTGACTTAGCGTCTTTTCGTTATTAATTTCTTGGTAAAATATTAGTTTTACAAAAAAAAAATGAATCAGACCTTTTTTGTAGATAATTTAATGCTCTTTAATTTGTATAATCACTATTTTTTCGATAAAGTTACTGTTTTGGCCAATTCTCACCCCTAATAGTACTGGGATAAGACGATTTCTAGTGGACTGTAAATTATAGGTCCCGATTGTATTTATGATGTTTTCATAGGTATAGTGACTTACCAGGCTTATCTTCCTAATCCTCTTTCCTCTTCGGATGGGGATCAGCATAAGAGGAAGGGAAGTGAAGGAATAGGATCACTACTGGTAATCACTAATACGATGGCGTTAGGTTTCGTCAATTATTCAGCTGGTGGTATGGTAGACCAGAAAAGAAAAAAAACGACTTTAAGAAACCGGAAAAGGTACACACACACACTTCTTACACACGTTGGTTGGTTCGTCGTCTCTCCTCGTTCGCGCTTGCCCACAACCTCTTGGACATGGTCCCAATTCAAAATTGGCGCGAACATCCTGCCGGCCCGGGCTTGAATTTTTAATTCAAGAAGAAACAATATCAAGAAAAAACAAAAGGTAATATCCTCAAAATAACAAAAGGGGAATTCAAAATCAAATTAAAAGAAATTCAGTATAAGCAAAATAAACACATATTCATAAAGGTAGAAAACGAAAACTAAAATACTGACTTGAATCATTGATTAGGAAGAGGACAAAGTCTAACCAATGGGCGGTTATAGGTTCCAGATTTGGTTCGAATAGTAGCTACTCGGGCAATTCCATCCTGCCCCGGATGCAATTTTTCGATAATAGCTAAAGGCCACTGCAATGGAGGAATATTGCTTTGGATTAAAATGACTATCATGCCCTCTTTTACTGGATTAGTGTTGGTATTCCATTTCATTCGGACTTGTAGCGTGCGCAAATATTCGGTATGCCAGCGTTGCCAAAAATGTTGGACCATTGAATCCAACAACTTATAACGATTCAATCGATTAGGAAGGGTATCTGATAAATCTTCGGTGGGTAACGAAGATAAAGGTGTACCATACAAGAAATGGGCCGGAGTTAAAGCCTGCGGATCTTGAGGATCATTCCCTAGTCTACATAATGGTCTGGAGTTGAGTAAAGCTTCAATTTGAGTTAAGACGGTGTTAAATTCTTCATAGGTTAAAATTTGAGCGCCGATTGTTCGGGTAAGGTAAGCCTTGACGCTTTTTACATTTGCTTCCCAAATTCCTCCAAAATGAGGAGCAGCTGGTGGATTAAATTTCCATTCAATTCTTCTTAAACTCAATTCACGCAACAGTTCATCTTTGTAGGTACGGGAACAAATTAACTGATAAACTTCATCCATATATCTTTTGGCGCCCACAAAATTTGTACCACAGTCGGAAAACAAAGTTGCGCAACATCCACGACGGGCTAAGAAGCGCTTAAAGGCTGCTATAAAACACTCCGTAGATAAATCGGAAGCCAACTCGAGATGAACTGCCTTTGTTGCTAAACATACAAAAAGGCAAACGTAAGCCTTTTGGGTTCTAACACCTCGACGACGACTTAAGGTAATTTGAAAAGCTCCAGTGAAATCAACTCCTGTTGACAAAAAGGCCTTAGCTTGGTTAACTCTTTCAAATGGCAAATTTGCCATCAAAGGGTAGGTAGGCTTTGGAGACAATCTGAAGCAATGATTGCATCTCCAAACAGATTGACGAATAATACTTCTCGCAGACAAAATCCAATAATTTTGCATTAACAAAGATTGTAGTAAATAAGAGCCTGCATGATGATGTAGTTTGTGGTAATAGGTAATTAACAAGATTACGAAAGTGTCGGATTTGGGTAATAAAATGGGATGTTTGTGATCGTAACTAAGACTTGCATTAGATAACCGCCCTCCTACTCGGATGAGTCCATCCTTAATAAAAGGACATAAACGACGTAGATTGGATGAAACCATTTTATTATTCTTCAAATTATGATACTCGCTTCGAAAGTAACGTTGTTGAACTGCTCGTATCAGAAACATTTCCGCAGTTTTTAAATGCGAAGCGGTAATCGGTGTGTGTTTTGGAAGAATCTTTACAAATCTTAGGACAAAAACAGTGGCATTTAGGAGCTTCGTCCAAGACGAGAAATAGTTGATCAGTGAGTATAATGGAGAAATTATAGGCGGAATGGTAAGAAATACTAATTCCTTTTCATCATCTTCGGGACGGACTATAATTTCACTAAAAGGTTTAATTGGCCATTCGGAGCGAGATGAGGTTAACCAAAGAGGACCAACAAACCATGTAGGATGGTGAAGTAAGCTTGAAGGCGTGAGTCCTCGAGACGCGCAATCCGACACGTTATATTTTCCCGGAACGTAATACCAATGTAAGGAAGGAATACAAGCTTGGATTTTTCCCACTCTATTTCCAACAAATGGTCTCATTTTTTTAGTAGAAGAATTAATCCAACATAAGGTTATACTGGAGTCCGTAAAAGCATAAATATTATTTATTTTAACTCGGTTGGAATAGATATCACGAACATGTGCTAGAAGTTTTGCTAACAACGTAGCGGCGCAAAGTTCTAAACGTGGAAGGGTTATTTTACACATAGGGGCAACTTTAGATTGAGCACATAGGAATCTTACATTACTTTTATTGGATAAGTTTGTAGTTTGCAGATAAACTACTGCACCAAATCCGGACATACTTGCATCGGCAAAACCAATTAATGTTAAAGGAGTCTTTTCATATACCAAAACATGACGAGGAATTTCCAACTTGTTTAGAAGAACGAACTCATCTTGGCATTTTCTCCAAATTTTTGCAATTTCTGGCGGTGCTGAGACATCCCAGTCGATGCCCAACTTCCACATGTTTTTAATTAATAATTTAATCAATAATGTGATAGGAGCCAAAAAGCCCAAGGGATCGAAAGTACGTGCTACTAGAGATAACATATTTCTTTTGGTGCAGGGTGACATATTCGAAGTTACCTTAAAGTAAAACTGGTCTGTTACAGGATTCCAACTTAAACCAAGAATCTTCACATTGTCTTGATTAAAATCAAAAGGTTGAATTAATTTCACATCATCTGGAATAATTTCTAAAAGTTTGGAAGAATTGGAAGTCCACTTTACTAATTGAAATCCACCGGAATTGAACATATTGATTAGATCGGGATATAAATCGAGTGCTTCTTCAACTGTGGGTACACTAGAAATTAAATCATCCATATACATATCTCTATGAACATAAGTTACCGCTCGAGGAAAAGATTGGATTTCATCATTCGCTAATTGTTTTACGGTTCGTAAACTTAGAAAGGGAGATGATTTTACACCAAAAGTTACTGTGTTTAATTCATAAACCTGAATGGGATCTTCTGGATGAAATCTCCATAATATTCGTTGATACGGTCTATGTGACTCAATAACGTTAATCTGACGATACATCTGTTTGACATCGGATGAAAAGGCAATTGGAAATAGTCGAAAATTTAACAAAATCGGTATGGAGTGATTTTGCAATTTAGCGCCTGTATATAGAATATCATTTAGTGAAACGCCAGTATCAGATTTCATACTTGCATCAAAAACTATACGACATGGAGTTGAAACGCTTTCCGGTTTAAATATACAGTGATGCGGAATGTAATACCCAGGAGAATGCAATCTACTTTCTGGTACTAACGACAAGTGCTTCTGGCTTAAATAATCCTGGATGACGGAATTATAAAGTTTTTGAAGATTTGGGGTTTTTAGAAAACGTTTCTCCAACGAAAGTAATCTTTTCTCAGCAAGGAAGTAGGAATTCCCTAACTTTCCTGGATCATCCTTAAACGGTAGGGATACTGTATAACGCCCGTTATCATCACGTTTCACATTGTCAACAAATATTTCTTCAACGACAGTATCTTCTTTAGTTGAGGTAGGCGGATTAAAATCTTCCAGTTCAAACATTTTTTCAACTAAATTATCTAAGGTGAAGAATGCTGATCGGTTAAGAGGGTTTGTGTTGATCTTCATTTGGGAAGTATTGCCCAGAATTACATATCCTAAGGTGGTTTGAATAGCTGTAGGGGTATTGAAGGATCCGGGTACCTTGTGAGTACCTAAAATCTCAGCAAACATAGTTGCTCCAAGAAGACCATCAATTGGACCGGGAATATTAAATGTTGGATCAGCTAAAGGTAAAAATTTTAGGTGGTTGTAGAATTGAACATCTATGGGGAAACTTGGCAATTCATCACTAATTTTATCAATAAGTAACGCTTCAATTGGGTATTTCAAATTGGAATTCAAATTAGAAAAAATGGTTAAACTTGTTCTTCCACTAATAGGTTTGGTAGCTGATCCAATTGCAATGGCACATGTTGATAACTTGGTATACGATAATCAGGGGCGGTTCTACCATAGGAACTGCAGAGCTGCAGAACCGCCAAATATCAGAATAAAGTGTACCAAATTAATTATTACTTATTAGTATAACCACCACATTTCAAATTATTTCAATAATTGAAGACTAATCAATTTTGGTTTCAAAGCGCGCTTCTTATATTGCCTTGAGTTATAAGTACTTTTATCAGTCAGTCAAATAAGTACTGTAATAATTAATACAAGTCCGTTACGCTTTCGAAATCACTGTTTAACTTCGATGTGCTGGAAATGATTCTGAACATATGAAATGACGCGAGCTATCGGGTGGAATCGTATCCATACCAGTATACATCGTGGTGTTAGGACAATCCTAACACCACGGTATACACTACAAATTGAGCTGCATCTTATGCAGAATTACATGCCGTATTTTTGTAATATAATTTAAAATTTGACTTATGAAAACAACTAGTAAGTTAATTTTTGTTCATTAATTGTTCAACAACATGGTTAAACAATAAAATGCAATAGTTTAATACTCGTAATATAGTGTAATTTGAAAATTTAGTACAAATTTTAATTTTACCAAGTTTCTTATAAATACTATTATCAAAATAGAAGTAAAATTATTTTTTGGCAGATCCTATATTAGAAATTCAAAATGAAATTACGTTTAATTATTAATATCAATAAAATTAAAATTATGTAGGTTTTTTCTACAATAATAATGTTTATTATTAAACTCGCAGATTACAAGATATAGGAACAACCCACCAAATGTACAACCGTTCTGCTCATATTTCAGCTCTGGTTTTACGAACATATACGATTTTATTTTAAACACATCTTGCGTTATGAACTTTAATTGAAATTATGAATATCGAAGATAGTATTTTATACCTACTAGTACATAAAATAAATGCTTATGAATATTAAATGAAGAAAAAATGAAATGAAATATTACTAATATTTTTAACACAACTTCTCTCATAAGCTGTACTTAATAAAATTTTTTCGAAAATTAGTTAGGATTGCAATTTATTGTAAAAATGTAAAATCATATAAAGTAATACATTCTAGATAAGTGTTGTACGTTTAATATTTAGAAATGTGCAATATGTAAATTTATTTTTTGAGATTGCCATTTTCTGATATCTTGCCATTTTTATAATGCAGAACACCCAAGAATATTTTTCACGAGCCGCCACTGACGATAATCCTAATCGGTTACAACTATTGATAGTCAAGAAATTGGACATGGAACCGCTATCAATAATAAATCTAAGGGTATGATCTCTATTCCATTTATCCTTGACCTTTACTAAAGCTGTGCTCAACAAAACGTAATTGGGATTAGGATTCTTAACTACAGAAACATTGGTGCATAAACTGTGGACCGCTTCGGTATTTGAGTTATTAGCGGTATTAGAAATTTCGTTAGATGAACTTGGATTTGCGTTACTAATAGAATTGGTTTTATGCAATAAGGTGTGATGTCTCTTTTTGCAAATGGTGCAACTAAATCTTGATGGACACGATGATGCGGAATGTTTAGATGAAAAACAATTGAAGCAAAGATTATTGTCTTTTACTACAGCAAACTTGAGATCATGGGTGCTATTCCTAAAGTGAATACAATCCTTTAGCAAATGAGGTTGTTTTTTGCATGAAATACAATTTTGAAAAGTGGTTCTCGAACGAGTGTCCGTACTATTGGTAAAGAAAGTTTTAGGATTTTTAAAATGGGGATCGCTAACTGGAAGCCTTTCATCTTTTACGATAATTTTACTTTGCTGGCGAACGAAACTAATTAGTTGGTCATATGTTGGCATATCTGTGGTCTGGGCATTAATCAATTCGAAAGCATTAATGGTTTCTTGGGATAATTTGGACATAGCCAGATAAGTAATGATGTAATCACTGAGGTCATCAATTTTCAGTCTCTTCAAACTGCTAACACTGGTATCAAAGTTTTCCAAAAAGAATTGTAATTTTGTAGGATGATGCGCTGTTATTGGGCGAAACTTGGTTATTCTGTCTAAATACAAGTTAGATAAGAATTTCTTATCATGATAGGTATCTTTCAGAAGTTTCCATATGACATCATAATTATCTGGGACGGGCTCTATTCCGCTACATGTCTTTAATGCTTTACCGTTCAGACTTCCTAACAAATATTGAATTTTTTCACCTTTGGAAAATTCAGGTTTATCATGGATCATGTTTTTAAAATTAGCATAAAAGATTGGCCAAAGCGACATATCACTACCATCGAACTTGATCAATTCTATTCGCGGCAGTTTTACCTTTGGTTTGTTGTCATTACTAGTTAATGGTGTTGTAGGCAAAGGCTTTTCAGTAGATTTTAACAATTCGGACGCTAGGTATTGAATGTTATCATGTAAATCATCAAAACCATTGAACAATGCATAATCGGGTTTCTGTTCTGGGTCTAGGTCAAACTTTAAATTTATTATTTCTTGTGTAGTTTCTGTATACTCTAAAACTACTTTGTCGATGGTATGGTATCTAATTTTAAAGTTTTCTTCATATTTATGGTTAGAAGAATCACGTTTGAACTGAATTGCTGCATCATAACATAATTGTACTCTTCTAAATAGGTTCTCTCGTTTTGCAGACAACAATTCCAGTCTTCGTTCCATATTTTGTCGTTTTTGGAAATCTCAATTTGAATTTAAATAAATTCGGTTTTAACTGACAAATGTTTAAACGACGTGATAAACTATAAATGCAGCTGGTGAAAGTAAATATCGACACAATTATGATACCCAATATAGCAATCGGAAATTTAAATAAAAGAAAATAAATTTATAACCAAATCGAAAATAGGAAAATTCTAATCTCTCAAAATTAAACTCAAACAAAAAAATGGTGGGATCAAAACTAACAAATCGCTGAATAATTCGACAAATAACCAAAGTCAACACAATCGGATGAGTAGAATCACTGAATTGGGATGGGAAGAAAACTAAGAACTACCCAATTCGGCTCGATGGAACAAAATGTTTTGGCCAATTCTCACCCCTAATAGTACTGGGATAAGACGATTTCTAGTGGACTGTAAATTATAGGTCCCGATTGTATTTATGATGTTTTCATAGGTATAGTGACTTACCAGGCTTATCTTCCTAATCCTCTTTCCTCTTCGGATGGGGATCAGCATAAGAGGAAGGGAAGTGAAGGAATAGGATCACTACTGGTAATCACTAATACGATGGCGTTAGGTTTCGTCAATTATTCAGCTGGTGGTATGGTAGACCAGAAAAGAAAAAAAACGACTTTAAGAAACCGGAAAAGGTACACACACACACTTCTTACACACGTTGGTTGGTTCGTCGTCTCTCCTCGTTCGCGCTTGCCCACAACCTCTTGGACATGGTCCCAATTCAAAATTGGCGCGAACAGTTACTAAGTAACGAGTTATATGTAAAAAAACCATTCGAGTTCATCTTTTTTCCGAGATGGCGAAGTTTCCCATCCTTGCCATAATAATTTATTGTTATAGTTACAGTTATTTAAGTTACCTTTTAACAAAGTCGCTCAGACATTTTGAAAAAAATTTTACAATGGACTGAGCATGACGAACAACAAACAGATCTTGACTTAGCGTCTTTTCGTTATTAATTTCTTGGTAAAATATTAGTTTTACAAAAAAAATGAATCAGACCTTTTTTGTAGATAATTTAATGCTCTTTAATTTGTATAATCACTATTTTTTCGATAAAGGTACTAAGTATCGAGTTATATGTAAAAAACCATTCGAGTTTATCTTTTTCCCGAGATGGCGGAGTTTCCCATCCTTGAATTTTCCAGGACTGTTATAAGCTCATACAAAATTTCAAAACTTTTTATTTATTTCCTTCAAATGCTGAAAATAGAGCTTAGTTGACTGGAATTATTCGTAAATGGAAATATATTACAATAACTGAAGTTGTAAGGTATGAAACTTGAACAAGAATATATGCGATAAATAGCATTAGAATGCAAGCGCTCATACATATTGTATGTGCTCAGCGATGTTAATAAAATATTCATGTGCGTTTGATTTTAGACACGAAGATGAAGTGAATTAATTAGCAAGTATTATAAACAAAGTTGTAGGGTAATTTAATTTTAGATCTTCATCGGAGATTTTAAATTACGGAACAATTTAATATGATATGTAGGATACGCTAATTGTATTATTTAAACCAGCTTGATTGATGACATGCTACGTAAACAAAAGCACAACACACAAATTTTGAAAACTACCTGAACTAAAGTGACACCAAAGGTATGGGCGTATCCAAAGGAAGCAAAACGCAGCACGTTACTTTTGGATGTCCTAAATTTTGGGCCGAACGATCATATTGTTTGCCTGTCAAAATAAAAGCCATCCGAGTTGAACGATGCAATTCGGCAAAAAATTTGCATATAATTAGAGATGGAAAGAAGGATAATTACAAGCTGAGAAGTTACGCGATTAAATAAAAATTAAATCAAAGGCGAAAAAATAAAATGTTGGATAAATAGTGGAAAATCATTTTATTTGGTTAAAGACTCGTGCACTGTAATTTGTGATTTCACTGTATAATTAAGCGTTTATGACTATAATTAAAATTTCAAAATCTACCTGGAACCGCTGCAAAACATAATTTTCTTGTCTGCTATGTTTGGATTAGGGTCTTAGGTTTGACAGTTTATATTTACAGACAGACTGCTTTTGGCTAACAAGCGAGAAACCATTAAGTCGACTTAGCATCTGTCTTATATTTGAAAGTCACTGTTGGGAATAAGTCGACAGTAATGCGATGGTCGAATTTCTAGTTGAATAATTAGTGCGTTTAATTAAATTTAGAATCGGATAAGTGGAGGCAAAATTTGAATAGGTCCACCCCATTGTGGTGTCCAAAGTAAATTTAAAATCGAGTCGGCAAAACAAAGACCGAGTTGCGGTCCACGGTTTCAGAGATAGGATCGAGAAACAATTTAAGAGACTGTGCAACATACAACCCAACAAGAACCGGTCAGTGCTTAATGCCTCGTTAAACAAGAAAAGCAAAAAACCAACTATGAATATTTTACACTTGTTATAAGCTCTTTGGTATTTATCAAGTTTAAACGGTCAAGACTTGTAATAAATATAAGTATTCGTTTCCTTCTTAAAAAATATGTCGATTTAATCTATTTATGGACCCACAAATTGAAACTAATGTTAAGGCACCCACAGAAAAACAATCAAACTGATAGTTTAATTCATCTAATATCTAATGCAAGCTGCTTATCGAGTAAATAATGCAGCGTGTGAGGCACCCTCCCCGCCCGCCATTTAAAATTATCTTACAAGTATTTAAATTCCGCACATATAAGGAAGAATCCATTCTGTGACATGATGTACTACTCGAACGAATGTAATAGTTTATTTTTATCTCTTTATACAAATCTTAATGTTCTCTCCAAGTCCTACCCTACCCATAATATTGTTAATAAAATATAAACGTTAAAAGCCATGAAAAACTATGAGTTTTTTATATAAATTTAAATTATGGCCATAAACCTTATTTTTATATTCTTCAACCTGTTTAGCTAATGATGAACCCTTTTTAAACCGAACGATTGTTGATCCAAGATAAATATACACGTGTTCTATAATTATTAGAAAGTATGCCCGTGAACAGTATAAAATCAAGAATAAAATATAAATTTTGAGCTATTTTCAAAATTTCATTTAATTATATTTTCATTGACATCCAAATTGCGATAGGGCTTTCGAAGGAAACCATGCTTGATTTCCTACCCATTGATAATCGTCATGGGAAAAATGTTTGGAATAGAAATATTGAAAGCTGCCTGACCAACCGTGGTCAGACTTTTGCTGTTGAAAAGTAGTAGATAATGACATTTAAACAAATGCAGAACATTGTAAGACCATTAGTGTTTATCAGGTTGTTCCAATCTAGAAATTTCGAGCTCGGACTGCGAGAAATATCGCAATAAATGGATCAACATTTTCTTGTTAATCGAAGGCTACACTAAAGACACTTAATGCAAATCTAAAATTTATATTATTCTAATACAATCAAAATTCATATTCAAACAAAAATTATTTGAATTTTTGTTTTGCGCGGCAAATATGGCAAAAGAGACTTGGGCAAGAGCTCGTGGTATTTTTGATATAATAGAAAGAGGGGGGGGGGGGGTAAACAAAATTTAAAATTTTTAACAAGAATTTTATTTCTATTCATTTTGTAATACCCGCGAGACTAGCGGATAAAATTGAGTTTTTTTCCAAAAATAGCCGAAGTATCAAACGTGTGATTTTGCTAGTCCGCAAAATTTAATTCAAATGTTTTCAATTAATAAAAAAACCATAATTTTGATGAAAAAATGATTGATTTGAATTTTGGACGTGAATTTCGTGTTTTAAATGATTATTTGATTATAATTTGATAGATTGGAATTTTATGGGCAATTATTTGAAATTGTGTTCATTACTGAGAAATCCATGTGAAAATTTTGGAGTTTACATATAGTACAAGAATTAGTAAAGTATTAAGCAGATGAATGACATCCAAGTGTAAATCTGTAGTCTTTTTTATTCTACATGTGGTACAGTGTGGTACATCGTTTACTTTATCATATAGCAGTCACCATACTAACTCCACTCATCGACAACACTTCATATTTCCTTTTAAATTATTATTAAGTATCAAATAATAAATTAAGAACATAAACAATTTTATTTGCAAACATTTAATTTAAAAATTTGTAAATTGTGTATATTTCTATATTGTAGTGGTGTTTTATTAATTTAAAAAAAATAATTAATGAAAGCCTTTACTACATTTTAGAAAAAATTTAGACCTCGACAGCTCTTCGACGCGGAAGCAGAGGCTCTTCTCAGGAGTAGGTTCTGGGTTCGTTTAAATTTTTCTGCCAATTACAGAATTCAATTTTAAATTTTGCTTGCAATCCAAATTATTTCAACTTTAAAAAGTTTCTATTCGCCTCGAGGATTGAACTTATAATATTTTCACTTATCAAGTCAAGTGCGATATCTTCGCGACCACGCATCGTCTCTTAAATTTTAATTTCCAGATACCTACTTCCAATCAAATTAATATCAAGTCCAAAATCAAAATTATCTCCAATCAAACAAAAATCGCTCGTTCAAAAAATCTAATTTAATCATTCAAAAAACTCGCAAAATCGAAAAAATCTCGGATGCCGCCACTTTCGACTAAAATACTCTGAATTAAATTCGAATCACAATACTCAAAATAATTTCACAATCTCAAAAAAAAATTTTTACAAAATTTAAGACTCAAAAATCATTTTAACCGCTCAGGCGGCCATTTTTGGCAAAAATTCCAACCTTTAAAAATGGAACTTACAAATTAAGTGACCGCTGGTGTGGAAAGGGAGATGGGGCATCGCCCTCGCAGAACAGAATATTAAAATTACAAATACAAAATTGTATTTATTATTGTATTATTGTGTGTTTAGTTTTATTAAATAGAAATATTTCATTGTTTCAGAAAAAGTACATACTTAATATGTTTGTTGCGGTAGTACGCACCGGGAAGTCCAATACCCCCCCCCCCCCCGTACTGCAATAATTGAATACAATACCCATTAGAATGCTAGACGTTTTGAGATCAAAAAATTTAAAACATTAAACCAATAAACTAATTTATGGAACTTTCAATACGATAAACGAATCTACAAATCCACGAATACAATAAACAATTTATAAGTGAAATGAATGCATTTCCTTTTTGATAAACACTTAAAATTTTCACGAATACGGTAAATTTTTTAACAGTATTTGAAATTTGAATGATATAATAAAATTGTTGTTGTATTTTTGCTGTACATATTGTCAAAACAAAACAATTTTGACCCTCTCTATACTTAATTATAATTTTTGTAAATTTAATTTTTCTAAGTTGGGAATTAAAAAGTACAAAGTGGGGTGTCAACAAAGAGAAATAAGGTCTTTTTGCCAAAAATGGCAGCACGAGCCGGTTGTGCGAGTTTTGGTTCTAGTAAAATTTTGTGCAAATGAGTTTTGAGATTGCGAATTTTTGGAAAAGATTGTTGAGTATTTTGTAAATTTTAGTCGAAAGTGACCGCAACCGAAATTTATTGTGAATTATATTTGAATGAATTATTGTTTTGAATTATATTTTTATTATTAAAGAAGATTTCTTTTTTGTTGCGAATTTGATTTTTTTGATTTTGGAAGTTGACATTAATTTAATAAATTATAATATTTGGATAAATTAAAATTAAAATAGAGCGAACGTAAGCCCTCGAATTTTCGAACCTTGAAAAGAATATTTTTATTTAAAATTTTGCAAAGTGGAAATTTAAATTATAAAATTGGATAAAATTATTTTAGAAAGCGATTTTTTTCTTGATTGAATATTTGACGAAGACGAGATCGTCACAGGAATCCGCTCCCGAGGTCGGATTATTCCACTGCGTTAAGAGCTAAACCGAGGTAATTTTTCTTAAGAGTTTAGTAAAGGATTTAGTTGATTGAAAAAATAATCAAATACCACTATAATATATCTGACAGCCATTTAAGGGTGCGTATACTGAAAACGCCGTAAAACTGACCCACAGTTTGAATTTTTTTTAAATTGAATGATTTAAATTTTTAACTTAAAGTATAAATTATTCAAAAAATAAAGTAAAAAATGTAAAGTTTTACCTAAATTACAATCTTAAAAAATCTCACATCTTAATTACATTACAGATATTATGTATTATTTGTTCTGAAGGAGCAAAAAGTTTCTAGTTAATAATATCAATTGCAGAATATACTAGTTACAACCCTGTGGATTTTAAAACCGGGAGGTCTGGGGGGTATGGAATACCCCCCAGTACCGGGCAATTATTTTGGAAAAAAAATTTCTCGTCATGGTAGATAACCGTCCACTTTAAACTATGAACTGAAAGGCTACCGTCAGAGGTGTATTAAAAATATTTAAAAATTAGTTTAATAATTTTAAATTCTCGCTAAAATTTTCAAAATGAGTTCCTGGAATGGAAATTTGAAATAAATATAATAAAATATACAATAATTTAAAATAAAGTATAATACGAATGTAATAGTGTATTGTCTTGTTAGGAACAAAAGTAGGATTTTTCGTAATGATACCAAACCATAAAAAAGTGCTTTTATTACTAACAAAACTTGCAATGTTTTTCTTTAAAGAAAAAAATGAAAGAAAACGGCAGTAAAATAAAGCAGTTACTTCAGCAAAGATACATTTTTAAGTTTGACAATTCCGAATGCTCTAATTTTCACAAGTGTAGGAATTCTGGTATTTGCGTAAATAAAGTATGGCTAATGACTAGAAATGGCGCCCAACCAGGGCTGAGCAGTATTCCAATTACATTACTCAATTACATTTTGTCGCCATTTAATTTTAAATTAAAAATAAACAAATTAAACAAAATGTTAAAATAATGAATTTTAACCGTAAAGTAAGGAATACATACGTACATTAATTTATATTTAACAGGTTTGGACTTAGAATATTTGAATAAACAAGAAATATAAAAACTACTATGTAAAAATTGATAAAATTTTTTAAATACTGACTAAGAATGTTTGAAATAAAAAATTACGTTATAAAAATATAATAAAAATATAAAATAAAAACTTAGTCACTTCATTTTTAAGTTCTTTTTTTATTAAACTTTGAATTACTCATAAAATAAAATTTTATTTATAAATTTATCGATGAACAGCAATTACGTAAAATAATGTATTTTAATAATATATTTTAATAATATATTTTAAATACAAAATGTATTTTGGTAAATTTTTCTAATGTATTTTGTATTATTTACTTTAAATACTCAACTTTCGAGTATTTTGTATTTGTATTTCAAATACAAAAAAATGTATTTTGCCCAGCCCTGCGCCCAAGACTCCAAATGTTATCCAGCCCCATTAAAAAATTAAAACAAAATTATTTAGTTTTATTTGGATTTACGTCGGGCTATTTTTAAAAACGGCAGTTAAATCAACTATAGCTTTAAAAACAAAGCTTGAGCGGATACTAAAAATCAAATTAATAATTGAAAAAATTTCATGCTTAATAAATAAATTTAAAAATCAGATAAATGCAAATTAGTTCGCTACATGGAACTTATCCATTGTTAGTCGGGGCTTTTGTTTACCTTTATGCTTTAACAACTTATTAATGACGTTCAATGCACGAAAGGCATTGTTTGTTAGTGTATGCATAACCGCGTAATTTTTATGATCACTCAAATTCAGTTTGTGCATGTCCAATTGTACCATTCCATTAAATTTACAAAACGTAAAGAAATGAAGGCTTGTAGAAACAAAATATAGTAATGTCGGAAGAGTTCCGTTTTCGTTCTTGCCACGCCGGTTGGCCTACGGCACTGGCGAATTTAAATTTTGACGGAGAGAATTGAGTAAAAAATTAATTACGAACGGCAGAGAACAATTAAATGCAATAATAATTATGGTGAGCGTTTGTTATAAAAGTATTAGATTTTTAAGTGATAGTTGTGTGGAAGAAATAGACATGGTTGGCTTAAGAAAAAACCTCGATGACTTGGCAGAAGAACGGCACCGCCTTCTAAATGTTTACTTTATGTTAATCAGGATGAAATGAGTAATCGATCCCGCTTTTTAGCGCCGCTAACAAGATCCTATAAATCCTCATTTACATTAACAACTCTCAGGCATTTTACATTAACGCCCATAATGTAGCTTAATGTTAATATATAAAGATAAAAATAATGCATAAAACACCAACTTAACATAAATTTAGTAGATATATAAAAATAAATGTTGAAATAACTAACAGGTAAATTCTAAATTACTATGTTAGATGGGATAATTTATTATACGTTTGGAAGGTTTACCCACAGAACGAAATTTAAAAGCCAACAAATAAATCTAATACCACCACCTGTCTCGATTATTTTTCGATACCGGTGGCAGTAGGGAGTAAATGCCCCAATTCAATTAAGGAGCAGATAAAGAGGTATTTACCTACTTGCGATAACCTTCAACGGTAACCGAACAAATATTATTTTTGCAATCCTATCAACCATTTTATTGATATTTAAATTTAAATCTCACGTTGGAATTCAATTTCCAACATCAATGGAGGTGACAAGTAGAGGCATTACGATATCTGTCATAAATCATAATTCATAACCCATCCATCAATAATTCAAATATTATCCTGCAAGGACTAAAAGTGATTTTGTTATCCCGAATACGATTTGAAAATCTGGCCGGCCGGAAAAAAGAACAAAAAATTAACTGAAACAAGGACGAAGGAATCAGGAGAAAAAGCGTATCTGGATGGGGCGTTTTGTAAACATCCTCGTCCTCCTCCGGTGATGGATTAACTAGGATCAAATTTTGCATGTCTCGGAAGAGTGAGTGCCAAAAATGTGGTGTCGGGTTCCGTTTCGCTTCATTAGTTTCTCGTTCTTTTTTAATTATTTTAAAACAAATAATACTCGAGACTACGAACGGCGTTCGAAATTCTATAAACAAGTTATTCGAAATTAATACCGGGGGCAATTAATATCTAAAATATTAAGCGCTTAACCAATTAAACATTTAATTTATTTTAACATTTAATTAGGGTCTTGTGTAAATAAATGGGCATGTGGTCGTCATAAAATATAAATTATCGAAAATTACTAATATTTCTTTTTGGTTAACAAGCATCGAAGACTGGCTTGTTGAGGTACAAGATATAAATTACGTTCAAGAACCTGTCATGAACCGCAGCGGACCAGCAGGTATAAAAGTCTTTAAGGAGCGCCTGACCCCCCGCTAAACATCCAACTCTCTTAACTATGCATTTCGAATTCTTTAAACGAGATGTATAAACCAATTTTCGTTTGGTAATATAAAACATCCAGTGGCGTTACATAATAAATGCACGCCGTATTATATTAATGGTTACGATTTACGAAAAAAGTGATTAATTTTTGTACTAATCTACTAAACCGGCTTCTTCGAATATTTTAAATGCACAACTCGATTTAAATAATTGGAATATGACCAAACCAGTACACATACTTAAGCCAGTAAACTAATAGTTTAGATAAAATTTAATCGCTCCAACCTTCAAAATTAAACAAATCCAATCTAATTAAATTTACTGAAATATTTCCTCCATATATGGAGCTTTCTTTTTAATAAAGCCAATCGACCAGATACATTTTTTACTTTACCCCACAAATAATTTTACTTGGGTTCAGCAGGTAGACATTTAACAAATAGCACCAATCTTTATTTTTTTATATTTCTACGGACTGGAAATGCCAGAAAATCAAATTTTAGTTTTAACCTACAAATTCTAGCTCAGCTTATACATCTGACAGTTTCAAAACTATCCCAACTGCTGCAAAAACAAAGTTTTTATGTTGGTAAAATAATTTAATTACTTAGACCGGATTTCATACCGATTTCGTTCGTCGAGGGTTTATTTTATTGTATGACATAATCGACACGAATCAAGGATGAATACAACAGGGGGGGGGGGGGTAGTGTTGGGGATGTCACTCTTCAAAAACTAAAAACACACGGTTAAATGTACTAAATTGCTAAAAATTTTAAATTTGGGTTAATTAATTACCACGCTTATATTTTTATACGAATAACAAATATAATAGTATTAAAAATTTTTTTTTAAATCAGGCTTATTGAAATATCAGTAGGAAAATTTTCTTGTGGGCTGTAATTGCAATTTGCAGTCGAGAACAAATTAACAATTTTGTTTTGATGTTTTAATAAACTCGATTTAAAAAAGCCCTGTAGAATGCAGAAACCATTATAAAAGCTGCTGCCAATTATTAAGGCCAATAATTAAATGTCATTAACATTTCTCAATTATACATAGAATCAAACATAGTATAAAATAAGGCATTACAGTGTACGGTCTCACATACCAACGTAATACTACGGTAACGAGAGTTTCTTTGCTGTATATTTTTGAATAATTTAAATATTATAATTTTTAACTAGCTACAGCACCCGTAATATCGCGTTTGTCTGAAGGATTCTCAAATATATATTTATACAGTCGATTTTCAAGTATCTACCTAAGAATTTAACATAAGAGATTATAATTACCCCCCCCCCGCGCCGGATATACCTCTTTTGACGTGTTCTATTAAATTTTTTAAAAAATGAGGGGATTCCCTTAGATTTTATTATGAAAAAGTTGATTGCCCCCTCAACAAATTTTGGCTAAATCCGCCATTGACAATGAAGTTTGAAAAATTCGCAAACACTGAAATGTAAAGCAGTCAAACCCCTCGCTTCTTATTCTTGAATAATTTGAATTTTAAGTAATTTTGTTTATTAAATTAAATTTTAAAACTAGATGAAGTAAACACCTATTTAAAATATTAGTAAAATGTAGTTTAAATTTAATATTTTATATTATAATACATTATTTTGTAAGTTTGCTATCATAATTATATATATAAAAAAAAATTTTGGAGTAGGTACAATAAGCCTAGAGCTTCAGTACAAGTAAGCCTAATATTCAAAATTCATAAAGGAGTCAATTTAAAAAAATTATATTAACAACTCTAGTCCAAACATTGCTTATTACAAGGCCATTTTGAAACGCTACGCAAATATCAGCTAACGCTAGTATACCAAATCAGTCGAGATATCTCCAACTGCTTGCAATAGCGATGCGCAGAACGCTTTAAAAGTCAGTCGATACGTTTCCACTGTATGAAACCCGATTAGTTAGCATTGCGTTTATGTGTTTTTAAAATGAATGTATGTTTGAAAATATGAAATTTTGATTTAAATTAACAATAAAATGGAAATAATTATTACAAATCATAGTTCTAACTTGTGGGACCCGTGCAAACCCGAAAGACGGGACTAGACTACAGTTATTTTTCATGAAAATTTAACAGTTAATATTGACATAAGCCCACACTTGTAATTACTACCCTATTTTTACTGTGTCTTCTGCTTTATATTGTGTAGCTTATCTTATTGTTAGTCAAGGGTGATTAAAATACATAATAATTTGAATTTAAAATAGAAGAAACTAAAAATATATCAAATTAAGTTTCAACCAATAATAAACGAGAAATTTTTAGTTAAAAGTTTACCTTTTTGTAGTTGAAACTTTAAATTACATTAAAAATTTGTTATTTAAAATACAAAATTTAAGATACCAAATGTATTTCAAATACTGCCCACCTGTTTTTATTAGCCCCTTGAAAAATAATCTAATATATTGTCGTGCTACGAAAGGATTTGACCGCCCCCGATGCTTTATTAATTTTTTTTTATTTTTGAATTTATAGTATAAGACGGTACAATTTTGAAAATGTAAGGTTGGCAGAAAAGTTAGTAAGAGTGGAGCAATTATCACTTTTTAATACAAATATTTTTACTTCGAATTTTGTTTTTGAGAAGAATTTCAGTCAAACGTGGCCGCAGTTAGATTTTTTGTAAGTTAGAAATTTGTATTTTCATTATTAAAATAGATTTATTTTTGGATAAACGATTTTTTTTGGATAAAATTTTAATTTTGGAGTTAATACTAATTTAATTAGAAGATTTGAAAAATAAAATTACATTGAAAGAAAGCGAATATTATTTTGAATTGATAAATGGAAGTCGTAAGTTCAATCCTCGAACAAAGTATAAAAATTTTAAAGTTTAAAATAATTGGATTGAAAGTTTTTGAAATCGAATTCTGGTATTATTATTGGTAGATAAGACGGTATCAGTTTCCGCTTAAAACTTTCCTACATAACGTACTTGCGATTGGTTCATTGTAAGTTACCAACCTAACAAAATGAAAGACCGTGAAAGACTAACAAGTTAGTGCGGCCTTCAGGCCGCACAACCTGAGCAATCTAGTTTAAATACTATGTAAGTATAATAATCATTAAAATGTGTAGCTATTAAATCATGGTTTAATAATTATTAAAAATAATAAAATACATATTAAAAAAAGTTAGTGAATGCCAAAACGCTTCAATCCGCTTCAGGGATTTGCCTCTCGTGCTCGTGGTGTGTTATGTCTATCTGTTCGCCCCAAAAAATATATTAAATGGCCAATATGTTTATCTTCCATTTGGAAGTTTGGTGTCAAATACTGACTTTATTCTCAAATCGTTTTTTCGTCCACTGCTAGACCTAAACCTTTTTCAAGAAAGAATTTTGACTGCACCCTCTCTCGCTAAGCGGGGTGAATTATTTATTAGAGGACCAGCGATTATATTGGAAGCATATTACACTTTCATGTTTTGTAATTTGCCTTACTAGGTGAAACTAATAAATCTCATAAATCCAGGGAGAGTCGGATTGAAGACTTACGACTATAAAACTTTAGTTTACATCAATAAATTATAGTCAAAACAAACTCTGGTTATCGATTTGTTTATAATGCAAAAATTTTTCTCTATAATGACAAAAATTTATTTAAGAGTTCCGCATCAATGATTTGCATATTTACAATTTTAAAAAGAATTATTTATTTTTATGTACCTACATCATAAGATTTTCAGAATTTATCATCTATCCGAATATTTATTTAGGGACAATGGAATCCATGAAATGGATTACTTATACCAAAGCTTCTGTCTAGTAGCTGATGGTATATTCCATCTAATATGTCACGCCCCATGATGATGAATTATAACGAAAGAGATGAATTTGTCAGTCATAAATTTAGTCCTGAATTGCCAAAACCCAGAAATTGAAGAAAAACATAATATTTTATCGACGCCACTGGAACTAAACCAAAGAGAGCGATTTTGACACTTGAGTTTTATACAAAAAGACAATGACATCCCGAATCAAAATTCAAAATACCCATTTTGCAAAGTAATATTTTATTGCCCCAAGTCCATAAATTTTCGAAGACTTGCGAACTAAAAGTCAAACTTTTAAAATAACGGTTTACAATTTAGGGTACCTATACGACTGAGTAATCCAATAAAAACTAAAAGATTTTTACAACTTACCATAAATTAGCTGCCATTCCAAAGTAATAAAGAAGTAAAAACACGAAGGTACAATTTGGATTTCCAAGACCATCTTCTTGAAGTTCTTGATTAGAATTTTCGGACGACGTTTCTGCTTGACAGGAGATTACCGATCTTCCGGTTATGATACGCAAAATTAATCCAACACTTATGAGGCAGTAACATAAAGCCAAACTAATGAATGGGCGCGCTTTGACGGGCCCACCTCCGATGCTGAGAGTTAAAAGTGCACCCAAGCTGCATACGAAACAAGCAATTGCCCACACTGTTATCCACACCTGAAAACAATTATTCGAATAAGTACATACATTCTTCCAAACAATAACAGCAATAATGCGGTTACTGGAATTTTAATTTATCGACGGACTTACTTCTGTGATCTTCTTTTCCGAAGAATCGAATAGATAGGAACTTCCGCAAATGGGAACACAATTGCCGGTGGATTTAGATTTCATTTGGTGCGGAGGGCACTCCAAATTTTGGATGGACGATACGACTGGCGCGGTGATGTCGATTCCGATATCTTTTGGGCCTTCCATGCACATGTGCTCGTGATTGTTTTCTTCCGGAAAGCGAGAACAATTGAGAGCATCGGGCCAAGGAAAGCCGAAACCCTGCAGGACGGGATAACATCTGGAGCGTACGTTTTCGCACAAACCTCTGCAGGGACCGATGGGATTGATCACTTTTTCGGTGCACATGGGAACGTACACAGAACACAAGAACAATTTTAGTTGTGAACTACAACCGTACTGGATTAGTGGTGAAAAAGTTTTTAAAGTGTAGTCTGCGTCTTGTTGAAGTTCGTTTCCACCTAAATTTGGCATTCCGGTAACGTTGTAACCTAAACCTGTGCAAAGCTCGACGCGAATCGGTTCGCAGGTGCGTAATAAGGGTTCGAGAGCACCCATTTCGAGTATTAAGGTGAAAAACACGACCGAGAGGAACATTTTTATTCCAAACGAAAGCACATTTGAAACCAGCTACTCCGCGGGAATGAATGACTTTAAAACGTGCTTAGTTCATCTAGATACCAGTGCTCCCAACAATGGAATGTTGTTTAACGAACGCTTCCGAAGTTGCGCGAGAGCTGCACGAACATTCAAATAAACCACTTTGGCATCCACAGACTCAAGAATGCTCAAAAAAGCTAAACGAGATACTATTTAGAGCGACCGAAAACCGGATATAACACATGGGCAAATATCTGGCATGTTTGGACGCACATCGCACCTTGTGTTTATAAACATTGTAAATAGTTGTCATTAATTAAGTGATCGTTTTGTAAATCAAACACGTAAATTTATTGCAATTGTTGTTTTTAATTATCGAAATGTAAATAAACAAATAAACAATTGCTATTGGAAGAATGTCAAAAATTATACGATAGCGATTATCGTCGGGTTTGTTTTGTTCTTTGTTTTATTATCGTCTTCGTGTACGGATTATTTTTCGCACACACAATTTTCTGTTGCGGCATACATTATTTAGATTAAGACCATTGAAAATATTTACATTAACATTGCACCCGATAGTTAAGGAATTATGTGGATTTAAGTTGGCCGATCGGGCGCATAGTAAAGAAAATTTAATTAAATGGTATATCGAGAACCACGACGGAATATGCAGAAAAGAATTTATGATAATTTTAGCGATATCCCATAACAGGCACCAATTTAGTTATCTTTACAAAACATGTCCAGCATTTACGAAGCGGTAGTTTGTTTATATTCCTCTATAATTTACTTATACAATAATTACAAAATAGAAAAAAAAAACAATTTAGATATGATTTATAAAACAAATACTGTCTTCAATTTGCATCTCGAGCCGCTCTAACTATGCGTTCCGCCCCGTACATACTCGTCTCGCGAGTACATAAACCCGCAGCAACGAATAAATAAATAACGAGATAAGGTTGAAAACTCGTTAGCTCACCTGTTATTATTCTTTGTTGACACACAAATTATATGTTACAGAAGAGACACTCCCATATAGGCCTCTGGGCATCTTTCCCTCTACTCCCCTGCAAACATCAACTTCTTTTTTCAAGACCACACATTAATATTCGACCTTTTCGTCATAAACCAATTTACCTGCCTACTGACTACTCTGCATCCTCGCTTATTATTAGGAGCTATTTAGTCATTAACGCTAAACAAACTTTATACTTAATTTTTTATTGAAAAAAACAAACAACGAAATTGCTCAAACGTCAAGAGACTCTTAACCACTTGACGTATTATTTTAGTGTTGAACAAGGATGGATCATTATCATCGCTCTTCGCAATCCACCCGATAACAATATCAACAGGTGAATTATATTCGCTTCCAATAATAACAGCTACGCTTTAAATTCAATTTTATAAAAATACTTCAAGTGGGAACTTGTTAATTATTACCAATTTGGTTGCCAATTATCTTACCTACCGTTTGTAACCAAGTCGTACACACTAACCCAAATCCCGATCAGTTGTCCCATTTTTGATTAATAACATTTTCAATAAGGAATAAAAGAAGAACGTCTTTCCCCTCCGCTCTAAATTAACCATTAATTATTGTTTAACCATTAATTGTTTAAAATATGAAAACTACATTTAGTTTTTTATTGTAAAATATTTAACTTTGACCATAGATTCGCCCTTAAAAAATAATTCCTGAGGGTATTCAGGTGTCAACACCTCGTGGTGTTTTTAATTTTTAATTAATTGGTGGAGTTTCTACTTTACCTCTCGCAATTGCAAAAAAATAGTATAAGCACCTCGGGGATAAAGTGACTTTTAACCTGAAGGTAATTGCTGCCCTCGGCTAAAGCCTCGTGCAAACAAATCTTTACCTTCGGGTCAAAAATTGGTCACTTTATCCCTTGTTGCATAATGCACTATTATAAATCAGAAGAAAATACCGTAGCATACACTGCTAGAAAGTCCAATTGCATCAATTTATTATAACCAGGTTCGAACCAGGGCAACCCTAACCGCAGGGCTAAATGGGCTATAGCCCCGATGCGCAATCCTTTTGGGGGCAGCAATTTTTATTTTGATCTTTATCAGTCCTAAATAGGATAAAAACTTATTTACGATCTTCCTTTGGGATAGAAAAAATTAAATTATATGAGTATTTTATACCGGGGCTCACAGTGACCATAGAGAACCTTTGAAGTGGTGATAAAGGACACTTTTTATTTTTTTCCCTACACCTTGTTCATTATTTTCAGAATTTATGTAAAAACGGTTGGTTTCCCAAAAAAAATTATTTGACCAAAGTTGTAGTCCGTTAAATTCCCTATCCGATTTAGGCTGTGAGTTTTTTTCTAAGACGTTTCGTTTAAGAGATACGGGGTTTGCAAGAAAGTAAAAAAAATAAAAGCTGAGTTTTTTTAACATTTTTTCCCTTAATTTAATTTATAACTCGAAATCCATTGATTCTAGACAATAAGGGATTATAACCTAATTTGTAAATAAGTAAATGATCTTTAAAAAAATTGGCCGTTTGAAATCAGAAATTCAAAAATTGCTTTAAAGGGAGGTAATTCCCCCCCCCCTACTAAGAGTTTGAACTTTGACAAAAATTTTATTTGAAAATTTATCTTAGAATACCCTGTATATAGAGAATGACTTATTTAACAACTTTTGTTTTTTGTTTACTCTAAAGTTTGCTTCTGTTTATATAACTTTTTTTTTTAATTTTAAATTGAAAAAAGTGATTTATTAAAATTTAATTACAACGTGACGATTTTTATTGGGGGAGGGGGGAGCATCCAATGAATTTTTCTCAGATGGTATAGTTACGCCACTGGCCGCGGGGGTGGTTAAATTGTAATGTTAAAAACAGGGTGCTTTGAAACGGTAGCGCCAAGGTCATCAAGGATTAAAAATTAAAAAAAGGTCTATAATTTATTTTTTGATCTCCAACTTGAAAAAAAAATTCAACTTGGATAAGCATTACCACTAGTATGTTCAATACTTCGTAGGGGGAACATTGGCATAACCAGGGCAGGAAGCCATGGAGATGGCGAAAACTTTTTGGATGTTTCTTTGCATAATTTTAGCTGAAAATTCGACTGGTGTACGCAGAACTCTCCTAAGTATGACCTTTAGAGTTTTATGTGGCTTTAAAGAAAAAAAAAAATCTATGCCAATTTAACCTAGTCTTATTTCATATTTTGAGCAATAAGAGTTTTCGCCAGGTATACGCATGTTTTTCGAACTTTACGCATTAAAATATGTCGATTAAAGCAATAAAAAGAGCATGTAATTTTTTTAAGATTTTTTAAAAAACCAAAAGTTAACCCCTTTGTTACTTTTTAGTCTCAAAAATTTAAAGTTTCTAATCGGAAGCTTTTTCAACATTTTCTTGCATAGTTTGAGAAGAAAATTTGATTGGTGTACGCAGATTTCTCGTACGTATGATATTTTGACTTTTGAAACTCTACGCACTGAAATACATCGATTTAAGTAATAAAGAGACATGTAAATTTTTTACAATTTTTTATGTTGAGTTCATCAAAATTGGTTAATCCGTTCGAGAGAAATCGTCGAAAAATTTCAAAAATGTGTTTTTTTGAAATAATTTCGAAAATTCTTGTCGTATCAATTTTTTGGATTTGAATAATTTTTTGTATTTAAAAGTACAAAAGTACAAAGTCAAGCTCAATAATGCTATTACAATTTCAAATCATACCGAAATAAATCACACGAAGAAAAAAAGTGAGCCAGTTATGATAATTTTATACCTTATAAAAAAATCGCTGTTAATTCAGTAATTTTGTAGTTTTTGGATTGATATTTTATCTCTTACGTGGAATACCGTACTCGATTTTTAAAAATTTAAAAAAATTCTTAAAACACCAAAAATATTGCAATTTTTCTGAAAAAACTGAAAATCGTTTTTCTAAAACGAAACTTTTTTTAATGTAAAATTTTTCTTACCCTACAATGTTCACCAAATTTCAATATTAATTTATTATTACTTTCGGAGATTTTAATTTTTAAAATTTCATAATTATTTAGCTGACTGAATTCAAATCAGCTGAAATCACATTCAAAAAAAATTTCAATATTTTTGATTTTTTTGAAAACTTTTTGAATTTTTATGTTTTTAAAATTCAAGTATTCCAAAAATATTTTCAACCGGTCCAAATTACCGAATTAATAGTGATTTTTCTTATGTTACATCGAATTTTTAAAAACAATATTATTTCGAAATCTTAAAATTTAACTTTTTTTAAGGTGAACATATTATTTTAGCGAAAACTTTATGTGATTTAATATCAACACCGAAAAAAAAATTCATTTGGGCAAATGCAAAATTTATTCAAAATTTATACTGACTGAATTCAAATCAACTGAAATCACATTCAAAAAAAATTTCAATATTTTAGATTTTTTTGAAAACTTTTTGAATTTTTATGTTTTTAAAATTCAAGTATTCCAAAAATATTTTCGACCGGTCCAAATTACCGAATTAATAGTGATTTTTCTTATTTTACATCGAATTTTTAAAAACAATATTATTTCGAAATCTTAAAATTTAACTTTTTTTAAGGTGAACATATTATTTTAGCGAAAACTTTATTTGATTTAATATCAACACCGAAAAAAGAATTCATTTGGGTAAATGCAAAATTTATTTGTCAACTTTATTCAAAATTTATAAATTTTGAAAATTTTTATATTGTCAAACAGTACAAGTAACTTAATTATTCAGAAATTAAGAACTTTTATACATGAATATTTTAAATGTTCAAAGCTTGATAGTAAATATTACCAATGATCTTACGTTTCCATGAAAACTTTTCTAAAAAACTTGAAATACGGACGCACCGTTTTGCCCGCCCACCAGAGATATTAAAATTTAACAATGAAAAATTAAGTGCTTAATTAAGCAATACAATTTGAATTATCTTTATTATTTTATCAAGAAGAAGTTAATTTATGTTGTACAATAGAGAATTCAAGCTTCAGTAAGAAATAATAATTAATTCTTACATTGCATAATTATTTAATCAAACAATGGGTACCAATTAACCAAAGCTTAAATTTGATTTGCAAAATACATAGAATATATGTTGATGGTACTGTTTAAACAATAAATAATGTAATATAAAATAATGCATAAAACAGGTTCAAATTTTCGATTGTACAACATAAATTTACTTATTCTGGTTTTCGCCATTTTGATGGCGAAATGCCGACGGCGAGATATCCAAACCTCGCGGTGCCGCAACAAATGATGCATTTGTTCTAAAATATTGAAAGCTACTATTGGCACAGATCAATTGCAATTTAATTGCAGAAAAATCTTCCTCCGACTTTTTGTATTATTTTTGAAAATAAAAATAAACACTTAATTTTTTTGGACTGGACAGTTGAAAGTCCGGTCCGCCACTGGGAGTTGTCTTAAGAAAAAACCTAGAGTAGATTATAATTGGCTTCGTAATCACACCTTTCTTCTTCTGATAAACTTCATACAATTTCAATTACATTAAATCATCTTTTACTTAGCCGTTTTTGCATCTAAAACCTGATGTACAACCAACTACATGCGTTGCGCTTGTTAGCACCTTGTTATGTTGCTGCAAAGCATTTCAATTTTTTTTAAATAATTATATTCATAAACTTATTCTTCCACTCAGACATTGTAAACTAACCAGTAATTGTGTAATAATTTTTTTTTGCTTGGGGGTTTATCCGGCAGAAGTAGTTTTACTAGATCTGTTTCAGGAAAAAACTAGATTTGCCTGATTTATTTACTAACCCATATAGCAAATTTTACACCGATCAGTGGTGAAAATCTAAAAACCCGTAAGGGAGGATAGACCCATAGAGCATGGCCGTATTTAGACTAGATTTTCGGAGGGGGAGGGTTCAAAAAAATTTAAAAATAAATAGCTAATTTATTACTACAACAAAACTAAAATTCAGAACAAAAAATAAAAGTATAAAGTACAAAAATAAAAAAAACTACAATAAAAAACAAACATAAAATATAAAATTAAAAATAGAAAGAACTCGATAAATAAATACATAAATAAAAAAAATTGAAGTCCCAACATAAACCGTCAGTCATGCTAAAATCGGCAAAATAAAAGCAAAAAAAAATTAAAGTACTAACTGAAATTGTCTTGCACTATGTTAAAATTTATTCTAAAACCAGGTCATTGGAGATTGGAATAGTTCTATCAGTGAACATAAGAGCTATTAGTCCTGTTAGCCTTTCTTGTCCAGTAGAATTTCTTAAATAACTTTTCACTCTTTTGAGAGAAAAAAAACTTTTTTCCGAGGTGGCTGTTGTCACTAGCGGGGTACACAGTATTTGTAGAAGCTTATATATGTATTGCAGTGATACTTTCAAAAATGTAGTTTCTCACATACACTTAAAGGTGCTCCGGACTAACCTCTTCTTTGCGGAAGATGAAATTGTCGTTTTTCAGGGTGGGTTCTCAAAATAAAAAAAAATCTAATCCAAAAATAAATAAATCACTTTCCAAAAATAATTGATATTCCAATTCAAATTAAATTCAATATAAAAGTTTAACATTTTCTCAAGGGATCGCAATTTTGATTTTAGCTTATCCAAATCAACGGCTTATTTATCTCGCCACACGCTCGCACTTACAAATAATAGAATTTTAACTTTCAGTTTACTTTCCATATAATTAAATTAATATCTTCCAAAATCCAGAATAACGCATAAAAAATTACAGCTCACCAAAAAAATAATTCGTCTTTAATAACCAAACTCAAAAATATTCAATTTACCAATCAAAATTCAACTTTTCATACAAACTTATTCTCAAATTAATCTCTTTAACAATAATTCAAATTAATCAACTGCAAAACTATTTGCAATTAACTTTAAAAAAAAAACTACACTCAAGAATATCAGAGCCAAAAATCGCACAACCGCTCATGCGGCCATCTTTGGCAAAAAGCGTTTTATTTTCTCCGATTCGTCCCCACTTTTCCAATCTACAATCTAAACTTATTAAAATAAGATTTTCTAAAATGCACAGGGTGGGTGCGAATCTCTTTGAAACACGACAATATATTGTGTTACGAACAGATTTGACCGCCCCAGTGGTAGTTTTTAAATTGATTTGAATCCTTTGGTAATTTTTAAAAATTTAAATTTTGTTATATTATTTTTGAAATGTGAGGTTTGCAGAAAAGTGAGTTAGAGGGAGGCGAAAACAACGGAAGCCTTGATTTGCTCTGTTGATTTTTTGAGTATAATTTTGTGCAAGTATTTTTGCAGTTAAGAATTTATTTTTGACGATTGTTATCGGAAAATTTTGTTTAAATGTATTTTGATCGAAAGTGACCGCAAAAAAGTTGAAATTTTGTGAGAAGATTGTTTTATTTTTTGATAAAAATAGTTTTTTTTAGCGATTTTTCTTTATTTGAGTTTGATATTCAGCAAAAATTTGAATTTTTGTGAACTTTATTTAATGGTTGAAAATAATTTGTCAAAAGAGTGACAAATTTAGATGAGAGGTTGACTTTTGGAGGACTTTATCGCAGATAACATTTTGTTGGTTTAATTGAACATTGAAGAATTTAAATTGCAAATAGAAAATAACTTAAAAATGTTTAGAATTTTTTAACTATTTTTGTGGTATTTAGTAGCATGTGATGTTAAAATAATCAAACTTAACAAAATGTTAAAATAATAAAATTTTTAACTATTAAGTAAATGTCATTTACAAAACTATGTCATTTTGGTTTCGTTAAATATTATGTTTCTTTGTAGTATGTATTATTTACTTAATAGTTAAAATTTTTATTATTTTAACATTTTATTAAGTTTGATTATTTTAATTTAAATTACGTTTTAAATAAGAGTCCTCGTGTAACTTGGCTAATTTAGCGAACGAATGCTAATTTGAAATTTCAAAGGGGTGTCTAATGGGGGGCAAGGCCGTATTTAAGGAAGGGATCCTTAAATACCCTTAAATAATAAATTTAAAATACTTAAAAATCAGGACTGGAGTCCCGCAGAGATCAATCCTGGCTCCAACCCTGTACATCTTTTACATGAAGGATGTGCCAATACCAGAACAAACTCACACGGCACCCTCTGCGCAGCTCATGCTGTATGCGGACGACACCGCGTACTTCGTGAGCTCGCAGAGACCGAAACACATAATACACAAACTACAGGCCGCACTGGACGATCTGGAGAAGTGGTGCTGTACCTGGCGCGTCGGGGTAAACCCAAGCAAAAGCACGGCCACCTACTTCACCAGATCGACAGCTCTAACAAACCCCCACAGATTCCCGCAGGCAAAACTCTCAATGTTCGGTGAAGAGATACCGTGGAACGACACCTCCAAATACCTGGGGGTGACACTGGACAAGGATCTGCGATGGAATCAGCACATCAAGCAGGTAAGTATAAAGACAAGAGGCGCCATGGCCGCGCTGGGGCTCCTGCTAAACAAATTCAGCAAAATCAGCGTCAAAAACGGACTGACGCTGGTCAAAACAATAGTGAGACCCATCCTCACCTATGCAGCGCCTGCCTGGGGGTTTGCCTCCGCAAACCAAATGAAGAGGATCCAGGTAGTGCAAAACATAGCACTGAGGAGGGCCATGAAATCTGATTGGTATGTCAGCAATAAAAGACTGCAGGAGGACAGCGAAATCGATTCCATCGAAGAATTTATCCGAGGTATGACGGAAAAATTCTACGACGGAGCGGCGGACTCCGAAAACCCACTGGTCCAAGGGCTGGGTAATTACCAGCTGGAGGACCATCTGAGGTACAAGAGGCCGAAATCGATCCTGCAGTCGGTAAATACACCGACAACATAATTAACATTGTCTTTTAAAATTTCAGGACAAAAACGTCGGACCAATGACGGATGGCATAGTGCCAAATTGGATGGGCCGCGTAAGCCGAGCGATCTCGAAACGCGTCCCCCCGCCTAATCCCTCCTAAACCCACGTCATCGTCACATCTCGAAATTACTCGGAAACTGCCGGAGTCACGGCTGACGATTGTTCTCGAGGCGCAGATCGAAAGGAAAAATTAAAGAGAGAGCGAGACGCGTCCGGTCCCTGCGTGACTACGACAGAGAACGGATCCGCGACGCGTCAGCTCCACCACAAGTCGCAAATCCCAAGTCTGGTGTCCATGGCAGGGCCAAGACTTCTTCCTTGAACGCCCAAAAAGGATTCGCGGCAAAAATTGTGGGAATTCAAAGATAGTTGATAAGGAAAATAGGGTACGATCCCGAAGTCTAAAACGCAACAAAGTAAACAAGAGGACAGGCAGTATACCCTAAATAGTGGTGGCATGCCAATTAAGATACATGATCCTGATCCTGAGATCGGGACTTTCCCGGTGAACCGCTGGTGCTGATTTCGCCTCGGTGGATCCAGCGAGAATATTTTTACATAATATATAATATTTTCTAAAATAAAACTAAATGTGAATTTGTTAAAATAATTACTATCTCGTATAATATTTAAAATCCCTTTCTATTTGTTGTAAATATAAAATTAACAACATAAAAATATTAAATTATTTATAATATAAGAAAGTTGCGATTTACAAATGAGCTTAAGCTTATCTACAATTTTAATGATTTTTGGACCAGTAGAAATTTTTTCCTAATATAATTTTGACTGCACTGACGAACCTTTAAGCCTAGATAGTGTGGCCTCGTACTCTCGTAGATAATAATATATATCCGCATTATTCGCTAAATGTGAGGCCGCAGGCCAAGCAGTGCGAATTTATAGCGCGAGAAATTATCCCTTCCTTGTTGCGATTATAAGCAGATTCAGTAATTACGTCGCCGCTGTACTTCACAAAGCTGTTGAAGTATTTTATAACCGTGAAATAACAACCAAAAGTCACGGCTATATAATATAATTATTATAATAACTTTATATACAGAGAGGGGCTAAAGTAAGAACTAAATTCAATAATATAAAAAATACTGTTCCTGTTTTGGAAAATTCAATTTCATTTGATATCAAATTTAATTTTCTACCGTTATTTATTTTTGAAAATAAAAGATAATTTTTTTAATAGAAACCACTATTATACTATTATATTATACTGTCATTTAGACAATTAAATGATCTATCAAAGTGAAGAAAAAAATAGCGGGTTGCCATTTAAAAAAATAGATTATTTTTATACTAAATAAGTTGCATTTGATTTGAGTTTTTGATATAATTTCAATTTTTGGGTAACCTCCACTTTACCAAAAGCACCTAACTCTATAATTACGTAGTCTATGGTGATAAGGACGGATTTAAAGGCTAAAAACAGTGGTAAAATGCCCTGATTTTTTTAAATTGGAAGAGGTTTTTTATCGTAAAATTTTTAATTACCCCCCCCCCTGTTCTTGTTCACAGTATACCTTAAGTTCGTTTATCAAGACGAGTTTTTTTATTGAGCCAAAGAAAAACTAATAAACACTACTGAGGCAACTCAAAATTTTTGAATTTTTAAAAATTTAAAATTATTATATCTTTTTGGAAATTAGTTTATAGGCCTACCCAATATTTAGTAAAATCCTCTGAAATTTTAAAATAAAGGCGCATTGTGTCAATGTGTAAAAAGAAAGTAAGTAGGTAATGTAAAATAATGTGTAGTAATTAAGGCGGTTATGAACATTATAATGTTTACAAACACTTCAAAGTAAACCGTGAAGTTTAAATAGAAAAGTGTTTAAAATACAATTCTGTACGGAACATCAAAGCCAAATACCGCAACGGAAGCAACCAAATTTACTTGACACTTGTTATCAACACACGCCGTTAGTTATGACATTATTAAGTGTCTAAAAACAAGTGGCATTTTTCATATATTTGTGAATAATTAAGATTAACAGTGGCGCGCCTTCTCTTTTAACTTCTGTTCAAATATTTGTTCGTTTTAGCATCTCCCGTGATAATATAAAAAAGATGTAGGTGTTCTTGAAGACCTAAGAACTTCAAAGAAATTAAACAAACTGCCTAATTACATAGATTTACCGTGATTATACAGAGGATAACGTTTTATCTGACATGTAATAAACACGCGTACACCACAGGGCCCGTCAAAGGTGAGTGCAGCGGAAACAAAGACCTCATTTTTTTTGCATTATTGTATATTAGAAATAAAACATTGATATTTAAGGTATATAAGGGGAGCTACCCCCCCAATAAAAACAATTAATTTGTACCTATCAATTTATAAAAATAGCAGGTGCATTTCCAAATAACTTCCAAAAATACTAGCATTGATTTTTGATATCTTAAGAGGTCCACGAAAAATAAAACACAAAAATTCAAGCATAAGATTTTTTCAAGTTTTTTGGAAAAGCTTTTGTTATTTTATTAAATTGCAAGGTATAATTTTAATTTAAAATAAAAGAATAGAGCAGGGACGTAGCAAGTCAAAGCCGGTCCCTGGTGCAAGCAGACCACACGGGCCCCTCCATCATTTCACAAAAAAGACTTAGTTTTTTTTTACGGTTTTTACAAACAATAATATTTGTTTCACCATGTTTTCAGCCGATTTCCTTATAGCCCAGTCAAAATAGACATAAAAATAGGGTAAGCTTGCATAAATTACGATACAGCTGAAAATTGGTGGAGGTCTTCATTTCATTGTTACAAATGAAATGTCAAAAGTCCCCATCGATCCCACATCTGCTAAAAAAGTTATTCAAGGTCAAAGGTCGAAAATTTATGTTTTTTGCTTTTTTCTCACAAACAGCGAGTGTTATAGTAAAAATAGCTTACACAAAATTTGTAGATTATTAAATTCTCTATAAAAATTGTCTTTATGCTTTTTTTCTACGAATCATCATTTCAGAGATATCGCAATTTCAAACATCGTCAATCTTGATAAAATTTTAATTAGACAGTGCAAATATTAAATAAAAATTGAAACTATTGCATTGAATTGAAAAAATTGAACTATTGCGATTGATTATAATGAAATTAATAATTTATTGTATTGTGGTGGTATTTTATTAAAAACCATTTCCAACCTAAAATTTCCTCGACTAGCTTAGTGGATTCGTTAGAGCATGAAACACCCAGTAGCGAACTCCTGTAGGTCAACCTGTCTGTCTTGCAAGCAAATAAAAACTCTTATTTTTGAATAACGAAAAAATGTTGGTTTATTCAAAGGAAAATTTTGGTTGCGACAAATCTCGCTATTAGGCTTTAGAGTGTGATAATGTTCGACCACTGATTTTGAAATTTTATTTACTTTACTCCAAACCTTGCTAAATTTCAAACTCATTTGCCGGTATGTTTTAAATGTGTAGCGAATAATAAAATTTTATAATGTGTTACAGGTTTTGTTTTTTATTAATAAAAACGTTTTTACTATGGTGCTTTTTAATTTTGAAATACCTGGTATAAATCTCGTGCGTGTTCGTGTAAGCGGCTCGTCTCGTCGATCCCCATTTGCGCCCGTACTAGCGAGTATTACATGTGTTGTAATTAACAAATTTTTGTAGACCATCTGGTGTAGTATTAATTTTCAAACTCAATTAGATTGAAATTTATCAATCTCAAAACCGTTGATCCAATTTTCAATAATATCCAAATTAACCAACTTTAAATTCAACGTAGGTAAGTGAATTTGCATTAGCATTCAAATTTTTTCAATGCTTTTTCCAAATGGCGTCTTCTTCTAACGTTGACATTCGTAAAATTTTAATTACGATGTCTTCAAATTTTAATATTTTCTGCAATTCTATACTGAAATTAACAATTCTTCACAAATATTCACTTTATGGATCCAAAACTAATTTTTACTTAGTTTCTAAGTAAAAATTATACTATTCGCAAATTAAAAAACGCACTACGCAAATTTTAGCGTCCAACCCTCATCCAAGCGCTCTAGAAGACCTGGTTTCAAGCTTAAGAAAATGTATACCACGTAAGTTCTTCAACTACGCACAGGATGTTGCACAAATTAATATTTTTTTCTTTTATCGTAGATCGTTTTCGAAGCACTGCACAAATATCACTTATTCCAACGTTTATAAAAATTACAATCAAAAAATGTGTTGCGGATGTGTTTAAGTATAAAATTTAGCCTTTTTTATTTTCCTCTAAATAAATTGTAACTTATTTGCAGTACTTAAAACAAATAAAATGACCACGGTCTGGACTTGCGAGTTAACTGAACAAAAAATCACCACAGTATATTTATGGAAATTTCAATCTGATTGATAATCTTCAAGTGCTACTTCTACTATAATTTCTTCGTCGCTTCCTTTTTCTTCTTCCTATATCTGTATAGATTTTTCTAAGAGAAGAGACTCACGAGTCTCTTCATCAATATCATAAGAATCTTCATCTGCTGTATTTGATACATTAGAGCAAGATTGGCCTGAACAGTTAATACACACCGGTGAACAAAGCAATCCAAACATTTTTAATATTGCTGTTTTACCCCTTTTGAATATCGCTGAGGTTGTGTCACTTCCAGTTATTGCATGCAAGACTAAAAGAACAGCCGATGAAGCATTACAAGACGCATAAGAGTAAATATGAGTATTTTCGATGTTTGAATTGCGATATCTCTGAAATGATAATTTGTAGAAAAAAAAGAAAGAAACAATTTTTATAGAGAATTTAATAATCTACAACTTTTGTGTAAGCTATTTTTACTATAACACTCGCTGTTTGTGAGAAAAAGGCAAAAAACAGAAATTTTTGACCTTTGACCTTGAATAACTTTCTTAGCAGATGTGGGATTGATGGGGACTTTCGACATTTCATTTGTAATAATGAAATGAAAACTTCCACTAATTTTCAGCTCTATCGTAATTTATTCAAGCTGAAATGCTATTTTGACTGGGCTACTATACGTTTTTCAAAACCAAAAACACCTCTCTTATAACAAGATCACGTATGTTTGTATTTTCGGTGTCCTTGATTATCTGGATAAATTTTATTACAAAACTCATTTCATCAATTTCCCGATATTTTGAGTTGTATCCATTATTATTTAAAAAATGGAGATTCACTGATTTATTTAGTCTTTACCTCTCTATTGAGGGTTAATGTAATAACATAGTTTTAATTCGTATTATCTGTTACATAAACATAATTCAATTCAATTTTTAAATTAACACTCGGAAGGACGATAATTTTACGTGATTTTACGTCATAAGAAACCTAATTCAATTCAATTCATAAAAGTATTCAATTTTGCACACAGTAAAAACTTACTCTTAACTTACTCTCAGAAAAAAAAACTTTTCGTCAAAGTCATTACCAACATAAAAAATAATATAAATAAATCTATAATAATAATATCCCTAATCTGTGTATCTGTACCGCAACGCACCTCTGATTGGTCGCTAGTAATATAATAAAATAAATAATTAATAAAAAATTATCAACGTAAACATTTAAAAAATCATATACAGGGTGTCCCCGTGGAGAACCTTTGAGGTGGTGATAAAGGATACTTTTCTAAGGCAAATTTTTAAATACAATTTTTGTCCAAGTCCAAATCCCTCTTTAAAGCAATATTTGAATTTATGATTTCAAACAGTCGATATTATTGATTTTTAAGACTTCATGGATTAGACCTTTTTTAAAGATCATTTGCTTATCTACAAAATAGGTTATATTCCCCTTATCGTCTAGAATAAACGGTTTTCGAGTTATAAATTAAATTAAGGGAAAAAATGTTAAAAAAATACTGATTTAATTTTTTTTTCTTGTGAACCCCGTATCTCTTAAACGAAACGTCTTAGAAAAATACTAATGGCCCAAACCGGATAAGGAATTTAACGGACTACAACTTGGGTCAAATAAATTTTTTTGGAAAACCAACCAACCAACCAATGATAAACCAACCCTATGATAATTTTATATTTACGTATAGGGAGAAAATTGCAGATTACGAAAATGCTAAAAAAATGACATGTTACCATTTGAAAAAAAAAATCATGTTTACTTCCGGTTGAGTTTGAAATACAAAAAAATTTACCTCCGCAGTTTCCGATGGCAAATTTAGAGTTGAATAAAAAACTATTTAATTTTTTTGTATCTATTAAGATATAAGAATTATTCACTGTTACCTTTTATCGTGAACACACTGTATAATATAAGAAACTTTTTAATCAAGATTTAAATAATTGAAAATTCATATATTATATAGGTATATAAAGTTTCGCGTTTTCGTAAAAGCTACATAATATGGGAAACCCAAAAGCGGAATTAATTGATATTTTACTAATCAAAATTTAAAGACTAAAAAGTTAAAAATAACAGTCTTTTTTTAGTCTAATTTCTAGAAAAAAGCTTTGTTTAAAACTTTTTTTTAAATTTATTTTCTTTTAATTAAATGAGCTATTTTGTTAGAATAATTTTATTTAAAGCAAACAAATTTCGTTTAATTTAAATATTACATTTTTTTGGCCAAACAAAAAAAATATTTTAACATTTTTTAAAAATTTAACTTGTTAAATATTTTTTTGATTCAAAGATAATCGTTTTTATTGTATATATCTGGCTATCGAACTTAATAAAAGCGAAAGTAAAAACTTCCGAGTTTTTGTTCACGGCGCTGTAAGTATTTTATCCGTCGTTCGGATTAGATCAGATTACTGCAACGTAAAAACGTTCTAAACATGCAAGCCAAAAAAATATCTGATATACAGTGCCGTACTTAAAAACATTATCATAAGAAAATAGCAAGATAAAAATTATGAGTTGATTTCTCCAGACCCGCGCACTGGTTAAAAAAATATAAATTAAACGTATCAGTTTTTTAAACGATTGTAAAATTTGAAACGACCCTAACCCTCAAATGCCCTGGTGATAGTATCACAGATAAAAGATCAAGCTAAAGCTAACCAGGGTTAAACTCATAATTCGAAGATAAAAAATTGACAGTTTTAGTAGTTATACAAAAATTTCCTTACACTCGGACAAAAAAAATCCACTGCAAAGGGCTGCGCCGTCACTAAAAACATAGTCATATTGCAAAAAATATAATTTCCAGTACATTCAAATGTTGAGTTGCATATGAAATTGCCGTAGCAGCCTCCAATTTCTGTTATATTCATAATGTTGTCCCGAATATTAATTATAAAGAAACTCGGTAATTCGTTAAAAATATTATAAAAACTGTCAGAATCATAATTTTATATTTTAAAAGCGCATTATTATACATAAAACATTAAGTAACTACAGAAAAATCTTAAAAATAAATAATCAAAATTAAAAAACAAATTAAATCATTAAATATTCATACAAAACAATCACACCTTTTATATACAAATTTCAATTACCAAAAAAAAAAACATATAAAGAAGCAATATCACTGCACATTCATGTTCATAGTATCACTTAATTAAAAAATGTCAAGTAATTTCCATTCTAAAAGAAAATTAGTTTACCAAGTTATTTACTAACTACAAGCATTAAAAAAGTTTCTTATTTCGTACTAGATTTGTATAATTTCGAGACAGCAAACAATGTTTTTAAATTTACATTTCATTCAAGTCTAATTTGGACATGCAATCATATCAAATTTACCACCTTGGCCCATAATTATTATCATAATGACCAGGCCTAGGTCTGTTCCCCATTGGGTTTTGATTTTCATAATAATCGGGTCGATTATTAAAGTCTCGACCCCTAAATTGCGGATTTGGGTGTCGAATAAACTGATTATGTGGTTGAAATCCAGGATTCGGGTTATAATTATTGTTACCAAATGAAGGAGGCAAATGAGGTGCATTGTGATTCGGTGGTCCGTTGTGGTTATGTGGCACATTATGATTATGAGGTGGCATATTGTGATTATTCATAGGATAAGGGTTCGACATTGGTTGACCCATGTTTGAATGCATGTCGTGAGATGGATGGTTTTGTAGTTGTATTAAATTTGTGGGTGGACCTGTTACATGTGTCTGAATTTGATTTATATTTGGTCGAACTGAAGGCATGTTAAGATTTAACGTTATACCAGAAGAACTTGGGTTAACATTTTCACGTATTGGTGCATTGAAATCGTTAAAACTTGGTTTTGCTTGCTGAGCTGTTTTCACGGCATTGGCTAAATTTGCCAAATTTATCGGATAATTGTCAATATTTTGAGTAATCATTTGTAAAGATTTTTCATTTTTTTGTATGCTAGCCAATCCTAGGGAACTGGAAGGTGTGGTAGGCGTAACACTATTATTTCCCTTAAATTGTCCCATAATGTTTGCGATAAGAGATTTAGCATTCGATAAATCAAAGTCTTCCGTTTTAAAAACCATGGAGGAAGCCTTGGCAGTCTTACGATCTTTTTCTTCTTTTTCCGTTACATTTTGTTTAGCAGCTTTAAAAACATCTTCATAAGAATAATCTTCATCTTCAGAATCTAAAATAATTTTGGGCGGCTCTTCTTTCTTTTCAATAGTTTCCTTTCTTTCCTCTTCATCGTCATCATCATCAAAAGTTTTCTCTTCGGTCGGATTATGTCCAGCAAATCTGCTAGAAAATGGACTACTTCGACCAGTAACTTCGCTCTCAATTACCTTTTTGGGAGAATGCTCTGTAGTTACATTATCGCCTGGAGTCACGGTGCCACTCGATTCCAGATTAACAAACTTTCGCAAACGTTCAACCCTCTCCGGTTCCTTAGCTTCAAGTCTTTTTAGGTAGGAAATTAAACTGTGCTGTTCTTCCGTACATAAATCTTTAAAGTTTTGTAATAACATTTGCAAATCTCCATCAGATAAATGCTCCATTTTGACATTCGTTTCGGGCTTGGTTTCTTGCAGCGCATTCACCAATAACTCTGTTGGGGGTTTACTTTTACTCTCGGCGACTGTTGCCTCAGTCAGTTGCTGCAAAAAGCTTGCCGTTGTAATAGGTTTGTCACTATTTCGTGAAGCTTCCGCCATTCCAACCTAATTACAAAGTTAAGTATAAAAATCTGAAAATGGAATCTAATCTTATTTATTTCTTGTTCAGATACAAAGATAGGTTAATGATTACAAAATTTATATTATTTTTGAAAATTTACTCAAAAAAACTGTAATTTTGTAAACACCAATGTCATCTTTGTTCCGGAACATTCATTTGATTCTACCAATAGTTTATGTGTGCTGTAACTTACCACTGCATTAATGAGCTCCTCCAACTGTCCTTGGGAGACATCAGTCTTTCCTTGATTTACTAAAGCTGTTGCAATCATTTTTGCAATAGCAGCTTTATCGACTGTTCCCACCCCCGGCACCTTAATTGGATTATCTTCAGCAGCTTTTTCCTTTTCTTTTGAGCGTTGACTAGCATAATGTACTAAGCTGGCAATTTTCTGAATGGCATGCTTACAAGCTTTTTCTTGACTATAATTCACTAAACCTGCTAACAACTGACCCTTCAATTTTTCTTTAACTGTCTCGAATAAAACACAATTCACTTCATTATCCAACAGAGATTCCGAACTGTTGGCTTCATTTTTCTCCAATGCTAAAGCCTGACTGAGCAAATCAATCACTTTAGGTCCAAGAGATCCTAACTTATCTTCTAAAGCTGTTAACAAACGCAAAACTCCAACAATATTAACTTCGTCATTATCGTCAATTGGAATATCAACTTCGACGGGTAACGTACGAGATTCCGTCAAAGGTGAACGAACAGGATGCCTGGTTGCATCCCTCAAAATACGAGGAGGCTTCAAATACTCTGGTAACTGAGATTCTCTATAATAAATTTTATCACGAGAAAAACCTTTAGAATATTTGCTCTCGTATTCTCTGGGTTTTGTATAACGACCTCCTCTTTCGTGACTTCTACTACGGCTTCTACTAGGATAGTTGCGTTTTTGATAAGAACGCTCACGGCTTCTTTCCCGAGAAAAGCGCGAATGAGATCTTTCACGAGAATATTTTCGTAATTTTTCAATAGAACGCTCACGAGTTCTACTTCGTTCCCGTATAGGACGATCACGACTTCTTTCACGTAAGCGTTCTCGACTTCTGACACGTAGTGGACTCGCTTTAGGAATAACCCTAATGTGACTTCTTTCTTGAGAGCCTCGTGTCACCGTCTTAGATTCAGTTTCCCAAGGACTTTGTGAGCGTTGCTTGGAACCTACCGACTCTTCATCTTTGTCTTCTATTACTATAATATCTGGATCCTTATCCGGAACAGAGGCCATAGGTACAGGTTTATTATCTTCTTTCTCTCCTGGTCTCTTCTTACCAGTAATCTTGAAGCAAATAGGTGCTGGTTCTTCTGGCAAGCCCAATCTATTAACAATAACTTCTTGTTTCAAATTTTGAACCAGTAAGTAGTCAAATTATTTACCTTTTTCGAAGGGCATCTTTCTTAATTTTAACTTCATTTGCATGAAATTCCAGCATACGTTTATTCCAAAATTTAATCCATTCTGGTTTGAAATCGTACGAAGATACATCTTTACCTTCCGCTGCCAATTCCTTGTACCTAAAATTAAATTTTTTTGAAGAATTTTATTCCGTTATATTGGAAATGACTACCTTATGTTCCAGAACTTTTTCCACTCTTCAGAATACTGAGGATGCTTTTCAGGATTTTTCTCGTGTTGCTTTAAGGTGCGATCCATATCATTTTCAATGGCAGTTGATAACTTTTTATATTCTTCCATTTTATCATTTTTTTGTTTATTAAGATCTAGGCTTACGTTGTCAGAACGAGAACGAATATAATTTGATCTTTGCCAAGGCATCAAATGACGATCACGGCGTGGTGAAGCCGAACGAGACCTTCGAGCACGTCTAAAATGGAAACTTGAAACTTGAACTCGGTTTTCTTAAAAAGTACTTACTTTTGAAACTTAAAGTTATCTCTGCTTTTAATTTTGTTAAATGGAACAGTAGGAGGGATATACTTTTGTCTTTTTTCTTCCCGAAACACTTTAGGTGGTTCCTTTTGAGCGGGTTCAAAATCACTCAAATCACTAGATATGCTAGAAACACTAGACAACGATCTTCTTCTTTGAGCTGCTGCAGGTGCAGCCTTTGGTTTTTTTGGCATAGCCACAACTGGAGGCGAAGGACTGCGTTTGGCCTTTTTCTTATTGTCATTGAAAACTTGTTCCATTCCACTTTGACGATACGTACGCTTAGCAACATCTTCAGATGGTTTAACTATAGGTGTATCGTCGACTATTTATTTAAAGAGAAAAAAACTAACATAAAAATTTATTTTTTCCTTTTACAAACTTACTTACCAAAGGCTTTAGTAAGTTCATCTTTTACTATAAGTTCCTCAAAGGTCAGGCCATTCTTTTCGTTAAAATGGGGACCTGAGGCAACCAAGTGCTGATAAAAAGCCCGACCTTTAAAAAAATTTTCTTTATCCACCACATGAGGTTTTAGACGTCCAAATTTAATTTCAATTGCTGCCGAAATTTTCTGTATAACAGATTGCCAATTTCTTTTGTATTGTTTTGTAATGTAAGGTGACAGCATACGATAACAAGTGATAAAATGGCGTTGCAAATACTAAAACATATACGAGATATTTTTAATACATCAATTGCTAATTTAAGAAGACCACCCACCTGATTAATGTGATTGTAACTGGCAAGATGCGTAATTACTGTACGAGGATCGCCCTTCTTGTCGCACAGCATGCACAAATACGAAGGTTCTATATCCCTGTCATATTCTTGTAATTCGAGAAGATATTCTAAACCAATTAAGGGACTGATAGTGAAATTATCCAAGCGGTCCTACGATAAAACCAAAATTATAGAAAAGGTTTCCTAGAAATTATAGAAAAATTTTTCTTACTTGAATTTGCGCAATTTTTTCAATGGCTCCTTCAAAACCAGGAGGAACTGGTTGTCCTGGAGCAATTTGCATGACAGGCTCGCCCTCGGGTTCCTTAGCATTTCGTAAATAGTTTCCCACTTGCATGTTGGTCGTGTGGCGTTTTCCAATTTCGTGATGATATACGCGCCCCATAACTGGACAAGCACACACATTGCAGTACCAATGTGAAGCACCATTTTGAAAACTAAGTTCAAAAACGTTTCCCCATTTACCATTAGCAAAGCGAACTTTGAGTGATAATAAGCGATCCTCTTCATTCTCTTGCTTTAAAAATTAAATTTAAATTAAAAACAGAAAGCAATAATATTGATACACAAAATGCGTTTACAGGTGCACTTTTTAAAAATTTATTGCTAAGAATCATAATAAATATTTTAAAAAGCTAAATTAGCAACAATAAGGCACATTTAAAAAATGTGCGGATTAAAAAAATAATCATAAAAAACACACGAGAAACCCAATAGATCTATTAAGTTTCTTTTTCATTTTTGCACTAAAACATAAAAAACTTGCTAATTAACACAACTACAGATGGGATTTATAAATTTTTGTAATTTATTGTTAAATGAGTACATGATCCGCGAATCGTACGTAGACTGTTAATGCCCGTTTGCACCGCAGTATCCAAGTATTATGTAAATTTGGGTAGTACTTAAATTTCAATTGTTGTTTCTCCATTGGCCGACTCTGTAATCCAAGCATACTTAAACTTAAACAAAGTATGGCAGTGTAGACGGCACAAGTGTACCCCATTTTAATAGACGAACATAGATCTAGCTTATTATAAGAAAAACAGATTCGGTTAAACGAAACCAATACCTTTCCATAAATTTTTTTTTTATAATTCGTCCGATTCATGAACTAGAAACACGAAAATTTTAATATGTTGTTTTTCGCTTATAACTTTTTTATTTTATATCCCATCAAAATTATAGAACAGTTTTTTATGTCTTTTCTAATTCTATTATTCGAGAACTTATTACAAGACAAACAATAATCCAATAACTATCACCTTAAGTAAAGCACAAGAAGCAATTAAAACTTTAAAGAATCGCGAATCTCCCAGTCATGGCAATATAACGGTGGATTATAAAATAACAATAAAATTCGAACACTATTTAAACGCTATAAAAATAAATGAAAATTAAAGTTTTAATTTAATGCAATAAAATGTATTAGTTTTGCACTAAAAATAAAATAAAATGTTTCTGCTACTAAATTAAAAACATCACTAGAATTTAATGTTTGCTACTTTAATTTAATTTGTCACATGGATTTAAAAAATGAAATCAGAACGATGTAGCTGATTCTAAAGTATTTGTAGTGATGTTCGATATTAACAATACTTAAAGCAACAAAATTATGTACCTATTACTTTTCATATGCGTATTTTATTATCCTTTAAGGTGCCCACACTGGGTCATGTTTATCAAATATAAAAAATGCCGATGCCATGAATCTATCAAATATGATTTATAATCTTTTATAGAGTTCATTCATTAAAACTCATTAAAACAAGTGAAAATTGTATCTTTATAATAACAAGCACAAGTAGCAGACAAAAATTTTGATAGGATTGAATATAAAATAAAAAAGTTAAAAAATAACAAAAAAAACTTTTTTAATTTCTTTAGTCATTTTATTTATAAGCATATATTATATAAGCATGCCTGTAGGTATCTTTTGTAAAAAGCAAAATCTAATATTAGTCCACTAAAAACTTGGTCTCTTTTATCGTCAACCTGACCGCCAAATAAAAGTAGCAAAAAAATTAATATGGTGATAAATATACCATAACTTTCTCTAAAGTACGTATCAGACAATGCAATTCAGCAGCCAACGTAAACTTTATTGGGAAGCCGTCTGAATTAGGCAAACATTTAAAGAGTATTAAAATTTCCAGCTCGATTTGTTTTCCAAGCTGCTAGATGGATTATTGAATTTGGAACAGATCTGTAGTAACGGTAGATAAAATTCAAAAAACATAAAAAGGTTTAACGATTTAGGCTTTACCGGAGAGAATCTCTTACTATGAAGACGTGGCTTAAAATTTTATTAATTCTTGATAAACACATCCACTAAACAGACCGTTATTGTTGACCAGTACACTTTTTAATTCCACCAAGATAAAATTATCAACAGTGTTCGGGTTCCTCAAAATTAAATGAAATTAAAATCCCACAGCATTTTTTTACTTGATAAACTGAAACAATTTAATAATTGTAATAAACCGGAGGGAATCCGTGGAGGCTGACTTGCTTATGACCGATTCCGTACTTCGCAGCATATGCAAAGCCGTCAGCTCCTTCAGGTTGATGTTGTTGGCGTTAACATCGATCGACGACATGGTAGTTTGATGATGATGCCTATAGATTTCTTCAAACCACCATAGGCTGCTTGTCTTGTATCACAATGCACTTTCGAAATTCCATCAAGACGCAAGTTTTAAAAATTCACACAAAAAAACTTGAACAAACATTATTGTATCTACTAATGAAGTGAACAATTGTGCTCAAAAGTGTCGGTAGCTAAATTATCAGCTAATTCTGGTAATTTGTAGTTTTGGTCCTTTCAGCGTTTTAAAAACAACAAAACCGGCCGTATAGTTTTTGAGTAATTGATATTTTAACAGGGTAAGAGTGATTTTTCTCCTTGAATGTTATCTGATTTTTATGATAGTTTACACTAAAATGAAGAATAATATGTACATTTTCATGCAGTCACCCCCGTGTGATATGTCGAAAACATCGAATTTGTTTTCATAAATTGATTCCTAAACATGTGTAGAATATGCTGGTAAATTGATTTTCCAATTTTCTACACACATTTACACTTTAAAAACATTACAGAGATTCTACACGTCAAGCAATGCTGTCTTTGCACAACTTGGTATTCCTTTTCATCCGTTGGGATTGAACAAAAGAGTAGAAGCAGTACTTCTAAGATGAAGAAGAAGGAATTATCTATAGACCAGGCAAAGCAGATTAATGATGACTAAAGATTTTAACTTGATTTAAATCTTTCTATGAAATAGTTTAAATCGTATTCGAACTTTTTTTGAGCCCGTTTTTCTAACTGGTCTCCACGATATTTCAAAAACCGTTTGACTGATTGCTTTGAATTTTTAATTGTAGATTCGGACCATGTGTAGTAATCGATTAATCTAAAATAATGCAAGAATTCCGACCTGTTTTTTTTTTCGTAACAAAATAATCGAATAAAATCCTGAAATTTAAAAAAAACATGTCAATAATTCAATTTTCAATATTTTCGATTGATTCTAGTTCATTTAATAGGCACAAGTTCACAGATTGAAATGCCGTTTGGTTTTTTGATATCAGATTAGCTAATAAGCCGGAATCATGGAGACCATCTACAAACTTTTCTTCGCCACGTGTGACGTTGAAGTAATTGTGATGAAGATTTTGATCTGAAAATATTCTGACTTACTGTTGAAATGTCAATAAACATATAGTAAAAAGATCAAAACTTCTATATTTTTATTGTTCGTAAAAAAAAATCCCAAAGTAACTTAAAAAAATTAGTCGCACAAGGTGATTGCATTAAGAAATGAAATTGGATGTCGTTCTCATGAAATTCAATTTAAAAAATTCTGTCTTGTGCTTTTTTGTAGTTTTTAGTGCAAATTAAGAAAGCTTTTTTGCAAATATTTTCCAAAAGCGCTGTGTAAATAATTGTTTTTAGTCTCAATTATTTAACAATACCTCACAAAAATTTCAAATTTAACGCGGTTCTGTAACTATGCTGCTTTTATTTTATGCAATTATTTCTTGTACAAAATTTTTGGAATTTTGTCGTGGAAATATTGCAACAGCTGTTGGCATACGAGCGTAACAATTTTCAAAATAAACTAAACAGTAAGCAACGGTTCAAGTGGTTTGTTCAATTTTATTAAATTTAATACATAATGTGGTTTCTGGGTCCATCATATTGAACGGTACAATAAATTTTGTACATTACATGAGGTTCGGTGTTAAAGCAGGTTAGATGGATCACGATCTGAAACAATTTTTCAGAAAACCACTACCGTAAAAAGATGATTTCAGATGATTTTTTTACTAATGGAAAACTTTTATGATTGTCAAATTAAGAAACCTCTGAACTTTTTAATAAAGCCTATTCTAGAAATTTCGAGTTGATTAATCTATTTATAAAAATCACATTTTAAATAAAACACTAATGTGACTACATTTCCAAAATATTCTTTTATATACACTGAACTAAAAATTGACTTTATAATTCATTAAATTATACCAAATGAATTGCATTTATAAAAATTTCATAGTATAAAAACTCTGAAATCTTCATAAATGCAGTGAAATTGTGTTCATTGGTTGCATTATAAAAATTATTATTTTTAACGTAGAGGTCAGCGATTTATTAAAAAGTAATCGGTTCAAATTTCAAGAATTAGGCATAAGTATAAAAAAGCCGAGGATACTTTATATGAATTAAATTAACCAGACTGGCTAAATTTCAACATAATTGAGTTTATTTTACACGTTTTAATTTCAAGCAAAGATCGTATACATAGAAATTTTATTTAAAAAGCTTTTTTAAGATATTTATTTACAACTTTTAGTAACTTAACTATTAATATCCGTAACAACTATTTTTGAAAGATAAAAAACAAAAACATGGGGATGATAAATATTTTATTAAAGAATATCTTTTTGGCCTTCGGTTAAACTTCCTGATTGATTACATGAAGTAACCAACGAACCAATAATTAACAGAATGATAATCTTGAAGTGAAAGAAGTGGTAAATAAATGTCTTCGGGTGGACTTTTTCAATGCTTCACTTGAAAATATTTACATTTAAACTTTAAAGAGCACCATATAAAACATATTAAGAACACAATAACTAACAACCAATTTCATAATATTAAAAGTCAGCTCGGTTTAGCCATGAACTAACTAATGAAAATCATCACTTATATTTCAAAAGCACTTTAAAATTAAAGTGACTTTCTGAAACGCCAGCCTCAAAATACCTGTTAAATAAAATTTCTATGTACATAAACTTCTTTTAAAATTTTAAATTCAATATTTTTTAATAGTAATTTATTAATAGATACTATAATTACCATTCATTACTTTAAATGTCTTTATAAGTTAATTTCCATTGTAAGTCTATTTTATCAATACAATAGTAGATATGACAAAACACAGAAGAGTATTTTGTATTTTTTAGTTTGACTACAGCTTAGTACGACTGTAGGAATTTGTTAAGGCTGTCGTGACATCTAAAAAGTTTTATTAGTTGAAAACCAATGGTTTACAATAACTTTAATCGATGATTATAATTTTGAAGCTCAAGTTGCTTTTACTGCTAAAGAAAACATATTAATAGAGGCAATGGGTGCCCATTAGCGATGTAATAAATTCTGAAATAATTTGTATGTACCCGTGAGTAGAAAGAAGTATCTTGATATTCTAAAATATAGGTAACTTGATTTGCTAATTTAGCATATCTTTTTTAAAACTAATTTTTCACTTTGTACACATTTTCCTACCAACTATTTATTTATAAAATAACAATAAATTTGTACTACAAAAGGTAAAATACTTTTGTACGTTCACTTGAATTACCACCTACACTTTATAATAAAAAAAATACAGCAGATACAACAATATATCTAAACAATTTAAGAAATCGGTACAGCATCGACATGTGCTAATGGTAAATTGAATTAGTTTAATTGTAAACAAGACATACTTACCTACCCAGTGGTATAGTAGTAACCAAAACAATATACAAAATACTAAGAAAAAGTCAAAGTATTTACCTTTTTGTTTAATTCAGACGAAATTAAAGGTGTGACATCATCCTCAGTACCTGGAGCAGCCGGTTCCATCACGACACTTAATTCACACACTTATATTAATATTCGCAAAATATACCGTTGTCACAAGGTAGTCGAATATCAAAAACACAACAGCATTTATTCTGTAAAGAGAAAAAACTTGTCAACTCCTTACCACAAGCAATAGCACTTACCCCAACTGAAAAAGAAGCAGTCAAAAATTATTAACTTACCGTCACAACCCATTTACTAAATACAGCAAACACAAATTTTGAATTTGCCGCCACTTACACAAACACAAGATTAAATTTTACCAATTTGTTTACAAATCGAAACCTTTCACGATGTTTAACATTCTCGTAGCAAACTAATGCTCAAATTATTTCTTATAATTTCCAACAAAGCCAATTACGCTTTCGGATAAGAAATAGCAAACGTTGGAGGTAAGGTAACTCTTCGTTCAATTTTAATCGTCGACCATAAAAAAGCCTACAACTTACCTAAATTTTTAAGTAATGGCACAATTTAATGAGTATTTATACGTTTCCACAAATTAATTAGTGAAATAAATACAAAAATACTATGATTCGTTCGACAACACCAATGAACGAAATGTCAAAACTTCCGAATTTTATGCATTCTGGCGGTAGCATTACGAACTTTCAGGCCGGCTCGGCGGAAGTTTTAAATGTTGCACTATATAAATAATAATACAAATTAAATTTTAGAAAAACACGTTTTAATTAATATTTAATAACCAAAAATATTAATTCTAAGAAATTATTTTATTGCTAGTATAAAAAAAGCTAACTAAAGCGAGCAATATCATCGACTTCGATATGCATGGATATGATATCGCCAACTCTGATGATCGCTCTAGGAATGTTTGCGGAATAACACGTCGTGAGATCTTCAACTACTATATCTTCAAAATATGGTTCACAGGCACGAATGGTACACTTCTGAGTTGTCCTTTCGAAGAAGTTGACTGTACATTTTTCACCTAAAATAAATTAAAAATTTAATTGAAATAAATTAAGCTTTATAAAAATTTAACCTGGCAGTTTGGAAAGGAACTTTAAAAATCTTTCCCTTAAAAGGGCCCTAATATGAGTGTCTTCGACAGAAATATCCTGCATGATTTGTTCAGAACTATCTTCTGTATTGGGGGCAGATAGCTGTTCTTCACTCGATAGTCTGTTTGGTTCACAAGATTCTTCTTGTTGATCAGAGAGTTCCTCTTCTTTCGGTGGAGATTTTTTACATTCTTTTAAGGACTGAAATTCCATGTTATTAGTTACCGTTATCCACTCTTCTTCACCGGTCAAAGACGATCCTTCGCTTTTATTTTCAAATTCACGATTACTAATTTCAACTACTGACATATCGCTGCAGATTTCGCTTATAAAAATATTTCCGATCAGTTCTATTTTTAGGTTAGTTTCAACTACAGAGTGATTGAAAATTTTAATGACATTGTTTGGGTTAGTTTAGGACTGTGTAGTAATAAGGCTGTTTCTTGAAAATCAACAGATAGTATATAAAAAACAAAAGCTCTGATATGACTTAATTTGGATTTTCTCTAATAACCCGGAAAATAAATGATATCAAAAATGTTCGACTTTTTCGATTGTACAATATTGAAAAAAAGCTGAGTTGCAAGTAGAATTGAACGAGAGATCAAATCAGATACAATTCTTACATTCGCACCTACATAATATTAATTAATTAATTTACGAAGCTAATACGAATTATTTCAAATAAAATACCCATTTCGAGCTAATCAGATATTTATTTACACATTTAAAAAACAAAAAATAATCGACTACAATATGTTGAATAAATTATCCAATTATATGTTAAAACCCAAGTTTCTCATGCAAATTTTATGAGCTTCGATTAGGTCTCGACAGTTTTCCTCTCCGTTTTCTATGATACTAAAATTTATAACTTGTAATTTAAGATATCCTTAAGAATAATATTATTACTTACCAGGCATCTCTAACGCGCTTAGTTTCGGGGCATGCACAGCAAGCTTTAAGTTTTTTCGGTGGTTCTGCTGGGGGAGCTTTGGAAGTGATTTCAGCTGATACTGCATTCACCTTCTCGTTCAAATTTCCCATTGCGTGGTTTGTTAAAATTTAATAACACCACAAATATCGGTAAGATTATGCGACAATAATCTCTTCACCTGAAAATCTAAATAAAACCTTCTAAAAACCTCTAACCTCCAAATTGGTGGAATATCAACCTGAAAATTACTGCACTGCACAACTGACAGCTGACTGCTATCAATGTTGCCAGTTGCCAGTTTTTCTGTCTGTCTTATTACAAAATAATGGAAACTTCTCTATCTATTGAAACAGGATTTAGGAAAATTATTAGTGCTTTTGTTATGAAATGTCAAATCGCCAAACGCGGCAACATGGCACGATTGAATTCAAATTTTAATACTTTCTACATTTTTAATCAAACGAAAGTTCGATAATCAGTTCGCATAGATTATTGAAACAATTTCATGCAGCAATTAAATAATGTTGAATACACTTGAGATCGTGAGAGTTATTTAACGAATGCTAATTTTCATGTTGTGTCACATCATAAAGTTTTTATAGTAAATTTTGTAAATATTAGATAAAACTGCAATAAAAAAACCTACACAATTACTTGCAAATTTTAATTGAAAAATGTCGTGCATACTTAATATTTTTAATCACATACGTTTTTATATCGATTATTTGATTGATTATATTTTCGGTTTGTACTGGATTTCGCATAGAAAATATATTACGAAACCATCTAATTCCTTAGTACTGGAAAGTGCAACTTCGTTATCACAAAAAATTCGTAAAAAGGAAGTTAGTGTTGAAGTCGTGGTCAATTCGTTTATACAGCAAATCAAAAACGTTAATGGTTTATTAAATGCCGTAACGGACAATCGTTTCGATGAAGCCATCGAAGAAGCCAAAGACATTGATAGAAGAATTGCTTCTGGAAGCATATCCGATAGCGATTTTGACAAAAAACCGTTTTTAGGTGAGCTGGCAAATTTCAAATTAATTAAAATTATTAACAAAATGTTTTAGGAATTCCTTTTACTACTAAGGATTCGACAATATGTAAAGGTTTAAAAAGTACCTTTGGACTTGTTTGCCGAAAAGATACTATAGGAGAAGAAGATGCAACTGTTGTTGCTTTAATGAAAGAAGCTGGAGGTATTTTATTGGGTAAGTTTTTGAAATTTACTCAAAATTTGAATTTATAGAGTTATCCTTCTAAGGCGTAACAAATATACCCCAGTTGAATTTATGGCAAGAAACTATTAATCCTGTTTTTGGTATGACCTCTAATCCGTACGACACTACTAGAACTGTCGGAGGATCTTCGGGTGGCGAGGCTTCCATAGTAGCAGCTTGTGGTTCTCCTATTGGGATTGGTACGTTTTACTTTTGAAATTGTAATTTTTGTGAGTAAGTTTTATTATTTAGGAACTGACGTTGGTGGTTCAATCCGCATACCTGCATTTTCTTGTGGATTGTTTGGTCACAAGCCTTCAAATGATTTAATATCAACAAAAGGTTTGACTTTTAGAACCGGCGATGAAGGACCAACTATGGTAACGGCTGGTACCATTACAAAATATGCTGAAGACATTATACCTTTTCTTAAAGTTCTTTTAAGTAAAAATGCAGATCAATTAAAACTCGATGAGGCTGTTAATGTGGCCGATTTGAAAATTTTTTATACCCTTCAATGTAAAGATCCTAAGATGAGTCCACTCGGGGAAGAAATGAAAGCAGTTATTGCAAAGTATTTGAGTTTAAAATTATAATAATATATTGTAATTTCTTAATTTTAGAGTGATAAATTATTTTTCAAAAAATACTATAGAACCAGAAGAACTGGAGTTAAATAATTTAAAGTATGGTGGGAAGTTGTGGTCTTATTGGATGTTGAAAGAAGGCTATATAAATATCAAGAAAGATTTTGTAGATAGAAAAGGCGAGGTAACTTATAACACATCAAGAAGCCGACGTTAATTAATTTATGATATTTTCAGATTAGTTTTTTTACAGAATTAGGAAAGTATATATTGGGTCGAAGTGATTTTACTCTTCCAGTTTTTTTTAATTTGATTAATACAATGTTACCACTGGCAGATGATGATTGGGCCCAAAAACTTACAGAAGAACTACGAAATTATCTTATTGTAAGTCATTTACATCAATTTTATTATTTATTTAGCTAAACTAAATTTCACACCATAACAAAACACCCACTTCAAAAAACAGTTTTTTTTGGTTCCAAAAAATTAAATCTTATCTGTTTGTTAAATACCTGACCCATTTTGACTTGACATTAATGAATTTTCTGTCTGTGTATACTTAACTTGACCTGGTTAAAAGCAACCAATTCGAATTGATGAAAACTATTAAACTTAGTTTTATAATCAATTTGTGATGCACCGTGGAATTATTAGCATGCAAAATTTTAATTAAAAATATATTTATTCGTGAAACAAAAGATCTCTTGAAAATTAACTGGTTATTAATTTTAGGTGTGAGTTTTTTTCCAATCTTAAGAACTTCTAAAATAAACAAAATAAAAGAAAATATATTAAAATAATGAATTTTAACTGTTAAGATTTTAACTGTTAAGTATAGATAGAACAATAATATTTAAAAAACAATAAAAAACGACAATAATTTACATTTAACAGGTTTGGACTTCAAGATTTTTTCTATTTAAGAAATTTTTGAAACACTCCCAAAGTTTTCCTAATTTTATTTGGAGCTGCGCTCAAAACTGCTATTAGCATCGTGGGTAAGATGTAGTGTTTCAAAAGTGATTCGGACCCACCCTATACATTTTAGTAAAAATTTATTTTCTATTTAATTTATGTTTAAATTTATTTAATTGGTTTGAAAAATTGGTTAGGTGGGGGCTGATCACGGGTAATTCAAGGCCTTTCGCCGATAGCGACCGCCCGAGCCTGTTGTGCGATTTTGGCTCGAGGCGATTATTTGATTTTTGATATAAGTTTGAATTTGTGAGTAATATTTTTGATTTGATTTGAATAAAGTGATTTTGTGCGATTGCGTTACTGCGTATTTTTGATATTTTGGATTTTGGATATTTTTGATGAGTTGCTACCGAACGGTAGTGTTATTGATTTGGTTGATTATTTTGGAGAAAGAATATTTTGAGTGATAAATTGAATTTGGATACTTAAAATTAGAAAACTAAATTTACATTCGTAGGAACGAATGTCGATATTGATAAGCAGTCGAATTGGATAAGAATAAAATCAAAAGTACGAGCCCAATAAAATTTTACATTGAGTTATTAAATTTGAATTTATTTACGATTCAAAAATTTGTTTTTGAAGAATTTATTATTTACTTGCGTTAGAAGAATTTTTATTTTATTTTGAAGACGAAGACAATATCGTCAAAGGAATTCGCCCCTGAGAAGTCTTAGCTCTCCGACTTGTAAAGCCGTAGAGATTACTAATTATTTGCCGTTTGCCACGCATTCAAAAAAATATCATTACAATATATTAAAAAGCAGTGGAGACAGAATGCATCCCTGTCTTACGCCACGGCGTATTTCCACTTCGTCTGTCAACTCATTTTCAACTCTTACGTTACCACTTTATCCCCAATACAAGTTTGTGATTATTCTGGCGTCTTTCCGATCTATATTCTTTCGAAGGAGTAGTTGTTGCAGTTTGTCGTGTTTAACCGTATCGAATGCCTTCTGGAAATCGATAAAGCACGCGAATACATCTTGATTCATATCCAGACATCTCTGAAAAAGGACATTAATTCCAAAGAGTGCTTCTCTCGTGCCCAGACCCTCTCTAAAACCAAATTGGGTATTACTTATTCCCTCTTCCAGTCTTCTATAGATCCTCTTATGTATTATTTTTAAGAAGATTTTGAGTACATGGCTCATGAGTGAAATGGTTCTGTACTCTGAACACTCGGTCTTGCTTTCTTAGGTATCAATATAAAAGTTTAAGGTTGTCCAACAGCTTTTCATCGAATAGTTTTAATATTTCTGCGAGAATATGATCACGTCCAGTTGCTTTTCTGGGCTTCATACTCTTTAAGGCATGTTCTAATTCGTGTCTAATACCGTTCGCTTTGGTCTTTCATCGTCAAAAAGTTCCTGAATATATTTCCCGTAACGCACCTCTAATTGGACGGTTTTTTTACCAACTTAAAAATTAATCCATTAATCCGATAAGTACATGAGCACTATCGTGTCGTTCCGGACGACTTTAGGGTCGAAAAATTATGGCTTTCAGGTATACTACCGATATTCTCCCTGTGAGGCCGAATGCCGAACAACTGTATTTGACACAGTCTAGATGGCTAAAGGCAGCCGAAGGACGCCTGTGCCAGCTAGTTATAATATAATACGTCATGAGCATCGACTATATTACATTGAGCAGGATTGTTGAAATTTTAAATACTGTGCGACTACAATGGTCCAACATACTGAACCGTTATCAGAATATACAATACTGTACGTTAACATAATCAAGTAGTGGTATTCTCTGTGGTAAACGAGAACCCTTCACTAAACAAAAAGTTTACCTTAGCTAACGTTAATTGTTGGAGAACAAGAGCTCTTTTCAGAAGTCGGTTCCTGTGGTAGTCCTCGATTACCGCAGAGGAAAATTTCTTCAAAAATGATTTATTATTAATCTAAAAATTATTACTTGCAAAATTAAAATTCTACTTCGCAAATTTAAAATTAAATTATTCTTTTCAAGGTTCGAACTTTTTTTAATTTATCCAAATAATTTTAATTGTTCTTTCTTCAAATTAATCAAAAATCATTCTATTTCTATTCGGCAGCAGAATATTAAAAAAAACTCCAAATCAATTCAAATTTCAAAACACGCATCAAAATCACTTTATTTAAGTCAAATTAAAATACTCACAATTTCAAAATTTCATATTAATATCACAATTCAATTTTTCTAAATCAGAGCCAAAAATTCAAACAACCGCTCCGGCGGTCGTTCTTCCCGTGATTGGCCCCCACCTAGCAAATTTTCCAAAGTTACAACTTAATAAGAAATATAAAAATTTTACTAAAATGCATAGGGTGGGTCCAAATCACTTTGGAACACGACACTATAATATTGGAAAAGCACTGAAGCCGAATTTCCTCGTTGGATACACAAACTGATTTTTTGATTAAAAATTCTTTGTCCCGACGCATCGATTAGTTGATGATCAATTCAAGCAACTAATATCTTATGTTGTATCTTGCATATATGATAAATTGAAATGTAATTTTTATGAGGTGATGATACGACATCATCAAATTTGAATCTATAATGACACCCTATGTATTATACATTATACAATTTTTAATTATAGGGTACACTTTAAATACACCCAAACTTGTCTTTTATGAATAAGACCAGAATAACGCTTGCGGTTTGAACACTGCATCCAGGTCGCAATAATGTCTTCCACGTATTTAAATAGAGCTGCCTTCTCTTGCATTTCAAAGAGTTTGTAAAACTGAAATATTTTAGCCCCTATTTATAACGTGGGGATAAAAGTAATTTGTTTAAAAAGAAACTAGCTACGAGATTGCTTCTTACAAATTTTCATTTAAATGCAATCTTCAAGGATAAAATTTTTACCTTTTAAACTAGCAAAAATAATATTTAAACCGCAATAAATAATAATAATAATAAATCTTATTTTAGAACAAACTTGGTAATAATGGCGTACTTTTGTGCCCATCAGCTCAATGGTCTGCTAGATTTCACTATTCAGCTATTCTTAGACCATGGAATTTCTATTACTTTGCATTTTGGAATGCACTAAAACTTCCGGTCACCCAAGTTCCGCTTGGTTTGGATAGTGAGGGATTACCAGTTGGAATTCAGGTGGTAGCTGGTGCAAATCAGGACCACTTGTGCATAGCTGTAGCCAAAGAACTCCAGAAAGCTTTTGGTGGTTACGTCCCACCTTTTACTACCGACTAATTGTTTTTGCAAAGCGGCAACATTTAAAACTGACATTATTGTAGAAAAGGGTTGCTTTTTAATAAGAATTGATATTTTTTTAAAAGAATAAAAGGTTGTTTTTAAATAACTAGATTTTATTACATTTAGTTTTACAGTTAATAACATTTATTAAAATTGTGTAAAGATGGAAGAAACTAACTTACATTTACTAATTTGACAAAAATTATTATTTTCTCAGCTTTATTCTAAGTTATAAATTGGAATGTATTTCGTATTTCTTGGCAAAATAATTCGGTAGGTTTAGATTTAGCCACGAAATATAAAATAGAATCTAATTGTTATATTATGTTAATATATTATATTTTTTGTTATTACGAAAAAAATTAATTTTACTTCATCACAAATTTGCTCACTTTATTTTTATACCGGCTTTGTAGAGATGTTTCAAAAGACTTAAATGAAAGTAGTAACAATAAACAATCAGCACCATCAATATTTGCAGTGTAAAATTTATATTGATAACTCTCTACAACACTGGCACGTACCATCAACTATCGTTCAATTAAAATTGATAGTTTCATTTCCCTAAATAATTATACATAGGTACATAGAGATTTAAAAAAGTAGAGCACCAACACTAATCTTTTACAGGTGGACATGCAACCTGGATCTAAAGTTAGAGCAACATAAGTTATTATAGGGATGATTTTCATTTATTTTAGTGTTAAAAAAATTTTAAATGCTTTCGGTATTTATTTTTCGTAATATTTTATTAAATTAAATGTTGAATCATACTTGAAATCCAGTTCATGATCCACGTAGATGACTACACATCTAACAGTAGTATCATTCTACATTTTGTACAATAATATATGGACCTTATCAACCTTTGCTCATAAAAGCACCAACTAAAATCCACCAAACCTTTTAAAAATAATTGTTCAAGGTCCAAACAGATAATATAACATGAAGTGCCACATCGGCATATAATCAAAATAGAAAATCATTCCATTGAGCTTTGAAAGTAGCAGAACATAGTGTGTCAAGGGTGTAAAATAAAAATAAATTCTGTATATGCCTACCCTAACCCTCATAGGTAGAAAGGAGAACATATAAGACACTATGTTCTACAAACTTTGAAAGTTCCTCAAAGTTACTCTCACGAAATTTTCGTTCTCCACAAACAATACAAAATTCGAGGAGAACTAAATATGTCGATTGAATAAAAACGAATAAAAAACATAAAATAAACAAAAACAACATGCAAGTAACACGACAAAATAGTAAATTCTGTAATTTTCAACAATTTTACTTCAGATCCTTTTGAAATCTTGTTATCGTCAAAATTACGCAAACCAGCAGTTTTGTACTTTTTATGGATTAACCCAAAAATTGAAATCAAAGTGATTACTTGCAAAATTGCAATATTAAAAATAATACAATACAAATTAAAATAGGAAGAATTTAAGTGGAGTAAGGAAATGCGGAAGGACAGGGTTTTTGAGGAAGCCGTGATGACACACAGCTGTACCTGATACCCTCAGCTCGGAAATTTAGCGTACAAAGCATAGGTAATATCATAGTTTTTGGAAATTGCGTGGTGCATGTCGCATCGATTCCAATCTCTGATTGTAGTCCAGTGCTGTATCTCTTTTGGAACCTGACAAGCGGCGGAACTCTGAAAGAAAATTAAATACATATTAATATTTAAAGGAAATTATTTTCTGTTGATCTCACCTTATTATTCACGAGTGTGATGATAAATCTTCCAGGATGAAATACTTCCAAAACCTTGTTGATAACATCGCGATATGTCGAAGCAGGTATGTTTGTCTCAAAACTGACGTAAGAAAATTCGGCCTCCGGTGTAATATGGATGGTCATGTAATAACCCTGGAAAGAAATAATATTATAAGTTGAAATTTCAAACAAAACGAAATTCCACTACTCACTTCGGTGCAAACTTTCTAAGTTTAGCATGAAAATAAAATTTAAATTATTATTTCTGCTTAAAAATAAAAATTCTTGCTTAAAATTAAATTGAATTTACGTAAATTTATGCAAGTAGTTGCGTAGTTTTTCAATTATAACTTATTTTTAGAATTGAAAATGAAAGAAGCAGATCAAATTATGTAGTTCTTTAATAAAAATTCTTACCCAAAGAGCAGCATGAAAGAAACGTGGTCATTTCAAATTAAGAAAAGCTTGAAAATTTTTATGAGAATGAAATACGAACTGAATTATTTTTATATTATATTGTTTCCTGCTTAAAGCACTTAATTTAAAATTCGAAATAAAACTTGGCCATAAATTATTTTTGTTTAAAGTGACCTTGAAATATTTAAATTTTAATAAGTATTTTGTAATACATATAAAAACCCTATCTTATGTATGCGTGTGTTTATTTGTTAATGCATCACGGTCTTGGGAGGCATCTGACCCCGGTGATCCCAAGATAAAAGATTGATCCTATTTTTGGGACGGCTATTTCGAAATTTTGAATTACCCCATTGGGGAAGAGGAATTCGCCCTTATCGGTGCCGATTGAGAATGGATTAACAAGAATCCAATTAGTATTGGAATATTAATGAGGATTACCCTCTAGTAAATAGTAAAAGATACTTACATTTGCTGAGATTCCGTTCATGGAATAACCACATGGCTCAAACAGGAAATCGTCTATGACCATGCCTGGAATAATTTTGTCGATTCCGGATTTCTGCAATTAAGAAACATTTAAAAAATCACGAATGAGAAAATCGTTTGTTAGAGGCATCACAATATGTATAAAGCACACACTACCTCTAAAAAAATTCGTGTCCATAAAGATTTGGAAAAAGACCGCCATGAATAGCTTTAAAGTGAGAGCGCAAGATAGGATATTGATGAGAATCGGTTTCCCTTTGGAGTAGATCTATGATTTTACGTTACTTATAAAATTGTGTACAATAATATAGATGTGTTTTTAAATGAGAACCCAACAGAAAATTATATTAGCAGTTTGATTCTCATGTAAAAAACTGTTAGCATTTAATTATAATTATAACTGTAAATATTTAAATTTTGAAAATTATCAAAATATTAATCGGTTAAAATCAATTATAATTATGTATTAAATGGCCTAGTAATAGTATCTACAGGATAATGGACTTTGATATAATCACTTTTAGCAGTGACACAGAAAATAAACAAAGATAATGAATATAGTAAATAATTTCCAATACCTTGGTTGCTTCAGCGGCATTTAAACATTCCTCGCGTGTAAATATTGACATGATTTCGGGATCTAAATCCGACATTAGAACTTCCAAAGTTTGATCTGCATCGTGATTACCAATGGAGTTATCCGTACCACTGTCTTCCGGAGGATTCAAAATGTACAGATACCAACAATCTTTATTTACTGTTCCTAAACAATAAGCTGATCCGCCAGGAAAGATGCTATCTAAAAGAGCTACCTGTACACAAAATAAACATTTTTAAAAAATTATAAAAGCATAAATAAAAAGAAGGAATGAAAGAAACTGCAACAAACCTCTCGGTCAAAATCTTGGTGAGGTCCAATTTGCAATTCTGGCCGTTTGTAGTTTTTGCGGGAATAAAAGAGTTCTTCGACTTCAGTAAATCCTGCATACTGTTCGACCAATAACAGCAATGCTTTCAAACACATTAACGGGGTGGTTGTTCCACAAGTTTTTAAAATAAATCTTCTTTTCGAGATAAACATAGAACTCTCGCTGAAACAAAAAAAACACATTACTACGTTAAAAGTTAATTATGTTTTTATAAAATTAATTTTTACATGTTACATGAAATTGGTTCAAAACCCATGAAATCTTGAAATTAGGGCAATCTACAAAAAATATTAAACTATTGTAATTTTTATAATTTTGTTTTTACAAAAGTCAAAATAATTTGAATTCTAATCAAGTATTGAATTTAATAATTTTTCCAGGTTTGTCTGATGAGAATCGTAAATTCGAATTAAATAGTTTTTTAACAAATATGTAAGTTATGAATTAAATTTTATTTCAATTTCATGTAACATGTAAAAATTAATTTTATAAAAAAATATTATCAAATGTTAATAACCTTAACCATATTAAAAGTCAATTATAATACGATTATAAGAATTATTTATAAATAATAATTTATGATTATATCATAAATAGTACAAAAAATATTTTGAACTAGTTTTAGCTAGTGAAATCCTACATTTCTTTTAGTTCAAATAAGATAGCCAAACTATGTTAATATTAAATTGAAAATTAATGAAATAAACACAATAGAAATCAAATTATATATTTGGATAAATATATAAATATCTTTCTCAAATAAACCATTATTGGCTGTTGTCTAATCCTGTGCTTCTCAAACCGTGGTTTTGAACAGTTCAAAACAAGCCATACCGAAAAGATGTAATTTCAGTACCTGTTACATAAATTACATGTTCTAATTTATTATTGATATTATGTATAAAAACGATCCAACACTTTTGATATTATTGTTGAATTTGATGACTCAAGTGCAACCTTATCCGTATCTTAGAATAACAAAAACAATCCACAAACACTTTTCACTCAAATAGGGAATGGCTATTATCGGGATCACGCATTTGCACCACACGAATCAATCCACTAAAGTGTGTCAGCAAATAAAAATAACGGTAGGATGAGGAAATCAATACAGCTAGAATTGTATAAAATAAATTCGAGGCACAATTTTAATTATCAGAGTATAAAGTTTTGATCTCTCACAAGTCCCCAAGAACAAGACGTCTACAGTTCCTACACTACATAGGATGGAACTTCTAAATAGCCAACTTAGAAGCATTGGTAGGGTAATTAACGGTTTGGTTAAACCAAAAGTTCTGAAAATAACCACTTCGCGCGCTGACGTCGAAATTTCAAGTGTCTGTTACAAATTTTGAATATATTATGTTTGGTTATTATTTGCTAATCGATGGTTTGATGTTTGGTTGATTATTTTGTGTAGTCAACTGGCAATTACATTGTTAACTTGCAGTAAAATATAATCTTAATGAAATACAGACAGGTTTGCAAACTGGTAAATGTTTGCGATAGTTGGGCGATCAATAAACTATTGTTGTGAAATCATCAAACTATTGACGTGCAACAAAGGCAGTTTTCTACACGCAATAACGATTCAACAAGTTCTGTAACCGTAGTGGACGAAATTAAATTTATATAACAAAGTTAAAAGACCTTAAAAACCTACAAGCGTAATATCTATAAAAAGCGATATAAGAACTGTTCCGAATTGTAATTAGTAGAGGAAAATTTTTATTGGCACATAATAACATGTACTATGTAGTATAATTTAAAAATAGAAAATTTAATAAAGAAATAATTTAATTTTTAATTATGCATGATAATAGCACATTTTCGTACTATTGAATGGCTGTTAAAAAGAATTGGAGATTCCAAACTACCATAGATTATTATATTTGAAATATTTGAGATTTGCAATGACGTTGAAATCCTACTATCTACTGCCAAGTTATCGCAACAATTATTCAATTAGTACAATGGCATCAAACTCGTTGATAATTTTGCAACAAGTCGTTTAACTTCTGCGTTGTTAGTTTTCGTTTATTTTGTAAGTTGTAGATATTTAGAGTGATATGCAGATGAAAACGAAGTCACGATATTTCATTAAAATATAGCATAGGGAAATAAAATCAACTTAGTTCTATAAACGTACATTTAAAGACTGGCATAGGTTTGATCAGTAGCGGCCAAAAAAATGTACCCCCCTCTGCAAAAATGAAATGAGACGAAATAGTTTTAACTAATTTTTTTCACACACTGTATGTAACTCGAAAAAATATAGATAACCTTCTCAAAAGGAATTATATATAACCCTTCCATGGTTTGGATTTAAAATAAATTAATAATCTCAAATATCGTTCTCCTGCAAATTCGCAGTTTTTAACGCAAAATCCATCTCTTGAAATACATAAACTTGGGGTTGAAAAGATAAAAAAGTGGTGTTTTTTAAAACGCAATACTTTTCATTTTAAATCTGCACAGAAATTATAGTGAGACTGTAGACATCAAGTTCAGTATTTCACGAATTTAAACAATATTATGTTTTGTGAAAACATGAATTCTGACACAATCGTACGATACGATAGGAATAGACAAAATAAATGAAGGATACAATATTATGTATGTATTTATAACTATGCTTTGCAGGGGCAAGGTTGTGTGAAAAGCTTTTCGTTTCACAGACTCATTCACGAATATGTTATTGCGTCAATTATTTATTTAGATACTGCTTAGGAAAAATAGCCAAAACATCAATTTCCATTTGGGTAATGCCGCCAAATTTGATGACATAATGGCAACATGTTCACCTGTCCTATGAAAAATAATGACGTATTTTTTATTTTTCTCTTCAATTTATTTTCTATTTATACATTCGAACGCGTAATGTTTAATTTTAATAATAAAATAAAAATATTGGATGATCGATAATAATAGAAAAACGAACATGCATACATAATATTCGGTAGTTTGTTGTGAATTTTTTATGTAAACATGAAATGGGTAATATAGAAAAATTAATAACGTAATTAATTTATTGATTATTACGTAATAAATATAATATAAGGTTAACTCGTTATACAAATCGTGGGATTCCCCAAATACATTAATGCCAGTTTGTTCTGAAATTGCCGATTCCCCGTTTTCCTATTGATTGGAATAACATTTATGTTTTTCCTAGAAAACGGTGCCGTCAAACGGTGATCATAATATAGCTAAAGATGACGTCATAAATATTATTTTTGGTGAAAAAAGTATAAAAAATGTAAAAATTAATTTTTACAGTTATAATTTCTATGACCAGAAAGCTATTTGCAAAAACTAAATTACAGTACACAATACAACTTTTTATGTCGTCGCCCATCGATTCATTACGGTTTTCTAGAAAATCAAAGCTTTGCCAGGTGACTGTAGATATAAAATTTCAAAAATGAGCTAAATGTTCAAATGAGCAAACAGTTCATATAATTATTTGTCATAGATCGACAATCGCATCCCATCTATTAAAAACGAAATGCTTTTTACGATTCGTTATCGACTTATCGATAGTAATCAGAATTTTTTCAATTTTATACAAATACAATAAGTACGTATAAGTTGGCTAGGCAGATTTCTTGGTAATTCTAAATATTGTTATCGTTAATTATTTATTGTCAGATATAGCGGGCAAATTCTACAGTTTGTGTAGGTTAGGGAAAATCAATAATTAGAAGTAGAAGAGAGATACGAAAGAAGTAGGACTCACAATATATAGGACTGTGCTTAGACAGATATTTCAAAACACAGTCTGTTTATGGTAAATTGTTGAAATTGTTCCAATTCTCTCCTATATGCAAATAAAGCTTGTATCACATTGCATTCAACCGCTGTTTGGATACACTAAATGACGTCACGTTATAATGGCGCGTTTATTGATAAAATTATAAATATAATATTATCGTGACCTGAAATGACACATTTAACAAGTGTGTGTGTATATAGTAGACCCTAACAAAACTCAATTAAGTTATGAACGATAAGCAACTATGATAATAATTATTTATTGAAAGTTCATAATTCGAATCTACAGGGTGTCTATCCGAATGATTGGATAGTTCGAGCAGGATTACAATCATAATCTACAAATTTAAATTATTTACATTGGGAGGTCATCTCCGATTAATCATAGCCTTAATTCCAGATTTTAGGAATTGTGTAGTTGTATACAGTCCGGAATATACAAGAGAATACGCCATGGGTGCTAAGTTGAGAAATTTACAATGAGTTCATACGAACTAAACTTTGATTATGGTATCTAATACTACAAAAATCGAAAAAGATATTTTAAGGAATTAGTTATAGATTCGATTACAGAATAGCACCGCATGCAATTTTTTTTAATTTTCCATGGTCAAACAGATTAGAACACGTTCAAGATTTTCAATTACTCGCATATCCTTTTCTAATAATTACAAGAAACTTTGAGACATTTCCTCATATATTGCGTTATAATTATGGTTACCATACGTACTTATTTTTGGGGCGATGTCCTTTGTACTTTCTGACAAGGTAAATTAGGCCCAAATGTAATGTTTTTTAATAAATAACAAATTTACAATTTTCTTATTCAGAAGACGGTCCTGTTCTGATAATTTAAAATTTGGGTGGACAAATAAAATGGGTTGGTATAATAGTAGGTAACTAATCTTAATATAATAATAAAACCAACCTAAATTATAATTTTTACTTTATCATACGAAATCTGAGAAAGTATTGTAATCGTGCAGAAAAAAAAATTGAGATTTTGATGAATTTAGACATTTTGGGGTCCCAGAAGCGGAAAATCGTCATTTCCAAAAAATGTCTGTATGTATGTATGGATATATGTATGGATGTATGTATGTATGTGGTTAAATTTTGTGTGCGCTCTACCTCAAAAAGTAATAGAAATTTTTTAACAAAATTTTGTATTTAGTACATAAATATTGAGACTTAGAGCTGATTAGATTTTGGTTAAAATCGGTACACTGTAAAGCAAAATAAAACAATATTTTGTAAATTAAAAAAAAATTTTTTTTCTTATTTTTAAAATTTTATTTTTTAATCATATTCTTCTCTAAAATAATAATAAAAAAATCGGTATACGGAAACGCAAAAAAAAATAAATAATATAAAAATAATAATAAAAAAAAAAATTTTGCAAATAATTTTTTTCTTATTTTTAAAATTTTAACTTTTTAATATATTCTTCTCCAAAATAATGTTTTTCTTTTAAATTCTTTTAAATTTATTATTATTTAAAAGTATGATAAAGTTATGGGCATGGCCACAACCGATTTTTTAATTTTAAATAGAAATTTAAACTTAAAGTGACACTTGTGCAGGAATTCGTAAAATGGCTCCACAACGGAGAAAGTTTACTTTTAATGCGAATTTGCAAAAGAAATAATTTAAAATAATTTTTATATAAAAATAAAAAATCTTTTACTTAAAAACTTATGGTCACCATTCACAATCATAGAATGTAGGGGGGGGGGTGAATTTTTTAAATAAATCTCGTTTGAGCATGCGCGTCAGTACTTTCGTATTTGTACTTATTTTTTCGAAAATAATTATGGTAACCCTAGTTATAATCACATCTCGCTCATATTTTTCAATATCTACATCAGTGGTTCCCAAAGTGGTCTATATTGACAAGGTCGACCCACAAGGGTCGACGACGACCTGCAAAGGATCTGTCAGCGAAAAAAAAATTGGGGGTCTCTGAGATATAAATGGGGGTCAACGGTATAATAGTGGATCTCATTTAGAAGTATCATTGCAGAAACTATTATAGTGTTGCCAATCTCCTAACAACAAAAAGAAAGAGACTGGACATCATTAACCGAGGAGATTTGAGATTACACCTAACTAAATTGATGCCAAATATTAAAAATTTGTTAATAAAAATCAGGTTCATCCCTCCCACCAAAAACATTATTTTTTTGCTTAGTTTATATAATAAATTTTAATTTTGTTCGTTTTAATTTGAAAAAATCAATACGAGGGAGTCTACCCAAAACCGAAAAACATGGCAAGTGGTCTATGAGACAAAAAGTTTGGGAACATCTACATCATGTCACACCCGAATCGTCCAAGCTTTTGCTTTACATCTCCTTGTATCCCGGGGTGGGGGGGGGGTGCATAAGTATGTAAATATAATAAAGTATTGATAATATTATTAACAAATAAAAATTCGACTTAAAATTTTCAGGTCAGGCAATAAGTAATACTTGTTACAGCAGTGGCGTAACAAGGCAGCTACGGGCCTGTGTTTCAGACTATCGGGCCCCTAAATGAATAATAAATTAACGTGGAATTTTTCTTAAATAATCTTAAAGTCTCTTTACATTATAAAATTTTGCTTAAAATTTTTATAAGACTAAAAATTCACAGTTTACACCTTAATATTTTCGTTAAAATAACTTTTAAGAGAAATTTTAAAGGAAATATTAAGCGAAATTTAATAATGTAAACAGGCTTTTATAAGCGGAACGATTGTTTTAAATTAATTTTTATGAAAAAAAATATAATAAATATTATTAATTAGTTTTATTTAAATCACCCTAGAGATTAGCTACCAGTTAAAAAACAGTTAACAGAAAATCAAGAATTTTATTTAAAATATACTTGACGGTTTTAATAAATTATTATACTCCAAAATAAACAATTGAACTTAAACTTCACTATTTAAAACTTAAAATAATTTATAAAAACAAAACAATTGGTTCTTATCATAAATACTGTAACAAACTGCAACCTCCGTGAAGTTGGCCTCCCATCTGAAACATTTTGATATAAAAAAATATGGAATCGTTAGGTCATCGTTAGGTCTCGAAAGGTCACCCGGTTTTATCGTTAGGTCACTTTTAGTTTTATCAAAAAAAATTATTCAAGTTTTGAAAAATTTTCTTGGTAAGTTAGCCTCCCCATTAAACGATTTCGACGAAATAAAAGTGGAAACCGGTAGGAAATGCACTGATAAGGTTTGGTCACGTATATTTATCGTTAGGTCACCTTTCATTTATTTGCAATTAATTAATTTCAATATCATGTCTCTATTGCGCAGGCGCTAAACAAAAATATAGTTGTGATGAAATTTTTCTTACAAAAGTAAGAAAAATATAACATTTTGATATAAAAAAATATGGAATCGTTAGGTTGTCGTTAGGTCTTGAAAGGTCATTTGGTTTTATCGTTAGGTCACCTTTAGTTTTATCAAAAAAAATTATTCAAGTTTTGAAAAATTTTCTTGGTAAGTTAGCCTCCCCATTAAACGATTTTGAGGAAATAAAAGTGGAAACAGGTAGGAAATGTACTGATAACGATTGGTCACGTATGTTTATCGTTAGGTCATAATTAATTTGTTTGTAATAAATTAATTTCAATTTTATATTTCTATTACGCTTGCGCTAAACAAAAATATTAGTGTGTGCAAAATTACATCTTGGGACGCGTTCTTGTCAACTCTTGACTTGGGGTGCGTTCTCGCCAACACTTTTGTACATAACGTGCGCTCTAAATGGTTAGAAAAGCTTCGTAAAATATTTTTTAATTAAGAATTAGTTGTAGGAATTCATAAGCTCCTGGGCTTTATGGTCTTTTTAAATTGCATAAGCCGGGACCGGGACATCTTCTTAACATAATAATTTTATCTTCAAAAGGATTATGAGAAAACCCATATTTTATTTTAATTAACAAAAGAAATAGAAGTTAACAATAGAATCAATTGCTTCGATCTCATAATAATTAAAAATAATAACATGCACTCTTTTGATTTTTTCCATAAACCTACTGAAGCAACTTTTTCAAATTTAGCAATAAATAATTATTTGCTTCAAATAAAAGCAAATTTATTGAAAACATTATTAAAAATAGTGTTAATGTTAAAAAAGAACGAGTTACAATACTAAAATCATTATTTCTCATAAAGTGTTTTATTATTTCTAATAAGAAGATACACTGTATCTACAATGTATACTACATATCCCACATATCTATATCACATATCATATACTACATATCGTCGTACATATCTATATGCTGTATGGATTAAGTGTTTTGTTTCAACACCCCGTGCATTAGTGAATTATAATATTGTAATTGTGGATCACCGTCAAGTACATCAATAATAGACGCTACTTAAATAGAAGATCTTCGCACTATAAACGTTTTGATTACGCTCTATAGTTGCTTTCGAGTTCCGCGCTTACGAAACTTTTCTAACCATTTAGAGCGCACGTTATGTACAAAAGTGTTGGCGAGAACGCACAGAACGCACCCCAAGTCAAGAGTTGACAAGAACGCGTCCCAAGATGTAATTTTGCACACACTAATATTTTTGTTTAGCGCAAGCGTAATAGAAATATAAAATTGAAATTAATTTATTACAAACAAATTAATTATGACCTAACGATAAACATACGTGACCAATCGTTATCAGTACATTTCCTACCTGTTTCCACTTTTATTTCCTCAAAATCGTTTAATGGGGAGGCTAACTTACCAAGAAAATTTTTCAAAACTTGAATAATTTTTTTTGATAAAACTAAAGGTGACCTAACGATAAAACCAAATGACCTTTCAAGACCTAACGACAACCTAACGATTCCATATTTTTTATATCAAAATGTTATATTTTTCTTACTTTTGTAAGAAAAATTTCATCACGACTATATTTTTGTTTAGCGCATGCGCAATAGGGACATAGAATTGAAATTAATTAATTTCAAAGAAATAAAAGATGACCTAACGATAAATATACGTGACCAAACCTTATCAGTGCATTTCCTACCGGTTTCCACTTTTATTTCGTCGAAATCGTTTAATGGGGAGGCTAACTTACCAAGAAAATTTTTCAAAACTTGAATAATTTTTTTTGATAAAACTAAAAGTGACCTAACGATAAAACCGGGTGACCTTTCGAGACCTAACGATGACCTAACGATTCCATATTTTTTTATATCAAAATGTTTCAGATGGGAGGCCAACTTCACGGAGGTCAAACTGCAATGTGGTGTAAATAAAAATCAAAATATGACCTAACTGTTAAGGGATTGTTTCGGAATCTGCTAAGAGCTAAGGATGACAGTTGATATTTTTATTACCTATTGTAAAAATTTCTACTAGATGCGAAATTTTACTTGTCCATTTTATCTTTATCGATGCCGGCTTTAAGTTCAATTTAAGGAAAGCCGAAACAGACCGTAAATATAATTTATAATTATTTTAAATGGGTATACATGAGAAATGTGGCAGACACCTTATTTTGAAAATGTGCCGTATATTTTCTGATTTTAGCGATGTTTTCACTGTTTAGCGCTAAAAATCACAGAAATTTGAATTTTGATCGTGGCAGAGCCCCTTTTAATGCCGGGCCCTTGTTCAATCGAACACATCGAACACTGGTAGTTACGCCACTGTGTTACAGGTATATATTTGTTTATCAATGAAATGCAAATTTTGGTTATGTCTTATTTCTTCACTTCGAGATATTATCTCTAGGATACAAAGCTAATAAATCAAGTAACCAATCAAATTTTTGATTTGATAGTGTGAATTTCAATTGCTGTTGTCTGATTGGTCACTTAATTTATCTGTCTAATAGATAGGCATCTGTCAAGGTAAAGTAATTTGGCATAACGAAACCTACAAATAACGAAATTTGATAGTATTATGCTTCACGAAAAAAATAAAATTTGTATTTCTGACAAGCTGACATACTTTTAAGGTGGGGATTTAAGGACACAGGGTTGATTCGCCTCTGGCAGATATTAGGGTAGGAATTCATAAATAGATCATTATAGAAGTTCTTATATTCTTAGAATCTACGAATTTTAAAACACCCATAACATTGAAAAAAGGAACCGAGAAGATCAAAAGAAGCTCTGTCGTTTGATATCAAATCTATGCAAAAATTATTTGAAATAGAGAAAATATGAGACCTATGGGATATGAGTTGAGACCTAAACGATACTTTCGAACAAATCTCAAGGGTTTGACACCAATGTTAGCAATAAATCCGGGGGGGGGGGGGGGGGTAGACGATGTCTCCATTTTAACATGCTAACAATTTCAGAACCGCAATTTATATTGAGCTAATTTTTTGAGTAGTTGTCTCTTTAAATTTTTAAATCCCTTTTTTCAAAACTATGTTTTTAATACTAGTATCATGGAAAGGGAGATCATTTTTAAGAAATGTAAAACCAGGACATGGAAAAACGGAAAACCTTTTTTTTATTAGGTTCCTAAACTCTCTTTGCAAGGCCACACTAACCACAGCCCTTTTGGGGCAGTAATTTTCATTTTGATCTTTATCAGTTCTAAAAAAGATAAAAACTTATTTACGACAGAGTAAATTATGAGAGTATTTTTTGTTCATTATTTTCAGAATTTCTGTGAAAACGGTTGGTTTCCCAAAAAAATTTATTTGACCAAATTTGTTGACTGTTAAATTCCCTATCCAGTTTAGGCCGTCAGTTTTTTCTAATACGTTTCGTTTAAGAGATATGGGATTTTTTAAAAATTTTGTATGAATTTAATGTTTTGTTTAGTGTAATAATAATAAATTGACTTTTACTATTTTGTATTTGTGTGCTTATGAAGAGCGCATTAATTTTAGCAGCCCAGGGGCGTCGTATATCTTAGGACGGCCCTGCTCTTTCGGTACATGGATATAATCATAAGTAAAATTTTTACTAATAGAAAAAGTCAATTTGTTACTATTACCCTAAACGAATACATAAAGTGCTCTTTAAAGCATTTTTTTTTAATTTCCACTTTCATGTGGCCATCGCCCAGAAATAAAAATTAATTAGTGCTTTTTTAAAGAGCGTGAAGTAATCTACAAACTACGTTTAACCATTTTTCGTCTAAAATCAACGGCTTTTGAGTTATGAATAAAAGTAGGTAAAAAAATGCTGAAAAATTGGAGCTTTTTTTTATTCCGCTTTTTTTTCAAAATCTTGTCTTTTTCAAACGAAACATTTTACAAAAATTCCGGATACGAAATTTAACGGACTACAACTTTCGTCTAGTAAAAATTTTAGAAAAACAAAAAAAAATTAATCAATTTAATTTGTTTTGTAGCTGCCTTGTTTATTATTTTCTGATTTTCTGTGAAAGGGGTTTTCAAAAAATTTTACTAGACAGAAGTCGTAGTCTGTTAAATAAAATGTTTCATTTAAAAGAAACAAACTTCAGAGTAAACAAATAAGAAACTTTTCGAATTAGCAATAACTCAAGAACGGCGCTAGATATCGAAAAACTGAGTAAAAAATTGGCCCCCCTCGCCTCGTACTCACCCCCCGTGAATTATCGGTAGGAAGGCATGCGAAAAAATTTAGATTTAAAGCTATATTCGTTTAGTAAAACTTTACTTTTCTAAACTTGTTGTTTAATATACTATTATTTCTTAAACTATGGTTTTCCATTTGTTTTTCTACCTTTTATCAAATCAAAATTAAATTATTATTATTACCTACTTATGTAGGTACTAGTATAAAGTAAATTATAAAGTAAAATATATTATATAGCCTCCGTAGCGAAATCGTTAAGATGTGAAGTTACAGAACATTCAATAAATGCCATCATAGGTTCGAATCCCCGTAAGTTAAAAAAAAAATGTGTAAACTTTCTTTAGATAATTAAATAAAATGTAATTGTTAACTTTCAGATAGTATTATGATACAATCGTTGTTCTAGAGGCATAGTTTAATTAATATAATAATTATAATGTTAACAATATAATTATTTTTTTTACATTCTGCAAATCTCCCTGGTAGATCCCTGCGGCAGGAACCCTGGTAGACCCCGTGGCAGGGACCCTGTCAGTGTACTTAGTAAAGGTGCTTAGTAGACTCCTGTCTGGGGTATCTGGTAGGGGTGCAAGATGTGCGCCATTATGCCCTGGCACAGACCTCTGGTTTAATCCAAAAAAGGGTTCTAGACAGGGACAGGTTCCTGTGAGATTTCGCTGCTAGGGGTTTATAAGAGATTTACCAGGTTAAAAATGTTACTTGGGTTCTCTGTTATATAAAATAATCATATCATTTAATTTGCTCTGTCCCAAAAAGATCGTAAGTAATTTATAGTTTTTTTTTTGGGCTAAAAAGATCAAAATAAAAATTGCCCCCCCGGGGCTATAGCCCATTTAGCCCTGTGGTTAGGGTGGCTCTGCCTTACTGTTACAGCCGACATATTAAATGGCCTAGTAATGCAAAAAGGGAACTAAACGAGAAGAACTAGGAGAAAAATTTGATGGGCGTGCAGACGCAGTAAAAACGACCACTTTGTCTGAAACAAGTTTCTTTAATTTCAAAATAAACTTTGAAAAATGCAACCCATAAAAAATTTGAACGCAGTCCAAAGCAACCTTCGAGTAAGCAAAATTTATGGTTTATTGCCGTTTAGTAGTTTTAAGATTTGCATACGTAAGTAATTTTATTTTTATTCAGAGGTCAATTTAGATCGGGACTGAAATCATAAGCTGGGGTTATGTAAACAAATTGATAAACTTTTTCTCTTCTGGTATCTATCGCCACCTTTCTATCGTGAAGTTTACGAAAGGTCAATAAATCGTGTATATTTAAGCATCTAAAAATAGACAATTCATTTAAATTACGTCCTTGCACTTGAAGTAGCCGAACATCGATCCAAAAGCAAGCAACCCTCCACCCTCATCTGTGGATATAATTCTGGGAGAACGACCTTCATGACCTACATACAATCAAAATATTGCGCAACATCAAAATTCGTGGTGCGTTTCGAGAAAAATCATTTTCGTGAAAAATTATAGTTCAAACGAAAGTTCAATTTGTGTTATGAAAAAATACACGCAGGTCAACAACACAACGCAGACTTTGAGTTAAAAAAATATTTTTGAGTAATTTGAATACATAACAAAAATAATTGTTTATTGACATACTATAATAATTGCAGCAGATAAGCAAAACGATTTTCCTAGTAGTTTATTGTCTTGAGCAGATTCGAATTACCAATGACCGATAATTAATTTACGAACTTTGAATGATCTTATAATTATTTGCACGTTAAATCAAAAGTCGACCCTTTAGCCCCTTGGAAGATAAGATAGTTTTGTCTATGTAGGAATTAATATTAATAGTAAACAATCATAAATATATGTTTAAGATTATGTACGCTATAGATTAGGAATTTAAAAAAATCGATCGTTAAATGGCCATTGGCATAGCAACAATTTGCAATTTTAAATTAAATATTAAAAATCAATTTCGACTTACCTCAATACGTAAGCATCGATTTGATCGTTGCTGGTAAAACTTATTATTTCACATCGAACATTTTTCAAAATATTCTCCAGTTTCATCCTGCAAAATTCAAGAATTTAAATTTGTGGCGGCACGACGTCACCGCATGTCAATTGTTTTGTAAAAAATTTAATAAAAATAATAAAAACAAAACTGCCCGGCACAAATTACAATTTTTTGATTTGCCCAAACATTTTTACATAATCAAATCATAATTAAGTGTTGACAACGCTGGCGGAGTTAAATTTAATTTATAGGTTTTGGCAAATTTTGCAAAATCGATGCGGTATCATGCACGAGCCTCAATCTAGCGAAAGTCTTTACGCCGCAAAATTAAAAATTTAAAAGCCGGGAAGCGGACAACGTCCGTACATACCTGGGGATTTTCCGTAGATCTGCGTGCATGTTATTATTGTCGCTGGTGGTAAACCAAATTTCGAGTAACTTCTCAACCCCTTCAAAAAATTGCACACCACTGTCATTCATTGTAACCTCGTTACTTGCCATTATGACAACGCGAACTTTACTGTAACTAAAATCCAATTCTGATTAGTACTGGTGTTTACGCATGAACGTCAAGCGTTTTATACCCGACGCCCACCCAAGCAAATTTTCTAGCGGTAAATTTGAAAACTAACAACAATTTATTTCTTTACGATTATTTTTGCGTAACTTTTTGTAAAAATGTGTAATTAATCATTACAAGACAACTATTTGTATGTAATTTACATTATTTAATCTTGATGATATTTATTTTTGGTTGGTAATTACAATTAGGGCCTCCACAGGGGTTGCTTTACAAAATGAATAACTGTTAAAATTTGAAAATACAAATCTTTTATCAGGTAGTTACAGGTATAACAATTATATTTTAAAATTTAATTCTACAATAAACAAACTAAACAAAATGTTAAAATAATCAATTTTTGACTGTTATTAAATTTTAAAAAACAATAAAAATGCATTAATTTACATTTAACAGGTTTGGACTTAGAATATTTGAATAAACAAGAAAAATAAAAATGAAAATTGATAAAAAATCTTTAAATACTGACTAAGAATTTTAAAATAAAAAATAATTAATTTATATATTTTTAATCGTTTATATCATAATTAATTATAAAAAAAAAAATCATTTTTTAGATTCTTTTTTTATTTAATTCTACAGCTTATTTTTATTTTTCCGAAATAAATTTTGAGTAATATTTTCAGTTTTTTGTACAAATTCCCAACAAAATAATATAATTTTATAATCAGCGGGCCCTCAAAACAAATTTTAATAATAAGTGGTTCTTAAACTATATTTAAATCCTATCAGGTGCTATACTTAAAAGAAGAGTTGCGTGTATGCAATATTAGGATAAAAATGAATAATTCATGGTCAAATTTGAAGAGTTTAGCTCGAGGCATCAATTTCAGACGTAATCGTACGAGACTACAAATTTTTAAAGTTATGTATTACTTGAACTATGAGTAATGCATTCATTTAATTACATGAAATTATCGAGTGTTTATCAACTTGTAGAGAATCAAATTCAGCGATAAGAAATTAGAATACAATAAATACTTAAATTTCTTTACATTAAGATTGATTTAAATTAAAAATATATTTTTAAATAAACTTTAATTATCTAATTTCCAAGTAATAATCAGAAAAAATAGGAAGTTTGTAATTTATTTTAAATAAAAAAAAAGTGTGGAGCAAATACAAGTATAAGCGATTTATAGAATTTTTTTTTATTTTCAACTTTTTAGTCTATAAATTTTGATTAGTAAAATATCAATTATGAAATTTTTCTTAAAGTCGGTTAATAAAAGCCTGTAATTTACAGGATAATCCTAAAAAAATTTATATTTTTTTTATGTTGGAAATGACTTTAACGAAAAGTTTTTTTTTTAGTTCGATTTTTTTTTTCTGATAGTAAATTAATAATAAAAATTGAAATAAAATTTTGTGGATTTTTAATGGACCAGGGGGGGAGGGGAGTTACCTCATTAACCCCCCCCCCAACCCTTATCCCTGACTTAACATTGATTGGAAAATTCAGATCTCTGATTTACTTACAAATGGGATAATTAATTTCTTCTTTATTTTAAACACAATGCCCGTTTTTTGGAGTTCCGAAGCCACTATTAGTGATGTGAGTATATTAATTGTGTTATATCTGAGCTAACTTGTTAGGTTGGCCTCAGATATATCTACAATCCTGTTTTATTGTTAATAGTGGCAATCGTCATTTCAGAAGAATCAACGGCTTAGTCCGCCCTTCGAAATACAGAGACAGGCATAAGGTTAGCCTCTTCCTATGTTCAAACCAGGTACCGGATGCCAATTTGAATTACGAATAGTAAATCTTCGCTATGTTCCTGTTTTATTTCAATAAAAATATTATTTCTTTGGTTAAAACAATATATTATAGCTTCGAAGCAATCTTTACAAAAGTTCCATCATTTTTACATTAAATATTATATATTTTAAAATAATTATTATACGTTTATCACTTTTAATAACCTAAGAAGCAAAAGGATTTAAGTTTTTATCATAATCATCGTTAAATGATTTGGTCTCATCTGCATCATCATCAGCAAATGGATTCATGGCCTCATCGTATTCCTCAAACGGATTTTTCGCAATATTTTTATCTACACTACTCCTCGCATTATATTTTGTCGTTTTTGATTCTACAGTAAACTGGTTTTCACTTAATCTCATTCTTCCTTCTGGTGCGGGCATTAATACCGAACCACCACTTCTAATATTTTCAGCTTGACGAAGACGTGCTTCTGCTCCTGGACCGTAGGTGGGTTGGGCTATGGGAGGTGGTTCGTATTTCCGTTGCTAATTGATATAAGAAATTAAAACAACAAAAAATAATTTCAAGTTACTCACCTTGGGCACCACTTTTTTTGTGGTTTCAAAGAGTTCTTGTTTTGGCTTATGCGGTGGACTGTCGGTGATGACTGTAACTTTTTTGAACACTCCACGTCCAAAATATTCGGCTGCTAAGCTAAATCCATCGCTAACTTTCTCCAATTGGGAATGGAATATTTCGTGCAGATCTTTATTATATTCTTGTGCTTTGAGAAGTTCCAAAAGATGTTTATTTTGTGGAAGGCAATCGAGACATTCGTTCTCGTTGTCGGCAAAACTTTGAAAGCAGTGCTTGTGATAACTGTGTTGACATAGAAAATGAATGCTAGGTAATTCTAATGGTTGCTGGCACGCAGCACACTTAGCACCTTGAATGACGATTGTTCCGTTCTTCAGAGTTTCTAATTGTTGTTTTAATTTATCCGTATCGCTCTTGTATTTCTTAGTTAATTCTAGATCACTTTTAATAACCTCATTTTCTTTGGTAAGTTCGTTTAAAATGTAAGACCTAACATGTGCTAATGTTATGTTGGATTTTCCAGATGCAATTGCTTCGATTACAAGCTGAGGAGATAGAAGACGTTCTTTTGCTATCACGGTCAGAATCTGCGTTAGAATTACATAACAAAATTAATGAAAAAGTAATTAATTGCAACGTGTAATTTTTAATATTTGTTGTAGGTAGGAAAATACTTGATTATTAATTATTAAACTAACGTACTATTTTATTTATCGTAATCTAGAATTTTATTTAAATATTTGAATTTCATAAAATTCTCAACACCATAGGCGTCCTAAAATCCGGGATCAGTTACTCCGATATGGGAATTTTATTCATTTATTTAGCTTGCAAGCATTATAACTTTAAAATATCTGAATTCCTACTCTTTAATAATTTAATCTGATAAGTGCTTGCAAGCTCTTACGGTTCAGGGGGGCTTTAAAATATTTTCACAAACAAGCAGGTTTTCGTAATTTCTCTCCTGCAACTCATTTAACTTTACTTTCACTCAACATCAAACATACTTAATTAAATATAGAAGAGAAGGCTTGCCCGCTCTAATATCTATAACATACTCTTGTTACGCGATTTTGTAAGGTATTCTTGTGCCACTTACTTAATTTATAAATGTTATTTAATTTGAATACAATCTTTTCGAAAAGTTTCTGCCGAAAGAAAAGGACCTCAGGTCAAAGTATTTTACAAGTAAGTAAAATATTCATCGCATTTTATTTATAACCGTTTTCACGATTTCAAAAGTTACAAATGCAATTTGGGTGTATTTTCATCCAATTAACGTTACATAAATTATTACAACACAATTATAAAAAAAGTAGATTGACATTAATTTGTGGGTTCAGAATGATAATTAAGTTTATCATTATCATTCAGTATACTGTAACTTTTCTTAATTATGTTGTAGTGCTAATTTAAGTAGCTTTAATTAAATTATAATGGCACTTTACAAACTTCTTAGAATTTAACTTTCTGTAACAAAAATTCTAATTAGCTGGATATTCGATTTCGATCGGGATCTTGCTGAAAACTAAATACTTTGTCTTTGTCTGAAGTACTTTGATTTAGGTCATTGGACTCCGAGGACAATTTGCTGCCAATCCTCCAATAGCAATTATTGGGTAATTTTCGTATTCAAGATTACTATAATATTTGAATGCTCTATTCTTCAAAAAAGACCATTTAGCAACTCATGTTGTTAGTTGAAATGTCTCACTTGATCGATTATCAGCCAGGCTTAGAAATTAGCTCCACGTCGATTAGAGGTAATTTCTTCAGCTCTAGTAATTGCCATTTACAGAAATCCGTCTTTTAGCAGTGACAAGGGTGGTGTGAAAGAAAGTTCCCACTGCGATTTTGAAAACGCACCTATATTTTCCTCTAGTAGATTTTCATGTAAATAGGTAGGCAAGTGAAACCTAACATTAGGTTGTGTTGGAATTTTGGACAAATAGGTGTAAGGTACACCATCCCCGAAAGTCAGAAATATTTGTAACACCCTGTATTATATCATATTTTATTTTGATTTTTAATTATGTAAAGTACAGGATGTTACAAATATCTATGACTTTTAGGGATGGTGTATGCTACATAAGCAAGGAATTTGTGAGCACGTGGAGATCCTGGAAAACTATTTCAAGAGATTTCCTCTATTCGTCTATTGTTGTACTTGATCTAATTTCCTGGGGAAATACATCTTTTGGACATCAAAAATAGTGCTCAAAGTGAATTATTGTCAGATATTCGACGATTTTTGATTGTTCTAATGACGACTTTTCCACCCAAAATGGGGTAAAACTATCACTCATTCTCATTCGGGGTCCAAACACAGTAGAACACTAGACAATAAGTTATTATTGTTTTCCTGTACTATTTTTGTGCAATATTGTGTAGTATGTCTATAAGTTCCACTTGTAAAATGGATGGCGGCATCCTTATCTCTGATCTATTATCTTACGAAACGTCCGCGTTTCAACAAACATTATTTTTCTATCCCATTACAATTATATACCCGACTCATTATTTTTTTGTATCATTTCTGTAATAATTTTATTAGCATCAAGAATATATTTTCTGTTTTTTTGTTCAACTCTTATAAAAACAACTTACGAATTGAATCATCGATTAAACGATAATTATTGATTACTATCACAATAGAAATACAAAAAAAATTTAACATAATAGTAATATTTAAAAAAAAATTATATAGCAATAATTAAAGTAATGCAAGATTAAATCTGTAATTAAGACGCTTTTTACTCCACATAAAAGCTTTCGATATCCAAATTTATCCCCAAAGAAGTTGTTATTGGCAATGCTTAAATTTTTAAAGGAATGAATGCACTCATCATTGAGGTCAATGGGTGCTCAGGTGGATAATTGTAGTCAGATAAGCTAATCTCTATAAAATGTAAGGAAGGCTCACATTCTCAGTTTAGATTCTAAGACTAGAAGAGCCGTCTTTCTTATACAAAATTTGAACTTTCCAGATGACTTAGAAGTGGCCGAACTTATTTTGGCTAACTGACCTTTAGATACAGAAACTGCAGATGTCTCAAAAAAATAAGAAAATTTAAAAATTACTCATTGTGTTCTTAAAATCTAATATCATAAATTTTTCACGATATCTTAATAGAACCTTGAATGTTTTCTAATTAAAAAAACAACCAATACAAAGGAAAAATAATTGAGTAATAATTTTACGTTCAAAAGCAATAAATGACCGATCTAGTGTGTCTCAAGTAATAACTTGAATGCCAATATTACTTCAAGTGGAGTACATAAAAGTATGAGATAAGAAAATGTAAATGATAGAATACAATTACATGCATTATTTTTTCGTTTTAGAATCAAAAGTTTTGGTCAGCAATCTCAAAATTATACACGCACATTATTATGTTTGCTTTCATTTTAGAGTTAACCAAAATATTATTGTTTAAATAAATATAGTACTTTGAACTTTAGTTTTAGGTAAATTTTCCTTCAAAGGGAAACAAATTCTCATTATGTAATTGGTCTAAAATATGATAAGTACATATTTGTATTATCACTACTAATACAATATTATTTTTTCACAAATTATCAGTATAATTTATTATGTACAACTTTTTCTGATAATACATACGTAGTAATATTTTGATCATTATAATGTTTATAAATGACTTCACGTCGATACTTAATGGCATTAATTCAAAGGTTACAAAAATAACCTTTTTACATACCAACAACATTAATCTCGGTAGGTTATTATAATAACAAAAATCTCAAGAACACTCGAGAAGATATGACCAAACCACCAAGAGATAAAACTAAGAGAAATCACAAAATAAAACTCACCTCTGACAGGATATCCAAAGAAGTTCCTTTGCTTTCCCTAATACAAGACCACAACGCTTGAACCCATAAGGTAGGTTCTTGGTGTCCAAATCTTCTGCAGCACGCAATAACTGAACTCATATCGCCTTTGGACATATGATACCTGTTAAATACCAAAAAAGTAAAATCAAGCAGCAACACAATCAGCAATTACAAACCTTAAAATTTGTGGATACAATTTTTCTTCTTCGTACAAATAAAGCACCCCTTCGCTAAACCCATGCATGTGGCAGACAACCAAAGCCTGCGATTTATCGTACTTGATATCAGAATTTTGGAGCAATTTTAAAATTTTTTGACCACATTTATTTTTCTCCGAACTATCCTCGATAGCATTCCAAACGTGTAAGTAATGCTCTACCAAGGTATCGTAAACAGGAGTAGACAATATACAACCATTTATAATAAGATGCTCGAGAAATTCAACCAAGTTTTCGGAATTATTTAAAAATAAGTGAATGTAATCTTCCGGATCAGCCTTTTGAGTCAATTCTAAATCACTATTTGAGATTTTATCAGACATAAACGATTTACTAGTTCCAAAATCGGTGCACAGTCGTTTCAAAAATTGAGTACTGTCGAAAGGCAAATTTTTTATTAAAATCTGCCCATATTTTTTCATGTAGTCTTCTGCATCAATAAAACTTAATTCGGCAATATAATCTAATGCTTCTTTATATTTTTTGTGATCTTCCATCTGAATTTTGATGTACCAATCGTGTTTACCATGCTTCTTTGCCAACATCAACGCTTCTTGCGGACTTGCATGCCTGCAAACTTTTATAGCAATTTCGACGTCAAAATCAAGGTCACGGTCTTTCAGCAATATAAATTCTTTAAGACTTTCAGGTTTATTTAATTTTGTGAAACAATTCAACAGCAATGTCGTGTGATCTTCAGTTGCCAGACCTTGTTTGTGAACAGATTGCAAGTAACTCGTTAACTTCTCGATATGTTGAGAATCCAAAAATTTTCTTATTACATAGCTTGGTTCTAATCTGCCGATTGTTTTAGCGTACTGCTCGATTGCACCCCAATAATCTCCTTTTGCATATAAGTGATCGCCGTATTGTCTAAAAATGTCCACCAAACTATCTGCATCGTACTGTTGAGACTTGGCTATGCGAATTGAAACATCATATAAATTTTTCTTAAATAACAACGACAATTTAGACTGCAAATCTTTTTCGTCCAAGTGGTACACATTGTTGTTGTAATCCAAGATGTAGAGGCCGCCCCATTCGTTTAAAACAGCTTTAACCTTGTCAATGGTAGTCGAATAAACAATAAATTTATTTTGGATGTCTAAAATTGTTATGGTGTGACCTTGAAAGATAGGTTGTACGGCACCGGTTTGAGAATTTTGAACGGCAGGCCGACTTGCATTTGAAATTATTATTAAGTAGCTACGAAACCATTCTAGCATGACTTTGTCGCCATCGACTGCAAAACATGGTCCTCTTCCATCAGTGGTATAGCAATAAATTGCCTAAATAAATTTTTTGTTATTGAATTGTTAAAATATCAACTAAAGAGTATTTCAAATTAATAAGAAAATTATTAAGCGTCTTGTTTGCACTTTTTATTCTACTTTCGCCTTTTTTATATCATTAACAAGGTCCTTATAATTATGTATTTTGGTTATAGGTCCCAGATTTCAATGATTTTTAGTATACCGTGTGCTGAATGAGTTAGCCGAACATAGGAATTAAACATGTGAAAACTTATTTATGCAAATTCCTGCTTCCTTAATTATTTTAAAGAAGAAATGAAAAACAGACACATTCCTAACATAAAAAGCTTACATGTCACTATGCCTTTTGTGATCTTTCAAATTAAAGGTAATTTAAAATGCTATAATTTTTCACAACTAAGGTAATAGGGGTTTACGAAAATTGATCCGCTCGCACTGATTGCTTCGGTTAGTAGAAATGAACCATATTCGAAAATTGTACTAAAACTATCAGGTGCATGTACCAGGTTTGGTACCCGGATCCATCGTCCAATTGGTTGATCAACGATTGTAGTCGGTAGATTGCAGTAAATCATTCAAAATAACTGACAACCTCAGTTTAAAGCCATTAAAGTTTTGTTACTATTATTATTATTTAACATTTTAATCATAATATATTAAAAGAGCTTACATGAATAATATCATCGTAGCAGCAAATTATAGGGATCGCTATAAATCTACCGGTTGGTTCTAAATTATTCGAAAATTATTATTTTATTTTTTTATTATTTTAATAAAATAATAATAAAAAATAAAATAATTAAATTATTATAACGGTAAAAGATACATATCTACCGATTCAATTTTCGTAAACCCTAAATACTTCATCTTCATCTTAAAACATACCAAAAATTATTGGAAACTGAGATATGAGGATCAGACAATTTGTTTATTTATAAAAGACTTACGTCATTTCTGGCAATCATGAAATGACTCTCTTGGATCGACTCAGCAAGAACACTGCATTTTTTTGCACATCCGATAGTATCTAAGTTGAACTAAAAACTAAAAATTAATTAAATTCACTGAAGCAAATAATGAGCTTACCCTCTGTTCTCTATCTTTATGTGTTACGTTGTACACGAAAACGGAACTTTCGGTTGAGACAAAAAGAAAAACAGTGGAAGCAGTTGACTTAAAAGATAATCCGGTTACTGTGGAGCTTGCATCACGTAACAATTTTTGTTTGGATCCTTTATCACGTGTAACATCACCTCTAAAATATTTTATTTAGACAAACATTTAAAAATAAATACAACTCTTTTAAACCTGTACAAAACAAGAGATCCGTCAGAAAATCCAACAGCCATTAATTGTAGCCCTTCGTGTACGCCCAGTGCAGTGGCAGCAACCGGTCTGTTGCCCGGTATGGCACGACTAATGCGGCTACAATGAGGAATACCATTTTTATCTCTACTGGTATCCCAAACTTTAATTAAAGGATTTACACCAGGTTCATCGTCCTAAACAATAACAAAGTTACAACTAATAAATAAAATTATGAACCAAAAGCTTACGCCTATTGTTATTAACAAAGGTGAATTCCGTAATTGTTGGATTAATGTCACACGTAATTCGTATCCTTTAAAAACTTTAGCTTTCCAAGCACGTGAAATCAAATAAATTTGACCGACCGAATCTCCCAAAACAATTTGATTATTGCCACTAGATGCAGCCACTACATCGGCACAATCCTAAAGAAACAAAATATATTATTGTCCACATAAATAACCAATTAATTTACTTTAAATAATTCCGCAATTTCCCCTTGATCAACATTTCCTTTCAGGTCAAAAAAATTGAATTTTCTCCACTAAAATAAGATTTGAGGTTATAAATTTGCTTAAAAAATTTAATTCGTTGCTTACTTCTAGAAACGACATTATTATACTTTAATATTTTGATATTGTACAAAACATAAAATTTATTTCCAAAAATCGATGTAAATAATAACCAGCTGATTTTAGTGGGCCCACTGCTGTCAAATGTCTTTCCAATAATAGCAATTTTGCGTGCGCGCGTTGAATTTTTAAATAACATCTCTGATTTTAGCATCTAATTTAAAAATTGATCTTCATTCTGTAACCTACAGGATGAAGATTAGATACTGTTAGTTCCGAAGTTTGTTTTTATGGAAGCAGAGGTAGGACCGTAGGCTAGGGTGTAATGAAATAAATTAGTTTTTTTGTAAATTTCACGCTCACAATTATATTTGTTAAATTCAACATTTCTAAAATCGTGAGAAAGTAGTTTTAAAAAAATATTAAGTTACATTGAGCGGGTAGTTTTCAAACTTTAAAAGAAACGTTAGAAAACCTACCGCCTCAATGACATTTATGAGTATTTATTAGTTTTAGTTAATTTTAGGAATAGTTGCAAAGGGTGTGAACCATTTGCGGGCCTGATAGAATTTTTTTAATTGTAAGTTTGGGGTGTAAAGAAAGAAAGACAGTTCCTTCTTTGCAAGGAAAAGAAGCGCATCGTGGTAGTTTTGACCACGGGTGGTTTCAAAAAGAAACCACATATTTAAGAAAAGTTCGTTGTTATTTGGCAACAAGTGGTGCCAAATAAATTATTGCTTGCTGAAATTAAAGCAAGTACTATATTACGATATTGAAAATCTTGTCAAGTCAATCTTGCCAAGACATAGAGGGATTGTGCGACTAATTTCTTTCTTTGTTAAACGAAGTGCATAGTGGAGTCGTAGACTCAATTTCGTTTCGACATTTTGTTTTATATAGAAAACGAAATCTTTCATCACTTGGATCGTCTCTGTACATCAAAAGAAGAAAGAATAATTTCGTGTACCGGGTGAAGTGCGTGAACATTATTTACACCCACAGCCGTGTTAAAAATTCGTCAGGTCTAGAGATTGTTAAGACTTGTTAATTGTATGTAAGTTAATGTCTTTAGATTACTTTTCATCAATAAATTAAATATTTATAATTTGTATGGTATTTCTTTGTTTATTCGCTAATTGTGTAAAAAATACTCAAACCACCCCTAGGTTATTTATAGAGTCATCCTAGCCGGAGCTCAGAAAGAAAAATTAGAAAACAAAGAAGTTACCATTACAATTGGCGCCCAACGTTTAGCTCGAATTTTTGAGATTTCTTTTACAAATTTTGTAAATTAAAATAGATTTTTGTTGTTATTTTACGTAGATTAATATTTTTCTTATTAATAGTACAAAGTAGATTTTGTGTAGAATTAAGATTTAGTTGAAATTTATTTTGCATGCATTTAAGATCAGGATTAATTAAATTTAATATGGACGAAATTAAGAGTATGTTTTTCAAACTGGAGAAAGATCTTATTGAAAAATTTAATACCAAATTTGAATTAATCGAAAACCGATTAAAAACAATAGAAGAAAATTTAGATAAGAATAGGGCTACCTGTAGCAACGGTAGAATTGAAATGTTACAAATTATCGAAAAACGTTTCGAACCAGTAGAGTCAGAAGTAGATTCGGTGATTAAAGAAATAGATCAAAATAGTAAGGCAATAATAACAGTCGACAACGAGGTCGATCAATTAAAAAAGGATTTTTCTAAATTAAAAATTCAATTAGATAACGGCACGAAAAATAAAGATGGTATTGTAAATCGCACAGTTTTTACAAATTTTGATAAGAAAGCACCTATTTTCGACAATAAGAAAAAAGGTGAACATCCGGTACAATTTTTAAAATCTTTAGATATTTATTTATTTCGTGCAAATATGTCGGAAGAATTAAAGGTACCAACGGCAATTGAATGTTTAGATGGCGATACCAAAATCTGGGCTGAACGTCATTCAGGGAAATGGGCAAATTATAATGAATTCAAAACCGAGTTTACAAATGAATTTTGGTCACAAAAGGTTCAAAACAAAGTACGGCTTGAAATCTATGAACAACGTGGGTACAAAACAAGTCAAGGTACTATGACGCATCACGTCTGGGGTTGGATAAATCGAATTCAACATTTGGTTCCCTCTTTTCCGGAGGAAAGCTTTGTTGAAGCGGTATCTAAGCATTTTTCACGGGATATCGAATTGCATTTGGTAACATCCAGAATCAAGACCATTGATGAATTTTTAAAAATTATTGAAGATCTTGACGAAGTCAATAAGAATAATAACCGCGGGTTTGAACTAAATAATAGGTTTGCGGCAATGGGAAGCTACGATAGGAGCAATTCCAATAGGGAAAATTTTAGATCGGAAAATAGGTTTAACAGGACTCCAAATCGCGAAACTAACGTTACGAGACCGGGGGTAAATAGAAACATTGATCGTGAAACAGTAGCAATTATTCAGCAGCCTATCCAAGAAACAAGACCGATAATCCAAGAAATAAACAGCGAACGGACGTCGGAAAACTAAATTTTCCTGAACGGTCAGCTCTCATTTTTCAGGAAACCGTGTTAAGAGAGCGAAAAAATCATATAAAGTTTGTTAATAATTATTTTAAGCAGTTTCATACAATAAATCAAACAAAGATAAATGAAACATTTCCCGAACATGAAGACGAAATAGATGATGCGGACGTGGTTTATTTACCCAAAATTTTAGTTAAACTAGAAAATATCAAGCATTCAGTTTTAATTGATACCGGCAGTACAGTGAGCGTGATATCGGAGGACGTTTTTGAACATATTCAATTAACTAATGGAAATTTACCGATTTTACCAGCGACAGGAATGGCAATACAGGGGGTGACGGGTAAAATCACTAAAGTTAAACGGCAAACATTATTAAATATAGAAATTGAAAACCTACGTCAGACAGTAGTATTTCTAGTGGTAAAGGGGCTAAATATTCCTGTAATCCTAGGAATGGACTGGATGACAAAAAGAAACGTGAAAGTAGATATAAAAAATAAACGACTTGCTTTTGAAAACAACGGCCAGTATTATAAAACCCCTTTCGATAATACGAACAGTACGGGCAGCATTAGATCTGCTAAAATACAACTACATGCGGACGAAAAGTATCAAATGCAAAATACTGAACCATTCAAATCGCAATATATTGGTTCGGAAGGTAACCAAGAAATTAAAAATCTATCGAGTTGGGAACAAAAACCTAAAAACGTAGGTACGTATGCGTCAATCCAAAACCAGGAGCAACCACTAATTAAACAAATTATGGAAAAACATTACAAAGTGTTTTCGGATATACCTGGTATAAATTATGTTTACGAATGTAAACTTAACATCAGCGAACAAACACCGTTCGTAAAGAGGTCATATCCTATCCCATATGCAAAAAGAGAAGCGGTAAATAAAGAAATCGAACGTATGTTAACATGGGGAATTTTGGAAAAATCGGACTCACCATTTTCCAACCCCATAGTTGTAGTCGAAAAGAAAGACGGTGCTGTTCGAATCTGTCTAGACGCTAGACAATTGAATAAAATTTTAATACCGGACCGCGAATCACCACCACCAATGGAAGAACTTCTACAAAAATTTGATGGAGTTAAAGTTTTGACATCCTTAGATTTAACTTGTGGTTATTGGCAGATCCCACTCAATAAAGAATCGCGAAAATATACAGCTTTTCTAGTTAATGGTAGAAGCTACCAATTTTGCGTATTACCTTTTGGACTTAACGTGTCTGTAGCGGTGTTTATGAAATGTTTAGATAAGGTTTTAGGGCCCGAGGTACTCTCTTTTACAACCATTTATGTTGATGACATTTTAATCGCGTCAAAATCAATAGAAGAACACGCATACCAGTTAGATTTAGTTTTGACTAAATTAGAAAACGCGGGAATGACTGTTAAATTCAGTAAATCGGAGTTTTTGAAAAGTCAAGTAAAATTTTTAGGTTTTTTAATTGATTCCCAGGGTATTAAAGTAGATCCTGAAAAATTAGAAATAATAAAAAATTTTCCTGCACCGCGCAATAAAAAGGAGTTGCAGTCGTTTTTAGGATTTTGCAATTTCTATCGTCGTTTCGCGAAAAATCATTCAGATTTAATAAGTAGACTGACGCCGTTAATAGAAAAAAACAGCAAATGGAAGTGGGGGGACAGTGAAATCGATGTTTTTGCAAAAATTAAAGCTTGTTTTATTAGTAATTTAATGTTGTCACATCCAAATTTTAATAAAACGTTCTACATCTCGACAGATGCATCAGCTAGGGCAATAGGGGCTCATTTATTCCAAATCGACGACGACGGGGAAGTGCTAAACATTTCTTTTGCCAGTAGAACGTTATTGAAAGCGGAACAAAATTATATGATCACCGAATTAGAATTATTAGCCATTGTATTTGCTTGTAAAAAATTTAGAACATACATAGCGGGATACCCCGTAGTAGTATTTACCGATCATAAAGCGTTAGAATTTTTGTTTAGTTGTAGGGCACTTAGTGCTAGGCTAATGAGATGGTGTATGTATGTACAGGAGTACAAACTCCAAATACAGTATATTTCTGGGAAAAGTAACGTTGTCGCCGACTTCTTATCGCGTTATGGTCAGGGAGAAGTAGAAAACAAAACTTTAATTGTTGCTAATAGTAACCTCAGTACGCATAATACTAAAGTAAGATGTCTTTTAAAAAATTTGAAAGAAAAACAAACTTCTGATGAAACTTTGAGGTGGATAAGAGAGGAATTAACTAATAATATCCACGGAAAACGAATCGAACTAGCATTAAAGTATCGAATACACGAAAATATTTTGTTTAAAAAGGGTAAGAGAAGTGAGGAGTGGTGGTTAATCTGTATTCCTGATAACATAGCCAAGGAATTTATGGAAGCATATCATTGCTTATACGGACATTTTGGGGGTAAGAAATGCGTAGCGTTGTTGAACGAAACTTGTTATATTCCAAATGTATCAAAAAGGATGAGAAAGATAGTATTAGAATGCGATTTATGTCAGAAAACGAAAGTAACAAATCAACGACAAGAGGGACTTATGCAGAGTGTTATCGCGAAAGAACCGCTGGAGATGTTATCCGTGGATCTTTTCGGACCACTACCTCGTGGGCGTAGTGGATTAACCTATTTATTTGTAGTTAGGGATTTATTCACCAAATATGTAAAACTGTATCCCATCAAAAAAGCCAGTAGTAACGCAGTACTAAATAAAATCCTTTTAGATTTTATACCTAAAATAGGTAAACCATCTTCAATTTTATCAGACCACGGTACACAATTTACAAGTAGGAAGTGGATAAACGGAATGCAAACAGCCGGCATAGAAGTTAAATATTCATCTGTATACCACCCAGAATCAAACCCGGTGGAACGCGTAATGAGGGAGTTAGGTCGTTTATTTAGATCATATTGCTATTCTAAACATTCAAATTGGCCCAGGTATGTGAGTGACATAGAAAATTGGTTGAATTGTGTCGAAAATGACTCAACGGGATTTTCGCCCATGGAATTACTCAAAGGCGAACGCCCTAAACAATTTTTAGAGAAATTTATAAATTTTCCGCTTCGTAGAGACCTAAACATTGAAACGAAAGTCACTTTAGCTCGCGAAAAGTTACTATCCAAAGCTCGGTCAAGGAAATTGCGGCACGACAATAATATAAACCCGCGAAAGTATGAACCAGGTGATCTGGTTTTGGTAAAAACACATTATCATTCATCCGCTTTGGATAAAGAAATTAAAAAATTCTTTTTATTATATGAAGGTCCTTACGAAGTATCCACGGTTTTAAATGAAAATGCCTATGTATTAAATTATCCCGGAACCGACTCATACAAAACTACTCAAAATGTGAAAAACCTTAAGCCTTATCATAAGAAAAGTGAACTAATTGTTTAAAAGGAAAAATTATGTTCGTAAATTATTGTAGGTAAGGTCTTTCTCTCTTGTTTGTAATGCTGTCGTATATTTTATGTTTGTGTTTATAATGTAAGCAAAACTCACGATTTTAATATTTGTTCGCGGATGTAGTTTTTTTTTGTTTTTCTTTCTTTCGAATCAAATGTCGTTATGTAAGAATTTGAATCAAAAGAAAGAGGGGGTAACTGTAATGAAATAAATTAGTTTTTTTGTAAATTTCACGCTCACAATTATATTTGTTAAATTCAACATTTCTAAAATCGTGAGAAAGTAGTTTTAAAAAAATATTAAGTTACATTGAGCGGGTAGTTTTCAAACTTTAAAAGAAACGTTAGAAAACCTACCGCCTCAATGACATTTATGAGTATTTATTAGTTTTAGTTAATTTTAGGAATAGTTGCAAAGGGTGTGAACCATTTGCGGGCCTGATAGAATTTTTTTAATTGTAAGTTTGGGGTGTAAAGAAAGAAAGACAGTTCCTTCTTTGCAAGGAAAAGAAGCGCATCGTGGTAGTTTTGACCACGGGTGGTTTCAAAAAGAAACCACATATTTAAGAAAAGTTCGTTGTTATTTGGCAACAAGTGGTGCCAAATAAATTATTGCTTGCTGAAATTAAAGCAAGTACTATATTACGATATTGAAAATCTTGTCAAGTCAATCTTGCCAAGACATAGAGGGATTGTGCGACTAATTTCTTTCTTTGTTAAACGAAGTGCATAGTGGAGTCGTAGACTCAATTTCGTTTCGACATTTTGTTTTATATAGAAAACGAAATCTTTCATCACTTGGATCGTCTCTGTACATCAAAAGAAGAAAGAATAATTTCGTGTACCGGGTGAAGTGCGTGAACATTATTTACACCCACAGCCGTGTTAAAAATTCGTCAGGTCTAGAGATTGTTAAGACTTGTTAATTGTATGTAAGTTAATGTCTTTAGATTACTTTTCATCAATAAATTAAATATTTATAATTTGTATGGTATTTCTTTGTTTATTCGCTAATTGTGTAAAAAATACTCAAACCACCCCTAGGTTATTTATAGAGTCATCCTAGCCGGAGCTCAGAAAGAAAAATTAGAAAACAAAGAAGTTACCATTACAAGGGCCGTCCTAAGTTATACGACGGACGCCCCTGGGCTGCTAAAATTAATGCGCTCCTCTTCATAAGAAAACACACATTATACAAAATACTAGAAGTCAATTTATTACTATTACAATAAACAAAACATTAAATTCATACAAAATTTAAAAAAGTTATATAAACAGAAACAAACTTTATAGTAAACAAAAAACAAATGTTGTTAAATAGGTCATTCTCTATATACAGGGTGTCCCTCTAACCACGAAGAACCTTTGAGATGGTGATAAAGAACACTTTTCTAAGATAAATTTTCAAATAAAATTTTTGTCCAAGTCCAAACCCTTAGGGGTATTACCTCTTTTTAATGCAATTTTTTGAATTTCTGATTTCAAACGGCCATAGCTTTGATATTATTGATTTTTTAGACTTAATTGATTAGAACTTTTTTAAAGATCATTTGATTATCTACAATTTAGGTTATAACCCCTTATCGTCTAGAATTCACGGATTTCAAGTTATAAATTTAATTAAAGGAAAAAATGTTACATAAATTCAGCTTTTATGTTTTTTACTTTTCTTGTAAACCCCGTATCTCTTAAACGAAACTTCTTAGAAAAAAACTGACAGCTCAAATCGGATAGAGAATTTAACGGGCTACAACTTTGGTCAAATAAATTTTTTTGGAAAACCAACCGTTTTTACAGAAATTCTGAAAATAATGAACAAGGTGTAAAAAAAAAATTTGTAAAAAATAATAAAAAGTGCCCTCTATCACCACCTTAAAGGTTCTTCACGCTCACGGGGATACCCGGTATAAAATACTCATATAATTTAATTTGCTCTGTTCCAAAGAAGATCGTAAATAAGTTTTGATGCTTTTTAGGACTGATAAAAGTCAAAATAAAAATTGCCGCCCCAAAAGGCTTGCGCCCCGGGGCTATAGCCCATTTAGCCTTATGATTAGCGTAGCCCTGCCGTAGGCAGTCAGGGTGCATTAAGGAAAAAAGAAGATTACATTAAAGATTACACATTAAAGATTACAAAAAATTAATTCAGTACAATTTTGTGTTAATATGTTAAACAGCTTCATGGTGGTAATCAATATCATCATTTTTTATCATTTGGGCTGCTTTCTCTCCAATCATCACAGCTACAGCATTTGTATGAGCCGATAGAGCATCAGGTATAATACTGCAATCGGCAACTCTTAAACCATTTATTCCATGTACTTTTAATTCGTGATTAACCACATCACCTTGCTGTGGATTTGGACCCATTTTACAGGTCCCCACTGGATGATACAAGTGAAAACCTAACTGCTTTATTTGGCAGTGCCAAAATTCTTTGGAAAGATATTTGTAACTTTCACAACGAGGATGAATAACTTTTAACAAACCCACATCCAACTGCTTATAAGCGTTTGTTGTCGTCAATTGCAAAGCTGACTGAATACCCCTGTACATTGTTTCTATGTCTTCGTTATCGGGATCTGTAAAAAAGTTGGGGTTAATTTCGGGGTACTCGAAAGGATTATTTGAGTTTAATTTAACGTATCCTCTCGATTTGGGATGTAAGAGTGAAATAAAAATGCTAAACGATTTTGTCGGATCCACTGGAGCCCAAATGGAATTGTAAGTTTCCTCCTCAAGATTAAGAACTTTTTTGAAGATCGGATTAGTATTATTGGATGTTACAGCGATAATTTCTATATCGGGACGACCGGGAACTTGATTTAAACTTGTTTCGAGGAATGCCAATGCTTCAAGATTTGCAGGTTTTGTGTATGCTCCTATCCCATGCAAGTATTCGATAACATACTCTTCCATACTTTTAATTGGTACCGAAAAATTGGTTTCAAAATGCAGGGGAAAGAACGCGGCATGCTCTTGTAAGTTGCTTCCAACGGCCAGAGGTTGAACTACCGGTATATTAAGTTCATTTAAATGTTGCTCAGGTCCAATTCCTGACAACATTAATAGTTGTGGAGAGGCAATTGCTCCAGCCGATAACACAATTTCTTTGTTCACTTTAGCACAGTAAATGGTTCCTCCGACGACAAATAGAACACTGGTTGCTCTTTTTGTCACGGGGTCTATGTTAATTTTCATTACGTAGGCATAAGTTTGTATATCCAAATTTGTACGATGCGCAGCTGGGCGTAAAAATGCTTTAGCAAGACTTAATCTTCTTCCGTTTATCAAAGTAAACTGTGTTCTAGAAACTCCCAATTGTTCTTGGCCATTGTAATCCAGATACTTTCTACCTAATTCCATATTTGCGTTGATAAAAGCCAACGCTTGATCGCTAATTGGATTTGCATAATTTATATTTAAATAACCACCATTGCCATGATATCCCAGATCTCCTTCGATGTGCGAATCTTCGGATTTTTTAAAGTATGGTAGTACTTCATCATAAGACCACCCCGGATTACCTTGTGCATGCCAACGATCGTAATCTATTTTATTGCCGCGTACGTACATTAAACCGTTGATTAAGCTTGTTCCACCTAAACCTTTTCCTCGAGGATATGGGCAAACTTGATTAATTGCGCCTAAAATGTTAAAAAATATAAAAATAGATATTATTCGGTGAGTAGAGTAATATTTATGCCTACCCAAGCAACTATTCAATTGTGGTACCGTTGTATAGTTCCAACTTAAATCGGTTCCTTGTAAAGGAAAACACATTGCAGGAATATCGCTAAAATCATTTTCTTCTCCACCAGCCTCTAGCAAAAGAATTTTGTTGCTCTTAACTTCTGACAATCTGTTTGCAATGACAGAACCAGCTGATCCTGCTCCAATGATGATGTAATCGTAAGTTCCATATTCTGAAAATTATTTAAAATTTAAGAGAAAATCTTTTGGGAAAATATAGTGTGGTGTTCCAAAGTGATTCAAACCCACCCTATGCATTTTGGTGAAATTTTTGTATGAATTATTAAGTGGTAACTTTGTAGGATTTGCTAGGTGGGGACCAATCACTGGAAACTAAAGGCTTTTTGCCAAAAATGGCCGCATGAGCGGTTGTGAAAATTTTGGCTTGTTAATTTTGTACGAATGATTTTTAAAATTGTGAGTAATATTTTGATTTGATTGGAATAAAGTGATTTTGATGCGTGTGCATTATTGCGTATTTTGAGATTTGAATTATTTTGGAGTTTTTTGATATTTTGCTGCCGAACGGTAGTGAACTAATTTTATTAGTATTTTTGAGCAAGAACAACAATCATAAAATTTGATTTTATGAAATATTAGAAATTTTATTTAATTTAATTTGAAAAATAAAATAATATTTGAAAGAGACGCGTATGGTGTGCTGATATCACATTGCTTTGAATTGATAAATAAAAATTATAAGTTTGAACCTCGAGCAGAACGCATAAAGTTTTAAATTTTGAATAATTGCAATTACAACCAAGTTAAGAAGAACTTGATTTTAATTTGAAAACCTGAATGTGAGTCAAAATTTAATAGCATCTTTTAGTACCAGGGTATTAGGATTTGTTGGTAAATTTTGTTTTACGAACGCCCGAACCCTTCGACCCTAGAAATATTCTAACTGTTCCCGCACACTAGGGTTACCCGAGCAAAACAAGTGCGGGAGATTTTTTTGATAAAATATCATTACAATAGATGAAATACTATATCAAATAATGATATTTTTTATAATTTCTAAAAACTTAATTTTTCAGCCCCCCCCCCTTTTTATATGAGAGAATTGTGTAAAAGAGTTGTAAAATAATATTTTATGGTAAGATTTTTTTCATTATAAACGCGTGCAAACGGCTGTGTCCAAATATACTAGACCGATAAGAGAGGTACTGTAATATTCGGTCCGCACAATCTAAGCAATATAGTTATTTTATAACTAATTAAGAGCTATTGATAATTGATAATAATAATTTTAAAAAAATAATAATAAAAAAAATTGGAGCTTTTTTATTTTTTTTTTCAAAACTCTGTATCTCTTAAACGAAACATTTTACAAAAATTCTGACGCACCATTCCCGATAGAAAATTTAACGGACTACAACTTTTGTCTAGTAAGCATTTTTGAAAAACCAATCCATTTTACAGAAAATCAGAAAATAATAAACAAGATAGCTACAAAACAAAAAATTCAATTCACAAATTTTTTATTTTTATTAAAAAATTATTTTATTAATTAAGCTATTACATTATTTAAGTAAATCTTCAAAATTGCTACCCTCATTTTCAATACACAATCGTGATTGTTTTCAAAAGTGTATTAATTAATAAAATAATTTTTCAATTAAATTAATTAATTTAATTTTTTGTTTTGTAGCTGCCTTGTTTACTATTTTCTGATTTTCTGTGAACGGGATTGGTTTTTCAAAAAATTTTAAAAGACAGAAGTTGTAGTCAGTTAAATTTCCTATCCGGAATAGGGCGCCAGAATTTTTGTAATATAAGAAGGTTCATTTAAAAGATCCAAAAGTTTTGAAAAAAAAAACAAAATAAAAAAATCTCGAATTTTTCAACATTTTTTTTTACTTTAATTTCTAACTCGAAAGACGTTAATTATAGACAATAAAAGATTTAAATTTAGTTTGTAGATTATTTCACACTCTTTAAAAAAGCACTGATCCATTTTTACCCAAAAATCAATATTTTCTGGGCTATGTTGACATGAAGATAAAAATTAAAATAAAAATGCTTTAAAAAGGCCTAACTCTCAAAAGCTTCAATTTTGAAAAAAAAATTTGTTAGAAATGATGGTGTTCTTTATCAGGACCTAAGTTATGTAAAGTGTATCTGGGGAAACCCTGTATAAACAGAAAGAAACTTTAGAGTAAACAAAAAAACAAAAGTAATTTATATATTTATTTTCCTATAGCTTTTTCTTTAACAAATTGATTAATATAATATCGTTCGTATTTAAGTTGTTAAATAAAGCCATTCTCTATATATAAAATACTCATATCATTTAATTTGCTCTATCCCAAAGAAGATCGTAAATAAGCTTTTATTCTTTTTAGGGCTAAAATAGATCAAAATAAAAATTGCCGCTCCCAAAAGGCTTGCGCTCCGAGGCTACAGCCTATTTAGCCCTGTGGTTAGGGTGGCTCTGCAAGAGTACGAAGATCTGAAGATTAAAATAGTTGATGGAAAAGAACAAGGGAATTGGTTCAAGGTTTACAAGCAGTCTACACGAAAAATATTGTGTATTGGGAAGTACTAACGCACTAGACAGTAGTAAAGATTTTATTTGCTAGAATAATTGATTTTTAACCGACTTAAAAAAAGGAGGAGATTATCAATTCGGTTGTATTTTTTTTTATTTTTTATGTTTGTTACCTCAGAACTCCGTCATTTATGAACTAATTTTCAAAATTCTTTCGGCGTTGAATCAAGTAGTTTCAAGTTAGTCCCATTATAATTTCATTCGTATTGGACCTTGAACTTCGAAGATAAACCGGAAAAACCGTCAAATTTCTCCTCAAAATCGGCTTAATAACGCATTAAGTACTGAGTATCTGTACCTGTTTTATATTACCTGATCTTGCCCGGTGGGTCACAATCTTTTCTTAAGTACCCTATTTTTATTAATTTTCTAAGTAGTACGTTAAGTATAAGGTAAATAGTAAATACATTTATATCAACTATGATCTGATTTTCAAAACTCTTTTTGCGTTTAGTAGGTCTACCCATACTCGTTTTCGATAAACAGTTACGGAACGCAACATGCACTAAAAAGCACGAAATAAAAAATTAAAAAAAAAAAAATAAAACCGACTTAAAAAAAAACTACTGTGAAAGAAATGCACTAAAAAGTAAAAAATAATTACGTTATTTAGTTACTTCAACTAGCTGGCATCAAGCTTTTAAGAAATCTAGTTTTAGTCATTTAGCCAGCTTGGCTGACACTGACTCCAAAGATTACAATAATTGACCGCCTATGCGGTTGAAATAACTAAATAACGTAATTATTTTTTACTTTTTAGTGCATTTTTTTCACAGTAGTTTTTTTTTAGTTATCAAATAAAAAAATTTAAATTAATAAGTACCTACGATTTATTTAGTAATTGGGTTATGTACCTTGAGTTATGAGAAACGTGGGTACGTTTCAACTCGAGGACGAACAATTAAAATTGGCAATATTAGAAAAAAATGTTGTTTTTATTTAGATCATTAAAATACAGATTGTACACCGGTCGATCTTAGGTTAACGTTATGAATTTTTTAATTAATACCGCTAAAAAAGAGATCCGCTGTCTAGCTGCCCGTCCGCGGACGGGCTTTCCAGCTAGTTTAATATAATTTATTACAAGTTAATAATTAATATATTTATAAATTCTACCTATAGTTATTTATTAATATTAACCTGTTATAGAATTTGTAGTTGGTTTATAGGAATATCCATTATCGGGCACTACATAAGTCGAAGCTTTATCGACCTCAGTTTGAATTAAATTGGTATAGTAGTTGACAATATTTTGATCGATTACATAATGGGCACTAATGCCGATAATATTTACGAAAATTAAAAAACACGCCACCCGTACAATAATTTTGTTCATATTATATTTGCGGAAGCTTTTCAAAAAAGAACAACAATCACTATTATAATTACGATACCATGAAACTAAGTATGGAATATTTCTGCAAGGAGATTTATACTACCTACTTTCAATATGGTTACGCAATGTTATTGAATGCATTTTTTAAATACTCTTGTAGTTCAATTTTGCAATCGCTAATCGAGATATTATTATCGGTATCTAATGTTTGGTCCCTGACTTTTGAATCCTATAATTTTCAAAAATTTTATTATTAGCAATATCCACCGGCACAGTAAAAATAAGAAATTGCACAATTCCTTCAGCTGATTGCCCAAAAACAAAAAAATTCTGACTGGTTTGAAGAAACACAATTTTCTATTAAACAGGCAACAGCAAATTTTTGGAGTATCTAAATTGATTTTATATAGTAAATTAATTGTTTATTAAGTTTTAACATTTTTTACATAAAACATTGTGTAATGATGTGCATGTAAATATGCATTATTATTTATACATACTGCAACTGATAATTAATAATGATGCAGTTATAATTATTATAATAAAGAAAAGCGAAAAATTAATATTTACTTCATCGCAATATTTACACTTTTCTTCCTCTCCCCACTCTTTATACAGGGTTTCCCCGTGACCGTAGAGAACTTTTGAGGTGGTGATAAAGGACACTTTTCTAATAAGACAAATTTTTAAATAAAATTTTTGTTCAAGTCCAAACCCTTGGGGGGTACCTCCCTTCAAAGCAATTTTTTGAATTTCTGATTTCAAACCGCCATAGCTCCTTTTTATTAATTAGTTCGTTATTTATTTTTTTTACCTCAAGTAAATTTAAAAGTAAACAAGTTAATTAAACGTAAAATATAATTTTTATTTATTTATATTTTATAAGCTTTCGGTGAGTGGTGTCACCTTCGTCTGACGAAAGCTTATAAAATATAAATAAATAAAAATTATATTTTACGTTTAATTAACTTGTTTACTTTTAAATTTACTTGATATAATTATCACAAGTTAAAAATTAATATATTTAAATATTTTTTTTACCTACACCTTGTTCATTATTTTCAGAATTTCTGTGAAAACAGTTGGTTTCCCAAAAAAATTGATTTAACCAAATTTGTAGCCCGTTAAATTCCCTGTCCGGTTTAGGCTGTTAGTTTTCTTCTAAGACGTTTCGTTGAAAAGATACGGGGTTCGCAAGAAAAGTAAAAAAAATCCTAAATTATTTTAACATTTTTTACCACCCAAGGATTTGGATTTGGACAAAAATTTTATTTAAAAATTTGTCTTAGAAAAGTATCCACGATCACCACCTCAAAGGTTCTCCACGGTCACGGGACCGGGACACCCTTTCTTATTCTTTGGTTTTTAAGAATAATAAATATAAAATTTTTTAAATTTAGCTCGTCATTTGTCTTTAAATTAGTTAAAAACTACAACTTTTTCTTTTTCATAAGACAATAATTTTATTTTCAAAACTGATATTATAAACACTAATCTGACTCTTACGTAAATTTTGCAAATGCTGGTAATTTTCTGAAATTGTTTATATTCTGTATTTTATAAATTTTTTGCAATAATTCTTATATTGGTGCATAATTTTATTTTTGGTGGTGATCTTTCCTCGTGGTAGATATTTAGAAAGCGAAAAATCTTACAAAAATCCATAGTAAAAACGTTGTTCTTCGAATAGCAAATTTTAGTTTGATCAAAAATACTTTATTTAAATTAAAAAAATTTGTTTGTATTAAAAAAAATTATTCAAACAAATTTTTTTTTATTTAAACTGTTTTTACTATGTAAAACCCGCATTTTTGGCACCAAAATCTAAAACGCTAACTTATCAGCCATTGGCTCCCCAATATTTGAAAAAGAAAAAAAAATTATCGTTTCTAAAAATTATTTGTTTATATATTTTTAATTATTTTAAAGAATAAATTTCCGTCTATATTATATTTTTATTCTTAATTGCTGTATTACTTAACACAATCAATCACCTGGTAAGAATTGTAAAAATTTAAATCTATTAACCTTCTAATTTATTTTCTCTTCCATATTTTACACAAGTTTCCTGCAGAAATTACTATACAACTACGTACCTACATAGAAAAGAAATTATAATTTCGCAAAACAATAATGTAATATAGCAAACTTGGTATAGGTAAATAGGTACATATTTTTCTTTTTATATTCTCTGCAAAATATAATGTTCTAAATTATAAAATTTGATGTTCTCGCTGATGATTCACCCAGTAGGAAATACTTTATTTCCCCTGTATCTGGAAATCTGAAGTGAAATGTCGCCGCATGCTTTAGAAAGTAAAATTTTAATTCCAATAATAAAATTACACAATATTGTAATAAAAAAAACAGGGCCGTGGAAAGGCAGGTGAGAGCGGCCACACCCAACTCCAAGATTTTGAAGGCCCAAAATTTAAAGGATTATTTATTTGCATTATCTTTAAAACCACATTTTTTGTCTCAGAGCTACTAATATTTTGGGTGTTTTTTTAATTTTTATATAAGTACTGTTTATGGTACCTATTCGGATTCGACCAGCTGAAATTAGAAAATAACTCAATATGAAAATAGTTGCGTAAGCTTGAACTTACAGCAGCACGTTCGGTGAAAATTGACGCTTAATAAACAACAATTTTATGTTTCAAAAAAGTAAAAATATTTCTCAAGAATCCAAGAACCAAGTTCTGCACCTTTGCTTGGTTTTCACATCCCCAAGCAGCTGCATTCACAACTGACAGCTGAAAAAATTATCGTGAAATTAACTTTTTATGATAAATATTTTTGGAACGAAGTTCCTTATGGGAGGATGCGAAGGGGGTACCCTAATCGGAAAAAAATGTCCGTAACGAAAATGCGTAAGATTTTTATATCGTTCGATAATTACACCATCTGGTGGTCAAAAGTGGAACATCTGCTCAGCATTAATTAGTACATATTCGGAAATCACGAGTCATAGGTTTGCAAATTTCTCTAGAAAAAAAGTTGCCTTCACCGGGATTCGATCCCTCGGCTAAAATGTCTAGGCTAAGCCCTTTGCTCTATGCCACAATGGGTATTGTTAAAATTGATAGTGATACGCTATATAAGCTACTCTTGCGTATTGCGCATTAAGAACGGGTTAAAATTGTTAAACCGACGAATAATGTAAAAAAATATAAATTAATAATTTTAAAAATTAATTTTAAATATTTTCAGCCGAAAATAAAACCTCCAAAATTAAAAAAAAAATCGATTTTGAAAAATGCCACTCAGATGCAAAAAATTATCTAAAGCCGAATGTGCAAAAAAAATTTCGAAAACTTCAAAGATGGCCGCGATGATTGCGGATTTACATCGACTTTGACACATGCTGAAATCGCTATTTTGGCAATTTTGTAAAGTAGTAGTTTTTGATTTTTATCGATAAAAATAATAATAAAATATTTATATCCGAATAATCATTTATTTTTTACCTCGACTAGAACTTGAAATTAATATTTATGTAATAAGGTACTTCGTTCCTATCTGGTGTCCCACGACACCACATTTTATATTTTTTTTTTATTACTTTGTGATTATTCCGTTTACCTTAATATTATACTGTCATGAATTTTTTATATAACAATTTATTAATTTATTTTTTTAATTATGATGAATATGTTGATTTGCTAATTAATTCCAAAACAAAAAAACAGATTTTAGTTATAAAATTAAATTATTTCAAATTAAACATCCTTACCTGAAAATTCGTCAAGTTTTTATTTAAAAGAAAGATATTTTTAATCATATCAAATTTTTAGCATAAACCAAAAAATGCACAAACACTTTTTCGAAACTAAAATGTTTAAGTTATCACAATTAGTTTCGAAAAAGTGTTTGTACATTTTTTGGTTTATGCTAAAAATTTGATATGATTAATATCGAGTTACACTACCTAAACCACTTATCTATTGATTATTGATTGATTATTTTTAGACGACAGAACCTAAATAAAATTAAGAATTTATTGAGATAAAACATACCGCAATCAAAAGTAAATATCAAAGTGAATTCAATTTACCTTAAATGGACAGTGAACCAATTTACTGAAGGGATGCTCCAGATCAAGGACTATCAGTAGCAAGAAGGTTCAACAAGGAAAACCAGATGCGAGTAACCAAGAAATCAACCAATATTCAAGAACATGGTGAGAACATTATTGTGCGCACATTTATTTAACGAGCATCGTATTTTAAGTTAAAATTATTTTATGTCATTCGATGATAATTTTCTAAAGCACGTCGAAACCTCGAAACAATTACTAATTAAATAATTGAAAATTATCATTAATTCATCTTATGCAAGAAAAGTCTAAAAACATCGACTATATTTGAATTTATTAAAAATTAAATTGTGATAAGAATTTATTTTGAAATTTAATAATCGTGTTTAAAAAATAATTACTTTGACACATATCATTGGTTTTTATTGAAAATTAAAACAGTCTCATGCTCTCCAAAAGATGCGTGCCTTTCAACCAAATTAATTACAAGGATGAAATTTGGTAATTTTGTAAAGTTGAGAGCATGGCAATACCTACAAAATTACCTATAAATTTTTTATCTTGTTAAGAAAAACCTAAAGAATGCATAATTATAGTTTCTCAGTAAATATGCAAATTTATTGCAAGTAATTATTATCTAATTTTCTATCCTTTAAATAATAGTCAACTTAATTGTAGCAATTTAAATATTTGTTGATTTTTTACATATAATTTAAATTATTGTTTCTAAAATCAAGTCAGCTACCATTGGAATATCTTGGATTCGATCCATGATTATAGTGGGTTCCGATCTCCAGATTGCAAACATGCGATTCAAAACAAAATATTTTGAATCAAAATTTTGTGACAAAAAAGTTTCGGTTTAAAACTTTAATTTTTATCAGTATAATATGAATGATGAATATAAATATTATGTTATCACGGTAATTAAATCGTCACTTATGCTGGCCTTAAGTGGGAGTATATACTAATTTCTATAATCAGAAGCAGATAAAAAAAATTAAGGAAAAATAAAAATCTGGTGACTAATTTAAATTAAAATTGATAAATTTCCTTTTAAAAAACTGCACAAAACTAAACAATAGATAAGATTTTTATAAAATAAAATTATGTTGGCAGAAATTACTTTTTGACCCCTTTTTAATTTTTCTACCCTACCACGCTACATAATTTTATGTGTAAAATATTTATTTTAGAACTGGTCAATAGCAAATCCATGTGGTAAATATTAAATTTAATCCAAGTGGAATTAAGATTAAAACTAATTAAATTTTAACTCTAAATATTACCATACAATACCAATTTATACTTGGAAATCGTATCAATCTGGATATATCTTTCCAACGAATCTTTAAGTATTAATTTGAATGAAGATTTGTCATAAGTGACAATTTTTAAGACACTTATTAGTTATTAGATACCAAGAAATGACTATTGCTTTCGTTAAGTAGAGATTTTTGATTTAAAAAAGATGCTGAAAAAAGACTGGTTTTGTTTGAGAAAGATGGGAAAGGAAAACCTAACAGCTTTTAAATTATGTAATATTTAAAATACAGTCTTAATACACCTATGCACAAAAAATATATTTGGAAATAATGAAGAAATATAACAATACCTATCAACAATAATAAAAATTTTAAACAATTAAATTTATTGAAAATTTTAACAAATTTTGAGAAATATTTTTATCACCGTAACTCTTTAAATTTTATTATTTCTGTACAATAAAATGTCGAAGAAAAAAGAGCATAGTACAAACATAGTATTTTTGAAGTGCATTTAAAGACAATTTTCTAAAATATGCCAATCGGCAAGTATATGATTTTTATATACAAATAACGGCAATTAAAAATCACGATAATGTTTTTGATTAAGTTTTTGTTTCATTTGTACTGCCAAAACAAATTGTTAGTAAATTTTTTACCGTTAGCATTCCTTAAATGTTAAATTTATCATTGTAAGAAGCAAAGTAAAAAATGTGCGATGCATATACATACAGAAATACCCGATTCTAGTCATCAAATTAAAATAGAAATCAACGAATAAAATTAATTTAAAGTTTTTCAAAAATTGCACCTTGAAATACTCCAACCTACTTAACACTAATTATTGTCCCGAACTTCCAAATGTAACCTACTTAAATTTTACATCTTTGGCACTACCCACCTGGTGTTAGAATTTCAAGGGCCTCCCGAATGAGAATAAAAACGAAAACCTACCGTTTTGACAATTTTCAATAAATTTTAATTCGTGTAACTTTCCCACTGACAAATAATAAATTAACTAGTGGTCACAACTGCATTCACAAATAGATTCGCATTTATGGCACAAGTTTCCTTAATGCCCTTTAAAAAATATTAAATATAATTTATTGTAAAAAGCAAGAATATGGTGCAAGAGTCAAAAGCTACCACTTTTTCAATCAAATCAAACTATCCGCCGTTTTGTTTCAATTGTTGCTGTTGTTCTAATCTAACTTTTAGTGTCATTTTTTCTTCCCTAATATCCGCTAACTCCTGACTCAATTCTTGACACAATCTCAATAATACCGTATTTTGTTCCTGTAATTTTTGAAACAGCTCCCACTTCGTTTGGTCCGTTAACGGGAGAGGACTTTCTTGGTTCTTTGGTTTTCTGTAAACTTCGAACGCGCCGTGTTTTTGTGGAGCATCCGTAATATCCGACGTTTCGGGAGCCGAAAATTGCGAAAATAACTTTTTCCTCTCCGCTTCGTAAACGTCGCCAGGAAAAATTCCTTCCGGAACATTTTCGTACTTTTCTACTTGTTCAAAATGTTCAAAATTGGCAAATTGAATGTCCGAATGTTCGGTTGTACTATCGCTCTCGGAATTCTGGTTGGCCAATTTTTTGCCTCCCTGTGCGCTAGGACTAACACGAGGGGGAACAGATGGCGGTGCGCCTAAATAATTATTTTTATTGAGACGATTTAAATCCAACGACGAGCTACGACCGTGTGATTTAAATGGTCTAGGAGGTGGTGGCGGTGGTTTTTCTTTTTTAGGAGGTGGATATGCCGGCAAACTCACGGGACCCTCATCGATGGAGGTTTGCGTACTAGGAGGAGGTGGAGGAATGGCACCTGGCCCTGGAATGTTAATTTTTTTAGGTTGTGGTCTTTGAATGCCTCTGATGTCATTTATCTGAGGTGCATTTTGTGCATTACAGCCTAAACTATTTTGTTGCTGAATTTCGAGTAATTTATGAGGACTATAACCTTCCAAATTTTCTGGCTGCTGTTGTTGTTCTTCGTTGTGTATGTTTGCACACTCGGGCGTCAACCTTAATGGAACCGGATGCAATATTTTAGGATCCTTTTCAACTGCTCCTTTTTGAAAGTCAAAATTTACCGGTTTAGGCCCCGGTGACGAAATACTATTGGTTGGGCTATCAACAAACTTTGTCCATTCTTTGGCAGTATCTTTAGTTTGAGGTGATAGGATGGGTTCGGTTTCTGGGCTCATAGAATGGGGCGTTTCACTTCCTGGCAACAACTGTCCCGGCAGAGTATCGGGTAATTCAATATGATTCCTTCTAAGTACAACAAGATGCATAGCCGTTAAAAATTCTTGATGACTCAACGCACCATCTTTGGTTACATCGGCAAGTTGCCAAATTTTCCTGAGTTCCTGTACAGGCAAACGAGATTTTTCAAAAAATAGACGTGCAATTGGTCCGGCCAATAATGCACAAGTATCCGGCTGCAGTGAACGAAACTGAGCACTGTAATATTCACGTTGTTCCGGCGTTATTGTCCACACTTCGTTCGATACTTCTGTATCTTCTTCACTACTGTGTCGGTCGGATGATTCTTCTTCTGTACCTAAATAGTTGTAAGATTAGAGATGAAAATATTGTTGTTGTATAAGGTAAAGGCTACGTACCTAATAATTGTCTTTGCTCTTCGGAAACAAGTCCTTGCCAATTTCCACCGATGGCCCAACTTTTGTCTTGAACACTATTCGTAGGTGTGGGACTATCGGAAGCTGCGCTCGACACTTCGGGTGAACCTGTACGAAGCGTGCTATTCATATCACTGTTCTCGCAATCCGAATCTGTGCTTGTCAAATCGATATGCTCTCTGTATTCGTTCAGATCGTTAGTTTGTAATTCTATTAGATCGGGACACGAAATTTGAGTTTCAGAATTTGGCCATGTAAATCTGGGTAAGGGTAAATCTAATGGTGTCGTAATTGTATCACTTCCTATGTGCATATTTGACTGATGAGCTGCTACTAGTTTTAAGGCCGAATAAAATTGTTTCCTATTTAGATACACCGTATTTTCGTTCCAGCATAATTCTGAAATCTAATTAAACATTTACAGTGTAGTATTCGATTGGGGAAGAAAATAATTTTAAGGTTACCTGTGACAAAACGTCCTGAGGAACCGTCGCGGATTTAATCAGCTCTATCGCCTTGTTAACCGCTACTTTTCCCGTATTTTCTTCATCACAACATACAAAAAAATCAGAAAAATATCTTTGTAAAGCATTTGTCAATTTTAATTCTTCCATTTTTTGTATTTCGTTCGCCTTTTTCAATCCACATCTGGAAATTTGGCGATTTTATTGAAGAACACTATCTCATGAGAAATGCGCAAACGCCAACAATTCAAGGGAAAAATTCAAATTTAATAACTTCTACAGGGTGCTACAAGACCAACCTTATAAAATTAAGGGTATTTCCAAATAATTATAATAAAAAATTATTTAAACTGAAATTAAAACATTTGCGGAAGTAACAAATTTATTTATTTCACTAACCCCCACTTTTCGTTTGCGGACAGACCATCAGGGGCGGACTAACAATAAAATTTGATGTGAAAATTAAAAAAAAATAATTTTAGAAGAAATTTTAGAAAGACACCGAAGGTTTTTAAAGTTTTTGAATTTTTAAAACAAATAGGATTATGAATCGGACATTTTCTAGAAATAATAATATAATCCACAAAGTAATTTATTAATTTTCTCTTTGGTTTTTTTATGCTTCAAAAATGTAAATAAGATTTTGTAATTATTCAATAATCTTTTGATTTTCTTTATTTTGAAATTTTTTTTTCAAATTTAGAGCAATTTTAGTTCGTTTAACCGTAGTTTTAATTGCCAATCCGACCCTTATTTGGTACCAGCAGGACTACAGAATTACTACCGCTGTTAAAATAATTAAATTTCAATTTTTAAAACATTTGAAAATTATAAAAAAATGTTCGAAGCGCTTACAAGTGGCAATAAAGTCAACTTATAATAAAAACACAAATAACGCACAACACAATTACAGATTTAATGATATCTAATTATAATTTAAATTTTTAATTACCGAATTAATTAAATGACCACACGCGAATTTTTACGATATGAAACATCCAAACTAATTCAAAAACCATCCAAGTAAGTTGGAATAAAAAATTAACTACGTTGTAAAATGTGAAAAATAGTTTTTTAAAAACTTTTTAACTACCGAAATACAATTTTGAAAGTTTCTAATAAAAAAAAATTAATTTAATAATTTATTAATTGATTTATTAAAAATTTTAAAATCTTAATTGGCGCGTAAAATACAAGAAGAGGTTTTTAATCGTCCATATTTTCTGGTCGGCGGTGTTAAAACCGACGTACGTAACGTAAAATTTGACACGGGCGAAGAGCAAGGATGTCCGGTGCGAATTTCGTTGCTGGCAAACAAATTATCATTTTTACACGCGGTTTAAACGATCAACGTAAGATCCGTTCGTAGGTGCAAGAGTTGTACCGATTTTTTTATCAAAATGCTGTTATAGCGTTGTAGGCTTTTATTAAAATAAGGTAAACTAATCGAGTAGTATTATTTGATTAATGTTTATTTAATTTTTATATAATTTTTAATGAGTAAAATCAAATTTAAATGCTCAGCTTATTTTCCAATAAACACCATTTTGAAATTGAAATAATTGATCATTCCTTCTAATGTTACAATAGCGTAATATAATTTTAATCTGCATGTGCTATCTTCTGAGTATTAAACTCATGCTTAATTTTCGAAAAAGCCCCACGTATAAAATTTGTTCTTTTTTACAAATAAGTTAGGTTATTCATGATTTTGTATTTTAATTTTTCAGATGCCAAATCAAAATTATTTCGCCCCCAGAGATGAAATAAAAATGGCTCAATGCGATCTATCCTTATCGTATCCCACTTGTAAGACTGAAGAACGACTTTGTAAAATTTCTTACGACTCCTGGTGTCCAAGTTGTGAGAAAGAGTCCCCCCGAAAGAAGTCGAAAAGTGATACAATTGACTTTAATAAGAGAAAAAGTAGAGAGTCCAAAAAGTTCGATTGGGATGAGCACTGCGAGGAGTGCGAAAATATGGATTTCGAATGTGAAAGTAAAGATGTGCGATATGAATCTTGTCGAATTAGATCAAATTTGTGTGAATTGCCAACGACTTACATAACGAACAATTGCCAAACCATAAAAGTGTCAAGCTGTCCGTCAGATTTTATTGATCACACAGTTAAAAGTTTAAAAGATAATGAACATGGTATAAGATCGGGTGATTTTAATGGTATCGATCAAAATTTCGGCAGTATGGTTGATAGACACGATCGAATATCCAAATTGCTACCTCGAATTGAGGAATCGAATAGGAATATTAATGGAATTGTAAATAAAATGAGTTCAAAATTAGAAAATATTAAACCAAATGGTGTCAAACCATCAACTCCTCTTTATTCTTTAGAATCTAGAAAAACTGCGATGCATATGGAAAGCTTATCCAAGATTAACGAAGGCTTTAAAAAGCCTATCAATGGAATCTCGGCATCGTTTAATCCGTATAATCATTTTGCCACCAAAAATCTTCCAGACTTGAAGTATCGTATATGCGAAGCTCATCAGCCACATACCAATCACACAGTTAATCCAAATAAAATTTTACCAATTCCTGCACCAAAGCCACATTTAAATCATGCCGCACCAAAACTACATTTAAATCATGCTTCTTCTGCCGAAAAAAATGGTCCTTCGATTATCGAAAAATATCGTGCTGACAAAAGAGCACATCAGTATGGCGATTCGTCGAATATTCATTACGAAACCAATACATTTTTTGATAAAAAGATTGAAGTGGGAAATTTAAAGGAACGATATTTGAAGGAAGTTGAACTTCTTAAAGAAAAATTAAAAAGTCTGAGAAATACTACTTACACCAATCACCTTATTGCTTCCTCAACCAAAAGTAGTGCCAAACCCGTCGGCAATTCAGCATTATCTGGAAGGGTAAGATATTTTATTATTTTTTGGCACGTTTATGTCTTTATTTTAAGTCATTATTTTGCAATACAAACAAAATTCAAAAAGTTTAAATTTTTACTTAAAAAATATATTTTTTCTAATATCTGAAATTTCAAAATAATTCATTCAAACAAACTACGTATTTTGCAATTGAAATTTCTATGTTTTAGTTTTACCTAAATGAAAAATTTTTCTATTGTAATTGGTACGAGATCTTATGTTCAAAATATTAGGTGCATTTCTCTTAGGGATGTATTCTCGTGTTTGGGTTTGAAAAAATTAAATTTTATTTTTGCATTATTTCAAAGTAAAATATATTGAGATTATACTGTAAAAATTTCATATCAAAATTGAAAATATCAACCAAGTTATAGCAGAAATACAAAGAGCTTCGTAGTTGCGGTCCACTAGCCATACAGCTGTCGTAGTATCGCTATTGCATTTGTACCTGCATTTTGTATATTATAATTAGAGCCCGGATTTATAAGCGCTTATAATTTCAAAATAAAGGCTTTAAAAAGTTTCAAAAAACAAAGAAAAAAGTCCTATAAAATAGAAAAAAAGCACTAAAAATTAAACATCAAAATTTAATTTTTATTAAATATTAATTAGAAATTCGCTTAATAATTATAAAAAAAAAATTGTCATATATTTTTCCAAATTTTTCATAATGAAAAATTGTCGTCTGTTGTTTAACATCTGCATATAAATCGAAAAACTTTGTTCAACATCAACCGACGTAATAGGAACCCATTGGTTACTGTCAGCTAATTTACCTCACGATTTGAACTTTTTCCTATGCACTATTGGAAAGAGGACACTTTTCTAAGCATATTGCAACAAAAATTTTGTAAGATTAGGCATTAGTTTTCGAAAAATCGGCATATTAATATTTGCAATTCAGGAGACGCGTAAAACTCGACATAGATTTAATGTCCCACACTCACTTGCACCTTCAAAGTTTTCTTTCTGAGATTATTTATAATTTTTACCGATTCCACTAAAGGCAAATACTTTTTTTCCAAATTTTCGATGGATGATGGAACGTATGAAAAGTTAGCTTTAATAGTATAAATTAATTGTTGTCGAATTAATGTATTCTTAAAAATTTCTTGACATTCATTTATTGCTGCCGACGATAATTCTGACAATAATCTTAAAAAATTTCAAAATGTGTCCCATAATGTATGACAACATTGAGACACGTTCTTTACCTTGTTACTTTACCTTATTACTGGTTTGGGAAGTAGAGGTGTAATCGGAAAAATTTTCTTTAAAAGCTTGCACTCTCAAAGGCACCTTTACAAAAATTCTTTTTGCATTTGAAATTAAATAAATTATTAACCAAAGAAAATTTAAGACAAATTGTTTCGGCAACACGAGATAACCCATGTGCCAGACATGTACAGAAAATTAAATTTTCATAAAATACTTTGAGTTCTGTTCCAACTTTAATCATGTACTTCGTCGGTTATTAAAAAAAAACATTGAAAAAAGCTCTAGTAAGCACTAACATGCGTTTTAAGCAAAATCTTGAGAAAAAAGCAAAAAAAGCACTATCAACATAATAACAAATCACTGCAATTTTTAAGAAACGTCAAGATCCAAAAGGTATATCTTCTGCTTATAATTTAGAGCAATAAGCAAAATGCTTAGAATCCGGGCTCTAATTATAATATCTGTACGTTTCGAGTACTAAAATAGTACTAGAAGTAGTATACTTTTGAAACTCAAAGTGTGTCCATCGGGTAAACATTTGTAAACATGGATTGCAAAGGAAACAAGTGGCATGATAGAAACCCAGGACAGTCTGCTTTTTTAAAACTTTTTAAATCTCGAAACGCGTTTTTCTCGAAGCAACTTTTTTTCGATCGGTCCAAGGGATTTATAAAATTCTACTGAACCGATTGGGCTGAAATTTGGATATGTTATTCAACATATCGATACAAACTATGACTATTCGATTTTCCACACAAGAAAACACGATTTTTGAAAATATATTTTTGAAAGTCCCCCATTTTGTTATTTTTCAATAAAAATGTTTAAATCTACTACTTGCCAGAATGACAAGCCTACTGTATAATAATCAATTTGAATTTTTGATTTCAAACCACTACAAGTGCTGAAATCACTCGGGCCAGCTACCTGCTTTTTTTTTGGACTTCCACTTTGACAGCAAAAAGTAGTAATAAAATATTATTAAAAAAATTATTTTGTATACTTTATAATGTTAATAATAACATATAAAAATTTTAAAATAATTGGATACTATTTACTTATAAAAGGAAATATCCAAAAAAATCTTAAAAATTCGAACATGAGAATACATCCTTAACCCTCGATTTTACAATTTGATTTGTAATTAGACTGACTTATTGGTGGCATTATTACTGTCGTCTCCCATTTCTTTTTTTCGTTAGATACAAAAATAACAATTGTATGAAATCAATGATGCATTCGAATGGATTAACAAGATCCAATAAATTTAAAATATCGGGGATTCCCATTTACTACACGTTAACTATTTTTTTAATTTAAAAGTTGCATTTTACTTTATTTTGAGTGTCACTTTTGCTCTTAAAAGGCAATACTGCGATACCGACCGATCTCGCTATTTCTATAATTTCCAACCTATAGTTACCATCTCTTTATCATTACAAAAACTTAAAACCAAATTATTTATTTGATTTACACCTTTTTTGTATCAGTCATAATTTATTTATTCACGGAAAGTTCAAATAATTCAGTCCTTTTTTTTGCATTTAAATGAACTTACTTCTCTTGCTGTATAATATACTATTTTTTTTATTTGCTTTTAAATATAAAATATTACCTATTTTTTACTTTTTCTGCGGCAATAATTTTGTTGATTTGTAACATTGTCAGTGTCGACATTGTTGAAGTGTATTTTGTTTGATTCATTTAAAAATAATTTAAATCTGACTAACTTTCAGCAATAATTTAGCCATTGTTAAAAATAACATAACAAATTTCATATATTTGAAATATGTTAAAAACTTACATAAGTTCTATTTAAAAACACGAGTATTTTATGTGGCGCAAAATCAAATGATGCTTTTAAAAAATATCGTACATCATTTAATTCTCTGTTATCATTAAATAATTCCTCTTTAAATAAAAAAGCAGTTGTAGTTATTTTAGTTTGTCATTACCTTGTTCTTGTTTACCTCAACTGCACCAAGTTGCTTCACTAGTAACTACTAACGATGGAAGTCAGTTGTTAAACTGTTCCTAAAATTTTAAGTAATTTCGATGGTTTTTTGAAACGTAAATAGCAAGCTTCGATGCTTTGAAAAAGCTCTTCTGCCATAATTTCATTGTCTCTATCGTATTTGCTAAATACTTAATAATTTTTTCAAAGCAAGGACATGGGAAGAAACCCTAACTTTCCACCAGTGGCAAAATTTGAAGAGACCTAAAGTTAAAATTCCTATATAAACCCTTTCACATTCAAATTTTTAATTTCATTTTGTTGGTAGTATTGTTGTATTGTATTGTTGGTAGTGTTGTTGGTACCTACTGTAAATATTTGTCTTGTACTGTGCTTGTACTAGTATATATGTATATAATGTTCTGTGCTAGTATTCTTGGATGAAGACTAATAATAATAATCACAATTGAATTTACATGTGATGGGAGTTTTGGTAAAATATTCATGTTTTATTTTTATATTATATTTATTTTTTTTATTATTTGCTTTAGTTAAATGTTTAACTTAACTAAACCGAGTTAACCGAATTAGACAAAGTTGGTAGTTAATCGAATTTATTTTTCTTTCGGATTTTATCAGGAATATAAAAAAATAATTTCTATTAATCGATTAATGAATTCGACTGAAGCCATTTATTTTTTTGATTTCAGTCGATTTTGATAAGTTTTAATTAGTAATGATTTTGTGTATGTATTATTGAATAAAAATATTTTATAATTTTAGGAAAATATGCAGATGGATTTCAATAAATTAAACAATACTCCGGGATCTGCTTCCAGGAATTTCCGTAAATTAGAAGAACCCGTTAAGGAGGAAAATAAAAAAAATTGCCTCAAGAGCAGTTCCACAAAAGTTTCTTTGAAGACGAAATCGAAATTTACTGCTGCAGCTAAACTTAAAAAAGCGCGCACAAAAAAACTGAATCACTCTAAGGTTGCCGTGGTTTCTGATACATCTGACAGGTGGGTTTATTTGGCGACGTTTTCAGGAAAATGCTCGTTTACTGTATTGTTATTAAAATGAATCACACTAAAATTTAAAATAGTTGACATATTTTGGCACGATTTTCATCCTAAAGGTGTTCTTTCAATTTAATTTTCTATAATTAGAGTACAAGTCTTCATATCATAATTCAATTGTTTTTCTAGTTGTACACATTTGTAAAGACTTAAAAGTTTTAATGCCTGTTGTAGATGACTTTTCTTTTATTTCCAGTGAGTGTAGTGGCTCGGAAGATAGCAATAAAAATGATAATTCGGCCGATGAAAGTGAAAGCGGGGACAGTTCGTCAAACAAATCCAGTAATAAAAATGCGGCAGTAGTTTCAAAATTAGGTGACTAATAATTTTTAAATTCAAGTTGTATGTTTTTTAAAATGCAATTTTAGGTTCCGGTGACGCCGTTATATGGCCCATTCGTCCAAGTCTTTTTCCACATGTACCTCCATATTTAAGCTTTTTGCTGCACGATGAACAAGAAGCCCAATCGCTTCCAAATGGGAATCGCTATTTAAAATGGAAGTTGAGTACAATCACACCGATAATAATTCGAAAAACTTTGGTTAATTCTGGATTTCGGTTGGTGAGAAGTGAGTTTTCAAGAGGTTTGCATTATTTTTTATCCTAACCTTTATTTTCCGTCGTAATTTATAATCCAATTGTGTGATGTCCCCAACCCAATTTCATCTTTGAACTCCAGTTGTGATGTTTGCTAATACAGCAGTTATTTTACAACACTAAATGTTCACCTCATTTTTTAGAATCAAATGAATGGGTGGGCACTTGGGGAAAACATATGAAATCGCCAATGTTTAAGACTTTAAAAGAGACCCAAAAATTGAATCATTTTCCCGGCACATTCCAAATTGGACGTAAAGATCGTTTGTGGCGTAATTTTCAAAGGATGTTATCCAAATTTGGACATAAGGAGTAAGTTTTGATACAAATTCGCCCTACATTAGTAATTAAAATGTTTTTTTTAGATTTGGTTTTTTGCCTCAAACTTATGTCTTACCGCAAGATTTAAAATTATTAAAACAACATTGGATCAATAAAAGTGGTGATGAAAATGAAAAATATATTATAAAGCCAGTAAGTTTAACTTTCGCTCAATAAGGTGATTGTGGATAACAAAAAAGTGTAGCTATTATTTCAACACTAAAGAACGGGAGGAATTCTATATTTAAATTCACATCTTTCCTCATTAATTAATCTATACTTTGTTAATTTTTGTTTAAAAAAAAATTTTATTTTACCCTATATTTTGTGGTTTCTTTTCTCCTTATGTAGTAGATTGCGTCACATTCAATCAATATTATTTACGAAAATTTAAATTAAACAATCATAATCCCCTTGTTATATTAGTTTATAAAATTACTTATCATGATTATTACCATCAACTTCACACTTGGGATAAAAACCAACTTTAGTCCTTGATATATAAAATAGTATTATTTATAGCTTACTTACTACAACTGCGTTACTGTTGAAAAGTTTTGTCTTTTAGCCAATCATGTAAATTTGAAAAATAACGACAACTTTTTTTCTAGCCTGCATCTGCAAGAGGTACCGGTATTAGGGTAATCAACAAATGGTCTCAACTTCCAAAACGCATGTCTTTAGTTGTTCAGGAGTATATATCTAATCCTCTTCTTATAAATGGTAGTAAATTTGATTTAAGGCTGTACGTTTTGGTTACTAGTTTTCATCCGCTTCGAATCTATTTATATCCCGAAGGTTTAGCTAGATTTGCTAGTGGTGAGTAATCGAAATTGTTTTTTATTTCCATGTATAATCTATTTGACAATTTCTAGTTCCATATGATAATAATCCCGATAATCTAAGAGACAGATATATGCATTTAACTAATTATAGTATTAATAAATTGTCGTCTGCGTACACTGCCAACGAGGATGCCAATGCTTGTAAAGGACACAAATGGACAATCACAAAACTTTTGGAATATCTAGAAAGAAGAGGAACGGACACCAGAATGCTATGGAGAAATCTTCAACAGTTAGTAATTAAAACAATTATTAGTGGCGAATCATCAATCGTGTCTTTATGTGAGGAAAACTTAAACAGTCGTTACAATAGTTACGAATTATTTGGAATCGACGTATTATTAGATAATCAACTTAAGTGTTGGTTATTGGAGGTAATTTTTTATAAATGTTGCTTATATAATATTTGACCAAATTTGTTTCAGGTTAATATATCTCCCAGTTTGCACAGTCAATCGCCTTTAGATGAATATGTTAAAGGACCCTTGGTCAAAACTCTTTTTGAGCTAGCCCAATTTCATATACCTCCCCGTATCGGTAAAATACCTACCAAAGGAAACCCTGCTTGTTACGATCCTAGAATTTATACAACTAATCTTACCAAGAAGGAAAGCGTCAAACATAATTTCTTTTCTCAGACAGAACATAGAGAAGAGGTAAAATTTTAAAATTGTCGTTTTTGCAACTTTTATTCATCACTATTTTTTAGTATTTAAATGGAATTTTAACTAATCTAACGGGAGACGATGTGCGACACCTGTTACAAGCGGAAGACGAATTTTGTGCTATGGGTAAATTTGAACGCATTTTTCCCACTTCTCGAACATACAAATATTTATCTTTTATGGAATCAAGATATTACAATAGGTTATTTGATGCTTGGGAATGTAAGTATGAAAGACGTCGACCTGAAGGTAAGTCAAAAAAGGAATTTTTTGTCATCTCGATTTTAATTAAATTACTTTGCCGACAGGTATAAAAATTCTACAATCTTTGTGCCAACAAAAAGTGCATCTTAAAATTGCAATACCACCTCCAATAACTCAGGTAAAGTACTTGTTTTTTGCTTATTTTTTTCTTTCTTTGCTAATAACAAAATCATCAATTTTGATTCATTTGCCATATTTAATTTACTGTGAACTGTAAACTTTTTTTGTATTGATGTTGGTAACACGTATTTACAAAGGCAAGAAATTTCGTTTTGTCGACTCTACAAAGTCTGTGTTCTCAATGTCGCAGTAAGTCTGGTGTTTGATGTGGATTAGTATCTCTGTCAGTCCTTAATTTTAACATCTAATGGTACTTTTACTAACCATTTTGATCATAGATTTGCCTTGCCTAAATTTTAGGTCTACGTTAGCTAACGAGTGTTATGTTTTGTGTGATAATTTAGACATTAACGCCAAATAACATGTTGTGCTAATAGATAAATGGAACATTAGCTTCTGTTTAGCCAATAGATAAGTAGATTATTGAAAATGGTAAGAAGATTGAGTGTGTGTTTTATTAGTTTAATTTTCATTTCATTTACTAATAGTTTCTCTGTTTAGAAAAAATTAGTTTAATGAAAAAATAGAAGTTAAGGCAGAAATACATGCCTGTTACTATGAATTCCTGTCTTCTAGTGTTCAATTTGATATTTATGATTTACTTTTTACGTGTGTAGTTAGTTACAACAAATATTGTTTTGTTTTTATTTTAATACAAATTAACTGTGCGCACAGCACAAATCACAATATGAAAGTGTATGGATCAAGTTTTTCATGGTTTCAGATAGTAACACCAAAATTACAGCATCAATTTTATTATTAAACATAAAATAACGGTTGGTTTACAGAAATTGTAGTTTTCAAAGTATGTAGCTTGCTTGTGACATGATGTATGCGTTGCAGTAAGTATAGTTCAAACTTTTACGTGTATATGGTATCGTATCTTATTTTTTATGGATATAATATCCAAAAACCCGCCAAATTTATACAAACAAGTAATTTTAACATATTCCAACGTTTAATTTAACGTGGAATCTAAACAATGATTTATTACATTAGTAGTCTTTTGCCCCAAGACTAAATAACTTATACTATATTGCAGTGATGAGCGCAGCTCAAAATGAAATTCGCTATTGTTTCAACAATAAATCTAAAAAAAATTATTCATAGCATTACAATTTATAATTAAAATTAAGTTTAAAAATCGAATAAAAAAAAAATTTCCATTTATGATCTTCTTCTGTCTCGTTTACTTCTCCTTTCGGACTTTCCACAAATTTATTTTCGTCTGAGGTGTTCATTTTGCTGGGGTCTTCTTTTTTCTCCACCTCCGACTCTTTCTAAACTTCCAATTCCTCTCCGATCCATTTTTGCTTGTCCTTGATTTTGTTGAATTTTTCTTCGTTTTCTTTTCTTTAATTTCAACATTTTCATTTTTTTCTTCAGTGGTCCAATTCCAAAATTTTTTTTCTGTTCACATTTTATTTTCTTGGTAGTAAGCATCAATTTTTCATGAATAATTTTCGAGGAGCTAATAACAACCTCATGATTTTAAACTTTTCTTTCATTTTCTTACCAATTACTTTATTATTGTTCCTTTTTATAACTTTATTCTTCTTTTTCAAAACCTTTTTTATTGTCGGGCAAACCTCCGATGTGGGATCAATTGATTCATCCATTGTTTTCTCTGTTACCACTGGAATTGTGTCCACCATCAAATTTTCCAACCTTTTCGAATTTTCTAACTCCCCGTTAAGTTTCCCACTTAACTCCTTCGTATTTTCTATTTTATTTATTTCGGAGTCAATTTTATTTCTCATGGGTTTTATTAATTCGATTTGAATATCAAATTTTCTTTCTATTTCTTTGGTTTGATTATCAAATTTTTCGTTTATTTTTTCAATCATTAATTCGGTTTGATTTTCAAACATCTTGGTTATATCACCAATCAACCTTGCATAATCAATAATTTTTTATGGATGTCCCACGTGCTGGCGCCAATTTAAGTTGTGCGGTATTCTTCTTATTTATTAGAAAGAACCCTTTGCTATCTCAAAAGTTTACCTCGTCTAGCTTTATAATCGGAGGGAATTGAGCTCCCTCAGAAGTGAGTTCCCTTGGTAGGCCTCAACTACCGCTGAGAGGAGAATCGTGCAAAAATTATTATTTTCTGAACCAAATTTCACTTTGTAAATTTTAAAATTAAATTATTTTTCTACCTCTCCTGAGTTTTGAATTTTCGATATTCTAACATCAAATCGACGGCTTATCTATCACGCCACACTTGATCGTTACAAACGGTAATTTTAATTTCCAATTTAATTTTTAAGTGAACTACTATTCAACAATCCAAAAATAAAGTTTCAAATTCCAAATCACAAAAATCAATCAAACCAAAGCTGCGGTCACATCCGACCAAAATAATTCACACAATCAAGGCAATTTAAAGACTCTCGTTCGCAAAATAATATTTGCATCAAATTCTCACAAAAATTACAAAAAGTATCTCGAGCGACAAAAAGCACACAACCTGCTCGTGCAGCCACTCTTGGCAAAAGGCCTTTAATTTCCTGTGGTTGGTCCCCACCTAGCCAATTCTACAAAGTTACAACTTAACTTGCAATACAAAAAATTTTACTAAAATGTATAGGGTGGGTCCAAATAACTTTGAAACACTACAATATACTGTGACTTTTTCCAACCCTTAATATCTCGCAAGTATTGTTAATGTTCAAAATTGTAACTTGACGGCATTTATGGGTCAGTATAATAAGCAAAAATAAATGATATTTGTCCGTTTGATGCTAAGGTAGCTTGTATTCTCATGGGTTACCTTTAATTGATTAATTGTTGTTTCTTGATCATCATTTGAGTTCTTATGACTAGGGTCACCCTTGCAACCCAAACGCAGTCATTAGAGCGTTCGACTACGATGCTACCTAGTTTGAGTCAGGATCGATTCTACTTTCTTTTGACTCTCATTCTATCACTTTATTCGAATGCAACCAAATAATGTAACGCATCAATAGTTTACTTGTTCGTTTTTCTTATGTAATTAGTATTACGTTGTGTACTATAGTTGTTTTCGGATAATATTGGCCAGGACATTATCAAATTAAAATTAGACCTCGTTCATGCTTGGTTAATTTGATAAGAAGGCATGGAAAACTAGGCATAAATTTACAATTTAAAACTAAATTTAATGACTACAGCGATTCAGTCGCATTTATTGTCAATTAGGATACATAAAAGGCCTGTTTATCCATGTATCTTTTGTGCACTGTTAAACATAAGCCTACTTCTCGTGTCACATACTTTTCTTATCGCTAAAATTGGGTACTGGGAACCTACTGTTTAACGTCAATTCTAAACTACTAAGATTAGAGAATAATTCACAGCAGTACTGCACTATGGTGGTCAAATGCAAGATAGCATCGACAAGCAGTATTTTTAAGTGGTCACACACATCATTAGCTGAACAAATGCTTCTGACACAAGATTTTTGAAACAAGAAACTGCTTTTTAATAATAATAAGGAATTTTAATAAGTAATTGATTAGACTAGTGGTAGAAAATTACTATTGATTTTAAAATTAAACATTCAAACATTGCTTTTACTAAAGTTTGGAATCCACCGTAATCGGTAGATCATATTTATAGAAAATGCAATTGGCAAAAAATGTACTATCAAAACCTAGGGATATAGGAAAAAATTTTAAATAGTTTATTTTAATTACGTAACAAGAAAAATTGGTGAAATACATAATATATTAACAAAATTTAAATTTACGGTAATTTAAAGAATATCGAAAAGTTTTAGAATTTAGAAAGAAATACCATAAAAAATTACGTTCATAGAAAAAAGTATTGGGCTTTTTTATGGCTGACACAATAATCTGATGAAAGATTCAATAGAATTAAAAAGTTTGAACTAGACTTACTGCTTATTTTGGATCAAGCCAAATATGTTTTTCTACTTGTTACCATTAACATCGAAACACCAAAAATTGTAAACTATACGAGAGGTGTTTTTATTTAATTGCTTAAAACTATCCACCTTATAATAATTCGAATTAGAATTTTTAATTATTTGTTTTTAATTACGTTACACATGCAGATTGCTAGAGTGAAGAGGAAGGCCTTCTGTTTCACGATACAACAACCCACTGTTAAAAAAAGGAAACTAACGAGGAAGCATGTAACAAACAAAAATGGCTCCAAAATTTACCACTGCGTGGATTCGAAATTGAAATAATAATTAAAAGAAGAAAAAAACGGAAGGGCTACTTCACTAAACAAATCATAAATTCTTCCATCGTAAACAACAATAACACGTTTACATTTAAAATGAAAATTGTTAGGAAAGGGGTTATCCTCATGTCATCGTATTTTATAGTTTACAAGCATTTAGTGTTATAAGAATTAAAAAGTACAATTTAGTAAAATTATTATTTTTATCGAGCTGTATATTTTGATAGCTACAATTTTTGTATATTAATTTTATCACAAAAAATAGTACGTAATTTGTTAGGGTTATATTTACCTATAATAAAATTGATTCCATATGATTTGTAAATTTAGTTTGTTTTTAAGAAAATATTAAACGAGTTTATTACAGAGTTCGTCAATTTTGAACCAAACTGGGGATTCAATTCCACAAAAACCAAAAGAAGAAGTTCCTCAGCAGCAGCAACAACAGCCGTCACGCCCGCTTACGGCAAATGTAATTCTAGTCGAATCAGCTCATGCAAAAGCCGAGATACGAGACATAAATGTGGTATCTCCTAAGTAAGCTCGGTTGCCATAATTTAGAAAAAGAGTAACAATTTAATATTGTTACAGGTCGAAAGTGGATATTAAGAGTTTATACAATGCTATAAATATGCATATTGATAAAAGAAACACCATTTTACGTCCATTATCGTGTTCAGATTATGCTACTCACGTGTAAGTTGTTATATTATGTGTATTGTTTACTTACACACCAACCAATGCAAAGCAAAAAAGACTGTTGGTCCTTTTGTATGTATGCATGTGCGCGTGTGTGTCCTGTATAAACTTATAATTTTAAATTATGTAATATTTTTAAATTAATTTACAAAAATGTAAATGATAATAAAAGAAATTGATGTCTTGACATGATGTATTTTATATTAAGTTAGAAATATTAATTTTTTAAACTTTTTTTAATGGATGTATCGGAAATTAAACATACGTGATTAATTAATAGTTGTTGAATTTCTTGTATAAATTAATTTACTTATTTATTATACAATTATTTTAATTATCTATTTTGTATCAAACGTATATAATAAATGCCAGTACTTTTTAATTTTCATATTTAATTCAATCACTTGGAAAGCTGAAATTATGTACGGACATAGTTCGCCCAAAATTGACATAATCTGCCCCATCGATCTTGTATAGAGATAACGGTGAAGTTACCAATATTGTAGGGAAACCAATACTTTCAAACCTTTTTTTTATTAATTAAACGGAATTCTCTAAGTATACTTACATAACATTTTAACTTATAAATAACATAATTTAGTACGTTGGAACATAAATACCCATATTGCTAAAGTTTACACGTTAACACTTTCTAAATTTTCTCTTGTGTTTTCATACACTGTTTCACTATCCACGTCATCTTCCTCATCGAGTGTTACCCACGAACCACTTGAATCTGAAAAACAACGGATGTACAATTTTTCACTACAAACAGAAACTTGTTTACCATTGGAAGCATTATCAAGAGCTAGTGTTCTGCCTTGCCGGTTGTTCTGTATTGGCTGTGAGTTTCTGTGAATTCTCCTCATTTGAACGTGAATCTCCAATTGCATTCTAATGTCTAAAGCCATAAATGCAAACGTAATCAGGATTGGTAAACGATATCGGCATGCCCAGGCTAACTTGATTAGAAATAATAGTGGCGTATCCATTAATTCGAATGTCAATTATTCCTTCAGCTTCTGTAACAATGAATAAAAATTGCAATAGAATTGTATCAATAATGATTTAATCAAGTTATCATAACGGGAAAAAAATTGAAGAGCATTTTGTGGCTTAAAACTCCAGCAGAAATTGATCACATATTTTTAATTTCTAAAAATCAATTCGCATCTTGAGGACGGTAGTTTCAAAACTCGACATACAATTTTACTAAAATTAAGATTAACGGCTGTCGAATGGTAAACTCGAAACTAATCTACATTGAATAAGAATCGTGCAAATACAAATTTAAAATTGCCATCTTGTAAGTTATAAGCATAGTTTGAAAAATTGCCAATTTTAAGATGTTGAATTTTGGAAAAACGGCCCCCAATTCTTTCTTGCAATTTCGTCCGTGAAGGTTTTTGAGATCAGTAAAATTAAATATACGCCGACAACAATCATTTGCATACGAGAGATATCTTTTTATTACTATCGCAATTACAAACGAAATTTATGCTTCTTTATATTCTACAAGCAATAAAAATAGTAAAACTTACTATTTGAAATTATTTATATCTCATTATAATTAATAAACTGTTCAAGTATTTTTAAAACGGCAATGAATTACCGTTTTAGAAAAGTAAGGTTAGGGTTAGACCTTGAAAATTTAAATACAATAAAAATATTGAGCTAGAAAAACTTTAAATTGAGGACGAAACTAATGATGATCGCAGGATTTGTTTACACAGTGTTGAAATACATTTTAAACATAGTTTTTTTTTAATAAGTTACAGGGTAGTACAAAATTAATTCGCCTTGTCAGAGTATCCGCCCCTTCTCACACACATATTTTTACTAAAATTTTTATTTATAAATGTTAGATACTTATCTTTTTATTTCTTCACAACTTTCCAAAAATTTTCTTTACGTAACAGCTGCCTGGAAAAGTTTATAATATGATGTTAATTAGTACGAAACTGTATCAACGAAGATATCGAAGTCCCCCTTCCAAAGAGGGCGATAGACAGTGCCCAGTAAGAGAAATTCAAAAATCATAATTTATATTATTGGAAATATTTTTCCAGAATTAAAAAAGCAATCATTTCAGATTTTTAAGAGAGGAAAAATCGTTTTTTGACCCACTCAGATATATCTAGATCCTTCAAAAAAAAATTGGTAGAAAATGTTCTACATTTTAATTTTTAATGGTTAAAATTATTTTAAATTTTGATCCGGCAGCTACAAATACAATTATAAAGGTATTTCCTTCCGTTATCCTGCATGAAAGACGTAAAACCTTACAAGTTATAGAAGAGAGGAGAAAATAAAACTTACAAAATTATAGGTACCTAATTCCCTTTATATTTCAATTAAAAAGGCATACATAAAATAATTATTTTTGTACAAATCACAATACTTGATAATCAATGTCTTTTGGTTCTTTTTATGAAAGTTGAACATCTGGAATGGAAATAAGTTAAATCACAAGTTTATAAAAATAAATACTATTTATAAAGTGAAAAATACAACAAATTGGAATGTACCATAATATATAGGAATATTTTTGATCAGTTTTACATCTAAAAATGTATTTAAAAAATAAATTCAAGATCAGTATACTTCGGTAGATTTAACTCCATTTTACTTTTATAAGATCAAAGTTCACGGGATTACTGTAAATTTCACGTTTTCTACATTCGAATGTAGAAATATGATTCAAAGATAATGAAAAACAAAAAAAAACATTTTGGAACTTTTAAAAGAAGTGATAGGATAATAATTCTTATGATATACATAAAAAGATTAAATTATTGAAGAAGTTTAAATTCTATCAAAATAATCAACAGTGTCTCCCGACTTGAAATCTCCGCTTTTTAAAGTAGTTAACATTTTTGTAACCGTTTGGGTAGTCGTTAATATCTCTTTATTTTTTTGCATTTCGACAAATTTAGATTTTACATCCTGATTTGTTAAATTATCCACGACAAAATCCAGCATGGGAGTGTCGACTGGGCCAGGCGAATAGTTCAAAACGGTCACATCTGGTTCCTCCATAGCAAAAATCCGGAAATACATTTCACGTGCTGCTTTGCCTGTACCATAGTACGCCATATCGGGAGTTGGCTGACGTCCAATTAAGGAAGTTATGTTAATCACAACCAAACGTGGTACAACATTATGCAACTTTTTATAAAAGATTGCATTCAAAATTCCAACGGAAAATACATTCAAGTCATAATAATCTCTCCAAGTTTGCAGATCTGTTAATTCGGTAGTTTTACCCAGAGTTCCAATGTGCCCAACATTATGAAAGATTATAGCAGCCTCGAAATCAAAAGTGAAATTAAAAAGGCCCTCCAATTCCGCCAACGTTGGTTTGGCAAGATCTAAAGAATGAACTTTAACGACAATCTTGTCGTTATTTTGCAACACAAGATTCTTAGTGGCTTCGAGACCATCACGAGAACGAGCAATCAAAACAAAAACAGAATCGTTACCGAGACACTTTGATAACTCAACTGCGGTTGTTTGTCCAATTCCTTGTGAAGCACCAGTTATAATAACCAAGTTTTTTTTAGAAAAATCTACAGAAGTTGCCATTTTTTCAAAAAATTGCAATATTACCTAAGGATTTGTATTCGTCTCTTTGTTAGATTTTTCAGTATCTTCGTCAACCAAATGATCGTATTTTACCAATTCGACTAACTCCCCTTGGGTCAGAGCTTGTTTTTCGGGAGCAAAAGTTCGTAAGATAGTGGAATTTTCAACAGGTGTTTCTAATGTATCATCAGTCGTTTCACAGGAACTAAAATTATTTAAAAGTTGACTCATACAATCTTCCCGTTTTTGGGTTAGTTGTTTTAGAAGGTTCGGATCGGATTTTAATTTGTTGAGTTTGTTTTCTACAAATACAGGGTAACTTTTATTATAAAATACTGATGACCTTCAAAATCCTTACCCAATATTGCCAAATATTCCTTCGAATCGGGCAACGTATCACTAACTAGAGGCTTAAAGTTATCTTCAAACTCGGGCAAGTTGTCGGATTCTCGTGATAAAGTTTTTGGTGACGAAACAGAAATATCCTTCCACGGATCCATACCAACCCGTTAGGTTATCCCCCAAGGTTAACAATTATCTGTTCCACTTTCTTTTGTTCTCTATAGGGCGATTAAGAATAATTGACTATTAAGATTGCAAAACGTTCGACGGGTTGCATACTATTGAGGCGTAGTAAATATTTTCAGAGGTCGCTCATAAATTACGTCAAACATTTAAGGGGGTAGGCCGCCGTCAACGGCAGAATATTAAAACAACTAAACCTTATCATTTTAAAGTGGGAACACTAGAAAAAAATAGTAAATTATGCATCAAAGTATATAAAAGCATTTTTATTCCCAGAACTTAACTCCCGAAAATCCAACTTCCGGAAATAAAGTGACCGCTTCCTTTCCTACTTGAAACTTTGGGCCAGGCTGATACCTAATAAAGAGACATCACAACTTGACAAGCACGTATTTTGATGAATTTCAATAAAATGGCTATAGTGCAAAAATTGTTTCTCCCCGTTCTTGCGTTTACACAAAGAAGCCTTTTAAATATAAACTATCAAATTAACTAAATAATCAAATTAAACTAAATAATTGATAAAGTCAATAAACTAAATTTTCTAAAATTATAATTAACTATATTTAAAATTTTTTCCTGGTTTAAGAATTTTAGTTTTTAAATTAAGGTTTAACCTATTAAGTAATAAATACAGTTTATCTAAAAGTTCTACAATGTTTATAAACATAGCCCTCAGGAAAAAGCCTAGCATAAAAAAATGATTTAAAAGTAAAACAGTTAGGTACAATAATTTAACAAATAAATATTAATTATGCCTTCTTGATCAATAAATAACAGAATTAAAAGCAAAATAACATCAAGTTGGGCTATTTAATTATAAATGGTTTGACCTACCCAAATAAAAAAAACTTAAACATTGTCTATATTAGTACTTCAACTAAAAACCGAGTTGAAATTTGACAATCCGCCAAAGAATGTTCAACTACTGTGGATATAATTTACTCAAAATTAGATATTTTACAAATACCAAATTAGATTTTCAATAGCTTTATAAAATTTACTAATAGTAATAAAAATAATGAACTCTTAAAATACTTACGAACGGTAGGTATGTATATAAAAACTATACCTACATTTTAAATTTAATTATGTATAAAAAAACAGTTGAAAATTACATAGGTTATAATTAATATTATAAAAGACGCCTTTTAATGCATGAAATATCTCGACATATCTTAAAGTTGTCTTACTACACACCAAAATAATTGAAAAACCATAATACAATAATTAGAAAGCCATTATTTTTTTTAAAATTAATTCACTAATCTAACAATTATAGTATACGTTCATAAAACAATAAGTAAGCTTGAGCTTTAAGAACTTTGCTTTCTGCTACCTCCGAAACATATGAATCGCTAACGTAATACCACTTGCCGGGAGGCGCTTGTGGACTCGCTTCCGCTCCCCTACAGCTCTCTTTATTTTGATCCATTTTCTGATTTTTTGGAAGAAATTGCCAACGTGGATCTTGGCTATGTAAAGGTACTCTCGCTTTTACATAAGCAACGTAATGACCACCATGCATAGAACCGCTGTGTTCCACCACTCCATAAAGAGCATACAGCACCTGCTTTTGACCACTTTCAAAGGTTGACAGGTTTTGACACCTTTTTGAACAGAAAGGTGCAAGATCCAGTAATGTGGGAAAAGTGACAAACTTATTAACCTTCGTAGAACGAAATCGGAGAACCTGCAATGCAAAAATGTTATTAAAATTTTTAAAAATTCAAATAACTCCTTACTTGAAAGCGTTTCAGGTGCAAAATGAGAACGGCTGGAGGGTTGCACACTAGTAACTGCTTTGTGGCATTTGTGTACACCGTTTTGTTGGCAACACCATTCCGTTTCGTACACACATCACAGCCAACTTTGTTGTTGTTTGTCAGCAATTCACAGGCTGTAAATTGATTAAGACAAGATTGAACAGAACATTCGCCTTCTTCACATTGATAACGTGGCATAATAGTACTGCTCCACTGATCGGTGTCACAATCTTCATCCATCTAATAAAAATGGTGATAAAATGTTTAGTTTCATCAAGAAATAGATAAAATACCTTTTCATCTTGATTAGCATCGTAACCGCCATAGGCCCCATCGCCATACATATCCATAGCAACATCTTTATCGGTCGCCTCTTGCACACCAAACAAAGCCGCTTTCTTACTATCTGCGTCGTTAAAAAGGGATAATTTTTCTAAATCCGCCTTTAAATCGGTGTTTGTATTACTCAGAGATTTATTAAATGACAGTCTCGAAACTGGTCTATCGTAATCTTCTGCAAATCTGATACAACGGCATAAAATATTTTATCATTAATTTAATAAAAAAAACTTACTCCTCCACTGGGCTGTTGTGGCCACAGATCGGACTCATTTCAATGTTAACTTCGCTAGACGATGGGCTATTGTTATCTACACTATTTAAAATTGGAGACGAAACGCTAAGCATTTGAACTGCTGGACTGGGAACCCCACTATCGTCGACACGCATATCTGGGGAATCTCCCCTGTTATTTAGATCAGGACTACCGTTATCTGCTTTGTCTGAGTTGTAACCAGACTCTGTACCTTTACGATGTTCGTTCTTATTATTTTGGGAAGAACCGTTGTTTAAGAAATTCTCTTCAATGTTATCTTCGACATCGGCATCAGACTCACTATCGGAGTTGTCGTTACTCTTTTTATCTTCAGATAAACTGTCCCGACTTAAACTGGTATTCATGATGTTGTCATTATAACCACGACTCTTTTGCTTTTTATTTTTTTTTACAGTTCGTTTTTCTTTTTTAATTTGAAGTTTGGAAGGCTTGTGGTTATCAGTCTCCTCTGCTTTACGTCGCAGTACGGGTGGAATTGATTTTTCCGAAATAGGCAAACTAAATTTGAGCAATTAATAGGATAATAAAAAACAAACTTTATGTGGTACAAAGTGCATACCTTAAATCTAGGAAGAATTCATCACGACGAGAAGTGTGCATGCATTCCTGGCATTGCAAAGTGCTAACTAAAACACCTCGAAATACTTGTTCTGTAGGTAGCAAAAGTTCCGAAGCCTGTTGACCATAATATTTAACAATTTTTTTTTTATCTCCTTCAACAGATGATGGATCAGTTTTTCTGCTAAATCCTAGAAGAAATTTGTTTTCATAAAAGATAATATTCGGTAGATATTACCTGTAGCTTACCCAATTTTTCTAAAATAACCGATTGGTATCGACGTAGATCCTCCTCTCTTACTGCTTCTAGTAGATGTCTTAAAAGTTCGTGGGAATCATGTTGGTGACCCCCGGCAAATTGGGGCATTCGATGTGATAGTCTTGAAAAAAGCATGTGAGGATTAAAGACTTCCGGTCGACCACCAACCAATTCGCTCAATGTGCTAGCCAAAAGACGGGTTAATGGACCCCAATCGTCCAAAGTACCTAAAAAAAAAAGTTGGTTGATAAATAATTCAATAATTTAATTTTTTTATAAGTTACCATCTAATGGTTGCAACATTGATTCGTTTTCTTCTAAAGCCAGTTTCCCACCGGGCAATTGAAAATATTGGCCAGATTGTGAAGTTTCTTCTAGCAGATGAAGCAAATAGGGCGTTTGTCCCAGACACTGCATCACCGAATTAAAAAAGCAGGTGTTTCCAAGGTTACTTAAACCACGAGTTCTTGGTAAATTAATATTCCCATTGCCGTGCATGATAAAATCTGAATCTCTATCGGGAAGCAAGCTTAAATCCTGTAAAAACTAAATTATTAACTTTTTGTTGATTATTTTCAAATATTTTACCTTATCGTCCCCCATCGGCACATTTTCGTCATTTTTCTTTTTGGAATCACTGTGTTTTTTTATGTACTCAACGCACTGAAGCAATTGCTGCCGACATGTGATATTGACGTCGTTGTCACATACGTAACACCATACAGTCCAAATTGTAGTATTAAGACATAAAGGATGTATATCGGAACGATCCGTATTAAAATGCTTCAATGCGTGTTGATTCTTTGAACGACCGCAACCTTGATATCCACATTTCAAACATATCCAAACTGATAAATCCACTTCGTAATCTGTATCCATTTCCAACTCTGTTAAATTATTCTTCTTACATTCTTCGCATTCTAAGGTAAAATCGATCTTTTGTAAAACCTTCTTTATTTTCGATAAGTCGATTCCTCTCTTAATGTGCGAACATACAGCCATGTTTTGATTTTCGTCGCAGGATTCTGTGGACCCATCTGAATTATTAAAACTGGGTTCGTCTTGTCGCTTCTTTTTACCCATTTTACGTTAAAACTAAAAAAAATCAAAAAATGGTTACAAAGAAGATGAAGTGACAAAAATCACGTTTTTATATTTAATTACATTAGACACATTGAATTAAAATTACAACAATATTGGGCCTATACTTTATATTCAAGTACAAATTACAATGTAAGTATAATTACGGTTGAAGGAACTTACTTTTTTAAAACTTATTACTCGTTTAAATTGGAAAATATCTATATATCGACGGCCAACTCTCCAAAAAATATCACAATTGTGACATTTTAATAAATATCTGGGGAAATCACTAAAACAATTTTCGAAAATATCCCTACGTCGCAACCCACATAACCTAGGATTTTGTTTTATTTTTTCGAAAGAAATATTTTAAATAAACTAATATTCATTAAAATTAAAATGAGACACGTGCATTATATAGCTCGAACTGTTTTTGTTCAAAATAACGACGTGGAGGCCGCGTTTAGAATACTAAACAGAATTTTGGGTAAGGAAGATATTTTGGATCAATTCCGAAGAACACGGTACTATGAAAAACCATTTCAGGTATGGAAGTTGAGATTTCTTATATAATCAGTGAATAACAATTAATTTATATTTTAGTTTCGTCGCAGAATCAATTTTGAAAAATGTAAAGCTATTTACAACGAAGATATGGATAGAAAAATTCAATTTGTAATGAGAAAGAATAGAACAAACCCGTTCCCCGGTTGTCAATAAGGATATTTGTATAATTTCATTGTAGTTTATTACTTTTAAGTATAATTTTAAAACTATAAGAAAGAGTACTTACCCAATAATTTTGTGCTATGGAAGATCGTAAACAAATGTTCGTAATGAGCTTTTGGAGAAACTCATTTCTTTGTTCTGTAATACACTTTTTACAATTTCTGATTAAAGGGTAGGCAATAAAATTAGGAATTTTAATTAAATCCCTAGAAAATAGTAAATCTTAATTCAAATTGGAATACTGGATGTCAAAGAATTATTTATATTTGATCAGTTTGCGGTATATCATAACTTATTAAAAGCAATAGATGCTAAATAATAAATTAACATCTGAAATGATGAGAAGGTAGTTGCACAAATAGCATAAATTTTTTTAGTAATTCATAATATATTATTTTTCTATTTGAAGTTTGATACCTTTGCATTTACTAAATTGTAAAGTTTAAAGTTAACGGAGATTTATTAAACAAAGGGTTCGTCAGACAGAACCTTCTTCAAAGGTTCAACAGTGACTGTCGATCTAGGGTGGCTCTAGGCTCATTTAAAATTTGTCTAGCCTACCCTCAAGTAATAAAATTAAAAAACAAAAAAGAATCTATTGTATCTCTGATTTACCATTGACTGGAATATGCATGTTAACTGACAGCGAAAGAAACTGATTGAACTAAATTCACAACAATCTAATGTGCTTCGGAAAGTAGGCCTAGTCAAGAAATTCTGTAAAATCCATGTAACTCAACTGTCGATTACACCAATCTGTTGCGGATCGGTGATTTGTGTTATCCAAATATTTTTAAAAAACAAGTCGATGAGCAGCTACGAAACCAGAGATGCTCATATTTGCATTTTTATTTCTCAACATTTTAGAACTTGAAAAGAGAATTGGTTAACTCTGAAAAAAGAACAAGGTAAGGAAAAACACTTGGTCGATGTTTATAGAAAACTTTCGAGACGAAGAAAATATTATTTAAAATTGTCAGCTAGGTCCTCACAGCAGCAGATTTTGATTGGCGAAAAAGATTTTATTTAAAATTTTTGACCGATCTGAAGAAATTTGCATTTCGTTGCTGTCAGAATCTATTTTCACCTTTTATATTTTCATTATTTTGGAATTTCGAATAAAGCATTTATTGATGTTTATAGACTGTAAATTAAAATTTTATATTTTGTAACCGATGTGCAAAATACGTAAAAATTATATGCAAAGTTTAATTGGATCACTTCATCCTATGTAATTTTTTATCATTTCGATAATATTTTAATTTGAATAGAAGCGCGTAAATATGCGATAAAATTTTTGCGTTTAAGAGTCCTCTAGCGAAATGCGGATAAAGTGTTGATCAAGTTGACAACAAAAGACATTTACCGCAAAAATCGCGATTTGTGTGACGAAAATCCATGAAACAGCCGCGCTTTTTGAGCAGCGCGTATGCGAAGTTACTAAAATAACAATTATTGCATTTGGTTAGTGTGAATTATGAAGAGACGAAATGTTGATATCAGCAAAATGAGAAGACCTCTGAAACGAAACAAAATAACAGAAGGATTTTACGGAAGGTATGTTTCCGGGTTAGACTGTGAAGAAGCTTTCAAAACTTTATACGAATTGTCACAGTCTTAACATAATTAACCCATATGTCTTTCAAAATGGCTGTTACCCCTATATTTTCGGAAAATTTAAAATTTTCACTTGGCTATATTGTTGGGAAATGATAGTTGCTACTTGGCGAGATTACATTTAATTCCTATAATTTAGATCAATATATGTGACAGCTGTCAGTGTGTTGTTGAGGTTAGACAGCTTTTAACCTGTCAAATATTAAACAAATTTGGGTTTTTAAATTATATTTGTTATAATAAATAAATTTAAATCACTCGTTTCATAAAAAAGCTGACTTTTAGTTAAATTTTATGCATATGACACGTAAATCGATGACTTTTACACTTTGTTTTCGTTCCTCTTTACTTGGAAATTGCAATGAATTATTGATAATTAATTTTATAATTTTTTTGTTTACACAGTTTATTAATTATTCAAATTTCAGTTTTTAATTAAATTTCGCTGTATAAGCAGACAGCGTGTTGCAACGAGATGATGCCCTGTTGCACTTCTCAGGGCCAGTTGTACAATGTGAGTTTAAACCAGAAAATTTGGATTAGCCAATGAAATACGTCGAAAAGCTATTTTTTAAGAAATCTTATTGGTTAATCTAAATTTTTTGGTTTAAACTCAAATTGTACAACTGACCCTCAGTAATATGCAAATCAAAATAATTTAAACTTGTACGAGAAACTTATAAAGTGTCATAATTTTTTAAGAAATTATGGCAGCTGTATGCATAACAGATTAGCATTCACGTAAAGGTTAAACATTTTTGTTGATTAAAATTATAGGTAGTTTTCATTAAGAAATTAAAAGTTAATGTAAATTTTATGAATTTGTTTTGACATTTAAGGTACATTCTGAATTTACTTTCTTATTTTTCTTTTACAACATACATTGTATACAAAATTATTTTTAGTCTGGTAATCTCTTCGGACTACATTCTTGCCTTCGTATAAGAATATTTTAATTTGCAATATTCTAACTTTATGAACATTAAAAGTCAGACCATGTAATTATATTATCGACTAAAATTTTCTTATCTTGATGTTCAAATTAGCGTATTTGTTGTTAGTTTTTTATTTGGCTAACTAAGTACCTAACGATAAAATAATAAACAAGTTTGTGATAATTAATGTTAATAAGCTATATATTTGGATTCTAAAGTATTCATTATGTTGAGTAAAATAAATAAAGTATGGTGAAACGTCAACTATAATTAAGGCAATTACTTGTATGATGTATAATTCAGAAATTACCAAAAATAATGAAGTTGTTGCCTAACATTCATTTAACAAAGCAGTTGCCATCAACAATTTATTTTAAGTGATTTTTCAGAAATCACATTTTTTTTAAGTTTTAAAAAAACATACAAAACGCATGAAGAATTTTACTCACTTTACTCATGGGTAATATTATATAATCGATCAAGTTATGTGAATTTGAAAAAATAAGTCAAGAAAAATATAATATATAGGTACTCGAGTTTCTACAGCTTGCATTGCTTTCTTGCTCCTTCTCTGTTATATCCATAGTGAGCATGTCAAGTTGCTTACGGACACAATGTTCAATTATAGAGCAGTTATTAAGGCATATTTAATACCTCGAAGATGTTGTCAGCATCTTGTGAGGGAGACAGTTTGAAAAATTTTGATGTACTTGGTTGTGATTTGAACTCACAACTATGGCATTAACATAGCAAATCACTCTTCTAACTGCCAGTCAGCTCAACAGGAAATATTAAGATTAAATTAGTTTTTTTTAATACAATTATTGTGGTACCAGAAGGTATTCCATCTTTCCAGTTTCAGAAACCGAAGTTCTGCAGTTGATGTTATAAGTTTTGGGATGAGATCTTTTCTTATATTTTTGTATACTCTGAAAACTAACCCTAATACATCTATTTTTCGTTGTTTATAATATGGATCTTCGCTATAAATGACCTCGAATATTCTTTCGCTCGGTATTTCAATTGAAGTGAAAACAAATATTTTTCATTGTAAATAAAAGTTTTAAATAGATAGATATCAAAATAAAAATATTTTTGTTAGTAAATGAAATTTAATGTTTACATTCAAATTTAAACTTTGTGATACATACCTACCTAAATTTTATTTACGTTTTTATATCACTTAAAAAAAATAAAAAAAACAGTTTATTTAAACTTAAATCTTTTTAATTACTCTCGTTATTTGAAATTGTCCGATTGGTGCTCTTAATTTAACTTAAAAGATTGGTAGGTTGTTTAAATTGACATTTGCTGTATCATCATTGTGGTATTTAAAAACTTTGCTATTCTTAAAGTGCATTTTTGATTAAGGATGAAGAATTTCATGGGAATGTATGTATCTTGGAACTTATCTTAAAATCATTTTTATATACATTTTAATGTTTTGACTAAAATTTGTTGTTAAAGTATTTAAAATTATAAATTTTGTAATCAAAATAATAGTCGAAATACCTACAGTGAACCTTCGTTCATATGCGTCACGAGAAGATTATGTTTATGAAGATTAAGAGAAGAGAATTATGTTTTCAGGAAACGTTCTGTAAAACCATGAATATCGTTGACCATTATCTGAAGAGTTTGATCCCCTGCGGTAGCTAAATAACTCTGCTAATGCCTTTCACATGCATTATTTTATTTTAATGTTTCACTACAAGCTAGCACAGCCTGTGCATAACACAAATCACGTCTTTTAAATTTCTGTATGTTCTACTTTATTTTGAGAAACTGGCAATCTCTTTTTAGGTGCATGAAAATTGAAATTCAAATACCTAAAAAGTATGAAAACTGTCGAAAATACCCGAAATAGTTTTTCAAAATTTACTACACCTGACCTCATTGTAAGAATAACCGCGATGTATACAAACTGGAACGAAACGCTATTTCCTAAACTGAAGTGCAGCAGCCATTTAAACATTAGGAAAAGTTTAGTAAATTTTTGTAGCCTCGAAGATGAACTAATAGAGTTTGAAACGTTACGCAAAATCTATCAAACCTATCTTTGAACTTATAGCATAATTATAAAATGTAGTTAAGTAAAATTGTTTATAATAAATTAATACATTTTTTGTTTCAGCACCTTGTTGTACCTGAAATTTTTCATTTTATGGGCCTTTGTGATTTTGGCTGACTTTATTTTGGAATTTCGTTTCGAATTCTTGTGGCCATTTTACTTACTTTTACGTTCGGTGTACGATTCGTTTAAATACCAGGGTGTGGTCTTTTCAGTGTTTTTTGTGTGTATTGCATTAACATCTGACATGCTGTGCTATTTTTTTATACCTGTTCACTGGTTATTTTTTGTTGCCAGTACATACGTATGGGTTCAGTACGTATGGTATACAGATAAAGGTATCTGTACGCCAACGATCTTTTTGTGGATCTTGTTTATATATTTGGAAGCAGCAATACGGTTGCGAGATGTGAAACACATGCCAGGTCATTTAGACTTATGTCGACCTTTTGCGGCGCATTGTATTGGATATCCAGTGGTTACGTTGGGGTTCGGTTTTAAATCGTACATTGGATATAGAATGCGACAGAGAAAGCAACGCGATGTCGCCAAAGAGAACGAGTTCTATCAACAGTTACTGCAACAAGCGTTACCGCCACTCGACGCGAGTGTCAACAATTTACAGAGCGATTCTAGCTCGTCCATAGCTATTGTACCTGCCACACAATCTCAAAATAATACAAAACTTCATAATACAAATAGACAATCTCACGAAAAAAATGGCCATATACTCAACGGTAACATATCGAATGGCATTAATCATCACCACAGTCAAAAACCACAAAGGAAGCCACTAGATAAGAGTAAAGAACACTTGGATAGCGACCATAATAAACATACAGAAAAACATAACACTGTAGAAAGTAATAAACAAAAAAATAATCACATACATCTAAACGGATCTCCAGCGGGTCCGGGGGTGGAAGAATTGATAGTTCAAGAGCCCGAAACACGACCTTCTAGACGAAGAGAGAAAAAAGAACAAGATAAGGAAAAGGAAGCTGCCGAATATTTGCAAAGGGTCGAAATCGATGTCAAACGATTAAAAACAGAATTACAAAATAGTCGACAAAGTGAACAAGACTTAAGACTACAAGTTGCTCATTTAACAACAAGTGAAAAAGTTTCTAAAAGCGAAATTTCGTCTCTACAGAGAGAAGTTGAAGATTTACAAAATCGGTTACAAAGTTCTAATAGTGCTCGCGCTTCCGATAAACAAGCCATCAGTGCATTGGAACGAAGAGTGGCTGAAGAGAGACGTTTAAGGTCGAATAGTGACGCACAGCTTACCCAAGAACGAAAAAGTAGAAAGCAAGAGGAAGCTAGAGCTGCTCAGGTGAGTTCCTTTTATAAAACTTATAATTTCATGTTACTTTTATGGCGTATTGTGGGGTTTTAGGGTTTTTATATGTATTATTGAGCTATAACAAAAGTAAATAAACACACACTTTGTTGTAAGCAAATTTGATTGTAAGCTATGTATTTTTACTAAATATGTATAAATAACATAATTAAAAACAAAAAATGTGACCAGCTGCAAGCGAACCTAGGTGTAAAGTGCTAATAACAAATTTAAACTCTAGATTGCTGATCGCTACACCGATACATTTTTTCTAAAATTTTTAATTATGTTGACTTGACTAAAAATAATTACAAATTTGTCAAATAAAAAAGTCTATTTGTTTAAACAAATTATGGAAATCAACTAATGGATGGCGTGGTTCGTATACCAATTTGAATGGGTGACCACGTTGAGATACACTAAGAAGAGAAAACTTACTTAAAAAGCTGCAAATGCAACTAGGCATCGGATAACTTTGCAAGATGTCCAAAAAACAGTAAATTGAATTTTAAATAGAAAAATTCTCTTCATTTAAAATGAATAATGGTTTATATAAATTTGATTGAGTGGTTTGCATAGTACACTGCCAGAAGGCAATATTTGAATATTTGCTGCTCATCAACTCAAATAGCATTACTAAATATTCATTAGTTCATTCTGTTTTTATTCATTTCAAGCTCAACGTACTTCTGATTTTATTCTGTATTTTACAGTGTTTTATTACATTCTTTTATGATTTAATTTATCATTTCTTCTTTGGACAAGTGTTTCTGGTATTTATTTTTACATTATTTTTTATTTGTTATTTCGAATAGTAGAGCTTACGGCGTTGGCAAAGTCGTCTAGAAATGACTTCTGTTTGAGTTTTTTAGTTAAAAGCCGGAATCCATTTTAATTTGTTCCTTAATCTTTAAATAACAAAAAGAAAAAACCAAACTCATGTACTGCTTATGCTCAATTTCTTCACCTTGAGTTGTCTCTAGATACGAATCTATTAGATAAATAAACCAAGTAACCAATCCAATTTTAGATTTGTTACCTTGAATTTAAATTTCTATTGTCTAATTGGTTATCTCTTATCTCAAGGTGAAGAAATCGGTCATTATTGGAAAATATACAGCCTTCGTATGCTAACTAGAGCTTTAAACCTCACGGAGCCTCTAGGTTTTGGCATTACTCGGCTTTTGATCTTGCTGAAACCCAACACTACTCTTCATTATTGAAGAATATCAGTTTCTTTTCTTATCAATACGAAACTTTTTTTATTGGTGTAACTTACCAAGAATTGAACAGACCTGACACCTAACTTCCACCACGAAATGAAATTTCTCCTATGCACTATTGGAAAGATGACACTTTTCTAAGCATATTACAACAAAAATTTTAGATAGGGAAATATTTGTTTAACGTGGATTTGCGATTTGTCGTGGTTGAGTTTGTCAAAAGAGACCCTTCGGCGTCTTCTGCGCCTGTACTGTATTTTGACAAACGTAACGAATTTAAGGCGGCTACCTACTGTGAGCAGTCGTTTTCAAGCCGATTTTTGCGAATTAAATTTGAGAAAACTGTTAAAGCTATTGAGCTAAAATTCAGAATTCTAATTTATTCATGTTTTAAGTAGCACCACAAATTTTTGCAAAGCATTTTATTAAAAATTGTACAAATAATAGACCGGCACCTAACTCATGTGTCGAAATCACTGTCCATACGGGTGCAATGCTTCCGACCAAAGTGGTTATCTGAAATCAACAAACTTTTTTACATTTTGTTCTCAATGAACAAAATGTAATGTTCTCAATGAACAAAATGTAATGGTTGTGTGGCTATGGTTGGAACCTTAAAAATAGTCGAAAAATCGAAAATTGTCAAAATGGCGTTGATTGAAAAAAAAAATTTCTATTTTTATGACAAAATATTTACCTCGCACGATCCGGAAAATAGTAATTTTAAATATATTTTGGATGTTTGAGGTTCCAACCATGCCTGAAATGTGCTCTAAATGACTAAAAAAAAATCAAGTCAATCTGTCAAGTAGTTTGTTTGGATCTTCAAAAATGTAGTTTTGAGATAAATCGTTTTAAACTTTTTCGTGTACTAACGAGGTAGATAATGTGTGAATTTCGTAACCTACCCTTAATTGCCTATACCAGGACAATACAGTATCTTCTTCGACCTCAAAGAAGTTAAGTTTGGCACTTTTTTCTTCCCTCCTGGCAGTTCTCGCCTCTTTCGAATCGTAAAATGCATGGCGATCTTTGTTTATGTTTCAATAATTAACACCATTGCAGGAAAATCGTTAAAACTTGGATAACTTGACAAATTTTACTTTAATATTTCTTGAACACATTTTTAAAACGTCAACCTATAAAAATATGTAAAAAAAAATATATCTGTCACAGTAGGTAACCGCCTTAAAAATATCTCTGTAGACTGACAGAACTCGCCAACGGTGGAACTCGAAGACGTAGAACTCGTCCGGGTGTCAACCGCATCTGATAGCAAATAGTAAGAGTAGTTGAAAGCACACACGTACTGTCAACAGAATAAAGAGCGGGGCGCATACCGTGCGAGTTCTCATTGCTCTACCCGTGGCATTGGTATGTATCGTATTACAATTCTCTGGTTTTAAAAACTTTAAAATGCCGTTTTTTTCGAAAACTAATGCGTAATCCGCAAAATTTTTTGTTGCTTTATGCTTAGAAAATTGTCTTCTTTCCAATAGTGTATAGGAAAAAGTTCAAATCGAGGTGGAAATTAACTGACGGTAACCTAATTGAAGTTTATTAAATGCTTTGCTGTAAATCAACCTCGATGTTAGAGTTGAAATCTTGAGGTTTTAAATTTTAGGATCAAATCACTGAAATTTAAACCATATTCTCTGTATTTGCTCCCGAGCCTGTAAATCGTGATTCATGAAACAAACAATAGTTAGCTATTGTTTATTTAGGCACCTCTATATTTATAGGGGTTTAGTCTTTTACTAGGGGCAAAGGGCAGGAGATGTGTTATATACGTGGAGATGTAAGGAAATGTTTGGGGGATCGGTGACATATGGTGTAGATATTAGGAAATATGGGTGAGACATGGTGGAATGCATGAAATCGGTCACAGCCTGATGCTTATGTGCGTCGACTGCTAATCCGAGATCTTTGGTTCGATCTCGAATGGAGTAAAAACTTTATTTTAACCGTGTTCCCTCGGCAAGCAATGGCAAACTACCGAAGTATCTGCTAAGAGAACCCTTCTGAAGAAGAGGTGGTCACTATGTCTTTACGTAGGGCTAAGGACTCAGAGAGAGAGATGAAAGAAAGAAGTTTTCCGAACAATTACTTTCTAATAACTAATCCTACAGATTCACACAGTTTTGTTGCCGATTTTTGGAGCAGTGGTAGAAATACATAAAATCGTGGATGTTTCTGAATAGATTCTCATTTGTAAATCTTCTTGATTCCTGATCTTGATTTTCCACGATCTTCTAAATCTTGATAATTTTCAAGAAAAGAACAGAAAGGAAGTCTATAATAATTGCACTTTTTGACCATTTTTTTCTTTTGAAAAATTTAGAAAATTCAGAACTGAGAAAATTTCGAGTTTGGGTAGATTCTGCATTCCTGTGTGATACCCCGTGTGTGATATAATCTGTAAAATTCGAGATATTGTTATCGAGTGGAGGTCTTCACTTACTACTACTTACTACTTTCAACAATTCTAATATTAGACCAAGGTTTGAAACTTCAGAAATTATGTACGAGGGGCGATCAATAAGTACCCGTGTTAGAAATGAAATTTTTTTTTCTATTTTTTATTCCCAACGTTTCTGTCATTTCTTTAACTCCTCCAAAAAATACAATTTGTCAAACTGTTCAAAATTCACGTCTGTCGCAGGACAGAAGTCGCAGGAAACCAAGTCGAGCGAGTATGGTGGGTGCGACAACAATTTGTAGTGCAGTTGATGCAATTTGGCTGCAACAATTCTGGATGAATGTGCTGATGCGTTTGGTGCAATCGCGACACTTATTGGGCCGACACCTTTCTTGTGCTTAACTTATCGTGTAAAATATAAATTGGCGATCCATACGACACTCCTACAGCCTCTGCTACTTTGCGCACTTTTGTTCGGCGGTCAGCGAGAATCATGTCGTGGACCTGTTCAACGATTTCTATAGTAACCACGTCTGCCGGGGAGCCTGTCGTACATCAAAAACAGATGTACGACCATGTTTAAATTCATTGAACCAATATCTTACGGTTGTCAATGGTAAAGGGTTCCCATAGACAGCATTCAACTTCACTTTTATTTTTTCACATGTTTTTCCATCCAAAAATAAAAAGCGAATTACGGATCAATATTGATTTTTTTTCCTTTTTTATGAGACACATGTGATACAAAATACATGCAAAATACGTAAAGTCTGAAATTTAGTATGGTGTCGTGATGCTAATACACAACGGTAATGCCAACATCCTTCAGCAACGCAACCTGTATTCACACAGGTATACACCACTGGCGAATCTTGTAAACCCAGAGGATCATTTGTTTAATTAATTGTAGTAATTTTGAATCAGTTTTGAAATTTAACTGGAAAAAGTCGAAGCTGTGGTCGTGTCAACTTCTGTGTTCTACACATGTTGCTTATGTATCAATGACAAATTTCATCTGGTAACGAAGAAGAATAAACTACTGCGGTAAACAACGGAGTATGTATATTGATATTGATGCAGGCTTACAAAAAGTGAAGAGAAAATGTCTGACTGACCATTGCGCCAATCTAACGTACTTGACCTAAAAATAAGTTCCGTTAGTCAATTTATCAACATTGTTTGAATAAACATCTTGAACCTGATGCGCTGGCGATCTACTAATCTTGATTTCATTCCGCATACATAATGATTTGTATGCAAATAATATCGAATAAATTCACTTAAGAGAAAAGGTCATCTTCGGTGGCCCGTAAAGATTTTTCATTTCCAATACACAAGGAAGTGCGTTGGGAGCTTAAACTTCCATTATTTTAATACTTATCACTACACTTTTTAAACCTAAAATGCACCAAGTTTTCACAAATAAAATCTCAAAGTTTTTACCATATTATAACAACATCAGGCGATAATTAGGAAACCTTGGTTCACCCCATAAATCTATTGATTATCTCAATAATTATAATTACGTTACTATAAATTAGTGGGTTGCATAAATATTTAGACGGTTCACGTTTATAAAAAGGTTAAGAACCGCAAATTTTTTTTATTATGAACGCAAATTTACTTATGCAATATTTATATAGGTGGCTGCTCAATCGTCGCGAGGCGAATGTACAGAAACGTGTAAAGCAAGGAGAAGAGACTTAGAAAATGAAGTTTCAGAGTGTCGAAAAGCTCAACGATGGGCGGACGAACGTATCGTCACATTGGAACGTGAAAATGTTGCAGTGGTAGAGCAACTACATGACACAGATATTTTAATGTCAGCTTTATCTGCTATGCAAGAAAAAAATACACATCTGGAAAATTCACTTTCTGCAGAAACACGCATAAAATTAGATCTTTTTAGTGCCCTCGGAGAGGCTAAACGACAGCTTGAAATACGTGAGAGTAAGTTTTACTAACTATTTAGAAAGAAAATTATAGTAATTTTTAATAATTCAAAACTTTCAGATTTAAATCGAGCTCAAGAAAAAGAAATAGACGAATTGAAAAGTAAAATAGCACAAGTTCTAGCGGTGATGCCAAACGACACATTTGGTACTCCTCCGACGCCTTCTAATACCATGTCACGAGTACGACTGGCCGAAAGCCCACCTGGATCGACTCTCGATCCAAACGCCACGGCCTACACGCCAAAAGGTTCTCTCGTTACTTCCACCGAAGCTTAGTTTGGTCTCCACGTGGTTAACTTAATTGTACGTTTGTTTAAGCTGCTGTTTATTTCACACGCGATTCTTTTGTTTATTACTTTTTAATTTATTCATTATGACCTTTAAATATTTATTGGTGTTTATGAAACATCAGTTGGAATTTAGTTTGTGAAAGAAACATCGGCGTTCTTTTTTGCGTATTTCGTCATAGTCGCGTATCGTTAGCTTATTTAAATGTGATATTTAATTGTAAAACGGTACCTTTTTCCCGTTATTTATTTGCACAATGGTACTGATCTTGTGTTTGTCTGATGTAGACTGCTCACTAATGGCCGACGTTTGATCTCTCTAAGTGTTCTGTTTTTTTGTTACGTCAGTTCATTGTTTTCTGACATTAAAAATCGTTAGCAATTTGTTTTTTTTTTCTTCTAATCAAATTGATTAATATTATATTCGAATGTAAGTCTTATATTTTGCATTTTTGTTATCGTTTTCATTAGTATTTTACTTTAAGAACTTGAAATTATTTAAAAGGAATGATTTATTATTATTTTTAAATTGCATAAATAATAGGTGAAATACAAAAATTGTTGCCATCGTAATAAACTTCTTTTCTTATTATTCTTTGAGAATGCTTTGTTTTTGCCAAATTTAAGTTGGTTTATTTTTTAACCGAGTCCTAGTCTTGTACTTAATATTAAGGATGTTTTTTTAGTTTTCAATTGCATTAGTCGTTTTTTGGTTGTTATTTTAATACATTTTTGTAAGGTAACGATTTGTTAGAAAAAACTCATGCGGTTTTTGATCTTTTAAAGAATAATTCGCACCAAATTAAAAATTATACTTACATAATGTAGTGTGAAAGTCCTATTTACCTGATATATTTAATACAGAAAACTTGAATATTGTTAAGATTTTCTTCGGTCCTCGTTGCGTTTAACACAGTTTGGTAAAAAATCATAGGTTTATTTGTAAAATAAACTTATAGTCTGTGATGGTACAGAAAGCCTTGTTTTTAATGTTATTTTTTATTTTATAAATTATTATAACGGAGGTAAAAGTGAACTGTGTTATTCAAAAATCAGGATTCGATAGAAAAACTTAGTTCTCTGAAGATCTTGGACGGATTATTTTCCGCTTTGCTAAATTTCTGTGATAATTTATTTTTGATTATTTAAAATTTTTGATTTTTGTGAAATGTGATAAAAAGATTTGAGAGGTTGGTCTTATTTTTCTAAATTGTAAATCACAGAATAATTTTTTGTCTCACACTTTCTGTATGTTTATATTAAGGTCGTGTGTTACGCAACAAATGGAATTCTTCAGACAAACAAAGGTGAACGTTTTTTATTTAAAAGCTTTGTAATTTGTTTGCCATATTTATTTTTTTTACGACAAATGAATATTTTTGTTTTACATGCATCGACGGTTACTTTAAATAATTTTTTTTAAATAAAATTACTTGTTTGTAGAGTTTATTTGAATTTGGGAACCAACGCTTGAGTAAATTTGTACAAAATTTACTTACTGCTTAATATTAAAATATTGTAAAATGGAATCTTTTGTACTGACAACACCGATGGACACCTTATCTCCTCTTTTCTAAATTATTGTTTTTAAAATGACAATTAGTGTCGGGTGGTGTCAGTACTTGAGATTTTTTGTAAGTAGGCAGTGTGTGTAACGATTGTTACGATGTGTTGACTCGTACTTGTTGATATGGTATCTGCTCTCTATCTATGTGTTATTTCAACCATAAAGTATTGAAAAGATATCAAAACAATTAACAAAATAAAGTGATGGCTTCGTGCCAAAAATCGACTTTTATTTTTCTATCAATCGACTTTCTAAAAATCATCGAAATGGAAACGCTTGGAAATAATTCAGAAACACCTTAGCCTCGGCAATAATTTTTCGCTAGTTTATATGAAGATCAAGGTTACACACAAATATAATCCAAGTACGGCTACTATAGGTATGCTCTCGTTAGAACTTTAACGCATCTGTGAAATTGGGAATTAAATTCCTGATTCAAATGTTTCGTCAAATTTGGAGGTAATATTTATTTATTCCGTAGCCACTGTAGCATTCAGATAGTAAGGTAGGTAAAAAATCAGCATGATTTCGCTGTTGCATTAAAATGCAGTGATTTTAAAATTCGTGGATGAAAATACAAAACATTCTATTTATCTGTAAGACTACTAAAATTCGTACCAGACACCCAGCACTTAATGTATTGTGGCGTTATCTAGCGTCAACTTTTATTTTATTTGCCGCCTTTTTAATCAAACTTGTCTTTGCTTGCGTTTGCTTGTGTTATTATAACCTATCGAAACAAAGCAAAATTGTTTTATTGTTCTTATAACTATAAAAATCAATAGCAATTTTTATTGCTAACTATACAAATAGCTTATTTGTAGTGATACTAATATTTTTATCTAATTTATATAACTTAAAATAAACAGCAATATTTATTGCTACGATACAAATAACTTAATATAGGTACTAATAATTGTATGCTATTTTGTGTGTTTTAGATAGTTTTAGGTATATATATAGGTAACATCGACAACAAGTATGATGGAGAGGTAAGTTTATTTTTACATGTACCTGTTATTCAAGTTGAACTAAGAATTATTATTATAACGTGTAATATGGTTAATTGTGTATTATAATTCTTTCTTTTAGCGCTACTTGTCCTCATTGCTTCAAAACTTACAGTAACACTTATTCGAAAAATAGGCATATCAGGAAGATTCATCCATCAGAAATACAGATACAAAATAAAACCAGCCAGATGTATTGTCCACTATGTCCCGATGAAAATAAGCAAGGTATGGCTAGTTATATTGCATTAATTCAACATTTTAGGGATCAACACAATGTAGTTATAGAAGAGGAAAAATCAACATTCTCAAACCTCGAAGAATTTGAAAATTGGATGAAATTGGAATACCGAAATGTTGATTACATCACAGATAGGACATGGAACGAAAAGTGTAAAACTATAAAGAATTATAGCTGCAATCGTAGCAATACACGTGGTTAGTATTACTTAAAATAATATACTCGAACTGTGATGATGATAATAATTATAATTTCATTGCAGCATTTAAAAGTAATTGTACCAAATATTTAATGAAGAAAGGAGGGAGTATAAAAATTAATGGTATTTGTCCTTCAAGAATAACTGCACAATTTTACACCGAAGGTAACTTGGTCTCATATTTTAATTTTTTATTATTTGTTATTTACATTTAGGTAAAGTCGAAGTTCGTTTTATTAAAACACACGTTGGACATGAAAATGAACTTCGAACTCGACGTTTGACACTTGAAGAACAAAATGAAATTGGTGAAAAATTGAAGGCTGGTGTATGTTTGGAGAGAATTGTAAGAGACGCTCAAAAAGTAAAGAATGGCAAACTGGAACGAATAAATTTATTGCAAATACATGACCTACAATATCAAAGAAAAAAAATGGAATTGGAATAAAAAGAGACTCGAACGATGCTATAGCTACATATTCAAATAGTTATCAAGACGGACAAATTGCCAAAGCACACAAGAAAGCGGAACAGCGAAATTTGAACGATGATGTGAAGGTAACAGAATTTGGAAAATTTCAGGTAAGATCGTCAATGTCAGGTGAGAACTTTTATTCCGTTGTGTATGGAGAAGTTGGTACATGTAGTTGTGTGAGTTTATTATGTAGGGTGTGTCACATTTGCAAGCATAAGTATGTATGTGAATGTCCAGAGTATGCAGTGAAAAATGTCATGTGCAAGCATGTGCACATGGTATCTTTGTATGAAAGAAGAGTGCTTGCGGAATCTGTTTTAGATAAAGAGGTAGAAAATGAAGAACCCGAGAATTTTTGTATTAAAGAAACAAGTGAAGAAAACTTAAAATTAAGAGAAGTTGCAAATGAATTCTTAGAAGAAAGATGTCAAGATTTGGACAATAAAAAAAATGTTGAAGAAAATGTTATGGACGTTGAAACTTATAAGAATATTTTTTTTAAAAACTTAGCCAACACTATTAAATTAGATCTCTCAGATTTCAAGAAACTTGCTGCTCAATGGACATTAGATGTTAAGGAATTTCAAGGAAATACTTTCACAAAAAGAAAAATGGAGAAGCAAACATATTATCTTCAGCCGCAAAAAAAGCAAAGAAAAGAGTAGATAGTATCCTTTTTATTTTTCACATGTATTTTATTTTGTTTTTGTTTAATAATTTTTGGCATTATTCAATGTCGATTTCAGATGAGACTCTAAAAAAATACCTACTCCGGCCTCCACGTGGCGAGTCTTGGTAATACAATATAAATCTTCTGATGCCAAGTGAAAAGAACTAGAGTGAAAGTGATTAATTTCGTTTTGTACTGTTAGACTTCACGTTCGGTAGAAAACAAACTAAAGACTTCGGTCCTTTTTATTAGGCACCAGAAAATTATTGTAGCTAACAGGAGGGGTTTGCTAAGAAGTAAAATACTTACTTTTATAATAACGAAAGTCTACCTTTCAATTAAATAATTTATGTCCATTATTGTAAATACATAAATTCTGCCAGTTGTAAATAAATTATTCTTCTTTTAATATGTAAAGTTTTTAATTTTTTTTAATACCATAGTATCTGACTATTATCAGTGCAACGTTTTGTCAACACAAGTTGTGGGTAAAGATTACTAAATATGAAGTACAAGTAAACTGAGGAAACATTGTCCCACATACATACAGTGGCTCCAACAATTATTAATACACTCCTATGTTAACCATGCAAATTGCACATTTTGAAACCGTTTTTTGACATAAAACTCGCTTTTACAGCAAAACTTTTCAGATATTTTTTGTTGCAAACTTTAATCTCTTCAGTTTTGTTTCTATACATTTTTTTATTTTCTTTCGCCGTTTACGAGTTACAGCGACTTGAAGAAAACTCTGTAAAAAACTCCCATAAGAGCAATGTTAATTTTATTAACTTTTTTACTTATTGTTTCTAAATTCCTTATAAATTCTTACAGTTACTTGTTGATTTGGAATTCTCGAAGAGAGGTCAAGTAATTTGCTATCACATGGTTGCATTGATGCACATCATAACATTTCCATAATCGATAAACTGTGTATCGTGGTACAATGTTTAAATACTATTACATCACTGCCGTGATCATCCAATTTGTTTGATCGATGGACTATTTACATCGCTGGAATAAATATATTCAGCTGAAAGGAGACTTGATAAATAAAAAAGTTTTAAATATAAATCCTTTCATTTGTACCCAACGAAGATCTAAAGTGATTATGTGATATAATAATAATAATATCAGGACGAGGTTTTAAATTAATAGGAGAAAATCGGTTGTTTTTAAATTTATTTTATTTTGAAAAACGTACTACGAAACCTGCTTATTTATGTTCTGTAATAATAATTGAACAAAATCAAGAAAACAAAAAATTACAATAGTCAAAAATATTCATGCCAAGGCCTTCGTATAGTTCATAAATCAAGTTAAAATCCTACTCATTCTTAATTTCCGAAGAAAAACGTTCCTGCACTTCTCGTACAAGTGGTGGGTGTAAATTTGTGAGCGTTCCAATCAATCAAACTATTATTTCATAAGTCTTAAGAGTGTGAGGTGTAAAATCAAGAACTTTGTATCACCCCATGCGTTGGATAGCCCTTGCAACATGAATTCCAGTCCCGGCTATGGAATCCGTTTACTGCACCTGTTCCGGTGTCACTTCCCATATTTATTTACCTTTATTTGCATCTGAAACGTTTATAACATTATCCAGTCAAATTTTAAAAATCTATTACCTCTACAGTGGTTTATATTCATTTGTGGACACATTTTACCACATTTAAAGACAGGACTGTGTACCGAGAGCCAGGTTATCAAACTTAACATTAAAACCATTTCTACTACAGGATTTTTGCATTTTTCCAATCTTCCAAAAACGTGCCTACTGTAACAAATGTTCGTTTAGCTCATTGTTATTGCTGAAACGAACAGTTAATTACCTCTATGACGGGGATTAAATATGTTGAGAACCACTGTTTGAAACATTTACATAACCTAGAAGAAAGTTTGACATATGAATATTGTTGCGTATTGTTGTTTAATTAAAATTTTATAGATTATTGTCTCGTGGAGTAAAAGTATGGATATAATTTGCAATAGAAAGGATTTCTTTAAGGTAACCGTATTTCAAATGATAATTTATAAATTAAAAATTCAATTTTTCAGAATCCAGAAAAGTTGCCCCTAAATAAATTATTTTTACAATATAAAATCGTAACTCGAGTTTCAGGTGAAACTACGCCCGAACAGCTGGTAAGAAGTGTGCATAGACTTATTACTTCTCGGTGTACAAAACACTTTTTTAGATTTCTCAACTTAACAACCCAAATGTATCTTCCAAATTTTCAAATAGTTATCGTCAAAAGGTGGAAAAAAAATCAGCTTTGGTAAACCCCGGTTGATTTATAATATTTTATAACATATTTTATTATTCGTTTAACAGGACAAGTGTTGGATACATGAAGGCTTGATAGAGTTTCAACCATATTTCGGACAATTTGATGATGCAGAAAACCAAGTATTTTTAATAAAAAACCAAAAGTATTTAAATTATTGTAAATATTTAACAAATTGCACGTACCATTTATTTTGGTGCAATTTAATGTCGGGTAATTGTGCCACACTTGCAATAAAAGATTTTCTACAGTACGCTTTACCACCATACGAAGTTTCAAAATTGAGTCCTAACTTTAGAGCTTTATATAACGAAATATTTTCGTATATTTGTGCCATTTATAAAAGAATTCTAAACTATAACCAATCGGAGGTAAATTAAAATTTCATTTTTACTTTTATTTTAATAAATTTCATTTTAGACTGAATATTTACCAGAAGATGTGGTTCGACAGTTTTTAAGAAAAAGTGAACTGATTAATGTGCGGTCCATTTATTCCTTGTGCTTTCTTTATTCGCAAAGTAATAAACCGTTTGTTCAGCAACTTATCAGGTTTTATTTCACCGATAATAATGCAAGTTTTCACAAAAAAGAACTGAAAGAAGTTCTCGAGGACATTTCTCTGGTATTTATCTTCCAGTTTTATTCTTAAACATAATGCTGATAAGTTATTTTTAGGATATGGATAACTTGAGCGGAAGTAGTTTCAATATAAATAATGCATTTCATGCATCAAAAAAAAGTGATATGCGTGATCTTTCATGGTTAGAAGAATTATGCTCTTACGTTTTGGAATTGACATCTTCTTTAACATTATTTCTTCGTGCATACGAACCAGCAATTGAAGTTGCCTATGAATTAGAAATTCCAAACAAGTAAGCCGATGGAATTTTTAGATTAAAATGTACTTATTTTCATTTTAGAATACCACAAGTGTATAAAAAATTGCATACGGACTTTCAAAAGGTAATAGAAAATGAAAGTAAAAAAAGTGAGGCTTCAAGATGGCAGCATTTAACGTGGAATTGGACGACGCGCCTAGAAATTCAGCTAGCCACTCTGTTCCATATATTTGCGAGAGATCTACATTCCAAAATTTTAACCCACGAGTGAGTCATGATCATTTTATATAATAATTTAGTTCAACGGACAATATAGGCTCAGGACTTGTCCTATATTTTCCCCATTGTATTTTATTCTATACGACCACTCACTAAGTTACAAATCTATCCATTTAATCTTTATTCACTTCCCATACATTAAGAAGTCTTCTCTTTTTTCTAAAGTTTTTAAACTGATGTTTCAGAGGTGAACACAGAGACGAGTATTTTGAAATGTATCTAGGATTACTTTCTGTTGCTATGGACGAAGAGATGTTTATTAAGAAGTATGCTAGTTTAATTTCGATAGAAACAGAATTTCAGAAATTTAATGATGCGATTCCAAACTTGTATCCTTTTCATCATATTTTTTTTTTTTTAATTGCGCTTTATTTTTCTTAGTAGATCTTTAGTGACCAAACACAAACCGATTATCTTTTGCATAGTCTTGCAAGTATAGTCAAGACGGATGAGAAAGATTTTCAAATGGAAGAACGTACAGAAAGGATTGATTGCCCGTCCAACCTTAATCCCTACATAGATCAATTGGATATCATTTATGATACATTAATACAGTATTTAGATGCAAATGTACCTCAGCATAATGGTCCTAGTACATCTACGGCTTCTAGTAGTAGTAAAATTATACCCGAACCAGTATGCGATGCCTTAAAATTATATGTGATGATAAAAAGATCAGACGATAACACGCCAAATATTGATATTGAAATAGAGAAAATGCCCAAACCTGCTCAAAGTAAGATCGATGAATGTATTAAAGCCGTTTCGGAGATGTTGCCAGATTTGGATTCCTCGTTTATACTGAAATGCTTAGAAGAAATGAACTATCAACCAGAGGTGGTAATATCAAGAATTTTAGATGGAGAATTACCTGCAGGACTGAAACAGTCCTTAATGAAAATACCTGCGTATGTTAATTATGTTCCCAAAAAGAAAGGACCTGAAATGGTTGGTTATCACGGTAAAAGATCAGATTATAGTGATGCCAACGAATTATTGAATGCAAAGAGCGAAGACATTAAAAACTTGGTTTTGCGAGCTTCCAACAAATACGATATGGATGATGATTACGACGATCGAATTGATACTGCCGGTTCTTATTATAACGAAGATGATTCAAAAATGTACCGCCACATACAACAACCAGAATTATTTAGTGATCAAGAATCTTCGTCCGAAGAAGAGGTACCAGAGATACAAGCACAACACAAACCCGGTCCAAAACCATTTTGTGAAGATCCTGCAGTTGTTAGAGCGAGATATGAAGCTCGTCGAACAGCTAAATTTAAAAATTCGGAAAGTGTAGCTGGTAAAGCAAAACGACCTGGTCAAGAAATTGATGTTAAAAAAAGTAGAGATAATAAAGCCACAAATAAAGGTTCTAGAGCTAACCACAATCGCAAGGGCGGTGCTCAGTGGAAACATAGTCGAGGAATGATTCCTTCTTAATTGTATGATTTTCGTTATTTTTGTACTGTGCGTGTATACATATATTATCATTAAAAACTATTTCATTTTCAATCAAGTTTTGTAAGGAATTTTAATGATTTGATTTCAATTCTAGAACTTCTCAAATCTCAACTTGAAGTCTGAACGATGAGAATCATACATTCAAAACACTATGTGAAAACTAAACTATAATTAATTTATGTACTCCTTATGCAAGATTTGATTAAATATTTTTGACCTACCAGAAAACGCAAATTCTGATCTTAATAACTGGATAAGTTTGAATTTTTGGAGAACTACTAGGCTTTGGGTGAGGGAATTGAAAATTTGTAAGAGTAAAAAATCAACAAACTATTATTTATTTTATAAATAAAATATAAAAATAATTCACAAATTATTTTATCTAAATTGTGTTTGATCTGTTGCCTCATCTTCATCAAGATTTTGTGCAAATTTTTGCTTTTAGTCCTGCTTTCTCCGACTAAATTTCCGTGTTTTCTCTCTGTGATTATCAATTATTGTATTCCGTTACAATCACCTAAAATTAAAAAAAAATGCTTATTTTTCAAAAATGATATAACAGTGAAAACAATTTTTAAAGAGAAACTTTCAGAATTACGTCCTTATTGTAATCAAAAAAATCATTCACGTAAAAGTATGTCATCATTGCGAGTTAAAAAACAAATTCGGGGAGAAATAGTGCTTACCTCTTAAGAGAGTTATCCTTCATCAAGTCGTTCTTACAATGATAGTAGTCTTATTTTTGAGAAAACATTATTCTGGATTATGATCTAAAATATAAAAAGTTTGCGTTAATCACAAATTATATCAAGACAAAAAATATATTTATGAGAAACTATCAGAATTACGTCCATAATGTAATCAAAAAAATCATTCACATAAAAAAGTATGTCATCACTGCAAGTTGAAAAACAAATTCTGGGGAGAAATTATGCTTACCTCTAAAAATTATACTTGTATACCCATATTTTTGGAGTCCGGATTGCGGTCTGAAATATAAATCACTTGCGTTAATCACAAATTAAAACAAGAGAAAAAATATATTTATGAGAAAATTTCAGAATTACGTCCATAATGTAATCAAAAAAATCATTCACATAAAAAAGTATGTCATCACTGCAATTTGAAAAACAAATTCTGGGGAGAAATTATGCTTACCTTTTAAAATTATACTTGTATATTCATAGTTTTGGATTCCGGATTGCGGTCTGAAATATAAATCACTTGCGTTAATCACAAATTAAATCAAGAGAAAAAATATATTTATGAGAAAATTTCAGAATTACGTCCATAATGTAATCAAAAAAATCATTCTCGTAAAAATATGTCATCATTGTAGCAAAAGCCTGAAGTATAATCGTAGAAATTACCTACCTTGATGTGTGATCAAATTTTACGAAAATCCAAATTCATCAGTTTCGGGAGCTATAAATTTGAAATTCAATATGCGATTGTTAGAAACAATAAATTTCATTTTACGAAATCATTTTGAATTTCAGACCTACAAAAAGAGAGGTTTTTTAAAAACGTGGTTAGAATTTACAACAATCACATGGTTGTTCAAAAATTATTGCAATAGTAAATTATACACTTCAAAAACAAATACCTACCGAAGCCCCCAAATTATTGTTTTTAAATTTTGTTTCGCCGGCAATTGAACCATGTTATTAAACAATTTTGTTTTTCTGAACGATCGAATGCAAATGAAGACCAACTAACGAAAATAAAGAATGCACAGTGCACAGAACAGTAGAGCCTCCAGATGGAGCCACAAAAAACGTCCGGAAAGATAAACACCAAATTTAAATTATGGTGGGTTGATATAACAAGATAAAGAATAAGTACTAAGAAATAAGACCTAAGCGATAGCAGATAACGAATAAACTGGTTTATATAATATGATACGTATCATAAAATATTGTATGAAATCGGGCACAAGAATTTTGATTTATATTTGCGGCGCCATCTAGGTATTCCAGATGACATAGAACCGTATTCAAAATTTGTTGACCAGAACCCCAAAAGATATGGGCAATGATTTTTTATATATTTTCTCTATATAGAAAATTACTGGATGTGGGTCGTGAAGATATTGAAGCGAACTGTGTCTGTACTTAACATTACCTATATTTGCCTATACCACATAACCTATATAACTTTAAAAAGAAGGAATGGGTACAAAGTGGTCACCGATTGAAATCCGCAATTTAATATCTTTTGTGAAAGACAGGCCCGAGTTGTACGATCCTACCTCTTTTTGATATTCTAATCTAAGCACCACAGATACTCTGTGGCGTGAAATAAGCGAACAATTTGAAAACCGAACTGGTAAGAAAATTTGACTGCTTCAAATTGTATTATTACAAGTAAACTGATATCTTAGAGCATGAACTGCGGAAAAAATGGCAAATATTAAGAACTGGTTACAGAACCAGAAGAGGAGAAAAATATTTATCATGTGAACCTGGAAACAAATCTGTAAAGAAGTGGGTCTACTTTGATTTGCTAATATTTTTGGAGCCGTACATGGTGGAACGGAATTCTACAACAAATGTAATTCCAAGTGCGAATGAAACCCCACTGTCATCTTGCAGTTGTTCGACATCTTTTTCATCACAAGACGGAGCGAATTCCTACTCGTATGGTAAGTGTAAAATGTTCCGTACAGATAACTATTGTACACGTAATTTAATTATTTTAGACGATAATTCCTTAGATGACCAGTTTAAAGTCCACTTGACGAGAAAACAAGAAACTTCTTTAAGCTACAAGAAATCCTCCAATGAATTGTTTTTGGCAAGTTTGTTAGAAGACATGAGTAAATTATCATCAAATAATTTACTAAAATTTAAAATTGTAGTTTTAAATAAATTAGGTGAACTTTTAAACAGTTGATAGTAAATTAATTAAAATTTTAATTATACCGAGTGTTCATTTCAAAAGTAGCCAGTCGAAATAACTTGTTTGTGAATAAATTGTGAATGAATACTAATTGTGCTATATCTGTTTAATATTTTACTAAATTCTAATTTAAATAGAAAATTCAAATTTTGGCTTTTTCGAAGCTCTCGATAGCTTCAAGCTATTATTATAAATTTTCAATTTCGTTTCTACCGAAGTTAATCACTTTGAATTCATCTAAGAAATTTAAAATATTTAAATAATTTTACCTCCGTGAGATCGACGTTATTTCTTAGACTAAACCGAAAACCTCAATTTAAAATTTCAAGCAATCAGCAAAAAAGATTGTTCCATTTTTTTAAATTTTAAATTAAACTTTTCAAATGTATCTTCTATTTTTCTGTTTTTTTTTACGGGATTTTTTCAAACTCAATAATTAGAACAAATTTTAATACATTATTGAGAATTAATTTCAAATTAATAAATCTAGAGTCGATCAATGTAGGGAAGGTGGAATCAATGTAAACGAATTAGCCGACTAATCATAACTATTTATTGAATCATTACGACAAAGTTATCAAGAAGCGTGTGCTCGGGCGCAGTAGTCTTCTAGAGTGGAACCGTTAACATAAATGTATTTTAATATATAGCTTTTTAACTACCACAATATCATTAAAAAAAATTTTAATTTGTGAATCAGGTTGTTGTAAATTAAACTCCCGAATTTGACTACCTTATTTGTTTTAAAAAATTAAAATTTTTGTGACTATTTTTTATATAACCATGCATTTTCTAAAAATTTTCAAAGTAATTTTTTTCAAATTTAAGGGCATTTATATGCATCTTTTGCTATTTTTACAGTCTTTGAAATCCGGGCTCTGAAAATTATTATTATTATTTGTAATAATAAAATTATAATTATTTATAATCTACTATATAAAAATGAATCCCTATTTCCCTTGGTCCGCCATAACTTGAGAACCACTTGACGGATTTCATTCATCTTTCTTTTAAATTTTCCTAATACTTTGTAGAAGTTCTTACGGAAAGAACATTCGGCTGGGACGATTTGAACCAACTTTACCGAAATTTACGGTTGCAGAGAAGGATGGCAGATTCTTGGTAAGAGTTGTGACTGAAAATTTTTCAATTTACCTTTTTCATTACAGTCGGACGTCGAAAAATGACAGCTTAAGCGTGCGTTTTGTGAAAAATCAATTTTTTGATGTAAAATTTTTAATCGAAAGAGGCGTAAATTTATAAAAACAAATTTGCTCAAAAATAACTAAAAGTTGTGGGGGCATGCGATTTCGTAATAAAATTTGCTATATTTTACAATTTTTTTTTCGAAAGAATCTAAAGATTTGAAATTTAAAATTTTTTTTTTTAATTTTGATTTACATTTTACGGCTATGCGGTTGAAGATAGGAAAAAAGTTTATGAAATCGATTTTGTGGAGAATCGCGATACGCTTTGAAAGCCGTTTTGAAATTAAGAATCGGTTGGTAAATAAAGCCGCTACAGCCAATAGAAAAATATTAAAAATTTTGAGTTTGTTGTGGCCCTAGTGCGCAAACTATGCGAAATTTTAAAATATTTTGCGTCCACAGGATGGTGCTTTACAATGTGCGTATTTTTGTGTATGACGTTTTTTATCGGAAACAGCTAAACCGAATTACCGAATTTTCGGTAATAAACCGGACCGAATTTTCGAAAAAGTTTGTAGGAACTTTTCTTCTTTTTCACGATTATTATCGATGTAAAATTAAAAAAAATTCGGAAAATTTGTTTGGATTTGCCGTCTGCGGGCCGATTTTGAACCAAGTTTTCGGGGAATTTTAAGGTCGTAGAGACGGATGTCAGATCGCTGGCAAGAATTTTACTCCAAAAATTTACGATTACTTTTTTCAGTATAGTCGGAAAACGACAGTTTTAGCGTGCGTTTCATGAAAAATTAACTCTTTAAAATACAATTTTTAATCAAAGGAGGCGTAACTTTAAAAAGAAATTTTCTCGAAAATACTTAAAAGTTGCGGGGGGGGGGGCTAAAAATAGCTATATTTTACAAATTTATTTTTCAAAAGGAAAAATTCCTGTTGGCCCATCGTCTGGTTACATTACATTTCCTGCTAATTTTTGTCACTTTACCGAATCAAAGACCGAACTCATCGAAATGATGTTCCCAAATATTGCTCAAATTACAAAAATCATGTTTCGTTGAGCGAACATGTTTATTGGCTGCAAAAAACGTTGATGTCAACGAAATCAATTTTCGGATTCAAATTAAGATAGCTGGCGAATTAATGACATATAAATTGGTTGATTCTGTTACTTACTAAGATGATGTTGTCAACTATCCAACGGAGTTTTTACATTCACTGGAATTTTCCCGGATTACCACCTCATAAGCTGCAATTAAAAGTCGGAGCGATAAATAAATCTTGAAAATCCATGTTTTTCACATGGCCAATTGTATGTGGCCTGTTCCCGTGTCGGAAAACCATCATCATTATTTATTTACGCACCAGAAAACAAAACTAACAATGTTTTGTATCAAAAAGCATTACAATAAATACTTTGATTTTGAAATATTTTTTTTTTTTAATTATTTATTCCAGTTCCAAGACAGGACAACGTCTGTCGGGTCAGCTAGTAATTAATAAAAAAAATTTAGATTTTTTTTAATGAAAAAAAAAAAAGTTGAAGGTCTGTCGATTTTTTCTCCAGCTGTTGGGTGACCCCCTTCTTTTCCGCGTTTAAGCGACACTTTGCTCTTCGAAAGAAGTAGTTAAGAGTAAAAAAAAAATTTCCCCTGTCGAATTCGGAAATAGTCAGAGACGGATTACCGTTTAGGCTAGCTAGGCTCGTGCCTAAGGGCGCACGAAAAAGAGGCGCAATGCACAAAGCAAAATACATGGCATTCTTAAAAATTAAATGTAGCAAAATGTACAATGATTATAGCAGTTTTTATTTACTGATTACAAAACATCTTCCGTCATTTTGTCTACCACACCATACACTTGGCGTCGCAATAATATACTACATCGTAAATAATATATTATAAATTACAATTTTACTTTTACTGACAAAGAATTATTTAATACTTATATTTAAGAACTTATGAAAAGAAAAAAAGCTTATACAGTCTTGGCCGAAACATTTTCAATTTTTAACACATTTTTAAAACTTACACCTTCGGAAATCTATGTATGCGCGTCGCTAAATTACGACCAAGATTTTTTGAATATACTGTCGTGTTAGGAAGCCATTTAACCGCCTCCGATGCTTTGTTAATATTTTCTAAATTCTAAATTTGAATTAGGTGATACAATTTTAAAATGTAGAAGGTTGGCAGAAAGTTGAGTTGGAGTGGGGCTTTTTTTTTACCAAAATGGCATAAATGGTGAAAGCCTAGATTATTTTGCTTCACCGATCTTGAGTTATTATTGTGCGAATAGTTTTTACAATTGAATTTTTTTATACGAATATTGTTAATTCGAATTTTGTTATGAGAGTATTTTTGTTCAAAAGTTGCTGCAGCTAAGATTTTGAATTTGTAAGTTTTTTGAATTTTTTTTGATTATTAAAATAGATTTTTATTGAATGAGCTATTTTTTTTATTGGTAGAACAATTATTTATTGGAAATCATTAATTTAGAGTTATATTAAATAATGTTTTATATATTGTATGAAAATTTATTAAAGGAACGACAACGCAGTTTGATAAGCCGGACTGCGGACCGGTATCATAAAATTTAAGGTTACCATTTTAAATTGAATTGGAACGAATATTTTTAAAATTGAATCTTGGTAATAATTTGCCGAGAAGAAGTAATTAAAGTAATTAAAATTATCGAAGAAACAAACTTTTTGAATCCGCCACCCTGAGTAAGTCTGACTGCTTCCGCACACCAGAGCTCACCGATCAAGCAAGTGTGTTTGATATTCGGAAATTTTACACCAATTTCACTCAATACATATTATGTATAAAATAATAAAAAATAACTGGTTATATTTTCTATTAAGGGGGGCAGAGGTACCTTAATCCGCCTTTGGAGATAGTAGAATCTTTTCTGAATTCCCAGATTTTGTATCGCACGCTGTAGATGATGTCGAAATGTTTATTTTAAGTTTAAATTTATTTTACAGTAATCAACGAATAGGAACAAGTTAAATCTTTCGTTTGATTGTTACATGAATTATTTCTATTCATTGTTGCCGCCGGCAACTTGCCGGATGAAATATTTACATATTGCTGATATTTTAAATTAATAAATTAGTTTTAAAAATAAGTTTCGAAGGTTTAATAAAATAATTGTAGCCAAAGAAGTTCTATTTAAAATTTATTGTCTTCATGGCCGATCAACTTGACTGATAAATCTTAAACCTGCACCATTCACCGGCTGTTTTGTTTTCAATGATAAGCGGTCTTTTTGTCAGTTCAATTCTGAGCGCGTTGTGAGGTGCGGTTTAATTATTTAAATGTCACATTTTGAAGTTTTCTATAATATTTGTATATTTTGTGTTGTGAACTTTTGTGGCCTAGGAGCTCTTTAACTATCAATTGGTAACTCAATTTTGTTTATTTTTCCAAATTTTCAGACGTGTCGCTACAAATTAGAGAATAACTTTTATAAATAGGTCATGGTTGAGTTATTATATTATTAATAATAATTAACCTTGATCGGTTTTTTAAAAGAACTTCGATAAAGCTTAATTTTTTAATTCGAAATTTACGAAAACTTCCATTACAAATTTCGAAGTTACTTTTATGTAGAAATCAATCGATTATTAATAATTTAAGATGATACTTTATTCAGTCGTTGGCCTTGCAAATTTGGATCTGACGTAATTATTTATTGTTAAATTAATAATAATTTTATTTAATTAATTATAATCCAATGTCATAATATGTTTTGCGTATTATGAAAGATAGTATCAACTTCTTTACCTAAGTCACAAAATAATTCATCTAGATTCGTAAAATCTATCCGATAAAAAAAAACATTTCCACCAAACTAAGAAATTAACCAAAATTGTAGAAACGAGAAAATAATGATGTCATTTTTTTAACAGTCATGTGCGTACTTGAACGTGTAAACTTTATCGAGATTTTTCCTAACACAACCTTTTGTTTTATGTATTTCCGTACCTAAAATAAATAATATCCATTGTTAAAGTTGAATATATTTTTAGAATGGCTAAAATCACATTCACAAGCAAACCATAATATTGGTGTTTGCATTGCTATACGCAATATTGGTTATCAGTGTTGTCAGTTTGGGCAGACGCAGAGGTAAACAAATAATAATTTAAATAATGTTGAAATGTCGAGGTTAAAAGCGAAGACTTGAAAATAATAATGTATCGAAGCTTCTCTAATCCCAAGTACAAAATATAATATTAATTATTATAATGCAACCATCGAACAGTACCGGATCAAACTTTTTGAGAACTTTGGGCAAATTTGTTCTTCGGGCTACTTTTCGCTATTTTTTTGAGAACATTAATTTTAACAAGACAAACTTTTATTTTACCGAAATATTAAATTTGGAATTATCTTCTCCGTGCTTCGGAGGGCATGTAAATCCGGTAATTATCTCTTTAAATTAAAAAAAAATTGTCCTTGCTTTAAAAAAAATTATTCATGCTTTTATTGTGTTGGTAAAAAATACGTCCTAAACTAACGTAAAAAGAAGAAAAATACGTGTCCGGCTATAACGAACTTCCGCTTATAATGAAGTAATCTAAACGTCCCACTTATAATTTAGTATGAAATTTAATCGGTTATTTTTATGCACTTGGGATATTACTGCTGAATAATTTTTAAAATAGCAACCTCGCAGCAGTATTTAATTTTTTGATCACGATAGAGTTGGGTCCTTGAATACCCATGCCCTTGTTCGATCGAACACTAATAGTTACCCCACTGTTCCTAAAGTCTCTAGAACGCAAAATTAGAGTGATTACTGATTACCCCCATAATGTCGAGGTTAGAGTATGACGTTTCCATAAAACATTAATTCAATCATAATTGGATGTTTTGTAACTTTATTGCAAATTTAGGGGTTTCCTTCTTCATTTTAATGCATAAAGTTTGAAAACCATTTTATTTTGTCCAGAAAAATTTAAATTATGGCTAATTATTAAACTTTAGACCGCAGTTTTGTACAGGAGAAGATATTTTATTTTATATTATAAGTATTAATGTTGGGCGGGGCTACAACACTGATTGATTTAATGCACATAATTAAAAATTATAGTGACGGATTTATTGACTGCGAAATGACCCAATAAAAAATTTCAAAGACAACTAAAGGCCTTGTTTATACAAGCAACACTTAGTATAACTAATTTAGATAGAATTGGAATAATAAATCAATGCATATTATAAATGATTTCGTAAAGCAGGATTCTCAAATCGGGACTTTCGGGATTTTTCGGGAAAGAAACCTGAATTTTAAATTTTTATAATTTTTTTGTTTTTATTGCTTATTATTTTGTATTAAAAAATCTGCGTTGAATCTCAATAACTCCAAAAATAAAAATTAACAAATTTGATGAACGATGGTGAACTTCTTGGCGATATGGAGTTTCCACGGTGTTTCGTATGTCTCCTTCATCTGGTGTGGGTGTGCGGGCGTTGGAATTTGGTGAGGTTGTGTTCCTCATTTTTAGCGCTGGGTTTAAACGGGCTGGAATTTTGTTCTTTGGGAGGGGGGAGGGGATTGACGATGCTGATGTGTACGTTGTCCGTGCGAGTGAGCGAATTGAGGTTGTTTCCTTGGGTATCGATTGATCCTTGGTTTCCGTAGGGGGCATGGCTTCGACTTAAGCAGGGCGGCGAATGAAGGTACGTGGGCTGTCCGGGGTTGCGGATGCCGAAGTGTTCGATGAACTTGGTCCCTTGGTGTCGGTGGGGTGGAGCGGGGCGAGCGGTCGGCGCGATTTCGATCGCCTTTGCGTGGTTTTCTTGGCCACCGGGTGTTTGATGAAGCCGGTGCCTGGTGGGAACCTAAAACAGACAAGCAAAGAGAGATTAATTACCCCCCGGTTGGCGGGGGGAGAAGGAAGTCGTTTGGCCGGCTGTGTCCGAGATTGAAGCCGGGTTGGTAGTCGCCTAACTGAGCGATGAGCGGGTTTTCAGCGAATCTTGAGGAGTTGTAGAGTTTCTCCGCTTGTTTCCTGATGTGGACGTCGATGGTGTTCATTTTTGCTTCGATTTTTTACGTAGTCGGACTGGAAAATGCGCGACGAATGCATTTGTTTTGCACCACTTGGATCTTCTTTATGTGGGTTCGGGCTGCTGTTCTTCACACAGGAGCGGCGTAGGTCATGGTCGGTCGGATAATGGCCTTGAAAATGCGCAGTTTGTTTGCGGGAGACATCTTACTGTTGGAGGCTAGGAGCGGGTAAAGCTTTGCGACGTTGGTGATATGTTCTTTCCATTGTAATCGGTAATCCAGAGTTACTCCCAGGTACTTCGATGAATTTGTCCATGGGATTGGTCGTTCGAACATGAAACTGTTTGTTCGGGGTTGGGCTCTTCTTAATCGTGTTTTGAATATCGTCGCGGTACTTTTGGATGAATTTATCCCAATGCGCCAAGTTTCACACCAATCTTCGAGTTCATTGATGGTATCTTGTAAACGATCGGTGGCGATGTCCTGATTTATGAAGGAGGTGAAGACTGCCGTGTCGTCTGCGTAGAGCGAGATCTTTGTCCTCGGGTCGAGTGGAGCTGGCATGTCGCTCATGTAGATATTGAAGAGGGTCGGGGCGAGGATGGATCCTTGTGGTACTCCGGCGGTGATAAAACGCTGAGATGAACGAGTGCTTCAAATTTGACCTTGAATTTGCGGTTTCTTAAGTATGATGCCACCAGTTTGATGAGTGCTGACTGAATGTTGGCGTTGAACTTCTTGTAGAGGAGGCCTTGGTACTAGACTTTGTCGAAAGCTTTCGACACGTCCAGTAGCGCAAGGGCGGTGAATTATTTCTTGTTGTTTAAAAAATTTCTGGAGGCTTTTAGCTCAAGCCTCTTTTTAATAAAACTTTGTTAGTGAGAGTCGATTTTTATAATGGCCATAAAGGCGGAGCCCCCTTGGCCCCCTTATTCGCTAAAAAAGGAAATAATGTTTAGTAAAAACATGAAAATTGAAGAAATCCTACCCAAGTGATTAAAAAAGGTAAATTTGAGGAAAAAAGTGTAAAAAAAATGTAATTCGGTTCCCTCGAAGTGAGGTTCTAGTTATACACACTGGATTTAAAATATAGGCGATAAAAAATAGTAGTAAATAAATTTCTATTTATCTAATTAATGTTTAATTGGCTCTATTGATAAAAAATAATTTTATTATTACAATTTATTTAATTAAAATTGTTCTGAAAATTATGATATACATAGATATTATCTCAGCTAATCCTCTCTCTCTCTCTCTCTCTCTCTCTATGCTTACTCCAATGCGTTTTTAATAGAGTTTTTATCTCGAATAATAGTATATTATACAGCAAGAGATAAAAGAGTCACTTTTTATTCTGATAGTGGAGTTTTGTACAAGGCGCAGCCGAGAAAAAAAACAAGTTGCTTTATAAAAATAAAATAAAAACATTAAAATAATTTCCGCTTTCCCCGCAAAAATATTTTATTATAAAATTGTCTAGATTTCAGATTCTTTGGAAGCAGATTGAAACACAAACGATGAACACAAATTTTATCAAAAACTTTGTAATGAAGGACGCGAATGATATTCCTCAATATCTTCGTAATCTTTGAGGAACAAATGCTAGTTATGGAACTAATAAAGAACAAAATATGGGGGGGGGGTCTGATTGATCTGACTTGTTGGTTGGTTGCTCTTTTAAGTTTAATTCCGGTATGGAGTTTGATTTGTAAAAATTTCTAACTGCACTTTAGCTAAAGTTTTAACCGGTGCATTAAAAAATGTATTAGTAACACAACTGATAAAGTACTATCTCATTGTTTGTAAGTATGAATGAATTACTTTTGTTACTGCAGTCCTTGACTTTTAATATTTGAAAAAACTGACTAAAATCCATGTAGCTACTTATGCGTTATTTTTAGTATTTAAAGTTTGCTATATAGGTAAGTAACTAATTTTATTATTCTAACATGGCTGTTTTATGACCTACATTTATGATAGTTTAGAATATTATGTTTCATGTTTATTGGCAATCATTAGCTAGACGAAATTAATGTTAATTAATCCATGAGGAAATAAATTAAATTTAAAACGTAACGCATGAACATAAAAATAATTGAAAATAATCTACCTGCAGTTATACCAATTATATTATTAAAAGAGTAGGGGGAGGAGGAGTTTTTAATTAATTACATATTTTGTTAATTAGTTTGTTATTTATTTTTTTACCTACACCTTGTTCATTATTTTCAGAATTTTTGTAAAAACGGTTGGTTTCCTAATAAAATTTATTTGATCAAAGTTGTAGCCCTTTAAATTCCCTATCCGGTTTGGGCCGTCAGTTTATTATAAGACGTTTCGTTTAAGAAATACGGGGTTCGCAAGAAAAGTATAAAAAATAAAACCTGGATTTTTTTAAAACATTTTTGACGTGATAACGTCTTATAAATTGATATACCGGCTGCACGCACGAAAAAACATGACTCATTGTCACGTTCCGTAAGCGAGAGCGCAGAACAAGCGAGAGAGAGGCACGATCGGCTTTGCATCATACATAGACATCATTTGAATTATAAAATGCTATTAAAAAAAACTTGTCCAGCATGAGGTTCGATCTCGCGATCACTAATAATGCAATTATGTTTCATGCACATAACGCACTAGCCTATTGAGGGTTAATGTAATAACATAGTTTTAATTCGTATTATATGTTACATAAACATAATTCAATTCATAAAAGTATGCAATTTTTTATCAATGTTTTCTTATGACGTTATCACGTAAAATTATCGTCCGTAAACCGACTTTACAGACAACCTGAGTGTTTTTCTGTTAATTTACTTTATAACTCGAAATCCGTTGATTCTAGACGATAAGAGGTTATAACCTAATTTGTAGATAAGCGAATTATCTTTAATAAAGTTTCTAAAAAATCAAGAATATCGAAGCTATGGGCGCTTGAAATCAAAAATTTAAAAAATTGCTTTAAAGGGAGGTACCTCCCAAGGGTTTGGACTTGGACAAAAATTTTATTTAAAAATTTGTCTTAAAAAATTTAAATATCAAAATTCATAATTAATAGAATATAATTTGCGTTCATTAAATCTAAGCATTTGTAAAAATTAGACAAGCATTGTGAGCCCGTTGATAAAATATTCACAGCACACCCTTATTTAATCTGTGGAAGTTCCTGGGCAGTTTAACAGGGTTGTCGAATTTTAGGTCATGAGCAAGATGCACAATATAGTTAGGAAAAATTGTTTGTTTAGGAAAGCTGTTTGTTAAATACTCAATATTATATTGTTACTCGATTAACAATTTTAGATGGGGTTTCAAAGTTATATAATATTCTCTAGGAGTTCCACTACTGTACTTACTGATAGCAACGTAGCAACCAAATTTTATCAACTTCCTTTTGGTTTCTTCAAGGTTTTGAGATAATTTTTTTGTATACAATATATCGACTTCAGAACTTGAAATTGCTGTCGTACGTACGCTACTGATTTTAAAAGTAGTAAGTAAATAGAGCGATTTTAAAACAGTTTATTATAATTTTTTAAAACGAAAATAATGTTTTCTAATTTTTACAGAAACTAAATCACTGCAATGAACGAAAAAGATTTGCTGTTAGCACGAGCTATTGTCGAAGAAGAAAGAGCCAAGAAGAAGTCCGTACGAATTGAAAAAGAAGAAAATCCAACTCCTGATACTGCTACGTTGTCAGCTATGAAAGCAGAAAAGTTAAAGGCGTTCCGGTAAGTTTAATTTTTTCATTCCACTTCGATTAATTATTTTCACTAAATTAAGTTAATAAACCCTTGTTTCTAGTTGCTTTAAAAGCATAAAAATTCGAACTGAAGTTCAACTAGCCCGGGTAGCTCAGTCGGTAGAGCATTGGACTTTTAATCCAAGGGTCCAGGGTTCAAGTCCCTGCTCGGGCGGGTTTTTTTGTCAAACCAGTAAAATAGAAAGTACAATTTTTTTTCCTGAAATCTTTGAAAAAATTTTCTATAGTAGACATACATTTTTATTTTAAAAGTTCTATTATAATTCACTTGGGGATTTCTATATTACCGTCGTCAAAGTTTCAAATTATACGTCCAAATAATAAAATAATTTTAGTGAAATGCATGATAGGATTAAATCATTACAAAGTTTAAAAACAATAAATGTAGAGTAGATCTAGACTGTAACTCGATAACATTTTGTTACTGGAATTCAAAAAATTGTTCATTGCCTACTAAAACCGCCACTGAGTAAAATTTTAGAAAAAAAAAAGTATTTTTTAACGTCATAATAATAAAAATTTGTTTAATTACTTATTTTTAAGATTATAGATACAATCTATTAATTTTAATTTTATTCGCTGTAAAAATCTCCTTAACAGTGTATTATAGTAAAAAGAAATCAACAACCTTCGATAGCTCAGTTGGTAGAGCGGTGGACTGTAGTTGGCTTACTTTGAACTGATATCCATAGGTCGCTGGTTCAAATCCGGCTCGAAGGAAATTTTTTTTTATTTTTAAAATAAAAAAGTTTTAAATTTGCACAGTAGCCACTTAAAAATTAATTGTAAATAAAACATTACTTACATAATTGTATGGTTCTAGCAAGTGAAATTGTATAGTTGTAAGTAATACTCAACAAAATTTTTTAAAATGACAATGTCAAAGACAAGGAATACCTATAATATCTTTATGTAAGAATAATGAAGAAAGATTGGAAAAGATTGCAAAAGTTGTTTTGGAAAAATGCGCTTTGAGCGCATTTCGATGGTGTCCAGGTCAAAAAATGCGTTTTAAGAAAACCGAGATATTATAAAAGAAATCGTCATCACATTTGTTCATTTTGGGTTAAAGGAGATTGCAAAGGGAGAAAAATGCCCATATACTAGGCACGAGAAACCCACAGATGCAGACAATCCTTTGAGCGATCAGAAGATAAATTGATGAAAATGCTCTCCGATATGCTCACATTGTGCCGTAACTACTACTGTTCTGTGTTCGTTGGAACACGGGCATCCGAAAAACGCCCCCCCCCCAAAAGACCGATATCAAAAAGCATAAATTTGGTAAAATATTAAATAAAACACATTTCTTGGATATATAATTTTTCGTAGAAACATAAAAGATTATAACAATAGATTTTTAATACAAGAATACAATATGACATAATTGTTAAATAAATTATCAAATTTGTCGATAGAATGCAACAATGTAAGTACCCTGAATCCGGTATAATTACCTAACTTCGGTACCGCCTTATCTCTTTGAGAATACTTACCTGAAATTTTCAAATTTTATAATTCTTTTGTGCATATTATATTTTAAGGTTTTTCCATGGTTTAGTAAAGCAAAATCCTTAAAAAATTATTTCGAACCATTTGTAACCATATTTTTAATTGTACTGGAATCAAAAATTCTTTTTAATTAAAGCAATAGCTATTGATTTGGCAAATAAAATCTGATTTTTCGGAAAGAAGAACGGGTAGATCAAAAGGATTTTTTGATGAAATAAACAATCGTTTTTTTTTCAGAACTTTAGTTATAATAATTGCTCAGATGGATAGAAGAATTTGTAATTTAATTAATATTAATGCCAATTTTCGAATATTGAGCTCTGAAGTTGTAAGTAATCTGACTCAATTTTTTCGAAACTATTGTCCTTCGGGCAGTGTTTCTAAGATTATATAAAATCAAAAAATCTTCGTAATTCGGTAGGCGAGGTAATATTATTGTCTCTTGTTCTTATTTCAATAGAAAATAAGGTTGCAAAAAATTGAACGTTTCAAAAATAAAACATGTGGGATTATTTCAGTAGAACTGAAAATAAAAATTGTTGATTAAAATAAAATCCAATAACTCCATAACAGAAGTCTTAAAATTTATAATATCATCCTTAAACCACTGCCTGCAGGACAATAGTTGTGCAGAAATTGCGTCAGAAACGTCATTAGAATACTTTAAATAATTTGTATATATTTGTAATTTTTAATATTTTATTAGAATTCAAAATTTTATTTAAATAATCTTACCGTATAGTAAAATATAAATAGTACTTATAATAATTATTATAAGTGCTGTTGTATTATGTAAAAAATTTTTTAACGCTTAGGAAAGGGGTTCCATGACGAACTTTGAACACGGGTCCAAATTTTGTAGTTACGGCGCTGATCGAAGGAAATTCCAAATGACGATTCGTTAAAACCAGTTCAGTTCCTGGATTGCCATTTTGGCCCTTCCAGAATTAAGTAAACATTTTTTCAATATAAATTCAAACTTACAGCTGCCCATTCCGTTCGTGCCACATCGCCAGCGCCAGCATTTTTTATATGGGTGGGCACAAAGTGGGCCCAATATATTATTTGAGGTGGGCACACAAAATTTATAAATAAACTAAAAAATTACAGTATTCAAATAAACACCTAAAATTTAAAACGTAGTATATTCTAAAAAAAAAGGATTATAATAACATTAACAATACACATATATTATACTTACAAAAAATTTTAATTAAATACTAATTAACTAATTAATAACTTTCTTGAGTGACTGTATAAAGTTCATTTTATAAGTAATTTGCGAGAATGTCTTTGTGCAAATTCCGTGATAATTCCATCGAAATCTAAATTTTTAGTAATTTTCAGGCAACTCAATCCTGCAAAATATCTTAATCCTAGCAAAATTTTTCCAGTCATTAAATCTCTGACTTTCTAAATTTAATTGTTCACTAAACTGCTGAAACTTTTTGGGTATTTTTGTATTTCTTTTATTTTAATGCTATTTAATATAATACTATTTTCTACAGAAACTTATTCAGGATCTGCATATACTACTGAAACTAAATTATCAGCGTTTGTTGCATCTAAAAATTGCTCGTTAAGACTACTAAGTAAAGACTACATATTAATTTTTTTAAATTTCCTTTAATTTGGATGAACACTTCAGTCTGCTCACCTTGGCGCCGTCGAATTGTAAGCTACCACAGTTTCACTACTCCAGTCAGAATCTTTGGTTCTCCACAATCCAAGAAATAGTTGAAAAAAAATTTGCATGTAATAACTAAAATAAAGTTAATAAAAAAAAAATTCCGGTACCGGGAATCGAACCCGAGCCTCCTGGGTGAGAGCCAGGTATCCTAGCCACTAGACCATACCGGATACATTAAATTTGGCCGTTTTGCTAGCTTAAACGGGGGCTACGTGTCGTCTCATTCATAAAGTGTTAAGAATTTGATAAAAATTGATTAATACTAATTATTAACAATTATAATGATATTATTTCACTATAATTTATTTCGGTTTTAAGTAGTAATTCTACCAGGGAAATACTTTATTTACTAAGAAAATACAATAATTTATGGAATATGATTTTATATTATGATTTATTTAATTCAAAATAGTTTTTAGAGAATAAAATCTTTTTCGCTGTCTGAACAAATTTCTAGTAAACTTAATATGTGCGATGGTGGTGTAATGGTCAGCATAGTTGCCTTCCAAGCAGTTGATCCGGGTTCGATTCCCGGCCATCGCATTCTTTTTTTAAAATTCTGTAAAAACAAAAAACACATTTTTTGTCGCATATAAATAATAATAATAAATACAGAAAATTATTAAATGATACAAATTTTTAGATAATTACATTAAACGTAAACAACTTTCTTGTTGTTATCGCCAAATAGTAGATAACCTTAAAAATGCTAGCAAAATTTTTATTTAATGCTAGAAAGACAAACAACAAAGATAAGATAAAAGTATAATAAAAAAGATTACTTACATATTGATTGTTGATACTTACTTTATAATCAATGCATGCCAATAGGTCATTACTAAATATTTAAATAATTATCAGCTTGTCACGTAAATGACGACTGCGCGCATGCGTAAAAGCAATGTGCATTTAGTGTAGAATATTAACATGTATGAATAAGGTCAACAATCGACCCTAGTTGTTATATTATAACTGGCCAATAGATAATAAAGATTATTTCTATTTCTTTCGGAAAATGTGTTCACAATCGTGGTGTTGTTATAGGTGACCAGGTTATGCGTTATTTTGTTGGAATAGTAATCTAACCTAAATCGTGACAGTTATTTTTTGTGATACCTTAGCTTTGTGCAATAATTTTGCAAATTTTTGACGATGGACTCCTTATGGGCTGGATCAGATGTGGATTTATCGACTTTGCACAAGTACAGAAAGGCAGACAAGTTGGAATATAGGTTAACGTGTTTACATAATAAAGATGTAGAAAATACCTCAGATGATTTCACTGCTAATGGTGAATTACTTGATACTCGATCCAGGAGAAGGCGACGTTCGGGAACTTGGCCGTAAGTTAATTGTTATCCTATAAAAATTAATTATTAATAACATTTTTTATTTTAATTCTTCGTTGTTGTAAGAAGCCACTTACCATTGACAGTTAACCTTCAAAACCACGTGTTATGTTCGTGTGGTTGCTAGGTTACTTGTCTCCCGCGTCAATCTGAAATTTAAATTTTTTTATTAATTTCTTAACTTTATTACTAATAGCATTATTTGTGATGACCGATGAGGCTCTCTTGAAATCGAATAATTGTTGTATTCATTTATAAATTTAATAAATTTAAACCTATCATATTTTATTAATGTTTACCCACATTTTGAATGAATGGGTTATTTTTAAAAATGCGCTGACCTGGTATTTGATATGCAAACATAAATAAAATGCGTTTGTGTACTACAATAATAAAATCGTTCAGTATCGGGTTATTTTTATCATTCCTAAAATTCGTGTACGAACTACGTAGGATTTTACAACCTGCATGATGTATTAGTTTACAATACTTTTTGTAATTTTTCGAATAATACCAAAATCGTATTGAATGTACATAGGTACAATTTACTTATTGGTAAAACAATTTTTGTAGTCAAAATTTTTTAGTTAAGGTGGCAAATATATTAATTGTTTCAAAATAAAACCAGTAGATGTCTCTGGCAGCGATTGACCAACAATCGTGGGTCTGACTGGCGACATCTATACTGCCGTGACCGTAGTTCTGGACAACACTTGCATTTTAAGGGCCGGTTCCACCAACTCTGATTAAATGGTTGGTTAACTAATCATGGTTAGAAAAATTTAACCGACATTAACTTGAAAGCGTTTCAACAAACGTTTTGTAGCTATGATTAGTAAATTGGCTGAACTTCGTGTATATTCGATTTAAGCTCGTAAAAGCTATTCTGATTGGTTGATAGATATTTGAATATTGTAAATGTGTAGGCTACCAACCGTGCAAGTAAACATTCGTCTGTGACATTCGTAGTATTATAATATGAAATAAACAGAATATAAATAATAGTATATTATTTAACGAGCATTTAATGTAGGCTATAATTCTCGACGATAAAGTTTATACGTGAGCCGTGGGCGAGTGTATAAGCATCTGACTGAATTATTCCTAAATATTATGTGAGAGTTAAATACGGTGTTTTATCTACGAATCTGAATAAAATATTTCATGTTTACAAATTTTTATTTAATAAATTACTAATTATTGTTAATTTTGAAAATGGGATTCAAAAACAATGAAGCTGTAAACAAATTTTGGCGGTAATCTTAGCAACCGCGTATAATGATGTTCTGATCTAATAACTTTTACAAAAATTCAATTCTGGTCAATTCTGGTCTGGACCTTAGGATAACTATCACAATAAACAGAAGAACAACCTCGGACCAAAACCCAGGTTTTGTTACTCAGATTGGATTAACCGTAAGTTGATCCTGGGTTAAGTCTGATCTGAGGTTGATCTTCTGTTATGCAACTGCGCCTAATAGATACTACCATCGTATGATCAAAGTTTACTTCGTGCACCCATTAAAATTTTTAAAACCGCGTTCATGTATTAAATGATCAGATTAATTTAATTTTATCTAATCATGCAATTAACGAATGTCAATCTTATTCGCACCCAAACAAAAAAAAGTATAATTAATGTATTCTTATCTGACATTATGTCACTATTTTAAAAACTATTGAATTAAAAATATTTAGAATATCTTTATTTATTTTAAAAAGTTAAAAAATGTTATTCCCAAATCACAGTTTTGAACTACCGGCTATAAATCATTTTGATAAAAATAATTAAAATAAAAACATCAATAATGTAAATGCACAAATAAACGTAAGGTGTTAACGTAGAAATAATTATTTTTGTGATAAATCAATATGTTTCGTCACTGGTTTCCATGGTCACTTGTCATCACAACTACAAAATTTAATTTTCTTGCCATCACTGCATAATAGATGTTACCACAGTCACAGCCAAGATTTTTAGGGGTCGTCTATTAAGAACGGAATAAAAGGGCTCTATGATGATTATAATATTGACAGCCATTTGAATATCCTGTTTTTATATTTTTATCCACGACCACTATATTAGGAAGGTTTAATACGTTCGTTTTCCGTGGATTAGAGGCCTTTTAATACACTAGTGGATTTGTTTTCAGATCAAAATCATAGTATTGTTGATAAAAATAAATTTGTCAAATCTGACGTTTCACAAAACCAAAATTTTTACTTGTGGTTTAGGTTTATTGTCGTAGATAAAACGTTGAATTACATTCGGGAATTAACAAACTTCTAATCCCCTTATGTAATAAATGCCAAAAAAGTTTTACTTCAATTGCGTGTGACGGTTACACGCATTTTCAATTTTTCTTGCGTCTAAAGATACCCACACCTATTATTTTACTTGAAAAAAATGCAAAAATAAAACGAGCGTTTTTACAAAGATATGAGTTGCCATGGAAAAATATCTACCCTTCGGGAGAGTTAATTCTGGGGTATCTCCTTATTTACGACACACTGTATACATTTATAAAGTTTATTTAACTACATACTTAGTAAACATGTTTTATAATGCTTAATTCAACTATTATTTTTTATAACAACGATTATTTAAAACGATTAGTGCTCATTTAATCGATTGACCTTTTAAATTAAGTAGGTCATCAGCAATCTTTCTTATAAAATCATTTGTACTTGACTCTTTTTTTTTCGAGTCCAGAAGCACAAGCTCGGAAAGAATTAAAATCAGTATTTGTTTTTTTACGCCATTAAAAATTTAGTAAATTATAATTAGTTAGAAACATAAAAAAGTAATAACTAATTAAAATTTAGTAAATATTATTGTACTATAATACACTTTATTTGTTTTAATAAATTAATACATTTTTAGTCTTTTTTTTTAATTACATTATTTTTAAATATTCAAAAAAAAATTAATAGTAATGATTTAATTATGAATATTCACAGGAACTCTGACGTTTGGATACATTAGTAACCAAATGATCTATACTGGTATGCATAATATATCGTCATTGTGCCTGGGGGCAGGGGGTTATTAAGAAATGAACACGAGTAAAAAATGCTCATGCTCAGAAAAATATTCAGTCAAAAACCGGAACGTTTTTTCCGTATTTTTCCGCTTCTTTTTATTTAGCTCATAGTTTTCTAAACTTGTCGCCACTAATTTTTATAGCGAACTTAGACAGAGACGGGCTGGGATATTTTTTCACTGTGCCAGCCAGAACGACTCTATTAACATTGATTTTGTGTGAAACTTTATATATAATAAAAAAATACTAAAAATAGGGTGCCAACAGACTAACCGATCCTGATTATAGAAGTCAGTATTTATTGGCAAATTTAAGAAAATTTATAAAGATTAATAATGAATAATGAACATTATTTTGATCTTTAATTTCTTTTCAGGCGCACGAGATCTTTAAATGCACCATCACCTTTTCAACAATTTGGACCATGTGGGCGAATAATGAAATCCTCCGCCATGGTTATGTAAGTATTAAGAATTTTTCATTGAAACTTACTTGTATTACATGGCCGGAATTAGAAGTCTGTTTTTCGCTTAGTAGTACTAAATTGTGATAGAAAATTTATGTATACAAGTTTCGGAATCCCAAAGATTTTAGGAAATGTCTCAAGATCTGTAAGAAATTCGAAAGATTTGTAGACAGAAAAATTTGATTTTAGTATCCAAAACGTTACTTTTTTTTTGCTTTTTCACTTTTGATCTCCCACTTTCACGAGTTAAAAATTGGAACGAGATTTTTTGTTGGCTCTGCCACTTTTTATATTGCCTCTCAAAATTGCGGAAAAATTTCAATGACTTCCAGAATTCCGGGATTTTCAAGAAAATCTGACCAGATGCCAAGATAGTGGCGGAATAGTGTTAACTTGTATAGTAATTCTTTGTTTCTTTATTTCTTCGACTTTTACTCCCGGCTTGAAAAAAGAAATTTATAAACTGCGTGAGATAATACTACTATTCCGCTCGATGTATTTGTAGCTCCTGGGCTTCGTCTCTTGACTACAAATTTACACGTCAGTAATAATCCTATTGGTTTTTTGCTCTTAATGTATACTATTACTTAGATCTCCTGGTAAATTGGTTTTCGGTAATTGTACAGTTTTCCTAAATAAATAACATAAACTAACAATAACCTACTGACAGATCCATGTCTTCGCGTGGATCTACCTTATAAGTACAACTTAAACTACCGGGGATGAAATTACCGGGGGATCAAATTACCGGGACCAAATTACTGGAGATCAAATAACCATATACGAGCAACGGTATAAGTAGAAAGCCCGAAAACATTCTTCATTCGTCCATATTTTTTATAACGGTAATTTAAAAATTATACAGTCGATCGCTTGTTTAAAAACTTCCAGGACAAGTCAAATAAAATACAAATTATTCGCTTTTTTTAGACCTCACGGTTGCTTAATCCGGATTGAGGAATTGTGTGCGATTGGTTGTAGCATTAGTTTTAAAATTTGGTCTCCAAGGTAATTTCGCCCCCGGCTATTTGATTCCCTTGTAATTTGACTTACGGTAATTTGATCCTCTGGTAGTTAGATCTCCTGGTAAATTGGTTTTCGGTAATTGTACAGTTTTTCTAAATAAATAACATAAACTAACAATAACCTACTGACAGATCCATGTCTTCGCGTCGATCTAATCCATTAGATTTAAAATTGCTACATAGTGGGCCCTACAACTGGGTTAACTGAATCTTTCTGTGTAAACTAAACGTATCTAGGCAGTCGTGGGAGTTTAAATATTGAATAGACGCTCATTTCTATTGTAGATCTCTGCGATAGCACAATTATTATGAACATGAAATCTTCTTAAAGAAGATTACATCAAACATCTTATTAAAGAATAAGAGTCCAGGTGAATAATTTTTTAAAATCTGATTACGTCTAGAGCAGCTCTCTTAGTATCAATTGCACTTTTCGTATTTTTATTAATAGCTACCATCATTTTTTGATATCAATACCAAGACATAATTCGAGTTGTGTCGTTCTTAATATTCAAAGTTGTAAGATTGTTTTTCTGCAAATAGAGACTGCCGTTAGTTTCGTTTTTTAAATGATCAAATGCAGTTTTACATTTTTATTAACGCAAGTATAATACTTTCGACTTAAATTAGGTCATTCATTTTAGTAAATATGACCATTTACAATTTTATGAAAGTGTATTCACAACCCAAGTGGAATACCAATGGACAGTACCGTTTTTCACTTTTATTGTTCAGAAAATATGCAGTTTGAAGTATATTTTGAAAAAATTAAAAAATATTTATTTACAGATAGTCATTAGCCTAGTAGTTGGCACGCTAACTGCTAACGCATAAGGTGATTATCATCAGCATCATGTATCCACGTTTGTCCTTTGCAGATCTTCCAGTCCACGATTCTTTACTTGTGGTCTATTTTTATATATTTCCCTTGTTCCGTTTGGTCAGAACTGCAGTCGGTGCTTTCGTTGATCATCTCCAGTTCATCATTGGTGTCACGTGTCTAGTTTATCTTTATTTTAGTTCGCATACTCTTATTTTTAGACATCGGAAGGTCGCTTCTAAAAATTTCCCTTGGTTTTATTACAGCGGATCGTCCAGATCCATCTTGCCTTGAACCTCGTGCCCTAGATATTTATACTCATACTTGTTCCATTTCGTTTCCATCTATTTTTCTTGCTTCACAGTCGATGGGTGAAAATTAACCCAATTGGAATCAATTCTATTGTATATAGTTGGAAGCCCGCCATATCGAAAAATTGCAATTGTAGCAACTCATATAATAAATTGATGTTTGCTCTCTTTGAGAGGCTTTGACTGTTTAGCATCTAATACTTGATTGTATACTTGGGATTTATTGCTTAAAATTTTGATTAATTAGTAATTACTGATGATGATAATACTAACAAGTTAGTAACTAGTCAAAGTCATTAAGCTTAGATATTGCGAGACGAGCTCGATTGACCTCCTTCATCTAGCGATTCAAAGCCTTGGCATTGGAAATTGTAAATTAAGCTCATTTAAAAATAAAATGTGAAGCACGTAAGTTTTGATTGGAAAATATATTAATATGGAGAAGGATATTTTCTAGTTGTCCTTGGACCTGAAAAACAAATCGCTTAATGTATTGGCCGAGGAAGGGGGGGGGCATTGACTTTGTACGATTTAAGTAAATGACCTGGATAATTTTAATTGAGAATTTTCCCGTGTAGTGTTGATTAATTAATTTTCTCAAATTAAAATTTGCTATCCAGAATTAATTTGAAAAAATTGTTTCTTTACATTTTGTTAATTATTGTAATATTATGTATATAAAATACCTTCAACAGTAATATTATACGATAATGATGGTCGAGCTGGTTAATGGTGGAAATCGACGAAGTGGAAATGCCCGTTTACCAACAATGATTTTATATTTTATCGGAGTTGTGTGTTAAAAAAATCTGCGGTTTAATCTAATCGGTTTAATCCGCAACAAATCCAGTGTTACTTTTTCAATTGGAAAAATGTGTCACACTTATTTTTATTATTAATAATTGAATATATCGTAAGAAAATCATTACAAATTTATGAACCTCGGTGCACCAATTACCTTGTAGGTATGTAATTAATGATAACGTGCTAAATTTTTATCTGGGTGAAATTTCAAAATAATTCACAATTTTTAATACCCAGTGAATATGATGGTGTTCCACTTTTCTAATTACGTGTGTCGAAATTGAGGTGAAAGATGACGATTAAAACGCCAAATAGAACGAATATTTTTTTATTAAATTAATATTGACTTCCATTTCCAAAAATTTCTTTACAAACAAATGTTCTGTCGACTGATAGTGTCGCGATCGAATCGGTTTTATAAATTTATTTACTCACTTTGTTATTGATCTCTATTTATTTACGCTTTAAATAAGACGTTTTTACCTACAATAACTACTTACACTACCAATTTCAAGCGAATACGATGAGTTTACATTGATATCAACTGCGTGGAGGAGGGGATTTATCAGTGTTTATTTTAAATGCTATGTTTAATTAAAATTTAGTAGTCGTCGATACGTGAATTTCTGTAATAGTTGTTTTTCCGGAAAAATTGTTCTAGTGCAGTGTCGCGTTTAATTTTTCCTACGTACCGTAAAAGAATTTCCGTCTCTCCAGTGCCGTTATGTCCTTCGTAACAGAATTTTTCAAAAATATCTTATCCATAATTTATCGATGATGGTGGTTTAAATATTAAAAAAATGGTTGCCAGTGGAGATGTTGTTATGACGGAACATTGTGGTGTGATTAAAAATTACGAATTAGAAGTGAAAAATGTTCATTCTAACTTTTATCACCATCGGTAAATATTTTTTTTATATAATTGCTTTTTTATTTTAATTAATTGTTTCATCATTTGTGACATCGTCAAGGTGAAACGATTGTTCCAAAAAAATATTTTATATTATGTGTTCTTCAAGGTGATGAGCAAATTATTTAAATAATTTAAAACTGGTTTTTTTAACCAATCATGGAATCATTAAAAACAGTTTATGTGCATTTTTTTAAATTAAAAAAATAAACCTGATGTGGGGTCTTTTTAAAAGTTAAAAAACAAAATTGATATGCAGATTAAGTCATCGGCTTATTCATCGATAATAATTATATCAATTTTTAAAAATACTACGTTTTTCAAGGATTTTAATGTCAATTTAAAAATTTTTTGCATTATCATTTAGTTACGTTTACGTTATCATGTAAACTTGGCGTGATGGGTTTTTAAAATGCAAAAAGGACAATGTGCTTTGTTAGCCTACTTAGCTAATTTTAATGGGTGTGAGGTAAAATTGAACATTGTTTTAAAAATTTGCACATTTTAAAGTGTTGTGTTTGATTTTCACATTAAAAAATAATAATAATAGCTCGGGCGAATTTTTTTAATGGATCAATTTGGGTAAAGAAATGGGGTAAGAAACAGATTCAGAATAGTGCAATAAGGTGAAGTTCTAACCAAGGAAAAGACGACTAAACTGGATAAATAGAAAAGGTCCGCTTGGTTCACAAACTCTTGATATAATAATATATTAAAATTTTATCAAGTACATTTTTTTATGTGCCTTTAATTTTATATCTTAATACGAATTAAAATTTTAGTCAATTCATTTCTTCAGAATCATCACGTAATTGTTTTTCTTATGGATTCCGTATTGGATTTTTCTGTATTTTTAAATTTTTTTTGATTTTCACAAAATTAAAAAGATCTAATAATTTTACCCATATGATGGTGATCTTGAAAGATGTTTTTTTTTATTACTCGAGATAACAAAATTTGTTATCTCGAGTAATATAAATTATTTACTACTTATGTAATTAAAAATATTAATATATTAAATTAAAATTAAAAAAGTTAAAAATTTAAAAATCAAATATTTCTGGTAAACAGGGCTAAATGGGCATAGCGCCGGGGCGCAAGACTTTTGGGGGCGGCAATGTCTATTTTGATATTTTTTAGCCCTGAAAAGAATAAAAGATTATTTACGATCTTCTTTGGGACACAGTAATCAATTTGTTAAAGATAAAATTAGGAAAATAAATATCTAAATTACTTTTGTTTTTTGTTTACTCTAAAGTTTGTTTCTGTTTATACAGGTTGTCTCCGGATACACTTTACATAACTTAGGTGCTGATAGAGTACACTTTTCTAAGAAACATTTTTAACAATTTTTTTTTTTTCTAAATTCAAGCTTTCGAAAGTTAGGCCTCTTTAAAGTGTTTTGTTTTAATTTTCACCTTCATGTGGCCATAGCCCAAAATATATTGATTTTTTGGTAAAAATGGATTAGTGCTTTTTAAAGAGCCTGAAATAATCTACAAACTAGATTTAAACTTTTTATTGTCTAAATGTAACGGCTTTCGAGTTATAAATTAAGTAAGTAAAAAAATGTTGAAAAATTCGAGATTTTTTTATTTATTGTTTTTAACTCTATATCTTTTAAACGAAACATTTTATATTACACAAATTCTTGCGCCTCATTCCAGATAGGAAATTTAACGGACTACAACTTCTGTCTAGTAAAATTTTTTGTAAAACCAACCCCTTTCACAGAAAATCAGGAAATAGTAAACAAGGCAGCTACAAAAAAAAATTAAATTAATTCATTACTGTCAGAATTTCGTTCCTGTCAGAATTTCGTTCCCACGCCCACGCCACGATTTGAATTTTTTTTCTATTGACTATGGGTAATAATACAGATTGATACGGATATTGTAACAAACAATTTTGAGGATTAGCTACCGATGATAGAGACGCGTACACTTTTTGAGGTTCAAATACTAGTCACCCACAAAAACCCCCTTTTGATACTTTTCGGAACACATTTGGTAAATTTCGATTCAACTTGCCACTCAGACCGACGCGGTCAAACCCGCGTCAGGGTATATTTTGATCCTAGATCTCCCACGCCTGTTATCCACACACAAAATGAAGAAGATTAAAGCGCTTCGCATTGCCATTCCGCTACGCTACGCAGTTGCGCACGACACCCGGACGAATTCTTGGTCTTCGAGTTCCACCGTTGGCGAGTTCTGTCATTCTACAGGAATATTTTCAAATTTATTATGTGTTTAACCAACTCAACCACGGCCTATCATGCTACCATGTTAAAACGAAAATTTCCCTATCCAACATTTTTGATTTTTAAATTCAATTTTTTCGAAAACTAATGCATAATTCTACAAAATTTTTATTGCAAGTTGCCTATAGTCGTCTCGTCTTCCCTAAAATCAATAGGAAAAAGTTTAAATCGTGGGAATGATTTTCTGACAGATCTCATTTTTGGTTTTAAAAATATAAAAACCTTTTAATTTCTGTTGTTTTGAATTTTTATCATTTTGAATACTGTTTTTTTTTTCTGGTTACAATGATGTATACTTGATGGTTTATTTTTACATTTTGATCAAAATTTCAAGCGATTCGTTTTTTAAAGAAAAGTCTGCATTAAGAAAAGTCTTTTGTAATCAAAATTAATGTCATAATCAAAATAATGTTTTGATTACAAATGATTTTCAATTTAAAGGATTAAAACCAGAAATGATAAATCAAATTATTAGTCAGAGAAAAATTATGTAATTTAGGTGAAGATGGTGAGGATCTAAAATTGAACACTCACTATTATTCCGGGTAACGACTCTTGCACACGAACATACAAAAATGACTAAGTTTTTTTAAGGTTTGCTGCTTCCTGTTGTAAAGAATAAACACGAAAACGATATTAACCGAAAAAGATTTTTTTTTGCGTCTGATAAAGATACTCAGCACTTAATATTTTTTGTTTTTAATCACCGATAAAATGTAAAAATAAAATAACTGCTTTTAAACAATATGAGTTGTCTTCGAAAAACTTCCGCTTATAAACTACGAATTAGGGTCAGCAGGTTTTATTCGTAACTGGATTTCTTCATTTTAAATGGCAAAACTAATAGCAATCAATGAGAAAAATAGGATTTTGAATAAATAATAAACCAAAGGACTATCTTCTATATAAAGGATCTATGGTAATCGTAATCCACTGAAAATTACAGGGAAGTCTATGACTTTCAAGTTCAGCAGAATATTATGTTCGTGCCCCTGAGCTAACATTATTTTTGAAACCATGTAAATGTTTACTATTATTGTAAATTTAGACTCAAATACTACAAACTTTTTGGTATAATCTTTATTATTAACAACAATGACTTGCAGCGAATGTCGATTAAGTAAGAGCAGGGATTATGTCCTTGAAAATCAAACTTGCCATAATATCTTAGTTTGGCCCACGATTGACATGAACGAGTAGTAAAGATTTGACATTCCTTACATTTTTGACAATAATCACCTACATAGATCTTATGTGGTCGGTCAATTTTACCCCAAACTAATTTTTTAGCAACTTGCCATTTTAATTATTAATGTTAATGTATATATTTTTTTTATTTAAGGACCATTCAAGATCCGGCCAGTCAAAGACTTACATGGTACAAACCACCTTTATCGGTTCTGGTAGTGAAGAAGGTCAGGGATGCATCGGTATATTCCCCATTTGTCCAACTTGTTCAGTGGTTAATCGAGGTAATTAAATAAAAATTAAGTAAAATGTAAACAAAAAATAGTAAATTATAGGTTTTTTTATTTAGATGAATTATTATAATCAAAACAAGTTTTTCGGCTTCAGTTAAAATTTAAAATACAGCAAGGATACCGTTATTTTTGTTTTTGTAGATAGTAATATATATCAGGATATCCTGTTTATATTCGCTTACCTTTCATGATATTATTATGTATGAATTTTTTTAATCTAAGTATTTACTATTTTTTATTTAATATTTTTTGTGTTAGGAAATTATAATATAATGGTGTTTGGCTATAACGAACTACATCAGTCGGTTCTTCCAGGTTCCTTAGACACCATAGTATTTTTGAAATTCTAAATTTTATTTAAGGTGGCACGCATATAAATTGTTTCAAAGTAATACCAGTAGATGGTTCTGGCAGCGATTGCTTTAATATTGTTTTTCTTTTCTCTACTTTATACTTAAAAAAAAAAAAATTTGCTCAATTTTGTTCGGTATATTTTCTTGTTCCTTTTATTTTATTTTTACGTTTTTCTTATGTTAAATATGACTGATGATCAATAATAATTGTGAAATAAGGGCCTTCAATAATATTTCAAAAAATATTATATAAGTAGTAAAAAGTATAAACTAGTGGAGACAATCATTGTCAGAGTAATCTATTGGTTTAAAGTTGAAACAATCTATATGTTTACCACCTTAATGTGTTATTTTAATCGAAAGTACGTTTATTGTCATTGAATATGTAGTGGTTTATGTGGTAAAAGTAGTAAACACAAAGTGGTTTCACTTCAACAAGTGAGACTATGTCAACAAAACAAATTTATTTTTTCCGCAATGTTTTGATTTTACGTTTGTTCCCACCATCTGTTTATTGCGTGTCGGAAGGGCGAAAATCTTAAATAAGACACCACCAGCACGTTCTGGGTGGTAGTGTGGGTTTAGCCCACTAAAAAACTCCTCCCGGATGCCAGCGGGCGGATGCCTCCAATACCTTGCGGTATTTCTTTCGCTGCCATCAGTCAACCAGTTTCTGTTCTTTCGGGACTTTGTTCTTTTTAATTGCTTCATTAATTTGCTGTATTTTGGCGCAGCAGCTCTTTCTCAAATTTCTCAGTCATTGTGCCGGTTATTTCAATAGCGATCTTTACCCACTCAGCCTCCTCCCGGAGCATCTAGTCTATCGGGGAGTCAGGGCTTAAGGTGCTGATACCCTGTGCTTCTCTGATTTCCGCATTGCAAAATGGTATGGCGAGTGTCATCGTCCTCGCAGTAGTAACAGGTCGGACTGGCTACCTTCTTGAATATGTACAGGTATGTGTTGAAGCAACCATGGCCAATCAGAGCCTGGGTCAGCTGGTGGTTTAATTCGCCGAATGTTCTTTCGACCCATGGCTGTATAATTGGGATAGTCTTCTCGTTCATTCCCTCTTTTTACCGTTGGTCCACCTGCACTGCTATTCGCGCATCAAGCTGTCGCGCGCGAAACGTCTTTTGGCTGTCGTCTTTGTTTGGACCATCATTGAAGTTCTCCGTGCGCTTGACTGCGAGCAGATCGATCCGGGGCACGGCCGCCATTACCGAGATGGCTTCGGTCAAAACTGTACGAAGCGGACGCTATACTTATGTTCATTTTTCTTTGTAATCGTTCGTAGTGTTGGTGGTAGGATGCTACCTTCATAGCTTCGTTCCACACCGGTACTCCTAGAGCATTATCGAATTGACCACACAACCCACCACCCGCCGCTTGTAGTATGACGGGCCCCCAATATTGGACATATTGGGCAGTCTCGTGCACGTGGAACGCGAACTTGAGTCTTTTATCTAGGTGAACGCCCAGGACTTTAACCGATTTTTTCAGCACCACCGCACAACCACCCAACATTACGTTAAGCTGTCCGCACTTGCGTTTGCCATTCAACAGCACGGCTTCTGTTTTCTCGGGCACCAGCTTTAGACCCCTATCCTGCATCCAGCCCCCTATCGTTGGCTATGGCCGTTACGTCGTCTTCCTTCTTGGCGGTCACAAGTAGGGCGAGGTCGTCCTATCCTAACCATCTGTTTTTAAAACTATGTGACGTCACTTGGACGGTCGCTATCTGACGGTATCGCTTTCTAGGAAACCTAAACTTAACAGCACGGATTGGTCTTAGCTTGTGCTAGGCCATCAATTGAGTTAAAAGTGGTTAAAAAAAGTTTCGGTACGATCCTATAATAACAGTGTAAATTATATTGTGCGGAGACTTTTCGGTCACAAACAGTATAACTTTCACAGCTATAAACATGAGACATTTTTTGTTGTAAATTTCATTCCCTTGAGCATGGCGAAAAACTTGTTGAGAACAACTAAGATAAAAATTTATAAAGCACCGATAAGACCGGTGGTTACTTATGCGCCAGAAACAATGTGCCTCAGCAAAGATGAGAGTGTTTCAAAGGAAAATTGTGAAAAGTATATTAAGACCAATAAAAGGTGATCAGGACATTTTAGGAGAGACCTAAAAAAAGTAACCAAGGGAATTATATGACCTCCGCATTTTTGTAATTTTTGCCACTTATTCTACTGAAAGTTTAGCCCTTCAATAAGAACTCCTCAAAGCAGTAGGGCCAGATGGCCAGAAATTTTCGATAAAATCGACTTTGAAATATTGTCGAAGGAGTTTGAAGACAAGATGTGAAATAATTAACAAATAGTTTCGTAGCACAGAGGCGAGCGAGTTGGACTAGGAACCGGTGAGTCCACGGTTCTATTCCCACCTTCGCTAGTTTTTTTTTTATTTTTTTTTCTCTGGTGCGTATTATTTTCCTTAAGTAAATGCTCGTAATACACAAGAGCATCTTTCATGCGTAATTTAGCGATTTCACTGCACAGACTATCTTCGACGGTGTCTTCAGCCCTCGTCGAGGGGCCAGGCAAATTAACGGATAAAATAAACATGATAACTTTTCAGTAACTACGCTAGATAAAAACTAAACTGTTGAAAATGTATTTTAGGATAAAAATATGTAGTTTTAGGATATGTTGGTTTATTAACTTTTTATTTCTTGTTAAAATCTAGTCAGTTGCATGGCTTTATTAGCCACATCATGTTTGCTATATCTACCAATCGTAAAATAAATAAATTAAATCAGATGATAAATTATAAATAAATATTAGGTAAATTATTTCCACCAGATGATATGTGCGATGACATATGAAACTAGTCCTTCTGAATAATAATAATTAAAACATTCGATTTTATATTTGTTAAAAAAAAATTAAATGTTGACACATTTTAGTCTACAAGCATAAATTTAATCAATTTTACAATAATTAAATGGCGTGAATAAGCACTAGAGAGAAAAAAAACTAGCGAATGTGGGAATAGAACCATGGACCCACTGGTTCCTAGTCCAACTCGCTCGCCCCTGTGCTACGAAACTATTTGCTAATTTTTTCACATCTTGTCTCCAAACTCCTTCGACAATATTTCAAAGTCGATTTTCTCGAAAATTTCTGACCATCTGGCTCTACTGCGTTGAGGAGTTCTTATTGAAGGGCTAAACTTTCAGTAGAATAAGTGGCAAAAATTACAAATATGCGGAGGTCATATAATTCCTTTGTGAGATAAATTACATCAAATCAAGCAGATTAGGGTGGCTTGGTCATGTGATAAGAAGGATGGAGAGGGCGATGGAGGCCAAGCGAGGGAAGATTTAAATAGATCTTCTTCCCGCGCAAGGCTACACTGGTCGACTTGGAAGTGGGAAATTTCAATTCAAATCCTGATCGCGTTGGGTATACTGGTATACTGCTGTAATCTAAGGTCCATTACCATTAAAATGTCATTGATCTGTTAGTTACGGGGAAGGCAACTGGAAATCACCCCATTAATTATATTCTCTAGTAAGTCATCTTGACTCCAAGTTAATTGCCTATGCACTGCGTAGTGTTTGCCACTTTGGAAGGAATCTAGTCTAATACTGAAATAATGAATATTCATTATCGATAGTCAATGTCATACATAGCAACACACTAATTTAATTTAAAAAAAAATTTACTTTTTAAGAACCTTAAAATTCAAGCTCGACAAAATTGTTTACAAATTTATTCGGTTCAAATTGAAAGTAAGGTACATACATAAATTTATAAAAATTTGGGTTGTTAACTTAGGGAAATTTCCAAATACATTCATAATTTGTAAAAATAATTTTATTTTAATGAAAATTATTGTTCGTTGTAAAACTTGTAAACAATATTTGAATATGTAGAATAATTGCAATATTTTTATTTAGTATTAGAAAAGATAATGTACTAGCTAAAAGATTCAGTTGTGATGGTTTCTTAAATTTATTAGATAAGAATCCATTGTGTAATTGTGTGACGGTGCACTTTCATTATGTTTGATATCGCTATTCAAGGTCATTTAGTGATTATCCATAATGAAGGAAACCAAAATGAAAATGGTTTAATATTTTTACATATTTTAAAATTGCTTCTATTGTCTACAGACATGGTATAATATGTATAATAGTATATTTACTACTTGGGACGTGAATACTCGTAATTGTATCAACTAACAATAAAGAAGATGAAAGTCATCTTAGTCGAATGATTAAATGGGCGCAAATGCATTGTTCATGTAGAATCATAAATAGAATGACAAACTTGAGGTACTTATAAACTATCGAGGACATCAAAACAATCAATGTTGGTCCTTAAATTCCTATCCGAAAATAAGCATTATTTCTATGTATTGAAAAAAAAATTAACTCATTTAGCAATCTTTTTATTTTCCCACTCATTGCGTAAACTACTATTTTCTTCAAGCGTCAACAAAAGTTAACTTATGTCATTCGATAAGTTTTTCGTCCTTTTCGAGAATTATTTTTAAATCATTTTAATATTTAAATGCCAGAATTTAAATAATAATTTTCTTACAACATAAAATCGTCATATTAATATTAAATACTGCTCGACATTATTCATTATTTATTATTAAACTTCTACAATTAAATTGAAATTTTAAAATGAACAAGCTACACAAATACAAGAATATTCAAACTACTTATTAGGAAATATTGTACGATCATTAAAGAAAATTGAACGAGAAACTTCAAGATTTTATAAAACATGGGTTGTTCTATTTAAAATAAGAAAGTTGATTGTGATTTTACGTGATTTAAATAATAGGAGTGCATAATTAAATCGCAATTGAATAAATTGTAATATACTACATTCAAATCAAATATTAATGGGTAAAAAAATATTTTACAAAAATATTTTATATATTTATTGGGACTCCTATAGAATATTTCTCTCTTTCTGCTCTGCCCAGTCCGGCATTGTTGAGGTGGAATAAATAAACAAAAAAAAATAATTAAACAATAATATTTGTTAATAATAATAAATTTATTATTTAAATACTTTTTACGATTTTCTCTCAATTCTGATTTTTTTTTCAAATATCACTTAATTATTACTCTTTTTCAGGAAAAACGCATGGTTGTATTTGTGGAAGGATCCGTCATCGATGACACCCACTTGGACCAATTTTCTAATTTTATATCCATCAAAGATAAATTGATGACATTTAAAGATGGTAAAGACGACCTGACCGACAAGATTGACTTTATTATATGTTTGGGAGGCGATGGAACGCTGTTATATGCTAGTCTGCTCTTTCAACAATCAGTTCCTCCAGTTATGGCATTTAATTTAGGATCTTTGGGCTTTCTGACGCCTTTTAGATTCGAAAATTTTCAAGAGCAAGTTAACAACGTCCTCGAAGGAAATGCGGCATTAACTTTACGAAGCCGATTGAGATGTATAATTGTTAGAAAAGGAGATTTGGAAGAACATAGAATAAAGAACGAAAAAAAACCATCAACGAATTTATTAGTTTTGAACGAAGTGGTTGTCGATAGAGGTCCATCACCTTATTTATCTAATATCGATTTATTTATCGATGGGAAACATATTACCAATGTACAAGGTGATGGATTGATTGTCAGTCCTCCTACAGGAAGTACGGCCTATGCCGGTGCCGCTGGTTGTTCGATGATACATCCCAGTGTGCCTGCCATTATGGTTACACCAATTTGCCCACATTCTTTGAGTTTTAGACCCATTGTTGTACCAGCAGGTGTGGAACTAAAGGTAAGCTTTAATTATTTTTTAATAGGGCCAAATTAGTGATATTATTTGTGTGTATTTTTTTTATAGATTTCTGTTTCTGTCGATAGTCGAACAACAGCTTGGGTTTCGTTTGATGGAAGAAATAGGCAAGAACTGCTACACGGCGATAGGTATGTATATATTTTTATTATTTAGTCTGCTTTTAACAATTTAATATTTTTCAGTTTACGAGTAACTACATCGATATATCCTGTTCCTAGTATTTGTGCGCAAGATCAAATTTCAGATTGGTTTGATTCTTTGGCGGAATGTTTGCATTGGAACGTGAGAAAGAGGCAAAAACACCTAGACGAACTTACGGATTTAACCCATTCGAGTTCTAACGATACTTTAGATTCTTTGGAACAAAATGAAGGGCTAGAAAAGGATAGTTAATTTATTTAACTATTGATTTAACATTGATTTGTGTGAGAAGAGCTCTCTTAGGTATTAATAAATTTAGTGGAAATGGCAATACTTAATTGAATTATTGTATATTGTTATATAATTTTTTCTAAGTAAATCAGGTGATATTAAATATTTTTATTTTTTAATTTATCTTTATGTATTTATTAAGAAATTAATTACTTATTCGTTTTAAAAATTATTATGTTTGAAAGATAACATTACAAATAGCATTTTCTCAGGTAAGGGGAATTATTTTGGATCAATTTCTATGTATTTGGTCATAAATTTTTAATTAATTATGTAAATGAGTATTGATATTTAAATTACTCCAATAGTACTTTAAGAAGCTTGCACGATCACATTTTTATAATAACCGACCAATAGTTCGTGCCAATGTTATTATTTCAAAAAATTTATCTGTCTTTTTTTATATCTAATGTTAATAAATTTTATAGGAATTTGTAAAATGGTTTATTATTAAACAATATTACATACTATATAATTTTATTTCTACTGCCCATTGGACCTCTTACCTAGATCTACAGGAAATGGTTGCAGAAACCATAAAAGATAAGACAAAAATTTCTACAATACAAAATTTGGTGAAACCAAAATATCAAAATCTGCTCTTTTAATTTCCTCTTTTGGGCGCCTGCATTTTTTAAAATGCTGTCGCAGACCTTTTTGTAGGAAATTTTATTTCATATAAAATTGCCTAGAAATTATAATTTCTTGTCGTTATTCGATAAGTAACTCTACAAAAACCAAGAATAGTGGCAATTTGAGTTCCACCTTGTTTTATCTTAATTAGGTCAATAAAAATTTTAATTAATCAATTTTTGACTTCGAAAAATTTGCTAAAATGTGCTAATGTTTCCTGTAGTTCTTGGACTGCTAAAGCTTTTTGGTACTACTAAAATCTCTTGATAGCTCAGTCAAATCAGAAAAAATACCGGACATCGGACTCGAAGTTCTTCAGTTTCTAAGTGCAGTGATTCCAGAATTTCGGACTTATTGAAAATCTATGGAGCATACTAATACGTAAAATTTAGGGGGGCAATTAAATTCGTTTAGGACGCTCAAAAATGCCATTGTTAAAGAATGAACATCGCAACCAAAAATATTGCAGTTTTTCTGAAAAAATTTAAGGTCATTTTTTCAAAAATCCCCCTATATGCCCTGATAAAACCTATAATTATTAGACAACTTCATTCTAATTAATTTTTCATGAGTTTTATAATTTGGGATTTAACATCGTTAAAATACAGCTACAAAATTTTAAAAATATCTCCGAAAATAACAAATAATAATTAAAATCGAAATTCTCCCAAAACATATTACATTTTTAGAAGAAACAAAACGGGTTTTCGGTAATTTTGAATTTTTATAATTTTAAAAATCAAATACGATGTTCCACATAAGATAAAAAATTTTTTTCCAGAATCTCTAAATTACTGAATTAACAATCATTTTTCTTATGCTATATACTGAATTTTTATTTCGAAATCTTAAAATGCCGCTATTGGGCGTTTAGGAATTTTTTTGGGGTGAAAAAATAAAATAGAGGTTTCCTCATTTTCTATAAAAAAGATATTTCAGCGAAAACAAATTCTGGAACTTGAGGATTACCCGCCTGCACGATTTGAAATTAATTCAGTTTTTATTGTTAAATTATTGCATTTTAACTAAAAATTTCAGCTATACTATTTTTGCTTCTTTTATGAAGATATAAAATAAAGTACATAATTTTATGAAAAATAATTTATAATCTAGAAAATCTTTCTTTTTGCATACTGCGATAGTGTGCTTTAAAAAAATATATCAACTTACACATATTTTTAACATACATAAATTTGTTTTTTATTTACCTACAAAATTTCGATATATTTTTCATAATTAACCAAATATAGAAGCATGGTAGATTTTATTTAAAAGATAATTTATTACGATTAATTTGACAATCTAACTTTAATTCTAAAATATTTACTTATTTTTATAAAAAAAATATATATGCAACTTTATTTACCTCCCAAGCGATACAAAAATTAGTTCATGAATTTTTTTTGCCAGAATACAATAAAGTAATTTCGATTTTCACGGACGCACTTTTTTAAGAACAGAAAGTCATAACTTTGCCAATTTAATCATAGAGAAATAAAACAAACAAAGAAGATATCTTTCTTAAAAAAATTATACTTCCATCAATTTTTGACCAAATTGAACAAATTTAATTATTCGCAAGCTTTAAATGTATTTCAGCTTATTTTTAATTTACAATGTTTTTTTTTTGTTTTACCAAATTTTGTTTGTCTTTATTATTATTAAAGAACAATGACGCTGACGGTTGTAGTCTTGGAAATTGTAGTCTTTTGCACACTGCGACAGTGTGCTTTAAAAAAATATATCAACTATATTATTTCTAACAGGCATAAATTTTTTTTTATTTATTTCCAAAATTTCGATATATTTTTCATAATTTAACCAAATTTAAAAGTTGTAATTAAGATAGATCAGCACGATTTATTTCATTTAAAAAATAATTTATTAGGATTAGTTTGACAATTAATTTTTATTCTAGAAAATTTCCATTTTTATAAAAAAAATATATTTAACACTTTATTTACCTCCCAAGCGATACAAAAATTAGTTCATGAATTTAAAGTAATTAAATTAACAATTTCGATTTTCACGGCCGCAATTTTTAAACAACAAAAAGCCATAACTTTGCCAATTTTATTCATAGAGAAATAAAACAAAGTAAAATAACTTTCTTAAAAAATTCATATTGATCAATTTTTGATTAAATTAAACAAAAAATTTTAGTTATTAAGCAAGCCTTAAATGTATTTCAGCTTATTTTTAACTTACAATATTTTTTTTTAGTTTTTCCAAATTTTGTTTGTCTTATTAAAGAACAATCACGCTAACGGTTGCAGTCTTGGAAATTGTAGTCTTTTGCACACTGCGACAGTGTGCTTTAAGAAAATATTGTCATGTTTCAAAAGTGATTCGGACCCACCCTATACATTTTGGTGAAAATTTATTTTCTATTTAAGTTATGTTTAAATTTATTTAATTTGGAAGATTGAAAAATTTGTTAGGTGGGGGCTGATCAGGTCTTTCGCCGATAGCGACCGCCCGAGCCTGTTGTGCGATTTTGGCTCGAGGCGATTATTTGATTTTTGATATAAGTTTAAAATTGTGAGTAGTTTTGATTAAATAAAGTGATTTTTATGCGATTGCATTACGGCGTATTTTTTTTTGATATTTGAATTGGAATTAATTATTTTGGATATTTCTTATAAGTTGCTACCGAGAGGTAGAAGATTGATTGGTTTCGCTGATTTAGAAGAAGAATAATTACAAGTTATAAATTGGGTTTGGATTGTGTTAAAAATTGAAAAATTAAAATTTATTACATTCGTGGGAACGAATGTTCATAATGATAAGCAGGCGATTGGGATAAGGTTATAATCAAAACTTCAATCCCTTTATGAAAATTAAAATTTAAAACTTGAATTTAAATTAGTTGCGATTGGAAGAATAATTAATTGATTTTTAGAAGACGATTCATTTATAATTAAAATTGATTGACAAGGAAGACAATATCGTCAAAGGAATTCGCTCCTGAGGTCGAATTGCTCCACCGCGATAGGAGCTAGTCGAGGTGTTTTTTTTGAGTATGGTAAATAAAAAAAAAAAATCAATCAAATACCACCACAATATATCAACTATATTTCTAACATCCATAATTTTTTTTTATTTATTTACTTCCAAAATTTCGATATATCTTTCATAATTTAAACAAATTTAAAAGCTGTAATTAAGATAGATCAGCACAGTTGATTTATTAGGATTAATTTGACAATCTAACTTTAATTCTAAAAAATTTACTTATTTTTATAAAAAAAATATATATGCCACTTTATTTACCTCCCAAGCGATACAAAAATTAGTTCATGAATTTTTTTGCCAGAATACAATAAAGTAATTAAATTAACAATTTCGATTTTCACGGCCGCATATTTTTAACAAAAATGCCATAACTTGGCCAATTTTAATCATAGAGAAATAAAACAAAGTAAAATAACTTTCTAAAAAAAATCGTATTTTTGACCAAATTGAACAAATTTAATTATTCAGCAAGCCTTAAATGTATTTCAGCTTATTTTTAATTTGCAATATTTTTTAGTTTTACCAAATTTTGTTTGCCTTTATTATTATTAAAGAACAAGGATGCTGACGATTATCGAATAATTTTTCCCAAAATTTTGTAACCATTACCTACCTTATGTTACGAGAAAGTGTAATACATGATTTTTGTATCATAAATCTCGAAATTTTCGTACTGCTCTAATTTTTATTAAAAAAAAATTTTAAATAAAATATTGAATAATACTCATATTAAAAGAAATTTTTTGCCCTAAGGACTTTCGCCTCAAATAAAAGGGAGGCAAAAATTAATTTCTTAAAAATTTGAGAATTTCACGAATGCATACCTCAAAAACTAAAATATATACCTACGTCAAAAATTAGTAAGAACTCTTTTGAAGAAAATTCTACCAGCTTTAATTTTGTACAGAAGAATTTTTTTGGTAGGTAAATGTACTGGTAAATCCAGTACATCCTTGCACGTAAGAATAAGTAAGCTCAAAGTTTTGAGGTACTAGCGATATCGACAATTAGGGTAAGTTTTTCATGAATTTGAAAAATGTAGATGTAAAATTTCAGGTGTAAATGATAAAATATTAAAAAGCACTTAGAAATTAATAGTTGTTTAACTATTTGTAACAAAATAATTATTACAGAAATATTTACAAAGTTAGTTATATATTAAACATATTTAAAATAATTACATTTGAATAGAATATTTAACGGTTTAACAATATAAGAAAATGTTTAAATAAAAATACAAAATTTGCTTACTTGAAAAATGATTTTGTATTATTATATGCATTTATCGAATAATTGCAATAAAAATTAATCGTTACAAAATTGTGTCATTTTTTGTTAAAATAATAATTATTTACAAAATGTTAATAAGAATTACTAATTATTAATAATACGCTTTGGTTATTTCTTTATACAATTATTAATACTTCAATTTATGATTGAATATCAAAATCACACAAGGAACAGTCTTATTTTGAAAATTGAGTTTATGGAAATTTTTGAAATTGGCTTTCGATTCTGTACGAATTTGCGATATCGTTCAATTGGGAATCGGAATGAATCAGTCTCATCTTTGTTCGATTGATGCTGGCATATTTGGAAGACTGGCGCGTGTCCGTTTTATTTTCGAAATATTTACAAATTTGCTTCACACCTGAAACCGAACTAATACAATTTGAAATGTCGTGCATCGACGATGCCCGTTTATTGCTCTCGACTATCGCTTTTATGGATACATCTTCGGTACTCCTCACTTTTCTTCCTAATCGACAAAGCGACTCAAACAAAATGAGTTTATCCTTAACCGGTACGTAATTATCTGAGTTTTGACATCTTTTGAGTAACACTTCCACGTTAAGCTCGTCTATTTTTGGTGTTTCTTGTTTGGTGATGACTGTGGGCTCATCTTTGGGCGTAGGTTGTGCGGTATTATTATACAAATTATATTTCAGGTGGGCAGTTTCCTCGATGTCATTATAATTCCAGTCTTTTTCGCAGTCTTGCTCTTTTTTATTGTTAGTTTCGCTATCAGTTAAATTTAATATATCTAAATATCTGACAGCTTCCAAAGGGGTTTGCCGAATCAATTCGATGGCGATCGTCTTCACCCATACATTGAACGCACGTTCATTTGCGGTCTGAAAAAATAAGAAAAAAAAACTTGAACCAAATATTCCACATTAACCTTTTAAATAATTATCGATACTGATGCGAATCATCCGCTTTATGTTCTATAATATGTACAAGGACGCATTATCTTCCATGCTGCTAATTATCACAATTTGTATTGATAAACATACCAATATTGTTGTTACATTTTTCTTTCATAAGGATCTCTGTTCTCATGATAAATTTTTGAAATTACAAATATTGACCGAATGGTGCCATTAATGCCGATAAATTATATTAACAAAATTTAATAGAATTTAAAAATAAATAATGCAGCATGAGATGATAAAATAAATCGTTAATTTTTGGTAATTACTTAATTTTATTTTTAAAGCTTTAATGATCAGGAAGTCGCCTTTTTAACAGAAATCGGTCTACTCGATATAATTATTTCTTATCGTACCTGAATGGTGAGAATTTTGTTTTGACCTCTGTATAGTGCCAAACTATTAGGCAAGGGTCCGGCAGCCAAACTAAGATGTCGTAAAGGTAAACGAAGCCCTCCTGCAGGGTTTTCGCCAGATGTGCTTCCTATTAAAAGTTGACCCCCTCGAACGATGACTCGTCTTGGTAGCCACCTTTGTTCGTCAGCACAGATAACCAAAAGGTCTCCTGGAAACAAAAAATAACATTAACTCAAGAAATGTGATATTTACGCCTCGTTGCAAATGCTTTCGTAAACATAAATAGAAAACGCTTCTCCTGGGTGGCTAAAACATTTGCCAAGCAATTTTTCATCTAAATTTGCCACATACGCCTTCGCCGACCCTTTAGGAAGCTTTAAATATCGTAAATTATCTAAAGGGATCGAATTTCACTTGTGAAACAATACGGAGGAATCCACATATTTCAAAAGGACGTCGGCAGGACGACAGGTTTCCGAACACTTGTTAAGGGGGATGATAGAAACACATGTTCATCTTGTAAAATTTAACCGAAAAGTTCTAAATTTAGAAGACACGAAGTGTTTAAATTAGATTAATAAATAATTATTTAACGTAGGAGTTAATAAAAAACCACATTGTAATCTTTGGGGCGCCGTTTTTCGTCGTCGTTAAAATTAAGGAAAACCCTCGAATAAATTTATTTTATTTTTCTATAAATTTGTTCAAAGTTCGTTAGCCACTAGACGTAATTAAAGTTGAACAAACTCCATGTAACATAAATAAGTGCAAATTACGTATCCTACGAGGATTATTATATAAATAATTCTTGTTATTAATTGATTAAAAATCGCCAATACAATAGAAGATGTTTTGCAAACATAATCGTATAGGTATTACGTACCTACTACTACCATAATATTATTTATTACAAATATGATATGGGCTGGTCGAATGCTCCTTACTTTCCCAACCTTGGCTAATTCACGAAAGAAATTTTTTCAATAAATTTAATTGTACACCACACACCACCAACAATATTGCATACTTGAATAAACTCAACTTGTCACATACACAAATTTATGTTATTTTTGCTAATTATTATGCCATTTTTATGCGAAACATTCAGTTTGTAATTTCCTGTAGGTTCATGAATTTTTATACCACATCCGGCCAGAAAAAATTTAAGGACGATATCATTCCTTTATTATTATTAGTGGAATATGTACCCGGCTTCGCCCTGTTCTATTTCCTATGTCGGTTCCACGCCTCACGTGAAATAACTTTTTCAAATGATAATTTCTGTGATTAATATTACCAGAATTATCGGGGTTGCAATTATTGTCCCGACTCTAACGGTAGATACATATATGTTGAATATAATAATAATAATAATATAATATGTTGCAATCGTGTATTTATTTTGTCATTATTTTATTAAAAATATTGATTGCTGAATCTTAAAAAGCCAGTATTTTGAAAACAACGAGTTTGTCAACCCCTGTTTACATTAAAAACTTTTTAGTTCGTGTAGATTCACAATCTACTTCCTATTTGATGTTTACGTTCACGAATTCCTGAATTTGGGACACTATTTGGATATTTAAAATAATAATAATAATATACCATGTAAAAATTAATTTTATAAAAAAATATTACCACATATTAATAACCTTAACCATTTTATTTATTATTATATCCGTTATATTAACAATATAACAAACCAATACGTAGATCTGTTCTGTATATTTTGCCAAGTTCAAAACCCATGAAATCTTGAAATTGGGGCAATCTACAAATATTGTAATTTTTAATTACAAATAACGTTTCAATATATTATGTTTTTTTGGTTTGTTTAGTTGACCGGTTTAGAATTTTTCAAAATAAATTTATTCGTTCATTTTGGCTTCAAGTAGGTATAATTTTGTTTTGCAAAAGTCAAAATAATTTGACTTCTAATCAAGTATTGAATTTAACCGCATAACTTTTCCATCAATTAGTAATTTTTCCAGGTTTGTCTGATGAGAATCGTAAATTCGAAACATAATGTTAACAGTATGTAATAAACTATTTCATTCAATTATATAGTTTTTGAACAAATATGTAAGTTATGAATTAAATTTTATTTCAATTTCAGGTAACATGTAAAAATTAATATTATAAAAAAATATTTGGATAAGTAGGCTTTTGTTTATTTTTCGGTGCATAGTGCATAGTGCCCCCCCCCCTATTTTGAATTATAAATCAGCATATCTTCCAGTTACCTATTTTATTTGTAAGTTATTTCAAAAAGTATCTGGGTGGAAATTAAAATATTCCTCTCCCTGAATAGGATGAGTACCTTTTATTTTCGTGTCTCATACTTCTTTTGTTTTTAACTTATTAATTTAAAAGAAGTTTATTAAAACTTAGCTGAAGACGCGTTTATTTAGAAATTCGAATATTTGATTTAAAATAGTCTAAATGAGATTCTACATTGTCATTGGTCCGGAAGATGACCAATTTGGAAAAGAAAGTCTCTAAAATCACGAAATCCTTTACAAATTTTATTCATTACCAACAGCGTTCCTTTTCTTACATGACAAAATTTTGATTTATTTAAAAAAAATAAATTGTTTTACCCATTTATGCACTGCTGTAATCTAAAAAGTCCGAGTTTGATCTAAAGGCTATGCATCTAGCAAGGTTAGCACCCTACCAGAATATATTGTCGTGTTTTGAAACGTAAGAATCACATTTTATTTATTTTGTAAATTATTTTGATTTGCTTTGTTTGTAAATGTTAATTATTTATTTGTAAATGTACTGTACATAGAGTTAAGTTTGAAAATTTAAGGTTGGAAATAGAAATAAGTGGTAAAGAAGGTGTTCAGCAAGTCGAGGAGACGCCCTGTGAGTTAGCGAGCGGGGGGAGTGTTATTCTCTGCTATGATTTTTGATTTTTGATAATTTTAATGAATAAAAATAAAAGTCAGTTAAATTAAAATAAAAAGTTGTTTAATTGATTTGTGAAGTGTTAAGAAGTGAAAATTTGGAAGTTTAAGAATATTCTTGGTCTTTTTGTAAAAAAAATTTTGGTTGTTTGTGGAGTTGTTTCACAACGAGTTTGACCATGCGTACAGGTGTCAACAGCTGCGGGATGCACATGCGATTGCAAGGTAACATGCAATGTAAAATTTTAACTTGGCAGCCAATTTATTTACAATTTTTGGATAAAAATAAATAATTGAAACTGAAATTAAAATACTATTAAAGAGTCTCATGTTAAAATAAATAATGGATGTACCCAGGCGAAATAATATTTTGGATTGAGAAAATTTTGCAGGTTTGAATAGCTGGAGACATTGCAATATGTTAATTCTTAAAAAACCGTGAATGTCAAGTGTAAATTTGGTATAACACATGGCTAAAAAACAGAACGTGTTCTAGATTCTAAATTAAAAAGAAGAATAAGAGAAGACATTCGCACAATTTCTATCATGTTGAAAAAATACGAAGTTTATGTCAAAATGTCTGTATTTAGCCAAAAGCTCTTCAAAATCAGATTTTGAATTATATAGGTCATATTTATCAAAATACCAAAATATAAAACCGCAGATGTTGTGTGTTTATATTTTCTTTATAATATTCTAAAAATTTTAAAGTAATTCGACTTGAGTCATTTTTAAGATCACTTATTTTTTGTAAAACGCTGCAAAATCCCAGCCATAGGCTCAGTCGCTAGCCATGCTTTCAACCCGAACACGGGGATAAAAACGCTGCGTCTAGATCGCAACGACATAGGCGTAACTAGGCCTAATATTTTGAGGGAGAGAAAGAGGGCTAAAAATCTACCCTTTTTTAGCTTCTGATGTTTTGGTTTCAAACATCTTTCAATGCCCGATTCGGGATCAAACACTTCACTTCTTCTTTTCAAATGTTTCGTTTTGAGGGCTTACCCTCCCCCTTCCCCTAGTTACGCCTATGCGCTATGATGCGTTACAGTTTACGCAACTGTTTACGATCTTCATTGATAGTTTTGTTGCAGCATTCAGGCTGCTACCATGGTTCTGATCTTAAAATTTCAATGTGTTTCTATGCGTATTTCTTCGATTTTGGCAAACGCTACCAGTTTGACAAAAACTTGTACCGCTTTTTCTCATCCATTTTATTCGGTGATTTATTTGTTTGCTTGAACTCTTGCCTACCTTTAATAATTCCATTTCAATTGGATTTCAATAATTGAATTAGATGGATGAAGTGGGAATCGCTATGGAAATCTGGTGTATAAGTAAACAGAAATCTGAGGAAATCTTAAAAAACTTAAGAATACTATGGTTTTACTGCTTTTTCTCCTTTCTTCGAAAGAAAATTTTAAAGCAATCCAGGAAAAAATCTGGGAAAATATCACAAGAATCTCGTAAAAGAAAATCTAGTGTACAAAACTTTGCCTTGCGTCCAACTGATTCCAAAGCTGGCGGTCCCTCGGATAGAACTGGCACCACTACTGTTTACAAATTTTCATCCAAAATACTATAATATGTCATTTTATTCTCAAGTTATTATAGGTACTATTTTTTACATTTCTAATCGCGAATATTCTGTATTATAAAAACCAACGTCTGTCTAGTTTGTTACAAAAAAGTCACGCGAGAATGATGGGGCAGTGCGGCCTTCGGGCCGCACAACTTGGTTAATCGAGTTTTACTGCATTTTAAATTGTCAAAGCGTGGTAAAAGGACGTGCTTTGTTACTTAGATAAACTTCATATTCTCTCTCTCGACCGCTTCTTTTTATGTTGCATCATAAAAAGAAGCATTTTGCTACTCTAAAATAATTATAAAATAAGCAGTTGACTTTCAGAAATGCAAACAATATTTTTTTTAGTTTTACGCAGAATTTCATCTAATTTAACTTGATAATCATTTAAGCATACTACATAGGTTAATCTAATAGGAAATGGTTATTATATGACTTGATAATTTTAGGAATTTTCTTCGATAAATTTATCAAAGTTTAGCTCCAAATCTGCAGCAGAGAACTTAAGAACCTTATTCGAAGACGAAATTTAAGAGTTATGGGTTTGTATAATTGTTGTAAAAAATTTTAATTTTACAAATAATCAAAATTTTATCATTTTCTCGTGGGTTCGTGTGGAGAGCATACAAATACTTGTGAGCACGAGACATGAATTATCAAAAAATATAAATTTTGTATCGTTTAAAATTTTGTTGTATTAAAATTTCAAAGTGGTTAATAAATTTGTTCGCATTTAATTATTCAAAATGTGGTAAATGCATAAATTTTGTTACTATGTTCAAATTTTACTTCATGTGGTATCGCAATAATTGTCTTGAGCGTGAACCCAACGTCGTGTCCACAACCGTCCGGCTTATCATAAATTATTTTCGGTTTAACTTCCAATTTTGTTGTAAAGCAGTTTCCAAAATCTTCCAAATTTTTAATCATGAAGCACTTTGCATCAATAAAAACAACTTTTAACTTGAAAAAATTCACTTTAATAATCAAAATTATCAAAAATTCAAATTAATTTGCAGCGTTGCAAAATTTTGTCGCCATATCGGCATGAAGCCCTTTCTTCCTACAGCACGGTTACCAACATAATATTATTTACAAAAATTAAAACAAAACGAACTTTAAAATAATTTACAAAACAAATAAAAATCATAATTTCACGTTTCAAAACACGACAATAGGAATACTTTTGTGTTCGTTAATAATTTAAATATTTAAATACGTTAGTGAATTTTAGGTTTACGATCTACCTTCGTGTCCGTCCTTCTAGCCGCATAATTTAAATTTTTAATAACTCGGCCTAATTATTATTTTAGTTATACATGTAATCTTCGTGATTTAACAACCGGATTACCTCATTTCAAACCCAGAAGTTTCGAAAAGGGAATCTTACTATTATCCGCTGAACCAGAGAATAGGTAGCTATATAATAGTCTAAAGGTTGGTTTATGTAGAACCCTGACGTAAACACCACTCATTGGTGTATCTTTCGTGCTGTCGGTCTAGCACGAGAGATACACCAATGAGAATATTGAGATAACATTTAAAGTACAATAGCATTAATCCAGTAAGTGTGTCAGTATTATTTATGTTTTCCTGAATATTGCACATAGCATGGCTTAAATATTTAAGTTATGCACATAGTACTAAGAAGCATTAACAATGCAAAGTATTTTGGATCAAAAATAGTTTCTATCCCCCGAAATATTTAGAAATAATTCATAATTATTAGATTCATAAAAGATTTATACTAATTTGTATTTATGGAATGTATAACTCTTTAAGTGCAATATCAGTGCAAACGAGCATCAAAATTGTAATTCTGTGACAATATGTTTGTCTTTAATTTATTATGCTAGGGAGGATTGATACTATGTGAGGGTTGATATACTTCAAACTGATTTCAAACGTTAGAAAACAGACGAAAATCATATTTATAGTTTTTTAATTACAATAATTTAATTTTGTCAAGTTTTTTATATTTAATGAATCAACTTCCTTATCTAAAGCTTTTTGTATGACAGAAGGAAAAAATTCTTTTCTGGGCTATTCATAATTTTAACAAGTACATCAAACAGGAAAATGCTTACTGAACAAAAGATAAATATGTTTGCATAAGATTATCAGGGAATCGCTTCAAATTTACTGACGTATATCACTTATAGATTAGTGCCTTACTAAAATATTCCAAAATTCAGATGGACTTAAGCTTGTCCAGCCAGATGTCGAGAGAAGTTTGGTAATTCCAATAATCAAAAATTGTACTCGTTTCAAATCAGGTAAATAAATTTTAGCCTTCGGCTCAATGCTTTTCTGCTGTACCTAGTAGTTTATTTTATTACACCCTAATGAAATTTGTTGTAGGCAAGATTAAATTGTTGGAAATATCCTAATCATTACTAAATCCGACAAGACACTCCTATATTGCAATACATAAAGTTTCATTCAATTTGTACAATAATAATAATAATCGAGGGGCACACAGGTGTTTCTTGCACAATGTCTTTGAATTACTCTTCGAATACAATAGAATGTACAACCATTTATAGCAATTATCTGCTCTATTGCAATTACATTACGAATAATTACCATTAATTTTGTAAACACGCTTCTCTTATGAACCATCAATGAATTATTATAATCTCGTGAACGTTGACATCAATAAATCGTATTTGGTATTAAGAAATTTTAAAATTATACAGTAAAAACAGTGTTGTTGAACCACGACTCTAAATAAGAATCGTTTTCTGTCATAGAAAAACAATTTTGTGGTTTAAACAAAGCGAGTTGAACTTTGATAATCAATAATTAATAATAAAAATATAAATCAATGAAGGAGAGATATCAATTTATTCGTTAAGTAACAATAATGTTGCCACACATTAAAAAAATTAGAACAAATTACGGAAAAAATGGGTTACAATTATAAATTTATGATTGGCTGCTATTTGAGAAAACATTACATTCACCCCCCTTTAATTGGTTATTCAGAGCGCCATTGTAAATCGTCAAATTATTAAATTTTTATTGTATTCAGTTTGTAAAACTAAACGTAATCATAAATTATTTCCTCTCTATATTATTTATCAATAGTGAAATGTATAAATAAAAGCGATAAATAAATACGACCGCAAGTTGCAATCTCTGAATATTAGGTTTCCTTTTGAAAAATGTCTAGCCGTATTGGCAATATCTTTCATGATCTTCGTCTACAATTTTACAATCCATTCATGATATTTCCGGACTGATTTTAACAGTAAGAAAGGTACTCAAAGCCATAACTGCTTATCGTAAACCTTTTTGGAGCTTGAAGATAAGCTGTATGGAAGCAATTTTATTATTATTGTAGTCGGGCAAAATTTTAAATGTCGCGACGTCAAATTGCGTAGGCGTCAAAACCAAACAACTTTTTGGATCCGTCATCACTGTCAGTTACATTCAAAGAGAGTTGACGATAACAAAGCGCTTTAGTGCTCAAATTCGCTAAAATAAAAGTTTTTTGTTTGAAGCTTTCGAAATATGAATTTGGTTAATTAAATCTGAGATTACGCCGATCCGCCAAGATAATGAGCAATTCCTGCGATTACTTCCGTTCAACGTAAAAACTAGACACAAATCCTGCCTCCGAGATATAAAAGTGAAAACGATACCAGCTTCTATTATAGTTAATTGGAAAACAAGATAGCGGTAGAAATTGATAATTAAAAGTTTCTATAGAACCAAATGAAATAATTAAAACCTTAAAAACAGCAATTTTTATGTCAAATCCCAAGATAAAATTGATTAGAAATTTCCATAAACAGACCATTTTATGAGGTGTAGTCGGTTTTATTCGACTTTCAACCGGTATTCAAAATTGTGTAAAATTAATTTTAAATTGCAAAATTTATTAAAACATACACCCACGAGAATTCATTCGGCCTAACGCTGTCCTTAAAAGTAAAAAATTCTTGTTTTTTGCTCCCACAAATTTTTACATAATATTATTTATTGACAATTCTACCGTTTTAACTGTACATCATTTTGAAGTCTTCAAAAATATTGCAATATAATTTTAAAATATGAAAATTACGGAGTGAGCGGCGTTTCCTTTCTCAATTAAAAAAAATCAGAATATTTAAGCAAAGAGGACACCGGATTTCTTGCCTTTTCTTCGGATCATAAAATAATCTCAGCTTTCATATGGCCGGTGTCCCCTTGGCTTTACCGTCTGGAAGACCTCTTAATAACGCAAACTTAATAATATAAAAACAGCCTTCACTCCAACTCAAAGTATGACAAAAGTTATGCTCGTTAGGAAGTTAGTGAACCATTAAAATTGCAAATTTTTTCATACAAGAAAAACCATTGAGATTTGACCCAAATAAGCCAAATAAAATCTTAAACTGCGTTTTGCAACCGCTTGACACAAGAGACATTATTTAATAATTCGTTGATGGAAATAAGTTCTGGTACTTTAAAAGCATTCAAGTGGCTTCTTCAACATTCTCAATTAAAATAATTTAATATTTCAAATGGTCATAAATCTGTTGATGTAATGGTACGTCCACGCATAAGTCGGAATTTTATAAAGGAACGGATTAAAATTTAGAAGAATTTATACACCGACCTTTGAATAGATTAGGGGTGACTATAAAAGAATAATCCAATTAGGGTGGGAGTTTTAAATTTACTTTATCCTCGCAATTGCTGGTTGTTATTATAGATTAAGATTTTTCCGAAAAGTTTAATTGTGTTTGTTCGGTACACACCAACTTTTATCGTTGTAATTGCCCTTAATGAGAATGTAGTTAATTTTTAGTAATTTTGGTGTAAACAATTAAAGTCACAAAGTAGATATCTAAAGTGTTATGTAAAGAAGGTCGTTTATTGTCAATTAAGTCAAGGAAGAAGTCAAAAAAGCGAAAAAGGTCATAGCAATTCATGTCGGAACTATACTTTTCTAATTAAATAATTTAAATATCGCGTGCATCCGTTCTTCTTTAACGAAATTTAAATTTTTTGACAATATCTCCATACTATAAAAAAAATCTACTCGAAAACGAATTCTTAAGTAATTTGGTAGTCATTTTTAGGATGCATCATCCACAACCACCAAATTAACCGTAGAATTAGTAATTAGAATGAAACGTAGAAGTTTGCCGCATTTAAATCCTATGCGGTTGTTCACAACCTCGAAATTAGTACTTAACGCGAAATTAGTACTTAGTACTTAATGCAGAACCTTGCAAAGTCCAAGCTTTTTCACGTAAATTAGTCGTCAAATCACTACTACGCATGCTTCAAAATTATTCAAGTGTCATCTGTGATTTCTAACCTAAAACCTGTTAACTTTTGTGACCTGAATTACATTTAATATTAAAGGTACAACGCTATGGTATTAACCTGTACCCGATTTAATTAGAAACATTAGATTATCTAGCAATAACAACAATTTACCATCCGAAATACTCAAGTTCCAAACATTGACACTAGATGGAGTCACACTAATTTGCGTATTAATTTAAGCATTGTGAATCCTACCAAAACATTAATTTATGTTCAAATTTCAAGTATTAATTTATGTACTAATTCTACGGTTAATTTGGTGGTTGTGGATGAGGCTTAAGTGTGTCGACTGCTAAAACTGAGATGTCCGGTTCGATTCCGGACAGAAGAAGACCTTTATTCAGACCATCTTCCCTCGATTTAATTTACTCAAAAAGCCTCAAATTTTTTCTACATTTGAAATACAGTGCTGGGATAAAGTATTCGCACCCTGCATTCAATAGGAATAAAATCGTATTATTAATTAAACAAAATATAAAACCAGTAACTTAATTGTATATTGTACTATATAAAACGTAAATACTACAAAAAGAACTGTTTAAAAATAGGCTATTTAGAATAATAACTGATTAAAAAATAATTCCTAAAAAACAAGTGTGAAAGAGTATTCGCACTACAAAATTTAAACGCAAATATTGCAACCCTTAATATTTGGTATGAAGTGCTTTATTTTTAATTACTTCTTTTAAACATTATGGTATCGAATAAACAAGTTTACGAGTAAATTCTGGACTAATTTTGGCCCATTCTTCTAATAACACAGTTTTAATTGAGATTTACTCGTAATGCGGTAATTTCTAATTTTTTTCTCCAATTCATCCCATAAATGTTCAATAAGGTTAAGATCCGCGATGTGCGATATTATATGCGACCCACATACAAGCTAAATGAGCAGTATGCTTAGGATCGTTGTCAGTTTGAAGGTAAAAAGATTCCGTAAGATTTAATTTTTGAGCACTTTTTTTTAACTCCTCCTGTAAAATATTCAAATAAACTTGATGGTCCATTATCCCATCTAAAACACAAGTTTACCCACATCGGATGATGAAATGCACCCCCAAATTAACACTCCACCGTCTTCAAACTTCACTGTACTTTGAATGTTTTTATTATTAAATTCAGTATTTGGTCTTCTCCAAACTCTAATGCGGCCATCGCTTTGAAAAATGTTAAATTTACTTTCATCCGATTTAAAGTTTAAATCTTTTTTTTTTGGTAGTTGTATGCAAACTGTTTTCTCTTTTTTTGATTTGCATTACTTATTAGGGATTTCTTTCTTGCATATCTTGACTTATAAGTTTATAAGCCTCTTTTCTCTTTTCGAAAGGTTAATGGATCTATTTGTAATTATTGATTACGGGTTCTTAACTGTGCCGATGACATTAATTTTGGATTTTTCTTGATGAATTTGGTAATTATTCTAATGTATCTGGAAGATAAATTCATCTATGAACGACCACTTGGAGATGAACTTTCTAGATTTTACTGTAGATTTACTTCTTTTTACTATTTCACCAATTTCAGAATATTTTTTTTATGGTATAAATTTAATATAATTTTTCTTTCCACCATTGTTGTTTCACTACCTTTGGGTAAGTTTACTGCTCATTAATTAAATAAAACTAACAAGGGAATTATATGACCTTCGCATTTTTGTAATTTTTGCCACTTATTATACTGAAAGTTTAGCCCTTCAATAAGAACTCCTCAAAGTAGTAGAGCCAGATAGCCAGAAATTTTCGAGAAAGTCGACTTTGAAATATTGTCGAGGAAGTTTGTAGACAAGATGTGAAACAAACAGAAAAAAGTTTCGTAGCACAGTTGGACTAGGAAGCAGTGGGTCTACGGTTCTATTCCCACCTTCGCTAGTTTTTTTTTTCTCTAGATGCTCTTGTGTACTACGAGCATTTACTTAAAGAAAATAATACACACTAGAGAAAAAAAATTAAAAAAAAAAAACTAGCGAAGGTGGGAATAGAACTGTGGACCCACTGGTTTCTAGTCGATCTCGTTCGTAACTGCGCTACGAAACTATTTGCTGATTGTTTGACATCTTGTTTTCAAACTCCCTCGACAATATTTCAAAGTCGATTTTCTCGAAAATTTCTGGCCATCTGGCCCTATTGCTTTGAGGAGTTCTTATTGGAGGGCTAAACTTTCAGTACAATAAATAGCAAAAATTACAAAAATGCGGAGGTCATATAATTCCCATGTAAATATTTTATGTATACACAGCAAATTGGTGATTCCCCTTTCTAAGATTGCAAAGGTAATTTATATTTGCTTATTTGGGTGTAAACAAACTTGATAAAATAATACAGGTGCGAATATTTTTTCACGCTAGTATATCAAGAATTATTTTTTAATCTATTGTTATTAAAAATAGCTTATCCTTTGACAATTTTTTTTTTTTAATTTACATTTTATAGAGTATAAACACTAATTATGTTTGGTTTCCTTAATAAATAATAAGATTTTATTGATTTTGAATGTAGGGTGCGAATACTTTATCCAGGCATTGATTGTATGTGTTACAAGTGTATTTCGTACAACTCGGTATATTTGTAACAGGAGCAGTTTTTTTTGGTAAATATGGTTAATTTGTAATTAAATGACAGAGAGTCTGGAAATTTCTAGGGGGATTTAATGGTGAACCAAGGGTAATTGTTTTTATTCGCGAGGTACAATGTTTTTGTATATTAATTCTCAAAACGTTATTTGAGACTGCTCTTTTATATTTATATTTTTGTAATGATGTTTTGCGCGTTGCAAGATCGTGTAGGTGCTTATAAGCTTGATTTTATTTGACATCCGCCTTCAGAGTAACTCAACTATTATTTTATAACGATACCTTCAATTAGTAGCCATATTTGATTTACTAAATGTTTTGTGGGTGTTCTTGATTTTAGAACCTTATCTTAAAACTTTTCTGTTCATCTTCTTTGTCATCGCCATTCCAAAACCAAATATTTTTGCCGTATATCAAAATGTGACGGTTCATTTTACTACTTAACTCTTTCAGTTCATGCTGTGAAGTCGACAGTTATCTGTCTAAATAAGAACCGGAGGAGCCTGGGGTATAAAATACTTCATAGTAACCCAGTAATTGTGCTGAACCGAAGAAATCTTAGCAGATAGCAGATATTCGTCCATTTTACATCATAAATTAAAACAGTAATTGCCAAATCAAACACAAAATTTCAATATACGTAAAATTACGCTGTGATCCACATTTCTAGTCGTCATATCCCTATTGCATAGGCATTCAACTTGGCCAAAGCTAAGATAACTTACTAGAAAATAATAGTTTTCCGTTGCCTTTTCCCATAGTGCACAGATTTTCTTGATTGGGTTTTAGATTACAATAGTGTGTATCTTCCCAATCGGCCTGTGTAGGCTGTACACCACACTGCTGGCCGTACTCCTATAATCTTACATAAGTTATTTGTAGAGCACAAGATAGAAAAATTGTAAACACTTTTCTCTACATTTAGCCAAATTTGGGAAATAAGGAAACACGGCAGCAATTCGTAGCGTCACTCGACCATTTTTGCTGTTGCGATTACAGACTAGTGTATTGGTGCATTGTCATAATGAAAAATCACTATTTTCTTCATTAAATGGAACCGATTTTCATCAATTCAGCGTCAAATCGTTCTAATAAATCAGCATAGTACTGCTTTATGACTGTCTTTCCTTCTCCAAATTGTCGGTAAAGATGATGTCATACGATTCCGTTTTTGCTTCACTGTTAGCAAGGGTGGCACCCGACTCGCCGATAGCTTTCTCCTGTCTAATTTTTTGTGTAGGATATTTTGTACGTGTTCGATTGAGATGTATATCATGTCAGCAATCTCTTAGATCTTCATTCTATAGTCTGCTAACACGATTTTATGAATTTTGTCGACCATACAATTTTTTTTTATCAAAAATGGATATTCAGGCATGACTTTGACAATGTAATAAAGCACTGTAACTGCTGTATGATGAATACTTATTATTATTGCTATACAGATACAACAAATGTTTGAATTATCGATATTGAATCGTTAAAATATTTGTAATTAACAATTTAAAAGCCATAGTCATGGGGAAATCGCGGTTTAATGTCTCGGCGAGCTAGCTATACTACCGTGATCTCAAGTCGAAGTTCAATCTATTGATTATGCATCTAGCAAGGTTAGCAGCCTACCAGAATGTATTATTCAATTGCTCACAGAACTCGGAATGTTCGGTGTTTACTTGGCTGATTACTGATAATAAGAAGAATAGAAGAATATATTAAAACAAACAAATATAGTATCATTTTCAAGGTTATCGCGAATCTTTAATTTGAAAAAATTGATCATAAATTATTTAAACCTGATTTCTAGGAAAAAACTTACTATGCAAATATGAAATCGAAACAGGACGAAGGTTAAAATGTAGTTCAAGTTCAAAATAAGTTAATTTAAAATCAATATTTAAGAAAATTAGCAGGTAAAGTGAACAATAAAATTTGATTTTTGTCATAAACTTTTAGCAATGTAGGAGAAGGAATTCACTCTCATTGGTGCCGGTCGTGAATGGATTAACGAAATTCGAATTAGTGCTGATAGAGCACTTCGAGTAAATTTTATATTATAAAAATTATTTTTTGTTTGTAAAAAAAGATGTGCGGAATTTTCAAAAATTCCATTATTTTTTCGCACTTTGGTATCTTTTTCAAAAATATCTTGCAAATGTCTTGAATACGAGTAAGGGGGGGGAGGCATGGTTCCAAGCAATGCCGTTATATTAAATGCATACTTTTATAAAATTATAGAGATGTGACCTCCCCTAGGGTTCATCTCGACTTGGTAGTTCAAATATTTAAACGTTCGTTAGCTAGTATGTTTTTATTAACATTTCTATTTATAATTAAAAAAACTAGATGCATACAGGAAATTTGAAACGCGTAATTAGTTCATTTGTGCAATGCGATACTTTTGTAAAGGTCATTTTTGTGGTTTAATTTTGAATTGCGTTTGTAACATGGAAGCAAATTACAAGGTGTCAATTTTTATTATTTTCGCTTTTTTGCAGGTTCATCGAGTAAAATTCACCCAACCACAAATTTTTATACAAAATCAAATTTTTTTAGTTAAAGGTCGAATGGTGGAAAAATATTTAGCAAAAAATTATTTGTGCTACCAGATTTACTAGTGGGAGTTTGCCTAAAGTTTTTATATCACGTTATTGATTTATTCTATTATGTTCGGATGTTAAATGGATGAAATAAGAAAATCTGAATAAATTTAATGCGTATTCTCGTCAACGCATACATCTACATTTTTAACACACCTTTGTTGTATTATGTTTATGTAATATTTACAACTTGTACATGGCTGTTCTATTTATTACATTCTGGAAGAACAAAAAAAAACTCATAAATAATAGGAAAAACTTGGTCACGTATTCAATGTGAAAAAACCTGCCAATCAATACGATAGTTTATAATTTAAATCCATTACTATTAATACGTAGCAAAATTTGTAACTCGTAATTTCAGAAAAGAAAGATGTAACTTTTCCCAAATGGAAGAAGTTTTTGAGTGTAAAATTACTCCAGCCGAAGCTAATCAGACCAACGGATGGATGACAAACGCATTAAAATATTTGCGGTCTCGGCCAAGTAGCACATATTTTTTAATACTATACAAAATTTAAATTATCGGACTGTGAGGGTGGAAAAAAAAATTAACTTCGTAATACTTATTATAATTTTTTTTTATACATACCAACACGAAAAGGCGTGCGATAATTTCGTGGTTTTCACAAATATTCCTTCGGAATATTAAGCAGATTCACCAAATAATTAATCACATTGTGTGATACATATTTCCTAAAATTTACTACTGTATTTATGTCAATTTCCGGTATGCGTAAATACATTCCTTCCAATTGCTGGGCATCTAATACGCACACGAAGTACCTTTTTTTTTCATTGTCATTTTTATTTAGTGTAGTGTGAACTACTTTCGCTATACTCAACGGTATTTAAAGTAAATAACGCGGAAGTCAACACACGAAATTATTTGAAATATAATAAAATTGTATGATCGTATTCGTATTGTATTTTATTTTAGTTGTAATTGACAACTAAGCGTAACCATAAATTAATATTTAAAAATGAGCCATTTGTTTGTCATTGCGATTACCGAGCTATTTTTGTATTATATCAGTAAAACCGCGAGAGTATTTGGTTACCTACTGTAAGATAATGAGAGAAATGGTTACTCAAACAAAATTACACTTAAATACTTTATAATCATTTGCAAGCAAATTACTCCAAAATATGTAATATTAGGTACACAAAATTATCTTTCTAATTTTCATGACAAAAAAAGAGAAAGTTTCCTTTTTCCTAGTTTCGTAAATCTGTGGGCTAATTAAATATGCATGCTCGTTAGTATATTTTTAAAGTATAAAAATGCAAATCGTGTACATTGGTACACGTGGTGTACAATAGTACACCTTAGTTTGCGAGAACCGCTCACACAAGTAATTTCTTTGTGAATGCCACTTTACTCGTCGATCAATTTTCTACAAAGCTCATTTCGAAGCAGTTTGATAAGAAATCGGAACATTGCCTAGTTGGAAAATATGAAAACGTTATCTTTATTTTTATACATTTCGTTATCTTGCAACTTGCATTCTTAATTACGAAAGTTCCAAAACAAACAAAGCAGTGCTTGATAAAAAGTCTAATTGAGCTTTTATAAGTTGAGCTTTGTCTGTTTAATGCAGACGACTCGTTTTTATTATTTCGTATCTGTTGCAATGTAATTAATCTTTTTCATGCACGACTGCAATTAAAAATCTAAGGGCACTTTTGTCAATCTAAATTTGCCAATTTAATTTTCTATACCTATAAAAAAGCACTCCGTTATTTCAAAAGAGAAAATTGCAAGATTTCCTCTGGGACGGCGAAAACTTCACCGCTCATACTTTTTCGCGAACTGATTTATTTATTTTTTCAATCGAGTTATTGTTGAAGAAAAACAAGTGAAACTTGATACTTTAGAAATTTTGGGAGTAGGCACCACTTTATCCTAATGAAAAAATTAAATAAAATCATAATTGCACGACTACGGTATTGGTTGTGAAACCGGCAATTAACGGCCGAATACAATTAAACTTTGTTTGTTCTGAAGCCTACACGCAAAAATTTACCTTATTGTGAATACACAATGATGAAATTAGTTGTGAATCAATATTTAGATATACACATTTGCAAACATTAATTTATTGCTTGTAAATATTAATAACACTGTCAAGGAAATATGTTAATGAAGTAAATAACAAAAACATAATAAACGAGAATCTGTAATGATTCAGATTTAATCCGTTTACGTATTTTAATATCAAATTGCATTATTTAAATATGACTACCATTTAAAATATTATAAACATTATTTTTTGTGCTATTGTTTATTAAATGCAGGAAATTGAAAGCACATCCTCATTAAATCTCTTGGCAGTTCAAGGAAACCAAATTCCATTCTTCCAATCATGTTTTTCGTGTTAGTTTTTTAAATTACCCATTACTTAAATTGCAAAAATGTTATAAAAAATTTAAAGTGCCCACTTAGTTGAAAGCAGAAGACCTAAAATATTTCTTTAAATGCGCAGTATGTGAAAGATATTTACACTTTACAGCTTAATCCGCATAACTTGTCAGATTATTGCCACCGAAAATTTGGATTTCTCCCCTGGATGAGCTTTTATCGATACAATTCGGTTATCAGTATCAAACATACAATGGATTTTAAATTAAGGAAGCTTCAATAATTATTGGAAAACTGCTCTTATCTCTCACGTGAAAACATTCCACATAATATTTTGAAGGAATCTTACAAAAAATGTAATAATATTATTGCGCGTCTTTGCTCAAGTCGTAATTGATGGATGCCAGGAGATACCACCTTCTCTTAATTTTTTCATTAAAGTACCTTAAATATGACGTCAACGCACGAAGAGAAAAAATCATAGTATATTTTATCTAAGTAATTGGTGTACTAATAATAATAATTTATACAATTACTAATAAAAAAGTTATCCTTGAAAAAGTTGGTGTTTCATTGTAAACACAAACCATACAACATTTTAAGTGCGTCTGTCACCAAGTTGAAGCTCTCAAAATAATTAGAACATTTCGAATGGTTAGCAATTGTATTTTTATTTTCTTATTAATAATTTACAATCTCATTAATAAGAAATTTATTGAATTACAATAGGCACCCAAGATCATGCATCGTTAAGCAATTGAGCATTGGAGGTTAAATAAAGCAATTGAAAGTTTGACATTCTTTTATTGTACATAATAATTAAACGAATTGTGTAACAAGTAATAACCATCTAATGTCAACACTTGTTTTAGCTATAACTGTAACAGATTTGGATCAGAAATAGATGGGTATGTTGCAAGTGTGAGAAATCCATCGCTTTACATTTTCTCCCAACAATTGCAAGACTACATTTTCAAGGATACCACAGATCCACAGCTAAACAAACTAAAATTTGGCTTTGGACTGTTACTTACGATTTGACATCCAAAAACATTCACTTCGGTTATTTCCGTCAGTACGAGGGATTGTTCTCGTGTTCTCGCTTATGACTAAACAAAAATTCAGACTTAGTCAAAATCGATTGATGCATTCATCAAATTTATGCTTGATTGATCAGCTAAAAATGATCGTGTAGGGTAGGTACACACCGAAAAAAATTTTTTTTGAAAAGTAAGCAAATTTGGTAAGAAAATTAATTTTATTACTTCCACCCCTTACGAGAATTATTCGATTTATCGTAGTTTGTACAATGTAAAATTTTTTTTATTAATAAGTATTAAAGATATGAGAATCTCAGCACTCAAAAAATATTTAGAGTGTCACAAGAAGAGCTCTAGGGTTTAGAAGTGGATGGAAGGCAGTCTGACATTTCTTAAATAACATGAAAAAGTACCCGATTATATAGTTTTTAAAATTGATTATAAATTTAATTATATACAAAATTGTCTACTTTACTGTGTTATGTGAAGTGTGCTTTAATTTTTACTAACTTTTGATGTTTAAAAGGTCGACCTGAAAGTTTCAAAAAGTTGGGCTGTGTTTCAGAGTTCGGTAGTGAATTTTTATTTTACTCGTATTGATTGGAAAATAAAGTTATATGATGTGAATAATTAATGTTTTAATTAATTACGAATGAGGAAATATTAGAGTTAAGATTTTTATAAATTTTCAAACCAATCAACGAGCAGTGGATTGCAATGTATGGTTAATAATAGCAACATAAAAAATTCAATTGTTTAATTAACAAATTAAATATGTTTAATAAAAAAATTAAACGTAAAAAAATATTTATAAACTAAGTTTAATTTAAAAATTAATTCAATTAAAATGAAAAACGAAAGCCTTGAATACGGGACGAGCGGAATAAAAACTTTATTACAATGGCAAACCACCGAGGTAATTTGCCACGAAAGTCTTTAAAGGTCGTGACGGTTCTGACAAGGATTCGAAGAATATAAAAAAAAATTATAGTATTTTAGGCCTAAAAATATTTCAAAATAAAATGTTAAGAATGATGGTAGATCATTTAGTTAATTATACTGCTTTGTGCAACATAACCTCCAATTATTAATACATTTTTTTCTAATACTAAAGTAAAGGATTTAAGCAAAAAAATTTTTTTTCGAGTTATTTCCGTGCACACGTACCTAGTGACCGGACCATTAATTGCTATGAGTTCAACTCTCAGTGACGAATGATTGCCGTGCTTAGCATTCCACGTTAAACTGTAGATATATTCTCATTAAAAATAATTTTTAATCATTGATACCGCAAGGATATTATCACAAAAGGCAAAATTCTTAAAATGAAAAATCGAGCAATTAAATTAAAATGATTTGTCAGACGAATAAAAATTATGGTTGAACGTTCTTTGGCAGATCATTTTGGAACATGACAATAACAAACCATAATCATTATCCAACAATTTTGAAGTGGAACTTTTACCCATTTTTTGCTACTAAATTAGAATTATTATGTATTTAGCTCAGGTTGTCGATTTCTTCCTATCCGAATAACATGTAGTGATATCTTCTGAAATACCTGTTTTTGGTATCGCAAGTTATTTTTAAGTTGAGAATTCCAAAAAATGTAACAATAATAGTGCGGGAGCAAAATACCAAGAGAACCAAACTAAAATTTTAATTAAACTCGTTACCTAATGATGCAAGACAAGAATTTAAACCAATAGAGATTATTAACGATAACAATAATGAATATAAACGCATAGAATGCATCTGCATGAAAACTTTTAATTTATCTGATGACTTGTGCATTCTAATTTAACGTTTAGTAGAGTGTAGAGTAATATGGCAATAAAGAAAAATATAAGATGTACCATACAAGTTGTAGGTTTATAATAAGGTCAGAAAACGAACTTCTTTTTTTTATTTACAGAAAGTTTGATAAAGAAACGAAGCTGTGCGTGTTTGTCTACACGTAGCTTAATGACCTTAACCCCAAAAACAAATTCGACTCGGAACTGACTGTGCTATCTATTGCTATCTCATGCAAATATCTCTCCCTTATAATTACGAATTAAATTACAAACGAAAGGGAATTTGTACGACGGAAGTTTTTTTTACAATTTATCCATTACTTGCCCAAAAATATAATTATCCTCTGGGGAAAAACTCCAAGGAAAGTTTTCATTTTCTTTGACCAGAGTCCAAACGGTTAACGTAGCATTTTCAAGGTAAAACACAATAATTGATTTTAACTATTCTATTTCTACAATTTCCAAACTGAGGTTTACACACTTTTTTTGGATAGTAGTTCATAATGCAGCATTAAACTACAACAATGGGTAGGTATAACCTTTGTAATAGGAAATCCATTTGTTACTGACATAAAGTTAGACCTACTATAATAATAAGCTATTATTATATTATCTATAAAGCAGAACGACTACGTTTTCACTTTTTAATTGAATTTACCAATATCGATCGATTCCTATTCTCTAACCGAAGTATGTTAATAAAAATCGAACGTGATTAAATAATTACCATGCAAAATATTATACGGATACGACGATATTTTGTAACTTTGTCCATTTCCAATATTATAATAGATTATTTTTACTTTCTCTGTATAAAATTAATAAAAAAATTAATAAGCTGTTTTTGTTTCTGAATAATTTAAATGTCCTACTAAACCAAATCTCTTAATTTGATTCCAAACTTGTTGCTGAATAATTCAACAAACGAGTTATTTTCATTTTTAATCTTCCGACTATAGAACGTGGTGAATTAACCAACTAGACACATCAAACTTCCCCCATATTACAAACCCAGATATTCTATTACATCGACAAACCCTTAAACCCGACACCACATCCAGTTATTTCGTTCCATTGTACTTAATAAAATAATGGATGGAGTAGTCCGGTTACATTTATTAGTATCTGGTAAAAAATTGTAAAATAAATTAAAAGGGCATAAGTGATAGAAGCTGCAACTGACATTCCTAGACTTCGTACAAGTCACCCTAATATCACATCAAAACCTAAGGGTGTATTTTCCCTCCAAGGATAACGTAAATAAAGAACCAGGTGTAATTGAGCGTAAATTTTAAATCTTCGTTAAGAAAATTCATTCTTGCGAGTTAAAAAATGTAATTTTTTGTTGATGAATATTCATTCAACATGATTGAATGCCTGCGGGCTTATCTAATATTTTCCAAGTGATGAGAATTTAATAAGACACCATCAGGTTAATCTTGGACGCATAAGGTGTTATTATAGGATTTGTGCGTATTGCGAGGTGTCCGTTGATGAACAAGTGGTAATTTGGTAGTTTATTTTCTATAATTCAGTCAGTGGAAGTGATTTTCTGGTATACTACATAAATATCCTGAAATTTAAAAAAATTCTTGTCCTATGAGTGGATGAACGAGATAACGTATCAGGTAAACAATGTTCCAAACTAAGTCCCTAATCATTTATCAAACATTTCCTAATGTACACATCTCAGCTCATTCATAAACAAACTGTTGTAAAAAGTATAGTGCTTATTAATATTTAAAAAAATCGAAACTTGTTATACCCAGAAGATGAAATTTAAACTCTGATTAATTTTTTAAACACTACATTTTTATAGATATTTTTATCGAAAATTAATGATATACTACGTAGTATGTACAGAAAATTTATAGGCCTTATACAAGTAATATAGTTTTTAAAACCATCGAAGCGTAATAATTATATATTCGATTGCTTTTTAATCGTAACAGATTTTTATTGCCGATTCCTTATCGACACTATTGTGCAATATATACGTACAATTGATTGCAAAATAAATAAATCAAGTCCTCAACTATAACACTGTGCCGTCGTATAATTTGTTTAGATTATACCTACGCCAGTTACGGTATCAAAAAAGTAATCAAACCAAGTACGCGTAAATTAACACTAATAACAGAGATAATCTCGTTAATACATTCACGCGCAACACTGATTATAATAATTAATGTATACGGATAAACCTTTTTATAATACGAACAAAAGTATTGGATTAACAATATGGGCATGGTTGAAGACAAGGTAATGTCAAAACCTTTCAATGTTGTTCTACAGTGGACCAAAGAAAACGCCCCGTTTTATAAAAATGTTTACATAGTAAAATAAGTTATTTAAATTTGGTCAATTTAAATTTAGACAATTTAGTCAGTTTAACAGGTGATTTTATTTTTACTACTGAAGCGAAAGCTTCAGGCCTCTGGTGTAATAATGGCTCCAATTATAAATATATTAGCCGAAGTGCCCGGTTTCACTAGAGCCCGGTTTCTTAAAAAATGAGCAAATACTCTGCACCCTGAAAAACTAAAAAAAAAACACAAATAGTTCAAGGTTTGTAGATTATGATTATAGTTGGCGATTGAGATGGTTATCCCGCATTCGGTAGTACTTAGTTTTAGTTTATATTCCTAATTATTTTTCATGAGCATCCGAGAACACGAAACACCTCTTGTATTGATAACTAAAATACTGTTCAATTTTGACGAGCGAATAAACGGCAAAAGTGCGCTTGGGGGTATTCCATACCTCCCAAACACTCCGGCTTTAAACCTTTTATTTGTTTAAGCCAAAATTTAATAAAAATAAGACTTAAATTTTCTCGTAAGTTCTCGTCTATTAACAATTATTTTTTCAGCAAGATCTTTCACCTGAAAGATTCAATAATCATATATAGAATAGCAAAAGCAGCAAAAGTTATGTTAATAAACTGAACAATTATATTTTATACTTAGAACAAATATAATTTATAATGTAATTGGAACAAATTTACTTTTAACGACGCATCTGTAAAAGCCCTACTTTGATTCTATAATAAAATATACTATTTTATTTTAAATAATAATTATTTAGAGATTAATTTTTGCACATACCTACCTACACATTTGTTACAGATATGATTTGTTTTATAATATATTTTATTTTATCTTTTGTTTCGGAACTATAAGTTGTGATTACTAATTCGTTTAAATCTTAATTTAATTAATAATTGGACACCAAAAGTTGGGTCGATGTTGTAGGTGTCAGGTGACTAATGTTTTGAGATGAACAACCTAACAATTTTGTACAATTTTACTAGTTGTAAAAATAGTATTGTATTTATCTTTATTTGACTAAAATAAATTTATAACAAACTTTTTCGTAGCTTCTAAACATGACTCGACATTTGGTATCGCACTTGACACTCGGCCGCCGCGCCGATACGGCTGAGCTTGCACTAGGATCTCCTGTGTCTTGATAATAGAGTGCAAAAGTCATCAATAACTTCCGCGGAAAAATTATTTAGATAAATAGAACAGGAGATCCGATGAGACCGAACGTAGGAAAAGTAAAATGCAGAGGCGGATTTATACTTTTGTCGCCCATAGGCATTAAGGTTTTTACCGCCCCTATTTAAAGAAAAAAAAATTGCTGAATATAAAGTATCAAGTAAACAACCTTCGCAAAAATATTTATTGTGCATATTTTTATATAATTATTTTATATACTCACAAAAGTATTTGGACGCTCCTATGTTAGCAATGTAAATTGTACTTTTTGGCATATAAAAATCGCTTTTACAAAAATACTTTTCAGACATTTTTTGTAGATAATTTCTTTCCCTCCATTTTTGTTTTCCTACATATTTTTATTCGTTCCCTCGTTTTCGACCGAGAGTGACTTAAAGCAGTCTCGGTAAAAATCCCATGGGAATCCCCTGAAAAAAACATGAGAATTCCATAGTGCATTTTAAATTTTATTAAAAAGTTTTATCGAATCTGCTTTAAGTCACTCTCGGTCGAAAACAAGGCGACAAAATTTTGCCATTCTCTTGTTAAGATTGTTTCACCCTTACAAACAGGATTGGATTAGAATTTTTAAGATTTCCTGTCTTAATAACATGCGGTAGCATTTTAAAGGGTGCTTTAGTAAATAGAGATAAAATTTTTACCGAGTGTTTATTACCGTAAACACTTTCATTTATGACTATACTTTAAAATTTTCAAAATTGTTATGCCAACAGCATTTACATAATATGTATTAAAAACATGTATTTAAACCATTTTTGTTATTTATAAATTTATTCTGATAAAATATTAAGTTTTATTTGCCATTTTAGTAATTTTTTATAAGTGTCCATACTTCCGTGGGCGGCAGTGTATGTACTACATATTGTACAATTTCTTTTCGATTTTTAGTATAATTTATAAATAAATGTTCAGGAATAAATCAGATATATGCGAAAATGCATATAAATTTGGTGGGAGTTCTCCAAAAAACCTGGAATTATTTAAATTTTTAGAAAAAGGAAATGTGGTGAAAAAATACATTTTTGCCTCACGATTTATCCTTCGCCCTCGGTCCGAAAATTTAAAAATTATGATAAAAATATTGAAATTGAATGTTATACATTTTGAAAATCCAATCGGTGGGTGGCCAATAAATTTTCTACATTAGTAGTGATGAAAATACATTTTTAGATGTTCTTTCAGAAAATTTAAAATTCTGCATTTTATATATGCGATTAGATAAATTAATAATATTAACAACATAAAATGGTAAAAGTTATTAACATGTGATAATATTTATATGAAAATTGATTTTTACATGTTAGATAAAATTGAAAATAATTAAATTCATAACTTACATAAAATTGTGCAAAAACTATTTAAATGAATTAGTCTGCAATCTACAACTTTTGTGATTTTAAATTACAACTAACGTTTCAATTCAAGTTTTTTTTTTTTGGGGGGGTTAGTTTAGTTTTCCGGTTTAGAATTTTTCAAAATAAGTTTATTTATTCATTTTGGCTTCAAGCAGGTATAATTTTTGTTTTTACAAAACTTTTCAATAATTTCAACATTTTTCCAGGTTTGCCTGATGAGATTCAGAAAATCGAAACATCAAGTTATAACAGGGTGTCGCAGACTAATTCATTTAAATAGTTTTTGCACAATTTTATGTAAGTTATGAATTTAATTATTTTCAATTTTATCTAACATGTAAAAATCAATTTTCATATAAATATTAACAACATATTAACAGTTATGTTTTTAAGTTATAAACAGGGCAATAACGTAAAATTTTATTTAATTTAAATTCATGAATAGTTTCATCTAATGACCCCCCCCCCCCCGGAACAAAGAAACACAGGTTATGTTTGTTTCCAAATTTCAAGACGATCAGGAACTCACCAGACCAAATAAACGAAAGACAAAGAATCGGCTCCAAAAATGGATGAGGTAATAAAGACTATCGAAGAAACAGGAAATTAATCGTTTTTGTTGGAAAAAAGTAGAAATTAATGTAACCCATTCATATTGGCTCATCCAAAAAGATGATGGCCCACTCTCTGATTTACCTTATAAAACATTGAATTATTTTTGTTTAGAAATTAATATATCGCAGAATTAAGTACGGTTTTGGGTTTTCTTTGACCCTGATCTGACTTATCAAAATTTAAGGTTGTAGTTCTATGCCTAAACATTTCCCCAGTTTATTTCCTAACGAACCCATCATTCTTTCCTTTCAGATAAACGAGCGGTGCTTTTAAAAAATGGATAATCTTTAAACTGTCATTATAAGTATAATTTATCGATTAGTAGTAGTTAATAGTTATTATAAATTTAAATAATTGAATAAAAGTTGTTTTGATGGAACCAGAGAGCGCCTACCTGTTTGTTGCTGCTAAAGAACATTCGGGGTACGCAAAAGTTAAACATTCAAATATCAATCATCAGTCATCACTTCCCTTATTTCGGTCTCCAAATTTTCACACGTTTGGACCACTTACAGGGGTTTTGATGATTCAGACATTGTAAATGGGTATACAAATTATTAGTTCCCTAAATTATCATAACCTTTTTATTCCTTTTATGGACTTCCAGCCGTTTGTGTGATTTGCAATTATGGGTTCCCACCTTTATATTGAAAGTTTCTCGAGTAAACAAAATTTCTTTTTTACTTTTTTAAAAAGTTTGAATATTATATTTCCAAGAAAATATTGTCGATTAGTTTTCAATTTCCATCGTGAAAATGTGATTTCCAAAAATAATCCGCTATACATCCACGAGATTTAAATATAATATGCAAAGTCGTGACGTATTTTTTCTTCCTAATATTATATCAATAAGTTTCACTTTTACCGGCTGTTTATACAACTAAGGGAAAGCAATAATTCTAATTTTGTTATTATTATGTGTAAACTTAAACATTTTTCCGGTTTGACCGATATAAAATTTTCTTAGTCTGCATTTTGCTACTTTCAAATAGCCTAGACCAGCCTTAACCGATCGGGGTTTGAGCAGGAAAAATCAATTTACAATATTTTAAGGGAGAAAAGCTGAATTACGTAATGCGAAATTTTTACCTACAGCGCTAGGATTCCGATACCTGATAGTTGTGACAAGACCAAATTACCTCTTTGGGTCAACTAGTAAATAGCTGTATTTTAAATTTCTTCGGGGAAACTACCACTTTAAAAACAATTAAAAGTTGTATTGTACTGACTTTCTTAGTTTTGAATTGTGATGTTGAAAATCGGCGCAGTGGCGTATCTTTCTGATTTATAAGTGTTAATTCAAATAATTGGACCTACCCCATCCCTTAGCCTTAAGGGAATGGCGTGACCGAGTGATATTTGTTTGCGCGATTATCGGGAGCAAAAACCAGATAATGGATACCAAAATAGGCAAATTGTATGTTATCAAATATTAACGAAATTTATAATGAACAGATCATTAACATAATTAACATTAAATTATTACGCAAATACAAAAAAAATTAGTGGATGAGTGTTTTATCGCTTTTAAGAAACATTGTATCACTTTATCTTATCGGAATAAGTCAAAAAAGTATTTTTGGAGAAATCGGTCGACGACAAAACTTACCGCTAATTCTGGGCCGAATTTGCTCCCTTGGTTTGACTGGCGAAGTTTTTCGAATTTCCGAAATAATTCTTGGCGGTCCGCTATTTGAAACAGTTTCGAATGGTAAATAAGGAGTAGCCAACAACATTTTCAATTATACACGCACGCACGCACCACAACACCGATCACTTTTTAATAGATTAATTGTCAGCTATTAAATGGAGCACTGATTAACTGCCATAATTTCACCAATTGTTGAAAACTTTTTATATGATTTAGAAATGTCGCTCGAAGTAATAATTACTCTTAATAAGGTGTAATCGTTTCTGTAGCAGTCAATTTTTTGTAAAACTCGTGCTACTTTCATTTAAAATTTTTGCGAACGCATTTGCACCGCACCGGTTACATCTCCACTTGACGAATGCAATAACAGAAATGATTGTGTCGAGTAGACCGTACTCGACCTATTCAAACCGTACCGTCATTACGAATGAATGGCATGAATCTCCTAAGCCCAGGCCAGGCTATCGTAAACGTTTTTCAAACAAGAGACTATGATAGTGGGATGGGACGATGGATGATTTTAGCCGTTGCCGTTGCTGGTATATTGGTGACAAATTTCTACAACCATTTCCCCTTCTACGTGTTATTTAATGCCGCTTCAAAAATTCTGACATTCAAATTTTAATACGGGCTTCAGGATTTATTTTTAATAATATTTTAACTTTCAACCCTTCCGAAATCAACTGGTGTGAACTCCAAACTCACCGCAACTGGTTTATTGTATATCATAATTTTTTTTTAATTATTAATCGTAGAAATTTACATTAAAATATAATATAATTTAATGTAACAAAATGAACAGGACCGCATCAAGGCATTTTCGTTTTAAAATTCGCGCAAGCATTATTTACGTTTGTACAATTTAACAACAATGAAAGTAACAGATTTGTGAGATAAATAGTTAAATACCGGAACATAATAATTTATTAACTGTAAATAAAAAATAATAAGCAATGCGAAGACAAATAATTAATTAGGTAGGTACTCAAGCTGTGTGTACTATCTATCAGTGGCGCAGCCAGGATTTTGTTATAGGGGGGGCTAAAAGATGCGAGCGAAGCGAGCTGTGCCGAAGGCGAGCGCCGCAGGCGAAAATTTTTTGGAAAAAGGGGCGTGGTCATCTTATTTTCGAATATAATTATTGTGTTATCACTGTTACCTACCTTAAATTAAAGTGAGAATGAAAGTACGATATTTCCGAAATAACTCAGGGCGAAAGATTTATCATTGATTTTTGTTGCCTATCTTTTTATTGTAATAGGGTAGGGGTGTGTAGGAGTGCGCATTTTCACGATTTGATGTTATAGAAATAAAGTAAAACACATCAAGTTAAAGATATTATCATATATTAACTTCTTAGGTATCTGGCTACAGAAAAACTATTAAAAACTTAACGAACAATAGACGGTAGAGAAATAAATAAAAAAAATTGCAAGGCATTCGTTAGCGCACTCTTGTACTACGTAGTGGACAAGAATGCGCATGCAGGCGTGCAAGAATGCGCAGTAATCGTCACTTACAATGATCACATTTAGAGCCAGTTCTACAATGGAAGTATAAAGTCCCGAATAAGTGTACTCCGTATAACTTATTCCATGATTTATTCCAAGTATAAAAGTCATCGCGTTTTGAAATGCTCGTATACGTTTAGTATTACTATTCCTGAAAAGTAGTTCTTGCGCACCTCTTTTAGATCGTTTGACATATTTATTTCTATCATTTGATATTAATTTAACCTTAAATTGAAATGTTTGTAGTTGATTATTCTGATCTCCAAAATTATTGTATTCAACATAATTGAGAATGTCGACGTAACAAAACATCTTCAACAATTTCGTCGTCTTATTGTTAATATGTTAATATCTAACATGAAAATAAATTATTGTTTACATTAGATTTGACCAATAGAAAACAAGAATAAAATTCTTCCAGGTATATCTACCCAATTTTGGATGGATAACTTATCCGTCAATTTATACCTAGAATATTGTTATACGATCATTGTAGAATGCAAACTGTGTAAAATATTCGCAGTATAGCTTATACTATCCATACTATGCAAAAGTGCTCGCGTATTCTTGTCCGCATTGGTACTGAGCACTCTTGCACGCATCGGACTAATTATTTTTCTGTGATAAATAAGCCTTATCTTAACAAATTTTTTCGCAATTGACGGTTGAAAATCTTCAGAAAATATATCAAAGTAAGGAAAAACAGATTTTGTTGAATAAATCTTTCAAAATTCAATAAAAACATAAATGTTTTGGTAGCCACATTTGAAACTTGTCTTAGAACAGTAGACAATTAAAGACGGACGCGGATGTCTGTCCCCTGATCGGTTAATGCCATTGCGCACTCTTGTGCGCTGCGCACTCTTATACCCCCACCCTATACCTATCATTATTTTCAATAAGTAGCAGTCATTAAGATTAAAAATTGAAACTGATTGCTAATTATCCATAGTAAAGTTATTTTGTATTAGAAATTTCAGTAAACACTAAAAATCCGTTGACCACACCCCTACCTGCACCCCTTCTCTTGCGCCGGATCGCCCCTGTTAGCTCTTAAGTATAACAGGGGCGGCATCTCAAAGTGGGGCCCATAGGCGATAATTTGGTAAATCAGCCCTTGGGGGCCAGAGGATGCCAGACCTAAATTACTGGCTTGGCTGATTAGCTACCAACAAGCAACAAGTGCTACACTAAAAACAATACCTAACTACAATCACTTCGAACAGTCGAACACAATCATCTTTTTGTTTTTGTTTTTATTACACCCATAAAAAAGCGGCTATGGTCATTAAAAAAGGGAAGAGTGTCTGAGGGGGGAGCTATAGCCCCTAGCCCCCCCCCCCTTGGCTGCGCTACTGCTATCTATAATATTAATTTAATATAATAAAATTAAAATAACAAATTAAATTTAAAATACACAGTATCGGAGCCCTGTAGTTTGCTTTGCTAAATGCAAGTATTATTTTTTCTAATAAAAATAAAATTATCTACATGAGATAGATAATAAATTAATAAATTTACATATTAAAGGACAATATGTTTCAGAGAGTAATAATAATAAATTGCTATTTTACAGGTTCGGACTGGTAATAATTTGGTTACCGGGCAACTTCTTTGAACGAACCCAAGGCTTCAAGAATTTTTTTACAAAATGTTAGGTAGGTACAACTTATAAAAATATTCTTTTTTACTTTTGTGACTCCGGTCGCAGGCACTATCTACTAATAGCTTAGCTCAGTTCATTTAGTTAGCAATTTTAAAAATTTAATAAATAAGTTTTTACATTTTTAGAAAAATTAGAAGCTATTGTACTTTTTGTGGTTGTTCTTCTGCGTAATAAATCAGATATAGACTATATTTCTTTTTTATCAGCCTCTTCAGTTCGCTGCCAGACCGACCTCGTTCTCTAAAGGTTTTAGCATTTAGTTCTGTAATTACGGAATGCCTGTAACCTGTGGTTTATTACCATTTATTCAAGATTTTGTGGTAAAAATTTAATAAAATATTAAAAATTATCCAACTGCAACCTAGAATTAGCTCATGTTATGTACATACATATTACAATGCCCCCAGCTATTAAAATTGTTTTAAATTTTATCTATACACCAGAGATTCTTTCTGGAGATCATCCATTATTAATTGTAGAGTTATGAGACTCTTCTTCAAAATTTCAAGTTTAATTTTTCGTATCGTTTTATTATTTTGTTTCAATTTTTAATTTTCACCCAAATGTAGTTAAAAAATTTACGTGCACGTTCACAGTTGGCCTCGTTAAACAAAACTCGCTGTAAATATTTCACAATCACCCTAAATCTTCAATTTTCTTTAAGAAAAATCTTTTAGCACTTGCATCTCAATTAAAACAAAAACAATCCTAAACTTAAATTAAATCTCTTTTTATTAAATTTATCAAAATTATCGAATTATAATCAAATTTGTGCGAGCGTTTCAAAAGCACGCATGTTCTTCAAGGCTAACCTTGCATGAAGCTATTCTTCCACTACTTATATTGCCAACCTAATCATTTACAAATAAAATCTTATGTACAGTACATTTACAAATTTACAAATTACATAAATCAAACTCCAAAATAACTTACAAAATAACTAAAATAATGGTTTTACCGTTTCAAAACACGACAATATGTAACCTGAGCAACGCCAATAGTTTACTATAATAAATTATAATATAGGAGAAAGCGACATTAATTACCGATACGACGATATTATTTTAGAGTACTAATTTTCATACATGTATTTCTTACATTACTGGTATACTGAGAAATATTCGTAAATTGTAACCCCCCTCCCATTTTTATTTAATAAAACCAATCATATATTCACACAACCCTTCCGTCTCTAACCGCCGTTTCTGATGAACCAGAGTATGGAATATCCTCTAGGGTAGAGTTTCTTTAAAGTGGAGTCTACGGGCCTTTTAGAGGTCCGTAACATAAGTACTAGGGGTCCACAGCCACTCAGTTCACATATTTATTAGAAAAATTAAAAACTAAAAATCGTAATCGATTAAACGTCAAAGATGACGTTAAAGATACTCTGACTCTGACTCTAAACAACAACATCCTTCTCATTAACTTACTTTTGATATAATTTAATTAAGAATTAATATAAACTAATAAATAAAAGTGCTATAGCACTTTGTTTTCTTTTCCTAAAATTTTCTTCGACAGGGGTCGGTGGAATTTTTAAAATTCTGAAAGTGGTCCGTGGTTACAAAAAGTTTAAGAACCGCTGCCCTAGGAATTAATAGTAGTGTTAAAAAAAAATTTTGAAAACAGTATTCAAACCACTTTAAACCTGAAAATTTTAGCTTCGTCTAAAATCTTTTCATAGCGTTGAAAACTATTTTGTTTTCATAAGGAATTGATACATTATTTTTGTTATTAATTCCAATTCGCAAAAATTCTCATAGTTTTTTGCTTTACAAGACATGACTTATGGAAGCCGCCATTTGGGCGCTGGCATTTCGGCACTGCTCATTGAGCACCAGAACAATTGGACGCTGCTGTTTGATCGTACTGCAGTTTGGCTACAGTACAATTATTTGGCGATTTTTCCAACAGTTTCTTTATTTTTTCTATATAGTGTAAGTGTATCCACCTGTATAGATTGGCAGATTTTGTCAATTATTCTCAGATTTTTCCAATTGTTTAAAATATTAGAAGGACACCTTCTGTCTCTCCCGCTATGGATCGTCTTTCTAAAGCTAGACTTTTAGGTGCTGTTCAGAAATGGAATATCAAGTTACAATCCATCTAGAATAGAGGTTTCTGAACTGTGAGTTCTTTTGACTCTTACCAACTAAAATTCCTCCACTAAGGACAACTGCTAGAGCACGGTATCCGTTGTTAGATATTACTTCGTTACTCTCGCAGATTTAACGAATTATAATGCTCGGTTTCTGAAGAGTTAACCATACTACCCAAAAACTTTCATAATAAAATTCGACATTCAAATGCGCAATTTGCGCATATTTCAAAAAGTTAATCAACACATAACTCGTCCCGATCGCAGGTTAACTTTAATCGGAGATCTCAGGTTATCTTTCACTATAGAAACCCAAAATCTGTGGTTATATTACGGATAAGCGTAACCTTAGTATAACTCGAACTTCAGAAACCGGGCAGAAAACCTTGTTTTTTTCTTGTTCGTCTTTTTGAGTCTTTTCGCTTTTTATGTCGAACTAATCGCATCCATTTTGGCGACACTTTCATTTTTTTATTGCCTTGGCTCGGGATCGCGCTTTTTCAAGCATGCGCGCAGCGATTTCTAGTTTCTTAGTGTGGGTGTGCAGCCGTCTCTTTTTTTCTTCTTGCCGCTTCCTTTTGGCTGAGGACTTATCTATAAACTGCTCGATTGTAGTTTAGTTCTCCGAGCTACGCAGTATTGTGAACACTACGTTTTCGGGAGTAAGCTGTAAGTTCACCTTCAATTCTGCTGCCGCTCTGGCTTGGTTTCATCGCCTACACTGGAAAATAGTGTGCTCGGTGGTTCCTCGGTGCCGCAAGTGGTGGACTTATGTCGGTCTGTTTAATCTGTGGTGTACGTCATCACTCTCAATATCTTCGTCTAATATCTTAAATATTAACTCCTCAAAAAGTTTCCTAGAGTAGTCCTGTAGGCAAATGGTTAATTGGCTTTTCTGATCAGGACCAGGTCCTTTCCTCGATGAATCCTTTCTCGATGCAGTTCTTGAGAGCGGTCAATGTCCTGTCTTTATTAGCAGTTGGTATGATTTTCAGTGCAGCTCCTGGCACTCCATCTGGGCTGGAGATTTTGTCTTCTAGGAAACTAAACACGGTCTCCTCAAGTTCTCTTTTCGTAAAGGGGGACCGGGACCGTGGGGTAGATTATTTAGGGTACGCAAACTTAAAGTGTGTCTTATTGAAAAACTATAAATAAGTGCGTGGATCCATAAATTCCCTGTTCTTCTAGATTCATGTCTCTAGCTATCGGGCATACAATCAAAATGTGTTTTTTAATGTGAAATGATTCTTTGACTTATTTACCTCAGCTATACACTATTTAAAATAATTACTAACATGGTACACTACACATTCGGTGCCCAAAAGTACTGGTGCCCAAAAATTCGGTGCTCTAACGCTCTAATTCGGTCAGTTTTAATTCAGAACAATTAATTTTTACACAATATAATATAATATAGTGCCGAGTTCAGTAAAAAAAAAATGGACATAAGGAGGTGTATACTGTCGTGTTTCAAAATGGTTGCGACCTGCCCTGTACATTTTGATAAAAATTTTGTTTGTAAATAATTTTAAGTTGCAAGACTGTAAAATTGGACAGGTGGGGGCGAACCGACGAGGAAATGAGCTTTTTGCCGACGAGCCGCGCGAGAGAGCGAGCGGGCCGATTTTTGGCTTGTTAATTTTTGACTCAAGTGAGTTTTTTTGAGAATTGTTAATTTTGAGATTTTGATAATTATTTTTGAGTGAATAAAGTGAATTTTGTGCGTACACATGATTGCGTATTTTTTTGGAATCATTTTGATATTTGGATTTTGGATTTTTATAAGTGGTTATTGAGCGGTAGCAAATTGATTTGGTTGATAAATTAGAGGACGAGCAATTGAAATTAAAGATTGGATTTGAATTGTTTAAAATTGGAAAATTTAAATCATAGTTGAGCGAACGAGTGTTGTGTCTGATAACTCGACGATTTGGATAAGGCGACAGGTCAAGCTTTGTTCCTTTCGAATAGAATTGAAATTTTATTTTACTTTGAAATTATTGGTTATTTTTTTGGAGAAGATTATTTTCGAAGAAATTATTTGTTTTAGATTGGAAAGATTTCTTTTTATTTTAATTTTGAAAACGCAAGAACCCTTCACCCTTGAAATTTGTCAATTGTTCCCGCAAAGAGTTACCTGAGCAAAAAATAAGTGTAAATATTTCTATAAATTGGCGCCCAAACGGTGCGGCTCGAAAATAGCATTACAATACATATGACACGAAAGAATTAGACAAAAATCGACCTCAAAAAAAAGACAATGATTGTAACAATCTCCAAACCACCAAAACAGTAATCTAAAGATGTCTAGAACCATCTACATCTACAATACTTTTTAAAGAAAAAATTATAGTTACCCATAGATGATTTTATTGCGCAGAATAAATTGCAGGAATCTTTGCTCCAGAAAAAACCACACTGCCTCTCTCGACCGAAACGATTTCAAGGTTTGGTTTCCAATGAATGATTCAATTCGTTGTGTTCTTGTGGAAAAATTAAAATTTTGTTCTATCTGAAGACAGTAATAACCGAAAATTTACCAAAAAATGGTTTATAAGAAAACTAGTTAACAGATAGTTTTTGGAGCAAATGTTATTGATTTATAGCCTGAATATTTTTAGTTTATATTAATGTAAATCTCATCATACATCTCTTTTTAATTTAAAAAAAGCGAAAGCATAATGTAATTTTCAGTTACTCTGTTGAGTGGTAAAATGTTTAATTCATACTGCGAGTAGCATAGGCTAGTTACGGTACTGCATCTGAACTAGACGATTTCAACGTAAAAAGTTGATCTTGGATCCTGGACGTATTACCGTAGAATTCGAAATTTTTAATTACGTCATGAGAGAGAAATTCGCCTTCATCGGTGCTGTCGTTAATGTATTTTTGAAAATAAAATATTCTAAATTTTGAAATATTTTAGTACCTACACTTTATTTTAAGATAAAGAAAGTTTTGTTTAAGAAAAACAATGTATTAAAACGGCACTGTATGTACATAATTTATATTCTCGATATAATCGACCTAGTAAAATAATACCTCTCGGCTCAAATTTGCAGATCAATAGACCGTTAATCTTAATTGCGAATAATTTGTGCTAAGCAGATAAATAATAATTTGTTTGAAACATTAGTTAAGAATCCCTTAATCATAAAAACAAAAGAACCTTCACCCTATTTGTAGTTTCCTTAAAAATTTTTTTTCAAATCCAAACTATTTAATATTCTACTACACTGATCATTTGGCTATTCGGTACCCCCCGGTGTGTAACGAATTCAACAAAGTGCTTTCTTTAACGTTTCTTCTTGAGTTAAACCCTCCCCATAGAAATAAATTTGAATAAATTTGAAAATATTTGATAGGTTGTACGTTTTAAAAATGAAAAATATGTTATTATACAGGGTGTCTCCGTGACCGTAAAGAACCTTTGAGGTGGTGATAAAAACCGCATTTCTAAGACAAATTTTCAAATAAAATTTTTGTTCAAGTCCAAACCCTTGGGGGGTACCTTCCTTTAAAGCAATTTTTTAAATCTCTGATTTCAAACAGTCATAGCCCAGATATTGATTTTTTAGGCTTAACGGATTGGAACTTTTTTAAAGATCGTTCGCTTATCTAGAAATTAGGTTATTTACCCCTTATTGTCTAGAATTAACGGATTACGAGTTATAATAGTACATTGTGCACCAAGGGGTTAAAGTAGTTCTTTCTTGACCTATGAGGGTAAAGTTTGTTTGCACAAGGCGTAGCCAAATGCGAACGATACCGTCAGGTAAAAAAAATCACTTTAAACCCGAGGTGCATATACTGCTTTTTGCGATTGCGAGAGGTAATGTACTCACTTAGACAATTACGAAATTTTAATTAAAATTTTTTTTTATAAACCGCGTGGTCGTTAGTAACAAAGTAGCAAAGTAAATTAACCGTTCTAGTAACTATTGGTACTTTTAGTAGTAACTATTGCCAACTGTCAGCCAAATTTAGTACTTTTTCACCAATGAGTACAAGCATTTTGTTGTGTCTAGGACCAACAAAGTTACTTTGTTTTGCCTAGACACAACAAAATTACTTTGTTGCCCGCTTTGTCACCTTTTTGTTTACCTGGGCAAAAAATAATCACTTTAGACCCGCAAATAGGGGTTTAAAGTGAGTACTTTACCTCCGCTATTGTAAAAATTAAATTAAAGGAAAAATGTTAAAAAAATTCAGGTTTTATTTTTATTACTTTTCTTGCGAACCCTGTATCTATTAAACGAAACGTATTAGAAAAAAACTGATGGCCTAAACCGGATAGGAAATTTAACGGACTACAACTTGAGTTAAATACATTTTTTTGGGAAACCAACCGTTTTCATAGAAATTCTGAACATAATGAAAAAGGTGTAGGTAAAAAAAATAAATTCACAAAATTGCTAAAAATCTCGATTTGATTTATAATAATTTGCTTTAATTTCAAAATTTGACGTTTGAGTGGCATTGCTATAAAGAGCATAAAATTACTGTTAATTACTTTATTAATTTATATTGTTTATTTATTATTGTTAATATTGCTAGTTTGTTATTTTTTTTTACCTACACCTTGTTCATTATTTTCAGAATTTCTGTGGAAACGGTTGGTTTCCCAAAAAAAATTATTTAACCAAAATTGTAGCCCGTTAAATTCCCTGTCCGGTGTGGAGCGTCAGTTTTTTCTAAGACGTTTTGTTTAAGAGATACGGGGTTTGCAAGAAAGGTAAAAAAAAGTAAAACTTGAATTTTTTTAACATTTTATTTCTTAATTTAATTTATAACTCGAAATCTGTTGATTCTAGACTATAAAGGGTTATAACCTAATTTGTAGATCTCTCTCTCTCTCTCTAGTTGTATCCTTATGACTGAGGAATCGTGATCCAAAGAGCTCACTCGCAGTTGCTCACTATGGTCTTCCATTCTTGTCGGTCATCTGCATTTCTTATTGTTGTCTGTAGGGGTCGGTTTGTTATTTTTTCACTTGATCAATTCATCTGTTAGGCGATCTACTCCTCGGTCTCTTGCCTTCTACCTTTCCCTGAACCACCAGCTTTTCTAGGTTTGTCCCATCTCTGCGCATCACGTGTCTAAAATATTTCAGAATGCGTCGTCAGCATATGCGTATTTTCAGCTTCTTTAGTATCAACACGTTCGTTCTTTTCGCCGTCCAGTGAATTCTAAGCATACGTCTCCAGCACCACATCTCGAAAGCATCGATGCGGCGTCCATCCGCCATCTTGATGGTCCGTGACTCGACGCCATACAGGAAGATTGAGAAAATTGGGGACTTAACCAGATGGATCTTGGTATTCGTGGTGATTTGATTGTCGGTCCATACCTTCTTTAATTTAGTCATGGCTCCACGTGCCATTGCAGCGCGTCTCTTGGTTTCTTTTTCGGTACCACCTTCGTCGGTCACCAGTGAACCAAGGTATACAAATTCTTTAACCTTTTCAATTTGAGTCAGTTGGTTACCCGCTGTTTAGGTGCCACCTCTATCTATAACCATTAGTTTGGTTTTTCCAAGTTCATTGTTAAACCCACGGCTTTGCTTTCTTTGATGATTAGTTGTAGCATTTCTGCGAGTTCATCTTCATTATTAGCCAGCACCGTGGTGTCATCCGCATACCTTAGATTCGTAATTTTTTTTTCGCCAATTGACACGCCTTCTTTGTATTCATCTAGAGCCCTTCTCATAATGTATTCGCCATATGCGTTGAAAAGCCTCGAGGAGAGAATGCATCTTTGTTGAACTTTGATTTTTTGTCGCTCAGTTTTATAAACGCTTTATTATTATTCCTTATTTATTATTTCTATACAAACTTTTTATTATTGCTATTAGATGATCCGAAACACCCATTTCTTTCAGTACACGCCATAGTTTGTTCCAGCGTACAGTAAAAGGCATTTATGTAGTCTATAATACACAGGAGTATGGGAGTATTGAACTCCAGTGATTTTTCTATGAGTTGTCGAATATTGGATATTTGGTCTCTGGTTCCTCTCCCCTTTATGAAGCCTGCCTGTTCAGGTGATATTTGGTATTCCAGATATTTTTTCAGTCTTTGGTTGATTATTCGCAGAAGTATTTTGCTTGCATGAGATACTAGTGCAATTGTTCTGTAATTTTGACATTTTCTTGTACTTCTTTTTTTGTGAAGCGGTATATAAACTGAGTTCATCCAGTCATTTGGCCATTGTCCTGTTCTTCAAATTTTATTGCAGATGTTTAGAAGTATTTGAACTCCGTCATCTCCAAGCGTCTTCAGCATCTCATCAGATATCTCGTCATTCCCACAGGTTTTATCATTTTTTAGACGTCGTATGTCATCCTCAACCTCATCTTTCATAATAGCTGGTTCTTTTTCATCGTGGTCAAAACAGAACTCCGTCTGGTCATCTGCATCGTCTTCATCGCTATATAGGCTTTCGCAGTAGCGCCTAGAGTAGTAGTAGAGCAATGGGCTCTAATACATCTTCTTCTTCCCTCAGCAGCTTTCTGTTTTCATCTTCTATCACTAGTGTTTTCGGCTTAAATTTGTAGATAACGAATGATTTTTAAAAAAGTTTTAATCCATTAAGACTACAAAATTAATAATATCGGAGCTGTTGCCGTTTGAAATCAGAAATTCAAAAAATTGCTTTAAAGGGAGGTACCCCCAGGGGTTTGGACTTGAACAAAAATTTTATTTTAAAATTTGTCTTAGAAACGTGTCCTTCACGGTCACGGGGATACCCCAATGTACCTCACAACTTAAGGGGAAGTTGGAGGACGATTGGTGTGCAACTTGATTGGTGAACTTTTAAATCTTTTTATTTAAAGTAAATTTGTTAGCAAAATTTAGATAGTTGGTTTAGAATGGTAAAGCTGTCAATTTAGCTTTACTTTTTGTTTTCTTAAGACTAAAAATTATTTTTCGTTCTTTGGAGCAACAAATAAGAATACAGTGTAGATAATTTTCAATTGAAGCGCCAATAAAATTCTATAGTTTTAAAAAATTTACACTTTTATAACTTTTTCACTGACTTCGAGAAATTTTGTAATGTAGATAAGCCACATCTGCTGAACAATACAAAATGGCACTTTTCACAACGTTTAATAAAATTTGTGAAATTTTAATATTCAACTTAACCTACTTTGTGTTGCGATTAATAATAAGATTTAAAAACCTGTGGATTACGATAATGCTTGTTAAATTACGTTTATTACACAGTATGTACACGTAATAGTATAAAATTGTTTGTCGGTGCGGTTGCTTAGTTTTCGGGGTTCAAACCTAAGAGAAGCGATATTTTCCAACATCAATGAAGAACTGCACCCGAAATTGAGCAATAAATCAATCAAGTGTAATATCATATAATTATAATGTTTTGCTGCTTTGCTCACTTTAATTCGTTAGAAGATGTAAATTATAGAATTACCTGCTATAGTAAAAATTAATGGCGTTTCAATTAATCAAAAAAATAGAACGTATAAATATTAAAATATAGTAAAAAAGTTTCTCAATTAAATTTTATATCATAAAATATAAAATATTTCGATTGATTTTCTATGTTTATGGTACGAGTTATTTGATGAAAAGTTATATTAGTAATCCATTCCATATTTCACTTTAATTTAGAGTTTCTCAACCGCAACAATTATGTGAAAATAAATGAACTAACGATTTCTAATTTTAATATTTTGACAAAAATTAAGCGGGTCAAATTTCACTTACTCGTACCTTCTCATATCATTTTTATTATGGCGATTTAAATTTTCCGTTTAAAATTTTTAATAATTAGGCTTATAAATGTTCTTACGCAAGATGGCATATAAATGCTAACTTATAATACTCATAATTACCGAACTAATTATGTATTGTTTAAAAGCGAAATTAGCTTGGTTACAAATTCATGCAATTGGCTTTTATCTTAAGAATTATTAATTGAAAACATGAATTATTATTCCATGACTATTGATTGCGCAGTGGCGTAACCGTACATTTTTTTTGACTGCTATGCGTGCAAATAAAAGTGAGGAGTAAAAGTAAAACAAAGTTGATATAAAAACGGTGTGCTAATTTTTATGAAATGTGATAATTAGAAGACCAAATTAGATTGACCTGCCAGTTTCGCTTGAAACTGAACCGAATTAATTCAAAAAGTTGACTCTTATTATTCTAGGTTCATTTTATTCTTAATAGAAATTTAATTTATTTTGTCATTTGGAATATAATAAATTGAAAGCATACTTTTATAATAATTAGGAAATATGCGATAATGATGTTTCGTTTGTGACTTCTTCAACAATGTTGAAAGTAAAAGTGTTTTTTTTTATTATATTGTTTTTCCACTTGCTGATTTGAATAGTAAACGTGTTCTACCGTTTTCGCACAATTTTTGTTCTCTTGTGGAATAATGGTCGATATATTAAAATGCCGTTTGTTGCAAAGGAGAAGCGGTGTCGCATGTCACATCAGATTAACTCAAGTTTTATTTATAATTCAAATTTCTTATTGTTTGTTTATATCAGGAATCTTAATTGGGTTTTTCAACCCGTGGCATATCTTTTAGTGAGGGAATTTCAATTAACCTCTTTATTTGTTTCTAATTTATTTGAATTAAAATAAACTTTTATTTTCTACATTACAAAAATTGATAATAATACAGCATTTAATTAAAAACAATAAATTATGTGTACGATCAAAATAAATTAACATTTTTTATAACCTATTGATTTTAATTCTATGTTCTACCATTATATAAGTAGATAATCCGCAAATAATTAAATTCATTATTTGGAATGTATGCATTTAAATAATATATAATTTGCAAATTTTTTACGCTATTACTGTCTGTTATTTAATAATGGGGTGCAAACTTCGATTTATATTGTTTTAAAAAGTAGGTCGATTATTTATACCTTTGTAATTAATTGGTTTGAGCTTATATAATAAAAAATCCTTATGTAGTAGGTATACAATAAATACATAAAGGCGTGGATCGTTAGGCATTAATTAAATTAAAAAAAAGTTAATTACTAAAATTGTATAACCAAAGTCCAGCGAATCTCTTCTAAATTATTTATTAAATCAGTGTTTGAGAATAACCAAAAAATTCCATTATACAATTTTTTGAAACTTAAAACTTTTTGGAACTTGGAAACTTTTTGGAATTTTTTGTAACGAGTTTATCGACTCTAATATATTCAAATATTCAAAACTGGTCGATTAAGTAGGTAAATCACATTTTGCTAATGGTATTGAAGAACTTTTCATGTAAAAACACTTTCCCTTTTAATTGTTCACTTAATATAACCTTGTGACTTTTTTTATTTTCAACAAAAACTACATTAGACATATAGGTATAAAATTAGTCACTTCTTGTGGCAGGAAGTTATCAACTTTTTAGATTTGTATTACTCAGTCTGATATTAAAAACAAATAAAAATTCAAAATTCTTTCATTATGGTGGATGCATTTCAAATACACAACAATAACATTTAAATTAATTCCACCATATTATGTTCTGTAATTGTTTATTATGAAGTTAATTTTAGTGAAGGTAGTCTGTATAGTTTGCTTATTTCCTTTGCAAATAAACAAAAATTATTCAAAAATATCCTTTCCGTGGGAATCACCTCAGACTAATTTGATAATATGCTCATTATAAATCTTTTTGACACCAAAAAATTACGCATTTCCTTCATATTATTTAAAATTATGGAAAATAGAAAAAGTAGTAATTAATTTTATGAAAGCTTTTTTGTGTGATTTTCGTACCCCTGTAATGTTTTCAAATAAATTAAGTGTTATTTACATTTTATAACACTAGATTGCAATCTCAGAAATTAAAATTATATTATTACACTTTTGCTGTTTTATCATACAATCAGTGGCGTAGCTACCGAATGGCTAGACGGTGCCATGCACCGGAGCCCCTAAGCTCAGAGTGCCCTCGGACCCTGATCAGCAAACCTCGTATTGAATTCACAACAAGTTTCGACTTCTGTTCGAATTCCTTTGGTTTGACTTGATGAAACCTAAACTGTTTAGTTAGGGTCCCAGTTTATTTTTGCGCCAGAGCCTTTGGTTACCTAGCTACGCCGCTGTATACAATCGAAGAACTTAGTAAGTCGAATTACTAAAAATTGGATTAAGTTCATAAACGACCCTGTGGTGACTTAAAGTCTTGTTAGGTTCTCTAATTTTATTACACCCTTGTGTGTTTTTTTTTGTACTGTATGAAAGCGAATAATAAAACCATGCTGTGTAAAAGACTTATTCTAATTTAAAAAAAAAATGTTTGTTACCTAAAGGGCTGTAGAATTGAACAATATTTTGTCGATGAACATTTGTTGAAAACGATAACAAATATTAAATGTTGACTTGCAGGTAATATTTGTTTTATTTCCGAATTCCTTAATTATAACAATTTGTTTTTTGATTTATTTTAGTTTTTTTTCTTTTATTTTTATTGCATTGTGTTTTTGTGTAAATTTTTTGTAAGAGTTACATGGTAACTTAGATGTTTTCCGGGCTCAATTAGACAATAAATGACGTTAAAGTAGATTATCTCAGATAAGTAGTGTCAGAAATAAAGAAAAAATTTGCTACATTTTACAATTTTTCTTCAATCAAGGAGAAAAAGCCGTGCAGGCTCGTGAAAAAATTTGTGCTGTTTATGACCCACATGCTCTAGCAAAAACAGAAGCAAGACAATGGTTTACTGGTTTTTGTTCTGAAAATTTCGATGTCAAAGATGCACCACGCTCTGGTCGGCCAGTCATTGAAAAAGTGGAGGAAATTCTAGAAATTGTGGAAGAAAACTGTCATGTAAGCACTGCACTGTAGTGATCGCCAAGAGTCTAAACATCAATCGCCAAACAGTTGCAAACCATTTGAAAAAATTTGCCCAGACTCACCAATTGAAAGGTGATGCTGCCTGTTTGGTGGGATTGGTAAGGTATTTTCTATTATGAGCTGTTACCAGCTGGTTAAACGATTTATTCTGCACGCTACTGTCAACAATTAACTAGATTACAGCAAGAGATTGGAAAAAAAACAACCAGAATTGATCAACAGGAAGGGTGCTGTGTTCCATCATGACAACGCCAGACCACACGTATCTTTAGCGACTTGAGAAAAATTGGAAGAGCTTGGCTAGGAAGTTTTGATGCATCCACCGTATAGCCTAGACTTTCACCATCCGATTATTATTTGTTTCGGTATCTTCAGAATTCCCTTAATGGTATAAAGTTGGCTTCGAAAGAAGCCTGTAAAAACCACGTGGTTAAGTGTTTTACCGATAAACCACAGTAGTTTTACAGTAATGGAATAATGGTTTTAGTCGAAAAGTGGCAAAAAGATTCCGAATAAAATTTCGAATTTCGAAACGTAAAAATTTAATATTTGAAAAACTATCTAATTTAGCCGTGAACTTTTTAGCACACCTAACTAATATGTTTTTGTAAATAATATTACAGGTCATTAAATTAAATTTCAAGTGAAACTTTGTTAAATATGTAAGTTCACAGAATTATGCTATTATTATTGTACATATTATTAAAACAAATCTCTTGTTTTTACTATACTTTAAACTTTGTAATAAAATTCAATTCTTATTCAACTCAAACCGTCTTTTATTCAGAATTCACCCTTTTTTATCATTATTATTCAATTAAGATTTATTTTTGTACTGTCGACAGTGACGATCAAAAAATGTCACCATTTTTTCTGAACCCTAGCTCTAAAATCTGTATTGTGAAAAGCGTAAAATTTAGCCGATTTCGACTTGTCACTTCCGACAAACACTAAAAGAACATAAAGAACAGCAGTTTGTAGGAAAATTTCCCAATATTTAGGGTATTCACACTCCCTTGTATATTTACCATCGTTGTATATTTACAACGGCCAAATACCATAGCTGTGAACACACCTATGATATTAATAATTGTATTTGATGTAATATATGTGATACATAACCTTACAATTATTGTTTATGTTATTGTTTTATTAACTTTACTTTCGGCACATGTTTAAAATAGTAGTGATTTACACATTAAAATGCCTAGAAAATCATAAAAAGAAAAATTGTATTGTACTGTAAAATGGTAATTGTAAACGTAGAAAATACTTCTGCACTTGATCAGCTGTTGTCCGCCATATTGGTTTTCAAATACAACGGTAGAAAAAACACGTTCGAGGGCTATTTAGAAATACAACACCCAGGGTGTATTTGCTCTTATGGGAAATAGCTATGCAACCATATACACCCTAGTAAACTTGTGTATATTTACTAGAGTGTATAAATACAACGAAATATACAAGGGAGTGTGAATACCCTAATTAAAAAATTAAAGATGCAGAGGGGAATTAAGCCGATTAGAAGCTTAGCCACTTAGAGCTTAGAGAGCTTTAGACTCAATTATTTTATATACTCACAAAAGTATTTGGACACTTCTATGTTAGCAATGTAAATTGTACTTCTTGAAAACTCTTTTAAGCATATAAAAATTTTTTTTACAAAAATACTTTTCAAACATATTTTGTAGATAATTTCTTTCTCTCTATTTTTGTTTTCCTACACATTTTTATTCGTCGCTTCGTTATCGACCGAGAGAAACTTAAAGTAGTCTCGGTGAAAATCCCATGGGAATCCCCCGAGAAAACCGTAAGAATTCCATATTGTATTTTTAATTTTATTAAAAAGTTTTACCGAATCTGTTTTAAATGATTCTCGGTCGAAAACAAGGCGACAAAATTTTGCCATTCTCTTGTTAAGATTATTGTTCCCCCCCTACAAATTGGATTAGATTGGAATTTTAAAGATTTCCTGTCTTAATAACATACGGTAGCATTTTATAAGATGCTTTAGTAAATAAAGATAAAATTTTTACTGAGTGTTTATTACCGTAAACACTTTCATTTACGACTATACTTTAAAATTTTTTAAATTGTTATGCCAACTGCATTACACAATATGTATTAAAAACATGTATTTAAACCATTTTTGTTATTTATAAATTTATTGTGTTAATATTTTAAGTTTTATTTGCCATTTTAGTAATTTTTTATAAGTGTCCATACTTTCGTTAGCGGCAGTGTACGTACTACATATTGTAGAATTATTTTTCGATATTTAGTACAATTAAAAAAAAATGTTTGTTTCAAAATTTTTCCGTTCCCTAAATTCTACTGTGCCTCATGGGAAATTCACCACTGATTGAAGCTCATCTGGTGGATACGACGGATGTGGATATTTTGTTATAAATTTCGTGAAAAATAATTTATTAAAAAATAAATTATATAAATTATTTCTTAGTACCTTTAACACCATGGCTTGGTACGACACTGGTATTTTAAATTATTTATTAGTTTTTAAAATAGGTTAGTGCATTTGTTGAAGATACATAATAATTTCAAGAATTATTAATTCAAAAATTTGTATTCGCAGGTCAGGAACGAATAATTTTGCAAGAAGCAAAATTTGGTATTCATTTTTATGTAATCAATACAAATAAATTATACAAATTCCCATTAGGTATCGTAGAGAGAAATATTTCCGGAAGTTGAAAAGAATAGAAGAAAGTCAGGATATTAAAAACGAATAATCTAACAAAAGTGTAAGGTTTTCTTATATAATACGTTTATGCTTCACCCAATGCAATTTATGTCTTTAAAGTTATTTCGTAATAGGTACAATAATCTACAATTGTTTCATGAAAAGAAAGCAAATGACGATTAAGTATTATTATAAAATCCTAATTTAGGTTCATTAAACCTTCAATTAAAGATATAAATGGTACAATGATATTTGTAAAATTGACTATGTCATTAATAATACATATCCATTAATTTATGAGTTTAATTAGGAGTATCCAATTTTTTTACCTACGACAATTATTATTACATTTTGTGTATAATATGTTACAGTTATAGTGTATTGTTCTAATGTTCTAACGAGAGAGTAAAAGAGATCATTAATTGCCAGTGTGCCACGCGACCGATTAACGCCGAGTTTACTCCCAAGTAATATAATACTTACTGTTTTATTAACTTCCAAAATGTTAGGTATAATATACTATTTATTGTAAAACAAATTTGGGTATGGGCTCTTTAGTATATAATAGTTTATACACGGTAGCGAAAATATATTCGGAAACGTGATTTAACTAAAATGCTATGTAAAAATCTAATTGATGTGGTATAATTTTTAGACAATTTTGTTTTTTTGCCACCCGGTTGCACCTGCTCAGCTTTACCCTAGTTACGGCTCTAAGGTTCGGCAATGATATTTACTCAGAGAGAAAACAGGGCGATCCATTACTAATTCCAGATGTTAATAACTTGCCTGCTTTGAGCGCTTCTTCTGGACATTTCCTAAACTAGACTACCATAGCCGGTACCAACGGGCAATGACTGCAGGGTTAAAAAAATCTGTAATACAAAATTTTAGACAAAACTTACAATACAATTTTCTTTGGAAGTTATGTAACAGAAAAGCAGAGTATAAATTAATTAAATTTGTCTTCAATTTAGAAGAAATTTCTTTTTATTTTCGTATCCTTGAAAAAAATTCAAAAGAAAACTTGGAAAAAAACTTAAAGCAATTTTGTTTTCTTCTAAGCTAACCTAAATTTGAATTTTGTTTTGATTGATTACATTTTATCTTGATATTAATCTAATAATAAAAAAATGTAAAAATGCTATAAACGAACCATCTGGATAAGATATCGCATGTTTCTTTAAAAATCTCACTAAATTTAAATTTATGGCTTAATTGATTTATCGACTGCATTTACATTAAAATTTCTAGACCTTCTACTACATATTTATACGGCCAATTAAAATATTTTGATGTTCTAAGATTTCAATTCACTACAAATATAATAATACAATTAATAAAATGTACTGTAAGTATAAATTTTGCAAACGTTTCTACGAGCACCCTATGGCGTCATCAAGATCAGGAGATAAATTAGATTAAAACTATAGACGAGATCAGTATTACAGATCTGTATACGAGGTATAGATGAATGGTCTTTGTTGCCTTCCCCATAACCCACAGATCGAAATTGGGCTTTAGATCACAGCAGTGCATCCTAGGCAATCAAGATTCGAACTGTGGTCTTTCGCTTCAAAATCCGGTTCTGTTGGTCTACCCTGGCTTTACACCATACTGCTAACTGTATGTCTTCTTTTCACTTCTGTGAAGTTGTAAAAATATGGAATCGTTAGGTCATCGTTAGGTCTTAAAAGGTCATCAAATTCTATCGTTAGGTCGTTTTTAGTTTTCCAAAAAAATTATTAAATTTTTGAATAATTACCTACAGCAATTTAATTAGTTACCCTTCAGGGTCGGTCTTAGGGGTTTGGCCGCTTTTTTAACGATTTAATAATTTTTTTTATCAAAATAATAAAGATGGGAGGATGATGGGAAACTTCACGGAGGTTTTCTTTATTTAGCAAGTCGATGGTCTGCTTTTAATTTTTTTGCCTGCACTTGGTTTTCATTTTTTTGTCTATAACTCGTCCGTTATTTGTGCTTCGTGTTCAGCTTACCGTGATTTTGATCTTGTCATTTGTTCAGTAATATTGACACTTCCGTTGCCCCTCTTTTCAAGAACATGAGACTCTCAATCCCAATAAATTTTTACTCTTTCTTTTTAAACACATCAATTTTTTGCTTTATTGGTCTTTCATAAGTTCATTTTTAGCCCAGTCAAAAATTACGATATAGCTGAAAATTGGCGGAGGTCTTCATTTCATTATTACAAATAAAATGTCAAAAGTCCCCATCAATCCCACATCTGCTAAAAGAGTTATTCAAGGTCAAAGGTCAAAATTTTTGGTTTTTTGCCTTTTTCTTGCAAACGGCGAGTGTTATAGTAAAAATAATATAATGGGTTTGAATTTTAATTGTCAATTTTTTCAGACACAATACCACATTATAAGCGACGTAATTATGTAATAATTAATGACTGTTGAATTAAATGTTTTAGTAAAATTTTGTTTACAAATATGATTAAAGCTTATTCTTACTTGTATCTTCTAAATAAGCGCGCGTGTTCATATGTAACTTTCGAACATCCAAATGTTCACTTAATAGATAATAATATTAATAATTAAATATTATATTTTGTCCAGTTTCATTTTTTTTGTTGACCATCATCCACTTTTCAAAATTATGATTCCACTTTTCCAAATTATATGATTCCATTTGAACTCCAAATTATTTATCCCAGGCATCTTTATTTTTATTTATTATTAAATAAAACTTTTTTCCATCGTTTTTCCCTCATTTAAAGCAAAATAACATGACAATATATTATGAAAGTTGTTAGACATCGTAAAATGAAGAGATTTGGGAAAAAGATATTAAAAATAAGTATTCAAAGAATTTTATAAACATTGTCGATGGTTTGCTTCAGCAATATTTTCAATCTACCAGCAGAGAATATTGGATGCAGTTCATAGTAATACTTTTCCGATAGTTTTTACTCATGCCATTATTTTTATTAAAATCACGAATCTAAAATAAAATTTCTCAACTAGTTTTGACAACTTCTTTTAAATTGTCTTCCCAATTCACCTTATTTAAATATTTAATTTTTTAAACTGATTTTTTAATGGTTTCTTATTCAAATTGAACTCATCTCCAAAGTTTTAAAATTTTTAATTATTTATTTAGGTTTATTTATTTGCGTTTACCTCGTAACTTTTTGCTTATTTCCCAACCTCATTCCAAAAATTTGAATTTTTAATATATTTTTGTAATAAATTGTCTACATTCCCAAAATTTCAGATTTTGTAAGTTTTTTGACAATTCTGGTTCACTGTATTCTAAAATGGCAATTCTAAAATGACAAAAATTATAAATTACTGTATTGTTAGACTAGTTTACGTCTTTCGTGCAGGTTCTATACCAATCAAAAATTTTTTTACATTCTATCCTAATATATTTATGCCATATGGAGCTACTAACTTTTATTATTGAAAGTATGTTTTATTTATAGTACCGTTTCCTGTAATTTAATTTTATTAGAATATATAAATTATTTAATTATTAGCTGGTGAAAAGAAATACTAAACTCAGTAGACATACTAAAATTTATTATAATAATTATTCAAATTTAAAAATGAAAACCACATTAAAAAAAAGTGCTACCTTAGCAATTAATAATTAATTTAAATTTATATTTTAATAGATATAAATTTTTAAAAATTTTAATTTTTATTATTAATAATTATAGTTTTTGTAAATTTGATTCAATTTAATATAATAATTTACTTTTAGTTTTGTTATTTTACTTTTATTTATTTTGAATAAAATTAAATTAAAGTGAATTATATTAGTTATTTATATTTCAATATTTTAAATAAATTTATGTTAAGTTATTATGTTTTCATTTGTTTGCTCCTTATAGATACAAATTTACTAACAGCTGCGGTGTCCGAGTGGTTAAGGAGATGGACTTGAAATCCATTGGGTTCTACCCGCACAGGTTCGAATCCTGTCCGCAGCGAATTTTTTTTTATGTTAGGCATGATGAATTTATTGTTATCACATTTCGTTATATCAAAAATATTTAAAAAATCTAGGTTAGTTTCCTAACAAAGCAATTATTTCAAAAATTAGTAGCTAGTAGTTGTAATATTATGTATAATTGGGTTGGAATATTGAATGGGATGTATTCTGGTATTTGTATTTGCAATTGGAAATATGTAGTAGCAATATCAATACAATTTGTATGAATAAATTATTGGAATTTAATTGAATAACTGATGAATTTGCAAATTAGGTAGGTACTATAATCGTAATCACAATGTTTAATATGTATAGGTAACATAAATTTAAAATAAAAAAAACTATTTATTTATGCTGCTTAATTTTATCTCTTCGAAAGAATAAAGAAAGTGCAGATAATAGGAGATCTTGAAAAATACCCATAGTTTTTAATTTAACTTCATCGTTCATAATATTCGTACTAGTATTTATAGAAAAGTTGTCTACAGTGTTAAAAAAAATGTTCGATGGTACTTGCAGGGTCGTATTTTGACTAGATTTTCAGGGGAGGAGAGTTTTAAAAGAATTAAAAAATAATTAGCTAATAAATTAATAATAAATAATAAATTTGTAATAAAATACAAAGGAAACTACAATAAAAAACCAACATAAAGTTATACATAAAAAGCACAAAAAACATAAAAAACTTAAACCGTTAGTCATGCTAAATCGGCAGAATAAATTGTAACCCCTCCCCTCTCTTACATACTGGGTACTTGTTAATCAGGTCCGAACTAGTAATAATTTAGTTACTGGGTCATCAACTTTGAGTGGCTTCACCAGACGGCAAAACAGTTTTTACAACAAAATTGTTAGTGCTTTTTTACACTGACTATGCCATTTAATTACCGAACTTAAAGTTTCACATTTTTGTGAAAGCAATTATTTTACTTCAGTGCCGCCCGTCGTTAGCAGTAAAAGTAACGTTAATTAAATTTAATAATTACTTTTATTTTTCAAGTTTCAAGTAAAGTTTAAAATACTTGACTTTGTTATTCAATTGTCAAACTTAAAGATTCACATTGTTTTTAAAGAAATTATTTTACTTTACTGACGGCGAGTGGGGGCATTAAATCACATTAGTTTAATTATATCAGTATTTTCAAAAACTAAAAAATGTACTACACGAACTTTTACCATAAGTATGTATTTTCTAAAAACTTAAATACATTTTGATGTTAATTAGCGTTACCTTTATTTTAGAAACTAGATACTCAATACCTGCTTTTCTCGGCATTAAAGTACTTTACTGCCGCTATTATAAAGTGAACTTTTTAATATTGTTTTCAGAAAAAATTCTCATAACTTAGGAAGTCTTGTCGACGTAGAATGCAAACAATAATTTAATTTTTCTTTATGATACATTAAAATAATTATTTTAATTATTAATTAGACTAATTTCATACTCATTGGCCTTGCATGTCCTTAAATTTTACACGATTGCCACATAAAAGTCACTTAAACAAATTTGTATATAACTTGCATATAAATTAATTTACATGCAAGATAAAATATTAAAATATTGAGCTCTAATGACAAACTAATTTATTTTATTGTCTGTCCATCATTTATGATATTATTGATCCCATTGTTTAGGCTATAACATTAAAATTTTATAACGAAGTATCAACTTACTGGTACTGGTTATAATTTCATCAGTTGGATGAATCAGAATTATCAAATTATTAAGGCCTTCAACTTAATTTTTTTGATTGCGTTTGTAGCTTAATGATTAATCTTTGACGATTATTTTAGACAAAAGAACAATTTGCTATATTTTTACTATTACCTTATTGTATTGCACACTCGATAGCAAAAATTTTTCTCACCAATATTGTATGACGTCAGAAAAATAAAAACGACGTCATCGTTACATTGTAGGCATACACGTGACGTGATAGAAATATCGAATTTCTCCTGTAGGTCCTTGCCATTTGCGTCGCTTCATGTTTTGCAATATCACATCGATTTCGTATTTAGTTTGATGCCTACTTAAATATAAGTTTTAACATGAAATTTGATAATGTAATAGCTGTTCGAGTTCAGTCATCACGTTGTGAAAAATGAATCGTGCGGAAATAACTCAGAAATGCGATATTTTGTCATTTAATAAACAAAGTTCAAGATTCACAGTTTGTCATTGGCCGCAAGCAATTGTTTTACTTTCTCTGCTTACGTTGAAGGGCAGTAAAATTATTTTATCTAATTTCGTGAGAAAATAAGTCTTTTTGCGCATCAAAAATCGTGTGCAAAGAAAATTACCCGACAATTTCATATTTTATTTCTGATATTTTGTATTGATTTTTGTTTGTCCGAATGACAGCTCACTCATGCAAATTTATAGACTTTACGCACTTGCTTTACAGCTCATGCTAAAATCTGTACTCATTCAGAAATCTGCCTTTTCTCAACTTGTGTAAAATACTATATCAAAAATTTTGATATTTCTTTAGCGACGAGAAAGAAACTTTTTCTCTAAGAGAAAGTCTCTTAGAGATGTTTAGAGCTAATTTTTGAGCTTCAAACTGACTTGATTATATCAAACAGCAAATTTAAATCTTCTCCTCATGCTTTTTGTTCCAATCCAATGCAGCGCCAATCATATCTGTCAATATAACTGGTATATTAAAAAATATTGTCGTGTTACAAATGATTTTGACCCACCCTGTACTCATGTGTAAAATTTGCAAGTTTTAATTTTTGAAAATTTGAAATTTTGAAAATAATGGTTGCCGGTGGAGAGAGAAAATTAGTGGGCTTTCTTGCCAAAAATGGCCGCCCGAGCGGTTTGATTTATTTTTGGCTCTGATTTTTGAGTATAATTTTGTGAAATTTTTGATATCAGTATTTTTGCAATTGTGATTTGTTTTCGAATATTGTTGATTTTGAATTGGTAGAGTATTTTTGGAAGAATTCCAAAAATTTTTTATTTTGAGAGTTGTTTTGCTAGTTGTTTGAACAACCACTAAAATAGTTGATGTTCAACTATTTTTTAAATTAAAACTGATTTGTTTGGATGAGTGATTTTTTTATTGGAAATTGTTTGATTGGATTTTGGCGAGAATTAAGGATTATAAATAGGATGATTGAAAAGTTTCATTTGAATAATAAAATGACATTTAACAAAAGAGCAAACGTGGCGTTACTGATATCGCTTTCAGTTGATAATTCGAAAACATACGTTCAAACCTCGAGTAAAGTTTGAGAAAACCATTGTTTTCTTTTATTTTTTTTGTAAAATCAAACTTGATTTTCTTTTGGTCGTAGAGTGGCTCGAAGAAGCCCGATTACTCCCGCACACCAAAGTTACCCAGGCTAAAAAAGTGTTTTAGTGTTTGCAAAAATTTTACGCTGGTTAGAAGGCTAACTCTCTCATTGTGACCGTCTTTAATCTAAAGTAATTTTTTTGACGATCTACCAACCAAAAGACAGCGCTGAGTTAGTCTTCCCACCTCAAGCACAGCTTTATCATCACTAAACCGCAAATCATTTTGACCTTATTCTTTTCTCAAATCATTCATAAGTTATCTTAACGCTTAAAAGTGAAATTGATCCTATTCCTTGATCCGGAATCCGGAATTGATACTTGATTCCGGTGAAGTAATAATAATAATACCGAGATTTATTGTAAATTGTGAAAATACCGTCTTTTTGGTAGTTAAATGCCAGGAGACGAAATTCGTCGTAAAAACTGACTAATAAATAGAGAGAGGGCAATAATGAAGTACTGTATTGTTAGTTCGTGTTTTTTATTTGCTTTGAATGGCATTATGCGTGCACTCACGACTCTCACATACCATTGGAGCATAGCTGTCAGAGAGTAAAGCAAGCAAACGACGACATTGAAATACCAAAAAAACCAATAAAACTTTTACAACCACACTGTTAAGTCACGAAGAAAAAAACGAAAAGTGGAAAATAGTTGAAACTTCCACATGAACAAAAGACTACAAAATTAAATTTAATTCGCAAAGAAAAGCTACATCTACATGCTAACTGAAATTGTACAAAAAAGCAAAACGAAATACAGAAAAACATGGTTGGTGAATAGAACGTGTGATATTATTTAAAGAAAAGAGAGCCGTTATGAACTGAATGGCCAAAACGAAAGTATGGTTACGTGTATAATACGTGGAAATAACGGCAGATGAACCAGCGCGTAAATGTGCAGATAAGTTTTACATGACATTTACGAATAGGCAGATATTTGTTAAACAATTTTTTTTTTAGAGCATAATTATTTAATTTCACTACGATGTTAGCTAATAAATGGTTTATTAACATTTCAATAGCAACGTAACGAATTCCACGTGTTATTATATAAGTGAAATAGCATTAGAGATAGTGTAACATTTTAAATTAATGCGCTAACTACAGCTTTTGCAGAAAAGGGTCTCTAATGCTTGTAAAAATACCTACATAAATACATAAAATGCGCGGTATTTACGCGTGACTTAAATATAAATTGGATGTTGACGGTTCCTATTGGTTCCGCCATAATATTTTTTCTTACCGCAGATTTATTGTAACGTATTTATGTAAAGGTGGATGTTCGTAAAAAATATGAGTTAGGAATACCAACATTTTTCTAAAAATAAATTCAGAATAAATTTTCGGAATATTTGCGTTCTCGTATACCAACTTATACGTAGATGTAAAATAAACACGTATCCTGTAAATGGCGGGATATTCTCTTCTCTTATTTAAATAATTGCTTAATTGAAAGCTTTTTGCTTCCTCCTAGAACTTGGATCCGGGGATCTACATATCGTTTGCACCCTGACGCTGCTAACGACAAGCACTTATAAGTAAAAGCTTTTCATAATGTGAAAATATTTTACGATATATTTTTATTGAAATATTGATTCTGAACGAAAATTAATTTGTTTACCTGTAAACAGTATTTAATCGATATTGCACAGGTTTCATCCATATATTTTCAGGTATATTATTTAAAATCGAAATACAGTCGAACTTGGATAAATGAAAACTGGGCAAGGAAGGAAACTGGATGAATGAGAATAATTAACAAGTTCTGTTATTTTAACCCTCAAAAACCTGTAGGAATGAGAAATAAAAACGTCTACATAAGATAGTAATTTTTCATGTCCAAACCTCTATTATTGAAATTATCTATAGATTATACCTCTATAAAATCCCAGTAGTGTGATATAAGACTTAAATTGGTATGCTACAAAGCGGGAGACCACGGTTCAATGTTTGATTGCTATGACTGCACTGTTGTGATCTAAAGTCCAAGTTTGATCTGTGCGCTATAGACTCACCAACAATCTCGCCAAGCGAGACATTTTAACTACCAAAACCTTCTTAAAGAAAGGAAAAAAAAGAAGTCTACGTTCAGGAGTAGACGGGTAACAGTCAAAGAAGATGAAAAAGACCTTTATAAACGAGAGTCGAACGTATTTGTTCTTTTTTTTTACTCATAAGAAACCGTCTGAATTTTCTTACGTTGAAAAGCATCTTTTATGATGGATTAAACAAACCTCATATAAAAATCTTTCCATGGATGGACCATCATTGAAAAAAAAATTATCTGAAGACTTCGTCTTGAAACTGGAAATACAGAATTGAAGTTCTTTAAACTTTTGCTTATCTAGATTCGACTGTATCAGATATTGATATAATATGGCTTGGTGTAAAAATAACCCCAAAATTGTAATTTGTAATTTTCAATTAACTTCATGGCGCAGTAAAATTTATAACGTCAACAGTACGGCAGTCCACAGAAGATAATCTGTAGTATCTCCAAAAATAGTATGAAATTCGGAAACTGTTAAAAAAAGTTAGAAAACGCACAGGTTGTTAGCTTCACAAAGACATGTAGTATTTACAATAATTATGTGTAAAACGAAAGTATAAAAAAATTTAAAGATGAATGCCGATTGATTAGTTACTAAATTAATAATTGGGGTGCGCGGTAGTTTAATTCTACATCATGAGTTGATTTATACAGGGTGTCCCCGTGATCGTGAAAAACCTTTGAGATGGCGATAAAGGACTTTTTTCTAAGACAAATTTTTAAATAAAATTTTTGTCCAGGTCAAAATCCTTGCGGTGTACCTCAATTTAAAGCAATATTTTGAATTTCTGATTTCAAACGGCCATAGCTCTGATATTATTGATTTTATAGACTTAACGGATTAGACTTTTTTTAGAGATCATTTTTGCTTATCTAAAAATTAGGTTATATCTCCTTATCGTCAGAATAAGTGGTTTTGGAGTTATAAATTAAATTAAGGGAAAAAATGTTAAAAAAATTCTGATCTTATTTTTTTTACTTTTGATGTGAACCCCGTATCTCTTAAACAAAACGTCTTAAAAAAAAACTAACGCTCTAAATCGGATACGGAATTTAACGGGCTACAACTTTGATCAAATACATTTTTTTGGGAAACCAACCGTTTTCACAGAAATTCTAAAAATAATGAACAAGGTGTGCGTAAAAAAAAAATAAATTTTGTAAAAAAATAAAAAAATAAAAAGTATCCTTTATCACCACATCAAAGGTTTGCCACAGTCACAGAAACACCCGTTATAAAATACTCTTATAATTTAATTTTCTTGGTACCAAAAAGAAGATCGTAAATAGGTTTTTATCCTTTTTAGGACTAATAAAGATCAAAATAAAAATTACCGCCCCCAAAAGGTTTGCGCCCCGGGGCTATAGCCCGTTTAACCTTATGGTTAGGGTGGTCCTAATTTTAAAATAAATCTTGGAATCCTATATTAAGGTTAATAGCAGTAAAAATTTGTACTGCTTTGTAATGAAGATGTTTAATTGTTTTTTAGAAAAGAATCAAATTGGTTAGATATTTGTTTTACTTATACAAGCAACCGTGGTTCGTCAGGGGAGGCAAAAAAGCTCCCCTAAAATTCTAGACTTCTTCGCCATCGGGAAGTTTTGATAAATTTTTCGTCGGGAAAGTTGTATTTTCCAATTTTTCTCTCGGGTCGGGGCTGTTACTGTCAAGTACAGTACAGTCTCGGTAATCCGAACTAATAGAAACCTGGCCACATTCGGATTACAGAGAACTTTGGATTACTGGATAAAGTTAAAAAACAAAGATTGCCTCTTAATTGCCGGAACAATAAAATTTTATGAGATAGGACATCATTTTCACATGCCCATCTTAAATAAGTGTTAAAACATTTCCATTTTCGTCACTTACATCATCATCTTCTACGTTCGGATTTTCTAAAATTGCTCAATAATTTCTGGATCATTTAAATTATTCTTTTCCTGATTTTCTCCTCCCACTCTTCTACTTCAACTTGTAAACACTATTTTACGTCCTTTTCTTTTTTCCGCAATTTTTCTATAATCCGAAAATTTTATTAGTTATGTTCAGATTATAAACTATTTATTTGTGCAAACTACCGAGTTTTTCTTTTGTTCGGATTACTGGATGGTCGGATTAGCGTGTGTTTGGATTACCGAGACTGTACTGTATTACAAATGAAAGAAAAATGGAGTTTCGATCGTGAGTTCTATCAAATTATAGATACTTCTTTTAAAATACTTATCCAAAAAGTAACACAAGGCACTGCAGCAACAGCATTCTCAGTGTGGAACTTACAACATGCAGATGATTTAGCCATCACATAGACTGTAAGGTTTTACTATACTACTGATAGTTTCGAAATTACTCCGAAGAGATTTTTAATACGATTTAACGCAGTATAGCCGAGTTTTGTGTGTGACGGACAGCTGCGCAACGGCATGCGTAAAAATTTACATGACCATAATATAAGGTTTCCAATTTTATTGACTACATTTAATAATGGCTGAAACGTAAAATTTTTACAATAAGAGACTATACTATAATACGTTTTGACATTAAAACAAATTAAGATTTTTAGAAATTTTGTGAATTTATTTCTTTTTTACCTACATCTTGTTCATTATTTTCAGAATTACTGTAAAAATGGTTGATTTCCCAAAAAAATGTATTTGACCAAAGTTGTAGCCCGTTAAATTCCCTATTTGATTTAAGCTGTTAGTTTTTTTCTAAGACGTTTTGTTTAAGAGATACGAGGTTCACAAGAAAAGTAAAAAAAATAAAATCAGAATATTTTTAACATTATTTTTCTTAATTTAATTTATAACTCAAAAACCGTTTATTTTAGACAATAAGTAGGTATAACCTGATTTATAGAAAAGCTAAAGATCTTTAAAAAAGGTCTAATCTATTAAGTCTAAAAAATGAATAATATTGGATCTATGGCTGTTTGAAATCAGAAACTCAAAATATTGCTTTAAAGGGAGATACCTCCCAAGGGTTTGGACTTGGACAAAAATTTTATTTAAAAATTTGTCTTAGAAAAGTGTCTTTTATACCCACCTGAAAAGTTCTCTACGGTCACGGGGACGCCCTGTATATCTGGATATAACATCAAAGCGCAATTTTAATTTAAAAATAACTAATAAAGAAAATGAAATTAGTTTTCTTGTCATGTAGTTTTCAAAACAAAAGCTGTCAACGATAAATGCAGTCGTTACATAAATTTCATTATAGTTCTGATTTTGGTCGTGCTTTGCTTGGAAATATTCAAATATTATTTAGTATAATGATGAATGAAAGTCCGATAACATGTAATTGCAATTTTCTTTTAAAACGGCGAACTTGTTCTATTTTTAGCAGTAATTTCCTTTTCAATATCCTTTCATTACATGCCTTAATTGCTCAATTTTCAATTTCAATGCGAAATATTCTACATGCATTTACTGCTTTATTGCTACAAAAATTATATTAATAATTAGTAATTTGTCTTGGGTGATTAAGTAATATGTTAATTAATCAAAGATAAATGAACGAAATAGACTTAATTAGTGGCTAAATCGATGATTATTAATTCAACACTGAATAAGGTCGTATTTAAAGAAAGGAACGTGGATTGAGGTGTAATCGATAATGTTCACTTTGTTAATTCCTTCAAGTACAATTTAGCTTCAATGTTTTAAGATAAAGTAGAATTTTGCATATTATTATATCCTTTCTATAAGTTTTTGTTGTTTGTTTTATAAAACGGGTTTCGACTGACATGATTGACGTATGGAAAGTTTCAATTCTAAATAAATTTGAAACCACATATTTTATAGGTCATGGTCGCTATATTAACAAAAAAAGGGGTTGCAAAATTTATTTTGGAAATACAGCTGCCTATTTCGTACAGATGCATTTATATTAAGGTTTAGAATTGGGTTAGAATTTCCTATTTAATGGGAGTACATTATTTCGGAAATTCCATTCAAATCGACTCGGTTCAGAGAAAATTACCCCTTTCAATATGCTGAAAAGGATAATTTAATATTGGATGAATTATTTATAAATAAATAAACGTTTTTTTACTTGTTTATGTTATAAATAAACAAATAAGCAACGAAAAGATATCTGACCCAGTTGCCTGCGATTGAAGTGGCTGCTCGGCCTTCGGCGACACTTAAAGAAATTGATTTATTCTAATTTTTATTTGGAAAAAATGCAAAACAATCTCAAATCGATTTGTAAAATTTCAGGATTTAGGAAAACAAAAGAATAAAGCAATTATTGATAATACTGAAAATAATAATCATAAAGAAGGTAAATTTGAAGTGGGTAAAAACACTCTGTAAAAAATTTAAATTTAAAGATAACTTAAAATTGAAGATTAAACCTTCAAAAAAATGATTTTGGAAAGTTATGGAAGGAACAGCAATTTGGATGAATGAGTGAAAATTATAAGAAGAATAAATTAACTATCGAAGATTTGGTTTAAATATTTGATTACATTTTAATCAAGTTGTTTAAATTTTATAATTTTATTGATAAGTTTGATTAATGATTTGTCCAGTACAGTATAATGACTTTGATTAATGATAAATTGGAATAATGATATGGAAATAAAGATATAATTTGAATTTAATTGTATAACAGATGCTGAATAAATGCGTAAATAATTTTTAAAACAATTGTTATGATTTATAAATAAAATAATAATAGAAAATGCTAAAATGTGAATGATATTTTGTTTATTCAAATTTGTAAAAATCTAGAAATTGGTTGATAATGCAAAAAGTTTTGTATTCCTTCTGTTTACGCCATTTTCGGGTCGACAACTATTTGAGGTGAGCTGACAGATCAATTATGAATAAATTAGATCACAAATATTGTAGTATAAATCCATTAACTCAAAAACAATTAGCTTGGCAATAACAAAATCATGATTCAAAACATTACATGATTCGATAGTAAACTCCATAAGAATTTGAATGATTGGTCCTTGCTTCATTATATGCATTTGGTTCGTAATCACTAAAAATCATCAAAGTAGAAACAAATGCAATTAAATCAAATTTATTTCCCATAATTACATCACAATACATAGCCTCGCATATTTTAATTAAAGAACAAACACATTATAAATACATAAAATAAAATCTCCAAATCTCCAAATGAATAAGTTGGTTCCCAAGCAGAAATCACCATCTTCATCAGGATAGGAATAGGTCAGTTCATCGTCGATACTAAATTCTAAACCAATACAGGTAAGTTGTAAAGCTATCAACTTATAACAGATTTCTAAATGGCAGGGAACCAGGGATCAACCAATTGCTGCACAATCATGAGACACCAGTTAAACTATCTTTACGTCCACAAGAAAACCAAGTAATTGCAATATTTTTTTAACAAAACATATCAATCTATCGTGTCATTACAGGTTACCAACAATCACCAGATGAAGATTGATCTGAAGATGGAGACCAAGGCAGTACCGGTCGTGGCTTTTTCATTTAAAGAAGGTAACCATTTTTTTTAAATAAAAAAAAAATAACTCAATGATGCTATTTACAGGTATTCCAAGTTTCTTCCATTATTAAATGTAGTCAATGAAATTGGTTTAATATTATTACCTTATATGGTCATGTAAATTTTTACTCATGCCGCTGCGCAGCTGTCCGTCACACACAAAACTCGTCGGGGTTTAATTTCTAAAATCACCAAAATCTTCAAAATCTTTAAAATTTTGATCTTCTAACACTTTCACTTAAAACGACTTTTAATCGTATTCAACATCGTATTCTTCATCTGCCTACCCCTATAATTAGAAATACTCGCCATTTTAAAAGTTGCTAAAAATCTTGAAATTTTGAGATAAATCTTAGAATCCTATATTAAGGTTAATAGCAGTAAAACTTTGTACTGTCTTGTAATGAAAATGTTTAATTGTTTTTTAGAAAAAAAATCAAATTAGTTAGATATTTGTTTTACTAATACAAGCAACGGTGGCTCGTCAGGGGATGCAATTCTAGACTATAAAACTATTGCAAATTAAAAAAAAAAACACGTGGCACTCGGGTTGTCTGTAAAGTCGGTTTACGGACGATAATTTTACGTGATAACGTCATAAGAAAACATTGATGAAAAATTGCATACTTTTAAATTGAATTGAATTATGTTTTCTTATGACGTAAAATCACGTAAAATTATCGTCCGTAAACCGAGTGTTAATTTAAAAAATTGCATACTTTTATGAATTGAATTGAATTATGTTTATGTAACAGATAATACGAATTAAAACTATGTTATTACATTAACACTAGAAGCGCCATGCTTACAGGTCATTTTGACTCTGTCATTTTATATTGTATAAATTTTGTTGGATGGATAAAAAATAAAACACTGCAATCTATTCTTGTTTATATATTGAAAAACTCAGATTGAAATAATAACTTATGGTCTATTTGGCGCATTTGAAGATTCAGAACAATTATGTTTGAAAAGTGTCAAAATGACCCCTTTGGCGCTTCTAGTGTTAACCCTCAATAGGCTAGTGCGTTATGTGCATGAAACATAATTGCATCATTTGGTGATCGCGAGATCGAACCTCATGCCGGACAAGTTTTTTTAATGGCATTTTATAATTCAAATGATGTCTATATATTATGCAAAGCCGGTCGTACTTCTCTCTCGCTTGTTCCGTGTTCTCGTTTGCGGAACGTGACAATTTTTCGTGCATGCAGCCGGTATATAGATTTATAAGAAGTTATCACGTCAAAAAAAGATTTTCGATTGTGAGTTCTATCAAATTATAGATACTGCTTCTAAAATACCTATCCAAAAAGTAACGTAAGGCACCGCGGTAACAGCATCCTCAGTGTAGAACTTACAAAATGCAGATGATTTAACCATCACATAGACTGCAAGATTTTCCTATACTACTGATAGTTTCGAAATTACTCCAAAGAAATTTTTAATACGATTTAATGCTGTATTGCAATATATTTCCGTGTTTTGAATTCGATAGAAATATTCTGTTTTGTTATTTTGTGAATTATTTTAAAGTTAATTTTATTTTGATTTTAAAATTGTGTTACGTCTTGTGTGAAAGTTAAAAATTTTATAAATTATTTTATTTTGGTTACGAAAGAGAAAACTTGGCTTTATGGCAGGAGACGTAAGTTTGTTCGCCGATTGATTGATTTAAAATTTTGATGATAATGTTGAGATTAAAATTGATGTTGAATACGATTAAAAGTAACATTTACAATGAAACATTTTTGTTTGATACGAGAAAGTCTGTGAGAAACCTCAAAGTATAATATAAGGTTAAAAATTTTATTTTAAAATTTCCAAATTATATATAATTGTGAGGACAATTAAGTCGTAGGTTTAAATTTAAAAAAAGTTCATTATATTAACCAAAAAAATATAATTTTTGTGCCGACAAACAAATTTCATTGAATCGATTGAAAATTTAATAGTTTAATAAGAAAATGATCGGATTTTCTAATTTGTTCAACAATGCAGTTAATAAAATTGTATTCAGGCGCAAAAGTAATAAATAAATTTGGTTGTAGTGTAAAAAATTTTTGAGAGTCAATTTTGAAAGTTAACTCAGACCTCCAATGCCTCAACTACGTGCACTCAAGACTCATTTTCCTGTCTGGGATACAACGAAACCAGTTTTTTTTAAACAGGAATTGTCTGTTTTGTCTGCTTAGTTTCGATCCCGAGTGAAGTAAGAACTTCATTTCTATCTATTTCTTCTTAGAAGCCAAAGACAAACCACAGAGGTATAATGTGGCCAATACACTTACCTTTATCCAATACCTAACTTGAGGGGGGTGGCAGAACCGATAGGGGATTTTGCAATGTATTTTGAATAGAAATATTTATTATTACTATCATTTTTTTTATTATCATTATAACACGCATAGGTAATACTGATCATTTGACTTATGCTAATTTATTGTACTTTAAATCTGTTTGAAATTTCCGGATTCTGAAATCCACGGATTCCTCGGGAAGGCTGTTCAGTGATTATTTCAAGATTACAAAAAAAAAATACTAGAAATTTGGATAACAAAAAAAATGTTTAAAAAAAAAGTGGAAAGAGAAGTGAAAAATATTATCAGTTTCAAGGGGTCGGTTTGGAGTAATAATGTGAAATATTTCAAACAACCTTAAAATTTTGAAAGAAAAAAAAATAATAAAATAGAAATTCGGGGATTTCCCGAGACTGTGATTGCCAATTTCGTATCTCGGAATTAATAAACTTTTTTGTTTTTCATATTAACGCAAATTAAAAATTTATCATCGGTTAGACCTTGTTCTATTCCGTTTTTGGTGCATCCAAAAAATGAATAAGTTTGACAGAAATACAGTTCAGTTAGTGTTTAATTTTGAAAACTTAATTTGAATTGTTTGAGTAATTGTAAACACCATTCATGTTTGTTAGCCCCAATAATGGAAAACTAACGCATTTATAATATGTTGAACGTTCTCAACTCGAAACTATTGTTTTTATGTTGACGACTTAAAATCCTTTCAATGATGAGCATACATGGAGTTTTCATTTAAAAAAGTTTAACTTGAAAAATTTATAAGTCATAAGTTTTTAAGTTTAAGCTATTGAAGTTTGATAAAAGTCAACGCATAAGACTGTTCAATAACCTATTAGTTCTGTAAATAGGGTGTAATTTTTATCTCATCGTAAATGTATCACCAACTTTGAACGATTACAACTTGGAAAGTTTATAAGTTAGCAAATTGTATAAAAAACATATTTTGTAGCAACGCAGCAATAATGAAAATAACTAAAACTGAATATACGACGCGCACGAATAGATTTTTGTAAACGTGATACGATCGTAATTCGTAAAAGTTAATAATAGATTACTAAACAATTACCTAGGGGTGTGTGGAATGTCCATGAAAAATAAATATATTTTGTAGTGTTTTTTCTACCCGTTGTTACTTTTTTGTCGTGCTTTGAAACGTAAGCATACAAATTTTAGTGTCGGGGTTGCGGTCTAACCGACAATATAAAAAAATGATGATTATGCAGACTAAGATAGCATAAGGTGAGATATTTGGTATAAGAAGTGCTCAGCTGTGGGTTGCAGAGCTTTTAATCTCGGATCCTAAATAGGTGCTTAATGTTTTTGGCGGATAACCCTCCTTCGGTGTTATTTGTGAAACGAAATTACTTCTTAAGATAATAACCGTGAAAATAAACCAGCCAAGTGTGAAATAGGTGACCAAAATGATATTTGTGGTGCTTTTAATATTTAAATAAAAAGACAACCCGAATTGTTTGAAAACACACTGAATTTACAAGATGATTAAAGTTTGTCACGACATGGTTATATTTATAGCATTTTCAAACAAGTCTACATAAACAATGCTTTTCGTTTTTTACAATATCAAAACAGATTATAGTGGGCCCGGAATAATAGCAGGGCAAATAAAATTTTTTTTGCAAACTTGTAAACATCATTTGTACTTTTCTCCGCAAACAAAACTTGTAAACAAGAAAAATATTGTTTGCGCGAAAATGATAAAAGGCACATCCATATTTATAATGTGTACATACCTAGCGATACTATCGATATTATAGTTGTTTTCCTTTAATTTTATACAAATTAATTTTTGTAGGAGGGGTACGGAATTTATAGTGTACTTAGATATATATTGTACAATTTTTGTTTTGTTTTTGTCATAGATTTTCTTGTGGTGTTTTTTTTTAAATACAATGCAGTATAATAATAATACAATCTGTGCACGTTTAGTTTTTCTGAAAAATTGAATTAATAAAGGTAGCGCTTGCGTGGTGTAAGGCACGCTGCCTATCGAACGGGAGTTTAGTCTTACGCTGGCCTTTGACTTGTACGTAGTGTTGCATAACACATTGGATCGGTGGGCGTTCCAATAATGTTTTCGACAATACAGACTTGCATTTCACTCATTTACAGAAGCAATATGCATTCTCATCTCTCTTTATTTGCTTGTGCCAAAATAATTAATTTTTGAACTATTTTTGCGCATGTGACTTTTGCAATCGTTGATAGTGCACTGATTTTTTTATACAAAAGTTTTTTAAGTCTTAGATTTAGGTGTGTATCGATAATGCACACAATTTCGATCAATTCATTATTTACAACAAGTACAATTGCATTTAGAATATATTTCTTGTAGAAATAAGTTAATATGCCGCAAGGACCCGCAACAAATCCCTTTATGAAGCCTTTTGTGGTTTTGGCTTTACCCGGAATGTATCTCTTTTACAAATACAATCAATATAGGAGGCGTAAAAAAGAAAATGCGAGAAGAAGATTAACGGAAAAAGAACTTCAACACCTGAACAATAAAATTGTAAGTAACTTCTTTTACATAAACTATGTTTAGGAATTTTCAAAAAAATTGTTTACTTCAAGGATATCCTTCTTTACTTTGTTTTGCCCGTTGTGTAGGTATCCAATTTTGTGATTTGTTTTATACAAATGATTTATAAGGAACATTTGTATTCACATCAGCTCTAAAAGAGAACATTTTTCTTAAGAGGTTTGCTTTGCTTGCCAAAATACTGAAATATATTACGTAGCTAAATAAAAAATTTGATTTATACTCATTTCCCACTTTTCCAAAATTTTTGTTAAAATAAGTTGTTTTCGATTTGAAAATTTATGGAAAGTTGTGTAACTACTAGATCAATGCAGCTAATAGGGTGCATTGGAATTTATGTTTGGATAAAGCCCAAAGTGGAATTACCAACATAGGTCGATAGCAATTTTGGATATGTTTGTTCGAGACGCAGAGAAAAACATTCTTTCGCAATATTATTTATACGGAATTTCAGGACCAAATATTTTTTGATTCTCCAAAAGCATAAATAATTAATGGTAGAGGAAAATTTATTCGTATAACGTCTGGCATTCTACTTTTCGAATGCCAACCATAAAAATCTAGAATTTAAAATTTTCTAGTATACAAATTATTATTAGAAAATTCTTGAAGCTCTTGTGTGAAACATTGCAGAGTTGTAAAACTTGACACAATAACAAATTTCGCTAACGGCGAAATAACTTACAAACTTTACAATGATCCTTGCTGACTCTCTCAAGATAAAAATTGTATATTTAAGTTTTAAGACGTTTGCTCAACTTGAATTATATATTATTACAAAAAGAAATTTTAACTTTGTAAACTCGCGAAGAAGTAAGCCTAAATTAACTTTTTCAAACTAATTGAAATTAAGCGTAATTGCAGGAGAATAAATATTTTCATTTAAAAATTTAAATTTTATTGAAGTAATCAACTCTCCAGATATTCTTCTTCGTTTGTATAACATTCCGCTTAAATGAAGGTAATATCGAATATTCCAATATAAATTCTGCTGCCTTACATTTGTTATTTATCACGAGAAGTGTACGTCTAGGGATTCTTGCCAATTAACATAAATTTAAAATTATGAATTGTTCCCAAATATTTAAACTTAACTTTTTCAAATAAAATGAGTTTGATTACCTACTGTAATAGCAAAACTTTAAAAACAGCAGTTAGTAATAATTTTTCAAAGAAATTTGCTTTGTCAAAAATTTGCTTTTTATGAAAACAGTTGATATATTTTATTGTCGATGACGGGCGGCACTAAAATACTTTAAAATACCTTATTCGGAGCAAAAGCAACTTTTTGTAGCTCGTCTAAAATTATGAGACTCGCTATACTTGTACGACAACTCCACAGATTCAGATAGACAATATGGGACTCATATTAGTCCCAAAAAACTAATATTCCTGAAAATTTGTATACACAAGACCCGGCATTCAAAAGAATACCAAATAATTTCCAAGAAACAATAAACATTTTTTAAAGGAATATTAATAATTTTTAAGGGTTAAAAAATTTCAGGTAAAATTTCTGCTGGTTTATGTAAAAATAATCCAAAGGCTTTCTAGCCGATAAGATGGTAACGCGTCTACAAATGAATTAGAATGTCCTACGTTCGATTCCCTGCAGAAATAGTTTTTTTCAGTTTTTTTTATATCTTCCCGAATACGATGTAGCTGTAGAACAGATGTTCTGTAGAACATGCTAGTCTGCTACCATAACATCGCATAATGAAAGAAAGAAATCTTTACTGCTGGGAAGCGAATCTAGACTTTCAACCCACTTGTCACGCGTTATTTCACCTCAGCTAGAAGACCTTTGGACTATTATTAGATAAATAGAAATTTAGAAAATTTTATAATTTTTTAAGTTATTTTCTATTTTATAGTAAACGTGCTTTAGGTACAAAAACGTGGTAAAATTTTAAACTTATTTTCAAATTTAGTTTTCGAAGTGATAGATGGCATTGTATGTCTCAATGTCTCTGCTTCAACCCCATTGTATGGGGATTTAGGTTTCATATTCATCTACTTAACCTAAAATTTCATTTAGACACATGACATCGTTTAGTTTGGTTATTTGGTAAGCGCAACATTTAAAGTTTGGTTAATTTCTTAATTTTTTAATTTTTAAATTTTTTCAATTTTTTGGTATATTTGCTCTCACTTCTTGTTATTTTTACTGTTATACATGGCCGATGATCGAAAATAATCGTGAAATAAGGGCCTTTATATTATGTTACAGAGTTTTTTGTTTTTTATTTTTAAGTAATTTTTATCATTTCTATAGCGTAATTTTTTCAGAATTCTATTTTCATTTTTATTCAAATATTCTAAGTTCAACCCTGTTAAATGTGAATTAGTGTCATTTTAATTTATTTAAAAATTATGTTTCTTTGTAGTATGTCATATTTACTTAACAGTTAAAAATTTTATTTTTTTAACATTTTGTTAAGTTTGATTGTTTTATTATTAGATAAACTAGCTGAAGTATTGCATTCAAACTTTTAAACGATATTTTATAGAAATGATACAGCAATTGAAAGAAAAACAGGTGTTTACTTAATTTTAGTGCTATTTCAATGAAAATAAGCAAAAGAAATATGTAAGACATAAGAAATACAAATAGAAATAGAAGCTTAATTGAGTATCGAATAACGCTAGAATAATTCTAATATTTGCAAAAAGCTATTCTATAAATCATTAAGCTTAAGATTTCAACATTATTCGATACTTTATTAAGCTTTCATTTGCATTCTGAATGTTTAAAAATTATAATTTAAATCTTCACACTCTAAAGACTATTCCACACAATAGTGATCTTCCGGCTTGTACTGTAGTGACGTATTGTCGTGTTACAAAGTAATTTTTGATCGCCCCTAATACTTTTGATAAATTTTTGAATTTAATATTCGTGATATTAATTTTGTAAATGTGTAGGTTGGCGAAAAACTAAGAAGAGAAGAGACATTCTTTCTAAAACTGGTCGCCGGAGCGGTTAAGTAAATTTCTGCTCCGTAAATTTGAGAATATTTTACGTAAAATAGTTTTTTTGAAATTGTGATTTTTATTTTGAATATTACGATTTGAATTATTTGAGAGTATTTTTGGTCGGATTTGACCGTGAAGATTACGAGTTTTTTGAATTTCATTTTTTGATTATTAAAGAAGATATTTTTTTTTGCTACAATTTTAATTCCAGAGTTAATATTAATTTAATTGTAAGATTTGGAAGAATAAAATGACATTTAAAAGCTGAAATGGTTGATATTGCTTTGAATTGATAAATTGGAATCGTAAGTTTCATCCTCGAACCAAATATAAAATTTTTAAAGTGTAAAAGTAAATTCGATTACAAGCTTTTTAAAATCGAATCCTGGTATTTTTGTTATCGATTAAATCATCGCAATATATTGTCGTGTTACAAAACGATTTGTACCCACCCTATACTCTTTTAGAAAAATTTTATGAATTGTATTTTGTTTTGGTAAATTTGAAAAGAGTGTAAGGTGGAGAATCAAGTCAAAGAGATGGGGGCTTTTTGCCAAAAATAGCCGCAAATTTCAAATGTGAAATATTTTTGATGCGAGTATTATTTTACAAGAGTGAAATTTGTGAATTATTGTTAAAGAAATTATTTTGAAAGTAAATTTTGATCGAAAGTTGAATTTTGATTTGTAAATTGGATATATTAATTTTGGTTATTAAAAAAGAATAATTTTTTTTGATGAGCTGTGTTTTTTTTATGAAATCGTATTTTGGATTTTAGAAGTTATTGATTTAATTATATAGGAAGTAATTGAAAATTAAAATTTAAAAGACCGGCGAGTGCATTGAAAAATCGTACGTTCGATACTGAAAGCATAAATAATTTTATTTTTAAATTTAATAATAATTGCGAGTGAGATTATTTTAAAGAAGAAAATTTTGAGAATGGAATTAATTATTATTTGGAAAAAAAACCTCGATTCTTGAAAATTCCCAACTGCTCCCGCACACTGGGGTTACCCAAGCAAAAACAAGTGTATGATAAAAAATCAAAAATTTTTATCATTACAATATACAGATGTATGTAGTTATGTTACTGTTACTAACAGTTACAGTTACAGTCAGTCAGTCAGTAACAGTTACTGACTTATGCAGTCAGTGGCATATACAAAATATTATTCCGAGTTGTTAATAACAAAAATTAAATATTATGTATTTAAAATTTAAAGTTCCTTATAGCTCTACCCGTACCAGCCGCCACTGCATATGATCTTACTTAAGTTGTCTTGTGAGAAAATGCCTGAACTGTTCCGAATGTAAAAGGTTACCAATTATTGTCCATTGACAATTGCCGAAAGTGATCACATCGAGACAAGGTTTAAAAGAAACCAAATCTCAAGATTAAGTGATTTCTAAAAACGACTTTGAACAGAACACTTAATAGTGGAAACTGACCGCGCATCCTAAAAATTTTAAACCGTTATCTCGGCTTAGCAGTCAACGCATATAAGCGACTAGATTATGTAATAATTATGTCTATTTTAAAATATATTATAATGGTATTTTTGTAAAATTCACCCAAATACTAGCTTGCTCTAGGTAGTTCTAGTGTGCGGGAGCAATCATGCTTCTTCAAGAAGTGGATTCACTTATATTTTAGTTGTTTGCCTTATTGATAAATAGAAAATCAAGTTCGATTTTATAAACTTGCAATCGAAATTTAAACTTCAAATATTTTATGCTTTGTTCGAAGATGGAAACGATTTCAAATTATTAATTAAACGTGATATTAGCAACGCCATACGCTTGGCGCTCTGTTAAATGTAGCTTTATTTCTAAAAATGAAATTTATTAAATATCCAATTATAATTAAATTTAAAACTTTTAATAACTCTATCGCAGCAATAAAATTTTCAAAATAGAATTGCAAAATTTTTCTATGGATACCGGGTTGCAGCTGTCTACCTCACTATGGCCACACAAAACGCCCAATAAATCCAATTTTTCAAATTTACAAATTGAAATTTAAAAACAACATTTGTCCAAAAAATATTCAATTATAAAGAAAATAAAAAAAAACAAATCACAATAAAAATTTAACCAAACATCTTCTCAAACAATCTTCCAATTACAATACTCGAAATCAAAAATCACAATTTTCAAATTTATTCTGCACAAAATTATATTTAAAAATTATCGGAGCCAAAATTCAATCGACCGCTGCGGCGACCATCTTTGGCCAGAAGCCTCCACTCTGCTCTTTTTTCTACCAACCTTGCTTTTCTAAAACTGCATCCACAAATTTAAATTCAAAACCGTCCAAATAATTAACCAAGTACAATTAACAACCGGAGCGACCAAAATCAATCATCGCAGATATGATGCCACTGCCTTAAAAAGGTAACACAAAAATTTTCTTTTACAGAAGCACAACCCATATTTTTAGTGTAGAGAATATTAAATTGCTGTTTTGCAAGACAAGTATTTCTGGAACGTCTTATAATTATTAGAATGTTGATAACAAAGATTTTAAAGAGAGATTCTAACTAGAGCAAACAATTATATAACTTAATTGCTAAATTTTGTGCCAGTGGCTATGATGATCAGCACAGTTAGTCGAGCATTGAGCATTTATATTATTAAAAGTTTCTTACTTTATTTTGTTGTACCAGGAATGGAAATCATTTTCCAAGTTTTATATTAAAAAATTTCAAATTATTTTTAAAAAGAAAATGAAAACTATTTCCGAGATGGCAAACCTTCAGATAATAAAGTTTTGATTGTTTTCGATTTTTTTTATTACTAGTAATATCAAGAGATTACGTTTTTTATGATTTTAAAAAAAGCAGGTATTTGATTAAATGGCTGATTACATTTTCAAATTAAGTGTATTTCTGATTTTGCAGTGTAAAAGTGATCTAAAAGTTTTTCCATTTATATTCAACGAATTTAAAAATTTAAAACTACCTTTTCCAATTACACCTTCTTGTTATTTTACTTCGATAGGGTTTAAATGACTTTTTAGAGTAGGTACACATTTATGATTAAATTATGATTTACAAAACGATCAATTTATAAGGTGCGGTCATTGTAAATAGCACAAGCGAAGCTTCGCTGGTTAAATAATTTTTGATTTCTATTTATATCAATTCAATTTTCTTCAGGGAAATTTCAAATATTTAAAAAGATTTACAACCCATGTAAAGAAATCGAAAAGGAAATTAGTTTAATTTAAAACGAATGCTAAAAAATACATAATGTCCTAATGTTGTGAGGATTTCCCCATGAGTTATTTAAATTGAATATTTAATAGGAAGAGAACTTTATTATCAAATTAGGGTAAAATAACAAAAGTTTCTAACTAGCATATCACATTTTTTTTCAATTTATTTGTCGGCTTTCCGTGCACATGAATTTTTTAAGTGGTTGCCGAATTAATTAGCAAAAGAAGTTAGTTAAGTACTACACACTTAACTTTTCATGTAAAATTCAGAAGAGCAGGGTGAAACCGGTTAATTTTCTTCATGTTTTATTTTTCACTATTTAGTTCTTCTCGAGTCTCTACTATCATCTTCATTGCTATCGCTATCTTTTCACTGGCTCGCACTCTCCACGATGTTTTACAAAAATTACGTGGTAAGATTGCTGTTGGTAGTCATTGGGTAATCCTTCTACGACGGATGGAGTTTATTAAGTTCATAAGTAAGATTCTAACCAAATTTAATTTTGCGGGGTACATCTATGAGTATATAAACTACTTTTGTATTGTTATAGTATTTAAAAATAAAACTTTCATTATATGTTTAAAAGATTTTTCAAATGTTTAATTAATATTTTTGCGAAAACTAAGTTTAAACTTTTTAAAATCACATTTTAGAACTTGCGATATTGATAAGTTTTCTTTGTAATATATTTTGAAGGCAAATGATATGCGATATTTTTGTGTTGTGAAGTTTCTAAATTAATTAGTATAGCAGATCGAGTGTGGAGAAACGAACAACATAGAGATTCATGGTAATCCTATTAATAAAGCTTGTTTGGGTTCTTTGTCAAATCTAAACTAGAACTTAACGAACTAATTATTTTTAGAGTATTTTTGGTTTTGATACAATATAATTATATTTTGTCGATCCCTTGTTCTATTTAAGCTAGACTAAACTGCGATAGGAAAAGATCAGATCAGTTTTGACTCTACTGTAAGAAAATATATGTCATATTCTTGTAATGCTAACTACACTTGAGTGGAAATAGATCTAGGAAAGCGCAGATAGGATAGATTTTATTATTAATAAAGCGGAAATAAACTGTAATAAAAAATAAATTTAATATAACATAGCCCCCAGCTGTGCAAATTGTGAAAATCTCACTTCCGCAGAAAAACGCCTTGCTGGAGTGCACACATCGTTGTAGCATGAGACTCTTCGTAAAATTTAATTTTTGTTTAAATAATAAATCTTTGTGAATAATTTTCAGTTTTCAATTTTTATTGTAAATAAAGTCATAAATTTTGTTATTAGTTTTCATTACCTTATGGTCACAAATGTTCCTGTGTATTCCGTTGCGCAGCTGTCTGGCTTATCAAACTAATACGTAGTGAAATAATTTCCAACTTCACTAAAATCTTTAATATTTTATATTCTAACACTTTCCAATTAAATAAAACAACTTCCAACTTAAATCAATTTCGCTTTTATGTATTCTCAATAATCATTAAAAAATTAAATTAATCGCTCAACGGACGCATATCGGTCTGTTGATTTTCACGCACCTCGGCGTAAAGCCTCGCTTCATTTCACTTTGTTACCAACCTCGTAAAAAAATAATTAATTTACATTTTTAACTATATTACACTATCTAACAAAATTTTAATTAAAAGAAAACAAATTTTAAAATAATTTACAAAAATAAACAAAACAGTTTTTCAATGGCATTTCATAACACGATAATATATAAATATAAAAACATTGCATTACTTACATATATCGGTATCTATTTAGTTTTGAGAAAGTGTCACATATTTTTTGGTTTACTGCTCGATTCATTATTTAGGGTTGCAAATAACAAAATGAACTGCTTTATTCCATAAAACACTGGTAGTTACGCCACTGATTTGAAAATGAAATGTTTTGTGGTAGGAACTAAAATTTAATTTTGCATGGAAACGTGCATTTCCTTGTTTGTATACCGAATTATGAATGATACCAGCAGGTACCTGTGTTCCTTGAACAGCTACGATTACAATTAGGTTTGACTTTATTTCTAATTTGGATTTAGTTTCGAGTTGCGGTTCGTGTTCATATCGTTATGATTTCTCTAACATCAGCTATTTCTTAAACCATCATTTTACATTAAATCGTGTCATCGAAGCCATAGAAATGCTTTGTTTTTTAACGAGTTTGCGGTGGTTGCGACGGAAACGGGTGTTCTAACACTGATGCGTTACCATTTTTCTGAAAAATGTCTTTGTAAGCTTTGTCGTCAAGCTACCACGGCTAGCTTTAAATTCCTTGGTAATCGGCTTGTTCACCGTTTATTTCTGATGTTTTGATTTGCTGATATTGATCCACTATGGTCACTGTCTCAGATATTGATATGATCTGTAGCCGACAATTTATTTGCAGTTCAGTGGAACTAAGATTTTTATTTATTCTAATGCACCAAATACTACTATTGATCTATCTAATAATTAGATCCGTCGTTTTTCGGGGGATCTTTTTAACAAGTCAGTGGTTTCCAATGTTCTCACGTCTTCAAGTTTTGACGGCTGCTTTATAGTCTTGGTGCAAAGAGTGAGATCTTTTTAGCAAAACTGTATTGAACTCGAAGATAGGTCAGAACCAATTCTTTGAGTTTGAGTTTAAGTCTGAGACTTGTGCTGCGGAACTTCTATTTATGCGTTTTTGCAAAAATCATATCAAAACTGAAACTGAAACATATCAAAGTAAAACTGAAACATTTTGTGTTTATTTTTACGAGATAGAAAGTTTATTACTATAAATAAATCATTTTAAAAAAGTGAACTAGAAAACTGATCGAACAAATTATTTGTAAAGCAATAAAAAACTGGAATATGAATATTTTCTAATCTTCTTTTTTTGCTTCATCTCGTTTTGCTTTAGACATTGTACTCAAATTTATCAAAGACGAAAGTTGAGTTTTTGTGTGGGTTTTCAGTTGTTTACGAATTCGAACAGCCAACTTTTCACGTTTTTTAATTTTAAATGCGGCTGCTTCTAAAAGATTAATTTCTCTTTTTCTTAATTTTGGTATCCCATAATTGTGTATTACACCTCCCGGTCCAAATTTAACCATCGTAACTAAATGACTACAAGAAAATAATTATTTTAAAATAAAATGATTGCAATATGAATAAAACATAAAGAAAATTGGTTATATTCATTGCGGAATAGGAATGGAAAATTATTCATTGTTATTTGTACTGTAATAATTGCATTGTTTAACCTGCTAGTTGCAGTTTCCGTTCCTGACAATAGCGTCATATTATAAAATGATAATAATAATTATTATAATGACTTGCAGTTGAGTGGGAGAAAATTTTAAAAACTTTGGTAAAATAAAAATTGATTCACTGCTTACCTGCAATTAGCGATAATATTTTGCCTAACATAGGCAGAGCATACAGCACTTATGCCGCCACACAGGCCCATTCCAATAGTTGTTACTAATTGGTTAAGGGAATAAGCTTCGCTCAAGCTCCAATCGCTTAGTTTACACGGGGTAGGTGTTTTTACAGGGCTAATTGTATGAGGAGAATTTATATGTTTGTCAAGTATATCACAATCACCTGGCAATAATGCAATAGGTGTGCTTCGAGAAAATAATGGCACCAAACAATCGGGGTCGGGACCTCCAATAAGAGGTACGTGAACGGAACTTGGATCCAAGCCCTGATAGCGAGCTGCCAGCATATTAGCTCTTGTCTGAAAGATATTAGTAATGCATTTTTTAATTAGAATTTATTTTGTTAACCTGATGTAACGATGCCGAACCGATTATTCTTCCAGGATGATACCAATGTGTTTCTTTAAAAGCCAACGCAACTAATGCCGTTGTCGCAGAAACCGGAGGTGCAGTTACAACAATAATAGATTTGGGCGCATATTTTGTGCACGCCACTGCTAATTCAAAAACTCGACCAGCTTCTTGTCGCATTAGTGTTTCTATGTCAGTATCAATTGGACATTTATCGAGTCCCATAAGTATAACTATGTCAGCTCTCTAAAATATTATAATTTGGTAGCTTCCTAATTTACAAAATATGTTACCACCTAACTCTTAAGGCCGACAATAAACCTTTTTCTTCGGAGAAAGCTCTAATTTTACTTCGGGTATCCAAATGTCTTAAGTCGGCAGCTATTCCATACACATCACCTTCACCGTACAAATAAATTTGAGATACCAAAGGATTTTGTTTTAGTAAGAAAGCCAGAGCTTCTCCGCTTGGAGAATCGCCACCCAAAATCGTTACTCTTACGAATTTTTGATGAAATTTAGTGTCCACCTGAACCAAATTATGTTGTAAACCTGGAAAAAAAAGTTGTAATATGGAAAAATAAATTTAAGCATTACATTACCGCATATATGCCGTTTCGAAGAGCTGACGGCATTCTTAAATAATTTTGAAAATTTCACGAGTTCTAAGAGCATTTTAAAAATTTAAAGGTTCAAATCACAAATATCAATTTTGACAAATTTGACGTTTTTACAAATTCGCATGTTTCTTGCATTTAGCGATTAGAAAAATTTACTTGTTGAGTGAAAAGGCCTTGCGTGACTCTACCACCTAAATGAAGAATGGATTTTCGCGTTATGTAGTCTAGTCGAAATATGCTTCTTAATTAATTTTGCAAAATTGTTTCTCAACTATTAAAATCCTCGAGCTCGGTGACTTGAACGATTAAGTTCATTTTCTTTGCCGAAATAAAAATTCATGCCGCGGAAGATAAAATTGGAAGTTGCCGAAATTTTGAACAGAACATAAAGTTTTATCTGGGATCGTAAAATTATAAAAGAAAAAACTATACTTGGTGTAGGTATCTACTATATAGGTGATGGGTTCTAAACGTTTTGTGTTTAAATTACATTACTTTTCATAACAAACCCATTCATTAATATTTAAATGCAGCCACGCTCGGCTTAACTTACCACAAAGACTTTTAATGGTAATTAGTTAATACTTTAGTCCGGCTTGAATATTTTTGGCATTATTAAAGTTACGTCAGAGGCGACCCACTTTGACATTTAGGTAACCTATTCATTTTGGTAAGCTGCGTGAATATATTCCGGAATTTCTTTAAAAAGTAATTTCTCTCAAAATGTTCACATAACCCAGTTTGTATAAGGTTCTGATAATCGATTTTGCTTTTTCAAGTAAGATAAATGAAGGTCATCGGGAAAAAATTCAATACCGATTTAAATTTGCAATGTAATCTTAGGTGGGTAATTTTGTTTTACAATACTTGCGTGCGAATGACTTAGCATCAAATTTGAATATATTTTGCGTTAACGACTTAGCTCGTGTACGATATTTTTATCTTCGCATGGACAGACTTTGCAAATTCATTTGTAACAATATATTTGCTATTTCCTGCCAAAATAGAGGCCGAAATCCACTAGAACATTTTTAAGTTAAAATTAGTGTTATAGTTAATTAAATTTTAAATTTTACAGAATAATTCATTACGGCTCTCATCATCGGAGCTATTGTATTTATTTTATTGAAGTTGGAAATAAATGTGAATGATGTTAAATTTATTGCATACCCACTGAAATTGTTCAAACATTACGATATGAAAATTCAACAGGTGCAAATTAATTACATTTTAATTTAACGATGTACATAATTTAATTTTAAGCACGATAACGTTTCTACCAAGTTATTTCAACAATGCGAAACAATTCTGATAGTTATTCCAATTTGGTGCTTTCAGTTTTAAATATTATAAAAAACATCGAACAATTGCATCTATAAAAGCAGAAATTATTTGATACACCGATGTCGTACTTTGGCAGTTATGGTGAGATCAAACACCGGAGTAAAGGAGCAAAGAAAATTGAATTGAGCGAAAACGAAAGAAATAGGTGCTAAATTTAGAAAACATCGAGAAACTAGCAATGCGGACAATTTTACGGATTGAAAAATATGGATCTGAAGAAGTGAAAACATTCAAGTACCCACTTGAGAATTCAGTTCAACAGTGCAAGAGAGATTGCTAAGTAGCATTTACAAAAATTAGTTGCATTGTATATAAGAGCTAACAAGAATCAATCAAATTAAAGTATTTTATTTTGTTTTATACATTAATTTTAATAGTTGTACTTATGTACTTATTAGCATTTCATGAAAAATCGCGAAATTAAATAGTACTATAATTCGTGCACTCCTGATTGCCAAATAAAATAACTGTAAGTTCCGAACCTCCTAAACTCTTTCAAAGAACAAACACGCAGTTTGTGAGATGATAATATATAACTTGACTTAAATTTAAACTGTAAATTTTTTAACTACTCGACAAACTATTATTTTCAATCAGTGTACTTTGCTCGAGCATAACACCTGAATAACATTTTCACGTACCAGATGAAGATAAACAAGTATAAGAAACTGGGAAAATTAAGACAGCGCCATCTATGTGAAATTTGTGATTGTTGTTGACAAAACCCTATCTTAATATAAAATTAATTTAAATAATAAAGAATTGAAAAGCTCGGATGTTTCTTCTAATTAATTACTGCTTCTCCCCATTATTATTTTATTATTTTATATAAGTGATTTTAACTCTGGTTCATTTCTTCTTTGCATGTGTCTCAACGCTCCCGTGCCCTTATTTGAAGTGGTTTGAAACGATATATTTACTATGTTAAAATAATTTGAATAAAAAATATGTACTGTATTCTTAAAGGACAGTCAATTTAAATATTATCGAAAAGAACGTGCAATAAATGAGTTAAAAAGTAATATCCAATTTTTGTCTCAAGTCTCTCTATTCTCCTGTAAGTACAGGTGAGCAGATGTGCAGAATTGTTTCGATAGCAGCACCGTAAAAATGAATACATATGAACTTGTTAAAGTAAATATTTCTTTAACCATTTTACAAAACGAATAAAACGGTTGGATTGTTAAATATACACGTTTACAGTGTAAATTTGCTGTAATACGTATAAATGACGAAAATTGGGACATTACAATAACTAATTAAGCATATTAACTTTTTTCATTAATAAATAACTTTACTGTTAAATAATTCATAAGAGGACAATTTAATAGTTAGCAATATTAATTTTATATTGTTTTATTCATAATTTGTATTAGAATTTATTAATAGGCCCTGTACAATATCGAAGACTTCCTTAAATGATTTAAGATGGTATTTTCTTCGAGTTGAGATGAAAACCAGCTTTTACATCGAGAAAAACCAGTATCAATTTTTTGTTTTAAATTTTGTATAGATATTTGTTTGTTTAGTTATTTTATAGTCCTTCATAGTCCATTGTTATTATTATTAACGCTATTTTTAGCTTATGTAAAATGTAATACGAAATTTTGCTATAACAATTCAAATGCATAGTTCATTCAGTTTTATCAACCAGAACTGATCAAAATATTTGGGTATTTTTTGATTTTTTTTTTATCACACCCAATATGTTGTTCTTACAACAGTGTCGTACCTACTTAAAAAATTTTTAAAAGAAGACTTAGAACCTAGAGAGTTAGTTGATACAACAAAAAGTATGCTATAGTTCTATTCAAAATAGAAGCATTATCCAGCTCTAGTTCTAGCTCACGCACCCACAGAAGAGAAAGACGAAGAGGAAAAAGGCGAGTTTTACGAAAGCATGGAAAAACTATATGAGGAAATACCAAAATACGACATCAAAATGGTCCTGGGAGACTTCAATGTCAAGTTAAGAAGAAAAGAAATGTATAGATCGACTTTGGGACGTTTCAGTAAACATATCGAGAGTAATGATAATGGTACTAAATTAAATCGCTTTCTCAATAGAAAAAACATGACAATTAGCAGCACCCATTTTCATCAAAAAGATATTTATAAGGGAACGTGGAGAACACTAAATGATGAAGTGACGAACCAAATAGACCACTTCTTAATAGAAACACAACACGCTAAACAAATTAAAAATGTACGAAGTTATAGAGGAGCTGATGCGGACTCAAATCATTATTTATTGAGAATCACGCTGAAAGTACCAAAAAGGCAAGTAACAAAAGAAAAGACATGCCAGAATGAAGTCGCGCAATTACAGGAAGAAAACACGCAAGGAAAATATAAGAAGATGATAGAGGATAAATTGGGCAGCTCGAAGCGGACAGACGGCGTAAACGAAAGATGGAAGGTAATGGTAACAATACTACAAGAAGCTTATGAAGATTCCATAACACATAAAGTAAAGATAAAAAGAAAAGACTGCTTTGACGAAGCACGTGCAAGAGCTATTAAAGAAAGAATGAAAAGTAGAGAAAAGATGATAAAAAATAACACCGAAGAGAACAGGGAGCTTTATAAAAATATGCGCAGAAAAGAGAAACGTAAATATAGCAAGAATAGAATAAGCACCCTAGAGGACAAGCTGAAAAACAAAGAAATTAAGAACTTCTACCAAGAAATGAAGAAAATAAAGTTGGGCTACAAAAGTAATACGACAGTATATAGAAACAAAGAAGGTGAGCGGAGAAAAAGAAATTATGGAGGGATGGAGAGAATTTTTTAAGAAACTGTCGAATAAAGAATGCAGAAATGATAACCAGGAAGAAGAGGATGAAAACGAAATAGTGCAAAATCTAGAAGTCGAACCACCAACTCATGCAGAAATCATAAAAACAATAATGAATATGAAAAACAATCGAAGCCCTGGGGAAAATGGAATTAGGTCAGAACTGATTAAATATGGAGGAGAAAGTTTAGAACACGAAATAGCAAGTTTGATACAAAAAATATGGAAAGAAGAACAAATGCCAGAAAGCTGGTCAAACGCGGTAATATGCCCAATATATAAGAAAGGAGACAAGACTATCTTCGCAAATTACAGAGGAATAGCTTTACAAGACACGGGCTATAAAATACTAGCAACAAAAATAAAAGAAAAAACAAACGATTTCGCTGGAGAAATTATTGGTGACTACCAGTGTGGCTTTAGAGGCAACCGATCTGTAATGGACCAAATATTCACCCTGAAGCAAATACAACTTAATTGCTATGAACACAAAGTAGAACTGTACACAATTTTCATAGATTTTAAGCAAGCATATGACACTGTGAATAGAGAACAACTGTACAACTGTACAAAAATATATGATTATGGGTGCCAACGGACCGTTAATTGAGAGAGAACTTGCGGTTAAAGTAGGAAGGAAGAAATATACTTTCGAGAGTGTGGAAAGTTTCAGCTATTTGGGAACGTTAATAACGAGTAACCTCAATAATAGTCAAGAGATCGACGCAAGAATAGCAAGAGGAAATAAAAGTGCCGCAAGTCTAAGAACAATATTGCATAACAAGCAGATATCGCAAAGAACAAAGATACGAATCTACAAGACAGTGATTAGATCAGCGGTACTATATGGCAGTGAAACGTGGACATTAAATAAAAACGACAACGAAAAGGTAGCAAGATGGGAAAGAAGGATTCTGAGAAGAATTTATGGTGGACGACAAATAGATGAGGTGTGGCGCAGACTGAATAACGAGGAGGTAATGAGTCTGTACGGAAAACCAAGCATAACAAAAATAATTAAGGCCCAAAGGATCAGGTGGTTGGGGCATGTAGAAAGACTACCAAGAGAGAGAACAACTCGAAAAGTCCTACGACAGGGTACGATAGGTACAAGAAGAAGAGGAAGACTGAGAAGAAGATGGCTAGATGCGGTGGAAGAGGACCTGAAAGCAATGGGAGTCGAAAATTAGACAGTTGTGGTGAGAGACCGTAAGAAGTGGAGACAGATCGTTCAAGCCATGGGTCTACAAGGCCTGTAGAGCTCAGCTTTTATTTATCCAGCTCTAGTTAACCCAAATATAACACAGAATTAGGTATATTTTAGTATTTATTAATTAAAAAAATTATACAGAAGATAAAACAACAACGTTAAAAAATAAATATCCTTTAACAAATTTTAATAAGTTTTGTTAGTTTCTTTTTGTTAAAATTTGTAAATTACGTTTATATTCCAAAAGCATAAGTTGAGTTTGACAAAAAATAGTTTGAAATTTTTCAAATTTTGAAGTTTTTCTTAGAAATTATGATTTGTTGGTTTTTAAATTATTATCATATAAAACGATTTTCCCATCTAGAATGATGACACATTTTCAAAATGGTATCCGCCTTGATGGATGAATGACAATTTGTTATCAAAGATTCATGCAAATTGTTACCTTTTCGTGTACGTTTATCGTGATTGGTCGATATCATAAATTTTTTGATTGTTTGTCGTTTCTTCGTCAATTTAAAGAATTGTCTACTCCGTCCACCCCACATTTACATGCTAATTTTCTATGTTTAGACATCCGTCTAAAAATTTTTATTAAGACATTTTTTATAAATACATAAATTTTAATATTAAAGTAGTAATTTACCGTTTAATAGTACCATAATGGTACTATTGGAAATCCGGTTTAATCGCTATAAAAGTTTTATAATCTATTTTTGATTTGAAGCAAAGAACATGGAAACTTTTCAAGAAAATTTTGAATACAGAACACTGGAGTAAAATCGAAAGTAACGGGAAACTCTAGCCCATTAATTACATTTCCCAAGAAGTAATTTTGGCTTCGGCCATTGCATAATGTTTGGCACGCAAATAAGATTATATAAGATTGATTTATTGTGATGGTTCATTAATTTGTTTACTTTTACAATTTTTATTAGGTAGCTGCACATACATTTTTATTTTCACTGGTGGCTTCTATGCGCGGCAATGTGAAAATTGCACACCTGTTGACATGTAATGCTAAAAAAAATTTTTTAAATAAAAATAAGAAAATGTAATATAAAATTGCAAATTATAAAATAATTTTCTATCTAATCACAGCAACATTCTCACAATTACAATGCACCTGTAAAATGTTTGGATGCAATCACAGAAGCAAAGTGGCTAGGATTAAGATTATCTCTACCTATGGTATAAGTACTTTCTTAACTTTTACTTAATCTTTTCAAGATTATAGATTTTCAACATGTAAACGAGCAATATATTATGAGTTATTGTTCAAAATTTACAGTTGATGAATGAATACTTGCGGGGTCACCAAAAGTATTTGAAATACAAAATAAATTTCATTGAAATGTTCACTTCTGATTTAATACTAAAATATCGATTTTCTCAGGATTTTCATGTACCCACTTCGCAGCAATAAAAATTCTGTAGTCAAAAAATAATTTGTTTAATTTTGAATAAGTTATTCCTAGCCAACTTTATTATCTTGGTCACGCTATAATCTATATTTTGGTAGTTTGTTGAACTAGTGAGTGATTTCAAAATGTTGACTAAATAGCTACATGCATACATGTACCTATCTGCATAATAATATGTGTAGCTGGGCAGTTTTCTCTATTTAAGTTCCAACGACATCAATAAAGTCATTTAATATTAATCGAACGAAATAACTTGATCGGTTATTCCAGAGACTTCCTGGTTTACAGAATTGTTTGTCAAGGAGGAAACATAATTAATTATAATCAAACTTAACAAAATGTTAATATAATAAAATTTTAAACTATTAAGTACATAATACATACTACGAAGAAAACATAATATTTAACCAAACCAAAATGACAGAAATTCACATTTAACAGGGTTGAACTAAGAATATTTAAATAGAATTCTGAAAAAATTACGCTATAGAAGTGGTAAAAATTACTTAAAAATAAAAACAAAAAAAACCTGTAACATAATATAAAGGCCTCTATTTCATGATTATTATCGATTATCAGTCATGTTTAACAGTAAAAATAACAAGTGAGAGCAAATATACCAAACAAAATTGAAAACATTTAAAATTTAAAAAATCAAGAAATCAACCAAACTTTAAAATAAATATTGCGCTTACCAAATACCAACATGCTACTAAATACCACAAAAATACTTAAAAAAATTCTAAACTTTTTTAAGTTATTTTCTATTTATAATTAATTATGTTGCATTTTATAAATTAAGGACAAAAATAGATATATTACAAATGCATTATTAGTATTTAGTATGATTAAATTAATAAATATAGTACATTGTTGCATCAGTAAAATCAAAGCAGATATAATTTTAGAGATAATACTATAATATACCACATTATATTATGTGTGTTATGATATTATATTTTATTTCGGTAAACCTTCAGCATTATAGTTTAAATAAATGTTTTATCCAATTTGTCCATCTTTAAAAATAGTATACATTTATTGATTCGAGTTAGTAGTAGGTACCTACTGTATTGGTAGTTAATTTGAAAATTCGTTACTGGAGTTTTAAATAAGGAAAAAGCCAATGCATTTTCATTTTGATTGGATTGTATTTATTATTCAAATTATTCACTTAATCATCAACAAATCTAATTAACTTAATTGTCGTTTATAATTTCACTTATAATGAATGAACTGTCAATTTGTGTCTTCACTGCTACATTATTGAAACAAAATAACTAAACATCGGAAAGCAAATAATGATTAATTTACCCCTATATCTAAGCAAGGTGGTCCGTCGATAATGCTTTGCTGAAGTTTAATTTAAAGACTCAGAAATAATGCTACAATTATTTTAGAGATGTTTCAAATATAAATTTTCTTTTATAAAGAAAGACAATATATAAGATTACAGCTTAAAATTATATATTTTAATTTTCACATTTTTTGTACTTTTCACAAAGAAGGATCACGACTACACAACTTTACATAATTTAAAATTGATAAAATGAATGTTCAAAGAGAATACAAGATTATCTATTGCAACGTAATAATTTTTTTTATGTATTTCAAGTACCGCAGATATTGAAAATTAGTTGTGTAGCTGCATTGCAGATTGTGTCTGTATTTTTTATTAATTATACAACAAAGAAATCTTTAATTTAACTTGGAAAGGTATTAGATAAAACAATTTTATAAATATAAGTAATGACGATTAAGTCCAACCACTGGCCACGATCCCGGAGCTACCCGGTAGCTAAACCTTCACCTCCGTTTTAGAGAGGTCAAATTGAGGTTTTTAATTAAAGTGAATGTACCCATATAGGTATTTAATATTTTAAAAATATTGCCAAAACTAAGTAAGGAAATTGTCGGAAAAATTTAGTATGGTTGTATTGGTCGTGGATCGAAATCACGACTACAGAATAGTCGTTGGACTATTGATCGAAGTACATACAAAAGTAGATCGAAACATGTAAATAAATAGTTTATGGAAGCAATTGCGTTAAATTATAATCGCTTTTTTTATAAACACAATACCTACATACCTACCACACGTCCGTTGAGCATTACAGTTAAAAACAAATTTTAAAATCACGGATTATTTAGTTGTGGTTTGTAACCACAAACATGGCACGAAAATTTCTGAAAGCAAAATTAGAGAACAGCTTGATGGGTGAATAATTCATTTACTACGTAAAAGTTCATTTTTAGGTACAGGGCAAAAGTTTTTTTAAATTTATCATTAAACAGTTTTATTATTAATTCCATACGGCGAATGATCATTAGTACTTAAAATGATGTCTCCAATAGCTTTGCTACAACGCATTAAATAATTAAAATTTTATTTTTTGATAAACTTAACCTTTTCACCTATTCATAGCAGAAAATCCCATATAAACAACACCATCTTCTGATTTAACCGGAAAAGCTTCTGGGTTTTTGACCGATTCTGCATACAGTTCAACTGAGCGCATATGGTCGCAAGCACCTTTAAAGTAGCGACCATTAATTTGGCCATAAATAGTTTACAAATTAACTTACCATAACTGTCGGTCTGATTTAAACATCCAGGTTGCGGAAAGGTGCCGCCATTAGGATAAAAATCTACGTCGCCTATTGATATTGGAAAACCGAATTTTCCTGCATCTGTATGTATTATGTCCACGTATAAAGCATCTCCTTTAGAAAGTCTTCGGTCTTTATCTGAAAATTAAGAGTAACAATGTTTGCTTGTATAAATCTTAATGTTATTAAAAACCGATTAAAGAGAACGAAGGGAATGCTGGATCAAGACCGGTAATTCGTGCAATTTTATTTGTTTCCTGAAAGTTTTTACCGACTTCGCCAGCAACCTGAGCTCCAAGACTAAATCCAATAATATGTAAATTAGATGGCACAATCTCACCGGTTTCTGTGTAAAATCTAATAAAGTCACTAACAATTTTTTTAACATAGTCGATATTGTGTACAGCTTGTTGATACCAAGGTATCGTGGACAGTTCACCCCAATCGATAAAAATTACATTATGAGTTTCAACTCCTGAAAAGTACGCTAAAAATATTTCTAATTAATTAAAGCCATTAGAATAAATTGTAAAAATTACTTACCGTTACATAATAATTTTGAATTAGGGGTCAGCGCACCTTCCCCAAATCCATGAATATACATAACGGTGGGCAACGCCGAATTAAATCCAAAGTCATGAAGGCTTTCCATTTTCAAATGTTGGATTATTTTATAAGATGTACAGTTTTGAAAATAATAAGGTTTGACATAACGATGATGCTTTTTCAATGGACAACAATAATCACAAACTCCTGATGGAATTGAGGATGCAAGAAATTGGATTTTCCCTAATAGAAAACGAAATTAAACTGAAATAGACGCTTTTTAATCTTCATACCAATTTCTAACAGTTGTGGCTTACATGAAGTCTCATCTATTACCATTGAATCTTTAACAACCTCTCCCAGCTGCTTTTCAAACAACAAATCGAAATTTCCAATAATATCAACGTTTTTTGTTTCTGCTAAATTTAATACTAAGGAATTGAATTGTAACAGAACGGAAAGCAACGAAAAAGTAACAATCATACTTTCGGCAGCGTATGTTGCTTGTTAAAATAGATATTGGAACACTGATAGAACATTTAACGAAGCCTCGAATTTAAATTTTTCGCCTGATCGATACAAAAGTTACATCATTAAAATTATTAAGAAAATGTTGCTAATTAAGTGATTTTTACTTTTTGAACATCATTGTTCTTACTACCGTTCTTTATCAGTGACTTTTTTAATTATTTTTAAGTCACACAATTTTATTGTAATATTTTAAATTATTAAATTTTCCCAATTTGTAAAATCGTACAAACCACAATAATTATGATAATACAAAAATATCTATTGGGTAAATTTTTTTAAATATACCGGTTTATCTTCGATTTGTTTTATACTTAAATAATAATAATTATTATTATCTTTTAATATTTTTATTACTTTTAATAATGGTGCTTATTTTTTTCAGGATAAACTATTAAATAAGTTAGAAGAGAGTGAACCTGAATTAGCAACTTGTCCAGAAGAAGAGGTAAGTTTAAAATATTTAATTTTAAAATTATTTTAACATTTAATTATTTTTTTTAGTGTGTGATTTGTATTAATGCCAAGGCTACCATGCAAACTGCACCATGTGGTCACCAAGTAGTTTGCAGGAAATGTTTCGTAAAAACAATTCAAATTGCAGTTTCACAAAGGCTTTTACCACTGAGATGTGTTATATGTCGAGCAAAAATTCTTAGGCTTAAGGTTAGTACTTTTATTTAACACTATTACATAAAAAGCAATGCGGATGGAAGTGGATCATTGTTGTTGATCCTGTTAAATAACATCACAGTAACATTTTGTTAAAGATATTGGTTATGGGAAAAATCCCAATAGCGACGATTAGATTGTTATATAAGTGGAACCTGCAGTTTAACGTGGAATTCAAACCACGATACAGAAAAAATTGATGCCACTAGATTCGAATTCAAGGTACCAATTTGAAATCCCCTCACTCAAAACTGCATGCCTGTACGCACCCACCGATTTATTAATATTCTCTACATCGAAAAGAGGAAATTTAAATTTGAAGTTGACGTGGTTGGATATAGAAAAAAAATTCAGCTGTTCAAAATTATTTAAGTAGTAATATTAAACTTTTTTTTTTAATGTTTTTGAGTTCAATTCAAATTTTTAAAATATTTTGGAAGTCGTTAAAAGGGGGTGCGACGTTGATGATGATAGAACTGCAGTTTTATTTATTTTTATAACGCTTTATGAACAGTATTTTATTTGATAATAAAATAAATATGCATTAAATTAAAAAAAGTTACAATAATATAAAAAATCATAATTATGGAGAAATAAAATAAAAATTGATTACATATTGCTAAGCGCAATAACTGTTTTGATAGTAGAGTTACCACAACAATATTGGTTGCGTTTGAGCTAAAATAGTCTTTCCAGTTGACAATATGAAACAATCTATTGTTTTGCTAAAAAATAAACAAACAATTCAGTTTTAATCCTATTTATCGATCGAATTATTTAAAAAACTGTTTATATTCGCTTTGGAACTTTATTTCTGCTTGTTTTTAAATGTTTTATTATGCAATTTTGTAGTTAGATATTTAATTTTGTAATGTTCTGTTTTTAAAATTTATTTATTTTTCGTGCTTTTAAGTCCTTGTTTATAGGGTAGGTATTGTATATAGGTTTCTCTACTAAGAACATGCAATGTAAATAGTAAAAAATAAACATAAATATAAAAAAATAAAAAACTGATAATATAACAGGAACATTAAGAACATAAAGAGAAGTAATACAGAGAGGATAGTTCTGCAAAATTAGAATGGCAAATTAATTATTCGTTGCCATTAGATCAAGCAAGAGAGATGGAAAAATCAAAAGATATTGGATTAACTCAGCTGGAAGTTTACAAAATAGAGAAATTGCACGGTGGTGTCTGGTGGCAGATGGTTTTCTGCGGCAGCTGGAACAGGCGGGAGTACATTAACAAGAATTTGCTGATGATATCATAATCCTTGTCCTTTCGAATCGTCGAGAGATAAGAGAGCAAAACTTCTATTGTGGCGTTCACACAACGAATAAAATTGCAGTATGTGGAGATTTTAAGGTTGTGGGAGGAGGAGCTGCCTCTGCAGAGAGAGGTCAAATAAATGGGTAAAATTTTGGATAACAGGCTGACTTTCACACTTCACATTCGTTACATTACGAACAAAGCGGCTAGTACTCTTTGGGCCTGTAGGATATGATCGGAAAAACGTGGAGACTGAAACCCAAAATGGTACTGTGGCTGCACACTAAAGTGGTAATACACACGATTACATACTCTGCCCTAATCTGGTGGTACAAAGCTAGGAAAAGGAAGAGCACTAACCGGCACAACAGACTGCAAAGACTGGCGTGCTTGGGCATCACGGGGGCGATAACATCAACGCCCACCGCTTTCATGGAGGCTCTCCTGAAGGCCTGAGGCTCTGATGAAGATCAGAGGCTCTCTTCTGATCTTGAGAAGATCAATCTAAAAAGGGGACATCACACCATGATTCTAAACTTAATAAAGAGAAATAGCGTGCTTCGAAATCAGAAAACCGGTCAGTTAATTTCCTCCACGATTTAAACTTTTTCCTATCGACTATTAGAAAAAGAACACTTTTCTAAGACTACAAAATTAGCATAATTAAAAAACTACAAAATTTTGTAAGATTAGGCTTTTCGAAAAAATCGAATTTAAAAATAAAAAATTTTAGATAGGAAAATGTTTGTTTTTACATTGATGTGTGATTTGTCGTTATTGAGTTTGTCAAAACATACTCTCCGAACGCTTTTGGCGCCCCCCAAGCCTGTATTTTTACATAACGAATTTAAAAACATCCCTGTAGAGAACTCGATAGAACTCCACAAAGGTGAAACTCGAAAACACATAACTCATCCGCATCTGACAGTGAACAGTAAGAGTGGTTGAAAGCACACGTACTATCAATAGAATACAGAGCGAGGCGCTTAACGTGCGAGTTTCCGTCGCGCAACCCGTGCCATTTCTATGTTGCGTCCCTGCTTTTTCAAATTTTAAAAGTGCCGTTTTTTAGAAAAGTAGTAATGCCTAATTCTACGAAATGTTTGTTGGATTATGCTCAGAAATTTGTCTTCTTTCTAACAGTGCATATAAAATAGTTCAAATCGTTGGGGAAATTAACTGACAGTAACTCGAAAACTTTTTAAGGTCATAGTACCGAGAGACTTCGATATAACACAATCTAGTACAAAGATGAATCTAAAACAGAGATATGCACTGGAGCAGAGGTGCGAGGTAGGCGATCAGCGGATGCTTATACCATTGCCATATTGGTCTGTGCTGAGGAATTGATATGGAAAAACTATGTAAATAGAAGAATCTGTATCATGACTGATAGCCAGGCAGCTTTAAGAGCCTTGAAAGAAGTTGAATCACACTATAAGATTGTCAAACAATGCAATGATGCTCTGGTAAAACTTGGCCTCTGCAACAGCGTCACGCTGATGTAGGTGCCGGAACACCAAGATATCAAGAGAAATAAAGAAGCGGACTCTCTAGCCAGAAAGGTCGCTAGTACAAACGTAACGTGCATGGAGCCTTCATGCGGGATAGCATACATCAGCATCAGCTCAGTGAGCTGATTTCTCTGGACTGAGGCAATCGCGGATGTTCATAGAGGCACCATCGAGTGAGTCTAAAAGAAATAAAATACTCATGCTGAGTAGAAACCAACTGAGAAGGTTTGTGGGACTTTTTACAGAACACTGCTGTCGCAAATGGCATCTCAATATTATGAAGCAGGCTAGATCTTACGTGTAGAATATGTGAAACTTTACACTACATATTATGTAAATGCCCTACTTTGGCTGGGAGTAGGCTGCGTCACCTCGGTTTTTCTTACTTAACAACCGAGAAGATAGCGCCAGCACCTTTCAACTGCATACTCGACGAAGAGACGCAGTCGTTAGAGTAAACTTGAAACGAGGGCACATTTAAGAAATAAAAATAAAAAATTTGTTATAAAAATAATAAAAATAATAAATTTATTATTATAACAAGCACTGACAGATTTAAGTCTTTGGGCGGCTCTACCTTTTAAATATTGTAACAAAAATTAAAACGTTTATTTATTTCTAAAGGGCTAATTCAAATATTTATAAATACGGTTTATAACAATAAAATGATTACTAAACTAAGATTAACACTAACACTAATATACACTATAATTTATTTAACACTAAGTCCGGATTTATTTAAACACTCGGTATATCGTTTATCACTTCACTATTAAATATTTATGTTCACTTGATTTATGTTGATACTCGCGCGTTCAAACTGGAATTGATTGTAACTAGAAATCGCGCTGCATTTATACTTAAATGCAGCTTTCCAAAAAATTCCATAACCTTCCAGGTATTTCTATTCACTTCCGAGTGTTTCTAGATTGTACATTCATTGATATTTGAATGACTAATGCCGTTATCATGTATGACTCATCATACATGACGTCATACATTAGTCGTCAAATATAATTAGACATTCTTTCGTAACACTGCCCCCTCCTTAAAAAGCGGAGACTTGACATCTATAGAAGGGATCGTGGCGGTAGTGGCAATTGTTACCATTTCTACATACTCCTTGGCGGTAGAAATAACAGTCGACGCTCTTCTGCTCTTTTGGTGTACTGCTTGGATTGTAACTGCAGACCAATACTTGAACTTTCGTTTCTTGGAACACGACCTCTAGCATGTTACGGACAGTCCTCCAGTCTAATTGGTCTAAACCGCAGCCAAGCTTAGGCACCGCCAGCTTCTTGATGTCACGGCTTATCATATCTCTGCAAAGCTCCAACAAAGTCTTCCATAAGTCCTTATAGGTGGGTTTTTGATGGGAAAACCTCTTGGTTACCAAGTAGTAAATTAATCGTTGTTGGTCGCGTAGCTTCAGGGTTTTATCGACAGCAAGTTGCTGTGATTGGAGCTCATCCAAACGTCCAAACTTCTTCTTGAATACAACGGCGATTCCACGGGACATGCGAAAATCTTGGGCCACGCAGTGCGCGAGGAAGTAGTCTTTTGGTTTGTCGAAAAGATCTTGTTGCACTTCAGTTGTGACTCCAAATCTTGCTTTGGCGGTCCCTTTGTAGGTGAACATAAACTTCTCAGAATTTGATTCTTGAGGATGGCTTCTAGATTTGTTGGTTATTTTTCTTATGTCGCCATCTTCCTCGGAAGCGCTGTTGTTGTCACCGGCATATGAGGCTAATCGGTTGACGTGAACCACTTTCGGCTTGCCTCTTGGTGGTCTTCGGATTCGATATATGACGTCGTTGATTCGGTTAACGATTTCGTATGGGCCTTCCCACTGTCTTTGCAATTTTGGAGACAATCCACGTCATCTTTGTGGATTAAGGAGCCACACCAAATCACCAGGCTAAAAACCACCTTTTTTTGCCTTCACGTAATACTGGGTTTTTATCCGATCGCTGGCCAACTGAATATTCTTCCGAACAGCGTCGTGAATGTCGTGCATCTTCTTCTTCAATTTCTCAGCGTAGTCATCCCCAGAAACTTCTTCGCCAGGTTTGCTCCCAAACTGAAGATCGCATGGCAAGCGTACTTCACGTCCAAACATTACACAAGCTGGCGTGGTTTCGTGAACGGATGACCGGTAACTCATCAGGAACAGATGTAAATATTGATCCTAGTCCCGTTGATGTTCTGAGACAACCTTAGCGAGGTACCTTCCCATTGTTCGATTCATTCGTTCGACCATGCCATCTGGTTGAGGATGAAGAGGTGTTGTTCTGGTCTTGTTAATGCCAACTGGAATAACGCCGACTCAAAATTTTGACCTTGGTCGGAGTGTAGCTCTAGAGGGACTCCAAATCGGCAAAAGAGCTCTTTCACAAGTACAACCGCGACAGTAACAGCCTCTTGGTTAGGTATTGCATAGGCTTCAGTCCATTTAGTGAAATAATAATATTTAAATAATAATAAAATTTGAATGACTAATGCCGTTATCGTCATACGTTAGTCATCAAATATAATTAGACATTCTTTCGTAACAATACTGTTAAGCTAAACAAATAACTTAAACTAACACTAATCTACTGACAGATCCATGTCTTCGCATGGATTACATTTTACGTACAGTTTCGCTAAACAAATAACATAAACAAACACTAACCTACTGACAGAACTATGTCTTCGCGCGGTTCTACCTTTTAAATGCAATTTCTACTTATAAGATTAATAAAAGTAGGGATACTTAAGAAAAGGTTCTGACCCACACAAGGATCGGTGGAATTTATGAGTGGGATTAAATTAAGAACTGATCATCGGTGGAAATTAAAAATCCCCTAGACCACAGTCAAAATTTTTATATACAACCAGCAACACATAGATTGGAGTATTTTGTCTCGGTAACAATTTTAAAATTGTTAAAGTCGCTAAAAATTTCAAAAATGTTTTAAAGCCGTGCTATAAAATGGTTTACCGGTACAAATAGAATAGCTGACAGAAATAAGTGGATAAGTGGATCAGAACTCTGCAAGCGATTAAAGCAGTGCGTGATAGAATTAGGCGAAATCCTTTGCGAAAATAAAAATTATTGAAATGGAGATGCAAATTATAAAAAAGTGTGTCACGTGTTGTGGTAGGACTTAAAACTTAGAGCTTTTCGTAGAGCTACGGGGCGAATGCTAACAATAGCTTTAAAAAATTTAGTCGATACTATAATATGACAATATTCTTTTATTTATAAGTAGATGTAATTTCCATATTATTTTAGAATATTTACGCAAGAATAAGTAAATATTTATTTTCTTAACAAATTATTGTAATTATTATTTACCTAACAGATGTAATAGAATCAGTTTACTGCCAACTAAAACGCAACGTACACGTAACTATCTTTTTACAGAAATCAATAAAAATTAACCCTTTATTATTTTAAGATATTTTTTTAATTATTATTTACAATTTTATTGTGTGTAATATGCCTTAGATTGTAATTCCCCATGGTTCCGTAAGCGAAATCTTACATTATTCATTCAATTTTGGTTTTGCTATGTTATTACTACATATAAAAAATAACATCGGCCTGTTATTATACAAAACAAAATTCTGGGTCATAATAACCTCAAAATTTCACGAAAGGAGTCTATGTTTAATGTGATAATAAGAATAAAATCTTTTGAGATAATGTAGAATTGTATATTATGTCGAGGTGTTTTATAAAAAATTTAATAAGAACAGCGGTTTCACCCGTTTTATTATATTTATATCGCATTATTTTTATTTATGGTCTCTAAAACTTTACGATATCGTAAAGCTTCCCTATTACAAAAACAGTAACAAATGAGAGGATACGAGATTTTTTGGTATTTATACATATTTTACCATTTTAGAGTACAATACCTCGAAAGAGCTGTGTGGTTTAGGTTATTTTTATTGCTTGGAAAATATTTAAAATTTTTATTGAGAATATTGCCCAGTGGGTACTTGCATGATTTTCTCTATATAATTTTCATTTTTGTAACTTACATTGGATAGACCACATTAATAATCACGAGCATGCATACGAAAGTTTATACCTTCAATTACAATTTTCTTTTTATTTGTAATATGGAATTCATGAAGTGAATAACGACTAAACTTAATAATTCTGCAAAATATTCTCCTGTTAAAAATGCTCTTTGCATCGTAGTTACGGCTATCAATTTGTCGGTGAGAACTTCATCTGTTATTTCCATCTGGAAACTTTATAATTCACCCTTGAGCATTTTAAATGTATATTTTGTATTAATAATTTTTATCTATTAATTTTACTTCTATTCTAAATTGAAAATTAAATTAAAACTTTATATACGTTGGGTTTTTCCCAAGTTGAGTGCAGTTCATTTAATATTAATCCTGATATAATTATCGTGAGATTCTCTTTCAACGTGATCTTTTTTTACAATATTTTAATGTAATATACCATTCCAGTTTAAAAAAAAAATGTAAATCATTTATAGGGATTACATTTACCATTTTACGCACGTAGATGGTTGGTACGGGTCGGCTAACTTTACACTTTCTGCGATACAGATCTTGGAGAGTTTAAAACATTTGTAAGATATTTTAATTCACGTAGGTTTTATTATAAATAACTGCAAAAAAATATTATAAGTTAAACGTCAGTCTAAATAACAAATATGAATAAAATTAATTTTCTTGTTTATTCAAATATTCTAAGTCTAAACCTGTTAAATGTGAATTATTGTCGTTTTTATTTTTTTTAAATATTATTTTTCTATGTAAGTATGTATTCTTTACTTAACAGTTAAAATTCATGTATTTAATATTATGTTTAGTTTGTTTATTTTAACATTACATACTACTAACTACCACACTATAGACTTAAAAATTCATTTTTTAGGTTAATTTTCTATTAAGTAACTAAGATGCAGTTGTTCAGTTGCAGGTTAAACAAAAAAAAATTAGATTAACCAATAATATTTCTAAAAAACAGCTTTTCAACGTATTTCATTGGTTAACCCAAGCTTTCTAGTTTAACCTGCAACCGAGCAACTGAGCCCAAGACGAAAAAAAAAAAAGAAATTTATTTTATTAAAACGTCAAGTAGAAATAATACAAAATTTAATAACATGTTAAGACAAACTCGTAATTGTTTTAAAGGGTATTTTTTGTTGTTCAAAAATGATCTTTAACGCATGCAATTAACACTGAATTCATTTTTATAATAAATTAAATCATCCACAGATAACCGACTTCGATACACTCTACGTACTCCGTCTGTATGAACTTTACGTACGTATTTTATTTTAAGTAACTAAATTATTGAAAATACTTGAAGATGCGATAAGGCTCATGTGTGTAGATAATGAAAAGCATAAATACCGTGGTTATAAGGTAATACTGGTTTGCATATAACTTGGCCATTTAAAATTATATTGCCGCAACATCTAACCTAAACACTTTTATTAAAGTTTATTACACATCTCTGTCCTTTATAGTGTTATTCTCAAACTATATAATTCGCCTTGTACGCTAACTTATACAAACACGAAAACGATTTCTCCAGCCCAGCGGTTCCCAATTAATTCTAGTCACGAAAACCTTAAGTGTTAGTTCCGACTATTTTTTTTCAGTGTATTTTTAAATTATTCGTCACTTTTGCCAACTGCCTCCAAATATTGGGAGTCTATATTTCTGTTATATTCATATTTGGATTTTTACAACTACCTTTTTCTTTTTTACTAATTTTTTTCTATTTTTCGGAAATTTTGACGACTTTTTGCTTATTGCCTACCCTTGAGCACATAATTAATCACATATGTTATATTTAAGATTAAATATCTTTTCATGTGGTAAAATGTAGTTTTTTCCCATTTTAAATTTTGTTTTCGGAAATCATCTTTCATTACGCCTAATTCTATTTGGGAACTGCTACTCCAGCCAATAAAGTAAAACATTGCAGATAAATAATAAAAAAAAAAGCTTCCATTCCTGACGGAATATGACCACTTTCTTCCGGAGGGCTTCAAAATCCATTTCTCGAGGTGGATCACTCTTCCGTTGTTGTTGTTTCTGCTAAAACTTTTAATGCGTTTTCGCTTGATGGCATAGCGCTCTTCATTTTTTTCTATCTGTGCATTTCGCTTTCCAGTTTTCAATCTCCATATTGTTCAGGTCTCTCATGACTGAGTTCCACCATGTAGTTCTGGGCTTTCCTCTAAATCTCTCCTTATCCGGACTCCATTCCATCACCACTTTTGTTGGGTCCTCTTCTTCTCTTTGCATAACATGACCTAGCCAGCGTATTCTCTGTGCCTTGATAAATCTTAGAATATTTTCATTTTTCAGTTCTTCCTCTATCTTGTCATTTCTTCTTACTTTTATTTTATTGTCTTCAGTTCTTTTTGGACTCATAATCGAACGCACTATCTTTCTCTCAAACACCCTCAACCGTTCTTCTTCTCTTTGTGTCATACATAATACTTCGGGCTATGTTTCTATTTTGCAAGATCTTATTTGCATAAAAGACTCTGTTTTCTGTCTGTATCATTTCTCTTATTTATTCTTCTCTACTGCCTCTATTGTTGACTCTCACTTTAAAGGTGCCCACTTCTTCAAATTCATAATGTCCTATTCTCAGGTTTGATGTTTTCTTGATATTTCCTCTTCTGTTTCGCAAGTACTTTGTTTTTTTCTCATTTATTTTCAGTCCTATTTCTGTGGCGTATTGTTCTAGACAACAACACCTCATCATCTGCGTAAGCCACCACTTGTACCTTTTTGTTGGTTATTGTACCTTGTGCAATTCGTTTTTCGGATTATATCTTTTATCATCAAGTTGAATAAGGTTGCCGACAGGGCATCACCCTGTCTCACTCCTGCATTCACATCAAATTCTTCAGTCTCTTCTTTTTCAAATCGAACTGTACTTCTTGAGTTTTCTAGTATCATGTTTACCAATTCTATCAGTTTTTCCGGGATTTCGAGTTCTTTCATTATTTTTATCAGCTGTCCTCTTCTTACAGTATATCAAAGGCCTGCTGGAAGTTTACGAACATCATGTGCAGCTCCATCCCATGTTCATGAAATTTTTCTGCAAGTTGCTTTAGTATATGTACCGCATCTGTTTTTGATCTTCTTTTTCTAAATCCCCATTGATACTCTCCTAAGTGCTTGTTCACAATGTACATAAACATAAGACGTGCATAAGCCTAACATAAGCATAAAACATAATTTTGACATAAGCCACAAAAGTGTTCACAATGAACATAAGAAATATATGAAACTGCGCATGCGTATAACAAAAAAATAAACTAAATAATAGTTATTAATTATATAAGAAGATTAAGAAGTATCTAATCCAAGAGAAAAAATGGGCACTCGAGGCGCAGCCGAGTTACATCTTTTCGAGAAAATTATAGGCTTGCTAATTCCCGAATGTAATTTAACGTTTTATCCACGACCATGGTCAAAACCACAAGTAAAAATTTTGGTTTTGAGAAACGTCAGATTTGACAAATTGATTTTGACCAATACCTACTGATTTTGAGCTGAAAACTAATCCACTAGTGTATTATGAATTCTAATCCACTAGTGTATTAAAAGGCCTCTAATCCACGGAAAACGGACGTATTAAAACTTTCTAATATAGTAATCGTGGATAAACGAATATTCTTTCAAACACCTGTCAAACTTTATAACAAAGGTTATGTTTATGTCAATTTCGTCAATTTATTTCAACTTATGACCAACCACTACCAACTTTAAACCACAAATTTCACTAAATGTAACATAATTTTAATCTTATGTACGAACGTAAGCCGAACATAAGATCAACATAAACATAAGAATTTCGTAGGCACACTGTGAACACTTACGTTGATTTACTACTAGTTCAACTTTATGTCTTATGTATGTGTATTATGTTTATCTTATGTCTTACGTACATTGTGAACAAACACTAAGACTTTTTCAGTGTGTTATTTTTAAATTTGTTTAGTATTAAGGAAGACAATATTTTATATACTAAAGGCAACAGAGTTATTCCTCTGTAATTATTTGCACTCGCCTAATCCATTTTTTTCTCCAGATTAATCTTATAAGTTCGTAGATTTTCGTTTCTAGGTGTTTACCGTAATTTTTCACCATTTCAACCTGTGCTTTGTCTACCTAGAGCTTTACAATTTCCATCATCTCCTCAAAAGTCGGTTTTTTTGTCTGATCTTCACAGTCGGTCTCCATGTCATCCATCTTCACATCTCTTTCTTCTGTGCCCACATTTAGCAGTTTCTTAAAGTGTGTTCTCCACTTTTTTTTATTTTCTCTTTGTCGTTCTTTAGGTTACCATGTTCATTCTTCATCGCTCTGGATCTTATTTTATTTGATCTCCTTTGTTCGTTCATTTTCTTATAAAAAGTTTTTGTGCTATTTCTTTTGCCTTATTGTTCAATTTCATTCATTATGTTCTTTAACCAGAGATTTTTTCTTTGCTTGCATGTTTTGTGAGCTACTCTTATATTTTCTGTGTATATTCTCCTGTCTTCTCCTTTTCCTGTTCTTAACCACTTCTCTCTCGCCTTCTTCTTCAAGTTTACACTTTCCTCGCAGATTTGATCAAACCATCATCAAACCAGATATTGTCATTAAGTATTACTCATTAAGATAATTAATGTTTCCAATAAAATTCGTGATCTACACGAATCCAATAACTAAAAAAGATGTATAGTCTTAGGCGCAGCTAGGTCTAATATTTTGGGAAGCTACAAATAACAATTAAAAAAAAAATTTTACGTCTTGTTTTCACACATTTTTGACATTGACTTCAGTCGATTAATTTGAGGGGAGGGGACTAAGCTTTCTAAGCCCTCACTTAGCTCTCTTTCAATCATAGAATTGTAATTCTGTCCAAAGTAAGTTTTTGCACATCTGATAGACAAATCCAGGTTAAAATATAACCTGCGATATAAATATAAAGCACCGACATATTCAAACTATATAAAACAAACTCATAGTTTTTATGATTCCAATAAATCCGCGATATACCTACGAGTTCCACGCCGAAAAGGAAAAACAGAGAAAATTTACATGTTTTAAAATTTAATCAATATTATACAAGTACTCACAGAATCAAAAGTATTCATTGCCAAATGTCAACCAAGTGCAATTTCATATTACCACCAATTTTCAACATTTCATCGTAAAACTGAAAAAAAATTAAAATTATGAGCAAATAATTAATTTACTGAACCAGAAGTATTCAAATTTAAGTTCTGTAATTGGTTCATAACTAAAGTATTTCTGGTTTTCATTATATCTATCCGCATATAAAAATATTATAATTTGGGTAATTTGTATTTAATATGATTAAGAAGATATTAGCAGATTGATCAGATAAGCATAAAATTTTCAATCATCTAATTGTTTTTAGTTTCGCTTGTTTCGAAAAAGCAGGTCATTATAAATATAGCACAGAATGAAATAATAGTATGACACGAAGCTAGCAGTACAAATTATTTATATTATTCGTATGGTAGTTTTTCCGCATAATATTACACATGGGTTCTGTAATATTGAGCATATTTTCAAAATACATTTTAAACAAAATTATACAATAAATTATTATTTAGCGTCGTAAGTTAGTAGTCTGAATGTTGTATGCATGAGTTTAATTCCCGATCAAGTGAATCTGATTGTGCTCACTCAAAAGGGGCCAACAAAAAAAAAATTTTTTATTGAAAAAATTAGACATTACCCGCGTTTTGAAGTTTGAGTTAAACTGTAGGTTCCCTGACGGTCATAAGAGAGCAGATGAGACAACGACGAAAGCTGTTCAAAGACAAAAAAATGTTTTTGTGAATAACTTCTACACATCATTTCATACATTACATTTACGTAAACAAACTGTAGATGGTAAATGTTTTCTTTTATTTTTTAACTGTCCGGCCGGAGTTCATTTGGATTTTTTCAACTGATATATTTTTACTTTTAAATTTTGAACAAAACTGTAAAAAATGTTACTCGGATTTCAACTGAAACTTTGCTTGTCAAGCAATTTTTACAATTGTGAGGCGAAGCGTAGCGTAGCAAAGCGTAAGCAAAAATTTACATTTTAAAGAGATGTCATAATTATTTTGAACTGTCCTAATTTTAAATTTCGTGATATCAGAATTGTTTAAAATGGCTCATTTCGCTTAGAATTCGATAGCAACCATAAAATATTCTCGTGAATAATTACATTCATTATCCGCTCGTTAAATAATACACTATTACGTCATACATTTAAAGTTTTTATTGGCAAAATTACTGCACCACTTAATTTAAAAATAATATATCCACTTTTACGTTACGATTATGTTAAATAATACAATTAGGAAGTATGTAGGTATAATAAAAGTTTTTAATTTTTAAAAATTGCATAATTTATCCTTTAACCATTGTAAAGCTTTTCTTTGTTTGTGGCATTTACAAAAAAGCAAGGGAAAATATTCGTTTATTACGTTTTGCATACAAGTGTTTATTAAATTAATTTTTACTAAGCTTTTGTTCAACTTTCTTTGTGTTAATTTTATTAAATTTAATTTTACTAATCAAGGAATTTTTCAGACCGGTTCCGTTCTTCCATCATCCGCCAGTGGATATTCTGTCAATTCGCGATCGTCTGCAGTTCCACAATCTGATAGTTTGTATAGTGTTAGTAGTGGCGGTTCGACCGTGTCATCCAGTTCTTGTGCTTCCGATAACAGCGGTTCCTGTTGTGGAGGGCATTGTTTAGGCGCATATCCAAGACAACCTACCACCGGAGCTATTAGAAGATCGCAGCAGCATGCCATGAAAATCAAGTTACAAGAGTATTGTCATCCGGAAGGACGCAACATCAATAATAGGTTGCCACCTATTAAGGAGTTGCCGTATTCCGGTAGTCCTTGCCATTCTGGTCCTCCACCGGCGTCTACTCGAATAAGGTTTGTTGTACTTCGGCTCAATTTTGCACGTCTCAAATAAAAACTTTTTAGATGCGCTCAAAAAATTGTGACCCAACTTGAAACGGTTCCGCTTTTATCAAAAAAATATCGAGATTACAAATACGAAAAGCTACCACAAGATGAAAAAGAACCCGTCGATACAGAAAAAGATAAAGCGAAGCATTGGTGGTCGGATAGAAAATGGAAAGAAAAAAATAAAAGCGAAGAGAGAACTGATAATAAAAAGAACGAAATTGTCGAAAAACAAATGGAATTAAAAGAGAAGCAACGTAAAATTCGATTTTCGACCGAAACAGCTACTACTACTTTAAGCGAGGAAAATAAAAAAGTTAAATAAATATATCACAAGTCAAATTAAACATTTAAGCAAATAAATCTCAGTCGATTGTTACATAAGATAAATATTTTCCTAAACTAATCAAAAATATTTCGTTGTTTCTTATATTATAAAATTTACATTAACTTTTTTATAGAAATTTTTTGAAACGTTTTGTTCACGCCCGTTGTAAACTAGTGCTGTAATATTTTTAAATAAACAATAGATTATTATGTATCCTTCAGAGATAAAACATTTTTCTAACAGCTATGGCTAAGTTGCCAGAAGATGATAATATTAAATATCGTGGGATAATACAATAAATTCCCGTATAACGCGAGTTTTTAATTGCGGGAATTCCACGTTTATTTTAGTTAACATTTTTCATGCAAAAACTTAATATTCGAAGCAGATTAAGTGTAATATTCGGATTATACAAGAACGATTTTTGTATAACACGATTTCCTATAACGCGATTTGATCATTATAACACGTAACGTGTTAACCGCGTTATACGAGAGTCTACTGTATTTAAAATTTTGTTTTAATATTAGCTTGTTTATTTATTATTACTAATGAAACCAGCTTGACAATGTTCTTTATATTCTGACATTACAAAAATATATACAGCGTGGATTTTTTACATGCAAATATTAAATATCTTTGATGATGTTTTTATAAGTTTTTCATTCATAAGTTCACTTGATAAATTTTAATATTTATGTTTAACAAAAGAAATGATAGAAATCTTTCAAATGTGCACTGTTATCTCTAAACAGCGGGTTCGAACTTTGCAGGAACGGGAGGAAGAAGCTAAAGCTGTTAAAATTCCATTGTTTGAGGAAATTTAAAAACACTGGCTCTTACAAAGTCACTTTCAGTTTTTGAATACGAAAACCACAGACTTTTTATATTGTAATTTAATTTTTCTTTTACCATTATTAAAAGTAGGCTTTTCCACTGTCAGTTGGTAGTATAAAATTTATGCTTGACGTGGAGTCGTTTTTTCCTATGTTCTTGATATGGAAAATCAACTTTTCTGTATGACACCAGATGGTTTCTAAGAAACCTTGGAAATGGGCTAAAATACTGGCCAATAAAAATTGAGTATTTCAGTCGTAGAAAAAATAATGTGTGTACCTCGAGCAGAAAGCACTCTTGTAGACTACCTTTTGCTCAAATATCCGAATAACTTTTTGAAAATATGTTATAAAAGAATACAAAAATCGAATATCTTGGTATAAAGATTTCTTTAATTTTTCCATGTGAGGAAACCACACTGTGTAGATAATAATGCTGCCGATTAGTCAGAATACTACCCAAAGAGGATAGTTAGTATAGTTTGATTATTTTTTGAATATTTGCTTTCTGCAACTGTTTCACATAAAGTGTCTACTATCCTAGCTATAGTATTGTTATAAAGTTTTGCAAAACTTACAATGATTATTTAAAACTTTATAAAATTTACAGTAAGTATACTAATAAAGTTAGATCTGAAAAAGCAGTTAAAATAATAATAATTATAAGTTGTTATTAATTATAAACAAAACTAAAAATAATTTTGTACTTTAATAAAGTTACATTTTTTTTCAAATTGGTTGTGCTTAAGAATAAGAAACATCCGACGATGTTAACATAATTAATAGTAATAATTCTATTTATTTCTATTAATCGCTGTTTTATTGTTTAAATATTTTTTAAAAGTAGACAATCAGCAAGATTAATTCCAAACATATTTGCACATATTTAATTAGTCCATAATGTGTTTTGAAATATTTGTAAAAAATGTATGCACTCTTTTTTATTTATTTATTTATATAACATGAGTAGGTACATTGAAAACTTAAAATTAATTAATATTTAAAAAATGCAATTCTAACAGCATTTTTATAAATAATATAATTTGAATATTATTCAACGAGTTCCTACAGCTTTTCCCAATTCTTATGAAATTAGTATCAAGGGGGGAGTCAAGTGTTCCAATTTTTGTTCTCCCTTGTGAAAATGGTACCTAAAGATTATAATATAGGACATTAATTTAACGTCCGATATTCAGTATAATATCAAACTCAAACAAACAGTTCTACGGATGGAAAACAAGATTTTGTACACCCGACCCCCTTTGTAAGCTTTTATTATATAGTGCGTCCATAGTATGATCTTGCACACATACAGACAGTATTTTCGTGTAACATTTAATATAAAATTGATTAATTTACAGTTTGTTATTCATCCAAGGGAAAGGGGAATTTGTGAAAGTATCAGTATTTCAAATAAAAACTTAAACATTTTACTTTTATTAAAATTATAAATAAAAAAGAAAATTGAGTCGTTAGAACGTTAGTTCTTAATTAATAAACTTAGTTTAGTAAACAATATTAAAAAGATAAACTATTTGTAGTTGAAAAGTGCTGAATATTAAAAATTTAATGCTATAAAATTTTTTCCAAAATAATTCTTCTCGATATTATAATAAACAAACCAGAAAAAAAATCCTGACGCCAATTAGAAAAAAAAAAAAGAAAAAAATAATAGGTAGATAAACAATATTCAAAACATTTTAATATATTACAATTTTAACAGTTTACACATTTTAAATAAAAGTCAAATTACAAACGTGCAATAAATAATAATAATTAGTAGGAATTTTAAAATTTTAATCAAACAGACAAGCTTAAATACATCTTTATGAACAAATGTAAAAAACGTGTGCTGTGGTAATTATTCTTTAATAATGTTTAATTGTGTTCCTAAAGTATATTTGTTTGTAAAGATGTCGATTTAGCTGTATCTATCGATCACCCATACTTCTAGAAATTTTGTAGCATTTATTGAAACCTACGTAATTATTTAAAAATGTTAAAAACTAGTCAGTCAATGTTTAGGTCAATTGTTTTTCTAGAAGTACTGCATGTATCTAAATTGTATAACCTTTATTTGTAAAAACGCCATTTTTAAAAATGGTTTTTGTTAATAATGGCGTTATATTGCAAACCATATTTATATCTAGCATCACCCTGTATAATATTTCTCAAGCAATGGCATTCCAAAAGCTAGACCTAGTATACATATCCTACAAAATCGTAACTAAATAATCAAAAAATATAATCAGGAAAAACGTGAGACATGGACTAAGTGTTTTTATACAGGGTGAATCGCAAAGTTGGCAATAATAATTATTAGTAATCAAATAACTGATAGAAAAAGAACTTATATTTTAACGCTGGTTAATCAGCTATGTATTATAGAATTTTAGTTTTGTAATTTGGCTAGTAATGTCATTACGTGTACCAAAATTACAAGATGATTAAAATATGTTGGGTAATTTGATGTTCATTAAAATACAGATATTTCTAAATTTTGGAAGTGATAGTTTTAGGGTATTTTAGTCATCTGTGTATAATAAAAGCATTAAATAAAATATATTGTTAATCCATACTTTTATTTACAAATAATTGTTTTTCTCAGATGAACAGCAAAATTCATCTTTACGCTCCGATTTTGTGGAAGAGTTAAACGGCTTTTTTCTACCCAACATGAAAGAAAATTATTTTCTCTCATTGATATTTGTTGTGTTGGAATCTACCATAATTATAGACTTCAACTACCGCAGAAGACTTCCATCCTTCGTGACGCTTTATGCTTATTAGATTTTCTCTACATTCATGTAAAAGAGACGTGGATGATCTCCTTCAGCAGAAATGCTAAAATATTTGGGGTAATATAAACACTACTTTAATTTGTTGTGGTGGTGCAGCATGGTTTTCCACGTCTTTTACACGGGAATACAGTTTCTCTTCAATTTGTTATACTCGCTCTCTTCAGGTTCTTCATTACTTGATCATACCATCTTAAATGGGGTCTACCTCTATAATAGTTCACCATTGGCATCCACTCATAGTAATCTTTTTTATCGTAGAGTTCTCTCTGCTTTTCAACACTTGACCGAACCATCTCAGTCGCATCGACTTAATCGTCTTCACAACGTCCTCAAAATTTATCATTGGTCTACATTCTTGATTGGTATCTTTTACTGGTTCCAATATAGTACGCAGTACATTTCTTTCAAAAACCCTCACCTCATCCTCTTCCTTTAGGTGATAATACCTACTTCACTATTTATTGAACAATAAATTGAGCGAAAAGCTAAATTTTAATTTTCAAATATAATTATGTTTCACAAAGAGTAAAAAAACATCTAAAGTATTATTTGTTTCTATTTAGCAGTAGTTAAAGTGGGATTTGTTCGATTAAAAATAATTGAACAAGTGACACTTTACCGCTAGAATTGATAAAGTAGCATTCTAACAGCAAAGGCAGACAAAGTATTTTTTTTTAATTGAAATTGCAAAATATGTTTGATTTATTGTAAAATAAAAACTAAGTGTATAAAATAATAATTTAATTTGTAATTCGGATTTCTTATAAATACTTTTTCTTTAATTGAAATTAAAAAAAAAAATTAAATTTTATGCATGACGATAAAATTAATTATTAGTTTCCGAAAAATTAAATTAGTTAAATTTTAATGTTATATATTTTAATATACTTTTCTTTAATATAATTTTTTTATAAAAATAAAAATTTTGCGAATTAAATTTTGGTTTTACAGCTGCCTTGTTTATTATTTTCTGATTTTCTGTGAAATGGGTTGGTTTTTAAAAAATTTTTACTAGACAAAAGTTGTAATCCGTTAAATTTTCTATCCTAAATGTAACGTCAGATTTTTGACGTGATAACGTCTTATAAACGCACAAAAAATTGTCGCGTTCCGCAAGCGAGAGCGCGGAACAAGCGAGAGAGAGGCACGATCGGCTTTGCATCATACATAGACATCATTTGACTTATAAAATGCCAATAAAAAAAACTTGTCTGGCATGAGGTTTGATCTCGCGAACATCAAATGATGCAATTTTGTTTCATGCACATAACGCACTAGCCTATTGAGGGTTAATGTAATAACATAGCTTTAATTCGTATTATCGTATTCGTATGTTACATAAACATAATTCAATTCAATTCTTCAATATGCAATTTTTCATTAATTTTTTTTGTATGACGTTATCACGTAAAATTATCGTCCGTAAACCGACTTTACAGACAACCCGAGTGCCACGTGTTTTTTTTTGTATAAAATTATATAGGGGTTTGAAGAAAAACAACAAAAAAACTCGAATTTTTCTACATTTTTTTACTTATTTAATTCATAACTCAAAAGCAGTTGATTTTATTTCACACCCTTTAAAAAAGCACTAAATCATTTTTACTGAAAAATTTAAATTTTCGAGGCCATATCCATGTGAAGGTGAAAATTAAAAAAAAAATGTTTTAAAAGAGTCTAACTCTGGAGAGTTTAAATTAGAAAAAAAATTGTTTTTTTTTAAATAAATATTTTAATTAGAAAAGTGTCAAGGAGACACCCTGTATATAAAGAATAATTTTAATAAGAGTGTAATATTTTATTACGCTTTAATAACACCCTATTTTATAAAAAATATTTATCAAATAAAATAAAGTAAAAATAAAAGATTTAATTATTTTGTTGTTTTTTTAAGAATAGATATATTAATACCAAATGGTGCTTACAATTTTCAATTCGATGTATTAATTATCTGCTTTTGCTGCTATGCAATTTTGTTGCTTCTTTCAGAAATACAGTTTTAACAAAGAGTGCGCCATGCTAAATGAATAAATAGTACATTACGTGTCAAGTATGGAAAGACGTTTTTTCTTCTACCAAAACCATATATAAAAATTAAATATAGACTACCTACCCAAAAACAGCAAAACATATGAATTTTTAAAAGTGAATGGCAAAGAACCGCTTATTATACTACATTTTTAGGCCTAGAACATGTAAATAAGAGTAAAATAGCAGGTTTGCTTTACATACCATTGTGATGAAATACACATAAACTACACTCATTTTAAATAGAATGAAAGGTTCCTACTTTCCAAACGGTTGTAAAAAATTATATTTTCCAACTATTATGAGTATTAGTTCTAGGCAATATTATAGCGTAATAGAAAACGTTAAGTGGTTCTAAACAAATAATCATTGATGGGTAAGTTTTAAGATCATTATTGTTAAAATACATAAAAAATATACATTTTTCATCACAGTCACAGTAATTAATGTATTAACTTTTTAGTTTTCATCAGTTGGATTTTCCATAAGGTGGACGATTTCTTGTACGCAAATAGTAATTTCCCATAGCGGTTCTAAAAATAAATTTAAAATTAAACGTATATTTAGAAAAAATTTTTGATGTTTGAAAGAAATATTTACCGTTTGCTTGCTGGGAATCCCATGAAAGAATCAGTCTTTAATTGACATTCTTTTGCTATGTTTGGATTACTAAAGTTACATTTTGTTGATGGAAAAGCTTTAGGATTTCTCACGGATTCGGCGTAAAATTCTGCAGCTATGTAATGATCACAAACTCCTAAAAGTAATTTTGGAGTTACAGGTGGAACTTATACTATTTTTAGTATTAGAAATTAGATAATACCGAATAATTCGATTGATTGAAGCTGCTGTAAGTCACTAATCGAACATCCTGGTTGTACGAGTTTTCCATAGTTAGGATAAAAATCTGCGTGGCCAATTGATATTGGGAAACCCAGTCTGCCCGTATCTGTGTGTACAATATCAACGTATTCGGCATCGGTTGTAATAAGTCTGTTAGATGTATCTTAAAATAAAATACTTTTAGAATTTCAAAGATGTTAGTTGCATTTTTCGACATACCATTTAGCTCGTATAACGGAAAAGCTGTGTCTAATCCGGTAATTCTAGGAATATTTTTAACTTTTTTGCCAACCATTCCTGCAACATGAGACCCTAAGCTAAAACCAACAATATGAAGATTTGAAATTAATAACTCTCCAGTGCCATTATAGAACTTGATAAAGCTATAAAGGTATGAAGCTACCAGTTCTGTATTGAATTTTGCCTGGATGTACCATGGAAAAGCGGCTAAATCTTTCCAGTCAACTAATATTATGTTATATTCTTCCTCTCGACTTAAATATGCTAGAATGCCACAGTTTAATTTATTAAATGAAATCTTTTTAAAACAAATGTTACCATCACAAATTTTTCTGGAATGATAACTTAAACCATCTTGAGTAAACCCGTGTATATAAATTACAGTAGGTAAATTTGGTTTAAATTTAACAGAACTTAAATCTCCTGGTTTATATTTAATGACTAACTTTGTAATAGCAGATCCTTTGGCTTTATTTGTCCAATATAAATTTATATGTTGATGAATGTTGTTTACTTGACAGCACAGAGAACAGTTTCCAAATGGATTTTCAGTTGAGTAGTAAGTTAGATAACCTAAAAATGTCAAAAAATGTAACGAAATATTTATAAAATTATTTCAGCCATTTTAGAATGATTTGTATAAAAAGTTGGAGAATCTTATTTTAAATCTTCCGTTTTCATCTTTAGAAATTGCACTTTTGCCCTTGGCTGTAATTCAGGTATTTTGTGTTTGATATCAGCGACCGTGTAACACTTAAAAAAGTTACGTATATGCACTCCAATTTCAAGTTTAAATTTTAAAGAAATTTTACCTTGACCAATTGTTATTTTATTTTAAGTTTGTTATGATTTTCTTAAAATTTAAACTTGATTTCAAATTTTCATTGTGTTCCACTTATCAGGGTCAAATAGCTACATCATATCTTCGGATTTACATGCAGCTCAATTGGATATGAGGGTATTGTTGTTGTTATAACTGATTAACTCAACTATTTTTTCCGGTAGTAAGTATAACCTTGCATAATATGTTAGATTATTTGCTTAATTGTGTTTAATTTTCCAGCTTACACTAGCTATAATTAATCATTATGATAAGGAATCTCATTTATATATTTGAGTCAATAATATACTGTTTTCCCCATTTAGCTTCATCTGAGTGTCATAAAAAGTCCATATTGTTTTAAGAGCCTAAAGAGAGTTTTTAACCTTTGCTCTAGAAAACTGCGAATTAGTTCTCAAAGCTAGTAGACGCGTATTTATACAGGGTGTTTCCGTGACCGTGGAGAACCTTTAAGATGGTGATTAAGGACACTTTTCTAAGACAAATTTTCAAATAAAATTTTTGTCCAAGTTCAAACCCTTGAGGGGTACATTTCTTTAAAGCAATATTTTGAATTTCTGATTTCAAACGGCCATAGCTCCGATATTATTGATTTTTTAGACTTACAGATTAAACCTTTTTTATAGATCATTTCCTATCCGGTTTGGGCTGTTAGTTTTTTTCTAAGACGTTTTGTTTAAGAGATACGGAGTTTGCAAGAAAAGTAACAAAAATAAAATCAGAATTTTTTTAACATTTTTTCCCTTAATTTAATTTATAACTCGAAAACCGTTTATTCTAGACGATAAAAGGATATAAACTACTTTGTAGATAAGTAAATGATCTTTAAAAAAGGTCTAATTCATTAAGTCAAAAAAATCAATAATATCGGACCTATGGCCGTTTGAAATCAGAAATTCAAAATATTGCTTTAAAGTGAGGTACCCCCAAGAGTTTAGACTTGGACAAAAATTTTATTTGAAAATTTGTCTTAGAAAAGTGTCCTTTATTACCGCCTTAAAGGTTCTCCACGGTCACGGAAACACCCTGTATATAATACGGTTAAGCAAAAAGCAAGTTGGAGTAAAAGTTGAGCAGTTTACTTTACAAGAAGTGAAAATTTCGTAGCTATAGTTAATAAATTACACAGGAATGCAAGAGATGAGAAATAAGGAGAGTAGGAATATGCAAGGATGAACTCCAATGAGAATGTAGAACCGCCTAACAATAAAATATAAGAACATTTTCACCGCCTCACATTGGATTTGAAATTTGCTGAAAAGGAAGTTTGAAGACAGATTATTGTGAAGTCAGTCAAAATCTATCCTGGGTTATACTACATAGTGCTATCGTAAATTCATAAATTTATATTAGGAAATCATAAATTATTATATAATAATCAAGACTAATTAAAACAGGCGTAATAATAGTGTATTGCGATATAAGCGCATAAAGCAAATGTTTGCTTATCGAAAAAATCGAAAGCAAATTCAGCATCAATGAGTGAAAAAAACTAGTATTTAAGTACTATTTTTTCTATTATAATATTGTCCATAAAGAAAAAATAATAATTTTTAATTAAATTTTTAAAAAATTTTCCAAAATTTATACAAGCAATGTAAATATTATTTTGTTTGCTACGGATATTTTTTAAAGAATAAAATACTTATTAAAATTTTTAATTTAAGTTTTATTTGAAAACGAGAATTAATGTAACTCACCTAATGTAACTCCAGTTGATGGTTTGCAATCTTCCACAGAAGGCCGGTCACTGATTCTACGAGCAAAATATCTATTGCGTATCCCACGAGTGAACTTTCCAATTACACTGTCCTCCGAAAATTTATTAAATGATTTTATATATTCTAAACTATAATTTCTAAAATTATTATCATCAGCTAATAAGCGTTCCGGCACCCAACATAATGCACATAACAGAAAATAAAATTTTACAAACATCTTGATCAAAACTCACTTCACTACTTGATAAAATTTGTTGAATTCGAAGGAAATAATTTTATTTTAAAATTAATCAATTTTTTGTTAAAAATAAAGATTTAGCATTGATTTGAATTGAATACATGCTTATATATACAGATATCTTATACATTGTAAAAATATAATTATAAAAAATGATACCGGTTTATTAACCTTGTAATTTATCTATGCATCCCCAAATCATTTAATTCAATATATTTCATTGGTATTCGATACAAAATTATGAAGGGAACGTTGAACTAGGATGTAAAAAAATTAATTAAAAATAGTTTACACTATTAAAATTTTATTTTATCTCATCGATGTGAAAATAAAAAATTGTGTGTAAGTTAATGAAAAAAACTAGTTTACCTACATATAAAATTATGGTATACTAATTAAATACTAATAATAAAATATTAAGCAAATTTTTTTTCGATAAATTAAATTGTTGTTTATTTCAATAAATGAATGTGATACATTATATTTTATACTTTTATTTTAAGTTCTATAAAATTTGAATACCAAATTAATAATAAGAATTTTGTTTTGTTAAAATCAAAAGTAGAACTTTTTGTGGCAAGTCTGTAGGGCCGACAGTTAAATTTAACTGTCACTAAAATTTAAGTAAAAAGATGATATTTTTAATGTCCCCAGTCACCGGCAGTAAAGTAATATATTAATGGGATGTAATTTTATCAAATTTTTTTCTTGCACATTTTAATTGTTATTATAAAATAATTTACATATTTCTTAAATTTATTTTCATAATATTGCATTTTAGTTAATATTAATATTTTGTAATTATGGAAATGTGGGAATGTTTTATAATTTCAAATTAGCAATGTGTTATTTGTTCTATCATCCGTAATATAATGAAGAATAGCTGAAAAAAATCAATTGTTGATTGATAATTAGTTTTAAAGTTAAATGCAATTTTTGATGACATTGAAACATATTATTAGCAAGTAGTGTTAACATCGAAATTGAAATCTCGATAGTATAGGTGTGGGAAATTTATTTGACATTAATATGTTGATCTGAGATTAGTAAAACGTTAATTTATTTTACGTAATTGAAATATCAATAGGATACTTACGCAATAATGTATTGCTTTATTAGTAGAAAAAGTTATTCTCCGAATAACTTCTTCAAACCACATCTTCTAAAATCGATGTGGGAGTTTGCCTAAAATCAATATTGCAAAACAATGTTCAGATATACTTAAAATATAAAAATAAGTTCAAGAATTCCACATTTCAATGAGAAAGCTACTTAACTAGAGCGGAAACTATTTTGGACAAAAGCATGCGTAAGGGTACATTCAGCGATATAAAAATTAAAATATAATATCAAAGTATAAAAAATATATCCCAAAGCAGTTTCCTACTTATGAGATTTGAATTTTAAGATAAAAATTAATAATAATAAGAGAAATAATTTCATATTTTTTTGATTGTTTAATTTATTATTATAAAGGAAAACTTTTGTAAGAAAAATATTTAACCAAATTTTTGTTCTAAATTCAAACCTAGAGAGTTAGACCTTTAAAGAATTTTTTGAAATTTCCACTCTCACATGGCGATAGCTCCGAAAATATTGATTTTTTATTAAAAATAGTGTAGTGCTTTCTTAAGAAGCAGGAAATATTTTACAAACTAGATAAACTAATTAAAAATTTTGTAAATTTAATTTTTTGTTTTGTAGCTGCATTGTTTATTATTTTCTAATTTTCTGTGAAATGAAATTGGTTTTTCAAAAATTTCTACTGAATAAAAGTTGTAGTCCGTTAAATTTCCTATCCGGAATGAGCATCAGATTTTTTGTAAAATGTTTCAATTAAAAGATACAGAGCTTTATAGCAAACCAAAACAAAGCTTAGATTTTTTAACATTTTTTTACTCACTTTAATTCATAACTCGTAACCGTTGATTTTAGACAATAAAAGATATAGTCTACTTTTTAGATTATTTCACGCTCTTTAAAAATGTATGAAACTATTTTTACTGGAAAATCAATATTTTTGGAGCTACGGCCATGTGAAGGTGGAAATTTTGCAAATGCTTTAAAGAGGCCTAACTCTCGAGGGTTTGAATTTAGAAAAAAAGATTTGTCAAATATTTTTCTTAGGAGTGTCCTCTATCAGCACCTAAGTTATGTAAAGTGTATCTGAGACACTCTGTATATTACTATAAAAAATGTTTGAATAATTTTTTTTTTATAATACATCGGATAACTACCATCACCTGAAACCTGAAAAGATGCTGGTTACCTGTTTTATTGGTTATCGGCGCATTATTCTGGCTTTGAAAGCCAGAAGCCAGAAGAAAAAATGTAACTGTTGTTTTTGAGGAGTGCAGTGCAATTTTTTATTTTTCATATTATTAATTATTAACTATTACTCGCTGACTCGACAGACTTTGTCCTGTCTTGAAACTGGAATAAATAATAAAAAAAAAATTTCGTTGGTAGTTGACAACATCATCTTGGTTAGTAACGGAATCAACCGATTTGCATGTAACCAATTCGCCAGCTATCTTAATTTGAAAATAACTTAAAAAAGTTTTAAAACTTTTTTGTAAGTATTTTCGTGGCATTTAGTAGTATGTGATGTTATAATAATTAAACTTAACGAAATGTTAAAAAAATAAAATTTTTAACTGTTATAAGTACATAATACATACTACATAGAGAACATAATATTTAAAAAACGCTAAGATGACAATAATTCACATTTAACAGGGTTGAACTTAGAATAAACAAATAAATAAAATTCTGAAAAAATTACGCTATAAAATAAAATAAAAAACTCTGTAACATAACATAAAGGCCTCTATTTCACGATTATTAACGATCCTCAGTCATGTTTAACAGTAAAAATAACAAGGGAGAGCAAATGTACCAATCAAAATTGAAAAAATTATTTAAAAAATCAAGAAATTAACAGTTAAAAATTTTATTTTTTTAACATTTTGTTAAGTTTAATTATTATATCTTAATTTGAATTCGAAAACTTATTTTGTTGACATCAACGTTTTTTGCAGCCAATATAACACGTTTGCTTAACCAAACATGATTTTTGTAATTTTAAGCAATGTCTGGGAACACCATCTCGATGAGTTCGATTTTTGATTCAGTAATGTAACAAAAATTGGCAGGGAATGTAATGTAACCAGACGATGGGCCAACAGGAATTTTGCCATTACCAATGTCGAGCAATTGTTTAGAAAAAACTTCTGCAGATCGGTCGCATGTTCATATTTAATTTCAGTAGTTGACGTATTTTCATAAAATGGACGCTTTCAAACATGCGTTTAAATTCGTCGGCTGGCGTTGATCGTCGAATCACCGGCAATGTTTGTCAAAAATCACCTGCCAGTAGAATTATCGCACTATCACTATTTGATGACCATCAAACATTTTTAAAATTTTGCATAGTTTACGCGCTAGCTCAGCAACAAAGTCAAGATAATCAATATTTTTCTACCAACCGATCTTTAATTTCAAAATGACTTTGAAAGCGTATCGCAATTCTCCACAAAATCGATGTCATACATTTTTTTCCATCTTCAACCGTAAAGCCGCAAAATGCAAAATTTTAATGATGCAGCATTGGATTCTTTTTCGAAAAAAATTATGTAAAATATAGCTCTTTTTCGGAATGGTATTCCCCGTAACTTCTCAGTATTTTCGAGAAATTTTTTTTTTATAAATTTACGCCTCCTTCGATTAAAAATTTTATTTCAAAAAATTAATTTTTCATGAAACGCACGCTAAAACTGTCGTTTATCGTCTTCCGACTATACCGAAGAAAGTAATTGTAAATTTTTGGAGTAAAAATTCTTGCCAGCGATTTGACATCCGGCTCTACGACCTTCAATTTCCGAAAAGTTGTTTCAAAATCGGTTCAAAATCCAAACAAATTTTCTTAAATTTTAAAAATAAAATTTTTTTTAATTTTACATCGATAACAATCGCAAAAAAAGAGGAAAGTTGCTCTAAACATTTTCGAAAAAGCATTTTTTTACGATAAAACGTCGCATTTTGGGTAGCGGTCTAAATGGCCAAAGATTTGAATCGAAAATTTTCGTCTCCCGAGATTTTGTCGATTTGCTTCTTTATTAAGTTGTTTTTGATATAAAGCATCAAACACAAAAATACGCACAATATAACAGACTGTGGTGACCTTAAAACATTTTCAAAATTTTGCATAGTTTACGCACTAGCGTCGTAACAAAGTCAAAATTTTCAATATTTTTCTATCGGCCGTAGCGGTCTTATTTACCATCCGATTCTTAATTTCAAAATGGCATTGGTAGTGTATTGCGATTATCCACAAAATCGATGTAATAAACATTTTTCTAATCTTCAACCGCAAAGCCGCAAAATGCAAAACAAAGTTTTAAAAAAAATTTCAACGGTGGATTTCCTTGGATTTTTTTTCGAAAAAAGAAATTTGTAAAATATAACAAATTTTATTACGGAATCGCATGCTCTCGCAATTTTACAGTATTTTCAAGCAAATTATTTTTATAAATTTACGCCTCTTTCGGTTAAAAATTGTACTTCAAAGAATTGATTTTTCACAAAACGTACGCTTAAGCTGTTGTTTTTCGACGTTCGACTGTAACGATAAAGGTAAATTAAAAAAATTTCAGTCACAACTCTTACCAAGAATCTGCCATTCTTCTTTGCAACCGTAAATTTCGGTTGTTGGTTTAAATCGTCCTGGCTGAATTTTCCAGTTTTCTGCGCAATTTTCTTAAGTTTTCTTTTCTTAGGAGCCGTCTACAAAGTATTAGAAAACTTTTAAAAAAATGATGAATGAAATAGGTCAAGTAATGGCATGACCAAGGGAAATAGAGATTCATTTTTAGATTAGAAAACGAGAAAAAAATTAAGAAAGGAAAAGGATTTGAAATAATATTATCTATTATAGCGTTGAAATATTCTACTCGTAGCTAAATAAAGCTTACTACATTTCAATTGACTTGAATAAATAACAAGGTTATGCTTGCAGTGCTTCATAATTATTATTGCTAATTGAAAAAGGCAATATAAATAGCACAGCAACATACTTTTAAAGGAAAACACATAATTTACTTTTAAAGGCAATGTTAATAATAATAACTTTGTTCCATATTTTATACATTCGATTACTACGCTTACCAATTGCATAAGAAACAAGTATGTTAACAAAATAAATCACATAAATTATTTACATACATAAATTACTTTAAAATTATATGATAAACTAGTTGACTTCATTTTTTCTAAGTCGAGAGCTTAATTGTCATAGTTGAACGGCCTTCATCCTCACTTAGATGTATTTTAGCAGACAATCTTTCAAGAAACTGACCATAGGTAACAAAATTTCTCTTCACTGGATGTCAGGTCATGAGAAAATTGAGGGTAACAAAATAGCTGACAAACTTGCTAGAGTAGGCTCAAAAACGACCCCTACTGGACATGAACCATTCTGTGGGCTATTCAAAGCACACAGGGGGGTAGAAGTACAAAAGTGGGAAATGGATAGCAACAAAACGCTCTGGTACAATGCACTAGGACAAAACCTAAACATTGTTAGGTTAGATATCGGCTAAAAAAAATGGGACTAGAAGGCAATAACAGATGCAGAATCTGTGAGTCGGAAATCCAATCGGCCAAACACATTCTCTGCAGCTGCAATGTCTTAGCTCGACTTAGGCTAAAATATCTGGAGCAAATACAACTGACACCCAAGAAGGTGAAAAGAAAACTTCTCAGGAGCAATCTACGTTTTGCCAACAATATTAAATTCCTAAAAACTTAATTAGGAGGGTCACCAATAAAATATCAATACTGGCTGCAGTTCTGTAAGGCTCTAGTAGCCAATCGACCCTTAAGCACATAAACATAAAGGGATTTTATGTTCATAACAAAACATGTACGTAAAGATTATATTTCATTATTAATTTGAAGCTTGTAGTGCAGTAGGGGCTTGCATGGTGAGAGCGATGGGATGCTACATTCCTAAACATTATTATTAAATTTAAAAAATTTATAATTATTATTATAATTTATACCTCTTATTAAAAGAATAAAATTTTGTAAAATTTGTAAAATATATTTTGATTTTCAAATGTTTAGTCATGGCGCTCTATTATAACAAACTACGAGCCGCCACTGTGTAAGTGTTTGAAATAGAGAGGTGTGTCAGTTTACCCTGTGTGGGAGGTTAGTTGCCTATACTAACGGAGTCAGTAAATTTAGAAATATAATTACTTCTATAATGTTTTATTATAAATTTAAAAAAACACAGCAAAAAACGCAAATTTCTTTCTCTTTAGTCTTTGTACATTTTAAATAACTCATCTTGGTCATTCTACCCAACCACCATATTTTTAGGATTTCTCTATGTACCCATATATGAAAAATATTTCTTTTTAATTTTACTAGTGCAATTTGCTCCAGATATTAATGACCATAAATTTTTATCCAATTTTTAAAAATGTCTGTAAGCAAAAATTTTATGGAATCACCAACTTTATAGTGGGAACCCACATTTCTTGTACATTAAGTTGACGAGAATAAGCCAAAAACTGCATTAAAACCAGTAAGTTTTTTAGTTTTTTCTTTTATTTAAAAAAATTGTCATGCACTTTCGTTCACCAGAACATTGCATATTTATTATTTAACTAATATAAACTCTAAATGTTATTAGAATATTGTTGTTACGAATTTACGAAATTTTTCAACCATGCTCTCGAGAATTGAATCTTAAATAACCAAGCTAGCTAACGCGTATTTTATGTGTGGTTAAATAGCAACACGTGGAAAAATTTGAGCAGTTTATCTTACAAAACGTATCAATAATAATTACTGTTCATTGTGCAATGTTTATAAACTTGCATTATATTTGTTACTAGCTTATACAATATTATTTAATTAACTAAAGTTTAAAACTTTTGTCATTATAATTTTTAATCAATTTTTATATAATTACATTAAATAAAAACCTACATGACAGTAGGTACTTTTATTATATAATAGCATAAAATATAAATCAATGCTGCAATCAATTATCGTCTGATGTCTATGTCTTCACGAGTGTTAGTATAAATGCTGACATTACATTGTATAAAAACGCGCGATTGTATGCATTTATGATTAATCTGAAGGTTTTCCTATTCGACAAGTAAGTTGTATGAATCCTACCTATCGCCTACAGCTTAAATTGACACAAAAACGACGATTGAAATTCTTGCATCTTCTTAATACGCACACCTTGGCATAATTTTCAATGATCAATACACTACATCATTTTCAAATAAATAATAATTATTTTATTATATTTTTATTAAAGAGAACGCTCTATCAAAAACAATCAATAATCAGAATTATAATCTTATCGAAACTCTAACTGTAAAGGAATACTAGAAAGTGCCATCCTCGTTCGTCTACTCAGACGCGTCAGTAATCAAATAAGACAATCTCAAAAATAATCCAAACGTCCAATTTAAACTTAAATAGAAGATTATCATATCCTCATATCTTTTTAGTTAAATATTCTAAAATGCTTATTTTAAAAACCAAAATCAAATGAGATTATAAACATTTGGGAAATGAAAAGATATTAATATTTTATTCGAAATCAATGATACAGTGACCTATAAATCATTAATTTGTAATTCCATTTCTTGTTCTAGTGCAGATTTTCCAAATGGATTATTATTCCTGGTAATCAAGTAATAGTCTCCAATTGAGGACCTATAATTTATATTTCAGATTATTTTCTTAAATCGATTTAAACAATACACTAACGATTTATTTGCTAGAAAACCCATGTAATTATGAACTACAAAGTTGTTGGTGTCAGGAATGGTTTTATTTATGGTATAAAAATAAGTTGCAGGAAAAGATTCTGGATACATCACCGATTCAGTATATAACTCAACTCCACGAAAATGATCGCAAGTACCTGCAATGTATGATTTAAAATCGAATAAACTGAAAAGTTTTGTGTGTACCAAATAATTCAATCGTTCTTTTGGAGACCAGATCAGTTAGAGAACATCCAGGTTGAGGATAGCTTCCACCATTTGGATAAAAATCTGCATGACCTATCGAGGAAATATAGCCGAATTTTCCACTATCTGTATGGATAACATCCATAAAATCTGCATCGTTTTTGTGTACTTTAGAATTGTTTCCTATAAAAGTATCTGTTGAAATTGTTCTATTTGTAAGCTTGTTCTTACCTTTTCTATGGTATAATGGTAAAGCAGGATCTATCGCTGTAATTCTGGGAACTTTTTGAAAATTTGCTAACGATTTACCGATCATTCCAGCGATGTGAGCTCCTAAGCTAAAGCCAATTATGTGCATATTATTGATTGGCATTTCTCCAGTAGAATTATAGAATTTGATGAACTCAGCTAATTTGTTGGCAACCAATTTTGTATTTTGTACGGATTGAGAATACCAAGGAAATGGACATAAGTTTTTCCAATCCACTAATATAATATTATATAATTCTTTTCTTTTTAAATAAGCTGCAAAAATTTCGTTAATAAAAAACTTATTTACAATGTGTCTGGGAACACATTTGGGCAACAGCTACCGTATTGCTAAACACCAAAACAAAACACACTACTTTTAAAGAAAATAAATAAAAGTAAGGTTATATCGGTTTGACCATTGAAAAATGGCTCATTGTGATGCAGCTTTTTAGGCCCAGTTGTATACAGAAGATCAACTTCGGATCAGAGTTAACCCAGGAGTAACCAGAGCCTGGGAATTCCATGGGTTAACTCTGATTCGAGGTTGATCTTCTATTATACAACTGAATTTTAGTAAGTAGTTCATACCTTGGCATATTTTTGTGGCATGAAATCCTAATCCACTTTCTGTAAAACCATGGATGTAAACAATTGTTTTATCATTTTTATCAAATCCAATAGAACGAAGACTACCAGCTTCATTTTTCAATTGTAATTTTGTAGGTATTCCATTCTTTTTTCTAGTAAAATAAAATAATTTGATGTGGTCATTGATGTTACCAATTTTACAACAATGTGGGCAATTTCCAAATGGACGCCAACTGGCATAAAACTGAAATGATCCTTAAAAAAAATGTAATTAAAAGTAGATATTGTTATATGATATGGCGAAGGTTTGTAGCTACTAGCTATGAGCTTCTTCAGATGTTGTATAAATTAAAATAAAACATATTGTGATTTTGATCATTTTACTTACCAATTTCCATCAATTTGGTTTTGCAATAATCCGCAATTGCAGCAGGTTTTTGAAATATGTTAAAAAATAAATTAAGAGCTTCAGACAGATATCCTATTCCATCATATTTTGAAATAGGTATAATAATATTATTAAAAATTATATTAGACACCGCTACATCAGTTTTAATACTTCTAACTTGTAATATGTGAGTGAAAATTAAAAATATTAAGAAAAGTTTAAAACTTACTTTTGTTACTGTTTGTAACATTTCTGAATGATTACTGCTGTGTGTAGTTAAAATAATAATGGATTATTTCAAGTATAAATTAATTGTATTGTAGGTAGATAATATCATCAACCATTGTGTTGATTAATATTCGTAGGGAGAATCAATTATTAATAGAATCAAAAATATTAATAAAACGGTCTTTACCCCCGAATTATTAAAAAATTGAAAATTATTTTAAATAATTTATTTTTTATTATTAATAATTAAAATTATCGTAAAATTTTAACAGTGCGTTATAAAAAAATTATATTTTAAATAAACATTACAAAATGTTTAGTAGGATTGATTCAAAAATAATATTTAATTCTTCTAAAAGTTTAATCTTAATTATCTTTTTTTATATCCTATTGTTTTTTTTTTGTTTATGTTTTTTAAATTTTACTTACAAGAAAGTGACTGGTCAGTGCGGCCTTCAGACCGCACAATCTGGGCAATTAAGTTTTATAACCATCCCTAACCATAGGGCTGTCTAGTTAAACTTATTAGGGATTATTATCAAGTTAGAAATTTACAAGATAAATACATGTTTGGCTAAAATATTTGACTGGAGTGCTAATTGGAGAAGTAATAGTACTTTTCTATTACAGTTTCGATCGTTGTTAACAATTCTTTTTAAACAATTAATAATCACAGTGTGATTGCAATCAAGGCTGTCTTAAAAAGTTTGAGCTGTCTGGGATAAAAAAATTTAGTATCATAATCACATTAATACAGCGAAATTTTGTTCTGGAAAAATTACACGGACAAAAAGAGCATTTTCCCATATTTCTTTCATAAGATTTCCCCTTTGCATTGTGTTAATTGTATACATTTTTTACAAAAATTAGTTTTAGTTAAAGTTTTTATCTGTACACCACCGAAGAAGTCTGTTAGAAAGAAAAATTTTATTAAAAAAAATAAAAGAAATTATTATTTTGAGTGCGTGTTAGATAATCCCAGTCTTTATAGGCTCTGAAAGAGGTAATAAAAATTACTTAAAAATAAAAAAAAACTCTGTAACATAATATAAAGGCACTTATTTCATGATTATTTTTGATCATCAGTCGTGTGTAATAGTAAAAATAACAAGAAGTGAGAGCAAATATACCAAAAAATTGAAAAAATTTAAAAATTAAAAAATCAAGAAATTAATTAATTTTTTCAAAATTCTATTTTATTGTTTATTCAAATATTCTAAGTTCAACCCTGTTAAATGTGAATTATTGCCATTTTAGTTTCTTTAAATATTATGTTTCTTTGTAGTATGTATTATTTACTTAACAGTTAAAATTTTTATTATTTTAACATTTTTGTTAGGTTTGATTATTTTAACATCACATACTACTAAATACCACAAAAATACTTAAAAAATTCTAAAATTTTTTTAAGTTATTTTCTGAAAGAGGAGTCCACCCTTATTGGTGCAGGTCGTGAATGGATTAACAAGATTTTGAATAGGTGTTTATAATATAACACACAAAGTTTTTATTTTTTATTGCTCATTTTCATATAATTTGCTTGTTCTTTAATAGATCTTCCATATGGTTCGTGATTGTTAGTAGAAAGGAAATAATCACCCCGAGAATTGCTGCAATAAAAAATCAATAATTTTTACAATATTGTAATAAATATACATATATGTATTAGGATACTTACTATCTTTTTGCTAAAAAGCCCATATAGGAATTGGCAATAAAGCGAGTTTTTCTGACATTTGTCATATTTAAAGATTTTAACTTGACTGCTGGAAAAGCTTCTGGGTTTTGTACCGATTCTGCATACAATTGAACTGCTCGTAAATGCTCACAAGAAACTAAAAAAAACAATCAATATAGCACTATAATTTTATTTATATCTTATGTTTACTTTAATCGCTTATTATTAATTTAAATTAATTTATGTCTAAATTTCATGCCCCAGGTGTCAGTTAGCATGTCTGATGGCCAAGGTCTTTCCGACCAGACCTGTGCAGAATAATTTCTAAAAGTAGCTAAGCTATGCAAATAACTTCCAGGAATATTTTTTGTAAGTTAATCTAAACTCTACTTTTTTACAGTATTAAAAATTTGCAATGGTAAGTACTTAATAATAATAATATTTATTAAAGTAAGTAATTTATTTAAAAAAAAGTAATTGCGTTTTGTAAGGAAACAAAATTACTTTCGTAGATTGGATACTTACTAATTAATTCTAGAGTTTTACTCTTTGTTAAATCTGTTAAACGGCATCCAGGCTGGTACTGCTTATCAAAATTTGGGTAAAAATCGGCATGGCCAATAGAAGTTAAAAACCCAAGTTTACCTGGATCAGTGTGAATTACATCTACATATTCGGCATCATATTTGGAAATCCGTTGAGAAATATCTGCAAATTTTATAATAAATCAATCAACATTTAAAATTGATTTTTATGAAGAACCCGGAGTTAAAAGATGAAAATTACACAGAATTAAAGTTTTGTCGTGTAGATTAATAATCCAAAAATAGTCTAATAGTTTAGAAAATCCAGTATTTTTTTTATTAAAAAAAGTACAAAAATTAAATTTACAATTTTTTAACTTTCATTATCCAAACTCAGCATTATTGTAAGCCATTTGAATTTATCATTTTATTTGGTATGTATAATTTATTATTCCAGACACTGATTTAACTTCATGTAAATTTTGTAAATTGCTTAATATTAATTTTTCATGGCTAGAACTGCAAGTAGATTATGTACTTCCTTTACCTTGATTGGTTGATAATTCGCAAGAGCGGAATCTGAATTTGTTTCAAATATTTGAAACAAATACACGAAAATTCAATATTATTTTTGGCAATTTTCAAATTTATGATCATAGAAGGACGGGGTAGTTCGTTTATACGAGATTCAACTGTATATATTTTCTTTAATAGTTACTACGTATTATCCGACTTAAATTCCCGATATTTTTAATTTAAAATTTCTTTATTACATAATTTGAATTATAAAATACCTAATAATTGCTAAGCATCTGAGCGACTCAAACAAAACAGGATATTTTTAGATGTTTAATTATTATTAAATACAAATTCAAGTGAATAAGTACGTTCAAATTTTTATTAAAATTCAAGGATTAAACAAGAAAGCATACCTACTTCTAGTAAATAACCATTACTTAAAATAATATTTAAAATTTTAATTATGAAGTTCTCTCAAATTTAGTAGGCTCTCGAGGCAACAAACATTAATATAAGAAATGTTTTAAATTGACAGCGTAGTAATTAATTATTCAGCATTTTTGAGAGTTTCAAAATTTTGTATCTCACAATTGTATGAGGAATCATACAAAGGATTATAATTATTATTCCAAATTGATATACATATACTTAGTTATCTTAATTAATGATCTTTGTTGAAGTTTTCAAAAAATTGCGTATTTGAAGTTCCGATTAAAATTTAATGCAAATATATTCGTTATTATAAAATAGCGACACAAGTAAAACAGTTGCTTATGAACTAATAAAAATAGTCATTAGAATCTTTTTACTTTATTAGTCAAGGTGAAATAATAGTAATAATTAATGGCTCGATAACTATCATAAATCTCTAGGTAAAGTTTTTTTGAATATCTTGCATTAAATTTAAAATACGGAATTAACTAAAAACTAAGTAGCACTACTTAAAATTTTGAAAAAAACAGAAATAATTTACTTTCAATTGTATTAAATTGTGAAAACACAACCACAAGCTTGTTATGCTTGGTAAACCCAAACGAAAATTTCAAATTGTATACCTGTATCGGACATAAGAGGTAGAGCTGGATCTAATGCAGTGATTCTCTTAATTTTTTGTGTTATACCAATTTCTTTTCCAATATATCCACAAATGTGACATCCTAAACTAAATCCAATGAGATGAATATTTTCAATCGGCATTTCTCCAGTTGCATTATAAAACATTATGTACTTCGCTAGAGCTTCTCCTACAAATTTGGTATTGTCTATTGCTTCCACATACCATGGGAGAGGCGTGTAATCTCCCCAATCAACAGTTATAATATTGTAGCTTTCGTTTCTACTAGAATATGCTAAAATTTTAAATTAGTAATTTAGTTTAATTAATAAACTTTACAATATAATCTTCGGTAGGTCAGTAAAAAAATCTTGTGCTAACGAACTACCGTTTGTAGATTATTTTGGAAATTTAGACTGCATTCAGTAGTAAATTTATGACCTGATTTTGAAAATCATTATCTAAACGAATTAGAATAATTATTATTTTAATTTTATTTTTTAATAGGTACTAGATATGTGGACTATAGGAAAAAGCAGCTGAAAACTATTCTGCTAATAATATTATATTCCTTCCAGCTAATTTGGAGCAGGCTTAGTGCTTGTTCACAATGTACGTAAGACATAAGACAAACATAACACAAACATAAGACGTAAAGTTTAACCTTTGTTATAAAGTTTGAAAGAGGTTTGAAAGTTTATTTGTTTATTTAGTTTATTTTTTTGTTATACGTATGCGCAGTTTCATATATTTCTTATGTTCATTGTGAACACTTTTGCGGCTTATGTCAAAATTATGTTTTATGCTTATGTTATCCTTATGGACGTCTTATGTTTTATGTGCATTGTGAACAAGCACTTAGGATTAGGCAAGGTAGTTGTTTAAGAAATCGTCGTATTTCAAAGTGATTTGGACCCACCCTATATTTTGCTAAAATTTTTGTATGAACAATTAAGTTGTAAGTTTGTGAAGTTTGCTAGATGGGGACCAAAGAAAGAAAATTCGAGGCCTTTTGCCAAAAATGGCCGACGTGATGGACGTATAAAAAGTATAAAAAGTTTGAAAAATTTTTTATAATTAATAGTTTTTATAAGTAAGTGTTTTATTAAGATTTGTAGTTGGATTATATTTATTTTGAAGGATTTTTGGATGTATTTAAAAATAAAAATTAAACAGAAGCAAATTACATAATTAAAGATGGAAATAGATAAAGCTTAAGAATTATAATTAAAAATTTGAGTAAATGGTAAAAATTTTATATTTTCATATTAAATTAAAATTTATGAAAGCAACTACAGATAGTTTGTTGATAAGAGCACGCCTGCGATACTGGTATCCTATAAAATTTGCATTACCATTTTGGAATATTTTATTGTGACAAAATTAAAATTAAATTGAAAAAATTAAATAAAAAAAATTTTAAAAAATTAAAAAAGAAAAATTAAAAACAGAAAGTAAAAATAGACATGCAACTATTAAATAGAATAATGACCAAAATAAAAAAAAGACTAGACAAATATCTTGAAGAATTTATGGAAAACATACACAAAATGGCAGAAGCTAGATAACAAGAAAAATTAAATAATACAAGATATTAGGAACATAAGAAAAGATAATCAAGATAAATAAAAAGAATTACCTAGGAACCTAGAATGACTTAAGAATATTCGAAAGAAAAATACTCAGAAAGATATTGAGCCCAGTACGAGAAAATGATCAGCAAACAAGACAGATGACAAATAGAGAAATATTAAGAACAATGGGCAACGAGGATATAGTAAAAAGAATAAAATCGAGTAAAATAATAAGTTGGCTTGGCCACGTTATTAGAATGAGTGAAGGTGCAATGGTGAAAAAGATCGCAGAATGGAGACCCACGGAAGACCGTACAAGAGGAAGGCCAGGGTTAAGGTGGTATGACCAAGTGACGGGAGATTTGAGAAAACTGAGCGTTAATGGTTGGAGAAAGAAAACGAAAAACAGACAATACTGGAGAAAGATAGTATTAGACGAAAGAACTAATAATAACTTGTAAAATAAAATGTTAAGTAAAAGAGGACTAATACCTAGGAACAATAAAACTAAAAGCAGAGAAATTAGAAAGCTGAAAGATTAGAATTTGAAAAACAAGAAGCTGTTAAATTGGAAGCTGAAAAACAAGAAACTAAAAGATTAGAAATTACAAAACTAGAAGCTGAAAAATTAGAAGCAGAAAAACAAAAAATTGAAAAACGAGTGACAGTAACACGAGAAAAAAATATTTCAAAAATAGAAAAACGAGATAACGCAAGACAAGAAGCTACAAAACAGGAAGCTATGGAAGAAAAGGAAAAGAATTGGAAGTTTTGGATCAGTCGCGGGTGGAGAAGAAAGAAGACCTCAGAAAAATGAACGCCTCAGACGAAAATAAATTTGTGGAAGGTTCGAAAAGAGAAGTAAACAAAACAGAAGTAGATAAAGTGGTAGTAAAGTGGATTATGATAAATGGAAAATATTTTGAAAAGATAAGCCTTTTTTTTATTCGATTTTTGAATTTAATTTATTTTTGTCTATAAATTATAATGTCGTGGATAATACTTCTTAGATTTATTTTTTGAAACACGCCAAAAGTGTTTGCGAATTTTGTTTTGAGCTGTGCTCATCACTGCAATTGGCAACGGCGGTTTTGCTGTCGTGTTTCAAAGTGATTTGGACCCACCCTATGCATTTTGAAAAAATTTTTGTATGAACAAAATTCAAGGCCTTTTGCCAAAAATGGCTTGACGATGAACGTATAATTCGTGAGTCTGAAAAATTTTTGATTATTAATAGTTTTTTGAATATTTATAAAAATATAAAAGTGTTTTATTAAAATTTGTAGATAGATTTAATGTTTTAAACAAAGTTTGATTAATTTTGGGAAATTTAAATGGAAGCTATGCATTAGTGGTAATTTATTTTAATAAGATAAAGAAGATTTTAAAACAAGAGAGGGAAGAAGTAAAATAATAAAACATTAATTAAATGGTAAAATTCTCTAAAATTCATATGGAAAAATTATTATTGAAGACAGTATAAATTTATGATAAGCAACGCCTGTGTTACGAGTATCGTAACTTTTCCATTTATATTTTGTTGAAAATTAAAACCAAAATTAAAATTAAAGTAATATTTTGAATTGAAAAAATTTAATTAATTAGAAAGTTTACATCGCAATATATTTTTGTAAAATAAGCAATATTAGGTGAGTTTTTATCTATTATCTAATTATATTTTCACAAATTTACATATATCAAAACCATTTGCGGTTGCAAAGTGCATCACCTCCACACTTTCAAGTCGTCATTGGACCTATTATTTCGTTTTGTATTGTGAATGATTTACGTGTGTATGAGGTTAAATTTAATTATTCAATTAATTTAGAATTCATAAAATTGTTTTTTTTTTCATCAAGAAGCTAATTATTTTCAGTGAATCAATTTCCTAGCTGTCGAATAAAAAATATTGAGCTAGTGTTTTATTTTGGACTTATACACTGAAATTTACCAGGACTTCTTCAGTGTACGGAAAGTGTTTTTAAATAAGTAAAATTTTTTTTACAGTATTTGGAAAAAAAGTTATATATTAAGTATTAAATTTAAAATGAAGGTAAAGGCCAAATTAAATTGCTATTCTAAAATTTTTCAACAAATGATTTAGTACAAAATAATATGAAAGAGGATCAAAATCTAGCATAAGGTTTTGAAGATTGCAGACTCAATCAAGGAGTGGGTAAATTCTATGAAAATATATTTTTATATTTGGAACATGCAGAAAATTTATTGATTCAAGAAAATATTGCAGCAATATGTACATAAATAAAACTAAATTGGGAGTCAATTAAAGTTTAATACGGACACCATTGGTTAACAGTAAAAGATCTAAAACTGTAAAAGAAAGTACCAGATTTTTTTATATTTTTTCTTTGCAATTAGTTTGAATGGTTAAAGTTTATAATAAGAACACATGATTTAATTAAAATTTAAAAATTCATACCTTTTCGTATAATTAAACTATTGTAGCTGTTTCCATGTTCCCCAAATCCTGGAATAAATATTATAGTAGGAAAATTTTTATTGAAGCCTATGGATTTTAGTTTTCCTGCTGTTTTATCGCAAGGTATATTAAAGGTTTTTTTCTTCTTGGTATTAGTATAATACAGATGCATAAAATCTTCTGCTTTATCAACCTTACAGCAATACGAACAGCAACCTCGTGGATGCAAACTGATTTTTACTTCATATTTTCCTATGAAAAAAGGGTGAGTTTTAATATAGATTTACTTGCATAAAAATTAAAACAATATTTCACTATAAGTACATTCTACATTGTCGTGATGTTTTTACGTATAAGGAGTTAAAAGATTAAAAGAAATTTTTATTGGCAAATATTTTATTATTTATTATTTTTGTATAAGTTGTATTTTTGTACTGGTGGTTAACTAGAAACACTTTAGGTGCATAGATCTAATTTTGGAATTTCCTAATTTTCATTATAAAGTTTATAATGTTATAATAAGCATAATATATTATATATTGTGAATAATCAAACTAAACAAAATGTTAAAATAATGAATTTTAACTGTTAAGTAAAGAATACATACTTACATAGAAAATAATATTTAAAAAAACAATAAAAACAACAAATTAACATTTAACAGGTTTGGACTAAGAATATTTGAATAAACAAGAAATAAATTTTGAAAAAACTGATGAAAATTTAAAATATAAAATAAAAACTTTGTAATACAATATAAAGGCCCCTATTTCACAATTATTATTGATCATCAGTCGTATTTAACATGAGAAACCAAGAAATTTAAAAATTACTTAAAATGAATGTGATTTACCAAACTAAACCAAACAATATCACATGTCTCAAGAAAATTTTAAGATTAAATAAATAAAATAATTCTTATATCACGGTACAACCGGATTTGAAGTGGAGAGCGCACTGCATTATCGTATCACTTCTACAAACAAAATTTTGAATTTTTAAATTTTTAAATTTTACCACGTTTTTACATCTAAAGGCCCGTATTGTGCTGGTTAAAAAGAAAAATAATAATTATAATAATTAGGAAATAATAATTTAATTGGTTAGTAAAGAAATTTTGTATATTGGTTTTTAAAAATTAAAAGAATTACAACTATAACCAAAAATCAGACATCTACATAGTGGTATCAATTTAGTTTAGAATTTTTAATTTTTCCAATTTATTTCAGTGAAATTTGAATTAATGCGTCTAAATTATTTAAAAATTTATTAATTTTACATTTTTTAGATCTTTTGAAAATTTTGAAGATGAAAAATATCATCTCAATTGTGCAATATGCGTGGGGACATTTAAGGAGTTGACGTTCTACAGCAGTTGTTAAAGAAAAAATATAAGAAAAGCCTAATTACAAATTAAATTATTATTTGACAAAATTTTTTATTTTACAATAAATCAAATACATTTTACAATTTCAACAGTAATTTTAGTGAAAAAAGTACTTAGTCTACCCTTAACAGTTATATAATGCTACTGAATGTACTCTGCGGCTAAAGTGTCACTTGTTCTATTACATATTTGTACCTGTAAGTTTTACTAATTAGTTTTACAAAACAGGTCGACTATTTATATTTTTTAAACGTTTTTTACTATGGTTATTAAAAGTTAATACCGAGATGAGAAGATTATTAAAAAACGTCGGTAAAAAATCACAATAATAAATTAACAGCAGCATACTTTAATAATATTTAATAATATGTAGATTCTTATCATTCAGATTGCGGATTCTGTAATAACATCTCGTTGTAAAGTAATTGTTTCAAAATTTAATTGAAAATGTATTTACATTTGTCTTTAACATCCTGCAAACACAATACACATAGTGCCTACTTGTTATTGCCTATAATTTGAGGTTATGTTTAATTAGTGCAACCATTATACTTTTAAATATATTTTTCTCACATGTAGATACTCTCAAGGATAATTTTAACTTCCTCATTTTAAGTACCTACTTATTATTACACATTAGTGTTAATATTATTTACACCTACTATATTATTATAAAGGTTTAGTATACGGGAGTATTTCGCTTTGACGCCGATACGTTTCGACGCGGCACATTTCGACGCCGGCGACGAGCGTAAAACGTATCTGCTCGTTTGAGAAAACAATCCACCTGCAATTTTGGAGAATTACACCAAATATGAAGAAATGCAAAAGCACATTTTCTAATAAGAAAGAGGTAGATTAGACTGAATAATCTGTATTACGTTAGGACTTACCTCCTCCTTATAGTGTTAAATCCAGGGAGATGCCGAGGGAGGAATATCCCCTCCCGCACCGAGATTACAGAATATCGGCCCTCAGTGGCGTACCTATAGAGTGGCAGAGCTGAAAAAATGCCACGGGCCCTGCGAAAGCCGGGGGCCCCGCTCGAGAGGCCACAAACACAGAAGTAACCTAACATTTTTGGCGCTCTTCAGGCCTGCTTTATGTTTTTTGTCTAACTCAACAACGACTTATCATGCACCCATGTTAAAACATGTATCTAAAATACATGTAAATTTTTGATTATTTAAATTCGATTTTTTCGACAACTTATGAATATTCCTTCGAAATTTTTGTTTTAATATACATAAATTATCGTCCGCTTTCCTATAGAACAGATGAAACGCTTGAAATGGTGGGGTGGATAGTGTGACAGATCCTATATTTTCATTTTGTTATACTATTTTGAACAAAAAATTGTATAATTCTTTCAAGGTCGTAAAAAATATATGATCTACGCACTTACATAAATTAAAATATGCATATCAGTATTTAATTTTAAAACCGGATCCGTATCCGTAAAATATTTGGAATGCTTTGAACCATTAATTAAATCAAGTTTAATGGCAATGAAAGACTGGTTTTTTCTAGGTATACTGGTATACCAATATATTTCTAGTAGAGATTTTATAAAAACAGAAATTTTATAGTATTTTTTATTATTAATTATAAGTGCATGCACAAAATTGTCAACAGCCACTTGAGGGACGCGACTCCAGATTGACCACTTAAGAACAATGCATTTTATGCAATTTAGTTGTACAATGTTACTAAAATATAATTAGTAATTTATTTTCTATAACCTTACAACATTATTCTATGCAAATTCAAAAAATTAAATTAATTTACTATTTTGAATACTCATCACGTAAAGTAACAATTAATATTAGGGATTCCCAAAACATAATTTTTATTTTTTAGAATTGAAGTTTGTGAAAGAAGAACTTGAAGTTTTTCAAGACAAAGGTGAAATTAGGGCCAGATAGTAATTACAAATCATTTATTAGCATAAAATTTAGCATATTTATTAGCAATTTATTAATTTATTAGCATAAAACATAAAAAAAAAATTCATTAATATTTAGTGCTGCCACCCTTAGCGGGGATGCATTCTGTATTTCTTTGCGATATGTTTCGGATACATTTGGTTATCATATCCTTAGATCAAAGGAGTATTTCTTTGGTCATTTTGCCATATGTTTAAGATATTCTTCTTCAATTTGTCTATAGTGGTATTAAGAATTTCAAAATGGCGTAAAAATAAATTTTGCCGCTTAAAATATATTTTTTAACTTTTTTCTATTCCATTCAATGGCAATCCATTCTTGGAATGCTAACGTCCAGTCGAATTTTCTGCTGTAGATTTCGAAAATCCAATTGTAATTAGGTGCGATTTCCAATTGGAAAGTAAATTTAAAGAGGTTCCGCTTGGCGTATTTTGGAATAAACTGTTCGAGGAACATCCGGAGTTGTCCAAACGTGCAAACCGTATTTTGCTACCATTTGCGAGCACATACAAGTGTGAGACTGGATTCTCATTATATTCAGGAACAAAAACAAAGTATCGAAATCGACTTGACGCAGTTTCTGACATGAGAATCCAGCTTTCAGAAATTGGGATCTGTCAGAAATCCTCACCTACGATTTTAATTTTTTCCTATTGAAAATAGGTAAAAGGGCACTTTTCTAAGCATACTAAAACAAAAATTTTGTAGGATAATGCAAAAGTTTTGGAAAAAAATCGAATTAAAAATGTAAATTTCACATGTATTTTAGATACACCTTTTAACACGGCTGCATGATTAGCTGTTGTTGAGTAAGGCAAAAAAATTTAAAAATATCCCTGAGAAATGACAGAACTCGCCAATACTACAACATTAAGAGTATATCAAAGCACACGTACCGTCAACAAAATAAAGAGCAGGGACTCGAACGTGCTAGTTACCGTCACGCATTGGGGTATATCATGTTACATCTCCCTGCTTTTCATAATTTTAAAATGCCATTATTTCGACAACTATTGCATAATCCTAAAAAATGTTTGTGTTAATATACTCAGAAAATTGTCCTCTTTCCAATGGTCAATAGAAAAAAGTTGAAATCGTGGGTGAGGATTTCTGGCAGTAACCCATTAATCAAACCAAATATTAAAAGAATTTATTAGAAGAAAACAAAATGTCATACTTTTCACTAATAATAATAAATTGTAATAATTTGTAATTCTGTAATAAATAATTGTTGTACTTGTATTTACTTGGTCACGGGGGCGGGGGACTTTAGTGTGCGTATACAACCTTGTATGCAGTAAACAAATCGGCTTGGGGTTCCGCCAAATTTTTTACATAGCCCAAAGGTTCCGCGACCAAATCTAATTGGGAACTGCTGATCTAGACTATATACTATGGATTTTAGAAGACTTCAGACATTTTCTATTGGATTTAAGTCTGAAGAATTTCCAGGCCAATCAAAAAAGAGAGTATTTTTATAATTTAAATTTGCTTAGATATTGCCGACCAGGTTCACTATAAACTTATAAATTACCTAAAGTTGGCACTATGCATGCAAAATTTATATGTTAAAACGATTTTATAAAATATTTTCTAGTGCGACTAATTTTTTGAGTAGGTACTGTACATTTCATTAAAAGTCAAATTCTCATTTAAATAATTCTAGTTTGTAAAAAAAAGAAGTAGTGTTAAGAAAATTTATTTATCTAATAAATTTTAATAGCCTTTTTTGAAATAATTAGGTAAATAAAAATCGTGTAAAAACTAGAACCAAATTAAAATTTTTATTAAATAATTACAATATTTAAATTATTACAAGTTATTACAATAATTTAAAAATTTTTGTAGAATATCAGCTAGCGCGTGTATAGCCGGACTCACTTTGGGTGAAAAGGTAAAAAATTAAGAAGTAATTTACATAATTGTAATAAAATAAGTAATCAAAAAAAAATCTAAATTTATATCATTACGTATTATAATGATCAAATCGAATACGATAAGCGTCACGTTTTTTTTACGTATTACGTAAATGTATAGTTAAAAATGGCAAGTTGCTGTCCTTTCACTGTCACATCATGTTGACAAATTTATGTTTTCACACATTTTTAAATTTTGATTTAATTAAGTGATTTTGAACGTCTGGATATTACGTTTAATTAAAAAGTAGTTGTGAAATTTGAACCCATGACCACTTTTGTAGTAACTTTTTAGCTTTTACTATACAGCATTTATGAGTTTTTTACGTTTTATAATTTATTAAAATAAAGTTATATACGTATCCACCTACGTTGACATTTTTACATACTCAAAACAATTAAATTTTGCAGTCAGTACAAAATAAAAACATTAAAAATAATAAGTATATTGTTTTATTAGGAGCTAATGTTCGATTTTTGTGTCGAGTTTGTAAAATTGACAAGCGACCGTCATGTACCTGCTACAGAAAAATCACAATAACTACAGTAGGTCCGAATAAAACAGTTACTTTATTAACAATGTGAAAAAATAATTATTATAATTAAATTTACATTTAAATAAGTAACTACATAGCTTCAGTCGAATGATCTATTAAAGATAGATACCTCTTTCACAAAAGCATATTCAAAGTTATAACACCAATGATATAATAATGTAATAAAATGATGTAATAAAATAAAGTTATATACATCATTCTATCCTACGAATAATTAATTTTTATTTCGACAAAAATTTATCTTTAACCAGAGTCCAACTGAGGATAACAAATCTCTTAGGTAGGTATGTTTCATCGATACGATATGTTTGATTTGGCGAACGTTTGCATTCGCTAAGTTAGCCAATTGCTTGTGTGTCTGTGTGACACAATGTGTATTTGTAACGAACGTACGTACACGGACACATTTTCTGTATACATATTTGCTAAGCATTCGGCATTTCTCTTACACATTTGCTGATTTTGAATAGATTTAAAAAATGTTGAAGTTTCGTTTAGGAAATTAAGATGAAAGTATAACATAGAAAACAACTTAAAAGAGTTTAAGACTTTTTAGTATTTTTGTGGTATTTAGTAGCATGTAGTATGTATTCTTCGTAGTATGTATTATTTACTTAACAGTTAAAATTTTATGATTTTAACATTTTGTTAAGTTTGATTATTTTAACATCACATGCTACTAAATACCATAAAAAACTTATTTACTTAACCTAAAATTTTATTTAGACACATGGCGTCGTTTAGTTTGGTTATTTGGTAAGGGCAACATTTAAAGTTTGGTTAATTTCTTGATTTTTTAATTTTGTAAAAATTTTTCAATTTTTTGGTATATTTGCTCTCACTTCTTGTTATTTGTACTGTTATACATGACTGAAGATCGGAAATAATCGTGAAATAAAGGCCTTTATATTATGTTACAGGTTTTTTGTTTTTTATTTTTAAGTAATTTTTATCATTTCTACAGCGTAATTTTTTCAGAATTCTATTTTCTTGTTTATTCAAATATTCTAAGTTTAACCCCGTTAAATGTAAATTATTGTCATTTTGGTTTCGTTAAATATTATATTTCTTCGTAGTATGTATTATTTACTTAACAGTTAAAATTTTATTATTTTAACATTTTGTTAAGTTTGATTATTGAAAGTATAACAATTGGAATATTTTTAAAATTTCAAAAATAAGCCTGAACCCCAAATTATTATCTAAATATGTCTCGATGACACTGGAAACTAAAATTAATTTTTAGTTTTTTTTTGCTAAATGAAGTTGGGTATTCTTTAAATTGAAATTTATTTTTGCATTCTATGTTATTAAGTGTTTCGTTTAAATTTGAAATTTAGAAAATATATTAAAAATTAATAACAATAACAAAAAATACATAATACATAAGTTATGATATAACTAATTATAATTATATATTACTATATTACAATTAATTGATAAATTATTTACATAATTAATAAAAAATAATTACGTGGAAAGTTTTAAGTTTATCGTTATTAAATAAATTTAAATTTCTTTTAACCATTCGCAAAATTTAATTGAAGTAATTTGGGGAACTCTCAGAATTTCCTCATCACGAATTTCAAAATTTTTCTAAGCATATTAGAACAAAAATTTTCAAGGATTATGCAAAAGTTTTCGAAAAAAAATTGATTTTAAAAATGTAAAGTTTACATGTATTTTAGATACACCTTTTAACACGGCTGCATGATTAGCCGATTTTGTGTAAGGCAAAACAATTTAAAAATATCCCTGAAGAATGACAAAACTCGCCAAGGGTGGAACTCGAAGCCATAGATCTCGTCCGAGTGTCGGCCGCGACTGACAATAACATTAAGAGTATATCAAAGCACACGTACCGTCACCAAAATGAAGTGCAGGAACGGAACGTGCGAGTTGACCGTGGCTCGACTTGTTGCAACGGGGTGTATCGGGTTTACCCGATTTAAAGCGTACCTGCTTTAAATAACTTTAAAATGTCGTTTTTTCGGAAACTAATGCATAAACCTTGGAAATTTTTATTGCATTATAATCAGAAAATTGTCATCTTTCTAATAGTGCAGTTGAAATTTTAAAATTCGAGATGAGGAAATTACATAAACTACGAAAATCACTTATAAAAGTCACAAAATTCTAGAAGTATGAACTAAGTAGAGGTAAAAAAATAAAATAAATGCTCATATTCTTTGAAGCGTGTTAAAAACCAACAACTTTTTAGGAAAGAACGAATGTAGCCCGAATTTTGAACATACGCCATGTGAAAGTTAAATATTTGAAAATACAATATTTTTTGAAATAAGCAACAAGATCAAACCTGATGTAAAATTATCCAAGTTACGACTATCATAAAAAAATGTACAATCTTAATTTATGCGAACGTTCGCCTTTATTGGCGACAATTTTGTCAGTTAGAATTTTTCTGCAAAAATTTATAAGGTTTATTTGTAACTTTTACAAGCTCATACATTTTACAATATGTCATTATATACTTCAGCATTTTATTTCGTTCCACATGTTTTTAAAATATTTTAGTTCATTTTTTGAGCAACTATTTTAGTTTTTTAAATATTTTTCACCAAATGCAAATTTACATTTTAATCAGTTTGTTTGCAAATTTTCGTAATTTTTAGCAAATATTTTTTTTCACCCTCTCTAGCACACTTTAAAGAATAATTGTTTATTCACACTTCATCTAATCTTTTTTAGTATTTTTGACGTGATAACGTCTTATAAATTGATATACCGGCTGCACGCACGAAAAATTTTCACGTTCCGCAAGCGAGAGCGCGGAACAAACGAGAGAGAGGCACGATCGGCTTTGCATCATACATAGACATCATTTGAATTATAAAATGCCATTGAAAAGAATTTGTCCGGCATGAGGTTCGATCTCGCGATAACCAAATGATGCAATTATGTTTCATGCACATAACGCACTAGCCTATTGAGGGTTAATGTAATAACATAGTTTTAATTCGTATTATCTGTTACATAAACATAATTCAATTCAATTCATAAAAGTATGAAATTTTTCATCAATGTTTTCTTATGACGTTATCACGTAAAATTATCGTCCGTAAACCGACTTTACAGACAACCCGAGTGTTTTTCATTAAAATTATTCCGAATTTTGGATATTTTATTTTAAATTTTAGTCTATTGTGCTAGGTATAAAATAACATAAAAAATATCAGAAATGAACAAAAACTTTGCAAACTTAAAGTAAAATATACGGGTACCGAAATGTACATTGAAACAAAAGAAAGACCAGTGGGAAAGAGAGTTTTAATTGTTTTCATTAAAAGTTTTAATTGAACGTCGAAATAGAAAAGATTTAGAAAATAATTGAGAATAAAGCAAAACTTTGCAATAAGCAAACAAAAAGAACAAAGTTTTTCAGGAGTTATTTCTTAAGACGAAAGTGAGAGCTAAGTTAACGAAACATTTCTTTAATCGTAATTTAAGTATGGTATTGTCAAGCATGGTCCCAAATTTGACTATTTTTGATAAGAAAACAACATTTTTCTTCTATCGAGGTTGGATTTGGTAAATTCTTGGTTTTGTTTGTAAAATATAGCACAAAGCTTTTTATTTATGTTGCATTTGCAGTTGGAAGGATGATTTATTGCTTGATGAGCCTTGTTCAGAAAAATTTGAATCTCTATAACATCCACAAGTTCAAATTGGGTTTTTTTTATAACAGCAAAGTTGTTATAGGCTTTAATTAAGTGCGTGAAGTTAGCCCCCCTTTTTTCAAAAACTAGAAATTTTTTTATTGTATTATGGTGTATTAGATTATATTTGAAATTTTTTTTTCATTTTGCAAAGCATAAAGTTAAAAATCGCAAAAAACCATTTTTTGCGCAGCTCCCCCCCCCATTTTCAAAAATTTTGAAAATTTTTTTTGTATTATGTTGTATTCAATTTGTATTGTTTGTATTATTAAAAATTAAAGTTTAAAGTTTAACATTAGCCGCGTAAATCGCGAAACAAAAATTCGCGCTGACCCCTCTTTTTTAAAATTTTTTTTGGTTTCTGTTCAAAGTTCAAAGTCCAATAGCAATGAAATTATAATGGGATCAACTTAGAACTATACTTAATTTAACGCAAAAAAAATTTTTTAAATCGGCTTATAGATAAATTACGGAGTTCTGAGGTAACAAACATAAAAAATTCAACAAATTACCAATTAAATACAACCCCATACAAAACAAACTTTTCAAAATTTTGAAAAAGTTAAACTAGCGCAAATTTTTGTATCGACATTTACTCGGCTAATGTTAAACTTATAATTCTAGTTTTTAATAATACAAGTAATGCAAATTGAATACAATGCAATACAATAAAAGTTTCTTAAAAATTTTGAAAAAGGGGAGCCAGCGTGAATTTTTGTTTCGCGATTTACGCGGCTAATGTTAAACTTTGGATTTTAATTTTTAATAATACAAACAATACAAATTGAATACAATGTAATACAAAGAAAAAATTTGCAAATTTCCAAATGGGGGTCAGCGCAAAAAATGGTTTTTTGCGATTTTTAACTTTATGCTCTGCGAAATGAAAATACATTACAATACAATACAATAAAAAAATTTCTAGTTTTCGAAAAAGAGGGGTTAACTTCACGCACTTCTTTAATTCTAATTGTAAAACTACAAATTTACATATAATTATTCTGGTTTGGATATACTATTAAAGCTACGATTTCAGTAATTACTATTTGATTTTTTGTTTTAAATTGAATTTATGTTTGAGTCAGTCAGCAATTAAGAAACACAGTGATCAACACTTGAAGACGCAAAGTAAGATGAGATCAGTGTCGGAAAGATGTTTTGTGGCACCATTGCCCTCACGTAAAAAATCCAGCTTAAATTTAACAAGACTATGTTAGTCTTTAAATTAAAGATCTCTTGGGATGGATCAGATCATGGTGACGGATAGATATCCAATTATTGCACAGCATTACACAATATCTGATTTTGTTCATATTTTGTAAAAACGATAGTTCCTGCCGAATTTAAAAGTTGATAATTGATTGACATAAAGTGAACTTTTTATTGCTTACCTTCATGTTGTTTCAAATGAGCGATAAATTAAATTGTGGAAAGTAACATATTTATGCAATATATTTACCTACATTTACTTTAACAGATAATCCATAAGCTGCTCTGAAGGTAATACAAATGTTCCTCTTTTTTCCTATTCTAAAAAATTCTAATTTATAGCTGTTTGCTGATTTTGGTGACCCATTCGGCCAATAAAACTAAATAGCAAACGCTTTTTGGGTTCAGAGAGTAACAGACAGTATATTATCAAAATATACACCCAAAGCATAAAAACAACTTAAATCATATAAGATAAATATGAGACTAAAATAAAATAAAGAATTAATATTTGTTGGCAAAAGAAACCCAAGACAAAACTAATAACTTATTAGAATAAAAAGTACAAACAAAACCTTACCAATTTTATTATTGGTTTAAGAGCTAAAAGCTTGGTTCAAAGCTACCTTGATTAAAGTAGGAAAATAGTATAAATAAAATCACAAAATTCAACTTCCCGTGAGATAAGCTATTATTTTTTATTAAACTTTAAATGTTATAAAAATTGACATATTGATATCTATTTTCATTTCTTTAAAACAGTTACAAACATTATTAGGAATTTCTAGTCACGAAAACTGGAACCTCCCCCTAAGTAGTGCTTTAGAGTTGCCGGTAGCCGGTTGCCGGCACTAAAGTAAAAGAACTACTTTCAAAAAAAATTTGCAATAATATGTTTGGTAATCAATTAATCATTAATCATTTTTTTTTATATATTAAAATTTGCATAATAATTTTAAAAATCAATTCCTTCAAAAATTAGAAGTTCTTCATCAAACAATTAGTATCTAACATTGTTGCAATGACTTTGACCCACTGTTACTTTAAATATTACCAAATTCAAAAAAAATGCAAATTGTATTATATTGCAATAAATTAATTCATTTATTTTTTGGCGGCTTTATAGTTTTAAGGTTATTTTTACATTATCGCTCTCGGAAGATTTCCTACTTTTTCTAGGACACTTTGTACATGTTTTTTTTAAATAATTAAACTTATTAAAATAAATAACAATAAAAATAATTCCAGCGTAACTTTTATACCGGTTTTTCTAATATATTTATTTTCTTTATTATATATGCGTACTTATAAATGTATTCATAAATAATGAGAAGTTGAGACGATTAGGAAATGTCCATGAGGTTTTATCAATGGTAAATATAAAATACATAATAGTTATAAAACTGCTTGCTAAAGATTTTAATAAAATAAATAAATAAGGTAAAAATAGATTATTTTTAAATATTAGCAATGCAAATTGGAAATCGTAAGGTTTTGATATCGTATCAGTCATTACACTTCTTATAATTTATCAATCGTGCAAACAGGAATTTCCAAAATTTTTAAATAATTGAAACAATTTTTCTACTTACCAAAAGCTATAATTTTTGTATTGCACATTTCTTCAGAAAGTGGTCCAACATTTCTCACCATCAATACGTACATTTGATGAATAATGGTGAGGAGAGGTCCTATGGCATCAGTTTTGGAAAATGTTTTTAAAGTTTTTGGTAATGCGTTGTCAAAACTATTGTTCGTGAAGCACGATGATGCACCAAATCTAATTTGACTTTGAAACAAAAATATAAAAACAAATACAAAAAGCCTCATGTTTACGTTTCCGACCACTTTTGCTTAAACTTAAACTTTATCATAACTTCGCAGAAGCTTATGCATCACTGAAACAAATTGAATAATACAACTTTTCATAGAGCCTGTGTTATCTTACTCCAAGAACAGTAAGACGTATGATATTTTGCTTGACACAATAGGAGAGTCAAAAACTAGGTTCGTTGAGACCTTGATCAGTTTTTCTATATTTTACTTTTGTCTAGTAGGAATTTACGAATTTGATTAGGCTGTCGCACTTTTACCTTATTATTTATAACTTAATAATAATAGTTATTATCAGAAAAAATTAATCAATAATCGTTTAAATTTCTTTTGCATTAAAAAAAATTAATAGAATAATAGCAGTTACAATCACTTTTTTTTAAAATTACAGTTTAACCGTCGTTAATAAACTGCAATAAATTAACTAAGAAACTTGGCGTGTGCATTTAAGAATGAATAATTATTTTTTCTATGTTTATCACCAACACTGGATTTGCAATAGCCTTTTATAGTGCCGATTTTATAATAATTATTGGCCTTCGATCGAAATTTTATAATTTTATAAGAATTAATTACTATTCTAGTTCTAATTAATCCTAATTTGCCTAATTAATGTTAATCGTTTTATTCTGATCACTTTAAGATATTCATTTGCGTATATCTACTTAGCTAAACAAATAATTATTATTGTAACAATTATAAAAATATTTAATTTGATTTTCGAAAAAACGCCGTGACCATGATTTTAAATTTGTTTTATTGTACCGGAACACTTTAGGGCTTAATAACCGATCGAATGTAATTTACCATACAACATTAAATACTTTTTATTACAGTTTATTGAAATGGAAATGAAAACGAAATTACCTCATTGGTTAAACAAATTTTAAAAAATATAAAAATCTGAAGGATTTTTGCATTTTAATGAAGAAAAATGTGTTTTTGACCTTTAATTTAAATTTCAAGTTTATTACCACCTTTGTACTAGGTATAGAAATAATTTGTTTTTTAGTCATGACATTGTCTGATCTCGGAAAAAAAAATTAATTAATTATGCTAATATTATATAGTCTGCAAGGTAAAAATATGCCGAGTTCTAAACAAATCTTAATTATTTGTAATTGCAGGTAAGTGGTACTCCAAATGAAAGTGAGCAAAATTTATAAAAAAGTAATATTGTCACTTGGTTTCAAGACACGGTTTTACAATGTTTACGTTAATCAATTGCTAAACTTTTTAAGTAAATATTACCCAACGCAAATTGAAAATAAATGTTCAACAAATCGTGCTTGCACTTGTAGAAAATAATGAATATTACAGCTTTGCGCATTATTCTTCGCACTAACTACCCAAAATATGTTTTAAATTTAAGAAATATTTAAAAAAATACCTCAAATTTTTTTGGCGACGGCAAATATTCTGAGACAACTTTGAAATGTGAAAAAATATATCAGATTGTTGACTTCGTTGTGATAGCAAGCCGCAGTCGCCCTTCTTCCACTCTGCACAACGAATTAAATATTTTTTACTTTAATATTTCAATGCGGAATACGTTGCAATGTCGTCAACCTCGAGACACTGCTTTTTGCTTATTTGACCAGCTCTTGATCTATAAATAAAATAAAGAGCCAATTTTTTCCGTTAATAATATATGCAGGATGTTAAAAGGATACGCTCTGAGAAGCAAGGAAAAATGGATTAGAGCGAAATAAAATTAAATAACCACTCTGTATCCTATTGAACCAGTAACCATCGTAGAAATTCTGGCGGAAATGTGGTTTAGAGACTTCATCTTAAATTGTTCTCTTTATGATGTTTTGCCATTTACTTCTATTCCGGGCCGCTCTTACAGCTATCTCTACGGTGCTTACCTTCAATTTGGTGGCACTTTAATTGCCTCGGTCCATCTGTACCTTGACCATGTACTTCTTCACGTGCCTATCTGTTACCGGATGTTGGCGATCATTCTGGCTATCAGTCCAAGAGTCCTGTTGTGGTTATCAAAAACCACGTGTTTAGGTTTTTTGTTTCCTGTCTTTCCGTTCACCTTGCCCTGGAGTATCAGCTGTAATAATCTATAACGTTTTCCATTCCTCATGATATGGCTCAGATACTCTAATTTTCTTCTTTTGATGTTGTTTATTATCTTTTTTTCCTTGTTTATTCGTTCCAGCACTTCACTGTATGTCATGAGTGCAGTCAACGAGATTCTTAACATTCGCCTGTACAGCCACATTTCAAATGCTTCAAATTTTTTACTGGATGTCTCTGTCACTGTCCAGGATTCCACGCCATAGAGGAGTACTGAAAAAACAAAACAGCGGAGGAGTTTGATTCTTGTTTTTAAATTTAATTCTCAGCTCTCTAACAGTTTGGACATTTTTACAAAAGTACTTCTTGCTTTTTCAATCCGTCATTTGATTTCTAATCCGTGGTCCGTGGTCATTAATTGTGCTGCCGAGATAGGTGTATTTCTTGATTGTTTTCTGGTTGACAAGTAATTGCACCTGTGTTTGCGGTGTGTGGAGTTTTTACATATTGTCATATATTTGATTTTTTGTATATTTATGTCAATACCGAATTCTTTGCTCTTCAGTTGTAATCCCATTGGTACGTTCTCCAGTGCTTGACTAAAAATTTCTTCAGAATATAATTTGAACAACAGTGGCGACAGTGCGCAACCCTGACGAACCCCTCGCCTTTATGTTTTATTCGCGCTGTTTGATTCCAGTATAGATTTTCTATTATCCTAAGATCCTTGCCATCTATTTCTATTTTTGTTAATATGTTTATCAGTAGAGTACGGACTTTTAAGCATAAAAAATCGAGAAAATAGCGCTTAAAATAGCACAAAAAATTGCCATTATATGCATAAAAATATGCATTAAACTTAAATATAATAATTAATAAGCATTAAAAGAAGATTTTAAAACAAAATTTATTTGTAAAGTAATACAATCAAAAAGTAACAAAAATTAGTAATACAAAGTAACACAATAAAATAAAAATATCAAGAACTTGTGAACAAAAAGAAACTTGACAAAATGTTTAATTTTCAGAGTTTATTATTATTATTTATTATTGTGTATATTCGAATATAGTATGTACGTAAATATTCAAAAAAATATAGTACACTCACTGCTAAATAAAAGATCAATAATGGTCGCAGTTCTGTAAGGCTCTAGTAGTCAATACAACACAATACTGCTAAATAAGCAATATTATTAAAAATATGAGAATTCTAAATAAAATCGTAAATAACAATAAAACTATGGGAAAATTAGTAATTAGAAGAAGAAATTTAATTTTTTTACTGTTTATCTAGAAAATTTTCAAAATATAAAAATGACAACTTATCATCTATAAGCATGCTTGCAAATCTATGGGTTGTTTTCATATTTTAATTTTGGATAATCTCTTATCCTCTCGTTAAGCATTAAAGTGATTAAGGTATCAAAATAAGCATATAAGCACAAAAAACATAGCGTCAAATTTCTTATTTTTAGCAAATTCGTGGACATTTATAACAATTACACTTCTGCTATCAATATTTATGTATATCAAAAATGCCATTATGGTAGGTAATAAAGTAAATTACAAAAGTAAGCATTAAAAAATCATTTAACAAAAATTCGTTTTTAGGTAAAAATTGCAAAAAAAGTTAGCTTTGCTCATTACGGATTTTTATTTTATAGAAGTATTTTTGGGCATAAATTGAGCTGCCATTAAACCATCTCTGAGGAGCAGCCAAACTCAAAAAGTCGGAATCTTAAAATTACAGTAAAGATTGATTTCTTACATTTTAGTGGAAAATCTAGCAAACCAAAGTATGAACTTGAATGAAATTTGAATATTACCTTAAATTATTAACAAACTTGACAGACAGTCACGAATTCACAATAGAAACTACTTTCATTATAATTATTATGCACGCTAAGAGCTAATGTAGCTATCTTTTTTTAACGCATACATTGGCTATCATTATTATTTTAAATGTACCGTATTTTTTAATTCACCTTCTTATGACAAATTTATTTCAGTTTGCTTTGTTGCACCATGTTACTAGTTATAATTTTAAAATATCGCCATATTGTTGTAACGCATTTCCGTTGCATTGTCGTTTACCCCTAGTCGCGTCTAAAGAAGTTTTACTTCAAGAAGATTTATTAAATCAACATAGGAATAATTTAATATTACCATAAATATTTATGATTTATGTATTGTAACAAAATTTTGAATGTTGTTATATTCTTTTGGCTTCACCTCGTATTTGTATTTTAATGATACGAAAATATTTTTGAGGCAACACGATTTGGACGCACGTCAGGAGATAAAAAAAAGGTGCGGAGTGATTAGAGAGAAAGGAGGTCCAGATTTTGTAAACGGAAAAAGGGGGTTTTTACCTTTGATTTTGGGTAGCTATCGGTAATTTTTAATGTAGTAAGAATTACTGGAGTTACCACCGCTCCTTTCTTGCAGATTTGCGCCAATTTTAAGGAAATTGTGTTTTTTTTTATTTTTTCACCATTGGATTTCTTGAACATCTGAAAAATCGAGCAATAGCGACCACTCAGCCATTTTCAAAAGCAGTAATAAGAGAAGTTTTTTTTTGTTTCTTTCATCTGCAAAGATGTACAACACCGATAATATTTTTTTTAATAATCGTCAGCTGCGTTCGTCGATATAGCCGACGCTTGCTTCGAATATTTTTTGATCTAGTTTTGAGCTCAAGCACCGCTTTAAATTTTCCAAATATTGGAAGTCTTCATTAAGAATTGTTGGGTGAGTGCTTAGAGCGTCGGTCGTTGCGAACGTCCCTTCCGAGTTTGTACTCCATAGTAGGTACGTTATTTTTTGTTACGAGAGAGAGTGCAAACTTGTTGCAGTTAAGCCAAATTCATCTCTGACTTCCGCAAAGAAAAGAGCTAGTTTTTTCCACCTTGTGTATCTTCACCAAATAAAAAGTTGGAAATTTCGATTTTCAACCGTGTGAGAGAATAAATTGCTGGGCCTTCTTTAAGGAGTCCCAGCCATCCATTTGTTTTCATAGTATTTAAATTAAAATATTTTATAGAAATAAACTTTTTACAATTTTTGTTAAGGCTCTAGAGTCTAGACATACACCAACTCGTTAATTCGAGATATTTACACAGAATACGTGATAAAATTTTCAAACAGATATCACTTAAATTCTAACTATTCATAACATTAATAAATCATTTACAAATCTCTCTTATGAACATCATAAATAATAAATTAAAAATGATTACTCTATCATTACCGCAATAAAAAAATTTTAATCATAATAATACGGATTATTTCAATAAGTACATAGTACATCATCTTAAAACACTGCTAAAATCATATGTACCTCGTAATAAAACTTTCAAAGTTTATCAATATAATTTCCTATAAATTTAATTATTAATTAATTATAATTAACTTACTTTACATCGATCATTCCACTTACGCCGTTAAATCAAACAATTTGCAAACTTTCACGTGGTTCATTCAAATTCGAATTTTCTGTTATAATCTCATCAATCATCTATTTCAATTATTATTTTATTAAAATCATCAAATTAAACTAGTTATAAATTTAATTTATTGAATTATTATGCAATTAAAAATTAAAATTCTAGCTTAATTTTTATATCAATTATCAAATTTATTCATCTAATTCATACACTAAAAATTATTGATGATATATCATCAATAATTTTTTTTATAAAATTTACTTTTTTCTTTTTAATAATTTGTTAATTTTGTTAGCAAATCTAATTGATCTTAAGCATGTCAAAACTCGTCCTATTAGTGAAAACATTATCCATCAGTGTTCTTCTGAAGATTAAAATTGTTACATTTCCAACCTTTCCCATTCTTGATTGTCCAATCAAAGTATTTCATTACAGAAGTTTTTTTATTTGTTTTTATTTTGACGTGATAACGTCTTATAAATTGATATACCGGATGCACGCACGAAAAATTGTCACGTTCCGCAAGCGAGAGCGCGGAACAAGCGAGAAAGAGGCACAATTTTACGTAATTTTACGTCATAAGAAAACATAATTCAATTCAATTCATAAAAGTATGCAATTTTTCATCAATGTTTTCTTATGACGTTATCGCGTAAAATTATCGTCCGTAAACCAACTTTACAGACAACCCGAGTGCCACGTGTTTTTTCTTATTAAAATCTCATATTTCTTGTTAATTTTTGAATTTATAATCTTTTAACATTTCTTCCTTTAATTTTGTTGGGTTTTCAATTTCTGTACAATGGTTTAAATCATTTCTTCTCGCTTTAACTTAATGCAGTTAGTTATTGTATAGCTAATGTAATTAATTGTAGATGGCAAGAAAAATAACTATTTAACACCAAAAGTCTTCTAAAAAACTCTTGGCTTTGAAGCTTCGTACTTTTACCACTTTTTATTACTCCCGAGTTTTTGTCCCAAGACACTCGCCACAGGTTTCTATATTTATATAAATTAATAAAAATGTAGAATTTGATAGACATTAAAATATCAAAAATAAATAACAGTATCTTAAATACCGCAGTTGTGATAAACGTTTGTCAAATTTTAATTTAAAAACAAGAAATTATAGACGAATTTTACTTAAAAACAGAGATTCCTTCTCTTCTAACCCATACCTATTAGACATATCTATCGTATAACAGAAATCAGCGTACGTAAGTTATAAACTAAAAATCATTGCCTTTACTCACTTCGATATATTATAAATTTTCTAAATGGGCGGAGTGAAATATACGGAAAGAGCCAATACAATATTTACTTCAAAACTTAACGGTTTTTGGCCGTTTGTATAAAAATTTTTGAATGATCTTCAAAATGTTATTTTTATATTTAAAAATTACGTCTTTAAAAAATTGTAATTCTTACTATGATATTGTGGTATTCCCGAGAAATCATCGAGTCATTTTGTTCTGTATTATTCGTAAACCTCATTCAAGACCATGTTTGCCTTTATTTTGATTGAGCTAAAGATTTTATCAAACCTGACAAAATTTTAATTAAGTTCTCATCAAAATGTTGTTTTCCTTAAATATGCGCAGTAAAAATAAATAATTATATGCGAGACAATAATTATCACCTGATTATTGTATTCTTATGCAAATTTTTATAACTTTAAACTGATACTTTGGAGTTATATTATTATATTAATTATGCTAGTAATATATTTTAATGTTGTTAATTTATTAATAATTATTATTAATTTATTATAACTAAAGAACAAATCAATATTTTTATTCTACAGATAAGGTCGTCGAGCCTTACTGTAGCATGTGTGCACATAAGGCGGCCACAGGCCGCACTACTTATTTTAAACATCAATTATATTACGATTTCAAAAAATGTAACAGTTTTGCTTGTTTCGAATTTTATTACATTATATAAATAATGCTAGATATAATAGTATTATTCTTACACCGTAAATTAGAAATTAAGAAAGTGGTGTACAACGTTTTATGTGATTTCAAACATGTATAAATTGACTTATTAATAACTTTAATGATTACACAAAATTTAACAATTAAGCTTAAATTGGCGACTGATTTGATTTGTTTTTACATGATATTTTAAAAAATTTAAAAACTTAATTTTTAAGTTGATTATTATGGTAATTAGTAGTATGTAATCTTAAAATAAACAAATTAAAAAAATGTTAAAATAATGAATTTTAACTGATAAGTAAAGAATATATACGTACATAGAAAAATAATATTTAAAAAACAATGAAAAATACATTAATTTACATTTAACAGGCTTGGACTTAGATTTTTTATTTTTAATTTTATTATTCTTGTTCTAAACCCGTTAAATGTAAATAAATGTCTTTTTTATTGTTTTTTAAATATTCCTATTATTGAATAAATAATTCTCCAATAAATATGAATGAAAGGGATACTCTCGGGTTGTCAGGATGGTAAAATCAAACAAGTAATTCGTTAACCAACGTTTCAAGGGATTTCAGCCCTGATGATGGGGAAATAAATCCCTCAAAACGTTGGCTACGTTGGAATTACTTGTTTGATTTTACCATCCTGACAACCCGAGAGTATTTCTTTTATTCACTCCTATTATTTTTCTATGTACGTACGTATGTATTCTTTACTTAACAGTTAAAATTCATTATTTTAACTTTATGTTTAGTTTGTTTATTTTAAATGAATAAAAGTAGTAAAACTGGTATGCATGCAGTAGTAGGTAAACTTAATTTTAATCAATAAATAAGCGGTTAAGGTAGTTGTATTCGATATTAATCATATCAAATTTTTTAGAAAAAACTAAAAAATGTTTGTGCACTGTTTGGATTTTCTAAAAAATTTGATATGAAACTTAATTTTGTTAATGATTAGTTGTTTAGCAGCACTTGTTAGTTTATGTTACCTATATTTATAATAAGTAATTAATTTATTGTTACTGTTATTGTTACTACAATGAAAAATATTTTTTGTTATAATTAGTTTAAAAATAGAGATTTATTGATAACTTCAGTCATTTAACCACACCTCTTACGATATCGTATATTAAATAGTTTATACAAAGCAATTTTTTTAACTTTAACTATTACGACCAATTTTTTTACAATATTCTTTAAACATTACATCATGACGATGCTTGCAGGTAAAATATTATTTATATTAATACTATTAAAACAACTAAAAATATAGTACTACAGAAGGCAACAAAAAATTACGATAAAGTTATTATTAAAAGTATACTATCGTTTTTTAATTCCATTATAAAAGGGTTTTGTATTTTATAAGTGAGAAATTTGATTTTACGTTTCAATACTATAAATCTTATAGTATGTTTCAAAATTTAAATTTTCTACGTTTTTGTTGAATGTAAATTTTAAATTCAATACTATCGTATTTTAAATTTTTAATTACATCAACCGGCTAGTAATAACTCACTTTTTGTCTATTTGAATTTATAATATTGAAGATTGCATTTCAGATTAGGTTAAATGGTGATGTTTTTTTTCTGTTCACTAAAAAGTGTTCAGAAAAGTTAACGAAAGCGTTAAGAGTGTAAAATTTAGTCTTTTAAATGCATAGTACCAAACTGATAAGTTTCTAAATATAATATATGTATTATTAAAGATAAAGATAAAACAGTAATCTTGTCAGATTTTAATATGACACACCTACTTATGTATGATACTTTTTAGTTTAGAATGTATATTTATACAAGATATTCAGTACTAATGGTTATGAATTCGTATTTTAACGTAATTTTGAATTATTTCATACTAATAGCCTTCGGTGTGCCCCACTGTGTATATAATATAATAAAAATATTAAAATAAAAACATTAGATAAGATACTAATAGTGGAATTAAAATAATTTTTTTTACGAAAGCGCAAAAGGGTTAAGAATATTAGTATTGTTGAAGAAAATAATTATGAAAGTGCCTTCCCCTCAAAAGTAAAACCTGTCTACTGCACTGCTACATAGTAGCATATTTTAGATATTATGTAAGGTACCTCATTACTGCGATAACAATAAAATATCATTCTAATTTAAGATTGTAATGAATATTCAGTATACTTAACTAATTCGGCAATTAACTATAATAAATTTTTTCATTGTATATATACCAATTACTACTAAAAATTAATTATTAAAGTAGGTTTAAAATTTTAAATGAATAAATACAGAACTAGTAATTAAGTAAATAATAAATAATATTATAATAGTAAATAATATTAAAGTACATAATAAAATTATAGAATAAAATATATAGGTTTCCATTTAAAAAATTATTATTTACATCGTAAATTTTAAAAAACAGCAATATATTTTATATTAAACTTATGCTCTTGAATAACAAAATTGTTTTAGAATAAAGTTTTTCTGCAAAAAATTTGATTTTTCTCTTAATCTCTATGCTCAGATAATTCCTGAACACATTTGAGAATAAGATTTTATTTCAAATTTTTGACCAATCAGGAGTAAAAATATCTGCAATCCGCTGCTATCACGATTTAGTATTTTTATTACATATATTTCTGTTTTTCGATATAATAGAGATTTAGTACAGACTTTTTTTTAGTGCTTAATGTTTTTGTAATTGACCAACAATCCAAGTTTTGGATTAATAGTTATCAAACTGATGGCTGCTAATACCATACTAAAATAATTGATTTTGAATGAGATTTGATTAGCGTTAAATGATTTTGTGCGGATTTTCTTCAGCTATAAAACACTTCTTTTATCATCGACGCACCCTCAGCTAATAAGAGGTTTACCAATTGGTCATCTTTACTCTTGTTCTATTATATAACTTATTATATTTGAAATTATCACTAATTTTTCACTCCCAGGTGCACGCATGCTGAAATTTTAAGAGTATGTAAAACCTTTAATGTCTATGATTAGACTTTTTAATGTTAGTCTACAGTATCTTTAGTAACATTTTTCTTGATATATTAAGAGTATGCGCACTTTATCTAATGAAATTGTTTTATGCTTTTTCGTTGAAATGTAATTTTAAATTTAGTTTACTTTAATTAGTTATTTCAAACCTGTTGTTCTTCTTCTTGTTCTGATTTTACCTGTCTAGTAGACATGCATATTTAATTGATTTTGGTAGCTTTCTTTTCTTAAGTGCATGGGTTTATCCTCCAAACCTCTATACTGTATGTCACAGATCATACGGAGATTAGTACTGACTTTACGCTTATCTCTTTCCTGATATTGTTTGTTTTTGTTATTGTTGATTATTTATTTGTAAATACACTGTACATAGAGTTAAGTTTAAAAAATTAGTGTTGGTAACCGTGCTGAAAGCATTGAAGAGTGGGAGTAGGTTGTAAAAGGCAACGAGACAGCGTTATGTCAGCTTGACGGGAGAATGATTGTTATTCCCGCAATGAAAAGTTTCATTTTTAATTGTTTTAAATAAATAAAAATAAAAGCAAGTTGATTTAAGTGAAGGTTGTTTTTGTTTGAATTAATTAGTGCAAGTGAAAATAATTGAAGATTTTGTGAAGATTTTGTCCGTGCATAAAGATACGCCGAAACGAATTTGTTTAATCGGCACTGCCAGATGTGGATCGCACGTGTAACCCCGATATCATAAGATAACAAAAAATTATACAAACCAACGTTTAAAAATTTTAAAATTGGAAATTTTTAAAAACAATACAATTTATTTATAATTTAAAAGAACAAGAGTCTCATCTAACATAATGTGTGCATCCTAACTAAATTAACAAGAGGGCGGAAATTTGATAATTTTATAAAGTTAAGGGCATAGCAATACTTTAAATATTCTAACTAACAATATAGTACACTATCAATTACGTTTCAAAATTATCAAATCGTGAAATCAATTAATCAAATTCGGAATTTGAGTTTTGGTCAAAAGTGGCCTAAGAGTTCCATAGTCTCTCTACTTAAGTATGTGGTGTTACCGTAAAAGCTTACATTTACTAGTCAACTAGTTTTATCTATGGGCAGTCGCGAAAACTAGTATTTTTAATTAATAATAGTAATAATTAATTTTGGTACGTGATCATATTATATAGGGACTACAAAAACTTAATTTTTTTTCTATTATTATTTACAAAAACTACTTTTTATTTGGTAAGTTTATTATTCATTTACGGAAACGTTATTATGCAAAAACAAGGTTGTACTAAATTTTTCTCAATAAAAACTAGTTTTTGTACATTTTTATTTTGCTGTAGATATTCAGAATAACTACAATAGTGGATTGGTGTGATTGCTGGTTGAGTTACAGAGCGCACATTCAGGTGCGGATCGACACGACATAGATTTAGAAATTGAATATATATTTAAATTAGTTTGGTTAATTGACAGAACTTCATGAACTTTACAACACTCGATAAAAAATGAAGAAACAGACGTTCAAAGCTTGTGCAATACATTGGAGATCCAATAAATAGAACAAAAAAAAAATTATTAAATACGATTATAAATAGAGGCACTATTACTGCTTGGATTTAGAAATTTGGATTCAGAAAATTGTTGCGCAACATCAGGTAAGTGTCCTTTAGCACTTAGCTTGAGTCCTATAGCTAATAAGTCAAAACTGTCCACTTGTAATTCGGTTTCTTTACTATTAAAGTTATTCATTTTAACAAACTATCTGCAACCCAACAATCTTCAATATTTTAAATTAGATTATTTCCTATTTAAGTTATGATGTTATTATTAAATATTATTACTAGAAAGCATTACAATTATTATTATTTTTTATCAATATCTTTTTATAATCGATTGATATGTGGTTTAAGTAGTGTAACTCGATATTAACCAAATCAATACTTTAGAAAATTCAAAAAATGCACACACAGCTTTCAAAATTAAAATGTATTTAAGTTATCACAAATAAAACACATAGTAAGTATATTATTACTATAGTGTGGATTTATATATAAATGCATATTTTTGTTGCTTGTTCCTAGAGTGTTAAAAATTGTATCTATGCGTTTCTACAACTTTAAAGTTTACAACCAAAATTTGAGAGTGAATATTTCATATGTTTTTATTTTTGAGAAATATAAGTGCATATTTTCATAATTTAAAGAAAATAAATTTTAAAAAAGATAAGCTTTGCAAAAATATCTGTGAAAAAAACTGCTTTCGAGTAACGGCTTAGAAACGATCTGTTTATCTATTGCTGCATCCGCAATAAACGTCATACATCAATATTGTCGTTTATTGTTGATGGAAATGCAGCTTATGATTATTTTATGAGTCATAATTAGACCACGGAATTTAATACATTTGCATATTTCTTAAAATTGATATGTCACCAAAATCCATATGGATTAAGCCGAATTAGGCAAAGCAGAATTTAATAAAATACTTTTTAAAATGCATATTTTGCATATTTTTAACACTATATGTGTATATTTTTGTAGGTTCTTTAAGTAGGTACTTTTTTTTCGATTTATTCTAATTTTTGAAGTAACAGCAAAAAAATTTTCAAAGGTTTCACTTTCAATATTTAAAAGTCGATTTTCTCGAAAATTTCTTGCTATCTGACCCAACAGCTTTGGAGAATTGTTATTCGAGAGCTGACCGTCCAGCACAATAAGTGACAAAAAGCACAAAAATGCGGTTAGCGTACAATCTCATTGGTAATTGTAATTAAATCTTTCAATAAAATTAATTAAAAATATTAAGATCTTTGTTTTTTAATACATAATCTTTTTACTTTTAAAGCATATACGTGCATATTTCAGACATTTATTACTGCATATGTGTGTGCATATATTTGGTTCTTTTTAGTGCATAAATTCTACACTCTAATTATTACAATATGTAAGTATACTAGTATTATGGTGATAATTTTGTGAATTGATTTGATTTTCTAAAATATTGATACGGTTATTTATCACATACTAATATTCCTTTTCTCATATTGAGCGCTGCCAAAATTTAGGCATTTTGGGCCAAAATTTTTTAAGGCAAATGTCTGAAAATCTTTCAATTTAACAAGAAAAATATTGAGAAAACTTTTAACATCTAATCAAACTAAACAAATGTTAAAATAATGAATTTTAACTGTTAACTAAAAAATACATACTTACATAGAAACATAATATTTAAAAAACACTAAAAAATAACAATAATTCACATTTAACAGGTTTATACTTAGTGTTTTTTAAATATTATGTTTCTATGTAAGTATGCATTCTTTACTTAACAGTTAAAATTAATTATTTTAACATTTGTTTAGTTTGATTATTTTAAAATTACATACTCTTAAATACCACATAAATACTTAAAAAAATCCATTTTTTATGTTATTTTTCTATTTTAACATCTATTTTTTTCTTTTCAAAGTGCAGTAACTCAGCAAACATTGGCTATCTGGTGTGAGACCAAGATGATTTACAATTAATGGAGTAGTTTTCCTTTGCGCTTTGCCTTCCTCAAGCTCTCTGATATTATATGAGCTTCAAATAACTATCATTGAACCAACTATTTTCTTTTATTAGTTAATATTTGAAAATTTTGTTTTGTATACATTTTATTTGATGATGGCTGTTAGAATCTAAAACGTTTCACATAAATTTGAATTTTATCAGAGAAGAGTACATTTCTAATAGTAGGTTTTCATTATTATTTATAACTGCTGAGTTGTAATTCGGATTACATGTTTAACTTGATTCTAATATTATATATTGTATCCAGCTTATTAATTTCTTAATTAATCTTAATTATCTTATTAGTTTAATAATTAATTATCTTATTAATCTTGATTCATATGCTATATTTTAGCCGACTTCAAAAAAGGAGAAGGTTATCAATTCCGTTGTATGTTTTTTTTTAATGTTTGTTACCTTAGAACTCCCTCATTTGTAAACCGATTTTCAAAATTTTTTTAGCGTTGAATCAAGTATAGTTACAAGTTTGTTTCATTATAATTTCATTGATATTAGACCTTAGACTTCGAAGATACACCAAAAAAAAAACCTCTAACTGCTCTTCAACACCTCATCACGGATTAAGCCGACTTTGAGGAGTTTCCGGTGGAAAACGGTGGGCACGTTATCCTACCCTTTCATTGGAAAGGCGATCGCGGATTAACCCGAGAATGCTCGCACCATGGTCATTTTGCCGTCAAGCTCCGTCTTTCCTCCTCCCAACCTTCTACAAAGCGGTATCGTCCGAAACGTTTGAGAGTGTTCCAAAACGTTTAGACGTGTTAGTCTACTATAAAAACTAAACTCTACTAAAATAAATGAAATTGAAAATGGTCGGTCTAAAAGACCGACTGCGAGCATTAACGACATTTTCTAGGCGCGAGTGTTCTCGAGTTAAGCCAAGACGGTGGCCACGTCTTTCGATGTTTTCACTATTCAATACTTTTTTTATTGTAAGCCCACATTTGCGAAAGCCTTTTTTTACGCAGTTCACTGATATCTTTTGAATAGCCTTGGATTTAGATTTTCTACTTTGAGATAGGGTGTTCCTCCCTTTCTTCACTCGTCTCATTTAAACGGCGCTCTCTCATATGGGCTACATGTTTAGTAGGTCTACCCATATTTGCTTTCAATAAATAGTTACGGAACGCAACATGCACTAAAAAGCATGAAATAAAAAATTAAGAAAAAAAAAATGAAACTGACTTAAAAAAAAACTACTGTTAAAATAATGCATTAAAAAGTAAAAAATAATTACGTTATTAAGTTACTTCAGCTAGCTGGCACCGGCGGCCAATTATTGTAATCTTTAGAGTCTGTGTCAGTCAAGCTTTTAAGAAATTTTTGGAAGTTTATATAGGTAAATCTTAGTGAAAACTCAAAACAACAAATAAAAGGGTTTGCTGAACTGATCTGATCAAAAGATTAAGAGATTTGCTCAACAGATCAAAATTATATAGGTTGAACTATAATTATAAAAGCGTGAAATAAAGATCAGTAAATACAGCGGAAATAAATTATCGTGTTAATGTAAATTTAAATATACTTTGTAAGTTCTAGGAAACTTTCAATAATTTCTAAAAGCTTGGCTTGCACCGACTGCAAAGATTACAATAATTGACCGCCTGTGCCTACTAGTTGAAATAACTAAATAACGTAATTATTTTTTTCTTTTTAGTGTATTTGTTTCTCTAACCAACAATAAAACATATTATTTTCCGAAATATGAGTTATTTATATTAATTAGTTTAATATCTTCAACTAAGATTTTGTTTAGTGTTAAGCAGAATTATTTTGTGAAATAGGAAACCCAATTAAAGAAAAATGATTACGATTAATATATTAGAGTACATAAAAATACAAACAATGTAGAATAAGTACACATATTAAGAAAATAAAGAAAAAATACGATATTTTTAATTAATGCCGCTCAACGTGGGGCTTGAAAGAAAAGTAGAGAAATATCAAAGTATAAACATTGATGAAAGAAACAATGGCAAGAAATATATTTATAAAAATATTTAGAAATATCATAAGATAAATTAAAAAAAAAATAAAAAGAATGTTATAAATTAACTAAAATATGAAATAATCAATAGATAAGTGGTTTAGGTAGTGTAACTCGATATTAATCATACAAAAATTTTTAGAATAAACCAAAAAATGCACAATCACTTTTTAGAAACTAAAATGTTTAAGTTATCACAATATATAAATACACTGTATGTATATTATCGCAAACGTTTTCACCATACTATGGCATCATCAGGCGATGAACTTCATCACGTTTGCAATAATATACATACGGTGTATTTATATATTGTGATAACTTAAACATTTTAGTTTCTAAAAAGTGTTTGTGCATTTTTTGATTTATTCTAAAAAATTTGATATGATATAAAATATGAAAAGTGATAATATTATATAGTAGTAAATATAACAGATAATATAGAAATTGCAAATTTAAATAATAGGAGTTAATGATGTAAAGTAAACTGAAATTAAAATTTGTTAGTTTAGACAAATTAAATTTAAAAACAATATCACAAGAAACGAGAAGTGTAAAATATATAAGGGTGGATTCAAAATAAAGGCTTACCAGTATTAATCTGTAGCCTAGAATGTCTTATAGAATGTGCTATAAAACATTATGAAAAATATAAATAACTTACAGGAAATTATACAAACGCTTTTGTAAAAAAAAATAATTTTAAATTGCTAACGCGTATAAGAGTAATTTAAATCTTATTCTAACCAATGGGCAAACAGAGTAAGCGGCGTTTAGAGATTTAAGGACCTCTAAATTTTAAGCAGAGATGGTGTAAGTTTGGTAAATAATAACAAAAATGGTTGATCCCTAAATTGTATATTTAACAAAATAAGCAAAAAAATTTATTAGATTAGTATTAGTACACTGATCAAATTTTATTAAAAACATTTTGATAGAATAGAAAATTGTTTTATTAAATAATATCGGTATAAAAATGTTTAAATACACCAATTATTGAGTTGTTTGCTACAAAAAAGTGTTTTAAGTTAAGTTTTACTGTGGTGTACCAAATTCTCCTCCAGCGTATTGTTTACATTGAGCATAACGTTGTTGATACCATTCGGGCAGTGTTTGACCTTGACAACCGTATCCTCCTAATTTGTGTATATAGATAAAATCATCGCAATTGATAGTTCGATCTAAATTGCAGTCCTAAAAAATAATTCATATTAAAAAATAATATATTACTAACATATGTAACTGCAGATATGTGTTTCAAGTTTATTAACTCTCATCAGTAACACATAGTAGCACACTACACACAGTACTGCTATAAACAGGAGTTGTACAAAACAGTTTAGATAGTTTATAAAAAGGCTGCATATTTTTATATAATTTGGCACTGTTATCTTTTTACTACGATACCCAAAAAATAAATAGAAAGTGTACGACTAACAATAGTAATTATACAAAAAATAGCATTTTGAAGCAAGCATAGATAAAGTGCTTTATTTTTACTGAAATTACTATAGAAATTATCGTAAAGTATGTTTGATTTATTATAAATTAAATATTGTTAAATAATAATTAATTATTATTTGTAATTGAGATATTTTATATTCTTTTTTTTTTAACATCTGCCATAGAAAAAAATTAAATTTTATACACAACAATAAAATTTAATTGCCTACAAATTAACACTTTCTGGTCAATAAATTAGAATTTTATCGTCTTGTATAAAAAAATAACTATGTCTCTTTCGAGATATATATATTCTTATATCACATAGCAAAATATTTTTATTGCTCTGAACAACAACAGTTGTTTGCACATTTTTAAATATTATGAAGGCACATACTTTATTTTGTTTCTAGTTATTGATTTTCTATAAATAAATTTATGTTAAAATACCATAATAACTTATTAATAATGTATGAAATTAACATTAACTATATATTAAAATTAACAGCGAAGAGAATACAATAAAAATTAAATCTTTTTTGCTTTGCACTTAAGAGAAATACTTTAATTGTTAATTTTTAAATTTTAATTTAACATACAAATAAGTTATGCAAATTTTATTGTTATTAATTTTTTGACAAACAAACATGACACATTTAAGTTAAATAAAAACAAAAATAAATTAATTTAAACGAAAATTTGTTATAATTAACGCTGCGCTGCATTATTGCAAGTTAATTATGCAAATGAAACGGTTATTATTATTTTCTTTATATTTGTATCTTTTTTCTTTTAATTGATTCTATTCCTTATCAGGGCACTAAAATAATATTAGAAAAAAAATCAACTATTTAATTAATTTAAATTTATTAATTCCATTAGTATATCGCATTATTATGGGGCAGAATTACATTAGGTAGGTAATTAAGAAATTTAATTTTTCGAGACGAGACCAAATAAGATACTTTTATCTCACATAATTCGCTATAATATACTATAGCCTATCCAATGTATTGGGTGGGCGAAAACTGTGTACAGTTTGCCTATATAGAGAACAAAAAGCAAGTTTACCATGAAATTAAAGAACCTAATAACTGAAGTTACTAAAAACTGCTCTGATGTCGGTTTTTTCAAAAGGTATCTGGATTTTTTGCGTATTTACATTCTCTATCAATATATTATAGTATGTTATGTTATTATATTACGTACTCTAAAGAAAAACAACAATAACACAGTTTTTAGTAACTCCAGTTGCTAGGTTCTTTAATTGTGTGGTAGAGGTAAATACCAATGAAACCAACTGTCTTCTTACTTTGATGAAGTCAGGAGTTGCTTGGTCAAAATCGGATTTGTTTTGTTTTATGAGAATAAATCGTAGGTGGGTTCTAGGTTCGTAGGTTTTTTTATTATGATCTAATCCGCGCAAACATAAGACATCAATTTTTAATTATTGAGACGCTAACTTTGTTGTGGAGAAATAGAAATAGTTCGGACTCTAACCAGACCAGGAAGAATAGTAAACTATTTTTTGAATAAGTAAAATTTTAAAGTTTATTTTTGAATTCTAAAGTTGAATACTATTAAATTTCATAGGTCAACCCAAAAATTAATAATATATTATAAAAAATAATAATATATTAATTATTAAATTAATTATTAGTCATTAATTAATAACAAATTTTTATTTAACTTTTATATTGTTTATGACATGTAAATATAAAAACAGATTTATAATGTTAGCAATATTTTAATCTCTTACCTGTTGAAATCTTTGCATATAGCCCTGAACTGCAAGAGCACCACAATAAGGATCATTGGCACAGGCTCCATATGCTCCTGGTTCATCTGGATTTTGATTATTTACTGTTGGCTTACCTCCATCTGCCCAATAACCCCATGTCATCTTAAATGGACCGCATACTTGTCCTGAACATCCAATGGTGGTATTGCAAATTGAACTGGCATGACAAATGCACCCTAAGCATTCCTGACTGAGGACTAATGGATTTTGAGACGATATTTCTAAAATTTAATATTTAAATATAGTCAATTATTAATACGATAATAATATTTTTAATTAATATTAAAATAAATGATGGAATGAATTAATTTGTTAAATGTCAAGTAGATATTATGTGCAATATTTTAATATTAATTAATCGATTTATTTTCAAATATTTTATTTAAAAAAATGAAACTACATAATTTTTTAAAAGATTTTAACGCTCGTGAAGACATAAACCTTTTGTCATAATGCTTACTAATTATTTAGTAAGAAGTAATTAATAAAATTAGCCTTGAGGTAAATCGGGACAAAGCAAATAATTACGACATAGATGGTTAATTAAATCAATTAATATAAAAGTATGTTGGTGAAATGTGTTTTAAGGATTATTATTTTTTGAAAATTTCTGAAATTTTATTAGAAACTGCAAACGAAATTTAAAAAAATTGATGGTAGGTGTAATAAAAGTGAAATAACTTACGTGACACATAAAAGATGCAAAAAAGAGAAAAAATAACTAATAAATATTTTAACATTTTGAGTAGAAATATAAACGTATTGGCGATTACTTATAACACTAAGTTAAAACTTTTCACAAATTTGCTTTTATATCAACTACTATATTTTTATATACTAACTTTCACCAATAACGAAACCCACTCTTCGCGTGTTAGAGTGAATATCATAGGCTAAAAACTTGACGATATATTTCAACTTGACTTTGTATCGCTCCTGCCTTGACCTCAGCTTTAGCAAGTTTTCGATTATTACTTCAGATTGCTATGATTATTGATAAGTTACCAGTAAACGCCTACAATAACAACAACATACAATGCATGCATGTTAATAAATAAAAATATTTTTATCCATGAATCAATGGTTCAAGTTTTTGCAGGTACTTTAAAAATACTCGATGAGTAGTCCCATTGGAATTCGTTTAACAGGATTCTTATTTTCAAATTTTGATCATAACATATTTTGAATTTCAATTGTTTTTTCATTATGATTAAATTTTATTTCACCAGGATATCGAGTTTCTTATAAAAAGTAATTTATTTTCAAAATATAATAATATAATATTTGAAGATCAGATGGCCTCCGGCCGCTCTAACCCATTGGTGCTCCCAAAAATCATTTGAAAATTATTCGAGACAGATTTAAATCCGACCGGATAGCATATCTTACAATACAGTATAATACAGAATCAAAGTCAACAGTTTCATTTTTAACGGGCAAAACAGTGTGTTTACCCAATCATTGCCAATTATTAAATTAAGTTGGTCACGTTTTAAAAATTATCTAATAGCAAGAGTGTATTTACAATATTATTCCAAATATAAGAATACTTAATTGTTGTGAATACTTAAACTGCCCTTGTACATTTTGGAATGATTGGTAAAGTTGATAAAAGTCACTTGACATTACGATAGGAACTTGTATCTCATATATTGGCAATAACTTGCTAATAGGTAATGGTAATATCAGTGAAAAGTTAATTATTTGTTTTGTTAAAACAAATCTTTTTTGGGATAATACAATCTTTCTCTTTCTAGTTGCATCCTCATGACTGAAGAATCGTGAGCCATAAAAGATTCTTTTAGCAGATACCTTGGTGGTTTGCTATTGCCTGCAGAGAGCAGACGGTCAGGATCAAGTTTTTATTCCGCCAAGGATCAATCCAAGCATCTCGGCTTGTTTATTATGTTTGCAATTTTAAATTTTTCTGGTATGTTTGACCAGTACCAGTACAATTGCCGAGTACCACGGGAAATTTAAAATTTCTAAGTAGTCTCAAAGTGAGTTTTGTGTTGACAATTCAATGATTCTAGCTTAACTTGAAGTACTTACATGTACCATTTTAAGTGAAGAAGAAAAAAAAAAGAAAAATGTGAAATCTAAGTGGAAAACCTTAATTTAAAGTGACAAATATTAAATCCAATTAGAATTTGCATTTAAGTTGTACCTCTCTAAAATATTGGAAATTTTGGGTAGTTTTTCGCATTCCAAGCGTCATGCTTTTTTATTTGCCCATTCGTTCTCAGCCAACCACCTTTTTCTTATTGCTTTTGTACATCTTGATTCCATTTCCATTTTTTAATTTTAATGCATTTTGTAATAAAACACAGACAAAAAGACACATGAAGTACTTTTGTATCTTATTAGTCGGAGTTATGAGGGTTACATATAAATGCACTAACCAGATTTAGTGGCTTTCAACAGATGAGTTAGAGCTCTTGTAAATATATTATAGTATATAGATATACATATCCCTGTATATTTTTTTAATTATTATTTTTAAATACCTTAATAATTCAATTTTTAACAACTTTATCGTGGTTTGGAGTTGACATGCAATTAATTTACAGCACGAGACTCTTTTTATTTTTACTTTTCGTTATTAATCTTGTTTTTGTCGTTTTAAAATATTTCGTTTTATAGGTTTTTAATTTTAATTTTCTATGTGCAACAAAATGGTAATGTTGCAAATTCACCTCATGTGGTCTCGCACCGCACGTGAACGTCCTCACGTATACTTGCAGCTGTCGGGCTTATCACACAAATGCGTCGTAGTTTGAGAAAATTTTTAATGATTTTAATTAATTTATATAATTTTATAATTCCAATTTTAAACTTACTTGCTTTCAATTTAATTGATTCTTTTGTTTCTGTACTGCTTACCATCCAATTTCCAAATGTTTTTTTAATTTTTAGCTTCGGTATTCAAGAAAACAACTTCAAACTTCCACAAATCTTCAACATTTTTACACTTTTATCTTCCACACTAATAAAAATAACTTTCAATTTCAATCAGAATCACTTTTTTTATTACAAATCATCAAAATAATTAAATTAATTTTGCAGCTAACATAAATTTTGCGATTGGCTGCGTCGATCATTTTGGCATAAAGCATCCTCTCTTATTTACACCGTACCAACCTAATTATTTACAAATAATTCTTATTTACAGTATGTTTACAAATAAATAATTAACATTACAAACAAAACAAACTTCAAAATAACTTATAAAATAATAAATAACGTTTCAAAACACGTCATTTTGTACATCCTAGGTCGTAATTTTTTTTTACGAGTTTCAACTTAGAAGAACATTTGTCATTTAGACCTTAACCAACAATTTTTATACAACTCCTTATTAAAAAAATTGGATTTGCATTCAAATAGTTTCTATCATCAATCACAAGATTTAAGAACAACATGTGCAACAAAAAAGAACTTTCTAAGGATTTTGTTGTTTATGTTTGTAGTAACCCATTATCACAAAGTAATCATCATCTGTATGTCATCAGTCTGTATCTGTATCACCTTACAGTACTCGTATATGATGTGTAACATCTGAAATATCACCTTGGTAGGTGAAATAATTGAAATAATTAATAATTATAAATCATTTAAAATCGCAAAATAGCTGGAACGGCATTACGTTACCAGTAACCGTAACCCCAATCTGTAACAGTAATACGAATATAAAACAATATTATTAGATGAACCCTCACAGCGTATTGCGTTATGTGCTGCAACATAATTACATCATTTGGTGATTGCGAGTTTGAACCTCACGTCAAAGTTTTTTTAATGGCATTTTATAATACAAATGATGTCTATGTATTCCGATAAAATAATTTTGGCGTTCATTAGTCAAATCAAATAGCGCGCGCTTTTCTCTGGCTTCCTGTTACACATTTCCGTCCCATTTCACGAAATTATCACCATAAGCGAGTGGAAAGATGTTACACATCAAAAATGTTATTTGACTTGTTTTAAACATAACCTTAAACATTTTGACAACAGTGTAATACTTGAACAAGTATTATAGAAGTAAAATTATTAAAACGGACTGCAGTGAGTCGTAACGTGACGTATTATTGAAAACATTCTGGTATAGAAAAAAGTCTTTTCAAAAAGTAGAACTGACTTCTAAATAATCAAATGTTTAAAACTGAACTTGGTAGTAATTTTTTTCTGGGGTTTGTTAAACTCTTTCGTTATTATAGAATCCTGACAATAATAAACCGATCTCACAGATAACCAAAAATGTGGAATTTTGGTAAATTATGTACATCAATCAGTATGCGTAGTTTACGAAATACTATAATGGGGAAATACCCACAAAGACTATACAAAATTCCCGTAACTGTGGCCATTAGACCATAACAAATTTGCAGATCCGCTTTCGGTCTTCCGCAATCCGCCGCTTTTGGGTGCTACCACCTTTTTTATTATTGAAGCAAATAGTCTGAATTTTGATTATCCAATGTTTCCAAATTCATAATGATACGGGACTTCTAAGTAAAAAATGATCAAATATAACTTCGGTCTCCCCTACTATTATACTGAAACCAGTTCTGAAAACGTTAATATAAATTAAAATTATTTTTTTTCTTGGGTTTTTATTCAGCAAGTGAAACCGTGTTGGTTTTATTTGAACATATAAAATATCAATAAATTATTATTTCAATGCTAGCAGTTAAGTATAATTATTTTTTTGGTAAGATCAACTAAATCCAATTGATTATTATTAATTGTCCATTAATTAAATCTTTTTAGAATTTATGGAATGCTTTAATTGACCATAACAATAATTTTAAATAATTTCAAAATTTCCATTAGTTTCTTATTCATTCATCTTACAAGGTTACGCGTAGATAACATATCTTATATTTTTATGAATTATTTAATAACTAATGACGTATTTTATTATTGCTTACAATTTATTTTAAGTAAGCAAATTTATAATTTTAATAATATAAGAATTTAAATGCAATAGTCACGCACCCAGTCAAAATTATGATCTTAAATTGCTCAGTGTTAATTTTGCATATAGAATTAATTATAAATTTAGTTTTTTCTTTTTCGTTTTTTACAACTCTTTCGGAAATATTATGCTTTGTTCATGATACAAGGATGGACAAATTTACAGTATGCCATCTGAGATCAGGTGTATACGGAGACCATAAGGGTGTTCACAGGATGAAGAGATTGCAACTTCTTTTACGTTACAGGAACTTACAGATCCTTCGGGACAAGATTAACGTAACATCTTCAACCATGGTGAGGGGAACGAGATCAGGATTTAAAAATAATATTTTGTAGAAGATCCGAAAATAACCAAAAAGGATGATACACTACTTTGAGATTCTTAAAATTCAATTCAGATCAGGAATATCAAGTAAAAGTGTGAAAATTTAATAAATCCTGAGAAGTAAGTATGTATTTTATTAACAATTACTTCTAGATGGATAATCAATTGTTATTGATTCTTAAAGCTTCTAGCAATTACAGAATATGGTTATGTGATGCGTCCAAATATGAACCAAAAATCAGATTTTTTGATCCTGGTGCAACTACTAAGGAGTTTAAATCAATAATTTTTAATAATTTTGAAAACGTGTATATTTTACTAATAATATTTTATTTCTGATCAATATTAATTTCATATCGGTTGATGTTTGTTGCGATAGTTCCTCGTACTTCAGCCCTCAGTCCAGTCACGCACAAGTTGTGGACTTCCTGGAGAGGCTGATACTAATTAGGAATTCCTTACAAGTCGAAAATTGCTGGCATATCTGCATTTTATTGTTTATCGTTATTTTAAAGCAATTTTCAAGAAACCATTAAAACTTCAAGTAAATATCATAAATTAAATTAAATTAAATTAATTAATATTATCGCATATTCTTACGACCTCATTGGAAAAGTGTTTTTGTTGAACATTAATTTTAAATGCCTAGTTATGAAATAAAATTGATATATGCATTCGTTTTTTAACAAATAAGCACTAAAAATTCAATATTATTAATTTAAGAACATAATTGTAAAAATAAAAAATTTTTTTCTTCTATTATCTGCAATAGATAATTTGTCATTAAATAATTTAAAAAGTTAAAAATTTAACAAGTTGAACAATTACTCAACTGAACGATTTCAAAACTTATACTAGGACCAATGACACTTGAAAATTATGTTAATTTTTGACAATATTTTTATTTTTTTATGTAAATGACGTAAGTTGCCAAATAACTGTTGTAATGTTAAAAAACCAGTGACTATAAAGGCAACTAGATGTACTTGTAGATAAATCAAAGAAGATGTGTAGGTAAAATACAGGTTAAATTTGTGTAATCTGAGATTTATAGGCATTGACTGTAAAATGCTGTAATATTAAAAAAATAATTTTTTATTGTAATCAGCCAACCGTGCTTGAATTCAAAGATTCAATGAGAATAAATAATCATATTTTATCAAATTTACCATATTTTAATTCGGGGTAGAATTTATAATTTACATGTTCCAATTCAATGAACTTAAACAATGAACATTTAGTTCAGTCCTAAATAATTTTTTTTCTTTTATTTTAATATCAAAAAAAAATCTTAAGTTTTCTACTACTACAGATTTAAACCGAAACAAGGAAAAATTTGTCATGAAATATTCCAATAATCACAAAATCTTAAATTAGGTGTTTCCTGTACATCCTATACCCAAAATAGGTTCTACCAAAATTAAAGTAGATAAAATTTTGCGTAAAAGTAGAAAAAATTGTATGTTCTAGTCTATTCATTTTCCAAGATATAGCTCTTTATAGAACTACTTTATTAATACTAATAAAATAGATTTTTGACGAAAATATCTTTTTTTCAGATAAGTGAAAATAGGAAAAAATAACTAATTAAGGCTCTAGCTGTAAGCTTCCTTACCTAGTTTTCTTTGACATTTTTTGGTTATTTATTAAATTTTTACAAATAGCCCAATTTCAGCAATAATTTAGATATCAATTTAGTTAGTATCTAGAAAAGTTTAAAAAATGGCAGAAAAGGAATAAACAGGATCAAATTTGAAAGCATACATTATAAGCATCCTATTATAACTACGAAGTTATTTTATATATAAATTTTTTATTAATAAATTTTATGAATTAGTTAACTTCTTCAGTTAAAAACTAATGAATTTAAAATATTTCACAAGTTAATAATTTATATAATAGATAATTATAATCTGTAATTACAGTAATTATAATTATTTTGTAATTTCAGATAATTTTTCGTTAAATTAACAATAAAAAACTACATCGTAAACTGAAAACAAAATAGTTTTGGGCAAAATTTGATGAAAATCAGGGTTTCCTGAAGGAATATATAGTTTAGAAACTATGTAGATAGACTACAACAATAATTTTATATTTTATAACACTTTACGCAAAATTTTATTTACTTAAATTCTGATATGATCTATTTTGGCTCGAAGATGTACAGGAAACGGTAAAATAATTTTAATATAGATACAATGGAAATTTTCAAAAACTAAAATTTTCAATTTAAAATTTATTTCGAAAAGTACAAATTATCAGGTAAAACATTTCTAAGGCATTGTACTTTTTTTAATGGATGATGATATAAATTAAATAAACTATTTTTTAATTAATTTTTACATGTTACACGAAAATTAAATAAAATTTAATATTATCACATATTAATAACCTTAACCATATTAAATAAAATAAAGTCCGAATCAATTTGGGAAAAATGTTCTTCTTCGTGAATAAAATCAGATTTACTAGTGCATACAATCAACGGGAAAATATCTCAAAAATTTTATTTGTTTGAAATTCTCTAAAATTCTTTAGAAAACCCTGGAATTGTTTAGAAATTATGAAATTCCTAGTAAATCAAAAAAGTGCTTAAGTCATGTTTTTGTGAAATTGAGGTTTTCACATATTTCTATAAAAAAACTTGCTCTTTCTTTTGGTATAACTGCCTATAAGTCATGGTGTACATATTTAGCGAGATATTTAATAGAATATCTTCCGCCTAAGTCCAAAACGAACAACTAAATTTGTTGTTTTTAATTAAATTCTTAATTTCCAGTTTTTCTCAATTATTTTATTTCATTCTTTTAATAACATTACATTTAATAACAAATATGAAAACAAAATTATATAATCTCAAAATGTTAGTCAGTGCAAAAAGTTTAATTTTGCCTAATTTTCTTTTCGCAATTATCTCAGTTTGACAAATAATATTGACTGTTTTTCGCAATCAACACAGTTTAATATTGACGAACGAGCAGAGCATAGCGAAGAGAGTCCGGCATTTATTACAAACAATTCACAAAAAGTATATTATCTCTGAATAAAACATGCTATTTTTCTGAAGACATAAAAATGATTCTGATCTGATCGTTCACGAAAAGTGAACTTGAATTTCGACAAATGATTAACACAAATTGAACTATTTATATTGTTTAAAAAAAATAATACTTTGTTTCCAAATTTAAATATTCTGTGTGATAGCAATTGGTTTACTTTACCAATTTTAATTTTATTAAATGTGGTAATGCTAGGCAAGCAAGATAGTTAAATAAAAACAAACTGAATTGGGGTGTTAATACACTTTATTTATTATTATGCTTACACAATGTTTTAACATATACAATATTTTTTTAATAATAATTGTAATAATAGTCTTAAAAGTCTTTTTTTGGCAAAAACTAATAATTATCAATAAAGGCTTTGCCAAAAGATGATTCCAATTATAAATAATTTTTCTATAGAAGTTTTATAACTACAAGGTAATACATACTGTATTTTTACATTCATAGCTATATTTTAAGCGTAGCGCAAGTGTGAGGGGATTAAATAATTACAAAAATAAAAACTATAATATTTAACAAGCATCTCTAGTAACTTACAAGAAAATCTCTAAATTGCACAACAAATATTATGAAAAGTTTAAAACATCAATAACAAATTATGGTAAAATATTGTACAACAGAAGATCATTCCGAAAATTTGATAAATCCTTCAATTAACAAGCAATTATAAACAAACGCTAATTTAAATACGGCAACTCGTAGACAATTTTCAAGCAATCATTATTTTTCATTGCCTTCCAAAGCAGAATCACAGTCGAATATGCCAATGTAATAAACTTTGGTAACTTTTATTGCCTAAGTTGAATGAAAATAAAATACTAGAACATTCAAACCAAAATTTGATTGACAAAATACCATTTTTATACAGAGAAACTCCACTTTTGAATAAATGCGGTGATTTTGTGCGTGATATTACGCCCAATTTAATATTTCTTTATTAGTCATATGGAATAATTTACAATTTGTTAAATCCTGTAATTATTGGACCTTCTTACCAAAAATTTCACATTTATACTTTATATTTCTATCTTAATCATGATAAAACAACAAAGATATATTTTTAAATATTAAAATAAATCAAGTCATGGAATATTCTGACCAAAGCAAAGCGTTTGTATCAATTAGGTATTTCCAATGAACTTTTTAAACTTTACAAATTAATAGTAGATAGGTAGGTAGGTATTGATAGAACATATCAAAATTTGTGATATAGCTGAAAAAAAAAATTGAAAAAACGAAAATGTGTTTAGTCAGAATATTTTAATTCTCAACATCTCAACAATAAGCAATATTACTGTACATTTCCATAGTACCTTCGTTATTAATAAATACCTACACATAAAAAATGTAAACACGCATTAGTCCAACCTTTAATAAAAGAAGAAAATTTATTGAGGCCTGTGTAAATTGCATATTACGTGCTGAATTATTACAATACATAAATACACGCATTAATAAATAGACCTTAGAAAATATCTTCACTTTACTAATATGATACAAGAAATTTTACCAAAAGTCCTTGCAATTTGACCTAAAACTTCTTTATTTAATTCTAAAATTGAGTTTTCAATAAGTACAAGCAGTTTTGAATAACGCATTCGATAAAATCCATATACATTGAGATCATTTTAAAACGAAACATTGTTGTAGTGAGAGTAACATTAATCTTGGCTTACACTACAAACTCAGCATGAATTTAATTAAAAATCATTAATTTTATTAGACGAAGCCGTGCTAGCTCACCTCCAATGCGAAATAAAACTTACACTAATGAGATTTAGGAAAAACCATTTAAAAAAAGGAATATCACAAATATTGATCAATATATCATACATTTAAATAAAAACTATGATACAAGAAATAGAGAGAGAGAGAGAGAAAGAGAGTAGGTACTGCAGTAATAGTGTCACAACATTAAAACACTAAATTCATGTAACACTGCAGTAAATAAAATATTTTACAATCAGTGCATTCTAATTCTAGAACATTAAAGAACATAATAACAAATTCGAAATACATAGGTACTTAATAAAATGTAAATATAAATAAAATTAATTTAATATCATGAATGTAAATGATTATCTAATTCCACTAAAAATTAATAATAAGCTTAGGGTGCCGCTTATATTAATTTTCAATATGATTATGCTGAAGTCCGCCTTGGTACAATTTTTAATGGATACAATTTTTCACAACCTCAAAACAATTTGTAATCGACCAATTATGAGCCACTTATCCTTTTTACACTTTCTACATAACAATTTCAATACTTGGTGTCATTTTTGATAAAAATTTTATAAACCAATCTTATATGAAAGTATAAAAAAAGGGAAATCGAAAAGCAAGTTTACCCAAGTTAGTATACCAAGACAGACTCCATTGTAATTAATTCTCATTTGACGTTAGAATCTTTACCATCGCACAACATTTTTTGAGATTGATTGTTTGGGGGATTACGTCTAGCTGATTTTGATCTAATTTGTCCAGCTAATAATGGATTTATGGCGTACAGCCAATCGTGAACTTCTTTCTCGTTCAACGTTTGCAAGAGATAACCTCGGTGTTTACTAACAACGCTGAATGTATTTGGAAGCCTAATCGTGCCAGATTGATCTTCGGAATATTCCACTTGAGCGGTTGCCAAATTAATTAATGCACGTTCTACTGGATCCTTTTCATCGCGGAAAATAAACACGTAAGGTCGACGAACGGCCTAAAAGATTATATTTATAGATAACAAAACAAATTTGTCATAGTGCAAGACACTAATTATGCTTCATGAATCACGCCATAAGTTTAAATTGCACTATGCAATTTTTAATAAGATTTGTGTGTGTGCGGCTCATCAATGAGGAATAATTAGCTCTTAATTAATTAAATAATTAGGTAAAAGTGTAGTTAGAAAACGACATCAGTAAATGTGCAATAGTGCAATCTCATATAGTTCGCGAATACCTAGAGCGCAAAATGGAGAATCTGCAGAGCATCAGGTACTGTACAGGCAGCAAAATCGGTATTCGAATATTTAACGGAGCAAACAATTTAAAATTATACACCTGACCGATTACGCATTTTGGTTGATAAAGTTCAAAGGTCATACCAATTAACTTTACTAATTTGTTCAACTCGAATTAACAATTCATAGAGTAGCTGATTTATCCATGGTCGCATTCCGTGTATGCTAGAGAAGCCAGTAAAACTCAATATTTTTAACCAATAAAACATAAAAGTTAAAAAAAATTTAAGATTGTTTATTTAAAAAAATTATTAAATAAATTATTACCAACGCATCATTGCTAACGTCGCGTCGTGGCATCAATATTTATTAGTTCTTCATAAATCATATTGTTTATATCAATCATTATATTCACAAAAAAAGGTTAAAATAGTAAAGTTCGTGCTGACGATTACGATGGTCTAAAAATAAAAACAATTGAATAACATGATGTCGAGTTATTGAACAAAGTATTACATTTTTTTTAATGAAATACACTGTATATTAATTTTTAATAAGATAAAAAAGTTTTTAATATGCAAGCTTATCATTGCTTTCCTAAGATAAAAACTTGCGGGGTTAAAAAAGGTTAATTCAGAATATTTTAAGTATCGATTAATTATAATAGCATTAATCAAATAAATAAAATACTTCATCGCTTAATGAATATTTTTTTAAAAACTCAATATGTTTCAGTGTTTTAAGAACATGTCTACCTAATCTCAAGTTAAAATTCGTAAAATTAGTCGAGTTATAAGCAATTAACCTCTGTGAAGTGTGCTATTGGTCATTAAAAAGTATCAAAGTTCTGTAAATTATTGTTTTATGGAGAGATTCGTCAAACCAAGTTTTATGACGATAGTGAAGAATCACTGTATGGCCCTCGTATATTATTAGGAAAGAACGGTAAAAACGGAAAGAACTTGATATGTCTCCATAAATGGAAGTTAAAACTTTAAACTCGATTTTCTCCAAATAGCATTTTTGTGACTGGTACCCATGGTATCTCTAAATCGGCTTCAAATTTAGGGTGAGTGTTAAGAAAACATCCTTTTATGGACGAAACTATCAAAAACTTGAGGATTTTGCTTTTCTGGCACAAATTTTTAGAAATATTTGATGATTTTGTTTTAAGAAGTCATCATTTCCTCATTTTTATTAATTTTTATTTCTGATGGTATGGAAGATATTTTGTGATTATTTGAATTAATAGAAGATACTAATTACACCCACAAATTTTGAAATTCATTTATTGGTTAATTTTGTAAATAAAAAATTCCGAAAAACGTTAATTGTCATAAAAAAAAACGATTATCCCTTAAGGGCAGGAAATTCGTTAACAGCTAAGATTTACTAAGTTCACTTAAAAAACTACACATTTTTAATATTTTGGAAAAATATTGAAAAATGATGATAGCAGCGAAAGAAAATAATTATTAATTTAATATATTGTCGTGTTACAAAATGATCTGGCCGCCTGAGTTGTATTTTTTGAATTTTAAATTTCAGTTGTGAGGTTAAAAAATGTCTGAGGTTGGAAGAATGTACAGTTGAAGTAGGGTTTTTTTACCAAGATGGTAAAAACGGTAGAGGCCTAGATTTTTGCTCCGTCGGTCGATCTTGACTATTTTTTGAGCGATTAGTTTTAAAATTGTAATTTTTTTGAATATTATTGACGAGAATTTTGTTTGAGAATATTTTGGTCAAAGGTGGCCACAGAGATTGACTTTTGTGAGTTGCAAATTTTTTTGTAATGAAAGTGATTTTTTATTGAACGAACGATTTTTTTTTATTGCAAATTATTTAATTGGAATTGGTAAAAGTTTATTAAATATTGGAAGAAAATTTGTAAGGAAACGACAAAATTAATAGTGAGATCGACAGCTGCGACTCGGTATAGTATGAGGATTTTTGACGGTTCCATTTGTGAAAATTTGATTGCAGCGTTAATAATTAGAATTTGTAATATTTATTTATAATATTTGCAAATATAAAATTACGTTTAAAAAAGCGACGTGTAGATTAGAACATACCACACAAAATTATTAATTTGAAATCGTAAGTTTGATCTTCGAACAAAGTATAAAATAAAATAGAAAATAACTTAAAAAAGTTTTTAGAATTTTTTAAGTATTTTTGTGGTATTTAGTAGTATGTGATGTTAAAATAATAAAACCTAACAAAATGTTAAAATAATAAATTTTAACTGCTAAGTAAATAATTACATATACTACAAAGAAACATAATCATCAACCCTTTTGTATAGGAGATTTAGGATCAATTTTCATTTAATTAACCTAAAGTTTCATTTAGGCACATGGCGTGGTTTAGTTTGGTTATTTGGTAAGCGCAATATTTAAAGTTTGATTAATTTTTTGATTTTTTAATTTATTTTTTAATTTTTAAAAATTTTTTCAATTTTGTTTGGTATATTTGCTCTTACTTCTTATTATTCTCGGAAATAATCGTGAAATAAAAGCCTTTATATTATGTTACAGAGTTTTTTAATTGTAAGTAATTTTTATCATTTCTATAGCGTAATTTTTTCAGATTTCTATTTTCTTGTTTATTCAAATATTCCAAGTTCAACCCTGTTAAATGTGAATTATTGTCATTTTGGTTTCTTTAAATATTATGTTTCTTTGTAGTATGTAATTATTTACTTAACAGTTAAAATTTATTATTTTAATATTTTGTTAGGTTTTATTATTTTAAAGTATAAAATTTGAAAAATGAAATCGAATTTAGCTAATAATATTATATTTTAACAAACATTGAACCTACCACCTTATTTTACTAATTGAGATTTAGGTCTATTTTAAAACAATTTAAATTGTCCGACGTTTCGGGTCGTTGTCTAAAATTTTCAGCAAACCATTAACAAACAGGGAAAATTCTCTTTTGATAGAATTTAGTTTCAAATTCTTTCATACGGTACAATAGAACGCATTTATTACGCATTTTACACTTTAAGGCAGTAGTCCGTTAGACCGCTACAATACGTCCCTCTAAAAGCAGAAGGTCGTATGTAACAAATGTATAGTATTGAGTAAATAGACGCTAAAGTTTTTAAGTACAGGTGTTGCACGCTTGTTTTAATCATTGAAAACGGTTATATTTCAATGTCAAATTTGGATACAAATAAGACTTTTTGCCATTAAAATAGAGCAAAAAATTACGAAAATTTTGATACCAACCAACGAAAAATTTACAAATTGTTACATACGACCTTCTGCTTTTAGGGGGACGAATTAGAAATATAATAGCCCAAAAATGCGCTATTTTAGTTAAGTACCATTTTAATAAAGTCAGCAGATTGAAGAAAACAAAAATTAAAATCTATGAAACAATATTAGTCCAGTGAATTATTAAAAGTAGCAAATGTATAAATTTTGCACATGCAACTCAAAAGGAGTTTAAAAAAAAATAGTGATCTGAGAAAGAAAAAAATTAATTTTTGGTAGCAAGCGGTAGATTAACCAAAACATGTATAGTAAGAAACAAAACTATCCTAGATTTAAAGATAAACCATAAGTACAAAATATATCTGTTGGTATGGGAATGTGAGCGTAGTATGCTTTAAGATGGAAAGAAATAAATAAAAGATATCAAAGCAGAGAAACAGGAAAATCAGGATGTTGAGATAGATAAGAGAATAATGACCGAAAAAATAGACACGTAGATCAAAACAACAACAAAATGCATAAGATAGGAATGAATGGAAAGATTTTGGTAATCAAAAGATGGAAAACAGCTAATAAAAGAACATAAAGAGATGGAGGCTGGAATATTTAAAGCATTTCATGAAGAAGATAAATATGTGATTTTAGACTATTATTGCAAGAAAATATTAAAGAAACATTTTTTTGCATAAAGATAAAATAATGCGTGTCTACCGGTTTCGATTACTAAATCATCTTCAGGATCAACTTGATATAAAAATTTCAAATTAATACAATTATTTATCAATATCTTGGAACTCCTTACATTATTTTTGAATGTCAATTTAAAATCTCCATTTAATTTAAATGACAGTTAAACCCTTAAATAGTAAACTCGCTGTTGTTATTTTGTTGACTTAACCATTTTTTGGAAAAATCAAACTGCAGGACGATAGCAATGATGTGCATTCATTTATTTTTTCGGGCCGTATAGATAACAGGGCCATAATTACTTCAATAAATTAATTTTTTAACTTGTGATATATAATTAAAAATATTCTGATCAAAACGTTCATCTACGTTGAAAGCTTAATAATAAAAAAATTATTAAAAATTGTTTAATTTACTTGTTCATTCTAAGATTATTGAATTTAATCATAATTACTTCAATGTAAGTAAGCTCCCAAAGTCTAAATCCGCTACTGAGTTCACCTGAGTTCACGGAAGTTAAACTTTAACACATTCATTAACGCATCATTAATAATAATTCAAGATTATGTAATTGTCTGGTGTGGCTTTTAGCGAAGCTATTATGATGTTCCTGATATAATGCAAAATGAAGTTGTAAAGTATAAAATAAATTGGATAAAACATTTCAGAAAAATTTTTACAGAAAATGGTCAGAAATTTGAATCTTGCTTTTTAAAATTTTGGTTATGTTTCTTTTTAAACGTTAATGTTATCTGCAATTGTTGAAATTATAATCCCTATTTTTCATTAACGATTCGAATAGAGTACACTTTTCCGAGTAGAGCTAAATAAATTTTGAGAAATAATCAACCCCAAAAGTTTAAAAAAGAGGGTTGAGATTATTAAAGTAGACCAATCGTTTATCAAAAAGTCGCTACAAAACAGACGGTTTTGAAATTTCTTCTCCATGGGCTCGCTGAGAAATGATTGGTCTACTCTACTCCAATAACTTTAGCAAAATTTTTTGAAACTTTGGGATTGATTGTTTGGAAAACTTTCTTTGTCAAGGTCATATGTTGTCGACTTTTTTGTACCGAGAAAACTGTGATCTATGAATAATAAAAACTTAGCCCCAAAAAAAGTTTTCTGTGAAAATCCTCAAAAATGTTTTATCAGATTTATTCCAAATTTTACGGCTTCACTCTAAATAATACAGTTTGCAGACATGAAAAAAGTAAAACTGTGAAGCAATATGAATTTGCAGTATTAAAACGAAAATAACAAAAACTAATGATCACTTACCACCCATCGTTTTTTCCAACCATGAGTTTTATGATCTAAAACATTGAGATAGCCTTTGCGTGCAACCACGGGCGAAATACGGATTTCTTCCATATCTGGTACATACAACACAAGTTCTGGATCTCTTGGTCCTTGGGGAGATGCCGGGGTCGGTGGGAAAGGTGCGCATTCTCCTGGTAACGCTGCACGTTCGGGCGAACATAATTCTATAGATCCTGATACTATACTGGAGATCATACTCGTGGTCATATCTGATACTTCATCTGAAGGACTCGTGTAATCGTTACTTTTTGAGTTGGGATTATCACGGCATTTTCCTTGAACTAATTTAATATACTTGTTCAATAAATCTTTTTCTTTTTCTGTATATTCACAATGATCATTGTTAGCTACAAAAAAAAGAAAAGTAAGATGGATTTTTTTGCAAGTTTCAATAAGAAATACTTACGGATTATGTGAATGTTGCTGTTTTTAGCAACCATATTACAAGCTTCCTTTTCTCTTTTGGTATATTCTAATTGCGATTTGGTTTGGTTATTACCGCGATCTAATCCTAATCGTTCACGTAAAAGCAAAGTGTGTCGAACCCTTTCAACTTCTTCCAGGCGCGTAAGTTTTTCAAGTTCCCATTGATGATCAAATATAAGCGAATCTCCGCGTGGACGCCAACCGTGTAAATTTTCTTCTCCCCGAACGTATGTCGTACTTGTGTCCAATACGCGTCGTTGGCGTCTTTGAACTCCTAAGAAAATACAACAGGTCAAGTATCTCAGTAACAAGTTCTTGTTTTCAGACTTTATGAGACAATAACAAAATTTAAATACTACGCTCAAAGTCGGCTTTAAGAAGATCCAACTAAGTTGCCAACTAGTGCAATTCTGGATATCGGAAAGAGTGCATTACGATCTATTTCTAATTCTTCACTCATTCGGTTGCCTAAAGTCGGCCTCAAACACAGTTCAATATAATTGAAATCGATGTCTCATAAACTTGAAAACCGTAAATCTCCACAATTATTGCACAGTTTTTAATTTAAGAGATCATGCAAAAGATGCAAAAAGTAGTAGGTACACCAAATGAAGGAAAATCGTTCAAGCAGTTAGAATAGTTTACAAAGGCTTAGGAAGGATACTATTCTAGGGAACTACCTGGACTACCTGCTTCACTAGCTCGTCTTAGTAGCAACTCGTACACCCCTGTCAAGCGATTGGCTTCAGCATTGCGATAATTTCCAGAGAAAAGATGTTTGAAAGATCTTGGACCAGTACGCGCATCTCTTCCGTATATCACCATACTTAAATCTTTGGTAATTATAGTGGGTCGTCCACAATTTTCAAGCTAAATTTAAAAGAAAGCATTTAAAAGATAACAGTAGCTTACAAAAAGTTGTTTTCTTACTTCTAAGTAAGCCGAAATTGTCATGAAAATTTGTTCTCCTTGAGAAGTGACGCGATTGAGAAGAGGCGAATTATGCAATGAACTATCCCAAGCAGCTTCAAACATAAACATGTTTCGATCGTCACCGTGCACTTCGATATATTCTCCAGGAAATAAAGCCAATGATAATACAGAATTGTCGTTGTCTTCATCTTCGTCAGATTCGGGCGAATTTCTTATGCGCCCAACTACTAATTCGCGTACGTCACGCCAGCGTAATTCTGCCGCTTTGTCGTGAACAATTGTGATTCGTATCCGTCGTTGAATTCCTTGATGTAACAAAAATAAACCTCTGCAAGGAAAATCGTCACTGTGTTCTACCACAGCTGGAACGTATTCTCCACTAGGTGCAAGTTCGCAAATTTCGAACCATACCAATACGTCAACTTTAGCGTGAATGTGTGCTGTGCATGGAGACGGTAAGGCTCCAAATTTGCTCGAACGAACTGGTTGAGAAATTGGAATAGAGGGTGGAAGCATTCGTCGAGGGGGTTGTCGGATTGAACCTTCAAGTTTCGCATCTTTGTGTAATGGATGTTGCTGATAATGTCCGAATACCTCAAATACGATTGGATGTCCTTTTATGTATTCAATGAATGACTTCGTGGTCGAAACTGTTATCTATTTAAAAACCAAATCTATAACTTTAAAACATATTTTTAGCATAGGCTTAACATACATTTTGTACGTGGTAGAATCCTAACGGTGTTCCCTTTCCGGTGTTTTTAACGGGTTCGGTCGAAAACGCTTCGTCGTGTCGATGCAGAAAACTAGAAAAATTATGATAAAAAGCAGAGGTGAAGAATTACGCAAAACATACTTGAATTGGCAAAATATATCGGCATATTCCGTGGATATGCCTATTGCTTGCAAAACTGTAACTCTGAATGTGAATTCTTTGCCCACAGCTAAATGGTCAGGTATATCTTCATCTTTGAAATCTGAAGACACCGAACTATCGCCTTTTCCTGAATCGGCATCGCATTCAATCAACTCGTCCATTTTAATAGAATCTATCGCGTTATGACCCTCGATAATACGATCTTCCAGATTGTGGGAATTTCTCTCCATCACTGCTGATTTTTAAAGAAAATAAATTTCCAAATTTAAAATGTAAATAAAGCATCACTCACCTTTAGAAGACTCGAAAGCAATTCTAGCACTTTGCCGAACACCGACTTGATCGGAATTGTCTTCATCGATCACCGCTTGAACGGCTACCCGTAAGTATCCTCGGACATCTCCTTTTTCGCTAACGATGGCAACTTTTTGAATGAGAGTCACGGGATACAATAAATTACTGAGATACACGAATGCTCTTCCAACCATTCGGAACCATGGAAATCTGTCGTAGAAAGGATCACCGCCAGTCAGCGATTCCACATTGTAGTCTGGAGATGTTGGAGAGAGTTCCGCTTCGTTGTGATACATTTCGCGCATCAATTCCAATCTTTGCCTGTATAAAACAATCGGTAGTGATATAATCAGAAAATAACTTACGGCAAGAAATAATAAATTCAGAGGTTGGTGCCACCATAACCAAAAAAAGCGAAAGATCTACGAGTAATCCAACAAAGCTAAACAAGAAAAAAGCGGAAAGAAAAATAAAACTCACTACACAGTTTAGTTATATAAATGCATTCCAACAACATTAAGTATTATGCACATTTACTGGCAAATATACAATTTGAAAATTGAAGATGTGACAATAAAAGTCCAAGAGGCAGGCGGTGCTTTATTTTATGAATTTCGTGAATGAAAACATGTGTTAGATTGCGGTGAAATGTGGGGCACCAACCTCGAAGGTAAGAGACTTGTAAGTGAGAAGCGTGATGACGTGGGTGGGCATTGAGTTAGACAGCGTAACAAAGGTGAGTCTTCCATAGAGGTCGGACTTGGAGTATCCATCTCTTCGTTATACACCAATCTCATCAATTCCAAACGTTGTCTGAGTATACCAAGAAAGGTTATAAGACAAATAGTAACAAGAGCGATGCGATATCTAATCAGACACTAAAAAAATATTTGAACCACTTACCTTAATTTATCGAGACTCCAGTAATGAGTCGCTCCGTTCTTCATATCTTGAACTTCGACGCCGACAATTGTCTTTGGTACGGCGCACTCGTCATCTTGATCGTATTCCACTATTGGCTTTAAGTCGGCAGGCAACGGCGAATACAGTGTGTCCGTCAAAAGCGTAAACTGAAATTGAACCTAAACGAGAAAAAATTAGTTCGACGTCGACGGTAAATTTTGAGCAATATTTACCTTTTTCTTCAGTTCGACCGAAATTGCATTGGCTTCTTTAAGGAAAATGGCGTTGCCCCACAGATCGTCTCGAAGTGATGTGAACTGATGATGTTTCCATTTTCGCCACGCCATAGCAGCTAGCTCATACTCTCGTTCTGCCCAGTTGCATTCTGCGTCAAATAGAGGGTTCACTGCAAAAGCGCTCTCTTAAAAAATACATTTGATCAATTTTGAGAGCAGTTTTATAATTCTGACGTTACATTTACAAAATAAAATATTAACAATCGTAATTTACCGAAAATGTCGTCTTCATTATTAAAATCTTCCGGTGTATACGAACTATACATCGACATGGTCATACTTTGTTCTTCCACTTGTTTTTGCAGAGCATCTATTCTGGCTTCGTAGCTCTAAAAGAGTTTAGTCACGCAAAGCATTAGTAATTTAACAAGCTTTACCTTTCTCTGTTCTTCGAATAGCTGATCTGCCGTTTCCTTTTCTTTGCGGAAGTCCTCTTCCATTTTCAAAAGACGTTTTTCCATTTCGTACTTCAAATCGACTCCTTGCTTTTCTAAAAGTTCAATCTGAGCAAAGTTCCAATCGACGTGTTCGCTTTCGCCTTCGGTATTCGAGTTGGATTTCTCAATTCTTTCTCTAAGCGCATCGGGTTGGGTAAAACGGAAAACGTGATTTTTGCCCAAAATTACTCGAGAACCAGTTTTAAGCACAATTCGATCGAGAATCTAGAGAAAATATATAATAGAATAAAAAATAGAACAGGATGATATAGTATTTCGTACTTCACGTCCGTTGACGTAAGTAGTAGCACCGGCACTGGGTATGAGAGCTATCTGTCCATTTTTATTCTCAAAAATGCAATGTTCTGGTTTAATGTATGAACCAAACAATTGGATATCTTGAGGTAGATTTGCTTCCGCCGAACCTACTCTAGTAATTCCGTCCTGAAAAAAGCGAGTTATTCGAGGAATCCGTGGTAAGTGAAAGTAATTTTACTTTAATGTAGTAAATTAGGCACTCAGACATGGAGGGGTCTTCGTTTAAGTTGACCAAATGAGGTGTCTTCTTGGGCGAATAAACTCCAACAGTGTCTCCGTCTTCTTTTACGGCTACGCCCATTTCTGCGAAAACTGCTTCGCGCTGAACGCGTATCGCTTCCGTTTTCTTCAATTTTTCTTCCCACGTTTCGTTCAATTCTTGAAAAAGCCAAAAATTATTTCACGCAAATGTAAATAGTTAGCGACGTCATACCTGCAATTAGTTTTTCGCTAGCTTGTAGTTGATCCACAGCTTCGTCTGCTAAAGCTGTGGAAGTGGTTCGAACCCGATCGTTGTCTTTATTATTTCGGGATGTTTCCGTTCCTAAGAAGGTTGAGTTAAATTAGCCACCTTGATATTACAAAATTCCCTTAAGCTTTTACGCCAAAAACATACAAACAATAAATAGACAAGAATACAATTCGGCGTATGGCACTTATTGAAAAGCTAACTTGCGCAAGCATTTATGACTGTAGTTGAAATTATGCATACTAAATTACGGCACAAGTTTTGCAAACACCTTATATACGAGTGTATAGAAGCAAGTGACTCGCAAAGGCTGCTTTTAATGCTAAATGAACAATAGCAAACGTAAATTACTTGATGCTATGACAAGTTACGAGTGGATTGATTGAATAATACATTTAAGGCTTTCGCTTAGGGTATCTCAAGCCATCGATATGCTAATACTCACTAGGTACTTCTTTCTTTTCATACAAAACTTTACCATCTGGACCTAGGCGGCATAAGTAACATAACAAAATAAGCCACCACAATATTTACAAAAATTAAATATGCCCTACTCATAGTGCCTTTTCGATAAAATTTTGAGTTTTTTTTTTATTTTGATCTAAAGAGATAAGAAGAATTTCCCAAACAAAATTTTGGGCGTCTGTTTCACACGAACATGATTTGGACAAACTTTGTCTGTCCGAAACGACGCTTAAAATTTTGGAACTTATGCATGCATAGGTACATATTTCTTGGAAAAACGCTAGACAGCTTTGTCTCCTGGATTCTAATTGTATTTAGCCAATTGCACTACTATTACGATGGGCTACAACTTTATGACAAGAATCTATAGGAAAAAAATAACACCAACCTTCGTGGACTTCGATGCCTTCGGCTTTGAGAAGTTCCCGTAACTTCTGGATTTCTTCTTTGAGTTCGCGAATAAGTTTGGCGTTAGCATCTTCGTTGATAACAGCCTTGCATACAATCTGCTTGGCTCTATCAGCATATCTAATAATATTTAAATTAAATTGGAAAATTTCTTACAGAGTTTGATATTACCGTAAAGTAGAGAGAGTTTCGTCGTAGTTAATGTCTGCCGGAGAAATTGCAGCTATCATTGCAGTTTTGCTGTTGCCACCTAAATTTTCGCGCAGTAACCAGGTCAAGACGGAATCTCGGTATGGAATAAAGTCTGCTTTCTTCGATTTTTTGTTTTTCATAGCCTTACGATAAAGCAATAATTAGTTAGGTCATAAAATTTAAAAACACACAAATATACTTACGGACTGTTTTCAACGACAAGAAAAACGGAAAAGTTAATAAAGAAAAGAGGTTAATTCATCAAGAATTACTTTGATAATGGAATCAGTTACTTACCACTTCGGCAAGAGCAGATATTACTTTTCCCAGTGTCGTTAAACTTTTATTGATATTTGCACCTTCCTTTAATCGAGTTCCTTTAGCTCCCGTCGAGTCGGCCCTTTCTGATCCAGCCAAATCGACTAAAGATATTTTTGAAACCTTTTCTGTCGACAGTTGGGTGGTGGCGTCGTACCTATTGTTTAATAAATTAAATTCGATTCCGATTTGGGCCATTGAAACAAAATTACCTTTGCTGAGTAAAAAATATGGTAAAAACGGCATGGGACCGGGAACTGGTTTCGTTCATATTTGTTGCAGCCACGGTCCTGGCTTTATTACCTTCGTCTATTAAATTATGGATATCTTGGTAACTAGTAACGGCAAGTTTGCTTAAGTCTTCTACGTACGGCCCCAATAAAGGATGTTCTCTAACCCTCAAGTTGCCCTTATTTTTGGGATTCAGCAAATCTCTAACTCTTTCGCAGTAGATTTCCATATAACTAACTTCTACAGAATATTTTATATCGTCGTTATGCTCGAGTACACGAATAAACAAATCTTCGCAAATCAATGGTATAATACCCTGCTGATCCTCCTCTTGTCTGCCCATCATTGTATAAGATTTGCCCGCACCGGTTTGTCCGTACGCAAAGATGCAGACGTTGTACCCATCAAAAGCATGTTGCAACATTTCCTCTCCGATATCTTTATAGACTACTAATTGTGACGAAAATTGAGGATCATCTTCCTGTTCGTGAACAATCCTCGTTATTTCAAACTAAAATTTATTTTTTATCTATACTTACGTTATGTGACCAATAAGAATAATCAAAATTAAAGCTTTTTTGAGCATCTTTAACTCCAGGCGGTGCTTTAGGATTTGCTATAGCTAAAAATTTATAATCATAATATTTGTTAGTCTTAATTTCGTTGGTACCTACTTGTGGTATTTCCACCCATGTCTATGATGCACTTGCATTCTTTCGAAATTTCACGATTATTGAACGGGCGAACCCTTACGGCTACTTTGACTGATGACATTTTTGTTGTTTTTCTTTATTTCAATCTACGAATGAAAAATGCATTGTTTTAAAAAAAGCTTTTAACCTTAGGTTTTGCTTTTAGAACTGTGCGAGAATTTTATATTTATTTGGGACACAGTTAAAATTTCACACGCTAGCGTCCGCCCCAGCTATGGTCGGGGAAAAAGTTGCTCCATATCGTAGTAAAGCTTTAAATTTTATTAAAAACTATATAAGAAAATGTGTTCTTATTTTCTTTTAGATTTAATAAAACAAAAACTTTCGGCGTTTTATTACCTAATTTTGATTATGTTTCATATTATATAACAAAATAAAATTTTTATTAAAAAAGCATACATTCTACTTTACACCATACAAATTTTTGTTATTTGCGCAACGTTTCCCAAAAGGATTCCTAAATCCAATATTGTGGTTATTCGTTTTTTTTTCCGAATGCAATTGCTTTCGTCAGAAGAGTTATGATTTTTGTATTAGCAAATAACAATTCAAAAGTTTTCCCCAGATACATCTGTTACTCATGATCGACAACAAAATGGAATCATAAGAAATAAATCAAATTTGTCATAAAATAATGAAACAATATTAAACATTCCCAAAGTACTTTATGAGATTAAGTCCAAAAATTGTATTCATCACTTATGAGGAGTTTGTAAATATTTAAAAATTTTGTTAGGACATCCCCGAGAGACTCGTTCCTTTCGTAACTTCTCAGTTTCCTACTTGAATACACGTTTAATTTTGTTGTATTTTTAACTTACAGCAGACAATGACAACAAAATTATCTAAATACAAAATGTCGTCCGGAAAATTTCATTGCATCTTCTTAATCGATTCGAGATTAAGAGAAGAAGAGCTATGTAGCATATTGATTTATGAAACGATTAACAACGTTAACAAAGGAAAAACCAGCTTACCAAAATAATAGTCAACTGGGAAAAAATCTGAACTACGCTTAATTCGGCTACACCTGCATATAAACACAACACCTGTAATGCAATCTTGTAATAGTTCGGGTTTGGTATTGATCGTTTCGGCGAAGTAATAAATAAAATTTGATAATAAAATGATAAATTTGAGGAAAAACAATTTCACCTAAAGAGTTTCCGAAAGCATTAAAAAAATATAGCAGGCAAAGTTCATTCAATTCAAATTAGTTGTATTTACCCTTGACATTTATTAAGGAAAAAAGAATAATTCTCACCTAATTTTGGATCATGAAGAATACGAATTCCAAATAGTCGCACTATCGTCCGAATGTAATCACACTTTTGATAAATTAATCCACAAAATTAAGCTGAACATAGTTTGTCTAAAAACACCCTGTTACGGTCATTTTGTCTTTCTATGACGTCTTGAAGGGCTAAAAGATTCGCGTTTGCGTACAATTCGCGTTCTCACAAATCAATAGCTTACTTCACCAATGTCGAATTAGTGTTCACGATGCGATCAATATATTATTATTGTTATTATCAAAAATATTCTTTTATGAAAAAATTGGTAACTAATATTTATTTTATGGCTATGAAAAACAAACAAGCTAAATTGGCATTAATGGGATAGCCTATCCGTGCTATCCAACAATATCATAAAAGCACGCCGACACCTCCATTACCTCCTTAGAACTAACTCCTCAGAGTTATTTCCAAAAACCTCGTAAGAAGTATGATATGCATATTTTTTACATGAGAAATCAGTATAGTTTTAGTTTTATGGAGACGACTAGCAATACAATAAAAACACGCAAAACAAAGCTGCATTGTAAGGCCAAAACCAAAACTAAAATTTTTGAAAAGAAAATTTCAAAAATTTCTAAATTCAGAAAAATTGAAAATTTTCAAAAATTAAAATAATTACATATTTTTTGGAAAATTGAATTTTGTTCAATGTTTTTATTTTTGCTCTAAATAATATTTCAATTTAACAGAGAATTATCGTCGACATCGTATTAAAATTGCATTTCGGTGAATTAGCCATTAGCACAGTTTCAGAGCAATATTGTGATATAATAAGTAGGCCATGCACTAAAAACTATAGTAAATTGCACAAAATGTTCTAGATAAAAGTACGGGTAAATTATTAAATTGCAGAACAATATAAATACATTAATAAAATTGCAAAAGTGAAAAAACGTATGTGCATTGCAGTTGCAGTGAATAGAAAAGTATGCTGTGAGATCTTCCGAGATAGTATGGTTTGGATTCTGTGGATTGTAATTGCAATTATTGCGGTGTAATGGAATTAAAATGTGTGTAAGGTGGATAAATTAATATAAAATAGAAAGCTAAACCTGAAAATTATGCTACGTCTCCATGGTTGTTTAATATATTTTTGGACCAGAGTATGAGAGATATTTGTGAAAAATATGGAAAAAGAAATATTGAAAAAAGCTGTTTAACCATGTTATTTCCAAAGCAAAAGCTTCTAAACATCAGAATAAGTTCTAGAAGCAAATCCTGCTTCCACGTCCTCCAAGAATTCCTTCGCATCAAATACGCAACACATGAAATACGATGAAAACGGAAGAGAGTAATGGGGAAGTTTTCGGCGCTACTACATAACCAGAACTTATTGGCTATGAGAAAAACTCATAACCCAAATCTTAGCCAACTCTTTATATTTTCAATGATCAATCAAGCCTCGCATAATACAAGACTATTTTAAGACAATCAACACAACATGCAAAAACAGCATTGATAGTGAACAAGTGAAAATTGGGATTTCGAGTATAAAAAGAATAACTTAAAAAAACATAAAACTGCAAATATTTTGATTAGATAGTAGATAGATCTGGCAGAACATGTGAAGCTAACAGTTTCTATCCATTGACTCGCTCATCAAAAAATTATTATTTATTGCAAGCTTTAATTATTAAATCAATAGTATTTCAAGTATTACTTCCTTCCCACCATTTCCAATCCCTTCATTTCCTTCTCCCGAACACCTCCCTAAAGATGTTTGGCACCGAAACAACTGGATAAATATTTCACTGGATCTATCCACTAGATAGATACATAAGCCCTACTCCCCCTTTTCCACCGTGATTCATAGTAAAATTTATCGTAACCCATATATAACTAGATCATAAATATATTATATTTCTAAATTTTTGTGTACCATTTTATTTTATTTCAGAAAAAAAGTAGCGAAGAATGCGTAATACAGCACTGTACAAGAGGTCGACGTGTAATGATCAAACCCGGCCAGCTTAGGCTAAACAAAGAGGTTTCCTCCTCAATTCAACGCCAAAGTTATGATTAAAGTAACCTGCCCGATGAAGGAGACATGGGTCTAAAACACGTCACTCTAAATCCCATAAAGGGTAACTAGGGTAAGTTCCAGGTTTGCACGTTACTACGGTAGCTGTTACGTATAAAAAATTTGTAGTAAAAATATTCACCCTAAACGGTAGATACATAATATGTACATATTATGTACTTATAAAAAAATAACAAAAGTTGAGATAAATAGGTTAAAAAATCATTAAAATCAGGGTATCTCGGCCCACAGGTTTTTATAGATATAATAAAAATTATTGTAAAATTTGAAAGATAACATTAAAATGAAACGATTAAATTGTGGATGACCTAAATTTTTTCTTTAATTTTTAAATTAATCAATTTTAAAGTTTTGATTTTTTATCACTAATTTTCGAGTTCTGGGTATTTCCGAAATTTTTTTGTGTGACTCGGTGATTCACTGGCTAACTATTCTAATTTTAGAATGTAATTTATGCCTAAAAATATTTTTTTTAAATAAAAACACGCCATGGATGGCGCTAATCTTATGGAAATTGCCAATCGAATAATCGCCAATAGTTTTATGACCATTTTTACCCATAATTTTAAATGTTTATATTTGTAATTTACGCCATAAGCTACCATAATTATTGCATTAGAAAATGTTTAAATTTGTAGGCTAGGTTAATGTGCTAATCCCAGTGACGTAGCCAAGAGGGGGGCTGAGCCCCCACCCCCTCTCCCGAAATTATTAATTTGTAATTTTACAATGATTTCAAACCATGTATAGATTTCTATATAAATGATTTTCAAAACACTAATGATACTATATTTGAAGGCAAATGGCTGATTTTGTATCAGAAATGAAAAAACCATAAAGGAGCAGCTTCCAAAATATACAATGGAAGCTCTTAATCAGTTTAATATTGATGTTTCCGAATATATATATTATTTTAGGAACATTAGCGGTTACTACAGCCTCTGTAGAAAGAACATTTTCCATCTTAAAACAAATAAAGCCAAATTTGAGAAATAGTACGGACGAGAATAGGTTAAGCGGTTTAGCTTTATTAGCAGTTCACAGGAATGTGCCTATATTAATGTAGAAGAGGTTATAAATAATTTTAGAATAACAAAAAAACGCAATGATTTTACAATTATATTTATATTAGAATAATAATAATTTCTATGACTTAATTTTTAATGTTTATTTAGTGTTTTAGTGTTTATTATTATTGTCGTTAACGTTAAAATGTCTGACGAAACTCCTTTTTCGGAGAAATTATTTTTTATTGTAATTTTTTAACTTTCTATTCAGCGCATAACCTTGAAAATTTGAAAAATTTTCGCCTGCGGCGCTATTAAAAACGGCTCGCTGCGCTCGCAGGACCCCCCCCCCGAACCAAATTTCTAGCTACGCCACTGGCTAATCCCAAAAATTATCCGTATTGTATGACTAATTTCTTAAGATAGGAGTTTAGAAATGCAAGAATCTCTGTTTTTAAGTAAAATTCGGCTAGAATTGCATTGTGATTTAACTATTTACCTAAGTTACACGTATTGTTAATAGAATGAAGTTGAGTTTCGCCTATTTCCAATAATTAGGTGTTTCTTGGATGAAAAATAGAAACTTTAATACCGATTAGTTCCGAAATTAATCGGTATTTGAAGTTCATCGCTAGTTAAACTATAGTTAAATCTCTTCATTTTAATGTTGACTATCGTATTCGATCACATTTTTTTAAATTATCTATAAAATCTTTGAGTCGGAGTCTCTAACCAAAGATCCAATAAGAGCGGTGTAAACTCTGTAAAAGAAAAGACCAAAATTTCAATACTAAATTATGGTAGTTAATAAACATTTCTGAATTGTCAAGTATTACCATATTATAACTAGAATAAAAATATTGAAAATAATAAAATTGATAAACTCAGGCAGATCTATGCAACTATCTTGAACTATTAACAGATACCTAAGAAAAAAAAACAAATAACCATACCAATACCAAAGTACGAAAATGAAAGAAATAGGTAGCAATTAAACTACCGGTCAAATTCAGATTGTAGAAATTCGATTCATAAGATCGGTGAAAGGTTGCACAAAAGTAGTATGGGATAGGAAAAATTTTAAAAAACAACAAAATGAAAGCTTTACTTCCTACAGCCTAAATTCTGAGTTATGCTTACATAACTTTTCATTTTAGTTATAAAACGCCATTTTTATAAAATGAAAAGAAAAGTTTTTTGATTTATTAACAGTTGTAGTCAAAGGTAACACATTATGGTATAAACAAATTGTGAAAAACACAGATATATTATATGCAGATTACGAAAAATGTGTTCCAAAAAAAAAACCGAAAGTGGTAAGAAGACGCTAAAAATGTTAAAATGCCTGTTTGCTAATGGCTTCATGCACAGTAACAAGAACGGTAACAGTAGCGAGGGACAGAACAGTAAGATTACTGCTACTGTGTTTTCCACATGCGCAAACATCAATTCTAAATGTTAAAGTTCATCTACTGACAGATTTTCTTCAGTTAAATTTAGATTTTCCTCCACATTTTTTTAAATTATTGAATTTAAAATATCAAATAGCTACCTAACGTGAATAATAATTATTAGGTTCAATATAAAACTTTTATTGGTAAATACGTAAGATTCCGGAAAACTATTCATACTATTATTAATTTATATTGTATTATTGATATTTTCAGTAACCACTACTTTCTGTGTACACCTATTTCCTAAATTGGTGGTATAACTTCAAGGCTGATTTATTTCAAAACTTCCGAATTTTATTTTTTAGAATGTCCTTGCTCGTAAACCTTCATTAATCGTCGATGAGTTTTCTCTACAAAGCTTTTCAATATAATTAATTGATGTCGAAGCTTTGTGGAGGTGTCACCAGTAAATGTAAAATACTTTATTAAAGCCATAGTGTGTTTGCCAATGGCGTCTGCTATGAGGAGGGCGATAGGACGCTGCCCACCCAAAACATAACATTAAATTATTAAATTTTAAATGCATTATTATGATTAACATCAATATTTAAATTTTGACCCCACATTTCTAGTCGTCGTACTATTATTATTGGTGTTTGACTTCGCGGTCTGCTGATACTTAATTTCATAAAAACGAATCCAAGAAGGACCGCACTATAACAAATTCAGGCTCGACGTACCACCGACACTTTATTTCAGGCATCAAACTACACAATAACATTTTCTGCTATCGAGCGTCCAGTATACTACTAAATTATAGAGTAATACTACGGTTATACAATAAAGCGTTCTCCTTGCGTCTATGAGAGCAACAGTTATGAGTTTCCATCCGGAAGGACCTTTTGTGTTTAAAGTGTGTGGTTATTTGCCATTCCCCCTATTTATCTTCAAATAATCAACAACCAAAGACTTCAAATACACAGCTTAGCGTTATCCTTTGGTATCACACAGGAACGTAATACAAATCATTGAACAAACACAGAACTCCCTAACTACAACTACTGTACTAGGACCAAATATTTCAAAAATCATGCATACCTTGATTAATTTTTACTCTCGTGAAAAATTCTTGAATGTTAACAACTTAACAGAGATATCTAGAGATAGATTTTAACGATGACGGATTGGAATAGTAACAAGAAAACTACACCAATCACATTTCTATTTAGCCAACAACCTTGTCGGTAAATATTCAGGAAAAAGAGAAAACGGCCTTTAATATTTCAATCAATCAAATGTATTTAATTATTGGATGCAGGAATTGGTTAAACGTTGATAATTCAAGAATATGGCATGATGAGTCATGCAAGAACATAAAGAATTTATATATTTTTGTGTACGTCAAGTGTCGGAAGAATGGATGACAAAAGCTTATAAAAACCAAGCACACTCTTGGCGGAGTTCTGAAACCCCCTTGCGCATAGGTTGCTGCTACTATGAGATTAGCAATTTAATTTTTTAATTTTAAGCAAGAAATTTATGAGTTACATAATATGTAATACACTAATTTTATGTATTTAAGGACTCATTTAGAAACTTATAACAATTGTTACACATGACATGCAAATTATCCTTTGGATGAAAAAAGGACGAATTCGTTGCTTTAATGGCCGCAAACGTGATTATTGCGATATAGACAAGGGAAATTTTTTGACTTGTTTTTGACTCATCTGACTCAGTCAAGCAACCGACCTAATGTATCAGTAGTTATTTTTAATCGTTAAATATTAATATAAACGAAATCAAAGAACATTTTTTATGGAGTGATATAAAGGCATTCGTTGACGATACGTTATCGTAAATCATCTAAATAGTAAATACGCCAGTTGAGTTGTACCTATATTACTCTTGTATTGAACTCATAATAGAAAATCCAACAAAGATAAATTGGTGATCATACGGGGGCAATCAATAGCAGGTTTCCTTCCAATTTATTTATTTAATGTCGATATCAGTAATCTGTTATTACGTTTTGTTTTGTTTTTGGACCGCATATTTATTTACACCCTTTTGCCATTTAAAATATTTACAATGGAATTCCCCCATTTTGGGGTTACATTGAGGTGGATGGCATAAACCAATATATCACATATGTCACATCCAAATAAAATTGATTTGCTAAAGTGTTTCTCGAGTAAATTAGGTTAAATACCAAAAAAACAGAGAGCTATTTCATTTTCGGTGAACCACCCTAACCTATACCATTGTATATCTATTATATTTTTATATATTCAAATATGTACGTAATAAATTATTATTAACCAGTGAAATAAAAATTAAATCCAAATTTTAAGAATAAAAAAAAAACGTCTGCAATGGCAAGATGCTATTGCCGAAAGGTTATGAAAAAACTAATATTTAATTGTTAATTTAACCTGTTAATGTTAAAAATTTTAATTTTGAAGACTGACTTGAATGGAAACAAATTTCTATAAAATAATAATGTTAACCATAATATTAAAAGTACTTTAGAATAACCAAAATTGCACGTCTTAGAATAAAAATGCTGGAAAATTTTCACAAATAAAATACACTATAGTAGGTTATTATAAATTTCAGTAAATTTATATTATACCTGTATTTTATAATAGAAAATTAATAAAAAATGAGTTTTTTAAGTGGTTATTGTGGTAGTTAGTAGTATGTAATATTAAAATAAACAAACTGAATATAATATTAAAATAATGAATTTTAACTGTTAAGTAAAGAATACATACTTACATAGAAAAATAATATTTAAAAAACAATGAAAACGACAATAATTTACATTTAACAGGTTTGGACTTACAAGGGAATTATATGACCTCCGCATTTTTGTAATTTTTACCACTTATTGCGCTGAAAGTTCGGCCCTCCAATAACAACTCCTCAAAGCCGTAGGGCCAGATAGCCAGAAATTTTCGAAAAAATCGACTTTGAAATATTGTCGATGGAGTTTGAAGACAAGATGTGAAACAATTAACAATAACTTTCAGCACAATAAGTGGCAAAAATTACAAAAATGCGGAAGTCATATAATTTCCTTGTTAGAATATTTAAATTAACAAGAAAAATAAAAATGAGAAAATCTTTAAATACTGACTAAGAATTTTGAAAAAATTACGTTATAAAAATTGATAAAAATTTAAAATAAAAGACCATGTAATACGATATAAAGGCCCCTATTTCACAATTATTTAATTACATTTAACAAACCTGTTAAATGTAAATTATTGTCGTTTTTATTGTTTTTTTTTTATTTTATTTATAAAAACTTTGTAAATTTTAGATCTAAAAATTGTGGAGAAAGAAAAGTCTAAAAGGGTGAAGAGATAATGTAAATTTTACAGTTCGAGAACCTATTGCTACGAACTAGTAAAAAAATTAGTTCATACTTCAGACAAGGTTTTTAGATCGACGACCACAGATATCAACTTTTTATACGAAGCTACAGGAAGCCGTAGGAATTCTCTGTAATAAAGAAAGATGAAATTATATTTAAAATTTTCCAGTAATAGAAGTAGTAGTGAAAAATGTATTTTCCATTTGATTTTTAAATAATTCCGTTATTTTAACTTTTCACTATATTATTTATGAATCACGAGCTCCGTAGCTGGTGGTTGGAAATGCCAGAGATCGATCTGTATTGAGAAGTTAAAACCGAGTAAACGTATCAAAAACGCGTGCAATTTTAAATTTTCATATAATCAATAAAAAATATTATCGAGTAGGTATAGGTACTCACTATTCTTTGTTTAAACTTAATAACAAAGACTAATTGATTTCTCATTTAAATTGTGAAGCACTATTAGACATAAAATGTGTTTTGGGTTTTCTCGTTAGTTTGTTAAACGATTGAAATCGCAATTTACGATCCCTAATTAACAGCAATGCTTCAAATTATCAAATTACTTCTAAAATTTAAATTACCACAAATTTATGTAATCTCAGATGTATGAATGAGTCATAGGCGCCAGTTTCGCACGGGGGTGTATACGTCCCGACGCCACCCACTATAGTTCAGATCAATGTACATGACCTAGGTTTCGTTATAGAACCCCAATCGCTTGCTTATGTTACATTAAAAGTTAGTTTAAAAATAGTAATTTTTATTAATTATTAGGCAATTCAAAAATTATTATAATTCACCGCTACGTATGCGCAGACTTACTATGGTAATAAACTGTAAGAGTAGAAAGTAAAAACTTTCTACAATAAAGATCGAAATTTTGCATAAATATACAAACAATTTTTAATGGGTACTAAAATTCAAATATTCGATATTCTATAAATTATTTTTATTTGATAGATTTTGCTATAAATATCCAATAAGAAATATTATGATTACCATTAAAAATGTCATGTTATCCATATTGCGATGGCAACGCAGGCTTTTGCTCAAGTAGTATTTACATTTTTCAGTGTTTTCCCTTTGGATAGATGATACATTAAAAATGTACCGCAGTGTTGTTATCAATAGTACGTCGCGACAGTAATATGGTAGATAACAATTTTGCAATAAATTTTAAAACAATAAATTGATCTTCAGAACTATTCGTCTCACGATAATTGATTGATGTTCATCACAATTATCCTTACGATTTCTGGCATCTTTCCTATTCTATTTTTTCGATGAGCATCTGATATATCAACGCCTTAATCTTCTTTTTTAATCAAGGGTGAGGGGTAATATATCAAAAAATTTAGTGTACACAAGACTAAAACCCAGTTCTATAGCAGGAGATTAATCTCGGATCAGAGTTAACCCACGATCGACTTAAGGTTGATCCAATCAGAGCAACCAAATCCTGGGAATTCCGCGTGAGTTAACTCTGATCCGAGATTGATCTTCTGTTATACAACTGAGCCTAAGTAAATAAAGTCAAAAATATACTTTAAAAATACTAAAAATTAAATTTTATTTTTTCCTGCAGCCAGAACAGTTGTAAGACTAACATCACAAGGATCAATTATCTAGGGGCCAATAGCTGTGCGATAAACTACGGTGAGGCTCATAGTTGTGAAGATCAACTATCTTACTCAATGGTAATAATGCAACAAAGACTAATTGTTGCCGGACCAATAGTCGTCGAGACCAATAATTGTCGCCGAAGTCAGTTGGTAGGGACGAATAGTCACAGACACAACTATGGGTGCATGATCCGTTATAAATTCAACTATCATATTAAACTTTCGAAGTCAAATATAATCCTGTCCGTATTACCCCGACTTACCTAAAATATATTTTGATTGAAAATATTACATGTGACCTTTGCATTAGTAATAAACAAATAAACAATTAAAATTTGTATCATGTTTTTTGTATGCATTGAAAAACAAGGTAAATTAACTTTGAAATTAATATTTTAAATAATAATTAGTTTGAAATAATTTGATTTATTGCATGTTTCATATTTGCCGAAGTTGTATAACGGGAAAAAATATTTCAAATAAATTATACCTACTCCGATAATATTTTATTCATTAAAATTTTCTTTAAAAGTAATTTATGATATCAGTTTTGAAAGCAAATCGTTATCAAATATGCCTGCTGTTTGCACAACGAGACGTTTGCAGAGACCGAGTTATGTAAACATGCAAATTCAATAATGATACATTTCATACAAAATTTTATCTTTTTCAAAATCAAAGAATTTTATTTAAATTATTATTTAATTTTTCCAGAAAACAAATAATAAGCATAATTTAAATGAATTATTCAAATTTATAATTTAATTTTAGTTCGGCAGATGTAAAGCTACTGGTCAGTAATCTTGTCAGATTTTAATTTGACATGGACTATGTTTATGTTTGAGCTTAATTTCTTACTAAATAAATTACAATGAAAAGAGACCCTGAGATTGAAATATCTCTGAAAAAACGCCAGCATTTTGTTATTCTGTAAATAGAAACTAACTTAAAAAAAGTTAGAATTTTTTAAGTATTATTGTGGTATTTAGTAGCATGTGATGTTAAAATAAGCAAACTTAACAAAATGCTAAAATAATAAAATTTTTAACTATTAAGTAAATAATACATACTACGAAGAAACATAATATTTAACGAAACCGAAATGACAATAATTCGCATTTAACAGGGTTGAACTTAGAATATTTGAATAAACAAGAAAATAGAATTTTGAAAAAATTACGCTATAGAAATGGTAAAAATTACTTAAAAATAAAAAACCTGTAACATAATATAAAGGCCTCTATTTCACAATTATTAGCGATCCTCAGTCATGTATAACAGTAAAACTAACATGCCACGTGTCTAAATGATAAGGAAATTTTCATTTAGACACATGGCATCGCTTAATTTGGTTTATTTGGTAAGCGCAATATTTAAAGTTTGGTTAATTTCTTGAGCATTTAATTTTGTAAAAAAAATTTTCAATTTTCTTTGGTATATTTGCTCTCACTTGTTAGTTTTACTGTTATACATGACTGAGGATCGATAATAATCGTGAAATAGAGGCCTTTATATTATGTTACAGGTTTTTTTTATTTTATTTTTAAGTAATTTTTACCATTTCTATAGCGTAATTTTTTCAGAATTCTATTTTCTTATTTATTCAAATATTCCAAGTTCAACCCTGTTAAATGTGAATTATTGTTATTTCGGTTTCGTTAAATATTATGTTTCTTCGTTGTATGTATTATTTACTTAATAGTTAAAAATTTTATTATTTTAACATTTTGTTAAGTTTGATTATTTAGTTGTTCGACCTGTTTATATTGTAGAATTTGCACGTATAATCGCGAAGTGCGATAAAAGATTAAAATTGATACATAATGAAAGCAGGAAAATTACCAATAAAGATGACATTAAAAAAAATAAAAATAAAATACATTTACATTGAATTAAATATAAATAAAAATTAAATTTAAAAGCTGGAATTTTGTGACTGCCCTGAATTATAAGGGAAGTCATAGCAATATATTGCAAAATTTATATATTATGTTGCAAATCATTTTCAAAACTTGTACCTATATCACTCTCAAAATGAATAAGCTATTTCGAAATACAGGAAAAAGTTGAAAGTGCACTTTTCGGAAGTTAGCAGATAAAATCTTTATATTAATTAATTATTGCATTAATTTATTTCTAAACTATGTCTATTTTCATTTACCTTGATATTCCGCAAAACTACTCAAATGGCTTTTTCGATTTCTGGGCGTGATAAATACATAGATTTAACCATGTAAATTTACCTTCTTTTAAACAAACTGTCTATTAAGTTACAGATTTAAAAAAAAACTGAAATCTTATCTTACTTTCCCATTAACAACGTAGCAAATAAAAGTATTATAATTAAAGCAAACGGATTGCTCAAGACCATTTTTCGATCGTTATCTGTGTGGGTGTCATTTTATTTTGTTCCTTTTGTCCAGGATTACAGACAAACGCGTGCATGCATACTTGAAATTTTACACCCAAGTTTCGAGTAACTGTCGGAAGAACTAATTAAAATCTTATTGGAAATTTTCCATTTTTGTGGAAAAATTTACACTAAAATAGCTTCATCGTCTTCTGTTGGATGGAAGACTAGCATTTGCGCTTTCGTGGGATAAAAGAAAAATATTCAGAATATTTTTTTACGTGCATGTTATTGCGTATCAGTTAGATTAGATTTGTGCTATTAAAAATATTTGCCTTTTCACGCTAAATACTTTTGACTACCTCATTCCTCAACATTTTTAATACTCCTATTTGTTTTCATAAAAAATTGGATGGAGTCATACTGTCGTCAAGCTCTTATTTTTCGACTATACCACGCAGTTATATGATGAAAAAAATATGCGACCAAGACTAAATCATTGAAGTCTAACATTCTTCTTCTCTTTCTGTTTAGCACAGAGTAACATAAAAATAATTTGATCAAATTAAAAAATAATTTTAAGATACTCATCGTCGGTCAGATTTTAACAAAACCAGTAATTGAATTTCAGTTTTCAGTATCATAAAAAAAATTGAAATTGAATATTAAAAGTATATTAATTTTTCAGAAATCCAAAGATTTGTTTTAAATTGAGGGCAGCCAAAGAATACCTCAAGTTTTTCAAAACTAGCGCTTGAAAAAGTTGAGCTCCCAAGAACTGCACAACTGCACCTAGATCCGATACTGTTTGAACTCTACCGCCCACTACCACCTACTACACCACCACCTACCACTAATCAAATAAAACAACTGCATTATTCAATTTCTACTAAAAAAATTCGATAATTGTGAAATAAAAACTATTTTTTCAAGCAAGAAACAACAAACTCACCTTTTATTACTGTTTTTTTTTTAAATTATAATTTCCGATTTTAATAAACTGGCGTTTGACAGTTCCAAATTTTCCTTATTAATAACACATACCAACCAGCAACCACCTATACCAATTTTATTTTTCACCAAAACAGTTTTTGTAGAAATTGTAAATTTCGATAAACGAATAAATCATGTTTACATAAATAAATATTATAGTGTTATTTACTTTCATTAATAAGTAAATAGCAGTGACTCATCCCCAATGAAAAAATTGTCCTAGGTAGGGATTATCTTTTTTTCACTGTTGTGAAAATTCAATAATTGTACTACATAACCTCCAAGTATTTAAATTATTAATTAGAAATTTTACGTTATTAAAATGAATCAAGACAAAACTTCGAAAAAGTTGCCCTACAAGAAATCGATTGTACGTAACACCGTGCAAATAAAGCCACAAACTGTAGTTCTTATGCACTCCGAAGGATCGAAACCTTCTTCGAAGAAGACTTCAGAGCCTAATATTGCTACAAACGTTGACACTACGTCATTCGAAGCTCCCGAATTAAATTCTGCTTTAAAAATTGTAAAAAGGATAGAAAGTGTGGAAAGTGTAAAACCCAGAAAAGTTAAAAGTGTACTAGATATTGCTAAAAATAAACAAATTGTGGTCGAAGAAAAGGTTTGTTATATTGTTTGTTTCTATTAAAAGTTGGTAACTTTTTATTTACAGGCTTCAAAGTTGGTGAATTTTCCTTACAATAAAAATATTTATAAAGATTTGATGCCGTTATGTGTGAGACCACAACCTACACAAGTCGTTCCTAGTTCGTCCCGAGAGTTTATGCTGCAGAGAGATCGAGAACCATCGTTAAGTGATTTTTTTGAACCAAAACGTTTACCAGAGTATAAATTTCAAGTATCCACGCATCCCAATCAAAAACATTTAGTTAGACAATTTGATGGTTTAAAATTGTACAGAACTATGAGAAGTTGGAATTAGTTTAGTGTTTTTTTTTTAGATAAGATTAAAGTTAGATCGATGGCAAAGTGAAAGTATATATTTTCATGTTTGTAATTTATTAGAACAAATGCATTAGTACTTAATTTATATTTGATGAAATAGTTTTATAGATCTATGAAAATTAATTTTTAAAAACAATTAACTGTTTTTTGCATAGAAAAAGTAATTTTAAGATTCTATAATTGTTCAAATTAAAAATGTTTCAAATTTTTAATTTTTTACAATGTTTTTCTATTACCATTATTAAAGTAAGATTTTCTGCACTACTTGTAGTTTGAAAAATGTGCTTTTTTTTGAACATGGAAAATTTCCTTGAAAGATATAAAAATTTCACTTCGTGGCTAACAATCGTCAAACTTTTAACTTTTTTTACTTTAAGAAAAAAAATGTTTTATTCCAAGCAAATGTCTGTAATTTGTGAGCAATTATTTCAATATTGGTTGGCAGCTCAACGATGGTATTTCACGGTCACTACATATTTATTGACATCAAATGAGGAAGCAATATCAGCGTTCATCAGAAGACATTGCATTTTTGTTGACCACAACATGAAACTTTGATCTCTCATAAAAATTTACACATTGCTATGTTTTGGTTTGTTCAAACGTTCAAACCATCGGGTTTGAGTTACCGTTTGTTTAGGTGGTCTTTACGAAAGTGAATTTGATGGTTGTGGTTTTATAAAAACTTAAAAGTCAAAGAGAAATATCTTTTTATAAATTAATAGAATGCTTTTCCGATCTTTGCTTTTCGTACAACAAATCAAATTATTCGGTATAATTTATAACAAAAAATTAAGCCGACTGCGAAATTTAGAACAATTTAAAGACGTTTCAAAAACTGAAGTAATAACAGACTTTATTTGAATAAATGCAATTTTGGAAGTTGTTTCTATTATAAATTTAAATCCGTTTTAATATAATCTTCCCGGAAAAATAACATTACAAATTTGAAAAAGAAAATGAGTAAATCTTAAACGGACATGCGTCAAAATGGACAGATGTTTGCCCTGTGTCGTGATGGATTTTTGACATAAATTGAATTACGTATTTTGAAGTAAGAAATAAAATAAAAGTAAGGTATTAATAATAATTAATGCACCACATACATTCCTCTAGTTTCCTTTAGTATTTAGTAATGTAGTACTTTTGATGTTAATATGTAGGTTATGAGGTTTTAGGTTATGTGTATTATATAATAACTTCTTTAAAATTCCATTGCAGATAGTAATGCTTCGAATTACGGCACGAAAAATACTTGAGCGGGCCAAATTGAGCTCTAAACAACTAGCACCTGCTTCAAGATGTGACTGGTCAAGTAAACCCGAAAAGATAGAAGTTTTCATCGATGACAAGCCAGTTCTTGTCTACCCTGGTACGACTGTTTTGCAAGCTGCGGCTTTAGTTGGTGTTGAAATTCCCAGATTTTGTTACCATGAGCGTTTGGCAGTTGCCGGTAATTGTAGAATGTGTCTCGTGGAAGTGGAGAAATCGCCCAAACCGGTTGCAGCTTGTGCAATGCCTGTTATGAAAGGTTGGCGTATTAAAACTGATTCGGAAATGACAAAAAGAGCAAGGGAAGGCGTTATGGAATTCTTGCTAGTAAATCATCCTTTGGATTGTCCTATTTGCGATCAAGGTGGAGAGTGCGATTTGCAAGATCAGTCTATGGCTTTTGGGTCAGATCGTTCACGATTTACCGATATTGATTTTTCTGGTAAACGTGCAGTTGAAGATAAAGATATAGGTCCTTTAATTAAAACAATAATGACGCGCTGTATTCACTGCACTCGCTGCATTAGATTTGCTTCAGAAGTTGCCGGAATTGATGATCTAGGTAGGTTGACAACTTAGAAAAGCAAATATTTATTATTAAACTATGTTTTTTAATAGGAACTACGGGTCGTGGTTCTGATATGCAAGTGGGAACTTATGTAGAAAAGTTCTTCCTGTCAGAATTGTCTGGAAATGTAATCGATTTGTGTCCTGTAGGGGCACTTACTAGTAAACCTTATAGTTTTACTGCACGACCTTGGGAAATTCGTAGGGTGGATTCTATCGATGTCTTAGATGCAGTTGGTTCCAACATCGTTGTGTGCACCCGAAGTGGCGATGTGATGAGAATATTACCAAGAGTTAATGAGGAAGTCAACGAAGAATGGTGAGTGTCACCTACTTCACGGTACGACTTTTTATTTTCTCGTTACAGGCTCTCAGATAAATCAAGGTTCGCATGTGATGGCTTGAAGCGTCAACGTTTAGTTACACCTATGCTAAAGGTAAACGGCGAATTGAAACCTGTAGATTGGGAATGTGCACTAATTGCAGCAGCAAAAGCAATTAAATGTGCAAGTAAGTTATTCATAAACTTTTAAAAAATATACAGTTGTGCAATTTTGATTTTTATTTCTTTAGAAGGCAATGTAGCAGCAATTGCTGGTGGATTAGCAGATGCAGAATCTTTAGTGGCTTTGAAAGATCTTTTCAATAATTTAGATTCGGAAGCTTTATGTACCGAACAAACTTTCCCTATGGAAGGTGGTGGTACCGATATTCGTTCAAGTTACTTATTGAATAATAAAATTGCAAATGTGGAAGAAGCCGATTTAGTGTTGTTGGTGGGTACGAATCCACGGTTGGAAGCACCTTTATTAAATTCTAGAATCCGAAAGGGTTATATTCATAACGAAACAGAAGTAAGATAGATTTTCTTATGTTGCTTTTCAATGTTAACAAATTCTTAATAGATTGCAGTGATTGGTCCACAGGTAGATTTACGATATGAGTACAATCATTTAGGGGAAGATCCAAATATTTTAACAGAAATTGAAAATGCAGAACATCCATTTGCGGCAAAGATTAGAGACGCTAAGAAACCAATCATAATTATTGGCTCTGATATATTAGAAAGGACAGACGGACCTGCGATTTTCAAAGCTGCACAAAGTTTAGCTTATTGTTTACAAGGACAAATTAAAGATGATTGTTGGAAAGTTTTCAATGTGCTGCATAAAGTTGCCAGTCAAGTAAATATTATGTCTATTTCATTCTAAAAAGCGTAACTTGTGAGAGGATTTTGTTAACTTTTTTTTGTAGGTTGCAGCATTAGACATAGGATACACTCCAGGTGTTTGCAAAATTCGTGACAACCCACCCAAGGTTTTATATTTATTAGGAGCAGATGAGTGTGCAATTAATAAGGAAGATTTACCAGATGATTGTTTTATAATTTATCAAGGACATCACGGAGATGTTGGTGCTAGTATGGCAGATATTATCCTACCGGGTGCTGCTTACACAGAAAAACAAGCAACTTACGTTAATACGGAAGGTCGCCCACAAGAAACTCTTGTGGCTGTTTCACCACCAGGTCAAGCACGTGAAGATTGGAAAATAATTAGGGCTTTAGCTGAAATAGTAGGAGTACAACTACCTTATGATACTTTAGATCAAGTTAGATGTCGACTTGAAGATGTTGCTCCTCATCTTACAAAATATGGAGCTGCGGAAAATGCTAATTTCTTAGCAGAATCTGTAGAAATAGGACAACATATTAAAGGTTGCATTCAAGATACTCCATTAAAATTAGATCAGCGCTGTTTGGAAGATTTTTACATGACTGACGTAATTAGTAGAGCTTCTCCTACTATGGCAAAGTGTATATCAGCGGTTCAAAAGCAAAAAGAGTCAAAATATTGAATAAAGTAGTTCTAGCAAATTAAGGTAACACATGATTTTTTTTTAAATACAGTTCAATGTTTCATTATAATATGTACAACTAGTTCACTGTAAAAATATATTATACGATGAAACTTTTAAATTTTTATTATATTTTCAGCTATGCTTTGCCAATCAAGTCTTATTTTCTAACATAAAATATTATTAAAAAATTGTAGGGATGTGATTGTGTTACCCAAAATCATTAAACTACATAGCTTCAGAAACTTTTGGTTTTTGTCGAGGAATTTAATGTGTAAATTTGAATAAATCTGATAATAGCTACTTAATTTCTTATATTAAAGTAATCAAGTATCACTTAACATCTCACAATTTAAAATGAGGAAGAGGGGGGGAAATTTAAGTTGTCCTTCGTAACCCAAAAGGGAAAGTAATTTGTTATTCCTCAATACCCAGAAGAGAAGAAATACTCGTTTATGTGATAGGTGCGTAAAAAATTAATTTTTATGACCTCTGTAGTGCCTCGCTAGAATATTATGTCATTTTAAATCGGTACGACTGAAATTTTTCGAGAATAAAATTTGTTTGCCACTGGAAATACAATTTTAAAAAATAAGGTATATTGGGCATTGACACAAATGCTATGTTTTCAATTGAAATTAAAATATAATTTTGTAATATGGCTGTCCGTGCTTGTGCAGACAAAATTTTTTGTTGACTTGCAGATTGTAAAAAATGTAATTGAAGATCTTTTAAGTTTTTCACAATTTTTAGTTTACTTTATTCCGAGATACTTTTTATGTAAGAAATTCATTAATTTAACTTTCCCATTGTCCAAAATAAAATAGAACGAACCATTTTTCTTAAGAGACATTTGTATTGTAGGCACATAAAATACAATGAACACAGTAAGATTAATAAAAACTGTTACACATTAAAATTTCTTACAAATTTATTTCACATGCTTACATTTTAAATTTTATTGAAGGCAGCAATATCAACAGATTGAACAAAATCTTCAAAATTTTGTATTAATTCTTGTAACAAATCAATGGAAACTTTGTCGTCTTCAACAACACATACAATTTGTAACTTATTGATTCCATAACCAACTGGTACTAATTTCGCAACACCCCATACTAAACCGTCCATTACGATGCTACGAACGTGCTTTTCCATTTCTTTCATATCTGTTTCATCGTCCCAAGGTTTCACATCCAACAGGATACTCGACTTGGCAATAAGTGCAGGTTTCTTTGATTTTTTGTCGGCATAAGCCTTCAATCTTTCTTCACGAATCTTTTCTGCTTCTGCGTCTTCTTCATCATCGGAACCGAATAGGTCTACGTCATCATCTTCGGCGGGTGCAGCTGCTGGGGCTTGTTCAGCTTTAACTGGACACGCTCCACCTTTACTGAAAGCTTTACGTTGCGCTTCAGGGAAAGAATTGATGTGATTGTACCATCGGAGTGCATGTGCGAAAATTGCAGCAGGTCCTTTATTGAGCTGTTTAAAAGTTTCGACGTCGGCTTGAGATGGTTGGTATCTAAAAATATCGTTTACATTGTGAATGGGTACACGTGTGCCGTATTAAAATAACTTACCCACTGATATAACTTTTATCTTCCAGGTATTTATTGAGTTTGGTTACTCCGGCTTCGGTTTTTAAATTTCCGAAAGACATTTTTAATGATATAACAGTGAGGAAATTACAACAGGACTATCTAACTGCGAAGACTTTACGGAAAGAAAGATTTGGGGTTAGCAAACTTGACATTCGCGAAGCTCGCGCATGCTTCCTTTAATAATGGCGCTAATTCAAACTTACTATTAAACTTCTCGTTAAGAATTTATAGATTGACAAAAATATAGAACTCTTTTGTAATGTTTAAAATAAGTTTAGTTTATACATAGTATAATATAAAATATACAAGATAAATGAGAGAAGAGGGGTCAGGGTTTCATCCGCGACACTGATAAAAATTGAAGCTCATCTAAAATACCAAAAAAAGATTTTTGGTATTTGATCAAAAAATCCCACAAGAAAATTTTTAATACACAATTAAAATGTAATTCAGTTTTTAAAACAGAAGAATTCTTACAAAAGGTTGATATCTCAAAATTTTAGTGTATACAGAAATTCTTAAAGTAAATACAGTACAGTCTCGGTAATCCGAACTAATAGAAATCGGGCCTCATTCGGATTACAGAGAAGTTCGGATTACTGGGTAAAGCTAAAAACAAAAATTTCCTCTTCTCTTAATTGCCGGAACAATAAAATTTTATGAGATGGAACATCATTTTCACATGCCCATTTTAAATAAATGTTAAAACTATCGACAGTTTCTTTATTCTTTACGTGATTTGTCATTTTCGTCACTTTCTTCATCATCTTTTACGTTCGGATCTTCAATAAATTTGCTCAATAATTTCTGAATCAGTTAAATTATTACTTTATCATACGAAGTCTGAGAAAGTATTGTAATCGTGCAGAAAAAAAAATTGAGATTTTGATGAATTTAGACATTTTGGGGTCCCAGAAGCGGAAAATCGTCATTTCCAAAAAATGTCTGTATGTATGTATGGATGTATGTATGTATGTATGGATGTATGTATGTGGTTAAATTTTGTGTGCGCTCTACCTCAAAAAGTAATAGAAATTTTTTAACAAAATTTTGTATTTAGTACATAAATATTGAGACTTAGAGCTGATTAGATTTTGGTTAAAATCGGTACACGGAAAAGCAAAATAAAACAATATTTTGTAAATTAAAAAAAATTTTTTTTCTTATTTTTAAAATTTTATTTTTTAATCATATTCTTCTCTAAAATAATAATAAAAAAATCGGTATACGGAAACGCAAAAAAAATAAATAATATAAAAAAAATAATAAAAAAAAAATTTTGCAAATAATTTTTTTCTTATTTTTAAAATTTTAACTTTTTAATATATTCTCCTCCAAAATAATGTTTTTTTTTTAATTCTTTTAAATTTATTATTATTTAGAAGTATGATAAAGTTATGGGCATGGCCACATCCGATTTTTTTTTCCTGATTTCCTCCATTTACCCACTCTTCTACTTCAGCTTGTAAACACTATTTTTCATCTTTTCCTTTTTTCCACAATCCAAATATTTTTCTATAATCCGAAAATCTTATTAGTTGTGTTCAGATTATGAACTATTTGTGCGAACTACCAAGTTTTGTTGTTGTTCGGATTACTGAATGGTCGGATTAGCGCGTGTTCGAATTAACGAGACTGTACTGTAATTCCTAAATAATTTTTGAGAAATCCTGAAAACTTTTGGAGTGAGTATACAGGAATTCCTAATCAATTATCCTTTCGAATTGGCCAAGTTGATAAACCTTTTGTTGATTAATTAATAACAAATAGCCATAACTTGGTATTAACTATTAAATAAGTACATTTCGATGAAAATCAAAATGTGGACCCGGGTTGTGAGGAAAAATTTTGGCATAGGTAATTGATCGGTGTTTGAACTCTCAACCTCAACAACGGCATAGCAAATCCAACCGTCTAAACCCAAGCGTACGACCGTACTTGTGATACCGGTTCGATGGTATAATAATAATAGATTTTTATTCAAGACAAAAAATAAATATGTGATGATATTTATAAAACTTAATAGTTAAAACAATTTTTAATTTTGATGTTACTCTGATTTTTCCGGAAGAGGGATGTGGATATGTATTTTCCCGGGTAGGAGAGATTATTCTGAAGCAGCTCAGTTCAAATACTATGATTTTTGGTAAATTATTCAAAACTAAAAAATGCCGGGTGTAGCACATTAATTAGGCTCACAGGTTTTTAAAGACACAATAAAAATTCTTGCAGAATTTGCAAGATGACATTAAAATGATGCGATTAAACTATGGATGAACTTCAAGTTTTTCTTTAATTTCCAAAGTAATCGATTTTAAAGTTTTTATTTTTTACGTAAAACACGGCGAATAGCTCATTGTGTTGACGGTATGTGTGCAGGAGTATGTTTAGTGGGCGGAGCTGGATGTAGTTTTTTTTAATCGTGCTACTGCAAACACGATTTAATAAATTTATTTTAAATTAGGTTTTGTTAATTATAACAGGATTCCACTTAAAAGCAAAGATCTGGGTTTTTATATAGATTCGTGATCCCGTTCGGTCGCGCTTTGGGAATTTTTTAATGTACTCTGAGTTCCGTGACTTTTAGATCTGTAATTTTTGAGTTTGGTTTTGCTCTAGAGATTTTTAAAAATTCTCATATATTTCGAGATCTGTGTTTTCTAGATCTGTCATTTTTGAGTGCAATTATGCCCAAAAATACGTTAAAACACGCCATGAGCGGGGCTAATCTATGGTAACAGCCAATCGAATATCACTTTCGGTTTTTGTTCTTTTTTACTCGTATTTTCGAATAATCTCTAAAATTTAATTGATGTATTTTTTTTTGTAAATTGCACCGTAAAGTACTATAACTGCTTTTGGAAATTTTTAGATTTGTCGGCCAGGTTAACGCGCTACTTCCAAAAATGTCTTTATTTGAGATAAATTATTGATTATTGCTTTGCTTTTATTATTTAATCATTGTAACAATGTTGCAAGAAGACAGTGCACCAGAAAACTTTGAAAGAGCAAAAATTCTAAAGAGCTTATTCATTTTCTTGCAAATGTTTATTTCGCTTCTGAAGTTCTTTATATCTGTACCATTCTATTTGTAACTTTTACAACTTGCTTTTTGTTTAAGTTGTTTTTACTAAAATCTAAATTTTTGAAGCTTTGATAGCTTTAATAATTATTATTTTAGCAAGGTTATTTCTGATAATTGTGTAACGGTCTGAAAGATGTCTATATTTTACTCATCTTATATAAGTATTATATGTCGGCGGCAAAAGACTAAAATTGGTAAATTTCGAGAATATTTCTAACCATTACAGGATTCCTGGCAAACAGCGGAATTGTCAAACCTGTTTGGTGTTCGACTTTGACTAACGGTTAACTTACGAGATAAACGGCGGAAGTTATCGAGCGAATCTCGATTACATTGTTTTTCTAATTCAGTAATTTTCCATGAAAATAGCGTTCTTTCTAGCTCAGTATAGTAGAGTAAAGCCTGTTTTTAAGGCATCATGTTTGTAGATGTGGTACGTTTAAGTAACTTATTTAAAATATAATAAAAACGTAACATCTAGATTTTCTTATCTGAATTATCTTGGAAGTTTTATAATACTCATTACTAAAGGACACCAACAGGGTGGTATAGGACTTGATCGACATGCTACAAAGCGGAAGACTGCGGTTCAATGTTGGCTTGCGTCTACTGCACTGCTGTGATCTAAAGCCTAAGTTTGTTCTAAGGGCTATACAACTGGCAAGATTACCACTTTGCCAAAATATTATGGAAGTGATAACAGAACCATGAGTATCAAGTGTAAAAACTTGTAACAATTTATTGCATAATTGTTTCCGCGACCTCAGATTATCGGTCGCACCGTACGCCCATGGGAATCATTCGCGCACAGTTTGGGGCGCATCCCTAGCTTGCTTGCATTTTTACGAACGTCGTGCAAAACGAGAATTTTGATTTGAAACGTAGACGAAGACGGATGTTTGATCTCTGTTCGAAGCGTTTCTATTAAGTGTAGCGGACGGAATTAGTTTCAAAGTTTTTCCGAGATTTAGTTGAAATCTCCTTATCAGCAAGTAACGCAAGGTGCCAGTAATTGAGATTTTTAACCTGAGGTTTACTGTAACACTAAATTGCCAACAAGGTAAACGTCGACATTTGGTATCATAATAATTGATAAACGGGTGTTCAACCATTTTTGGAAACGACAATTGAAATCGTGTAATGTTATCTTGTTCCTTCGTACCAGCATCGACGATCTACCGTGCTTTATATGTTAGTGATAAGTGCTTCAGTAATTGTTTGGACGAAGTTACTCTTGTTCCAGCTTCGATTTTCTTATCGGATTTTAGCTGCCGATTCATATTTATCAAATTGGAAATTGTTGTAATCACGTTAAGTAAAATTTGTCGTTTGTATTTTATTTACTACCATTTATACGATTTCAATTATTGGTGTTTTATTTTGAAAAATTGAAAGCAAATTCTTTTTCAGGATCCAAGTTCTTTGTCTTCGAAATTAATAAGAGCTGGTTTTCCATCTGGGTTTCATCACACACATATTTTTACTTGAAAAGATTAATTCCAGGTGTGGTGAGAAGTTGTAGTCCGAGTGATTGAAATATTCTTATTATAAACTTGGTACATTAATGGTAAAAAACAGAACAAAGGTTCTAAAATAAGTTAAAGAAGTATTACTAAACTAGACTACCAAAAACAGTCTCATAAGAACCGAAGAGAAAGAGCTTTTTTCTCTCAATATTGTAAGCCGTTGGCAAAATCTGTTAGTAGTTGGCCTACTCACACTATAGGAAAAATGAAGAAATCGCTAGAATTCCTCTTTTAAAAAGAAGCGAAAAAGCTTAAAAAAAGAACAAGAAAGCTAGGTCATCGGTAATTTAAAATAAACGAATTGAAGAAGCGATACAAAAGAAAAGACAAACCACACCGAAGAAACACGGATGTTACTTCCCAAAACTCGCAATTTTTTGTAGATTGTCAAGCAAATGTATATCTTCTGTCCGAGATGCATTATGGAAGGACTGATATATTTAGCATTTTACGCAAATACAGTGTGTGAGTATACAGCAGTGTGGTGTAAGGTTTAAATCGGCTTATAGTGACGCAGGAGACCACGGTTCGATGCTTGGCCGCGCCGATTACATTGTTGAGTTCTAACACCTAAGTTCTACCTATAGGATATATGCATCTAGCAAGATTAGTATTCTACTAGATTATATTATGCAAGTGCTCAAAGAAACGCGAATGCCAATTGCAAATTTGGTAAATGACATGGTTAAAAAGCAGAACGTAGTTCTAGAGAGTGAGTATAGGTATGAGTAAATACAGTGAAACTCAAGTGTTGCGATAAAATTTACTAAATGCTTCTATGTTTCTAGAACGTGAAAGAAACCACGTAGAGAGAAAATTTTACTTCGTTAAAGCTTTCCATTCGAGAGATTTTGATGGAACACAAAAGTTACGTTAGTTGAGAGTATCCATTATAATTATATAATTTTTTTTAAATTCTGAACCCCTCTTTCCCTATGTTAAGGTACTTGAGATTTTTTTAAATTTTTATCTATCTTACGTAAGGGTAATTTGGGAAAACTGGAAAAAATAATTATATCTTTATTAAGAAATCAAACTTTTTGTTTCTATTATATCAGTGTCAAGTAATAAAATAGTAAGTTACAAGAAAATTCTGGTAAAAATTTCGTGAAAATACCAGTATTTTATATGCCTACCGGCTTGCTTTAGGTAACATTATAAAAAATGACTTAAACATAGTAGATACTTACCTTACCTTCTAGCTTATTCCTTTGGAAGTTTATTTTTTGTAGCTTACAGATTTGCTTATTTATTATTTTTTTTGAATTTTTAAATAATTAAGATAATATTATATGTATCAATATTTTTACGAATATGAAATCGTAAGCAGATAGTTAACTTTAGTGTGGCTATATTCTATAAAATTTCTTGGTCTGAACTTCATAGAGAGAAATTTGAGTATTTAATAGTTGCTTGTTAAAGTTGTAACTGAGAAGTTTAGCCGCTTTGATGTCTGATATAAATCAATGTAGAAATCTGCCAGTTGCATTAAACACATCTTGTGTTATGAAAGTTTAGAGTAGAAATAAGTTTGGACCCAAGAAGCAGTGGTGTGACGTCACGGAGGCTGAGGGCGGCCGTCCCCTGTTTCTCTTATTATCAAAGTCGCCTTTTATCGCCACGGCCAGAAAGATAAAATTAAGAATAGAAAAATTGATATATATTTTTTAATTTAAGGAAAAGAGAAGGGTATATTTTGTTTTTATCATTATTAATGATAATGGAAAAAACACTTAAAGAAGCAAAGAAATATTGGCAGTTCCCCAAAGTTTTTTCCAAAAAAAAAAGAAGAATTTTTTGTATAGAAAATTTTATGGAAGTTGATTAAGAGCTGGTTATAATATCCAGTTAAAAACAAAACATTGCCTGATATCATTGGTGTTTAATTTATTTGATTTTATAACTTCAATATTGGAAAACCACGGATTGTGGTAAAACTATGACTAGCTCATTTTAGTTTACAACAGTAGCGCTTTATGATTCGAGTAAATTACTTAATTGTTTTCTATATTTACACAAACTCAACGCATAATGCGCTACTATTCTACAATAATTATTATTATTCGTAATTTAGGTATTTTACCATTGTAGGAACTTAGGAAAAGCAAAATAATTATACAGAATGTAAAAAAGTGTCGGATATAAATTCATTTTAAAATTTATTTAAACTGATAAAAAGAACAATAATAAATAGCGCTCGAGACTTTTTTACATCCTCTATTATTAAATCTATAATCTTACGAGAAACGCTAACTTTTAATAAATTACAAAACTTGTTCCCTGCATTTTTAAAATTATTTTACGTTTAAAGATAAAATTCACAGTTAGTAGTGACTATGTAAGTAATAAATTGACTAGATTTTTTACAAGCCTTGGAAATAAATTCGCAACCCATTATCAAAGTCTAAATTTTTTTATTTTTAATCAGTGCTTTACAATGTACAAAAGTCGTAACAACTTTTACAGATTATTGCTTTTAATTTATTTACATTCATAAAAGTTGTTATCTTTTTGAACCTGCATCGCCACTGACTTTACAGTCTTTCGGTGACAACGCCGCGTCTTCATTCCTTTCATTTTTTAACAGGAAGTAACGTTTAGATAAAATTTGCAATTATGGAGAAGTTAACGTTATTGGAATATAGATCGATGCAACTAACGCGTCTCCACCACGGCACATGCCCAAATGGTTTTTACCAGTTAGGAAAGTCAAAAAGAACAAAAACGCGGTTTAGTAATGGGTGCGAACGTCTTGTGTATACAATAATTAATTTAATCCTAATTTTAAACGGATGTCGTGATTTGCTCTATAACTTGTACATTTTTAATTATGGGTCTTCGGCACGAGCTGTACTGATTCCACCTAGCTAATCCTTCCGGTACACTTCTACTTGGTCGTAAGTTATGATTATACTGATGCAGATGTCTGTACTGTCCAATATCGGCATTGTTGTGACTGATAAATTTTACGTTAGGTTGCCCGGTGCATTCTATGTTGGCTGCGTAACTCAAACTTTTCGGCAGATAATGCGGCACAAATTCTCTTCTACATTTGTAAGAGTGTCTGTGTAAACTATTTCGGTCAAAATGATTGTGCGAGGGGTAAACGCGTTCGTAGTGATTGCTGCCTTGTCTATATAGAGTACTACAAGGAGTGATAATTTCTTGAGGGTATGCTATCGGAACTTGTATTGTATTGTTACAAATGCATTCGTTCATGTTTACAGTGCAATTGTTAAAATTGCAGTTACTAATATTACTAACATTAACGCTGTGATCTTTTTTTGTACCTACCAAAAACATTAAACTAGCACCTATTATGGTAGAAAAAAAACTAAAGTAATAACCATATTTTGGATAAAGCTGATTTATGTATCCAGTTATGGGAACTCCCAACAGCACCGGAATTGATTTAGCACCTTGAATGAAACCCCACGCTTTGGTAAAGTGCCTCGCCCTTATCCTTTCCAATGTAAACATCTTCAAAGAATAACTAAAGCCTCCCAAACAAATTCCATACAACCATACAAATAATACGTAGCCATGATATCCTTGAACTGCACTTAGCGCCAATAAAGATATTCCTAAAATCAAAAATATTACAAAACCAGAGCGTTCCAATTTATTGTTACCTACCAATTCCGATCATGGAAGCTTGACATAAATACTGCCTAGATATAATGCATTGCGAATTAGGCTTAACAATTATAAGTCCAAAACCAACGGAACCCAATGCCGAAGAGAAACCTAAGAATGTTTGCAATAAAACTAAAGCACTATCTTCCAAACCTTCTTTTTGCCCTTGCAGTGCCTGTAACAACACACATAAAATTTTACATTAGTATAATTAGGTCTACACCTTACAAGATAAAACAGTGGGCTGTATATTCCTAGAGCACCGGTAGCACTCGCAACTAAGAGAACTCTAAGGCCTCTGCTCTTGAGTGGAGTAAAATCGAACATGGGTGGTTTCTTAACTTTAACGTGAGTCTTTTTTTCTTTAACTTTCTTCCTTTGGTTTTTGAGATGCATTATTGCTCTTCTTTGAGGATGGTATAAATTTGCCGATCGATATACAATCGGTAAAAAAAATGCTAAGAATAGTAACCCAGTCACAGCTTGCATGCCTAGACGCCATCCTAATTTTCTGTAAGCAGTGTTATTAATAAAATTGCAGAATTCATAATTTACCTTCTATACCCAACAGCTTCCTTGTACAACACCGAGAACAAAGCCATTCCAACTCCGGTACCGGCTTGTGCAACCATCTCGACGAATTCTCTTCTGCGTTTAAAATAATGACCTAAAGTAAGGCTCGACGCCTCTCTTACAAATCCGGCGCTAGCGCCAAGAACAACGCCATAGCTAATTAAGGCTTGATGGAATTGCATTGCGAATGATGCAAAAAGACAAGATAGCGTAAAAATTAATCCTCCTATCGCGGCTGCTATTCTTGTCGATTTTCGTCTGGAAGCTGCCACCACAAAAGGAGACATCAAAAATGAAATGCTGAGGCACAGGGCTCCCATCCATGCTGAAAAGTTTATTAAATAATAATTAGAGTATTTTAGAACAACCTGCCGCCTGTTAACATTTTTATAAATCCTGTTCTGTCGTTCATTTATTTTCAGGGTGTGCAAAATGACATTCCCTTGAACGTCAATATTCAAACAACTATCAAAAACATCGTAAATTATGAATGATTTAAGCGGAAAGTGCGTAAATGTGGTTTTGGCTGTTGAAATGGGACGTGGAATGGAATTTCTTGAACACAATGTAAAAATTGTAGCAAATTTTAATGGGAAACTATTGGAATCCGACCTTGTGGAATCAAACGACCACCCAATGTTTAAAACGGAATTGGTTTGGGAAACCGACAAAAAAGAATTACGAAGAATTAGAAGTGCCAATGCTCCATTAAGAGTAGAAGTGCAAACCATCGATAAGTGTAATCGCAAAGAACGAATTGGATTCCTTCTGTTGAGTCCAAGATGTGCAAGCATTATTCAGTTTAGTTCCGAAACAAGCATACTTTTTAAATGGCATAAGCTTTTGGGAGTTTCTCCAGAATTTAAAATTAAGCATCCAGCGTTGTATTTGTCGTTAACAATTCGCGATCTTGCCGTTATAAATCCCGAAGAAGAAACTCCATTTTTATTAGATGTTACAATAGAAGAGGAACATGCGGTAGAAAATGTATTTGAAGAAATAAACGACAAAATCCCTATACAATATTTACAAGACGGCTTTGTTCAGATTGGAAGTGGAGAATGTAACGAAATGTTTTTATTGAGCATTATCATTCAAGTTGCATATAATTTGGATCTACTTCTTCCGGAAATTTTGATTTTTAATCAAAATAGGGAAAAATATTTTATATCTTTCAAAATATTTGGCATTACTATTAAGTCGAAACCTTTTTGTAGAGATTTACATGCCAACATACCAATGAACGAAAAAATTGTTGTACGGATTCTTTCGGAATATGAAACTCTAAAAATGTATTTTAACGAATATTGCCAGATAATCGTGTCCTTCTATTGTGGATCTGATAAATTGGGAGCAACTCAATTACCTGTGCATCAGCTGTTGGAAAATTTGTCGGAAAACGAATTTGAACTAAAGCAAGCTTCCGTATACTCCGAACAAAAATGTTTTTTTAAGTTTCCTTCGCCTCATGGTATAGTACCGTCGGGCAACAACGAAAGACATCCTTTTATAGAAGTAGGAACCTGCATAAGTAGAAAAGAAATTAGGCCAAAATCTGCGGAGATAAGCATTCCAAGTTCTGAAAGTTTAGCAATTTCTACCATAGAAAGCAGTCTATTAGATAATCTGGCATCAACCATAGAAATACCAGATTCTATAGAACTAATGGTGGATGGCGAAAGACCACACCAAGAAGAAATATCACCGGCAACTTCTCAAAATTCAATCGATTTTTGCGATAAACGTTCTCTCGAAACTGAAAAATATTCTTCTAAGCGTTCTTCTCAACATTCGATTGTAGGTTCTTTTTCCAAAACCTCTGTTATAGACGATTTTTCTCCGAGAAATTCTATGGGAGGAGATGGTAGTGACATAAACGTAGAAAATGTGAAGCAAAACTTAAACAGAAGTCGGCCAGTTAGTGCGAGCGGAGACCAACCCGAAAATGCTCAAGCTTTAGAATTACAAAGTATTAATTTAGACTTTGCACCGATCGAAAGAAAAACCCAATCCGAACAAAATTTGCTTAGAAGAAATAAAGAAGGTGATCAAACTCATAGATCGACGGGAGGCGTGAAAATTAAAGCACCGTTGATGCCGACATATTTCAATATTAAAAGAAAAGTCGAAGAGATTCCTAAGAAAATAATTATTGCGTATCAGCAATTTTGCTTAGATATTGTGGTAGAAAATATAACTTTGAAGAAGAACATGAGTGGAAATATATTAAATTTCAAATTTAAGCACCCGAAGGCATCAACAAGTATTACGATTTCATCAGAAATTGAAAACCAAGTAGGTGAAGATTTACTGTTGGAAAATACGCGGTGCAAAATGTTTTTCATTTCTTCCACCGAACAAATAAGAAAACTTGTTTATGCGTGGCCGCCGAAAATTTTATTGTTGGACGAAAATAATCAAGTACTGACGGAAGAAATCGATATTTATACGGCAATGTTTTTGGGAAGAGATCGAACCGAATGTACCTACATCACGGAATGCAAAGCAATAAGAACATACGAACCGCTGGCTAAAATTAGTTTATCCATGTATTTACATGATTACGGTTTATCAGCTTTACCGCATCCAACAAGCAGCGATCTTTTACCACCAATCCTTGACGAAGAGATCGCCGTGAAGGAACTGCAAGATCTGCAAGATTGGAAGGACGTTCAGAAATCGCACTATTCGGCCGATTTAAAGATTCTCGAAAAAGATTGCTTGCTTAAATTGCAAACGGATTGGAACAAGAAAAAGATTCAGTTGGAGCAAAAACTTACCAAAAGTGTTACTCGATGTCAGATACTATCTCAAGATCTTCAAACTGCGGTGAATAATATTCGTACAAAAAATGCTCTGCAAGCAAAAGAATCGGCATTAAATTTGCATTGGAGTTTGCAAGAGAATATTCAACAAAATATTCAGAAGTATTGCGATTGCAAAAATAAAGAACTGATCGAGACCATTAGTGTATTGGAACGGGAAAATGAAAATTTGAAGAGCATCATCAATGACCAACGGCACGAAATGCAACAAATCAAAAAGACAGCTTTAACAAAAGAGCAGACCACCAATTTATTGCATCAACTGCGAGGATTGGAAGAAAAGTTTGAAGAAGCACAAAAAGCAAAGTCCTATTTTAAAGATCAATGGAAACGGGCCGTGAAGGAAATTCACGACTTGCGATCAGAAGAGCAAAAAGTAATTCAAGAAAAAATTCAAAATCACAAAGTGGAGTTGAGCCAATTCAACCTCGATGAGTTTGCAACCGATTGCGTAGCCATTAAAAAGTTTGAATGTAACGAAAATGTGTACAACGTGCAATCAAGTTCCATTTTTGAAAATTATCAATGGGAAGGTAACATTGATTACCCACCGTCGATAACAAATAATGCTTCCACGACGTCCTTTAAAAATCCATAGAAGAGTATTTTACGATATATTATATATTATACAATTTTATTTATACTATAATATTTATATATTTATAAATTTTTGAATTTTTATAGTATTGTTTTGATATTTCTTTTCAATTTAATCGTTCCAAATTCATTATCGATCCTTTTGTGCAGTGCTTTTATGTTTCCATTGCGTAAAATACAATTACCTTAATAATTAATATTGTAGGAATTATCGGGAGGATATGTATACGTAAATCTGCACAAAAACAATCAATATGGTTAACTTTTTACTGATATTTTATCGTTAGTGTTATCGGTGTGTCGTGATTGCTTTGCTAATAGAGATTCTTTATTGTTTGTTTTTATGAACACGAGTCTTTTCGGTTCTAACAAAGGAAAAATAATTTTGGCTTTATTTTTCCCACCGCTCATATTACAGCTCACAACAAATTCAATAAAATTTTTGTCAACAGAAAAAGTAAAAATTTATAATAAAAGGATAAATACACACGCAAATTGCAAGAAGATTACGATACGATAAGAAGATCTAACAAACCAGAAATATTAATGGCTGGTGGATTACTTTTTATAAATCTTAAAAGCGTTTTAGCATTAAGTATAATATTTTGTTGGCGGTAATCGTAACATTTTTTTTTTTTTTTAAGTTTCTCCGGGGAGTTTTAACTTTTTGCTTTTCCACCAGTCACTCGTGCCTAAAATTGTACATATTTTACCACGAGTAGATTTAATTAAATAATTAATTTTAATGCTGTAAACTTTTTGTCACAATTTAAAAATTTGAATTATTCATAACCTAACTTATATTGGTACCGAATAAAAATAAATCATGTTCGGAAACTATTCTATTACTGCTAGGTAAATTATACAGCAGTTATTAAAATTTTTTGTTAATTAAGTCAAATCTTTCCCCGAACATAGAAAGTTATAATTTGTAATTTTGTAGATTATAATTTGGTACTGTAATAACCGTTCGCCAAGTTCGATAGATCAATAGTTTATAACTTTTAACTTTGATTAATTTAATTATGCATGACATGACATCTTACGTATGTAAATTGTTACCTACGTCGGACCTCGAACTTATTTTGAAAAATTAAGTTTTTTAACGAACACACACTATATAAGTGCTCTTGGCTCCGATATAAGTTTCAGTATTGAATTAGAACGCACTGCTGTTGCGATTTTCAATTTTTGTAAGTATATTAGTATGTTTGAAATTTTAATTATTTTTTTCTTATTCAAAGCGTTAGTGATAAATCTTTATTATTTAAAGGCCTAAAGCGAAAAAGTTGCAAATGACAATTTGGAAAATTTGAGATAAAGCACCAACCGCAGGTAGTACCTGTTTGTATAATTGATTAGGGCGAGTTTATAATTAGAAAGTTTACTTTAAGGTTCGTTTGAGGTTTTTCATGTTCATTTTAAAAATCTCTCAACAGATTGACTTCAAATTTTGACAGTATGTTTATAACATAATAGCTAAGAGCAACTCATATTTTTCATTCGTGTATTTGAAATTCATAAAAAGTGACTTACGTTCATTTATCATTTTTACAGTAAAAGTTTTTCAAACTTATAAAACGATTTGAATAAGATCAGTTTGAGATTTAAAAGTGATATTTTTAATATTTTTAATAAGTGCAAGAGCCATTTGTTTAAAATATTTTTTTTTAATTGTAAGATAAAAAATTATTAGATATTATTACCATAGTAAAGAAGATAAGATAAAAATTAGTTCAAGCTAGGAAACGAATTCTAAAAGAAAGAAGAAGAAAAAGATTATTAAATACAAATAAAGGTTGACGATAAAGTTTTGTTAGATTTTATGAAAAAAATACGAGAATATACACCAATAACTCTACCCTTAAACTAATTTAAGTTAATAACGACAGAGAAGTAATTAAAGTTGTTGATATTGGAAAAGTTCGAACTTGTGCATTTAGTTTAAAAAAGAAACAAAAGAAACAAAAGAAAGAGAGAAATGATAAAAGCAGAAAATTGTAAAATTTACCAATACATAGTACATAAGATTATAGATGCTATTCCCATATCTTATACATATTATATAGGTATTAGATATCGATTATAAGATTTAGTTCTTTGTGTGAAACGAAAATAGTTAAGTTTATATTGTGGTGTTTCAATATGATTGCGACTCACCCTATGCATTTTGGTGAAATTTGAGATTTGGTAATTAAGTTGTAAGATTGTAAGATTTGCTAGGTGGAGATCAATGACACGAAATTAGTGGCTTCGTGGGCCAACTATGGCCGACAGCGGTGCGTGATTTTGCAGGCCCGCTGAATTTGATTTTGATACGTTGAGTTTTTGATATTATTTTGAAATTGTGAGTAATTATTTTGATTTAAATAAAGTGATTTTATGCGAATGCATTATTGCGCCATTTTTGAAAGTATTATTTTGAAGTTTGGAATTATTTTGGAATTTTTGATTAGTAGCTACTGAGAAATAGTAGATTTGATTAATTTGATTAATTTGGAAAAAGCAGTTAAAAATGTAAATTTCGATTTGGTTTAGAATTGGAAAATTTGGAATTGTATTTGTGCGAGCGAATGGTGCAATTGATAAGCCGGCAATTTGGATAAGGCGAGAAATCAAACTTCGTTCCTTTCAAATAAAATTGAGAAATTATTTTATTTTGCATTGAATAATTTAAATTTGGATAATTAATTTTGGAATATTAATTTTTTGGAGAAGAGTTTTTTTTTTATTTATCATTTTAAAAGAAGACCAAACACAGAAATCAACAGGAACCGACTACTGAGCGTCTTATTTTGTTCTCCACTGTAAAAGCTAGCTGGGTAAATAAAAGATTGTGCCGGGTAGGTAAATTTACAAAATCCCACAACAATATATTACTGAGTTTTATTATATTTTAAGGTAATTAGTAATTTAATTATTATTAAAAAATTCAGAAAGAAAAGAGTACCTACTTTACTGCCGCCCCCCGCAATCAGTAAAATACTTTAGTACCTAGGCGTTAAAATAAAGATGATTTTAATTAAACTTAATAATTATATTTTTACGTTTTTGCACTGATATGTAATTACGTTGACAGTACATAATGTACTCCGATGGTAAATTCGCCGATATATAATTACGCCGACAGGTAACTCTTCCGACGGCTTTAATGCCGACAGCATTAAGCCGACAGGTAATTACGCTGACAATTAATACTTAATTATATAATTTTAAACTAAATTAACAAAAGGTAGGACTTGGATTGGTAAGTTCTAAATTTTTAGCTTAATATTAAAAGAGGATGTACAATACAATACAACAGCACTCCATTTCTCAAAAAATATCGCCGCGTCGCTGGACGCTTTTAAATCCATTTTACAAGGTGGATTAATCCTTATCTTCCGCTGCTTTTCGTTAAGTGTTATTACTCTTCTTCTCTTTCCAGTTTTCCATACGTCTTTACTTCTTCTACCACCTTTCTCCAAAGCTCTCTCACTCCAGTCTCTAATTCTTATAGTTTTCAGGTCGTTTTGCTCTGCTCTCTTGTGTTCTCATCACGTGGCCTAGCCAGCCCAGTCTCATAGCTTTGACGTGCCGGACAATATTACCGTTTTTCAGCAAAATCTTTATTTCGTTGTTAATTCTTATTCTGTATTGTTCCGGGTTTGTCATTTTCATGCCTAAGATCTTTCTCATGATTTTCCTTTCAAACACTTGTAGCCGGTGTTCTTCACTATTCGTCAGACATACTATTTTCATTCCGTACGTTACTACTGGTCTTATTAGGATCCTATAAATTCTCATTTTTGTCTTTCTTCGTATGTGCTTGTTTATTAGCAGCTTCTTGATCCTGTAAAAGGTTTTATTCCCCGCTGCTATTCGGTCTCTTATCATCTCTTCTCTTTCGTTACTGTTCTTTATTTGCATACCTAGGTACTTAAAAAATATCGCCGTTTTCACCTATACAGGATGTATTTATTACAAATTATCAGCAAAGGGACTTAAAGTGGAGAAAAACCCTAGGGCTCCAAGAAAAGGTTCTCGTGTATGGTACTTAAACGTCATTCACATCCAAGTAACGTACGTGGCGGACATACAAGACATAACGCAAGGAAAGTTAAAATGCATGATTTCAAACGCTACCAGTGACATTCATACAAAACATAGTCGACATGAAGTAACGTAACAAAAAATTTGGTCAACTTCAACTTCTACGTTATGTTTTCTATGTTTGACTAATGATATGCGTTCATTTTACAAGGCAACACCTCCGTTTTAAAATTTTAAATTTTAAGGTAAAGTTTACATTTCCAACATTTAAACTTTTAGGTTAAATTACAGCGTGTCGTGTGTTTCTTGTGCGTGTGTTTCTTATTGATATTTGGTTAATTATGGTTAACGGAAAATTTATATATTTGATACATTCGTATCCGTTCCTCTACGATCGTCGACGTGATCGTAGATGTGAATGGCAATTCATTTGCTATGTTTTGTACGTTATGTTTTGTATGTCCGCTACGTAGATTACTTGGATGTAAATGACGCTTTATAGTTTTTCAAAATTTAAATTATGTTTTTAGGACGCTTTCACAATTTGCTACTAACTGTTAGTAGCTAGCTTTCAGTAGCCAATTATAATTAACGCCTCTACGTTAAAATGGCGACGTCAAAATGTCCTTAACCGTGATATTCGCGTATGACGATAAAAACTACAATATTGATATATTTCTGTACAATTTCAACACGTGTTTTATACTAAAATTTATCTTTCACTAAATCTATTTAATTGATATTTAATTTTTTAAGAAACTTGTGAATTTTTTAAGGAAAATAAAACAAACGAGAAACACTATGAATTTGAATAATTGAATAATAATTCATTATTATTTGAATCGATAATCATTTAATTTGATTTAATCGAATGATGTTCCGCTACTGACCGTCGCGTCGTTAAACAAGAGGTCTATAGGATGACATAGGTCTGCTATTGAGGTTAGAGTAAGTTTAAGTTATTTTTTTAGCAAATCCATCGTTAAAAGAAAGATTCGTGAAAAGGCATAGGGCTGTTCTGAAGTTTAATGAGCTACGATGCCAAAGACACCCTCGTTTTTGTGGCGGGGGTTAAAAATAGAAAATGATTAACTAAATACTACTCATTTTGAAATATTTATATTTTATTATATGAATAATTATATTTGTCGGCGTAATTACCTGTTGGCGTATTTTTGTCGGCTTAATTACATAAATCCTTATTTTAAGCTTTAAGGCATAATGCCTGCTTTTTTTACCAACAGTAATTTCGGTGGTTGTGTTCCGAAGCTACAGGATTTTACGTAAATGTAGTATATTATACTGTTTGATTGTTAATGATTGGAATAATTAACTCAGAACGACTAATAGTTTTACGTGTCCCCCGAAGCCCAGATATTGTCATAAGAAAATTGATTAGTCTCTGGATATAAACCGAGTATCTTACTAGCTCTATATAATCTTTAACAGCCCTAAGAAACAATGATATTCAGGTAATTCTCAATTACCATATAAGAGTTTTAATTTCTAGACTGAAGGAAATGAGCAAATACACTGTAACAGTGTAGTACTTAGAATATTTATTGATTTTCATGTGTCATTTTGTTGATTATTTATAGACTTTCTCACTGAATATTTTTCTAAAAGCAATATAAAAATTTTACTTCATGCCAATCAATATTGCTAATATAAAGTGAAACTTTCTGTAAACAAAATTGATTTTGAATTATTTGAGCAGCATTAAAGTTCTTAAGCGCTGTCTATTGCCAGCAGTAAAGTAATTTAATGGATTTTTAATTTAAAATTTAATGAAAAGGTATTAATTAATTTTTTACTTTTTCAAAAAACTGCATGCTTTATTCGGAGCTAATGTACTTTTTGTACTTCTTAAAGTCGTTTAAAAACCCAGAGCATATACACAATTTGACTTGGTAACTACACAAGAATCTCGTTGATGTTTTGCACTTATACTGTGAAAGTAGAAAAATTGCAAAAAAAATTCTAACAAAATTTTCGAAATAATTTTAAAATTTTACTGTGATACTTTTTGATTACGAATCTTTGAAATGCAAAATTTATTTGTCTCAAATAAATATTATATTTGTATTTGAAGAATACTTAGAATAGATAGATAGATAGATAGATAGATAATATAGATAGATAGATAATATAGATAGATAGATAATATAGATAGATATTGAATCAATTAAAGCCTAGAATTGGTTAATTTATTTGGATTAACTAAATAAATATTAATGTTAAATGCAGATTTACATTCAATCTAATTAAATGTTTGTTAATTTCTAAACGCACTTAATTTAATTGAGGGAATTTACATAATTTATTTGTATCAAATAAATCTATTATTATTTTTCAGGTATGCAAAAATAATTCAATATATAAATTATTAACTTGTAAAATATTTTAAATTAAAAAGTTTTAAATTAAACAAGTTAATTAAACATTAAGAACATTTAATATTTTTTATTGAGCTTTCAGCGAATATAAATAATTTACATTTATAAATAAATTCTGATGAAAGCGATGACTTTCGCTGAAAACTGTACAATAAATAATAAATGTTATTAATGTTTAATTAACTTGTTCAATTTAAGTAAAAATAATTCGTATCGAATACGAAAACAAAAAACGGATTGCTAAAATCAGTTTCAGCATCAATATAATTATAATTTCGATGAAAAATTCAGTAACGATCGTAAAAAATTAAGATTTTAAAATTTACTTTGAGTGTCTCGTAAGTCCTCCATGTTGTTATTCTGAATTTTAGGCAACAATTTTAAGAAAAATATAGGCAATCATAACTTGATTTTTAAAAACTGTATTTTTATGTAGATCACACAAATAATTACAAACATGACATACATTTAATAATGATCATTTTTTCACATTGATATCATAAACTACTATTGTTTAATCGTCGCGCCGTAAATTAAAGAATTCTGTAGAAAATAAGAAGATTGTGGCTTCAATGAAGTCGAAAAGCTTCGTTTCAAATTTTAATAATGATTTAGATTACAGGAATTTATGTTAGGATGAGCGACTTATGGTTAATTTTAAATTAATTAACTTTAAATCATGTGTGAATCAAATATTGAATCACACTAAATTATAGACTACCTACTAAAGTTTAATCTATCGTGTTTCAAGCACATTAACTAGTTGAAATATTTATATTGAAATGCATTTTCTATTGCTTTTTTTTAGAAGTAATTTATTTCAAACTTTAATTACGGTATCAATAACTATCCGTTTGCTAAAAATAACTGCAATATTAAAAAAACTCGATCCAGCTTTATTTGATATTTTATTTACGAACATACAACAGGGTTAGTGTTTTAAAAAAAAATTCTCTGTTATTTTTCTCTTATATATTGAGAAAAATTTTGCAAAACAAAGAAAAACTAAAACTACAAAAATTTATTATTAAACAGCAAAACCATCGCAGACCAAGGAAATTTGTTACGGATTCTTTCAATATAAAATTTTAGTATTGCATTGGAAATACTAATTCCATTATTCAAGACGAGATATGAGTGTACTTCTTCGATAGCTCCCTACATAAATGGTTTTTATAAAAGTTGGACATAAAAATGTTAATTGCTCTAATGACGACTTTCACCTGATTTATACTCGATTTAACTTCATACCAGACGGTGAGAATGTTCTCGGTCATAAAACTTTAATAGTTAATATGTAAAATCGTAGTATTGCAATTTCTTGCGTCTCTTATTATTTTAGTCAAAAAACCTCCTGATTTTAAATTTTAAAGAATAAAACTATACTTTTAAATGACCACCAGTCGTAGTCACCACCCTGTATAAACCAGAGATACAATATAATTTATTTTATAAATGTAGCAAGCACAAAGTTGTATACAATGAAAAAAATATATCTAGAAGTTTTTATAATAAAATCAAACATATCATTAATCAAAAGAAAATTATATTACTTCTATTTTGTATTGGTAACGAAATATGAATTCAAAATTAAATTTAAGATTTGCAGTTCGTGTTAACATTCTCAAATTTCCAAAATGAAAATGTCTAAAATTCTATTTCTTTCAAATAAATTAACAAATAGGTATACACTATACAGGGTGTAAAGTTTAAAGTAACAAATGTGTTTTTATGTGCAATTGTACTATAATGTCCATTTTCAAATATACAAAACAATACTGACGCCCAGTTTTTCAATCGTTGGTTAACTATTAGTTCATAGTTAACTATTGGTTAGGTTAAAAATTACGTTTTTCAATTTCAGGTTAACGTAAAGTGTTGGTTACGTCGTGATTATGTTTACCAACACTTGGGGTGTGGGTTAACTATAGGTTGGCGAATTACTAACGCCCGGTTTTTCAATCGTTGGTTAACTATTAGTTCATAGTTAACTATTAGTTAGGTTAAAAATTGCGTTTTTCAATCACAGGTTAACGTAAAGTGTTGGTTACGTCGTGATTATGTTTACCAACACTTGGGGTGTGGGTTAACTATATGTTGGCGAATTACTAACACTTTATAACCGTAAATTGTGATAGTTTTCATGGTTTTCATTCAGAAAAATTTAATAAGTTAATTAATTTTTTGAAATTATTAATTTTGTTATCTATGAATTATTACCATTGCGATATTAATACGTATAGGATTGATGAAGAAATAAGGAGACCAAAAATAATTCGTTAGAAGCCTAAGTTTGTTGAAAAATACAATGGTACTGACTTTTTTAATAGATTTCGACTTACGCCAAGAACATTAGAAAATATACTAGAGAAGATGAAGAATTTAATTTCTTATGCTAGTCAATTATAATAGGCGCTATATTAATTGCTCGAGACCAACTATTGGTAACGTTGAATTTTTATGCAAGTGGTTCGTTTTTAAGAACAACTGGGGATTTTTCTGAGGTTAGCAAATCTACTGCAAGTAAAACTGTATTACGAATCAGTTTAGTTCTTGCAAGTTTGCGACTTCAATATATAAAATTGTCTTAAAATGAAGAAGTGCTTAAAATTCGGCAAGATTTTTAGAGTATCGTCAAATTTCCCAAATGCGTAGGTGCATTGAATTGCACATATGTGAAAATACAGTCACTTGGATGCGATTATACTGAAATTTTTCATAATAGAATACTAACAAAACAAATTTCTTTTATTAATATTGTTAAATGCATTCTCAACTCAGGTCTAAATTGCATCTTTCTCTTTCCAAGTAAAAACACAAGTTTTTTCGGATTCTAAAAGATTTTTATGTTGCTCTACAATAGTAACTAAAAGTTCTTCTTCCTCTTGAGTAAAATTCAAGACACATTATTTACTATTTGTTTCCATATCAGAAGAAAAATTTATTTTGTAGGTATTTGTTTATATCAAATATTTCATTATAACTATTAATAAAAATCTAAAATTATCATTGCTTATCGTTTCGTAACAGATTCTAATAAAAATGAGAAACAATAATTATTATGAACACCAATAAAAACAATCATACAATGACGTCTGTCAACCTACTGACAACTACACTCAAATATTTAGGGTTATAATCACGTTTAATAGTTCAGATGTACAGTAAACTAGAAGTTACCTTACCAACACCTGAATATAAATTGAAAAACGCAAATAAATTCTAACTATAGGTTAACTTGAAAGTGAGGGTAACCAAACCAAAAAGTTAACCAACGATTGAAAAACCGGGCGTAACACTTTATAACCGTAAATTGTGACAGTTTTCATGGTTTTCACTCAGAAAAATTCTATAAGTTAATTAATTTTTTGAAATTATTAAATTTGTTATCTATGAATTATTACGATTGCGATATTAATACGTATTGCATTGATGAAGAAATAAGGGGCCAAAAATAATTCGTTACAGGCCTAAGTTTTTTGAAGAATACAATGGTACTGACTTTTTTAATAGATTTCGACTTACGCTAAGAACATTAGAAAATATACTAGAGGATATGAAAGATTAATTTCTTATCCTAGTCAATAATAATAGACGTTATATTAATAAACATATTTTTACTCTAAAAATCATTGCGTTTCTGCTCGAGACCAACTATTGGTAACGTTGAATTTTTATGCAAGTGGTTCGTTTTTAAGAACGACTGGGGATTTTTCTAAGGTTAGCAAATCTACTGCAAGTAAAACTGTATTACAAGTCAGTTTAGTTCTTACAGGTTTGAGACCTCAATATATAAAAATGCCTCAAAATGAAGAAGTGCTTAAAATTCGAAAAGATTTTTATAGTATCGCCAAATTTCCCAAACGCGTAGGTGCATTGAATTGCACACATGTGAAAATACAGTCACCTGAATGTGATTATACTGAAATTTTTCGTAATTGAATATTAACAAAGCAAATTTCTTTTATTAATATTGTTAAATGCATTCTCAACCCAAGTCTAAATCGCATCTTTCTCTTTCCAAGTAAAATCACCAGTCTTTTCGGATTCTAAAACATTTTATGTTGCTCTACACTAGTAACTAAAAGTTCTTCTTCCTCTTGAGTAAAATTTAAGACACGTTATTTTCTATTTGCTTCCATATCAGAAGAATAATACCTATATAAGATAGCATTATAATTATTTATTTTATAGGTATTTGTTTATATCAAATATTTCAATATTACTATTAATAAAAATCTAAAATTATCATTGCTTATCGTTTCGTAACAGATTTTAATAAAAATGAAAAACAATAATTTATTATTATGAACACCAATAAATACAATCATACAACGACACCTGTCAACCTACTGCCAACTACACCCAAGTATTTAGGGTTATAATCACGTTTAATAGTTCAGATGTACTGTAAACTAGAAGTTACCTTACCAACACCTAAATATAAATTGAAAAACGCAAATAAATTCTAACTATAGGTTAACTTGCAAGTGAACGTAACCAAACTAAAAAGTTAACCAACGATTGAAAAACCGGGCGTGAAAGTGGCGGTTTTCAGTATGGACACGTGATATTTTACTTTTTAGTACAGGCATGTGAGCACTTCAAAAGTTTTTAATTAGCAATAACTTAAGAACGAAGCTAGATATCTAAAATCTGAGCAAAAAACTCCCCCCTCCCTCGTCTCGTACTCAGCCCCGGTGAATTATCGGTAGGAAGGCATATGCAAAAATTCAGATCGATCGCACGCAAGAATTCTTCTGTCAAAACAATCTTCTGTCAAACTATTTTGCAAAATGGGTTATCTTAAAACTTAATTCTTTTAATTAGTAATAACTCAAGAACGGAGCTAGATATCTAAAATCTGAGCAAAAAACTTCCCCCCTCGTCTCGTACTCGCCCAAGGCGAATTATCGGTAGAAAGGCATATTATGCAAAATTTCAGATCGATCGCGCGCAAAAATTCTTCTGTTAAAAATAAATTATTGACGTATTTTTTAATTTCAATTATTTTATTGCTTACCAACTTGATCATTATAGTATGTATAACGTTAAATTATTCCGTATAATATTTATTGTTATCGTCCATTTTTTGTAGAAAGTGTGTATTTTATTCCAATTACACATAAAATAGTGTATGCATCTTTGTCCTTAAAGTGCGTTTTTGGCATTTCTAGTCATATCTCATATCTATCTATCATCATATCTAGGCATCTCAGTCTATAATTTTCCACGCTCATACCAAAAACATGCACTTTCAAGAGGTGGCACATAAATAACTATTCTCGTAAATTGTAGTAAGCAGTAAAAAAATTAAATGCATATCTTGTACACAACCAGTACACTTGTTCTGAATAAAACACTTTTTAAAACGTAAAAATTAATTATTAAATTTAATTAAATTGACTTTCACTGTCGGCGACGGATGACACTTAAGTAGACAAATAATACCGCATTTGATAATCCAAATAAGAAAGTTCTATATTAATAAGTAATAAGTAATATACAAAAGATAAAAATGCAGATGGCTTAACGAAAAAATGAGTCGCATAGCCTACAGCAAGACAACAGTTTCGGCATTACTCTCAACTGCACACTGATTTGGGGAGTGGGAAAAGTAGGTTATTTTAGTTATTTAATTTTCTTGGTTTGTTTTAAGTTAATTTAATGTAACTTTTTGCTTTTTTGCTCTGAAACCATTTTAATTGTTATATTTCCAGTTCAACCAGACAAAATGGATTCCAAAAATAAATTAATAGTTGACGCTTTGAAAATTGGAAATCTTTGCGGTTTAGATATATACGATATAAACTATTGGACGCATTTCAATAGAGTTTTGTCATTTGTTTTATTGCTGACGATGCTTTCAAATTGTGTTTTTATAAGTGTATCAAATTGGAAAGATTCTATAGAAGTAATATCTGTAACTTTTGGTATTATAATGGTTCGAATAATTTTTTTCGCTAAAATAATTCCTCAAATAAATGTATTTTATGTTGCAGATAATAATAAAATATGTGACGACGTTGAAGAAGAAAGAAAAAATTCTATCTCTTATAAAACAAACAGAGAATTTTTGGCCAGCCAATAAATATGGACCGGAATTTCAAAAGGAAATAGAAATATGGTTTGGCTACGGTGAAAGGCTAAAACAACTAATGTTTTGGTTGTTAGTGTTTATATTAATCATATTTGGAATGAGACCTCTCCTTTTACGCAATGGAAGGACCTTTCCATTCCAAACGTTTACCAACATTACGGAATCGCCCAAGTACGAAATAACTTACACTTACGAAATAATTTTCACAATTTCGGGATGTGTTATTACGTTTGCCTTTGAAACTTTATTTGTTGCTTTCATTATTAACATCATCTGCCAGTTGAAATTATTAAAAGAAGGCTTTTCACGCTTAAAATTAGGTTCGGTTAGTAATCCCGAAACGGAGAAGAGGGAATTGAAGCAACTCAACGAACTCATTGCTCATCACAATCTAATTTTGCAGTAATGCTTGATAATTAGAGCACGGCAAAATAATCTCTATAAAATTTTAGATGCGTCGATTTAATGCAGGAAATATACGGAACCACATTTCTAAACATATTTATGTGTAATATGCTCAACTCAAGTTTTAGCCTCATGGGTATAATTACAGCTGAGTAGGTTAAATTAATAATTAAATTAACGGTTTTATCAAAAAGTTCTAAATTTTAGAGATACAAGTCCCCAAGCTCTCTCGGTGTATGTAATACTTTTGTCGCTTTTAGTTAGTCAACTTTCGTTTTATTGTGTGCCAGGATCCATACTAATTGAAGAAGTAATACATAAAAAGAAAAAGGTTCAGAATTAATTAACATAATTTTGTGTATTAGAGCGAAGGGGTAGCAAATGCAGTTTATTCTATCGATTGGTGGATCAAAACACAACCCTCTCTAAGAAAGGTGTGTTGCATAATAATTCAGAGAGTAAATAAACCGGCAATGCTGACTGCTGGTGGGTTATTTCGGGTTGATTTGGACACTTTTGCTACGGTAATCGAATTGCTTTATTTTTATTATTAAAATTTTAAATAATAACGAATATACTTTTAAGATTCTCAAGAAGACCTCGACTTTTGTTACGTTTATGAGAAGTGTATACTCGAATGATAAAAACATGTAAGAAGTTAAAGCAGATTGAAAAAGTTTAACAAGTTATCAAGGAAAGCGTATTGTCTAAAAATTTGCACATGCGGAAAAGTCATTTTCACTATAGCACCTGCCGCATAAAGCGCTTTGTTATTTTGCTCTTATAAATTCTATTAAAGTTTACTGGTTCCAAATTAATATAAATAAATTAATAAACAGGATGCAATCTAGAAATTACCTTTGTCCATGTAACAAAAACGGAAGGCAAATAATACACCGCAGCAATAAAGCTTTAAACTTTTTATTTTTATTCAACATTTTATCCTAAAATATTGAACAAAAACTGGGTCAAATAATAGTAATAAACTTGCACATTCACTTTGCACAGTTGTTTAGAACTTGGTGAAAATGCAACTAGTTTAGAATTTAATGTAGCTGGCACGAATATAAATAAAATTTGGATGCAGTGTTTTTCCGTTCTAAATTGTATGAGTATTCTGTGTCTCCTTAAAAGCAAAGATTATTCGATAAAACTGTTTAAAAGTGGTGAAATAAAAAGAGAACAAATAAAATTGGATGACTTTAACAAAACATTTGCTCATATTTTGAAGATTCAGTGATATTTCCGCATTTTTCTCAACAAAAAGTACGTTTAAAATAATGTGACAAAAATGTCCGAGAAATGACGGCAATGAATGTAAATTTTTTTGTGAAAATACAGAGATTTTCAATTTCCCTTTCGATATGAAACTTGGCAACATTTACTTAAATTTCTATAAAATTCAGATACTTTTGTCTCAGATAAGAAAAATAATAATACTGATTTTTAGTATTACTTTTAACTGTATCGTATCAGATAGCCTAACCTTATAGGGATTCAGAAAAACTTTAAGCAGCCGTGAAGTTTAAATGGTGTAACCTTTTTCTCAGAAAAAGATACTGCAACTTTCCATTTTTTATTTTTGTCACCATCTAGATAGTTAAAAATGATACCAATTTTTTAATACATAAAATAACAGAAAAGTAGGCGGAGTGTAGCCCTCTTAATTTAAGAATATCTAATTGTAATCGGTGTTTCCGAGTTTATATGAATATTAATTTGGTTTATGCATATAATTGTATGAAATATAATATTATAGATAACTAGTTAACACAAGCGTAATTTAGTAGTTTGCGAATACCATTAATTTCTCGGCCTTCGCCCTCGCGCAAGGGAATTACAATCATAGATGAAATACATCGCTACTCACACCGATATTATTGCCACTCGTGAAGATTATATAGTTGTTTTGTGTACGACCTCACCAAAATACAAGGCCATACCGTATCCTGAGAACAGCATAGCCACAAGTTGTAACTACAGCTTCAAATAGAAATCTAAACACAGCTTCCGTTTGTCTGTGTTCGTTGCTTGTTGAAAATGTATGACGGACACAGGAAACTACAAAATAGATCACTTAGCCACTCATACTTGCGGTCAGTAAAAGTTATTATTTATTTATCACAAATAATTAATGCATAAGACTCCCTAGTAGTATAAAATGCACAGCTAAAACACGATGACTGTTACTGGTTTTTCTTCAATATGAGTAAGAACCGAAATAAACAAAATTAATAAAGTTTAATATCACAATAATCAATAGATAAGTGGTTTAGGTAGTGCAACTCAATATTAATCATATCAAATTTTTTAGCATTAACCAAAAAATGCACAAACACTCTTTCGAAACTAAATAGTTCATCGCCTGATGATGCCATAGTACGGTGAAAACGTTTGCCATAATATACATACGATGTATTTATATATTGTGATAACTTAAACATTTTAGTTTCAAAAAAGTGTTTGTGCATTTTTTGGTTTATGCTAAAAAATTTGATATGTTTAATATCACAATTTACTTGAAATTCTTATTTTTTAAGTTCACTTTAATTATTATCTCTTAGTTAAATAATACTGTATAGGTAGCTGCTGTTAAGACAGCATCTCAGTCTTCGGAGCTATTTGACACCGGTAATGTCAATGCAAAGTGTTCATTCTGCATATATCTGACATATTATAAGTATTTTGAAATTTTTAATTAACTTATTGAAACGAACTTTATTGATGAATAGGGAATTGTCAGAATTTCCTCATCACGAATTTAAAAATTTGAACTGCGCTATAGGAAAGAGGACACTCTAAGCATATTAGAACAAAAATTTTCAAAAATTATGCAAAAGTTTTCGTAAAAAATCTATTTTAAAAATGTAAAATTTACATGTATTTTAATACACCTTTTAACACGGCTGCATGATTAGCCGATTTTGTGTAAGGCAAAAAAATAAAACAGATTTTGAAATACGCAAAACAATTTAAAAATATCCCTGAAGAATGACAGAATTCGCCAAGGGTGGAATTCGAAGCCATAGAACTTGTCCGGGTGTCGACCGCGACTTTTACTTTAAAAACTCTTTATTGATCATAATATTTACAATTTTTGCTACAAGGAAGTAGCAGGTTGGAAACATGGACTATTTTTTTTTCATTTCATCTGCGCCTATTGCAACTACAATTTATCAGATAAGATTGAACTACTGAGTTTTTTACATGATAGATAATTTTAAATTGTGGGTAAAACTGGGGAAAAAGTGAGTGAAAAAACCCAGTGGAATGGCAACTTATTTAGTAATTTTCGAGTAACGAAAATAAAATTTAAAAGAATAACAGTAACAATAACAAAACTATTCTAATCACTGAGCGAAGCCCTTCGCGTCTGACGTCAAGGCGACAGATGTCGCACCGCTGACATCCGCGGCGGCGTGGCCGAGTGAGGAGTGCTTTTATTGGATATGGTGTTTTACTACAAAAGAACGTTATGTATTAGTTTGTGTCGGATTTTAAACGGCGTGTGCGATCGGGTTATTCGCGTGATGTTAGCTGTTAAAGGGTTGTTTGGAGATCTTTCCGTAAAGAATTTCGCGGCTGTGTCGTTAATTTTTGCTCGGATGGTTAGTGTACGCGCTTGTTCGTGGAGTTCGAGTGTGTCTGTGTGTTTAGGCATCCCGGTGTTTAGACGGAGGAATTTGTTTTGGAGTGTTTGAAGGGAGTCGGTATGGGTTTTGGCTGCTTTGCTCCAGACCGGACAGGAGTAAAGGAGGATAGGACGGACCATCGATTTATAAAGTCGGATTTTTAGGTCGGTTCGGAGTTTGGTTTTGTAGTACAGGAGAGAGTAGAGGGCGTGATACATGACTTTGGCTTTACGCGTGGTGAGAGTGCAGTTTTCGCGAAATGAGAGTTTAGTATTGAGTGTGATTCCGAGATATTTGACCGTTGGGGTGTGCGTGATTGTTGTGTTGTTTATTTTTAGATCGCGGGTGATTTTGTCTTTTTTGTGCGAGAAAGGCCTTCGTGCCAAATAGTGTCGAACCGTCAACAAAACGAAGAGCAGGAAAATCAACTTGAGACCAATCGTCACGCATCGGGGTATATCATATTACCTCTCCGTGCTTTTCGTAATTTTAAAATGCCGTTTTCTCAAAATGTAATGAACAGTCCATGAATTTTTCTTTTTCAAAACGCTCAGAAAATTGTCTTCTTTCCTATAGTGCAGTTGAAATTTTGAAATTCGTGATGAGGAAATTCTGACAGTAACCGATGAATGAATTAACTTGATTCTTATAATTCAAAGGACGGCAACAGATACAAAAGTGTATCTCTTTCTCTCTAACTATGCTCTAATTTGTCAATTTTTTTACTAACCTAAAAATATATGACAACCAATCGAGTATCTACTGTATCTACTTACCAGGAGGTTAGAGGCAACCGGTTCCAGCTCTCGAAGCTGTTTAAAAGCTAAACATTCTTTAAATGCAGTTTTGAGCAGAAGTCTGTATTCTACATTTTTTCAAACTCGGCTAAGAATATAATAAGTAATGAGATTTATTAAAAATCAACCGAATGCAGTTTAAACAGTAACATAAATGTAATTCATAAAGTATTAGCATATTCTCGGTTTACTCTCAGAGCGGTCTTTTTACTACCTTCTTTCTAGTTTTAGCATAGTTAAAGTTATATTTTCCTGCGTTTATAAAAAAAACAGAAGCTTTTCAATTTGAAAATAAATTATTGCGGACTGGAAATGGAAACGACTAACACGCAGTTCTGAAACTGCTTTCTTTATGTTCTGCACGTAACCTGATTGACTTTATGTTCAAATTTACTCTTTAATTTTACTACGAAACAGAAAATCTCTATTTTCCAATATCGATAACCCAAATTGGAAACAGAGAAAAGTCACTTGAAATCATTTTATTTCAATTTTCATTCCCCAACATTGCTATCGAAATGCCTATTGCATAATAATAGAGCAAATAGACCTTGAATTAGTGTCACTATTAAATTTTCCATAAAATAACGAAATTACATTCTTAAAAATTTAGTAGATCAACAGGTTTCTAAAAATTATTGTGAAAGCACTTTTCATATCATGTAGAATTTAGACTCGTAATCCAAAATAATGTGCATAATAAAATTTTTTATAACTTTTAAAATAAAGAGGAAAAATGTATTTTTTCATAAGAAAATTTCAGCCGGTATAACGTATAAACGCATTTAGTAAGCAATTACCAACAAGTTTTATGAAAAATATCAGTTTAAAAAGCTTCTTTATCATAAACATTATTTTTCTTGAGTTGTTATAAGATAAGCAAAACATATTTTCGTAAGAGTATTGACAAAAACACAATTTGTTAATACCAAGCGACTAAAAATATCCCCTAATATTAAATTTTGAAACATAGTTAGCTACACCGAGCTAAAGAATTATGAACTAACACTGTAGCTAGTTAAGCTCATTTTGACGTTTACAATATTGACTCAAGCTGTAAAAATTGGGGTTATATATTTTTATGGCGAGACTATAAGCCTGTATTACGAGAAGAAGTAAAGTAGATTTTATATTAAAGCGTCTTCTTCCTACAAAATAATGAAATCTGAAGATTAAATTGAACAATTTCGTGTTGTTAGATTTAGGTGGTTGTAGTTGTTATGTCATACAAGTAAACGCAATATTTTGGTACATTTCTGCTTTAAACCAAAATTCTTTATTAAACTTTTTATGCTACATAATTAATTAATAAAATATAAAAATTATTAGCTTGGGAAATTAATAGTAGTATTAAATTATAATTTGAAAATTTCATTACTTAGCTCTTTATTTTTTAATTTTAATTGAAAAGAAAACTTTATATTATAATTATGTTTATATAATACATTGCTATGATTTAATCAATCAAAAATAATATCAGAAATCGATTTTAAAGACTTCCGTTGGATTTATTTTAAATTGTAAAATTTTTTATTCTTGATCAAGAATCGAACTTATAATTTCTCAATCTAAATGTGGTCTCTATCAATCCACACGTCGCACTCTTTCAAATGTACTAAATTTTATAATCCAAATTAAATTAACTTCCAAAAATTCAAAATCAAAACTAGATCCAAAAAAACGTTGCTCATCAAAAAAATAATCTTCTTTATTAATCAAACAAATAAATTCAAAAACATACAAAATCAATAATTTCAAACGTTTTCTGGTCACGCTCGACCAAAACACTTCCAAATAATTCAAATCAAAATATTCAATAAACAAAAATCACAATTTCAAAAATAATATTCAAAAAATTCAAGAGCCAAAAATTACATGTCCGCCTTGGCGGTCATGTTTGGTAAAAAAGCTCCCACTCTGCTCAGCTTTCCGCCAACCTTCACTTTACAAAATTTAATATAACAAACTTAAAATACAAAAATTTTACCCAAAGCATCAGTGGCGACCCAAAGTTACTTTGTAATATAATATTCATAATTATATATTTCAAAAATATAATTATTGATTGTTTAACTGCATTTTGCCATTAGGTAGAATAAATTTTATTTTCAAGTCAATATAATTTTATTTTCAATTACAGTTTTAGATAATTCCAAGATTGTCGGAAGAGAATCGAAAATTCAAACACAATGTTCGAGCAAAACGTAACAAACTAATGATTTTTTGCATTTACAAAAAATTTTCATTTACATTTACAATGAGCTACAGTTAGGATGAGAGTAATAGGATTGCAAATTTAGTATTAAATTGTAATTTTATTTTAGTGCAGCCAAGTGAAATAAGATATTTTGAATTACTTACACTAAACTTGAAAATAGTGAGTCTTAGTACTTTGACGCTAACGCTATTAAATAACGAATAATGTAAGTGCTAGCTGCAACTCTTCAGTTATTGTACTTAATCTGGCTAACTATACAGGATACTTTGTTTAAAACGGGACAACATAAGTATGCAATATTTAAAAGATACAGATTCGGTTAAATATGATGAAATATGATTTGATATGTTTTTATTTTTACTGCATATTTCATGTGTTATTTTTAAGACATATATTAAGTGCATATTTTCATAATTTTCATAATTTTCATAATTTTCATAATTTTAATAAAATAAAATTTAAACTTTGCAAAAATATCTTTGAAAAGAACAACTTCTCAGACACGGCTTGGAAACGAATCTGTATATTTATTGCTGCATTCTCAATAAAGATTATACATACATCAATATTGCCGTTTGTTGTGCCGTCTTAATGGAAATGCAGCTTATGATTATTTTAGGTTTTGCATATTGGTGCATTTTTGTATTTTGTTAAATAGGTATCTTATATTTTTTCTTGATTAACAGCAAAAAGTAAAAGTAACAGCAAAAAATTTTCAACGGTTCCGCTTTCAATATTTCAAAGTCGATTTTTTTGAAAATTTCTGACCATCTGGCTCAACAACTTTGGAGAATTGTTATTCGAGAGCTGACCTTCCAGCACAATAAGTGGCAAAAATTACAAAAATGCGCTTGGCGTATAATCTTCTTATTAATTGTAATTAAATCTCCCAATAAAATTAATTAAAAAAATTAAAGGTTTTTGTTTTTCAGTAGTACATAATCTTTTTATTTTTAAAGCATATACGTGCATATTTCAGATAATATTGCTGCGTATGTATGTGCATATATTTGATACTTATTGGTGCATAAATTCCACACCATAATTATAATATATTCATTTTGATTGGTCAATTAGTACAATTGTTCACTCCTCTAAGGTTTAATATTCAATATCATTGAATAATGAATTATTATAGCATGCCATGATTTAATGTCTATCGTTACTATATAAAAGACGAAAGTGTATTGAATCTGTTACGCAATAGGAGTAGAAAAATAATAAAATCACAAGAAAACTTCAAATTTTAGCATTAATACTAAAACAGTTTTAACTGAAAAAATAATGGAATGAGGTTTTGTTTCTTTCAGATTTTCTAAAATTAAATGTTATGTTACGATTTAAAGTATCGATTTAAAGTTCAATAAAAGAATAAACTTAAAAAGTAAATTATTAAATTTTTATTTGAAAGCTCTCAAAGAATTCCGAGAAATCTTTGTGATTTAAAAGTCTTGTTTAATGTATTGTTTTTTGTTATTAAAAAGTCTCCAGTTTTTATACTATGCCGCCAATTTATTAAGCGGTAGCAAATAAATTGGATTGTTAAATATACTGTGAATAAAAAAGAAAATCCCCTATTTATAAACGGGTATTATAAGTATTTATTATTACTTTATCAAAATGTTTAAAATACCGTAAGTCAGCTTAAAACAAAAAAAAGCACGCAATAAGTCATTACATGATAAGAAAATACAAACATTTAAATTAAAATGTGGTTTACCAAGATATTTTAAAACTGTTGAAAAAAAAAGTCTAAAAGGAAAACTGGAAAAAAAAGATAGATATACAGTATTACAGCTAAATCGGGAAAGTGTTCGGTGACGGCTTTAAACAATTCGTAAATAAAAATGAGAATCGTTAGGGCGCCACAATATTTTAAATAAATTTATACATATACAATTGTCGTATTTAAAATTGGACGTTGAGTGTGGGAGCGGATTTTGAAAAGAAAGATAATGTAGAGAATTTTGACAGAATTATGTATAGATGCAGATAAAATGTAATAATTTTAATAATTATTATCCGATGTCACAAATCTGTGATAAAACAGCAGAGCATTGTTCTGCGTAATCTTAGAAACGACGCCAAGGAGTGGTTCTTTATAAGGAATATTTAATTTTTATTTATGTGAGAATTGTATAAAAGAAAAATTGTTTTGATTTAAAATAATTTTTATTTTTTTTTATTTTCTTTTTATTAGGCTTAGACAGATTCTAAACAGTCAGAAGTTAATTACATAGAGTGTGTGTAACGTAAAGAGAGGTTGGCAAGAAGTTTTGAGGAAGTAGGGCAAGGATTATTGCAAAACGGACCTACGACTTAACGTGGAATCCAAACTCCAACGGAGGACAAACCAACTAAATTTTCAGCTCGGACTGAGGATAGAACTCGCGGTACCCAGGCAAGAGTCATCCTAGGGGCTTACTAAGCTAGCTTCCTCCGTCCTTCTTTCCTTCCTTCCACATTTTCTTCCTTTCACCTTTCCTTTCTTCCTAAAAATAAAGGGGTGCGCGAGTTTTAAAAGGTGACTTAAAACATAAAAGTGGTAATGGTGAATATGGAATGGAATGCGCAAGTTCCGGAAAGGTAACTAATCGATGGATTTTGGAATAACGAGGACGACCATCGTTGAGACTGGTCAAGCGTTTCACGCAATCGACGCCCTTTGTGAAGCTGGACATTCGAGCCGTTGAAAGAAAGTGAAGTAAGATGTTTGGAATGTGCGAGTGAGATTTTGAAGTTTTTGGAATATAATTTTGAAAGTAGGAGGTTGCATAAAAGAAAGAATCTGCCTATAGTTAAGGTATCGTCTGCAAATAAGAGCATCTTTTGAAGACAAAATTATTGTAATAATTTTCGTTTCATATTGTATAAATTTGTGGCGAATATTTTTTTAAAAATTATATGAGTATACGAGTCTCACGCTCTTTTTTGAGTTACATTTTATTTTATCATTGAAGTCCAAATTAGGGAAAGACAGATAAAATTTTCGCTATAAAATTTTAGCTAGGGGTTTGTTTTTCACGATAATATATTATTACATTCGCGCAGAAGATTGAAATTTTTAAACAGATTCTTAGTCAGTTCTTTCCATTAGTCTTAATGACTCAAATATATTAAGTAATATTTATTGACATTTAAAAAACGTAACGGGGAAAAAAATTTTAGGGAATTTTTTTTAATGATTCATAGATTCACTGGCTAAATAGATCTGCCTTTATTGAGTGCAAATTTATGCCCGAAAATATTTGTGTAAAATAAAAACACATCATGGAAATGGCTAATCTTATGAAAACAGCCAATCGATTACACACTTAAGTTTTAACCGTTTTTATGCGTATTTTAAATGATCTTTAAAATTTAATTTTTATATTAGTAATCAATAGATAAGTGGTTAGGGTAGTGTAACTCGATATTAATCATATCAAATTTTTGACGTGATAACGTCTTATAAATTGATATACCTGCTGCACGCATGAAAAAACGACTCATTGTCACGTTCCGCTTGAGCCAGTGTGCAAGCGAGAGCGCGGAACAAGCCAGAAAGAGGCACGATCGGCTTTGCATCATACATAGACATCATTTGAATTATAAAATGCCATTAAAAAAAACTTGTCCGGCATGAGGTTCGATTTCGCGATCACCAAATGATGCAATTATGTTTCAAGTACATAACGCACTACCCTATTGAGTGTTAATGTAATAACATAGTTTTAATTTGTATTATCTGTTACATAAACATAATTCAATTCATAAAAGTATACAATTTTTCATCAATGCTTTCTTATAACGTTATCACGTAAAATTATCGTCCGTAAACCGACTTTACAGACAACCTGAGTGTTTTTTAGAAAAACCAAAAAATGCACGAACGCTTATTAGAACTGAAATTTTTTAAGTTTAACTTATATGATTTAATTATATTAGTAATTTACGCAAAAAACTACCATAATTTTATTAAAAAATTTTTAAATTCATGAGGCCAGTTATCCTACTACTTATATAATTTATTAATTATTATACTCAGGTTACTTTAAAAACTTAAAAATTTTAATTTTTTGTTATAACTATAGCAAAGCTTATAGAATATAGAAAAGCAGCTGAGTTTCAAATTAAGCTTCAACTTTCGTGTCTGAAATTAGTACCGAAACAGTTCACTTTCGTTTAGTTTGGAGAAAAAGGTATTTGATTTAATATTCTACAATGACAAATTGTCATGACAAATAATAATAATTTATATTTAAAAGGAGATATTAAAAACTTTATTGTTAAAAAAGTATTTCATTTCTTTATATTACATGCTCAATCTTATTAACTTTTCAGTCATTTTCAGTAACAATAGCTCCATTAAATATTGGTAAAGTAAGGTTTTATTTTTAATATAGGTACTACATAATATAATATAATTAATTTTAATTTGGTTTTTAAAATTTAGTATATATAGAAAACATATTTAACGTAATACTTAATTTATATCGAAACTATGAATGTAGATACTACATAATTATGTAGACGGAATACAATAGCAAAGTATGTGACTTAGTTTTGATTAAATAGCAATTTATCAGTTTTAAAAATAAATGATTAATTTGTTTTACTCGATAATATAATTATTATTACTGCATTGCATATTAATTAATTAAACAAATTTAAAATACATTTTAACAGTAACTTAACAATTTGTTAAAATATTTTAATATTTAAGTGCTATTCTCATCCAATTCCGACGTCAGTGAACAAAACGCATCTAGATTTGACCTTCAGTTGAAGAGCTATGAAGCCACAGACAGACAAACTGACAAACATACACGTCAAATTTATGGCCCCTCTCTTAAAATAAAGAGGAAGTTGAAAATTTTGTAATTTTTCTAAAAACAATTTAGAATACGGTTTTGATAATGCATGCTTGCTCCAATGTTATTTCTAAGGCAGGGGAGAAAATAGAAGGTAATGAAAAAACAAGCTTCCAGAGTTACATGGTAAAACAACGTTGGATTCCGAAATAGAGAAACAATATTTAAAATGAAACAGTACTTGAACATAAATAGAATCACAAAAATCAGAGAGTGCAATGTCCTTATTGAGCGCAGAAAGAGAACGAGAGCTTTTATCCTGATTAAGGTAATTATGCCGAATTAAAAAATTAATTAAAATTTGTTTACAAGTTAATGAAGTTAGATTAGCTGAGATGTTTAAATTACTTAACTTGCAATCAAACTAAGCTAATTTTTAAATAGCTATAGCAAAAATTCTTTAATTAGTGAACATTCAAAAAGATTTATCGACACAAGTTTGTTAAATACATTTTATTTAATTACAAATTCTTTTTAGTTTTGACCGGATTTACTTTAGTATTTTTTTATTTGTTATTGTATAGATTTTGTATTTGTCAACCCTGCAGACTTGCTGCAAAAAGTTCTACTTCTACTCTTTGTGATCATAATATATTATTTTTATGTTTGTCATGTTCAACATACAAAGTAATATACATATATGTACTATGTATATGTACGTATAAGAATAATATTTATAACTTTTGATTTTTCGGAAGATTAAATTGTATTATATTTTTTGTCCACTGCCTGAAGTTAAAACTGACTCGAATGTTGGGATGGAAATATAAAACTAACGTGTTGCTGTTATAAATAATACATACTATACACAAGAAAATATAAATTTCTATGAAGTGTCTCGGGCTCTCATGAGATCGTAGCATGATAAAAATAGTTGCAAATACTTTGTATTTTATTTGTAAAATTTTATGCAAGTTTATAGTTTATAGCAACAAGCTAAAATTTAAATCCGTAAGTTATTTTCATATTATCTAAACTACAAATATGAATTTAATATAATACGAGAACAATCTGAAGAATTCTAACAAAACATATATGAGAAATATGTTTTTTTTACATAATTTTATGAAACTTCAATACATTTATTCCAACGTTTTTTTATTAACTTAATATCACCATTGAAGTAAAATTTCGGAAAGTCTGTAAACTATCCATTCATGTCTGCTATAGCTTCGTCATTTGATGTAAAACGCTTTCCAGCAAGAAAGTTTTTCAGGTTTGGAAACAGATAACAGTCAGAAGGAACCAAATCTGGTGAATATGCTGGATATCCAAGCAATTTATACTTTAATTTGTTGAATTTTGCCATCGTCAGAAAATTATGTGATCACGTGCATTATCTTGATAAAAAATAATTTTTTTAAAGCAGATATTTTTCTCATGAATTTTTGCATCTAAGTGCTCCAAAAGATCTAAAGTTAATTGTTTTATCATTCTGAAAGTACTTGTTGAACAAAACATCTTTCTAATCCCAAAAAACCGTTACCACAACCTTTCTTGCTGATCATATCGTCTGTGTCGTTTTTGGTGCATTTCTACCGGCTTCCATCCATTTTTTCTACTGTGCTTTTTACTCTGGTGTATAGTGGAGAATGCAAATTTCACAACATTAACATTTTGCTTAAAACGATTTAAATATGTTTGAGAAATACGCATTCGAATGCTTTTTCATATGTAACTCTTTATGCAAAATATTTTCTTTGGAGATTCCTATGGTTTAGCTACTTTAAGCACTTTACTCGTCGATCATCCAACACACTATCGTAAACTTGTTGAATGATTTATGGTGTTGTAGTAGTTTTTAGACAACATTTGCGTAGATCATCTTCAAGATCATCACCCAGTCAGAATTTAATCACTGCATGATATTTAATTTTTTTTTATTTTAGAAAAATCAATATCTATCTTAAAACAAACAACAACGGAAACAGGCTGTGCTGCCTGACAGCCTTGCTTAACGTGGTTATTAGTAGCACAAAATTTGAACATAGAAAACTACACAAAATTACGTAGATGTAGCCTGGATGCAATAGACATGAAGGAAACTAAATCGATCATGTGCTGGTGACAGAATGGCGAGCCACATCAATTGGAGACGTGAGAACTTATAGAGGCTCCAATGCTGATACGAACCACCTGCTGGCGGTCGCGGAGGTGAGACAGAAAACAATGGTGGCAAACATAAAACACCAAGCAAGGAAACCGATAGCTATAGATAAACTTAGCAACGAAGTAAATAAAACAGAATACATGAACAGGGTAACTAGAGAAATGGAAAATAAAGAAGAAAGCAATAACATAAACGCAATATGGGACAATATTACAGATAGTATTAAAACATGCGCTATACAAGTCCTAGGCTATGAAAAGAGAAAAAAATGGAAAACATGGTTTGCGACGAATGCGAAGAAATAAATAAAACTAAAAAGATGGCAAGAATTATATGACTAAGAACTAAAGAACAAGAACACCTGGATGAATATAAAAAAAAAAGAATGGAAGCTAGTAAACTTTACAAACAAAAAAAGAATTAATGGATTGACGAGAAAATGAGAGAAATAGCATTTAGTAACGGGAATAACAATGTAAGGAATTTTTATAAACAAATTAAACAAACAAAAAAACCTATACGATAAGAAACAGAAGAATGACGAATATAATGACGGAATACTCGAAAATAGATAGTAAAAAATTAAAAAAATCTGGGAAAACTACTTTTGAAAACTCCTGAATACACCACAAAACGAAGAAATAGAACAAAAGCAAGCAGAAGATATACAGATTGAAGACGAAATTGATGAACAAACAAATGAAGAAATCATAGAAGTAATTAAAAGGTTGAAAAACCAAAAAAACTCCTGGCACAGACGAAATAATAACGGAAATGATTAAAAACAGACCACAATATGTAAACTAATAAAGCAGAAGAAAGCTTAGAAGAATGGAATAGATATGCTTAAATGCTGTTTGTGGATTCGACAAGCGTTCGACAAAATAAACAGATGCCAGATGATAAATGCCACGATGGAATTTAATATATCAAATAAATTTATAAGGAAGATCTCGATGACTTTAGAAAAATCAAGAGTGAAGTGAATTATCAGTGGAGTGAGACAGGAAAACGCGCCTTGTCAGCAACTTTAACATGACACTAAAAAAAATAATTAGAAACACTGGCTGTATGGAAACAATTAATTATAAATAAGGAAAGTCAATTGAAAGATTATGCGGATTTAAAAAAGGTTTTAAAAACAATATTAGGCTTTAAACGAGACAATGGCGAATATCGAATTAAGACAAACGCGGAAACGTTTGAAGAAATTGACGAAGAAGACATTTTAAAGTACATCAAAGCTTAGAGAATAAGATGGTGGGGACACCTAATGAGAGCCAATAATGAGAAAATAACGAGATTGATAATGTCATGGAAATCTATTGAAGAAAAACCCAGAGAAAGACCAAAATTAAGATGGTGCGATGAAGTAACGGAAGACCTCAAGAAGATGGGGGAAAGAGAATGGCGACAAAAGGTGATGGACCGCACAGCTTGGAGAAAAGTTATAACAGATGCTAAAACACACAAAGATCTTTAATCAAATGTATTTACGAGAATTAATCCACATCAACAAATGGATTTTTAAGTCCTACAGACAGCTAAATTGTATTAAAAATGTAACGCTATTAATAATAATAATAATAAAACATTGAAAATGCGTGTAACCGTCAAACGCAATTGAAGTAAAACTTTTTTGGCATTATGACAGATGCCAATTAAAATATAAAAACAGGATATTCAAATGGCTGTGGATATTATAATCATCATAGAGCCTTTTTATTCAATAGGTAATCTAGCAAACCAAAGTATATTATATTGTATTATGTCAAACTTGACAGACTGTCACAAATTCACAATAGAAACTACTTTCATTATAATTATTATGTACGCTAAGAGCTAATGTAATCTTTTTTTTAACGCATCATTAGGTGTCATTATTATGTTCGATGTACCGTATTTTTAAATTCACCCCCTTATGACAAATTTATTTTAGTTTGTCTTTGTTGCACCTATGTTACTAGTAGTTATTAATTTAAAAATACCGCCATATTATTGTGACGCATTTCCATTGCATTGTCGAATTTACCTCTAGTCACGTCTAAAGAAGTTTTACTTCAATAATAATAATAATAACGCTATCTATGGTCCAGGTCGAGAACTTTTCGTACAGCTCTCGTATATTGGTATTTTTTGATTCTTAAAAAAATGTGATAAATTGAAATCGTATATCATGATATATCATTCGTTATAAATAAATGACAGTAATTAGAAAATTATACATGTACTATAGTGCATTTTTGAGTTAAGAAGTTTTAGTTACAACATAATTTACAAAAACCAAGAATAATAGCGACTAATTGTTCAAAGCATTAATATAAATGATGGAGCTTGTGCGCGGCTGTTATTTATAAGTAATATGTTAGATTAATGGTTGTGCGGAATACAAATTTGCAAGCCTGAGCTTAAATTAGTAAATGAAAAAGACATCAAAATACAAAATTACGGCCATTTATAATTATTAAATTTTTCAAATGCCGAAGTCTTTTAATGCCGAACCGCAAAGCTCAAGTTTTAGTTAATTTGTTAAATTTCACACAGAAATGCGAGCGTATTCGTAATCCATGCAAATTATTAAGTTAAAAATAATTTACCTGTTGCCATTTGATAAAATTCGTTGTCGTCGTATTTTTTGACTAAAAATTGCATCACATATAAATAAAGTAATCCAAAGGCTAATTGAAGTCCAGAAGTTAGAACATGTGCTAAAAAGGCTGCTCCACATACTAGCCATCCCCATCCGCCTGAAAAACGAAATTCATAATTTTTATGCAAAGTGGTTATCAAATATGCGGTATTTTCGCTAATAAATTGTTAACTTATGTTTTTAGAATTCTTCCCGAGAGGTATGTCGAGATTCTAGAAAAAGTAGAGTAAGCGGGACATACAATTTATGGGGTAGCATAAAAATATTTAAACTGTGTGATTTATTAATGGTATATTTAAAATACCAAAGTGGCGATTAATTATATGACTTTTTGAATAGGTTAACCTGACGTTTGCATGCCATAAGTTCAATGTGAAAGATTAAAATTATGTATTACCTGTCACTTAGCATCGACATTTCGTATTAAAAATTAACTCATCACTGTTATGTTCTTTACGACATATTCTTTTAGAACCTGTCAATCCCGTTAAAATAAAATAAAAAAAAATTGATAGATTGATTTGCAAAAAACATCTTGAGAAACTTTTATTTTAACAAAGTTTAAATCTAAATAAATGTCAAGTCCAATAGATAATAACACTTAATACAAGGAGTTTAATGAAGTTAGTACTATAAGTATCCCCATGAGAACAAATTACACTTAATTAGATTTTCCGACTTTTGGGGTTGTGACATACCCTTGTTTAAGGAAATTACCTGATTTTCAAGTTCTCTTAAAATCAAGCACAGAATGTCTTCGATTATATGACGCTGTTTCCTTTCGAGTGATCATATATCAACAAAATCTCATTTTAAAACAAAATTCCGCCCTCAAATGGGTATACCTACACTAAGGAATTCAATATGATTAAATATGAAAATACCCACGGCAAAAATGAGTTTTCTATTAAATTAGCAAGAAAGTTTTAAATAATTGCGAGAGTGAAAAAACTGATTAATACGAATAAAAAACGGAAAAGAAACAAACGTTCAAAACAATCCAGTTAATTAATTTAAATTATTCCTTGCAATTTTGTTTATCAACGAAAACGGAGTTTAAACTTATCGCATACAATCATCTTATTTCGTTTAATCTCCTACTCATCTCATCTTACCTCACTTCATTTTATTTTATTTCGCTCAGTAAAAGTTTTTATCGATAAAATTTCGCAAATCTTCTAAATTTTCCTAACTTTTTACTAATATCAAATGTTTGAATTTGGTAATTTTAGTTAATTAAATGCATTATAAAATGGCTTAATGATGATTAATAAAATGAATTTGCTAGGTATTACATTTTCATTAGATTTAATAGAGAGGACACTAAATGTTACAAAAGACGGACGATGGTGAAACAAATGATAAAATTAAAATTACCTTCGGGATAGTAGTGCTGCTTAATTGTATTTGTATCGACATCTCTTCTTCGTAACGCTGGGATATTCCTATGCAATGAATGAAGTTCTCGATCGTAAAGAACCGGAAAGGAATCCTCATCATCTGGAAGTCTTGTGATTGGTGTAGTTCTTTCTGAAATGGAATAATCGAAATTTTAAAAATAATCGCATTTTTTGAACCGAGAAATCAATACAAAAACTTTAGACGTAATGGAAGAAATTTTCCTAAGAAAATTGCCAACTAAAATTTTTGGCTAAATGCAAACACTGCATTGCTACCTTAAAATAGCCGCCACCGAAGCTATTGATTTTTTAATGTAAATTTTTTTTGAAAACCCATTTCGCAGAAAAACTGAATTTATGTCGAAATAAAATGTAGCTTTGCAATTAAAGTGCAGTGCAATTAGATCAAAAAAGTAAGTTATTAGAAAACTCATTTGATCTGAATGATAAAACTTTTTTCGCCAATCAGTAGCAGAACGTTTTAATAGCTAAATAATTCTGAAAATTAAAGTCGATGTTTTAGCCATTAATATAAAGTTACTAATATAATTTTTTCTTATTTATTAACCTTTAAAATTTCATTTAAATTTTATTAGGTTTTCCCGATAAGTCATATTCAATCCATATTAATTTTTTTACTATTTTGATTTTTTCAATTGTTTTTTTAATATAATTTCTTGTTTCTAATAATTTTTCGTGCTTTTCTCTAGTTATATGCAACTGAAGAACGAAAATAATCTATAATGATATCGCATTACTAAATTTTTATTTTGAAATTTTATTAATTTTCATAACGTAATAAAGCTTTACTTTAAGCTTTTACCTTTTTTAACCTGATTCGAACCAGTTTGTTTAAAAATTAAATTTGCAAAATTTTAAATTTTATGGCTTCTTTATTTAATTTAATTACTTAATAAGTAAATAAATACTTATGTAGTAGGTATATGTACATGCGTTATGATATAACTAATATAAAAGAGAAAGAAACAAACACAATTTTAAAGTAAACTTAAAAACACATTATTCAGTTTCCACCTGATCCCGATAAGAGCACTCAAGGCTCAATTCTTAACTCAACATTATTTACCTACTTACTACTTAAATGACATCCCAAAGCACAATAATACCCAAATTGTTCTTCATGCAGACAACACAGCAATTATTTATGCATCTTTAATCACTTATTTCAAGTTTAAAATATTATTAACCTAAATAAGAAGATTAGTATTATATGGATTTATAAAAGTAATTATCGTTAAAAAATTATTTTAAACTAACGTTTACGAAATTCATAAATAAATAATGATTTCTAAAGTTTGTTAAATGTAATTAAAAATTAATTTTTACTGTTAATTTGAGGTGATGACTGTTAAAAATTAATATATAAATCTTTATTCGTATAACTACTTGTTTCGGCGATATTACCATAAGAAAGACTACCTCCCGAGGTTTTAGATTTCGATAAATAATTTAGTTAAAACTTTTCCTTCTATAAACATCAAAATTTTTGTTTTGGTCAAGGGACAGCTTGTGTAGGTTTTTTCTGAACCTCTGAAGTTTAATATTATATAAACACGAATGGTATGAAAAAACAGCGTTTGTCATTGTCAAGTTGGCCATTTGCGTGGTTGGCATCGTTTTGCTTTACTTAACCAAAGAATTGTATTTACAGTATTGTGAATAGCAAACGCAACACATACCTTCACGAAATATAAAAGACAAAAAAGCTTTTTAGGATAACAAAGCAGTTGATTTAAATACATTGTCGTAATGCTTTGTGTATTCAAATTTTTTTATAAATAATACAGAATCATTAAATTAACAAAAAAATAATTTTTTTTTTAATTTTTTAACATTTATGACAAAAATATATTTCTTCTAAAATTATATTTGTCCAAGCCTTAAATTAACTATTTATTAATAGTTATAAATAAATTAATTAACTCTGTTTAAGCATTTTTTTTTATTTTTTAAATTGTCCCGAGATTGAATCAAAGTTTTGCAATTTTTTACCTAAAAATATTATTAATGCTATAAATTAAATTAATGCTTTTGAATTACTTATAAATATTGCAAACTTAAATTTATATTTATAAAAAGTTTCTTGATTAAATTAAAATTTTGTATCACGTTGTATCACATTATTGTACTTAATTATTATAAATTAATAAAATTCTAGAGCTAAGTACGTTTACATTCATTACCTGATAGTGAATAAAACAAAAGGATTTAAAATTGTCTATCGATTTCCTTGATAAGACAAAAGGAACCAAAAATTAGTTGATAAAATACAATTCATGTAATTAAATTGTGTAATGTTACATGTGCACCATTTAAGTTTTAAATTTGTTAATAATAAAAGTTGACTTTTGAACCTAAAAGAACTTTGCCGAACTCTAATGAAAAACCTTACAATCTACGAACGCCCTCGCTTTTTCATCTTGTTTATCTAATTAGTGTAGCATACTATTCTCTTTGCCGTGGTTTCAAAGCTTGAAACTCTTTTGACTAACATTTACATATACTATGCTAATTATTACTGCTGCAAGTTATAAAACTTAAAGTTTTGAGACTTATGTATGAGATAATTTACGATCATGTTTTACGCTTAACATGACTTAAATTAGTTATTAAATTTATTTTGCATTTATGGTAGGTGATTTACCGCAAGAATCTGTACTTACAATTATTTTTTAGCGATGAAAGCGTTAATATCCTGCCTTATAACAAGAACAAAGTATTGTAGCAATGGAAATTAAATTAAAGTCTACATAGCTCAATGAAAGTTTTGCCTAACGCCAAACAGAAGATCTATGCTGGGGGATTTCTAACCCAACATATGCATCATATTAAATTTTTTAGAATAAACCAAAAAATGCACAAACCTAGTGATGAACCTAGTTTATCGCCTGATGATGCTATAGTATGGTGAATATACATACGGTGTATTTATATTGTGTTAACTTAAACATTTTAGTTCTAAAAAGTGTTTGTGCATTTTTTGGTTTATTCTAAAAAATTTGATATAATTAATATTGAGTTACACTACCTAAACCACTTATCTATTGATTAACATAATATGCTTATTTTTAGTAGCATACTGCTCTCTAGTAGACTCGAGTTTGTTCTAAGCCAGGGATCGTCAAAAACAGAAAGACTTCCACGAGGACATAAAAAGGAAGGAAGCAGAGAAAGCTAGTTTAGTAAGGCCCTAGGACGACTGTTGCTTGAGAACCTTCAGTTCTATTCTCAGTTCGAGCTGAAAATTTAGTTGGTCTGTCCTCCATCGTGGTTCGGATTCCACGTTAAGTCGGAAGTCCCTTTCGCTATACTTCTTGCCCTACTTCTGCAAAACTCCTTGCCAACCTCCTTTTACATTAAACACACTCTATGTAATTAGCTTCTGACTGTTTAGAGTGTGTCTAAGCCGAATAAAAAAAAGAAGAAGTCCATTAAACAAAATTTTCCTGTGGCTCTCTGAAGAAAAATACCGACCTCTTTGAATTGGAACACAACAAATTTTACTCTAAAGAAACTAAATTTACACTGCAAAGTTTTGGATTGACTAAACTGAGTTGGAAAAACTTAAAATTAAATTATAAGCGTGTTAAAGACTCGGTTGCAGATTTGTAGCTAAATAATAATAATAATATCATTTATTTACGGATAAACCTTTTTACAACAATCAGTACAGAAATTAATCAGAAAGAAATTCACAGCAGTGAATTCGGCGCGACCAGGACTGGAACCTCGGTTTCCTGCTCATAAGACCGTCCTTGCATGCTTTACGCCACACTTGCTAATTTTATGCTACTAGGAATCTTATAAAGCGACTGGAGTTTTTAGAGACTCCAGATTTTCCAAAATTTGTTCCTTAGATCCGCAAATATAAAAAAGTATTCTACAGATAATAATTAACAGGATATAATTCAAATTTTATAAAATAATAAATAATAAAACATTTGAACCCAAAAATCTAGTTTTTTCCAAATGTTACTGATACTTCTAAATTAGAAATTTTCTTCTAACTGACCTACTAGTGACATGACTTACCTAGAGATGGGAAATTTGAATTTCACCTAAAACTATCGGACAAATCAGCAGACAGCCTCTAGAAAACTTGCAAAAAGCACGTGGCACTCGGGTTGTCTGTAAAGTCGGTTTACGGACGATAATTTTATGTGATAACGTCATAAAAAAACATTGATGAAAAATTGCATACTTTTATGAATTGAATTGAATTATGTTTTCTTATGACGTAAAATCACGTAAAATTATCGTCCGTAAACCGAGTGATAATTTAAAAATTGAATTGAATTATGTTTATGTAACAGATAATACGAATTAAAACTATGTTATTACATTAACCCTCAATAGGTTAGTGTGTTATGTGCATGAAACATAATTGCATCATTTAGTGATCGCGAGATCGAACCTCATACCGGACAAGTTTTTTTTAATGGCATTTTATGATTCAAATGATGTCTATGTATGTCTCTCGCTTGTTCCGCGCTCTTGCTTGCGGAACGTGACAATTTTTCGTGCGTGCAGCCGGTATATCAATTTATAAGACGTTATCACGTCAAAAAAAGATAACCCATACACATACAATGCGTTTGAGTCAAAGTTTAGCTTACATTGTGCTCAACAGTTCTTGACGCATTGGTAAACTGAAATAAGCTTTTATGAGTTTAAACTTTGGAAAAACTTTTTTTTGACCTGCCTCAGTCACAGAGAGAGTTAAAAGAATAAGAGTAACTAACAATACTCAACGTAAAATGCAGTTTAACTGTAAATTTTAATATTCAACAAAAGATTTATTCTTTAATCTTAGTTTATTGCTCCAAAGTGTTTATTTCCGATGATGCACCTTTATTTAAAATTGTTTCTAAATGTTTCCCATGTGCGAGTAATTCATTTTCCGACATATTATTAATTTAAATATTTCATATAAATAAGAGAACGGTCGTACACTGTCAGTTAGATTGTTGGTTATACAAAATTACCCTTTGTGGTTATAAAACCCCTTATTAAGAGTATGAAAACTTTAGCTAACACTCCACTAGTCGCGTATGTGTAAAATTTACAAAATTATATTTATTTCTGCATAATACCAAATAAAACCACCAGTCGACCGTTAAAAGCTATTTGCCACTTATGCTGATAGAGTTACCACTAAAATATTTAAATTTTTAATTTTTCTTTGTTAAACAAATAAATATTTATAAATTAAATTTATCTAAAATAAAATACATACATATTACAATAGTAGGTTTACCAGAAAATAAATTAAATTAAATAACTACATATAAAAAGTCATATCTGTCAAGTTTCGTTTTGAAAGTCACCTCAATGTTTTTATAAACATATAAAAATTAGGCGGTTACAAAAAAAACTGTTAAGCCAGTGAGGCCTACATGCCGCACAATATGAACTATATTGCGTTTCACACCAATCAGTAGATCAGGAGATTTGGTTACTTGTGTGTTTAGAATAATTTTCTTTTTTAATTATTTGTTGATAATAAGGATGATTTTAGTTTCGCTCCTCAAAATGGTGCCCGACTAAAAGACTAAAAAGTTTCCCGCTATTCCTAATTTAACTAGGATTCTTTTCTTTACTAGGATATTTTCATAGATTGTTTTATGATTGCGTATACTCTAATCTAATCTGTTAAAAGTGCCAGTGGTAGGAAATAATCGTAACAATGGAATATTTTCTGTTTTCAAAAGAAAATTCGATTATGCTTTCTTTTTCTGCACACATATAATTTTGAATTTACAAACGGATTACTTGCCGGTAATGTCACAGAATACATGTGAAATTATCCTCTTTAATTCAATGTAATGCAATCGTTCAATTATCGTTATTCTGTTTTTGTTTTATTTTGCTTTTGAAACGCATTTACTCATGAAGTATACATAGATTCGATTATTAAAATTTAATCACTGCGTATATGCAAAACCAATTTGTCGGATTTTTTGTCATAGAAACTTTGTTATGCGTAATTGATCCTCAGTTGGAGGTTTAGCTCATTTGGAGCTAAACAGAATTAGTTAAAACAAACCGATTGTAAGTATCTTTGTTTTAGGAAGACCATCCTGTATCTGATAGGTATATTATAGGGGAAAGTAATCGTAGATTTTTCTCTTGTCCTTCAAAAAAATAATGTTTTTCTGTGCGATTTTGCTTTTTTTTGCTTGTTAATGCATCAAGAATCATTATTACAGTTACGGTGTCTTATGCAATTAGTGACGCGCATAAATAAATTAACGAAATTTATTAAAATAACCTTTTCGGTTTGTAAAATTTTTCTTTTCGAGCTCTGTCATCCTCATCACGGATAACAAAAATACTATCGAAACCCCTTATTTGGTATTCGAAAATGTCGTAAAACTTACAAAACCGATGTGATCCAGTTAGATTAAGAGAAATTTAGTTTCCAAAAATTTTAAACTTTTATTGAAATAATTAAGAAAGTTGGTGCAATTTTAAGTAAAAGTTTAAATTTAGAGAGGGGTTAACAGTTTTCCAACGGTACCGTCGATTTTCCGCAATTCCGTGATAGCCAGTATAATTAAAAAAAAGTTAAATTGGGTATTTCTCTTGCATAACAATAATAGATTTCTCTAGGTGAACATTAACATAAATATAACAAAACTACAGGCATTGAAATTAATAGTAAATATTATCGTCATATTTTTATTACATTTTCGTGCAATAAACTTAAATAAATAAATAATTTCTTTATTATTATTTAGCTAATAATAACAATAAATTATATCGATAAATTATTTTATGGTGCTGCTTTTCACCGATTGGTCGTATAAACTTAAAAGACAGAAAATAACTTGGTAAAACTTTTGCTGAACACGGAATTAAATTTTTGTTCTTTTAAAAAAAGGGTTAATGCCGATCGACCTAACACATCGGAAAAACAATTCCATAATGATGTGTTCAATGCGGTATATAAAAATTCCGACCCTTAAATTTTTTACTAAAATCAACTAAAGTTCCCATTAAACATTTCACACTAACAAAAAATTGTATTTTGACCCTCGATCGTATTTCATTATTCACATTTCCATTATTCAATGCGGGAATTGTACTATATTCCAGATTAAGCAATATGCAATTATAAAATGTACAGAATTATTTAAAAAAGCTCTAGGATTAATGATTATTTATGAAATTGGTTATAAAAATGTGAATGTAAATCTTTTAATTATTGGAAAATAATTTTGGAGATATCGAGAATAATTTAAAACTTTTTGAGTTTTCAACTTTAGAAAAAATATTATCAGTCATTTCAATAAATCAATAAAATTCTTTGCGCTATTATAAATTTAACTTTCCCTTCAACAATAAATTTGCATAAAATATATTTTATATTCAAACTTTAAATAAATTTTAAAACGCGCAACGACAGCGAAGCAACTAGAATGAATATCAATGGGTAATTTTAAGTCTATAAACAAAAATGCATTGTTGCTTAGTAACGCACGAAAGCTTTAGCTTGAGTACTCTGACCTAAAAGCAATAATACGTATACTTTTGTTTGAAAGCTAAAATTTCTACAAAAGAACAGTGAGGTTATATTGATTTGCTAATATAATTTTGCAAAACCGTAATTGGGACTTGTCACTTGCAATGACGCCAAACTCTTTTCGGTGTAAGTGCTAGTGTTTTTATAACTTATGAATTGGTTCGAGAGTTTAAATTGCATTTCCACTTGCACATTGTTATTGCATGCAGATTGGCCTTTATAAATTTTGCGAACGTTGCCACCGGTTTATTGTACGTGCATGCGTTATGAATTGTATTTAATTCTATCTCAGCTGGTATACCTATAAGAACCTACAAATACGTGAGAGAAATAGTCGAATGCACCAGTTAAAAAGTTCCTCTGCTATTTGAGATAATAATCTTAATTCAAAGAACACGAAACGCTGGAAAAGTTTTCCAAGTTACAAGTAGTAGGTAGTTTATATACCAATGAACCTACTCAAAATCTAATTGCACTTGAAATATTCACGGTTCTTTCAGCAGTATAGGTAATACTTTTGTTAAACTTTTTCTTTGCAATTTTGGACGTCTCACTATAATTCCATTTATTTCTGCAAATAAGTAAATGCAATAAAGGCAAAATTGAATTAAGGATGTTTGTGTAAATGATGAATAGCTATTGTCGACATTAATTCGTGTATTGCACAACCGTAAGTAAAAGACATAGAAACCCTTGCGGTGTTAAATTAAATTATAAGCTTCTTAATTTTAATCAAGAGTTGGCAGTGCTAATTTAATTTACAACATAACCTAATTCTTTTTTTCTCTCAAAAGCGAGCGTCGAAGTTGGAGAAATTAAGTACGTATTAACTACTTTTATATCGTAGTAACTTTTCCAGTTAAAAACATTTAAAACACAATTTTTTTTCTTTTAAATGCGATATCCAAATTTGGGAATGACGATATGAGGATTAAGTTCCACCGCAGTACTCACGATTTTGAAATATATTCTATCCTCTTAATTAAAACTAATACGTAAATGCGGTTGCACTGGCTGTGTAGTCTGATAAATTTTTGGTATACAGGGTGACCTAAACTTCATCCCTTCTCAAGATAAATGGATAGCACAACACCACGGTATCCATAATTTAGCATAAAGTGGAGGTAAGGCAAGAATTTAATTTCTTATAGCGAATTTAGTAATAGGTACAACAATAAGTAGATTTTGAATAAAGCACTCGCAGTTACAGTCAACAGGTGAATTATCTTAATTTGTATCCTGCCCTTCCTAATCTTGATTCCAACCAACCTATGAAAACGAATTTACTCCTACTAAAATTTAATCTCGCGAAACAAACATTTTTACTAGACAAAACTATTGGGTTTATTTATTTTCACTTAACTAGAAGTAAATTTAAATTAAGTTTTGGGATTCGTGATCTACAATTAATTTACTTCAGTTACTCATAAGTGGTTTAAATTTCAACTTGGTACTGCAAGTAGTTTCTTGCATGCATAGGTAACATCTGCAAGTGACATCGACTACATTAAGGATTACCCCAAGCTCCTGAGGTATAAAGATTAATGAAATTTTGGGTAGTTCATATGCAACGTTAATGAAAGTGCCATAATTTTTAAACTCACGTCAAAGCCAAACTCAAATTTGCTTATTTTGGAAGAAACCTAGTACGAACTCCAGCTATTCCCGTTTACGACGTGTTACCTGGAAAATGGAAATCAATATTTCTCTAAGCATTTTACACTCATGTATTGCTTTTAAGTTCAATTAATGTGCAACAAACCCTACTGTCATTAGAGCTAAAACTAAAATGAACGCCATTATTTCACCAGCATTAGGTAATTACTAAATTAACTACCAAATTACGCGTAATGGCAGCAAATTTAAATTTGAACTCAACTTTATAGCGAACACTTTTAAACTTTTTAATTTTGATAAACTACTTTATACTTTTAAAATTTATAACTTATGGCCAAATAAAAATACAGAAATAAATTCATTGCTTTGGTTCGGAAAATACTTCCTACTAAATTTTTGTTTATATTCAAAATTAAAGCTATAATATATTTTTCTTTAATTAATCCCGGGATTAGAAAAGATAGTGTTTGGATTTATTGGAGAACTTGAATACAAAGCTTTTCGCATCAAAGTAATTTTGTTGAACAAGTTTTTGAACAAACAAGAAGTTTTTCTTTCAATAAAAGCGTAATTAAAGTGAATAAAAATTTTCAAATTTTGGTTTAAAAAAGATGCTTTTGTTTCAGTTTTGTAATCCTATTCACTGTAGCGAATACAATAGAAATTAATAAACAAATAATTCTGTCTCTTTTCATTTTCATTATTCACTCCAAATTAGATACTAAATATCTACAATAAATTCAAATATTTTATATTTCATTAATTTAAAATGTATACACGAAATTTTCTAATAACAAAACTTTTTTCATTAAATACAAGCAAGAAACACAAACAATATAAAGAAACATTCCGGTAGGCAAAATAAAAATTATGATGTTTAATGAAATTTTAGAATAACAGATTAAAAGCTAAGTAAACATAATAAAATTCAAATTATTTTATTAACTCCTGGTATAGATTATTGTTTTCTTTGTACATACAAGGTAATAATTTTTATAAAATTATTATAGCTTTTCTAACAGACCACCGTTTCTCATCTCGTCAATTATTTTTGAACCTTAGATTTAGGGTATACGATATAACTATTTGATGTTACATAAAATTGAAAAATAAGTTAATTCATAACTTACATAAAATTGTTCAAAAACTATTTAAATGAATGATATAGCTTGCTACACCCTGTTATATAACCGATGTTTCGATTTTCGGAATCTCATCAGGCAAACCTGGAAAAATTATTGAAATGATTGAAAAGTTATGCTATTAAATTCAAAATTCAAACTTGATTAAAAGTCAAATTTATTTGACTTTTGTAAAAACAAAAAATTGTACCTACTTGAAGCCAAAATGAATAAATAAACTTTTTTTGAAAAATTCTAAACCGGAAAACTGAACTAACCCAAATAAAAAACCTAAAATGAAACGTTAGTTGTAATTAAAAATTACAAAAGTTGTAGATTGCCCCAATTTCAAGATTTCATGTGTATGAACTTAGTGAAATATACAGGACAGATCTACGTATTAATTAGTTATATTATTAATATAACGGATATGATCATTGATAAAATGGTTAAGGTTATTAACATGTGATAATATTTTTTAATGAAATTAATTTTTACATGTTACATGAAATTGAAAAATAATTTAATTCATAACTTACATAAAATTTATTCATTTTGGCTTCATGTAGGTATAATTTTTTGTTTTTACAAAAGTCAAATAAATTTGACTTTTAATCAAGTTTGAATTTTGAATTTAATAGCATAACTTTTCAATCATTGCAATAATTTTTCAAGGTTTTCCTGATGAGATTTCGAAAATCGAAACGTCGGTTATATAACAGGGTGTCGCAAGCTATATCATTTATTTAACAAAATGAACAATTTTATGTAAGTTATAAATTAAATTATTTTTCAATTTCATGTAACATGTAAAAATTAATTTTATTAAAAAATATTATCACATGTTAATAACCTTAACCATTTTATAACTATTTGATCATTGTGATTTTATTTAATTTAAAGAATTTTATAAAAAGTAACATTTTGAATTACAAAACTTAATTGTAGCCTTTATTTGTAAGGGTATGTCATAGCAATATGCCTTATATTATTTTTACTAGAATTTGTGTTTTATTGAATTTTGTCAGTTTATGTTTAGTAAATGAATGAATAGCACAGAAGCAGGCGAAATTTAAACCAATATTCGTATTTCAGATTACATCTTTCTATTTACATTAAATAAAAATACATTTTATATACAGGTGTATATAAAATAAGCATATTTATTTCTAATCGCTTTACTATTAGACATTATTAAAATTTTAATTTTCTGGTGTGTTCTAATTTTTATTAGTTTCAACATCAATAAAATTATAATAGCAGCATCACATTAAACCTAACATTATATGTACTTTAATCTAACAAAATAATGTTTTAAAATATTGTTGAAAGGATAAAAATTAAGTTTCATAACTTAGAAATAAAATCTTTATGGGGCAATTCCACAATGGTTTTGAAAATCAAGTAGAAAGGTTTTATATTACTTTCAGAATTTATCTTTTGACCTATACCATACGGCTTTTAAAGTAAAATTTCATAAAATTTAAACCTGTAGAGCAGGATAATAGCGATTTTCTCCTTGAGCTTTTATTAAATGCACTATTCTATATGCCGCCGGTTAACGGATCGCTATCACATCTGACAATTGATTCTAATTAAGTTTGCTTCTAAATTTCTATAATCATGTTTGTTCATACTCATTATCTTGTATTACATCTACTTCAAAAGTAATTAAATCACTCTGGTGATAACGATGTCAGTCTGTTGACATCAATTTTAGCGATGTTATAAAATATTATCCTTTTATTTTTATTCAACCAATTAGCAATTTATTCCCTAATAAGGAATTAACTGTTGTCGAAACAGTAGTTATTTATTATTCTCGATTATTTTCAAATATTTTAAATAAAAAATTTCAAACAATCACAGCGCTCTCGCTGTCTCACTGTCGGTTACTAGAAAACTTTGTAAATTTAAATTTCTGTTGCAAGAGATTACGGGTAATTGTTACAAACTAATGTATAAATGAAATCTTGAGCAAGAATGCTTTACATTGAGATGCCCCGAGCTATACTGATTTATAAAATTTTCTTAATCCCAAAATTAATCTTTTTCGCTCGGTGTACATCCATTATTTGTAGCTATGAGCTCTTGTAGTTTTTAAAATCGTCAATTAAAAATGCTCAACTTTTCACTGTAATCTGTGGCCTTGCAAGCGCACACGGTCTTTTGTATCTGGCCGCCACGCCTGGTTAAAACAATTTTGTTGCGACGTATTTTAACAAATAACCAAATATTATCACAAATTCTTCCAATTTTTATGTTCTAAACACCCACTTCACCACAATTAAAACAAACAAAACAATTTTCATTTTAAATCAACTTATTTTTGTTTTATTAACAATCAAAATTAAGAATTATTATTGCGGGTCGTCTATTCGACGCGAAGGCGTCAGCCCAAGTTTCTGTTCAAGCCCCTCTCTTTTCTAGTTTTATTTTCTCCCCACCTTATTTACAGCTAAAACCTTATCTACATTGCATTTTTACAGAATAAACAATTTAATAACGTACAATAACAAAATTAAAACTTCAAAATATTTTTACAAAATAAATGAATTATGATTTCTATGGTTTCGAAACACGACATTTTATTAAAAGGACTAAATATTTTATAAGTGCTTGTTCACAATGTACATAAAACATAAGACGTGCATAAGCATAACATAAGCATAAAACATAATTTTGACATAAGCCGCAAAAGTGTTCACAATGAACATAAAAAATATATGAAACTGCGCATGCGTATAACAAAAAAATAAACTAAATAAACTTTCAAACACCTTTCAAACTTTATAACAAAGGTTAGACTTTACGTCTTATGTTTGTGTTATGTTTATCTTATGTCTTACGTACATTGTGAACAAGCACTGAAACGTAAATTTAAAGCTACCCAAAAACTTATTAGTAGTATAATATAAAGATTTTCTAAAAAAAATTAATTTATTATTCACCTAATTTTTTATATGTTATATGAAATTGAAATTAAAATTTAATTCATAACTTACATATTATTAGTACAAAAACTATTTAATTGAATGATATAGGTTTATTTAGGTGTGTCTGACGGGAATCGAAAATTCAAAACATAATGTTAACAATAGAAAATTAATAAATTAGACGGATATTAGGTGTAAAGGGGTAAAAAAATTAAACAAATTAACTGCTGGCCAACGTTTCGCACTATATATTGTAGCACTTCTGTTTTTATATTTCAGCCTTGAAGACGGATTAATATATAGTCCGAAACGTTGGCTAGCAGTTAATTTGTTTGATTTGCTTCCCATTTACACCCAATATCTGTCTAATTTATTAAGAAGAAGCAAGAGAAAAAATTTTGTTTACATTCCAAATAGAAAATTAACCTAAAACTGAATTTTTTAAGTCTATAATGTGGTAGTTAGCAATATGTAATGTTAAAATAAACAAACTAAAACATATTATTAAAATAAAATTTTTTAACTATTTAGTAAAGAATACATACTTACATAGAAAAATAATATTTAAAAAACAATAAAAACGACAATAATTCATATTTAACAGACCGGGACTTAGAATATTTGAATGAACAAAAAAATAAATTATTTAAAAAAAATTACGTTATAAAAACTGATAAAAATTTAAAATAAAAACTTTGTAATTCAATATAAAGGCCTTTTTATTTCACAATTATTATTGATTTTCAGTCGTATTTAACACAAGAAAAACGTAAAAATAAAATAAAAAGAAGCAAGAAAACACATCATACCAAACAAAATTGAAAAATTAAACTTGAAAAACAGGAAATTTAGAAAAATGTTAACACTATGTAACAAACTATATTATTCAATTAAATAGTTTTTGTACTAATATGTAAGTTAAGAATTAAATTTTAATATGAATTTCATGCAACATGTAAAAAGTTAATTTTATAAAAAAATATTATTACATATTAATAACCAATTAATAAATTAATTTTTTAACTTGTGAAATATAATTAAATAATCTAGGAATAAACAAGTTAATTAAACGTTTTATTTTATAAACGAAGACGTGTACCAACGCCGAAAGCTCAATTAAAACATTATTATAAAACGTTTAATTAACTTGTTTATTCCAAGATTATTTAATCATATTAATAACCTTAACCATATTATTTATTATTATAATTTTTTTCTGTTTCTCCCAATTAAAAAAACTTTAAATTTTATTTTTTTAATTTGGTTTGCCAAGTACAATAATTCTAGATATTATTAATACACCCCTATGTTAGCAATGTAAATTGTTCGTAAAAATACGAAGACGTTTTTTGTTATAAACATCGCTTTTACAGCAATGGTGCAAAGAAATAAAAAAATGTAGGTATATAAATAAAATTTGCAACAAAAATTGTTTGAAAAGTCTTGTTGTAAAAGCGATTTTTATAACAAAAAACATCTTCGTACGGTATAATTTACATTGTTAACATAGGAGTATGTTAATAATTTCTGGAGCTACTGTAAATATTTACATGTAACACTACAAACAACTTCAATTAATACAAGTTGAAAAAAAAAAAGTTTAAATTACAATTTCGAAAACAATAAGTTTTCCTTGTGTCGAAGTTATCTAGAACATACGGTAGGTATAATTAGTTAAACGGAATTTTAAATTTTGTAAATTCACGTCTTCAATTTGTAAGGGTTCATACCCAATTAACTATTTAATCTTGTTTTATGAGTATATCTATACCTACTTAGAAGTTAGGTAATTTTACGGAAGTTCTAGAAAATTTCTTTTCTAAAAGTTTTTATTTAATTAGTTAACCCATGCGAGAAGTAATGCTTTAAAAATAAAATTCAGAATAAATTGAATTCTTTAAATTGTATAATTTGGTCATTGGTATTTCAAAATTTTTATTTTAAATTACAACGTTATGATAAGAAGTGTTAACTAAGCAAGATTGTGATCTATTTTGTTTCAATTAAAATGATTAAAAATTTTATCGCAATACACGCAGACAATAAAAAGACCTCAGATTTTCATGCGAAAAATTTTAAGTAGAAACTCGATAGTGATTTAGAACAGATAGTACTTTCCACGGAAGTTAGGAAGTTTTCAATTTTTTAATTTATTTTTCTAGAATGTTTTCCTAAATTTCAAAATAATTATTTATTGCATCCGAGACAAACAATTTTCAACTAATCGAATGATTTAAGATTAAATTTAAGAGCAGTGAAATTTTTATCACGTGATATAAAATTTTACAACCGGGTGTATGCTGTTGGCTGACGAGTTATGAACGACAAACTAGATTTGTCAATTTCTCATAAAAGCAGTTATTATGAAATTATAATTTTTTTGAGTATATTGTGTGTGATTATGTGTTATTTTCGAACAAAACGTTATAGAAAATGTGAATGACCAATCAAAACGTGCGCAAAAATCGCGAAATGGATAAAACGGCGACAGATGTGTTCATTTTCTAGATAAACTCTTGTCGCGTTTTATTTCATCAGAAAATAAAAGACTTTTGTCTGCAAAATCTATTTTACGAAGACATAATTAATTGAACTAAACTTTCTATTGTTAAATTTAACGGTTTGATCTTGAAAATTTCAAGAATTCTCTTACTACGCATTTTTTATGCTGTTTCCCACCTTAGAAAATTCATGACATGCCACTGGATGCCGCCAAGGCAACACAGTAAATGTTCTCGGATCAAAACACTATTGTCCCAACAAATTCTTTTAACCTCTTAATTTTCTGTTAAAATGAGATAATATTTAAAATTTTGAGATTTATTCTTCAAATTATATATAATTTGTAAGCTACCAATGTAAACTTTAAGAAGTAAAATTTCTAAACTTTCTCAATAAATCAAGGCAGATGAGACAAACAATTTCGATAAAATATTAAATCTAAAAATAATAAAATTATAACTGTTTTTATTTCAATCTGGTTGAGCAATAATAAATCATAAATAAATTTGATTTCTAAAGAAAATAAAAATTAAATTAAAATTAAACATAAACTAAACAGAAACGTTAAAATAATAAATTTTAACCGTAAAGTAAAGAATACATAATATTATATAGAAAAATATTATTTAAGAAACAATAAAAGAGATATTGATTTATTACATTTAACAGGTTAGGATTTAGAATATTTGAATAAACGGAAAAAATAAAATTACGTTACGAAGATTGATAAAACTTTAAATTTAAAAATAAACTAAAAATTTTTGAATTAAAAATTACGAAAATAGAATAAAATCTACTTGAAATTAATTTTTGAGATCATTTCTATTAAAATTAAATTAAGTAAAAGTTAAATATAAAATATTAACAAAATATAATAAATTTAAATTTTTAAAGTACGTATAATCAATCAGAAATGATATTCCTTGTTGTAATTGGGTAAGAGTTAACTGGATTTTGCGTAATTTTGAATAATTATGTATCATTCCGTGAAAGAAATTAAAATGCTCTTATTTTTAATTTTTACAGTAAGATTACCTAAAATTCAAATTTAATAATAGTAGGTACCGTATAAAATTTTTTCGTAAACATTTCTAATGATATCTGAACTTTGGGTGTAGCAGTCCCTACTGCTTTTTATAGTTACTACTAAAATTGTTGGAGAATTTAAAAGATAATATTAAAATAAAGAGACTAAACAGAAGATCTACATTAATATTTTGTTTAAATTTAAAAGATTGATTTTTGACATAAGTGCCGGGGAATTCCTTATTCCGTTTACTCGACGTAAATAGTTGCAGCGTTTGTTTTAGTATGCGGCGCTTACCACAGTTGACTTCTAGCTGTGCTACTACTACCAACATACTACAAATTTATTTAATAATTAATTATAGCTAAATTTAACGTCAAAACTAATATCAAATGATTTTAACGCACTAAACACTTACACTAATATCCCTGAACGTTAACTACAAAAATTCGCATATTTAAGCAAATTTAAGCTTTCTTTAAATTTTATTTTAACCTATTGGCAAACGGAATAAGTGGTATTTATTAATTTAACAAACGCTTAAATTTTAACTAAAGCGATGCGAACAACTAATATTGTTGCTTACTAAATATTAAATGACTATAATGTTACTAATAAACTACAAACCATAATATTATCCTGGACATTTTTCGTAAAATTTTACTAAAACTTCTAAAAGATTACTGTATCTGAAAATTGAGTTAAATGAACGTTTAAGCAACAACAATACATCAAACTCTCAAGACCTTAACCGTCAGTGTAATTGTTTTTTGATTGTAACAAGACCAAATGATAAGCATATTAATAACATTTTTCTAAAGCCCAGCTAAAAATATTGTAAATTATAAGTTAACATAAATACATCTTCCATAAAATTTGTTCAATTTGGTCAAAAGTTAACCGAGATATTAGTTTTTTAAAAGAAAATTATTTTTCGTCTTTTTGTAAAAATCAAATTTCAACAAGCATTTTTTGCGGTATGTTCGAAAGCTAAGATCCTACAAAAAAATGTTAGATATCAACACGAAAGATAATTTAATTCCCTGTAATCTTTTTGTTTCTTTATTCCTTCATTGTAAAAATTGAACTGGCTATGATTATTTGTTGTTAAAAAAGAGCTTTTTCTTGAAAATCGAAATTATTATTTTGGTTACATAAATTTTGCATTTTGACAAAACAATTTAGAAATAATTTTTTTCATGTTTTGGGAAGATAAATAGAATGGCATAGGTTTTTTTATTAAAAATAATTTATATCTGGAAAAAATCGATGCTTGGCAATTCAGAATCTAATTTGTTATAAACAAAGAGAATGTATAAAAATTCCATTGTGAAATTAAGTCTGAGAAGAAATATCTTTTTATTACAGCTTATAAAACCGCTAGTTGAAGTTTTGATGGAAGTTTTAGTATGTTATTCAGTAATGTTTCAGGACCATTTAAATTAATTTTCAGACTAAGTACAATATGTTTTTATAATTCAAATGTTAAAAGTCCATAAAATAATTATTGAAAAGTTGCTATTTCATATTATATTATAAATACAAAATTATACTAATTTTATTTAATATTCAATACTGAATAGATTCCATAACATAAAGGCAGACCTAATTTAAATTTAGGTACATGGCATAATTAATCCATTATCAAAATTTTAGTAAGAGCAGGAAATTTGACAATTAAAGTAATTTAAAGTCTTTTACAGGAATATAATTTACCTGTAGATCAGAATTTTAAGCCTTAAAATTTAATTTCAATAAAAATTTGAAGTTTAAAATTATTCACGTGTTTATTTCACAATAAATAATATCGATATTATTTTAACAAAATTTAATATATAGTTGAGGATAGTGGTCAGACAAAGACAATATTAATTTCGCAAATTTAATCCCTATTATGAAAAATTAACAAACATTTTTGTTTATAGATGGGAAATGGGGAAACGAAAATGATTGAAATTTTAACCTTGTTTTATTATCGATAGTAATAATTATTAATCCTGGAGGATTAACGGTTTTACGTGCGTTGTTCACGGTTACGACTAAATAACCATCGGTTTTATTATTCAATATCTTCCACTATATTTCTTCTAAGTAATAAAAACTTTACAAATCCATCTTGGGAAATACTCCAGTGCAGTCTAATATTGCATATTTAAGCATTTTTCTCGCCAACTTAACATCGGGTTCATTTTATTAAATTACGATAGATATTGGTAATATTAGTACGTTTGATACATTATTAGTAGTATTGCAAATTAAACTTGACTTGTAAAATATAAATTTTGAAAACCTACCTATAGCCAGACATCAGTGGAATTTATATCCAATATTAAGTTATTTTGCAAAATAAAAGTTTTTTAAAATAAACATATTTTTAGAGTTATGCAATAATAATATAACGTGACTATAAAATTTTATACGGGAATAAGAATGGAAGAAATGTGTTTCTTAAAGCATGTAGAATAAAAAACCAAGTTGATATAACAAACTCTCAAGGTAGACATAAAAATGCTACTGAGGTATGGTATGGACGTGAAAAATTGAGTAGAATTACTAAGGGATTTATAAAAATAAATGTAACAATTTATATTATCAAGTGGGTGATAAGTTTGCCATTATCGTAAACGAAGAAGATTTTCAATATTAACACAAATTGTTTATTCTATAAATATATCAAAATTTCTCAAACTTGTGTGTAACTTTATTCAAAGTAAATCCTAAATTTATTATAATAACAATTCGAATTCTGGTGGGTTACTAATCAAAATGTTTTAAGGGTTTTGTTTCATACCCCATTCGTACTTAAATTTGTTTGTTCTTTCATTGCGGGAAATGAAAGTGAAGAAATTGTAGTATAAAATACGAGTTAACTTGACGAAAAATAAAGATCGGTTTACCCATGTCGTGGTTTACAATATCGATAAGTGAAAATTACTGAAATAACGTAAAGTCGTTAAAAGTAACGAATGGAGTATTTATTGGCTATAAAGTAAAACTCTAACAATTGAAACTAATACAACTTTTAATTGGAGCGACATTAAATTTACGATTCCACACTTGCGGTAAAATAATAATAATAATGTGTATAGTACCTACGTTATTTTATAACCGAATTAAATCTTTTAGAGATAAATCTCCAAATTTAAAATAATTAAAGCCGAATTTAATAAATAAAAGACCAAATGAAAATTGGTGAAAAATGAAGCTGCAAATCAAATTTGGAATCAAGTCTAACTTTAAGGAGGACATTTCTCTACAAAAGCTACATTTTATTTAACAATGTAGCCGCTATAGAAAAAGTCTTTCAAATGATTTGTGTCGGCATAATGCCGTTGTAACGGTTCGGAAAGCAAAATAAAACTTATCGAACGTAAGTGTTTACTGAAGAAACAGAATTTTCTTTTTCAGCTAAGTTATTTTATCTTTTCGAAAGTCACTTATTAACCCAATATTTCTAAATTGCAAAATTGAAAACCACTTTTTAGTAATTAATACTTTTAGTTGTACTTGAATGTGGTATTAAATAAGTTTAAAAAATACAAATAGGTAATTAATTTTCTATTTTTATCGTTAATTGAATTTCGAGTCTTGCCAATTCTTTGAAATTACAGATCTAATAAAAGCTCAGATTAACTATTGCAATAAGAAACGAACGAAATGTGATTTGCTTCTATTTTATTAGTGTAATAATTGAAGGAAGATTAAATAGTAATGTCTTAATATTTTTTAATGTTTATTATCTTTATTCTGCAAAAAAACGTATATTTTTTCCATAAAATTAATAAAATTGAATAAATTTAAAATTTCCCGTTTACGAATTCAAAAATTTTAATAACTACAAAAAGTTATCATTCATTCCATTTAAAAGCCGAGCTATAAATCATATAGAAATATTGCCCGGCTGTACATTATGAAAGCTTGGGCAAGCTTAGGAAGTCATGCACTTTCTTTAGCTGATGCTTAGAAAATAGAAATTTGTGCTATGGTTCATGGAAAACGAATATGAAGCGGAAATTGGCAAAACTAGGGTATTTCGTGTCGATATGATCATCACTGCAGATTTTATGGTACAAATAGGCCTAGATAGCAATCTAATGTTAACCGTATTTGCGTTTATTAACATTATTAATGTCGCGAACACCATTTAACATAGAAATATTTTGAATAATAATTAGTTATAAAATTAATTTTTAAAATGCAAATACTGCTATGGAAAAGAATCAACAATAAGTATAAGTTTTTTATTACGCATATAGGGTAAATTATTTATAGCAAGTATTCAAAAAAAAAAAAACAAAGTACAAAGTTGCTACTGCTTAGTGACTTTTAATTTGATGGTCGATGGCATAAATGGATATTCTAATACAGGATATTAAAATTTGTGCTTATTTTTTTTTTTAATTGAAAACTCTTATACAGATCTATGAAGTCTTTTAAGAGTTTCAAATTAAGCGTTTAAGTAGCTTAAGTGGCAAATCAATGAGATCTAGTTATTTACAGATTAAGGGTAGATTAAGATCCACCGTGATTATTTCGGTGTCGATAAGTCATGTTAACGCTTGAAACTTTCTTAGATTACTTGATTAGTTCCCTCAGAGCTATTCCATTACATTTTGAATTATTTATTTAGATTTTCTTTATAAACCTACCAATTTTTAATAATTATTAGGACCAAAACCTTCAGCTTACTAACTACTTTTAGTGATTTATGATATAATACGTATTTATTTTATTTTGCGTATTTTTCAAATTTAATAATCACTCACTCACAACACTCGAAATAATTATAATTGGTTACTTTTGTAGTGTAGTTTGTGCTAAATATGAACTTTTACATTGATAGTTAATTTTTTTTTGATCTGATAATAGAATGACTGTAAAATTATTATTTTTCATAACAGAAAAATAACCTAAAAAATGAATTAATAAGTCTATGTAAGTATGTATTCTTTACTTAACAGTAAAAATTCATTATTTTAATATTTTGTTTAGTTTGTTTATTTTATTATTTTTCAAGACATAGTAGTTATTTTGTATAATTTTCGATTTACGACATAGCGCAGGTTTTAGTTAGTATAATCAGGTTCCAGTATATGTATTTATATGCTAATTGAATATTTATCTAAATTTATTATATATTTATTTAAATTTGAAATATAAACATTTGTTTATCTTTTATGTATAACTAACAGAAAAGTTTCTGTTTAAAGTAAGTAATTGACTAGAAACGTAAGGACATGTTGTATTGTGTATTTCAAGAAACCAGTAACCATGATCAACTTACCGCACTTACTGCTCAAGTTCTCATAAGAACCGAATCTAAAAAGGATTTAAATAATAATTCTAGTGTTAGTTTTTAATGCTTTAATTTTAATTTATTTTATTAATTCTCAATTGTTCAGTTGCAGGTAATGTTTATACTTTTGCAGTTACATAATTATTATCATTTACATATAAGTATAAAGACAGCCAGTAATGGGTTTTTATATATATACTGTCGTGTTTTGAAACCGAAAAATTCTACTTTAGTTGTTTTGTAAATTGCTTTAAAGTTTTTTTTATTTTAATTTAAAGATACTGTAGATAAAAATTTTTATAAATAAGATTATGTTGGTAACGAACGAGATGAGAGAGAGCACTTCAAGTCGAGGTGCCGACGCGGCCAGTCGCAAAATTTATGTTCGCTGCAAAATTATTTAGGTTTATTGATGTTTTATAATTAAAGTGGATAATTTTAAAGTTAAAAGTTGTTTTTATTTGAATGGGGTGTGAAACACTGAAAATTTGTAAAAATTTTGATGATTCGTGAAGAAAGTTGTACAACAAAGCGGATGATAAGCCAGACAGCTGTGAGCAGTCACCCGCCAGTTACGATACCTTATTATAAGGTAACAAAAATTTTAAAGCAAATAAAATTATGCACATTTTGTAATAATAATTTAAAAATATTTATAAAACGATACAAGAATTAATATTTGAAATATAAAAAAGTCTGATGCTCACTAAATACTAGCATGGCCTCCATTCGAGCCCGCGAGATAATTATAAAAAATTGAAATTATTTGTAATAAAAATTTTTACAAAAAATATACAGAGAGCATCGTAATATATTATCCCATTGACAAGCTGTTTTGTTATTTTTGTAAATTATTTTAAAGTTTATTTTGTTTTGATTTTAAATTATGTTACGTCTTGTATATAAAAAATATAAAAATTTTATTTAATTAAAAGTGTTGGAAGCTTAAAATTTTTGAAAATTTGAACATCTTTGGTGATTTCGAAGGTGATTAGAATACGGAAGCAGTTAAATTGAAGTTTTGAATAAAATTAAATGATAAACTGAAATTAAAAATAATAAAATTTAATTGATTTGGAAATTATTAAAAACATTGAAATTACAAAATTATAAGATTAAAAAAAAATTAAAGTTAAAAAATATTTGGAAATTGAAAGGCCGGTTTCACACGCATTAGAATTTATATGGTCATATTTAAAATAATATTTGAAACAAAAATTAAACGAAACAAAAATTATATTCAACTAATTTAAAAGAAAAGTCTCATGCACAAAAATTTGCATGTTACTTCAAATCCACCATATCAAATTGAGATTTGCAAAATTTTTACTTTTTTTATAAAATTACTGGACGTATGCAAGTATCGCAATATACTTGATTGCACAAGTTGTGCGGCTTAAAGGCCGCACTCCCTCTTTGTGCTCTTAGCTTTTTTATTAATTCTTATTCAATAAACTTTTTGTTGTTGTTTATAATATACTGTTTCATTAATCTCTTTAAGTTGGAACTATTCGAACCTTTTGAGGCTTCGGGATTGCTCCAAATTTTCCAGAACTACCGTTATAACTCTGCATTAGATTACCAGGACAATTTACATTTCAATATGATGCAATAAATAAAATAGTGTAAATAGAGGACGGTTACAGTTCTTACAGTAGAATAAGAACTTTATTCTAATACCATCCTCTCTTGGCGGGCAATGGCAAACTACCGAGATAACTGGCCTTGAAAAGAAGTGGTCAGCCAAAACCCACTGTGAGTTGTAGTGTTACTGCAATAAATAGTTAAAATACTTACTATCTTTTACCTATGTATGTTTACCATCGTTGTTAGTTTTTCTATAAAAAAGTAGCGCCGAGGCCGGAATTTGGATTTATTTATAAGTGAAGACAAACTAATCTCATGTTTTCTTTACATTTCATTATTCGAACGTTCTTCCCAATGTGAAAAATATTCACAAGGTTTTTTTCAGTCATTAATTATGTAGCGGTACCGCCTCACTTCGGTTTTCTTGTTCTAGGTCGTTAAGAACTTGTACCTATTTAATGTTTGTAGTCATCACTTTTGAATAAACAAATCTATGTTGATTTATTCACAATATATGGTACGTTCGTTTTATAGACTGATTATCTCCTTCTTTGACTTCTGGACAGAAATACTAGTTTTAAGATGCAAATGAAATAATGGTCTTCTTTTATTGAAGAATAAAAATAAGCTAAATTAGTCAAATACTAGAACTTATATTTATTCAATACTAATATTGTAAATTTGAATTTAAATATAATGAGCGCGAAATTTTAAATTTAGTTCATTTGGTTACTTTAAAATACAACGATTTGGCAACAGGGGTTTTTAAAGAAACGGGGTGGTCATTTCTGTTCGAATTTTACCGTTAAGATTAAGAGGGTAGCCATTACAGATTCAACATTAAAACCGGACGGTTTGTCTTAGTGAAACAAGTGTGAAAATACAATAAATTAAATACAATCGTAGACATCCACAAATTTAAAATACGTAAGTTAAATAAATTTATTAATTATAATCATTTTAAATAATACAGGATCGGGTTTTAGAATTTTCAAGTTAATACGTAATAAGTGATCGAACATGTGGGTATGAGTTTAAAACTTATTTAAAATTACTTCATCTTCAGTTTTAAGATTTAATTATTGGTTTGAGATTATGATTTATACATTATTATAAACGGGATGGCTAATGTAATGAAAAGAATTGATTATTCATATATATCCTGGAAGGTATCTTTATAATGCAACTATCGGTAGTAATTCAAGATCATTGCGGCAATACGAAGTAGGAGTATTTGTTTATATGAACAATATGAAGGCGGTTGTTTGAAGTAGAAAATATATATATCATTAGATAATTTAATTTAGATGAATTGCACAGCAAAGGGGGGGGGATGGACGTTTAAAATCATAAGATGCCCGTGACAATATATCGCAGAAATGGCCGATCGTGGTAACGGTAATTAGGACATGCCAAGTGATCGGGCAAGTTCTGTGAACATGTTGCTTATTTTTTTTTTTCTTAAATATCTCTCAATGAGATAATACCAATTATGATATTTCAAGACAGTTATTAACAAATATTAATAAAGTTCCTTTTGATTATTTGCGACCACATATGAGATAATACCAACTACGATATTTAAGAACTATTATTAACGAATATTAACAAAGTTTTTTATGATTATTCGCGGCTACATAACAATTAAGATGATGACGCTAGTTTTAAGTATGGGCGATTTATTTAGTTTTAAGTACGAGCGATTTATTTAGATTTAAGAATTGACCAATTATAAATTTAAGAAGGACGAACTTGACGACCTTGACAAGGTAATAGTTAGAATCGGATAATTTAACATATAAGGGTTTATAAAATAATTGAGTTGATCATCGAAATACATATAGGCGCTTCTTTACAAAGTATTATAAAGATTGTGGTTGTTTATTAAATATGAATAAACAATTAGAAAACATTACGATCAGGGGAATTAACTATCGAACAGTTATTAAATCAAATTTTAAACTAAAGTATTCTGAATTAAATGATATCAAGGAGATTAACTTTGCTGGTAAATTGGTTGTTAGGCTACCTTTTTCTTTTTGGTTAAATATATATTCATCGTTAAACCGAATCCTGTGTTTTATTTAATTTTTGTGTACTAATTATTCCTTCCGGTGTCTTGTCAGCGGTTACGCCACTGGCACATATAAGTTTAGGTGAGGTTATAGGTTAGTAAACAAGGTAACGACGTTAACATGCAAAGATCCATCCGCAGATTTAAAAGGACTTGTAAGTGTTACTACGAGGGGATCACAACGTGAGCGGTTTGTTTGACGATCACAGCTTTGGTTTGGTTTAGAACTTTGATTTGAGAAGGCGGTAATTCAAATTGAATAATCAAACAATACTCAACTTAATTTCAATTTTTTTTAAGCTGTGGTAAGACAAAAATTAAAATTGCAGTACCAAAATTTAGAGAGTCGCGAATGACCAATTTTTTATTTGCTAGTTATTACTTCTTTATTATGATTAGGATGATGCTCCTTGTATTTGGAAGATGATCCTAATGATGAATATTAGTGTTTTTTTTAAATAGGACTTACGAAGCTGACTTTGGCACTCCAAAATAAATAAACTGCACCTAAAACCCATTAATGGGTGACCGGACATATTTCGCTATCGAACATGTCGCTACCACTTCTAAATTATTTTTAAAATTATACCTTAGGTTTTGAAATATTAAAATTATTTACATAATTATATCATTATTTTTTGTCTAGTAATTCTTAATTAATTCTTCATTTGTCGTCAGTTGTTTAAATTTTTCTTAATTTAATCTAGTAGCGAATTGAACTGGAATTAAACTTTCTGCGTGTACTTTTCGCAAGAAAAAATTGAAAAGGAAAACACTGCTGATGTGAAAAATTGACTCTTTGTATGTATTTTGTTCTATCACTCCGAGCTAAGACAACCTCATCGCGATTTTCAATTGAATTATTTCTTATCATAAAAAAGTACCATAGCCATCGTCTAGGGGTTATTGTAATCAACAATGAAAACTTTCCAGTGTCAATGAATATAGTACCTACATATTGAACCGAGAAAAACAAAAGCTAAAATATCCAATTTGCGATAAATTCTTTATCTCTTCCAATGTATAAACATGCAAAAATCTTTTCTCGTTCAATTTTTACGATTCATAAAATACTTTTCATAATGCCCCTAATGATTTGATATTAAAATTTAATTCGTTGAGCATAACTAACTAAATTCTTTTTTAAATATCAGTAGTAAAAACATAAAACTTTACCTGGATCTAGTTTTTGTTACAATTACATCCCCGGACCGTTCCTTAAAATTCGTAGATCTAAAGATTTTCGTTAAGTTTCTCGAGGTTTTGCCATTTAGCACAGATTCTGTAGACTACGTTGCTAATCAATATGTAGATTACATTTTCAAACTGTATAATTTTATAATAAACATTTTCAATGATATGAAAATACATAGGGTGTTTCATTTAAAATAACAAAATTACATGTTACTGTTTAATAGAATACTGTATATAGTATTCAAAAATAATTTTAATTTGTAAAATTAAAATTACGTTAAATATTTTTATAGTTTTCCTAGCTAGAGGTCACTAATGAAAAATTCAGCATAAGTTGGTCATTCCGAATAAAAGCGTCTCGAAATTATTTTAAAGCACTTAAAAATACGGAATTTGCAATTTTGAAAAGAGAATGCTTACGCGTAGTAGTAGCAGTTATAAAATAGGTAATTTCGTCTTCATTCTAGGAACGAAAAGTCGTCCTGCAGATAGTAGGAAGCACAAAAACGACAAGGACACAAACCGTAATGGTTTTCGTGAGGCATATAAGAGAATATAAATTTGTATTACTATAGCTGCGTTTCGTGTTTGGCTTAAGAAAATGTGTTTGGCCTAAATATTCACACCAATAATTCGTGCAAACTTACCTAGATATACCTAAATATTATAGTGGCAAAATTAAAATCTTATGTTACTAATTATGAATATGTATGTATACCTACTTGCGAACCTCATTTGTTAAATGAGCAACATACCCTAGAAAGATGCTGCAACCTTACAGATGCCAAGAAATTAATTTGTACTATAATTAAAAGTGGCTTTATTTAATGTTGCATATAAAAAGCAAATATTATTTTAACATCTACCAATATTGTAAAGTTTGTTTTTCTTCTTTCAATAATATTTAGTTAAATTTCATTTTATGTTGTTTACTTCCTTTTCAAAGTTTAACCATGCAAAGTTACTTAATAATTTTTTAATAATTACATAAAAAAAACCAAACCCCTGTTTTGCTACCCCGATTATTTGCTGTTTAGAAAATTAAGCGTAACTAATATTATATTAATATGCCAGAGGATTAAGCGTAAAAACAAGATTACCAACTTCGAAGTATAATAATTTATTACTTTGTTGCTTGTTACAATTGGTGCATTAATTAACGGAAAGCTATTAATTCAAAATTGGCAATATTATTTGAATTACCTAAAGTGTAATATTCAATACGACTTTATTTACAGAGTTATCACTTATTAGAAAAAAAAATTAAATAAAATAAATTACAATTAAAAATAATAATCTAATTAACAGATTTTAAAATAATAATTTCATATAAAAAAAAGCCTATAAAATTTTCAGTTCAAAAAATTAAATTTTATTTTACCAAATTACACATACTTTATATTAATTTCCTGTTTTTATATCACATTGGTAAACAAGGACAAAATAGATGAATTACCAAGCTATACTTGTACGTTCAATCCGCAATAAAGTCAATCGATAGGAAGTTAATTTTACAAATATAATCATTTTAAGTTTAAATTTAAAATTATAATGGATTTAATAAAATTATTATTTTGTAAACACAAATTTTAATCTTTATTAAGAAATTTAAAATAAGCTTCGTGCGTATTTTATTACTGTCTGAGCTAAGCAAAAGTTAAAAATGTAGTAAGTAGATAATTTTTGACGCGATAACGTCTTATAAATTGATATACCGGCTGCACGCACAAAAAATTGTCACGTTCCGCAAGCAAGAGCGCGGAACAAGCGAGAGAGAAGCACGCTCGGCTTTGCATCATACATAGACATCATTTGAATTATAAAATGCTATTAAGAAAAACTTGTCCGGCATTAGGTTCGATCTCGTGATCACCAAATGATGCAATTATGTTTCATGCACATAACCCACTAACCTATTGAGGGTTAATGTAATAACATAGATTTAATTCGTATTATCTGTTACATAAACATAATTTAATTCAATTTTTAAATTAACACTCGGTTTACGGACGATAATTTTACGTGATTTTACGTCACAAGAAAACATAATTCAATTCAATTCATAAAAGTATACAATTTTTCATCAATGGTTTCTTATGACGTTATCACGTAAAATTATCCTCCGTAAACCGACTTTACAAACAACCCGAGTGCCACGTGTTTTTAAATACTATTTCATAATTTACTGAGATAGGAAAAATACAATTCAATAAATTAAAATATAAAATATAACAAGGTGGATACTGTGGTTAAGGTCGATACTGTACATCATTTTATTCACATCATTTTTAATATAAAATTTTAATTTTGATTAATTGGCACGAACAAAAAATACTTCGTATCTAGTTTCAAAGTTTATAATAACTAATTTCTGAACTTATTAAAGTTTAGCAACAAATCGGAAAATATAAAGTTTTATACGAAGTCTACTTTTCACTCTAAATATACGCGTATAAGAAAATTTTTTGAATACTTTAATGGCTAAATTGAAATCGACTGCTTTTGAGTACAATCAGTTTTTATACTTCAGTTAGTCGCGCGAAGGGCATTGTCAAAGTTTTTCTATAGTGGCAACATAGGACATATAACGAAGAAAACGTTTAGATTGGGTTTTTAAAGTGCTGCCCATTAACTGCTTGAAATCAAGCAAACTTAGCTATAGTTGTTCATAATATACCTAATATAGTATAAAACTTTTATTGCACTTACTCGCATTTCAAAATGTATGAAATCTAAAATGTATAGAAGATCTTCCTATTACGTATAAAAATTTTAATGCCAAATTTACGGGAGCGCCATTTATTGGCAAAAGATGTGATGAGCTGCTTTAAAATTCAAATTATGTTGATTTAAGGTTAGTGATCTATGCACACCTGCGTTTTAAATTTAACGATAAGTAAATTTGAGTTGATTCATAAATAAAATGCAAATTAATTGTACGGTTTTGTTTATTTTATTTATGTTAAAGTATAGTACAAAGACAAAAGATAATTTAGTAATGAGGGCGGAGCAGGAACAAGATCGGCTGGTAGAGAGTTCTGTATTCGATTACTCCAATATACTACCGTCATGATTTAAATTTCAACTGTTGGTAACATTGCTAGAAATTTTGCGCTAATATTAATTTATCTTGTATTCTTATTTTTTACAAGTATATTATGTAATATCTGAATGGTTACCAACCAGCAGTGTATAGACTGCGTATAGGTATATAGAAGTATACGTTCGTAAATATCCATGTTGTTAGTGTTGATGGCCGCCATTAATGGTAATTTAAATTGCAAATAAGTTTGCCAATGATGTGGTTTTCTCATTTATTGTTTAATCAATGACAATTTACTTTGAACGAAAGTGTTAAATAATTCTGGTTTTCCTTATTATCCTTATCATTTGGAGGCCTAAAACCCCGCATAACCTCACTTTGTTGAAAAAATACATTACATTTAATTTAAACTATAAATATTACTTTAATCAAATTTTTAGGTACCCAACAAGAATATTCAATAACTAATGCTTTATTTAAAATACAAGGATAATTATAGTTAGTGTCTCGAACCACTTGTCTCGACTCGGATCGGTCGGTTATAAAATAATTAGCATTTAAATTACGGAAGAAATTGGTTTAAGCCTTATTGGCTTTTCGTAAACTTTAAGAATTTTTTTAATATAAGACAATAATTAATCTTCTAGTTTATTACTATTAGAATATTTAGTTTTTATTTAACGGATGAAAAAATAGTGTTTATTTGGATTAAAGGTAATGATATAACGTAGAGGAGAACATATAAACTTTATAATTTTTCCAATTTCTATGTTTTATAAAAAAGTACCCTTAGAACAAAGCAGGAAGTATCGCATCAAGTGATTCGCGATTAGTTTAGTTTATACTCGGAGAGAAAGAAAAACTGTCGCAAAAGACATATTAGTGGATTTATGAATGGAAAATTAGTGGGGAGGAAGGCTTATGAGAAAACTTTATATAAACTTTCTCACCTTTTCAAGGGCACTCCGTAAAAGCATTTTCTTAACTGTAGTTGATTATTATGCTAGCCTGCTACCTTAGTTTGCAAATTTTTCTATTATTTTTAAGTGCTATAAAACACACAAAATAGTAATCTCCAGTAACTTACCCCAAGCTTCTCTATAAAAATATTCAATATTATACTCTAAGTTATTATACCACAAGCAACACTAAATTCCTCGAAACTTCAGCTTTCAGTAATATTTCGTTGACGCAATATAAAAAGGTTTGCTGAAATTGTAGACCCTTTAAATACATTTGCAATAATAATAATTAATATTTAGTAATTTAGGTAAAAGGTATTTTTTGCTAAAAAATATTTCATAGGTTATTATAATTATTAGTATAATATATAAGCTTAAAAATTCCTAATCGTAGTTATAAACTTACAAAAACGTGACCACAACCTGGAACAGAAGATAATAAAAAAATAAAATTATTAAATTAATGGATTGTAAAAATTGAAATAATATTATTTGAATATAAAAATATCCTCACAAACTTTAAAATTTGTGGTGGAAGATTTTTCAGCAAACTTTTTGAATAGCAAAAGTTATAAAGCAATCTGCAAGTTTTCTATTGTTCAGAAGTCCAGACGATTAATTTGCACGTTAAAATTGCTGTACTGTCAAAAGCTTACAAAAACGTTAAAAAAGTCATTTGAATGAGTTTTAATGCTTCTAATTTCAAAATTCAGTGTCGCAATTTTTATTAATTTAATGTTGAATTTACGAATTTTTGTGAAACCATTTTAAAATTACAATAAAATGTTTAAGGCTAAGGTCACGCTTGCGACCAGATCGCACTCCGCACCCAGATCGCAACTATCTACTATCGTTTTGACGAACGATTTACGCGATTGTTTACGATTTTTATTGTTATTTTTGCATTTACCAGTATTTACTGCTGATTTGCGATTCAAATTTATCGTCAGACCATAAGTCAGGGATCTGTATAGTTTTCAGCCAATGGTATGCCATAGATATGTCAGAACATCATCTCCCGTGTGACGTCATGATAGTACAAATCCCTGACTTCCCATTGGCTAGAAAATTCTTTCTAATGGATTACTACTATTCATAATTATTTTGTAATTGTTCTTTAAACACAATAATTAATATAACCTTTTCCTTTCAATAATATTCAAAAATCAAATTGAGCAATGAAAATTTAAATAAATTTAGAAGTATTTAAAGACCTTACAAGCTTGTGTAAACACCAAAAACTTGATGTGATAGGCTTTTAACGTGTATTATAAATGTTCAGAAATGTTTGCGATATATATGATTTGTATGCATTCAATATCAGCTCAATCTTTACAGAGTTATGGACATTGTTGTATTCACCACAGCAAAATATATAGATAGAATGATATGTATACATCTTTTCATATATGTTCAAATTGCTAGACCAATATTTCATATTACTATTCTGAATTCTGATGATATCCCAGATAAAAATAAACACTTCACTTTACTTAAAATGGCGATATAATACACCGTCGTTCCTTTAAAATTGATATAATAAAATTTTATGTGTTCGACAATAGACACACTATACATTTTCTATTTGTATTAAGTTTTAAAATATAAAGTATTTTAAGACGCGAAAAATATCGAAGTAACCAATGCTGGTAGTGCAATATATATAGTACTATATTTTAAATTCAATTTTATCTGAGATTTTTGTAAGAGCTAAGGGTAAAAAGACACATTCGGGCACAATGAGACATTTTAAGATTTAGCTCAATAGTTTGTCTCACTTACATGTTCTTCTAGGGAAGACCGGGGTTTGTTGGCTGCAAAGGTAAGTTAACATGTTTAATATACTTTTAACATCGCCTAACTTGAAATTTATTTTTGTTTGTTTATGTTTTATATTTGTTTGCAAACGTAAACATAGTTGTCGTTTATGTTATGTTTGACTTTTAACACATCTTAGTTTTAAATCAATTAGGTTTTGGACTATCTTCCTATTGTGCGTGTTTGTCTAGATGGGTTTCATATGTCAATAGTAATCTGGTGTAAGTTATATCCAGAAAATTAAGCTGCATGTTGTTCACAATTTCGGTGGTAAATTGGATTTAGGGATCATTCATCAATTTGATTGCCTCGTTCTTAACACCTCAAATAATACAATGCAGCCATTGACATATCTACTCCACAACAAGATATTATCGGAGAAAGGGTTAATCAAAAGCCATTGGATTTCAAGGTAATTAAAAATACATAAAAATAAAGACGGCTTAATCTTAGCATCAAATTGTGAATATACAGCGTATTGTAAAGGGTTTTGGTTCTATTTATACACGTTTCTCCTACTTGGAATTTTAAATTCAAATTTAAAACTTTGTGATAGTTTATCTATAGAGGGGGTGTGAATAAAATACACTAACCTTATAGAAACTTTAAATACCCCTGCCTAATCTTGACTGCATTACATCTGCATTATCTTTAAAATTAACAGGACTAAGAAGCAAAATTGATAATATAAAATTATATAATGTGGTTCAAGTTTTGCACGTTTAATTTTAACTTTGATATTTTAAATGAATTAAATTTTAATTGTTATTTATTCAACAGTAATAAATTTGCAATTAATTCAATGAATTGGTTTCGTGTTATTATCCTTTTATTTACCATTATGTTTATACAAACTAAAAGCAGATAGTAAATTTCATTTTAATAATTAAATATAATATATTATACCTAATATAATGTAAAAGATAGTGCTAACGTAAAGAGAAGCACAGCTATGCTTTTATGTCGGAATAACATATTTTCGGCGCCGTTAACGATGTATCGGAGAAAAGGTTGTATAAAAAATGCAGCAATACTCCACCATAATATATACAGTTTTAAAAATAGAAAACTGAAATATTATTTATGCAAAAACGGGAAAGCAAATGCATTTGAGAGAAATGAATAACTGTTTACTGGAAAACTGCACAAAGAAAAAGGTCAATTTTTATGATACTAAAGTGGAAAAACTTGTTGATGTACAATCCACATAAATATTTTGAACAAAAATACAATACAGTCTTATATGTACAATTTTGTTGTGATTGAAAAATATTCTTTAGTGGATCTTAAAAAATTATAAATTTTGAAATATCTAATTAAAAAGTATAAAAGTAAAACACATAAATTCAGTTTTCAAAGCTTTCCGTTCTTTTCTTTAGTGCTGTTGTATTTAAAGAAGCGATATATTAATTTAATTAAAATTAGTTTAATTTGTAACAAGCAAAACAGGCACTAAAGTGCTTTGGTACCGGCCACCATGTTTTATTTATAACTTTTAGTGTCGCCCATGGCGTTGCTAATAATAATAATAATGTTAATTAAATCTTCTATTTACTCTACGCTTAGCTTTGCAAATAAATAAAGTTTTGTTTTTGATTCCAATTATGTAATATACTATTTTCTACCTAACTCTCTCAAAATCCGTTAGTTTTAATACTACAAAGTATTATTAATGTTGATGTTTTTGTTATTATTAATAAAATATACTGTCGTGTTTCGAAACCATAAAACCATTAATTCATTTATTTTGTAAAATTATTTTGAAGTTTTAATTTTGTTATTGTAAATTATTAAATTGTTTATTCTGTAAAAATGCAATGTAGATCAAGTTTTAGTTGTAAAGAAAGTAGGGAGCGCGAAGAGAGTGAGGCTTGAATAAAGACACTTGAGCTGACGCCTTCGCGTCGAATAGACGACCCGCAATAATAATTCTTAATTTTAATTGTTCATAAAACAAAAGTAAGTTGATTTGAAATGAAAATTGTTTTTGTTTGTTCTAATTGTGGTGAAGTGGGTGTTTAGAACATAAAAATTGGAAGAATTTGTGATAATATTTGGTTATTTGTTAAAATACGTCGCAGAAAAATTTGTTAGACCAGCTGCAATACTACATGTGGAGCGCGCACGTGAAAGTTACAAGTAAAATACCACATGAAAGGTAACAAATTTGAGCATTTTAATTTACGATTTAAAAAACAATTTGAAGAGCTCATAGCTAAATAAAATAATCTGTGTTACCTCAGCAAATTTCACAAGAGGATGAAAATACATAAATTTGTAATGTTGGGGGCATAGCAATACATACATATTATTGAATAACATTAATCCTACTAAAAAATGTATGCAATAGAAGTTTATGTGTTTAGTGTAAAAAGTAAGTTATTATTCAACAAGCGTAACACTTGTAAAAACGATGCGTCAGTCGATTATGCTAATTATAAAATATAATTACGCTAATACAATTTTTTTAAACGACCTGCACCTACACCTGTATATTATGTATAAAAATTTTATCTGTAAATCTAATATTTTTTTTTCGCATTTTGACTAATAATGTGCTGTTTTATTAAATTCAAAATCATTTAGTAAAGTGGTACTTTAGCACATAGATATGTCACTTTACTACATAGTAATGTCACTGTCAATAAAAAACTATTGGATAGAAGATTGTTTATTTAAATATTGGAATCATTGTTATACATTTATGTATATTAAAAGTACAAAATTATTATTCAAACTAGAAAACTTAACAATCTCACTTTTATAATTAATATTATGTAACTTACACAAAATTCGAATCAAAAAATAAAAATTAACTGTTGTTATGTAAATAAATAAAGCCGTGTCTGGTTACTAGATTACAAAAATTTTACACAAATATCTATTTAGAAACTTTTTGAATTAGCAATAACTCAAGAACGGCGCTAGATATCGAAAAACGGAGTAAAAAATTGGCCCCCCTCGCCTCGTACTCACCCCCAGTGAATTATCGGTAGGAAGGCATACGAAAAAATTTAGACCGATCGCGCGCAAAAAAAATTTACTCATAAACGTCTAAATTCATATTTTAGATTAGATTTTCACAAAATACGAAAAAATTGTATAAGCAAACCTCGTAAGAAAAGTAGTTTTACTAAACTCATATAGCTTTTAAGTTACTCGCTCGCTGTGCTCGCTCATACTTAAAAGCTATATTCGTTTAGTAAAACTTTACTTTTCTAAACTTGTTGTTTAATATACTATTAAATAATTGACATTTTTCATTATTATATTTAATTAGAATAGAAGATGTGGTGTTATTTTACATAAAGACTTTATTTTTGTTTTTTGTCAGTATTCGCTTCGCTTGTATGAGGCAACGGTTGATAAGGGTTGGTGTAAGCAGAATAATTTTATATTAAACTTTAAACACAAACTATCAACACACTTTCCTTTTTATTTTATTAAATGTAGTGATCTCCAGAACAAAAGTGAATTTTATAAAATTTTCGAGAGTGTACAACAATTTATTGACCTTCGAAAATTTAGGTTTATAAAGTTGAGAGAAGATAATTGCCGGCGAGGAAAAGATGCGCAAGGGGATCGACGAACGAGCGTTGAGGCCGAGAAGACGTGTGAAGTTTTGCGGGGGAGCAAAAATTGATTTTTTCTGGGCGCATATTTTATCTGGGCGCATATTTTTCTACTTGATGAATAGTGAATCATCGCTGAATATAGAAACCATTGGCTTTGGATATTCACAAAATCCAGTTTAATTATATCCGATTAGACGCGGAGCCTACCTTGAAGATTACAAGATTGGATTTAGGTTGCTTGATTTGGATTGCTACGAGGCAAGTGATAATTTAGGGAAAATACGAGCAAGCAATACACGAAACTAATTGGAAACGGAAGTGTAACCCTTCGATAGACAATGCAAGTTCCACACGGAAGCTTCAATTTCAACTCATGCGAACTGCGAGCACCGTCTACAAATGAACCACAGCAAGATTTTGCCGAGTCGGTGGCGTATCTGAAAGTAGATAAAACAATTATAACAATTTTAAAGTGCATTTTATTTATTCTTCTGAACTTTGATTTTCATTTATTTTGTATAATTTTGCTCACACTATCACACCAACAGATTATTAAAATTAGATGCTGGTGCCCATATTTTCAACATTAGATGTGTATCTAAATTTACGGATCTGCACAATACACAAAATTTTAAAACTGCTAAAGATGAAATTGTCAACCATAAAAACAACAATAAAATTCGATTTAATTCACCTAAGGAGAAGCATTTTTCTTCCATCGTTAATGAGGGCTTACATGTGAACTGACAATACTTGCTTGACGACTGAGAAAGCTAGCCGTGGTAATTTTTCTGATTTGTGGTGAAATTTCTATTTTGCAAAATTTCATCTCAATATATTATCAAACTATTTAAATAATTAATTTTCTGTTGGTTTACATTTAACAAAAATGTCAACAAACGTCCGTTTTTCTTAACTTACAATAATTATAATCATAATAAATTTACTTTCACCGTAGGTGATGGAAATATATCACTTTCCGTACTAGTGCGTGAAAATAGCTCATTATGTAATTCAAGCAAGTTTGAGATGAGCTAGTACTTTAAGGTAATAGATAAAAATATTATGTTTGGTTGCGAAAATATGTCAAGAAGACAGTAATAAAACAATCTTTTAAGAGAAATGAGAGAAAACGTAACGTAACATTTAGATTAAAAGTGTTCCACTTTGAAGTTTAATATTCTTGAAACATTTTGCTTATACAATGCGAATAATACAAAATAATGGCATCTTATGCCATTCAATTGTCAAATTTGTGTTAAGAAAAAATGTTTTAGTTTCATGTGCGAATTTTTGCATTTGTTCGGCTGCCCTATGCTTTACCTTAGAAATGCAATAATTGCTTACCAAGCAAAGTTCCACTTTTAATTCGAATGATATTAACTATTTTTGCTTTTGACTTATTAAATTAGATTTATCTCAGCGCTTGTACTTTCAAGTAGCCAGTTATCTTGTCAGATTTTGATTTGACATATTCTATATTACATTTTAAGTTCCAATGCATTTTTCATTAGATATATAATAACAAACAGAGATTTGAATTAAATTCTTGCTGAGTTGATTTTATTTGAATGGATTTTCCGACATTTTTATTATCTTATTTTACGTTTATCTTATTTATTTATATACAATAGGAGAACGAAAAAGTATATAAGTATGTAGGTGCAATAGTAAGCAATCTAAATAATTGTAACAGAATTAATTGAATCAGGTTAAATTTGTTGTTTAATACTCTGTATGGAAAACAAAAGAAAACTTAAAAAAAAAATTTAACATCTAATTATGCTTGCTGGCGGAGCGGAGCTTTGAGAGAGAATACATCAGCAGTCCGTTGGTGTTGAACTGAATGATAGGTAACCACATTATAATATTGGCTGAAATATTTTTAAAGTGAGCTTACAGAAAGAGAAAGAGCGGCAGACAGACAAAGAAAAAACAGCCTTGACCTCCAGGTGAGTAAATAGAGTAGAGTGGAACTCGATTGATTGATATATTGTTAACGGAGGAAGCTAGTTTAGTAAGCCCCTTTTTGTAAGCCAACTTTTGCTTGGGAACCACGAGTTCTATCTTCAGTCCGATTTGAAAATTTAGTTGGTCTGTTCTTCGTCGTGGTTTAGATTCCACGTTAAGTCGTTGGTCCCGTTGCTTCTCGTTGCTTCTTGAAGCACGCGCGTCATACCAATGTTACATTACACATACTCTATGTAATTAGTTTCTGGTTGTTTAAAGTGTGTCTAAGCCAAATAATTAAAAAAATATTGTTTTTTCGGAAAAAAAATTGATCAATTAGATAGTGGCTATAGAGAGTGATACCAACAGACAGATTTGTACGTGAAATAGTTTTCTGGAGCGTAACTAAAGTGGTTAGGAATTCAAAGTTTATTACCAGCATTTAAAAAGGCCCAAGATAATAAAAAAAAAATTGTTTTTAAAATTCGACGATTTCTACTAGTTTGTTAGTGCCGGTAGGTATTTTCTATTGGTCAGTTAAATTTAACTTTAATTTAAATTTAAAGTGACTAGATGACACTGTGTGTCTCCACTTCAAAATTTACGGTTGTACCGTTAAGGATCAATTCTATTTATTTAACCTTAAAAATTTCATTTAAACACATGACGTAGTTCAGTTTAGTTATTTGGTAAATCACATTAAATTTACAGTAATTTTTTTAAATTTTCTCTTTTCAATTTTTGTTTGGTATAATGTTTTTCTTGCTTTATTTTACTTTATTTTTACGTTTTTCTTATGTTAAATACGACTGATAATGAATAATAATTGTGAAATAGGGGTCTTTATATCGTATTACAAAGTTTTTATTTTAAATTTTTATTAGTTTTTATAATTAATTTCTTGTTTATTCAAATATTCTAAGTCCGACCTGTTAAATGTAAATTATTGTCGTTTTTATTGTTTTTTAAATATTATTTTTCTATGTAAGTATGTATTCTTTACTAAATAGTTAAAATGCATTATTTTAATAATATGTTTTAGTTTGTTTATTTTAAATTTAACGGCTTGTTAAAAGTTTTATGAAACATTTTTTAATTTTAACAGTAAAATTCACTGCATTTTTAAAATTTCTTACTTTTATCATTGATTGTGAAATATGTAACTGGCAATGAATAATTTGTTTGTTAACATTTACTACTAAATTTACTTACTTTTCAATTCTTCAAAGTTATTTTTCAGAGTTTTTCAGAGTTTCAAGTCCTGGATTTCCATCTTACTGGCTAGTTATTATGCTATAATTTGCTATTAATGTTACTGTGTTAATAATTTTAATTTAAACAATGTTAAGAAATATTATTTGATTAACTTGTTTGATTTTGCGAAAACTCGCTCATTCATTTTATACATGAAATGAGGTATTTCCTAACTAGTAATATAAATAGCTATTTTTCTCAATTACTTCATTTTTATGGTTTAATAGTGTAGGTAACTGCATAATAATAATTATAAACTAAAATGTAATCAAATTTCATGAATCTACTTTTTAAAAAATGACGCAGTGGGAGACCAGTTAACAATCCTACAAAGTTATTCAAGTGTGTAAATTGAACCGCCCCCCAAAGACATTTTCTGTGCTCTTAAGAAAGTTCACTTTACGATCGACCATCGATAGTAAAGTTATTGTCAGCATATTCTAAAGTTGTGGATACTTTATTACTATTCTGTAACACTTTTAACACACTTCGTTAAACGTTAGCAAAAAATAGACTATTAAAATTGGTATTACATAATTCTTTCCTTCCAAAACGTTTGCTTTTTTAATATTAAAAGAAACAACACTAAATTTATAAATAAGATGTGTCGATGAAAGCTAATTTTGATTTCACATTACCTTCTTGATGAAAAATATTAATTTACAATTTAAAATTTGCGTGTCGCTTATGGGATTTGCATCGAAATGGAAACAAATCAAACAAAATATTCTCTTTTTGATATCTTTTCTGGTCGGATAAATTGATTTCCTCCCTAATCCGATCCAGCATGTGCAAATATAAAATTTTTGATAAAAGTTTAAAAAACAGTTAATGACAAAGTTTAAATTTTTTATTGTAAAAGTGTTATTGCAGGAAATACATTTCCAACTTGAACGAAAATTCAAAATCATTTGTACTTCAAAATATTATTTTATTTTTATCATTGAATCATATAATTTACGAGATGCAATTTTGAGATAATGTATCAAAATATAAATGGCGACAGCGAATGTACACTTGAAATTGAAACAGAAGGAGGCTTATAAGTTTAGGATGTCATGCATTATGTTGAAGGAGGTTGGCTCTCTTCGTAATGTAATTTGGCACTTTAATTTGCAATATTCTAATTCTAAAACGCATATACAAGTTCAAAAATTATTACTTTATTAACGCAATTAATACGCATTTTATATTGTTATAATGTAAAATAGATGAAAATTACAACCAGCAATTTATAGAATTATTCAGTCGAAATATTTGACTGCAGTTGTATTGGAAACAGTTAATTACATTTTCCAATATCTAAACTGGCATGTAAATGTTAAATTATGCACAATTACACGATTTTGTACTACATTGAAAATTAGGTGCGTAATTAAACAATACTTGAAAAATACGTGTTTAATCATTATTACTTCATACTTTGTTAATAAATACTACTGTTATATTGCAAGTCTGTTTAAATAAAATTTAAATTACACCGAGTATTTATTTGAAAAATGTTCATTCTTAAATATTTAGAGAATCTAAAAAAATGTTGATGAAAAGAAAAGAATTTTTCCGGGTATAAGACGGGTAAATGTAACTAAATAATTCATGTTAAAAGGTTGAGACTGTAAGGTTAAGAACTTTTTTGAATATTGTAATAAAATAAATTACAACCTTTAGGATTTAATTTTTTTCAAGTACATATCTGCTTAATCACAAATTACTTGTCATTGCGCCGAATTAGATAATATTAAACAGTCAAAATGTTTCAAATAAATTCACATAGTATCGTATTTGAGTAAGTATAGTATTGAAGTAATCGGATAGATGCCCTTCGTCCGGATATCAATGGATACTATTTATATTGCAATTCTATCGGTATCGGAATCATCTTAAACATTTGAAAGAGATAAATCTTGAAATCTGAAATTAAATGAAACTAAAATATGAAGTTCGAGAAAGTAAAGCGTTTTTACTTACTTAGGAACGGTCACGACAGAGAACAAAGACGTGAAAATAAAAATGGAAGAAGGAACAAGGAGTGCCCATTCAATTAACTTCAACTTTCCTCGGTCGTTCAAGTTAAGACTGAATAAGGCAATAATAAAACCAATGGTGAAATATAAATGTGAAGTGTAGACTTTGAGTAAGCAAGTATAGGATTTGCTGGAAATATGAGAGATAAAAATTTACAGATGGATATTTGCTGTAAAGTAAGTAGATAGACAGTAAAAAACGTGAAAACTCAAAGAACAAAATAAACAGGAGATCTAGCGAAAATGAGTAAAAGAGAAACTTTAAATATAATATGGAAATCAAAGTTTAAAAGCTCTCGGAAGCATAATAAATACCGGCTTTTCCATTTGTTTTCATAATTTTGAAATACCACTGTTCGACAGTATACTTTCGGCCTTAATGTGTAGATTTTTTTTGTCTGAGCCTATTAGGGCTGTAATAATATATATCGCTATGAATATATTCTTTTTATAAATTTAGCAAAAAATGGCAAACAAAAATGAGACAAATAAATAAATAATAATAAATAAACAAATTAAAAGTAAATTGATTACTTAAAATTTAATACAAATTTTAAATTAATAAATTTAAAAAATTTTAAGAAAAATGAAATAGTTAAAAAGAAGAAGAAAAAAAAAAGATTAGAAGGTAGAAAGAAGGAAGTTAAAAGTTAAGAATAAGAATAAATACTTTTAAAACTACAAAAATTTTCTAGTTGTAGCAGTAAAAATATTTATTAAAAAATATATTTTTAAGTTTAGTTTAAATGTACTAGTGAGATGCTGGATATGTTAAAAGGTTTTACTTAAATAACGAGCTTGGTGAATATTTTAAATTAACAATTTAGAATTTGTCATTTTGATTAATTTCATCATCAACTTTACTACTTCTGTTGTATGTAATCAGCTCTAGCAGTTCAAACAACCGCACAACAAACAACGACGTTTAAAACCACATACAAGCAGTAAGAAGTGGTTTATGGTTTAATTATTTAACATGAAAGCATCCTTCAGTATATTTCAATTAAAGTTAATTTAAAACTTCCAGTTAAGTATATAATCGTCGGGATTTCACGAAATAGTACTATAAATACATAATAATAAAGTATAAATTTCAAACACGTGCTTCGTTCTGATTGGTGCCTTCGGTGAAGTTATTATATGAATTACCTAAATTAAAATTTTTTAATTCTTTTTTTTATTGTTTCTTTGCAGATATGTTTACGATATGGACATTCAACATATAAATCAAAAATTCAATTCAATAGAAAGGTTCTAGAAAATTTTGCACGTAGTATATAACAAAAGTATCACTTTCATAAAATAAATTTTATAAACGGACAAAATATAAAGTTCTCTAACAACAATATATTTTCTAAAGTAGCCGGATAAATAATAATTCTTTTTTTTTTTGAAAGATAACGATGTGTTCTAAATATAAGTTTCTTCTATGATAGATGGCAGAGGGCTAACCCTGATGTATACTGTCAGTACCATGTTGCTCTTCATATGTAACGTCAAGTTATCAGTATTTTTTTGCAAAAATAAATTCCAAATTTTACCAGAGCTTACAACTTGATAATCAAGTATATCCAAAAAGTTTCAACGCAACTCAAAGCATAATAATAGTAATTGTAGCAACTTATAATTTTATTCCGCACCATCCTTTCGTTTCAGCGAATAAATGCGGTAGTGCGGTGTATAAAATAAATATTAAGTACTAGAAAAATCTTGAAATTTGGGAAAAATAAGGGTTAATTATTTTTATATAAGATCTTTTATAAATTAATGCAGAAGTTATCGCGTATACATTAAAATGTGGGATTACTCGGTGCATTTTCATCACTTGTTTATCCGAATTTCCATATTCCATTACATAAAACACAGAAATTTGAAATTCATAACATTCAATTTTAAAATAAAGGTTTTTTATAACGCACTATAAGATTATTATTCGCTCAAAATTGCAAATAAAAGTTAAGCTTTTTATCTATAACAGCACCGTACAGATCTAAGTTTTAATTGATTTGATTTTGAAATTTGTACATTATTGCCTTTGTACAATTTGCATATTGGACAAAAATTTGTATTTAAATTTAACGAAACGGTCATTAAAATTAAAAAATAATCAGTAGATGGAACCCCGCATTTGACATGGCAATCAAAAATAAATTTTCACCCTTGGACTAATTATCCATAAAAAATTGCGAATACATAATTAAATTTTTAAAAATATACCACAATTCTAAAATTAATTCAAGCAAAAAATTGTTATAAGTTTGTTTTAAAGCCTTCTTATAATGTAATTGAAATTCACATTGGAAATGAAGCTAAATGGTAGAAATCCAGAGCGCGAAAATGTGTAATTGGTGAGAGACTTGTTCATTTCATGAATGTAATTGTGACCTGAATATTTTATTGTGTCACGTTTCCGTTATTTATCAGGGGGCAGGTTTAATTTTTGACAGACAATTTTAATTTTTCTCCGCAATTTGTGTAATGAAAAATTCTATTACTCTAATATACTTGAAGCTTAATTCATTTTTAAAAATATGTAATTGGAAATAATTTATTTCAGTTAATACATAACCCAATTATACTTATTCAGTTTAATTAAAAAATAATAAAACTTCGTAATAAAAATCACTGTGCTTTTTGGTACATACAAAAGTAATTAATTTTAGAGTAATAAATAGTACATTAAGAGCAGAGCTGATCGATTACGACCTAAAGCAAAATGACTAGAAAAACTTAAATGAGAAAAAAATGAACAGGCGTCAGTAGTGTACACTTCAAGATTAATGAAGTCTCTTTTTCATCAAACACCTTTTGTGCCGTAAAACTACTTTCCGTATACTTCTCATAGTAGGTACAAGTTAAATTTATTATTAACACTGTTGAGTCGGTAAAACACAAACATAATATATCTTAACCACTCTATTTTATATTTTTAACTCAAAGTAGTCGTTACTATTTTTACTAGTACTCAAAGGTATGAAATAAATTGTTTTATAATTACAGGCGCGCATGAATGGATTAATGAAATATTTATACGAATATGTAAATACATACATACTGTTTGTATAATAAAGCTAACACGCGTTATTTTTCTACATTTTAAAATTAATGAAGTCTCTTTTTCATCAAACACGTTTTATGTCGTAAAAGTACTTTTCGTACTTCTCATAGTATGCACAAGTTAAGTTAAACGTATTACCTACTAACATTATGAAGTCGGTAAAACATAAAAATGTAGTACACCCCAGTATCTCCATTTTAAATTTTTAATTCAAAATAATATTAGCTATTTCTATTTTTGTATTAATATTATATAAGATTCTTATTAACGCGCATGAATGGATTAATAAAATATTTGTTATCATTTAATAGTCGAGTTTCGACTAAGCATTTTTATGTACAAATGAGTGGAGGTTAATATTCTACGTAAGTTTCTGTTTTGAAAGGTTTTTATCGGGTTTTTTATTTTTTGTTTTTAATTTGGGTACAATTATTACATTTTTGAATAATTTGGAAATATTTTAGAATTCTAACATTTTTAAAACTGCTAAAAACGTAAATATAGCGACGCATTTTGTACATTTTTAACTTTTATATGAAATTTATATTGCTTTTAAATATACTATATTTTAATCAATAATATTGTTAGTTGATCACTAAACTGTTTAAATATTTTAAGCTCGACATAATCGATTGACATAATGATTGGCACTTGATCGGTAAACAACTTATCAATAGTTCAAAAAATTGATCATTGGGATTCAATTCAAATTGGGATTCATGCGAATCCCTTGTGGACAAACTAATTTTCGTACTTAATTATTAATCCCAATTTATGGCAGTAAAGACCCTAAAATTACATTAATCAATTTTAAGACACATTTTCAATTTAATACAAATTCAGCGTAATTGATAATATAATGATACTAAATTTAAACCTAGCATTAAAAATAACAAGTAACTGAGTTACTGGTAACTGGAGATATTTAAAATAACAAGAAGATATTTTAAAAATGAAAAAAAAATGAGAAAGCATAGGAAGGCTGAATATTGCTCGAAATATTGTGGTAGTTTATGAGTTATGCTAAAAATCAGGGAAATTAAATAACAAAATTTTAAATTAGGGGAATTACCTTAATTTAAGTAAGTAGTATTAAGCGTTAGTATAAGTCATGACTGTTTTAGCTCTTCAAGTCAATGTTATATCGAAATAAAAATGTTATGACCTATGATTCGCAAAATATGTAATACAGAATGGTTCATTTTCGAACGTCCCTAACGGTACCACCGACAACAATTTTTTATTCGTTTATACTTAGTTGATTGTTTAAAAAATTTACAAAACTTTCCTCACAAAATTTACTATTTCTATAAATTGCCGATTTTTTCATTGACGTATTTTTATCGTGTTTTGTTTAAATACCTTTAATTTGTTTTAAATAGCAGCCCTTATTTTTTTTTACGAATTTGAATAAATTCTGAATTAATAGTTTTCTGACGATGTAAAATGCATTATCACTTTGAAGCAGAAAATTTTTGAGATAATCGGTCTCAAAGTTTCTTAAATTAGAGACTGTATATTTCTGATTACTCTTAAAAAACTATATTACTTTTTTTATCGACTTCTTGAGTAATAATTGGTACACTCTAATAATTTTATCTTGCATTTTTAAAACTCTGGCACTGATTATCTCGAAAACTTTTTGCTTCAAGGTCCGTAAAGATCCGTAAAAAGGGTTGCCATTTAAAATTATTTAAGATATCACAGGTCAAAAACAAAATACGTTAAAAATTTTAATAGCAGAAAAGTGACATTTAAAGAAAAAAGCTTAACCTGTCTGGTGATTTTTTGGAAAATCTGTATAAGAGATATTTAATGTGGATCGTTTTGAAATTTATACCCTGTATAAAAAAAGTTTTTTTGATTTTTGCAAAAATTACTAAAAAACTTAATTATATTATAAAATTATAAATTATATTGGTATGGGTTATCTATTCTTATGTAAATGTAATAATATGAATAATAATAAGGCACCGGCGCGGCGGATCCAACAGAGCGGTGCGGGTCAAATAAATTTATTATCTATCTAATAATATCTTGAAAAAGTTTTAGAATTTTTAAAGTATTTTTGTGATATTTAGTAGTATGTGATGTTAAAATAATCAAACCTAACAATTGTTAAAATAATAAAAATTTTAACTGTTAAGTAAAGAATACATACTACACAGAAAACATAATATTTAAAAATCACTAAAATGACAATAATTCACATTTAACAGGGTTGAACTTAGAATATTTGAATAAACAAGAAGTAACAAGAATACATACTACACAGAAAACATAATATTTAAAGAACACTAAAATGACAATAATTCATATTTAACAGGCATTTTTTATTTTTAAAGTAATTTTTATTATTTCTATAGCGTAATTTTTTCAGAATTCTATTTTCTTGTTTATTCAAATATTCTAAGTTCAATCTTGTTAAATATGAATATTGTCATTTTAGTGTTCTTTAAATATTATGGTTGTTGTGTAGTATGTATTCTTTACTTAACAGTTAAAAATTTTATTATTTTAACGTTTGTTAGGTTTAATTATTTTAATAATATCTATATTCTGCAAATATATGAAAAAAAATTGCATTCTGCTCAGAATTGTGTATTGCATTTGAATTTAGCTTTAATATTCTAATTAAAATTATTTTAATTATTATATTGTATCATTGGTATTTTATAATTATATTGTATAATATCCTTTCTGAAGGGTTGCCCTAAGTTTAATTTTGGTACAAATAAGTTAATAATAATATTATTTAAATATTTAATAAATTCAAAAACGAAAAATTTAATTTCTAAAATTTGTAAATATTAAATAAATATTTTATATAACCTATAAAATATAATATTGTTATAATTAATAATGTAAATAGTAATACATTAAATATTTTTTGGTTTTACATTAAATTAAATCACTAAAATTATGATGACTGAAATTCAATAATAAATTAAAGAAAAGAAAATAGCGAAAATCAAAACACAATCAAAATACAAAAAATAAACTTAAAATCTGTTTTTTATTGTATTTCAACAGGCCGTTTCATGTTTCTTATAGATACTAACAAAAGCTGATAAACCCATTGAAAGCTAGCAGGCGGCTTAGCCTGAAGCAGGTGTACTAGCGGAAATAACCTGGAACTCGCCTAGCAATAATCCTTAATTTCAATCTCTTTTTATTTTATTATTTCATAAGTTTTGTAATTTCAATGTAATTTTTGAAATAATATGCTTTTATTTATAATTTTCACGTTTATAAAAAAAATCGTGTAGAAATTTATGCTTTAAGTACTAGGTACCTTTATTTACAAACTAGGACTATAAATAGCTATTGTATAATTTTTTGGTGGTTATAAAATATCTATAGTCGTAAAAACTTCTTATACAAGATAACTTTTGCAAATAAATTCAAGTTAAAAAATAATTATTGTAATATTGCCGATAATATTCTTCTATAAAATAATTCAGTAGATTAGCTATAATTCATCTAATCCACTCTTATCAGAACTTTTCTTAGTCTCAATTTAATTAATCAAGTTTTTAATCCAAATTTCAATAAGTTATTTTAATTTAACCTTTTCATTATTATAATGTAATCACAGTATATAAATTTTGATTTTTTTTTTAAATAAATACTTTTTATATTGATATAATTAATTATAATGCCATTATAGTAAATCAATCAATTTAACTAACCCAATTATCCATATTGATTTTGATTTGCTGTTTTTACGAAGGAAGCTGCTGTGGCGGAAAGCATTTGTTCTGGTTAAATCTTACTTTTTAACTGTAAATATATTGACATACACAATACGTACGTTTATTTTAATCTCAATTCTCAATAGATGTTGAAAAGTAAATCTGGTGGGATTTAAACCATTGACCTCTGCGGTAAAACCTCTTAATATTTATAATAAATTATGTGCTTCATGATTTTAGATGTTTAATCCAATTATTGATTACTGAAATTACATCTGTGCGGTGATTTTCATTCCGGACAGCACGTCGATTTGAAGATAGATACCAATTATAGCAATCACAAAGCTATCACAAAGTTAAGAAATTTAGAAAAGAACGTAGTTCGATATTATTCCAATCCTAAATTTCAGGTCTATACACAATCAGCGGTAGCTGAAAGCCGCAACTGCTGTGGTCAATAAGATTAATACTTAAAATCCTTATATTTTTTTTATTGCATTAAACGAGCCATAAATCATTAAATCCAATAATTTTGGAAGCTAGTAGGCAAATCAAATTAAATTGTATAATTTATGTTTTCTTTTTTCTCAGATTGAGAACCCTCAATCGCGTATAGTTAATCGAGGACGACAGAATTTCTTTGCGTTGTCCTTGCTATATTTCTTAGCAAGAGTAACTAACACACATAAAAATAAAACGGTGAAATGTGTAAATTTCTTTAAATTCAAAGTTAAAAACAGGAATGGGGCTGATAAAATACTCCCTAAAACCCAATACTTGTTATTCGTCGTCGAATAAATTTCGAGATTTTGTTGAGTAAACTTTTTGTGCTAGATATAATTTTTTAATCAATGATAAAGTCAGCCGAGTTAAGTAAATTATAAATTCAGTAGTCCCAAGTATCCAATACCTTAGCTTAATACCTTAAGAAAATTCTTATTTCCCACGAGGAGAAGGCTACTTGAAGCTTTTTTATGACAGTTTTATAAAGAACTGTTTCAGTATTACTACACACTCGCAAAATTTAAAAGCAGCAGCACCTAATAAAAATGAAAGCTCACTAACGCTGTGGGAAAGCTCGTATTAAAGATATATGTACATCCTAAAAGTTTGCTCTTTTGATTTCTGAACCCAGACGTTTCTGCTTTTCCGCCGCCCGAAATGTCTAGTCTTGTGTTTATATAAAAGCTCGGTAAAGCTCGAACATCGTCCGCAAGCATATAAACGCGCGAGTTGCAAATGATAGTTTTATGAATTATGTTTGCCAGTTACGCACTTTTTGTTATTTCTTTTATAAATTTTATCTTCAGATATTTCGTTTTTTAGTTGTGCAATTTTCTGTTTTTATCTAAGAAACTCTAGCATTTAGTTTTACGAAAGGAAACACGCGTAAAAAGAACGCAAAATAAATCAAGATATAAATTAGAATTCTACGGAAATGTTTTTCTTTTGATCATTAGAGTGACTTTTTATACAAAGCCCCAAACCAAATTACACCATTTTTACTTTAAAAATTTTTGACAAGTACTAAAACGTTTTCCCTTTTCAACTTTTTCTCGAAATTGTTTAATATAATTTCGCAATATAATTGGAGAAGGAAATTATTGCACTTCAAATTTAAAAACAATTTTTACTTGCGGAAGAAACTGAAATGATCAAGAAATATAAATAATTGATTACCATTATTTTAAATTACTTCAGATTACATGATATATCAGGTAAATTATCTCAACAATTATAGGGATGCTGTGTATATACCACACATATAACAACTGCAAACATTGCAATTACATATCACGTTTGCAGATGACACCGCTATTAACTCAAAACATGTGAATTATCAACCTGTTCATCAATTTAAACCGCTACGAATACAAAATTTATACGTTTAAAAAATATAATAAATAAGAAGTAGGTCATAGTGGAATTAAAACATAAACAATAATCAAAAATAGAATCCTTCGTGTCGAATTCGACAATTACAGACAAGTAGCAGAAAGTTAGTTTTCTCCGAATAACACATAGGTACTATTTTGTCTTTTCATTTTTATACTTTTTCTAAAAATATAAGAAATTTTGATTTGATGTCATTCATTTAAATTTAATTATTACCAAAAATCTTTTAACAAACTCTCTTCTATAAATGTACTCCTTCACATTTACGCGCGTTTTAAAAATTACATAAACAATTTTAATTTGGATATTGTACCACCAAGAATTTGATGCTGTTTGTTAAGCACCCAATGCTAACCGATATATTTGAATAAAAGCAATTTGATTTCAAACACGTCTCTTCTTACAGAGAAGGAAAGGTATCACACAGGATAATAAAATTGCGAGAAAAGTGTTTAATTCAGTTTGGTTTCATATTAAATTTTTTAGAAAAACTAAAAAAAGTACAACACTTTTTAGAACAAAAATATTTTAAGTGTTTTAATTGTAATTGTAACTTAATATTGTAAGTGTGTTAACTTAAAACATTTTTAAGTTCTAAAAAGTGTTCAAAGTAAAAATTTGATATGATTAATATCGAGTTATACTACCTTAATCCATTGATCAGTTTGGTTTACGTTTTAGTTCATATTCAAGATTTTTACAGCTTGCGTTGTTGTTTCGCCTTTTTTTCTATGTTCCCAGCGAAAAGACAAACATGAAAATTTTAAAAAGATTCTTGAGAGATATTCCCGGATTTTCTCTTTAAGATTTACTTTGGTAGAAAAAGCAAATAGAAGATTTGTTGATAATATTCCTAAGATTTCCTTGAATTTTCTAAGATTTCCTTTGATTACTTAAAATTAATTTGGATTTCCTAAAAATACTTGAAATTTCCTAAGATTGCCTGAGATTTTTCTAAGGTTTCCTCGAATTTTCTTTTACCTGTACACCAGATTTCCTCAGCGTTGCTCTCCTCGGTTCATAGTATCTTCCAGCACAGGAGATTTACAGTTTAACGCAGACTCCGAACTTCGGAAAGTGTATTCACTTCAATTAATTGATTGAATCCATTTAAAATCCGCAGGCTGTATGAAGTTAATGTTCCAAGTTTCAATTTTGCTGAAATATATGTTATTTGCAAAACATTAGAAGGCGCCCTTTTTTTCACCTTAAAAGAGTATTATTCCCCAATAGCGGCATTTTAAAAGTTTGAAACAAGTAATACTATTTTTTTAAATTTGAGTATACAAATTTTACGTAGAATATCGTATTGATTAAAAAAAAATGGAAACACAAAAATTTTCGAAAAACAGAAAATATTACATCTTCTGTTAAAATTGAAAGTATAGTTTCTTAAACTTAAAAAATCAAATTTTTTTTACAAAGTTAATTTTTAATGTAGTTGTCTAAGAGTTATATATCTTAAAAAAGCTTATAATGTAAATACGAACCCCAGAATATAAGCTTACCTTCCTGATCGTACAATTTAAAACCTTGTTCAATTTAAAACTTTTTAATTTAACATAATAATAAAATTTCAAAAAGTAATAATAAATCGATATTGAAATTTAGAGAGCATAATATAGTTATTACCCAAAACATTAACGTTTTAGAAAAAATAATAGTTTGTTTTGAGATAAACGACTTTGTTGAAATTGCAACACACTTTTGGTTTTTTTGATAATCTTTTAGTATTTTGTATTTTTAAAATCAAGTACATTGTTCCACTTAAGAGAAAAAGTTAAGTTTTTTTAAAAAAAACTTAAGAGAAAAGTTTCAAGTTTACCGGATTGGCAGAGATTTTACGTATGCTGACGTCATGACCTTTTCGGAGGTGAACAAAAAAAGTTTCTTTATTTTTAAAGTTTATTTAGTTTATTTTTGAAACATGAACTCAATCCAGCTTGCATGATTTGAAATAAATTCAGTCAATTACAAAGAACGTTATTGCATTAATACCTCAAAGATGTTGTCAGCACTTTAACAGGGAGACAATGCTAGTTTAACAAAGAACTTGAAATTTATGATAACTCCGTTTCTTTCTAGGACTTCCGTAAATTGATTATTCCTGCTGTTCCATATCTTAGAAATTTCGCTTGATTAACACTACCCTTAAGCTAACCGTCGATTGCAAAATTTGAGTTTATCTAAATTGGACGCATACCGATGTCGCTTCGCAATTTGTGATTTATCTAAATTAATTAAAAATAAGATTTTTAAACTTAATTATAAAGGTTAAATATTTAGCAGTAAATGAGCAAGGTCTCTTTTAATCAAATTAAATTTAATTTAATGCTTTAAAAAATTCAATAAGTTAAGTTTATCTGAGATTGGAATTTTATAGGGTGTCGCATACTCAAGGATGTTTGACATGAGCCGCCCCTGATGCAAGCCAAAAAACCGATTTTTGAATCATCAAACTATTTTTTGTAAAAGTATTGTTATAAGCTGTATTCTTTTTACCTATTTTATTTCCATCTCAGTTGTACAACTAAAGTTGTATTCTTTTTATCTATTTTAAGTGAGTTTGTACTGAGATACTCAGTTACTCAGTTCCAAGGGCGTTCTTTTTACCGTTTTGACATAAGCACTGTGCCGTGCCAAACTGAGTTTTACGTGACAAGATTATCCCCTTCCATACCCAAACTGATCTTGCTGTTTTGAAGTGTTACAACTGAGACAAATTGGGAAATGACCCGGATTGGTTGATTTGAATTAAACTTGTCACTTATTGCAATCATTTTAATATCTGCTGCACCTTATATTTTTAATTCGTCTTTTTGAAGTTTATGTTGACATTATACAATAATACAAAAAACAATTTGGTTAGTACTACCAAACTTCAAAATAATTAAATTCAAAATTCACTTAGTAGTAAATTTTCGTTGTTATTTTACCTTATCTTTTTCTCACTTTGACTCAGTTAATCTCAGTTCGTCTCAGCTCACTTCATCTCAGTTGTGCAACTGAGATGGAAATAAAATAGGTAAAAAGAATACAGCTTAAGATGAAGTGAGCTGAGACGAACTGAGATTAACTGAGTCAAAGTGAAAAAAAGATAAGGTAAAAAGAACAACAAAAATTTACTACTTAGTGATTTTTGAATTTAATTATTTTGAAGTTTGGTAGTAGTAACCAAATGTCAACATAAACTTCAAAAAGACGAATTAAAAATTTAAGGTGCAGTAGATATTATTGAAATGATTGTAATAAGTGACAAGTTTAATTCAAATCAACCAATCCGGACTATTTCCCAATTTGTCTCAATTGTAACACTTCAAAACAGCAAGATCAGATTGGGTATGGAAGGGGATAATTTTGTCACGTAAAACTCAGTTCGGCACGGCACAGTACTTATGTCAAAACGGTAAAAAAAAACCTTTCGAGTGAGTAACTGAGTATCTCAGTACAATCTCACTTAAAATAGGTAAAAAGAATACAGTTATAGGTACAAAGTAAAATGTATGTATTTTTTGGGGTTTCATATAAGCTAGCCCCGGGCTTATCAAAACTTGCATAAAGTTGTTTTATGTAAATTTTTTTAACGTATTCTGAATATTGTAAATTTTTTGAATTGAGTGATTGCACGTCAAAATTCAGGAATATTCACTCGACTTTATAAAAGGAAGAAGAAAAATTGTTATTAGAAAAGAAAAGTTGATTAATGGTGAGAAAGTTCATCAAGAGCAACAGGCCTAAGCGGCGAAGATGATGAGAATAAAGAAAAATAAGAATTTATGTGGAAAATAATTAATAATAGGTAAGTTGCCGTAAACGAATGTTACCAGATTAGAAATTTTAATTAAGATTTAATAGCGTCAGATTTTTAGTAAATTAAGATTGGGTAAAATTAAAAAAGAAGGAAAACTTTACCGTCATTTACATAAATTTTTTCATGATATTGATTTTTTTTATTAAAAAGCAACAAAATACAAACACACAGATAATTTAGAAGCAACAGGATTAAACAACAAAGTTACCAAATGAGTGCTTAACTAAAACACAGTAAAATGTAAATGATTGAAAACACCTGGGTTTAGTTGTTTGTAAAATTATTTTTAAGCTTTTCCAATTAATTAACTAATAATTGAAAACATAAAAATTTAAGATCAACTTGTTTTATCGAACTTACTTCAAGTTTGAAAGCACTTAAACTCTTGTTATTGTTACAACTTTTGCTATTGCCTTTTATAGTTAGTATTATTTTTCAGTAAGTAAAATGTAACTTGAGAATTTTCGACACTGAACACGAACTTTACCTATTGAACTAAAGCGGTTTACAGTGTCACAGCCTCGCACAATAGAATTCTATTCGAGCAGAAGTAATAACAATTTCAGTTAAAATAACAAACATTTTTTAAACTTAAAATTTGTTTTTAGATCAATAAACTTATTGCAGCAAAAATACTGCAAGAGTAGAAAATATTAAACCTTATTTATCCTTTTTGATCTTTTACAGTTTCAACCCTCATCTTTTAAACATCCTTGAAGTTATTTTTTAGTGACTGCCATGTGGAGCATTCTTATCCTTTTTGTTTTATCTGTTTACCTCTAAGAAGATTACCAAAGTTACTCTTAAATCCGCATATAAGTGTATTACACACGCAAAAACGATCCATGCAGAAAACGCGAAAACGGAATGATTCGGTTTTTCATGTAAACTTTTTTTGGTATGGAACGCACCTTGGTGGGCAGAATATTGCTCATAGTTTGAGCAGAAAATTAAAAGCAAGATAAAAGAAACACCAAAAGAAAATTTTTAATCTCGAGTTTATAATTTATAAAACATAAGATAAAAAAATTAATTAAAGCGAGTAGCTTTTTTCAATATTTACAGTGAAAGATAACCAAATTAGTTAAAACGTTTTTGCGTATAAAATTCGTTAATTAAAATTAAGCGCAAAAAATTTTAAAAAAGTGCTATTGCGAGATTGTTTCGCAATTACTGTATTGTATAGAACTATTAAAATAGGGTAGCTTGAAAAATTCTCTAATTAACTTTGAAATTTTCTCATGTACCTACACGAAATACAATAAAAGAACATTTTACTTGCAAAATAATTTTTGAGGAGCTTATTTTCAAACTCATGACCATTAACAATTTCACAATTAATTATCGTAAATCTAAAAATTTTAGTTTTTCTGTTATAAATTTTATTTACTTTTATCATCTTTCAATTCTCTATTTTAAATTTTATTCCATTATTATTTTATTATTTACTTATATTAAGAAAAATATTAACAATATATCAAATTTCCGAGAGCTTGAAAAACTTTTATATGTGACTCTTAATGTGACGTTACTTACATATTATGTGACAAGTGCTCTATAATAAAGCGGAAAAAAAGCGAAATTGCATACCAAGCTACAAAAGCAGCAGTTTTGTGTGTAATATAAAGTGCTTGAAATAATAATACCATATCCAAAGAAAATAATGACGACAAACAGAAAGTGATAATGAAGTCTGATTTAATAAAAGCGATTGATGATGGGGAGACATTGAGCTTTCAATTGAAGATTCTCTTAAGTGCAGTTAAGTAACAAAATTTTGCGAGATACTTGAGGGAGAAAAATAAAAAAGGATATATAGAGCTAACTTGCAAATTTCATGACTCCCATAACAAAGTTGTTTTATTTTCATGCTTTGAGGCTTTGAAGTTTTCAAAATCTAGAAAATAGCAAGAAAACCTGTTGGACCAATTATTTAAAAGGTTGGGTTTAGAATTACTTCACGAGTTAGAGCTTCCAATGATAAATTATTTGTTTCTCTAATTATTTTAGAGATAAACTGCAAGGTAAAGGTAAGTATTGTAAATTTTTTTGGAATACACTGTTACGATGTCATCAAATTAAAAAAATAGCTATCGTATTTAGATACCAAACAGAATCCGTATTGCGCGAAACATATGTTATATCAACCCTTATCCTAGGTGAATAGTGTTTAATTGAAAGAATAATGTACTAGTTAGATAGGGGAAGTCGACAAATTAGATCAGCAACTTTGGAATTAGGATTGACTCTACATTAGCGAAATGCAGAAATTCATTAGGTAGTACTATAATACTCGACTTAAAATTTAATCCGCGTTTTATTACAGGTATAATTCACACTATCAACTATTTTAATAACCACATCCTATGTAAACACTTCCAGGATAAATTTCAAACATTCAAAATATAATAATTATGTAGTATATTTAATTACATACATATTATGCATTAAACTGAATTGAACAACATCCGCTTATTTGGTGTGTAAAATGTCGAAATTAGTTAATATGGTTAGTAAATAAAACTAGAACATGACAGTCCTGTTGATATACTCATAATTTTTAGTTTTACATGTTTTAATTTAATTTATTTTTGATAGAAGACGAGCAAGAAATATTTTTTTATACAGTTTTGCAAAAAATGCAAATGCAACAATAAATAAATGCAAAAAAAAATTAGTTAATTTATTTAATTTTCTAATCTACTATAGACAAATAGAAATCTAAACTGGGACTAATTTACCAATTTTAAATTTTATTTTAGTTAAAATAACAATTTTACTGGGGGTGCCATTGCTTTTGTTGCTTGATAAAAAAAGTCGATCAAGATATTTTTTCGGTTTGCGAAAAGTTAACGAGTGAATAGTGAATACCATTTTTGAATTGTATTCAAAAAAGTGAATACAGTTGAACTCGATTCAAGTGCAACTAGATTGATTGGGAACTTGATTGATGTGCAACTCAATTGGTGTTCAATTCGATTAATAGGCTACTCAACAGGTATTATGTATAATTTGGTTAATAAAAAATGTCTACCTATCAAAGCTTTTCTATTTTTTGTTCGAAAAAAGTCATCTAGTGAGTGAGTGATGAAATAAATTAAGGAGTTTTATACATACTAACTCTAATTAATTTGTATATAATGATATTTCAACTTATTTCTTATGTTTTTATCTCTTAAGATATGTATAAAATTTTTGAAATTAAAAATTTCTTGAGTAGACACAAGAATTTGACATGTGAATGGTTTGGGTTTGTATTTTACGTTTGGCGAATGCAAACGTCAAAAGTGTAATTATAAATTTCAAGCAACGATAAGTCTTGAAGGCATGAACGAGCGGTCGACGGATACGATAAAGTTTTAGATTTCCTTTTAAGTTAAAGAATTTATTTTTATTATTATATAAAATTTTATTTTAATTAAAATCAATTTATGATTGGTGCTATAAGAACTATTGATGGCATAGTTCGTAGTTTTACTAAAAGTTGTGTAAATTTTACATTTTATTTTGCACGCTATTGATGAGATCTAATGAGATGGAAGCATGCAGTATATATCGTTTTTGAAATTCCTGGATATGACAATTAAATTTTATTTATGCTATCAAATAGGTAAGTGTATGCCTAACTCTGTTTAGCATGTTTATACCTGTACGAATGAGGATAATCCTTAACACACAATTAAGACTATCCGAATTAGTAGGGCTAATGTAGCTACTTATATTAAAATAATAAATTAACTTAAGTAACAATTAAACTGCATAAATAGTACAATATTCAGGTCCATAAAACAAAAAATTGATAATAAAATTACGGTAGAGTAAGAGTAAGAGTAAGTTACTAATACAAACGTACAATTTTAAAAACTATACAAAAATTTTTGTTAAAAGAGGCCAACAACTGTAAATATGCAATGCAAATATTTCGTTGGCTGTTTCCATATGTTTAGCTCCACCCATCGGAAAGTTTAAAAAATATAGATAGTTCTATGCAAAATTTCTTTAGTTCTCACTCTTTTAAGTTTTGACCTCCAACGACAAATCTAAAAAAGGAGTGGTCTAGAAAGGCAATCTAAAATCTAGTTCTTAAGTAAAATTTCTGCTATAATTAACAAAAGCGAATTTAAAATAAAATTATGTCACATGTTAATTTTTGATATCATATCATTTGATATCATTGTTTAAGAAGTGGGGTTATGTATTTACGTAATTTATACGCACATACCGGCACGAGAATTGAGTTACAATCTTCCCAAGTTACAAGTTCCCGATCTCTTTAAAAAAATAAGTGTTTCTCGTAAATATTTGAAAATTTAAAATCGATTATTTCCACAATTAATCGTCAGTTTAATCGATTCATTTTAATATCATCTATTAAATTCTGCAAAAATTTTTCTTGTATCTATAAAAACCTTGTGAGCCTGGTTAACCTACTAAATCCTTGTTTTTGCATACAGTTACTCGGAAAAGTATTCGGACGCTCCTATGTTAGCAATGTAAATTGTACTTTTTGAAAAATCTTTTTAGCATATAAAAATCACCTTTACAAAAATACTTTTCAGACATTTCTTGTAGATAATTTCATTCCCTTTATTTTTGTTTTTATACATTTTTTTTTCGACCAATAGTGACTTAAAGCAGTCTTGGTGAAAATCTCTTGGGAATCCTCCAAGAATCCCATAAGATTTTTATTGTGCATTTTTAATTTTATTAAAAAATTTTACCGAGTTTGCTTTAAGTCACTCTCGGTCAAAAATTAGGCAACAAAATAGAAAAATGTATATAAACCAAAATAAAGACAATGAAATTTGCGACAAAAAATGTCAAATAAGTATTGCTGTAAAAACGATTTTTATATGATAAAAACAGTGCACAAAAAGAACAATTTACATTGCTAACATAGGAGCGTCCGATTACTTTTTCGAGCAATTTTATGTAAACAGTAGCGCTTATACATATTATAGCAGAGCGAAGAAGCCTTATGCTCTAACTTCGTGTTCGTCCATACAATTCAAATTCTTAACGAGTATTTGTAATTTACCAACAAAAAATATTTAAATCAGATTACCTGTTTTAGATCATTTGTCAAATTTTTTAAATTTAAAGATAAAATTTGTAAAATAGTAATCTCGTTATTGACCGTTAAATTTGATAAATTCGTCATCTGAGTTCCACCTTGTTGCAATTATTATGAACTTGTAGGATCAGTTTTCAGTTGTTTTGATAAGTTTGATAAAAATCTTGAAGAAACATCACCGTCGTAAAATAAAAAGTGAAACACCAATCAAAAATTTGGTTTTCATAGTGGTCTGTTACAGTTTCAATTTGCAAATTTTAGTAAAACATTATTTAAAGTTTCATTAAATAAAATAAAGTACGCTCAACTTTCAAAGTATACCGCGCGGCGCGTTTATGCGAGTTCAAAATTACTATTTCACATAAACAGCTACTATACATTTAAACAAGTCTTATATTTCAATTTGTTCTATTCGAATATCATAGTTGATACTTGATAGCGTTGTGTATAAATTCCGCTTAAAAATTGTTTTTGTAATATTCTGTGTTTAATTATTTCTAGTACACAAAAAACTTAGATTAGTCTATAGCAGATATTATTGTATGGTTTGTTCGGCTAAAAGTAATAGAACAAGTGACACTTTAACCATAAGAGTAGATAAAGTAGGATTCGAACTGCAAAGATAGGTTTGTGTGCACGAGACGCAGCCGAGGGCAAACGATACCCTCAGGTCAAAAATTCACTTTAAACCCGAGGTGTATATACTATTTTTGCGATTGCGGAAGGTAATGTACTCACTTAGACAATTACGAAATTTTAATTAAATTTTTTTTTGATAAACTGCGTGGTCGATAGTAACAATGCGCAACAAGTTTGCCAACAAAAGACCAACAAAGTTACTTTGTTGCCCGCTTCGTCACCTTTTTGTTATCGTGGACAACAAATGGCCACTGTAGACCCGCAAATCGAGATCTAAAGTGAGTACTTTACCCTCGCTATTAAAAAAAGTACTTTACTTGTACTGAAATTACTATTTTAATTTGCAATTTGGATTTCTTACGTCTTTTTTCTTTAACATCGCTACTACAGAAAAAAAGCTGAATTTTATACACAATAATAAAATTAATTATTAATTCTCGAAAATTAATTTACTCGCGATTTCGTTACTCGTGAATTAAGGTTTTCTGGTCGCCTTGTATAAAAAATAACTATTGATTATCTTAGAATTGCAATTTATGATATTTTATTTTTAACATAGCAAGATGTACATAAAAATCTTTGTATTCTATGGCCATTTAAGTTTGTAATTTAATGTAGCAACAAAATATTTCTATTTGTATGTAACTTTAATGTTCTACAATATTCAAACAATTAATTAACAAAATTAGCAAAATAAAATTTTATAATAGGAATAATTAGTTAAAATCTAAAAATGTAAATGTAAATAAAAGAAAAGTTTTTTTTTCGAAAAAAGAAAACATATTTGTATAATATAATATTATATCTAATTTTCAATAATTTTTCGTAGAACGACATTTTTAGAAATGCATCTACGAAATACGAAAAATTCTCATAAAGCCAACGTCAACTATGCTTGAAGTGTTCTGCATTTATATCTCAAAATGAAATCGATAGAAGAAATCTGAATATGCTATTATATTCTACCCAAGCAGAAAACCTTAATACAATTTTATCTTATTTCTCTACCAATAGAAAAGTGATAAGCTATTAATGAAAATTTTTTTAAATTATCGTTTGCATATAACTTAAAAAAATAATAAACTTCTGAAATATTTTTGTCGTGGTTTAGATTTCACGTTGTACTATAAGAACTTATGATTTAAAATTAATTGGTATAGATATAATTTTCATCATTGGCGAGACCATAGAGTAAGGAGTACTGAATAATATTGTAAATTTACCCTTTTATACTAAGTACCTCGCTTTTCTTATTTTACTTGTTTGAGAAGTGGGTTGCCTGCCTTGTTTTCAAGATGGCAACACGTGAAGAAAGTAAACCCATGATCCCACAAGAAATGCAGACTAGCTCACTTTTGGAAAGCAATTCTCTTTTTATTATGTCTCGATTGACTAGGCTATGTTAAGAAGATTGGATTTGAATTATTCTGTACATAAAAATGTTTCTTAATAAATAGCTTACAGTTTCAATATGATATATGCGACAGATTTTTTAAACTATATACCCTTTTCAGAATTATGTAAAAAAAGTTCAGTTATATTTTAACAAAAAATCTTGAAAGTTTAAATATTTAATTGTAAAACTTGGTTTTAAATAATCAAACGGTTTTATTGATTGATTTGCTAATATAAAATTTCTTCCAAGACGGAAGGCAGCTTGCTTTTTAATTTATAATAAGTAAAAGCTGTATTATTTATACGATAGATTGGCATTAAACTTTAAACCTTGTTTAATTTTAAGGACGTTTGTGCGACTTAGTAAAAATAAATCAAAATTTACCTTTACATCCTGAATAACTGCTGAGTGATGTTGTACGTGTAGGAAGCGATGCTAATCGTCCTCTACAATGGGGACAAGCGTCCCCATTACTCATTTCTGAGCGAGCCCATCGTGTAATTATCGGTGGTGGTAAAGGTGCTGGCGGTGGCGAAGGACTTGCAGAGGGACTCGACCAACTTGGTTCTAGTCCTTGATGTGCTCGAGGTTGCATCTGAAAAATAAAAGAAAATAATAAGTGCTAAAGTATTGAGAATGTAGTTCATTAAGCGTTGTTGTGTTCTGTTATTGATTTCTAAATCTTTGATTCGGTTTGACGGGGCTTTTCCTTATACTAAGAAGATTACTTTACCCTTTAAGCATTTCGCTGTATCTCATTAAACTGCTATTGTTATTACGTTTTAAGATTCCCATTCAAAATGTTAAGCTGTGATTATTTATTTCACTGGTAAATACAGTAGTATATTTATACAGAGTGTGTATGGAAATTATTTAATACATATTTGAAGAAATAACAAAAAAATCTGATATACGCAGTATTAAATGGTTGAGAGGATTAAGGATATTACAAAACTTTCTTTTAGCGGTTATTATATTATGTTTAATTACGGCAAGTAGAATTGTTTTATTAGCTCTTAATAAACACTTAATACAGTAATCTAAAAGTTTAATAATTGCTATAAAAAGTTTTATAATATATAAACTATATAAACCAGATACCGCAATTGGTTAGATAAGTAGAAGCATATTTATAACAAAATGTCTAGAGATGAAGTCTCGACAGAGGAGCCGAGGTAGACATTTATCCAATATTATATTCCATATCTAATCGCCATGTGTATATCTGCATTTTATATTTTATGTATAATATTAATAATTGCACTAGTTTTTCAAGGAAATTTGGAATAACATGAGATTTAACAGTAATCTCATTCCAAAACTACTATCAGCACCATAAGTAGTATTGTCGTGTTTCTAAAACCATAACAACATTAATTTCATTTATTTTATAAATAATTTTAAAGTTTGAATTTGTTTTATTATTTATTTATTTATCATATTGTATATAAAATTGTTGGTTAAAAATTTTTGCTATGTAAATAAGGTGAAGAGAGTGGGGCTTGAATAGACAGACTTTGGCGGACGCCTTCGCGTCGAGTGGACGAACGGATGTTCGTCAGTCCCAAAATAATAAGTTTAATTTTGATTATTAATTATTAAAAGTGATTAAATTTGGATTGGTGATTGTTTTATTCCATAATTAATTAATGCAAGTGAATAAAATTAAAAAGTGGAAGAATTTGGGATAATATTTGGTTATTTGTTGAAATACGTCGCAGCAAATTTGTTAGACCAGCTGAAATACCACATGCGCAGCGAGCGCGCACGTGAAGCCAAAGTCCAATACCACATGAAAGGTAAAAAATTGGAACATTTTAATTTACGATTTAAAAACCAATTGGAAGAGCTCATAGATAAATAAAATAATCTGTGTTACCTCAACAAATTTTCACAAGAGGGTGAAAATACATAAATTTGTAAAGTTGGGGGCATAGCAGTATATTAACTATTTTACATCCAAGATAGCTTGCTAGGTTGGTCTTAGATATATCTGTGACCTTGTTTTTACTATTAATTATAGCAATCACTTTGGCTTTACATGTCTTCTGAAGTATAGAGGAATTTAAACTCTTGAAGATTGTAGTTATAAACTACGATTTGTCATGACCATAATAATGTTTAACTAGAGCCATTTAGGGTTGCAGGAATCGATATGAGCAATTCCTTAAACAAAATAAATTCGTTTTCTAGAAAACAAAATATTTTAAAATTAAAAATCGCTTGCAATTGATCTTATCGGTAATTTAGAGAATTGTTTTTTTATTGTATGCAAATGTTTTTGTGGAAATTCGATTAGCAACATCAAAGTGATTTTATCAAAAACCAAAAACATTTAGTATATATTTTGTTTTGTTCCGTTTGTTTTGGTAACAGTCCATTTATTATTAAAACTAACAATCTATTCACGATTTAAGGTCTACCTTGTAGTATGCAAGGGATTTGATTTAGAAAATTTACATATTATACAGATTAGTGGTTTATCTCCTGCGTAACTCAATTTCCAATAATATAATTAGTTGAAAATCTATAACCTGACTCGCCATGTAGTATATTTTCTTGTCAAAAAAAAAATAAGAAAAAACTTTGTTACGGCCTTATTCAATCCAATTCAAAACAAAGTTGATAAAAGTTGGAAAAGTGAAGTGCACTATCAAAAGGCAACTAACAAAGATGTCATAAATAATTGAATTTCCTCTTTCATAAACAAAACTTTATCATTAGATTACTTCCGCCATAAATACTCAACTTGTTAAAACTCTGTAGTACGCTAAATTGTGTTTAGTCTCAAATTGGAATTAATTTTAAATTATGCACAATTTATTTATCAGCATACAGCCTAACTTGGATGTACTACTAATTAAAAGTAAGTACAAACAAACACGCCAAGAGTTAGTAAGGTAAAACTTTAACCGTACATAACATCTACAGTGTGTTCCATATGAAAATTTGATTATGTTATTATAACTGTGTATTCTGTTTATTAAAATTAACAAATAAAAGTTAAAAAACAGAATGAAAACTTTAGCGTTTACTTAAATTTTAAACTATATTAATAAATTGCTGAAATATTCAAATTATTATTAAGACGAAAAAAAAATTCGTTAATTGAAACGGAAAATTTATTTGCATATTTTATACAACATTAATATCCCACCTTTTTTAAATTAAAACGCAAAAAGTTAGAAACGTTTAAAACATAAAAAGGAAAATAATTAGTTGAACAAGTTCAAGTGTTAATTATAATTGAAAATGCTTAATTAGAGTTCGTTATAATCGTTAAAATAATTAAAAAAATTTCTTGTTGCAAAGAGCAATAGGAAAATTTTAATTTCTCAAAATCTCAAAGACAAATAACCGGATATTGTTTTCCTTGGATATTTTACAATTGTGATTTATGACTATGTTTTAAAGATTCTGATTATTTTTATACAAAATTTATTACCCCACTGCAAAGTGATTAATTTTTTAAGTAAAGTAAAAAATTGTAGTAAAACGTCGCCGAAATATTGCCGCATCCGGATGATCTTTTTGCTTATAGACAATATGACTATTCAATTATTCATTTGTTTCAATCTAAAATCTTTACAGAAGGTTTTACCCTCCATTCATGTGCAAATTAGCGTAAGTTAAGAGCGCCAGTAAACGTATTTGAAACAAATATTCACTTTTGATACACAAGAATTGAAGGATTTATTCTACAATAAGACGAATTCTCAAGTTACGATATTACACTGAAGGCTCTAATTATCGTCTTCCTTTAGGCACCCATTTTCTCTCGGTGGATTTAACCTCCGATGTATATAATCATGAAACAAAGAGATTTATGCACACCATCGACTTACAATGATATTTCCAGACGGCCTAGTGTAGAGGAAGACGAAGATAAATTACCTACAAATAATAAATTAACCTGCAAAGACCTCTGAATTACAGTGACAAATATTTGTACTTTGCTAAAGCGTTGATTTGTATTACACCTAAAATATTTTTTATTTACGTTACTATTAGTTACTAGAAACAAACTCGAAAACAAACGACAACATTTAAATGCGCCACATTAATCAAGATTTCGGGATGAAAGACAGGAACATTACTAGATCTGCCGTTTAGTTTCCTGAATTACTAAATACACACATGTGGGTATGTACAGTGTGTTCACTAACTTTTAAGTATTCCGCTAGGCGTACTTGTTTTTCTTAAAACATCAAAACAACTTTATTCCGTCAATAAATTGTCAAACTTAAAGTTTTATTTTAATGCCTAGGCTCGAAAGTAAAAAAACTATTAACAAGTTTTATTCGAAGCACGTGTACTTTTTGTGGCCCATATCTTATTTACGATCATACAAATAGTCAAACAATTCCTCAAATAAATATTTAATTCTTCAACCCTCATCAAACCCAATAATTTTGATTTTTGTTACACCGTCAATTTATACTAAATTTTTAAATCTAGCATTAAAAGCTAGTAAAACGGTTGATTTTTTATTTCTATTTACTATTTTACGTAGTAAATGGGAAAGTCATAATATGATATCACATCAGATTTTTTTGAAATACCTTCAGGGATGAACAACAGTAGGGTAAACTAAATAAACTTAACTAAACGATAAAATATTTGACTTTAAACTGTACATACTACGTTTTTTATAAATATATTCGTAGAAATTTTATTTAAATAAGCCTTTATAGCTCAAACAAATTTTCTTAAAGAGATGAAAGATAAAATAAATGGGGCAATTACAAAACATGAATTTTTAGTTAAAACATATAAAAATAATTGTTTATTAATCTTTTTTTCTTATTACCGAAAGGATTAAGACCAAGATAAAAATTCATCTAAAACAAAATTTATTTATTTCCAAAATAAAAAATTTATAGGTACTTTCACTTTCAAGTTTTTATTTCTTATATTTTAGCCTTAATCTAAGAAGTAAATATGGTTAAAGATTTTTATACACAAGACTCGGATTTTCATGAGATTTTACAAGGAATTTCAGAGATTTTCAAGGTATTTCAATAATTTACAAATGAACTATAAACAAATATACACAACATTTTTGAGATATTTATTGTTTGTTTCTACATCTACTTGAATTTTTTTAAGCGTTAATTTTAATTAATATTTTTTATTACAAATTCATAGTCTTCTAGTTATGAATCTGGCTCAGCATGGTTGTTATTCATAGTTATTCGCAATGAAATGTTTGTGTTAGATTGAAAATAAATTTGTGTTGACAACTAAAATTTATTGAATCAATTTATTAACTTATTCAAAATATATTTTGCACGTCTGTCTGCCTGTTCCGTTCGTTATCCCTTCGGCACTTTTTTACCTGTTGCGTTTCTCTTTCTTTTTGTCTTCATAAAATTTTCTTATTTTTTACATTGAACCGTTTTCTATTTTATTTATACAGGATAAGAAAGACTACTTATATAAATATTTTTATGAGAAACAGTCATAGAGAAAATTTATATAAAAAAACCTTAATCTCCTTGATTTCTTCCTAATCAAAAATGGTTTTCGCTTACAAAACAGGACGCTGATTTAAATTTTATTGATCTACTTTGACCCATACAATATTTTACCTACTTTAGCTATCGCAATAGCTAAATAGCTAATAGCTATCGAAACACCAAAAAAGTTTTATTTTATAAGAACTTACAAGAACTATTAACAAAAATAATTATTTATCAGTCTAGATCAAAACGACAGAAACTAGGATGGTAAATATACTGCGATGTATCCAGTCTCTCCAAATTAAAAAAAATTAATTATTTAATCCAATGTATTTAATGTAAAATAAAATCTTCTAAAATAAAATTTTAATTTTATTTTTAAAAGAAACGAAGTTTGATTTCATGCCTTATCCAAATCAACGGCTTATCAATCTCAACACTCGTTCGTGCAAATACAATTTAATTTTCCAATTTCAAGTATCCAAATCGAATTTATTATTCGAAATATTCTTTTTTCCAAAAATTAATCATCCAAATCAACTTACTACCGCTCAGCAGCTACTCACAAACAATATCCAAATTAATTCCAAATATCAAATTATCAAAATAATCCAAAAACTACGCAATAATGCGATCGCATATAATTACTTTATTCAAATCAAATCCAATATTACTCACAATTTCAAATTTATCAAAACTCAAAAATCGCCTCGAGTTGAACCTACTCGGGCGACGCGCTATCGGCAAAAAGCCACCATCCACCTCGATTCGCTCCCACCTGTTCAATTTTCCAGTCTTACAACTTAAACCTATTCAATAAATCTTTCATCAATGTACAGGGTAGGTACGAATCACTTTGAAACACCACAATACATAGAAACAATTTAGATTAAACCTAAAAAATAAGTTATGAAAAGAAAAGACTGGGGAAAAAATTTAACAACCGAACAGAGAAAAGATCAATAAAAAAAATACGATGTCACTCGAAAAGTCATCGAATTTTTTCTGATTTAAGCTAGTACCTCCTATCAGCATAGAAACCAGAAGAACAAATTTAAAGTCAACTTTTTATTTTAAATTTATTTTTGATTTTAATTTTTAAAATTGAAGAACAAAATTGTCTAGTAGCTTAAGTTTCAGTCGCACACAGGTTAACACTAAATTAAAAACAAATTTAAAACTTTAAACCAAATTTATTTTTATTAACAACCAATAATTAAGTTCTTTGAACATTTCAGGATAAACAAACCATACGTACAAAGTACCAGAAGAATTATTCACAGTTTATTTTCCTAATTAGTGCGAGAAGATTATAAAGGAATACAACTAAGTATATGATTAATGATTAAATAATATTATACACATAATTTCGTTGAAATAAAATGAAAAAAAAACATAGTTTTAAGAAAAATCGGTTTAAAGATTAAGATTAAACTGCAAACAGTACAGATTAAACACTAAAATATTCTTTGAGTGCGATACAGATATACAGAATCAAACAAAAATATTTAAAATTTAAAGTTATTCTACTATCTTTCCACTACAGTACATTACGTATTACGGTAATTTTAAAGTTACCGGGATCAGATTTAAACATTCAAAAACTTTTACATAATTAGGCATTTCTGCATTTCTACGTAGTATACTCTCATATCGTATTTAGTGTAAGTACTAAAGTTACAGTAGTTCACATTCCAATATAGTAGAATTTATTTAAATCTTTTTATAATAATTAAACTTAACAAAATGTTAAAAAAATAAAATTTTTAACTATTAAGTACATAATATATACTACAAAGAGAACATAATATTTAAAAAACGCTAAAATGACAATAATTCACATTTAACAGAGTTGAACTTAGAACCTGCCTGCGGAAACCGCTGGGTGGATTGAGTAGCTCAGCGGTAGACGTTGCCGGTTCCAAGCCCGGATAAAGGAAGAGGGTTCATAGGTGAGGTTAGGAACCTGGCAATGATAAAAAAAGTATATTGCTCATAGAACCAACAAACAAGCCTCAGATGATAATGGACGGTTTTTAAGGTTGACGACTATGGAACGAACACGTCAACCGCATGAACAACAATAGGCTTGCCCGAATAGTCCGCGATGGGAAAGTTGTCCATGAAAAACGACTGCCTGGAAGACCACCGAAGAGATGGAACGAAAGTTGGCAGTCCACATCACAAGAATCTGGAAATAACAGACCTTAAGGCCTAAACTAAGACGAAGAAGAAGAAGAACTTAGAATAAACAAGAAAATAGAATTCTGAAAAAATTACGCTATAAAATAAAATAAAAAACTCTGTAACATAATATAAAGGCCTCTATTTCACGATTATTATTGGTCCTCAGTCATGTTTAACAGTAAAAATAACAAGGGAAAGCAAATATTCCAAACAAAACTGAAAAAATTATTTAAAAAATCAAGAAATTGTTAATTTTACTATTAAACATGACTGAGGATCGATAATAATCGTAAAATAGAAGCCTTTATATTAATGTTACAGAGTTTTTTATTTTAGTTTATAGCGTCATTTTTTCAGAATTCTATTTTTTTGTTTATTCTAAGTTCAACCTTGTTAAATATGAATTATTGTCATTTTAGCGTTTTTTAAATATTATGTTCTCTTTGTAGTATGTATTATGTACTTAACAGTTAAAAATTTTATTTTTTTAACATTTTGTTAAGTTTAATTATTATAACATCACATACTACTAAATGCCACGAAAATACTTACAAAAAAGTTCTAAAACTTTTTTAAGTTATTTTCTATTTAAATCTTTTTGTTAAAATTTTCAATTTTCAATATACATATTACCACAAATTTCAACCTATTTACCTATTGGAAAATTACTTAGTTATTTTATCAGAAAACATTAAAAATTATTATTAACTTTAATTTACATTAATTTTACTGCCGGCATTAAATTCGTACTTTAGCCTCTGCGGAGCTAAAGTGCTTTAATGCAGCCTATCGCTAGCACTGAAGAAAAACAGTTGCGTTTGCTTAGTTAAACTTAAGGTTTACAATAAATTATTGAATGTAATAAAATCAAGTTTTTTTTCAGTTTTTGGAACAATATCAAAATTAATCAATGTACATATTTATGACATCACCTTAGAAAGATTAATCAGTAGATGATGATATCAGTATTTTTCTGAAATGTTTCAGTACATCAAAATTATGAATTAAAAAGTATAAAATGATTGAATTGAATTTAACTTAATACTGCTTTGGTATTAGGGTCGATGCCTACAGATTTTACGGGATAGTTTGTTAATTCTGTTATTATTATTATTAATATATAATTTTTTTTTTTTTAATTTATTTAAGTGCTTTAATTACAGGATCATAGCACTGATGGGTGGTAAGAAAGTATCTGAGATTTAAATTTGTTTGATTATGCCGGTTTGGTATAGGAAGCCGTAGAGATTTTCTACATTTTCTTGAAGATCGGCTAGTATTTCTCTTCTAGTTTTGCCAAGATTATAGTTTTTCCTTGCTTCTTCGTGTAGGTTACATTCAGTTTGGATATGATTTACTGATAGGTCTTTGTTGCACCAGGGGCATCGTGACTGAAGAGTGTTTTTGAGGATGTGTTCATGTGTGAGTTTTGTGTAGCCTATACGCAATCTGGCCAGAGCTATCTCAAACCTGCCATTAGGCTGATGCGTTGTTGATCAGATACAATATACATCCTTTATATCTCGAAGTTTGTTGCCTTGTTTTTGCTTCCACTGGTTTTCAATTTTTGATATTGTAACTTTATGATATTTTTCTGTCTTTATGGTTAATTAGGGTGTTGTTGGTTCCTAAATTGTGAATTTCTTTTGCTGAGTGGTCTGCTAAATATATAATTTATTGTAAGTTGCAAGTGTATTTTATTAAAATTGTAATTAGATTTTTATTATATTTCAAAATACAAAAGAAATTTTATTTCAGTTATTTAAAAATAAATTTAAAAATCTAGTACAAACTGATATACAGCAGGTATAAAAGCTATACACCTACTAGACTTAGGTTCAGCCGTATACTAATTACCTTTCCTTCCTTCGAGAATTGTTTGGGTAGATATTAAAATTCATATTTAACCAAGAATTTGGAGCAGAAGATTATAGATATAAATTTCAGGAAAACTTGACATTGTACATTACATTACGGTACGATGAAAAAGGTGCAAGTTTCATAAGATACGTTTTTATCATACGCGTCCTAGTTTGGAAAACGAGCCGCTTGCGGTGGTTTTCTCGGGAATAAGCAACATCAAAAGTCTTATTAAATGAGTTTTTTATACTATTTTTTCTATTTTGAATTTTTTATGTATCTATTAAAATAAACAAATCTGCGTTTTATTCAACATTAACGTAGTCGATTTAGAAAATTGTGCACATGCAAGTTAAAATTGGTAATTTTAAATCAATCCTCTTCACACTCACCTGTAATGTGTATTTCTTGTAATATTTACAAGTAAAGTTTAAAAACCTCTTATTATCAATAGCAAAAAATTCACATAAAACTGCGGTCTCTAAAACTGAGAAGTCTGTGGTATGAATTCTGCAATTCTTTAGTAATAAATTGGTTTCTAATAATTTAAAATAAATTAATATATTAATAATTGTAGTAACGGGGTGGACTTAAGGGGTTATGCTCACCTAGAAATTTAAAAAAATCGATTTTTCAAAAATTACATTTTCTTAAAGTATACAATGTCAGAAATATTTCCCAAAAGTTTTAAGATAATCTGATTTTTATACAGAAGCTATAATGCTTTAAATACAGGTAAGTGTATCAGGAATTACCATGAAAAATTCAATGTGGCACAAGAAAATACTGTAGAATAAAGAATTTTGCTTTTTTTACCGTTTTTAGTGAAGTGTAAACAGTGTGATGGTAACGCAACATTTCAAACATTTGCAAACATGATAAGTGCGAACCTCAGTACATTCCTTCGTGCTCTTTTATTATATCTGCAGTTTTATTACAGATCCTATAAGGTATGTGAGTAAACTGTAACATCAATGCCCACTAATATCTCGAAAGAGAAGACGCTGAACGCATGCAGGTAGCAGAAAAAGCGTACAAGAGAGTATCGGAGACGGAAAAATGCGTCGTCGGCAAACTAAAATAGATGTTACCAAAGCGATAACTTCAAAAGAAGACACAGTATATGAGCCTGGAATAAATCACTATGTATAAGTTATAAAATAATACTTTTGCTTTAGTGTAAACTGCATTGCAAACTTAAAAGGCGTTTATTTCGAAACTACATTTTCAAATCGGTGAGCAAGATATTTCAAGAACCCGTGCACCAATCAATCTCAAATTTTGTGTGCTTTTTTTAAACACTCAATACTAGTCTTCAATCAAAGCTTTGGGTTTTGCAATACGTAGTTTCTATTTTATGAACCAAAAGTTGTTTTTTTTTAACGAAAATTGAAATTTTGATTTTAAATGACCGCCATATTGTCAAATTTAATTTTTTTAGAAAATCCTCCGATTAAAGACCGCATCAACTAATATTACATTATCAAACTTTTTTTGAATTTTTGATTTTCGATAACCTGGGTTCGAATAACACTGCTCACCGCAAAACATGACTTTAAAACATGCTTGTCGAACGTTCACTTTAACTTTGTTATTTATCAATATTTTGTAACCAAAAAATTACCAACCGCTTACTAAATAAAGGTCTTTTAAATACTTAAACTGTTGTACAAAGATATGCATTCAATTCTCCACAAAAAAATTGTAAAAATTACCCATTTTTTGACGGTCTAGGTGAGCATAACCCCTTAATACTATTTTATATTTATAAGAAATTGTAAAGGAAATAGTATTAAATGAACTTAATGCAGTGTGACTCTAAATACATCATCTTGCAAAATATTCAAATCAAAATAATTTTTAGCTTTTAAGTAGGAAAATGATTGTACATTCAAATTAAATCTAGTAATTTATAAAATTTTAGCAAAATTTCAAAAGTGATTAATTTACTGTTTTAACTTGTATTAAATTTTGTGTTATAAATAATTTAAGATAAGGGTTAAGAAATATATAAGACACAAGGTTTTTCTATAATTTTCATATTTTAGATATCAATCACATATTGAAACAGTTTTTGTAGAATTTTCCTTTCTACAATTTTGTTTCTAATTAGAATTACTAATTTTTTAAAATTTTGCATATTTACGATTAGATTTGCAATACATTTTTTTATCATTACCCCACTTTTTTTAACTTGCGAGAGGGGTATCTATGCAAACTTTTTTAATTTAATTTTACAATCATTTTCCTATTTAAATTCAAAGTTCGCCTTTGCGGTTTTTACCGGATTCTTGATGCATTATAACTTTAAGAGTGGGAAAAATTATACAATATTCTATATACTAATTCTATATTTTTGAAAAAAAAAAAATTAATGTAATGCAATTTAATTTGTAGGTAAAAATCTATAACTTTTAATTTAATTTTTTTTGATATTTTGGATAATTAGGAGCTATCGAATAAGTCTATTACTGATTCGTGGGGCTTTTAAAGCATTTCTTAACTTCTGCTAATGTAAATTTTCTGTTATTTAAAACTTAATTAACAGATAATATTTAACAGAACTAACACTTCAAATGTACATCCTTAACTATCAGTTTAATTTAAATCTTTACATTAAAAGAAATTGGACTACTTGGTTCAACCTTGCGGACTATAACCTCCTTTGTATTACTATCTGAATGTAATACAAAACATGTAAATGCATAAATTCACAAATTTAAATTAGGCATTTGAAATTATTTACATTGTAAATGTGGGTCAGTTTATGTCTATTGCAGGTCATGAATTAATTTGATAAATATACATACAATATTTATTTGATATTTACATGTTCTTTATTTTACATTTCAAAATGATAATGTAATCATAATATTTACAACACTATCTAGTGTTTGCGGTGGACAAACATATTTTATGTATTATAATTATATTTGACAAAAATGAAAAATAAAGTATTTTTTATTTGTGAAATTATTCCGTACAAATATACACTAAATTATCAGAGTAGATATTTGTTTCATTTAATCCATATTTTATTGAAATTGAATATTATTGAAACGAAATTAATTGGTTTAAATTATAATTAAATTATATAGTAATTGGTAACTTTTTATTATTTGCAAGTATCCCGTAAATTACGTAAAATAATTAAAAAGATATTACTGAATTAAAAATAGAAATGTAATTATAAACTTTAATAAAACTTAATTACTAGTTTCGATTACAAACTATCGCCATTTCTTCCAACTTCAGTCGGCAACCAATATAAGTCTTGGATAATATTATAGAATAATTCCTGTCTTAAAAATAAAAAAAAAATACAGTTTTAAAATTAAGTTTTTAATTTCGTTAATGATTCGACAAAATGCCAACTTTAAATATTATATTTTCAAACTGGTATTTTCAACAAAAATTTGATATAAGCTTATGTTTTTTTGTTTACATATTATTATTATTAATAATAAATGAAATCGATAAAAACATTTTTTATCGTAATCAAATGGACAATTTAGATAAAGGCCGTAGTAACTATTTTATGATTCTATCAAAGTTTTATTGTTACAAGCGGATGCAAAGGAAGAATAAAAAAAGAAGAAAGCTTTTTATAGATACTGTATATTGTTTAGTTCTACATAATATCAAGTGCACTTAATGAGAATTGCAAAATGAAATTAGAAGTACTGTCGTTAATAAAATTATAATATGCATTTTAGATGGAGAGATACTGAAATTTAAACTTTTAATCCTAATAATCTCTAGGGTGCTAGTAGCTACTATTAATAAATTTTAATTAAAATATATACAGGGTCGGCAAATTTCATTGTCGTCGAATGTTCGCAATACATTATTATTATACTTTTATAAATCTTTTAATTGTAATAAAATCTTCGAGAAAAAATAATTACCTCTGTCTGTAGAAACTCCGTGCAGCTGATGTTTATTTACAATTTATTTTATTTCCTCTGTTGTTTTACTCGAAATGTTTGAAGATATTTCTTTTTATCGAATTTATTTTTTTTGTATGTTACGCAGTTATTACTACATACGTGGTATGACAAAAGTAAATTAATTATATACCAATATTTTGCTATCAAACTCAAGAAAAATTACATTTAAAGAAAATATTACGATAACATTAATTTGTTTTGTCTGTTAGATTAATTGCTACCGTTAATAATTTTTGTTTAATTAGAACCTAACCAAACACCTGAACTCACGCTATGTATTAGAGATATTACGATGAGTTGTAAAATAAATTATTGTAAAATAAACAATGTTCAAGATTTTAATTAATGACCAAAGTTTAATACTAAAATCGTAATCGCAGTCAATTTATGTTCATTTCGAGATGAAAAGTTAACATTATTACAAAATTCTCATACTTTTTAACAAAACATGGTTTTATACAATAATATGAAAAAAAATTAATTTTGAAATACAATTTTGAGTAAGAAATTATGACTATTTAATTTAAATTATTCGTCGTTGTCTCTATGTGTGCTTCATATAGATTTGTGTAATAAATAAGGAGTATAATGAAATAAACCCAAAAGTTTCGAGTTAATTTAGATTTAGACAGATAATTTATTTTAATATAAAATGCAAAGTAAATTTTTGATTTATGAAATTTCCTTTAAACACCAAACCAAGGGATTTAAAATAATTGAATAATTTTATCATATCTAAAATCATAATACAATTACTTTATTAATGGTGGTTTCTACGGTGTTAAAAGCTTAATAGTACTTGCAATAAATTAATTATATCTTGGAAACTGTATGAAACGACCCAAATTTTAAATCTGTAGTGTGTAGTTTACAACTTCCGAGTTTGTATTACAATAGTGTCTTCTAGTTCAGTTTACCACATGTAAAACACGAAAAATAATAGAATGCTTTGTAATTCTTATTAATTATAATTTAACAGATGTGCAATTTTAAAATGTTCAGAAATATCTTGAATTGATCTTTTATAAAATATTTTCTTGATGGCTTTAAAAAAAAAAATAAATACCGCGCTGCCGTATTATTTATATATTGGTTTTTTGCTCATATTTATACTTAAGATTTTTTTATCGAAGGAACATTACAAAACTCGTAATGACATTGTCAAGAGCAATTAGTTCGTTAATAACAAGAAAAAGGGATTATGTATACATACAAACCACCCGTATAATGATAAAACCTCAATGGAGAGCTGAAAGTGTTAGTCAGGTATTGATTTCCCGGATGCTGAATCCAACAACAACCTGAAATACATAACATATAGTGGTGTAGAAGTAGAAAAGCGCGACCTGTCTTTACAACTCATATCCATTATAATACTTCAAGTTCAAATAAAACCCCATTCGTAAAGTAATGTGCTAATTTTCGAGTTTGTTCCACACTCAACCACCGAGGAAAACTACACGAATTTCAAATAAACTACTCCTTATCCAGTCAGAAGTATTCTCGAAGGAAATTCAAATACGGTACAAATATTCAGCTATATAAACTCGTTTTCTAAATTTAATATTTAAATTTTTGTAATATTACAAATCTTTTATGTATTTTACAACTACTCTTTATAATTAATTATTATTTTTAAACAGAGTTAAGTTATACAATTATGTATTAATATTAAACTTTTCGAAATATCTTGATAACACCTGCACTGTATAAAAAATTTGATATTTTAAGAATTATTGAACCGTTATAATATATTGCAGTGTCCTTTGCATAAAACATAAAATTTATGAACTTCTTCTTACTCATGTCAATTTGGAAAAACATATCTATGTATTTGAAAATTCTTCTGGTATTAAAAACGTGTATGAGAACGTTTGTAAAACTAAATCTGCTTCAAAGTTTTAAATTTTTAATAGAATAAAAGTTTTTGTTCATATGATTGTTTTTGTGTAGCTGGAGGTACTGGCTTTCAATTAAGGAATGCTCGATAACATGTCTAGGATATAAATTTAACAAAGTACAGTATATTAACGGAGCATAAAGCTGGGTAGTTTATCATCATCAAAATATTTGCAGAACAAGTTGACGGATAGTCACCAGAAACATTAAGGTTCTGAAAAGTTTGTCTCGTAATTTTAGATCGACAACTTTTTGTAATATCGTTTAAAACAAAAAATAAAACAAATTTTCTGTTAATTACTGATTTTGGAACCGAGCGTAGGTGGTAAATTTATTTTTACCTTTCACGCAAAGTATGTTTGCAATAAGTAAGGTTTATAACAATGAGGTATTTTCGGCCACAAATTTTAAGAACCTTAAACATCAAAATTTCATCCCTCGAATCTCGAGTTATCCCTGGTTTACCGCCGAGTACATTAGAGTATCCGAAGTAAATAATGTAGGTAGGCACAGCAAATACTAGTGTTAAATAAACAAACTAAATACTTAATTTACTTATAAAGTTAAAAATTAATGTACCCTAAAAATTGCTTTGTGATGGTGTAAAAGTTTTCATGTTTGAGAAAACTGTATCAAAACATATAAACCTACTTATAAGCCTACACTTAATTACCATTTTGCTTTGTTTAAATTTTGTGGTACTAAATGTATTAAAGAAAATTTAGTTTTATGCAAATTTTAGAAGAGGGATTTAAACATTAGCAAATATTTAAATTGCGTCAGGGAATATACATTTTTAATGATGCGCTAAAATATATATCGAACAAGAAATTAATAGGAAATGAAGATGCTGTGAGAAAAACTTGCTATTTACTTAGCTAAAATACATTTAAAATGTGTATACTGTGTAGAATGGTCGGATAAGCGTAAATAGCCTTTTCAAATGAAAATGATCAGCTAATTTTAAACGTGGTGAGTAATAACAATATCCTTCAAGATTCGACTCGTTTAACGTTTTTCATTAGCAGTTTAAAAAGAAAAGTTCTTAAGTGATTCTTCAAGCTTTTTCCATTAAGAAAAAATTAGATACTAATTTTTCGTATTAAAACTTTCCAAGTACAGAAATCAAAATGTCTTAAACTAATAGGACTATTTTCCTTAACACTCAACTAATCGCATTAAATAATTATACGTTATAATAGTCGCGTAGCAACTCTCGCGGGTTTATGAGAAATCGCCCTTTTCCTAAGTACAGCGTTATGGGTTGTCATTCAGAGATTAATTAAGTGTTAATAATAAAGGGTGTCGAAACAGAAGTGATTGAACTGTAAATTGCAATAAAACTTAAAATATATTACAGCAGGTATTTCAAGTATTGCGATATAATAAAATTTGGATGGAACGGACATATGTAGTATTATTGGCTATTTTTGTACAAATTTTTAATTATTTAAACCTAATCACCTAATAAACCTAAACCAAAATTTAATCAAGTAAGTCAAGGTAAGTAAAGGCCTGCGAATAAGATCTGTTGCTCTCTGCAGATAATTAGATTAATTTTATTTTTGACTTTTATTTATAATTACGCTATATGCAAGTAATTATTTTAATTAATTAGTTTTAAAAATAAAGACTGAGCAAATTATTTTATTTGATTTTCTTCGAATGAATTTGGTTTGTAATTTGTAATTTAAATTTTAGGAAAGCGTTTTAAAATACTTGCACAATAAAATTACATTTAAATTTTTAACATTAAACAATTTGATGATTTTTTTTAATTCAAAACATTTAAAAATGCGATTTTTTATACTGAACTGCATTATGGCAGCAGGTAGGTATACTTTTTGCGTCAGCAATAAAACGAACGAAGAGACAGAAATCTGTGTTGATTTCAAAAAATCCAAAGGATTAGGTGTCAATTAAATTGTACTAATCAATGTTGAAATAAAATTCAACGTCATTGTAAAATTATAAAATGAACAATAAAGCTTAAATATCACTGTTAATAAAACGCATGATTTGTAATAAAGGCGAATAAACCATAAACTCTCAATTATGCTTTTCGCACTTTCCCACATAATTAAAATTAAAATTGATTTAATTCATTGAAACACCTCACCTAATCCTCTAAGCGACAGCTTTAATTATATCGAGTAAACCACAATAAAAAAGTACCACTTGAAACAAATGCTCAATTAAGAAAATATTTTCAAACTTTCAGATTCGTAATATAAAATTTTGAAATTGCCAAACTCTGCATTAATGTTAATTGTAGAGTGCATGCAAACTATGTACTTTTAAAACTTCTTGATTATATTAAAAAGCTTATTTCAAAGCAAGTGGATTAATAATGTAGTTGCTTTCTCACCAAAAACTTAAGAGATGTTTTGAAAATGAGAACACACGTAGCACTTTACTTTTCGTAAGTTTCTTGGTTTAAATTTAAGATAAATTTAGAGCTTATTACTTTTTAATTACAGTGCAATCCTAATTCGTATAAAAGTTCTTTTGAAATAAATTACACCTATTGAAAACGTTTTACATATGAATACCATTATGACGTATTAAAAACGGATTTTGGAAGTTCAAATTGATGCGTTACTTTTCAACGTGTTAACGACGTAATTTAAAAACGATTTAATAATATAATTAGTATTAGAACGGGAGAAATAAAAAACATTTAGTTCAATATAATGTACATTTTAAAGAAATTTCGGATGACATTGAATATTAAAACTGAGGATTATTCAATAATCCTGCTCAAGTGGGCTATTTCCAATGTTTGTTCATTGAAGCTATTGTAATATCATCTTCGATATTGTCACTGTAATCTACATGTTTTAAGACAAACGTGACATCATATATTAACATTATACGTGTTAATATTCAATGCGTTCTGCACATTTACTAATTATAAACTTACGTGAATTATACGTAGCTTCAACGCACGTACAACAGGCAATGAGCTTATTTACGCGGCCTAAGTGTGTGTTAGCTTTCTCAGCTTCCCGTTAAAATCTATTAAACATAATGCGTTTTAACTAATTGAGATTTTTATAAGGTGTTACATCAAGATTGAAACAACTGGTAAGTCACGTACACTAACATAATGCGTAGTTTAAATTGCTAGAAGTACCCTGAAACAAGCTTATGAAAAAAAACTTTCTGTAGTTAAAAACTGCTTATGGATTATATAAAAAAATTTTTTTTTAATTGAATAAAAATATTTTTTAAAAATAAAATCGCAGTGATATTATATTACGAACAAGATATTGAAATAATGTATAAGGGTGGCTCAATTTCGATCCCTCTTATGGGGAAATCGGTAAACATTGAAAATATCGAAAAATGGATAGCGCATCCTCGATCTCTTTTTTTGAGAAAAGCCCAATAAACAAAACCGGAGTTGGCTATCTTTTTTTGTTTTCGAGTTATAGCCAAAAATCCGATTATTGGACTTTTTGATAAATGTCGATATCTCGGTTGATTTTGAAGTTTCCAAAAAAGTGTTAACACTTTCTTCAGACACTTTTTTAAGGGCAACAAAATGGGCTAGAGAGATTTTAAATATATTAAATATATTTTTTTAGTATCCGCAAAGCTTTACATATTGAAATTCCTGATTCAGTTTCAATTTGACGACTCAAAACTGAAGGATTTTCAACTACAGCTGCAATTACATTAATGGCAGTTTTTTGAGCATCTTGAATATTATAATTTCACGATCTAGGCTTGTTAAAATTTCTATAATTAATAAGATTTCCTTTCATTCTATTAAAAATACTGATCTCTGGTTGTCTTTTTTCGGGATAACTATTGAAATATGCTGCACTTGCAAGACTAGCATTATTATTATTTTTAATGTAGCACTCCAACATATCAAATTTTTCAAAGTTTTCATAAGCCAATTTATATTTACGTAAATTGACCACTAAATAATAATATATTATTATAATTAATAAATTATTATTATTATTATAAGTAGGTAATAATAATTATTTAATATAATAATAAAACAATGACAGCAATTTGCTAACAATTAAACAAACATTAGCCTACTATAAAACATGTGGTGAAAATCTTTTAGATGCCAATTTGGTAGTGTTTTGTTTTAAAAAGTTATGTGAAAACTATACTTGTGCTTCAATTTTTTTAGTGATTTTTTTATTAAAAATGTTATTATCATATTTAATTTTTTGATATTTTTTATTTTTATTACATTTTTTAAGAAAATGGGATGAAACCGTAATAATAGACCCTACATGTCATTGTACATCATTGAAAAGAGGATAAAAAATTCTATTCAAAAATATCACAATCAACTATGGTTTCTATTTAAAAAAACAAAACTTTATATTATAACTCGGAAACTAACTTAGATATTTAAAATCTCTCTAGCCCATTTTGTTGCCTTTAAAAAAGTGCCTGAATAATGCGTTAATACTTTTTTGGAAACTTTAAAAACAACCGAGATATCGACATATCAAAAAGTCTAATAATTTAGTCTAATAATTTTTGGCTATAACTCGAAAACAAAAAAAGATAGCTAACTCCGGTTTTGTTCATTGGGTTTTTCTCAAAAAAAGAGATAGAAGAAACTACGCATCCATTTTTTTATATTTCCAATGGTTACCGATTTCCCCATAAGAGGGATCAAAATTAAGCCACCCTGTACATTATATTTAGCTTCTCAATGTATTTGTAACGTTTCAGAATATTATTCCGAATTATCCTGTATATAATGATTTCACAAAACCGTTAATAAAAAAAGTGTGTAAAAATAATGTTTATTTATAATTTTTATTGTTAGGGCGTTGTAAATATTATAGCAATTATAAATATTTTTCAATTTAAAAATGGTATTAAAAATAAATTAAGCACAGTAAAAATTTTTATTTTGAACAAATTTATTAAAACCCAGATAATGAGGCGAAATGAGACCAGTTTAGTGGAAACTCTTGGGAAACTGAAAGCAATGAAATTATTTCTAAATTGGCGACTACAAATACACCTGTACAAAAGTAATTTTCGAGGCAATTTTTCTTGCTATCAGCTTTATTATACTGAAAATTCAAAAGAATCTTCTAAATTAAGCTCAATATGGTCCCCGTATCTTACGGAAACCTCAGCTTTTAAAATTTTTATTAACACATTTATTAAAATTTTATATTGTTATATTTTTTTATTCAAACCGCGAAATGATGAGTATTCCTTGCATGAATAATACGAACGTTACCATTCTGCATAGAAAATCAAAATGTCAATATGTAATAGCAGTTGTAAACATGCCGAGAAACTGGTTGAGCTATTAATCTAAAAATGAAAAATTTAGAAACAAAATAAAATCTCGAAGAATGCTTTACTTTCGTACAAATTGACATGTAGCACATTTCGGTTACATATAATATAAAACTTGCAGACATTTGAGGTGATCAATAAATTCCAGCTTTGCTTATTTTCCAAATAAAAGGTTCGCCTCGCGCTGTATTTATTTTCTTGCTTTAAATTTAAATTAATGTTTAGAAGGCAGCACAATATTTTTTACAGTTTTTTATTTAATTTGAAAAGAATTATCTTTTAAGTTTAGAGTACGAAAAGCTGTTTGAAACTCTATAAACCAGGAGTCTTGGTAAGTGCACGGTGATTAAGTTTTTCTTATGAATTTTGTTTACAAGTATTAACAAACTGCAAGTCTGTACATAATTACATATTAAATAATATATCATAAATTCAATCCTAAATAAACCTTTGCCATCTCGACCTCTTTTGAGAGTGTAAAAATATAGGAAATTGAAGTAACACGAAAACAATTTATTCAAAATAAATTTACATTAAATCATTTTCTGTTCAATTTATGCTGTAACTTTTTGTTCAAATACATAATAATTACTATTATTTTAATTTTGCATAAAAAGTAATTGTTTTTTTTTTAAATAAAATAAAGTTGCGCATTGTGTGGATGCGTTTATCAAAAGCCAAATTTCAATACTTTATTAACATTATACCATATTGTTACGGGGTCTTCCAAAATTTTAAATGTGCATTATTTTGAAGATAGGGTAGAGAGACAAGGCATACCATTGCACTAGGCGGAAAAATTGCTAAGGGCGGCTCTGATCGCAATGTGATAGGAATAAATTGAGTGGAAAAATTTTAAATTCAGAAAGAATTTCGACGTTTCAATCACTGCACCAACTTATAAAGTAAAAATTGAAGACAATAATCGAAGTGAGATCCAGATGGTGCTAAGGTTATGTAGCCAACTACGTGATAGCGTAAATTATACATTTGCTTATGCCCACCTATGTATTTATTTCTCAAATAAACTTATAAAAAATTTCATAATTTCAGTACATTGATAATATAGTAATACAATAGTATTATATGAAAATAAAAAATTAATGTATACCTTACTACGAGTTTGTAGTAAGTTGTTCTTGCTTAAAATCAATAATTAATGTTTTGTTCAAAACTAAAATTATCAGGATGAAACCATGATATTACCTTAAGTTTACTAAGATAATTTTGTAAAATAACAATGCCAACAGACTTACAATCGGATTTGACATTAAAAGAAGAGGACATAATTTTGTACTTTAAGGATGAACGGTAAACATTGTGTTTCTGGCTCATTAGTTTTCCTCACTACCGTATACACAGTTAACCAACTCTTAATTATTATGCAATATTGCACTAATGGCTGCAGTCTTCGTGCAAGTGAAAACCTACATTTTTTATTATAAAAAATTGTTTAAAATTGATTGCATTCCTCTAAATGTGCGAACTTTTGGTATGAAGCAATAATACGTTTGTAAACAAAAATGTATTCTTACACAAGAGCTTTCAGCTTGACGGCTCTTGCTTTAAAACAATAATATGTATTTTCATTAAGGAACCAAAATAACATTTCAAAAGAAAAACGTGAGGTTATGCTATGAAAATTTCGTCAATTAATAATCTTAATAATATTGACAATCTCACTTTTTTCAGTATGTACTGTCTGTACTTGTATGAAATTATAAAGAAACAAAACAATCTGAGCTTACAATTTTGCTAAAAATTATTCGAGATCTCACTAGATTATTAGATATACATAATAGACCAAAAGCTAACAATAACAAAAATTGTCGCATATGATACCAAAAGTTTGACATTCCGGGTACTAGAACGAAATTACTGGAAGGTAATTACTGATATTGGTACTAGAAGGTACTAAATAAAAAACCGTCCGTCTGCCGGTCGAAAGCAGTTGCCTTTAATCGCTGTAATTTTTAAAAATATGAAGAAATATGCCTACAACTGTGTCATTAATACCAGGCTGAATTAAAAACCCAAGTAAGTAGAAATACGAATTCGTTCTCGAAAAGGCAGTGCCGGCCATACAACATCAAAATATCTCTCTTACTATCCTAATTTTTTGGTAAAAAATTAATTTAAGATACAAGTAATTGAACCATAAAAAGTAAACGTTAGCAGTCGGTCACGTTAAAAAGGCAGACGGACTTAAAGTTAAAATAAAAAATATTTCAGATTTTGACTGACTACTGACTAGTAGTCAGAAATACTGACTAAATACTGACTATCTCATAAATACTGATTAGATACTGACTATCTCATAAATACCTAGCTGTTTTCACACAAAATAAATGAAAACACGATTAATTTTTAAAATCACTTGTTTAAAGTCATTCGTAGCTGTTGGTATTATCAAAACAAACGGCTTTAAAAAAATTGCTGGGACTTTTAGTAATTGATTGCAATGCTGACATCATATGATATCATAATAATATAGCAAAAAGAAAGAAAAATGCAAACAATATAAACACTGTATTAGTAATATTAAAAATCTGTTGCAAAATTCTAGATTGCACAAACCTGATTTACCTTTCTATTTTACGTAATAATGAATCATGACAGGATGTCATCAAAATATTATCAAATTTTGTTTATGCAAATTGACCGGTTCCGCGTTTAAAAATCATGGTAACTAATTTTTTGGTCAGTATTTTTATCATTAAATGGCCAATATTATAATAATACTTTGGTCAGTATAATTTGTTAATTTGGTCAGTATTATTTGTTACTTTCGTCAGTATACATAGTAAAGTTGCAGTGGGCGGCCCTAAATTGAGTACTAGTAATATTATACTGCAATGTAAATTTTCCAACTCAAGTTATTTTTTAAATTGTTTTCCAATAAATCTTCTAATTAAAAATAATTTGTTAAATTTTAATTTTGGTTACGATAAAATAATATTCAAAAATAAGAATGAAAAATTCCACGATACCCGTATCGCAGTTGTCTGCTTATCAAATAAAGTTGTAGTACTTTCAATAATTTTTAATATGAAAATCGAAAATTTTTACCATTTACTTAATTTTTTAATTATTATTTTCTTCTTTCTTCTTGCTCTATTATCTTCTTTATCTTTGTACAATTATCATCACTAATGCATAGCTTCCGTTTAAATTTCTCAAAATCAATCAAACTTCATCTATAAATCTATAAATCTTAATAAAACACTGTTCAATAAAAAATCACTTATATTTCCAAAAAAAACTATAAACTTATCAAAAATTTTTCGAACTTCATAATAATTATTCATCTATCACGTCACACATTTTTTGCAAAAAGCCTTGAATTTTTTGTGATTGGTCCCCACCTAGCAAATTTTTCACAGTTACAACTTAATAAGCAATGCCAAAATTTTTCTAAAACGCATAAGGTGGGTCCAAACCACTTTGAAACACGACATTATCTATGTACTCTAAGTTAATAATGCTTTTAAATTATGTAATTTATTTAGGATTCAGCTCGTTTAGGAATTATAGTGTGTAATTAATTATAAAGTTACAAATATCACAGGGAGGGAGATCTACCCGCTAGTAGTAGCACACTAGCCTAGTAGCACACTTTACCGAGTAGGACCGGTCTAGGGGGATATTTTTTGTACACGGCAAATCTCGGATGCACCCTAAAATCTAGTCATCTAATCGTGGTAAGGATTGACTGACACTGACTGACTGACTAATCTCCTTATAGCGTAATCCCTTCTTTAGCGCCAAATTTGAAGGATCCTTTTATACCATAATCTGCTCCTCGGTGCCCAATTTAAGGGTAAAAATAAAAAGTATTGGGAGATTAGTGCCAAATTTACGCACGTTCATTTAATATACTGACTATTTATTTAAGATATTGACCATATTATTTAAACTACTAACCATTTATTTAAAATCCTGACCATTTCATTAAAAACCTGACCAAAACTATTTTAAAATGCTGACCAAATAAAATACAGACCAAAAATCATTATTTATAACAAGTCTTAAAAATTTTGCTTATTTTGATAAAAAAAACTGGATATTCGTAGATTATTAAATTACTTTTTGTGAAAGAAATTATATTATTATCTTTCCAAACTATACACAAAATATTAAAAGAATTTATTTGTCAGAATTTAATTATTAAAGTAACTAAATTATAAATTTCGATTTTAACCAACGTATTATTTGATTAACAATAGAGAGCCATAACATTACAAAATTATTTTCATAAATAGCCAAAACACAAAATTACAGAGAATTAAATTGCCTTTCATGCTGCTGGGTGAAATTTTCGAAGGACTCATACATTGTTAAGCATTTTTTATTCGGCAACTTTTAGATGTTTTTGAACTAATTGTTAATTTACAACAATATATTTAGCAGCATTTTACCAAAATTTTGTTAATATGCACGTGCGTTACGTATTTTTTTACTATTAAAAACAATGACGTAAACGGCTACAGTTTTGGGAGTTGTAGTATGTTGTTCAGAAATGCTTAATGATTATTTAAGCCAACTTTCAAACTTCCAATATTTTTTCTGAATTAAATGCTGAAAGTCTTGGGCTAATGATCCTTTTGAAAACTTTGTAACCATTGCAATTTTGTGTCCTATATCTCGAAATTTTCTAATTACTCTAATTTTTTATCAGTTTAAAATAAAATACTAATAATAATATACCTATTTATTTTAAGGAAAATTTAATTATCTAAAACTTTTTCTCGAAGGACTTTCGTTTCAAAGAAATACTAAAGAAGTTAAGTATCAAATTTTATTTTAAATTTCCGAATTTCTGGAACGGATATCTCGATCGATAACAGATACGAAAAAAAATCATAGAAATATTCTTATAGTAAATTTTGTCAGCTTTAATTTTATACATAGGTACTTTTTGGCTAGGGCTAACAGTTTTTGAAAAATACGCAAAAACCATAAAGCGGGATCTTTTTGCAGCTTCGCTTCCTAGGTTTGGAGTCTTTTGTATAACTAACTATACGAAGAAGTAAAAAATTTGAATCTCAACATTTTCCCCTAGATCCCCCGCTTCGAGCGTTCATTTCAGATACTCTTATAATATGTACATTATTTGTATTATGTATTATAATGTATTATTTTGTATTATTAATAAACATAATACGTATATCACTGCGTTGTTTTGTTTAAATCAATATATAATTTACAATTTTTCATATTTTGTTAAACATGGAACCTACTTTCAACAACGATATTATTTATGTTCTGAAAAACATTATTTCATTTTTTTTATAAACCATATTTTATTTAAATTTTCAAATCTAAAAGTGCATTTGCGACACCGACGTGACGCTAGCAAAATATCAGGATGTACTTTATAGTATTTGAATTTTTCCATATACACATACATACATATTTTACATATTTTATAATATATTGTAATATTAAAGTGGCAAAAAGTGATGAACCAATATCCTGCTCTATTTGCTGTATAGGATATGTACATTATTATTTATTATATTTCTTCTATGTAACTGTGATTCGGTATGTGTTCCCAAACGTGATAATGCTATTTCGAACTCATCATAAATATATCAAGTCTGACTTTTAATGATAACTGCTTCACATGATAATAAAATGGCTTGTTTAATTACAAAAAACATAAAGCAGCACAAGTTTGCAATATACCTTTAATATTTTTTGAATTCGTATATTGTTTTCCTTATCAACGATATAATTTGCTTCTCCCTATCTCTTAAATTATTATACTATTGTTAAACACTCACTCACTTATCAAAAATTTACTGAATGATTTACGATGAACCAATAAGGACAATATAGACCAAACAAATAAATTCGCCTAGTAACCTACATGAATGCATTATAGGTAGGTCATGTAGAAATTTTCTAGATATTGTCAATATTTCCCCTGAACTATTGATATTGGCAGAATAAATCTCAAACCAATTATTTTAATCTATATAGGTTGCGTCAACATATTACAGTTACCATTTTATGTTATGATTTTTCACATTTCCTTTATACAAAAATATTCCGAAAATGTGTTAAGCAGAAAGATTAAATGATGTCTAACAGATTTTAAACCATTATTTTTATTTTTACAATGTCTCAAATTTTTAATTTATTAATTCATTTCAAAACCAATTTAAATATCTATTAAATTCCTCTTTTTAATTTGTAAGATTTGTTACAATTGTGTTTTAAAATTAAAATGTTGTACTTGAAAATTAGTAAATTTTAATTAATTTTCCAAGTGAATCAAACAAAGTCTGCAGGCGTTAACAACTTTGTTGTAACAGAGCGTTTGACTCTGTTACAAAGCAACTGAAGAAATTATTGATTTAGCAAGTGTTAAAATAAAATAAAATAATTTACCCAATGTTAAATGTAAAATAAATATAATTTAAAAGGTTTAAATTCTAGATATTTCAAAAGTTCAAATAACAAATTTAGGTATTTAAAAATTAGTATCTACTATATATACAGTGGATCCAAAATGCACCATGTACAGGGTTTTTCAACAAGGACTTTGTTTTCAAATATTATTAATATTAATATGAAACGATTTTTGACTAACCACAATTACAATATGCACTTTCCAAACAAATATACAAAAGCATAAAGTTCCGAGTCCTGGTAATGACCAACCATAATCTTTATAATACTTTGTAAAGAAGCGCCTATATGTACTTCGGTGATCAATTAAATTATTTTATATTATGTAAGATCTTTTAAATAATAAACCCTTATATACTAAATTGTCCGCTCTTAACTATTACCTCGTCAACTTAAATCTAAGATCGTCACCACTTAATTAATATGTCGTCAGTGCTTAATCTAAGTTTGTCCTCTTTATTTCTAATTGGTCATTTTTTAAAATCTAACTGGTCAATACTTAAATCTAAATAAATCGCCCATACTTAAAACTAGCGTCATCATCCTAAATTATTATGTAGCCGCAAATAATCATAAAGAACTTGGTTAATATTTGTTAATAACAGTTCCTAAATATCATAATTGGTATTATCTCATTGAGATATATTTGAAAAAAAGAAAATCAAGCAACTTGCACACCAAACTTGCTGGCACATAGAAGCTCCTAGATTGCAGTTACTCTTCTAGTAATCAGCCATTTCGACGACATCTTGAAACGGCCATCTTAAGATCTTAAGATCTTAAGCGTCCCTCTTCTGTTGTGTTAATTCATCTAAATTAAATTATCTAATGCTATATATATTTTTCTACTTCAAACAACCGCCTTCATATTAATTATCTTAAACAAATACCCCCTCCTTCGTATTCCAGCAATAATCTTTAATCCTCACCAATCTTTGTTTTATAAAAATACCTTCTAGGTCACATATGAATAATCAATCCCTTTCATTACATAATCCATCCCGTTTAAATATAATAATGTATAAATCATAATCTCAAATCAATAATTAAATCTTAAAACTGAAGATGAAGTAATTTTAAAATAGTTTTAAACCCATGCCCGCATGGTCGAGAAATTATTACATAAATTTCTAATGTAATTCTGTATTATATTCATTTAGAAAAGATAAATCAAATATTTTAAACTTACGTATTTTAATTTTTGTCGATGGCTACGATTTTATTTAAACAAATTTAAATACAAATTACTGAATATAAGTTTTCCACACTTGTTTCACTAAGACCAACCGCCCGGTTTCAATGTTAAATCTGTAATGGCTTCCACCTACCCTCTTAATTTTAACGGTAAATTTTTCTAACGGAAATGAACACCTCGTTTCTGTAAAACCCCTGTTGCCAAATCATTGCATTTTAAAGTAACCAAAAATGAACTAAATTTAAAATTTCGCGCTCATTATATTTAAATTCAAATTTACAATATTACAGTTGTAAAGTTTTAAAAATAATATTAGACAAGTATTCACCAAGATGGATAGTTATATTTTATATTTTTTCAAACCGAATTAATTATATGACCAGAAATTTTACGTTGGTGTTGAGCGAATGAAATTTTTTGTTTCATTAATTTTTTTGTATTAAATTGGGTTTAATAATTACAATTAATAAATATTGGTGTTAATGCTAATATTAAATTTATAGCTGTTTAGTACCTACTGTACCGTATTATTTGTTTACAACATTTTGAGGTTTTGATATTTTAACATTTCAATTGTAATTGACACGTCACATTTTTATCAAAGCGTAAAGTATTTGTATTCCATATTATGTTTGTCAATAGTATCCAGAACAGAAGAATTTCATTTGTATGCGAGGTTAATCAGTTTAGGAATGGGTTTGAAATGGTTTATTTCAATCATTGAAGTCGGGAGGTTGCCTTTTGCGTAATTAATCACAAGCATTTTTATCGTAAATTTTTAAAACCATATATTATGCCATATAGAATAACCAAATTATTTTTAATTCGGACAGTTACCTAGAAATGTACCTAGTTTTAAAATATTGACAAAAATATTTTTTGTCTGTGTTTAGCAATGCTTATGGTGAAAATCTTGTTTTTATTAACTATGGAAATGCCACAAGTATGGAGCAATTCAAATAACAGAGTATTTTAAATAAAGTGATAGCGTTAGATAAATTAATAACTACGGCGGATCAACGTGGGGCTAAAAAATAAATTATGCAGTATTCGGCTAGAAAATAAGTCAATGGGATAACATAGGAAATATTGCAAAGATAAAGTACAGAAATTCTAGGATGAGGATACTATGCAAAGTACATTGGAAAGCAAAATAAAAAAAGTCAAAAAAAATTTTGTTTAATAAAATTAGTAGGAATATTTTAATAATTACCTAAAATTAAACTATATTACATATAAGTATTTACTATGCAAATGATAGCATGCCGAACAAACAAATTAAAGTAAACGACGACGTATAGTTACAGAAATTTGCACAGGTATTTTATATCAACATTGACATAAAAAGGTGAATTGAAATGTAAATATTGAAATTACAGCTTCTTTCTCGAAGTTGCTTTATTCAAATTACAGCTTAATGTCTAACTTGAATAAATCTTGCAGTTAGTAGTTGTTCGTTTTAAAACTGTAAGTTTTCTGACAGCACAAAAGAAAATAAATATGTCTTATACTTACGTACACGAAAGCAAAGAAGAGAAATTGATACAAAAATTTAACATATTTTTGCCATGTTTTAGCAATAAGAAAAATTACGTCTTAGGAAAATCGCTTCAACCAGTGTAAAATCACAAAATTTATTTTATTTCCAAGAGATTAATTAAGTACGAATGCTAAATAGAAAACCTCATTTGGAGAATAAATGAAACTGAATGTGTTTAAAGAGCTCCGAGTTGCGCTTGCGATTAATTTATTTATCCTTAATAAGATTGTTAATCCGCAGACACGAAATTTCGGAATTATTTTTTCACAAGTTCAGCAAGCATTTTTTCAGCAAATACTAATTACGTAAGTACAAAAATTTCATTCATTAAATAGGAAGCTTGTTTACTAAATTTTAATTAGAACTCAAACGAGGTCCTTTAAATTTTTGATAAATATTCAAAGAGAAAAATTAAATTAATCAAAATTCTGTTTACATTTATATAAATACATTTGTTTTTTAATTTCATTACTTCGGCCAGGATAAAAAAATTAAATAAATTTTGAGCGTCGCCGGTAATAATATGCACCGCCGCCCTCGCAAGTAATCGATTAATTTTTTCAAGTGTACCTAAAGCGTTCTTGGTGGTTCGATATTATGAAAGTGATGATGGCTTGTCATCAGCAACACCTGCTCTCCAATTTTTAACTTGTAAGTTAATATACTTTTCAGCCGAAAGTAAAATGCCTCCGTCGAGTTTCGATAAAAATTTCTATGGATTTTGTAGTAATTGAAAAAATTGTGTTAACAAAATAATTTTCTTAGTTCACTGCAATCATTACTCCGTAGCTTACAATAAATTGCGTGCATAAATCAGGACCCTTACACACTATATTGTAACATTATTCAACTGATTTTAGCAGTCGTTAAGCAAGCCTGCACTTAATCGAGTACGTTAGCACAAATGCTAAAAGCTTGTATTAATGTAATAGAGGGTGTTATCACTAATAATAATTAGTTCAAAATAATCTTCGGCAAGCCGTACATGTCACCGAATAAAAACACAAAGGACCAGAATTTCATCACCTACAATATCGATTTAAAGTTCGAAAGTCTTATTGTATCCCCTCTCGACAGCAGCAAAATTAAATTTTTACGATTTTTACAATTTTTATTCTAAAATATCAATTTCTTCGTTTAATTTTCTATTATGCACAACGTAACATGTTTCCCAGTGGCAGCTTGTGGTATTTTGACAGGAGAGTGTAACGAGCTGAAAAAGACTAAGTTGGTATTTTTGACATTTTTCCTGCACTTCCTTTGAACGACTTGATGAGAAAAGTAGAATTGTGGGCGAGCCTTTTGTTTTGTGAAAAGCTGCAGAAGAAAAGTTAGGTATTCACGATTTAATTCGTCTTTGTTGAAAACTCGGCTTACCAGTAATTTGCAGGTAAAGTAATTCGCCGTGTTTGTCAAGGTAATTCTTTCAGCATTCCATTTCATCGTGACGATTAATCGGTGCAATGGTTGGTGAAAAGTCATGATTTCTTTGTGATGACCCACTTAGATTGAATTTTAAGTTAAAATTCGCATTATTCCTCAAATATACGACGTTTTCGTGAAATGCGTATTTGATGGAGATATTTCCATTACTTTTGATTAATATTAATTATCGATGAATTATCTCATTTTAAATTTTTTTTATTTTTAATTAATTTCAAATTAAGAGATTATGCATATTGGTTGTATCACATTTTAAAGTTCTTGCAAGTATTCGATTTCCGTGGAAGAAAATCTACTAATATTTCTGCTTGGATATTGTCCATATTGTTATTAGATCCGCTATCGTTTTATAAATTTCTAACGGTAACGTTCAACTACTAACGTTAAGGTATCCTGTTCGAATCCAATGAGACTAAATTTGTTATCATTAGAGTACGGACTTTTAAGCATAAAAAATCGAGAAAATAGCGCTTAACATAGCACAAAAAATTGCCATTATATGCATAAAAATATGCATTAAACTTAAATATAATAATTAATAAGCATTAAAACAAATTTTAAATAAAATTGATTTGTAAAGTATAACACAATAAAATAAAAATGTTCAGAATTTGTGAACAAAAAGAAAGTTCACAAAATGTTTAATTTTCAGAGTTTCCATAACCAGCAGTGTGGTGTAAGGCTTAAATCGACATGCTACGGAGTGGGAAACCGCAGTTTGAAGCTTGAACGCGCCAACTGCACTGCAATGCTGTGATCTAAAGTCCGAATTTGACCTAAGGGCTATGTATCTGGCAAGGTTAGCACCCTACCAGAATATATGCAAGTGCTCAAAGAACCGTGAATGCCAAGTGTAAATTTGGTATATGACATGGTTAAAAAACAGGACGTAGTCCTAGATTAACAAGAAGAAGTTTCCATAACTTTAAATTATTATTATTATTTATTATTGTGTAAATTCGTAAATATTCAAAAAAATATAGTATACTTTACTGCTAAATAAGCAATAATTATCAAAAATATGAGAATCCTGAATAAAATCGTAAATTACTATAAAACTATAGGAAAATTAATAATTGGAAGCAGAAATTTAATATTTTTACTGTTTATCTAGAAAATTTTCAAAATATAAAGATGACAACTTATCATCTACGAGTATAAGTATGCTTGTAAACAAATCGATTGTTTTCATATTTTAATTCTGGATGATCTCTTATCCACTCGTTAACTGTGGGCTTAACTTTTGGCATTATAAATTAATTAAAGCGTTATTAAAGATAATCAACACTTTTTAACTACAAACGTCGCGTCGGATACTCGGAGTTAACCAACTATCAAACTTCAAACTATAAATGTGTTAAAATTATCAATATTTCGTTTATATAAAAGAAAAAGTGATGATAAGCATTTTCAAGAATATCAATGTTTTCGTTATACCTCCTATTAAGTATATCAAATATCATTAAGTTTTCAAACTAGTTGCAGTCTTTAATTTATTATTCGTCTATACAAACAAAACCAACTACTAAATATTAAATTCAAAAAAACCAAAATATAAATAAATATGCGTATTTATTTTCAATCTATTGCATTTTTTTTTAATTTTTTTAATTTTTAATAAAAATGTGCTAAAATAAGCACTACAAAAGCTTAAAAATAAATCTAAGCATTAAAGTATCAAAATAAGCATAATATAAGCACAAAAAACATTGCGTCAAATGTCTTATTTTTAGCAAATTCGTGGACATTTATAACAATTACATTTCTGCTATCAATATTTATGTATAGCAAATTTGCTATAAATTCGTACTCTTTAGTCTGTCTTTTTTAAGAAAAATATTGAAATTTGTACTAAAGCAACAACCTTGAAATGTAAACCAATGAAATTGCTTTGAAGTTAGACGCTATTACAATAACGAAATTTTTGCGATTGAAGTGCTATGCGTGTTCCCTAAACTGATCCGGGTAAAGTCATAAATGAGATAGATTTGAACAGAGTTAAATGTAATATCGAATAGACGTAGTTATTTGGTTATAACATTTCGCTTTTTGGTGGTGAATGTTTAATATTATTACAAGATTAAGTACTATTTATATTATCTGAAGTTTCCCGATGTAAATTAGACTTTGCAAACGACGCGCCACCTATATTATTCATATCTTAGATCGACTATAGTTATCATTATTTCCAAGTTTTCGAACCTACGAAATTCCAAGAACATCTAAATTCAACTTAGCAAGCTACTTATAAAATACATATACTGACGATACTAAAAGTGAATTTTTTAAATAATGAATTTAAATAATATAATTCAAACAATGACGTAATATTGATACCTAAGCATATGCATGCATTTATAAGTTATATTTAACGAGTTTATTTTTCAATTCTAACAAAGTGGAAGTTTAAAATTTTAACTAAAAATTTTATGGAAATTTATTTGCTCATTAAAGAAAGTTCTTGGGTTAATTAAAATTATATCAATATTGTACTTTATCACCGATTTGACAATTCGACTTTAAACGAACAAAATCAGGAAAAGGTCGATAATACCGATCTTAGAAGAGGTCAGGGAAACTGATACAATAATACTGCTTCTGAATGGACCATTGTCGGCATTTGTTAAGGTGGCTTGTAACCGCACTCGAATACTAGCAAAAGTGTAATAACACCCTACAAGTTAAATCATTAAGTTGGCATAATAACACAACACTTAATGGTTTGCTCTAATGGTTTACCTAAAAGTACGAAACACGGCTTTATTTATATATGAAATTTTCATATGTAAATATCTCCTGCTACAATTTATTAAATCTTTCACTTAGAAAACTGAAAAATGACAAAAATGTCAATAAAATGCCAAAGAATGTCAATAGGGTTGCATAATTTAATATACTATTACTTTTTAACTTGTCTCGAAATTTCTACTTTTTTAAAGTAATCTTATTGCTTTATTAATCTAATTTATGGTTAAGATTAAAAAATAATTAAGTTTAGTGTGTTGCTTCTTTTATGAAATAAATGTAATTGATATTTAATTTGAAAGCAAAAAAATTTGTTTATGAGCCAATTTAATAGAATGACCTTTGAATTTGAATGTATTTTAAAGTAATTGCTGGTATCGTGTGAAAATTTAATTTCTATCAATTAACGCCTGTAAATCAGACCGATTACAATTTGTGTTTTTTGTCCTGAAGAATTTATTAATTTGTTCATAAAATTAAGTGCGCGTTTGTGATAATGTTGTGAGAAATTTGCCAAACCATTATAAAAATTCGTTAAATGATAAAATGATCCTTTTTTGCAACTATAATATATCTAATGTAGACATGGATCCAATTATGGTTCAATTGATCACTAATCCTCCATCATAATGGTTTTTTTTTTCGTCAATTCACTTCTAATTATAATTGTTGAGCTACTATTTTATATTATTGAACTTATTTTGTTAAATTAATTTTATTTCAACTAAATCCACAAACTATTTTTATTAGTAGGTACTAGTAGTTTTAAAACATCTGGTTTTTTAATTCATTTATATTTAACTTTTTATTAAATGTGCACAATTATTCTTTTCTGTTAACAATAATAAACAAATATGTATGTATATCATTTCATGTAGTTGCTATTTTGTAAAACCTGCTTTGTGTTATTTATTAATTAAATAATTTATTTTTATATTGATTATTAATTTTATAAATTAATTATGTTGATTGTTTATTATTTTATTTACTTATCATACATGAAGGTAAGTATGCATTAAGAAATTTTGAAATAGCTTTGATTTATAATTATTTAAGCCTGATTTCCCAATGATTAGGTAAGCCAATGTAAAGAATCGGATAAAATAACTCATTGCTCTCCTTTGAAAGCACTATTTTTTTACCTCCATGCATTTGACAAATTTTTATGTTTCGAGATGCTCTGAATTTTTATAAAAATAAAAAATAAAAGAATAGTTAAACTGCCGGTTGTTTATAATCTACGTTAAAAATATCAAAATTATTAATGTTTCAAAACTAGCGCTTTGTGCAGTATCTCGGTTTGCTCTGCGTCGGCCAATGAAACCGAATCGTGTCTTACCGAATGGTACCGATAAACTCCGATTGAAATTAAATAGCCACGCCATCTACTCGGATAATTGCTCGTCCAAGTGATAAATCAAGACCTTAAGTGGACCTCGTGGAGTGGCACTTTCCGTATTTCCAAAAACAAAATAATTGATTTGTATTCTAAATTTATACGCACTTATGTTTATTCAGACATTTGAATTAGCAAATCTCGAATGCAGTAGCATATCAAGCAGTATCAACAATATATGGTAGGTTAGGTAATTCATTTTTGATGCGTAAAAGCTCCTTGTTATGTAGTACAGTATAATAAATAGCTTCTACATGCTTATAAAACTAAATAAAAAATGATAAAATATTACCTTACAATTTCTAGAAAATAATAACCCATTTCCTTCTCTGTGCGCACAATAAATTTTACAATAGCAAAAAGTAATATTTCTTCCAAGTTTCTTACTAGGTAACTTAAATATGTATAACCATTTATATCAGTTTATATGTCTCAAAGTTAATTTATTCTCAAGTTTTTACTTAAAAAACTAGCATAAATCTTATTTACTAGTAAAAACAACCTTTCTACGGCAAATTTGTGCTATCTATTGTTGAGTGTTGACAAGTCCACGGAACGTTGTATTGTTGGTATTGCTGAAATGTATTGGACATCGACAAATAATTATAAATATTGATGATAGACCCTATTGACCTCTATAGAATAACTGAATTGACGAAAAGCAATTTTTTCTATTGTCAACGACTGAAAACAAATCATAGCATTGACGAAGGCGTCGGCGTCGGTGAAACTTTTGTCTCGGCTCTTTAAAATGGAAAGCACAGCACATTAGTATTGATTACACTATTTTTAAAAACTTACTCATGTCTAAAAGACATTTCTTAATTTCGCAGTTCCATCTATTTAAAATTCAAAGCAAAGGCAAAATCACCTTCGGGAATGTTTGGAGACCAACACCCAACGGTTCTCCTCGTGGAAGATTCAAGTTCCAACAAACTATAAATTGCAATCTTAGACGATATAGTTAAGTTTTAATGTGAAATTTTCAGGATTAAGTTTAGAAATTAAACTATTAATGCAAGATGCTTACATGGAAGGAACTTTCTGGATTTCTGCGAGTATTTAGCCAACGAATACAAAAAAAGTTCAAAGGTAGGAAGCTGTCATTTAGTTAACGACTGCATACAGATAAACTAGGGATGATTTGTTCAAAAACACCAAACTAGCTAGAATATATAAATAGAAAATAACTTAAAAAAGTTAGAATTTTTTAAGTATTTTTGTGGTATTTAGTAGCATGTAATGTTAAAATAATCAAACTTAACAAAATGTTAAAGTAATAAAATTTGTAACTATTAAGTAAATAATACATACTACGAAGAAACATAATATTTAACGAAACCGAAATGACAATAATTCACATTTAACAGGGTTGAACTTAGAATATTTAAATAAACAAGAAAATAGAATTCTGAAAAAATTACGCTATAGAAATGCTAAAAATTACTTAAAAATAAAAAACAAAAAACCTGTAACATAATATAAAAGCCTCTATTTTACGATTATTATCGTTCCTCAGTCAGGTATAAAAGTAAAAATAACAAGTGAGAGCAAATATACCAAACAAAATTGAAAAATTTTTTACAAAATTAAAAGATCAAGAAATTAACCAAACTTTAAAGGTTGCGCTTACCAAATAACCAAACTAAACCATGCCATGTGTCTAAATGAAATTTTAGGTTAAGTACTAATTTTAAGTAATTTTTACCATTTCGATAGCGTAATTTTTTCAGAATTCTATTTTCTTGTTTATTCAAATATTCTAAGTTCAACCCTGTTAAATGTGAATTATTGTCATTTCGGTTTCGTTAAATATTATGTTTCTTCGTAGTATGTATTATTTACTTAATAGTTAAAAATTTTATTATTTTAACATTTTGTTAAGTTTGATTATTTTAGAATATATAAGTTGTGAATAATTAATGTATTATCGAAGCAATGGTTCTCAATTGTGGATTGGGATTCCTATAACCTATAGGGTTTATGTAATTACCACGACACAAAAGTGAGAATGTCAACTAAAAATGGGGCAAAAAAATTATCTTTTAATATAAACATTGGATAGCGTTTTATGATTTTGAAGTAGGAATTTTTATTGGCATGAAAAGACATTAAGAGAGCCATTTTGGCTCGTTTATTTCATAAAAAATTGTAACTTTTATTTGCTGTTTATTCTAGGAAAATAAAGAATTTAAAGAAAATTATGAAGCGTTAAACCGAAATAAAAATGTCATTGACGTATTCTAACATGAAGTTAGCAAGTAACCGTTTGTTGAACAACTTGCGTTACATAGGGAATTCGATATCAATTCGAAGCACGTTTTTGTCTGATTTGAACCTGCTTTTATTTCGTGGTTCATACCGCACGTTTAAGAACACATTTTAAACAAAAAAATTTTATTTTACAAAATGTGGATTTTTGAGAGTTTTGATTTTCTCCAGTTTTCCTAAATTAGCACTTTAAACCAAGTATAAGAGTAAGATTTGCTATTATTTGAACTTTTTATTTATATTGGAATAAAAAATATGTATGTACATTATTTTCCATTTTATATCTCCAATTTTTTTTACATTTATAAGCAATTTTTAAAAGTCATTTTCCACAATGCATCAATTAATATTAGTTAATTAAGGATGCCATACCGGCTAGTGAAGCAGAAAATTTCACAAAATATTCAATTTTCATTATATTCGTGCGCCGACGAATAACCGGATTACAATTTTAAGTTTAATATCGCACCTTTGCTCTACTTTAGCAAAAACCATTTTTTTTTTAAATTTATAACAGTATTAGTTCTTCCTTTAGTTTAATATATTTAGGTCGTTTTCCTTGGAAGATTCCAAGGAACGCATTCCTTATGTTGAGTCCATTTATCACGACCCATCCTAATAATTGCCTGTGCCAAACCTTAATTTTTCTTAAAATGCTCGTAAGCTTCCTTAAAGTAAACGTTCACAACATCCTTGTCTCCGCCTCGTTTCGTTCCTCTCATAAACGAAATCAACTAATATATTTTCCCATATGTCCAGTTTTGCCCTCTCCGCTTTTTCCTCAACGCCGATGCTTTGATTGTATTCGAGTTTATTACATTTTACAAACATAACCAGGTTTAGTCAATTAGTCAGGACTTCATAATACAAATAACGAACGCGGCTTCACTGAATTACAATTTGCAAATATATCGTATACCTATAGGCAATAGACGAATGAGGTTTATGATAATTAAATATTTAAATTAAAGCAAATATAACAGTTAAGTATATGAAACAATACAATTGCGCCAAGTAAAGATAAAATCCAAAATATTTCGTTTTAAAAATTAAATTTCCAATAAAAAGCAATTTGTAATAATTGGATAAAAAGAAATATAAAAATCTAAACCGGCGTATTTAGAAAGAAAAATTTTATTTTTTCAACAAACAGGAAACTACTTTTTCAAGATTTGCCAACTTAATAGTTAGTTAAAAAATGTGGTTCCCTCTCAAACATGGTTTATTGAGTACCGCCTTTGTGTGTTAATTCAAGCAAATAAAATTTGTTTATAAAGCTAAAAACGGGCATAGCTATAATAGTTAGAAAGCACTCGACCGAAATAAAGAGCTATTCAACATTTAATCATAATTTTACAATATTTCGGAAAATTTTAAAAATTGTCAATTAAATTTAAAAAAAAATTAATTTATTCGTTTTATTAATAGATATAATAATGATAAAAAACATATTTCTAGTATTTAAGCCACAGTTCACGTGTGCAGGTTGCAAGATGTGTCACATGTATTAAAATAAAGGTGACCCCGCTTGCAAAACCCGACCATGTACAAGTTTCGTTGTGATTTTTACCGCCGCCTCAATGTAATGACGTGCAAATGGTAAGTGTGACCGTAACCTTACAGTAACAATTGTAATAAAAGTAACAAATTAAAACCTCCATCAAATCCAAAAATTACAGTTTCTAGCTACAGGTATTTTAGATAAAATTTTGCCCAAGCCTAAAAAAAAATTCTGAAAATTGGCTTAAATGATTCACAAACATTACTGAGCAACATACTAAAACTTCCGAGACTTCTACCATTGGTTTCATAGTCATTTTATAATAATAAGGATGTAAGTCTCATGAATATTAACAAAATTTTGGTACAACCCAGCTTGTACATATTGAAAATTGAAATAGATTATAATAAAATTTGTTCTATTTGGTCAAAAATTAATCAATATATGCATTTTTTAAGAACGAATTATTTTTTCTATTTTTGAAAAATCAAATTTCAACGTGGATTTCTTACAATTTTCTCGAAAGATAAAAGTTCTACAATCAAATGGCACATAGCAACGTAAAAAATAATTTCATTCTCTGTAATTTTGTGTTTTCCTTATTCCTCTAGGGTAAAAATTGACCATTACTACTATCTGTTGTTAAAAAGTGAGTTCGTGAAAATTGAAATTTTTAATTTAGCAACTTTATTGTACTCTGACAAAAAAATTCATGAACTATTTTTTGTATTATTTGGGAAGGTAAATAAAGTAGCATATTTTTTAGAGTATTAATATGTAACATAAGAAAATCTACTTTTTGTACAAAATTAAGCGAATTTATTATAAACAAAAAGTAGTGTAAAAGTTAGGTAAACAAATTAAGTTTTATATTTTATTTTCAAAATAAAATCAACTGTACACATTTATCTTTTTTGCAACTTTTCAAATAGCCACTTTAATCTTTATTAAATTATAAAAAATATCTCAAAATTTTGTAAGTAATGCGAAAAAGATAAAGAAAATAAGTGAATATATTTTCTTGAAGTGAATATATTTTCTATACTATCACAGCTACTGCAGCCAAAAATTCTTTCTTAGTGTCTACTTTGGAACATATAAATTTTGATGTACAAAAAAAAAACAATTTTTATATAGAACATTTAATATAGAACCTATAATTTCATCCGGAAAAATAGTACGTAGTCAAAAAAAAAATTAAATTAAGGATAATTTCAGCTTTAAAAGAAATGCGTTAACTAGGCGATAAACTATCGATAAATAAGTTTATTCGATTGGCTTTCCCATAAGATTAGCCCCGCCTATAGCGTGTTTTTATTTTATACAAGTATTTTTAGGCATAAATTGCATTCAAAAATGAGAGATTTTGTTAAACAGTGAATCTCCGAGTTACTCAATTAAAAAAAAAATTACAAAAATCCCTGAAGTGTCTCCAACTTGAAAATTATGGATCTAAAAAGATCCTTGTTTTAAGTTAAATTCGGCTAAAATTAACAAAATCCTATTTTGAATGAATTGAACAATGAACAATTCACCGACTCTTACGTGAAAAATCGATGTTTCAATATCGATTATTTCAAAATTTAAATTAAATTTAATTAAATTTAAGTCTTCTATTTAATCTCTTTATGTTAATGTCATTTTCAAATTCTACAAGAAATTTGGCGATATCTATAAAAACCTGTGGATCTACTTAACGTACTTTAAAAAACATTTATTAATTTTTAATCTAAAAAGTTTGGTTTTTCTAAAATATTTGTTGGCTAAATACCGAAACTTTTACAGTTTTATTAAAATTTTTTTGAATAAAAAGTGTTTTTAAAATATGTGCATCTAAAATTATATAAAAGTTTTTTAACGTATAAAGAATAAAGTGATGTAAAAAATTAACTAGGATTTAAAAAGATATTTCATAAGCTGCAATTGAGATCAACAAATGGAGTTGGTTCCATTTAAAAATAATTTAAAATACCTCATTTGATAATCTTATTATATACATTTTATTTTTTGTTTAAAGATCGTTGTTTATAACAAATTCGAAAAAAGTCACCTTTTTTCATCAAAATAAAGAATTTCTTAGGTTATAAAGTAAAATTTTAGTAAAAATATATATTCCACTTTATTTAGCTTCACTAAAAATATAAAATAATTTTTTTGCCAGAATGCAATTTATGTAACAAATTGATAACTTTGATTTTCAGTGAAACATTTATTTTAGAACAAATTTTTATCATAGAGATAAAAAAAAATAAAATTATAGAGAATTAAATTGTCTTTTAGAAAAAAGTCTTGGGCTCAAATATGGCTTTCTATAATTTTTAAAACTGTACCAAGAACTTAATATATTACAAATTTGATCGTGTAAATTTTTAAAAATTTTATCAGTTGGTTTGATCTCTCGAAAATGACAAATCCAAGTTAATTACAGAACATAAAGCAAATAGTTCCTTGACGCAGTGGCGGCTGGTAGTTTTTTCATTTGAGCAGGCTAATCATAAAGTATAGTGTAACTCCAACACAATAAAAAAATTCTTACATCGTTTTTGAATTTTTGAAAGTATCCAATTTTACACATATTCAAATAAAAATAATTATTTAATTAGGAGAAATCTACTATACATATATGTATGTTATACAAAGATGCACGATTTACAAAGGATGCCGATGCTTAACTGTCATTAAAGAGCTACTTATGTGCTAGATATACTAGTATAATACTGCGCTTAAATCGATTAATGATAATATAGTATGCCGCACTACGCTTCCAATATCTTAGCAACACCTTCATTCTTTTATTATCAAGTTTTCAGGTTCTGAGTGCGCTGTGTATAATAAAAAGAATATTTTTCAAATTTTAAGCAATTTTTTTTTTTTGAATTTTAAAAGACAAAAAAGTTGTTCTTTTATGGTTTTTCTAAGTCATGGAAAGAAGGGGAAGGAACAAATCTCAAACTTCTTAGTGGAATTAAAATTCCCATTTATGTAAACTTGCATACTTGAAAAGTACATTAAATTTTTCAAATTTGTTTTGTTTGTACAAAGTATAAAATCATGTGCTCTTTTGAAAAAATTGCTGTTAATATTTATATTCCGAATGTAAGCATATAGAATTCAGAGATTGCTTTTGTTTAGCAATTCTGGAATAATATAATGTTGGAAATAAGATTAATCATCTTTTAGTTACAAAATATATAGATAACCAATTTTTTTATTCTATGACTGTAAGAAACATTAATTGGTATTGATAAGTTATTCTATGTGTGTACTCTTGAAGCTGCTACATAAAATTGTCCGTGTGGAAAATAATTTTAGCATATAAGGATCTACATCAAATGTTCTTAATGCTTGTCTTTGTAACTTATTGATAGTAATGGCGAAGACTACTTCCATAAAAAATTAAACTCCTTAAAAGAAATTGAGGTGGCTGATAATTTGTATAACGGAATTTACAGACAGACAGAATTCACAAAATTTGTGTTACAAACGCAGAAGAGCAGGGAAAGTAATAAGGTGAATAAAAGTTAAGCAATTTATATTGTTTAAAATCAAAAGTTTCAAAATTTATTACAAATAGGAAATAAATAAACTTGTAAATACATTTTGAAAACTTTTGATTTAAAACAATTCTATTGAAGTTAAAAACTTTTTTTCGCGTCCGTTTTAAAAGTTATTGTTTCTCATCATTTTTTAAACTACAAAATACATCCCTACAGGAGCAGCCTGAAAAAATAATATATGAGCAATATAATAGCAAGTTGCTTCATTAGGATCCAACGGTAAACTTTTTAAAAGCAGATTTTACAAGTACAAAACCATCCTTGAATCCAAATTAAGCACGCAATTTCTGCTCCAAATAATCATTAATAAAAAAAAATAATAAAATTTTAAATGTCACGCAAGCACACTTTTTTATAAATATTAAATAATTAGTTTTGTGTGGTTTTTATTGTAAATGAATAAATTCACAATTGAAGGTTACAACTACTGCAATTGTATGTTACGTCGAGCGTACTCGCGAAAAACTTTTAAAACTGGTTTAATAAAATACTTATCTACGGTTTTTAACGAAATGTAAAACCATTTTAAATTTAAAATGTAAAACAACTGCAAATCGAGCAGTCATTAAGTACTTATTTCAAGAGTTGAAAGACAAAGCGCTTTAAGACATGGTTTATCGTCTTATAAACTATGGAAATTAGATTTTATATTATACAATAAAAGAGTTATAAAGTTTATCGGGGATCAAAAAGAAACAAAAGGTGCTAATTAACTATATTTTGTGAATGATCAATAATAAGGAAATCTAAATGGGGAGGGTACCGGTTTGACTCTCAATTTTGCACAATAGCAACAATATATTTACGTAATAGTTCACTTTTTGCACTGATTTGAGATACATAATTAACCACTTTGACGCACTAGTGCGAAAAGTGATTTAATTTTAAAACCAGTGTAGAATATAAATTCGATTTGCTGTTATTTTTGTAATTGTAGAAACTGACGTTTGTTGACTACTTGTCAAATGTAAATCTGTAGAAAAATAAATAATTAAATATTTAAATAATAATTTTATATTTTATTATAACATCACATACTACTTAATACCACAAAAATACTTAAAAAATTTTAAAACTTTTTTAAGTTATTTTCTATTAATATTTAAATAGCTTCACTTTCTATTATTTTATTTAAATATTTATATAATTAAATATAATACGAAAAAAGTGAATTTTTTCTTAAAACTTTAAGAAAAAAGTCAATAATTATAATGTATGATAGCATGTGTAGAAAAATGTCATTATCGTACTTAATTACTTTCATTTCTACACCGTTCACATAAACTACTATTATTTGCCGGTTTAAATAAATTTTAAAAATATTTTACTATAAATCGTCTTAAATTTTATTTTCTCCTGTTAGTAACCAAAGACTGCTCTTCAAATTTTTGAAATAATCCTTTTCATATTACACTTGGTTTATCAGCATAGTTTCAAAAACTATTGCAATAAATTTACCAACTGTACATTAATGTTAATTAAAATCAAGTTTCAACCGCGCAATTTAAAGGGTTAACATTATATTGCCTTCAAGATTTAATGGCTCCATATTATAACTACATGGTAGTATATGTAGCATACATAAATCTGTACTAGCAACTATAGTACTGTTTTTGAAAGGACTCTTAAAAGACTTTAACTTAATTATTAGAAGCCTACCAATGCAAGTTAAAACTTAAATGTATATTGTTATTGTACAGCGTAGTTTTTAAAAGAGAAAAATAAAAAATATATTTCATGTACAAATAAATATCAGTGCTATCAATTCGACTGGTTTAATTAATTATTGTAATCAATTATCATGTCACCAAAAACAAAAAAAATTGCATCTCTAAACTTAAGAATCTCACGTTCAACAGGTATATATTTGAATCTATTTTTTTAATTTAAATTTAATTCCAAAATCTTGCAATTTAAAATAATTCTTCTTAATTTGAATTTTAATTTTAACAAAATTATAAAATGATAACGTTAAAATTTTATACGATACCATTCCATCTTGTTTGCTTTATCGCACATAAAATTTGTCGTTCTCTCGACAAATTCTTCAAATCTTTAAAATTTTCTATTACTTCCTACTCTTCTATTCTCTTCTATTTCTTCGAATTCTTTTCCGATCCATTATTGTTTTTCCTCCTTGATGTCGGATTTTTCTTATCATTTTTTTCTATTTTGTTCTTGTTTGTTTTCCTTGATGTTGTTAAATTTTTCTTTGTTTTCCTTTCCTCTATTTTGGTTTTTTCATTAATTTCTACCTTTTCATTTTTTTTTCTTGTCCAATTCCATAATTTTCATTGTTTTGGCCAAGTTCTGTTTTTCTTGTTGTAACCGTCAATTTTCCAACTTTTAATTTCCAAATTTTTTCTTTCATTTTTTTAATCTCGTTTCCATTTTTAATGCAGCGTTTTAAATTTTTCATCATCTTTAAGAAATTTTGTAGAGCAAACAACCTAACAATTCCAAACTTTTCTTCCTTCTTAACCATTACTTTATTAATTTTTCTTTTTATACTCGTATTCCTCCTCTTTAAAACCTTTTTATTATTTGCGTCTTGTCCACTGTCTACCCCTGAATCTAATTTTATTATTTTTCTCCCATCTTTGTGATTTTAACTCTTTCATTTCCTGATCTAAACTTTCTAAACTATTCTGAGAAGCTATTTGGAATTCATTTATCTGTACTCTACATAATTTGATTTCTTTTATCTCCCTATGCGTTATTTCATTAATTTTTATGTTTCATTTTATCAAATTTTTTGTTGGAATCTAATCTTAGTTCTCCAAAATTTTTTTTGAATCTCTTCTCATTTCCATTATTGCTTCCAATATCCGTGTGAACTGATCCTGTTGCTCAGTAGCTCAACGAGTACTTTGTGGGTTTTGTTCGGGATTGAACAAGGGTTTCCCGTCTTCCCCTACATCCTCTCTGTCACTCAATTTAATTCGAATTTTTAAATTTTGCTACATGGCTAAGGTAGGTTTTAATTTTAAATTAATTATTGCACTCGACGCGACGTCATTGGTATGCCAATATCCAATCTCAATAATTTTTCGAGCCTCACGTTGCAGTAATTAAACTGTAATAAATTGTAAAGCCCCACGTTGGGCGCCAATTAAACCGTAATCTTATTTTTTACTAATTCAATTTTACTATCCAAATCACTTTTTTATTTCAAAATATTTATTAAATTTTTAATTTTCATTGCAACAAAATTATAAAATGGTAACGTTAAAATTTTATACGATGCCGTTCGCAGCTGTTCTCTTATCAAACAAGACTCGTCGTCGTTCAACAAATAAATTCTAAATACTTTATGAATTTTAACACTTTTATTTTAAATCTTCCAATTTCTCCCGAATCAATCAAGTTTTAACATAATAATTTCAACTTTACCAATTTTCTCCATCGAAAATTTTACACAACTGCTTTTGTATGAAAGCAACATCAAAAATTACTAAAATCTTTAAATCTTCTAGCACTTCACCCCTCATTAATAAAACAATTTTTGGGTACTGTCACTTAACCCTCACCACAAATTTCAGAATTTTTTGTTTATATAATAAACAATGATTCGATTGTTACAAAACAACAATATAAAATTTTCAAATATACAAGTTGATACTAATTTTTAGACCAAAACAAAACAAATTTTAAGAGAAGTTACAAAAAGTTCCTTATATTTATAACGATCTCAAAATACGACAATATAAATTTAAAATTTACAGAAAGCTCACATTCACCGATTGTATAATGGTCCAAAGTTACTTTGGAGAGTCTCAACATTTTTGACGACAAAGCGATTGACTCTAGGATGAAAAGTAAAAAGATGGAACTTTTAGCAAATATTATAATAAAAATTTTTATAAAGGTTTAATATTATTGAATACATATAAGTACAATATGAACTGTACACAAAAAAGCAGTGATTTTCTAGCCCAAACTGAATGCCTGAAATACGAACTATGCAGAAAAGAAAAATAACCAAAACAAAAGTTTACTGAATAGGAAGTAGGACTACTACTACTATAGTTTAGAAAGTACAATAATTTAGATACTGAAAAGTTTACAGTAGGTAAACAACACTACTTCGAGCTCTAGGGTCTACTTACAACTTCAGACTTGGACAGACTCAAACAAAGGTACGTCCTATTATGACTTGAAAGTTGAAACACAGCACCAAATCTGAATGCACCTTCAATACCTTTAATTTGCATAGCCTCTATAGTAAACCTCTTCAGCGTGTTGGCTTTGTACGAAGCATCAAATTTACTCGACTTTGCCATCAAATAAAGTAAAATATTGCAGACCGCAAATAGCAACAATACTGAGGTCTATAATGGAAATCTTATCGGTTATGCCAGAATTTTTTAAATTGGTCTACCATTAATTATTTTTAATGTCTGGTCTGATATTTTTAATTATTCTAATTATTTAAATTGACAATGTTAGACAATACATTTTTTTTCAATTAACATAGTACATTTCAAAGAGAAAAATTGATAACAACTCTCAGCGTTATCCACCAGACCAATTTACAAAAAAAACTGAAAATCGGTGAATAGCTTTTCTCTTGAGATTTTATAACATACATGTAGAAAAATAAAACAAAAGATGAAGAAAGCTCAGAGCTAAGTTGATTTAACGTATAATCCCCCATATAATTCAGTGTTTTAAGTATAAATTAGATTTCAGTAAATCATGGTTTTCACCATACAATGGCACTAAGGCACTAGGATTAATTAACATGATTAATACGGAGCTTTACTAAACTAAACTAAAAGAAAAATGAATGATTTATTGCTGAAGGATATTGCTGGTACCTCCAATGTTTTTCAAAATATTTGTCATAGCTATTAACGATAAATGTGACATTAATATTTAATATTAAAATTGGTCAAAATCTTAAATATTATTTTTTCTGTTGAAGTTTAATCAGCGCATCCCGCTTTAATACTAATCTAATTTTCTATGAGGGATTCTAAATTATAATTAATATTTGCTTTGTTGATTAAAGAGAACCACTAATTTTAATTTATTCCCTCTTGATACAAACTTGGTAAAGCATAAAGCTGCGTCTTAAGTAAAAGATTGTAATATTACAAATTAAAAAGTTTCCATTAATCCGAATCATTTCTTTCTTTTTCAATTCTCTAAATTACGTTTTAATTGCATATTTGCATTAAGTTAAATTAAAAGTAACTTTAAAATGAAGACTCTAAACTTCTTAATATTTCTCTTTAGAATTATTCTTAGAAATTTCAAATACAATTTCTTGAATTAATTTATCTTAAGCTAATTTGAATTATGCCATTAATTACTCAGGCTATATAAAAAACATTTTTTTAATTACTACTTTCAATATGTCTCTAGTTTCCGATTTTGGTATCGTTTTAAAGTGCTTCTGGATTATCCTGTCTGTGCCTGTCGAGTATTGAAAACGTATAATCAGCACAGGAGACATAGAAAAAATTTACTCTATCGATCTCTAACTTTAATCTATTTTTTATGCGAGAATGCAGCCCGCCTTTTCTTACATTTTTATTTTATTAATTTTACCTGGCGCTCAGCAACATTTTAATGTTTTTTCAGTTAGTTGCAGCAAGACAAGAAAGCAACGATTAGAGTAACTTACAACATTCCGACTTTAAAAAATTTTAGATATAGATAATCGATATAAATATTAAGTCGCTACAATATAATTAATTGTATAGGTAACTATTTAAAAAAAAAACATATTCAGATTACATTATTTGATTTTTTTTAGATGTTTTTGTTTCTGATGATTAAGTTAAGTTAATTATTAAATAATTCCTATTTGTACTAGTTTGGGGAATTTGGAATGCTTACTATAAATAAAACATTTGTTTCGCTTGGCTATTTTCTATCTTTTTAGTAAATAACCTCAAAAATCAAGTTATAAGAAACCATCTACATCACAACTAAGAGAAAATAATTTTAAGATATCCATAAATAAATGAGTTTTTATCAGTAACTTTGAGAAACAGGCGCGCTTCAATCGCTTGTAAACTTTTTGACTATAATATATTGGAAAATCTGAAAGTAAAATCAAATTTTTTTTAAATAAATCAAATTATAATAAATGATTGTTTTTACCCCAATCTTCCAGCTAATATTCTTTCATTAACTAACATTCTTTTATCTTTTAGTGTATAAAAATTTCGATTGTTTTGTGTTGTTAATAATGAAATATTTTAACTATTCGTATTTTCTTTAAATTAATATGTATATTAAATGAAAAATAAATATTCAAAATATCTAGATTGTAAATTAACATAGTCGAGAAACAATCATTTTCATCTGAAATGAGACAAAGCTAATTTTAAGAAAATAATATTATTTAAATAAGGTTTCACTCATAATAATTTATTGCTTTCTCTGTATTATCATTGTTTGCATTGCTATGTTTACCGTGCTGCCGTCATGTCGTATATTATAATATATTTTAGTTGAAAAATCACAAATAATATTACATAAGTAAAATTAAGAATTTTAATTACGCGGAAGAACAGCCAGACACGGAGCCAGATCATAAGGCTTCTCGTTATACTGCATTATACTACATTAGAAGCTTAAAAGTGGGGTTCAAAAAATTAAAATCAAATTCAAAATTTGATTTTTATATAAGTTTGTGTATAATACGTACATAGGTTATTAATTTTAAAATTTTAATTTAATAGATGTTTTTGTTTGTTATTTTATAGCTACCGCAATAAAAAGATTAGCAATTTATGAGATGATTTGGGTTATTACAACCCACATCTCTTGTATCCAGAAGCAGTTTGATAGTAGATTTTACAACCGAAAGTAAGAATGTACTGCGCCAGAATTTAACATCGATTTAAACGACTAAACAACAATAAAACGTAGCAATTAAAGAAGCTCTCGAAATTACAATTTGCTCGAGTGCACCTGTGTAAGCAGCAGTCTTATGGATTTTGTTAAGTTTTAAATTAAATATCAAAATTTTGTGATTGGATATTGATTTTCAGAAATGATTTTGCGATGGCTAATAGTTATTATCTCTTACTATACAGAGACTTAATAATAATAAATATGAAGAAGTTGACTGGAATAATAACAAAAATCTAAGACAACTATGAAATATTAATTCATAGTCTGTCCAAAGTTCCTTTTTCGTATTATTTTCCAATTTATCAAAAGATAGTAAATTGCGTCCGATAGTGCAGCATATGCTGGTTTCAACATTGGCATACTGCATGTTATTTTAAAAAAGTCTGCACGTAAAATTACCAAATATCGAAACATGGCATAATTTTCGCAGCAGACTTTTTATAATATCTACTATTGTTATTCTGATTGTGGTTCTGCGTTGCGTGTGTTAGCTTGCATTAAAAACACCCGTCAAAAAGACAAGGTTTATTGATTATTTGTGTTTTCCCTTTTCGATAAAACCTAAATTACAATCAGATGTGATCACGGCCACTTTCCGTCTGAACATTGAGTATCCACGCTGACAAGTTGCACATTTTTTTGTTTTATTTGTAGCTCCAAGCTACTGACTGATATTGGAGTGATTTTTGAAGCTATGTATATATATTCTTTATAAGAGATGTTTTCTTAATATATTTTATCATTTATCAGCGTCCCTTTTAATTAATATAATAATATTCTTTGATGGTCATATTATTTTTAGTTAATTAATATTTTTTAAAAAATTTGTTGTAATCATATCAGAATTTTAGAGTAACAAAAATTTCATGAAACACTTTTTAGAACTAAAATGTTCCTAATGTTTATAATAAAAATATAAATTTTGCGAACGTTATCTATTATCTGTGTATCCCCGTAACCAATCACTTGGAGGTGATTGGTTATCAATCACCAAGGAGGTCAAAAGATTTAAGTGTCTTCCCAAGTATGAAAACGATTATAAACTAGTGTTTTCCCGGATACTTTTATATCAGCAGTTATCTCATGAAATACTAAAAAATCACCAGATATTGGTCGTTGATCTTCATTGGAAGGATATTAACATTTACTTAATTACAAGAATAATTTAAGCTTAGCTAATTTGATCGAACGTTTACGAACATTGTTCGAAGCTCAGAAAAACAATCGTATTAACAATTAAACTGAGGAAGTCTCGAGCCTCAAGGTGTCAAAAATTTTAGTGAAGAATGTTTGACGCCTGGAGATAGATTAAATAGAGCATTAGAGTGAACAAGAAGTGCAAGTTGAAATAATTTAAATTTTGCGAAGTATTCTTTCAGCAACTTGTTGATATCCACTATCAGTTGCCAATAATTTTTAAATTTTCAACTTAAGCGAAATTAATTTTTATCGCTATCATAACCTTGGCTGCAATCACCATCTGTTGGGTTTTGATTTTGAAGTGACTCCTTTGTCACGATTACGTTTGTCTCGAGAGTTCGTCACAAAAGTTTCCCTTGGAAGAGTGTGCTGCAGTTGCAGTAGAATTTCTAGAATTGTTGGTCCGTCTTCTCCGATTGTTCGTAGTGCAAGCGAGGATTTTTGGTTGGTGCGCTTAAACCGATACTTCCGGACTAGTAGTTTTAATGGTATCTCTGTATAAGATAAGCCCATCGATAGCTATCGTGATAAGTAGTTTTTATATTACTTTTAATCTGTGGGTTCATATTTTCGAAAAAGCAGATAGCTTACATTTTTTTGTTACATTGAAGAATGACCCCTTAACATCTTCAATGGCGTGCATGATCTGTTGTTTGAGTTTGTTTTTAATTATTTACGTAAGCTCTGCCAAGGCATCTCTACCGATAATATTGTTACCTGTATGACCACGTTATATATTTGTATTGTCGTGTTTCGAAACCATAAAAATTATAATTCATTTATTTAGTAAATTATTTTAAAGTTTAATTTTGTTTTATTATTTATTTATTTATTTATCATATTGTGTATAAAAATGTTTGTTAAATTACTATTTGCTATGTAAATAAAATGGGAAACGTAAAAGTAAAAAAGAGAGGGGCTTGAATAGTGACACTTGGGCGTCAAGAAAACTGGCGGACAAACATTATGCCCGCAATTGATGATATTGATTTTGTAAATGAAAAAAAATTAAAAAATGACATTTAATTTAAAAAAAAAGTAAAGTGCTGACAAATAATAAACTTGAAGAAATTGGAAGTTTTTGGTCGATGCGTAAAATTACGTCGCAGCAAATTTGTTTGACCAGGCATCCAGGTGAACAGCTGGCGGAGCGAGACCACATTGCAAGGTAAAAGTTGAATATTTAAAAATAAACATTTACGCCACAAAAATTTTCAATTTAATTAAAATTAAATAATTGAAGAAGAGCTTATAGCTATAAAAAATGGATGAATCCGAGCAAAGAAGTAATTTGGAATGGAGCAAATTTTATAAATTTGTATAGCTCAGGTCATTGCAGTATATTTTTAATCTCTGATATTAGAGTATATAAATATTCGTTTTTACGTGTGTTTTTTTTTCTTTTGAGAGTTGTACTTGACGAGAGTTCTTTTTTTGTACTTTTCTCACTTCCGCAAAAAATCAGTTAGTTTAACATTTAGTAGAGCACTCTTCTACATGTTGGAAAAGCATGTAGAAGAAAATAAATTGTCTTTCTCCACAATATAAAACTCAATTGTTTATCTCAATGTTATGGTAAAATAGTTTAACAAAATTAAATATTAAAGAGGGTAGGTTCTATGGGGTAAATTCAAAATAAATTTGAGCAAAAATTCTAATTAAATAAATTTTTATTTGTATTTAAAAAAAACAACCGATTTAAATAAATGGTTTATAGAAGGTTTTTCAATAGGAACGCTCGATATTTGTTAGGTGTTAGCTGGCATGTTGCTAAAGCAACATCTGTAAAAATATTTGTGTATGGTTCTGTAGTGTATGGCAAATCACCATGGTAGGTCATAGAGTTGAACAACGTGTGCAAATCATCAAATTTTATTTTCAAAATTAGTGCTTCGATCAAGTAATGAAAAATTTCACTAAAAAAATCATCACTAGCAACGAGATTCATTTTTGGATGCATGGACATGGGAACAAGCAAAATTGTCGGGTTTGGGACAATACCAATCCACACACGATACACCATATAGATACTAACGACTTGTGATTTTAACAGGGCGGCGCTACATGCCATACACCGCATGCCAGATTGAACATTCTGCACGAGCAATTTAAAGGCATGGTTATCTCGTCTGGCGGCGACGTGAAGTGGCCACTGAGATCGTGTCATTTTACGTCTTTAGACTTCTTCCTTTGGAGCTATCTTAAATCGCAGATCTAAGCGTATAAACTACAAACAATTGATGCTTTCAAAGTTAACACAACGAATGCCATCTAGCAAATTCAGCCAGATTTATGCGACAAAGTCATCAAAATTTGGATCTCCCAAATGCGTGTGCAGCCAAGCAAACCACGGCGGACATTTAAACGATCTTATATTCCATACTTAATACTATAAAATCCTCTTTCAAATAACACGTTAGACAAGACCTAACTCTTCACCACTTATACAAAAATTTATTAAGTTAGCTTGAAAAGACTGGATATCCGATTTTCACTCGAATGAGAAGGTTTTCTAATCTAGATAGACGTTTGTCGCGGCGAAAAAGAAGGCGAAAAGATTTAATAACTTTCAATTGAAAGTTTTCGATCTATGTAGACATTGGAATTCCATTAGATATTGCTTTAAAAAGTTGTAATTAATAAACTTCTAAATGGAAAAATTTGGCGTTATTAGATTTACAAATTTATGAATATGGTGACAACTGATGCACATTAAGAAACATGCTGAAGAGACAAAAGATTCGAATTCTTATGAAGTTTAAAATGTGTATGAAAATAATATAAAAAAATTTTATTACAGATGCACCTAGATTTTTTAATTGATTGTTTGTTTTGTGCAGCTTTGAATTGTTTGTTACTACGCTATTTAGAGTTTAGTTTTAAATTTGAATTTTCTATTTTAGTTTTAATTTATGTTAAATGTTTATTGTTGGTGTTGTCTTATATTTGGAATTTAAAAATGACACGGCTACCCTCTTGTTTGAGAACATATAAAGTTTAACATCTTTGGTTTTATTTTTATCTATCTTTATCTGGATTACTGAGTAAATCACGACTCTCACTCGCCGTCCGAAAGAGTGGGGGAAAAGGGAAAACCGTTTCATTTCCTTTAAAATATGTTATTTATTTGTTTGTTTGTGAATTTCTGTAATGTCTGATAATCGAGAATTTACTAAAATAGTATTTAAGTTTAAAAGTAACAATTTAAGTTTCTTTCTGAAATTATTTAAATGCAGTGTGGTTATTCTCTCCACGTTTTGGCGGTTACTAAAATTGAGCAAAAATTCCAACTAAATTTAAATAAACATCTGAATATTCCAGCTACTTATGCCATTTATGATTATGTTTTTAGTAACACTTTGGGGTCGTTATAAATTTGTTTATTTTAAATTTAAATAGAATTTTGTGATGTATAACTAAAGTTTATCTTTCATTTTATCAAAAATTTGTACCATAGGCACGTATAACTATGTATTGCTTTGTTGATGGTTAACCACAATTTGTCTTCTCTAGCTAAATGCTTTAACACCATAAAACGCAACTTATTTATACAAGACTGTTGAATTGTTTTGGGCTACGTGATAACGTTGTTAATGGATGCGTATAACAATTCATATATATTTCATAGCAGGATTTTATTACTAGATCAAAAAATATTATGTTGTTGTACAGCAAAATTGCAATCTCTATTGCGAAACATAAAAAATATATGAATCAATTTTTCAAAGCAATTGAATTTCGAAAAATACGTTTTAAAGTATCCGCACTACGAACGTCTTCCTTTTCAATTCACGAAAGTTACCAATAATACCATACCGGAAGCATTTAAATTAATATCAAATAAATTCAATATTTTTTTACTGAATTAATTTTTATATGTAGATATAAATTTTTTTATCAATCGAAATTGATTTGAAAATAATAATTATAGAAAGCTCCATACGCAAGTTTGCTTTTAAATAAATTGCCATAGAAGTATGGCAAAGAAACATAAAAATATCATTGGAACGATTTTGATTGAGACAGTAGGAAAATAAACGAAACGAATCTTGAATATTTTTACAATAGAGATAAAAGTAAAAAGTAACAGCAGCTTTAACCTAACTTAATCACATTTACATGAAAGCTAAATGCTTTGAAAGCGATCCCTAATATTTTCGTAAGAGTTCGTTCACAAAATACCCAAAGAATAAAGCATAAATAATTTCATTTTCAAAAACTTTAACTATTAACTTAATTATCAATTTTTAAAACTCCATTGTTGACATTGTTAGACAATGTGTATTGTCTGCTAAGCTTGTTTGATTTAAGGACAACTAATAATAACAATGAAAATTGATACGGACTATTAGGATAAAATGTACGACTTAAAGAGCTTCTCTTAGAAATTCGAATATAAAAGAAGAATAAAATTCTTTTAAAAAAACGTTTAATTTAACTCGGAACAAAAATTGTTTTCTCTATGCTTTCAATAAAAAATAAGTAAAAATTGACTTTAAAAGTGCCCCAAGTGCCATTATCAACATTTTATTTTGCAAGCACAAACTTTCGCAGTATATAAAACTTTTTATAGTATTATCCTCAATTGACAAAAATAATGTATGTTAGTTGACATTTTATCTACGAGTAGGCACTGCTTATACATATTGTGGTGTTTCAAAATGATTGGGACTCACCCTATGCATTTTGATGAAATTTTGGCTTTAATAATTAAGTTGTAACTTTGTAGGATTTGCTAGGTGGGGAGCAATCAGACGAAATTCGAGGCTTTTTTGGCCAACTATGCCCGACAGCGGGTGCAAAGTTTTGTATGTCCGCTGAAATTTGATTTTTTATGCGTATTATAATTGTGAGTAATATTTTTGATTTGATTTGAATAAGGTGATTTGATGCGATTGCATTATTGCGCTATTTTGGAAGTAAATTTTTTTGAGATTTGGATATATTTTTGATAATTGGCTACCGAGCGATAGTGTGTTGATTTGGATGATTAATTTTTGGAAAAAGAATATTTCCAGTAATAAATTCGATTTGTATTTAAAATTGGAAAGTTAAAATTTGCATTCGTAGGAACGAATGGTGCTATTAATAAACGGGCGATTTGGATAAGGTCGAAATCAAAAACAAGATCCCTTGCTTTAAAGAATACTACTTTTGAATTGGAATAACATTTACTTTTGGAAACATTATTTTTGGATTACTATTTAATTTTTAAAACAAGAAATTTTTTATTAAATTATTTTTTTTTAAACGTAAGAACTCTCGACCCTTGAAAATTACCAACTGCTCCCGCCAACCAGGGTTACCTGAGCAAATATAAGTAAGTGTGTGGAAATTTTCTACGAAAATACCACATCAATATGTACATCCATTTAAAAATAATGACTGGACCGACTAATTTCCTGTTAAATTGCGAAATTACATTGAAAATCGAACACAAAAATTGGTGAATGCAAAACACGTATTTGTCAACAAAGTTAATATTCGCCTTTTCGTACAATTATATTTTATCGTATTTTATTAACGCAAGTTGCAATTCAAGTAAGCAATTGATTGTGAAATAAAAGATTTGCTTTTGAAATTATTGAGTTCTTATTTATAAAGTACTCGGCACCAAAAGTGTCACGATAAATTTTTATCGATTATTTAAGATAATGTCCACATCAAGCGATAATAGGTGGGTTGCGTACTTTAAAAATTAAACGATTGACATTGCAACCTGAGGAACAATAAAGCAGGACTTTATATTTCGTCCTCGTATGTACAACTATGATGCGTGGCTAGTATTTGTGTTCGTTGTGTTAAGATTTTTGTTAGTTTAATTTGTTACTATTTGTATTTTATTTTTATTATTTGAATTTGTATTTCTAATTTTATTTTTATATTGCTTTGATATCGTTATGACTCACCAACAAGCAAGGCAGCGCAAATTAACCAGAAGTAATGTTGATTTACAGATTTGATAAAAAATAACAAATCTAGATTAAATTTAGAAAAAAAGGAAAGATAGTAGAGTCAATCAAAAGGATTAAAAGAAAAACGTTGGAGATAAGAATAATAAACAACGGTGATGAGAGCAGTTATAATTGAAGAGCGTTTGAGAGCAGTCGTGTTTGAGTTATATTTGAAGAGCGTTCGAGAGCAGTAGTGTTCGAGTTATAATTCAAAAGCGTTTGAGAGCAGTGGTGTTCAATAAAAATAATTTAGCGCGTGTAGAGAGAAAGTTTTTGTGAAAAGTTGATTTTGGTTGGAAATTATCATCGACACGCGACTTACATAAAATCTGACTCCAGCATTGATGAAAAAGACAACGAAGGTGAACGAGAATATTTTCATTGAGAGCAGTAGCAAGTGTTGCCTTCAACATCTAAATCGTTGGCTCCTAAAGAGGAGCCAACGATTTAGATAAAGAGTGAAGAAGAAGATATCTCGTGAAGAGGAAAAGTTTATTGTTCTACGAAAACTTGCTGGTCTACGAGTTGCGTGAATCCTACTTTGATTTTATTATTGTTAATATCGGGTTGCAAATAAATATATTTTTATATTGTCGTTTGTTTGATTGTTTTACATGTAACCATTTTACTTTCAAGGACCCATTACGACCGTGAGATACTTATAAGCTTGAAGATATTTCACAAATCATCACAATACGTACTTAGGTATATTATGTTGTAGGTTAATTTAGTTCTAAAAAGTGTTTGAGCAATTTTTGATTTTTCTCAAAAATTTGATATCATAAGCATTTGAACCACGATATAGACAATTTTAATAAGAATAAGTTCGGGTCGCATTTCAAAGTGATCAATGTTTTTTTAAGCATTTAAGTCAACAAAGCGATAGGTAGAAGTAGGTTCACAATTATAATTAAATAAATGATCAATGGATGGTACATCATTTATATTGGCCATCGGGATAAAAAACATTTTGATTATTATATTATTTTATATTAATCAAGTTATATGATGTATTAGTAGAGCTTTAGCCGGAGTATAATTTTAACAATTATCAGTGTTTGTACATACTACTCATTAATAATAATCAACAATATAGGATATTTATTAGAATTTAAATTCAATTTTACAGCAAATTAAATTGGTACCACAACGTGGAGGCTTATATTTTCAAATTTACACTGCAATATGTATAATATAATCTATATTACACAAATTATTAAATACGAACGATGTAGTATTTTCAGGAAGTATGGCATTTTCCACCTTGCCTGCATATACAAGCGTAAAGTGGAATAGAAAACTGCAAGACAGTAAAAATGCATTAATAATAGTCAAAGATAAAGTAATAATAGTGAAAAGTTTAATAAGAGCTGAAATACCAAAGAAACGTTTAGTTTTCAAGTTAGACAATTTAAAAGTTAATTTAGTTAAAACTCCTTTATACATTTCCACACTGCTCTTGTATAACCTCGACCCTGATCTCTTGTCTTCTAACTGCGTTTTAATTATGAAAATCGGAATTTACGCTATGCCTGCTACTTCCATTTTGCCCTCCTATTTTTTTATTTATTTTTGTTTTGAGTTAAACTTTACTGGGGTATCCAAGCAGATTGTTGATATTAATAAGTTTAAACTTTATATTGGCGATAAACCATTTTAACAATGATAACCGAAGTGGAATACGACCTAATTGCCGGTTAAAATCTAACTTTTTGTACAATTTTCGAGATTAGCTACATTATGTCGTCACTATTCTTAATAATAAATTTCTAAAAAATTATTTAGCTTTTCGTATTGAATTTACTTTTTGCAAATCTATATAATTCTTGATTTTATTTTTATCGGTATTGCTCTTTCACTGTTGTAACGTAAATTTAAAATTTAAGACTTCTTCCGAAATATACAAATTTTATTAGTCATTTTCTTTTCAAAAATATTTTAAAGTACATTTTGAATTGCCAAATCTTAGTTTAAAATTGAAAATTATATCCAGGCCACATTTTTATGATTCATATAATTAATTTAAATAAGTAGAAATTTAATACTGACTGACGATTTCACAACCAAGTTAATTTTCTTTGTTTCCGATTTAAAATCATCCCGACAATGAGTCAGTTGATCACTACCATCCAGGCAATTCACTTGTAGTTACTACAAGTTATGACGAATTTAGACCATGGGGCAAAGTAGGAAGAAAATTTTTTAACAGTAATAAAATTTGTGGTTCCACTTGAACACAAATCGTACGTGTGGTGGTAGTGATATTTTTACGTTACGTTTCGTTTACGCTAGCGGCCCACGGGATGAGACAAAATCCCGCGGCTACAATCCCGCGGCCACAATCTCGCCGCCAAAATCCCGCTGGACTAAAATCCCGCCGAACCACAATCCCGTAGAGCCAAAATCCCGCCGAACAAAAATCCCGCCACACTAAAATCCCGCGGTTACAATTTTTTTTACAAATTTTTTTGAATTGCACGCACTGAATTTTTAAAAATCATACGTATAGCCGTCCAAGGCAAGTTTTTCTTTTCTCTCTGGCTTAAAAAAAGTTTGCACTCCATTTCAATACTTCGTTATTATTTACTTACTTTTATACTTCTTACCACTTCGTTGTACTTATTACTATTTTATTTTATTTAATAGTATTTTATTTATGTAATAAAATTGCAAGAAAAACTAATACCAACCGACAAATTGGTCAGTGTTTAATTTACAATTAACATGAATTTAAATTTTTGAATGAATTGATAATTTGAATTTTTAATTTAAAATTATAACGGCAGAACACCCTGTATATGTAATTTTATTGAAACTAATTTGCAATTATTCAAATTTACTAAATCAACAAATTGTAAAAATATATTAAAACTTTAATGAAGACGTCGACAGGTTGCACGTGCACTAAACAAAATGCAACTTCACAAAACCCACTTTAATATAGAACACTTCTTACAATTTAATTATGCATATCTCGCAAGGTGACAAATCCTTTTAAATTATAACGTAATTACCTATTAATATCTGTATATAAATTTGTTAATTTAGCATTTGTTAATTTGATATATAAGTATGTAAATTTTGTTAAATAAATTGAGTATCAATCGAACTCCGTAAAACTTAACTTCGACTTGAGTTTTATTCTACCAACAGGGTGACTTTGAGATCCAAGCCTAAAAATTTGTTAGTGAGGCTGCTAACACTCAGAAGTCATCCGCCCTATCCATAATCTCCATACCGAGATTATTCAGTCAGTTTTACAAGATTAATACAATAAAATTTAAAATGGTCAGGGCTTCTCTTCATTGGTTTAAAAATGCCTCAGAATTTAATTTTTAAGTTTAACCTTATATAATAAGCATTTCACCTATACGTCTCACCACTATCTTTGTTTCTATTATTTTTGGGTCAATCGTTAACATTTCTGTTTCACCTTTTTATTCTATCAAATTTCTGTCGGTAAGGTACGTAAAGTCCGAATGTTATTTGCACAAGAAATCTTACATACAACAAATATGGCCCGACGGGATTTCAGTCCGGCTGAATTTTGGTTCGACGGAATTTTGTTCGGCGGGTTGTTGATTCGGCGGGATTGTGGCCGCGGGATTGTGGCCGAGGAATTTTGTCCTAGACCGAGACCGAGTTTGATCTAGAGGCCGTGCATCTGGTAAAGTTAGCACCCTACCAGAATATTAATGAAAGTGCTCACAGACCAAGAGTGCCAAGTGTAAAAACTTGGTGCGTTAATGGTAAAAAACAGAACAAAGGTTCTAAAATAAGTTAAAGAAGAAGAAGAAGAAGAAGTAAATTTAGTCATTATTTGTTTTTAACAATTGTAAATTTCACCAAACAATAATTTTTAAATTAAGTAATTGTACATATTGTATAAATTAATTTTAAAAATTATTTTATTTTAATTCAGAGCCGGCTTTAGTAATCTCAATTTTAAGTTTAAGTTTTTTATTGTTGCCATTATCATTGTGTTTTATTCAAATTCATTATATTTAGTATTACCATAAAATTGTGTTTTCTTTTGTGTTAAAATTCTGTTGCAGGAACCAATTTTTGAGGGGTCGATCATCGTGCTTTCCAAGATTTACGTGACTTATTTCCGTTTTTTTTTTATCTTGGTCTTTTCTATTTTTTTGGTTTAATAAGATCTTCCGCGGCAGAAGTGCTATACACCTGTTTGTCAAACCAATTACAATTACAAACAAATCACTTCTTATCATAGTTGTGGTGTCCTTAAATTTGATAATTTACCAATTGTGACCAATTTTGGAAGACCTCCGCTTACGTTTTAGGAATCCACCCCGACGCTGAGTGAGCCGGCATCCTAATTTGAGCGCTGAGGCTGTGACGACGATTTGTCACGTAACACTGTATTTGCGTTCTTTTGATAATTTTCAAATTGTGCTTTTTTATAAACCTCTTTGATTATGCGTATTTGATAAAAACATTCAAAAGATTTGTTTTAAAATGATAACTAATATTACGAAAACAAGAATAATTCATTCGTGTAGTAATTACACGAGTGCAAAAGGCTTGAAATAATTTTCTAGAAAATTTTCATTTTTCAGTCATTTTTCATAATAAAAATCTCAAAACGATACTATAGTAGCAATCATTCATAGGTAGGTACTATTATATGATTTGTGATTTGAATTTCGCCATTCATTCCTGTAAAAGAAAGCTTATAATAATATAATGTGAGTTCGATATCGATTTTAAACTGAATTACGGCGGAAGCATTTTCTATTGACCAGTGAACATATTAAACTAAATTATAATTTGAATTCATAAAATTATTTAGTCTGCTATAAAGTGTATGGTGAATAAAATGGAAAATTAAAAATTTCACGACTGGAACTTTTTGCAGGATTAGGTGTCTTTTATATTTTCTATCCTTGAATGTAAATTGCGGAATATATTATTTATCGTGACGACTTGATGCGCTTCTAATGCATCGCTTGAAGTAGCAAATGTTACGATGTTCAATGAAGCCGCTAATTGTTTGCTAATGAGACAAGTTGAAGCAATAGCGACAATTAATTATAATCTCAGAAACGTCATGACAAAGCTGTACCTATAAATTATTGTAAGTGCGTGTGAAGCAAAATGTAACAAAATATTGATAAGTTATTTCAATTTGTTATGGCAAGTCTAAAATATTATTTTTTTTGCACACTAAGCTTTCATCAGCACACTCTGTTTGCTTAAAGCGATGCACCTTACTTGATTGTAACCAAAATCCTTAAAATTACACGATCATTTATTTTAAAAATTTAACTCTTTAGGATAAGATTTAATTTCTTAAAAAACAGAATATTATAAAAATTTAAATTATAATTTAAAAATTAACAAATTAGCTCAGAAAATGATTATTTATTCTTTTTTAACATTGCCTTTCGGTTAAATGAAGCTCTGTAAGGTAAATATAAAACCAAATTTTTATTCAGAATTGCTGTTCACCACAGAGCAGTACTAAAAAGTTTTGTCGCAGAAAATAAACTGGTGATTAGAACCACGCATTTCTTTGCTGGGCTCTCATCTGTAATTTCTAATCTGAAAATTTGCGTTCAATCTTTCGTAGTAAATTTTTTGTTAAAAATTGAAAAAATATGTTCTTGGCATGGCTGTAGAATTTAACGTAAATAAGTCAGCGCGGAATAAGTATTTTAATCCGTGTCCACAAATTGGATTTCTTTAGCTGCTATATTTCGGCTGCAGTATTACGGTCGAGATATTATTTACACCCTTTCCAAATTTAAACAGAGAGTATCAATTTATTACAGTTTAGATTAAACTATATTGTTAGTCTCTCCCAAATATTATTAGTTGTGTGCAACTGTGACTTTGTGACTTTATAATTTGGGGCTTTAATAAAGCACATACATACATACATTCAAAACTAGATAAACTGCAGGAAGAAGGCATTTAAATTAATTTATCTAATACCTAATTCAGGTTGGAAAATTTGCAAATATTTTGTAAAATTAATATTAAAATTTAAAAAGTCACAAAAAAGCTGTTTTTTGTTAAGAAAGGATTTCAAAGAAAAAGCTAGCTTTTAGTAAAAAGGTCGATTTTCTTGGTTCAGAGAATTGCGGGTTTTGATGTTGTTATAGATATATGTATAGTAATATAATAATTTAAGATTCAACATTATACAAGGCTTTTCAACAAGAACTTTTCAATTTTTGATTTATTGGCTGTTTTATTATTTGTTTTATATAGACATTATGTTAAGTAGTAGGTCTACCATTTATTATAATGTCTTCAATTAAAATCCAGTACAAAACTGGTAGATCTGTAAAAACTACATATTATCACAAAATTTTTGAATATTTTCAGTCTTTATAATCGTCCTTCTAAGACCGCTATTAAAAATTTGTTGGTTAATTTTGAGTCGAGTGAGCTATTGACTCTAATGAGCTATTAACAACAATAAGTGTTCGTCCGAGTCGTTCAGCCAACAATATTACTGCTGTAAGTGAAAGTGTTGAGGAAGACTCAACAATTAAACCTATTCACGACCAACACATGGCAAATTTTGCGTAAAAATTTGAGTCTAAAACCTTATGTCGACAAAGACAATACATGCTAATTTTATTATTAAAAAAAATGATGGTTTTTTTTAAAAAATTCATCTTTTCAGATGAAGCTTAATTTTCATTTAAATGGTTAAGTTAATAAGCAAATTTGCCGCATTTAGACTTCACAAAATCTAAGAGTGATTGTAGAAAAGCCTTTATATTCCTCTCTTTCTCTCATGTTACTGTTTGGTGCCCTTTTTGGTTTGGTTAAACGTCGTTGACGATTTTTTATAGGTTTATGTGAAATATCAAGTTTACGTAGATAATCCACAATCCATTAAAGCCTTGAAAGCCAACATCCGACACGTAATTGGTGATATATAGCCACAATTATGTAATAGAAAATTTTGATAAAAAATCCACGTCTGTATGTATGGTGTTGTTGGGCACATGTTTGATTTTATTTATTATTCTTAAATTGTAGACTTCGTACATAATATATTAATAAAGAAATACAGAACTTTTATCGAAAATACTATGTGTTTTATTTAAAATTTAATAATTTAAAATAAAATTTTTAGTACCTATTGTTAAATATTGATAAATATTCACTATTGGCAGCTTGAAGTCTCTCATACACCAAGGCAAAAACTACTATATTTCAAAATGTTAAATGTAAGCAAAACAATAAGATTGTAATTTTATAATAATATAATATACCTATTAAAATTCAACCATATAAATAATATTCTAATATAATAATGTTCGGTTCATTACGATAGTATATTTTTGTTGCTTTTTTTTTTTAATTTGAATTGTCAATATTAGATCTAATTAAAAAAATAATAAAGTAGATTGGGATTTGTAATAGATACTTCTGCTACAATACATTTATCAAAAGCGAAACGTGAAACTACCTTAGAGAAAACACCTTCACTATGGTGATGGTTCTATATGGAACATACATTCAGATAGCAAGCAAAAACTTGAATTACAAGACTACATCTTGGCGATAATTATGAACAGACTAAATTATCGCATACATATTGCCGTGAAACAAAATATTTCGACCCACCCTGTGCTAAATTGTAAAAATTTGTTAATTTGATTTTTAAACGTTTAAATTGGAAAAGTACAGAGTGGGGAGAAAAAGAACGAGATAGAGGCTTCTTGTGCCAACTATGGCCGACAGCGGGTGCGTGATTTTGCATGCCCGCTGAATTTGATTTTTGATACGCTGAGTTTTGATATTATTTTGAATTTGTGAGTAATAATTTTGATTTTGATTTAAAGAAAGTGATTATATGCGAATGCATTATTGCGCCTTTTTTTTGGATATTAATTTGATATTTTGATAATTTGGATATTTTTTTGATACGTTGCTACCGAACGGTAGTAGATTTAATTGATTTGGTTGGTTTAGAAAGAGCAATTAAAGTTATAAATTTGGATTTGGACTGTAAAGTTTAAAAATTAAAATTACATTTGCAAGACCGAATGTGTGAAAGATAACAAGGCGATTTGTTAAAAAATCGCGAACAGTTAAATTTGCAAAATTCGTTCCCTTCGAATAAAATTTTACATTGGATATAATTTAAATTTGGATGGTTGATTTTTGAATAGGATTTATTTTAGAGATATTTATTTTTATTTGCATTGGAAGAATTTTTATTTTAGATCGTAGAAAATTTAAATTGGAAAAACTAGAACCCTTTGATTCCTACAAAATTACCAATTGCTCCCGCACTCCAGGGTTAACCCGAGGTAAACAAGAGACTGTAGATTTCACGGAGAGTACACAGCAATATATTGCTATGATTATCTTAATTAAACTTAAACAAGTCGATGATCACCGCAATATGTATACAGCAGAAATTATTCAATAGACATCTGTGGATTATCTTATGAATATTCAGTGTAGATATTCTAAAAGAAGTTTAGTTGTTATAAAAAAGAAAACAGATATCATAAACTTTATAATTTATTATAAGTTTTTGTTTGTTCAAACAATTACTATTTCATATGTAAAAGATCAACCTGCCTATCGGTCGCCATGGCTTGGTGTGGAACTTGATTGCCTAGGTTGTGCAATCTAAAGACTGCATTAAGTCGTCACTCTCCAGTGATGGTTTAAATTTCTTAAGTTGGCAACTTAAAATGAACCAATCGGAAATTAGATAGGCAAAGACATGAAGTACTTTTTTAATTATCTAATATAACCTCTAATGAATATTAAGAGTTTTGGAATATATTTTGTTTTATTGTATCCTTGACTTCGAACTTATTTTATTAAATTAAAAGGTGTTTTTAATTGATTATGTAGAGACAGCGTCAGATTTATCACAATTTTAATTTGAGGCGTAGATATTTATGTAAAGGCAATTGAAACTGGATGGTGATCTAAATTGTTACGTATAGGTATGAATAGCTAAATTATTTGTAATAATGCTATAAATAAGAAATAAATCAGTGTATGGACACACTAACCCAATAAATAAATACAATATGTTATGCATCATCTGCTTTAGACATCATCAAGAATGCCAAGTTGTTTTAATCGACAAAGTAAGTTTGTTGATTTTGAGAGAAACCGAACAAAGAAAGAGTACTTGCAGAATGGTATAAATAGTTACTATGACGTCTGCATTTTGCTCACTATTGTTGTTTGTATTAAATTGTTTATAAATATTTTTACAAAGTGTTTAAAATTCAGTGAACAATTCATTGTTTACGATCGTAACTTTAATTATTATACCGAAGTTTTTCTTCCAAGATTTTCAACTACACATTTTGTTTGACTGGAAACATCCTTCAAGAGGATACAGATTTTTAATTTAAATTTTTTCTTTTGTTTACTAGTGCTAGGTTTTTGAAAGTTATAATACAAGTTTTCAGCATTAGTGCTGTGAGAACTTCAGCGTTCAAACTGAACGCGGTGCAGTACAAATAACAAATTGAAAACAACCTCCACTGAAAGTAAGATCAAAAAAGTTTGGCATTTTTAAAGAAATATTTAAAATTTATTTATTTTAATCAAATAAATGGCACAGTTTCGCCAATTCAAAAGTTAAAAGTGTATAAAATTACACGGTGTTCTCGTTGAAAAAAATATAATAAATTTTTTTTAAGTTTAAAACCACCTCGTGCTACATTAAAAACTAATTAACGGTTATGCGCATTAAGTTTCAAATCTAGCTTTAAATTTAAGTTTTTTTTTTATAATATATTATTAAACCGAGTCGTAATAGACCTGTCAACGAAATTCACTCTGTAATATTACGACGAAGCACACGAATGTCGCATCGCCGATTAGATAATTCAGTAGCAAAGTAATTCTTCATAAAAATCGACGTCGATTGAGGGAAAATAAATTTTCAATAACTTGATCAATCGCTGAAAATACAATTTCAGTTTAATTTATTAAAATATGCCACAAGATTTCCCGCAAACTTTTCACTCTTTTATCAATGTCACTTAGAACATTAAGACCGAGAATTTTATTAAATTATTTTCATTGATAATTATTTAAAAATTATTTTTATGAAGAGATGCTTAGAGCATAGAAATCGTTTAACCAAATTGAAAAATGTTAATGAGATAAAAAAAATTTACCGATGGAAATTCAATGCTTAAAATTTATGGTAACCACTTTCAATCATGACAAGAACTCATTTAACCTAACGCTAATAATATTATCGGAATATCAACAAAATCAATTTCTTGGGGGACTAATGCAAAAATATTTCATTAAACTTTAAAAGCTTTAATGTTTTATATACATTTTTAATAACTTTTGACAAAATTAACAAAATTTTATTTTATCAAAAAAATAACAATGCTGCCACTTTGAAGAACTTTCCTTTTATAGACCATTGACAGACTTTAGATCAAACTCGAAACGTCGTTAGATATGTCACTCACGAACTGTACACTTCACAAATTCAAAAATTGTAATATTTGTTATGAAAATGCAGCCGTTGACACTATATTTATGTGTAGAGGAAGTACTCAATTTATACACAAATAGAGTGTACAATATTTTCAGTTCCATCTTTCGGAAAAATGAAACTTGACATAAAATAATAAATGTGTATTTCCTTGCATTTCATCCTTCAATAATCAAAAATTCAGGAAAACTTTACTTCACATTTTTTTATATCAAACTAATGATATACAATAGTACTTGGAGTGATAAATTAATATTAGTTATTGGTTGATTGAAGATTTGTTCATTGAAATCTATTTTAAATAGATAATCTATTCAATTTGATTAATTAATTGCAAAAGCACATCAGCAGTCATGATCGCTTTCAACTTTGCATTAAATGAAAGATAGCAGTTAAATCATAAATTTAAAAAACCTTAACAGATGACATGTTTCGATGCTATTCATGATTTTATTTTAAATTTAAAAATTTCAATTTAATATTGTTCTTAAGTTTACCTGAAGTAGCTTTTTCTTTTAAGAACACCGCGAAATAGATTTTTATGCAGTGATTTAGATTCCCGCCTGGGAACACCTGCAAATCTTCCCACATACATACATCATTGTGGCTGTGCATAGCGGTTGAGCTTAAAGTTATATTATACTTTTTTTTACCAATATTGATCTGAGAACATAATTTTCAAGGGTAAAATCGTGAATGATATCGAAACGTGCCGTTCGTTAATATTATACCACGTTTATGATTCGGTCTTTTTATTTAATGCAGATTTTATAAGAGCCACTACGACTGCTGATATCCTTTTACGATGAATGTTTTGCTGGAAAGATTACATCTATTTAAAATAGATTAGAATGACTCAACCCTCAATCAACTAATATTATTTTATTACTTTATCAGTGCGGTCATAATTCTGATGATATAAATTTGAATTGTAATTTAAAGTTTAACATTGTCCTTAGAGGAAGATATTAAAATATATAAATATAATATATGTACATATAAAAACTTATGATAACAATAGAATTATTAGTGGGAGGGTAGATGCTAACCGCAGACTTATAAAGTTCTAATTTTAAGTCGCTAAAGCTACATACAGGCGGTTGATAGCTCCCCAACTAATAATCCCCTTTTTAAGCATATCTCTATTTACACGTAC